>OW121846.1:82240564-87240564 GCA_933228895.1 Platycnemis pennipes
TTAAAGTCAATTCAATTTTCCGACAACTGACTGAGTACTCTGCTAAGTACGCCATCCAGAATTCAGAAAGTTTAACAAAAAAACTCCAGAATTTTGTGCTACCGCCTAACGCCAAGCTAGTGTCTTTCGACGTGAAAAGTTTATTCACATCTATTCCCGCCCAAGAAGCACTTTCGTTTGCTAATGCTATTCTCTTCAAGGCTAATGTCAACCCACACATATCAAAGGAATTACACAGACTAATGACAGTTTGCATAGACCTAAATTACTTCCTCTTCAATGGTGTGTACTACCAACAAAAGGAGGGGCTGGCTATGGGATCACCTCTTTCACCAATCCTGGCTGAAATATTCATGGACAAAATTGCGGAGGGAATTTTCAACACAGCAAACAACCACATCAGGAACGTTTTTTACTGGTATAGATATGTAGATGATGTGATTTGTTGTTGGACGGGCAGCTACAGACAGACCAATTCTTGGGATTCCTGAATTCACAATGCCAATCCATCAAATTCACCATGGAATTGGAAACAGATAAAAAGATAAACTTTCTGGACCTTACCATCGAGATACGGCATCTCAAACATGAATTTTGCATTTATAAAAAACCCACATTCACCGACCAAATGATTCCTGCCGATTCCTGCCATCCCATAGCCCATAAAATGGCCAGCTTCAACTCAATGCTTCACAGATTAGTAAATATTCCCATGTCCAAAATTAATTTTGATAAAGAACTCCATACGATCAAGACCATAGCAGTGAACAACGGTTATAGCATTAAAATAATTGATTCCCTTCTGGCAAAGAAACGGAAGAAAGCGGCCATAAGCCTAAACACCTCCCTCCAACCCGAAAGCAGTACGAATTTACGTAAGTGGTGTAAAATATCATTCGTGGGCAAACTATTGAACAAAATAGCTAACATAATCACAAAAGACAAGTTTAAGGTTGCCTTTTATACGCCTACTACTCTGAATAGGCTCCTCTGCAATAACAAGGACCCCATGGATAAGGGTAGGAAAAGTGGCATTTATGAAGTAATGTGCGAGTATGGTACTTCATACATCGGACAGACTGGACGTGATTTTTCCACGTGGATGAAAGAACACCAAAAGTGCACGGAGACAGGCAATATAACCTCCATGGTGGCTAAGCACTTGATAGAGACAAGGCATAAGTGCAATTTTGAAGTGAAAGTTCTCCATTTTGAGAAGAAGGGTAAAAGATTGGATGCTTTGGAGCAGATCGAAATAATCGAGCGAGCCAAGAAAAATATCCCTCTCCTCAATGAATTTTTATATGACCTTAATTCTCCCCTTCTTTCCATCAACTTTAACCAAAATCAAACTCAGACCACGACAACCTAATCAGTCCACCAGCACCCCTACTCAATTCCCCCACCCTCCCCCCACCCTCTCTGGGCCCATCCTTTGCGACTCCTCCAAGGGACATCTGACTGACAAGGAGCTGCACCGAGTTTCACCAACAGGGGTGGGGGTACCCCACTCGGTTGTTGCTCCTTCACCAAGGGGGCAAGCGAACGGAGGCCTCCATCATCGGCACCGCTCAACCCACAGCGAGGAAGGGAGTCATCGCATTTCACACCCTTTGTAAAGGGGGTCCCATCACCCAGGGGTCTGCCCCTCCCACATTTACGACCTCTCAATGGAGCAGCCGTGGACCTGGTCCGTTGCTGCAACAAACTTCTAGAGAAGGACTTGTCTTCAAAGGAACCTTTCGAGACTTCTGTTTTTATATTTGCCACTCATTTGCGACCACCTCACCCCCTGTTACCCACTCCTGCCCACGTCTCCCACACTCCTTTTTCCCCACACTGGTCACTTCTGTTGACCACCAATAACCGTCCACTCCCACACTCCTCCCCTTTCCTCCCTCCCTTTCCCCCCCCCCCCCCATTTCGGTTCTTTCATATATATGTTGGCGCATCTTTGATATACAGGGTTTATAGGAACCTGGAAATCTTTGAAAACCTGGAAAAGTCAGGGAAAATGAAAATGGTCATGGAAATCCTGGAAAAGTCAGGGAATTTTGCATGTGGTCAGGGAAAAATCTCAAAATGGTCAAATTAAAGATTTTATCACCTGAAGATGCCAAGAGATTGAAAACTGCATGTGGGAGAGGAGGGTGGGATGAAGGAGGGGACGAATGGCCTCAGGCTGGCTTTGCTGCAGAGGCAGCCCAGGGGCCCTATCCTGGTTCTTTTTGGCTCTAGCCTGTGTAATTTGGCGAAAAAATAGGTGAACGGTGTGCGCATTCATATTCTCATTTTCATTCACTAGCAATTTAGCCAGTAAACCAAACAGCTTCATCCCGCTGACAACGAAAAAGTTATTCTCGTTTGTCTGGTGAACATATAGCAAATGTTATATGTTCGCCAAGAGAGACTTTCGCTAGCAGCTTAGCAAAAGAATTGACGAGTCCCCGACTCGTGATTTGATAACTGCTATACAACATTATAATGTTACATTTTTGATCCCACTTAGTTTAATTTAAATGAAAATGTCTGGCATAAAACCTCTCACTGGTAGGGGAGTCAGCTTCTTCTGTTGGTCATGATGCAGAAGTTAGTGATGACTGCCCACCTTCGCTGAATACACAGACATCCACGATCAGGTGCTACAATACATAATCAGGTCTCCTGATTGCAGAGTTAGCCAGCATCGCTGGGCCTGCTTGTACTAACCAGAGTTGTATCAAGTGCTTTTGTAAGCAAAATGATGTCGCAAATGCAGAAATACTGTGGTGTCTGCAAGCTATTGAAAACCATTCCTCGGCCACAGGGAAGCAGGCATCTCTGTTCGAGCAAATTTTCCCAGACAGCAATATGGCGAAGAAAATGAGATTGGGCAAAGATAAAGTAGGCTATTCTCTTACCTTTGGATTAGGTCCACATTTCTTTAAAAAATACTGTACATTGCTTGTGAAGCAGATGCATTTGTGGCCTCATATGATGAGAGTCTGAACAAGAAACCTAAGCATCTGCAAATGGACATAGCAATCACATTTTGGAGCAAAGATACAAATGATGTGCAGATGCATTATTATTACTCAGTTTTGTTCTCTCTCATATTTGTTCTCATATTTGCCTCCGCTCTTGTGGGTGACGCTTTTTGAAATGTAGACGTCTATTGTAACATTCGCACAAATGCACTGCTCATCCATCGAAAGTTTCACATCTAACACTTGTAATTTTACCAAGGAGTAATATTTAATGCTGTAACCTACCTGAATGGCGATATTTATGTTATCCTTTGCGGCTGGTGGACGATGAGGTGGGTACGATTAGATGGTTACATCATGGACGTAGATGGCTGAGGATCGCCCTCATCGCATGAGTTATTCTGAGTGTCGATGCGTTTCAGAAACTGGTCGAGAGTGCCTTGAACTGACTTACTCTTCTTATTTTCAAGGATTATTTTACAAGGGGCAAAAGCTTCGTGATATGCCTCTTAACCTTTGAAAAGCACTGAGCATTTGGTTCCATCTCTTCAAACAAAGTGAGATATTTTTCCATGCAAGCAAAGGCCTCCTCCATGTTCTTGATAGTAAAGGTTTTTGCTTCATCTTCTGGCTATTCCACTTCACTTCTTTGCTGAGCGTAAATTTCCATCAAGTCCTCATTTGTCAGGGGCTGTTTGTCTTTCTCAAATGATTCCACAAAGTCCTCTTCCAAGCACATTTGCAGTAAACTGCTCATTGACACTAAGGATTCATTGATTTCACCTTTGTCAAAACTAGTGATGGCCGGATCAGATACGTCGGATCCAAAGATCCGCGGATTTTTCATTTTACTCGGTTCCGGATTCGGATCCAAATAATGGAGTAAAATCAGATCCGGATCGTAGATTTTAAATTTTCACGGCTTAGCGATCGAAGCGCCCCGTGAATGGAATGTAGGTGCGGTAGAAATTGACAAGAAGAGGATGTGTAACTCAGGTCACGAAATTAGATGAAAATGTTCCCGTGCAACTAGAAGCAAAAGAAAGATGTATGACTTTTTTCCCCTACGCCCTGGTATCGCGGGAAATAATACGTAGGATTTCACGCAAGTAGCCTACATTCACTGGGATCAGGCGGACAACGAGAGCTAGTGTACTGTGCGAAGTTCGATCCCTATAGCAGTTTAAATTTTTCTTTCAGTCATTGCATCGAAAATATTATTTCAATGTCAAACCATTACATCTGAATACTCACTTTATTATACTTTTGTTGTGTAAATTCTATTTACAATCATACCATTAATAAATTAAGGATGGTTGGGTTGGATCCACGGGTCTTATATTTCATTCGCTACTGAAATCATATCCAAAGACAGTAAAAATTCAGATCCAGATCGGAGATTTTAAAATTTTGTGGCTTAGTGATCGATGCGCCCCGCGAATAGAATGTAGGTATGGTAGATACTGACAAGGAGAGGTTGTGTAACTCGGGTCACGAAATGAGAAGATTTTTTCCATGCCACAAAAACAAAATAAAAAAACATTCGTGACTGTTTTCTCCATAGGCCCGGATGCGCGAGAAAAATATAAAGCCGAATGTCACGCGGGTCGCCTACATTCGCCAGATTCCCGTGAACCTATGAGAGCGTAGTTGTTAAAAATGAGGGCTAGTGTACTGCCGGTCGCAAGTTCGATCATTAACACTGATTAGGAATACAGGCTATGCTGTATTCCTAGGGTAATGCAAGTAGGCAATTAAAGAAAGTAGATTATCAGAAATTTCATATCAATTTACAATAAAAAAATAATAAAATTTGGCATTAGTGAAGTGATTGGAAAAAATATTTTTTATCGCAGTATTAAATTGTGGAATCATTATGTTAACTTGAGTGATGCGTTTGTAAATCTAGTTTAAAAGATAGAAGTACAAAATGGTCAGTATCTACACGCAAAGGTTGGAAATGAAGGATGATAGTTTTTGATTCAATGGCTGAAAGAAAAATTTTAAACAGCGATAAGAATCGAACTTCATTACCTGCAGTTCACTACCCCACTCTGCTATTGTCGGCTTACCTCATTTTGGAGAATACATGTTCCTCACATGTCATTCTACTATATATTTATTTTACTTACTTTACATACTTGATATACCATTCTATGATATAGTTGTTGTATCCGTAAATCTTGATCCAGGAAAATATTATCAGGGTGTCTACCAGTCGGGAAAAGTCGGGAATCCGTGAAAAAGTAGGGAATTTATTAATGTCGGGAAAAAATCTGGGACAGGTCGGGAATTCGCTGAAAAATAATCAAAAATCGGGAAAAATGGTTGCTTGCAAATTGTCAGGATAAAAATTGGAACGGCAGACATAGCATTACGAAATGAGATATTGTTTCCCTTTTTCTTTATTTGTCATTATCAAAGAGGTGTTATTTTAAACCTCTGGTCAGTATTTGTGAGTTCGTGACTTTCGTCGTTCGATTGCACTAGACATGGGCACCGTTTCCTGCATGCCGCCGCGTGACAAATCGGCTCAGTCGGTTGCAGGTTGAAGATCGTATACTTCCCTTCTGCCCATGAATGTTATTTCGAAAGAATGACCTTGACCGTGGTTATTACAACGCTCCCAAAGGTTCAGGAGTTCCATAGATCGTACCCTAGTACGATTGTGACATTTTGCATTTTGCCATGCCTCTGAGGGTGTAACTCGATTAAATTCCACTAGAAATATTATATTTTAACCATCGCGTCCTAATTTTCTATGCTGCGCATCATCATAATCGGGTGGGATTAATTAACTTTACTGTGGAATTGGAATGTTTTCTTTCTCTCATCCATTCAGTAAAGCTTACCGTTTGCCATTTTGTTATTAGCATTTCCCATTGAATTGGGTTGCTTTTATACGCAAGCATAACGTCTTCGTGAAAGAACAGAGGTCAGCCCCTGGAAAGTAAAAAAACTATATTACGTTTTGGTGTTTTCCCGGCGGATTAGTGGAGTGAAAGTTTCTCGGGTCTTCCATTGGGTCAAATGCTCCATCCCTGCCGACGTTTACGACTAGTTTTCCGAAATGTAGGCAGAGATGGAGCCTTTGTCCCGGTGAAAGACCCGAGAACCTTCACCCATCATATTACGTTGTCGCCGATGACGCCATACGTGCCGCCGCCGACGAATTTGTCGTTAGATCTTCGATGTTATACTACTGGAGAACTCGCCATTTGCCGGCTAGTGCGGTGGAATGTCTTTGCTATTCATCTGATGGCGAGCTCGCTAGCTCGAAAGCAGCCGGAAAGTCTAGTTCATCTGTCAGCATGCGCGAGTTTGCAACAAAATCGTTCGTTTTTACTGGAGAACTCAGCATTCGCCTGCTCGAGTTGAGTT
Source organism: Platycnemis pennipes (assembly GCA_933228895.1). Taxonomy (NCBI): domain Eukaryota; kingdom Metazoa; phylum Arthropoda; class Insecta; order Odonata; family Platycnemididae; genus Platycnemis; species Platycnemis pennipes. Next base: position 82,246,912 of record OW121846.1, read on the forward strand.
GGTTCGTCAGTCTTCGAGTTGGTGTGTGCTCAAGAGGTGCCTTTGGTTGGCCTGGCGAAGGACATCATTTCATTCAAAGTCTCATTTCACACGGGACGGCGCGAATCCGACCGCAGTGTACGGTGCACAGTGGTGCAGGATCCCTAATTCTTGGTATTTATGATTCTAGAAAAACTTTCTATATAGGGTTTTTGTGCATATACGTTGGATGCACCGATTGATAAATTCAAAACCATCTTAAGTAAGGACATATCGCTGTTGCTTCTCCTCTAGTAGATAAGATAAAATGTTGCACTGGTAACAAGTGCATCATAATGAAAAGGAGAAGGCACAGCGTCACTTTCAATTCTCTCTAATACAACTTGTATTGCCCCGATTCTTGTTCTGAAAAATGGGTTTTGTAACTGAAAGAGATTGCTATTTAAATGTTTATTAATATATTGCAAAAATAATCAGCAAAATTTTTTTTTGAAAATTCACTTCTCTATTTTTGCAAAATAATAAATTTGTGAAAATATTAACATCGAATTTATGTTCAGAGATTGCAAAAACCATTGTGCTATAATTTTGAATGAAACGTGAATTTTGAGTTTGTGTAAATCCAAGTAATAAAAATATTGCAAATACTTTTGTGAAAAAAGTAATTAGCGAAAATATGACGATCAAATTAGCATTCAGTGACTGAGAAAACGTATATTTGTTCACATTAATCGTGATGTTTTAAATGAGAGTTAATTTAAGCAAAATAATTGGAAAACTTTTTGAGAAAAAATTAGTTTACAAAAGTTTTGAATCTAAATTCATATTCAGAGACCTTGAAAACCTATATAGACCAAATTTCATATAAATTGAACATTTTTTAATCCAAAATACCAACTATTAGGGATCCTGCACTGCTGTGTGGCATTCCACCATGCATTCCTCAAAAACAGCTGTAAATGTCATGGTACAGTCCATTTCGAGTATACAGCATTTTAATTTCTGGTAGGAGTTTTAATCATAAATGAAGTAGATAAGAGTCTGTGTACTTTAAATAATGTGGATATAATAAGATGGCCAATTCCAAGTGAAAAATTAGATGACTGGGCATTGAACTATTGACCGTCATGATGACACATTAAGAAGTTAGCCTTTTTGGTCTGGAATTTTAAAATTTTTGTCTTGAAAAGTCTTGAAAAAGTCTTGAATTTCTTTTTCATATATTAGTTTATCCACATAGATGATAGGAAGTTGATTTTTTCTGCAGTAAATTTACTTGGTTTTTTGTAATTCTATTGTTGCTGAATTTATATATTTATTAAAAATCTAGGATTAACAAATTAATGAAATTCAGACTCGAGTATCTGAAACTAAGGATCCGAAACTGAGATCTGAAACCCAGGCAAGGATCCGGTTCTGGATCCGGATCCGACAAAAAACATGGATCCGTCCATCACTAGTCAAAACCCTTGCAATCATTCACAAATTGTGGGCACAGCTTCTTCCATACGCCATTCATAGCCGAGCTTTGAACATCATTCCATTCAGTTGCAATGTTTAGTATGGCTTTGTTGATGTTGTATCCCTTCCAGAAGTCACGGGCTGCAAGACTCATCAAGATCAATAGCGGGTATTACTTGTCGTGGTGTATGTTTCATGTAGTAGCGCTTAATACCACTCAATCCTCAATACCACTTCTATCTCTATAAATGACCAAAATCTTGGCATTTTCAGGCACTCAAAAGTCAGGGAAAATCACTAATAATGGTCTGGAAATCCTGGAAAATTCAGGGAAAATGAAAATGAAAAACTCCTATAAACCCTGATATACGCTACCTGATGATGCTGTAATACAATGAAACCCGGGCCGTAGTAAAGTTTATTTTTGTAGATTTGGCTTGTGTTTTTCTTTCTGTGTTATTTTGTATAAATCATTTATATTGGGCTTAAAAGGCAAAAAAGTGTATGACTTAATGCAAACCAGTGTCTAGTTTGTGTTGACAATGTTTGCCAGTGAATGACTAAGGGCTTCATTTAGTGGCATTTCTTATTTCTATTTATCTTTTCTCTTTTCCATTTCATTTCTCGACTTACATTAAAAATTGTAATATTTTTCAGGAGCTTGAAAGCTATGTATGCAGAGAAAAGGATTCCATACAAGAAATACTCACTGGAGGTAATTGTCTTTAATATGCATCTCTCCCCATCTTCCTAATATTTAAGCCAGTGTAAGTTTGTAACAGCTTTGGTCTATGGTTGAATGTTGTAATACAAGTACATTTATTTCCTTTTCTCTAAATAGTTTTGTAAATATATTGTAATAGTGAAAACAATAATTGTATTAGAGAGTATTATGAATTAGGAGTCAACTAAGTTGATGATCCTTTCTTCAAACTGTATTATGTCTTACTGTATTCAAGTTGAAGAAATTCTTGTGCTTTCCTGATGTATTAACTGAGTAAATTCTTCTCTGGTCTTCTAGATTAGCTAGATTATCCATCTCTCAGGGCGGAGATGGAGAGTCTAACCTAGATGAAGACCCAAGAAGAATTTATTACAGTAAGTCCTCGACTTGCGCAGTTAATTTGTTCTAAAAAATTTCCGTGTTACTAGAAATCAACGTAAGTCAAAACACAACAACTTAGCTATCCATTTTTGTACCATTAGCGGTGCCGTTTTCCATTGCAGACAATGCTATTATTTGAGAGGCCATTAAGTTACCATAATATGACAATTGCAAGAGTAACACAAATCCAATCCTTATTTTACAGGATATTTAAATCTGAAATAAGTATAATTACACAAAAGATGTTCTTTTTTGTTGCGATGGACAACAGACGTTGTGTATGGAGTAGAAAATTTACTGTCTCGACTTACATGTGATGGTCAAACTGTGCTGGAAAAAGATGATGCCATGTGAGGCTGGTGACAGGCTTACGTTGTCTTCAGGTTTCTGTTGTCACAACAGATATGTGGCGACAGCTAGTAAAAGATCAAACACAGATTCTTGTGGAGCCAGCCAGGCTTGTGTTCAGCGACGGATTTCAAATCACCACATCTCTTGTTTATAGCATGGCAGGACAAAAAGCCGTTGTACGCTCCCCATACCAAGGACTGCCAGATGCTGCTTATGGCACTGTGGTTAAGTCCAGTCTGTTTTCTCTCACCTACTGGTGTGAATGTGCCTCGATTACGGTTGCTGTGTGGCAGGTTTGACGTACATTATTTTTATGCATGATGACTCGTAGGGAAGTGTTATTATATGTGAAGTCCACGGACTTAAAAGTAAAAGTAAGGGTTGATGTTGCAGTGGTGTTGTGAGAGTCCTAGGAATGCTTCAACAAAGAAGTCGAAAGGAAAGAGGTATCACATTAGACTTTTTCACCATCAAATCAGCACTTGTCAAACTATATAATGACTTTAACTAGAGTGGGCGTTTCGAAGGCCCATAGTTTGGCATCGACTCTTTCGTGCTTGACAATGAGTCGCGGGTTGTCACCCGATGTATCTGTCGTGGCAACAGAAACGCGGAGAAAACATACAGTAAGTATCCACTATACCTCATCCCCTGTTACCCACTCCTGCCCACGTCTCCCACACTTCTTTTCCCCAAACTGGTTACTTCTGTTGACTACCAATAACAGTCCAATCCCACACTCCTCCCCTTTCCTCTCTCTTTCCCCTCCCCCCCATTTTGGCTTTTTCATATACATACAAAACTACCCTATTGCACATAATATAAGTAAACATACTAATTACCAGGGTTTTAAGTAAACATATTAATTACCAAGTACCATTGTGAATAATGACAAAAGAAACTATGTTTTAATCCAAAGCGGTTTTTTACAGCGTTTAAAAAAAATGCTGGATTAAAACATAGTTTCTTTTGTCATTATTCATAATGCATGATAACACAGAAAGAAAAACACGAGCCAAATCCACACCTTCCCCCCCCCCCCCCCCCCCATTTCGGTCCTTTCATATATATGTTGGTGCATCTTAGATATACGCTACCTGACGATGCTGTAATACAGTGAAACCCGGGTCGTAGTAAAGTTCATTTTTGTGGATTTGGCTCATGTTTTTTCTTTCTGTGTTATCATTTTCATTGATTTTCAGATTGAGTAACAGATACTTCTTAACCTCTACAATGAACTCCTCTGTCGACATTTATCACAGCAATTTTGCTCTAGACTACAGTTGAGGCACACGTGAAACTCAGCACGCAGCAAACTGAATTATATTCGCGGCACCACCACGTTCCGCCGGGCGGGATTTTCTGTGGTTTGTGTGTAGTGGTATCCCGTTGAGCAATTTTGTCCCGCATGACTTAAGCTCCCGAATCCGGCGCCGCAGTGTGCAAACATTAACACCAGCCTAACTGAACATCTGTGTAATTCCGGATCCCTGTAACTCGAATCTGCGTAAGTCAAGGACTTACTGTTATTTTAACAGGAGTGAACTTACGTAAGTTATTTTTTGCAAGTGCTGAGTATAACCATAGATAGGATGGTTATTTTGTGTTTGACTTCCCCAATAACCTTCTAGTTTTTAAATTGGTAAATGACTACACTGAAGTTATGTTTTCTAGCATTCAAATTGCTGTATGTGCAGAATTAGAAGCAGATGTATATTGCAGAAGTATATGGCTGAATGGCTTGAAAAAATGGAAAGGATTTACCTCCCATATCAATATACCACTTGAGATGTTTGGTATCCTGTTCTCAAGGTTTGTGCTCTAATATGGAATTTGTGTATGTGATACTATTTCTGTACTTTTGTTTTAGGAAATCGATTTTAGTACAGCAGACCCTTTGAAGTTGTTAGAAGGCAAGATGTTAAACTCTGCTGGTGAAGTTGTTTCAATGAAGCAGCCCTTCACCCTTGAAAATTCCACCTTGAGGTCCTACCAATTAGAAGGACTCAACTGGCTGAAGGTAGTGTCTCATCAGTTGATACTATTTCAATTTCATGAAGCATGTTTCTTCCATTAATTTTTATGAATTTTTAGTGCAGCAATATATCATCTTTGTTTTTATATGCTTACAGATATATAGGTACAAGAGCCTTTTTCGTGCACAATTACATATTCATCGATCATTTTGCGAATTCAATCTTCCTAAACAATAATTCACGTTTTACTGAAGTCTTAGAGTGTTAACCAGTACGTCCATTGGTTAGGAAAGTAGTAATGATTCGCCAAAAATGCCATATTTCAGCGGTCAAAAATATTTCTGGCATAATTACCTATTCCTAGCCATTCGTAATATTCACATTCAGTTATCTCTCGAAAATTAGTTGCAGTGAGTATTTATTTACATCAGCAAATGCCTCTGTTGGTTGAGCTGCACATCGTGTGTCACATTAGTGCTGCCATCTGGAGGATCTAGAGCGAATGGAAGTAACTCCTGTGAAATATTATTGCTGAGAAATATAGATGCAATCTCCCAAAATTGTATGTAGTAGGGCTTTGCGGTGCAGGAAATACTGAACCGGTTCCTGGTTCTGACAAAACCGTTTGCAACGGTGGTGCACTGATTCTATATACCGAACCGGTGTTTTCTACTGAACCATTTTTTATGAAGTTTTTTCTGCTGAACTTTTTTGTCATCCAAAATGTTTATCGACAAAATTTTTATTTAGCTTTTTTTTAAGGCTTCTTTTTTCCATAAAGTAGATACTTCTTAATAACACGGGTATGCTTTCCTAAATTGAATAGTAAAAAGTTAGAATGTTTGCGTGAGCTAATGGCTTTTATACGAGGCCTGGACATACAGTGGAATCCCGGTATAACGAGTGTTCATAATCCCTCTGAAATCACTCACTAAATCAAGCGCTCGTCATATCCAAAGGTGTTGAAAAAACCCACCTAATTCTCATAGTCATTCGTATTTACAGTTTTTCTTTTGTTTCCGTGGTATTTGACGAAGGTAAACAGCAAAAGTCATTTCAGGTAGAATATCAACATATTTCATGAAAGAAACCAGGACATTTTCCATTATATAAAACATTAACTCCCCTTGTTTCGGTGTTTTTCTTCCAGTTCTTCTATTTTTCGATCGCCGAAGAAAGCTGAAAAGACAGCGTAACTTGTCGGAATTAAAGTATTAGGTATACTAAGGGAGTTTATGGATAATTTTGCAAATATGTCATGATGATAATATCAGCTTTGTCGAGTTTTCGAATGTTAACCGGTATTCAGTTGATTTTGAGATTTGAAATTTGATGATATATCGTTGCTCGATAAATATTGTCTTATCGTGCCCCGATAAAATAATGGGGCACGATAAGATATTACGAAATGATAAATACTGCGATCACGATAAATATTGCGATAAAATACCATGATATCGCGTTCCGAAAAAATATCAAGATATCACACCCCGATATAACATCATGATAAAAGAACATGATATTGCGCTCGTTCAAATATCGCGCAGTCGCGCCCGATGAATTATCGTGATATTGTACTGGTTAATAGTGTTGGAAAAAGACAGCCATTGAGTTGGCCTTCGCTTAAGCTGGAGCAAGTACGTCACCTATCTGTCCACGCAAGTACGTCAACTATCAGACCACTGAAATTGAAAGAGAGAGTGTGAGAGAACTGCTGAGAATTTGAATTAGCAGATAGCAGAATAGTAAGTGTTCAAACGTACGTGCTCCAGCTTAAGCAAAGGCCAACTCAACGGCTGTCTTTTTCCGTCACGATTAACCGATGCAATATCACGATAATTCATTGGGTGCAATTACGCTACATTTGAACGAGCGCAATATCACGATCATTTATCGCGATATTTATGGTGATAATATATCGTAATATTTTATCTGGGCGTGATATTGTGATATTTTATCGGGATGCGATATCATGTTATTTTATCGTGATGTTTATCATGATATTTATCGTACCCCCATTTCTTATCGTGCTACAATTATCAATATCGCCCATGCTTAGATCTAACTCCCTCTCCTACTCTCATCTTCCTCGTCGTCCGCCCACTCCGCTCCCACTGATGACTGGGCCTAACAAAACAAGAACGTAAAATGGGAGCGTGCAGAGCGTACTGAAGGCCGTAAATCGCTCATGTTTGGACATAATTGGCTTTAGGTGTTGTAGATATGGCACACATCTTGTATTTTTAGTTTAATTTGCAGATAATACAAAATACAATAGTTTATTTTTGCTAGGAGGTGTAGCACCCTTGAGAGATATCTGTCGTAATACCGAGCTTATATCGTGGAAGGAACTTTTTGGCCTCGCTATATCCGCTTTATATTACATGTAAAACATAGGCCTTTTGGCGGTACAAAGACAATCACTTGCTATAACGCGATTCACTCAATAAGCCGTACTCACTCTACCGGGCTTCTACTGTACATATAAATTGCCTTTTGTAATTGTTACAGCGACGAAATTCACATTATTGCTGAAGGAAGACATTGCAAAATTTCCACAGATGTTTAGCACTTTCACTAGCACTAAAGCAACATTATCAAGTTCCTGATCAGCCTTGATGATGGTGATGTTGTAACAACGAAATGCGTGGTGCTAAGTTACTAACTCAGGTGTGGTTAATGAAAAACTCTTTAGAGGTAGAGCGACTGGTGTCTGCATACGGACGAAATATCTCCATTAAGATCTGATTTACGTGCTTTCAGAGATTTGATGTGTGTGGAGAGGCTGATTGCTTTCATCTGCCGCTCATAGTTATCCGCCTTTCTTAGTCAACATTTCCTTTATCTTTCATCATGGCAACAATTATGCCTTTTTTGAAGCATTGGTAAAAATAGGCAGCCCGCAAACCACTCTAAAATTTCTGGCGTCACGTCAAAATTTCACGTCAAATTTCTTTTAGGTAACCTTAGTTTCCTTAAATTTGCCATTATTAAAAATATTCATTTAAAAATATCTCACCATCATTTGGCATAAAATATTCTTGGAAATAACTTGCTATATTGAGCATTAATAATTATTCACTACTCAACAAAAAAAAACATTTCGTCTGTTTCCTGGTTCAACTTAGCCAATTCTTATTAATTCTGGGTCAAGGAAAACGAATATGTTAATGATTTTTTTTATTAGCTCTTGTTTCCTAGATACACAACAGTCCACTGGAGAATGAAACGCAAAAACCCACTTTTCGACTTAATGGTAATTTGAAGGATATACTTTGTTATGCTATGAGTACAATACAATAGGCAATCTTTCATTAAACAATGTTTATTTTTTATGAAGCAGTGGTTTATTTGAGCCTATTCCTGTGCACGTTTCCTTTTGGGTTGCCTTTTGTACGTCAAATCCGGAGCATCTCTTGTCAGAGTCCAGCAGTAGTCGGCGAGCATTGATTCATCCCAACGACCCTGATATCTACGTTCCATTGCAGAGATATCTTGGTGAAACCTTTCACCATGCTCATCGCTTACAGCTCCACAGTTTTCAGGGAAATAATCAAGGTGGGAGTGGAGAAAGTGAAGTTTTAATAACATATTGCAACCTACATCACGGAACTTTTCTAGGAGTTCTTTCACTAAATGTTGATAGTTTTTTTCCTTTCTGTTGCCTAGAAACCCTTGTACCACGCCCTTAAAAGCATCCCAGGCTGCTTTCTCTTTCCCCTCCAAAAGTGTATCAAACTCAGGGTCCTTCATAATAGTGCGTATTTGAGGGCCCTCAAAGATTCCCTCCTTAACCTTTGCATCACTCAACCTTGGGAATTTCGCTCTAAGGTATTGGAAAGCTTCTTTATCCTGGTTCATGGCATTCACAAAGTTCTTCATTATTCCCAGCTTAATATGCAGGGGTGGAAGCAGAATATCATTTGGATCTACTAGCGGCTCGTTTTGGATGTTTCTCTCCCCGGAATTCAGATTTCTTGAAGGCCACTTGTCTCTTATGAAGTGAGATTTTCTATCTCGACTGTCCCAAAAACACAGAAAACAGCAGTACTTAGTATAGCCTAACTGCATTCCCAGGAGTAAAGCAATAACTTTCAAGTCACAACAGATCTGCCACTTATGATCCTCGTATTTGATTGACTCTAGAAGTAACTTTACATTCCCGTAAGTTTCCTTCATGTGAACGGAATATCCAATGGGAATAGAAGGAAGAAGGTTGCCGTTGTGTAGTAAGACTGCTTTCAAACTCAGCTTGGATGAATCTATAAACAATCTCCAATTACTTGGATCATGAGTAATGTTCAGGGAATTCATCAAGCCATTGACATCCACACAAGCAACCACATGCTCTTTCTTCTCAAAAAAATGAAGAAACTTCTTCTGACAGAGTCCTGTACTCTGTGATCTTGACTTCTGGTTGGAGTAGATTCCTTTGCTTCATTCTTGACACCAAAAGCTCTGCTTTCTCCTTGGGCAAGTCAAGATCTCTTACGAGATCATTTAATTCTGTCTGATTCAGTCTGTGGGGCTCATTTAACTCCCCTACCTCGAAATCTGGATCATAGGAAGTCCCAGATATAACGACTTCTTCTTCAGTATCACTCTTTTCAACCTCATAATTTTGAGGTGATTCAGGAATTGGCAGATTAGCCGAGTGAGGAACAGGACGAATGGCTGATGGAATGCTGGGATAATGTACCGATTCTTTCTTCTTTGTTGACCAACCTAGCTTCATGGGGGGCATCGCGCAGAAATAGCAGTTGTCGACATGGTTTGTTGGCTCACGCCAAATCATGGGTACAGCAAACTTCATTCCTTGTTTCTTCCCACTCGACCACTCTCGCAATCTCACTGAGCAAGAGTTACAACAAACATGTGGGGCCCATGGTTTATCCTGGTCACCTATTTTTACACCGAAATAATGGTAGTAAGCTGTTTTAACGATTGGGCTGATGGTGCGCTTCTGGGCTGCAAAAGTCATTTCACCACATATGTAACAAAAGTTGTCAACGCCATTAACACACTTCCGTGGCATTCTGATCTGAAAGTAGAAAATTGAAACAATTAGTTAAATGTTAAGTCATCAATTATGATTATATTTAACCAATAAGTATTTTTTAAATACCCCCCGACATACGAGAGGAATAAAATTCAAATCGCCCAGACCTAAAATATCAAGTCATCATTTTTTTTTAATATCTTTTTTTGAAATCCAGTATTTTTCTGAATAATCGAAAACGTTCGTAACGTCTGAATAAAATTGCAACCACAAATGATCATAATTTCAGAAACCAGAACTGAAATACAGCCTCAAAACATCAATTTTCATATTTTGAAAACTCCAAGGTGGGATTAAACATCTGGAACTTGATACAAAATGTCAAAAATGGATGCCATAGATTGGACTGATACAGATAATATAGTTGCATTGCTTACCTTCAGTTGTAAGGCCAATTGCAGAGAATGCCACTGGAATTATTGAATGTCTTCGTTCTGCTGACACTTTCACTCCAAACCCGTGGCCGAAGATCGAAAGACGGTCGCTCTCAGGACAACAGCTTTCAGTATCCGGGGAATATGATGGTCAAAAAGATTCTACACGGAGATTAAAGCTGAGGGAACTACAGCTAATATAAGAACCACTGAGTGGGGATCTCTCCTCTCCAAATGCATAACCACATACAGTGTCTCGGCCTAGTCGGCCCCGGCCTACAGTGTCCGGGACTGGAACAACTGTGGCTCAAGTGTTTCCTTCAACAAGTAAAGACGACAATGTATATATGTAACAAATTCAGGACTCATTTCGTATAAGTAGCCAACATTCATTTTAGAATACATTTTCGTCTTCTACAATTTTAACATAGTATCGTATTAAAAATATATTCTAACATGTACGACAATGTGTACACATTTGGTTTCGCTTAGTTCACTCCGTTCGACTATCTCGGTCTCCCTCCCTCCCACATCAGTGAAGACCACCGACAGTGTCCAGGCGCAAACCAAAGGCATCCTTCTCCACTTGTTTAAGCCCTGCAACCTCACCCGCAAAGATAATTGGAACCAATTATTACAGGAGTACCAGCTTTCGAACAGTCTGTTTCCCACACACCAGCCATAGTTATATTTTATTACCTAAGGAGGCTCTGTATCTTGAAAACAAGAGCTAATATAAACTTTTTATGGTGATTTTCGTGTTTAGCGAGACAAAATACTTCGGAAAGAACTAATTTTGAGCCCGAAACTTTTTTGGTGTTGGGTAGTGTAATCAACCTCAAGATGTTCAAATTTCGATTGCATTTGATGCATCTTATTAAAGACATTTTGTAGCGTCTTCTATCCTATGAATGACAAGACTCCTCTCAACAAGACACGTTTATTACTGTGGACTGAACAATCGGGACTGCCTGTGTCGCTCGAGTCACATGATGACTTGCGAATATCGACAGTCACATTTTTACAGGATACTACATCACCTTCCCTTTTTTTTTACAGATAAAGACATACATAGATTTTACCTATATCAATATAGTCAATAACACAATACATGAATCCAAATCAAAATCATTTCCTTCATGATCATGTACAAACAAAATATCCACTTCACATTTAATACAAATCAGTTACAAATAAAATCAAAATCATTTCCTTCATGATCATGTACAAACAAAATATTCACTTCACATTTAATACAAATCAGTTACAAATAAAACATATTCAAGTTACATAATCTTTTAACCACTCTGGGGGATTTTTAACTCTCTTCGGTCTTTGGATCGTATTTGTTATATTATCGCTAAATGTCGGCAAAGTGTCTGTTGTTTCGTGTAGACTTGTGGATGTATTTGGTGTGTCAGGAGTTGCGTTGTGAAATGGTTTAAACATTGAAATATTCCTTTCAATTAATTTACCATCTCCAGTTTGCGCTTGAACAGCTGACTGACGTCTATCAACAACTTTTAAAGTTTGCTCATGAAACGTAGGTGACAATTTGTTTTCTTTTTTCTTTTGAAGCATAACTTCATCCCCAATCTGTATATGGTTAGGAATAGCGCTTCTTTTCTTATCAGCATACAATTTGCCCTGGTACTTAGCTAAGGTATCCCTATCCCTAATATTTTCATCTTGGATAGTTGCAAGCTCAGTTTGCAAGCTAGGTAATTTAGACCTAAAGGGTCTACCAAACATTAATTGACCTGGGGGTACACCAGTAGTAGAATGTGGTGTACTATGGTAGCTGAAAATATAGGTTTTCATCGCCTCTTTCCAATTATTATTGTTAATCTGAGCAATTCGCAACCTTTTCAGAAGTGATCTATTTTGCCTCTCAATTTCTCCATTAGCCTGAGGCCAAAATGCTGTGACAAATCTATGATCAATGTTAAGACCTTCCAAGTATTTTTTAAATCTATTATCTTTAAAACAACTACCGTTATCTGAAACAAGACCAAGTGGTAAAGAATACCTTGTGAACAATTGGTCTAGCGCTTGTATAACTGTTTCGGTATTTGTTTGGTGAGTGACAGTGACATATATGAATCTACTGAAGTAGTCAATAGTGACTAATAAATAATGACCAGATGGGAGTGGTCCAAGAAAATCTATTGCAATATAATCCCACGCTTTTTCTGGCAAGGGCGTTCTAATCATCGGCTCAGGGGGAGAAGGTTTAGATATAAGCTGACATTCCCTGCAAACGTCGACAAAATGTTCCACGTCCCTGTCTAGGCCTTTCCACCACACCTTAGACCTGAGTCTGGCTTTCATCCCTGTCATTCCAATATGTCCTTCATGTGCTAATTGTAATGCCCATTGATGTAGAGCCTTGGGCAATACAATTTTGGAGCCTCTTAATATGAGGTCGTCCACGATACAAAACTCGGTTGATAGGAGCTTGTGAAACCTTTGTTGTTTATCCCATTCGCCTGTTTGTAAACTTTTCTTTAAGGAAATTATCAAAGGGTCTCGGAGTGATGCCGCTTTTACCTCACTCATGGTCATGGCTAAAGGAATATCGTCAGCCACTAAACGTCTAATGCCATATTCCCCACAATCAAAATTATCATTGTCAGACATTTCTAGGTTTAATAGCCGTGACAGACAATCTGCTATATTTGTTTTGCCTGGTTTGTACCTTATGTTGTAATGAAATGCTTGTAATCTCAAAATCCACCTTTCGAGCCTAAGGCTGGGCTTTGATCTTGGTCCAAATATAACTTCGAGTGGCTTATGGTCTGTTACTAGGGTAAATGATTTCCCATATAAGTAAAACGAAAACCTTTCACAACCCCAAACTATAGCTAAGGCCTCCTTTTCTGTTTGGCTATACCTTTTTTCAGTTTCGTTCAATGCTTTGGCAGCATACTGTATAACTCTGGGACCTTTGTCCTTAGCCATGGAATTTTTGTTTGGACACTGTACTAAAACAGCACCTAAGCCTACTGGAGAAGCATCTGTAATGAGCAAGGTTTCAGCATCTTTATCATAATACCCTAATACAGGGGCAGATGTAATCATGTTTTTTAGTTTAACAAATGCATCTTCTTGCTCTACTTCCCACTTAAATGGTACACCAAATTTGGTTAGTTTTCTGAGAGGTTCTGTTAAAGTAGCATAATTGTTAATAAACCTAGCAGAAAAATTGCAGGTACCTAGAAAGCTTCTCACTTCATCTACATTTGTAGGAGTTCTAAAATTATGAACTACAGATTTATTATTTTCAGATGGTTGCACTCCTTCACTAGATAAATTAAAGCCAACAAAATCAATTCTGTTACTATTAAATACACACTTTTTTCTATTTAAAGTCAAGTTTAGGTCTCTAATTCTTTGAAGTACTCTTTTTAATCGGTAATCATGTTCCTCTTGGCTTTGACCATGTATGATGAAGTCATCAAAAAAGATTACTGTACCTTCACAATCACTAAAAAATTGCATCATTGTAGCTTGGTATACTTCAGCAGCACAGCTGGCTCCAAATACCAATCGATTAAAGTGATAATTACTAAAAGGAGTGCTAAATGTTGTTATTACCTTGGAATCTTCAGAAAGTTCCAACATATGACATGCATTTTTAAAATAAATTTTACTAAATTTGGTACTTCCTTCTAACTTACATAACATTTCTTCTATGGTGGGAATTGGACATCTGGTCCTTAAATTGCTTTGTTAGCTTGTCTTAAATCAAGAACTAGTCTCTAAGTCCCATCCCTTTTTGGCACAATGAGCGGGAGATAACCAAGGTGAATAACCCTTAACCTTTTCAATAATACCATGCATTTCCAACTGTCGAAGGATTTCAAACATTTCTTGTCTTAAATTATAAGGAACTCTCCTTATTGCTTGAACAACAGGTTGTACCTTCTTATCAATAGGGATTACAACTTTAAAATCCTTCAGTTTACCCATTCCTTCAAAAACATCTTTATACTCAGAAATCAATACATGTTCATTAACACTAGTTGCGTTCACTTTTAACCCAATATGCAGTACTCTTAGCGCAATGGCAGTATCTTTTCCCAGAATTGGTACTTCATCTCCTTCATAGACAAAAAATTTTACGTCTTTAGCAACACAATCAGTTGTAACAAACACACGAGCCGTAAACTGACCAATTAGAAGAAGAGGTTTTGCACGTGACAAGACAAGCACGTGTCTCAGAGCACGTGTGGTCCGAATCCGGCCACACGGTGGACTTCGAAAAAGCTACGGTGATCTGCAATGAAAGCCGCTATTACCCCAGGTTAATCCGAGAAGCAATCGAAATCACGAAACAGCCGGAAAATTACAACAGGGAAGACGGCTACACGCTGGCAAACTCTTGGAAAAGAGTTTTCAAAATCGACGAACAATCAGAGCCCACTTGAGACCACATGAACATCAGAACCAATCAGAGACGACCTACGACACCCAAGCCCCTATATGAGACGGCCAATTTCGAAGCATCAACACTTCTGACCTGAAGACGCCAGCAGGATGGCTGGAGAAACTGTCGTCACCCTGACAACACACGACGCGGAGGAACGACCGAATGCCATTACCAGTTTCGTCTTTAACTGCACCAAAGTCACAGAGAGTTGCTTGTTCTCTTAAACGTAAAAGAAAGTCATCTACCGTCTCGCCACTTGAAGGATGAAGTTCTCTAAAACGTTGCCGTTCATAGGTTACATTTTTTAGAGGTAGAAAGTGTTCATTCAAGATATTCATAGCATGTTGGTACTCACCTGGTGCAGGATTGTCCACAGTTCCCGTCGGGAGAGGTGTGTCTTCTATTAAATTGTCGTATAGGTCTTGAATCGCCGGCCCTCCTAGGTGCATCAACGTTGCAAATTTTCTTTGAGCTGTCGTGACTGCACGAGATTGTAGATAATAGTCTAATGAGCGAGTCCACTTCGCCCATTTCATGCCCACTGATTCCTGGTGGACATTAAAAGCTTCTATCTCACGACCGGATGGAGCCGCCATTTGATCTTCTTTGGTCCCTTGTGTCTGTCTTTCTTATTAAATAAAATCACTTTTGCTAACTTCCGATTTAACTATTTGATCGTTGAAACTAATTTTGACGATTTCTGATTCAACTAGGTGTCGTCCTTATATCTTTCATCCTCGTCGCCAATGTAGCGTCTTCTATCCTATGAATGACAAGACTCCTCTCAACAAGATACGTTTATTACTGTGGACTGAACAATCGGGACTGCCTGTGTCGCTCGAGTCACATGATGACTTGCGAATATCGACAGTCACAATTTTACAGGATACTACACATTTCCCATCCATGCATGCATTGCGTACATGAATTTTGAGGCTGACGTAAACAGTTGCATTATCCTCTCACTTCTTGCGTGTGGCAGAGGTAGATAGGAACTTGAAACAATACTCTTTCCTCCATGAAGTCTCCCAAAACCAACGGTGTTATTTAATAAAAATTGCTACGACGCTAACCTGAAGGATGATTAACTCTTTGTTATTCGTTGTAATTGTCAAAAATACAGTATAACATGAATAAATGATACATCCTGTTGAGTTGCGTGTTTGTCAGTGCTTCACTTGGGTGAGTGCTGGCTCTGCACTCTAGCGGCCGATTATTTGGATGACAACAGCCAGGCAGACAACTTATAGCACAGGAAAGTTCACAAGCGTGTTCGTCAGCCATCCTGGCTGTGAGTAGAGACGGCAGCATGAAAGCCAAGCAGTGAACGATCATCGGTGATTCAGAACGAACCTCTTCCCTAGAGCACCGGTTTAGAACTACTTCCCCGGTGCACCGGTTCAGAACTGATTCTCCAGTGCACCGGTTTTTTTCCTACATCTGAACCGGCCTAAATTCTTAATGGTAACGGAAAACTTTGACGACTTCATCGGGAGAATAAAAAGCATAATAAAACAAACGTCGGACCTTTAGTATCACACATATGCTTCGCATTGACAGCACAGTACTTTGAATTTCTATTCCCGGCTGAAAAATGATTCAAGTATCATCTGCTTCAGTCTAGGGGCAGGAAAGAGTGGGTGGGCGGAGGAGTGGGAACTAGTGTGTCGAGGCAATAAGTCTGAACTCTGCCCCTTGCACACACCACCGCTCTCCACTGTCATGTGATTGGCTAGATGCTTTTCCACTTGTCCATCTTCCACCCATTCCACTCCTATGTGAACTTGGCTTAGCAAAACAACTATAAAGTGGGAGCTTGAAAAGGTATGCCAGGGTGGGCCATAAAACGTTAGTACCTGGGCTTGATTGGATTTTAAATAATGTAGTGCTGGCACAAATCTTGTATTCTAAGTTGTAGTTAACTAATAATGCCACTAAAGAGAAATACCATGCGTTGATTTGTACTTTGCTGTGCATCACCCTCAAGAAATATCACTCCTAATACAGAGTGTATACCTTGGCAGGTGCTTCTTGGCCTCACTATATTCGTATTCTTTTACATGTTAATCATGGGCCTTTTGATGGTACATTGTCAATCTTCTGGCAGGTGCTTCTTGGCCTCACTATATCCGTATTCTTTTACATGTTAATGGGCCTTTTGATGGTACATTGCCAATCACTCATTATTGCAAGATTCTTGCTGTATGCCGTACTTACTATAATGGGCTTCTACTGTATTTGTAGTTTCAATAAATAAATGCAATTTCGATTTCAGGTAGTTTTATTGTTTGTAATAAAAACAAGGGAACAAAAACTTACTTAAGCACTCTTCACCAAAAAAATTGTAGTTTTAATTTGTCTTTTTTTTTCAAGTTATTTTGAAATAATATTTTCTATCTTAATGATCTACTTAGATTATGGCTGCTGCAGTCCTCCCAAAAGTTTTTTGAGTTTTTTTATAAGCAAGGAAGAGTCTTATGTATTTAAAGCATCTATGCTTTTTATATTTCCTGAAGACAAGTGGCTCCAGTTTCTCAGAGCCATCAAAATTGGCACATATAAGCACTGTGAATTTTTCTTGTGATGAATTTTTCTTGATGGAAGCAAACTTGGGAGTTACTCTATGCTAGGCACTGGGTGTTAAAGTAAATGTTAAGCATTATGTGTGGTTAAAGCAACACCCACCCTTAGAACCCAGATACCTTCACCCACTTCACCTCATCGTAGTCACCCATGTTTAAGGCCCACCCTCTTCTCCTCCTCTTGACTTACTCCTTTTTTCTCCAGACCCTCCCTTCACTTGCAGTTTTGTATGCATACTGGAATTTGAGTTATATTTTTTACCTGAGGATGATGTAGTACACCCATCCACAATAAAATATTACCACTTCGGAGGCCGATCCGTGGTTCAAGTCCCGAGTTGAAGGAGATCGGACAACACTGTCCCTTGGTGCAAAGAGTTTACATACCCAGAGCTCTGGCTCTTGCCTTTTATTGAGGGTACCCTTCCATCGAAAGATTATTGTCCTTTTTGCCCTTTCTCAAGTGAACAGACAGGACAAACCACCTTGGATGCGATTTCTGCCAGAATACGAGTCGACCAAGCCGCATAGGTCCCTGTGGCCACATCGGGAAAAGGGGTACGAGATAAGTTCCAAGTGCTGCACACCACATTTCTAGTAGTAATAACATCGAAAATTACACTTGATTTCTCTACCTCCACCGAAAATACCTACATTTATATCCATGTCACTTAGGAGTTCTGTGACATGTGGACGGTTTTCCGAGGGTAATGATTAACGTGATAAATTGTCGTAGCGTTTGCACAGATATTATAAGGCCTTAAAATAATTCAATGTCCTGATTGGCATTTTATATCCTGTAACCTTATTACTTCAAAAGGCCTACATTATTGATCACTAAGTCGCCATTTCTATGATCGTCCAACGTT
This sequence comes from Platycnemis pennipes, assembly GCA_933228895.1. Lineage (NCBI taxonomy): Eukaryota > Metazoa > Arthropoda > Insecta > Odonata > Platycnemididae > Platycnemis > Platycnemis pennipes. Next base: position 82,265,100 of record OW121846.1, read on the forward strand.
CCTCTCGCTAAGTGAGGAAGGTGTTAACATAAAGTCATAGGATTAATATTCCGTTGTTTTTCCTATTCATCAATGCTTCAGCTGCTAATATAATCTTCAGTATTTTTGTAACGTATGAGTAAGAACTCCTGGAACTTTATTCAAAAGCCATGAATTTCTGATAATAAACAGCTATTGGCCTACGTAGGCCGAGCTTCTTGCAAAGGAGAAGTCTAGGTTTTCCCAGCCTCATTACATTCCTCTCCTCAAAAGGTTGCATAATAAGAGAAGGGAGAAGAGTGGCCATTGAGTTTTTTGCCGATACCCTACTCTGAGAAATAATTCCAATATATTCAGAAGTCGTTTGGCATATTTTTTCACCATCAGAAATATTCCTGACACGTTTTATGACATCCACAACCCCGAACAGTAAGTAGGTGGTGGAAATAGAATCAAGCCAGATCACAACAGAAAAAAAACTTAAATCATCCGGGACTTGGACCACGGATCTCCAAATTTGCTGTTCTGCGTGATATTTGAAGCAAGGTTTGACTTTATGCAGGCTCTCCATTTCTTCACATTTCCACCTTCTGCTATTTAAGTAGTGTATTGGAGTAAAACGGGTATGGCAGCATTGATGACAGAAGGAAAATCATATTGGCAAAATAAGCGTTTACTCGTAGAGGTGAACTATTGACAGGGGCTTTAAGTAGGGAAGTTATGAAAATACTTGCGAAAAGTTTGATATGGAGCTTATATACCACTATATGGTGCTTAAACATAGATTTCATTGAAAGAGGATGAAAATATACTCAGGGCTTTTGAGATGTGAGTGTGGAGAAGGATGGAGAAATTAAAGTGGGTCGAAAGGAGGACGAATGATGAATTACTAGAATTGGTAGGAGAGGAAAGAAATTTGATTGATATAAGTAGGAGAAGGTAGAAGATGTGGATGGTGAAGGTTAAAAGGGCCAGGGTGTATTGAAAGAAGTGATTGAGGGAAGAGTATTGGGTAAATGGGGTAGAGTGAGGCGAAGAACGGGTAGCTTGGATAGAATGATGGGAGGTATGAGGGGCTGAAGAGGGACATCATGTGAAACTAAAACTAATATTAATAATTCTCATCACTGCATTCACATCACATGTTTAATCCCCTTGCAAAATCTGAATTGATCACAGTCTAGAAATTCATTGCTTCTTTTTCCATGCATCGGTTGATGATTCTAAGCACCAACTTAGCAGAAATTCAGTAGTCTTCACATTCCTTTGTTACTCTCTTTTTCATTTTAGCTATCAATACTTTTTCTACGAAATCCTCCGGCAATATATTCTCCTCGCATATCCTAAAGGCAAGCCCCTAAAAATCTCCTAGGCCTCTTTGCACAGTAGTTCAGTAATTCCAGGTATTCCTTCTAATTATGTTGAATGTGTTCTGGTCACTTTGCAGAATTACCCTTCCTGTCCATAATACACATTTCCGTTTAACAGACCTGTAAACATTATAACCTTCGAGTACAGAGCGATTATTTTTCCCTGCACTTTGCGCCAATCAGTCACCTCCATCCCACATCCTTATTGCTCTACTTTTATTGACCCTCTTGATCCTTACCCTGGGAACACCAAATGATGAACACGAAGTGGGTGAGGAAGGTGGAGAAAATATATGTCAACAGAAAAAAGTTCGAATTATCTGGGAATCAAACCATACTTGAGCTGGGTTTTGCATAAGTGAATGCATGGCAGAGAAGGAATTGCCGACGAGCGGAGAAAGGGTAGAACAAATTGTGTCAGCATTAGCCCGCTCTTGGAAAAGCTCCAAAGAAACCACATTGTAATGTCACATACGATGGCCAGAGTTATTAACCTGAAAAACCTTCCCCACAGTACTCGAATAGGAACTACCGGGTCTTGAACCGTGGCCTTCGAATAGGAAAACACACCTATAGTTTTGACCAATGCATCTACGAGTATTTTTAAGATGTTCAACAATTCCTAATAATCTCCTTCATACTTTTATCTATCAAGTGAGTTGGTTTTGATATTTAAAATAGCATATACTTCGGTATGAATTGCCGATGAGTATTCATTCGAAGAAATAACCATACAAGTACGTGTGAGTGTGAGGATTGTGTGTTATTTGAAAGAAATTCTAAATATTTCCGCAGTAATTTTTTCTCATTTATTACCCACTTTAGCTTGAAACTTAACACTTATAATCCGTGAAGACATTCAAAACGTCTTCTCTTCAAGCTTCAGTGAAATACCCTATTGAGCCTGCAGCCTGAACTGGATTGGCTATGAGATGGTATGGTATGGCTTCTCGTAGCTCAAGGCTTGAGCTGTGTTGCCTATGCTCCCACCTGCACCTGCATGCTGCGGGCTGACTTGAGTGCATTTCCAGGAACCCCGAGCCTCAAGGGGTGTTGTATGACTGCTGACAATATGCAGCTATTCAGGAATTACGTAAAGCAGGCATGTCTGAAAAAGACAAACTTCACTTTAGAAGTGAGTGTAGCACAATTTATAGCCAAAGCAGCTGAACAGATAATGGATAAAAGTCCCATGAAGTATAAACTTGTAAAGGCAGTGTGCTGTGTAAAACCGTCTATTGTGCTCAATAAACCTGAGAAGAGCAAGCATTCTATGAAAACCTTTTTTTGGCAGTATGTATGGAGTGCAAACAGATCACTGCAGTTCAAGCTATGCATGCAAATCTTCAGTTTTCTACTTTTCTTGATGATGCAACTGTGCTTAGGAAAATTTCTTAGAGGGTTTGACAGAGGAAAGACTGTATAGATCATGTTTTGTACACGGCCATGGACAAAAAGGAAAGACTATAGAGACATTTGGCATTTTTCAAGATTTTACCCATATTGTCTCTTGCGAACACCTTTCTTGAGAGCCGCTTCTCTGTGAACAAAAAACATAATGGTAGAGAATATGTTAGATACATTAATAGGGCTTCGTCATACTTAGGGCTACATCTCCCGTCACGATGGTGATGTCAAATACCTTGTAATTACTAAGGACATGGTGAGGTAGGAACGATATGTACATGCACATTGCAAAGCTACCTTGGAAGAGAAAAAGCCTAACTTATCTGTCAGAGCTCTCCAAGCTGTTGTGTTGGTCTGTACACCTCTTCTTCCTCATGCTGTCATCCCCGTTGGAACAATGAGATTTTAAATCTGCAGAAAACACACCCACAATTCTTGGAGGCATGCATCCTGAGTCCCACACCACGGGTCTTAGGCCAAATAAGTTTTTTTTTTATATTTTCAATGTTATTATGAATTCCTGTTATGTCTGAAACTATATTTTGTACAAAGACACCATTTAAAATGCAGATTTGTACGAAAAATGCACCCTGAAATGGTTTCAAAGTCAGGGAAAGTAATAATTTTTGACCTGGGAAATGAGAGAAAATAAAAACACAGACAGCTGTGCACCCTGATTTAGTGGTAGGCCATTACTAATGTTTATATTACAAGCGTAAAAAATAACACTTGTTACCAGCTAGTGATTTGAACAACAAATAAGGTATAGTTTACATAGTGTATCAAATAGAATATCTAACACATCAATTAAATAGCATTAGATGATTATTTAAAATTAACTCTTTATCATCAGGGGCTCTATCTCTCTTAAAATTCTTTTCTTATTTCCAAAAAGATGGCAACTTATGAAAAGTAAGCAATAATCAGTACCAACTAATTGTTTACATTTACAATCAGACCTTCCACAATCAATTAGTTTTGGCTGAATAAATGATTAATCTATTAATGTACTCAATTACTTGCATCTCTACTATGGACCGAAGTATGAGGCCTTGGCCTTGACATGTGTAATTCTGGGGATCAAACTGCCCTTCGGCAGGGTTTTTACAGGTTTTCCATGGTCTAGGAATCTATGTACTACTATCTGAAGTTATCTCAGTGAAAGATTTTATTGTCCTTTTCTATTCTTGTATTCATAATCTTTTTTCACACTTAGTCAGTATTTTTTCTGTTTCAGACCTTATTTGAATATGGTATTAATGGAATTCTGGCTGATGAAATGGGACTCGGCAAAACAATCCAGAGTATTTCAGCCATAGCTCATTTGTATGAGATGGGAGTGAATGGTTATTATCTTGTTGTTGCTCCATTGTCAACTCTCTACAACTGGATGTCTGAATTTCAGAGATTTGTCCCCAAGGTAAGTCTAAATTAGCTGACTTGGTGGGGTTGTTGAAGCTCATCTAGTGATATTTTACCGTCTTTTTTTGAAGGTGTTAACCAAAATTGAGAAGATACTACTGTTCATAAGAATGTTTTCCATTAATAGTTAAGTTTTGGTCTGTAGTTTGTGGAACTGAGACACATGAAAAGACTTTTTACATTTGAAACACTTAGTCGAAACAATAGTTGTTAACAATAGGGTGTGGAATATACTAAGTGGCTATTCCTTTTTCAATGTCTTTCCCTTTTTCTGATTCAGTTACCATGGGTTTATTTAATTATTTTTTCATTCAGTACCTAATGTAGGTATTCATTTATTTGTAAGGACTGAACATTCTCCCTCACTTACTTCAAAGCAATAATGATAGAATGCTGATTTTAAACTGAGATGGTAAACCTTTTCCCACTTCTTGAAATGAATGATCCACATGGCAACATTTTGCATGTTTCTATTTGTTTTCACAAATGTGAACTGTTCCCAAACCTCTAACACTACCTAGTTAGCAGGTATCATGGTTTATCACTTGCAAGCTTTACTTCATCCTAGCTACCCTATCAAGATGACTGCGACCTACGTCGCCATTACCAATGATTCTTCAACTGTCATGAAACTGCATTTTGTTTGCCGTTTGTTTGTTCCAATTTTTCAATTTGTTGAGAAAAAAAGAGACCAGTGGAATAAAAATGGGTGTCCTTCAGATTGTAACTGCAACAAAGATGGTGGTGTGGTTTAGAATTGTGGTGCTTCTTGAATCTCATCAAATTCATATTCGACATTGAATCCCTGATTTGTGGAGATTTGATGGATTCGGGGAGGGGTGGAGGAGCAGATGTGAGAACCCATCCATAGTTTTATTGAAACTAAGGAGGCCAGTAATATATAATTTCAAACATTGTGTTAAAATTCATGTAGTTAAATCCCCTTGTTCATGACCAATATCCTTCACTGCACCTACTGAATTGAACATCATTATTGAGCTCAATTATATGCTCAATATTTTTTTTTGGGCTCTTGAATATTTATTTATTTAATGTTTTCCCAATAAAACAAAGGAAAACAAATTTACAATACAATTATTTACAGTTACAATAATCAATTTCATTCTTCCAAAAAAACAATAAATATAAATAGTACATATAGGTATGTATACAATGCAAAAGAAAAAAAAATAATTATATAATATTCATAATAAAATTTGTCTTGGCGATAAATACATTTTTATTCCATGACAAATCTAAATATTCACAAACAGCATTGTATTCTTTACACATTCTTAGAATAGTTGAGTTGCAAACATGTGGATTTAGCAAATGGTATAAAAAAAGGTTCGTTTGCACCTTTGTTGAAATTGTGGGACATGAAATTTTAACTTATGAAGAATAGCCCTGTTTTTGCCATACTTTATTATTTCGTGTAAAAACTTAATGCCCATGCCCTTCCTTCTTACATGTAGTGTTACAAGCCCATAGATATTTAGCAGGATTTTATATGATATATATTTTTTGTGCATTGGATATACGTTATATTCTCTATAAAAAAGGATTCTAAGGAATTGTTTCTGTATCCTTTCCAGCAAGTCTATATATTTCTTTGCATAAGGCGACCACACAATGGCTCCATATTCAATTTTAGATCTAATTAAAGTATTGTATAACATTACCATTGCTTTACTATTCTGAAAAGCTTTTGTACTTCTTATTATGAAACCCAATGTTCGATATACTGATGTCACTAAGTTTTCTATATGAGGTATAAAGGTAAATTTTTCATCAAAAATAACTCCTAAGTCTTGACACTTATTTTCTTTCTTTAACATGGCACCACCCATAGTATAGCAATAATCATTGGGTCTTTTCTTCCTTGTATATGTAATCTTACAACATTTACTAGCATTTAATATTAAGTGGTTTTTTTTCCCCATTGAAATACATTATCAATGTCCTTCTGAAGGAGTGTGCAATCCCATATTTTATTTACACTCCTAAATATCTTAACATCATCAGCATACATCAAACAACTGGAGTGCGATATATATTCCGGTAGATCATTTATAAAGAATAGGAATGAGAGTGGCCCCAAGTTTGATCCTTGTGGTACGCCAGAAGTGGCTTCATACATTTCAGATTCACACCCTTTAAATACAACATAATGTTTTCTATTTTGTAGGTAAGATTGCATAAATATCAACATGCTATCAGAAAAGCCAATCTTTGATAATTTATCCAGTAAAATACTATGGTCAACTTTATCAAAAGCTTTTTGAAAATCCATATATATTACATCAGTCTGCCCTTTATTACTTAGTGTTTCATAAACATCTTCTGTGAAGTTAATCAGATTTGTTATAGTCGATCTTCCAGATCTGAATCCATGTTGAACATCACTAATCAGACTCTCCGCTTGCGAATAGATATGCATGTAAAAATTGTCTCAAAAACTTTAAAGAATACGCTCAATATTGATATGGGTCTGTAATTTCTAATATCTCCTTTTTCACCACATTTATAAACCGGACATAATTTAGCAGTTTTCCATTTTTGTGGAAAAATATTTGATCTAAGAGCTAAGTTAAATATGTAGCACAATGGTTGTATGAATATGTCACAACATGCTTTAACTACATATGCAGGTACGCCGTCATCTCCTACAGTTTTCTTAGGTTTCAATCTCTTTATGGCATTCTTAACATCAGATTCTGTGATAGTCACTATGTTAATACAATTTTGTGAGTTTAAGTATGCATTTTTAGGGGAGCTATTCTGTACTTTAGGCTGAGTTTCAAACACTGATTGAAAATAACTCCTAAATCCAGATGCAATCTGATGTGAATCAGTTAGTTCAGTCTTCTCATGTCTCATAACATTAGGAATGTGTCGATCTGATTTCTTACCTTTTACGTATTCCCAAAAGGAGTTGATTCTATTATTGGTTAGATTTTGTTCTACACTTTTAATATAATTATCATAGCAGAGTTTTAAACTCTCTTTTACAGAATTTTGTGTAGTATAGTATTTATACAAGTGATACAGCGATCCATTTTTTTTATAATGCTTTAATTGTCTTACTTTCTTTTTTATTAACTTTATCAAACCAGTGGAGTACCATGCTGGATAATTATTTGACCTATTCTTACACTTAGGTATACACTCATTCATTGCCTCATATAAATATTTATAAAATAGATCCACTGCTTCATTAACATCATGCACTCTCTCCAATATTCCCCAGTCTATGTTCTTAAGACAGTAATATAACTTGAGGTAATCCCCCCTTTTAAAATTGAAGGAATTCCGACTGTAAGCTGATTTCTTATAGATATCATCTATATTACTATTTACACAAGAGTTCTTAATTATACATCTTAGGGGTGGATGATACTTATCCTTACTGTCGTGGAAAAAAGTCATGACACTCGAGTTTACAAGTCAATGACAGTTGTACCCGTAGTCCCACATGAAAACAAATTACATCAAAAATTAGCAAATTTAATTCTGCGTTTAATTGTGGAAAGTGAAAATTTTTATTTTAACTTGTTAAAATTTTATTGTCTGTGAAACAAAAAAAGTGCCGGTTTTTTCACCGTTTTAAACGGAATGCTCACTTTAAAAATTCATAACTTTTAAAGTATTTATTGGATTGTAACCAAACTTTAAAACAACATAAAGGAACTTGTTGTTAAGGTATGTACAAAGTTTTAAGATAATCAAAGTGTAAATAAAATTGTTCTTGTACATTTTGTGAAACAACTTTTTCTCAGTACTGCGTGGTCATATCGATACGAATCTTGTCCTGTCATGGAGCTTATGGTAATACAAGGCTAATCGGTTCTCGATATTCAGAATTTATTTAGTTGTTTATTTTATGTGCGCTTACATTTAATTTGGCGTTTCCATCAACAAGGGGAGTGAGGCGAGCGGGAGGAAGTAGATGCATGGCTTTGGGATTCCGTGCGACGTTGCCACGTTCGACCCGCGCTCCATGTGTAGAATCGTAGAATCCATACATTTTCGTTGCATTGTAACTTAAAACGATTTTCTTTCATTGCAGTGGCACATCTCTTCACCGTCTGCTGCTTCACCGCTTCACCGCTAATAAGCTGTTGTCATTATATTACATTGTGATGCTTACATTCTGCTGATGGCGAGGCCGAATGACCCGCTTTGTCTCAGCGATGAATCATTTGTATTTGTATGTCTGACCCGTCTGACCCTACACTCATTCTGTCGCCGATTTTCTTTGGATTAACATCTGACAGTATGCCTGCTAAACCATTGACGGAGGGCGAGTTTGCCATGTTTGCTAGTGCGATTTGTTTTTTTTAGAAGCGAGAGTGAAAAGATTAATGAAAAGAGGTATCCGGTCTATCATAAAGTGTCCGACTGTGTAGGAAGATCGTTATCGACGGTGAAGAGATGTGCCACTGCAATGAAAGAAAATCGTTTTAAGTTACAATGCAACGAAAATGTATGGATTCTACGATTCTACACATGGAGCGCGGGTATGGTGTCGAACGTGGCAACGTCGCACGGAATCCCAAAGCCATGCGTCTACTTCCTCCCGCTCGCCTCACTCCCCTTGTTGATGGAAACGCCGAATTAAATGTAAGCGCACATAAAATAAACAACTAAATAAATTCTGAATATCGAGAACCGATTAGCCTTGTATTACCATAAGCTCCATGACAGGACAAGATTCGTATCGATATGACCACGCAGTACTGAGAAAAAGTTGTTTCACAAAATGTACAAGAACAATTTTTGTTTACACTTTGATTATCTTAAAACTTTGTACATACCTTAACAACAAGTTCCTTTATGTTGTTTTAAAGTTTGGTTACAATCCAATAAATACTTTAAAAGTTATGAATTTTTAAAGTGAGCATTCCGTTTAAAACGGTGAAAAAACCGGCACTTTTTTTGTTTCACAGACAATAAAATTTTAACAAGTTAAAATAAAAATTTTCACTTTCCACAATTAAACGCAGAATTAAATTTGCTAATTTTTGATGTAATTTGTTTTCATGTGGGACTACGGGTACAACTGTCATTGACTTGTAAACTCGAGTGTCATGACTTTTTTCCACGACAGTAGGTACTATTGCATCACATGCATTGACAATAAACATATCACTCGTAACATTGGTCAGGACTAGATCTAGCAATCTACCATTAATATTACTTACATTGTTTATTTGCGTTTACCCATGCAACGAGATAAAATTTCGTAATTCAATAACTTTCATATCTGCGGATGTATCACAGTTTAAATTTGGCAAGTTAAAATCACCAATAATACAAATATCTTCAAAATTAACATTACTGACAATTTTATCAAAATACCTTTCATACAGATCTTGTTTTGAACTTGGAGGAAAGTAAACAACCGATATATACCTTTTTCTGGCCATTTAATGTGATTTCAACACAAATGTTCTCATCCTCCGTTTCCATTTCTATTAGTCTATGTGATCAATGTATATTTTTCACTGCTAACATAACACCGCCACCTTGCTTTTTCCCTGTCAACATTGCATTCCGATCTTTTCTATACACTGTGTATCTGTCATCAAATAACTTGGAGTCATGTATACCAATATTAAGCCAAGTTTCGGTGATACACGTCACATCATAGTCCGAGGACAAGGTGGATCTTTTAAAGGTATCTACTTTACTTCTTAAACCTCTCACATTTTGATAGTATATAAAAAAATAGTTTTCGTCACTAGCCATCAAAATTTCAATAAACACAGTTAAAAAACTTCCACAATACTTCACTTAGGAATATTTTCTAAAGATCTGATAGACAATACCGGGCAATTTTCATCTTTTCTCATGTAAACATTTCCACCGCGAATCCATACGTATTTATAATGATTTGCTTCCCTTGATCTCTTAGCACTTCTAAACAGGAATGCTCGATACGAAGTCAGATTCTCATCAATGTATATGTTCTTACGTTCATCCGGAACACCAATATCTGACGTAGTCAAGCATATCTTTTTATTCTTCGAGTAATTTTTCACTTTCGACGCACGTAAGAATTCATTCCTCTTTCGTTTACTCCGAAATTTTACTACCCTGTCCGGATTTTGGCTTTATACACCTTTAATGCGATGGATAACACTGATATCTTCTATTTTAAGGACTACATTTAATTTCTTAGCAATATCTCGTGTTATTGTCTCAATATTTTTATTTTCACTCAACGGGATTCCCTTAATCAACACATCATTATTTCGATCTAACTGTTCTAGTGAATCAAGTTTACCTTCTAGTAGCCGAATCTTATGCTTCAACTCCTCATTTTCGCTGACGACCTTTTGCATTACTCCAGCTAGCTGTTGATGTTTATCATATTTTTCTGACAAAAATATCACAGCAGCTTTCATTTCCTGTTGTTCCTTGATCATTGTTTTCAGAAGTTCATCTGTAGATAGTCCATCTAACTTAACACTTACTGATTTCGTTAGTTTTTCGAGAGGTGATACCAGTGACACTGCATCTTCTTCGCGCTTACTACCAACTTCAGTCATACCGCAGTTTTCACAAAACCAGATATCATCTTCAGAGGCTATCTTGACGAACTCATCATTTCCCAAGTTAGCACACCTCAAATGCCACCATTTGTCACACTTTCCACTACATTTTACTGCTTTACTGTTTTTACAACTACCGCAATGTGCATTCCGTTCACTACAGGCCATCTTGAATATGTTAAGGACAAAAACATTCACTAGTCAATAAAAGAAGTTTTACTGAATAATTGATGAATCTTTAACCTTGTATGTATTTGGGCTTGAAAAACTCCTTTTCCTCTGGCTGATTTCTCTAAATACCTCAATGCCTACTTGTTAAACGCCTATTATATTTGTCATATTTGCCCTACCCTTCTGTTGGCCATTAGTCTTTTCTCCTAAATTTTCTGCATCTCTCATTTTATTTTTCATCAGCTTCCAGTTATCATGTACCATGGTACGCAGGATGTCCGCCTTGAATTGAGAAAAAAATTTAAGCCTGTTGATTTCTTGGATTTGAAAGTCACCCCTGTCATTGTGACATCGTATGAAATGGTGATTAAAGACAGGTCTTATCTTAAGCGCCTTAATTGGAGGTATATGATCGTGGATGAAGGACATCGGTTAAAAAATTTTAATTGCCGTCTTGTAAAGTAAGTATGCAAAATAATTTAAGTGATATCTGATCAGCTCTTGTTTTCTGATTTTTGCCATTTATGCCATTACATTGCCAACAATCTATCTGCTGCTATTTTTTTACTTTAAAATAATTACCACAGCCACTAAATTGGTCTCATGAGAAAATATACTGTTCACCTGTGCTTTATCAAGCAAAGTTTTCAATCCATCATCATAAATACATGCCATGTACAATTTTTTAATCCATTTTATCAACAACAGCTATATAATTGCACTGTGGTTTGTTGTTGACTGCAAGTCCAATAGCAATGCCCATATCCCTTGCTGGTTTGAGGTTAAAAGTGTGTATTTTCTGTTTCATTTAATGCTTATTTTTTAGATTTTACGATAGGCATGTTTTGATCTTACAGGGGGAGACTACTTAATATGTCAGTTATTTTGAACGTCATATTTTTTATCGTGTACAGAACCATATTTGCTCTGATAATGATGTGGTTTGGTAGAATTAGCTATAGTTTTGCAGTAATAATTGAATGATTTATTTGGCATGTTCAGCAGTATTGAATTAATGTAATTTTATTAGTAGTGGAATGTTTAAATATAAAGAAAGGTCCAATTTATCTGGAAGAGAGCAGGAAATATGCCAATGGAATTATTCTGGAGAAATTCATTTCAATCAGGAGGATGAATAATTTCTTGATTATGAAGATATGATTAGAGATTTTTTTTTCCGGGAGTGAAGAGGAATCTGATGGATCCTTGTTAAACCACTGAGGATCTCCATTGCCCAGGGTTCCATTGCTGTTATCTAGTTTCAGGTCAAAACTAAAGAACATAATGGGAGTCAATACACAGTTGCCCAGCAATGAAGTTAATTTAAATACTTGAGAAAGTATTTGAAAAGGAGATTAAAAAATGTTCCCAAGACTGGCAAACATATGACCTAACCTTAGGAGCTGAGAATGTTGACCATTACACCTGGCCAACCTCTGATTATTCACGGCATTTCTTCAGTTTATATCAGTACTGCTGAAAATACCAAGTAAAAGATAAATTATTGCAGAAAAGCTATTGCTAATTCAACCAAACCACTACATAATTGGAGCAATTCCTGTTCTGTACATGATAAAAAAATGACATTCGAAATGGTTGACATATTCTGTAGTCTCCCCTTGTTAGATCCATTAAGATATTATTGGTATTGTATATTGATATTATATATGAGGTCATCTGGTATAATGTTTTGAAGTAACTTTGTGTACTGAGGAAATAATGTTTGGCCTATTCTTGTAGGTATACTACCCATCATGGAGGAAATGAGAAATGACTTGGTAATTATCATAACTGAATATTATTGGCCTATCGTAGGTTTCTATTAGGAATGTGTCAATTCTTGGTACCTATTCTTGATAACAGATTTTTGTGGATTGGTATTAGTATTGAGAATAGATTGTGTAAAGTCGATACCAATACTGGCGATCAGACGTGATCAGTCGAATGTGTATTGCAAGACTGGTACAGCTCACACACTATTACAAAAGGGCGAAGGACAAAAAAAAAGAATCAAAAATACCAAGTATGAGAATTTCACTGGTTTGCTTACATAGTTTCAACACCCCCTCTTAAACCGCTGAGATTCCTATAAATCACCATGCAAAAGGCTGTCTTAATATTGCAGCGTTTCCCGAATGAGAAATAGGTTCACAAGAAAGGCTTGTCCAGGGGACAGAGTTTCTTTCCAAACACGGGTGAGCAAGATGAGGTCAAATAGAGAACAAAAAAACAAAAGTATGAGAATCTAACTAATCAAACACTGTATTTCAACATCAAAAGACAAAGCGAGTACAAACCAACAAAATCTCCTCAACCTCCTCAAACAAACAAACCTCCTCAATTCAGGGAAACCCTAATAACTTGCACCAACAGTCCATGGCCCTAACGAGACTCGAGAATCACGAAATCTCCGACGACGTAGCCAAGAAGTGAACTCGTTGCCGTCTCGACTCGAACAGAGGGCGTGAGAGGGGAGGTATTCTCTGGCATAAGGAGAGGGTATTTTCGGCAAGGACAAAGAGGAATGTGGTTCAATGTGGAAATCGTTGATGGGCACAAATTTGAGGGGAGGGAAGTGGTATGGGTGAAGAGGGCTAGGTGGAAGTTTATCATTGAAGCATCAGGAACTCTTTTTTTACTCCGGCGAAACAACACCAAAATAACGGCTTGTAAGATGGCCTAACTTGTAGTCTTCCTCCGCACTCTGGGGGCTATATAAGTGAGAGCGGATGTGGTGAGGGAAAGGAGCTGCTGAAACGAGTGGACGAAACGATGCAGACGAAATCGATGCATTTTGGAATCGTAGGCATTGTTGGCGTCGTTGGCTCTGCCTGTCATTAGCTATGCCTGTCGTGCAAGTCCAGAGGGTAAATAGTCCGCGGAGGGGTTATGTCCAACGAGGGGGAGGGGGGGGGGGGTACCAAAAAATGCCACAATATCTAGATGGTTTACATCGTCATATTTAGCAGAAAGAGCAAACAAACAACAACTGTAAAGTTTCTTTTCTTTTTTCTGGGGCATAAATTTCATCATAATCTATACCTTCCTCTTGTAAAGCCCTTTGCAACTAACCTTGCCTTATACAGTAGAAGCCCGGTATAGTGAGTACGGCTTATTGCGAGAATCGCGTTATAGCGAGTGATTGTCTTTGTACCACCAAAAGGCCTATGTTTTACATGTAAAATAAAGCGGATATAGCGAGGCCAAAAAGTTCCTTCCACGGTATACGCTCGGTATTACGACAGATATCTCTCGAGGGTATTGCACTGCCTAGCAAAAATAACCTATTGTGTTTTGTATTATTTGCTAATTAAACTAAAAATACAAGTTGTGTGCCATATCTACAACACCTAAAGCCAGTTATGTCCAAACATTAACGATTTACGGCCTTCAGTACGCTCTGCACGCTCCCATTTTACGTTCTTCTTTTGTTAGGACCAGTAATCAGTGGGAGTGGGCAGACGACGAGCAAGATGAGAGTAGGAGAGGGAGTTAGGTCTAGGCATGGGCGATATTGATAATGCAATATCGGGATACGATAATTTTAGCATATCATAAGGTGACGATAACGATAACTCAGCGTGACGATAAACATCGTCTTGGCTTCAAAGATATCGGGGCATAATAAGATATCGGGGCACGATAAGATATCGGGGAACGATAAGATGTCGGGGCACATTGATATGTCGGTGCACGATAAGATATCGGGGCACGATAAGATATCGGGGTGCGATAAATATCGCTATAAATAGGTATCGCGATAACTATCATGATAAACATCACGATAAATATCGTGACCATGATAAATATCGCGATAAAATATCATGATATCGTGACCATTATAAATATTGCAATAAAATATCATGATATCGCGCCCCGATAAAATATCACTATATATTATCATGATAAATATCGCGATAAAAGATCGTGATATTGAGCTCGTTCAAGCATAGCGTGCTCACGCTCGATGAATTATCGTGATATTGCTCCAGTTAATCGTGTCGGAAAAAGACAGCCGTACGTTGGCCATCGCTTAAGCTTGAAAAACATCTTCGACCCCCGAAACATGCCGTATTTCAGTGAACCTTCTGGCCAATTTTCCCAACTGATGGACGGACTGGTTAACATCCGAAAACTCGACAAAGCTGATATTATCGTCATGACATATTCGCAAAATTATCCAAAAACTTCCACAGTATACCTAATATTTTAATTCCGACTAGTTACGCTGTCTTTACAGCTTTCTTCGGCGATCGAAAAATAGAAGAACTGGAAGAAAAACATCGAAACTAGGGGAATTAATATTTTATACAATGGAAAATGTCCTGTTTCTTTCATGAAATATGTTGATATTCTACCAGATTGTGCCTGAAATGACTTTTTTGCTGTTTACCTTCGTTAAATACCATGGAAACAAAAGAAAAACTGTAAATACGAACGACTATGAGAATTAGGTGGGTTTTTTCAACACCATCGGATATAACGAGCGCTCGATTTAGCGAGTGATTTCCGAGGGATTATGAGCACTCGTTATACCGGGATTCCACTGTACATAGGTCATCTGGGTCATGTTTCAGCTTGAAAACCCACCTACACTGAACTATATTTTTATCCAATGGCTTGTCAACTAATACCCAAGTAATATTTTCTTTCAAAGAAACCAACTCATCTGACATTGCCTTTTTCCACTCATCTCTATCATTTCTCGAAATATCATCCTTGAATGACACAGGATCTGAAGTAATTTGAGAATCTTCACCATGATTAGCTGAATACAAAATAAAATCAGGATATTGTTTGGGTTTCCTTAACCTTTGAGATCTCATGGGCTCTCTGACTGGCTCCGTGGCATCAAGTATATCTGCAGTGTCTAAATTATCATTTAATTTATCATCAGTTGGGTACTGATGAGATCCTACATCACTGCTATTCAAAAATAAATCAAATGCTGATATATAACCGTTGTCTGAATTACTCAATTCTTCACAAACACTTTCATGTTCATCATTTGGGTTTTCTAGAAAAATTACATCTCTAGTAACAGTAACTTTTCGAGAATCGGGATCATATAGTCGGTAGCCCTTGCAGACATCACTATATCCTACAAATAAACTCAATTTGACTTTGAATCCCACTTCTTTCTCTTTTCTTTAGGAATATGAACATATGCTTTACAGCCAAAAACACGTAAATAACTAAGATCTATTTTCTTGCCTGACCAAATTTCCTCGGGTGTCTTTCCACTGATAGCTGAATGGGGAGATCTGTTCTTAAGGTGTGCAGCAGTATGACAGGCTTCAGCACACAATTTGGTTGTGCATTGAGAGTCTCTCATCATTGCACGAGCTTTCTCACTCAATGAACGGTTGATCCTCTCAGCAACACAATTCTGCTGGGGTGTGTAGGGTACTGTCAGCTGATGCTTGATGCCATAATTAGAGTATTCACCCCCATTGTCAGACCTGAATATTTTTAATTTCTGACTTGTTTCAAGTTCCACAGATGCCTTAAAGTCTTTAAGTCTTTAATATGACCTCTTCTTTAGATTAAAAAAAAGAAGGAAATACTTTCCTACTATAATAATCCATAAAGGTTAGCAGATATCTATTTCCTACAACAGAGGATTTGAAAGATCCAGCAATATCTGAATGCACTAATTCAAGCCTATCTTTAGCACACACTCCACGCAAATTCTTAAAATCTCGCGGGAATGTTTGCCTTCAATACATGGGACACAAGCCTGATTAAGGTCTCCTGAATAGTTGACATGAGTTGCCTTGTCATTCCTGAGTAACTTCATATCTTTTTCATTTAAATGCCCCAATCATCTCTGCCACAACGCAGCTGATTTTGTATTAATACATACATTAGCACAATTAATGTCACCAACATTTTTCTCAGGAGTAATATTGCTACTATTTTCAACAGAGATTTAAGTATCAGAAGAATCAGCCAAGAAAGGCACAATATACAGCTTAAAAAGCCATTAACATTAGATGCAGTAAACTGAACAGTACCAGAACTTAGAAAATCACATTTATGGTACACCATCCATCATCATCCATCCATCATCAAAAAATACAACTACTAAACCTTTTTCAACTAGTTTTGACACAAATATCAGATTAGTATCTAATTGTGGTACATACATTATCCTTTCAATGGTTTTATCACCATCGATGAATCTCACTTGTACATTACCAATTCCCTGAGCATGAATATGGGCATCGTTAGCAAGAGTTACACTTGAATTTGGCACATCTTGATAACATTGCATCCAATCTTGGTTTTTACTCATATGACACTTTGCACTGGAATCAATATACCAATCACCATTAGCTCCATGATTTACACCTAGTTCAGTGAACAAGGTTACAACTTCACTGGAATTCTTTTCACTAACACTCATTCTTGAGCCATTTTCTTGTTTTCTTCTGGCCTTGTACTCTTCTGCGCATTTCCGCTTGAAACAATTCTTCTTAACATGCCCCTTCTTGTGGCAATACCCACACTCAAACGATGATTTCGGCAGCTTCCCTATAGGTTGATGGTTGACAGCTAATGCAGAAGCAGACTCCTTCCCATTCTCTATCTCTCGTCGACCTTCTTCCGCCATCAATATTGCCTTGACGAAGTCGGCAGTGAGGTTGTGCCCAGAGTGTTCTAAAATCATCGCCATGGGCCGATAACTTGGAGTCAGGCCTATGAGCATCATAGATCCCACCAAATCTTCCATCGTGAACTGGAATCTTTCAACTTCTGCACAGCAGTCATCATATGAGCAATATTATCAGACATACCTTGGCAGTCTGACAGCTGCATATTTATCAGCTGTGACAAGGCTGCAAGACACCCAACAGTACCTTGTGGTTCAAATGTCTCAGCTAGGCGGGTCCATGCATCCTTAGCTGAGGTGGCTTCACTCACGTGTACGTAAAGCTCCGGCTCAATCGACAGACAAATGGTGGATAATGCCATCTGGTCATCGTTTTCAACATATTCCTTGGAAGCAGGAGCCATTTTGCCAGAGACATAATCCCACAATTTTTCATGAAGTGTCAGCATATGAATAGCAAATTTCCAGTCATTGTAATCTAATTGTCCACTTAATTTTTTTATTGAAAAAATGGAACCACGTCCACCAAAAACGGAACTCTGCATTCTTGACGACACTCAAAACTTAATGGTGCAGATACTAATAGTATAATCTTAATTGAGAGTTTCCTGGGCCCATAACCTAATTGATTGATGTTCTTACTCAGGTTATGTTTACATTTGGAAAAACTGCTATATCTTGGTCAAGCAGAAAACAAAAGTGTGTTTCCCTCAAGTACAGAAGCTGAGTATGTAGCTTTAACTGATGCTGTTAAGGAAGCAATTTATTTGAGATCATTACTGTATACATTGCTAGATTGTAAGCAAGAATCTATTGTGTTGAATAATGATAGTCAAGGGGCTAAGCATATTGAGATAAGATACCACTTCATTCGAGATGCTATCAAGAAAGAAAAGCTTTTCGTACAGTATTTGTCAACTGTTATTATGCCTGCTGATTTTTTGACAAAATCTGTACCTAAGAGTAAGCATCACTTTTGTATTGATAAAATAGGAATGTCAGTGGTTTGAGAGGGGTGTTGGAACTATGTAAGCAAACCAATGACATTCTCATACTTGGTATTTTCGATTGTCTTTTTTTGTCCTTCGCCCTTTTGTAATAAAGTGTTTGCTGTACCAGTCTTGCAATGCAAGTTCGACTGATCACATCTGAATCCTTTTTATTCCTCACGTCCACCCTCAACAATACCTGTACAAAACAAGACTGGTAAAGTCTGACTTCACCACGGCCAGTTGCCATGGTGATCACCATCTTTTTTCCAAACAAATCCAAGTTACAGAAGCATACAGCAGTTTCTGCCGTAAGGAGTTCCTTGACGGTTGATTTCTGTTTTTGGTAGTGCCTTTACGCAGCACAGGTAGTTGCTATAGGAGCCAGCAGCTACCTGTACTCACCAACTTCACCTCTAATAATTTTTAATCTACCTCGTGAAAACTATCGACACATAAGGCGTAATTTTATGACCATTTCCGTTTATAATATAGGCTTGTGTTTTTATACTCTTATAACTAATAATTAATCATGTTAAAATTTTACTTATGAAATGACAATTTTATTATTTGAATCTGTCAAAATCATTTTTAATCTGATGTTAGACATGTTTTTTAATTAAACATTCTTTTGTAAGAAAAAATATAAAACTGAATAATCAGAAAGCTTTTATGTTCAGAATGTCCTCAGAGTGCAGTATCAGAAGTTTTGACCAAAGTAAAAATATTCAAATTTTGTATTGTAAAATTGTATTTTTAGATTTCATGGAACATTTTTACAATAATGTATAGGACAACTAGGTAAAAATAGGTATATGAAAAAATTGAAGGGCCGCAAACTGGCCGTGAGAACCTTAACGGTGTTAACTGCTGAAATTCCACTGGGAAAAATGATGCCTCGGCAGCTTAACTGGTTTAAGCACCTGGCCGGAAATCAGGGGATCCAGGTTCGAATCCCGGTCAAGGCAAATGATTTTTTTCTCTGTGAAATTTTTCAAAAATGGGTATATGTGTATAGGTCAATGGTATCGGTATCAAGAATTGAGAATCGATATATGTTGATATCAACTCATCTCTAGTATCAATACATTACTGCATCTTCAGGTTTAGACCTGTTGAAACTAGAGATGTGCGAATACTACCTGCAAATACTTGAATACTAGAAAGTATTTGATATTCGAGATGTCAAATAATTATGATAAAACATTAAGTTCGTATACCTTGAATATCTTGCCATACATGTTGGCTGTCCATGCAGCAGTGTGTTTGGTATGTTGATGAACTACATCATATGTGCTGTGTAAGGACAGAGGAAGTAAGAGTCAGTTGATGGGTTTCACAGTGTAATTTATGGTAGAAACACAAGTTTAAATGATGGATTTCCAGCAAAACTGTTAAAATTTCACTATAAATCAACTAATTGACCCTAGTAATCACTAGTCATGATTCAAAATTGAAGAAAGTTCATAAGCATCATTGTTGAATGCCACTCGGTACTGGCTTTGCTTTTACTTTGTTACATATTCATCGGTAATTTATTAGGTCACACAATTTCTCTCTTAATTCAAATCCTACTTCTGCAAATCGATAATGAATTTTATGTAAGAGTTACTGAGAAGTCATGTCTTCACTCTTCCATCTATAAGCTATAAGTCAGGATTATTTTGAGACCTCGGAGTTGGAGAAGCTATATCTTCCAAAAGAGGAAACCAATTTTAATGCAGTAGAATGTATCTTATATGTTCATTTCTACATTTATTTGTGCAAAAAAATTTTGTCCCCTGACATACTTTTAATAAATTTTATTTGGATTAAAACATGTTTTCAGGACTTAAAATCCCATGACCGAGAACTGCATGCCTGTTATTCTTTTAGATGTAGTCATATTAAATTGACATTTCAACAAATTAAAGTCAATAATGATTTTTTTATTTTTTTCAAAATTTACAAAAGTTGTGAAATATGTAAAACCTTTCTTTGAAACTCGTCACTCAACTGAAACTTGAGTGTTAAAATTGTGGCTGTAAGTTTTCCAGCATGATGAGTTTAGAGAAGTAATAATTACCAGTATTACCCAACTGTATTAAAATTTCTCTTTTGGAAGAGATGGCTTATCTAACACAGGGTTCTCAATGTACTTTACTGACAGTAGACCCTTACTAAATCGTGGGTCATCTACGTGCAAAATGTTTGCCTTGTTATAGTAATACCACTGAACATCCTGTCAGATCTGAAGTTAATATTGCCAAGTTTAATTTTTACTGTAAATTTTCAATTTACTTGAACTTAGACATAAGCTTGTGGTTGATTCATAACTTGACTAACCTGCGGTGTATCAACACTCCTACTCACTTATTAACACATTATAAAAGTTAATAATGTGTACAGTTCATAATTGGCAGTAAAGTTATTTAGTTATATATTTGAAGGATACCAAAATTAAATGTTTTAATTCAATCAAGCTGTTGCTTTTTACTTAAATAGGCTTAACGTTAATTAGAAGGATAACATTTATAATTAATTGCAATTCTAATATTTGAAGTATTTGAATATTTGAGTCATGATAAATATCCAAATTTGATGTTCTAATTTGAGAAATCTGCTATTCCTCCCATCTTCAGTTGGAGCCTAGGTTTTGCTAATGAAAAACAGTTGTGGAATTTACTTTACTTTCACCTTATATTTTTACCTTTACTGTCATCTAATTCTTCAAAGAAGTATTATGGAGTGCTTTACTTGTATTTTTCATAACATGGTTTTGTTTTGCATGAGTATTTATGCCTGCAAAATACAGGAAATGCCATTTTTCCTGGCAAAAGAACCTATTTCTCAATTCCGTTTTGTTTAAAGTACACCAATTATTGATTGCTGTCTTCATTTTCAGAATATTTAAAAAGTAATTACAGATGTTACCATGGTTTTTGGAGATTTTTACAGAGTACATATTCATACATAGAACAAAGACATTAGTCATTTTGCCTTAATCCCTTGCTTTTCTCAACATTACAATTTACTACATTGAATGAGATTGGACTTAAAACGATTATGCTTGTAGTAATAGGTTTGAGTATAGTGACAGTACTTTTCACATTTTGGCCTTTTACGTGGCATGCATTTATTTAAGTCCAGTACATCATTTGTGGATTTTGATGTTTATTTAACTTCATCATTTGAATTATAGCTTTCAAACCCTTGTGCTCATTAGAGCAAAGCACAGTATTTGCAAAATGCTAGCCATTATTATTATTTGGGTACCAGATCTTACCAGGAGATGCAGTACTGAGGATCAAAGAGGATCCCTACCTCTCCTAGTATTCAAATTTCATGTCTCATTTGGCCCAGTAAGTGATCACCAAACAGGTCTCCCTTTGAGTTGAACCCTAAGGTTTGAATGGATTAGTCCACCCATTAAATCATATTGGGGAGAAGGAATACAGAAAATATGTAGGGCAGATTTTTTTCATTATGTGCTGTGTATGCTGTAAAAAACACTCATGTAATCTATCATCTCTTTTCATTTATAGAGCTTTGAAAGACTTTGAGGCGAGCTGCCGCCTCATATTAACAGGAACACCACTTCAGAACAATTTGACAGAACTATGGTCGCTAATGAATTTCCTCCTCCCAGAAGTTTTTGGGAGCAGTGCTGAAAATTTTGAGTCCTGGTTTAATGCAGATGGGTTGATGGTCTCGGAGAACTGTAGTAAAATAATTAAAATGGAGCGTGATCAGCAAATTTTAACAATAATGCACAGGGTATGACCTGGAATAAGTATTTCAATTATATTCTCTGCATGTCTTTTATTTTATAATTAATATGCTTAGATACTTGTTTTTCAGTTCCTTAAAATTAACCATTAAGATTTTGATAATGTTTTTTGTTAAGCGTTCTTCTCACATCTAATACATCTAGAATAGTGCATTTCACTGACTTGTTGTTTTTTTCAAATTTGACCTGAAAAATGTGTTTACTTGATGACTTGTAGCCACGCTATATTGCAGAGACAATAGTAGGAGCTACATGTTACCCAGAAATTCATTTGTGGTAATATCATCTTGTTAACTTTTTTTTAACCATAGTTATTCCCATGTATTTCCAGTTTTATCGCTTAGTCATCTTCGTCATTAAAGCCTATTTAACAGTTTAAAATAAGCTTTTAAGTATTAACTTTGTTTTTGGTGTGGTGATTTAACCCCTTAAGAGTGCCAGGGAGAGCAATTGTGCTCCTTCCAACTCTAGCAAAAAGTGCCGGAGAGCACTATTGTGCTCCTCTTGCAGTGCACTATTAGTTGTTAGTGGTTCATTCATTGTTCACTGAAGGCATTTAAATGCAGAGAACTTTAGATACCGAACCTTTGTAATTCCAAAATTTACAACTAGCATTAATTAGCCTACGTTTTTACAAGAACTACGTGAAATATTATTTTTCCCTGAAGCTGTACAAAATCTGCCAAAATTCCGGCAGTTTTAGCATAGTTCCTAGGATATTGGCTGGTGCTCAAAGGGTTAATGACTTCTATCTCTTAGTGCTGTCCACTTAAAAAAAAATGCTTTCCGTAGTAAGCCTTTCTTGTAAGATTTTCTGTTTGCTTCATTTGGCGTAGAGAAATTTGTCAAGATGGGCCATTTGGCATAAAAATTAATGTATACACTCCAATCTTAAATAATTATCTTTGCTGGTTGTGAGCATATCATGATTTTGATCTGTCAACCATATATTTTTTACATTTGAAAATAGTTTACCCCTAAGCGGTGCACCACTTTACAGTCCAGCCAGTGAGAGTTGTCTGATGACAGACAGCAGGGTTGAGAGAGAGGTGGGGGGCAAGGTTGCAAAGTCAGAAAGGAAAACACCCGTGGCCAGAGGTAAACAAAGTGATTCTGTAAAGAAAGGACACAGGAGGGCTAGGTGAAAGGAAGGGAGACATTTCAGATTACCTGTTTTGGCTCTTCTTTGCTACTTCTCATTCTCCTCCGAAAATATCGGTGTCCCAGGTACTAGTAGGTGAAGCAAAAGTACAAATATGCTATTGATCTGAATGCCACAGCAGTAGGAAGAAACGTTTGTGAAATTACAGAAATAACTCCGGTAAACCAATTTAGGTTTCTGATTTGATTTTTGTTATTTCAAAATGTTTAAAGTCATATTATTATTAAACAAAATGCAAATTCCATTCATCTTGAAGGAACAAATTAAAATACTTCTTTGAATATTTTTGTGTCGTAGTAGTGTCCCTCAGGTGCGTGAAACATAGTTTAATCTAAAGGAAATATGCCATCGAGTACAATTGTCATGGACTTTGGAGCTGATCTGAAATAGAAATCTGTAAGTTAGTCAATGTTTATGTTAGGATGGATACATTTATGTGAATAACAACATATTTATTTGAATAATAATGGATACCTTTTCACAGGGGAGTCTAAATCCGAAACCACTGATGAGCCGGAATCATCGCCCCTGGTCTCATTTTCAGAGCTACTGTCTCTGGCACTGTTGAGATTTATAATCACTCTCTCCACGTTAGTTTCCACAATGCAGTCCGTCTTGATAGCTTCTTCGATTACCCGCGAAACATTGAGAACCACACTTTTTCTCTTCAAAGCATTTACCTTCAGATATGGCCTCTTGAGTCAATTTCATCACGTCATGTAGTTTAAAAGTTTTATTTCGTTCTGCAATGTATCCTTTCTAGGGATGTGCGAGTAGCACTTTTTGACCTCGAGTCGAGTATCGAGTCGAGTTTGTACATTATTGTACATGAGTGAAGAGACCCAGTTCTTACTTAAGTCATCGCAATTAAAGTTAGCCAGCAATCTGACTATCAAATGGCAGGTCTACCTACCTAATGCATAGTTATAAACAGTCAAATTAATATGGCACGTAGCGCAGGCCAAAAGACATAATGGAAATTTTCCGGTAGCTCTCGAAATAAGAAAATTACCTTCATTCCTAGGATTACTCAAAAATGTGTAAATTAGCTTGCAGTACGGTACCTAGAGTGTACTTAAGCATAATATGAGGCCTATATGAGTGACATGCCCTATTAACTTGAAAGTAAGCCAGGAAGCAAAATATTTTTTCTTACGGAATACATAAGCCTAATTAGAAGAGCATTCCTTGTATTTCACATTCCTATGTATTTCTTTTCAGAGCTGAACGCTTTCTCAGTGATGTCGTGTATGCAGGGGTTAGTCCAACAGTACAGTGAATTTCATACAATTTGCCTTATTTGTGCAGTAAATATTTGATAAGCTCGCGCCTCAAATTTATGATTGGCCGTTAATTACATAGTTTTTTAACACATAATTTTCTTCCTCTTCCAATTAATGGCACCATCTCTTCAAAATCGGTGATTTCTGCCTGAACATGATACAACTTAGAATCATGAAAATGATCTGTGTCAATCACCCCCATTTGCACGATGCATGAACACCCAATATCAGCATGGGTTATTTCCAATATCCATAAGTGCAAGTTAATAATGTTTGAACGATGAATTTTCATTCACGGATGAATGTGAGCAGGTAAATGAATTTTGTATAGAGTCCTGTGGATTAAGGTTTCGATTTCTAAGGAAATATATTTGAACAAAAATTTATTATAGGTAATTATCTATAGATATTTATAATTATCTGTCTTAAGATATGACTAGGAACTTGAAATTAATGATTTAATTAATAATCCTAAATAGGAAATTAAAAAATGGAATAGTAAAACTTATAAGTTTTATACGATACCTATATCATCCGTAATGCCCTTATAATAGGATGCCTACCATCCGTTACAAAATTTCCTTCACCCGTGAGTTTGAAGACCAATATCTCCAAGATGGCTAAAGAGATTCTAAAATAAAGTATATCAAATTAAAGCTTGTTTATTTCTACGTTTACTGGTAGTATTAAAATATTTTTACAATTTTTTTTACTGAAGTTCGTTTTTAAGAACGGATTTTTAGCGAATTTTTTTTAAAATACCAGATGGATCCATCGAATTCAGGCATCGTAAGAACAACAAAGATCGAGATGTCAAACTTCCTTTTCAGATATTGTAGCTAAGGGCTTTGTTAATAGTTATACGAAGTTTCATGCTATTACGTTCATCAATATTTTTGTTGTTGATGAATTTGTCAGACTGCGTTATTTTCCGTCCCGCACGCATTCCGTTCCGGAAATCACCGTTTGGACCTTTCTCTTGCTCTCGAGTCATTAATATGAATCCACTTATGAAATCTCAGTAGAATTCGTTGATTATTTGATATCGATATATATTTATTTTCAGCTATAAAATCACGCTCAAATGTCCAGAGCATGCCTGGAAAGGTAGCGCGCGCGTGGAATCATCTGCTGCAAGCAGATCGCCTATCGCTGTGAATGAGTCATGAGGACTTGACAATAGCGGAAAAAAAGTAACGCCTTTAAGAATGCAAGTCAGTGTCATTTAAAGAACTGACGGTATCTTTGGAAGCATACCGTCATTATGCCTACTCGCACAAAGATTTTGGAGACGGAGTTGAAGATAATTTAAAATGCAATTCGTTTCTTTCGTTGAGAAGCCGAGAAATGTGGGGACAAAAGCTATCTCTCTTATCGCTGATTTTATTTTGGTGAATACTGCAACTTATAAACTTTTATTCAAGCATAGGCAAGGATATTTTTCCTGTGCATACTAGAGAAATTTTCTCACGTGGTGTTTGGTGCGTGTGGTACCTACGGTAGCTTACAACTTACAAGTAATCACACTTTTCGAATAGCATGCATTCACCCAAGTCTCATCAAGCCAAACTAAATCGTTGCAATCAGTGGTGCTAATTTCTCTGAAGAATTTACTTCGCCATGCTACTATATCTCCCTTTTCCATTAAAATTTTTGTTTCCAGAAAACTTCTTCCTCTTGAATTCAATTTTCCTCAGGACGATTCGCAGGCTTGTCGGTCCACTATTGAAAAGATCTGCTTCTTTCATAGAGAGCAAAAGTTATTCAACAGTTGGATACTTCCTCCTTTCGTAACTGTGTACATGCCTGCAAATTGCCTCCCTGTCAAAATTATCAATGTCAGTTTTCCAACTTCTTCTGGGCCTTTTTTCTGCGGGGTCCCTAAAACAGTAGTCGGATTACGGTCACTATTGCGGTCTCCATATTTTTCCTTAAGGATCCTCCCAACTGTCTTCGTGCTTATTTCACATGCTTTTGCAGTTCTTTCTATCACTCTTGTTAAAGGGTGAATGGAGCTGCCATGCAGCTTTTCCTTCTCGAAGTATTCGTGAATACTCAGGATCATTTCGCAAGTTTGTGAACACAATGTCACACCGTGGCCACATTTCTTCCCACTCATCCTGGTAGACGTAGAAATGAAGGAAAATACTTCGATAAGCGAAGACATGGCTGCACACCAGAAAAGACTCCCGAAGGTTTTCACCAAGCACTAAAGTGAAATGCTTCCGTTAAAAAGCACCCGGAAGTTTATCCACAAAACTTGGGAAAAAGCACACGAATGTCTCAAAACACCACTGTTGATGAGAACGCACATAAGAGAACTCAAAGAAATACTGAGAGAGAGGTATTTTTGGTGATCATATCCATGTGACAACGTTGTTGTATCTTAATCCATTACTGGCTTGGCCTCAACTTTAAAGATGATACAAATGTCTTTTTGTTTTTTTCCTTTCTTTTTATTATTCTTGAAATGTCATGAATGCATGTAGTCCATACTGTTAAAGATCATCGGTTACAGTATCACAATATCTTGTTTGAATCTAATGTGAGTATTGAAAATCTTCATATGGAATTCATTCATCGAAACTAATTTGTACCCATTCGTCTGCCAATGCCATGGTAATACAATACTCAAATGTTTGGTAGCAGACTTCGGATTTTAATGAAGTCAAA
The DNA here is from genome assembly GCA_933228895.1 of Platycnemis pennipes. Lineage (NCBI taxonomy): Eukaryota > Metazoa > Arthropoda > Insecta > Odonata > Platycnemididae > Platycnemis > Platycnemis pennipes. The sequence goes on from OW121846.1 coordinate 82,292,498, forward strand.
TGGTGCCAATCTGCTAACCTTATAAATTCTGTTTCTTTCCCTAACACTGTAACTTTGCTTTATGCTGAGTTCAGTCAATTCTTCTAAATGGAGATGTATTGAGTGAGGTCTGTATTTGTTACGTATTCCTCTTTGTCTTACTAGTAAAAATCATGTAGAGTCCCCATTTTACTTTGTAAAAATCATGTGCAGTGAAAGCCCCCAATAACAAGAACAGCATGTAAGAGAAGCTAGAAATAGAGAGGGATGACCAAGTAACCATTTACTATCCTATGAATTGCATGTAAAGTTTTTCAGAAATAAGGAGAGCAACAAAATTGTTTTGGTTCATGGGGGTCATTGGTTAGGAGTAATATACAGCACATTGCATTTGCACAAGTTTGTTTTCATGATGTCTATCATTTGTATTCAAAGGAAAACAAATTTTTCCACCAAATGTTTTGCCCAATTGTCACCCAAGTGTACATTTACAATAAACATCCCGGGTTACCTATATGTGCATTTATGAATTTCTTGATAGCCTGTGTGCTCTACATTGCTTTTTGTTATCCTCCTGCTTCTGTAATCAGTTCACTCTGAGAGCCAACTTAATGACTGGGAAAAGTAAGATATTGGATCTGAACGTGAAGTTTAGTGTAGAGAATGAATACCAAAGTGGCAGGGCGGCTGGGCAAAATTATGGAGAAAGTCTCTAGACAGGCATCTAGATGTAATACAGTGGAACCTCAATCTATCGTTTTTCAAGGGGATGGACGAAAAAAAACGATAAATGCGGGAAAACGGTCAATCCGGGAAATCATTACCACGGCGTCCAATGAGCGGAAATTCACAGGAACTTTTATTATTCTCAAGAATTATACAGGGATGTTCCATTAACACTGGAAATCTTTAAATTAATGCCAATATTACTTGCACACACTAAATAAAATTCCCATGTCGGCGGTTGGAAACGATAGTTCGGAGTTTTATTGATGTACAGTGAATTCTTGATTATCCGGTTCAATTTCACTTTTATTTCTTATAATACTCTTAATTTACGTAAAACAAACAATATATATATATTTTCGTGTATAATGTTTGAGTTTAGACTGCTTTAAGTACTCACTGGGGGCTCTCTTCACACGATCGCGAATCCTTTTAGCAGCGACTGTATTCCCATTTCCATTACGTGCTGAATTATACGCGTTCACTAGTCCCTTCGCCATCGCCTCCACCAATTCCCCTCCCCTTTTTCCTTACTACCTCCCTTGACCAATCAAGGTGTAAACAATGCCCTTATCTGTCATACACTGGAAGCCCATTTTCTTCTCTCCATTTTTTTGTGTCATCATACACATCAAGACTGTGGTCGACCCTATGAAACGGGGCGGAAATTAATACATTGCTGTCTACGTCTACTCTCCGTTGTTGGTAGATTAATCATGAAATTACAAGGTTTAGGGTACAAGCTGCGATCTCGGGATCTTTCGCGTCGGACAGTGGGCGAAGAAAACCTCCAGTTCCTTTGGTTTGAATTTAACCACATGTGACTCCACGGCAATGAAAGCACTTATGCGATACAGTAGGTATACTTATCCTCAGTTACAATTTATTTTTTACGATTGGTTATCATTAGAAAAAGCACTTGAAATCAATCTATAAGTTTTTTCCATTGCTCATCGTCTCGTGAAATATTAGAGCAGATAGCGAAGTAAACGTTACACGTTCCTTTTGAGTACGCATGGATGAGAATTACTTTTTATGAGGTGAATTTGAATATCATGAAAAGGGTGCAAGTTCCACTATAAGCTCCACTAGAAATATGAAAATCCTGTATCAGATTGTTTTCTAAAGATCCACTGAAAGTTCGGGAAGCACATTGAAGAACAATCCAGTCTCATCTGCATTGTACACTTCGCGTGGGTGGTATCCCTCTAGAAGGGACTGTAGACTGTCCAGCCATGCATCAGTATTTTCTACACTTACCGCCGCACTCTCTTCTGCCAGCTTCTTATACACAAGTCCATGACGATCTTTGAAATGACTTATTCAGCAATTGGACACACTAAAATCATCAATGTTCAGCGGGGTGGCTATAATTTTGCTTTTTCCCTCAGTGTAACTCCATCAACTGGTATGTTGGATGCAAGTCTGCAAGCAACTGATACCAAGCAAAGAGCACTGTTTCCATTTCCGCGAAAGTTGACTTCCTGGCAGTTTTTTTCTTCTTGGATGCGTTACCACATTTATCTATTTGCTCTCTGATCTATCTCATCCTTTTTCGCAAAGATTGAATTTAAAGTGCTAGCCGACAACCCGAGGAATTTTGCTATGTCCGCACGTTTCTCCCCCAGATTCTTTTCTACTTCTTCGACTATTTTGAGACGATCTCGCAAAGTTCTGACTTTCTTCTTTGGATGAGCCATGATTGGAAGAAAAATTAAATGAAACTTATAAAAAAAAAACAAATTGACGGCAGTAAGTGACTGAAAACAACGGATGAATGCACACAGAACCACTCGCAAAGAAATGAACTTGGGGAATGACACTATCGTGGACACGGAGTCTACTACAAAGTACGCAACGTGATTGTGTGGCCGTCTCACCAACATTGTAATCTTAAGAGACGGCAGTGCAAATAAAACAATGTAAATTCTTCATTTTATTTTTTTTTCAAACTCAGTACGCGGGAATAGTTGCGGCGGGAACGTGATATACAAACGATCGTTGCGGGAAAACGATACTTTGGAGAACAATGCATGCGGGAATAAATAAGGTTATCTATATGGAGCTTCATATGGAACTAAGAATAGCGAACAATAGTTGTGGGAAAATGATTCTTGCGGGAATAATAGATCGAGGTTCCACTGTAATGGCGGAAGTTGTTATGAGCATGTCAATAAAATTCAATTTGGAACTTTCAACTGTTTGTGTGTGGCCTGGCTTGTAGCAATTATAGTTTTGTATAATCAAGAGAATATTCTGCATTTACTTATTGTTGTCAATAACTATAAAATACTACTATAGATATGTTACTAGCAGTAGCGTGCTTCTGACAACTTTAAGTCAGCAGTTTTCTGACGTGAATTTATAGCAATTGAGCCCCCTTTATTTCTGCCTTTCTCTTTACGTACAGAGAAAGTGGTAAGACAATTTTTCTGGTTTCCTTAGTTTTTGCAGTTAATAGACCATTGCATCGCTAGATTACTTGCTGTTGCAACATTCTTGGAACTCTAGGTGATTCTGTAATGTGTAATGTCCCAAGTGTCAGAAGTCGATGTTTTATATTGCAACTGATTACGTGTAATATGAATGTCATTGACAGTAAATACAACCTGGGGTTAATGAAGTGAGCAAAAGTATAATTTTTCCGGGCTGTCTTAACCCATATCCATCCATAAGCATACTGGTACACGAGCTGGATCTGTCCTCAATCACCGCAAGCGTACTGGTACGCATAACTCATTGTGTTACTTATAGGTTGATCCTGCTGCCATCTTACTTTTTTTTTAACTTTTTGGTCAGTCATCTGTACCTGTTTGCAGCTGCTATCTGACAACTTCATTGGCAAGTTTTCTATTCATCAATTTAGAAACTACACCTGTGATTAAATACCTAAATTTCGGTGGTGTTTAGGGTCACTTTAAATCTCAGAGAGAGGATGTGAATGCGTTAATGGAATCTTGAGGTCAATCTCCCAAAGCATCCACAATATTGGCTTGGCTAACATTAAAGTCATCGGAATTGGCTGTTAAATGATTATTTAAAAATTCAGTAATAACAAAAGCTAGTTTAAGAGTTTAATATTGTGATGATTTTTCAGCTCTCGAGAGCTCTTGTTGAATAGTTTCTATATGTTGCCGATCAAAGTCACTATGAATCTATAGTTACCTGTGAAATACATGAGCATGATGTAACTTTTGCTGTTCTAAGTCTTCATCACCATAACTTCCTATGGATTGTAAGGTTATAATTTTTTCACTTGATCTCTCAAAGCATTTTGTTAGTTGCTTTCTTGAGTTGTAAAACATATTGCATCACATAAATGTTAATAGTGTTATGCAACTGAAGTCCTTATTTATTTGGTCATTAATTGTATAGAGTAGGATTTCATTTTCTCATGCCAAATTTGAGATGTTGTTATTCTTTAGATTTAAGTGTTGTTCTTTAGATTTAAGTACTTCATTTTATGTTTATTTATTTTTTAGACTCTCAGGCCTTTTGTTCTCAGAAGAATGAAGTCTGAAGTGGAAATCCACCTGCCACCTAAGAAGGAAGTTCTTGTATATGCTCCAATGACAGATGTGCAGAAAGAATACTACAAAGCAACACTGAATAATAGTTTTTCCAAAGTTATTGGCCTAACTGAGGTAAAGTGAAGTATACAGTAAGCAATTTAATGTGCATGCATATATAAATAGATGAGTAATGACTCAAAGGACAGTGGTAAGTTTTTCAGGGATCGAAACTCTTTACTTATTTAATCTTTGTCTGTTAAATATCACTATTTCCATGAAATGTCATTATTTTTAATTTTTCGGTTCATCTACTATTGCCTCCCATTGCAGATACAAATATCTCTTTTGGTACATTGGGTGCAGGAATTTGAATGGACTTATTTTAGAGATGGGACATTTGAATCCTTGAATAATGCCTTTTTCCTCGAATCCATTGAGTTTCGCCTCGAATCCAAATGCTTAAAAATCAAAGTCACCTACATCCTAAGCAGACTAAAATCTTGGCGTTTCTTTCAATGAATTTACCGCCACCACCCATGATCAAAAATCGAACTCGTGGATTGGAGAGCCCTGTTTGCCCGGTGGCACTCAGTGGCATGCAGGCTGAAAGAGTACTGGAGATCAATCATTCACAGGAGCATTTAGGAATCCGCCATCACAGAACACACATCCTCCTTAGGTCCAGGCGAAGTACATAATATTTTATTGGAAAAGGCACAGGTAATAGTGAAAGAACCACGCTACCACCCAAGATTGATATGGGAGATGGTTGAAATAGAGAAACGTCCATGGAACTTCAACCATGGAACAGTGGCATTAAACTCATCTCCGAATGAAATAGATTCTTTCGTCTGCCACCCAAGGGCAAGTCCTGAAAACACCTAGGGCCCAGGCTGACTCATCTCCTCCTTACGTGAGGGGAGAAATCGTCCATGAGAGACTATACCAAATAAGGCTAAGAATGTAATTTAACCCTGATTATGCGACTCATAAACGATGCAAAACTTTTGATAACTAAGCTCCACACGCAGTGGCTCCCGAAAGAGACAACTGGAAACATATGCAGAACATTGCCTAAGCACAAGCTTGCTTATGATGTCTGTTGTTTGCATTACAATGGAAAAAAATCACATTTTCTGCCCAATGGATCAAGTGTACATTTTCAACATTCTGGACATATCCGTAAGTGGGCTTGTATGTTTCACCATAGTTGGTGCCCTTTCCATTGCTCTTTTGTTTTTCTCCCACTTCTGTTATTTCGAGGTCAGTTCACTTAGAGAGTCAACTTCATGGCTGGGAAAAGTAAGTCCTAATATAAATATGAAACCAGACTTCTTTTAGCAGTTTTCGAAAGTAGCAGGGCAGAAGGACATTATTGGCAAAAAAATTTGTGCAGCTAGTACCAGAAGTCATTAGGCTAAATATGACACGTAGCACTATGAAACTCAATTTGGAACTTACAACAATATGTGTGTGGCCTTGCATGCAACAGCAATGATTTTCATTGAATATCAAGACAATATTACACATAAAGTAAGACAATTTTCTGGTTTCCGACATATTTCCAATGTTAATCTATCGTATTGCTGCAATACTTGTTGCTACGATGCATTTTGAGCTCAAGAAAGTATGGTAATGTGTGGGGTTAATGGTGCAAAATCAATGTCTTGTGTTCTAAATATTTATATATAACAAGAATTTTAATGTCATGGACAGTAAATATAACCATGGATCAGTGAAGTGAGTGAAAATATCATTTTTAATACCATCTTGATAATATCTTTTCACCTTTCACCCAAAACACCCACAATATTGTTTAAACTAGAGTAAAATTTTTAGGAACTGGCTGTGGAATGATTATTTAATTGTTGGTAGTGACGAGAGTTTGATATAGCGAGTGGTTTTTTGGATCCTGAAAGCTCTCATTATATAGAGGCTGTACTGTATAACCAGAACTGGCCAGGAAGTACCTTTCAGCACCACCAGCAACACTGGACTCAGAGAGACTGTTAAGCACGACTGGAATTTGTGATAAAATGAGAAATCGGCTTGATCTGAAATGTGTTAATTTACTCGTTTTTTAAAATTAAAAATTGTAAGTAATAAAATGTTTCATACTTTTAGTTGGAGTGCTTAATTCAGTTTTATGTGTTTAATTAATATTAGAATTCAAAATAGAAAATGAGACTATCGAGAAACTAAAGATTTGGGTTTGAAATTATACTTGGGATTCAAGGAAATGTATCACTAAGATTTTAGGTAAAATTTAGGATCAATGGTATAAATAAGATTCGGATTCGAGATGAGATTCGAAGGTGAATGACCCAGAGATGGGTTGAATCCAGTTTTTATCAAATTCGAATCTCGATTCCAATTAATTTTATAATAATTAACGGAGTATTCCTGTGGTGCATTTTATTTTGCGGACAATGCGAGGCAGTTGTCTACCAGAGGATTTTTCAATGAGCATAAAGCACGGTACATCATTACAGATACACTTGCACCATATTTAAAAAACTTTTGATGTAAGACAGGAAGGTTTGGCTTATTGTTTGATGAAACTTTGAATGCTAAAAGGGAATGCTCTAAAGGGAAATTAGGTTAAAAATAGCAATGGGTCGAATTCAGTTTTTCTCGAATTCGAATCTAGAGTCATAATCACTCATCTCATTTTGAATCTGAATCTTAACTTTACCTTTTTAGGGGCCTGGATACTAGACCCAATCTTAAATTGTAACCTTTGGAGCGGGTTATTTTCGCATTCGGCCGCACTGCAAGGGTCCCTCCACTCCTTCGATATTTTGAGGGTGTGAGTTGGAGTGAAGGAAGTAGGGGTGAAGAGGGGGAAGAGGGTCAAACCTCTGTTGTAAGCAGTGTCACGTTACATGGACACAACCTTCTGTGAATTCGATGGTGCTCCCGTAGCTGAGTAGATGCCCAAGCAGCATTTAAGGAATATTAGTTTTTCATAGCTTAATTCGTTGGATTGCAGTGCATCAAATGTAAATGTTCCATTGATGTAAAAGGCAGTTTGAGGTTAATCGCGATTTACGAGCGAAATGAAGAAAAATTTATGATTGCTAATGCGAAATTGTTGAATGAATTAAGGAGTAAAATGAATATTTTTAACATATTAATATTTATGTTGTTAGATAGGATGGATTATGATGACGCAGGATCACCCCATATCAACTAGTGGCATAATTCAAGTACTTGAGCTGCTCCCCAGATGAAGGGGAGTAGACAATTTAAGACATTAGAAGAAAAAATGTCAGGCAAAGAATGGGCCTGAATTGCGAGATAGTGAAAATAAAGAAGCTGTTTATGAAGAAAGTAAAAGACGATGTGCAGGAGGATGTAATCAAAAATCTGCTCATGGAAGGCTAATAATAATACGTACATACACATACGAAGAAAGGACAATGTATGAACTCTACGTGGAGCCACTTTCAATTTAGTTGATATAAATATTAAAAACGAATACACTTGATTCTTACTAAGAGTCTCATATAAAGCCAGATTTCAAGTAAATCGCTTCTCTTGATGACTCATCTCTGCTGTGGTTTCCATCACAGGCTTTTCACTTCAGTGTTCATGAGAACATAATATCATTAACAATTTCGAACTCAGTGTGTGGCAAAGGAGTTTAGTATGTTTGGAAAATATTTAACGAGAATTTTCAGAAAATGATTATCCCTGTACTCAAGCCAACGAACTGTAGTGATCTCCCAATGCATGCTTTTCTCAATTTGGAGGCACTATTATATGTACTTAGGATAGCTCCTTTTAGCAATCTTAGCTGCTCTTCGCTGTACATCGTCCGATTCTGATATTAAACCTATTTTCTCTGGACTCATTCCGGCAGCATGTTCCTAGCCGGTGAAAACCAACAGCGATTTCACCTTCTGAACGCATTTCCTGTTATTCACTTGTCCCATACACATAACCGGTCTACTAACTTCCTCCCATATCTCAGGCACTTCATAGCGCACCTACCTTTCCAATGATCAAATGCTCATGATACCCACCACTCGCACTTAGAGATCACTTAAAAGCTGTTTTTTCCTGTTCTATTCTTTTAAAAATTATTCCCATATGAAACCAAACAATAGAATTGAAATAATTTTGTAGTAAATTTCAATTATTTCTTATCATCTCAGCGTCAAGCCAATTTATCATATCAATGCGGCCCTGCAATCCATATGAATTCAAAATATCAAAATACTATGTGCCACAGATTTATTTATTTATTTATTGAGTTTAACGTTCACCCAACATATACATAATTATAGGGTGAACAATCAAAAGGTATAAATACAAATATAAAGAGTAATCTGGTCGCAGTCACAAAAATAATAACAAACAAGTAATAATAACTGAAAATGCCAAATAAAATGACAACCACCCTGTTAAATTTTCATCTTGGTAATCTTTTCCTTGTAAAGAAGTGTCCACGTAAGATAGGTAAGGGATAACATGCAGCGGACTTATACCTCCACCTACGAGCAATAACACATTAAATTCTGGCTATTAATAATATTCATTCCCATCTTTCACACATATACTCAATTCAATACATATATTCATTTCCAGCTTTCATATATTTTAGATGAAGTAAATTCTGTTCCTCCACTGTTTATTTAGAGTGCAAACAGGTTCAGCAATCGATCCCTTCTCAGAAAATATAATTGAAGACAGCTTGACATACGATAACGTTTCTAATATACTAGGTATTATGTGTAGAAGTACTAGCTTTGATTAATAATCTACACGTTCTTCCTTCAAGTTAAATTTTGGAAAGTTGAATACCAATTGTTTGAGTTTACATCCATGAAAGTGACCTCAGACATGAAAGTGGAGACGGAAGCATGTGTCCTTGAGAATGCAATTTAAACATGAAACGAACGCATTTAAATATAATTATAAAAAGCTTATTTACAACTACGATTAAAAAAAGGGGTGTACCGAGTTTTTAGATAGAAAACACAATAAAGATCTCTCCAATTGAGGACGACTTCCTCTATGTAGCAACATGCGTTTTCCGTGGATTCGTATGTAGTACTGTCCGCTTTTTTCAAACCCGTGTCCTCAGCATGGGAAGCCACTACTCCAAACTAAAGCCCGGAGCAGAGCCACTTCACTTCCAATTTGAGTACCCGCAAGTAACATGAATCAAGCCAATAAAAACATAGCATGAAATTTCCAGAGCCATGCGCTTTTCTTTTAGCCATTTTATATAATGATCACAACTGTTGAGTTTTATTTCTCCTGGAAATGATAGTTAAACAAAATACTAATTTCCGGAGAAAGCATCAACATGTCAAAATTAATAAGAAAGGTATTAAAGAGTAGATTGGAATAATTATTAACTTAGAATCCGCTTACATTTTGGGCTGAAGAATATTAAAATTATTGTAACTTGTCCATTATGTTGTTTTCCCACAGCTATTTTATCCCGTTTTATTCTTTTAAAAATTATTCCCATATGGGACCAAACATAGAATCGAAATTTTTTGCAACACCAAATTTTTGTAAATCGAAATAATAGCATATGTTAGACTTAGGCTTTTTGCTGTTACAAAATGTTAGGAATTGAATTACCCCCTATCATTTATGTCAATCTTTTTATGTGAATTGACGGCAGACGTGTTTCAATGCTTTCTTTTTTAAAATTACTAGGGATACATTTATTAACCCCGTGTTCGTCATATGCAGGAATGACCTCCACCAGTCCTTTGCTAATAAACATTTGGGATAACTTTTACCATCTTTAAATGAATCTCTCAAATAACTTTTAAAAGTATCAAAGTCTGCTATTTTAATATTGTGAATCTTTCTTTTTCACTCAAAACTGGTTCAAAATTAAAGAGAATTTCACCATAGGTACCGTGTGGCCCTAAGTCCCACGAAGGTCTCAATATTTGTCGCTTGTTGTGGGATATTGGATGCCAGAAAGTCAAAAATATTGTCCCCTCTATTAGGTGAAGTAGTTAATTGTTGTAAGCTCTCTTAAAACTTCCTTTGCTACTCTTTTGTACGGTGACAGTTCATACAATGCTACCACTAACAGGGCCTCCCAAAAAACTTGAGGACACACGCTATCATTTAAATGTTGCATTAGCATTTCAGGTTCATCACTGGAAAAGCCAATGAAGACGATGATTACGATGATGATCGATGGCAGAACCAATGGTCTGAAAACGACTTTTCAGGCGTGGTATCCAGGCCCCTTAATCAATAATTTTATCTTAAATCTAAATTTTACTTAATACTTGAATCCCAAATATAATTTAAAGCCAATTATTTATTTTCTCCTCAATCTAATACATATGAGGGGGGGGGCCAAAAATAACCAGATGCAATTTAAAAAAATTTCAGAATTAATTATTTTGTTACAAACGTTAGTTACCTTCGAAGTACTCTCCATTTACACTGATACATTGGTTAAAATGTTTTTTTCACTGCATAAATGCCGTGGATACTCATCCTTTCCAATGCCTTGCAGTGCCGCCTTCAATTCTTTTTTCTCCTCCAGAATGTCACCAAAACGCTTCCCTTTCAACTCCCTTTTAATCTGGGAGAACAAAAAGTAATCACAAGGTGTGAGATCTGGTGAGTAGGGTGGGTTATCTGGTGGGTTAGTGAAATCCACAAGTCCACTTATGGGCATGCCCAGAATGTTGAAAATGTACACTTGTCCCATTGGGCAGATCATTCGGTGGAAATATTGGTTTTCATTTTAATGCAAATGACAGATTTCATGAGCACAAGCTTGTGCACATGAAATGTGCTGCGTATGTCTCCAATTGTCCCTTCCAGGAGACTGCATTTGGAACTTTTTTGTAGGAGCTTTTGCATCCATTACAGGCCACATCATGGCTAAATAGGTTAAAATAATGAAGAAGTTGATACATTGGCTATTAATTGGGGATACATGACCCCCCTTGAGTGATTGACAAAGAAATATTGATTTTCCTGGGAGAGCACAGGATCACTGTGGTAGCTTGTAAACTCATCGACCGCAGTTTCTCCATCTCAAAGCAAATACATGTAAAAAAAATTAAAAGAAACAGGCAGTTAGATATCTATTGAACTACAACTTTATGAACTGAACAACAAAAGCAAATATTGGTTTAACAAACAAATAATAACAAAAATACCTGTTGCTGCTCTTGGGTGCCATACTCCCTTGGATGGTCTCCCCAATTTTCTAGGTGCCAAGCCCACGTTAATTTACACTGTTACAATGTCCCGTACTTGAGGAAAAATATCCGTGGACTTCTCTATGACAAAGGAAAATTTGTTTGAGCAACACCAAATATAGTAAGCTTAGGGCACTCTCTAAGCTCAAATGAATGAACTCCATTCAATCAACCACGCATGTTTCTCGCACCATCCATACTATGTCCTACCATACGACTTGTGTCAGTACCACCCAGACTCAACTTAAACCTCAACCTTTCCGCATTACAATGTAGCCCTAATATTTCCCCTCCTCCTTTCCCCTCCCCATTGCCTTACTCCTGATCAGTCCCAATGGCTGGTCTGCATTCTAATCTTCTGAGGAAGGAGGTGCATGCCTCAGAAAATGTAAAATAAGCATTTTTTATTTTGTGGATCTTCTTTTTTTGTTGCCACTGTCTGCCCTGTGATTATCATTATAGAGTGTATGTCCTATGAGATTTTCAACATATTGCTATATACAGTAAAACCTCTACCTAGTGAACCTCTTCATATCATAAACCTCCATTTTTCATAATGACTTCGAGGTCCTGCAAACATTTGTATGCATTTATATGGAGAAACCTCTTCCTATTGTACCTCTATATTTTCGAAAAACCTCCACCCTTCGCACTTACAATACACCCCCATGACAAGCGAACTACCTCCAAGGAGTAAAATATTCAGCTTATTCTGCTATTATGTCAGCGAAACTCCTTCATACCCATGTATGAGATTACCATCTTATGCAACTATTATACCTGAATCCGAATATTTGTTATATTTTAGGGTTCAAATGAATTTTAAGGGGAATTTAGCCTATTCTGACTTCATTTTATCGTCAGTTCTCCATAAAATCACGATATTGTTGTGACCGTACCCTTTGAAAATAACATTGTGTTTATTTCCATGCTTGCACGTCGCGGCAGTCATCTGTTTTTCTGGAGTATCTTCGTCGTGAATTTTTTCGCCTCTTCTTGTCAATATCTACCGCACCTACATTCCATTCACCGGGCACTTCGATCGCTAAGCCGCGAAAATTTAAAATTTACGATCCGGATCCGATTTTACTCCATCTTTGGATCCGAATCCGGAACCAAGAAAAATGAAAGATCCGATATGGCCATCACCAAAGAAAATATTTCATTCTACAAAAATTCGGCATTTGCAAAATATCTCAAATTTCGTTAAAAAAATCGCGATTCAAAGAAGACACTGTTAATTTCGTGATTAAACCCTAAAGTCACTTATTTCGTGAATCCTGTCGTAAAAAACGTTTCGCAAAAATGTCATGTCCCTAGTGATTACTGTCACATTTTTGTAGTTGAAGACATTGGTCAGTGAAATAGGCCTCACTTTTTACTCTGAATTAATCACGGTCACAATGTAAACAAAATTGTTTTTGCTACTTAATTTATAATATGACCCATTCCAATGGTTTCTTCATGAGGAAGACATTTTCTGAAAAAGAACTTCTGAAAATTACCGTTAATTATGGTAATTTTCAGGGGTGTTGGTAATTTACAAAAAATAGCACTGAAATTTACGAAAATTACCGAAGTAATTTACCAAGTTGCCCATCTCTAGAAAGTACTGTAAGTGATGCAATGGTAGAAGAGTGAAGAAAAAACGTTGCAGATGATTTTAGTGGGGAAAAACCACGAGACATTTTAATTTTGATGAGGCAGGAGTTTTTTCTAACTTGCTTGCTGACAGAACTCTGCCATTTAGAAGCCAATCCTGCCATGGAGGGGAAAAAAGTAAAGAAAAATTTACAGTGCTTTTCTGAGTCAGTTTTGATGGCTCTGAGAAATTGGAGCCACTTGTCATTGAGAAATATATAATAAGCCTAAAGGATATAAAAATGCTCAAATATGGTAATGGGCAACCAGAAAAAAGTCTTCTTTATTTATCAGTGTTCCGCAGATAAAATTGAGGGGATAGTGTTACCATGCATTAAAATAGAGTATTTTTCGAGTAGAAAATATCATTTCAAAATTTGAAGAAAAATGAAACAAACACAAATTAAAATTTTTCAGTGAAAAGTTCTTAAGTAAGTTTTAGTTCCCTTATTTTTATTATTATAAATAATAAAACTACATAAAATCATAACTACACTTATTTAAATATACAAATATAGTAATTAAAGAGACAGCAGCACATATTGCCAAAACGTCCCATAAGGCGGAATATAGGTGTTCATTTTGCTGAAACGTTTTAATAACGAACCTCTATATATCAAAATGACCAAAAGGAACTCTTTTATGAAGGAACCTTTAGTTTCCTCCCTGCTTTCCTTCATTAAAGACAACCACTTTCTAGATATTCTACACAACACACCTCTCCCTTTAAATCAATCCATCATCTTTGCTACCGTCGATGTCACCTCCTTATACACTTCTATACCTCACATTGAAGGTCTTAAATCCCTGAGATATTTCCTATCTCATCGTGCCACTCCCCATAACCCCTCCACTGAATTCCTCATTTCTTTATATAATTGGTTCTTACTAGAAACTGCTTCAAATTCCTAGACAAATTCTAATTGCAGATAAAAGGGATGACTATGGGTACGAAAATGGCACCCTCATGCCAAGTTATTCATGGGTCACCTTGAAGAAGTTTTCCTCAACTCACAAACTCTCAAACCACTTCTCAGGCTCCGTTTTATTGACGACATTTTTATCATCTGGACACATGGTCATGATTCTCTTAACTCCTTCCTTCTCGACCTTAACTCCTCTTTTTCTGTTTCCTTCACTCACTTCATTTCAGATTCCTCCATAACCTTTTTAGATGTCAAAATTAATCTATCCGATGGGAAAATCAACACATCTGTGCACATTAAACCAACAAACACACAACAATACCTACATTTTAATAGTTGTCACCCTCCTCATATTAAAAGATCTATACCATAATCTCTCTCCATTTATGGCCACCAAATTTGTAACTCTTCTGACACGTTCTCATTTCCTGTCCCAGCTACGCACCGCCCTTCTCCACCGCGATTATCCTTCGCACCTCCTTGACAAAAGGATTTTACCAGCCACTGCTGACTTCACACCCCACCCAAAAGACAATTCAAGCACCTTTAACCTAACTACTACCTATTTCCCCGGCATCCACCGATGAAAGTCATTTCTCTCTGAACTCTACCCCATTCTTGGTAATGGCAAAATTACCAAAAGCCTTATTTCCAAACCCCCCTCCATAACATATCGTACACCACCCACCCTAAAGATGCTTTTCCATCGGACACGCACACTTGAACCACCTCCTCCTTCGCCGTTACCACCTGGCACTTACCCTTGTAATCGCCCTCGCTGTACATCTTGTCCACTCCTCACTAATGATTCCCAATTCTCCAGCCCCAACACACCTTTCACCTACCCTATTCGCTACCATACCACTTGCACCTCGAATAACATAATTTATAAACTCCTGTACTCATTTTTCCGCTTTTTACGTTGGTCTTTCTACCAATCCCCTAGCCATTCACATTAATGATCACCATTGCACTACCAATAACCTCAATTTGAATCTCCCGGTGCCCACTCATGCTTCCACCCATAATAGTAAGTTTGACAGTTGTTTCCGCATTACGATAATTGCCTCCATTCCGCGTACCTCACCTGAAATCAATCTCCGTACTCTTGAGCTTGCAGACATTCATTTGTTACATTGTAAACGCCCACCCAGTCTAAACCTAAACCTCTAAGGCCCATTTCACGTGTGCGCGTGTGGTCCGCTCTTCGTGCGTGGAGCGTGGATCGTCTGTGTCCAAGTGAGGCAGGTGCTTCCTTTCCACACTCCAATGTAGCCCTAATATTTCCACTCCCTGCCCCTCCCCTTCGCCTTACTTCCTATCAGTCCCAACGACCGCAATTCATTCTAATCTTCTGAGGTAGGAGGTCCTTGCCTCCAAAAATTTAACAAGTACGTTTGCTTTTGTCCGTTTTCTTTTTGTGTCGGTTATCTGTCTGCCCTGTGAATTTTTTATATATATATATATATACTGTGACGGACTGGCCGTCTTATCTTTGTTTTTCAACTGGACGCGCCTCCCGCGTCAGTCCTTTGCGTCCCCAGCCGGGTCCCTGTTGCGTGAGCGAGGTGAACGCCTGCCTTTTTCTGCGTGGATATCTGGTAAAATGTTCCTTTGTCTAGCGCATTGGATTTTTTTAAAAGTGAGAATCACACCAGTTTTGTGTCAACCCAGGTCATTGGGCAGTGTAAGCCATGAACCTATTGGTGACTTTTTGAAATGAAGTCACGTGAGAGGGGGGGACGAGAGTTACTGGAGACGAACGAGGGCAGTTGGTGATTGGAGTCGAGCACAGAAGCTCAGAGTGTCCTGGTGAAGGCAGACGAGTGTGGACGGAGAGAGAGAGGCGATAGTTGGAGACTGAGATCACCACGACATCCGCGAGGAATTGATGAAGTCGTTCCCTAGCGGTTTTTCCTGCGTTCTGCCCCAGAAGAGGAACGAGACGCAGCGGACCTCGACCCCGGCGCCCCAAAGAGGAGGTGCGGTTTCTGGTGGATAAGGGCGACAGACCGCGAAAGTTAGCGGGCCGCCGCATCCCTGGAACCAAAGGTTGTACGAGTTCCTTTCAGTCGCAAGGTGCATTTTCACAATAGGAGTTGTTGAATTCCGTTCTCCACGCCACCATACCGAAAACTCAACGGTGCAGTCTCTCCGTGCTGGATTTCGCCGTCAAGCTCCACACCATCTCATACATAAGTATCGCCACACCCGTATTTCCCCAATCCTAAGTGGTTTCAACCCTCTTATTCACGCTTCCCCACTGTGAAACCCGTGTGTGCCAGGATAAGTGGTGTATGAGATATCTAAACAGAGTTAAAGTCCCTTTAGGTTAAGAGAAGAGACCCTGTCAAACTGATCCCAAGAGTGGACAATCCTTGTCCTACGGGACCATAACTCATGTATCACTCACTCCCGTCCTCATCAGTAGTGTTAAAAAAGGGACAAGGAGCTTGTAATTCTCTTCATTTTGTAGTTTATTTTTTTTCATACTTGCTCATTTATTTGTTCATTGTAGGGTCAAAGTGTTAAAGAGTGATTATTTTATTTTTGTTGATTTCGTTCCATTTATGTCTCGCCATTCATTCACCTTTCATCCCTCATTAGTTAGAAAGACATGTGTTAATTAGCTGTAGAGTGCCTCCTTCGTGTTCATTCTTATGCTCATTTCATAAATGTTGTTTGTGTTAAATGTAGAAAAGGCAGAGGTTCATTCTTACACTTCGCGTAATCTCTCCCGTGCTCGCATCATACGGCGCTCCCGGTGCCGCCGTTTTACCGTCCGCCCTGGCGTAAAATCCCCCCAACCCTTGAACATTTTGGATCGTCCTTGCTTTGCCGGCTGAGCTGGTTCGATGCTGCGGTTTTGGGTGGCGCCCTCCTCAAACACGCGACAAAACCATTTCCCACACGGGAAAGTCCGAAGTAGACGAGGTGTTGAGGCAAAGGTAAGGGGTCCATTTCTCGAAGGCGTAAGGACTGCGGCGAATCAACGGGCAAAGGAGAATCAAACCCGTTCCGTCACAATACATATGTAAAAATATAGACACATGAAAAATATAGACACAAAAACATAAAAAGCAGGACACTCGCATTTAAAACAGTTGAAGCTTTCGACTGCCTCTTCAGTCTTCATCAGCCGGAGGAGACTTAAGTTTGCAGCGAGGGGGCGAAGGAAGTTGGAGGGGAGGGAGAGGATGTGAAGGAAGTTCCAGTATTAGTTCCCTTCTCCGTGCCACATGTTTGAAGTTAGAAAGATTTATTGAAGCAGAAGGCATTCTTTTTTAGCACAAATGCAGCTATTTTTAACAGGAAGTCCGTTGAGGGGATTTGAGGGTCGGAGCATTGATTGAGATAGTACTTAAGTGAGGATAGGCTTTCATTATGGGCGATGGAGGTATACAAGGAAGTGACGTCAATAGTGGCCATAATTAAGTTAGAAGAGGGGGGAATGGAAATACTGTTTAAACGTTGAAGGAAATGATAGGAATCTTTAATGAAGGAAGAAAGACAGAATACTAGGGGTTTCAGGTAATGGTCAAGGAAGGCAGAGATTCTTTCAGTAGAAGAATTTAAACTGGATACAATTGGTCGGCAGGGAATGGTAGGCTTGTGTATTTTGGGGAGAAGATAAAGTTGAGGTGTTCTGGGGTTAGGAGGTGAAAGAAAAGAAATATCTTTTGGTGATAGTCCTTCATTAGAAGCTGCTTCTTGAAGCAAGGATTCTATTTCTTTTTGGAATTCGGGAGTAGGATTGTGGGGTAGTGGTGTGTAGGTGGAGGAGTCACTTAGGTGTCAAAGTGCTTCGGAGATATAGTTTTTCGTGTTCATCACGACAACTGATGAGCCCTTGTCTGCTATCATAATGATGATATCTGGGTTTTGGCGGTCTGGAGTTTTTTGAGGTCATGGATTTTATTCTTTGTGAGGTTATTTTTGGGGGTCAGAGATTCAACGAATGATTTTTTGGAAACTTTTTGGAGTAGCAAGCAAATGTAGGTTCCCACTGGGTGATTGGCGGGTAAAGGTTTAGGTTCATAAGAGGAGGCCAGTCAGAATTTCATGATGGCAGGGTGTATGGCTGGGGGATCAGGGCATGTATTTTGTGATTTCCAAAAAGTATACCAGCGTAGATTTCGGCAGAAATTTAAGACATTGGTTAGTATGTTGAGGTGATTGATTTTGGGCGTGGGTGAAAATGACAGACCTTCGCTGAGAAGAGATATTTGGAGTTAAGTTAGACTGATGTCGGAAAGATTAACAATGTCTAGCAAAGGGTCAGGAGTGGGGGGAGTGGTGGAGCGCTGGGGCCGTGGCTGGCACTGAGGAAAAACCGGAGGGGTTTTTAGGGGAGGGGAGAGGTTGTAAATACTTTGTAATTCCGGTTTCAAAGTGACAAGGGGAGGGGGTTTGGGTGCGGGAGAGCTGGTCAAGTGTTTGGCTGGTAAATCCAAGCCTGTGTGAAGGAAATAACTTATAGTTGAGAAAGTTTTTGAAGATGGCCTCTGCGTCTTTTTGCGAGAGAGTGGTTGACTGATGAAAGAATGAAGTTAACTTGCGGGATAGGGTGGGCTATGGTCATGGTGATAAGTTTAAAGATGGAGAGTAGACAGGAGAGGTGTTTTTGGCAAATGGTGAGGTAATGAGTAAAAGACTACGTGAGAGTATTCCAGACTTTTTTGGTATGAAAAAATGGCTGATGATGGAAGATGGCTGTGGATGTCTGGCCAAGTGGCTGATAATGGTAGGGAAAGTATAAGGCCATTGGGCACAATCCCCATGCATAGACATTGGGTCAGGAACTCAGCGTGGCTAGTATATTGGGCTACCTTGTGGGCATGAAAACGCAGTTTCTTAATCCAGGAGGATAGAGGTGCAGGGAAATCCATACTGCTATACAAAGTTGTCGTAGCTACTATGCTAGCATAATTATAATACGTTGCATTCATTGTTTGTGTATCATAAATTGTGTCAGCAGCACAATAAATGTAAGAGGTTATGATAAAAGATCAATATTTGAACTTTGAAAACCTAAATGTTTTGATTATTTTTGTATGTATGCCAGTAAATGTATTTTATATTTAGGTAGATACCAATGGCATTACAATAATGTTATTAAGGTTTGAAATTAATGGTAATGGTTATTTGAATGACTTCTAGTTTGTTCATTTCCAGCAACTATGTCTTCTCTAAAATTTTATTGCCATAGTCAGTGAACGTGGATTATTAATGAATGATGAACATTATGAGTAAAGAGAAAGTGCATTCTTTGAAAATTCAAGAATTTGGCAATGAGTAGCAAGAGCAATTTCAATGATAGTATTTTGGGGGCATTCACTGCTCACGGCATTGGTTAAGGGAGCATTCATGGAATGCTTAAAAATGGCTCCAGAACACTTTAGAATGGTTGCAGGAATATTCACTGAACATTCATTTTAAACGTTGCAGAATCATATCAAGTAGTAACATTTTGAATGTTCAGGAACCATTGTTTGAACATTATTGCAACATCCCTGCAATGAATTAATGAATGGTCATTTAACATTGCGGCAATGTTTTTTGTATAGCAGAGGTACTAGATCTACTGTGCTGTATAAAATTTCATGTGTTAACCTGAGCAAAGGAATGGTGTAGATAGGATAAAAATGTGAGCAGCTTTTCCCCTCTTATTCATGCTGGCCAATGAGACAGGAAATGTTTCTTTTATTCCAGGATGAAGAGGAGGAAGACGAGGAAGAAGATGAGGGCCCACCAAAGAAAAGGTGCCGTGTTGAGAATGGTGAAAATCTAAGGAGCCATAGACTCAGAAGCTCAATGCCAATGTCAACGTAAGTACAGTGGAAGCTCGGTATAACGAGTGCCCCCAATGGCTGAGAAATGGCTTTGATATAGCGAGCGCTTGTTATATCTGAAGGTGATGAATTAAGCATCCCAATTCCCACAGTTGTTCTTACTTTCCGTCTTTCTTTTGTTATCATGCTATTAGAAACAGGAGGGCCGTTTTAATGAACTGTAGCATATTTATCGATTATTTGGAAATTAAGTCTTCAAAATTAATAATTTATGCTTTGGTGAAGTCTTCGAGTGTCGTATGTCCATTTATTAGGTAAGTTGTCGTAATTATTCACCAAAATAGGGCATTTTTTGGGGGTCGAAAATATTTCTTGTGTAATTACTTATTCCTAGCCATTCCTAAAATTCACATTCAGTTATCTCTCGAAAATTAGTTGCAGCGAGTATTTATTTACACAACCAAATGCCTCCATTGGTTGCGCTGCACATCATGTGCTGTACTAGTGTTGCCATCTGGAGGTTCTTGAGTGAACGGAGGTAACTTCCGTGAAATACTGTTGCTGAGAATTATTGATGCATTCACTCAAAATTGTATGTATCTGTGAAGTCAAGGACCATCAAATAAAATAAAAACTTGTTGAATGGGATAAATTTTAATTTTCCACATAACCTCGGCCCTGGCAATATTTACGAAAACATTGAAAAATATGCACAATTGAACAGATGTACCAAAAAACATAAGTATTCACATTATTTCTGCTAACGGGAAAAATCATTGAAACCAGGATATATGAATCGTAAAACTGTAAGGAAATAAATAATTCTCTGTCAATGGAAAACTTTGACAACTTTGTTGCGAGAATGAAAAGCATAACGAAAGAAACGTCATACCTTTAGTATCATGCATAGACACGCTTCACATTCACAGCACAGTACTTTCAGTTTCTATTCCCGGCTGAAAAATGAATCAAGCCATCATCTGCTTCAGTCTAGAGGCAGGAATGAGCGACAGGGCAGAGGGGTGGTAACTAGTGGGCGGACGAAGTGACAGGAACGAGCGTGTGGAGGTGGGATGGCAAAGACAGGCGGGCTGAACTCCACCCCTTACCCATACCACCGCTGTCCGCTCTGGTGAGATTGGCTAGATGTTTTTCTGCTTGTCCATCTTCCGCCCATTCCGCTCCTATGTAAATTTGGCTTACCAAAAGAACAACTGAAAAGTGCGAGTGTTTGCTAGGTATGCCAGGGCAGGCCGTAAATCGTCAGGGCCTTGGCTTTATTGGACTCTAAAGGATGTAGAGATGGCACAAATCTTGTATTCTAAGTTGTAGTTGGTTAATAATGCCACTAAAGATAAATAGCATGCTTTAATTTGTACTTTAAAGTGCATCACCCATAAGAAATATTGCTTGTAATATTGAGCGTATATCATGGCAGAAGCTTCTTGGTCCCGCTATATCCGTTTTCCTTTACATGTTAATCATGGGCCTTTTGATGATATGTTGCCTATCACTCGTTAGTGCGAGATTCTTGCTCAGTGTCATACTCACTATTACGGGCTTCTACTGTAATTGTATTTGTGCCCTACCATAAATGAACTCATTTTGCACAAATAATATGGAATCCTAGCTAAGAAAGAAATCAAATGTTGATTTTAAGTTCATTTTAAAAAGTCAATAATTGGTGGGACTGGGGCAGCATTGTTGATGATACTACAGGTACATGTTTACGTTTCAAAGCATAGGGAATTTCCATAGTAAGAACTAACAATTTTATTTCAAAGTAAGCTCTGGGGCTGTACCTCCCTCTTGGCAGTGTGTGTGGCATCATAAGTTAACTTCTCGGAAATGTTCAATACATCGTGCTTCCTTTTTAGTAGGGCTTGGAATGATTGAAGAAAAAAATCATCCCGGAAATGCAGATTTTGCTGGGGTGCACAGTGGGGCCAAAACCCAGTTTGGCTGTCCAAAATCATAAAAATTAAATCAGCGATTAAGAGGTGAAATGAGTTTTATTTTGTAAATAAATGTCCTAGGCATGGACTCGTATAATGTTTTTGGTTCTATGATGCCATTGTTGCCATTGGATGAAAATCAACTTTTCTTAGAGATGCAATTGCCTCTTTTATTTATTTGACTCGATTGCTCAATTTTCTTGGAATGAGAACAATGAAATTCAATGTCAGTAAAGTGATAGGTCATTAGGTTGTTACCACGAATTTCGAGACAGCAATTACCAATAGAAAACTCTGTACAGGACAATCAAATGAGGTACCATTGAAAAAATTGCACATTTTCTGGCTTGATATTCAAAAAATGTCTGACGAGGTCGGAGCAATTTTCAAAACACAAATGCTTTCTTTGTGTGTCTTCCATTATATATTTACAAATCATCTGCTACAATATGCAACATTGTGAGTAGTGACAATTTAACACTCTTCCTCCTAAGTCGGCTATCTTGTGTGAGAGAGGATGCCTTTGCCACCTAAACAAGCCATAGCAGGTGCGGTGTTTCCAATTTCTATTCTCGTATCTCAAAGTGTCCCATTAATTCATTCAAAAAACTAGGGCTCATCTCCTCCCCATGAACAAGCCCTGTTCTAAAATGACTCCAGAATCTTCTTTCAGCACTTATAATATGCTAATAATGATGATAATATGCTATCCATAAGACTCATTAGGTCTTCGGGATTTTGTGGGTGCTGTGGCAGATATTATGAGGTTCTGTTTTGTATCTCAGAGCAGTTAAGGATAAGAGAGATGCGTGCCTTGGTGAAGATCAACAGTTTCAAGCTTAAACAGAATCCAGGGCTGCCAGTGGACTCAGTTTATTCACTTTTCTCACTTTTTTTCAAAACACTCACTATTCCTCACTTCATTTGAAAAAACCCTCACTATTTTCACTTTTTGAGATTTTTTGCTTGTCTTAAAATCGCAAAATGTTCCATTCGAGTTTACTAGCAATTAGTGATGACAGTAGAATCAAAGACTTACAGAATGCACACATTTTCAGTGCCAAGAGAGGTTTTCTTGGTCTCCGCAGCCACACAAGTGCGCGGATAATCACGAAACGCTGATAATCGGCTGTTTGATTCTTTCCAGATTCATTTCTCTACGGTGCACTGCAAAAATAATAAACTCCCTGAGAAAATAACACAAGCAAGCCTCGGGTAGCGGCACGAAGCGTGGGATAAGACAACCAACCAGTCAGTAGGGCTGTAATGAAAGTCACGATTGGAGGAAAATAACTATAGTTTACTTACATTTGAGATCACAGCTGAAACACCAAATAGATTGGCGATGCACGGATAATCTGCAGCCCGCATAATGTGCATACAGATAATCAGGAGTTTACTGTAGTTTATAATGACTAGAGTGCACGGCGTAGGTACCGGCAGGCGGGTTGTGTCTTTGCACCTTCTCGGTTTGTATTTGGTTAATGTTTTACTGTCATATACCTATTTTTCCTGTTTCTGAGCGTTAAAACTGTATGTGAGAAATTTGTTAGACTCACCTAAACAATATTTTAAGCATGCGTAAGTGCTTTCGGACAGCAGGATAGAGGCCCTTGCCAGTGGAGTTTGTTTTCACTGTGATGCGATTGCCTGCCTATTTCAAACACACAATGTAAGGCATATGCATGCATTTTATAATAGTTTTGTACATAGGTTCGCTCGATTTATGAACTCAATTGGTTTATGCACAGATTTCAGTTCTGCTTTTCTTTCGATTGAACTTTTCTTTATTATTATGTCGACTTGCCAACTGCGTTCCCCGGCATGTCCTCTGCATCATGTATCTGTTAGTTATTATGAAGTCAAGTATAGTCAAACAAAGTTTTCTTCTACTGGTCGCTCCATGTCTCGCTTCTTGACTTGCTCTTGCCTGCCACTACTGCTGTGCGGAAAGCAAAGAAGGGGTTGGCTCGAGGAAATTTGTCAATACTCTTTAACACTATCAATGTGTCAATACTATCTTGTACACCCGTCCACAATAAAAAGTTACCACCTCAGAGGCCGAATTTTTCTAAGTCCCGAGTTGAAGGAGATTTGACAACACTGTCCCTTGGCGCAGAGTTTAAATGCCCAGAGCTCTCGCCATTTATTGGGGGTACCCTTCCCTCGAGAACAATTCCCTATTCGCCCTTTCTCAAGTGAGCAGCAGACTGCCTTGACCCACGACCACGATATTTGCTAGAAGATGAGTCGCCCAAGACACATAGGTACCCGTGGCCACGGAATGGGAGAAGGGGCACCAGATGAGTTCCAATCACTTTTCACCACATTTCTAGTAGAAACATGATAGGAAATGACACTCACTTTATAACCTCTTTCGAAAATACCTATCATTTATTCCGAGACCACTTAGGAGTCCTATGACAACTGGACAATTTTCTGAAGGTAATGATTAACTTGCTAAATTGTTGTTGCGCTTCCACGGGTATTATAAGACGTAAAATATGCAATGTTCTGGTTGAAATTTTATGTCCTCTAAACTTAACACTTCAAAACGCCTACAATTATTGATCACTAAGTAACCAATTAACTCAGATTCATCCAACGTTCATGTCGCAGAGCGTAGGTGTGAAGAAAGTCTTAGGAAAGTGTAAACAGAAAGCCTTAGTTTTATTATTTCGTAGTTTTTTCAATGGATCACTGCTTCAACTGCTCATGTATTACGTCTAAATGAAATTAGATCAGATGCTAATATGATCTTCATTATTTTTGTAACGCTTGAACTCCTGGAATTTTATTCAAAAGCCATTAATTTATGATAATCAATAGCTATCGGCTTATGTGGGCCGAGCTTCATACAAAGGAGAAGTCTCTAAGTTTTTCCAGCCTCATTACATAATTCTCTCTAAAAGAGAGTTGCATAGAACGGCATAATCAGAGAAGCCTTTGAGCCCTTAGCCGATACCCTACTTTCGGAAATAATTCCGATAATTTCAGAAGTCTGTCGGTATATTTTTTCACCCTCTGAAACATTCCCGACACGTTTCATGATACCCACAACCCCGAACAGTGAGCAGGTGCTGAAAATAGAATCAAGCCAAATCACAACAAAAAAAACTCATCCGGGAAATGAACCACAGATCTACAAATGTGCTGTTATGCGCGCTATTCCAAGCAAGGTTTGAATTTAGGCAGACTCTCCATTTCTTGACATTTCCACCTTCCGCTATCTAAATAGTGTATTGGAGAAAAAGGGGTATAGCAGCATTGATGACAGAAGGAAAATTGTATTGGCAAGATAAGCTTTTAGTCGTAGACGTGAACTGTTGACATGGGCGTTAAGCAGGGAAATAAAGAAAATACTAGTGAAGAGTTTGATATGGAGCGTGGCACGATATGATGCTTAAACATAGGCTTCATGGAACGAAGATGGAAATATACTCAGAGCTTTTAAGATGTGAGTATGTAGAAGGATGGAGAAATTAAAGTTGGTCAAAAGGAGGATAAATGATGAAGTATTAGAAATGGTAGGAGTGGAAAGAATTTTGATTGATGAGGATCGCACATCCCCATAATACTTTATTTGAATTTTATATTTTTTGAAAAGAAGTGCGGAGCTAAGGGGGAAATGCCGAACATCATATGTGTAGAGTGGAATAATCTCAAGTTTACTACATATTGACAGCAGAAGTTTAATTTTTGCAACTATTTCAACATCCTTCATACATGGATTTCGTCTAATTTTCACAGAAGGTTGAGCTTTTCAATTGATAATTTACTTTTCACTTCAGGCCTCCCATGGCTAATTTTAAGCTCCTATCTCACTTTTACTGCCACAAAGTATGGCATTATGGTATTGGCATATTTTTGATTTACTGTCGACACTTGTAAAACAAACAAGCATTGTGATAAAACGTGGGGCTTTTGGGTGCCCTTTTAATGCTTCATAAACATTTTTTAAACTATAATATACCTGTTTAAATATTTTTGTAAGCAATGGCAATCTTTTCAATGCAATATTTGAACAGTCTACGAGATATCTATCATCAAATAAACCTATACAGTGATTATTCCTGGGATAAAGTTGGTTTGGTCCTCCTTTGAACGTGCTAAAGAGGTAACCAAAATGTGTTTATCTGTATTATTTACATGCGCTGTGATACAGACCTGAGTAAACAAATGTACAAATGAGGAAAACTTGCCATCGAGGAATGGCTGAATGATAGTCCACTGTGTATCAGATTTGTTTGTGTCAATTGTTTCATGTTCGAGGTCTCTTTCATAAAAATGAAAATTTTTTCACTGTGGGACCAGTAATAAGTTCTGTTACATTGTAATTTTGAAAAATTCCTGATGTGCTGTATTTTAGAAACCATTGTAGTCAGGGCTGAGGTTTGCTCCATAGTGACAAATTTTCATTAATTTGAATTGCTGAATAATTCTGAGTTCGTACTGTACTTAATAATTGACATTATCTTTGTGCCAAGAATAATTTTGTGCATTCTGAGTTTTATATTCTTACATTGGGTACTTATGCTTCACAGAAAGAAGATCAAAATGGTAGTTCCTTCTGGAAGAAATTCGATGAAGTTGAGTAACATCTCTATGCATCTGAGGAAGATAACCAACCATCCTTATTTGGTTCATTTTCCATATATACCAAATACTGAGGAGCTGAAGATTGATGAAGAGTTGGTGAAGAGCTGTGGCAAGTTGCTAGTTTTGGATGCAATGCTCAGTAAATTACATAAATTGGGCCACAAGGTATTCTGTGATAGGAATACATATTTTCATTGACGGTTACAAAATTTCTGATTTTAATAATGTGATTTTTCTTAAGATATTGCTGTTTAGTCAAATGACTTCACTCCTGGACATCTTGGAGGAGTACCTGGATATGAGGAGCTATTCATATGTGAGGTTTGATGGCAGCACTCATGTGGAAGAAAGGCAGAGAGCCATTGAAATGTTTTCTAAGAAAGAGGTGTTTATTTTTCTTCTGAGTACCAGAGCAGGAGGACTGGGGATAAATTTAACAGCTGCTGACACAGTTATCATCTATGACAGTGATTGGGTAGGGATTGTCTTATTTTTTATCATGAGAACTATTGTATATTTTAGTTAGCCGTAATAGACAATCTGAAATCACAGTTAAATCTATAGAAATGATTTATGAATTTCTAATGGCATGTAGAACTTCGGCAGCTATATATGTTGATTTACTGTACAGGCCTAATTTTAATCACCTAATTAGGCAATTCAGTAAAAATTCTTATGTGACTGATTGCCATTATTGTATAGTCTACTGTTGCCTTTGCTTTTTTTCTTTTATTATATCTCCCTTAAGCATATTTTGTTGTTGAAAACTCGTTTTTTTACATGGAATATTATTTTCTTGGCATTGGCCCTTCATGTATGCCATGAACAAATAATGGGACATAGCTTTCAGTGAAAGGCCTTTAGATCTGTAATCTTGAAAGAGCATGTATATTGAATATCTTTTTCATTTTTCTTTTTGCATCAAATATCCCAAGAATTGTACTTATCAGTACATAGTTTAATGTTTTGTAATGCTGTGTTTTTAGTCCTGTCAACGAACACCAAAAAAGGTCCATTAATGGATAAAATCGTGTAGTCACAAAGTTTTGCACAGAGGTAGGGTCGAGTCTCATACACAACCCACTAAAACCCCCCGCCGGTAGGGGGTGGGGGGGCGTTTAAAGGTCACTTTTTAAGTTTTCCTCGAATAACTCAAAAACCGCAGCCACTAGTGAAACAATTCCCCAACCCAAAATTAAACTACATACAATTTGCTACAAAAAAGTCCTTATAATTTTTTTGTAGGATGAAAAGTTTACAAGATACAGAGGATGGAAACCTCGCAATTGAAAAAAAAATTGTTTTTTAAGTGTATTAACTCAATGTTGAATGCTAACTTTTTCCAAAAATAATAGAAAATTACGGTACTTATTGGGAAGAAAGAACTTACTATGCGAGTTAACGTTTTAAAAATCAACAATTGAATCATTATCATTGTATTTTTACTTATAGGGATACATTTGAAGGGGAATAAAAGGTTTGCTTGTCTTTCGCCTGACATGTGTAGATCTTTTTCCCAGTCCTTGCTGTAACGGGGATTGCGTTCTTTCTAGAGGGTAAGAAGAGGAAGGAGAAGCTATGGCACTGCACATTGCACTTAAAATTGCCTGGAAATTCTGGAAGGAGCTCGTGAAGGGAAATTAGGTTCGGAAACAGGAAGCGAACGCCGAATGGTCACCACAAGATAACCTAGCCGTCCGCCATCGGGAAATCCTTTCCCTTTTATTCTTACTGAGGGTAAAGGGATGGGGTCTGATAGGGGTGTGTTTCGCCATACCCAAGATGATTCTTTCTAGGGCATCTTCAACTCCACACTCATCGAGGGAACATCGAGACCCTGAGGATGATCACCGGCTGTGATCAAAGGCACCTGCTCCTATATCACAGCACGGCGTGTTCCTTGATATCGCAGTGCCTGCGCTGACCAGGAATTAATGAAGGAAAGGATCATGGAGGAAAATGCGGTTGTTGCATCAGGAATCGTTCTTTCCATGGCGCATCTCCCTCTCTGATATGGAGGAACTGCGGAATGGAGTACACCAGAGCTCAATCGATTAAATGATTTGTGACACTAGCTCTTTCAGAGCAACACCCATCAACATCACAAAGTTCCCCATGTCTGCTATCAGCTGAAGTGAAATTCAATATTCAATTCTTATCAATATTTTTTTTCACTTTTCCTGGCTGAAATGCAGTCCATGAATACTTGGATTAAGTGAGGAACCATTTTCTCAGCCCCACTACAGAATTTTTCACTAGGTGGAAAGGTAACTTGTCATACGCCATTGACTCAATATCTTCTAACATTATTGTGGCAGCTGCTTTTATGATTCTCTCCCGTTCTGCTTGCACGTCTCTGCACCTCAAGGAATACCACAGGTCATTCAACACTTCTTCACCTGCACTACGTAAGCATACGGCAGTTCTTCTTGTGCGAATTGTGCTGAAAACAATGCGGTCCCCATACTTTTCTCTAATTCTCTCCCTGATAGTTTTTAGATGAGGTATTGTGCCCGAAACTTGTTCCATTAACTCGTCCAAGGAGAACTGGCAGTCATCATTCTCTTCCAGGTAATTAAATATCTCCTCCATATATGCGGAAATGCCTTCATCCTCAGGGCATCCTCTTTTTCTTGATGTAGATGCTGGAGCTAGAAGTACTTTTTATAGCAATCCTCGTGATAGATTACATCTGCAGCGTGTAGATCCCTGACCGAACAGATACGTCTTAGGATGGTCTCTCCCAATTCATCTTTCCTTTCCTGCGCACGAACTTTAATTGAATTTTCCCAACTGAAGAATGGAACATTGAAAACTTTTCTCCGCAAATGTTGGGGTTTTTCTTCTGTTTATCATAGAATTCTTCATCAATCGTTTCCGCACAAAACGAATAATTAGTTTAAAAATCAAATTTCACCTCAGTTTGAACGCAAGCATGGGGCACTATGTGACGTTGACGGCTGTTGCTCTGAAATAGCTTGTCTCAAGAATCTTTTAATCGATTGAGCTCTGGTGTACTCTCTTCTGCAGGATTCATGAACAACACCGCATTTCTTGCCCCTGAAACTGTTGACTTTCCCATCTTTCCTTAAATCACTTGCATTCTCCAATCCACGTATCCCGTTGTCATCAACGTAACATCGATCACTGACAATATCACACTCAAAAATTAAACACTTCTCAGCCATTGTTTGTGAGTCAGCCAACTTTAAGTAAAAAATAACTCGCCTAACATACGGTTCAACACTGGTTTGCGACAACGTTCGTCCATCAGGAGCTATCCACTTACTGCGGACCACAATCGCCTTCCAAGCTTGTGTGGGTAAGTCAATTAACCTCGTGGTCCACAGTCATTCCTCCTCCTCCCCCTTCTTAATTATTCTGAATAAGCGCTGGGCATCTAGGCACCACAATATGAGAGGACACGCTGCATCTTGATATTGGAGTGATGCTTTCTCATCAGAGCCAGTTCCTTCATATTAGCGTGGGAGTGAGAGATGCGCCACCGAAAGAACAATTCATGATGCTGTAACCGCATTTTCCTCCATGATCCTTTTCTTCATTAATTCCTGGTCAGCGCAGGCACTGCGATATCAAGGAACACGCCGTGCTGTGATATAGGAGCAGGTGCCTTTGATCACAGCCGGTGATCATCCTCAGGGTCTCGATGTTCCCTCGATGAGTGTGGAGTTGAAGATGCCCTAGAAAGAATCATCTTGGGTATGGCGAAACACACCCCTATCAGACCCCATCCCTTTACCCTCAGTAAGAATAAAAAGGAAAGGATTTCCCGATGGCGGACGGCTAGGTTATCTTGTGGTGACCATTCGGCGTTCGCTTCCTGTTTCCGAACCTAATTTCCCTTCACGAGCTCCTTCCAGAATTTCCAGGCAATTTTAAGTGCAATGTGCAGTGCCATAGCTTCTCCTTCCTCTTCTTACCCTCTAGAAAGAACGCAATCC
The DNA here is from genome assembly GCA_933228895.1 of Platycnemis pennipes. Lineage (NCBI taxonomy): Eukaryota > Metazoa > Arthropoda > Insecta > Odonata > Platycnemididae > Platycnemis > Platycnemis pennipes. The sequence continues at coordinate 82,322,792 of OW121846.1, forward strand.
CCGTTACAGCAAGGACTGGGAAAAAGATCTACACATGTCAGGCGAAAGACAAGCAAACCTTTTATTCCCCTTCAAATGTATCCCTATAAGTAAAAATACAATGATAATGATTCAATTGTTGATTTTTAAAACGTTAACTCGCATAGTAAGTTCTTTCTTCCCAATAAGTACCGTAATTTTCTATTATTTTTGGAAAAAGTTAGCATTCAACATTGAGTTAATACACTTAAAAAACAATTTTTTTTTCAATTGCGAGGTTTCCATCCTCTGTATCTTGTAAACTTTTCATCCTACAAAAAAATTATAAGGACTTTTTTGTAGCAAATTGTATGTAGTTTAATTTTGGTATGGGTCATTGTTTCGCTAGTGGCTGCCGTTTTTGAGGTATTCCAGAAAAACGTAAAAAAGTGACCTTAAAATGCCCCCCTCTCACCCCTTACGAGCAGGGGGTTTTAGTGGGTTGTGTATGAGACTCGATCCTACCACTGTGCAAAAATTTTCGACTACACAATTTTTTTCCCCTATTTCACCTTCGTTGACTGGACTATTTTGTAACTCATTAATGTTAGTTATCCCTCCTGCAAACATTCAAGTAGGCATTAGTTTTTGCAGTCTGATTTTAGTAGTGTATTTCATTGAATTTGTTGCTGATGTAGGTCTTTAATTAGATTATTACTTATTTTAGCTTCCTTGTAAATCGTCTGCTAGTACAGTTGAGCACCCTTAATCCGGGAATCCATTATCTGGGAACACCCATAATCTGCCATGTTTGCCATGACCACCTACCCGGTACTTCATAGAAAATGCCGAAACATTTTTTACCGAATCATTGCTTCATAACCTGCCGAGATATTATCCCATTCCATTTTTAATGTTTATTGTCCCATTCCAAGAATCTGGATTATTTATGCATATTAATTTCTGGTACTTCGTGTACACTGGAATTATTCTGCAACTTGAACTGAACATACAAAATTGAAGACTCCGATACGGAGTACAACTAGTTTTAAGATCAGCCACTAACAATGGTGCGCGCATTTTTCATTGAGCACTAGACGTAATTTTATTTAATTATTTGTTATCTGCTTTTGTCTCTCCCTAATCATGTCTAATCTATACAGTTGTGGCAACAGCAGAGGAATGAGGCATCAGCCCTAAACGATAACGATCACAGAAAAAGTGCAATTCGTGAAAAAGCTTTATGCCATTGCTTCGGTAAAGCGCTTGTCTGAAACACACTGTGTGGAAACTTTGACAATAAAACAAATTAAGAAGCTGAAAGAGAAAATCCTCAAAATTTTACTGTTAAAGTGACAAGAAGAAATGAATGACAGAGAAAAACTTTGAAATAATATTTTCGTGCTGGTTTAGAATGCGTGGTTGTAGCTGCATCGGAGTGAAGGGCTTAGTTATTATTTCTGGCCAAATGCTAATGGAGTAGGCTAAACTATTTCGAAAGCAAATATGATCTAAAATACAAAGTGGAAAATTTCGCATGCATGGAATAGTAATTCATAGTCAGATCTAAAACAAGCATGGTTTAAATTGTGGTCTGCTTTAAGGTTTGATGTAGACAAAATATGTGGAGATTTCAAAGGCTTTCATGTTTTTGAGGATAGACATATGATTATGGAGTTGGTTGACAGTGCAAGCAGCATCAATAACCTTGAATTTAAGGAAATGGAATTGGTACAGAGTGAATTAGTGCAATGGTTAGCTAGCGACCACGATTCTCTTATCACACGCAATCATTACGCAGATGATGAAATCCTTGAAATGGTAGGTAATAACAATAAATCCGAGTGGGGATGAAGATGATGGGCGTGAAATTGTTGGAGGAGGACTACTATTGATGATGGTCTTTAAAGAATCATCTAGTCCGGTCACCTGCGACGTAGTGATGGGAGGCCGTGCAGGCGATACAATGCGTTGACAACGCGCTGAATCAGCTGATAACAAATCAAGCGTGGTAGGAAATATGTTGCGCGAAGCACAGCATAAGAAATATTAAATTTGATATACCCTTTACCGGTTACCGGTAGTAATATTACGCTTTTAATTGTGCATAAATATGATGAACACGATACTAAGCTTATGTTATTTTCACCCACTGCGAAACTTCGGTACTACTAAGTAATAACGTTTTGAATCAAGAAACCATTTCTTCCTGATTATTCTCTGTGACTCTCTTAAAAATTGTGTTCAGTAAATGGCAAATGAATATATTTTGTTACAAATAATTGAATCCTTTCAATAAAAACATCCCGGACGTCAATAAAAAACCAGTTGCCATGCATAATCCATAGTCTGGCAAAATCCCTAATCCGGAATCACTTTGGTCCCGACTGTGCTGCATTAAAGATGCTCAACTGTACAACTTAAGTCAACATATAATGAATGGTGAGGGGCATGGGACTGAGATTTTCTTGATGCTCACCATCATTAATATCCATTCAATTTTTAATCATTAATCTTGCTCATTAATTCTCATTTTCTCAGTAGGTACCTTTTACTCTGTTTTCACTTTTTTGATGTCGTATGTGCTAATTTTCAGGAAATGTAATATTTCACAGATTTTCATATGCAGTCAAGCTTGCAAATATTATACCTGTTTTTAACAAAGTAGAAGCATATCTGTGTGCCAATATGTTGAAATTTATAATGTTAAAAATGCCACTTATAATGCTTGTTTTTCAATAGTCTGTTATTGGTGAAGTTTTTTCCACAGCGGGAAACCCAACTCCCTATACAGCACTCCTCAGTCATAAAAATTTATATTAAATCATATGCAAGTCAAAATTGAAATTAAATCCTGTCGTTGATTAATTTAATGCAAGCATGCTACACTTGAAAGCTCCCTCCGGCCACACAACTTCTGTCTCTCTCCATGTCTTGTTGAACTCGCATTCCCTATTCCATCTGGAGTATGCTACTATATGGCAGCAAAGCATGGATGATAACAGCAGTAGAGAATTCAAGGGTAAAAGCATTTGAAATATAGTGCGACCGAAGAATGATGAAGATAAAATGGATTGACCGAGTGACAAACAAAGAAGTCTTATGAAGAGTGGGAGAAAAGAGGTCTGCTGAAAAATTTGAAAGATGAACAACTTAATTAGCCTTACCTTGAAACATGGTCTTATGAAGATAATCGTCAAGGGGAAAGTGAATGGGAAGAATGGCAAAGAAAGGCCTCGTATGTGATGTACAGAGTATGTTGTGAAACAATACGAATATAAAGAGGTTATTGGGTAGGGAATCCAGTGTAGAGCTGCATGAAACATCTCCTAGGATTTTTGATTAGTGATGACGACTTTAAGTGACGACGAATTAAGATGCTAATTCTGATAATTTTTTTCAAATATATAGCAAGAGGGAGAGTATTTTTAGACCTCAATCCAATAATTTAGAAAATAATCTTCAAAGGTTTTACTTTATCGATTGAGAATATGTATGTGCAGGCAAATGAAGATGCTAGAAAATATGGAGTTATTCAGACAGAAAATGAGATGGCTTTTGTCTTAGTTGACAGGCATCAATTTTGACAGAAATGCTGTACCTCAGAGCAAATTATTTGATTCCTTAATTTTTATCAAGAAAACAAGAAAATAGACATTTATGGGCTGAGTGATACCAGTATGCATGCAGTCTGTGAGGAAGGGGAATAGGATATGATAACAGATTCAGGCTGTGATTCAGACTAACAGTGATAGCACTGCATGAAGATGCATCGCTGATGACTTGAAGCTGCATTTAAGTAATTAAACAGAAAATTTTGTTTTGCCAGGAAAAATTTCCATCAGGGTTGATTTTAAGATTGGGGTGAATGATGAGTGAAATAGTAGTTGAACTGCTGAAATTGATGTGGTTCAAATTAACATGGTGCCTTCTCAAGTGATTGTCATAATTTTTCTGTGGATAATATCACTACAGCTGTGAAAGACCCACTGACAAAAGCAAATAATGACATGTCTCCAATTCTAGGTGGTGTGGAATTCCACCTTGCAACCTCAAATAACCTTTGAATTAGTTGAAAAAGTTTTATACTAATTGCTTGGCAATTGATAAATTGGTTCTCACATCTTCTGGACCCGTAAAGGGGGCTTGAGAGTATAAGTTTGCACAATGAATTCCAGCTGAATGGAGAGTAGTATCGTGAACAATACAGAAGTCTTAAGAATCAATATTGTTTAGGTTTATGCCATTGTGTTTAATAATTATCATTCTATTGAGTATCCATTAGTGCTTCATGTACAGTGATTCCTATGCTAATTACATTTTTTTATAATTATAGAATCCACAATGTGATATCCAAGCCATCGACCGATGTCATCGAATCGGCCAAACTCTTCCGGTGATTGTATATCGCTTGGTTACGGTAGGAACAATCGATGAGAAGATAGTTGAATTGGCTAGAGCTAAAAGAAAACTTGAGAAAATGATAATTGAGAAAGGTAGGTGTGTATAAATATTATTATAAATAAACAATATAAATAAGCGACTACACCAAAATGTGCAAATGAATGTGTGAACAGAAAATAGAACCTGTTCTAATTTGGTTCATGCATTGGGTGCATCCAGGGGAGTAGCGCTCAGTGAGCAGTTGGGTGATCTCCCCCTGGATGCGACCGCTACGTAGCTGTTCAGTACTGAGCGGTCGCCATATTTGTGAGTGGTTTTTGGACCGCTCTCAGCCCTTGGGTAGCGGCACACAATCGAAAAGTTAGAAATAGCAAAGAACATCCAAGAAGGGTTATAAAGCCGGTTATACATGGTTCTGTGAGTTTTGAATTATTTGGATCAGAGAGAAATCAACAGGTACCACTAAGTAGAAACTGATATTTTAAAAATAAATTTTAAAAACATCACTCAATACCTATATCCTCCATTCTATAATGTCGAGGATAAGGGTAGAACTGTACACATTTAATTAATACCATTTCCTATTAGACTTTGCTAAAATGTGGAGATAAATATTTGGTCATATTTAGTCTTTTCTGGAAAACAATCATCTGAATTAGTACAAATTAAGCTTAATATTGGTCATCATGTGGCTTCTTCGTTTCTATAGCAGACGACAGTGTTTTGGTGTATCTTGACCTTCTTACGGAATTAAGTCCACTCTGTTTCACTGTCACATTTATTCTAAATATACTAATTGTCCTTTATTAAATACCATCGAAAAGAAAATGTTAAACCACGCCTAGTATATAGTGAAAGGCATATAAATCTACCATTTGCCGAGTTCGTACATGACGAACGATGAAAATCACGAAAAATACTTTGATCAGGGTGTCCACTGACCGGGAAAACTTGGAAAATTGGGAATTATTCATGAATTTTCAACGCAGGGAAATGTTCGTGGATTACTTGTGATTTTCTGGTCTGAGTCGGAAGGTGAACCATATTTCGAGATATGCTATGTGTTTCGTTCTATACATTCTCGTAACTATTATAATACCTACTTGTGGTAATTGCCCATAACTTCTCTTCAATTGCCGTCAATAAGCATATAAATTCAAGATCGCAGAATATTAAACGGTGTATACATGATGCATATCCTGCGCGAGAAGATGCGTGAATACATTCACCATCAAAATTAGCATCGTGAAAATGTGCAAAATTGCGCAAATGCTTAAACCCGTGGCCACAAAATAACATTTCGAACATTTGTTCACACATTTTTTCAGGCACGTATTTGTGCAATTCCTAGCATCGTGTAAACACGCCTTACAATCATACTGAGGAATACGACCTTGCAGATTGGCAAAATTTGCTTCACTTTTTTTCAACTTCCGAGACACATCAAGATAGTTAATGCACACTTGCACGGCAACAGCTCCTTGGAGTCAGATTCCTTCATCGGAAACTATAGTAACCCAGGCACACGTCTCTTCTGCAGTAATGGGTGCTCGCTCCTCCAGAGTTCCGAGTCCCTTATCTTTGTGCTTACTCATCCGGCTGTCGAAGTAAACAAGGTCACCGACCACCCCAAATCAGCGGAGTGCTTACTATACTCAGTGATTCAGGAGACTCAAAGTAATGCAACACTGTCATCTGCATAATTGGATAGCGTATTGCACGACACCTGTGAGTGAGAACAAAATGTAGCAATTTCGTCACCTTGGACGCCGCTGGCTGAGTGTTCAAACAAAAGCAGTAGTAGGAAGGGGAGCGGGACGAATAGGAAGAGTAGGGGAGGGGGTTGTTGCTGGATGATAGACAAATAGTCGGCCATATGGCATTCTGCGTTCTCGCCAAATTTAAACTCCCGGCATCCCCAGCTATTCTTTTAGGTAGGCCGGCCTACATAGGGAAAAATAGGGTAGACCGAGACTAAGTGGATCACTCCACCGTTTTATCTTATTTCCGAAAAAAATATGGTGAAATGATTTCTCTAAACTTGTTTAAATTACAGGTCAACTCTTCATAACACGAATCGGTTATTACTGTGAAAACTCTCACAAAAAATGAAATTAACAATCAACCGTCCAGTATCCGTTTAGCCCCCATTAAGGGGGTCAAACGGATCATGGTGCATATTTGTCAAAAAAGTGAGTGAGTGATGAAATATAAACGTATTTTAGTAAATTAATAAAAAGTCATTACATTTTAATTGGCATCCGTATCTGGCTTATAAACTGTACAGATTTTAAATTTGCAAGTTTCTCCAGTGCCGTTATGTGAAATAGCAGTTTTTAGGTTCACGTGGTTTTGGTGTAGGTTTGCCAGCTGGTATTTTCTGGTGAAGGGAGAATATCTTTGAGAACCTCATCACCGGTAGCACTAGTAGAAGCTGTTGGGGCTTTTGACTCCTGCAATAGCTGATCAGGCAGATCAAAGCTGCACTCTTGAGAATCCCACAGAACACAACCTTAGATATCCCAACGTTGGGATGACTGTGTTGCCAACTAGTGGCGTATTGGTTGTAAAAAGTCTTCAGGGGTTTGAAAACACAATACGTCCAGTGGTTGAAGAACTTGAATGGCATGTGAGGTAGTAGAACCAGTTCTATATCTAAGTTTTCGTATCGTTCAGCACAAACCAGAGTCGAGTGACTACGATAGCCATCTAATATCAAAACAACCTTCCCTGGTGTTTATTGAAATTATGCTCCCATTGTAGGAAAGCTTCTTCAGTAACCCATCCTTTTTCTGTCATCATGACTTGCGTCTCAGGAGGCATACCGATCATGAAATCATTCCTCTTCCACACTCCCTTAAAAAGCACGAATGGTGGAATGTACGAGCCGGTTGCATTCAGACATGCTATTACTGAAACGTTTTCACCACGCTCTACACTGATCATGCTAATGTCTTGTCGGCTTCCCTTTTCTGCTGCGATATTGAGTGGATGATTACTCAAAGGAAAGGAAGTCGTTTCATCTTGTTTATATATGCACTTGGGTTTTCCCTTCAGATTAAAGCGATTGACAGGGCGGCGATCGTCAGGGAAAACCGGGAAAACCTGGAATTGTCAGGGAATTTTGGAAATCTATAAAAGTCAGGGAATTCTCATAACAGTCAGGGAAAAACTGGGATAGGAAATTATCGTTATCTTTTTTTTCCATTATGTTTACCGGGCAGTCTTCCCGCCCTTTATTTCACCAATACATTTCACCAACTGAAACTAATGTCCGTCGCCAAAGAGCATAGAATAAGCCCCATCAATTCGTTGAACATTCAGTTGTGAATCTGTTATTTAGTCGTGAATCCATTGTACAATGTATCCCTTGTGTATATCCTTAGTGTGATATTTGCCTAGTAGTGTTAAAATTCATGATAACCATGTATTCTGCTCATCATAAGGAATCGGAGGCTATGTTTTTCGGTAGATTTTACCTCGTGTTTTTTTAACTTCCGAGATTCAGATCAAGAGGTAGTTGTAACACACTAGTTTGCAGTAAATATGTGCTTGCTGTTCTAAAAATACGAGACGATGATTATTAAAACGGTAATACAAGTACGTTCACACGTGTAAACAAAATCTTATGTGAGATCATCTTCAATTTCCATACCTCCCTTCACGAGACCATAAGAATGGTTCTCCTCCCCTCCCCACCTTTCACGCTCAACATAATTATTGAATGACCCCCTTAGCTCCCTCTCGAAGAAATTTAGTCAGGTCACAAACCATCTCAAATGTGACCTTCCTAAATATGACACTGCCATTGCTAATTGCCTCCTGTTTTCGCTCCCATTGGCACGATTACGTTTTGTTTGTTTATACAAATATTTTTACATTTTTGTTCCCTCTTACATTCAAGGGGTTATGAGCACGTTAATCAAATTGTTATTCCCTTCTAAAACTCGTGCCATGTGATTTTGATCCAGTCCAAGAAATTGGACTTGGTTTGTATTTTTCGCGTAGCTTAGTGATACCTGTGTCGGAGTCCACCAGTAAATTGGCCATTAACTTTTGCTTCGATGCCTTTTCAGTAATCTTCAACTGATTGAGGACCTCTTCCAAGGCTTTATCAAATTCAGCACCTTTTTTAGATGCATTCTATCTATTCTTGCTCTCGATAGCCCCTCTGGTTTTACAGTAGACGGATTACAATTTCGTTTGAGGAATCTATGGAATCAATCTTTGCCAACCATTTTTGCTTCCTGGTTAAAATTGGGAGCGATTCGTATGCATTCACTGCTATGAAAGGCATATTTCCTTACCATTTTTGGTGTCAGCCCAAATAATCGTTTTGACAGATGTAATATTGTATCTGCAAATCTTTTTTTTAGGATTCGAGATCCATTACAGGTTTAGCCCCCATGACTTGGACTATACCAGTCAGAGAATAAACCCTTCTTTGAACCAACGTGTAAGGTACTGCGTAGTGTTCGGCAGCATGGCTCAAGAGTTGTAGCTTTAGATTTCACCTTCTGCACACCTCTTTCATGGCTATTTCTGACCACTAATGCCGGGACGTCCTACGAACATATGTACACACTATCTACAGTAAGAAATCTTTATTAATGCTAAAGATAAAAGCATAAGTAACAGTGAAGGTCATGATCCATTTAGCCCTGTTTTTCGTGATCCGTTTAGCCCTGCATAGCAAACTTCCATTAAAAAAATCATAAAAAAGTAACCGAGTATATAATGATTGAACACTATTTAGTATATCATTGTTCAAAAGCTACTACTTAATTAGATTGAGAAAAAATTGAAAATATAAGGTACATTGAGCAGAGAAATCCTTTGATGTTGTTCACAAAAATTACAGTGACGATAAAAAGAAGCTCACATGGTTCGGCGACGCTTCCTAGAATGGCCGCCGACGTGAGCACAAGATTTCCAGCCACTTGTCTATGTAGTAATAATAATAATAATAATACTTTATTTGTCCTGTTTATTTCATACAATTTTGCTCAAATATGGGACACGTCATACAATCAAAGAATAAAATAATAGGAAATTGTAAAGTGATTATTGATTTAAATACTCATTCACAGAGTAATACATTTTATTATACAGAAACTTAAGTACATTTCTTTTGAATACACCTGTTTTGCTTTCTAGTTTCAGATCGTTTGGTAGTTTGTTGTATAAAGTGAGGCCCATGGCCTAGGGTCCACAAGAAGTATTGGATGTCCTCACCTAACTTTGGTGAAGGTTACTGCACTTTCTGGTATAGTGATTGTGAATACAGTAATAGGAATTGTAAAGTGACAGATTGCTCCTTGTGGACATGCTATGTAAATGTACACACATGGAATAGGTAATATGTTGAGTTTCTTAACACGTTCACTGCGGAGCTGTTTAAAGCCCTACCCCTCACAGCGCGGCGTGACCCACCGGTGGGTCACAGTCCTTCCGAGCTTTTGGCCGCTGCCGAGGGATGGTGGTTGAAGCGGCAACACTCAGCTTTTTCATAAGACTAGAGGAAGGCTGGGGGAGGCGACTCCCAGCCTCGCCCCCAGCCCGCCCCTCCCCCGGCCACGTGGGGCACGCTATCAGCTAGACCCTGGCGTGGGATGGGGGAAGAGAGGGGCAACAATACAATGCATGTGATAAAGATTTGCTGATGTTCGGAAAACTCAGGAGACTCCCACCCACCTCTATTTATTGCCCCTGCCCTTTTCGCGCCCGTCTGTGAAACGTAGACGCCCGTCCGTGCGTACCGATTCCCCAGCCTTGCTCACACTATGAGAAAAGGGAAGAAGGATCCTTTGGAAAGAGTACATAGTGGTTTGTCTCACTCAGAAAAAAGTAGTGTCTGCATTTCAGAAGACATTCACCCGGCAAGGGCATGGTCACTCATCCACCACTGAGGGATTTGCTCAAGAATGCTACGTGACCCTTAGTCGCATCTGCGTGACCCACCGATGGGTCACGCCGCAGTGAACGTGTTAAAGGAAGACTGGCTGAGTTATAGGTAGAAATACACACAACCCTAACCACTTGCTTCTGAATTTTAAACATTACAGTTGCATGATGGGAAGATCCCCAAAACAGTATGCTAAAGATTATTAGAGAATAAAATATCACCATAGTATATGGATAGCAATTCATCCACACTCACCGAATTCCTTATGCATCTAATCAGGAAGGTTATTGAGCTTAACCTGCCACGGAGTTTACAAATATGCTCATCCCACGAAACAGTATTATTCAGGGTGATACCTAGAAACTTAGTGCTATAAATTTGTGGAAGACATGTACCTTTAACATCAATTACAATTGATGCTGGGGATTTTTTTTGTTACTGAAGTATATAATGCCAGACTTGTCTAAATTAAGTTTGAGAGAATTGCGTACACACCAATCATGTAAAATTTTTGTCACATTGACTGCCCGATGAGATAAATTGTCCACAGATGGAGCAGATACAATTATGTTGGTGTCATCTGCATACAAAAGTGGCTCGACTCCAGTTATAGATTTTAAAATTTCAGGTACACCCACTGTAACTTCTTTGCTGGGGGAGACAAATTTAGTGCCATTTTTAGACAACAATATTTTGGTGCCTTGCACTCAAGTAAGATTCAATCCACATGAGAGGAATACCCCTTATTCCATGTTTTCTTAGTTTTGCCAAAAGAATATGGTGATTTACAAGGTCAAAAGCCTTGGAGAAGTCAAAAAAGGCCTATTGTTTCTGTCCTATTATCTAAGTTTGATAGAATTAGGTTCGCCATATGATAGGTAGCAGTGGATGTAGATCTACATTTTCTGAACCCATTTTACGAGGTATGCAGTAGATTAAAGGATTCAAGATACGTTGGCAGCCGGTTGTAGAAAACTTTCTCAAAGATTTTCCCTACCTGTAGGGTTATTACGTAAAATCCCGTGCTTCATAACGTCGCGCTCTGTAACGTCCAAAAACTTCGCCCCCAGCGATTACGTATTACGATTACTCTAGGCCAAGTTCTCAACGTCGGCGAAATCAAGATGCTACTGAGAGTATGAGAAATTTATGCTCGCGTCATTATTCCATTCTGTTTCTCTGCGGTCCGTCCCGTCCGTTCCCTGCACGAATCTTTCCATCCAATCCAAGGCCAGAAAGTGGTCACGTGATCGATTTTCGATAGCAGACGAACAGAAGGGCTAGCGATGATGAAGAATTCATTAATGGTTAAAGAATGTGTGATATTAAATAAATGGTGGCCAGCACAATTTGAATTCTATGCCTACCTATTGTGAAAGGATTACACGAAGTATTCAATGTGTATTATGTTCCCATTGGATGCTGCTTTACGTCCTACCTTGAATACCAGTGGACCTAGGGTGTATTCAATACATATTAAGATAGGTATTCAATACCTAGGTAGGCTCTCATACCCAATTAATACGTATTGAATGCACGAGGATATATTCAGTACGCATTTGGATACGTATTCAATGATTTAACGCAACTGCAGTTGATCTTCATGGGAATGTATTCAACCACATTCCGTACGTAAAAACGTTGACAAGAGCTCACTACAGAGGAGCCGTACCCATGTAGCCAAACGAACTAGGTGACAACAAAAAATTTATTAAACAAAAAAAAAATATTCGTGAATTTTCAATGCAGGGAATTTTTCGTTGATTATTCGTGATTTTCTGGTCTGAGCAGCGAATTTTAAAAATTCTTAATTCAAGACAAAAAATCCTTATTTTATAAATAGGATAAATAAAGATGACTTTAAGATATGGATTTGCTGTTGGTATGAATGAATAAATAAACGACGGAAAAGTAGTTGGGCTCAATGTATCGTCAGCGCTGTGTGGATCGGAGACGTTCAACTGTCGAACGGATGCCTTCAGCGTCACGTCAAGTGCCCTTTGTTTTCATTCATTGCACATCGGACTAAGCCCTTGATACGCAAACATATGCCTAACATATAGTGATGGCCGGATCGGATCCATCGGACCCAAAGATCCGCGGATCTTTCATTTTACTCGGTTCCGGATTTGGATCCAAAGACACGGGATAAAATCGGATCCGCATCGTAGATTTTAAATTTTCGCGGCTTAGCGATCGAATACTTTACTGTAAGTACTATGTAAGTTGGCTTTCTGGTAGGCTTTGCAATATATTTTTTACAAACTTTTCTATAATTTTTTGAGAAATCTAATTGCTGATGTTTGTTAGATAGATTTAGGATGCGCTTACTTGAATAAGGATTTTTATTACATTACTTTTTGTTAGAAAAAGATGGTGTAGGATACTAAAGACTGTTATGATTTCACTTTTTTCTAAATAGTCTACCGGTACAAAAATGTTACATTCTGATTCCGAGTGAACAGAAAATTGAGGCTTTGAGACTTAAAATAGAAAAGCATGGCAAAAAATATTAACGTAGAAAATCATCATTCCAAGAACAGTGGTTGAATGCTGAAGACTTTAGCCAGTGGGTTCTTTAAGTTCCTCTTGTAGAAGAATTTGTAATTTCTCATGGAAATGCTAATTTAGAAAGAGGGTGTTCAATCAAAAAGTAGTTTATCTTTCCCAACCAACAAAGAGAGTCTCTTACTACCAATAAAACTACATATTTAATTACTTTAATCTATCAATTATTTCTTATTTAATTACTTTATCTATATTATGCAATGGGTTGAACTACAAAAAATCCATATTCTACATAGAACTTGAAAAACATCACTTTTGACTTATACAAGAAGCACAATATATTAGCCTGGAAATTTTTTACATTTATCCTTGAAAACCTTGAATTATGCTTGAATTTTATAATTTGACTTCTGTGGACACCCTGTAATATTACCCCTTTCTGGCGCGGGAATAAAAAACGCCGGACAATCACATCACAAGGCCATTTATCACTGTGTAACACTTCATCGCGTAGATGGAAAGTCACTCCTATCCTAAAACTGGCATTTAAACCTTTGGATTCTAGTTTACTCACTGAGATTTGCACGCCAGGGAAATTTCTATTCAGAAAACTTTCAACGCTTTCCTCTGTAGTTTTGCCTTCAAGCTTGCCAAGATGAATCCAAGCGTTCTTCACTCCCACTAAACCCGATTCGGACGTATTCTTACCCACAATAGTATTACGATGACGACGATTCAGCTTCTCTTTTTTGGACATCGTGCGTATCGGTACTATTGTTATCCTGCTTGTTCTTCATTAAATTATTTCCCCTCTTCTTACTCACAACCTTAACCCAGTTGTTAGCAATATCCTCTTCAGCATGATCACGGATCAGAAGGTTCACTGTTCACCACCTTCACGGCATGCATGTTTATATCACCACCAGACGCTAATCCACTAATTACTGAAGCATCCTCAGAAATAGTAGTTGAGGAATCACTAAGAGAGCAGCTGGCAGTATTTTTCCCCAGATAATCATGTCTTATCCTTTCCAAAGAAGGTCTAGGGTTTTCCGTCGTAAGTTGTCGCTCAGAGATAGTCAGGAATCACTAGGACTTGTAACAGCACTTTTTGCCGGATAATCACGTCTTATCTTCTCCGAGGAGGATTGAGAGATGGTAGTCATAGATTGAGTCACTTCTGTAGATGAATACTTCCCACTATGTTTCATAACAGGATTGTTTACTTCAGCAGCTTTAGTGCCCGGTAGCGATTTAATCATGGAACTCAGTTCGTTGCGAAGGAGTTCAATTTGTGGGAACTGACTCTTCATGTTACCGATTCACTCAAGCAGGCTATTTTTAAGGAATTCCACAGTTTTTTCAACCTCACACTGGTTTTCTATGACAACACCAATTATTTCTTCAGCCGAGCAAATTTGTCGGTAAGGCTTCACTGAGCAATCTTTACATCGATACACTAATTCCCGTGAACCATTTAGCGCATTCAGGCTAGTTTTAGTTAATGAAGTACATTGCATATGAAATTTCAATAAGCAATGGTATTCGCAAGTGATGATTACACTGTTATCGTCAAATACTTCGGAGCAAACCGTGCACTTTTCTATAGAGTCGGCCATCTTGATCAATTGTGACTGTGAATTAGTACATGTATGTTCCAAAAGATTAGTCACTCAGCATTAAACCCAGCAATACAGAAGATGTATATTTTTGGATTGGAGAAGCGACAGACCGTAGCGAGATCCTTTCAGCCCCATGATCTGTTTAGCCCCGGTCTACCCTGCTATGACTTGGTTATAAAAGTATTTTTAAAATCCTGATTAATATTTAGCGTACTTCACTGTAAGTACATTGTAAGTAGGCTTACTGGTAGGCTATGCAATATATTTTTTACAAAATTTTCTATAATTGTTTGGGAAATCTAATGGCTGATGTATGATGCATATATTCAGGAACCGCTCACTTGAATTAGGATTTTTATTACATTAATTTTTTTAGATAAAAGATGATGTGGGATACTAAAGACTTATTATTTTTTTCTTTATTCTATCTAGTCTACCGGCATTAAAAGTTACATTCTGATTCAGAGTGAACAGAAAATTGAGTCTTAGAGACTTGAAGAAAAATAGAAAAGCATGGCTAAAAATATTAATAATACTGATAAAACTACATATTTAATTACTTTAATTTATCAATTTCTTATTTAATTACCTTATCTTTACTATACATTGGGTTAAACTATAAAAAAATCCATATTCTACATAGAACTTGAAAAACATCACTTGAACTTGTACAAAACCCACGATATATTAGCCTGGAAATTTTTATAAATTTAGCCTTAAAACCCTTGAATAATGCTTGAATTTCATATTTTAACTTTAGTGGACACCCTGATTACTGACAGTAGATGGGTGCCTAGGAAAAATCATATGAATTGCTAAAAATATTTGTCTTCGAGATTATAAATTAAGGTCGGCATCATGCTAAGTCATACAAAGCTGGTACCTTTATGTTTCACATGACAAATGCTCACTACAGATAATCCTGATTACAACCTGATTGCGATTTTCTCAAAACTGAAATTGCCCAGGGCAAGTGTATCTCCTCAAAATATGGGGAAGTTTAGTTATTATTGGCATATTTAAAGCATCCTCTTGTTGTTACCGAAGCACTTGCTTGCTTGTCTTCCAGTGTTTTCCTTCTTTGTTTTTAGTTATTAACCCAGCACAGCCATGAATCTATGGTCAACTTGAAGCGTGCTTGAAGTGCACATGTAGAGAACGTGGATGACCTTAAGTTCGCTTAAAGTGGGTCTGTAATGTAGACTTAGCATTAGTCACGTTCAGTGGTCTTACACTTTTTAATGCTAATTGATTAAATTAGGGATGGGTCGGTTCCACTTTTTTTAGGTTCCTGTTTCAGTTCGGTTCTTAACTTCGGTTCTCGGTTCCAGTTCTTAATTTACCACTTACTTTGCATTGCGCAATGGTAAGATAAGGTAATCAATAATCATTTTCAGAGACTGCATTAGAATAATTCGCGACTTTGAAGCATCTAAGTACACTATTTCACCAGGTTTTAATGTGAAGCCTCCACTTTCGGAGTCTGAGTAGGTTTCAAACTGGTTTTCGCGCCAATTATTTCGGTACCAATTATTTTTGGCCTCGGTTCCGGTTCTAAGCTCAAAAACCGGTGGAACTGAGAACCGAAGAACCGAACTGACCCATCCCTAGATTAAATCAATGGTTATTCATAATTGATCATTTATTGTTAATGGTCTTTGTCATCGCTCATAAAAACAAGAATGTGCTTTTATTCAAGACTATGAATGTATTTAGTGAACTTGTAATTTATAAAAATCAATATATCCCATAATGTCCCATTCATTCCAGAAAAGCCTTTGACAGGACTGTCACCTAAGCATTGTAACGATAAAATTTTGTATTATCCAAGTTTGTAGAATCAAGTTTCTACTGTATTAACATCATCAAGATTAGTGGGATACAAAGTGAAGCCACTAGCTGTAATACTAATGATATGTTAATTTGCCTAAGGATAACAGGCATAAGTGAATGAATGAAATATAAGGCACGTCAAATCATGAACATACTCAAACAAATCAATACAATTTAAAGAACAATATACAATTTAATTATTACATAAATTAATATTATCATGTAGATATTCGTCAATAGAGTAATACAAGTTATTAGTCAGAAGTATTTTCAATTTTAGCTTGAATGAATTAATATTATTTACAATTTTAATACAGGTGGGAAGTTTGTCATACAATTTAATGCCCATTTCTTTAGGCCCCATCTTTGTAATTTTTGTTCGTACAAAGTTAAAATGTATGTCAGTTTTTGTCCTTGTGGAAAAATTGAGTATGATGATTTGAAAGATGGCACTGAATTTTCTGTTTGATCCATTGTTGTCAATATTTAAGACACTCAGTTAAATGGTATGAAATGTATAGAAAGGCATTCATTGTAGAGGAATGGGGAATATAGGGGTGTGATAAACTTGAGAAAAACAACTTACTTACAGATGGACTGGAAAGTGATGATGATGAAAGAAGCAGTGAAAGTGTTGAAGGATGACAGAAAAAAAGAAACTGTTCATAAACTGGAAACATAAGAGTGGTTGGAAAAAATTGTGGGTAGAGGTATCCGATGCAGTAAGAAACTTCTCGTTGCTGAAAAAGGATAAACTGTTGTTATTTTCCATAATATCCTCTATTTCTGCCTTTTGTTTTCTGCTAATTCTCATAATGTCACAGAAGAGGCACTACATCATTTAAATGAGTGGCTCATTCTTTTTATGCAAATTATTTGATTAGAAGTAGTGTCAGAAAAAGATGAATCTGTAAAAAAAAACTCCTGGTGCTTGAAGCAAGTGAGAAGTATTTCTTTCTCCAGTAAAATATTAGGAGTAAATTTATACCTAAATATAATTAATCAATACTCGAGAATTACCTTGTTTTACATTGACACATCTTTTTCTTGGAACAGAAAGGCATTCATTGACTATTATTTTTTTAGGTAAATATGGGCATAATGACGAAAATGTTGGAAGAATCAGCATTCAAGAATTGCAAGAACTTCTTGTTAACAACACCCATATTACCATTCAACCGAATGGATTTGGTGAGTTCGTAGTTATGAGAACTGAATGATTAAGTACTAATGTTATGTGTCGATGTTGACATCCTATTTGGATGGCTCAATGAGTTGTAGCATGTTTAAACATTAATCAGGCTTTATTTTAATCCAATTGTGTAAAAATATTATTCAAATATAAATTCACTTATTTGCATAATTTTCATTTTTTTACCCATGGCTTGTCCTAATGGTTCTGATACTGTGGAAGCTCGATATAATGGGTACAGCATATAATGAGAAGCTCAAAATAGCAAGAGATGGCCAAAGAACTAGTATTGGTTATTTATTACGAGTAATATACAGTGCTTTTTGTGTGTACAAGCTGGTGCTCATGGCATTTTTCATTTGCGTTAAAATGAAGAAAATTTTTTTGCTGAATGTTCCGTCAATTGTTAGGTGTACATGTATGCCCATGGGCATACATGTACACCTAACTACAACATGGGCATGCCCATATTTTCACTTGTGGATTTTTCGATAGGTGGTGCACTTTTCGCTAGATTTTGTTACTCTCCTGCTTCTGTTACTAGCTCACTCCTAGAGCCACTTCATGGCTAGGAACGTAAGTTATCGGCTCTGAAACAAAACCTTCTTTAATTAATGAAGATACAATTGACTGATTGGCATTATTATCAATAAGACTGCTAGCGCTAGGAAGTCATTGTGGCAGACGATATTACATGTATCTTGATGAAACACAATTCGGAGCTTTAAACTGTTTGTGTGTGCCCTTCCTTGCATCAATTATGATTTTGAATGATCGCAAAAATATTTCAGGTGTAATTACTGCTGTAAATAACTACTGATTGCTGTTATCTGTATACCTATATGCATACCTGTAAATGCTGATGATATTGGACTCAATTATTCAGACTATTTATTTATGCCACTATTACAGTAGAACCTCTAAATAATTAAATTCAAGGGAGCGAAAAATTACCAGTTTGTTGATTGGGAGTTCGTTGGTCAGAGGATGTTAGCACATGCATCACTCTAGGGGCACACGAAATAATCTTGTTATTACTGTACTTAGTATTGCGAATGACTGGGAAAATGTCTAGCAAAACAAAATAAAATAATAAATTTCACAGTGGACTGAATGCTTCTTCACACTGTGCCTTTATCTGAAAAGATACCATGAAATATCAACCAACGTACTCGAGAAATCAGACGGTTTGGATGAAAGGTGCTGCCAATTTTACCATCTATAGCGGCTTTTAACTTGTCACACATTACATCACAGAAACATGCCAAATTATTACTTGGCAATTATTCTTCCTCTGCTCGCCTTTTATAAGAGTTATTTCAATACGACCACCTCCCAGTTTTAGACAGAGTTGTCCTATAAATCTTTATTGAAATCGGCTAAGTCTGTGAAGAGATTGAAAAAAAATCAAATGCTTGCAGTCTGCATAAATTTATTGAAATAAATGCTGTAAGGAAATACCTAGTTTCACTTCATCATGTAAAATGAACTTTGCCTTTGTAGACTTCAGTTTTAATTCATGAGAAATGTTCTTTAAGAAGGCATATGCAATGAAACTCAGTCATATAAGCATTGAGATGATTACTGTCAGATTTATAAAATTGCATGACAAATTGCAAATTGAAGCGCATTATTAAACTATGTTAAACTCAATACGGACTGCATTAAAAATAAAGTACCATATCCGAATATCAATTAATCCTTTGATATAGAAATCGTTGAGTCATAAATTTCAATACCCTATTACTAGGGACACCGAAAAATGGTAAATAAAAATCATCAAAAGCGGTGTTCAGAAATGACAAATAGGGTAAATAAAATCGTTTTAAAAAGGTGAAAGCTGTGTTTAATGTTGGGAAAAAGGAGTCTTAAAGGAAGGTTTTTTTTTTAAACATTATTAATAAAGACTTCATACCAATGTGAACAAACAGTTAATAGTACATACATTTGAGATCCAATACAGAAGTTATGGCTACCCTACGAAACATAAAAAACACAGGCAAAATTAAGTTAAAGGCAAATTAATGAGATAATGGTAATAACAATAACAGAGTGGAGTAGTGGACTACAGGTAATGAAATTCTATTCTTACGCTGTTTAACATTTTCCTTTCAACCATCGAATAAAAAGCTTTATCATCTTTCATTTCCAACCTTTGTGTGTGGATACTGACTTTTTTGGACTTCTATCGCTTCAACTAGATTTACAAATGTGTCACTAAAAAATTCATAGCAAAGTTAACGTAATGATTCCACGATTTAATTCTGTAATATAAATTTTTTCCAATCATTTCCTTTTGCCAAATTTAATTATTTTTTTACTTATAATTTGGCATGAAATTTCTGATAATCTACTCTTTTTAATGCCTACTAGCATTACCCTAGGAATACAGCACGGCTTGTATTCTTAGGTAGTGTTTTCATTTTTAACAACTACGCTCTCATAGGTTTACGGGAATATGGCAAATGTAGGCGACCCGCATGATATTCGGCTTAATTTTTTTCTGCACATCCGGGCCTATGGAGAAAAAGGTCTGGACGAGGATTTTTTTATTTTGTTTTTCTCATTTGTGGCACGGAAAAAATCTTCTTCTCATTTCGTGACCCGAGTTACTTAACCTCTCTTTGTTGGTATCTACCATACGTACATTCCATTCGCGGGGCGCATCGATCACGAGTCCGTGAGATGTTAAAATCTCCGATCCGGATCTGAATTTTTACTGTCCCTGTATATGATTTCAGTAGCAAATGAAATGAAAGACCCGTGGATCTTTGGATCCTACCCGACCATCCTTAATTTATGAGTGGTACATTTGTAAATCTAATTTAAACAAGAAAAGTATAATAAAGTGAGTATTCAGATGTAATGGTTTGAAATTGAATATGATAACATTTTCGATGCAGTGCCTGAAAGAAAAAATTAAACTGCAATTGAGATCGAACTTCGCACAGTACATAAGCTCTCGTTGTACGCCTGATCCCGGCGAATGTAGGCTACCCGCATGACATCCTACGTTTTTTTCCCCCCCGCAGTACTCGCAATAAATGGGGGAGAAAAGTCATATTTCTTTATTTTGCTTCTAGTTGCACGGGAAAGTTTTCATCTAATTACGTGACCTTAGTTACACATCCTCATTTCGTTAATATCTACCGCACCTACATTCCATTCACGGGGCACTTCGATCGCTAAGCCGTGAAAATTTAAAATCTGCGATCCGGATCCGATTTTACTCCGTGTCTTTGGATCCGAATCTGGAACCGAGAAAAATGAAAGATCTGATCCGGCCATCACTGAAGAAAATATTGCATGCTACAAAAATTCGGCATTTACAAATATCTCAAATTTCATTAAAAAATCGCGTTTCCAAGAAGACAAGGTTAATTTTTTGATTAAATCCTAAAGTCGCTTATTTCGTGAATCATTGTCACAAAAAAAGTTTCGCGAAAATGTCATGTCCCTACCTATTACTTACCTCACAGCTGCGAAATACGCTGAGCACCCAAAGAAAATTTAGTTTTTATCAGGATGAGCTTGAAATTAACGTGAACACGTTTATAAATAAATACAACTTTAATTCAGTTACTTTTCGGTTAAATAGGACAATAAAGTAGTTTGCATCGCTTTTCCTATCATTTCCTTAATTATAGCCATTTCAACCTCCCGAAAAGAAGTGATAACTTCCTTGCACCCTCCCGAACATAAAATATATTTCTCTAGAGTGTCCATTGCTGCACTCACCGAGATGGAGTTGGGACACTCCATCTCTTCCTCTTCCTCCACAGTGGAAGAAGAAGGCACTACATCCTCAGGCACACAATCTTCATTGGAAACTGTCCGCTTCTCTGCCCAGCTCTCCACCACATCAGGATTAACCGCAACCTCCTCCCCCGAGATTTTTAATGTTGTGAGGTTCCAGCATTTTTTGAACTTTTGGAGCCATCCATTGGAAGCTGCTAAGTTCTCCAGTCCTAACTTCAGGGCTTCCGTTCTCGCCTGCTCCTGAAGGATACGACCTGAAATGGGTATCAACTTTGCCTGTGAACGAGAGAGACAGTTGAATACGGCCTGATCTAGGTCCTCGTTAACGTTAGTGGGTATCCTTTTTCTGTCAGATCTAGCCAAATGCAGGTTTCCCTTGAACAGCCTAAAATCAAAGCAATTACAAAATTGAACCATAGTAAATCTTCACAGCACTGAGCATTTGCATGAAATCACCAAACTAACTATGCCGTCAGAAAGAGTGACGCTTGGTGACAATGGTTAACCAGAATTATCGTGATAATTTCACTCCAAGAACGAGTTTTCTGATTGGCCCTATTAACTTTTAACTAGGGATGGGACGGTTCCAAAATTTCCCAGTTCTCGGTTCCGATTCTATCAATCGGTTCCTGGTTCTCGGTTCAGATTCTATCAATCGGTTCCCGGTTCTCAGCTCCACTTCTACTCTATTACTAATGACACTCATACCACTAATAGAACAGGATTATTATTGTACATAAAATGATGTTATTAATTAGTCAAGTGCCGTACAGTTTCAATTACTTTATTTAATGGAAATACATGTCATAATATACCAGAATAAGTAAGTGTTAATTACTAATTAATTAGTTAATCAAAAGTAAATGGGCCACATTTACATCTGTAGGTACAAGAAAAGAGTGCAATTAAGAATTAGTTTGTTTTTGTTTTTTTTTGATATCTGCCCTCTTAAGTTTTACTCTGCATGTCAGTCAGAAATGTTATTTGGTATGTATTCCTTTATTACTAAATAACTTCTTTTATTTACAAAGCTGTACGAAATAAACCTACTTTGAAAGCAAAACAACTAGAATTATGAACATTTTGCTATTATCAATTTGATTTAATATTCTTCCCAAAAATAGAGTTTCATTCTCCAACTTAATACCTGAATAATTCCTGAATAAAAAAGAGTGAATGAAGTTTACAGTAAAATAAATGATGTTCTTTAGGAAACTTTTGAGTCGGTAGACCATAAGTTCAGATTTCACTTCACAAGTTTTTGTTCAGAAAGAGCAACATTTTAACACACTCTGGGTCTAGCCTGTTTCGTTTTTTGTCAGAAATCATGTTAGTGGTACTAAAAAGCCTTTCTGAGGAAACAGTGGCTGCAGGTATGCATAAATATTTCTTTGCAAGTTTTTGCAACCGTGGAAATTTACTGCATCCATTCCAGTGTTCAGCAATGTTAGAAGTTGATGACAATGGGTGCTTTCCAATCATCGACACAAGTCAACTTGTGTCGCGTGTAGTGCTTTCCAATCAGTGTGTGTTGCTAATGGGTCAAACGCGAGTCGACACACAGTGACACACCGGAAATGGAGAGTTACTGAAAAAAGAAAGAAGGACGGCGCAAGCTCTAAATCACAATACGTCTGCAAGAGGCATATTGAAAATAACCCATAAATCAGAACAAATGTTTAAGTTAAGTATTTTCTTAATTCTTCATCCTACAACTCATTTTTTTCTTCATTGGTAACGATCTTGCTATAGCAAGATTTGCACTGCTAACAATAAGTCAAATAGAAGGAAGCTCCTGATTTCCTTCCCACTAAAATGCACCAATCACGAGTCCCCGTGGGATCCCTGATGATGACACGTGAGTGTTGAAACCGGTTGGTTATTGAAAACGTGTGGAAAATTACAAAGTTTATTCTTATTTTCAATTATGTTTTAACTCCGCAAATGTTGTCAGGGGTTGGCTGGTATACTTGTCGTCTTGACTGAAGAAATCTTTCAGCCGATGGTGAAGGAGTTAGCGGTATTACATGGAGAAACACTCTGTGTTGAAACTGTGCAAGTTGATTGAGACCACTCCCCACTATTGTCACTCATAGACTGTTCATCTACGTCCACTTCCAACCCCTCAGCCAAGCAAGTCACAGGTTCAGGAACTTCAAGGCATTGCCTCTTGCGTGTTATCGCAGGGTGTTTTGTTTTTAAATGCTTCCTCAGGTTTGAGGTACTTCTTGAGATACCCTGTGAAATTCTAGCACCGCAGTGTTTACATACTGCGAACTTATCGTCCGAACGGTCTATTCGGAGCACTCAAAATTTATTTAGAATAAAATCTTTTTATATCAACTTTTCCTGAGTTCACGGCAAAACACGTAACACGTGATTGGAAACCAACCACTGTGGTATTGATTACTCGAATCGCGTCAGATGTGTGTTTTCAAGGAACAGTTGACTTTTATCACAGTCAACTGTTGAAGCGAGCAGTTCACTATCAGCCGCAAGATGTGCGATATATCGCTGTCGCTACTGCTATGATGCATCTGCGCCAACTTCTATGCGACTGAGAGCCGCTAGTTAGGCGTTGCCATAACAAAGAAAAAGTATTTGATGATAATAATGGTTCTCACTTAAATAATCATGAAATTCTTCAAAAAATACATTCCATGGACGATTATCTTAGCCGCATAGAAGTTGGTGCAGATGCATCATAGCAGTAGTGATATAATGCGAATCTCGCGGCCATCAAAAGTCAACTGCTACGTGTATATACTATTTTAGAGAGATGCCAATCGATTATTGTAGTCCATGGTCGATTAACTAGAGCTGTGAATGTTGTGAATAAAGCTGTGAACACCGTGAATAAAGCTGTGAACACACCGTGAATAAAGCTGTGAATGGAAGAAGATTTCAAGTAATAGAACTCAACTTAGAAATAACTTAAATTCTTGTATCATTCACAAAGACTATGGTAGAAATGGATTACACAATTAATAATATGGCTCAAAAGTGTTTCTCGCTAGCCAGTGAGTCAATGAGTAAAGATCCATCGTAAAAGTCGCATATATTTGTTTACACTTTATTCTATCTTCAACTGCTTCAATTGAGGTTCCATATTCAAGGAAAGATTGACATAACTCAATATGAATATATTGGTTGCTTCCACTCTGCAGAACGGACAAGACTAGACTGGACTTGACATACGGAGGAAGTGGGCACTCAACTGACATAAACAAAAGCAGTGAAATTCGACACGTCAAATCAGCTTCAGCGATCAAACTTTTCAATTTTTCTTAACAACTACATCAATGATACAAAAGGGAACTCGCGTGATTGGAAAATTAAAAAACTCCACCATGGGTCGACTTAATGATGGAACTTGAGTAATAAACACGGACAATTTTTTGCATTACGTTTTCACCGTGCGATGTGACCGCTCTCGCTTCCATCCCCTCTCTCAACTTTGTGGTGTAAGACTTGGAGCACATTTTCATTGCTATTAACAATCTTCGTTTTTTATTGACTTTAAATCAATTACGCTGTAGCATTATTCATTTAATGTTTCTGCAGTCATGAAAACAGCACTAATGGGCGCTTCAGGAACCGGTCGTTACAAAGATTAAAATTAAACTAAGTGGAACCAAAGAACCGGTTTTATAGGCCGGTTCCGGTTCTGTTGGCTCCTTCCAGAACCGGTGGAACCGAGGAACCAATCGTCCCATCCCTACTACTCATATGTATTCTGCAAAAATTACTTTTAAAATAACTTTTTTTAAAATAATGTTTTTAACACGAGGTATATTTTATAGGACAGGGCCAATTCATTTCGTTAATCGGGAGTTTTTGCAAAGTAGGAGTATTCATAAGAGGAATTTACTAATGCATTATCATAGGAAGTTAGTGGGACCAATGGGATTTGTTCTTCAACCCGTTAACGCCTAGCGTATCATATATGGTACGTAATGCAGGGTAAAGTTTCGGCAGCACTAATATATGCTTACACTGTTACATTTGCATCTAAATCGCGTCGCTAGCACGATGAATCCTTCCTCAATGCATAGTAGTTTGCCTGGTTTCTTTATGTTAGAATCAATATTCACTGTGCATGGTTGGAGGAAGGAGTGTGATAGACTACAAGCTGAAGTAGGGAATTATGGCGTTGTCCTCGAGGTTAGTGCTCCATTTCTTCTTTGATAGCAGCTTTTTTGCACATATTATTAATCTCATTCAAAGTTAACATATACTTTTACCAGTATGTCGATCACTAATGACTCTTATGCTATTTTTGTGGTAATTTGGTGTGAAAACAATTTGGTGTACCTTATATGGTATGCTAGGCGCCTACGTGGTCTTTTAGGATCCTCGAGATTTTTTCTAATTTTTTTATGTAATACTGCAGCTATAGCTGTACAAACTTGATCTCTTCGTTTGAAATACTATTTTTCCTACGATGCAGATTGTTTTGTGCAGTATTTTACTAAGTTGTAAATTATCCTTCTGAGATTTATTTCCGAAAATCCTACAAAACATATCTTTACTCGAGATACCGCTCTCGAATAATAAATGCCAGAGTCTCATATCTTTGAACCGAATTTTATGTTTTATATTGTTTAATTTATTGTTGACAAATACTTGATTGTTATAGCTATTCCAAATATTTTCATGGTTTTACGACCCTAACACATGAAGTTCTTGTAGTATTGGAGGAAGAAGAGACGTTAGATGTGAGAGAGATATTTGTTGAACCCACAGAGCCAAATATCAATTCAGACGAGAATTATTCTGACGAAGATAGTGGCGGTCTAATAGACTGTTTGTCCGGGAGGCAGTTACTCAGTCCAGCTGAAGTGGTATTTCACTGACAGTGACACTCATTTTTGCGACGCCCTTCCCCGCCCTTTTCAGATGCCCTTCCCAGCCTTTTGTATGATCATGTAGCTCGTCTGCATACTACAGATACTAATCTGGATCGCCAAAAACCAAGAATCTCTCTGTACGGAAATTTAATCCAGGGGCCAAGTCGAAGGTAGCCGAGGTATCATGGATTGATGGGAATTTTGAGCAGTGGGAATTTGGTGCTTTTCCTGAGCCCAACTTTACCATAGAGCGAGATATGTCCTCGGTAGATATTTTTGAAAGCAATTTTGATGCTGATACCATTGATTTCCTTTGCAAAGGAACTTCTAAATATGCGCTGTTCAAAAACTGTTCAGATACTAATGTTTCAGATGATGAAATTCAAGTTTTTGTAGCAATTCTGGTACTCTCAGGGTATATTGTAGTGCCAAGTAAGCGAAGTTACTGGAAGAACGAAAAAGATCTTCGAAATGATCTCATCCTAAATGCCATGCGAAGGGATCGTCTCCTTCAAATATGCCGATTTATACACTGTGCAGATAATAACCGCATGGATAGTAATGATTAGATGTGGACAATGAGACATTTCTCTAACATGCTTCAAAATAAGTACCTGATGAAATTTCGGCCGGAGAGACACATCGACTATGATGAGTGCAAGGTTCCCTATTACGGCCGCCATAGCTGTAAGCAATTCATCAAGGGTAAGCCCATTCGATTTGGCTACAAAATATGGTGCTTGAGTACACCAGATGGCTATTTGATCTCTTTTGACTGTTACCAGGGAAAATCATGTGAGCCAAATACGGACTATGAGGCTAAATTTTGTAAAGCGGCAACTCCTATGATCAAAATGCTTGAAATTTTTCCTCCATCGATAAAGAACTTATCGCAAATTTTGTATTTTGACAATCTATTTATGGGGATCAACCTTCTTCAGCATCTAAAACAAAGGGGACTGGGTGGCATGGGCACAGTGCGCGAAAATAGGATTCTGAAAAATAGCCATCTCATGCCCTCACTGTATATGAAAAAAATGTCCCGAGGAAGCATGGAAAGTAAAGTAAAGTAAATGGATGGATAATTCATTGGTTACAGTGGCATCAACTACTTACGGGGTAAATCCAGTCTCACCGGTAGGACGGTATTGTTGATCGAAAAGGAAACAAGTAGCTATTCCCCAACCATATGTGATTAGCCAGTATAATTAGCACTGATCGTATAGATGAAAATGTAGGAAATTACCGCATCAGTTTCCAGAGTAAGAAATGGTGGTGGCCATTGTTTACCTGGTTGATCGATACAGTGATTCATAATGCGTGGATTCGTATGAGAAAGGCAGGGAAATCTATACCACAATTAGAATTTAGAAGGTAGATTGCATTGACCTATCTTATTCGTTATGGGTCTCTTCCAAGGGGGCCAGGAAGATCACCAATGAGGCAAAGTAGCAAAAATAGCCAGGTTAGTGACACTATCCTCAAAGATGGCTACAATCATTTCGTAGCAAGTATTGCTGAAAAAAAGAGGTGTGGACTGTATGGAGGTAAATCTAGATATGAGTACATAAAGTGCAATGTGGGTTGCTGTATTGACTGTTGTATCAAGTTCCATACATCATAAAGATTTAAACCATAAATCATAAAGAAATCCATAAATCATAAAGATTTTATAGATTTACACAGTAACGCTTCGAAAAATGTAAATCACATTATTTCAACTGGATAAGAATTATCCTATTTGTAAAAAGTTATGTTTCTGAGAATACATATCTTATCCATTTCCTGTGTATCCATTTTCAGGATGAAAAATATATATGCATAATCTCTGTCTTTTCCCTTTATTTGCACAATACGTTTAAAATAACTTGAACAGTAATTTTATTTTGAAATAAACTGCAGGGATCTATAAAGGAGCAGATAACTCTGTATTGCAACAGACACCCTACAAGCGCCTAGCGTACCATATATGGTACACCCTATATCTCAGAAATTATAATGAATATTACTATGATATTTTAGATTATGAATTAGAAGAAGGCAATAAAAAAATATTTATTATAAAGCAAATCAGAAAAAAATATTAATTCAGGCCTTAAAGGGTTAATGAGAGGTTTTCGTTGAGTGGTAGTTCGTAAGGTAGAGGTTTTAGTGTACTAGCATACTTATGACAACTTTAAGTCACCTGTTTTCTGAGGCAAATTCATAAATTGAAAGTGGTGATCTTTCATTTCTGCCTCTATCCTGGAGAAGGTTATCTGCCCGGTGCTTGAACGGAACTAAAACATGAAGGTGTAAGTGTGTGGAATATTCCTCCCGTCTCCTCCCTGCTTTATGTTTGTGCTCCCACCCCCTGCTCCATCACCCATCCGTCGACCCGTACGAAGCGGCCATCAGTATGCACTGATGACCGAGGGCTTCCGCTCTTCACTTTGCCAAAAAAGTGCAGCGCTTGCGAGAGGAGGCGCCGAGCGTTGGAAAGGGGCAAGAGGGAGCAATGGACAGGCGGCGTGTGCGAAGTCGATGGCCGGCAGCAAACGTGCGATGCAGCAAGAAAGGGAGGATAAAAGAGCAACAGATGGCGGCACAAAGGAAGGCGGAGGCTGGCGAGAGACGAGCGATGTAGTAGGAGTGAAAACAATAAAATTACTTTCATAAGCGTCTCTGAGTTTCCTTTTGAGATCTCTGCCAAATCGACGCAGTGACCCAAGGGGGAGAGCCGGGGTCTTACAAAGGGAAATATCTTGGTCATGCCATTAACTAGCGTTCCTGCTAATTGTAATGAATAGAACCTTTTCTTACCTTATGACATTTTTTATAGTGTTCAGAGAGGTAGTGTGAGAGGTATAGTAATTTTTCTGGTTTTCGACGATAATAGTCCATTGCATTGCATTACCTGCTGCCACAACATATTTGGATCTAAAAAATGTGCCGTTATGTGCAGTGTCCTAATTGTCAAAAGTCTACTTTTATAATCCAAATATTTGTATATAACATGAAATTTAATGCTGTGAATATAAACCACGGGTCATTGAAGTGTGTGTAAATATCATTTTTAATAACTATCTTAATGGAATCTTTAGGCCATTCACCCAAAACACTCACAATAATAGTTACGTTAGTGTTAAAGTTATGAGAATTGGCTATTGATTGTTTAATCATTTTTGGTAATAACGAGTGCTTAAGATAGCAAGTGGTTTTTGAGAACTATTGTGTTTGTGAATACCACACTGACTAATAATGCTTAATCAATTTTTTTTCTTCTAGTCTTTTCAGATGAAGAGTTAGATTCTCTTTTGGACCGAAGAGCATTACTGGCCTTGGGTGATGATTCTATACCTCCTGCTAAAGATGTCAGTCCTACTTTGAAACCGAGCAATCGCAGAAATGCCATGACATCATGCGAAAAACTGAAATCACTCAATCGAGTTTATCGAGTTCTGTGAAGAAAGGAAATAAATTGTGCCATTCATGCTATGTACCTTGCATAGTTTCACTAGCTGCAAGGTAAAATAGTGTATCTGTGATAAATATTGCAACAGGACTAATGACTAATGAAAAGGGGGGAGAGGGGGAAGGAAGGAGTATATACAAAGTAAGGGAGCTCTCAATCACACGTACAAAATCAAGCATGGGGAGAAACTTAAAGTAGCAGTAAATGATACATTCGCACACTCACTCACATGTTACAAATAACCATCACACTCAATATCAAGGTAAAAATAAAAACGAACAGTGTTCAGAATAGAGTTCAATCACACACACAAGCAGGGTTTACCAGGATTTCTCCAATGCCAGTGACCCGTCATACACGCAAGAAAAAATAAGAAAAGTGGGGGATAGTAAATAACTAAAGTAAATAAATAAAATTAATAATAACTTTCAAGCACTCATTTTCGTAGGTTTGCATACGATACACGGTCACCCTCATGATTCTCATTCACATGCACATGCAGGGTTCAGGGACTTTTCCTCAATCATGCACTCAAGTTTTCCCATTCACAAAGTACAGTCACCCTCGTGAATCACATTCACACACACAATCAGGGTTTACGAGGAATCTCCTTCGCCAGTGACCCATCACACTCACATGGAAAGGAGTAAGGATGGGGAAAGGATGCCCAATGGCAAAAACTGACACCGGGTGTTTCGCCCACCAAGCAGGCCTCTTCAGAGGAGGATTAATGATTTTTTAAATTGATGTTCCACGCAAATATTTTTTTGTACTGAATTATTGAAAATAGAATTCAGTGAGACTAAAATCTATTTCCAGTTGCATTATTCACACATCTTCCATTCAATATTTGAAATGTATTGTAAATGTTAAAATGGTGACGATTGAGTTCATAAGTAGTATTATGATGAGAGTTAAGTTAAAAATCCATTATGTCATAAGTAACTTATATAACTTTTTGTCACATCACATTCACAAAAGACACATCATTCAACTATTTTTAAATTTTATTTTCTCTCTTTTATGTCATCACCTCCTCTCTTTTTATAGTAGGCTGGTGTGAGTATAAAATTTTTTTGGTGCATTAATGATCTCAACTGGTGATCCCAAAAGTGTTTGGCCATTGATTGATCTGCCATTTTATAATAATATTTAGCTGGAAAGTGGGTTAATACATGGTAGGTCTCATTTTTGTCCATGTTTTGTGGTACATGGAGGTCATGAGATGTACTTTACAAGAAGTTAAAAATTTTGTTCAGATATTTCACGTTTCTCCAATTTTATTAGAAATTTAAACTGCCCTGTATTGTCCATTGAGACTTGTTTGTATTCAATAATTTTTCATTTGATGAAAAATAAATAAATTCTTATCTTCTTCTTCATATATTCACAAGTTGCAATTCATGCATGTGTTTGAGAGAAAAAGTGGTCACTTATAAAGTTACAGGGTGTCTAAAGATGGAAAGTCTGGAAATATTTTTGAATTTTCAGTACCATTTTCAACCAATGATGAATCTGCCATTTTATAATAATATTTAGCTGGAAAGTGGTTTAGTATATGGTAGGTCTCGTTTTTGTACAATTTTTGTTACATGGAGGTCATGAGATCTAATTTACAAGAAGTTACAAATTTTTATTTATCTATTGCATTTTTATCCGTTTTTAAAAGAAATGTAAACTGCTCTGTATTGTCCATTGAAATTGTTTATAATAAATAATTTTTCAAAGGATTAAAAGTAAAGAAATTCTTATCTTTTTCTTCATATACAGTCAAGCCCACTTATATCAAACCCACCCACACAGCACAAAGGGAATAATACGCACATTATGTTAAAATATCATGCACCAAATATACCATGGCAGTGGTATAATGTGTGCATAAAATTTACATGAACTGTCTATATAGCTGGGCTAATGTCCGCATAGCGACCACTTTTATGTGCATAATATGCTGAATCTAGACGGTGACTGAAATAGTACGTTTCATAATACTTCAAGATTTTGTGCATATTATTTAATATTATATATCGCGTGCATAGTACTGTAATGGCATATTATTTAATCTATTGCACATTTTATTAGGTCCATTATATATCTAGTTAGACCATGGATCCATCAGAAAACTAAGGACATACTTCTTTGCAGAATAGGCACTGAAAAAGTTGAACTGGCACGATCTCGGATTGGATAAGGCAGATCACGTAATTTGATACGGCATGATTTGGCACACGTTAACTATACACAGACTTATACCGTGCAAAATTTGTGCACGTCTGCCGTTTCTTGATATCACATAGAGAATTCACAATTTCAATAACACATTTATACGAGTTAAGACGATTACAAACGAAAACGTCTGTTTCTTAATAAAATTAATTACATTTATTGACACTATTTCCATTTTCAATCATTGCATTCACTAGACATTGTAACACATAATATTCTAATACATAAGGCATGACCTCAAGAACAGCCAGTGCGACAATCACCAATATCAAACTACATTGCATGTGAACACCGTTTTGGCGGGACAAGTGTTTGAAGTTCGATACACTTAAGCTCACATCTACCAAATGTTTTATCTGGGTACACAAAAACCTGCTGTCTTTTAAAAAAACAACGCTCTTTTAAAAATTGAAACTATATTTTTCCAACAGTTGGTTCGTTCAAATATCACCGAAAGTCACTGCACTGTCATAACACACGCAAAACTTTTCACGTTTATCAAATAGTCGAATGATCATCTGAATTATCGCTGGATCATTCCTAATCTCCCAATTTGTTAAAGACTCTATGTTCCTGAAACATGATAAATAGAGTCAATTGGCAGCAATTAAAAAAATCAACATGGAAGGCTGATGTAAACAATGACGAATTCGTAAATAATCAACGCAATCACTGGTCATAACAATCATTTAGGTACTCACCGTAACTTAACTGTCCATTAGAATTAAAATTAAGCTTCTACGATCACAAATTGCCAGAACACGTAAATATTGGAGGAGCTAGTTTTTTCTCACGTTACCGGCGTATCAACAGGACTGCCATTTTGATTGTCGAGATGGTACAAGTCGACCTTGTTTGCAAGACATCGATTTGCAGTGCGCGCATATTATTCAAATTAATGCTAATAATTGACGGAATATTGTTTACTATTTATACCAATCCATTTATGCAAATTTTATACGGCATAAATTTTCTGTGTGCTGTGTGGGCACTTATATCAAACCCACTTATAATGAAGTGATGGCTATTCCCCATCAAAGAGGGTCCACATATAACGAATTTCGGTTATTATGTACGAAGTAAATATTTGGCTCCCTCAACTTCGTTATAAACGGGCTTGACTGTATTCACAAGTCACATTTCATGCATGTGTTTGAGAAAAAAGTGGTCAATTATAAAGTTACAGGGTGGGCAAAAACTGGAATTATTTGTGAATTTTCAGCATCTTGAAATATTTGTGGATTATTTGTGAATATGTATCTGGTTTGTCAGGAATTTTGAACATATTTCATTACAATACCAAAAATCATTATTTTGTAAATAAAATAACAGCAATGAGAATAATGAGTGATTATTTCAATTTGAAAATTGCACCAGGTTGAGCCGAAATGATTTACAATATTCAGTTGTCGTTGTGTTTCTGCTGTTTGTCTAAAGCTAATCCAAAAGTTTTTATTCTATTTTCTTTTTCTCAGTATATATGTAAAAATTGAAGAGGTCTTGGTGCTGCTTTTTTCCCATGAAATGTTTCCTTCTCCTCAAATTTTGTTTACTCTTGTTCCACTACTCATTTTGTCCAATTATTTTCATCTCATTCTGCACAATTTTTTCATTTAGAATTTTTGTCATCTCATCCCGATACTTCTGATTCATCCTGATAATTTTGTCTTCTCTTATCCTAAAAATTTTGTCACCGCAAAATCTTTGTCTCTGGGATGATTTTTTTTGTGTCGCCCCGTATCGTTCCTAGCCCTGTTTCTTAGTCATCTATCTTTGTGCTTGCTCAACCTGCTTTTGAAACAAACAATAGGCAGAGTGCTTTATCTTTCCTGAAGAATTAGGCATTCTATATCAATTATATTGCTAAAGGAAACTTTAATTATTCCTTTCACAGGAGGTCACTCAGTTCACTCAGTACTTCTGGTTTAGTTGTCTTAAAACAAGTAGAAACTTACTGCTAATAAAACTACATATTTAAATACTTGATTTTACCCCTTATTTTTTTTATTTGATCATCAAATTTATTTGCTATGGATTAAGCTAGAAATATCCATATTCCACATAAAACTTAAAAAATAGTCTGAAATAAAAACCACAATATTATAG
Organism: Platycnemis pennipes; assembly: GCA_933228895.1. Lineage (NCBI taxonomy): Eukaryota > Metazoa > Arthropoda > Insecta > Odonata > Platycnemididae > Platycnemis > Platycnemis pennipes. The sequence continues at coordinate 82,356,609 of OW121846.1, forward strand.
CATGGAAATTTTTATAGTCAGCCTTGAAAACCTGGAATTATGTATAATTTAATATTTTGACTTAATTGGATGCCCTAGTTCGAAAAACAAAGAGTGGTCAATTATAAAATTACTACTAGATAAATACCCCAGCCAGCACAGTCCGCATTGCATCTGTATGCGAAGAGGATGCAATGAGGATGCGATGTTTGACAGGATGCGGTGGCTACCAATTTTCCCTTTGGCATCCTTTGCTAGGTGCCAACTTTTCCGTGTTGCAGTTTCACCTCATGTATGATATTTTAATAAATCATGATTTTATAGTAATCTGTGACATAATGATAGATGATTCGGGAGATGGAATACGGGGAAATGTACCGCTATATTAATTGCAAAATGTCGAGCTATACATAACAACCCTCACTTTTTGCCAATCTAACCTAGTGGTAATCCCGAAATGTATTCACGCAGTGTTCCGAAGCCGGGAAAGAATTGTATGTTTTTCTAACTATGGAGGTCCCGCAGAGAAATAAGTTCGTGGCGTTGATATTGTTTTCATTTTGCAAGATAAGTAATTGGCAATGGTTTTCATTTTGAAATTAAGTAATTTGTAATTGTTGACTTGATAGTTCGTTTACTCGTAGGACATGCATCCACACGTAGTGTCTAGCGGCCAAGCGCCATTTATGCCGTATGATAATGCATTTTGGAGCCATCCAGGATAAAATAATTAAGTCCTAGAATTCCCCCACATTTACAAACGTGCATCAAGTAAGTAAATCTTCCACTTTATTGCCTAGGAAAAAGCAACTGTAGGGAATAGTATGCGAAAACTGTAGTGGGTGTAAGTGGTACACCATACGGCTGATAGGTGGCAGCGCTGTGTCGCTGGTAATTCTCGTTTTGGCCGGTAGGTAGCAGCACCTACAATCGCTAGTATTCGAGGAACGGGCATCCTCTTCGCATCTCTCTACAGGCGGCGGTATCTCCCGTTCGCATCCACTCGGCAGCGGTTCGGCATACGGATGGCATCCAGATGAAAGTATGCGCGCCTACCGTTGGCATCCGGATGGCATCCATCTGCGAAGGGGATATTAGATGATTTGTGCCGGCTGGGACGTAACTAGTTATCAGATAGAAACATGTGAGCATAAGGTTTTATTCTTTTTGGTAAATTTAATTCCAATGTGAATTTAATTGGAAATTAATTTCTGACCACTCCTTTTTGATGGTTTGTAAGTTCTCATAAAATATGTAAGTGGAAAACTCAAATCCTTTTCCTGTTCCCTTACTACCTACTTCTATAAAATGTCGATTACTACCTGTACTTCTACAATCTTTTTTGTTGACCACTTTCTTAATACCAAGCAAGCTCGTAAGAGTACCAAGCATACTTTTGCATTGCATGTTTCCTTGGCTCTTTGAAACCCTAATGGCTTTCTCCTAGGTATGCAGTTCTATGATAAGTTGCCATACCTTGTTCACCTGTAACTCAGAATTGCTGTGTTTGATTGAATTTATTTTAATTGCCTTCTTATTTTAATAATGGATTTTTATTCCTCTCATACTTATGTTTTTAGTCTCCCTCAAAATGCATCGTTATTCTATGGGTATTTATTCCATTGTCATTGATCTTGGCAAAGAGTCAAACCAAATTTGATTTTCCTTCATTTCTATTATTCCCTTAATTTGAGGGTGCTTGGAGATAATATTATAACTCACAACCTTGTTAATCTTCATCTCGTGCAGTGTGTTGTTACTACTCCAGACAGTAGTACTTCACATTTATGAAACCAATAAATCCCTATTTATGTTACCAAGACTTGCACACATTTAATTTGTTCAAACTGGCATGATCTACCAGTTGCTCACACTGGCATCAGCATATAGGGTGATGTGAACCACAGGTGAGTCACCCTACGATTTGTATGTAACATTTTAAGGAAGCCATGTTTGTGACTGATCAAAATTGACTTGTTCCCGACAAGTTACGTATTTAATTTTTCCTTGTACAACACTGGCCTACCAATAGTTTTTTATCCTCATGTAACCTTACCGTATTTAATAGAAAGTTGTATGCTGGGTTGAACATGTTAAACTTGACTAATGACGGGTGCGTTTGCTGCATTTTGTTAAATGAATAATTTTGTCCATATTGACATTATTCCCAGAGCTCGATTTCGAATATGAACATCACAGGTGCCTTAATCTCTTCTATTAATTTTCTCCCTTACATCATAGCATATCCCTTGCCTCCTGCTTCATTTTCTGTTCAAAATCTCAGTATCTCCAGTGATTCTTCATCTCCATAAATGACGGAAGTAATCACTCAACTTTTCTGCCTTGCTTTTTTAGCATCTGCTACTTGATCTGATTACAACATCTTAATGCACTGGCTTGGCCTAGATTCGGATCTATTTTGGGTGACCTTCCAGATTTGTTTAATTCCATCTCAATAATTTTAAAATTGTGTCAAAATAATACAAATAATTACTCTAATTTGTCATATGAAATTTTTAAAGGTGTTTCACTGATGCAGAAAACAATGAAACTTCTATAATAACTGCCCTATTCATCAATGTTCATTAACATTCAATTCATTGTGTATAAATGGTGTGGACTTCTTAATAAACCACATTTACTTTCTGGCGTGATGGTAACCAAATTTCCATGCTCTCTCTCTGCAAATTGAGGGATATGTCACTACAGTTACAGTTAAATATATAATAGTGACTCACATTTTCCTCTCACCTCATGTTTAAGTAATATGCTATGAATTGGCAAAAGATATGAAGGTGTTACTAGATATAAAATGACTTATTTTTGGAAAAAATAATTGAGTAATGTCAACAGCACCTTACAAATATAAACAGTGGACTAAAGGATAATAACAGAAAAATTGAGTACCAAGGTGAAGATGAATTATTGTTACTGGAAGAAATGGTGGAATTTAGCATAAGGGTGAATGGTATGGTAGGGAAGCATAAGGGTAAGGCGAAGTGTTTGGTCATTACCTAAGTTATTGCGAGAGAGAAGAGATGTCCTAATAAATGCTAGCAACAAGGTGTTGAGGGTGGGGGTGACCTTTTTACCGTAGCCAATCACCTTTTCACACACCAGCCGAAACCCTTGACTCCAGTGTGACACCCCAGTAGTGATCTCCTCCAGCTGAAGAAGGGTTCGTGACCCGAAAGCTCCAAAGCGCAGTGGACACCAGGCATTCCATGGGTTATCTACTGGTAAGTGTCCACTGATTATCCTTTCCTTCACCCCCACCCTCAACACCTTGTTGCTAGCATTTAAATATATAGGTATATATATATATATATATTACACATATGAAGGGAGTACATGAAAAACACAGAAACATAAAAAATGGAACATGTTTAAAAGAAATAAAGACTGCCACTGCAGTCTCCATCAGCCGGAAGCAGAATATGTGGCGGGGGTCGCAAGGTGTATAGGGAGTTCAAAGGGAAGAAGAGGGTCGAGAGATGAGATGGGGGCTAGTGCTGGATGCAGTGACGTATTTATGACCTCCAAGGCCCCTGGCGGATTCTAGAATGAGACCCCCAAGGTTATAGTCTTTTACAACTGTATATACCGTTCCTCTCTCGGGAGGTCCCCGGCGGCCGCTGGGTACGCCATATGGTAAATACGGCCCTGGCTGGATGTTCAAACCAGAACTTTGAAACACATGAAGAGCCCATATAAAAGACATTTCGTGGGTCCTGACCTCTGTTTTGCTTGCATATTCCGGTAGGGATTCCAGTACGGATAGGGAATAGCACTTGTCAAAAGGGAGACTGAGAAATAGTGTGTGTATGGATTCGGATGTAAACGGATGTAAATGTGGCAGATTTAGTGGAAGGTTGATGGTCGTTCATTCTAATTGATAAGGGTGTTGTGGATTTGCCAACGTAAAATGCAGGATACGGGTTTGAGGTCAGAAGGTACACTATATTTTTGGTCTGGCAAGTAGTTTGGGAAGGAAGTGATGACTGGATGTGGAGACATAAGTGCGGGTTGTATTAAAGGACAGGTTTTGTATCTGGGACAATTGCAAGGAGAATCAGAATTGTGATTGAGAGAGTGTGTGGATTTCTGATTAGTTTTTAAGTTGGGTGGTGGGGCAAAGAGGAAGGAGTGAAGAAGTGACGTCACTGTTTTTCATTATGTATTGGAAATAGGTCTTTGAGAATGGTTTGTCTGTGGGAACTGGGGAAGAAAGTGGTGTAAAGATTTAGTCCAGTGTCTGGAGATGGAGATCTGTACTTTGAAGAGGGAGGAAGGATTCTCTTGTAGAGGAGCTTTTCAGGGTATCCACGTTTAGGGAGAGCAGAATGAAGATGATTAAGGTATTTGGTGAGGGAAGTGGTGTAATTGCGAATTCTGTGTCCATGGATGGAAAGGCAGGTAGGAATGGAGCACTTGGTGTGAATAGGGTGTCAACTGTTGCAGTGGAGGTATTGTTGGTGATTGGTAAATTTGGTGTGGACAGAGGTTGTGAATTTATTGTCTTGAAGTTGAATGTCTACGTCAGGGAATTTAAAGGTGGAGTCAAAATTGAAGAGGTGAATTTTACAGAAAAGGAGTATTTCAGAGTGGAAATGAAATGTTGGAGAGAGTCATGACCGTGCTTCCAGAGAAGAAATATGTTATTGATGAAGCAGACCAAGAAGAGAGGTTGGTTGATACTTTAAGGGAGGAAGGATTCTTCAAGCTCATGAAAAGGTTTGCATATGATGGACCATCCTTGTTCTCAACATATAGTGACCAACCACTCGTCCACTTTTAAATGCATAAGAGCTGACACTGCTTAACGAAGGCCTCTCGTTTTCTCCAAAACTAGACAGTGTCCATCTCACTGACGTGGGACAATGGGGGCATTTACTCGGAACTGAAATCGCAATTTTGCACAAGAAATTGTTAGATGGAAAAGAAAAGAGAAATTTAGTGAAAAAAATAATCTTCTAACCATAACCATTCACTCATAAATCAGAAATTAAAATAAGCAAAAGGTGATGCCCATCGAAAATGCTGCTGTGAAAACATTGACGTCACTTTCCTCCCATCCTTAACTGCTCGTATGGGAAGGGGAGGGAGTGGAGGGGGATTCTCGGAAGGTCTGCTCGCACAGATGCTGTCGTAACTGCTCAGATTGGCTGAGTCAGCTGTGTCCCCCCCTTTGCGATAAGGGGAAGTAGCTTCGCGGGCTCAGTTGTGATTGCACGAAGTCGTTATAGGTCAGAGGTTGCACCACACCCACTTTTCCGAAAGGGTTAAAAACATTTGTTTTTCGATGCCTATAACTCGAGAAATAATTGACGGATCAAAAAACAGAAAAATACGGGTCTTTTTATTACAAACTCTATCATATTCGGCAATAAAAAAAATATGGTAAATGACCCCATTCTGCTGCACCCTCCATTGGAAGCAGTTCTGGCATTCCCACCCCTCGTCCCTCCCGAAGCCCATTCACAACGCACTTCGTCAATTCCGACCCCCTTCCACGTGGGAACCCCCAACCCTTCTTCCTAACCATCCGCTCAAAATATTCATAAACCTGCTTCTTTCCAAAGTTTCAAGTCCCTACTTCCTAAATTTCTTAAATCCAACACCCAACCTCTCACATGATTTTCCACAGCCCGTAGAAAACTGGATAATAATCCTGAAATTATCATCACATTGGCTGATAAGGGCTCCACAGTCATTATACTTGACACCTCACATTACATTGCTGAAGCCGGTAGAAAACTCGCTGATAGCTCATCCTATTCCCAAACACCTACTGATCCAAACCCTGACTTTCAAAAGGAAATCATCCACTTTCTAAATGAAATGGGTCAAAGTGAGGGCCTCTCCACTGACATCTCCGCTCTATCACATACACACTCTCCACATTTTTATATCCTCCCCAAAATTCACCAAAATGCTAGCTACAATTCCTTTTTTCATAATTCTTCCCTAGTATCCAATCCTCCTTTATCACTTCATTGTGATGATATAAGTATGTATATAAACCTTAGGCAAGTTAAAGTGCTACACTGTTTGCACCTCAATGAGTACTTAAGTATGAGATCAAATGTTGGAGAAAGAAAGTTCAACTACTTACATGGTCAACTGTCCTTCCACAAGTTTGTTGTGGTTCACCAATTTCATGTCCAAACAGCTGGTTCCCATCATCGTGGTTTTAATCCCTTTTATTAAAAATCAAGATCACACTCAGTATCATTCACTATCTGTTGCAACAACCATAGTGTACATCACCATTATAAATATTAACATAGAACCTCTCTATATGTAAACACAAATGACATCAATAAATGAATACATATATGATGTTGTTTGGTGCTATAGCAACATTAACTGATTAATATTACAATAATCCTCACATCCTCTTCCTTTACAAGAATTTTTATTTTTAATCATTCGCACACATTTAAATTTGGTTGCAGAAACTCAATCATCGCATACAAGAGACTGAGACTTAACTGAGATGAGCCTTACTTATCTTCAAGACCGTGTTTGGGTACCTGTTCTTTCTGGGTTTAGGATTGTACCCTCATCAGCAACCTTGTCATCATTCCTATTTATCACACTCACTTCTATTCCAGTATTAATATAGCAACGAGCTTTACATAAACACAAACAGCATCAATAAGTGAACATTAGCATCGTTAACTGAGTAACATCACAATCATGGAAAGAAAGGAGGAATGCCTTAGTGCCAAATATTTATTTTGTTTTTACTATCAATAGATAAAATACTGTTTTGGGAGAATATTTTTAAAATCTTAGTTTTCCTTAAGGCACAATATCAGCATTTTTAATGGCCCATAGCAGCTATTGTATTAAAGGAATCCAGTGGAGCTTATGCTTAAGACCCAAAGTAATGCAAAAGAATTAACTCTAATAAGTAATTGAAAAGTAATTTGAAAAACTTTCAATCATCCAATGTATTCTAACCTTTAATAAGTTTTATGCAGCTGGCCCATGCAATTGACCTACTTTGAACAATTAAAACATCTTTATTTTCTGCAGTTTAATCATTTTCATTTAAGTTGATGTCAAGTAAAGAAGCCATATCTCTGCAGCAAATAGCTATTTTTTCAATGATGCAGATAGGGATGAATACAGAGAGGAAGAATTGAAAAATATATTCTTAAGGCGTCCATTCCAAATAGAATACCATCTAAATAGGCTAACCCTTATTTTCCTATAAAGGAAGATATATATTACTTCAATTGAATATGAGGGCAATTAGGGAGGCATGTAATCATCTTTGTTGAGTTGTAGAAAGACAGTATTGTCATTTGAAGTGATTAAATAAGAGTAGAATATGACTGGAAGCAATGGATTTCAAAGGTTGTGATGGAGAGGTAGCACCTAGGTGCTAGACACCCCTATGAAAAAATTGTATACAAAATGTATGATTTGTATACAGCAAATTGTATACAGAAAGCCTGCAGGCTGTATACAGAGCATACAAATTTGGCCCAAAACAATTTTTATACAGAATGTATACATTGTATACATTAAGTATACAAACTGTATTAATTGTGTACTTTTAATAAAAGTTGTATGGAAAGCATACAAAATGTATGAAAAGCATACAAAATGTATGAAAAGCATACAAAATGTATGAAAAGCATACAAATGGTATGGAAAGCACACAAAATGTATGCTAAGCATACAATACCCATACAAATTTGGCCCTAAACAATTTGCCTTAACAATTTACACTTTCTACACAAAATTTGTAAATAAAATGAAAATGACTTTAAATGAAAAAAATGACTTCAATGCAAAAGAGACATTTAATAAAAAAATTATTGAAACAACAATACATAATGAACAAGACAGCTATACAATACTTATGTGGTGTTGTAACACCTCTGAATTCACACTGGCCTTCAATTTTCTTATTTCATTTAGTCTACGGCCCATGGCCGAAACAAGCTCTGCGGGTTTTGTCGTAGGCCGCCCTTTCTCCACGCTGACTAGGAGCACAAATGCTGAAAATAGAACAAGAAATAACATAAATGGAAGGACTGTGAATCGGCCACAAAAACCTTAGGAGCACAACCTGCTGAAATTGCACAATAGCTGAAGTGCCTGCGAAAACTCTTTAAAAACTTGCACAACAATTCCAACTTGACATACAACTTCTCTGACTCCATGCTACCCATTGAGAGCTTAATGCCATTGAACTGATTTGGACTTACGTTGAGGGCAACGTACTCAAAGTTAATTTCTTCAACACTTCAAAGCAGAAGCACAGATAATAAATATGCCATAATGATTAATATATTATCAGTGGTTCGGTGATGTTGTATGCTGATCGCCATGGGTCACGTTGGCACTTAAAGGGTAAAGCTGAAAGCTTTTACATCAGAACAAAAGTATCTCTGTCGAGTCTTAATAGTACCATTAATTTTATATATATCATGAACTCATTTTTCCCTCATGGTTAGATAATTAAGCTCATTTGAAGACCATGCTGGAAATTCAGGCTTATTATATATTTTCAAGGGTAATTTATGCACTCACATATTATTGCGTTTATCCCCTCAGCACAGAGAGAAGTCCTTCTTTCACATTTAATTAGGCCATTAGCCCGTTGACCCTTCACAGAGCATTCTGCCAGGGCCTCGTCGGTGAACACCTCCTCTAACAGGTTCCTCGCCAATGCTGTAGCAGTCAATGAACTCTTGAGCAGCATAGCACGAGTATGTGCCTTCACGTACACTGGCAGTTCATCAACCAGCCTGACATTCTGATGGTCACATGTAGCAAAAGAGAAATGCACCATTAGGAGACGCAATGGAGCTTTGCAAGCAGGGTCATTGCATATCAGCTCAACCACACCACTAAACGACTTTGAAGACACTTGGTACATATAATCCCTTCATCAATGTATGAAAAAAGCCCATTTTTTTAAACCTACCTATAGTAATTTTTCAGTTAAAGTCACTGAAACTTTACTTGACTTCTGAATTTCTTCCATTAAGGATGCAAACTTCTCAAGGTACACTTTTTTGCTCAAAAAATGAAATTTCACCCATTTCTGAATTATTTCCAGTGAACTTATTCAGCTACGACTACAAGGCTATGAAAATCTAGCAAAAATTATATTTGCCCTTCAATTAGGTTTTTACCCTCGTAAAAAGTTTATTAATTGCCTTTGCACAATTTTTAGCTAAAAATACGGTTAACAAATAATGCCAATAGTAAGTCACGAAAAAGCAATTGAAGGGGCAATCTCTTTTACACAACATTGGCTTCATTCTGATGAAATAATCCCAATTGAACCCTGACCACTGATGAATAACTATGTTAAGTAAAAGGTTACTCAACACAAGCAATGCTCTGTGCTTACAGAAGGTTTCAAGAAGATATTGCTATGACTACGTTATAAAAATATGTTACAATATTATTACACACACATTAAGTAATATGTAGTGGATATTCACAGTTCTGCTGGAGTGCAATAGCCAATATGTGTGCAAAATGGTTAAACAATCTGTCGTCATTTCATTTCAAAATATGATTGATTAGTGTATTTTACATATCAACAACCTTTACTTGAAACTATTTTAGGAAAACATTAATAGTGAGAGAGGGGAAAGATATAAAGATGTTCTTACCCCTGGGGTGTTTGCATGCCGTAAATGGGGATGCATTTCCCATGCATCATCACCACTGCTATTTGTAAACACATAGCCATTGCTACTGGAGGACGAACTGCCTGGATTCTCTCTGGACTGAACAATGAGATTCTTCAGTGTTTCCAAAAGATTCAAAGACTCTGAAATAATTAGCAAATGGGTGTTAGAAATGTACTGTTGCTATCATATCATAACGACACATACAAGATAAATAAGCAATGAAATGGCAATATGAACTTATTCAGTTGTAAACTACTAAAATATTTATTGCTATTTCAAGAGATTCTCCGAACTACACGTATCCGTATTCTTTAAAAATTTTAATTTCAATATTTTCATTGCAGAAAATTGCCGTGAAATTGAATACGGCCACATATGCTTACGTAGGAAATTAACATGGGAATTAACATTAAGGTCCAAACATACCGCGAGCTTCGTTCCTTTCCCTCTTGTACTTCTCCACCTTCCGGCGTAATCTCTGAATTTCTTTCTCTGTAGAAGAAAGCTCGATTGCGTGGACACCACGAACGCATGATTCTGCGTCATCACACCTCCGTAATTCCTCCATCAACTCCCTGGAGGACTTTTGTAACCCTGCTACTTTCTTCGACTCCATAACCTGTGATGATGGTATCATTAAGAAAGAGATTATCATGAAACGCTAGCTCGAAAGTTAAACAGTTAAGTTAATTTCGTCTGTGTTGTAAGCAACATGAGTGACATAAAGGACCACGCAAATATGTCATACCTTAGATTTTTTTTGCTGCATTTTCCTTTTCTTCGCCCACATTGCATCTTCATCCGAATCGTCATCTGAATAGCCTTTCGGAATAGGCGGTCGCTTCCCTTCCCCAGGTCTCACCGGAACGTCTCCAGTCTTCAGAAATGTCTCCAAAACGGACACGCATTCTGGCCTCGATACTGCAAACATTGGAATTGTACACGTTGAAACTTCATGCTTACGATGATCACATTTTAAAGTACTGTTCCATACATGGTAAATACTTACGAGATTTGTAAATAGCAGTTCCCTCATAATTTCTCTTCGACTTACTGCTCGTTGCGCATGCAACAGTAACTTTTGAATTCACAACTAAGTGTTCAAAAGTGGAACATCCTACGAGATCCGTGCTGGAGTGCACGCTGGCGTCCAAAGTTTCTTCTTCGGAAAATACCACGACTACGTAATATTTCATCGTAATACTTATCTACACCGAACGAATTTAAATGTTAACCACAAAATTTAAATCGCACAGCAACGTAGACACCAAACTGCGACTTTCACAAACTGCCACAGAATAATCAAGTTTTCTTATGCCGCTCAAAGAAGGAAGTGACGCTTAAGTTCTGACGCGGTGACGCCGTGCTTTTTGCTCGTGGCGCCACGTCCCGGGAATGCAACGAAATAAGAAAATAAGAAGACCGAAAGCACCGAAGTGAACGCGCGAAAGCCGCGGTTTGGTTCTTGGAATATATCGTACAGTGCTCTTGGGGTTGACCTTAGGGAAGACGTTAGTACAACCACGCTTAAATCTTAAGCTTAAGTTATCCGGAAACCATTAAATCTGTGACGAAGATGGAAGACGGGCTACCAATGAAACGAGGCCGTTATCGGAAATATATACGGGAAAACACAGTCGTAAGTATTCGTTGATTGCCAAAATATTTTTTTACGCTAAGAGTGTACTCGCTTAAAATAGGTTGCTCACCTTCAGCGCAATCAATGAAATAATAGCTGTAGTAATTAAAGAACATCCATTTCTACTTTGTCCAAAACAGGTGCCTTTAACTTCACAAAGAAGAAATGCATGCGCAACTGGTAAGGATATGATGAATCTTTAGTCTTCCCTCAATATTTATACTGTGACGAATCTCTGTACACATTTATACCTGCTAGATAAGTAAGATATTATTATAAAGAGATATGGTATTAATGAGATCAATGCATCAGTGAAGAAATCGCTGCTTGTCAGTTGTAAAAGTTATTTTTATCCCGGATTTCATCTAATTATGAGTATTGATTTCAGGACCTACTGCACCAATATCCGATCAGGCATATACCGATGACAACATCAGCTCTTTCGAAATTGACAGTCCGATAAACTTCGATGTCAGCTGTGACACCAATAGTTCGGTTCTTGATGATAATGATTGTTCTTCTGACGATGGTGGATATTTTCATCTGAACCATGACGAAGGCTCCGAGTGGGACACCCCTTTGTTCAGTGGGAGTGAGTATACGGTCGGGGATATATACTGCGACATTTTGGACTTTATGTTTACCCATAAGGTAACCAGAAAGGCACTGTCTGGCCTCCTTGCCATTATTAAAAAATTACTACCAGCTTCTGCAACATTTCCAGACACTAAATACAAGTTCTTTAAACGTCTCTTCATGGAAACAAAAGACACTTTTTGTATAAAACATCGCTATTGCTCCATATGTCAATATTATATCGGTCCTTTGGATAAAACAGAGAACATTATTATTTGTCCTGCATGTGATAGTGAAGGAGTAACTTCATGTTTTGTTGAACTCCCTTTGGAGAATAGCTTGAGGGATCTTTTGGAAGTGAAAAGGATATACAAACATTTTATTCAGCCCGGAAGGGACGATTATGTTAATGACATCGTTGATGGTGAAATTTCTAGGAGAAATCTTGCAGACCCAAACACAATACAATTGCTTTGGAACACGGATGGTATTCCTGTGTTCAAGAGCTCCAATAGACAGATATGGCCCATTTGGTACACTGTGTCGAATGTTAAGCCAGCTCTCCGTAGAAAGATTGTTAAAATAGCTGGACTTTGGTGTGGAAGTAACAAACCAAAGATGAATACATTTTTAAAACCTTTTTCCAAAAGCTTGTCAAAGTTGCATAAGGAAGGCTTGAGATGGAGAAATGTTGACGAGAATGTTGTCATAACATCAAAGGTTATTGCACCTATAATTTCCGTGGATGCCAAGGCAAGGAATGATATTCAAAATATTACTTCCTGTAATGGTAAATTTGGATGCTCGTTTTGTGAGCATGAGGGTCACATCCATAAAATTAATGAAAATTCCAAAGTGCTGGTTTATCCATTCAAGGACCTTCAACCGAAATTGAGAGAGCATGAGGAAATGCTTAAACAAGCACAAAAGGCGCTAGAGGAAGGCCAGCGCATACATGGTGTGATAGGGCCATCATGTATTGCATTAATACCCTCAGTCAGCATGTCATCATCCTTTGTACCTGATGCTATGCATGCTGTATATTTAGGGGTTGCCAGGCAGTTCATTTCTTTGTGGACTGACACGTGTCATTTTAGGCAACCGTGGTATATTGGCAGGAGACTGGAAGATGTTACTGCCACGCTACTGACCATTCGCCCTCCCAACACTATTTGCCGGCTACCTAGAAGTTTGAAGGAGGTAAAGCATTGGAAGGCATCTGAGTTCAGAGCATGGCTTTTGTTTTACTCACCAATATGCCTTGAAAATGTATTACCAACACCCTACCTACAGCATTGGCTGCAGATATCAGCGGCAATTTTCCTCCTGTCTCAGGAGAAATTGAAAGTGACAGAAATTAATCTGGCAGACAATTTGCTACAACTGTTCTGTGCTGGCACAGAAAAATTATATGGCGTAAGACACATGTCATATAATGTTCACCAGCTATCACACCTGGCTCGTGGGGTGAAGGATTGGGGTCCCCTGTGGGCAACCTCCTGCTTCACATTTGAAAATGAGAATGGGAAATTGTTGTCATTGGTACACGGAACTCAGTATGTAACTGAGCAAATTGTAAGTACAACTTGTCTTCTTACTTCTTTTCAAGAATTGAGGCAGAAGCACAGACTCCATCCTAATGAAAGGATAAAACTTTTAGGAACCCGCTTGCAACAAGATAATCTCTGTATTACTGAAAAGGCTATGGAAACATTGCCAACATTAGGATTTAGAAATTGTGTGTTTTATTCCCGTGTGAATTTAGAAGGTAAAGGGGTGTTCACCAGCAAAAATTATAAACGTGGGGGGAGGAGGAGGAGTGATACCATAATCTTTGAAGAAGAAAACTGTATTCGCTATGGAAGAGTTATGTGCTATGTAAAATCATCATCCCACAGTGTACATGCCATAACACAAGTTGTTGATGTGTCTAGGAACAAAAGCTTTGTTCTTAAAAACTTGCAATACCCTTTAAAACAGTTCAAAAGTGCTACATTCACAGAAGATTATAAGGTGATTCCTGTGAATTCTTTCAAGAGCAAAGTCATATTTCATGAAGGGACAATAATCGTATTACCCAATCATTTTGAAATTGTTTTATAGAAGTGTATGGCGTTCATTCCCAATGACAGCTTCCCAGTCCATGATTTCTGTAATATTTGAATATGACTTCATTGGTTTAATTGCAGTGCCCATTGTTAAATAGAAGATTGGAAAGTTCGAGATGTAATCTTGATGATAGTATGTTAGCAATGCTTTCTTTAATTGGTCTGCCATTGGAGCGATACGAGGGATTTGTTAGAAGTCTAGAACAAGGAGAAGCAATTTTGTAATTAAATAGTGTAAAGGCTAAATTATTAATTGAAGAGAAATGGTTAGAAAGTCGTGCACAGGATGTAGGAGTAGTGCTTAGCAGCAGAAGAAGACAGCAATTAGGCGGTAATAAGGAAATGGAAGCAAAGAAAACTGATAATAGTAGACAACAGAGATGGACGAAACCATTTTTCTGCTATAACTGCTACGGTAAGGGTCATATCGCTAGATACTACAGAAAAACTGCTAATTATGATATTAAAGGAAGGAATTAATGTTATGATGGTGAAAAAGGGATGAAAAATGAAGGTAAGAAGGCAAATATAACGAATGCAACTGAAGAAACTAGAGAATATAGTGTGTTAAGTGTACGTAATAGACAGAACTCCTTTGATAAACTTTGCTGGATGTTGGACTCCGGAGCAACAGATCACATGACACTGTATATTGAGATTCTTGATAACTTTACAGCAGAAACTGGAGTAGTTGATTTAGCTGATGGTGAACAAGTTGAAATGAAGGGCAGAGGAAGTATTTTGTTAAGAATGTCTAAACAGTGTGGAGGTTATGACATAAGGATTAATAATGTTCTTTTTGTTCCTGGTTTAGGTGAGAATTTGATATATGTGAGCTGTCTAGAAAGTGGAATAGGAGACTAGTTTTTGAGAATGCTAGACTGGATGTGATAGACAAAAATGAGTTTTGTTGAGAAAGGAAGTAATTTTGTTTGTAAGCTGATTAAAAGTATTTATGATCTTCATCAATCCGGAAAGGATGGGAATTCTCATGCTGACCTATGTCTTATGAAATTAGAATTGAAACAATGTTCAAGTTATCCTTGTGTGCATATACAACAAGATTTAATAGTTGATTTGTATGTTGACAACCTAAGAATGATAGTACCGGGAGCTGAAGTTTGTAAATTTACCAGAAAATTGTCGTAAATGTTAGAAATTAGAGATCTTGGTTGGTTAACAAATATACTGGCAATACATGAAACCAAATGAAATGTCAATTGACTAGTATCAATAGAGGAAGAAGATTTTGAAGGAATAATGTAATAAGATAGGACTAATACAAATTCAATGAATATGTTTACAATGTTGTATGTAATTAGAATTTAGTTTGATATGTTTCCATTGTTGTGAATTATCTTTTATTAACCGAATGGGAAAGTGTTAATGTCGGTCATTTATTATCTTGGAAGTAGCTTGGAAACGTCTTGTATATGATTATGTTTATAAGAAAGGAAGTTTATGTTGACTTGTTTCCATAGTCACTTGAATGTGTAAGTGCCATTTATCAAATGCAGTAATGAGGTGATAATTAAATAGAGGATACTAAAGAAGATACAAATGGCATATTAATCAAAGGTTTCCATGCTTGTATTAAGGACATTTTGTTAGGATGAACTAAAGGAGAGAAGGATGTCCATTGTATGAATACCTCGGGCATGTCTGAGGTATTCGTTGTTAGCATGCCAGCTGATATTCAATACCAGTGCCTAAAATTAAGAATTTCGAAATTTCGAAAAGAGATCTCTTGTATGGTGAGATTAAACACAGACTCGGCTTATATTATAAAATTTAATCTGCCACTATGTTATGTACTCTAAGGCAGTGTTTTGTGGCCACCTTGTTAATATTCATTTCTAATCACAATATAAGCATTTAAGTTCATTGGTTGAAATAAAATGATTTATAATTGAACATGTTGGTTTAAGTGTTATTATTAATGGCACCATGATCTCCTTGGGTAAAAGGAAGATAACACACAAAATGCATAAATGATATCCATTTTGTGTACAGTGTACACATTTTATAGAGAATGTATAACGTTTTCATGCAGGGAGCATATTTAATTCTCTGTATAAATTCTGTTTACAATGTTTACATTTTATACTGAGCATGAATTTTGTGTACAGAGTATATTTTCCATACATTTTCTATACAATGTGCACAGTCTTAAAAGAAATTGTATGCATTGTATAAAATGTACAGAATGTATACAGCCCTATGAAATGCATACAACAGTATGAAATATGTATACATTGTATACAACCAGTGTGCTTTCTGTATACAATATTTTCGTATGGGCAAGCTTGTCTACGGAGAAAATATCTGATGGATAGGGAAAAAGGTTTAGTGAACCAAAGAGTGAGATATATGTCTTACGTCTAGGGTGAAAACTTCAGGCCAGCGTTGACCTAAATTTCCAATATGGAAGTTATTTCTATATCAATTCACGGTTGCTGAGAGAAACAAAAAAACGCTGATCAGCCTCGATGGACCGCATGAAATCTTGATATATACATAAACATTTTATACCATAATTTGCTTGATAACTTTAGAATAGAGCCCTTAACAATATCGATGGATATGTCTTTGAAAATCGATGTCATTCACTTCAACATTGCAAGAATCCATGGTACAATTCGAAGAGATAACTCTTCTTGAACATCCTTTCGAACATATTCGCGAAAGTTGATCTTTGCCTCTTTACAGCACATATCATGCATAATCCTATAAGTGAACACGTTATGCTATCATAGCAATAACAAATGTAAAATATGGCAGGTGAACAAAATTGGATGAACGTTGCGACTTATCATTCCAAAAGTATTGAATTGTCGTCAATTTTTGTCTACCCAGTTACTAATATGCATTAACCAATAACATTTATACAAACTACTTAGTTATAGAACAAGGAATAAAATATCTTTTGTTAGTATAAAACCATAACTCCACTACAAATCCAAGTAGTTGTAGTAACTACGTCCTATATTATATAAGGAAAAAAATAGTCGGAATAATAATTAATAGGTAAATTATGATTATTCTATTAATTTAATCCCATTTCGTTTGGAAAATATTTAATTTTGGCATTAAAATAGAAATTCCGTATTCTTTCGCAAAACGCATTGATTTGAAACTGTATGCTTTTCATAACAAAGGAAGTTGACGCGATCTGATCTTCGTTTGTAAAAAAAAAACATCGTAAATTCCTATTGGTGTAAAAACGAATGATAATCCCGCCTAAGAGATGATTCGATGGCAGTTGTAAATAGGTATCAGGGTGAACCACATCCCTCCCGCCGTCATAAATTTCGGTCATAATGGCTACTTTCCCGAAAGAAAATTCTTGTCGTTCGAACGAGGTGTTAGGTAAAAAAAACAGATTAGTACCTGTTCGCTTTGATTGCTGTTTTATCACAGTATTCTGTTGTGTTTGCTTTTGTAATTGGAACAATTGTCTTGTTATCGTTTTAGGATGTGCCCCTCCACCCGCAAGTTGTGACCCGAAAGATCTCGATCATCCTATTTTGGGGCATTTTACGAGATGTGAAAGGTTTGTGGAGCCAAAGCCTCAATATCAGATCCCAGTAACCGAAACTGTAAGTTGTTTGCCTACGAGGTAGTTGAATCTTGCTGTAGATTATCTGCTCCGTTAATCAGTAAATGTTGTAAACATCGTTAACGTTACCTTGTGGTCATCGGATTTACCTGTGGACTTGCGCTTAATAGATCTTATGTCATTCAGTGAACTTCGACCGGTGTGGCGTTCGTTCGAAGTTCGCTGCTGCCTTACAACCAGTCGAATTTGATTTTGGCGTTGGATTGAGTTGTTCAGTATATTGTTCATCGTCCATTACTTATGACTTCTCATTTAAATTAAACTTCTCATTTAACGAGGTAGTATAATCTTGCTGCAGATTATCTGCTCTGTTAATCAGTAAATGTTGTAAACATCGTTAACGCTACTCTGTGTTTACCTGTGGACTTGTGCTTAATAGATCTTATGTCATTCAGTGAACTTCGTCCGGTGTGGCGTTCGTTCTAAGTTCGCTTACAACCAGTCGAATTTGATTTTTGGGATTGGATATAAATGTCCAGTATATTGTTCATCGTCCATTACTTATTTCTCTTTTAAATTGCTCGTCATACCTTCCTTTCATGCAAGAACGCTAAATAAAGGACGTTGATTTCCAATTCTAACAGTATTGCCACTGGG
This sequence comes from Platycnemis pennipes, assembly GCA_933228895.1. Taxonomy (NCBI): domain Eukaryota; kingdom Metazoa; phylum Arthropoda; class Insecta; order Odonata; family Platycnemididae; genus Platycnemis; species Platycnemis pennipes. The sequence goes on from OW121846.1 coordinate 82,374,798, forward strand.
CGCGCCAGAAATAGAACTTCCATCTTTGGCCACGGGCGACGCTACAGTGAATGTAGAGGTCAAGAGCTTTATGTAGAGGCGCGTAGCAGACATTTATGATGGCCCTTATTACTCGTAATTTTCACGATTTACAGGGTGGCGATCGTCAGGGGAAACCTGGAATTGGCAGGGGATTTTGGAGGAAAAGTCAGGGATTTCTCGTAACAGTCGGGAGAAATTGGCATAGTAATTTCTCGTTATTTCTGTACCATTACGTTTACCGTATGTCTTTCCCGCCATTTATTTCACTGAAACATTTCACCAATTAAAGTCATGTCCGTCGCCGCTTAGAAGTGCATAGAATAAGCCCCGTTCGTTGAACATTCACTTGTGAATTTTAGTTATTTATATAATGTATCCCTTTTTATATCCTTAATGCGATATTTGCCTTATGGTCAGGGTTGGGTCAGTCGAATATTCAGTGTAGAAAATGCGTAATCTACGTGTATTCTCTACCGAAGATTATGTAATGTAGAATATTGCTAATAGTTACATATACTACGTGGAGAAAATTAATTTTACATATACTGCTAAAGAAGTGATTACGATTATTGGAAAATTTTATTTTAACATTATACCAACATATTTTAATAATTAATAGTGCAGTTACAATTTAAATAGCCTATTACAAGACTACCATTGCTAAGCCTGCCAGGAAATCAATAATTATCCAATACTGAAATGTCTAAATGCTAAATTATCCACGAGTCAAAGCAATATTTTCCAGATTGATTAGTTTAGGCCTGAGTCATTTATAACCACTTCATATCATTTTTTAAAATTTTCCTTGGCAAGTACTTGCATTTAATTATATATGCAGTAGGCTAGGGTAAGGATTATATTAACTGGTATTTTAATTGAAATGAAATTATGTCCATTGCCACTAAGTGAAACATTATAGGAAGTATATTCCTGCACCTCTATCAAGGTCAAGAGAAAGTTACCATAAAAAACCAGAGCTGTTAAGTTGTTTTTTCATGGTAACTTTCTTTTGACCTTGATAGAGGTGCAGTAATATACTTCCTATAATGTTTCACTTAGTGGCAATGGACATAATTTCACTTCAAATACCAGTTGTCCCAGGACTCACTGCACTCTTTATTGCTGGTCATTTCTCTTTCAGACAGAGGAAGGTATCTCTGTTATTTAAAACTACAATTTAGATGTATTTTTGGAGTTCTACGGAATGATTGCAACGTAACACAATAGCAAGAATAGAAAGTACCAAGAATTAAGACTACATAAAAGCCACATGGAGAAAAGATTAGTCTCTAAGTTGTAAGATTAAAACAATAATATTATAATTTTTAGATTTGTTAAGTCTCATCTTTGACAAGTTGGCATTTAGTATTGTTTTATAGTACTAAATTTGGAGATGTCGTATAGGATAGTGTAGGCCTGCTTAGTTTTTTAATGCCTATCTTGAGTTATGTGGGATAGATAGATGTTCAGCTGGAAACACTAGGGTGTATGCCATCCGAATGCCAATGGTAGGTGCACATACTTTCATCCGAATGCCATCCGTATATCCGAGGATACTCGTTCCTCAAATACTATGGGTTGTAGGTGCTGCCACCTGTCGTCCAAAACGAGAATTACCAGCGACACTAACAGTGCTGCCACCTATCAGCCGTGTCGTGTGCCATTTACACCCACTAGAGTTTTTGCATACTATTCTCTACAGTTGCTTTTTTATGGCAATAAAGTGGAAATTTACTTACTTGATGCTCATTAGTAAATGTGGGGAGTTCTAGGACTTAATGATTTTATCCTGGATGGCTCCAAAATGCACTTCCACACGGTATAAATGGCACTTGGCCGACAAACACTACGTGTGGATGCAAGTCCTACGAGTGAACGAACGCTATCAGGTCAACAATTACAAATTACAGCTAAAAAATAAATGTAATGCTATGTCTAAGGTTAAAGGAACTTTTAAAAAATGAATTGCCTACTAAATCAGTAGGATTACCATAATGCCATTACATTAACTTATCGTTGCCTTCCAATTACTTAATCTAAATCTTTACGCCCTAATAACTGACTTTTGTGCAATATTTTGATAGTAAAAGTGAAATATAGTCGGGAAATTTTTTTTTACAAAATGATAGTCAATGAAATCTCAACAGACAATGACTAAAAATTAACAGCTGATTAATCTGCACAGCAAAACTGTTATCTTCGTATTTAGGTGAATGAATCTCCTACTTTTAAAACCACCGTCGTGTGTATGTATTTATCCGATGTCACTAACTACTCATATGAAATGCAATAGGCACGACCATTACTGATCACCGATAGCGCCATAAATGTTGATTCCCCAAAGCACCAGTTAATATATCGTAACAATTACCCAACTGCATGCCACATATGATAATATTATCCAGAATATATGGGGCTGAACATGAGTTGCCAAACAGAAAACTGTGTCAATAATATCATTTCGCACCTAAGTTAACAAGCCACGACGTAATATTAAAGATTACTACCTTTAAATTAACAATTGTTTTCCATTTTGTAATCATACGGTCAAAAAGATACTAGTACAAAATGGCAATACACTGACGGATACAAAAATTAAATGAAAATTACTAAAAATTTTAAAAAAGCAAAATTAATGTTACCTTACCTTATTGTCTTGTACAAGAAGCTGGTTGCGATGTATATTCGTTGAATTAGGTTGTTGGATTCTTCTCGGCATGTGAACATTTACCATTGCAGCAGGAATAATGAAATGATCAAAGCAAGGAAGCGAGGGCAGATTTATTACCAAAGTAAGACTTCAAAGACATCGCGATGAAGCTCTTTGTCGTTTCCTTAAATTAATATGAACTCTCGCGACGTACTTGCATGATTTACGAAGTTACAATTCATAAAAGTATACTGAAATGTGCAAACAGTTTAACGCAACTAATTTGTCGGAGGTTGATTCTTCCCATTTTCGGGATTTCCACCACATCGTTCCATCTTTTCACGGCGGAAATCCCGAAACTCAGAAGAATTAAACTCCCATCTAAGCCCCGTGTAAATTTACATCGCGACAACTAACTTGCCGTTCTTTTTTTCCAATGATTAGGCAATGAAGCGTCTTTTGCCCAATTTTTTGTGCAGTTTGGAATAAGCCTATGAAGCTTCATAGCGCATTTTTCTATATTATTTCCTAACTGGAGAACTCATTAACTGAACCGTGAGCGATGTTTAATCATTAGTAATACTGATTGATGCATACAATAAGGAAGTGTGCGACTTGCGCGATCATTGGCACCCGATATTGAAATTAGAGGAATAAAATTTCGTTAGAAGATGGTCCTTTCTCCGCGTCAGGCATAATATATGTATCTACCTACGTTAAGCTAAGACAGTGAAAATAAGATTCTCTCGCGGATGCTATGCGATGGATACACGTTATATATTTTGTATAAATAATGCTAAGCCCATTAATTTCCCGAAATAACAATCGTTTTTCTCCCTTGGATTTAGCTTAGTTGTGCGTGGTTATGTCCGAGATGATAGAGCTGAAAGAAGAGCTTATAGAAGAGTCCAGCTGTGTACCTCCTTTCAGAAGTAGGGTGTACAAGCCACGCACTTCAACAGTGAAGGTTGATAGTTCCTTTTACACTTCATCGGCTACTAACGATGCTAACATTACAAATCAATAATTTTCGTTTTTCACTCTACTACACGAAAGCTTCAGTTGTTCTATTCAGATTAGGTCTGCCTGCCTGCTCTTCATTCGTTATATCTCAGAATTCTTTTAAACATTCGCTATTGAATTGAAATGTGGGATATTTTTGCTAATCGTTTTTCCTTTGCTTACGACCAAGCAAGGAGACTTGCATCCAAGCATTGCAGCTCCAAGTCAGGCCACGCATCAAGCTGGAAGCTGCCTTCTTTCCCCCTCGATGTGGGTGGGGGTTACTCCATTCGCCCGCTCACAAAAACAGCTGCGAGGCCCATGGGCGCGTAGTATCTTACGTCTGTTGTGAGGGTGATCCACCTGGGATTCAAGGCCAAGGGCTGCGCGGGAAGACGACCTCGAATGAATCATCAGCTTTACGCCGAATAGTCGCATCTTATCTTCCTCCTCCCCTACCTCAATTTGCTGCGTCGGCGGAGAGGGAAGACATGACTCTGGCGAGTTGAGCTTTTACCATGAATCAAGATATGCCCCCAAAACAATATTTACGCTGAGTTAGACCCATCGGCGTGCACAGATTCCTGCAAAGTCAGCGTGGGGCATCTCATGCTAGCCTAGCGTTGAGGGGGTGGGACGGAGGGGCACTCGAAGGGGCCTGATATCCCGGAGGGCGGGCATGGGGGGGGGGCTTGGGTGTGAGGGGGATGGCTCGTGCCCACTCATAGAGCGGGAAGGGGGGACACGGAGGGTCACTTGAAGGCCATTGTGGGAGGGATAGGTTAGCCGCAAGTGAGAGAGAAAAGTGATGGGGGAGAGTATGCCGAGGTTTTGGAGCAAAGGAGAAGGAGAGCTGGGTGAATTTTCCTGGTGGGGACTGCCTAGTGATCTCTCTTTTAGGATATTTCTTCGATCGCTATGTTGGAGTGAAAGGGGAAGAGGGTGCACCATTTTCCAATATAAATGTATATATGGGTGCTTGAGCGTTTTTCCCATTGATTTTGCATGCGCCCAGAACTAGTCTTCCTTTATAATTAATGTGCGTTAAACTAAATGGCCCTATGAACCATGCGAACTCATACTTTCTCTGATTTTCTTTGCTGTTGGCGGTGGAAGAAGGGAAGGGAAATGCGTATGAAGAGCCTTGCTCGATGACTACATCAAAACGCTCAATGAGGATGGTAAATTAAACATGAGTCCTTCGATGATAACTATTGCCAGCCGGAATAATTATGCCGTCGAGCAAGGTTGAGTGTAATCAGTCTGAAATAGTGAGAAGAAAAAAATCTTCCTTGGGTTATATTCACGACTGAATCTACCGGTCGAACAACATAGCACCATCTCCGATACATGTCATAGTTATTGCAAACGTGCAGCAAACGATTTCTATACCAAGAATATTCATCATGGATTTTTGTTTGGGAAAACTGGTAACAAAAAATGCCAGGGATCATGAGAGGAAAATGCTGGTTGTAGCAATTAGTCTCTCGCCGGCGAGTATATCCGTACACGACTACTTTACACTTTTTTACTCGTTGGCAACTCTGTGGACTCGTGGTAACAAAGCAAAACGCATTTTTTGTCCGATTGGTTCCATATTTTATGAGCTACTATACCTACGATTCAAAGTCGTCCTTAAGGTCTGGTTTCACTGGGGCGTCCAGCGGCCACGTCCAACTGTCGCGTCTGGACGTCGCGGCTAGACGACGCTGCCGGGTGGTTTCATTCAGGCGTCTACATCCTGTTTCCGCGGCTGGGCGATGTGGGAGAATGTGTATTTAGTTAAATTACAAATTTACGTTTTCTTTACTCGTTGGCAACTCTGTGGACTCATGGTTACAAAGCCGAACGCATTTTATGTCAGATTGGTTTCATATTTTATGAGCTACGATGCATAAGATTCAAAGTCGTCCTTACTATTGTAGCATTGAAAAATGAGATATCGTTCAGGTAATAGATTCGGTGCATAATGTAATCGGCGACGATGATTAATTAGATGTTTAACTCTGACAAGGAGCGCCGGAAAACGTTACTGTGATCCATCACTATTCGTATAAACGAGTAACTTTTTCACGTCGGGACCAAGATCCGAGGTTCGTAATTTTAAAACTTCGTTATTTCGTAATATCGCGTACTGTTACATACACTTTGATACCCTTTTGGTCGGGACCGAAGATTTTGCTTCGTAAAATCAAAATTTCGTAATTTCGAAGTTCGTATTTTCGAGTTTCTACTGTATTAAAGATTACTACCTTTAAATTAACAATTGTTTTCCATTTTGTAATCATACGGTCAAAAAGATACTAGTACAAAATGGCAATACACTGACGGCATTCTTCTCGGCATGTGAACATTTACCATTGCAGCAGGAATAATGAAATGAGCAAAGCAAGGAAGCGAGGGCAGATTTATTACCAAAGTAAGACTCCAAAGATGGCGATTTTCACATGGCAAAAGAGTTTCTTTTTTTCGCATGTTTATTCTGGAATTGGCCGAGAGAGCAAGCTAAATTTCGCCAAATGTCTGCTACCGTGTAGCTCAAGCTCACATTAGCTATAATACACCAGAAAAAATTTAGTCCTTTCTGAGAGCAATCTCTCACTAAATAATTAACAGTGTAATTTAATCAATATTAAACTACTTCCATTCATCCGAGTGGATCCATTATTATGATCACGGATAAGTCGCTGACATGTTTTCTCTGTGATATCCGTCCCTGAAATCTGAAGAGCACCTTTTCCGTTATATATCCCCTTCATATCTGGGAAACGATATCCCCTGTGCTAGCTGAGTTGTGGGATATTTTGCACCAATTGAAGAACGAATGAGCTTGTACATGAAGAAAATGGATGCAAATCACGAATATGTCGATGAAATATACTCTGTATAATATAATTGTGTGAGGGCGTATCTTGTGAAGGTTTAATATATTTTTTCATTCATTATAGCTTTTAATGTATTGATTTCAACTTTTAACGTTTTCTGAGTTTTGACGAAGATTTAATTCAGCAGAAATAAAATATTCCGATAATAGGAGACCTTTTGGTGATCGGTCAGGCAAAGCCATCAGGGAAAAGTCAGGGAATTAGGACATTGGTTATCAGTAGCCACCCTGGATTTATTTCCTCCGCCTGTACGGAACCATGACGAGTAATACTGCAAGAAAATCTTATAAGCATTAGATAATGATTATATATACTTTAGGTAAGAGCCATCATCGAGAGAACTTTCCAGGGCATCGGGAAATAGAAATCAGTAATACCCGATGTCAGACGAATTAGGCAATGTGAACGACTGAATCAATACCGAATTCCTCTCTAGCAATCCTGATTTATGATTGTGAATGACACAGTAAATAAATTACAATGATTGATTAATCTGTAACATTCAAAAGCTATTTCATTCCCGGTCATTAGATGCCAAATAACATACAATTTCTATTCACGCTGCTAGAGAAGAAAGCTGATGAAGTCTTTACATTCGCTATTCCCTAAATAATGATAGGATTATACACAGAAATTGATGAATGGGAGGAAATCGGATTGAAGAATATTTATTTTCGACCCATATTTTAGTTTCATTCAAGTCGATACGGAATCAGATGTTACAAAAGGCATGGAATTAAGTATTATTACCAAACATTTCTCACCTGCCCCTCAAAAGAACATGTGAATAATGCAATTTAATGCACTAACACAGCGCCCATATCTGACAGATATATTTTGGGTACTCCCTTACACATCCTATTGCGGGTACTGCCGGGTTAAGGCAGTACTACTTGACCTCTGGCATAAAATTGATGGAGTACCAGTCCTCAAATAAGGCAGATGTAACCCGAGCTTTTGCGTTTGACTTCCAGATGACTGGAATAAAGGATTAATAAATATTTTTTCAATGCTCGTGGATTTTCTGAATAGTAAATTGGATGAGGTCTCAATTTGCAATCTACGATCGCGTTTCCTCCTAGCTAGAGATTTGCGATCTTTTGCTGCCTTAAAGCCAGGAGCAGACTTTTCTTCTTTATAAATATACATACGGCGTGTCATTCTTTTCCAGGAAAGCCCCTTTCTTCAACTTTAACAACCTGTTCTGCTAAATAACCACCCTTCTCAATTATTTTTTCTAGTATTCTTGGAAAATTCTTTGCTGCCTCACCACTTAATCAGTTCTTAAGTTAGGTGGGGGACGGGGTTCATTATAAAACAACAGCAAGATTTTAAATGGAATTTTTTTCTTAAGGCAGCACTCCTTGACCTCTGGTATAAAATAGTTGCAGTACCAGTCCTGTAGTTGCAGTCCAATAGTTGCAGTACCAATAAAAAAAAATTTCATTTGTGCATTGTATATGTAGTAGATGTATAAATGGTATAAATTCATTAAAAATGAAATTAAGCAGTGTACAGGCACTTCCAAAAAAAAGTTAACACTTCAGAGCCGAAAATTTTCCAAGTCCCGAGTTGACGGTGATTTGACAACGCTGCATCACGGCTTCCCTCTGGCGGAGCCTCGAGAAGCTCTGACCAAAAACAAACCCCCTTCCCTGTTTAGCAGAAGGGATTACTGCACGGTCGGTCTTATTATGCCCTAAAGAAGGGGGCTATGGTGGGCACTCCATGGTCGTTTTTTCCGACTCGCGCTGAACGACATTTGAAGTCCTGAACATATTTCTACCGTCGCATAGAAATCGGAAAAAGCTGGACAAAATTCAAAAATAGCTTTCTTTGAAATATGACTTAATACTTCACACAAAAAAAGACTGCTAATTAAGGAATAATACATCATTTGACATGCTTTTCATCTATTAGCCAGATACAGGAGCTCAAACATGACCAAATTTCCAAATAAACACCTGAACTAATTTTTCTCCGAATGTCTTCCAAGTTAAGTTGATCGTGACGTTATGTGAGGAATTTGATTGAATAAATAATAGCATGATCTATTAACACAAGTATTTGCCTTTAAATTACCAAAGCTTCAAATATTTTTGAAGCATTTTAGCGCAATTTCGTTAAAAAATGTCAGACGCTGTTCTCAGATAAAATGTTTACATAATATAGAGAATATCTAGCGTTTTATGGAGAGACCTGTCAAGTGACTTATATCAGAGCACTCGTTGAAGACTCATAAACACGAAATTGAAGAGAAAATAAAAATAAATCTACGACACCAAAAAATACATATGATTTTCCGATAGCGCGATCCGGGGCATGGCTCCGCGTGGCTTGGGCTGGAAGTGCCGTGACTCGCTTACTTTACTCAAGTGACATGGACCCTAGGCTTCCATTTCGTCGTTTTTCAGCTGCACTCATTGTCACTAACCTTCACTGATCTATGCTGATGAAATCGTGAGAATATTGAATCGTGCGACGGGATAAGATTACGCGGAATCACTTTATTTTTCTTCGCGTGCGCTTCGGGAACATACTTCTTATTCACGCCCTTGAAAAGAGTGTAGTCTTTCTAGGGCCCGTGTAACATTCTAGACATACACTGGTTTCTCTTTTGAATTCCTTTTGCCCCCTTCTTTTTATCCACGCGGTAAGAGATGCACCGACGATTTCAGAGCCTTGGTCTTCGTTTTCCCAGCCACCTTTTCCCCTTTCCTCAGAGGAGATCTGAATGCCAAATGGGGGGAGCGGCATGTTCCCTCTGACCACTCTGTTCAGTCCCTGTACTGAGACAATGGGGATGGGGAGGACCGGTCTCCGTGAGGAATAATTTTCCACTGCCCAAAAACCTTACTCCATACGTTTTATTGCACCCACGACCCCTTCCATGCGGTATGCCTTGGGTCTACCTCCTCCGAGTTTATGCCCTTGCAGCCCAGTGCCTATTCATAAGGGGTGCGGAAGCAGGTAAACATCGCAGACGTCTGCCCATCCACTCCTCCACCTGAGCGCTTTTAGGTTTGTTTCTACTCACATTACCGGGCGAATATTTCAAAAACATTTACATGCCCAAAAATGAACACGTTTATCAACATGGTTTCATGATTTAGGTTTGATAGTCTCTTATTAATTTCATATGTGATGCCAAGGAAGTAACAATTCATTCACAAAAATGAATTAATTCCGTCCATTAAAGAAATATATCCAAAGCTTTTGGCGGTATTGTTTAGCATGTAATATGGTCGAATAATGGATCACCTTTCCATCAGAAGGAAATATAGGAACAGCTTATCAATATGCAATTACTATTCTCAGTTGCGATATAGGTCCTTAAGGAAATTTACTAATTGCCGTCCACCCACTTCGCAATCCGAGCAATTGGCCCCTCGAGAGGAGATCACCGTATGGCGGCCGGGTGCCCGCGCGTAACGTGTGCAAACCCTTTCTGAGAGGGAATTCCCAGCTAGCCATGCTTCCTCGCCGCCCCTCCCTTTCGGTAGGAGGAGAATAGTGGGTGGCGATCCTTCAGCAGGGTTAGGAGGACACGCAGCTCAACGCCGCGGTCTAGAATAAGGGTGAGTCGGGGGTATTTTGCGACCACCTGCAGGTGTCCTATAAACAATGGGTATTCGGGAATATTCGTATGTTGTCACAGTCCTCATCCTTTTGAAGAATGGAAAAAGGCATTGAATAACCAATTAGAGCGTAACATTAGTTACAGTTTGACCAACGGAAATGTCTTCACATGCTTACGGAGCTCTTGCAATCAGTTAAATCTCATACGAATAATTATTTAGTTGTGGTCTCATGCGCGCGCAATTAGCTGTATTAGGACCTGAAACCTTTAGTGATCATAAAATAGTTAATGTGAAATTTATTGTAGGCGTTGAAAGACATTATCAACCAAGGAAGAGGATATACTTATTTGGCAAGGCTCATTACGACGGTATGAAAAAGGAATTAGGGGAATCGTTTAATATATTTAGCGAACAAAGCAAAGGATTCGATACAGAGGATTCGGGGAGAGAATTTCTTGAGGACACCCTTAAAGCAGTTAATGAATACATACCAAGGAAATTCATTAGTGATAATACTGAGCCAAGGTGGTATAATGCGGAGGTTAGGAAATCACTAAAGCGACAAAGGGTATGCCACGCTAGGATGAAAAATGCAGGACGGGGTCTATCGGTAGAGGAAACAAATGAGTTAGTTCAAAACTATTAAAAAAATCGAAAGCATTAGCAAGGAAATCATGTCGACAAGCGTTATAACATTTCAAGAGCAAGATGTTAGGAGAATATTTAGATAGCAATCCTAAAGCGTTTTGGTCATATGTGAGAGAGATTCGGGCAAATAGGCCCACAGTGCACACACTTAAAAACGATAAAGGAATTAGAGTCACCAGCAGTGTAGAAAAAGCCAATTCTTTAAACACCTTCTTCCAAAGGGTTAGATTAGACATTAGACCAGATTTTAGGGAAACGGCTGCGTGGTCAGTAACAGAGTTGTATTGGCATAATACAAATAATAATCTCATGGGCATTATTATTATTATTCAAATTAGGACTCCTAAACTATAAATGCTAAATGTTTTTTTCTACGACGATGGTGGCGAGCATAGATATATGTTCGGGACTTCAGACGTCGTGCAGCTCGCGTCGAAGAAAATGACAATCTCGGGACACAGGACCGACCCACATTAGTCGGAAATCGAAAAAAGCTGGACAAAAACCTAAAATAACTTTTTTTTTAGATATACACTTGAAACTTCACACATATTCTTAGAAAAGTTTGCTACTTAAGGAATAATGCATCATTTGTCATGGTTCTCATCCGTTAGTGAGACACAATGGGGATCAAACATCAGGAAGTTTAAAAAAATCCTGTAATAATATTTATCCTAATATCTTACAAGTTGATGATGACGTTGTGGGAGGAATTTGATCAAATAAAAATAGCATGATCTATTATTAGCACAATGCTTTGCTTTTAATTGCCTGAGCTACAAATATATTTGAATCGTTTATTTGCTATTCCATTACTTAATGGCGGACACTGTTCTCAGACAAAACTTTTACATCAAGCAGAGTATATCTAACGTTTTAGGGAGACACTTGTCAAGTAACTTATATCTGAGCAGTCTTTGAAAACTCATTTTCACGAAAGTGAAGAGAAATTAAAAGTAAGTTTGCGACACCCTAAAATACATATGATTATACACACCCTAAGGCTTTTAATTCGTTGTTTTTGAGCTGTAACCATTGTCAGTAACCTCCATCACTCTTATTTGATGAAATCGCGAGAATCTTGAGCCGTGCGACGGGACAGATTACGCGGAATAGAGTTATTTTTCTTTGCGTCCGCTCCGGGAACATACTTCTTATTCAAGCCCTTGAAAAGAGTGAAGTCTTTCTAGGGCCCATGTGAACTAGATATATTCTAGCTTTTATAAGTAATGGAATAGCAATGAAACGATTAAAAAAGTATTTGTAGCTCAGCAATTTAAAGGCAAAGCATTGTGTTAATAGGCAAATGATGCAGGTGTTTATTTGGAAATTTGGTTATGTTTGAGCCCCTGTATCTGACTAACAGATACGAATCATGTCAAATGATGCATTACTCCTTAATTAGCAATCTTTCCTGAGTATTTATGCGACGTTTCAAGTCTATATCTCAAAGAAAGCCATTTTCAAAATTTGTCCAGTTTTTTTCGCGACGTAGCTTTTTTGGTGAGCGTAGAGATGTGTTCAGGACTTCATCGGGAGTGAGTCGGAATGAACGACCATGGAGTGCCCACAATAGCCCCCTGCTTTAGGGCATAATAAGACCGACCATGCAGTAATCCCTTCTGCTAAACAGGGAAAGGCAAGGACGGGGGAGGAGGGAAGGGGTTTTGTTTTCGGTTAGAACTTCGCGAGGCTCCACCAGAGGGAAGCCGTGACGCAGCGTTGTCAAATCACCGTCAACTCGGGACTTGGAAAATTTTCGGCTCTGAAGTGTTAACTTTTTTTTGGAAGTGCCTGTACATTGGAAAGATATTACGCATGAATCTAATGATAAAACCATAAGGTGTAATAATGTTGTCTTCCTGGAAATATGGCATGAGTGGACTATCAATTTTTGGAATTTTATAGCCCAAAACCTCTCAATATGCCGAAAAGTTAAGATTTGGTATTTTAAATTCTCAGTGCTGCTGTATTTGATTCTGTGGCACCTGATGGATGGCTCGAATTTTTTTGCTAATTGACTTTTAATTTAATTCTTTGAAAATTTTACATTTTAGAAGCTAGTTTTTCTCATAACTATGTACAGTAAATCTCCATACAACAAATATGTTGGGACCGAAATAATCATGACTTCGCTGTAGGGGTCTTCGTTGTATGTAAGTTATATGCGGATTGCGTAATTGCAGGGGCACCCAAGTGTTCCGTTTGCTTTACAATGCAAGTCGTGCAAATTTCTCAATCTTGCTTTATTCACCTTTCCTTTCGTATGATAAACAATTGTTATTATTTACCATGAAATACCATGGCTATCACCACGTTATTTTCAATCTGCGTATTTCTAATTTAAATTATTGTTTTTCTAGTCCATTCTGCTCTACGCCTCATCACTTAGTTTAATTATGTTTGGAAATTAGAGGAATGCCAAAATTAATGTCTGTGGATTATGTATTTTTAAAGGGATCCATAATTTTACTATCTAGTCGATATTATTCTTGGAGTGCAATAATTTAAGTCAGTATCAATTGGCAGTTTAATGCAGCAATTTTGCTTGAAAGAGCACATATTGCCATTTAGACTGCATATAAAATGCATTGTTGGATTTGAAATTGAAATCCCATTGAAATACTGGTAAATATCTATGTTTGTGACTGGTTTATATTAGATATCGATAAACAACGGTGGAAGTTACGTGGGGTGAGTTAGTTATTCGGGTAAAAACGTGGCAGTCGGCAATGCTCTGAGGTCGCAATGGCAATCTCAGATGATAATGCATTGATGATGCCTTCATAGAAGCTGGATACGATCGGTATTCTGTTGGCACACCCGTTCGTCCGTGCCAAAACGCAGTACCATCCTCGAGTACGCCAGGTAATATTTGAATCCATGCCTTGTCGCCGTTCATCCAGTAATTACCTCTTCATACTTGAAGAAAATTTTAAACCAGGTTTGTCCTTTTTCAGTCCTTTGCAGAACGTCTCTCATTTTAAAATGTGCACCGTTTGCAGGCTAAAAGTATTAAACTGGAATAATAAGTCACTGAAGCAGAATCACATGAGTTAAATATGTCTTATGTTAGCAATTAAGAGAATGAAAACACATAAAAGAACCTGATCCCACTCCTTTACGCGTCTTTTATAACATTAGAAGGACCTCTTTCTAAACCAAGTAGGCGAGCGAAGATCACTGTTCTGAAAACTCTAGCTACACCGGTAATATTGTATGCTAACAATTTGGTATGGAGACGTTTTGAGTTGGACGCAGCAAGAAATCCAACCTAGCGCATGCACTGAAATGAGTAAGAGGAAGGAGTGCTTTGTCAACTAACCCCTCCCAAGCATTCCATACCAAAATGCCTATTATTCAATAACCTTCCCGCTTCGAAAGAGAGAATAACTACGCCCTTACTCGCCTCTTTCTCTACAATGCTGCTGTTATCTCCCCTCCCCTTCCCACATTGCTTCGGGAAGACCTCCCTCACCCATTCCACTCCTCAATGACTCCCCTTACCCCTAATCAAAAGCTCATGTGTTTCAGATAGAACGTGGCCTAGTGGTCCTCCACCCTTCAAATAGCCCAACTGGTTAGGCACACAGACAGAAGAAGTACAATAATTCCTGTAATAACTAATCCGGTTTTCGATTTATCTCTCCTTAACTTACCTTCTCACAAATGTAAATACAGGACCATCTACCATCCTCGCTGTACATACAGTCAGCTCTCGTGCGACTTACCTCAGCCAAAACATTCCATATTGCTTGAAAATGAGTATATTTCAGGAAGTTAAAACAAATTTCGAAAAATAACATAGGTTTAAAGCAATTTTTTATTTATAAATAAGAAGCGGTAGCGGTTTTTAAGTTATATTAATTCAAAATTATTCTATTTAAAATAGTTTTCTAAAGTCGTCTGTCTCATCCCTTTCCTCATTTCTTTGCTGGCTGCTTGCTCAACCTGCCGCAGAATCTTCAAATTCTCTACTCCATCTTCTGACATTAAAAAAACTCGCTCAAAAACATCTATTGTGTCCACCACTTCCTTCCAACCGGGGTGCACTATGCTATTGCTGGGCTCTTCTCTCTCTTCATCGCTCACATCCTGCGTCTCCGCCAAAATTTTGGGATCCTCATTGTCGGCAAATACAGCGATATCATTATCAATACTCGCATACTCTTCGAAAGATACCCCTTCAATATTAAATAATTGAGCGACTTCACCCCATCCCTCCCTCTCTTCCAGCTGTGGGTCATCTTGGGCGTCCCTCTCTGTTGAGTCCTTGTCCACGCCCCCCGTCGGTTCCAGGGGATAGTGGCGCCGCTTTTCTGGTTTTCCCCGGATTTGGGTGTCTCGGCAGTGTTGGCCGGTCCCCTTCTCCCTCGGTCACCAACCGTAGGGATTCGCACTCACCCTTTGGTGTGGGAATCCCTTAGCGGTACCGCTATTCGAGGTTTCAGTAACCCTTTCCCATCCGGGCCTTCTGCCTTCGACGTGGGTCTCGCTTGGGTTTTTCATTTTAGTGTTCGTCAAACTCCGGGAGCGTGTGGACGCGGACATGTGTCGCGCGCTTCGCCAGCAATCAATCGGGAAATAAACGAAGTCGTTCGAAGGTGCCCTCGCCTTTTTTTTTATTCATCATAACCTGGGGCACACGGCCCTGCGCGCACACTCTCTCTCGGAAAGCCTGCCCTCCTTAAGCAATTCGAAATCGCACTTCTCTCTACTCCATCCCAAGCAACACACGCTGAATGGCTTGCAGGATGTTCCACTTCAATGACTTGATGCCTTCAGTGTTTCCTAGTCTAGTTAGAAGATATTCGACTAGTTACCTTCTATATGCGCAATGAATGAGAACAAAGGACACTTGACGTGACACTGAAGGTATCTGATGGACGACATTCGATCAGCTGACGTCTCCGATGCATACAGCGCTGAAGATTCATTGTGCCTAACTACTTTTTCGTCATTTATTTATTCATTCATACGAATGGTATATCCATTACATCTTGTACAGTTATCAAATAATATATATTTATCTTAAGGGGGCTGTATATCACTGAAAAAAACGCGTCCGCAGACGTCTACGTGTTCTTGATTTACGACTTAAATATACTAGTTATTGCAAATCTGATTGAGCAGGACTCTAGAATAAGGATTAATACTTAGCATAAGTATTGCAGTTATGGGCGTTTCACTTTCTATATAAATAGATCGAAAGCTGAAAAACGTAAATTTGTCCAAAATCAGGAGCTCGCCATGAAGCCTTGGACGCATATTTCTTTAAAATATTTTCATTCAGGCTATATAACCAACCTTCATCTCCATGTTGGAACATGGTAATGTTCCATAAAGCGTATTTTAGCGTCACAGTGAACATTCTCGTGGACCTATGCAACGCATTTTTCACGACTCCTCGATCTAAATTACGTGTTCCATCGGCGGCGCTGCGATTTCCGCTGTCAGCCTGAGAGCGAGTGGCAGCGCTTAGGAGGGGGGAAGAGCGGGTAGGGGAGGGGTGAGCGATGAGGGGAGGTGTAGCTTTTTGGGACGCCCCTCGACCTTGTATTTCAACATGGTACGAGGCCCCCATGAAAATACCATGAGGGATAAGATTTCACAGCTGTCTTTGCTGCTCGCGCTTACTCCCAATGTGGATCGCTGGATATCGATCGATCCTTAGATCATATTCACTCTTCAACCAGTCCTTTTGTACTCGGATTTGTCAAATATTTTGTCGTAGTGATTGGCGTAGACAGTGGAGAGTGGAGGGGGGTGATCATCCGAGCACCTGTAAGTTATTACTATATTACGATAAATTGTGGGTGTGTCTGTTGCCTCAATCGCGTTAATGAATCTATCATTGCTTGCCCAGGAAACGTTTCTGGAGATTATTTATTTTTTTTCCTTTGCAAATTTGCTTAAATGGTCTGTTCCTTATTGATCAAATGGTCATCCATTGCTCTCAACATAATGAAAGTACTTTATGTATACATTACGGTGATGCCATAATTTTGCCGGAATCTACGGTGACAAAAGCTAACGATCCAACCGGAAGACGAATCTTCGATATAAAACTTTTTCTTCTAGGGAGGAAAAAACATTTTTTTCCTCCCTAAAACTATGGGAAAACATGCTTTCTTGCATAATATCAGACATGGAAGTGATAGAGGAGAAAAGGAAAGGGTTTTTCAGCAAATTTCGTCAGATGTGTAACATGGAAATATTTTTAAATACTGAAAACCCTAATGAAAAAATCGTATCAGTTAACAAGGCATGGTTATACTGTAAATTCCTTGTCATATCTTGTATATCGCCTCTAAGATGTGCATTTCTTTGAACTTCTGAATTCGGTCTTCAATAGTTGACTCCTTTTTTGATAGCATTACGGGATGATCTGACCCCGCGCACATTGCTACCAACGAGTTTGTAAAATATCCCAAATACAATGATATTAAGTAGAGATCGTACTGTTAAAGTTTTCAAGTACTACCCTAATCTACTCAGACTAAAATTATCTGTTGAAAATCCAATTTAATAACCACATTTCTAAAATAACTTCGGATATCATAGATAAATATAATCTTCTCAAGTAAATAACTTCATGACATTCTCTCTCGAGACATGCCTTGTTAGACCTCATTTGGAATATGCTGCCAGTGTATGGGATCCCTACGAAATCGGTCTAACAAGGGGAGTGTCCGAGTTCCGGGTCTAGGATTTTGACGAAATTTGCCAGGCAGGTAGTCCTTGATGAGTTATTTACGAATCACCCCCCATATAGGGTTATATATCCAGAAACTTCGTCAATAAACGAGTTTGAAATATTTGATTGCAAATATAAAGCCAATAATTAGCCATGTTTAAACAGTGCAGTTTGGGTTAGGGGTAAAGTACTCGCTTCACAATGTTGACGTCCCAAGTTCGAGACTTTTCGAGTCCAATTTTTTTTTCATCGCAATTTCGTCGTATGACTTTCCCTGGTTTTACATATTTTAATCTGTTTACCTGGGATCCATTTTAACTATTTTACGTAATAATTACGTAATTTGCTAAAATTGCGTAATTAGTACGTAAAATAGTTAATTACGTTATTTACCTAAATCACGTAATTAGTACGTGGCGGAATTACTTCCGCACGCCCTGTCGTTTTTTGTGTATGAAATTAACGGAAGAGCATAAAGTGTGATCGTGATTTTGAATTTCCGTATCTTTGGCTATGCAGTCCCGACGCACGTACAACACTTGTTCTAATTCGCCTGGTGCCGTGATTTTCCAGCGCTGTGCTTTTTTGGAAAAACTAATCGCAAGAGAAAAAAAAGAATTTAGGTTTTGTAATCATATAATTGTAAGTATCTACCGAAATGTTCGGGTGATTCTAACATGCTCCTGAAAAGGTGCAATACATTAATTCTTCAAAATTAATTGTTACCTCTGGTTTTTTATCAATTTCCAAGCGACGTCCTTGATTCGAAACTCTCTCCCACCCGAATATTTCGCCCGATCACCCGAACATTTCGGTAGATACTTACAATTATATGATTACAGAGCTTAAGTTCTTTTTTTCTCTTGCGACTAGTTTTTCCAAAAAAGCACAGCGCTGGAAAATCACGGCACCAGGCGAATTAGAACAAGTGTTGTACGTGCGTCGGGACTGCGTAGCCAAAGATACGGAAATTCAAAATCACGATCACGCTTTATGCTCTTCCGTTAATTTCATACACAAAAAACGACAGGGCGTGCGGAAGTAATTCCGCCACGTACTAATTACGTGATTTAGGTAAATAACGTAATTAACTATTTTACGTACTAATTACGCAATTTTAGCAAATTACGTAATTATTACGTAAAATAGTTAAAATGCATCCCGGGTAAACAGATTAAAAATATGTAAAACCAGGGAAAGTCGTACGACGAAATTGCGATGAAAAAAAAATTGGACTCGAAAAGTCTCGAGCTTGGGACGTCAACATTGTGAAGCGAGTACTTTACCCCTAACCCAAACTGCACTGATTAAACATGGCTAATTATTGGCTTTATATTTGCAATCAAATATTTCAAACTCGTTTATTGACGAAGTTTCTGGATATATAACCCTATATGGGGGGTGATTCGTAAATAACTCATCAAGGACTACCTGCCTGGCAAATTTCGTCAAAATCCTAGACCCGGAACTCGGACACTCCCCTTGTAAGTAATGAACTTGAACGTGTTCAGCGAAGATCGGCAAGATTTGTAAAGGGACGATACGATAATTATATTAGCGTAACCAGTCTATTAAATGAATTGAAATGGGAATCATTGTCAGATCGCAGGTTGAAATTTAGACTTAATCTCTTCCACAAATTCCAAGGCAATATTTTCAGTGATGATGTTAAAAATATTTTACGAACCCCAACTTACTATGGCAGACTGGACCATAATCATAAAGTTAGAGAAATTGATTGCCGAACTGACCGATTCAAAATGTCCTTTTTCCCTCGCACAATAAGAGATACGAATAACGGTAAATATGTCCTATCGGAGAGTAGCAATGAATAGCATTGGTAGCTGCATGTTGGTATGAGTACTTAAAGCTAACCCTACTAACAGAATGTTTTTGCATGCTTGCTTTGCAATTTCTATCTTTTTTAAATAGTGTAGTTCTGACTACTATATTAATACTATTCCTTTTTTATGCATGATATGTAGTGCATGTTTGGTGAGCAATCACCCCCTGCCACACACCCTTGTGGTGGCTTGCAGGGTATTATGTAGATGTAGATGTAGATGCCGCCATCAAAATTCTGCTAATGTGCTTTGGAAATATATATGCGAAGCGGGTGCCATAAACTGTGGGATAATGACAAGGGTTTAATTACAGGTTGCAAATACGATATGAACTGACCAAGGACATTCACAACTAGCGGAGCTTAGTGCAGTTCTCGATATGCCGTGTATTACTCCTAGAACGTACCGAAAAATGCATTAATACGTCATTTTAGGAATGCATGATGCTGCGTGGGAGGTTATGAGGCGTGCGGGAAAGTAGGAATATGATCTCGCCGTGCAGGCTGGAGACGTGGATACCGATGGTATACCCTTGATAGCAGTGGCTGCCAATGGGTCTTTAAGGAAAAGATCGTATTGGACTAACTACAACTCACTTTCCGGAGTGGTACGCGAAGCTATTTCTACTTACTTTTTTTAATTGTAATGAACTAGCGGGGGGGTGGGGCGTTGAATTTCAACAGTGTGGAAAATATCAAAATCAATGCATTGCCTTTAAAAGGCATTTCTCCAAAAAACCTTGCATATTATTTTTAAATATTTTAGATAGCTGAATTACCCGGTGTTGCCGGAGATCATAATTTTTCATAACTCATATGAGGAGAGTGAGGTTGGTTCATAGTTGTCACATAGTTGTCACTGTTGGTTTTACGATCTCGCTGTAGACGAAGCTCTCGTCCCTATGTAGATTGGTATTTATATGTATATTTGCGTAAAACTCTTTTCACCATTCACATCACAACTAGCTTAGGACAGTTTTACAAAGATATCATTATATCTTGATTGGTACGATTTTACCTTATTTAAAATGCATATATCCAATTATATCAAAACCCTTTTACATGTGATAGATAACGGCAGTGCGACACAGAGGGAGAGTATTGAAAAAGTAGGAGCTATATAAAAATGGAGACTAAAGGAAAAATTGAAAATAGATTGCAGGCGTTCGAGATGTGGGTGTGGAGGAAGAAGGAAAATGAGCTTTGGACGGAGAGAAACGCAAATGCAGGAGTACTTGACTTCGTTTGGGAGGAGGAGGAGAAGCTGCTGGATGGGATCAGGGGAAGGCAGAGTAGGTGGCTTGAACAGGTAATGAGGGGCGATGGGTTGCTCCGAGTCGTGATGGAGGGAATAATGTTTGGCAAGCAGGGCAGGGGAAGGATGAGAATAGGTTTATGGACGGGATGAAGAAGGGTAGGACATGCGCGGAGAGAGAGAGAAAGGTCCTATGGGTGCAGATCAGAACTCTGCGTGCATTGAGAGTGACAATCGGGAAGTAGATGAGCACTCCAAGACCAGCCTCCTGAAATCGCTCTCATTGAATGAGAAAGAGACAGAGGAATTAGAGGCACTAACCAGGAATCAGCGGTACTCAAGGCCGTTGATGCCTGAAAGCCTAAAAAGACTGACAGCATCCACATTCGGCCGTGTGTGCAAATTGAGGCCCAAAGCAACCAGGACAAATACTGTGAAGTCCATTTTACGCCCATCCTTCTCGGGAAGCAAATCCACAGAATACAGTAAGGCTATGGAACGAAGAGCCATTGAGGCCTACGCGGGGGAAAGCGGATGCACAGGGAATGTTTGTAGACCAGGAATTTCCATTTCTGGCGGCTCCCCCAATGGGCTAATACCTGATGGTAGAGGTGTTCTGGAAATAAAACGCCCTTGATCTTGTAGGGAGGTCACTCCTATTGAACGCATTAAAAATAACCAAGTTTTGCCATATTCTTGAAGGGAAATTAAAACAAAAAAGAGATCATCAATATTATTATCAAGTTCAAGAACAACTGCATTGTAATAAGGAGTATTGCATTTTTATTTTTTGGGCCCCACGAGGCATTTTATATGAAAATTTAAGAGGGTTGACAGATTCTGGGCCAATCAAATGGTGTGTAACTAACACAAGTAACACGCAATAACATTAAAAAATTGCCTTATCTAATATTCATGTTTTCGTGATTTGTGGAAAAACCGGAGGTGATGTAGGAATTTGAAGGTAATTTTCGGAATCCACATAACAGTACGGCTCATTTCACAAAACAAAATCTTGCATATTGGTGATAGTCACTGATTTTCGTAGCGCTTAGTACCTTTTCCAAAATTTTTTATCAATTTCCCGTGAAAACAGAAACAGCAATTTCTTCAACCGTCAATGTTATATAAAAATTGAGAGCGTAAACCTCAAGTAGATTTCTTTATTTAAAAATTAGTAATTTTAACTATACTGGCTACATATTCCAAATGAGGTCTAACAAGGAAAAAGTAGCCGATTTCTCGTACATGATCGTCTCATTTACCAATACTCTTTTGACGAATCCAAGTTTACGATTACCTTGACCCATTATTTCACGTATGTATTCACCCCAGGAAAGATCATGTGTCAGTCTTATCCCAAGATATTTAATGGATTCCAAGTTTGTTTCATTATTACATATTTTGTAAGTGATAGGAGGAGAAAAATTCGTTTTCCAAAAATTCATTACTACAAATTAAAAAAAAAAAATTAATTCTAACTGCGACGTATGACACCATTTTTCAATTGCTTGTAGGTCAATATTTAAATATTCTTTATCATTTGGGCATAGACTTTCCCTGTACAGTACCGCGTCATCGGCAAATAGACGAAGCTTACTTTTCACCACCTTATTGATGTCATTCTTGTACAGTAGGAACAGGAGTGGACCTATCACACTACTTTGTGGGACACCTGAAGTGACTTCAATTGCCGGAGAGGTAACACCGTCCAAAACAACCCTTTGCACCCGATCATGCGGGAAATCATTTATCCATGATATAATATTACTGTCTATCCCATAAGATTTTAATATCAAAATTAGTTTGCTATGAGACACCTTGTCAAAAGCTTTCTTGAAATCGAAAAATATTGCATCCACTGGGTATTACTTTCTCCATAAACTAAAATATCGTGGGAAAAGAGAGCAAGTTGAGTTTCACATGATCTTATCTTCCGGAAACCATACTGAACATAGGACAATAAATTCTGGTTATCTAGATGCCCCATGACTGAACTGACAATTATATGTTCCAGGACTTTGCAAGAAATGGATGTGAGGGATATAGGTCGGTAGTTATTTGGGTGCTCCCTATCACCACTTTTAACCTTAGAAATGCACACTTACTAAGAGAATCATAAAGTGCACACTGGTGTCCTGCGGACCCCATGAGTTATAATTTTTTTTATTTCAGATTTTTGCTATATTTCATTGAGGAAGATGGCAAATATCATTCATATGAAGCCTTTTTAATATCAATGAGTTGAAATATTTTATTTTAAAAAATATATAACGCAGTAAAAAATACCTTTTCAATTTGAAAACTTAGAAAATCTCTCAGAAATACATCAAATCGAAATTTATTTCCTGTTGCTCATGTTTTGACAATACCGAGAAATGCCGTTAGTTACTTAAGGATAACACTTTGAAGTGTATGAAGACTATCGTTTTTAATAGTTTTTCTCCAAAAATATATTTATTACAACATTTGAAAGAAGCGTATTTTTCAAGTTTAATTTTTCAGTGATTTTTTCGAAAATTTCATAAACACTTATAATGTCAATTAAAATGCTTATAAATTTATAGTTTTTTGCGTAATAAATATAAATATTCACATTGTACTGGAAAGAAGTTGATTTTTCACTCCAGTACAGGCAGTACGCAGATAACTTCTATGCACATGGGAGTGCTGCACAATGAGCATAGATGTCTCATTTTTATTTCCCTTTCACTCGGGCATAAGTTACGTCGAACCTTCCTTCTCGTTGCTGCACTGCATGCCCATCAATCTGTAGAATTTTTAGCGTTGTTCGTCAACCGTGCGGTATTCATGGGCTGTGTAATAATTCCTACAATTATCCACCATGTCTTCTCAAATTTCACGAATTGGTGAACATTGATCGATCACCCTGCCCTGCAATCTTGAAGTAATCAAAACGCAGTGTTGACAACAGAAACGGGAGACACTGTAGCGGAGTGGTACATTGATATAGTGTATGCAAACTCAGTTTATAACAGATCATACAGCATAATGTTGCACGTCTTCTGCACCCCAGAAAAATACTAAAGTCCAAAAAAATGCCTCCATCTCCTCAATATCTACATCACTATGATACGATTGGGAACTTATATCTCTAAGCGCTGCCGTTGTATTTCCTCATTTCTGTGCATCGATATTAAATTTCGCAAAGCTCTATCAAATAATAACTGTCGAATTTGGTGAGGAGTTTTGATATCACTCGTTGCGCCTTTTGGTCCGGGTTGTTCTGAAATCAAATTTTACTGTTTCCTTCTCCAAAATACAAAAAAGAAAGAAAAATAAAATAAGTGTAATATCAATAATATCCATCGACTTTCAGGGTCTCCGGACAATATTCAAAATCGTGACATAACAAAAAATAATCATTGCACGGTAATTTTACCATATAAGGTTTAGGTAAAGATGCTAAAATCTGAATTAAAGTTCATGAGAAAAAGTAGGTGCTAATTTAGTTAGAGGTATTCGGAAGCACGCATCGAAAACAATCGTTATGAACCGACCGGGAAATTCATTTACAGAGCGAAATCTAGCGATAAATAAATAAAGTCTTTAGTGCTGAAAACATTACGTGGAAAATAATTCATCGTCTTTTGGTCTCTTTTTCCCGGCAGCAAGAACCGTCTTTCCCTCGCAGGTTTGTAGGTTGCCTTTCTGCCTCTATTCGCCTGGCTCCCTCTTGATCGCTTTGTCGCTGGTACACTTTCGTCTTATAAAGGTTCTCCGCTACTACCGCTGTCTCTATCTGCATCCGCGCAATCTTCCTCTCTCTCCGAATCCGATTGCTCATGTGCGGAATCTACATCACTGCCTGACGAATTACCCCCATCTCTTCCTGCTCCTCCTCTTTTAACACCAGCAATGCCTGATGAATATCGTCATCACGCCTCATGTAGAATCACGACGAGGAAGACATCTCTAACGCAGCACCGACTCGCTATAGAAATGTGCAGGCTACCAATTGGTCTCGAGCTGAAATGACCAGCAATTGCCTTATCCTCTCTTTTTCCACAGATTTTGACGTATATGGGCTTCGGGTCGCCAGCCACTACTTGTAAGAAATGCCTACTCCCTTCATGAATTTTGAGGACATTCCCTTACCAGCAAATTCCCGGGCCCTAGTTGTGAATTCCCTTGTGCTCTCCGAGGCGACAGCTCATTGCCATTCTGTGACAAGTGCAAGTCCCGAAAAGGTTGCAGTCTATAGCTGTGTATATAATCCCCTTTACAGTTTCCAATACATAAAATATCCAAATGATGACGAACGCCAAATTATTATAAGGCATTATTTAGGATCGAAAAACCAAGAAATAATCTTCAATGCTGCTAAACTACGCTTCATGCACGTGAAGTTTTTCTATTCACATTTCACTTCTAAATTTCAAATGAGAATGCAGGAAAATTGGATAATTCCCAAAATATCTTCGATGGTACCAAATATCCTATAATAGTTTAAAAAATTATAAATATTGTTTTTAAATAATTAAAATGATTAAATACTATATCTACAAATACATTAACAGTAAAAAAAAGGAAATACACAATGCTATATGATTTATTCGATATGTCTCAAAATTTACCATGAAATACACATTGGGGTCCAGCGGATCGCAGACCATTTTCAATATTTTTTCATGAAGCACCAAGCATTTTAATTACTGCATCGCAAGCAATAGTCAGTTCCTAAGATGTAAAAAGGAATTTACATTAAATTAGATTTCTGTATTTCACGTTTTGTGAAAGTTACGGCGAATAAAAAAATGTTTGGGGTCCACTGGGCCCCAGTATGCACTTCTAGGGTAAAAAATGGATGTACGACATGTTGGGTATAGCCTGGTTGGAGGGCAATTAGCTGTCGAGTGAGTCAGTTGTCGTGAGGCGCGATGGTAGACTAACCACTGTATTTGCTAATATTGTTGTCACCCCCAGTCAGGGGCCCCTCTAAGCCGCCTCGCGCCGGAGGCCCTCGTCTATCACCGAACTAGCCAGACCGCCACTGACTTTCCCCTACTCTCGTCACCTTATCAGCAGAGCACGTTTTTCTGTGGGGTGGGGAATGGAGGGGAAGGTGAATAGGCTCGCCAAAGGCTGGCGGAGAACCGAGGGGATCTCCAAGGTCGTGGCGGATTCGAGAACTAAAAGACGCTTTTCGCCCGGAGTATACAGCCCCCTTAAAGACATCGTTGTTGATCCTATTTCTAAAATAAGGATTTTTTGTCTTGAATTAAGAATTTTTATATTTCCCGACTCAGACCAGAAAATCTTGAATAATCCATGAACATTTCCCTGCATTAAAAATTCACTAATAATTCCCGATTTTCCAGGTTTTCCCGGTCAGTGGACACCCTGATAAGGGATGTTTAATGGGATATTATCGAAATTTAATTTAAAATGAGCTGTTCCGCAGATTTTCTGTCCAACCATTTCGACTTGTATACCACCTAGGTGGTTCAGAGAGGAGTGCAAAATTGCCAAGCGCTCCTGCTCGGAGCTGAGCTTTGGCTTCGCTTACACGTTTTATATGGTGGGAACCATCAGAGTTGACTATGGCCTTCACCGAGCCAGAGCGTCAAGTTTCCTTCATGCCCTCTGCTCTGTAGGTCTCTGATATGAACACCCCTTCGAAGCTCGGAGTAGAGCAGTTAAAATGCGGTACACTCCGCTGCGGTTCTACTTCCTGCTTATTACGTAAATATCGATGGAAAAAATTACCTGTAAATGCAAAATACTGCAGTTGTTCTCAATAATTCGTTCTAGGGGGGCACTTTTCCTGTTTTGGGCCCATTCTCAGACTTTGTTGTAGGGATTTTCATAGTTAGAGAGGTTCGTTACGGGAGGTTTTTTTGCGTGCTTTGTCCATTGGAAGGGTCCTGGACTGTGCCCGATGACTTCAAAATAGGGAGGTTTCCTTAAAATTTCGCTGACTGCGGGTTCGTTATATAGAGGATTTACTGTATTAATTTACATTGCATTTGTCACTTGAATTGAGGCTGAGTTATATTCCTTATGATTACCGATACTTTTATTTAGTATTCTAATAAAAAAGTTTTGCTTTCTTGAATTCCAATTATGAAACCTGAAAAACACTGCTACCTTGTTGGTCTGGAAAATATTGATAATCTGAAGTGGCCAATCTAGGAACCAAGCATTCGGTCTAAGCACATTACATTCTTAAAATGGGTTGTATATTTCCCCTTCTTAACTCAATAGATATGTTCCAAATATTTTTGGGTTAAACAATTTTGTTCATAGCAAATTAAAGAAGCATGGAAGGAACAGGAAGCATGTTTATTGATCTATATCATGTCAGAATTGATGAACCTTTTAAAATGCTGTGTGCATGAAATTACATTAGTCAATGTTTTTGTTGCTTTTGGGAAATTGAGAGTGATTTATGCATATCTGACTTAAGTGACCATTACTAAACTGTGTAATAAGTGTTGGTAATTGTTGAACTGCACAACTGAATCTGGAAAAATCTGCTTATCATCCTGTGAGATTTACGCGAAAGGTAATATTAATCACATTTCATAGTAGAAAGATACTGATATCTCTCTACTAGAGGATATAGCTGAGCCTGCTAGACTCCTTAGTGTAGGCAGAAGTATTGAAATGTTACTAGTTACTACTGTAAGAAGAATTTTTAAAAACATATTGAAAAACGAAACATTTTTTAAAAATAGGTTGTATTTTCTCATGGTTGATATCTTTATGTTAAAAAAGGTCATTTTATTGGCATTGTTTAGTGTAAGATGGATTTGTGTCTGAAAGCCGCTTTACATGGTACGTTTTATTTTACAAACGAATGTATGAAACTGAACAAAATTGCATGTTTATCTGAATGGAATTAGAACAGGTTCTATTTTCCTTACAGTCATTCATACATTTGCACAAGCGTTCACACAATTTGCTGCATTATACGGTACAATTTTCATAAAAGTGTTTGTACAAGAAATTATACAAAAAAATTTATCGTGTAAAACGGCCTTGGAGAAAACTGCTAGGCAATGTTTTTCAGGTTAGTTGTTTCATTGGTGGAAGTTGGTATTGGTTCTTATGCCATGATCACTGCCATTAAACGTCATTTGACTATGAATTATTGACTTTGTTTAACTGATATTTAAGTCTTAGTAAACTTAAAATGAGTTATGTAACATTTACTAAATTGAGGAATAATATATATTGTTTTTAATTTTTTGTGCAGAGTGCGATTTCAACCCCGGAACAGACAGAATACAGTCCTCTATCCTCGGATACAACGGACACAGTTGTAGTACCTTGTCCTCGATGTGCTATTGCAGAACAGAGTGCTAGACAAAGTGCTGAGTTAGCAGAGAAGCTGAAAGAAATAATAGCAAGGTGAGTGTATATATAGAAAACCCCTTATTTACACTTTTCTAGGGACCACTAGCGAACAGTGTAAATTGTGGGAAAATGCAAATGAAAAAGCTTAATTTTCCATTATCATAATTAATTTGTGGGAAACGGATAATTTTTAGTTTAGCATGCATACTTTAACAATTTAGAGTACATATGTGAATGAGAAATACCAATAAACTGAATTACAGCAATATTATTAATTATTATTTAAAGTATAGAGCTGTCCTGATTTATTTTTGTATGATGTATTTATACCATTGTTTCAACCAATCCAGCCAACCATTGGACATTGTCAAATTCATAATTCCCAAACTTGTACATTGTGCGATACCTTTTCTGTTATGACGAAGCCACAACACACAATGAATGACTTTTCTAGTTCTCCTCTATCCTCTGGTACAACGGGCACAGTTGTAGTACCTTGTCCTCGATGTGCTATTGCCGAAGAGAATGCTAGAAAAAGTGCTGAGTTAGCAGAGAAGCTGCAAGTAGTAATAGCAATGTGAGTGTATGTATAGAAAACCCCTTTAGCATTTTCCCACAATTTACACTTTTCTTGGGGCCACTAGCGAAAAGTGTAAATTGTGGGAAAATGCTAATGAAAAAGCTTAATTTACCATTATCATAATTAATTTTTGGGAAAAGGATAATTTTTAGTTTAGCATGCATACTTAAACAATTTAGAGTTCATATGTGAATGAGAAACACCAATAAACTGAATTACAGCAATATTATTATTTATTTTTGAAAGTATAGAGCTGTCCTGATTTATTTTTGTATGATGTATTTCTACCAATGTTTCAACCAATCCAACCAACCATTGGACATTGTCAAATTCATAATTCCCAAACTTGTACATTGTGCGATACCTTTTCTGTTATGACGAAGCCATTCACAGAGATATTTTACCATCAAGAACTTAAAAAAGCCACTTTTTAAGTTGGTATTCCTTCATATTATGATTTCTTGACGTTTTCTTTTTTCGACAGTAGTTTGCACTAGCTAGCAAACTTCTGAATCACATCTCAATTTTTCATAATTGTAATCGACTGTATAGACCCTTAATCTTCAATGTTTCGCTATATCAGTGCGAGTTGCATCATGAGAATCCACAAATTTTATTTACGCCTAAATTGGAAATATTATAGTTGCTGTGAAGACTTCCGCGATGATTAGAAGATGAGTCGAGGGTTTTCCGATTTTTTTCCACTTTGGTTCATCGTATTTGATGACAGTTTCTCCAGCATTGTAGATGGCATCTTCAGGTCCAAAGTATATGGAATTTGACATAAATACAGTAAAACCTCTCTATATCGAAATGGAAGGGACCAATTTTTTAGTCATTTTGATAAGTGGAGGTTCATTATAAAGAAGTTTTAGCAAAATGAACACATATTTCCACCTTATGAAACTTTTTGGTAGTGAAATGTGCTGCTTTCTCTTTGATTACTATATTTGTATATTTAAATGTATGCAATTATGATTTTTCATAGTTTTAATGTTTATAATAATAAAAACAAGGGTACACCAACTTACTTAAGCACTCTCCGCCGAAAAAAATTTGTAATTTCTGTTTGTTTCATTTTTTTTCAAATTCTTTTGTGATGATATCTTCTATCTTATTTAATAATTGTAGATTTTCACTGCTGCAGTCCTCCATATTAAAAAAAAATCTTTCCATCACACCCAAAGCATCCTGCACCTCTTTTTTAGTTGGCTTTGGCATAAAATCCTCACCATCACTCCCTTCTTCTTCCATGTTATGGACTACTACTGGAGATTCCCCACCAGCTTCTTCCTCCATTTCTACTAACACCTCTCCCTCATTTGGGGCACATGTTAGCAAGACATTGTCAACATTAATAAAGTCGTCAAATGATGACTGAACATTAGTTATTTTGTTTATTTCAAGCCATTCTGTCGGTTCGTCCTCATACAAAATATCTTACTCACTGCTGTCCCCCATAAATCCTGCCTCTGTAAAACATTTTTCAATGACGTCTAACTTCAAACAAGTCCACGAAAGACAGAGCCTGTGCATGGCCTGAATTATGTTCCAAGAACACTTTTTCAAATCATTTTTCTCCTCAACTGTTCACAACATGTATGACACCAGTTGCTGCCTGTAATGTCTCTTCACAATGGAAACTATTCCTTGATCAAGTGGTTGCAATTTGCTGGTGGTGTTTGGAGAAAAATACACTACTTTGACGTGTCGTAACACAATCCCCTCAACTTTATGTGCTGTGCACTGATCAATGAAGAGAACTATTTTCCGGTTTCTCACTCCCATCTTTGAGTCCAGCATGGTCAACCACTCACAGAATAAAGATGCTGTCATCCAAGAGTTTTTTTGAGTTTTTGTATGAACAAGGAAGTTTCTTAATATTTTTAAAGCATCTAGGCTTTTTATATTTTCCAATCACGAGAGGCTCCAATTTCTCTGAGCCATAAAAATTAGCACAGAAAAGCACTGTGAATCTTTCTTTGCTTTTTTTCCCTCCATGGCATGATTGGCGTCTAACTGCTCAAGTTCTGTCTGGAAGCAAGTGATAAAAAAATCCTGCCTCATCTGCATTAAAAATGTCCTGTGGTTTATACCCGGCTAAAATCGTCTGCAAAGTTGTTTTCCCATCTTCTACCACTGTGTCACTTACAGAAGCCTCTTCCCCACTCATCTTCAAAGTTTTGAGATTCCACCGAACTTTAAACTTTTGAAGCCACCCATTTGATGCATGAAAATTTTCAATGCCCATTTTCACTGCTACTTCTCTTGCCTTTTGCTGTAGAATAGGTCCAGAAACAGGAATATTTCTGGCTCTACCTTCCATCAACCAATCAAATATGTGTCTGTCTAAGTGTTCACTTTTCACCGCCTGCAATTTTTTATTTATGCATCCTCGATGTGCTGCCTCTTCAGTTTCTTTGTTGTTTTACAATGGATGTCAGGGTGGATGGTGGTATTCCAAAGGTCTCAGCAACATCTATTTTTCTCTTCCCCTCATCAAGTACGAGTGTAGCAATGGATAACATTGGTAGCTGCATGTTGGTATACGGACTTATAGCTAACCCAACTAACGGCATGTTTTTGCATGTATGTTTTGCTATTTTTATCTTTTTTTAAATAGCGTAGTTTTGAACAGTGCCTATAAAAGTACTGATCCTTTTTTTTATGCATGATATGTAGTGCATGTTTGGTGAGAGTTCACCCTCTGCCACACACCTTTATGGTGGCTTGCAGGGTGTTATGTAGATGTAGATGATCAATGGCCTGCAAATTGCTAATTTAGTTTCAGTTGTCACCAGCTGCCTTTTTTTAGGATTTTTCATGTCCATCGTGGGCCTAAAATTAATCATCTAACTATTTAAAACATGACAGTAAATTATCAAATTAAAAATAGGTAAGCACATTCCTTCATAATATATGGCCATTGAATAAATAGACGGTAAACTTACACGGAAGTTAGGAGTATTTCGCTGACAGATGTCTTAAACTACAAAATTGTGGCTCAAATAACTAACAATGCTGTATGTGGGGGGACGGTAATGCACGATTGAAAGATAATAGAATGGTCGAGTTACAATTTGCGGCGTAAGTATCCAAAAGTAACAGACGACTGCCACGAGGTGCAAGCATGCTAAAATATAACAAATCTTCCGATACTGTACAATAGTCGCATCAGATGTTAATCTCGTACGTATGGGCTCTTTCATAGCTTGCCGTTGCGTTAACGCGAGCAGCAGTTTTTCATAGCTCAGCGTAGCGTAAATAAACGAAAAGCGATAAGCATTTCGATAAATCGGCTGCAAACTCACTGCAATTCTTTACACGTCGCTTTGGTATTTGATTATAACTGTGTAAAGTCATGTCTACGTACAGTAAAATAAATATAGAAGTATTATGAGTTGTCACCAGAATTTTTACAATCTCATCTGCACACTTGTTGACTTGGAACACCACTATTTTAATAAGTCACCTCAATGACTCAAAATATGAACTCAGTCGCCAAATCCAGTTTTTTGTTAATATTAAGTCAGTGTGGAAGAAGAATCATATACCGTAAGTTGGGGCGAGTTCGGACACTTTTTTGTATATAATCATTATTTGCGCAACGACGTATTTGCCGATTTGCGCGAAAATCGAAATTAAAAATCTATAAACCTATACTTATTTAGCATTCCCGTAAATCACCGCAGGAGGGTTTCTGGTGGAGAGGCTGTGGTTGGTCACTGTTGTGGAATTGACCCTCCCGCAAACCAACACAGCAATTTGTTGACAAGGGTTGCCAATTTTTATGGCCATTGTAGATTTTAAAATTTTTATTTGTCATTTATCCAAGTTCAAAAATTTCTCAAAAAAATAATCTTATTTATCCAATGTGATTTTCATGCAATACAGAAAGTTTCAGTAAATTTTGTTTTGTAGTAACCTGTGGTAAAACTGTTGAAACAATACACCATGATGTTCTGACGAATAATCCCCAGTTACCATCCACCAGTTCAGCTCATGTACTTTTTAACATTCATAATGTCTGGGTAAAACTTTCATTTCATTCTTCACAACATGAACTTCGGTACAGTTTAAATATACTCCTGGAGGTGTTCCTAAATTATAACTAGCATCCTATACGCAAGGGCGTATGGGACGCAAGTTCATAGTACAGTTGGCACCCTTAATCTGGGAATCCCTAATCCGGGAACACCAATAATCCGGCAATTTTGCCACTACCACCTACCTGGTACTTTGAGGAAAATGCCGAAAATTTTTGACAGAAACATTTCTTCATAACCTGCCAAGATATTATCCCATTCTTAATGTTAATGTTCCAATTGCGAGAATCAGAATAATTTAAACATATGAATTTCTGGTAATTCATGTACACTGGAGTCATTCTGCAACTTGAACTAAACATACAAAATTGAAGACATTACCTATATGGACTAGTTTACCGATCGGCCACTTTCAATGGCACACTCATTTTTGATTGACCACTGGATGTAATTTGATAAAATTGTTTGTTATCTGCTTATGTTTCACCTTAACCTTGTCTAATCTATGCAGTTGTGGCAACAGCAAAGGAGTGAGCATCAGTCCAAAACGTTATTAATTGCAGTAGGAGTGCAAGTTGTGAAAAATCTTGATGCCGTTGAATCAGTAAAGCGTTTGTCTGAAACGTACTGCGTGGGATCTTCAACAATATAACACATTAATGCATTATGGTATCCTCGGCCGCGGGCTGTTTTGGGCGAGCTTCTCTTCGCTCTGTCCGTGTTTATATATCACTCAACTACGGGATAACTATTGAAGATAGAGCCTTGCGGTTTTCTTTATTTGATTCAGGAGATATCATTCCACATAACGGTTGGAAAGAAAAAAAATTTATTTCTCCAGGTTAGCGAGAAAATCAAGCTGAACTTTGGCTTATTAAAACTTGCTTCGAAGTCAGAAATTCAAAAATCGGAAAAAATCAAAAAAAGGCGACGACATTCTTCTACAAGTACCTTTAAGCACATAGGTCAGAATTAGTTTCCAAAGTCGCTATCATCAAAGCCGTGGACCCCTGCACGCCGAAAATCTTAATCGTTTCGGCGGCTGAGGAGGCCCACTGGGCCGCTACGAGCCATTCCCTCATTCCATTCTCCCCGTAGCCACTGGTCAGCGGCAACATTGTTTCAGCCTTTCCTTCTTCCTCCTCCCCCTCTGGTCATTTGCAGGTGGCTCGCTGCTAAAAGGCCGGGAGGGCCGGGAGCGTCGGATTACACAATGAGTTCTTCTGAGAAATGATTGAAAGACTCAGCTCCATGGTCGAACTCTCACCGTATTGAAGTACGCTGCCAGTGGTTTTATAACCCTCCTTTTTCATTTTTAAAGTTTTGCGAAAACTACTAATTGTAGAGAGGAATACATAGAAAGTGAAATAATGATAATAAAGCTTCGTTCGCGCTCGCGGCACTTATTGATACCCATTCGGAACTGTCTTTAAATTAATTAATTTATTTTACAATTACTAATGGGTTATCATACTCTCTACAGCTATTCTTCCTCAGGGAAAAAAGTTTCTATATCTTCAACCTTTCATTTTTATCACTTACAACATATTATTACTTACTTAGCCCTCCGTGGTCCCACATAAGAAGCTGCATTTACATAAACAATTACCAATTTACATTTGGTTTTTACTTCCAATTCCTTTCTCCTTTAAAGTATGTTAGAAATTAAGAAGGGTTAAGGGATTCAAAAAGATACGGCGTATGAAACACATTAGTAACCTAGTGCAAATTTGAACTGGAAATACCTTCAGCTGCACCTGACACAATGGCAGGTGGGAATAAAATTTTTTCCTAATAAATACGTAATCAACCATTAGAATAGTTCTTCTGTGGCGTTTTCCAATATTCTGATAGTGAAATGAGCAGATAAATAACTAAGGTTGATATTAATCGCTTCTCGTGTTCTCTTGAAACCATCATTAATTTTTCACTCGAGACTTTTCCTCGTGAAAGTGATTGATTTTAGTTCATTGCAAACAACCACAATGTATGTATATCAATATCTTTATAAAAAAATAGCAACAACTATATTCGCTCTTTGTCTTACAATCTACAATCGTTTTGCCTTCCCGAAAATTTTAGGAGTATTTATTGTCCTACACCAGACATGAGCCAGATGAAAGAAAGTACCTACCTACCATAAAAAATCTAATCCTTAACAAGAAATATAGTTGCCTGTTTCAAATCATGTGAACTTCCATTAAATATTCGGTTTCTCAGTTCAGGGATGGGCATGATTCGTCTTCATGAATAACGAATCATGATTCGCGAATCACAAACTTATTTGTGATTCGTGCTTCGGATCATTTTTTTTAATGATTCGTGATCCGTGAGTCGACTCATTTTTTTTAGTTGAGGTGATTCGTGAGCCGAACTTTTGTGACGCAGCTC
This sequence comes from Platycnemis pennipes, assembly GCA_933228895.1. Taxonomy (NCBI): domain Eukaryota; kingdom Metazoa; phylum Arthropoda; class Insecta; order Odonata; family Platycnemididae; genus Platycnemis; species Platycnemis pennipes. Next base: position 82,409,720 of record OW121846.1, read on the forward strand.
ACGATTCACTGACGAATCATGAATTAATATCACTGATTACACTGCTAGAAACGTACATCAGTCTTTCACTGACAGTTACTGTGTAAGTATACGTCAGAAGTGGAACAATATGGTTAATGCAAACTTCAATAATATATTTTACACTATATTATAGATTTGTTCAAATGTGACTTTAAATTGTTTTGAAAAAATAGCAATGAAATGTCCTACATTTAAATGATGACCACGAATATTACATTTATTACATGTAGACTCCTTGATAATGACCTACAAAAAATTGAAAAATTGTGTGATACATGGCAGTTAGAATTACATTTAAAAAAAAGTGCGTGGTAATGAATTTTTGGAAAAAGAATTGTTCTCCTTCTAGCACTTCAAATTAAGTAATAATGAATTAGCAAACGTGGAATCCATTAAATATCTTGGAATAAGACTGTCACATGATCTTTCCTGGGGTAAACACATACGTGAAATAATGGGTCAAGCTAATCATAAACAGGGATTCATCAAAAGAGTACTGGATAAATGTGACGATCATGTACGAGAAATCAGCTACTTTTCCCTTGTTAGACCTCATTTGGAATATGCTGCCAGTGTATGGGATAAGCCACCGAGTGCATCCACCGGGTTGCGGATGGTGGGTCGACCTCTAGATATAGAGGTTAGTTGCAAGATAAGTGAGTTTACTCATCGAATAAGCAGTGGTGGACAAAAAGCGACGGCATTCCGAGGGGGTATTGGTCTATCCCTGGGTAAGGTAGGTCTCTAAATAATACCGAACCTGTGAAGATGCCATGACTTGGCGACGAGAAGCCGCTAATAATTACGCTTCTCATCACCCAGCGAAGAGGGCAGCACCTATTCTTCACATGAGTGAAGGAGGAATGCGTGTGAAGAGCTTCCTGCAGTACAAAGAAAGATAATAATGGTGAAGATCGAAACCAAACCTGTAGATACCGGAGTGGTGCAGGTTTACATGCATACGACGGACTATGAGGATGAAGAAGTGGAAGACGTCTACGAAGATATCGGAAGTTATAAAATAGGTAAGAGGAGAAGAAAACCTAATTATTTTAGGAGACTGGAACGCTATCATCGGCGAAGGTCAAGATGGAAGAATAACTGGAAACTACGGATTGGGAATCCGAAACGAAAGAGGAGAAAGACTGATGGAGTTCTGCACACAGCATCAGTTAGTGGTAGCCAACACATTGTTTAAAAATCACAACCGAAGAAGATACACATGGAAAATGCCAGGAGACAGAAGAAGATGTCAAATAGATTACATTTTAGTGAAGCAGAGATATAGAAACCACGTGAAGGACTGCAAAAGCTAGGGTAAAAAGTTAGGGTACAAGGGAAGCAATATTGGCCCTTAGACTACTCATAGAGAAGAGAATGGAGAAGAACAAGCCGAGGTTCATTGCATTTGTGGATTTAGAGAAGGCTTTTGACAACGTGGATTGGGATTTAATGCTTGGAATTCTGAAGGGAAATGGAGTGTCCTACAATGACCGAAGAATTATCCATAGTTTGTATAAAAACCAAGTGCCTGTGATTAAATCAGGACCCAGCTGTGAAGAGGCAAGAATAAGGAAAGGAGTGAGACAAGGATATGCACTGTCTCCCGTCATTTTTAATGTTTACATCGAGAGAGCCATCAATGAAATCAAAGAGAAGTCTTCTGGAGTGACTATCCATGGAGAAAAAATAATCATGCTGCGATTCGCTGATGACATAGCACTAATAGCAGAGACAGAGAGGGATCTGAACAAGATTCTAGTAACCATGGAAAGGACAATGGCCAGATATCAGCTGAAGATAAATAAGAAGAAGACTGAGATATTGTCGTGCAGCAAGAAAGAAGAGGCGAAAACCAATGTCAAACTAGGAAAACAAAAACTTGAAGAGGTGAAAGAGTTCTGTTACCTAGGGAGCCGAGTAACCTACGATGGACGAAGCAAGAAAGAAATAGTTAGTAGAATAGCCCAGGCAAAGAGGGCATTCTATCAAAAGAAGAATCTCCTTACAGCTGGAAATACAAGCGTAGAAGTAAGGAAACAGTTCATCAGAACATACATCTGGAGCATGTTTCTTTACGACAGTGAGGCATGGACGATGAGAGCAGCGGAGAAGAAAAGGGTGGATGCATTCGAAATTGGTGCTACAGAAGAATGCTGAAGATTAAATGGATTGACCGAGTAAGTAACGAGGAAGTCCTAAGAAGAGTAGGAGAAAAGAGAGGTCTGCTGAAAACTCAAAAAAGAAGAAGGGACAACTTAATCGGCCATATCGTGAGACTTGATGGCCTGATGATGACTATCGTCAAGGGAAAAGTGAACGGGAAGATTGTAAAAGGCAAGCCTTGTATGAGATACATGGATCAGGTTGTGAAGGATGTAAAAGAGAAGAATTACGCCACAATGAATAGGTTGGCCGATAGAAGAATCGAGTGGAAAGCTGCTTTAAACCAATCCTAGGATTGTTGACCAATGATGATGATGATGATGACGAAATCGGTCTAAAAAATGAACTTGAACGTGTGCAGCGAACACCAGCAAGATTTGTAAAGGGATGGTACAATAACTATTTTAGCGTAACCAGTCTATTAAATGAATTAAAGTGGGAATCATTGTCTGATCGCAGGTTGAAATGTAGAGTTCTTCCCCTTAATAAATTCCAAGATAATATTTTCAGTGATGATGTTAGAAATATTTTGCGAACCCCAACTTACTATGGTAGACTGGACCATAATCACAAAGTTAGAGAAATTGATTGCCGAAATGACAGATTCTAAATGTCCTTTTTTCCTCGTACAATTAGGGATATGAATAGCGGTAAATATGTCCAATACGAGTGAACCAATGTATATCATAGGTAGCTGCATGTTGGTATAAGGACTTGAAGGTAACCCAACTAGCAGCATGTTTTTGCATGTTTACTTTACTACATTTATTTTTTTAATAGTGAGGTTTAGACTAGTATACTATTACTACTTTTTCATGCATGATATGTAGTGCATGTTTGGCGAGAATTCACCCCCTGCCGCACACCTTTATGGTGGCTTGAAGGCTTGTACACAGAACTGGTAATTTATGATATTCAGTTAATCCACGATGTATCTACACAAGTGTTAATTAACCGGCGAAAAGATTGGTATAGGTTCCCAATTATGGGAGCAATGTTCAGAATGTGACCATTACTTAGTGGTATTATCATTCTGCAATAATTCTGTGATTCGTGAACCGCACGAATCATATTTAAAGGAAAAATCACATGATTCATGATTCGAGATTTGAATCAAATTTATAGCAGTGAATCGTGATTCGTGCTTCGAATCTAATTTCCTTCGATATTCATGATTCGTGACTCAAATCAATACTAGGTGATTCGTGCCCAACCCTGTCTCAGTTGTAATTTACAATTAAATAAAAATAACAATTTTGAAATGAATTTAAAATGGAAATAAATTTTGTGGTTTTTATAATCTCCATCTTCACAACCAATGGAATGGTAAAAGTTGGCTATCATAACAATTTTGCAGAAGATATGCCTATACAAGGAGATTAGATGCACTCATGATTTTGTCGATGCACGTGGTGAAACTAGGAGTAGTAGATAGAATTCGGAGTAAAATTCGTGAATATAATAGAAAAAGTGACAAATCAAGCAAACGTATGTAATTTCAAGAGGTTGAATTTGTACCAGACGTTAAGAGACTTTTTAGAGACGGATATACTTCGCGAGAAGGTACTCACCGACAATGAAGTAAACGTCATAGGCGTGGTAGGATTATAGGTGACTTTTTATAGCATTTTTAGTTATTATCTTAATTTACCTACGAATTGAATTCCCTTGGTGGCCAATTATTTTCTCTTTCACTGTAAATGATATTTCCATTTCATAGACCTATTCAACCCACGTGTGAGCCATGCGTCTGTGCAATTAGGTTCTCAGCATCATTTGTGGTAATTGCTGCTATCAATGTTGCTCCTATTTATGTTCTATTGATGTCGATTAGAACAATTCAATTATATTATTTCTCAATGATGTTTTTGAAGAGCAAGTTACTCATCGAACACACGATAATTGATTAATGAAATTTACTCGAGTTTGGCACCGGGTGTGGCTTTTCATTGCCGATGTTTGGATGAGCGTGTTACTCATCGAAAAGTCAGCCGTGAAAAGTATCACCCGGTGCCAAACCCGAGAAGAGGCCTGTACTAAAAGATGAGACAGCTACTGAAACATGTGCTTAAAAAAGTGGGAGAATTTTGTTGCTTAAGAAGTATAATAATCAGTGAGAATTGAAGCAAAAAGAAAACTTATATCCATGAGGAGAAAATTGGTCAAGGAAACTTTTAAAAAGAAAAAAAGTCAAGTATAAGAAAAGAATAAACTCTGCATTGGCATTTTGTTTAAAAAGAATCATTGTGAAGGGGTATACATATAAGGGAAGTATGATTGATTCAATAAAATAATTCTCCCCCTCGAAGACCACTAAAATAGGTACCTTGTATAGAGGCATTCATTTGTCTTCTAATTTGGATGCCTTTCTTTCAAGAAGAATTTGATTGAAAGAAACTACATTTTAATACGTTCCACTCTATTTCATTACCATTGTATTTAGTAGTAAATTAGTTTGGAGCGTACTAATTTAAAGTTTTTCCTGCATGTGAGTTCCGTAAAGTGAAGCCTGAAACTTTAAAAAAATTGATGAGTTAGGTTACCCGGGTAATGTGACTGTTGCTCCAGGACGCGAGTAAATACATTAACTATTACTCATTAAAATTGTATCGTGTAGGCCCGAAAAATTGCACAAATGCGTGGCCAGATAATAGCGTTTCAATTTGGTTCGTTTGAGCATGAAAGCGCGAGGGTGAAAACAATGACTATACAGGACTTAAAATAGCTATGTTAGTGCATAGAATACAAGTTGTTTTTCAATAGAATGACATTTAATACGGTAAATTCGTCTCTTAGGTATTTTTTTCCCACAAAGGAGAAATATTGCTTCATGAAAAACTGTAACCTGTAAGGATTGCTGTAAGCGCTTGCTTATTGGGGATTAGCTAACTTATTTTACCAGAAACGCCCTGGAAAGAAACTCCAAAAGCTTTCAAAGGATATTTTTCAATATCCTACAAATTGATGTCTCTCTTCAACGTAAATACGGCCGCCTAATGCAACTTTTGCAGCTCTCCTGGCACGACATAATTTTCAGGGACATATTAATTCTACCATGGAATCCCAGAAATTACACCTTAGGTAAAATTATACATTCCCACTCTCACCTTCGAATCACTGGGTGACGCCAATCCTGAATTGGCCAAATCCCATTCCCAAACAGAAAGTTTATACTTAGGAAACTTAAGCATGACAGCATTTGCCATATTTTTCAAATACATCCTCCCAGCCTTGCAATCGGGATGAGGGAATATCCCACTGGATTGGAGAAGTCTGCACAGTACACTAAACATCTGCGTACGTATATGCCATGTGGGATAATGAGGTATGCAACCCAAACTTTCTGGAAGAGCATAATCATGCTCCACAGTAACATAAAAATCCCACGTGTCGTGCTCAATTATTGGATTTTTGAATGTCGTGCCTGATTGATTGATTTTAGCACAAAGAAATTTACAGTCATAGATTCATCTGTGGCCACCTGCTTCAACATAATTGGCACGACCCTCTCTCCCTGCCTCAGGCTGCTGAATTCTGTTGAGTCCTCAGACCCCGGAATGCTTGCCCTTACCCAATAAGAGGGATAAGCAATGGACTCAGTGTCGCAAAAATCTATCAAATAGACCAGTATAAGGTTGGTCAAAGTCCATCTCTGCATTTTGCTCTTCGTTTTATCCATTCTCATTAGGAGCTACTATTTTGGCAGGGGTTTGTGTCTTATTCTTAAGGGAATTTCTCTTCTTCAGCGGCTTTCTCAAGTACTTGGGGCATTGAGTAAACAGCCTAGGAACAGTCCCTGGTTCCTATTTTGGCTTTTTATACTGAAAGAATGAACGTTAGATACATCATCCCAGGCAAGAAGAAAATATATTCAGTTTCCATAATTAGCGCAAGAGATGCATTTCAAAACGAAAGGGAGAAATAAATAGCATACACCATAGTCAAATTTCACGAACTGGCCGTGAAAACTTTAGCTGCGTTACCCGCTGAAACTGCTCAATAGTAAAATATTCCACAGAGAAAAAATCATTCGCAGTGACCGGGATTTGAATCCGGAAACCAGGGGGTCCGGGTTCGAGTCCCGGTCAAGGCGAATGATTTTTTTTCTCCGTGGAATATCTTACTATTGAGCATACACCATCTTTATATAGAATAATCATAGCTCAGCGCAACCCAGGGAAATTTCACGAAGGCCAATTAATGTATACTGTACAGCTGCTAATTACCCATCTAGGGCGCTTCTTCGAAGTTGTTTCGATAACAGAGCCGAGGTTAGCACTGTATACAGATCTTTCAAGCAGGCTCTGGTGAATTAAACCTGTTCACGCAGAATTGTTAGGAGGCCTACCTATCAAAACTTAAAGTTGATTAAGTACGTTAAGGTCAGGGTAATATCATACCAACCATCAAATTATGGTAAATGATCGTAAGCTTCCCCGGTGAATGATATAAATGAAATGTTCTCGGGTTTGGCACCAGGTGAAACTTTTCACGGTCGACTTTTCGATGAGTAACACGCTCATCCAAACATCGGCAATGAAAAGCCACACCCGGTGCCAAACCCGAGTGAATTTCATTAACACATTCAATGCGGGCCCAATTTTCATGAAAGTCGTCAGAATCAGCTGATTAAAAAAATTTTTTTTTACTTAATTTGTATTTAGTATAGTTCCTTATACATGTTTATACATGATTTGAGTAAAATTTTTAATTATTTATGCAAAAATCGGTACTACGTCAATTGACATGCTCCGTATTTCACGCTCGCCAAGCTATAAAAAAAATGAGCGTGTTGCCTAGCTTTCAGGATACGCACAAATTTTCACGAAGTTAGCAGTAAAGCTGTTTTTATCGCTTTGGCGCTGGACTTTTGTTATAGTTGTCGGGGATTATTATACGTAAAAGAAAGGATGTCTACTGTGTGATGATGGGGCCGCACTGACCCGAGTAATGAAACCAATATATGACGACTCGTCCGGGACCAAGTGAAATGAAGCCAAGTTTGTGCGCCCGCCTGACACATCGACCACGTAAACACTCCACCTCTGGGAAAACCAAAACGCACCCCCACGCTGGTCGCAACGGTACCCTTTGTTAGTGCATAAGGTCAGCGACCGCCCTGCCGAGAGCGTTGGACAGCTGCAGGGGCTCAAACACCCCTTTCGGGAAGGAAAGGCTATTGTAAGGGCACCAAAGGAAGAGTCCGGCGCAACCGCTGGCACTTCCCATCCCCCGCTGTGCATACAGCTGAAGGCACCCACCTCTACTGGAATTAGATGCTTGGCCGACAATTAGTACCGAACATCGGCTCTAGCTAAATTCCCACCCACAAGGGTTCGGAAATTGACCGCCACCATAGGCGATAAGAGGGTCTGCTTATCGGAGGGTCGAGAAGAGTTGCTGATGATAAGGTCCTAGGGTCTTCGGAGGGAGGGGGGTCAGTAATCCCGTGAGTTGGGCCCCAAGGTTGGGGATGCTACTACGCCACAGAGTACCATCGAATGGCCTCGGAAAAATCCACAAAAAGACTCCCAATGAGCTAAGGATACTGAAAATATTTCCATGACAGGTTCTGCAGTGCAAAAGAGTGAGTTTTATCTATGTTTACTTTTGCTGACGTAATTTATTATGCACTAGGAGAGGATACCCTTTGATAGTGGACTAAGGACAAAATATGGTTTCGTAATGTACGAGAATGAATTAATTTCCACGGCTGCTACATTGATTTACAAGTATTTAAAACTTTTCCACCTAACTTTAATTAGAGGATTTAGAATTAGTCGAAGGAAACAAATGAAATACGAGATACAACCTTTATATATCGATTCACATCATTCACATAAAATATACATATGGCACAATATGGTTCAGGAGTAATTTTTACAAAGCCCTTATAAGAATTGCACATGCACCACAATATATACAATATATGAAATATGTACAATTTATAAAATATGTGCAATATTACAATATATTAAATTTAATCTTTGTGGTATTCCCTGAAACAGGGATCCAGGCAGAGCCCAGGATCACCCTCACAATCTGGGCAGTATATATTGGTCTGCTTCCTTATTTTTTTGGCTCTGCAAACCCTGCAGTATTTTGGGGAACTTTTCTTGGAGCCAGTGGGGGGGAGGAATTTAGGGAAGCGGGAACGTATGGAAATAGTACCCCTTTGTTCACGGTGAGGAACTGCCCTGCAACTGACCAGGTAATCAATTACGCGGAGGCGGAATGAGTACCAATCCAGCCCGTTTCTTCTTTCTCATCCTCAGACCCGATCTCCACATTTGTTTCCCCCTCATTCTCCGAATAGAGGAAAGAAAAAATGTCCTCGGCGTCCATCTCGGTCACCATATTGGTCTCCTTTTCAAAAGGAAGCCACCCTGAAAAATAAAGGACGTTACTCTGCAGTGAAGAGAGAGAGATACATAGGTGCATACATTTTCAAGAAGAAAACATGTTGAGAGCCTAAAGAAAATCTTGTGTTTATTCTAAATTCTTCGAATTACTTCAAATTATAAGGTAGCACATTGCAAACTTAAAACAGCAATGAAACGATGTTTTTTTTTGCAAAATAGGTCATATAAATGCATTATAATACGTATTTTTAAAATCGTAGGCATAAAAATAGAAGTTAGTATAACTAAAAAGACCTGTGGCATAATTATTCTGATATTTCAAACATAAGTATCAAAATATAATACAGAAAAAGCAGGTTCACGAGAGAAATGAACATAGAAAAGCAATACATTTACGTAAAACTCCTTCACGCAGTGGAGCTATTTAACAAATCTGACCCCAAACATTTCCCCAGCGTAAGGGTTTACACATCGCAATCAGTGAAATGCTGTAGATAAGTCAAATATTAAAATTATTTACATCCCTAATATCCAATCGGAGAAAATTGCGACTATTTCAATGGTAGTTAGCTATACATATCAACAATATGTAGCAACGATAGTATTATATAGTGTTTGACAGCGAATGCCTATTGGTCTATGAAATGGAAATGTCATTTGCAGTGAAAGAGAAAATAATTGGCCACCAAGGGAATTCAATTCATAGGTAATTCAATTAAGATAATAACTAAAAATGCTATAAAAAGTCACCTATAATCCTACCACGCCTATGACGTTTACTTCATTGTCGGTGAGTACCTTTTCGCGAAGTATATCAGTCTCTAAAAAGTGCTTCTCATACTCAACTTGTGGATGCTTCACTAAGAAACTATCGCGAAGAACGCACTTCTGCCACTCACCGCGGCTTTCTTCCCTCAGGACCACAAAGCAATGCACCTTTTCGGTATTCGAATTATACTCAGAGGTACAACCATGGAAGAAGGAGGGCATCCTTCCTCCACATGGTACAACCCGATGTGATGTATCTCCTACCGACCATAATGTTATACCAATACAGTCTGGTTTCCAAACTCTAAATCACTTAATGATGTCTTTGAGAAAAGAAAACCAGATCTTATTCGCAGGAACAGTTTCACAAAAATGTGGTTTGCCGCAGTGAAACACCGTAAGACTCGTACTTTGTGTGCTGGCACAAGGTAAATGAAAGGCGAATGAACAAGTGGCGCCAACGACCGAAAGCAGGAACTAAGCGGACAATAAGGGGCAGCAGAGGAAGTGCGAGTGGGTTAGGGAGATGCCGGGGCGTGGTCTGGACTAAGATTAAAACCATTGATTCGTACGAACTTATGAAGAGCGACCTGTAAGGTAAATAGTGTGGGGTAAAGCGTAAGGATGATTACATCAAGAAAAACAGTAGGTTACGGTTACATAATGGCTAAGCATTAAATAATTCGTTTAGGCGAAGTATTTTCGGCAGAAGTACCTCCATATAAAATTTTTCTAATTCTTGTTCCATTTGGTGTTTCCAAAAGAGGTCATTTCTATTAATACGCTCAATGTAAATGGCTAAAGAGCTCCAAACGATAAAGTCGCAGTACGTTTTGTCACAAAGGTGCAACTGTCCCTGTATTTGGTAATGATACTGATGCTTTTGCTTTAGCGTGACATTCTCCCCACTCTTTTGAAGAAAGTCTCTTCTGTCCTGCCGCCTCCGATGGAGACAAATCCCTGCAGGTAATTGGGCATTTCACTTAGATTATGCCGAAAAACTTATTTGTGTATTTTTCCATAATGTTAGCCAGAAAAAAAATTGTTTGAAACTCGTAAAATGTCATAAGGATAAGTGAAAATAGATTCTAACCTCTCTGTCTCACAATCAGCTTTTTTTGTGTAAAATGAAGATTGAATTCTTGACTCTTGCGCAGGAATCCAATTCCATAATCTTTCTGCGATAAATATGATGTTGTGAACATTCCACAATGCTGTTATAGTAATGGCAATTGCGATAAATATTATAATCTAGTCATTTAATTGAGAATTGGTCAAACTATCTATTATTTCTAAATCACAACAATGACTTCTCATAAAACAACATTCCTCATACGATTACGAATACGATTTCCCCTCACCGCCTCGTCCGCTCTCCCCTCGCCAGTTACTTTGTCTGATGGCGGGTGATTCTCGCTCTATGTAGTCGTGTGAGTGCCCCTTCCGCGCTGCGGTGGTGAGAGAGTAGTTGGAGGTGGGGGTATAAGCGGCGGTGGTGGGGGCAGCCCGACATTGGCCGTGGACACGCGAGTGAAAAGACAGGAAACATGCGTTCGTATTTTCAAAACTATAGCTATATTTTTGTATATTAAGTACTGAAAATACTTCTGCTTCAAAGATGGAGAATGAACCTTAACCATCACTGCGTAATATTTTTGGTTTACGCAACAGAAACTGAACTAAAGCGTGCTGAAAAACGAGGGAAAGCGTTGGGGGGCACACTATTTCTCCTCTAAATCAACGCAACAACGTAATTTACAATGATAATGTCGCGCAATGATTGCAAAGATCCTTCCTTCTCTAAGATAAGAGAGAAAACTAGAAGTGCCTCCGAGCTATAGTTTAGCTACAAAAATGTATTTAAAATGGCCTGCAGAAACACTTTCAGCCAAGCTAGTGAGCCACCTTAACGAAATCCAAGAGACCTAAATTTTCCATTGTTCATTGACCTGAGTTTGTTGGGAGTTCGTTAACCTGGGGGTGTTCTGGGTTGCACACCTCCATATTTTTTCAGGGGCTTCTCTTGTCGTATGCAAGAAGCCAGAGTAATCGAACAAAATGAATTTGTTTTATATGGTAGTTGCTAAGGTACATCTTACATGTATGCAGTAGTTTCTTGTACTACTTACTGAATAATTAAAAGGAAAATAATTGGCCTCGGGAAAACGATGCTTCCTCGTGATGGGGCGTGGTGAACTTCTGTGACTCAGCATCTTTATACGGCAGGTGATGTACCAATTGAATATTGTTCATTTTTTTTGCTGGGTTCTTTTATAAGTAAATTTTATCCTTTTTATGACATCGCTTGAGTTAAATACAACTGCGTAATGAACTGTATAAGAACTTACTGGATTATTACATGGTGAAACGACTATGTATTTAATTATTTTTTAGGGTAACGATTCACAATAAATATTATTTTAAAGGTGATAATGGCAGAGGAAATGGTCAGATTTCGTCGAAATTGTATTTTGATTGGGGAAATAAAAACAGATTTCCCGATTGTCATATTGTTCACAGATGAAAAACCACTGAATGTTTTATTCAAAAAAATGCACTCAATTACTGCGAAACTATTCAATGGTAGTGATAATTAATATTTTTCATACCATTTATATTCTCCTTTCCATTGCCATTATGTTAGTCACCGCTATTGAAGTAATTTTTTCAATGAAATGTTGTGTTGCAATAAATGGGGAATATGCGACATTTTGAACGTTTCTTTTGTTATCATAATGATACCTTGAAACTTTGAGCTACCACCTATAACTTAAATTGGTGATTTCTTCCATAGAAGTCCTGTGAAAAGACTCAGGAGACAGTAAAAAAATTCAACCAAATTACTTGAATAATCTTTTGATATTAGAATTTATTATACTATGCACAAAAATTATTTGAAGAAAGAGTCAATGGTAGCCTGATTAAAACTACTCCTTCTCTCTCGAAGAACAGAGTTCTCCCTTTCCCCGAATGCTCTAATACCATTCCTTTAACAGAGAGCAAGAATTTCTCAATCGTGTCCAGTACTGGAATGACTTCTTGGAACTTGGATTTCACAAACTCCCCCTCTAGATCTTCATTGTCCTCTTCAGTCTCCATCATCTTTTTCACTCGCCTCACTTTTAGCAGAGCACGTCACTAACACCTTCGTTGACATTTATGAGGTCATCAAATGAAACATCTTGAATGCTTAGCTTGGTAGTCTGTTACTCCCAATCTTCATCCCCTGGCTTGCATTCACTTCACAATTAGATTCAGTTTCATTAATCCCTACCCTGGCAAAGCAATGTCTTATTGTAGTGGGCGAAACACTATTCTAACAAAGATACATATACTGGATACACACTGGATTTTTAATGGAAATTTTTAGGAAAACAAGGAACATGGGTTGCTAGAGTTTATACCATAATTCTGTGTCGTGTGTCTTTGAAAAAAATGTGTGTGACAAGAAAAAGTTCGTCCTCAAAATTACTATGGCACGGCTCACGGCACCAACCTCTCCACATCGTTGTCAGGAGGTTCTCCCTGCCTGGGAGTTCGTTGTAAGGGAGTCAAAATGCATGGTTTTTAATAGCAGTTTGGTGGGACCAATACCATTTGCTCATTAATGGAAGGTGCTCATCGTAAATGGAGTCCACTAATGGGAGGCTTTACTGTATACCTATTTAAATATTTTTGTTAGCAATAACAATATTTTTAATTAAACCTCAAATCCATCATCACATTGACCCATAGGGTGGTTATTTACCTGGGATAGGTTTTACCTCAGGTAAATACCTCATTTACCTGAGGTTCATTTTGGTTTGAAAAAATGTAAGGGAAAATTGAAATTATATAGAGGGTATATTTTGTGGTGACGAAAATTTAACTGATTCCAATACAACTTTCAAGCTTTCCAGCTTCTGCTTGATCATCTGCAAACCCTGCTGACTTTATCGACTTCCCATTGCCTACACATTAGAATCAAGCGCACCCCATACCTCTCTCACCGTATCCTATGAATATGAAAAAGGTTTTCTGGATCGCAAATCAAGCAATGGATCATTGGCTTGCCGTTTGGCATGGAACAATGCTGATGACTATGCTTCCTAAGAATTCTGATCTCAAAAGTGTTTTTTGAAACATATGAAGGATATCTGGCTTCCTAAGTCACACTGAAATGATTAACTCTGGGCCCCCTATTCCTGGGTGGAGTGGTGGTTTATGTGTTAGCACGGCAAGTCAAAGATCTGATGGTTTATTACCAGTCCAGGAAACTTTTATCATCTGGCAATGCAACAGTTTGGCATGCACAATAGTAAAGTGAATTAAAAACCACAAATTTACAACAGGCGGCTTTGCCTTAACCATCTCTGTACCAAAACCTAATCTGATTCTCTGTGCACCGCGTACTCTGTGCTGTACTTTCTAAATCAACAAAGCATGTGAATAATCACCATTATATTCTACCTTCCTTTTTGCAAGTATGTATTCTCATCACTTCTTTCGCACTCTGTGTTAAATTCTGTTAAGGAATATGACATGGAGATTGATGGCTAGTGAAAACCATATAGAATTATTAATTGGTGTACCTATTTAACATGTATATTATTACATTAGTCTTCACATGTAAAGCAAGGGACACAATGCAATAGAGATGCAATACAATTAAAATACTGTTTCATAGTGAAGCCACTAGGGGCACTGCACTGAATGGTGCAAAATACTAACAACTCAGCAGCTAATGGATTGCATATTTACATAAAAAATGGACAAATTCACTTTGCAGAATTCAAACTGATATTCACCTTTTCTCTCTTTCCCATATTTCTGTCGATTATTCTAAGCATTCATATTGCAACATGAGAAATCCTATGGTAATTATATTCCCTTGTTACCAGCTTTTTTTCGGCATAGGTCTTAATGCAGTTTCTAAAAAAGCCTCTGGCAAAACACCCTCTTGAAATATCCTACAAATAATAATAGAAAATTCTTCTCTTCCACCTTTTCCTTGGTTCATCCATTGTTCACCTAGGATGTAATCAATCCCAACCACTTTCCTCATCCTAATTTTTCACAATGCCTTCTCTATCTCAATATCTAGTATTCCAGGTCCCAGCTTATACTTCTCTACGTACTTTTCCTCTTCTATACCGCAGAACCTGGGCCAATTTTCAGTGTCTTACAAGTCTTCTACGCATTACCTCTACCTATGATTAATTTCAAGAAATCAATCTTGAATATATCTCAAGAACCTTATGTGAAAACCTGTTGTACGGTTCCGAAACGATGGTGATTGAACTAATTTTAAGTGGACTGTATTATGCTGTGCCAACCTTAATCCGTTTACCTAATTATTATGGGAGCCTCACAAGCGAAAGTCATCACTCACCTCATGTAGTGTTGGTCCCTCCACAGACAGGTCGGCTGGTCGAAAAAAACTCCCTTCAGCGTACTTCTCCACGACACGAACACCTTCGGAATACTATTACTACTACATCCATTCAAACCACACACAGCGCACCACGCGGCCGCGTGAGCAATAAAAACAAAACGCAAACAAAAGGCGAGCGACACCCTCGCTCCCTGTGAGGCTCCCGGCCAATCAAATTACTGGCGCAAACACCTGTATTTTTTATAGGATCATCTTAGGCCGAGTATTTTATGATAGTGGGAAGTAATTGTTTTCCTGCATATACCTCTTTAGCTAAAACCAGGGCAGAATCCTTTTTCGTCTGTCAAATTGAAATGTTTCTACCATGAATCCAAGCTAAGTTAGACATAGCAAAAAGATAAGCTAATTAGTGTTCAGAAGTCATAGCCTAGCCATTTATTCCATTCAATTTTGATAATGCATTTTTATAGATGTGCTGCCTAAGTAAGTATGTATAAGTTCCGTCCAAATTGCAATGTATCAATTGTGCAGCTATTTTGTTGTATATTGTCCAAAGCTGTGGCAATGAGGCTTCATTACTGAAAGTAAGTCCTTCAGGCTGTTTCATGACAATGTATGATACATTTTGTTGAACCATTTTATCTACTTTGGTCTTTTCATCTCAATTTTTTATGAAAGTTGCCCAGTTGTTAACGTAACACTCGAAAGTATCCGTATCGATGGAATACTGTAGAATACAAATGTTATATGTCCTATGTCCTGTGTAAAAAAATGAGAGTATATATTGAGAACAAATGCTTGGTACTCGCATTGAAACAATTATAAACATAAATTGGAGATAATCAGTGGTTGGGCTTTGGATTTTTGGGTGGAGTGGTGGTCTGTGCATTAGCACAGCAAGTCAATGTTTGATTCCATCCCATCCAGTCCCATCAGTCACCAAACTGTGAAGTTTGGTGACTGACTTACCAGTTGCAAACTTTTCAGGGTGGTTCTTTTCAACAATGTCCGAAACTTTTTCCCACATTGCCAACACTTCCTTTATCTCATTTGAAGAGATAACCTCCTCCGCTTCTGGCTCCTCTGCAATCTCCTGCAGAAATTCCAAATGTTGCTGCATCTGTAGTTAGCCCAATTCTTCCGTCGTCAGTTCCTTGGAATGTGCTTTGACAAGCTCTTTGATATCTCCCTCATCCACTTCCAGGCCCATGAACCTGTTCAGGTCCAAATCCTTCAATGTCCCTTTCAGTAACAGCCTCAGGCTAGTTTTTCCATGCAGAGATCCAGGTCCTTTTTGTAACACCTTGCCAGGGCATATTAATAATTTTGAGGCATATGACAATGTTGTAATGGTCCTTCCAAAACTCTTGAAGGGTGAGGTTTGCGCTCTCCATAGCCTCAAAGCAGCATTGAAACATTGTTTGGTAAAAAGTTTCTTGAAATTGGAGATCACCTGTTGGTCCATGGGCTGTAAAATAGAGGTGTTGGGTGGAAGTTAGAGAACCTTTATAAAGTTGAACTCTTCTAGGATGTCGTCCTCAAGGCTTAGTGGGTGGCAAGTTGCATTGTCGAGCACGAGAAGGGCTTGCAGGGGTAATTCATTGACCTTGAGGTATTTCTTAACGGCAGGACCAAAGACCAAGTTGACCCACTCCACAAAAAACTTCCTGGTGACCCACGCCTTTGGGTTTGCCCTCCAGATAACCTGTAGCTTCTCTTTTATAACCTTATGTGTCTTGAAGGCTCTGGGGTTTTCTGAGTGGTATACGAGCAGCGGTTTGACCTTGCAATCACCACTCGCATTTGCACACAGTGCAAGAGTCGATCTATCCCTCATGGGCTTGTGACCTGGCATCTTCTTTTCTTCTGCCATTGTATAAGTTTTGCTTGACATATTCTTCAGAAGATTCCTGTCTCATTACAGTTGAACACTTGTTGCAATTCAGCAAAACTTTTCACAAATTCCTCAGCTGCCATAGAATCATAGCTCGCTGCCTCACCATGCCTGACAACGGAGTGAATACCGGTCCTTTTTCGAAAATTTTTGAACCACCCATGACTGGCTTTGAACTGCTCCTGTGCTGAAGTACCTGGGCTCTGCTGAAGCAAATCCGTGTGAATGACTTGTGCCTTCTCGCAAATTATACACTCAGTCTCAGTGTCTCCAGCGAGCTGCTTCTCTGTCAATCACAAAAGTAGCAGATTCTCCATTTTTTCATGGACAGAGTTGCATAGCTTTGAAATAATTTTAACACCCGTAGCAGGAGTTAGAGTCTTTATCGAGTCCTTCGGCTTCAGAATAGTACACCCGTCCACAATAAAAAGTTACCACTTCAGAGCCGAAATTTTTCTAAGTCCCGAGTTGACGGCGATTTGACAATGCTGCGTCACGGCTTCCCTCTGGCGGAGCCTGGGGAAGCTCTAACCAAAAACAAACCCCCTTCCCTCCTTCCTCCTCCTTTCCTTCTTTAGCAGAAGGGATTACTGAATGGATGGTCTTCTTCTCATGCCATAAAGATGGTCGTTTCTCCGACTCCTACTGCACCACGTCTGAGGTCCCGAACATACCTCTACGCTCGCCACCGTCGTCACGCATTGACATAACATCAAAAATCGACGTTCACTTAGAAGAGGAAATCGCAAATCATCATTGTTCATTATCACCCTCCAATTTGTGTCCCTTAAAAAATTAATTCATTGATTTATTTGTGTTGTTTCACGTTCGTGCCATTTCAGAGCGAGTTCATTGACATTTTTTATTCTCACATCAATGTGGTCAGAAGCTTTGTAAATATGTGATCCCAATGATTTAAGACTAAGAATAGGCTCAAAAGAAGAAAATAACGTTCCGAATGTCGTAGCATTTCCACGAGTTAACCTTAGGATTTCTGGAATGGGACTCGTAATTTCAATAATAATAATACCTATGAGATTTTTGCTTGTGTAACACCAATACACATCTGCTCTTGACCACGCAGCCGTTTCCCTAAAATCCGGTCTAATGTCTGCTACGTTAAGAGACGAGGGCCTCCCTGCAACAATGATGCAATATGGGGAGGTGCGCGAGATTAAGGACCTAGGTTGAGAGGAGAAGAGAGAAAAGACCTCAGGCAGGAGACCTTCCTTACAAGACTAGTTTCACCCAAGTTGTCAGCGTATAGATCTTTAGTTGCAATACCTCATATTACGATTCTATTCTTCACCCGCGAAATTCTGCCATCATAAACTTCGGACACAATGTGCCTATTCCTATAATGCATTAAAAACAATCTTAGAAATCTCCTTAGCGGTCCATTAAAATTATCTACATCTACACGATACCCTGCAAGCCACCGCGAGGGTGTGTGGCAGGGGGACTACTTATAGGGCTTTCTCCACTATCAGAACTGCATTTTTACACTAATTATCTCCAACGTCCTTTATTCAAAAACATTGACCGCAATGGGCGTTGATGGATGTGGAAGGTGGGAGATGTATGAGGGTTACCGGTCCTAATGCAGCTAATTGCACGCGCATGCATCCACAACTAAATAATTATTCGTATGAGATTTAACTGATTGCAAGAGCTCCGTAAGCATGTGAAGACGTTTACGTTGGTCAAAGTGCTACTAATGTTAGGCTGTACCTACTTGATTATTCAATGTCTTTTTCCGTTCTTCAAAGGATGAGGACAGTGACTACATACGAATATTCCCGAATAACCATTGTTTATATGAGACCTTCAGGCGGTCGCAAAATACCCCCAATTCTCACCCTAACCCTTATGCCAGACCGCGGCATTGAGCCACGAGACCTCCTACCCCTGCCGAAGGATCGTCAACCACTATTCTCCTCCTCCCGTAGGGGAGGAGCGGCGAGGAAGCATGTCTGGTTGGGAATTCCTGGTCAGGAGGGGTTTGCACACGTGACCCGTGGGCACCCGGCCGCCTCCTGGCAATCTCCTCTCGAGGGGCCTATTGCTCGGATTGCGGAGTGGGTGGTCGGCAGTTAGTAATTTTCTTACGAATCTATATTGCAACTGAGAATACTAATTGCAAATTTATATGCTCTTTCTTTCTTTCCCTTCTGATGGACAGGTGCTTTATTATTCGACCATATTGCATACCAAACAATAACGCCAAAATGTTTGAATATTGCAGTGATGTTGCAGTTCAATAAAACAAAGGCAAACGGAACGGAGGTGTTTATTGTTTACTCGGTGATTACATGGCTGACACCGGATTTAAACTTATACATGCGACACTGTCTGAATTCCATCCATGAGCTCCGTCTCCCACATCCGGGTACCCGCAAGGTTGCCGACCCATCGATACTCCATTGTTCGATATACCTAATCGATACCGGTGGATCATCAGATATATTTCTTAAATGGACGGAATCAATTCATTTTTGCATGTGAACCGTTACTTCCTTCACACCATGTATGAAATTAATAAGAGACTATCAAACCTAGATCATGAAACCATGTTGATAAACGTGTTCACTCTTGGGCATGTAAATGTTTTGAAATATTCGCCCGGTAATGTGAGTAGAAACAAACCTAAAAGCGATCAGGTGGAAGAGTGGATGGACAGGTGGAATTTAGACATAGCCAAAAAGAAACTACTAAGTTAATTCCATGGCTTATTTTTGAGTCCTCCAAAATAAACCGTGGAATTAACTAAGTACTTTCTTTTTCGCTATGTCTAAATTCCACCAAGTCAACTTGCCGACCATCGATTATAGACGTCTGCGATGTTTTACCTGCTTCCGGATCACCCCTTATGCATGGGCACTGGGCTGCAAGGGCATAAACTCAGGATGTTGACCTGAGGCATACCGTGTGCAGGGGTCGTGGGTGCAATAAAACGTATAGAGTAAGGTTTTTGGGCAGTGGAAAATTATTCCTTGCGGAGACCGGTCCTCCC
Organism: Platycnemis pennipes; assembly: GCA_933228895.1. Taxonomy (NCBI): domain Eukaryota; kingdom Metazoa; phylum Arthropoda; class Insecta; order Odonata; family Platycnemididae; genus Platycnemis; species Platycnemis pennipes. The sequence continues at coordinate 82,429,318 of OW121846.1, forward strand.
CATCCCCATTGTCTCAGTACAGGGACTCAACAGAGTGGTCAGAGGGAACATGCCGCCCCCCCATTTGGCATTCAGCTCTCCTTTGAGGAAAGGGGAAAAGGTGGCTGAGGAAACGAAGAGCAATGCGGACTGGAGGGTGAAGACTCTCGGGACACCCCCAACTAAAACCCTCACGGTCTAATTCCCTAATATCCGGCGAATATCCTCACGGAGTGATTTCCTACATTTCCCTAAAAACGCACGCAAATTTTATTTAATAACTGAGTGGATGAACAGTGGACACACGCTAGGATTCTTGACGTATCGGAATTATTTCCGAAAGTAGGGTATTGGCTAAGGGCTCAAAGGCTTCTCTGATTATGCCGTTCTATGCAACTCTCTTTTAGAGAGAATTATGTAATGAGGCTGGAGAAACTTAGAGACTTCTCCTTTGTAAGAAGCTCGGCCCACATAAGCCGATAGCTATTGATTATCATAAATTAATGGCTTTTGAATAAAATTCCAGAAGTTCATGCGTTACAAAAATACTGATGATCATATTAGCAGCTGATCTAATTTCATATAGACGTAATACATGAGCAGTTGAAGCAGTGATCAATTGAAAAAACTACAGAATAATAAACCTAAGGCTTTCTGTTTACACATTCCTAAGACTTTCTTCACACCTACGCTCTGCGACATGAACGTTGGATGAATCTAAGTTAATTGGTGACTTAGTGATGAATAAATGTAGGCGTTTTGAAGTGTTAAGTTTAGAGGACATAAAATTTCAACCAGAACATTGCATATTTTACGGACTTATAATACCCGTGGAAGCGCAACGACCATTTAGCACGTTAATAATTACCCTCGGAAAATCGTCCAGTTGTCATAGGACTCCAAAGTGGTCTCGGAATAAATGATAGGTATTTTCGAAAGAGGTTATAAAGCGAGTGTCATTTTCTATCATGTTTCTACTAGAAATGTGGTGAAAAGTGATTGGAACTCATCTCGTGCCCCTTCTCCCGTTCTGTGGCCACGGGTACCTATGTGTCTCGGGCGACTCGTCTTCTAGCAAATATCGTGGTCGTGGGTCAAGGCGGTCTGCTGTTCACTTGAGAAAGGGCGAAAAGGGAATTGTTCTCGAGGGAAGCGTACCCCCAATAAATGGCGAGAGCAGCGAGAGCTCTGGGCATTTAAACTCTGCGCCAAGGGACAGTGTTGTCAAATCTCCTTCAACTCGGGACTTAGAAAATTTCGGCCTCCGAGGTGGTAACATTTTACTGTGGACGGGTGTACATATCGTAGTTGTGCGATTGTACTGAATTGCTGTCTATGACTCTCACACCTTGCTCAAGTTTGTCTATTATCTCAAGCTTTAATTCCATGGATATCACCCTTTTCCTTTTTTCTCACTGTTCTTTACACTCATCTTCCTAGGACTCATGGTTATCTGAAAAAATTAACCAAATAAGTACTGAAGTTCCAAAAAAAAAACAAAATGAAAACAAATCAACAGAGATTCTTCTGCAGTGAAGTGAACACATGAATGGAATGCGGAAGACTCGCAAATGCCAATCGCTATGCCAACTGGCTGTGAGGTCACCAAGGCTGGCTCATATCTCAAATTTTGACTCTTATCTCAGGCAAAAACTGGACCCTAGTGATGGCTCGTGTCTTAAAAAACTCGTATGTCAGGGCACTCGTATAATGAGGTTCCACTGTACAAGCGTTGAAGAACACTTGCACCAAACAGCCGAAAAATAATAATGGCCATCACCACTTCTCGGCCCCGTAGATAGCAATGTCTTGGCCTATCAAGTCTATTTCATCCATTCCATCCATTCCATGGTTGTACTTTTCAGTGAGATGTGGTTGCTGTGTAATTGTCTTTTTGTGCTTTTTTTAGTGCCTTTGTTCTGTACTCTTTTAATAGTTGCAGATTTTTCTCCTTCGAAATGAGTTTGGCTTCTTTTTTTTCCTTTTTCACCGAGTTTCATGTTCATGATCTGAGTAAAGTCTAAGTCGAGTAAATTTCTAAATCTTGCTTTACTCACCTTCCCTATAGTGATGATAAACAACTGTTTTTATTTACCATCAAATACCGTGGCTATCACCTCGTGATTTTCAATCTGCGTATTTCTAATTGAAATTATTGTTTTTCTCATCCATTCTGCTCTACGCCTCATTGCTTACTTTAGTTATGTTCTTATATTAAAGGAATGCCAAAATTAATGCCTGTGGATTACGTATTTTTAAAGTGCTCCATATATTTTCTCAGTATCTAGTCAATATTATTCTTGGAGTGCAATAATTTAAGTCAATATCAATTGGCAGTTTTATAAAGCAATTTTGCTTGAAAGAGCACATATTGCCATTTTGACTTACGAAATAAAATGCATTGTTGGAATTGAAAATGAAATCCCATTGAAATACTGGTAAATATCTATTTTCGTGACCGGTATATATTAGATATCGCTAAACAACGATGGAAGTTAGGTGGGGTGAGTTAGTTACCACGAGTAAAAACGTGGCAGTCGGCAATGCCCTGAGGTCACAATGGCAATCTCAAATGATAATGCATTGATGATGCCTTCATAGAAGCTGGATACGATCGGTATTCTGTTGGCACACCCGTTCGTCCGTGCCAAAACGCAGTACCATCCTCGAGTACGCTAGGTAAATTATGAATCCACGCCTAGTGTCGCCGTTCATCCGGTAATTACCTCTTCATACGTGAAGAAAATTTAAAACCAGGTTTGCCCTTTTTCAGTCCATTGCAGAACGTCTCTCATTTTAAAATGTGCGCCATTTGCAGGCGAAAACTATTAAACTGGAATAATTAGTCGCTAAAGCAGAATCACATGAGTTAAATATGTCTTATGTTAGCAATTAAGAGAATAAAAACACGTAAAAGAACCTGAGCCCACTCTTTTCGCGTCTTTTATGACATTAGAAGGACCTCATTCTAAACCAAGTAGACGAGCGAAAATCGCTGTTCTGAAAACTCTAGTTGCACCGGTAATATTGCATGCTAACAATTTGGAATGGAGACGTTTGAGTTGGACGCAGCAAGAAATCTAACCTAGTGCACGCACTGAAATGAGTAAGAGGAAGGAGTGCTTTGTCAACTAACCCCTCCCAAACATTCCATACCAAAATGCCTATTATTCAATAACCTTCCCCCTCCGAAAGAAAGAATAACTACGCCCTTACTCGCCTCTTTCTCTGCAATGCTGCTGTTATCTCCCATCCCCTTCCCACGTTCCTTCGGGGAGACCTCCCTCCCATTCCACTCCTCAATGACTCCCCTTACTCCTAACTGGAAGCTCATGTGTTTCCGATATATGGTGGCCCAGTGGTCTGCCACTCTTCAAATAGCCCAACTGGTTAGTCACACAGACAGAAGAAGTACAATAGTTCCTGTAATAACTAATCCAGTTTTCGATTTATCTCTCCTTCACTTACCTCCTTACAAATATAATTACAGGACCATCTACCATCCTCGCCGTACATACAGTCAGCTCTTGTGCGACTTACCTCGGCCGAAACATTCCATATTGCTTGAAAATGAGTAAATATATTTCAGGAAGTGAAATACAAATTTCGAAAAATTACATAGGTTTAAAGCAATTTTTTTATTTATAAATACGAAGCGGTAGCTGTTTTTAAGTTATATTGATCAAAATTATTCTATTTAAAATAGTTTTCTAAAGTCGTCTGTCCTTTCCTCGTTTCTTTGCTGGCTGCTCGCTCAACCCGACGCAGAATCTTCAAATTCTCCACTCCATCTTCTGGCATAAAAAAAAACTCGCTCCAAAACATCTATAGCATCCACCACTTCCTTCCAACCAGGGCGCACTACGCTATTGCTTGGCTCCTCTCTCTTCATCGCTCACATCCTGCATCTCCGCCAAAATTTCGGGATCCTCACTGTCTGCAAATACAGCGAAATCATTATCAATACTCGCATACTCTTCGAAAGATACCCCTTCAATGTTTAATAATTGAGCGACTTCACCCCATTCCTCCCTCTCATCCGGCTGTGGGTCGTCTTGGGCGTCCATCTCTCCGGGAAAGCCTGCCCTCCTGAAGCAATTCGAGATCGCGCTTCTCTCTACTCCATCCCAAGCAACACACAGACGCTGAATGGTTTGCAGGATGATCCACTTCAATGACTTGATGTCTTCAGTGATTCCTAGTCTAGTTAGAAGATATTCGCCTAGTTGCCTTCTATATGCGCAATGAGTGAGAACAAAGGGCACGTGACGTGATGCTGAAGGCATCTGTTCGACGACATTCGATCAGTTGACGTCTCTGATGCATACAGCGCTGAAGATTCATTGAGCCTAACTACTTTTTCATCATTTATTTATTCATTCATACGAATGGCATATCCATTACATCTTGTACCGTTATCAAATTGTATACATGTATCTTAACCCTTAACCGGTGACGTGCGGTCTGAGAGACCGCTGCGTTTTTAAAATTATGAATATTTTCAAAATGACTATTTTAAAATGTCTATAATTTTCGTTAGCCTCATATTTTTGTATAATAAGGATATAACACTCTTAAAATTTAACGTTTGTATTATTTATTTCTGTAAATTTGCCACTGAATTCGATTAGCGGTCTGAGAGACCGCACGTCACTAAATTGAAAAAAATCAGTAAACCTAATGCTGGTGGACATGATTCAAAAAGTTGTTAAAAACAATTCGTAATGATTTTTCAAGCATAAGAATAATTAATAATTTATTAGGAAGCATTTTTTGTTGCACAACGTGGATAATAAAGTACCTAATTTTTTAAAATACATTCAGAATGAATAAATGACTATTCAAGTCGTTGCTAAAGGCCGACGCAAAACAAATGAAATCCGGTTTTTATTGGAAATATTACATATTTTGTTCTTTAAATTTTAAGTGTCTTATAGATTTTATAAATAATTACATTAAAACTGTGGTTGATTTCTCTACCCCTTGCAGGCAGTACGCATGTAATGTATTTACTAAAAATGACGGAACCCATTGAACCCCGAAATTTCGCACGCCTGGAGTGCAACATTCATTTGTGCCTTTCTTTTGGCTGTCGGTCTCCCTTTAAGTATTTGGGGGATTTGGGGACAGAACATGTAGATAGATAGATAGATATACAATTTATTTGCACTGGGACATCGTCCCTTAAGTACAACAAAGACACAACAGTTTTACATCAAGGTTCCGACAATTTCACAGGAAACACAGTGAATATACAAAGACATACAATACAAAACGAATATATGGCGAATATACAACACATATCCACCTATGGAAAATATCCAATACGCATACAGATACACAGATAACATACATCAATACAACACTGAACAACAGTATATAATTTTTAGCGAAAAACATACAATGAGACATAAATTGTGGGTATTATCATTATACAAATATATTTAAGGGAAAAAAGGTAGCTATTCACCTAACAACACGTGAAATAAACTGTTTTTAAAGTGGAATACAGACTTCAGATTTTTTAATTCATCTGGCAGGGAGTTCCAGAGTTTTGCTCCGGCAACTTGGAAAGAGTTTTGAAAGGTTGCATTGCGGTGACCTGGATAGTATATATATATTGGGATGAGGATCTAGTTTCTATTGTTAGGGTAGATGGTGAGACAGGGAAGAGGTTTAGGAGATATTCAGGTTGCTTGTTATGAAAAAGGGAGTAAAGGAATGTGGCCAGTAGGTATATTCGACGTGAATTTGTTGAAAGCCATCCAAGTTGCTGGAGATATGGGGGTATATGTTCATCACGCCGGAGATTGAATATGAATCTTACACATGAATTTAACGATCTCTGTAATTTAACGTTTTGTTCAGAAGTAAGGTCGCTAAATACCAGGGAGCAGTAGTCTATGTTAGGAAACACTAAAGTGGAGATAAGGTGCTTCCTTGTATGCATAGGAAGTAAATTTCTATTTAATTTTAATTTGTACAAAGTTTTACTAATTTTATTGGCGACATTAGAGATGTGATCATTCCAGGATAGATATTTGTTCATCGTGAGACCAAGATTTGTCACAGAATTTGTATAAGGAGTAAAGGCATTTTCAAGTTTAACCTTCGGGATGCTGTCAAGTTTAATTGAGTTTAAGTATGTTTTGCCCCCGATTAACATAGCTTTAGTCTTAGTGTGGTTTAGAGCTAAAGAGTTTGTATTTAGCCAGTTTACGATTGCAGAAATATCTGCATTAACTTTAGCGGTCGCATCTGCAAGATTTTTAGGAGAACAATGATAATATATTTGTAAATCATCCGCGTACAACATATAGTTACAATTTTATATGCAACCTGGAAGATCAAGGACGTAAATAATAAGGGTCCTAGTACGGACCCTTGGGGAACACCACATTCGACAGGCTTCCACTGGGAGATGTTACCAAGTGAATCCTTAACCCTTAATCCATGTAAGCATAGAGTTTTACCGGCAGAAGAAATAAAGGGACCGATGCCGTTTCAAAATGTATATTCCTAGCAAGCCCGCCAAGTGTGGTTTGAAAATGATGTGTTTGACTGATGCCGAAACAGTTACTTGTTTAACGCATATTTGTACGCATGGAAAGACACAGATGGGATAGGTTTGTCAGAGAAAGACAAAAAGCTATCCAAATCAGCGCAGTCAGTTCTTCGTCTCTCTGAGCCAATCATGGGGTCCCACAGGAATATCACAGCGGATAATTGGTTCACATCTATTGAACTGGTACAAAAATTAAAAGAAAAATGGCTTACGTACGTTGGTATAATCAGGAAAAATAAAAGGGAAATACCTAAAGATTTTGCGCCATCCTAAGGGCGCAAAGTGGGCTCTTCACTTTACGGATTCTCGACCAACATGACTCTAGTATCCCATGTCCCCAAAAGAAATAAGGTTGTTTGCTTAGTTTCATTGATGCACTACAGGGTGAGTGACGATATAGAGTCAGCGAAACCAGAGGTTATTGCATTTCACAATGCGACTAAGGGTGGCGTAGATACTTTAGTCAAAATGTGCTGTAGCTACACATCCGGCCGAAGGACAAGGAGGTGGCCAATGGCAGTATTTTTCAGAATATTAGGCATTTCCTTTGTCAACTCTTTTGTGCTTCAGCAGTCTACGAAAGATAAGAAAGATATGAGACGATTTAATTCATTAAATCGATAGCTGCAGATCTTGTTAGACCCCATATAAGAAGGAGAATGTCGAATCTTAGACTCCCGAGACAGGTACGATTAAGTATTGCGCAAATTCTCCATCTATTGTTGGAAGAGGCTGAATAAGTAGAAAGGCTCGGGAAGCGGACAACATGTAGACTGTGCTCGCCATAAAAAATACGGAAAACCTCTTTCTTATGTTTCCAATGCATGACGAAAATTCGTAAAGAATGTGTGACAACGGAGATATGAGAGCCATTGTGAAAACATGTAATTTTAATCACCTGCAGAATGCATCAAGAAAAGGAATAAACGAGATAAATTCAATTGTTTCTTATTATTTAGCCGTCGTACTTTAACATTTAAGGCCTTATTTTTAAATCTGGCAAAATATTGATACTTAAAAACGATAATTATAACTCAAGTGTTTTTGACAAAAGTTTTTTGACCCTGTTTCAAATAACTATTTTTACCGAAAAATTGGTTCGTATTGGTAATGCATAAAATTAAATATAAGTTTTAGAATAGTTAAGCAGATAAAGGAACATTAAACTAAGCATTAAAAATGACGTTGCAACATTTTATGAATATTTTATTTATTGCGGTCTCCCAGACCGCACGTCACTGGTTGTGTAACAGAAATTGCACGTCACTGGTTAAGGGTTAAAGACATCGTGATCCTATTTCTAAAGTAAGGTTTTTTTGTCTTGAATTAAGAATTTTTAAAATTTCAGACTCAGACCAGAAAATCATGAATAATCCACGAACATTTCCCTGCATTGAAAATTCACGAATAATTCCTGATTTTCCAGGTTTTCCCGGTCAGTGGACACCCTGATAAGGGATGCTCAATGGGATATTATCGAAATTTAATTTAAAATGAGCTGTTCCGAAGATTTTCTGTCCAACCAGTTCGACTTGTAAACCGCCTAGGTGGTTCAGAGAGGAGCACAAAATTTCCAAGCGCTCCTTGCTTGGAGCGGCACAAAGGTCGGAGCAGAGCAATAGACGGAGCCACGTGGAGCGGAGCTTTGGCTTCCCTTACACGTTTCTTATGGTGGGAACCATCAGAATTGACAATGGCCTTCACCGAGCCAGAGTGTCAAGTTTCCTTCATGCCCTCCGCTCTGTAGGTCTCGGATTTGAACCCCTTCGAAGCTCGGAGCAGAACTGTTATGACGCGGTACAGTCCGCAGCGGTTCTACTTCGTGCTTATTACGTAAATATCGATGGAAAAAATTATCTGTAAATGCAAAATACTGCGTTTGTTCTCAATAATTCATTCTAGAGGGGCACTTTTCATGTCTTGGGCCCATTATCAGACTTCGTCGTAGGGAGTTTTCGTAATTAGAGGGGTTCGTTACGGGAGGTTTTTTTTGCTTGCATTGTCCATTGGAAGGGTCCGGAACCGGGCCAATGACTTCGAAATAGGGAGGTTTCCTTAAAATTTTTCTGTATGGGGGTTCGTGGTAGAGAGGTTTTACTGTACTAGTCGAGCAAATAGTATGTGAAACATACTTTTACGTCTCCCTCTAGGGCCCATGATGGTGCCGAAGTTTCATGACCAGAATGTGAAAACGGCCAAGCCCAAGAGTTGCATCATAGTCAAGCTCGTTTGATATCCCTGGTTTTCACCTTTACTACCAATTATGTCCACGGACTTGTGGGCAAGCTTGTTAGCAGACGTGAATACAGTCTTCCCCACTGTTCCAGTGTTGCAGCTTGCAGGCCAGTGCTTATTTTCGCGATGCAATGTCAGAAGATTGCTGAGTCGCTACTATTTTTATGAATTGTTACGATGAAACGACAAATGAAAAACATGTGAAGGAGTTGTAAATGTCAGTCAGATTCTTTTCAGAGAAAAGCAGCAGGTTGTGTTTCATCATCTGGAGTCATTTTATTAGCAAATCTACTGCAGAGATTTCCTGAACTAATTCTTTCAGCCATAGACCACGCTATTTTCCCTGTAAAGAATTTCTCATCCTTTCTAGTCATATGCCTAATGTGAAGAAGGCTGTGATTAGAATTGTCAATGAGTGACTGAAAGAAGAGCACGGCCAGTATCTTTTAAACACACACAGGCTTCTGTAATCTACATATTCCTAACTCTTCCTTTTAAGTCGGTCTTGGTCAATTTGGCTCTGAGGTATCAGGTGTTATTTTGGTCCATGATTTTCTAGACTATCCGAGCTGATTCGAGGTCTATAAACAATCTAAGGAGGAGGAGAAAGTTCTTAAGCGTGGGTTTTTGAAGGATGTGTCTTTAAGGTGGGTCACGAGGGGTCAGCAGCCGAGAGACTATTGGAACAGTGTACAGCACTCGCTTACTATTTTTTTAAAGTGTTACCAAATGGCAAAATCTCTGAGAAGATCTTACAATCTAAGTATCACCAAGCATTAGCTAGTGCGCTGAGAAGCCAGACATTCCCCACACAAATTGTGTTAGTAGTGTACAGTGCGGAACTGTTAAAGTAGTTTTCAAAAAATTTTTAAGTGGAACGGCCAATGATCCATGTTTTGTATGATAAAGTGTCAAATCTTTTTATTCTGTTATTAAATAGATATTGTAAAGATGAATTAATCAAAAGTGGAAAAGACTCTTTGAATATTTGTTGTATCAACGATACCAAAAAAATTTTATGTTATGTTAAGTTATGCAAAATATTGCTGGACATGTTCCAAACGTCCACAACAGTCCCTTGAGAGTGGGCACAGAGTCAGAGGGGAGGAAGAGAGGATGCGGCGGTGGCTTGCTTGATGGAGGAGTTTTTTCCAGAGACAAAGTATGAGGGGAAAAGGGGGGGGGGGACCAAGCCAGGCAGCGTGTAACAAAGAGTGTCCAGACCGTGAATCCCGATGGGCTCGCCAAGGGAACCCTTGTGTCCAGGAAACTCAGCAGCTAATGCTGCGGCAACGAGGTTGTGCCGTCGCAGAAATTTGTGAAAGAACAAGAATGCGAAGGTTATCTCAATCCAACGTGGCGAGCTGGCTTAATGTTAGCTCGCAGAGCAGCGGCATCGTTCTTTTTGGGAAATAATCGCAGTCCGTCCCGGCCTTGTCTCTCTCTGTACTCTGGACTCTCCTAGGCTCTCCTGACTCTTGACTTTCGGTTCTCTTCCTGCTCCTTCCTCTGAGGGCCTACTTATACCCCTTGAGGTAGGATTGGGTCGCACCCCGGGGTTGAGTGGGGTCACTTCGCAAATCGTCACTTTCTCCTTGCTCGTCCCCCTTCGACTCAGGGTCATAACCTTTAACACAAACATACTCATACACACACAGCGGCATAGGCAATGCATCATGCCCACCATCGGTCACCGTTCCCATGCCTGAGGGAACGGAGGCATGAAAAATAGGTGGGGGGGGGGGGGGTGGACAATAAGAACTGTGAAGGTCACAGACCATGTGTCTTTGATGATCTTTGTGGGTGAATTTGTTACTTAGTCAAGTCAACCGTAGTGGTCAGTGGCATTGTCAATGATGAAAGCAGTTTGTGGCAGCCAGCAAGGGTGCCAAGGAATTGTTTTGGGTAAAGATTTCACAGCAAGCTCAGCTCCAAAAGGGAGCTAGTGTCTGTGCCTCTTTGAAGTGCCATGAAACTTTTGAAATCTAAGATTTTTGTAAATGCTCAAAACACTTAGAAGAACGTCACTAGTTTGTGTGAAAGGATCACTTGCCTGGGCAAACCACATAAAGGTGAAAACCAAATCAGATATATTGATGAAACCACCAGGTTGTATATTTTGAGATGCTCCAAAGTGGCATGGGTGTTTGTTAAAAAGGTGCATGATAAAGTGGTTTAGGTGGGCTATGGTTTAATTTGGGTGACATGTTTGTTGGATGCAAATATTTAGTTTTTCCCTAATGTTTTCTATAGGGACTAGGAAGTGCTAAAATATATATGCACTGTATGGTGCTGACAATGCATAATGGTGATGAGTTTCATAATTGGTTTTCTCTACTTTTTTATTTTTCATTCTAATTTATCGTGCCATTTTTTCCTGTGTATCCGTGCTTGTTTTTCATTCCTTTACAGTTTGTGTGTTTTTTGAATAAACAAAGTCATTTATTAACTTCAACACTTCATTTAGATTTTTAGGCCTCACGTTCCAATATTACCTAATTATGAGATTGTTGCTATCTCCTGCCATTTTCATTGAGCTGTTTGTTTATTAACAACTCCCAATTGTTAGGGACTCTTTTAGATACTCTTCCAATGCATTTTTTCAGATATTGTTACACAATGTGCCCAAAAGTGATTTTCACAGCATATAATGCAGGTTACTAGGTAGTTTCAATATCCTAGTCTCTAAATTCTGGCCTTGGTGCTATTTGGCCACGGTTAGTCATTTTTCCTAGCCATGATCACATTTCATGTAGTTGTTCTTAGAGAAAAAGATTATGTATATCCTGGTATTATTGTTAATTCAACGTCCTTTTTTTAGGGAAATCGTGAGGTACAGCAGGATGGAGGATAAAAAGTGTGGGACCATAGAGGATCTGGACTATAATATCACTGAGTATGAGACCAAGATGAAGACTTTGGTGGAAACCAATGACAGTTTACACCTGCAGGTGAAGCAGCTACAGGAAGAAATAATAGAATATCAAATTGTGATCTGTAGAATGGGTATTGACATAAATGGACTGACAGCTGCTCGCAATCATTTGCAAGCAAAACAGAAGGACTATGAGTGTGATATAAAAGAGTTTGAAAAGACTGTATCAGAAATTATATCTTGCAATGAACGTTTGAGAGAGGAATTAGCAAACGAAGAGAAGAATAACTGTGATCTACGATCGGAAGTGACAGAACTTACAAAGGAGATCGAAGCTAATAAGGCCTCCATTCTGAATCTTAATGGTCAGTTGGCAGAGGTGCAAGATATTATGACGATTAATAAAGCTTATTTTCTGGATATGACAAGTGCCTTTTACAATGAATGCATTCAGAAGGATTTGGAAATTAGATTTAATGATGAGGAGAAAAAACATTTAAGATCCAGCGTGATTGATTTACAAAGGAGTAAGGACAAAAAATCTGATTCTATTAAGAAAATGCAATTAGAAATTGATGAGCATACATCTAAGTATGAAAATCTAAGAAGAATTCATGAAAACTACATTAAAAGTATTGCGGAAACGTTACTAAATGTGACAGAAGGTGTTAAAGATGCGTTCAAACGGTCGGGAGGGAAATCGGAAAATGAAAGTAGCCATGAAAATGTGGAATATATAACCCAAACTTGTGACGTAGACTGGGAAAGAACAGTTGGCAAATATTTAGCTGACCTTCAAGCTGCAGTTGGCAGAGTGGTAGAAACAGCAGCAGCATATCGAAATCAGAATGATGAGTTGGAAAGGTATGTATCTGAATCTTTGTTGTGTTTCATATGTAAATAGTTAAACATAAGGTCTATATTGCTATCTTATGATCCTTTGTATGTATTTGGTCTTTCATTGATTTATTATAGTTCCCATTCATGCATTGGTGAGAAGTTAGGATTTAGTAGCTTCCTTATGTGTTAAAACTGGCACCAATTAAAAACTATCCATTGTATCACAGCCATTTGGGCCCATTAAAAGTATGTTTTGCAGAGAGTGAAATGTTTTTCCCCTCTCTTTTTAGTGAACTTCTTCATAAAAATGACCAGATACGAAATTTGGAGCTCTTGATTGGTCCATTTAGAGAACAACTAGAGTTGTATGAACAGGAACGTCAAGCTTTATCAAATGTGGCGAAAGAGATAAAGAAAGAATTAGAGGAAATTGCTTTGCAGCAAGCAGCATCTCTGGGCCTTCAAAATAAAAAACAGAAGACTAAGAGTCTTGTTCAACTGAAGGAAACTAACTTAAGGCTGAAGGATGTAAGTTTTGTTTTAGTCATTATTACCTAAACTGATTTGGCATGCTGTTCTAATTTCTTTCCAGATATGTATATCATCAAGTGTGCATACTACCTAATCCAATTTTGAGCATGTGGTAAATTGTTTACATTGCTGGCCTTAAATCATTGACTGTAATTGATCATGAATTTATGCTTGAGGAGATTGATAATACTTTAAGCCTAATTGCTGATGACATTTTTGTAAGTTACGGAACGGGATTGTTGTAGACTAGAAAATGATCACAAGAGTTGGAAAATAAAATAGCTTTTTTTTCAACGAGGATTCACACATTTTCAGAGGGATCATAGTAAACTTTGGGATGGTAATCTCCTAATAAATTAAATACTCACAACTTCAATATTAAAGTGAAAACAAAGAAAAGAAGTAAAAAATTTGGTTTAAAGGAATTTTCTGTTTTTTGGCAAAAATGTTCAATGATGGTAGTGCTGGGAACCCTTTCTTTAACAAGTTTTTTTTTCGATGTGAAGAATGGATGGATTTGAAAATCTAGATTGGCCGGTTGTAGACCGAACCCACGACTTGATTCTTCGCATGACTGAGAAACTTCTTTCACGTCCACCCGAGCTGACGGGCAGGCCGATTGCTACTTGGAGAAGTCCATAAATATTCGGCATGATATCTTCATTTATTTCTGCTCAGACATTTTTAATTTTGACCTCTAGTTCCTTGTTTTTTAATATATTTCTCAATAGTGTTGCCTCGGCATTTAACCCATTGGCCTACAAAGACGGCGATTCGCCGTCCGCTCAAAATTGGCCCTTGCTTACAAAGACGGCGATTCGCCGGTCTTGTATATTATTTTTTTTTCCAACCCTCTTTTGGAGCATAAAGTTCAGATAGATTTATAAAGTATGTTCTTTATTGCTTTTATGTTCTCCTAATGCAAATTCCGATGCTGTTATTGTATTGCAGTTCATATTTTATTCTTTTATATACTCGATGGTTTGAAAGTATTTTCGCCGCGCCGTCATCATTTATCGTGAACCCAATGCACATTCAGCACCAACTTACTTTGTCTCCTCTCTCTCCTATCCTCTTCCTATTTGATACAGTATTGCTGAGACACCAATTGATTGCCAGCATGAGATAACGAAAGCAATATTACACTTTGTATATCTGATGAGTGACTTCGCGTAAGCGAAAGATACCCATTATCTTCATCTTCAGTGAACTTGCTACTATGCAAAAGATAATACAATCTTTTCTGCTGCCCCACAAAAGTTGCCTTTCATCTTTTCCTATTTGCTGTTACATCAACAAGATTGAATTACTGAATGAAGACGTGACCTTCGGATAATACATATTAGTTAGCAGCCAGTATCCCTGCCGCTGCCACAGCCACGGACGCTCGCGCTCGAGCCCGCGTATACACGCGATGATGTAGAAAAGTTTATTTATGATAGTGACATCAGTGCATGTGATAACAGTGAAGATAGTGACACCAATGACTCTGATTATTCAGAAACTGTGAGCAGTGAAGAAGACAGTGCTGAATTTTCCAGTGAAAATGAAGGCAGTATTTGTCCGGCGGATCCAAAATAGGCTAAGGGAGAAAATAATTGGCATTGGTGTAAAAGCAACCGAAGTGTGAAAGAATTTAGATTCTCTGGTAAACCTGGCATAAATGAAAGAATTCGTGTGAAACAATCCTAGTGAGAGAGACATTTTCTTCTGGTTTCTTGAAGGTGATTTTTGGGAACTCATCGCAACTGAAACCAACAAGTATGCAGATGACTTTTTGTACTCCGAAAAAAAATAGAAAAAGTGATCTTAGGAAAGGGTGGTTTGAAAGAACTAGAGATTTAGGCCTATTTCTCATTGTGTGCTGGCACAACTGAAAAAAAATAAACTTCAAAGATACTGGAGTCCACGCAGCATGGCAGAAATGCCTTTTTTCGGCTGAGTTATGCCATATAAACGTTTTCTTTGTGATCAAAATTCTTGCATTTTGCTGACAATTCAAAAGTAAATGAAAATGTTCGGCTGAAAAAGATATCTCCAGTGATCGACTACATAAATACAATATTTGGAGCCATGTACACTCCGGAGAGAAACCTTGCCGTGGATGAAAGCTTTATGAAATTTCGTGGCAGACTCTGCTATGACCAGTACAACCCAAGTAAACGCGCTTGCTTTGGAATCAAGTACTACAAATTATGTGAAATCTCATCAGGGTACTGCCTACAATATTCAATTTACACTGGGAAAAAACCGCCCGGAGCAAAGGAAATTCCTTCGAGTGCAGCAATAGTACTAGAACTTTTGCATCATTACTTCGCAAGGGTTACACTGTGGCGTTAGATAACTGGTACACATAACCTGATCTATTTCTGAAGTTGATTGATGAGAAAACTAATGCCTTAGGCACAGTTAGGATAAACCTAAGGAATATGCCGGCAGAATGCAAAAATATACAGTAGAAGAAAGGGGAGGCAAAGTGGTATAGCAATGGAATCGCTGCTATGAAATGGAGAGATAAAAAAGACGTGCATGCACTAACAACATACCACAAGACCTTGGAAATGGCTGACACTGGAAAGAAATCAGTAAGAACTAAAGAATCAATCATAAAACCAGAATGTATTCCCGATTACAACGTACAAATAAATGCTGTTGACAGGCAGGGTCAACGATTAGCATCTTTTCCTGTTATGCGTCGTTATACCAAAGGTTATAAAAAGATATTGTTTTATCTCATGGATATGGTTTTATTCAATACTTACGTATTATATACGAAAACAGCAGGCAAGAAGATTCAATTTGATGACTGCTGAGAAAATTCTAGAAAATGTGAATATGCCGGACTATAAAGGACGCGGGCGACCAGTATCAGGCACCCTCACCCATGAGGTTCCAGGCGGCAAATTGGGGACATTTTCCAATTCATATCCCGCCAAATCCAGAAAAATCCATCATGTAAATGTGTGGTGTGCAAAACAAAAGGAATGAAGAGCGAAACCAGGTGGGAGCGTGAAGAATGAGGTGTCGCCCTTTACCTACCAGATTGCTTCAAACTCCATAATATGAAATCAACCTATATGTAAAACTTACGATTTATCCACAAAGAATTTTCAATTACATCACATTTTCATATAGTTTCCAGTAATTAGAATTCAGGTCAAGTGAAATTTAAGAAAAATAAAAAAATATCGAAAGTAGCTATTCAAGTTTGAGATAAAATGCCAATGACAGTAAAAAAAAAATTTTCAGTATTCTGCCAGATTCATTATAATATATCTCCAGAACCCTTCGGTGCATTTCAATGCAACTTTCAAGAATGAAAGAATATATAGTTTACAATAAGAATACAAAAAAAAGTTTAAAAATTTCAAAAAACATGCCCGAAAAAAAATTGTTTATAATTTTGCTAAACCTTGTATAATTGTTAATAATATTGTTCAATGAAAAGATTTTTTCGACTGCTAACAACAAATTATAATTGGCAAAATACTAACCTAGATATATAAAAATTTTCAATAAAATATATAATAAACTATAATAATTCTAGCATTTTTATCAGTAGAATATTTTCTCAAAATAAATGGTATTTCTGAGGGAGTAGCACGCAAGAAAAATGGTAAGCCAATGGGTTAAGGAATGGGTATCAATATTCAAAATTTCTTTGTAATTATTAATGAAATCTTCAGCTTCAGTTTAGTTCAACTGTGTAAAGGCATCCGCTGCCTTTGCCAGGGGAACGGACTCAAACCTGTGCTGAAAATGTGAAATAACATTATCCAAAACCCTGTTGTACACATTGATTTTCCAGTAATCTCAAGTGTTGGGGTTGGTCAGATGGTAGGTCGGTCAGCTGGCTTTTTCCTATGGTAGTTTCAACATAGTAATCGCTCATTATTGCGGATGGATGCTGCCTTCTTTTCTTTGAGACAGACACGGGCTCTAGCAAAATGTCAATGTTGTTTGCAAATTCTACTATCTCGACACATAAACCATCAAAATTATTTCTCCCCCTCCTGCGAAAGTAAGTTTGAATGCTGGTAATAATTGAACTTGCTCTCCCGAGCGTCGCATCTGGGCCTTATAAATACTTACTCAGCACGTTGGTCACCGATAAAACTGAATGGATTACGAAAAGATTAATAACGAATTCAGGTTTTGGGATAGATCTCAACAAACCGATGGCCTCCACCATACCCCCCTCTCATGCAGCGTTGACTTCCTCCTCAAGGGCTTCTTTGATTGCGTTGAAGGTATTTATTACAGCGTTACAATTTGTGTAACGGCAGCACCATCTTGTACTACTTAAGCTCCCCATTTCTTTCCCACCCTTAATGACTATCTTCTTTTGAATCTCTGCTAAGATGGCATGATTACCAGGTTGTGAATAGTGCATATGGAGGGCTTCAAGAGTATTGAAGAAAATGTAAGCTGACTGGATATCGTTGCAGAAATAGACAACGGCCAAATTTACTTTGTGAGCTAAGCAGTTGATATAAATTGCCTGTGGGTGTAACTCTTTCATTTTCACCTGGAGACCTTCATTCTTTCCTGACATTATGTTGGCAGCATCGTATGATTGTCCAATCATTGGTATATCGTCCAAGCTGTATTTAGTTAAAAAATCTTGAATCATTTGGCTTAGCGACTCGGTATCTCTTGCTGTGGAACAATTTAAGAAACCCAGAAACCTTTCGATGGGCTCCAATCCTCTTACGTATGTACCTCAAAACTATTGAAAACCATTCTTCTTTGTAACATTTGGCTTCATCTACCATCAATGAATAAAACCCACACTCCCACGTTTCCTTTACAATTTCTTGAAGAGTTAGACCGGCTGCAACTTCTATTATTTCGTTCTGAACCGTTGGGCTGCAGTAGTTAAGGCTCTGCTCAAAATGTTTTGCAATAAAGTCATCATACTTCGCAAAAAGCTTACACAATTCAACAAAGTTTACCCTATTCTGAGATTCAGAGCTCTCATCATGTCCTCTCGGTGGCATGCCTTGACAACTGAGACAGGAAATGATGTCAGCTACTTCTGTCAAGTAATGTGTTTTCCTCTACAATCTCTTCTTTACTCTGAATTACGACTTTCTTGTGTACAGTACCAGATGCGTTATCCATTTGCTTCCCCAGATACTTTTGATGACAATCCGAATGAGATACTGATTTTTCGTGTTTTTCGATCGCATCTTTTAATTATTCCCATTTGCAAAACCCCATTTTAATAAACTTTTCATTTCAGTCTCGCACAACCCCGGTAAAGAAAAGTCTACACACAAAGCAGTATGCTCGATCTTTTTCCACACTGTACTCCAACCACTGGTGTTTTTCATAGTAAGTGTCCGCAAATGATCGGTTTCTGTCTCCAAAAATTTTTTTTAGGGAAATTAATTTTCAGTTGTTTCGGTCCAGTTTCCAAAGTACCAAGATCTGTCGGTTCAGATGCTCTTTCCTCGGTTATTCATCTGTGGGTTTCGTTGAAGTTTCAAATGTTGACGGTGCAGAGGAGGGGAATGTGCGGTCGTCTCTGGGAGAATCATCATCTTCACATTGATCATTTCTTGGAGGGGGAGAGAGTGTTTTCATGAAAATAGATCGAATATATCTGAAACTTTCTTCTTCTTGTGCGTAAAGAAAAACAAAATGGAAGGGAAAAAGCACAAGTTTGCGTGAAAATTAATCAACTGCACAACACTATAGTGCTTTCTGCATTTAGTTGACAGTATGGGCTCTCATGGAGATTCGTTTCCCATGTTAATCTCCACAAGGGAGGAGGTGTGCGGTTGTCAAATGCAGCATTAAAATTAATATTGCACTATGCACTGTATAAAAATGTGACATAATGCATAAAGAAACGTTTCATTTCAATAGTTTTTCGATACCGTTTATGAAGAAGTTTATAAAAATGATTTCCTTAAACTTCCCCTAGAACTGCGGTTCTTTTCACTTTATTTTCTTCACTCGATTGTCGGCAAACCATCCCTCATGCTGGATAAAAACTTGTACATAAAGGTTTCTCATACTATTTTCTTTGTAACAGTGCACATTTTTTTGTGGTTAATTGAGCTAAAAGGTTGTTATACTGATGCAAATATCTTGAGGACAAAAATTTGATATTTTGTAAGGTAAAAAGTAGTCGCCTGCTAACTTGATGAAGAAATCATTTCTTTATCTTAATCGTGAAGGGATTACGTTTTGATCTTATGAAAAATTATTACGGCGCCGTCGAGGCACGATGTTTGCTCAGTCTGCAAGTGAAGACAGGAGGCAAATAGCAACGGCAGCATCATATATCATAATTGAGGTGTTTTGTGACTTGACTAAATAACTTCGAGAGGGAGGTAAGGGGACTATTCAATGAGCGTGAAAGGTGGGGAGGGGAGGAGGGCTCTTCTTGTCTCACGAAGGGGAGTATGGGAATCGAAGATGATCTTGCGTAAGATTATGTTTACACAGAGGATCATACTTGTATTGACATTTTAATAATGATCGTGTTGTTAGAACTGCAAGAATGTATTTACCACAAGCTAGTGTGCTCCCGCTACCTCTCGGCCTATGTCTCGGAAGTTAAAAAAATAAGAGGTAAAATTTTCAGAACAACATAGCTTCGGATTTCTGGTGATGAGCGAAATACATTGTGATCATGAATTGTAATACAATTAAGTAAATATCACAACACGTATATACAAAATATACGTCTGATTCACAAATAAATGACTCGATGATTCACTACTGAATGCTCCACGAATTACTACAGCTTAAGGCTATGGAGCTTATTCCATGCACGTCAGCGACGGACATTAGTTTTACTTGGTGAAATAAAGGGTGGGAAAGACTGGCCGATAAACGTAATGGTAGAAAAATAACAAGAATTTCCTATCCCAGTTTCTCCCTGACTGATACAAGGATTCCCTGATTTTTCCAGGAATTCGAAAGCCACAAATTCAGGTAACCTGCACCAAGCCTAGCAACTCAAGGGTGGTAAAATCAGTTTACCAGCATTTCTCCAACCTGCGTTCATATTACGAACTTGATACTCAAGTTACTAGCATATAGGTACGGGTTACTGGCTTTCCAACCTATTAGTGTGAACGAGGCCAAAGGGACCGCACCGCCGCCGTGCTGTGGCTCGGTCGCAGGCGCGCGGTTGCCAGCACTGTGTGAAGCGTGGCCACCACAATTTCGATTTGTCAAATTTTTTGGGGGGGCCAGGCCCCCCCAGGGACCCCCCTAGCTACGCCCATGCGTGCCGTAAATCCAAACTCCCCAGCCATCATAATCCTTACCATACTAACACAGCCCAATCAATTTTCCTAATGGCATCACCCATCCTCACTCACCCCATCCATGCTACAAGATTTTGGTGCGGACAGCCCCTTCACTTAGAGCTGAGCGAGGAGTGCTCGCCTAAAAGGATGAGATAGAGTTCACGGAGAATTTTTTGAACTGCCAGGCAAACGAGAGTGAGCAAAAAAAAAATAACCACTCTATAGGATAAATAATGGCATTAGCTACGATTTCCACACTAATCAAGGTGTAAATGATACGCAAAGTTACATGCAGAAAAAGATGGGGAGAGACTGGCAGATGTGGGAAATGAATGCACTTCAATTCACGAATTTCACCGAGGTACGTAAAAATGAATTCCATTTGTTCCTGGGGACTGGGCCCGAAGTTCATAATTTCGAAAAATTGGTATTTTCGAAACTTCATATTTTATAATACTGCCATGTATTTACAGTAGGCTTTTCGACGAGACCGGCAGTTTTGCTCCGTATAACTGAAACTTTTTATTTTTGTGCTTCATATTATCGAGAGTAAACTTTTATAGCTTGATGGGTACTTTTGGCCGAAAAGAGACGCCAATTTCATTACACACTGTTGTGTGAAAAAGTGCAATTTATGGTGCTGCTAATTATGGCACTCCGTGCTCTGTTCATCATAAAGCAACTCTTTTAAATTTATATTGTTGTTGTTGCATTAAAATATGAACTATAGCTTAAAATTAGATGAGATGAGCCTTGGCAAAGCTAAGAGGTTTCTCATTTCATTGATAGAATCCAGGTGGTTATGTTTTCTCACATTGATCTTGTCTCTTAATTCTCATGTACTTAAATCTCCACTTGAAATTTTAGCTATTCACATAGTAGTTATGTTGTTCTATCTGTTGTGATGTGTAGTCTTATCTTTTTTCTTTTCACGTTCAATATTTTAGGAGGTGAATGAGCTTCAAGCAAAACTTCGCCAGAAAGACCGATTAATATGGAAATTAAACGGAAGCAAAGACTTCAAAGAAGAAGTGAAGCAATCTCCATTTAAAGTGATTTTCCATCAAGGGATATCCTTTATCGGAAAAGAGAGTGCTAGCAGCAAGAATCAGAAATAAGGACCAACCAAGAGAAAAAAGTTAGGGTAAATGACAAAATCAGGACGTGTTAATATCTCTGCCAATGATATACGGTAAATTATTTTAATATAACAAAATTGTTTGCGCGAATTAAATACTCAAGGTTGTGATAATGTAAAGGAACTCTTCCAGCAACCATTTGAAACAAGGACCAACCAAGGGAGTAGGCAAGGATAAATGACCAAATCAGGCGTGTTAATAACTGTGCCTATATACACTGAATTATGTCAATATGGATAAATTATTTTTCTGTGTTAACGACTCAAGATTGTGATAAACTATCAAGTGACTAGTCATGCTATGTAGATGATCGAATGCTATATGTTTAGCCATGAGAATATTTGGATTTCCTGAGGTGAAAATAATGCATGTTGTGACACATCATTATTTAAGGAATAGTTAAATGCATATGGTGTTAATTTTTATTTATTGTGTCAACCGATTTTATGAAGTAGACTCAAAAAAGTTAAATTAAATTGAGTTAGCATGTGCAGTATTTATGTATTTTAGAAATGTTACTGGACCATAGTCATCTGCAAATCATTTATTAATGCAATATGTTCTGGAAAAACTATGTCAATCTCAGAAATTAAAATTTTTGTAAAGATTTTCAATCAATAATGGAATGTGAGTACTGATGAATGAAGATACAATACTAATAAATGGAATATTTTGATATGAATTCAGACCCATGAAAATTTGAACAGTGAAAATACAGACATTACATTAAAAAAATTGAGTTATATATGTTCTTTATCATGCCATTAGCAATATATAGTGAGAAACGTATTTTGAATACTCAAGCAGACATGCATTATTAGCTTAAATAGAGGTTTTAGATTTTACTTTGTGTGAGATAAGGTCATGGTGGCTAAGATTGGAAGAGAATAAATTTGACCATGCGGAAAATGACAATATTAAATTAATAATAATTATTGATAATAATAATATGGCATTAATATTTCAGTGTACGTATGTGCATAAATTCAGCATAATTCTGTCTGTGAGCTTTTGGAATCCTATGATCAGTCTAGGCCTTTGGGGCACTGGAGGTGGAGATCAGTCTTCCTAGAATGCAGTTGAGGTTTGTTTTCTTCCCCAACCTGATTATTGGTGTTTTTGTTCCGCTGTTCGTATGCTCACTGTATTGTGATTAAAGTGAGTATAGACACATGACCATCATTTGCTTTGTATTTTCTTTCATCACCATTTTCATTAAATCGTGCCTTAATGATCTTAAATAAAGCATTATGTTCCTATGTGATATTAAAACAGTGAAACTAGTCATGATGACAACTATTACTATGTAATCACCCTGTGCAGTGACCAATTTTTCCTGGAACTGATTACAATTCCCATAAGTTCAATAAATTCAATGCCCATTGCCTCTATTGAAAGGCCACCACAGGCAATTACTACCATTGCCAGGATTTTCCCTCTATTCAGTTACTGAAAGCTAACATTGAGATGATTTTTCACCCAGCTCCTGGGAATCAGACCAGCATACCAGACAATACCTACATCCAACCTTGGGGCCCTCAAATTCAAGGGATCTATACAATTGCTGAGGGTATGGTCCTCTTCGCACACAGGTGTCTCCAGTCGTGTTCAAGAAATTAATTCTCCATGCAGTGTTTGTTTAGTGTCTTTTCGTATTCCCTAAAATATAGCAAGGAGTAAATGAGCAATCATTTTGTATGGACTACTGACCTGACAGCAGTAGATAATTCATGAGTGGAAGATACAAGGGAATTTGCTAGGGGTGATCTTTAGAATGAATGTCCAAATAATAACTAGTATAGAGGAATAACCATGAAACTCAAAGTAGAAAATAATCATCTCTGCAGTTTTTGTGGAGTTCAATGTTGCATAGTGTAAAAAAATTTCCATTGGTAGCCTTTTAAGGTAAGTTGTACCTAAATAGAAGTTGGGGATTTCATGAAGAGCAATGTTTGGCTTGAACAATTTTTGTTTAGAACAGCATTTCTTTCGGTGATTGGAAGTATCAGATGACACATGGTATGACTGGAAGGTGTTTGGGTTTAAGTCTACTTCCCTCAGTTATTAAAAGCCAAACAAACATTCAACATGGAAGGGAAAATTTTTTTTGTACGCTTACAATTTAAACTTACACTGGAGATAGCTGTATAATGACTAAGAGACAGGCAAAGAATATTTCGCTGTGAGCTTTTGCATGAGTGTAAATGGAGAAAAAGAGACATCCCTGGAGATCAGAAAATCTCTTAAATGAAGATATTAAAAAAAAAAGTAATACAGTCAAGCCTCCCAATAGTGTACATGTTTGGGACTGGAAAATTGTCTGCTATCGAGAGGTGTCTACTATTTGGAGGGGGTCAGAATTAGGGCTGGTTTTTCTATGCATTAACTATGATGAATTGAAATGTAAAAGCATTTAATGTTTTACATTCAACTTTAATCTTATAAAAGTAAATCCTTATGGCAACAACTAATGGGATGAAACAATGATACATTTTTTATCTGTAAGGCAACTATTGGAATTCTCACGATCCAAACGGGAATCAAAAATTGGCCACTAAAAAAAGAGATAAAAATGCAGTGTAGTAAGCAGTGGATAGAAAGGAAACAGGCAGGAGCACTAACTCTTAGATATATACAGCCAGAGTATTCGTTATTGCTAAGGCAAAAGATTTTCCTGGAAAATTTCCTTGGGTTTACATGTTTGGTTTAAGATGTGGGAATTTTGCACAGGCGAAGAGAAATGTTTACATGAAAGCTCATTGAGCATGTCCATTAATGGAGGAAACTGAAGGAAAATTTTTCTTTCTTTTGCCAATGTTTGTTATTGAGTGTGTCCACAATTTGAGGTGTCAGTTTTTATAGGTCTCCATCTTTTGCTGCTGGATATTTAAAAACTTGGTCTGTTCCTTCCAATCTTGTCTGAAGGAACTTCCTTTGTCATAACACTCGCATACATCTGAGACAATGAGCCACTGCCCTTGCCTGAACCTCTACGCGAAGTGGCACAAGCTTCAGCAAAGTTTCTAGCACCAGAGTTGGGGTTGTTCTCATTGCCCCTTAAATACCCATACAGGCCATTTGTTGAAGGTGGTTTAGTTTCTTCCCTGCAGTTTTTTGCAAGGCTCTGTTCCACCAAACTATAGAGCAGTACATGAAACTAGGTTTAACGACTGGCATATAAATCCAGCTAATGGCTTTTGGCCTGAAGTCCCCATGTTTTACCCAGGGTCGTCCTACATATCCATAAGGAGGCACAAGCTTCCCTTGCTTTTGCCTCCAAATGTTCTCCCCAGTTAACCCTCTGGAACGTGCAATCAAAAAGTTACGCAGAAACACGCAATGACCTCTCAGGTCATTGCGCAAAATATACATTTATTTTTTCAGGAATTGCAAAATTCTGTTAATTTACGAATCGGTACTCATTACTTTATTATTCAAGAATGGGAAAATTAAAAAAAAACTAGCATATATTTAATCTTGACGTTTTATATAATAAAAAAAATATGATGAAGGAATTTAATTTCACAAGGTACACAAAAAAATGGTTTTAGAGAGAAGTGTCTAATTATAAAACAAACATAAACGTGATTCAAAAAATCATTTTTAGTGAAATAAATTTGAAAAAGTGTATGTTCAAAGGATTTACATTCACAGGAAATACCTATAATAAAAGAAGAAACATCATTTACCATTCCTTTGAGAGTAGATATTGCCTATGTTTATATCATACACATGTACTAGATTTTGGTTGGCATGAAAATTGAAATTAAAATCACATTAAATGCTTTTTAAAAAATGACAACGACTTGAAACCAAAATGCCTTAGAAATTCTTTTATCATCTTCATAGAAATTACTTTTTTGAGCAAGAATCGCAAATGATGTTCAAGGCACAAATACGTGTCACAAAACTTGCAGCTGAATCTAGTTGACTTTTCTTTCTTTTTGTGCTTGCAAGGCATGCACTTTTTCCTCTTTACACCAGCATTTACAGGTTTTGAAACATTAGCCCCCCTTTCAAATCTTCCTCGGAATTCATGCATTAGGCTACTTGGTCCCACCGAAGACTCTTCTAGGTTGGCTCCTTTACCCTCCATTGCTCCAGTGCTTTGCTGACTTTTTTGAGATTCTTGACTGATTTTGGCGCTGCAGGGAGTTGGTTCGGCTGTTGCTAGCGTGGGTGCATTGGCAGCGATTTCTTGAAACGATCTATTTTCCATTTTTGAAGCAAGCTCTTTTATTTTCAGCTGAAGAGGGAGAGTGATACCCCTTGAGTTCATTCCCCTTCGAATTAGCTGATCTTTTACCAACTCTTCGCCAAGATTCTGCAATACAAGCATCGTCTCACAGCTTTTACATTATTATTGGCAAGAATAACCTGGGCATTGATTCCAGCCAAATTGAGCATCGAATAAAATTTGACCATTGGCCATCGTCTAGTGCAACGGTTGACACTATAGGTTTCGCACATTTCATCACTAGTGTCCACCTCACCCTTGTGTTTATTGTAATAGGTGATGATATCTGGTTTTTTATTTTCGCCCGTAGTATTGTCAATAGCATCGTCATCGTTCCTTGTATGATATGAGCAAAACATTTTTTTTTCTGTTTTGGCACATATGGCACCAAAGTATTCTTTTGGCGAAAACCAAAAATGCTTGATTTTACTTCACGTCCTGACACATTCTTGAAGGGCAAAGGAATTTGTACTTTATTTTTTTTTTTCAATGTTCCCACAATGCTGATTTTCTTGTCCACCATTTCTGTCCCAGGTCTGCAGTGCACTTTTTGAATTGTCGTAACTCTGATACTAACAGAATTAGAGAGTTGTGTGTGGTGTCATTTTAAAGCTCTTAATATTGCCTTTCATTTGATAATTCACATGCCAAGGTTAAAAATAATTATAGTCAAGGTCAACATAGTTTGACCTTGAATTGTGAAAAATGTGATATTTTATTTTACTTAATTTTTTTTCTTAACAGCATACATATTTCATTAATATATGTACCAACTTTCAAAGTGGGACTCCAAGTACGACAGGAGATATGAATTTGTTTTCTAAACCTAGGACACGGGAAAAAATGTTTAAGCTTGTTCAACTCCACCTCAATTCAACAAACGTTTGTCTCTTAGGGTCTCAGATTTCATTTAAAATTGATGTATGGGTACAAAATCAACTCAAATTGAATACCCTCAAACTGTTTTGTGAAAAAAAATTATTTGAGCGAATTATACACATTTAAAATTTTTAGCAAAAATCCGAATCTTAAATCACATTATCACTTATATCTCCACTTGTAATTGTCATACAGAAATGATTGATAGCTCTTATTAGAGCTAAATTCTTATTGAAGGCAAATATATCAATAAAAATTATTTTCTTCTATACCCTATTGTTCTTAATTACTATTGTTTATAAAATTGTTAGTAAAATTTCTCAAACACTCCATCTCAGAATCGGCCGAAACCTTTTTTTCCATAATCTAAACATACCCAGCTAACTATTCCAGAAATATTATTTAGTGGCAATTCATAAATGCATTTTTTGAAATTATTTACAATTTTCCCGCATCGTGGGCTCCCCTATTTGGAATACTTGCAGCAGACGCGATGCAAGCCTAAAAATGTCCTAATTGCTCAAGGTCGGGGCTATATGAGATAAAAATATATTATAAACTATAAATGTTAACAATAATTGTTATTTGTTCTGTTAAATGGACATTTGATGAGAAATTTACCATTGAGCCCCAATTTCGCTGCGCGGAAAATTTTGCTAACTACTCCGACACACTCGATTGAAAACTAATGAGAAAGAAAAATCCTTGTATTCAAAACGAATGTAAAATGGCTAAGTTAGTATGCTTTCCGTAAGCATATGGTGTCTGTCCATGTAGGAAGGTGTCCTCTCGGAAATATTTTATTTAAGGATCCTGATACTCCTGCCTGCAACTGCAGCTGAATCCTGGTCTCTTGCTTGGACAAAGAGAGCCTCTTCATTAAAACCACCTCATTTGGTTCGGGTATTGCTGCATGAAACACCCTAATGCCTGGCATACTCACTGCCTGATGAAATCTTTTCGCAAGTAAATCGGAATGTTTTTCATTTCTTCTTCCTTTGCGTAGCCAAAATCCACTCCTAAAATATGATGTTTTGCCCAGTTAAAGAGTTCTATAGGTGTACGTATTTGTTTTTCGTATGGAAGCTGAATACTTGCTCTTGCTGCTAGTCTTTTCAAAGTTCCTCGCAGTCCGTCACTTGGCCCTTTACCATGCGATGTAACAAAGAAATGCCATTCTGCAGAGACTGCTGCTGCTGCAGCTGCTCCATCTGAAAAATATATCACTTTTTTAAGTTTCAGAACTTTCAATTTCAAGATTCTAAGAAGTTTTTGAAAAAAATTAGAGTTCATGCTATATGCTTCAGTCTGTCTGATATGATAATGTAGTTCAATAGGATCACATTATCCTGGACTTAAGGGTGGTAATTGCAAGCGAAGGGATGAACTGTTGCATGGTCGTTATTCTAGTGCATACCTTGCATGCTGTCCTGTAAAACGAAAGCGTAATTTTCTGAAAAATCTGCAATGACGAGAATCTGCCCCACTTGGATGTAATGCTTAACATCTAAGAAATTCACATTGATTTTTAGCAATATAGTCATGTGACTGAAGTTTCTGTAACTTATACGTATCAATAAAAGTTTCAAGAAAGTTATCGGTAGATTTTGTTAAAATTTATAGAGAGCAACAGTCAACTTGCACCCATTGGTGGTGAGTAATGCAATCAATTAAATTTTTAATCAATAAAATATCCCATTTTTCATAATTCAAGGTCGAACTACCTTGACCTATAATTATTTTTAACCTTGGCATGTGACTTATCAAATGAAAGGCAATATTAAGAGCTTTAAAATGACACCACACAACTCTGTAAGTGTGTTAGCATCAGAGTTACGACAATTCAATAAGTGATTTGCAGACCTAAAATTTGATTTTTGGGCAATATTTAGACCCAATTTTCCAACAAAGTATTTGGCCCAGGGGTGTAATAATTAGTTTCTCTGTAGGACCAACAACTTTACCAATTTTCACTCTCTTCTGCACACTAGGGTCAAGGGTGCAACACTGCCATAAGGCCAGTGCGTATAGGTTTCAGGAAACTAATGCTATCTGCTGGCTTCGAGAAAGGATCATGCGAGCCGCGAGAAACTCGTGAGAAGCGAGAAAATCGTGAGACGCGAGAATATCGTGAGACGCTCGCCGCTAGGTTTGAATCGTAATTTAAGTCACTACTTTGATTTGCAATAATTGCAATTACCTAACTCTATTTTGCTGATTTGAATAGAAATTTACGTGAAACAATGATATTTATACCCTTTAACATATTACTGATGAATCCTCATAGTGCATAGAAATGGGCTACCCTTTGATAGGACCGAAGGAACTAGTCGAGATCAGCTGGAAGGTGATAACCATGAATATTGTAATGATAAAAGCCAGCATTGGACAAAAAAATATTTACTAACATCAAAGAAAATCACAATACAAAAACAATCTTTCAAAGTAGAATACTGATATTCATAAAAAGTAGGTTGGTGCAAGGAAACATTCTTATTTGGTCAAAGAACAGAAATAAGAGAAAATTTGTTGAAATGATGGGGTATGGAATCAATATGGTTTAACAGAAATCACTAATTACATAACATGGCGTATTCCACATACAATTAAAATTAAATTTGGATGACTACCAATTGTCAAAAAGCATGTACTATTAATGCAGAGGGGGTGTCTGATGCAGGGAGGAGAGCAACTTGCAATAATTAATACATAGATGAACTTCCAAAACCTGCTGTAGCACCAAGACTGTTGTATCTATGCCAGGAATGATTCAGGTCAACCTGGAAATACAAACAAAAGGATGAAACAGTAAACAAATAACTACAATAAATCCAATGCATTCCATTTCATCTGCTTTAAGCCTTTCGAATGTTGGTCAAAAAATTCAAATAAAACATGCTTTCTTTGTACAGTTAATTTAGCAAATAAACTCTCTATGAAAAAGGAAAGAGGACAGCACAATTGCATTGTTTCCACCTTTACAACTTAATTTTATAGGGTTACTGTTTAACAATCTTTAAATAACATATAATAGACCTCTGGACAATTTTTTAAATCTCCTTTAAATGCTACTTCAAAAATTGTTAATTATACTAAAACACCTTAGCGATGAAAACTATGCATTTATTTAATGTATTTTTCGAGAAATAAGCAAAAGAAATGCCCAGAAAACACGCCCACTCTAAAACGTATTGTGATTAGCCGGCTGAAAGTGCCGTCAGCTCCTGCAATGGAGAGGAAAACGGCGGAACGTTCTGTACCTGTGGACGTTGTTTTCAACATTTGTTGTCGGATTTAGATATCTTTGGTGTGGTTAAGGAAGGCTGCGAACATATATGATTTCTTTAGAAGGTATGGAGTCTGAGTTTGTCAAAGCTGACGCAAGAAATCTTCCGAAAATCTCAACATTAGCAATGTTTTCATACGTATCAACACCGTGTTTTAATGTAACTTCGTTCAATCTTCGAAGAAAACATGATTCAAACGGAAATCCAAAGAGTTAAGATGGCGAGGTAAAAGCATGTCAATGTTTGAAAATGAATGTTCACATTTGAATTTTGTAATATTCATAATATGGCGATGATGCTTGTTTTGGTGTTAGGGTCGTTCGTGAGGAACATGACGATGATGCCATTGGCTATGTGCAGGTTAAGCTCGATAAAATGTTGTTCGTGCTCGCTCAAGTAAAAATTTCTCCCTTGAAACCAAACTGAAACAGGGCTGAAACACCATTGAATCACTCTGCCTTGCTTCTCTGCTGAAACTGCACTGAAATTGAAACAAAACCAAGGGAGTTTGGAAGTGGGATGACAGCAGAGAAGCAGTGCAATATAATGCCTTGCGACTGCACTGGCGCAGACCCTTGTTAATATAGTGGGCTGGCACACCCTTGCAGCCTAATGAGCTGGCTCTCCCTTGCTCTCTCCACTGAAACTCACCTGCCTACCCCACTGAAACTCCCTTGCCTACCCCACTGAAACTCACCTGCCTACTTCATTGAAACTCCCTTGCCTACCCCACTGAAACTCACCTGCCTACTTCACTGAAACTCCCTTGCATACCCCACTGAAACTCCCCTGCCTACTCCAATGAATACCCCCTGCCCTCTCCAAAACTCCCTTGCCTAGTCCTTAGTACTTTCCAATGAAGCATCTTATTAATCAAGCAGTATTAATTAGACAACAACGACTGACCACATAACAGATTCCCACCACAATTTTGCAAACATGATCAAGGATAAATGGCTGTTGGAAAGGATAAATAAATGAGCAATGATCGTCTCCATTTTAAAAGTGTCATTATATTTAAAATTGAACGAAGACAATAAAAATGGAATACAAAATAGACTATGCAAAAGAGAGCAGCAATCACAAATTTAAATTTCACAAATTTGATGTACACCATTTTTAAATGGTATGTAAAATCAACACAAACACTATTAAAAGTGAATGGCAAATAGACCAGCAATCAAAATTTAAATTTCACGTCAATGACCATTTGAAAATGGTATGAAAAATCAGAACAATATCAAAATGAAGTGCAATATAGAAAACCAATCAAAATTAAAAATTTCATTACGTTGATCAACACCATTTTCAATGTTAATGGTTTTTTAAATCAGAACAAATACTATCAAAATATAATGCATAAAGGAGCAGTAATCACAAATTTAAATTTCACAAATTTGATGTACACCATTTTTAAATGGTATGTAAAATCAACACAAACACTATTAAAAGGGAATGGCAAATAGACCAGCAATCAAAATTTAAATTTCACGTCGATGACCATTTGCAAATGGTATGAAAAATCAGAACAATATCAAAATGAAGTGCAATTGGTTAAGGAGTAGGGTGCCTAATTGCTGCAGCAGCTCTGTGGCAAGGCAATAAAAATATGCGACAAAGGAGAAGCAGTGGAATTATAAAGGTGGCCTGGCCTGGGCCAACTGTCCAGTTCAGTGTCAGTGGAGAATTCATGCAGCAAGAGAGAAGCAGTTGAAATGGATTAGGGAGTGGGATACCTAGTTGCTGCAGCAGCTCTGCGGCAAGGCAATAAAACCATGTGACAAGGCAGAAGCAATGGAGTTCTGAAGGTGGCCTGGCCTGGGCCAACTGTCCAGTTCAGTTTCAGTGGAGCAATCATGCAGCCAGGGAGTGTGTAAATTAATATAGTATCCCTGCATGCAGCAATAGAGAAGCAGTTCTAATGCAATGGAGTCGCAAGGGAGTTTTTCAGTGGGGTTTCAGTTGAGCACAGTTTTTCTTGTTGAGGCCAAGGCAGTCCAGTCCAGTTGCAAGGTTGTTTCAAGCCAGTTTTTACTCATTCAGTGGAGTTTCAGCACAGAATCAGCTGAGTTTCAAGGGAGAAATTTTTACTTGAGCGTGTATGCCCCGAGCATAAACTAATATGTCGTGGAAGCACATATTTTGATGGATGGCGAAGACAAGTAGGTATACCTACTTGTCTTCGCTATAGACTATAGTGAGCATTTCGTGCAGGGATTGCGTAGGTACGTCAAGTTCGGGACCACAAAAATAAGATGTATTATGGGCATCTACCTTATCCATTTGTTTACTTTGAATTACTGCTCCAATATGTGTCGACATCTCTCTATTTTCAGGCACATTATATCATTAATGTATCATTTGGGATGTTTTCAAGGATTCGGATTAAGGCCTGGTTACACGATACATTAACCCGTACGAGTTAATGTGTATATGCATGAACGCGAAAATGCCCCGTGTAACCACACCAAAATGAATGAATGCGTGAACAGAAAATAGATCCTGTTCTATTTGGTTCATGTACTAACGCACAAGTTGAGCAGAAACCATTCACGCAAATGTACATTAACCCGTACGTGTTAATGTATCGTGTAACTAGCCTTAATGGCCTAAATAAAAAATACAATGAACGTGAAAATCTTTTGTTTGTAGTGGCATAACCTTAAGGTGCAGTTATGAGTTTTGATACGATTTCCAAGAACTTCCTTTTGGGGAAATATATATTGGGCTATCGAGACAAAGGGGGATTAAAAAACCCTTGATTACCGAAGATAACGAGGAACTTCAAAATTCAACCTGTGTCGCAGCAAGCAAGTGCGATCGTGATCCTAGATTCCTAATGTTGTGTGGTGTAATATTGGTGTATTTGGCATATTAGCTGATCTCGACGCAGACGCGGTATGTTGAAACGTGAATCTAATGTGTTAAATCGTGAAGGTAATGCAAAGAAATAAATATTCCCGTCTACAACTACTTTGGTTTAATAAATTGTTTTTATGTGCACAAGTAGCCATTCACGCATCCATCGTTCACGCTGACCTTCGAAAATTGAAATTGAGCGGTGAAAATTACTGCTTGCGATTAGTAAAAGTTAGGACATCTAATCTTGAAAAGTAAGCAGCGATAGGTTCAGTGGGTTCAGTCTTTTAATCATAATTGAAAGTTGCTTAGCGAACTTTTTCAAGCATGGCATATTGCCTGATATGGAAAAGATTTTTCGTGACATATGTCCAGCACATTTCCCTCGTACTCTGATTACTGATTTGTGCATGCATTAAATTTCCTAGCAGTTTTTCAATCATTGAAAAAACTTTACCGAATAATATTGAGCCCATATGTCAATTGCATCACTGGCGGCGCTTTGTTTTGGCCTAGTTTCTGCACAATTAAGATACAATTAAGTTTAATTTAGTTTCCAGAATTGGTAAAATGAATATAGACAGAGTGAACGCTCAAAAATGCACACGTTTGATCGCATAGACAAAGTTTCATTTCGCTTGCACTTCTTTCTTCACCCATATTATCCTGTTTCGGGTAATTAAAAAAATAATTGTTGGGAGGCATTTCCGTTGGTGTCATTATATTCTGGCACAAGACAACATTTAAAACAACGCTTTGGCATATTAAAATAAAGTGCGTTCATGAAAGACATTTCAATAGTGATCTCCTAAACGCTTGAAACTTCGCATAGAAATATACGCACCGCGACCGCTGTTGCAGGACCTGACGTCATTCAAGATGGCAGCGATGCGAATTACGTTTTTGCGAGGGACCAGCTCGTGGCGATTCAAATGCTTATATTTTAAAAATAAAATACTTTCTGTCAAAACTGCTTTCGCAGCAAGTAATTTTTTTGTTTAAACTCTACGAAAATGCCTTTATTGGAATATGTGTCCAGAGACCTATTATCAACTGGTACCCCAAACAGGGTGGCTACTGATAACCAATTTTCAAATTCCCTGATGGCATTACCTAATTTCCTGTCCAATCGCCAAAATGTCTCCTATTATCGGAATATTTTATTTCTGCCGAATTAAATTTTCGTCAAAACTCAGAAAATGTTAAAAGCTGAAATCAATGCATTAAAAGCTATAAGAATGAAAAAATATATGGTACCTCCGCCCTAATGAAAAACTATATTTAACCTTCACAAGTAAATGCTTCGGCAGTTTTCTTTTGTTAAATCGTGCCCGCGCATGGAAACCCAATAAACACACGAAAACATGTGCCGAATCTTATTGGAGTGTAGTTGAAATTTATCATCTCAGTGTTTTTTCACACTCTAGTTACATAATATTCAGTTGTCTTATGCATTCTTGTATTCTAAATAATAAATAGGCTCCGGTTCATCCGCTAGGGACTTGTGTACTGAGGCTGTATCGTAGTGGTAAGTGTACTTTGAAATTAAAGGCAATGGAATAATGTCTGCTTAGAAATCGTTTTTTTTCTGTAGCGTCTGCGTTTTATTGTCTTTACAGATTTTCTCAACAGTAGAATACTTGTTCTCCGAAGTTACCAGTAACGTCACGAAGTTGTTAAAAAAATACGTCGTTGAACGAAGGATCCTTGAAATTTCAACGTGTGTTACTTTACTGCTAGCAGATATGGTACTGTAGTGGGGTATTTGGACCTTTTTCCTGTAATTGATGCCAAGTGAGGTTCCTTTTTGTTTGGTTTGCATTATATTGCCGAGTGAATAACTGTGTTTGGCAACAAAATGATGTGATATCAATGAACTCTTTCTTTTCGTTTAAAATTTTGGTAATGCATAGACATTGTCTTCGGAAACGCTGAGGAATCGATTGATTTTGTGTTGAG
Organism: Platycnemis pennipes; assembly: GCA_933228895.1. Classification (NCBI taxonomy): domain Eukaryota; kingdom Metazoa; phylum Arthropoda; class Insecta; order Odonata; family Platycnemididae; genus Platycnemis; species Platycnemis pennipes. The sequence goes on from OW121846.1 coordinate 82,463,974, forward strand.
GTGCTGTTGTGTACATTTTGTATAATTCATTTGAACTGGACTTCTGGTAAATAAAGGTATTTATTATTATATTTTTGTTATATGTTGATGGTTTCTGGCGTAATTCCTGTAGAAGCGGTTGGATTTGGTGTTTTTCAGGCATTTTTGTCGAAGTCATTTTTTTGTAATAGTCAACTAAATTGTTTTTATGCACAGAATAGTAATGTACAACTATAAGTTTCGACTAGTACGCAGCGTAATTATTAGTTTGCCTGATGATGAAGTGTCGTAGAAACGTACGTTACGTAGTTAGTATATTAAATATTAAACTACGTAGTTGGTAGGTATATTAATATTCTGTGGGGAAAACCAAAGTTTACTATCTTGTTACATTTTTGTGTTGATTATCGCACTACCATGAAACTGCAAACTTTGTGCTCTCAGGGTCATATTAAATAAAACTGTGATGCAACTGCTTTTTACTTACAAACTATTTTGCAACAGATTTGCAGCTGCATTGCAACTCATTTTCCACTATTTTTAAAATCAATTGTAATTGATTTTCAACTAATTTTCATCTGGCTTGCAACTCATTTTCCACCTTTTCTTGAGGTCATCTGCAACTGATTTTCAACGGATATGCTTCGTGTTTCAAATTGCAGTGCAATTACAGATGAATTGCAAATGAGTATAGAAAATCTGTTGAAAATCAGTTTAAAATGAATAGCAAAAGAGATATTTTTACCTGAGAAGGCTTACCATAGTTGGAAAATAGCCGTGTGAACGCAGGTTGCCGCTAAACCTAGTAAACTTTTCTACTATTATTGAGTTACTATAGTTGGCGCTAGTTACTGGTATTTTAAGGACGTGTGAACGCAAGTTGGTAGAAATGTGGGGGTGTGGTAGAAATCTGCAACCCTTTAGGGGGGCTTAGCTCGGCGGCTGAGCTCCAGCGGCAGAAATCAGCCAATGAGAACACGCCTTTGGAAATCATGACGTCAGACCGTTGAGCAATGCTGACTAGCGCTTAAACGGCTAGCGGCTGCCGCAAATATGCCGCAGCCACAGAGTATATATATACTCAGTGCCGCAGCCTTGCTGAATCCCAGCGGCAAGAAGAGGGATGCCCGGTTAGTTCGAATCGCCCAGCATTCTTGGATGTGTTCTATTAGGCACTTTCATGAGCGCGTATGAGATGCATTACGAATATAAAGGTTGTTATGAAGTGTTAAATTTATAATCGAAGAAGAGAAGTCACAGTTATCCCAGAAATAAGAGTTAAGTGAAAATGTAACTATTGCATTGCGCGTACACACATGGACTAGTATCTCACAGTCGTTTAATGTTTCGTTGCAGTATGCATCCCATCTCAAAGTTTTATAAGTAATACTCCGCAAATTATTAATATATTGCTGAAGGTCCTGGTTTTTAAAAACTGAAGGTACAGTCACTTCCAAAAAAAAGTTAACACTTCAGAGCCGAAATTGGCTGGAAGTGTTAACTTTTTTTTGGAAGTGACTGTACAAGGCGACAAGTTCCCATGCAAGTTCCAGTGCCCAGATAGCATGTAAGCTTGCCGCAAGCTTAGATATTGGCTTGCCATAGCTTGCCGTGGCAAGCTTTCTACGGCAAGCTTGATTCAAGTTTGCATCATGTCTCATGGCAAGCTTCATTCAAGTCTGCATGCCTTGAATATTTTTCTCCCTTAGCGCAACACCACTATCTCCGTTTGAACTCGAGCAATACGTGAGCGCCGGTTCATTCGTAAGTTCTTTCTTTCCTTGGACCACCTACCTCTTTTCGATATACAACTTGAGTTCCAACGAATGTGACTACGTTCACTTAGGAATTTTAATGTGTCAGCAGGGTTGTATACAAAGGAAATATTTGTGCTTGCTGTATTGCAATTTACTTGACTCTTATTATCCATTTGATTCATTTCTGACGTTTACACATTATTATACTGATATATAAGAGTGACGCGTGCCATCCCCTACCGCACACGAAATTTGGTATACTCGTACTCGGGACATAGTTTAAACCGGTATGTAGTATTCCGTAGCGAACTCTTATACACAAGGAATGAGTATACCGGTACCCATAGTTCATATATACATTTAATTTTCAATCTCTTGTAAGATCTTCGTTCAGAAAAGTATTATCCGTTAAATACAGGCATGCGACCAGTTAAACCTCGAAAATGACAGACAGTATGAAGATGTAAATGCAATTACCACATTTGGTAGGTACATAACTGACTTTTAAGGAACATAACTGGGTTGACTTTGAAAAATGTTCTCAGAAATTGCTATTTGCTTGCTGTATAGCAAATTACTTAATTATTATTATCCATATTTTTCATTTATGACCTTGTACGTCAATGTATTGATAATAGTCCATATCTACAAGCCAATTGCCAAAATCGACCAAAGATTGTTACTGACTTTGTTGACATAATACATATAGGTTCTGATAATATGTTGTAGTCCCATGTAGAAATTGATACTTACTCCTGTTTAAGCACCAAGAAAATTAAAAATGGTCATACTGTAATTAATCATTACATGATTGGCTTGAATAATTCATGAATGTTAATGATGTGTAGTATCTAGTTAGTTTATTTGCTTGGCTCTGGTTATTCGAACATGATTCGAACATCAACACACATCAACAACATGAATCCGGATGTTTACATTCCAAAGATGTATACAAAGCCCTCCCACCACCTACTACTGAAGTATTTGATAGATTGAAACTCGAATTACTATAATAGTATGAGTAAATAAATATGGAAATAAAGCAGACAATAAGTATTAATACATTTTAAAATGAGAATAAATGTTTAAAAATTATAATTCCGAGTACATAGCAACCCTATTTTGAATTAAGATGCTAACTTGACTCTAAATGCAGCGCACGTAAACCTCCATCTTGGATTATTACCGATATTTACTTTCCGTGCTCCTCATTTCGTGAAGGTCGTTAAGTTTTGGTTGCAACTGCATGTGGTTAAAATAGCTAATTGTTAAAAGGCAAGTGATCTGTGGTCACGTTGAAGTTATTCAAGACATCCACACCATGTGTGGACCGTGAAAAAGAAAGTTTTTTTGGCCTTCGTCCCAGGATTAAATTAGAAGGAAAAAGTACGACGAAGCGAATGGAATGGATGGATTTTGTGATGTGAAAATCCTCATTTAAGAGGTATGTTTTGAACTGAATGCTGATAATGTGTGTATATATAATATTATTGAGCAGAATGTTCGCTCACTGCAACACTGAAAATATACACAATTCTCATAGGAATTGTTTGCTTAACAGTTCCGTTTTTTTGTAGATAAGTCTATTGTCACTAATACTTCGCAAGGTTCTGGGACCAGGGACGAGATTTTGATGGCATTGTTAGCATCGTGCATCTTAGTGCCGAAGGAGGCAAGGGTGAGTTAATTTGTTCAGTTAACTTTCATAGTTCTTTTGTATATTTATACAGATTTATGCTTTTTGTGCCATGTCCTGACGGAAGGTCGTTGAATTGAAAGAAGCGGCTGTAAATTAATTTAATTTAACCGTTAATAGTTCTTTCCTGCTTTTAAAAATAAATAGAAAGATATGTTGTTATTGCAGTATTTAAGTCTTCTATTCGTGCTGCTTTCAGGTGCCTTTTTGTGGAGGAGCTAAGGAGAAGATAAAAAGCCAACGAATGTAATTCTGAGTAAGAGTGTCACCAGTGGATGCAAGATAAACGTAGATTCCTCTTGGAAATGTATAAGTAATTACTGATAATAAATGTAGAGGTAAATAGATGCAAAAGAGTTTTGTTATTCACCCTCTTCTTCTTGTGTAACTTTCGTAATGAATGTTATTCGGAATTATTCTAGGAACGAGCGTATTTCGAAATTAATCAGAACAGTGTAATCAATTTCCTTTGCTAAAAATAAGTAACCATAGTTGTGAAATTATCGTTTGATGTAAAATTTGAGACAGTTTTTCATGTATTTTGAGCAGTTGGTCGTGTCGTTTAAAGTCGTTATTTTGTTATAGTGAAGGTTAAAAGTTGAAAAGAAAAAAATTTAAGGTAAAAAAGGTTATTTCCAAATAGGACAAGTTTTTTAAATGTCATGACAGCTCATTCACTTTCTTCAGCTAGCATTAGCCTCTCCATTTAGCCAATTCAGCCTCTTGCATTAGTTGCACAAAATAAATTTTTTCCTGGTATTTAGGTTTTTTTTAAGTTTTCCATGAACTTACTAGGCAAGTTTGTGTATACCAGCGGTCCACTAGCTTACCAGGCAAGTTTGTGAAAAGTGTGTAAAAGTGCTCTACAAGCTTGTCTTGAAAGATTGTGTCGAGTTTTGAAGAAGGGAACTGGACAGCTTGCCTCAAGTTTGGTTGCTTGCCAGGACAATCTTGTAGCAAGTATTCAAGTCTGTGATGTCAAGCTTGCCTCAAGTTGTTTTTGCTGCCTGGGCCATTGTTTCGGGCTTCTGGAACAAGCTTGCTACAAGCTTGCCAAATGGAAAGTAGTTTACTTGATTCAAGCTTGTCATAAGCTTACAAGCTTACTATGCAAGCTTGAAGTAAGCTTGCATAACAAGCTTGCTGCAAGCTTGACACGTGGAGACTAGTTAGCTTGATTTAAGCTTGCCAAAAGCTTACAAGCTTGTTTTTGCAAGCTTGTTGCAAGCTTACCAGCTTGCAAGAATATGCTTGGGGCAAGCTTGATTCAAGCTTACATTGCTATCTGGGTGCCTTGCAACGCATTGCGATCTTCTTTTTTCACGCCGTTGAGTTGAGTTACATTGAGCATTATATTTATCAGCTAACAGAAAAAATGCATCTGGAGTTAATTTAACGTGCTTTTTGAACGTTCTACGCATAATTGAAATTACTTATACTGTGAAAAGTAATAATTGGAGAAGGCATAATGCAAATTGATATTAATCTATATATGACTATATATAATGAATAAAATTTTATTTTGCTGTTATGCACGGCAAATAATGGTGTCAAATATTTCGCGAGGAGAAAGGTGTCCAGAGATGGGAATCAGACCACGGACCTTTGGCTTGTCAACATCACAACCTAGCCAGTATTCCTTATGTAATTTTAGTATGATCTATAGGAGCTAGGTTTCATTCGCCTTTAATTATGATCAGACAAGGATGGAATTTATAGCGTTTATAAGGTCATCAAGAAAGCCACTGGTCATGAGTATATATATCCTATAATTTTTACGAAGGATGATAAGCCACATTTTTCCACCGACACTTTTCAGCACTTGTTTTCCGTGTCCTAATTTAACTCTAAAACGGCATTGATCCTTCTAAAATTCTATTTGGATACGGGAATTCTGGGTAGCGGGGTGGTCTTTAAATTGCTCCGGCAATAAAGAGGTTTGAATCCCGGTCCAAGAAGCCTTTTTTTGAAACAGCACCTATGCCATTTAATTAATTTTAATGCATGTAATGTATGCCGTATTATTTATTTAAGTGGTAAATTTCAACACAATAACGTGTTTCGATCATGATTCTGAATTTCGCAGTCAGATTGAAGGAGTAGCTTTACTTGGGCTTCGTTTACAAGTGTGTCTTTTTATCTCTGGGACAAAAGCTACGACTTTAGGCAATAATATTTTTAAGTAGTTATTAGAGTATATTTTAAATAGACTGATACTTTTACGAGAACGGATAGCAGCAATCGTATCAAATAGGTGTCACGGGGTTGTTTATTTCATTCAATTGAGTTAATAACATGCTCATGCATAACACGTCATCTTGCTCACCCGTGTTTGGAAATAATTTTTGTCCCCTGGACAAGCGTTTCTCGTGAACCCATATCTCATTCGGGAAACACTGCACAATATTGAATTAATTATGTGTAAATATCATTTAGAGAAACAAGAACTTCCTGTATAATTTTAATAGCATTTAAATCTGATGATATGGGTAGGTTACGTCAATTACGTGTAATATGAAAGAAATTGTTTCAAATGACTAACAGATAATGCCGTAAACTTACTCCATATATTATTTGTAGGATGCTATGAATATATATGAACTTAATTGTTCGGGTCATCAGTTCCCGAGCACAGCGATAAAAAAAACCTTTTGCTAGAATATACGTATATACTACGAAACAAAATTTATATTAATTTAAAATGAAACTGACTACATGTGAAAATAACGAACACTCTGGAATTTATCAACAAAAGTAATTACCATTTATGCAAATGGAAAGATTCTATCCAAAATACATATAAGTATAAGAAAGGTAAATTGAAAATAAAGACTGCACCCAAGGTAGTAAGCAAGAAGGGTTTATATTTGACATGGAGTGAAAGTTACTTATACTAATTCTAAGTGCCAGTTCAGAAAGCTAATTTAAAACAAGTTTTTTATGCGGCGATGCAGAAAATGGAGAAAATATTTTACATGAAATGAATTCATTTTATTTAATGTAATAGGGTAGTTTCCTATTATTTTTTTATTGTCTTGATCGAAAGTTTATAACCTCTGGAGTACGTGTTTTAAGCCGTTCGATTTTTAAATGACGTTAAGTATTTTTCCTCATTAATTAAAAAGTGAAAAAAATCAATGGCGCGAAAACGCGACGGCAAACTATTGCATGCCGGTTAATCCTACGTGTGACGGCAAACTATTTCCTCTACCTGCCACCAGGTGGTGCTGCGGACGCTTCCAAATAGACGCCGCACTCTGTTAAAGCTTATGAACAAGTATTGGAGGCATATTTATTCCGTTAATTAATTATAATTAACTTTTATTCATTTATTTAACATTACTTATGCAGTTGATTCATTTAAAATCTGTTAGTATTCCTTTCACAAGCATATCATGTAGTTCGCCTATCGCCGCACGACCTTCACGCCATGCTTCGTCGTAGCAGAAGACACAGCGAGCAGGACGTCCTTGAGCCTATAAATTGACTAATAATACCATGTTTAACTGAGAATTCCCTTCCAACATTGATAGTTTTTACAGGTTAATACTAATAAATATTCACTAGAGCTGAGGGGCCCTGAAATACAACGGTAAGTTCAGGAGACGAATTTTCCTATGCTTCGCAACGTAAAATACCTACCTGTTTCGTCAGCTTGAAGGCAGCGCACCCCGCCATTTCAGAGCCTTTTCAAATGGCCTTAAAATTAACATTTATATCTCTAGTAAACTGGGATTTCTCAAGACAAACTTTTTGCGTAAATTAAATACATTTATGGCAGGGCACAAATCGCAATTAATGAAGTCTGTTTTCTTTGATGAAGGAAACTACCCTATTCAAGTATTCACTGATCTAGTTACCAAAAATATCACCTACAGTCCACTAGCAGTAAACATTAACACTTTATAATATTGAAAACTTGAAAAATTTGAATTTCTGAAGGGAAAGCGAACATATATAACATAGAAATCACGATAGTCTGACCGTGATCGAAAGCAAAAAAACCGCCTTCCCACCACTGCAACTGAAAATCATAGCTCATTTGTTCCCGGTACTTTTTTTCACCGTAGATGTCTGTGGGAGTCTCTCCCCAAGTGCGCACAAGGGCCCTTGAGACACCTAGGCCACAGAGTATTACTCTGTGCCTAGGCCCTCGGCCCTTCCGTTTCGGACACGGCTTTAATTTGTTTCTTCTCCCGCCGATTCCATTGAAATAATCGATTATACAATAGGATCGGATCTTCATAATTGATCCAATAATCGAAAGAATCGGAAGCAAATAATCGATTATGACGAAGAATCGATTATTTTTACCCATCACTACTGTACATCAATGTACATAAACAAAACCTTTCACCAGGTCATCATCGTAGGATACGAAGATTTCGAAGTGGTGAAAGTGTTTCGAAGTGACGCGAAAATTATTAGAGATTTAATTCATTGATTTTAAAGAGACGTGTGCTCTGCATTATGTTGCATGTACAGGTGGAACTGGTCGCTGTTCCAGCCTGAGTGAATATGAATGCATCATATTGGTTCTATTTGAGGAATTAAGTTCACATTCGGCGAAATCATTGGACATCACATTCCCAGGGCTATTTGCAGGCAAAATTGGATGGTGAATTCTATCAGGCACACTAAGATGAGTTACGTAAATGTTCATTGTAATTGGTGATTCATATTATGCTAGAACTTGGTCCGGTATTTGACTTCACGTTGTAGTCTGCATCATTAACAGTATCTAACTGCTGCTAGTCAACGTTTTTTTAGGGCATTACGTTTTTTTTTCTTAAGGTGAATGTTATCAGTCATAGTTGATATTCGAGTTCGAAATTCACGGATGCTTTCCGCTGCGCCTTAGCCATTAATATATGTTTGCAATGGGCAGTGACTCTTTAATTGATTGTGAGAGGATGTATGGTGAATATGTTCATGATCAGGCCTCGTCGGACAGGGATTTAAGAAAAGGGAAAGTTGAACGATCCAAATACTTCTCTGCATGCATTGACGGAGAAGAATCGTTGGCCGAGAAAAAAAGTGTGGTGTCAACTAGAAAAAATTCTAGGGCATCATCTACTGCAGCGATGAAAAGTATTTATTTTAGAAAGAAGAGTCAAAGTGGACCCTTGCTCAAACTCTCAAAAGGAATGACATGGACACCACCCAAGTCCCCGTATAATTTAATTCAAGAGAATTTGTTTAGTCATCCTTGGAAGTTGCTGGTGGCAACTATCTTTCTGAATAAAACAGCAGGTGAGTATATTTCAGGAAATTGAATTCGTTATTATTATAGTTATGGATCAGTAATTTGTGCCTGTGATGGTTCACCCATACTTGTTTTGTGCTTTGTTAATGGCAACTTCCCTGATATAAATCTCTTTTAAGAGCTGCCTATTTTTTGTGTGTATTGATTGATCAACTGGTATTTATATATGGAACACTTCTTACCCCTCTTTGCATAATAATAATGATACCTTTTCTTTTTCCTCCTAGTTCTTTCTTACCGAACTGTACCTCTGATAATGACCTTCAGCATTTATTCTAAGTATCTATTCCATCCACCTACTTCTCCATATTCGTGTTTCTGCCTGCAAGCTTCTTTTGTCCCCAACTTTAATGTTCCTTCACTTCTTCTTTCATCCACCTTTCTGCCCTTTGTTTTTTTTCTTTCTTCTCCATTCCCACATTTGTAAGGAGTTCAATCTTTTCTTATCCTCTTACCCTAGTGTTCAGGTCATAGAACTGAAGTCTATATAAAGACCCACTTGTATATGGACCTTTCTCAATATACCTAGGTGTGAAATATAAATTCTTCAGGATCCATGTTCTTGTTTTAACTAGGGTGATGTTTGGGGGATCAACTTTGAGGAATGAAGATATAATAATAATGTTTATTCATTCCTGGAGGCATTACAAGTATTCATAGGGCACGTCATGTTTATATATATTAACAGGACTGCTACCAGGTCATTTTTTAAAAATACAGTCATCTAACTTTACTATTTAACTGTGGAGGCCACTAATAGTTGTAATTATCAGTAAATCGTATCTTAATTCTGCTGCAATTGTACAGAACAGCTCTGCAACCCTTTACGGTATTTTTTTTTAGCACTCGTAGTGCCACCGGGGCAGGGGTATGGGAATAGGCCCGTTACACACTAGGGGAATTTTACTGACGTGGCTTTTTTGCCATTGCCGTCGATCCAGTAATGGTTCAAAGGATCCAATGCGAGCCTACATGCTAGGCTGTGGGAAAATCAATCGGTAGATTTGCTGCCAAGGTGGGTCGCACTGCCACTACTTTGAGCAGTAGCTTTATTGCCACAAGCCAGTCAGTGGCTCGCATCACCAAACGGAGACTTGCACATTATGGCGGATATTAATCGCGTGGAAGCATCCTAGACGTCCTTGAGAGTTTTTCGTTGTGTGCCTAATTTTGGAAGATAAGTGAAATCATCGATAATGATTGACTCATTCCTTTGGTGAAGACCTGACATATGGGACAATGACAAAATAGATATTCGAAAATAGTTGAAAAACTTTGTGTAATCATTCCTCAAATCTTCAAATAGAGTGTAAAACACTCCAACCTCCTCTCTTCTCTGGTTTATTGGATAGATCCAAATAAGGTGATAATTTCTTCTCCTGTTCCTCCAGCTAGGAGGAACAGTATATAGCAGTAGAGCAAGAAGTTTTTGATGGCCATTTTATGCTTGAAAAATAAAATTATTTTAGAAAACTAGGAAGATGAACGCAGTAGCACAAGTAATTAAAAATGCGATTAAGGTCAGCTTTATCACATGCTTGACAATTTTAAATTTCAGTCAATGCTTGCAGTACTATTAACAGGTATTCTCTAGAACCTTCCAACTCGAGTTTACTCTCCATCTAAAAAGAGGCACATTGCACTCGGTGCCCTGATTACAATGTGGAAGAGACTTTTTACTCAAATTACCCTGGCTATGCCGACTTTAGAGGTTGCACAGTGATTTACAGGTCAAGTGTGTAAGCACAATTGTGCCAAACTGACGCGTTTATAAATTTGCCTGGTATGTGGGCCCTATGGTGAGTAAACATTATGCGGTGATCTAGCAACACGCGCTGCCATCTCATCCTAGGAGTAGTTGTGGCACCATCCTTTTGCACTACTGCTTTTTTGCTTCCCCGTCACCCTCTCCTCCTTTCTCCACAAGCACTGCCATATTATTGTTTTGGTCAGTAAATACTATTGTTTCTCTGTATTTTTCTGCTGTCTCCGATAGAAGGTATGCATCTTATTAAAGTTATGAATTATATTTTGTGACTGTGTGTGTTGTAGTCCGAGTGTGTCAGTATGACAGCTATTTTTCTGTGTTCCTGTTGTACAAGTAGGGAGGCTGGGGTAAATAGAACATGGGGTAATTGGAACAGAATACCATATATTATTTATTTGTAAAGCAAATGGCCTAAAAATCTCAAGGGACCTGTAGACACTTATTTCCTAAAGATTGTAAAAAAATTAGTGTATATACCTTCATAGATTTTCTTTTGCAAGTATTTTTCCCTCAAGAGTGCAAAAAAACTTAACCTTCGACTTTACACCTCATATTAGAAAGAAGTGAGGAAAAATAATTTATCAGGTATCAGGCAAAAAAATTATTATGGTGTGAAATATAGCATTCCTGATCATAGAGCTAGCAATTATTTTAAATTTATCTTTGACTAAACCTCATTCTTAGACCATGTTCTAATTACCTGAAAAATGTATCACTGGGGTAATTAGAACAGTATGGATGGGGTTATTAGAACAAGAGGAAGTCCAAAAGTGACACATCACAATCAGCTGATAAATTGCTAATCTGCTGCTTCTAATTCCATCCAATACAGGAGAAGAGGAATTATTGCTCCACCCTCCCCTCAACACCTCTTAACAAGAGGGGTGGATGGTCTCTCCCCTCCCTCTCAATCCCTTATTTTGTTCTTAACCATATTTTGAGAGCACAGAACAGAGTCAATACTTGAATGAAAAGTATCACATTTGGCCTGCCAAGCAGGAAATGTATGCATTTTAAGAAGGAAGAACTAAAGTAGAGATTCATTGTGACTTGAGACAGAAAAAATTGAAAGAGTTGAAGAGTCTTGTAACTTTCGTGCCATACAAGAAATGGAGGAGCTAAAGAGGATAAAGGTAGTTGTTTCAGGCTTAATTTGGTGGAATATCATAGCGAAAGAAAAACTGGCAATTTTCCACAAGAATATCTGTTCTTGTATTCTTGTGGAAAATTGCCAGTTTTTCTTTCGCTAAAGAGGATACTTTCAACCCTAAGATACATTTTTAAAAAAGTAGTAGAAAGCATTGTAACATGAAGGAGGAGGGGAATAAAATCCAGTATAGATCAGTCATTCTGTAGTGGTCTCCTCTGGTGGAGGTTGTGATGTGGCCTTCCATCCGCAGTGGCTTTCTACGGTATTCTCTGCAGAACAGCCTTCAAAACTCAGTTTTAACTAGTTAAGATTTTGAATATGTAATCACCTTCAGTGTTGGTATCAGTAGATAAACCAGTATTGGACCTTAATTAGTAGGAACATAAACATTTTCAGGGTGTATGTGTTAAAGGAAAACGTCTGATTAGTCAAAAATCAGCTAGATACTGTAAAATATAACTTCTTTCAAAAAACTCAGTGTTCCACGAAGAAGAAAACGGGCAATGAATAATTGTGTTTATCCAGTACAATCCATGTTGGATAGTATTGCTGCTGTAAAGGCTTATAGTATGTCACAAGTAGTGGCTGCTAATATATTTAGTGTACCTCATGGAATGGGGTCGTTTACTATTTTATATTGCCGAATCTGATAGAGTTTGTAAAATAATAAGACACTTATTTTTCCATTTTTTGATCTGTCAATTATTTCTCGAGTTATAAGTGGCAAAAACTGATGTTTTTAATCCTTTCTGAAAAGTGAGCGTGGTGTACATCTCTGATGTACATCGACTTCGTCCAATCACAACTGAGCCCGCGAAACTATTTTGCCTTATCGCAATGGGGGGGACATAGCTGCCTCTGCCAATGGGAGAACTTGAGACAGCATCTGTGCAAGCAGAACTTCCGAGAACCCCCCTCCACACCCTTCCCTTCCCCTAAAAGCAGTCAAGGACAGGAGGAGGATGACGTAAATGATCTCAAAGCAGCTTTTTCGGTGGGGGTCACCTTTTGCTTATTTTAATTTTTGATTTGTAAGTGAATGGTTGTGGCTAGAAGATTAATTTTTTAACCAAAATTCTTTTTTCGTTTCCATCTAACGATTTCGTGTACGTAATTGCGATTTTGGTTCCAAGTAAACGCCCCCATTCTGGCTTTAAAAAACTGACTATACATGCTTCTATCGAGTCTCATGGTGCAGGACGACCTTCAGTGCTTTCTTCTGATATTGAGTCTCAATTGGCTACTTACGTTAAGACATGTGCCTGTAATGGTGATGGACTAAGTTGGAAGTTCTTGACCTGGTTCAGTAGTTTTACAAAAATAGAAGTTTGAAGACACCGTGGGTTGATAGCTGCCCTGGCAATGAATGGTTTACTGCATTTCTCAACAAACAAAATCATCTCTCCATAAGAAAAGGAGAGCAGCTGTCAGTGAGCAGGCTCAATAGTGCAGATCCTTTTGTGGTGTTCAAGTTTTATGATGATATTGAAAATATGTATGACTTAGAAAATATCAAAAGCCCTCAGTATGTGTACAACTGTGCTAGGCATACGGGATACAGACTCGTATACAAAATCTAATGATCTTATTCTGCCATTTTCATCCTCATTACCAGTAACATCTTCACCAATTTATGCAAGCACTTCTGCACAATCTAGTGAGTGAATTTCTCCAGAAGCCAGGGAAACTACTCCAAATAGCCCCATATTAGATAGTCCTTCATTTGAATTGTTTATTCGAGAAACGTTAAGCACCCGCTACAAAGAAAAATCAGATTTAACAGTAAGAAGGCGGAGATTAAAAATTAATTACTATGGTGAAATTTTAACACACAAGGAAATGATGGCACAGCTTAGGAATGACTCTGAGCAAAAAAGAAACACACCAAAAAACATTTGCCAATGAAGAAAAAACACAAGCATGAGGCTAAAAATCAAACCATTGAGGATTTCACATCATATGAGTCTGAAGGAGGACCAAAACAGGGGTCAGTATGTTCCTCAGAAGAGATGGAGGAAGATTCTCAAAACAAATTTAGCATTCCATCCAATACTCTGAAGGAGCATATGCATAGTGCTGTTTATTATGATGAGCAATAGTTTCTTGGCCGTTTACTGAATTTAAGTGATGATAAAAAAATTACAATATTTAAATTGTTACATAAAACAAAGCAAGATACTTTTGATTGGCCTAAGCAAGATGACAAATCAGAGGCAAAGTCTGACCACATATTTTATGATGCAGATAAACTGATAGCAATAGTCCATTTCAAATATCACGTGGTAGAAAAATATTGATAAAATATGAAGAAACAAAAATAAATATTTGATGCAATGCTAAAAAAATGTTCAAAAAGTTTAACTTCCAAAATGTTCTAGAAATCAATTTTAAGTTAACAAATATATTTTAGGTTAAAGTTGTAAATCAAGTTGAATTCATGAAAATGTCATACGTGCTGGAAATAACGAGTTTTCATTTCAACTTTTATGTGATCTAATAATTTTTTTGTTTTTTCATGGATCTTTTTCAAATTTGGACCATAAAATGAGTATATGCCGATAGTGTCTTATCTATTGCATCAGATTATTTCATTTAAATTTAAGAAGTTTCTTGACCCCTGTTCCAATAACCCCATGTGGGGTAAATAGAACATTTTGGACCTGGACTAGTATGAAAATACTTTTTTCCATTCACATCTACAGTGACATACATCTAATCTGATATTCTGCATCCATATATCTCTTAATAATGCAGAAAAAAAATATTTTTAAAACATGCATGTAGTGTGCTTGTTATACCCTGACAAAATAAAGATGCTTTTATCATGTTCCAATTACCCCGTCCTCCCTATAAGATTTTCGGTTTGGTTATCATTGCTTCCCAGCCGTGTCAGCGTTGAGTTCATGCCACGTTGCAAGGTAAATGTCAAGCTCCTATCCAGAGATGGTGGGCATAAAGTTCAAGAATGGGGCACAAAGGAGGCCGATGATGTGCACTGTTGCAGGGCGTGCATAAGTTGCACCAATGTCAATAAGAAGGGTTTCCAAACTGTGCAGTGGCACATCAAAACACGAGAGCACATTCAGCAGGTAGCAGTCAAACTTAGCGTCGGTCAGCTACAGCTGAAATCTTCATCCAGCAAGAACGCAGACAGAATCATCCCTTGAAATGCTGCACCATTGGTCGTCGGTCTGCACAGCGTCTGTGATGATGTCACCAAAGCAGAACTAATCTGGGTTCTCAAGTGTGTTTCATCTGATTTTAGTGCATTTTCTTGCAATGGTATTGGAGAGACTTGCAAAGTATTTGTTGAAATTTTCACTGCTATATTGGTAGGGTATTTCAGTGTTGGTTGTTGTTGCCGTTATCACTACCACTCAGTGCTGTGTGTGCACCACCTTCGGAACAATAAACTTAATTTATTCATGTACACTAATGATGCTCATCCCGCACCGACAGGCGTTTTGAGCGCAAGAGCAAGCGATGCACAGTGGTCCCCAATTGAAAAAAGACATCAAGCCATTTTTTAAACTTTCTGCAAGGAAATTTGAAACGGTGCATTCGTTTTGTACATTCAATGGCCTACAATATATGTTAATACGTAGACCTACGGAAGTCCACCTACTCCTACTCTCCTACAGAAGCTCACCATGAAAGCTGAATTGATGTTCATTGTGTCCAGTGTACACATGTTTACACGCTTCACCTGGTTCTTCCAGTGGGAGGAGCTGCTAGTTAGCCTGCTGCACTCCAGGCTGTCTACACTAATCAAAATTCTGACTGGTAGAGCTTGCAATAAATCTTTGGACTTAGGAGAGGTCTTCAAGCCTGAGAATCTTCTTTCATCTGCTGATGTCGTTGTGGGGGAAGACATTCGCGTGACTCTGAACCAATCAAAGATCAGCGAAAAGTAGAAACTATTATTCCTTGATCATGCTCGCAAGCACTATGTGAGGGCATGCAGGCATATCCTGGAATAAAGTTCCTTCAATTCTACGGATTCTTTCTTGAAGAGCTGCGGATGTATGGTCCAGAGGAGAGAACTTCAGAGAACATCGTAGGGGACATATTGCGGGTAGCTAAAGCCATGGCTGATTGCGTCAAACTGACTAGTTGATGAGTGGAAGGTCTTGCAGCTGGAGGAGGATGAAGATGGCTCTAGAAATGACTGTATTGATCAGTACTGGGTTCAGTTTTTATCCATGCACACCGTTTCTGGTGACTTGAAGTGTCCGGCTGTCTCGGAGTTGGTGAAAGCTGTCTCTCTCTCTCACGGGCAGTCTGATGTCGAGAGGGACTTCTCAAAGTCAGGG
This sequence comes from Platycnemis pennipes, assembly GCA_933228895.1. Classification (NCBI taxonomy): domain Eukaryota; kingdom Metazoa; phylum Arthropoda; class Insecta; order Odonata; family Platycnemididae; genus Platycnemis; species Platycnemis pennipes. The sequence goes on from OW121846.1 coordinate 82,479,903, forward strand.
AGGATTATAACATATGACAACTGCTATGTCTGAACGTGCACCTACCGTGCACATGGTAGTCAAGAGTGTGCTACACAAGTATGGCGTTAACTGTTTCTAGTACCTATTACCAAAGATCTTCTTGCAAGTGCACGCTGCGCTAATCAACATTACAAAACTTACTTGGAAGAAGAAAGAAAAGGAAGCCCGAAAGAAGAGTAAAGATGTAGAAAGACTGGAAAAAGAGAAGAAAAGAGCAGAGCAGGTGGAGAAAACAATATTGTGTTAAAGGAGGATTGCGGGATGAAAAGAAGCCTGTGTCTGCTAGGGCGAACAGACTATTTGAGGAAGTCAATGTGCACTTTAAGAATGCCATTGCTAAGAAGAACATTGAAGATATCCTCCTTGCCCAGGTGACGTTGGGAAGTGTGATTGCCGTTTGCAGAGATACAGCATTAAGCACACCACTGCTGTCGAAAAAGCAGTAAAAAAAATAAAATCTGACCTCATATCAGGTTTGACATTTGAGCAAAAGAAAAGATGGAAGAATAATCTGTAATGTTGAGTAGTTTCTTCTCGTGCTAAGACTGACAATCTTTATTTTTGTAAAAGAATTCTTTCATGCAATATTTCATTTTATTTTCAAAAATGAAAATTTATATTTTTTCTCTATTGTACATGTTGATATGCTCAAAAAACAAATATTTAACCCAAGTTGTCCTGCTTTTGTTCCTCCTATTGCTCTCTATGGCCTAAGTCCAAAAGTAGGACATGTTTATTCATTCTTGGTGGCCAAAATTCTCTATTTTTGGTCACTTTTAGGTCAATTGTTGGTCATTTTTTGGTCATTATTTAACCAAGGAAAAAACACGAAATTCACTATTATTTAGGTCACAGGCTGGTAACAGTCCTGTATATTAAAGGAAGCACAAAGAAAAATAATACACAATGGTTGATACATTTTTTATTTACATAAAATCCTCCTTCACACTATGGAAGCACTTTGAGAGAGGGAACTTCGTTTTCTGGCTTTTGAATTTGGATATTGTTAGTGTTTTTTTAATGCCCAGTAAGGTCATTTTACAATTTAACACCCATTACTCGTGGACCAGAAGAAGAGACCTTGAAGTTTTTTGTACCACTTGTAGATATTTTGTTTACCTCTTATAATGGTCATGGTAATAGTCATTTATATGAAACAAAGTCATTTTTTTCTCTTTCAAAAATCAGGGTACAGTAAATATAAATAGATGGCACAGTAAATAGGCTTAATTTATTACACTGGTTGGCAATGAATCCTACTTCTTTTTAATCTCATTCCCCAAAACCCTTTCCCAATCTTGAAGTTACTATTTCTGGCCACACGTTATCCTAATTTACATAACTTCATTTTCTACATCCAGCCATTTAGGTCTATCACCTCAATTTTCTATGTCTATTAATTAATGTGTACCATCCAAAATGTGCGTTCTTTTCCTAGACCTGCCTTATTCATACAAGATTAGTTCTTCAATCACGGCCTTGAGTTCCATTGTCTCTAATTACCTTCCACGGACTTCCTCAATTCTTTATATCTGTCACCTGGTTTCCACCAACTAATTTTCACCAAACTGTTTTTCCTCACTCTCGTCCAACCTCAGTGGCTTTTCCATTTTTCTTCAGTCTTCTATCTCAAAGACCCAAAAACCTGATCTAATCATAACACCCTAGATTCCTTCGATCCATAAAATGGCACCCTCCATGTTAAGTTTCATACTAACCTTTTCTATACCCCTTTACTTATAGTCCTCATCACAAGTTCTCTTCATATTGTAAATGCCTGTTTTGCCAAACACTATTACTTCTATATTCATGTCTTAATTGCTGCTCAAGTAACAGGACTGTTTTACCTGATATAGCCTGCCCTTCCCTATACATTAGGGTTAATGTTTAAGTTTTGAATTAGTTGCCTATTGATCCAGTTTGCTTTTAAATTTGTCATTGATTGAATTACCATTCTTTAATTCCTTGAAGTATATTCTTTAATAAGTTTTTTGAAACCTCAGATTGTAATTGTTTTAGGTATTGACCATTATATGATCTATATATTTATTTTGATGGGGGGGTCAGATGGCAGAAGGGACAGTTTTGACTCAATCTCGCCCCAATAAAGACATTATTATTGACTCCATTAGCTTTCCCTAGTTTTCTCTACCAAATGCCCCCTCAAAGTCAACAAAATGTAGTCACATTCTGGTTGTATTTTACATATAGTTTCCACTTTTGTTATCATCATTGTTAATGTATTATGAGTCATCTTTTCCTTCCTGAACCCTGTGCTAAACTAATATTCCCAATGCTACATATGTCCTCGTCTTCAGCCTTTAGATTAGTCATCAAAGAAAAAAATTGTGTAATATAAATGAACCACTCTTTAGTTGTCATGAGCTTTAGATTTCAACTTTTCTTTAGCATGGGGATTTAAAAAAAGTTCTATGGTTAACCTTCTCCCATTTATATCTTACATATGTATATGATTTTAACATCTATAACTACCAATTTTCTCTAGAATTGAGCAATTTTACTGGGATATTATCTATCCCTAAGGCCCATTTCCGTATTTCCTACTGGCTACTGTAGCAATAACACACCAGCCTGAAAATCCAAAGATCATGGGCTCATATCCAACCTCAGGCATGTGTGATGAGAATGTCTTATGATTCAGCTTGTTATTTAGTTAGGTTAGTTGTTGCAATGTAATCTTAGCCATTGGAGTACATGAAACCTAATTCTAACCTCTTCATGTTCTGCAGCATTTTGTCAATCTCAAAATCTAATTTTCCCATGCCTAAAAATTCAGTTACTACTGAAGTATGGTTATATGTATCAAGTTTTGTAATATTTTACGTTATATTACAGGAAGAAATGCGGTTCCAATAGTTTTAAAGTTTCTGGACACATGGAGCACACCAGAGTCTGTGCTTCAAGCAGATGTAAATGAAATAGAAAATTTAATCCGACCACTTGGATTGCAGAAAAAAAGGGCACAGACTATAATTAAATTTTCAGGTAAATGAGTTGAATACATTAGCGCATTCGAAGGTGAAATTTTTAAAATTTTCCCTCGAGGGAAGTGGAGTGGCAGGTCTGTGCTTAGCAATTTGCATCACTATGCTCTCTGTATAGGATGAGGATGATGCCACATGGCATCAAATTCAACATGCGTAATAACTGAAGACCAAGGATGTACTTAGTTCATGACTTTTTTGGCTACCTAGGTAATCAAATGTTATAATGTCTTAAGTCCCTCAAGGGTGGAAGGCATTTAAGTGGCCAGAGGATATTTGAAGGAATTCCCTTTCTTGCCATGGTACATATCTTTCAATAATTTTAAGCCATGATATGGGTCCTTATGTATAAAAATAACTGCATGCTAAAAGAATGGATGTTTAAAATGAATGGTGCCACACCTTGAAAGATTTCAGGTGACTGAAATGCATGGTCTCCAAACTCCTTAGAGGGATGGGCCAAGATATTTTAGGGATCCCACTTTTGGTTAGCTGTTTTGAGACTAATCTTCAGCCATTATAATGTTGGGGAAATACTGATTGTAGCTATTGCACTGTGCTTGGGACTATCGAGACAAAGTGAGCATTTATAAGTGTTAGAGTGCACAATTTCTCATATGTGCAATAACAAAAGAAATATGATATAATTATGTTGATAGGTATCCAAGTTATGGTGATGTAATAATATATATGTTGTTGATTGATTAAGTTCTTGTATCGTGAATGTACTACTTCTTAAGAAAATAAAATAATAAGAACATATATTACAACAATAAGGCTCAAATCAATGACACCGATGGAACACAATATTTGATACAGATAGTAAAAGGAAAAAGCTAATGGTGAAAGTATCTCACGCAAAAGGAGCTGATATCCGTCTTGATATCTCACCAGATGCATTGGCAGTTGTTTTCACCATGATAAGATAAGAACGTGAAGAATTTGGAGACAAAATTCCAATACCTGCGAGCATTGAAGAAAATTTGATAGCAACATTAATAAGCATAACTTGTCTAAAAGAAAATGAATATCGAAGCAGTGTATTCAATGGAGAAAAATGCATCTTAATGTAATAAACTAAATTGAATGAATTAAAAATAAAATTTAAGAAAAATTAATTTCAGCCTTTGGGAAGTGTACTGGTATGAACAATGGAAGCTTTTTGTGGTTTAAACTAATGTACTGGGTGCGCAGAATGATGCTAAGAGTGAGCAAGGTAGCTACCAATCTTTTTCCCTGCAAGTAGGTGTTACATCTTTCAGGATGAGGGAACTCTTTCTTTTCAGTAACAAACCTGTCATTTAATGGCAATTGCCTCAGTTATGAAGAGGCTTAGTCCTGGAAAGTATCCACCCATTGTTAAAGTAAATTCCATCATCATTGCATGGTAGTTTTCTTTGATAGCAATGATTATTAGCTAGTGGCAAAATAAAAGTTTTATGTAAAACTAATTTTCATTAAAGAATTAATTACAATGGTATTATTTTATAGAGGCAAATGCTTGTATTAATTTACTATTTTTTCTTTCAGAGGAGTATTTAAGCGAAAATTGGACATACCCCATTGAACTTCATGGCATTGGAAAGTATGGGAATGATTCTTATAGGATATTCTGCATTAATGAATGGAAATTTGTCCAGCCCAATGATCGGAAGCTAAATTTGTATCATAGATGGTTGTGGGAGAACCATAAAGCTCTTAACATTGATTAGATTTTTTTTTAATTGCATGATGCCTGTTAAATGTAACTTTTGATATTGATTTTATCTTTACAATGTACTTTTTGCTTAAATGATGTTTTATTTATTTTAAATGTTTTATATTGTAATTTATGTGATCAATAATATGATATTTTAAATTAAAGAAGCTGTTATCCCTGTTTTATGTAAACTAGTTTCCCTTATTTCAGTAATGGTGTATGTGTCGAAGTCCTTTTCTCATTTTCCTGATGGTGCTTAATTATATGTAATCACACTGTTTCCTTTCTTTCTCTCTTGGTTGTAACACACCTTGAGCTTGGGTTTATTTGGGTATACCCAAAGGTATGTCCCAGAATCGAACCTGAGATCTCCAGTCAGTAGCCCAATGTACTACCCACTGGATTATCACAATATGATGTGAAGGAAAATTTTCAATAGTGTGATAGAACAAATGGTTATTGAGTAATTATTGGTCTGTTGAAGAATCTTGAAAACAAATGAGGATCCTGGTTATTATAACTTAAAATTTCCTCTCATTTTTTCCGAAAATTGCAGAGGCTATCAATTAACATCTCGTCTATTCAATTATTTGTTTTGGAGTCAGGCTATTGTTGGTGACTCTAGCACCACTATAATTTGAATTCTAGCTTGTTATTTATAAGATTAAGCATGAGTCACAGTTCCTGTCACTGAAACTAGCGGTATAATGTTGGGTGCTTTGCACTTAGCATACAGCCATGCTAAAGAAATTTTCAGTTGCGAAAAAATTACAAAGTCTAATGAACTCTACATATTCCACATTCATTGGATAAGGAAAACTTACAATGTAAATTAAAACCAAATTTTCACGCATAATTTATTCTCCGTTGACCAGTTTTGTTGTAAAGGCAACGTCATTTGGTACAGTTTATTTTAAAGTAGTAAAATGTAAATTGGAGGGGTGGGCAGGTGCCTTCTGGAGCCTCCTGTAGCACTTATGGATCCTTTGTGCTGACACATATTTTACCTGCCCACCACTTGCAGACAGGGGACAATAGAACCATGGTAGAGGTATGGTGGAGGGTCACCCATCCAAACTCTGTCCAAGCCCAATATTGCTTAACTTTGGTGATATGATGAGAAAAGGTGTTTAAATGTTAAAATTTTAGCGTTGAAACACACTTTAAAATCATAGTCCTTGCTTTTAAAGCAGTACATATATCCAGGACAGTGAGGGGGACAGTGGTAGAGTGGAGAAAGAAAAGGGGGGGCTGAGAGAAGGCCCCAGAGGTTCAGGGGAGTGAAAGAACAGTTAAGGCCATGAGGAGGGAAGGAAATGTTAAGAGTGTGGACGATGTTGGGTGAGTTGGACCTCACACAAGGAACTGGGGAAAAAAACCTGAAAGTTCCCTCTCTGTCTCTGCCATAAGTGCTATGTCGTCAGCGAATCGCAGCATGCCTTTTTTTTCTCCGTGGCTAGTCTCTCCAGAAGACTTCTCTTTGATTTCATTGATGGCTCTCTTGATGTAACATTAAAAATTACGGGAGACATTAAACAGCCTTGTTTCACTCCTTTCCTTATTCTTCTCTCTTCACAGCTGGGTCCAGATTGAATCACAGCTACTTGGTTTTTGTACAGACTGTGTATTATTCTTCGGTCATTGTAGGACACTCTAGTTCCCTTCAAAATTCCAAGCGTTGGATCCCAATCCACGTTGTCAAAAGCCTTCTCTAAATCCAGAAATGCAATGAATGTTGGCTTGTTCTTCTCCATTCTCTTCTCTATGAGCAGTCTAAGGGCCAATATTGCTTCCCTTGTACCCTTACTTTTCCTGAATCCAAATTGATCTTCATCCAGGAACTCCTCTGCTTTTCGTTCTATTCTTCTGTAGATGATCCTGGTATGTGTCATAAGACTTATAGTCCTAAAATTTTCGCATTTCTCCACTCTATTCTTCTTAGGAATAGGAATGATGAAGTTTTTCTCGAAGTTCCTTGGAATTTCTCCCATTAAGTACATGTTGCAGATGGTGTTGTAAAGATGAGTTAATGTCTTCTCTCCTGCATTTTTAATTAGTTCTGCAGGGACATCATCAATACCAGTAAAGTTATTCATCCAAAGTTCCCTTACTGCAGCTTCGAATTCCTATCTTAATATTGATGCTCCCATATCATCCTTTTCAACTTCGCTTTCCTCTTCAATAGCATTTGTGCTGAGATTTTTTCCATTGTATAACTCTTCCCTATATTCTTTCCATCTCTGCACTTTGTCCTCGTTTTCAATCATAATTTCTCCATTCTTGTCCCTTATGGCATTGCATCTTGCGATCCATTCCTTGAAGTGGTTCCTCACTATCCTGTAGGCAGCTTCCACTTTTCCAAGTGCTAGGTTGCTTTTTACGTCTTTGCGTAGATTCTTCATCCACATCTCTCTAGCTTTCCTTGCTTTGTGACTTATTTCGTTCCTTATTATTTTGTAGCAAAGCTGACCTTCTTCAGTTTTTGCATTCTTGTACTGTCTTCTTTCTTCAACCAAGTCTAAGACTTCCTCTGTGATCCATGGCTTCTTCTTGGCAACTTTTCTTCTTCCAAGAACTTCTTTTGCAGCTTCCTGTAGTCCACATTTAATGTTTTCCCAATGATCTTCCACTGATTTCTCATTCAGGTTCTCTCCTATGTTGTTTCCCACTGCTTTTTGAAATGCCAGCTGATGTTGAGCCTCCTTTAGTTTTTCCACTTGCCATTTATTTTTCTTTGTTTTCTTCAATTTCTTGAATTTTAGATGTCATTCCATCATCACTAAATTATGGCCACTCTCGATGTCTGCCCCAGGGTAGCTTTTGCAGTCCTTCACTTGGTTTCTAAATCTCTGCTTCACTAAAATGTAGTCTATGTGACATCTTCTGTCTCCTGGAATTTTCATGTGTATCTTCTTCGGTTGTGATTTTTAAACAATATGTTGGCGACCACTATCTTATGTCGTGTGCAGAACTCCATCAGTCTTTCTCCTCTTTCGTTTCGGATTCCCAATCCATAGTTTCCAGTTTTTCTTCCATCTTGACCTTCGCCGACGATAGCGTTCCAGTCTCCTAAAATAATTAGTCTTCTTCTCCTCTTACCTGTTTTATAACTTCCGTTATATCTTCGTAGACGTCTTCCACTTCTTCATAGTCCGTCATAGGCATGGAAACCTGCACCACTACGGTATATACAGGTTTGGTTTTGATCTTCACCATTATTATCCTTTCATTGCACTGCAGGAAGCTTCTTCACACGCATCCTGGCGCTCTTTCTGAGTATGATCCCTACTCCAGCATTACCATTTAATGATCCCGTACGTATAATCCTGTAGCTTCAACTCCAAAAGTCTCCTTTTTCGGGCTGCTTCATTTCGCCGATTCCTAATACGTCGAGGTCCATTCTTCGCATTTCCACCTTCAGGTTCTCAAGTCTTCCACTGGTCCGAAGCGATCTCGTTCCTACCTTAAAAGGTTTATCACATTTGACTGTCGTACACTCTCGGGTAGTCCCCACCCAATGGACCCTGGGGGACTATTTTACCTCTGGAATATTTTACTTGAGAAAGTTCCATCACATCTTGATAAGAAAGAAAAGAGTGGGGTAGCTGCAATAGATATCTTGCAGAACTATCATAATCATCAGAAGTCCCAAGACAACCCTGCACTGAAAGGTGCCTCAGACAGGGAGGAAAGTAGTGAGGATAGGGTTGGAAGGGAGAGTTAGACGGAAATTCAGCATTGAGAATAACCTACTTGAAGTGTGCAAATAAGACCACAGTCTGATGTTTTACATCGGGTGCTAAGCCCCATATGGCAACCAAGTAGGAATTCACGTGAAGTATCTGCTAGGATTTATACCCCAGCCTCTGTCCCCGAGCGGGAATCTTCTACCTCCCAGTCATATAGAAAATAGTAGATTTGATTCTTAGATGCCTTACATAAAGATCTAGATCTACCAGCTGGTAGTCAGGTTAGTAATGCCATTTAGTGGTAGTCAGATTAGTAGTAGTGAGCCTGACAACCTAAAGGTCATGGATTATAAACCTGTCTCAGGCATGGATGTAGTGTTTATTGTAGGTTTAAGGCTGAATTATATAAGATGAGCAATATAATTTGAGCAGTTGGAGCTTCAGAAACTGAATTCTATTACCACAAAGACCTCTTTCCCTAAAATTTTACTCAGAATATGAAGTGCTGGCTCCTGGATATTGATGATGTTCTTGGAGTACTAGCAGAGTACATTCCAGCTCCTGGAGTATTTTCTATGATGTGCCTATACGAATGCTAGGTTCAGCTGAGCAGGATAATCCTAGGTTACATGTTGTAGAATATTTGGGCCAAAAATTAATTTCTTATGGCAATGCATTGTAGTATAATATCAGTTGTTTAGTTTGATTCAGCTTTTCAAGTTGACGGAAGACGAATATGTAAAAGTTCACTAAATTTGTGAAGAACCAATTGGAAAATTCCAGGGATTAGCAGCAGGGAACTGGAATATGGTGGGGGCAACATTTTTGTTTCCTATGCAGACTCTGGCCACAAATCATGTGGTTTCCAATAGTTGTTTTTTTAGATAATGAGATTCAAGTACGTTCTGCTTTTTGAATGTCTAGCCAGAGTAAACCTGAGATTAATTGGGGAATGAAGGAAGTTCGTCTCATTCATTGCCTTTATTCTTTGTATGTGCCCATTTGACAATACTATGCACTTATATTATGGTTATTCTGGTAGCGATCGTTAATACAAGGAACACATACTTCAGCGTCAGAATGAAAATCTGGTTCTTTGGGATGGGAGGCAATAATTTTAATAACAAACCAGCCTGATGCGCACAGGGACCAGAGATAATCTGGGAACATTACATACTCCCAGATTTTAGGGAACAAACAATATAATTCAATATGAAGGCAGCACAGTATATTCCACGATACAGATCATGAAGTACCATGATAAAGATACTCGATGTATTCCATGCGAAAATGTTCATGTTTCTGCCGTTCCAATTTCCGTCGTCCGCACCGGTACGCACTAGTTTTGCTACTTTCATCTGTTTCGTGGTTTCATTGGTTTAATTTGCTTTACGCGTTTCAGTTGTCATCAATGGCTAAAAGCGCTGTAACCGCTGGGAATTTAAGGACTTGAGATAGTGCTGAATGCATTCAGGGGATTCAAGCCGATGTTATTTATCTATTGTAAATTATTGATCCAAGTCCTGTGAGAATAAAATGGAAGCTTTGATCCCAGTCGTAAACAAATTGCAAGATGTCTTCAATACAGTTGGAGCGGATGCAATTCAGCTGCCCCAAATAGTAGTGGTTGGATCACAGGTTAGTAATTTGTGAAGTATTTGTTTTAAGCTCGTTAGTATCCTTCGCCAGGCAATTGCGTGAAATAATTACCATCCGTGTATGATTCTAACCGTCATGCACCCCTCTATCCCCGGTATTTTTCCAATATTTGGCGGTAGTTGGTGTTAAAAGATTGATTACGTATAAAAATATGCTCACGTTTAAAATTTCGCTTGTCAAATCTTGAAATTTATGAGATTTTAATCACAAACCTCGCAATATCATCCGTGTCCTGTCAGCCATCGTAAATTGTAGTTTGGCTGCGGTGTCTTAAGGCCTGGTTACACGGTACATTAACACGTACGGGTTCATGTACATTTGCGTGAATGGTTTCAGCGAAACTTGTGCGAATGCATGAACCAAATAGAACAGGTTCTATTTTCTATTCACGCATTCATTCATTTGTACATTTTGGGGTGGTTACACGGTGAATTTTTGCGTTCATTCTCGCGTTCATGTTTTTACACATTAACTCGTACGTGTTAATGTATCGTGTAACAAGGCCTTTACGGTCATTACAAGCAGTTTTTTCATCTATAATTTAAAGTTTCCTATTCGAATACTGGAAGTGCCACGGACAGTATCTTTCTTATGGTTTTTAGTGGTATCGTAGGATATACATTTCTCGAACAAATATTGTTGGACTTGGGTCTTAATTAAAAAAATATATTATTTGGTAATTTGCTGTAATGCACTGTGCCCTGTACATTGTTTTGTTAGTTTTATAGTCAGTGATGTTGTTTGAGGTAATAACAAGCTATGCCCTGAAATATGCCTTTCATGTGGTAGTGTAGTAGATGATCAAGATTTGTGGCTGTGGAAAGACGTTTTGAAAATCCACTTACGGGCGGACGAATGTTACACTTTCGGTGGTATAGCAATGCACTGAGTTTGAATACACCCACCCGGAAAATCGTGCAGTGATATTGCCTGTTCTCCGGGTTTCTCAATTATTGACTGTTTTTGGTGGATTTCCTAATTTCCTTGTACCTTTTAGTTATTGCCATTTCAATACCTCTTGAAGCCAAAATTTTGGAAGTAAACTGAATTAGGATGCCACTGGGCATAGCTTATGTCATGCAGGGGACTATTTGTGGTGCAGTGGATCTATAGTATCCTAGGTAACTGCATGTGGTTGCAATCTTCTATAAGCTATGTCTCTTAGATGTGCTCTGTTAACTGTTAGGCAATAAAATATCTGGGAGAAATTAAATGTATGCAAACAAATAATTAAAGCATACAAGAGCAAAGGCAGCACTAATTATGACGTGGGTACTTTTTTTTAAGATTACCCATGGAGAAAGAATTTCGTGTAGTCATTTTTTAGTGTATTAATGCCCCTCTCATGTTTTACTCATGTTGCCTTAGTCTTAATTATTTCTTCCTTTCAAGAATTTAGTGATTACCTTTTAGGAATTTGATTTGTATCAAGAATGTGTTGTCATCTTCGCTTTAAATTTCTATAATAATAATCATTTATTTGCCCAAAGATCATGTTACATTATAGATATGTAAGAGATATAAGGCAGGTCACAGAATTGTACATAGACACAGTGCATTATACAGACACTCAGCATTACACAATATGCATTCAGGCATTTAAAAATTTGAGTTCAAAAATTCTTTTACAGAGTAAAACATTTTGGATCAAAAAACTTTAAAGGCCGTTGTACACGGTACAATTTCTTGTACAAGATCTTGTAACATAAATTGAAAGGCGAGATTGGGTGAAGATATTGTACAAGAAGTTGGTTCACGGTCGTACCCGATCAAAGATTTTCATGCAATTTGTGTGCCAATAACATCCGCAGATATCATTTTCTGTCGAACAGCTGAATTGCGATATCCGATGACGATAGTATTTTGAAAATACTGCCATAGTTACTGAGTTACAATTATTTGCTACCATTAATCTTAGCATTAATAACATGAAATTATACGATTGGTTACTTGCACTCTTTCATTGGCTCGAGAAACCCATCATTTATCCTCCAAACATCATGTTTATGCTTGTTGCTAATATTTCCTTTTTGGTTTCATCCTAATTTCACTGAGTTTTAACATTTGTCAGTGTGTCCAGCCCATCTTTTGAGAAATAGAACACTTCCAACTTGAACGACGAATATCACAATATGGAAGCAACAAAGAATATCACAATTTGTACAACAAAAATTGAAGTTTTGCCACGCTAATAGGAATAAAAGTGATCGCCAACACAGAACACCAACCTTACGAATACTAAAGGAACGCACCACTACCATCACATGTCATGGGCAGAAGCTACGGAGTGGATCTTGGACGGTTTCATCCAATAATATAGGGCATGATCTAATTTCTTGTACAAGAAATTGTATGAGCACCTTGTACACGATACAATTTGCGCATTGTACAAGAAATTGTACCGTGTACAATGGCCTTAATACATTTTTTCTGAATACTTCAACCTTAGTTTCAGATGATAAGCTCGGATGGTAGATGGTTATAAATCATCAAGCCCATGGACATTGGTCCATGCGTAGCAGTGGTGGTCCTTACAAAATTTTGATGGAGGTCCATGTGCCTTCTGGTATTGTGACCATGAATGCTGTTATTAATTACATTATCTGATAAGTTGTTCTTGGCAGACACACAAACAGCATACATGTAAACACAAGGAATCGGCAGTAAGCCAAGCTTCTTAAACAAAGGAAGACAGGGTGCATTAGCCATAGCATTGCATATTAGCTTTACCACACCATTCTGAATCTTAAAGATAATGCTAGCACGGGGGGAGGGACCCCAAAACAGAATGCTAAAAAACCACACGTGAGTAAAATTCACCATAATAAATGCTAACAGCACGATTCTATATTCTATGACATCATGGTTACTGTGTCTCAATTTGAGGAGGTGAGACAGGGTTGTTGATTGTTGAAATTACTTTTTGACATACTCCAAGACAATAGTAATTTATGCTTAGTGTGGGGGACAGAAAGAGGGATAGGGAAGATCTTTCATATGGAATTGCTTGGCATTATTTCTTCACGTTAAATCGTGAAGGAGTTTTGTTATGTTGAGCCAGAAATAGTTCTTTTTGTAGGGAGGGATATTAGAAATAACCTAATGGAGAGCAGATTGGGTTTCAAAGTGAAAAAATGGAAACATATTTGACTTGAAATTAGTTGTTGAAATAAGTTATGTTGGCAAACTATTGGCACTAGATGACGTATGTGAGCCCTAATAATTTCTTTGTTAAAACTGAGTAGAGCAAGGTGTTTAAAGCACTGGTAAACCTCATGATAGTAGTTTACTTTGGCGAGACAATCAACCCTATAGTAGAGACTAGACGTTCATGGCAGTCTCAAGGAATATAGAGACCAGAATAATCGCTTGAGTTCTTTACCTTACACATGAATGAAATGACAAAAAAGCTGAAGGAGAGGAGTTTTACTAAACTTAGGTTAGCAGGAATATTGTAAATTGCTAAATTTTGCTGATGAAATTGCAATTTTTTGTGGTAGTCATAACTATTTACAGATATCCTGGAGTATGGTGAAGCATGTAATAATAGGGTATGATATGACTACATGTTGGAAACATATTCAAGGATATTTGCACAGGAGACACTAAAATGTGCAATGTTACAAGGAGTTAAATCCATCGAATGTATTCTCCGTCAGTGGAAGTATTTCTGATGGGGATTGATAAAAGAGTGGATTTATTAATCCAGTGCATATCTGAAGCTAAGAAGGCATTCTTTATGAAAATGCCTCTGGTGTGTTTGAAGAATGTGCTTTTGGAAAAAGTGAAGCAGTACTTAAAAATCTTCAATTTAAATGTGGCACACACTAGATTACAGACAAATCAGTGTAAAATTTACTAGAAAAGAATAGATTGCTTTGGGACTTGATATTGGAAACATACTTGAGATGGATGGATGAATCGGAGGGGTACATGCAATGTAGAGGGAAGTATGTGCATATAGAGACAATAGAACATAATAATATGATGAATTGAGCTTACCATGAGATGTTATGGATTTCTTTGGAGTTGAACTGAAGAGAAGATTCTCAGTAGGCCAAGGAGATAGTAATTATTTTATATGCTTAGAGTTAGCTTATGTTTTCTATGTTAGAGTTAGCTATGTTGGTTCCAGTCAATGATTCTTTTATTTATTGGAGTTTATCAGCATTGAACTCCGAACATGCCTTTAAATTGCTTTGCAGATGTGAACAACAAGATTTTCTGTCTTTGGAAGTTGAAAAGTAATGAGCTGGGAACTCCTATGCCTTTTACCATCAGCTTTTTATACAAGGGAAAATTGCTTATTTACTTATTTTTATTCACATTGAATAATTTACCTCATATAACAGTATTTTTCATTGGTGTTGGTCTTAGTCATCTGCATGGAATTTACCTTCATGCAGTACTGGGATTAATTCCTTCTAAGGGGCTCCTGTTTGTAGTTGTTTGCCTGTCATTGATTCTTACACAATCTAGGGTATCAACTTCTGCATGAATGCATCTATTTTTAGTATGTAATTAAATGAATGCTTTTCCATTTCAGAGTTCAGGAAAAAGCTCAGTTATAGAGAGCTTGGTTGGTCGGTCATTTCTACCTAGGGGGACTGGTATAGTGACTAGAAGACCACTTATTTTGCAACTAGTCTACTGCCCGAAAGATGATAAGGAACATCGCTCATCTGAAAATGGTGTGATACATATAGATTATAATAAATGATAAAATTGATAATGCATAATTGTATTGAAGGTATACAGTCATGAAGTGTCAAGCCACTGTATTATCAATATGTATTGGTCAAATTTTAGTTTGATTAAGTCAATGTAGTTGAACCATATCTTTTTTGAGCCCATCATGTGAACTTATGATTGTGTGCATGCTTTGTTTAAGCCATGCTGTTCTTGCTGATTGAAGTTGCTAATAATAATCACTATCATTCATGCATTGTAATTTACTCAGCTCTTCATTCAATTTGGCTATGAGACTCCAAGTCAAACTGGCTGGATACTGCTAGCTGTATACATATACTGCCGCCAACCATAAATAAATGACTAATTTCCTGTAATTTTTCATGAAATAATAATAACTAACAGGCTTGCATAATGCCAATTTTTATAGATTTTTCCTTTTTGGTAATTCTCTTGTATATTACTAACTGATATAATGGAAATAGTGGCTATTATTGGGGATTTTTAAATTCCTTGCCAATTGGTGTACATTTTTTTTGCACTTTGGTGGCAAGAATATGAGGAAACTGCATTGATTCCAAAATTAAATGTTCTTTTCACAAAATGACTTTTTGAGTCTCCTTTATGAATTAATACTGCAGTAAAAATGACTATATAGTAAGTTATTGATTTTATTGTGTATTGATTTTATCTATTGTCTCACTGCATTTCACTGTCATATTAATATTTGCATCTAAAATTAATGTAGGTATAGCATTAGCATGTTGAAGAGGTTTGCATTAATTTACATGTTTGAACTTCTTTTATTTCCAGGAACGTTAAGATTGGAGGAATGGGGGGAGTTTTTACATCTTAACAAGAAAGTAATTACAGACTTTGATGAAATCAGGCGGGAAATAGAAAGTGAAACTGACAGAATGGCAGGGAATAACAAAGGCATCTGTCCAGAACCTATTAACCTTAAGATATATTCTGAGCATGTTGTCAATTTAACTTTGGTTGATTTGCCTGGACTCACAAAGGTTAGTGCTGCTGTATGCATTGTTAACTCAACACTCTTTATGTAGTTATTACCATTTAAATCTCATTAAGCTTTATTACTCCTTCTCATTTTGAAGGTGAGGGCAATTCTTTTCAATAAATAAGTACTCAGTTTTCAAAGCACTTTTTTGCAGTTTTTGGATGTTAAGTTATCCTTTAGAAAGTATGAAATGGATGGTATGAGACTTACAACATTGCACATAACTCCTTGGTTTATGGTGGATAAGTATCCAGATTTCCGGGCAGTACACAACTTTGTTACTGATTGATCACAGTTTTAAGCAACAAATAAGTAAATTATCAGATGTCATGAAAACCCTGTTATTTTCCGATTTCATTATATCACTTTATCAATTAATATCCTTCAAAGGAGATTCCTTGCCGACCATAGCATTTTATGTTATTTTTCCATGCCAAGAACTTTCACTCATAGCACTTTCATGGAGTTGCTCTCACAGTATTCACTTGTCTGTGAATTCAAAATACATAATTGTTTCTTGAATGAATATCCATCGTTTAAAATGAAAATTCTGTGTGCTTTTTGCACTGTGAAGACATTGTGTATGCATGTTGTAATGCTACCATGCCTGAAAAGCATCTGATTGACAGGTTACACTAAAGTCATTTGCATGACTGTTTAGGATTTAAGACTAATGTATAAAAGTGGTATTTTACACTATCCTGGACATCTATGTACAGAAATTCACTTGATGGTCATCCAAAATGTGTGAGAAATATGTGTAGAGCTCACCTCAAGGTTAAGGCCCAGTTCCTTCCATACCTTGAGCTGCTGGGGATTTACAATGACGATCTAATGTTGCTCATTTGCAAAATTGTCTCTCGAAGACTGCACTTGTAAATGTATAAGGAGGCTCCCCATGTGTTTGATACAAGAACAGTCAAGTCTTACCCATAGCTCTATTCAAAAGATGCCATAGTTTCCTCAGCAAAACAAGATTAATATATCTCAGGGTGCCCAGTGGTCTGGGAAAATCTGGAAATTAGGGAAAAGTCAGGGAATTTGGAAAAGAAGAAAAATCAGGGAAATGGTTCCAGAATACTGCATCCGGAATTAGAGCGACTGAACCAGTCAATCTCACCTATAGAGATTTAACAAAGATATGAAAAGAACAAGAAACTGATGAAAATATTCACTACTTTGGATAGATTTTCCTCATGGGCTATGATAGTTATTAAAATTTACTAATATCAGCTAAGCATGGATAATCAATCTCCAAAGCTTCCGCAGATCATTCATCCCTCTAAAATATTAAATTCTTTACTTAACGTTCACGATATTCGCAGCCAACCACCCTACCCCACATCTGACCCAATATGTTGGAGGGGTGGATAGTGGTACAGTAGAAGCCCATTATAGTGAGTACTGTATATAGCGAGAATCTCGCAATATCGAGTGATTGGCAATGTACCATCACAATGCCCATGATTAACATTTAAAGGAAACGGATATAGTGAGGCCAAGAACCTCCTGCCGTGGTATGCGCTTGGTATTACGAGCGATATTTCTTGAGGGCATTGCACTGCAATGGACAAATTAATGCATGGTATTTATCTTTAGTTGCATTATGCAACTTATAATACAATATTTGTGCCATCTCTACATTATTTAATGTCTAATCAAGTCT
The DNA here is from genome assembly GCA_933228895.1 of Platycnemis pennipes. Classification (NCBI taxonomy): domain Eukaryota; kingdom Metazoa; phylum Arthropoda; class Insecta; order Odonata; family Platycnemididae; genus Platycnemis; species Platycnemis pennipes. Next base: position 82,497,352 of record OW121846.1, read on the forward strand.
ATGCACTGACGATTTATGGCTGGCCCTGGCGTGCCTTGCACACGCGGTATTTAGTTGTTGTTTTGTTAAGCCAAGTTCACATAGTAGGCATAGGAGTGGAATGGGTGAAAGATGGACAAGCATCTAGCCAATCACGCGACAGCAGTGTGCGGTGGTGTGGGATATGGGCGGAGTTCAGCCCGCCTGCCTTTATATGCCAGTGCGGGAGTAGTTGACGGACGAGGAGTTGATTAAGTCAGTGAGAAACGAAAGTGATCGCGAAGTTAGTTCTTTTTCGGAGGAAGAAACAGTGCTTATGCTGACTAGAGCTAAAGCTCTAAGAATAAATATTGCCATTTACCCGGCCAGTGATGCTTCCCCCGACGACTTTAGCAAATTTAGTTGTTAAATTAAGATTCTCTGTTTCTAAACTAAACTAAGATTCTCTGTCTAAATTTTTAAATGGTTCACAATTTACGTTTTGCGAGGCAATTTTGATGTGATTGCCGTCCCGGAATATATTGCCAAGGCACAGTAATCCTGCTTTCGGCTACTGCCAGTAGACTGAAGCAGACGATGCTTTAATGATTTTTCAGCCTGGAATAGAAATTGAAATTACTGTGCTGTTAATATGTAGTGTGTGTATGTGTGATGCTAAAGGTCTAACCCTTGTTTTGTTATGATTTTTTTCCTCGCAACGAAGTCATCAGTTTTCCATTGCCAAATAATTATTTATATCCTTATAATCATGGTTTCAATTAATTTTCCTGTTAGCAGAAGTAATAGGAATACTTATGTTTTCTGGTACATTTGTTTATTTGTGAATTTTTTCAATGTTTTCGTAAATATTCCAGGGCCGATGTAATGCAAATAATTAAAATTTATCCCGTTCAGCAAATTTTTGTTTTATAATTCCTGGCTTCACCGATACATACAATTTTAAGTGAATGCATCGATAATTCTCGGCAATAGTATTTCAGGGTAATTACCTCAATTCGCTCTAGATCCTCCAGATGGCAGCACTAGTACGTCACACGATGTACAGTGCAACCAACAGAGGCATTTGCTTGTGTAAAAAAATACTTGCTCCAATACATTTTCGAGAGATAAACTGATTGTGAATTTTAGGAACAGCTAGGAAGAGGTAATTATGCAAGAAATATTTTCGACGGACGAAAAATGCCGTATTTCTGCGAATCATTATGGCAACTTTCCTAAGCAATGAGTGTACTGGTTAGCACTCTGAAGTGCAAATTATTAATTTGGAAGATTTAATTTGCAAATAATCGATAAATATGCAATTGTGCACGAAAGCCTGTTTCTACCTGTTTCTAATAGCATGGTAATGAAAGAAAAACAGGAAATAAGAATAACTGTGGGAATTTGGAGGCTTAATCCATCACCTTCGGATATAACGAGTGCTCGCTATACCGAGTGATTTCCCAACCATTGGGAGTTCTCGGAAATTGTAAACTCCTCTTCACGATGCTTAAAAATATCTTCACACTTTTTGCATTTTTTTGCAATTTTCTCCACTCCGAATGCAAGTTAATAAGTTTTTGTGAACAGTGCTGAATAGCTCTTGTCGGAATTCTTGCTTGAATTTGATGGTAATTTGTGTCCAGTAATTTGGTGTTTAATATCTCCTATTACAAACACACATTCCCTGGCACTGTGTAATTGATGTGACATTATGTTAGATTAGCAACCCGAAAACACGTGTGACACGATGGATAACAAATAATGAACTGCCTGCAATGCAGGTAAGGGGTCGTGCTTAAACTACGTTACCGTTTTCGGTGACTTTCATCTACTTTGTTCTCTCCCCTCCCCACATTTCTGACTGCTGCCTTGAAAAGTGCTGTCACGAGGTCACTATTTAACCTGAAAGAAGAATAAAATGTAAGCAATTTGGTGTTAAGAAGACTTGAAACATTGTAGAGTCAATTGGTTCAGTTACATCAAGTTAAAGTAGAAGGTTGGCGTGTAAGAATCACCCCGCACGCCCTTCCCCATGTCCAACTCTGTAATATTGTTGACGCGATGTTGACGAGTAAGAAACGTAAACACACATTGTAACAGCTAAGGTACTTTGAGTGAACCCTCCCCATCGTTACCCACCATAGGTTTTTAGACGACTCCTTTGCCCCCTAAGTTGGTATCGTAGTTTCTGCACGACCCCTAAGGACAAGCTCAGGCCTCAGCGCTGGGTGGAAAATCCAGACTTGTTCTTCATGCGAGTTCGTGCTCAAGACGACATGGGTTAGAATGCTCCGATATTAACAAAATTTTGTAAATGTATGTTTTAGAGTCATGCGAACAAAATTGGAGGGTGAGCATTCAAAAATTTTGAAGTCTGAAAATAAGGCCCTAATGCGCCAGTCTTATTCAGTCTTGAAAGAAGACTGTCAACAACCATATTCCAGAGGAGTAGAGTTAACGCTCCTCCCTGAGAGCAGCCTCGAGTCACAGCTACCTTCATTGAACTGTCTCTCAAGACTACTTTGACAGTTCTTTGTTCCAACATGTATCTAATCGATCTCACAATGTGAGACTGGATACCGTCTATTCCTGCAGCAATTCAGATTTCATCGAAGGACGTGTTATTAAATGCTCCCTCGACATCAAGGAATGCCCCCAGTCCATACATTCCAGGTTCCAGCACTCCCTCAATCCTGCTGTCTCCACGGATTTTCCCTTCTGGTAGGCATGTTGATACAGGTGCAGGGGGTGATCCCTTAATGGCCCATCCCTTATGTACCTGTCCACTATCATTTCTAGTGTCTTGAGTAGAAAAGACATGAGACTGATTCCTCGAAAGGAGTCTGCTCTTGTGTAGTCCGTCTTGGAATTATCCATCCTTGGAATTCCGAAGGATAATGGCCATTTTCTTTTGGTTCTTGGATACCTCTGCATATGAGGTCTGAGAACCACTCTTGACCCTCTTGGCGTCTTGAGCCTTGTTAGTAGGCATATCCCCTGAGATACGCCTCCTCTTTGCAGCGAAGGCAGGGGGGAGTCTCTGTCGTCCCCACTCCCTGCTCTGGGGCCCCACCAGTAATTGCCTCGCCAGCAGTTCTCCCATCAAGGGTCCGCCAGACTCACACCACGTCCCCTTGCCTTTTCTTCTGTCTCCTCCTGGTGGCACAAGTCCACTTTTCCCCAATATTGAGGCTCTCCATTCTTAGAGAGACACTCCCTATGGTGTTACTAGAGGCCCCTGAATCAGAGTCTGCCCCTTTGGGGGGGAGCTCTGACTCAGTGTCTTCTTAATAGTTGACTCGTCGGAGTCGGAAAGGTTGCCCAACTCCTCCCCCGAAGGATTGGAGGAGCAACTAAGGTGAGTGGGTTTCCCCCTAGGGACCCCCACAGGTAGAGATGGAACAGTGGAGGCTGCATCCTCATTGGGAGCCCCGCAGGGGCTCAACAACAGAATCGCTTCCTCCTCTGGGGAAATGAGAGTACAAGAGTGCGCTTTTCAGTGCACTCCATTAAATTTTTAGAATTGGTTTCCATATATGGTCCAATGAGTAGCTAGGGAATTAAGGGTCCACCCACACAGAGCCCCGCATGCGTGGGTAAGGCTAAATAAAACCGGAGGTCGCCCAGTATCCGGAGTCTCTCTGTTAGCGACTTGTTACCCTCCACCCTGTGGCTGCGGTCACCCTTGGCCCTGAGATGCACCGTGGTGATGGGAGCTGTTTATTGACTGCCAGGTCTAGATTTGTCATGTTCTGCGATACCAGGTGCACCTCGAGGAGGATGTGGCTCTTCACCATGACGGTCTTGGTGGTCCATTGGCATGTTGTGCCCTTGTCCCACCCTGGAGTCACTGACCCCTTACCCCCACGTTAATACCTTATAAGAGCGACGAAGCTGCAATTAAGACTGAAATATTATTGGTTTTACATTCAGCTAATACTCACCAAAGTTTCTGTGTCCAGGAGGGAATTGGTGAATTTTTCAAGTGCATGTTTCCTCGCAGTGAAATTGAAAGTGAGATAAGTGAAGTGATATTAAGCTGCACAAAAACTGTGTATTTTGTAGCATACAGGCTTGGGCCTCTGTTTGCTGCTGAGACTGGGAATGACATGGTGAATGGGGATAATTTTACTGCCTGTTTGGTGAAATTCTCTACCCTAATTTAAAAATAAAGAGCAAATGGACATCGCTGTGAAGTTCTGGGATATTAACTGCAATGAAATTAGCACTAGTTACTGGTCGTCAGCATTTCTTGGTCACACAGCGGCTGAGGATTTAAAATTCAGCTTCATGGGTGCTTTTTGGAAAAAAGAACAAGAACTTTTGCCAAAGTGCGTTTAAGTTTTCATGGATGGCCCCTCAGTAAATTTCATGTTTCTCAAAGAACTTGAAAGTGAAGTCAGGCTTTATGAAGACCATCCATATCTTCTTGAGGGTGCTTAGAAAATGTCTAGGAGGGTTTGACAGTGAAAAAGTCCATTTAGATCACGTTTTGTGCTCAGCCATGGGCAAAAACAGACTACAAAGACATTAGGCATTTTGTCAAGATTTTACTTACATTGCCTAATGGGAATGCCTTTGTTGATGGTGGCTTCTCCATGAACAAAGGAATACATCTACATAGTACTATGCAAGTCACCATAAAGGTGTGTGGCAGGGGAAAAAGAAGCAGGGAAAAAAAGACATGATGGTAAAAAACATGTTAGAAGATGCATTAATAGGGCTTCATTATGTTTGGCACTCCATCTCCCATCTCAATGGTAATGTCAAATCCATCGTAATTACTGAGGACATGGTGAAGTACGTTCAAGCAGTGCACGTGATTTACGAATCTGCCTTTGAAGCTAAGGATCAGGTAGAAAGGGGTAGCAAGAATGAGTTACAGATCCATAGAGAGGCAAGAAAGAGGAAGGTGGAGGAATTAGAACGGTTAAAGCTAGTATAGAAGACGCCAGAAAAACTTGATAAGCTGAACAAAGAAATTATCAAAAGATCCAAATAGTATGTCTATTAAAGTATGTCTATTATTGTAATCAAACCTTCAGATCTCCATGATTGATTTCCTGTTCTTATTTGCAAGATTTGATCTGAGGCCTAGAATTTTTTATTTTTATTTTCAACGTTTCTATGATTTTTTACTGTAAATTTCCTGTTATGCCTGTAGTTGCATTTTGCATGAATAGACAATGGAAAATGCAGATTTATACAAACAAATGCACCCTGAAATGGTTCAGAAGTCAGGGAAAGTTGTAAATTTTGGTCAGGGAAATCAGGAAAAAGTAAGGAAAAATAAAAGAACTAAAACTGCTGGGCACCCTGTATCTGTCATGGAATAGTTCACTTTGTAATTATATGGAGTTGTGAGGAAGAAATGCAGAGTCTTGTTAGTCGTCATCTCATTTTTCAATCTAATAATGGCATCTGGAATGACAACTGGAAAATTTCTAGTATTAACTGCATGGAGATATTATTGCAGATGAATCTTGCCAGATTGGTGTATGTGTTTTTCGTCATCAGTTAATTTCTCAAAATGTCGAGAATCGTTTTGCATCCTCCATGTTCTGTCAAAACTATTAATGTTTATTCTAGGTGAAAATATAAAAATACCATTGACTTGTAGAGCATTTTATTTGAAATTCTCAAAATGGATAACAATTTATACAAGGTCCTCTTAGTTGGTGGGAAAGTACCAAATGGCATAAGGTTCTAGGTAATGACTGTAACTGTCACACTAGTTATGTAGAATTCATTGATCTCAGAAACTCAGCAGTTATATTTATCAAGCAAATTCTCATGATCGAAGGTAAACACAGTGTTAGGTGATAGCAGAGAAGGTCAGACTGAGCTGAGGCTCTTTGTTTGTTGAACCTAAGTATAAAACCATTGAAAATGAACCTGCAGATAATAATATTAACACCGATTTAGAATCAGTGCAAAGTAAAAAAGGCAGAGAATATGGAGAAAACAAGAAAGATTTGATATTAACAGGGTTTGGGAGCTGCCGTGTAAATCGGTGGTATGTTGCTCTTCACATAGTACCCGTAAAAGAATACCTTTGGTAGGTTGCAGCACACTAGTTTACCAATAACTCCAACAGATGGCAGGGCAAGAGAAGTGCGTGCATTCTCACCTTTTTTGAATGTATGAGAGCTATACTATTTGTGGGAAGCTTTAACTTATTTTATTGCAATGAAGGTTGACTTAAAAAAATAACTGTTTAAGCTACACATACATTTATTTTCCAAAGGGTTTACATCAAGAGCATATGATAATAAGCACTAGCTGTCATAGAAAACAAGAATGGATATCAGACATGAAATAACCACTTGCCAAGATAAACCAAATAAAGCACTCAAGAGAAAAAAGGGAAAATTACCATGGCAACCCATATGATAGTTTAACATGAATTTACCACCACAATTAGCACTTAGTATTAAGAACGATTCCAAGTCATATGTTAGTGTGATCATGAAATGCGAGAAAATGACCAACATTTGAATCAATGAACAATATTCCTTTTAACACAACACCACTTCAATAAACAGTGACAGTTAGATATGCCAATCACTAACCATTAGTTGCCAAATAAACAGCAAATGCAGAAAAAAAACATGTATAATGTCCACTTAAAATAAAATTTTCCTCTCTATACAAATAGCATGTTTCCGGTAGGATCCTGGTGCACCCTTCAGTCTGGGAGGCCTTATATTCCAAGATATCCTGGGAAACAAAATTGGAAAATAGTGTATTCAACTGAAAGCATTTTAAATATGCATATAAATCAATCTCATAAATCGTCATAAGTAATTATCCTATGCCCTAAGTTGATTATTCCTTGGCTTGCGTGGAACCTAATTCGGGACAGGCAGACACATCTTCATGCTATGAAATCCCCTTGGTTTATTCTGTATTATGAGAGGTAACAATTTGAAAACAAAATGTACAGAGTGAACGGTAATAATCATGGTGCTAATACCTATATACAAGCTAGGCAGAGCATTAAGAAAAAACTACGGCTTTGTCAATTAAGTATTTTTTCCACTATTTTTCAGGTTTTTTATCCATGAAAATTGAATCACATATATCAAGAATGCATTTGTTATGCATAACTATCATGAAAACTTAATGGTATAAAATATTGAGAATTAGATATACCAAAGTATTTACTTACCAATAGTTTTTCAGAAAACACAAAATATCTTAAATATCTTCAACACAGAAACCGGATATACTTCAATATTCACTAAAACACTGGTCCCATACAACTGCACTGTATTTCCTCAAAATTTGCAACAAATAGAACATGTTTAACAATAACTGTTTTGATTTCTCACCCTCCACCCTCCTCCAACCTTACTTTTCGACAGTCAAATGTTTTAGTTAATGATACTACATGCAGATGTCTATACGAGCACGCGAGCATACCAGGAAGTCCTGTAAGCTATGCCGAGCACTGATATTAACTTTCAATTTTTGTCATTACTACAGTCCTCACAGTCTTGCTATCTGTAAGGCTTATATCTGGCACATTTCTTTTGACAATGCAAACCCAAGTAAGCATATGTCTCGAATGTATGCTGAAAGTTGTTTCTCTATGCCAGGATATTCTGCAGATTTGCCTCTGAATACTCTTTTCACGCTGTAACTTAAAAGAAGTTTTTCTGTTTTCTTCCCGCTGTATCATATACCAGACTAGCACATCATATTTACGATCACTGAACAATTGCCAATCTCTTCCGCAACTCATATGATCTTTTGTTTTTCGTGAACACTAAATTTACGTAATCTATTACCACTGTTCATTTTATATAATTTTTAATAAAGAAACAATGAATTTACTGTTGGTCAATGAATTGGTGACTAAAGTAACTGCCTCATGCACTATGCACTTGGGATTTACTCAAGGAGGCATTTGTATGTGAAGCAAAATACATCTGGTAATTTGATCAGGCGGGCCAAGCAATGGAAAGACGACAAAATAATCTCAGCGGGAACTAACTCAATCAATTTTTTGTTTCTATGTAATCCATTTTGTTCCTATTATTGGTAAGTGCTTACTTTGTGCTGAAGTTTTGTATTTCTTCGCATAGTCTGTGACAGTTTCGTAATTCTTTTGAACAGACACGAACTTGCTACATGTGTAGGGGAAGGTTTTTAGTCATCTTGTATCTTTGGCTACAAAGAATAAAAATCCCCATATAAGCCACTCATCCTTGTGTATGATGCGTGCCGCATTTATTGACTCCGATGAAAGGGGAAAAAGGTGCGCGTGGTTCATGAAAATAAACGGTATGTTGAGATAAATCTTATCTGAAGTGTGTGATCAATTTTGGAAATCAAGTCTAAAAAAATCTCTGCAAAGTTAATGTGGGGATTGGGTTGGTGTGTTGGCTAGAGAACTGGCTTCCCAACCCAAATTCATGGATTCGAGTCCTGGCAGCAGCAGAAGTTTTTCATTAGTGTACTGGTCCGTACTTCAGTGATATGTAGAGAGCATTTTCAAGTGCAGTGCTCAGTCAGTTGGATGGGATGTTAAGCCCTATTTCACCTTCTTTGAAGAGCAGGCTAATACAGACTCCAGGTTTCTTTGTACTCTTACTCCATTTAAACCTTACCTAGTCTGAGTCACCTACCTTTCATAAATAGCACAAATGGTGTTAAATGTCAGTCTCCTCCCCTGAGTAACAACTGTTATGAATTTCATGAATTTTCTACATGCTATTGGCTTCAATTAGAGGTAACAAAAATGTGTAAATTGTGTTCAGGGTTTTATTTCCATGACCCCAGTTTTGAAATCATCACTTGACTGTGATATAAAGTGTAAGGTCAGGCCCACTTTCCATGACAATCAGTTACATATATATCACAGATATCAACACCCATATACTATATAACTGGGCGGTCAAATAACTGTTACAGAATCAATGGAAAGCTCCAAATTGCTTACTGGTTCATTGATTCCAAATTGCATTGATGTATTGTGATTTTACAGTGAGATTTTTTGCATGTGAGAATTTTAAAGTGATATTTGTGGATGTATCCGTTATTGCTGTTTACAGAAATTTTGATGACCTCCTAATACTTTGTGTGTTTGCTCCCTTCGATTGTTCTTAAATTTAATGGGTTCCCCAACAGAGAGAAAACTTCTTTGCCTAAAAGTTTTTCTCAAGATGTCAGATACTAGTGGCTGAATGTTCAAGGACTACACAACCTCTGTATAAGCTTATTTCCATGTATCCATGATCATTCTTCTCTTTGACTTCCATATCATGATCTATAATTGCTGTGTGTGGATAGCCACTGTATTCCAGTGCACATCTCACTCATCAAAATTCTTCAAAAGTTAAAAAAATCTTGGTGCATAATAAGTCATGATCGAGGAAAGCTTTCTTTAAACTTTCCAGATTTTCTTGGCAATTCGGTAGTCATTAAAGATCATATAATCAAAATACTGATTGATCAATTCCATCATGCTGGCAATAAGTGTGTGAAGACTAAGTATTTTATTATAAATGCAGCATGAGACTTGTATGCTTCCTTTTGCCATTGTTGCTCATTTTAGCTAACTCTTCGTAACCCATGCAAAAGGAATCTTGTACCTCTTGTTTTATTTTAATGATTCAGTAAATGAAATGGTCTGAATAGTCCTAATTTGCTATGGGCAAAGTTTATTTCAGCAAGGAATATAGTTCTATTTCCATTATAAAGTGTTGTTGAATGAATTAATTCCTATTGTTAATTACCTATTTATTGTTTTGCTGAAGGATTTGCTTGAGGAAAAGAAGGTTCATACGTCCTGACAGCTTACAGGTGTTTTGTGAGTGTAAAATTGACAGAATTTATTGCTTGTATTTCTGTTAAAATTGTATCAATATATTCACCCCACTATTAGTACAATGATGTAAGTTCTAATAGGGTGCTGTTACTAGATAATTTAAAAAAATGCTTATCGTGATGACATTATCATATTGGTTCCCCCCTTCTAGGTGCTGATAATTTTTGTTCTGTGCTGATTAAGTCATCCAACATGTTTAAATTCACTGATGTTTCCCTTCTGGAATTCCACCTTTTACATATCTGTCTGGGGTTAATAGTGGATGGATGCACTTAGCTACAATGATTACGAGTAAATCAGGTATTACCTAAAAAGCCTTTGAAGTTGAACTTGTGGTGTAATTAGGAGGTCAGAGATCCTGTAGTCATTTGGTGGTGGTTTGTGGGTGGTATGGATATCCTAGTAGGACTTAATATTTTTATTGTATGTGCTAAATCATGTTATTATTCTTTAGGACAGATCTCATTTACTCCTTTCTAAGTTCATCCTCATACAATCTAGTATTGAAGACCAAGAATTTTTGGGACATGTAGATCATGTATATTTTGAAGTTTCTGTTGGATGAACATGCTCTCTTGTAGTTATGGATATTTCCCACAGTACTCTTTTGATTACTCAAACCCCTATTATTTTGGATTGTTTGATCATGTCTGTCCAATGATAAGAGTTAAATATTGGTTTCTTTCCATAGAGGTGGAAAATGAAGTAGCAGTGTATGGTCATACTCAAAAGTGAATGTGCATTGCTTCACTTTCACAATCTAGACCTTATTCAATAACCTAGGGCAAAATATTTCAATGTTGGTAGAATACAAGAAGAAGAATGTGGTAGCCAACGACTCCAGAGAAAAAAGAGAGCTGTGGGGAAGGGGCACATTGATGAATACAAGGAGAAATATTTTGTAGCATATGATGAGTGCAATTGAACTGAGACCTTTGAGACTCTTTAAAAAAGCCATTTTATGTAGCATTAATACAGTAGAACCTCTTTTTTACGAACCTCTAATTTACGAACCATTCCGCCAGTCCCGATCTTTGTCTATAGGAAAACCATGTAAAATGACCTCTATTTTGATGAAACCTCGACTTTACTGATTTACGAAGTGAGAGGCCGGTCCCTAGGAGTGATTGACCTCTTTTTTACGAAGTTTTTGAAATGATTTTGTAGCCCTGAACTCAGTACAATGGAATAACGATTGCTGTATACCGTGACAGGAGCAGCTGAAGCCAGATAGGCCATTTTGAGAGGGTCCTCGGTCCAAGTTTTTCATATTGAAAAATGTGGAAAAATCGAATGTGAGCATCGTGCTTTTTGAAGTGCTTAAACTGTAGAAAAAATCCCAGAGACTGATCATCCAAATCACAATTCAATCCTAATTATATGATCCAAGGAAAAAATGTTCAAAGACGCATGACACGACAAGTACTTCTCGAAAACAATGCCCCAGTTCATAAAATAATCGGATTAGTGCTTGGTAATTTCTATTCCTTTTCTATGATTTTGCGTATTGCGAATACCTAACTCGTTGTCACAAAGGATCCATATTTTCTCTGGAATTATTTAAAATCAGCTTTAAGGTAGCTGCCACAACCCTAAATCAGAACTTTGTTCAGCCTTTCACTTGAAAATAGCATTCCCGTATGAAGTTCTTTGCTGCAGCTGTCGTGGAGCGTAGTTTCATTAAAAAATACTAATTTTGAAATAATAAATTACTTGTATACAAATCTTGATGCAATTTGATAATTTAATTTTCCATTAGAAGTGTTTTACGTCGTTAGGTAAGAATTTGCGATCGCGACTTTCTGTAGCCGCGAGTAAATAGTTCTCGTAAATCACCGCTAGATGTCAGCACTGTAGAATGCATCTTAAAAAAGAGTAATTTCAAATTAACTGAGTGAATTTCTAAGATTGACTTTCATCAGCTGCGAAATATTATCAAATGTATTTCAAATGATACGCTTTCTCCAAAAAAGGCATTTTCTGGTCTTTTCACTGAAATATACTAGGTCAGTTGGAACTTCGTTTTGAAATTTCATAGATAAAATGCATCCCTGGCTTTCCCATATTAAAATGGCTTCTTTAAACACAAATCGACTAGCACTAAATATACCCCTTTCGTTAATTAATGCATAACTGAATATACTTAAAATACTCCGCGGGATGAGTTAATTCTCTTATGAGTTATTCCCCTTATTTTGAGATCTACCAACTGAACAGCTACAAGAACTTAATTCAGTTGCAGCAGCCAAGTTCATACCATTATAAATTTGTAGAAAAATATTCACCTGTTATTTTTTTTTTTAATTCATGGCTGTTTCATTCTCTTTTACTAAAGTGAGTCTCCTAGGAATAATGCCTATAGGAATAGCCTTAGAAATAACGCCTATGCTATACAGCGAATCAATACAATTGAGGTGTAATTTTTAAATCCTTTCAATTCGATGTAGATACACTGCACACAAAATTTCACGTAATATCTGTTGTTTTTTTTCCAGAATGAGCAGATGACTATTATTTGTTAGAGTAATTAGTTTGATTTCAATCCTAACATAACTATTTGACAAGTTTAGTACAGCATAGTATTTAATTGCATTGAAAGTATACTCCCATTCTTGTAAGCAGAGTTTTAGTAGATGTACATTTGTCGCAGATCAAGCCTCTTATGTGCATGATGTGCCTCCATGGACATTGCTCCATGCTGTGCTAGGTGTTGCCAGAGCATGGGAGTGTCACCGCAAAAACTATTTCCTACTGTTGGAGAACAGCTGGTTTTGGTGACACATCAATTCCGGAGACAGAGGAGTTAGTGGAAGATAACCTCCAATTTACAAACCCTCTGATTTACAAAGCTCAAATTTTTGGGTCCCTTCAACTTCGTAAAATAGAGGTTGTACTGTAGTAGTGATGGGTCAATACCATTTTTTCTCGATACTCAATACCGAGTATGACACTAGTAAGTACTCACGATACTACTCAATACCAGACATTATGAATCACTTCAAAATTTTAAGGATATTTTGGTTTAAAATACATCATAAACAGAAAAACTACAGGACTGGGTACAAGCAAACAGTAATAACAGTTTTGAAGAGGCTCTGGAAGATTAAAAAAACAACACTTGTTGTATGTAGGTATGTCTGATAACTGAGTACATTTACTTCATTTTATTGAATATGAATATATATTAGCATCATAATCATTAAATTATATTGTGCCCATTTTCCTACGTTAAAACAGGCACTACCGAGTCTTTTGTAAATAGTTTAGCATGCCATCTCTCAGTGGATATGATTAAATGTTAAAACGATATGTCTGTGGCCCACATATTTCCATATGCCATATGTACGTTGGGAATCATGGCGACCAAATGTTTTTTCATTTAAAATGCCGCCCTCTGTAGTTATCATGAGTACACTCGCATTGGTTTTAAGAACTCAATATTACTGAGGTCGCAGTGAAGGATTATTTTAAAAAGGAAAGACATTATTATTAAAGGACACACATTCCTAAATCTCTATCTTCTGTTTTGAGTTATGCTTTACGTTGAGGGTAGTTTTTTTCAAATAAAAGCTTCGTTATACCCATGTTTGTGTACTAAATCACATAATAGCCATTGTCCAAAAGTGCATATTTGGCAGCAGTATGACATTTAATCTTCACAGGTGTTCATGGGTCCATTTACCAAATATTTCATACGTTTACTACTTTCTACACTGGGGATGGTATTTGTTTAATTCTGATTATTTTATTTGTGTTTTCTATTATTTTTATTGGGTCCGAATAATATTTCGAGATGCATATCGTCGAGAAAAATAGACTGAATGCCTCCTACTTCGGTTAAAACATATACTTTTCTTCCTCTTCCAATTAGAAACACCATCTCTTCAAAATCTAAGGGTTTTTGCCTAAACATGAGAGAACTTGGGATCGTAAAAAGGACCTGTGTCATTCACCCCCGTTTGCGTGATGCACGAACACCAGGAATCAGCACGGGTTATTTCCGATATCCATTAACGCAAGTTAATAATATTTGAACAATTGATTTTCATGCGCTGATGAATGTGCGCAGGTATATGAATTTTGTATATAGTCCTGTGGATTAAAGTTTTCGATTTCTAAGGAAAAATATTTGATAATAAATTTATTATAGATAAGCTGTGACTAGGAACTTGGCAATTAATGAGGTAATTAATAATCCTAAATAGGAAATAAAAAACTGGTGTAGTAAAACATATGTTTTATGCGATGTATCATCCTTAACGCCCTGATTAGGATGCCTACTATCCGTTACAAAATTTCCGTCACCCGCAAGTTTGAAGACCAATATCTCCAAGATGGCCAATACGATTTTAAATTCAAGTATATCAAATTAAAGCTTGTTTATTTCAATGTTTATTGATGGCATTAGAATATTTTTACAAATTTTATTTACTCAAGTACTTGTTTAAGAACTGATTTTTAGCAAATGTTTTTGGGTACCGGATAGATCCATCAAATTTGGGTCCTCGTAAGAACAACACCGATCCATACATCAAACTTTCCTTTGCCCATGTTGTAGCTAAATGCTTTTTTAATAGTCATACAAAGTTTCATACTATTGCGTTTTACATTATTTTTGTTATTGCTGAATTTGTCATACTGCATTATTTTCCATCCCGCACGCTTTCCGTTCCGAAAACTGTTTAGACCATTCTCTTGCTCTCAAGTCATTAATGTGAATCCACTTATGAAATCTCAATAGAATTTGTTGGTGATTTTATATCAATATATATTTATTTTTCCTATAAAAGCACATTCAACTGCCCAGAGCATGCCTGAAAGAGAAATGTAGGCACCCGTGGAATCTTCTGCTGCAAGCAGCTCGCCTATCACTGTGAATGAGTCATGAGGACTCGACAATAGCGGAAAAAAGTATCGTCTTTAAGAATGCAAGTCAGTGTCAGTTTAAGACCTGACGGTATATCTGGAAGCATACCATCACTATGCCTCTTCACGCAAAGTTTTTGGAGGAGTTGAGGATAATTCAAAGCGCAATTTGTTTCTTTCGTCGAGAAGTTGAGAAATGTGGGGACAAAAGCTATCTCACTAATCGCCGACTTTATTTTGGTGTATACTGCAACTTATAAACTTAAATTCAAGCAAGGTAAGGATATTTTTCCTGTGCATACTAGAGAAATTTTCTCACGTGGTGGTTGGTGCGCGCACTACCTACAGTAGCTTACAACTTGGTAGCCTCGAGCAGCTTATCTCCTCTGGCCGAAAGTCCTGTCGCGTGGAGCTCGCTTTCCGAAATAAATAAATACATACACGTTGAAAACATATCTAATTCTCTGAATTTGTTAAGTCATTTTGCACGTGCTAAGTTTTCAAAGATGAAGTACATCAAAACACAATGTATTTCCGACTTCCGTAAGCTGAGATAGTACATGTTTTTATAATTTATTAATACAACCAACATATTTTACATTAATAAACGTATGAATAAACAAGCTTTAGTTCGATGTAATTTATTTTAAAATCGAAATTTCCATTTTTGAGATATTGGCCTCAAACACCAGGGATGAAATTTTACGATAGACACTAGGTGCCTTGAGCTCGAATATAGTCCCCCCAAGACTTTTTCCGTGAGGATTTTGGCCAAAAATGGGTGACTATATTCAGAGAAATACGGTAATTGCCTTTGGCAGTCAATGAAATTGAAAAAGATTCATTAAATGGGGAAAAATAAATCTTTTTCGTTAAAGTATTCATTTGCTCGATACTATGGAAATTTTGCTAGTACTCACTCGATACTCAATACCTGAAGTATTGAGGTATCAAGGAATCGAGTGTCCCATCCCTAATTAAAAGTTAACGTTGTGCAAGTGATAACTAACTCATATGCCATTCAGTTCAGTAGTCGTTTTCAACTTAACTCACCCATCAGCACATACTTAACTCAGTAAGTTCTGAACTTACTGAGTTAAGTATGTGCTCTGGCTAATGCAAAACCAAAAGAAGTAATTTTAGGGCTTAACCATATTCTCTCTCTTTCCATCTAGTCCTGAAAGAAAATACTGCCCATCATTAATCAAATCTCTAGAGTAAATGCTGAAATTTCTGCTTCAGCTATGCTGACAGGATCAAAGTGTCATAATCATCTCTAGCATTACGAGGACCTGTTTACGAGGGGAAACCCAAAAGAAATTAATTAAAAAGTAGTGATAGGGGAGTCTTTTCTCCTTGGCAATTCACTCATGCTCTAAGCCATGGTACCTGTATTTTCTTTACTGAAACCCAATACTGACATCCTAGACTAGACTGCGTGGTCACTATATTTCAATTTTATTGAAAATGCTCACTCTGGCTGTCTGCAAAAATGTTTACATCCATGAAAACATGACACCACCTCAAAGGGTTGTAGGTAATTGATTGGTTGTTGGTGTTAAAGGAGGCTACGAGTAAAGTAGGTCATTTGCACCACTTATGATACATGAGTAATTAGATGTAGTTTGAGTTTTTTGGGGAGAAACCTGGCATCATCATTAGCACACTGTGAATAAGAGGAGCTATGAATTCGATGATTTAGCATCCCATCTTACTGAGGAATAACGTGAAGTGTTCTCTGCACTGGACTCAAGTAGGGATGAGTGTAGCAATGAAAAGAATTTCAATGTTTGTAGTTCAGTTGCACATGCCACTGAATATTTCTGCTCGGGTTTGTTCACTACTATTCTCTCATCAGTCTTGTATCACTGAGAACCATATCCATCTTCTTGTGTTATGCATTGAAAAATATTCATTCCTAGGGATGTGCGAGTAGCACTTTTTCACCTCGAGTCGAGTATCGAGTCGAGTTGTAAAGTACTCGCGAGTATCGAGTCGAGTCGAGTTTGTACATTATTGTACATGAGTGAAGAGACCCATTTCTTACTTAAGTCATCGCAATTAAAGTTAGTCAGCAATCCGACTATCAAATGGCAGGTCTACCTACCTAATGCATAGTTATAAACAGTCAAATTAATATGGCACGTAGCGCTGGCCAAAAGGCATAATGGAAATTTTCCGGTAGCTCTCGAAATAAGAAAATTATCTTAATTCCTAGGATTACTCAAAAATGTGTAAATTAGCTTGCAGAGTGTACTTAGGCATAATATGAGACCTATATGAGTGACATGCCCTACTAACTTGTAATGGAAGTAACCCAGGAAGTAAAATATTTTTTCTTAAGGAATACATAAGCCTAATTAGAAGAGCATTCCTTGTATTTTGCATTCCTATGTATTTCTTTTCAGAGCTAAATGCTTTCTCAGTGATGTCATGCATGCCAGGGGTTAGTCCAACAGTACAGTGAATTTCATACAAAATGCCTTGTTTGTGCAGTAAATATTTGATAAGCTCGCGCCTCAAATTTATGATTGGCCGTTAATTACATAGTTAGTTTTTTAACATATACAACATATACTTTTCTTCCTTTTCCAATTACTGGCACCATCTCTTCAAAATTAATGGATTTCTGCCTAAACATGTTAGAACTTAGAATAGTAAAAAGGACCTGGGTCAATCACCCCCGTTTGTGCGATGCATGAGCACCCGTAATCAGCATGGCTTATTTCCGATATCCATTAACGCAAGTTAATAATGTTTGAACAATGAATTTTCATTCATGGATGAATGTGAGCAGGTATATGAATTTTGTATAGAGTCCTGTGGATTAAAGTTTTCGATTTCTAAGGAAATATATTTGAACAAAAATTTATTATAGATAATTATCAATAGATATTTATAATTATCTATCTTAAGATATGACTAGGAACTTGAAATTAATGATGTGATTAATAATCCTACATAGGAAATAAAAAAATGGAATAGTAAAACTTATAAGTTTTATACGATACCTATATCATCCGTAATGCCCTTATAATAGGATGCCTACCATCCGTTAAAAATTTCCTTCACCCGTGAGTTTGAAGACCAATATCTCCAAGAAGGATAAAGCAATTTTAAATTAATGTATATCAAATTAAAGCTTGTTTATTTCTACGTTTACTGGTACAGTTGAGCACCCTTAATCCGGGAACCCCTAATCCGGGAGCACCCATAATCCGGCAATTATGCCATGACCAACTATGCCATGACCAACTATCTGGTACTAAGTGGAAAATGCCATAACATTTTTAACCGGAATATTGCTTCATAACCTGCTGAGATATTATTCTTATATTAATACCGAGATACCATTCGAAACCTTAATTTTCCCATTTCGAGAATCAGAATAATTTAAACATATAAATTTGACGACATCGCCGAGACGGAATACGACTAATTTACAGATCAGCCACTTTCAATGGCGGGCGCATTTTTTGATTGATCTCTAGACGTAACATGATACAATTATTGGTTATATTCTTATATTTCACGCAAAACATGTCTCATCCATACAGTTGTGGCAACAACACAAAACGTTAACCATCGCAGGAAAAAGTGCAAGTTGTGAAAAAGCTTGACGCCGTTGCATCAGTAAAGCGTTTGACTGAAACATACTACGTGGGATCTTCAACAATATAGCACATTAAGAAGCTGAAAGAGAAAAATAATCAAAATTTTACTGTTAAAGTGACACGAAGAAGTAGATAACAGAGAGAAAAACTATGAATGAAGATTTAAGTGCTAATTTAGATAGCCTGGTTTCGATTGCGTCGAAGTGAAGGCCTTAGTTAGTATTTCTGGCCCAATGCTGATGGAACAGGATAAACTCTTTTCGAAATAGTCGTAATCAATCCAAAAGACGTGATTCGGGAAATTTCACGTGCTGGCAATAGCATTTCACCGTCCGTTCTAAAACACGTGTGGTTTAAATTGTGGACTGCTTTAAGGTTTGATATAGACGAAATAATTGGGGATTTAAAAATTTTCAAATTTCTGAGGATAAAAATATGATGATGGAGTTTGCAAACATCATCCATAACCCTGAATTAAAGGAAATGGAATTGGTAAATTTAGACGAAAGGATAGTTAGCGGCCATGATATTCTCACCACACAGCATATCATAGATGATGAAATCATTGAAATGGTAATTAATAGCAATAAATCCGAGTGGGGATGACGATGATCAGCCTGAAATTGTTGAAAGAAGACTACTATTGATGATGGTCTTTAAAGAATAATCCAGTCTGGTCGACCGCAGCGACGTAGTGATGGGCGGCCGTACACACGACACCCACGCGTTGGCATCGCGCTGAATCAGCTGATAACAAATCGAGCGCGGTAGGAAATTATGTTACGCAAAGCACAGCATAAGAAATATCAATTTTTATACCCTTTTGCAATAACAATATGAAACTTTTACATGTGCAGCTATATGCACAATGCTTAGATTCTGATATTTTCACTCACTCCGCAACTTGGATAATTTTAAATAATAACTTTGTGTATAAACCATTTCTTTCTGATTATTCTCAGTAACTATTTTTACAATAATGTTCAGTAAATGGCAAACGAATATATTTTGTTATAAATAATTGACTCCTTTCAATGAAAACATCCCGGACGTCAGAAATAGACCAGTTGCCATGCATGACCCATAGTTTGGCAAAATCCCTAATCCGGCATCACTTCGGTCCCGACTGTGCCGGATTAAAGATGCTCAACTGTAGTATTAAAATATTTTTACAATTTTTTTTACTGAAGTACGTGTTTAAGAATGGATTTTTAGCTACTTTTTTTATACCGGATGGATCCATGGAATTCGGGCATCGTAAGAACAACACAGATCGAGATATCAAACTTCCTTTTGACATATTGTAGCTAAGGGCTTTGTTAAAGGTCATACGAAGTTTCATACTATTACGTTCATCAATATTTTTGTTATTGATGAATTTGTCAGAATGCCTTATTTTCCGTCCCGCACGCTTTCCATTCCGGAATCACCATTTGGACCTTCATCTTGCTCTCGAGTCATTAATATAAATCCACTTATGAAATCTCAGTAGAATTTGTTATTATTTTATGTCGATATATATTTATTTTCGGCTATAAAAGCACGCTCAAATGTCCAGAGCATGCCTGAAAGAGAAAAGTAGCACGCACGTGGAATCTTCTGCTGCAAGCAGATCGCCTATTGCTGTGAATGAGTCATGAGGACTCGACAATAGCGAAAAAAGTATCGCCTTTAAGAATGCAAGTCAGTGTTAGTTTAAGAACTGATGGTATCTTTGGAAGCATACCGTTATTATGCCTCCTCGCGCAAAGATTTTGGAGACGGAGTTGAAGATAATTTAAAATTCAATTTGTTTCTTTTGTCGAGAAGCCGAGAAATGTGGGGACAAAAGCTATCTCTCTTATCGCTGATTTTATTTTGGTGAATACTGCAACTTACAAACTTTTATTCAAGCATAGGCAAGGATATTTTTCCTGTGCATACTGGAGAAATTTTCTCACGTGGTGTTTGGTGCGCGCGGTACCTACGGTTGCGTATAACTTGGCAACCTCGAGCAGCTTATCTCTCCAGGCCAAAAGTCCTGTCGCGTGGAGCTCGCTTTCCTAAATAAATATATACACGTTGGAAGCATATCTAATTCTCCCAATTTGCTAAGTCATTTTACACGTGCATAGTTTTCAAACATGAAAAATACCATCAAAATGAACTAAATTTCCGACTTCCGCAAGCTGAGATAGTGCATTTTTAAATATTATTCGTAACATAATTAGTAACTGAGTAATCTATTTTAAACTTTGTTTAGTCTAAGATAAATATATGTTCCATATTTTATGTGAAGAAAAGAGAAGTGGCTTTTCATGTGTATCTTCAAGTGGGCAGCAAACTTGCTTCCCGGAACTTGAATAATATCCGGCTTTTTTATGTCTCGGTCGAAAAATTAATTAATAATACCAACTAAAAATATATTTTTGACATTATTAAACGCATAAATAAACAAGATTTAGTTCGATATACTTTATTTTAAAATTGAACTACTCATTTTTGTGATCCAAACCTTCAAACTCAGGGGATGGAATTTTACAACGGACATTAGGTGCTTTGAGCTCGAATATAGTCCCCCCCCCCCCCCCAGACTTTTTCTGCGAAGATTTCGGCCAAAAAGGGGCTATATTTGGAGGAATACGGTACATATGCGGTTTCATGGACCGTGTAACCACCGATTCATCCATTTGTTCACGCAAACGTACATGAATCCGTTCACGTAAACGTACATGAAACCATTCACGCAAATGTAAATGAACGTACGTAAGTACATGTTCGTACGTGTTATCTATCGTGTAACCAGAGATTTACTTGATTTTGATGATAGCGCTTCCTGTCAGCAGATTTCTGAACCTATTGGCCTTGGTGGCTCCGTCGGCAAAAACTACTTGACTCGACTCGACTTTCGTCAAAATACTCGAGTGCTCGAGTCGAGTACCAACTACTTGACTCGACTCGAATTTTCGAGTACTCGCACATCCCTATTCATTCCTATTTCTATCAAATGGAGTCCAAGATGTGAGCAGTGATGTTTTGCATGTAAACTTTTGTGTGTGACTGTACATAAATCAAATGTTTCTGGAAAACAATAAACATTAATGTTTATGTAGTATTTGGTGCAGAAGGTAATTCTGTTCATTTTAATGCTTTTAATAATTACTCAGCATATTTGACCAGCCATATAGGACAAACCGAAACATCAGCATCAGGTATTTTCATTCTTGATATTATGTCAAGTGCCTGAATGTAAATGGTCTAAGTCTTTTTCATTAATTTACTGAGTTAAGTATGTGCTCCGGCTAATACAAAACCAAAAGAAGTAATTTTCAGGGCTTAACCATATTATCTCTCTTTCCAGTAGTCCTGAAAGAAAATCTCTAGAGTTAATGCTGAAACTTTGCTTCAGTTATGCTGACTGGATCAAAGTGACATAATCATCTCTTTCATTAGTCCTATTATTGATTTTTATGTAGATATTCACTAGTCTTCTATTGTCTAACCTATTTACGAGGGGAAACCCTAAAGAAAGTTGACAGAAACTATAAAAAATAATATATTTATATTTAGAACTTTTTACTTTTGTAGTGAATAATCTAATATGGAAGAGATGAACACTGAATAAAAAAACGCAAGTTTTTATTGTAGATTATTGCCATGGGTGTTGGGAAAAATAATTTAAGGGGCTTATAAATTTGAAAAAGGAAATATGTTTACCTTGTCTCTCACAGTAGCGATGCATAAGTGCGATTGCAGGGTGTTAGTAGGCAATCATTATTGGGCAACTGAAGGCTATTTAGGAAGCAAGGATGCAGGTGGGGCCTAGAGATGATGAATAGTATTCTGTCGTCACACTTGTGCATAGACTATTTGAAGAATTCCCCGTGCTGTTTGGTCACTCTCTGTATACTCTCTGACCTAATGGGCAGGATTTCTTGATCTTCAGACTCTGTTCTTGGATGTCAAATTTACTCGAAAAGATGTTGACAATGTGTTGATTCTCACCATCCTCCCAAGCGTACCCTCTGGCTTAATTTTCTTTCAAAATTTGCTCAAAAGACTTTTGCCTGTCTCCATGACACAACATTTTAAGCACCCTCAAAGTACTCCTAATTAGCCTCTATACAATGGTCAATGTTAGTTTTCCACTTCTGGAAGAAATTCATAAACTCTTTCAAAGAAATGTTTTTTAAACCTGGGGTCCTAACTTGCTCACTAAATGTTTTCCATTTAGGTCCATTTTCATTCTAAGGGACAAAAAAGTAGTTTATTGCAAGGTCAGGTGAATAAGGTGCAGGGGTAAGTGGGGTTATGCTATTTTTGGTCAAGAACGATGATGTGGTGTAAGCTGGTGTGTTGTCCTTATGGAACCACTTCTCCTCCCTTTTCCAGATTTTATGCCCTTTTCAACTCTAGTGCACCCAAGATATCTGTGATCTGTAAGTTCATCAAAGGGGTCAGTGGGTCTTCTGTCACCAGTTTGCAAGTTTTCTTTATGTTTTCATCCATTTTTAACCTGTTACCTGTTTTCGATGTAATAGTATGCGACATGGTATGGTGTGCACCCTGTTTTTGTCGTAATATTACATTCCTGTTTGGTCCTTCCAATTCCTCTTGTTTTTGACATATTATTTTGTTCTCTAAGCCGTGCCTGCAGGTTAACACCATGTGGGTTCTAATTAAACTCTTTTGAGTTTTCATAATAATTGAGCCTATTTCCTTGCTAAAGTGAACAGTTGAATGGTAGAATGCCGTATTTACTTGCCGAAATAAAACAGGGAGAGATAGAAAAGCAGATAGCATTAAAACAGGTAAGGGGTTAAGGTAGAGGGATGTTCTGAATGAGGTTGGTCTCCATTTGATATTTGCTATTTTCAAATAGGCAAACCACTCTGTATAATTGCAACCATTTCTGTACCAGATTCTTCCGACAGGAAATGAAATTTAATAGTAGCCATGCATGTCAGCCTTTGTAATAATCATGAAGCAACCAAAAACTAGTTCCATAACGAAAATATTAATTTGCTCAGAGGCAACAATTGATGATGCTAGTTGGCAGACTCATTGTTGAGGTCCTCCACAGGTATCACCTAAACACAGAACACTGTACTGTGAATGTCTTTCCAACCACATCAGTTTCTTTTGGGTCCCCCCTTGTATATCGACATAATTCTTATCTTTCATATCCTTCACTTCTTGCTCTGATTGTCACATTTGAGGCCCCCCTTTGACATTCTTCCCATTAATTTTCACTTTGTGACTATGACACCATCATGGTGTATCAAAATGTGTTCCATGAGGTGATATATCTTCTTTTAAAATTTTTCATCTAACTTCTCTTCTCTGCTACACTTTTTAGACCTTCATTCATTATTCAGTTTTTTCTTTTTATCTTCCTCTATCTTGTGCAATACTGCATTTCAAATACTTCCAGCCTTGTGAAGAAGGCAGATAATTGTGAAGAAAATCTTGGGGTGAAGAACTGGATTTACTAGTATAGTTTAAAATGCATAAAATGGATAATGGTAGATGGCTGAGGTTTCTGTCTTTGTGCTTTCTGCAATCCCATAGAAAGTACAATGAATCATTTTATTGGGGCTTATCACCACTCCTACCACTCTTACAGTGTGTTAGTGAATTTTTACGCATTTGTAACCTTATTGATGGTGGCTGATAACCATTTAATCTTGTGTAAAATGATCAGTTAGGCATGAAGTTGATGGAAAATAGGAAAAGTAATATTGTAAAGTTACTTGAAGTATAGATCATCTGTGAAATGAATGGTGAGAAACATTCCACTGAAATGGAGAAGCTTTCCTTTCTTTGATAGTGTGGTCTCAAGGTAGTTACGTCATTAGTTTCTGCCCTCATCAGAGAAAACTGCTTTAAAAACCAAGTTCAGTTAATACATCATACAAAACTATGTTAATACATCATAGACACAGGTCATGATGTATTAACAACTGCTGCAAGAAAAATTAATTTCATCTAAATTGTTGGATAGTGGTTAATATTTTCTTAATGACATGAGTCTTGCTTGACAAAATAACTAAGGTATTGGACATGCAGTCTAGGAAATACTTTAGGGAAATACAGTAAAACCTCCATACAACGAATTTGTTGGGACCGAAAAATTCATGACTTCGCTGTAGGGGGTTTCGGTGTACGGAGGTGATATGCGGGTTGCGTCATCGCAGGGGCACCCAAGTGTCCCGTGATGTTTACGATGCAAGTCGTGTAAATTTCTTAATCTTGCTTTATTCACCTTTCCTATAGCGATGATGATTAGTTCTTATTATTTACCACCAAATACCATGGCTATCACCTTGTGTTTTTCAATCTGCGAATTTATAATTGAAATTATTGTTTTTCCCGTCCATTCTGCTCCACACCTCATTGCTTACTTTAGTTACGTTCTGATATTAAAGGAATTCCAAAATTAATGCCTGTGGATTACGTATTTTTAAAGTGCTCCATAATTTTTCTGAGTATCTAGTCGATATTATTCTTGGAGTGCAAAAATTTAAGTCAATATCAATCGGCAGTTTTATGCAGCAATTCGCTTGAGAGAGCACATATTGCCATTTAGACTTACGAAATAAAATGCATTGTTGGAATTGAAATTGAAATCCCATTGAAATACCGGTAAATATCTATGTTCGAGACCGGTATATATTAGATATCGTCAAACAACGATGGAAGTTAGGTGGGGTGAGTTAGTTACCACGAGTAAAAACGTGGCAGTTGGCAATGCCCTGAGGTCACAATGGCAATCTCAGATGATAATGCATTGATGATGCCTTCATAGAAGCTGGACACGATCGGTATTCTGTTGGCACACCCGTTCGTCCGTGCCAAAACGCAGTACCATCCTCGATTACGCCAGGTAATATTTGAATCCACGCCTTGTTGCCGTTCATCCAGTAATTACCTCTTCATACTTGAAGAACATTTAAAACCAGGTTTGCCCTTTTTCAGTCCTTTGCAGAACGTCTCTCATTTTAAAATGTGTGCCATTTGCAGGCTAAAACTATTAAACTGGAATAATTAGTCGCTAAAGCAGAATCACATGAGTTAAAT
This sequence comes from Platycnemis pennipes, assembly GCA_933228895.1. Lineage (NCBI taxonomy): Eukaryota > Metazoa > Arthropoda > Insecta > Odonata > Platycnemididae > Platycnemis > Platycnemis pennipes. Next base: position 82,522,687 of record OW121846.1, read on the forward strand.
ATGTCTTATGTTAGCAATTTAGAGAATGAAAACACGTAAAAGAACCTGAGCCCACTCTTTTCGCATCTTTTATGACGTTAGAAGGACCTCTTTCTAAACCAAGTATACGAGCGAAAATTGCTGTTCTGAAAACTCTAGTTGCACCAGTAATATTGCATGCTAACAATTTGGAATGGAGACGTTTTGAGTTGGACGCAGCAAGAAATCTAACCTAGCGCACGCACTGAAACGAGTAAGAGGAAAGACTGCATTGCCAACTAACCCCTCCCAAACATTCCATACCGAAATGCCTATTATTCAAAAATCTTCCCCTTCGAAAGAAAGAATAACTACGCCCTTACTCGCCTCTTTCTCTACAATGCTGCTGTTATCTCCCCTCCCCTTCCCATGCTCCTTCGGGGAGACCTCCCTCGCCCATTCCACTCCTCAATGACTCCCCTTACCCCTAACCGAAACCTCATGTGTTTCCAATATATCATGGCCCAGTGGTATGCCGCTCTTCAAATAGCCCAACTGGTTAGGCACACAGACAGAAGAAGTACAATAATTCCTGTAATAACTAATCCGGTTTTCGATTTATCTCTCCTTCACTTACCTCCTCACAAATATTAATACAGGGCCATCTACCATCCTCGCCGTACATACAGTCAGCTCTCGTGCGACTTACCTCAGCCGAAACATTCCATATTGCTTGAAAATTAGTATATTTCAGGAAGTTAAAACAAATTTCAAAAAATTATATAGGTTTCAAGCAATTTTTTTTTTAATAAATGAGAAGCGGTAGCTGTTTTTAAGTCATATTAATTCAAAATTATTCTATTTAAAATAGTTTTCTAAAGTCGTCTGTCTCATCCCTTTCCTTATTTCTTTGCTGGCTGCTTGCTCAACCTACCGATGAATCTTCAAATTCTCTACTTGATCTTCTGACATTTAAAAAACTCGCTTCTAAATATCTATTGCGTCCACCAATTCCTTCCAACTGGGGCGCACTGCGCTATTGCTGGGCTCTTCTCTCTCTTCATCGCTCACATCCTGCATCTCCGCCAAAATTTCGGGATCCACATTGTCGGCAAATACAGCGATATCATTATCAATTCTCGCATACTATTCTAAAGACACCCCTTCAATGTTTAATAATTGAGCGACTTCAACCCATTCCTCCCTCTCCTCCGGCTGTGGGTCGTCTTGGCCGTCCATCTCTCCGGGAAAGCCTGCCCTCCTGAAGCAATTCGAGATCGCGCTTCTCTCTACTCCATCCCAAGCAACACACAGACGCTGAATGGCTTGCAGGATGTTCCAATTCAATGACGTTATGTCTTCAGTGTTACCTAGTCTATTTAGAAGATATTCTACTAGTTGCCTTCGATATGCGCAATGAGTGAAAACAAAGGACACTTGACGTGACGCTGAAGGTATCTGTTCGACGACATTCGATCAGTTGATGTCTCTGATGCATACAGCGCTGAAGATTCATTGAGCCTAACTACTTTTTCGTCGTTTATTTATTCATTCATACCAACGGCAAATCCATTACATTTTGTACAGTTCTCAAATAATATATTATATGTATCTTAAAGACATCGTTGTTGACCCTATTTCTAAAATAAGGATTCTGTGTCTTGACTTAAGAATTTTAAAAATTCTCGACTCAGACCAGAAAATCATGAATAATCCACGATCATTTCCCTGCATTGAAAATTCACGAATAACTCCCGATTTTCCAGGTTTTCCCGGCCAGTGGACATTATGATAAGGGATGCTCAATGGGATATTATCGAATTTAATTTAAAAAGAGCTGCTCCGTGGACTTTCTGTCAAACCAGTTCGACTTGTAAACTGCCTAGGCGGTTCAGAGAGGAGCGCAAAATTGCCAAGCGCTCCTGCTTGGAGCGGCACAAAGGTCGGAGCGGAGCAATAGACGGAGCCGAGCGGAGCTTTGGCTTCACTTACACGTTTCTTATGGTGGAAACCATCAGAGTTGACTATGGCCTTCACCGAGCCAGAGCGTCAAGTTTTCTTCATGCCATCCGCTCTGTAGGTCTCAGATTTGAACCCCTTCGAAGCTCGGAGCAGAACGTTTAAGACGCGATACACTCCGTTGCGGTTCTACTTCCTGCTTATTACGTAAATATCAATGGAAAAAACTACCTGTAAATGCAAAATACTGCGTTTGTTCTCAATAATTCGTTCTAGAGGGGCACTTTTCATGTTTTGGTTCCATTCTCAAACTTCGTTGTAGGGAGTTTTCGTAATTAGAGAAGTTCGTTACGGGAGGTTTTTTTGCGTGCATTGTCCATTGGAAGGGTCCGGGACCGGGCCAATGACTTCGAAATAGGGAGGTTTCCTTAAAATTTCGCTGTATGGGGGTTCGTTGTAGAGAGGTTTTACTGTATCTTAAAATTTTTAGGATGCAGCTTTGGTGAAAAAGTCCTGAATAATCAGATTGGGTCAAAGTGGTAGGATTATGGTTGTCTCTCTAATGGATTGAAGAATTCATTTTTATGACCACCGCACAAATATGTGAGTGCTTTTGTGCTGAAATTGACTCTTCAGTACTGGGCTCATTTAACTTCTTTTTATAATTGGTGTCTCCCTTCCATGTGCACTCTTGGTGGCTGACAGGATGATACGTAGCTGTTAATAAGAGCTACCATTGAAGGATTATAGAGGTTGCTGGAAAACTTAATGTCTTGATAGTTCATAATTTTGATGTTATAGCTTTAAGAATACTTATATTGGTGTTGTATACCTTTAGATTCAAAAGGTGGACTGCTTACTGAAAATTGTGTACATATTCTATTTTAGAATTAACCATTATCTGATGATGTGTACTTTTATAATGGGTCATCTTTGAGTCATACATACTCTTCTTAGTGCCATTCAAATCCAGATGGTACAAATAGGGGTGTGTGTCAAGATATATGAACTTTAATTTCTTGTTAAATCAAGTTACATGTATGAATTCTGTGAATATTTCGATATTTTCTTGTATATATTTGAAAATAGCTAGGAAACAATCAAGAAAATTGATGCCCTCTAATGGACTGGTTGGGGTAGTACATAGCTGTCTAGAGTTTTTGTTGGGAATGCATTCAAAAGTTTTTCCTACTCTTTGATGCTTATGCCATTGAGTGTGTGTTCCAAATTTCATTTAAAATATACAAGAAAAAGTTCTATTAGATCTCTTTTTAAGCTTTTAGGTGAGGGTCTTGATATTTGGTATTGATGGTTAGTTGTCCTAGTTGTAGGGGCAATCAAGACAAACTTTATGAAACAGTATGATATATACCTTTCAGGTTCCAGTTGGTGATCAACCTGATGACATAGAAGCTCAGATCAAAGAGCTAGTTGTTAAATATATAAGAAACCCAAATTCAATTTTATTGGCTGTTGTGACCGCTAACACTGATATGGCCACCAGTGAAAGTTTGAAATTAGCCAAAGAAGTGGATCCTGATGGAAAAAGGACACTGGCAGTTGTAACTAAGTTGGATTTAATGGATGCAGGTACATGATTTCATTATTTTATTTATTACAATGCTTTTTTTCAGTTAATTATTAACACATTAAAAGCACCTCATGATGTTGTAGAAATAGTTCTCATGGCCAAGTTTGTTTTTTGTTTAGTCACCATATATTTCGTGGATGATAGTTTCAGACCTCACTTGGTGGAATTCCTTAGTGTCAGGAAAAGAAGAATTAACACTGCCATTCTGCATGGTGTAAGATTTATTTAACATTTGTTCACATGACTGTTTTCGCTGCAGAGCAGCATCTTCAGGTGAATAAATGTTAAATAAATCTAATACCATGTGGAATTGCAGTGTTAATTCTTCCTTTCCTCACCATATATTTCATCTAAATATAAGGTGCAGAGCTCTATAAGTGGGATGATTCTTTTATTTCTGCAAATAACTAAAAAATTATTTGGAGTTTCCATACGGAACACTGCAGGAACTGTGATAGTTTTGGTGGCTGTGGTGGTCCCATTTTCAGTCCAGTCTCTGTCTTATTTTTTCTGATGGGTCATCCTGGGTACACGCTCAAAGAAAAATGCTCATGAATGCTTGATTGCTGGAAATTCAAAATGCTGTTGGCTGCCCTGATGGCTACCTTGCTTGATTTCAAGGTTAGGTCCTGTGCTATTTTTCTTACATGTTTTGCTGAATGTAGTCAGTACCAGCCAACCATCGTTAAGCTTTGTACCACATGATCTAAGTAAAGGTTCTGCCTTTATATGCATATTTTGTGCAGTATTTTCTGTGAAAAATTATTAGAAGTCTATGGACTAGGGATCAATGGAAAATGCTTATCTAGGCATGTACAGAGGAAACTCATTAATATGCAGTTCACAGACCAAAATCTCATAATTAAATTTGAAGTTCTGTAATAGTTAGAGCATCAGTCCAAGCAATGAGGCTGTGAATGAACAAAAAAGATTTCAACATCAATTTAACGTTGAAAATTCTTAGTCTGACTTTCTGCAGTGCAACACATTTCTGCTCCTTCTATTGTCTCTTCTTCTTTCAACTTTCCATTTCTTTTCATTTGCTTTCAAAGTAATCAATTTGGCAATGCGTCCTCTTCAATTGACCTCCTGTATGCTTAACTTGTTGATAGGTGGGAAACAACAAAGTTAAATAAAAATTATATGTGAAAACCACACTTACATACATACAAACAGATACCTGTCATATTGAAAATTCTTACATCATTTTTGGCTGAGTGCCATACAAGGCAGGGAGCACCCAGTGTTGTCTGCTAAGCACTACCTAGGTTAGGTAAAAAAACTGACTGAACTACTTAGGATTGGGATACTAAAAGCAAGAAGGGTATGCATGCTGTGCATGGTTAACTGGTATTCATCCAGGCTGAAACACAACAGAAACTGTAATGTTTCTTGGCTTTATGCCTGGTGAACTGGGTATAATTGTTTGACAGGCCTTATCTAGCCTGTGGGTTGTAGGTTGAGCCACCCCTGTACTAAGGGATAATTTATTCGGTGGTTTACCATCTCTCATGCAGGGATCACGCTGATGTATGAAAACAGTGCAACTAAGTATTTAATGGCTACAAGTAACCTATTATTGATTCCATTATCTGAGTGGGTTTGCATTTTATTGTTTATTGGTGTATAATGTCGTAATAATTGTTTCAAATAATGTTGCATAATGTTTGTTGTATTTTGATATTTTCTGACTTAGCCATACCTCACACACTGAGTATAGTCTTCTCAACCATTATTCTCAGAATTGATAAATCATAGGGACTGTACAACTTTCTATTTTTCAACTTTAGAATTAACTGTCAATGGTTAAAGTTTGAGGTATATAGTCAAGATTAAGTGCTACAATTTGTAGCTATTGTATGCTTGAAAGACATCAATTATTGCATACCAGCTTTACTAATTAGATGTTTTTTTGTCCATTAGGCACAGATGCTATTGATATTCTCTGCGGACGTGTTATTCCAGTAAAACTGGGCATTATTGGTGTTGTAAATCGTTCTCAGCAAGACATTATGAACAACAAGGTAAGGGCTGCTTGGTGTACAAGTATGATGTTAACAGCTCATTGGTTACCTAAACAGATGAACGAATAGCTGAATTTTTTCTTTTGCAGAGTATTCAAGAGGCTCTCAAAGATGAAGCAACATTTCTACAAAGAAAGTACCCTACTCTAGCCAATAGAAATGGCACTCTGTATCTGGCGAAAACTCTAAATAGGCTACTTATGCATCATATACGTGACTGTCTACCAGATTTAAAGGTATACCATGAACACACTTTTTCTACAATTGCAAATGGGAGCTTGGACTTTTGTGATAGCTATAGTAAAGATTTCCCATGCAAAAGGCCAGGGTTTGAAGCCTGGCTGGGACAAAGATTTTTCTGTGGTAATTTGACTCTCAATTGAGTGCTTGTGTAGGGTTCATATGTTTAGTATTCCATCCAACCAATGCTAAAGTGTAGGCCCTGTGGTGCCTCAAGGGTAAGCTAATGCTAATGCTGGATTGTCCTTCACTGTTCTTCCATTCCCAAAAATCTAACCCTCATGGTGCAAATGGCCTCAGCTCTGGGTCTCCACCTCAAAAAGCAAAATTTGCGTGGATGCATGGTTAACTAAGAGGATGCATACATTTCCTTTGAAGGCCATTAGGAACCCAAATTAAGTGGTAGAATTTAGCTAAATACAGGTATCCCTCATCAACCATGGTTTTTTATACCACGGCAATTGGTTATGTGTGGTTCTCATCAATCTAATGCCTTTTTTTTAATATTCACAAATTTCACTGATGATTGTGTGCACAGATATGCACACGAATGCTAAAATGTATACAGAATGGAATGAAATTTGCCTTTGAAACTATCATGTGACTTGACTGGAAATCAAACCCAAATCTCCCAATTGCCGATTAGTAACACCAATAAGCTGTCTTCCTAAGGAGAAGTTCAAACCAATCGAGTGCATTTAGTTCCAAAATTTTAACACAGATGGCAGTTGTGCTGTTTTGTTTTTCTGTTCAGATATCAGCAAGAGTACCCAAGATCACCATTTAATAAATAGTGGGAAGGGAATACTTCTACATTTATATAAATGTTTAACATTCAAGAAAAAATAAAATTACGTAAATCTTAACTGGACTTAGGTGAAACATGGAACCTAACCCCTGATTTGCTGTGTATTTCGTGGTTTACCATCTGCGGTTTTGTCAACTGCAGGATTTCTCTGGAACCTGCGGTTGACGAGGGATACCTGTATACATTTTAAGTTGGGTAGTATTGCATTCAAAAGTGTTGATGTCCCTGCAAAAATATGTGTATACAGGGTTTGTCTGAAAAGTAATGTCAATGGGTCAATGAAAAAATGTATCGATCAGATCAGTACAAAATACAAAAAAGTTTCTAAATATACTCCTCCTGCATCTATACATCGCTTCCAGTGAGTTTTCCATGCACCGAAGGTATCACGGTAGTCCACCTCCGGAAAGTCCTTTAGAGCCTTGGTGCAAACCTCTTTGACTTTGTCAACTTTCCTGAAATGATGCCCTTTCATTGAAGTTTTCAATTGCGGGAACAAAAAGAAGTTGGGGGAGCCATGTCAGCACTGTACGGTGGCTGGGGAACCATTGGCACCTTTGAATTGGCCAGTAAACATGTCACGAGTAGAGATGGGCAACTCGGTAAATTACCGCGGTAATTTTCGTAAATTACCGTGGTATTTTTCGTAATACCAACACCCCTGAAAATTACCATAATAAACAGTAATTTTCAGAAAAGTTCTTATTCAGAAAATTTCTTCCTCATGAAGAAACCATTGGAATGGGTGATATTATAAATTAAGAAGCTAAAACAATTTCGTTTACATTGTGTCCGTGATTAATTCAGAGTAAAATAACAAATGCACATTGTGCAGAGGTAAGTCTTTGGAATGAATATTTCTCATGGTGTGACAAAAGTAATTTTTTTAATGAGTTATAATAGATAAACGTCGTGATATGTTTGATATAAGCATTGCAATTTATATCTCAATGCTATTTGATTTAGTTTTGAGTCCTCTGATAAGGATTTGCAGCTCAAAACTTAAAATTACCGTAATTTACCACGGTAATTTACCTCAATTGAAAATTACGGTAATTTACCCATCTCTAGTCACGAGGAAGGTGTTTTGGGCTGGTGGAGTCTTCAATCGTCCACAATGTCGGGCCGGACCAAATGAATCCTGCATTTGAGTCTCTTGAGCACTTTCACGTAGAATTTGGCATTGACAGTTGTGCCATATGGTACAAACTCATGGTTGATGAGCCCCCTGATGTCAAAGAACACAAAAAGCATGGTCTTGACCTTTGACCTGCTCAATCTGGCCTTCTTGGGGCAAGGGGACGCCGAGGTGTGATGTTTGGCCCTTTGCCTTTTTATTTCTTTATTTCGGGGTCGTACTGAAACAACTAAGACTCATCACCAGTGATGACATTGTCTAAAAAGTGAGGGTCACTTTCACTCAAGTCCCAAAGCACCCGGCACGTTTCAACTCTGGCACAATTTTTTGTCATCCGTTAACTGTTTGGGCACCAGCTTCGCGCACACTTTTATCATCTGCAAATTGCTCGTGACAATCTCGTGAATGCTACTTTTTGGAATTTTTAATGTCTGCGCCAATAAACAAACACTCAAACAACGGTCTGAGTTCAAAATTTCTCTCGCATGCACACATTTTCATAGGTGGTGGTTGTTGGTGGCCATCCAGCACGAGCTTCATCGCTGACCTCTTGATGTCCTTCTAAAACAGCCCTGTCCCTCTTGTAGACTTGGTGTTCTGACAAACAATCATCACCAAGAGCTGTCTTTATCATAGAAAAATTTCCACTGCACACTTTCTGAGTTTCACGCAAAACTTGATGCCTTTCCTTAGCTCTAATGAGTGTGGGTCACTCATGAGACAAAAATCATTATTTAATATTCCCAATATTCGGAACATAGTGCAATATTGTGGATAATTGAGATTCAGTGGAAACTGCGGCTTGCACAGGAGACGAAAATGAGTTTCACGAAAAACCCTGTCATTACTCTCCGGATAGTCTGAGACAACTGAGTGGCCACATGTTCTTAAGCTGACTAATATACTCTAGCTTGAACTACAGGTAACTGAAATTTTCCACTTAATTGTAGGCATATTTGTGAAATTCATTGGTTTGATGGAAGGAAATAAACTTTCTCAAGACTTATGAATTTGTTATCCATGTATTCATGTGATTGTCACACTTCAATCATGTGCAGGAAATTTTTGTTTATTTTTTCTGAATTGATGCTATATTGATAGGTTTTAATGTAGACATTATGTTTTTTTGTTCAGAAAAACTTATACCTAATTAAGTCCTAGGGATCTAAAATGCATAGTGTTTTTTGCGGGGAGACAGTGTTGTAGCCCAATGGGTAAGAATGTTGAGTTGCTTACCAATGGTCCTGAATTCTGATCCAAGAGAGGCCCCTTGGTTAATGGTAGACATCTAGCTTAACCCACGCTTGGTGGTTTTTTGGGCTCCAGTTCTATGTTGGAAATCATAGGCAGTGCAAGGAAAATAACTGCCTCATATCCTGATGTGCTAATTTCACAAGCTGTTGAGCTTAGTAATAGTAATGGCCAGTGAGAGTAAGGCTTGTGAGCTTTACTCTCAATATCAATAACAACCTGGAGGTGGATCACTTACTTTATTGCAAGAGTGTCTTGTTATTGCTGGTTGCAAGAATAGCTTGTTAACAGAGTCCCACATTGATTAAAAATATTACATATGAAATTTTTTCCTACTCTTAGTTGGGAGGCTACACTCAGTTTCAACTGATGTCATTGGCAATCTTAATGATTTCTATGATACCCTGTAATTATTTCACTGCCAAATACTTGGGATATTTTCATTTCTGAGAGGTTTTCTTAAAGAATATCCCAGCTATAGTCTTTTGTTCTCTTGCTTCTCCTTTCAACTTTTTTCCCATGTCTGACTGAGTTTCTCCTTTCATCCTCCTTTGAACCATTTCCAGTAAATAGTTAAATATACAGGAGACTTTGCTTTATGTCACTTTGATTTCTGTTATTTCACGGAAACTTTAAAAGACAAAAATCATTATTTAATATTCCAAATATTCGGAACATAGTGCAATATTGTGGACAATTGAGATTCAGTGGAAATATCTGCCATTTTGTTTACAATGATTGTTATGAAATGGGCAAGAAATACTTCCTTTTTTATTTTATCAATCTTTAGATATGAAATGGATGATAATAGATCATTTTACATATCACTCGACATTCCTGAAAAAAATAGTTGTATTGTTCAGGTGATTTTTCAGGTAACTATCAAAAGCTCCAAGTTCTTGAAGCAACTCAGTTTAATTTACTCTTTTTAAGGAATATTTGCCTCATTATGGCCTCGAAAAGTTAGATCTTGCTTTCCCAGAAAAATATGCAACATTTGATTGAGTGAATAACAAATTTTTGGTTTTTTTCAGGTACTTGTGTTTTGCTACATTCAATGTACATTTTTCCAAATTTCTTTTGCTGTTTCAGGTAAATCGTGTGGATTAGTGATAGTTTGTCTTCTTCATCCCTTATTAAAATTGATCAAATCTTCCAATCCAGCTTTACTCCAGACATTTTTCTCCTTGGAAAACGAAAGGCAAAGTCAATAGGATATTTTTTCAACCTATTACACCTACACAGCCGAGGCACGGAATCAAAATTTTTTATGAATATGATGATTTTTACACCCTTTTGTTGTATCCAAATGTATTATTGCAATTTTTGACCTATCTTTCTCAGAAATACTTAGTTTTTCTTTATAAGAATGTGCATTAAAATTATATGCAACAAGTTTGTCAATAATACAGTCATCTCCGTTCACCTTCTGCTTGTGTGTTGAACGCCGCAGCACATATTTTTCCCTAGGAGCAGATGGATGCACACTGGTGCATTGCTTCCCCTAGGCATGGTATTTCAGTGGAAAAGTAGATCTGCATAAAAGCGAATCAGCCTCAGCGACTAAATGGTAACACTTGCGAATGAATCACGATCAAAATTCACTGAAAATTACACATGTATTTAAGTCCACCGTAAATAAACACACTCATGGATGGCAGATATTGTCTCATCAAGGGATTCACCAAGAGCTGATGCTTCCAAAGTTTAGACTCGCATTTAGGCTACGAGCCTTGACTAGCAAAGAGCGGGCCTTTATGCGTGGCTTGCGAGCCCTTGCGCAGCACACACGATGAAAGGAAGTCATCCAACATAGCGAACCCATGTCTTATCTCCAGGTTTTTCTCTATCATCTTGAGTGAGGGCCGCTAAAGGAAGCAAATACAATCATGAACTTAATCCTCAATAAAATTTGTCATTTAATTGACCAATTGTGAGAAAACTACTCGTTTAGTTCATGTTAAATATCAAGGGAAGCAGTGCTTCCATTGCTTCTATTGACACTTAGCTACTGCTTTTATTATATCACTTATCTTGTGTTTTCATTTCTTGACTTTAAATTAGCTGAGGAATGACTAGCCATTGACAAACCCTGATAACTCAGCTATGATACTATTATTACTTCTTTGGTACATTTTGGAGTGATTTCATTAATACTTATGATTTCTTTTTCAGACTCGAATGAGTGTGATGGTCTCCCAGTTCCAGTCTCTGTTACACTCTTATGGTGATGATGTTTTGGATAAAAGTCGAACTCTTCTTCAAATTATCACCAAATTTGCATCTTCTTATTGTTCAACAATTGAGGGGACATCTAAAAATATAGAAACAACTGAACTGTAAGTTCATATTAATTCATTTATTCTGAAGTAAATGCAGTTCATTCAGATGTGAGTTGCACCATTGACATTTATGTGTACCTACTAAACAGAAGTAGTGAGGTTGCATATTGGGGAAGCTAAATATAGAGGGTTCAAAGGCCAACTATCCACTGCATTGTAAAATTAATTTGGTGACTTCTGTTTGGTATGAAATGACATTTTTGTTTTCCTTTTTACATCTCCCATTTTCATTTAACGTGTCCCCTAACCATAGCCTTTAATCATTACATTGGTATATAATTTTTGCTAGTTCTCATCATTTGATTTGTTTACTTTGGTACCATTGAATGAGTGAATAAAATGCAGAATGTGTGTACCTCCAATAATGCTCATAGTTTGCAGCATGTAAATACATACATATTCTCCACCTTTACATGATTATCTACCTAATCTCCTGTGCCACATGTTTATGCCCTTTTCCCCTCACCTTAGGCTAAATCGTGGACAATAGTCTTAGGCATCACTTTATGAGAACATTGATTTTAGATGTTCACTGCATAAAATACTTGGTAATTTTCACACAAATTGGGTCGGTTTTACTAATGTCTTCTACACTGCCTTATCTGTGCTAACCTCTCAACCCTCATTTACCTTACAACCTCATATTTTAGTATACACATTTCTTGATTGTTAAACTAATGTTATTCCTTCTTTTTTAGCTCTCCTTTGCTCTATTCACTTGAAATTCCCTCATTCAATCCCTTCCTTTCTGATCATTCATACTATTTTTTATAGCCATTTATTTATTTGACTATCATACATACATTTTCTATCAGCACCCCCTAACTAGGGGAGTACACACTCTTCTCTCTTGTTCTTTATCTTATTATTAAATTGTGATCTGCTCATTCGTCACTATACCCATCCTACTCATTTCATCTGGGTATGAGTGCTTAACCTTTATTTATGATTCTTAAAAATTCACGATTTTCCCTTCCCTTCCTCAATATTCTGAATGTTTTGCTCCCTTTGGTAGTCATTCTTTATCCTACTTTTTTAGTACAAATACCCTTGTCTTTTTCTGGATATTTTTCAGGGTGCACAAAATCCTCAACCACTTAATTCAAGCACTCTCCTTATATCCACTCACACTCCAGTCATTGGCTCTATTATTGTTACCAAGCCTTGCAAACAAACCTTACTTTATACGAGGGCAGTTTTTTTTCAAACTCCGATGGGACATAAATAAAATACAAAGTGAATATTAATAAATGCTTTTATAACTAAAAGTTATGTACACTAATGGCTATTTTTCGACACAATCAACTTGACGATTGAGGCATTTGTCGTACCTGTGGACAAGCTTTACAATACTCTCTTCATAAAATGTTGCCGTCAATGAATAACAATGAGGCTTGACGTTGTCTTGATGCTCCTCGTTGGTTTGGAAATGCTGCCCTCCTAACCACTTCTTCAGTTTAGGGAAAAGATGAAAGTCACTCGGTGCTAGGCCGGGACTGTATGGCGGGTGATCGAAAATTTCCCATTGGAATTGCACAAGGAGCCGTTGGGTTGCATCAGCACTGTGAGATCAGGCATTGTAATAGATCAAAATGATTCAGGAAGTCAGCATGCCTCTTCTTTTGTTTTGAATGGCTTTCCGGAAACGTCGTAACGTTTCCGGAAAGCCATTCGATTAACAGCAGCATTAATCGTTGTTCCCGGCTGCATGAACTCCACAAGCAACACACCATTTTGGATCCAAAACACGGAAGCCATAACCTTTCAATTGTTGAAGGTTTGTTTGAATTTTTTGGTTTGTTGGTGATGTGTGTGCATCCATTGTTGTGATTGTCGCTTTGTTTCGGGTGTGTCGTATTGAATCCACGTCTCATCTCTGGTCACAATTGATTTCAATACAACTTCCGCTTCAGCGGCATGGTGGTCAAGGAACGTCAAAGCTTCGGCTTGACAAAGCTCTCCATTCAGCAAGTTTTATCAGTCAAAATATTTGGGACTCAGGGAGCACAAAGGTTTTTGTTGCCTAAGTTTTCCATAACGATAGAGTAAAAAGAAGATATTGAAACTTCCGAAAATTCCATAGACAAAGCACTTATGGTGAACCTACGGTTTTCTTTAACCACTTCATCAACTCGTTGAACAAGGCCGTCTGTAGTGACAGACTTGCATCCTTGACCCTCTTCATCATGCAAATCAGTTCGGCAGTCTTTGAATTTTTGACACCATTCACGCACAACACCATTACTTGTAAAGTTTTCTCCATACACTAGGCTCATTCTTTGATGAATTTCTGCAGCTCTATTCCCATCTGCTTGCAGGAAATGAATAACGCGTCGCAATTCGCACTTGGCAGGAGAATTATTCGAGGTTGCCATTTTTATATCACAGCTACTCAGCACACACTGACGACTTAAGGTCAGCTGTGACAGAGCGAGTGATACGGGAGATGCGCAGTTGCCTACTGTGCACACCACCTGCCTGTCACTTGTCTGGCGTTTATGCTGTGCGATTGGAGGTTGAAAAAAAAACTGCCCTCGTAATGCATGTACTCTCAGTTTCACTCTTTATTATCTCACGGTAGGCATATAGAAGACTTTGGGTCTCAGCAGCATTGCTTCATCAGTATAAAAACTATGTATCTGAAACATATACCCCTATAATATCACATCATGTATCTCCTGCACATTTTAAGTTTTTCAATAGTATTTCAGCCATGGTGGCATTCTGCTTCCTTTTGGGGATTAAGTTGTTGTGTAGGCTAATATACTGGCCTCCTATCCCATGGGCCTGGGTTTGAATCTGTACAGTGGCAGTGTATCATTGGTATACTGGTCCACACTTGAGTGCTGTATGAAGAGCACTTTAAGTGTAGTACTCAGTCTGTCAGATGGGATGTAATATTGTAGTCCCTTTGGAACCTTTCTTTAAGAAAGGTGCCTAATGCGGACAGTGGGTTCCTCACCATGTTTCCTCCCTTCCCTAAAGAATCTTATCTCAACTGAATTACCCACCTCAGTATTCTCAATGACATAAATGAGGTATTTTTTCGGCTTCATCCCAAGAATAACTGCTACATTGCATCCTTGTTTTCTGCTTTTCATTGCTTAAAATAAGTAATTTCATTACTTAAGGCCTCAGTCACTCCTAAGCTTAATCAATGTCATAAGTGATTCCTTTTCAATTTGAACTTAAGCTTTAAAATTGACAATGGTTATTGCCTTAGTTGCTTTTTAGGCCTAAACTTTTGAGTGCATGTAACGAAGTAGCACCCAACCCTATTACTGGGAAATAATTTTTTTCTTATTGTTGTTTTGTTGTATTTAATTTTCCTCTATGGTATGTATTCCAAAGATTGTTATTTTTAGTACAGTTTGAATTTTACGGTGATTTTTAATGACTGACATTGTTTTCTCAGATGTGGAGGGGCAAGAATATGTTACATTTTTCATGAATCCTTTGGTAAAGCTTTGGATTCCATTCATCCCTTGGATGGTCTCACGAAAATGGATATTTTGACTGCCATCAGAAATGCTACTGGACCAAGACCAGCTTTATTTGTCCCAGAGGTATATAGATATTGCTGAATGTCATGTTTGAACCATACCTCTCAGATTATTTATGTTCGTTTTAGTCTTCCTTTGGTAGATAACCAGTTATTACCATTATTATTGCAAATTTGTATAGAATTGTGTCCCACTCCCTTGTGTCTATTTATTATCAATTTTAAATTTTTTACATTATAATCATGACATGTTCATACCTAATTGTGATGTTCACAATTAGGACTAACAGATCAAAGTTAGGCCCATGTGAATTGGGCCTCAGAATTTACAATAAACTTCCTAGCCATTTGAAAGCAAATCATTTAAAAGAAAGTTAAAATTTTTCCTTCAGGAAAAGAATTATTATTCTGTGAACGAATATCTATCAGATTGTTCCAACCAATCATTAATATTCTTATTACCTTGTGAACATACAATTATTTATCAATCTATTGTATCTTTTCATGACGTGTCTTATATCTTCTGTTGTAAGATCTTTAGACAAAATAAATCATTATTATTATTGGTCCTTAAAAATTTTGGTGATGACGTTGTATTAACAATGTGGAATTTTGAAGGTTGAATTTTAAGATGGTGTATCCTACCTGAGTTATTCCATTCAATGCAGGCCTGCATGAAGATGTTGCTCTCAGTGTTCTAACTCAATATTTTATGATATTGTTTTAATTTTTGTATTGTTAGTTACATTTAATGTTTGCATTTTTTATGCAGGCCACTTTTCATTATTTTTTTATTATTAAAAATGTCATTCATGAAGGGCACCCACACCATGAAAGAATCCCCACTTACATAACCCGCATTTCTTCATTGCTCATTGCTTAGTTTTTCCATACTCTTCCATGAATATTTCATTTTTGTCTTTTTAGCATTTTGAAATTTAAATTTTTATGCAGTCACTGCAGTAAATATGCATCAAATTAGGGTTTATTCACATTGAGTATCTTTTACATATTAATTTTTCATTGATAGAAAATACATATTTGAAAGTTCCTATTTTTTTAAAGATTTTTCTGTTCAAATTATGTTTTCAAATTCTCTCTATGTACTCTTCATGTGACTCTCTTTTAACTCAGTGGTCTAGTGGTGTCTTTTTACAATCTCTTTAACCAGATGCATGATATTATTTTTAGAAATAATGCATGTTTTTTATCCTAAACTTTATCCCTGAAAAATTCATACTTTTGAACGTGTTAAATTTTGGCTATCATATAATATTCTGTTTTTGTTGAATAGTAGATCCCTTCCTTTGCAATGGAGTATATGTTACATTCACTCTTTCCTTGGTGTCATGATGCCCCAGATGGAGTTTTGCAGCATGGGCTTCCTTCCTGCATTCACATATCTGCAGCTGCCTCCAAACTCCTCACCTCTGTTAAAAAGATACATAAAAGCATAAATACAGTGGAATCCCGGTATGAAGAATGCTCATTATCCCTCGGAAATCACTCGCTAAATCGAGCGCTCGTTATATCCGAAGGTGTTAAAAAAACCCACCTAATTCTCATAGTCGTTCGTTTTTACAGTTTTTCTTTTGTTTCCGTGGTATTTGACAAAGGTAAACAGCAAAAAAGTCATTTCAGGCAAAATCTGGTGGAATATCAACATATTTCATGAAAGAAACAGGACATTTTCCATTATATAAAACATTAATTCCCCTAGTTTCGGTGTTTTTCTTCCAGTTCTTATATTTTTCGAATGCCGAAGAAAGCTGTAAAGACAGCGTAACTAGTCGGAATTAAAATATTAGGTATACTGTAGAAGTTTTTGGATAATTTTGCGAATATGTCATGACAATAATATCAGCTTTGTCGAGTTTTCGAATGTTAACCGGTACGTCCATCTGTTGATTTTGAGTTTTTAAAATTGACGATATATCGTTGCTCGATAAATATCGTCTTATCGTGCCCCGATAAAATATCAGGGCACGATAAGATATCGGGAAACGATAAAGCGATATCGCGCCCCGATAAAATTTCACGATAAAAGAATGTGATATTGCGCTCATTCAAATATCGCGTAATCACGCCTGATGAATTATCGTGATATTGCGCCGGTTAATCGTGTTGGAAAGAGACCGTTGGGTTGGCCTTCCCTTAAGCTGGAGCAAGTACGTCACCTATCTGTCCACGCAAGTACGTCACCTAGCAGACCACTGAAATTGAAAGAGAGAGAGTGAGAGAACTGCTGAGAATTTGAATTAGCAGATAGCAGAATAGTAAGTTTTCAAACATACTTGCTCCAGCTTAAGCGAAGGCCAACTCAACGGCTGTCTTTTTCTGACACGATTCACCGGCGCAATATCACGATAATTCATCGGGCGTGATTAAGCTACATTTGAACGAGCGCAATATCTCGATCTTTTATGGCGATAGTTATCGTGATAATATATCATGATATTTTATCGGGGCGCGATATCGTAATATTTTATCGGGACGTGATATCATGTTATTTTATCATGATGTTTATCGTGATATTTATCGTAACCCGATATCTTATCGTGCCCCGATTATCCATATCGCCCATGCCTAGACCTAACTCCCTCTCCTACTCTCATCTTGCTCGTCGTCCACCCACTCCCCTCCCACTGATGACTGGGCGTAACAAAAGAAGAATGTAAAATGGGAGTGCGCAGAGCATACTGAAGGCCGTAAATCGCTAATGTGTGGACATAATTGGCTTTAGGTGTTGTAGATATGGCACACATCTTGTATTTTTAGTTTAATTCGCAGATAATACAAAATATTATAGTTTATTTTTGCTAGGCGGTGTATCGCCCTCGAGAGATATCTGTCGTAATACCGAGCGTATACCATGGAAGGAACTTTTTGGCCTCGCATTATCCGCTTTATTTTACATGTAAAACATAGGCCTTTGGCGGTACAAAGACAATCACTCGCTATAACGCGATTCTCGCAATAAGCCGTACTCACTATACCGGGCTTCTACTGTATTAGCATTTGCATTGAAGGTTAATGTACCAATGGAAATGGAAGCTCTCTGGAGATGTTTTGGCTCACAGTTGATAAGACATTCTTGATTCATTTTCTGTGGAACCTGCTTCGACACCCATCTGAATTAAGTGCTCAATTCTCTTATATGGCACTTTTTATTGCTCATTATTTAATTATTTATGATTTTATTACTAATTATATCATAATTTTTACTCTCCATTTTGCTGATGTAAAATTGCTGCAAGAGTTCTTTTTAAGCTTTTGATTATAATCTAATTGCAGGCTGTTCTTTAATTGAGTTCTTGCAGCCATGGGTGCAATTTTGTTCATATTATATGTTATCTTTCCATGGATGGTTTTAATGGTTGTCATTCATTCTTTTTTTCTGTTAAATAGGTTTCATTTGAACTTCTGGTCAAGAGGCAGATTCGTAGATTAGAAAAGCCTTCCTTGAGGTGTGTAGAATTAGTTCATGAAGAAATGCAAAGCATCATACTTCACTGCGGAACAGAAGTTCAGCAGGAAATGCTTCGCTTTCCAAGACTATCTGATAGGATTGGAGATGTAGTTACCCTGCTACTTAGGCACCGATTACCAACAACCAATGCCATGGTGTGTACCAAGCATGAAAGCATAGTGAATAATAGATGAACTTATTGCATAAATTTGCTGCTTTTCTTTATTTGTATCACAAATGAAATTAGACTTATATTTTATCTTGTCAAAACTATTCCAGGTTGAGAATCTTGTAGCAATAGAACTTGCTTATATCAACACAAAACACCCAGATTTTTATAAAGAAGCTGCTCTGGTCTCTTCGCTGATGAAAAATGCTCCTGAAGATGATAGACCTATACGAATTGTTAATAATAGAATTGTTAATCCAGGCTCACCAGCTGTGACAGTTGATGGTGATGGAGACAAGCATACTCCTAGGGTAATATACTCATTGTTTTGATTTTAAAGACAGTACTATCTGAAAAACCCCTTTTCATACTGTAGTAATTTGTTTCATTTGAATTGTGTTTCATGTTTTGGTTTACAATCATGTGTTTGAACATGTATGGCTTTATCTTTGATTCCAGAATCATCCAATGTTATCGCACGGAAGTGAACCAATGTTAAATACAGGAGGCTGGCTAACTAACATTTTACCTGCCAATCGCATCGATAGTAAAAATCCATCTGTAGAAAATTCCCCCTTAACTACCCCTGTACATGCAGGTGAAGGAAGCAACAAACTATCATCGGAAAGACCTGTTTCAATGCATGAATCATCACACGCATCCTGCCCGAGGAAACTGTCAGAGAGGGAACAGAGGGATTGTGATGTTATTGGTGAGGTTATAAATGTAATATGCATGCAGAAAGTATAGCACTGATCTTAATTTACAAATGGAATGTAGTCGTTAGTCTTAGTCATTATGTACTGTCTAGGTTATTGTAATATATATGTACTTATCGCCCTGTGTTGAATGATATTTGATTTCCCACCTATATGTACACTGCCATGCAAAAGTTTCTGTGCACTTGATAACTAATCCTCCAAATTAAAAAACCTTACAAAAACAAGGAAAAAGAAGTATGGAGAGACTAACCATAGTGCTATGTTGCAATTCCAATGGCAGCGAGAAGTTACAGCCTCTAGTGATCAGAAAATACAGCAATCCTAGATGTTTCAAAGGAGTCCAAACCATTCCCTGTGTTTGTAGGGCTAAAAAAGTGCTTGGATGACCGCTAAATTATTTCTTGAGTGGCTCTTAATTTTTTAATGAAAGATGGCTGATCAAGATCGAAACACTCAGTGTATTGAGCAAAACATTGAAGAGCTCACTCTAAATAATATTAGAATTTTTTTTCTTCCGGCCAATACCACTAGTTACATGTAGCCCCTAGATCAGGGTATAACTTACAGCCTGAAGGGATCATATAGGAAGAAACTGGTGAAGTATTTGATTAGAGAAACCTCAAGAAATATTCCCAGCCATGAAATCGGAAAATAGAATTTGCTGGATGTGATGAGGAAGCTGCATAGCTGCTTCTTTGGATGAAGTTTCTTCCTCAGTTATAGAAAACTGCTTCTGAAAATCTTGTTTTTGTGAAGGAATTGAATGACAGTGACTGCAGTGAAGACTTCGACTGGCCTGAAATTCATGGTGAAATAGGGTGTCCAACCACTTTTTCGGAATATGTCCAGTTTGACGATAACGTGATCGCCACTTCGGAAGAATGCAATGCTGATGAGAACACACCTGGATAGAAACAGGAATTGTAAGAAGGCATTTGCTGCAATTTCAAATGTGTAAATGGCATTACATGAAAGACCTGAGTGCCGATGGCAATCTAACGAAAGCCATGGGCATTGTATGTAAACACATTCACAAACTATATGAAAAGAAAAGTAAACAGACTACTTTGGATTCATTTTTTTTTAGCAATAAATGACTTTTTCAAATAATTTTACAGGCCATGATATAAGTTTTGCAACTAATTTAAATTCCATGTCTCTCAGTAATAAAAAGCATTTACTTCTCTGTAATGAAATTTAAATAATTCAACCTTTCAGTTGCCTTTTCCACCCCTTGGCGATGAAGGCAACGTTATTATGTTTTAACCACCGCAGGGAAGGGAGGTCAATCATTTTTTGGCATGGTGCATCATTAATGATTAGTTAAAAATACGCAGGAAATATGATGAACAAAAATTTTAATGTAGCTCTTTTTAGAGAATTTCAAACTGAACACTATGATATCTTGCTGGAATTGTTCACCAAAATCATATTTCTTTTGGGCATGCTGAAATTTTTCGTGGCCTTCACCTGCTGTAGGTGGAGTTATAGTTTCCAATTGGTGTGATGTCCTTTACACATTTTCCCTGCATAAGCACTTTTATCGTTTGGTAGCCGCTCCTCCCATCTCGCTTCGCATGAATCCCCAGATTCCTTTGTTCGCCCCAAATTGCTGACAAGTTATGGTTCTCACAACCAGCTTTGTTTACGCTTTTCCCATCTACTCTTGTCCCATCTCCCCAAACTCGAATGTGAATCACCTTTTGGATGGGGTCTTTCCGACACTGCTTCTGCAATTTTTTCTTGGGTTCCCTCGAGCTTCTTTTGGAGGGGTAAAGGATTCTGGGTTCGTTGCCAACCTTGATGTGATGCTCCACCCCTACCATCATCTCTCCTCTCCCAAACCCCTACACCATTGGATGCCACCTGAGAAGATAGGGCATGGGAAAGCGATGAGTGAAATGTGATACTTTCGGTTAGCTGTCGTAACTGATAAGGGACTTCGAGCAGGGAAGGAAGATGATGCAGCAGTTCATCATGTCTTTGGTGAAATGAGATGAGAGCAGGCCGGTAAATGATAAGGTCTACGGCGAAAATTTTGGTGACCTGGAAAATACACCTCATGTGATATTACTGGACCACATGCCCGAAAACATTCATTTTATTTTTATTTTCCACGTAATCGCATCTGACAGTGCATACTTCTCCAACTTAAACTTGAATCTGATAAATGGGAAGAATTTCAGCAATTAAATCCTCATTTTAGTACATATTCTTTGCCTTTTTATCGAGAAATATAGCAGTATGGTGATTATCTCAGAAATACAGGATATTTTTCGTTAATTTTTGGTAGGTACGTTTAATTCGAACCCGGATAATTCAAAGTTTTTGGTCCCTTGAATTTCAAATTAACGAGATTTTACTGTATTTATGGATATTTATATTTATGGGTCAGCTCTGCCACAGGTTTTATAGAGCATGGAAATATGATAAAGTTCAGACAGTTGAGAAACTTATATCTTTAGCAATTCATTATTTTTATGCCTTACTCTTTGCATAGAGTGCTAGACCATTGGCTGTGCATTTCTGTGCTAGGATATTGAAAATAAGTCTCGCCAATGTAAAAGTTAGCTTGTTTTCTGTCATTCATTAACCTACTTGAAAAAATTTTTCATTGAGAGGTAGATTAAATTTTTAACTTTCATCTTGGTTTTGGAATTTTTGGAACAGCATTTTTGAAGCAATTGATAAATAAGACTTGGGAAAATTTTTTCAAGAAAACTTTGTTGTATATTTCTGTCTCCAATAATGCTTTTGTCATGAAAGAATCTGAGATTGAATTTTATTTCTTGAGAAAAAATTTATATAAATTACTACTAATTAATTATGGATACGTTACCTAAATCTATGCATTTTGGTAAGGTATCTTTGAATGGATTTGATTGAGTATGACAGAGTGAAAAATTCCTGGTGGTTGTTGTCTCATATGCTAGCTTATAAATAAACAAAGTCTCATTGAAAAAACATTATAGGTTCTTAGAGTAAGTGGTTAAAATCAGTATTTATCTTGGTTTAGTGGTTCTCCTGTTTAGTGTTTTTCTATGGTGTGTTTTAAATCTATGTGCCTCTCTGTATTGAGTTCTGAAGCTCATTCTTTTCTTCAGTCGGCTATTATTATATTACTTATTTAGTTAGTGACAAGCTTGTTTTATTTCATTTCATTCATTGAACCTCATTATTTTGGCATTCTTGTTTTCATTTGCAGAACGGCTGATCAAGTCCTACTTCTATATAGTCAGGAAATCGATCCAAGATAGTGTTCCAAAAGCAGTGATGCATTTCCTTGTGAATTATGTGAAAGACAATCTGCAGTCAGAACTAGTTACTCATTTATACAAACCTGATCAATTGGATGAACTATTGTATGAATCTGAGCACACCATCCAAAGAAGAAAAGAAGCCGCTGAAATGCTGAAGGTAAAAATCATATTAAGTTTTAGTTAATATTTCATTTTTTGGGACTACATATCCCTTCATTTCTGAAATGCATTTTGATGGCTGCTTTTAATGGAACATGTGAATGACCAGCTCCTTTTTTTGGCACCTTTGTTTTTTTTTTACTATCCCATCATATTAATAGTAGATACTTGGATGTTACAACATGAATGGATTATTTTTAGTACATTATATGTATTTATGCCTTACCCCTGTGTGAAAGTTAGCGTATTGGCTTGAAGTCCTTTTCTTGGCTTCTTTCATCAAAGACTTGTATTATCTTCAACGCATTGCTATCCCCCAAATATGAATGCCCTAATGACATCAATCAACTGTCAGCATCACCTCCATTTTTTCTTCCATCCCCTACGATGAAGGATTGGCAGCCCTTCAACATTTCTCCTCTATTTACCCTACTCATCACCTTCCAGCCAGTCTTCCATCTTGACTTGTCTTAAGGGGCCGTGGGACATGATTATTTTTTCGCTTTCGAGTGCTGAGATGATGGAGATAGTTTTTCCGTCGACCGGTAGAGTTACCAGAGTTGGCGCCTACCCAACCAGCCATATTTTTGTTCAGTGTCTCCTCTACGCTTTAATTTTTCGCAGAGGTGATGAGGCAATAACGACCCTTCCCTCTCAGCCCCTCCGTCCGCGGAGTTTTCGTACCATAGCTGACCACTAGACGCAATGTTGCCATTTCAACACACGATTGGACCAAACTGTTTGGCAGACTCCACATTATACCATGTGGCAACGTGGAATTCGCGGAAATGCGCTCGCTACGATTTTCTAAGAACCGAGCCGGTCTGGCCAGCCTGGCCCTAGTGGGGTTCGTAGCTGCAGGAGAACGTGTCCGCGGTCCAAGTCATGAATGGACTTCATTTTTCGGGGTAGCCGCGTTGATTGGTTGTTGTGACAACAGTTTAGCCGTAAGAACTGCAACAAATAGGAGGTGGTCTCAGCAGGTAGCTTGGCTTGCACGTGTTAATGTCTAAATGTGGTAATTTGAAAGTAATATACGTTTGTGCCTACTACAGACCACCCCATTCCGATGTACACTCAGTATTAGAACTCGAGAAACAGATCAGGCACATTAATTCTCATACCAACGAACGACAGATTATTGAAAGGTGGAGATTTCAATACAACATCGATAGATTGGAAAACATGTAGTCATTAGTCTGGGGGTAGGGACAAAGAAATCTGCTCGTCATTTTTTAACCTGTTCGCATAATACGCAGTACATCAAATAGTAAATTTGCATAATAGAAGGGAGAATGTTCTCGATTTACTTGCCTCAAACATCCATGAAAAAGTTATTAAAGTTAAAAATGTCGATGGAATAAGAGACCACAAGGTAGTACACCTTAAATTATCCCTCAATACTGACAAAAATGTAAAATTAAAAAGAAAGATTTGCCTTTTAAGTAAAGCAGATTTTAACGGATTTAGGCGTGACTTACAGACTTCTTTTGAAAAATTCTAAACATCAGAAAAAATAGTGATACAGACATGGAAAGAGTTCCTTCCAAATTACACGGTGAGTGAGTGTAAGAGTGAGAATAGGGAACCAAGGTGGTACAACGCGGAGGTTAAAAAAATGTTTAAAACGACAACGAGTTATCCACGCGAAACTAAGAAAAATATAGCGAATAGCGATCTAAAAAAATTATCGAACGTTACATATAAAGCAGCCGCAAAAACAGCCCTTAGAAAAGCGTAAAGTGATTTCCAGGGAAAAGTACTTGGAGAACAACTAGAGGGGAATCCGAAAGAATTTTGATCATATGTTAGGGAAGTACAGGGAACTAAAATTTCAACGGTTAATTCCTTAAAAGGGTATAGGGGCGAAATATTTAGATAAGGCTAATTTGTTGAATTATTTTTCCAGAGCGTTTTTAATCAATCTAAGCGTAGTTTGCTCGAAACCATACCAGACCGATTTCAGCAAATAATGCCCCCGATCGATAAATGTATCTTATAGCGGAATCATTTCCTTACTAAAAAACGTTAGCCCGAACAAGTCCTCAGGTCCTGATGAAATTCCTGCTCGTGTGTATAAAGAAATAGCTCTCGAAATGGCACCGTATCTTAAAGTAATATTTAACAAATCCCTCGAAGAACACGCGGTTCCCAAAGACTGGAAGATAGCAAACGTGATCCCAATTTTTAGAAGTGGCGATAGGGAACATCCATCGAATTATAAACCAATATCAATAAAGTCACTGTCGTGCAAAATTATACAGCATATGATAGTTACATCAATAAGGGGACACCTCGATAGCCAGGATTTATTGATAACAAATAAGCATGGGTCCAGAAAGGGACGATCTTGAGAAAATCAAATAGGTCTTTTTGTTCATGATATTTTAATTTCCGGAGAAGGTAACGTACAGGTAGATGCAGCGTTTTTAAATTTAGAAAAGGTTTGACAAGGTTCCCCACTGTAATTTACTCGCGAAGTTAGCATCATACGGGAGACAGTAATATGGTAGGCTGGATAGGAGATTTCCTACATGAACGCGTTCAAAGGGTGGTATTAGATGGTGTCACCTCAGGTGAAGTAAAAGTTACATCGGGTGTTCCCCAGCGTGATAGGCCCAATTTTATTTCCTCTCTCCGTAAATGACTTGAATACAGTAGCTAAAAATAGCAAGCTCCGTCTTTTTGCCGATGATGCAGCAGTCATCATTGGTCATCAATCCTCAGATTGGTTTGACGGAGCTCTCCACTGAGTCCTGTCGGCTAATCTCTTCATATTTACGTATTTCTTCTGATGCAGTAGTGTATAAGGAAATAAGAAATTAAGAGGATAGTCATTCTTTAGATAAGGATTGATGCTTATTGATTGATGCTTGATTGATGCGATTGATGATTGGTGTGATAGTTGGCAGCTAGAATTAAATTTGAAGATATGCGCGATAAAGAACTTTGGGAAAAAGAATAACTTTCCCCAGAAAAATTATTGCATCAAAGAAAAGAAAATATCTAACGTAGAATTTATTAAATACTTAGGCGTCACCAACATTGAAGACATGCTGTGGGGGAAACACATCAGGGAAATAACTAGTGTAGTAAACCATATATCAGGATTCGTAAAAAGAGTTCTAGGCAAATGCGATGAGAGAGTACTAGAAGCTATTTTACACTTGTCAGGCCTCATTTAGAATATGCCGCTAGTATATGGGATCCGTACGAGGAAGGTATGATAAAAGAATTAGAGCGTGTGCAAAGGAGATCCACTAGATTTGTTAAAGGCCGCTATGATAATTGTATAAGTGTTACGAGTTTAATAGAAGATCTAGGCTGGGAATTACTATCAGAACGCAGGTTGATATTTAGGTTAAACCTTTTCAGTAAATTGGGAACCGATTTGTCGAATATTTTAAGTCGATAATTCTTCTTCCCGTTACTCCACCGGATATGCCTTCGTTTTTCCCTTCTTCGGCAATTGCCATATCGCCAAATGAATCATGCAAAATTTCATCAGCTACTGAATCGTCAATATTGGACGGGATTTCTTCAATAGCGCAAGAAGTTCCTCCTACGTGCGACTCTGTTCCCATTATTTTGAGACGCCTGTTTCGGATAATAGAAATTTGCATACTTACACATGAATATAACACTACATTAAGATAGTGTTTTCACAAAAAATGTCAATATTCACCTTTTTCTTCCCTCCGTTTGGCCAAAAATTAACCCTTTCTTTTTTTCCTCGCCATCGAAAATGTCAAGCGACTGCCTACTTTAATTTTCCGATATCGGTACGCTTCCGATGACATTTCAAGACTTGACAATTAGTCAGTTTGACTATTACTAGACACCCCGAGAGCGGCAACCTAAACAGAGACTCAAGAAACAACCCGTCAGTAAATCAGACACTCCGTCTCAATCGCCTCTGCTTCCCGCCCGCCTTCACTTTCCCTTCCCCCAAGCTCCAGCACCTCAAGGTTACCGTTTTAGGATATAGGGTAGAGGGACGGTGCCACTTTTTGAGTAGCGCAGTAGGCGGAGAATGTGTGAACTGTTTAGTGATTTGCACGATGCTCCAGGCGTATCCCTGGGCTGGAGTTGGCGAAAAACATAAATTACTTTCAGAATATCTCAACAGCGTGTCTTTTAATAAAAATCAATAATTTTCAAGGATCCAACAGACTAAGCTTGAATCTTGTACTCAATAATAACGAAAGTTAAAAAAAATAGCCCCTCTGTCTCCCAATATTAGCAACAAAAAGGTCTATTTTTACATCGAGATATATTTTTAACAAGGCTTATTACGTAAAATCTAGGATTATAGAGTAATAGTTTGATACTTTCTCTTTTAATTACTGAAAACCGCATTCCGATATCTGGCTTTCTGTTGGAGCAATCTTCCTTGAAAAATAGGTCTGAAAAACAGCTATGTCCCACGGCCCCTTAATTTGTACTCACCCAAAAATTTCTTCTCTTTTATCATTTATTAAAGTATACCTCCAAAGAGAAGGCACTGAAATTGTAACTAGAATGGCCCTAGCAAACACTCATGCAGAATTTAGAAGACTATCTCTCCTCCTTGCCCCTCAAACTTCATATGGCTTTGTTTCTTGGATGATTGTTTTCAGCTTTGGTCTCATGACAAAAAATCTCTTGGCAAATTCCTTACCAACCTTATCTTTTCCTCTGTTAAATTTTCAGATAAGTTCTGAGTAAAAGTTAACTCCCCTTAAAGCTAACCACTAATTCCTCAAGTTCATCTATCACCTTTATTGAGGTGGATATTGGTTCCTAAAATGGTAACTTTATAACCCATGTCAGTAAAAAACTGTCCAAGTACCAAAAATTCTTCCACCTCAATTGCTGACTCCCAATCCACATTCAAAATCCCTCAGTCCCATTCTAGCCTAGGGAAGTGAATTTTCTCATCTTAGATAAATATTTTGATGAACTACATTATATAAATTGTTAATGGGCATATCCCTACACCTTCGAAAAGAAGTTCTTACTCATTTCTCTCATTATTCTCCCCATGCTAAAATATCAGTAGTCGACACTCTCACACCTCACACTATTTTCTCCCTAGAGTTCATATACCTAATATGGCCCTCAAAAAAATTTTTTTAATTCTATTTTTAAAAATGATACCACATCCTCCCTTTTGCCCCAATGACCTTCAGTGTCCTACATTTAGCCCACTTACCTCAGGGGTGTCAAATCCACTAACCCTTTGGCAGATGCTGTTAGTACTGCTTACCACTACCTCTCACCCTAAAGGCCACTTAACACATTCATTGAAACTGTGCTGGCTGCTTAGAGAACATACGAGCAAGAAATATTATGCCATGTAAAGCGACGATTTGCAAGGAGATACTGCACCTCTACATGAAAATCTGTGAACAAATTAGAATATATTATGATCTAATATTTGCAATCCTGCAGTTTTTGCATTTTGTAGTTGTAGTTTTTTGTTGTCATTCAGCATTTTCACATTTTTTCTCACTGAATGGTGCAGATGTAGCAGCAATGAATTGCAATCACAGTTGTAGCAATCAAATAGGTTGTTGACTGTTAAGATCAGTGTTTTTGTTTGCACTTAAATCTTTTGGAGGTACATAAATGTATTGAGTGCGGAAGCGGGCGGAAGACTGTTACCAGGGGTGGACATTTTTTTTCCAGCTATTTCACATATTTACATACACATTGTAACCCTCACCCCCGGTTACCTTACTGTGTCCGTCATCCAGCTACATCAATTATGTCTTACTGTCCACACACACCCTTATACATAAGTCACATACATATATCAATACACTTCAGTCCCTGGCAATAAACAGTGGTCAGTTGAGGAAAGATTAAGCAAAAACACTATTTATATTATTCATGCATAATAAATAAAATTTAATTCTTTCAAATAGAAGATTGGGCCCAATTTACAAGATTTATAGGTCCACTTATATTAACCAATAATATTTAAAAAAAATCCTTGAATGGTATTATACAATGAGCTTAATTTCTTTGAATAAAGTTTTGAAAAATGTTCCAGTTCCTTTTCACTTATCGTAACTACTGCGACTCGTCCTCCCCCCGTGATACCGGGCCGGAGTCCACCTTCCCGTGTAATATTCTCGCCGATGCCTCTTTGGTCCCGCTTCTTACTTTGCCGATGTCGTACTCTCGGGCGCCTGCCTCAGTATTGTCCTTACTCTGCTGGTGAGTCCTTCTCAAGGGTTCCCGGGCCTATTCTCCCGATGCATACGTCTCGTTCATGGTCACTTCCGACTCTCCTCATGTCTATTTCACTACTCCCATGTTCGTGTTCCCGTAACTACTGACACTCTTGTCATTCCTATTCTTGTCAATTATTACGATCATTTTCATAACCCATTATTTGGCCGAGTGTACTGCCAACCCCCAGCGTTTAATCGACAACCCCTATTGTTGGCCACGCATACTGCCAACTCGTGGTGTTTACCCTGTAGGTTTACAATATCCCCATTAAAAGAAAAGTTTCTTGGGTACCAAAAACATTTCTTTTAAAGCCTTCAAATAAAAATAAAAACAAATCTCTACCTACACATCTAACACCTTCGTCCTAAGCCTCAACACCTTCAGTCTTTGAACTCCCTCTCCTTAAAATTATACCCTTAAAACAATAAAAGAACACTTAAAACTAATGCAAGCAAGACAGGCATCTCATCAGCTCTATAGCTGGACACATGGAATTGATACCTGTTGATACCAAAATGTCACACGAAAATTCCTAAATATAAACAAACATAAAAACATAGTGAAAAGGTAAACACTGTTCCCACAGCTGATTGTATCTTACACCGCTTCACACACACATTCACTCCCCACACTCTCTTCTTTGTTGCACTTTGTTTATATGCCACGCCCCCCTTTCATAGGTTTGTGTCTTTCGGCGGCGCCATCTATCTTTCGGAACCCTTCATGTCCATCCTTGGGAATCACAACACACATATATACATACACAAAATAACCATTGAAATTGTATCACATAACTATAAAATTGCATCATTGCTCCCTCCAGTTAACTACTTACAATTAGTAACACAGTGTGTGTGGCCTTCTCTCTCTCCCTAAATGGAGGATAATTACTTTTCACCCATTCAGTTGCCCGCTTTGCATTGTGTTGTTTACTTCTGGTGTGATTCATGATATGCAGCGTGGCGTACCGTGTTCTTATGCTGTGTCGGTGTTCGGTGTGTTGTGGTATGGCCTGAAGTGTGATATGTGAAATGTTCCACGTATTTCCCCGGTGTGTGGATTCTCCACAGTGCAGGTAGCTGGACCCTTAAACTCCACGATCATGTATGGTCCTTCATAAACAGGGAGGAAGTCATGGAATATTCCTCTCTCCTTATTGGACATCCCGCATGTACGTATTAGTACCTTATCTCCAACCTGGTACTCAATTCTCTTCCTTGCGTACTTACTATGATCCCTTTCCATTCTTTTGGAGATGTTGTTTTTAATCCTTTCCAGAGTATCCGCTGCATTTGCGTTCTCTGTGCCCCGCTCTATTTTCAGCCATTTCTCCCAAATCCTCTCAGGTTTATACCCAAACTGAGCCTCAGTTGGAGTCACTTCCATAGTAGTGTTATGGGAATCATTCATACAGGCCTCAACAATTTCCAAGTGTCTCACCCATGATGAATGTTTGGCAGAAAATCCGTAAAAGTGTTTTTATTGTTCGGTGATACCTCTCCACCATATTCCCTTGTGAATGCCTGATGCTGCATAATATGGGTTTTATGTTGGCTTGCCTCAGACGATCTAGCCATACTTAACTCATAAATTGCATTACCCGATCGCTGAGAATCCGTCTGTTCCTAGCAGTGGTAGGTGTCGTTCAAATACTACCTTTATGATGGCTTTCGTTGTTGCCCTATGGAGTGGGTACAATTTCACGTATTTGGATGTATCACGTAGGTACAACTTAGGGTACGCAAAATCCTCCCTAAGCATATGATGCAATTTGTCAGCGCCCAGATGTCCATACATCAGGTGCACCCCGTTTATCAATCCCGGAAGTAAGTTGCTGGGGATGCAAAATTTTTCTCCATCCTCCCCAATCTTCACCAATCCCATCCATGTCATGCAATGCCTACCATCTTCCCCGTGTCCTTCCACAAGTCACTCCATAATTTCTTTCAACCTTGGGTCTCTTCTTTCGTGGTACTCCAAATTCTTCAGACCAGCTGCTAGCTCCTCCGATGGTTCGCTCGCTAGAATCATGGCTATCACTGGCTCCTCCTCCGGGAATTGGCTCTCCACTGGTGCATCGTACAGGTGTCGGCTAAGCATATCTACTACTATATTATCTTTGCCCTTGCAATATTCTATCTCGAAATTATATTTTTGAATGCATAAAATCCATCAGGATAGAGTGGTATTTAACAACCGACATTTGAAGATGAATGACAAGGCTTTGTGATCTGTGACAACTACTATCCGTGCTCCCAGTACAAAGCTCCTGTATTTCTTAAGGGCATGTATAATTGCTATCAGTTACTTAAGAGTGGTGCTATATGTGAATTCAGTGCCCCTCAAGCTCCTACTTGCATTATTAGTTCCTCCCCTTTGTCCATCAGCTAGTGTAAGCGGTTAGAAATGGTGAATCCGCTGGTGTTGGTTTGAATATAATATATCCTGTCTGGGTCCGGATGATGTAGTATGACTGACTGACAAAACTCCTTCTTTATTTCTGTGAATGCCATCTCGTCCAAGTCTGTCCATTCCCAATTCCGATCCTTCCTCATCAGGTCGTTGAGGATAGTGGTTAATTCTGCGTGCCATTGGTGGAATTTAGAATAGTAGTTAATCAGCCCCAAGAAAGATTTCATTTGTTTCCTATTCTTTGGCCGTGGATACTTTTTTATTGGCATTTATTTTTCCTTTGCGACTTCTATTCCTTGTGTTGATATCACGTGTTCGAGGAATTCTATCTTTCTCTGGCAGAACAATGATTTCTTAAAGTTAACTGTTATTCCAGAATCCTCCAATCTCCAATTGTTGGCCGCACGTACTGCCAACCCGTGGTGTTTACCCTGTAGGTTTACAACATGATGTAATATTAATAATTATCAAATATTTTTGCAGCTTTAATTTTGATTTATTGCATATAAAATGTGTAACTCACCATGTGAGTCATCCACCCATCGTAAGAAACCTCAAGACAGGTAACCTGGGAATCTTCATTGTACGCTCGTTTATGCTGTGCTTGTAATATGCATGTCTAAATTTTTATATCCATGTTTATGTCTAAATATCTGGAGTCCGCAACAATATTGTCAGGAATCTCTTTAGTACCCTTCTTCTGCACAATAAGATACTTTTTACATTTCCATTATGTATTGGATATTTGTGTCCAAGGTTATTATACAGCCAACTGCTAGGACAAGCCAATACATTTTTATCTCTACTACACTTCTTTACATTGGTTTATGTTTTGTAAGTTACTTTTAGTAATATCATTATGTTCCCCAAACATTTCAAAGAATTACACAAAAAGGAAGTCTTACACATGCTTTAAAAATAAATACAGTTAGCATGTAACTAAAAATCCAAGTATCCATACAAAAAATCCATTAACTATCAGTTTACAAGTTGGAAAGAAATTCCTTAAATCAGGGCTCCAGGCATAATCTAGGTTGTTGGTCACTTATGGCAGAAGATGGAAACATTCTACCTTACCCATTTTATGTAACAAATCCTACACATTTTACACTGTACTTTTTTGCCAGGATTCTGGGAGGGCAGGTGGGTCATCTCCTTTCTCTTGAGATACTCTAGTGCAGTGTGTTATTGTTGACTTGTTATTATAAATCAAGGATGCAATTATGTTGTTAGGAAATTCATCGATTTACCACCATTCTTTCTAAATAAGATGTAAGAATTACTCACTGCTAGTTGAAGGACAAGCAAACCTACATATGCCAAGGACTTTTGCTCCAGGGGGTAATATGCCAATATTTGGCAAAAAATTTCCTCGAATGTTTGAATACTTCAAATGCTGGAATTGCTTTAATATTTTAATACTATTCTGCTGATTTATTTGTTGCCTGCTGAAGTGAAAAGCTAAAACTCAATTAAATTAAAAAGTTAAATTCAGGTTTTCAAATTTCCAATATATAATTAAATCACTTTACTATCAATTATCGACTTAAATATATTGACTTTTATAAACATTATTAAGTGAGCACAAAAGGTTAACACACCTTCAAGTTGTCCAGTTTTGAATCTAACCTCAAACTAAAGTCAAAGTTGAAGTAAATTCAAAATTTATGGGAAAGATTAAACTTGGCAATATTGACCCCAGATCTGACAGAATGAACTATGGTATTACTATGACAAGGTAAACACTTTGCTTATAATTGATGCAGAATTTTGTAAGGGTATACTGTCACTACAGTACAACGAGACCCAGGAGTTTGAGAAGTTATCTCTTCCAAAGAGAAAACCAATTTCACTGTTTTTGACGCTTTGAAAAGAAAGCAAGAAACGATTTTTCATTGTTAACGCACACGGTTTCCACTTTGACACCACTTCTATCCTCGATGAGCTGCAGATCTCTTCGATACATTTAAAGACACTGTCTCGCGAACACTTTCCTCCTCTCACTGCGCCGATTGAGCAAATTTTGAAACAATTTTGACAATTAGTTTAAAAAACTATGTACGAGAAAAAAAGAGAAGGCAGGAGTGAAAAAGGAAGTTGAATAAGGAGTTGCACACGCGGTGACAAACCAAAACAAACTGAGACTTCTTAGGTGAATAAACGCGTCTGTCAACAAAAACATGTGCAGCTAGATGGTCTTCCTTCAAGCTTTAAGGCACATACCGCAATGGGCAGAATTGGCCACCAACGGGGTCATAAAAATAGGGTTCTGAAAGGAAGTGGAAAGGTTTTTACCCTCTTGCCCTAATCCGTAGGTGCCATAAAATATTTCTTTTTAGAGAGAGCAACGTTTACGGAATACGTCTCAATGCACGAAAAGCCACAGCTGCAGGCTCTCGACTCGAATTGAAAATGAAATGTTTTTGCATGGATAAATAATATTTGGACACTAAAATCCGAGTTTGCAGTAAATTTGTCTATAGAGATAAAAAGAGTGAGATAGCAAAAACGAAGAAATTTTTCTGCTAGAACAAATGATGCAAAAATTCCATAACTGTAATTTATTTTCATTTCATCAATGAATTATACTTGAAGATTCTGTAAAAGTTTTTTCATATTAATTGTCACAGATTTTTAGCTCTTGAATAAAAGTTAATCCGCCTGGAAACTTAAGTGGTGCTCAATGGCAAATTTCTCTCCAAACATCCATTTAACAGAACAAATAACAATTGTTGTTAACATTTATAGTTTATAATATATTTTTATCTCATATAGCCACGACCTTGAGCAATTAGGGAATTTTTAGGCATGCATCGCGTGTCTGCTGCATGTATTCCAAATGGGGGAGCCGACGGGCCGCGACAGAGAAAATTGTAAATGTTTAAATATTTATAAAAAATGCATTTATGAATTGCCACTAAATTTTATTTTTGGAATGGTTAGCTGGGTATGTTTAGATTACGGAAAAAAAGTTTCGGCCGATTCTGAGATGGGAGTATTTGAGAAAAGTTTATTAACAATTTTTTAAACATTAGTAATTAATATCAATAGGGTTTAGAAGAAAATAATTTTTTATTGATATATTTGCATTCAATAAAGATTAAGCTTTAAAAAGAGCTATTAATCATTGCTGTATGACAATTACAAGCGGAGATATAAGTGATAATATGATTTAAGGCTCGGTTTTTTGCTAAAAATGCGAAAAAATTAAAACATGCATAATTCACTCAAAAAATTTTTTTTCACAAAACTGTTCGAGATTACTTAGTTTGAGTTGATTTTGTTCCCATACACCAATTTTTATCAAAATCTGAGACCCTAAGGGACAAACGTTTGTTGAATTGAGGTGGAATGACCCACATATCTTAAGTTTTGGGTTTGAGATTATCTAAATTATTATTTTTTATTATTATACCTTTTTGGTAAAGAATACCTCTGTTTTTATGGTTTTATTTTTTCTTAGTCTTTAAAGGCAATAAGTTACCATTACTTTCAAGAAGTTTTTTATTTCATTTCTGTATTTATGCTTTATCTCTCTTGAGGATCTTCACCTTGACATGGTGAGAGAGCTTGAAGGTTTTAACTGAGAGAGCAATGGCAGCAGCAATACAGGAAGACCTTCATTATCTCTAAAGACATTAACACAATTCTGTTGATTGTAAGTGTCCCTGAGCATTGTTGTATGTACTGAAAGTCACTCTGCATTAAGTGATATTTAAGTGCTGTTTAGGTAAATGACATATTACATCTATACCAATATTGCATGAATGCATGCATAGGTGCTTCCTATGTAAATCTTTAGAACAGTCATCCCAGAAACCTCTCAGTATGAACCTCACCACGAAAGATCCAAATGGTTGACATCTCATGCATCAACATGTACACCATTTATAACTCCTACTCATTTCATTTTCATCAGTTTATACTTACTCAATTCATAAGAAAAAAATAAATAGCATGAATGTAATTTAACATCCTACATCGACCAAGGAAGTAAGAGTGAAAATCTAAAATAGCATTCGGCTTGTAGATCAGTTGATTTTGCAAATTACTGCAAGAATAACTTATTTCGACAAAGACCTAATTAGTACTATCCAAATGAACGGACTGAAAAATACTTTTTTTTTAAATATATTTACATTTGGATATAAAATTGGTAAAATTTCAGCCCTTAATTTTAAGAAAAGAATCATGTGCAACACACCAATAAATATGATAACAACCCAAAGAAACACCTTTTCGTTTGCTACCAGTGAAATGAATTTGAGAGGGTTTCATAGGAAAAAAAATTGATGTGAAATTAACTTGCATATACCGTCACTTTAGAATAGTAGGTAATTTTATTCAAAGAAAAGTACTAACTACATTTTAAATAGATACAAGCATTAAAGTTTTCAATTATTTTTAAATATGAGGCCCATTGCAATAAGTAAATTAACACAAGGAAATATGCAGATTACAAGAGGGATTTTGTCTTGTGAATTTGTAAGAATTAGAAGGCAGGGGTTATTCGTCAATAAACCAACTATTGCTGAACAAATACCTATGATGATAATTGCCGGAGAGATCAACAGAGATTGATTGATTCTTCCAATGGAAAATGAGACTCCCATTGGTGTGCATTCCACAACTTAATGAGTAAAGATACTGACATGATGCCCTAACACCGATTGGCTCACCAACTTTGACTTTACCTATGCACATTTACAATACGTTGGCTCAGCAGGATCACCATGTAAAGAAGGGTGTTGAGTTGATTTGCAGAGGCTGAGAGCTGATGACTGATATCAGCTTATACTCGCTTTCAAAACCCTTTTGATCCCATTGTTTCCACAGTACCCTGAAAAAGTAAACAGGCATTACATTCTGTGAAGGAATGTTTCTCAGGGTTGCCACTGGTTAATAGGTTCCATTACTGACAAATGCACTCAGAATCCCTGAAGATGAAGAGCGAGTCACTCTTTGAAAATGTTGGCAGTATTGGAGCCTATTAACCGGTGGCAAGCCAGAGAAACATTCCTTCATAGCATTCGCTGGGAAAACACTAGATCTTATAGACATTATATTCAATAAAATACATTTATCATAGTTCCAGTAACATGAAAAATGAAAATTATATTTCCTATTTCCCTTTCCATATGAGGTGTCATCAAAAACCATTGCTTTGACTGTGATTCATATCTTGCACCCATAGCAAGGCTTGAATTACCATAGAAATGTGAATAAACTATTGCACTTAAGATCACCTATCAACACTGCATCAATAATTCTATGAAGATAATTGGAACTGTTTTTAACCTACTTGTCAGGTATGTGGCATTAACTCTGTAACAAAATAATGGTTCCATGCAGCAGCATTCACCTCTGTGATTGTATCAAAGAGACTTTCCTGTAAAACAAGCAAAGAACAGTGCAGTACTATAGTTCCAATGGTGCTATTGGTCTTCATATATTGTATAACTTTACCACTCATGACCTAGGTGAAATATTGATGAATGATTTGCTGCTGATAGTTTATGCCAACGGTTAGTCAATCTCCATGGTCATTATAGTTTACCTCAGGAAAATTCTCTAACTCCTCAACCTCAGGAAGTGATATCGTAAATGGAATGCATTCTATCGTTATAAATTTTCAACCTCATCATTCACCCTCGGAGTCACCAAAGCTAATGTGTGCAATCAATTGCACCAATAACTTCAGGGAACCCTGTCCAAGGAAAGAATCTAGGAAATTTAATTTGTCAATGCAGAGCAGTAAATGGAAAGAACTGTGAACACATGAAAAGATGTTAATACAAATCAAACCTCTGTTGGATTTCTACTCTTTCTCAGTTTGTCTGTGGGAACTTGATCTATTCTCAAGAGAATGTCACGGATCCCTCTTGTAACTCTTCGTAAGGCCGCTTTACGTGATACAATTTTTTTGTACAATTTCTTGTACAAACGCTTGCATGAGGAAATTGTACTGTGTAAAGCAGCAAATTGTGTGAATGCTTGTGTGGATGTCTGAATGACTGTACGGAAAATAGAACCTGTTCTAATTCCATTCAGACAAACATACAATTTCGTTCACTTTATACAAGCGTTTCTACAAGAAATTGTACGAAAAATTGTATCGTGTAAAGCGGCCTTTACACAGTTGCCCACAGAGGGCTGACTGACAGATGGGGAAAAATCCTGTCCAACCCCTCTCTGGTAGCCTCCCTCTGCCAGGAAGCAGAGAATAGCAAGTACCTACTTGGAATACAACATGATCATACTGATGAAGATTTAACTTTGAAAACAACAGTTAAAAAATATAACCTGCAAACCTATTGAGTTGATCAGCAGTTGTAAAATTCATCTCAATGACTGTAAGTATTCAGTAACGTGAATTTACCAGCAAGTCATCTAGTCATGTTTACTCGCCATTTTAAACTAAAAAAATTACATAATCTGTTTAAAATTGGCTTTTAAGGGAGTGTTTCACGATGACAAATAATGGTTATGCATAGGCGCTACTCATAGAGGAGTTATGAGAAGAATGGAAATCACATTATGACAACTCGAGCGGTTGGTTTTTACTCAAACATTAGCTTCTGCAATTTAACCATCACCAAAGTTTTGCCTCATGAGGATACGAATATAGTTAGTAACAAGAAATATCCTGCATGTAATCATGTCAATTATTCACTCGCCGGATTGCAATCGAGAATAGAACTATTAATGGCTCCTTATGGAAGTGATACGCGAAGATAGAAAAATGGTTATGTGGACCTACTACTACGTATACAAATGAATTGCTTTACAATCACATGATGAAATAATATTTCCAGCTTACCTCGGTACATACGTCAAATGCAAATGAAAACGGTACACAGCGATCGATTTCCCCCAGCAGAATTAAATAGATATATGAAATGTACATTCATAATTAATATGGAACACCTGCTCACTGAAATCATTACCTGAGTTTGCACACTTAAGCCTTATGATTTCCTCCTCCTCCTCAAAGTTGGTCTTACACAGATAGAGTCTATGGGCTTGGAGACTCAAACAAAGCCAAAAATCCTCATTCCTCGCCTCAAATTATGAACATCTCGGATCCTCCTCTCCCGAGTCTGCCGCCTCCTTTCTTGGTGCATCTCTGTGATCATTGCTAGCAGCAATCTTCTCCTCTCACCCGCCATGACCAAATATGCTAGGCTCTTAGGATACAATTAGAAAACCAATGACTGTTATAGTTAAGACAAACGAGAAAATTATAATGATTTTGTTCCTGCATCCTTAGACAAACTGCCAACACCATAAATATAAGTAATAACAATAAAACCAACCTGCCAATACTCACCCAAACACTGCTGCTACACAACTGCTAATGATTAATGATAAAACATTAGTTGAGAAGCTCGGAAATATTTTTAAAAGCTTTCGCCAGTTACAGAATGTTGAAGATGGTTGATCGAATAATTATTGGACTCAAAGTCTTTGATCCTATTACTATATACCTTGCGAGTATGTGGATAAAATCCCAAAACATTACCGCCATTTTGGTCGTTATCAAAATAAGACCACTTCCACCGCCATCCTTGTTTTCGGGATGTTATTTTTCTACCCTGCATGTCATAATGCCGTCCTTATGAGTTCCGTAATCGCTTGTGTCACTATAATCACGACTGGTTGGTATAATAACGTCTTTCACCACATGACGACGTCCTTATAAGTTCTGTAATAAGCCCCCTGGATTAGAGCCCAGACCTTTGGTTGGTAGCTCGAACACTATTCACCCAGGACTACCAGAAATAAGAGTAGCACATCAGGGTGCTGACTGGTCTTCTGTTTAGGAGAGGTCTCTTGAGACTTATTCTGTTAATTCTAGCCGAGTGATATTCTGGTTTCCACATCTTTCTGGGAAACCATTGGGAGTAGAGGGAAAAAACTGCTGTTCCTATCATGATGTTTGAAATGTACCTGCTCTTGTGATTGATTATCAATGGGCTCTACTCTCACTGACCAGACTGACCTTTGGGCTGATGCCCTATGGTACACAATATACTGCATTGGCACTAATCTAAGATGAACCCATTTCTTAAGACAGCCCCCTTATTTGTAACTCCTAAAGGGAAAACAATTAATTTTGAGACTTCTACTTTGTTAATACCTTAAACGTAAACTGAAGGTTTTCAACTACTGACCACTATTGACCTGAATTTACATTCAGATATGTGTTTACAAATGCCAATTAGACTTCGCAGTTAACTTCTGCCTGTTAAGCGTACCTTTCGTAACTGAACTTTTCTCCCTAATTGGCAGAAAACTAAGATGTGTTAATTACGTTACTCTGAATCTAATGCACCAACATTATTGCAGTTTATACCTCGGTGGAAGATTGTAACTGAATCTGTCTAATTGGTGGTAAAACTAAGACATATTTGCTATGTTACTTTGAATCCAGTGTGCTGAGAGTATTGCAGTTAATATCATGACAGCAGATTGTAACTAAGGCCGTGTCCGAATTCACCCATTAGCTGCCTAAATGCTCCCTTCATAGGGAGGAAGCCATCTTGTAGGGTGTCCGGATTCATAGGCATCAGTTTGGTCACAGAATTTAGTCATCTAATGTTGCTGTCAGCAAAGTGAGCATGAAGTGTATCCTTTTGCGACGCCATCTTTAAAAACTTTCCCATAATTCTTAGCACTTTTGGAGGATAGAAGTCTAGTTGTTTTGGTAACAGAATGTAAACAACTACTTGCGCGATGTTTATTGCTCATAATGTAACCGATGAAATACTTCATGTGTGAGTTTGACATTATTTCGTTTTTTGCCCTTCAGAATGATTGGAATTTAAATTTTAAAATCACAACGTTAAATTAAATTAGTAATCCTAGTGATTAGCAAAACATAATTCATATCTATATCTTGATAAGTTATTCAACTCAGAGTGGTAAATCGTCAAAGGACAGAAATATTTTTATAAATAGGTGACATAAGTTACTTTTCGGTTTTTTAAAACAATAAACGTGAAGCATGTGGTTGTAGCTTAAAGCACCTAGGTGTTGACATGGTTTTTGAAATTTGTACGGTGGCTTCCTCTTCTGCTTGTACATTATTTGTAATAAAGCGTGGTGGATATTTAAAAAGTAAATACGGCCAGCCCTGATTTGATAATCAAACCAGAATTTCAGCAACATATCTGTTCTTTTCCATTTTATTATCTATACTAATTGTAAGTAGATATACCGTAGGTACCTACTTGGACGTGACCATGGATTAGATAGAAATTGAAGCACTTCAAAACAAAGTTTGTTTGATTAAAATGGAAACCGCAATAAATTACTTAAAAGAATGAGCGAAAGGTGATTACTCCCTGCTGGAAATGTACGCTTTGTCATGATAGGCATATGCGAAAATGCCGAAGACTAACTGCTACAGCGAGTATTTGATCAAATAATATTATGATAACAATTTCTATGCTCGAGCTTAAGTTAAAGGGTGGTAATTGCTGGGAAATATATATATTTCAATTCA
This sequence comes from Platycnemis pennipes, assembly GCA_933228895.1. Classification (NCBI taxonomy): domain Eukaryota; kingdom Metazoa; phylum Arthropoda; class Insecta; order Odonata; family Platycnemididae; genus Platycnemis; species Platycnemis pennipes. The sequence continues at coordinate 82,563,421 of OW121846.1, forward strand.
AAACTGAACATCTCCTGTAGACATCCTTTTAAATCCACAAGTTAGTATTAGAACATAAGATCTTCATAAATGCCCACTCTCAATTCAGGTTATTGCTACTCATTTGTTTCAAAGTACCATTGTTACACCGTAGGTTGCGACACTGTAACTTTCGTCCGAATTCATGCTCCCTTTAGTCATCGGGGAATTCAGGTACCTTCGATGGCTAATGGAACATGGCTAATTCCTAGTGGCTAATGAATTCGGATACAGCCTAAATCTCTCTAATTGTAGTCATCCCTAGATGATGCAACCCAATTGAAGTTAAGGATTTTTTACTTCCGATTGTAAGAGGAACCCTTTTTTTTGTAAGTCCAGAAGAAAAAAAATCATCTAAGATTCATGCAAGTACAGTAGTACTACTTTAAACCTCTTCACTCCCAGCTAAAACTTTGGTTTACCTTTCACTTTTCATTTATTTTTGAAATTTTATTCATCTTACTCATGAAGAATCCATAAATGGTTTCTCTAATCAAATGAGTGTGTCCTAATTTTATGGGAAAAAGAAGATTGAGGAATTCCACCTATGTATTGCAATGTATGTGTATGGTGGAAAATATATGTTATGTCAATTGTTAATTTTCAGAAACTCGGTACTACAAACTTGGACATAAATTTTCATTTTAATGAAGCTAAGGCGTCCAGAACTAAAGGCAATACTGAATACGGAATTACAAAGTAACAATATGCAGTGACACGGAATTTCATTAGCATGAAGGAATCCTTTTCAAATAGAAATTCATCTAATCTTTCAGCTTTACTTTTAATTGTTTAATATGTGCACGAACATGACAAAAGGGTGATGACAATGCTTGATTGTCCTCCACATGATTTGTAAATCTACCCTATTTTAACCCCTTGAACCATAATTTAAAAATAATTCTTATATATCTAAGCAAAGTCAAGTCCAATTTAGCCATTAATCAGATAACACATGCATGGTTTTTGACCTCTGCAAAAATATTCTACCATTTACGAAAGTGAAAAATCACATAACAGTGTTTTGTAGAAGCAAGAATATCATTAAAATTTCTTATTGATTTCCCAGAAATGAAAGCAAGTTTTCCTTCCTCACTTCAGTTCACAGACTAGATCTAAGGGCTAAGTTCTGCAGAACATTACTAAGAATTTGCAGATTGTCATTAACTGATGAAAATGTGTTCATCGCAAGTTTTGTTTGGGTATAATTCTGTGAAGCGATCGTTAAGTGTCATACACCCTCAGAAAAATGATGATGTGTTGCACTGCAAAATATTCTCAAGCTGCAAAAACTCAAATCAAATCAAAAAGAAACCATATTAGTGGTTTTTGGAGTTGCCCATTTTATCCCTTGGGGCCCCTTGTGAAAGACATACTCTGACCCAATGAGTCATCTCTCTCGCAATTGCAATTTAAAAGGCAAAAGTTAGTGACAGCACAGTGGTATATAGTAACTCCAATAGTAACGTGAAAAATGGGCAACTTCCACAGAGAGAAACGTTTATTACGACCAGGTTTTGCTTTTTGCAGCATCTTTATTCATCAGGCCAACGAAACCTGGTCATAATAAACGTTTCTCCTTGTGGAAGTTGCCCATTTTTCAAGTTACTATTATGTTAAGTTTCCACTCAATGACACCTAAAACCTCATAATTTGTTAGTAACTCCAAATTTAATCATTCTACATATTTTCTTCAATCTCTGTAGTTACTCTTGTATTTTGGAATAATTAATTCATTGCTTTTAGAGGAAAAAATACAAAACTAGAGTGAGAATATTTTTAAAGTCTTTAATCTGTGATAAAAACAACTGAGCTCTGAACACTCTGATATAATTCATATTCAGTGCAAAAGATCTTGTTTAATTTTGTTCCGCTGAACATGATTGATTGAGATGGAGAAATCTGGTCTTCGTTTACCCCATGATAATAAACTATTTCCTTTCATTGGTAAACTTTTGAAGCACTGAACTGTTCTTATTTGTTCTCCTTATTACCTACCCCTTCTGGTCAACCAGCCTCCTTTAAATGAGGCTGGTTTATGAGAGCTAAAGAGCATTGCTTACCCTACCCCAGACAGTTATGGTATTGGCAACTGATTTGTTATTATCTTAAATGTATATTTCAACTATATTTAATTCTCTTTCCAGGCATTGCAACGAGCCAACCACATAATAAGTGAAATAAGAGAGACTCATCTGTGGTAGAAATGTGTTGCTATCTTTGTCTTGTTTGCAACATGAACTCTGTGTTGTATTGTGAGTGATAGTACCTCTTGAGGCATTCGTGCCAAAATGTAGCGATAATGCCAATGGAACTATTGTTAGAAGTTGATGTAGTGCAAAGGATTTTTGTGCTAGCGTATAGAACTTGGAATTCCAGAAATTTATCTTTTTTGTTTCAGCCAAAAAAATTATTATAATCAAAGCATTTGAAGTCTATGTGTACTTAATGATGATTATAACTTATTTCAATTAGCATGGAACCAATTTGATTTTTAATGGTTTTATGTTTTGGTGTGTTTATGAATGTATGAAAGTGAAAGAACAACTGCCAGTGCCTTTAATTTTATGCCTTTGGAATGAGTATGCTGGAAAAGTAATTATTCCAGTTAATTTGTTTCTTCTGAAAGTGGATGTTGCAAATATTGGTATCATAGAATTACTTGAAGCACTGAATTACTTGATAGTACTACCAGTATTATTGCACACTCTTGAGGTGCAAGTGATCTACATCACCTTTTTGACTCCACGAGAAATGCATGGTGCATCATGGCACCATTAAAACAGTGTAGCCATACTTTTTAAAAGTGAGTTCTGGATATGGCTACTTCTAACATTTCTATGGTTGAGTAGTCTACTTCTTATTCCATTTTACCCAGCCACTTTCCACTTTCCTGTTGGTCATTGTGTTGCCTAATATGGGTTATCTTGTGCAACTTTCATTGCATTGCTCTCTATGTGAAACTTGGCACTTGTATTTATATGATAGCTTTAAAATAGGCCCCATTGCATAATGGCACATTGGTGCATCTGATTAGCCTAAATTGAAAGGAAATTAAATGATAGGGTTGTACTCAGAAATCTAACTAAGGATGACTGGTAGACTTTGGAACATTTTTGCATCCTTATCAGTTTTGCTTTTTTGCTTTTCAAATTGCTATATTTGACCTTCTCATGTTAAAAAATGAAAATAAGAATAAGATGGGTTATAAGTGGCACTTTTCCAAGGCACATAGTATGGCTCTGTATGTAAGCCCTTATCTAAATGTGCTATGTTTACATTATTAAAGATTATTTATACAGCATAGAGGTTGACTCTTGACTAAATTCTTTTCACTGGGCAGGATGAAGTGATTTGAAGTTACACGATTCATATATTAGTTGACCTTCATTTAATGTTTACTTTTGAATACTCTGATAAAAATGTGAAGTGTCATCTGAAGGGATTCATTCAAATTTTTATGTAAGTAATTTTATTAATGGTGTTGTTTCAAAAAAAGTTTGCATAAATGCATCTCAAGAATAATTGGATTGTATTATAGCATTAATATTTTTTTAAACTTTTTACTAAGGAGTCATAAGATTTAAAGTGGGCACCAGCTGTTTCTATGTTTTCCCCTTTTTACTCTTAAGATTTCCATGGGTTTATGTTAGGTAACTGTGAAGAGGATGCTGCTTTGTGTCCATGTAAATATACCATTCAGTAGAGTTGAATTTGTTATAAAGTTGGCCGTTACTGAGTGACAGTATTCTGGATTTCACCCTGAGTCTTGGATTTTTTACATGATTTTAAATGTTCTGCCTGATAAGCGAGAACTTTTAAAATGAACTTGAACTCGAGGCTTAATTTCATTAAATTTGTTCACAGAATTAGCTTATCTTCTAATACATGCAATAAATGCCTAAATGTTCCACATTTACAGATTGTTTCTGTCTCTGAAGATCATTACCAGCCTTTTGAAATGAAATCTTTGGTATATGCATATCTGTGACTGATGCCAGAATAGTAGAATATGACAGTCATTTTAATTTTTTAAGGAAATAAGGCCCGTAATTCACCTTGTCAGTTTTACAGGAATTTGAGTCACACTTTTTATTTTCTTTTCATGAAGTAATTGAGCTCATGCCAAAACCTTTACAAAAAACTGGCCAATATAGAGAAATTTTCAAATACCATTGTTTTTCTCCACACTAAACATGAGATTTAGGAGTGGAAAATATTTATGAAATGGCAAAAAATACAATTGAGAAAAGTATGGATGAAAATTTTCCAAACCTTTTTTTCATTTATGGTAACAATTTTTAGTATATAAGTTTAGCTTTCCTCTAACACTTAATTTGTCAGTGGAGCCTATAGGCTAGGTAGCTGATGAAGTTGGTGAAGCATGTTTAAAACTAATCACTTTATTATTGAGTGTAAATAATAACCACATGATGCTATTGTGTCATGTGGTAAATGTTTCTCAATTATATTTGTCAATATATGTATCATTTGGCTTTGGGATACCTTAATAGTCTTCTTACTCTTATGAATTGAGTGCTTCAGTTTATTTTGTATTGTAGTTATAATATGCTAAGGTTAGAGTTGAACTCGTGGCATTCCAGTCAGTTACCTGGCTTTCCTTTTGGAATATCTAGTCAGTTGATGAAATTCTTGATATTCATGGCACTCTTTCTAATGCTTATTATTTCTAATTATGTGTGATTCCCTCTGAAAAGCAAGGCTCTGTATTGTCAATTTTCATATCTAAATAATTTTTTGTTCTCATGTTATGGAAATAGATCCAAAGTAGTGTATTCAAGATTTTTCAGGAAAACAAATGCTCCCTTGTGGAGGTTGTTATGTGATTTACTTAGTTTTTTTCATACCATGGGATATGTTTTCATGTCGAGTTGTTTACAATTAGAATTGATGTACTTTACTGATGCTAAGGGTCCCTGTTCAGTTATTTTCTTGCATGTGGATTTCATACCTCCTTGCATTATTTTTTGTACAGTATTTCCTTTGCTTACGAAATTTCGTTCATTTCAGTTTATTCTTTTCTATGCAAAGCCATGATCCATTTGTTTGAAATTGTTAGGAATTGTTTCTTATGTTCTCTCTGTGGATTTGTAATTGAAGTTCTAGTTGGATTTCAACGTGACCATGAGATGTTGCTTAGGAGCTCTATTTCCATGCTCATACTGTGATTTTTTAAAATTAAATTTAGGAGAAATAAAATCATCTTTTAATGTGATACAATCCTCAGAATAAAATTAGATTGCTAATTTGCAAAAATAGAAACTGTATGTATGCTATCTTCATAGAATCCTATAAACAAATGAATGTTGGAGAGCATACCTTTAGCCTGCTGCCATGACAGCAGCAAAGGTGAATAGATGGATGATACCTTTGATGTAAAAAAATATCAGATGCTTAAGTGTGGCTTTGAAACAGTATGGAATAGGGCTGGATGTAGGATCCTGTATGATGCAGGCTGCTTTTAGAATGCAGTTTTGAAGGAAAATAATTTTCTTAATATGGTAATTGCTTGGAGTTTTGAATGATGAGAGTGAATACAGCTTGAAATGATGTTTTCTATACATCATACTATCCAAATTAATCTGATATCTGCTATTTTTATGAAGTTTGATGAAATATAGTCACTGATCTCAATTTGAGTGGAGAACATATCCCCAATGAAAGACAAGTTATTCTTAAGCCTATTTCTCGTGCTATCACATTCAGGAAATACTCAAGGATCTTACTGTATAACCCCATGAAATATATTTTGCTATTTTGTGATTTTCAGCTTTAAAACGCCTTCCATCAGGTTGCATTTGTACGGAAATTATTCCAAAATGCTGAATTGTAATGAATATGTAATTTCCATTTTAATGGCTATATACCTAGAATACTTACAGAAATCACGGTCTCTCATTGGAAGAATAAGATTCCCTATCTCAGGGGAACCCAGAAGTAATGCATTTTTCAGGTGGATACATGCTGTTGCTATGAATGGTGAAGAAATTACAATAGAATTCCACCACCCTTTCTTTGCTTTTGTTGCTTGCAATACCTTCTTATCATATTATAGATTGTATTGAATACACAAGTGAGTTTTGGGTGAATAAATAGAGATTTAACTAAAAATTATAAATTATTAATATTTGCTCCACACTGGGCTGTACAGGTTGACTCATTTTTTCACCAAACACAACAAGAATCCTGTATAAGAGATCCCCTGTCCTGCATTCAATATTAAAAGAAAAGTGAAGGGTAGAGCTTCTATTGCTTTTCTCCCATCGTTGACATTTAGGGTCAAAAGGTAATTCCTATGATATGGATCCTGGGGGGCTGTTTTTGAAGTCGTTGGGATTATCTCGAATAGATAGCCAAGGAGTCATGTGGTACAAACATGAATGGTTTGCAAATTTAGTGTGTTCAAATTGCTCATTACAATATCATTAATTGTTTTCACTTGAATTTTTCTCATCTGTCTCGACTGTATAGATGAGATAAAACACAAGTGTAAACAATGAATGAGGTTGTAATCAGCGGTTTTAACACAAAAAATTTGCGAGCCATTCATATTTATACCACGTGACTCCTTGGTTACCTATTCGAGATAATCCCGACAGTTTCAAAAACAACCTCCCTGGACATCCATCTAATGCAAAACCATTTAAATTTACAATTTTCACCTTTAAATAGGTCAGTAATGTTTTGATATTCAAGGTCGAAAATTCTTTGATTTTTTTTGCAAAGTGGACAGTGGAAGTTTTGTTTGGGTATGTGAGTGACTGACTACAAAAAATAGTGGGGAAGCTACTATGTAAATCTAAGTTTTTTATGGGAACATAAGATTTTGAGAGGAGGAATATTGGGGCCCCTTGATGGACATTACCTTTTGCATTAGAATATCTTTATTTTAAGTCAAAGAATAAAATCATGTTTGCCTGAATTCTGTCTTGAAACATCACTTCAATGGTTTTCCCCAGAATTCATCAAAAAAAATTTTACTGTTGAAAGTGAATCATCCTATGTGGTGGTTCAATGTTGACCACAAAATGTATTGCATTTAGATATGCTAATTAGGACTCACAGAGTATGCAAACAGAGGCCTAATTAGCATATAATGATCACTGGGAAAACCTGCAATCTATAATATGCAAAGACACTATCATTGCATTTTAATTGGTGACCATACATGACCTAGGTATTTCTTTCATCACCTTGACACATTATGAAGGATGTAAAACTGCCTTCGCTCCTCTGCCACCTCAAGGCTCCTCTCCCTATGTTCAAGGGCAACCTTTTTTTCACAGAAAATGATTTGATAGGACTCTGGGACTCCCTCCCTACTGAACTGGCAAAGAACAATGCATAAACACACTCTTCTCCCATCCCTCTACCTGATGTATAACCCCATACCAAGCCAAGTTTCGACCTAACCCATGATTTTTCCTGCTAGCAACCAAGACAGCAAAACTCCTAGGAAATAGCCTCCAGTTTGGGAACTGTGGACCCCTACTCACCATTTTACATTTGTGATGTGGTCACCAATTTGACAATTATGTCAATAAGAGTAAATCAGTGATTATGCCCTTGAATGGGTACTGTATAAGCTGAGGTTTGGCAGGGGTGCTGGGGTAGACAAATGTGGGGGGGCTGGCCCCCCCCGCTCCCCATAAATCAGAGGTTGTGGTTCACTTTTTTAATGGACACTGCCAATTTGCAAATTATTTGCTCTTTCATCCATAGCAACTCTGCCCTGATTTGGAATGCTGCGAAAAATTGGCACTGTCTATTATTTATTGCAGTGCTGTTTTTAATGGTTTTAGCAAAATTTGATGTTCAGACTCGTTTCCCACTCCTCTCCTCCCCACTTATACAATACAGATTTTTCGAGGAGTTAGATTCCCCCCCCCCCATGATATATTTGCACAATGTGCAAATATATCATTAACTCAATCAGTACATTTGTTTAAAGTCGTACAACCTCTTTTATGACAAATTAATTTTATACTCTAACAATATTTTATAACATAAGAAAACAAGCTAAAAAAATTGTACCCTAGAGTTTGGCTGGTTTATTTTAGAATTGAATACAACTCGATGCTTATACCTACTGACCATATCAAAGATTGTTTCCAGGTTCAAGTACCTACATAAAAAGCAAGCCAGTCATGGGGAAGGGGAACTTGTGCAAGTAAAAAGAAGGGAAACTTTTAAATGCCTATTTATCCTACAGTTTATGTGGGCTTGGTATCAAATCAAATGACATGCTACAAAAAAGCATCTTTTAATTTAGCTCTTCTGTCATTCACAACCTTCTCATAGTGCGAAAAAAAAGCTCGCACTGTCCACATTATTAGTAGGTGTATACACACTGGATGGCTTCTTTGGAGAACTTCGGACGTTCATCCTTCATTAAGAGAAGAATTGAAATTAAATAGACTTCTCTGTTGGTAGGTTTCTCTATCTCCTCACGTTATGTGCTCTTCATAACCCTGTAGCCACGGCAAAATTCTTTTGGGGTAAGGTGCTGCTTAGGTACAAAGCCTTCTCCACAATATCAAAAGAGTTGTTTAATGTTATACTTTTGACTGAAAAGACCTCCCCAATATTCGTGAATTGGGTATCCATGAATACCCAATATTGGGTACAGGACATGTTCCATGGGGTAGGATGAACCCTCCAGCAATTTTGACGAATCAACAGTTGTCTTGGCATTTTCTGTGACAAATTAAATTTGTGCCCTGAGAGCCATTATCTGCTCTTCACTGACTATATGCTTCACAATGATGTTTTTTTTCTCCCACATAACTCATACATAGTGATGCCAACAAATAAGGATTTTGCTCTCGAAAGTATGAAGTCCATTACCACTGTATATTTGAGCTCGTCCAAACAAGGTAACAGAAATGCATCCCATCTTCCCCAAGCATAACTCCTAAATATGTATACAGTTAAACCCCTTATTTACAGTTTTCTAGGGACCGCTAGAAAAAAGTGTAAATTGCAAATAGTGGGAAAAGGGCAATTTTCAGTTTTACCTACATGCATACCTTCACAATATAGAGTAATATAAGACACCCTGAGAAACTGAATTAGAAAAATATTATTACTTATTTCTTAAAGTATACAGCTGTCCTATTTATTTTTTACAATATATTTCTACCAAAGTTTTAACCAACCCAACCAATCACATGGTTGGTTGGGTTCGGGTTGAACTTGATAACGTCCAATATTGGACGTTTTGAAGTCCATAATAATCACACTTATAAATTCTGTAATGCCTTTTCTCTTATGAAGAAGCCATTCATGGCGTTATTTGACGATCTAGAACTTAAAAACCAATTTTTTATTTGGCATTCCTTCATACCAAGATTTCTTGACATTTTTTTTCGACAGATGTCTACACTGTCATTCATAACTGTCTTAAAGTGCGAAAAAAGAGCTCTCACTGACCACATTATTAGTAGGTGTATGTCTAGCATGTTTCTGAATCAAATCGCGATTTTTCATAATTTTATATATCATGGAGAACGGTAGTCTCATGTTGCCCTACATCAGTTCGATCGGACTCGAGTTACATCATTAGAATCTACAAATTTTATTCACGCTTAATAGAAATTATTCTAGTTGCTGCGAAGGCTTCCGCGGTGATTAGAAGATGACTTGAGGAATTTCCGCTTTGGTTTTGGTTTCAATTTTGGTTCATCCTACTGGACGAGTTTCGCTGGAATTTCAGACCGCATCTTCAGGTCCAAGTATAGTGAGTTAGATATAGGAAATATATATCACGAAGATATGGGAAATATGTGTATAGAAAGAAGATAAAGGAAATTTGATGGAACGCGATCTTCGGACCTGAAGATTGCATCTGGAATGCCGATAAAACTTTAGTCCAGAGGGATGAATCAACGCGGAAGAAACCCGAAATCTCTTGAGTCATCTGAAAATAATTTAATTGACATCCATTTCTCAGTAAATAAAATTTACGTTCCGGAGTAATTAAGGATAACATTATTGAGCTGCGCCGCTGGCCGACCAGCGCAAGCAATTATCCCACTTTTTTCAGTAAACATTTCTCAACAAAATTATTTTATTTTATGCTGTTTTCACGCGATAAAACAGGTTTTAATAAGTGTTGTATTGTAGTAACCTGTAATAAAACCGTAGAATCAATTCAGTGCGATGGTCTGACGAATTATCGTCTGTTATCGTTCACCAGTTCAGTTAATGTATTTTTAACATTTCGTAATATCTGGGTAAAAATTAATTTTCATTCTTTTCGGTACCGTTTATTCTCCCGCAAGTGTTCCTAGATTAAAAATTGCGTCCCTGACGCATTCATTTCATAGTACGAATCTTTTCCCGGTAAAAGGATCGCGAGTGTAAATATTTCATCTTACCGTCAGTAGTGGCGCTGTGTACTGTCCCATTGCGCCGCTAAAATTCTTCCATTAAACGGAGTACATTACTGCTCTCTCTCTTGTTTTGATGTGTATATGCACGAACCGAGAAACAAAAGTGTTATATATAGACTGGTTTGTATGATAAATGTCATAGAAGGCAATTTTGGTTTTTTAATTTATCGCATTCTAACCCGCATCTAACGCATATTATAAATCGCGGGAAAACGTAAATGCAAATACGAAGTTTAATAGTGTATGGTATTGATCGATAATTGGGATGACCCAAAAGCACCTCAGTTTTAAAGCCTAAATTCTTTTACTGTCTCGCATTTACACTGCTCCACAGGACTGATGCACCATGTGAACGCAAGTGCGCGCCCAAACACTTGTTTACTGACAAAGGTGAAACAAAATGCGCAATGCTCCTCTGCTCATAACGCGGTAAGATCATTTCACATAAGTGCTTTATTACGTTGAAGTTGAAAATATGCTAATTTGATGTGTTCATATGATAACAATAATTATTAATTACAATAATTATTAATTATAGCAACTACTAATTATAATAATTATTAATTGTAACAATTATTAATTATAACAATTATTAATTATAATAATTATCAATTATAATAATTATTAATTATAACAATTATTAATTATAATAAATATCGCATTCTAACCCGCATCTAACGCATATTGTAAATCGCGGAAAATGTAAATTACAATAATGCAAATACGAAGTTTAATTGCAATAATAATTAATTATTATTATGGATTAAAATGTGGTATTTAATGAAGAAAATCATGTAAAGATATTTTTATTGTATTTTCTACTAGTTTTTTGTATTCATAACTTTATTTCGCGTATTTTTCGCATATTTACTAAATTCGCAGATATTTCGCTTTAATCATGAATTTTAGGAGAAAATTCGAGTTTATCGCAACATGCGATTTTTTTCCTGTCCCTAGTCATTATTCTGATATCAGTCTCTGATTACCAATTCAAAGCAATCAGTAGACACTCCCACAGAGTGCCAATTGACCAAAATACAATATTGGCGAAAAACGGACCAGAATCACTATTTTGGTTTATAGTTGCTAAATCAGAATAGCAGCTAAAGTAGGTACATATTCCATTGTTTCATCCACACTTCTAGTTTTTGGCTGCTGGAATAATTTGCTGTTGTAAGCAGAAGTAGAATTAATTTTTAGGAAGAAAAATGAAGTTCTCAATCATTTATTTTAGAAGTAGGATTAGATAAGGTAAGTTGTATTGTAATGGCAAAATATCTTAAAAATGTATCTAATGTTAAAACCAAGTTTTAATGTTATTCCCAACGTAAATTAAAATTGAGGTGTTTATTTCAGAATTTCAGATATCACAGACTTTCACACTCACTATAGTTTATAGGTCACTCAATTGTCAGTAGGTATAAAAATCACACACCAAGACTAATGTATAGAGAAAAATGCACTCCAATGGAAGTGTCTAAGATTCCCTAAAATTCTATACAAGGTAGCTGTGAGTAGGACCCCATATGGGTATGAATGCTGCTTTTGTGGAATTTTTATTCCAGCTCCACAATTAATGAAATTAAATTTGCAAAATAAAAATTAATTTTATGGGGCAACATAGAGCCTCTCTTGTTAAGTTGCCTTTGTGCAAGGTACAGCCTTCGCATAGCAGCTATAGTTGTAAAGGTACTCATATCTGCTGTGAAATTGCCAACACACATGGCTGAGTCCACAGTCTGAGCAGAAGCCTCAGTGGAGTAGTGCGTGCTCACTGGAGTGGAATGTGTTTTCGTGTATGATTTTGTGTGCATGTATTCGATTCCCGGTCAAGGCGAAATTTTTTCCATGTGTTTTCGGCCATCAATCCATCTCCACACCACCGTTGTGTTCACTGTTTTATGTATGTTTACTATCTCTTTCTTTCACCTTCTGCTTGAATTTATATTCGTGTATATATGTATGTGTATATATATATATATATTCTTCGTCAGCCGTAGAGGAACTCATAGGAGCCGAGAGTTCCTCTCCGGCTCCTACCCATAACTCAGTCAATAAACGCTCATTGTAGCTAATGTGTAGGCACTCGACGAACGAGGAATAAGTCACTAATACACTATAAATAAAAACATAGACACGAAAAACGGACACTCACATGTTTTGCAGAACTGTTTCGGTGGTGACCGTCCGCCTTCATCAGCTAGAGAGAAGTGAGGTTCGAGGACTGAGGATAAGGAAGTTAACGGGGAGGGTTGGAGGGGGGGGAGGAAGAAGAGAATAAGGATTAAAGGAGTGGGGTTGATTCAATGTGAGAGGTTGAGGCCTGGGAATTCAAATGCCCTCATTAGCCATATAAATGAAAGTTCACGTGTTCTGACATCGATATCGGAAGCAGAATCAGGGAGTTTTTCTAATACAGAGAGGGAAAAACAATGATCAAACAGAAGGTTATGATTCATGGAGTGTAAAGGGGGATCATGGCAAGATTTGGTGGAGAAACGGTGGTTGTTAATTCCAAGGGATTAGGGGGTAGTACATTTTCCAATATAAAAGGCTGCATTAGTGGTAGTGCAAAAGTGGTTGCATATGAGCATATATACTACATTTTTTGACAAGCAATTGGCCAGGAAGTGGAGTCAACGGGAGGTGGTTGGGTGCCTGTGATTGTGGTGCTGGAGGTAATTGTTGATTAGTGGGCAGGTTTTACAGCGCGGGCGGTTGCAGGGTGAAAGGCAGTGGGCAGTGTTATGGACGGGGCGCACCAAAGGGTTACTGGATTTGAGGATATCTCTTAGATTGGCGGGTTGTTTGTAGAATACTGAGGGGCATTGTGGCAAGAGGGAGGATGTCTTATCATTATCATTAAGGATGGGAAAGAGGTTTTTGAAGATTGCCTTTAATTTCTAGGCCTTCGGAAAGAAAGTGGTACAGAGGTTAAGGGCAGCTGGTGTTGATGTTTTTTCGCGGGGGGTGTACTGGGAGGAAGGCGGAAGAATTTGGTTTTTCGGTAGTTGGTCGGGATATCCACGGTTACGTAGGGCAGAGTTAAGGTTATCAAGGTATTTGCATAAGGTGGGGGTGTTGTTGCAAATTCGGTGCCCTCTAATGGAGGGATAGAGCATTTGATGTGGATGGGGTGGCAACTTTCGAAGTGTAGATATTGCTGGTGGTTGGAAGGATTTTTATGGGCGGAAGTGATGAACTTCCCATTCTGTAGGCAAATGCTGACGTCAAGGAAGGTGATAGATGTATTAGATGAATTAGAGGTGAAATTGAGGGAAAAGGAAGAGTTGAGTTTGGTAGGAATTTGTCAAATGGTTCTTGGCCATGGGTCCACAGGAGGAAGATATTGTCAATGAAACGAAGCCAAAAAAGTGGTTTGAAAGTTTGTTTGGAGAGAAAGGTGTCTTCTAGGTGGCCCATGAAAAGGTTAGCGTAAGCCGGAGCCATTATAATTCCCAGAGCGGTCCCTTTCGTTTTGAGGTAAAACTTGCTGTCAAAATAAGAACGCATTTTTTGTGAGGACGAGTTTGGATAGGTCAAGAAGGAATTCAGTGGATGGAATGTGAGAAGTAGGGCAAGTAGTGAGAAAGTGGCGAAGGGAAGACAATCCTTCAGAGTGGGGGATGGAGGTATAAAGGGAGGTGACGTCAATTGTTGCCATTAGAAGGTCCTCATTTGGGGGGATAATAATTGAGTGAAGATGGTGGAGGAAGTCAAAGGTATCTTGGATAAAAGAGGGTAAAGAAAGAACTAAGGGTTATAGATGGTGGTGGATGTATGCGGATATTCTTTGAGTGGGGGAGTTGAATGAAGATACAATGGGACGGCCGGGGTTGTTTGGCTTGTGGATTTTAGGAAGGAGGTAGAACTGAGGCGGTCTAGGGTTAGGGGGAGAGAGTATGGAAATATCTTTGGAGGAGAGGCCTTCATCGGGTCTGAACCTGCGGAGGAACAAAGATATTTCCTTCTGATATTGAGGGTTGGGGTCATAGGTTAGGGGGGAGTAAGTGGAAGTGTCTTCAAGTTGTCGCAGGCCCTCGGTTATGTAATCCTTGGTGTTTAAAATAACTATCGTAGAGCCTTTGTCCGCCTTAGTGATAATGATGTTATGGTTGGATTTCAATTTTCGCAAAGCTTCGGTTTCGGCTCTGGTCATGTTCTGCTTTGGACGAAGGGATTCAAAGAAAGATTTGTCAGATGCATTGAAGAAGTTTAATGAAGATTTCTGTAGGTTGGTTAGGATGGAGGGCCGGAGGTTCTTGTGTGGATGCTGGACGGAATTGAGCAATGGCAGAATTGATAGGTGGTTGGCTAGATGGGTTTTGTTTCTCCTTCAAAAACACTCACCACCGAAGATCACGGTAAAATTAAATTATATCAGCCTGGAAGTTAATGTGATCTATTCTAGGGGTGGGGGAAAAAGAAAGGCCTTTCGAGAGAACGGAGGTTTCATTGTTTGGACATGCAGCCATGCTGCATGTCCAGAGCCAATGATGTTTACATCCTTATGAAGTTATGTTCAATGTTCACTCATTGTTTTGTAGGCATTAGCCACAGACCTTCTAGCCGGTCACATTCAATTGTTCCTGAATGTTACTCTCTGCTATTTCTTTCCCCTAGTGATTAATCAACCTCAATATAAGTTGGTAAAGGCAGATCGATGCTTCATCCTCTCACATTACGAATAACTTTTTTGTAATGCAAGTAGGATTTTGTTTTCAGTGGAGACACTGGAAAAAAGCACCAAAACTTATTGATTCAAAACTTTTTGGGGGAAACGACTCAAACATAGAAATTGAGCTAGTATTGTGTAGTTCGTACTTTAACTCGCTCTGTATTTTGCTCGTCTTATGTAGCCAAACGAAAATGAGTAACCGTGGTTTTTGCAAATATAGATTTCGGTTAAGAATATAATATATAAGCCCTTTACCGACATGTCATCTAATTCTGGTAGGTGGGGGTGTGCTTCAATTCATAAGCTGATGAAATAACGGGAAGTGGCAATAAAATCATTGTAGGCGAGTGGGATGAACTCTGTCATGGATAAAGCGATGAAAGTTCCTCAGGCCCAGTCCATATCGATTCAGGCAGGGGCCTTACCTTCATAGTCTCAGATGTTATTGAATTTAACATATGTCCAACTTCAGGACGAAGTAAGTAATACGTATATTTTAGTTTTGTCCAAAAAAATTTTTGGCCCGAGATACAGTCCACCGAACATGGGCCCGCGAGCGCTATTTTTCAAATGCGATTTTTGACAAAATACTAAAATGCTCATATCTCAGGAACGGTTCAAGATGTTTTGCTCCTTTTTGTTTTATTTGAAAGATAATAATTTTGTGATTAAAATGATATCCTTGATTTGAAAATATGTGTCCACATTCTCTTGCTGCAATTATTTTATTTTATTTTTTTTAATTAAAAAAAATTGTTTTTCTTAAAAACGCCAATCCTAAAAATTTTTATTTTTTTACTGTTTATCAGTACCATAGAGTACTACAATCCCTGAAAAGAAGAACTTCCACTTTTCAGTTTAACAGGTTTTATAAATTAATGTAATTTTTTACCTTCCATGGTGAATTTCTTGACTGCAAGTTTTTATAATTTTGTTATTTTAAAACACCAATCTCAAAAAATTTGTGCTGTTTGTGATTAACTAAAAACAACAAATGAAACAAAGTTAGGAACTAGTTAAATGTTGATAATTTTTTTAGATTTTCTTAATAATAACCTTCCAAATCATTAATGATCTTCTGGAATAATGTGGAAGATTCTAGATGATTCCAAAACGTAACGGAACCTTCTAGAACAATCCTCAGAAGCTTCCAGATAATTTCAGATCATAATAGAACACACTTCAACAATCTACAAACTTGCAAATAATTCCAGAATATAACAAAATACTCTAGAACAATGTGGAAGCTTCCAGATAACTTCCGAAAACCTCTGAGGACAATGTGGAACCTTCCACATAATTAAAGAATGTAACAGAACTTTCTAGAACAATCTGAAACTAACCGGAAAATTCTAAATGTTTGACCTAGCATATAAAAGGGAGGACACATGAACTGACAGTTCAGTTGTCAACAGGCAAACAAAGAGAGTAGTTTTTACAGTTAACAGGTACTGTTAACAAAATATTTTTTTGTTAACAGTACCTGTGAAGGTT
Source organism: Platycnemis pennipes (assembly GCA_933228895.1). Classification (NCBI taxonomy): domain Eukaryota; kingdom Metazoa; phylum Arthropoda; class Insecta; order Odonata; family Platycnemididae; genus Platycnemis; species Platycnemis pennipes. Next base: position 82,580,026 of record OW121846.1, read on the forward strand.
TTTGAGAATTCTGCTGACTGACTGGGTTGTGGTGTTTGTGGAAAAGACTATTTGAAATGTCTTCTGACTGGGGCCATAGGAGAGTGAAGTGTGCTGACTATTTTCATATCCATAAAAGAGTGGTATATAAGACTAGCAAAAAGACTTCAGGTTGGAAATAAGAGTGCTCATTTTAAGACTCTGTTTCAAAGTGAAAATGTTTCCAGTAATGACTTTTTGTGTTCTAAATGCTTTAACACAATATCAAACATGACAAGTGAACAAGAAGGCCCCCATGTTGTGTGTGATGCAGATTTTGTAACTGCAGAGAAAGAACTACATATCCTGAATCGGTCAGCTACAGAGGTTGGTGTTAGTCCTGTTAAGAAACCATGGTCAGTGAAGTCAATTCATGAGATGTATGCATCAAGAAAACACAGAGACATTTCTGGAGCAGTGGGTGAGCATACCAGAACAAAACTGACCAAACTCTTCAAAGTAGAAATCCCAACTTCAGAAGAAAATGAACCAAAAGGAGCTTGTGCAACCTGCCAAGAGTTTTTATCAAACATCAGTTCACCTGTTGAATCATGTGCATCCTACAATGATAAGGTTCAAGTTCTAACAATTATCCCAGTATCCTTTACAAAGAACCAAATTTTGCACCACATTCCATCTGCATCAAAATACATGGTGGACAAGACAAGAAATTTGAGGTCGGCAAAAGGAGTGTTTGGAAAACCAGATCCATATTATGGTCATCCTGTGAATGAAGCAAATGTTCAAATTGCACAGTCATTTTATCTGGAAGATAAGTGGGACTGTTCTCGCCAGAGTGCCAACAAAAAAGACATTATGACTATGACAGTTGCAGGAGAAAAAGTGGTGAAAGTGAAAAGATACATGACCCGCAGCATTAAAGAAACTTTCGCCATATATAAGAAGGAACATTCAACATTGCATATTGGAAGATCAAAATTTTATGAATTACGACCTAAGTGGGTTGTTCCACATCCACCTAGAGATGTCTGTTTATGTTTGTACTGTGCAAATTTTAAACTGTGTGGTAGCTTTGAAGAACTTACTTGAAGATATGACAAATGACACCTTGGTTGGACATGTGAAGTCGTTAGTGGTCTGTGACATAGAACGAGAGATATGTTTGTTTCAGGACTGTGGTGACTGCCCTGGAAAGGGGAGACTCGACTTACAGACACTTGGTCTGGATAGTGTAGCAGATAACTCTTCTGAAGTTACATATGCAACATGGGAAGAAAATAAACTCATTAAGAAAACTGTTGCCATTGATACCTTCTTAGACGAACTTGGGAGGTGGACAGTGAAAGCAGTAACACACCAACATCTGAAGAAATTGCAACAAGAACACATTGCAGAAGTGAAGGGATGGGTAGAGGCTGCATGTTTAGTACTTCACTGTGATTTTGCTGAGAACTGGTCTGTGGTTCTACCACAAGAAGTTCAAGGATATCACTGGAGTAATGACCAAGTTTCAATTTTTACAGGAGTGACATATTTTCAGAACAAGACCACAAGTGTTGCAGTTATAAGTGATGACAGAGGACATGACTCAGCACATGCATTGTTGGCAATACACAAAATTATTTAACCACTGCAATCACAGGTAGAAAAGATCATAATTATTTCTGATGGTGCCCCTAGTCACTTCAAAAACCGTTACCAACTATTTGAACTTGCAAAGTCTCTTGTTCCAATGGAGTGGGTATACAGTGCTACTGGACATGGTAAGGGGCCCTGTGATGGTGTACGAGGCCTGCTGAAGCACCATGCAACAAAACATAATCTTTCCAGCCCAAGTACAGCTGCAGTTCAGAATGCCAAGGAGTTTACAAGAGTGGTGCAGTCACACACATCAATAAACCTGATCCTGTTGCCCAAAGAGGAAGTTGAAGAATTCCACCAGCAGAAAATAAAAGAATGGTCGAACCAAACTACTCCTGTGAAAGGAATTCAGAAGACACATGTCTGGACTCAAATTGATGGGCGAACTTATATTGCACGAACTTTAAAGAGCAAAAAAGAAGAAATTTCATTTGTCCAACCAAGATCTCATAAATGCCAAGAGAATATTCAAATTCACGAACTACAAAAAGGAATATTTGTGGCCTGTGTGTATGACTGTGACTGGTGGATTGCAGAGATTATAGATATTAGTTATGAGTTAAGTGAAATCATTGTTAACTTTATGCTTCCACATGGACCGGCTGCTGGGTATAATTTCCCAGATGAAAGACAGCAACACCACCACCAGTGCTCACTTCCAATTTGCGATGTTTTGAAAATTTTGGGTGCCCCAGTTCCTATTGGTTCAACAGGAAGACATCACTTAATATCAAAGGAAGATACTGATGCGGTTGAACAAATTTTTAGTTCATTAAATTGCTAAATTCAGTTCTAAGCAGAGTACACAGAAGTATGCTTCGGAAACTGTACATTTTTTAACCTGCACATATATTTTGAAAGCTATTGATGTTTGAAACTTGTGTCTGTTACCCATATTTAAGAAGAAAAAAATGCCAAGTAAGACTAGATATTTTGATTTTATGTGACTAATATCTGAGAATGTGGTAATGGAAACTGGCTTAATGTTTGGAAATTTTTTGAATTGTTTATAAAACCTGTTAAACTGAAAAGTGGAAGTTCTCCTTTTCAGGGATTGTAGTACTCTATGGTGCCGATAAACAGTAAAAAAATAAAAATTGTTAGGATTGGCGTTTTTAAGAAAAACAATTTTTTTAAATAAAAAAAAATAAAATAAAATAATTGCAGCAAGAGAATGTGGACACACATTTTCAAATCAAGGATATCATTTTAATCACAAAATTATTATCTTTCAAATAAAACAAAAAGGAGCAAAACATCTTGAACCATTCCTGAGATATGAGCATTTTAGTATTTTGTCAAAAATCGCATTTGAAAAATAGTGCTCGCGGGCCCATGTTCGGTGGACTGTATCTCGGGCCAAAAATTTTTTTGGACAAAACTAAATTATACGTATTACTTACTTCGTCCTGAAGTTGGACATATGTTAAATTCAATAACATCTGAGACTATGAAGGTAAGATTTTTTCTTTGGCTGCCTGAATCGATATGGACTGGGCCCTCAGCATGTATACCAGTATACCACAGTGACAACACTAACGGAATTTTTGCACCGGCCTTGCACTCAAAACACGCGTACAAAAGTTCAATTAATTCGCGTACACACAATGTGCATCTTTGGTGTACCGTACTCGTTCATGCTGTATATAATTTTCTTACCCTTAAAATGTCAACTCGATAAAGATTGCCTAACTTAGAATACTAGTTGATGAATATATTCAGGGACAGCTGTCCCTGAATATATTCATCAACGATTTTATCTTCAGTTAAATTATATTTATTGGCTTTCACGTGACGTCGTAAATTTGGAGCACACTCCTCGAATTCCAGAAAATGCCACACTGATTCAATGGTAAAGAGTAATTTAATATGAGAAGGACAAAACAGGCGGCGAGATACGAGAGCCCTGAGCGGGAAAATAATAAAAGAATGACTTTCGTCGAGCATTTTTTTGGTTTTGTTACGCAGTGTAAATTGGTCTAACATGACGATCATTTTTTGGTGATAACAATGACATCCGCAATCATTGGCATGTTCACTAATATCGTCGACTTGTTATGCATTTCTCGAAGAATATCATAAGCACTGCAAGAAAATTCTGAGTATTTGCGGTTAATACCCCATCTTTCGGCACAATTGATTTTGAAGGCTTTGACACTAGGCGCACCCAAACGCATTTGTTTGTGGACGAGTTTTGTCGGTAAATAGAAATGGTTCTATCGTAGGAACGTGTTTTAAATACTGCGTCACGGAAGAGGTTTCGGACAAGTTGTTTCATATCTCCTTGCCGGGCATGTCAGGCGTTGTACACCCCCCGAAGCTTTGCTCGCGTTACATCCACACTTCTCCAAGAAGCAAAAAGAGGTACTCCATTTTCCTCTTATATTTTTAAGAAATCATTAATGTACGAGAGTATCAATGTTTTCAGAAAGTAGCGTCAGGTTGACTGTGAATGTAATGGTTAATTTTTGTTGGTTAATATCCAATCTCGAGCTGCTGTGGTTATGCCGGCTAATTTTTGCCCCCTCTCAGTACTATAGATAACTGTACTTCATGTTTTTTTTCAAGTAGAATTCAAAACATCATCTGAGAGTAGTTAATTTGGGCAATGTAATTGCTTCATATTCCCAATTACAATATCCTTTCGTTCATTTTTTTTAGCATGCATTGTCTTCGTGAAATATTGTGCGCCTTTGTGTTATGTTATTGTGCGATTTTTTGCTCATTTTTTTCGCAATCCCGATTGGTGGTTTGATTTCGTTAATTAATTGCTCTGTTTGGTAAACGATGTAATGGTAATGACTCTGCCTTATATTCGAAATTTCAATGCAAATATAGTAGTGCTATTATTTTTATACAGTGGTACAAAATAGTCAATTAGTATTCGTTTCCACCCATTTTGGTGAAAGTTTTGATGTGTCCGGATAGGTAGTTACTATAATTTTATTTTCCGAATTAGGCAGATGACTACCAATAGTCCAACAACTTACCAAAGAATCCTGCAAGCGACGAGAGAAGGTGATCTAGAAAATTTGCGGTCTCTCATAACTGCGGCAGGAACCACTCTTCATTGGGCAGATTGCAAGTACAAGAAGTCAGGCGACACCCCACTGCATGTAGCTGCTAGAGAGGGACATCTACATCTTTTGAGGTATCCATAGAATAGTGCTTATGCTTTCCAATGGAAAATCATTGTCGACATTAATGGCGCAATGAATTTACGTATATCAATCCGAATCAATTCTCACTATTACAATTTTGTTGACATCTCATGTTTCACAGTGTGAAGTTGTTGTTTGGGAGGTCATGTTAGTTAGTAATTTTATTATGGTTGATCGTGCGTTGACTTTAATGATTTTACGTTGAATTTTGATTTGTGATTTATTCCTTTCGGAACTGAGGAAATGGCCTTTGGCGTGTCCTTCTTGTTTCTTGTAAATAATACCTATTTAAAGAATGCTTCAGACTTTCTTCCCCCATAATAGAATTTCATGCCTCCCTTCTAGGCTGATGGCCTTCATTACAATGAGAGGGGAGTACTTCCCTGTTCATTCATCATTTCCACATATTTCCCAAATTTTTCTAAAATTCCTGATGCTGACATACGAGTAGCATCTTTGTGCTTGATATTGGATCTCCATTCTTTGCCCAATAAGTCAAGTAATTTTTGCGAGGCTTGGATTTGCACAAAAGGTGCCCGATCATGTTTAGCTGATAGCTCTGCTAACTTACTCAAGTAATTATGTGTATGATAATTCGAATATGGTAGTAAGAGCTAATGACTGTTGAGACAATTGAGGCTTTGTGCAAACAATTTGCCTTTCTAACATGCTATGATATTCAAGCCTTTTAACGTCTGCTAGTATCTGTCAACAATTCCTCCTGATAAATAAAGTTTTTAGGGCGAAATATGTTTGTTGTGACAACTTAGAATATGTAGTGTGGACAGGATAGCTCTAAAAATGTTTATGGTAAGGGACAGTTGTTTCATGGTAATAATATTTGTTGTGATTTGTAACAAGTTTTTTATGGATCCTTCAAACTGGATGGTAAATAAATGGATAAGAATAGTGCATTCTGAACACTCTGAAGTGCAACAGAAATAATAATTGGTACATCACAGTATGGGGGGCTGTTATACCTGAGTGAATCATCTCTCTCAGCCTTTGTAGGTTTTAACGAAAGGACTTTTGTGTTGATTTGTCCCAGGAATCCCTAAGTTAGTGGCCAAACAATCCATCCCTTAAGCTACCTCGTCAATCTGTGTGTTATGAAAAGCGAGTTGATGTTAATGAATGGAGTCACTTATCTAAATTTCAAATAAGTAACCAAAAATGCTGACAGATTTATTTTGCTTGTTATCTCCTTATATTCTTGTAAATATATATCCCCATATTCTACCATGCCCTATACCATAGATTAAAGAAATTAACCTCATTTATTGAAGTTTTGCTAAAACATTTCGCTTTTAATCTTGACGAAAAATGATAATTGTGAGATTTTAACCACCGAGCCTGCTTGTTTTCAAAAGGTGATGACAGGAACCTAAAGTCACAGTCTGTTCACAAAGTCAAAAAGTTGGGATTTTTTTATTAACAGGTGATGGGAATTTCCTGTGGCTGTGGGACTTTTATGAGCATTAAAGAAAATGTTCACTTCTATGCTCTTTTAATGATGGTGATGAATTTCAAGGTTTTGAATGGATGAAGTTGTTTGCTTTTATGCTAAATGCTCCATGTTGCATGACAGTCAGCTACATATGTAGCTGACTATGTAGCTGACTGACTGACATAAACATAACATGTGTTGTGCTTATTTAGTAATATTGACTGCTGGGTAGTATATTGTGAGAGAAATAGGAAGGAAATTAGGTAAAAATTTGGTAGAATGTACACAATATTTTGTCTGCTTGAAATGTTACAGTGATTAATGGTTTGTCAAGATGAATTGAAATGCCTAAATTCTTTATAATAAACCTTGATTAGCCATTTAGTGACCTGAAATTGCCTGGAACAACATGCTTTCAATATTGCTCATCTAAACCACACATATTGATGGCTTGGTAGCTGAGTAGTTACCAACAAGCTTACAATCACCTAGTAGGATGGCTTTGTCACTTAATGATTAATTGAAAAATAGTTACTTGAGGAAAAGGTTTAACAGAAAATATAACAGCCAATTCCAGAAATGTGGCTAATGATTCTTCAATAAAGATATGTACTAATATTGTTGATACTAGTAAAACTGAGGAGATAAAAATCTTTTAATTCTTATCACCATGCAAAATAAAAACTCAATAGTTAAAAGAGCTCTTGTATTACCAGTTGTCAATATTGCTGAATTGCACTTTCAATAAGTGTTAGAAATGTAAGTTTTCAAGATTACCATTCATTTTTCTTTCAAAGACTTGTCTCCATCAGGTTTTGGCCCCAGCTTTATACTGCACTTGCTTAGTTTGGTTTTCTTTTCTTTGAAAATCAGGTGGTACTTCATCAGTGTCTTTTCTATATATGTTGCATTTTGAATTTGTCTCTGCCAAAACAACTTTGCCATTGGTGAAGGGCAGGATGCTAATTTTTTCCCTGTGGGTATTCACTCCTAACTCCTTTTCTTTGTCTTCTTTTATGGCTTTCTCAATTTACCAATCACATTCACAACAAATCAGTAGGTGAGAGCTAAGTATACCATTCCAAAAATCCTAAATAAAGATAATGAATTGTAAACTTTGACTGCTAGTTGACATTTGTTGCATTTTTTTGTATGTTAGTTAGTTATTTGGAGGGTGGTGACCAACAGTTGAGGTCATTTAGCTATCATTTAGGAAAGGTGGACCTTAGGGTAGAGGTAGGATTTTTAGGCAAAGGAGTCAGGGTGAAGAGAAACCTGGCATCAACATTAGCCTACTCTTAAAGAAAGGTTTCGAGTGGCCCATGGTTTAACGTCCTATCTGATGGATGGAGTACTCTCAAAGTGCTCTTGACACAGTAATCAAGGAGGAACCTGGATACCTATATGAAATCTCTACCACTGCCTATATTCTAACCTGGGCCCATGGAGAGCCAACTCACCAACCCAATTGCCATTTTTTAGTTTGGAAAATGCATTTGATAGTGTCAACTGGATAAAATGTCCATTGTAAAACATATAAGATTGTGTCAAACAGTGAGAGGAAAACAAAATTTGATTTTACCACTCCTTTTAAAATTTTTTAATTCATTTTTAAATAACAAATTTTAAATATGCCTACGATTTGTTGCTAGCGTTTTTTGTGCTGTGAACATCTTTGGTTGCATGTGGTGTGAATGAAATGGCCATGGCCATCGACGAACCTAAAAACATAGCTCTACTTCTACTTTGTAAAACATAACACAGAGTATAATCCACGTTGCTTATTATGAGAAAACTCAGCTAGATTTCAACACATTGTCTAGTAATTAGAATTATAGTATTAATAATTGAAAAAAAGTCTAACATCACTGATGAATTGATTTTTAAACTAATTGACAAAGCACTAAAAAGAAGACAATAAATAATGTAACGAACCTATCTTTGCATACAAATAGTCCTAGGAGTTGGTCTGTGCTACCATTCACCAATAAAATAGCATATAAATTACAGTTTATACCATATTTTCTGGCTCTTAAGATTCACTGGCATATAAGATGCTCCCTAGTGTTGGCTGCATACATCAGACTGACAGCAGTTGACCATATAAGACGGAGTTGATTTCTCTAGAAAAAAAATGTTTATAAGGTGGAAAATATGGTAAATCCTAAGGACCAGATGAGATAGTCTGTATACAACCCCACAATACTGGGTAGGTTGTTTTTTATTTTTAAAGACCAACTATTTGATTTGGACAGGAGTGGTGTTTATATGTTAAAATCAAATGACTGCAACTCTCAATATATTAACTGGAAAAAAGTTCTTTGTTTGGATAGAAGGTGAACTAAAACAAATTATAAAACAAATAGCATTAAGTAATGGATACCAAGCACAGCTCATTGATATATATTATACCGAAAAAAAGTTGGAAAAGATTGCTGTCCAAACCATTTATGGAACCACCTCCCAGTGTGACAGCGTTGATAAGTGGAGGAAATTTCTTTACTTGGGTAATTTGTCCATCCAAGTTACCAAGGTTTTCCCTAAACTTAGCATCAGACCCACCTTTTACAATACAGTCAAGCCTCTTTATAACGAAGTTGAAGGGGCCGAATATTTACTTCTTAGTAAACGAACTTTGTTATATGTGGACAATTTTTTCTGAGCCTCTCTTTGACGGGGAATAGCCTTCACTTCATTATAACCAGAACTTCGTTATAAACGGGTTTGATATAAGTGGGCTTGACTGTAATTGTAACCTTAAAAATCTATTTTCCAAATCCAAAGAGACTATTCCGAAGTTGGAAAGGTGTGGTGTGTACCAACTTAAGTGTGAGAGCTCAGCGATTCATATCGGCCAAACAGGAAGGAAGTTCCAGGAAAGGGTGAAAGAGCACATTGCATGTTTCAAGCACCAACATTTAAACTTTGCCTAGCATCTTTTGGACAATGGTCATGAAAGTGATTTTGCCCTGGACTTATTACATTTTGAAAGGAAAGGCCCCTGGCTAGATGCTCTAGAGCAAGTGGAAATTCTAAAATGTGTGAATGCTGATTGCAACATTGTAAACAACCTTTTGTATGCCTCCCGCTGCCCCCTCCTCAAAACCTCCCTCTGTTCCATTAGCCCCCAACCTCTTTACCTCTGTGTTATCTTATCTTCAACCACTGAATCCTTTCCCACCACCCACTGGTAATTGCACTGAAGGCTCTACTTCCATCCCACTCCCTCCCATCTCCCTCTCTCCCTCCCTCCACCCTCCACCCAACCACTTTCTTTTCCACCTTTCTCCCCCCTCACACCTATAGGAGCTGAAAATCTCTCCCTCCCCCCCTCACCAACCAACCTCAACTGTATCTGTATATAAGTGACAACATTTCTGTAATTTGTACCTGATGATGACGTTAGTCGTCAAAACCATGGTCGTAGTGAGAGATAAAGAACTGTGGAAATACCAAGTTTATTCTTTATTCATTAGGCATAGAAATTGTTTTTATCAATGATAATGACTCTTCTGGGCTCACAAAACATCTCTGTGAAAGGTATCTTTCCAGAGACTTTGAACCAAATATTTATCTTGTATTAAACAGAGGGCTAAACTATCCCTTTTTTGATTAATTTGAGAATATCCTGGATAGTATAATTTTGTGAAATGAAAATATGTTCCTGGTCCATTAAACTCTCCTTTATATCGCCCTTCCACATCGGTTAAGCCCATTTCACATGATACTTGATCCACCACAAGGCCAAGTGTTCTAGTGACTATTTGATATCGGGGATGGAATCTAGCATGATTAAAACTGTCCTAGAAGGTTTCACACGATCATTGAACTTGTGCTTGCTGTGAGGCAGTATTTCATACTAATTTAAAAAAGAGAAGATCATCAAGCGTGTATAATGTGATGTGAATGGTCAACGGCCACTGGGTCCTCTTGGGAGCCTGTTGCAAACTTGTTCTGCATCAACTATGAAAACAAGTAGCTCAGCAGTCATACTTTTTAGCCAGCATACCAGCTCTCTACCATTCTTAGAGATAATAAAAATGTGCAAATTTTGTTATTTCTAATAGAGATGGGTTGAATAGCAGATTTCTTTAATTCGGAGATCAAATCATGACTGGAATTTCGAACACTTCGAATACTAAAATTGCATTTGATGTGATAAATGTTATTCTCCACATTTATTTATTGCCTGTTAAAATAAAAAGCTACAAGTTCATTAAATAAAAAATTGTAATTCTGGTTTTGAAATATTAATATAAATCATAAAATAATTTTGCATCTGTTCACATGCCAAAAATGCCATGTCTTTGGACAGTTAATTTTTGATATATTAGTATACATACCTAAAAGTGCCAGAGCAGTCATTTTGTCCGGTTTCATAAATTTTCACCTCATAGTTTTTTCCTTTCAAATAAGATTTTATAGTGGCATGACAGGTAGTAGTTACTTAACGAATTGAATTTACATGTGTTTTCTTGCATGATTCCTTAAAATTTTCTTTTTTTATTTATTATTATGCAATAATATTACAGAAATATTTCATGGGCTTCCGCAGAATTGTCTCAAGAGATACATCAAAAATCTTTGGAATACACATAGTTTTACTTTATCCCAAGGGATCTGAGATGTGCTGTTCACACCACCCTCATCGTCTCTTTTCTATTCCTACAGGGTCAGTCGAGCTCTGACCACGCTTTGGGTAGGAGCAGTGCTTCTAAGCCGAGAGACATGTCTCTGTGATGTGTTCTTACTTCGGAACAGCTTCAATGTATTTTGAAATAAAATCTGGACCATCACCAAAAGCCAAATGCAGCGTGTCCAAAAATTACTTATCTAGTGCATGGCGTTTATTTATCGATGAACGTATGCTCCAGCATATCAAAATATGTACTGAAGAGGAAGCAGTGTGCTTGGGTGAGGGAAATCGGGCAACAACTGTTGAAGAATTTGAAGGTATTATTACACAAATTTAAACACGAGGAGAATATGGTTGATGTTCATTAAATTATGATGTGCTATGGTCTAGTGATTGGGGACCAGTGTTTTCCCCTCACACAATGCTACGAAACATTTCGCATGATCTTGCAGTACCTACGTTTTGATGTTCGGAGGGCAAGATCTTAGCATCTCAATATGGATAAATTTGTATTAATCCCCGAAATATTGCATAGTTTTGTGGGCAGCTGTATAGCCTGCTATAGTCCTAGTGAATACCTACCCTTGGATGAGCAGCTTTTTCCCACTAAAGCTAGGTGTATATTCACTCAGTACATGGCAAATAAACAAGACAAATTTGGAATCAAGTTCTGGGGGTTATCAGATGTAAATTCCAAATATTTCTGCAATAGGTTTCTGTACCTGGGGAAAGATGAGTTGCATCCGCCCAATGAAAGTCTGCCCGAAAATGATGTTTTACGCTTATTATGTCCGTATCTAAATTCAGGACATAACACGACATAATTTTTTCATGTTATGGAGTTTGGCAAAAAAGCTGAAGGAAAACAGCATTGTCATTGTCGGCACAATAAATAGAACCAGATGTGGAGCTCTAAAGAAGTTTGGACATCAAAGGCTAATTTTTACGATACCACAGTCATAAAATATGAAGACATTACAAAGACAGTAAACCAAGGTAAAAAATACGTATTGTTGATGCCAGAATTGAAACAGGTAATGCAGAAAAAAAATTACTAGAGACTCCACAAAATATGGTTTAATTATAGGTACTACACCAAATGGCAAGATAATACACTACACGTGCTGGTTGTCGCCAATGGCATGTGCAAATTTTATACAATATCCTAAATATAGCTGTGTTAAACATATGGGTGACATAGGAAGAGGTCATTTCTTAAACATCAGTGGCCATAAAATCATTTTTAAGTTAGCTGAAGAACTATGTAGTGAGTATATCAAGATATAGCCAGGGCCAGCATATTTCATTTCAGGTAGAAAAATTAGAAAAAGATATCAAAGCAGGTACATAAATGCGAAGGAAACAAAACTATGAAAAAATGTTCAAGATGCCAAAAATATACTTATGGAAAATGCTCAACAAGAAGTGATAAACTTATTACATATGTCCTATGCCATAAAAAATAATGTCTAACTCAGTAGAACTGGTATTCCATTGCTATATACTCGGTTTACTGTTGTTACTTACATGAAAAACAATTTATGATGATAAATACAGGATATTTAATTACTCAACATAATATTTATGTACTACACTACCGCTATCTATATAAAATATTCCACAATTGGTCAAATATCATTGAATTCCTAAGTTTATGTAAAAGCAAAGAAAAAAAATTGTTTATTAACCCTATTCATTACTTTAAAAAATTAAATATTATTTGATAATAAAACTAGATAACTGTAAATTAAATATATGCATAAATTTATCATAATAAACCACGAAAACAAGAGAAAACACCTACCGGTCAAAATGACCGCCGCTGGCGCTTTTTGGTATGGAGAAAATCTGGCATTTCTAATGTTAATAAGGGAGCAGAAAGTGTTGATACACCATGTTGTGCCAGTTTTTGTATTAATTTGATGTAGTTCATCAACATGCCAAATATAGTGTAATTAGCATAATAATTTGATATCTCGAATATCAAATTATTTTGGCATAATTATTCGAGATCTCGAATGTTGAGTACTTTTTAGTATTCCAGTATTCGTGGGTAGTATTTGCGCATCTCTAATTTCTAAGTATGTTCGGAGTCTGTGTGATATTGCCTGAATCTTCGAGTTCATTCGGTTCTATATGCTGGATCAAAAGTCATGTGAAATGGGCTTTAGTCATGCCTACCTAGATACCAATACCTCAGGCTTCGGCTCACCAGGAAGGGGGTTCCTACCAAAATGGAGAGCACACAGTATGGCTAAAAATCTATCTCTTGACATTACTTCAGTGAAAACAGGAAAATTATAAAGGTCATTTTTGCACCAATATTGAGCAATTGCTGGAAGTCTCACAATTCCCGTCAAGTAAATAATCCCTAGAAATTTGCGAAACTCTTATATTACACTATATTATAACTCTTCTAATATCAACCCAATTTTCCTTCATTTGCACCTCACCATAAATGTTTGTGTCTTACAGGATGAAATTGAGCATCGAGTCATCGACTTAAAAGCGTAAAATAAGCCATGGGGTCGTTTTCAAGGTTAGGAACCCTCAGTCCAGCATTACCAGTAAATCAATATTGCCAGTTATTTGTTGCCAGTTGACAAACCAAACAATACCTTTTTCTTCCTTACTCTGGACACTAGGCTGCTCTTCATCACTCCGTTCATCGTCGGATAGGTTGAAAGGTCCGATTTCCTCCTGAATATCCTCTTCTGATGTTTCTGAATTAGAGTAACTTTCCTCAATCAAAGCCTTTTCCAATTTATCCTCCTTTATAATTTCACACATCCTCTACCGGCGACCCAGTCCAGAGGTTGATGGTTGAGAATCCATACCACAATTATTACAACAGCCTAGAGAATAAAATCAATTTCCAAAAAACTGAGAAAAATATTACATAAATAAATAAATAAAACATTAACATCGAAAATTCTCCAGATACATTACCTGATATTATTGGGTTCAAGCTGAAGTAATTTTTCATGGTGGATTTTCCAAGAAAGCGGCGGGAGAGGTCTTGTGATATACGGCAGCGGCAATGGATGATTTTGCTCGAATACGGCTGCTGCACGACTCAGCTGTCTTGTACAGTATTCCTTCTCCGGTAACATTCACTTGTGTATACATTTTAGGTAAACACTCATAAGTCTTTTCTGTATGTGTTGGCCACTAAAATCAAACATCCTCGCGGGGCGTGTGTCGCCAGTTTGGTGTGTATTACATAGTCTTGTGGCCATTGAAAACTTTGTCAGAACTTGTGCTATGGATCACTTTCATTCGTATTCCTTATTCACCTGTATCGTGAATGAAACTTGATATACATGTATGTATATATGAAAACTTAGAGGACAATGGTTGATGTGAAGGCTTCTGCTCACTGTCAAGCTGAGGACAATGAATACAACACCAAATTTCACAACTCACACTCTCTCATCCAACACCAAATCACATTGCATCTTCTAAAGGTGGAGGAAATGAATATTTTCCTAAATATTACGCAAGAAAAGGTTTGATAAGTAACTTATAATTAGGAGACAATGACTCTGATAGGAAATAATACGGTAATATCTTCATTAATCAGGTTTTAGCAACGGCATACAGCCACCTACAGTTTCGTGGAATAAATTTGAAAAAATATAGCCAATTGGAATCTGTTGTCTTTAAAACAAAGAAAGAGGTACAACTAAGGATCTGGCTTCGAAAAGGAGTATTTGTTAAAAAACGAGGGAAAGAAAAATTCATGAAAATTGGTCATTAAGAGACGCGAATGCGCGTCCTTCGGTATCCTGGCAATATACTTTGGACGTGCATTCACGTCCATTGGGTTGAACGTGTTACACAATCAAATCTAGTTCTATTCTATCTGCAACCTTATAAGGTTGAAAATTATTTGTGAGTCATCCGTAAAATGAGTAACACTAATTCAGGGGATGACTTCGAAATAATTTTCCTTTAAGTGTACCTGACTGCTACATCCATTTTTTGAAAACTCTACAAGGTCTGTTAAAAAAGCATCCGACTGTATTTTTTTTCCGAAAACCTAATGGATTTGAATCAGGCAGGCTTGCATGAGCCGACCTTGAACCTTCGTGCGCATGAGTGAATTTTTCCTGTGTTTCGATAGCATCTGTTGCTGGCAAGCAGCATTTGAGTGAGGCAGTGTGTAGTGCTCTCGTCGGTTTTTCATTGCAAGGAAAACGACGGGACGACTGGAGCAGCGCTACTGCATCAAATTTTGCCAGAAACTATGCAACAGCCAGGTGGAAACAATTCAGAAGATTCAGACGGCTTTCGGTGACGCTGCTATGAGTATCACACAGATTAAGGAGTGGTACAAGTTGGTTTAAAGATGGCAGCACATCGGTGGAGAGTGAGCCATGCTCCGGTCGGCCATCAACATGCCGAAATGACCAGGTCATTGCCAAAGTGAATGCTGTGGTGATGCGGGACCATCGTGTGACTATCCGAGAAATTGCAGAAGGGGTGGGCATCAGCACTTTTTCGGTATATTACATTGTGACTGAAGATTTGGCCATGAAGAGTGGTGGTGAAATTTGTGGCAAAGCTGCTGATGGTGGAGCAAAAGCAACTACATGTTGAAGTCTCACAGGACATGCTGGACTCCACAAACAGTGACCCTGACTTCATGAACACCATAATCACTGTTGATGAGTCCTGGGTGTACGGGTATGACCCGGAAACCAAATCCCAGTCATCACAGTGGAAGCATTCCACGTCACCAAGACCAAAGAATGCCAAGTGCACAGCAACGTCAAAGTGATGCTGACTGCTTTCTTTGACTCCCATGGTATGGTACACCAAGAGTACATACCACAGGGTCAAACAATCACCAAAGAGTACTGCAGAGATGTCCTCCACCACCTACGTGGTGCTGTGCGGTCCAAGAGACCAGAGTTGTGGTCAACAGGAAATTGTCGCCTCCATCACAACAATGCACCAGCACATTCCTCACACTTGATTCAGACTTTTTTGGCAAAAAACCAGACTCCTGTGGTTCAGCAGTCTCCTTACTCTCCTGATATGGCCCCCTGTGATTTCTGGCTGTTCCCCAAACTCAGAGGCCATTGAAAGGAACGCGATTTCAGACAAGAGAGGACATTATGGCTGCAACGACAGCCTAGCTGAACTCCATTCCGAAGGAGGCTTTCTCGGAATGCTTCCAACAATGGCGGCACTGCTGGGAGAAGTGTCTGGGAGTCCCAAGGAGACTGCTTTGAGGGTGATTAGATTTCCAATGTTCCAGGTATGCCAGTTTTTTTTCCCCGGCCAAAGGTCGGACACTTTTCTAACAGACCTCGTATCTTAATATTCTTATCTGCTATATAATCTAATATGTATGTTCCAGTGAAGATGCTCTATCTCTTATCTATTTACTGAATTCTAATCTAGAAAACCCAAGGCAGGTCGACATGGTCTTCATGGTTCTTTGAAAATTTTGGGTGGTTTGGTATTGCATGTTAACTGTAGTTGACCATGTATGGCAAGATGTGAACTTTTTTAATTGCACCTTAGAAGTTTATCTGATTATCTCTATACTTAATAGTAATATTAGGATCCCCAGAATAAGTGAAAAGTTATTTAGGCCATTAACAAGTTATTCCTGGAAAGAGTGGTCTTGAAAAAGAAGAAAGATGACAATAATATCATCATCCTTTTAAGGAACACAAATGGGAGAACCCTATTGAAAAAAAGATGAAATTTTGTCTTGAGCTATTTATAGAAAATTATTACTGATCCTGAATATAAGTTTGAAAGCAAATGACCAAAGATCTATCTCCATATTTCAGTAAAGTTGTAAGAGAAATGGTATTAATCTCATTTATACAGTTCTACCTTTATCCGTGATATTATAGGCTGGAGGATATGATATGATCTTCTTAAAATTTTATTTTGCAATTTCAGTTCTACTTTGAGCTGCCTGTTGATTTTTCTCTGATCTACTTAATTTAAAACACACGGAACCATGTATAACAGGCTTTATAGCCCTTCTTGGATGTTTTTTGCTATTTCAAACTTTCTGAATGCGTGCCGCTACTCAAGGACTGAGAGCAGGTACCGGACCAAAACACCACTCAAATATGGCAACCACTACGTACTGAGCGGCTACGTAGTGATCGCATCCAGGGGGAGATTACTCAACTGCTCACTGATTACTTAGTGAGTGCTACTCCCCCTGGATGCACCCATTGTGTTGGTTGATGGCATAACAGGCATTTTATTTGCTTGGCTAACATATGTTTTCACCCCCGCTTAAACCTTAACTATGCCAATTCTTTTTCCAGGTTTTTATGCGAAGAATGCCCTGGTGTGAATCCTGAGGTGAGCAACCTGGATGGTAAGAGACCACTTCATGAGGCCGCTCAAGCTGGAAGACCTGATGTTGTCCTTTATCTTTTAAGTAGAGGTAACTTTGAGTTTCATTTTTTATGAAAACAGGAGCTTTATTTTTTTTTCATTTATTTTAATGCCAGTCCGCCATTAATAATGTGGTTTATCTTTGAGGAATTGTATGTAATTAATTTTTGCTATACATGACTTCTATGAGATCTGAGACCTTAAGTTATGAATGGTACTTGTGGAATATTGTTGTTGCATGAATAGTAACATAGTTCATTGGAAGGGCATATAGGAAGCAATATTCCTGCTTATTTGATTAGTAGTTGTGTGTCCTCCTATTCCATTTGTGGTTAATTTCATGATCGTAAATGTAATTGCACGAAAGGTAGACATTTATGTCAGGTTTAATCAAGATGTTTATCTGCTAGGAAGAGACTTTTTGCATCCTCTCGATACTCTCTCGGGCAGAGTGGTATCATCCCTTGACTTATTATGTATAAGTACAGTGGAACTGTGCTAGTACGAGTATGGCCTATTGCGAGACCCCCGCCATTACGAGAGATTGCAGGGGCACCGTAAATTGACCCTATGATTGCCATGTAAAAAAAATATGGTTTTTACAAGACCCTGATGGTGTTGGCCCTTGCCATTGAAAGAGTTTCCGTCACCGGCAGACAAACACCAAAAGTGGCCAACCTCTGCCATAGCTTGCAATCTGTTAGCAATGCCGTTAATATGAAGTGTTACGTATCAACTGCACATTATAAATCACCATCCGATTAATGTATTGTTAATATTGGTGGAAATACTGCAGCATTAGCAGTTAAAAATATGTATTTGATCTTCTTTTGTTTCCGAGAGGTGGTCGAGAGCACACTCACATGTCTGTGAGTTGAGAGCATTTCCAAGATAGACACCATGGCCCAAAAACACAAAACACTTAAGGGTGTCGGAAGGAAAAAACGGCAAGCTACTCAATTGTCTCTCCTAAATTTGTTTTCATATTTTTTTTCACTCTATATTTATCAATGTTGGACATTTTCGTGAATTAATTTTATAATTTACGAGATTATTGAAGTTAGCAAATTATTATTCGTTACCTATACTTGTAACTGCTTGATGTAATGTGATGAACACGGTGCCAAAGGAGTAGCGCTCGTTTAGTTTATTGACTTTCAACATGTCTATATTCCTTTCTATGTTTTACTGCCATTATTGAGCAATTATATATGAATTAATACTTAACACATTTGTTGGTATAGGAGGGCTCTTCATTAGACCCATTTTTTCAGTCCTTTTTATCATACTACTGTTAGGCATATACATCCCACAGAATTACTGTAAGTATGTTGAGGGCCTAACTATATCTTTAAAGAGAACTTCTTGTGATACAACCGCTATTTCAATAAAATTGTTGTACATATAGGATTTCATTCTTTCTCGGCAAATTATATTAATAAATAACTCTTGGGTTTCCAGCAAAGTAAGATTTTGGGTTATACATGTTAAAGCAGATTGTTTTTCAATGTGGACATTACATGAGATGGAAGAAAATGCCCTCCAAGGCAGGATCCCTTCCTTCTTCCTACTTCCACAGTCTCTTTTCGTCTGCTGAAATAAATGGGATATGTTATTCCAAATGGCTTCCACGAAATTTCATAAAGAACGTGAATATATTGATCATAAAAATTAAGACCAACCAAGGGAAGGAGTAAAGGCTAGTAATAAGGGCAATACAATTTTGATTTATCAGTTTTGGTTTAAATTTTTGGCGAAACTAATCAAAATTTTAGAATGAACATTAGTAAATGGAATGAGCATTAGAAAATAGTAGCTTGGTCAGTTGTGCATCTGGGAAAATGGTCGGCAATTCGAGCCTTTTTGCATTTTTTGGTGCAGTTATGGTGTTTTTTGATCTAATGGTTATTTGGTAAATTAAGTATGGATATGAATTACTGTGAAAATTTTCCCCTTCTTTCGGGAATTGACCTTAAACTCTCTGGATGGAAATACTTCTGCCACCACACCAACCCAATTCCTAGAAAATTGTTGACAATAGGTTTCATGGCGATTATTTATACCAACCCCTGTTAGACGATACTTCACTATAGTGAGGGTTTTCTTGGGCACCGTGAGGTCTCGTTTTCCAGAGGTTGCACTGTATATCTTATCCACTGATCCTTCATGGGATCGAATTATATGTACCATTCATTTGGGTGTCAAGGCATTTGTACGTTAGTGTTCTCAGGTCTGGGGAGAGGAAATTATCACTTATCAATGGAGGACAATGTGGTGCATATTGCCCTGAGGTTACAACTGGATACGGGGAAGTCGGCTAATATAGACCTGGATGTACTTCTCGCTCAGCCTTAACACTTTCGCTGCGGAGGACACACTGGTGCATTCACCTAAATCTAGCCCCATAAGCGAAGGACGTACCCATGCGTCCTGTCATCTCTTTTTCAAATGTGTCGCGGTTTTTCTGTTTCCAACTATGGCCCTCCACTTTACTTCCCACTCCCCTGTTGCAATCTGAACTTAGTTAAAGTGCCAGCTGTTTCTAGGTTTTCTAGATAAAATGGTCTATGCATCAAAGGAATTATTATTATTACCTATTCATGAAAGAAAATTACTGCTGCTCAAGGTAAACATACAGTAGAAACTCGAAAATACGAACTTCGAAATTACGAAATTTTGATTTTACGGAGCAAAATCTTCGGTCCCGACCAAAAGGGTATCTAAGTGTATGTAACAGTACGCGATATTACGAAATATCGAAGTTTTAAAATTACGAACCTCTGATCTTGGTCCCGACGTGAAAAAGTTACTCGTTTATACGAACAATGATGGATCACAGTAACATTTTCCGGCGCTCCTTGTCAAAGTTAAACATCTAATTAATCATCGTCGCCGAATACATTATGCACTGAATGTATTACCTGAACGATATCTCATTTTTCAATGCTACAATAGTAAGGTCGACTTTGAATCGTAGGCATCGTAGCTCATAAAATATGAAACCAATCTGACAAAATGCGTTCGGCTTTGTAAGTGACCACCAGTGGGGTTTCACTGGTGCGTCTCGCGGCTGCGGCGAGTTGCTGCGGGGGGACATGCGGACGACTGCACTCACTCATGCGTCCCGCCGCACAGCACAATATAATTTAAATACCTTCTTTTCCTACTGCGCCGGCTATCGAGGACCAAATATTATCTTTTATGGTGGTATCCTCATAATCCCTGTGTTCTGCATTATACACGGCCTCGTTCTTTCTTACTTCTTCAATCAGAACATCGTCCTCTTCCGGGGAACATCGGCAAGCCATGCTGCGACACAGGCACGCAGAAATGTACGAGAGAACACCGTCTTGCTAGCTCTGCGTCTGCGTCTCGACTGCTCACGAAGCAGTCGAGCCGCAGACGCAAGCAGTCGTCTGGTAGACGCAGCGTCCTGGACGCACCAGAGAAGCCACTCCAATTAGAATACATAGTAGCAGTACAATGCGTCCAGCCGCAGCGTCTGTACCGCTAACCGCACGCACCAGTGAAACCCCACCTAAACCACGAGTCCACAGAGTTGCCAACGAGTAAAGAAAACGTAAATTTGTAATTTAACTAAATACACATTCCCCCACATCGCCCAGCCGCAGAAACAGGATGTAGACGCCTGAATGAAACCACCCGGCCGCGTCGTCTAGCCGCGACGTCCAGACGCGACAGTTGGACGTGGCCGCTGGACGCCCCAGTGAAACCAGACCTTAAGGACGATTTTGAATAGTAGGTATCGTAGCTCATAAAATATGGAACCAATCGAACAAAAATGCGTTTTGCTTTGTTACCACGAGTCCACAGAGTTGCCAACGAGTAAAAAAATGTAAAGTAGTCGTGTACGGATATACTCGCCGGCGAGAGACTAATTGCTACAACCAGCATTTTCCTCTCATGATCCCTGAAATTTTTTGTTACCAGTTTTCCCAAACATAAATCCATGATGAATATTCCTGGTATAGAAATCGTTTGCTGCGCGTTTGCAATAACTATGACATGTATCAGAGAATGCTATGTTGCTTCGAGCGGTAGATTCAGTCGTGAATATAACCCAAGGTAGCTTTTTTTCTTCTCACTATTTCAGACTGATTACACTCAACCTTGCTTGACGGCATAATTATTCCGGCTGGCAGTAGTTATCATCGAAGGACTCATGTTTAATTTACCGTCCTCATTGAGCCTTTTGATGTAGTCATCGAGCAAGGCTCTTCATACGCATTTCCCTTCCCTTCTTGCACCGCCAACAGCAAAGAAAAGCAGAGAAAGTATGAGTTCGCATGGTTCATACGGCCATTTAGTTTAACGCACATTAATTCTAAAGGAAGACTAGTTCTGGGCGCATGCAAAATCAATGGGAAAAAACGCTCAAGCACCCATATATATATTCATATCGGAAAATGGTGTCCCCTCCTATCCTTTCACTCCAACATAGCGATCGAAGAAATATCCTAAAAGAGAGATCACTAGGCAGTCCCCACCAGGAAAATTCACCCAGCTCTCCTTCTCCTTTGCTCCAAAACCTCGGCATACTCTCCCCCATCACCTTTCTCTCTCACTTGCGGCTAACCTATCCTCCCACACTGGCTATATTTCCCCTTCAAGTGACCCTCCGTGTCCTCCCTTCCCGCTCTATGAGTGGGCACGAGCCATCCCCCTCACACCCAAGCCCCCCCCACCCCCCATGCCCGCCCTCCGGGATATTAGGCCCCTTCGAGTGCCCCTCCGTCCCACCCCCTCAACGCTACGCTAGCATGAGATGCCCCACGCTGACTTTGCAGGCCCCCCATACCAGCTCTTGGGCCCTTTAAGAAATTCCCTCCCCAATCTCAAGGAATCTGTGCACGCCGATGGGTCTAACTCAGCGTAAATATTGTTTTGCGGGCATATCTTGATTCATGGTAAAAGCTCCACTCGCCAGAGTCATGTCTTCCCTCTCCGCCGACGCAGCAAATTGAGGTAAGGGAGGAGGAAGATAAGATGCGACTATTCGGCATAAAGCTGATGATTCATTCGAGGTTTAGTCTTCACGCGCAGCCCTTGGCCTTGAATCCCACGTGGATCACCCTCACAACAGACGTAAGATACTACGATACCATGGGCCTCGCAGCTGTTTTTGTGAGCAGGCGAATGGAGTAACCCCCACCCACAGCGAGGGGGAAAGGAGGGAAAGAAGGCAGCTTCCAGCTTGATGCGTGGCCTGACCTGGAGCTGCAATGCTTGGATGCAAGTCTCCTTGCTTGATCGTAAGCAAAGGAAAAACGATTAGCAAAAATATCCCACATTTCAATTCAATAGCGAATGTTTAAAAGAATTCTGAGATATAATGAATGAAGAGCAGGCAGGCAGACCTAATCTGAATAGATCCACAACTGAAGCTTTTGTGTAGTAGAGTGAAAAACGAAAATTATTGATTTGTAATGTTAGCATCATTAGTAGCCGATGAAGTGTAAAAGGAACTATCAACCTTCACCGTTGAAGTGCGTGGCTTGTACACCCTACTTCTGAAAGGAGGTACACAGCTGGACTCTTCTATAAGCTCTTCTTTCAGCTCTATCATCTCGGAAATAACCACGCACAAATAAGCCGAATCCAAGGGAGAAAAACGATAGTTATTTCGGGAAATTAATGGGCTTAGCATTATTTATACAAAATACATAACGTGTATCCATCGCATAGCATCCGCGAGAGAATTATTTTCACTGTCTTAGCTTAACGTAGGTAGATACATATATTATGCCTGACGCGGAGAAAGGACCATCTTCTAACGAAATTTTATTCCTCTAATTTCAATATCCGGTGCCAATGATCGCGCAAGTCGCACACTTCCTTATTGTATGCATCAATCAGTATTACTAATGATTAAACATCGCTCACGCTTCAGTTAAGAGTTCTCCAGTTAGGAAATAATATAGAAAAATGCGCTATGAAGCTTTATAGGCTTATTGGGCAAAAGACGCTTCATTGCCTAACCATTCATTGGAAAAAAGAACGGCAAGTTAGTTGTCGCGGTGTAAATTTCCGCGGGGCTTAGATGGTAGTTTAAATCTTCCGAGTTTCGGGATTTCCGCCGTGAAAAGATGGAACGATGTGGTGGAAATCCCGAAAATGGGAAGAATCAACCTCCGACAAATTAGTTGCGTTAAACTGTTTGCACCTTGAGGGCATGAACACACATTTAAGTATACTTTTATGAATTATAACTTCGTAAATCATGCAAGTACGTCGCGAGAGTTCATCTTAATTTAAGGAAACAACAAAGAGCTTCATCGCGATGTTTTTGAAAGATACTCGTTGATACGAAATTTGATATTATGAAGTGCTGATTTTTCCGGTCCCGTCGACTTCGTAATTTCGAGTTTCTACTGTATTTCATTCTTGGGGCCTGCACTGAAAGTGTTAAAGCCTACTGTCCGTTGCAAAATTCCGTCACCCGAGTTTGAAGACTAATATCTAGAGAACGGCTCAATGGATTTTAAAATAAAATACATCATATTAAAGCGTGTTTATTTTTGCGTTTCGTGATGGTGTACACATTTTTTCACCAATTATATTAATTTCAGCATGTGCTTAGAAACGGAATTATAGCGCATTTTTCCGGGTAACGGATGGTTGCATCGCATTTACGGCTTCGTAGTAACAACACGGATCGAGCTATTAAAATTTCCTTTTCACAGATTGTAGCAAAGATCCTTCTTAGTAGTCACTATAAGTTTCATATTATTTAGTCCATTATTATTTTAGTTGTTGTTGAAAAAGTAAGACTACGTTATTTTCCGTTCCGCGCATCCCTGAAGATCGCCGTTTGGACCCTCTTCTTGCTCTCGAACTCATCGCCACTAATCCACTAATAAAACCTTAAAGGAATTCGTTGGTAAATCAGTATTGATTAACATTTATTTTGGAAAAAGAGCGCGCTGAGCAGCCAGGAATATGGCCCGGAAGAGAAAGTGAGAGGCGCGCGGTGTTGCCCAGTCAGAGGTTTGTCCGTAAGGCGCGCGAGGAATGGTGTACTGCAAGAGGGGGATAACTACATCACATGTATACATGTAACTATAGTAACAAACTGTATTAGACGAATAAAATTGCTGTACTCACCAATATAAAACCAAAGGCATTTTTTCACCATTTCCCATCAATTTTAAATCCTTTTTCTCCGAAGTTGGCGAATTTTTCTTAAGAACTCGTGCCGCATTCCGGCAATACTCACGGATTCCATGAACACGGGCTTTCGGCTTAGTTTCCTGAATCGGAAGCCCATGCTTAAAATCATCCTCCTTAAAGTCGCAAAAGACATTTCTGGGAAGTCGTCCAGGGGCTCTTGCAACTTCAAATGCACCTTCTCCACAGTTGGAAATAGTTTCTCAGGAAAAAATCGTATACAGTCCTTCGAATTACTAATGGTGAAGTGATCAACCTGTCTTCTTGCGGCCTCTTCGATGAAGTTGCCGCCTCTTCGGCGTCGGTGTGCTTTCCGTTGCATCGTCGGGGATATTTTCCCGATTTCTTGATGCTATTTTCACCACAGCGTCAAGGGTTATGCCAAGGCACTCAGAGACATAGCGATATTTGGGGTATAGTTTGTCATCAGATTTCTCGGCTCCTCGACGAAAGAAACAAATGGCGCTTAAAATCATCCTCAACTCCATCACCGAAAATTTGGCTTGAGGAGGCATCGGTTGGTTTCCACAGTTCTAAAATGACACTGATGACCATTCTTGAAAATGACCCTTTCTGCAACTATTTATCAAGTTCTAATGACTCATACAAAGTAAAAGGGCAACTGGTTTTCCCTTGCTGGAAAATGGGCAGTGGGCAAATTCCCCAGTGGGCGAATCCTAGCGCGCCTTACGGACAAACCTCTGACTGGGCAACACCGCGCGCCTCTCACTTTCTCTTCCGGGCCATATTCCTGGTTGCTCAGCGCGCTCTTTTTCCAAAATAAATGTTAATCAATACTGATTTACCAACGAATTCCTTTAAGGTTTTATTAGTGGATTAGTGGCGATGAGTTCGAGAGCAAGAAGAGGGTCCAAACGGCGATCTTCAGGGATGCGCGGAACGGAAAATAACGTAGTCTTACTTTTTCAACAACAACTAAAATAATAATGGACTAAATAATATGAAACTTATAGTGACTACTAAGAAGGATCTTTGCTACAATCTGTGAAAAGGAAATTTTAATAGCTCGATCCGTGTTGTTACTACGAAGCCGTAAATGCGATGCAACCATCCGTTACCCGGAAAAATGCGCTATAATTCCGTTTCTAAGCACATGCTGAAATTAATATAATTGGTGAAAAAATGTGTACACCATCACGAAACGCAAAAATAAACACGCTTTAATATGATGTATTTTATTTTAAAATCCATTGAGCCGTTCTCTAGATATTAGTCTTCAAACTCGGGTGACGGAATTTTGCAACGGACAGTAATACTTATCTCCGTGTAACGATACCTTTCCCATCCATATCTTGGGTCAATATTTCCCTGAACTGAGTGCAGCAGATTGCAAATGCTATGCGTAACCAAACCATAATTACCATAATGGGCTATCTGTAGTTGATAATTGTACCCTTCCCAATAAAGTCTTATTCCTATCCATGGTTGCCATCATACACTCTCAGATACCATTTCACATCGCTGTTCAGAGTACATTTATTCATAAATGTTATTTTATTAGAACTGAAATATATCATCTATAGCATCGTGCTTTCTTCTGATAATGATCAATCTTGATTCAGGTATTGTTTAAGTCTTGTGAGTTGTTTCTAAATTCCTGTTGTCCTAAGGCCTGGAGGTTGTTAATTGTATCTTCTACATGTTGAGTGAAAAATTCCACTGTGGGGGTTGGAGTCTTGGTCTGTCCATACTATCGGCGGTGATCCAAATTTAAATACCACTCTTGATCATTAAATTTCTGGTCTTCAGTATGGGTTGCTTAGTGTGAACAGATTTCCATCCAAATTCCAAATGGCCTACCTTGCAGCATGCTGCATCACACTCGCTTGTTGAGACCTCCCTTGTTGCAATGGTATATCCCACTCCTGTGTAATTTGACCAAATTCATTTTGCTGTTTCATTACAGTACCAGGTTTTAGTAGTATCTGAATGCCCTCATTCATATTGACACAGCTATCTGGGAATTGTGGAGGCCTTTCCCATTATGGAATGAATACATTGTAATATTCCTACATTATTATTATCCTGATAGAGGCTGAGGCTTTAGCTGTGACAATGCTTCTTCCACTGGTACTACTGTGCCTAACCCCTCACCTGATATAGATTTAGGTGTCACTGTTGTACATTTGAGGCTTCACTTTGTGGAACCACGAGATTGAAAAAGAAAATTCACCCTGTACATTCCACACTAAAGATTTATTGACTTTGACCATGGTTT
This sequence comes from Platycnemis pennipes, assembly GCA_933228895.1. Taxonomy (NCBI): domain Eukaryota; kingdom Metazoa; phylum Arthropoda; class Insecta; order Odonata; family Platycnemididae; genus Platycnemis; species Platycnemis pennipes. Next base: position 82,606,695 of record OW121846.1, read on the forward strand.
CGACACTTTTATGTCGTTATCAAGGTATCATTACCTTGATAATGACATAAAAGTATCGAAACCATGGTCGAAGTCAATAAAACCTTAGTGTGGAATGTACAGGGTGAATTTTCTTTTCCAATTAGGTGTCATTCTCACTCACTCAGTCATAAATGTGAATGTTGGTTTGATATTTAAGGGTCAATGAATTCAACGATATGCTAAAGATATATGATGTGAGATTTTCAGTCTTGCTGTGAATAATGGCAGCATAAAATCATACAGTGGCACGTGTGGTAAATTTATATGATTTATCTTCGTGGGCCATGGCTTCCTTGAAGCCCGATTCTTCCACACGAGTGCCATCCTTGATGGACAGTAATGGCAAATGAACCCTAGCTTCTATAGATCTTCATAAACATTGCATTTGAGTTGAGGAATCCTAGGTAACATAGTGGGATGTGCTTTGTCCTGACAAGCCAAAAGCCAGTGGTTTAATCCCTGGTCCAGATCCAGGCACACTTACCATGCATAATGGCTACTTAAAATCTTATATTGTTTAAGCTGACTGAAAAAAGAACAAGATAAATCATTTTCAACACTGAGCTAAGATAGAAGACAACAATATATATGGCCTTATGGCACTCAAATGGTTGAGTACTTTTTAAGCAAATTCTTTGGGTAGTATTTTTCTTGACATATTTACCCTCTATTTCCTTGCCCATTAAATTCCCTTTTTACTCATAAATGTATTCTAAAATCAACCTGTATCATATTGGTATGAGCTTCAGTTGCTTTTCCCATTGTTTGTTTCTGGGATTCTACAAAGGATAAGTTCAAAACAGTATTTTTTTAAATGATCAATCCCATTTACTGCCTATTCGTCAACATTTACAGAGGTTGAATTTTATTTTTTTCTTCTAAATTTTAATCAGAAAAATTGTAGTGCATCTTATGGGTTGTAAAATACAGTATTTTCACTGGAAGCAGTGATATTTATGTGAATTCATATCATGCAGCAGATACAGCTGGATGAGTGACAGCAACTTGAAACTTTTGCTTTGCTTTCCCTGCAGGGGTTGACGTGGATCCCCTAAAGCGAGCAGATTGGACTCCGTTGATGCTGGCTTGCACCCGTAGTGGACCATCTACTCTGGCAACAGTTCGATCACTTTTGGCTGCTGGGGCTGATCCTCGGCTGCGCAACAAAGATGGCTGGACACCTTTGCATGTTGCGGCCAGGGAGGGCGATCCCGCTGTGGCACGTTGCCTTCTAGCTGCGGCCCCATCATTAGCCACTGCCACCAGTCGAAATGGGCGCACACCCCTACACACAGCCGGTGAGGTGCCACTTGTCTACCGCTTTTTATCTTTGCTCATGCCTTATCTTATGTTTTCTTGTCCAATTAAACTGGATTCCATTTGATAGAACTGAATGAAATGTTTGTATGAATTCGATAGAATCTTTAGCCTCTCAGCTCATAGCTCTGAGGAAGATTTTTGTTCATCGTCATTCAAATTGAACCATAAAGATTTTTAATAGCTAGTATGTAATTAACAAAGTTTGTATCATATTGAACCATGACTAACCAAGACTTCACTCTTCATAATCAGTGTTTGAATGATGTGCTCAGAAGGAAGCAATCCTGTTTTTCTGACTCACAGATATGAGATCCAAAGCTGGAAAGTTAACTCTTACCCTTGTCATTTGGTAAATTTTTATTTTTGTAATAAAACTGCACTAGTAATCAGACTATTGCAGTAAAATGAGCTGAATTGATATATTATGTCAGATATTGGCTTCTGGTTTGGGTTTGTATCTTGTGAAAGTTGCAGGAAATGCATAAATCATGAATGATTTTTTATGGGTGTGAATGGCATGGGAGTTCATATTAATGAAAGTAGAAATTTTTGTTGGGGCCCAAGAAAATATTCACTTAATATTTTTTGGTGACACAGCTGCATTATAAGTAGGTTGATGGATGCTGATGTTTGTTTGTATGCCTAATTGTATACTTTACGAATAGATAGGTTAAAAGACAAACAACTGTAATGCATCCTCAAAAATAAAATTGTTTGCTGGTTGCATGCTGTATGAGTTTTGGGAAGTTAAATTTTGTTGAGAGAGTTCAGGATATTGATGGCTCCATAATATTCTTGGTAATCTCCGATGTTTTGGTTTTTTTTTTACAAAATCCTGGAGGCATCTTCAGGACAAAATGATATTTTAGTTATTATTTGTAGTAGTTAATCTTAAGATAATCGGTTAAATAAAAGCTAGTACTTAGTGTCTCATCTGATTCCACTGCTGAAATGGTACTTGTCCTATCATAGGAGTGTCAGGGATATCATATTGGGTGAGATAGAATGATTAATTACATAGCCTAATTCTGAAAGGAAGGTCAATAATGTGCCAGCTCGGTAAACCTAGGGTTAGGGGCTCAAATCCAGCCTTGGGCATGGATGTTCTACTTATTTCAGAATTAAGAACTAATGTTTGATAATACGAGGGTCATTCGGAAAGTAAGGTCCGTTTTCTTATAAAAAATAAACCACAACAGATTTTTTGAAATAAACTTGTTTATTTGATTCACGACATCTTTCTCTATTTTTCAACATAATTTCCACCTTTGTTTAAACATTTGTCATGACGTTCAACGAGCTTTTGAATGCCGATGTCATAGAAGTTTGCCTGTAGATAGAAATTCTGTATTGCACGTCAAAGTTTAGTCAGGTATTGCAATAAACGGCTGCATTTATCATTGTTCCTTGCTCCATAAACTCGACTAACAATGTTCCATGTCTATCCCAAAACACAGTCGCCCTAACCTTGCGTGTTGAGATTGTTTGTTTGGCTTGACTTTAACTGGTGACGTTGTGTGATGCCATTCCATTGATTGGAGTTTTGTTTGTGGGGTTATGTGAGAAACCCATGTCTCGTCACCTGTGACAATGTTCTCTAAAAGTTTATCGCCTTCCTCATGATATCGGCCCAAAAATTCGAGAGCACAACCTATTTTTCTCAATTTGTGTTCCTCAGAAAGCAGCCTAGGAACCCAAGGTGAGCGCAATTTGTGAAATTGCAAATTTTCAGAGGCAATTCTGTGCAATGTCGTCCTACCCACATTCGGAAATTCCAATGCTGATGTTGAAATCGTGAATCGCCGATCTTCACGAATCTTTTCTTCAACTGCATTGACCAAATCTTCCGTGATCACCGAGGGACGGCCAGATCACGGTTCATCATGGACACTTTCCCTCCCCTGCTTGAAAGCTCTCACCCACTTCCGCACTTTGCTGTCACTCATCGCATAAGGGCCGTACACTTCACTTATCTGTCGATGGATATCCGCTGCTGAAACGTTCCTTGCTGTCAAAAAACGAATCACTGACCGTATTTCGCAGTCAGTGGGATGATCAATTGTTTTAAACATTTTAAAATCGCACAGTAAACAGCACACTACAATGATTCTACTGCAAATGGCATCATTTCGTGCGCAAGGCATAGCGGGAGTATGCTCGCATGCGCATTACACTGTTCACTCGCTGTTCGACTAGTTACCGCTATTCGGACCTTACTTTCCGAATGACCCTCGTATGATAAAATCTTAGCCATGAGAGCACCTAAAACTATAGATCGACTAATACTCGTATCCAACTTACCAGGTACATACATATTTTGATATTTCTGCATTAAAAGTGCTGATCAGCAAGGTGTTTTTTGAAGTTGGTGTTAGTCTCCTAAGTTGTTTCTCTATATTCTGTAGGTAATTTGCAGTAATTAATTTCTTAAATTCATAAAATAAACTCATGATTAACACCTATACCACCATAGCCTCAAACTTGGCATTGGTAAGTGCTGCATATACAGTTACAGAATACAGTAGAGTGCTGATTATCTGTGGTATGGAGGGGACAGCCCAATCAGATAACCAAAAGTGATCGATAATCCGTTCATGATCAATTTCCTATTAGTTTTGACCTTCATATCAGTGCCATCTTGCTCCTAGTCTTTTGCGCGTACTACATTGAAGTACTCGTTGTTTCGTACAATTTCGTTTATCAGCCAATAGTTCATGAAATTTATTTCTCCAAAACCACCAGCTATGTATATTATTATAATGTCTGTCGATTATGTTACTTGAATATGCTGTATTAATTCGCTGAACAATAAGTGGCAAATTGTAAATTCAGACATGCAATTCATCTCTTTTTTTATATGCCTACTTATGATATTTGCCTAGCAATAAGTGTTTTATAAGTCATGATCGCAACGCTCGTGTCAACGTCAAATCTTACGCTCATCGTGAGTAATCTGAGGCTATGCCTGTCTGAAAAATTTGCATCATATTTTCTAATTTCCAAGTCTCATATCAAGGTATCTGACGCACAACTACTGTTCATGTAAGTGGTCTTAATGTGAGTCCAATGCCTCCTCCCAAAGCTACAGTTGACCAAAGCATATATCTTTTTGGCAGGGTTGGGTCAGTAGAATATTCTGTGTAGAAAATGTGTATTCTACGTGTATTTTCTACTGTAGAATATGTAATGTAGAATATTGCCAATAGTTACATATTCTACGTGTAGAAAATTAATTTTACATATACCGCTAAAGAAATGATTACGATTATTGGAAAATTTTATTTTAACATTATACCAACACATTTTAATAATTAATAGTGCAGTTTCAATTTAAATAGCCTATTACAAGCCTACCATTGCTAGGCCTGCCAGGAAATCAATAATTATCCAAGACTGAAATGTCTAAATGCTAAATTATCTACGAGTCAAAGCAATATTTTCTAGATTGATTGGTGTAGGCCTGAGTCATTTGTAACCACTTCATATCATTTTTTAAATTTTCTATGGCAAGTACTTGCATTTAGTTATATTTGCAGCAGGGTAGGTTAAGGATTATATTAACTGGTATTTTAATTGAAGTGAAATTATGTCCCTTGCCACTAAGTAAAACATTATAGGAAGTACAGTAAAACCTCCATACAACGAATTTGTTGGGACTGAAAAAATCACGACTTCGCTGTAGGGGGTTTCGTTGTACGGAGGTGATATGCGGGTTGCGCCATCGCAGGGGCACCCAAGTGTTCCGTGAGGTTTACGATGCAAGTCGTGTAAATTTCTTAATCTTGCTTTATTCACCTTTCCTATAGTGATGATAAACAGTTGTTATTATTTACCATCAAATACCATGGCTATCACCTTGTGATTTTCAATCTGCGTATTTCTAATTGAAATTATTGTTTTTCTCGTCCATTCTGCTCTACGCCTCATTACTTACTGAAGTTATGTTCTGATATTGAAGGAATGCCAAAATTAATGCCTGTGGATTACATATTTTTAAAGTGCTCCATAATTTTTCTGAGTATCTAGTCGATATTATTCTTGGAGCACAATAACTTAAGTCAATATCAATTGGCAGTTTTATACAGTAATTTTGCTTGAAAGAGCACATATTGCCATTTAGACTTACGAAATAAAATGAATTGTTGGAATTGAAATTGAAATCCCATTGAAATACTGGTAAATATCTATGTTTGAGACCGGTATATATTAGATATCGATAAACAACGATGGAAGTTACGTGGAATGAGTTAGTTACCACGAGTAAAAACGTGGCAGTCGGCAATGCCCTGAGGTCTTAATGGCAATCTCAGATGATAATGCATTAATGATGCATTCATAGAAGCTGGACACGATCGGTATTCTGTTGGCACACCCATTCTTCGGTGCCAAAACGCAGTACCATCCTCGCGTACGTCAGGTAATATTTGAATCCACACCTTGTCGCCGTTCATCCAGTAATTACCTCTTCATACTTGAAGAAAATTTAAAACCAGGTTTGCCCTTTTTAAGTCCTTTGCAGAACGTCTCTCATTTTAAAATGTGCGCCATATGCAGGCTAAAACTATGAAACTGGAATAATTAGTCGCTAAAGCAGAATCACATGAGTTAAATATGTCTTATGTTAGCAATTAAGAGAATAAAAACACGTAAAAGAACCTGAGCCCACTCTTTTCGCATCTTTTATGACATTAGAAGGACCTCTTTCTAAACCAAATAGACGAGCGAAGATCGCTGTTCTGAAAACTCTAGTTGCACCAGCAATATTGCATGCTAACAATTTGGAATGGAGACGTTGTGAGTTGGACGCAGCAAGAAATCTAACCTAGCGCACGCACTGAAATGAGTAAGAGGAAGGAGTGCAATGCCAACTAACCCCTCCCAAACATTCCATATCAAAATCCCTATTATTCAATAACCTTCCCCCTCCGAAAGAAAGAATAACTACGCCCTTACTGGCCTCTTTCTCTACAATGCTGCTGTTATCTCCCATCCCCTTCCCACGTTCCTTCAGGGAGACCTCCCTCACCCATTCCACTCCTCAATGACTCCCTTACCCCTAACCGAAATCTCATGTGATTCCGATATATTGTGACCCAGTCGTCTGCCGCTCTTCAAATAGCCCAACTGGTTAGGCACACAGACAGAAGAAGTACAATAGTTCCTGTAATATCTAATCCAGTTTTCGATTTATCTCTCCATCACTTACCTCCTCACAAATATAAATACAGGACCATCTACCATCCTCGCCGTACATACAGTCAGCTCTCGTGCGACTTACCTCGGCCAAAGCATTCCATATTGCTTGAAAATGAGTTTATTTCAGGAAGTTAAAACAAATTTCGAAAAATTGCATAGGTTTAAAGCAATTTTTTAATTCAAAATTATTCTATTGAAAATAGTTTTCTAAAGTCGTCTGTCTCATCCCTTTCCTTATTTCTTTGCTGGCTGCTTGCTCAACCTACCGATGAATCTTCAAATTCTCTACTCGATCTTCTGACATTTAAAAAACTCGCTTCTAAATATCTATTGCGTCCACCAATTCCTTCCAACTGGGGCGCACTGCGCTATTGCTGGGCTCTTCTCTCTCTTCATCGCTCACATCCTGCATCTCCGCCAAAATTTCGGGATCCTCATTGTCGGCAAATACAGCGATATCATTATCAATTCTCGCATACTATTCTAAAGACACCCCTTCAATGTTTAATAATTGAGCGACTTCAACCCATTCCTCCCTCTCCTCCGGCTGTGGGTCGTCTTGGCCGTCCATCTCTCCGGGAAAGCCTGCCCTCCTGAAGCAATTCGAGATCGCGCTTCTCTCTACTCCATCCCAAGCAACACACAGATGCTGAATGACTTGCAGAATGTTCCACTTCAATGACTTGATGTCTTCAGTGTTTCCTAGTCTAGTTAGAAGATATTCGACTAGTTGCCTTCTATATGCGCAATGAGTGAGAACAAAGGAAACTTGACGTGATGCTGAAGGTATCTGTTCGACGACATTCGATCAATTGACGTCTCCGATGCATACAGCGCTGAAGATTCATTGAGCCTAACTACTTTTTCGTCGTTTATTAATTCATTCATACCAACGGCAAATCCGTTACATCTTGTACAGTTATCAAATAATATATATTTATCTTAAAAACATCGTTGTTGATCCTATTTCTAAAATAAGGATTTTTTGTCTTGAATTAAGAATTTTTAAAATTCCCGACTCGGACCAGAAAATCATGAATAATCCACGAACATTTCCCTGCATTGAAAATTCACGAATAATTCCTGATTTTCCAGGTTTTCTCGGTCAGTGGACAGCCTGATAAGGGATGCTCAATGGGATATTATCGAAATTTTGTTCAGAAAGAGCTGCTCCGCGGATTTTCTGTCAAACCAGTTCGACTTGTAAACCGCCTAGGCGGTTCAGAGAGGAGCGCAAAATTGCCAAGCGCTCCTTCTTGGAGCGGCACAAAGGTCGGAGCGGAGCAATGGAGCCACGTGGAGCGGAGCTTTGGCTTCCCTTACACATTTCTTATGGTGGGAACCATCAGACTTGACTATGGCCTGGCTCCAAATTCAGTGAAATTACCCATTCTTAGCTGTTAACCTATGGGGAAAACCTCTAAATATTTTCGCTAGTGCTTTTCAGAAAATGCATGGAGTTAACACAGAACTAATCGATTTATTAGATACATAATTTTATTAGGAACAACTTCCCTGACATTGATTCTCTGGACTACACGCATATTAAAATTTCCTGCCCAGACATACGTCAATATAAAGGGATATTATTCAATCTGCGTACAAATAATAGGTTGAAAATAGGGTTATTTATTCATTTTTTTGGCGTTTAATGTTCACTCGACACATACATAATCACAAGACGTACAATCAAAAAATATAACTACAAAAATAAGGAATAAACTGGTTACAGCCACAAAAATAATAACTTAACTGCCTTGATAATTAAGCCTTCGCTTCTTTTAAAAAGTTTTCTTTCCTTGCATAAAAGTCCAGTTCATTGAAATGCATTACACTTTTGGGTTGTTGGCATTATACTTTCCACAAATATCTTTCAATTCCTCCTTTTCCCTATCCAACGTGGTCGCGTAATACGCCTTACTCTCTAGCATTACATACTCTGATATAATAGAAATCAGGAGCAGCTTCTCTTCCAGCGAAAAGTTTTCGTTTCGTCCACTGCACATTTTCACTAGATACTCACACGCATCCAAACTGAAGTTCACGGTGTTTATTTACGTCGCTAAGGAGCTTACAATTGCTTTTCGGGAAACAAATGACAGTAGTCAGCGTTGCCACATAATCAACAACGACAGGCCGCGGTTTTCATAGACCGCGACGAAACCTTGTTTATGCAAGCGGAAGGAAGATCGTGTCCAGGCCGCGGCTCATGAAGACGCCGTCTAAACCACGGTTTGAGCCTCGTTCTTGCAATCCACCCCTAAAGTTTTCTTTTTCACTGATTGTTCAAGCAAGAAATGAATTTAAAACTTCATTATTTTATCAAACATATTTATGATAAATTTCCCTAGATTTATCTCTTGACATATAAAGAAGTATGGTATTTAGATGCTTTGCAATTCATTAAGTTTCGTTATTTTGTGTGCAGTAGGGATTAAGGGTATCCTTGTGTATTCTATATCTCAGTGCAGCTATTTATATCTGCATTATATTTGATCTTTTTTTTAAAAGAAGTTATGTTAGTTGTGAACTTCTTAGGCTGCCCAAAATAAGTCATTTATAATATCTCTCCAGAAACTTCAACATCCTTCAGGAATTACATGCTGTGCCACTAGATGAAAATGATTGATTTCCTTAGCTATTGTTCTCTTATCCATGAAATTTAGCAAAAAGCACACACAGTAGAGCATCGATTATCCAACATTCCATTAACCAACTGTTGGATCATCCTTCTATCAGTCCCTCAACAAGTCCCACCTCTCCCTCCCCTACTCTCCCTTTCCTACCCTCCCCTACTCTCCCTTTCCTACCCTCCCCTACTCTCCCTTTCCTACACTCCCCTCCTGCTTCTGCTCAATCTCACAGACACTGGCCGGCCATGTTCAAGTCTAGAAAATAGCTAGCTTTTGCCCACACAAAAGGTTTTCCTGCAGCAAGGAATTCTATTACGCACTTGACAATGTTGTATTATGGTGAGTCTCCTGAATCACTGCTCACTATTTGTGTGCATGAGGTTAGCAGGTTTTATATTACTTCTGTGGCCTCTTTACATTTTATAAGTTTCTGAAATATCTAATTCTTCGCTAAATAGCAGGGCCTAGAAAGAAAGTGAACAACCCTTTGTCCCAGTATTTTTGTCTTTTCCAGTAAATTTTGTCACAAAATTTTTGTCCTGTTTTGTCCCAACAAAATGTTAGACTCTAGGAAAATTTTATCGTCTCGTCCCAAGCCCTACTGAATAGGAAGCACGTGGTATTAGACATTTCTGAGAAGTTAACTTACGATGTCACACATGCTCAGATTACTCGTAATGAGTGTATTATGTTGCGATCATGACTTAAAACTCTTACTGCTACTATACGTGTGAGTGTTCTTTTTCTGTGTCTCTATGTTTTATTTTCACACCTGTGATATTGTTTATATATATATATATATATATAGCAATTTCAGGAAGCACGTGACGTGTAACACATGTATAATAGTCACTAGTTGCGACGACATAAAAAATGTAGAAAACACAAAAAAGGAACACTCACAAACGAATAAAACAGAAGCTTTCGAACAGCGTTGCTGTCTTTCTCAACCAGAAAGGAATACTGAGAGGATATGGGGGAAAGGGTATTTAGGAGTGGAAGGGGAATGGAGGGGAAAACGGAGAGTCGGGGAGTGGAAGAAGGAGAAACGGGGAGGGGAAGTGGTGAGAACACATTGTAGTCACAATGAGTACAAGTGTCGGTTAAAAGGACACATTGAGCCCAGGGGGGGAGCATGCCCTGAGGAGGAGTATGCAAGTTTGTTCAAGGGTGTGCAGGTTGACGGCGGAATCTGAGGGGGGGAGGGAGGCAATAACGGAAACATTGAAACATTGATTGAAAGGCATGTCATGAGTAGACGCGTGTTTAGGTACTGGTAGTGATGAGTGCGGGGATGACGATGTTAAGAGGGGTGGTGCATTGTCCTACATAGAAGGCAGGGCAGAAATTGCATTGGAGGAGGTAGATGATGTTGGTGGAAACACAGGTAGATGAAGGAAAAATTGGCAGAGACCTGAGTGTGGGAAGGAAAGAGGCAGGAGGAGAAGAGAATATAGGGCAAGTCTTGCCTATATTCTCTTCTCCGATGCCATAGTGTACAGGGGTATATCAAATGAAGAAGACAGGGAATCGTTTAGTAAGCATTTAGATGCAATTCAAGAGTGGTGCGACAAATGGCAGTCAGAACTTAACCTTAAAAAGTGTGTAACTATTAATTTTTGGAGGAAGAATAGTTCGATAGAGCGATCCTATAAAATTAGTAACACGAAGATCAAGAGCGTTGAAATCATAAGGTATTTAGGTGTAACAATCACTAAATATTTATCGTGGGGAAGACACATCCGGGAAATATGCGGCCGAGTGAAGAGAAAGCTAGGATTTATAAAAATGGTACTTGGGAAATGTGATGAAAAGACAAAAGAGCAATGTTACTTTTCATTAGTTAGGCCCCACCTTGAGTATGTAGCTTCGGTTAGTGCAGCCAAAAGCTAAACACGTAACCATTGTGATGGTTTTTGATATGGAATAAAGGTAGATGTGAGCTTAAGGGTATCGAACTTCAAACAGTTATCCTGCAAAAAATTTGTTCATTAGCGCTTTCATTCCAACTGTGTTATATAGAGGAAGGATGTAGATTTATTATGACATGACTTACATTGCTCAAGTGCCATTATTTCATGAGATATAACAGTTCGAAAATCACCATTTTTCACCTGAAAATCGATGTTTTCACGTCATCTTGGATTGTTCCCGAGGCCACCGCTAGAGGGGTTCCTCAACATTTCACCTCTTCCCTATATCCTACGCAGAAGGCTATTGAGTGTTGGTGGCCACCTGCATTTTCGTGCGATATTGAAATTAGTCATTTCTTGCTCTGATTTTTCGTGCCTGAACTTGCTTGTGATCTCACAAATGACTCACTTCTCGTTCCGACTTCAGACCATACAGATGCCTGCAGTTTCATCGCTTGTGAGGTGTCTCAAAACCCCCATCCCGTTCATGTTTTTGTGCATTTTCATCGGTTTTGAGGTGTCTCAAAATCCCCATCCTGTTCATTTTTTTATGCAGTTTCATTGGTTGGGAGGTGTGTCAAAACCCCCAACCCAAACATGTTTTTGTGCAGTTTGATCGGTTGGGAGGTGTCTCAAAACCCCTATCCCAAACATGTTTTTGTGCAGTTTCATCGGTTGTGAAGTGTCTCAAAACCCCCATCCCCTCCATGTTTTTGCACATTTTCAACGATTGTGAGGAGTCTCGAAACACACTTTCTGCTGTTCCCCGCCTTTTCAAGCTTATCATTATACTGCAGAAAATACATTCAACAAATACCGTGACACCTGGTGCCGAAGCCAGGAAACCACAATATGGCGGCACTGCGAACACTCACCTCATGGGTTTGAAATGCTGCAAAATTGTGAGCTTTTAACTTTTACAAATTTTTTTTCGCGAGAGAAAATTGCCTTATCAGCAGGTTGTGTTCTGACAATTTCATCGAAAAACTATGATTTTTAGGGATAAAAAATAAATAAAATAAAAAACAATAAAATTTTTCAATGAGTTCAATTTCTACGTCAAGAAAGTTGATGGTGGTATCAGAGAAATGGGAAGTAAATTTGATGGAGAAGGAAGAGTTGAGAGCAAATAGAAATTCTTCAAGGGATTCTTTTCCATGCGTCCAAAGGAATAATTATTTTTGTCCTTTTATGATAATGACCTTGAATTTGTATATGTGCGTGGTGATGACACATTATTATTCTATCCTTCTGAATGAGGCAATGTACATCCACTTACAAGTCTTTACATCTGAGGAGTGGCTGTATATCATTAGTGAATAAACTCGAGTTTTTATCTGATTATGTTACCAACATTTATTATATAAGTCATTGTTGTAAACAGGAGAATCGAGATTAGTGGTGCGTAGAGAAACATCAAAACATGGTATGAAGTAATCAATGTTGGATTTCAATCTATTACTTCAAGGTGTGCATTATGGATGTCTGTAATATGGAAGTATCAATTGCCATATTTTCTGGCATATAAGATGTGGTTTGTTTATTCTTCTTAAAGAATTTCACTAGCTATCATCCTGTATGTATTTATGGTCATTGTCAATCTTAGACATTGCTTTAGACTGTTGGCTATGAGTTTTATGTGATGTGGTGCCAGTATACAGAATTTCAAGTATGTACCGATTGAAATTAACACCAGTTCTACTTTTTATGCCACATATATTTGTATCATTAAGATTTTTATCACCTCTCAGTTCTGTTATTAATGAATCAATAGAAAAAGGATTACTTGTTATCCTAATTTTTGTAACCTTCATTTAGAATTTTGGGAACATCTTATATCAAATTCAAAGCTTGCGGGCTAGCCGCGAAAACTTTAGCAGAGTTACCCGCTGAATTGCACGATAGCGAGATATTCCACAGAGAAAAAAATCATTCTCCTGTCCAGCAGTCTGGTAACATTTTGTTCCTTTAAAGCCTCTAGAATTTCCACAGAGAATGAGGATGTCTTGGTAGCTCAACTGGTAGAGCACCTGGCCGGAAATCAGGGGGTCCGGGTTCGAGTCCCAGTCAAGGCCAATGATTTTTTTCTCTGTGGAATATCTTGCTATCGTGCAATTCAGTGGGTGACTCCGCTTAAGTTTTCGCGGCTAGCTCGCGAGCTTTGAATTTGTTATAAGTAAGCACCTTAGTGTTTAAATGTCGGTTTTAACCTCGCGGATGGTGGTGCCATGCGCACGACTCGGCTGCTTAGTGACAAAATGTCCAGCAGTCCGGTAACATCTTGTTCCTTTAAAGCCTCTAGAATTTCCACAGAGAAAGAGGACGTCTTGGTAGCTCAACTGGTAGAGCACCTGGCTGGAAATCAGGGGGTCCGTGTTCCAGTCCTGGTCAAGGTGAATGAATTTTTCTCTGTGGAATATGTTGCTAACATCTTATATGCCTGAAAGTAGTGTGAGTTTATCCTCCATATCAGAATCCTTCCCAGGCATAGTAAAAAGGGGTAGGTTAGCATAGGGAAATAGGACTTCAGAGCATTAAAGGGTCACAGTGGTTAATCAAGCCTCAAGGAGGGATGTTGTGTCAAGTGCCTGTGATGCTGTTTGTACAGAAGAGTGTACTTGGCATTACAAGCTACTGGGAGTACTTATGCATCTACTCTAATCTACATCTACTAATCATGCACATCCTTTATTTTGAATTGAGTAATACCGGCTATTTGATAGGTTATATTTTAGAAAGATTTGCAATTTGAGAATTTGCAATTTGATCACCTGGGTGAAGAGGAAAATGAAGTGAATATATGAGTTTGGAAACAAATAATAGATTTTCCCTACTTGATTAGTGTTCTTAGTCAGTGATTATAGTCCATTTCAAATGTTGTCTAGTGTTTAGTGTTACTCTATGGAGACCAACATGGCTCATACTGGAAGGCATTTCACTCAAAAGGAATGGGGGTCAGAGGTCTCACTCAAGGATGTCTGTGTCTGTAGCATAGGGGGAATGTAAAGTCTGGCCACCCCTGGTGTAGGTAGAGCTCAAAGCATGAGCCATGGGAACGGAGTGGTCTGAGGAGAGGAGTGACGAGTGGTATGGTCTGCGTGGCAGCACTGCATGCACGGGGGGCAGTGGTGGAGCTGCTGCTCGCTGCGGGCTGTCCACCAGACCCCCTTGACTCGTGCGGCTTCACCCCATTACTGGAGGCGGTGAGGAGTGGTGACGTAGCCCTGGTCCAGCTTCTGGCCTTGCGGGGTGCTTCCCTGGGTCGAGTGGATGCCTCTGGACGTGGAGGGGTTCACCTGGCGGCTCAAGCCGGTCGCCTACCCATGTTGACCTTCTTGGTGGCTCGGTGCGGCCTGCCTGTGGATGGCCGTGCGGGTAGTGGTATGAGTCCATTGCACTGTGCAGCACGAGAGGGACAGGTTTCAGCTGTACAGCGGTTGCTCAAGCTAGGAGCAGATGCAACTGCCAGGGATGAACAGGGAAGGACTGGTGAGTTTGAACTAAATTGAAGGAACTGTGGCTCAGCTTTTTATTCCATCTGTTGGAATTGGATGTGCATTGCAGCTTGCAGTGTTCCCAGCTCAGGCTTGTAGTTGATCGCATATTTCTCTTCAAGGAAGCTTATTAGATGGTACTAAACTGACATTAATGTCATAAGGGGCATCACAGAATAACCTGCATCATTTGGATCAATTGATGAGCTCTGCTGAATTGTGCCAGACGTAATTGTTCTTAGAAAAATTGCACCGGAGTACTTGATTTTGTCTTGTGTAACATATTTGAGATCTCCATGGGTGCTGACCATCAAAAGTTCAAATTGTCTTGTCTTTGCATGTAATGCATAATCATGTGGGCCAACTGGGTGTGGGATAAGATGTCGATGTCCCTTCTTCCATTTTCAGTCTGAAGCCCATATGTCACACAATGCTCCTAGGATCTTTCACAAAAAGTAATTTCATAACTAAGCAAGAGCTGCCTGGTTGCAGGTCATTGAAGACACTATGACCCTTATCTATGATTAATACCCCACATTATTTAAAATTATGACTCAAGGCTGAGTTGTCGATGATATTTGGGATCACTAACATGTTAGATGTGGTTATGAAATATAGGAAATTGTCCTCAAGGCCAATTTTTTTTTATTTCACCATATATATTGATACAGTGTTTTTTTTCACTGGACTACATGGTTCACTGTGTTGCTTAGGGTGTGTAAAGAGCCACTTGCGTAGTCTGTCATATTCTTCCAAACCCCATTATACTTTCTTCCCTTCGAAATCTTTATGGAGTAGTGCTAGCCAAATCTTCCCTTGAATGCCAGCCATGTGTGATTATTTTATTTTCAGTATTTATTGCTTTCATGAGTAGAACATGAATCTCGGTACAAAATCAGTGTCAGCTCTTAAATTTATTAAAGATGATTGGCAATTTTCCACAACAAAAATTTAAACCGACCGGCTTCGATGTACTAAATCATCATCAGATCGATGATGGCACCTGATGATGATGTAGTAAATCGAAACTGTTCAGTTTAAAGTGTTTTTTTTTTGTGGAAATATGCCAATCTTCTTTAATTATGTTATCCCACCACATCACACCTGAAACAACTTTTTAATTGTCAGCTCTGATCTCAGAAATTTTTTTTCCAAGGTGTAAACATTTCTGAGGTGTAATTTATATATACTACTTATGCTGTACTCTTTTGTACTAAAGGAAAGTAGAAAAAACGAGATAAAATTCATAGATCGAACAGCATGAGATTAATGATGCAATAAGGAATAGTAGTTTTAACTGTCTAATTTAATTTTACTCTATAGCCAGTTATGTCTGAATTTTTACGTGTAGCTTTTTAAAACCAATGAACCAAATAAAATGGTGGATATGGTGTTCTACTGTACAGTCGCCGCATATAGTCTGGTGACATTGACAAGAGCACTGAATGAATGAAACTACGATTTTGTGTGGCTCCACTGATTCAAATGCTGGTGGGGAGGGGAGAAAAAGAGGAGAGGGTGGGAGGGAGGTGAGAAAGGGGCCAGAGTAATCGTGAATCGGAACCTCGTCTTGGGGGCAAGCAAAATAAGAGGACTTCTTATTATTAAAGGAAAGATATTGCAATTCTCCGCAAGTAAAAATTTATTCTGACTAGTTACGGTGTTACTACACTATTGTCAAGTCATACTTGACAGTGGTGTAGTAACACCAAAACTAGTTGTAATAAATTTTTACTTGTGGAAAATTGAAATATCTTTCCTTTAATATGGAAAATTTCCACAACATCACACCTGAATCTGGTTTGTTTATTTAAGGGACTTCTGTTGTCCCATCGAACTGAGGGACTTGCTTATTTCCCGTGAGGAGTGTAATGCAAGAGATGGATACGAATCAATCAGTATTATTATTTAAATGTTTCGAATGTTGTTTAAAATTCAAAATTATGAAAAATATTATTAAAAGTAATTATATAAGTAGCCACTCGCTCCGAAATGCAAGATCATTATCTTTTTTTTGGAAGTTTCGTATTTTTTAAAAAGAAAACAGCACTTTTAGTCTAGGCAAAAATCTCAAAAAGGGCCCTTTATGAGTTCTAGGGGCATTTCGCATAACAATTGGGCTACAGCCCTATTCCCTCTATATCGACACCGCTGAACCCGAAAATCGCTGTTGCCCAGCTGAAAAATGGACCGGAAGTAAGATATTCAAGATGGCATCAAAGTTAACAACATGCAGTTTTCTCCTACATGTTGGAGTAAATTGATAGTTTCAATGTCTTTTCTTATGATCTTTCTAGTCAGGAACAAGAATCTTGAACCAAAAATGACATTTGGACCTTATTTTTCAAGATATTTTTAAATTTCACTGAATACCCTAGGTGTCAACTGCCTAAGTCATCTTTTCCAGCAAACAGCGCCACAAATCAGAATAATGTCTTGAACAATAGTTTTAGTAAATTTAATAAGATTTTATTTAAATCTACATTCAGCTTCATACGATAAATACCGTATTTACTTGTGTAAGCCGCGCACCTTTTTTCCCAAAACGCCGGAGAAAAAATGGGGGTGCGCAGCTTACACGAAACCTCCAGATTGCGTGTAAGCCGCGCACCATTTTTCCTCAGATTCCTGTTGTTTTTTCTCCTAAGTTTCGCATTCTGTCTAGTAGTATGGTTAGTAGTCTAGTAGTAGTGGTATACTAGTCTTCGCAGCATGGTCGAGTAGTAAATCGTACATTTTAAAGTATTCTGAAATTTCGAAGTATGTAATTAATAATAAAAATCCGCGTTTAACAAAGTCTGAGCGTACAACGGAACTGGAAGAGACGCAAGATCAAAAATGCCATTTGTCAAAGCAATAGATTTATCGTGTATAGATCGTAAGGAGGACAACACATCGTAGCGCTGATATGTATTTAAATATACTGTATCCTGTAAGCTGCCGCAAGGGGCATTGTTTTTTCAAAATCATAAGCGGAGTTGGTTTCGGTATCACGTAGTATCTGTAGCAACATTTTTACGTAATAGATAGCTCCTTTTGCGTACACATTAAAGCTACATTGCAAAGACACGACAAAAAATTTGTTACGTGGTGGCAATAGCCGTATGCTCAGAGATTATGCCTTCTTCCGTGCTATCCGCTCCAAGCGTGAAAGTAGTAAACGCGTTCGAATCGATCATTTAGCATTTTAAAATAATTTGCTATTATCACCCTAAAATGAATTCTGATGTGAAATTTCGATAGTTTTTTGTGAGTATAAAACTACTTATTATAAGCGATGCCGAAAAAATAGGACATCGAGCTCCATGAAGGAAATATGGTGTATCTGAATCTAGCAGTGACGAAAACTAAGAATGAGAACTGTTATGATATGAATATTCATTAGTGATTTATGATTATATTTCCGGGAATGTGTTTTTCTTTAGTTTTATAAGAATTATAATTGTTATTAGATCGAGCTTAGTTTTTTCTGTGTGTTCCCAAGACTTTCCGGTGTTGTTAAATCGTCCCAGTCCACAGCTACTACGCAGAGAGCAGACGAGATCACCGCTATCAGGTACGGATGGCGTTTGCCTTTTATTTGTTGATATGCCAACGGATTTCCGTAATAATAGAATAATCACGGACTGAAATCGTATATATTTTTGCAATTATTTCAGTTGGATGTTACTTTCAACTGACGCCATTTTTATAGCTAGATAATGTGATCGTATGTAACTGTGATTACTGTGAGATGCTACGAGAAAAAGATGCACAGTAAAAGTGGTAAAAGAGGCCGTGCATTGATGCACGACGCGATGACGATCGTGACGGCAATAACACGTAATTTAATCAAATAATGAGAAAGACGTACACGTAATTTAGGACCAGCATTTCTATTAAAGAAAGTGCATTCATGTTATGACAAAATGATGGAAACTCAAGGGAAAAAAATTTTTTTTTCGATAGAAATAATTTTTTCCTCACGAGCCTGCCCGAAAATAGGGGTGCGCGGGATACACGAGGGCGCGGCTTACACGAGTAAATACGGTAGTAACCACGCCACGTCGGTTACAAGAAAAGTGTGATTTGCACTGCTGTTGCCAAGCGGCCGAGTCTGTCCTGCTGCGTTCTTGCCTTTCCAGTTCAAAATTCGAAAAGTTAGAGGTATTTCGTGTGACAATAGGTCAACAGCCCATTTACTCATATTTCGAGCATTCTGAATCCGAAAATCGCTGTTGCCCAGCTGAAAAATTAACCGGAATTGAGATATTCAAGATGGTGCCGAACTTCGGAAAGGCCGCTGTCTTCGCATTTTGGATGGTAGAAACATGGTTTACGATGGCAAATGTATGTTTGTGTGAAGGATGATAAGGTAAAACAGTAAAACCTTCAGGCAGAAGTTGGAGGATGAAGTTGGGGATCTTTATCAGTTCTTTCAACCAGTGAACAGAGACATTGATGAACAAGAAGTATTGATGATACCTAACCAGAGAGGTAAGCAAATGGCTGCCAATTACATTTATGAAGAAGGGGATGAACAAATACCGACTTGCCAGCAAGTTGATGATAATTTCGGCACGTTGGTCCACGCTGCTCTTCTTATAAGGGGTGATATAATGGCTCATCCTGGTCATAGTGGGTTTGAAATTTCCAAGGAGGCATCCATGAATGTAATGCCTGAATCATTGCATTTATTTATGAGTGTTGAGTGAGCACAAACCTTCATGTCCAGGGAAATATCAAGATATGCCGAAGCATGTGGTAGAGTACCATATAGAGGACACAGTGTTCGCAATATCGCGAGCAGGGACAGGAGACAGAATGGGCTGGACAGAATACAACAGACGCAATAGTCAGCTATCCCCAGGGGTGTCAGGTGTGGGTTTTATACCATTTACACTGAATCCCGCTCACTAGCTGGAAACCTTGTACACAATTCTTCAATGGAGCATTGCGCTGGGTGATGCTTTGAACAAAAAGCACATTGTCCTCACGTGCGAAGAACATTTGTACTGCAAGCTCATAGAACTGTATTGGAACTCAGAGGTATTAAGAGAGCATATAGTTCTGAAGATGGGTGGCCTGCATGTTGCACTCAATTTCAAGCTAGTGATAGGTAGGCACGTTTGGGAGTGATTTGGTGGAGTTGTGGGTGGAAAGTGGTCTTCTTGCACCGGGTTCTACCGTGAAAGTGCTGGAGAGGAAGGCTTATGCTAAGGGTATGGGAGTTCACAAACTCACTATGCAAGCGTATTGGTGACTATTGTACCATCAGTACATGGAATATCTTGAGGATCATGATTTTGAGGAAGCAGATGTTTTTAAAAGGGCATCAGAGTCTCCGTAAGAGCTTCGCGATTATTTGTCTAGTCTCTCTTCCTGACAAATTTTGTCCACATTCCTATCCCAACGTTATGACATGGACAAGAAGTTTGCCCTTTGGTGGAGTTATTTAGATATGGTCATGACACTTTTAATGTTTACAAGAGGAATCCGAGGTAGAGACTGGGAAAGTTACCTATCAGCATTGTCAGATATGCTTCCTTTTTTGGCACTATATGATCACAACAATTACTTCAAATCACTGTCCGTGTACATTGCGGACATGCACCAAATACCACCTTAGGTTAAGTCTGCATTTCAGTCAGGAGATTTTGCTGTCCAGGTATCAAGTAAGATTTTTGCACAAGTGAATGCTGATCATGTCCAGGAATTGATGGTTGGCATCTGCAAAATTGCATGTGGAGGTGTCGTTGGCATAACTCAGGACTCCAGAATGCTTCAGCGATGGGCCCTATCTCTTCACTGGAGGAATGAGATAGCAAAGCTTACGTACGAGCTACTACGTGTGTCTCAATCTGAAATTTGTCATAAGGAAGAGATGAGAGCAAGACGCCACAGAGATAGATGATGAAGACTCGGTTGTAAATGTCATGGAAACTTTCAATTTCCTCAATGTTGAATCTTCATCCACCTTTGTGCACAACATCGCCACCAAAGATCTAGGAACAAGACACATAACTGAGACTCTTGTAGGTGCAAAAGTTAGTGGTTTTGTGAAGGAGGAGCTCTGTATTCGTCATGAGTCAAGGGTGAGCACAATAAGTTACCATGCAGTAATACCCAAAAACAATTCTTTGACAGTGGATTATCTTCACAAAGAGAAACACTGTCATAATCAAAACAGAACACCCATGAAAACTGACAGGGAATTTTTGCAGAGACTGATTTACATATTAAAAATATTTATTATATTTTTTGTTTTATTGTAATTTTAACCGTAAATAATTGAAATTATTAATGTGATCAAACAATATTTATGTCCTTTCTTTTGCAAAATGAATGTTTTACACACATTGAATTTTAATAGGTTTAACACCCACTGTGCTCATATACTGATAGAAGAGAACTGATAAACATCCCCAAATTCAACTTCTAACTTCTTCCTGAAGGTTTTACTATTTTACCTTATCATCCTTCACACAAACATGCATTTGCCATCATAAACCATGTTTCTACCATCCAAAATGCGAACAAAGTGGCCTTTTCGAAGTTCGGCACCATCTTGAATATCTCACTTCCGGTCAATTTTTCAGCTGGGCAACAGCGATTTTCGGATTCAGAATGCTCGAAATATGAGTAAATGGGCTGTTGACCTATTGTCACACGTAATACCTCTAACTTTTCGAATTTTGAACTGGAAAGGCTAGGACGTAGCAAGAGAATCTCAGCCGCTTGGCAACAGCAGCGCAAATCACGCCACTTTAGTAATTGACGTGGCATGGATACTATTTATCATATGAAGCTGAGTGTAGATTTAAATAAAATCTTATTAAATTTACTAAAACTATTGTTCAAGACATTATTCTGATTTGTGGCCCAGTTTTTTTCCAGAAAATATGACTTTTAGGCAGTTGACACCTGGGGTATTCATTGAAATTTCAAAATATAGTGAAACCGCGGTAGTACAAGTATGGCCTATTGCGAGACCCCTGCCATTACAAGAGATTGCAGGAGCACCGTCAATTAACCCTATGATTGCCATATAAAAAAATACGGTTTTTACGAGACCCTTTTGGTGTTGGCCCCTGCCATTGCAAGAGTTTCCGTCACCGGCGTCAAACACCAAAAGTGGCCAACCTCTGCCATAGCTTGCAATATGTTAGCAATGCCATTAATACGAAGTGTTGCGTATCAACTGCACATTATAAATCACCATCCGATTAATGTATTGTTAATATTGGTGGAAATACTGCAGCATTAGCGGTTATGAATGGGTATTTGATTTTCTTTTGTTTCCTGGGCGGTCGAGAGCACTCTCGCACGTCTGTGAGTTGAGAGCATTTCCAAGATAGGCACCATGGCCCAAAAACGCAAAACACTTAAGTGTCGGAAGGGAAAAACGCCCAGCTACTCAATTGTCTCTCATAAATTTGTTTTCATATTTTCTTTCACTCTATATTTATCAATGTTGAATATTTTCGTGAGTTAGTTTTATAATTTACGAGATTATTGAAGTTAGCAAATTATTATTTGTTACCTATACTTGTAACTGCTTGATGTAATGTGATGAACACGGTGCCAAAGGAGTAGCACTCTTATAGTTTATTGACTTTCAACATGTCTATATTCCTTTCTATGTTTTACTGCCATTATTGAGCAATTATATATGAATTAATACTTAACACATTTGTTGGTATAGGAGGGCTCTTGATTATACCCATTTTTTCAGTCCTTTGTATCATACTACCGTTGTGCATATACACCCGACAAAATTAATGTAAGCACATGGAGGACCTAACGAAATCTTTAAAAAGAACTTATTGTGATACAACCGCTATTTCAATAAAATTGCTATGCATGTATAATTGTTATACAGGAGATTTTTTTTTCAATGTGGACATTACATCAGATGAAAAAAACACCCTCCAAGGCAGGATCCCTTCCACCACTTCCACGGTCTCTTTTCGTCTGCTGAAACAAATGCGATATGTTATTCCAAATGGATTCCGTGAAATGTCGCGTAGAACGTGAATATACTGATCATAAAAATTAAGACCAACCAAGGGAAAGCGCAAAGGCTTAGTAATAAATGCGATACAATTTTGATTTATCAGATGTGGTTTAAATTTTTGTCGAAAGTAATCTAAATTGTGGAATGAACATTAGAAAATGAACGAGCATTAGAAAAGAGTAGCTTGGTCTGTATTTGGGAAAAATGATTGGCAATCGAGGCTTTTTGCATTTTTTGGAGCTGGTACTGTGCTTTTTCATCTCATTATTAGTCAGTACATTAAGTAGGGATATGAATTACTGCAAAAACTTTCCTTTTCTTTTGAGATTTGTGCTCAGACTCTCTGGATGGAAATAATTCTGCCACCATACCAACCCGATTCCTAGAAAATTGTTGACAATAGATTTAATTGCGATTATTTACATCAACCTCGGTTAGACGATACTTCACTATAGCAAGGGTTTTCTTAGGCACCGTGAGGTCTCGTTTGAAAGAGGTTGCACTGTATCTTGAAAAATAAGGTCCAAATGCCATTTGTGTTTCAAGCTTCCTGACTAGAAAAATCATACTAAGATACAAATTTACTCTAACATGTAAGAGAAAACAGCAACGGTTAACTTTGACACCACATTGAATATCTTACTTCCGGTCCATTTTTCTGCTGGGCAACAGAAATTTTTGGGTTCAGCGGTGTCGATACAGGGGGAATAAGGCTGTTGCCCAATTGTTATACGAAATGCCCCTAGCTTTTTAAATTTCTTAAATTTAGCCTAGATTATTTTATGATGGTAAACATTTTATTCTATATTTGGTGGTTTCTCCTCCAGCATCAATGATGTCTTCCAGACGATTACGCATGGACTTCACTAAATTCTCACAAATTGAAGGTTGTTGCTGGACCGATTGCCATATGTCCAACGCATGATTCAGCAATGCCTCATCAGTCCTTACAGTGCTTCCCTTCCATTCTTGAACCATGATACCCCAAAGATTTTCAATTGGATTTAAATCTGGTGATCTTGCTGGTCAAGGAAGGACATCAATCTCTGGGTGCCGACTTAAAAATTGCTTCACAATGCGAGCAGTGTGGACCGGTGAATTGTCCTGAATAAGGATTAAACCCTCTCCCTCAGGCGCACCATCCTTGCAGTGGGGAACCAGATGGTTCTCTAAAATCCCTGCATACATAATGGCTGTCATCCTTGGTGGTGTCCTTACCAGAATGCCAGGGCCAGCGGTTGACATTGCACCCCAAAAACTCATAGATATACACCTGGATATTTTAGTTTTTCGTATGTGTTCGGGAACAAGCCTGCAAAACATTTAGGTTTTCTTGGCATTAAATTATGAAATGATTTAATCCCAATAGGATTGCCATGAAGAAATCTGATTTAATCATTTGAAATTTCTCCTCAAATAAATCTCAACTCCCTATTTTGAGCCAATAAAAACATAGAATTCAAACCCTTGTTTGTGCCTTAAATTCTAAGCCTTAGTTTAGAATTGAAGGCACCATACCATATTGGTAAGCACGAACAAAATTTAATAAAGAAACCACTATCAGCATGGCAACATCAATGAATGCACTTAAATTTGCAAATGTTATGATAAATATTGTCAATAGTATTCTTCAAAATATCGACGATTTTTATTTACCTGGATTGAGGCAGACGCAACAGTTTCATTCTCCCTTCATCGCTGCTGGTGAATACCTTCTCATCACAAAAAATAGTGCGATCCCAAATCGCCTGACTAATTTCAAAATAATTCCTTGCAAATTTCAACCTTATTTCCTTATCTTCTTCGCATAGGCTTACGAGCTGGATGATGATGAAATATTCCATGCTCAACCATACGATTTCTGAGAGACGTGTAGCTAAACTGCATTTCCATAGATTGTCCTGCTGCTGCTAGCCCCTACACTTGTTAGAGGATTATCACTCATGTGATTAACCATTACCTCGTCTTCTTCTCTAGTTATGCACCGAGGTCTCCCGGTCTGTGGTCTATTGTTCAGTCCATCCATAGCACTCTCTCGAGCACATTTTACCCATCGCCATACCACGCTCCTATCAACTCCCAAATCCCTTGCCACCTCCGCAACTGGACGTCCAGCCTCCACTAATTTCACCATTACTTCTCTATCTGTGAGATAAGTTTCTCTGCTCTCATACTAGCACTCTGGTGTTCCTTCAATGGTTAACGATCTTCAAATTTCTGACTCTCAGAAATGCGTAGAATGGGTGCACAGAGACTTCTGCGGCCATGCCCCTAAGCCCCTTCCTAATCTTTCGTTCACTCCTGTTTACACTCCTTGCGGGAAATAAGCAAGTCCCTCAGTTCAGTGGAACATCAGAAGTCCTCTTATTTCGCTTGTCCCCAAGACGAGGTTCTGATTCACGATTACTCTGGCCCCTTTCTCACCTTCTTCCCACCCCCTCCTCTTTTTCTCCCCTCCCCACCCCTAGCGTTTAAGTCAGTGGAGCTACACAAAATCGTAGTTTCTTTCATTCGGCGCTCTTGTCGTTGTCGCCAGACTTTATGCGGCGACTGTACAGCCTTTCAAAATGATAATGGACTACCATCAATGGGAAAAGAAATAGCCAAGTTATTCAGGAAACTAATGGATTATATTGAATGTTTCTCTCATCAAGCTATTGGGAGGTCATCGAGGGCCATAAGGAGTGTGTCACATGGCAGTTGTGATCCTCCAAGTATCCTTCCCTTTCCATAATATTAGCTGCTGCTTCAGGATGTTTCATGGATTGATGGCAATTGAGTAGAAAACATGCTGCTGTTTCCAGTTGAAGTTCCAGTTCTCTTCTTGCTAGAGGAAAACACTGCTTGTGCCAATGCCCTTGTTGTCTCCAACTATCTGCTCTTTGTTGGAAGTGGTATGTCTCTTTTCAGTCATTGGCTGCTTGTTTTACCTTGAGTACCCTTGCTCTCTCAATATGGAAGTTATGATCACCTTCCACCTTCAAAGTGGTGCTCATTTAAATATTGAGAAAGCTATACAAATTCTGTCAAAAATTCATTTTTCCATTAGCAAGTTGCATTATAAATTTCAAACATCTCCTTATCAAAATTTGTTGTAGCCTGTCCAAAGTCTCTCAAAGTTTAATTTTTCCATTAATAAGTTGCATTAAAATTTTCAAACTTCTCCATATCAAAATGTGTCGTAGACTGTTTTTAGCCACTTCAGCATCTACCCTAATTTTTGTTAATATGTATCACTGGTGAACACAAGAGTACGTAGAGGTCTGCATGCATTGGAGATGAAGTCTTCCTGCCAGTTAGCTATCCAAATGTTTGGTCAGTCTCATAGGTGGAGTTCCATACTGTGATAGAATTCAGGGAATCAGACAACTGACACCCTGAGACACATCTGAAAACCATCAATATCATTAGTGTCAGCAATCAGCCTCTGAACACGTCACTTCTTTGACTTTGGATGATGGAAGCAACTGAGGTAACCATTTATGTTTTTAACCATGTTGTTGGTGAGCTGTAATTGAATGGAATGGCTACTAGATATACTCAAGGAGGTTATATCCTTAACCTCATAATTTGTCATTAATTCCTGTTATTTTGATGTTGCTACAATAGTTAGTATTTTTCTGTCATGCACAGGATGAAAAAAGCTTTCGAATAGTCATCAATGAGTTGACTATTTAATTTTCATTCAGCACTCAATGAGATGCCTTGAATTCAAGGCATGCTGTGTTGATTTGTTGAATATCATGATTAGGGACATGCAAAAGGTGGGGTTATTTTCTAGCCAAAAGTGGTGATATTTTTTTTACAAAAGTGGTGTTATTTTACCCTGAAATTGATGTTATTTTAACAACAAAATAATTGATGTTGCTTGAGTGCCACGCTTTTAGTGTGCCCAC
Organism: Platycnemis pennipes; assembly: GCA_933228895.1. Taxonomy (NCBI): domain Eukaryota; kingdom Metazoa; phylum Arthropoda; class Insecta; order Odonata; family Platycnemididae; genus Platycnemis; species Platycnemis pennipes. The sequence goes on from OW121846.1 coordinate 82,633,164, forward strand.
CTGTTGCCCTGACTTTTGGATGATATTGACTAAGGATAATTTAAGCAATAATAAACATGGAGTATTGACTGAATTCACATTATATATATTTTATTCTTCACATATTCATGTATTCAACTTACATAAAGAGACAAATTACTATTAAACTTCTGTATTTTCAAATGGAAAAATTGCCATTGTGGCCAAATTGTCTTCTTTTAGATTTGTTCTCCTAGCTGTTAACACAGTGCTATAGCAGTCCACATTTGCACAGGGGTTCCAAATTGCTTCCAGGCACTTAAATGCAAACGATGTCTCAGACGATTTGAGCACCTGCATGGCATTAATTATATCCACTGAACCCTGGGAATTTTGCTTTTGTAGTAATTGCTGTAATTCTCCAAACCCCAGCATCAACTTCTCAATGACTCAATGCCATTAACTTTTTTTAATTTTGTAATTAAGTCAGGGTTCACCTCTGTAGTCAGAACTACTTGGGGATCAAAAGCTGAGAAATTTTCAAATATTTTTCTGCTTGGGTCTTCTACCATAAGAGAACTAAGTTTGGTTGATGCCTTTGAAGCCATCTGCATTAGTATTGACTTTACAGCAGCTACTTTAGATGTTGTCATGGTTTGTAAGTAATTAGTGGTTTTATAAAAAAATACCCTTTTGAATATTCTCGAGACTCATTTTTAACTTCCTTAACTCTCTATGCAATGTGTGTGCATTAGGATAGTTTGAACCCTCCAATAATTTGATGAAGTCAACCAGCTGTTTCCCATGCTCCATAACAAATATTGCGTGGCATTTAATAGAATCTATGATATCATTATTTAAAGTAGGTACAAAAATATCCTACACCGGAATTGTGAATCGCTTCCATTTCGTCAGTGTTACAAAAGTCAACAATGTGTCGAAAATAATCAGCTAAATAAAAGACACTAAGAAACCAGGAGTTCCATCTGGTGACAACAGGAATAGGGAATAATACTAAACTCTTTTCATTTCTGTCATGAAGAAATTTTAAGTACAAATGTTTTCTTTTTCTTGTGTGGAGGAATAAACTTTTGGTCATCAGTACTGCTCTATTAAGGTCAGCCATATGATGGAGCCACATATTTCCCACAAGATTTAATTTGTGAGCCCAGCATTGTATGTGGATTAACTCCTCCAAAATAATCAATTTCAAGCCTGAAACACACTTTGCCATATATTTGGCTGAGTCTGTTATAACACTTTTAACATCTGAGTATTGCACATTATAAATCCTCAGGGACTCAAGTATTGCCCTAATACACTGGGTTGCATCAGCACTTTCTAGAAAGTGGACACCACCAACGTAAAGCAATGGCTGCTCATTAAAATCTTTAAATGTCCTAAACAGTACCACAAATACACATCTGCTTTTTTTGTCCGTGGTTTCATCACAAAAAACATCAATGGGCTTGCCTTGAACAGCAACTTTAACTTCTTCGATTCGGTCCTTGGCCAGATAATTTACATATTTTTCTTGAAGCGTTCGAGTATGGGTTAGGTCACCAGCCCCTGGGTATTGTAGATATAAAATAAAAGGAGAATGAATCCTAATGTGTAAAACAAAGAAATTGCAGAATTCATAAAATTTGATCAATATTTATGGGAACCTATTATGTTCGCATGCATTATGGAATGACTAGGTGTATGAAAAACATAAAATTTTCACTTATTAATGGTCTAGTGCAGCTATTTAAGTACATAATTTAACACTAACCTTCTACGTATTTGTTTAACCATCTTCTAATGTTTGGATCGTCCACCTTCTCAAGCAGAATGTTGGCTTTTATGAAGACCTCTGTTGTGTCTTTTGCAAATTCATAGGAGGCATCTCTCTTCTTGGTTGTTTGGAGCAATTTTGTAATTGATGCCTGCCGAATAGTTGTACTTCCACTTGCAGAATTTTTTCTACTCTAGACTTGTGTTTTTCACTCGCGATATGCTTCGTGCAGCTGTCCTTCCTTTCACACAAAACAGTTGTATTGCAAAAATGACAAAATATTGTTTTGTCATCAGCACAATATAATCCGTGGTCCCAAAATTCTGCTTTGTGTTGTTTTGCGGTCACTGCCCACTTTGGCATTATACTTTTTTAAATGCAACGAAACGAAATAAATTCACGATGCCAATGTCTCAAACGACGGTAAGCTACTTATAACCCGCTTTACTTTTCGAGCCTTCCCGGGATTAAAACGGGAGCGCCGGTAGTGGCGATAAGAAATACTAAATGGCATTTTGGCTACTTTGTAGACATCGCGTGAACGCGTTCACAAAGTAGCCGAAACCGTAGCTACAAAGTAGCCACGCATGGTTTAGACATCCTCTTGACAAACAAGTCGTATTTTTTCCTCGAATGTGTTCCTTTGTGGACATCATTCGTTACTTTGAGGACATCAGGAAAGCACCTTTATTTTAACAAATTCCCGAGAATTTTTCACCGTTTTTGATGCTTAGATGTCATCTTTCGACAAGAAAGGCATTTTTCAAAAACTCTCTTGTGCGTATTATTTTCCTATAATATACTGAGTTTATCTACACTCATTATGAATATGTCAGATTAGTTACTAGTTTTCTTCCGTTATTAATCGTTCATCCTGTCCGGGAATATTTTAATGCAATGAATTAGAGGCGCGTAAAAATTTAATACCGTTGGTGACAACACTACACAGTGATTTCTCGTTGACGACTCATTCACGATCGTTAATTCCTATAGTGTAGTACTGTTATTCTACCACATATTATATAAAATTAGCCAAGAAAGCTATCCAAACCCTCAGTTTATCGGAGCAATGTGCCATAAACATACGCCTCAAAAAAACTTTCATGGTAGAAGCATGAGCAGAAGGATAAAATGATGAAAATCGCGTTTGAATTAGTGAAATTTGCGATTAACACGAAATTTGCATATTCGCGGGAAAACCCCAGAATTCGCGTTTAAATTCGCGTTATCGCATTTGCGACTTTTGCATGTCCCTAATCATGATATAACCAGGAAAAAAATTTTCATGGAAAGAAGAACCTCTATATTTTGCATGCATCTTAAAGGGAAATATATTCAGCATCTATATCTTAATTTGTATTGATGAAAGGATGGTTCCCTCCTCGTACACGAAGTAAGTGAACCCAAGAGACAAGGTTGCTTCATTCAGATAACAAAAGGTCAAAACAAACCTATTGTTGTGAGATATCCACAAAAAATCATATGGAAAAGGGATCCATTCCTAGCCAAATTCCCCTTACAAAAGAAGATTTCCTGTCATGTGACAGGCAATTCCTGGGGCCTTGAGAGTAATAGTGAGAATGACACAGTGTGCCAAATGAATATGCTCAGTAGTCTAGGGATTTTTTTGTGCCTGTGAGGCAAGCTTGTAAGATATAGGTTAAGTATGTTAAGGAAAAATTAAGCATGTGCTTCAAGAATAAGTGAAAAAAAATTGAGTTCCATTTTCAGTGAATGTGATGTGGAGTTATTCACCATGAGAGACAAAAATTGAGTTAGCATGTCATTACTTCTCATTTGCCATTTTTGAACTCCTAATTAGTCTTCCCAGTGGCGCTCATGACTATAACATCTATTATTAGAAACATTCAGTTCAGTAAAAATACAATTGTATAGTGCAAGCCCATAAATTTCAACAGTAGTGACTAATATGTTGGCTTCTCACTGATAATTAATGGATTCTCTTTCAGCATGGGGTAGTTGAATGATTTTCATTTGTACATCTGTCCTTATTTGGAACAGGAACCGTGGCACCCTTAAGTAACCTTTCCTACTCTTATAATTATAAAGTTATTTGTTAATTATTCCATTGTTGAATTTCTTACCTATTTTCCTTAACTCCATAAAATCGTGCTTCCAATTACAAATAAAAACTTTACTAATCTTCTACAGTGAATGATATCACTGCTGTTTTTATGACTTTCCTTTGTTTCTTAGTGTTGTGAATTGTATGATCATTGCATATGACTAAATAGGAATCCACTGGATTGAGATGTTCAGGGCTGAAGAATATTTCAGGGCAATCTTCAAAGATATGGTTGTTGATCCTCACTAGTGTTGCTATTTAAAGCATTTTCTTTTTCACAGTTATTTGCTGCTGGGAGTGCTGAGAAAGAATTGTACCTAATGAAGAGATTTTTTGGAACGTTCAACTTGTTGTAGATGCATAGTGTTTTCATCACCTTATGTTGTTCTGCTTTACTAATCCTTATCCTCAGGTTAAAGTGTTGCTTGGCTTTTCTAGCCAAGGCCCTCAGCAGACGTAAATTATTCAATAGGGATGAGAAGACTTTCATCCAAAATCCCTTAAAGTTTTGAGTTTTAATGCAGTGCGATTGGATCAATTTTACAAATTAGGATCAGTATGTTAGATAATCTTGGCTTTAAAGATAACAATAATTTTTGTTTGCATTTTCTTTTTTCTGCAAATTTCTTTTTTTACTCCCAGACATTATTTCATGTTAGCCTTCCAGCCATGTGGATTTAGTGAAGTAAAAGGCTATTATACTAAGCCTTCCTCATTTCTATTGGTGGCGTCTTGTTAGAGCATTGGAAGATACAATATTCCTTAAAAATTATTATAAGGTTGTAAAACAATTGTTGCATTACAAAATTCATTCTTTAAACTAAAATATTTTGGTTTGTCCATGAAATCAAAGATGCATACGTAAATGCCTATTCTCAAATGGAACTACCATTAAATTTTGCCTTGGCCACCCCTTCATTTCCGTGCCTTTCTTCAACTTGGCAAATAATTTGATGGAGATTTCAAGTGTCTGGCCTTGATAGGAATGTTGCTACTGAACACATTGAATTAATAGTATTTTTGTCGACTGCATAGTCTAGCTTTAATTATTTTTATGGCTACTGTATTATGTGAAATGACATTCAGCTCATTCTGGTGCTTGTTCTCAGAGTATTAAGAATAAATTAAGATCTGGGAAGACTAAAACTTGAAAATTTAAAGCTAAAGAAATACATAGTACTGATCTGGAACTACATGAATCAAATTCATTATATATTTGCATACCTGTGAAAGGAGCAACCTTTTCATAGTATTTACTTCTTTCAATGTGAACTTAGTTTACTGTTTAACCCCATGTTAAACACTTCTGCCTGACTCAGTTTGTTAGTTAGGCATGCTTTAAACACTCAGTTATCACAAAAGAAACATCCAGAGCACTCATTAAAAAGGCTGCTTGTTTGTGTGTGTGTGATAAATAAGAAAGCATGGTTCTTTATAAACTCACTTGAATTATCTAATTATGTAGGAAAAACAGAAAATTACCTCTTTATATCACCATCATCATATGTTTCAGATACTATTTTATAAAGAATGGTGATGATACAAGCGAAAGAATCAATATCACCACAAAAATTGTGTTTTGTTATAATATACTTTGTATACTGGGACTGAGAATTGTTTTATGATGTATCATTATGGTAAAGAATTCATCAACCCATAAATTGTTTTTAATAGCTCCGTGGCAAAAACTAATTTCTTGGCATGGACAAGAAATCCCAAGCTGATAACAGCTGTAAAACATTTAGTCTGGTCTTTCCCTAGATTCATGGTGGATTCATTGTTGTTATGGGTCAAAATAGAACAATTTTCTAACTTTTCCTGTAATTTTTCCAGCAGTATGACTCAGAAGGAGGTCTTGAATGCTAAATGTAAATAATTTCTCATAATTTTTACATTTAATTTGATTTCGATATTTGGTGAAAATATATACATAGATAAGTATATATTTTGTCCATCCAATATCACCATATGTTGCAGTATATTAGATGTGAATCTAATGTACTTTAACATATGGTGCACCCGTCAGGCATATAATCACCCTAGTTTCATAGACGTCCAGCAAAAATAAATAATACATCCATAATGCTGTTTAAGGTAAAAGTGGTATATGATGCTTTACTGCATGATGCAAGCATATTTGATTGTGAGATATCGAATGAATAGTGAAGATTGTGAACTTCATAGGAAAGATCAATTGTTCAATTACTCCACATCATGGTAACTCATTTGCAATTGTCTTGAGGGTCTGACGATGACTTCATCCATATATTAAAAATAGTGGTTTACCATGAATATTCTAGGAATACAGATTTTTAAACGAGAAAATATGGTAATTGGAATGGTATGGACAGCAATACTTGAATCATGTCAGCCATCTAGCTTATGAATCTAGCTAATCTTAAGTATTGTTTTGGTAGCACCATATTGTCAGCAATGTTTATACACATTGCATAGTAGCCCATCAAGTAGAACTTTGGGCTACAGAGTTCTTGGGTTCAAATCTGGGAGATACCTCAAAGAACGCCCAGATAAACCCAAGCTGTATAATTTTCTATGAAACCACTGACACCACAGGAAAAGGAACTGTCCCATTTGCTCTAATATGTGAATGCAACTCTCCATTGTGCATAGTACATGCTGAAATCTTCCCTCACAGTTTAGACTGAAAGTCAAATTGAACACTGTGGTAATATATAGTCAGACTGTACGTGTGAACGTAACTAAACTTTCAAGATTTTGACTCTTGATTTCAGATGAAGATGCTATTTCCCTCTGTTGTTGAACAGGTGATTTTCCTGAGTGCTTTTAATGAAAAAATGTTGGGGTATTAAAACTGCTTGCTAAAGGTTGGGGTATTAAAACTGCTTGCTAAAGGTATATTCAAAAAAGTAGCCTGTAGATCTTGCATTCCTTGCAGCTCCAAGTTTTGTATTCTTTCTTCTTCTACCAACATGAAAATATGGGCTGTGAATATCGCCACCAATTTTGCATATTTTTATAGTGTATGCAGTCAAGCCCACTTATATCAATCCCGTTTATAACGAAGTTCAGGTTATAATGAAGTGAAGGCTATTCCCCATCAAAGAGAGGCTCTGAAAAACTGGTCCATGTATAATGAAGGTTGATTAGTACGAAGTAAATATTCAGCCTCTTCAACTTCGTTATAAATGGGCTTGACTGTATGTATCTCCAGTTTCTTAAGAAAAATGTTTTGGTGCCTTGATGGGCTATTTCAATCTCATCTTTGTTAACAATTTGCCTTCAGCACCTGAGCGGGATAAAGTAATCACACAAAAGTATGGGGTGCAGAATAATCAGAAGTACTTCTAGTTATTAAAGAGAGATAGTTTGTGGCTTTTTAGTAAAATTCTGATTAAAACTTAGTTGATGCAACAGTTCTTTCCTGGATGGTGTAGTAATATATTTCTGATGAGGTAGTCTTTGGAATACCTATACCTGCTGTATACATAGATGTATTATTTTGAGAGTCTCTCAGTGGAAAGCAGTAAAAATGAATGACTCTTAAAGAATAAATGATATTGATGGATATTGCTGATGTTGATTATGGGAAATCATTTCATAAGTGCGCATCCTTTTATTGGGCTTTCATGTTGCCTTCATTTCTTCAATGGGTCGATCTTTGTTGTGTTACTATGTCATTGAAATGTATAACCTTAATGTTTATGTCAACCTAAAATATTCTCATTTATTTGAGTACTTATTACCTTTTCAACCATTGTTCATGCTTGTGTCCGAGGGTATTGAGAGTTTTGCAGTAGTTATTGATCTAGGTTTTGTCAAGCTGTTATTAACTGTGCCTTCATGTTAATACCTTGTGATTTTTTGCAGTGTTTTGATGCTCTTAATCATTCTTTTCATTGCTTGCCATAAAATTATATTTATTGTTTTGTGTTTATGTGATGGTGGTTGGGATCTCTGCGTTAATTGCATGTTTCAGTTATATTTGTTTTCTTTTCAGTTCCTTCAATGGCATCGGGAAGTTACCGTGATGAAATTTTACACATTCTTTGCAAGTATGGTGCAAAAAATTAAAAATTGGAATGGATTATTATTTGCATATACAATATTTGTTTAACTGCTTCAAGTTTATGTGTGTGTATAGTTATATGTTATGTATATATAAATATATAAATGAATGAATATAGATAGATATATATGAGAGGAAATTATATATGATGAAACAGAAGAGGGGATAAGGGCAGGCTCCTTAACCTCAGTGGTCTTTCAATTTATAGAACTCATTTGCCAATGATAAAGAAATTCTGAAAATGTATATTTTTCCTCTTCTTTTAATTTTGATATGTAGTATTTCATGTTTTTATTATTTTTCCAATTTCCTTTCTGGGCTATGGTAGTGATGGCCTGGTATGTAAAGCACTAGGCTGCTGAGTGCAGGGTCCTGGGTTCAAATGTGGGAGATGATTCTGGACAATGATAACCAAACCTAGACCGTAAGGTTTGGTGGGTACCAGATTATTCTGGGAAAACATTAGCAGGATAGAATGAATCTAGCTCTGAAAAGCATGATTTTATATGCTGACAGGCTTGTGCTAGGCGGGCTGTGCCATCTCGCCTACTGAACAAAATGAAATATTAATTGCTGTGGTTGGGTTTTCTGGGCATGAAAATCAATTAATCGTGCCATTGAGGTCTCTGGCCTCAGCAATGTGGCTGCTGAAGTGTTATATTTCAATGGTAAGCCCAAAAACCCAATTTTTATGGGCTCATGAAATTGAATCATCATGCAGTCTCCTTTAAGTTTATATCTGATACATGCTTGTGAATATTATTATCATTAAGTTTTATGTAACTTCCCAGTTTTAGTCATGATTGCTGGTACAAGCCAGTATTATCTACAATCTAGGTTTTATGGTAAAGCATATTACCTACCTAGGAGCCTTCCAAATTTTTCTTTAATGAAGTTCTGCATAGTTTTTTAATCATTTAATGTGATTTGTACTACTTGTTTTCAAGCAAAAATAAAAAAAAGTTGGAACATTGAAATATTTTATTTCATTGATTGAAGAAGCTACTCTTGGTAAGGAATATTCATCCATTTATGTTAACCCTCATCATTAATCATACCATCTTTGTCACAATGCAGAAACCTGAATCACCCGGAATAAAAAAAAATTCATTGGGACCATGCATCCCACACATCCACCAGAATATTCCTGTGCTACTAAGTGCCTGCAACTGTGAGAGTGTTTGAATATAAATGTACTGGAATTTCATATATGCATGAGTATAAATAAAACCTTAACCTTTTGGGAGATTTTTCTCATTTGATATTATTTCAGAAATCGAATGATAAAAGCCCTCAAATAATAGCTGGACACAAAACTTTGTTGAAGGACATGACGGTGATAGGAAAGCAAATTGAGAACTCATCGGAACTTGAAATCTCATTGCTAGATATATTCGAGTGTATCTTGCGTTACGTGATGGAACAGCTTTTCGTGAATGAAATTGAAGCACAAGAGTTGTACTGTCCATTTAATTTAGTGTATAATAATGCACTACATGTGTTTCAACACCTCGGGTGTCATCATCAGGGGCTCGACCTCATTTATATTTCATTCCTTAACTCTAGTTCATTTAAAGATTTGTCTATAAATTATATATCGAAGCGCTCTATTCCACTGAATACCAATATCTTTATACATATTAATTAATTTGTATTGATATAGGATATGAAAGAGCACCCCATTATTTTCGTTGTGGCCTTGCATAAATAGACAGCTTTAAATGTGTTGCATTGTTGAAAACAAAATTAGTTCCCATTAATGATCATAAATAATTCATTGTGTGGATAATTTCCTTGAATTACATTTAATTATTTCCAGTACTAACGTTAATTCACTTCAGAAAATATTATTTTTTCTTTTTTAGTATGATGTGACGATATTTCTTTTTGTTAGATTTATATTTTTTTAGAAAAGCATGCTTAAAAATAATTTTTTCAATTTCTATTCTGTTTTCATTTGAATGATAACTTAAAACTGGATAAATCGAGCTGAATCTGTTTCTATGTTTGTAATTGTTCATCCTGATTAAAGCTGTATAGAGCTTGGAGGAGTTTCCTTCTTCAATGAATGGAATTGGCAGACCTTAATAAATAAATGTTATGGAGGAAATATGGAGCAGCGTATAAAAGCAAGGTATGGAAATTGCACTCCAAGGTTGTTCTTTGTTGATTATATTTTTACGAGCAGTTGCTCAGTGAATGCAAAAACTAAATTGGAGGACTCTTGCCCATGAAAATTGTGACTTTCCTCTTCTTTGCTATTGAAAAGTAACTATGATCTTGTTAAAACCCTTTAATTAGCTTTTTCGCCTGAAAATTGACTTTTCTCCCACTCTTAGTAATAGGATGAATGGGAATGATTAAGGGGAATAGGATGCTGTAAGATATTAGTATGCTGAATATGAAGTTGGAACAAGCAGTTAGGGTTGATGAAATTATGAACACCAACAATCTAGAGAGATGCTTAGAATAAGCTTTAAAAAAACTAAAAGAGAAACTGATGCATAAAGAGTAGTGATGGGGCGAATCCAAAATTTGATCGAATTCGACTCCTGTTTTTTTTTATCGAATCCTAATCCAAAATCCTAATCATCATCAATTGTATTAAATTAAAGTCTTCCTTTTATCTGTAAATTTTTAAATAATGCTTCCTTTCTCGTGAATTTTCTAATCAAATCCAATCAAAGCTGAATTTTATTTCTTAAAGAAGATGTAAATGAATAATGGTCATGTAGTCCCCACTCACTGAAATTTCTACGGTTGTGTGAAAACTGTCAAGTGCTGATATATTGGCCCACCTACATTACACATTTGTAATATGTATCATATTTCCCTAAAATCAGAGACAGCAAGATTTTTTCATCCCCATAAAAATTGAAATATATCATCAGCATTCTGAAAAATACATTATTTATATATTTAAATTTAGTGCTTCAAATATACCCAAAATTCATATTTTTATGATATTCATGGAAATGGGCTTGGTAGTTTTCACACAGTCTACCTTGAAGGGGCTGGCTGTAAAAGGGTTAAGGACATGTTCGAGGGGAAAATAAAAAGAATGGGTAATTTCAAAAGTAATTCAAAATTTAATTTTTCTTATAAAATTGAAAATTCAATGAAAACTGATTACAAGTTTTTGTTTCTAAAATGCAGCATTTTCACTCTGTCAGGATCTCATCGATTTCTTTTTTTTATCAACCAAATTTCCAGCGGTACTGAAGGCTCTTTCTGAAAATACTGTTGCTGGCATCATCTATGGAGTAAATAACTGACTACGCATCGACTTATGCTGGAAGGTCAAACTACGCCGAAAAAGACATTGATGCCTGATCACATCAGACTTTTTCACCATCAAATATCACCTATCGAATTATGTAATGTCTTAAACTAGAGTTGGCGTTTTGCACACCGTAGTTTGGCATCAACTCTTATGCGCTTGGCAATGATTTGCGGGTCCTCATGCGGTTGAATCTGTCGCGGCAACAGAAACGCAAGCATGTCACGCACGACTGGTATTCAAATCTTTAATCCATTGATTAGATCGAATCTTTTAACCTTGAATTCGATCTAATCTCGAATCCATGGATTTGATTAATTTTGATCGAATCTTCGAATCCCTGCCCCAACCCTAATAAAGAGGCTTTGTGCACGGAAGGGTGAGTACCGTGAATAATTTATTCTGACTTGGAATGGCTAGCAAGGGCTCTTTAACTTTCATAAGATGTGGTTAGTTCCACTTTGTACCTAATACTCATTTATTAGTGTATACTAAATTTCTCTAGAGCAGAAATCTCTCTGCCTCTTAATTGCTCAGAAAATCCATTAGTTTAAACTGGTATTGCTTCGATTTGGCATTGATGTTTATTGACATAAAATAGTTTACATTCTCAAGAAAATCAGGCTGGATTAAATCAGGACTTAACAGTGAAGAATCCACATTTAAAGCAAGAGCATTCATGTTCATCTTTGTTTTTTTTTACAGCATGAAGGCGATAAAGGGAGTTTAAGATAAGGCTTCATTGGTAAAAACTCTTGGGAAAAATAATTTTTTTTTTGTTTTTTGACAACATAGATGCAAAGGCATAAGTATATAAAATCAAATAAAGAAAGACACTGGCTAACATAGAGTTAATGAAATGGTTTCACAGTAATTTTGAAAGTATTTCACGTTCATATATTAAGAAAGCACTAATCCGGATTTAAAAACTTTACGCATTTTCTTTTTATCTAACTAGGTTTTAGCAATAAGCTAACTTGTTGGACTTTAAATATGGCTCCCAATGCCAAAAACTAGGTTAGTGAAATGGTTGGAAGTTTTAACATCATAGTAATTTCATTAAAGTTAAATTTTCATGATAAATTTCTCTGACCTAAGCATTAGGGAATGTTCAGTAAGAGTCCACATTAACATTTTTATCTGCAATATGTATCAAAATAAATCCAAAATATTATTTCATGTCTCAATACAAATTACAGTAAGAGGGGGATGAAAGCGGAGCAATAGAAAACTAGCTAAGTTTTTCAGGTACCTGTCTTCTGGTGCAAAATCAAGATGCAAACTTGTTATGCTTAACAATCGCTCAACAACAAATGTTCAACATCGCCTATTCTAGGATATTTCAAGCCTGCCATGTGAACGGCGGTGAAATTCACATTAATTGCCATGAGAAAAAATTCCGTCTGGTCGAAAGGTCCGTGGTTCAATTCCCGGTCCAGGTGAATTTTTTCTCTTGGCAATTAATGTCAATCGACTATTCTATACAACAAAATCAGGATTCATTCATAATATCTACATACATTTCAGTCACTTAAGGGAGGTAGTGATTACTACCTCCCAAATGCATAGCTCTTAACACATTGCCAACCGGACATTTTTTTCATTATCTTTCCTCAGTTGCCGTACATTTTCTTTATCTTTTTGCACACAGAAATTAAATAATTTATATCTCATCAACTGTATAAAACATTTGGCTTGAAGATTCATCATTTGTGAAATGAAGCAGGAGCTTCATGGTTAATTAATAATTTGCAAGGCATAGTAATTATTAAAACTATTGTGATTTGTCTTCATTGATAGTAATAATAACAGTAATTACCCCAGTGAAAAAATTATATACACATTGTGTAGGGCAGCCTCTATACAAATTTTGTTGTGTACAAATTGTATACAATTCATACACAATGTACACAAAATATATACACTTGTACACAATGCATGCAATTTGTGTATACAATTGGTACACAGTGTATACAGTAACAAAAATGAACAGATGGTTCAGGTAATATTACTGCTACAATAGAGATTACTACCACCTTAACATTATCCAGTATCTCATTCTAAATAATTTCATTTACCCACTTCACTAATATACTGTAAATCCTGCCTACGTCAGTAGTGTACCATTGATAACAAAGGTGTAGGACGGCTGCTTATATAGGACTCGTTGGCATCATTTTACTTGTGATTAGTAACTTGAAAAGACTAATACTGCTGTGATTTCTGCTCTTGTAACATTTCCCAGATATCCGTTTCATGGAAAAAAGAAGTATGGCCGATATACATATATATTATTGATAAGTCTTTTCATGCTAGGCGGGATAAATTATTTTATTACTTCTGTATCTATCACATTGACAGCGAACAGGGGATAGTGTGATTGAAACAGTACTGCTACTCATGAAATCGACTTACCGACTAAATTTAATGAATAATCGTACATCACCAATGTCATGTTTTCATAGGTCTGCTGTTATGATTGTATGTTTTCAATGCAATGAATTTCAAATCGAGCATGGAGTTAACGAGGGGACCCAATCTGTCACTGTCACTGTTAAAATGAAAAAAAAAATTACGCACATATCGCAACTAAGTTTCGTACATATCTTTATAACTTACGCATAAAAATCGACATGAATTGCAAATGGACATTATACGAAGCAAAACCATTCATCGGCGAAAACTGGGGGAACTTTCTACAAACTTTATGCATTTTGAACAAATAATACCATTTGTACATATTGATATGAAATGTATACAATTTGTAAACAGTGCATACTTTGTATACATTGCATACACATCGTATACACTATGCAAATTTTACACAATATGTATACATTGTTTACAGTTTATACATATTGTGTACAATCATTACACAGAATGTACACATTGTACGCGGGGTGTACAATGTGTACATTCTGTATAATGATTGTACACACTATACATTGTATACATTCTGTATACATTGTATAGAGCCTGTATTAAAATTGTATACAGTTTTTTCACTAGGGTAATCACTGCCATTCCGTGATAATATTCTGTGAGGGTAATTTTACAGTTCAAAATAGGCTAGGATGCATTTTGTAAGCAATGCATCATAACTGAAGCGAACTACAATTAGGGGGTAAGCTTATGGTTTATGTGCAAATGGCCATTTTGGATCTGGAATGGACTTTCATAAAAACTCAAATCAGAGGAGGAGAAGTTGTAGCATTTTTTAGCAGAAATCCTCAATCATTGCCTTGCTGCTAATTTTGTAGTACTCATCCCACTTGCAGCTTTGCTGGCCGAGCAGATGGAGAAATTCATACTATAATGCAACTTTTGTGGAGCAACTCATTCAGGATCAGCTTCATTTCACTATATCCCACTATTTTTTCCCCATCCAGTTTGAAATGTTTTTGTCTTTAACCTTTCTCTTCATCGTCCCCTTTCTATTTTATCTCTTTGCCTCGTCCGTAAGGCTCACTTAGTCATATACATACTATTTTGAGTATCTAGAAACCATTATGCTTCTGTGAGAGTAGAGTATTTGCTCAAACCTAATTGTCTCTAACTGTGACATGTCAATCATGGCACTACCGGTAGTGCCATGATTGGTACCGGTAGGTCCCTGAGAGCACAAAGTTACCTAGGGAGCACTAATACCTGACGGCACATAAACCTGGCCGTAATATTGTGACAACCTTGTTTTTGTAACATGGCTAGAGATGGGCAACTTGGTAAATTACCGTGGTAATTTTCGTAAATTACCGTGGTATTTTTCGTAAATTACCAACACCCCTGAAAATTACCGTAATAAGCGGTAATTTTCAGAAAAGTTATTTTCAGAAAATTTCTTCTTCACGAAGAAACCATTGGAATGGGTAATATTATAAATTAAGAAGCTAGAACGATGTTGTTTACGCTGTGTCATGATTAATTCCAATTAATTCAGAGTAAAATAACAAATGCACATTGCGCAGACGTATGTCTTTGGAACGAAAATTTCTCATAGTGTGACAAAAGAGAGGCAAATTGCGTGTTGCTGCCAACTTCGTTTTAATTTTTTTAATGAGTTATAATAGGTAAACGTCGTGATATGTTTGATATAAGCATCGGCATTTATATCTCAATGCTATTTGACTTCGTTTGGAGTCCTCTGATAAGGATTTGCAGCTCAAAACTTAAAATTACAGGAAAATTACGGTAATTTTCGAAATTTACGGTAATTTTCAAAAATTACCGTAATTTACCACGGTAATTTACCTCAATTGAAAATTACGGTAATTTACCCATCTCTTAACATGGCAACATTGTAGCAAGCTTTAAGTTGTAACCTTGTGTTAAACATTGCCGCAAGGTCGCTAATGCATGTTTTCCAACCTTGCCGCAAGGTTCCGGACGTAGCCTTGCCGCAAGGTTCCGGACGTAGCCTTGCCGCAAGGTTCCGGACGTAGCCTTGCCGCAATGTTACGGGTGTAACTAGGCTTGTGCGATGACCGATTTTGGTCATCGATTTTCGATGAAAACATTTCATCGAAATGCTTCGATGACGATGGCTGTAATCGATCATCGAATAGAGTGTACACGATGATCAATGACTATCGATGAATGTCGATGATCGATGACTGTCGATAATCGATGAATTACGATGATCGATGCGGATGTCTTGGTTGGCACTTTGGTGTGGCTATAAAGTGAAGATTGATTTGGGTCAAACTTATTTGAGAAGGACAAGGCCTATTTATTAAGGAGCGAATCAAGAACCAAGTTACAAATTAAGCAACAACTCATTGTTGTGGTGTAATATAATTCTAATTTCCGCATTTTCATCGGTGAGTAGATGTCGGTCGTCCAACACAACGTTCCCTGCATCGCTGAAGAACCGCTCTGACGACGTTGAAGTGGCAGGAATACAGAGGGATTTCCTCGCGTACTTCTGAAGGCGGGGATACACATTCTTCCTGTCCCTATGCCTATGTAGGACGTCCGAAGATTTGGATAAAGCTGGGACCTCCTCGTACTTGTGGAGCTCCACCAGGAAGGGGTCGTCAGCAGAGGTAGCGTTTCTTGTGTCAGCAGCACATCACGACTCATCGACATCAATGATTCGCATCAACTCATCGACATCGATGATTCTCATCGACATCGCTTATTCTCATCGACTCATCGCAGTCGATGGTCGATGACATTCATCGTCATCGATGACTTCGATTAATCCACTCATCGCACAAGCCTAGGTGTAACCTTATTGCAAGGTTGTACTGCAATGCCGTGGTGAGTTCACAGTTCAAACCAGTGTAGTAGAACTCAGTCCCGAAACGTACTAACATTCATTTGTGAACGTTCATTGTAGTAACATGCTTTCACACGGTAAGTTCCCACCAAATCGCGTTGTAACATATTCGACATCGCAATACTTAACATGCAGAAGATATTTTTCCACTCGTGGTTTAGAATGAGATGTACTTACTCCTTCCTTGATAATATTAACTTGTTTGTCCTCGTGTTTACTCAATTACTTCTTTCACACAGCCACATAAATGAAAGTATGAAAAAATGGTAACATAAGTGTGATTAGGAATGACTGATATGGACGATTGTCGACAAGTATATGAACATGTTGTTATAAAATGCTACTATGGTATGCTACTGTCTCTCGTGCCCTGCCTAAGTTATGGAAGACTGCCAACCTAACGAACCTATAGTTTGCCTACGCACGTGTGCAACTCTTGAGTTATTAGTCCGAGGGTGAGAGACTCTTTATATACCTCTCCTTTTCGGCACCAAATCACTCGCGAGATCCAACTTCAAAAGACTAATACTACGAAGATTTCCCTTGGAGCTCCTTATAATATTCCTCGGAAATCATTTCTGGGATAAGAAATAAGCTTGGCCGGTAGGTATATACATGATTAATATTCTTTCAATGCTGAGAGAGATAAATAAGAGTTTTCTCTGAATAAGTAGCTGTTGCTGACAACATATGGACAGTGTTGCAAAAAGGTGACTTTTAATGAAATTCCCCAAAGGTTTGCTTTTCTCTAGCAATTATTTCCCATCAACAAAGATCCCGTTAGATGGAACAACACTCAAGAATAATAAATAAACTCGTGTACGTGAGGAATATGAACAGCTAATTTTTTTAACGTACAACTTCTCACCATCTTCGGCCCTGACGAGCATGCGCAAAAGAGAGCTTGCGGAAACAACCTTGCCATACCCCTAATTCATCATTTCCATTGTAACCTTATTCTTTCAATATTCCCGCGACATTTTAGCAGCATTGGCAACGTTGCCAAGGTTCCCGAAGCAAGGTTGCGATACTATATTAATAGGATTCCCGAGTCCCGCGCCGCCATTGATACCAGCCCAGTCGCGTAAAATAGGTTCCACCGAAGTAGGTCAAGAGGAACACCGCCAGGAAGGAGAACTCCACCTTCTCCTTTCAGCCGTCCCGCCTCTTCCGACCCCCTCCACCTGTTGTTCAAACACCACCAACTGTCCCGGAGGTGGAACGTTTCTGGAAGGACATCTGCGAGACTAGAAAGCCGTTCAACGAAGGTACTCCAGCTATTGCCCACTTTCAAGAGTTTTGTGACCGCCACCTAGCGGATATGGATCGTCCCATCTCAGTCACGGAAAGTGATGTGAAGAAGGCCTTCTCTGGCAAGAAGAACTTCATTGCTCCAGGAATGGACGCAGTGAATAACCTCTGGTGTTAAAATTTCTCTTCCACGCACAAACACCTTGCCAGGATCTTCACATCCTTCCTGTCCGGAACGGAGCCAATTCCGTCCTGGCTGACTGAGGGGCGAACGGTTTTATACCGAAAAATGGAGACTTGTCCAATCCGATGAACTACCGCCCTATAACCTGTCTCAACACTGTATATAAGGCGTTCACTTCCATCTTGAACGACCTTATCCTCCGCCACGTCCAACCGGTATCGGAGGAAGTGTACGAGCAGAGGGGCTCGAAGAAAGGCATCTCGGGATGCAAGGACAACCTGCTCATTGATAGGTGTGTGAGCCAGGACGCTTGTCAATACAAGCGTAACCTGTCAATGAGCTGAGTGGGCTGTAAGAAGGCTTTTGATACCACCTCTCATGAGCTGATTATAGCCATACTGAGGTACATGAAAGTCCACCCAGAGGTTGTGTCCTGCATCGAACGCCTGTTACCACTGTGGAAGACGCGCTTCGCCATACCATCTGGCAAGAAGACCGTCTACACGGATTTGGTAACATACCACCATGGCGTTTTTCAAGACGATAGCCTCAGTCCCCTCTCTAGTCTCCGGCAATTATTACGGAACGAAACCTGATGCTAGCCGGAGACTCGGAGGTGGAAGTTACTAATTGTAATAAATAATAATAAGAACTTTTTCCACCAGAATTTATTCACTGCGTCCATTCCTGGAGACTAGAGAGGGATCGCGCCTAAGGGTAGCCACGTCCGCCACTGGTGGATAGGTGGCTACCCGGAATTAGGGTCATGCGCACGAAGCAGGCGGAGAGATCCGAGAAGGACAGCCTTCTGCATTGCACTTACAAGTGCATCCGCTCGCGCCCTGCATGCCGGGATGCACTTGAGATTTTCGACCAGTGAGCTCTTGACACAACCAAGGACGCCCACGATGAGGACTAACAGTTTCACAGAGTAGCCCGCATACATTTGCCGGAGTTCGCAAGGCAGATCTTGATATTTAGTCCTTTTTTCAATCTCCTTCGCTGCCATGTTCGTTTCGGCCGGTGCCGAAAACTCGATCACGAACATGGCTTGAGAGAGATTGTCGAGGAGAACGATGTCAGGCTTCGTCGCCTCCAATTGCCTCGAGGTGGAGAAGGAATAATTCCACCAGATCTTACACTTATCGTTCTGCACGACGGACTCGATGTCTCCAGGGACGTAAGGCAGCACCGGATTCGCGTCTTTACCGTAATGGTGTCTTAGATGGTCATACAACACCCGCAGAGCTGAGTTGTGCCGGTTTAGTCATCGCTTGAACTGTTGGTGTTATATGGTAGTCGTTGATTTCTAGTTTACAAATGAATGAAAAAATTCAATTGCAGTTTCAGGTTATTTCCTTTTATTCAATGATAATAACTTTATCATATGTTTGTTCAAAAAGTATTTTAAATATCCAAAATTTACAGAATATCAAATTTTAAAATGAAAATATCGAAGCAGTGAGAATAAAAAATCAAATTTTATTCATTTTACGTGCCCTCCATTCCGAGCCAGGCTTAATTGAATTCGCCCGATAAAAGCATGTGTGAATGTGTCTTCCAGCATATTTGGGAATGTGAACTCTGCACACGTTATAATTACTTTCTTCACTTCTTAGCCCTTTCGCTACGAAGGACGTGTTAAAACGGCGTCAATTTTTCTACGCAAGCGAACGAAGGACGTGTTAAAACGGTGTCAATTTTTCTACGCAAGCGAACGAACGACGTGTTAACAAGTCGTAGTCGCTAAGCTAGCCCCAAGCAGGCCAGAAAGGTGTGTGTTATAAAGGCCCTCTTCTCGGGACGTCTTAGGTGCCCTTTCTCGGTCCGCGGGAGAGGATTATCCTGACCCTTCGTTGCAGTGCGCGCCCCAATCCCAGCAGGGGTCCGCGGTCATTTGCTTGTTGGTGCAGTGGAATAACAAACTATGAAGTTATTGTTTAATTTAAAAATTGAGCATTATAAGTATATTCCTTATGTTTAGTTCTACAACTGCAAATTTTAAACGGAGCGCTACCGTTATTTTTAACGTAGTTCGTGAGTAAAAGAATCTCCGAACAAATTTTTGTTAATTATTTAGTTGGTTATGAGTGATTTTTTCATGTTTTTATTTAGTTAGGAAGTTTTAATGTTTTTAGGTTCAACAACTGAATGCTATTTTTTCATACGTAATGATGGCCATATTTTTCGTGAGTTTCAATGTATATTTTTCCCTGTAATTACTCAGTCTAATATAATCATGACAGCTGACTATTTCACTTTCTTTTGTTGGTCAATGGTTTCCGCCGAAAGAATACAGTGATTTCTGGCAGTCCTTCGAATCGAAATTAAGGATTCCGTAGACCGTACATCTCATGTTTTAACATGCTGAAGATTTCGAAGTATCGTTTCTTTGATTCGCGCTCTGATGATGTCAAAGGCCTGAATAAGGCTTTTTTAAATGCATAATAATTTTCTCGCAGAAAAGTGGTCAAAATAATTTACGAGTGTGACAAACGGCAAAATTATTTGCTTAACCATTGATACGATTTTTTTGCTAGAGAGCTTAATATTAATGGTAGAATTTCGTTTAAAAGCTGTAAAGGCACTGTAAAACTAAAATAATTCGTTTCCGATAAAATTAATATCGACGCTGCAGCAACAATTTTTTTGGCAAAACAATTGCATAAACAAATAGTTGACCGCGACGGCATGCTGTTAAGGGGTCCCCAAGCGGTAAAGGGTGAAGATTATCTCGGCCCGGTGCCCGAGAAAAAGGTTCGACACCCCTCTGGGCCCCAACCCAACTTAGGGAAACAGGTACCGGAGAGGATCCTAGCGTAGCGAAAGCTCCGTACTGGCAATGCAAAGAATACTTTATGGCATTCGTGAGGGAAGTAGCATTTTCTAACATGTGGCTCCGTCGCGAAAGGGTTAGATGGACGGAAATGTTTCCTGGTGAACTTTGGCCCTTGCCCAACCGTCAGAGAAAATCAACAGGTCAGAGATTTCCTGGAGGGACTTCACCATCATATTGGGCACTCTTTGAAACCTATAGTTCGATACATTTTTAGGCTCCATTCACTTTTTGACTCCCGTGTGACCTTTGACCCCGGAGTAACCCTTGAAGGTCAAGGGATGACAAGAGAGGTCTGATGACCTTGCCATCGTTATGGGCACTCTTTGAAACATGATTCGACATTGTTGTAGACCCGGTTCACTTTTTGTCACCCCTATGACCTTTGACCCCTGAGTAACCCTTGAAGGTCAAGGGATGACCAGATGGATCTGAAGACCTTACCATCGACCAGGGAAACTTTTTAAACCTATGATTCGACAGGTTTGTTTCCTCATTTCATCTCTTGTCACCCTTTGACCTTTGACCCCTGAGTAACCCTTGAAGGTCAAGGGATGACAAGAGGGATCTGCAGACCTAACCATCGATCTTGGCACATGTTTAAACCTATGATTCGACACGTTTGTAGCGGTGATTCTCTTTTGTAAACCCTGTGACCTTGACTGTGCCCGTACAGGGGTCACAGATGCAATCTTCGAACTCCAAAGTTCTTTCATCATGTTCTTCGTGCCCAAAAACATGATAGTTGTAAGTTTCACTAAGTAATTCTGTCTTTTTTGTATTTCGAATATTTTAACATTGAAATCCTATAAGGCAAAATTTGGATTTTAGGTTTGACCCTATTTCTGGGGTCAAAAGGTCATATTTTTAAAATTTTGCTTTGACTCAAAACTTACAAGCCTTTTCCAGCCTGTAACCAAATTTCATCCTTGTGGCTTAAAAGAAAGTGTCTAAAATTAGAGGTCAAAAATGACACACGATCAATGGGACACTCTGTACATAGTGAATGCGGTCGTATAGTCTTTTGCCGAGCCATTTCTGGGTTTGTGTCTGATACGCACCCCATCACCGAGATGCAAGGTGTTTTTAATGATTGCGAGAGTTTTGAATCACCACTGAAATGATTTCGTAAATTGACTCAAAATAAGGTCGTATCTTCATAATTTAATACTTCTGTAAGAAATGAGAACATACGGAAATTAATTCTAGGTATATTTGTGAGTACCGTATTTCTTAATTAATTTGAGTGCAACTCCGACAATGTCACTCAATACGCTGTAAATATATATGAAGTCCGCATTTTGAAGAAGGAAACATACGATCTCTTTATGAGGATTATCAATGGAAAACATCGTAAAAATGAAAAATTAGTGCGTCATCCCATAAAAGCAATGGTAAATCGGGGAAGACCAAGATGGCGGACAGGCCACGCCCACATTACAGATTCCAGCATTTGCCAACATAGGAAGCGCCCTCTCCATATACCTCAATTGTTGCGACCGTTGCGACGTTGCGACAGTTCAACGGTCTGACGCCATGATTTCCAAATTTGTGTTCAATTTGTGTTCTCATTTGACTGATATTTGCCGCTGGAGCTCTATCGCCGAGCTATAAAGCCCCCCTTAACGCGACATTGCTGCAAGTATGTGCAGTCTGGGAATATCAAAATGTAAACATAAACATGAAAGGACCGTATAGGTGTGAGAGAACATATACGTATCCAATGCAAATTTTGTGCTCTCAGGACAGAATTTGGTGCTGCACATATATGTGGAATATATTCTACCATCAATATCTACCATTCTATATTATGTGTACTAACTATCATTTGACGCATTATAGGTATTTAATTTTAAGCTTGTGTTATTAAATCATGAATAGAATCACCTTTTACAGAAAAATCTAAATAGGAGCTCCTACTGCTCCTACCACACGGTCGTCAGGATCGTACCGTGAGAGCACATCGAGTTTGGACTATACTTAATGAACACCCAATTTAAATGTCTACATCTGGTATATAACAGGCGTATGCCAGATGTAGATGTTATGATGGGTTTAAATTTGGGTGTGCTGCATACGTTTTGCTCACAGGGTCAGTATGCGGAAGAGCGAGATCCCATTGCGTATATTGAAATCTATAGTTTTTTTTAAAGAAAAGGCTGTTGGTAGGACATCTCATGTACTGTTGAATTATACCAAAATCCTAAATTTTGGTTCAAAATTGATATTTATTTACCCAGTTGTAATTGTTTTCCTGTTTTAAAAATACTCATGGGTAACTTACTGCCTTTGATTTTTTCGCATTTGTTGTTATTTGGAGTTAATGTATTTCATTCAACATTTAAGTGAATGAGGAGAAAGAATAGGTCAAATTTTGATGCTGTGGTGTTATGACTCAGTTAAATAACTCAGGTTTTTTATTTATCCATCTATTGTGATCCATGAAATAGATTGAAGCTTTCATGTTGAAATTTAAATATTGAAAGGTATCCCGCGTAATATATGTTCCATCAGTTCGCTATCCTGGCGCTAGAGCACAGCACGGGAGCGAACTTCACATCTGTATCATAATTTTTATAAAATTTCTTGTGGTACATCCTGGTGACTTAACATCCTGGGATTTGGATTCCCGGAATAAAATACAAACTGAGGTTTCGGAATCGGTGTGTAATTATCGACGGTGTGTAATAATTAGGTGATTGTTCTGTTGGCCTATCACACACATCTCACCTTATCACCTTTTATGAGTTTTTTACGGGATTTTCTTTTACGTTCTTTACAAAATGGCGAAGCCAGTGCGAAAAACAACGGACGATGAATTGTCATTTAAGTGTGGATTCATTTTTCTCTTAGCTCTAGGTTATGGACCCGGAACGGGAGGCCTTACTAGACGAATCTCGCCTTTCTGCTTCTTCTGAAAGCTGTTCACGTGCTGTCATTGTTCCCGAGGAGGATTACTCATCACAAGTTGTGGATACTGCTGGTACTTACTGAAAACGTTTTTCAAGTTGCCTTTCTGGATTTTTCCTTCTTTATGGCTTGGGAAATCCTGTGCCTATGCTATAAATCTTGAGTCTGACGAATGGATAAGATAGAAAGAATTTGCGATAATAATTGTTTTTTGAATTAGGCACATGGTTTGTTACCCCAATGATTTATGTCACTGCAAAATTTTCTTGTTTTTCTCTTTGACTCCCAAATTGTTGCTTGACTAAGCCTGAATTTCAGCTGAAAGATTGCACAGTGGCACGTGTAAGATTATGTATTTTCTGCAGTATGAACAGAAATAATCGAGGCGCTCATAATTTCGCTGATTCCCTGCGAGCTTGAGGGAACAGCTTAACTTTCTTTTACTGGATATTCATGTAAACATTTCCTCCACATTTTACTTTATTACTTATTATTTAAATAAATACCTATTAAGAAACTTTTAAAATTCTAAGTCATGTTCTCATCACAGACAATATTCCTCGGCACGGCTACATATTCTCAGTAAACAATACAGAAACAGTATTTGTTATAACCGATCATTAGCTGAATTGAATCAGTGTTGCATTGACAAATTAAAACGCGAATGTAAGACAGATGGAACAATACATTTGCAGTGCCATAGTAACCACCCATAATTGTTTCATTACATTAGAAAATGTTTGTCCCATGTGTGGTACCAATGAAGTTTTATTGAAAAACAATTTCATTTGTTGCTAACAGCATATTTGTATTCTTACATAAACATTTTACTGCCTTCAAAAACGTTTTAAATGATATCAAAAATAAGAACGTGTTTTTGAGGTAAGTACCCACTGAGGTAAGCACATGTTATGTAATTATTCATGTAGGTCGGGTCGAAATCTAAACTAAGGTGTATCCCCATATTTACCAAAACAATACTCGTGGTTGTTCGGGGTAAATTGAGTTGAACAGGTTCAACTCAAATTATCCCAACATTACACCAATTTGGAAATAAACTTTTAATGAAGATTTTCTGATTGAACACTTGAGTTATAATTGTCAAAGTTGATTACTTACTTCCTAGCCAACGGGCAAAATTTAATATCTGAATACGAAAGGCGATATATAAATTATGCATTTGTATTGCATTTTTCTGTAGAAACATTGTTTTTTTATATAGGTATGTGTTATAAGATAGGCTTCTGTAGATGTCTGATGTATAAGATCATTATAGTTGTTATATTGGTATAAATAGTCTGATGTTAGGATGCTGAAGAAAATTGGCAGGCAAGTAGTCCCTGATTATTGATTTATGAATCACCTTATTGGGTTGTAAATCCATTAACTTCAACAGAAAAGTTTGAAATATTTTATATTAATCATAACACTTAAAATTACGCATCTTCCATCATGGGAAATTGAGTCGGGTAAATTGCACGGTCTCAATGTGAACGTTCATAGTTTGAATCTCGATCATGATATTTCTTATCCCATCGCAGTTTTGCTGTATTACCGTCCCTGGTTATTAATATTTTTAACATGTTTACCCAAGATGCATTTTACCTACCTTATCTATTAATTGCGTAAATTACGTAATTAATGGATAAAATTACTTTTCATTTAATACCCGAGTTGACCATACACGAGTAATCCGGTTTGGGGCAGACATACAACTGTATATAGACTGGATTTATTCCACTTGTGCACATTTAAGAATGGTTTTTAAAAGAGATAATTCCTGAATATTAAACGGCCTATAGACCAATTTGCGGCTGTTGGTGATGTATGGGTAGGTTGCTAATTTTTGAATTTTAGAGTTAATGCCTTTCAGGATTACACATTACTAGTCCTACCTACTGTATCTGCTATGTGATAATTCAAAAACTACAAACATTGAAGGCCTTATTGTCATCTCAAAACTACTATTATAGCTTAGGAGGATATTTACCTTAGTTTTTTGGTTGCCAAAATGTATCTGCAAGAAATAATTTTCAAATACTAATCTCCATCTTAGAATTCCCATCTCTGCCACTTCCATCTGCTACTCTTGCTCTTCCTATTTTCCCAAGTTTTGGCTTCATGTATCATTGCCAGTTATTCTATCATTCTCTAAACTTTTCCCTTCATTCTGCAGCTGACTTTCCTGTCAGACAGGGCTCTACTTAACTTTCTCCAGTTCATCCATCCACATTGGACGCTATACCAGTGGTGGATCTAGGTTTGGACCAAGGGGGGGGCAAACTAGGGGTTTGGGGAATTCCCCCCAGATGAAGGGGGGTTCTGGGATTTTGGAAATTCGGGATTTTCAAGACTCAAAAACGGCGATTTTAGGCTAATTCTTTGATAAAAAAAGACACTACTATGCACATGTAGTAGGTGGTTTTATTAGTTTTAAAGGTTTATCGTGGTCATTATGGGCCTAGTAATACCGGTAATATTAATAATAAAGACTTATGATGATGCTTTATCTAGTTTTCAAAGTATGCATTATGATAAGGAACACAAATATAGTCAAATCACTTTTATGATTAGATAAATTCATTTGTTTTTATTATTAAATTTTTTACGTTAAACAAGAGTCAGGAAGTTTAAATAGGAAAAAAACATTCAAAATGTAATTACAATTAATTTAAATTTGACTGCTTGTTGATCTTTGAACTACAGATACTTAACAATAAAAGGGGGAATTTATAATGGGTGCTATAAAATAGCAAAAAAAATACTTCCGATTGAATACAGTGGCTTAATTTAAAAATCAATAATGACATTCTTTGGCGAGTTGTTGTGGAAGCTGCGTTATGAATCATTTCCCCAGTTCTCTACACTCATCCGTCTATTCTTAGCCTTGCTAAATATGCTGATTATTACGTTTACTGGTATCTCCCTTTCTTTTGACACGTTTGCGAGTCCCAGTCCATTTAATCGTACATCTCCCATGGTACTTCTCAAATAAGTCTTCAACCTAAAACCAAACATAAAACCCATTTTACATGTTATAAATATGTAATTAGAAAAAATACAAAAATATTTTACATGCATTATTGAAAAGTAGTACAACAAAAAAGATCTTTAAAACAACAAACATAAAAGTGTTTGATAACATGACTGATTTAGAAAGATTATAATACATAATTATAATTACCTTCTTAGCGTTGAAAATGAACGTTCCGCTGTTGCAGTTGTAACAGGGATCATTCCCAAAACGTGAAGGAGAATACTGATCATTGGGAAAAAAGAAATGTCCAATTCTTTGATTGTATCAAATACTGTTTCAAGTGGATTGCATATGTTGCTCCATTTCTTTCTCCACATCTTGACCTCTCCCACCATCAAGGTGGTGCTTCCAATCTCTTCAGTATAGGTTTGATATTTTTCAGCAGCAGCTAGAATTTCCTTGTCCGTGAATCTTGATAGGTTGGAGGGAATGAGGCCTTCAAGAGGAGGGACTCCACGGAAACCTCTGCTGAATCTTGCATCTATCTCTGAAATAAAATGATCCAAAAGAGGCAGGAAGACTGATCTCCTGAAATATTCTTCAGGATTTTCTGCTGGCGCGTTGCTTCTGTTTCTTTGACGTATGCATGTTCTCGGTGTTGATATTTCAAACCCCAGCTCATCTCTAACTTGAAGGGAGTTTTCATACAGACTGTTGAACTCAAGTTGGGCTTCGCGCCGAATATTTTTTAAGTTCTCCAAAATGTCAGTTACATTAACTAAAGCAGATGAGATATCCTGCTTGGGGCTTTGCAACCATTGACTTGGTCTTGTTAAACCAAGCCAGTAGGTTGCAACTTCAAGGCCAACAACAAATTTGCTTTTTTTGATGGCGCAGGATAACATGTACGCTTCAGAGGACACTTCTGGAGTTTTGTTGTCACTCAAATCTTCCAGTACCTACTGTGACAAAAGGAACAATTAACTCTTTAAAGGCGATGAGGCTATCATGTCTTTCGACCCATCATGTAGGGCAAAGTGCCTTCACTCTGTTTCTTTCATTCAGAGAAATTCATATTTTCGAGAACATCGATAACAGCATTTACTCAATGACCGGAGGCCAATAGGAAGACAGAAACAGTTCCAACCGTTCCCATAACATTTCTTATTGCTGGGATTTCGCAACATTTTGTGATGCACAAGTTCAAGGAGTGACTGAAGCAATGAGTGTAAATTGCGAGTGGCTGTTGCTGCGATATTAAGGCTTGCACACCGTGTAAATGACCCGCCATATTTGATCCTCCGTCGTACCCTTGACCACATAGGTAATCATATGACAAGCCAAGTTTTGACATCTCTTCGTCTATCGTTGATTTTATAGCCAAGCTCGTTGTTGATTTGAGCTCAATGAAGCCAATAAATTCCTCCTTCACTATGGATTTGTTCATATCAATGTATTGTTAACAGAATGGAAGTTGCTCCTCCCTACTAACATTACTACTAACCTACTAACAGAATGGAAGTTGCTCCTCCCTACTAACATTGGTAGTCTCGTAGCCAAATAAATACAGAGGCTGCCACTGCGCTATTGTGCGAATTCGTGATTATTTGTCCGGTTTCAACAGTATCGCTTCCGATTGTAACATACCAAAACGCGTGTAAAATAGGCCCTAAGTTTAAAACTAATTTGTATTTTAATTCGTTATAGTAGGTAAATTTACCGGAAAATATAACTAAATACTTCTGTACAAAGTGGTAACCTCCAAAAATTTCGATTTCATCTAGTGTATGTTTCGACCCAATGGGTGGGCTATAGCCCCCCCCCCCCCCCATAGATCCGCCACTGCTCTATACTATATCTCTGTGGTCAGTCTTTTGACATTTGATCCCTGATATTGAAACTAATTAACTGCCGGCGACAATCACCACATGATGATTCATGGCCATATATTGTCTTCACATTGCTTATTCTCATGGTTTGCTTTTCCAATACCTGCCTCCATTCCTCCAATTTCTTTTTATTCTGCTCCTGGTAGTTCCTCAGAGTACAATGTCATTTACAAACAGCATGCTAAGTGGTGCTCCACTCATCGCTTCATTCACCTACACATCCATTACCAAGTCAAATACATAAGGGCTCAGAGCTGATCCCTGGTGAAATCCTACCCATACAGGGAGCCATTCGTCAAACCCACACTGCCTCTAACCTGTGTCTCTACTACCTCATATATTCCCTTCAGCAGCCTTATATGTTTTCAGGGACTTCTTTTTCTCTCATGCACCTCCAGATCTCTTGTCTTGGTACCAGATCCTGCACATGAGTGGGAATATGCTGTACCTGGCTCCTACAGGGCTCACCTTATCTGAGGGGAGGGGTAGCGCAGTAGAAGAAAGGGCAGAAAATTTGCTTATTCTGAATTGCAAAGGGTGATGCTCTTCCAAAAAGAAGTCATTTGCTTATTCTGGATTGCAAAGGGTGAGGCTCTTCCAAAAAGAAGTCAAACCCTGTGAAGAGGATTCTAGAGAAGTTGCTCTATCCTTTTACCCTATAAAAGAATAGGCAAAAGAAGAAGATTAAGCCTGCTTTTTTTCTTGAATCATTGCATTGAGGGTCAGGATATGGCATATCATTAATGGTGCTGACTATTCATGAATCATATTGTCTAGTCCTCATTTCGTAGTTGTAATCACATGAGCTAGAGAGGATTGTACACTGAGATCTCCTCTTCCATCCCAAGACAAGGCTATTGGCTCTTTCATTGTTCCAAGGACTTCTGTCTTAAGTAACCTAAGGAATGGATGTATGAAAACGGCCTGATATATCCCTAAATTATCTCTGATTGTCTGATGGAGCTCTGGTGACTTTCGTATTCAGCATTCAGGGCTGATGACTTCTTAAAAAGTCATACTGTACTCCCGTCAGTAGTGGGTGACTGCTTAATCAGTCACTTGCTTTGGTTTGTTTCCATTTTTGAATGCCTTCTCATAGCACTAGCACCACTTTTTCAGTTTGCTACAGTTGTTCAATGTTTAGCCTTTGCCCTGAAAGTGTCCATTTCTAGATCCAGCACCAACTTTTTTGAGTGGACTTGTCAATTTATTAGGTGTTTGACTAGGGCAGCTACATATGGTAACCGGTACTCGGGCTGAATGTAGTTACTAGTACTATAGAATAGGTGGTAGCACTCTTCAGAGATACATCATAGATACATCACTATGATGTATCTCTGAAGAGTGCTACCACCTATTCTATAGTACTAGTAACTACGTTCAGCCCAAGTACCAGTTACCATATGTAGCTGCCCTAGTTCTGCTGACAGAACTGATTGTATTTACTGTTTTTTATTGTTATTATTGTTTTTCTTCTGGTGAAATATTCAGGATCTTACGTTGATAATTGAGGTAAAATTATTGTTTTTATATTTGTTTGTAATTTCTACGAAATATACATCATTCATTGGTCAAAAATTTCCAGCTCGTCATCAGGAAAGATGGCTAAACATAAACAGTCAGGAGGGTTATCTCCGGATGATATTCATAATATCTTGACAAATGAAGAGTCTGATGATGAATATTCATCTGGCAGTGATTGTGATATTAGTGGTGAAATAACAGATAGTTCGTCTGATGACATGACATCTGATCCTGGGCCAGCAACCAAAGTAAAGAGGTCTTGTTTGGAACCGGATAAACCACCTGTGCTGAGGAAGTGGATGTCTGTAGGAAAGTTTCTTCCGACAATTTCTCCTTTCTTTTATGATTCAAAGTCAGGTATTTCAGAAAGTTTTTCTCAAAAACTGGGGGTCACTGATGATAATGGTGGCAATAGACTGGAAATATCCATTTTCAAACAGATTGTCGACGAAGAGTTTCTGAGCAAAATTGCGATTGAAATGAATAAATATCATACATTTACTTTTAAAAATACAGACGTAAAAGAAAATTCAAAATTACTCAAGTGGAAATGAATCACTGTAGAGGATTTGTATGTTTTCCTAGCTCTTGTCATGTTGATGGGGTACATAAGAAAGAACAGACTGAAAGACTACTGGTCAAAAAATTCTTTGATTGAAACACCAATCTTTGTCATTGGATAGCTTTCAGCTGACGCTAAGACTGTTGCACTTTTGTGACAACAATACTCAACTCCAAGGTGATCGGCTGTATAAAATTAGGGCAGTTGTAGACCACTTCAGACGAAAATATCAATCCATTCTTTATCCATTTAGAAATTTGTGCATCGATGAAAGCATGGTGGCTTGGAAAGGGTGCCTTCAATGGAAACGGTTTATTCCATCCAAACGGCATAGATTTGAAATAAAGATGTTCCTCCTTTGTGACTGTGAAACAGGATTTGTCCTTGACCACATTGTTTATACAGGGAAGGAAACTGAGATTGAGTATGATGAAAGTGTTGGAATATCAGGTTCTGTGGTGAAGACATTACTTACATCCTACATAGGAAAAAACCATAATGTCTACCTTGACAGTTGGTATACAAGTCCTAGTTTGTTTGAATATTTACACATAAATAGAACAGGTGCTTGTGGTACCGTTAGAAAAAACCGTAAGGGAATGCCAGAATTTCCTAAGAACATAAAAAAGGGTGAATGTGTCTCAAGACATACCACAGTCATGCTAGCTCAACGATGGCGGACAAAAAAGAGGTCAACATGCTAACTACAATTCATGAGGACTTGATGGTTCAAACTGGAAAAAGTGATTACACTACCGGGCAAAGCATTACCAAGCCACTAAGTGTGGTAAGGTATAATGAAAATATGGGATTGATTAACAAAGCTGACATGCAAATAAGTTTCACAGGAAATGTAAGAAAAACTATAAAATGGTATGTAAAACTTTTTTTTCATGAAATTGACATGAAATGGGGGCATTTACCTGGAACCGAAATCACAATTTTGTACTCAAAATCGTTAGATGGAAATGAAAAGAGAATTTTTGTGAAAAAAATAATCTTCTAACCACAACCATTCGCTCATAAATCAAAAATTAAAATAAGCAAAAGGTGACTCCCACTGAAAAAGCTGCTTTGATATCATTGATGTCATTTTCCTCACGTCCTTGATTGCTTTTAGGGGAATAGAAGGGAGTGGAGGGGGGTTCTCGGAAGGTCTCCTCACACAGATGCTGTCACAACTGCTCCTATTGGCAGAGTCAGCTGTGTCCCCCCCATTGCGATAAGGCAAAGTAGCTTTGCGAGCTCAGTTGTGATTGGACAAAGTCAATGACCTAAGAGGTTGCACCACGCCCACTTTTCGGAAAGGGTTAAAAACATCAGTTTTTCACCGCTTATAACTTGAGAAATACTTGAAGGATCAAAAAATAGAAAAATATGGGTCTTTTTATTTTACAAACTCAATCAGATTAGGCATTAAAAAATATGGTAAACGATCCCATTATGAGAGATAAGAGAGAAACAAAGTAAGAGAACAAATTAGGTGAAAGATACATTGTGTGGGGAATATTGCGTGTCCTTATACAAACACTCCAAGAGGTAGAAAGCTAATAATTACTATTTGTATTGGTACTTGGTGCCACAATTGGTTTTTTTTTTGGAAATAGTTCAGTAATTTCTCCTTCAATCCTTGTGGTAGCCGTCCTTTAGTGGTAAGTGGCAATCGTTGGCAGTTTTTATGTTAGGGGCAGTGGGTATGATTACCATCAGTTCCAAATCTTTCATCACTGAAATGCAATTTTTTTAAATTTCCACATATTACATCACTAATAGCATTAATAGTAAAACCAACCCAAGCATTATTACTATTATTGATGCTGTAATGAGTAGAGCATTTTGAACAAAAGCAGGAGGGACTTGGGTTCAGCCACCCCAGGAGCACCCCCTCTAAAAATTCTTGTTCCTGGGGTGACTGAACCCAAGTCCCTCCTGCTTTTGTTCAAAATGCTCTACTCATTACAGCATCAATAATAGTAATAATGCTTGGGTTGGTTTTACTATTAATGCTATTAGTGATGTAATATGTGGAAATTTAAAAAAATTGCATTTCAGTGATGAAAGATTTGGAACTGATGGTAATCATAGGATAAGTTATTTGTGGTAGTGCCACTTAGTGTTAGTAGTAATTATTTGAGGGAAGTGACTGACAGGGTCAATGGTAACTATAAATATTGGGGGTATTTGTTTAGAGCCAGGAATTTTCACGGAATGGTGGGAGGGTGGAGCAAAACTTGGCATAAGTGATTTGTATACATCGTTAAATTTTACATCGTTAAACCTACATTTTTTTAGATTGGTATCTTCTGTAACTCTCATATGACTTTGTCCTCAATGTCCAATGATGTTTTGTGATTTTTATTCAAGCCAAGAAAAGTCCTACTTGCCTTGATATTATTCATATATTTGTGTGTATTTTTTTAACCAAAATTATTCTACTTTAATTTTTGCTTTTGAAACCTTGAACCTCGTCAGTGTGTTCATTAATCTTGCAGAAGGTGCGGCAAAAACCAATGATGAAGACTCCCTGGATGTCATGTCCAATGATGGGAAAACTTTTGTTGTCTTTGATGATGAAGGAAATGCTGGTAAGTTTTAGTGAAATGGAATCATTACCTACAAGAGATATAAAAATCCAATAATGTGACTATTGCAATATCTGTGTTCATTACTCACTACCATTATGAAAGAAGAAGCTTGGACCCAGAATTGTAAATGGAGATCAATGTATTCTTATGTCGAGGAAAATCCATCTTTATGTGAGTTATCTATGATATCAGATGAGCAGAATGGCTTCAAGTAATGGTAAACTTAAGAAAATGTGTAAAGACTACAGAAAATTGACATTAATGTGTTCATTTAGTCTTGTAGTGTATATGCTTGAAAGTACAGGGTGTATCACCAAAATACTGACAAATTGAACATTTATTTCAACAATAGGGTAGTTTCCTATTATTTTTTTATTGTCTTGATCGAAAGTTTATAACCTCTGGAGTACGTGTTTTAAGCCGTTCGATTTTTAAATGACGTTAAGTATTTTTCCTCATTAATTAAAAAGTGAAAAAAATCAATGGTGTGAAAACGCGACGGTCAACTATTGCATGCCGGTTAATCCTACGTGTGACGTCAAACTATTTCCTCTACCTGCCACCAGGTGGTACTGCGGACGCTCCCAAATAGATGCCACACTCCGTTAAAGCTTATGAACAAGTATTGGAGGCATATTTATTCCGTTAATTAATTATAATTAACTTTTATTTATTTAACATTACTTATGCAGCTGATTCATTTAAAATCAGTTAGTATTCCTTTCACAAGCATATCATGTAGTTCGCCTATCGCCGCACGACCTTCACGCCATGCTTTGTCGTAGCAGAAGACACAGCGAGCAGGACGTCCTTGAGCCTATAAAATGACTAATAATACCATGTTTAACTGAGAATTCTTTTCCAACATTGATAGTTTTTACAGGTTTATACTAATAAATATTCACTAGAGCTGAGGGGCCCTGAAATACAACGGTAAGTTCAGGAGACGAATTTTCCTATGCTTCGCAACATAAAATACCTACCTGTTACGTCAGCATGAAGGCAGTGCACCCCACCATTTCAGAGCCTTTTCAAATGGCCTTAAAATTAACATTTAATTCTTTAGTAAACTGGGATTTCTCAATACAAACTTTTTGCGTAAATAAAATACATTTATGGCAGGGCACAAATCGCAATTAATGCAGTCTGTTGTCTTTGATGAAGGAAACTACCCTATTTTTTAATAAAAAATTAATTATTACAAAACATCCTTTTTTATGGTACTTGAAGAATCCCTGAAGACCACTATTATTCAATATATCCTCCATCAGCTTGAATGACAGCCTCCATTCTTAGTCTTAAGCATTCCCAATACAAGTTTTGTTGCAGAGCTATCCTTGCTAGTGAATGATGCCTCAGTAGCGTTACTCAATGGCATCACACTGGGATGCTGGGACTTGTAGGTGACCCTGTCAACTAACTTACTTTCATTTATAGTAGAATTCAAACCTATGCTATTGGGAGGTCCAGCTCCAACTCCAGCATATTGGTGTTGTCTGAGAGCCAGTTTTGGACCAAATGGCTTGTGTGGGCAGGTGCTGGTGTTTCCTGCTGAAAAACATGTCACCATTCCAGATGCCACAGTTTCCACATCTGTGGCTTCACCACAACCACTTTAATGCATTGTTGGCTTGCTTTCACCTACATTGATGGGTATATTTGCAGTGATTGCCCTAATTCCTCTAAAATCAGTGCTAGCATTTAGCAACTGTGGTCTTGTCTTTGTGTACATTCTATTTAGTGACTTCCTTGCTGGTGCTCAATTCTTTGATGAATTTTTTGGAATACGTATATTTTGTCACAACATATAAATGGTTTATCTTGGGTATCCAAAAAACCGAATTATTTCTGTGGTTGAGTGCCTGGAGGCCTTTGATGTTCATTGTGCTTTCATTGTACTCTGGTTTCAACGAAGTTGCCACTTTGAAAATATTACTGTTTGTTAGAAACATCAGGCTTTCACAATTTCCAATAATGACCTCTGGCTAAGGGAAAATAGGATGGGAAATTTAATACTGCATGATTAAATTCCACAAAGTTACCCCTGAAACTGTTGGATTTGTACAATAGAAATGATAATTATATGCATGCGTGGTTGCTTGATCATGTTTCTTTGAGAATTATTTCCCTGGGACTTGCTTATTGGGGATTTTATAGGAATATAGTGAAACCCATTTATATAAGGTAGTTCTCCAGCTGTCACTGTGGGCAGAGGGCATCAACAATATTAAGCCACAATGTGAAACCAACTTTGCATAATGTCTTTTGCAGCAGTATGCTCCTTTTTGTTGTTCAGAATTATCTTAAACAAATTAGGAGGCAAAGACAGCAGCAATGCTGCTCCTAAGGTTGGCTACACTGTCTGCTGTGAGGGTGTCAAGGTCATTGGAGTGAGGGAGGGGCATCGGATGGCAGTGAGGGGACAATGTAGCTTCAGCCACTCGTCTACAAATCTCCTTGGAGTCAGTCATTAGTAGAGACCTGTATTATTGTACTGTGGGCATATGGACTGAACTTAAGAATAGTTTTTATTTTTAGCTACTGTCACTACAAAGCAGTGTCTACTGAATTATATTCCTCAATAACAGTGTGGAATGTGATGATGTATTAGGGGGGTTCAAATGAAAAGGTACGAAACAACACTGTGGGTATAATTGAAATTGAAGTATTCACAAGTAATCACCAGAGGCCTGAGCAAAACTATCCCACTGTTTCTCGAGTCGAAGGATTCCCTGTTCCCAGAATTCCTGTGGCTGTAACCGGAGCCAGTCCACTGTGTCCTTCAGTTTGTCGTCTGAGTTAAAGCGCAATTGGATGGAACATACAACTGCCTGCTTCTCTCCTGTATTGTGTGTGGGTGCTCGTGCATGCACACAACCAAGCCGGACATTACATTTGCATCCCGAGATGTATCACTACGTTATTCCCAAGTGGCATATTCAAATTTCAACCTGCTTGGTTGTTACGACGTTTTGTACCTTTTCATTTGAACACCTCTGTATCATTTCTTGAAATGGTGCAACCTCCCATTTCCTGATGTATGTTATTACCAAAGGCAATTGTGAACTTGCATACTTGTGCTTTCATTGCTGTCGCCATGTAAACAGCATAGACCTGGACTTTGATGAGTTCCTCAGTAACATTGTCCTATTTAGTATATCATATTATGTCTAATTCGAAAATAATGTATGTGTCTTTAAAATGGCATATATTTTCAGCTGATTTCATCCCCCTGCTTAATTTGAGTCATCATAAATCAAATCAAAACATGGTTCAGACACTCAACTCATGTTTACAATATATTGGAACAATGAGCATAACAATAAAGCCAAACTTTTATCATGATGAAAGTATATAATCCTCAAGTATCATCAAAACCCGTCCATTTTTGATTGAGTTTTAAAACACGTTTGTATTAAAAATCAATTGGAGTCTACAAATTTTGTCTATAAGAATTGAAATTTAAATGGGTCCTACTTTGGAAAATTTAGAAAAAATAAACGCAAGTTATTTAATCTAAAACAGTGTTAGTAGAGATATAAAAGGGGTCTTATTCATCATGCTACACCAGCAGTACTTCATCTCAGTGGATGCCCATTTGGCCCATCCCAGGCTGTACACGAACCTTTCGAATGCCTTAACTCACATGCCTTCGGTGTTGAGGGCAGTTGCCTGTAGAGGTATTGAGTGGAAGACCTGTTTATTTAATGTTAATTTAATTTAGATTCTCCTTGATTAGTTGAAAAGGATGCTACCCTCATCTTTGGGAGGAGAGTAGGTGTAGCTTATAGGATGGATGGATTGTAAGGATGGTAGGTGTTTAGGCAGCAGGGCCTGTGTGATGATCTCCCACCGCAGCCAAAATGAAAATAGTTTGCCAATGGTAATTTATATAGCAGTCAGTGGAATAATCCCAAATGTTTCAGAACAATCCATTTTATAGGGATGCAGAAATGAAGATTTTTTTGGTCAGGCACGTGGGTGGGTGGAGAATTGGAAGGTGAGTTTATTGCAAAAAATGAAAGGTGGCCCTCCCGAGGTATGAATTCTTTAGCCTGGCTATTCTGCACATAAACTGACTATTCAGACCATAGGACATTCAGATCACCTCCTGGGTCTGAACATAGGTTTTTAGTGGGTCTTTTTGAAATGAGGATGTATCTTAGATGACCATATGTCTTATATGCTATTAATACTTCAAATAGCAGAAAATTTGGTATAGTTATGAATGCTTGGTGGGAAAAACACTCATCCAATTTATCTTTTAACACATAACATATTCTAATCTTTTATAGCTGCTGTCCAAATTGATGGATTACTCCTGGAAAATGGTGGTACTTCAGTGAAGAAACTGCTAGGTGATGATTCCAGCCATACATTAGTGGTTAAAGTTAATGAAGATGGTGATTTAGAATTGGACCCCTTCATTCAGGCTGTTAAATCTGTAAGTCTTAAGTTTTAATAAATACATATTTAAATCATTAATTCCTTTATCTCCTTGATACTTAAGATTTTATCCTAGCATTCTAGTTGAGGATTGGGCTTTTATCATTTCAAAGGTACATGAAAAGATAGTGGAAAAAAAATTACACATGAATTGAGATCCTATTACATAGTTTCTCCCTTGCCCTCTCCACTGACTCTTCCCTGCCCTCTCAATATAAAAAATTAAAATAAGCATACTAACACTAAGAATCTTACTATTACACGATGGCATGCTTAAACATAATTTTTTATCGTACCTTGCATCTACCTAATGACATTGTAACTATCTCACATGAACAGCTACCTACCCTACCTATGGTGACTGATTTCCTACTAACCCACAGATACAACAAAATGAATCTCAGAATATAGACATTACATGAGCGCTGAAATATATATGGGCATATATGGCAATGTGGACTTCTTTTGTGGACTATGGTATTATCATTGGGATGATGCGAAAAAATTAAATTTTACTTAGACCAATTTACACTCTGAAAGATCTCAACGGTAAATAAAGATGAATACGATAATCTTGATAGCACTTTTTCTGTTTCACCATCGACATAGAAGAATAAATATCAATAAGAGTACAGCAGTAGTAATAGAGGCATTGATTCAAAAATTTTATCACTTTACACACCCATACCTATAAAAATGTGCTGAATACGTTGCCACGAATATTTTCGGCACAAGTTGAAAATTATTTTCAAACAAATATTAACGCCTTGCGGTGCGTGTCGGTTCTCAAGTCGAGCATTCATGCGGCAGAAGCGTCCACATTGAGAACCTGAATGTGGCAGCACAAATCCTTTGGCGTTCGTCAAAAAACCGACTGTCCGGAGAGTGTGTGAATTGCTTTGTGTCATACTCAGAGCAAATTTTTTAGGTATGTATGCGGCTTTATAGCAAAATGAAGAATTCCTCGCATACGATTGGCTTTACGATGTGAACGGCACTTTGATGTCGCAATTATCTCGCATATACTATTCCATTGTGCATTTACAGAACAATGTGATACTATGCCTGGTGGACCACAATATTGTATCAATATCATAGTAGTTGAATACTTCATATGAATGCTGCATGTCCACGGTCGACATTTTTCAGCATCGCACAGTGAAAATAAGTTATTTTAGATGGGGAAATGCAGTATAACCAGACACACTATTTACCAGGATTTCTCCTTGTCTTCCACTGTTTCTTCATACTTACCACCAATGTTTTCCTTATTCGTCATGGTTTGATCTCAAAACATCACAATTTCATTACCAGCACCCAGTGAGAGAAAAGTTACCCAAAGATTTTACAGCTTGGGTCTGGACTAAGATTAAAACCACTGATTTGTACGAACTTATGAAGAGCGACCTGTAAGGTAAATAGTGTGGGGTAAAGCATAAGGATGAAAATAGAAAATATTAGGTTAGAATAGAAAAATAGAATTCTAGAAAAATATTATGTTAGGGTTACATAATGGCTAAAAATTAAATAATTCATTTTAATGGATATTTAGGCGAAGTATTTTCGGCAGAAGTACCTCCATATAAAATTTTTCTAATGGTTGTTCCATTTGGTTTTTCCAAAAGTGATCATTTCTATAAATATGCTCAATGTAAATGCCTAATGGGCTCCAAACGATAAAGTCGCAGTACGTTTTGTCACAAATGTGCAACTGTTCTTGTATTTGGTAATGATACTGATGCTTTTGCTTTAGTGTGACATTCTCCCCACTCTTTTGAACTTTTGAAGAAAGTTTAGTTTTTCTGTCCTGCTGCCTCTGTTGGAGACAAATCTCTGCAGGTAATTGGACGTTTCACTTCGATTATGCCTTTGCCATCTTCTACAACTCCATCAGGCGTTGCAGCCAGGAAAGACAAGGTTTCATCCACAAAAAGACCTGTAGGCAATACAGTATTTCCGCTAATCTTCTCATATTCTGCAACAGCATTTCTTTCAAACGCTTTACCATAAGACGCCTTATTCCCTTGAAAAGTTGGGAAGAATATCCTTTCTGCTACTTTTTCTCTACAGGTATTAGCCCTCAACTTATATATTTGACCGAATAAGGAGTCTCTTATGCCTTTCAGACACCCACGTCAGGCTAAGATATTGAGTCCTAATATCAGCTTCCAGCCATAGTCTGTGGTCTCTACTCAAAGACAGTGACGCAAGGAACTCATTCCTATTAGCTTCATCAACTTCCTCAGTATCCTTCAGGTGGCTACATATTCCATAGTCTTGGTCAGGTCCAGCTGGTCTTTGGAATTAATGGCTCGTTTTGTATTCCAGGCATCATTTGGACTGCTCATTCGACTTTTTTACAGCACTGGTCTCATATTTTTTGGTAAATGTTCCAGGACTCTTCTGCATCAGGCCCTTATGAATAAGGGAATGCAAATTGGGTCCTGCATTGTATGCAGTTACAGCCAACTCGCAATGTGTCTAATATGATCTCCTTACACAAATATTCACCCTCTTTCCACCGACATACTTAGCCGCACATGCATTATAGGATTCTGCCATGTTATTGGTGATGTTGCACATCAAACTGACTGAGTGGCGGGCAAGGTTGGCATTTAGTAAGAGAAGGTCGTCCCAAAGCCCATACACTTGCATCTGTGGGACTAAATTCTCCTCCCCTTCCTTTGGCCCCAAGCCGAAGTAGTTGGCACAACGTCCATGTTCTTTAAGCATATGGTTTGGGCCATTTCTAATGTCATTTTCTAAATTTTCCACTCAATTTGGTAAATCTTCCAATTCTCTAAATTTTATTGCGAGGTTATAGGTGTCATCAGCCTCAGCAAGTTGTCTCCCAGGTATTTCCTTAAAATAATGGGGACTGGCCCTCGAACGTTCTGAGGTTTCTTCACGAGTTCTCGCATTTTATTACAATAGTTGTGCAACAAGTGATTGGTGCATTCAATTTTCAGCATGGGAAGAGATATTCCATAAGGCATTTCTCTCATGAGCTTTGTCATGATGCTGCTGTCGCCATATCCTGCGAAATTAGGAAATCCATTGTAAAATATGTGTTATAATAAACTGATATTATACTCAAACTTAAATAAATAATAGCAATTAAAGTCTACTTGATAAATAGTGGTCTTAGATATGGCAACTACATATTCATAACTATACAGGGCTTATTTCGAGGGCGAAATAAATTATCCACTAGCAACTTACCTATCAGTCAATGGAACTTTAAGTTAAGCATTTCAACACTCATTTTGAAGCCCTCAACTATCACGTCCGATTCTATGGCTGTTGAAGATCCACTCCAATTCTTATAACAGACGTGTTCTTTAATTTCAGCCATACCATCCTTAGAATGCCCATGCGCACATATACAGCAGTATTTGTTTTGCACTCCTATGAAAAGTACTTTTTTGGGGTGATAGCCAACAATGTAGGCCTGCATAGAGTGCTATAGTCATTGCATAAAATTATGGTGTTGATTTCGTCATTTACAATAGAATTTCAAATTGAAGTTATATCGACATTGTTTTATATGCGCCACTCCAGACAGGGAATTGTAATTTGTTCGATAAGATCTTATTGCCCATGATACATCGCAGACAACAGTTATCTTAGGAATTCCATCTTTATCTATTTCTATTTCTCCCTTTTCAATGGCTATATCTGCTTCCTCCTTTGTTGTGGATTTTATTTGCTCCCACGCTACATTGTGGATGGTAGATGCTACTTTCTCCTGATGGTGCAGAAAAGTCATATTTGCCATGCAAGGCATATCCAATAAGGAAGATAACTCATTCATCTGTGAGTATCCTTGTCCAATGCATAATATTCTTGTGACCTAAAAAAAATTTAATGTATACATTTTAGAGAGCCTTCTGCCTTAAGCCGCACCTATATGGAATTACAAGTTTTTGAACACACATTTAGTAATCGAAGACAACTACGATTTCTAAATGACTAACCATAACTTTATTTATGTCTTTCTTTTTCGTGAGGGTCTTCATTACAAATGCTCTTCTCAATTCCACACACCTTCTACTTCAGATGGAATTTACTAAAAAAAAACCCCTTTCGTGTTTCTTTAATTAATTCCATATCAGAAATAGAAGTCTAGCAGGCCGTGCCTTTCAAAATTCCTCAAGACACTGAATATTCGATGTTGAATATATGTCTTCCTTTAGGCATACCATCAGCTGGAGTACTGAAAGCCCTTAAAATACAAACAGAATTAAGGCTGTTAAGCCTCGGACTTCGCCGGAAGGGCTTAGTTCCGATAAAGCTTAATATTTTATTGTGGGTTCTTGCCCTTGGCGTCGGGTGTCAATTGTAGCACACAAGACGGCATTTCATAAAACAAGAAAAGGTAATACCTTAGGTAGAGGTACTCTGTCTCTCTCAAACCTCGCGGATCGGCTTGTCGAAGGGCCTGGGTGGCTACGGAGGATGGCGGTGAGGAGCGGCGGCGACGGACTGGACGGGTTCTCCCAACACACTGGCTAGCAACGACTCGCGAAGCTAACGCAAGAAATTTCCCTTAGGGGGAGAATTTGCTAATGACCCCACAGAGGAAAGGCAATGCAAGCCAAATGTTGCTAAAGATGGAAAAAAGGGCGGAGATGGTTTCAACGGCTGAATTTGGGCACAAGCACACTTCTCTCACTTGCCACGGCCCTGCACGGGGCTCGAATCTCCCAACATATTTGTGTGTGGGTTCTTGCCCTTGGTGTCGGGAACAAGTAATGAAGTAAAAGGTTCGTGCTAAAGACAGAATTTATTAGGAAGCAAAAGTTAAACCAATCGCGTCTCGAATAGCCAAAAGAGAGTTACCTCACGTTACCTTAAGCTCGGGAGGATAGAAGAGAATGTGCGTTCAGTACGGGTGGATAGCGCGGCTTAGAGCACGGACCCAACGGTCCGCACATCGGTCTCCAATGATGGACTACATTTTGACTGCAGCCGATTCACCAATCTTCTCCTAAAAGCCACTGTGCATGCCATTATATATAAGGCAAAAGGAGGATGTTTTCCGGTGAAGTGGCAGGAGAGAAGGGGAAGTGCTAAGTTGAAAGTGAAATCTTACTCTCGAGGCACTGGCTGTTGGCTATTCTGAGCGACGCCCATTAACAGTACACAAATATCTTTTGGGAAAGTGAAATTTAGAATAACAAAATTCTATTGAGATTCATGCGCCCGTCCGGGACATTACAAGGCCTTGCTAACAAATTGTGTTTGCTAAAGTTTCAGGAATAAAACCAATGCTAAAATAATGATGGATTTGTGAGTCAAAGCATTGATTTGAGCTGTATAATCACTGACAACTTACGAAATACATAAATTCACTACAAATAATGAATATTACTGGAGATTTTGTGGATTCGAGTTTGTTCGGCTTTAACAGGCACTT
This sequence comes from Platycnemis pennipes, assembly GCA_933228895.1. Taxonomy (NCBI): domain Eukaryota; kingdom Metazoa; phylum Arthropoda; class Insecta; order Odonata; family Platycnemididae; genus Platycnemis; species Platycnemis pennipes. The sequence goes on from OW121846.1 coordinate 82,676,174, forward strand.
CATCCCAGGAGGAAAGGTAAATGTGAGTATAGAAATGGAAAGTTGCCAAGTGGGTTGCAAAATGAAGGTCATCAGGGGATGAACCCTGGATTGAAGTGCATCTAGGTTTTCTACACTCTGTAGACTTACAGAATACTTGTACAATAAATTCGTTGCTACTAACATTTGGTTTAAACATCACCTCAGGCGTAGGTACACTTGAAAATATCTGGGTACACTGAAAACTATCAAATTAATTACTGTGAATTACTGAGGATAATGATATGATGGAGAAGCAGAAGTTAAAGAACACTTAAGTAGCTTTCCTGGGGTGGAGTCTGATCATAATAGGGTAGTTTCCTTCATCAAAGAAAACAGACTTCATTAATTGCGATTTGTGCCCTGCCATAAATGTATTTAATTTACGCAAAAAGTTTGTATTGAGAAATCCCAGTTTACTAGAGAATTAAATGTTAATTTTAAGGCCATTTGAAAAGGCTCTGAAATGGCAGGGTGAGCCGCCTTCATGCTGACGTAACAGGTAGGTAGTTTATGTTGCGAAGCATAGGAAAATTCGTCTCCTGAACTTACCGTTGTATTTCAGGGCCCCTAAGCTCTAGTGAATATTTATTAGTATTAACCTGTAAAAACTATCAATGTTGGAAAAGAATTCTCAGTTAAACATGGTATTATTAGTCATTTTATAGGCTCAAGGACGTCCTGCTCGCTGTGTCTTCTGCTACGACGAAGCATGGCATGAAGGTCGTGCGGCGATAGGCGAACTACATGATATGCTTGTGAAAGGAATACTAACTGATTTTAAATGAATCAGCTGCATAAGTAATGTTAAATAAATAAATAAAATTTAATTATAATTAATTAACGGAATAAATATGCCTCCAATACTTGTTCATAAGCTTTAACGGAGTGCGGTGTCTATTTGGAACAAGGCCATGGATAGAAAGGTTCTGACAACTCGGGGCGGCGGCCATTTTGTGCGTCGAAAATCCTCAAAATGTTACTGTTGAAGTGATAGGAAGAAATGGACGACAGAGAGAAACACTATGAAAGACAATTTAAGTGTTGATTTTACATCGCGTGGTTTCGATTGCTTCGAAGTGAAGGGCGTAGTTAGTATTTCAGCCAAATGCTAATAAAGCAGGCTAAACTATTTCAGAAACAGATATAATCTAAAAGACTTAATGTGGGAAGTTTTGCGTGGATGGAATACTATTTCACAATCCTAAAACACGCGTGGTTTAAATTGAGGCCTGCTTTGAGGTTTGATGTTGACGAAATAAGTGGGAATTTCAAAGGCTTTCATGTTTCTGAGGATAAACATATGATGATGGGGATGGTTGACTGTGTAAACAGCATCCATAACCCTGAATTAAATGAAATTGGTAAATATAGAGGAATGGATAGCTGGCGACCACAATATCTCTCATCACACAACATTTCACCGATGATGAAATCACTGAAATTGTAATTCACAACAATAAATCTGAGTGGGGATGAATATGAGCCTGGAATTGTCGAAGCAAGACTACATATTAATGATGATCTTTTAAGAATCATCCAGTCCGGTCGCCTGCGACGTAGTGACGGGTGGCCATATTCACGACACTCATACGTTGACATCGCGCTGAATCAGCTGATAACAAATCAAGCACGGCAGAAAGATTTGCACGAAGCAAAGCATGAGAAATATCAAATTTTATATACCCTTTTCCAATAATAATGTTACACCTTTAAATGTGCTGTAATATAATGAACACTATGCTTCGCTGCCGTTATTTTCACTCACTGCGCAACTTCGATAATTTTCAGTAGTAATAACTTTGTGAATTAAGAAAGCCCTTTCTTTCTGATTATTCTCAGTGAATCTTTTAAAAATTATGTTCAGTAAATGGCAAACGAATATATTATGTCATAAATAATTGACTCCTTTCAATGAAAACATTCCGGACTTCAAAAATAGACCAGTTGCCATGCATGACCCATAGTCCGGCAAAATCCCTAATCCGTCATCACTTCGGTCCCGATTGTGCCGGATTAAAGATGCTCAACTGTACCTGAAATTTCTGAATGTTAAGGAATTAACAGTTAAAATTTGTTTCAGGGTACATAATACCTGAAATTTGTTGTTATAAAATAAAAATTTTGATATCGCTAATGAATTACTTGTATGTATAATTACATTTAATCAGCAGAATATTTATACCTACCTGGTGTTTAGCAGCAAACGCAAATAGATCATTTTGCATGTATTTATGTAAATGTACCATAATCTGCATTTGTTTATCAGAAAGCGTACACTTTTTTTCCTGCACGGTCATTAATACTTATTTTTTTAAGACTAACTCTTTTCCTAGTCCCTTGAAATTCATGACAGTGCAGATTTACTGTATATCCTTAGGATATAACCTTTATCAATGCAATATGATTGCCTTCTTGACGACATTAATTGATACCATAGGAAAACCAAAATGTAAACTACGTTTATTTGAAAAGGGAAATTTCACCAACTTAGGTGTTGAGATTAAAGGTTTTTTTACCAGAATTCATTATTTAGTATGAGAGAAATGCACTGAAGAAACATGGATATCTTTGTTAACAATTCTATAATGCAGAGTAATGGAGTATATAACTTCTTGTAAATATTAATATTTTCATTAATGTAATAGGAATGCAACAAGTCTTGCTTGTACAACAGCAGGGATGGATCTTGAGAATAGGGGTAATCACATGTGATAATTATGTATCTTGTTGTGCATCTCAAAAAAACTATGAAGTTACTATGATATTAGGCATATTAATTTGCATGAAATTTAATTTTCGTTTATGTTCTTTCTAATGTTCTCTTTTCTGATCTTGCTCTCAGGGTTAGTTGTTATCATTGATTGAAAATGAACTGTGGTGAGAAGGTCAAATGATGTGAATATAGAAATTTGTTATGTGTTCCCTTTTTTGTCTACAGGAGGTGAAAACGGAGGAATGTTCTGAAGAAACGCCAGGGACAGTAAACCAGAATTGGTTCACTAGGCGTGAGGATAAATCTAGCTTCCAAAGCATGGGACATTCATGGAAACAGGGAATGTGGAGTGCAGATGAAATTGAGACCTTACAAAATAATATTGCCAGTTATTGTGAGGTATGCTGTAAAATTGTCATATGTTCCCCATAACGTCTTTGATTTTTAAATGTCAAAACACATGGAACAGTGGGTTAACACGTTCGCTGCGGCGTGACCCACCGGTGGGTCACGCTAATCCTTCTAGCACCACGGCCTTTTAATTCTTTGAATTGTCTCAACTTGCGAGGAGTATTGTGAGAGTAGGAATCGAGATCTTCTCGAGTGACTTCACCCAGAGGTTAGTCACAGTTCAAATAACATACTGCTATGTGTCACTTAGTGTGACCCACCGGTGGGTCACGAACAAATTTACATATTAGCGTAATATATCCAAAATAAGTTTATTTTTTGCTTTCTTTTTGTTTTTTTTATGTTTATGCGATGTTTATACATAAGGTTGAACAATACTCGATATAGTAAAACATCAACTTATTAAAAATAATGAAAATGTTTAGGACAATTTTTTCTCCTCAACCTCTTGGCTGTCCGTCAGTTGCTCGAAACTAAACAGAGCCCGAACTGCACTCGCCAAGCTGTGTGAGAGATTGAGACTCTCTCTTCCCTTCCTCCCCCCCCCTCTACGAATGGGCAATTGGGAAAGGGTCGCGTAGTGTTCTTGAGCCAATCCCTCAGTGGTGGATGAGTGACCGTGCCCTTGCCGGGTGAACGTCTTCCGAAATGCAGAGACACTACTTTTTTCTGAGTGAGACAAACCACTATGTACTCTTTTCAAAGGTTCCCCCTTCCCTTTTCTCAGAGAGTGAGCAAGACTGGGGAATCGGTACGCACGGACGGGCGTCTACGTCTCACAGACGGGCGCGAACAAGGGCAGGCGCAATAAACAGAGACGGGTGGGAGTCTCCTGGGTTTTCCGAACGTCAGCAATTCTTTACCACATGCATTGTATTCTTGGCCCTCTCTTCCCCCATCCCAACCCAGGGTCTAGCTGATAGCGTGCCCCACGTGGCCGGGGGAGGGGTGGGCTGGGGGCGAAGCTGGGAGTAGCCTCCCCCAGCCTTCCTCTAATCTCAGGAAACAGCTGAGTGTTGCCGCTTCAACCACCATCCCTCGGCAGTGGCCAGAAGCTCGGAAGGACTGTGACCCACCGGTGGGTCACACCGCCCATGCAAAAGGTTGAGTGTGACCCACCGGTGGGTCACGCCGCGCTGTGAGGAGTAGGGCTTTAAACAGCTCCGCAGTGAACGTGTTAAGTTGCTCTTTGCTATTGGTAAGGCATTTGTTGATGGTCACAGAAGTGTAATGAGCTGCTCTGAGGAGGTTAGGTAAGAGGGTCACTAGTTTGTGGGACAGTTAGGGGATGAAGGGTAATTTATTCCTCCATCATTGCTGGTATGATGGAAATGAGAAAATGTTCCTGATGGTTTGTGGCTTTTACTTCCTGGTGAGAATTTTGCATATCAGACCACTACTGTAGCCATGTTGGGAGGCAATCTTCTATGTGGAGTACAACTCATTTTTGAAGTTGTTTTGACGGTGGTTAGGTGATGGATCATGGAATGCAAGGAGTTTTGGGAATAATGGTGGTAGGAATCTGAAGGAGTGATATGAGAGTTAGATAATAGCCATAGATTTGTAGAACATAACCATAGAATAAGTAAGTTTGATGTTGATATTTATTTGGGCAAGCATTTACTTTAATGATTTCTGTCTAAATTTTCTTATCTTTTTCAATAATAAATTATTGGCGGTTTATCAACCCATTCATCTATAATATTTTGGTTGATCCTGAAACCCTTTTTAATGTCATTCATTGTGAGTTCAGAAAAATTTTCTTAGTATTTACATGCACATTACATATATGGTCCCTAGGCCATCCCTTGCTATTTCGAGCTTCTTGTTATATGGGCGTTACACTGTACTCAGTAATTCATATTTGCCTTAATTATTCTCTATGGTACAGTCGTATTCAAAAGTAATGCAACAAATCGAGCGGTGCCACTTTCGCTGCATTTCAGAATTGAGCATCTATCTGTTCTACAGGTACCATGACTGTTCCCTATTCATTTATTAATGATGAAAAAGTATAGGCTATGTGTTTTCCTGAACGAAGGACAACATTTTAAATACATTTTATCGATTGGCACAATGAATTGGAAAGAATATTCGTCACGCATGTTTATAGAACAGCTTTTCCACAGGATATATTACCCGACTTATATTACTAACGTATTTCGGAACAATCTCGGCTGTCTTTTGCTCTTCCGGTCTTTGATTGTGATAATAGTAATTGCAATAACCTTGTTCTAATTGCTGTGGATACTCCTCAGAACTGCTTTTAAAGGAGACATAAATCCACAACACGAAGTGTTGATACAAATGAGGGATATGAGAAATTATGGATATGATAAGATCAATTTCTATTGTGTAACCGTGGCCGTGATGGTTACGTCAAGCCATCACAAGTAGGGAGAAGAGATCAGAGCATGGGATCGATCCTGTCGGATGCCTTTATTTGTGCTCTTACATCTTATAATTGTTCTTTATTACTTTATTTTACTATGAGCATTTATAAAGTATTTTTTTCCTTTTTCCTATTTTACTGGCCCATAGAGATTGTGAGAAAGGTATTTTCTTTTAAATATAAGAATGAAAAATTAATTTCCTAAGAACGCTTCCAAAATTATCGGGAACCTTTCCTGCCTCACGCTTCCTGCCGCATGAGAGAGAAGCATGGGGATAGTAGGCCAAGAGTAATGTGAGGGAGTGGGTGACGGTTTAAAAGTGGATGGTAACTTTAATAAGTCGGTTAGATTTGCAGGTGAGAAAGCATTGGTCAATCAGTCAGCTATGGAATTGCAATGTTTGGTAAAAGCATTAAAATATCAGAGTTAAAAATTTGGAATGAAGAATAAAAGAAAACGAAGGTAGAGAGACTTTCGAAAAAAGGATGGCTGTGTTAAATATTCGTATTTAGGTCATAAATTGGAACTGGAGGATTGTTTTACAGATCTAGGAAGTATTTTAGGATAAAATGCCTACAAGGGTAAGGAAATGTGAAGGAAAATTGTCCTGGCGAAATAGCATTTGTTAAAATGAAATAATTGTTGTCAGAGACCTTGAGTAAAGAAAAAAAAGATACTAATAAAGTCATTGATGTGGAGCGTAGCGTTCTGTGGGTCAGAGTTGTGGACTATGAGGAAATAAGTTGAACACAGAATGCAGCCTTTTTAGGAGTAGGTGTGGAGAAGGATGGAAAGTATAAGTTGGATGGAGAGAAAGAACACAAATGAACGAGAGCTGGATAGATTTCGCAACAGCTTTCTCTCGAATGCTGTTGCGAAGTATTGGAAGTAGACACAGAGTGTGGATGATGGGGGGTATTGTTGACATTGGGATTTAGAAGACAGATGTGGAAGGAGGAATGCTTGGTAAAAGAGGAAGAGGGAGGAAAAGGATAGGCATTTTGAATTAGATGAAAAGGGGAAAATCGTACGATGACATAAAGAAGGATGGTGCTTTGTGTGGGATTACTTAGTGTTGTATGCTAGATACATAGATAAGTTTGGAACAATGAAATATTGCTTATGGACTATTCAAAACTGCCATTACTGGTAGTTTACTATTATTATAAAATGTGCGCAAGAACCCACCATGCCCAAACAAACACATCTGCAGAGTCAGGTTTCCGCCATGACTTGGCCGATTTTTTTCTCTTTCGGTATGACTACTGTGCGCCTTATGGGCAGTTAGGAAACCCCAGCACCGGAATGACCGGAAAAAATTAGTGTTGAGATTTGTTAATTATATATTCACTCTAATCTCATGCATACTATTCTTTATCACCAAGAATACTTGAAAGAAAAATAATTTCTGTGCGCACGGAAGATATGTGAGTCTACACATGGGTCCCCATCGTCTTTGGAAACGTCGCACTTGAACACACAAACGTTTACGACCTCGTGGAAGGGTAGGGAAAATGTTCGATAATCGTCTCACACGAACTAAATAACTTACCCTTACTTATGTTTGGGGCTAAATATGTACCTTCATTGCAATTTCCATCAATTAGGAATTTTAAAAAACCCTTAGCTCCAGTTGGGGTTACCTTTGTTCTCACAATCAGTTGGAGTACTGGAAAAAGTCTTTCCCTACTACTGCTAATTGACGGTGAATTTACTCTCTTTTTTCACAAAAAATAATTTGGTGCCTTTCAAATCGAACGTCGCATCGTAAACGCATTTTTCTCAGTATTCATGTTCAGTGTTGCTACTAGGGTTTATTTTATGCATAATTATCATTCATTGCACGTACCGAAATTGGTTTTCGGTGCTAACACGGAGAAAAAAAGGTGGTCCGGGTGTCTACATCCGGAAATTCGGAATAAACTATGTGCAAAATGGCGCATTTCAGTGTGCATACTTTGTTACCCTTATTCATGAAATATTATTATTTTGCTCTACTTCGGCTCTTGTAAAATGAATATGAAAGTCTTACTAAGGTAAAGAATAAGCATAAAACCGTAGGTACTTCATATGAAAAAAAATATTTGGGCTTTCAATTTTTAGTCCATGACAAAAAATTCCCGGGTTTTGGGGCTGGGGGGACAATTGCCCTCCCCCCCCCTCCCTTGGGTCCTCCCTGTTGTCTACAGTATGGTGATCGGAATGTTAGTGAGTTCGTGTGCTGCGCTATACCTGGTCCAGGTCTCACCGGTCGAGTTCATGCAGCACCGTGCCACGGTCGTACTTCTCGGCAGAATGGTAGGTTAGTAAAATGGGGAAATTGAAATCAGTCATTTTCTTGCACCGTCGTTTTTACTCAAGGAGAACCTTACGGTAACCCGTCTGTTCATTTTAGTTCGTGGCAGTGAACAGACCAGTATGCCCCTAAACGAGGCAAATAGAGGCAAAATTATAGGGATGGTGGAGGCAGGAGTTGGAGTGACCGCTATTGCCCGAGAATTAGAAGTAGATAAGAGCACAATTTATAGATGGATAAAGCGATATAGGGAGGGTGATGAGTCTTTAAAAACAAGACCGAAAAGTGGGAGGCCTCGGTGCACAACTAGGCAACAGGATGAAGAAGTGCGACAAAGTTGTTTAGACCAGCCTTTATTGGCCGGTGGAGCTGCTTTCATCAAACGACAACTAAGAATGAATTGCAGCAATTCAACAATACGGCAGCGACTCCATGAAGCAGGTATCCACAATTACAGGCCGGCGATAAAGCCCGTGGTAAACAAAGAACACCGTGAAGCCAGGCTTGAATTCGCTCAGGCATACGCAGAAATGAACCAAGCCTATTGGGATTTGGTTATTTTCAGTGATGAAAAAGCCCTCAGAAGTGACCAACATGGAAAAGTTCAACTTTGGCGCCCACGTAACTCCAGGTAAAATATCAATAAATACAGTCAACATTTCTTGTGATTAGTGAATTATTTTATCAAAACTTCATTTAGAATTTTTCGCAGGTTCCAGGAAGAGCATATTTTAAGAAATAATAGACCTGGTCACATAAGTCTGAGCTTTTGGGGAGCAATGTCTGTGGCGGGGCCAGGGCTTTAGGTCAAAACACTGAGGAGAATGAAATCCCAGGAGTATGTCGGTATTTTAAGGACACACTTGCTGCCATACGTATCCGAGGTCGTACCTGAGGGAGAGGACGTAGTTTTTGTGCAGAATAACTGCCCCATCCATAGGTCAGCGGAAACGACACGCTTCTTCCAGCAGCATCGCAGTATTGAGGTGCTACCATGGCCGTCAAATTCGCCAGACCTCAATCCCATTGAGAACGTCTGGGGCCTCATTGTCAGGGAATGGGAAATGGAGGGTGAGAGGACACAAGAAGCTTTGGAAGCTCATGTGAGAGAAGTGTGGGGCAGTTTATCCCGGCGACCGACAATATTCCAAAATATGATAGGGTCAATGCAGGGTAGACTTCAGTCTGTAATTGAGAACCGCGGTGATATTACAAAATACTTAGAGCCAGAAATTTTATATTAGTTCTATGAAAATTAATGAATAAATAATGTTTATGCCTGAGCAAATTATGCTTCTTTCTTTTAATAAAATATTAATCAGAATTTCCCGTTAGTCAAGCAAAATAGGTGATTCTTTTTCATTGTCATTAAAAAAACCCTGTGTTACTATTCTTCCTGATGCCTATATTGTTAAAAATACTTCACTGTCCCTGCTGATTTCTCCTAATTATCCGTCCTCCTCATAGCAGTCTTAGGAAAAGAGAAAAAAATGACCAAGTCGTGACATAAAGCTGACGCTGCAGTTTTCATTGGTTTGCACTGGTGGGTTATTCATCTTGCGTTCATTTTGCGTTTTAAAAAAAGAATAAAAAACCTTCATTAACTGGAGATTTATTTATTGACACAAGAGCTCTCAGGATGTTGCTCGAGGAATATAACTTCGAACCTAAGATTTATTTACGAAGCGTGGAGCAAAGAGCTTCCCGATAATTTTTGAAGCGGTCTTCAAAAAATAATTTTTCAGTTTTATATTTAAAAGAAAATACTTTTCCCACAATCACGCTTTATCACCTGCAAATCTAACCGACTTATTAAAGTCACCATCCGCTTTTAAACCGTCACCCACTCCCTCACATTACTCTTGGCCTACTATCCCCATGCTTCTCTCTCATGCGGCAGGAAGCGTGAGGCAGGAAAGGTTCCCGATAATTTTGGAAGCGTTCTTAGGAAATTAATTTTTCATTCTTATATTTAAAAGAAAATACTTTTCTCACAATCTCTATGGGCCAGTAAAATAGGAAAAAGGAAAAAAATACTTTTTAAATGCTCATAGTAAAATAAAGTAATAAAGAACAATTGTAAGAAGTAAGAGCACAAAAAAAGGCATCCGACGGGATCGATCCCATGCTCTGATCTTCTCCCTACTTGTGATGGCTTGCCGTAACCATCACGGCCACGGTTACACAATAGAAATTGATCGTATCATATCCATAATTTCTCATATCCCTCATTTGTATCGACACTTCGTGTTGTGGATTTATGTCTCCTTTAAAAGCAGTTCTGAGGAGTATCCACAGCAATTAGAACAAGGTTATTGCAATTACTATTATCACAATCAAAGACCGGAAGAGCAAAAGACAGCCGTGATTGTTCCGAAATACGTTAATATAAGTCGGGTAATATATCCTGTGGAAAAGCTGTTCTATAAACATGTGTGACGAATATTCTTTCCAATTCATTGTGCCAATCGATAAAATGTATTTAAAATATTGTTCTTTGTTCAGGAAAACACATAGCCTATACATTTTCATCATTAATAAATGATTAGGGAACGGTCATGGTACCTGTAGAACAGATAGACGCGGCGAAAGTGGCTCGATTTGTTGCATTACTTTTGAATCCGACTGTACATGATGATAGGAGAGCATAACAATTCATGATATTTATAAGGAGTGCACCTTTTAATAAGTGATTTTCTGACACTTGTTAGGACATATTGTAGAAGATTTCTATTGTGTTACCCAAAATGTTCAGAATTTGTTGAGTTGGGTGCAGTCGTTTCCTTTGTAATATTTAAGAAACAAGTTTGTATTAATCCATTCTTGAAATATGGTTTTGATATAATTAAAATTTTTACATTTAGTTCTCAATTGTTTTCAATACTCCAGTCTTTACTTGTTGCTCTTATGAAATATATCAATGTATTATATCTCCTCTGGATAAATAGATAGCACAACGAGAAATTTATCATCACTCTCAAGGTAAATGACATGAATAAAGATTAATGCATTGAATTACAAGCATTTTCAGAATATAATTCTTTATTAATATTATAACTACAGTATTGACAGAATTTTCAAAATTCAAAATGGGAAAAAATTGCCACATGGTGATAAATATTGTTTGTTTTTGCCTAACTCTGTAGTTAGTACTAATGGCATGTTCTATAATTAACTCAGTGTCTTGTCATGTCCCACAATCATCATTCTTCTCCTTCTTTCTGATGCATATTTGAATGAAAGAGTCCCTGCTCTTCATACATGGGAGTTGTTGTGTTGGGTTCTTGTGTTCAATAATGAGGCACTGAGTTCAAGAGTAGGCACTGGTTGAGATTTTTCAGTGCAATACCAGTCTGTACTTGGGTACCATTTAGAGCACTTAAAAGTTCAGTTCACCATCCATAGATTGGGGGATTTAACAAACGCTGGGTATCTTTTGTAAAAATGCATGAATGTTGGGACTACATACTCTACAATGTTTCAAATTTCAAGATCATGCCTACATCAAAATTATTATGTGTCACCTGTTGCACAAGTGACTTTGGCTATCAGTAGCAACTAATGCTACTACTTCATACACCTACTGTAATTATCTCTCACTTATTTCTTCTTCTACAATATGTTTCCCTGCAGTGTCATAATCAAATTTTGGCATATTATATGGATTTGTAAAATTTTTTGTATTTGTGTGATTAATAGTTATCTGTAAGTATGGAGATATTTCAACAGTAATAGACATCTGTAATATCCATAAAGTCACTGTATGTGTGAAAGTATATGGTGGGAATACTATGCTATGATGAACATGTTTCATTTCAGGAACATGGCTTCATGGACCCTAATGAAATTATATTTGATATGAGTAAAGATCAAAGGAAAGATTTTTATAGAGTTGTGGCAAATGGAATCAATCGGCCGCTCTTTTCAGTGTATAGGAGAGTTATAAGGTAAAAAAAAACTTAATGATCTGTAAATCCGTGAAAATGACTTTTTCCAATCTAATTATAATGCCTGGCTTACTCAGAATGTATGACAACAAAAATCATGTTGGAAAGTACAATTCAACTGAACTTCTGAGGCTGCGTGAACTACGACAGAAGCATGGGAATGATTGGCAGAAAATTGGCTCTGCATTAGGCAGGTCTGCATCCTCCATCAGGGATAGATGCCGACTGATGAAAGAAAATTGTAATACAGGTCAGTGTACATTTTTGTCATCTGAATCATATGTTAAAATCCGTAAAATTATTTTTATAAATATAATTAAATGCAGTTCTTGAACTTGTCAAATATGCAACATCAATGTACCAGAATTATACAATGACTTTTAATTTTATTATCTTTTTAGAAAGCAAAGTTAGGTAATCAAAAAACAATTTTTCATCAGCCTTGCTAGTATGTGGTGAGGTGGTAGAGTGTTTTGGTGAAGTTAAGGTCATTTGATTAAAACTTATATTCTATTGGAATTTAAATAATATATAGACATCACTGCATTAGTGCTGAAATATATGCTTGTATAAGATACTCATAACCTTGGCATGAGAAAATTGATGGCAATTATAAGAATATATTCTTAAAATTTTATGTGAATGAACTTTGCCTCAAGCTTGACCTTAACACTCTATTACCTGTTTGACGTAAAGCCTGCTCTGAACAAAAATTTACTGTGAAATGAAAAAATTGCCACTTGAAATTAATTAATTTTTAGTTTATTTTAACTATTTTTTCCTGAAAAATATGCTGCAACAGCTGGCCAAAGTAGAAGGCTTGTAATTATAGGTCATTATTAGGGATGGGACATTTGACTTCAAATCCCTTGAATGATGCAATGCCTCTTTCGTCAAATCCTCAAATCCATTGACTTTCTCAAATCTGACTCCTTAAACATCTGAGCCCCTTGCTTCCTCAGCATCGAACATTTTTGCAATACTTTCAATTCTGCATTACCACCGCCACCTGTTATAATAATCATAGCAAGGAAAGAATCGATTCTTTGAGAGCCCTGTTTGCCTCATGGCACTCTGTGGCATGACAGGTTGATCTGTGTCATGCTGGAAGAAAGAGCATCGTAGAACAATCATCCATGAGAGCATAAAGGAACCACCATCATATAGCACAAATGCTCCAGAGGTCCAGGTGGATAACATAATAATTTAACAGAAAAGACATGAGTAATAGCAAAAGAACCTTACTACTACCCAAGATAGATACGGGAGGCGGTCAAAATAGAGAAACATCCATGGAACTTCAACAGTGACAATGGCATTAAACTCCTTGCCATACGGAAGAGACTCTTTCGTCTGCCACCCGAGGTAAAGTCCTCCAAAACACCCAGGGCCCAGGCTGAGTCTTCGCCTTCAGACGAAAGCTGAGAAATCACCAACGTGAAACAGTACCAAATAAGGCTAAGGATGGAAAGGGAGGGGGGCATGTCTCCTCAATAAACAGCAGAGTTATTGACTTCCTCTTCGTCATTTTAACCCTGATGATGCGGCCTGTAGTGGATGCAAAGGTTAGGAGACCAAGCTCCGCACACAGAGGTTCCTGAAAGAGACAACTGGAAGCACATACCATCTCGTACTCGTACCTCGAACTTTTTACCGCCCTGCTATGCTGGCGACTCTCCGCCACTGGCGCCAAATAAGTTAACTGCAGTGGTGCAATCGCGCTGGAGTCATATCATAAAGTCAGCAACATATACTCAACGTCAGTTAGTGAATTCGATAGTTTATCCTTAAATTACTGTTTTTGTGTACTCAAGGAGTATTGCGACTCGTCAATCACAGCTTAGGTGGAACACTCATTAAATGAAATTATTACGTCCATTTGACAACATTGTTTTTTCTCCCAACCTTGCCCAGCGTAGTTATTGGTCCCAGTCAATGCTATGCGCAGACTTACTGAAATCATCTTTCACAAGGGCAATTGCTTTAATGGCAACTTTTCTGAAGATCTTTCAGGATAAATATCATCAGACTGATGATAGTGGCATGTTGGTCATGAAAAAAATAATTATCTATGTAATTATTTCACACCATGAGTTTGCAAACATTTTTTCACCGAATTTTCCGAGGTCTTTCATTAGGAGTCTTCACATACATATCAAAATAAAACTTAAAGCATATCATTTTTTTCACAAAATATCATGTGATAGGTTTAAAAAATGCCAAAGTTTGTGCAAAATATTGCACTAACAGCCAAATACATATAAATTTCGCAAATAAAAAGCTATTAGCAAAATTTCTGTGAATTTTGCTAGCGTTAAAATGGCAAATTTTAACTTATTAGGGCTTTAAAGATCAAAACAACACCTTTTATGCTCTTCAAAACAACACCTTTTATGCTCTTCAAAACAAATTTGTGAAAAAACCCATTCGCGAAATTTCAGGGTCCCTAATTATCATTTTTATAAAAAAATATTTAATCACACTTGATTGAACCTGAATCTAGCAAACTTAAAAATCAACAACAAAAGGACATTAGCTAGAATCAAAAATAAAACACCTTTAAAAATAAGTTTATTACCTTATAAAAGAATAAATAAGAACTCTTCATAATGAATTTGTTATTAACTAAAACAAAAATGGTTCGCTTTCTCACCTTTGGCTGAAAATGGTTTAACTGCATGGTGCTTACATGGAACTAAATCCTCCGGGGATATATTGTGGGTATGCCATAACCTATAATTCTAGCAAATTGTGATAAAAAGTACTTTCTCTGACCCATTTCTAATATTTTTATCCCTTTTAGAGAGAAAGTGTGAGAGGGATGACAATTTGTCTGGTTTCCAACATATTTCCCGATAATAGTCTATCACATTTCTATATTACCTGCTGGAACGATGCAATGGGGTCGTTTACTGTATATGTTTATTGCCGAATCTGTTTGTAAAATGAAAAGACCAGTATTTTTCCATTCTTTTATCTATTGAGTGGTTCTCAAGTTATAAGTGGCAAAAAAAATGATTTTTTTAAGCCTTTCGGAAAAGTGGGCATACAAAGGACTCTTACATCATCCACTTCATCCAATCATAACTGAGACTGCACAGCTCCTTTGCCTAATCACAATGGGGGACACACAGCTGACTCTGCCAATGGAAGTGGTTGTTAGACATGATTCGCTTCATTTTGAAAGGCATTGCATATTCGACTAGATCATAATTTGTGAACAAGTGAATATACTTCAGCACACTTTTGATAATTGAAAATGTGTACGAAAATATTTTGTTGTTCAGTTATTTTGGATTATTTACAGGATGCGGCAGGATTTGTACAGTCAGACCTCCCCTCTAGTCTTCCTCAAAACAGTCAAGGCTGGGAGGTGGATGATATAGATATCTTTAACGCTGCTGGTTTGATGGGCATCACATTTTGTTTATTTTAATTTTTTTAATAGTGAATGGTTCTGGTTAGAAGATTAATTTTTTCACTAAAATTAATTAATCATTTCTATCTAATGATTTTGTGTGCAAAATAGTGATTTTGGTTCCGAATAAATGCCCCCATTGGAACTGAAGAAAGCATAGTTATGTGCAGGAGTAAATGTGCAAAATCTATGTTCTGTATTCGAAATAATTACATATAACTCGAAATTTAATGTCATAAACAGTAATATAACCACATGTCAATTAAGTAAGCGAAAATATCATTTTTAATACCTATGTTAACAATTTCTTTTGGCCATTCACCAAAAACACCCACAATATTGGTTAAACTAGAGTTAAAGTCTTAGGAATTGGCTGTGGAATGATTATTTAAATATCTCTGAGAATAATGAGAGTTGACCTCAATATAGCAAGCATTTTTTTTTACTCCCTAGAGCTCTGGTTATATAGAGGCTCTACAGTACTACCAAAACTGGCTAGGAAGTACCTTTCAGCAATACCAGCGACAGTGGACTCGGAGAGACTGTTCAGCATGGTTGGCATTATTTGTGATGAAATGAGAAATTGGCTTCATCTGGAATGTATTAAAATTCTCCTTTTTTTAAATAAAAACTTAAAACAATAAAATGTTGGTTGGTTGGTTATTTAGGGGAGGCGACCGACAGCTGAGGTCATTTGCGCCATATAGGATAGGTGGGTAATTGGGTAATGGTAGGAGTTTTTTCAGGGAACGGAGGAAGGGTGGAGAGAAACCCGGCGTCGGCATTAGCCTACTCTTAACGAAAGGCGCCAAGGGGACCACGGCTTAACGTCCCATCCGACGGACGGAGTACTGTACTTGAAAAGCCCTCCACTAGGCACTCAAGTGGGGACCGGTTTTCCAATGAAAAATCCGCCACTGCCGGGGATCGAACCCGGGCCCTCGGGATGGGAGGCCAGTACTCTAGCCACCACACCAACCCGATCCCCAACAATAAAATGTTTTCTACTTACAGTTGGAGTGTTCAATTCAATTGCATGTGTAAAATTAATGTTAAGAGTTCAAAATGAAATATAATATTAAGGAGAAAATAAAGATTTGGTTTTGAAATTATACTTAGGGTTCAAGGAAAAAGTAACATTTAGATTTTAGATAAAATTTAGATTTGAGGGTAAAGTTAAGATTAAGATTCAAGAAAAACTGGTTTCAACCCATCTCTAGTCATTATGCATTGGATTGGCCTGTTTTTTTAGGATTCCTCCTCTTATGTTTTATTTTAGTATTTTTGTAAAGCAAACTGAAAATTTTGCAGTATCATGATTTGATGTGTATAATGGCATTAGTGCCTGAACTAGTTGTACTCCCAAGTCCCTTTCTTTGTTGTACCCTGTTCATTAATTTTTATCATTCAGTAATTTTTTTTATTTGTGGCTTTTACTAGGGAAATGGTTACCAGATGAAGAAGATAGGTTAGCCCATGCTGTCTATGACCTCACTAATGCAATACCAGGTGAACAGGTGACCACTGGCATCTCTTGGTCTCAAGTTGCTAAGATTGTGGCTACCAGATCTGAAAAGCAATGCCGAACGAAATGGTTAAATTACCTGAACTGGAAGAATTCAGGAGGCTGTGAATGGACCAGAGATGATGATGTGAAACTAGTGGCACGGTATGGTAGTGCAGCTTGGTTAAAAATTTGATATTATACTTTAAATTAACATAGTGAGGTAGTTGATTGATCCTTCTCTCCCTTTATGCACCTTATGAGTAACTGCTGGCTCAAAGAGGCCAATTTGTTGCTCGTACCATTCGGTGTAGGAAAGAAATGCTTGAAATGTGTAGTAAATAATCATATAATATTCTTAATTATACCAATATGCATCATTATGAAGTGATCTGCATGTTTTGTATTTTGTTAGGCTCATGTGCGTCAAAGTATCTGAGGAGAATGATATAGATTGGAATGATCTTGCAAAAGGATGGTCTGCTGTGAGGTCCCCCCAATGGTTACGAGGAAAGTGGTGGAATTTGAAGCGACATTTGCGTGGCCATCAAAATCTTCCATTCCGGGGTAAATAAATATAATATGCATTAGAAGTTGTGGTAATGCCAGTGGTCAGTGTGTTAAATTTAGGCTTTTATTTGTTTTTTTTCTTTTTGTTAATAAATTTTTTCACCTTAACATGTTGGTACCTAGATTTATTTCAAGATTACTTGAATGTCACTTTGAATGCTTCAAGTCTTTGTGGAAGAATTGGGAGGAATGGGCTGATAATCATGGGGATTCATACGTGGTGACTGCTTGCCTAAAAATCAATAAATTGGCTTTTTCTCAGTCAACCCTTAAATGCTAGACTTAATCCCCCCTGAAATCCTTCATTGCTAATTTAATTTTGGCTTTTAAAAAGTTTCATGCATCAGTTTTGAAATTTTATCTACCTTGGGAACTAATCGGCTGAAAATTTTCCGACAAAAACTATTGTAATATTTATATTTTTGGGCGTATGTAAGTGAAGGTTTGGGCAGATTTAAACCTGATTGAAGAAGTGATAAGAAGAACACAAGGAAGCAATATTATTCATATGGTAATCTTCAGAACAATAGAATATATTTAAGCCCACATTGCTAACTGTACATTTTACTTGTGCTTTGGGTACATCTCTTTTTAAGCACACCTCCTTCATCTAGTCAGACTTCTCTTTGCTGGTCTTTATTTTCATCTTTGGCTTATAAATGACATAGTTCTGTTCCCCTTCTACTGAGTCCATCTCTGCATAGTTACAAAGGGAAGAGCTGACGTGCCTCTTCCACCATTGCCTTAGGAGAGTGAGGTGATACTGCCACTTATTCATTTTTCCCCATGTGCCATCAGGACTACCCAGCTGTTCAACACTGTAGTGTTGAGGAGGCAAAAGAAAATAGTTCTCCACCACTACATGTAATGGCTTATATCATAGTTTGTAGTCATTCGGTCTTCCTTATCCACATTTCTCATGTTGATTATAATATTTGCCTAAAGGCAGCCTATATGATTTTCATTTTCATCATAAAAGTTACCTTCTCCTAGTGGATTTTGCGTAGTGGTCAACATGAAGATTTCTTTTTCATCCTTTCAGGTCATAACTATTAAGTCACTGGTAAACACTGGTTTTGGTTCCAGGGTTTTTTATGCTACTCTAAGTGTAATTGACCTCCTGAATCCAAATTCGGCATTAGCTTTTGCGTAACAGCTCTAGTTATTGAGATAAAAAAATTTGGTTATTTACCTTACGAAAGTTGATGTCAATTAGATAGGAATAAAAATTCACTGATTGTTAGTATTTTTATATTTTATCGATAAATTGAAGAAAGAAATGCCACGTAAAACATATTAGGAGCAACTACAATTCACTTGAATAAAAAAACAAAATGAAAAAGAGTCAGTTAGCACTTCTGAAGCTTCTTTTCCGAGAAATTCTAGAATGACTTCTGGCAGAATAGTCTCGCTGAAGGTTCCAGCGGTAATCTGCCATCATGTGCATATCCCATCTTCCTTGGTAGCGGTCCTCAATAGTTTTCATATTCTGATGAAATCTCTCACCTTGTTCTTCACTTGTGTCTCCTAAATTCCCTGGGAAACGGTCCAAGTGGCTATGTAAATAGTGAACTTTAATACTCATATTGCATCCAAGGTCTCTAAAAGTTTTTTAGCATCTCATCTATTAGTTCTATATAATTATCTGCTTTGTAATTTCCCAGGAAATTTTTCACATCATCAGCAAACGACCTCCAAGCATTTTGCTCAGCCTGATTCATAAATTGCGTGAACACAGGATCTCTAATTAGCTGCCTAATGTGTGGGCCATCAAAATTCCAGCCTTAAGTTTCTCTGAACTGATTTGTGGCATTTTTCTTCACAAACTGCTTCATAAGGCCTAGTTTTATGTGCAGTGGAGGCAAGATGATTTTATCTCGTTTAACTAAACTCTCTCCAACAATCATGGTTTCTCTCTCAGGGCACTCCTTTCTCACCCAGTGGGTTTCTCTGCCCCTGCTATCCCAAAGACATAAGAAACAAGGATATTTTGTATAGCCACTTTGTTGTCCAAGGAGAAAGTAAACCATTTTTAAATCCACACAAACCATCCATTGATGTTCTTGATATTTTATCTTCTCCATGACCAAAGCAATGATGATGTATTCTTCTTTCATTTTTGTTGAATGTGCAATTGGTGTTGAGCCAAACTTGTTGCCATTGTGAATGAGGTTGCATTTCAAACTCTGCTTAGAACTGTCAATAAATAGATGCCAGTCATCCAGAATATATTCAGAAAGACCCATTTTCTTCAGGAGTCCTTTAACATTTTGACAGAATACAAGATTGTCTTCTTAAGAGAAGATGGGAATCAAAACTTTTTCCCTTCTACGATAAAAAGTAATTTTTGTTCCTTGTTCTAATAAATTCTTATCATTCAACCTAGAGGCAAGTAATTCAGATGCTGTTTTTGAAAGGTTGAGATCTCTGACGAGGTCATTTAGCTCATTTTAGTTGAAACGCATAGGACTCTCCCTCATAATCACTGCCACTGTTACCATTTGTATCAGAAGTTTCACATGTAATCACTTCATTCTCACAGAGCTCTGGGAGCTGGCAAAACTTTGGAATAGGTACTTCATCAGAGTGTGGAACTGGGCATCTTGCAGAGGCTATATTAGGATATGTCCTCTTGCTATGATTATTCCAGTTTTTTCCTTTGAGTTTCACCATGCAGAAATAACAGTCATCAACGTGGTTCAAAGGTTCCCTCCAAACCATAGGCACACCAAATTTAAGACATTTCCTTTTACCTGTAGCCCACTGTTGTAAATGTTCCACACTTGTCTTGCACACAATATGCAGTGCCCAAGTTTTATCTTGATCACCAAGTTGAACCCCAAAATATCCTAGATATGCTACAAAGTCAGTAACTATTTTTGTTTTCTTTAAACGTGCATTCCCCACAAACATTGAAAAACACATCAGAATGATTGCTACAGATCCGTCGGCTTGAACTCATTTTCGATTTTCACTCTGAAACAAGAGTGCACTAACGATAATTCAAAAAAGTTGGAATGAGAGAGGTTAATGCCCTGTCATTTTAAAAATCATTAAAAAGAATAGAAATTATCTTACACTAATTAATAAGTACATACCTTAAAAACGAGAATCTTGTAGCGATTAATAAAGTCTCCACATCACAAGGAGTTGTAGAGGATATTTCAGGAGATCCAGGTCTAACACAAACACAAATGAAATCCGAGCGGAAGTTTCAAAAAAGCAGCTGCTCCTCAACACTGCAGAAATGAGACTGAATGCTTTAGTGTATTTTTATGGAGGCTAGAAAGCATTCTCCCAAAAATATCGGCAAATGGGCCCCGGGTAAAGGGCCCCGTGGTGCCATAAAACGACCCTACACCCAATCACATTGTGGTGGGTGAAGGAGTTGCAACCATGGGACCGCAGCTGAGGGATGGCAGCCTCGAAAAACATCCTCTTTGTGTGGCATGAATTCTGTTCCTATAAAAGTCCACATTTTTGTCGGAAGGATCTGTAAAGGTCACAAGAGAAATACCGGAAAAACTGTCTTCAAGTATCTCCTAGACCTCCACCCTACATGATAAAATATGCTATTTTTCCAAGATTTCTCCAAAGTATACAATATGCAGAGTATTTTCTATTTATGTGTCTGGAAAATCATCATAGCAGAGTGGTTGCAGCAACAATTCATTCCACACACTTACCGCACCACCAAACCTTGCGTTGATGGCTGTTTGCACCAGTCTCGATCGCATGATCGAAAAACTGATGCGAAATTCGGCATCGCCAAAAGTGGCTGAATATCTCACCTGATTAAAACAGTTGAAGCTTTGTAAAGACTCCCATTATAAATTGCTTAGTGATTCCCTGGGATGCAATCAACTATTAAACTACATACCTACATGAAGAAATGCTGGCATGCCATGCATGAAAAACTTAATACCTTATGTTTTTTTGTTAATTTGGTTTATAAAAAATTATTTTATGTTAGATAAAAGTTTCTCTGGCAATAATATAATATATACATAAAAGGAAAGTAAACAGGAATCAATGCTAAAAGAATTTAATTATATATGTATTGACAATTATGCTAACAATTACTAAATATCTATTTAATCAAAATGATTGAGGGATGAAAATTCTATATCTACAAAAGTAGAGCTGATAGAAAAAAACTGATTTCATATTTAGATTCAGCGCTCAAAATATAGTTAAAATCAGTTAAAAATTTTTTTGTAGACCTGTGTCATCTGCTACCAAAACATATGTCACTGCGCTTCCGTTATAGCATCTTACGATCCCTATGATATATCCTTCCAATTTGGTGTAGGTGCCAATAGAGTAAATGTCAAATGTCTTGAGATCCTCAATTCTCGAAGAGGGAAGGTAAACTGAAGAAGTTGCCCATGTATAATAGATGTGCAACTTCTTTCACTCCTCATCAGCTCTTGCACAATCATGTATGTTGTGGTCATTTTCATAGGCGTACCTAGTCTGTATTTCCCTGAGTAAGATTTTTTATCATGCATGTAGTTGTTCTCATCACACCATTTATTTTTGGAGCCATTTTGGCTCCAAAAATAAATTTTTGGAATATACTAATGACATATTCCTCTATTGACCAAAACTATTACCTCACTAATTACAAAGTGCCTACGTGGTAAGAAATTAATGCATGTTGTAGTTACCATCTAGCATGTCAAATAAAGTCCTTATTCTCTACTTGTGGTCATAGTTATATTCAATTACAGAATCAATACTACATATTATCTATGCAGTGGAAGAAGTGTGAATTTGTCCTTCCTCAGATGTGCTTTCTGGTTCATAGGTGTGACTCAACGAAAATTTCCAATTCAGAATATGTGTCTATCATTTTTCATCTACCAAGTAAGTGACACTTCTGATATCAAGACTGATTCTTTTCTTTGGTACTTAGCATTATTCCTTCAGGTAATTATTTGTTTATAATTCCATAGGTTACCGTAAGTAAGGCAATAGTTTTGTTCAAAAGAAGTTTAATATGTTGGTTGCGTACTCCAAAAATTTACAAAAAATTGATTTCAAAAATAAAAAATTCTGTGATGAGAACGGCCATATGTCTGACACAAAATCTTACTCTGGGAAATATTGACTAGATATTGCTATGGAAATGACCACAACACATGAGATTATTCAAGAGCTGATGAGGTGTGGAAGGAGTTTCTCATCAATTATACATGGAAAATTTCTTCAATTGCTTGCGACTTGGGAATGGCAACCACTTCAGCTTGCAACTGAGTCTTCAGTGTGAAACCTGTTTGTAAATGGGGATTGACTCCATAGCTCAATCTCTGATTCCTCATTGAGGAATCAAACTACATTAAAGTCGGAAAAAAATCATTTTTGTGAAGATATCAGGGTTTGAACTATACATAGGTATGATTTCTGGATGAGTGCATGCATTAATTTTCTTAGAAGCAAATCGTATCACTGGTGTTTGTGTCAGTGACTAGTTTCCCTCAAGCATGATCCCTTTGAATTTTAGAACAAAAAATAGTTGGGTGGTACTATTGCATTCTCCATTTTTAAACATTTCAGTCACTACCGGAACTCATTCCAATTCACCTCATAGTATGGAAAAAGAGGAATCCAGTGTCATATCCACGTCAGTTTCTACAGTTCAGACTCCTTTAACATTGGGTGTTATGCCATCAACTATAGTCATTGGGTGTCCTGTTTCTGGGCAGACAGATTCTGTCAGTGCAACTCAGGAGGTCTTCATTCATACTCTACCGGTAAGCTCAGATTTTCAATGACTCTGCAAGTTGCAACTTTTGTCACTACTTGGCTTCAACTAAATATTGTAAAGTGTATATGTTCATTTAAATTTTATGGTAATTTATTTCCATAACACTTGTTAAGTGTTTGGCTGGTTTTAGATTATGATGTCAAATACTGTTCACTATTTAGCTCAAGCCTGCTTATTCCACAAGCTTTCACATAATGGATCACTTGTTTGGAATGTAGTTTGATTTTGTGCATGTTAAATTACTTGAAATGTCAACTGCTGACAGTTTCTCAATGGCCGTCCTACTCAATGTAGAGTGGGATTAGTATTATTTAGTTTTCTGCCATTTTGGGTAGGTTTCGGTGGAGTACTTCAAATCTGCTTCACATCTTCCCCCACGCTTCTCTTGAATTTCTCTTTTGCTACTCTATTTATCCCTCCATGTTAGAATACATATTTTTTCTTTCCATCAAAAATGCCCTTTCTCTTCCATTCTTCCTTCTGTAACCACCTATTCAATGCCATCATTGCGTAATTTACCTACTGTGCTTCCTCTCCCAAATTTCCTCTGGTGACTTCCTTTCTTCTCCTATCATCCCAAGAACAAGAACTTCCTTCTTCATCTTTCTTTCTCTAGAAAGAAAGATGAAGACGGAAGTCTGTCTGTCTTACTTCCTCCATCTCCCCAACTAGGTACAATTTTAAAGCCATCCATGCCTTTTATCCTCATTTCCCTGGGTTGAGGTTTCAAAACTGCATGACAGAACCCAAAATTAAACTCTTTACTGATCTTTTTTTTAACATATCTGCCTGAGAGTGTGATTGTATTTTTCCTCCTGTTATCAAATTGCTACTTTTCTAACACCATGTTTGATAGTCCTAAGTTAAGATGCAGCCTAAGTAAATAAATATGTATATCCAGCTGTTCTACTTCTATGTTTACGTTTAACTTCTTTTTCTTGGAAAGTCTAAGCACTTTCATTATATTACGAATAATGCTCATCCCATATCTCTTGCACCCAATCTTCAGCATATCTTACCGTAACAGAGACTGCAGTCCCTTAGCAGACTTATACAAAATTCCCTCCTACTTCTATGAGGTGTTACACAAAATTTCCAAGAATCTCTTGCTAAAAATCAGAAAACTTTGAAAAGTGGAAAGTCATGATTTTGATTGTCACCTTTTAAGTAGTCACCTGGGCTTCTATGCAACAATGTCAGCTATTTTTTCAATATTTGGATGCAGTACTGGATATATTTTGTCTAAGATATGTTGTGGTTTTTCCTGGGACTAGGTTTAAAGTGCTACCTTTTGGATTGAGGTTTCATTCTGGGGAAGAAGTAGGTGTTGCAAGGGACAAAGTTGGGTGGATAAGCTTCTAACATTTTTCCTCAAAATTACTGCTTTGTTCAGGATACTAACTGTAAAATGATGATCCATTGGTACTTACGACTAATGAGAGGAAGTTTGGGTCATCTCAAACTATTTCCATTTCAGTGCTTAACTCAACCCAATATGTAATCTAATTGATTGTCATTCGAAAGATGAGGAACTAACTTAATTGCTCATCTGCAATTTGTTCTATATCCAGTACACCCACCAAAATGCATTGACCTATATTCTAGCATTTAAATGCTGATACTGAGTTAATGCATCATATTTGACTCCAGTTTTTTTATTTTGATAATTTGCTGGCCCCAGAGTAGTACTGGCATCAGCAGGGGTTTAAAAGGAATAACATGATGAGGTGAGGCAGGGCTTTCTTGTTTGCAAAGTTATAGGGAGAGGCCATGGGGTTCATGGTCTCAAGCTGACGTTGAGAGAGTTCCTTTTGACCCCTGAAAATTCTTCTCTCCCAGCCTCCTGGTGGTTTCCAATGATGAGAAGGGACTTGTGAACTGTATAAGTTACTAAGGGTATTATGTGAAGTATCTTCCTGTCTCTCACTACCCCTCACCCATCCTAGTACAGGTAGATAATTCTTTCCCCTTGCCTGTATTGGTATCCACTTCACTATCTCAGCCTCTTCTCATTACATCATGGATGAACCCCACCCTGAGCTGATTGGAAATTTCAGGTGCCATCACAGTGTAACAGTCCTACCCTATGAAAAGCACTATCGATTATCTTCCTTAGGTCTTTTTATCCTTAGATGCACTTTCACAATCATTTCTGAAGCTGTGCATGATAGTGATGGACCTGAATTTTTTTCATTTTCCACAGACTCCCAGTCATCTTTTAAACACTCAAACATTCTTGCTTGCTCACCAAAAGCCACCTCAAGCATTTGGTGGGTTTATGTAGCAGTTCCTTGAGCTTGAAACAAAACTCAATGCCTGCTTGCTCACATTAGCCATTTTAGAATTCTCTGAGAAGAACCTAGTGTAATGAAAGCAACCAAAACTAAGAAACATGAGCACTCACTAAAATGCTGCTTGGTAGTTTGGCAGCTGAAATGAAAGTCATCCATCCCTCAAGTCTTGTTTTACTCTTAACCGTGCATTCATTAACTTTTGCCACTCCACTCAGTTAAAAAAAATTATCAAAGGATACTGAGCAAGTAAAAATATCCTGAAAATACTCCCAATTCCTGTCTACTACTATTTTCAGTAAGGAAAAGGCATTGTGGATTGTCTTCCATTCCCTAAATCCAATAGGCTCGTAACCTAGGAAAGAGTTAGCCTTGTTTGCTAGCCTTCAGTTTATAATCCTAAGAATAATATGAGCTGCATGCAAGATTTTTAACATATCTGCCTGAGAGTGTGATTGTATTTTTCCTCCTGTTATCAAATTGCTACTTTTCTAACACCATGTTTGATAGTCCTAAGTTAAGATGCAGCCTAAGTAAATAAATATGTATATCCAGCTGTTCTACTTCTATGTTTACGTTTAACTTCTTTTTCTTGGAAAGTCTAAGCACTTTCATTATATTACGAATAATGCTCATCCCATATCTCTTGCACCCAATCTTCAGCATATCTTACCGTAACAGAGACTGCAGTCCCTTAGCAGACTTATACAAAATTCCCTCCTACTTCTATGAGGTGTTACACAAAATTTCCAAGAATCTCTTGCTAAAAATCAGAAAACTTTGAAAAGTGGAAAGTCATGATATAAGTCTTCTTATATTTTTTCTTCTTATTTTATTCTGATAATATGATGTTGGTATTTGTATGGTGATTTGATTGTTTATATTTTTTCGATTCTTTGAATTGATTTTTGTGACCTGTTCCATACATGGATAAGACATGTCTTTTGGGAACCAATAAATATATTATTATTATTATTATTATTATTATTTATTTGTTACTTTTGTAACATCCACCTCCGAGTCTCCGGCTAGCATCAGGTTTCGTTGCCGTCATAATTGCCGGGGACTCGAGAGGGGTCGTGCCTAGGGGTAGCCACGTCCGCCACCGGTGGATAGGTGGCTACCCGGCATTAGGGTCATGCGCACGAAGCAGGCGGAGAGACCCGAGAAGGACAGCCTTCTGCATTGCACTTGCAAGTGCATCCGCTCGCGCCCTGCACGCTGGGATGCACTTGAGATTTTCGACCAGTGAGCTCTTGACACCACCAAGCACGCCCACGATGAGGACTACCAGTTTTACAGAGTAGCCCGCGTACATTTGCCGGAGTTCGCACAGCAGATCTTGATATTTAGTCCTTTTTTCAATCTCCTTCGCTGCCATGTTCATTTCGGCCGGTGCCGATAACTCGATCACGAACATGGCATGAGAGAGATTGTCGAGGAGAACGATATCAGGCTTCGTCGCCTCCAATTGCCTGGAGGTGGAGAAGGAATAATTCCACCAGATCTTACACTTATCGTTCTCCACGACGGACTCGATGTCTCCAGGGACGTAAGGCAGCATCGGATTCGCGTCTATGCCGTAATGGTGTCTTAGATGGTAATACAACACCCGCAGAGCTGAGTTGTGCCGGTTTATATATGCGTTCTTCGCATAGAAGCTGCAGCCGGAGAGTAGATGACCTAATGTCTCCGGCTGCCTTCGGCACGCTCTGCATCTCGTGTCCGTCACGTTTGCCCCAAAGATGAGGCGACGGTACACGAGGGTGTTGATGACACCATCCTGGCACGCAAGCACGAATCCCTCGGTCTCGGACTTCAGACCTGCGGAGCGCAGGAAGGCGAACGTGAGCTCCTTCGATAGCCCATGCGTTTCCAAGTTTCGATAGAAACTTCCATGCATGGGCTTCTCGGTATGCTTGCGGAGCAGGATCTTTTGCTCCGCATTCTTTATTTCGAGCTTTAACACGTCCGCCTCCAGCGACAAGATTGATTTTTCGCACGCTTCTCCGCTGGAAGTAAGGTCCAAGTCCAAACCGAGGCCATCTGCTGCCCTTTTCGCCGCCTGGAATAGGAACGCCCCTTTGCCGACACTCTCGTGTTTCTTCACGAGCAGCATAAGGGGGTCCGTGCTGTGGAACACGCGGCAAGCCGTATTCAGGACTACTCTGTCATGAAGGCACTCCAGGCTTATCAGCCCTCTACCACCTAGCCTTCTCGGGAGATACAATCTGGCGACGGAAGACTTCGGATGAAGACTGCGGTATATGGTCATCATTTTCCTCGTTCCCCTGTCGAGGTTTTGCAGCTCGTTGACATTCCATTTGATGCAACCGAAGGTGTAGAGCAGTGTTGGAACCGCGAAGGTGTTGGTCGCAAGAACTTTGTTCTTGCCTGACAGGTCAGAGCTCCAGATTCGCCTGAGAGTCTGCCTGTATTTCGCTGCAAGCCTTTCCTTCACTGCTCTCACCTCCTGCAACCGGCGCTGGGGGACGCCAAGATATTCATACGCTTCGTCTTCATCAAGAAGACGAATAGCGTTTCCGTCAACGAGCTGCACGTCTTCCTGGTCTTCCGAAATCTTTCCTTTCGCCAGATGGATGGTCGCGCACTTGTCCAATCCGAATTCCATCCCTATATCCTCACTGTATCTGCGTACGGTGTCCAACGCCAGGCGCAGGTCTTTCGCGCTTGAAGCATAAAGCTTCAGGTCATCCATATAGAAAAGATGGGTGACCTTATGCTCCCTTTTTGACGGGACACCGCACATATATCCCCTACCTCGTCTCAACTGAACGGACAGTGGGAGGAGAGATAAACAGAACAGGAGGGGACTGAGGCTATCGCCTTGAAAAACGCCACGGTGGTATGTTACCAAATCCGTGTAGACGGTCTTCTTGCCAGATGGTATGGCGAACCGCGTCTTCCATAGTGGTAACAGGCGTTCGATGCAGGACACAACCTCTGGGTGGACTTTCATGTACCTCAGCATGGCTATAATCAGCTCATGAGAGGTGGTATCAAAAGCCTTCTTGTAGTCCACCCAGCCCATTGACAGGTTACGCTTGTATTGACAAGCGTCCTGGCTCACGCACCTATCAATGAGCAGGTTGTCCTTGCATCCCGCGATGCCTTTCTTGGAGCCCCTCTGCTCGTACACTTCCTCCCATACCGGTTGGACGTGGCGGAGGATAAGGTCGTTCAAGATGGAAGTGAACGCCTTGTATACAGTGTTGAGACAGGTTATAGGGCGGTAATTCTTCGGATCGGACAAGTCTCCCTTTTTCGGTATTAGGACCGTTCGCCCCTCAGTCAGCCAGGACGGAATTGGCTCCGTTCCTGACAGGAAGGATGTGAAGATTCTGGCCAGGTGTTTGTGCGTGGAAGAGAGCTTTTTCCACCAGAAGTTATTCACTGCGTCCATTCCTGGAGCAGTGAAGTTCTTCTTGCCAGAGAAGGCCTTCTTCACATCACTTTCCGTGACTGAGATGGGACGATCCATATCGTCTAGGTGGCGGTCACAAAACTCTTTAAAGTGGGCAATAGCTGGAGTACCTTCGTTGAATGGCTTCCTAGTCTCGTAGATGTCCTTCCAGAAACGTTCCACCTCCGGGACAGATGGTGGTGTTTGGACAACAGGTGGAGGGGGTCGGAAGAGGCGGGACGGCTGAAAGGAGAAGGTGGAGTTCTCCTTCCTGGCCTTGGTCCTTTTGACCAACTTCTTCCTCGCCGTTGTAAGTGCCCGCACTCTATCCACCTCGTGCTGCTTATTATTATTATTATTATTATTATTATTATTATTATGATTTTGATTGTCACCTTTTAAGTAGTCACCTGGGCTTCTATGCAACAATGTCAGCTATTTTTTCAATATTTGGATGCAGTACTGGATATATTTTGTCTAAGATATGTTGTGGTTTTTCCTGGGACTAGGTTTAAAGTGCTACCTTTTGGATTGAGGTTTCATTCTGGGGAAGAAGTAGGTGTTGCAAGGGACAAAGTTGGGTGGATAAGCTTCTAACATTTTTCCTCAAAATTACTGCTTTGTTCAGGATACTAACTGTAAAATGATGATCCATTGGTACTTACGACTAATGAGAGGAAGTTTGGGTCATCTCAAACTATTTCCATTTCAGTGCTTAACTCAACCCAATATGTAATCTAATTGATTGTCATTCGAAAGATGAGGAACTAACTTAATTGCTCATCTGCAATTTGTTCTATATCCAGTACACCCACCAAAATGCATTGACCTATATTCTAGCATTTAAATGCTGATACTGAGTTAATGCATCATATTTGACTCCAGTTTTTTTATTTTGATAATTTGCTGGCCCCAGAGTAGTACTGGCATCAGCAGGGGTTTAAAAGGAATAACATGATGAGGTGAGGCAGGGCTTTCTTGTTTGCAAAGTTATAGGGAGAGGCCATGGGGTTCATGGTCTCAAGCTGACGTTGAGAGAGTTCCTTTTGACCCCTGAAAATTCTTCTCTCCCAGCCTCCTGGTGGTTTCCAATGATGAGAAGGGACTTGTGAACTGTATAAGTTACTAAGGGTATTATGTGAAGTATCTTCCTGTCTCTCACTACCCCTCACCCATCCTAGTACAGGTAGATAATTCTTTCCCCTTGCCTGTATTGGTATCCACTTCACTATCTCAGCCTCTTCTCATTACATCATGGATGAACCCCACCCTGAGCTGATTGGAAATTTCAGGTGCCATCACAGTGTAACAGTCCTACCCTATGAAAAGCACTATCGATTATCTTCCTTAGGTCTTTTTATCCTTAGATGCACTTTCACAATCATTTCTGAAGCTGTGCATGATAGTGATGGACCTGAATTTTTTTCATTTTCCACAGACTCCCAGTCATCTTTTAAACACTCAAACATTCTTGCTTGCTCACCAAAAGCCACCTCAAGCATTTGGTGGGTTTATGTAGCAGTTCCTTGAGCTTGAAACAAAACTCAATGCCTGCTTGCTCACATTAGCCATTTTAGAATTCTCTGAGAAGAACCTAGTGTAATGAAAGCAACCAAAACTAAGAAACATGAGCACTCACTAAAATGCTGCTTGGTAGTTTGGCAGCTGAAATGAAAGTCATCCATCCCTCAAGTCTTGTTTTACTCTTAACCGTGCATTCATTAACTTTTGCCACTCCACTCAGTTAAAAAAAATTATCAAAGGATACTGAGCAAGTAAAAATATCCTGAAAATACTCCCAATTCCTGTCTACTACTATTTTCAGTAAGGAAAAGGCATTGTGGATTGTCTTCCATTCCCTAAATCCAATAGGCTCGTAACCTAGGAAAGAGTTAGCCTTGTTTGCTAGCCTTCAGTTTATAATCCTAAGAATAATATGAGCTGCATGCAAGATTAACTAATGGCCATAAATAAAATTTTTGCAAACTACTGATTTCTTCTCTTTTTTGGGTAGGAATCAATACTTTTTTTTACTATTATAGTTACTATAAAGTAACATCCACCTCTGAGTCTCAAGCCAGCATCGGGTTTCATTGCCATCATAATGACTGGAGACTCAAGAGGGGTTGGCAGTTTTCATAGCCACTTCCGATGCTCATCGGATGAGTGGCTATGCTGCTTTAGGATCGTGCGTATGTAACAGATGGAGAGAACCCAAGATGCATGCTAAAAGTGATTCCATCTGTGCTACCCAGGCTGGAATAGACTTGATTTAACCACCAGCAATCCCTTTATTCCATCGAGCATACCTATGAGGAGGACTACTAACTTAACAGTGTGTCCAGGGTACACCTGCCAAAGTTCAAACAGCAGGCCTTGATATTCGTCTGTTTCTCCACCTCCTTCTCGTCCATTTTTGTTTTGGCAGGTGCCGAAAAGTCTATCACATACATGGAGCGGTAGAAGTGGTCAAGGAGAATGATATCAGGCAGCTGTCTGGTGGTGGAAAAAGAATAATTCCACCAGATTTAACATTTATCGTTCTCCACGATGAACTTGATCTCTCAGGGAGTATATGGCAGCACAGGTGTTTTGTCCAAGCCATAAGGGTGCCGAAGGTGAAAATATAACACCCACAGAGCCTCATTGTGCCGAGCTAAATATGCTGACTTAGCATAGAAACTACAGCCGGGGAGAAGACACACTATAATTCTGGATGGGTTCGGCACGCTCTGCATCTTGTATCCGCTACCTCCATCTTAAAAATAAAGTGACAGTACACAAGACAATTATGACACCATCTTGGCATGTGAGGATGAAACCTTTGGTCTTGGACTTCAGACCTGTGGAGTGTGGGAAGGCAAATGTCAGTTCTTTCAACAGCCTTTGCTTTTCCATGTTATGATAGAAACATCCATGTATAGGCTTATTGGTTAGGGCCATCAGCAAGGTTTTCTGCTTGGCTTTCTTTATCTCAAGCTTGAGAACGTCTGCCTTCAATGACAAGATGGACATGCCATTGTCGCTTCCATCGGATGACAGGTCGAAGTTCAGGCCAATTTTGTGTGCTGTCCTCTTTGCCACCTGGAAGAGAAACTCCCCTGCTCCAGCCAACTCATGTTTTCTTGTGAGACAAATCAGGGTTCGTGCTATTTAGAACTCTGCATGCTGTACCCAGGAGAACTCTGTTATGGAGATACTCCAGACTCAATAGGCCGTGACCACCTACATTGTGAGGGAGATGCAATCTAGCAATGGAAGATATCGGATTAAGACTTCTGAAGATGGATATCATTTTCCTCATTCCCCTGTTGAGGACTTTTTAATTATTTATTATTATCATAATTAATTTATTGGTCACAGAAGATATGTGTTGACATATATAGGACCCTTCAAGATATAAAGGAAAATGACATAAAGAATAATGATTCTCATTTGGAAAACACTAAGTAACACTATAAATTACAATTAGTACAAAAGTAGCTTCTGCTTCTTTTAACCTTTTAACGCTGAGATAATTTTTTTTATCCGATTTTTTTTATTTTTACATATAAATATTTAGAGCACCTAAATATAAATAAGTAGCACAGAGAGAGTTAGAAGATTCAACATTAGCAAATGATAACTTTTTTGACTTTGCGCTGTTTGCGGTAAACTTTTCCTTGAAATTCACAATCCCTGCTTCAAGAAATTCAGTATCATCCACTAATTTGCGATGAAAAACTTGTTCACATGACAGTGAAAAAACTTCCAAAACAAATAATTAGCTTAATTTTAGGATTTTAAATTAATTTCACCCATTCCAGAGCACTTCGAGTGAAAAACAACCATACAAAAACCACAGGAGATAAAATTTTCACCAGGAAAAACAGTTTTGGCAGGACCCTCAGCTCAGCAACACTGTTGCTGTTGTCATCTTACAAAACTAGGAAGTCATCAAGCCATTCTTATTCTTCATAAATCATTCCAATTAATCAAAAATATCTTTATCTTCTTATTTTTCATAAACGTTCAAGAAGTACCATTGGGATATATCTTTTTACTTCCTGTCTTCCCTTCATGGCAATACTTTTGTGATCATAAAAATAAGTATTACTGGTGCCAGTTTATCCATATTTTAATTAGGGATGGGCAGATCCAGGATTTTTTGGAACCGGATCCAGAAGGGGATCCTTGCCTTGGTTTCAGTCCCCGGATGTTGATATTATTTCTTTTCCTATCCTAGTTTTTTTTATATTTACCGATAAAACAGTATGAAAAGTATTTCCACAAAAACAAGTACAGGGTGGCTATTAATATACAATTTTTAAATTCCCTGACTTTTCCCTGATTGGCTTAACAATTTCCCAGACCAATCACCAAAAGGTCTCCTATTATCACAATATTTTGTTTATGCTGAATTAAATTTTCATCAAAACTCAGAAATCGTTAAAAGCTGAAATCAGTATATTAAAATCTACAAGTGCACCCCAATGAAAAATATTTTAAACCTTCATTAGTTAAACTCTCATCCAAATTATACATACTTTAATACATATTTTTACGCTCGCATTTGTCATTGCAAGGCTCCGGCGCGAAAGCATAAAAAGAGTGCATGTAGCATATGCATGTAACATAACATCAGACGTGTGAATGTAGCATAACATCACTCGTGATTATCATTTATTAAAAATCGTAATTTCACTGTCTTGAATTACACTGTGTTTGCTAAAATGATGACGTGCATTGATTCATTACAGTTGAATTTCACAGTAGTATGGCATTGAATTGAAGATTTACTGTAAAGATGGGAAAGAATCTGCCCGATTTTAAGTTCCTTTTAGATCTGTTGTTTCATTTCATAACATTGTATTGATACCTCCACCGTGGATCAAAATTGCCTTACGTAAAATTTTTACATCGAATTCACTTAAAATTAATTTAATGATTTCATAAAAATACTCAAGGAGTCGGCCAGGGCCGCTCATTCACTCGTAAAATTGAAATTCTACTGTTTTAACAGTGTTGCATTACGGTGAGTCCCCTGAACCATTGCGAGCATTGGGACGACCCAGGTGAGTGAGCTTCTGCGGTTGAGTATCATATTTCAGTGGCCATGTATGTACAATCGCAATAACTTTCAGCTCTTCACCATATGAAATAAAGGAAACAAATTGTGTTTTATGGTATGTACATACGATCAGATCACTTCAGCTTTTCTTGCAGTGTGAGCCCTTGAGTGAGTCTTGCCATGTGTGCCAGAAGTGCCATGATAGTCAATATGGAACTGTGAATAATGCGAATGCTGCCTTGGTGGCATAAAAAGACCTCAAGGATACATGATAAGCCAAAGAATGTCATGGACCTATGTGTAAGACTCCTCTCAATCCAAACTATCATTTTTAATACCCCAGTTCATACATGTTTCATTAAAAGTTTCTTAAATGGGTATCTTCATAACAGCATTTCAATGATTGCTGATAACACAACACTTCAAGTCCCTTAAAACCATTCATAAACAGTAGTACACATTACTGAGGATAGCAGGATAGGTAGTAATAGTGGTAATTTGATTCTTAGCTGCTCCTACTGCTGAGGTTTGCACTACATAGTATCTACGACTCAGTGAGGATTTAAACTAATGACTTTGGATTGCCAGGCTGGCAGGCCAGCCTATCACCATTGACTTACATAACTCACCCTGAACACATTCATAGATTAACAAATGTCTTCTTATATCTGAATTGTTAAGCAGCAAATTAGGGCATTTACTGAAACAAAAGCTAGGAAGCAGTTGTACATGCTTATCACCTAAGGAGTCACCAAAAATTCTAGATTCATTGTTGCAGCAGTGTAAAAAATAATGAATGAACATAAACTACAGATGCATAGAAAAACTAAAGTAATGAGGCTAAGAGCAAAAAGGGTCAGATTAAATGTATAAGTAGGAAACAAGATATAGAAGGAGCGATTCAGCCATCTGGGTAGTATGCTGGAGGAAAAGGGGTAGCAGTATAGGTGCTTTAAGGAGAATTGAGTTGATAAAAGAGATGTTAATTTGTACAAGGGAATTAATGACACGATTTTAAGTAAATATTAAAAAAAAGATTCATAGTATGAACCTGGATGAGTTCCTGGATGAAGATCAATTCAGATTCAGGAAAAGTAAGGGTACAAGAAAAGTAATATTGGCCCATATGCTGCTCATAGAGAAGAGAATGGAGAAGAATAAGCTGACGTTAATTGCATCTGTGGATTTAGAGAAGGCTTTTGACGACGTGGATTGGGATTCAATGCTTGGAATTCTGAAGGGAATTGGAGTGTCGTACACTGAACGAAGAATAATACACATTCTGTACAAAAACCAAGTAGCTGTGATTAAATCTGGACCCAGCTGTGAAGGAGGACCAAGAATAACGAAAGGAGTGAGACAAGACTCTGCCCTGTCTCCCGTAATTTTAAATGTTTACATCGAGTGAGGCATCAATGAAATCAAAGAGAATTCTTCTGGAGTGACTATCCACGGAGAAAAAATAAGCATGCTGTGATTCGCTGATGACATAGCACTCGTAGAAGAGACAGAGAGGGATCTGAATAAGATTCTAATAACCATGGAAAGGACAATGGCCAGATATCTGCTGGATATCAATGAGAAGAAGACTAAGATAATGGTGTTTAGCAAGAGGGAAGAGGCCAAAACCAATGTTAAATTAGAAAAACAAAAACTGGAAGAGGTGAAAGAGTTCTGTTACCTAGGAAGCCGAGTAACCAACGATGGACGAATCAAGAAGGAAATATTCAGTAGAATAGCAGAAAAGAAGACATTCTATCATATGAAGAATCTACTTACAGATGGAAATACAAGCGTAGAATTAAGAAAACAATTCATTAAAACATACATCTGCACTATGTTTCTTTAAGGCAGTGAGGCATGGACGATGACAGCAGCGGAGAAGAAAAGGGTGGAAGCATTTGAAATGTGGTGCTACAGAAGAATGATGAAGATAAAATGAATTTACTGAATGTCAAACGAAGAAGTCCTAAGAAGAGTGGGAGAAAAGAGAAGTCTGCTGAAAACTATAAAAAGAAGACAGGACAACCTAATCGGCCATATCTTAAGACATGATGGCCTGATGAAGACAGTCGTCGAGTGAAAAGTGAACGGGAAGAATGGAAAAGGCAGGCCTCGTATGAGTTAAATAGAGCAGGTCGTAAAGGATGTAAAAGAGAGGAGTTACGTCAATAGAAGAGCTGGCCCATAGAAGAATCGAGTGGAGGGCTGCGTTAAACCAATCGTAGGATTCTTTACTAATGATGATGAGGATAAGGGAAGGCCTCAGCTTGTTCCTTAGATGCAAGCTTTCCATCTCCTGGAGCTCCTAAAATCCCTCAATGTATTTCCAATTTATTGTTATGTAATCCTTATCAAGGAGAATCATCACCTAGAGTGTTCCTGACCAATTTCGTCATATGTGATGGGTCTGATAGGATAAACACAGGCTCTTTATTGACTGGATTTGTTAAATTGAGTGAAAACGATAGCTCAATGCATCTAAAATACAATTCAAGGCTTAATTACCTTATATTTCTGAGATAAGGCAAGTATTTTTTCTTGATAGTCGCCAATTTGTTCGCAACTCCATTGCTATCCAACGGCAAGCTAGGGGAGAGCGGGGACAACCAATATTGCGGACGTTCCGAAGTCCTGGCTTCAACTTTGTGACGTCATGCCCCCTCCATATACCTCAATGGTTGCAACCACTTTGGCAGCTCGCTTATCGTTTTAGGCGATCGCTGTGACTACTGCACCGAAATGCAGTGCAGCACACCACCTGAGGACAAATTAATAATAATTAATATTCATAAGGAAAACCTTTTGTTACATCGTGTGGAAACGATAACTTATTACATCTTAAATACAACTCAAGGCTTATTCACCTTAAATTTCCGAGGGAAGGCAATATTTTTGCTTGATAGTCACCAATGCAACCACGACTCCGTTGTAATCCAACGGAAAGCTAGGGGAGAATGGGGATGACCAATATGGCAGACGTTCCGATCTCCTGGCTTCAACTTCATGACGTCATGCCCTCTCCATATACCTCAATGGTTGCGACGCTCAACTGTCTGACGTCATGATTTCCATAGCACTCATAGCAGAGACAGAGAGGGATCTGAACAAGATTCTAGTAACCATGGAAAGGACAATGGCCAGATATCAGCTGAAATAATTAAGAAGAAGATTAAGGTATTGGTGTGCAGCATGAAAGAAGAGGCCAAAACCAATATCAAACTAGGAAAACAAAAACTTGATGAGGTGAAAAAGTTCTGTTATCTAGGAAACCGAGTAACCAATGATGGACGAATCAAGAAAGAATTAGTTATTAGAATAGCCCAGGCAAAGAGGACATTCTATCAAAAGTTGAATCAACTTACAGCTGGAAATACAAGTGTAAAAGTAAGGAAACAGTTCATCAGAACATACATCTGGAGCATGTTTCTTTACGGCAGTGAGGCATGGACGATGACAGCAGCGGAGAAGAAAAGGGTAGAAGCATTCGAAATGTGGTGCTACAGAAGAATGATGAAGATTAAATGGATTGACCGTGTAAGTAACGAGGAAGTTCTAAGAAGAGTAGGAGAAAAGAGAAGTCTGCTGACAACTCTAAAAAGAAGAAGGGACAACATAATCGGCCATATCTTGAGACACGATGGCCTGATGAAGACTATCGTCAAGGGTAAAGTGAATGGGAAGATGAAGTGAAGGCAGGCCTCGTATGAGATACATGGAACAGGTTGTGAAGTATGTAAAAGAGAAGAATTATGTCACAATGAAAAGGTGGGCCGATAGAAGAATCGAGTGGAAAGCTG
Source organism: Platycnemis pennipes (assembly GCA_933228895.1). Taxonomy (NCBI): domain Eukaryota; kingdom Metazoa; phylum Arthropoda; class Insecta; order Odonata; family Platycnemididae; genus Platycnemis; species Platycnemis pennipes. The sequence continues at coordinate 82,713,782 of OW121846.1, forward strand.
CGTCAAACCAATCCTAGGATTGTTGACCAATGATGATGCTTAAAGCAATGTATGCCATATTTTAATTGTTTGCAAATAACATCTTGTTCCTCTATAGCCTCTAGAATTCCCACAGAGAAAGAGGACGTCTTGGTAGATCAACTAGTTGAGCACCTGGCCAGAAATCAGGGGGTCCAGGTTCGAGTCCCGGTCAAGACAAATGATTTTTTTCTGTGGAATATCTTGCTGTTGCTCAAGTAATTGTCAAATTTCTTCAATCGTGAGGTGCGATAGAGCAAAGGGGTCGGTGTCCACGTCCCATTTAATCAGCAGCTTGAAGTCTTCTGCATCAAAATTAACAACTTATAATTCAAAAGTTCTTGGATTTTCGGTTGCATGCATATTCGTGCCTCATAAGATTTTTTTCCACGCATCTCTTCGCACTTCCTCTCAATTGTCAGCAATCATTGGGAGAAGTAAATTTTCTGGGTGCCTGAAAAACCCATTTCTCAGAATAACAGGATCAATGCCTCTTTTAAGATCGTCCTGTAGATATCTCGACAAAATTATTAGTTTACATACATTTACAGCACTGTCATCTATACACTGGTTTTGCTTCACTGAAAACCAGGCGGGTGAGTATACTTATAAAATGAATGACACTAGATTTTGTAAATTAGCACTTGGATATTCAGTGTTCACATATAGCATGGATGGCCGTAGTGAGCCAGCTAGAATGAGCCACTTTTCCCAGAGTTTATCTGGCCAAATTTTCTGAGTAAAATCCTTTTGACACAGCATTGGAAATTTCCAAAAGATACTGCTGGTCAGTGCTCAGCAATGTTGTCTACTTTGTGGGACAATTTTGTTGGAATTGGCTCGAATCGTATGAGATCGAGAGTGTGCAAGTTTTGAAGGGCAGATCCAATAGGTCCTGCAAACAAATTTGGACCCATAGTTTGTCCGTCTAATTTTTTACCAAATGCTGCAGTGTTAAGTCAATCAAGCGTAATAGGCAAATAGACCACTGTAAGGGACGTCGGAGCTGTGCTTCCAGCAAACGGATGATGCTTCCTTTCTGAGCTGTATTCACTTTGGTGCCGTCGCATCCATTCACTTTGAAATTGGAAAGTTCTATATTTTCTTTTGCAAAAAAATGAAGAATTGCAAATTTGATGTTTCTTGCAGATTCTCCTGTGGGGGAGATAGACCCTAAAAATTGGGAGCCTGGCTCTTCAACTAAAATGACATGTCCGTCCCTAACCTTAGATTGATAAGTCCTCTTGCCTATTTTATCCAGTTTAATTGTTTCATCCTTTCTGCTGTCAAATACAGCCCTTCAATTGCATTTTTTGATTTTTTTCTCTTTGTTACTGAATCTAGCATATTCTTTTTCTGTCTTCGTAAGTAATTCCGGTCCACTAACTTTCATTTGTCTTCCGGAGTTATGAGCTTTGCGCTGGATACAGTTGCGCTGACGATCTTTCATACTCCTTTGCGGGACATGCCGGTTCTTGCACATACCTTCTCCACAGTTGGCAATTGAAGACGGGTTGATTTTCATCCCTAATTGTATGAGGAACGTTGAGGTCCAAGTCGGCTGGTTCCTCGTTGGTTGAATTTTCACTCTATGGCTCTCTTCATGGGAAGTGGGACAATGTGTATTCATATGAGGCTACAGATAGTGATGGTTCACCAGATCCCTGATGAAGCAGCTGCACAAGATATCGTGTTGTATGTCCGTTGTAATTTGTAAACATGTTGTAACAGACTTCCAACTGGTTCACAACGTTGTTACAATACACTTCCTTTATAACTCTCTTCCAATGTAGTTGCACCACATTTGCAAAGTGATAAAGCATGTTGTGAGATCATCATTACAACGCTTTCGTCCACCCTCAACAATGCAGTTACAACGTGAAGCCAACGCAGTTAAGCACGTTGTAGGTATGTGAAGAAAACGTACTTGCAACGCACTTTCTCACGCAGCCTACTATGCATTCGCAACGCAACAAAGTGCGCTGTAAGCATGTTGTGAGATCATCATTACAACACACTTTTTTCCATCCTCAACATTGCAGTTACAACGTGAAGCCAATGTGGTTAAGTGCGTTGTAGGTCTGTGGAGAAAACGTACTTATGACGCACTTTCTCACGCAGCCCGCTATGGATTTGTAACATGGGAAAGCTCGTTGTTGTTCTTATGGACTGCCATGTTATTGAAGAAATTCTTATTTTTCTCTCCTGGAGTTGAAATAACATCAGTTGTATATATTCTCAATGGTCATGCAAACATTTATCCACAAAATGGTCATTTGGAAAATGCTTTAAGAGTGCAAAATACCCCAGTGGCTATCTTTTAGTATGTTAATAATCACAATCGAATGAATGCCAGCCAGCAGCTGTACATGTATGGCCTCCCGACCGACATTGTTATCTGAAAGCGTTACTCAGTTGACGGGAAATAGGTCGTATGAATTAGGTGAATGCTAGGATAGGAATGTAGGCCTGGCAGTTGTTTCTGAATGAACCAGAAAAATGACTAGTTCAATTATATAAAATGTACTTCACTTATATAAATAAAAACTTATCACTCTCTATTTGAAATATTTTTTTTTTTTTTAATTTTGGTGCTGTATTCACTCATGCAAGGTATTCTAGAGTGTTTTGTATTAACCATTCGATTGGCTACATAGATAGAGTTCCGCATGCACATGTGCCCACAACATACACGATAATGGCAACGTGGTTATAATGCACTTACAACACATTTGCAACGCGTTTACAACCGACTCTGTCCAAATTTTACAAGGTTACAATGCACTATGGAAGGTAACAGAAACTCACTTCCAATGAGTTTACAACATGGTATAGTGCGTGAAGAACAACGTACTTGAAACGCACTTCCTTCGTCAGGGATGATACAGTTCTGTAGTGAAACCACAGTTATTTATATTAATAAATTTATAGGGTGTTGTGTTTGTGTGTACATATCTCTGAAAATCATCCATGGATTAAAATTAAGCTTGATACAGGGTCATTCCATTACAAATCAACGAGACCTTGACACCCACAGACTCGGATTTCCATGAAATTTGCTATGGACATACATTTAGATAAGAATAGCAACCAAATAAAATTTTAGCCTCCTACTGTCAATAGTTTCTGGAATGTGGGCAATTGAAACCTGGGCATCTTCCAACACCTGGTATCTTCCTCATTAGAAAATTAGCTCCAATTGTCACTTTAGACACTTTAAAACTACTCTTTCGTGCAAAAATCCAATTCCATATCACCTATGAGATATTATTTTGGGGAAATGACTATCTCTCCAGAAAGATCTCTCTGGAAAAGCAGGCTCTAAAAGCTATGCTTTGCCTTCCATCCCGTACCCCTGGCAGACCGCTATTCAGAATGCTGTCAATTCTTACGGTTCCATTCCTCTGCATTTCAAATTTTGCCCTATTTATAAAGCAAAACCCTGAAAATTTCCCAGCTAACTATAAAGTGCACTCCTATCACACTTGTAATCATGATAACATTCATCTATCCCAGTATTTAATGTCTTCATCTCAACATGGCCCACACCATTCATCTTCAGTCATTTTCAATAGCTTACCATCAAACATAGCATCCATTACATCAATAGCTAATTGAAAAAAAAGTTTAAAGCAGCTGTTACTCACAGAAGCATACTACAGCTTTACCGATTTTTTTGATAATGAGTGCAACTGTTGCAAAATACAACTGTAATATTCTATGCCATGTATATATGTATACTTTTTTATGCTTCTATGTTTTTGTGTCATGTCATTTTACCTAATTGACAATTTCTATGTTACATATGTAACCGACAGAAATAAAATTATATTATTATGGAACTTGCACATACGTCTTCAACATAACCCGAGAAGGCCTAACCTGTTCAGCAAGTTATCCTCGTTACCATGTTCAGGATTTCGGGTCCCTACATAAACATGCTAATGAGATACCACTGTATTTGGGTGTACCTGCAGGTTTAGTTTCCTGAGCAAATGTTTTCGGAGACTGATGCTATGGCCCTGATAGAAGAACCCTCTTAACTGCTGAGCATGTTCAGCAGCCGTGTCAATAGTTTCTCCCTAAGTGTTACGAGAAACCCCTGACATTTCCCTGACTTTTCCAGATATTCAAAAATCTCTGACAATTCCAGGTTTTCCCTCACGATCGCCACCCTGAAGTAAATTTATTTTAGAAAAAATCTACTTCCTATCATCGGTTTGGAATATATTTTCCAGGATCAAGATTTGTGGATGCAATGTATGTTATCACTTCTAATGTAAAATTCACTTTCCTTATCATATACTCATCAAACAATGTATTTTATATGCCTGTATAACTGTTATTTAGACTGCAGCAAGAGGATGCATTATAAATTTTTTTCTTTAGTATTTGAACTATTTTCTAAAACATAAGATCCTAGTGGTGCCATGTCATCAGCATCTATCCAGAAAGGTTCAAGTGCTATTACAGATAGAGGATTTCCAAGTTTATCATATCATCATCAAGGGTCAACAATCCTAGGATTGGTTTGACGCAGCCCTCCACTCGATTCTTCTATCGGCCAACCTCTTCATACCAACGTAGTTCCTCTCTTTCACGTCCTTTACGACCTGCTCCATGTAACTCATACGAGGCCTACCTCTTCCATTTTTCCCGTTCACTTTTCCCTCGACGATTGTCTTCATCAGGCCATCGTGTCTTAAGATATGGCCGATTAGGTTGTCCCGTCTTCTTTTTATAGTTTTCAGTAGACTTCTCTTTTCTCCCACTCTTCTTAGGACTTCTTCATTTGTCACTCGGTCGATCCATTTTATCTTTATCATTCTTCGATAGCACCATATTTCGAATGCTTCCACCCTTTTCTTCTCCGCTGCTGTCATCGTCCATGCCTCACTGCCATAAAGGAACATGCTCCAGATATACGTTTTAATGAATTGCTTCCTTACTTCTATGCTTGTATTTCCAGCTGTTAGTAGATTCTTCTTTTGATAGAATGCCCTCTTTGCCTGGGCTATTCTACTCACTATTTCTCTCTTCCTTCGTCCATCGTTGGTTACTCTGCTTCCCAGGTAACAGAACTCTTTCACCTCTTCCAGTTTCTGTTTTCCTAGTTTAACGTTGGTTTTGGCCTCTTCTCTTTTGCTGCACACCAATATCTTAGTTTTCTTCTCATTGATCTTCAGCTGATGTCTGTTCATTGTCCTTTCCATGGTTGTTAGCATCTTATTCAGCTCCTTCTCTGTCTCTGCTATGAGAGCTATGTCATCAGCGAATCGTAGCATGCTGATTGTTTCTCCGTGGATGTTCACTCCATAACACTTCTCCTTGACTTCATTGATGGCTCTCTCAATGTAAACATTTAAAATGACGGGAGACAGTGCACAGCCTTGTCTCACTCCTTTCCTTATACTTGCTTCTTCACAGCTGGGTCCAGATTTAATCACAGCTACTTGATTTTTATACAAACTGTGGATAATTCTTCGATCATTGTAGGAAACTCCAATTCCTTTCAGAATATCAAGCATTGAATTCCAATCCACGTTGTCGAAAGCCTTCTCTAAATCCACAAATGCAATGAAGGTCGGTTTGTTCTTCTCCATTCTCTTCTCTATAAGCAGCCTAAGGGCCAATATTGCTTCTCTTGTACCCTTACTTTTCCTGAATCCGAATTGATCTTCATCCAGGAACTCCTCTGCTTTTCGTTCTATTCTTCTGTAGATGATCCTTGTCAATATCTTCGATGCATGTGTCGTCAGGCTTATAGTCCTAAAATTTTCGCATTTCTCTGCTCTCTTCTTTTTGGGAATAGGAATGATGATGTTTTTCTCGAAGTCCCTGGGTATTTCTCCTGTTGAGTACATGTGGCAGATGACATTATAAAGTTGGGCCAATGTCCTCTCTCCCGCATACCTTATCAGTTCTGCGGGTATATCATCAATTCCAGAAGCCTTATTCATCCGAAGGTCCCTTACTGCTGCGTCGAATTCCGATCTCAATATTGATGCTCCCATATCATCCTTCTCGACTTCGCTTTCCTCTTCAATCACTTTCGTGCTGAGGTCGTTCCCGTTGTATAACTCTTCGAGATATTCTTTCCATCTCTTCACTTTGTGTTCATTTTCAATCAAAAGTTCTCCATTCTGTCCCTTATAGCATTGCATCTTGCGCTCCGTTCCTTGAAGTGGTTCCTCACTATCCTATAGGCAGCTTCCACCTTTCCAATGGTAAGGTTGTTTTGTACATCTTCGCACAGATTGTTCATCCACATTTCTCTAGCTTTCCTGGCTTTGCGACTTACTTCGTTCCTTATTCTTTTGTAGCAAAGCTGCCCTTCTTCAGTTTTCGCATTCTTGTACTTTCTTCTTTCTTCAATCAGCACTAAGACTTCTTCAGTGATCCATGGTTTTTTCTTAACAACTTTTCTTCTTCCAAGAACTTCTTTTGCGGCTTTTTGTATTCCACATTTAATGTTTTCCCAACGCTCTTCTACTGGTTTCTCAGTCAGGTCCTCTCCTATGTTGTTTTCTACTGCTTTTTGAAATTCCAGCTGATGTTGAGTCTCCTTTAGTTTTTCTACTTGCCAAATGTTCTTTACTGTTTTCTTCAATCTCTTGAATTTTAGATGGCATTTCATCATCACTAAATTATGGTCGCTGTCGATGTCTGCACCCGGGTAGCTTTTGCAGTCCTTCACCTGATTCCTGAACCTCTGCTTCACTAAAATGTAGTCTATTTGAAATCTTCCTCTGTCTCCTGGCATCTTCCATGTGTATTTTCTTCGGTTGTGATTTTTAAACAATGTGTTAGTAACCACTAACTTATGTTGTGCGCAGAACTCCAGCAGTCTTTCTCCTCTTTTGTTTCCGTTTCCCAATTCATATTTTCCAGTTATTCTTCCATCTTGTCCTTCGCCGACGACAGCATTCCAGTCTCCTAAAATAATTAGGTTTTCTTCTCCTCTTACCTGTTTTATTACTTCAGTGATATCTTCGTAGACGTCTTCCACTTCTTCATCTTCGTAGTCCGACGTAGGCATGTAAACTTGCACCACAATGGTATCTGTAGGCTTAGTTTCAATTTTAACCATTACAATCCTTTCACTGTATTGCAGGAAGCTCTTCACACGCAGTCCCGCACTCTTCCTGAGCATTATACCTACTCCAGCGTTACCATTCAGTGATCCGGTGTGAATAATTCTATAACTTCCACTCTAGAAGTCTCCTTCTTTGGGCCATCTCATTTCACTGATTCCCAATACATCGAGGTCCATTCTCCGCATTTCCACCTTCAGGTTCTCCAGTCTTCTGCAGGTCCAAAGTGATCGCACGTTCCACGTTCCTACCCTAAAATGAGTATCACACTTGACTGATGTACTCTCTCGGGTAGTCCCCGCCCGGAGATCCGAATGGGGGACTATTTTACCTCCGGAATATTTTACTCGAGAGGGTGCCATCACGTCTTGATAATAAAGGCAAGAGTGGAGTAGCTGCGACTCCTCGGGATAATAATGTGGTGGTTTCCCCTTGCCTTCCACATCGCAGTACTACAGCCGTTAAAGTAAATGTTACCACGCCTGTAGTGAAATGAGTGTCGCTGTACCGACCACTGTGGTCTCCACCTTCACTCATGTAAAGAAGAGCTGCTGCCCTCTCCTTCGGGTGATGGGAAGCATAATTGTTGGCGGCCTCCATCGCCAAGTCACGGCATCTTCACAGGTTCTGTATTATTTAAGGCCTACCTTACCCAAGGATAGACCAATACGACCTCGGAATGCCGTCGCTTATTGTCCACGACTGCTAATTCGACGAGTAAACTCACTTATCTCGCAGCTAACCTCTATATCTAGAGGTCGACCCACCATCCGCAACCCAGTGGACGCACTCGGTGGCTTTAAGCTCAGCCGCGAGCCAGTTTATCATATGCCAAAATAAAACCGAAAACTTAAAATCAATTCAGGGCATAATGGGTTAACATGAGCTTATTCTGTTGTGGGGCAAGAGCCTAGCCATGTTGAACCACCAGTTCCCGTCAGATCACCGAAGTTAAGCAATGTTGGGCTGGGACGGAGGTTAAATGGGTAATCCTCATCCATACCTCTGCCGTTGTGCTCTTGTCCCCTGTCTGCAAGTGGTTGGTAGGTTAAATGTGGGTTGGCACAATGGATCTAAAGAGGTCTAAGTGCCAAAGGGGCTCCAGAAGGCCCCCGCCCACCCCTCCAATTTATTTATTATTTATTCCTTTGTGGTGGAGCCTTATATAAATGGCAGTTGGTTATTTGGGGAAGGCGACAAAAACTGAGGTGATTTTCACCAAAGAGAAGGATAGGTGGGTAACTGGGTAAAGTTAGGAGTTTTCAGGGAATAGGGTAAGGGTGGAGAGAAACCTGGCATTGGCATTAGCCTGCTGTCCACGAAAGGTGCAAAGGGGACCACAGCTTAACATCCTATCTGACGCACAGAGTACTGGACATGAAGTGCTCTCCACAAGGCACTCAAGTAGGGACCTGTATACCAATGAAAAATCCACCTCGGCTGGGATTCAAACCCGGGCCCTCGGGTTGGGAAGCCAGTAATCTAGCCACCACACCAACCCGATCCATGCCTTAAATAAAATCCAAGAGTGCTTTCAAATTATAAACACCACCATTTAAATGGGCCAGAATTTTGTCGATTATGCTTGGTATTGCTAATAAACCCGACAGTAATGACGAGCCTTTCACTGGCAACAGTAGCTGAGGGGGCTCACAAATACTTCTCAACTAGATTCTGGAGTGTTGGAAGTGAATCCTTGTTCTTCCAGTACTCAGAAATCCTGGTACTAGGTTGTGCAGGTTCATTGAAGTTGGTGCCTAACTCTTTGGATACTTGATAACTCGTATGGGTTGTGGTATAGAACCCAGATCAATGTGCTTTTCTGTTCTGGTCTGGTGCCACATGTATGTTTTTCCACTGGCACTTGCTGAGCATTCCGAGCACAATGAAACAAGAAGCAAATGAGTGTAACACTTACTTTTAAAATATTTGCCCATCATATCAAAGAAAATAAATGAGGAAGAGAGCTTAATATTATCATTAAAAAAACTATAGTAAAATTCTCTCAGAATACTTCATACTTTTCAATTGATGTTTAAGAATAAAGTGAATTTTGAGGAGACATTGTATTTATAAAAAGGACTTGTTGAAATTCAGCGTAGGCCTACTTTTGCAACCAAGTGTATTGGAACTCCATCGTATAGAAATTTTGCCAACAATAACATGGTTACTAGGTTTTTTGAAATATCTAAATATCCTAAAGTGTCTCTATAGGATATGATGAAAGGCAGGCAAAGTTTGCTTTAAGTAGACCAACTTATAGGCTATGCTGCATAAAGATTAAGTCAACCTTCTTTTTTGATACAGTAAGGTTACCTACTCAAGGAAATCTTTATTAACTAATTTAATGCTATTTGCTTATTTTCTTTACTTGCACCCTTGGTGACCAAAGCGTAGGCCTCTTACAAATATTAAACTTCATGACTTCAGATTAATATGTTCCTTCTAATTGACCAATAAAAAAATGATATCATTAAAATAAACCTTAGGCCTATTCTACATATTAAATGCCCATCAAAATTAATGTTTTCCTCTTCCATGGACATCTTCCTCCTTATAAAGTACTTTGAATGACATGTCTTTACATCAGGGATCTAACAATGTGGCTCAGCAATATAAGCTTGACTCTTCAATACCTTCAAATATCGTCTTCAAAGAGCCCAGAAGGTCATTTTTCATCCCTTGCAACCCACTACCAAGTGGTACTGGTTTTTCAGGCTCATGTTCCAAAAACTGAACTATTGGTGTCACCTAAAAGAGAACAAAAAAGAATTAAGTTGGTAGTGTTGCCTTTATTCCAATTCCTTATGTTCACAAATATTCAATTTATCATTATAATTTTAATTTAAATAAAGCTAGCTCATGTCAAAAAATAAAATTTGCTTACCTATGAAGCCATATGGCACAATATTGTATTTTTTGCCCTAACTTGAAGTTTAGCAGAGTCTAAAGTATAAAGCATACTTATCTATTATGGCTTTTAGTAGATCCTGCTGAATTTGGCTAACGGTATCATGTAATGTCTGATCTCCGAAGCTGCCAAAAGAATGGCTTTGTGCTGTTCAACCAACCTTTTAAACATAGGTAACATACTGTTCCATCTAGTGGGTTCATCTTGTATTTGAACTCCTGTCATTGTCACTTAATCAATGCCTTTGTTACCCCACTGGAGTGCTTGAAATATGTGACCGTTCTGCACAAAGCATGCTTTTGCTGCAGCAAAAGATGACACACTTTTTGAGCTAAACAGCCATCCTCCAACACCAACTGTAGAATATGAGCAAAACACCTCAAGTTACTGAAATTGGACTTTTTAACAGCAGACACTATGTCCAGTCATGCTATAACATTTTCAGAAAGTCCCCAGTTTTTCAAGTTTCTTTACAGTGAAATTACCCTAAATTTGCCCATTTTACTATAAAAGTTACTAATTGATATCCTATATTATTGAGTGATTGAGTGTACATTGGTCAAACAAAATAAATGCTCAGAGAAAATGAAACTTAGAAATAGGTTTAAGAACTTATTTGTACAAAAATAAATGAAGTTAGCATTCAACAACTCTTGCTAACAACATTGCAGTATAACCAGAGCTTTGGCATTTCTAAAAATAGATTTCATCTTTTCCAAAACATGTAAACTGTTTAAATTTTATTAAAACACCATGTTCATGCATAATATGGCAAAGTAAAAGCTTTTTACCTCAGAATACATATTTATTATACAATCTACCCAATCCATTAAGGAGAAATAGTCGGTTGCATTTTTATAGAGCTTATTGCCTCCATAAAAAGCATTTATGATTTTCTCTGCCTCATGAAGGTGCATATGGAACTGGTGGTACAGTTTGTGCCAAAAACTGATTTGGAACACAAAGGGAATTAAGGACAGTTTCCTTTTGTTGAGGTCTACTTTTAGTATCATCACTGTCCTGGTCCAAATTTCAGTGCCTTTCACTGCTTATCCATTTCAGACTGAATTGAATTGGTACACTACAAGCAAATCCTGCGGGATGGATCAATTTTATTTTGTTTCCTTTGTTACTCCATTGCTTTAAATAATGCCAATACAGCATGATAAATTGTAAACTTTGGTAGTCAAGACATTTATCGGCCCAACTCTTTAGTAAGAAGTGACAAAATGCAATATGCTGAAAAAGTAACAACAGGATTGAGCACTGACTGTACCAGAAGTGTGGATATTCAACAACCCACATAAAGTGAATATCAACTAGCTCTCGACAGTATCTTAAATTCCAATTGTCAATAATCCTCCTCATTATTCACTCTGGATTAACGCATATTTAACAATCAGTAATATTTTCCTATTTTGGCAGGCCATGCCACATATTGAACTATCAAATCATTTTTTGGAAAAAATTGATGTAAACAAGGCCTCCTCATCCTGTTCCCAAAGTACTAGACCGAATCAAATAATTACAACTGGGACACTAGCCTCAGAATCTGCCACATATGGGATACCCAATAAAGGGCCCCTCCGACCACTCCCCTCATCCCCCATCTTTCACCGCTCCCACCTGACAGGTAAATAGAAATAAACCTCACTGGTAACCCATGTTCCCCTTGAAAAAGTGACCAGTATTGGTCGGGAAACGTTGGGGCTCTGACACGAGAATAACGGGAGGTCATTCTTTTATTTGAATCACTACGACCATAAAGGTTAAACGACGAACAACAGGTAGGTTCAGGATGTTAATGCTCATGAAACATGATGGCTTACAATTTGCGACGCCTATACCGCGAATGGTAATAACTGCAATAAATTCCTATCTCTAAGAACTCGGGCGCCAGGTCTCCACGACCATCAGTTAAACGATCAAGGACGCCTCCGGCCTTAATCCACCCAGATAGCCTACAGCGGCGACGATTCGCCAGGGTTCGATGGGGTGAGGTGGGGACAAACAATAGGAACCTCCACACGCTAAGGTCAATTACGGTATTTATTCAATTTATAGCTACAAATATTAATGTAGGTGAGCATAACACAACAACGCCCATTATTCGGGGCTAGATCACTCTCACAGACATAAAATAAGTTTGGCACAAATGGATTGACAATACGGACTACAAAGCGATACATAACTTATTCGAGGCTTAATCCCTCTTAAAGACATTAAATAAGTTTGGCACAACGAGATTAACAATACTGACTACAAAGCGATACATAACTTAGTCGAGGCTTAATCTCTCTTAAAGACATTACATAAGTTTGGCACAACGAGAGTAACAATACTGACTACAAAGCGATACATAACTTAGTCGAGGCTTAATCTCTCTTAAAGACATTAAATAAGTTTGGCACAACGAGATTAACACTTGTAACCCCAACCCGGCCAACTGAACAGATGAAACTAAAATCGATGTCTGGTTATCTCCAAATTAGCTACTGGAGCAAACTGAATTCAGAGGGGTAATTACCGCGGAAAGGCCTATTCTACTGACCGACCCACACCCTCAGGGCCCTCAAGCCACGTACCTTAAACTCGAGAACAATGAGACCAAAAATGGTGACGGGATCACCCGTCGCTAACACCGGATCAACGTCACGGTGCTCAACCAACACACCAGAGAGTTTACTGGGAGAATAATCCCCGATGGAGTCCGCGAGCCAAGAGAGAGCGTAACACCTCACTCCGCCATCTCCTTGCTTCGTCCCCTTGGCGCAGGCGCGATGACGCAACTCCGTCGTCTGCTGCCACGACCGCGCACCTTCATAGCGCAGGCTTTCATTCGGCGGGCCCTGCCGAATTACTGGCTCGCTTGCGGTCTCGTGGGAGGCTCGGCTGGCCAGATCCAAGCCTCCTTCTCCGCCCGGCAGCCCTTCGATGTCATCGCGTGCTCTCTCTCTCATTTGTTATATACACACGATGATAGCACACGAAAAACATAGAAACACAAAAGTATAAAAAACGGGACACTCACATTTAAAATAGTTGGAAGCTTTCGACTGCCTCTGCAGTCTTCGTCAGCCGGAGAGGAACTGAGTGCGGCGGGGGTGTGAAGGCAGTTGGAGGGGGGGGAGGGGGGGGGGAGAGGGTGTGAAGGCAATTGAAGGGGAGGAAGAGGGGCGAGGGATGAGATTGGGTGTGATTAATGCTGTACATTCAAGCCGGGCTTCTCGAATGCACGGAGAGCCCAAATAAAAGCATTCTCACGAGTCCTGACCTCTATTTTGCTAGCATGGTTCGGTAGGGATTCAAGTATTGAGAGGGAAAAGCAGTTATCAAAAGAGAGACCGTGGGAATGAGTGTGTATAGGGATAGGAAATGATGAAAATATGGCGGATTTTGTGGAAGATCGATGATTATTCATACGGATTGCCAAGGGTGTAGTGCATTCGCCAACGTAAAATGTGGGACAAGAATTGCAGGTCAGAAGGTACACAATATTTTTGGACTGGCAAGTAGCTTGGGAGGAGGGGAAAGAAGTGATGAGGGGGTGTGGAGATGTAGGTGCGGACCGCATTAAAGGACACGTTTTACATCTGGGACGATTGCATGGAGAGGGCCGTGGGGGAGGAGAATCAGAAGTGCGATAGAGAGGGTTCGTGGACTTGAGAATATTTTTTAAGTACGCTGGCGTACTTTTTGGAAATCACAAAATACATGCCCTGATCCCCCTGCCATACACCCTGCCATCATGAAATTCCGACCAGCATCTTCTTATGAACCTAAAACTTTACCCGCCAACCACCCAGTGGAAATCTACATTCGCTTACTTCTCCAAAAAGTCTCCGAAAAATCTTTCATTGATTCCCTGACCCCCAAAAATAATCTCACCCAAAATGAAATACATGCCCTCAAAAAACTCCGCCAAAACCCAGATATCGTCATCACGACAGCAGACAAGGGCTCATCAGTTGTCGTGATGAACACAAAAAACTACATCTCCGAAGCACTTTGTCAACTAAGCGACTCCTCCACCTACACTCCACTACCCCACGATCCAACTCCCGATTTCCAAATAGAAATAGAATCCTTCCTTCAAGAAGCAGCCCCTGATGAAGGATTATCACCAAAAGACATTTCTTTTCTTTCACCTCCTAACCCCAGAACACCTCAACTTTATCTTCTCCCCAAAATACACAAACCTACCGTTCCCTGCCGACCAATTGTATCCAGCTTCAATTCTCCTACTGAAAGAATCTCTGCCTTCCTTGACCACTACCTGCAACCCCTTGTATTCTGTCTTCCTTCCTTCATTAAAGATTCCTATCATTTCCTTCAACGTTTAAACAGCATTTCCATCCCCCCCTCTTCTAAGTTAGTTATGGCCACCATTGACGTCACTTCCTTATATACCTCCATCCCCCATAATGAAGGCCTATCCTCTCTCAAGTTCTATCTTAATCAACGCTCCGACCCTCAAGTCCCATCAACAGACTTCTTGCTAAAAATAGCTGAATTTGTACTAAAAAAGAATGCCTTCTGCTTCAACAACTCTTTCTACCTGCAAACCAGTGGCACGGCGATGGGAACTAGGATGGCCCCATCGTATGCGAACCTTTTTATGGGGTTCCTTGAAGAATCTTTCCTCTCCCAAAGTACCAACCAACCTCTCTTCTGGGTACGCTTCATTGATGACATCTTTCTTCTCTGGACGCACGGTCATGACTCTCTTCAAAATTTCATTTCCACCCTGAACTCTTCCTTTTCAGTGAAATTCACCTCCTCAATTTCTGACTCCACCATCACATTTCTTGACGTAGACATTCGGCTCCAAGACAATAAATTCACAACACCCGTCCACACAAAACCTACCAATCACCAACAATATCTCCACTACAATAGTTGCCACCCTATTCACACCAAGCGCTCCATTCCTAACTGCCTTTCCATCCGCGGACACAGAATTTGCAATGACACCTCTTCCCTCAACAAATACTTAAATAATCTTCATTCTGCTCTCCGCAATCGCGGATATCCTGAAAAGCTCCTCCACAAGAAAATCCTCCCCCAGTCTTCCAAATATATTCCAAAAGACAGACCTCCATCTTCAGACACTGGACTGAATATATGCACCACTTTCTTTCCCGGTTCCCACAAACTGAAAACCATTCTTAAGGACCTCTTTCCCATTCTGAAAAACAGCGACGTCACTTCTTCTCTCCTGCCTCGTTGCCCCTCCATTTCCTACAGACGGCCACCGAACTTAAAAAATATTCTCAAGTCCACGAACCCTCTCTATCGCACTTCTGATTCTCCTCCCCCACGGCCCTCTCCATGCAATCGTCCCAGATGTAAAACGTGTCCTTTAATGCGGTCCGCACCTACATCTCCACACCCCCTCATCACTTCTTTCCCCTCCTCCCAAGCTACTTGCCAGTCCAAAAATATTGTGTACCTTCTGACCTGCAATTCTTGTCCCGCATTTTACGTTGGCGAATGCACTACACCCTTGGCAATCCGTATGAATAATCATCGATCTTCCACAAAATCCGCCATATTTTCATCATTTCCTATCCCTATACACACTCATTCCCACGGTCTCTCTTTTGATAACTGCTTTTCCCTCTCAATACTTGAATCCCTACCGAACCATGCTAGCAAAATAGAGGTCAGGACTCGTGAGAATGCTTTTATTTGGGCTCTCCGTGCATTCGAGAAGCCCGGCTTGAATGTACAGCATTAATCACACCCAATCTCATCCCTCGCCCCTCTTCCTCCCCTTCAATTGCCTTCACACCCTCTCCCCCCCCCTCCCCCCCCTCCAACTGCCTTCACACCCCCGCCGCACTCAGTTCCTCTCCGGCTGACGAAGACTGCAGAGGCAGTCGAAAGCTTCCAACTATTTTAAATGTGAGTGTCCCGTTTTTTATATTTTTGTGTTTCTATGTTTTTCGTGTGCTATCATCGTGTGTGTTTCATCGGCTCTTCTGAGTGCTACTTCCGTGATATATATATATATATATTGCAGCTTCTCCAACAATACATACAAATACATATGAAAATAAAAAAAAGCAGGTAGAGAACATGAAAATAAATAATATAAAACAAATAAATTATGTTGTCAAGTCATATGTGCCTCTGACATTGTTCAAAACTCTTTAAATCATTTAGGAAACATTAGCAATAACACATAATGGCATAATAATAAATCAAATATTGGTTTGGCTGCCCTTGGGTCCCGGACTCCATACTCTCCCGTACGTCAAACGTACAAAAAAAAATAATTCCGTTACAAATTCTTAAGGCCGCTATACACCATACAATGTTTTGAACAAACGCTTGTATAAACTGAACGAAATTGTATGTTTGTCTGAATGGAATTAGAACAGGTTCTATTTTCCATTCAGACATTCGCACAAGCGTTCACACAACTTGCCGCTTTACACTGCACAATTTCTTCATACAAGCGCTTGTACAAAAAATTATATCGTGTAAAGCGGCCTTTAGTGACGGTCCTTATCAGTTCCCGATTGGTTCACAAACTAGTGCCACTCAGACTTTCTGCACCTCCATCTTTTTCTTCGTAACACATTTTTTGCGAACAAAGATGACGTGTTTTTACTTGTCATCCACCCGTTTGAATATTTAAAAAGATAAGGTTTTGTAACTAAGCAGCGATCGTCTTCGTCTTTTGTTCAAGTAATTCCTCGCTTACGAAACTTTTTTCTCTCGACATTTACAAAAACACTCCTCACAACACAAAATCTTCAAACTGTGCACATCTTAATTTCATCCGTTTGGTGGATCTAGTTACAACAGCTTCTTTTATTTACGTTCTATTTCTTATAATCTCCTTAATTGTGGACGGAGCAACTTCATCCTTATATGCTATACGACTTTCATTTCAAAGACTCCTGTTTCTATCAGGATTACGAGCTTTTAGCCGATAGTTTAGTATCGTCGTTCCGTTTTGTAAAGTAAGAGCTCAGCCATTACAGAACGTTTCAGGCTTAAAGCAAACTACTTCCTTGCTTCTCGGACGTCAACACATACTGTGGTAAATATTGTACGATAAAAACGTGGTTTACATCACCAAGTACGTAAGTTATCCCATTTAAAAACAGTAATTGAATAAACAAATGAACACCAAAATCCACTATTTTGAAAAACCGGGAAAATTCGAATCTCATACGTTATATATTACTGCATGTAATATTAAGTTTGACGTTGAAAAGTAATTTCACTCTTGAATATTTCACTACATAAAATTATTTACATGTAAGAGCCAGTACAAATGGGCGGGAAAGAATTTTTTTACAACATCCAGTGCTGAGCAAAATTTAAAAGCGGGATTAAATATTTGAAATACAAGATACAAAATAATGTTCCGAATGTATTTGAAAAGCAAAATGCCAGATAATTTTGTCTTAAGTATTTGAAATACTTTTTAAAGTACAAAATACATTTAAAAGAAAATGGAGAGATCTTTTTAAACTTAAAAATTTGCTTACTCATGTAAACAGAAGGACATTGCATGAAAGTATTTTTTTACATTCATGGTATAAAAACATATCAAGTGCCTCTCTCTGTGCATAATTTTTTATCCATAAAGAATAAAAATGTGTCAGACAGACCTTCCATAAATATTGGATCATCATAGGTGAACAATCTTAGGATTGGTTTGAAACAGCCCTCCACTCGATTCTTCTATCGGCCAACCTTTTCATATTGATGTAGCTCCTCTCTTTTACATCCTTCACAACTTGCTCCATATGCCTCATATGAGGCCTGCCTTTTCCATTCTTCCTGTTCACTTTTCCCTCGACGATTGTCTTCATCAGACCATCATGTCTTAAGATGTGGCCTATTTAGTTGTCCCGTCTTCTTTTTAATGTTTTCAGTAGGCATCTCTTCTCTCCCACTCTTCTTAAGACTTCTTCGTTTGTCACTCGATCGATCCATTTTATCTTCATCATTCTTCGGTAGCTCCACATTTCAAATCCTTCCAGCCTAGACTTCTCTGTTGCTGTTTTTCTCCATGCTTCGCTGCCATACAGTAGAATGCTCCAGATGTATGTTCTAAAGAAATGTTTTTTCACCTCCACACTTGTATTTGCAACTGTAAGCAGAGTCTTCTGGTAAAATGCCCTTTTTGCTTGGACAATTCTACTGGCAGTTTCCCTTTTACTGCATCCATTGCTGATTACTTGGCTTCACAGGTAGCCGAACTCTTCCACCTCCTCGATTTTTTTGTTCTCGTTCTTGTTTTGGGGCTCCCAAATCATCCTTATCGACTTCATTTTCCACTTAGATTACTTCTGCTCTAAGATAGCTTCCATTGTGCAACTCTTCCAAGCATTATTTCCATCTCTTCCTTTATCCTCATCTTCAATTAAGAGTTCTTCATTCTTGTCCCTGATTCTTGTCCTTCATTCTTCATCTTGCAGCCCGTCCCTTGAAGTGATTTCTCACCATCCTGTAGGCAACTTCCACATTTCCTTTTACAAGGTTGCTTTGTACATCTTCGGATAGATCCTTCATCCACATTTCCCTTGCTTTCCTCGCTTCATGGTTTATTTCATTCCTGATTCTTTTGTAGTGAAGTTGCCCTTCTTCAGTTTCCACATTTTTATATTTTCTTCATTCTTCAATGAATTCTAAGACTTCTTCTGTAATCCATAGCTTCTTCTTAATAACTTTTCTTCTACCAAGAACTTCTTTTGCTGCTTCCTGTAGCCCGGTGTTGATGTTCTCCCATCTCTTTTCCACACATTTCAAATTTAAATCCTCTTCTATTTTGTTTTCCACTGCCTTCTTAAAGGCCAGCCGTTGTTGAGGTTCCTTTAGTTTCTCTACTTGCCATACGTTCTTCAATGATTTCTTCAATTTCTTATACTTTAAGTGGCATTTCATCAGCACTATGTAGTGGTCATTGTAGATATCTGCACCCGGGTAGCTTTTACAGTTCTTCACCTGGTTTCTGAACCTCTGCTTCACTAAAATGTAGCCAATAGAAATCTTCTTCAGTCTCTGGGCATTTTCCAGGTATTTTCTCCGTTGGTGGTTTTTTAATAATGTGTTTGCCACCACCAACTTGTGTTGTGTACAGAATTCTATACTTTCTCCTCTCTCATTTGGATTTTCCAAGCCATATTTTCCTGTTATTCTTCCATCTTTACCTTTACCAACAACAGCTTTCCAATCTCCTATAATATTTAAGTTTTCTTCTCCTTTTACGTGCTTTATTACTTCTGTGTTATCCTCGTAGACATCTTCCACTTCTTCATATTTGTAGTCCGACGTATGCATGGAAACTTGTACCACAATGGTATCTGTAGTCTTGGTATCAATCTTCACCATTATTATCCTCTCACTGTACTGCAGGAAGCTCTTCACGAGCAGTCCTGCACTCTTCCCGAGCATTATGCCTACTCCTGCATTACCATTTTTTGATCCAATGTGAATAATTCTATAACTTCGACTCCAGAAGTCTCCTTCTTCAGGCCATCTCATTTCACTGATTCCTTATATGTAAAGGTCCATTCTTCGAATTTCCACCTTCAGGTTCTCCAATCCCACAGGCCTGAAGTATTCGCACGTTCCACGTTCCTACCCTGAAATGACTATCACACTTGACTGATGTACTCTCTCAGGTAGTCCCCACCCGGAGATCTGAATGGGGGACTATTTTACCTCTGGAATATTTTACTCGAGAGGGTTCCATCACGTCATGATAATAAAGTAAGGAGTGTTGTAGCTGTGACTCCTCGTGATAATAATGTGGTGGTTTCCCAAATTATTGTTTGGGAGATGAATGACAATGCTGACAAGCTACATGGCACAAATGTAGCACTGAAAGCAAGGGTAACCAAGTGGTTATCTTTGACTGGAAAGGGTCTTCTAGTGTTTTGGGGATTCTGTGTCATATAGGTCAATCCAAATTAACAGAATCTTTGATTACTGGAGCACTGACCTTCTTTTTAGTTTGCCTTGTAATCAGCGCTGAATGTGCTGCAACAGGTTTGCCGGAACATTACCATGTTTGCACTTTTCGCATAATCCTGTACCCAGTGAGCCTAAACCTAATGACAGACTTTACAAAATATGACCACTGATGGGCCTTTTTTACGATACAATGGACATGATAGTAATGCCAACTCAGAGACTATGCCTCAATGAGTATGGTTCTCTGCAAGAGTTGCCTTGTATTTAGAATTGTCATGAAAGGCTTGAGACTCTGCTATGGAATTATTACATGCCAACTTAACCATCCAGTTTGGCCACCACCCGTCTACCCCTCCAATTAACATTTTACCATAATATGCTTCCTTAAATGTGATGAAG
This sequence comes from Platycnemis pennipes, assembly GCA_933228895.1. Classification (NCBI taxonomy): domain Eukaryota; kingdom Metazoa; phylum Arthropoda; class Insecta; order Odonata; family Platycnemididae; genus Platycnemis; species Platycnemis pennipes. The sequence continues at coordinate 82,734,146 of OW121846.1, forward strand.
AACTCCATGAACACCCAGCTCCTATGCGAAGTTTACATCTCATAGTCATTTTTGACACTTGTGCCTTCAGTTAATTCAAAATAGGGTTATAAATATCCAAAGAGGAACTCTTTAAATCTCAACTATGGCAGGTTGCTGATGGAAAAGATTTGTTGAGATAAGATTGCAATGAATGATAAATGGCAAAATATTGGAACAATTCTCGGATTCTCTATCACTAGTAGGACAAGTTAAGGTAAAGCCAGTGGTAGGTTGTCCAAGGCCAAAATATTACATTTAACGGGTACAATATGCTCGGATGCTTTTCCCTTTCCATCGTACTAACTTTGCTCTTTGCTGAAGAAGGTGTGCTTGGTGTGAAAGAAACATTTGTAACCATCTCCATGACTATAAAAGGATGGGGAAACACTGAAGAAGGCTCCTAATTATAGCATGACCTTGTGTTACAGTAGTAGTAATGCAGGAGAGGTGACTGACTGCCACTTGACATTGTTTCAACATAAATGGCAGGGTCTTTCCCCCTAGTAGCTTACAACTATATAATATTCTCTTTATTTTTCATGCTTGTCACAATTTATCATCCAAATCATACGTGACCATAAATTTGGAAGAGTTGATATAAATTCTACAAGTAATCCCAATCATGAGTACTGAAACCTATAACTCTTTGGCTAAAGCATCTTCAATTTTCGAAAAGGAGTGTGCTAATTTATATTTATAGACCGTTGCCAAACAGGAGAGTAATGGATCACTGAAACTTGAACAAAATAATATTTGGTTTTCTTTTTGCTAAATCTTCCAGTTGTCATGCGTGGATTTTAGCTAAGATGGTTCATCAAATTTTGGTTACAAAATCTGACGAAAAGATTATATCATTTCAAATAGTGATGGGACATTCGAATCTTCGAATCCTCGAATCTTTGTGCTATTTTCATCATTCGAATCTTTCGAATCCTAAAATATAAATAAACACCGAATTCTTATGTGTTAACTTAGAACAGATTAGTTTCGACCGATAAAAACATTCATTACAAATAAGGTTAAACCTCGCTTTTACGTCCCCGCAATTTACGTTTTCCCGCCATTAACGACTTTTCCTTCAAGTGCTAATAATTTTCATGTCCGCAAATACCATATTCCCTTTATTTACGCTAGCAAATTTTTGAATGGTTCGCCATTTGCGTTTTACGAGACGATTTTGCCGTGATTGTCGTCCTGGTTGCATAACTGGTGGATGGACTCAACGCTCCGTGAAAGACAAAGTAAAAACTCATGCAGTAAGTTACCACTATGAAAGATAAGTAAAATTTTCTGAGATGTACCACCAGTTATCGTGACCTCAGTCATCTGTGGAATTGTAATGCCGCGAGAAATTACAGTACACGTACGTAATTTTTGTCGCGATTGTTGTCCGGGTTGCATAACTCGCGGATCGGCTGGTGCTATCGCATAGGTGATGAATTTTTTTAAATTTAAGAAGTGTATGCTTTTCAGTATTTGCGGCCTTCTCTTTCTTTTTTGGTTAGGTATTAATACAGATTTTAAAAAATCCTCCAGCCAAACTTCATCCTCATACAATCTGCGAACAAACCAGTAAAATCATCAAGTTCTTCTCAACCTCGATTCTTAAGTAGCTTTGATAGGATAACATTATATTCTCTAACACCTTCTTTTCTCATAATGTTTCCCCTAACTTACTAGAATGGCTGGACTCCTGGTCCCAGTTCATCCTTATCTATATCCTTCTCTTCTATTCCCAAGTTCCCTTGCCTATTGTTAGTGCCATGCAGTTCTTGCCATGTATTCATTACCCCTATGCTGAATCTCTTATAAGTTCTATCAGCAGCTCTCCTGACTTAACACTAATTCACATAATTGTATTCCACTTCTTGCTGCTGAATAACCTTCTAACCTTTGAGTACAGGGCGCCTGTTTCTCCCTATCTCTGGAACCTCTCAACCTATTTACATTGACCTTATTGCCACTTTTCTCTCACACTCTTCCTACCCCTCCTAAGTCTATTGCTTGTTTCTTTAAATTTTATTTTGCCTTGCTGTGTTTAAATCTTTCTATTTCCATCATTCCTCAATTTCCTCCATAGTTTGTGCCAACACCCAATGTGTCTTGACCACTCTTGTGTCTACTGCACCATACTGCTTGCTTTTCTGCATCTTTCCTCATCACCTGTAAACTAATTCCTGATATTCTCTCCGATTTACAACTACAATTTTTTCACACTTCCTAATCTTGGCCCAACCATATGTAATCTAGTTAATATATTTATTTCCCCGTGTCCCCCTGCATACAATGCAATAATATGTTTAACACACGAGGAATTGTCTCCTGCAAGCAGCTCGTCTATCACTGTGAATGAGTCTTGAAAACGTGACAATATTGGAAAAAAGATATCGTTTTTAAACATGCAATTCAGTATCAGTCTAATAACGTTTTGGAAACATATCATTGGTATGCCTCCTAGAACTTTCACATGCTTTCATGTCATGCAAAAAATGTTGTGTATCATGTTTATTACTTATCTATGTTAGCTCTTCAAATCTTATTTGTATTATTGCATGTATTTTTGAAAACTATTCTTTAATTTGTTTTTCATTAAATGCAGCTGCTAAAGTCTTTTCTTTTCTGTTATTATCAACTTTATATGTGGGATTCGAGGTATTCGAGAGATTCGAGAACCTCTTAGGATTCGGGTTCGGATTCGAGAAAATTTAGGATTCGTCCCACCTCTAATTTCAAATAATGAGTGAAAATCCAAAAAAAATTGTCTCTGTCCAAAAAAAAACTCATTCTTTTGAAATTTGTCATTAGGAAATACAGATTTTTTGGTCCCATGGATGGCATAAGTTGAGTTGTTACTGTATATGGGATTTCTTTGATTCTTCTGCTGCCTGATAACATCCATTCATTCATTCACTCATCACTCCCTCACTTATTTCTCCATCTCTTTATAACTTTGCCAGTGTCTCACCTTATTTCTACCAAACTTAGCTTAGATTCTCAGTTAAGTTTGTTGTGTGATTCATTGCAGGTAGAGGCCTTGGCTAGCAATGAAAATGTTACTGTCCAAGTCAATCCATCTGCTCAGTTAATTATATCAAGCGCAGAGGCTACTTCCCTCCTTCAGCAGAGTACAGTGGATGAATCAGAGGGTAATTGTTGATTAATATTTTTTATCATCTATAATTCACTATAAATTTGCATGATATTAACATATACATACTCGTTTAATTGACTGACTGCCTATGCATTTCTTATTCTTTGGTCGTTAAAATTTAATTTGTATTAAATATATTATTTTGTGTTTGTTTATTGTGTTATAGTTCTGTATAAAATTAAGATATGAATTGAAATTTTCAGGAAAAATGACAGCTCATCATTCATAATTTATATCATATTGTTCATTGAATGTAGCAATTATTTTTTATTATGATATAGTTTTTAAAGTAGAAACGATGCTGTAAAAAAGTCCTCCAGATGCATTGAAATATTTTCATTATAAAGAAATGATGAAATCATCTACTTGAGTGTGCTTCATTCGTGTGTGGGTTAAATTGCTCTATCACAATTCTAGCAAACAAACTAATATTCCATATATGCATTCTAGCTACTCTGCTTGAATTCATAGGGTAGGATTGAATTAGTGGTATTTGCCATGCCAGGGAGTGTAATAGCCAATATTATTGCCATGGCTTTGCGCCCAAATTTGGAATGTCGACATTCGCCAAAAATTAGCAAAAAAATTAACTGAAGTTAATTTTGTATCAGTTAATTCGTAATTTTAATGATTAAAAGTTAAAAGTTAACTCTTCTAAAAAGTTATGGTTAAATAAAAGTTAACCACATTTTAATGATTAATTTTAATTGTTAATTGTTAATTTTTAAAATCATTAATCCCAACTATGATATATCTACACTGAAATAATATTGTGAACAATGAAATAGGGCATTAACAACAAGCTCTTTGGCATGGTTATGAAACTTCAACTCCAGAACACAAAGTCCTCCAGCTTTGGCACACAATAGCTCATCACCAATCTATACTCACTCCTTCGTGAAAAATTCTCCCGCCACAATTGTGATGTCAGTTCTGTTTACTTCATGAACAGTCTCCCACCAAAATTCTCGCATCAAAACAGTAACGTCAGCATGCCACAGGCAAGTGAACATCAACACGCACATGCTGAGCATAGTGCTTCGCTGACTCACACCCATCCTTCAAATTCTTCTCCCTGATGATGGTCACCATGTTGACAAAAATACTAGTATCGGGGTTTGACATTCTTCCACTTAATTGGCTTTCCTGTATTGTAAACCTTAAAAAAAAGGAATAGAAGATCATCCTTAAATTATAGGACTATGACTCTTGAGGAGGAATGGCCGAGAGGAAGTTATCCAAATTCATGTTGTGTTTAACCCTCTTAGTGCTAACCTTCTTCCTGGGGTACTAGTGAGAATGTGAAGGGTAATTTAATAAAATGTAGCACCTTAGGAAGAAAAACACTTGGCACTATGTTATTATTTCATTATTTTAATTTTATCATATATTTTAATTTTATATTTTAATATTACATATTATCATGGTCGCAATAGCTGATATATTAGCCTGCCGCACTAAAAGGGTTAAAAAACCAAAACTTAGAATTCAATATTAAATTGATATTGAAGACACAAAAATGTGTGGAATAACAACTGGGGAAAACAGCTTGAGCAAAACGAAATAAGAAAAACTATGGAAGAGGCCCTCACTCTTGCAATGGTGTATATCGAATTTCTGATGAGTGTAAAAGAAGCCCTAAGAGGGTAACTATGAAATGACCTTGGAAAGAGGATTGGAGCTTGAATGACAACCATCATCAGCAATCACATGATGGAAACTTCTCAGAGGCAGGCAACACTTGTCATCAGCCAGTGTTGAGTGTGTTTATGTAAATGTACAGAACTAAACAAATGGTTGGAAAGTACCAAGGTTTCATGGTATGACAAGGAGAGCATTGCTAAAGCTGTTATGGAACTAGGAGGATAGGCCTCTCTGTCCTTCACTATGTACACTAGCATCTTTATCGATGCTCTAATTTAAAACCCTATTGAAAGGTCAACTTGACCCATTAGAAATAGCAAATTCATACTCAGTAGTGTTTTGATTGTTTTATCAAGCAAGACTTTTCTCAACAATTTTTAATCACTTTGATTCCTCTTACATCAACAATCACTCAAAAATCAGTTGCAAAGTGTTGAGTTCACTGGTTTTAATGACTGTGAACTTGAACTGGGATGGCTCTTTAGTTTGCTCATGGATGTGTATTTTATTTTGAACAATATTGTTTGCACTCAACATGCAGTCTCATTCTAACAAGATTTTAAGTGCCTCTAGAATCTGTTTACCCAGTCCAGTGCTGGACTCGTATAGTCGAGGAATGAGAGGTTAGGTCCCTCAACTGCATTCCTGCTGAGTCAGAAATTCAGAGATTGGATTTTGTGGAGTGATTATGGAGATTGTAATCAACTGACAACAACGTGATGTCTCGGTGGCCTAATTGAAAAAGTAGCTTTGACCAAATGAGCCATGGCATCACTGATGAAACAAATCAGCACTTTTGGAGTGCTATGAAAGCTAAACATTTCTTGCCTCAGTACTGATGGGTAACTTGTGTAACCATTGATGTGGAATGTTCAGGTATCCCTTACTTAATACAAATGTACATAACACGATATATGCTGTAAAATGACTGGTCCTCTGAAATTTACTTCACGTAAGCCCGTTTCACATGATACTTGATCCAGCACAAGACAAGCCACTACTTGATTTTGAGGACGGAATCTAGCATGATTGTAACCATCCTGGGAGGTTTCCGATGATCATTGACCTTGTGCTTGCTATGAAGCGGTTATTCCATATGATTCCGTATTAAGAAAAGAGAAGTTCACACAGCATCTGTAACATGACTTGATTGGTCGATGGTCTACTAGAAATCTAGTACCGTATCAAGTATCAAATCCAGTAGCTCAGTGAGCATGCATGCTAGCCAGCGTACTGGTTCTATTCACACGATACTGGAAAGCTAGCATACTTGCTAGTATACTCGACCTTGTGCTGGATCAAGTACCGTGTGAAACGGGCTTCAGAAGAACCAAATATCCTGATTTAACATGACTGCAATGTCTTCAATACTCTCAAACCACCTTTTGAGTTACTGGGGAAGGAAATGATGAGAAGAAAGATATGATGTTCATCTACATTAAGCATGCATACTGATGAATTCATTGATCCTTAAAACTCAAACCAACCTCCACGTTGATCACTGAGTGAGAGTGACTCCTAAATCTCTATTGGGTGAGGGATGAGGTGCAGTAGTATCGGTTGAAGAATTCAAATCCAATTCTTCATTCTCAGTGAAACAAATCCAATATGATATAAAAACCAACTTTGTGTTGCCTCATTCACTTTTGTTGAGCTCCAAACATGACATCATCCTGTAAAAATTATCATGAGTTAAGTTTCATCCTCTACTGTATCGGGATAGTATGAACACAAGGAATATTCCAATGCATTCATTCCACTATGGAAAAAGGCATCTGTCTTAACCTTTTTTTTGTGTTGATACCTATGAAAGCATTTTTATGCCACTAAAACCTCATGTTGAGGTGAAACAGTGAAGAAAATCTATCCAAATTACACAGTGAGTGGCATAGATCACCATAAACAAGAGATGTCTTGTTAGCATGATGCAGAACACCATGCCATTCGGAATCTGTGATGATATGGGACATATAATCTTTGGTATCCTATCTGTGCTATCCTTCACAGTAATCCCTCACCCACATTGTCCCACTAGAGTAAAATTTGTGTTGTGCTAAGGATTCAGTCAAAGGTTCTTCACTTCAATGAGTGGCGAGGCTTATTGCTGTTTTCTGCATAATATTTAGGTCTGGCACTCAAGCATTTCCAAAAATTGAAGTGATTGAATGAATGAATTGAAGTAACATCTTTGTCACACTCTATGCATTAATAACATTTTTATTTGTAATGCCATGTATAAAAATGTTATTTTAATTGTTAGTGTCATTTACTGGGTTCAAATTCATTATTCCTTTGCTTACATTCCCCCATGTTTACACAGCTCCTTATGGTTTTTCATTATACCCTTAACATGAGTTTGCTTAGCACAAAACTTTTTTGGAAGGTATCTCTTGTGTTCATGTTACCTGCAGTTAGTAAAGTCCATTTGCATTAACCTGGCTGGTGAAAACTCATTAGACAGGGAACATACCAAACATCATGTTGGTTCATACTAGTCTCAAGTTTGTGCATGTTTTCCCTCCAAGTGCTGCCACTGCTATTCTCTGAGTTAGGCTAGACCCACCTGTTTAGTAGACTACTGAGTGTCAGCCTAGTTCAAGCTAATGGACTGCATCTATATTAGGGATGGGACGATCGGTTCTTGGGTTCCTCGGTTCCACCGGTTCTGGAAGGAACCGACAGAACTGGAACCGGCCTATAAAGCCAATTCTTCGGTTCTACTTAGTAAATTTTAATCTTTGTAACGACCGGTAACTGAAGCGTCCATTAGTGCTGTTTTCACGACTGCAGAAACATTAAATGAATAATGCTGCAGCGTATATGATTTGACGTCAATAAAAAACGAAGATTGTTAATAGTAATGAAAATGTGCTCCAAGTCATACACCACGAAGTTGAGAGAGTGGATGGAAGCAAGAGCGGTCACATCGCACGGTGAAAACGTAATGCAAAAGATTGTCCATGTTTAATACTCAAGTTCCGTCATTAAGTCGACCCATGGTGGAGTTTTTTAATTCTCCAATCAAGGGCGTTCCCTTTTGTATCATTGACATAGTTGTTAAGGAAAATTGAAAAGTTTTGATTGCTGAAGCTGATTTGACTAGTGTCGAATTTCACTGCTCTTTTGTTTATGTCAGTTGAGTGCCCACTTCCTCCATGTGTCAAGTCCAGTCTAGTCTTGTCCGTGCTGCATATTGGAAGCAACCAATGTATTCATATTTAGTTATGTCGATCTTTCCTTGAATATGGAACCTCAATTGAAGCAGTGGAAGATAAAATGAAGTGTAAACAAATATATGTGAATTTTATGATGGATCTTTACTCATTGACTCACTGGCTAGCCAGAAACACTTTTGAGCCATATTAATAATTGCATAATCCATTGACATAGTCTTGGTGAATAATACAAGAATTTAAGTTATTTCTACGTTGAGTTCTATTAGTTGAAATCTTCTTCCATTCACAGCTTTATTCACAATGTTCACAGCTCTAGTTAATCGACTATGGACTACAATAATCTATTGGCATTTCTCTAAAATAGCATGTACACATAGCAGTTGACTTCTGATGGACGCAAGATTCGCATTATATCGCTACTGCTATGATGCGTCTGCACCAACTTCTATGCGGCTTAAAGCCGCTAGTTCGGCATTGAAAGAAAAAGCACTTGATGATAATAATGATTCTCACTTAAATAATCATGAAATTCTTCAGACAATAAATTCCATGGCCGATTATCTTGTGTTCCCATTCTTTAAAGGGTAGAATCTTCCCTCGGATAGGGAAATCCCGTTGAAGTATATCTAAATTCCTGGTTTCGAGTGTCGTGTATTGCTTTCCGTCGGCGATTGTTTTGATTGTGTTGGATACATTTCTGCTGGAAAGTAGACAGACCTCAACTTTGCTTATAGCTTGAACGTGAATCGATAGTCTCCAATTCATGCCCCGTATTGACCTGAATCGCATCGCAGTTGCTGTTTACACATAGCAGTTGACTGTCATAGCAGTATTAAGTCATAAAAACTATTAAGCTCCACTTGCATGTGTAAATAGCAACTGCGATGCGAGTTCAGGTCGATACTGGACACATGTCGAACACTATCAATCCTAGTTCGAGCTATTAGCAAAGTTGAAGCCCGTCTACTTTCCAACGGAAATGTATCCAACAAAATCGCCAACGGAAAGTGGTACAAGACGCCTGATGCGTGGAGTTTGGATATGACAACAACGATATCCCCTCTGAAGGGAAGATGAAGAACAGGAACACAAAATAAATGCCAATTTAGTTTAATGCTCATAGAATTTCATGAAAACTTAAGAATAAATCACTATTGAGATAAAACTCTTTTTATTTGTTATGACAACGCCTAAATAGCGGCTTTAAGCTGCATAGAAGTTGGTGCAGATGCATCATAGCAGTAGCAATATAGATATATCGCGCATCTCGCGACTATCATAGCAGTCAACTTCTACGTGTGAACGCTGCTTTAAGCATAAGCTACATCCATTGTGAGTTCAGAAAGTACAACAGCCTCTGAGATAATTCCAATGGTCCACCTCACAATGCATGATTTACGAAGTAGTGCTTCTCGTTCGTCAGGACTGTAAGGGCTAAGAAATGATTTATTGGCATCTCTGAAACTTCGGTATGCAAACTTGGAGGATGAGAAGCTGTATGCTTATGCAACTCTCTTGGACCATGCCTGAAGTCGCATCCATTCTAAGATCCATTAAAGCTAGCAGCTTTTAAGGAAAACCTCATTACTGAAGCTAGAGATGTTGTTATCGATGAAATACAATCCTCCAAAAGAAATGACTTAGTGTTAGATCAAAGGACACAACAAACTTCAACACCACAAAGCTCCATTTGGTCCCGTTACAGTTCAATCTTCAGAGAGCTTGGTGGGGAATCACATGAAGTGGATGGTGCAGAATGGATGCAGTAAATTTCCACGATTGCAAAAAAATTGCAAAGAAATATTTATGCATACCTGCAGCTACTGTTTCTTCAGAAAGGCTTTTAGTACCGCTAACATGATTGCTGACAAAAAACTAAACAGGATAGACCCAGAACGTGTTAAAATGTAGCTCTTTCTGAACAAAAACTTGTGAAGTGAAATCTGAACTTATGGTCTACCAACTCAAAAGTTTCGTAAAGAACAGCATTTATTTTACTGTAAACCTCATTCACTCTTTTTTATTCAGGTTTTAAGGTGGAGAATGAAACTCTATTTTTGTGAAGAACATTAAATTTAATTGATAATAGCAAAATGTTCATAATTCTAGTTGTTTTGCTTTCAATGTGGGTTTATTTCATGCAGCTTTGTCAATGAAAGAAGTTATTTAGTAATAAAGGGATACGTACCAAATAACATTTCTGACTGACGTGCATAGTATATCTTAAGAGGGCAGATATCAAGAAAAAAATCAAACTAATTCCTAATTGTACTCTCTTTTCTTGTACCTACAGATGTGAATGTGGCCCATTTACTTTTCATTAACTAATTAATTAGTAATTAACACTTACTTATTCTGGCATATTATGACATTTATTTTGATTAAATAAAGTAATTGAAACTGTACGGTGCTTTACTAATTAATAACATCATTTTATATACAATAATAATCCTATTCTATTAGTGGTATGCGTGTCATTAGTAATACAGTAGAAGTGGAGCTGAGAAGCAGGAACTGATTGATAGAATTGGAACCGAGAACCGGAACCGGGAAATTATGGAACCGTCCCATCCTTAATCTATATGTACATTCTGTTTAATAATATGGGGTTCTCTAAATGTGAAGAAAATTTATTTAATATAATTGTAATGAAATCATATTTCTTCTATTTACAGATCATCTAATAACAAATGTTTCAGGTAATTCAATAATTTTAGAAGGAAAGGAGAGAAGAGGATAGTTAAGGAGATTATCAGAGCTAATGATACTTTGTAAGTAAAAATATTTTTCTTTGAAAGATAAGGTTTCATAAAAGAAAATGTAAGAGTACTGAAAGCTTGTAAATGTATATAGGCTAATCTAATTCGGCAAGGTGCCTCCTAAGTCTTCCATCAGCACATTGGTAAAAGTAAAATCAATAACGATTATTCTCTTTCCGTATGCTGATGAATTTAATGTCCCGTGAACCATAAATACCTGTGATGAAACATCCTGGTGAATCATGGTTATGATCTCATTTTAATACTGAGGCCATCTTTCTCCAACTTGTGCTTTGCAAAAAACATGAAGGTCTACAATTTTCAAGTTTCAGCTATGAATGTTAGCACTTCTGGGCATTTCACATGATGGAGATGCAGTGGAACCTCAGTTCATGAATGCCCCTGTTCAGCAACATTTTGGTTTACGAACAAATTTTTCTTGCAAATAATGTCTCTGTTAACAATGTCTAGAGTTATGAATGTGCAAGTTTATAAACATTAGTTGATGGCAAGGTTTGTGTGTCCGAGGTAGAGCTAATATAAGTTCCTGAAATGAAAATACTTCATAATTCCATGAAGGTATTTACTAAACACTAAGTGGTGTTCAATACGTAGTCTTATCAGGTGTAGAATACAGAAGTAATGAGGCTTAATGCACAATTTGGAGATGAGGTTGGGTATTGGCCTGAGGTAAGGTGCCAATGTGGTGGTACCTATGTGATATTACAAAGTATTTTCATTTCAACTCTGAATTGCTTCCACCCAGATATATTGGGAAGTCCTGCAGCAAAATATTGTAGACTCCTACGTTAAGCATTGATAACTATGAGATGGTCTGTTGTGCGAGGGTTTGATTATGGGCAAATGAAAACTCGCAATACACTCAAACTCTTTAATGAACAAAGTTCTCACTCAGAAAGACACAACTCAAAACTGAACAGCGGCACGACTGAAACTAAACAGCGCAGAGCACGTGACACTGACTTCCATTTATACCTCTTCACTGTCTGGAACATTCCAAACTCAAACTCTACCTGGTTCCAGAAAAGAAAGTCAAGTTCCAGAAGCCGATATGACCCGAGAACAGCAACACATGAGAATCACAAAATTACACATAAGAACAACGAAAAATAATGAAGAACGTATAGTAAATTGCTCCATAACAACACTCTCCCCTATTCTGAAATTATTTTTCAACACATAGTATCTCAAGTACCACAAACGTGTTCAAAATTTAAAAACAGTTGTTACATACTAATGAAATCCTAATTCTACACAAAATCTTTGGGTTTGTTTGAGTTCTTGACAGGCATAGGTAATGTAGTTGTCACACCTTTACAATCACTAAGTCCATACTCATCTAAAACACTATCACTACCACAAGGCTCTCTGGAAAATTTTACATTCAGGAAATTTGAGATAAAACCTAGATCTCTAATTTGAAGTCTATTCTTTAACATTTCAACAAATGAACTCACAAAATGATGCTCCCCCCAGGCTCCCAGATCATCTACATTCACAGTCACAAAAAATTTCTTGGAAGGATGAATATACACACAGGGATCACTAACCAAACGCCTTAGTCCTACATCAGTCAAAATCTTGTGAAGATGCAAATTCCAGTCTCTTCCAGCCTGTTTGAGACCATACATACTTTTTCTTAACGTACACACAAAGCTAGGATGTTCCTTATCCACAAAACCATCAGGTTGTTTCAGATGTCCTCCTTTATCTCACTATTCAAGTAAGCTGATTTGACATCAAGATGGCAACAATCCCTATTGTTTTCTACCATCAAGGCTACCATAAGTGTAATCACCTTTCTATGCACAACAGGACTGAATGTTTCCTTAAAGTCAACTCCAGGCACTTGATTATAACTGTTATGTATGCTTCGGGGGATGTTTTTGGATTTCATTTGTTTTATCTGTGTGTGGCAGCCCTGTCCAGCGGGTGTAAGTGTCAGTGGGTATAAAACTTCCGGGCTCGCAGGACGCGGCCCTGGCTGGCTTACTTTGTACCGTAGTGTGAATGGTGTGACGAGAATAAATCCTGTGGCATCTAGCGTATATGTTATTGAAACCCACAGATATAACAATAACCTATTGCTACAAGTCTAGCTTTAAATGCAACAATATTTCCCCCTTGATCTCGCTTTGTTTTAGACACCCATTTACAATTAATGACTCTACTCTGAGCTGGCTGTTGCACTGAATCCCAAGTATGGTTTCTCTTGAAATTCAACATTTCCTCCTCCATAGCTTTAATCCACCTATTTTTATGAACTCCAGTCAGTGCTTCTTCCACTGTCTGAGGATCACAAAACTCACAATTACTCTCAATTTTTGCTGATTTACAATAGAAACATTCTTTCTTGGGCCTAATTCTACTCGATCTCCTAAATTCAGGAATTTCTACATGGTGTCCCTCCTCATTTAAAGACTCCTCGTTGCTCTGATGCACAGATTCCTCATCACTTTGAAATGAATATTGATCAAAATGAAACTGTTCTCGTCATCACTGCCCAAACTTGGGTTGCTGCTTCTTAGCCACGAATCCCTTCAATTCCTGGTTGGAACATCTGTCCTCTCTACTCATCTTGATCCTGGCTTCCTCAGCCCTCAGCACAGGCATGATGTACCTCACAGATAGCTTAGGATCCCTGGTCAGAGGCCTCACACAGTCACTAAACTCCTCGGGCAAACCCATCAAGATGACCAAAGCCAAGGTCCGGTCATTTGTCCTCACCGCAGTCTAATGTCGCTGGGCCCATAACCTGTTGTACAAGGGTTTGATTATGGGCAAATGAAAACTCACAATACACTCAAACTCTTTAATGAACAAAGTTCTCACTCAAAAAGACACAACTCAAAACTGAACCACGGCACGACTGAAACTGAACAGCACAGAGCGTGCGACACCAACTTCTATTTATACCTCTTCACTGTCTGGAACATTCCAAACTCAAACTCTACCTGGTTCCAGAAAAGAAAGTAAAGTTCCGGAAGCCGATATGACCCGAGAACAGCAACACATGAGAATCACAAAATTATACATAAGAACAACGAAAAATAATGAAGAACGTATAATAAATTGCTCCGTAACAACATGGTCCATTGGTTTTCCACAGTATGTACATCACCATTTAGATAATTTTGTTCTATATTCAATGCATGTATAAAGTAATATTTAAAAAATGTGGACCATTGTTAGGCATAGATTAGGCGAAGAGTGTTGATTGATGAGTGTTAAAGTTCATTGATGAGTGTTAAAGTTCATTGATGAGTGTTAAAGTTCATTGATGAGTGTTAAAGTTCATTGATGAGTGTTAAAGTTCATTGATGAGTGTTAAAGTTCATTGATGAGTGTTAAAGTTCATTGATGAGTGTTAAATGCAGTGCATAGCATTCAAGGTCTAGCCATAACTTGGGTAGGTACCACTCAGGAAATTCAAGGTCATTACACAAAAATGTGATAAATAACTCACCTGTTATGTGGAGGGTCATTTGAAAATCTTGGTTATCCAGGTAACTTTTTGTTGAATGGATCCATGAAGTCTTGGCCTAAAAGCCGACCACACACCGAAAGACACGCCACACTACGCAACGCTACGCAACATCACACACCGAAAGACATACCATGCCACGACACGTGTCCAAATATGCAAAATATCAAGATAGTCTAAACATTACAACAAAAACATGTTAGGATAGACCAAAAGTTGCCGAATACACTGTATGAAATGCTTTTCCATTGTATTTCTGATTTTCCAGCAAATTCCGAAAAATAGAAAAATGAGTGTTTTTGATGGAGTGAAAACTTGTAAATTAAAACTGCTGTTTCTCCTTCAGTTTTTATCCCAGATAAACAAAATAAGGAGCAAGTGTTTTATAAAGCCTCTCCATGAAGAATATATTATGTATTTTAAATCATATTAACATTCATGAAAGTTTGCTAGGCTCATTTTAAGAGAAGCGCGTCTGTAAATTTTGGGTTTGGGAGACTGAATTTCCAGTGTGTTGGCAAGTCCCGCCCTATGGGAAAAACATGGGTAATGTCAGCTAATGAAATGATCACTAATATATAAATAAGTTTTTGGTAAAGTTCCATCCACTTACTGCAAATACTTTTAGCGGCAGAGAGTTTTCATTACGAAGCCTCTTTCACCACCACCAGCCATATTCCCCACATCACCCAGCCAATCGCTGTCAATGTGCTCATCTCCATGAGTCATTCCCTGGCTCTTTTGACTGACCAAATAGCACATTACTTATTCCTTCTTCGCGGGCATGAAAAATATAACAGAATTATGAAACATGCCATTTCTTTCTGCGGAGGTTCAATCTTTACCTATCAAGCTTGTGAACTTGTGCCGCCTTGATTTAACTTTTTTTTTTGCTTTCTTTGATTTATGATCTCATTGTAATCCTCACACAAGTCAAATACATTAGATCTGTTAGGAAACAAAGGAAGTGGAATATTTTACTGCAAATTACCGATGTCACACTCAATTTTGGAAATCCCACTAGCAACTAGTAGAGCTAAAAGAACTCTACAGTAATACAAGTGGTACACATTGGTTTTAGTTGCTATCTACTTAAAGTAAATGGCTAAAAACCTGAATATGGGATGCTTTTCAATAAATTATATTAACTGTCACACACATTTTCCAAAATATGATCCAGTGCAATCATTCATTTATATTCACAAATCTCATATTGATGGAAGTCAGCATTTATGGAGAATTTGGACAGGTTTTGTTGAACATATACCTCTTAGAACATGAAATATACCCAGGGGAAAGGAAGAATGTTTAGATTTGAAAAGATTGGTCTGGGTGGGGAACAGTATGGCTTTTTTGTCATAATCCTGACTAATCTTTTCTGTAATTTGAAGATCTTTACTGCATGCGTGGATGAGCTCCAAAGTATTATGTTGTATGTCATGTGTGAGAAAAAGATACCATAATATAGAATTAAAAGTACATCAAGACTGACTGAACTAAGTAAAGTTCTCACAAGATAACACACAGAGCTAAGGTTTGTCATGAGAGTGTCAATATGTAGTTCCCAAGAGAAGTTGGCACTGAGGTGCACACCAAGAAATTTTGTTTAGTTAACCTGCTCTATAGTATTATTGTTGAACTTAACTAGAAAGTTATTTTCAAGTTTATTATGAGAAAATATAACTAACTGTGATTTTTGGGTATTAAGGCAGAGGTGATTTTCTTGATACCAAGTATAAAGTTTATTAGAAATAACATTGGAATTATCAATCGAAGTAGGGTACGTAGATGAGGAGAGAAGGAAATTAGTGTCATCGGCATAAAGAAGTAAATTTGAACTAGTGGTGTCAGTAACAGCTACTCTATTAGCTACAAATTGAAAAAAAATGTAGCAGCTACAATACAGCAACTCATAAAAAGTAGCTCTCAGCTACTTTCAACTCTTTCATTTACACTCTTAAAATAGTAGAGTTTATACTACTTCTTAAGCTAATAAGTTAAAGTTGTGGAGTACACTTCTTAAGCGGGCAAGGGCATGTTGAAACTCAAGTGTGATTGTGGTGCCACTGGCCCTCTTCTAATGCCGTCTCTAATAGGTCTTCTCTAATCCCTGAGATAGCAGTATGTCTCACATAGTCTGTGGCGGTGACAAGCTCAAGGCTCCTATCCTGGAGTAGTTTATTGAACAACCGCATAGTAGATCATTCTGACTAGTTGGAGGTCAAAAATAATAATAAACCATAAAGGCTTATAACTAATGATTTCGTTGCAAAATAGATTCACTTTCAGCAAGTATACGTAGTTGAAAACATTAGTTAATACAACACTTAAAGTATGTTCACAGGTGTTCAATAGAATGGGAAAACAATGCAGGTTATCTGGGCTCCCATTAATGTAGTGACCGATGGTGGAGCAACTTACACAATGGCTTGTTTATCTATTGTCAGCTCTGTGTGAACACCCAAAGATTTTATGCATGTGATGCCACTGGAAAAAGTTTCGGTTTACGAACATTTCTGGTTACAAATAGCCTTTAGGAAGGAGTGTAAGTTCATGACCCCAGGTTCCACTGCATGTGTTTTCCTTCTTATACAGTTAGAAAATCTTATTGAAATGTCTTAGTTAGTGCATCTGTTTCTGCTGTAAATGCGAATGATATATTTATTGCCTTCAACTCTCTTAGGCTGCATCGACATTCCATCACATCCATCCCAGCTCACATTCAAAATTTCATTTTGTACTGTTATGTTAAATGAAAGCTGTTTTGCCATAAATGGTTTCTGAAATTGTGATTTCTGCACAAGAGTGGTAAATTCATTTGCCTTCAGGTGATCCAAACTAAATGTTTTCCATATTATTTCATTCTCCTTTGATGGTAAGATTGAACTACATTCAGATGTTATTGCCAGATAATTCTATTTTATTATTCCATAAACATTTTCTCCTTTCTGTATCTCATATCATAATAAAATCATAAAAAGTAAAAAATGTCGAACGATGGGAATTATAAAATTATTGTATTTCTAATGCTCTGTTATTTTTTGATAAAATAACCATTGAATTTTTTTACAGGTTTGTTGGTGTTATATCATTTTTAATTGTTAAAGACTGGTAGTCGTGGTACCTGTATTTCTTCTGGTGGGTTGAAAAAGCTTCATGCCTCTTGGAACATCAGACCAGTCAGTGTAGGGAAGGAAGATTGGTCTATTAAGAAGAATGTTCTTAAACAAAGTTGCTGTTAAGTTCTGTAGATGAAGGTTATTTTTAATTTTATTACATTCAAAATTTAGGCAACTGAGGTAAGATCATTTTTTCCGTTGGTTATATAAAAAGGGCAGGAGATTTTATTTCCTCAAACTTTTGTATTGGCCAAAATTTCTAATGGTTTTAGAGATGCAGGTCATCTACTTATGGTTGATCGTTGGATTTTATGAAGTGTTGATTGAATAGAATTTATTCATATTTTTGTTGACTCATATTGTTGCAATAGTATGTTGTTTATTTTCATTTTTTTGAATGAAATGTATTTTTGGGGTTACCTCAAAAGAAGTCAATGGTATAACATTTTGCAATTTTTATTTTTTTATTTTTGTTTGAAGTTTACTTGTTATTTTGTATTCTGGAGGAAAATGAGAGAATTTTAATGCAGGGTTTCTCTATAGCACTGTTGTGAAAATGATATCATTTGAATTTTCATGAACTTAAGAGTAGATGAACTATGTAAATTAAATATTACAATATGTTCCTCTAGTGCTTATGGGATAAACCTTTATCCAACCTGAGGGTAACTTTTATTCGCAAATGTATAAATAAGTTAAAATATTATTGTTTTGAGTATTGCAATGGCAATGCAATGTACCTAATTTCATTTTGATATTTATAACATGAATTTTTGCCTTGCTGTGGTAATATTGTAAATATATGATCTGTGAATGAATTAATGATAAATTCACAAAACACCAAAAGCTAAAATATAGCTGAACTTTTTATACAATAATGATGAAGTTTTTAGGAAGTTAATGAACCACACAGTTATTGTGATGTAAGATATTGAGATGCAACCCTGTTTTAAAAGGGTATTCATATTTATCTTTTTAATATTGTATCAGCATTTATTTATAAACTTATGAGTATGAACTGGCATATAACCATAGGATGATCATGTAGCATCTTTCAATCACTGAACTTTTTTAGTCACAGAAGTTGGGTCAGTAGAACTTGTGAATTACTGGCAGATTTTGTGTTCATTTATGTTTATTGTTTGTTATGATGGGTGATGTTTGTGTTCATGATTTATTTTCAAGGAGCAGACCTTGAACTGAACTCTGCTTCATTTGAGTTTGTATATTGAACTCCGAGGATGTTTGTAATAGGCTTTACTACTCACTAGACCTGGTTATTCAACCCACATAAGTTTTTTCTGATAACTAACAATGGCTGTCAACTAGTTGTTATCTTAGAAAGTGTACTGCCTTTTATGTCTCTTGTTGGATATATTTTCTGTTCTTTAACCTTCAGCCATTTTAATTCTATGGAAGTGTTAATTTTGTAGAATGTACATGCAAATCAAAACACATATCACATTATATTAGGGTCTTGTTCTGTAGTAGGCATCACAGGACCTGATTAAATTTAACCAGTTATTTGTGTACATATTTTGTTTTTATATTCTTGTTACTGACAGTTCCACTTTTGTTTAGCACACCAGATAGCTTGAGGATGCAATCTGTTACCTTGATATAGTATATCCATGACAGTTTTCATATTGTGGAAATATCTTACCAGATGTTACAAACTATAGGTCTAAATGAAAATCATGAAGTTTAGTTACTTTTTCATTTCTCTACTTCAGCTAACGTTGAGCTTTTATGTGCAAATGGCCATTATAAAAATAAGCACTTGGCACCCTTGAATCCCAAATTTCAACCAATTTACCATGGCCCATGTATTTTATTCTAGTAGTATTATTATTAAGTACCTATTTAAAATTTCCGCTAGGTCTTATAGAAATTTCTTATGAGACTTATAGGAGTTTTATAGTAATTTTGGAAATTCCTATCGGAGCTTACTTTCATATAGGTCCAGCAGAAATTTCTGTGGGATTCCTATAGGAGTCTTATGAGTCCTATGGATATCGTATATCTTATAGGTCTGATAGTATTTTCCGATAGGTCCCAATGACAAAATCCAATGGCCTTCCTGCAGGAAATTTTTCATTGGGTATGCAGTTTTATTCATATAAGTATCATAATTAAGTAAAGCAGTAGCATTCAGCTTAATAGTAGTTCAGGATTATTTCTGATATTCAAATGCTTATGCGGTGGCCAAGAGCTGAGGAACATGTAAATTATTATTTATTCTTTTACATGTGTACACACAAATAGTCTTTTAATTGCAATAAAATTGGAATGCATAGGTATCAAGGGTAAGAATTCATCTGGTTAAAACTTTCTTTGTACATCAGCCCAGCCGGCACAAGACAGGGCATATCCCTAAATGAACAGATTGCATCCATGGAATAGAAGGATACAGAATCTCTGTTAAGTATAGGTTATCTCACGGCAAAAGTACGCAACACAGATGGCCCATATGGAGTATCCATGGATCATCTACATAGATTTCCTCTATTATGGATGGAGCCCAGCTTCTCATTTACTGCAGCGCCATTTTTTCTCTCGAAACACGAGCGTGTAGGGAACTATGCCAGTCATGTGGCGTCATCTAACGAGCACATTTTAAACTAAATACCGCCACCTAATGGCAATACTGATAACTACTGTTAGGCAGATGGCGGGTCCACTTGCGCCTTATAAATAAGTAACTGATAATATAACCAGTTACAAACACAGCACGAAGAAAACCGATCTTACCGAGTGGTTTTGGCAACCATTTTCAGATGTAGTCAGCAGATGCTTCAATTTATGCAAAATAATTTACCATTTCACAAATAAAAGTAACAATAGGTAGAGGAAAAGGCAGGAACTATTACATCTAAAACATTTCCAAAATCAAATACAGTTTTATTCACGGCACGTTCATAACTCAAGTTTGTTTTTGCCCCTTCATGAAAAATGTTATGATTTTTTAATACAATTTGTATTTATTATATTTCTCCCTCTCGTTGAATTTCAATGGGCACCTTCAGCTAGTTGACCTGTAATTTTTCATTTGACTAATGAGCCAGGGGGGGCAAGCGCCCCACCGTGGCTATGCCCATGAAAGTACCCTGTCCTAATGGAAGTATTTGTTTATCATTGTCTCTACTCCTTTGGGCGAGACTTTGCGGATGGGCATATTATATTATTGACTAAGCTAGTTGTACTTTTCCACACAGATTTTTTAACATAACCCGGCCAAGGTTTCAATGCCTAAGCTTTATTATCAAGGGTCACTGACCTCTTGATAATGGGAAAGGGCAGTGACCCTTGATAGGTAACGCATTGACTCTTGATGCAAGTGTTTAAACCTTGTTTATGTAAGCGCTCCGCTTGAATACAAAGACTTGGTCCGGAGAAGGCGCGGTAAGGGAACAAGTCGGGCGTTTCGTTTTAACGATTTTATTTACAACTTAGTTACATGTTGGCCGTAGGCCGCCCAGAGAGAGACTCCCCAAGTCTCTCCTGCTCTCATGCCTCGCCCGACACCCACGTCACCCCGTGACCCCTTCGAGGGCTTCCTATTGGCCGGCAATGGCAGTAGCTTTCCACGCTAACTGTGCGACTTCCCATGAGGCGAGATCCCACGGGCAAGGATTTGCAAGGTGTTACAGGAGTCACCTGAACGTGACTCCACATCCTGGAGCTACCATTACCGGCAGCTAACACCGGGGCGACGCGAGCCTCGACCGTGCACGCTTACAAGGCCAAGGTTTCAGTGCCTAAGCTTTATTATCAAGGGTCACTGACCTCTTGATAATGGGAAAGGGCAGTGACCCTTGATAGGTAACGCATTGACTCTTGATGCAAGTGTTTAAACCTTGTTTACATCAAATCAAAAAATCTGTGTGGAAAAGTACAACTAGTTTCATTAAGAATATTTGTTTATCATGATGAACCTCAATGATAATTTCTTATCATATCTCTGAACTAAATTTAAACAATGGACTTGAATTTCCTTTAATGAAGCAATAAATATGTGCCTTTCAGTTAGAAATTTTTAAGAGTTTTAGTAATAGCATGCAATAAAGTGCCCTCATTAACAATATAATAAATGTCGTTCTCTCAGAAGTTATCATCTTTTCCTCATCCCTCATCTATGCAGTTTTTCATCCTTTCTTATACCACTTGACTGTCATCAACTATGGGTGTCATTTTTTTATATTACCTACCTTTATTATTCTTTCATTTTCATTTATGGACAAAATCATAAAAGCCAAAATCTACAAAATTTTAAATATTCTATGTTTAGATTATGTCACAATGATAAACTTTCATGGCTCCAGTTACAAACCTAATCTGCATTTCAAAAATAGTGTAAAAAGTGATAGGTTAAAATTTTAGAAATATGTTTTAAATAACCAACTAACTCATGCCTTGTGGATAATCACATCTTTATTATACCCCTCTGCATACACATCTTAACACGTCACTGGATTTGACTCGACTGGCCATGCTGATAGCCCGCAAACAACCAGCGAAGCAACGTGACGGAGCAAAACACTACTGCGCAACGAGTACATCAGTCAAGGCATTGGCTGTTAATACAATACAATTCCATGACTCCCACATAACAGCCAATTTCTTAATCATCTGAATTGACAAACAAAGAATCATCATACAAGGAATTATACTTAAATTCAAAATACAATACATTTTTTGAGACAAACTTAAATACCCAACTGGTCAACAAACGTAGAATCAATTATCAAACAATAAATGAACTTTAATGTACATCCTGAAATATGCTTAAACTCAGAATACAATCTCTATTGAGCCTAGTCATACCTTGAGGCCTAGTTGATCAACAAAATTAGCAGTTTTAATACATGACAGCCTCTTGGTCAACAGGTCAGCTAAATTTTCGGAGGATTTTACATGCGTAAAAACCACATCTCCTCTTTGAATACATTCATGAACAAAACAATACCTTATATCAATATGCTTGGAATTCTCAGAATTTAGGCCTGTTTCACTCATAGTTGTGGCACTTTGATTGTCACACTTTATTTCATTAGCGCCTTTGATAAGTTCTGATAATCCTAGCTCTCTAAACATCATCCTCAGCCACAACTTTCTCCACTGCCTCACACATTGAATAATATTCAGCCTCTGCTGTTGACATGGCTGAAATTGACTGTTTCTTGGTAAACCATGATACAGGACAATTTGCTACTTTGATCACATAGCCTGATCTAGACAGTCTTTCCCCTTTTGTACCACTATAATCTGCATCGCAATATACTTCAATAGGTTGCTTACATTTTTGATAGAAAATTTTTAAATCTTTACTGCCCAAATATATCGTACTATGTGGGTGATGTTATTCCAATCTCTCATCTTTGGGTCCTTGTTTTGCTGGCACACTACACTTAAAGCGTAACTAATGTCTGGTCGGGTACAAATGGACAAATACATTAATTTACCCACAGCATTTAAATATCTCTCTTGATCATATCTAGCATCACCCGCTTCAGTCTGATCATTACTGTCTAAAGTAAAGGAGCTGATCTTGAGTTTGCTGTGTCAAAGTTGAACTGAGAAATTATTTCTTTTGGCATATTTCATTTGATCAATACATATCATCCCGTTTCCCGAGTCACATTCATTCCCAGGAAATTTGACATTCTTCCTAGATCTCTGATCTCCAATTTATTGCCCAACTTTAATTTGAATGCCTCTACCTTCCTCTCATTGCTCCATATACCTAAGTCATCCACGTACAGTGTTACAACTAATTCACCACTTTTGTCAACATAGGCACATCAATCTTTATTGAGCCTAGTTAATTCGAGATCTCTTAATATCTCATCTATCATTTTGTGCCACTCTCTTGCACTTTGTTTTAGTCCATACAGACTCTTACTTAGCCTCCGCACCTTGTTCCTACTGCCTTCAGTGAAACATTTGGGCTGCTCGACGTATACAGTTTCCTCAAGAGTACTGTTCAAATAGGCAGTCAAGACATTAATGTGGTGTACTACCCAGTCTTTAAGGACAGAAATTGCCCACAGCAATCTTACAGTTTTCTCCTTGATGACAGGTGCGAACGTTTTGTCAAAATTCACTCCCTTAATTTGGGCAAACCCTCTAGTGACTAGCCTGGCTTGGAACTAGTTAATAGTGCCATCTTGGTTAAGTTTCAGTTTAAATGCCCATTTGGTACTCAGTACCATGCTATTCTTAGGTCTATCCACTACGGTGAACACATTCTTTGTTTTTAATTGTTCCATTTCTATTTCCATTGCATTCAACCAATTGTTTGAATTTTCACCAATCATTAAAGCTTCATAGACGGTCTTAGGTTCCAACAATTTGAGACAATCACATTCACTTATGAACATTACTAATTGACAACAGCTACAAGTTTTAGCTTTAGGTGTTCTTTGGGATCTCCTTGGCGCAAAGTTATTTACATTTAAATCTGGGTCTAGATTCATTTCAATACAATCAAAATTCACAGGAACATAGTAATCAATCAATTCTTCTTCATCCCACCCCAAAAATGCAACATCATCACTGTTGGAATACTCATCTGCTGTGCACATCTCAGCATCTTTATGAGAAGTCACATCGGGTGTTAATGTTTGCACACTCTCCGCATCATTCACACTTGTTTCAACATCATCAAATTTATCACTGTTCACTGAAATGTTAGGAATGCTCTCATCAATACCATTCAACCTTTCAGCATATGGAAAACTGCTTTCATTAAATTCTACATTATGTACCGTTAAGAATCTTTTCTTTAATTCCATGCCGATAGCCCACCTACAACTAGCAAAGTGACGCGACTGCACAAAACACTACTGCGCAACGACTACATCATTCAAGACATAGGCTGTTAATACAATACAATTCCAGTAAAAATTTCCCCTTCCTTGGTGTCCAATGCCTAGTTATTCATTCTTCGTATTCTAGGAACTCTGTGTATGTCAATGTAGATTATGTTCAATCTCTGAGATGTAGTATACATACACTACTGGTCAAAAGTTTAAGTTCACCCTCCAATTTCAGTGAAATTGAGTAGTTATAAAATTTATTCACAAAAGTGTTGTATTTTCATTACTAATTCATTTGAAATTCAACATTATCCATAGAAAAAACCCATAATTTTTAAAGACTAGAGCAACGTTTCATGTTTGTTCACATAATTATGGATTTTTCGAAAAATCCTCATTTCACTTTTGAACAGACTCACATACTTTTGGCATTCATGCTGTCAATTTTTTGAGAATGAGGCTGATATTTGATATCAGCAAATGTGTAGAAACTGCTAAAGCTATTTTTGATTGGTTGGTTGTATATTTCATACATTTTTGACCAACTCTTTCCATTGCTGTTAATAGGGTTGAGATCCAGTGACTGAGTATCTTGTGTTAAATTTATTTTTTATTTTCCTTTTGAGGAAATGTATTTTTAATCTATTTCAATGTGTGCTTGGAGTCATTATCCTGTTGAAAAAACAATTATTGGCAAAAATTTGTTTTCTGGTTGGACAAGCATGACTTTTTTAAATATTGCAGTACAATTTTGCTGTCCATTATGCCTTTTATTTCCAGGAGATAACCATTTTAACCTTCTGTGAAACATCCCCAGACCATAACAGATCATCCGCCTTGCTCTAATGTTGGCATCATGCATTGATTTTATCAGGGAGTATGTATGTATAAAATACATTCATTTAACACTCGTTCACCTACTTGGTGACAGTCACACTTACTCGATGATATCATATTTTAATTCATCAAAAAATAAAGCCTTGAACCATTCAATAGCCTAATATTGTGTTACTAGCCTAATTCAACCCTTGACCTTATTTTGTTTGCATAGCCTAGGTACTTTGGCCACAATACAACCTTTCAAATGGAAGTGATGTTGTGCAGTCATAACTGATGTATACTGCTTTTTCCCACGTAGAAATGAGTTCATGGGGGATTTCTAGAGCGATTCCAGTTTGTTTTCATTTACTCTATACTAAAAAGAATTCATCTTCTTAACGATACACATGACCCTCCAGAACAATGAGGACTCGTGTTCCCAATCTTTTACTTCAGCTTCAATGCGTTAATTACTTCAGTTTGGGAAACTTTTTTTCTTCCGCAATTTTTTGCATCAAATAACCTTCATAGTGTCAGGATGGATTTCATCTCAATGACCAGTCTGCTTTCTGACCCATTTTACTAGAATTACATTGTAAAATTTAAAATTCAATGCCTTACCTTCACCTACACATATCGATTTAGATACTCAAAATCTCATGACAATATTAATAGATCACCAAACAGCAACAGTGAACATTTATTGAATTGTCTTGAAACAAAAATTTCACATGAAATTCTGTTTTGAAAGTTTTAAGATGCTTTAGGTGAGTTCATTGTGGATCTCATGCAAACACATGCAAACACATATTATAATAAGTGACGATTAAAAGCATAATATTAACTTATTATTGTTTTGGTGGTCATGAAAACCATAAAACATCGAAAAACAAAATCTTCAAAAAATTTTAACATAAAATTTTAATTTTGAAGGGTGAACTAAAACTTTTGACTGGTAGTGTATCACAAATAATAGGCTGAAAAATGTCAAAATTCATTCTCTGTTTATACCTGATTGATTTGGCTCATCATCAAAGTGGCAGCATCTCAAATATTGAGGGATTTAGTTCCCTAACTCATGAGATTTAGCTTTGAGTGCATACAATATGATAAATGAATTCTTACATGTAAAAGTGATAATATCTTTAGAGTTCTGATTTGCTAATCTGATTTTTTCCAAAGCAATGTTAGAAAATGGGTCAAATCTCATAGCTGAAGAAATATAGACTCCTGGCAAAAAATAAGGAGCTGAAATATAATGAGGTGTGCTAACAAATGGATGTCATGTTTTAAAATTTGCTTAATGAACCTTATTACCTAGTAAGAAGGAAGTAAAATTGAAATGCCCAACTTCCTAAGTAAAAATGATTAGTAGTTTTGTTCAACCATTCCAACTTTTCTCCATTTTTGATGAGAGTTTTGGCATATCTTAGTATACTTATTTTTGAGGAGTTTTTGAATATCCGAGTTTCTGTTGGTATATGCCTATTCAGCATAGTTATTATAACTGAAGTGGATTTGCCAGTGAACTTAAATGAGTAGTTACTTAGTATCAAAGGATGATTACATATGTTCTGTAATGGCACTTTGTAATCGTTTTAAACCTTTTGAGTGGTGGTTCTTGATCTAGAGTATTATGCACAGAAAATTGTTTCTTGCCTATGTGTGGTCTTTCTTCAGAGTTAATTGTTTACAGCATTCAGTCAAGGGTGTTTGTACTGTTAAAAAAATTAATTAATATGCCTTATACTTCATAGTATTTGCTCATTTCCAAGTGCTGAAATAAATGGAAGTGATACTTTTATTGCACATTTTAAGGTGCGGTGACTTATAATTGTTTCTGCTTGGGTGTTGATTGACTCTAAACACAGCCTAACTCAGTTATGAAAAAGTCCGCAAAGGATTAAGCCATATTTATTGCTATATTTTATTCATATTTATTTATTTTGTGCATCCAATTTATTCGTTTTGCCAACCGTATACCTGATAATAATATTTCTATGAAACCTCTTCCCATGATGTAACAGATTACTCCCTCTGATCAGGTCATAATTTTGCTATGCTTGTCGTGGTTTCTCCAGAGGGTGAATTATGTTGATTTTCTATTATTTAAATATCTGTATCTTCTCTTTCTTTCCCACACAATTTATGCAACACAGTTTTATTATATTTCAAGATATCAAATTTCACTCAATTATCTGTCCAAGGGTATGGTTACTCTGTGGTCAAGCAACACCTGCTTAACATCAGTATTTTTTACAGTTGAATGTTTAGAATTTAAATGAAAGGTCATTTTTTAATACTTGGTTGCCTATGCTCTTCAATTTGTCTACCTGAGAGGAGTGTGGTTATTTTTTGGTAAATTATTTGAGTAGGCAGAACCAATTGTAAATGTCTGGTGATTTCTTGCATCATGTGCATGATGTCCCAAAATGAATTTAATTTTTTTCAGTTTTTCTCTATTTTAAATTTATGGATAATGTTTCATTTAGAATAGTTTCATTAGTTATACAGTATTTGAGTAATTTATTCATTTTTTCTTTGCTGTTATTTTCATTCTTACTTTTGTATTTATTTGAAACTAAAGCCTGTTGCTCTCCTTCTACTTGATCCACATGTTAACTTATCTGCAAATGATTTTTTTATTACTGAATTCGTTTAATTACTTATTACAGGCATGTGACTAAATTGACTTGTAGGTACATTTTGGAATAATATTTATTGTAAATATGTACTGTTCCCTAATGTACAGTAATTTGGTTAAAATGCTCAAAATTATCTTTTTTAACTGATGGTGATTCATGTTAGCGTCTGATGTTGCATTGAATAAACCGAAGCTGGTGCCTTTTGTCTTGAACTGCCTACAGTAAAAAAAATCTTGTCTTCTCTCGCTATGTGGGCACATTTTGTGTGGAGTACATTCCTTTGAGCTACGTGAAATCTGATATCACAGTAGAGCACCCTGGGAATCGGAGAATTTTGATGAATATGTATTTTGTGACTTGATAGGTGTCTTAGTAACAGTGTTTGTTTTTTTAATAAGGTTTGGATTTGTTTCAAGGAAAAAAGTGTCAGTTAATAATTGTCACAATCATAATAACGGAAGGCTGGTTGCCTCAGTTGCATTCTGTGACTCTTGTGACACTACGATGGTACTTTAATTTGATGCAGTTCATGGAATTTAAGCAATGGTAGTGCTAAATATTGATCAGTTGTTGTCTACGTACAGCTACGTTTATGACATATGAAAAATCCACAATTTGTTAAGCTGCATATGAAGTATATGAAGCATTTTTGTGTCTTCCTTATTACATCCTTGTTTATCATATGAAGATAATTTTGACTTGGATTTGTAATCATTTATTCAAAACTTCCTTGTTCGGCTCAATTTTCAGAGTCTATTTTGCTCACCAATCAATTGTAAGGGAGCACTTGAATTGAGAGAGTTACATAAGGCTGGAATTATACTAGGATACCAGTGTATTTGGTGTTGAGCACATCTTTATATTTGTGCCTATAATTATGATGAAGCACAGATGATTGTTTTTCACTTGTTATATCTCACCCCTGAGCTCATGATCAAATAAAGTTTGAAAGTTTAATGTATGATTCTTTTTCTTTATTTACAACCAACACTTGAATTGATTTGCAAGTGCATCACTTCAGTGCTTCTGATGTAATCTGAAATGAGTTTTTGCATATGTCTGCTAATAGTAATTAGGTTAATTTTCCAAAGACCAATTATACACTGGTATAAGATTATTTAACAACAAACAAAGCAAAAGTAACAACAATCATCCTAAAGAAATTTACTCGGGCAATGATAAAAGTTTATCTGACATATTTTCAATGAAAATCAGTTTTTGATAAAAAATGCTGCATTTTGTCTTCACCATTTGAAGTGATAACAAAATAATGCCATGCAATCAATGGCTGGTCAAATGCAGAACTTATCTACAAATGTTACCTTTAATATGATGATAGATTTTGGCTATGATTTATGGTTAAAGTTTTTGTAAGCCCTTGTGTGATTTACAGGAGATACTTGTGAATTCAGGGGTCTGAAATAAGCACCAGTATGTATGGATTTATCATATATAATGTAACCGATCTCCTTCTCCAATATGGAGCGTGGGTTACCGCTGGTTGGTTATGAGACAAAAAACAGATTGAAGACTTCGGTAGAAATTTCAAGATATTGTATACTGAGTGAAAAGATTACAGCGACAAAAAGGAAATAAGAAGTTGCTCTCAAATGTGTTCACACGAGCTCCCTGGCTCCTTCGAACCAATCCTCCCGCCGAGTCCTGTCCTCTCGCCTCTCTCTCTCTCTTGCTCCACTCCTTAGTTCCCCTTCACGCCGTTACCGTTACCGTTTACTTCCGTTTTAGAATTGGACTTCTTTTTCAATCCCCTTAGCATTAACATTCGGGTCGAGGGTTCCTTGGCTCAAATATAAATTTATATTTTCCCGAAAGTCTCCATTATATATATTTATAAGTGTTGACTTTCATAATTATAAATGAATATTATCCATAGTTCCTGAAGATTTTTAATGTACATTCATCCCAATTTGTGGAAAAAACCTTCAAGTAAACCTGTTGAAAACAAAAATTTTTAGGTGTATTTTGTGTGGTCATATTTCTCTGAAATACAATGCACTTTTAGCACGATTACTTTTTAGTCCTAGAAAATCTTATGTTTTTTATCATCTATTTGTTTTTATGACTGGAAATGTATAATTTATTTATAAAATATAATATGTAACATAAAGTGCAAACATTTTCTTTAAATAAGCTAGTGTAGTTTTATAAACCTCGAATTTGCTAGGACTAAAATGTAAAAATGAAAAATGAATATAATTTTCAGCATGCTGTTCTAAAAAAATAAAAATATGAAATAAATAATATTAATATTTGTATAAAAGTGTGCTTAAAAATAATTTTATTTTTCATTTTTTTTTTCACTAATTTCCAAATGCGTTTTATAATTCTTTGTTGTTATATTTGTGATTCATGAATGCCAGCCCATAACGACATATTCTTTTTTCACGCCGAATAACTTTCTAACTCACCACCTTCTATTTCAATGAATTTCAAAATTATGTTTTTTACTTCTTAACTGCTATTTTACTTTCGACCAGTCCTCAAACACATGACAACACCGTTTTATTTACTAATTTTTAGCGGTGCGTTTCCGTATTAGAGGTTTAAAGCCATTCATCGGCCCGCCAATAATCCCAGGCGCGGGGCCTCATGGGAGAATTTGTAAAAAGCAGTCGTATTTTTTCACGATATAAAATTGCGTTTTCTGGCTAAACTAGGCCACGGAGGAAAAAACGGACGAAATTTTACGGGGTTTCCTAAAGGGGGGAAGGAAAATTTCCCCCCGCACCCATTGCCGACCGAAAGAGTAATACTCGGGAGTCTGGGGTTCGAGCCTTTTCCCCCCTTTTATACGTATATGTCTATTATTTTACCCCGCCGAAAAATTCACTTTCTCACGAGCCCCTTCTTTTCAATTATATATAAAATTATGTTTTTTTTATTGTTATGTGGTTTTCACGGTCGACCACTGGTCAAACACATCCCAAGACAGATTTTTTTATTATATTTTCCCGAAAGTCTCCATGCTTCTGTTTAAACCATTTTTGCCCCACCATATTGCGTTTTCTGGCTAAACTAGGCCACGGAGGAAAAAACGGACGAAATTTTACGAGGTTTCCTAAAGGGGTGAATAGAAAACTTCCCCCCGAACCCATAGCCGACGGAAAGAGTAATACACGGGAGTCCGGGGTTCGAGCCTGTATACATCTATTCTTTTTCCCCGCCGTAAAATTCACTTTCTTATCAGCCCCTTCTTTTCAATTATATTTCTAATTATGTTTTTTAATTCTTATGTGTCATTTCACGGTCGACCAGTGGTCAAACACATCCCAAGACGCTTTTTTTATTATATTTTCCCGAAAGTCTCCATGCTTCTGTTTAAACCATTCATTGCCCCACCATAATTCCACACGGGGGCTCATGGGAGAATTTGAAAAAAACAGTCGTATTTTTTCGCAGATTAATTTGCGATTTCCAGCCAAACGATGTTACGTTGGGAAAAACGGAAGATATTTTTTCGGGATTCCTAAGCGTGGAATGAAAATTTCCGCCTGTAGTCATTGCAACCAAAATTGTAATATTCGGTAGAACGGGAACAAACCTTATTCATCTATTCTTTAACATGCCGCCAAATTCACAATCTAAAACCCCCGTTTTTTACATGCTTTAGATTAGATCGCTATGCCATCCATTATTCATTCTTCCAGTTCCCATGATTACCACCTTAAAACATAATACTATTCAATCGTCTCATCATTTCATGTGCTACACGGCACAGTGGTGATTGCGTTGGGTTAGCCGTGATAGGGTCTCGAGTTTGAAATCTCCTGATGGTATTCTTTTTCTGCTGGAAAATATATATATTTATAAGTGTTGACTTTCGTAATTATAAATGAATATTATTCATAGTTCCTGAAGATTTGTAATGTACTTTCATCCCAATTTGTGGAAAAAACCTTCAAGTAAACCTGTTGAAAACGAAAATTTTTAGGTGTAATTTGTGTGGTCATATTTCTCTGAAATACAATGCACTTTTAGCACGATTACTTTTTAGTCCTAGAAAATCTTATGTTTTTTATCATCTAATTGTTTTTATGACTGGAAATGTATAATTTATTTATAAAATATAATATGTAACATAAAGTGCAAACATTTTCTTTAAATAAGCTAGTGTAGTTTTGTAAACCTCGAATTTGCTAGGACTAAAATGTAATAAATGTAAAAATGAAAAATAAATATAATTTTCAGCATGCTTTTCTAAAAAAATAAAAATAATAACATTAATATTTGTATAAAAGTGTGCTTAAAAATAATTTTATTTTTCATTTTTTTTTCACTAATTTCCAAATGCGTTTTATAATTCTTTGATGTTATATTTGTGATTCATGAATGCCAGCCCATAACGACCTATTCTTTTTTCACGCCGAATAACTTTCTAACTCACCACCTTCTATTTCAATGAATTTCAAAATTATGTTTTTTACTTCTTAACTGCTATTTTACTTTCGACCAGTCCTCAAACACATGACAACACCGTTTTATTTACTAATTTTTAGCGGTGCGTTTCCGTATTAGAGGTTTAAAGCCATTCATCGGCCCGCCAATAATCCTAGGCGCGGGGCCTCATGGGAGAATTTGTAAAAAGCAGTCGTATTTTTTCACGATATAAATTTGCGTTTTCTGGCTAAACTAGGCCACGGAGGAAAAAACGGCCGAAATTTTACGGGGTTTCCTAAAGGGGGGAAGGAAAATTTCCCCCCGCACCCATTGCCGACCGAAAGAGTAATACTCGGGAGTCTGGGGTTCGAGCCTTTTCCCCCTTTTTATACGTATATGTCTTTTATTTTACCCCGCCGAAAAATTCACTTTCTCACGAGCCCCTTCTTTTCAATTATATATAAAATTATGTTTTTTTTATTGTTATGTGGTTTTCACGGTCGACCACTGGTCAAACACATCCCAAGACAGATTTTTTTATTATATTTTCCCGAAAGTCTCCATGCTTCTGTTTAAACCATTTTTGCCCCACCATATTGCGTTTTCTGGCTAAACTAGGCCACGGAGGAAAAAACGGACGAAATTTTACGAGGTTTCCGAAAGGGGTGAATAGAAAACTTCCCCCCGAACCCATAGCCGACGGAAAGAGTAATACACGGGAGTCCGGGGTTCGAGCCTGTATACATCTATTCTTTTTCCCCGCCGTAAAATTCACTTTCTTATCAGCCCCTTCTTTTCAATTATATTTCTAATTATGTTTTTTAATTCTTATGTGTCATTTCACGGTCGACCAGTGGTCAAACACATCCCAAGACGCTTTCTTTTTTATAATATTTTCCCGAAAGTCTCCATGCTTCTGTTTAAACCATTCATTGCCCCACCATAATTCCACACGGGGGCTCATGGGAGAATTTGAAAAAAACAGTCGTATTTTTTCGCAGATTAATTTGCGATTTCCAGCCAAACGATGTTACGTTGGGAAAAACGGAAGATATTTTTTCGGGATTCCTAAGCGTGGAATGAAAATTTCCGCCTGTAGTCATTGCAACCAAAATTGTAATATTCGGTAGAATGGGAACAAACCTTATTCATCTATTCTTTAGCATGCCGCAAAATTCACAATCTAAAACACCCTTTTTTTTACATGCTTTAATTTAGTGCGCTATGCCATCCATGATCCGTTCTTCCAGTTGCCATGATTAACACCTTAAAACATAATACTATTCAATCGTCTTATCATTTCATGTGCTACACAGCATAGTGGTGATTGCGTTGGGTTAGTCGTGATAGGGTCTCGAGTTTGAAATCCCGTGATGGTAATCTTTTTCTACTTGGAAATATTTATAAGTGTTGACTTCCGTAATTATAAATGAATATTATTCATGCTTCATGAAGCTGTACGTGGCTATATCTGCCGTACAGGGGATCACCTAGAACTAAGGGGGCTCCCTCGAATACCTCTCGCAGTTGGCATAATACACGAAACGGAGAGGGTGCGATGGGAAATGACCGTTTCACCAGCCGAGCAGACGATCTAATCCGCCCGCGGGGTGGGTCAGGGTGTAATCCGCGTCGGAACGATACCCCAATGCAGGAGAGATTCGTAAGGGACTCCACGGATTTAAACTTAATTCCTTTGGATTGCCAAGATCACCAATGTCAAACGATGATCAGAGAACTGTTGCGTTTCAATTTACTGACGAGCTCGGAGATAAAAAATTGATTATTTATCCGGTGAAGTAAGGATCCATCCCAGGTTGAGAGACGGAAAGCGAGATGGCTTTGAAAGAAGGGAATGAGATGTTTACATACTTATACCTATCATATTTCGGTCTCGCTTCCCAGGTAGTCGTGGAAAGACAACGCATTAGTGAACTTTTTTCTGGCACTTGGAATGAAGAGTAAAAGTAGAGTATCCAGGGAGATAAGAAATGCAGCAAGTAGCAACTTAAGAACAGTGGCACGGCCATGATAAGCTGCGTAAACGAAAGTTTACAACCAGATCTGTCGGGATTCGTCACGACTTACATGGACGATTTGTTAATTGCTTCGCCCGATTTCGACTCTCATGTTGATCACCTACTTTGAGTGACTTCAGAGCTTTAATATGACGATGAATACGAATAGGTTTTTTGTGACGAGGTTCCTTTCTTGGGATTTGTATTATCCTCCGAAGGGATTCGACCCGATCCGTATAAAGTTCGGACCATTCAGATGTACGAAGCTCCGAGGAATGTCAAACAGTTGAAAGGATATTTAGGGTTAAGCAATTGGTACGCCAAGTTTTGCGACCACTATAAATTTTTGGCCCAACCCTTGTTGGGACTGTTAAAAATGGATCGTGGCGGTGGGACGCCATCATGCAATCTAGTTTCGATCAGGTGAAGAAGAGATTCCTCGAACATGTGGTATGGAATAGGTGCACCTCTTTCGCAGAGAGACGAGGCCGGAGAGGAAAAAAGTAATTTCGTTCATTACTAACTTACTCGACCACAGAAATGGAGACTCTTGCCGTCGTATGGGCTCTCCAAAGATTGAGATTTATAGTCACTGGGACCAAATTTACAGTGTTAACTGATCACCGTGCTTTAGTTTTCCTCCTCAAATGTCATTTGGGCAATGATTGACTGGCACGGTGGACCTTGGCCATACAAATCGAATTTCACCTTACACATCGAATGTCAGGCGGGTAAGCAGAACGTTGTCGCCGTCTGGTTAGTGGATGGCCCATAAAGAGTGATTCAGTGATGGAAAATAAGACGGACCAGTACTTGATGGCTGTCTTAATGAAAATTTCTGAATCACCAGAGGAAGATTTGATAAGGATCGCAGAAAATGAAAGAAATTGTGTCGAGACTCAGGCAGTGTTAAAGAATAGATTAAACAGGTTTGTTCCCGTTCCTCCAAATATTGCAATTTATGTTGCAATGACTACAGGGGGAAATTTTCATTCAACGTTTAGGAATCCCGAAAAAAATTCTTACGATTTTTTCTCCGTAACTTAGCTTCGTTGGAAATCGCAAATTAATCTGCGAAAAAATACGACTGTTTTCTTACAAATTCCCCCATGAGCCCCGCGCTTGGAATTATGGTGGGGCAAAAATGGTTTAAACAGAAGCATAGAGACTTTCGGGAAAATATAATAAAAAAAGCGTCTTGGGATGTGTTTGACCACTGGTCGACCGTGAAATACACATAACAATAAAAAAAACATAATTTTACATATAATTGAAAAGAAGGGGCTGGTGAGAAAGAGAGTTTTTCGGCGGGATAAAATAATAAACATATACGTATAAAAGGGGGGAAAAGGCTCGAACCCCAGACTCCCGAGTATTACTCTTTCGGTTGGCAATGGGTGCGGGGGGAAATTTTCCTTCCCCCCTTTAGGAAACCCCGTAAAATTTCGTCCGTTTTTTCCTCCGTGGCCTAGTTTAGCCAGAAAACGCAATTTTATATTGTGAATAAATACGACTCCTTTTTACAAATTCTCCCATGAGGCCCCGCGCCTAGGATTATTGGCGGGACGATGAATGGCTTTAAACCTCTAATACGGAAACGCACCGCTAAAAATTAGTAAATAAAACGGTGTTTTCATGTGTTTGAGGACTGGTAGAAAGTAAAATAGCAGTTAAGAAGTAAAAAACATAATTTTGAAGGTCATTGAAATAGAGGGTTTGTAAGTTAGAAAGTTATTCGGAGTGAAAAAAGAATAGGTCGTTATGGGCTGGCATTCATGAATCACAAATATAACAACATAGAATTATAAAACGCAACTTGGAAATTAGTGAAAACAAAAAAATGAAAAATAAATTATTTTTAAGCACACTTTAATAAAAATATTAATATTTTTTTCATATTTTTATATTTTTAGAAAAGCATGCTGTAAATATATTTATTTTTCATTTTTACATTTATTACATTTTAGTTTCATCTTATTCTAAACATATAACTTCACACTAGATTATTTAAAGAAAATATTTGCACTTTATGTTATATATTATATTTTATAAATAAATGTTACATTTAGAATTGTAAAAAAACAAGTAGATGATAAAAAAGATAAGATTTTCTAGGTTTAAAAAGTAATCGTGCTCGAAGTGCATTGTATTTCAGAGAAATATGACCACACCAATTACACCTAAAAATTTCAGTTTCAAAAGGTTTACTTGAATGTTTTTCCCACAAATTGGGATAAAAGTACATTAAAAATCTTCAGGAACTATGAATAATATTCATTTATAATTACGGAAGTCAAAACTTATACCCATCTTCCGTTTTTCCCTCCCTAACTTCGTTTAGCTGGAAATCGCAAATTAATCTACGAAAAAATACGACTGGTTTTTTTCAATTTCTCCAATGAGCTCCGAGTGTGGAATTATGGTGGGGCAATGAATGGTTGAAACAGAAGGATGGAGACTTTCGGGAAAATATAATAAAAAAAGCGTGTTGGGATGTGTTTGACCACTGGTCGACCGTGAAATGCCACATAAGAATTAAAAAACATAATTAGAAATATAATTGAAAAGAAGGGGCTGATTAGAAAGTGAATTTTATGGCGGGGAAAAAGAATATATGTATACATGCTCGAATCCTGGACTCCCGTGTATTACTCTTTCGGTCGGCTATGGGTGCGGGGGAAATTTTCATTCCCCCCTTTAGGAAGCCCCGTAAACTTTCGTCCGTTTTTTCCTCCGTGGCCTAGTTTAGCCAGAAAACGCAATTTTATATTGTGAAAAAATACGACTGCTTTTTACAAATTCTCCCATGAGGCCCCGCGCTTAGGATTAATGGCGGGCCGATGAATGGCTTTAAACCTCTAATACGGAAACGCACCGCTAAAAATTAGTCAATAAATCGGTGTTTTCATGTGTTTGAGGAATGGTCGAAAGTAAAATAGCAGTTAAGAAGTAAAAAACATAATTTTGAAAGTCACCGAAATAGATGGTTGTGAGTTAGAAAGTTATTCGGAGTGAAAAAAGAATAGGTCGTTATGGGCTGCCATCGTGAATCACAAAAATAACAACATAGAATTATAAAACGCAACTTGGAAATTAGTGAAAACAAGAAAATGAAAAATAAAATTATTTTTAAGCACACTTGAATGAAAATATTAATATATTTTTCATATTTTTATTTTTTTAGAAAAGCATG
Organism: Platycnemis pennipes; assembly: GCA_933228895.1. Classification (NCBI taxonomy): domain Eukaryota; kingdom Metazoa; phylum Arthropoda; class Insecta; order Odonata; family Platycnemididae; genus Platycnemis; species Platycnemis pennipes. The sequence continues at coordinate 82,771,412 of OW121846.1, forward strand.
CTGAAAATATATTTATTTTTCATTTTTACATTTATTATATTTTAGTTTCATCAAATGCTAAGTATATAAATTTACACAAGATTATTTAAAGAAAATATTTGCACTTTATTTTATATATTATATTTTATAAATAAATGTTATCTTAAGAATTGTAAAAAAACAAGTAGATGATAAAAAAGATAAGATTTTCTAGGTTTAAAAAGTAATCGTGCTTGAAGTGCATTGTATTTCAGAGAAATATGACCACACCAATTACACCTAAAAATTTCAGTTTCAACAGGTTTACTTGAATGTTTTTCCCACAAATTGGGATAAAAGTACATTAAAAATCTTCAGGAACTATGAATAATATTCATTTATAATTACGGAAGTCAAAACTTATACCCATCTTCCGTTTTTCCCTACCTAACTTCGTTTAGCTGAAAATCGCAAATTAATCTACGAAAAAATACGATTGGTTTTTTTCAATTTCTCCAATGAGCTCCGAGTGTGGAATTATGGTGGGGCAATGAATGGTTGAAACAGAAGGATGGAGACTTTCGGGAAAATATAATAAAAAAAGCGTGTTGGGATGTGTTTGACCATTGGTCGACCGTGAAATGCCACATAAGAATTAAAAACCATAATTAGAAATATAATTGAAAAGAAGGGGCTGATTAGAAAGTGAATTTTATGGCGGGGAAAAAGAATATATGTATACATGCTCGAATCCCGGACTCCCGTGTATTACTCTTTCGGTCGGCTATGGGTGCGGGGGAAATTTTCATTCCCCCCTTTAGGAAGCCCCGTAAACTTTCGTCCGTTTTTTCCTCCGTGGCCTAGTTTAGCCAGAAAACGCAATTTTATATTGTGAAAAAATACGACTGCTTTTTACAAATTCTCCCATGAGGCCCCGCGCTTAGGATTAATGGCGGGCCGATGAATGGCTTTAAACCTCTAATACGGAAACGCACCGCTAAAAATTAGTCAATAAATCGGTGTTTTCATGTGTTTGAGGAATGGTCGAAAGTAAAATAGCAGTTAAGAAGTAAAAAACATAATTTTGAAAGTCACTGAAATAGATGGTTGTGAGTTAGATAGTTATTCGGAGTGAAAAAAGAATAGGTCGTTATGGGCTGCCATCATGAATCACAAAAATAACAACATAGAATTATAAAACGCAATTTGGAAATTAGTGAAAACAAGAAAATGAAAAATAAAATTATTTTTAAGCACACTTGAATGAAAATATTAATATATTTTTCATATTTTTATTTTTTTAGAAAAGCATGCTGAAAATATATCTATTTTACATTTTTACATTTACTATATTTTAGTTTCATCAAATTCAAATTAAGTATACAAATTTACACAAGATTATTTAAAGAAAATATTTGCACTTTATGTTATATATTATATTTTATAAATAAATGTTACATTTAGAATTGTAAAAAACAAGTAGATGATAAAAAAGATAAGATTTTCTAGGTTTAAAAAGTAATCGTGCTAAAAGTGCATTGTATTTCAGAGAAATATGACCACACAAAATACACCTAAAAATTTTCGTTTTAAACAGGTTTACTTGAATATTTTTCCCAAAATTTGGGATAAAAGTACAATAAACATCTTCAGGAACTATGAATAATATTCATTTATAATTACGGAAGTCAAAACTTATAACCATCTTCCGTTTTTCCCTCCCTAACTTCGTTTAGCTGGAAATCGGAAATTAATCTGCGAAAAAATACGACTGGTTTTTTTCAATTTCTCCCATGAGCACCGGGTGTGGAATTATGGTGGGCCAATGAATGGTTTAAACAGATGCATGGACACTCATCCGAAATATATAATAAATAATATATCTGGAGATGTGTTTGACGACTGATCGACTGTGAAATGACACATAAGAATTAAAAAACATAATTAGAAATACAATTGCAAAGAAGGGGCTGATAAGACTGAATTTTATGTCGGGGAAAAAGAATAGATCTATACATGCTCGAACCCCGGACTCCCGTGTATTACTCTTTCGGTCGGCTATGGGTGCGGGGGGAAATTTTCATTCCCCCATTTAGGAAGCCCCGTCAAATTTCGTCCGTTTTTTCCTCCGTGGCCTAGTTTAGCCAGAAAACGCAATTTTATATTGTGAAAAAATACTTCTCCTTTTTACAAATTCTCACATGATGCCACGCGCCTAGGAATAATGGCGGGCCAATGAATGGCTTTAAACCTCTACTACGAAGACGTGCCGCAAGAAATTAGTAAATTAAACTGTGTTGTGATGTTTTTGAGGACTGGTCGAAAATAATTAACACTTATGAATTAAAAAATATGATTTAAGATTTTGGTGAAAAGAAAGGGGTATTTAGAATGTGAATTATTTGGCGTAGTTAAACAATAGAGTGAACGAGCTCGAACTTAGGTCCACGAGTATTGCTCTTACAGTCCGCAATGTCTGCATGGGTAAGTTTTCAATCCCAGCTTTAAGAAGCCCCACAAAGTTTTTACGTTTTTCACTCCAGGGCTAAATTTAACCATAAATCGCAATTTAATCTGTGAAAATATAAGATTGCTTTTTTTTGCAAATTCTCCCATGCTTCCTAAAGCGGGGAATAATGGCGTGAAGATGAATAGCTTTGAACACAGTATGGATACTCATCGTAAACATATCGTTTAAAAAAGCGTTGTGTGTTGTGTTTGACGACTGGTCCGCCGTGAAATAATATTTCAGATTTGAAAAACAATATTTTGAACATCATTGAAAAAGAATCTGGTAATTTAGATAGAGAAACTTTCGGCGTGGTAAAAGAATACATCATTACGGGCTCAAACCACGGACTCCAGAGTATTGCTCTTTCGTTCGCAAGGGGTGATGGGGGAAATTTTCATCCTCTTCTTTAGGAAAACTTGCAAATTTTCGTCCGTTTTTCCACCCGATGCTTTGTTTAGCCATATCTCGTAATTTGATCTGTGAAAAAATACAACTGCTTTTTTTCAAAATCTCCCATGATGCCCCACGCGAGGAAAACAGGCATGACGATGATTGGCTTTGAAATGCTATATGTATACGCATAGGAAACTTTTTGTAAATGAAGATGCGTTGGATGTGTTTTTGAGGACTGTTTGAATGTGAAAGAATGTTAAGAATAAAAAAACGTAGATTTAACTACAAGTGAAAAAGAAGGGGGTTCTTGAGAAATTAAATTTTTCGACGTGGTGAAAGAATTGATGAATACGTGTTCGAACCCCGGACCATCGAGTATTGTTCTACCGTAAATATTTAGTAATTGAAGACGCGTTGGATTTGTTTCTTAGGGTTGATCGACCGTAAAATTATACTTAAAAGTTAAATTACATAAATTTGAATGTCAATGAAATAGGAGGCGGTGAGTTATAAAGTGAATTATTCGGCGTGGTAAAATAATAGATGAATACGGGCTAGAACACCGGTCCCCCGATTATTGCTCTTATGGTCGGCAATGGGTGCGGGGGGAAACTTTTACTCTCTTTAGCAAACCCCGCAAAATTTGTTTTGTTTTTTCCTCTGAAGCTTAGTGTAGCCATAAATCGCAATTTCATCAGTGAAAAATACGATTGCTTTTTTACAATTCCTCCCAAGAATTGTAAATGCACATGGATTATGGTGGGGCGATGAATTTCTTTGAACAGGAGCATGGAGAAACATCGATAAAAAAGAGTAAAAAAAGCGTATTGGGTGGTGTTTGAGGACTGGTCGTCCGTGAAATAAAACTTAAGAATTAAAAAACATAATTTTGAATATAATTGAAAAGAAGAGTCTGAATTTGAAAGCTAGTTTTTCGGCGTGGTAAAAGAATAGATAAATACATGCTCGAACTCCAGATTCCCGAGTATAACTCTTTCTGTCGGCAATGGGTGGGGGGAAATTTTCAATCCCCTTTTAGAAAACCCCGTAAAATTTCGTCCGTTTTTTCCTTCGTGGCTTAGTTCAGCCAGAAAACGCAATTTTATGTTGTGAAAATATAAGTCTCCTTTGCTTTTCGCAGTTGCTAGTTTCGCAAGAAATCATAATTTAAACTGTAAAAATTAGGACTACTCATTCCGTTTTTTTCCCATGATGCCCGGCACTACTCGTGCCGGGCATCATGGGAAATCATCAAATATGACGATAAATGGCTTTGAACTGCAGTATGGAGACTCATTCTAAGAATAGTAAAAAATGCGTATTGGGTTGTGTTTGACGATTGGTCGTCCGTCAAAAAACACTCATGAATTAAAATACTTAATTTTGAATATAATTGAAAAGAAGGAGCTATTATTGAAAGTGAGTTTTTCGGCGTGGTAAAATAATAGATGAATGCATGCTTGAACCCCGGACACCCGAGTATTACTATTTCGGTCGACAATGGATGCGGGGGGAAATTTTCATTCCCCACTTTAGGAAACCCCGTAAAATTTCGTCCGTTTTTTCCTCCGTGGCCTAGTTTAGCCAGAAAACGCATTTTTATATTGTGAAAAAATACGACTCCTTTTATTAAACATAATTTAATATATAATTGAAAAGAAGGGGCTCGTGAGAAAGTGAATTTTTCGGCGGGGTAAAATAATAGACATATACGTATAAAAGGGGGGAAAAGGCTCGAACCCCAGACTCCCGAGTATTACTCTTTCGGTCGGCAATGGCTGCGGGGGGAAATTTTCCTTCCCCCCTTTAGGAAACCCCGTAAAATTTCGTCCGTTTTTTCCTCCGTGGCCTAGTTTAGCCAGAAAACGCAATTTTATATCGTGAAAAAATACGACTGCTTTTTACAAATTCTCCCATGAGGCCCCGCGCCTAGGATTATTGGCGGGCCGATGAATGGCTTTAAACCTCTAATACGGAAACGCACCGCTAAAAATTAGTAAATAAAACGGTGTTGTCATGTGTTTGAGGACTGGTCGAAAGTAAAATAGCAGTTAAGAAGTAAAAAACATAATTTTGAAATTCATTGAAATAGAAGGTGGTGAGTTAGAAAGTTATTCGGCGTGAAAAAAGAATAGGTCGTTATGGGCTGGCATTCATGAATCACAAATATAACAACAAAGAATTATAAAACGCATTTGGAAATTAGTGAAAAAAAAATGAAAAATAAAATTATTTTTAAGCACACTTTAATAAAAATATTAATAATTTTTTTATATTTTTATTTTTTTAGAAAATCATGCTGAAGATATATTTATTTTTCATTTTTACATTTATTATATTTTAGTTTCATCAATTCCCCCCTCTAGGAACTGCAGCAAAATATCGTCCGTTTTTCACTTCAGGGTTAAATTTATCACGAAAATTTTATCATGTGAAAAAATACCACTGCTTTGTTACAAATTCTTCCATGAGGCCCCGCTTGAGGAGAACTGGGGGGGCGATGAATGGCTTTAACACAGCTATACTCAGACGCAACGCACATGTTAAGTAAATGAAGCCGCGTTGGATGTGTAATTGAGAACTTGACGACCGTGAAATAATATTTATGCATTAAAAAACATTATGTTGAAAATCAGTAAAAAGGAAGGGGAATGATTTAGAAAGCGAATTTTTTGTCGTGGTTACAGAATAGATGAATGCGGTCTCGAAGCCCGGACACAGGAATGTTGCTCTCTCGGTCGGCAATTGGTTTTAGGGGAAATTTTGATTCACACCTTTAGGATGCACCACAACATTTCATCCGTTTTTCTATCCGAGGATTAGTTTAGCAGGAAATCGTAATTTATTTTTGTGAAAAAATCGATTGCCATTTTACGAATTCCCCCATGACGCCCAGGGCGAGGAATGATGCTAGGGCGATGAATGGCTTTGAACTGAAATATGGAGACTCATCGCTAAAATTAAGTAAATAAATCGTGTTGGGTTGTGTTTGAGGACTGGTCAACCGTGAAATAACACTTCAGAATTAAAAAACATAATATTGAAGAACATAGAAATAGAAGGTGGTGATTTAAAAAGTGAATTTTTCGGTGTTTAAAAGAATACATGAATACGGGCTTGGAACCGGACCCCCGAGTCCCTTTTTGTGTCGAGACCCCCGAGACCCTTATCGGTCGGAAATGGGTGCGGCGGGAAATTTTTATTCCCCATTTCGGAATTGCAGCTACATTTCGTCTGTTTTCCCTTCCAAGGTTTAGGTTAGCCAGAAAACGCAATTTTATATCCTGATAAAATACGTCTCCTTTTTATAAATTCTCCCATGAGGTCCCGTGCCTAGGAATAATGACGGCCTGTGAAATGCATTGAACTACATTATGGAGAGACATCGCTAAAAATTAGTAAATATAACCGTGTTATTTGTGTTTCAGGACTGGCCGAACGTGTAATAACGCTTAGGAATTAAAAAACATGATTTTGGAATTTGGTACGAAGAATAGATGATTTAGAAATCAAATTTTGTGGCGTAGTTAAGTAATAGAAGTAAACAGGCTCAAACTGCGGGTCCCAGTGTACTGCTCTTAAGGTCGGCAACAGGTGCGGGGATTAAAATCATAATTCTAGAATTTTGTGAAAAGAAGGGGTTGATTTAGAAAGAAAATTACTCATTTTAGTTCATAAATAGATGTAAACGGGTTCGAGCGGCGGACGTGTGAGTACTGAGCTTACAGTCTGCCATAGGTGCGGAGGGTAATTTTCATTACCCCTTTCGGAAAGCCCGCTAAACTTCCTCCGTTTTACCGTCTGAGGCCCAGTTCAGCATGAAATCATAATTTAATCTGTGAAAAAATATGACTACTCATTGCTTTTTTCCCATAATGCCCCACATGAGTAATAATGGAATGCGTGAATAGCTATGAACGTATGGAGAGGTATCGCAAATATGTAGTAATTGAAGACGAATTGGATGTGTTTCTGAGGACTGGTCGTCCGTGAAATAACACTTAAGAATTAAAAAATATAATTTTGAAGATCCATGAAATATAAGGTGGTGAGTTAGAAAGTGCTTCGTTTGGCGTGGAAAAAGAATAGATTAATAAGGGCTCGAGCCCCGGACCCCCGAGTATTGCTCTTTTGGTTGGAAATGCATGTGGGGGGAGGGTTTCAATCCCCCCTTTACGAAACCCTGGATATTTAGTCCGTTTTGCAGTATAACAGGGGCTGAAGTAGAAAATAAATATTTAGACGTGTGAAAAGAATATTTCAATGCAAGCTCGAACCCCGGACCCCCGAATGTTCTTTTTGTCCGCAATGAGTTCCGGAGGGAAATTTTCAATCCCCCTGAAGGAAACCCCGTTAAATGTCGACCGTTTTTCCCGCCGAGGTGTAGTTTCGGCAGAAATCTCGAATAATCTGTGAAAAAAATACGAGTGCTTTTTTGCAAATTCTCTCTTGAGGCTTAGTTTAGCCAGAAATCGTAATTATTGTGAAAAAAAGGACTGTTTTTTTAGTCTCCCATGACACCCCGCGCGAGGTATAATGCCAGGGCGATGAATGGCTATGAACTCCATTATAGAGACTCATCGCAAAATATTAGTAAATAAAGCATGTTGGGTTGTGTTTGATGACTGGTCGACCTTGAAATAACACTTAAGAATTAAAAAACATAAATTTGAAGAACATTGACACGCTTGAAGAAGAAGAAACATGAACACGCTTGTGCGATTGTCTGAATGACTGAACGGGAAATAGAACCTGTTCTAATTCCATTCAGACAAACATACAGTTTCATTCGGTTTATACAAGCATTTATACAAGAAATTGTACAAAAAATTGTATCGTGTAAATCGGCCTCTAAACACTTTGAACTGCAATGTATCGCAAAATAATAGTAAGCATATAAAAGCGTGTTGGGTTGTGTTTGCGGACTGGTCGACCGTGAATTAACACTTAAGAATTTAGAAAAACATAATGTTGAAGATCATTGAAATAGAAGGTGGTGATTTAGAAAGTGAAATTTTAGGTGTGTGAAAAGGGTAGATGAATACGGGCTCGAACCCCGGACCCCCGAGTATTGCTCTTTCGGTCTGCAATGGTTTCGGGGGGAAATTTTCATTCCTCCCTTTCGTAAAAGCCGAGAAATTTCGCCCTTTTTTCCCTTCGAGCATAAATATAGCCAGAAATTGCAATTTTATCATGTAAAAAAATACGACTGCTTTTTCACGAATTCTCCCCACTCGAACCCCGGACCCCGGAGTTACGTTGTTTCGGTCCGCAAAGGGTGTGGAGGTAATTTCATTTCCCCAATTAGGAAATCCCAAAAAATTTCATCGGTGCTTCCCTTCAAGGCTTAGTTTAGTTAGAAATCGCAATTTTATCGCGTGAAGAAATACGACTGCGTTTTAATAATTCTGGAGGATGGGTGGTAATTATACGTTTGACCAAAATTGAACCAGAATGTATAACTTCGAGTAGTAATCTAGCAATGTATAACTTCGAAAGTAATCTGTTGAAATTTAGTTCTTAATTAAAGGCTGGCATGGTAACAAAGTATGTGCACTGTAAGGAAGGAGGGATGGGGTGACTTCATGGACGTGGCACCAATGCACCCACATGACATTGAGGCCGACCGGGCAGTCGCCTGCTTACTTAGCAAAAACAATTTTCAAATAACTATTGATATAAAATCACTTATGTTTGCAAAGTGTATTGGCTGAAAAGCGTAACAATAAGGCACTGTGTTGTTCTCAATGCCATAAAAAAGAGAACATATGTTTAAATAATTTTTTGTTCGTATAAATAAGTGTATAAATAAATGAGCACTTTTTTAAAGTGACTGTTTTATATGTTGACATATTCATTTATTAGCTATCAGGCTGCAAACTCAGGCATCCATCACTTTTATTCCGACAGTAGTGGCCGTTCATGGTAATCGGAATACCTTAATTTATGGATTTTCAGCTCCTTACTTGACAGTAATTAAACATTCAGAGGCTTTAGGTCGATTTCATCGCAATAAGGTTGCTTCCAATACATCAAAATATAGGATAAATGATGTTAACAACTGTTACTGCAAATGGAACAAAAAATTTCTCAGCCGAATTTTAACTCAAATTATGAAGCGGATAGCGACCTTCAGTTGTCGGATGTTTCGATGTCACGGTAAAATATTAGTGAAATTGATATAACGCTACTAATAATCTAGACACAATGTATAATACCGTACATTTAAATTTATAGATCCGTAGGCGCAATATCTGTCGAACACCTACGTTTGCTAGGAATTCTCATCTCGGCGGTCTAGAGGACGGGTTGAAACAACCCGAAAATTAGTAGGAGTCAGTGTGTTACCCCTCTCCTTTTGTATGTTCCTCTCGTCTCTCGTTATCCGGTCTGTCATCTTAGCCAGTTCCTCGGCAACTCGGTCTTGCCACTGAATTTTGTTTTCGTCGCAATCCGTTTCTTACGGCAGGTGGGGTGGGTGTCGGCAGAAACGGAAGCGAAACTGGCGAATGTAGATAACGATCCTCCTCTGCCAGGCGGCAGCAAGCCCCATTCGACATCGGTTGCCGCCATTCCTCTTCCCTAGGTCCCTTTCTTTCTTGCAACCACCCTCTCCCCTTCCAAATCGCCCCTCCTCCTCTATACGCCTTTGTGATCCCCCTCGCCCTGTACTGTTTCTCCCACAAATCCCCCCCCCCCTCTATATCCTATTTCCCCTCCAATTTCCCCTCCTATAGGTTAGTGTTCTCTCATTGCGAAGCCAGTGAACAATTCCCTTTCGTTCCGTCGCAGCCGTAGAGTCGTGCTGCTGACGAGTTGTGCAGAGCCGCTGTGCCAACTCCGACAACACAGTGAATTCGCTCGGATATCCGCCGCTGATGGATCCTCGAAGAGGTTGAGCCAGGTTTTCCTCCAAGTTAGTAGACATTCTTTCACGAGATTTTTTCTTGTTGTCATGATTTTCCTATTGTAACTTAAATGTATTTGAATTGTGAATGTGCGTTCTGGGATTGTATTTCATGTGGATTTTTCTCCGTTTCATTCTCATGGCCAATGATTTAAGTCTCTCTTCTCTTCGAGAGATGAACGTTCAAGACTATCCTTTCAACCTGGGAACTATTAGTAGTTGTACCCCAGATCGGACACATTCGTTTAATGCGATCACCAAGACAGTTTTTATTCAGCACATCATATATGTCCTAGCAGCGCAATTAGGTTACCATCTTCTAGTATTATGGGCAGATGTATAATTGCTTTCCCTATATCCTATGCATAACATGTGAATGCCAAGCGGCTATTCTGTCACTTGTTGAACAGGTGTGAATGGTGAGATCAGACATGGGAGTCCCATTGCTCGTAAAGATTCACTAGCGAGCTTCACTGGGGCATTCTGCTTACCCTATCACTGTAGCTCATATGTATGTGATTTATTTTTCGCAGTTATTCTATAAATGTATTTTTACATAGAGGCAAACCAAGTACCTCTCTATTATTTTACCTGGATGGCCGTGTTGCAATACCCCATTAAATCTGGAAACAATTTTCGATTTGGAGACCTTTCAATGCTAAAATCGTAACTTCCGTCATTCGTACTTAAATGTATTTTATTGTGAATATTCGTGGTGAAAAGGAATATCATACTTTCTCAAAACTGCAGATGAAAAATTTCCTCCTCTTCCCTTCTTCATTATAGACGAAAGATGAGCAGCTGTTCTTCGTCGTTGCCGAATGGCAGATGTGCGAGATTCCAGCTACTGATCGGAGCCCAGGTCAAATCATAGTCAACATATGAGGGCACTCACGTCTTAGTGGTAGTGAGTAATTTATGTGGGATTGATACTTACTATATTATTGAATCATGCCGTGAACTTCAAACTAAGAAGCGAAAATGATTTTGCATTGGTCTCCATTGAAGTGTGTGTGGCGACATTCATAGCTCTTCATGGTAATACTATGAGATAGGAAAATGTTATAGTTCTAAGGCTAATGAATATTTTTTTATTTTTGATCACTCAGGTGGAGGCCAATCAGCTGTTGATCTTGTTTGTCAGAAGTCGGATGTGGAACTCGTTTCGACGCGGGAACTTTTGACTCCAACAAACTGTTGGCGCGAGAGAGTGCGAAAGTAGTGGACTTGGTCACTCGTGTCCGTGAGTATGTATGTACCTTATCTCTTTTCGCGGATATGAAACCATTTTACTGCACGAAAGATATATTTGACGATGGGAATGTGCATATTCAAGTATGGAGTGTTATAAATCGAGAGAAGTTGGCAAAATTGAAACTTGATATGTTCCTCGGGATCCAATGGTTTTCTGTGAAAGAATATGGCTCAAGTTCTTCTTCCGTTAGGATAGGTGGAGATTATGATTTATATTTTTAGCTAACCTAGACGAAACAATTGTGACGGTATTCCGAATTGATCGGAAAGGAGGACTTTTTAATTACTTCGTGTACGATCCTTGTCCTATTTGGCTGGTCATTCTTTTACAGCTAACGTAATTGAATTTCATTCACCACTGGTTTTTTTCCTGTAGGGTTGAATTTTCTCACTAGGTATCTGATCGTGTTCCCAAATGGGCAAACGCAGAGCGTCTATGTACTGATATAATATCAGGGAAGTATATTGGGTATATAATTGATCGTGGAGTTCCAAGAACATGCTATACTTCATTGACAACAGGTGCCTCACTTGCCCCAAGCACACACACTACTTTCCTCAAGAGTAGGTGGGTTTAGTGTAGTGAAACAGGGCGTCACAGAGCAATTCAGATCCAAGAAGCTACGTATATAAGTAAACCTATAGCAAAAATAACTCATACCAGTATTTAAGGTAGTTTCAAAAACCTAGGGCTCCTTACTTGACAATCAATGGGTCAAAGGAAAACCTTAGATTCTGACTTGTAGGGTTTGGTAAACGGTTATTCTTGAAATGCAGCTATCGAGAAAATTTAATTATAAGGGGGCGAGTTGGTGTAGTGGTTAGAGTACTGGCCTCTCTTCAAAAGAGTCCGAATCCAGGCAGTGAAAAGGTCCTTCATTGGTTAACCGGCCACTACTTGAGTATTTCGTGAATAGCAAATAGAGTTCGGTACTCAGTCCGTTGAATAGGATGTTTAAGCCGAAGCCCCCTTGTTACAAACAGGCTGCCTTCACCGAGTTTTTCCTCTTCCTCCTTTCCCTTCCATTCTCTCTTAATAGCTTTTATGCCGGTCTGAAGCTCCTACTAGTGTGGATACATAATTGAAATCAGATGAAATTATAACGGGTGATAACAATAATACAGTATTTACACATTTAAGGGAACAAAGTGTATCTGTTGATATTATTCAGAAATATGAGCATGCAAACTAAATGATAAACTAGGAAAATTCTACGAATAAATCAAAATGTTCATTCATGTGAGGGCTGGGTAATGAATTTCAGCGTTTCAACTCTGAAAATAGGAAAAAATTGTCATCATAATCAGCAATCCTGGGATTGGTTTGACGCAGTCCTCCACTCGATTCTTCTATCGGCCAACCTCTTCATATCAACGTATTTTTTCCCTTTCACATCCTTCATAACTTGTCCTCTATATCTCAAACGCGGCCTTACTTTCCCGTTCACTTTTCCCTCGACGATTGTCTTCATCACGCCATCACGTCTTAAGATATGGCAGTTTAAGTTTTCCCGTATTATTTTTAGGGTTTTCAGTAGACTTCTCTTTTCTCTCACTCTTCCTGTGGTTTTCTCGTTACTAACTAGGTCGATCCATTTCATCTTCATCATTCTTCTGTAGCACCAAATTTCGAATGCTTCCACCCTTTCCTTCTCCGCTGCTGTCATCGTTCATGCCTCACTGCCATAAAGAAACACGCTCCAAATGGACTTTCTGATTGTTTCCTTACTTCTTCGCATACATTTTCAGCTGTCAGTTGAATCTTCTTTTGATGACCTTTTTGCCTGCGATTTTGCGATTCTATCGACTATTCCGTTCTTGCTTCGTCCATCGTTCATCCGTCAGAAATGAGGATAAAATTAGTTATTTGGGAGTCACATGTGAATATATTGTGAAAGAATATTTTTCTCAAGAATGGCAATTGGATAAATGTCATGTAAAAGAAATATTAAGTGACATATAATGAATACTTCACTTACCAGCATTAAGTTTGTGCCTGTCGAAAAATTTAGCAATATCTAAGTCTTAAACACACGAGGAGCGGAGCAGATAAGTAAAAAACTTGAGTACTCAATAAGAGCTTTATTTTATTTAAGGTTACAACTAGGCAGCCTTTGACTCAAAGAAATATCATTATTATTTCGAAGGGCAACAGTTAAATCGTATTAATAAAGAAAAGTAAACAATTCATGCACAGTATAAACAAGACATCAATGCATCAGGATTTTAAATTCCACGTAGACTACTTCTTCTTGAATACCTCTATTGGCTCCAATATTTTTTATTGAAAACTAAGCTACACTGCAGAGAGAAATATTTACATGAAATTCAAGGAAAAGATCGAAAATTAAGAGCGATTCTTAGTTAGACAGTGCTTTAATGTAATTTATCCCTAAAGTTACTTACTAATTGGTAATCTAACTTGTTTACTTTTTATCTTGAAGCCTCAGCGCAATGGTTGTCACCATATTTTTCTACACACATCTAGCAAGTATTGGCATTCAATGGGAAATATTTTAATCCATTTGATATCGCAGCTAAATAAAATATAAATGAGTAATAGAAGAAAACACTGAGGAGGGAGGAAATATTGAGAGATGGATGAAAAGGAAAAAGAGGACGAAAAAATAGGAGACAACCCGGCACCGGTCTTATTTCACTCATGACGAATAATGCAAAGGAGGCACAACGTCTCTTTCGAAGTTCTCATTAATATACTTTTCTTCTGGTTTATCTTTGCTCCGTTTCATTTCGTATTGTTCATGTGACGCATTTAGCAGTTCAAAGTCTATATTCTGTAAACCGAGAAGCATGTATTGCTCTAGTTGCGCGGGAGCCCGTGGAGAAGTTTTATTTCGTTTTGTCTACCTCCACTCTTACCCGAGCGCTTCGCACCCCATTGTTTACAAAACTTAGGAGGATGAACCCGACCGTTGGAGAGACTCATTCAGCAGCCTAGGAACTAGCAGATAGCGAAGGTTTCACAGATATTGTCGGTTTCATCCGACTCTCGATGCCCCAAGGGATCTCGGTAGTGAAGGTTACCATGAATTTTCTGGGCACGTTGGAGACCTGCAAACTGGGCGGATGAAGGACATGACGATAAAGTTGTTGGAGAAAGAAAGCTTCACGAAATGGGATGCACGGGGATGGTTACGGAATCTTTACCCCTACAGATGAAGGAATAAGCATCTTTAAGTCGCGATTGAGGAAGAAGTGCGGCTGAAAATCTAGATGTGAACTTCTTAAAAAGTTCCTTTTATACATAAATTGTTTCACTGAGGAGAATTTTTGGCAATTATCAATATGGAAAAAATGAAATTATGCGACAATAATGGTGGGGATAACGGCGTTTCGAATGATGGAATGAAATATGCATTGGTATGGTTTATGTTGTTAATACTGACAACATTGTTTTGCTTAATACGTTAAAATGCACAAAATATTAAATACACGAACTATTGTATGTTTCCCTAATATTTCAATAATGGTTGATCTACGCCGAGAAAAATCAGCCTATTCTTGTACTCAGCCAGCTTTTTATTTTCCATAACTTTCTCTTTTCCCCTACTATTTTTTTATTTTCCTCGTTTGTCTGCATTTCCATTCACTTTATCTCCTCCGCATCTGCACATCAGAAACTGTCTATTTTTTGTGTCTCTCTCAGCATTGACTTTCTTTCGTAACTGTCGTGACAGTCAGTTTTTGTGCCAGGAACTACCTATCTATCAGACGCTTCAGCAGTATTCCTTTGACCTATCTGCCGCGTTCTTTTAATGGTAGTAAACTCTGAAGTGCAGACGATTCTTTTGGCTGGGTGATACTTTTCCAATCTGTTTCTCAGCAGGTTCACCTACTTCATCTTGTGCTCTTCTTCGTCTAAATGTTCCGTAGTTCCAGAAAATCTCATAACATCAGTTTCTTAATGGTTTTATTTATTGCAAATAATGGTACCTTTTTGTATGGAAGGATAATCTCCCATGACTTTTAACTTTGGCTATTACCAATTATAATTTACGAAATAGTTATTTTTTCTCTTACTTGTGTTATCACGAGTGACGTTTTCTACGAGTGAATGTAGGTCTAAATAAACATTTAATTCTTCCAACGACAATTGCATTTCACACGATATCTCAGCCTTAGTATTCAATGCAAAATTTCCTCTTTCCTTTCTCATTACAGATTAATGCCCAGCAGCTTTTCCATCATTGCCAAAGTCCGAGATGCTCTCTTCGGGACGCAGGTCAGATCAGTCAACACGTGATTGAGGGCGTTATGGCACGCACACTTTGGTGGTAACCAGTAATTAATATGAAATTTACATTTTTATTTCAATTTTCTGTATTTTTGAATGATATAGTGAAAATAATATTATGAATTGAAAATAATTTTGCATAACTTATCATTGGTCTCCGTTGGATTTTGTGTGGCAGAATTTACAGATCTTAACGAAGGCTATTGGATTGGCGAATGTCATTAAAATGTTTATGGTCTAATGCTTAGATTTCCTTTCATTTTTTATTTCTCAGGTGAATGTTGATCAGATGTCGAGATTGTTTGAAGGAAGGTACCTGCGAAACACGTTTCCATGCGGGAACTTTGTCACTTACAGTGTGTGGCGTGTGGAAGGCCGAGAGTAAGGAACTAGGTTCTTCGTTGTGTCCGTGAGTAATTTTTTTCTGTTCCCGAATTTGAAACCATTTTACAGCATAAATGATATATTAGGAAGTAGGAATACTGTGGGATAGCCAATAAAGGCTGGGACACAATCAACGTAAACGGCGTACGTGAGACGTTTACGTGAAACGGGTACTTTTTCTCTAGTGGACACAATCAACGTACGCGACTCGCGGGTCCGGAATAATTGACTGACGAAATCTGACGCAAAGGAAATCCGTAGCGAATTTATAAAGGAGCCAACAATTAATTTACAAGAATGTAGAGGAACTTACGTGTTCCATGCCATTGATGAAGTTAACCAGATCGCTTTAGGTTCTTATAATTCACAAAAATTAATTCGTGAAAATCGTGTGTAATGCTTCGTAACGATATTTCCAATGTTAACAATGGCAAACAAGCTTTTTCATGACATTAGTTACCATATGATATCTCACTTAAACACAATAACTTCAAATTACTATTCATTCATTGATTCCCTCGTTAGAAAAAATTCAGGGAATTCTGTAAGCTAAAATATAAGGCAGAAATAAGTTTTAAAATATTTTAGACTAAAATTTATTTCAGGAGAGGTATGCATCCACTTAGGTAGATCTTTAATAACTCCCCACAGGTGGCTCCTTATCGCCAACTCCTGGGACAGTTTTCATTGGTTTTCGGTGTACGTGAAACTTGAGGGATAGGAGATGACCATTTCTCACGTACGTTCTCACGTTACGTGCTGATCGTCCGTTTCCGTTCTCCCACCCATGCGCCATCTCTTCACGGTTTACGGTACACGTTTCACGTCACCCGTTTACGTTCATCGTAATCCCGGCCTTGGTGTCACATCCATTAGGGAAGTGAACCTAGGAAAGTGCTTTTTCGGCTGTGTTGTAATGCAGAAAACGTTTTGCGGTCTGCATCTGCACCTGGGATACTATGCAAATTCTTCACGCTATTCTTGAATCTTTCCCTAACCATTATGTAATCTGGTTGGTATCTTCCCGTATCACCCAGCATTTTCCATGTGTACCTACTTAGGGTGGTGTTTAAACTACGTGTTCGTAATCATTAAATTAGTCCTCCTACAGAACTCCACTGCTCCTTCTCGCCGCTGTCATTTCTTACACCCAGCCCAAACCCCTCTACTTTACTTTCGTCCCTCCTATCACCTACTACAGCATTCCAGTATCCCATAACTATTAGGCTCTTCCTGCCTGTAACTTTCCCGATTACTTCTTTCAACTGGTCATATACTTCGTCTACCTACTTCCTCTTCTTTATGTCCCCCTGAAGGCGTGTAAACGTGTCATTCGCCGGCATCAATTTCATTTCGATAGGTAACCAATATTCTATCGCTCACCTATTTCACGTTCAGTACTTTTTTCCCTAATTTTTCATTCAATACAACTCCTGCTCCTCACTGGCGCTCTTACCCTCCAATGGAAATTACACTATAGCTTCCACTTCTAAAGTCTCCCTGGTATCTCCATCTTGCTTCGTTTAATCCCCACAAATCGATCTATCCCCTCTCCATTTCACGCTTAGTTTTCCAGTTTCCCTGCTCTTAGCATCGTTCTAACGTTCCATGCCCCAATTCTTACCATTGTTGCTCTCTTTTCTGGATTCTTCATCGCCACTGCTGCGGTCTTTTTTCCGTGCAAGGATTTCATGAAATGACGACCGCAGAGTCATTGCTTCACCTGCTTCCGGGCGCGACGCTTTCCCCACTCATTTGGACTGAGCCCCGTAATTGTGACGATGCAAATCTTTATTGTTCTAGTCCACTGGGATTTTAGGAGAGTTTGATTCAGGTCGTTTCCCGTTACCTGCCTTAATAGTGTTTTTAACGTGACGCCATCACTTGATAGGCCACCCCACTGGGGTCAGACGCCTTCTCGCAGCTGCCTTACTGAGGAACAGTTGCTGCGAGTACGTTCCGTGGACTACCTTTCGACCTCCGTAGGCTCCTACCCTTCGACCCATCTGGCATGGGTAACCCTATACCAGGATCAGCCTTAGTTGCTCCCACCAATGCATCTCTAGGTGTCACAGGAACATGCAAACCTCAATCCCACCACGACAAGGTGTAGTCCAGGAGGATGGGTAATAGCGAGTACCTAGGAATAATTCTTGTTATATTTATTGGCTCGTTTATGCTTGTGTGAGGGAATGAACAAGTATGATTACCTTATGTTGATTTGTTTACATCATGTACTATAGTGTTGATAATTTTTTTTCAAAAGCCCTTTTGAGAATTAAGTGGCACATTACCTTACAAAAAGTATAAATCATTCTCGCCTAGGATATTAATGGATAGATGAAGCAAATTACGTTTTCATATGCGTTTGTTACACAACTGTGTTGGTTTTATAGGAAAGAGCATTTTCTTCATATATGCTATTGAAAGTATTAGTGTATATGTGTTACATGCATCAATAAATCCTACCATTTGTATTTGTTGTAAGGTGTGGATTTTTTTCAATTTGTACATTCAATGACATCTTTTGGAACTTCAAATACTTTCGGACTTGGAAATAAACTTAGATGTATGTTATATGTAAAGACAAATATTCGTGGCAAATATGTATTGTGGCTTGTGTAGTGTCATAACTGGCAGGATATTTTCTTTTGAAGTTAGATAGTAGATGTCAGCTACTATCTTTAATTCTACCTCAGTCAGTGTCTGAACTATATCACAAGTGATCAATGACAAAAAATGAAAATATCTAATTTCTTATAGTTCCTTACTGTAGCATTTTTATTCTGTTGTCCTAGTCCACACCAGTATGCCATGAACAGGAGTTACTTTTAGTCCAGTCTTGTTCTGCTTTTCCAGCTCAAATTCATTGATTGGTAAATATTAGTCAATTAGTGGCACAATTATGTGAGTTTCAATTTCATTGTGTTATACTATGTATTCTCATATGGGTTGGAATTTCTAAATGTAATGGTTGATATAATTCTTCATTATTCCCTTGAGGTAATGTATAAATCCTCGACAATGCTTCGTTTTCAGTCTGTGGTACATACATACCTAGCTGTTTGTGAGTGTAAAATTTGATTGCAATTAAGTACCACAATATTTAACAAATAAAAATAGTATTTTAGCTGGTACCTATTTCGGAAATTACCTTGTGCTGCATGACGAATATATTTTTTTTCCTGTTTGATATAATTTTCTGCCAGAATTTCATGGCTCTGGCAATACATATACAGTGATGTGTGATACCATTATAGCTTTGCATTCCTTTGGCAGTACCTACTAAAAAGCAGATCTCAAGTTGTAGCTTTGAAACAATAAAATTATTTATTTCATATGGTGGAATGACAATAATATTCTTGGCAACATCATTATGAAGCCCCAAATTTGAATGATGGGAATCAGGAGACTTGTCTGTGCATTTGACATATATCTGTATTTTGTTGATGTAATTACATTACAATATTCTTATGCATGTTACTCTACATGAAATGTTAGTTGTTTGCTTCACTAAGTAATTCACATATAGGGTACAGCCACTTTTTATCTTCCTGCTGCAAAATGTTTACTAATTTGTCTTGTAGCACCTGCATGTAGCAACATTCCGGGAACTTTCCTTCTAACTAATGATTTTCACCAAGCCAACTAAAAAAATCATTTTGCATGAAATGGTTGATGACCTTCTAGCCCTTCTTCCCCAAAGCATATCACCATGTACAGAATTTTTAAAACAATATTTTTCCTGTGATACAGTGGCTTGAAATTAATGGTTGACCTATGATGTATACCAGTATATGTCATCATATCAATAGGGGTGTTCTGTCTGAATTGACATGGACCCCTAACATGGTTGGCAGTAGTGGCAGTAATATTCTATTAACACGTTCAACCCGACGGACGCGAATGCGCGTCCGAGGTGCGTTGCTAAGACACCGAAGGACGCGCATTCGCGTCTGTTAATGACCTCTATGATGACCTCTCTAAAGACATCTCTGAAGACTTCTCTGAAAGACGCGAACTCATGTCTTTAATAAATTATGGAGTTTTGTTATTCAAAAATTTTTTTAACTAATTTTATAATTACATTTAATTGACTGGCCAAATTAATGTGGAGGAAAAACCTTTCAGTTTTTCATGATTGTACACTAGAAATATTCCGGGTTGAATGTGTTAAGGCAAAGAAGCTCTCCCAAATGGAATTAAAAATTGGATTCTTGCATTCCAACACTTCACACATCAATGTAATAACTCCGCCATTCAGCACCATGCTCTCATTTATTTTTAACCTTTGTCCTTCTTAACCCACCCCTTAGTGCTCCTCCTCTAAAGCATTTTTATGTAACCAGTGTGAAGAAAACACCGTTATTGTGGAAATATAATGACATGGTATGAATGGTTGAGCAAACATGCATGCAAAGAATGCACCATTTGTGAGAAATTTTCTGAAAAAGTTACACATCCCCATCACCTTGTGCATATTAGTGAGAGTTTATACTCAGTTAATACACAGCACTCCTGACTTGAATTTCCATTCAGTTGGTGCAGATATTTTACAATTTGGACTTTCCAGTAAGGTTTATGCCTAATGTTGACTTCAATATAATGCATTTCTGATTTCAGCTAGTGTAAGCCTTTTCACTATTTGGGTTTAAAGCATGTAAGGATTTGAAATTTGATGTAAAACCTATCTTCTTAGAGTAAATATTTATATTTTTCATGCTACTAGAACTATGAATTTCCTCCAGTCAAATTTCAGAGGATATACTGAGATACTGATAATACTGCATAAGTTACTACTTATAGCACCATTGCCAAGGCCAATTTCTTTAATATGCTTACTATGTGCACAAAATTATCAACATTAAAAATAACGTTGAAGTTGTAATAAAGTGAAAAAACTTCTATGCCTGGCACATCGGGGCACATTTCATATTTTTTCCTGCAAAGTTGAATATTGTTTTATCATATCTGCAACATTTTTAAGAGTTGGAGATTTAGCAAGTTTGAATTAAAAATTGTAGAAATATGCCTACAACCACACAACACATTGCCTAGTTCTTTCAATATGTTACCCCCTATTAAAATTATGTCTCTTTACCTTTTGCTTTACATGAGGTTCAGTTAACCTATTACTCATGATCGGTATAGTGAACATCTTATACAGCTATATGTATGTACATACCATATATGTTGCTTTCGGTTAACAAGAGGCATATTGGTGTGGGTGGGACTGTCAAAATGTTGACCTATAGATTTTTCACACACTCCATGTCTTCACGGTTCTCTCTTCTGATATTCCTTTAGAATTCAACCATGACCTCTACTTGGCTTTTAGGCATTTTATCATGAAGCAACGAATGAGTCTTCAGTAGCAAGATACGTAGGGTCAGATGATTGTTCATTGGTATTTACTGATTTGGCAATTTCAATCCTGATGTGACTTCAGTTTGTCAAAACCCAGCAGTCTTAAGCAAATTCATATTTGAATGTGCAAATATGCATTCCAGAATGGTTTACATGTCGTTACAAATTGTTTAATCCTTTGAGTGCAGCAACATGAGTGAAGTCTATCACAACAACAAAAATGATGGTGAAATGTGTGTCTATTCTCTGCCCAGTAGTTTATTAATTGAACATTTAACTGAAGTGATTGTTTTTATTTTACTGTATGTGCTGTTGATAGTTGATTGCGTGAGTGCAATTCTCTATTAACTCTCTCTATTTTGGATTTTCATGTCTGTAGGTGAGGGACATTCTCTGCGATACGTGAGGAAGTCGGACAGAAGAGTAGCTGATGAGAGAAGACAGCGGTAGTTCCATCTATTTGGGACTTGCTGCACCTGGTACCAGTACGAGGCTTATTTTCAATACTTCTTCTGTTTATGTTATTTGCAATGTTTTAGCATATATCCTAAAGTTTACAGTTTTCAAGAATTGTTTTGATGCAGGCCATATTAAATTATGATGCATAAGTATGCTGGTAAATATGCTCAGATAGAAAAATATCAATTGTATATTATGGTGCACTTGTCAATTCAATAAAATCTGATGAATAAAGTCATCACACAGTAACTTCTCATATATTTTGATCTGCTACTACATCCACGGTAAGTGAATCTAGTAAACCAATTAGTTAAGATAGGGGTTATAAATTTACTGTGGCATAAAAAATTACTGGCAGCAATTGGAGTTGAAACATTTTTACTTAAAGATAGAGAATATAATTAGAAGATCGTTCTTGTATTTTTCTTAGCTTTTAGGGACACGGGCCCCCAAATGGTAATATTTTTCTTTTGGTATCTTGCAATGTTAGTATTTTACTTGATCAGACTCCACAGAAAGGTTTTGATTCTCTGATTCATTTTTTTAAAAAATGTGGAGTGTGCAGGAAACTGTTAAAGAAATGAAAAAAATCTTTACTTAAGTTATTTCTAAGTAGTGATGAGTAACAGTAGAGTCTTGGAAAATGAACGTTGAGATGGGCTTGCAATGGAGCATTGGTTGTGTAGTTCACGAATTACTGAAAGTATTTGCTTGGTTATTGGAATCCTGTTCCTTGGCATGAGATAGAGCAGTGAATGAGGTACTCAGCATCAGACTCGAGTGATTGTGTAGGCAAAGACAAATACGGCATCAGGTTATATTAAAAAAATGTAAAGAGTGATGCTGATTGAAAGATGTAATTATTGTAGTTTTGAATGAGTTGAGTTGCTTGTGAAATGGGATGTAAATGGTAGACACATGCAGAATAGGAGGGTGTGTATGGTAAAAATGTATACAAGAGTATTATGATAGAAAGATGTTTTGATTTCAGGTGCTGCTGAGCATAGGTGATACACCGCAAGAGGGAAGATTGGTGTCCTGATGTGGTGATGATGTAATCATGAAATTGATATCGTCAGTGGTGAATGTGAAACCCTTGGTAATGTAATGATGAAATTTGATGGGAATTGCAATAATTTGGAATGGAAATAAAAAATCTACTGAACTCATGTTGCGTTAACATTTAATCCATCACCATGCAACAGTGTATAACAGTCTGAGGTAAAGGTGCGAATAAAGGATGTATTTCATTGGTAAAATTAAGTTCTTCACAACTCCGCAATTTCTCAGCATGGAAAAAAGTAACGATGGGATTCATTATAATGATACGAATATAGACATGAATTAGTTTAGTTATGTTTGGGAAGAGAAGAGAAGATTGGCGCCACCTCCCGGTGAATGGTACAAGTCGGCGGTAGGCATGGTCGACTTAGCGTAAGGTTATAAATAGGAGTATTTAGACTAATCATGATGCAGGGGAAATAGTATAAATGAAAATGCAATAAAAATGTAATGGTTTGGTGGAGAAAAACAATCAAAATATAACGGAGGAACCCCCGTCCACATGCTTCCATAATGAAGTAAGTAATTAAGGCAAGCATTTAAGTATTCAATATGTACAATGATGAGGACATGGAAGAGGAGGAACTTGTACGCGGGGGACTGGGGGCGGGCATTGAAGGTGGCCAGTTTCAAAGAACCCAAGTTTCCTACCTTACATTCTTAAATTCATTTCGAAGAAATGGGTAAAGAAGTTCGTGTTTTTTGGATTTTGAAACAGTAATAGAGAGTGAATAAATAACTGACATAGCCCCCCCCTCTGAGTAATTTTCCACCCCAGAGCAAGGGGGCGTCTCCCCTCCGGGAAACTCCCCCCGCCCACGAGGTACCAGCCATCAACCACGACTGTTACCTCTGAAATGGAGCCGTCATCACCACGACGTACTCCCCCTCCCTTACTTCCCCTCTCTCAAGCTAACCCACAGAGCGGAGAACCGCATACACCTACTCTGCCGAGTGAGCCACGCCACCTTAGAGGATCGGCTTCATGGATGCAAAGCCTCGCGGCGTCAATTACGACCAGCTACTAGGGTGGGCCATGGCGGCGGCCACACCGGGCCAATAAAGGACATTGCAAAGGCAGTGAACCAATCATGCTCTGTCGGCAACCGGAACTAAGAAGTCTGGGCTACTCAATAGCTATTTGCGCAACACTTGATTGTGAGAGCTCACTTTAAATATTCATAACAGCCGTACCTGGAAAGAGTTAGGGTTTTTGCATATTTTGTTCGTTAACTAACCTATTGTTCTCTGTGTTTGTAGTTTATCAACCACCAAAATCACCAAAAATAATCTCCATGTATAAAATAAACTCTACAGGAGTTCACCTTCTTGCTGCGGCCATCTATTGCTGAACGTTGAATTTACTTTCCGACATACCTGCCCCCTCTCGGTGAAATAAGCGCCGGGATTTTCGAAGCCATCGCTGCATTCCCGGAATGTAAAATTGAGTCAATACGTCCCTTCAAACGAAATCAATCTCCGTAATTGAGGAACCATTTTAATGAGAAAGATCTCCGCTTCCGACAAATCGTACCTTTACTGTTGTATTACGTATTATTTGTGTGAAAATCGTAGAGAAAAAAAGGAGAAATATAGAATTGGCATTTTTTTACAGCGGGAGCATGCATTGTTGGTGGCCTATAGACAAGGATACTCGTAACGGTTGCATCGTAGGTATAATATATGAGTTCTCCACCATTAATAATTATTAATAAATATATTATTTATGAAAGACTTTCCTTCGTAGTCGTAAATATTGAAAGACAATAGAATCGATGAATGTTGTCATGACTTCTGTTCGGTGCAAACAATGCGACTGCAATCTTAGATGTAAATTTGCACTGATGAATGTTATAATATGCTATTGTAATATTGCTATAATACTGGAATGCTAAAAAATTAACAATTTATTGCAATAGTTCATCATTTTTAAAACTGTAAAATACAAATGTACTACAGCTGTCATATATAAAGTACTATTGGTATATATTTTAGAGAATCTTGAATAAAACAGGTGGGATATCCTTAAGAAAATTGGTACCTTTTGTTTCAAATAATCAGTTTCACCATTTATGCATTGAGGAAAATTAGAATTTGGTCCATTATTTTTACTATCAATTACTATCGGGACTCGAGGTTCGAATGATTTTTTCTCTGTGGAACTTCTTACTAATAGCATTTCAATGAAAAATCACGGATGTAATACGCAGGTAATTACATTATCACCTTATACTCTCGTGAATTAGAGCTTTTTGAGTAAATGAAGCTTATTACAAAAATCTACCTTGGTCATTACACAAATTTACACCCTTTCTATAATTTACCTACAACATTTTGCGGAGTTCTGATGCATGAGAAAAACATTTCTAGGTCGTTATTCCCAGTGATGCAGAAAGGAAAAATTTGTATTTCTAAGGTAAATCATTAGTAACATTTTCTGACATTAATTGATGTTTTCCCACATCTATTTTTAAATGATGATTAGGGACCACAGGAGCATATTTTTCCAATGTATAGGTTATTGAATATTTAGAAAATGTAATGACTAACTTCTAATAATGTTGCACTACTGTGTGTCGTCTAAAATTGCATGGACGAATGGGAAAAATGCAAAACGAAATTAATTAAACAATATTTCCTGAAGCTACAGTGGAATGAATGTTAAGAACTTAAAAAAAAGCATAATTTTGGATATCAGTGGAGAAGTATTGCTCATGAAGGACACATGCTTTGCTGCGGGTTTGAGAATTTGACTCATAAGGGGTCAAACCCCAGACTCCCCCAGTAAAGTTCTTTTGGTCAGAAATGGGTGCGGAAGGAAATCTTTTTCCCCTTTAGGAAACGTCGCAAAATTATATCCGTTTTTCTCTCCAAAGCATTGTTTAGCCAAAAAAAATGCAATTTTATCGTGTGAAAATATGTTGATATGGATTACGATTACTATATGGATGCGTTTTTACAAATTTCCCAATGAAGCCCCGCTCGAGAGAAAATGGCCGGGCTTTGAACGGCATTATGTAGACGTAGCGGTTAAATTTAGTGAATATAAGTTTCTTGGGATGCGTTTGAGTCCTCTAAACGACCATTTACGCAGTAATGCCAATGTTGGGTGATTAAAAACTACAGAGTGGCATGAGTTACTGTTGTCACTTAGCACGATCGAGTATTGAGGTATGATGGAATAGCGTCTTAACTTGAACGAATTCATTCAATGTTTACCTGGTGAAATAGATCTTAGTTGGCCATGGACATTAATATACATAACCTAAGAGGACTTAATGAGAAAATGAAAGCGAAACGACAAAGTGAACATAAAATTGACCGTAAAAATTTATTTGTGTTTGCAAACAATTCCCACATCTTAAATGGTGTAACTCATTAACAATTTGGTGGCATCATCATATACATAAGCACTGGAATAGCATTCTAATCCTAGAAAACAAATGGACCTTTTGGAATGAGATCATAAAAGTAGCCACATAAGGGGAGCAGATGACACAGAAGACTAGTTCACTTTGACCTTGAAGTTCCTAGTCCCTTGGAATATTAACTCACTTTCCTGAAACTTCAAAATTGCATATACATATACATTAATACAGTGGAGGTATCCCAGTTGTAAAATCAGAAATAAATAAATAAATACACCACTTATTTTGCGCAGGTAGGCCGGAGCCGCAACCTATTCAAAACCGTTCCCCCAGAAATCGATTACCATGTCATCGTCAACGTCTTACAATGTCATGGGCCATCTATTCCCCTCTTGATAAGAACTTGACCATAACTATAATAAATAGTAGTTGCATTAGATCTCTCAATTAATTGACAAGTGCTTAATTAAGAACAACAACGAAGTCTCTTATTTTCCCTCTGTAGCATCGATGATTGCCGAACGATTATCCATAGAGGTTTTATCCATAGTTATTTTGCCAGTTTTGAGTTTTATACCATTCCATCACATTTCCATATCTTTCACCTCCTCACGACCTAGTAATTATACGCAACCTCTCAGGTATGTTATTTAGATCTTTATAATATGCATTTGAATTTGGAAGTAAAATTTCAGCTGGCATAAGTTACTATAACCTTCTCATTTTGATTTAAAATAGTAATTAAAATCAGTCTTATATTTTGTCCTTTGGTTAACTTGGAGTGCTGAGAAGTGACTTAGCCATCGCCTTCACTCCTGCGAATATTTCCTTCCCTGTTGGTATAATCTGTGAGGCTGGCAGAAGAAATCCATAATTACCCGTGTCTCTGAGCTCAACTGTATATGAGTATTTAATTCCAGCAACACCTTTTGCCCAGTCGTCAGCACCTCCTGAAATGAATGAAAATTTCTGTTATTAGTAAATCAGTTAATGGTCACGACATGTATCGTCGAAGAGTCGACATCATCAGGTGAAATACAATAAAACCCTTGAGCTTATATAGTCAAGTCAAAAAACAAGGGGGAGGCGGAGAAATGGGTGGGAGAGAGGTGAGGTAGAGGAGTAGGATCTGACCTTAGAAGAGGGAGGTGGGGGCATGAACGTGGGGATCTAATGGGTTCAAATGGGGTTGGGCAGAGGGCAGGCGATGGCTGGCACTGTTTGGTGAAGGTAAAATCCAGGAGGGGAGATCGTGTCATAAAAATATTTTCATTTAACAAAAGTTGTCCACTACAAAACATCTTCTTATCTCTAACTGCTCCCAGGCGTCGAGCCCCGTTCCCTTTCCTTCTTGGTGGAGTATCTCAAGGTCGAAGTTGCTGGAGTGGTCCTCCTCTCACAGGTGCTTAGCAAAGTGTGACTGATCCGTATTGGCGCTAGTAAAGAACATCTTTTGTTCTCGTGCTTGAAGGATCTGCCAATTTGACCCACGTAAATGGCGTTACCAGAGGTTTTACCAGTGGACAAAGGGGATCGGGTTGGTGTGGTGGCTCGTGTACTGGCCCCTCATCTCGAGGGCCCGGGTTCGATTCCCGGCAGTGGCGGATTTTTCAGTGGCTAACCGGTCCCTACTCGTGCGCCTAGTGGAGGGCATATCAGGTTCAGTACTTCGTCCGTCGGATGGGACGTTAAGCCATGGTCCCCTTGGCGCCTGTCGTTAAGACTAGGCTAATGCCGATGCCGGGTTTCTCTCCACCCTTCCTCCGTTTCCTGAAAACTCTTACCATTACCCAATTACCCACCTATACCATATGGCCCAAATGATCTCAGCTGTCGGTCGCCTCTCCCGAATTACTAAACATCCAGTGGACAACTTTTGTTAAATTAAAATATTTTTATGACACGTTCATCCTTCACCAAACACCATCGCCTGCCGTCCTCTCTGCCCAACCACATTTGAACCCACTAGATCCTAACGTTAATCCTCCCACCTCCCCAGCTAACGTCAGATCCTACTCCCCGACCTTACCTCTCCCCCACCCGTTCCTCCCCTTTCCCCTTCACCTCAGATCCCCCCTTGTTTTCAGACTTGACTATATAAACTCAAGAGTTTTATTGTATTTCACCTGATGATGTCGACTCTTCGACGAAACCGGTCGTGACCATTAAAATTTCTGTTAAATTGTAACAAAGTTGTACTTTTCATCGTGGAAATGAAATTTCACAAAGTTGAGCCTGAAACCATCGAATTTGTTTTATTCCATATACCATTTAAGAATGTAAGTCATATATTTGATTACAGGGCCAACAGAAAAACCGAATGGATATGTGCGTTTGACCAATCTTAATATTGATGACTTGTGATGATGATAGGCAAATAGACTGGTCTTGACTCTGTCCCAAAAAAAAATACTGGGAAAGTTTCCAAGCAAGATAAATCTATGGTTCGAGAGACATTTCAATTAAGTCACCAGGCTCGATTTTAGGTCGTCTTTTACAATATGGTGCAGAAAATTCTCAGCTCCTGCTTCAGCCTTGCTTGATTACTCCAGGATATGAGGTAAATGAGTATCAAAACAGGGGAATTTAGGAAAAAATGGAAAATATCGGGAAAATTTACTTCTAATATCCGTGAATCCCCTGATTTTTCTTTTCAGATATCTCAAAGCTATGAGGGAATGGTTCACACTAACCGTATGTTTACCAATTGAACATACCTGCGGAATGGTAGAGCAATGACGTGGACCCTCCAATATCGTATTTGGTGCCGCTGACCTTTGCAATAGAGTCGACAGCTGTCCGACCCATCCTCATCAGGTCATCGTAATCGTCTGGGGCCGTCTTGGTGAAACCCCACGGGAGCAACCACATTTGCGCGTAGGAGTGCAGCGAAATGAACACTTTGAATTTGTCGCGGTTATTCATGAGGAAGTCCGCAATGGCTCTTGTTTCGGGCTCCGAGAAAGGCTTGGAGCCGGAGTAGGTTTCGTCGCACGGGTCGTCCGAGGCACCGCGGCCGCCCCAGTGGAAGTCCCAGTTGCGGTTGATGTCCACCCCATCGCACCTCTCCCAGAAAACTTTTCCCCTTCGGCCGCGGGCACGCCCCCTTCGTTTCCCGCTGGAGCCGGTGTCTATGGTCAACTCGTCCTCGTCATCTTCCTCTTCTTCATCGTCGCTGGCGTCACTCTTGGAGCGTGTCTTGCGCCACAGCCTGTCCGTCGTGTGGCTATACTCGTAGCCGTCCGGGTTGACCACGGGCATCACGTACCAGTCAATACCCTCGACAATTTTTTTGTTCACTTTGAAGTTTTCCACGAGTTGCTTCAGGATGTAGAGCGCTGACGCCGGGGAGATCCACTCTCGTGCGTGGGTTCCTATAAAAGGAGAATCGGGGTGGAGAAGCGGGATTAGAAGCGGTAGCCAAAGCGGGATCTTGAAAGCGCATCTAACTGCGAGCCGTTTTCCTTCATATCGACTTATTTCACGCTCGCGCGAGAAAGTATTGACTAGCCTTCGTGTGGGTTTGGAGTATGGTTTACACTTGATTTGCGCTTTCATACTGTGTGTGATTCATTAATATTTGAGACAATTCGGGCAATACGTTCCAACTGCCATTGATGAATAAACTTGAATTCAAAATTTTATGATGAAAAAAGAAGATTACACTTTAGAATATATCATGAATCGTGTCGATGTGACTGTGTTTAGAGGATGAAAAGGGAACCCTATCATTCGCGTTATTCCTCGTGGAGCTGAGTCCGTCAAAAGCTTGACGGAAAAAACCTGTCTGTCAAAATAAAGTAGGTACACTGCAGTGGATGCTCCAGACCCGTGCAGGCTGGGAAACAGCTCAGGTGGTTCACAGGAGTTATAGCCAGGGTAATGCTGTTGCTATTGTAAAATGCCCCGTGAATTTCTGTCACCTGGGATGCTGCAAGGGCCGGCATCCCAGGCGACAGAATCGTGATTACACTTGAGAGTAAATGATTTTTAAGAGTTTTGGAGCGTGACATTACATATTTATGCCGATTCCATTGGTACAAGCTTTCCTTCCCAACGGTATTCGCAGAGCAACTTTTTCATAATAATTGCCATTGGTCCATTATCCAAGGTAGTGGTTGTGAAGTATGATTATGAACAGAGCTAAGATATTATTAATTTTTTCAAAGTTTTCACAAATCTTCTCTTCCGGTGGTTCGATTCTGAAGAAATTGTTTGATTAATTTCCTTATTGTGATAATAATGTTTCGGGAAATTATTACGGTGACTGAAATAAACTCTGCATTGGGGAACGTTAAATTTTAAACCTCCGAGAAAGTGCTCATTATAGCTAAAAAAATGCTTATTTCACATCACGTACATGTTCCAATTATGATTAAAATGCACCATTGTTAATTTGAAGAAGAGGTGCGGAGGAGTCTTTAACTCCATATCTTAGAAAAAAATTAACCTGTAAAAGGCATGAACAGTCTACTCATATTTTGAAATGACATTATATATTCATGCCGATAACTTGAAATAGCACGGCATATTTCTGAAACAATTTTCAGGGATGTCCCATTTTAAAATCCTTGTCCTGGTAACGTCAGTTACTAAAGGTACCGAGTAATTACCAGCCTATCTTGATCATCTACCTATTAGCCCATAATATCTACCTATCTATATACCTATATATCTACCTATAAGCCTATTCCTTGAACAACGGTTTGAACACCGGTATCAACAACGGTATCAACAACGGTTACGAAAACTTTAGGAGCTTTCAGAATGCCTCCTCACCTCTGCTGAAGATATTTCACCAGTAATTTTTCTTTATCTTGAACTGTTTCAGTATATTTACTTGCAGAAACTTGTCATACTTTGGCAGCCAATTTTTCTCTATTTAATTTTTTAAATATTTAATTGAGTAAAGGTAATGGAGAAACAACACTTTTTTCCTCATGCATAAATATATTTGCCACTATTCTTCATTAGGAGTTTCACACACCATTCATTCAACTAAATATTCCTAACCGTAGACTAATAGTCGAATAATCCGGATGCCATTATTTATAAAGACCTGGCCGCAGTCCATTGGTACAAGCTTTCCTTCCCGGAACAACTCGTGGATGGGTCTTTTCGTGTGTACTGCTTCCTGATATCCGGAAGGCCGAACAGCGAACGCCAATATTTATAGCTATTGAATTATTGAAATTAATGGCCATGTTAAAGCGTGTACGATGAGCCAATCCTTTCTGGATTCAAGCTTTTGCTTTGATAACCAGCATGCTTGGCCGAAATTTAGATAAATGCCGAAATTTTGTGGTTAAGAAATCATGTCGCTACCCGCGCTTATCGAATTCGGTCAATAGAACCAGAACGCCGAACCTATAAAACGTAATCGCATTTACGAACGATTTTTTCCTGAATGAAGTTGCTTTTTGGACTAGTAAATTCATTTGTTGCCGGTATACTATCGATTTCACCATACGCATATATACAAGATGATGTATTTAGTTTTGAATGGATGAACGCGTTCGGCAATTCGTACAGTGAACTCTACAATGAGCTTAAGAACTCGGAACGGTGCACCTACTATTCTCATCAGAATGTAAACCAGCCGGTTATGGATTGCCTCAGTTTAACTAGTCACCCAAAGACTCTCTATTGAGGGTCATTGCCTGAAAGTCATAGCGAAGGTAACAGCATTTTGCGATTGTGAACGGCCCGTGAAGAGTCGTCACTCCGGGCTTAGACTGAGTTTCCATGCCGTGGGAACACAAGCAGGTGGGGTAGATTGAAGGGATGTTAACCAATGTCATAATGTAAACTGCTGCAATGACTCTAAAGCATATCTCCTGAGAAATTAGGAGGCTTGATTATATCACCACCAAAATTTTTCGATGTTCTCGCCATCAAAAGTATTTTTTCCGCCAAATTTCCGTATTTCGGCCTTGTTCTACGCTAAATATGGATGGAAATACTTTTGAATTTGCAGCCAAAGCGGATGAAAATATGGGATATTCTAACAAATTTGTTCGTAAGTTCCCGTGGATATTATTTTATCTCCAATAAGTACAAATGGCTGTTTGACGCTAAATTGTATGAGGCGGCCGCACTCCATGGTATGTTTGATTAGGGTGCAATTCCCTCGCGATAGAGGCAAGAATTTAGTATGGCGAAAAGAATTTGAGAACCCACCTGAATCCTTCAATTATCATGAAGTTTTTAATTTTTGACTCTCAGGGTTCAACGTTAGCTTTTCACTTTGACTAGTGGTTAAACATTCCTTCACCTTGAGGTGGTTTCCGAAGCTGCAAACTATGCCTAAAATAGCACATACATTATAGCATTCATTTATATGTATTTTTCTATTTATATCTTCATGGTGTGGTTTGACTGCTAATTTTGTCTTTTACTGAGTGGTGGAACTTAGGCAAATTTTACATTACATTAGTTCTTCTCTGTGGAATATCTTGCATTCGTGCATCTCAGCGGGTAACTCCGTTAAAGTTTTCGCGGCCAGCTCGCGAGCTTTGAATTTGTTACATTAGTTCTGGTTACGCATTCAAATAATTCGGAGTATTGACATACTACCGAGGCTATATTTAATCCAATCGTTGTCGTTATGATCTGGAAGATAACGACTGGTAGCTTATATTCTTACACTATGGTTGCAAGTTTAAATTACGATGCGCACCCGAGGCCTTTGCCGAGGGTCCATTCATTTTCACGCACCAGAGGAGTGGACTTTAGTGGCACACCTGCCACTTGGAATAGGTCTCACGTTCATTGTGCCGGAAAGACATGCGTGCAGAGAGCGCGAAGAGTAATGGGGGTGCCAGACCGACTCGTACGTGGAGAACATAAAGACGGGTACGTAATACCCCGATAACCACAGCAAGAGTGCGCAACGGGAATAGTTCCACTTTGTGCGTCATCGAAAGTTTTCACCTTGTGGTGAAAACCTTTTGTGTCAATCCTATTGAGAAAAAGGTGGGATGGCTATGAAATTGATTGAATTTTTGAGGCCTTATGAAAATGTGACATATCAACTTGGCATTTACAAAGGCAGGAAGAGTCACGAGAGTGACGTCGGAATAAGTTGTTTCGCGGTGCTCCCCCAAAATTTGATAAAGATATACCAGTTTCAGTATTGAATTGTGCTCAACCCGAAGGTTGGTTATTGATAGGTGAGGGTAGAGCTCACTTCACACTAAGCCATTGGCTCGTGCAATTCACATATTCAGAGTAGGGGAGTCAGTTCCTTTCCCTGAACCACCTGCGATTTCCTACGAAGTTCTGGCATGCAGAAAATCAAATCGCGAGGATTTTAGATATTTTAGATGGGGGTGTCTAGAAAGGCACGGGATTTGAACCAGGGACCGTAGTTCAGTAGCTCAGCGCTCTACCTACTAGACCACCACAACCCCCAGTACTTGTCATTTGTAATTGTTATTCGCATTTGTGATTTTGATTGTTAGCTATCTTTTGATTAGTTGTTTTATCAGAGTCCTGGCTGATAACGTGCTTCCTTCACTGTCTTGAATATATCATTCTATTTAAGCATATTGAATAATATTTGTAAATTGCAATTATGATAACTGTTGTTTTTTGATTTTTTCATCTTTTAGTATCCAGGCTGATTACTGATTACGTTTCGGTATTTTAAACATGACAATTGTTTAATTGTCTTTGCCCTCTAATTAATTTAGTTTCCACAGTTATGAAAATGTTTTGTATTAGTTGCCCTGGTGGCAAACATTTTGTAATTATTGTTCCAATGCCCTCTAATTGATTTAGTTTCCACAGTTACGTAAATATTTTGTATTAGTTGCCCTGGTGGCAAGAATTTTGTACTTCATGTTCCAAGGGACTCTTTTACCAGAACAATAAAGTTATTTTCATTCTATTCTATGCCGATTGAGATCCCAGTATCAATCACTTTTTGCTTTTCATAGTGGTTTCTAGAGTAACAGAATAAGGTACTCCGACTGCTAACGTTATATCGTACCATCTTACCTAACCTAATACTGAGCTTAAACATAAAACGAACACAAAATGGATGCCTATATCGGGATTCGAACTCAAGCACGTTAGCAACCTGGTTTCTGCAACCGGCGCGTTTTTCAGAGGTCACATCAATGTTTTTATGGAGAAAAAACATCTAAAAATTTGGGACTTGAGCTCAGCACCTTTGCGTCAGCAGGCAGATATTGTAAGTTTCAGGTGCTCCAACGGTTGAGGTCATATCGCACCATATAACCTTAGATCATAATACAGTAGAACCCCTCTAATTCGGGCTAATTGTGTCCGGCTAATGCCCGAATTAACTAAAAACCCGAATTAAACATTTAAAGTGGTTTTATTGCCGTAGGAACGACCCTAAAACATTTTTGAAGGTCATTCATGGTTCTCAAGCGTATAAGCTAGGATATACAAAATGCGCTAAAAACGTAAGAAAATATAAGATTACATACTTTAAAACATCGTGACAAAACACAAAATATGTAAAACAAACAAAATTGACTATTAGAAGTGTTTAACTTGTCAAATTTTAGTGAGTAAAATTTTTATATTTTTTTTGGCCCGCCCCGATTTATCCAGAAACCCGAATTAGCGGGGCCCGAATTAGTGGGGCTCTACTGTATTAAGACAAATACACCATCCATGTTTGGGGCAAGATTTGAACCGGTGACTTTTGAGTTGCCAGGCGAGCGCGTTACCGATCTGGCTGTTCAGGACGGATGTCAAGTAAAAATTTGTACGCACAGTATTCAACGATTACTGTCACGAATCCGACGTCATTGTTAGATTCTGCATGGGGCGCCCTCGAGAGGATGTTTTTGCAACAATAGAAATGCGATTCGTAAGTCACATTCCTATTGTAAGTAAGGGGTCGAGAGAATTGCAATACATGATGCGACTTTATTTTTGAACGACTAAGAACGACTCAGTCAAAATAATAGGTAAGTATGTATGAAGGTGTGTATCAAAATAATATTATCAAAAGAAGACAGGGAATCACTTAGCAAGAATTTAGATGCAATTCAAGAGTGGTGCAACAAATGGCAGTTACAACTTAACCTTAAAAAGTGTGTAGCTATTAATTTTTTGAAGAGGAAGAATTCGATATAGCGAACCTATAAATTTAGTAACACGAAGATCGAAAGCGTTGAAACCATAAGTTGTAGGTGTAACAATCACTGAAGAATTATCGTGGGGAAGACACATCCGGGAAATATGCGGCCGAGCCAAGAGAAAGCTAGTATTTATTACAAGAGTACTTGGGAAATGTGATGATAAGACAAAAGAGCGATGTTACTTTTCACTAGTTACATCTATGTAATACCCTGCGAGCCACCACGAGGGTGAGTGGCAGGGGAACCCCCTTGAATAAGGCCCCACCTTGAGTTAGGCCCAACCAGTAATCGGTGTATGGGATCCGAATGAATTAGGTTTGATCAGAGAACTAGACAGGGTGCAGCGTAGAGAAGCTAGATTCGTTAAAAGGTGTTACGATAGGTTTAGTAGTGTATCAGAATTAATACAAGAATTAGGGTTGGAATCATTATCAGAGCGTAGGTTAAAGTACAGATTAAGTCTATTAGAGAAATTTCAATCGGATAGCTTTACTGAATATGTTAGGCATATATTAAAAACACCAGCGTATTATGCTAGATTCGACCAGATAAATAAGATTAGAGAGATAGATTGTCGTACTAATAGATTCAAAATGTCATTTTTCACCCGTACTACAAGAAAACACAATAGGCCGCATAGCAAAGGGATAGGTAGGGGAAATATTTTGGAGTAGTTTGTAGCGCATGATGCATGCATGTATTAATCCCTTAAATACTATATTATACTAACCATCTAGTTGCATGAGACCCTATTATGTAGTATGTTTCCATTTAGTAGCTTGTTTGCATGTCAATATAGCATGCTTGGTGATCTTCACCCCCTGCCACACACCCTCGCGGTGGCTTGCAGGGTATCACGTAGATGTAGATGTATATAATGCTCCTTAACACCGTAAGACCGTGTGTACTTTATAAATTATTGTGTGAGCTTGGAAGCAACGATGAGAGCTCCCACTGTTTTTTCATCCTAGCCTGCTCCTCTGAGCACAAACATAAGTTAAATCCAAATTATAATTAAGCATGCCGTAGTGAAATGTAGCGGGAAAAGAGTATTTTAGATTTAGATGAACATTTTTACTTTACCTCCATCAATCCAAAATGCTGGCTTCTGTTTCGGTTCCTCTTCTTTTCCACTACCCGTTGAAATCTTTACAACTTTTAGTGGAAGGCCCTCCGATGATCTGCCAATGTTTATTATTTGTACCAGATCCGGGTAAGTAACTGATAAGTGCTCCATGTATTTCAGCATATCTAAAAATATAATTAGCATCTATTAACGGAATTTGACATTGATTAAAGAAAGCTTTTATTACATAAAACTTTTTCCCAATTGTGAATGCATAATGATGCTCACACCCCTTTATGACCTATGGGAAATAGCCACTCATGCTGTAACCCAACTACGCTCCTTTTGCTAATTCGGACTTCAGCCACCCTTGTGTGAAAAGAGCTCGATTACCACAGAGTAGAGTGAGGATTTTCTGTTCTCTGACCTCCTTAGTAGGGTTAAAACGTGCTCTAAAATGCGGGTCAGGGTAGTCTTAAATGGTATCCTTGAATCCATTTTAAATCCAAGGCATGTTTACAAATGCTAATTATTGGAAATATATCCTGATGGCAAAACAAAAATTGATGATACGAAAATTGTATAGTAAGTGCTATAAAAGGTAAAGGCACTTTTTTTCTTCTTAGGCCTAAGGGTATTGAGATGCAGATGAACATTTTGTGCCCGATAACGTAAATTATTACTGTATTTTATAATGCAATATTCATGTAGAAATTTTCTGTAGCCTTAATTTTAACTGATTACTTGCCCAATCCGCAATATCGAGTTCCCCGAGTTTGACTCTCGGTCAAGACAGATGACTTTCTCGGTAAAATCCTTGAACCGGTTTGGTTGACTACGTTAAGGTTAATCAAGGGAAGTTTGAGGTCCTCTCAATCCTTATTCTTTGAACAAAGTGGTTACTCTTATAGAAAAATCATAACGAATTTGCAAAATGGAAGTCTTGAAAATATGATAAGATATAACGAACTTGATTTTGAGGGATACCTCTCTATAACCTCTGAACAAGGAACAATAATATCATTATTATTATTACGGGAAAGTAAAGTTTTTAAGTTTAGCCTCACCACGTAATCCTTGAGTGGTGAGGGTTATTATTTATTAGTTATGCAGCTCATGTTTTTCTCTTTATGATCATTCAATTTAATTGTTTAAATTAGGTCGTTTTACTCAAGAAGCTATCAGTAGCCCAAAGAGGGCTTTTTAGATGAGCGAGCAAACATTTTCTAGTAAAAATGAGATTGAGCTCTTTACTATTCTTTTATATAGCTGACAATGAAACCCCGGGAGTTTTTGGTCTGAATTTAAGGCTAATGACGCTAATATAGAATTCATCCATAAGACCTCTTAATATTAAAATGGGAGCCTTTGTTCACCGTTTGTGTCGTGATCAAGTTTTAGAGTACACATTCACAATCTTTTTGTCTCTCTCTAAATCTCGATTTCCATCAACATTCCGTAAAGCACTGATATCCTAAAAGATAAACTCTACGCAATAAGTATTATAAAAATAGAAAGAAGTGCATAGGTAAGTTTTTCGCATCCCTGAGAGTTCAGTAAGAGTGTTTTCATTTGAAAAGTGTTGGAGTAGCCAATGTAACTATTAATATATAGCGTAATCAGACTCACCAGAGTAACGATGATATCGCTTAAATGTCATGCTGTGTCCAACTTGACTGCGAAGAATATCTCGCTGATCTTTCGACATCTTTGGATTCTGCATCGAGATCATTTGCTGAAATAGAATATATATATATATTTTTTGGGCTAAATATCATAAACATTGAGGAAGAAGGTATATACCTGCGTATACCAGGTATATTCCTGCGCTGCGAAAGTATCTTTTTCAGTCGTAATAAAACGGACTAATTTTCATAAATACATGATGAAGTGAATTTTAGAAGCACAGAAACTAAGTAAACAGCGTCATCCATAAAAATTAATTTTAACTTAAGAATGCTAATTATAGATTCCATGCATGGAAATTATGCAAACATATATATGGCTAACGATCACTAAATATTGTAATGTATTTTCTTTAAAGTGTCGCTTTTCCTGCGCACCATAAGAGAACATAACAGGCAGCATAGTAAAGGGATATGCAGATGAAAAATTGTTTGAGTAGTCTGTAGTGCATAATGCATGCTTGGCAATCACTAACCCATGCGTGCTAGGGAAATACAGATACATATATTTAGAGAAAGCCTTTATAACCAGTAATCCCCTCATTACTATGTAGATACTATCTATCTAGTTGCATGAGACATTTATATCTAACATGATTCCATGCAGTAGTAGTATTGCAGCTCTTAGTTGCATGTAATTAGTGCATTCTTGGTGATCTTCACCCCTTGCTACACACCCTCGCGGTGGCTCGCAGGGTATGCGTACACATAGATGTTGCTATGCACTGTTAATGTACGTAGCGTGATAATTGCATTGTGAAAATATGCATCATACTATACATTGAATCGCCAATGAAAGAGTTCGGGACAAGAAAAACGCCCAGATCTCACAGCCCCCGCTTTTACCCTGTATAAATACAACTACATCTACGCGATACCCTGCAAGTCACCGCGAGGGTGTGTGGCAGGGGGTGAAGATCACCAAGCAATCACTATTGACGTGCAAACAAGCTACAATAGGGTCTTATGCAACAAGATTGTTAGTATCTACATAGTATAAGGGATAATAGCATGATGAGGGATGATAAGGGATGCATACCATACATGCATCATGCACTACAAACTACTCCAAAATATTTCCCCTACATATCCCTTTGCTATGCTGCCTATTGTGTTCTCGTATAGTACAGGGGAAAAATGACACCTTGAATCTATCAGTACGACAATCTATCAATCAACTAATAGATACCTGGGAAAATATACAACTGATATTCATAGCAGCAGGTATAAGGAACGTTTGAATGATATCGTACAGTGGTAGAACAATCTCTGAGATTTACCAGTGTTTCAAAAGTCAATGCATTTTTCAAATAAGTGGGTCACGTACATTTGGGTGTTCTGCTAATATGCAGGTGTAATCTGTCAAAAAGACGGTTACCCCAACACTCCTCGATTAATTTCATTCCTAGTTAATTTTATGATTTTGACATACTCTCGTACGAATCAATACCCATTTTCATAAAGCCCGATTGGAAGTTACCGAAGGTGCCATTGACCACCAGCAAAATAATGCCGTTCTTAAAAAAAATGCCTTCATGCCCGGCATTGCTTTGCGTGAAGCCATGACCTCAAATCCACTCCCATAGCATTACTCGAAATTATCTTTCATGCTTCGGAGAATCGCTCCTCCTTGATCGGTGTCCATGAATTTTAGGCCATTTACGAGGGGTAAAACCCAGAGAAGCAAAAAAAACATTTTCAGCTTCCTCGAGCTTCGAAACCTGCGACTTTTGCTTCTTTCCTTCCCGTGTTCTCGAGTGTTTTCTTCCCTTATAGACGTCCCCGCGTCAACTACGAAGCTCCACTCGCTCCGCCTATAACGCTATTCTCCATACTCTCTTCCCTCCTCTCCCTCTCTTCCTTGGTAGAATCTTGTCCCCCCGTCTAGAGCACAACCGGGCTACAAGCGAAGAAGAGGGAGAGGGAGAAAGAGACCATAACGGTTGCCATTCAGGCCGGGTCAGGTAGCGCGAAAGACGATCGCCAGGAAATAACAGGTTTACTCTCGAATTCGAATTGAATATTAGCAGCAGAACCTGAAGTAGAGGAAATGCCGGGGAAATTTTTCCCTCGGAAGCCTTTAATCGGGTTAGAAGTTTTTCATTATTATTCATTTGATGCGGGCGGGTATGACGTAAGAGACGTGAGGTGAAATCATCGAACTCTGTAAGCAAAATTAAAAAAATTGGCTCTTCTGACGTAAAAGTTTAGTGACTCCACATCCTTAACCGTGACACGAATCATGAGCAACGATCGGTTTTGAATTATGATGTGAGTAATTGAATAAGGCGTTACTTTGAGAAAATATTTGATATTCACGATAAAGGAAAAAGAAACTCGTACTACTTTTACGCTATTTAAACTGTAATACCGACCATGGTTTCACTAGTGTCAGTAGTGTGCGTTTGTGAGTGTGATTAGACACTAGTTTCACTATCAAGGTCAAGGCCTTGAAAATTACACCAGTGTGTTGAAACAATGGTCGGTGTTCTACTTTAAGTTCAGTGTGAAAATATTACGAGTTTATTTTTCTTTATCTTGAATTCTAATCGCTATTATTTATTGGCAGCTTATTGTTATTCAAAGAGAATGAATGACCATCGCCTTTGAATCAAGCTTTTTTTTGTTCTTGCAGCAACCTGCGAATACTCTCACCATGAGAAGGAGAAAGTCCACGATTAGCAGCACTCTTCGCCACAATTCTCTTTGGAAGATCGTGGTTCGTCCAAGGAGCAGTTCATTTTCACCACATATTTAGGAACCACCCGTCATTTGCCACTCCCTACCTGTGATTTTTTGCCCGCGTGGTTTGAAAAACGTCTTCTGGGAGACTATTGGCTTAAACCTCACGACAGCTCGAGAATGCAGCCATTTTTAGTTTGCGCGGGAATCATCACCGGAAGAATTTTCACGACAAATCATCAGCCTTGCCCCTGCGACCGGCCGAAACGCAATTTCCGTGACCTACATACCTACTCTTAGTAGTCCACTGGAAGGGCGTGCGCTGTGTTGGCACCCTACACCATACTGCCGTGTCTTCCTCCTCGGTACCATAATGATATGAGTGCCTAGGCGCGTCAAGTTAAGTCTTAGGAATACCTGATACGTTTTGTGGATTCCCGAGTGACCATTACGCGCTGTTCTACATAGGGAATAAACTTCCCAAAAGAAATCGCAGTAAGCATTTGTAGTCTGGCTTTATTCGTGTGAACTGATTTGTTGTCGTTAGGAAGAGTGCGCGTCGTTTTTCATTTAGCCAGAGCCAAAATGATGCGTGTCTAACCTAATCTAGCCTATCCATAATAATTTCTTGAGAGATCTATTTCCAGAATAGCGACAAATCATTGTGGTATGTAGTGTACCAAAACGGAATGAGCATTCAAATCAAATGTACCTACTGCTCACTGCAGTACGATGTTATTGAGAGCCTAATTTTATTTTTCGTATACTGCATTGATTACACCCATCGGAGGGTGGCGATGAGGATGACAGAAGACTTGGTAAAGTAGATGAAAGCTGTACAGCTGTTAATTTTTTGTTGTTGTTTTAGGGGAGGTGACCGAAGGCTAAGGTTGTTTGCGCTATTTAGGTGGGTAATTGATATTTCAGGGAATGGGGTAAGGGATGGAGAGAAGCCTGGTGTCAGCTTTAGCCTTCTCTCAACGGAAAATACTAAGGGGTCCACGGTTTAACGTCCCATCCGATGAACGGAGTACTGAACTGGAAATACTCTCCACTCAGCGTTATCTAGAGATCGGTATACCGCTGAAACAAATTTCTATCACTGCCGGGATTCGAATCCGGACCCTTGGGATGAACGGCCACTTTAGTTACATCACCAACCGGATCATCATCACTAAACCCCTTGACCAAACGTTATTTTTAATAAAATCTTGCAAATTTAGTTTATGAATTGTGCTTACAGCGCCGAAAAATATCGTCCACAATTTGATTACATTTTTTAGACGACCAGATGGAAAAACCTACGAATTCAGGTTCAGATTGGAAACGATTGGACCTTAACTAGGCTTCTGCACAGGAGTGGCACCGAGAGCTGTACGCTTAAGGGTCATGCTTACGCTTAAGGCATGTGAAAAACCAAGGTCAACAACTCAAAAAGTGAGAGCGTTGAAATCACCTTGCAGTACTTGCAGGCTCTGCAATTCGAGGCTTCACGCATTCAAAGTTTTTGATCAGCAGTCGTTTCTCTACCTCTGCCATTCTATTCTCTGTTTTTCATGTCTCCGGGCTCGAAAATAGACTATGTCCCGGTTTGAAAACGAGGGCAAATGAATTGCCTAGATTAAGGATGGTGACCCTCCGATTAGTAGTCTACTGGACCACCAGATCATTTCGTCATGTCCTCAATCGAACATAAAGGCTCATATTTTACGTTGAAATATATAATATACGTATAAGAAGGTTAAGTTCATCGATGCGATCTCTTGCGAATTTCAATTGTTTCATGGTTATAGCGATTGAAAAACTGAAAGAAACTTAAGTGAAAACGATTACAGTAAGTAATACGGTATGAATGAAGTTGGATAGAGCATTGCGTGTCGCTAAAATGAGCATACCCAAATGCTTTCCCGGTGCGCACTCTCTCCGTCCCTTCACTTTCACTCGTACTCGTTGGCAAATAATAGATATACTGTCTAGAATCGAACCGGAGAGTGGTAGCCCAATTGGTGGAGTGTTGGGCTAATGCTCGGGGTTACGTGTTCGAATCCAGGGAAAGAGGCCTTTGAACATGTCTAGCCAAACCCAAGGGGGATATTTTCTGGGTACCAGATTTTTCTGGGAAACCGCAGGTGGTGCAAGGAAAGGAACTGGCTGACCCCCCTACCCTAATGTGTGAATTTCAGACGCCGATAAGCTTGGTTGTTGGTGAAGCCCACCCTCACCGATCACACCTACTTTCGGGTTGAACTCAACTTTGTAATAGAACTCTTGATGCCTGTTCCTCCCATATATCTCTAACGAAAGATTTTCTTGCTTGTGCACAGTACCATACGTGCACTGTGTGTTACTTCACCTGTCATCCAAATTAGGCCAATATCAACCCTTCGCATTTTTTTGCGAGAGAATATTGATACGTATTCTTTTTTGTCAGCGATAGATAGTTCTACTGGCAGGGGCTAATTAGTAGAATAGCTTGGAATACGTTTACTAATATACTACTAGCATCACCATCATCATGGATCAGCAATAGTTGGACTGGTTTGACGTAGCTGTCCACTCGATTTGACCTCATCATATTTACATTTTCCATATTTCTTCTCTTTCATATCCTTTACAAACTGTTTCATAAATGTCATGCGAGGCCTTCTTTTTCCATTCTTCCCATTTAATTTTCCCTCAGGCCATTATGTCTCAATATATGGCCAATTTAGTTACTCTGTCTTCTTTTCAATGTTTTTAGAAGACTTCAATTTTCTCCCACTATGCTAATGACCTCTTCGTCAGTCACGCGGTCGATCCATTTTATCTTCATCATTCTTCTGTATCGCCAAATTTTGAATGCTTTCCGCCTTGACTTCCCTGCTGCTGTCATCGTCCATGCCTCACTGCCATGAATAAATATGCTGAAATTCTTTATCACTCGTTCGAGCAAGCATCGCCCCGTTATAAAGGCATCTTAGGGACTTCTTTCATTAAAAAAGCACTGTAAAATGATAATGGAGTGAAATCCATGTTTTTCAACAAGGCGAAGGAAATTGATAGTCTTTGAACCCATGGCTCGTCCGGGTGTAGGGTATAGGGGTATGCCCGTTGAGTTAATATAGAATTTATATGGA
Source organism: Platycnemis pennipes (assembly GCA_933228895.1). Classification (NCBI taxonomy): domain Eukaryota; kingdom Metazoa; phylum Arthropoda; class Insecta; order Odonata; family Platycnemididae; genus Platycnemis; species Platycnemis pennipes. Next base: position 82,815,002 of record OW121846.1, read on the forward strand.
ACTATCCTCAGCCGTCGCGGCCTTCCAATGATACTGATCATAACGCCCATTAATCGAGAATTCAATGAAAAACCATATTTTTTATGTGGAATCAAAAAACCTCCATATTTTTCATTAAATATCATGCGAGTGTGAGCAAACTCCTCAATTATTTAACCATGATTTTAAATCTCAAAGAATTAACGAGCACTGTGGGACGATCTGTGGAAAATGACTATTAATGACACCGGACTACTTCGCTCCGGCTAGGACATCGATGTCACATTAAGGGAATATAAAGGGTGTGTCAATGAGAGCGACTCATTGCCATACTCTCTTCAGGTATCACCATCTACCCTAACAAATGTATTATCTCCATCGTAACTCGGTGGAATCTACCTATAATAAAATTGAAAGGACATTCCCAGCGCACAATGGTGATGTTTGGAAAACAAAGCCTGATCGCGGTGTTTTCTTCAGACCTGGGTCGTTCGAATACAATTCTGTGCATCACAACCAAGAGCTAATCTACTTATTCTTCTCCTGGATTTGAAATAAATGTCATTCTTCATATTCTCCATGGAACCTTGGCCTTGATTCCTGTGTGAATAGTCCGGCTAGTAGCTCTGCTCATTATAATCTCAAATCCTTGGATTATATTTGTGCCTCATATCCGTCTCTCTTGTTGACTTAAGGTTGAAAATTTTGAACGCGCAGAATGATCTAATAGCGCAGGCGTTAGTTTTTGCCTCAAGTCAAGAGATTTCCATATATGTCTTTATCATCATATCTTCCTGGTAGTAAAAAAAACCTCCGGCGTCTGCCGGAGATTTTTTTTACTACCTGGAATTATGCTTTCAAACTTGCGCAGCGTCGTTGATGCCGAAGGTTGTGTTTTTCATAGGTATATGCAAATTCTAGAGAAAGGATTAGCATTATACTTAAATGAATACGCTGTTCCTTCCGAAATCGCTTCAGTAGAATACAGTGAAATACATCGAAAAATAGTAATCCATTCCTATGGATGTACTGATTTTACCGATATGATTGGCTTGCATAACTATCTTGATTATAATTCCAAGCGAACAGTTTATCCAATCTTTTGCCGTTAATATTCTCAGACTCTAACGAGGCAATAGACACAAAAAGGTTGGCTTAGGATTGACCAAGACATACCGTCAGGAAGTGAATTTGAATTCAGATTCACGGCATAAAGCATGAAGACAACTCACTTTCTGTCCTATCGTGGCTAGCGAAATGAACATCTGCCCATGACTCTGGAGATGAATTGTACCCCGTGCAATAAACTGAGAATCGCACCTTTGGCTCACTTCACTCCGCTAAATGGAGCCAAGAGGTGTTAGGCGGCCAAATCAGGTTCTTGGGAAGTGTAAAGGAGGGGATACCGATATTTTTTCGGTCGTGCCCCAAATATTCGGAGTTATACCTACCCAGTGACCTATTTATTATTCGCTCGCTAACTGACTTACTACATTTTCGGGCCATGTGTCTTCATCAAAAAACTGGGAAATCATTGAAATGCACAGCTGATAACTGTCCGAAACTATTGGCCGGGACCAGCCGCGATAGCCAGTTAAGTAACACGCTGACCTTGCTATCAAAAGTTCACGAGTTCGAATCGCTCTTCGGGCATGATTTAATCGTTTTAATCTTAGAGTGAAGCATCGATTTCACGCTGCGGTGTAATCTTGTCAATAAGATCAACTTTCTATTACTGCTCGCGGTCACGTGCAGGAAGACGACACCCTAAGCTCTCTTCTTACCGAACGTAAAAGTGCTGGCGCTCTTGTGGGAACTTTCGCAGGGAATAACATTTCTGATTGAAACTTGAAGATTTGGTAAGAAGCGTGGTGGGTTTAGTTATCTAATATGATTTTTGAATGAAGCTGGATTTGCATACATATTAGGGTCTGCTCATGACATTTATTCCATCCTAATATAATACATACGTTAAGTTCTGTGGCAAAATCGTAACCATCGATTTCGGCGGCACATTTTAGATTTTCTTCTTTAATTTACTAAGATAAGTTTATTTTGTGATATTTAGGAACTAATTTGCGACAGCAATTTTTTTATTTGATGATAGTGGCGTTTTTTCACGGTTTTACGCGTTATTAATAGATCAAGAGATAGGAATTCAGGAGTTCCTTAAAAAATTCCTCTGAATCAAAACTTATGAGAGAGTGTACATACATACTTAAGATTAGCCTGAGCTTGAAGGGAAGGTAAATTACCCAGCAGACATATTAATTACTATAAGCTAATAATTTCGCACCGGGAGATTGTGGTCGCGTTCCATATTATTCATTACGCGACCTCTAGCTTGACGAACGTACAACACGAAGCATGGCTTATTCTCTAGAAAGAAAATTGCAATATCACTGGCTAAACGGCTAGTGAACCAGTTCTTCGTAGCCGGAAATGCAATCTTATCTCCCGATATTTACCGTTGGAAGCTTGTCTGCGTAACCACGCACCAAGGTACAGCTTTTAACTAGTATTGAGTTCTATTTTAACATTTCCTATGAATTACCTATCCCATAATCACTAAAGTTGATCTCTTTCATCATAAGCAGATGTTTAATGAATTGTTATGCTAGATTAATAATAATACACTATATCAGCATTAAAAATTGACTTAGGATAATAAAGTGAGACAAAAAAATGAGATGTGTGCACAGTTTAAATAGCAGCAACCAAACAGCAATTAATCATCATTCTTTAGAGAAGTACTGTTGAATCTATGAGCATTGAGATAGAATGCACTGAATGAAATTCGACGAATCAAATTTAATTTTTGCTAAGTAATTTCTGCAGCCACTTGAATTAATTTACAGATAAAAGTTTTAGTCACGTCATTCCTCTTCACTGGTCACGCAGGTTTACGTCACATGCTTACTTCAATAACGCTGCACAATATATTTCAAGATTCGTTCGCATTGTGTCGCTGCCCGCTAGGACATTTTCGATTCATTCGACGGCTGCAGCATCTCGGATATTTCCCTTCCGCCGTCCTTGAGTTTAACTTGCATCATTCCATTCATCCGTCAAGGTGAATGTCAAATTATAATTTATTTCTCGAGGAAAAATTTACCCTCGTGCAATGTCTTCACCGTTTTACAAAATATCATACTTCCAGAATACTGGCCACATCATTTTTACTGGAAAAACGAGAGAGCTCAATGCAGATGCTTACACTTCATTCTGTCAGGAAATTTTAGTCAGAATCAATTGAGAAAAGACGGAGCGCAACGGATAAGTGTACCTCATTATAAAAATGCTAGTAATTCTATTGCATTGAATATAGTAGAAAATTTAGGTCACAGATTCATTAGTGGGGAAGTTGGGGAAATCCGAAATTCTCTCACCTGCAAATCTTGAACCAAAACGTCGTACTTGATCCCTCGTTTCTTCAGGAAGACCTTGACCTCATCCACCGAGCCAGGAGCCACTAAAATATCCATGGGCAAGTTTTTTCTGGGCTGTGTCCAGAATTTCACGTCACCTATGTCCTCTCCCATTTCCATCACCGCGCTCAGCTGAGCCTCCGTCCGAGGCTTCGCCCGCAGGAGTTGATAGTTGGTGTACTTGACCCTGGAGGTGCCCACGAGGGCATTCGCAGCTCCCTCCCTGCCCAACAGGGCATCGATACCGGTCTTGAAGTAGCTTAACACGGACTGTAGAATGTCCATGAACGTTGCTCTACCTTCGAAATCGCCTACTCCAGTCGTGCCGCGGTATTCCCCCGCGACGTCAGCCGTGTCAGCAGCGGGCACGGAGCCCACGAGCACGGGGCCCATGACCACCACGAGGCCCAACAGAAGAGCGCTCGCCCACGTGCACAAAGGGAACCTCTCCGCCCTCGGCATGTCTCCTTCGCTCGGCTTCGCCACCGTCCTGAACCTCGGCGTCTCCTCCTGAGTGCGCTCGCTCTCGGAGTGTGGCAGTCCATCCTACGGGGCCCAACTCTCGCTCGTGTGTCACCCCTCCGCGCCCCTCCCATCCCCCGGTCATCCGCGTGTTTTCTGGGTCACGGGGGAAGGAGCGAGCCGTACTCCGAGAGAGATGAGCCAAACCAGAAGCTCTTGCGTGGGTACGTCGCGCCACATCCTCCCGAGTTTCCCTCCCGCCACACCGAAAGGAATTCGATCGAAATGTGGGCCAGGGGATTTGGGATGGCCGGGCGCCTCACTGGGCCAGGTGGTTTTTCCACGGAGGGGGTAGGAGATGTCGGTATCTTGGGATCCGCTTTTGCTCTCGCGTCACAAGACGGGATGTAGGCTGCGGGGAGACTCGGCTGAACAGGTTAATCACCAGGTACGCTTTATTGTCTGTTCAGTTTTTAGGTCGTCTTTAGGTGTTGGCAACATTCAGTGATTCAGAGGTCCGTTAGAATCTTGACGTCCCCCCACACTATTGGCGTAATCTTCAGCCTCGTCCCTGCGACCTTGAGGAAAAGTTATTCCTGATTCTTTATTTCTCCGCAATGGTGCGAGCGGCAGGACTTATTTACCTCGCGTTTAAACAGCTACACATTTAGCAATTTTAAGTTAAGGTACGAAAACAGCCAATAATGGAAAACTCTCGAGTGTTATGAAATCATCATACCAAAAGAGTTGAAAGTTCATAGAAGTGATAAATACATCATAATCTCACTCCTAGGTCTCAGTAGGTATATTTATTATGCATAAGTCTATGCAGATAATATGCATGAGACTACACGCCTCATGCATATTCTCAGAATCATTCTGAAACACCAAGTACGACATTGAGTGAGTTCAGTTATTTTTAACTGCAACAAGGTTATTTTCAACCGGTTAAAAGCGAATCAACTGCCCCCCTCAGGACAGCCACTTACTCTTTTGCGGCTCAACTGAATTTACTTAAGAAACTCCTCCCAAAAATGTTGTTAGCGTACCACTCGGCATTTTTATTCCAATGACCCTGCCCAGGGGCGGATTTATGACCTCTGCCGCCCCCGGCGGAATCTAGAATGAGACCCCCAATGTTATGATCTTGCAACCTGACAGCATTACATAGACATTTCCTTGCATATTAAGACAATACATATTGAGTACAAATATCAATCACTGTTAATACTTTGCTAATAGGCGCCAGGTTACTTAAACTATATTTACATTCTCTCGCGAGTCCCCCAGCGCTCGCGAGGCCCCCGGCGGCCGCCGGGTGCGCCATATGGTAAATACGGCCCTGAACCAGCCACCCTAAAAACCTACCAATATTAGCAAAATACTAGGCGCATTCATGAAAATATTGCGAAACGGCCGTCAGGGGTCTATCACAATGGGACCGAAAAACCAGGGTAATTATTACATATATTGGAGATAAATCCCCATTGTTGTGGTATCTCACTATCGAATCCGCCAAACCAAGTAGTAAAATAGTGCAATCACCAAGGAATTTGAGAACGTAAGGAATTACTTAATACGCATGGAAATACATATTCTCAAGAATCCGGAAATTGTAAAGCTAAGGAAAAAACGTACTTTTCGCTATTAATAGCGGAAAGTTTCATTGTAGGTACGCAACATTATTCATTGAATAGAATTGATGGAAAGTATCGTCCAGTCAACTGATGGACAGAAGAGTCAAATAGTGGTCCTTCTTTCCGTATTTTTTTGCGCATTTCGCTTTCACAAGAAAACTTCACTGCGAGCAAAATCGAGAAGATACGAGGAAATCTCAGAGCCTTTAACTTCCTATCGTTCGTCTTGAGAGCTTGTGACGCATCAACGACAAATGTTTTAGCCGGTGGAGACATGACTGGGAGCGTAAGAAACCAAGACGTGGAGAAAAAGCGTGAAAGGATAGCAATCAAAGGAAGAGTGCATGCGTTCCTTTATATGTTCCCTACACTAAAAGAAGTGAAGTGGAGAACTTGGATCTAAGATTTTGGCGGCGAGAACTGTCGCCGGTTTGCGTGTCATACGCAGCTGCACTCGAAAACCTTCAATGACGAGTGAAGTGGAAAATTCATCACTTGGGTGGGAATGGAGGAATGAGAAATTATTCAAGAAATCATCGAGTTTCATTCGAGCCCAGAGAGAAAAGATTTGGGCAAATGATTCTACGGTTTTAAATTCAAATCCTGACGCAGCCAATTGATACCATAAGCCAAGCCCACCCTTAAGAAAATCAACTTTTGAAATGGTTTACGTTACTTTAAAATTTCAAAGTTAACATAAAAAAGACTTTAGTAGCTTTAGCTATCCTTTAAGTTTCTTCAGATACTTTTAGAGAACAGTTAAGTTACTTTAAGGTTTTATAAGTATACTTAGGTCACTCAACAGTTTCTCTGCATAAGTTATTGATAACTTTAAAGAAACTTTCTAGGCCTGAATGTACTTAAGCCCACTGAACAGCTTCTGTCTTAAGTTATTAACACCTATGAGGAACTATTAAAGTAGTTTAACTTGTCAACAGTTTTCACTCTTAAGTTAGTGGGAACCCTTAAGTAACCCTGCACTTTGAAAAAGAATCACGATGGGACCACGAAAATACTGTCCAAAATTTCAGTGGAATAAAATTTGTCACCTGGGTTGATGTTAGAAATGTTTTTCAAGAGGTGCTGGTGTTTTCAATCTTAAGAGTAAGAATTCAAAGATCACGAACTAGCCGTGAAAACTTTAGCGGCGTTACCCTCTGAAATTGAACTATAGCAAATATTCCACAGAGAAAAATCATTCGCCTTGACCGGGACTCGAACCCGGAACCCCTGATTTCCGGCCAGGTGCTCTACCAGTTGTGAACTGTGCCAGATGTGGTTGCAGAGGATGGGGCTCAGCAGAACACAGAGTTCTGATCTTTAGTTCCATTTCTTCTTTCTGGTTCACTGTGGCATATCAATGAGTATTTAAACACTGCATAAATCATAGAAGTGTGGTGTGGTGGCAAGAGTACTGGTCATCTTGAGGGCCCAGGTTTGATTGCCGGCAGTGGCAGATTTTTCATTGGAATACTGGTCCCTATTTGAGTACCTGCTTGACATCTTTTGTTAAGAGCAGGCTAATGCTGATACCAGGTTTCTCCAATACTGGGTTCCTCTATACCCTTCTTCCATTCCATGAAAAATCCTATCTCTATGGAACTACCCACGCATCCTAAACGGCATAAATCAGCTGTTGATCACCTCCCCTGAAAAACTACTAATACAAATCATTGCTGTATTAGCAATCAATACATAATCATACCACACACTATTTTATAACTTCTTCCACCACGCAAGAATACTTAAGTAACACTGGTATCACAAATATCAATTATTTCAACCCTTTAAATGCCAACATCGACCACGGCAACGTTGGAAAACTTTCGTTAAAACGCCGGCATCGATCTGAGCAACTCTTTTTCCGAAAGCTATAAATGTAAATAAAAATTAAATGATTCATAATTTTATTCTTTACTCTATTTTTACAAACCTCAGGTTACATTATTTAACTTTTTCACGCATTGAATTCATTTTCAAATTTTTAAGCTTAATTATATATTGTCATTTTCTTTCTGGAAATATTTCTGTAAAAGAGCCTGGAAATTTTAGCACGAAATTAGGCACTTCTGCATGGCACTCAAAGGGTTAAATTGCCTCATTAGGTCAAAAATACATTTTTGCAGGTGATTTTCAAACTGAAGAGGGACTGTTATGAATAGATGGCTATGAAAATACTATGACTATCACTCGAGAGAATTCGAGAAAGTTTAGGGTAGATTTAGGATAGGTATTTCAATTCCATACAGCTCTTGAAAATGGATATCAAGGAAGTAGGAGCCCCTACAACAGTTCTTTCCAAATGCATCTCATCAGTGAAAACAATTCAAAGTAATGAATGTGACCAGCATTATTGTTAGCCAGAAATGAGGAGAGCGTAGATGCTGGTGACCTCTGGTTTCTCTTGCATATTGTGTCACAACTTTGGACTTCACTTCATGAAAATGCTTAGCAATATTTTCAATATATTTAAATAAAAGTATCAATGCATGAAGGAATGTATGTATGTATATGGTTTTTACAATTTTTCCTTTCCTCAACAAAATATCAAAATTCATCAACAGATCCAATCAAATTTCATTATTCTAACATCCGAACATTCTTGACACCTTGTCATAGTTATCTACTTGTAATCTTCAGTCATCTTTCCCATCAGACTAAAGTAAATTATTTCCCAATGTTCTCCATTATTTTGCACATTTAAGATCAGGTAGACCAGTTTATCTTTTAAGAATATCAAACGTGCATGAATTAATAACTTAGCCAACTGATATGATCTCATCACTATAAATCCTTTCCCAGGAGCTTCTAAGTGCAAATAATAATAAAAAAGGAAGATGGATTGTACTTCAAAGATATCACTGAAGGGTGATGAAAGAGTTTCAATGCATCTTTTTCTTGCTGATGAGAGGGTTGTTAGAATATTTTTTGGATCATCTGCATTTATAGCAGAATTTGGACATTGATTATATCAGAAGATTGAGGTCAATAAGCATTTTATGTCACAACTTCATTATTTCATTCTACCAATCCTTCCATGGACAAAACTAATGTGCATCAACAAAAAGCCAATTAAATTTGAATGATCATGGATCATCGACAACCACAGCTTCAGTATTTCATGTCCAATTCCTAAGTTTTTTATTATAGTCTCCTTCAAACCAGCATAAATGATGGTATTTCATTTTATTGTAAGTAAAAATTTACACTTCATACACATTTTAAACTATATACAAAAACTGCATCAGCCATTTTCTCATCACATTCAATCTTCACATAATTTGCAAGGACTGCAAGTCCTTTTTCCATTGCTTCCTAGGCATGCACTAAAATCTGATTCTCTTGAGGAAAAAAACAAATAATCGAGACCATTCTCTTTCAGTGCAAAAACAAAGGTGATATGTTGAATTTGGTGACTGTAAAAATGACTGTGGAGGGTAGTGCTGACAAAAATATTGATGATTATCACAATTGGTAAGAAAGTCATTTCAGCTGACTTAAAGTTTCTGTGCTTAGCACGTAGTCTTTCATGAGGGAAAGATAAAAATGGATGAAATCACACCTTGAAACAGTCAGAGGTAAGCCCTCATTTTATACTGATGTTTAGCTCTCATTAAATCCATAGTATTCAGAAATGGTAAATAAATCAAAATGAATTATCAAAACTTAATGCAAGTAGCAAGTACATCAGTGATTCATTCCTAGGATTAAACTCACTGGAAGGTTCTGTCATGATGTGTCCTCTTGAATTTGAAGCAAAACTTGTAGATGTCAAGAGGTATGCCAATGAGGTATTGATGGCACCAAATAGAACGTTTCAGAGGGTGAGCCTTCTCTCTGAGTGAGTTCTGTCACAAAACTTCTTTGGGTAATGCATGCTGAGATGACATCAACTAAGGTTTGCACATTAAAATGCATAAGGGCTCTTGATGGAGCACAATCATGACTAAGTTCAAGGTATGCATGTATACACAACAAATGCCATCAGTATGCCAAAAACTTTGGCGGAAAGATGCTGATAGCTTCCCGTTGCTCTGCTGTGACTGCCAACTCTCCCTGTGGAAGCTTCTCCTTGCGTATGTCCAGCAGCTCCCCCACACTCCAGTCTTAGGATGGTTTCTTCGCTGGGCCTCCCTTCTGTCACATTTGGAAAGTTCTGAATTGCCTCTGGCTGCCAAAAAAATATTTAGCTCCATTTAAATATACTGCGAGACTTTTAAAAGACAATGAGGAAGGCATTTTTTTGGAGGAGACAGCTTCCATGCAATTGTGTACACTCTCTCCACAGAATAGGGGGATTGTGTTTTGAAGTGTGCCAAAAAGCTCATTAGAACATGTAAAACTTAAAGAGTATTTGAGAAAAGAATCTTGGAAAATAATTAGTGTCGGAGAGAATACCCCTAGATTGATGCCATAATGCAGACAGCAGTGAAAGTAGATCAAATGGGAACACAAAATCAGATACAAGAAAACATAGCTTAACCCTAAAGCCCATAAGATTTTAGAATGCATTTTCCAGGAAAAGTTTTTTATGAGCTGGGAAATAGGGTAAATTATTATTAACATTATTGTTTTCACTAAATAATTGAAGAGTGCTAATAACTTAACTGCAGGTATATAGATTGTATATATGCTTACATGATATATGAAACCAAATAATGGTTGTGCTTACCAGAGGTAGCTGGTCATTTTGCATTCGGCAGAATGTCATGTGTTGCCCATATCTAAATGACTGCTCAATGCGATGGGTGAGTAGTTTCTCTGCCCATGGTACTTCCTGCAAGTGCCTGGAGAAGCTCTTGTTACTGAACTCAGCAGGTTGCTTGATCACTAATTCCTCAAAAATTTGATAAGAAGAACCACCTCCTACTGCTTCTCCCTCATCCAAAGTGTAACCTTTCCTCTTTCTCAGCTCTTCGATTGCTCTCTGATTTAGTTCATCATCAATATGCCCCCCATCTTCAGGGATTAATCCCGCAGAAGTAAGAGGGATTGGGGATGAAGTCATTGGCTGTGCCGTTGTACTCTTTGTTTCCTTTCTGAAGAGTAAAAGAAAAATATTATACATTAGGGTATGCTCTTTCAGTGCACTACCAATTCAAAATATTCCTATATTAGTAACCTGACATGAATTGGAAAATACAGGCCTTGTATGAGATATTTAGAACAGGTTGTGAAGTGTAAAAGAGAGGAGTTACGTCAATATGAAAAGGTTGGCTGATAGAAGAATCGAGTGGAAAGCTGCGTCAAACCAATCCTTGGATTGTTGATGCAATATAACGATGATTTGAATCAATATGAACATTTCTCAAAATAAAAATAAAATGTAGTAAGTACTCAAATAGTAAAATATAAAAACAATTATCTTAAATATTTACAAGATAATTATTATGCTTTCAGAAAAGCATGTTTCAGTTGCATGTTTCTCACACTGATATACTCAATACTTTAATAAGATGAAGGCAGGAAAGGAAGGAAATCATGTAACATATAAATGAACCAAATGACATTGAAATTCTCCCTACATGGGAGAAAATTATTTTACCCTTAACCAGCCTGAAAACCTGGTAAAACCTGAAGGTCAGTTTGGCCAGTGATGGTAGAGCTCACCAGGTAATGAGTCTGAATGTATGTGAAATCCATGCAGGGTAGGGGGGCTAATTAATTTCCCTGTGCTGACTGTGATTTCCCAGAAAGATATTACCCATAAAATAACACCACATGGGCTTAACTGGGCAAATTCAAAGGCTTCTCCCAGATTCTGACCTGGGATCTGCATTTAGGAGCCTAAAACTCAAACTACTGGGTCCTTATGCTATCCTATAGACTTGGTGAGCAGCAATTGACTGACTCTTAGGTTCAACAAATGTTTCAAACAATTCAATGTTTTAACAAATTTAAGGGACAAGATATGTTTTACACTATATTAAAACTGTGCCATACCAATAGTATGCTATTCCATGGACATATTCCTTGATTAAAACATTTTTTTCATGAAATTATTTGCTGGAATTGATATACGAAACTGAACTGTAGGCATGCTATGATCTAGCTATAATTAACCCTTATCATTCTTAATAAAGTGACTTTCCAACTTCAGTGAATCCATTAAGAGATACTTACGACAAGCTATAGTCCCCTAATTTTAAAAATAATTTTTCAACGGTGTCCATATCTTTTTCATAGAATTCTTTCACTCCAACTGTCTCAAAGAAGAACTGCACAGGTGCCATACTGTAACAAGCTGCCAATGATGTTCTTGGGTAATAAGTGACGAAAGCCAAGCACATTTCCTCTTTTGTTGAGTAGCCACCCTGATTGAGAAATAAAATTATCAACTTGTTAGGATACAGACGTTAAAATAATCATGAGTTTAAACAAGGGAGGAAAGGTAAACAGAAATTTAACTAGAGATCTTAGATAAGAACTTGGCAATAAAATACAGAATACAGAAAAATATATTTTCATGCCCAAGAAAATAAGGCTATTGACTACAAAACTTAAAAACCACAAGCCTGATAATACATGCTTCTAACATTGACCAAAATGAATTTAAGAAAGTTAAAACGTATGAGAAACTATATTAAACTGTTAACAGGAAGTTGGACCTGGAGAAAGCTTTTGATGAAGTCATTTGGGAAAAAATATTTCACACTGAAGGTAATATAGGTTCGTACCATGAGAGAAGGAGATATATCTTATGAAAAAGTCTCAGACATTCTTTGTGAACATTCTGTATATTATTCATTTCAGAATTAAATGAAAAGGCAGTATTTATACTCCATATATTTGATGACAAAATGACCATGGTTCCAGTCTCTCACCAGATGTCAAAACTATGACTGGGTTTTTATTAAATGCGGGAAGGATAACCAGTGTCTTCTCTTTTATTCCAAAAAAAGCCCGGTGGCCCCCCGTTGTCAAAAAGGTGGCCCAGGGAAAGGAACTGGCACCCCTACCCTCACCTATCCAATCCAAACCAACCTTCGGGTTCAATCACCAAGTGAGTGTGATTATCATTATTTTACTACAGAAATTGAGAAATACAAGTCCATTGGCTAATTTGACATCTCATTGTCCTTAGAAGAGGATTGTAGGAGTTCTTGTACAGCAGGCTACCTCAAATCACAGAAAATTATTAAGTATCAATTCAAAAATTCAAATTCAGATAAATTTCCAACAAAAGAGAAGTAACCCCTGTTTACATTTAAGTTGAGTGAGAGAAAAAGGCTTAATGAGAGAATAATCCTTCTCAGAATTATTACTTTTCAAGTATGAGAATGTGTTTATAACATCTGTGCATATATTATACTTCCAAGATACTCACAAATGTTGGCTCACTCCTGTTGATAGTCTGGTAAACACACTCAGTCACCAATTCATCCCCTGGCAGGACCTCAACTTCCTTTGCAAGAGATCTTGTTTGCTGGTAATTGAAGTCATATCTGTTGTCCTTCAATGAGAAATAGATAGGGTAGGAAATTGTGCTGGAGTATTTTCTGCATAAACATTTACATTCCTGTATTTTTCATAAAACATACATATAATTACTAAAATTAGGTAATTTCACAGCTGACATGTACCTCAAGAAATGGCCAATTTTTCTCTTTGTAATACCCATTTGTGCACAGTGTATGAATAAAATAAGAAATTTAGAATTTCTTATTTTATTCATACACTGCATCCCTCCCAGGAATCCCTGCATCCCTCACAGGAAAGCAGTGAAAGCAATTTACGAAATTAAATCACCTTCCCCTCTTCCACCTTTCTAGGCACATAGTTTTCCCTTGCCCCTCTTTCCTCTCAGGGTCACAATAAGGGTACCACCTGGAGAGATCTATTTCTGTCATCATTAAAAATTTTGTGAAAACATTCCCCGAGAGCTAATTAAATAACACTGGACATACATACCTCAACAATTGGCTGAAGCTCCTTGCCACCCCTTAGATGCCTCAGTCTCATTTTTCTGCCTGCCAGATGGGAGTGGAGTAGTACAGAAATAACATGCACACCCCTTTCTGGAAACATCTGAGTATAGAAGAAATTACCTTTCAGGAAAATGAAATTTCCTATGTAACACTCATACCAAACAAGGTCGTTTTAATGTATCCCCACTCCTCCTTCGATATTGATGACTTGCAATGCGGAAAATTACAACCGCAACATTCTTGATGTTGATGATAAATATTATATGAAAATAAGGTTATATATGATTAAGATAAATACAATGAATGGAGTCAGAGTTGGAAGTGCTGACCACCTGAGGCTAGAATAGAATTTTATTGCGAGTTTTGTGGAAGGAAAACCTTTTCGTTTATGATTTCTGATTTTTAGAGCAATAAGTTTGAAAAAGTTGCATCTTGCACGTTGTCAAATACAGTAACTCAAATCATACCCCATCTTAAAAAATCTAAAAAATAAATAATTTCAATGACTTTCCTAAAATTTAAATGCTTGATTACTACTGACATTATGAGATTGATTGTCTTGACTTAGAGTTATATGCCAACTCTCATGTTCGAACTCGATCATTAGAATATAATTACCTTTTAGTAACAAACTGGCAGAGCACATAATCTCTCAAAACTCTGCTCACTCTCACAGCCATGCATTGGCATAGAGTGAAAAGGTGAATGACTGAGAGATGAAGTCAGCCAACAACATTAGAAATAGTGGTAGATATATATAGAGGTATTATGTGCAATTTGATTCGATTTTCAGGCTTTCTTTAACATAGATAATGCCAGCCAATAGATGTGGATTTATTTAATATGCCCTTGCAATCATTAAAAGATTACCGAGATAATATGTATAATTACAACTCCTTTTGCGTTACAATATCCTGAATACCTAAGCTCATGGGAGAAGAGTACCAACACATATCCTATTAATAATGATATTATTATTTTTTTAGAGACAATATTAGTGTTTTTAAGAAAACTGATTTTCTTCTAATTACCCCACATCATATTTAGCAAGCATCATAATACCGCAGAGCTAACTACCAAATATATATGGAAAAAATAAGCTTCTAGCATTTTGCCTGAAAAAAATCACTGCCTAAGTTTCTCAGCCAGGTTGTACGTACATTAGTATGCATAGAACTTTCGGAACATTATTATATTCTTACCTTACGAGTGCACTCCGATGAGCAGAATCCCACATTTGTATATTGTTCTTGATAGGGTGGTATTAAATGCAGTGGTGTCACTGTAATTCCATTTACCAGAATGCCACCATCATAGCGTCGTAAATGATCTGTGTAATGGATCCGGACCCCTGAGCTGTCATGAACTGAGGGAATGAAACAAGCATGAAAAATTAGCCAGCCACAATTCTGTCAAATTTTACTCTGCATTCCCATATTAATTATAAAATAAATGAACCACCCCTTAATGTTACAATTTGAACAAATCTTTGTTTATTTCATTGCTTTACATGGGAGGTATGTCTCACTCAATCAAGGGAACTGACATTGTTAGTAAGACTGTTTAACTCCTTCGGCTCCCGCGTTCTGCTCTGCCAGCCCCTGAAAGCATATATGGCTGGGCTCTTTTTAGAACAAACCTTAATTTGCATATTTTTTAAATTAAGTATTGTTGGTGGCGAGAATGATTGTGTTCCATCTTGATGCTTACCCGCTTAGATTCAGTTATGGTCGTGAAGTGGTTAATGATTTTGACCTTAAACTCCATTCCCTTTTGAACGTAATAATAGGTTCAAATTAAACCCATTCAAATAAACTTCATGCACTATTCAGATGTACATCAGATGGTAAAATAATTCTGTGCCAGGTGCAATAAAAGACAACTCTAGCCATAAAGCCACAAATAAGTGCAACTCTAGCCATACTGTGTTACAAAATGGTAACCATGTGACTGAAACATTAATGAAGATTTTGATTTGATATTATTTCTATTTCTTTACAGTTGATTGACAGCATACTTACTTTTATTAAATGATGGATTATCATAATGAATTTCCAGCATGAAGTAGGTATCCATCCCTCCTTCTGCAAAAGGGAGACCCACATGCTCTGGCAAAAACTCCCCTGAAAAGAGAAATCTGTGATCAATAATGACTGTGGAAACATCCACAATACATACATTTTGACATCAACACTTAGCATAAACTGGGAGAGTGCAGTTTACATCAACAGTTTTATTCAACACATTGATTTAAGATAAACTTTTTTATCAATAAACATAACTCAAACTAATGATTTCCAACAAACCTTAACAAGGTTTTGAATCAGCGCATGCAGTGCCTGATTACTGGTATTTATTAGTGAAGCTGTTATCACTTCACCACATTTATTTTCCATCATACAAGCATTGTTTGTGATTATGTTGTCAAGGCTGATAATCTATACACTCATGCTTCAAGTGGAAGGATGTACTTCCACCTGAAGTGTGCATGAGCAGGAGTGAATACTTAAGGGTAAATAATTAGGATATGAGAGCAAATAAGTTAACCCTATAAGTTCCCATTCCATGGCAAACCCTCACCAAGGTTGCCAAGGTCAACTGAAAACATATCGCAAAATAAAACATGAAGGCTCAGCAAACATACTGGATACATGCTTGATAAGACTAAGATAAGGAGTAAATCTCATGCCCATGTCTAAGGGAACATCAAAAGTATTAATAAAAGCTCCAACCAGCATAACAATTCCTGTTATCATTAGAAAGCAAAGTATTTATTGAAGTGTGTTGTTATTTTTTTCTTAGTCCATAATAATAACCTAACCAAACAATAAAAATCTGCTGGGAGCAATTTTCATGGTTGTAACCAGATGGGATAGAATTTTTTTTCCATTAAAATATCTTTTAATTATTACTGATTATCCATCTATGCTCTATTCTTCCTTATCCCAACTGGTTGGTAGGTGAGGCTCTTTTGAAAAAGGCTTGTATGCACCAGGAAGTCCATAAGGGAGGGGACTCCTAAAACCTGAAATGAGTAGGAACTACCAACACATGACCATTACAATAAAAACAAATGGTGAATTATTACTTTCTGTTCATTATCTAGTGATGAGATTTCCAATTTTAATCAGAAAAATACTTTTACATTGACGATATGACCATTAGCCCTCATTTTAAAGCAACAATCACGCAGCTAAATGTTAAGAAGATATCATAGTTTTTAGTAGATTATGAAGGATTCATGAACTTCAGAGAAACAGTGGAGAAATAGAAAGACATAAATCACACACTTTCCATTGCTGTTGTGGGAACTACGAGCCTCTACACATAAACTTGGGCAGAATCTAACATACATAATTGGTATTGTCGATGATATCACTAAATTTTTTACTCTGATATTAGACCTATTGGGGCTGAAATATTTTGAAAATACATAGGTATGCACCTCTGGGTGACAGATGGAAATAAATGAATGATCAATGATTGGTGCTTATCTATTTTTCATGCTAGCAATAAAAAGAAAGCCTCCTACCTTGGGAACCAATCCCCCAAGCAACCACCGGAGTGATGCAGGTCTCCCACTCATGTGGCATTTTGGGAGAATAGCAAGCAGCTCCACTTTGATGGCTGTGTTTCTCAAATAAAGTTTCTGCAGAGTAGGCACTTTGTTTAGGCACACTGCATTCATAAAACAGCATGTGGTGGATGTGACGCTCATTCCCTGGTTCTAAAATTGGTGTGTACTATCAAGGAAAAGAACTCTTCTTGAGTAAAGTCCATTTTTGATTTGAATATGAAAATAATGGAATCATACAGTTTCAGTGAACTGTACATGCTTCAATGAATAGAATCCATGTCTTACTAAATGCCAAACTTTGAAAAGACAATGTTTTCCACAAAAGTGCTAACAGTAAAACTTACCCCAATCATGTGGTGTTTCTCCTTGAGTTTTGGAGCTTTAAATATCTTGCACCAATACATTGTATCAACATCACCAGGGATGGCTACCTGGATGAACAAAAAACTTTTATCAATGTTGAGGGCATAAATATTAACATTGCTAAAAATTTTCGCTGGTCAAAAGTTATGGAAGATGAAATGGGGTCGTTTACCAAAAATTTTTTTATTGCCGAATATGATAGAGTTTGTAAAATAAAAAGACCTGTATTTTTCCGTTTTATCATCCGTCAATTATTTCTCGAGTTATAGGCGTCGACAAACTGATGTTTTTAACCCTTTCGGAAAAGTGGGTGTGGTGCAACCTCTGACGTATAACGACTTCGTCCAATCACAACTGAGCCCGCATCGCTGCTTCGCCTTATCGCAAAGGGGGGGGGGGGGCACAGCTGACTCTGCCAGCGGAGCAGTTACGACAGCATCTGTGCGAGCAGACCTTCCGAGAACCCCCCTCCACTCCCTCCCCTTCCCATAAGAGCAGTCAAGGACGGGAGGAAAATGACGTCAATGTTATCAGTGCAGCTTTTTCGGCGGGTGTCACCTTTTGCTTATTTTAATTTGTGATTTATGAATAAATGGTTGTGGTTAGAAGATTAATTTTTTCACTAAATTTCTTTTTTCGTTTCCATCTAACAATTTCGTGTACAAAATTGCGATTTCGGTTCCGAGTAAACGCCCCCATTCTCAAAGCCAAAATCTCACATGGGGTTAAAGAGTTGGGAGGATATATCATATGCAGTATGGTAAAAGTACTCCGTCACAACTACCCTAGTTAGTAAAAAAGCAAATACTAACAACAGTGTACTTATGTAATTGGTTGGTAAAACAAGGTGTAAAATGGCATATTTTGTTGATTAACCTGTAAAATGAAATTAATAATGAACTTTTTCTTGTTTTTAAATACCAATTGGATATTCAATTACAATATGAATTAAACTTTTGAACCCGGAAGATAGCATAGAACACCGGTTCTAATGGTCTTAGAAATTACCTCAGACTTAAGATTAGAAACCTGAGCTTTTCGTGAATACGAAAAATATAACTATTAATGCGAAATACGGAAATTTAAGTGAAATACGCGAAAGTCATAACATTCCGTGGTTCCGTTCCGAGGAGAGTTCATTTCAGTCATACATTCAAAACGAGTCAATTGTGACGTGATTAGCGTCCAGGTTGCATAACTCGTAGAACTCAAGCGTCCCGTGAACTACTAGTTACTACTTGTGAGGCAAGTTATTTTAAAGAAATAGAAGTAAAATTCGCTCAGATGCACTACCAGTTAATGTCACCTTACTCATCAGTTACATGGTAATGCCTCAATGTGTTACATCTCATCGATTTTGCCGCGATTGCCGTCTCGGTTGCATAACTCCTAAATGTGAGTGTTCCAGCAAAAATTGCAACTCTGTCACACTTTGGTGATTCAATTTGTTTCTTTTTACCGTAAAATATAAGTATTTTATACTAATTAAATTCAACAATAGTGTGTCACCACTTGCGTTTACTGTTTACATACAAATTATGCCCTGTATAGCCGTGAATGAAAACACCCAAATGTCCAAAAATAGGAACGATTTGAAATCACCGAAAATATCAGGTCCTAAATTACGATGCATTACACCAGCAGTTGAGATTACGGACAGGTACTTAATTTTCTTTACTAAGAATTAATTCACATACTCTCGTTATTTTTACTCACCCTATCCATCTTAACATCCCAATAGCTTTCACTGGTCTTCTCGATAGGAGGCACATACAATGGAGGACTTCGCAGGTGAACACTTCTAACACCACGATTTTGGCTCCCATGCCATACAAGTTCACCATCCACTGGATCTTCATCATGGTAAGCCCATATCATCCGGACAGTGTCACTCTGTGTAAAGAAGATTCTTAAGTCAAGCAGGTTTTGCAAATATTACTCACATTCCTTAATACTGCCGAGGAAGAGAAAAAATGACAGTGAAACAGGGAACGAGACAAAATAATTACAGAAAATTTTATGCCACTGAGAACTCATTTTAATTCATATTACAGAAACATAATGAATTCCGCAAACAGTTATTATACAAGGATTAAAAATTTATGGCCATTAAAATTCCATGTTTCCTAGACAGTTGCAGGAGTGTTGTTTCATGACTGTACAGTTTAAAAATATAAAATATTTAAAAATCAATATCATCTTGATTAAGTATGCATTAGTAGTAGTAGTTTGTTTTTTTTAATGGTGCTTCGACGAAAGGGTCATTTCGCACCACTACTCGTCTTTGATGCTTTTAACTAAAATACGACACATTAAAAAATTAAAATATTTATGAAGGGTGTCCAAAGATAAAAGATATACGTTAAACATACATTACAAAGCATTGGTCAGATAAAATTTTTTTTACTACTAGGGAAGAAATAAATTATATTTGTTGGATGAGGCCCTTTTCCTTGAGGAATTTCATATGCGGTTCAGGATATTGGGGTCATCGCCTAGGACTGTCGCTAGGTGACCCGTAATCCCTAGGCGTTGCCATGCGTCTCGGTACCTATCACACTCCGTCAGGATATGCCGAATGCTGAGAAGACAGTCGCAGTCATCGTACCGAGGTGGAATTTTCTCCTCGGTGAAGAGATACGAGTGGGTCAAAGGGCAGTGCTCTATCCGGAACCGGGCGATAACCACTTCCTCTTGGCGGCACCTCCTGACGGAAGTTGGCCACGCTGACATTACGGACTGTTGCGGAGTTTGTTCTGGCCTCCTATGTTCCTCCAGGTCTCCTTCCACTGCTGTAGGACTACATTTCTCAAAGCAGCCCTTAGGTCCTCAAAAGGTACCAGCATTGATGTGAAGTCTGTCTCCAGCAGAGCAGCCTTCGCGGTGGCATCTGCTTTCTCGTTTCCGGCTATTCCCATATGCCCTGGGACCCAGAGGAACCAAATGTTAACTCCCTTCCTACGAAGGGAAAAAGGGCTGAATGTATGTCTTGAATGATATGGTTCGTAGGGAAATAGCCGGACAAAGATTTCACGGCACTGAGAGAGTCAGATGTGACAAGAAATGACCCACCATCGCAATCGATCCCGTAAAGTGCCATTTTAAAAGCGAAAAGTTCCGCTGTGTAAATATACACAGCAGTTTTAAGTTTGGCCCTGATGACTCAGTGGTGGGCCGACACTACAGCACACGCACATCCAGTGGCTGATTTGGACCCCTCCGTGTATACAGGGACGAAGTCCGGGCGGCTTCACAGAAACATTGAAAAATTACGCTCATACTCCACAGCAGTGGCATTGAACTTCTGGCCTAGTTGGAGAGACGTTTTGATTACAGGTGTGGTAGTTAACCTAGGCAGGTGATTAGAATACCCCGTACGCAGAACTGTCGGTAGTCTGAAATCTAGATCAGGGATAAAATGATAAAAAGGTACGCTAATTGGCCTAGTGGCTTTAGTCCGGCGGCTAAAAATGTCTAAAAACCGAGGTTTACAAACTGTGACAAGACATGGGTGGGTCCTTCATGGATAAAAGTTTGAAACATAGTTGCACATAAAAAAGTTGCTGCCGTAGTTTAATGGTACTTCACCAGCGTCTGCGTAAATGCTTACCACCAGACTGGCTCTAAAGGCATCAGTGGCTAGTCGTATCCCGGCATAGTGGATACTGTTCAGTGGTCGTAGGTAGGACTCCCGGCTGGAAGAGTACACCACAACTAGTCTAATTTCAACCGCACTAGTGAGTAGTAAAATAAAAGAAGCGTGGTTCGGTCTGCTCCCCACATGGTGTGACTTAAAAATATTAAAATATTTAGCGACTTTAGGCGGCTTTTTTTAAAACTGTATCTGATCCCAACAGTTAAGGCATGGGTCAAGGGTCAATCCTAAAAAACGGACTCTGCTTGGTTAATATTTCTACCACCCCGTCGGATGTCAGGAAAAGTGTGGACTCCCCGCTGCCGATGGAAATGGACACACTTCGTCTTTTCCAAAGAGAATTGAAACCCATATCTCTGTGCCCATTTGTGAAGGTGATTTGGATTTGTCATAAATCACCAAACAGTGATTTGGATTTGTTTGGAGGCGCGTAGCATTTTCGACGATCGGCAGAAAATTGCAGGATCATCAACAAACAGTGATCCATAGATAGGGCTATTGATACAATGAGTGATATCATTGATTGCAATAGCGGAAAGTGTAACACTTAAGACTGATCCCTGAGATTTTCCGTTGCCTTTCCTGTAGAACTCGGATAGGTGCTGGTTTATTCTGACCTTGTAAACTCGATCCGCTAAAAAATGTTTGATGAAAACTGGCACATTGCCCCTTAAGCCCCAATCGTGCAACGTTTGAAGAATCTTCCGACGCCAGACTCTGTTGTAAGCTTTCTCCAAGTCGAAGAAGACCCCGACTACATGCTGGCGGAGAAAAAAGGCTTCCTGGATGAAATTTTCAATTCGTACCAGGTGGTCCGTGGTGGAGCGACCCCTTCGAAATCCGCATTGGATGTTGGGAAGAAAGTTCCGACGCTCGAGCCACCAAATGAGCCGCCGGTTCACCATTCTTTCCATTTATTTTCACATGGTGCCAGTGAGGGAGATTGGCCTATAGCTGTTCGCGTCACCTCTCTTTGCCGTGATTGAGGATAGGGACGATGAAAATTTCTCGTCAGGGAGGTGGAAATACCCTATCAGACCAAAGCTGATTAAATAAAATTAATCGTAGACGAGTTTACTGTGTGGAATTTCTCCATAGTTCAAGAAGAAGTGAACACTTTGTAATTTTTCACACTTTTTATTATACCTCAACCGTTTTAACGTTTTCACGTCATTCTCAAGAGGTTCACTCTTGAGTTCACTCTCAAAAGGTTGTGTGAACCTCTTAAGAATGACGTAAAAGCGTTGAAACCAGTTGAATATAATAAAAAGTATGGAAAATTACAAAGTGTTCACTTTTTCTTGAAGCTGATTAAATGTTTGGAGGACTTCCGATAAGGCCGTCTCCGGAATGTTCTGAAGGAAGGCACTGTGGACCTCATCCATCCCTGGGCAAGAGTCATGGGAGTCTACAACGGCAGTCTTTAGTTCCCTTAAAGAAAAAGGGACATTGTTTTCTGCCACTTCCCGCATGTCTTTAAAATTTATGGGTTGCCATTCAATCTGTTTCAAATGGAGAAGTTGCCGACAAGAATAGCCATCGCCTCTGGCGTTAGCGAACTTCTGTACGAACACCTAGCTGATAGCGGATGGGTATGTTATTACTTCCCCTGCTACTTTCAGGTAAGGAACTCCGAGCTGCTGGTGGTTACCCGATTTACATCTCACTTTTTTCCACACTGCTGCTATCGGCGTCCTACATTTGAATCCAGAAACGAATTACAAAGCCCTTTTTGCTTCCTCGGCAATTTGTCAAGCTTTCGCTCTTAAGTGTCGGAAAGACGATAAATTATCTTGTGTGGGGTGTTTGTTAAATATTCTTAAAGCCCTTTTGCGAAGTTTTATCACTTTCGCGCACTCGTCGTTCCACCAAGGTACCGCGGGCCTCGGATTCGAGCGCCGAGCCCGACTTGCTTCCCCACAGAGGGTCGTGAGCATTAAAATCTTCAATTAGCATAAAAGGGGAGGCAGTTGTTTAATGAGATCTTGCAAATTAGAACGGGTAACCGGCGCACCCTCCGGGAGATACACGTTACACAACGTAACCGCTTCGGGGGTATGCACTGTCACTGCCGCCGCCTGGCGTTTTCAGCTGCACTCGGGAGGTGTACAGGGCCTCCCGAGGGCCACTCCACCTTGGGCCTCGTTGGCCAAGTATGCATTACCTATGGACTGAATCATAATGATACAACTTATGGGATTACAATAATTTATATAAAATTGAAAGGACAGAAATCATTTTGTGCGATTTAAAATCACCCAAATTGTCACAAAATGCGTGGTGTATCCAAACGCTAGTTTGGAAAGAGCTCCGGAAACATCTTACGCCCTTCCCTTCTCCTTACTTCTTACTCGCCTACTGCTGGTGCTTTTGATGCATCACCCATTCGTACGGGTCCAGCATGGAACGTGGAGGAGAAAATGTACTCACCCCCAGCGGCATGTCCTCCCCTTCAGGCCCACACGTGACCCAGGCCCTGTGGAAGCGCACAACGGTGTGGGTGTCATTCTGGAACCCACTCTCCAGGATATAATCTTGTTGGGAGTCCTGCAGTGGCGCGGCATTGCGAGTGGCGTGGCTGTCCTGGAAGCGAGAGGTTACTGCTAAGTGAATCGCTCGGATGACCATCGAGAAGTTCAAGAAATGTGAATCCTCGAGTCAGTCGGTTTTTATTTATATTACATGACACAACAATATCTACATGTTGTGTTAGCAGGTGAAACTTAGCACCCCAAAATGATTTCAAACAACATCAATGGAAGTTATGCATTACACAATTGTTATCACAACGTTACATGACCCCTAGGGTTTGCGGGACCCCGGGCAAATATGGTTTGCAGGCCCGGAAGAGTAAAATCATTCGAGCCCTGGTTTATAAAATCATGCAATTATATTTTTAAATCAAAATTACTTTGTTTTCAACTCATATATAACAACGAAGGAACAAAAAACATAAATGTTATCGAGATAATTATTATTCCAGTGACTAGAGGTCCTCCAAAATGCAGGGCCCATGGAAGCGCGGGTCCCGGGACTGAGACCTCGATTCCCCGTCTCAAAGGGTGCCTGATTTCCACTGCTTTCATCAAGGAGAATAGAGAACAAAGTTCTCTACACTCCTCGGCTTTTATGCACGCGGCACGGCCCAGGGATGCCGATGGGGCACTTCCAAGATACGGCTGCCTTTGAATACCCAGGGACCGAACCTTCAGGGACTGCCCAAACATTTCGAGGATACAAGAATTTTCGAACGCAAACATTCTGCAGGCTTGGACCATCAAAGCGCAAATCAACCGCAGAAGTATTATTAATGCACGGAGAAATGATGGAATTATTGGTTCAGTTGCAGTCAACCATTTTTGCACAGTAAAATTAGGCATTCTCGTTTATAACCGTCATTCAGTAGCGCAGGATTTTGTGGACTAGAATCTTTCCGCCTCCCCAAAAACAAGTCTCACGTGTCCTTTTGATCGAGTAAAAATAATTTGAAGTAGGTGCAATTGTGGTACATATATTTCGCTGTTCGGGATGAAAGTTTTCCGGGTGTACTCTAAAAGAGGCGTCTCCCACATTCATGCCGGCTTTAATTCTAAAGCAATCTTGAGGGCCTCTGAGGAAAACACACTACTATCTTTCGCGATGACTACCGAGTTATTACTTGAATAGGATTGCTCTGTGAAGGAATTTTCACCAATTTATGTTAAATTGAAACATCTAGGTACGTAAGAATGATATCAAAGCCTTCCTGAATAGGTATAAAATATAAACAAGAAATCCTAATTAACCTCATGGCCCTCCAAAACCCGCCTATTTTTTTCACATTTCAGTCGCACACTTGCTTCGCGGAGAAGACACAATAAACGAGGAAAGATTTGTGGAGATCAACGACTGATAATCGAAATAATAAGTGGATCTGGTAATGAATTGTAATTATCTTTTAGCTTTAAAGCCTCGCATTATGGATTTATATTTTCGATGTTACAAAAAAGGAAAATCACTGGCAAGGTACCACAAAATTTTTAATTCAGCAACCGGTTTCGATACAATGTATCATCTTCAGGTACGGCGACAGGAGAACGCGTGCTTATACATATAGGAAAGGTCATGAGGGGAGGGGAGTTGTCGAGGGGTTAAAGGGAGGTTAAGTGAGATATGCAGCAGCGTAATGGCAATGGAGTTGAGTGTACCTGGGTTCGAGGAGGGGGGTGAGTGAGTGTCTTAAAGGAAGGAGGGAGAAGCTAGGTAGAGAAAAAGATCAAGAGGGATGGCTCACGGGAGGGAGAGGGTAAAAGGGTGGAGTTGGGAGGCGGTGGTGAGTGACAGTTTGGTGGGTGAATCATTGAGAAGGGGGTCTTAAGCAGAAGGTAGGGAAAACACATTAAGGAACACATTTACTTGACTATTGTTCGTCCTATGATTATATTTATATGTTAGGTGAGCACTAAATAAATAAACAGACAAGTAGATAAATAAATTCGTAATACAAGAGCGTTAGCATAATCAAATCCAAGAAATTTCTCGGTTAATGGTAGTTTAGTGGGGCCGTCGTTCAGGTAGCTAGTGGGACGGAGATCAGGACCGAGGGTCCACCCTCGGTCTCCTCGAAAATCGACCCTCGCCCATCCCGAGAGCTCAGCCGAGGTAGACCTTTCCCAGCGGGTGGGGTACTCGGGGAAATTGACTACAGGACATGGTTTATCGAAGTTATAAACTTTGGAATGTATCAACAATTTATCTTCTTCATTGTATCGTTCATTCCAAGACGTCGAAAAACGTTTTTTGATTGATGCTCTACGATGAAAATTAAGGATTTTCCTATTATTCGCGTAAAAAGCGGATGGGATGTGGCAACGTTGCTACCTGAGAGGGCGAGTTTGGAAAAAGAGAGCGGGAAAAGACAGCCCGTGCGAGTCTTATTCTGGGATCTCAATGTTCGATGCTCCATGTCTCTGATCCATAGAGTGCCTCGCTCCTTTCTTTTTGTCGATTCTCATATTAATTTCCTAAATTACTAGTCCAAAGCCAAAAGATTCTTTATATGTGTATATTATAGACCGCCTGATAGCGACGGCAGTTCAGTATCAGGCCTGGAGAGCAAGAGCAGTAAACTAAATTCGCGCGGAAACGATCGAAACTCATAATATGTGGAGATTTCATACTTCCGTCCATAGACTGGGGCACGAATAGGTTTATCACCGGAGTAAAAGACAAGGAGCTCTGCGAGTCACTATTGTGTACCTTCACAACACACTCAATGCATCAATTGGTAACAGCATCCACCAGAGGAAATAATACCTTCTATTTATTAGCGGCAAATGTACCAGAACATGTTGTAAAAGTAGTAGCCGAGAAAGGCATTAGAGGCCATAAAGTAGTCAGGGCTCAATTTTCTCTGAGGGCTAACAAACTCACGAGCCGAAAAGAAACATTTATTTGCTCGGTAAGGCTGATTATGGTGATATCTCTTAGCCGACGGAGGCGTGTACATGGGAGTCAGCCAAATTCCATATACTTCTTCGTGTCTCACATTATTTTGGCGATAAAATGTTCATCATTGTCCTCCGGCATTATGGTTTGAAAGCTTTAATTCTTTGCTCTACTGTTTTTCGATGTCCCATGTCTCTGACCCATAGGGTGACTTTCTCCATACGAATGTCTTGATAGAGTGCTTTCTTGTTGGAAACTGATGGTTTTTGAGCCATGTAGTTGCCTCTTCTTCAGGAAAGGCTCCTTGGCCTGTGCTATTCTTCGCTTGATGTTGGTCATGCTTCTTCCATAGCAAGATATTAACTGTTGCGGAGATAGCTGAAGTTCTTGACTTTTTGTAATTTCACTCCTTATATTTTGATATAGCGTATTCCCTTCAATCATACATGAAAGTATGTTTTTTAAGTCGCCTTCAAATATCTTAGAAAGGGGATGGTTTCGTCAACTCATAAAGAGGAATTAGGATATCGTATAATGTATTTAGCGAACAAAGCAAAGGATTAGATACAGAGGATTCGTGGAGAGAATTTCTTGAGGTCACCCGTAAAGCAGTTAATAAATACATACCTAGTAAATTCATTAGTGATAATACAGAGCCAAGGTGGTATAACGCGGAGGTTAGGAAATCACTGAGGCGACAAAGGGTATGCCACGCTAGGATGAAAAATGCAGGACGGGGTCTATCGGTAGAGGAAAAAAAAAATAAGTTAGTTCAAAACTATAATATATCAAGAGCATTAGCAAGGAAATCATGTCGGCAATGTTATCACATTTCAAGAGCAAGATGTTGGGAGAATATTAAGATATCCATCCTAAAGCGTTTTGGTCATATGTGAGAGAGCTTCAGGGAAATAGGTCCACAGTGCACACACTTAAAACGATAAAGGAATTAGAGTCACCAGCAGTGTAGAAGCCAAAGCCAATACTTTAAACACATTCTTCCAAAGCGTATTAAACTCATCGTCACACAACGCAGTGGAACCACCGTCGAACACTTTCAGGGAGCAAATGCGCGAAATAAAAATGTCATGTCGCGGAATAGAGCAGCAGTTAAAAAGCATTAGTAAAAACAAATCACGAGGTCCCGAGCAAATTCCTTCCAGAGTATATAAAACATTAACTTCTGAAATAGCCCCATATCAAGAAATAATATTCAATAAAACACTAAAGAACCACACAGTACCCAAGGATTGGAAAGTAGCTAACATTACACCTATTTTTAAAAACGGCGATAGGGAAGAACCTAGTAACTACAGACCCATTTCACTCACGTCAATCTCTTGTAAGATATTTGAGCACATTGTAGTCAGTTCGATCATGGGGCATTTGGAAAGTCAGGAATTACTCATAATCAGCCAACATGGGTTCCGGAAAGTTTGATCTTGCGAGACACAATTAGCTTTATTTGTACACCATATATTAGTCTACGTCGAAAACAGTACTGAAGTTGATGCGATATTTTTAGATTTTAAAAAGGCATTCGATAAAGTTCCTCATGATAAATTAATCTTGAAGTTAGAGAGTTTTGGTATAAATAAAGACGTATGTTGGGTAAAAGAATTCTTAAGTGG
Organism: Platycnemis pennipes; assembly: GCA_933228895.1. Taxonomy (NCBI): domain Eukaryota; kingdom Metazoa; phylum Arthropoda; class Insecta; order Odonata; family Platycnemididae; genus Platycnemis; species Platycnemis pennipes. Next base: position 82,843,089 of record OW121846.1, read on the forward strand.
GCGAGAGCAGAGGGTTTATCATGTCGGACACAATCAAAGTCACATGGGGAGCCTCAAATTTCCACTGGAAATGCTCTTGAATACAAATAACGCCCTACGATATGCTTTAATTGCTATGGAGTTTAGTTTATAATTTTGAATGATCTCTTTCCCTCGTCAATGGATGGATTGGTTAGAGAACTTTTCAATCCAGATTGACTCTGCCTTTGTCATTTCAATGACTTCCACACTTATGCTTAGTATATACTATCTAGGTTCTGCGTTTCCCCATTTTATTTTATTAGGTACGTATTTATTAACTGCTGAGCGGGTATGCTACAAAACTTTACTATTTTGGCTTAAAATAACTTTCTTAACTTTATTAAACGACTTCAGTAACTCCTGTTCATGTCCTCGTATTTAAATCTACAAATGCTTCTCTCAATGCCAACCTTGCTAGACATGTGCTTGAGCTTGGACGCCAAATCCGAATAGAACGAGTGACGAACTGAAGGGACTCCAGGACACAGCAGGAGACCGTTGGGGGAGGATTGGGGGAAAAGTGAAAGTTCGTCGCGGGGCGACCACGCTATTGAACGCGTATGCCGAAAAGAAGTGCATGGTTTCTTCGTACCTTTGTTCTCATCTCCAGGCCACGAGGGTCGCGTCCGGTGCTATTAACTCCCATTCTAAAAACTCCCAATATTTGTTTTGCTTGGTTTTAAACGGAAGCGGAAAGGGATAGGTAGGGGAAATATTTTAGAGTATTCTGTAGTGCATGATGCATGTATTACCCCTTAAATACTGTAGATACTAACAATCAAGTTGCATGAGACAATATAGTTGCTAGTTTGCATGTTAGTAGTGCATGCTTGGTGATCTTCACCCCCTGCCACACACCCTCGCGGTGGCTTGCAGGGTATCGTGTAGATGTAGATGTAAACGTAAGGGTCATGCATATAGATATTCGTAGCAGACTAGGAACAAAATCGCCAAGTCCAAAGGAACATCTATGGACAGGAGTGAGCTTTTGCAAATGTACATGATGCCTTTAAAAATCTCCTCAAGGGGGTGTGGCAGGGGGCATGCATTAATAAGGAAACACTACCCAATCTAATAAATAAGTAATAATAATCAACAAGATATATCCGTTATGCAATGTAACTGGATGAATCTTTCACAACCTAACTTTGCATGGTCATTTATAACGTCCATAAATAGGTTTTGAAGTAGTTATATCCCGATACGTTGATATTTTTTTAATCCCATGTTCGAAAATATTTCTGCGTTGAATTCAATTGGGATACCAGTTTTTTTCGGAGAGAGGGTTCCGATTTTTACTCATTGCAATGCCTAAATGTTGTAATTAAAAATTCACCATTTAGAGGCTTAAACTTAGAAGATTCTTATTCTGCTCGAAAAAAGTACTAAATTGCCGTAAATTTTAGCATTTCTTAATTGAAGAAAAAATGTGAGCCTAAAATGTTGATTTTTAGGTCTGATTACTTCAGTAACCGAAGAGCACTGCTGTCGAAGTGAAGTCAGTTTCGAATGTGCTATTACAATACCCTACCTCGTATGACAATTGAACGCGGGTGCCCGCGACGGAAAATCCTGTCTTATATGATGAAAGCCACAATTTTGATTGTAACCTGCAAAGGGAAAGGGCGAAATAATGCAGAAGACATTCTGCATGATTATTAACGGGATTTCCAGTTAATGTTTTATGCGATGAAAACTATAATTAGAACTGGAATGCCTATTGAAACTTAGTGGAAAGTTGTCCAAGCCGGGCAAATATCCCATACATAGGCATGTATTTTTCCAATTATTAATATGTTATTGACGTCTTAGGAGAAGTTATCTGTGTCAAACTTACGCATGAGGTTCAGCCTTTTCATCAATCTACTGCTAGATAGCGATTCCTATCCCAGTTCCTCTAATAACTTGGAGACAATGCTGAATTTATCTAAACATATTTTTTCAAACCTACCTGACTTTGTCTGTACGCGATCCCATATACTAGCAGCATACTCGATGTGCGGTCCTAATAGTGAGAAATACAGTGTTCTTTTACCATTCATCACTTTACAATGTACTCTGAATGTATATATTAATTGATGAGTGTGTAATATCTAGGAAAGTAAACCAAAACCATCCATAATCTTGGCTAATGCTGACTTCTTGAAATTTATTAAATGAGTTGAGCAGTTCCTGTTTCATACCACCATAATAAGCCTTACCCAGCAGCGGCGTCGGAAGTGGGGGGAAGAGGGGGCAATCGCCCCCCCCCCTCCCCCAGAATTTGCCCCGTGCCCTTGAGAAATGAGTCTTCATCAATAAAAAATAAATTTCACTTGTATCCAGCTTGCCTATTCCCTTCTGACGTATATTCTACCACCTTCATATGAACTTTTAGCGGAATTCTAATCTCTACCCCCTCCTATCCGCAAAAAAATGCGGGCCCTTTTCATAGGAGCCGAGCCCTTTTCAAGGTTGGCCCCTCCCAGCGACAATAGTTCCGACGCCCCTGATACCGAGCAAATAAATGTTTCCTTTCGGCTCGTGAGATTGTTAACTCTCAGAGAAAATTGAGCCGTGACTACTTTATGGCCTCAAATGCTTTTCTCGGCTACTACTTTTACAACATGTTCTGGTACATTTGCCGCTAATAAATAGAAGGTATTATTTCCTCTGGTGGATGCTGTTACCAATTGATGCATTGAGTGTGTTGTGAAGGTACACAATAGTGACTCGCAGAGCTCCTTGTCTTTTACTCCGGTGATAAACCTATTCGTGTCCCAGTCTATGGACGGAAGTATGAAATCTCCACCTATTATTATGTTTCGATCATTTCCGCGCGAATTGAGTTTACTGCTCTTGCTCTCCAGGCCTGAGACTGAACTGCCGTCGCTATCAGGCAGTCTATAATATACACATATAAAGAATCTTTTGGTTTTAGGCTGTCAAAGTGAACACCATACGCTCTTTAACCGACTCTCAGATTATAACTCACATTTATTGGTGTAGTAATCCTTAGCTGCAATACAGAAGAACATATAGGAGTCACTAAGAGGAACGTAGCTTTCTTGTCACGTGCATCGAAAACACTTACTAAAATAATCAGCCGAAGAATGGAAGGAAAGATTGGAGGAAACCTCTCGGATAACCTATAAATGGTAAATGATTTTGGAAAATATTCATTATCTGCGATTTCGTTTGATAACCAACTTTCTGTCCCTATAATTACATCCGCATCGGTGCCTTTAATGATATGGTAGCATTAAACTACTTTATTTCTATACTACGGCAGTTTAGTATCACCAAATATATATTTCACCATTTAGCAACTTCTCTGGTCGTTGATAGTAACCTCCATTAGCCATCTTAGGAAAACTAATTGCCAATAATTTGTCATCACTGAATAATTACTTCTGAAATTCCTCATCTTTCCCGTGACTCATGTAAAAGCCGCCATCAACTAGCCATTTCACAACATGGAATAGAATAAGATGTTCAAGATACTGAAAGCAGTTGAAATGGACTACAACGACAAATAAATACTCGCCTCCGCAAGAATCAGGTCACAACAGTACGAATGAATGATGGAAGGAAAATAGAAGCCAAAACAAATGAGGAGTTAGACAAAGATAGAGCCTCTCGCCATTATTATTTAATATAATATATAACTAAAAGAATCAAAACGAGAAGCAGAAGAAATTGGTATAAAAGTAATCAAGGTTAATGTTGAAGAAATAAACATGCCTCCGGTTCGCAGATGGCTATCGCAGTTCTAACAGAAAGGCAAGTGGACCTGTAAACATCTTGGAATATTACGGACCTAGTAATTTAGGAAATTAATATGAGAATCAACAAAAAGAAAGGAGCGAGGCACTCTATGGATCAGAGACATGGAGCATCGAACATTGAGATCCCAGAATAAGACTCGCACGGGCTCCCTTGTCTTTTCCCGCTCTCTTTTTCCAAACTCGCCCTCTCAGGTAGCAACGTTGCCACATCCCATCCGCTTTTTACGCGAAAAATAGGAAAATCCTTAATTTTCATCGTAGAGCATCAATCAAAAAACGTTTTTTGACGTCTTGGAATGAACGATACAATGAAGAAGATAAATTGTTGATACGTTCCAAAGTTTATAACTTCGATAAACCATGTCTAGTGGTCAATTTCCCCGAGGACCCCACCCGCTGGGAAAGGTCTACCTCGGCTGAGCTCTCGGGATGGGTGAGGGTCGATTTTCGAGGAGACCGAGGGTGGACCCTCGGTCCTGACCTCCGTCCCACTAGCTACCTGAACGACGGCCCCGCTAAACTACCATTAACCAATTTCTCTATCAGTGTTATTTAACCCGAGATATTTTTGAGAAGCATCCTGGGAGAACTTTGGTTTTTGCATTTCTGGTGTATTTATGTACCTATTCCTTAATATGTATAGATAGAGACATGAAATTTTTGCGAAACGTTTTTTGCGACAGGATTCACGAAATAAGCGACTTTAGGGTTTAATCGCGAAATTAACCGTGTCTTCTTTGAAACGCGATTTTTTAACGAAATTTGAGACATTTTGCAAATGCCGAATTTTTGTGGCATGAAATATTTTCTTTAGTGATGGCCGGATAGGATCTTTCATTTTTCTCGGTTCCGTATTTGGATCCAAAGACACGGAGTAAAATCGGATCCGGATCGTAGATTTTAAATTTTCGCGGTTTAGCGATCGAAGTGCCCCGTGAATGGAATGTAGGTGCGGTAGATATTGACAAGAAGAGGGTGTGTAACTAAGGTCACGTAATTAGATGAAAACGTTCCCGTGCAACTAGAAGCAAAATAAAGATATTTGACTTTTTTCCCCCATTACCCCGGTATCGCGGGGGAAAAAAATACGTAGGATGCCATGCGGGTAGCCTACATTCACCGGGATCAGGCGGACAACGAGATCTAGTGTACTGCGAAGTTCGATCCCAATCGCAGTTTAATTTTTTCTTTCAGTCACTGCATCGAAACTGTTATCATATTCAATTTCAAACCATTTAATCTGAATACTCACTTTATTAGACTTTGTTGTTTAAATTAGATTTACAAATGAACCACTCATAAATTAAGGATGGTCGGGTCGGATCCAAAGAACCACGGGTCTTTCATTTCATTCGCTACTGAAATCATATCCAGAGACAGTAAAAATTCAGATCCGGATCGGAGATTTTAACATCTCGCGGCCTCGTGATCGATGCGCCCCGCGAATGGTATGTACGTATGGTAGATACTAACAAGGAGAGGTTAAGTAATTCGGGTCACGAAATGAGAAGAAGATTTTTTCCGTGCCACAAACGAGGAAAATAAAATAAAAAAATACTCGTATTGACCTTTTTCTCCATAGGCCCGGATGTGCGAGAAAAAAATTAAGCCGAATGTCATGCGGGTCGCCTACATTCGCCAGATTCCCGTGAACCTATGAGAGAGTAGTTGTTAAAAATGAGGGCTAGTGTACTGCCAGTCGTGAGTTCGATCCTTAACACTACCTAAGAATACAGCCGTGCTGTATTCCTAGGGTAATGCTAGTAGGCTGTTAAAAAAAGTAAATTATCAGAAATTTCATGTCAAATTATAAGTAAAAAAATAATTAAATTAGGCGAAAGGAAATGATTGGAAAAAATTTATATTACAGAATTAAATCGTGGAATCATTACGTTAACTTTACAGTGTATTTTTAAGTGACGCATTTGTAAATCTAGTTGAAGCGATAGAAGTACAAAAAAGTCAGTATCCACACACAAAGGTTGGAAATGAAGGATTATAAAGTTTTTTATTCAATGGTTGAAAGAAAAATTTTAAACAGCGTAAGAATCGAACTTCATTACCTGCAGTCCACTACTCCACTCTGTTATTGTTATTACCATTATCTCATTAATTTGCCTTTAACTTAAATTTGCCTACTGTGTTTTTTATGTTGCATAGGGGAGCCATAACTTCTGTATAGGATCTCAAATGTATATACTATTAACTGTTTGTTCACATTGGTATGAAGTCTTTATTAATAATATTTAAAAATATCCCTTTAAGACTCCTTTTTCCCAACATTAAACACCACTTTCACCTTTTTAAAACGATTTTATTTACCGCATTTGTCATTTTAAACACCGCTTTTGATGATTTTTATTTACCATTTTTAGGTGTCCCTATGTATAGACTACTTTAGTTAGACCCATAACTGTCAAAATGTAGATGATGTCCACTTTTTCGGCAACATGTTAGAAGGTACCTGTACAAAACGACCCGCTAGGTTCTCAGAAAGTTCCTCAGCAACCCAATACTTAATCAAAAGGCCCTGTCAGCACTAAAATTAGACTTTTTATACGGTGAAATGATGCATCCAAAAGATTTTGGCGGTGTATATGGAGGGACGTTCCAGATTTTGCAAATATGATGCGTGTATCGCCTATTTTAATGGCAAGAAGGTTTCTTTACATTTATTTACTGTTCTTAAGGGATACGCCTCCAGATTTTTCCTCACAATGAGTTTTAGTGGAATCAGAAAATCGATGTCCTTTTAATACTGCCCCCTTAGACTCGAAGCAAAGCTCAGTGAAGACTGAAGGTCTCGCAAAATAAGCTCGGATCCTGGGTTTTAATGCCAAGGTTAAATTTTATCAGAGAAATACCACTTTGCCGACTTTTTATCAAAAGGACGAACCAGTTTAGAGTTCTAGCCTTTAAAGGGATGCCCATGTACCTCCAAGTCTACCACAAATCGTAGCAACGAAATCTTTCATCGACAACCACACAAGATTTTGTCGCTGCCATGATGGGGAGGTGGTTCTCCTGTGCCTTGCCTATTTTAACAGAGCCTTCATTTTATTATTTCGCGCAGCAGATGAAACTCCTTGAGTTAGAGACAATTATTGTAACATGATGACTAGCGTCATTTTTACGGGGGGCTTCTATTTTAAACGAAAAAGATTCGCTAAGGGCTGGAAAGAATGGGAATGTTGTGAACCAGAGAGGAATGCAGATAGAAAGGAATCTGTAGAGACAATCTTTATTTGCTCACCAAGTATGTACGTAGCCTAAAGCAATGTTTCATGTTTAAGCTAAATGCCGCATCTAAAGAAAAATCCCTATAAGTAGCGAAATAAACCAATATACAGTTTGCAAAAATGACCATCAGAAGAGTTTACGATATTTAATCACGAATAAATGAAAACTGCTAGAGGTACCACGAGAGAGCTCGCATAGAAATCTTCCCATAAGATAATCCTCCCAGAGAGCCAATATTCTGGAGCAACATATAACTCAATGGACGAAACACACTCATCGGCATTACTAAGTGGAACATTGGCACTGATACTCAAGGGCACAAGGGCTGCCCAACAATTTTATTTAAGTTGTCCCGGTGATTTCCTGGTGGCTCGGTAGTTTGAAAAAGGACAAATTTCTCCCTCATTCTCGTGCAACGTAAGTTCTATGAGGAGAACCCATCAAGGTCAATATTCCATCCGCCGGATGTGACGTTACACCGTGGACCTCTTGGCGTCTTTCATCCACAGTAGGTTAATGATCATGCCGGTTTTCTGTCCACTCTTCACTCTTTGATAGCGTTAACAACCTCAGCTGTAAATCGTCTTCTCTCCTAATAGCTGCCACAATTCATAGCTGCTAAGGGAACGTGAAGAGAAAATGTGCATGATCCAGGAAAATTTTTGTAATTCTTTCGAAGCTGATACGAGCTAAAAAAAAGTCGAGGGTAATCGTACGTTTCCTCACTTTTACTCCATTTGAACGACTCTGCGTGATTGGAAACGGAAAAGAAACGAAAAAACAAAAAGTTACACGACACAATTATGGGATGAGAGGGGATTATGGTAATTGACGTTTTTATTTGGATTCCTAGATTGCTAGTCATTAATACCAAAAAAAATTTCGGAAGGAAAGCGGAAGTTAAACGCTTCGGATTTACGCTCAATCTGGTTGATCAAACTTTCGTAACCAATGTTTCTATGAAGTTCACTCCAATCTGGACTGATTCAAAAATTATTAATTAAGGTGTGTCCTGATTAGTCGTACACTTACCAGTAGATAATTACACACTATTATGTTATTTTAGAGGAAGATGTAGAATTAGAGTCTTCAAACCGACACTTTGGACCTCCCTTTTTTTCATATTCGGCTCCAGAAAAAAAACAACGGATGCTACCTACACATTTTATGCTTCCATATCTGTTACCGTTATCATTGTAAATGAAGTTTGATTAGTTTAGATGATATCATTGTATCTTTTCTATAAAACGCAAGCATTGCTTCACAAACGACAGTCACGCCGATAAAAAATAAATACACGGATTTATTTAGAAAACGAACGGGAAGGTTGTGTTGCCGTACCAGCTCGAATGGTCTCCTGCAATGTTTGTCTGTTTACCCGGCGCTGCACACGCAAGCCCAAAGTCAGATATGGGCGGATTCCCATGGCATTAGTAAGCGTAGCAAAGGTTAGGCCTCCTTGAGCTCCATTATGATTTTCATCGTCATCTCCTTACGAGAATGTAGTTTTTAATTAGCCTTGCCTTAAGCTGATGGTGAATGAGTGTATCGAAGTTATTTGCATAATTATCGTTACGGTCGTCGTCGGATACGCATTTTTGGTCCAGGTATACAAAATGAGGTTAAATATTTTTTTGGGTTTGAAAACAAATGTGAATACGTTATTCTGCTGTTAACATTTATGTCCACTGACTGTGTGTCAAATGCATCCCTTGTAACAAGATAGGTTGGCAAACGTTGCAATAACCCAACGTATTCAAGAACTGATGGGTAAGGTTAGCCAAAAATAACCAAGTCGGTCCTTAGTAATCTTCCAGATGAAACAGATAAATGGTAAATTCTGAAAACATTGACAGGAATATAGGCAATCATTAATCTCCCAGATAAAACGGATAAATGGTAAATTTCGAAAAAAATTACAAAAAATATAGGCAATCATTAACCAATTAGATTGATGTCATTTCACTGAAAAATTTTTAACCTGGAAACGGAAAACAACCCTACACTGTCGAAATGGCTACCAATTGATTTGATCATACTCCGATGGTTCAAATTAAAAAAAAAATTATTGACTTAAGTATTGACCAACACATATCATTGCTAGTCATTATTAATTAATATTCTGGAGCAACATATAACTCAATGGACGAAACACACTCATCGGCATTACTAAGTGGAACATTGGCACTGATACATTAGCTCTCTATAATATAACAACTATATATATAGTTGTTATATTATAGAGAGCTATTACCCAGTGAACCACTGAATGTGAACAACTTTATGCTCTTCGCTTTTGGAAAAAATGTAATCAGTTTACTACACCATTGAACAGAGCGAAAAATGGATCAAATATCAGCTAAATGAATAGAAATTAAAAATAAACGGAAAAAATATAAGGAAAGGGAATATTCAGTTCCTTTATTTTCTATATTATATAATCTAAGAATTGCGTGAATGATATACCTACTACCTCCCTCTCGCTAACCATCAATCTTAGAAAAACTCAGTTACAATATACTTTTTTGACTACTGTACAAAACCCTGTTATAACAACCGGATAAATACAGCTCAAATTCAAAAGGAGATAATCTCAAATTTCCTCCAAAAAATTGAAGATATAGCGGCTCTTTTCGAACCCAGCTCGAATAATTTTCAATTATTCTTTAAAAGGAAGAAAGGAAAATTGATGAAACTTGCGTACGGAGCAAGTAATCGTTTTACGATCAAGGTACCGCTTGGCTCTGCATAATAAGTAACTTGGCTCAGCATAATAAGTAGGATGAATAATCCAACTCGCTACTTATTAAAAAACCAAAATGACCACTACTCTGATACTGCATTTCACAGCAAAATTGGACTGACGACACTTGCAAGGCATTAAAATATGCTCATAAATACGAATTGACGCAGAACCTAAATATATAATAAATAATACATCACTAAAACCGACGGTGTAGTATCTCAGTGGATTGAATGTTAGGCTTCCGACCGGAGGTTTCGGGCTCGTATCCGGGAGAGGCCTCTTTGTTGAACCCAAACCAAGTGAAGAGGAAACCCAGGTAGGTATTTCTGGGAAACCACATCTACATCTACATAATACCCTGCAAGCCACCATAAAGGTGTGTGGCAGGGGGTGAACTCTCACCAAACATGCACTACATATCATGCATAAAAAAAGGATCAGTATAACCAATATAACTTTTATAGGTACTGTTCAAAACTACGCTATTTAAAAAAAGATAAAAATAGCAAAACATACATGCAAAAACATACCGTTAGTTGGGTTAGCTATAAGTCCTTATACCAACATGCAGCTACCAATGTTATCCATTGCTACACTCGTACTGGATATATTTACCGTTATTCATATCCCTAATAGTACGAGGAAAAAAGGACATTTTGAATCCGTATATTGGCCCCGCTGATTGGAACCACAGGCGGCACAGGGAAAGGTACTACCACCCCTACCATAATCTGCAAATGCCACATACCATGTGGTCAAGTATTTGGCGAGCTAACCTCACCTGTCAGACCGACCTTCCCGTTGAACACTGTGGTTTATCAAAAATCACCGAGCGCTGCAAGCTACCAGAGTTCGCAACTAGCGAAGAGAGAATGTAGTGAGGCCCCTTGTGTTCCCACATCGTATTTAGACCGATTTAGACCATCGTATTTAGACTCTCTTTGAAAAATGGATCCATGAAATGGAAGGAAGGAATAAGCAATTACGGTTTTCGACTCACAAGTGCGCTCGGAGAGGGCGCGAGAATCCGCCAGAGCCACGGAGTGAGTCATGGTGGCGCTAATTCATCGAGGCGATAATATTTATGGGTGCTCCGAAGAAGGGTTACTTACCGGATCTCGGCAATCTCTCCAATTGTGTGCCCTCTCTCTCCCTCGAGCGGCTTTTAGCAAAAGAACGGATTTGAACGAAACCTTTCCTGGGTTCACCGGACATCGCCTCCTTGCATTCCGAAAAAAAATTAGACATCGTAAAAATGTTGACTCTCGGCTCGGACCAGTGGAATGGTTCATATTTGCTGGGTGGGAGAGAGAGAGAGAGAGCGGAAGGGGATGGGGGAAATTGCTCCCTTTGTCTTGCCCGAGGGTGAGTAAGGAATTGGGGAGGGGTCTTGGGCCCACCCTGAATCCTAAAGCTGGAATTTTCCTTCGGCTAAGGAGCCAGTCACGGCACTTGGGCAAAATCCGAACGGGCAGAGGCGTAGATTAGTGAAGTACTCGAGATTACATGTATTTTTCGGGATCCAAAGTTACTTATCGTGACCGGACCGAGAAATGCTCGCGTGACCAGTGCCCTCGGGAGCGCGATGGCCGATAGCACCCACCCCTCCATGCTCTACCATTCCCACCTCCCGCGCTGAGGCAGTGGGTGGGGGACGGGTCAGGGGTGGAGACTGGGTGGGGAAGGATAAATCTTCCACCATCTCACGCCCCGCTCCCTCGACCCATTCCTTCGCTAACACTCACTTCCCCTGTCTCGCCCCAGCCTGCCTCCGACTCCGCCCCTCTTCCTAACACACATGCATCCGTCATCATCGCGTTATTCCTCATTAAGGAATGCCCGTATAAAACGCAGTTCCTTCACGCTTTGGTCTCTTTTAACCAATAAAACCCTGAACCGTCTCTACGGCGCGTCTAATTCGGCCACATGATATTAAACTTCCCCACATATTACATTTGAACCGCACCTTCACCTCCGCACATTTTAATTTTTCAACATTTTTCTTCCAAATGTACACCCCCTGCCACACACCTTCATGGTGGTATGCAGGGTATTATGTAGATGTAGAATATACTTATTTATGATTTTATCAGGCATGGGTGATTATAATTGCTTCCGTACGGCTGATATGAACCACACCTAACCACAACCAAAAGAATTCATTTCGCGATCCTGGGGCATAAGATACAGCGAGTCGACGAAAGCCGAGAGACTACGACAAGATGGTTTAAGATTTTAATTTTAAAGTTTTCTAACTTCTGACGTTAGGTTACACCATCTAGCCCAACTTGAACTCGAAAAAAACATGGGATTCATGCCCGAAACGGGATTCAAACCAGCGACTTTTGGGTTGCAACATTTACGTGTTACCCACCTGGTTACCGCAGCCTGTTAATTAAAGATTTCTCCATGTAATTATTCCCACCTGTTTCCAAGAAATCACCAATATATTGGTGGACATTAGTCACTCCTTGTGCTGGAGCAGGGAACTAGTTGGTGAGGCGACTAGACTACCAACATTCCATCCCGGGAATTCGGGTTTGAATCCCGATGGTGGTAGATTTTTTATTGGTGTACCAAGTCCTTACTTCAGTGCTGCATGGGGAGTACTACTTCAAGTAAAGTACATTTACCTAAACAACATCTACCCCAAAATGATTATTAAAATTAAAATAAATTCTCTTGAAACCCACATTGAAAGGAGGACAATGATTTATTTGAAAATAAAACTCGAGTTTTAAGTGGTATTTCATTCTCAAAGTTAAAATTTCGTATTCCAATGTATATTACGAATTTAAAACTGATACCAACGTTAACGTAAGTTCACTATCAAATAGGTAAGCTCCTGTGGTGTAATTCCCCCTTCTATTTCGAAATTTACGCCATGATGAATGTAGAAACAGCAGAAAGGCCGTTGCGATAAAGAGTAAAATAAAATGTAAAAATGTCGAATACGCAACTGGTTAGCGCAACAACAGTTTTTACTCCTAAAAAGTTAAGTGTTTCCAGGAAATTCACGTTACTTTTGAATGCTAAGCAATGATGTAGAGCCACGAGAGGAGTACTGAAAATTGTCCAAATCGTTGGAATACGAGGCGGGCTTAGTACGAACCCGCATTCATATGTCGGTGTTAATATTAAAAGGTCGATGACGTGCGGAGCAATGTTAGCGTGTTCGAGTGATATTCCTTCGGCAAGGAAGGCTAAACCGCCCATCACTGTATCTCAAGGTCAAATTTCATCAATGACCGATCTTGTCAGATTTTAATCTAGCCTATCCCATACTTTCGGTGCATATTATCAATTATTCTTTTCGCCCGGTAGCGTGTATATGGTGATTATGCGTCTCACGTGCTGTAGTTTCACCAGCCTCAGCTAGGAGAGTCTACCCTTCGCTCATCCCTCAAGAGTAACCAGAAAAATATGTAGTATCCGATGTGGGCGGGGCGAGCGCGGAAAATCGTCGATTATTCATTTAGTGAAGGGCGTAAAAATGAAGGAGAACATCCGAGACACGATAAAATTAGGTAATGGATTAACGATGAAATTTCAAATACGGATGTAGGCTTAGCGAATATCCGGAGTATTCCGTTGCGTTACCCTCCAATGGAGGGAAGGAGGGGTCCGGCGTTGTGTGACGAAGCGTGACCCGTAACAACGGTCACAAGTGGTGGAGAATGACGCAGAGAGCATGCAAATATTATGCCATATACACGAGGGAAAGTCGGAGAAATAAATTATTTTCGAGATCCAGCGCTTTTTGCTCTAAGGGGAGACGGTCAACAGCTAAGACAATTTGTGCCATCAAGGGATAGGTGGCTGATTGGGAAGAAGTGGGGTTTGGGGGAGTGAAGGAAGGGTGGAGAGAAACCCGGTGTCGGCATTTCCTGTTCTTATCAAGGGCGTCAATGCGGTCCATTGCTCAATGTCCCATCCGACGGACGGAGTACTTATAGTTCGACCATATATAATACATACGGAAATTCGCATTAATGAAGCAGCTTTAACGAATGACTGCTAAACATTTTTCTTAATTTTGAAGGAAAAGAAGCATTCTTCAATCGCTACACTTTTGGACTTAAAAGAACACAATACACAAGGAGAATCAATAATGCGAAGTTGGTGGGGTGGTCCGGATCCCAGTCCTCAATTCCACTCCACGGCACCCGACACACGAAAGTAATCCTGAGCCACCTTTAAAAGTTCACAGAAACTCGGAGCTAAATAAATACCTCGAGGTTTATGATAACCCGCTGATAAATAATCTCTCATCTCATGAACTTTGAACGGGAAACATCTAAAAATATATTTAGAGAATACGCGTTTTGTTCTTCACGCACGTGTATCCTTGGTCTTCACTGTAGTTCGACCCGAAAATTAGACAATCGATGAAATACTACAATAACGAATAAAAGAGGAATTTAATATACATACGATCAATGCGATCCCGCTAACCACAATGTTATTTTGCGTCTCTGAAGACTTACATGTTGTAAACGTAACGGGGGTTGACTTTTAAGCTCCTGTTTGAAGGTAACATCAAAAATGTATTTACTAATAACTTTATTCTGTGAACGACGTTGAGGAAATTCTCTTGAAGAATACATTGCTTTGATAGCTGTGGGATTAATCGCCAATTAGCAGCAAGGCGATGAGCTTCCCACGTTTCTGAAATACTTTCCTAACCTCCACTTGGCTTGCCTTTCCTTCGTGCGAATTGGCTTCCATTGTGCCCAGCCAACTAACAATGGTCATAAACCCTGGTTGGTCAGACGGGCGAGAGAGTATAGAGCTTCACCGAGTACTTCACCCATAGGTGCCGTGATCACGAACAGAGGCTCTAGAGACCGGATCCACTAATCTCCGTAGAGCTGCCGCCTTCTCACAACCTTCCTCTGAATTTCTCCCAAGAAGGTTACGTACGCGTTCGCAGTAATCCCCGTCCCTTCCGTGATTAAGGTATTCTCCGAAAGGGAAGCCGAGTGTAAAAATGCTAAGTCAATGCGATGGTAACAAGACTTAGGCTGAATCACACCGGGGGACCACTCCAGGCGTTATTAGTGCAATGGGACGAGATAAAATGAAGCGAAAATCTAAGAACACAACGCGTGACACGCGTTCAAAGTAACTGAATAATGTTTTCTCCTCAGCGGCGTTAGTTACTAGTGATATCGTGATATCTTGTGATATCGTGATATCTTGTGATATCGTGCTTTATATCTAAAAAATGACTGAATGTTAAGACATTTTGAGTAAAAACTCACTCAGACCTCCCAAAGAGTCCCAAAATATTCATCGATTTTGAGGGAGATCCACTCCCTTTCTTCCAAAGTAGATGCCGTTACTAGAAATACATGTTCCCAAAAGCGTTAGATGCCGGTTTTCCTCCGTGTCTCTTCCCCTTCATTTACGCTTTCGGTACAATTTTTAACACACTGTGGCTACAACATATATTAAAATGCCAGTCTCGATCTTTCTATTTCATTTACTCTCGTATTTCTGTATCGCTTCGGTGACTCCGGCAATGAAGTCACTTCGGGTGTACCACAGAGTAGTGTCATAGGTCCTCTCTTGTTCCTTCGGGACAAAATGATATCAATAATGTTGTAAAAATTAAGTTTCGTCTATTTCTCTGACTCCGTAGTTTAAAGGGAAATTCTAAGCCCAAAAGATAAAGAATCTTTGAATGGTGACCTATTGAAGCAATTGAAAACTGTCGTGATACGTGTCGTCGTCGTCAGTTGGAATTAAAGTTCAAAAAATGTGTAGCAATGAATTTTCGGAAAAAGAAAAGTTCTCATCCTAGTACTAACTACATTAGGAATAATAAATTAACAAACGTGGAATCCATTAAATACACATATTAAACACGTACTTGAAATAATGGGTCAAGCTAATCGTTGGAAACTGAGATTCATCAAAAGAGTACTGGGCAAATGTGACGATTATGTACGAAAATATGATGGCCAAACCGACAGATAAAAAATGTATTTCTTTCCTCGTACAATTAGGGATATGAATAGTTTTAAATATTTCAATAGTATATATACAAGTGCATCAATGCATAGGTAGCTGCATGCTATTGTAAGCAAACCCAGTTAACAGTATGTCTGAGCATGCTTGCTTACCTATTTAAATCTATTTTTAAATTGTTATGTTTCGACTAGAATATAGGAACTAATCCTTTCATGTTATGTTGTGCATGTTTGGCGTGATTTCACCCCCTGCCAACACCTTTATGGTGGCTGGTAGGGTATTGTGTTGATGCAGATGTGACGGCCGCACCCCTCAACCAGAGAGAGTCATGTCGCCAATCTATGAAGTTGGCGTTCAATAAATCTGAGCCATTCTTTTTTCCCCTACTTCAACCATTTTGGGCCAGTTCCCTCGCCTGGACAGTACTACAGTGGGCTACAGTAGGTGTCACTAAACATCAAATCACCAACTAATAATACTGCCATTATCTGTTGCAACAGCGATGACGCTAATACAATCTCAGTACAGATTCCTAAATCTTTCGTTTCCAGTTTTTCACGATACTAATCCTCTCTCTAGCTTACTTCGTGGATAACCTTAACTCGCAAGCTGACCCCCATCCAAACCAGGCGAATGAATACAATGTCTGCATCATACGATGTATCCCGAATTTTTCTCAGCAGCCTTTTCCAATTCCATTATTCTTGGGGGTACAACTAGGCCCTGACGATGAAATTGATTTAAGAAAGCTTTCATTTAATTAAAACCTCTTGTCATCTTAACGAGGGGGCGTTTCTTTGGAGCGGCTTATATCGGTATTTTTTTCGACCTGCCATAATTTTCATCCGAGCCTCAACCACCCTAATTTGCACGGGTGACATAAACGTGTCCCTAAATCTACCACTGCCGGGATTCAAACACAAGCTCTCGTTATGGGAGGCTAATACCTTAACCATTACAACCACACGACCCCCAATTTATAGGAGCCATCCGCAGCAATGAGACACGTACCCACAAACCTCGTGTTCAGTACCCGAGTGGTAAATGAACTATATTCGCCAGTGTCTCCCAGCCTTCATCCTTGATTTTTTTACAATTAATTAAGTTGCGCTATCTCATAGGATCTATTAATCACATTCTTTTTGGAAGGGTAATGAGTTTATCGGGTTCACAAAATAAAATCCAGAGTTGGGATGCGATATTTTTGTCCGGAAATTCCTGATTTTTTTCTCATCCCTGGACTGTCATGAACCATTGCGTATTTAAGAAATACCACCTTCTCGAAAGCAGTAATTTACTACGATTAAAAGCTAGTAGATTTTCATGCCTCGCACGCTGGGGCATTTTCTTATCTCTCACGCGTAATCCTATACCAATTTTTACATCGTGTAAAACGCGATTTACGCGATTTTTACGCGTAATCCTATACAATTTTTACACAGGAAGGATGGGGCTGGAATCGAAACCAAGGCATTTGCGTCGTTCGCGAATGCCGTACCTTCACGGGCACGAGCGGCGGCATAATTGCAGCAATTAATAACGGACGCGAAAAAAATAACAATACCCCTCCTGAGGGAAAAGGTCCACCTCTTTCGACAATCGCTGTAATTCCCACCCACACTCCGCCGGCTAGGGACTCCCCAGAGGCCAGCTCCGCCGCCACCCTCTCCTCTCTCCAAGTGACCCTCCATGACTCCCGGCCTTTTGAGCCTCGCGTGTCGGGAGCCCTTCCACCCCCACACCTCCCAACCTCCTCCCCCGACACCTGCACGCCACCGAGGACACCCAACGACACTTGAATATTCCCGATGGACGGCGGCTGTGCCTCACCGAATCAAGTCAGCCCCGCTACCCATAGAGCCGCCAGCCCTCTCCTCTCCCCCCTCCCCTTTCCCGTACACCGGGAGCCAGGGGGGGGTCACACGTTGCGCTTGCTACGTGATCATGAGTTGTCCGCACATTTAGAGAATAAAAACCTCCCTCCCATCGAGTACTGGCCGAGCCTGTTTCCTCGGAACGTGACGCGCGTTAACCCTGCTGCGTTGCACAAATAGGGGAAATTATCCGAAAAAAAAAACAATCCGGAGGATTACTGTTATTAATACTTATGTATATTTTTTTCTCTCCAAAAGCGTAACCCTGACCCTATCGCGCTCCCCTGCCCCTTTTCATCGGATATACATCAGGCGGGTTATATATTGCTAACTCCTCAGAAATCGATGAATTATTCATGATGCTCATTTCTTATTGATTTGCCTTAAAATGTTTCGTCGAAGGATTAGTTTCGTCAGAGATTATACCGAAGGACGAATTTCTTTCGCTCCCGATATTCCTGGGTTATTTGCACGCTTCAATTTGAGGTCTTTTGTCCATCGCCAAGTGAAATGAGGGCGTTGGGGGGCTTTAATGTGCCATGGAAAATATATCAAGCCGTTTCTTTCTAGGAATGATTCGATAAAGGAGAGAGACGGTGCTCAATTCACATTCTTTCCCTGAATTACCATTTATTTCTGGAATTAATATTTGTCACAAAAATGACGCATACATAATAGATAATTAGTCCCAGACTCTTTTCCATGTAGATAAATGCAGGAGTAACAACCAGGCTGCCAACATTATTTACATGATTGTGGGGCATGCACGCCAATAGGCTGACTAAATTGATAAGCACTATAGTACACATTTTACTGTCTCTTCTCCCCAAAGTGAATCATCGCTAACGCGGAGAGGTAGAGAAATAAAGCATGTACTAAATGTGAGAAATAAAACAAGTTCATGATGCAACCGACTATCATATTTTAACCCAGTTACCACCTCTTCATCACGGTTTTAAACGTACGTCACCCTTGATACCTTATCTCCCTGGTTGTGTCTTTTTGAAGGTAATTATTGGTAGTAAGTAATTACTATATCCCATATCCTTATGCAGAGGGAGTTGAGCTGAAAATAGCACCGCAGAGAAGAATATTGACATAAAGACGCATTGATTCATTTCATTGATAGTTTTGAATATTTATAACAAGAAAAAGTGTTATTGCGCACAAATATCGGTGGTCATGGATTAACACAGAAGAACTACATCCTATCATGTTTTGTTCAACATCCGGACGACGGATTAAAAGTCACTTAATTTTATAATTAAACATTTATAAAATGTATTGAATGGCTACCCTGTAAGCCATGCCCAGGGTGTGTGGCGGGGGGTGAGTTATCACTAAACATACAGTAGTATATGCACTGAAGTTTTCATATACTACCTTTATAATGATAGATTACTAAGAATATCACCCAGGGCACTCAATAACACTTCCACTTTTAACGCAACATTCGAAGAAACATTCGAGAAGTACTACAAACACCACCTTAGTCTTATCTCTTGTTTGCTTCAACTGTCTTATTGTAATGTGCGTGACTGCATGCTCACGTCAATGGAAATTTATTGTTTTATCTAGGCATCACGGTGTGAGACGCCTTAATGCTGTTATGATCACCAATTGTATGAAGATAGTACGAGTTTTTGAACCTGCTTATGTTGCACCTTGTTTTTCTAATCTTATCTGAGAGGTCTATCAATGTAGTGTGGGGCCTTCATAATTTCATCTACATCTACATAATACCCTGCAAGCCACCACAAGGGTGTGTGGCAGGGGGTGATTGCTCTCACCAAACATGCACTACATATCATGCATAAAAAAAGGAATAGTATTAATATAGTAGTCAGAACTACACTATTTAAAAAAGATAGAAATTGCAAAGCAAACATGCAAAAACATTCTGTTAGTAGGGTTAGCTTTAAGTACTCATACCAACATGCAGCTACCAATGCTATTCATTGCTACTCTCCGATGGGACATATTTACCGTTATTCGTATCTCTTATTGTGCGAGGGAAAAAGGACATTTTGAATCGGTCAGTTCGGCAATCAATTTCTCTAACTTTATGATTATGGTCCAGTCTGCCATAGTAAGTTGGGGTTCGTAAAATATTTTTAACATCATCACTGAAAATATTGCCTTGGAATTTGTGGAAGAGATTAAGTCTAAATTTCAACCTGCGATCTGACAATGATTCCCATTTCAATTCATTTAATAGACTGGTTACGCTAATATAATTATCGTATCGTCCCTTTACAAATCTTGCCGATCTTCGCTGCACACGTTCAAGTTCATGACTTAGACCGATTTCGTAGGGATCCCATACACTGGCAGCATATTCCAAATGAGGTCTAACAAGGGAAAAGTAGCTGATTTCTCGTACATGATCGTCACATTTACCCAATACTCTTTTAATGAAACCGAGTTTGCGATTCGCTTGACCCATTATTTCACGAATGTGTTTACCCCAGGAAAGATCATTTGTCAGTCTTATTCCAAGATATTTAATGGATTCCACGTTTGTTAATTCATTATTACTTATTTTGTAAGTGGTAGGAGGAGAGCTATTCTTTTTCCAAAAATTCATTACAAGACATTTCTTAAAGTTTAATTCTAACTGCCATGTATCACACCAAGTTTCAATTGCTTGTAGGTCGGTTTGTTGGTAAACTCTTCTGCACCCCACCTATGCAAAAGCCTTAGTCTGGCTTGCTGTATTCGCATTTGAAGGGTCTCCCATCCCAGTGTCTCTAGCAACGAAGTTACTCTCGCCCATCTCTTAATTTAGGTACACATAATATTTCGTTCTCAACTCTGCTCATACACTGATTCGGTAAATCAGGAAATGAGGGTAAAATAGCCATATAAACTTTCCTCATGAAGAGAGAAATCCACAACGCTCTAAACGTTCTGAATGTGATTTCGCATCACACTCTTACCTACGTACTGTGCGAAGTGACCTCAGAAGCCAATGCAGGGAAAAAAACTACTGCAACTGCGCCAGAGAGGGAAAAACCTGTTGGCCCAGCGTCGCCTTCGAGAGGGAGTGGGTGTGGAATGGTGGGCTGGCACAGTCGGGCAACTTGGGCACTGACTAAGGAACTCTGCCCACAATCGACCATGAACATTATAATTTTAGAAGACATTCAAGCGCGGGAAATACGAAGAGTTTCCATGGCCTCGTAAATGCTCAAACCGAACAGATACCAGGGAAGATATAAGATGCAAAGACAAAACGCAGTCACTGAGAGACATCTCAAATTGGCTCATGATGCTCGAGAAACTGACAATACCGTCTCGACACGTGGTTCTCACCTCTAAGCGCGAAACAGAGGGAAGGGCCGCGATAGCTTCTCTCGGGTACCGTCGCACTTATAAGGCGCTGAGAGTTTCGATAAAAGTTTCTAATGCGTAAATAAAGATAGCTGAATCAAAGAATAACAAAAAGATTCATTACCATGATAATAAGATTGCTACTGGGGTTAAGTGCTGATCATCTTTCTGCGTTATACCGGTACCAACAACCTACAGTCATGCTAGGTAAATGACACAGATATTTTCCGACTATTTTTTGTTTACTTTACCGCGCTAACCGCATATTGTCTCAGATAATACGCTTCTACATCTACATAATACCCTGCAAGCCACCATAAAGGTGTGTGGCAGGGGGTGAACTCTCACCAAACATGCACTACATATCATCCATAAAAACAGGATTAGTACTTGTATAGGTACTGTTCAAAACTACGCTATTTAAAAAAAGATAAAAATAGCAAAACATACATGCAAAAACATGCCGTTAGTTGGGTTAGCTATAAGTCCTTATACCAACATGCAGCTACCAATGTTATCCATTGCTACACTCGTACTGGATATATTTACCGTTATTCATATTCTTTATAGTACGAGGAAAAAAGGACATTTAGAATCTGTCAGTTCGGCAATAAATTTCTCGTTTGTGATTATGGTCCATTCTACCGCAGTAAGTTGGGGTCCGCTTTAATTAAAAATTATCCAAGTCGTCCTGATCGTTTGTAAACCTAGCGCAAAAGAACGAAAAACAATTTTCTTGATGACGATGCCAAGACTATAAGGTTAAAATGGAAAAAAGGATTCCAATTCTTGACTTTGACGGTCAATGGCCCAGGATTTATACGACTAGTTTACTCTCGGAAGAAAAAGTAAGCAGTAGAACACGCAAACTGAATGGCATTTGGAGCGTATAGAAAGGAATCAAGCGATGATAATCAATCAACAATTCGTCAACGATAACAAACAATCAGGTATGATGTAGCCACATTTTTGCTTCAGCCTCATAACTATCATATAAACGGAGATAAATCGCACTCATGGGCTCATAAATGAAAAAGCATTCATATATAATTTAGAAGAACTGAAAAGTACACATATTAAGTACTACAGTACGTATTCGAGTTGACGATTAAGTGATTCAACAATACACATTTCAAGAACTTGTTTGGAGATGCTTTCGATGAGCGGTCACGTAAAAGTAGTCTTATTTTGCGTGCCCACATGAGACTAAATGTAAAATATTTCATTTTTGTGGAAGACTGGCAAGAAATTTCACATTCTCTGCATTCGTTCGGTGTCGACGTTTACTTAATACCCTACGAGCCACCAAGAGGGTGTGTGGCAGAGGGTGAAGATCACCAAACATGCACCATTGACATGCAACTAGGCTACTACATGGAGACATGCTAGATAATATCTGTGTCTGTCCCCGAGGGTGATCGCTTTGAATTGGCAGCAGTATTGCATG
This sequence comes from Platycnemis pennipes, assembly GCA_933228895.1. Classification (NCBI taxonomy): domain Eukaryota; kingdom Metazoa; phylum Arthropoda; class Insecta; order Odonata; family Platycnemididae; genus Platycnemis; species Platycnemis pennipes. The sequence continues at coordinate 82,865,493 of OW121846.1, forward strand.
TAAAGATACTTTATTTTTGTCATAAACTCTATTTATCTTAGAAATATAACACTAAAAATCAGTAATGTACTAGCATAGGATTTTACTGATTGATTTTAATGCATGCAATTCAGATGAACAAATAAAAAATACCACGAGAAAAGCATTACTGGTTAGTTAGTTTCCGGCTAGTTGACATGTATAGGCTAACGTTGACGTCACACAAACGAAGGCATAGGCCGAAAATTGGTCTAATTGAACTCTAAATTGAAACTTCAGCATTAAACCTGTGGTTTCAACCATACCAAACATGTGGTTTCAACACAAATAAAGTGTGGAATGCACAAAGTTATCACCATTTTCCTGCAAGGCAGTTTCACAAAGTAAAGCCTGAAACTTGACAATACATTTGTACTCATATTTCAAATGTTTACTGAAGGCATCTAGAGTGAAGGTATTTCCAAAAGTTAGTACAGTAATATAAGATCAATTACTTGCACACTTTTAGAGAACCTGCGTCATGTCCAAGACTGAATAAGGGTGCCACAAAAGCAGCTCCAGTAAAAGCCTCGCAGTATCTTACAAAGGAAAATGAACCTGAACCCTACTAGGTATCATGAGCGATTTACAACTGAAAGAAATTTTCAGCAATACAAGTACTTTAATGTTTTTATTCGTCCTTCACTTAAAGCTCCATTTATGGAATCCAAAATTTACGCTATCTCTGTTGCTGTATTCTAGGCGAAAATCTTCACCAAATTCGAGCAGAAAAAAATCCGAACTGGAACTGGTTCATCGTGACTTCTCGATATCTAAATGACAATCAATATGCTTTCACTAAACAATAAGAAGAAACCAGGAATACGTAGAAATATATGGGAGGAAATTGAATCATCACACGTTAAAATAAAATTTCTCTTCATTTTGAACTTTGATATTGGTCTCATTTTCTAAAGATAACTTGCAGCATAAAAGTATAAACCGATAAACGGAATGTCGAAAGTTGAAAATGGAAATAAATAAATTAATTGTAAAAAAAAATTCCATTAAATAACGCGTGCTGCTCTGAGTAATTATGTAAGAGAGAAACCAAGTTTTACAGGCACGAAAGTCGATTTATTCAACGATCAAGGCAATTATTCATGGATATTTACTATTTGTGACTCAAAAAACATAAGATAGAGGAAAAACGGCGTCCAAAAATACTGAAAAAGTAAAAATTAAGTGTGAATGACCATTCTTCGCAAAAATAAGGATATATATTTACAGAAGACTTATGTTTCAAATGTTTCCGCGGGTGGATCAGGTCCACGGGTCGCAATTCGCGCACTAGCGGCTTAGAGACGCAGACTAAAACTTCCTGTGATGCTAACTTGCCTGCTAGACGGCACCTTGAGAAGATCCAGTCATCGCTCAAGTGAGTACCATAACTCTACCTGCAGTCAGATGATGTAGCTACGACCAGAAAAAAAATTCTTATCTGTTCGGCTGGGTGACACCAATTGGAGGCCGAGGTTGCATGCGCCGGTGAGTGAGGAGGTGGAGGAAGAGGAGGCAGTCCGCCTCACCTTCCGAATATAACGACCCTCGGCGGATGAATTAGTCAGCGGCCGACATGTATTTTGATGAAGATGAAGCAGGCGGATTTCCTGGCCGGGGGCAGCTCCTCTTCCTTTTCTAATTCATGCGCTTCGTTTTTGCCCCCTTGGGCGTGGAGCAGCCCACGACGTCCAGTGACGTGCTCATTAACTCTTTAACGAGCGACCGTCTCCACTCTTTCAGTCTCTTCTAAATTATTACGGAGAGGGTATCTGGGGACTTTCGACCACGTCTCAAGTTGAGAAAGGAACAGAAAATGGTTGAAGAAACTGGCTGCAAATCAGCAAATTGGACCCATTCCGTGCTGATGCCAAGTGAGACATAAACACTTATAATCACAGGAAGCCTTCAAAAGACAATATTGCGTGTTACTGCTTAGTGCAACACACCCGCGTTTCGCGGAAGAGACTGCCCGAGGAATGCTGTAAACTGAACCAGGCGGTTAAAGCTATGAAAAGCTCGAGTAAATCTGGTCAGTCATGAGGCAAGTTTACACACTCCTAAGCGCGATAAGTAGACGCAGAGAAAACTGACGACATGGCATGGAGTGGAGAAGTCAGTTTCGAAGTTGACAAGTTACTAAGTTTATACAGATCTGTTAAAGGAAAAGCTGGAGTAGTGTAATGACTATTGCATAAGTATCAAATTATTCACGACAATAAAGGATTCGTAATGAATTACTTCAAATATAAATCGCATCTGGAGAATGTTAAAATACATTATGATTTAAAACACGGGGCTATTGCGATGAAAACTAACTACGTCCTTGGACACAAGATCAACAGCTTTTTTCTTACTTTATCCAGAGAAAGGTCATTTTTACCCCAACCACTAAGCAAATTCGTTCACGTCTTACACACACACACAAAATAAGATAGAAAAGGCGAGGAGGCATTTCCTGAAGGGTCAGTCCTCCTAGCCAGGCCATTACATCAGCAGGAAATCAGTTCATCGTTTTCAATTTGGACTTCCCACCGTCCCTTCCGCTCTCACGAAGGCTCCTAAATCGTAGAAATGAAGTGGAAGCCACGAACCTCAGCGGAGGACTTATGAAAGCTAACGAAAATTAAACATTTCGATCGCTTTTCAAATATGTTTAAAAATCATCCATATTCAGCATTCGGTTCTAATCTCAAGCAAATTTAGCGGGAAAGCACTAGCACTTTGAAAGAAAGTTCCCGTTTGAATGCGTTTGAGAAAAGTACCTACTAGCTGGCCGCGGTAGTAAGTCGGCAAAGCGCCGGCCATGAAGTCCAAAGGTCGCATATTTGAATACCACCCAGGAAATACAGGTTGCGCTCGTCTTAGGAATAAGCTTAGGACTAATTTAAGGATCGGGCGTGTGTGATGACTGTGTTGATGGTCTGTCATCCCGAGGGCCGGGGCTCGAATCGAGAAAGTGTAATCACGTCGTTAACTCACCTGCCTCCCGTCAAAGTATAAACGGAAAAGCGTAATAAAATTAGAGGTTGTTTGAAATTGGTTTCCATTGCAATAACAAAATAAAAAAGATAGTATAATTAAAACACTGATGAAATTTTTTTTTTCATACACTGCAGAAATGTTTCACTTATTACGGCTTTGCCTCATTTTGTGATCATTCCATTTTATAGTTCCGCGAAAGCTACTATAAGAAGACATGATGTTAATTAATAGAAAAAATTTAGGTATTCCTAGTAGTATCATCTTCAAAACCAAAAGTATAATGTTTACGAGATGTAATTCCTAGAGAAGAAAACGTTATTTTGCCATCATATTTTAATAGAATTTGTTGGTAGATTTAGTAGAAAGTAAGTGAATTTAGTAGAATAGTAAGTTTCAATGCATTCATAATGGTTATAAAGAACTATATATTTTAATCCTAAGACAAACGCAAAGGGGAATTTGAACCTACAACCTTTGGGTTCTCAGATCGTCGCTTTACTGGCCTTACTGTGTAGGGTGGTACGAGATTTGTAAATCATGGAATGCAATCACAGGACATTACGCAATTACGTATTTGCCATGATTGAAAGAGAAAGAAAGCCTCGAGATATATGAGAAGACATGTTGATGCAAGTAATTAAGAGTGGAAGGGATCACAAAGGACGAAATCTAGGTAACCAAGTAAGAAGGAGGCAATTTATGAGGCTTGAAAATGGATAGCACATATGCCTAATTAAAGAAAAATTACACGAACAAGGTCTCCAAATAAAAGCCTCAAGCATGAGAGGATCGCATAAAATGTAGGTCTACTTAGGTCACACGTGTTAGTTTAATCTTTGCAACGTGAAGGAATTACAGTATCAATCTGTTTTGTTTTTTATAAAATACCGTATCTTCCGAAAGGGAATGAAAGTGTTTATTCCATCAATGAATACAATTACGGAATAAATTGTTACAAAATTACAACTACAGGTTTATAATGCAATGAAACAAGAAGGAAGCCTTAAGGACCACATAAACGTCTAAAGTGAACTGGATACCTTTCATAAAAATGTTTTTCGCCGTACTTAAAGGTCAGTAGATTTTACGATGCGAAAAGTCAGGGCCTTTCAAAAACATCTCCTGTACCTAACCATTTGCAAAATAAACTGTAAATATACCAACACGGTGAAATTGTATTCCAAAATCACGAAAAATAAAATAAAATGACATATTTCGATGAAAGTAAAAGGTGAGTTGGTGTATGTTATACCATCTCTAAAAAAAGTAGGGCCCAGTAAAATAACTAAAAAAATACCAGGCTAGATTTTTTTCCGTTTAACGATGTTCCATTAACTGAGCCGAGGCTACTCATGGAAATTCTCTTCACTAACCCACCCTGCGGTACCAATTACTTGCCCGGCCCGGTTGACAAATAAAAAAAGTGAAGCATTTATTACCCAGGCAATTGAAAAATTTGTTGCAGTTCACTTTTAGAGAATCCAAGTAATTTTCCGGGTGAAAGTTCATTTCATTCCATATATTATTCCCTTTCGTGGTTAGTAGCGAGCGATCATTTCAACTGGCAAAGGAGAGACTAATCTAGTAATTTCCTAGAACACAGCTAAAAAGTCGCATTCAAATCCAAGCTTTTGTCATCTATTTCTTTCAGATGTGCTCACTCGACAAAGCAGAACCCGTCGCTACACCGATGATGAGTCAGGCGAGTCCGCGTGCCCGGTTGAAATGAAGCAGCTATCGATTGCGGTCATTTATTCATGCAAGGGGCCCGGAGAGTTGCATACATTACCCCCCCGAGATTAACTCTCGGGACAGAATTTGTCACTTCCTGGTCACGGAAGGACAATGGAAAGAACATTTGCTTAAATTTAAAAATTTAAAAAAATGTTGTCAAAGTGTTGTAACCACAAGATAATGCGTTATACACTATGTATCACGGACTTCTCTCGGCTAGAGACTTGATAGAGTTGATGTCTTTTTATTGACATATTTCATTGCTCTACTAGATTTTGTAATTACATACTTATGTGCCTCGTCAGTAATGATTGTGTATAACTATCAATATGGTTTCCGTTCGCCTCATACACAGATTAATTAATTTCGAGCAGTAACTTTAAAATTAGGAATGCGCTTCCTGAGATAATATGGGAAATAGTGACTCACTTGTACAATCATGCCTCGGGTGCATTACCTGCTGATGCTGATCGCGCATGCCCAGTACTTAGAACATACCCATTTGTATTTTAGGGAATAATCATAATGAGCATGACTTAAACAGTTTATTTTCAGCGAAATAATTTACCATAATTCCTGTGGACACTGTTGAAATTAAAATAAGACTAGCAGACCTGCGGCCTGCTTTGCAGGCAGTCTCTCTCTGGTGTGCTCTTGAGGTGAAATTTGTGTTCTAGTGTCAAATGAGGTTTTACAAAGTGTGTGGAAACTACTGATGACAAATTACCAATAGGTGGCGGTAGTGCTGGTGCTTCAGGCAGGCAGTTACTTCACTACTCAAAGTAGCCTTTGCATTTTTTTACACTTTTGTGCACCAACTTTTCATAAGCATTTCGTATGCAGAGAGAAGGAAATGGCTATTTTATAAATAGAGAAAAGTGTCAAACTCTAATTATCCTATATGTTTTTGTACTCTTTTCTACACCATATTTTCATTATATGTTGTCTTCCACTCTAAAAAACAACATTTTTTGCATTTTTCTCTGCACCACAAACTGCTAAAAATCCAAAACTGCTACCAAATCATGCAGGAAGAGAATCCCCACTCAACGCACCAAACCTCACTCTTTTAGTTAAAAACTTGGGAGAGAACAAAACAAAACGGATACAGAATGACTGACTGACTGACACGGTACAAAATTAGTATATATTCGAATTAACATGCTGATTTAGCAACAAACATTAACACATAATAAACGTTTTATAACCTTCTTTCAACTAGTAGAAAAGTACTTCAAAACGCCTAGCTCTGAAATTCACATTTCATGCACAAGATCGGGGCCGGTAGGCAAAAATTGTTTTATTACACTATCTGCACATCGAAAACGCCAATAAATATTTTCATACTTAGAAAATTGATTGATGAAACTAATTCCACTTTCTTCATTTTCTTCAATCCAATGTTTGTCCCTTTACCAAAAACGTAAACACATTTACTTGGCAACGTAAACAAATTCGCATAGCACTGGTTTCCCATGTTAAAAAATAGGGAAAACACCAATTTTTCTTTTGCATTTTTCTCTGCACCACAAACTGCTAAAAATCCAAAACTACTACCAAATCATACAGACAGAGAATCCACACTCAACGCACCAAACCTCACTCTTCTAGCTCAAAAATTGGGAGAGAACGAAACACATCAGAATGACGGACTGACACGCTAGAAAATTAATATATATATATAGATGAATGTGCTATAGGGAATACATAATTAACCTATGAATAACAGTGTGATTTATGACAATGAATGCATCGACATAGTGCATGATCTAAACATGCAAGACGCACTATGAGTTTTATACGACCCTTGCGATCCCTACACCTTCGACATGACCCAAAAATCCAAATTCACTGATCACCAGGTGAGCAGTTGAAGAATAATGAATGAACCTAGTGATACACTTTCAACGGATTTTAATTACACGAATATACTCAGAAAAAAGTACCGCAACGACGACGTAGATCACAAAAAAATTGAACGTTCCTGCATCAATGGCCACGAGTATTTTGTGAGAGGGAAAGATAAACAGTAATTTATAACCCACTTTATATGTTGCGGAGCCTGCTTCGCCAAATTTTAAACTAAATTCACACCTCTCCGTCTACTGTGGAGACAAAAACGATTTCATATTCCAGCGTCTCTTTTTTGACGATCTCCGTCATCACTGTTACGGACCATCCAAAGGGGTCAGAAAAGAGATAAGTGCTACTCATCTTCGCGCGGCGGATATCCGCGAGACATAAAGCATCTGCTTAATTTACAGGTAATACGGGTGCCGGTTAAGTAACCGGTTTGACCGGGACTCTCGCAGAAGCGGAGGGGGAGGAGGGGGTCAGTCCCGCAACACCCTCTTTTGTGCTGGGCTAGAAGATGCGGCGCCGCTTGAGAAGTTAATGCTTGACCATTCCTCGGAGCCGAGCTGCGGCAAATTTTCACGTTTTGATGGGAAACGAGATGAGGCGGCCGACAGCAATTCGCGGAAAAACCATGAAAATGAATTAATGCGAAACTCCCTCGCTATCTGGCCCTTCGTTCTTTTTTTTTCGTGGAGGGACATTAAAAACGAGCTGAGGTCTACAAGCTCCCAAAACTATCGTTACGAAATTACTGGCGAGTGCCGTGATAACGTGTAATGTTCCTTATGCCGCGGAGGACAGAATGACTAACATTTTCACGGAAGTCCACCTGTGACGTGGACTGAGTTCAGTTCAGTTCAGTGAAAACATTATCTGTGAGAAGGCTTCTGCTGAATCTGTAATTTGGGGCATACAAATATGTGCAAGCAGTATGCAGAAAAAAACATAAAGGTCACTTTTTGGATGCAAAATCGCACCATTATCAAGCTCTGATTAACACCTTATTCGCCCATAGTATCAACAGCATTTCAAACGCCAAATGGCTTCCCTCATAGAGGCCACACCTAATTTCGGGGCTAGAGAAGAATGGATATCATAGACATGATCCTCATAACAGTCGCAAAGAAAGAAAAGGAATTGGCGGGAGCGCGAGATGTGATAAGGAAAAAAACCGAGAAATATTTTAAGAGAACCCAGCCGCATATGCCACAAATCCATATATATATCGCAGGGACGATACAAAATATAAATAAGATCCTTCGGAAATAAAGTGAAAAGGTTCGCAGCCACAAATACAAAAGGAGATATCGTCCCTTAACCTAATGACAGGATACTCGATTTAATGAACGAAGGGGCATAAGTCAATTTAAATACTGATAAATTTAAATTCCTCCCATTTGAGTTTTTACAAGTGATTACGCACCTTCCAATAGACGGGAACTCGTTTAGTACATTTTACTATCCTTTTACCATTCCAATGGGATGCCTCTTCTCCACTCCTCAAAGGAGAGGAAGAATAATATTTTCAAGCACACTGAATGAAAAACGAATAGGGTATCGACACGCATTCCGTCAAAATAATTTTTCTCGAGCCATTTATTACGAGTCACTTATTAGGAGCAGTAACAGGAATATGGTGAGGGTTCTCCAATTCCGCCAATACAGCAGTGACCAAATTCATAAAGCCTGGGTTACGGACCCCCTCTCGCTCTATGACTCTGAATGTTCGCGAAAATTCATTTTCGCAAATAATATAGAACTTGAATACTAAATTACTGTCTATAACATTCTTATCGTTATCCCATGGAGTCAACACAACTGCGAGTTTTATCACCGGGCCTGGGAAACTCAACTTAAGTTTTTTTTTCTTAGTTTCCACCTCTAAAACTAAGTAGGGTTTCTGGTGTTTGATTATACTTGTATTCATGTACCTATTAATAAGCACAATATTTCATAGTTGATGAGCTCGTGGTTTGGGCATTAAATTTGGGCTGTGGGTTTTGCTAGATAAAAATATCTTGATCTATTCAGGTTACAAACAAGTTCGAAGTCATACTGCTCCTGAGTTACCTCGTATATGCCTGATCACAATGTTTTTCTCTTGCGCGCATACAACTTAATAGATAGATAGATTTGTGTTTTAGGGGTGCTTCGACGGCAGTGGTCATTTCGCACCTCCTACATACCCTTTAAAACAAAAGTGATTAGAATGCTGAGTAGATATCTTATATTTTTTCGAATTTTTATATTTTAGATACTACTTATCTTCATAGTAATTTCATTAAATCGCTTTCATTCAGAAATTTAATTAGATTATTCATCCTCTCTAAACAGTTGCCTAAAATGTCAGGCAGTTCTCCTCTTATGTTAAAGATTTCCCGCAATTCCTTATATTTGTTACACTCCGTCAAGAGGTGCTTTACGCTCAGGGGACGGTCGCAATCGTCGCAGAACGGTGGATTTTTTTCCTCTGTAAAAAGGAACGAGTGTGTCAGGGTACAGTGCCCTATCCTCAAGCGTGCGATTGCAACCTCCTCTCCCATACAACTTAAGTTTACGAAAAATAAGTGAAATATATTTTATACTAAACACTCAAAAGCCAGCAATGGGGGAATATGCAAGAAATTTTCTCACAAGTTCAAATATACAAGCCAAAATTTTCTATGCCAACCACAAAGATTATTGAAAGCTAATAAAATGTTGCCGAAAATTGACGAAAGTCACGTGACCTGAAACTCCTTCGGACGCCACTGCACGGTATAGGTTCCATATTGATAGGAAAACAGACGTTTATTTTAGAAGAAAACGAATCGAGCATATTGCTTTGAGGATTTTAGCCGTCCCGTGATCGAAACATTGACAGAAAAGGAATTTAAAAAAGCAGATTCCGACAATTTCCCTTTGGCTGACCCCTTACAGTGGAATTCTTCATTTAAAAAATAGTGATTGCTTTGTAGCAGCAGAGATTCGCGGAGTGAAAACAAATAGAGCAATATACAAGCATGGCTTATTTTATGGATGATTTTCTCGTTACGATCCGTACTACTAAAATAAAAAATCAAAATACATTAGTTTATTGCATTAAACAAATGAGAAAAATACATACGTTTTCGCCAAGTATTCATAAAACAACTTACCCCCAATTACAACAGATTACACCGACTATAATGATACCGTGCCATGACGTCGTGTTTTTAAGCTGCCGAAAACGCACCATATTCAAATAATAATATCTTTGTAACGCAAATTAATTCTTCATCAAAATGTTCGCCAAGTAGATACAATTCGCTAATAAACTTCTCATTCAAAGAGTTATAAAAAATAGTGCATGTTCCCCATTCCAGCTCAGGAATGGGGCTCCCAGTGGTGTCAAGTTGGTCACGCACCGACTTGGCATCTAACAGTCGCGAGCTAGAATGCCACCATGGGAATGAGCCTTGTACTCATCTCATGATTACGCTTACAGTCAACCTAGGTAAGACGGTGCAATATATGATTAGTAGAAGTTCCTGAAACCTAATTTTACGACTAAGATAACGGAGTGATGAACTTGACTACTGTCAACAGCGAGTGATGAACTTGACTACTGTCAACAGCGTCAATCCCCGAATGATGTTCTCGTACTGGCATGGTGGAAGGCAATGAGGATACATTCCTGTGTCGGCAAAAATGGCGAGGGACTTCCTCGCAAACCTAATGGAATTTCTTCCATCAGAAGATTTTCAGAAGTATTGCAATCGCTAAGAAATATTGCAAGCAATAAATATTGCAATCGCTAAATAATGAGTCTGCCAAAAGTCTACTTTTAACCCGAGCATGACTCTCTATTTGATACAGCGAAATGAAAAAATGAAACTTAAATGTGACTTTAAAGCCGTGAACCGGTTAATAAGGTAAACTGTTTACTTTCTTTTTTAGTTGCGCTGATTGAGTGTTAGATGTACGTAACCTATTTTCTTCAATAAACAAATTTTAACGTAGTAAGGAGTATTACCGTTTCAACTGTCACCCATTTCACAGTCAGCGAAATCATTACAATTAGAAGCATTTTAGCCATTGTGCGTTTTAATAAAAAGATACAAATTTGCAAATTTATTAGTAACTAGGTAATATCAAGATCACCGATTTTCTTGGTTTGATAAGCAATCATTATCAATGAGCTTGTGAGAAAAAATGAGCTTTTCTATAATGAAATATTTTTTAAACGATACTTGAGACCTCCGTAATCCGAGGCTGAGACTAAACTGAACTTCACCTGACGACATTGGTATTCGGGAGAACGAGACGAGACCGAGACAGAGTGTCTCGTCTCGCAGTAATACTAGGCCTCGTCATGTATGTCACAATTTCTCGCAAAGTCATCACCTTGACATTATCAAACTTCATTCAATTGGAAAATGGAACATGCAGCTCCCAAATGTAAAGGGACATCACGATCTACTTGGTACAGCGAGCAACGCGCCCCGCGGCCTCCAGTTGAAAACCAGGCCCCGGACATGGACGCTGAGATGCGACCGAGATGAACGGTGGGCACCGTCCCGAGTGACTCCACATCAAGAAGCACGATCACCGCGCTGAGACTCAACCTTCATCCATGCCACGGTTCCACCAGCCCGAAAACTTTTGTATCCCGCGAGATCTTTTATGGCACTCATTAAGGCGGAAAACTCCGGCGCAAATTCGCCACGGACACTCGATTTGTTCCCAAAGCGCCGAATGGATTCTCCCTCTTGTCCAAAACCCATTCCAGACTCGCCGACTACCCTCACCCCCAACCCGCATTTCGCTCACTGCACACGAATGCTTAAAAGGCGTAAGGCAGCTGCGGCTTTAGGCGACCGCATCGGCGGAAAAAGCCGGAGAACAATGGTTTCAATCTTCTCGGTATTCTTTCGTTTCACACGGCACCGAAGAGTTAAAATGAGGGGATCCGAGGGAAGCGGACCGTGGAGGAAGGCGGCGGCTTCGGGGGAGCGGTGGCATTTCATCACCGGGGGAGGGGATGGAGAATCGTGAGACACCCGACCCGTGATGCCAGTCGACAATTTATGGTGTCACGGTGCCAGTTTTTGGGAGAGGTTGCCTGTGCTCTCTCACGCCAGCACCCGTGTATTCACCCGGCTGTCAAGGCCACCGCCTTGCTGGGCGTCGAGATGAAATGTGCGTATTTAAACGTGCCGTCACGAATGCACAAGACTCGGATCACTTCACACGGTTTCTCAAGGGTTCGTGCAGGGGATCGATCACAATCCTGCTGCGGCGAGCCCACACATCGCAGTTAATATCGAATCGCAGTGGGACAGGTGGAGATTACATCTTTTCAGCATCTGAGTCCTGAGGCGTTTTAAGGATCGTTTCAGGGGACAGAATTAGAATTTATCTCCCCTTTTCTGTTTTTTTTCACCCTGAAAATGAACGGGCTCGTCGCTCCTTTGAGCCAAAAGTGGGTGGATGACATAAGTACGGATACTTCATTTAATATATTTTTAAGGTTCGTTTTCATGGCTTACACATACGACTTCAAAACAAGATTAATAAAAGGAAACCAAACTCCATTGCCGATTTCACCAGCTCATTTGTGCAAAATGGCACTTGGCGCCTTGTAGCATCGTCCACCCTTCGTGACAATACTGCACAAGACCGCAATGAGGACCACAAAAGGGGGGCCTTAACGCCGCAGGTTCCCTACCATTGGTTTAAGCTTTATAAGACAGATTTTCCATTAAAAACCTTAAAATAGGCAGTTATTCACAGATGTCCAATACAGACTCCAAGGGAAGCCGTCTGTAAATCACGTTCGCACCTTTTTCAGCAATTTTTGGCTGATTCTCCTACTTGGTGAGCATAAGCTATATTATCCTGATTTTTAGAAAGATCTTGGGAGGTGAAGGGGTATAAGTAGAGATGTGCGAAAACTACCCGCGAATACTCGAATACCTACTAAAAACAATTTAATATTTGACATCTCGAATAATTATGCTAATTAAGCTATATATCGTGTGTTGGTGAACTACATCATCTTAATTCAAAACAAGACAAAACATGATGTATTGACACTTTCTGCTGGCTTATTAATGTTTATAAAAGTAAATGTGTTCAACAGTCCATAATTGGTAGTAAAATTATAGGATGGATAAATAAAAGCAATTTTCCACTTGGATGGTAGAACATGCGTTGACGACTAGTTTCGACAGCTATGTAATTTTCTCACAGACTTGAAAATGACATAGCTGTCGAAACTAGTCGTCAATACATGTACCATCATCCAAGTGGAAAACTGCTTTTCATTTGTCCATCCCATTATGGAACAGTTCCACCAAATCAATCGAGACACATGGTTTTATAAGATAGTAAAATGATTATTATGTGCTTGGCATTTTAAATCCAGAATTGATTTTTTTAATTTCATCAACTTGTAGATTTTTACAGCCACAAGCAACAAATTAATTCGCAGAACGTCATTTGGCATATCAATTGCAATTTTAGTATTCGATGCATTCAAAATTCGAGATATTCGAGTCATGATTTAATATTCGAATTCGATATTCGCATTCGAGAAATCTGCTATTCGACCCATCTCTATGTAAAATTAATTACTCAATATTATCAAAAATTTCTTAAATAAATTATGATACTGGCGATAAAATTTAAATGAAGAGGAATGAGACATTCTGACCTTACCCTTCTGAAAGAGGAAGAGCGTCTCGATGTTCTGTTTAGCACTGCCTGGCATTATTCATAACCACCCCTCGACAGGTTACCGAACCTATGAGTTAGTATACATCTTCGTCTGGCACAAACAGTAGTAGATAGCTGAATTTCTGGTCAGTTCATTGTTATTTTTTGTTTGGGAAAATAATAGTTTCAAAAATAGTGACTCACTCCTGCATTACCCGCGCTTTATGTACCGCAAACAACAGTTTTCTTACCAAGGAGTTTCTTACCTGATCGACCTAGATAGCTTCTGGCCATGGAAAATCCTTGTGCATAAGAAAAATAGAGCATGATTTCCTGTCTTCACAAAACCATTCAAGAACAAATAAACCTTCTTATGTCGTACATAAAACCAAATTTCAAAAGACCTACCAATTTCAAAATACCTCACATAATTCCCTCCGACATACATTCATCATCAACAGAAACCAATGAAATCCACAAGGGTCTCAGAATCTTAAGATTACGAATATAAAATAGCTACATTTTTCTATTTCTACTCAAGTCATCATAAAACTCTCGTAATGAAATATTGTTGAGATGGTAACGTTATTAGGTTTCTGAATCTGGCCTTTTTTTGCCGTAAACATTAAAACAACCTTATTAATGCACCTCCAAACCCTGGAGCGGGATCCACAATCAAACCTTAAAAAGTTTTACGGATCAAAATATTACAAAATATCAAATTAATCACTTTTTATTCAGTAAAATTTACTCAGGAACGGTTAATTAAGTTTATTTTTTGTTTTTAGGAAAACAACAGGGAATTTAACACTAACAGACTCCTGAAACTAGTCTTTCGGTCCCGAAAATAAACGTTTTGTGAGAATGGCAAGAATGGCACTCCACTGCCACTCGCCTAACGACAGCTCACGCGGTAATTAATGGAGAAAAATAGACATGGATGAAAACCTTATAATTTTGGACAGTCATTCAAAAACTCAATGCAGTACTTAACTCTAATTTTGAAATCACTTTGCCAGCTATTCACGAACCTGGTTCGCATGAAACCCCTTCATTTAGACGATGATTGTCCTGTTCTTAAATTTAAATTCATGTGGAACTGTAAAGGTAAGTTTTCATTTCAATCAGGAATAGGTTCCATAAAGTTAACCTAAAACCACCAGCTCTCAAGTAAGGTGTTACAGGAATGAGGCATGTATGTACCGTCAATCGTGATCTACAAGACGAAGCAACGATCAAGTGACTATTTTATTTATAATATGGTTTTTTTATCGATGGGAATGTGCTCTGGTTTATTGTATCTTGAGCTATCTTGCAGCGACAGGGAGCATATTTATCAGCTTATTTACTGTAATTGACCACCAAAAACAGACCATTACATGATAGCAAACTCCAAATTATCAGCAAAAAATATAGATTGACGATACAAGGAAATACATTTTTCGATAAAAAACCAGTGATCGAGAACGAGTAATTCAAGGGCAAGGGCAAGATACGTGACGTAATAAAAATAAACTATGGATACTTAAAGCCCTAAAGATGTTTTGGATGTTATATTTAGTCGTTGAAATGAAAAAACATATTCCAAAGGATATAATCTATTACTGCATCAGCAGTGAGATAAGAAAGCATTCGATACGATAGTATTGAGTCATATGATATCATTTAAATTGATATTTTTACACGCTGAAATACGCAAAAGATCTTCTAGGTGGAAGATATACATTACTATATTCCTGAGTAATCACATGGAAGAATGGTAAATATCCCATGCAAATTCAGAAAATGGGAGGGAAATTAAAATGAAAGTTGATATAGATCACTATCGTCATCTTAACTGCTATTTTCCAGAATATCGAGAAAAAAAATTCTAGGGAAATGGTAAAGCAAATCTGCGTCGCGAAATAAGACGCAAGTAGATAATCACCGGTTTTTATTCATGAGTACGGGAAGGAACTTAGGAATTTCAGACTCTGAGAAATGTTTCAACGCTCAACGATGCATAAAAGCCACCTGCTTTTGTTTCCTCCATTATCTTTGGGGAGCGGACCCGGAACGAAATCCCATAGACCCTTGACCTTGAAAAGCTCAAAATGATCTCATCGCCCACAATAAGACATTAAGAGAATCGGTTTGAATTTACTTTTTTCTATTGCTACGAAAGCTAGATCGAAACGGAGATATTGTTTTCCATAGTTTAATGTGGCATTTGGATATTCTGGTCTTCGGACATTTTCTAGATGGAAACGGCAGAAAGGTTGTCCTTCAAATGCTGTCTACAATCAAAGTAAGTACTGGACATTTAATAAAAAAATTCCGTAAAACCAATGAAATATTATTAGGGTTTCTTCATAAAAAGGATGTAGCTTTACAGCACATAGATTGGAAGTTGTCATTAGTAACTTGTACGTACTTATAAATTCAACAGATGGTGGGCAAGCATTTTTACGTAAAGACGTCGATCAAATTAATAAAAACAACTTAGCTTTCCAAGCGAGATCTAGCTCAGGAAGAATTTATTTACAAAAATACGTACCTATTACCCTCCCTTCTTTACAAGGATGGCACAGGGAATAGTCACAAACCATTTGGTTATCAACAGCTAATTTGCTATCAACTACCATAAAATGAACCTTATTTCCCTTGCTTCTCTCACATTCCCCGATTCATACATGATAAAATGCGCTGATTAAGTCTACAATAATAATTAAGTACAATGGCCTTGCATATAATAATAATTAAATATTTTCATTTTATGGCCTATGTTCTCAAATCGTATTCCTGTTCAGCAATAACTGGTTTCATCGTTTAGAATTTTCTCATTTCCTAATTGTCTTCGAATAATTGATTTCAGACCTTCTAAAATAAATAATCAGTTTGTAGTTCACAAGATGAGGCATCACGTATTGGAACAATATAGTCAAAATGATCAGCAGCACTTTTCCACAGAAAATATATTTAAAACCGCACGGCAAGCGTTCCACCTTAAAAATCCACCGTAATGGTACCTGATGATGGATTTGTAAGCTGAAACACATGTCGTGCAGTATAAACATATTTTATGCGTAAAAGTGCTGTTTTATTTGACCATTAATCTCTTTGTAGTTCAATTTTTACGACTTGCATGGATATCAGTACTTGGATGAAAAATGTAAATACATAAATTTAAGGATTGCGAGCTAACCGCAAAAAAAAAATTAACGGGGTTAAGCGGTGGTATGCGGAGTAGCAGAATATCCGCAAAGACGATAAATCATTCGCCGTGGCCGAGATTCGAACCCAAATCCCCTGAATTCACGCCGGTACTTTACCAAGATAAGTTACTTAGGTTCTCCCTTCGAATCCCGGTCAAGGTGAATAATTATTTTTTCTCTATGGAAATTCTGCTATTGTAAATGTACAGTTTATTCCGTTTGCATTAAAAGTGCTTCATCCATACAGTGAATGAAGTATTTTTGATTCCAAATGGAAATATATGTAAAAGGTTTATAATCCATGAAAGTCATTCAGTTATCAAGGCCAGACTTCATTTGGTTTATAAATACGTAATGAGTTTCAAGTACGTGACTTACGCTATTACACAAATAGTGGCGACTAAAAATGAGTGATGAATTGACCATAAAAAATAATACTCTTGAAGGAAATTTATTTAGCATTATCTGATAAAAGGTACGATAGACGTGGCAACACTATGAATTCCATCAAATATTTTATAACAGGAAAATCTCCATATCTCTTCTCCACTCATAAGAAGGATAAAAATATTCAATCGCATTTAGGTAAGCGTCAACTCTCACCATGGTTGTAATACTCTAAAGATTCGGATTGGGTCAATTTCAACCATGTAGGCATTCAAAACTACAAGTTGGAAGAACTTAAGCCGGTAATTTTTTAGCAGAGGAAGAAAATGCTTTGGACAATTTAATTTGTTGATACTTAAAGTGCTAGGAAATGTTATGATGAGCAATAATCCACTTAAATTTAACTTACGTTATAATTTACTCAAAGAAAAAAGTATAACAATAAAATTACTTCACCTAGAGGAAGAGGAGGAGGTGTGACGAAAACTAATTGGGAGGCGTACCTTGAAACTTGGCAGCGGATTACACTTATAAAACAAATATTTGAATCGCATTGCTATATTAAAAAGAATAATTAAATCGCGGCAATGGGAATTTCGCTAACAACTTTTAAATTGCTTCATAAAAAGACATAGTTCTCCCTTTCTTACAGTAGTAAATATTGCACAGGGAAGTGCAGGGCAGAAACACATATCATCAACGCAAACATTTCATACAACGGCTTGATTTCAGGCGAAACAGGACGAAAGGAGAAACGAAGAGACGTATTGCAACGTATTATCAATCTCTCTCATCATTTGCCAAGCCATGCCACAAGTCCCTCAAGTCCTGTTCGCTACACTTCGAAAACAATTAAGTTTGGTTAGCTGCAAAATAAGCTGCGGTGATGCACCAACGGTTTTTCCCATCGGAACGTTCCCTCGTGAGGAAATTATGGGCGAAGATGGATCGCTGTCTGCGGCACTCAGCTCTTCCCCACCTTCGGCTTGCCCGTCTCCAAGTAACTCTCGTCATTCGGACGGCTTCGTCATTCCGACGGATTTTCAGTAGAACAGATTTACAACGATCCAAGCGGTAGCCCAGGGCGTATCGTCTCCTTTCGATCTATTTACTCGACATCACAGCTTCTATCCCAGGAAGCTATCTTCGCGCATATAGTGGAGCTCACTGGAGTTTAAATTCGGAACTCCAATTTTAAATTGATTTGAGACAGAATTTGAGCGCAACTGTCACGAAACATTTGACTAGGTTAAAATATTTGAACAACGATAGGGTGTAAGAGATTACTGCAGGTTTTAAATTGAGGATCCAAGCTAAATAAAAAAGTTTATTTTGGCTTCGTCGATTTAATCGATTTTTAGGGAATCTACACTACCTTGATATACACGGTGCCTTACATTTGGCAAGTAAACAAAGGTCTGGTCGTATGATATCTAACTATAAAAATTAATCCAATGGGTGTCGAAACCCAGTAAACTTTTAACATAGAAATTGACTCCGTTTTGCTTCTTCCTACATATTTTGAAATATTGAGGAGTTAGGTCTAAGAACCTATTTTCCAATTAAATATAATTACATCCACTAGCAGCGCAAGGAATTCACTGCGAATTTAAAAGCCGAAACGATAGCGGGTAGGAATCCTCATGTGGGTGGACAGAATTCCCGGCGATTTCTCATCTCGCGAAAAGACCATAGAACCATCGCAATATCCGACTCAAAAAACAAATTTCATTTCGACTAATCTCAATAGTATCCTTTCATTTGATTTGTTAAAGGCGCTCTTTTTCAGTGAGGCCTGCTAGCGAACAAAACAAATACACTCTTTCGAAGTCAAAAGTCGCAGATTGCTAAGTCGCAGCAATCGAAGTAGACTGCTGCCACTTAGCAATAATAGAATAACAATAAAAATGGTGGTGGTAATGCAGTACATTCTTGTGAAAAACTTTACAGTAAACAGTAAATTCTTGTAAGGCCACATTAAAAATCCGCAACGATTAGCTACGTAAAGACTGAAAAACATTTCCCCTGATAACAAAATCTAAGACTAAATAAAAACCGAATAAATTCCAGTCTCTTTACGCGGCATTTCACCATGGAGCTCGCGTTGAAAAAATTATTTTTCTTTCGGTAGGCAAGATCCTATTGGGTAACGCAAAAATAATTATTATAATACATGCTTACGAAAAACTTAAAGGAGTTATGCTCAATAGCATGATTTATATAGCAAAAAAATAATTCACCTTGACCGGAGTTGGAATTCGAATGCCCCCTTTAAATAATTATGATTTTAATGGCGACATAAAAAACTAATGAAGTAATCAAAATCGTAAAGCAAGGAGGATATTAATATGGAAAACGTAAAGGAAAGCCAGCGGTTGATCCCAAATTAGTCTCATTAATTAACATCTCCCAGTTAAGAGTATTTGGCACAGAGTGACTACTAGCATTCCGCCTAGGTCAAATGCCCAACCGACTGAACACATGCCCACTATTCAAGCACTGGATTTGCGGAATTTTTTAAAAGGCTAAGTTCATTTACATATCGTGTGAGAGAGGAGATATGGTACACCCATGGCTTTTACATATGAATGAATACATTAAGAGGAAAAAATATTTCCACGGGAATAAAATCGAAATGCGACAGACGACCGATATTGTTACGGGCCTAACTAGTATCTCTCACGCAAATGAGAGGAAAATACAATTTCAAAAGATTGGGCGATACTGAGATGAGTCCGGTAAATATCCTTCATTTTAATGAAAACACTTTTCGTCATAATTTTCCTCTGCCCCCATAAATGAAGTAAGAATCATGGCATATTTAGAAGTATCCATTCCATTTAAACATACCTAACCAGTAGAAAACTAATGATAAACATGTTCACCAAATATGATACGAACAAAAGGCTTTTCACTTAACTATTATCACTATATTTACGGCTCTACTCACATTTCAGGTCAATCATTATTACGCATGATCAAGGCGTTTCCCATAAACACATCCTGATCATTAAATTTAACTGAGCTTGGATGGTAGCACCTTGGTAACCATCAGATATTCATACAATGTTTTTTTCATTTTAATAACACTTTATTTCACACTTCAGAGCGAAAATAACTTCTCATCAAAATCAACAATACTACTACAAGCGGCAAAAGACTTCTCCGACAGCATGAAGGGATATTTTGACAAGTACCCAGTCGGGGTTACATCAATCGCAAGAAAGTCTGTCACGTGAAGTGTAATTTCCCACAAATATGCCAGATTGAGCAAGAACCAAAATAAACACCCGGTAAAGAGAGTCGTCATTGTTTTTCCGGGATGGCGACCGACAGCTATAATCATTTGCGTCATTCACGATAGATGGGTAATTGGGTGCAGGTAGGCTTTTTTAGAAATCGAGGAAGAGAGGAGAGATATCCCACGTCGGCATTTTCATACTTTTAACGAAAGGTGCAAAGGGATCGTTAAACGTACCACCCGACGGACGGAATACTGCCCTCGAAGTGCTATCCACTCAAGTAAATATTAGAATTCTGATGATACCTTAGCACTGACGAGATTCGATCCTGGACTCCCAAGTTGGGAGGCCAATGCTCTAGCCACCACACCAATCGCATCTAGCGAAGATGAGAAGAGGATAGTACTTTCGATTTTTTCACAAAATGCATGATTTTCCATTTGCCTCTTTCTCCTATATTCAAGCGCGTTTTTCTTTACTACAGCCAGGTCAGAATTCGTATCATCGTATCAGATCTAAATTAATTTTATATACTGAATATTTTTTGGATTTTTTGGGTTTTCCACACATCTCGCCGCCACATATCCTAAGTAGGAACAGAAGCCTACTCCAAATGGCTGAAATGACGACAGGTTCATTAAGATACTATTGGGGAAATAAATTAGAGAATATTTAGCGTAAATTTACATAAAATCAAATGACATTTCACTATCGTAAAAGTAAGCCTCCTCACACAAAAAATCTCCTTTCCATTCATTGAAACATTTGAACAATAAAATGAGCCTATGACATGGTATCAGACCGCCAATTTTTCCGAGAGAAATGCAGGAGTTGTCTCGTTTATCGTTCCAGGATAATAGGCGATCAGACCTCGCATCTAAACTGAAACATTCCATGCATCCACGTTTCATTGTTAAATTGTAACACGACTGGAAAGTTTTTCCCTGATTGCATGAATGCGCTAGATAGAGATGTATGCACGGCTCCTTGTAACAACGAAGTTTTAAAATTACGACCCATTTATGAAGATAAATATCAACATATGAATGGCAAACCAGGAACGCGTCACAAAGTACGCCGCTTATGCTGACGCAAAAGAGTAAACCGTTGACTTGGACTAAACTCGGCGCTTATGGATCTACATTTACATCAACGTTGCACCCTGCAGGACCAAAGTGGGATGCCTTCACACCAGGACCCCCCAAATTACTTTTCGCCAAAGCGCTAAGCTAGAGCGTGAATGGATCGCAATACAATTACCACAGCTCATGACGTCCCAGGTAGATGGAGGGGAATGCTAACAAAGGTTGCTTTCCCCTACATCTCTGGAGGGAGGGGAGGTCTACGCAGTGAGAACCCTCCTTTTCCCTCCCCCAATGGTCGGAAGCAGGAAGCTTCCGCTGCTGCGCCTCCTCGGGCAGTTTGTCTTCGAGGAAGTGAAAAGGGGGGAGGGGATGGTGGCACGTGGGTCCAGGGAGGTGAGGGGGAGGAACAGCAGGTGAGGCAGCGCCGCGAGGACGCGTTAGCTTTTGGGAGGTCGCAGGTGAGAACGGACCAACCCGAGGGCCGTGGCCCCCGCGACGGTTCTCCCGCATCGCCTCCACCACCTTCCAGGAGCTCTGTGGGGTTGGGGGCGCGGTGCGGAGCGAGTGGGGGGGCATTATCACGGCTGCCCAGGAAGGGAGAGAGGAAGGGCGCGTATGGAAACAGCGATGGATCAACAGGCAAGGCCGGTAGGGATGGGAGACGCAGCTGCGTGGAACGGAGCACCTTTCTTTCTTTCTTCCTTTCCATGGCTCCAAAGGCGGCTGCTCCTCTCGGCACGAGCCCCGAATTTAGTGTCCGGGATGAAAATTGTCGGCAACGACAATAACTTCCCTCCCGGCTATCTTCGGGCACCGCACAAACGTAAAATCTAACCGAATACATGCTTCCCATCCAAAATCAACCATATGCTCCATTGGGGATTTTGAAAGCGAGGCTGCTTATTAAGGGCCTGCTTTTGGAATAATTACTCATCATAACACGCGGCCGCTCTACGGGCTACATTGGAGCTTGCACAAATGACCTACATGTGTTAATTCTCACCCGTAGAAAAATACTACAGCGGCAAGTTTTCCTATAGCTTTCTCGCAAAATAAATACGTCTTCTCAACGACGAGGAAAGTTCTCAGCACACTCAATAATTATTAGTCAGAACTATTTGAAATATATATTTAACTTTGAAATGTTTATCCTTCTAACTACATAATCCATGTAGGAAGCATCACTGAACCTTGACTGGCGACATTGATAATTCATATTATTATTCTGGATTCCATGAATGAAGTTCACTCGAAACACAGTTAGGCTTGCCGTTACTGACCAGATAATTAATTCAGCACGACCCTGTATAACGGGAGAACAGTAATTTTTGCAAAAATTGATGAAATTAAATTACAACCAGTGCCCAAGGTTCAATTCCCACCTATATCGTTGCATTCTCATCCATTCCAGGTACAAGAACGTCACACTTCTTCGTAAACCTCCAGAGATGGCACGCTACTTAGGTAACAATGTTATGACCCGACGTTATGAAACCTGGCCAACGAATAGACGACTTCCACCTAGATAAATTCATCGAATGCCCGCCCTTCCGTTGCTCACATTTCCACAAGCTGACGCAACTCCAAGATGACACTAAATGCCTTAACAAGAGCCTCCTCTTTGCGAGCATTCTCCCCCTCGCCTCGGCGGAAAAATCACCAACACAGTCGACTTGGATCAGGTAAGGGTCGCATGGGGGGATCTAACAACGAAATGGGCAACAGCGCTACGTGTCGTGCCTGCGCTCCCCCGCCCCAAATCCCCTCCACGCCTTTGTTTGTGAACTTTTCCCACAGGACACAGAAGAGCGCAGGGGGGGAGACCCTGGCGAAAGGACGAAGGGGTAAACGGCAGCAGGCTCTGGGGGCATCTGGCTCGAGGGGGAAGGTGCCGGAACAACGTTGCTCAGCGGGCGAAAGAGCTTCGAGAACATTCATCAGAATGCACGCGGGCACCCAAGAACGCGACGCACGCTTTAACGGTCGATTTCGAATAAAAATTCTGACGAACCCACCGCGTTTTTTCTCCTTTTCGGTCTTCAGCAACGCAGTATTAGATTTTCGGCAAAGCTTTGCACTGCGTGGGACCCTACACATCCAGGAATCGGAGAGGGTCCCAAGGGTAGAGGGAATCAAACCGAAAAGGGAATCTTAGTAGTAGACGAAAACAACATTATTAATGTATTCAGTGCACCAGTTAATTAAATGTCGTACATTGATACGCCAGTCTACCGGGAATTACGTGGTAACACACTTCGGTCGTGAAGAAACGCGTGACTAACAAGGGGAGTGTCCGAGTTCCGGGTCTAGGATTTTGACGAAATTTGCCAGGCAGGTAGTCCTTGATGAGTTATTTACGAATCACCCCCCATATAGGGTTATATATCCAGAAACTTCGTCAAAAAACGAGTTTGAAATATTTGATAGCAAATATAAAGCCTATAATTAGCCATGTTTAATCAGTGCAGATTGGGTTAGGGGTAAAGTACTCGCTTCACAATGTCAACGTCCCAAGTTCGAGACTCTTCGTGTCCAATTTTTTTTTCATCGCAATTTCGTCGTACGACTTTCCCTGGTTTTACATATTTTTTATCTGTTTACCCGGGATGCATTTTAACTATTTTACGTAATAATTACGTAATTTGCTAAAATTACGTAATAATTACGTAATTTGCTAAAATTACGTAATAAGTACGTAAAATAGTTAATTACGTTATTTACCTAAATCACGTTATTAGTACGTGGCGGAATTACTTCCGCACGCCCTGTCGTTTTTTGTGCATGAAATAAACGGAAGAGCATAAAGTGTGATCGTGATTTTGAATTTCCGTATCTTTGGCTACGCAGTCCCGACGCACGTACAACACTTGTTCTAATTCGCCTGGTGCCGTGATTTTCCAGCACTGTGCTTTTTTGGAAAAACTAATCGCAAGAGAAAAAAAGAACTTAAGCTCTGTAATCATATAATTGTAAGTATCTACCGAAATGTTCAGGTGATCGGGCGAAATATTCGGGTGGGAGAGAGTTTCGAATCAAGGACGTCGCTTGGAAATTGATAAAAAACCAGCGGTAACAATTAATTTTGAAGAATTAATGTATTGCACCTTTTCAGGAGTATGTTAGAATCACCCGAGGACGTTCAGGTAACTGAGAAAGAGAGCAAAAGGACGTCGTGTACTGTAATAGTCCCCCGAAGCCCATTGAGCACAATAACCACCCTTAAAAAACTACGATGCAACGCTCCCCTCCATCCGGGGTTTATAGGTTTCTCCGTCAGAAACGAAGAGCTCACACACAAGTTTCTCCGAGGTTAAAAAGAATTAATATCACCAACATGCACTCGTAATTATAATAAATATAAAATCCATTATGCTCAGATAAGTAGATCCTTCATTTAAAATACAATTTAATTTGAATGCATATGAAAGCCATTATTTCCAGATAGAGTATATCTATTCAGGAAAAAACATTATTTCAGTTTAAATATATAGTTTCTCATTCTCAGGAATTGAAATAGTTCTGAATTAGCTACTCCCATGTTATATCATAAGAAATGTATTTCGAGTTGTAGTGAGCACTGATCTCCAATGTAAAGCAAGCCTACAGTAACCTCACGAATCTTCAAATATACCCTAGCTGGCAATGTTAAAAAATTAAATTACACTTACATCTGGAATAATTCATTCGCCTGAATTGAAGAGAAACTGCTCGGACGACATTACACACGTATATATGCCAAGTAATTATTTTAACAAATTTTGAGGAAACACTTTAATTTGGGATAACTTAATCAAAAATAAATTCATTGGGATGAAGAAGAATAAGAGACTGCCTAAGACCAGGATAATTCACTCCAAGAATGACAGTTCCCCAACAGAAACAAAGCAAGCAACTTAGTCCACTTCAGGTATTGGACTGAGTGTAGCTGAAGTGGAAATAATATAGCTGTAAGCTGAAATAATAGCAATATGTAAACTGCTTACAGCCAAATGTTCATAGTTGGTCAAGGGACGAGGCGACAAACGAGGCGAAGGCCGTTGGCGGATTGAAGAATGCTAATTATATGTCGCGACATATCATTAGCGACATGTCGCTAAAGCAATAATGGAACGACTAAAATGTCGGCTATTCATTTCAAAAAATGAATAAGGGGAGTCTTTTTGCTAATATCAAAGGCAAGGAAGTGCAACACCAGTGCACGTCCATGAACGGAACCGGTGATAAATTGAAACTACCCATCTGAAACACTGATAGTGAGACTGGTGTATTTATTTTTGAGAGATAAGATTGAAGGCAGATGAAGATTGACGATCTCAATCATCATGTGAGGCAAGCGACAATTCGCCAGTGATGTACGCTTCGAAGAGCTGAAGCAGAGCGGATGAAATCGATGAACAACCACGACGCCATTCTATCGGAAGTCTTTCTCGGATGCTATCTCACGCAGCTGCTCGCACGGTTTTTTTTTCGTTCCCGCCGTCATCCTGAACACAATCTCGCTCAAGAAACGGGGTCATCCCCACTTAAATCCATCAACGTACAAATATGCCAGACGTTTATTTACACGAGCCCAAAGATAGTGGAACTTATTTAGCAGAGCGATTGAGAAAAGAGCTTGAAATTATCCTACGTTGCCAAGAACCGTTCGAAACTGGAATTATATTAAGTAACTCAAGGTGGTTACGAAAAAAGCGAATATGCATATAGCAATTTGTAAACAGGATTCCAAAGTCCGTATTCAAATAAGAATATACGTTGTATCATCAAAAAAAGGAGAACTTTGGTCTAGGCCGATTTAGTCACGTCAGTATAGCATTGGCCTGGCAACACAAAAGTTGACGATTCGAATCCCGACTGGGGATGATTTGTCTTAAGATTATATTCACATTATGTGTTGCGATTCAACGACACGGGGATTTTGAAGTGTTTTCTGCGTTGATTCATATCGGTTAACAACAGCTTCGGACAAGATCACGTCGCGACGTCATCTGCTTCGAATCCTCGTCGAATTCCCGATTTGCTCTTTTCCGACGCAAAGTGGTCGTCAACCGAGATGAATCAAGTCGGAAGGAACTCGACATCCTGAATTAATATTTACATCAACACAAAAGCCTTAGCAGTCAGGGGATACGACATCAGCTGTTGGAGCACCTGGATCTCTAGTGTACTCCAATATTGGATAAACGCCTACTTAAAGGTCTAAATGTTTTTCTTCTTATAGTTATATACTTTGCTATACTGACGTGACTAAATGTTTTCTCGATGGATTCCTGAAAACGGGGTCCGTGAGGCCAGTCTCAGGTCCTATCTACTATTCTAGTCTATACCTCAGCTTAAGGTTTCAGATTTTAATGCTATTGAAGCTACGAGTACGTAACGTTTTCAATTAATGCCAGAAATTCCCTTGGCCAAGGGTGCATGTAGGCATTTAGTACCTCAGCATATGCAACTCAAAGAATGAATTAGTGATCATACATCATTTGAAATCGCATTTATAATTAAGGAATTGCATTGGATTAAAAATATGCGGTGAATGAACTCCAATACAAAACAGTTGATATTTAAAATTTAACTGCACTTTTAAATTGACTCTTTTAGCGTTACGATAATTTTTCTCCGATGAAAACATTACGGCAATAATGAACTTTATCATCAATGTATATTTTTTTATAGTTTTGTTAGTGATATTTTTTATCGTCCATTTAGTTCACTCTATAAAATTAGTCGTAAAACTAATGGCGAATATCATTCGCTCTTTTTTCCGCAGCGATCCATTCTTGTAGACAATAGTTACGCGTGCAC
Organism: Platycnemis pennipes; assembly: GCA_933228895.1. Classification (NCBI taxonomy): domain Eukaryota; kingdom Metazoa; phylum Arthropoda; class Insecta; order Odonata; family Platycnemididae; genus Platycnemis; species Platycnemis pennipes. The sequence goes on from OW121846.1 coordinate 82,892,475, forward strand.
TCCAACTCTACATGCACTCCAGCTCTGCATGCACTCATTAGAATTAACTTGATACCATGGGAAGCTGGATAAAATGCCTGCCAAAATGTCATAAAGCCTAACCCGATTCGCATGAAATCGCCAGAAAAGACCAAACCACCAAATCCACAGACGCTTTCCGAGAAAGCGCTAAAAACTAGGAAAAAAACTTATTCTAATTCCGATCCAACAATCAACTATTTAAGCAAAGCAAGAAGATCTAAGTAAGCTACCAAATTAGTCAAGACACACATGGATAATGGATAAAGCCTAAAATTTTGTGCCGAACATAACTATACCATAGCCATTGCCTTTCTTCTTGCTGTAGAAGCCTCTCGACCGTGGAAGCCACTTATGTCGTCACTTGCCCGCAGTGTTCCTAAAGGTGTGCAAAAGTAATCAATAACTACACAGCGTAGAATTCAACGGAATGCTAATGACCACGAACTAAGACTTTACGACAGCCTTGAAAAATGCAGGGACTTTATCGGTTTTTCAAAGTATTTCTCTTATGACCTTCTAGAATAATTGATTGCAATGATGATGAAGCGTCTGCGATAAAATTCCAGCACCCGACCGAATTTAAAATGGTGCAATTGCGGAGTGGCCTGACTTATTATAGCCCCCGCTCTGTTCACTGGAGGCAGCTACAGTAATTTTCAGACGCATTGCGGATCTTGGTGAATAATCAGTGCACCATGCTGCAGTTGCGTCTCCACGTTTTCCCGGATGAGAGAACACTTATTTCCCATACAATTGATTAGCGAACCTTAAATAGTAGTGTTCCCGCAAGTGAGGCGATTGATTAGTTAATATTCCGTCTTGAAATGCCATACATTCTCCACGATTATCTTGTGAAGAGGGGATTCTCTAATCGCAAATCCCCGCAATCAGTCCTTTATCAGTCATTCATTCAACAAATGTACCTAACTTAAACGACGAGACTTAGGAAAATGTGCTAAAATGCAACAGACACCTAACTATTTCTGTAGAAAACAAGAAGTCTTTGTATGTTACACTACCCATCTCATAATTCCCCTCTTTCTAAGAGTATGGAAATAAGATTTTCGACAAATGCATTGAAGCTAAAAAGAACAGTCGAAGGGAGATAAACCTTGAAGACAGTCGTGGGCAGGTGCGATCACACCAGGCCCCTCTCCGAGTCAGCGCCGCCAGTCAACAGGAACCGTGGATTGGTCCCTTCCGGAGAAAAAATCTCATGGCGACGAGCGAATCCTTTCTACTTCTCCCCTCCAACAAGTTATCTCTCGTTCCGATTAACCTTCTGCCACCACTAATACACCAGGGCGTGAGCCTTTAATTCAAAATAAAGTACGATTTGTTGAAGAGCCCGATAAACAAGAGACACTGTCCACTTTAAAGTGAGTTGAAACCCACACCGAGATCTAGCAGATTATACCATTAACGCTATGCTCGACAATTCCTCCTCCAGGCAAAAACATTAACCAGTTTTGAATACCAAAAATGATGTGGGAGACATGTTATCCGCCGCCGCCGCCTTATCCATTTTTCCAAAATATTTTTTTTCTTTATGGATTCAGGTTCTTCCTTTTGTAATGAATAAAATATGTTGCAATGTTTTATGGAAGAATTTATCGACGACCTATAGGTTCCGATGAGAAAAATCGTCAACTTTTTTATGTTTGACCTAATTATGTTTCACAACGAAACCTGGGTCGTTACTAAATTATGTAGTGGAAAATTGCAACACAATCCATTCACTATGTTCGAAGACCACCAGATCACGTCAGAAACTTCCCTTTTTACTTCCTTTTGTTTTTTACAGGGGTTTAGTAATTATTTTTCTCATGCTGAACAATTATAATAGTAACTCTAAATGCCTGGAAGTGTTGAATTATGTACAGTTTGTGTATGACCATTGAAAAATTGTGTGAAGCATATTTTATACTAATATCATATTCATTGTAATTACATATATTTTCAGCCTTTGTTTGGATTAAGTTGCATATTTTCAGGTTTAGAATCCCTTCCGAACGCGGTAGGAGGGCGGCAACGCGCTGGCGTTGACACCCAAAGGTTTTGGGTTCGAATCCGACTAGGGACCTGGATGTATTGATAGACGTTGGATTACGTTAGACAGTGTGCCATGACCTAAACAGTTAAAGCACCTAGAATCTTAATTCTAACATTTTAACCCGCCCTGTTTTTGTTGACGATTCCTGAGCACGCCACTGCTTGAGTCTGCAACTCTGAACACCCTTTTTTTTCCTTTCACATATCATATCTTCCATTATTTTTTTGTTACCTTATCGGAAAACACACATTTCCGCCTGCCCACGTATCTTACGTGATGTTTTTCACGAGTCATATTGATCAACGAAGCCACGACAGGCAAGGGGTGAGAGACCCACCCCAATCAAGGTCATTCCCAAAGTGAGGCGTCACCCTAAAAAAGTGCCCCGATCAATCGTCGCCATATCATCACCTCTTCCGGTTGAGGAAAATTCCCAGACTTCCCTCCCGTTCGGTCTCCCTGGGGCGATCGACGACCCATCGGAAATTACGCGCACCTTTCTCCCCAACCCCCCCCGCCCCCCCACAAAACCTCCCGTGGGGCTAGCCGTGAGAAAGGGCGTACGTCCTTCGGGGAGCACCAACTCCGCGCACGGCAATCCACGGAGTGAAAGAACCCACCGGGTGGGGACGTACAAGCGGTGGGGGCAAGGGAGGTCGGGGGCGATGGCCATCGCCCACGGATCGGGGGCGGGAGGGGCATTGCGGCGCTCCCACCGTCCACGCCCCCAAGGCGCGGCTGCCAAATCCGCCGACATATATTCCGGAGCCGTTGCCGCCGTGGACATCCGGGAGGGGCGCCGCTACCGCCGACGACGATCTTTGGCACAGTCCCCGACGCAAGGCTCGGATGTCGTCACGTGGGCCGGACCCTGCGCGCATCGTGATGCGACCATCCCCCCACCACTCCTTCGACTCCTCTCGGAAACTGAACCGCACCATGCTCTGCGGATCTTCCCTTCACCTCTCGAGGGGGATCGGGTTGGCGGGCGTGGAGGTGAGACCACCGGCTTCCTATCCCCAGGGTCTCAGTTCGAATCACGGTAGTGGAAGAGATTTTTCATTTTTATGACGGACCCCTATTTGAGTTCTGTGTGAAAAGATATTCGAGTTCAGTACAAGGTCCGTCGGATGGGACGTTAAACCTTGGACCTCTTGGCGCCGCCTGTCCTCCCTTCCTCCGTTCCTTGAAAATTCCTACCTGCATCTAGTCATAAATGCATTATTCATATTACAAAGAAAAATCTATAACTGTTAAGTTTTAGTTAAATTTATTGCCATTTATCTATTGTTGTTATCGGTGGTCTGACGAGGGTTTTGCGGGATTCCCCTCGTGCTTGGGACATTGCTGAACCAATACAGCTCCCGTCAAAAACACAAGGTGTCTGCTACCAACAATGCAAACTATCAATGAAAACTATTAGCAGAGGCCTGAAGAGGACAAGTTCTAAAACACCCCCTGCCACACACCCTCGCGGTGGCTTGCAGGGTATCGTGTAGATGTAGATGTAAAACAGGATCGTGGCCAGTTGCTATTGTTTCGTTTTGTTAAGTCTGCTTTAATTTTATGCATTTTTACGTACAATAAACACCTTTTTGCCACGGGGAATCAATCACCCGCCTACTCTAAAAACGGTGCAAATGACCTAAGCTATCTGTTGTCTTTCCCTCGCATGACCTCTTCTCCTCTTATAGGAAGCCAGCTGCTACACATGGACCAATTTTCGCCAATACAGACGGGCAGGGCTCAACCCGGGTTGCATGCACCCACGAAAGGATACGAGATCCCACTCCCAAGGCCGGGACTTAAATCGCTGTTTTCTCGCGTGACGGAAGCAGACAGTTGCTACACGACGTTGATGCCTCGTCCGACTGGGCTTGATCGACGTGAGACTACTACCGGTTAAACTTAAAGGCTTAAAAATTACGCTAGGATAACATTCTAAGCGAGCTTGACGCCTAGTAGCACGTATTTTAGAAATGCAATAGTAACAAACGCATAATCATTTTCCAATAAAACTTGAGTTTAGGTCATGGAAATTGATTTTAAGCTTTGGAATTTAAAAACACCCACACTAATGCGACTGACTATACGAAAGCAGTTGGTCTCCTACTTTCTGTTCAGCATAAAATTAAAATAAATATTGAATTTGATCCGAGAGTTTCTACGGAGACTTCAACGCCCATCCAATGCCATGATACGTAAGAATTTCACTAGCGGGCCACCGATTGGGAAACTTTGTGTGCAAATTAAATTTCAGCGCCCAAATCAAGCGGATTAACATTTGTGAACTAAAGCAAAACTCATTTTACGATGTGACCTAGGGCGGCCCCCCTTCATGATGCAAATAAGTGTTCGGCATAAACCCCACATCCTCATGTGCCGGATCTGGTAATATGCCTAATAGTCACCGACATGTCACCATTACGTTGGCAAATGTGAATCCGCTCATTGCTGCATACTATTGCTAGCAATCCAGCACAGAAAATTATATGACCGTCATTCATTGCGAAGGTTAGAGACCTACTTCTCTCAACCTCAATTGTCATTTTATGAGCACGTCATATTCCTGACGAGCAAGGATTAAAATGGGGCTGTCCCCTGGAGATCACCAACCACCGGTGCATCGCCATTAGAAGTATCGTCTTCCTCCCTACTCAACTAACGTGCTAGTCTCCATGTGATAGATGGCAGGGGTTGTCTACAAAGTCTCTTTCTTGCCAAAGGGAAGTGGGTGAAGGGAGAGGTGAAAATGAAATGTTAAGTAGTAAGAAAAGGGGGAATCGTTTTGGTACATAAAGTTAAAATTAGAGCTAATGTTGCAATCGCGAGGGGGAGTAAACGTTTTATTTAATATATCTGGTTCACAATATCTTGTTCTGCCCACTTCGTCTGCAGATGTAATACTAGGATAGAATTAGAATTTTAGTACGAGAAACACGTATATTTTTATAGTAATTTACATAAGGCGTATAAATTCCTCGTACACCCGTCCCATCAAAAGCCGTGTCACATTTACCGCCCGTTCGCAGGCGTTTGTTTACAAAACTCGTACACATCTTAGCATCTCATTCAGTTCGCGAAATCAAATATTTTACTATGGATGCCAAATACTCAAATGTGTTTTTGAGATTAGTCCTTACTAGAACGAAATTATATCTCTCTCGTTTATTTTTTCGTTGGGGCATCACCTACGGTTGACTTTATTAATCCCAGACTCTTTAAAGCACACCTACAAATATTTAGAGGCATTTATCAAGATCGATCAACCTTCTACCCGTGTGATTCCAAATTTATAGATTTGGGGTTGATTAATTTTGTTTTCCAGAGTGCACAAGTTGGGTTCAGAAAATAACCCAGTGGAGCTAAGCATGTCCAAAGGCCTCTCCCAAGATTCGATCAGACCTCCGGTTAACATCTAACACTGCTTACTGGTATACCACGCTAGAAGTACATTTTAGCACATTTATCATATTTAAAGAATTAAACGGAGCTGATACACTACCGTGAGATTGGAGGTCAACCTTACCACATCTCAAACTGATTGCAGCGAGTGAACGCCACTGACTACATTATTAAGAGCAGATAGCAGATTTCGGACCGCGTTAGTGTGGAGGCTGAAGTACTGGCTTCCCCTCACAAGGGCAGGGGTTTGAATCCTGGAGGAGGCAGATTTTTCATTGGTATCCCGGTCCATCGGTGCTGTGTGGAGAGCACTCAAGTTCAGAAATCAGTCCGTCGGATAGGACGACATAAAACATAGCCCTCTTGACGCACTTCGTTAAAAGTAGGCAAATGCTAATGCCATGTTTCACTCCGCTCTTTCTCCTTTTCATGAAAAAGTTCTACCTTTACCCAGTAACCCGCCTATCCTAAATGACGCCAGTTACCTCAGATGTCGGTCGCCTCCCCTGAATAACTGCAACTACTACTTTTCGTCAATCTCGCACGACTACAGTTTCAATATTAGTTTTGTAAGGAAAGAGACAAATACTTTTTTTTTCGTTGTGCACAATACAGTATTGGCTGCAAACAATAACAGGGTAGTGATAAAATGATATTACAACGCACGGGGTTAGAGTTCATAGACTAAATGTTACATCCACGCCGCTCCCTAATGATAGCTACTGCTAGACTGCTACTCAGATCTTTCCCAGCGCAAATTCTTATTTCAACTTCCATCCGACAGATATCCACGAATCAATTTTCTTAAGCGGTAAAGCATGATTGACGTTGAAGTCACCACCCTACATTTGCGAGCCTCCAGGCAGGCACTATTGGAAAGGTGAGAACGGACTGAGAGGAAAATAAACCGCGCCTGGGTACGCCCATCAAGTGAAGCGGTGAATGAGAAGTAAAAGTGTAGTGACTCATGATCACTTGGCGGAGATTTCTAGAAACTGAGCGCGATCACCATTGGTTCACGCAAGGTCTCCGACCTTTCGTGTTTCCAGCCATTCAATCACATTGACCCTTTCACTCGAACTTCTATTTCAATATTCCGTACGTTTGTTCGGCCTTATTGTTTTGAGTGATTTATCCCCACTCCATTCCGCATCTTTCATTGACTCCCTCCCCCACGTGTGGATACAGGCGGACCATTTTGTCGGCACATTTGCTCGCGAGCGAACGTTTGTTTGCACCGCTCACTCACACAACCCACGGCAAACTTTTGAAGGCTCGAATGTTATGTCCTTATATTCCATTACCACCACGCGGATATTGTACCAAGATTATGAAAGTGCTCACTAGCTATTTTTATCTGTGTATTCACTCAGTGAAGGAACGAATGAGCAAATGTAATTAACATTTGGTCGAGTAATTCGTAGCACTAGGCCGTCTACTCTAATACTAATCTCTAATGTTCATTAGTTTTTAGTGTCCTGCGTCAGTTTCAAGACACTTCCAATACATTAATTTCAGGGCCTCTGAAAGCATGAATTGGGAAAAGGCAAGACGTTAAGTTTTTTCGCCTGACTGATGAAAAATGTGATGGCAAAATGCAATAAATTGGAGTCCGAAGAAACTATTTTCAACATATAAAATCTTATTTTTACGACTTCATCTCGATGTCGTTCACAAATGACAATATAACACATGAATAGTGCAGCTGATCTCTGGCATGGACCAAGAAGTTAGTTGGCATTAGCCTACTCTTAACGGCAGGCGCCAAAAGGACCAGGGCTCAACGTCCCATCCGACGGACGGAGTACTGCAATGAAATGCAGCACTCCTGCAATATACTGCAATGATGCTGCAATATGCTGATACTGCAATGCGCCTGAAATGCCGTCCACTAAGTACTCAAGTAGGAACCGGTTAGCCACCGAAAAATCCGCAGCTGGCGGGGATCGAGCCCGGGCCTTCGGAATGAGAGACCAGTACTCTAGCCGCCACACCAACCCCTTCCCCATGGACCAAGAACAGCCACAGTTATTATAAAACATGAAATATTTATCCATGCTTTTCCATTCAAAACTAATTGAAAGCCGTTAGATATGACGACCTATTGCTAGCTAATGATCAATTCGAGGATCGCTAGGAAGTAGACACTCCAAACGTAGTTATGATTGCCCCATGCAGATGAAAAGTCGAGAAATCCTCGAAATAGTTACTGCCGAAAAGTTTGAGGACCTCTGTGCAACTTGAATAAAAGAATATATCTAGAATGATACTCAATAACACAAACTTAGTTAACAATACATCAATATATTCCTAAACATGTTAAATCGCAAGGTTTGCGTAATTTTTCAGAAGCCCTATTATTCTTGGAGGGGCAAATATGATAAAAAAGACACTATAGATTTAAACTCTTCACAAAGAAGGGGCCTGTTACATTCACAGCTGTGACGTTATCGTTCTTTGGAAGTCTTCCAATGGAGAGACGATATTTTATACTTAGCAAGGGTATGATTAAAATCTGATTCCACGAAATATTTCTCTAATTTTCTTATATCCTTAATTTTACCTAATTTTCTAATGGCATGTGCTCGCTTAATGTGTTTTTCTACACTTGATTCCGGTCACCATATATTATCAGAATAGTGCAATAAAAAAACGACGGATTCACGGGCTTTTCTCATCCCAGTATCTAGTACTTCCAAAATGTTTTATCCCGCGGCGACATCAAACCTTCCATGACGACGAGCGTCACTGGAAAACTTTTTCGGAGGCAATGCTTTACAGATCGTAGACCGTCATATTCCTGAATACACCGAAAGATCTCATTGCTATGAAGTTACGATCGAATAATTCTGGATATCGCATGATGGTTGAGTTCTTCACCCAACATGCTCATCGCCCCGAGTGCGAAACTTAGGCTCGCTCGTGGTTGAACGGTAGATTGGAATTGTTGAGGCCGTGCCAGTGGTGAAAGTGACTGCTGGAAAACAGTCCTTTCTCACCTGCTCAGAGGGCGGGGGAGGATCGTGAACCTCCCGCCCGCCCCCCCCAAAAAAAACACAGCCGCTCGAATTTTTTGCATGCTTCACAAAAAGGCGTACTGCAATTGGAGCATTGGAGATAACCAGAGTAGGGGCTTGAGCCATTTCCATCCGCCGAGTGGCTCTACCGGTACCACTACAGTAAAGGGATATTCGAGACTGACATGACTCGAACGGTGAACTGTTGAGAACGGGACGGGAGAAAAGAGTTTGAGATTTTACGACTCGTTGCATGAAACTGTTTCCCAAAGTGAATGGGTATCGGACTGCATCTGCGTAACATGATTTTCTGCCCCGAGGGCCCGGGTTCAACTCCCAGCGGCAGCGGATTTTCCAGTCAACAAAGTACAGCGCTTGGAATGAACCCCGTGGCACTCAAAGGGGATCATTTATGATCACCGTGCTTCGTTCTTCGGATAGGACACTGACGATTGAACCGTCCGTAAAGAGGAGATGCCGACGTGCGATATTTCTCTATACCAGTGATGTGCAAACTACGGACCGGGGGCCAGATGCGGCCCCCTGAAACGTTCTATCCGGCCAGCGAGGCATTATTCCTAATCCCAGTTCGATCCAAATTACGAGAAACTTTTGGAAATGCAGTCACAGTTTCATTCATCACATTCTCCTTCATAATCCTTCAGTCATTAATAGGACATGGCAACACAAAAAGCACATTTGTAAAATGTATTTTTATTTTTTAATAAATTATATTGGCTCGCCTAAAGTTCTTTTTCCTTACCTTTGCCCCCCCCCCTCTTTATAAAGTTTGCCCATCACTGCTCTATACCATTCCGATGTTCCCTTCGTCCGTCCGACAAAATAATTACTATCCTTTCTCCGAGGGTGAAATTAACATCAGCGACACGTTGATTCATCTCCCAAGTACTACATAATATACCAATTTGTACGTACCTCTAAGTTATATCCAACTATTTCACTCCCTACGAATTTTTAGCACAATCAAATTTGTAGGAACGCGAATGAAATACGTTGAAAACGATAATAGTCCCTTAAAGTTATCTGGGATGATTGTTCCGGACTGCAACGATTTCGGGGGTGCTACTTTAATCAGCGTTAAAGAAGAGTAGTAATATTTATAGCAATATTTAAAAAGATCAAGAAAAAACAGTTTAGAGTGGTTTAATGGAGATTCAACTCTGCATGGGCTCTCCTGCAATATCGGAAGGGTGTCGTTGAAGTGTAACAGGGTTCAAGTAACAAAATCTAGCGTCGACGTCAGCGCTTCCCGCTAACCTTTCGTCGGGTGCTCTCCCTCCTAAATAACAGTTCCAAGTATAAGTTCAATTTTTCTTGAAACTGCGCATTCGAGGTTAAAAACGTTAGCCGAGAAGAAGAATACAGAGAGTCACAGTGTAAGATACCACTGCTTTGGAAATTGAAGGGTTGCAAGGACAGGCAAAATGCTGTGTTCCGTCCTCAACATGACTCACAGTCTCTTATTTTGATATTTGAATGCAGAACGAAGGGTTTAAGACAAAAATTCCATCGTTTTTTCGATGTGTTTTTCTACAGTCCGATCAACACGCACATTAGCCGGGGATGAGGACGAGCAAAAATACGAATTTCATTGGGGATGCCTTGTGCTTACGGTGCAAGGAGCTAATTGTAACAGAATATGGCTACGAACGTTACGCAATGTAACAGTTAACCTTACATCGCCCTGTATAATTTATCAATTCTAAGTTAAACACCAACACTGTTCAAGGTGGGACTTTTAAAACAAATTTCCGAATGCTAACAAGATTTTTGCTTGGCACGACAATTTCTTACCTACCCGAAATGATAACACTTTCAGTCAACATTGGGCTATCTAAGTACTTGCAGGCAATTGCGTTAAATTAATTCACTCAAACGACAATTTATCACATTCAAAACGATGCAATAAAATCTTATTAATTGGTAAAAATTGAATTCAATCTTTATTCGTAGAACACATATCGAGATGTCAACAGCTTAAACTATATTTTTATACCTATAGGGTGGTGTAGTTGGAAACTGAAGGGGATAATGATAGTGGTGCAGAACAAAAACTACTCCCATGAGGGTAAAGGGGTCATGCAAATCAGCAGACTTTTTCCGAGCTGAATCTTAGGGTGCAACCCGTCCCTTCGAGGTGAACTGGATAACTCTAGGGAGCAGTGCCGGTGTCAAGATTCGGTGAGACAAGGAATCAAAATTAGAACGAATCGTGTAAAATCAGAATGAATGGAATCAAAATAAGACAAATTAGACAAAGAATTCTTCAAGCCATCGAAAATTAATCTCAAACTGTGCTTGATCTCCAATCGTTATATGTGCCATTATTAAAGGTAGACTCTAAAAGAGATGCTTTCCTCCGCCCACCTTAACATGGCCACCCACTAGGTGGAGGAATATTCCGTTCGATTTTCGCCTATTAATTCGTAGACATGGCGGAAAAATAAACCTCCACTTATAAAATCGCCCATGCAACAACATTAGGATGCTAAGTTCTTTTCGCAATAAAAAGTATGACATACCTCTTTCCTATTAAGGTATATTACAGACACAGCAATGAATAATTGAGACACCTACAGCAATTTTCGCATAATGCAGTAAACTAATGGCATGATATGTGATATTTTTTGTCATGGATCTCTCAAAATCCTTCTATCAAGGAAAACTTGAATACAACTAACTCTAAGGTCCGCAAATATTAATATTCCAGAGATTCTTTACACGACAGGAGTCCAGATTGCAGGGGATAGATGCACTCACCAACAGACGAACGCGGCTCGTTGCATCTTCCACCCATCCAATCACCATATCTCCGCCTGCCATACCGCCCTTCTCCGAGAAACCGAGGCCAAAGTATCCCAGGGTTGCAACCTCCACCCGGAACACTATCTCATTCTCTTCCGGCGACCACTGGACACGAAACTTGCCCTCGGGATCCAGCGTTAACGAGTGGGTCCACACTTTGCGGTGCTGCGCCCGGTCGTGGGGCGGCGAGGAGCCCTCCTCCACCGGCACATCCTCCTCGGCAGAGCCCAAGGCGGGGAGGCAGAGTAAGGCTGCTGGCAGCAGTAGTACGACAAGGCGGAGAAGCCCTCGGCGTCTGCCCTTGCCCTCCATGGGCCGGACCGTGGAAGGCTAAATGTCAACGAGTGCTTAGGGGAGCGCGCGCGCTCGGGGACGTGCGAAGCGGCGAGCCTCGGCGTGGCGAATGTGCAAAACGAAGACACCGGCGACTCCGCGGGTAAGGGGTGGTGGTCCGGGGGGAAGGCGGCTGGGGGCGAGGCGGGAGGGAAAGCCTGAGGGTTTTGCCGCTCGGGCGATACAAACGGACGCGCTCTCTTCCTCCCTCTCTTTCTCTACGGCTCTTTGCGCCAATGCTCGGGAATGGGCGCAGGTGCGTGAAATAGTCGGGAGGAATCATCGGTGTGGGACGCGTAAGAGCGGACTTGCCCCCCACTCCCGTCTCCTCTCCCGGCTCCCCAACCCACCCTCTCCGGCCTCTCCCTACCGAACAGACACACACACATATACACATACGTACACAAAGCGGCAGCCCACACCACTCTTCCGAGTCTGCTGCCCTCTCCGGCTCTCAAAGCCCGCCAAACCCCCTCGCCAACCGCCCCGCGTTGAGCGCGCCTCCTTCCCAGAGAGAGAGAGAGAGAGCGCACTTGCCAAACCGAGCCGGACCTGCCCCCTGGAACCGGGGCGGCGGCCAGGGAGGCGGCCCGCGGCGGCAACGCAGCACCCCTCGCCTCCTCCCCGTCACCTCCTCGCCCACGGAGTATCCTCCTCCTCTGTTGGTAGTAGCCGTCGTTCAGACTGCGTGGCCTTTGCCTTCGCCTCCACCGACTGCGGCTCGATTCCCGGTCGCGGCGCCTCCATTTCCCTCCCTCCACAAACACACACACACACACCCCCGCCGCCCATTCGCACCCCTCAGCATTTCCCACGGGACCACCTATTCCCACGCCTCCATCCCTTCAACCAAGTGTGAGCGGCGGCGGAACGGCGGGGAAGTGGTGGCATTGGGGCAAATCGTGCCGTTCCTCCGCTCGAGGGCCCCGCGTTCGAGCCGCCGGGGAGGCTAGCCGAGCCACGGAGGGAGGGGCAATGAAAGGGGTGGAAGGCGAGCCGGTGCGCGTTCGATAGTTGCCCCCGGCGTCACGGAAACCTTCCGACGACTGCGAAAGCCGAGGGAAGGGGCGAAGATTTCCTGCGGGTATTACCGCGACAGATTAAGACAGTGGTGAGGTCCTTTGCGAACCTTCGCCATCTTGGGCTCGTTCTAGGCTATGGCCGACGGGGGAGGCGACGATTTGCGACCATCATCAACCGCAGTTTAAAAGTCCAATGGCCTAGTCGATCGAGGAGGATAGACCTCACCAAACACGAAACACCAGCGAATAATGAAATACACTCAGCAAGGAGAGATCCAGTTCTCTTCCCCCCTGTACAGCCGTGGCTTTCCCATAAAGATCCGGTGCCCAGAATGTCACTCACGCTTACGTTTGGTCGGACGTGTTCAGAGAGGCGTCAACCGGATTTGGACTCGGGTCCTCCGGTGAGTAGCCATCTCTCGTCCACTCCGGATTACCATGTCGCCTTGCGCCAAACATGCGTGCACATTTTTTCGCCCAGTCTCCGTCGTGATTTTCGAAATTCGCTCGCCGAGCGATGAGTCATGAGCATCGCAGTCTCCCTCTCCGTCTCCCCGGATGCTTACTCACGAGGCAGCGTTCCGGACGGGAACGAGGCGGGGTCCGAGGGACGAAATGTCTTCAACCAGTGTGAGAGAACGATTCGAATGAATCGAAATAATCCGAGGCAAGCTTGCATAGCACTCCTTTGATTTCAGGTTTTATTGTAGAGAACGAGGAACTCGAATACAGTTCTAGTTTTTCTTAATTATACCCCTAATTCACATACCCCAAGAGTACGATAAAACCGGTGACTCTGATGGCTATTATACGAAACCACGAATATCGAGTTAGCATACATTAAGAACTTCCACGGAATGAAGAGTAAAAGTTTAAAACAAGTGAGGTATATGTTAACAGCGTTTTCGCCGTAAAAAACTCAAGGTTGAGGTGTGGGCGGCGAGGAGTCTGGAGTGTTTTTTTTACAAAAGAAGCAAGGATCAAGCCTACCGTACTCGACACCATTTTTGCCCCACAGAAATATTCAATGGTGTCTTGTTCGTCTGTTTCATACAGAATGAAAACAGCCACCGACAGATTTTCTTCCACGAACTTTGATATTCACTGATACTTGCCATCGCACTTCCCTCTACCAGTACTAAAGATACACTGATACTGAAACAAAAACCAGAACAGTGTTTTCAGTATTACTGTCACTTTTAGAAGGTCAATTACGCCGTAGGCCAGTGGCGTGATTATATGCGATACGATAATTTGTGGAATCAAATCTGAGATCATAAATCAGAATATTATCTAATTCACCTATAAGCTGAGGTGAAAAAATTCTATACTTCGGCCTTGTTTGACGTAGTTCGATATTTTAGCCTCCAACGCAAAATACACAGCGTTTTAACTCTAAATATAAAGGAGAAATAATTTTCACCTTACTATGGCCCTCGGAACCAGATCTCTCAGTTCTTAATTAAATGCATTATACCTGTTATTTGGTACTAAGTACTAAAGCCAAATGCTGAGCAAAATCTGTAGCATCCCCACAGAATGTTAACGGAGAAGGTCCTTACAAGAGAAGACGTTTTTGTGCGATTCCATAGCAGCACTGCGACAACACTTTTGGGCAACCAAAAAAAATCATTCCACCTCGCCCAATCTGCCTCAACCGTCTCGCCCCCCATGCTTACACACCTTCTGACTTCCTCCAGCCTTCCCATCGTCCAATCTCCCCACGTCCTCATCATCCTACTCAGAATGCGTAGGGCTCACTCTCACCAAGCCCGCTCCTGCCCCCCCACCCACTCCCCACCCATCGAAGCTACTCTCGGAGCTTCCTCTCGTCATCTGAACGCTTCGGGAAGAGCCTCCTCCCCTATAATATTACAGGCGCACCGCAACGCTTGTATACTTTCTTTGTACATGCACGAAACTCTTGAAGGATTAGTTGTCCATGCAAACATTAATGACCAAACGCATACGAGAGCGTAATGACGTTGAGGCCTCTGGGAAGCCACCGGACAATACCAGCGTGGGAAATTTTCCCACGCATTTCCACCCGCAGCGGAAATAATGAGTGCACCTTGAAATGGGGTTGTTACCTTCGCTTGACTGAGCCGCTTAAGTTTCTACTTCCCTCCGAATCGAAGTAAATGCAGTTCCAAGTCCTGACATGAACGATGTACCGGTGGCTCTTCGACTTGACGGAAAAGTGTCTGGAGACTTCAACGCTTGTACACTAGTGGCACTCGACACGACACACTCCAGCTGATAGTAAGCGCGTTTCCTGTGACTGTAAGTTATGTTCTGCCAATTGGTTAATCGGATGTGAAAGTTTTAAATTGCACTCCAAAGCGCTCACATGAATTCTTTCAGTGTAATAACGATATGGTGGAGTGTACCTGTCTCCTAAAAATCGATGTATGAGCAAATGAAAAAAATGCATTTTCATGGTCTATAGAATCCCGTTCCTGCTTCCACCGAAATTTCAAGCCTTCGAACATAAATTTTAATTCCATTAATTTTTCATAGGAAGACACTAACAACGTGAATATAATTTTATTTGCAAATCGCAGAATTATATCCGAATGCAAACGAAAAAATTGCAGAATAAAAACTAAAGATGTCACCCATTCCCACAAAATTGCAGTACAAGACCTCTATTTTTTCTGAGGAGTTGAGTGTAATTAAAAATAGAGTTTCCAAGTCTAACGAATGAGGAAAGCCAGCTCTACCTAAATCATAGAAACTTGAATTCCTCATTATTAAAAGATTAAATGACCATGTAAACCACTATTAATAACTAATACCACTTCTAATAGTCCAAAGAGCAAGGGATTACTCGTCTAAAAACTGATGATAGGAAAATTTACGATATAACCAACGCGGATACTGGTTCACAAAAACACGCCTACAAAATTTGTTGCATTACGCTAGAATAATAATCACTCTTATTTCACCAGATTGCATCGCGAAGCCAAATTGTGTTTTAGGATAAAACGAGCAAAATAAAAACTCAACATCAAAAACTCACGTTAGGCACATACATATTGCATTGTAACTAGGCGGTGCAATCAGTAGTTCTAAAAACTATTTTAATACTGACATGAAATTAAACATGAGGCCAAAAACGGTGGCATCCTGAGCAAAGATGTGCCTTCCTTTGAACTCAAGCACTGACGAAGGACAGAAGCAGTAGAATTATACTTTAAGTTACACCACCTGCTAACGTGTATCATCCATCTAACTAAGTCCTGAGCCAAATCCTAAAGCAACGGAGCCGTGGTGAGTTCCAAACATGCGACCTTCGGGTTGTCTCGCTTTCGTGTCACCGACCTGACTAGCCAGATTCATGAGGTAGAAAATCGGGATACGATAAAACATTTGAAAGATTCCATAGCCTGGTCAGAAAAGATACAAACAGATGGAAGCAGTAACCACAGCACAGTCCTTTCTTCTTTCATTAACATGAGTAATCAGTGGCAGTATGCACACAATAGCTAACACACGACCTGATATTTCAAGGGCGATGGGGCGAGTCGTCTTTCACGTACCTGTGCATGTCAGCAACGAGGCAGACCAAATGAGGAGATTCTCAAAATATGGGGGAGCATGAAGAGAGTGCGGACCACTCAGCAAAATCGCATCAATACAACTAAATGGCTTGTCTTACATAGATGCGTTTGCAGAAAGTGGTTAACATGAAAATGACAAAAACGTCGATTAACTAAAATAATATTTCTAAGGATTAACAATAGTTACAATGATGATACAACATATCCTTAAAGTTAGCTAAATACACTTGATGTATTCTTTTTATCAGCCTTGAAAGCATAAATAAAAAAGCGATTCTTTCTCCTATTTTCGCTGCAATGGAAATTATTTCAAGGAGGCTGAAATAAGGTTTAATAGAAAAGTAGCATGCTCCCTTGCTCATTAAAGACCTGCCATTTATATATAAAGATATCCATTGCAGGAATTCGATTTATGACGTCATCGCTTCGCAGACGCAAGGAGGCAATCGGGTTCGTTTAAGTAGCTAGAGTACTGGCCTCCTATTTCCCAGGACCTAGGTTCGAGTAGTAGTAGGCATATGAGTGTCAACTGAGAGGGTCATTTCACACTATTACTATATTTAATATAGCTCACAAATAGATTGGTATGAACTTATGTATGTCGTTACTTATTAAAAATATTGTAAAAGAACCTACAAATAGCCCGCATTCATATTCTGACTGATACTCCTGCACACTTGGGGCATTATTAAACTTGTTCTCCCATGAATTCTTGTTGAGTAATCAGGGTATGATCATGGATACGATTCACCCATCGCTCAAAATCTTTTAATTCATCCCCAGCCACACACCTTTATGGTGGCTTGCAGGGTATTATGTAGATGTATATAGAATACGTAATTCAGGAAAGTGAGAGTGACAGCTAGCCGAAAAGGAGTTGTAAAATATCAATATTGTGTCCAAAACGTAAATCAAAGGGTGAGCAAGATATGTACCCTCCAGTCAGAAGAAATTGCTCCTCTCGTCGTCGTGCCTGATCTTCCATATTCATGTGTGGTGAGATGTAATACAGTATTAAATTATTGCGGAGTCTTTCTGAAAAATTAAGACAGGCTTCACAATCCTTCAATAACAGTTCATTTTGCATCAGGCTTAGCATACCTCGGCCTCTATTGCTCCACTCTGTCTCCTAATCGCTTTCTGCGACGAAAATGTGGCTGCCACCATTGTAATGAACACTCCGAGAGAATCCCTTCAACATACAATAAATCACTCCGTAAGTGTACTACGAACCCTTTTAGAAAATACTGAATTACAATTGGAAGTACCAAGCCAGTATATTCCCCAGAAAAAACCTTGTATTTGCTCATTATGAATATTTTAATAAATTTTATGCGGCCCAGCTTTAGCTCAATTTTTCTCTCGTTGCAATTCTGAAGACTTAATTGTGCAGGAAGATTGTAGTTGGTAAATACATACCCACAAAGAAAATATGTATCTACGCCAAGAAAAACTCGTACATTATAAAACTTAAATAGTTTATCAACCATATTTAATCATATGAAAATTAGGGAAGTATAATTATCACCAAAATTCGACACAAATTTTACGACAGATTCCCACACTTCTCACTCTACTGTGTCCACTAATTCGACAGTTTCTCACCATTCTTCACGCTGACCTGACCTGTTGAAGCTATGTAGATTTGTTTTATTTCCTCAACATTAGAAGTAAAGCAGTGTAACTGACGCTTTGACATTTTCTCGTTTATACCATATAGAGTCAGAGATAGGTACATTACTTTATCGGGACAATGATAGAGGAATAATAGTAGGCGGAGAATTCAATATCCCTTCGATAGACTGGAATACGTGTAGTTTTATAACAGGAGGTAAAGATAAAGAACTCTGCGAATCACTGTTGAACACCTTTACGTCACATTCTTTACAACAGCTAGTAACAGAACCGACCAGGGGAAACAACATTCTAGACTTACTAGCAACAAATATACCCGAAAGTGTTCTAAATACAGTTACAGACACAGGAATTAGTGATCATAAAATAGTGCATGCGAAATTTATTGTGGGCGTTGAAAGACATTATAAACCAAGGAGGAGGGTATACTTATTCGGCAAGGCTAATTACTAGAGGATTCGTGGGGAAAATTTCTTGAGGTCACCCGTAAAGCAGTTAATAAACACATGCCAAGTAAATTCATAAGTGATAACACAGAGCCAAGGTGGCATAACGCGGAGGTTAGGAAATCACTAAAGCGACAAAGGGTATGAGACGCTAGGATGAAAAATGCAGGACGGGGTCTATTCGTAGAGGAAAAAAATGAGTTAGTTCAAAACTATAAAAAATCGAGAGCATTAGCAAGGAAATCATGCCGGCGAGCGTTATCACATTTCAAGAGCAAGATGTTAGGAGAATATTTAGACAGCAATCCTAAAGCGTTTTGGTCATATGTGAGAAAGCTTCAGGGAAATAGGTCCACAGTGCACACACTTAAAAACGATAAAGGAATTAGAGTCACCAGCAGTGTAGAAAAAGCCAATACTTTAAACGCCTTCCAAACCGTATTCAACTCATCATCACATAACGCAGTGGAACCACCGCCGAACACATTCAGTGAGCAAACACCCGAAATAAAAATTTCATGTCGCGGAATAGAGCAGCGGTTAAAAAGCATTAGTAAAAACAAATCACCAGGTCCCGATCAAATTCCTTCCAGAATATATAAAACATTAGCTTCTGAAATAGTCCCCTATCTAGAGATAATATTAAAAAAAACACTAAAAAAACACTAAAAAACCACACAGTACCCAGAAAAGTAGCTAACATTACACCAATTTTTAACTGCGGTGATAGGGAAGAACCTTGTAACTACACACCCATTTCACTCACGTCGATCTCTTGTAAGATATTTGAGCACATCGTAGTCAGTTCGATCATGGGGCATTTAGATAGTCAGGGATTACTCATAAACAGCCAACATGGGTTCCGGAAAGGTAGATCTTGCGAGAAATAGTTGCTTTATCCGTACACGATATTTTAGCCTACGGCGAAAACATTACTTAAGTTGATGCGATATTTTTAGATTTTAAAAAGGCACTCGATAAAGTTCCTCATGATAAATTAATCTGGAAGTTAGAGAGTTTTGGTATGAATAATGACGTTGTATCTTGGGTAAAAGAATTCTTAAGTGGGTGAGAGCAGAGGGTTGTCATAGATGGTATCATGCCGGACACAATCAAAGTCACATCGGGAGTTCCACAGGGTAGCGTAGTAGGTCTGCTTCTATTTATTTTATACATAAACGATTTGGGTATTGTAGTTAGTAGTAAACTTAGACTTTTTGCAGACGATGCGGTAGTGTATAGGGGTATATCAAAAGAAGAAGACAGGAAATCGCTTAGCAAGGATTTAGATTCAATTTAAGAGTGGTGCGACAAATGGCAGTTGGAAGTTAACCTTAAAAAGTGTGCAGCTATCAATTTTTGGAGGAGGAATAATTCGATAGAGCGATGCTATAAAATTAGTAACACGTAGATCGAAAGCGTTGAAACCATAAAGTATTTAGGTGTAACAATGACTAAAGATTTATCGTGGGGAAGACACATCCGGGAAATATTATCAGAACGTAGGTTAAAGTACAGATTGAATCTATTAGAGAAATTTCGATCTGATAGCTTTACCGAAGATGTTAGGCACATATTAAAAACACCAGCGTATTATGCTAGATTCGACCAGATAAATAAGATTAGAGAGATAGATTGTCGTACTGATAGATTCTAAATGACATTTTTCCCCCGTACTGTAAGAGAACAGAATAGGCAGAATAGCAAAGGGATAGATAGGGGAAATATTTTAGAGTAGTCTGTACTGCATGATGCATGTATTTATCCCTTAAACACTATAGATACTAACAATCTAGTTGCATGAGACCCTATAGTTGCTAGTTTGCATGTCAATAGTGCCAGCTAGGTGATCTTCACCCCCTCCCACAAACCTTCGCGGTGGCTTGCAGGGTATCGTGTATGGTATGTAGATATAAGTCAGTATCAGGGTATGTAGATATAAGTCAGTGGCCGAAAAAGTAATGTAGTGATGTTCCCTACTCAATTGTTTTATGGTTAGCCCACTAAGAAAAGGTTGGCTTCAAAGACACCCGAAGATCATTTTTTACAGAGGTAGGTTCACTCTTCCTCTCTACTCCCTTGGCCGGGCTCTATTTTTCTTTAGTCCCTAATACGTTAAATCCTAAACATAACTTATAAAATTCCTGCTTCTTTCTCCTATTGTGCCAATCGTTTACTCTCTCTTCTACCAAAGAATGAGCAGCTAGGTTCGTTAAAAGGTGTTACGATAGGTTGAGTTGCGTTTCAGAATTAATAAAAGAATTAGGGTGGGAAACATTATCAGAGCGTAGGTTAAAGTACAGATTAAGTCTATTAGAGAAATTTCAATCGGATAGCTTTACTGAAGATGTTAGGCACATTTTAAAAACACCAGCGTATTATGCTAGATTCGACCAGACAAATAAGATTAGAAAGATAGATTGTCATACCGATAGATTCTAAATGACATTTTTCCCCCGTACTATAAGAGAACAGAATAGGCAGCATAAGAAAGGGATAGGTAGGGGAAATATTTTAGAGTAGTCTGTACTGCATGATGCATGTATTAACTCCTCAAATACTATAGATACTAACAAACTAGTTGCATGAGACACTATAGTTGCTTGTTTGCATGTTAGTAGTGCATGCTTGGTGATCTTCACCCCCTGCCGCACACCCTCACGGTGGCTTGCAGGGTATCGTGTAGATGTAGATGAGAAGAATGTTGAATGTCCTGGCTATTTCCTATTCTCATATCTTAAAAAGGGGTAACACCCTCAAGTAAATTAACTCATTTAAGTGTTTAATTCCTTTAAACATTTAACTCAACTCATAATGTCGATTTTCTCTATAAATAAGTTTTCCTCTGTGCTCTATTCCGTTAAAACTTTCTATCCGTCCGGTTCATTTCTCCATTCTTCTACATACATTTCGGAGTTGTGTGCTCTATACGAAAATATCCTTTAAAATTCCAGCAGTAATCGGAGTTCTCTCAACCCATTGGGAGAGCAGGCATACCATACCATTGGGAGACCATACACACATGTATATTATTCCATCCCTCGACCTAATTACAGTTGCTACGAGAGAAGTCAATGTCATCCGAAAGTGCCGTTAACAATGAATTGGGCATGATTTGCGTGATACATGCCCTGGGTGAAGCGCAAAATGGAAAATGATCGCAGTACCGAATGAAAGACACCGTGGGGATATTCTTTCTCCGCTCGACTCTCGGAAGTGGTGCTTAGATGGTTTCCCCGTGGCCTCCGTTTTCAAACGAGATTAGCCCTTTCACGCTTTCGAGCTGGGAATCTCCTCCCCTCGACTGCCCGTATCTTGGAGCGTGCCGGAGCCGGGGGCTGGTGAGGAGAAGGATCTTTGCTTACGCTTTCAGAGACCCCCAGTTTTCCTCCCTGACAAGACGTCGCCGCGCCACGTGCCGCGAGTTTCCCGCCACAAAAGGTAGAAGAACACCTGGTTGGTCGTGGGGAGCAGATGCTCCGGGGGAAGACATCGGGCCCTTTCAAAGTTCGGAAAGTTAATGCTTAAAGAGTTTCCGGGAGATTACGAGAAAAGGAAGCGTCCCCAGCTGTCTTACGACTGGGCTAATTGTAAGAGGAGTGGTGGTGGGAGATTGTAGGGGTCACGCGGGGGATACACAACTCCAGACACACAACTGCCGTTTCTGGAAGAAAATACGTGACGCTGTGAATTTCTTCCAAAAAAAATGCTTACGATAAGCACACCTCTTTCCGCGAACGAGTTCAGCCCAGAACGTTACTAAATATTTCCACACCAAAGGCTAACTTCTCTTTCGACGTCCTAATCTCTGGACCCACTCTAAGGACACTGACGTTTGAAGGCAACTCTTCGACCGATTTCCCTATGTATCCTCATCCCTTGAAGTTCTGCATTCCGGAGAAGAGTAGCTGAATAAGCGATGTTTCATCGACAAATTGCCAAACATGTATTGCATATAAGCCACAAATTAAATCCATATGCTTGTTTCAGGAAGCATTTCCACATAAAACAGAATGGGTAAACACAAAGCTGATAAATGTCTGGCATTGCATTAGCAACGCAAAAATAACACCCATCTTTTAAATTGGCTGAAATTTGAGACTTAAGGATATTAACTGAGAGCCACCTTTATCTGCATCTGTATATATCTGTATCTGCGAGCCACCGCGAGGGTGTGTCGCAGTGGGTGAAGATCTCCAAACATACACCACTTTCAAGCAGCTAAGAGCTACAATCCTACTACAACATGGAAACATGTTAAGTTTAAGAGTTATGTGCAACTAGATGGTTAGTAGTAATGAAGGAATTACTGGTTAGAAAGGCATTTCTCTACATATATTTATCTGTATTTCCCTAGCACTCATAGTTGAGTAATGTTAAAACATGCATCATGCGCTACAGACTAGTCATGCACATCAGACTAATGGTTTCCGTGGTGTCCCTGGCACGTGGTGTCCCATCTCATCATATACGAAGAAGTAAAATGTCATCGCGCGAGAAAACACGATGGTGGTTTTGAAAATAATTTTAGCATGGGTAATGTGGAGAGTAAGATATGTTATCGCGGGACAAGAACAAGATGAGCGGCAAAATGCCACGGAGCAATTTTCCGGTGTGCGAGACCAATTCATATTTTATAAGCGAAAGTATGGGTAAAGATTTTGTCAAACTACTAATTACATATTCATCTACTTACTTCATCCTTCTTAGCTATTTCCTACTCTGTTTCAGGCTTGTTATTTCTGATTTACTTTTCCCACTCCGACCATTCCGGCGTATCTTCGATGCCGAGGGCCTTCCCTCCTACGTCCTCCAGGGCAGTCTTTCCTTCATCGTCACGGTCTCATGCCTCTCTTCCCACACTCCTTCCGACGGAACCCTCACCTCTTTTCACGGCCTACCCGAACCGGTAGTCTCCTTTCTTTCGCCTTTAAGAAAACCTCATAATCTCCAGCCTTTTCCCTGTATTTTCAGTTCTATATCCCTATCCCTTGCAGTCCAAACCATCATTCACCGATACCCTGCCGTATCCCCTCCATCCTACTTCTTTTTATCAGTTTGCTTTACTTATACACACTCGCTATCGAACGTCGCACCTGCCCACGATAACCATGTTCACTTTACTCCAGACCGTTCTCACCATTCGCTGATTATTTAAAAACCCAGATTCCTTCCTCCAATTGAATTGTTATCGATCATAAATTACATACCATAACCGGGTGAGTTCAACTCTGCCAATTGCAACTTATTAATATTTTCTTTACGTGAATATTTTACACATATTCTTTACGTGAATAGGATAGTGGAGGCCTGTCCTTTGTGGAATTCCATTTCAAGATAGGAATGATTCCTACTTTGCACTGATCCGCAGTTATAAAATGTATTCAGTCAACATGTTTCACTACACTGTACGGCACACTTTCAGTCCTGATGATGCTACAGCGTAGTGAAACATGTTGACCGAATAAATTTCATAACTGTGGATCAGTGAAAATTATTCATTCCTACCTTTTATTCTTTATGGCTCGTTTTTCAAAGTTATTCAGTACGGACTTGTACAGTTATCACTCGGGGAGGCCCACTCAACCTTCCTCAGGCCTTCAAGCCAACAGCCCCGACATAATTTATAAAGGTGAAGGTACAGACATCACAAAGTTGCTCAATCCCCTCAAAAGGGTAATTACGTGGAATACTGAAAAACCTTTTAATGAACCAATGTAAATGGTAAGGCCACAAAAAGTGACCGACTAGAAGATCAAGATTCTTCCCGTTCTGCTCTTGAGAGATTGAATGGAGTCTATAATGCCTAAAGTACACTCCCGGTATTATTCAAGCCCTTAGACGGAGAAAAAGAATGGAGAGACGGGAAGTGAATTGATAGGCGAGAGACCTCAACGCATGTTGAGTAGGAGGGGAAGGAAGTGGGGTTTTCTGGAAAAGGAAGTGAACTCAAGGGGGTGAAGGAAAACGAAGGAGGAAGGCGAAGAGGTGAGCAGGGGCTTTTTGTGAGGGGTGGATATTCAATGGTTTCTGAAAATTTTGATTTGAATCTAGAAGTAGGGATTCATCATCTATATATTGAACTCGATACCCAGGGTAGTTCCGAACTCTAAATGTTTTTAAATGTTGTAGGGCTATTTTAGCCTTAAACCAGGACATTGTCGTGACTTTTGACAGCGGTTCTCAAAACGCCCTAAAACGATAACGGTGCCTACATTTCATCCACGCGAGACCTAGGTAAAGTCGATGTTGTATCATAGGAGCAGATATGTAGTCAATTTTCACTCTCAAAGATCTTCAGTTAGTGGCACGATATACATAGAATATAATATTCGCAAAAATAGGCGCGATGTCTCCTAATGTAGTATTTATCTGAGGCTGTATTGCGTAACAATCATTAGAAGTTGGTGTGGTGGGATCATTACATCGGTTATGGATAATTATAGTAATTTTTATTACGAACAAGAGAAAAGCAAAGTATAGGAGGATTATAAGTATATTCTCGGTTCAGAGGTTAAAGCCACGGAGTGCGTCCATCGGGTGGCGGATGATGGGTCAACCGGGGAATATAGAGGTTGGCTGTGATATAAGCGACTAAACGTGTAGTTTACGTTTACAATCGAGGGCAGTTAGCAGTGATATCTACAATGATATCAAGCAAGTAATATAACAGGTAAGAAGAGAAGAAAACTTCATACTTTTAGGAGATTGAAATGCAATCGTCAGCTAAGATCAACACAGAAATATAGCAGGAAAATACGGATTAGGAAATAGAAATGGGATAGGAGAAAGACTCCTACGATTTTGGAGACAAAAGAATCTAATGTTAGCAAACACGTTGTTTAGAAAGAATACCGAAGATGTCACACTCGGAATTTGGCAAAGGACAGTAGAAGATCCCAAATGGACTACATTTTTAACCAAGTAGAAATTAAGGTGAAAGACAAAAGATCCCACGTGTAGATATCGATAATGGTCACAACTTAGTGATTTTATTACGTCACCTGAATTTCAAGCAACTGAAGAACACTATTTTGAACAAATGGCAAACAGAAAATTTGGAGGAGACCGAACCGGCAGGCCTATTAGAGGCTTCTGGAGAATAATTTGCAAGAGTAATCGACTCTGTATTCAGAATAAATATGGAAAGTACTTGATTAGGACCCCATCTAGAGTATTCTCGCTCTTTAATGACAGCGAAGAATAGAAATGAACAGCCGCTGAAAAGACAAGACTGGAAGTACGCATTTTAAATGTGGTGCTGAATGCTGATGTGGAAGATAGAAGTCCTCGAAGAGATTGGTGGAGCGGATAACAAAAGGATAAAAGAGGAAAAGTATGTGAATTTGAAGATGCAACACTAATAAAATCGACGAAATAAAGGACAGATTCGACCAC
Organism: Platycnemis pennipes; assembly: GCA_933228895.1. NCBI lineage: Eukaryota > Metazoa > Arthropoda > Insecta > Odonata > Platycnemididae > Platycnemis > Platycnemis pennipes. The sequence goes on from OW121846.1 coordinate 82,918,194, forward strand.
AAGTTAGCATTACGGTTAAGCGAATTAGTGATTCAAATAACAATACGATCACTTTGCCAGTCTCTTCATTTGGGGAAGAATTGGCAGAGGTGTGGGCATGGCCAAAGAAAGAGTTTAAAGTTATTTGCACATGAACCCAAATGGATACACTCTTGTAATCGGGAAGAACAGTGATAAAAAGAGTTGTTTGTTAACTACAGTGTTATTACCTTTTATCCAGGATGAGAGCTAAAGAAGAAATGAGTCACTTAATCCTCAGCGTCTTTATACCTAAGATAGTAGAATAAAAGTGGGTGCGAAGATTATTAAGTAATATATACGACTGATCACATAGAGGTTAAATATCCAAGAAATTGAAGCCATTCCGAACTCACTTTTAAGCTAGCGTACGAAGGGAGGTGAAGATAAATCGCAAGAGGTGGAGAAGTAAAAATATTTTCTGGAAATAAATTCGCAATGTAAAACAAGAAATTTGAGTCCCACGGTCTTTGGGTTGTCAGGACGGCGAGTTACCGGTCTTAATGCCGCCATTTAATAAGATCTAAACCTAAAGCTATGATTTCCGAAAGATCTTGAGGCATAAATAATATAATTAGTGGGTAAAAATTCATCTAAATTTCAAATCTGCCCAACACACATTATGAATACGTAATGGGGGTAAGGGGTCAGTGACTCCAGGGAGGGACAAGGGCAGAACATGCCTATGGACCACCAAGACCGTCATGCGTGGTGAAGAGCCACATCCTCCTCGAGGTGCCCCTGGTATCGCTGAACATGACGGATCTAGACCTGGCGGTCAATAAACAGCTCCCATCACCACGGTGCTTCTCTGTGCTAAGGGTGACCGCATCTGCGGGGCGGAGGGTAAGAAGTCACTAACAGAGAGACTCCGGATACTGGGCGACCTCCGGTTTTATTTAGCCTTACCCATGCATGCGGGGCTCTGCATGGGCGGACACCATATTTCCCTAGCTACTCGTGGGACCAAACATGGAACCCTCAAACAAAACTATGGAGGGCGCTGAGAGGCGCACTCTTCACATGGACTCTTGTAGTCTGTCTTCTTCCTTGGGGGATGCGATACCGGTGGAGAGCCCCGATGGGGATCCCAGTCGGGACGCACCCTCTACTACCTTAACCTTGCCTGTGGGGGTTCCTTCTGGGAGACCCACACATCCCAGTTGCCCCTCATACCCTTCGTGGGGAGAGGAGGACGACATCCTTTTCAACCTCTCTGGGCCCACCTTCAAGGAGGCACCAAGCCTGGTCTCCCCCATGGGGGTAGAGTCTGACTCGGGAGCCCCTGTGGGTAGTGGCCTAAGGGAAGGCTCCATACCCCCTCGAAGAGAAGGAGACAAGGGAGGAAGAAGATGTGGGCGGGGCCGAACCATGGCTGGCATAGCCGTGCTTCAGGCCAACCTACAACACAGTAAGGCTGCCTCAGGGGTTCTGCAAAGGATACTCTCTGAAGGTATGGTCAAAATAGCTCTGATTCAGGAACCCTGGGCTTTCCAGGGAAGAGTCAGGGGCCTGAGCATGACAGGCGGAAAAATATATTACTGTACCACTGTTGATAGGCCTAGATCTTGTATCTATGTGAATGGGATAAGTGCTTTGCATCTATCGGAATTTACCACTAGGGATCAGACAGCAGTTCTGCTGACCCTGGGGGAAGGTGAGAACAGGAAGAGGGTGGTCATCTGCTCCTCCTACCTGCCATACGATGCACCGGCTCTTCCACCATCAAATGAGATGGAGAGGCTGGTGAGTCACTGTAAGACCAACAAGTGGGATCTTCTGATCGGTTGTGATGCTAACTCGCACCACATTGTGTGGGGGAGTGGAAGCACCAACGGAAGGGGAGAGGCACTGTTGGAGTATCTTATGTCTACGGAGTTACAAATACTCAATAAAGGATCACAACCTACCTTTGCAAACAGCATTGGGCAGGAGGTGATAGATATTACACTGTGCACCAGTTCTCTGCTGCACAGGATTGATGGGTGGAGAGTGTCAGGGGAGATAACTTTGTCCGACCACAGACACATACTCTTCACTCTTTTAGAATCCAATTACAGGGAAATAACATATAGAAACCCCAGAACTACCAATTGGGGACTATATCGAGAAAGGCTGGGAGCTGCCCTAGAGGGGGAACCTCAGTGCAAGTTTAGAAATGTGGATGAAGTAGATGCTGCTGTTGATTATCTACAGAGAAGCATCATCACATCCTACGAAGACAGCTGCCCCCTAAGGACCAGGGAGGAAGGGTGTAAATTACCCTGGTGGGGAGCAGAATTAGACGGTCTCCGTAGAGAGACTAGGAAACTCTTTAATAAAGCAAAGAGGACAAGAATGCCTCGGGATTGGGAAAACTTTAAGGTTTCCCAACGGAGGTACAAAGCAGCAATCAAGCGCTGTAAAAGGGACTCATGGAGGGGCTTCTGTGAGAGCGTGGAGACTGTTCCACAGATGGCAAGACTTCATAAGATCCTATCGAAAGACTCGGAAGCGGGGGTGGGTTCTCTGCTGCTTCCCTCGGGAGACTTCACGTCTTCCGACAAGGAAGCACTAAAGCTAATGCTGGAGACCCACTTTCCAGGCTCCAGGGAGTTGAGGGAGATGCATCATGGGAGGAATCCCATCCGTCCGGCTCGGACAGAATGGAGACTTTCCTCCAGCATCGTGACGTACACAGTTACAAAATGGGCAATCATGAGTTTTAGCCCCTTTAAGGCTGCTGGGGAGGATGGGGTATTTCCTGCACTCCTTCAGGAAGGGCAGGATCTGCTCCTCCTTCCAATGGTAAGAATATTTCGCTCCTGCCTGGCTTATGGATATGTTCCAAAAGCCTGGAGGGTCACCAAGGTGGTTTTCATACCTAAACCAGGTAAGACTGACTACACAAGAGCAGACTCCTTTCGAGGAATCAGTCTGATGTCTTTTCTACTGAAGACACTAGAAAAGATAGTGGACAGGTACATAAGGGATGGGCCATTAAGGGATCACCCCCTGCACCTGTATCAACATACCTACCAGAAAGGAAAATCCGTGGAGACAGCGCTCCACAATCTTGTTAGCAGGATTGAGGGAGTGCTGGAACACGGAATGTATGGACTGGGGGCATTTCTTGATGTCGAGGGAGCATTTAATAACACGTCCTTCGATCAAATATGCATTGCTGCAGGAAGACATGGTATCCATGCTCACATTGTGAGCTGGATTAGATACATGTTGGAACAAAGAACTGTAAAAGTAGTCTTGAGAGACAGTTCAATGAAGGTAGCTGTGACTCGAGGCTGCCCTCAGGGAGGAGTGTTATCTCCACTCCTCTGGAATATGGTAGTCGACAGTCTTATTTTAGAATTGAATAGGACTGGCGCATACACTCAAGGGTACGCAGACGATGTGGCTATAATCATCACTGGAAAGTACCTTGATACTGTCTCTGGACTCATGCAGAAAGCCCTGGATAAGGCAATGGGGTGGTGTGCAGAAACAGGGCTGACTGTAAATCCGGAGAAAACTAAGCTTGTATTGTTTACCAATAGAAGGAAAATGGAGGGCTTTAGACCTCCCTCTTTGCAGGGAAAGGTTTTATATCCCTCACCATCGGTCAAGTATCTTGGGGTTATTCTGGACTCCAAGCTTAACTGGGGAGAGCATTTGGAGACCAAGGCAAAGAAAGCTTGTGCCTCCTTATGGGTATGCAGGAGGACCCTTGGTAAAACATGGGGACTTCAGCCAAAAGCCATTAGATGGATTTATAAGGCAGTCATTAAACCTAGCTTCTTGTACTGCTCTATAGTTTGGTGGAAGAGAGTCCGGCTCAAAACTGCTGGGAACAAACTGAACCACCTTCAAAGATTGGCCTGTATGGGCATTTCAGGGGCTATGAGAACAACCCCAGCTCTGGCGCTGGAAACGCTGCTGAACCTCGCTCCACTTCATGTGGAAGCTGAGGTGCAGGCAAGGACAGCGGCTTATCGTCTCAAATGTATGGGACAGTGGTATGACAAAGGAAGTTCCTATGGTCACAGACAAGTTTGGACAGAGCTCATGAAGTCGAGTCCCATCCTCGGGATGGGCAGTGATGGAATGATAGCCAGGTTCAACCAAACATCCCCCTACTTCAAAACCCACTTCCCGGATAGGGAACAGTGGGCTAGAGGAAAGGGGAAAGAACTTCATTCTGGGGCCGAGGTATGGTATACGGACGGCTCTAGGAAAGAAGGAAGAGCGGGAGCAGGGGTCTACAATTGTAGCACACCAAGGAAGCTCTCAATCCCTTTGGGAAAATATGCTACGGAGTTCCAGGCAGAGGTATATGCACTTCTGACCTGCGCGTATGCTATTAAGGAAATCGGGATGTTTAACAGACCGATACACATATGCACGGATAGTCAGGCAGCTTTAAAGGCGCTGACATCACCATGGTGCAAATCACAGCTGCTGCAGGAGTGTCGTGAGGCACTCAATGATATAGGCAGATGCGGCAAGGTGGAACTTTTCTGGGTGCCTGGTCATGCAGGCATATCTGGAAATGAGATGGCTGATGAGCTGGCAAGGGCCGGTTCCAGCCGAGATCCGATTGGTCCAGAGCCAATCATACCTATTGCCTCGTCGGTAGGGATGGCGGAAATTAGAATGTGGGGGCTAACCCGACATTCTGAGATCTGGCGAGCTGCACCAGGCCTTAGACAGGCCAAACTACACATTGAAGGGCCTAGGCCTGGGCTTGCCAAAAGACTCCTGTCACTAAACAGGTGTCAACTACGAACGGTAGTGGGACTCCTCACGGGGCACTACCAGGTGATGAGGCACCTGCACCTCCTGGGAATCGTAGATTCCCCCAGATGTAGGTGGTGCGAAGAAGAGGATGAAACCACATCCCACATGTTATGCGAGTGCCCTGCGGTGATGAGGACTCGAAACAGGTACCTGGGTTCCCCATTTTTGGAACCCAGGGAGGTAAGGGAAATCCCCATCGGGGACTTGTTGGCCTTTAGCAGGGCCTTTATGGGTGACTTCTTCAAAAGGGTGGTTAGCACAATGGACCAATGGGTCTAAGTGCCTCAGGGCCTCCATTGTGAGGAACTCCACCACTATTACAATCTATCTATCTATCTATGAATACGTAATGGCGATGAAAATTTTAATTAAGTCGTGCGAGAGATTTCGAAGCTTAAGATCTACTGCTGTTTAGGCAATCCATCAGAAGCAGCAGGATCAACTGGGCAGTTTCCTGGTGGTTGAATTTACCTCGTCAAAACACACATTCCTTCAAGGAAGAAGAATTTGAAAGTCATCAAAACTGCCTGGATTTGAAAATACTTGATACCAAACGACAAACGTCGTTTCAAATTTTACATTAAAAAAACGCTAAAAACGACCTCGTCATCCCGGAGGACTCCTGCATGCCAATCGCACGAAAAGCTTAAAATTCCCCAAGCCACAGATTGTTCACCTTGTCTGCATTCAGTTAAGCACTTGCGATAGAGTGAATCGAGCGTCAATCCCGAGTTAATAATCGACCTCGTTCTTCGAGGTAGGAGTAGGCCATTGTTTCCATTCATAGTTATTTTAGTACCCGAATGAATACATTAGTGTCCAGATACCTCGATATAAATATTATAATTACCTCGGTACTTATTGAGTTCCATAAGAACTCAAATGAATCCAATGGCGAATACATGAGCGCCTCGGGCAAAAATCGAATACCTAGTTGGATGCGCCTGCGTGCAAGAACCCGAATCTAGCGAATGACCATTGAAGTACCTCGATAAATAACGAAGCGTCGGGATGATTGTCGCTGTTGCCGTTCGACCGCGAGCGTACGCACAACTCTCACATAGTTACCATTCCCCTCAGTTCCTTTAGAATTCGGAATCCTGGAAGGACCAACAAAATGCCAAGGTATTATGGAGGCATGGTACATGGGAGAGGCGCTCATGCAGTCCACCCATGATTTCGTTCGGGTAATTATGTACTTATCGACGTATCTTTGCACTTTTCAAAGTACTCATATATTCGTCAGGTACCCATTTATTCTGATGGTTTCAGGCGTAACTTTATGGAACCTACTCATGATTGAAATGAAAACAAAACTTTGTAGTTCCACATAAATTTATTTCCTGAACGACTCTAGTTTCGACATCCAACGTCATCATCAGGTCTGATGATGACGTTTGACGTCGAAACCCGGGTCGTTCGTAAAATACATTTATGTGGAACTACAAATGATTAAGATAGCCTGATGTCAAAACTTTACTATAAATTGCCCATAAACTACCCCAAAGGGTATCAACACGTTTCATTCTATTCACACTAATATTTTCTCAAACTTTCACGTCAAAGAAAACTGTCCATTCCTGGTACCAAATATTGAGCTTATGAAATCAAGTGCTTCATCTCCAACGAGGTCAAAAGGTAAGTCAGCTTGACGGGAAGAATCTTCAACATTAGGACAATCGCGCAAATGGATTGAAAACAGAGCCTCCTTGCTAACTAAGCATCTCAAGGAGACCACAACCTCAGGCTAAAATGTTACATTTTTAAAGCAAAGCAGAAGGTTGTACGTCTCAGGGGAAACGGAAATTGTACCGCAATGGCAAAACTATTTTACCATTTAATGAAATAACCAGGAAGCTGAAAACCATTACAACCTACTATCAATCCCAGCCCAACAATTTTAAAGCCAATCGCTACCCATTGAAAAACCTTTCCGGAAAAAAGGTTTTCCCCGGGTGACGAAGGTCTACTTTCCTTGAAGAACCTCCCTTCATTTTTTATAACCCATTCCACTTCCTTCGTGTCCTTACTATAGCTTTCCTCCCTTACAATATAAATCCTGTGAATTAGAAAAATACGTAGTACCTGATAATAACGCCTAGCGAGGAAACACGACGTCACTTCCAGCAGTATAAAGAGGAATGCAACTACGTTATATTCATGCCTATCACTGAATTTCATCTCGATAAATAGTCAGTTCAGTGACGAGAGAGGGTCCATCTTCGGCGTTAAGGAGTAGAAGGAAATATTCAAACAATAGTCTCTTTGAGAATATGAATGACTCTTCACCGTCAAAGTGAAATGAAGAATGCAGTCGTTTGGTTAAGTGAAATATCTTATGCGAGAAGAAAGTAGCGTATCACACACGGTACTCAAAGTTGAACAAAAAATTGGAAATAAAATAAATAACCAACTTAATTCCAAGTGCATAGCCGCTTTTCTATCGGCGTTTTTCCTCGGGAAAGGAGATGATGAGCACTCATAAAACTTAACGTAATATTCAAATGCCCCAGCGGAAAAGCAGCAAGTTTCAGTTCCTCGATCTTATTGGTAGGGTTTCTTAAGTATAAAGTGGGTACAATGGGTACAATTCACGCTTCCCCTTCTAAAAAACTGATAAGTCCGAGGGGGAGAAGTAATTAATTGGGAATATCCCGTGTAAATAAGTTCCACGATATGGATTTCAAGTGAATCGCACATGGTGATTAGATAAATGTGAAGTCATTCCCGTGCCTAACCCGGAGAGCAGGCGTTCAACTATGAAAATTCACGCAAAATTTGCCGAATCATGCGGAAAGTCAGCGTGCTCTGAAACCTTAATTTGTGCAAATGATTTTCTTTTCCCTTCACCTCTTCGGCGGGACTACTTTCCGACCCCATAAAAATGTTAAGACTTTCCCCCTCTATTTGCATAAGTTGGAAAAGACCTCAGGTTTTTGTAACTCAATTCCATTCAATTTTAAAATTATTCAATAAAATCCTTACAAAAATCATACGAAACCACGTCGACCGCTTAGCGTGCACCGCATTGCGGTGTTTCGCACCGAGGCAGTTTTCCCTCGGCTTCACCTTACACCAGACGACAGGATTAGCCGTATCGACGTTGAAATTCATGTAAAGTGGGTTGTAGCGTTGCCGCTGGATTGGACGGCAGTAGAAATAGCGAGGCATATATGATAGAATCTTGAACTGCTTGGTTACTATCCACGACCGAGGATTGCAGTTTAGATTTTTAAAAACGAATCTATGATAACAAATTAAAACGGCCATGGTCAAGGATATTCGTTATACGCACGCTCGCGTGATTTTTACTTTTGGATTGTGCAAAAGAGGCAAGACAACAGCCATCCTACAAAATTCTTCTGGTGCTTCAATGTACAAAACTCGATTGGTAGAGTGAGTAGTAGAGAGTTCCAGTCCCAGTCTTTCGTAGAGTTTAATAACGAGAGCGAAGATGGAATAGGAGGATCCATAATCTTGCCTCAGGTCCGATTCTCAATCTATGTACGTCTAGGTAATACCCTGCGAGCCACCGCGAGGGTGTGTGGCAGGGGGTGAACATCGCCAAACATGCACTACTTAGACGCAACTATGATATGCAGTGCTACTATTTCATGCGCACACGTCAGATATAACGGTCATGTGCAACTAGGTGGTTAATAACTGCACATTAATGAATTTATTGATGTAGGCATTAAATATAAGAACGCGCTAGTTAGTGCTAGAATTGGGTCTTGGAAGTGCATTCAAAACATTGTACGGGATAATTTGAGGTAAGGGCTTCAATTTTATCACTGAAAAATAAACACACACAAATGATAATACTATGCTAAAACACAAGACTAGTAACTTTTGCTGGGGTGTACCGTTAAGCACATAAATCAGATGGATAATGATGCTATCAATAGAGAATAATATTATTACTGCAATTAGTAACGCAAATTAAAGTTTGCAGAGGTATTACAAAATAATACCTCAGTAGAGCAGAAAGTAATACCTCCGTAGATTAATAAGTAATTTATGCCTTTGAGCATCTGTAGAACAACGTAATACCTCTTTAGATTTCTACAGAGGTATTACAAAGAGATACCTCTGTAGATACGATAAAAGAACTGCCTACAGCGACACTACCAATATACTCTGAATGACATGACAGCAAAAATAGCTTCTTATAATTCCTCGAAACCAGTAAGAAGCATCAACAAGTGAATTAAAGAGAGGTTATCTAATGAAGGTTGTCATATTTCAAAAATGAATAATTTGCATGACATCAAATATCAATTATCACCACCCAAAATACCATAAATGCAATGAGAGATAAAATACCTATTGAGAGATAAAACACCTATTCATTACGATGAAGTGAACTTCCATTACCTTAATGGAAGAGTAATTTAATGCTTTTCCACATGCATTCTCAAAATATTATAAAATAACCCGACTTCTTATAATCACAAAATTGACTACACTTGTACCTCACATTTTCAGGAAGGAACGAAAATCTTTCACATCAACTTGATTACTGATTACGCTCAAATTCGTTTTAAGCAGATGTTTAACGTTAAATGAAATAATTGTGAATTAATTCTCTCAAGTGGCCCCTGGAGAGGCGGATGCATTGATATGTTTCCATTGAATACTTTGGTCAACCATTCTCATCAATTTACAGCATGCGATTATCTTCAAATCAACCAATCAAATCTTTTGAAATCATGATAATTGATCAAATATTGTACTACAAGAGTAAAATCCTGCTTAAATAAAAAAGGCGAACGAAAATGCTTTCCATACCCACATTTGATGGCTCTTCCCGAGTTCAACTAGGGCTCAACTCAACACTGCTGGGCTTGCAGGATATTTTCACTTTCCAAAAGATTCCGGTCATATACCGGCCTGGTTTCCCCCAAGTCTTTTTTTCCGATGGCAATCTAGCTTTCCTCTACGAAGTTACACTTATTCGATGTATGTATATTTTACCGCAGAATGTATAAGAGACTTAATTCGTGAAAAGCCATTATTCGAGTATGTTCGATCGGGTGTCATGAAAAAGATGGTCCAACGCAAAGTATCCTGATTCCTCACACCTATCGGAGACAGCTTACAATGAAAATGAATGTTTCATTAGCGTCTTCAATGGGTGGATGGTAATAGCCTTATGTTTTCAGGAGCTCAACGGTTGAGGCAATATCGCAAAATCTAGCCCAAACATAATGCTCTTGGAAAAACAACATTCATGCTCGATAAGGATTTCAAACCCGCGACCTTTGGTTGAGAAGGCGGTTACCGACCTGGTAACTGCGACCGCCATCCGGAATCGGGTTTTGAATTTTTTTCTATCTTATTACGCTCACTCAGACCGTAACTGTCGGCGTGGATGATCATTTCCCAGAAAACATTCGTCATCCAAAGTTTTTTTCAACCATCTTCTCCTGAAACGCTTCCTAATTATGCAATCAAGAGCCGTTAAGAAGCCCCCTTTTGCATACAATGACTCCATTTCACATACTTGTTGCTCTTAGTAGGGACTGAGATGATTAAAGCCATAGATAAAAATGCGCTCTATTGCACTCGCTGTGTCAAGGGTATGGAGGCGAATTTCAACTTTTTTCATTCTGATACCAGGATTGACAACCAACTAACATCTTGAGTTAAAAAAATAAAAATAATCATGAGTTTGTCCCTGATACTTCGGTCGCTGATTTTTCTCCGTACTATCTACAAGCGAAAAAAGAAATGATGAAAAAGTTTCGGATGAAGGGTTCAATGAATAGTATTCATTTCCTTCCATTCCTCTACTGTCGCGAGAATCTTTCTGGGATGAGTGAACCTCGCTACCTGAAACACTTGAGTGCCAAGTTTATTTTAAAGCACCCATCTTTTCTTTTACCACTTTACTCTCTCGACATGAAATATAATTAGGGCGTCATCAGATTTCTCTGAAACATCTCTCTTGGGAACAACACTTCGAACACTGCATGCCGGCAATCCATTAAGAAACACTCTGGAGGAGGCGCAGTATATCTGATCGAACTTCTCCACTCAAACTCGTCCATTCTCGCTCGAAAAGTCCTTAACTTGGAGAAGAAACACTCAAAACTACATCCCATTAGGAGATATCCCAAACCTTCCCACCTCACCCGTCGAAATTGGGGATCGGGTTGATGCGGTGGCTAGAGTACGTACCTACTGGCCTCCCAACCCGAGGGACCGGGTTCGAACGCATAAGGTCTCATAATATTTATTCAAGGGAAAGCTAATTAAGACCGCTATACATGGGGACACAACTCGTGATATATATTTATTTACATGATGGTGATAGAGATTCATGCCAGAGTGGGGATAGTTTGCGACAGGAGGAGAGAGTGAGGGAACATGGAACTCGAAAGTCATATCGATGGGGTGGGAAATGGAACTGCGGTGAGGCAGGGAGGTCGCTTGTTGACGAGTACGAAGCGGGAGAGTATGGTGGGCGGTGGGATGGGAACTATAGCCCGTTCGTTTTCGGAAGGCGGGTAAGGGATTGACGCCCCATCGAACTCCCATCAACAGCCCGGGACCGGCCGACCGCCAGCGTCACTGAGGTAAGAAAGGCAATCCACTCTGATAATCGGATGACAAGCATTACCTTCATTTTTTACTCTTTGATATCTTCGTGATATTTCATGGAAAAAAGTCCAAACACGACGGAGTTATGGCGAGCAGTTATGCATTTGTTGTGTTACGTTTTCCCACACTGATAATCGAACATGTCGTAAGAAGCATTACCTTCATGTTTTAATTATTTATTTACTCCTTTGATATTTTCGTGATATTTTATGAAAAAAATCCAAACACGAAGGAGTTATGTCGAGTGGTTATGTATTAGTTGTGTTATGTTTTCAATGCATATAAGTAAGTGTAGTTTACGAAAAAGAAAGTACTTAGTTAATTCCAAGATTTATTTTGAATGACTCGACCGGTTTCAACCTTTGCAGGTCATCATCAGGATGATGACCTGCAAATGTTGAAACCGGTCGAGTCATTCAAAATAAATCGTGGAATTAACTAAGTACCTTCTTTTTCGTTATGTCTAAATTCCACCAAGTCAACTTGCCGACCATCGATTATATAAGTGTAGTTAGCTAGAAATTGTGTGTTGTACTGTATTTAGTTTTATAACGCAGAGAGAAAGTTATTAGTTAGATTATACAAAAAAATTAAATATAAATAAATTTCGATTCTTCCTATGAGTCCGTGTACCATGAGAATATACGCGTTTGAAGAAAATTTTGTTGTGGAGTTAAATAAAATAAAACACAATTTTTTGGCATCACCTGGTGAACAGAGCAGAGTAATGAATTTCTATAGCGAATTGCCTGTTTTGTCATTCTCCCTCATTCCGACCTGATCCTCAAAATACATTCCCCGCCTCTTGGTGGGTGACATTGGTGGGATGATGTCATTTCCGGAGTGCATATCCCAGAGACTTCATGAAAGAAAATCATTGGGACATGTGCGCGTTGAAAAAAGGAAATCAATACCCTTCCACCCTTTCCACCAAATTCTAACAGTTTGCCAAATATATGCCGTTATGCATTCCCTGCAGTCAAATCATTTATATCACATCCATCTAATTTATTGATTTTATAATTGGCACCGATGAAAATATCTCTTCGACTATTTAACATTTCCGAACGTTTGCGATACTTTTTGCCATGCTTTTCCGTTTAATTTTTTCCGTTCCGTTTTAGCCAATTGGAATATTTTTCCAGTCTCGATTCTGAGACTTTAGCATTTGTCTCGACGAGATCAATCCGCAATTCTGATTTTTTAATTGATAAACTTAGGAAGAGATTAAAGGGGCAGGATCTAGATCCCAAATCAATACATGGGTCAGATGCCTGAAGGATAGGTGGTGTACGGAAATCCAAGAGGTATGTAATAGGTCTGGGAGTAAGACCCGATTGCCCATAATTAGTGGTAATTTTACCACACATATTACGAGAGTAAAATAGAAGGAAAGACCACAAGACGAGGATTAAGGGATAAGCTCATTGGCCAAATATGGATCGTTTTAGGAAAGAAATGAAGTGCCTCTGAACTTGCAATGAACAAGGAAGAATTGAGGACTGCAGTTACTCATATATACGATTGAAAGACAATGATTACGACAAGATATGGTTCAGTAGATGTTATATGGACTATATACGGGAACAAAGGAAAAGTGCATATTGCAGACACAGTTTGCGGCCATTCAAGCGTTAGCTAATCAGTCAACTACGTGTTTGCCGTACGCGTTGCGTTTATAGCGCGGTAAATATGGAATAAAGATCAAGCGAAGGAAAACAGAAGTTTAGAAATTTTACTGAATTAAGAATACTATGATAGCCACAGAAAGGCATAAACAACGGCAAACAAATCAGAATGGTGTGATGTAACCATAGCAACGAGAGCACCTTCTAATCCTGGAAAGCCACGCTGAAGCCCACGCAGCCAATGAGTCGATTTCCGGTACAGGAAACCATTTTCTTCAGACAGTTTTCTACCTACTTGCTTGCCGTGCATAACGGAAAATATAACCTTAAAGTATATTATTAGACATCAGGAGTATGAGAATATCTTAGTTAAACGAGTGCCATCTTGAAAGAATGTCTTTCACAAAGGAACGATCGAGAGAACTAAATGAAGGTACCTTGGAGAAAAGACTATGTGGAACAGTGTTATGTAGAGGGTTGCTGTTTGTGACAACGAATCTTAGAAATATAGGACAAAGGATGAAAACGGACAAACAGCTTTTGAAATAATTGTGCAGATAGAATTGTGATAGTAAGATTGAAAAGTAAGACAAGTGAAGACGTGTTTAGCCAAGGTATGGGAGATGAGGAAGTTGGTAATCAGGGTGATGCAGAGTAAATGGATGGAGCAAGATACGGGGACAATGAGAGTTTTGAGGAGAGAATATTAGATAAGCTGGCTAGAGGTAGAAAAGTTTTACGTGGAGCAAAGAGAGGTAGGCAGTGAAAGGTGTACATTATTAGAAAAAGTATGATTTGGGTTTTAGCTACCTCAATTACTGAGATGCTATGGAATCGACTAGTCAACACTCATTCCTTAGACAGACTGTACACCTATCCCCGAGGCAGGAACAAACCCGAGAACTATGAGTTGCTAGGGCGTATCCCACCTGGTTACTGTGGAAATTCAGTGAGCTATACAGAGACAGCAAGCGACATAATTGTTCGATTGAAAGGGAACGCGCTGACTAGTTCAACGTCAACCTCTCAAACACTAGCACTAATTAATTAAAATTTTTTCAGCCCTAATTTTGCGTTGCGTTCGTTTACTTCCAACTTGACGACGACTCTAATTCAATATATGTACCTAAATATGTCTTTGAAATGTAAAAATACGTAATAAAATAATAACTAATATTTATGAATGACTTTAAACACTAAGCAGAAATAAGAATAATTCAATTTTCAATTCCAGGTATCAAGAAATTTTCCCAGGATTTTTAAATAAAATTAGTCAATATCACTTAATCATATGAACGCGAAATAATGGTCACACTGAACAAGCATTGCCATTCTGATGTCGCTAGGCAATGGTTCCTCCGCTGCGAGTCATGTTCGGATTTGACAATAATCGAAAAACAAAAATAACTGCCTCCAATGTCAGCATCGATTTTCCCACACTCCATTTTTTCGTACCCCTAACTTTCAAGACATATTTTTAGCTATCATTTCCGTTAATAATCTGATTTCATCATTCCTTTCTTCGAGAGATTCCTAACGATTCCTTCTCGCTTCGTATCGCGACATTCATCTTGATATGGACTCATTTCTGTTTTGAAGGTCTAAAAGAGCGAAATACCAACGCACTCACTTCCATTCCTTCCAGCCCTAAAAATTATTCTGTTTTTGATGAAGTAGACAGTGGTAATTACTTTCATATTCTGGCCGTTTCTGCAGTTTTTGTGGACCTGACTTGTTAGTTCGGATAAATTTTCAGAGAAATTTCCAGCATTCCAGTTTTAATGAGAAAGTCCGTCGTTATCGATTTTCAGATGGAAAATTAGTCAAGAAAGTAATTGCTTTATGCATGGAGGCCGTACATTTTTAGCAGTAAAATGAGCAAGGTAAGTCTTTAGTTCTGCATTATTTCATCAGGGGCTAGAGCTAATTTACATCAAAAAGAAAAGAAAAACCATTGGAAGTATGTATTATTTCTACAACCCTTTTTAAGTTTATGCGATCACGTCTCTATACTACAACATTATGCAATATTTTTTTAAGCCAACGGTGTTAACGTTTCGAAGAGCAAATAATCACATTACTTCATTAATCTAAAACAGTGCGAAACACTGGTTTTTTCCCACAGCGCTATGGACGGGTGGAACGAATGCGTCACAGGTCACGTGACCGAATTCTCGGAAATCTGTTGTGGAAAACATTGAGCTACCCGTCCATTTTGAAAGAGACCTAAACAAAAATTTTCACCTTAACTTGAATAATTACACGGAACATGACTGAATGCCGTTTCGTACACTATGAGAAAGAATTAAAAGAAAAACTTACTGATTAAAGACACTGAGATTTGTCCGAAATCTTCAATCTCTCCTAGACAAGGACCTGTTAAGTCGATAACGAGCCGCGTGAAGAATGGATCATCGACCAGACGTAATAATATCATAAGCAGTTTCAGGCGTAACTTTGTATACAGGATTAAAAGTGTTATCCAATTTTGAATATTAGAGTCTTCACCTGAAGATGACATTGACCGTCGTGTATTTGGCTAAAGTTCTAATAAGAGCAGTAAAATAGCCAAGTTACTCTTTTTTTAGTATGTGCAACATCATTGCGTAAACTGTGATGAAAAATACGCGGAAACCAAAGATACACCGACGCTACTGAAATGTAAACATGGAAACATTTCTACATTCCAGTAAGTATAAAAACCTTTATCGCACCGCGGCGTCTGTTTTTATTGTTAATCGTATAACCACAGCCTGTGATTTTTTTGTTTCCGTTACATTTATGAAACCTTGATTTCTCTTTTCCACTTGCTTTCTCTGCTCTCCTCCTTTTAAATTTACGACTGGACTCTCTTTTCCAGCATTTCCGTTCAACTGATATTCTGAAAATAAGTTTCCACGAGAATAAGCGAAAGTATTTGAATAAATATATGGGCATTTTAAAAAAAACCTTAAAATACCAGATAGTATTTGAACAGAGACCGGTTAATAGACTGCTCGGTACAAATCTCATTATACCGATCTGGTGGCCTGAATATTCAGTTTGCAAAAGGCCAAGAGAAGGAGTCCTGAGCATCGACCTCAGAGTTACGTTGTATTAGACAGCTACTGTGACAATCCACTTGATGTCAAAATACCTCTGCCGTTGTGGAATATATGGTATATTGGAACCAATAGCTGGAAAATACGCAGAGAAAAATGCGTAAATATATGTTACGGTGATGACAACCATCATGCAAAAATTAGTTTTGCTTTCAGATAACTTGGTGTACAACATGATGAAAAGGAGTGATAAGGACAAGATTAGGAATATGATGATGAGGCACTTCATCGCAGGATCAAGCAGTAGCGCACCCAGAAAGTTTTTATGAGGGGGACCGCCGCCCGATCTTTCGCAAAGTGTAATCAAAATGTTATTTTAATCAGTAAATTTTGAATTATATACTAGGCCATATTAGTTATTACATGTATGCATCCTATAAGTAGCCATATCAGATTTACAGACAAGAATAGGAAAAACTTTTAGGCCTATGCTAAGTTGGTTATGTGTCACAGCACAGATAAAAGAGCCTTTCTTTTATCTTTGGTATAGTCATACTCGAGTAAAATGAAGTGACGAGTTTTTCCTATTTTCCAATTGCTGCTAACATGTGACTTGATAATTTAAGATTAATTTGGGTTTTGTAGAGAGATAAGGGGGGGGGGGAGTAGGCCCCTTTGGCCCCCCGTGGGTGCGCCACTGGACTCAAGTAAACTCGCGTACTGACCCTCTGGCGAAAAAATGGGATTCCGAATTAGCAAGACACCCGAGATTCTAGAAATACTCTTCACTTTTCATAAACAAACAGTCCGAATACATACACCATTTGATGAGAAATGAGGGAATTAACTAGGACGCCACATGAACCCCGGGAATACTCGAGGATAATCAAGGACTCAGTGAAAAAGTGCATTGATTACATTCGACAACCAAAGAGAAGGTCATTCACAGCGAATAATATTTAGCCTTGAATATTGTTTGCCATTAAGCACAAGGTCAAGGTGCAAAGGATGAATTTTTGGTCGATAACTCGTTAATACTTTACGCGAGGCGAATGAGGTGATCTGATTTTAGCTGCCTCTGCGAACCAAAGAAGACAATTTTTTTAGTAACACTCCCTTGGGGGCTTGATTTCAGGCGGAGGATAAGACTAAGTAGGTCAATGTTGGGTCACTATGACATGGACATTATTCCGTTATCGATTCAAATATTTGACAGAGTGATCCCATATTTCCTAAATTGGCTGAGCCTTAAACAGAAGGCTGGAATAGTTAATGACGCCAAAAGGTCAAGTCTTCCGAAAATTGCTTCAACTACTATTGGAGATAGCGCCAGAGAAATATTTGCAAGACAGCCAGAGTTCTCGCATCAAAGAGTAAGAGACAAGGAATTATCACTTACAATACGATGTTACAGTGAAATCACCGTGCCTTTACTGTACTACCCAATAATAGAATCGCGTTCATGCGGCTCACGTTTATCTGCTAGATTTCAGCACGCTGCACGAGCATTTTTTCCGGTGAGATTCACAGGAGAATTAAAGTTTTAGGTGCTCTAAATGCTAGGGTCATCTCCGTCTAACCTAAATTGATACTTATCTTAATTTTAAGACGAAAACAACATCCGTGCCCGAGACCTGATGCGAACCCGTGACCCTTCGGTTGCCAAGCCGACACGTTATCGACCTACCTGGCTGGGCGCAATGATCAATTTTGCTCGTCTGTTGACTGAATTACCGTGCGGAGACCGTCAAATCCACGTGAGCCAACACGATCTCTTCAAGTTTCGCGTAGGCATGCGTGTGGCGCCACACTCCTTCGAGATGCCTGGAAAATGTAGACGCACATTACTGCGAGGTGTACGCGAAGGACAAATTAGGTGATCGTCGTAACTAGATTACGACCATTAACACCTTCACTTGGGATTTTTTGTGCCCACGATGAGAGACTGGGTCATTAGAGACGTAACCAAACAGAAGACAGAGACCGATTTTCCCTCCCATTAAAAACAGAGAGTGGCTGCAAGCGCCTGGAGCTCAAAGACAGATGAAAATTGATGGCCTTCTCTTCAAAATGCTGCAGCAATAATCCTGGCAAAAAATATATCATCTTAACGCCTATCCGGGCCTGGGACAGTATTCTTTTTCAAAAGTCTGTGAACTGTAACTCTCCCTCATTCTGTAAATTCGTTATTAAAATGACTGTGACAAAAATGTTCGTAGGGTGGAGCTTAAATAAAGCTCCAGGAAAACCGAGACCATTTCAGCGTCAAAGAAAGCAACTGGGTATCGATCGTCCACCAAATGTATGAGGTGACTTTTTCTTTATAACTCTTTACTATACATTACCAGTTTGAACAACAAGATTTCGATGGAATGATCGTTAACTGTATCACCTACTAGGGATAGTTAAAAGAATAAGGCATGAAATATGTCGTAAAGCGAGAAATGAAAGAGAAATTTTGATGAAGGTTTTGTGCAAAGATGCAGAATACAAATTTATTCGTGGAAAGATGGAATTTGCTTACAGGAAGGCGAGGAACCACTTCAAGGTGCGCAAGATGTAATTTCATGAGGGACAAGACTGGAGAACATTTTTACTTGAAAATGAAAATAAATTAAAGAGGTGGAAGGAATGTTTGGAAAAGTTATTCAATGGAAGCAATCTCAGCGCGAAGGCAATCCGAAAGGAAAATGAAGTTGAAAAGGATAATTTGGGGGACTCGGTATTGAAATCAGAATCCAACGTAGCAGTAAAGAATCTGCGGCTATATAAGGCTTCTTAGATTGACGATGTTCCTGCGAAGCCAATCAATGAGGCTGCAAAGAGGACATTAATCCGGCTGTAAAACAGCATCTGCTGCATGTACTCAACCGGTGAGATACTCACGGGCTTCGAGAAGAACATCATAATCCCTGTTCCCAAAAAGGAGGCGAATGAGAAATGAACATATTTGGACTTCAAGAAGTTTTCTCGGGTTGTCCACCGGGTAAGGGCGTCCATTTCGGCCGACGTTTCGATCCTCGACTCGAGGATCAACTTCAGGGCGAGGATCGAAACGTCGGCCGAAATGGACCTTACCCGGTGGACAACCCGACAAAACTTCTTGAAGCAGATACGCCGGGAAAGCACCAATTCCCATTTTCGGACTATTGGCCTGGCAACACATGTCTCGAAGATATTGACAAGAATCATATACAGAATATAACGGCTTACAGACACAATACATGACCCCAAGGAAAATTAAGGAAAATCTATTAAACTCATAGGAAATATGATGGAGAAGTAAAAAGCAAACTTTATTGGTTTTGCGAATAAGTAGAAGGCATTTGACGTCAATTGGAGTTCAATGCTTGGGATTCTCAACGGCTTTGGTGTATTATAATCACCATATAATTACCCAAATTTTATATAAAAACCAGGTGGCTGTGATTAAATCTGTATCCAGCAGAGAAGAACCATAATTAAGTAAAGAGTGCGACAAGGAAGTGCACTATCTGCCGTACCTTTTAATGCGTAAGTAGAGGAAGTCATTAAATAACTTAAAGAGATGGCTTAAGGATTAAATATCCACGAGTAAAATGTCAGCGTGATTCGTTCCGTCGATGGCATAGCGGTCATGATAGAGAAAAAAAGAGATTTACAGAGGAATTTTGTTTAACATGGAAAATAAATTGGCTAAAAATCGCTTGAAGGAAAATACAGTAAACACCCGATTTTCCGTGCTCATGACTGGTAAAGGGGTGTGGATAATCGGGAAACCCAGATAATCCGCTGTTTGGTTATTTCCGGATTCATTTCTCTACGGTGCTCCAACAAAATAAATAAACTTCCAAAGAAAATAACACAATCTGCCAATGAAAAGATCCTCACTGTTAAAATAGCATTATATGACAAAAAAGACTCCAGTAGAGCTGTTCCGGCCGCAATTAAATGTTCGCAAGACTCCGGTGGCGGCCTGAAGCTTGGACATCGAACCAGTCAGTAGGGCCGTAGTGAAAGTAAGATTGGAGGAAAATATATAAAGTTTACTTACCTTTGAGACTACTGCCGATACACTAAATGATGATCCGCAGGATTCGATGGATGATCCGCAGCCCGGATAACGCGCACATGGATAATCGGGAGTTAGCTGCAGAAAGAAAACGTAGGTGATGCTAAGTAGTAGAAGAGAAGGGTTCAAAACCAATAGGCCTATAATACTGATATAATATTGATATTTATATTTGTATAGGTTACAGTTAGTGAAAGGCAGTCGAATATTACCATCTAGCAATCCTAAGAAGAACGGATGGAAAGAGAAGTCTTCATAAAAACTGAAAGCTACACAAAAATCGTCAACATCAAAGGGAACAACCTTTATTTAAGAGTAAACACTGAAAATATGTACGATCTGAATCATGATCATCTCATATTTTCGGTACTACTTTGTTTTCGACATCAGCAGTTCTCGGTACCGGAACGGTCCTCTTGCCTAAAATTTACTGGTACTTGATGTTTGAAAGACTAGAAAGAATCCTCTGATCTAGATCAACGCACATTCCCTAATCAGGCAGTACAATTACACACTTATTTTATGACGCTAACACTGTTGTTATTTTGGGGAGGCATCCGACAGATAGGGTCTTTTACGCCGTTGTGGAATGTGGGTAATTGCATAGAGATAGGAACTTTCAGGAAATGGAGGATGAATGGAGAAACCTGGCGTCGCCATTAAAGTACTCTAAATGAAAGGCGCCAAGGGGTCAACGGTCCCATTCGGCGGACGGAGTGCTGAACTCGATGCGCCCTCCACACAGCAATCAATTATGGACCGGTATACCAGCGAAAAATCCCTTCCACTGCCGGGATTCAAACCCGACCCCCCCGAATGGGAGGCTATAAAAAAATACTCTATATAATAGCACTCTATCAAACCTACTGACCCGATCTCTGAATTTAGTACTATTAGATTGGTGGATGACGTACCATAAACCGTGATGAGGTGCCCCGTACGGGAAAGAATTATTATTATAGGCAGTTCAAATTATTGGGCCAAAATGAAGGTTGCACAATGCTGTCTTATAAAAATATTACTATATTGCAATATACGAGCAGGGCTACTGTCCGTTGCAAAATTCTGTCACCCGAGTTTGAACACTAATATCTAGAAAACGGCTCAATGGATTTTAAAATAAAATACATCATATTAAAGCCTGTTTATTTTTGCGTTTCGTGATGGTGTACACATTTTTCACCAATTAAATTAATTTCAGCATGTGCTTAGAAACGGAATTTTAGCGCATTTTTCCGGGTACCGGACGGCTGCATCGCATTTACGGCTTCGTAGTAACAACACGGATCAAGCTATTAAAATTTCCTTTCCACAGATTGTAGCAAAGATCTTTCTTAGTAGTCACTATAAGTTTCATATTATTTAGTGCATTAGTATTTTAGTTGTTGTTGAAAAAGTAAGATTACGTTATTTTCCGTTCCGCGCATCCCTGAAGATCGCCGTTTGGACCCTCTTCTTGCTCTCGAACTCATCGCCACTAATCCACTAATAAAAACTTAAAGGAAATCGTTGGTTAATCAGTATTGATTAACATTTATTTTGGAAAAAGAGCGCGCTGAGCAGCCAGGAATATGGCCCGGAAGAGAAAGTGAGAGGCGCGCAGTGTTGCCCAGTCAGAGGTTTGTCCGTAAGGCGCGCGAGAAATGGTGCACTGCAAGAGGGGGATAACTACATCGCATATATACATGTAACTAGAGTAACATACTGTATTAGACGAATAAAATTGCTGTACTCACCAAAATAAAACCAAAGGCATTTTTTCACCATTTCCCATCAATTTTATATCCTTTTTCTCCGAAGTTGGCGAATTTTTCTTAAGAACTCGTGCCGCATTCCGGCAATACTCACGGATTCCATGAACACGGGCATTCGGCTTAGTTTCCTTAATCGGAAGCCCATGCTTAAAATCATCCTCCTTAAAGTCGCAGAAGACATTTCTGGGAAGTCGTCCAGGGACTCTTGCAACTTCAAATGCACCTTCTCCACAGTTGGAAATTGTTTTCTCAGGAAAAAATCGTGTACAGTCCTTCGAATTACTCCAATGGTGAAGTGATCAACCTCAATCTTCTTGCGGCCTCTTCGATGAAGTTGCCGCCTCTTCGCGTCGGTGTGCTTCCCGTTGCATCGTCGGGGATATTTTCCCGATTTCTTGATTCTATTTTCACCACAGCGTCAAGGGTTATGCCAACGCACTCAGAGACAGCGATATTTGGGATATAGTTTGTCATCAGATTTCTCGACGAAAGAAACAAATAGAGCTTAAAATCATCCTCAACTCCATCTCCGAAAATTTGTCTTGAGGAGGCATCGGTTGGTTTCCACAGTTCTAAAATGACACTGATTCTTAAAAATGACCCTTTCTGCCACTATTTATCAAGTTCTAATGACTCATACAAAGTAACAGGGCAACTGGTTTTCCCTTGTTGGAAAATGGGCAGTGGGCAAGTTCCCCAGTGGGCGAATCTTCGCGCGCCTAACGGACAAACCTCTGACTGGGCAACACCGCGCGCCTCTCACTTTCTCTTCCGGGCCATATTCCTGGCTGCTCAGCGCGCTCTTTTTCCAAAATAAATGTTAATCAATACTGCTTAACCAACGAATTCCTTTAAGGTTTTATTAGTGGATTAGTGGCGATGAGTTCGAGAGCAAGAAGAGGGTCCAAACGGCGATCTTCAGGGATGCGCGGAACGGAAAATAACGTAATCTTACTTTTTCAACAACAACTAAAATACTAATGCACTAAATAATATGAAACTTATAGTGACTACTAATAAAGATCTTTGCTACAATCTGTGAATAGGAAATTTTAAAAGCTTGATCCGTGTTGTTACTACGAAGCCGTAAATGCGATGCAACCGTCCGGTACCCGGAAAAAGGCGCTAAAATTCCGTTTCTAAGCACAAGCTGAAATTAATATAATTGGTGAAAAAATGTGTACACCATCACGAAACGCAAAAATAAACAGGCTTTAATATGATGTATTTTATTTTAAAATCCATTGAGCCGTTTTCTAGATATTAGTGTTCAAACTCGGGTGACGGAATTTTGCAACGGACAGTGGGTGGGCTATTAATTGTCGCTTTTAATGATTCAAAAGCAATGAAAATTAAAAGTAACGGTTGTATTTTTGTCAGAAAGGTAAGATGACTTTTTGGAGCTCATGCTAAAAGATGAAGAAGGTTAGGAAAATGAGTGACTATAAGGCTTCGTTGCTCGTTATATTAGGCCTTGGTAGAGCAAATGACGTTACGCAATGGTGTACCCATTAAAAGTAAATTATATATCTGCCACCAAGTGTTGTACGTGATACATGGTCATAAACCTTCCACATTATTCCTAATTGTAGGCACTCCACAATATTTCCCAAATGTAGCCACATAATGTTTATTCGCATGGAGAAAAAGAGAAACATCGTCTAGATAGACGCATTTTTACGATGTTTTACCCTCGAAGTTAATTCCAGCTGCGGCGGGATACTGCAAGTGCATCAACAACTAAGGCGATGCATAAAAAGAGACGATGTAAAAACAAAACACGAGCCTCAACAAAAAATAATATCAATCAAAATAACTGCTATATGCGACATATTTCCTCTGTGAGTGAGTGAATTCAGTCTCCGACGCTCACGGTGCCAATTTCCTCCAGGTCGGTGGCTGAACCGGCGAAGAGGCAATGCGCCTTACGTAAAGTCAGAAAACGGGATGCCGTCGAGGGTTAGTGTACTCAAGTGTGACAGCAGGACTATAGTGGGACATTATAGGAGGCAATGAAGCGATAGACTGGCTCCGCAAGAAAAAGCGGATGTACAGTGAATTTTTGCGAAACACTGGTAACATTTATCGAATGTATCATTGAGTACGCCTACTATTGCCACAAAAACATAACTGTTGAAGGAAATGGCCACGATGGCCTCGTACATGCCACAGCCGTGAGATATTATTTTTATATAACGTGAGGAGACTTTCCCAGCTCTAGAGCCTTCGTCGTAGAAGCGCCACTAGAGAATATTTCTGACTTCAAGAAGTAAACAAGCGAACTATTATTCAGTATTTCGAGACCACGGCAAAAGATTACTTCCCTCTAAAAGTTTTCCAACCCTTTTTTTGGATTATGCAAAATTCCTCACAGAAAAATTAATGAGATTGATGATGGTTTTCAATCACCCAGAGGCTTGAAAGCACTAACCTGATATACACCTGAAGATCCGGCATCCCAAGTACGGAAGAATATCAATTTTCCATGTGCCACCAGTAGCTCATAGGTTACGAAAAAGTAACCTTGCGAGACGTTACTTACATGCAGCAGACTGCTACATTTTACCTTCTCTAATTGCGTACTTTAATTACTCTTGCTTCAGCAATTATATAGGTTGAATTTTATGAGTGTTAATCTAATGAATTTTTCAAAATGTACATGCATTCAGGATTTATTTCCCCCCAAACTCAATCTCTTTGAAGATATGGTAAATCATTTGCACCAACTGATAAAACAATATTATAGCTGAAGTTTCATTGACTATAACAGCAGAAAACATGAATAAAACAACATATCTACCACTATGTTTTGAATCCATACCTGGTGTGTTTAATTCAAGAGGACGATACATTAGATAATCCACGATAGATAACTTGCTACAAAAAAACAGATGGAGAAGCAATAAAATTGAGTTTTATGTTGAATGGTATTTATTCGGCCTCCCAGCTGAGTCAAAGCAGTCAGAACCTGGTAAAGGAGTAGCACCAACCCAAATTCGCATGCGATAGTTACACTTTCCGCAGCGCTTAGTGAGGTTTAGCATTAACAAGCGAACCAACTAGCCGGAGATCGGGTTGGTGTGGTGGCTAAAGTACTGGCTTCCCGGCAGTGGCGGATTTTTCAGTGGCAAACCGGTCCGTACTTAGTGCCTAATGGAGGATATTTTAGGGTCAGTACTCCGTCCATCAGATGGGACGTTAAGTCGTGGACCACTTCACGCCTGTCGTTAAAAGTAGGCTAATGCCGACGCCTGGTTCCTCTCCACCCATCCTCCATTATCTGAAAACTCCTACCATTACCCAATTACCCACATATCCTAAAAGGCGCAAATGACCTCAGCTGTCGGTCGCCTCCCCTGAATAACATAACACATAACTGACTATCAATTGCCAGCAATTGTGAATAGGCTAAAGGGTTTATCCAACACGCATAGCATAATTTAGATCTCGTCCCAACGACGTGCAGTCACGGCCAGCATATCATTTCAGTGGAATTCGGTGCTGCGAATCAACTGGTTATTTGCAACTAAAAAAGACCGCACTGAAATAATGAAAATGTAACATCCACTTACTGCAATTGTGCTTCCAAACACAAACCCTTTCCGCTGAATGCTTTCGCTTTATAGAGAGATTTTGAAATTATTCTCATTTAGCGTAAATCCCAACCTTTAGATTAAGTAAGGTTTGGTAAGAGATTAAAACACATTTAAAAAGGACCTAATTTTCAGGTCATCATCAGGTGACCTGATGAGCGCTACAGCGAAACCCGGGTATTTTTAGACATTTCATGTGGAATTGCAGTGTGTCGCTTTATTTTATATTATGAAAAAATTCCACAAGGTATTGCCTGAGACAGTGTCTTTTAGCAATTGGAGAAAGTTTATCAATGAAAACCAAGACGTTAATTTTAGAAAAGAAATATTGTGCAGGTGTTAAAAAATCCGTCACTTAGTAGCTCAAGCTAACTGCTATTTTATTATATTGAGTGCCAGGCATAACCAGGCAGGAGACAAAGCGTCCACCGCCATGTACATTTCATGACTCAAGATACCTGATCGCGTTAGGAGGTGATAAATGGATCTGAAACTTATATGCATCAATTATGATCAGATAAATACATAATTGTACATATACAATCATCATCATATGCAAGCGAACAGAGAGAATCGAACATTTCGTATGATTCATTTATAGGCAAGTGGTGTAATCATTATCCTCGCACGGTTTCATATCACAGTTTCATACCATTATTTTGATGTCGGCATATCAATATGGCTTACTTTATCGTGATGTAAGCTATCATATCGTGATGTAATTATGATACTAGCATATCGATATCTATACTGAATAGTCACCTAATGAAATTTATCCTTAAAAAAATTGCCCAATGATCGAATTGACTATAAATTTAGTTAATTCACATAATATTATTGAATTTTACACTGATATCAATATGTGGGCAATTTGAAAAATATTATAGCAAAAAAAGAAAGAGTTGTGATTTAATTACACATTATTTAATTTACTATCCAATCCAGATCCAACTCAGTGTCAGATAAAGATTTGTTAGTAGCAGACATAACAAACAAGTCTTATTAAAACAACTTGAAATCAAGCCTTATTAAAACAACTTGCAAGTAAAGTGCGAATATATACAATAAGGATTTTAAAAAGCAGAGGAAGGTATGAGTGTTTTATTATATTCGTCATACTGGCAGCATTATTTCTAAAATATTTCCCCACTTAATGAAAATCCTGCAGAGTTAAGCATTTAAAGCAACGGGTAAGGCCATTTTCTCAAGGTTTTAGAGATATACCCCAAAAATGATTTATTTAAGGTGATAACCAATTTCATTTTACGGCTCTCGAAGGTAAATGTCAGGTAAATGTCACCCCTCGGCCCTAAAATCGGCATTGTCTAAAGCACAATCTCACTTCTCTCAACCCCTGCCTCCACAGAATTTACATTAAACTCAACTTGGCATATCAATTGCTTTCACTTTTTCAAGTTCCTAACGTGGATGAGCTTATTTCCATAATTTTAACTATATGAACTGTGTTTTGGGTAGATGGTCTGTGTACCTGTCCCTATATGCGCTTTTTCAGGAACTAATTCCAAACGATTGTCTGCAGACAAATTTTAAATGTTTTGTATCGAACCATATACGATATCTAACAACTATTGGTCACGGCAATTTTCTTGACTAACCAGGTCAAGTAAAGTTATTTTCCGCGAAGCATTCACGCTGAATGACAACATTGTGGATAACAAGACTTATTTTGATACATCCCCTGAAAAAAGTCTAGGGTAATCAAGTTGCTCATCAGTCTCATGGGCTTGAAATAATAGGAGGAGTCTAGAATAGGATAACAGGTGAACCAACACCCAAACGGCATCATGCATCTAATGATGGGGGAGATAATTTAAAAGGCAGCAAACGAATTGCTTAATGAAATAGACGGAAAGTGACGATAAAAAAAGTAAAGATGAAGAAATCTTTCTAATGAAAACAAAATGAAGTAAAAGTCTTTAGTTACAAACCTTCGACAAGGTAATCGTTAACACATTTGCGGCTAGAAAGCCCGATACTTGGCCACGCAACTGCTGGCTGAGGGAGCCAAAGCCATTTGGCGCGGCCTTGGGGCGATCCCTTGAGGCATTTAAGTCCGTGCCCAGCAATTGTGAATAGGCTGAAGGGTTTATCCAACACGCACAGCATAATTTAGATCTCGTCCCAACGGCGTGCGACCATGGTCACGGCCAGCATATCATTTCAGTGGAATTCGGGTGCTGCGAAAAGGCTGGAATGGGCGTCGGCGAATCATTTCAGCGGCGGAAAAATGAAATGGCGAGCCCAACCCCTCCACACTTTATCCATCCGGGATCTGCCTTAAGTAAAAAAGACGGCACCGGATGACAGCGTTCGGTTCGGTTCTAACGGGGAATTCGAGATACATAGAGAGAATGGAAAAAATAGGCTTCGCGTTCAGGAGGACTATAGCGTTGTCATTAGGGGAGGGCATCGAGTCCTATGGTTATATGAACTATAAAGGATAAGTGGGTAATGGGGGCGTTTACTCGGAACCGATATCGCAATTTTTTGCATGAAATTGTTAGATGGAAACAAAAAAATAATTTTAGTGAAAAAATTAATCTTCTAACCACAACCATTCACTCATAAATCAAAAATTAAAATAAGCAAAAGGTGACGCCCACCGAAAAAGCAGCTGTGATAACATTAACGTCATTTTCCTCCTGTCCTTGACTGCTCTTAGGGAAGCGGAGGGAGTGGAGGGGGATTCTCGGAAGGTCTGCTCGCACAGATCCTGTCGTAATCGCCCCCATTGGGAGAGCCAGTAGGGTAATCACGTAACTCATAACGTCCCCATTTCGACGTTACAGAACGCCAGTTGAGAACCTCTGCGCCCGTCGCGATTATGTATCGGATGTTTTCACTTCGCCGTCGCTGCATAACGTCCGCCGTGAAGTGCAACGCCCGGAGCGATCACGGAACCGCAAGAGACGCTGTAGAACGTCAAAACCTATAACATCCGTTCAAAAGTCGGTCTTTCATAGCGCCTGCTGTATTTATAGTATTTTATACTATTAATTCAAGATGCTGAGTATACTCTATAGGGTGTTGGGCCCTTGGAATAGAAAATTGAAGTGGTTACGAAAGGCAGAAATTTCTTTGGATTTAAATTAATGTTTGTAACAGTTGTCGGCTCGGCTTGTCAGAGTTGTCGGCTGGTCGGCTCGGAATTAATATCGTCAGCCCTAACTCTTTGAGTATATAATATTATGCTATAACGTCCAATCACCCAACAATCCAATATGTGAAAGCCAAAACGCATTCATTCCTTTAAGAAGTAAGCTTGCATAAAAATATCGGCATCTCTATCAAATAAATTCATATGCAATGTAACACAGCATAATCTCGTCCCTTAATACATCGATGCACCATCGTAGTCGGCTACTAGAGCTATCTACACATGACATGAAAATGCAATAATCCTCATTGCTATCTCGCTGCAGCGGTATTTTTGTTTCAAGGTTTAACATGATTTCGTTATAAAGGCTGGAAACATTATTTCTACAGGGCTTTTCAACTGTGAATGAACTGTAGTCATCATATCTAAATCAGTTGGATGTTAGGGCGTTCATTAAGTAGGTGGTTATAGGTTGTAGTGAGGACTATAGAGTGTGTAGGTAATTATATCGTGTACAAGAATGAGAAGTATGACTTGTGCATTGCATGGAATCATATATAGAATAAGTATGCAACATCTAGTATTCGCATTTATATTTTTTTCAATTTTGGTACGAGGTTCACCCATTCACGTATTCTAAAATGTTTTTTTTGTTGTCACCTAGTTCGTTTGCCTACATGGGTACGGCTCCTCTGTAGTGAGCTCTTGTCAACGTTTTTACGTACGGAATGGTTGAATACATTCCCATTAAGACCCAACTGCAGTTGTGTTAAATCATTTAATACGTATTCAAATACATACTGAATTTATCCTCGTGTATTCAATACGTATTAATTAGGTATGAGAGCCTACCTAGGTATCGAATACGTATCCTAATATGTATTGTATACACCCTAGGTCCACTGGTATTCAAAGTAGGACGTAAAGCAGTATCCAATAGGAACATAATAAACATTGAATACTTCGTGTAATCCTTTCACAATATGTAGGCATAGAATTCACATTGTGCTGGCCACCATTTATTTAATATCACGCAATCTTTAACCATTGATGAATTCTTCATCATCGTTAGCCCTGTTAGCCCTTCTGTTCGTCTGCTACCGAAAATCGATCACGTGACCGCTTTCTGGCCTTGGATTGGATGGAAAGATTCGTGCAGGGAACGGACGCGACGGACTGCAGAGAAACAGAATGGAATAATGACGCGTGCATAAATTTCTCATACTCTCGGTAGCGCCTCAATTTCGCCGACGTTGAGAACTTCGCCTAGAGATACGTAATCGCTGGGGGCGAAGTTTTTGGACGTTACAGAGCGCGACGTTATGAAGCACGGGATTTTACGTAATAACCCTACAGGTGTGTCCCCCCCTTTGCGATAAGGCGAAGTAGCTTCGCGGGCTCAGTTGTGATTGGACGAAGTCGATATACGTCAGAGGTTGCACCACACCCACTTTTCCGAAAGGGTTAAGAACATCAGTTTTTCGTCGCTTATAACTCGAGAAATAATTGACGGATCAAAAAACGGAAAAAATACGGGTCTTTTTATTTTACAAACTCTATCATATTCGGCAATAAAAATATGGTAAACGACCCCATTGGGAAGAAGTGGGAATGGAGAATGGGTGGAGAAAAAACCCGGCGTCGGCAATACTATACTCTACTTAACCTCCCATCCAATGGACGGCGTACTACACTTGGAAGTACTCTCGACACCGCACTCAAGAAGGGACCGAGATCCCATTAAAATAAACCCGGAGTCGAACCCGGACCCTCGGAGTGGGAGACCAGTATTTTGGCCACCACACAAACCCGATCCTACTCGGGCCATAGTGTTGGCGGAGACAGATTTGAATACACTGTAAGGACACGTATTAACAGTGGCGTCACTATGGGAGTACGGACCGGACCGGGTGACACCATCACAAGAGGTGACACCACAATGCAAAATATTACTGCCTATGATTCTAGGTCACTCTATGAAATCATTGTCATGCATTATTTCAGCCCAGCGACAGAAATGTATCATTGAAATATAAAAATATCTCCTTTCTGTTAGTTATAAACAGAAAAACGTGTTATAGTTTTGCGTGTATAATAATTCATCCAGAATATGACATTGTATATAGCTACAGTAATAGATGAAAAATTAAATAGGGAATATTATATAATCTGGTAACGGTGTTGGCTGCTGGCTAAACTTTCTCTATCAATAGCGCTGCTTTAAATCGCTATATAAATCAGGAACCTGGCCAAGATTAGTGTCCAATTAGCATAACGACATTGCAGCTTTAAAAGCCAGGAAATGAAAGTTCTGGCTTAGTCGAGATTTAATGTGACATTGTAATTTGTACTGTAGTATACTATTCGGCCAGTTGCTGATTGTACCAACCCAATACAGAACGGTCACAACCTTACCGCCAGTAACAATAAAATTTAAAGTTAAATGTTAAAATAAAAAATAAAATTAACATATTTTCTATGTTATTCTTAGAATAACTTACAATCTTTTACCTACGACCTCGAATTAAATTTTTCTTCTACGGCCTTTGTAAATATAGGACCTGCATTTACAAACGTTACTAAGGATTCTGTATGGTCTCGTCATTTGGCACTGGCTGACTCGGAAGATGTACATGGGGCAAGTCGTGAGGGGGTGACACCATGAGTTACCGCGCATGGTGACACCAACCCAAGTGACGCCACTGCCTCTAAGGTGTCGTATTCAACTCAAAAGAAGGAGGTTCATGCAATGGGATCCTGATCGCATTCCATCAAATGTGGGCAAAAGAAGAGTTCATTATGACGGGAAATTTCAGCTACACCGGCTTGATTAGCAAGTTTTTATGCGTTTGCCACCCTCAATGCCTGACCCTGAAGAGTGAAACTCTGAGGCGGTATTCAAATCTGCGAAATCTTGGTGTCAACAAGTCGGTGCGAGTTCGAGCTGATAAACCAGTGATAACCACGGCCGCATTCAATTCGGTTATCCCCACCTCCTTTCTTCACTTCCATATACCATGCAAGCCGCCAAATTATTCTTCCTCTTCTAAAAGAAAAAAATGGCGTTCTCCATAGTTTTCGTTTCCAGAAAAGAAAATCTTTTGCTAGAGTTACTCATACAGGAAATGGTCGCTATTTGCAATTGTTCGGTCGCCAGCGATGTAGCGTAGTAGCCAACAATTCCCAAACTCCCACCGTACTCGAATAAATAGAGATGGGGATCGGGTTGATGTGGTGGCTAGAGTAATAGCCTCCCATCGGAAGGGCCTGGGTTTGAATATTGGCAGCGGGAGAGATTTTCCTCTAGTGGACCGGCCCCTACTTGAGCTCTGTGTGGAGGGAACTATATTAGCACTCTTGCCGTTGGATGGGACCTAAAGCAACAGACCAAGAGCAGACTAATGCCGACGCTGGGTTTCTCTCTACCCTTCTTCCCTGCCCTAAAAATCCCTAACCCAATTACCTTTTCTAAATGTAGAAAATGACCTTAGCTGTTTAGCTGTCGGCCACCTTTCTCTTAATTACTATTACTACATAATGACGCGTAGGGAAATAGCATTTCGTCTCCTTTACGTAGGAATCACGTAATATGAAAAGAGCTCCATGACCGATAAAGTATGGAACTGATTCATTTCTATTTACCACGGACGAAATACAGGTTACTTTCACCAGAACTTCTATATGAGAGCCCTAAACGTTCACAGTCGCCAGATAACCGATTGCCCAGTAGCCGGAACCTGACCGTTAGCTAAAGATAATTAATAGACTACAGTAGTGGACTATATCCTATTATTATTATAACAGTCCCTACCACAAGCCTTTGACTGGAAGTTCGGTATCATTAGTGACGGTAAATATCACCAAGCACCATGCTCTAAGACGAGTTAGTTATTTAGGGGGCAAGGGTGTAACCACGTTGAAACACCGGTTCCCGTCAGATCACCGTTGGGCTCGGGCGAAGGTTGGATGGGTAACCCCCTCCATACCTCTACCGCGTTGCTCTTGTCCCCTATCTGCAAGTGGCAGGCAGATTCAAAGTGGGTTGATGCAATGGATCTAAAGAGGTCTAAGAGCTAGTGGTGTCCAGAAGGCCCACGCTCACCGCTCAAATTCACAATTTTTAGTTATTCAGGGGAGGCGACCGACAGCTGAGGTCATTTGCGCCATTTATGATAGGTGGGTAATTGGATAAGGGTAGGAACATTTCAGATAATGGAGGAAGGGTGGAGAGAAACTCGGCGTGGGCATTATCCTACTCTTAACGACAGGTGCCAAGGAGACCACGGCATAACGTCCCATTCGACGGACGAGGTTTTGAACCTGATAAGCTCTCCAGTTCTACTAGACAGTCAATGGGGGCGTTTACTCGGAACCGAAATCGCAATTTTGTACACGAAATCGTTAGATGGAAACGAAAAAAGAATTTTTGGCCTGGTTCCAATCCCAAGGGCGTGCACTACGCTCTTGCACCCTTACGCTCTTTCTTGCACTTTCACCCTTTTCTGCACTTACTTGCTCTATTCCGACATTAGCGCCATGGACACTTTGTGGCAGTGGTGTTTACTGCAAAAAAGTTGACGAGCATGTATCGTGTAGTTTCGGACACAGATGTGTATATCTGTGGTTTCGGAAGGGATTTCGTAAGCACAATCGAGATATGAAAGTAAAAGACTTTTCTGTGCTGTTTCTGCATGTAATAATAAACCCTATTTTTGAGGCGTTGTTCATGGTGTATGGTAATCTTAGGGTGGTATTCTTCGTATCCTTTGATACGAAGTCGCAACGGTGCTAAGATTATGTCAACAAATGTTGGTGCCCAAAATAATAAACAGGCGCAATTCACAACGCATATTATTACTTAACAAGGCATTGATTGAAATATCCAAGAACAGCTTAACATGCTGTGTATTTCTCATTAAACAAATGTTATCAATGTAGGATCCATTGCGAATATATCAATACTGTCCAGTTATGAAATCCGGAGAAATTTACATAAATGATTGTATGCATGAAATTTGAATAATAACTAAGTAAATAAAGATTTACATTCATTGAAAATTACGAGCATGATTAGTTGTACCCTATACTGCTCTTGATAAAGTACAGAGCATTAGTATAAACAGTACGTACCTACCTGTAAGTAATATTGAATTTGATGCCTGGATATGGAATTTTTACATCAAATACTCTGTTTTCTCTTCTTTTGTATTGCCAATTACTAATCCATGGACATACAATTGTGTGGCTAGTTAACTTTCAATTCTTAAGATGGTCCGGCATTTATTTACCAATGAGTAAGAAGAACCTAATAATTATTTCAGCATGTAAAACACGTAAGTTCCACTTCGCTGCCGTAGTCCTCACACCATAGAAAGTAATAAATACTCTTTCACTTAGTGAGCACCATTTCTGCCGTACGTTAACGTCATTTTACACTAAAATACTTCTTAAATACATTACAAATTACTATTCATAACTTCCTGCGCCTTAGAAAGTTTATCTGCAACCATGTCGTTTACTTTTATTAGAACTATTCTATTTCGTTAAAAATTTACTCGTGTTCCCGAAATATATGAAGTTCACATGACATACAAACGTCAAATAATAATAGTTTGCATAATAGGAATCCGTTTCCTGATCCATTCTTAACAATTTTGTCTCCTGAATCTCCTCTGTTATTATCGTAGTGCGCAAAAGGGAGCATGGACATACCCTTATGTGCACTAGGCCCTGGCGCTCTTCTTGATGCGCTCTGAAACGGATTGGAACCGCACTACGTGACGTCACATCCGAAAGTTGACAATCGAAAAGAGCGGGTAAGAGTTTGAAGGGTGCATAATGACGAATTGGAACACGGCCTTAGTGAAAAAATTAATCTTCTAGCCACAACCATTCACTCATAAATCAAAAATTAAAACAAGCAAAAGATGACGCCCACCGAAAATGCTAACATTGACGTCATTTTCCTCCCGTCCTTGACTGCTTTCAGGGGAGGGGAAGGGAGTGGAGGGGGATTCTCGGAAGGTCTGCTCGCACAGATCCTGTCGCAATCTCTCCGATTGGCCGAGTCAGCTGTGTCCCCCCACTGCGATAAGGCAAAGTAGCTTCGCGGGCTCAGTTGTGATTCGAAGAAGTCGATATACGTCAGAGGTTGCACCACGCTCACTTTTCCGAAATGGTTAAAAACATCAGTTTTTCACCGCTTATAACTCGGGAAATAATTGACGGATCAAAAAACGGAAAAATACGGGTCTTTTTATTTTACAAACTCTATCAGATTCGGCTATAAAAATATGGTAAACGACCCCATTAGGGACCGGTTTGCCACTGAAATATCCACCAATTCCGTTCACCGAACCTGGGCCCTCGGGATGGGAGGCCAATACTCTGGCCACCACAACAACCCGATTACCCCTAAAACGAGTGAAATTCACACTCCGTTGTAGGGAGGAAGCAGATCCTTCCTCTGTACCACCTATTATTTTTCAGGCCATTCGGTACGCCGCAGAAATATCACCCAGATTTGATCACCCAAAGCGGCATTTCGGGATTGGATCCTGAGACCTTCGGTAGCAGCCCTACGCTCATCTCACCGGACCGATCCGTTGGTTACAACTTCACGGAAATTTCTTTCTTAATGTCGGTATTTATCAAGGTTTTTAGGGACTTTTAAGGGTAATACCGGTCCCTATTTGAGAGTTGTGAGAAGAGCACTTGAATTTCAGTTCTCGATCCACCTTATGGGACATTAAACCTTGGATCTCTTGGCGCCTTTCGTTGATATAACACTGCTGTTAGGTTTATTTCTATCCCTCCATCATTCCACCAAAATCTACTGATACCACTCTATTCCCCTGCCTAAAATGGAGCAAAGGACCCCAACTGTCAGTCGCTACCTCAGTTACTATACCATCGCATGCCTTAAATAGAGCCGACCTGATCCCCACTCATGTTAACCTTTAGGTAAGTCTTAGGACAGTTCTCTATGATGGATCATTAACTCGTGGATCATAAAGTGCCCTTCATCGAGAGTAGGAGCGGGATCACGGATGTTACCTGACTGTCGTTGCTATCGCTATCCATTACGCGAACTTCTCTGAAGCGCACTGCTACCAGTGACTGCTCCCCTGCACAAATTAAAACTGCCCATTTAAATTGCCATTAGAAACTTGAAGAGAGTCCATGTTTCCGCTCTCCTATGCTCTATGAAAAAATATATTTACAGAAGCGTTAATGGAGAACGTATGCAAACGAGCCCCAGTACGTTGGCGGCTGATTTCTCTCCACCACTTACTCGTACGATATCCAACCTGAAGCCTGTTACCCACGCTCATAGTTTCTCTGGTATTTTCGGTCATCACATGGCATTATGATGGTATATGGATTGTTCGATTTCTCACATGAAACCTTCCAAGAAATTATCGTCGGACGCAATCTATTGCTTAAAGCACTTCCCTACGAAAGTATGGTTTGTGAGTAATAGTGAACTTATATTGTTGTGTTGAATTATCCGGCATTGCTCTCCATCTTAAAATACATGCATTGTGGAAGTATGGCCAAATATATCATCGGCTTCGTTCAGCTGCGTTAACTCGCCACGCCAAAGTCGGCCGAAGATGAATGGGACTTGGGAAATCGTAACGATATCCGCGCAAATATTATCGTATCCGTAAATATTCAACTAGCTATTGCAATAGAAGCGTGTTATATTACTACTCTTTAGAAAGATAGTGCTTTGGGGCATGGGATAGTTAAAATACCATTAGCCTACCGCCCATGAAAAATATTTCTTCCGATTCGGATTCAACCAATTAAATATGGTAGGCACAAATCAAAGTTGGAATTTGGATAATTATTGAATTTGCAAGGGATATTCTTCGTTGATTTTAGCCAAAGAAGCTGGTATGTGTGGCTTAATCACCTCAAAAACATACTCTTCCCAGAAAAATCATTCAAATGGGCACAACACGGCAATCGTTCAAATAGCACAGCACAATACAACACGGCAGAAACCAATTCCCAGAAGTTTACTGTAATCGATCCGGTGTCTAGCAGTCTGAGTAGACTAAGTACAAACTACATGAATACATCTCCTCGTAAAATGAATAAGCATTAAAAAGAAATAGTGGTTATAGAGGAAATTAAATTTTACAGCCTAATTTATTACACAGTTTAATGCTCCCTATTGTCATAGAAATTTAATATAACACAGGTAAAATGAAAGCATTAATGGTGTAATAATAGCACAAAAATAGCAAAAACATTATCAAGTAACTTCTCTTATTAAGCAATATTATTGGTGCAAATATTAGTTTTCCTCGTGTTCTAACACGGCAGATGAAATGAAATGCAGATTTGATGAATAATATTTCCAATGTTTTCTGCTGTAAATTAGTTCTACAAGGAATTCAATTGGTTATGTTTTCTTAGCCATTGGGTTTCAGCGATGGAAAAAAATCATTGATCGAAAATAATGACGGAAAAACTGGAAGAATATTACTTGTAATTTTTATCAAAACGTTTGCTTCGCATATAAGTAACATATTCTATAAGACGATGCTTTTATTTATCCTGCGCTAAATTGGTTATCACACGCTATTAAAGATTATAAGATCCATCCTAGACTTCTTTGACACCACTTTTCATTAAGATTGCCATCCTTGATGTACCGTTATGACGCAAGACAACTGGTCCCTTAAGAAGCTACCGAATACTTCCTCAGAGTTTTTTGACCTGGATTTAGGGCATCAAATTTTACTATTTCCTTCGCCCTGTACATCATATAATACACAAAAAATACTTCAAAATTAGGATTATAGAAAATTATTGAGTGAGGATAATATAAAGATTCATACATACACATGTACACTCAAATTCTTAGCCTTTATTCAATAAATTATTAGTGAATGAGTATGCTCGATTTCCAAAAAATGCTTTGCTTTCCGTCGAAACTGAGCGATTTCCATTTAACTTTATATTGATTAAATACATTACAATCCAATATTTCCACTTAATATTGATCGAATATATTAGTCCAATCATTACAATATTTTGAGAACGCCTGAGAGAATTCGGTCAATTCGGTACTCTTTCCAAAGGAATGGGAGGGGCAGACGCATTATAGAACGAATTTATTCTGTAACATTTTCTGGAGTAAAACCCCTACCGTACATAAATCCCAGTGATGGAAAATGAAACGCAAAAGATTGCGATCACCAAAAACGAATTTCTTTTTGAGGGATAGCGTTCCCAGCCATAAACGTTCGCCACAAAGGCGTTCGATTGCGCACCCAAGGAATTACAATCTACGTGCAACTGAACTTAAGGGTTCCACCTTACACAAGGGACAGACGCAAACGAAACACGCGAGCATTTCTCTCCCGAGAAGAAGATGGCGTACGAAGTCGACAGCTGCATCAGGAGTGCTCCTTAATGGTTGAGGAGGAGAGAGCGAGCACTGAAAATCGGAAACCCCCCGCCGCGAGAACCAAGCCCATCCCTCACACGCCGAAGGCGAACGAACAATCAGGATCAACGCCTGGGCCGGGGATTACCTTCGGACACATCGACGCGTGGAAAGCACACCTCCGCGTAGGGGTGGAGGTGGGGGAAGGGTTGGCTTTTGAACCCCCACGGCCCCTGCCGCCCCGGACCTCCTCGAAGGAGGCCGAGATAATAATGTCGGCCTTGAGGCACGAAGGGCCGGCTCAGGGCTCCGACGGCCACTCTACACACACTTGCCCTTTCGCAGATCGATTTGACCGACGGGCTTGTGTCCCCACCCCTGTGACCCCTCCCGACCCGCTCTTCCACCTCCACCCACGGAGCGCGCAGCGAATATTAGCGTCGCACGCGGCGTCGACTGGGAAGCGTTGACACCAGAGACAGACGCGGCGCCGATCTCGTCGAAGGGACTAGCGACGCCGATTTGGCGACGGCTTGTGCGCCGCTCACATTATCCCCCCCCCCCCAAACTCCCTCCTCATTTCTAATCGACGACGTCACTCAAAAGAACGTGGCTTGCCTTTGCGGAGATAGCTCCCGCGCTATTCGGGAGGAAAAAATTACATGCTTCTTTATCGTCGGGCGGTAATATATATTTAATGCGACCTTTTCTTCAGCGGGGAACCATGATTAACGGATCCGCGGTGATTTTCAAGGTAATAATGCCACACAGCGCATTCCTCCTCAAGGGGACGTATACCCCTCGCTGTTATCTCTTTCTCCTCGATGAACGCGAAACGTTGGAGTGTCTCACGATATCATGGCAATGACCTCTAAAGTTACGCTCCGTCAAAAGCTAGAAAACGGAGCATAATCTGAGTTGGCGTCGGAGGGGACACGTGTGCGGAGGCAAAAATAAGAACACAGCACCCTTCACGCACAAAACCGGCTGCGCATTCCCTTGGATGACCAGAAATCAACCCATTCGACGAACCTCATTGATGAGGATAAAATTGAATACATAAATGTATTGCAAAGGATAAACCAAGCTGGTTCATTCATTTCCATTACACTTCGGGACTTCGTGATTACCGAAAGGATTATTTCGCTAAAAAGTTTTAATCGCACAAGTTATTCAAAGCCATCTTACCCACGTAAATAGCATTGTAGTGGGTTTAACAGTTATAGAGTGAGACGCCAGTGTTAGGTTTCGAAATTATGCCGCGTAGCGCGAAACCGCGTCGGGGGGAGTATTGGCCTTATGGAAATAAGGGGGTTCCGTTGCAAGGTGGAAAAAATATTCCATTAGGGCCTTTTATCCATACATTTTACGACTATGATTCAATTTCTGGAAACAATACTTCACATACCTCAAACATTTATAGCGATCCCTTCTGACGCACACAAAAACATTTAAGTATAGGATACAAACAAAAGCTAAACAGTTAAGCGTAGGTAATTTTACGCTACGTCGACTCAATTTTATAAATGTGAACAATACATTTTTCCCACTCATTAACGCTGATTAACATTCACTGTAGACTTGAGTTCTCTTTATAGAACTAAAAAATACAAGTAAGTATTTTTTATTCGAAATAAGAATTCAGGAGATATCTTGACGATTTTCACTATTTATGTACCCAAAGGCGTGCTCCCTTGCTGTTTCCACCCGTACCCCGTTAGGCTGGTAGATACTGGCCGTAGCTTTGCAATTAATGAAAGGGTCATCGGAATTATTTTTTCCATTTATTTTTCAGCGAATTTTATTTGACTGAAATTTTATTAATATTTTATCGACTTCTAATAAGGCTAAACTGCTAATCTCTTTTTCAAATCTCTGAGGAATATTGCTTGCGGCAAAACAACAGCGTCGAGACGCCTCTTGAATGTCAAGCTTCTTTCAATCGAAGGATTGAACTCTGAAAAACAGGTTCAAATTGTATGCCTGCTTAAAAAAATGCAGCAGTTGAACCGTTGACGTGAACTTTTAGGCCCTAACTCCTCCGAATCACTATCTTCATTTTCACTCGACGACTGCGCCATTACTTTCAATTCATCAACGATCAATTCCTCCAGTAATTCTTCTACCACACTTTCTTCCAAATCTTGAAATACCTCTACACCGATCTCCCTTCAGCCCTTGGCATAATCAGGAAACCCCCGGAAAACCAAAGTTTTTTCTCCAGCAATGGTTCATTGTTTCATTTCTCACTTCATCCCAGGATTCTTTTGTTTTTTCAATGAACTTTAAAATAATAATCTTTTTCCAGCAGTATCTTACTGAAAGGGACGAATTTGCCTCCAAAATGGAAAGAATTTTGACGGAACTTCTGAAGTTATAGTACTACAATTAAAATGCAGCACTAACACCCTAATCCAAGGGCTGTAGAAAAAAAGTAGTTAAGTGACAGGAACACCACTCTCATTTCACTGAAACCCTCAGCAAGGGATTTTCGGTTGCATGGCGCATTATCTAATAGCAGGAGCACTTCAAATGCCAGATTCATTTCCTTCAAACACATTTTCACGTCGCGAACGAAGCATTACTTCGTTACTTCGTGTTTCCCCGAATAACAATGCGTAAAAACAACCATATCTCTCAATAATTTTACCTTCCAGTTTACACCTCGTCAATTAATCCCTTCCAGTAATAGGAAAGAATGCGAAAAGAACGCGATCCCTGCCTTGAATGCGAATGAGGGTAAGTAGTCAATGATCCCTTCTTGCAATAGGGGGGATAGTAAGAACGGGTGTACCTTGGAAAGACAGTACTGAATTCGTAATTGCAGAATATATTCCGGCAGATGCTGACTGCCCATCGAGCTCTCCAATGATAAATATTCAAATTTGGATGCCTACACGATTCTGTACGTCGCGTCGTGACGAAGTTGAGTACTTATCGCGGAGATGCACTTTGTACGTGTAACCAACCAGATATGTATAGAAAATCCAATATTCATTTTCCGCGAAACAATCGGTGAAGCACCAATTGTTATGATAAAATACATTATACCGTTGAATATGGTGAAACATCGCGCCGTAATACTGACAATTTGAATCCACCGAAGGCTCTTTTTATGCGTCGAAAAGGAAATTTAATCGGAATTAAGAGTGCGTACAAAAATAACTGTCAAGCTTGAGGGTCAATTCGTTCGTAAATAAAAATCTCTGAAGTCTTCGTGATTATGTAAAATAATTTGTTATGATCGGTGAGACATTTTTAATAGCTTTCAATCTTACAACGGAAAAATTGTAAAAACATCCCCCAACGAAAACCGCGTAAAAGCGAATCTTCATACCGCGTTCGGCGATGCTTGGTGCCAATTTGGAAGCAGCGTAAATTAGAATCTGCGGTGCGGGAAGCAGCGTCCGGGAAAGTTTCACTGTAGTACGTTTCATAAAATTCCTTCGATTGCAAGTAAATATCCGGAAGAGGCGAACGAAAAATATGGTAATTTTCAGCACTTCGGGATGATGGGTGATTGGGATTGGGTAGGAATTTTGAAATGGGTAGGGACGGAGGAAGGATGGGCTGAAATCGGTCATCGGCATTAGCCTATTCTTAAGGAAAGGCGCCAAGGGGTAGTTTACCGTTCCATCTGACGGACGGAGTACTGAACTCGAAATGCTCTCCACAATGCAATGCAAGTGGGGGCCGGAATACCAATGAAAATCCTGCTTCAACCGGAATTCAATCCCAGGCCCTCGGGGTGGAAAGTCATCACAACAACCCCATTTCCAAATTTCGTCCGCCTTAACGATAAACAAGTATCAATCATACTCGACGCACCAGGAATCGCTTCAACGTTCACTTATTTAAGATAAGTGGATTCGCTGGTGCTAATTGGAATCAATTCCCTCGCTAACAATATAGGATCAAATCCCACCACTTACCAATGGTAACTGACACTCTGATTTACACTCTACATAGTAAGCTAGAGATTTTCTCATTCTTCGCGCACCTTCTTTCACCTTTTTGTGCGCTAATATTTAAACTATATATTTATCCATACCTGTTACGGGCGTAATTAGTCTGCTTTTGAAGGTCTGAAATGTATCTCAGACGCACACGTATTGAGTTATTTCATCTCCCTGGCTAAGAAATATGATCTACCCGACAACAAACAACCCACCCTTCAACTCTTTGCACCTAAACGACCCCTCCTACGTTCTCCTTAACAAGTATTGGACATTGTGCTCAGCTATTGTCAGGGAACCAATGCCACACAGGTTCCATGGCAATAGACAAACATTCTGAGGCCAGTGTCACAACAACTCTCATTGTTTAAAGAATTCGCCAACTCTTCTCCCTCTCTTCAGCATATTAGAATTCTCTACGATTCTAAGGCGGGAAGGTTATATCACAATTAAAATGATGCAACGTCTAACCAGAGAAATTGACCGGAATTCGGGAAATTCTCAGCACAGAAAAAGGGGAGACAAATAATAATTAAAAGTTCAGAGCAGCTTGTTGAAGATGGAAGAGTGAAAGCTGTGATCGGCAGTTTTACTAATACGTACAGTCAAATCCTAGGTCAAGAAAGGTAAGCTGTAAGAAAATATAGGTAGTAAAAAGTACAATACCAGGAGAAATGTTGGAGGAGAAAATTCAAATTCAAGTCTCGAAATAAAAATTAATATGCTTTATCGACCATTACCGTGTCACGCGGAGGTAGAAAGCCACAAAGATGTAGAGTAATAGCTTAACTGGCACCAGATATTGAGAATGACCGTAAAATTGTGGCTATGGGTCTATGTCACAAGAAAAAAGAAAGTAGGAATGAAAAAGACTTGAATTAAGCCAGCAAATATGGGAAGAAAAACATGAGAAAGACAAATTTCGGCCACTGAAAACTGAGGAGTAAAGGCATCGCTAACTGAGGTAGAGAGAATAATAGTGACTTTCAGATATCATTTCGTGAAAACGTAGGAGGTTTATATTACATGGACATTTAACCCTGCAACAAGACGCTGGAAATTATAAAGAATCATGAATGTTAGATACTAAATAAGTCGCAGTGTTCTTTTTTCTGGACTCTTTAAATGGTTTTCCACGCACGAAATCCAACGCCAGGAGGGGGAGGATTAGGTGCAGTAAAATATCCCAGCTAGGAAGATAAATGAGGAAAGAAGGAGAATACAAGAGAAAATGGATTACAAAATCAAGTGGATACGGTTAAAAAATATCTGAGTGAAGGGCGGAAAAAGATTATTGACCTGAAATCCGATGCAAAAAATCAGACTATACGAATAAAGAAGGGACTACACAGAACGCAAACGATGTAAGAGGTAAAAAATCATTTGTTTTCTGAGAAAGAATGAAATTCAGTAGTATTGGAGATGAAAAATGAAATACGGCGATAGAATCAGAATACAAAGGAAAGAAAGAAAATAAAAAACCAAGCGTTTACTCTGCTGATTCCTGAAAGACAGTGAATTCCACATGGTTGGAGGACAACATTCGCTGAGAATTACAGTGATGAGAAGGGAAGAGAGTGGAAGAGAAAAAAGCGCACGGAATAAAGAGAAGATGGAACTGGTACTAAGGTAATTCGTCGTGGAATAAAGAGAAAATGGAACTGGTACTAAGGTAATTCGTCGTGCATTTAAGAGTACTCTGTCAGGGGGAATCAAGAAAGTCACGAAATTGGCAGGACTATTGAAAAACTTCCATATTTATACGTGAAGTTTTCTAAGAACTGCACAGAGTAAATTAAGGGCTAATGCGCATACGGACCATGACGCGGCATTTGGTACCGAGTGCGTCTCTAAAACAACTTCACTTATGGACATAAGAAAAAT
This sequence comes from Platycnemis pennipes, assembly GCA_933228895.1. Classification (NCBI taxonomy): domain Eukaryota; kingdom Metazoa; phylum Arthropoda; class Insecta; order Odonata; family Platycnemididae; genus Platycnemis; species Platycnemis pennipes. The sequence goes on from OW121846.1 coordinate 82,962,022, forward strand.
TGAACTGACCACGTGTAAAATCAATGCAAATATATAATTATGTAGGAGTTGGAGAATAAGTGTTTTTATTAGGGACAAAGGGAAAAATAATGGGGCTAAAACACTGTACAATTTGGCGCTTACAGATTTAGAGGTAGAGGAGGGTTCACCATATAGAAAGAGTGGTTATGGATATCCACTGAAAATGCAAAACAACTGTAATTATATTCCCGGCACAAATATTATTTAAATAATAATGATTTACCAGATAAGAATCTCAATCGTTTTAGAAACAGGTAAATTTTCAAACGCAACTTTTTTCTTCTATTATTATTTAAGAATAACGAGAGAGCAAACATGTCTTACGCTGACTTGTTATTGGAAGGAAAATCTATGAATTACACTACACATCATTCTTGCAATCAATTTTTTTAGTGGAAGAATAAAGTTCAAAGATGCTCCAACCTCTAGAGCTATTTCGCTCCGTAGAGCCTAAATTAATCTAAAGTCTAAAACAAGCATAACAGCCATGCCCGAGGTGAGGTTCGAACTCCAGACCTTAGAGGATGTCTATCATCTACATCAACATAATACTCTGCCAGTCACCAGAAAGGTGTGTGGCAGGAGGTGAACTATCACCAGACACGTATTATCATTCAGAGAGAACACTTTTTACCATGCAGGCATGAAAAAAACTACCTCGTTTAGACACATTTTACATGATACCAAGAGTCACAGTACTACAACCCCGAGGAAAGTGCTAAGCATGCAGCCACGAGAAACGAGGAATATTAGCCACAAATGACACCAAGTTGTTGGAATACAATCTAATATAACAGTTTCTAATTAGATAGTCATTTCTACCCATGAATTCATTCTGACCATGTAATTCATTCTGACGATATAGAATACGGAGGAACCAACCGCTACGATTCGTTATCGACAGGGAGTCGGGTGCCAGCCTTGCGTAAGGTTGGGAAAACATACTATGAATTAATTCTTGGTTCAAATAACGATGACGACACAGTTACTAAATAAATATATGATAGTATTTACAAATAAGTAAGGTAATTTTGAACATCTACAAAAAAGGGGACTCGTTTGTAGAGTTACGTAATTTAGAGGGTCTAAAAGAACAACACGAAGCTTTAAATGGGAGGGGAGTCAAGTAGGTGGAAATTGGACGTTCCTTACTACACGGATAGCCACTTAGTGCTGTCAGGACAACGCGTAACCGACATGACTACCACTGGTTAGTTGCGAGGGACACTTTACCTTTATCCGATTCATTTTTTCACTAATCGAATTCCGAGTAGAAAAAAATTGGATAAATGCGGAATCGAGATACAATAACATCCAAATGGTAGTGAACCTAGAACGTCAATGGTAGTCAACGTTCGTGGTTCAGTTCTAAATCCAGGCAATGCCATAGCTTGAACTTTCAAATGAGTGGAATATTATCATATTTCTGAGTTAAAGTGAACATTAAAAACTGTACTTTAAGGTCACGAGGTATTGGGCATAGAAGCAAGAACTTAAAAATAAGAAAAACAAATGATTAGGAGGCAATAGACCCGAATGAATGACAATCTGAAAAGAAAGATTTAATACGAGCTGCAAGATACACTCGTTAAAAAATATTTTTTCAACTCAACGAATCGTATACAAACCTGTTCCTGTCACCTGTTCCTCTCCCGCAAATAAGTACTGGGATGATTAAATTTAATCAAATATTATATTGGCTCCATTATTAAAATGAAAAAAAACATAAGAAGTCCTTTTTTCTACCAATTAAGAATGCTTTTTTATCCTACTTCTCCATAAAATTGTCACCTTCATTTTCAATTCAATTAATGGGGACTGATGTTTAAATTACCTATTCCATCAACAAATTAAGGAAGTAGGTGAGCATGCCCTTTCACAAATTTCGATAGGTGGTATTATATTTTCAGAAGTTTTCAAAGAATTTTTCAATTAAACAAGGACTAGGAAAAGACCAAGGACCTACTTCTATATGAATATGATGCCCACACTAAACGATCTTCCATTCCTTCACTCTCCACCCTTGATTAGCCTAGTAAAGGCGATTGGAACTCGAATTTGAGTGTACTTTATGGAACGAAATAGGTCAAACCCCGTCAAAACAAAAAAAGTTAATAACAGACTGCGAATGCAAGGTTTATAAACCACTGGGTTGATAATCTGAAGCCTGCGAGTTCGAGTCCTGTCTCCAAAGTGGGCCTTGTACGAATTAAGTTGAGCTCAGACAGTGAAACATAGCATCAGTACCTGAAGTCAATTAAAACAGGGATGGATATCGAGATGGATATCCCTGTATGAATAATTGAAGATCGATATGACGAACGCCGAAGTAAATTAAAACGTAATACTTCTAATACTACGCATTCAAATCGCATAAATACCTAAAATACGCTTTTCAGGAAAAGCAAAACTGTGTAAGAGGTTGGAACCAGCCTCCCACTTGGCCACCTAAGACATTTAATTATCTACAATGAAGGAGAGCATTTAGCTGGGCAAAGAGCCACGACGTCGTGTGCACGTTGCCTCGTGTAAAAGGGAGAAGACAAATGACGGCGAGATTCCATTTTCTCGTTTAGCGAAAAATTTGCAATGCACCTCCCTAAAAGTAGGCCAATTATCGTATTCCATTATTCCTTTTAGGAATACCTGCATAGATAGCACGTTGCTGAGGGAAAAGTTCTGAAGAAATGAGTTTTGAGATGAAAAGCGCAGAGTTTAATGGCCTGTTAAGGTTAATGTGGGGCTAAATACTTCTCTCATAATCGATGCAAATGCCTGAAGCCGTATGAATTACGGAATAAATTTAAACCAAGTTATATTTAACGGCTCATAATTCCAGGTCTGACCCGCTGCGCACTTGGCAGCATTCCTTCTCAAATGGTAGAGGCTCAAGGATTAAGTGAATGAGTATTTTTTTTGGCATTTTTTGCTGATACGCAAGAAGAAAAAAACGAAGTTTGCGAGCGGGAAAATGGGGCACTTGGCCTCTTTTACCTGTTAGACCGTGACTGCGCGTCCAATCACTCTCTCGTCGCACCTAATAGAACTGAGAAGGAACTCAACAATAATCTAATAACACTTGAGTTTTTCTCCAATCGTATGCAACTCCCCAATGGACCTGCGTGATACAAAAACGCAATATTGTATTGCAATTCAAATATAACGCATTGGGCAAAATTGACGCTTTATTAACATAGCAGTTAGAACGTGACGCTTCACATATTTTACCGCAATGTGGTTCTCGCATCGAATATTTCAGTTTATGCTATGGTGTTGCCATCATATTATTTTTCGTCGTAGATCAAACACGTAGTTAGATAACGCAAAGGGCTATCACATTTTCATGAAGAACAATACCCATCTCACCGTGATATACGTTGCCGTCGATGAATAGACGCATAGCTGAGGCCTGTCAACGAAAGAGATTCGGATGACGGGCTTCCCGTCTTTCCCTCCCGTCTTTCCCTCCCACCTCCCAATAACTAGAGAGCCGATAAGTGAGTGTGCATTTAATAAATAAAAGATGCTAGAAAAAGATTCACAGAGAGGAATTCCTTCTTTTCTAGCCATAGGGTCCAACGCACTCGAGCTCTGATTTCAGATGGAAAATTTCCATATGAAGTAGAGAATGCACTATTCATTGAAGATTGCGAAAAGAAAGAAAAAGGACGCAAATGAAAATCTAGAATCGATACATTACGTATGTCCGAGTGTAATTTGAATGCGTGCCAAATTCTTAATTATGTTACTCAAAAAATGTAAAAAAAAAAACAGTCGACACCATAAAGCTGACTTAGGGCCAGTTTCACCAGCGACGGTAAAATTTCCCATTATCGCAGTTTACATTATCTCCGTTAATACTATTATCTCGATAATCTCACGTTTGCGTTCCACCACTATTATTATTATCTCGGTTTATAAAACCTAGATTTCTCTGGGAACGTTTACGTTAATAAATTTCTCATACTCCTGACGTCAACAAACAAATAATAGCGCCTAACCGATTTGTAATTCAGCTGATTTAACTTCGTGCTTATTGTAACTAAAGGCATTTCTAATGGACCCATGAAGAACAAAACATAAACTAAACGTCTACGAAACATCTACATTACCTTTACGTATATCTAGAAAACATCTATAATAACTTCGAAAAATCATCTATGTTTATAAGATATTTTAATGTCCGCTTTTCGTAATTGTACCAATCATCTCCCCTAACATATCACTTATTGTCTTCACTGTTACGTTTGGGAGATACAGAAATAAAATACTGGAATGAATTTAATTTCATTGCCTTTATTTACAGCGTCTCGAAAACGTAAAGTAATTGCCATTGTAGGTAGTACCTTTCGATCCCTTAAATCTTAGCATTTCCTTCGTCGTTGTCATTGGTGTCAAGGCCGTTTTACACGGTGAATTATCATGCGAATGAATTTAAGTGATGAGCTGAAATTGCTTTCCCTTGGGGCGTTTCACACGGCGAATGATCATTCGAATTAATTCCTTGAATGTTACGTGCAGAAAGGATGCGCAATGGTACGCCTATCGATGGTACATATCGATTCACGGGAGATTTCCGACCAACGCAGCTGTATCGATGGTCGAATGGTTGTTTACTGCTTCTGCCTTGTTCAGAAGTGATACGTGATAGATGAAATAAAGTATGGTGTATATTTAGTAATTATACTATTCTTTATACAAAGTTTTCTAGATATTGATGTTTAAGTTTATCTGAAGTGAAGTAGAGCTATTAATAATGGATCGGTATGGTTTAATTCTCCCATCTGCTGCTACAGTGTCGATTACATCGGTGGCAGCCACAACTTTGCCGAAGAAAGCTAGGAGATAGGAGAAATAGAGGTCGAGGTACACTAGGCCTGATACAAAATAAACTGTTTTATAGGAATGTGAGGCCTATCGTAATTTATTAAGAAAGACGCTGGAGCAATTTCATACTACACTAAGTCTCACCAGACGTGATTATGAAAGATCGGTCACGACGACGAGAGAAGCAAAATCTGTGACAAGAGATACTTGATCAACCTTAGGTATTCATGTTAATAATCATATTGATATTTTACAATTAGATTCCAGCTGGCTGTCACTGATCACGCTAAGATTTTTTAGCGACGGGTGAATCGTATCCATGACCGTAAGCGGCTATTACGTTCCCTGATTACTCAGCAAGAATTCATGAGGGTTATAAAATATGTCTAATTATGCTTGAAGTGTGTAGCAGTATCTATCGTGAGAAGTGTACTATTTACATTTAAATAGGATAGTGTTTTAGAGGTTAGATACGTGATATTTGTTTTTATTTATCCTTTATGTAACACCAACGTTTCCACGGACGACTCGTCCATCATCTTCAGGGAGAGTGAAGAAGCTCTCACCCTGAAAACGATGGACGAGTCGTCTGTGGAAACAGAGCTACATACATATTTAACCCGGTGGTAATCCCGAGGACTTCACCTGAATTGTTGCTAAGGGCTTTTCGTAGCGTTTATTAACTCGGGATGAATAAAATCTCATATTTTGGGCTCAAATCAATTAGCGCGTTCCTTAATCCACCTAGTAATTGCCTAAATAACGACAATGGAGCTCAAATGTCACTAATATCTAAAAGTAGTTCACAAAATCACCTGCGCGCCATGGTGCTTCTACAGAATTATCTCGGATAATAAGTTTTCACCAGGCGAAAACCTCCGGTAAAAATATTAACCGAGATAATGCCCCAAAACCGAGTAAATAGAACTGGTGAAACAGAAAAGTCACATTAACTCGGTTAATCCCAAAATTAACCGAGTTAAAATGATTATCTTCGTTGGTGAAACTGGCCCTTAATGAACAATACACCAGTAGTAGAAATTCCACAGAGAAAAAATTCACCTTGACCGGGACTCGAAACCGGAACTCCCTGATTTTCGGCCAGGTAGATTTTTTCTGTGGAAATTCTGCTACAGCGAATTTCAGCAGGTGACTCCGCCAAGTTATTCGCGGCTAGTTCGCAATCCTTGTATAGGTTTAAGTTAGCACCTTAGTGTTTAAATTCGGCGTTAACCTCGGGGACGGTGGCGTGGACGGCTTGGACTACAAATTATCATTCTACAGAATGAGGCGCAGTAATAGATTCAACTATCCAATTCTGCTTGAATGAGAGATGCGTGCTTACCGGATATGAATCTTACCCGGGTCGTGACTAGAGTGTTTATCTCTGCGTTGCTCGTGTCAAGGATTGTTACATAAGATAAATGCATCTCCATGAAATAGGAAACCAATTACCTTCTCTGCTATCAAAGAGGTTGCGTATATTGACATATCATATCATAATGACAGCTAGCTCAACAAATTACCACATGGAACAACTGCACGATCTCACCACCGCCTGACTAATTTTGGCATCGATAGCCGTTAAAACACACAAGTGCAGGGAAAAATTAAGAGCAACAACGAACCAAACGGAACATCACCATTCAGCCAAGCTCAGTGGAGTATTTTCGAATGCTATAGCCATCGTACGAACGTCACTGAGAAACGAACACGGTGTACCGTGTGACCTGGGTGCACTGACCCACGGTGACCTGGGGCCCAAGTCTTGAATCTTTCGTTACTCACCGAATAAATATTGACGTTTTCGTTACCAACGAAAACGTCATATTTTTTATCAACGTGGATAAACGAATAACTTGAAAAGAAATACGTTATCACAACGACAAATTTCATTCGTTATAGCGTAGCGAAAGATTCAAGACTTGGGCCCCTGGTAGCTGGACCACTGATTCATAGGGTTAAATAATTCTCTGCATGAAGAAATTCGAAAAAACCGTGGACTGATGCAAACCTGTACATTTTTACTTGTTCCAGATCATGTGTGACCAGGGTTTCCAGGTGACCATGATTTCATAACTTCATCTTTATCATGTGTAGGCTTCGACCTTAAGATTAATTAAGACCAATTATCTTCACTTAAGACCAATTATCTTCACTTAAAACCTTCCTCGAAACTAATTTACGCGAAATATGGAGCAATGTTGTAAGTTCAATAAAGCAGCACATTAACTCGTTAGCACTACGTACTTAAGGTGCTCTCGGTTAATGAAAGCTCCTTGAAAAGAAGACCACTCACGTCCTGCCTCGTCATTAACCATCGTTACACGGTGCACAGGGTGCACTCATAATTGAGACGCCACAATTAAAGTGTCTCTAACATTTACTCCAGCTCTCAGTCGCGGCTCCTAAAAGATACATGCCACCTGCGCTCCACTTAATGACCGTTCAACCCAGGTCTCTCGGCTATCCGTGGGGTGAGACAAGCGAGATGAAATGAACAGTTACTTTCAGGATCCTATTGTTCGCCCGGCAAAGTTCGAAATAAGTCAGTAGATTGACGGTAGAATAAAAGAATGTATATCTTGATTCCCAAACGAATATTATTGAATATATCGAATAGCATTTCACAGATATTGTCAAAAAGCAGCAAATATTGAGCGATCGAAAGACCTCACTCAATTCTGTGGCGAAGCCTTTCTCGCTTTTATCATCCAAATCCGTCTACGTTTACGCCAAGATAGGCAAATTACCGTAATCTTGGCCAGGAAGATAAAGGAAATTTACGTATCCCAAATCTTTAAGACTTCCAAGCTCCTGATATTATTGGTATTCGCTATTTGTACATTTTAGGCATTGTCAAATGTATAAAAGGGCAGATACATGAAAAGCGAATACAAGCATTGATGAGAATGTTTTTAAAACATAGCCTATACTCATTTTACGCATTTAAAGAACTATTTTAAGTATATAAAAGCAGTATTGAAAGTGTCCGTTTGTTTCTTTACGAGCAAGTAACAGTCACGTATTCTTAGGTTTATGGTGAAAATTACATATATGTGAAAATTAACATCGTTTTAATCAGCTGTTTTGGTAATGGTTGCTTTGTGTTTATTTTTTCCTTCAAGAAGAGATCCAATCATAGGATTGACGCAATTTCTATCTCTTTTATTTTAGGGATATACTCAGTCAAGAAGAGTGCAGGACATGCATAATTTAAACTATGCCTTCCACGACCCTTGCACCCTTCTTTGACCGATCTATTTCATTTATTGATTCACATGAACCCTCTTGTTTCGAAAACAATTCTCTGGATAAGAGTTTCTTCCATCACATGTTCCTTTAAATTTCCCGCCCAACTTCTCTTAAGCCATTTATTCTTCAACCATACGAGAGTTAGGGTCATTCACAGTACGTTGGGCTGCCGGCTGGAGGTTCCGGATTCAAATCCGGAGGGGACCTTTGGGCAAATCCAAGCTATTTCATCTGGATTCCAGACCTTTTTGGGTAACCACATTGGACTTATTATTGGTATTTGGTGAATCCTATCATCGCCAACCACACCAACCTTCAGGTTGAACACAACTTTACGCGTGCTTAGTGATTCCAATTCCAAATCTTCTCGCAATATATATGGCGAAGAGAATGAAGCACGAAAGCACACCACTCCGTTCTTTTCCATTAGCGGGGCATTCGTTATTCATCCCTTCACAGTTCACACATTCCTCGCTCCCATTACATTCACATCTCTTTGTACAGAGAATTCTCCCCAGGTTCTCCACTTCCACTGAGTACCTGCAGTCCAGTTTATTCCGGAGTACTCAAGATCCAAACGCATTCCCTAAATTGAGGCGGACACTTCTGAACACAGCCCTATCTGCCTTCCCAGATGTATATTTTCTTTTCAATTCCATTCATAAACTGGAAACCAATAATTAGATTATAGGATTTATGACGAAAATCCTTTTTGACTGCATTTTTTTAGTTTTGATGACCATCAATCGACTTGCGTGTACTCTCAACGTAAAATATCCAGTGGGGCACGCAAATTTTTCGATCATCAGAGGACTCATTCAAATAATTTATGGCTACACTGCCGGTCCACGATCTCACATTATGCGCCGGGATGATTTATAAAATGTAAACTAAATCAGTCGGCAGCGGTATATTTGACAATCTCATCAAGTTCATAAATTAGGAATTGGTATTAGCAGCGATAACATTGTTGTATTTACTGTTTCAAAGTACAAGCTTTGCGACTGCGCTAATGTATTTTTAATGTGATTGGGTTATTCGTCCAGGAGCTACAAAACTAGAAAAATATCGTCCCCAAAGGCGCAATGAAAATGATTTCTTCTCACTCCTCCGCATTCGACGTCACCTTTCGATATTCCGCTCGGCAATCATTATGAAAATCGATATCACTGACGTTATTTTATAGGCAGCCCGAAAATAGCGTAGCAATTCGAGTTATGGCCGGGGTTCTGAGAAAATCTCGTCGTGGAATTGGAATGGTGAAAAATAAAGCATATTCGTGCCGTAAACCATACAACAAAAAGAACCCTCAACCAGTAGTTATGCTTTATTCTCTTTCTTGAACAAAACATTCCTTAATTAAAAATGGAACTTGGCACGAGCGGCAGCTTCAAATTCTTATAGTGGCTGTAATTTCAGTATTCAGTTGAAATCCGTCAAGCAACTCCCCAAACCCATTCAAGGGGTAAAGGAGAAAAATGCAGCTCTTTATACATATTATGATATTTTTTAGAGTATCAAGGTAGCTTTTGAGCTTTGAAATTCGAGCGGCCACGACTTGGATTGAAACACCCCGTGAAATACCTAATTCATTACACCATCATCATCAATATCCTGAGATGGGTTTCACGCAGCTCTCCACTCTATTTTCCTATCAGCTAATCTCTTCATAATTACGTATTTCTTCTCTTCCATATTCTTCGTCACTCATACGAGACTTCCTTTGCCACTCCTCCCGTTCACTTGTCCTTCGACGATTGCCTTCATAAGGCCATCATGTCTCATGATGTGGCTGAATAAGTTGTCCCGTCTTTCTCCTTAGGGTTTTCAGAAGATTTCTCATTTCTCCCACTCTTCTTAGGGCTTCCTCGTTACTCACTTAGTCAATCAATTTAATCTTCATCATTCTTCTGTAGCACCAAATTTCGAATGCTTCACCCTTTACTTTTCTACTGCTGTCGTTGTCCATGCCTCGCTGTCGTAAGAAACACGCTCAAAATGTAAGTTCAAACGACTTTTTTCCTTACTATTACGTTTGTTTTTCCAGTTGTAAGTAGAATTTTCTTTTGGCGGAATACCCTCTTATTTATCTATGTGATTAGCTCGGATATGTATAAGTTGCGTCCATTAAAAAATGAAAAAAATGTAATGGCTGTAAAGGAGAGGAATGATATACTCGTTTTCTTCCTGATGATTACAACCGGCAGGTGGTGGAATGATTTGTACCAACTAATGACCCAAAGAGCAAAGAGGAGGCTAGCGAGAGAAAATGCTCGGGAGAGGGAAGCTGCTCGTGTCAGAGTCAGCCTTTTCCGATAGATCGACGGTTATGAGCCAGGCGTAAGGTCCCAGTAGCGCGTTTTTCTCGGTGAGAGTAGTAAAAAGGTGTAGCATGGCGTTACGTTAAAAACATTATAGAGGGAGACAATCGATAACCGTCCCATTTATCTTTACCTAATAATAAGCAGTTCAAACAGGATAATAAATCTTGACTAAGGGACCAAACACATGTTCTCTGTGTCGTGCTAGGCAGCGGAGCGGAGCGAAGGACCAATGTGGAAGTTATCACGTGGAATCCTTTCACAAAATCGTAGACTGCAACAATTGAAAAGAATAATTACGTCAAAAAAAATAAGCACAAAAGTTAAGGCAGGGAAATGGGATGCTAGGTAGATTGGGGAAATTAGAAAACGATAAACAGGTCGAAGAGAGGTGCACGGTGAACTGCCAACAATTTGACTCGAAGTAGATATTTTAGGACGTAAACAGTGGAAGCGAGACTGCAGTTGAGATTCTGAATACGACCCTAAGCCCAAGGTCGGATGAAATACAGCAGGAGAGATGCAAGGGGGAATTCCAATAAAAATCTGGTTCCCAGAAAATGTTTCTGTTGTCTTTAGTTGGACATGTCAAGTTTCCTCCGGAATTTGAACTTGAACCCTCCGGCAGGTACCCGAGCGCTTTACCCAATGAACTACTACTCCACCACCTAACGTCCAATTTAGAACTGATAATGCCAATATACGAAATGATAAGTCAATAAATGGAGAAATACATACTATTTCAGGCGAAAGACGTGGGTGAGGTTTGCGCGCGGACTAGAGTGGCATTAGCATGCCAATGACCCCAGATTCAAATTCCCGTGGGGGCAAGATAATTAATGGAATCCCGTCCTCCAATCGAGTCCTGAGAGGAGCGCATGTAAACCTTAGCCGACTATATCAATCGAAGGCTATTATCACGCTACTACTTCTCCATTGCCAAAACTTCTGCACTAAACTATCCACAAGTTTTAATAGCCCAAATGACCACTGGATTAAGTTTAGCTTGAAAGCTTCACTTAACTGCATCAGCACAGTGACAGCTTATTACGTATGACAAGAAGTGAAGACCACACGAATTTCAGAATGATACATTTTGAAGGTTAATTTAGGAGGAAGTAAAACTAATATTTAAAATTTATTCAATAAAAAATATTTCCTTCAAATTTAGCGTCTCGTGTTTTTGAGAAAAATAATTTGTTTACCTATAAAATAATAATATAAGTATCTTAGCTTATCAAAAAATCAAATGAAGTTCCTCATTAATTCCCTTTTCTTATCTTCCCCTTGATCGCTTTCCTTAGGGTTTCAATGCCACTGCATCAGATAACAGTGACCGTGAACGGACATGACTTTTAGTGGAGGCTCTCAAAATACAAGAAAATAACATGGTAGCTCAGGAGTCAAGGTGACAACGTGCGATACCTATCTATTTTCTACTATATTACGAACACAATATGTACACCATAGCTACTCCAGTGAGATATGTGCACATGAAACTTATGTCTAATTAATGACGCTATGACTTTTTCATCCGATGACTAGCATTTTGGCAGTAAGATAATGACGGTGACTTCAAAATATTTTTCACCACCGAATAAAGTGTAGCATTATGTTCTGACCCGTGACCATGACTAAAGCAAAGAAAAATAAAAACGTGATACATTTTTACCATTACAAGAATAATATCTTTGTCGTAGATTTGAGTCATTGTTAGTTACCTGAATCATCGACAAATAAATTCCTTTCAGAACCTATCTTGAGGGAACATAATTTGCATACAAGGCAATGGAACAATCAGAATATAATACTGCAGAAATTTTAACGCTTTTAGAAAAATTAGGACCTCAGTTATAATAGCAAAAGTTGAATATATAAAAGGGTATCGATAGGTTTGGGGATAATATTTAGGAAGTCATCCATTGTAATGTAGTTTACTAGAAAGAAACGTCGAAAAAGAGAAAACTTATGAAATAAAACAGAATGCCAGACTATGAAGATTTCGCATTACTTGGATGAGCAGGCTTGGGATGAGCTGGAGGCTGGAGTAAAGGTCGGGGGGGAATTGATAAAATCAGTGAGGTTTGCGGATGGCCAAGCGCTAGTATGCCAGACAGCCCGTGGCTTGCAAAATATGCTGGATGCGTTGAAGGGGCAGTGGGAAAGATACGGGATGAAGATACACTAGAAGAAAACGAAAAAAATACGATTTTCAAGAACAAAAAGGGCCAGTATAACGATAAAAGTAGGAGGTCAGAAGGTAGAGCAGGTAGAGCGATTTAGCTATCTAGGTAGTTTTTTGGAAGAAAAAGGGTATAGCAGCATTGAAGGGAGAAGGAGAACTGCAACAATTGCATTGGCAAAAGAAGCTTTTACTCGTAGGCGTGAACTAATGACAGTTGAGTAGGGAAGTGAAGAAAAGACTAGTGAAAAGTTTAATGTGGAGCGTTGCATTATATGGGGCGGAAACGTGGGCTTTGCGGAAAGAAGATGAAAATAGACTTTAGGCTTTTGAGATGTGGGTGTGGAGAAGGATGGAGAAATTAAAGTGGGTCGAAAGGCAGACGAATGATGAAGTGCTAGAATTGGTAGGAGAGGAAAGAAATTTGATTTATGAAATTAGGAGAAGGCAGAAGGTGTGGATGGAAAAGGTAATAAAAGGGGATGGTATTTTGAAAGAGGTGATTGAGGGAAGAGCGTTGGGTAAGCGGGGAAGAGGGAGGAGAAGAACGGGTAGCTTGGATGGAATGATGGGTGGCAGGAGGTATGAGGGGCTGAAGAGGGACATCATGTTAAATTTAGGGGGTGCGAAGAATTGAATGTCCATTTAAACCTACCTACCTTAACTGGTAGAATACTACTAATAATAATAATAGGGTGATAAATGTTTTTGCCGGCAACTTAGAAAATAATTTATCCTCATTACATCTGGATTTGTATTTCTTTCCTCTACATGAGCGTTTCTCTACCGGGGTTCATAGAAGATTTGAGGGGGTTCATGGAAAAAAATGTACTTCGGGAGCCCATAATATGAATTAAAGTAATACATATTACACATTGGTAGTGAAGGCTGTTCGGGTGCTCCACCGCGTCAATTATTCTATTCTTCTTCGCCTTGACCGGTCCCGGTCAAGGCGAATGATTCTTTCTCTGTGGAACTTCTTGCTATAGTGCAATTTTCAGCGGGTGACGCCGCTTAAGTTTCCGCGGCCAGTTCGCGGTCTTCGAATTCTTCCATTGCTGCCAAAGGTACCTTTACGCTACGGTGCTTTACGGTGGAGCAACCGAAAAGCCTTCTCTACCAGCACACGCCGCGAAAACTTGCGATCTTACTTCATATTACATATTACCTTACCTCTTGAGGCTTTATGGGGGGTCCACTTACGTAAAGTTGAGACTCGGGACACCTACAAACAAAAAAGAGTTGGAAACCCGTGCTCTACACCATTAACATTTAACTCATTCGCAGAAGGATTTTGAGCCTCTCGTTGGTGAAATCCTTACGCACCTTTTAAATGTTTCAATAACTACCAGCAGATCTCGAAAGAACACCCGTAATTAAAATTACACCCTCATTTGAATTTCCATCAATTAAATAAGAATTTTAGTTTCATAAAAATAATTACTTGAATTAAATTTTTTGTCGACGGAATAAGGTGAAGAGTGTGATGCGAAAGATAGGGTTATGACTCAATTGAGCCTTAACGGCTGGAATCTTCCCCAAAGGAAGGATTCAGATGACACGGAGCCTTGCGACATTAAGGGCTCAAAGTTCTAACCAAATTTCTATGGTCAGACTGATATTGTCAACTGTATGATCAAATAGGGGAGACCCGGGCAAAGCGGCCACTCTAAGGGAATTTTATTTTTATATTTTTCAAATGTTAATTTGAAGAGACAATATTACGTGTATAACTAGCCTATTAAGTTACCTATCTGTTGGTATAAAGGTTTAGTACTATAAGTAGCTCCTTTTATTTTTTTATAATTTTTTTTTTTAACTCTACCAAATGGCCACTTTGCCCACACGGGTAGGGCAAAGTGGCCACATGTGGCCACTTTGCCCCAAATTGTTTTAATAAATAGTAAACAGATTTATATCAATATTAGAAATGTATTCCAATGTAATTAGACAAATAACATGGAAATGGCACAAAAAAGGCACAAAATTATTAAATGAAACAATGGCAAAAAATAAATTTAACAAAGTAACTTGTTTCTGTTGTTCCTACAGACAATATTCACACACGAAATAATCGTCCTCCTCCTCACATCCAGCGCAAGCTTCGTGGGCCCAGCGGCTGCAACCAGAGCATTTTATCCATCCTTCACGACCCTTTGAACATGAATACAATTCATTGCAGTAGAGACAATCAGTGTCACTTTCATTGCTGTCAGATTGTTCATCAAATTGTAGTTGACGTGTCACCTTAACTCCACACTTTCCTTTTTGATATTTCTGTCCTGCTTTGCTTACTGTGTTTGTAGTCTTCATTTTCCTTTTTGTCGTCTTTCCTTTTTCTTCTTTCTCTTTCTTCTTCTCTTCCCTTGCTACTCGCCTCATTTCTTTTGCCTTTTCTTTTTCTTCTTTTCCCTTTTTTGCTTGTTCTAATTGCAATTTATATGGGCTTGAGGTCAGCACAGCAGCAGTTCCTTTTTTCCTTTTCGTTTCCTTTTTAACAACTGTTGTTTTTGGTAAAGGGATTATATCTTTTGGGCTTACAGCGAAGGAAGATCCTGTTTGTGAGCTGGAAGAGGTCCCAGGTTGTGGACTGGAGGGTGGATCTGGCTGGGGTCTCGAAGATGGTCCAGGTTGTAGATATTCTTGCCCAGCCTCAGTTTGATCTTGTGGGTCTTCGAGAAGTAGGCCTTCTTCTTCCACGTCTTCTTCAGCTGCCTCAAGTACGGGGTCTTCAGTCTGACGTGCTTCAATCCCTTCTTGATTTGGTCTAGGCTGTTGAAGAGGCACATCAGTGCATTCGGCAGCAACGTAATCAGCTTCTGTGAAGACATCTTGGTCTAGCGGCACAATGCCGCACTTGCGAAATCCATTTATTGCTGTGGCTGGAGTTGCTGCTTTTAAGAAAGCTTCCCCAAGAAGTCGGCTAACTTGAAACTGGGTAACAACCCTTCCAGGATTGTTTTTTAGATATTTTTCAATAGCTTGAACATAGAATGTGTTAAAAGGGCCCATAAACGAGACATCAAGAGGCTGCATTTTATGGCTACAGTGAGGCGGTAAACAACCCACGGTAGTGTGCTTCTCCCTCGCTTTTTCAATAAATGCCAGGTTTTTTGCATGGGTAGAATGACCATCTAATATTAACAACACTGGGTCGGCAGCTGATGGTTTGGCATGAGCAAGGAAATGGTCAAACCACTGAAGAAAAATATCGCTCTGCATCCAACCAGACGGGTGGCATGCAATCATTGCTCCTGGTGGAGCTCCATCTTTGAGCTCTGCTTTCATTCGAAGTCTTGGAAAAATAACGAATGGAGGAATGAAGTTTCCGCCAGCTGACATGCACACAACAAAGGTCGACAGCTGGCCTCTTTCTGCTGATGTCAGAGCTCCAACTTGTCTCCTACCCTTGAGAGCGAGAATCTTAGAGCTCTTTGATTGAACTGTTACGAGCCCAGTTTCATCTACATTAAAAACCCTGTGGGCAGGGTGGAAATGTTTCTCTTGAACGCCCTTAAGAATATTAAAAAACTTTGTCACATTATGTTTATTGAATGCCTGAGCCCTTGCAGCAGAGGTCTGCTCTGGTTTCCTTAAACTAATTTTGGGGTGCCGATGTCTGAATCCAGCAACCCAATCTAAGCCAGCCATTTTGGTTTCTCTGTTAAAATTGTTCGGAATGCCATTTTTTTCAGCTAGGCTGTATGCTAAAGAGCGAAGATCTGAAATCGTGACACCAAAGAAACGAACCTCCAAATCCAATATGTGCCGTACCAGTTCTGCTTCTTGTTCTTCTGTGAAAACAGCACGGTACTTCCCCAGCACCTTTATGTTGCCCTTGGCATCAATATTCTTACCAAGGACCCTCCTCTTCAGGGTGTTTCTTGGAACGGAGAACGTTTTGGCCGCAGTTGAATAGGGCATTCCATCATTTGTGACCGCTTCTATAGCTCTCTGCATCGCACCCGCATCCCATGATTGCTGCTCGCTTTTCCTCTTGTATTTGTGGACCATTTCAAACCCTAAAACCAAAAATATATATGTGGGCCTACCTATATGCTATAATAATAAGCTATTACCTATTATATGAGCCAAAAATATCAGTCAAATTATACTAAAACCTGTTAAATACTTAATGATAAGTAGTATTACAATTATAATCCACAAAAGGACTTCAGCCGGGCAAAGTGGCCATCATGGCCACTTTGCCCGTGGCCACTTTGCCCAAAGCGACGCCATTAATTAAAATCCCTCTACCCCCGCATCTACTGAAACCTACACAGTTGATTGAGATATTAAACTGAGCGTAAATACATACTATTCTTAGCAATGTGATTGATTAACTTAAGAAAATCACAGTAAAGGTACAAAGCGAATAGTATTAAGCACGTACCTTAGATCAGCAGTAGTAAAAACCAATGTTTTCTTCATAAAACTGACAAACGCAAACGCATCGCACCCAAACTTCCTCACACAACTAATGGCGTCCTACTCATGTAGTTATCATGACTGACGCTAGGGAGCAGCACCTTACGGACCCAAAAACCTGGCCTGGCCACTTTGCCCGTGTTGGCCACTTTGCCCGGGTCTCCCCTACCATGTTTAGTTATATTTATGGGCCGTAAAGTCCCGATAATGATGATTTTAAAACGCTGCCAGAGGAATGTTCATCGCTGATTTTAGTGTTGAAGGCCACGCAAACATAAATTACGATTTAATTTAAAAAATTATTTTCTTTTTTTTTCGTCCATTTTATAAACATAACATGACTCTCAAATAGGCTTGGCTCCATATTACTTATAGCTTAAGCTACTTCAGAAGTTGATCCAACAGGAACGTATTCCGAAAAAATTAAATACATTAGTGGAGAAGTTAATTAACAAGGAAGCTAACAACGAGAAATTATATTTTTTTATCTTTTACGACCCATATGGCGGACAGTAGAGTCAATTAAGGAAAAATCTCGTGTATGACGTGATCAACTTAATTACTTTTCACCAGCACCGGTACAAGTAAGCGTGCATATATGCATGTCAAATAAACGTTAGTTTATACTGACTACAAATCTGAAGTTGCATATGAGCCGTGGATTAGGTTACTCTAAGCAAGGGAACATCAACCACGCTAGTAAGGAGCGATGTATCCGAAGAGAAGACAACTTTATATACTCTAAATGCAAGGAGTTTCAGCCGGCTATGACAAAATGGAGGAATAAGGAACTCCCAGAGTTGAGTCACCCACCTCATGGATGACTCGTCTTCACTACAATCAGCTTATTTTTGATCCAAGAGAACGTAAAACGGTACGAAAGGTTTCCAAGCGGATGAAATTAGCCGTATAATTTTTTAGGTACTCCAACGACTCATATTATTTCGCACAGTCAACCTAATGTCTTTAATCTAAGAATATCACAACATCCATATTCAAGACAGGATTCGAACCCGCGATCCTTGGGTTGCCAGGCAGGTCGACAATGAATAAAATGTAGTGAATTCATCGAGCGTGGTAATTTTTATGAGACTGTTTTGGCGGAGAGTAATTCCTGCATATTGCGTGATGATTGTGTCAAAAGATATTAGCCGCACGTTTGTCGAAAGCATGGAAAAAAATCACAGCTACGAGTATGTACTCGTAGTTTATCAAGCAGTGCAAATAACTGTAGACCAATTCTCGACGTTCCGTTGCAACCAAAGAATCCATGCAGACATGACCAACATCAAAATGGCCGACGGAAAGGATACGCGCGTGGTAAGAGCAGGGAGAGAAATTTTGGAAAGTTCTTCTTCGTGAGCCACTACCTCTCGCACTTGAAATCGAGTATTACAAACTAGCAAATATTAATTTCTCAATGTCCTCTCAATCCCTTAAAATATGGTCAGCGATAGTTCACAAAACCAGGAGAGGCTTGAGTAAGATACTGTTTTGATTGACCTTCCCTACGTCACAGCTAATGATTAGGTATGGTTCAAAATATTTTTTTCATTCCCAAACGAATTCCGTATAGGCTGTTCCCTTGATAGCCTCAAATTTTAAGGTTCTTTGGCCGAGAGGTCAAATGAGACTTTCCAATCTTTCCACAGCTAATCGAAGTGCACTTACTGGAATCGATAGGTCGTCCTCAAGGGATTTTAGTTTTGTAGTCGCTCATTTGTTATTCCTAATCACAAGATTTCCATCTACCCTCCGTGACTTCCCTTCCCTCCAACGGACGGCTGGAACACCTCACGCGATTCTTCCCCGCCACCCACCCATGGGCAAGGCGTCTCCTTGGCAACCACCTTTCCACCGTCTTGCTGGGCAGCCCCTCTTGACCGGCCGCGAACAGATTTCAGTTTAATTCGCCAGTCTGGCGCGAGCGCCCGCAGACCACTTGTCCGAATGCTGCCAGGCCTCTGCGACTTGATGGCCATGCCTTCTTACAAGTTGCTCCTGCTCTTCTCGCTCTGTTCCATCGCCTCCTCGGCTGTCGTGTCCCTCAAGAACCAAGGGTACATCACGCCCTCCACCACCACCGAGATCCCATGGACGGAAAGACGGCAATGGTCTCAAAGGCTTCAGATCACCAAGCCGAAAGAGACGCCCTCGCCCAGTTCCATCTCGTGGTTCCTTGCGGAGGAGGGCATCACGTTCGCGGTTGTCATGCCCGCCTCAGCCGAGTACGGCCAGCTGACCTTTACCAACCCGCACCCTGAAGAGAGGAACATCATCGATGTGGTAGTGCTTTGGACTAACGGAACCGATTTCTTCGCCAAGGTAAATTTTTCGGTGCTACCTCTCAATTTGAAAACCCCGAATCCAAGAGGACGTACCTAATTTCTAAATGCCGGTACGCTTCTTGAGATTTCCTAGGATTTGGCACGGTCAGCGTAAATTAGAACCTCTATAACGCAGTTATCTCCCGCTGTGGCCCGGTTAGGAATATTTCTTTCAAGTCCTGATATACGTTCCACACACAAAACTAATGTGGAGACAGAAATTTCCACCAGCGTGGTTTACCTGCCAGAAAAATCGATTCACTCAACTTGCGTTCCAAAGGAAAGAATATAGCCAAATTTTTGCCGTCTGGTAAACCTCACCCATTTCTTATTTTTTCATCATTTTTTGAGGTGTGTTTATTCACTACTAAGTAGTCAAGACTAGTCACTTGAAGTTGTAATAAAAAACCATGATATTCTTGGATAAGTATTTCCGTTGTATAAAGAGGTGAGGAAGAAGCCTAGCTTAAGTGCATTTTTTCGGGCCGTTTAACGGATGGTGCCTCGAGAATTTAAAGTCTTTAGTTCAAAAACTCTCAAATGTAAGTTGTAACTGAATTTAGAGCAGCTTTTAGAATATGCGACCGACAGCTGAGATAAACTAAGCTTTCATAAGTGCATCCCGCAGAGTTTTTCGAGAGAGAGTTGATACCAGCCATCCCTTTGAAAATACACTGTATGCGTCGCCCCATTCAATGACTTAAATATTCACCGCCATTGAAATTATCTCCACGCGGTAAGGAAGTCAGGGTAAAGCAGGACGGAAAACTCCGTCTCCGCCAGGATGCGAATTCAAGTCTTCGGAATCGGAACTCCCTTCTTTCTTATGGCAGAGGCATATTTTCTCGGCCAAATTTTTAAATTCAAATCCTGTGGCAAGTATAGCCACGTATAAATGATAGCTACGCGATCTATGGTATTTACTGGATAGATTACATTAGTTGGTTCACTTTAATTTAGGGCATTCTGATAACTTGATTTAGGGTATTATAATTACTTTTATGTCATTCATGGTTCATTGAACATGGTAGACA
Organism: Platycnemis pennipes; assembly: GCA_933228895.1. Taxonomy (NCBI): domain Eukaryota; kingdom Metazoa; phylum Arthropoda; class Insecta; order Odonata; family Platycnemididae; genus Platycnemis; species Platycnemis pennipes. Next base: position 82,982,417 of record OW121846.1, read on the forward strand.
TATTTTAGCTTTAAAGGTGGGTATTGAATTTAAAATAAATATCAAATTAACTCTTTTAGCCTAACACAAGGCAAAGAGAAGGAAAGTAATTTACACCCTCTTGAAGTATATTCCTCAATTACATACCCATTTTGCACAGTATCTCCCTTTTAATTCACACAAGTGTTAAGATTCTGCACTACATATTATTTTTCTAAGCTATTATTTTTCTCCTCCTCTCAGCATATTAAAATTTATTTTATATATCACCCCGTAGATGGTGAACATTTCTATTAAGAGAATGTGAGATTTGTAATTCCCCTTCTCGATTTCACTAGGCATAATCAGGGATTCTTTCTAACACTTCATTTGAAGTATATATAAACAAGAAACATAAGAAGGGAGCGTTCACAAATAAATATAACACCCGAGTCATGCATGCAAATTAGAGATCCCCTGGAAAATGAGTAGTAAAATTATTTAAACACTTGTGTACTTCTAAACATTTCCAGATTATACTCCCTTTCCTTCGTTAAAATTTGCCAATTAAGTTATATGTGATGGCGAATAAGGATCCTTTTGTAAACAGTTTAACCATACCAGGGAAATGACGCGTCACTAATATGAACCACATTGGTAAATCGAAGCTCTTGCACTGTTATGAACCCGTTTTTGTGATATAAGCTTCTTACATATTTCTCCATTGGAATCAGCTTCATCGGACAAGCTGAAATTACTCGAGTTTCATACTCAATTCCTGAAATAATAACTTGGCTAAATTCAGAGTAGCTGGCAGACCAGTAATTTAATTGCAATGGCTACAAATACGAAAAGTATCCTTAAAAATGATGAATTCCGATTCATTTAAATTCGCGTGAAAGGCATCCATGATTTCAATACTCCTATTCATCACATGAATTTTATCCTCTTGTCGCAGACAGAACATTGGACTGCTTCGAAGAGTGATATAATTCAATATTGCCATATAATAAATATGCTCAGAGAAGTGACAATTATACTGGGTCTTATCTCCAAAATTATGTTCTCCAAGAAACTGCAACTGAACAACGGCTAGAATAGATATATATGCCAAAAATCTCTGTTTTAGAGTAAATCGTTTTGAAGCTGCGCAAAGGTGCGGCTAGCTATTGAAATAGATATATATACACAGTAAAATACCTATTCTTAGTAAAATTTAACACTAAAGAGTGACCTGATAATTAATAATACAATGAAAAAGATCGGACATACCGAAATTATATCAAGTTAAGAGAATGGAGATCAGTATAAGTATCTGTATACTGCATTCTATTTTTCCCTATGGCAGAAAAAAACATTGCGATGTTCGTAGGTCATGAGGTAAAAGTGAAAAAAAGCGTCCGTAAATATTTAAGATGAGATCGGAAATTAGCGAAACCACCACAGATTCAGTGAAGGTAAAGTAATGCATTGTATAAATGACAAAAAATGAAGATAAAAGCCAAGCACTGATATGAGATCCAACGTGTTTGAAGTATAGTAGGAATGTGATGTTAGGGAAAGTGAAATAAAGAAAAAAAGACGATTGAAGCAACTAGAGCAGATTTTCTTCCAAGATAGAGACCAAAATTAGAAAGGCTTTTCTTATTCAACTCGACGCATTAGCAACAATAGATCCAAAACACTTCACTTTGATCATTCTAATCCCCATTTCACACGAAAAAGTAAGAGAAATAAAATATAATTTTAAGTACAGCAGAAATAGCTTTAAGGCCGCTTTACACGATATATTTTTTGTACAAACGCTTGAATAAACTGAGCGAAATTGTATGTTTGTCTGAATGGAATTAGAAGAGTTCTATTTAACATTCAGTCATTCAGACATTCGCACAAGCGTTCCCACAATTTGCCGCTTTACACGGTACAATTTCCTCATACAAGCGTTTCTACAAGAAATTGTACAAAACATTGTATCGTTTAAAGCGGCCTTAAGAATCATTTAGAAAAGTCTAGAAAAGAGTATGAAAAACTAGTAAGCTAAGAAAGAGATATAGAATGGAACTGAAGATAACGCATGTCACTGAAGCACTAATAGCAAATGAAAATTATTATGAAAATAACTTCCTCAGTAACCATCAAATCCTCCACTCGATTCTTATACCGGTTTCTTTATATTAACACTTTTCTTCTCTGTTACACCTTTCACTACCTGCCTCACATCATTCGAGAATTTTGTTGCTATTCTTCCCATTATCCTATCCCATCACGATTGCGTTCATGAGACCATCATGTCTCAAGATGCGGTAAAAATAAAATGGAATGGGATAACAAGAACTTGTTTCCCTACGTACTGCACACTGCTACAACGCAAACAAAGTGCAACTCTTTCATACATTTAAAACACCACACATCAATATAACTAAAAGAAGTTGTTTTCAGCTTATTGTCATCTTCGCGACTGGTGACCGACCACCCCCTGACACACGCCCTTGCAACGGCTCGCAGGGCAGAATGTAAAGGTAGAAGTCATTTTCCCTTTTTGGTGAATTTTAACAAAGCTTGCGACATAGCAAATACGCCAGATTAGCTAAAATATGAAGAGTTGTAAAGTCTGGGAGAATGGACATCAAATCAAAAGAATAAGAATTAAATCAAAAGAGCAATATTGATATTACATCAACATTTGGATGGAGCATCGGAATGCACAGTAATGGGGGTAAGAAATGCGAGAGTCGGGAGGTGATGACAACTAATCATTTGCATCACTAAAGATAGGTGGGTATTTGGGTTGATTACGAACTATTCATGGAATGGAGGAGTGAAACCCGGCGTCCTCGCAATTGTCCTACTCTAAGGGAAACGTGCCAAGGGTCGCACTCTTTAAACTCTCATCCGGCGGATAGAGTATTACATTCGCAGTTCTCTACACACACATCGATCAAGTAGGAGACAGTATTTGACTCGAAAATCTGCCACCACCGGGATTCGAAGCCGTAGTCACGGAATGGAAAGAAAATACTCAAGCAACCACACCAACACGATCCCCGTGAAGGAAACAAGGTTTTTTTCCTGTGGAGCGGAGACGAAAATTAAAGGACAATCGAGAGGATCCCATTTATACCTGATAAAAATTGAGATATTATGCCCAGGGAATTATGGGGGAAAATGGACACATTACACCGCGTTGGTGTTCTCAAAAAGAAGAGCGGTAAGTTCAATGTTAAGGCTAATGGTGAGTGGCCTATGGTGTGAATCTTCCCTGCCGAGATGGAACCACAGTCGATGACTGTCAGCGCTCCATGACACTAAGTGACCTGACAATTCCCAAATAAGGACTTCGTCTTCCCTCGGACACCGGCTGCATCATCCCCTACATCGCCCATACCCTTGCCCATTTCTAGAATTGCAACATCGCGGCAGTTTTACGATGTCTCGCTCGGGCTGCTTCTATGGAGCGTTCCACATTTAGTTGATAGTACGGGCCCTATGAAGAACGCTGTTGCAAACGTACGCAAGGCGAGACCGCCTCCTGGTAACGTAGGCAACCACTACTAACAACGCGCCAAATTAAACTTGGTTAGCATCAGGGGGTTAACGATACACGTCAATGAGTGGGTTCTTGAGATATAATTAAAATGTAGCCGAATTTAGAATCAAGTTAACCATATATTTCTATATAATTATGTAAATATCCCCGAAAAAAGCCATCTCAAAGAAATATTACGCTAATAAATATTTGACAGTGACTGGGTTCAGCATTTCTAATCCTTATAAATTTCGGGAGTATATATACAGGTACATAAAGAAGTCTCATGTAAAGAGAAGTGTGCAATTAAGTAAATAATAGTAACACACATTTTTTCTGGTACAAAATCGAAAAATATTACAAAAGGAGCAGAGCTGCACGAAATAATTTATCAACCTAATGTTCGCCATTAAATCAGCAAAAGCAACATATTTTTCCCTTGAGTAATCTTAGAGAAGTATCAATCGCGATAAAATGGTAGGAAATAGTCCTCATTGCTTTCCTAAATGGACAGTGGAAAATCATGAGACGGACGTCAACAGTACATACTTAGTGTTTCATGAGAGGATATAATTTGACTCGATATACAGGAACTTTGGCTTCAAGAATTGGCTTGATTTCACCACATTGGTTGCCTAATGGCTTGTAGAAATTAGTTTAAAAGTAAAAAAAAAAGAATATGCAAAGCAGCAGGTTCAATTTCAATTCTTTGTTTAGGAAAAACCGTTTCGTCAACCTCATAATGAAGAGAAAACGGGTTGCCTCTCCCGGTAACTAAATTTTAAAATAATTAAGTAGCTTCATACCTTGTATCTCAAGAATTGGAAAGGCTTTCAACTCCCTCCACGTAACTAGATGTGCTTGGGTGTGGTTGGGGTGGGTTATCTGATGAAGTGGATGTCGAAGGAGATGGCGTGGAAGACGTCAGGCGGTCAATGAACTTTACGATATCATCCTGCAAATTGTTTGCCTGCCACATATCCTCTTCCACCTTAACATTTATCACGAATATAGTTTTTCCAATTTTCTTGAGAGACAGTGCTGAAGCTTTCCGATATGAGACGTTCGACGTCTTCCTTCTTAAAAGTTGAATTATTCATCCCAAAGTAATGCTTTGCTTGGGCCCAAACCATTTCAATTGGATTCAGTTTACAATGGTACGGTGGGAGTCGAAGTACTATGCATCCATACAACTTAGAAGTTCACCAACCCTCAGCTTCTCGAACTTTTCCCGCACTTGACTGACTAAATATATTAGGTCTCTTTTTAAGCAGTCTTCGTCAGTGCTTATATTTTTACTCATCAGCCACTCTTTAATTTCATTTTTCCTCCAGCTTGTTGTAGGCAAGGGTTCTAACTTTCTTGAATGGTAGGATGTCATATCCAAAACAATAACGGATCCTCTGGGTATGTTGGACAGGAGACAATTTTCGAACCAGCTCTCGTAATACTCCCCGTCAAATTCGTCGTGCTCTTCCGCTGTTTTTTTCTTGCAAAGAAAGAAGCGCAACGCACCTTCAGCAAAACCATTGGCCGTGCCCGCGTTAATGATAGCAAAATGCCCTCCTCTGAAGGTGGGTGCTCTCAGTCCAGTGCTAAGGCCAGCAAGAAAAGCCTGACGAGGAGTTTTAATCTCAATGTCACGCCAAGCCTTTTTCACTGTTTGGCCAACATTGATCTACGTCTCGTCAGTATATACAATTGTCCTTTGTTCAGGTCGATATTTTCTAAGTTCTCTTAAATAACGGGTACGCCAACGAATTATGTCGTCTCTTTCGATAAACTAAACTATATACTATCACTAGGCAGAGTCTATGTAAACTATAGACTCTGCCTACTTCTTCGTTCGTACACGAAAACTATGTCAGTCAAAAGACGGTAAAGCGTAGCTCTTTTGAAATTAGGAAGGTCGTCGTCTATATTCGCGGAATTTAGGATACCTAGTTTTCAAAGTTGGCAGAACATTTCTTGTGAGCATTTGAGGCACTTTCCGTCCAGAAGCTAGACGGAAAGTGCCTCAAATGCTCGCAAGGCTTCCGATCTTACAAAACCATCGTAAATCATCGATTTCACATTCTTGTATGGCTTGCTAATCATCTTGGGTTTCGATGGAGTTACTATTGCACCACGAGGCGCATCCTTTCTGACCCTATAAACAGTAGATTTCGAGCATCCAGTAGCTTTCGAAGTTTCGTTGCAGGCTTCAGCAACACTCAGTGTTTTATGAAAATATGTAAAGATAATAAACACCAGCTGCCTCTCACGGCTTCTCAACTTCTCCCCTTTTCTCCTCCTGTTCTCTTCAGACACTATCGCACCACGCTTGCAACATTCGGTTAAGGAAGAAAATCCACAGCACTGTTTAACTCTTTAAACACCACTTGCAAAAGCACTTGCTCACTCCGAGGATTCTTATGGCAAATTAAACGCCGCCCGTCACTCTCACTTGATGCTTTACGTTGAAGGGTCGCAGCCATCCTGCAATGTTTTATTGCTCCTTCCCAACGGAACTTACAAAAATACCCTCGGTACCCTCTTTCTGGAAATCTGTTGTAAGGTCATCCCCTGGGAATTTCTATGCCTCAGTAAAATGAAAACACCCATTTCTTCTTACTTTCAGAGAGTGGCCCATGCTGAGGGTCATCTCTTCCATATTAGCCGTTGAGACACATTTCCAAATGCTTACTCAATTTCCAGTTTCGTTGGCAGAGTTCTCAAAATTAATTTATTACCTTTGCATTATCTTTGTATGTACTAAACAATATCCACAGAAGCGTCTTTAAGCTCATATCGAACAGTGTCTTCTTCAAGCGCAGCCCTATGCGAAGAATCGACCTTGGCGGGAAAGTGACATGCGGCAGATTTATGGCGCGGGATAATCTGGTAATATTAAAAATTTTAACTCCCTTGGTAATCACCATAGAGTTCCTCATTTTTTTTCACTAAAAACAACTTAAAAGTTTCATCAACATTTCATACGCTGCACATAAGGTCCTTAGATACGAAAGTTAACAGGCGACCACTTTTTGCCTCACATTTTCCAAAACTTCCGGCCAAAAAGATAGTTCAAAATTAATTACATCGCTATAGGGGATTAAAATCCGATTATAGCTTGGAAAGACAAACGTCTAGGAAATCAACCCTCCAATTTTGGAGCTGTTTTGAAGAATGGTTTGTTTTAAATAGCGTTAAGAAGTGAAAATCGTAAAAGTTACCTTATACGCTGAAATCGATGAAAAAATTTTTTATAACTTTTCTTTAAAACAATATTGACAAATAAATGTCACCGTTCGATCCGTAACCTGTTTCCTGCAGGAAACATTTTATTACGCTGCTTAGCGACATGTTAACTTTTCTGCTACATTTGGCAAACTCGCACCATGCTCCTTATGGAGATTTAAATGGGAAATGAAACGCCATAAGATCCCATACTGTCAACTAAATGTGGAACGCACTATAGCCAGAATATCTCGCCTCGGCTGCCTCATTTTCCTTGTCTATGGGAACTGGGAAGTCGTCGCAAGCATTAATCATTATTCTTTATTCATCGTTTTCTGCCATATATTTTTCACTATTTGGATCGGAAGGAGACTGCATGATGACTGGCGAAAAGTTAGTCCCAAAAATGGAACAATGCGGCGGAAGCCACGAATCCCAAGGCTGTTCATCAGAAGCCATGGGGTAGCCTCGAAAACAATCCACATCGCTCTTATTAAATGAAAAATATTCTACAGCACGAGGGAAGGTAGGAAGCATGACGAGCTCAAGAGGTCGACGGTAGAGGAACTAGGAATTTGCTGTCCAGCAGCGCTTCATACATCTCTACTGCTAAGATTATTATTTGACATAGTTTTTTAACATACTAAAGGTAGGATTTGCAAAGCATCTCCATTCCCTGTCAACCCTCTCATCTCGGCGTACCTTTCAGCACCCTTCATCTGGCATGTTTCACATCCCTCTTCATTTTGCAAGAATTCCACCCTCAACACCTGTCTTCAACATCCTCTCGCCACCTATTACTCGCCCCAGTGATATGCTTTGTCTTATCCTGATTTCCAAATATCTTCCCTCCCCCAGCATGTCCACTACATCCGCGTTAGTTTTCTTTTCGCTCCGTCCTACGAAGATGACGGCACAAAAGATGTCTGAATCACTTTTCAGGTCGCGAACCAGAATGCTATGTTATAACATTCTAATGTGTACTAAAAACCTGCTTCTATCTTCTATGCTGAAGTGTCATATGTTAAGTTACTTCAGGACGGAGTTCCAAAAGGAGTCAAAGTTCTGTTCCCTCTGTAAAATAAAGCAGCTTATTCTAGGTAAAATTGGAATAAAATACTAAACAACAGAGTAAAAAAGGTTTCAGGTAGGCATGCCTTGATATCAAATCGGCTGTAACAGAACTCGAATGACATGCAGAATTGTTAAACGAGTAGTAGAGAGTAAATAGCAAAGTCCTCACGCTGATCTTATTCCGAGCAGAATAATTGGAACCGGCAGAAAATTACGCCCTGCATTCAATGCTTGCAGAAACCCCTTGACCTGCTCAGAAAGGGGTACGGGGCATAATTTCTACTCGTAGCAAAATTCAAAAAAAAACTTTCACAAGTAATTACTGTCAGGAGTCAAACCTGAATATTTTAACAGAAAAGCTTGGCCAGTAATAGCAGCAGATTAGAGAGCATTGGAAGCGATGGAAATGAGTGGTGTTATAGAAGATTAATGAAGATCAAATGTACGGACTGAAATACGAATAAAGAAGTTGCACGAAGAGTTGGGGAAAGACGTTTTCAGTAGATGCTTTGAAGTAGGAGATAAACTCATCGGACATACTATGAGGCATAACAGCCTCCTGATGACAATCATTGAAGGAATAGTAGGCGGATAGAATAACCACGGAAGGCCAAGGATAGATTATCGTGGGTAAATAATTGGATACGTAAAGGTAAGAAGGTATGAGGGAGTAAAGAGGTTCGTTGAGAAGAGTGCAGATTGTATAGCTACAGCATAGGTACCAATTTTCGGATTGATGGCTGCTAATGACTTAGGAGAAATTCGGTGCATTAACATAAATTACCTATTCATTAGCCGACATTGCTGGCAGTATGCTGTAATTGAAACTTTAAAAATTTTATAGATGATTTATTCATCTATGGTAATAATAAATGTACTTTAACGCTGTTCAAACTTTTAATTCCGGTTCTCTTATTTCCATAGATCGGCAAATTCTGGGGTCAATTATTTCGGGAAGCAAGGCTTTGATATAGAAGTAAAGAAATTTGTTTTCCATGCGATTCTTCCAGAATTCGCCATTCCGGAAGATTATTTGTATTTCGCAGTCCATAGGAGTCCACACCATAAAATCACAAAATAAATATCGGGAAACATGTAATTGTCCCTGAATTTCGTAGTAATAATTATGGTTTTTCTTGAGTTTAAGATCCTTATCCAAGCAAAAACACTATTTCCTCAGCTGCCTGTTTTAATGTCATATGTTCCGATCATAGTGGACATTTTACTTCAAGGATGCCCCATCAATTGTTTTTCCATCAGGCGAGGCTGCCAGGAAACAGTGTTCGGGATCAACAAAAAGGCAACATGGAAACTCTCCTACCCGTTAACTCCTCATATTTCTTATTCGCATTTGGTTCATTTAGGGTACCATATCTCATTGTATCATTTTTAAATGGCTCGGCATAAAACAGTATTCTATTCTGTCTAATTTTTGACAGAACTCTCTATAATCCTTAGTTTCTTTTGCCTCGTAACCTTCCCTATTTTTCCTCTTAGGCCCTTTTACAAGGCACCTCCTAGCTGACTGTATGCGTTTCAGCCGTCGCTCGCCAAGTCTGCGTGTACTTTTGAAAGGGCTTCTTCCACATACCCTTTTCTACGCAGAATAATTCCACACTGGTCCCAGCTGAAAATCAAGCCCTGCACACGATGAGAATACAAACTAATTTTACCGTGGTTCACTTGCTTGCCTCCCACAAACTTAGCCACTAATGACAAAAAATTCTCCGCCAGATTACTCGTGTCAATCGTGGCTAGCATATTTCCTTATCTAGGGTTTTAATGATACGTTGACTCTTTCCAGGGCACCCATCTCACTGTCGTTGAAAATCTTTTCCCTCCCCTCCTGATCATCGCAGTTATATATTTTGCAATTCGAGTGCTGTTGAATACGTGAAGCGGCCCGTTTTTTAGATCCTCAACTAGTGAGTCGCAGCCATATTTTTCCTTGGCATTATGAAAAATTGCGCCTCGTGCCGATATTTTCAGTCTCATAATTTGTTTTTTGTTAGAACGTTTCAATTCAGGGTGTTCATCCATAATTTTGAACATGAATTTTGTATAACATTTAACCTCGTGATTATGACAATCAATTTTCTAAACCAGTTTTCCATAGGGAACGGATTCACGCTCCTTTTCAAAAGCACTCGAATCACCATCGCCTACGAGGGAATGGTATTGCAAGAAAAGTAATTGTATCTCCTCGCTGCATCAAAATGTCTGAACAGCCATGTCAGCTTCCATGCCACTTGATGATCCACTTAGGGTGGGCAACAACTATATTTGAAGAAAATAAGGGAGATTTCCATATTCATGACCAAAAATAAGGGAGATTTCGAACACGGCAAAAATTCACAAAAAAGAAAAAAGCAATGCAGTGTTTGTAAATAATATTAAAAAGAACTTTATTTTATACTTTAAGAAGGCCTAAATACATTTTGCCACAGATTTTTCTTCATACAATAGTTTGCCATCACTTTTTTCAAATTCTAAAAATTGTAGAGGTGATGTAAAGTAAAACCACTGAAAATTACCGAAACATGGTAACCTGACCGAATTGCTTCGAGAGGGAGCTAAGGGGGCCATTCAATAATTACGTCGAGCGTGACAGGAGGGTAGGGGAGGAGGAATCTTCTTACTGTCTCACGAAGGGGGGTATGGGAATCGAAGATGAACTTACCTACTTAGGATTTTGTTTACACGTGTGATCGTACTTGTATAACCGTTTTAATAATCATCGTATCGTAGTTTTAGAACTGCAAGCACGTATTTACTACAAGCTAGTGTGCTCCAACTACCTCTTGACCTGAGTCTCGGAAGTTAAAAAAAACGCGAGGTAAAATCTTCCGAACAACATAGCCTGGGATTCCTTGTGATGATGACATGGTGATCATGAACTTTAACACCATTAGGCAAATATCGCATTAAGGATATAGAAAAGGGATACATTCTACGACTGACTCACAGCAAAATAACTAAGATGCACAACTGAATGTTCAACGAATTGATGGGGTTTATTCTATGCACTTCGGCGACGGACAATAGTTTTCGTTGGTGAAATAAAGGGCGGGAAAGACCTTCATTTCATTGACTTTTTAGCATTCATTTCATTGACTTGGTAAATGTAATGGTAGAAAAATAACGAGAATTTCCTATCCCAGTTTCTCCCCGACTGTTACGAGAATTCCCTGACTTTCCAGATTTCCAAAATTCCCTGACGATCGCCACCCTGTCAGAGCACGTTTTTCACCAGTTATTTCTCCTTTTTTGGCTGCCGGAGTCTTCTCTGTTTCCGATTCAATGGTTACTTCTTTCGTCATTTTACAGTGAGGACATTCGAATACTAATCGCCAGACTTAAGCTTTTGTTGTGCTGGAAATCAGTTGAAATGACCCATGGCCACTTTTTAAACACGTTTGATGTTGGTGCTCCAGGGACCTTCTTTCTTTCAAGAAATGTTTCCCGTCTACTATGAAGTGACCATTTACGCTTTCCATGGCGGGTTCATTTCCAGAAATTCCAACGGATTCCATTATCATGTCCGGAATATCGCTACAATAAAATTACTATATATAACATGGTATTAGCATCATAAATTACGATTATTGCAATGGAGAAGATAATCTTAGTTCAAAACGTACTAAGGGGAAATATGGACTGATCAGTGCAAGCAATCTTGAGCTGCAGAGAGTAAATAGAGTGGGAATGGAGTCGTTGGTATAATGAAATGCAGAGTAGAATCGGGACTCTTCATCAAAACACACTGAAACCGGAAGAGAATTGTAAAACTATGGCAAATAGTAAAAATGTTTATTCTGCAAATGATACATGCAGATTATAATAAAAGGAGAGGGTATATGATGAACCTCCTTATGAAAATTACTTGTATTTATTCAGTATTGAGGTTCAAGCACGAATGAGAAATTAATGCGGAAAAATTCCTGTGGAAACTTTTACAATTTTCTACAAATCGTATCCAATCTTAGCACTCCGTCGCGCTCGTGATTGCCATTTTCTTGAATGAAGATTCTTTAGCAATTCTCACCGTGATCCCATCCTGTTTTATCGGATGATTCTGATTTTAGAGAGTTTAAAAAACGCTACATGGATCGAATAGCATTCATTTCATTGACTTTCAGCTCCGGACAGCGAAAGATTGGGCATGGGGTCTAGAGGTGCCTGGTTTTTAGCAATTTCTAACTATTCTAATTACTAGTTATTACCTACTCTTAATATTATTTTGAAAATTGGAATTGATTAGTGAAGAAAGACAAAAACTTCGTAGCCTTTCGATTTTTATAAATAACAATGCATTCTGCCATTTTGGATAATTTTTATCGTGTTTCTTTATTTTTGCAAAACGTAAAAAGAATAAAAGAATTTATTGACAATAAAAAGTAGATGGTGAAAGATTCATGTCGATAATTTTATTTGCCTGGCTGCGAGAAGAAAAATAGTTTCAGGGGCAGTCACCATTAGCCTTAAAGGGCTCATGTTAAATTCTAAAGAGCGATGGAATTAACAGCATGATATTGCATGCTTCCTTTGCTGTTTTTATCTTTTCTCAAAAAATTGAAGGTTAGTCTGATATGTGATTACTAATCCTTTCTTATGCATGATATGTAATGCATGTTTGGTGTGAATTCACTCCCTGCCACACACCTTTATGGTGGTTTGCAGGGTCTTATGTACATGTAGATGGAACATTTTGCGTATCTCAGCTCATTTTGAACGAAAATACAAATGAAACTGCTACTAAGAGGAGTGGAGTGAAGTGGTCTTAGCGCAATATTTAACAGTTTTGGCGGAATTAATTAAATTTTGGAGTTGAGAGAACAAATTTCGGACCGTCGCGTTTTATCAAGGTGGAACTGAGTGTTTAGGGAAATGGGCGGCGGTTAATTGGTGGATCTGAGATAAAGGCTACGAAAAACAATTAAATCACACGCTTGACAAAGAGAAAGAAAAAGGGAAAACATTTAGAAGTGATGAGGAAGATGGAGCCTAGCCGGGAAAAGGAGATTTTTGGGGAATTGGGAAATGGGAGCTTGGGGGTTCGAAATACTGAGGAGCTGGATGTGGCTGTATGTACCTAATACCAAATAATACAGTGGTTTTGTTTCGTTAGTCACGAGCGATAAGAATTAGTTTCATCAGACCATCCACGGCCAGTTCAACTAGTCGATCGCGAATGGCCGGTAGGTCACCATTCCGTTACGGGTAGATCTCAAAAGACTAGATCCATTCACAGATCATATACATATATATATATATATATATATCAGAACATATTAAACGGGTCCCGTGGTCACCCCATAAATTAATATCACCGCTCCTTCGCATGACTTAAGGTAGCTCTGAAATGCATGAGGTTGGACCAATATTGCTCCCAAAATAAACTACCTATGGTATTCTAGGACAATCCCACGAAGACACGAAAAACGATTCAAAAGTAATATCAAGAGAGGACGAGGAAAGTAGCCGGCTACGGTAGTCAGGTCTGTAACGCGCTGTTCTGAAACCCCAAATGTCGCGGGTTCGAATCACACCCAGGCCATCGACGTTGTGCTTGTCTTCGTATTCAGATACGAAGGTACGTAGATCAGACGGTACGATATAACTAGAGCGCGGAAAAAAAGTCTTTTGACTTTTTGTAAAAGTGGGACTTTTGTGGTTTTAAATACCAATCTTCACCAATCTCATCAAATAAAACAGTTTTAATGACTTTCTTAGAGACTTTTTGGGACTTTTTTTGGCGTGGCGGGACTTTTCTGATTAAAAGAGACTTTTATGGGCCTTTTTATTTAAACCACATGCCTAAGTTAATATTTGGCTGTTGTGATCACATTTTTTCAACTGTGTGTTGGACGCATCTGTGTTTTTCATGCGGTACTACACGGAGCAGAGATGTACTGTAAAATGTAAGCTCCTAACAATTGTAAATGCGAAATTTTAATAATAGCTCCGGAAACTGCAACGAATTCTTTCTATTGCTCCACCGTTCATGAAATAATCACACTTACTCAGTGCTTCAACCCGAAGGTTGGTTTGGATAGGTGAGGGTAGAGCTCAGCCCGTACTTATCCATTTGCATGTCAAATTCACATATTGTTCCTTTCTCTGGGCCACCTCGCACTTCGAGTTTTTTTTTTGCTGAGGGTGTCCAAAGACTTCACAAAGGGATAGATTGATCTGAAAGAATGCATTGATCTAATTATGAACCAGCTTATTTTAACCCAGGTGGTCTGCTGACAAGCCGACAGCTCTACACTGTATGCTAGCACTCCGCATTTGTTTAGGAGATTAGTGGAAAAATGATACAAATATATGAAAGATCACCTAGAATTTCCGACGAGGTGAACGCGTAACATTGTGTGCAGATGATAATTAAATGAGCCTACATTGTAGCGAGGCAAGCATGACGTAGATGAACCTGGACCCTCGGCTGCGATCAAGCGGAGAAGAAGATTTTAAAATTATCGCGAAAAACAAGAGCAAAAGGTCCTCAGCTTCCCCGAAAATAGGTGTCCTGGCCTGTACAATGGACAAAAAATAAGTACTTTTTTCTCATTTTCTGTTTTTCTTGAGCCGAAAACTAAGTTTTGAGCTATTAAATCATGTTTCAACTGCCTTATAACATTATTGATCCTATGTAAAAACTTGTTATGTATTGTATATTATAAAATTTTCCCTTTTAAATTTGACTGAAAAAACGCCGTTTCCAAGGTTTTACAATGAAGTGTAGGTACTTCCACCCTCTTTGTCATCTAATGCCTTTTTAGTAAGAGGTAGGGTGCTGGGGACTTCCATATATTGAAATAGGGGAACAATGAGATGGGAGGATGAGTTTCGAAGAAACTGAACCATGGGGAGACGGGAGAGCGAATATAAATGACGTAAGTGGTTAAGCGGGATTGCATAACTTGGAGCATACAGCTCCGCGACGCCGAGGCGCATGTTTCAGGGCGCGCTGGCGCCCCCCCTGTTCGTCCTACGTCAAATGTTAGAATACCTTTTTTGTTGCTTATATTGTCTGCTTTCCGATTATCTGATTTGTTTTTCCCAAAATCAAAACTAAACGATTTAAAAACTAAAAAGCGATTTTTTTAGTGTTATTTTCAAAATTTGGGGGGGTTGCGGTGGGAATTTTTGGTGGGAAGTTAGAAATTCGGATTCAGCGACCCAAAAAGAATAGGATAAATCAATTTCCAAAACTACCTCTAGCTTTTCCAAGTAAAATCCCCTAATGCCTGGACTAGCATCTCTAGGCTCTTTTCTCCAACAATTCAGTTAAATTCTGCAACTTTCTCACGGAAATAACTCAGACGTTTGAGAGACTTTTTTTAAAAA
The DNA here is from genome assembly GCA_933228895.1 of Platycnemis pennipes. NCBI lineage: Eukaryota > Metazoa > Arthropoda > Insecta > Odonata > Platycnemididae > Platycnemis > Platycnemis pennipes. The sequence goes on from OW121846.1 coordinate 82,997,544, forward strand.
TATTGGTGACTCTTTAGGCAAAATTGAAGACTTTTTTTCCGTGCTCTAGATATAACCTTAGCTGTTGGAGCAACTAAAACCAAGTGTACTACTACTACGGGAAAGATAGGGGAAGATGCAAACAAGTTATTGCACCCTCCTTGTCGAGATTTGAAAGAAGAAATCTTCACTAATATTTCTATCGAAGAAATTTTCCGGTGGATCGGGGGATCAGGTTTGAAGATTCGCGGTTTAACCTAACGGGTGATTCTAATCGCAGCTAAGGGCTCGACTCCCGACAGAAGCTGATTTTTTACCCCGTCTTATCGATTGGAACAGCACAGGCGCATCGTGTAGGAAAGGATTTGGCGTCGAGAAAAGGTCTCTCTCTCTCTCTCTCTACCCTTGGCCCAGACTCACTCGTCGATCCAACCTAACCTTCTATAGATAAGAACCGATCCTGAGCAGAGCAAAAGGATTCAGCAGTCAACCTCCAAAATCAAGGTCCTTACGTTATCTTTTCTCATTGCAATGGTTATGGCAACTTGTAATAAATCTCTGCAGCGACCTTGTTTCTTTATTCTGCAGATAATTATTTTATGTATTATATATAATTTAAATACACACTAAGCTGTTAGTTCGGGATGGCTCAAATACTGCTATACGTTAATTACCACCAAGAGCTCTGATTAATTTGTAATGAAAAAACACACTAATCCAATAATAGTAGAGAAGTCTCAACAAAAAAGAACCCTAATCATTTAGGGAAAACACAAAAGGAAACAAAATAATGATGAGCATCGGAAGAGAGAAGATACGATAGATCTCTTCTGTAGTGCATGATGCATGTATTAACCCCTCAAATACTATAGATACTAACAATCTAGTTGCATGAGACACTTTAGTTGCTTGTTTGCATGTTAGTAGTGCATGCTTGGTGATCTTCACCCCCTGCCACACACCCTCGCGGTGGCTTGCAGGGTATCGTGTAGATGTAGATAAATAATAGAAAGTCGACAGTTTACAACACATGTTCCATATGTGAGAAATTTTTTTTTTTAACTAATGGCATTAGTATTCAGTGATAGTTTTTCTCGGCAAAACACAATAGGGATAATATTAACCCTACTGATTATAACAAAATAACGGCTTCTCTCGTGCAGTCTGCGACTATAGTCATTAGTATTTCATTTTTCCGAGAGAGGCAGTTCATCCTTATGACCCCACTCAGCGCACAGCGAAGGTTTATTTTTATAGAAAATCACACCTTCAGTAGAACAAAGGATATAATTCAAACATTGAAATTAGGACGTTTTAAATTATCAACTTGCGAGAATTAGCCGCATGAGACCTGACAGTAGGTTACAGGAATGTGACAAGTTAATGAACCTATCACGTACAAGAAATAATACCTTAGTTGTACTACATAAAGTTGTCGCGACATGTCATGTATATACATAAATTGGCAGCTTTACGTCAACTTTATGAGGCGTATGAAACCCTATTTACATTCTACCGAAATTAGTGACGGTCCCCTGGCGGTGTTTCATGATTAAGGCCGCGGATACGACGATCAGATTGCGGCATCAAACGCCATGTCATTGGGCGCAGTCGAGACGGCCTTCTGCCGCTGAGCGACGCGACGCCCAGGAGGTCGAAGAGATGTCGACTATCGATGATTCAGAGGTTTCACCCTCAAGCATTATCGAGGAATCGATGTATGCCGATATCTACTTGCTGGTGCAACACAAGCTTACCATGAGAACGAGGCTGAGAACCCTAAAATATCCATAAAGTCCCAACTCGTTGGTAAAATTTTTGGACGCAACAGAAACCATTAAGGTGTCTAAGGTCTGTGTATAGCACCCACAATAGAGTAAACGTAAATGTCCGCTGTACGTAGCACCCACAATAAAGTAAACGTAGCAAGATACATACGTGTCCTGCGTGGCGACTTCATCAAACGACTCAAATTGGATTTACAAGCATGGAATCCAACAACTATTACTTGATCGCCATTATTAGTGTTCGCAAGAGGGAAAGAGCGTGGTTTTGGATTTGATTTACTTTATCATACGACACATGATAAGGTAACGGCAGGATCTTCCATAAATATCAACGAATTGTTTCCACTCACTTCTAAGTTAGACAAACAGGGCGGTTTAAAATAATAATTTTAAACATTTAACGGCAAGTGTCAAAAATCAGTTCCCAGCTAAAATAAAAAGTAGCTGTTTTATGATGTCTAGTTAGCGTTAACTATCAGACGTTATTTGGCTTTGACGGAAACAAAAATTCCGTTCGCAAAAATAACTTCAGACACGATTTGGTTTATGGCATGAACTTCAACTGCATAAAAGCGTAATCTCGGCCGTTTTTAAATCCTGAAAATATTTACCAAACATAAAACGGAACCAAAGAATAGTTCGCTAATTTCGCTGCTGCCCTTATTCAACGACGACCATCCATTGCCAAGTTGTTTATAGTTAGCTGGTTCTATCACAGTTATTCATAAAGTATTCCTATGCACATATTAAGGCTATCTTCCTTAAATATACCAATCAGCACCACCATAATCAGCCGAAAACCGATATGGTTGTGCTGTATAAATGAAGAATACACTGTATGCCAACTGCCTGCAGAACGGGCTGCTGCTTGGAACTATAAGTATATCTAAATAGTGGCTTATTATCTACACAGGGTGAATAAAAGGTTGATTCTTCTGTTGGCGCAAAATGGTGAAAATTCAGCCAGTAAATATTAATGCTACTATACTCTCTCTTACCAATGTCACAAAAACCTTAACATGAGATATATCAAAGTCAATGCTTACTTATATTGAGATATAATACCGTTTTCTCAATCTTAGTCATTATTCCTAGCGAATACAATTTATAAATGACCTAAATACCACAAAACGTATATTCTAATGTAAAAAAACACCTCAAATTCAACCTCACCGAATATTTAATGAATCGTCAACATTCAGGATCAAAATGTTCAATCATGGCATAAATATTCAATGCAACAATGCCAAGCTTCAAAAAGAGTGCAAGGCTTCTGAGAATTTTCTCCGTGTTGTAAGGCCAACAACCTCACCAACGGGGTAAACAAACTGGCGACTAACCTCATTCAGGGCAAAAATAATGCATGCTGCGAAAGTGGTCGATAAAATTTCTGTAAAAAAAATGTTGCAGTGGTGTTGGTTTTCCGTTCAGAGCCGTCCCTCCGACGGCAATGGTCATCCCGCACCGTCATCGAGCGGAAGTAAGGCACACGCTTGTGAGAGGAAATAAACGAGGATTGGAGGGCGAGCTACGGCGGGACTCGAACCCACATTCTCTGTATCGATAAATTTAATTAAAAAATTATTTATTTTATCCTATATAACTTTTAATACACACTTCAGCTGCTGTACATATTTAAGCCGTGATCTTTTGCCATTATTTTAAGTGGGTACACAAAAATCGCATTTCCCAGCCGCGTAATACATACACTCGCCCCTTAGATGGTGTCCCTGAGAGAAGTTATATGAAGCGTCAGGAACAATGAAAAACGCTAAACACTGACCCAGGGATCATTACTCATCCCCCTCCCCTCATCAACGCGCTTAATCTCCCACCTTTCATCGCGTTTCGCCGCTTTCCCACCAGCCCGCGGGGTGTCGTAAAATAAGTCATTTCCCCCCGGCCATAAAAGAGGCATTTACATCCTCAAGCCGGGTCTCTTGATATTTCCCTCCGTAACTTCCCACCGCCACTTCTTCCATTTATCCCAACTAAGAGGACGACAGCAATGTAGTAGTCATCTCCCATTCCAACGACACGGGAGCGATTCCCGTACGGACTAGGCCAAAGGCAGCGGCTCCTCGTGAAGATACAGAGGGAACCGATGACATGATTATTTAAAAAATTATCGATGAAGATTCATTAACATAGCATTGTAGATAATCAATGTTCTAAAGACGACATTTTTCATAAATTCTTTTAAAGGCAAGCCGTGAAGATTAGTTTCCGTCTATAAGAGGACACTAACCCTCAAAACCATTTACTGAAGATAGTCATGCAGTTCCCTTTGAATCATTCTAGTTTCAAATCGTACGCAACAGCGGCATACTATTTACACCGTGCTCCAAACCAAGAACGAGTTATTTTCAAATAAATACCATTTGAAAGCCGTCAACTTCTACTCAGAGAACTCTCAATATGACCTAAGTAATGATATAACAATGTCCTGCTTCAAAAGCAATCCCTGAAATTGTAATGGCCTCTGAAATGTAGCCCAGAAGCACGAGTTGTTTCGGCCACATATTTCACAGAGAAATATTTTGTGAACCTACACACTAGGAGAATAAAGTACAACGTGGTTACTATTGCCGCCATAAAATGTGCGGTCTTTTCTTTTGGAGGTATGCAGCCCTGCCACTCTTCAGCGCCTCCCACCAGTTTTTCGGGATACCAACCTCATGCCGTTCATTTATAATCCATGCTCCCCTGATACCATGAACTATCGCCAACTTGATCAATATCGTCCGGTTCGAGGAGCTCTTGATTAAATAAGCCCATGAATATGTGATCTCATAATGGGTAAATAGCATTAGTTTCTCGAATAATGCTCACCTTTTCCAGCAGTAATAAGATACGTTCGAAGCTGAAGTGGTCTACTCAAAGGATATATATTATTTATGAACGTTCAGATCGACGCCGATTGGATGATCAACACTCGTTTTTATATTTAAGTCCGATGTTTAGAGCTGACAGGAATGCCCTGGGAACTGTATGCCCAAGGCGAGAGCTTCCCAGATATCTTTAGTAATCTTCACGAAAGCGCGGAGGCCTATCATGACTGAACTACTTCATTAAAAGTTAATCTAATTTCCCAATTTTAAGGAACTGTTCTGCTAAAATTATTTTTCTGAGGAGGGAAGACAAGTTCCGATATTATCTAGGGTTGAAAGTTCTCAAGAGTTCATTCAAGTGTGCCCACATTTCCTTCAAACCATACCTTCCTTGTTATGCCGTTAGTAAACAATTCCACATGGGTCGCGCAACACAGTTGTGCGATTGTCATATTCCCCACATCTAGCAAGCACTTCCTTTCCAAGAGACCCCACGATATCGGCCCATGTTCACCGCCAATATTTCAACAAGAATGGTGGCGTTAACATTTACATCGATCGATCCACATGGGAGACACTGCCCTCGTATAGCAGACATAAAAAGAGGTTCAAATTTTATTCATTACATGGGAATTACTTTTTCAAAATTATTATGTCCGGAAGTCATTAACTCAAGTGAATAATCCTGTAAAATACGCCTCATTCCATCTGGTATTATTCACCGAATTTAAGATAAACTTAAAAAAAAAATCGTTGCATTATTTGATGAAAAATGAAATGGCGGACGAAAGCATTCAGTTCTTTCCAAACAGTCAGTAGAAACGTACAACCTGAAAACCACATTACCGGAGATTGCACGAGGTTGGAATAATGCTGCATACGACTGATTAACTATCTAATATACTCGAATGGCATTCACGAGCATCTCTCAATTATAATTTTAATGCAACCTTTTAAGAGAAAAACTTTTTTTAAAGTGTGTCAAATTAAGTGCTGAATAAAGTCCTCGTAAGGTTTTCGCTGAATCAGGTGTACGCAGACAGAGCCATAAAAAGAGAGGTTTTATGACCATCGATTGTTGCCTTGCTCCCGTATTCGGACATCATTGCGTCTCAGGATTCACAAATTCCCACGTCTCTATTATCAACATAATTCTTATTCAAATTCTCCACAGCAGCCCCTGAGGATATTTTGAGACCCTGCCCACGACTCATGGGAAGAAAACCTGTTCTCTTTCGTTGAGGTGCAGCCGGTCGCGGTAGTCCGGTCAAAAACGTCCTGACAACGTACAGGTCGCGAAGCAAAGTATAGCATTTGGTTTTAAGGTGCTCCAACTGTTCACATTACATTACAGCTAAACTTAACCTTAAAGGTTAACAAAGCATTCACGCCCAATGATGGATTCGAACCAGCAACCATTCGGTTGCCAGGCTGGCATGTTCCTGAGCAAGTTACCATGGTCGATTCGCGGGTCCGAATGGAATATTTTATTCATCTTAGGCTAATACGCTAATAGTCTAGACGGTATCTCATATGTGCTTTCAGCATGTTGCAATTTCTGACCTCAATAGTTCTTCCATCGTGTTCTTCGTGTCCAAAAACCTATTTGTCGAAAGTTTCGCTAAATAATTCCATCTTTTTTGTACTTCGAATATTTTAACATTGAAAGCCCATAAGGCAAAATTTGGATTTTAGGTTGGACCCTATTTCTGGGGTCAAAAGGTCATATTTTTCATATTTTGCTTAGACTCAACAAAACTTACATCCTTTTTCTAGCCAGGTACCAAATTTCATCCTTGTGGCTCAAAAGGAAGTGTCTAAAATTTCAGGTTATAAATGACACACGATCAATGGGACACTCTGTATGATGCACCTATAGGTGCATCAGTCCGGGAGGAAGGGTACAAGAATAGGGTGGCCACAAACCCGACGGTTGCATTAGCCCTCTTAGCGAAATACGCTAACGAGACCACGGCTTGACGTCCCAACCGACGGATGGAGTACTGTACTCGAGTGTTCTCCGTAAAAGCGCTAAAGTAAATCAATGAAAAATATATTCCTCGCCGAAAATCGAGCTCTCTAGGTGAGCAGGTGACCCCAGCAGGTGTAACACCACCAAATATAATTCTACCACTACTACTTGAAGCAGAGATACAGATTACTCTACTTGAACAGAATGGTCTAGTTTGGTGTATAAATTAATTTTACTTGGTGACTTCGGCAAAGTCGGGCTATACTCTGCGAAATCTCATCGTGAAGTAACATTTTTTTCAAAACTACATTAATACACTAAAACGGCCGGCTACGTCGTGCCCATTCGGCCACATAATATATATTATTGATATTTATAGAACAATAACTAACTAAATGAAAAGTAATCGACCTAACAAATAATGGGAATGAGAATAGCAGCGTCCTGATACCTGGTTCGACACACTTCGTGGTGCGCCAAATAACATAACTATGGGAATTATCACGCGAAGCCGAGGCCATTATTCCTTTGTGACATGACTTTTGACCCAGATGGATTATTATTCCAAACAGCTCTTCGTAGATACTCTTACTAATATTTAAAAAAAAAGTTTAAAGCAGAAGAAATGAACTCTCAAATGAACTGAAGGAGCATACAAACAAAGAAATGCATACATCTTCCTACGTGTCGAAACGATACCATAATATTTAACAAAATGTATTTTAAGTCAAAATCTCAATAAAACAGGTAATATTTTCAAAGAAAAATTATTCACCTTGATAAATACAATTCTCTTGTTGAAACTTAGCCTTGGAATATACTTGGACAATACAAGATTACCGTCTCTTTAATGCTATCGAACGTTGCCTACGGTAAATGTAACGTGTTATAAATTCGAGCCTGTATCCATTCTTCACAAAGACGCTAATTCAGTTAACAATGCACAATTTGTTGATAAGTTGAAGAGGTAGAGGGTATCTCTTTTTCGTAGCTATAAACTCCTACTTTACTTCTAATTCACGTACTGAACATCATTGTAATTGGATTCTCCCGAAAATTAAAACGACTACTGGCAATGACTACGCGGCAGGTATCATGCCCACAAACATCTACGTCTACGTAATACCCTGCGAGCCCCCTAGGGTGTGTATGAAGGCGGTGAAGATCACCAAAAATGCACCATTTATATGCAACTAAGTGCTACCATGACGTACTTGATGTAACTGCCTTGCAACCATGCAACTAATGGCTACCATGCAATGCTAACCATACAACTAACTATGAAACTAAGAGATACCTGCTAAGAGCTATCACTACAGACTATTCTAACAATATTTCATCTACGTATCCCCTTGCTATGCTGCCTATTAAGCCCTCTTGTGGTACGCGGGAAAAATGACAGTTTAAATCTATCGGTACGACAATCTATTCCTCTATCTCTCTGATTATTTATCTGGTCAAATCCAGCATAATACCCATGGGTTTTAATGTATATTTAACATCTCAAGTAAAATTATCTGTTGCGAGTTTCTGCAAAAAATTAACGAAAGATCAAGAGTAAAAACTTTACTTAGTCAGCTGGCAACGGCTGGCTATATATTTCGTAGCATGAGAACCATCGTGAATTCGACCAACAATCTCTGACTCTCTCACCGACTGTCTGAAGTACTTCATAATACTATGACCACGACATTGACTTCACCTTTACAGTGATAGCTAGTTAATGATAATCAGGCGTTTAAAGAGTCTGCTCTACAATGGCGCCCACATAACTGATGGCTGCTAGTCGAAGGCTAACTTTTGCATCCGTAAAATATGAGCTCTCACAGAGGCAACTTGAAATGGAATCCTCCTCCGTGAAAAGACGAGTACTGACCTAATCCTTAAGTACAGCGTAACTGACGAGGGCATCAATGGAGTCTTTAGATCTCCGAACACAGAAAGAATCTCCTTTGTACCACTCAAAAACAAATTATGATGACGGTTGAATGGAAACTGCGTCGAAAAAAAGAGATGATTTGAAAAGAATGAAATTCAGTTCCAATGCAGAATCAACGGCTACGTAAAATACCAAACACATTCATGACGATGATGATTTTCTTTGCACGATTTCTAGGGTGATGTAGCGTAGGATATTTCAACGAAGCGCACAAAATAGATGCGTGCAACCGTTGCAACACTCAGTTATTTTTAAGCCTTATACAGCCACTACTGAGAAAGCGATGACGGATAGTCAAAACATAAGCAGGATAGAAATTATGAGCACGACACTCAACTTTCAATCCTCATAGAATCAGGTATTTCTTTCTACGCCTCTTAATTTGAGATGCGAGTATAAGAGAAGGGTTGGAGAAGGTACGTTGGATAGAAAGGAAGATGAACAAGGAAATTCTAGGGATGGGAATGGAAGTTGATAGAAGAAATTAGAAAGCTGCATTAGGGAGGGGGGAGGGAGGGGCATAAGTGGGTGGAACAGGCAATAAGGGGCGAGCGTGTTTTGAAAAAAGTATTCTTGAAATTTCAAGAATCTTTGCAGTAATGTTCCTCTCACTTCTTAGAAATACAATTAAGCATGTCCTTTCACATCACGTGCCAAACCACGCCATTTCCTGCCGGATGGCTCTCAAGTAGACATGACTGACTGTGACAACTACAGCATTGTAATATGCATCCTGTGAACATTGAATCGCACCGGAATAAAACTTTGATCTGTGCTGCATGATGCGAATTGAAATGTTTTGCCTACACGGTAGCAATATCAAAGAAAATGGCGAAATACGCTGACAAATACCCCACTCTGAAAATCTCCTGTTTAACAGCATGATATTTGAACCCGTCAATGGCCGCTATTTGCCCTTGTGCGCGACCCCCAAATAAGTACTCAAAATTAGATCTCAAGACACGACTGACAAGACCGACAAGACTGTCAAGATTGATCAAGACAAGACTGACATGACGAAAATCAACGAACTGTAATAGGGTGAAGTAATATTGAGTATCAGGTAACGAAAACCAATATCACCCGAGAAAATTCTTTCTTCTCTAATTAAAGCGTTTATCCCCTTCCCGTTTTGGTTCCGAGAACCATTTCCAAATCAATTTACATTTATTATACTGTTCGAAATTGATTTTTAAATTCATAATCTTTAAGTAACGTTTAAGGAAAAAATCCGGGGACATTTAGAGCATCAGAATATCGATGTTTATTCATAAAATACTTTCAATACAAGGTAAATTTATGAACCCTTAAGCAGTTTAATTTTATTAATGCGCGTCAAGAGACAAGCTTCGGAGAAGACACAGAATTGTCCTATAGTCAAAAAAATGGAAGGAAAGCTGAAAAAAGAGGGGCTATATTAACGTCGCCGCAGTATTAGCAGTTTGAAACTAGTAAACTAGTAAAAGTAAATACATTTTATCATCGCGTTTTAAAAAAACAATACAAAATAAAGGAAACTACATGTAAGAAAATTTATATTTTTTTATTTCTCTGAAAGGATATAACATCTCCGAGGAAAATGGAGATGTTATTTCCTCTCATTTGTCCACCTAAGTTATATCTTTCCGCAGTTCGTTTTGTATTCTCCGGGCCACTAAGTTCCTTGACTCAGCTTAACTGTAACACAAACTGCTCTCTTTTCAACATTAAATTCGAGTTATTCGACACTCCATGCACGACACATCAGATCTCAACATTTTGAAAACAATTTCAAGTCCTTCTAGCTTCTGCCAAAAGCGAAAACACACAATTACAAATGGCGAAGGAGGGTTAACACCAATTGTACTTGTGATTAGTAGTTGTTGAATTTAATTTCAGTTCTTTGGGAAGCGACCCACAACTGGTCGATTCAGGGCAGGTGGATGTTGGGTGTGGGTATGATTTGTCAAGAAATGGAGGAAGAGAGAAACCCGGAGTCATCATTAGCCAGTTCCTACCGAAAAGCGTCAAGAGGTCCACATTTTCACGTCCCATACTACGGACGCAGGACTGTACTCGACATTATCTCCACAAGGCACTCAAGTAGGGACCGGTATACCACTGAAAAATCTGCCACAGCCAAGAATAGAATCCGGGCTCTCGGGATGGGAATCCAATACCGTAGCCATCATAACAACTCGATCCCCTAAGAGATTACTATTCGGACAAATTTAACGTTGACTATCATTACTTCCAGTGAACTGGCCTCCTCATTGCCCGATTCATAAACGAGTACACAAGCGCAAAATGGTGACCAACGTGATACCATAAAAGTGACCGAATTTGGTATATCGCAAGGTGATCGGTATTTAGTAAGGGATCATAGACTGCCGTAAAAATCTTCCACAGGAAAGAAAACAGTCATGTAAATTTTCAGGCAAACGATGTTTTTCACTCACAGGAAATGCACCCCTTGTTTAGTAATTCTAATGCACAAATGACAGCTTACTTTTTCCAATTCATCATAACCCATTGATCAAATCACCATTCAATCTATCCCGTCCTTACCACTATTCCCACTTGTTGCCACGGTTGATGTCAGAGAAAATACATCCACTCCATTTAAGTCTTCTTATCATCCTCGTAGGGTGAACAAAAAAGGTCAAAACTTCGAAAGCAAAATAAGGACGGTATCCAATCGCTTATTCATAATATGAAGCGAAGATGATGCGAAGGGTAGTGGACTGAATAATCATTCTGTGATTTTCCAGTTCGAAACTAAGGTGCTAAGGGGTAATTGGCGAGCAAGATGCAGCACCAGATACATTCACACCGGAAAGGTGGGTCCTCAGTGCGTGAGAATGTAGACGGAGGAGAAATAACGAGAATGAAACAAAGATGAAATTGCCGAGAGTGTTACCGGATATTTCCCACGTAATCCGATCATCTGTTTATTACCGGATCGCCCACTAGGTCAAATCCCAAATTTTTATTTCTTTTACCCGGACGACTAGCGCATTTAAATGCAAAAATTCATCCATGAAAAGTTACACCGTGTACAAATTGTACAGCATCATATTACGCGTAAAAATTACGTTTGCGTTAAAGAAAGGACAGAAAACACACTCGACTTTAACTACGGGTATTCGCTAAAGAAAATGAATGCTGCACCTAAAGTCGTGACCATCGCCCACTTCATATGAATTTTAAAATACGCAGCAACATACCAATATGCTTTCCTGCATTTTTATTACTCCAAATATAACCTCTCACATTCAAGAGTTCAAACGGCGGGTTGCAATCATTTTCACGCGCGATAGTGATAACAAGTCAGTAGCTAATGCTAAGAGAAAGCTATTCGTGGAACAGTTAGAGCGTTCCGCTCATACGGACAAGAATCCTGTAAGCTGCGAGGACATTTGCATACGCGCGCAAGAATAACCTGGTGCACTGGGAGATAGGAACAGCTACGTCGAGTAATCTAATTTTCAAAATGTGCACAAAAATGTACGCTCACCCTTCACACAACGTCGCCTCGCTAATAAATATTACAACGCGTGTTCATTTAGCACATAAAACTACACAACAACATCCTCATCCCCAACAATCAGGTCGTGACATCATGTATGCCCTTCGTGCACCGCCGCTTATCACATCCCCTAAATCATTCCCCACCCATTTATTTCATCGGCTACGGAATTTAAGAGTAATGAATTCCGCATGAGCACTAACCAAACGTCTCCACAGCGGTTTATGCTCGGTCACAGCGCAAGTTAATACTTAATCAGCATCTATTTCAGTGGCACACATTTTTCAAATACCTAATTGAATTGTTCCATCCGTTTGTTCTAATGTCCGTCAGTTTTACAAGAATCTCATTATTTTAAGTATGGTGGCAAATAAAAAAATGGTACAGTGAGAAATGTGCCTATTTCAATTCCTTAAGTGACGGCGTACACTTCATTTCGGCGCCGCTGCGATCACAATGATTTGCAAGTGATATTTATTATTACTACGCTCACCTTATGTTAGAGCTGCCATGGATTAGCGATAGTGGAGAAAATTGGCAAGTAGGGTATAACATGCAATAATGAAACATGGATAATGTTTCCAGAGAAGAATCCAATTTCCGTTTTTACAATAATAAATTTCACCTTCATAAATATAAGGTAGCCAAAAAATCCAGGTCGATCAGGTTGTGGCGGAATTGCACATTTTTTAGCGCTCATTCAGGATCAATACTGTAGCCATAAAATGAATCATACAGAGATTGGCAGCATCAATTGTAACCCTAGTCTGTCCATCACTGTTAGGATGAAAATATAAAAAGCTTGCTTAACATGAAGCTTAACTCAAATTTATGGTAAAACGTAATTAACTACTTAAGATACTATAAAGACAAAGTGGCCTGGAGATGCTTAAAACAACCTCTACTCGCCATGTTAAGTGCAAGGCAAGTATTTTACCAACATTGGCAGGTTTCTGGAAATTCTTGCCCACTATTCTCCACTTCTGTAAGTTTTTTTTGCATTCATTTAATCCAGTCCACGTATCCTACACTTATTCATTCTAACTAAACAATTCTTCTACCTTCCTTTACGCAATCCAAAACACCAATTCTTCCCTTCCCTCAACCACGCTTAACCAACATTTTCCTATCTTCCAGCCTGTTGATCGTTCTGCCATCTTCAATCATATCTCTCCAAACCTTCTCCAACCACCTCTGTTGCCTTCTAATTTTGTCTACCAAATGCTGCTGCCAAATCAGCCTTTCCTTATTATTCTCTCTCTTCCTGTAGCTTATCTTCTCGATTCTTGTAGCACACACGTCTCAACGGCCGCTAGTTTCCGCTCATTCTCTTTCCGCGGGGACCAGGTTTCTATATCACAAAACTTATAACTCTCTTGAAGAGCTTACTCTAATATTTACTTCCTGTTCCTACAAGAGCCTCTTCATCAATTCTCTTCTGTTAGCGAATGATTTCAATCTCAGTCGAAAGAAAACAGAAAAAAAACATTCTCAGCCTCATTTCAATATTACGGAAACCATTTTCCAAATAAAGGAATGAATTGTTCCATCTCTTTGTTCTGGTGTCCGCCTCAATATTTACTCATTTTAGTCTCTGAGAATCTCATAATTTCAATGTTCCTGCGACTGGTATTCATTTCACATCCTACAACACCTTACCTTTAAAGCACTAATCATGCCAACTGTTTTTCTGCTGGCGGAGTAAGGATTAATCGTCCGCAAATCTGACTTAATGCGGATTAAGTCTTCCCGGGTTTAGCACTGAGTGAGGCTTTCCAATGCCAGAATACGAGGAGATTTCATCCAGATTATCCCCCGTGAAAGTCTCTTAAGTTCTGACTTAATGAGCTAGCTGCCTACATCCATTCCCATTTCCACTCCATTCCTCTCCCTCCTACAGCAGAACTTAAACTGGTCATTAATATACGTATTTGTTTTCCCCACTCTCTACTCTTCCACTGATAACTGTCATAAATATTCTTTCCTGCGATAGAACATCAACTCATTGTTCTGAAATCCGCTATGAAACATCGTTTTTTCTCCATTTTTGTACTGGAATCAAAACTGACTGACCAGGAAAGAGCTTCTTTTCTTCATCAAGCCTTTAGAAAAGGTAACCGCGAAACTGGCTACCTTTCCGAAAAGTCTTTCACACCAACGAAAGAAAACATGCGGTTCATTTGGTTGGGATTTATCCTAGTTTAGTATCAAAACGTCCGACAATAACGACGAAGAGTTTTGCAATAGGCTGTTCACGTAGGACAAGTGCCGTTTGGAAATTCTAAAGTGCGACAAGAGAAAAACTTGAAGCTTAGACAGTTAAAATAATGGACTTGAGACCACATAATGATATCTAGTTGACTAGGCACGTGAAAACACGACGAATTGGAAGCTTCATTTTGCCTCATCAAAATAATACACAATAATGAAAAAGAACAATATATGCCCTTAAAAAAAAGGATATGGGATTTTTACACTGCCTTCGAAATTCACGGTTAAATAACATCAAGAGATACTTTTCCGGAAACTGCCATACACATTCATTTACTAATATAAGTACATGTGAAAAGTGACTTTGGTCGACAACTTCCACTCCGACACAAGAGATAACGAATCCAAGTTACAAGCAAAATTATCGCCATAAAAGTTATCATAAATGTCCTTAAATGAGATGTAATCGTCACCGGCACATTGATTAGTCGTAATGAGTACCTTCGTTTCCCTGAATATGCATAAAAATACATGTGGTATAAAAGTCTACTTGCTGCGTCTAAAAGTATCAAGCTAGAATTGGATTTCATGTATTTAAGCGAATGTGGCAGGAGATTGGATGCGAAGGCGTTTTCTCTGAGCCGGGAAATTAATTTCCACTACTTCCACGACCGTAGGGCAGAGCGCATCCTGCCTAGACACGTTCCGTGATATTCAACCCTCAGGGAGTTCTGCTTTGCATTAAAAAGGAAAAATCTCATTTCACCATTTGCACAGGTGAACATGTGTTCTGAAAATGCTTGCGTGTCCAGGAAGTCGCACGACGGAGATGTTAAGGAGGCGAGTGGTTGCACATGAAATTGTATTTTCCTCCGATGAGAAAAACTCGGCCTTCCTCACGGTTATGGAACATGCACTTGCTTTGCTGTTTTTACTTTCTTCATGCTACCAGTTACAAAACGAGTATAAGGGTCCACACATCAACTCAGTACCCATGAGAAATTGATAAAATAAGCTTCATAGAGCGTTACAGAATCCCTTTATAATCGAATAAGATAAAATAAGAACTGAGAAAGTCCACGCTTAATTTATTGTTCCCTTGCAACCAGTTTCATCAGTAACAGTATCATTGATTAAATCTAGCTAATGCATTATTTAATCCATAAACGAAATTCAGAAGGCTTTTCGTTTATTACAGCTCGCACAATATGCACTGTCCTCAGGGTACAGAAACAACAGCACGTTAAGTACCAAAGTGAGAAACGTTACTTTGCACAGTGATTGCTGTTGAAAACAGGGCAGCTCCATATCGGCCCAGATCTCAAGATCAAGATCATCGTTAAATGCTGGCAGATTATCGTAACCGGAGCCGATGATCCAGCGAACAACATCAGCATCGTCTCCATAAGTCCCCCCGACAAAGGCCAGGGAGATAACAGTAGACTTAGGATTTAGGCGCTCAAAATATTTACACTATAAAGCACCATCAAATCTACGTTCTTGACTCCAAGTGTACGAAAATGCAATAGTCATACTTGATACTGGACTCGAACCCGCGAACTTTGGGTTGCCAGGCAGGCAAGTCACCCATCTGTAGCAGTCATTCGAGGGAAACGATAATCAGCTACGGTCGTTTGCGATATTATGGATGCATGGGAAAACAGGTAGGGGACGGAATGGGGGCGTTTACTGAACCGAAATCGCAATTTTGTACACGAAATCGTTAGATGGAAACGAAAAATGAATTCTAGTGAAAAAATTAATCTTCTAACCAGAGCCATTCACTCATAAATCAAAAATTAAAATACGTAAAAGGTGACGCCCACCGAACAAGCTGCTTTGAGACTTACTACGTCATCCAACTCCCGTCCTCGACTGCTTTTATCGAACGGGAGGGAAGTGGAGGGGGGTGTCGGAAGGTCTGCTCGCACAGATCTTGTCGTAACCATTTCCATTGACTATGTCAGCTGTGTGTACCCCATTGCGATAAGGCGAAACATCTTCGCGGACTCAGTTGTGATTGGACGAAGTGGATGACGTACTAATCAGTACGTCACGGCATGCCGCCCACTTTTCCGAAAGGATTAAAAACATCAGTTTCCGCCGCTTATGACTCGAGGGCTAATTGACGGATCAAAAAACGGTAAAATACGGGTCTTTTTGTTTTACAAATTCTATCAGATTCGGCAATAAAAAATATGGTAAAAGACCCCATTTTTTGAGGACTGAGGAAAGGAGAGAAACTCGGCGTCGGCATCAGTCTGCTCTGAATAAAAGGCGCCAAGGTGTCCACGGTTTAGCGTCTTTTCCGACGGATGGATTAATGAACTTAAAGTGTTCTCCACACAGCACTTAAGTAGGAGCCAGTTCTCCACAGAAAAATTTCTGCCACTGGTGGGATCACAACCCATTGTTTGGGGTGGGTATACAGCACTGCAGCCACCAAACCAACCACATACCCGGTCGTCGTCGACCTGGCTACCGCAGGAAGAGCCGACAATTGAAAGTTGTTTCCGAGGGCTTACGCGAAGCATTTGAATCTGAAAGCAACAAACCCATTATTTCCATCATGAAGGAAATATTGTCCCCTGGAGAATTTCCACACCGGAGGCCTTAGGGTGCTGGCTTGTCGACTTATATCACCAGCAAATATTGGAACAAAATACTGATAATCATTAAATTCCATAGCTGAAAAAAGTTCAGCGAGGCAATTTACCGTTATTTTATAATCATCATAAGTAGGCAATCTAAAGGATGACGCAGTTCTCAACGCAATTCTCCAATCAGCTAACCTCTTCACACTAATACAATTCTTCTTGTTTATATCCTACACTATATGTTATCACTATATGAGAAAAGTCCGTTCAGGGTTAGACCGATTACGCTTTTCCATTCCTATTTTGATGCAATATTTATATCGGGAGAGTACCTAAATGAAAACAAAAACTCTTCCGAGTCATGAATAGTTTTTCGGGATCAGTTTTTGGCAGATATCTGAAATATTGACTCCTCCAATTCCAGCTGTGAAAAACTAGGTTTTTAATGGTCGTAAATAATGCTAATCATTCAGATGAAGTATAAATCGGATTTGGTAATCTGGGGTAAGTCATAGGGTACATGCAGCATCTTTATCCTTAGCTTCATCAAACTTTCCCTAGCTTTATCTTACGTCACCAAGCTTCAGGGGTTGAAACGGATGGAAATCACTGCAGATCGCTGAGTGTTGTTACATGATAAATGCGTGATAAAAAATACACTTTTTTATCACGCACATAGATGTGAAGTTTACAGCATGGCCATAACGGCAGCGTATGCAATCTAGCCTGGCTTAACGCTTGAGTTTCTGATCATAGCCATTCCAATGATTAAATCTCTTTGTTAATTTAATTTTGATCTGGGGAACAAAGTGCCAAATAGCAATAATTGTAATTTTTTAACACGTTTAGGGAAAAATAGTGCCATTTCCCTAATTGAAAATGGCTCCTTTGAGATCACAGAAACACCATGAATGGAGTGAGCACAAGAAGATCTATAATTCAAGGCCTGAGGGTGACGTATAATTTCTTCATTTGACCCATTACGAGCATTTTTCAAAAAATTTAATCTATTAAAATGATTGACTTCATCATTAAGTGCATTCATTACAGTGGGAGGAAAACAGAGACATATATGAACCAGACGTTTGCCAATAAGCTCTTTAAACCTAATCACTCCAAATGTAATCAGTCTATCATAATTCATTTTTATCAACATAGCGAAATTTTGTTGAAGCTTGAACGGGAAATACTGACTTCCATCACATGTCACGCGGATGAATTCGGATACACCGCTTTGACGCATCCACTTATTCCGAATTCCAGACCCCAATGAGAAGTTGCGCTGATTCATGCACAGGAAAATCAACTCGTCAAATCTATACGACAATGAATATGACTTGCATGGAACACATAAGGCGAAAAACCAGAGTAAGATCACGAGAGACACGAGATTATCACACCACCTTCGCTTAATCAAACATTTATAAATTTTTCAATCGAAGACTCGGACCCTTACTCCCCTTCCATTCTATTGTTGCCTATTAACATCACTTCCCCGGGGCACCTTCTCCATTCCTAAATTCCCGTATTTATTCTTACTAGACCAGTCCCACGCAAAATATGCTCAATTTTTTAACAGCAGATTATACTGCAATCTGGTGTACTGCAAAGTGGTCCATAACTAATGATTGTACTACAATCATTAGTTAATACCACTTTTCATTTTATATTCACATACAGCAATATAGATCCCAACGACTGAGGACATTAGCAATAATAATTAATCTATCCAAGTTCATTCGAACCTAGATTACGCTTTCCATTTTTTAATAGCGACCTCCCACCCAATTACGTGCAGACGGCCAATAAAATGTAGTCAGCTCTCTAAGTAGTATCTTCTTAATGCGACTTCACTCACTCAGTGATTCAACCCGAAGGTTGGTCTTTGATAGGTGAGAGTAGAGCTCACGTCATACTAAGCCAAAACAGTGGAATTCACACATTCAGGGTAGGAGGACCAGTTCCTTCCCCGATTTCCTACGAAGTTCTGACAAGCAGAAAATCGAATCGCGAGGATTTTAGATGGGGTGTCAAGAAAGGTTCTTGCCCAGATTTGAACTCGGGACCCTCCGGTCAGTAGCTCAGTGCTCTACCCACTAGGCCACCACAACCCCCTAATACGACTCATTGATATACAATTTAATTTTCAAGGTCTGAAAAAATCGATGATAGATTTGATTTTAGAAGTAGTTATCATTTGCGTCAGACTTTTTCTCTATAAAAATTACGACGAGACCCAGAGTGTCAATCATCATCGATTCTTATTTTAACGAGCGCCTGCTATATAGTTATCCAACTGACCACCTTGGAAAGTGACCTAGGAGACTTGCCTTGGGAGCAGAGCCGGTGTCAGGGTCAGGGAGTGAATGAATATCTGAACTCACCAGATTACATCAGGCGCAACCCGCAGGGCGTAATGGATTTCCTTCCTCTGCCTTAAAAGCTGGGAATAGTCGATATTAAGGTTCCTCCACTGTTTCGGACGCCATTTTCTCGGCTGCAACGGCCCACTTGACAACCAGTTCTGGCATACGCTCCTCGTGTGATTCTCGGAGCTAAGGAGGATTTTGGTGACCCCTGTGTATTCCACTTTACAGTCCTGCAACAAAGGGGACATGGTTAAGAACGAAAGCACGGCGACTTGAAGAAAATGTCAAGCTTCGACGGTAACTTATCACCAGCAACATTTTGAACTTTCTCTGTGAGAGCTCATTTTAATGGTAACTATTGAGGGATAAGAAGGCATTAACACCATGGGAAGGCGCGGAAAATGTCAAAAGGTAAAGATCTGGAAAAATTGAATCATGTAAAACACATTGCGAGGCTGTGGGACACCGAGAATGAAACTTAAAATGCAAGATTGAAACGTTGACAATTGAGAACGAAAGACATTTGCTGAATATCAGCTTACAGATGTATGACGTACGCGTCGGAGCACCGCGTTAGAAAAATAAGCGCCGACGGAAGTATTGAGATGTAAAACACTACAGACTGGAGGAAGAAGCATTTGGAAGTTGCGCCTTTTCTTTTCATAATAAAAAGCATTAGTAATAATATTCTAGCCTAAACTTCACAATTTAAAAAAGATAAAAATAGATCATGACGTTCAATGGCTGATTTTATTACTCATGTACATCTACATCTACGCGATACCCTGCAAGCCACCGCGAGGGTGTGTGGCAGGGGGTGAAGATCACCAATAAGTTCACTTCACTGATTCCCTGACTTCACTATTGACATGCAAACAAGCAACTATAGGGTCTTATGCAACTAGATTGTTAGTAGCTATAGTATTAAAGGGATTAATACATGCATCATGCACTGCAACCTACATTTCCCCTACCTATCCCTTTGCTATGCTGCCTATTCTGTTCTCTTATAGTACGGGGGAAAAATGCCATTTTGAATCTATCCGTACGACAATCTATCTCTAATCTTGATCGAATCTAGCATAATACGCTGGTGTTTTTAATAGATGCGTAACATCTTTAGTAAATCTATCGGATTGAAATTTCTCTAATAGATTTAATCTGTTCTTTAACCTACGCTCTGATAATGATTCCCACCCTAATTCTTGTATTAATTCTGAACACTACTCAACCTATCGTAACACCTTTTAACGAAATATATTTACGTATAACACTGAGTTTAAGCTCGCAATAGCAGAAGAGTTTTAGATGTTCCAGCCATTGAGCTTATATAAATGGGCTTTCATATCTCACACAGCTGATGTGACTTACATCCAACCATCTGACACAGCTTAGATGAACCCGGAAACTTAAGTTGCTCAACTGGCATGTTACCTTACCCCGGCTAAAGCTACTTGCTTTGCTAAAGTTGCTACGTCCGGACGGGATCACAGCCATAAATAAGACCTCGATGGCAATCATAGATACCTCCATCTAGCAAACAATCTGATGTACATTATTACTGCGTCATTTTTTGAAAATCAATTTCATCCACGACTAGCTAAAAGCCAAAGATTTCTTACGGAGTAAAATTGATCACTGATCGGGAATATGGGACGATTACCCAGAATTTACCTTAAAACACCAAATATGAAGCATGTATGAAGTAAACGAGGTGATTTAAGATTTGGTGTTTTCCCGGCGTATTAGATGAGTAAAAGTTTCTCGGGTCTTCCACCGGGTCAAAGGCTCCATCTCTGCCGACGTTTCGGAAAACGAGTCGTCGTAAAAAAGGTGGTTTATCTTCATCTTACTTAACATACGGCGTAATGGTAGGTGAAGTAAGTGTTAATGTACAGGAGAAATCTAGAGAGACAACCAAGTGTATCGATCAATTTACTGCAAAATTGACATTCAGGTATTTTTTCCAAAATCAATATTCACCGCCACCAAATACAGAGTCTATATTCAGAAAACTCACGCATAATACTGAGGAACGCTATTCATTCGTATGAAGAACCAACATGCTTGTATATACTTGCGGTTTAAATGAGCGAGAAAAGGACAGTCCAGCTTGAGTAGAATTCCAAAGGTGTGAGATTCAGGTCTTGCTATTTTCATGAAATATCTATTTAATCCTGAATCGCCAAACGCATCGTGAAACTAAGTAAATATGAAAATTCTCGACGAAGCCTGTTACGTCTAATCAGCTTCATTCTCTTCGAGAGAACGAAGCACGTTTAAGCATTACTCTTCGATCCTTCCCTCTTCAATGATGTAATTTGAATAAAGAGCTCTCCAAGTCTTGCTTTTGCAGGATTTGAAGCAGCAGGAAAATCTGCATCGAGGAGTGAATACGTAATGTGGGCCTCATGAATTTCAAACGACCTCACAGCCACGCCAAACTACGCTCCGCCAAGCGGACACCGAATGATTCATGGCTGAGCAAACAGGCCGTATCCCTGCGGCACGCCACGGTCAACTAGCCTCAACTCCTTTCCATTGAAGTCGCGTCGAGCGAGCACATGACGTGCCTTGAACCCACTCCCCGTCATTGACGAGCGACCCCGAGGTAAACGATGCAAAGGCACAAGTCATCGAAAACGCCCATCGCTGGGATCTCCATACTGAGACGCTCGCAGCCACTCAGCCGCTGACACAATAGGCACGTCGATGTGCGCAAGTATTCTCGATTTTTCCCCTCCCGGCTAAATTTGAATCGATATTTTCCAAGGCTTAGATACTCGTCATGCAAATTACGAGGGTAAATAATCGGGTGCAACCCGGTTGACGATATCTTTTTCTCCAACCACATAATATCCCACAGCAAGTGCGTGCCGCATGAGATGCATATGGCACACCATACATGCACGAATTCGCGAGCGACTATTGGTCGAAGAACTATTTAGGAATTTGAACTACTGAGGAACACGCATGAAGTGTGCATATTTTTGATTTTAAGGTTCTTCACGCACTTAAGTACTGACCATTATGATGAGCGCTTTGCACGTTAAAATCTACCTCACGACTTACCTATTACTTTTTATGGCAGCTATTTCATCCTTTATTATGAGTTGAAATAAAGACAAGTAGAGATAACTGAAGACGATGAGAGACACGAAAGGAAGTGGAAATGGAAAATTTAGACAGGTAAATGAGATGAGAGATTCTTTTGACTTCTAAGAAAACAAGTACTAATTGTACATTGTATTGTTATTCCCAAATAGTATTTCGATGAGCGATTCTATAATTCATGGAGCTTCGGTTCGCTTTTAGATTTAGCTCGCGACCGTAATCTGTAAACAGACTGGGTACCTATTCTTATTCTATTCTAGCCTATTCTGCGACCACATGGGAGAGGAGATAACTAGAATCGCGTTACGTCAAAAGTGCGTTTCAGCTAGGGAATGAGAAGCCAATGGCATTCTTTAGCAGACACAATTTATTATTATGAAACTGCGAGCGCCCTCACGAAAATGAGGTGTGCAGTCGAGTGAGGGTGCAGATTAGGACGCTCATGGACGCCATTAATAGCCGTTTACCTGATCTATTGCCTTAGAGAAATTGCATTAACCTCACAAACATCGTAAGTTTTGCACACGTCACGACATACGTAATGATGAACCGACCACATTATTATAGTAGGAATTAGAGCGAGTGCAGCTTCGGTAATTCACTTACAATTGTTGTAGTGCTGGTTGCAGTTCTTTAGGGGTGACGACCGACCGCTACTGTCACTTGCACCATTTGGGTCAGGAGGGTAATTGGGGGTAGACAGGACATATTTTTAGGAATACAGAAAGGTTGGAGGAACCCAGCGTCGGCATTAGCTTACTCTCAACTAAATGTGCCAAGAGGGTTACAGTTAAACCCACAATCCGACAGACGGAGTACTGCACTCGAAGTGTCCTTTACACAGCACTCTAACAGGGAGGGGATCGGATAGATGTGGTAACTACAGTACTCAAGGGCTCAAACCCTCCTAACTAACTACAAACCCAAGGGCTCAACTAAAGTACATCAAATCCTCTTCCATACAAGGTGCAATAAATAACAGCGTCCATTTTTTAAATTGATAACTTGAACAGCAGGAACATAGGAAAACCAGTAAACTGTGGTTTTGGATTAAATTGAACGGAAAGAGTAGTCATTAACTGCTTGATTGGTTTTTGTGAAGGAAATGGTCTTATTGTACGAATAACGCATCCGATTTGAACAAGAAAAGGGTTCCTCGTTTGCTCACTGCTGCTACCTTCTCCGATCAAAACAACGAAAAGAATATTTAAGATACGTCCTGAATATCGCCAAGGAATATATACAAATTGAGCTCCAGTTAACACCATTCTGAAAAGTCGACAAATGAATTCAGTCGAAGAAGTTGGGGAAGTAACAGAGAAGGATAATGGGCTAGCAGAAGCTTAATTCCTGGAACTCGCATAGCAGTTATCTCCCAAGTTTCAATTCACAGAATAACCCCGTCAGGAGCTTAATGTTCCACATATAAAAAAGAACTGGCGGAGTGTGAAACCTCGAGAATGTTGTAGGATTAATAGACACTTTTAGGAATAAAATTCGCGATCGTTACCCTTCAGTTTCCGCTCCTCGTCTCCCACAGTTTAACGTCTCACCAGGGAGTCGGGATACCGAGGAGCTATCATTTTAACGCATAATTACGCAATTTATCTGTCAAATAAGAGCTTCTCCATCCCACGTTGGCCAGTGGTCACATTAATAGTGGTTCTTAACCAGGGGTGGACGTACCTCTTGCTGTGCAAAAAGTTTCTTCAGGGGGTGAGAGACGCTACGCTGAATAGATAGTGTCTATTATAAAATTTTAGCAACCAACAAGAAAACGATTGATATAAATCTCCATATCGGACATAAAAAAATGGACCTTACGAGGTGTCCGATGTGATGTGTGGTTCTGGAACCATAAAAAACATTCTTATCAAATATGTTCCTGAGCTAAGTCAATTTTTTGACCTTACTGTATCCGGCTCAGGATTTTATGAACTACTGAAAATAAAATCTGCACGCACACGATGAAATGAACTTCACGAAATAAAACCATCTTTTTGCAAATCAAATATTATTCAGTCTTCGAAGAAAACAATCTTCTGAATGCCATGCCACTCACCACCATGGTGTGGTACCCGAAATCCACCACATTAATCAATTGACAAATCCTGAAATGTCCTATGTGAATATTGAAAGAAGCTATTCAATCATATGTTCATATTCAAATAAGCTAGAAATTGTTAAATACTAAATCATATTAGATGCTGTCCAAATAAGGAATAACTCGTAAACTAGCCCTTATAATAAGAAATATCTACCACGTTATGACATATTTCGTACCTAATTTTATCTAATATTTTTTCAGGATGCTGTCTACGTCAATGGAACGATTAAGGAAGATAAACTGGAGAACTGGGTGCTGGAAACGGGCCAAAAGAATTCAACCCATCTTTCTTTCATCTTCTCTCGGGCGTGGAAAACTTGCGACGACGATGAGGACTATCCCCTTGGGGTAAGAAATCCTCCTTGCAATTGCTCCGGCAACCAAACTCCCAGTTAAACGTGCCGGAAGGCGGCAAAGGAGAGGCAAGCCACCATAAAATAGACACCAATAAGGAAAAAAAATCATCAATTTGCCCAACACCCAGAACTCCGCTAACAAGACAGGGTTATAGGTGATGGTTTCCCTAGGGAAACAGCTGTTAGGATGGCATATAATTATTAAATCAAAAGACCACGCTTTCAGTTACTAGCACTGGGCTTAAAAAGTGTGCACATATGGAACACAACAATTATGTGCTGATAATTTGGTTCATTGTGCACGCCAACATTTGGAATACAATGCAAAGATATGTACCACTAATTTATCATCCACTAACTTGGACAACATAGGGAATATTACACTATAGCCAAATAACAGCCATCACTAAATTCCTTTCTACTGCATACGTGTAGGTAATCACGCAATAATTCACTTATTTACGACAGCCCTCGGAACTGCGGAATGGAAGATGTCTAATGGTGATATGCCAGGAAAATTGTAGATCCTCTAGCTCACCATGAATGAGCTCATAACTGGATTGTATAGATGGTTTTTCTAGAATTCACAGAAATAAGTAACGAATACAAGGTGGCCTTCGGTGGGTATTTAAGTAAAAAAATAGAATTACGGGGCGTGAAATATTCGTTTTTCAACGAGGTAGGTACAAGTATCTCATCATCAGCATCGGTCAACAATCCTAGGATTGGTTTGACGCAGCCCTCCACTCGATTCTTCTATCGGCCAACCTCTTCATATTGACGTAGGTCCTCTCTTTTACATCCTTCACAACATGCTCCATATATCTCATACGAGGCCTGCATTTTCCATTCTTCCCATTCACATTTCCCTCGACGATTGTCTTCATCAGGCCATCGTGCCTTAAGATGTGACCTATTAAGTTGTCTTGGCTTCTTTTTAAGGTTTTCAGTAGACATCTCTTTTCTCCCACTCCTCTTAAGACTTCTTCGTTTGTCACTCAATATATCCATTTTATCTTCGTCATTCTTTGGTAGCGCCACATTTCAAATGCTTCCAGCCTGGACTACTCTGCTGCTGTTATTATCCATGCTTCGCTGCCTTGGAGTAGAATGCTCCAGATGTATGTTCTGATGAAATGTTTCCTCAAATAAAGTACGTATCTCATATTACTGGAGAAAAGGATGGCAATGGCTCTTGGTAGAGATAGGGAAGGAATCATGAAACGAAGGAAGACACGGGCTAAAAATTCCTATATCCGTTACTCTACCAGTTTGGAATGCAAAAGAATGGAAAGTAAGGGTAGTCCACACCTTGAAGACAACAAATAAGCACGAGAATCACTCCCTTCACCACCCTGCAAAACTTTCATCCCCTTCACGAAGAACCAACAATGAATATCAAGTACGTAGTAATTCGTGAGAAGCGACCGACGGCTAAGATCATTTGGGCCATTTGGGAAAGGCGGGTATTTTGGTATGGTAGGAATTTTTCAGGGAACAGACGATGGAAGGAGTGATACCCGGCGTCGGAACAAGCCTGTTCTTCACGAAAATCACCTACGGGTCCTCAGTTTAAAGTCCCATTCGACATACGGAGTACTCTACACGAAGTGCCCTCCACACAGTATTCGAGAAAAAAAATTGAAAACCTCTTCCGGCATTTAACATTTAAATAACAGGCCTTCGGCATGGGAAGCTAGGACTCAAGACCACCACTCCAAGATCGTCCCCACCTATTAAAAATCTTAAGTGTGAATCATATCCGGATGGAAGTCGTTGAAATGTGTGCAGTTCGGATGAATACACTAATTATTCGTGAATGGAAAAGAAAAAAAAGCCGCGGACTGAGTGCCTTCAAGTTCTTATTTGACGCTCAGAATATGTAATGCTGCTGTTCACTAGGGTTTTAGGTGCTCCAACAGCTTATGTTACATCGGACAATTAAACTAAAGCTCTTGAGACAAGGGCGATATCCACGCACGAATCTGGATTTGAACCTACAACCTAGGAATCGCCAAGCCATCTGGAGCGCAACAGTTCTGACTACTAAAGCGGCATCAACACGAGTTTTGTCCCATGAAATTCGGAAAGGGAATGTGAATACTAGCATTTGTTTGGGGCCAGACGCTCATTGAAGCAAAATATATGACGGTAGCCTCAATGCCACGAAACCTAGATCTCTCAATCATCAGGCTCGATTTGAGTAGCAGTAGAAGAGTTCGTGTGAGGCGACCGACAGGTAAGTTAATTAGCTTATTTTTCGGATAGGTGAATAAATTGGTAGGGGTAATAATTTTACAGGGAGGAGAGATGAAGAGAAACCCAGCGTCAACATTAGCAAACTCTCGATGAAAGTCACCAAGCGATCCCATCCAACAAGCGGAGTACGGAGCTGAAAGAGGCCTCCACTCAGCAATCACGTTGGGACAGGTAAACCAATGAAAAATCTCTGCTCGAATTCAAAGCCGGTCACCACACCACACCCAGGCTAGATTCCGCAACTTATATAGGAATGCCAAACCACATTCATTGATTGGCAAATATTTCATAAGGATTTCTTCTGGAATGCATGCTGATTGAATCAGGAATCTGCCATAGTATATGGATATTTCACAGAGGCAGAAATTTTTGCAACCACCGCAAATTATCCACAAAGGTAATGGAGTGAAATAGAAATATTGATTTCTGCAAATGTTGAGTAGCTCACTTGAGCGAAAGAGGGAAACTTACACTGGATGCAAAAATATCAAGAAAAGATATGTAGGAAGTTAGAAAAGGGTCATAGAAATATATTCAAGAGACGGATCCCAAGGATATAAGATTAGAATCGATTAGACGTATACTGGTATGTGGGTGTGGGGAAGGATGAAGAAACTGCAATGAATCAAAAGGAAAAAAAAACACCTACGCCTAGAACAGTGGAGAAAGGAAGGAAGTTAGGGAGGGAAATTTGGAGGTGAGCTAGGCAAGCAAGGAGTGCCCTCCTGTACACTTTTGAAAGACTGGAGAGAAGTGGAAAAAATGGTAATCTGAAGAGAGACGTGTAAAAAGGGAGATAATCTTTTTAATGTAAACCAAATTAGGTGTAAATCACCAAAACTGGCCTAAAAATTGGGTCTGGGTTTCATTTCTGGTACTGAGAAAGATTGTAAGCGGTACTCAGTCCATGTTTGAGAGCTGCATGGAAAGGAGCACTTCCAGCTTAGTACTCCCATCAATCAGATGGGATTTTAAAAAGAAAGAGGACTCCTTAGTACCTTTCATTGAGAACCATTTGCTGACCACCTGTACTCTCTTCACCCTGTCACCATTCCCAATGAAATCCCTTCCACTATCAAATTACCCACCCATCCTTAATGACAAAAATTTACATAACCTGTTAGTGATTTCCTCAAAACAACAAGAAATTTAAGAGGAAAGCAGCTGGAAATAGTAGCCAGCAGAACACTCATCACTGATATTTTGGTTAGTCAATATATATTACCAACCTATATTTTCCCTCACCCTTGGTACAAGTGGAATTCCAACTTCTCTCATAACAAGAATGTATACATAGCAAGGACTTCTAGAAATTGCTGAGTTATTTTAATTAGCAGAGCCAGGTTGGAGTACTCAAACGTTTTATACTATCAATACAATATTATTTCGTCCCAAACTCAAATCCATCCCTCAGGTACTCTAATAGTGACAAAAAGCAGAAGGTACTTCAAAATGTATTTTCCCAAGTATTGGTGCAGATCACAAAATATTTTTTTTTAATGTTAATAAGGTCATCGATAATTAGCGGAGTCATCAGTTTAACATTGAAATGACACACCAATTTACAGACAAGAAAAAATTTTTTCAACATGACTCAGATTACAACTTAAATATTGACTTATTTTTAGGTGGACACCACAATGATGAACTGGACAATAGTTGTTCAGACCAAGGACCAGATTATATTTGGAAAACAGGGCTCCGGAACAATAAATGGATCAGTTGAGATCCAGTTTTGGCAACCAGAGATAAGCCGTGAGAAAACAAAACAGGAGCGATATAAGACCTGGGAAATGAGACTTGGACAGGTAAATAATAATCTTATTTCAAAATGAAATTCATTATTTAAAAACCAATAAAAAATGTGTTAAGTCTAAGTTGGCTATGAGGCTTAAGTCTATGGCACATGCCTAAGGTAAGATAACTAAAAATGCAGCACAAAACAAAAAAAAAACTTCACAGAAATTTTTGAGATCACAATTCTTGATGAGAAAATGAGTCACTAACAACCTCATTCACCCAATTTCTAAAAATATTCATGCTCCTCAGACCTTTTTTCCACACATAGTTGATCTAAAATTCAGCCACTACTGTATATGGGTGTAGACAAAAAAGTTGCACCTAAATGTTTAAATGTCAAAGTAAGCACTAGTGGCTACATTGGGAGGACAGTGTCTCCACAAGATATGTCCACCCACAAAAGCATAAGTTCTAAAAATATTATTAACACAGTATGGAATGACATTAGTCATCTAACCAAGGCCCCCCTCAGGAAATCAACCCAAGGTGAGTTCATCTAGTCACACCAGAATTTGAGAAAAAACATTATTGCAAAAATTACATTTTCTAATGCAGTGATTTAATTTTATACTATATTTCCTTTATTTACCTAACCTAATGTTCTTTCACTTGATTTGTAGATGTTTTGCCAATGGTGAAAATAAATTATTTTATCATGAATAGACGAATTTACATTAAAAAAATCATTCACCTTGACCGGGACTCTAACCTGGAACCCCCTGATTTCTGGCCAGATGCTTTCACCTGTCAAGCTCTTTCCTGTGGATTTATTGATGCTTTTTAAGGCAGCTTTAAAAACTCCTTTAAAAGGCATGAGATGTTAAACGAACTTCTGAACAAAGAATGTCATGAAGCAGCCATAATTGTGGGCACTGCACCGCCATCCACAAGGTTAAAGGCAACTGTAAACACTCAGGTGCTTACTTATAAGTCTCTTTTGATACAGTACCATGGCTGGATTCTAGATCTTTGTATTTTAAAACAGCTGTTTCCATTATGATTTTCAAAATACGGTCCTCATCATCATTACAAGTCATCAATCCTAAGATTGGTTTGGTCTACCCTCGGGTAAGGTAGGATTTTCAAATGGCTCAGAAATCTGTGAAGATGCCATAATTTGGCAACATGAGGCCCCAAAAAACTATACAATCTACCACCTGAGGAAGAGAGCAGTAGCTCTTCTTCATGCTTCATACATCTTATATGCTGGTGGGTCTTAGGTGATTGTGCGTTTTACATGCCGTCAAATATGGTACATTTGGTCTTTCAAGACCTGGGCTGGTACTAAAAGTAATAATAACTCACACATTGTGTTATAGGATATGGATGGATTCATCTAACATGTATACTAATTTTTTTGCTCTTATCCGATTTCTCAACCCTACCACAGGTGAAAGTTGATGATGAAGCCAACAATCTCCATTGGTGCCAGTTATATCGCTCACCCAGATTGGACAGGAAGCATTGGATAATAGGGGTATGTTATAAAATAATATCCAGTTCTGAATTACACCCTTATCTCCATTCATAAAATGGAAAACTCATGCAGCCTAGTTCTAAACAGGGTACAATTAATTATGAACAAGAGCACATAAATTTTTTCTTCAGATACTTTAGAAATATAGCCAATTGTTATGTAGTTTCCTACATATTTTCCTTCTACTCTGTTGAAAGTTCCCTTACAATGCATTTGCAATTCCCTTACAACAATTTTTACCAATGTCTCATAAGAACTCCATTTTATAAAAAAAATGTTAAGTAGGGTAGACCAGGGCATGTTCACAGTTTTTTTATTTCAATTTTTCTAATTTTTTGTATAACAGATATTCACATGTTTTTCATGCTTGGTTATAACCAAGGAGGTTAATTATCAAGTAATATATTACTTGATAATTAACCTGTATTTTGAATCCAATCAAGAGCCTGCTGCTATCATACTTTTTAAGTACTTAAAATATTATTGAGTGAAGTCACCTGCGTAAACTTGCCCCCTAAAGGATGGTTGTTAATAAAACATGACAAAAACTATACTCAGTAGATGAAGGTAATAGATAGTGGCAGCGGGAGGCAGTGGAAGTCGGGGGCAGAGGGGGCATTCGGCCCCCCCCAGAATTTGCCCCAGGCCCTTGAGAAGTGAGATTCTATCACCTTAATATGCACTTTTAGTGGAATTCCAATCTCCACCCCCTCCTATCCGCAAAACATTGCGGGCCCTTTTCATAGGAGCCGGGCCCTTTTCAAGGTAGGCCCCTCCCAGGGAAAATAGTTCCGACGCCCCTGGATGGTGGAAGTAGATGGAGCATATTCGAAAGGAAGCATTGTTGATGATAAATGGCAACAGAAAGCTCAGAGGTTGGGTTTGAAGTTTGGGGAGGAGGGAGAGGTCTGGTTACATAAAAAGGCATTTTCTGCATCTTGAAATATATTAATATAAAGAGGGAATATTCCTGAAACTTTGAAGCCTGTTTTCATAAATACAGGAGTTCATGCCAAGGGAAGTGCTGTCAATAAAATACCTGAGATGTCATATATCGCCGTTGGATGCTCATTGCTAGTAAGTCATGAACCACAGGCAGTGTTTAATAAGTAGGTTTCTCCCAAAGCCATAAACAATAAAATCTTTCGTCCAAGGTGGAAGTGGACCAACGTTTCAAAAAACACTTTCGTTTAAATAACGAGAGGAGTCACAAACACACTCATTCTATTAACAGGTTGGGTGGGGGTTATCTATCTGCTGAGTTGTTGTCTCCCCATAAAGCAACAACACTAACAGTTTTCAAACACATTAGCCAATCAGAAATCACAAAATTAAACTAGAAACTACCTCCCACAATCACACACCCATACAAATCCTTCTAAGACTTCTCTCTTCATAAGACTTTCACACAACCTCCTAGTGTTTATCCATCTGATTTCACCACCAAATAATAAAGTATCTGTATTCAGTCTCATAAGCAGTTTATCGGCCCAATAGTGTTACTCTATTAGTGGGTGGTGAAACTCCCAGATAGATAAACGCTAGGAGGTTGTGTGAAAGAGACCAAATAGTGCAGCCGTCTTACTGGGAAGCAAAAACTCTCAGAAGAATAGCCACTAGGAGGTACAATGATTGGGCCTGATAATGTTTCTCTAAATAAGGAGTAAAAACTCTTATGAAGAGTCACTAGAAGGATTGTATGAATGTTTGATTGCAGGAGTTAGTTTCTAGAGTAATTTTATGATTTCTGATTGGCTAATGTGTTTGAAAACTGTAAGTGTTGTTGATTTACTGGGAGACAACAACTCAGCAGATAGCAGGTCCACTTCCACCCAGGACAAAAAGGTTTTATTGTTTACGGCTGTGGGAGAAACCTACTTACTTAAATTGTAATCCGTAAGAGCTCAATTTTTTCCATCACAGGTAGTGTTGATGAACTTTTTCAAAGGTCGATGGGTTGAAGGTTGTGGTTGCAATAGGGAGGGAAAGACAAATGTTACGGCATTACTTTTGCAAAAATCTAGCACTTCATGGCCCCCATGAACGAAATGTGGCTCGTAGTTTAATCTTGGAAACACAATGAATGGAGGTATACAGTTACCAACAGCATTTACAGGCTTTGCCATTGTGACAAGAGTCCCTCGTTCAGCGGATGCGATTCTGTTGATTTGGCGGAATCCTCTCCGTCCAACTACCCTATTAGGCTTGTGAACTGTAGTCACACCAGTTTCATCTGCATCCCAAATATCTGACGGTCCGATCTAAAGGTGGTTCATGACAACCGTCAAATTCTTCAAGAAAGCCTTGATATTTCTTCTATTGAAACTCATAGCTCTCACTAGACTAGTAGACTGAGTTTCCCTTATTGATAATGAGTTACGCCTTTTCAGAAATCCATTCCTGCAATTTCTCGTTCAGCCCAAGAGGGTAGAATTTTCCGCTATGCTTTTGACATATGCTTCCAGCTAAATTATTAGGAATGGATGGTAAAACAGAAAGAATAGTTGGCGATATTTCTGGCCCTTCTTGGGGCAGACGACAACAGTAAAAAGTCTTGAGAGAATCGGTGGGTCCATTATGAAGTAAGAAAGCCCTTTTTATATAATGTATCTCTAATTGCCTTGAAAAGAATCAAAATTAAACTACGATCCCTATATCTATCAAATGCAATCAAAATTACCACAATGTGTTCGATGTATGCAGGCGAGTTCAGGCTCTCTGGTGTTAAAAAAGCAAGGGGCACATTTACACGATTTGAAGAATGTGTAAGCGTGCCCCATGTCCCTTATGTAAGTAAACATGCCCCTTCAGCACATTTTCGACAAAATGTAATCTATAAGTTTGGTTAATGAGGTAGAATAAACTATCTATCCTATTACAACCACAAAAGAACAGTCTTATCAGGATGAACTATCATGAGTTGTAAACATCAAATGCTATAGTAATTATTAATGCCGTTACAATGGCATAAAAGTTTACTCACTAAAAGAAAATCACAAATACTGTTCTCTGTTCATTGTCACTCATCTTACTGACTGCAGACTGACATGAACGTTAATGGTAGTCTCAGTGACTCGCCTGACATGACAAGTGCTGCGCTCTGATCAACAGTTTGTGAACTATAAGCAGTGTGTAAACTTGCCCCTGTACCAAACCTGTCTCAGTCTACCCTACTAGCCGTTGCATCAATGGTTACAACCAATTATATACATTTGATATTATTTTATTTTGGAATGTGCATTCTTGAAGTATCAGTCATAAAAGAGTATTTTATAGGTAGTTGTTCTTTTAAGTTTCACTACCTGTTGTATTCTATGAGAAATTATTATTTTCTTGCCAGACATGTTTTAGGAAGATAAATACAGCATTAAACCCTGAATCTAAAATTCCGCAAGTTGGACAAGCAATATTATGATTAGCTTAGAAGGAAATTAGGTTTAAGTGACAAAAAATTTCATTTTGACTGTCACAACGATAACTGGCATAATCCACTCTTAATGTGTTGAACTGATGCTCCACGTCTTGCAATGAACAAAGCAGCAGATCAAATGAGGCTTGGTAACTAATAGACCCCAAAGTTTAAAAATGTAACAATTCATCAAAAGTACTGACATGAAAACACTTCAGTGAACTACCTAGCATTTTCAAAGCGAAGGAATCAAGTACACATGGCATAGAATTATCAGCCTCAAGAAAATACTTTAGTGCAAGCTAAAAGTTACTTTTCTTCTCCTGAAGAGATGATGAAGGTTATATTATTCCACTAAGTGTGATATCATGACGCAATGTAACTATTTCATGGTAAAAGAACTTTAGGAACTATTATATTGATCCAAAGGTCGCAAAATAAAATAAATTAAGTTTATCTCAATTCATTGGCTGTTTCAGTTTGAACCAAAGCTACAAAACATAGAATACATCCGTCGAATGATACTGTATGAGTGTCGTGTAGATCCTGAGGACACTTCTGAAATGGAGAAGTCCATAAACAAAGGCGGCCACTGCTACATGGGTGACATGCATAGGGCTTGGAGTCACTGTGAATCTCTAGTTAGTTTTCTATGGGCTCCAGGCTCAGAAGGTAACAGATTGAAAATAAGTTCCATTTGATAATTTAAATTATATATTACTGACATAAGTCATATTCTTAACAGGCACCATATTCCCAGAGAAAAGAGGAATCCCTATCGGTGGAAAACACAGAGAAACAACTTACTTCCTGCTGCAGATGCAATATGATCGCCCTCCTGGATATCCTGGTATGTTATCCGTGGCTGGAATGTAGAGATTAGAGTATGATTACATGTTTCATGCTGGATTATTCCTAAGAGTGGCATGTACTGTTCAGATATTCCAAGCACAGCATAATCATGTTACTTTCAAATAGTATTAACCATGGGAAAATAGTGAAATTGAAAAAAAATATTTGAGTGTAGCTTTGTAAAACCTTTATAGGTCATAACAGTTTTTTCTTTTCGGAACATACAACAGTTCTGAGAAGCAAAGCACTCAAAACATTCGCATACTGTAAGAACAAATGCTGCAGGCATTGTAGGAGTGTAATTTAACGCTCATAACACATGGATCACGGGAACACACAGCATTGTAGACACACTAGATTATAGATATTTACTCAGCTACGAGAGGAAATAATGCAAACGATTCACGCGAGTTGAGAAGATTCACGATCAGGCTTATTGAATAATTTTTTGATGAAAAACAGTTCATAGACAGAAAGTCAAATCATTCAAAATACATACCCAACTAATCTCTAAATGAACCTTAATTTTACTTATTGTGGATATTTAACCTTTGTTAATTATAAACACCTAAAAGAAAGAAACTGACAATTCGTTAAATTTGACATGAATGGGAAAAGGCGCTAGTACGGAAACAAATGTGTATCGATATATATTATGCGCAGCGGCGAATGCGAATGGAAGTAATTTGTATTTTCCGGTAGATCCCGGGTATATTATTATATTAATTGTCCTCGACTGGTTTTAGTTGAGTAGCGTCGACTATCTCTACTTTCTACTACTACTTTCGACTATTATCTCTGGTTTACCACATTCGAACGTTTGTTTCTACTTCGAAATATTTTTTCATTTAGTTCTGTTCACCATGCTACCTTTCTTCGTCCTCTCGAGCCTATCCTATCCCTCGCATTTTACCTTGTGAAACATTCATCATTATTTCATCTCGTATTATTCCTTGCTTCTTCTTCAAAAGTCATTTGCCTTCTCCAATCTACTTCGGGATTATTCCTTACTCCCGATCGCACATGTAGTACAAAGGCTTTCTTCAGACAAAGGTCTTCCTTTGTCTGCCTCGTACTTTCTCGTTCCTTCTCTGCGTGTACTTATTCAGTGCCCTCAATCTAATGTCATTCTAAATCATTGTTTATTAACCTTAAATTTAACACTCCTACAGTTAGGCACCTTATCGTCACATTTTCTTTACCCTCACCGAGTGCTTATGTATTTCGTTCCTGATTTGAAGTGAACTCTATAACCACCAACAGAACTCTGGTATTATGCCCAGCTCTGTGCAATACACTACTTATTCCTCCACCATTGACGTGATGATGATGGCCTCTCTGCCAACGACATTTCCATACTTTCTTCCCCTAAACATATGTCATCTCAGTTCTACTTCCTCCCCAAAATCCACAAGCCGATCACCCCGGCCATCCTGGTATCCTCATTCAACTCCTCCACTGAAAGATATTCTGCATTTGTTGACCACTAAGTGCAACACTTAGTCTTTTCTTTATTCCCTTCATCCATTAAGATAACTGTGGCTTTATCCACCACCTTCACTTCATTGCCACCCTCCTAATGGCAACCATTGATGTCACCTTCCTTTACACCTCCATTTCCCACTCTGAAGGATTGTTTTTCCTTTACTATTTTTTCTATACTTGCCCTGCTCCTCACTTTCCATCCACTGAATCCCTTCTTTACATATCCAAATTCATTTTCACCAAAAATGACTTCTCTTTTGACAGTGTTCAAACCTCCAAACCAAATGTACCACAATGGAAACTAAAATGACTAAAGCACATGCCAACCTTTTTATGAGCCATTTAGGAGACACTTTTCTTTCATGCCAAACCCTCAAGCCTACTCTATTGCTTCATTATATTCAAAATATCATCCTCCTTATTACTCATGGGCAGAACCTCTTTGAAAATTCTTGACCAAACTTAACTTCTTCCTTAAATTTACCTCATATCTTGTATCACCTTCCTTGATGTCAACATTTGTCTACAGAATGGGAATTTCATTATCTCTATCCACAAAAAAACCCTCCCAACTGCCAGCAATATCTCCATTTTATTATTTGCCACCCTATCCACATCAGGCATTCAATCCCTAACTCCTTCTCCATCAGAGGGCAGCGAATTTGTAAAAAAAGTTATGCCTTATAGGTATGAATACATTCATAAAGTACATTCTACACTTCATAAATGTGGATGTCCCAATGAACTCCTGAAAAACTAACTTCCACATTCATCCCCACACTCCAAAATCTCAACACCAAACACCCTCAATTTCTGTAAAACTTTCTTCCCAAAGGCCCAGAAACTAAAGATGATCCTCAAAATATCTTTCCTATCCTTGCAAAATAATGACAAGACATCCTCCCTCTTGCCCCAATGTCCCTTAGTATCCTACTAGCAGCCTGCTAACCTTAGAGATATCTCTAAATCAACAAACCCGTTGGCATTCCCTGTCAATAACACTGCCCACTACTTTATTAGCTGGAACTGCCCACACTGCAAAACCTACCCACTAATAAATATTACCTCTCCCATCATAATCACAGGCACCCTTTCACTTCCCATCCACTCTGCTTCCTGGCCAACTACCTTTTCAGAAGCATGGTATTCATGCTGACATGTAACCATTGCTCTTTTTTTTACATTAGCAAATGCACAACTCCCCTTTCCCACAGAATCAACGATCACCGCTCCTTGACTAAATATGCCCACACTTTTCCTGTCTCTTTGTATTCGATAAACAATCACCTCTCTTTTGACCAATGTTTCTTACTCACCACACTAGAAACATTCCTAGAGTCTGCTTCTGGTAACATAGGAACTCACGAAATGTCTCATATTTGGGTACATAGGGCTTTTACCTCAGGGTTTCAACTTCTCCCAATAACCCTACCCTGCTCCCTTCACTTCCAACCCTTTCGTATCTTCTTTACCCTCCTCTTCAGACAGCCGAATCTTAGTCCTCTACTGCCTAATAAGGCCGATGGTCACAGCGGAAACGGTTGTGCCAAAACTTGTGAGTGCTTTTCTGCATGCCTGTTTCTTTTATTATGTGTATCATGAAATATGGTTCTTCGATTCAGAAAGGTTCTCCACCCCAGTCCTAATACATTCCCCTTCCTAACTTATGATTATGAGTCATTGGTATTTTCTACATGATACTTGAGCATAATGTTAACAGTTAGATTAGTGATTAGCTGTGGAGTATCCCCAGGTTGAAAGTTAAAAAAAATAATTAAATCAAATATACAATTTCTCATAAACTAGCTGTTAATAACATATGCTAATTGTCATTTCATGCCACTTCTGGAGTAACTCTTGAATCCAGCTCCATCACTCTTTTCTTGTAAATTATTTTTCATATCACATATGCCATTCTAATTGAACATTGCTGTATGATACATTTGCCTATTCAGTGCAAGTAACTGCAGGATTATGTCAATTTAGAAATCACATATGGCTTTGGTTCCTTTATTGTGAACTTCTTAATAAACATACCGACAAATGTAACTGTGCATTTTTATGAGCTCAATTTCTTTTTTTAAAGACAAATCCAGAAGTTTCATTCTCTAATAATTCAATTTGTTTTTTTTTCAGCTGTAACTGACCGCTCTGGATTAGATATGCTCTACACAGACAAAAAAGGCTACACAGATGCTGGTTCAATTCTTGTTGGTCACCGCACCCATCCTTATATGGTACTGCCTCCAATGAAAACTGATTTTGTTGTCAGAGGCTGGTGTACATTTGAAAAAGATGAGGTATGTCTCACTGTCTCACCTGGGACCAATTTTATTTTTTATTTTTATAAATGATATAGGAGCCATAATTAAACCAATTAACTATCTTATGTATGCTGATGACATAAAATTATTTCATACCATAGACTCATATGCAGATGCTTTTGTACTGCAAAGATGTTTGACAAATATTTCCAAATGGTGCAGAATAAATGCTTTGCATTTAAATGTTAGTAAATGCAATGTTTTAACCTTTTCTAAATCTAAGATTCCTGTACTTATTGACTATTCTCTGTCTGGACAAAATCTTGTTAGAGTGAGCCAGAAACTTGACTTGGGTGTATACTTTGATTCCAACTTGACTTTCAACAGGCACATTGAAGCTAGAATTACAAAAGCCTATACTCTTGGTTTCATTTATCGCAATTCTAGAGACTTCAATGATATGTCTTGTTATAGACTTCTATATGTCACCCTAGTCAGACCTATTCTCGAATATTGTTCTGTAGATTGGTTTCCTATTTATCATAAATATGACTTAGACCTAGAGAGGGTTCAAGATAAATTTCTTAGATTTGTGGCCTCTAAGGCTGGAATTGAAAGGGAAAGTGGAGAATAGACAAAGATATTGAATCTATTTAATATCCATACTCTCTCTGTACGTAGAAAACAAATGGGAATAATCTTCTTACACTCACTACTAAATAATCATATTAAGTGCTCTTATCTTTTATCTTTAATTAATTTAAGGGTTCCAACTGTTCACTCAAGATCTCATTACTTATTTCACATTCCTTATCTATGTAAAAATTATATGTATTATCTACCAATTTTTCAAATAATGAGAGACTATAACAGCCTTTGTAAATCAACAGATATTTTTCATTTATCACAAAATGTATTCAAAAATTTTTTTCGTCAAAATGTCTAATTTTTTATTTTTATTCACCAATGTAACTATCTGGCCATTGTAATGTTTTGTAAAAGGACATTTGTCCGTTTAATAAATATTATTATTATTATGTTAGTATTTGTAAATTCCACCTCCGAGTCTCCGGCTAGCATCAGGTTTCGTTGCCGTCACAATTGCCGGAGACTCGAGAGGGGTCACGCCTAAGGGTAGCCACATCCGCCATCGGTGGATAGGTGGTTACCCGGCATTAGGGTAAAGCACACGAAGCAGGTGGAGAGACCCGAGAAGGACAGCCTTCTGCATTGCACTTGCAAGTGCATCCACTCGTGCCCTGCACACCGGGATGCACTTGAGATTTTCGACCAGTGAGCTCTTGACACCACCAAGCACGCCCACGATGAGGACTACCAGTTTCACAGAGTAGCCCGCATACATTTGTCGGAGTACACAGAGCAGATCTTGATATATAGTCTTTTTTCAATCTCCTTCGCTGCCATGTTCGTTTCGGCCGGTGCCGAAAACTCGAGCACGAGCATGAGAGAGATTGTTGAGGAGAATGATATCAGGCTTCATCGCCTCCAATTGCTTGGAGGTGGAGAAGGAATAATTCCACCAGATCTTACACTTATCGTTCTCTACGACGGACTCAATGTCTCCAGGGACGTAAGGCAGCACTGGATTTGCATCTATACCATAATGGTGTCTTAGATGGTAATACAACACCCGCAGAGCTGAGTTGTGCCAGTTTATATATGCGTTCTTTGCATAAAAGCTGCAGCCGGAGAGTAGATAACCTAAAGCCTCCGGCTGCCTTCGGCACGCTCTGCATCTCGTGTCCGCCACGTTTGCCCCAAAGATGAGGCGACCATACACGAGGGTGTTGATGACACCATCCTGGCACGCAAGCACGAATCCCTCGGTCTCGGACTTCAGACCTGCGGAGCACAGGAAGGCGAACATGAGCTCCTTCAATAGCCCATGCGTTTCCAAGTTTCGATAGAAACTTCCATGCATGGGCTTCTCGGTATGCTTGCGGAGCAGGATCTTTTGCTCCGCATTCTTTATTTCGAGCTTTAACACGTCCGCCTCCAGCGACAAGATTGATTTTTCGCACGCTTCTCCGCTGGAAGTAAGGTCCAAGTCCAAACCGAGGCCATCTGCTGCCCTTTTCGCCGCCTGGTTGCCGACACTCTCGTGTTTCTTCACGAGCAGCATAAGGGGTCCGTGCTGTGGAACACGCGGCAAGCCGTATTAAGGACTACTCTGTCATGAAGGCACTCCAGGCTTATCAGCCCTCTACCACCTAGTCTTCTCGGGAGATACAATCTGGCGACTGGAAGACTTTGGATGAAGACTACAGTACATGGTCATCATTTTCCTCGTTCTCCTGTTGAGGTTTTGCAGCTCGTTGACATTCCATTTGATGCAACCGAAGGTGTAGAGCAGTGTTGGAACCGCGAAGGTGTAGGTCGCAAGAACCTTGTTCTTGCCTGACAGGTCAGAGCTCCAGCTTCGCCTGAGAGTCTGCCTGTATTTCGCCACAAGCCTTTCCTTCACTGCTCTCACCTCCTGCAACCGGTGCTCGGGGACGCCAAGATATTCATATGCTTTGTCATCATCTAGATGACGAATAGCGTTTCCGTCAACGAGCTGCACGTCTTCCTGGTCTTCTGAAATCTTTCCTTTCGCCAGATGGATGGTCGCGCACTTATCCAATCTGAATTCCATCCCTATATCCTCACTGTATCTGCATACGGTGTCCAATGCCAGGCGCAGGTCTTTCGCGCTTGAAGCATAAAGCTTCAGGTCATCCAGATAGAAAAGATGGGTGACCTTATGCTCCCTTTTTGACGGGACACCGCACATATATCCCCTACCTCGTCTCAACTGAATGGACAGTGGGAGGCGAGATAAACAGAACAGGAGGGGACTGAGGTAATCGCCTTGAAAAATGCCACGGTGGTATGTTACCAAATCCGTGTAAACGTTCTTCTTGCCAGATGGTATAGTGAAGCGTGTCTTTCACAGTGGTAACAGGCGTTCGATGCAGGACACAACCTCTGGGTGGACTTTCATGTACCTAAGCATGGCTATAATCAGCTCATGTGATGTGGTGTCAAAAGCCTTCTTATAGTCCACCCAGACCATTGACAGGTTACGCTTGTATTGACAAGCGTCCTGGCTCACACACCTATCAATGAGTAGGTAGTCCTTGCATCCCGCAATGCCTTTCTTCGAGCCCCTCTGCTGGTACACTTCCTCCCATACCGGTTGGACGTGGCGGAGGATAAGGTCGTTCAAGATAGAAGTGAATGCCTTGTATACAGTGTTGAGACAGGTTATAGGGCGGTAATTCTTCGGATCGGACAAGTCTCCCTTTTT
Organism: Platycnemis pennipes; assembly: GCA_933228895.1. Classification (NCBI taxonomy): domain Eukaryota; kingdom Metazoa; phylum Arthropoda; class Insecta; order Odonata; family Platycnemididae; genus Platycnemis; species Platycnemis pennipes. The sequence goes on from OW121846.1 coordinate 83,039,170, forward strand.
CAGTATTAGGACCATTCGCCCCTCAGTCAGCCAGGACGGAATTGACTCCGTCCCTGACAGGAAGGATGTGAAGATTCTGGCAAGGTGTTTGTGCGTGGAAGAGAACTTTTTCCACCAGAAGTTATTCACTGCGTCCATTCCTGGAGCAGTGAAGTTCTTCTTGCCAGAGAAGGCCTTCTTCACATCACTTTCCGTGACTCAGATGGGACGATCCATATCTGCTAGGTGGTGGTCACAAAACTCTTTAAAGTGGGCAATAGCTGGAGTACCTTCGTTGAATGGCTTCCTAGTCTCGTAGATGTCCTTCCAGAAACGTTCCACCTCCGGGACAGTTGGTGGTGTTTGGACAACAGGTGGAGAGGGTCGAAAGAGGCGGGACGGCTGAAAGGAGAAGGTGGAGTTCTCTTTCCTGGCGTTGGTCCTTTTGACCAACGTCTTCCTCTCCGTTGTAAGTGCCCGCACTCTATCCACCTCGTGCTGCTTAGGGATAAGCAGCACTCTTTTGTTTAGTGTGTGTGGTCTCTCTGGATTGCACGCGCAATGAGCTTGACGTTCAGCGTAAAGGCCCGACCGGAGGAAAGGTAATCCATCACACACTGAAATCTCAACACCTGTTGTCTTGCGATCGTGATTTGGGCATTAAGCTGTTTAAGCCTGTTTGCTGCTTTAGTCTCCCAAGTGGCAGACACTCGGGGAGAGGCCAACAGTGTGGCGGAAGCATATGCCACACAGTCTATTTCCCAGAGGCTACTCGTTTCGGTCAGGATCATATCTACGATGCCATTCAACTGGGACAGGTGTTGGTCCTGCAGAGAAATTTTATGATGAATATTTCTCTGCCTGGTAGTCGTCTCATCGTAGTTTATCATGCTTTCCAACCACTGAAGTAGATCAGAATTGGCCTTCGGCTTGTCTCCCTTCTCCGAATGATCGGCAGAAGCACCGGCAGTAGGAGGTACATCTGCCTTTGTAGGTGATGGAGCCTTGGCTGGTGGTGTACTACTCTGATCTTGCGGTTGGGGTGTCGTTTTCTTGTGCAGGTGATTGGCGTAGTCACGTAGATTCTGCTGTGACAGATGGTTATATTCAGGATGCATCTCACACCACAAAGAGTGCATCCTCGCCATGTATCCCCTGCGACTTGGCTCACTGGCAGCATGGCAAGCTAGAAGGTCTCCCCTCAGGGTCTCCGTCCACTTCATGCGAGCTACCTTTTTTGATGGCATAGGTTTGCCACGCCTAACTTTGCTAGGGCCCTCATCCGAGAAGGGCCGGTTGTAGGTGGCGTTACTTGATTTCTTCGGAACCCAATATTTCTGCGAGTGGGGAGGTTAACCCCACAAGCAGACGGCCACCATTGGGATGCCACGAGGAGGCCGGTGGTCCGTTTTTGACCCCTTATTATTATTATTAATTTAAAACAATCTACCTACCTAAGAAAAAATTGTTAAACATAATTGAAGTAACTTTCACTCATTCCCCCTGTGTACTTATCTCTTATAATGTCCATTTTTGTGGACCCTGTGCAAAATATGAGTACACAATGAATCAAATTCGTTCCCATAGAATTGCTGGCCAAATGCCAAACGTCCCCCTAACCAAGCAGGCAGAACTGAGGGAGAGCTGCACAGGAACTATGTAGTTGGAAGAGGAAAGTATGCACTCTCTTTGTTATATTCTATTTCTCATTATCTTTTCCCATTGTAGAGACAGGTGTGAAGCTGAGTGTCTCATTCACCCATTGTTAATAATGATACTTATTATTGCTGATTGCCATACCGTATTGGTATAGTAATTCAAAGGAGGCAGCCAACAGCTAAGGACATATTTAGGATAGGTGGATAATTTCCAGTGGTAGGGATTTTTCATGGAATGGAGGAAGGGTGGGACAAGAGCCAGTGTTAGCATTGGCCTGATCTTAATGAAAGATGACAAGGGATCCATGGTTAAACCTCTCATCTAATAGACTAAATAGTGAACTTGAAAAGCCCTCCACACAACATTCGAATGGGGGCTTGTACACCAAGGAAAGTTCTCAGCTTCAGCCAGGCCATAAACGTAGGGTGCATGGAATCCAGTACTCTAGCTACTATATTAACCCAATCCCATTTCACATTGGTGACAGTTGAAGAGGCTGTTTCACGGAGTAAGGTATTGTTGATTTCTCCTGAGAAATAATATTTTTTTCTCAAATGAGATAGAATTCTATGCAGTTTTCCACTTACGAGGCTTATTATTCCACTTCATAAATAGAAAACCACAAAGAATTATATCTCTTTCGTGATGTTTAAGTTCCACCACACTAATCCAGAAATGATTCTGTTGAAATGTGTGTTGATCCTGTCTTCCAAACTATATTTATTCTACTATAATACTCCTGCTTTTCCATCTGACTGACTTTCAACTGTCATGATTGCTCTAATATTCATTAGACAACATCTCAAAGCCCTTAAGGATTAATTTTTTCATTCCTCAGTTTCCAGCCCTCTTAGGTGTAAGGTGTGGAATTACCCTCCAAATCAATCTTGAAACTACCTTGTAATCTATGTGGAAAGGTTTAACACTCAGAGGTTGAAGATGGGATCAATATTAATAACATGTGCGTTGAAGAACAACTTTAATCCCTCTTACTCTCAGTCCGTCTTCCACGAGATACATGGCGGGGAAAAATTTTCGCCTAAAGCAAAAGAAGTACAAAAGGCAACAAGGTCCGCCAATGTCTGAATACCAAAATTAAATCAAATACACTCGATAAACATTTAAAGTAAAAGTTGCCAACTTTTCACATTCTCACAGTCTACATAAGCTCTATACTCAGCAGTCCCAACATTATTCTTTCTATAAAACTGTTATTCTGCTATTCTCTGATGCAATTCCAGTCTCATCCTCATTACATTTAAAACTGAGGAAACTACTTCTAAACAGTGTTACATAGCCACCAAAATCAGCCCCATCAGGTGTATTTGATTAGTAACAGGGTGTGAAGTCATTGGAAATTCATTAGCAAAAGAATTTTTGAGCATCTAACACTTCTACATTGCTTTTGACCATTTGGTTGTATTAAGGTTGAAGACAGTATAACGTTTCATTGATGAGTTATCAATGATATCATAATTATTAGCAAGATTTCCGAAGAGAAAAAGTCTACCACTGTGCCCAGGATTCAAATGTAGACCCCTTGATTATGGCACTGTGACAGTTATGCAAATGTTGTTATCTCATATTGAACTCCAGGGTTTTATTTTTTTCCTGAAGGGTTACATTTTTGAAAAAATCCTGGTGGCACTTTTATAAGCCTATACTTGGTAGCAACAAAAGGATTAAATAATCCTGCTCCATTCCTGGATCAATTAATGATAATCATCTTCCATTACTTATGACAAGAGCATTACATTAGAGCATTAAACTACAGTTGTATTTGTGTAATTAATATATTATAAAATATGTATTTTAAGATGTACATGTCCACTTCAAATAAAAATTTTATGCTACCTTATGTATTCAGTGAGGGTCATGGTAGTCTAGTGAGTCAAGTGCTGGGATAAATATCATAGGGGCTCAGGTTCAAATCCAGGGGAAGTCTTTTTTGGACACCCCCAACTATAATCCTCACGTTATGTATCCACCTAAAATCCTCACAATGATATTTTCTGAGTGTCAGAAGTTTACCTTTACCCTTACCTGAATGTGTGTACCTCAATTGCCAATGGCTTAGTACGAGGTGAGTTTTACCCTCACCTATCAAACAAACCTTCTGGTTGAACACTGAGTGAATGACTGAGTACGAGTATTTAGTGTGTGTCGTTTTCTGCTAGCAATATGTTATCATTTTAATGGTATGGAAAACTGTGTAAAGCTATTACTTCTGCACATGTGCCTCATAGTAACATACCATAAATTTTACAAATTTTGAATTTTCATTGTTGAAATTGTAGTAGGTATTCTTCTAACTGGATGAAAATGGAGTAAATGTTTTATGGCATTTAAAGCCATTATTCACAATTTTTTTAGGGAATTAATGCGTAATTATAGGCAGTTGAGAACAATTGTTCCCAACTGCCTATAATTATGCATTAATTCCAAATTTTTTATGAAACTACTACTTAATAACGAAGAAAATTATACTAAGGGTTCATCACTGCAGGCTCAAACAAATCTTATATTTTTAGACAAATATGTTATTTAAATACCATTACCAATGGCAGTAAGAAAAATGATATTCCAGATTGACATGTAAAATTTTGTTTTTCGGAAATAATAATTACAATGAATTTCAATTTAACTGTGAAAGGACTTATAAATTTACTCTTTAAAGCATTTAAAAATGGATTATTTTTATTACTGGCTCTAACTCTTTAACCTAAATCTGTAGTCATCAATGATGACTTAATCATCTTTGTAAAAAGTGATGATTTCATAAAATATGTATTAGTAAATCCTGATTCTTGAAAATTTAAGAAAACTATACATACTTCCATTCTTACGGTGATTGTTTACAGATTTCAAAGCTGCCTTTGAGCTAGGGTTACTGATCAAATGTGCTCGTGGATTATCTTTTACCTGATGACTTTTTTGCTTTACCCATTACCCCCTTTGATCAAACCTGCTAATCTTTAAAGTGGATGTTAACTGTTCCAATTGTTCTTAATGAAAATTATAGTGTCATACGTTAGCACAGTTTACAAAATAGTCTGCAGGTCCAGACATAGCTCATTTGCACAGCAAATCACTTAATAATAGTCCATTTAATATTAATACTTAATTTTCTTCCAGATAATGGATGAAAAGGGAATGAAAATTTTCTCAATCATGCCAATGACGAACCAAGCAGGAAGGAAGGTTGTGCTACGACATTTCAGAGAAGGTCAAGAAATGAAGCCTATTTTTAAGGTAATATATTTGTGAGCCTTCCTAGATTTCTATATCTTTAAGACTATCATGAAAACTGAGATATATTACGCATTGAGGGCAGAAAAAAACATGCAGGACTGTTAGGCTGGACAAGTTTTATGCAACAACCAGAATAGGCCTTCTTGCATGCTTTTTTGTGCAAATTTTATAATGAACTGACAGTTGCAATGAGCTCGTAGGATCTTTAGTTAGGGGCTGAAATTCGTTGCCACTAATGAAATCATGACACTTATAGACATAATCATCACAACAATGTACCTACTTCTTCCATTCACAACATAATAGACTCAGCAAAAAGTGAAAATCTAGAGATCACAAAATTAAATGAAGGGAACTCTATCGTGATAATGGACAGAAATGATTATGTCGATAAGTGTCATGATTTCATTAGTGGCAACGAATGGCAGTTGCAAGCTTAAACTCGATTGACTCTATGGTATGAGAGTAAGTGAAGCATCCTAAATGGCTCACATGCTTCCCTAGGTTTCATCATTGGCTCAGAAGTTCATTCATAGATCCCTTCAATATCAAATGTATTGACATTGCACCTCGCCTTTCATGGTAATTAGGTCCACCGAAAGTCCTCAAGTATGTAGGTATTATGTTAAGTGCGTATAAAACTTTTCGAGGGTATATACCCTATGCAATATTGCACATTAATAATTTAAATTGATGAAAATTAATTGTTTTGCAGTTTTTAAATGTTGAATAATGATAATACAAGCAAAAATCACTGTAATATGTAATATCAGCCATTTAAATTATTCACGATTTCCATTAAAGGAGAGCAACATTTCCAGAAATTTTTTTCCATCAAATTATTTAAGTGCTCAAGGTATGTGACTCTGCTTGCGTTCCTGTGATAATGTACATCTATATAACAAAGTTAATGCATAGGGGAGCATGGTGGCGTAGTGGGTAGAGCACTTAGCTACTGATGGAAGGGTCCTGGGTTCAAATCCAGGTGAAGCCTTTGGACACCCCCGAACGAATAATCCTCGGAGTGCAGAGTGGCCCAGGGAAAGGGACTGGCCCTCCTACCCTGAATGTGTGAAATTCACACACGCCTGTGGCTTAGTCCGGGGTGAGCTCTACCCTCACCTATCCAAACCAACCTTCGGGTTGAATCACTGAGTGAGATGCATAGGGGGCAATACTTTTTTAATACTTCATCCCATCAGTAATGGCTAATATTAAACATTAATGCCCAATGACCTGCTTTATAATGTGAATATCAGCCATCAAAGTAGTTTCAAGTGTGGGATCAGTCATCAATGTACGTAATTATTTTTGTTTTCCATTTTTAAGGTTCTCTGACTCTATAGTGCCAATTTTAATGTAGAAGACACTTTTTATCCATCTTTTCCCCAATAAAGCAGGAAAAGCAGGAATATTTATCAATAAAAATAGTTTCTAATGTTGTACAATTCTTCCACCATGTAACCTGTGTACAATTTTTAAAAGAATGGGAGTATTGGAAAATTTTTCCATTGGGAATAGTTTCCACTTGTACATATAACTTTTATGTGACCTATTTATTGTTTTTTACCATAAAAAAATTGTTAAATACTTACGGAAGAAAATACCTACATAAATCTAAGCATCACTACTTCTAGGATGAAGGATTCAACTATGAACTACAGAGGCATCGAAAGCTACCCCGTGATGTCATAATAATGGCTGGTGACACAGTTGTCCTTGAATGCCACTACAACACCATGAGCAGAGACATGTTGACCTATGTGAGTTACTCATAATTATGATTCAGGCTTATTTTTAATAATAGTTAAATTTAGCATAAATTTAGAAATTTTAGAAACAAATAGGTACTTTTCTCCCATGCAGAAATTTAAATTAAAGAATTTTGTATTCATTGCTTTTAGTTTGTAAAAATGCTCAATTTGTGTATTTAACATTTGGGAACTGGCACAGAGAGAATAACTGTCACTGTATCCACAATGTAAAGGATTTGCATATTATGTAAAAAAAATACCTACTTCAGCAAAGGTGAGTTATTTTATATATAAATTGCCTTGCAATACCCAGTGGCTGATACATATTGTCATCAGTCACAGAATATTGCATGCCAATGTATTACATGTCCTGCCAAACCTGACTTCACTCGTGACATTAGATTTTTTTATATCACCCCACTGCCTGATAGATGACATATTTTGCCCTCATAATGCTTAACCAGTGTGTAATAGAAAATTAAATGCCAGGTTAAATTTGTGTAATTGGATAGTGTCTGTTGCTTACCAACATTTTGTATCATATATAACTGTCGAGGCAACATTTTTTATTAGTGTACAATAGTGAATATTGTATTTAGGGATGTGTCCGATTCTCGATACAGTTGAGCACCCTTTATCCGGGAACCCCTAATCCGGGAGCACCCATAATCCGGCAATTTTGCCATGACCATCTACCTAGTACTTAGTGGAAAATGCCGAAACATTTTTAACCGGAACATTGCTTCATAACCTGCCGAGATATTATTCTTATATTAATATCGAGATACCATTCTTCATGTTAATTTACCCATTTCGAGAATCAGAATAATTTCTTAAACATATTAATTTCTGGTACTTCGTGTACAAGGAATTATTCCAGAACTTGAAGTAAACGTATACATTTGAAGACATAGCCGAGACGGACTACGACTAAACAGATCGGCCACTTTCAATGGTGCACGTATTTTTGATTGACCACTAGACGTAATTTGATAAAATTATTGGTTATATTCTTATGTTTCACCCAAAACATGTCTCATCCATTCAGTTGTGGCAACAGCACAAAACGTTAACCATCACAGAAAATGTGCAAGTTGTGAAAAAGCTTGACGCCGTTGCATCAGTAAAGCGTTTGAGTGAAACATACTACGTGGGATCTTCAACATTATAGCACATTAAGAAGCTGAAAGGGAAAAATCATCAAAATTTTACTGTTATAGTGACACGAAGAAGTAAATAAGAGAGAAAACTATGAAAGAAGATATAAGTGCTGATTTAGATAGCCTGGTTTTGAATGCGTTGAAGTGAAGGGCTTAGTTAGTATTTCTGGCTAGATGCTAATGGAGCAGGATAAACTATTTCAGAAATAGACGTGATCAATCCAAAAGACGTGATTCGGGAAATTTCACGTGCAGGCAATAGCATTTCACCATCCATTCTAAAACACACGTGGTTTAAATTGTGGCCTGCTTTAAGGTGTGATATAGACGAAATAAGTGGGGATTTAAAAAATTTCATGTTTCTGAAGATAAAAATATGATGATGAAGTTTGCAAACATCATCCACAACCCTTAATTATAGGAAATGGAATTGGTAAATTTAGATGAAAGGCTAGTTAGCGGCCACGATATTCTCACCGCACAACATATCATAGATGATGAAATCATTGAAATGGTAATTAATAACAAAAAATCCGAGTGGGGATGAAGATGATCAGCCTGAAATTGTTGAAGGAAGACTACTATTGATGATGGTCGACTATCTTTAAAGAATAATCCAGTTCTTCAAGATCTTTAAAGAATTGTCCAGTCCGGTCGCCCGCGGCGACGTAGTGATAGGGGGCCGTACACACGACACCGAATCGCTTTTCCAGGAATCGGTATTGGTATCGAGAATCGATAAATTTTGGTATTGACTCATCTCTAATTGTATTGCAGGTCATTTGTTGACACCAATGTCTTAATTGGTAGATGTCGCAATAAACAGTGAATGTGGTTCAAGTTATTCAGTAATTTCCACCTGCCACGTTTTTCATAGTCTGGCAGTGTAAAGTTTGAATGCAAATACATACTTCAACTAAATTTGGTCAGTTTATTATTTTGTGAACACCAAACTACAATACTGGGCAGAAAATTAGCTCTGATACTTCTATGCATACAGTGATTCACAAAATTTGATGGTATAGTCACTAGAAACATAAAATATTCATTACCCAATTTAAGTAGTCCTTCAGATTTTTAGAAGTTATTTACAGTAGTAGTCAGCTATGATACGTACTGACATAAGTCGTAAAGTCACTCATTAATTAGCGCACTCATTATAACCAGTGAATTTTCATGACCCTTATCATCATGTACCATAGTGACTAGTAAGGGTGAAGATGATTTATTGAGTATGCGGAATGATCCATCGGTAAATACATTGAAAATCATTCACTAATTATGCCTTATCATTAGTCGGTCCATGAGTTATATTACTGGGATGAAAATGATGGCAAAATCTATTAAATGTCACGAGGCATTGCAATTTAACAGATGAGCAGGGTGATAATAACCGGTAGAGGATCTGAGCAAATTTCCTCTATCTTCCATTGATGATAACTTGCCACAAAAGTGCTAAGCTAGTGCAACTTTATCCAAAGGGAGTTGAGTCCCACAAGTTATGCCATCGGGATGATAATCACGGCAAATATAACACGTTATGGAACAGAAATGCCCGTTTGTTACAATTGACAAAACTCTGTATGTTTCTTGCCTTGAACCAACAATGGGACACAGACCACTTGCTACAGCAATATTCTTGCTATGAGCCATACTCATTATGGTGGACTTTTTTGCTGTAATTGGGTTCCATGGTCAAATTATGTAGTAGGTATTGATTTCTTTTCAAATTTAGATCTCCTGGTAAAGGAATTCACTTTTTCCTATGAATATTTATTCTTATTCCTACCCAGATAGCTACTAGATTTTGTATTGTATATTTTTCATTTGGTTAGATTGTATCCCTACATAAACTGTTTATCATACTGGGGTTTGATTTTTGGTCCATCATTGATCCTATTTTTTATGTTCTCAGGTATCATTCTATATCTAAAAGGAATTAAAAGAGGATCGGGTTGGTGTGGTGGCTAGAGCACTGGCCTCCCATCCCAAGGGCCTGGGTTCGAATCCTAGCCCTGGTGGATTTTTCATTCATACACTGGTCCCTATTAGGGTGCCTTGTGGAGAGCTTTCAAGTTCAGTACTCTGTCCTTCGGACGGGACGTTAAACTGTGGTCCCCTTGCTGCCTTTCGTTAAAAGCAGGATAATGCCAATGGTCCTCAGTTCCTTCAAAACTTCTACCTCCACCCAGTTACCCACCAATCCTCTGTGGCACAATTGACCCCAGTTGTTGGTTGCCTCCCCCAAATAATAACAGCGGGAATGAAATTGAATGAAATTTTCTCATATTCCTTTTGTACTCCTTTTCCCATAGGGTGGAATAATGAACAACAATGAGGTGTGTGTGGCACAGATCTTAACTACACCACCTTTGAGTTTAATGTCCTGTATGAGTAGGCCTTCTAGAAGATCATTTTTGCAAGCCATCCACCTGAAGAAGATTGTAGGCCTGGAAGAAAATTTACAAGCTGTCCATCAATTGATAGAGGTGAAAGAAGACAAAGATTTGGAGTGAGTAAGATTCACCCTGTTACCAGATTACCCTTTTAGAGTTTTATTGAACATAAGCCAGGCATATATTGGAATAGCCCTGGTGAAAATAAACCGTGACAGACAGTGTGACAGACAATGTGACAGAAGCGTGAACACAGTGTGCTTAGAATGTGACAAGAGTGTGATTACAGTGTGCATACACCGTGACAAAAGCGTAAATTGGGACTCAAAAGCGTGCAGAAAACGTGATAGACACTGTGACGGTACAGTGTGAGGACACCGTGCACACAGTGTGAGGACACTGTGACTAATACCTATGTACAGTGTGCTGCACATTGTGGTCACACTGTCCATCACGATTTGAAGGGAGCACAGTGTGCGTACACTGTGACTAATAGCCTTGTACAGTGTGCAGCACATTGTGGTCACACTGTCCATCACGCTTTGAAGGGAACACACTGTGCACACAGTGTACATACACTGTGACTAATACATTTGCACAGTGTGATACACATTGTTGTCACACTGTCTGTCACGGTTTATTTTCACCAGGGAGATCTTGTCAATTGGTAAAATATCCAGGAAACAAAATATAATAATAAAGTCAACACATACAAATTTGAAACATGTAAATAAACTATTTGGCACTCATTTATGTGAGTCCATCAAAGTTTTGAGTTATGTATTCTTCAGATGAATGTAAATGTTTCAATCTTAAGGATTTTTCCATCGTATTCTTAAAGTAATGTCTTAAGTAAGGATCTCACAATTAGCTTCAATACCTAATTCGGCATAGCACTAACCTGGTCTTTTTACTTTGTTCATTAATATGCATATCCCACAGCAGCTCCCTGGTGAAAATAAACCGTGACAGACAGTGTGACAGACAGTGTGACAGAAGCGTGAACACAGTGTGCTTAGAATGTGACAAGAGTGTGATTACAGTGTGCATACACCGTGACAAAAGCGTAAATTGGGACTCAAAAGCGTGCAGAAAGCGTGATAGACACTGTGACGGTACAGTGTGTTCACAATGTGAGGACACCGTGCACACAGTGTGAGGACACTGTGCACACATTGTGACAAATACCCATGTACAGTGTGGTGCACATTGTGATCACACTGTCCATCACGCTTTGAAGGGAGCACAGTGTGCGTACACTGTGACTAATAGCCTTGTACAGTGTGCAGCACATTGTGGTCACACTGTCCATCACGCTTTGAAGGGAGCACACTGTGCGCACAGTGTACATATACTCTGGCTAATATACTTGCACAGTGTGATACACATTGTTGTCACACTGTCTGTCACGGTTTATTTTCACCAGGGCTGTCTTAGTGAAAACTCAGTAATTTAACTAATTTTAGTGGGTGTTTATTCATGTTCAAAAGTTGTTTATTGTTCTATTTTTATTTAGAAATAGCTCATTACTTGGCATGGTTTAACACTCCATGAGCACTCCATGCACTATTTTAATCTATTTGACAGATTCAAGTAGGAGAAGTCAATGAAAATATAATGGAAGATATGAGGAGATTGGATGGACAGGAGACTGATTGGGAATGTACACGTACTTGGTCTAGAAGGAAAAAGTGAGAGTAATGTTTGGATAATTAGATCGAATAAAAATATGGTGGGGAGTTAGTCAGGGCTGTCCATTATCATCACTTCATTTTAACATATAGGTATTCATAAAAAATGGTGAGTGAGTTATGGCTTGATGTCAGAGTAAAGGTGGGGGGAAGTTGATATAATAAGGTTTGTGGATGACCAACAGTGGTGTAGCAGGTTACATTTGGGTACGGGTTCAAGAGAAACAGAGAGCCCGGAAAAAGTGGTGGCATCGCAAATTGAATTTGGGCCCAGGTTCAAGGGACACTGGGAGCCCAGGAAAAGACATGGACTCTACACCTCAGAGCTTCAGCAAATGGGGGATAAAATTATGAAAATAATTTCCTATGCCTTCCCATATATAACAACCCGTTTACAAGATGTGCATAGCCAATGGTGATGAACCTTCAAGTTTATCAATTATAAATCTATTTCTCATTTTTTCTTTATCTATTACCTTGAATGCACTGGGCCCCTGTGGGTCCCTACTGGTCCTGGGTCTGGGTGAGATTGTGCCACTTTTTGTCATTTATGCTACTCCACTGATGACCAACTACTAGAAAACCAGTCAGCCAAGGTAAAATACTAGATGTCTTACCAAAGAAGTATGGAAGATATGGAATGAAGACACGCCATAAGAAAACAAAAGTAATGAGATTTTCCAGAGCAAAATTGTGAGATTCAGTTGGAAAGTAGTTGATCACAAGCTAGAGCAGGTAGAGCAGTCTGCCTATGTAGTACGTCGAAGGAAAAGGGATGTAGCACCCATGAATTTAAAAGAAGCATGAAGGTGGAAGAGGTATTTTCTTGTTGAAGAGAACTAATGTCAGGGTTGTTGAGTAGGAGCATTAAGAAAAGACTTATGAAAAGTCTAATGTGGAGCATCAAAAAATGGACTTAATGTTGAGAGAATGAAAATAGACGGTTGCCTTTTGAGATGTGGGCATGGAGAAGGATGGAGAAGTCAATGTGAGTGGAAAGGAAGACAAATTAGGAAGTGATACAGATGGTAGGGGTGGAGAGGAAGTTAATTGGGGAAGGCAGAGTGAGTGGATGGATCAGATAAATAAGGGTCAGTGGTGTTTTGAAGGCTGTGAAGGAGGGAAGAATAACAAGGTAAGCAGAATAGAGGGAGGAGAAAAATTGGTGGTTCGGGTTGAAAAATGAGAGGTAGGAAGTAAATGAAACTAAATAAGGACATCATGCAAAAGATAGGAGTCGTGGGAAGAATTCTCATTCCCATCTAAACCTACCTTAATTGGCCAAACAGTAATAATGAAATGAGATATCTGCTGGGAATGTGCATTCATTTTCTTCATGTGCAGACATAAAATGGTAAAATTTCAATAGAGTACATTGACTGCCAATTTATGTGATTCAGTATTTGTTAGAATGCATGCCAATAGGTTAATTAAGCCAAAATTTACATAACATTATATCTACAGGGAAGAGTCAGCAGTACCAGCAACTATGTCCACAAATATGTCCATGGCCACCACTAGGAATCAGGATGCAATGACAAAAGATGCTATGATGGCTATGGATACCACTCATCCAACAGAGGCTACAAAAAGGTACATATTATATCGAGGATGTTCTATAATTCCTTATTGATATAGTTTTTTTATTAGGTAAGGTGGTATATTTTTTCCACTATGAATAGGTGGATAATTGGGAATTGGTGGGATGCATAGAAGGTGGAGGAAAATCCAGTGTCAAGTAGAGAATTGACCTACAAATGGCACACCCCACTGAAGTTTCACTGAAGACTCAGTTTCCACTGAAAAATCTCTGCCCTAGCTAGGATTTGAACCCACCCTGGTAGCACAGTGGATATTACTTATAGATATAGAAGAGCATCTGGTTTTAGCATGGGGAAGGCATGTCACTCTTGAATGCTAACGAGTATTTTAAGGAAAACACTTCCTCCGCTTCTCTCTTTCAGGGATCTCAAAGTTCAATTGCGTTTAGTAGCATTCGTCCATCACATATGGTGCTAAAATAAGATAATGAAGATATTAAGCTCTTCGAATAATAACCAATTATTCATTCCCTGGTACAGAAAACTAATGAAAATATTTTTTGGGCATCAATAATTTGCTAAGTGGCCTCCCGATATACTTACACACGTAGACATTAAAGGTGATTCTTATTTTATATTTAATCGGAGAAAATACCTTGTTGAAAAACATATAAATTACTAAAGTTTTCAAATTTTATCGCCATAATTGTGACAAATTTTATCTCCGCTTTTTGGCAATACATATTTCCTTTTCCATGTCTGCGTTGTCTGCTAAAACCGGATGCACCCTATTTATGACCTTCTTTTGTTTAGCCCTGGACGGAAACCCACTGAAGAAAGTTGGTTTCTCGATGTGAAGTCTACTGAGAAGGCATCAATTTATCAATCGGCAATCGAAATATGTTTTGATCGAGGGAGATTAAACTTGGAACACCCTTAGGTATTCAAGATGTTATGTCATATAATCGTGTTTTTTCCTCCTTGGATTTATTCAAGTTTTTATCTCATGTTTAGTTTGATTGAGCAAGTATACCGAGGTATTCATTGATAATTGCCTGCGCAAGTATTTTTTAGTGTTCGAATTTACTTCGTATCCATGAGACTAGTCTGAGAAAACCATAGTAATGTATTCAAGGTGTTTTATGGAAGATGTATTATTTAAACCTGTTTGTTTTTTATATCAATTACACCTTTGTTTCTCCTTGAATATCAAGTTTTTTCTTATGCTGAGTTGGACTGAACAATTATATCAAAATGTTTATTAATAAATTGCCTAAGCAAGTACCTACTTGTATGTGTTATTTAACTTCAGTTCCTATCCTTGTTACAACTCCGAAATCATGATTTCGGAGTTGTAACAAGGATAGGAACATCATCATGAAATCATGAACAACTCAGAAGTAGCAATTTTTACCACTAGGTGAGATTTAAGTGATGTTTCAGCAGTGGCGTTACCATGAAGTGCCATTGTGAGACAGCTGTTGGTTTAATTAAAATCCACTAGGTGCGCTACAACTGTCCGAATAGAAGGAATATCTGTTCAATTGCCAAAACCCATACTTACGATTTCTGTTGCCTTTCCCTTCACTTTCCGAAATATATATAGAAGTTATTTCCCTTAAGGGAAGTGATTTCTATTCAATATCTCAGTCATTCATTCATGACTGTCATCACTTACTCACTCAGTGATTCAACCCGAAGGTTGGTTTTGATAGGTGAGAGTAGAGCTCACCCCGTACTAAGCCAATGGTGTGTGAAATTCACACCTTCAGGGTAGGGGGGCCAGTTCCTTGATTTCAGGGCAACCTGCGATTTACTACGAAGTTCAGACACGCAGAAAATCAAATCGCGAGGATTAGATGGGAGTGTCCAGCAAGGCTCTTGCCTGGGACTTGAACCCAGGACCCTCTGGTCAGAAGCTCAGTGCTACTGACCAGAGGGTCACCTACTAGGCCACCACGACCCCCTATCTGAGTACTATCTAGAAAGCTACAGGAAATTTCTTACAATGTGCTACCTGGGCACACCATTGGGACTGCAGTCCCAATGGTGGGAACTAGTCACCACACACTAGCCACTACATGCCGTTGAATTATACACTTTACATTTATTATTTATAGGAGTCCATGTGTCATTACCTTTTGTAATGATGATCATAATCACTGTACTAATGGTAGTTTCTTGGATAGTTCTTACTTGATCTACTCCATTCTTACCCCATGGTCATTCCTGTCTGTTTCACCAGGGTTGAGGAACCTATAGAACCTACAGCCTTACGGCCTCATGTAGCCTAGGTCTAGGTACCAGTTACTTTTTTGTAGCCATTTAACTCAGTTATCAAGTATAGTCTCTCTTCAATTATTCTTGTTTTGAAGTTATGGAAGTGTATAGGAGCTGAAAAAAGGCAGAATAATGTGCCTGTATGTATGTGACCCTCAATGCTCAATGTGGCTGAAAGAGATCTCCTTGGGGTGGATTCTGAGTTTCTGGTATAGAAATGTTTCTACTTTGTGAAAAATGAATGTCTCACAACTCCTCTTTAACTCTTCATATCTTCTACCCTCTTTCATTCTGTTTAAATCCTTGTTCATTTCATCCCTCTTTATCTCTTACTCATAATCCCTAACATTGCAGCTTCCATGTGTCCATTGCCTTTTAGTTTTTGTTCAGCCAGTCCCTGCCTCCTTATAATCTTATCCAAAAATATCTTCTCCTCATCAGCCACACCTATCATTTCTTTGTTCATACTCTTCTCTACCCCACTTAACTTCACCATTATCCTCAGAACTCACACCTCAGAAGGTTCAAACCTCCATTTGTCTTCAAAGATGAAGTTTTACTGAATGGTACCATGGAGTAAGTATAATACTAACTCTTATCTTAGTACATACTACATTTCATATCTATTTTCAACCTTTTCTTCACATCTTCTTTACTGTGAGTACCATTATCTCTTTCATCAGTACTCCTCCCACTTCATGCCTCAATCTAGCTCATCCCACACCCTGGAGAAAACAAGCTACTCTGTCTAGCTCCCTCTTTACTGCTCTTTGCTCAGATCTTACATCAATTATTTTTCTCCACTCTGAGGACCATGTACAAATTTCAAATAAGTTGTCTTTCCCTCCAGTCAGATTCTACCTTTGTCACTACCTCCACCAACTTTTCCCAGTTTAATCTGAGTAATGTCTTCCCAGCATCAAACTAAACACACTGAAAATCCTGATCGTGCTAATATTTTTGTCCACTAATTCGAGTCACCCTCCCATTATGAAACCCAAATTAACTTTCTCCTTTAAAATCATATGCCCTCTTCTTTGTTCTTCTGATTGCTATTCTGAGAACAATGTTTCCTGCAAGTGAAATCAAATTAATAATCATATGGTCCTGGTGAACTTCTTCTCTCATTTCGGTAATAGGGATCAATTTGTTTTCTGGCCAAACTTCTCCTTCTTGTACCCCAACTATGACCCAAGAAAAATCTGCATTCAAATTTGTTCCTAACTGTTTAGAAATTCTACTGGAGTATTCTTTTCTTATGACCTATCTCATCTTCATTTCCCACGATTCTTTCACTCTTGTGGACTAATATTCTTTGACTCAGGATATCTTTGCTAAATACATTGTCTATACCTGGCCATGCAAGCAATTTTCTGCATGTGTCCACCTTGCTTGAATCTCATATGGACTCCACAGTGAATCCCCAGCCTTTTCCTTAATAGATGAGGTTGATTTACCGACTTCACTATAAGAGAAGACTAATTTTATGCTAAGTGAACTCATTTCTCCTCTCATATGTAAGTCTTCCATTTCATTAAATTTCACGTTGCCTCCTTTTCCTTGTTTCACTCCTAATTTTATTATCCCATTCTTCGTACTTTCTCGAATTTCATGTGGTGTCAATATTCTTCCTCTTGCCCCCTTCCCTGTTCTCAGCATAGTGCCCCTTCCCTGTCCTCAGCATTCCAAAATCCTATGCCCTAAACTGACTCTCTGCTCTTTGTTGTTTTCTTTTCTGCTGACCTTCTCACTAGTGGCTGGCAAGGATTTCACAAAATGACAAACTGCAAAGGCCTTTCCAGCTGTTGTACTGTAATATGCTCTATGGAGCTGAGTCTTGGTTGATGTCTGAATCATTTATTTATGTTTTAACTCCATCATGTTTCGAATGAAAAGTAAAGTCGGTTGACTTCTGACTGCTTCCCTCAGCCAAATTGAATGGGGCCTTTAATCCCATGTCACTGATAGCTGTATTTTCTTGGTAACAACAGCATTATAAAACTTTTTATGAAGTAAAATCTTTGAATAAATTCTCATGCAACTGCTTGATGATGGGTCTTGTAAAAAACAATAATTTTTTGGTGAAAAATTTTGTATTTAATATTATGGGCAAATACCCAAAGAGGTTAAGAAAATCCACCTTCAAGAGAATTGATATGGGAAATTCCAGAAACATAAACATCATTCTCTAACTGATACTCATGGAAGTAATTAATTTATTTTTGCAGCACGGTAGCAGGTGACACCTCTAGTACTATTGCAAGGTCAAGAATTACAACAAAGGCAGGTACCACTGACCGGCCTGAAAGAAAGGGTTACCTTAAGCTTCCACCGCTGGTAGGAGTAATGATTGATTCAGGACTGAAAATGTTTGATCAACTTATAGTAGAAGAGGAAAATGCAGATGCCACGGCTTCACCCATATCTCTAAGCCAATACCTTCAAAATATGCCAAAAGGCACAGAACAAGAGCCAATGATGTTGAATGAAAATCTGTTGATGGCAGATTATATATCATACCATATACTAAACAGCTCAAACTCAGAACTAATGCTGGTGAGTAACAATGGCTTTTCTGCTAATTATGATATTTTTCCTGTTTTTTTAAGAATTATATTATTAATTTCATTTTTATACATTTTCCATATTTTTTATTCCGTATAACTAAAAAATGAATTATGCTGAAAACTCATGAGAATAGCCAGAGACATTTAATGGGTGATTCAATAAATATAACATCCCATAAATCCAAATTAAGTCACTGAATGAACCCAGAGACTTTTCCTCAAAGTATAAGAACTTATGTATCAAAATGTATTGAATGTTTTTATTCCTTATATCTTGTTCATTTACCCCCTGGTTAGTGGGCAAATAAAGGTATTATTATTATTATGGAAGGGCCATAAATTGGGATAAAAAACCATGGCAATTTTATGATCCAGTAGGAAAATAATAAGTGTCTGAGATATTCAAAATAAGGAATCACTAACAGACAGTATATGTTCCTATCTAGATGCGAAGGTTGATGAACGAGATACAAGTCACACCACCTCCGGTATTTGTAAGAGGCATACCCATAATATGTTACATAGATAAAAAAATTAAGAGATTGAATTTTAAGGTAACGTCGGCACATAATCAATAATACTGTGTGAGTTTTATCAACCCCCATATTTGTTATACTCGAACTAAATAATTGCAAGAGATATGCTATATCTCCTTTGTCACGGATACAAGTATCCTGTTCACATGCACCTTGAGATCTATTTTTTGTCTACCGCAGAAAACTAACAGGTAGCAATGACTAACAGGTAGCTTATGGAACGCTGGTTCGCTGAACCAGTCCACTTCGTATTCAGAATTCTGCTCATGGCATCGTTCCTACTTTTCCATCTCATTCCCCCTCTGATCCTTAATGTGGGGATAAACACCCACGTGGACTTTACAATATTGGGGTGGCATTGGTGGATAAAGCTTGGGCCGTTCAATAGACTCGTAGTAATTGATACTGATCTTAACACTGTCATATGAGATAACTTACACAAATTGATCATAGATGGTCATTTACTGATTAGTGAACCAGTAAGGAAGGCTGGTGAGTGTGGAACTTGGGAAATCATGTGATATATCACATATTTTAATTGAATTTAACCATTATAATGGTGAGTTATACAAGGGAACATATAAAGCGGAATAAAATTAGAGCCAACAGGAATTTATATTAGAAAGTGGCATGTAAAACCTAGGAAGCAGCCACCATATTGTATTCCTGTGATTTTGTATCTCTTCATACATATTTTGTAAATTACATTTCCATGGTTATTATCTTGTCCATACGCAGATGGTACACATTGAGGAAATGACCCTACGTATATGTTAATCTTTTTGTCAATGAATACTATGAAAATATAAAGGATATGATTGCATCTGTTCTATCTGGGAACGGTCTAACTCCTTTCTGACAACTACCCATACAGCACAAATGGCCGCAAATTGGTCTATAGACAGTTTAATATCCAAGAATTATCTTGTCTAAAAACCATTCTTACACGTGCACAAGTGGAATAAATCCAGTCGATATACAGTTGTATGTCTGTCCCAAACCAGATAATACGTATGGAAAATCAGGTATTAGATGAAAAGTAATTTTATGTTTTAATTATGTCATTTATGCAATTAATACATAAGATAGGTAAAATGTATGTTAAAAATAAATAACCAGGGATGGTAGAACAACAAAACTGCAATGCAAAAAGAAATGTCGAGAGACAGGTTCGAACTATGAACATTCACATTAAGATCTGTGCTTTTTACCCCTGACCCAACTCTCCTTGCTTGAAGATGAGTAATTTTAAGCATTCAGTACTAAAAATTATCTTTACTTTACCCCTGACCCAACTTCTCACGATGGAAGATGCGTAATTTTTAACGTTATGATTGTAACAAAATATTTCAAACTTTTCTGTTGAAGTTGTTGGATTTATAACCCGATAAGAGGGGTGATTCGTAAATCATTAATCAGGGATTGCCTGCCTGCCAATTTTTGTCAGCATCCTAACATCAGACTAGTGTCAGAATCAGACACTCCCTTCGTAAATTTTTTAGCCTTCTGAAAAAATATTTCCGTCGATATGAAATTCAAGAAACTATAATAATCTTATAATTCAGGCATCCACAGAAGCCAATCTTATTATACATACCTATATAGAAAACTATAGTATGTTTCTACAGAAAAATACAATACGAATGAATAATTTGTTCATCACCTTTCGTATTCAGATATTAAAATTTGCATGTTGGCTAGGAAGTAAGTAATCAAGCTGGAAATCGTAACTCAAGTGTTCAATCAGAAAATCTTCATTAAAAGTTTATTTTGAAATTGGTGTAATGTTGGGATAATTTGAGTTGAACCTGTTAAACTCAATTTACTTACCCCGAACAACCATGAGTATTGTTTAGGTAAATATGGGGATACACCGTAGTCTAGATTTCAACCCGACCTACACGACTAATTACATAACATGTGCTGTATGGGTATAAGGTTTCAAAAGCACAAACACCCATATCTGGAAGTAAACCATTTGTGTACCTAAACAATGTTAGAAGCATTTAAAAGTCATTATAGTTACTTACACATTGACAGATACTGGTGGAGCTTTATAGTGTATTTGACACAATATCACTGCTCTGTGAATCATAATCTATGATTTTGCTCCATTCTTGTTATTTTTTTAACCTAAGAGTCATTATCATCATCAAAATCTATTTCGTGGTGGGTAATGCCATTAAGTGTTTATGTTTATTTCTCCCTATCAATAGACATTGCAAATGAATGACCAATTTATGATCAGGATTAGATTGAAGAGCTTTTGATTAAGTAGGTATATTTAAGTAGGTAAACATTTATTTCACTTGAATATCATCCTCAACAATGCATGAATTCTTATGCGATGAATTTTATTAAAAATTCAAAATTTGATTGTGAGGGAATTTCAGGAAAATTCTCAAAAAGTAATTAGGTTCACTCAGGATTCCTCAGATCCATTTAAAAAGGGGACACTGAGAGGCATTTGAAAGACCTCCATAAGCGGCACAAACCATTAGGCCTTGGAAAAACTTCATGCTGGACATAAAGTAGAAACTCAAAATTACAAAATACATGGGAATGAAAAATCGGTGGATTTTAATATTAAATTTTATAAGAATGATTTTTTTTTCAGTTAAAATATTTTTGTTTCTACCATATTTCATTCTTTCATAATTTCAAATATTTCTCGATATGCATACCATCCCATCCATTTGGAAAAGCCTTTTGATCAAGATGGGTAATTTTATTTATAATAATGAAATTTAATATTATCAAGTTTCTACGGAAATAAGGATAATAATTTATTTCACCATTGTCATGAGAATTCTCATGAGAAAAAAGAAAATACATGCATCAAAGAAACAACACCTGAAAAGATCATAAACCAAATCAATACAACGAAAAGAATACACATTTATATATTTCACACTGGCACCGTAATAATGACAATGTATGTAAGGAAACTCACAAGAATTCTTCTCTGATGAAAATACACTTCTGTTGCTTTGAACTAGCTATGTAGATATGTTGGAAAAAGTTCCGCCTTGAATCCAAAAAATATATATGCTTCCATGCTAATGTTTTAACAGTTATTAATCTATATTTCAGGTAACTCAAGTGAAAGCACCAATGAAAATCATCAATTTACAAAACATGACTGAAAGCTGTACAGGAGTATGGAGTAGCAGTCTGAATGAGCAAGCGTTCCTTCAGAATGAATCATCAAAAATGAGGATGACATCGATTTATATTGTTATTTTTTCTTTTCTGTTTATTTTCCTACATTTTTGAGTGCAGCGTGATAGCATTTGATAGAATTCAACTGATAAAGAGACTGTCCAAATTGCTTTAATGCGTTTTGTTGATTCTCTTTTTCAAGGAAGAAATGAGAATTCAGGAATTGTGCACATTATTCCAGTCATTACAAGAACTTGACTTCAGATTTCCATGAAATACCAAATATATTTGGGCTATAATTAATGCAAATGCATTATTTAAAGCGATGAAATATTTTTTAAGATTTCTTCATACTTCATACCTAGTTAATTATGAATGATTGTATAGCTCATTTTCACATTCAGTTTACAGGCAGAAGTTTGGAGTTCTAATAGCATATCCCTTTAGTTCCTGTAATGAAACATACCTTATCAATTAACAAAGGTATAAAGCAAACTATTACGGTTTGTGACAAAAAATGTGTTATGTACATACATCCAGTTTTCATGGATGGATAAATAGACAAACTTGATCTGTTTGATTTAATTTGAAAAATGATTGTGTAATTGGTAAAGAGTTCTCACTAATGCACCATTAAAGTCTTTAGGCTGTATACTTTTGAGGATGTTTTAATTTTTCGTTTCATAGTATTATCCCTTAGTACCAATCAGTTGTAATCTAACACTGAAGGCACAAACAAACTTGATGGCCCAGGATATTAATTTTGAAGCATTCTTACATGCCATCATTTTTATTTAAAATAATTATTGATGAACTGTTTATAAAGCAATAATGTTAGTTCCTCCTGCTTAATATATACTTGAATGCTGATCATACTTCTCTTTTTATGAGTCATTAAGTACACAAGTAGCTTCATTAGTGAACCCATGTGATTGATTTTAAAGTTTAAACTTCTGTATAACATATATGAAGGCTTACTGACATCTCTATAGCCAAAAATAGACACCTGTACTTTGGGGAAAGTAAATATTATATCAATATGAAATGATATTCCTTGTATGTTGAAGAAAGATTTCTCTGACTTCTGACTCCTGTTATGACATTTTTTTCTCAAAACAAAAATATTGCCAAATCACATTTGAGATATACTTTATGTATTATGTTCCCTGATTAAATTTTAGAAACACCTTTGAAACTCTTGCATCCATTGGTTGATCATTTTTTTAAATACTAAAAAGCCAACACAACTGTATGGAAAGCATGAACTTTTCTGTACAATGTTTTTCAGAAATGTGAGTGATTGAAGTTATAATAAAATATCTGAAAGATATTAAAAATCGTATTTATTCGTAAAATTCCCATTTGATTAGCTTCAACCACAAAATATCTTGTCATGTCATTTCATGCCTTCCTAATTGAAAAAAAATCATCTTTCCCCTTTAATCTCCATTTTACATCATCTCATCACTAATTCAACTTTCCATATTCGATGCTTCTTCAGGACAAGAGAGTAACAGATTAATATATCTAGAACCATCAGGTGCATCACAGCAGAAAAAATGGTCAAAAAATACAAAATAAGCTACGAATTCTGCTATTTGGGAAAAGAAGATGGAGCAAAATGAAAATTATCTGCTCAGTGGTATCAGTTGTAAATTTATGGAAACAATTCATTTAATAAGAGGAAAAGAAATACTTGGTCTTTCTACAAAGATATTCTAAAATGATTGATCGATAGGCCTATATATTTTTTTTAATATGATCAGATATGAAAGATCAATCTCATTGATTTTTGTTTGGATTGAGGTGTTTTTTCTACAATATTAATTAATTAATTCTGTGGTAGCCTTTGTAAAGAGAAAACCATGCATCCATTGGTTGATCAATTAAAAATTTCAAGAACAAAATTTCTTTTCATGCCATTTCATGTCTTCATAAAAAAAAATTTGTTCTGAAACACACTATATAGCCTGAAGTTTCATTATTTTTCTGTTTTATCCAATTATTCCATGGATATTAGGCAAGGGTCGAGCCACATTGACACACCGGTTCCCATGAGATCACCGAAGTGAAACAATGTTGGGCTGGGACAGAGGTTGGATGGGTAACCCTCCACCATTATACCTCTCCTGTGGTGCTCTTGTCCTCTGTCTGCGAGTGGCAGGCAGGTTAAATGTGGGTTGGCACAATGGATCTAAAGAGTCACACAAAGTACCAGGGGGGCTCCAGAAGGCCCCCAGCCCACCCCTCCATTTGTTTTCCACAAATATTGAGTTAATTGTCCTGGCTTACTCTCCAGATACTACTATGCATATATTTTAACATTAACCAAACCGTTATACACAAAAAAATAAACATAACACTAAAGGCGCTATTTAGTTAGCTAACTAGTTGGTTTTTGGTAGGCTAGGTTTTATGCATCCTTACACACCATCTAGTAATATGGGAAAAAACTTCACTCAAGTGTACCTACCTATATACTTGAAGAATGGGCACACATTTAAATTTTACCCAGGCTTAGAAAAATTTCCCTTCGCATCCACATAGCTTTTCGTTTCCTAAAATAAATACATAATTAGAGTTAGCTCAGAGGCACACAAACTATACTTCTGCTGCAGGGCCAGATTTCTAAATAGGCTGAAAAGGCTGCAGCCTAGAGTGGCAAAATTTATGGGGCGGCACTTTGGCAATTTACTAAAAATTGAAAATATCTAATATGTATAACATATGAGTCCATTAACTGTGAGTCTCTAAAAATGGATTTAGCCTACAGGTGGCATACTCCTAAATCCGGCCCTGTTCTGCTGTTATTCTTGTGGCCACTTATGCACAGTCCTTCCAAAACAGTCTCACCTTGGAAGAAACACTTTGTGGCCAGAATCATGCACTGCGTATACAAAGAAGAATATTTGGTCCTATACCCTGAGCAAAGACTTCCGATGGAAAGGAGAGGGATGCACTTTCGATGAGTAAGGTATGGCTGATAAATTGTTAGAACCTATGCTGTCCCCAAACACACGCCCCAGGGGTCACCAAAGGTCGCCCTTAAAATATGTGGAAAATCCAAACAAAACCTCATATTGGACTTGACTCTTCAAATTCTGCTGACATAAATGAAAATACTAACTACATGAGTCCCCATTTTTCCATCATATTGGGTTCCACCAAACTGTGACAGAAACCAGGACAACATAAAGTGAATTACCATTCTCTGTACTTGTACACTTTGTATGTAGTTTGTGAATGCTTGCACAATTTTCACAGGATTTCTCTGATAGCCCATTTGCATATGACAAACTTTATTTCACCAAAAATGCATCAATGCAAGATACAATTTCAAAGAATTGAAATAAGCATGCATTCCAGCCATTTTAATTTATTAGATATTTTCTGTATTAAATAGCATAGTTCTCACAATCGCCGTGTCAAAAAAGTGGATTGAGATGACAGAGTCACTGGGTTCATATTTCACAGGTCATATAAGCCAAGTGAAAGTTAGTGGCCTATGGAAAGAAATGCATTTTTGACTAGGACGAAGTACATTTTTGCGAACAGCCTCCAAGGGGTTTCATTCCTTTTCTTCTCTCCCCAGGGAACCGACCAAGGTTCAGGTAAGCCGGTCCCTTCAAGTTTTCTACTCCAAGCTCATTCTTCCTAGCATTTAGGGGCCAAACAAGCGATACCAGTGAAAGATGGAAAGCTAAGCAACATATAGTAGTGACCTACTGTAAAATAACTTTAAACTAACATTGACAAATGATCACCAATTAGAAAACTCAAAAGTTGTCCCTGCTTCCCTGAGTGGATGGAAATAATTCTACAGGGAAATTCAAATCTTTGCAAGTTTTTAACAATCATATAAAGTTGGATGAGATTTTATCAGGTAGGGTACTTCCAAGACATGAAACAGTTTTTAGGCAGCAAAATAAGTGCATGCTCCTACATGTTTTGGTAATTTTCCAAGGTCTTAATTTTCATGCATATGATTGAAACTAATCTCAGAGGCTCCCCAGTTATATCTACTGCAACTTGAGACAAGGACTTGAAAGAGGTGAAAACCTTGCAAAAAACCATGCATCACATGAATATCAGTGATAATTTTTATTAAAAATTTGTGCAGATGTGGCTGAAAATTTTGGCAGAGCATCATGTAGAGGCCTGCAAATGGGCACAAAATCCAGGCGACCCTCGCCCGCCCGTGCCAAGTTCCCTCACCCATATTCGCCTCGGCCCGTGTGATGTAGATGCCAGACCGTGCCCGCTCGCCCAGGGTACCCACATCCTAGGCGGGTGCCCGGGTTGCTTGCCCAAAATGAGGGGAGTGGGGTGGTAAAAGAGTGAGCGAAAAATATTGCAAATGGCAAAGACCCTTGAGAAAGATACCCGGCGGTGACAATCTTAGGGCGGTCGCCCGGCCTAGAGGCCCACCCAGCTGATGGGTGACCGTCTGTACTTGGCAAGTTCTCCGTTAGGTCACATTTGTGACACTTCGGAAAAGTCCATCAAATGTCTTCCGGTTGTGCCTCTCTCTTTATCTCTTGCACACAGGCGGGTGACCCTCACCCGTATTTTGCACCTGTGTGCAGGCCTCTAAGAGCATGTAATAGTTTCATGCATAACGATGTAATCTGGAAAATGGAATGACTTGGGAGACAATTAAGTCAAATTTGAGTTTATTTTTTTATCACAGGGAGTATCATAGTCCACATGCCTGATGAAATGTTTAAGTCACACTAAATGCACATGTGGGTGAGAATTGGGCCCCATCCTCGTGTTACGGCATGTCAACCATTTCATGCTTTTCTTTGTTTACAACTTGAATTGTTTCATGTCAAAGCCATTTTTTCTGTAAAAACTAATTTCAAGATTTTAAATATTTAGAGGTAATTCACATTTACTTTATTTACACTCAATCCAATGAATGAATTCTTAGGGACTGCAACCATATTTCGTAATATCACGTACTGTTTCATGCATTTGGGTTATCCTTTTTGTTGGAATTAGCAAGTTCACCTTATAATATCAAGTTTTTGCTGTATTATGTTATGGCTATCCATGTGAGGTGACCTAAGATCATATGCACCATTTAGGATAGGTGAGTTATTGAGTAGAGCTGGGAATATCTCGGGGAACAGAAGAGAGAAACATAGTATTAGCCCCGTGTTTACCAAAAGCACCAAGGGGTCCATGGTTTATCATCCTATCTGACTGATGTAGTGCAGCACTTAATTGCTCTCCATGTAGCATTCAAGTAGTGTTGTCGATGCAAAACATGGGAACTTGGGCCACTGGGATGGGAGGCTGGTATTATAGCCACTACACCAATCTAATCCTCATTTGTTATACACTCTGTTCTTCGAGTAGGCACTTGAAACGTGAAATTCGAAATTGTGCCACTATATTAAAATTATTCCACTTTGACATAATTGGACGTTTTTCCAGATTTCTGTTGTCTGAAGTGCTAATGAGATGTGTCCTTGTAATGTGTTTTCAAAATACCTCAAGAATGTTATAATGAACAATGCTAACATCTCTTTCACAAATAAAAAGCAAATTGTGTTCTAATACTGGCAATAATTACGGAAAACTTATTGAAAGTAATAAATGGCCAGTTTAAAGCTAAACGATACACATTTTCACCATGCATAGAAGACTTTCTCCTAGGTTAACCAGATTGTTAGATCATTCAGCTAAGCCCTTCCCCCATCAGATTCGTTGAGGATCTAATGATTTTAAACATTTAGAGGTAATTCACATTTACTTTATTTACACTCAATCCAATGAATGAATTTCAATCTTCCCCAAAAGACTGTAAAAGTTCTTACATTACTACTCTAAAGTACATTAAAAGACAATGAAAAGAGTTACATGTATTCATTCCAAATCAGAATCAAATACCTCCGGTTGGACCTAATACATGTAACATCAAACATTAATCACACAAGCATATTAATATTCATGACTTACCTGTTCTCCCAGGAGGAGATACTCAGAAAAAAAAGTTTATAAGAGCAACAATCAAGCAAATTGGGCTTCACCCTGAAGATGAAACTAACTAAAAATGGATGTTATCACTGCTCTCACATCATATACTTCGATTAAAACACTACCTGATTTGGGCAGTCTATTGTTTTAGAAGAGATTTTTCTTTTACTTAGTTTTTCCTAGTCCTCAGTCGAGTTCTGAAGCCAATATTTCCTCCCCTTGGCCACATATCACGGTTGATGCCCTGCCTACCCGATATCAATTCTCAAAAATTTCTTACTTTAAGAAGAAAGAGGTCAGAATA
Organism: Platycnemis pennipes; assembly: GCA_933228895.1. Classification (NCBI taxonomy): domain Eukaryota; kingdom Metazoa; phylum Arthropoda; class Insecta; order Odonata; family Platycnemididae; genus Platycnemis; species Platycnemis pennipes. Next base: position 83,067,436 of record OW121846.1, read on the forward strand.
AGCACAGAAGGTTTTGGATAACATTTTTACATAGACACTGACAAAAATGATTCAAATTATCCACCCAATGTATTTTCAAGTAATTCTTGCTTTTCCTGACCCATAAGGCCTTCCCAATTTATGTCATCCCATAATATTAAATCTTCATTGCACAACAAAGCGATGTCCTCAGTCTCTTTATTATTTATGGCCATGTGTGCCATGTTCGGTATTAATTTTTCCCTTCATTGCCCATTTAAATGGCTGGCATGTGATATTCAATGCTATGCTCTAAGATTCCAATTTCCTTTGCCTCTTTTACTCCTCCCTAACTTACCAGTTCATGTCTGCCATGAGCAAAAATATTCCTTCCACTTTCATTTACCTTAGACGTTCTGTTAACTCCTCTAGTGTGAATGTTGTCTCAATCCTCTGCTTTAGCAAAAACTCAATTCTTATCCCCTAGGATATACATATCGTCATGCTCTTGTATCTTCCAACATTGGCTTCAGCTGTCCTCCTTTTTTTTTTGGAGATTATCCTTTACATTCTTGTCACTGAAGTAGAACATGGTCGCAAGCAAAAGAAATTGACAGCCATTGCCTATATTTTCTAGCAGGCTCTTAGGTCAATATGCATTATCATTATTAGGCTTTCATAAACAACAAAATTAAATAATTCCCATGGGTAAATCAAAGCACATAATAAGTTACACTCTCGGTTTACAAAATGAAAGTCGACTCCTCTATTATTCTTGGTTCAAGGACCTCAAGTGTATGGAAAATTGAACAATAAGGCGTATCAAACACGATTGGAGAAATTAATTCCATCAAGTATGCATTTAAATGTTTGCCTGTATCTACTGATCATGCTAAGGCCTAAATTATGTCCTACACACACACACACTCATCCACATATTGCCTTTAAGTATTCTGGTTGGCATCAAATCATCAATACCAATAGTTCAGTAATCTCTTTGGCTTTTATTGTCAGTAATTTATAGTTTAGGCATCAAAACACTTCAAAACAAATGTCTTGAAATTGAAGGTTACATAAAACATTACTCCTCCATAACTCCCGGGCTACTAACAACAGACCACAGCTAATGAAGAGGTTAAAAGCTGTCGCAGGCCTAGCTTCAAGGTTCATGCATCCCTGAGACATTGGTTTTCAGCATTTAAATAAACATACTTATTTGAAATTTTAGCAGTCATATCAGCACTGTAGAGTTGCACCATTTAAATCTTCAATTGCTGAAAAACAAGAACCCAACCAGGGATAGGAAGGATCTCAAATGCTTTAATTTCAGAGAACATGAAAAAACAATGCATTTTGCATTGACTTAAGTTAAATGAACCCTTGCTAATTTCCTAATAAATTTTGTCCATTGAAATCAATACGATGTTGTGGTTTATTTCATTCAGGGAGTAAATTATTTCCAAGATCCAGTGGCAACATGGTTTCCCTTACAATCAATGGTATGCTACATGATTCATTATAAATTAAATGCAATAAAATGATTCACGCCGTAAGAAAATCAGCCTCACAATTTGGCACCGACAAACTGTACTTTCTAATATGTACAATAGACATAGCTGAAAAGCTAGAAAACACCTTTTTATGAAATGATGGGGCAATTTTATGTATCAAAATTTTACTTGAGTAAACATACCTTTGTTTTTACAGAAGAAATGTATAATAGGTCCACAGTTTGATACAAAATGTACAAAATATCAATGAGTAAGAAACAATCTGTGCCTTCAGGCACCTGTACAATGAAGTGAACACTCCACATTTACCTCACCACAGAAATATTATATAACAAATAAAAATTAAAGATACAGCAATGAATTCTTTAAACATAATCCATAGAATTCCACTCAAATTCAATATACTTAATCACAAAAAATATGCTGGAGCCCTCCAAAAACCTTAGACAAACAATTTTTAATCTCCAGAGTAGCAAGCTTATATTAAAAAAGATCATTGATACTTATAACCCCTAAGTGTGAAAACACCAGAAGTAAATGACTACAGTACTGTCACCAAATAGCATCATCTATGATTATTATGATTTAGATGGAAGAAAAAGGTTGTGCCATCATGAATATCATTACACATTTAACATTGACATTTCTTTCAGCACTCCCAATCACAAAAAATAGACTGAAAACTATGCACTTCTTCATAGTGGATTTTTATTAATGTGGTTGAGTGGGCCTGTTTAACATTACATACATTTATTCTGGCGTATATTAAACGAAGTGAAGCCTGGCCATCATCATTTATTATCTACCACACCAAACAATACTAATTCCACAAACCAATGGCATTTACAGTCACTGCATATAAACATGCTCTTCACATCCACAGTTATTCAAAATGCAATAATGAAAGACTTAAAAAAGCATGGTGATCCACACTAGTTATTTGTACTAAAGTGCAGCTTGAATAGTGATACCTCTGGTAAAAATGACAGCATTGGCCACTGACTAGATGTCAACTGAGGTAACACAAACTTCTATTAGTTTTATTAATCATTTCATTCCTCACAAAATCATGACAAAGTTTATAGTTGATTATCGATTAATAAAACTCTGTCGTTTCAACTGGTAGCGGACCATTTTAAAAAGGAACCAAGAATTCATTTATGCAAAAATACAGTAACAAAATAAAAAAATTGGAATAAATTCATTAACGGGTAAAGTTGCTCATATGATCCATATCCCTACAACATGGCTTTGGAGCAATTGCCCATGTGCTATATCACAAAAGTGGAACTGTGTGAACAGGCTTTGTCCCAGATTTGCCATCTATTGCAGAAATTTTTGTTACATGTTCAGTTTGGCACCTTGATTGAGCCCCAAAATGCACAATTAACCATAACAAATGTTCTTACACCAGTCATTAATCATTCTATATTTACAGACTGAATGTAATATAAAGCTAAGAGACCATTTTTTTATTATTATACAACTCATCAATCTCTAAAGTGATTATGACAATTACATACACATTCCAAAGTAATGAAAGGCATTTGAACACTTTCTTATTAACATATTATTTGTCAGGCCATTTACTTAATATGCTTATTTCACCTAAATACAAAACAATTTTCAATTAAAAAGATCAAGGTTAACAGGTAAAGCTGACAAAATATCAGCATGACCTAAATAGTTATATCTCGCAAATAGAGTGAAATGAGCGTACCATCAGATAGTTTCGACATAACTAAATACAAATCAGCCAGTTGTGCTCCAGACAATAAAAATCCTAATTACACCATTTCAGGTCACAATCAGAATTTGTGTGGTATGATAATTATAGCTTGTCACTATTTTTACATGCATGCAAAAATGTTCATAAATATTTGCATATGTTAAAGACTCGAATCATTTTCTGATGAGAGTTAAAACAGCATTGGTTAATTTCAATTGCTACAAAAATCTTTTTTTTTTAGCTGGGAAAATTTTTGTTTTCCGACACATGGCTCCTTCTTTGTCAGCTTTTTAGGACTCAGTCACTTGTGTCAGATACATTACAAATACTCAAGAAGACAATAATAGACCAAACATAAGTTACAGGAATGGCAAGCAAGTCTTAAACATGAATACAATAATAAATACAATTCACTCGACTCATATAATAAATAAAGCCATTGAAAGGTCTCTCAAGGTTTACACAATAGCTCTTTTGCGTTCATCTGATATATTTGTTTTCCAATCATATCCGCACCAATGCGACAAAAACATTATTACCAACATAATGCTTCTTGAGTCCATATGATATTTCTGTTTTCCAAACCATATCCACTCAAATATGACTTGCACTCTGCTTCTTGAGTCCATCTGATACATCTGTTTTCCCAGCCATATCCACTTGAATGTGGCAAAAAAATTATTACCAAAGCAAATTTATGGCTTAATTTGGCAGTTTAGAGCAGCATATACTGCGCAGTGCACAACACAGAAGGATCATCACATTTTAAAAGTACACTTAACAAGCACACTATTCTTAACAATGTCGATCCCCACTATCTTTTCTTTGTGATGTGTAATTTAGAACATGGTTTTCCAGAATGCCCTTTTTTAATCAACTTTTCCCCCTTAAAAACACGTGACTTCTTAGGCTCCGGTGAACCATTGCAGCAAGGACAGCCCTTTTTAACATGACCCCTGAGGGAAGACCTACGCAATGATGATTTCATTAATCCAGATGCATTTGGACAATCTGTCTGGAGATTCAACTCTCCATCTTTACTTAATACAAGGGATTTTGACAGTTCTAAATGTCCTACAGAAATATTCTGCTCAACACTAGTTTTAGACGAGTTTTCACTGGAGGGTTCAGATGATACTGATGATTCACTTTCTAGCAATGGCCTATCAATACACGAGAAGTGTTTGCTTCCAGTAGGAGTAGAAGTAACATTCTCCAGCTCCAGTGAATACCTAGAACATGTAATGGACTCTTTACCTTTCCATTTCTTCAGACAAACTCTTGGATACAAATCTATTTTATCCAATATCTTCTTAGCGTTTTTTTCCATGACATGTTTCCTCAGAGATTTACCCAAAGAGTTCCTTTTCTGAGTATTTTTCTCTTCATCACTTTCAATACCATTTACAGGAGGAAGTATTGCATTATCATCATCAATACCCTCAAGAACAGGCTCATCTACATTATCCTTAGGCAATTTTGATGTCGCACTAAGGGGTAACAGATTACTGAAACTGTGGTTAGCTGTTGCCTCTTGAAAATCTGGGATGGACTTACCATCGTCATCCTCCTCGGGGCTAGTTGATGAACTTCGAGTTTCCTTCATCATCCCATATGTTCTACCACACTTAGAACTCTCACTTGTACTCTCTTTTTCAACAGAATTAGATGACTCCCAGCTGTCGCAAGTGTCACGCGAGTCTCCCTGGTCACAAAGATAGTTTATAAACCGGCAAACTCTTGAGCGTTTAGTTCCCCTACGGCAATAGTCTTTACCATATGTATGACATTTCTTTCCATATGTAATGTTAAACTTCTGAGCTGCGGTTTGAGCAGGTGGAATTTCAAGGGTTAGCGAACTAGGTGAATTAGGGGATGCTGCTGTGTCATCATGGGGAGATGAATATGTCACATCCGATGAAATTGTGGGGGTAGTGGTGTGTGTGGCTCCTTCGACAGGATGTTGCGATAGACTATCTTCCCCAGATGAACTGGAAAAGGGAACAGAATTCACATTGGACTGCGATAGGGCCTTCGAGCCATTTAATGATCCTGTGCCTACCTCCCCTACATTACTCCTGGAAGCCCGTTGAAGAATAGGCTTCCTCTTCTCATCATCTTTTGTTACTTTCCGATACTCTAGTGCACCATGATGATTCCTAACTGACACCCACTTCTTCTTTTCTCCCCTATGCCTTAACAAATACTTTCTTGGCCTTGGAGGGGTGGGTTTTTCCTTACGTAGCCCACCTTTGCTGCCAGACAAATTCAATGTTTTCGAGCAACCGGCACTTTCATGAACTCCCTCTGCACTTGAAGATGAATCAACTGACCGAAAGTCTGAGCTAGAAAATGGCTCAGAGGAATCAACATTTTGAGCACATGATGTATCTGGCATTGTCTGGTCATACGTTGGCGAGGGATTGGGGTCCAGCAAAAGGTCAGCCTCTGGAAAGAGATCACTTGTACTAGGTTCATCAACACCTAAATCTTCACATTCCTCCGACAAACTCTTCTGCAACCTTAATTCTTTCTCCAACTCCAACCGTGTTTGCCTGAATTCTCTTTCAATAGCATCAGGAACTCTATTTATTTTCTCAACACGCTGCTTACTTTTTTCTGGTTTCTTTGCTGCAGGGTACGTACTATACTCCAAGACATCATCACCAAAAAGCCTTCTCTTTGCGACTGAATGAGAGGCTTCAATAGATGGGGTAAAGTTGGGACGACAGCTGTCATCAGACTCCCCTTCTTTTAACTCATCAGGAAGTGAATCAGTTATTCGAGGTAAATTGAGACAGGCTTCTGACTCAACATGTGCCCTCAGTAAAGCTGACTCCACTGGCACAGCTTTACCTTGGCTAACACTCACTCGTTTTACCACAGGCACATACCGCCAAGGTGAATCACTAGTCTTGCCATCACTTTGAGCTCGTTTTACTGGGAAGCAGTACTCTGAACTGGATGCAGCTGATAGAGTTCGAGCTAACTTCCTTTCTAGTTCATCCTCAGAACTCCGCTCTTCACATAACTTATTCTCAGTGGAAATTACCTTAGTTGTATCATCACCAGGAACCAATTCCTTTGGAATTCTGGTAGGCACACTGACATCCATTACCAAATTCTTGGCTAAATCAATGGGATTCTCCAAAGAACTAGACTCATCTACGGATTTCGACTGGCTAGGAGGTAATTTTTCCTTTTCATTTGAAACTTTATCCTTATCATGTGAAATAGTCTCATGCATCAGTTGTCCCTCCAGTGGATATTCTGGATTCTTTTCATCTCGATTCTGGGATGATGGACTGCCCACACTCTGATGAATATGGATCCTCTCGGGACTGTCTTTTGTTAAGAAGGAGGAGCTCTGTGGACCTGGAATTTCATATAAAAAGGGGTGACATAAGATTATTTGCAATATGACTCTAGATACCATAAAATTATTAAGCACAAAAACTACATGTATACAAAATTTCAAACGATGTAAATGAAATCAATAATTTTTAATACAACATCCATAACTCTTTCCTATTTAGGTCAGCCCTCTACCAATTTAAATTGCATGAAAACAAAGTATTTCAAATGTGATAAAGGAGCATTCTGAGCAAACGACATTTCATGCACAATCAAATGTGTACATAAAATAACATTAAATTTATTGTCCTCTGAAACATTTTAACAGTTCCTCTTCAGTTGAAGAAAGCATACAATCAGACAACTTTCAGCTATGTGAGAAGGCAATGATTCAAATTCAAGTTTTTCAGCCATTTTTAGTTTATATATTGACTATCCCATATGCTGTAAATGTCCAAAGATACTGAAAACATGAGTTAGTGCTAGGATTCCATAATTACAAACAGGCATTAAACAACAATAACAAGAAAACTTTTATGGGGATAATGAAGCTTTAATCACAGGGTTTCAGATAAACGGGAACAAAAAAATTTCAATGCATTTCCGATTCAATGGAAAAATGTCCACTCAGTAAAGAATATTTGCATAACATCCAGCATTAATCAGAGTCAAATCTTTGTTACGATTTAAATTAGGTATTTTTCATTGAAACCTTCTACAATGAACTCCAATATATCTCACATCCCCAACTGCTGGCTCCAACTCCTTTTTCACCTAACTTACCCTAATAAATAATCTTTTCGTGCCAAGAATGTCCACATTCATCTTCCTTCCTGTACATTGCACTACTCCCTTTATTCTCAAGACTAAAACCAAAAGGAATCATATTCAAAATGCTTGTGGTATGCTAAGAGACTGGGATTTATCTTACATATATCTCTGGGAATTTATCTTATATATTATCTTACACTCGTTACTTTTCCCAAATGTGGGCCAATACTAGGGTGCATCTTCCTAGCCTAATAATAAGGCATTTATTATCCTTCAGTAAATCAATTACAATTTTTCTTTGATTTTAATTCTGGATTCTGTGATGTGTATTTTTGGAGCAATAAATATTTGCTATTATGAACAAGAGATGGGTAAAATCCAGTTTTTCTTGAATTCAAATCTTAATTTTACCCTTGAATCTCATTTCAAATCCAAATCTTAAATTCATCCTTGAATCTCATTTCAAATCTGAATATTAACTTTATCCTCAAACCTAAATTTTATCTCAAATCTAAATGTTAATTTTTCCTTGAATCCCAAGTATAATTTCAAAGCCAAATCTTTAATTTCTCCAAAATGCTATATTTTATTTGGAATTATAATATTAATTTTACGCATAAAATTGAATTAAACACTCCTACCACAAGTATAAAACATTTTATTGCTTTAAGCTTTTATTTAAAAACATGAACACTTTAACACGTTCGGGATCAAGCAGATTTCTCTTCACCAATATCACAAATAATGTTCTACTTAACAGTCTCTTTGAGTGCAGTGTTGCTAGTGGTTCTGAATGGTACTTCCTAGCCATTTATGGTACTACAGTAAAAGCTCTATATAAAGGGGGAGCAAAAAAATCACTTGCTATATCGAAGTCTGGTTATTACCGAAGGTGTTTTAATAATCCTTTCACAGCCAATTCCTACTTCATTAATGATAGTTTAACCAATATTGCCGGGGTTTTGGAAGAAAGGCTGAAAGATATGAAATATGCACAACACCCTTTGGGTGGAACATTTGGGGGAAAAAATTATTTTTTATTAATGCAAATGACAGACATCATGAGCATAACCTTGTGAATATGCAACGTGCTGCATATGCTTCCAATTGTCACTTTTAGGAGATGCTGTGAGTGGATTTTTTCATCTGAGCTTTCACATCCATTACAGGTTGCATCAGAGTTAGAACAGGTTTAAATAACAAAGAAGTTGATATCTCGGCTATTTATTGGGGAGAAATGCCCCCCCTCCCTTTCCTTAGCCTTATTCAGTAATGTTTATCGTTGGCAATTTCTACGCTCTCATGTCTGAAGGCATTGAGCCAGCCTGAACCTCTTCCACGCGGCAATGAGTTGAATGCCATTATCACGGTTCTATCGACATTTCTCTATTTCGACTGCCTCCTGTATCAATCTTGGGTAGTACATAGCATAGAGTAAATATAGTATTCTTACTCTAGGGGAGTAAAAAGTTCTTTTGCTATTAACTGTGTCTTTTCCATTAGATTATTGTCCTCCCCACGGACCTACGGAAGAAGCGTGTTCTGCGACGGTGGATTCCTTTATGCTCCCATGAATAATTGCTCTCTGGTATTCTTTCAGCCTACATGACACAGAGTGCCCTGTTATGCCACAAGAGCACCATCATGGAAACAGGTTTCTCAAATAATATATTTATTTATGTTTCAGATTATGATCAAGGGTGGTGGCAGTAATATTGAAATGAAAGGAACGCAAGGATTTTTGTCTGCCATGGATGTAAGTGACTTGGATTTTTAAGGATTCGGATTCAAGGTGAAATTCAATAGATTTGAGGATTTGAAGATTCAATGAAAGAGGCATTATTCAAGGGACTCAAAGATTTGAATGCCCCTTACCTATTTTATACCTTTCCACCAGATTATCTTCTCAAAATTTATGATACCCCCAGCTACATTAGTAGCAGTGTTACTCAAATCTAGATACAGCATGGCCTACCATTTGCTTTGTTTCTACTCTTAAATAACCATTTGCCAGCCCCGGTGGTGGCGGAGTCAATCCCTTTCCTGCCATACTCGAGGTTGCATGTTCAAGTCCTGCCCAGGGAGGATTTTCATTTTCCAGGGCATGGACGTCCGTATGATTAATTACAGCTAATTGTGAGAGGGCTTAATAGTGTTGAATTTGCTGTATTAATAAAGGCATTTAATTTACACTAAATAGCATAGGCGGCCATACCGTAAGCATGAGTCCAATACAGAAAAGCAGCTCATAGGATTATACCAGCCCTTTCAACTAGAGATGAGTCTATACCAAAATTTATCGATTATCGATACCGATACCATCAACCTACATATTTATACATTTTTTAACCTAGTTTTCTAGTACATTATTATTAAATGTTCAATGAAATCTAAATATACAATTTTACAAAACAACAATAATATATTTGAATATACAGTGAACTCTCGTTAGTAAGTTCCTTGATAGCACATTTTCCTTGTTAGCACGTTCATTTCCTCAGGTCCGGGTCACAGTGCATGTCAATAATCCTGGTTAGCACGTTTTAGTTACATCTTTAGCACGTTCATAGGAGGACCAAATCAAATTTGTCCCAGTAAAATAACCGCCCTATAAGTTAACATGACGATGAATAACACCCAAGGATTCTCACATTAAAAAAGATCGTTACTGTTTACAATAAAATTTGCTAAGTACATTATAGTTAAAAATTGTTTATGAAGAAGTAAAAATGCGGCATTCACAAACATTTGAACTGGCCATTCAGTATTTGGCACCCACAAGCAGACGATTTTATTGTGATGTTTGTTTTATAAATGTTGGCTGGGCATCAAAACTGTGAAAACCAGTACCTACCTTGAGAAATTAACAGTGTAACGAGTGATTCAAGTGTGACAAGTGATTAGAATTAGTCATGGAGAAGCGAGAGTTGAAACGACAAATATTGACCATTGAAAAGCTCAAACTCCTCCGAGAAGTGGATGAAAATCCACACATGAAGAGTGTCGAAATAGCAGCCAAAATGAAAATTCCACCGTCAACATTAAACTATTGTAAAAATAGGAAAAACTAGAAAATACAACGCAAGAGGGTATGAGCAAGTACAGGATATGAGTGCGAGGTGGCAAATTTTGTGAGTTGGAGGATGTCCTCCTTAAGTGGTTCAATCATGCGCGCTCATCGAATGTGCCATTAAATGGTGTAATATTACGTGAAAAGGCCTCATACTTAGCCGATAAAATGGGCATCAGTGATTTTAAGGCTTCAAATGGATGGGTTGAGGGATTTAAAAATGCCATGGCATAGTTTACAGGTGTATTCAAGGTGAGGCAGCCAGCGTGGACACTAACATTCAAGAAACATGGAAAGATGTCACCCTCCCAAGCATCATTAAAAACTAGCCCGAATGACGTTTTTAATCCAAATGAGACAGGCTTATTTTTTAATCTTCTGCCTGATAAAACTTTGGCTTTCAGAGGAGGTAAGTGTCATGGAGGCAAAATGAGTGAGGAGAGGTTGACAGTCCTATGCTGCAATAAAGTGGATCGGAAAAATTGATTCCATTAGTAATCGGGAAATATAAACGCCCCAGATGCTTCAAACATGTTTGGACATTACCTTGAATGTATGAATGCAACTCTAATGCCTGGAAGACCACAACAATTTTTGAAAAGTTCCTGCGAGCACTGGATGCCAAGATGGGTGGACAAAATCGTAACATTTTGTTGCTCATTGATAACTGCACAGCACACCCAATAGACAATGCATTTTTGAGAAATGTTAAAGTGGCATTTTTTCTCCTAATTGCACAAGTGTTTTTCAGCCCCTCGATCAAGGTATCATACAATGCATAAAGCATAAGTACAGGAAACTACTTGTCAACGAGAGGTTGGCCAACCTTCAAGTGTCAGGCCAAAAAGTAAATATCCTAAAAGCGATGCATTTTGTGAAGTGTGCCTGGGACTCAAGAGCCGAGATACATAAGAAATTGCTTCCGTGCATTTGGATTTCTTCGAACCACGAATGAGGACCATACTGCGTTGTTTATCCCTAGACGTATTAATTACATGGAAAGTATGAGAAAAAAATCACTGGGAGGCTCCGCTAACTATGATGCTGAACTTAAGGGAATTGCATACAAAACGTGCAGTTTGGTCATTATAGTCATAATTAACTATGACTATAACCCATAATTAACTAACCCATCAACCTAATATGTATTTTCTTGGAAGGCATAATAAGTGGAAGTAAAACTTTTTTTACAATAAATGAACAGCAGCCATCTACCAGAATAAACTAAAATGAACGGAGCATTCCCCTGAACGTTATGCAACTCATGAATACATCTCTAACGTTCCCTGTAAGGCCAAACCTCTTTAGCACGTTTTCCTGGTTAGTGCATTCAGAATTTCGGGTCCCTTCCAAAACGTGCTAATAAGAGTTCGCCATACTATTTACTTTGCGAAAAAACTTCTGATATTCCCCTATGAGAACAATATGAAAATAAAAACCGTTTGATAACACAAAAGTTTTATGTTTTTTTACATGAGCATGTTAAATAACAAATGCCATGTTTAATAACAAAACATGTTTGGTATCAGATAAAAAATGTAATAAGAGATTCATAATAATATGCGAAAAACACAAACCAAAGCCAAGTTCTTAGACTGGATCAAAATCGTATGGCACTAGTTTTAGAAGCTAATAACAATTTGACTAACATGTTCATAACTCCTTGATAGTAAGAGGGAACCAAAAATGCAAAAATATTTGCATAAACAAACAAAACATAAGCATGCCACTGCGAGCAAAAACAGGAGGCAATTAGCAACAGCAGCGTCATATTTAGGAATGTCATATTTGAGGTGGTTTGTGACCTGACTAAATTGCTTCGAGAGGGAGCTAAGGGGGCCATTCAATAATTACGTCAAGCTTGAAAGGTGGGGAGGGGAGGAGGTCTATTCTTATGGTCTCGCAAAGGGGGGTATGGAAATCGAAGATGACCTTGCGTAACATTTTGTTTACATGTGTGATCGTACTTGTATTACCATTTTAATAATCATAGTCTCGTATTTTTAGAACTGCAAGCACGTATTTACTACAAGCTACCTCTAGACCTGAGTCTCGGAAGTTAAAAAAAAGGCGAGGTAAAATCTTCCGAAAAACATAGCCTTGGATTCTTTGTGATAAGCAGAATACACGGTGATCATGAATTTTAACACTAATAGGCAAATATTGCATTAAGGATATACAAAAGGGATACATTGTACAACTGATTCACAACGTAAATAACTAAGATTCACAACTGAATGTTTACAAATTGACTTATTCTATGCATTTCGGCAACGGACATTAGTTTTAGTTGGTGAAATGTTTTGGTGAAATAAAGGGTGGGAAAGACTGCCCGTAAACGTAATGGTAGAAAAATAACGAGAATTTTCTATCCCAGCTTCTCCCTGTTATGAGAATTCCCTGACTATTCCCATACTTTTCCAGATTTCCAAAATTCCCTGACAATTCCAGGTTTTCCCCGTTTTCCCTGACGATTGCCACCCTGTTTTAGGATTTTTAATCTATACAGAAAAACAGCAACAAATGTATTTCCAAAAAACAAGTAAATTTATAGTAGAAAAAAATCAACTCCCCATCATCTGTGTGGATAATATTTTCCTGGATCAAGATTTACGGATGCAATATATGTTATTACTTCTTATATAAAGTTTCCTTTTCTTATTACATACTCATCAAACAATACATTTTTTAAACCTGTACAACTATTCTTTAAAGTGTAGTTAAAAGAAACATTATAAGTTCAATTTAATTAATATCTTAATTATTTTCCAAAATATAAGATTCTAGTGATGCCGTATAGTATCACCCTCTATCCAGAAAGGTATTAATGTAATTATACAAAAAAAAGACTTCCGAGCGTGTTACATGCCAAGAATAATATAATATAGAATATTAAATAATAAATAAATGAAAAACGTAAACAAAAACCTAAAATTAATTCAGTGCACAGTCGGTTTACATTAACTATGGTTGCTGTTGTAAATCAAATCCTTGAATGCATTCAAATTATATTTTTTCAAACACAAAAAAAGTTTAATGCGGTCAGGATATTCCATTATAGCAGTGGCGAATCTGAAGGGTAGTCTGGGAGCCTGAGAATACCCAAAATGATTACAGTAAAACATATACTATTTTTTCAGCTCTGTCATGCATTTTATGTTGCCGAGAAAGCATAGGAAAAATAAATATAGCCTATATTTCTGCACATTGCGTTGCGTTGAAGTGGTTTGGATGTTATGGAGGCTTGGGAGTCTGGCTGCTGGTAGACTCCAAATGGCCGGATGGCGCATGCGCATACGCTTATTCGCCGCTGGACGCTTGCACCTGAAACTGCGTGATTCTTGCGCCCTGAGAGCCTAGACACTCGCGCCTAGTTCTTGCGCCCTTCCAAGTCTCATCGAATGATCAAGAGATGGCGAGATGGAGGGAAATTAAGAGAGACTGATTCTGTATGAAACAGTTCCGCTGCATGTGAATTTTTTCTTCATTTAGTGGTTGGAAAATAACATGTCAACCTATGACTAAAGGACTGAAAATCAACAACCAGGATGAACTAGACACATTTCACTAATTCAGAAGGCTCACTTTTGAAATAATTGACACCTTCATTGTCCACATGGAATCTCATTTTGAAGACTTCAATAACTTCTATTTTGTAGAATTACTAGATGAAGATCCTGCTTAAAATACATCATTTCCCTCAGCGAAATTGAGTAGCCTAATAAAATTAACTCATTATTTAATAGTGAACAGCTAAAAAATGAACTCATTAATGTCTATTCCAACGAAAATAAACACTTTCCGGCACATTTATTACTTAAATATTTTTTGGACAATGGCCTGGATAAAGTAGGTATATCAAGAAACTGTGGGAATCATAAGACTGATTCAGATATTTCCTGTATCAACTGTATTGTCCGAAAGAAGTATGAGTACGTTGAAGACAGAGGACACATTTTTAATAAACTCCCTGACGGACTCCAGTCTAAGCAATTTAAGCACCCTGGCGGTTGAAAAGGCTTTACTGAACAACCCCTCAAGCGTCGAAAGTTTCAAGGAACGCGTCATCGACACCATTGCCCAAAGGAAAACCTGCCGACTCTATATGATCAACGGAAAACATTAAGGCAAATTACTTAGCCCCTCTAGTGCTAACCTCTGTGCATGGTTGGGTGCCGGAAAATTTATTTCAAATTAATAGTGGGGCAAGAGGTAAAGAAGTGAACAAGCATCTAACGTTCTCTTCGTACGCAATGCATGTTAAAAAAAACTAGATTTTAAAAACCCATCGGAACAGAGGGTTATAACCCATTTAAATAGGACGGTACACAACATGTTAAGTCGAGTGATTTTTGTCAACTGGAAAATTGAGTCTATGAAGCAGCAAATTAAGGGGCCGATGAGCTAGAATACCCAGTTCGAATACCTTAGCTTCGCCACTGCATTATAGAATAGAATATCTGGGTATTCCATTTTTTTTAAATGAAAATATTATTTTAGAATATTCCAAGCTACTAAACTAGTAATTTTGCAATGTCTTATTAATAATAACCCTTAAAATGGAATTTGTGAGTTTTATACTCGTAAGGAGAGGTAGTGTAGCTCGGATCATGAAATGAAATGAGCCTTTTTTCATGCTACTAGAAGGAAAATAAAGAAATCTGTGTCTCAGCATTTTTCTCCATTGGCCCAGGATCCCAAGGAAAAAAGTAGAATAAAATGTGGGGAGGCTTCATTCTCTGAACTGGGGTAAGCCGACAATACTTGAGTGGGGTAGTGTACTGCAGATAATGAAGTTCAATTCTTATCTTCGTTTAAAAGTTTCCTTTCACAGCCATTGAATCAAAAATTTTATCATCCTTAATTTCCAACCCTTGTATGCAAATACTGACTTCCATAGTTTTAATTCTGTAGTAAAATATTTTTCCAACCACTTTCACTAATGCCAAATTTTATTATTTTTATTTACTTTGTTGACTTATATATTGACATGACATTTCTGATAATCTACTTTTTTTAACTATCTGCTTGCCTTACTCTAGGAATACAGCATGACGGTAATACTAGCCAGTGCTAAGGATCGAACGCACGAATGGCAGAACACTAGCTCACATTTTTAAAAACTTCATTATCAAAGGTTCAATCAAGTCTGGTGAATGTAGGTGACCCACATGACATTCTGCTTAATTTTTTTCCCGCCCATCCGGGCCTGTGGAGGAGAAAAAAAGCCAAGACATGTATTTCATCATTTTGCTCCAGTAGCACAGAAAAAATTTCTCATTTCATGACCAGAATTACAAATCCTCTCCTTGTCAGTATCTACCAGTACCTATATACTGTGTCTATATTCCATTTGCAGGGAGCATCGATCATTAAGCCACGAATTTAAAAAATATTCGATTCGTATACGAATTTATACTGTCTTCGGATCTGACCCAACCACCACTAATTTTTGAGTGATACATTTGTGAATCTATTTTAAACAATAAATGTATAAGAAAGTGAGTATTCAAATGTAAGGGTTTTTAAATCGAATAATAACATTTTCGATCCAATAACTGAAAGAAAATATTAACCTGAGATAGGGTCGAACTTCCTTTAGTACACTAGCTCTTAATGTCCGCCTTATCCCTGCGAATGTAGGCTGACCGCGTGACATTCTACATTTTTTTTCTTGCGATGTTGAGGAAATGGGGAAAAAAGTCATAGTTCTTTATTTTGCTTCTAGTTGCACGGAAAATTTTTCATCTAATTTCGTGAGCTGAGCGATACAACCTCTCCTAGTCAATATCTACCGCACCTACATTCCATTCACAGGGAGCTTCGAGCGCTAAGCCGTGAAAATTTAAAATCTACGATCCGGATCTGATTTTACTCTGTGTCTTTGAACCTGAATCCGAGTAAAATGATAGATCTGCGGATCCTTGGACCCGACTGATCCGATCATCCCTAGTATCGATGGTATCGGTATCGACTTTGTGCAACCGATTCTCGATACCGATACCAATCCTTAAGAATCGGTGATATCGAGAATCAACACATCCCTACTTTCAACACATCAAGGCTTAAGTCTAAATCAATGACCCACTATTGCTTGATACATTAAATGAAGTACATCATCTATGACACAAGATGTTAAATTAAATGTTTTTGAATATTTCTTCATTCAACAGAAACCCACCACTAAGACAAGCATCACATACATTTAAGATTCAAGCCATTTCTTCCATAAAAAATATACGCAACTGGCTTCAAAGTGAGTACCATTACCAGTCATAGAATGTAAAGGTTTAACACCGAACATGACAGCCCACATGCTTCAAGGCATCTAAACACACACAACCATAACAGTAACACAGTATACTTACCACAGCCAAAAAGAAATAATGTCTGCGTAGCTGTCGGAAATGAAAAAAATCATGTTTTACATTTGGAAATAACACATGCACATAAACCCAGTGGCTCCATTACCTTGTTTGTGAAAAATGCCAGGGTTTTTTTTATGCATATGTACATTTTCAGATAGAAATTTACATAAAATATAATATAAATATTTTGAAACCAAATATTATCATTATAATCTTTATACTAACAAGATATATACACTTCAATTATTTTTTTCATAGCATTTTAATGTAAAGAAAAATGTTTTGGGACAAGAGTGAAAAATGCCAGGGTCTAACAGTGCATTGACTCATGGCATTATTTGCCCATACCATGAGGCCAATAAATTAGGGGGCTGGCACTATAGGGACATTGAAAATTTTACACCGAGTGACAAACCCTTTCAATTCAATTTCTTTTATGCATGCCTTTGAACTGTCATGAGTAACTGGTAAAGATAAAAAAGTTCATTAACTTATAAGAAACAATACCTCTTCTCTTTTCGAACAAGAATGCACTGCTTTTGCAGCAGATTCAGGTCAAAGATTAAAAACGAAACATACCTTCAAAGGATGGATAAATACTGATAAAAAGTTAATTGCCTAAGAAAAGACATCACATACCTCCCACTTAGCTGTTATATATTTCCCATTTGCTTTACTAAACAATTTTCAATTTATTATAGCCAAGTGATGCTAGTAAGTAACAATTTATAAAAATTATGAATTATTTCATGAATTTTAAAGAATACAATGCTTTAGTGAATACTCTCGCAAGTAGTGAGTAGTATTTTCTCAAAAAGTCATTTTTCAACTAATCTATAATTTGGCCCAAGTTTTTACTGCTCAGGAACCCTAAATTTTCACCACTGTCGATGTTTTTCATTAAAATATCTTAAAGATAACAATTAAAGTACATTAAATGATCTTTACTTTCCATAGCTAATGGGAACATAATAATGATGAACTATTAACAGCACTGTCTGCTGTAATTTAAGTCTTCACCAAGAAACCCATAATAAAGTTAAATGAGAGGTTCCGAGAAAGAAAAGGAAAAAATTAGCTTGGCATGATTGCCCTTGACATATTGGTGATGGAGGAGATGGGAAGAGAGTTAAGAAAGACATTAACACAGGTAAAACATTGACAAGTGACCACCTGAGGGTCAATAAAAATAATACATACACAAAAAAGCAGAGGCCAAGACAAAAGTTCTGTACTCTGTAAATAGAAGCTATAAGGTGTGAAAGAGTAAATAAAGAAAGAGTGAGACTATCCTGGACACAGAATACCCAGACAGTAAAATTGACCAGGCAAAGAGGGTATTCTTGGACAGAAGAATCTACTTTCAGCTGTATGATCATGATAACTTTCACCAGAAACATGCTCCCTAATGGCAAAAAGGCTTGGACAATAGCGTCTACAGAAATAGAAAGACAGAGCAATTTAGGCATGGAAGATAGAAAATGCATGCATGTAAGATAGAATAATGACATGAGATAAAATGGAGAAATTGAGTAACAAACATGGTCTCAAGAAGACCGCCATTAAGGAAAAAGTGAATGGGAAGAATGGCAAAGGAAAACCTTGAATGAGGTATATGGAGCATATAATGAAGGACGTAAAAGAGAATAATCAGAAGAGCACGAAGAGGTTAGCGATAGAAGAACTGTGTGGAGAGTTGCATCAAACAAATCAAACTGATGACTAGCTGATGGTAGAAATGGTGATGATTAGCAAATTTAATTCATGGCAGCGAGGCAAAATAAAGTGCATGACAGCAGCAGAGATATAACAAATTGCAAAACCTACAGAGGTATTAGGCTCAAGTGGTGCAACTGTTAAGGGCCCCATGTTACCAGCACAGTAATGGTGCAATATCATGATAACACGCGAGAAATAAAGACAATGGCTTTATCAATAAATATGAAAATAAACTTGCAGGATACAATATTTCCTTTACGGTACCATCATTAGTGGAAGGAAATGTCCAATTAATGGTTTCCATAGGAGTCTGTGCTCTCCTGTCATTTTTGATATGTTCACTGTTGTAGCTAGAGAGCACCAACTATGGTGAAATTCATTACATTGACTCAAGTATTAAACAGCTGCTGAATGGCTATTAAAAACTGTCTAAATGCATTTGACCAAATGAATGATGAGAATGTATAAATTATAAACTGCATTTATATATGTACCCTCTTTACCTTATTTTATAACTTAATGTAACTGTGCACCTGATTTACCTTATTTAGTACCTTGGTGTATTATTGTACCTGAAACTTTGATTGCTTTGTAACTGGATGTAAATGTGTTCTATTATATTATTTCGTAACTGATGCAAGTATGTTCCTGAATTAATTTGTAGTAAATGTATTCTGGAATTTCCTTATGAAAATGGGTTTGAATACACGTAAAGTTTTTATTATAATTCGCATTCACGAACTGATTATTCATGTGAAAAGTTAAATTTTTCAAGAACTCCAGTAAAAAGAATATGTAAATGCTTGCCTGCCTTTCCAAAGCTACTGCATCATAACTTCTTATAACCCAAGGAAAAAAATTACTTAGGAGAGCAAAAACCACTTCAACACAGAAAAGCAAAACTGGGGGGTCAAACCTCAACCATAGCACCACAGCTTGCATCATTGATATATTAATGTATTAGTTGTGGAATTGCGAGCTCATCACCATAAATACTATATAAATGTATGCCGCATGAAACCTTTACACTGATACCAGAAAATGGTGCATGTCCAACTCGAAATGTAATCAGGACCTTTCTAGACAGGCACTAACATGTCATACTCATCGAACTTAATACAGTGCTTAACCTGCACATTAAAGCAGAGCACTGCTCTGGAGATCTGTGGTTCAAGCTATTACTTTTTCTGCTTACATCTGATATCCTTTCACCATCTCCACCAACCTTGTTTTTTGTTATTCTATGTACTATCTTCCCTAAAAGGAAGTTACGAAGAAAGGAAGTTATAAATGGAAGTCCTGGAGTCAGTGGGAGAGGCAAGAAAGTTGATTGAGGAAATAAGTAGAAGGCAGTGAAAGCAGAGATGAAGCAGTTTTTAAGAATGAGTTTTATCTTGTCATCTGTGGTTCATCCATAATCATCCACATTTGTCGCTAGTTTTAAGAATCTCAAATTTTGGGTATTATTCTGATCTTAAATTGGCCAAATTTGTTAATAAATGTCGTGTGTTTAAATTGTGTGTGGTCATTCTTCTCATTGCCCAGAGCCAAAGTGTTCGTCAACTGCATCTCGTTTCACATGCAATTGGTGATCACATGCAGGGGTGTCGGAACTAGTTTCGCTGGGAGGGGCCAACCTTGAAAAGGGCCTGGTTCTTAACATGGTTCTTCCTATGAAAAGGGCCCGCATTTTTTTGCGGATAGGAGGGGGAAGAGACTAGAATTCCGCCAAAAGTGCATATGAAAGTGGTAGAATATCAGAAAGGAAAAGGCAAGCTGGAAACAAGTGAAATTTAATTTTCCGGGGCCCAGGGAAAATTCTAGGGGGGGCCAAATGCCCTCCCTGCCCCCCACTTCCAAAGCCACTGATCACATGCCATAGAATTTACTCCCTGGAGGTAAGATTTCTCCTCGGTCTACTGGAGATACACTGGTTGGTGGTGACAAGTCTTGGATGGCACTCCTTTCTTGTTTCTAAAACAATATTCCAGGACCCATTTTCCCACGGTGTCTGGGAGGAAGGGGTGGGAAGTGAAGCTCGTCTGGCATGTAAATGCAGCACAGTGTTTTGTCACAATAGATAGATCACAGGTGTGATGAAAGGAAACTCAGATGATGGAAAAAGAAACACACATTATTGTAAATATTTCGAAGGCCTCAACTGACCTTTGTCAGTGTGAAAAAAGAAAACTGCCACTGCTTTACCAGTGCCTTAAATGTCCATTGTGTTTTGTCTCTGAAGGGGATGAACTTTATCTTGGAGGATGGAGACTGTGAAGTGATCTCAAAGACTTCTTATCTCCCTTCTTTGATTATGCTCTTTTATGCAACTCTCCTTTGGAGAGAGAAGCATTGTAAGGCCGCGAAAACCTATAGGACTTCTCTTTGCAAGAAGCTCAAGCTCAACCCATGAAGGCAAAATAGCTGTTGGTTATTAGAAATTAATGTCTTTTGAATATCGTTCCAGTTTTTACTCAAGTGCTACAAAAATACTGAAGATGACTTCAGCAGGTGATCTAATTACATTAGACATAATATGTAAGTGGCTAATGCAGTGATCTATAGCAAAATAGCTATGGAATATTAATCCTATGACTTAATGTTTATATCTTCCTTGCTTTGAAATTAGAATGTTGGATGACTCTTAGTGAAAGTGACTTGGTGATCAATAAATGTAGGTGTTTCAAAGTCATAAGGTTACAGGATATAAAATGTCAACCAGAACTTCCAAAATGCATATTTTCAAACGTAAAAAATCATGGAAATGCTAAGACACGCTTTAGCACGCTAATCACTACCGTTGGAAAATTGTCCAGTTGTCATAGAACTCCAAAGTGGCATAGACATAAATGTTACGTATTTTCCGAAGAGGTAATGAAAGTGAGAGTAATTTTCGATGGTGTTAATACTAGAAATGTGGAGAGCAGCATTTCGAGCTGTATCAGTCTGCATCTAGAAAACAGCATCTTGTACCTTCTCCCAATCTGTGGTCATGGGGACCTACACAGATAGGTTGACTCATCTTCTAGCATAAATCACAGACAAGGTGGCTTGCCTTGGCTATTCACTTGATAAAGGGTGCAAGGGGCAATCATCTCTTGATGGAAGGGCAATGCCTAATAGAAGCCACCAACTAAAAACTCTTGTAGTCTGGGCACTTCAACAGGCCAATGGGGAGTAGTGCAGTGTTGTCAAATCTCCAACTTGGGACTTAGGAAAATTGAGCTTTTGAAGTGGTAATATATATATGCATATGTTGAGAGCTGTACAAATTACTTGTTCAATGTCTGTTATCCTAAAAAGATTGGTATGTCACCATGAGGGGGTGAGTAAAATGAATATATGTAACAACTCCCAAACAAATAGCCAAGGGAAATGATACAACAACTAGTTGTTTTACAGTCATAAAACCTCAGTGAGTGTCTCATAATTCCAGTGGTAACTGACAAAAAGTTAAAAATCACTTTAATCTTTGTCTGGTACATATCAGGCTAAGTATCCACAGAGTTACTGCAAGAAGATAATAGCCGATTCCTGACTATTCAGTTGCTATCCAAGATACCACTCTATAGAGAATTAAAAACTTCACCCCTGAAGAGAATCGTAATTGGAAAACCGAATGCTTGGCAAGAAAAACCTATCAACATAGCTCAATACTTTAATAATAGCATAAAAAAACCAATGCAGGGAAATTAACCATGCAATGACATTAAAACTTTTCAAATAGCAAGCAATTCTGGCTTAATAAGCCGATGTTAGTCACAAATTTGTTACAAAGATGATTCTCACCTGCTGATGCTGTTACAGCACCTTGGCTGCTAGTGGATCCTCTATTACAGTCAGCTGCACTTCCAACACTGGTGTTACAGGCTGGCTGAATGTTACTGCCGAGCTCTGGATTTCTTTCCTCTTCTGTCGAATTGTCTTTGCGTATCACAGTGGAACCAACAATGATACTCTGCTCTGTGCTTGATCTTGAGCCACTATCTTTATTTGATTCAACATAAGTTTTGCTAACTCCCATTATTCCGGCTTTTCCAGGAGCCAAACTATCAATACAGTGCATAACACTAAAGGTATCATCCTTAGAGCTCTTTTGGGGTATTTTACCAGATAATGCATCAACTAACACAGTCTCATGGTAATGTGGTAAAAGCACAGTTGGTGTGGGATTTAAGCCAACAGTATCTCCGAGGATTTTTTTTGGGGGTTGCTCAACTGATGTAACGGGATGCTCATCAAAATCATTTTTCAAATTGATATCTGTGGTAAGTGTTCCCTTAGAATCAACATCAGTCTTATTCACAGAACAGCTGCCGATTGGGAGGGACTTCAAGGTGGATATACTTGACTGTCCAACTTCATCTTGAGGCTCCGTTTCACAACCTACTGAAGATTTTTCCGTCGCCGTTGTGCCCACAGGTGAAATGGAATCTCTTTCCACCAATCTAGGAGCCTCAACAGAACTTTCAGTATTGACCGAGACCAATGACCCAGAAATCAGTTCCTCTGTGTCCATATTGACACCATCTGACCCACGGTCTTGATTTAGACAAATTTTGGCATCTCCAGAGCCAGTCACATTATCCTCAACTGTAGATGTCCCAACACTCTCCTTGCTACTCTCTGACACAGATGATGCAGCATTTTTCAAGTTAGGAGGTAAGAATGATGCAGCAGCAAGGGTATGACTACCTGGGGGCAGAACCACTGGAGGCTGAGCAGTCACTCCAGCTAGAGTTTGAGAAGAAATGCCACCAGCCACCGCCTGCATGACTGGTAGTTTTAACTGCTTAACAGTACTAGTTGTACCAACCATGGTCAAAGGACTCACTTGGGGAGCAGACACCGATGGAGTGGTCACCACTGCTTTATTGACACACATCTGTCTCACCACCAGTGCCCCTTGGACAGCAGTAGCACCTGTGCTAACCTGAAGAGGTTTAGCACCAGCAACTGCACCAGCCAGCATAGGGGACCCTCCAGCAACTGTTACTTGATGTACTCTAATAACTTTAGATCCCTTAGTCACAACCACAGGACGACCTTGCATTGAGGCAGTCAATCCAGAAGCTACTGGGAAAAGAACTTGCCGCACACTACCAGGAACATACAAAGGCAATGCAGCACTTCCAACAACTAAAGACTTGCCAGCAACAACAGCACCAGTAGACGATGATGTCGTATTAGTAACCGATGTTGTTACTCCACTACCAGATTCTGACATAGCAGTTTCTGCAACTGAAGCAGCCGAGTTAAGATTACTGCTTGTCTCAGTCCCTCGTGACGCCCTGCTCACTTCTCTAGCTTCACTTGCATCAGAATTAAGCCCTCTTCGAAGCTGAAAAGTTTGTGGACTTTCATGAGCAGAGGTATCTTCCGAATTAGAGGGAATTGTTGCAGGAGAATCATGAACTTGTGGCATCTGGGTAATGCCACTAGAGCTGTCTTCGCTGCCTGCTGTTCTGGGGTCTTCCCCTCCAGGACTAGATTCAGTAAGAACAGGTGGATGTCCAGAGAGCCTCAGCTTTGTTGGAGTTGACTTTTTACGTTTTGATGAACCAATAGGGTTAATAGGGGGATTCGATCTTCTTCTAGGGGCTGGTTTATTAATTAAATCAGGAGAATTTTTCAACTGCTCTGCATACTGATCTAATATAGCATATATCCTCTGTGCAGTTTCTTCGTCTTCCTGAGGCTTTTGCTGAGGTTTTGTGACTGGAGTAGCTTTTGAGGTAGTAGTAGGAGCAGTTTTCATGGATTTTGACTTGGAATTCTTAGGGGATGACTTGGGTGGCGTTTTACCTGGTGTAGAGGAAGGAGTTACATTTGGACTAGATGAACTTTGTGAAGTTACACTGAGGGCAGGAGATGCTACAGGCTGAGAATAAGTGGTTACAACAACTACAGGTGTAGTAGATGATATACGAGAAGAGGCAACGCTCCCTTGTATTCCACCAGCCTGGGTAGCAAAGTTTGAGGTGCTTCCTTTTGGAGAAGTTGTTGGAGGAGATGATGGAAATGACTCCCGAGAAAATGAAGTTGATGGAGTATTAGAGCTATCAAAATCAGTTGAGTTAGTCGGTGTGGAAGTTTGCGACAGCAAAAGTTGCTGAGTCAGATCGTTTGTTGTCTCATTCTCGGATTGTGGCAATACAGATTTGCGTTCTTTCATTTGCGAGGTGTTGGTGACCTGCTCTAAAACTGATTCAAACTCCCTTAGTTGTTCTAGTGTTGTTGAACTAACAGTTGGATGTATTGTATTGTGAGCAATGAGATTGCTACCAGCATCAACAGTTGGTGACACATGAGAAGTCACAACAGAGTTATTAGAAGCAGAATTGCATAATACAGTCGGAACATGCCCAGAGACAGATGGCTGAGATCTTAAGGTACTTTGCAGATTAACACCATGTGTGCCAACCGATGACACAGCATTCTCTTCCACTGGAATTTCAACAATAGGTCTTGACACTCGAGGGGACTGAATAACACACCTGACATTATCAGAGTTGCTAATTCTTGAATCTTCTGGGTCATTAGATGATTCCATCGAGTCACTACCTGTATCTTCAGAGCTACTAGATACATAGCCATCTTGATTCTTTTCTTTGACAGCACCAGTTAAATCTGATGATGCTGAATCACCAGCAGGACAGTTTGTGGCAGGAATATTTCTTCCTAGAGCACGATTTAAGAGCTCTGCCATTTTATTTCTTAAAAGTAATTCCTTATCATTCAAACTTGCATTAAGGGGCACCATATTGAGTTTCATAGGTATTGCTATCTGTTGCTGGCTGTTTTGGTGGGCTTCACATAAGGCTGCAACTGCTTGTGGTGAGGTTACAAGTGAAATCTTCTGAGGACTTGATGAAGGTTCTGCATTCAGAACAGGACCTTGCCCAGAAGATGCAGGAGTGGAAAACTTAGATGCAACTATTCCACTAGCAACAGGGGGATCTGACTGAGTAGCCACTGATGACACAGTCTGAATGGCACACAGAACTGGTGCCTGTTGGGTTACTTCTGTTGATCCAGATTTAACAACATCAGATAGTGGTGAGGCAGACAAAGATGATGATGATTCTCCACCCACACAATTTTTTGAAGGGGAGGATCCCTTCAAGTTGCCAGTTTGGACACCTTTAGAGATTACAGTTTCAGAGGAAGTTGCTGCCTCCAATTTTTCTGCTCCCACAACTGCTACTTGATGAATGCAACCAGGGCCATCTTGAACACTAGCATTTTGAGTCACAGCAGCTGGATCAACAGTACCAGAGGCGTTTGAGGAATATATTGTCTTCCCAAATGCCTGCTGGAATTTAGGCAAGGAAGCAATTTGACTTGCCGATGATTTTATAACTTTAAGATTTTGCTGCTTTCTTCCGCCACTGACTAATTTAGGAACATCATCTTCCATCATAAGGATGCCTCCAGATTCATCCTCTGTACTGCAAACACCTGTACTATGAACAATATTTTCAGTTTGTGAATCCTCATCAACCTTCTGGACTCTAGGAGTTTTTACCTTATCTGCAGGATTTGCTCTATTGCCTGATAATGGGGCCAAGTTGTAAGTTTTTCCATCCTTTTTAGAAACAATATGAACTTTCTGCTGATCAAGAGATCCTCCAACTTGAAGACCACGCTGAATACCCATATTTGCTGTAAATGTATCTCCGATGTCACCTCCTCTTAGAACTTCAGCTCTTAAACTTGCCACAATATCGAGATTTACGCCTTTCACAATAGGAATGTGAGTACCACTCAGTAACTGAGGAGGACACTGCTGTAATCGTCGCAAAGGTGCTGCTAATACACCTTCACCATCAATCCCAACAGGGGGCTGACCAACCCTCTGGATGTGGGCAGTCACTGGTGTGCCACTACTAACACTACTGGACACGTTAGCTGGAGCAAAGTATCGGGTTTCCATGACCACCCCAGGAAATGCATGCTCTCCTTGAGCTGATGAGCTAGTGAAGGTTGGTACATTCTGAGCTGACACACTTTCAGAGATATTAATACGAGCTGACTGCCAATGCTCATCTATATGCATGATTGATGAAGGTCCAGGTTCTCCAACTGATGAACTAAGAGTTGGAGGGGATATCTGAACCCCCTGTGTAAAAGTTAACTTTAGATTTGATACATTAATGGGTGAAGTTTGAACACCTTGCGTTGCGGTGATTTTTTGAGGTGTGGTTGTAGGTGATGTTTGCACACCTTGAGTGGTTGTCACCTTCTGGGGGGTATTTACACTACCTGAACTGTGTGAACTAGCAGTTGTAGATGGTGGATTATGGGGTAGCTGAATAACTTGTACAGTTGGCTCAGATGGTGGAGGTACCATCATGTCCAATGAATTGAGTCCAGGGACACTCCTTGCCAGCAATTGACTCTCCATCGCCTGGGTTATCATGCCAAAATCAGGTCTCAGACCATCCAGTTTTTTTAACACTCTCTGATTTTTGGAGAAACTGTTTTTCCTGTTACGAGAATAAATGCACTTTTTTTCCCCTAGGCACTGACCAGTTTTCGTAAGACCATTTGTTTTTGGCGACTGTGGAGAAGTCAATGTAGTATTTTTCATAACTACCGGATTGAAATTTTTGGAATTCACATAATGGTTACTGACATCAGCACGAGTCAACAGTATTCTCGGATTCAGGTTTAAAGTGCTCAACATTGGTGCAAATTTTATGCTTTCCTCTGGAGATTTCAGCTTAATTGGGTCATTGACAGAAGAATAGCAGGTTCTGTCTGGCAATGTTTTTAGGTGGTTTGGCCTAAACATGCGTAAACTCTTTAATGTTTTTGCATCCTTCTCCCTTGTTTCAGATGTATTAAGTAATTTTGCAGTTGACGGTGAATATGAGCATTGCTTATATTGCTTTGAAGTTTGCTTTCTGCCACTTTCCTCCATTTCTGAAAAGATTGTCATCACCTCTGTAGTATCAGAGGAGATATCCCTTGGGTCATGGGTATTTTTACAAACATCTTCATCAACAATAAGTGTTATTTTGGATCGATCATTCAGTCTTTTCTCAGCTATCCTCTTGACTAAGGGCATTTTTTTTCTTCTACATTCAGGTACTTTTCGCTTTGGCTTTTCTTTGTAACAGCCATCACTCCCAAGACTTTCTTCCCTGCTATCCTGAGTCCCAGTATCTGAATCGGAGATGGAGAGAGTTCTAAATGTTTGCTTTCTCCTACTTTTCTCTTTCATGTCTGAATCTGACTGTGAGGAAATAGGGCTACTCAGATTTCCTTTCTGAGGGTGTGTAATTCCTGAGGAGTCAGAATCACTTTCTCCGGGACACTGCACAGAATTAGACTTTTTGTGTTCAGGTGAGTATACATACTCACCTGATTCTGAATGCTCACTACCAACATCAGCCCATTGCTCATAGCCTTTTTCAATTCCACAATATTCATCCCTGCTCTCTATTGCACTAGGTCTATCTTTGAACTGGTTATAGTCAATATTCAAATATTTTAGTTCTTTCGTAACATGGCGCATTTTCTCACGATCATGAAGATATCTCTCACAAAGGGAACTAAGATTATTCCAATCAAGAACCCAGCTCAGCATATGCCATCTGGGGCTACTTAGCACAACAGCCAAATCATCACATAACTGACTAGTAAGGCCCAATTTATCTGCATCCAGTACCTCATTGGGTGCCGACAGAACATCATAATTTAAAGATGATTTGTTACATTCTACAGTTACTTGACCAGGAATCTCCATCGTATCAGAACTTTGTAAACTTTTAGAGGGCACAGAAATGGAAGGTTTTTGGTTTGTTAAGTTTTTATCTGTAACTTGGTGTGAATTGCTACAAACTTTGCAGGGAATTTCAGCATCAGGGTTTAAACTTAAATTTTCAAATGAGGTTTGAGTTTCAGAATCAGTGCTTGAATCTAAACTTTCAATAAAGGTATAAGGGTTTTCATTTACTATCATCGAAACTTCTTCATCTGGAGACTCAAATCCATGAAATGCCTTGCACCTACCATAATGACTCATCTTTCCAGGTCTGCGCAAGCTTGCATTAACAGCTATATCTAATGCGGCCAGTGATTTACGTACACTAACATAGAAATCTTCATCTGGTACATCATTTGTACCACTGCAGGATCTAATAAGCCTGGCTTTAGCTTCTTTAAAAAAACGATCGTCTGATGAAGCACTACCATGTCTTGAACGGCGTCTTGATTGAGGTGTTACAGGCTGGGACTCCAATACCTCGTACGAACTACACTTTGGAGAGGGAACTGAGGAAGATTGAGTTGGCAAGTCTTTGCTGGGCAGATTATTGGGGTCTTTTTCAAGTCTCTCTGCTAAGTCAGAGGAAGTGGCTCTATGGTCACTTCTTAGCACCAGTGGAGCAGGTGTATTCTTGCTCCTTTGTAATGTCTCATACACGGATTCATCTGATTTACTTCTTCTAATACCACTGTGACTGCTCTTTCCTTTCTCACCACAGCCTATACAAAAACACTTAACTGGAGGATACCTTTTCCTTGAAGAACACCTTAACACTGGGGTAACAGTCGAGCTTACCTCACAAGGCAATGAATTATCGTCAACAGATCGATATATGGATCTACATTTCAGTCGTTTTGGATATATTTTCCGTGGTAGAGACCTTTCATCAGCCCCCCTAGACCTAGAGCGTTTACTTGAAACAGTATCAGCGTGAGATAATTCCTCAGATAGAGGATCAGTTTCGGTAAAGCTCCCAGACCTGGAACGAAGGCTTGTGTTACATCCAATTGGTGGGTCCCTTTGACAAGTAGATGCCTCAGTATATGCTAGGTTTTCAATTCGAGGCCTGTTGACTGGATCGGTACATACAGCACTTTCAGATGAATTCACATCATTTTTACTAGCCAATCTTATAACCTCTGCTTGACTCCAGCTGAGCTGTCTTCTAGCAGGGTTTATTGGGCAATCTTTGATACTAGTTACTGCATGTTCATCATTCCTCTGACAGTTTGCACGGTCGTACTCTCTATTATCTAAGGTGGCCAAATTCGGTGGAGACTGAACCAGTGGCCCAGCTAGCTTTGACACATCACCACTAGATGATTCAGCAAGGTGCTTCTTAAGAGACATATTTGATGGCACAGGACTCGCACTGCTAGAATCACATTCAATCACCTTAAGTTTTTTCCTGTAAATTGATTTACACATTCTCTGTTCCCTGAACCTCAAACTAGTGGTAAACTTAGTCTTTCGCTTCCTGGTGAAAACTGGTGAGCTGCTTAATTTGCCACTAGCGATTGCCATTTCTCGTAATTGCTGATAAGTCTTATCTGTGGGGTACAGTGAAAATGCAGTAAGTAGACACTCACGGGACACACCAATGTTATCTTTAAGAAGATCGGCCAGTTTAAGAAATCCATAAGAGAGGCGCACTTCAATCTCTTTAACTTTCTCTTCATCTCCAACCACTTTCTGGTGCTCTAGCTCATTCATGTCCATGGCAAGCCCACGGATATACAGCTCTATGCATAGAGATTTTAATCTGTAACCAAACTGGAAAAAAATAACTGATTAGATGGATTAAATTAAGCAAGCTATCTCATCAATAAATTACTAGGCACATAATTTTTAAGCACATCAAGACCAGTAACTTTTTAAAACATAAAAATGAGATAAAATGAAATAAAAATATTACTAATACATCATACCATCATACAATTTAAATACACTTTGCTATCATCACAAAATAAAGACCAATCATGAAGTCACAAATTAGCAACAAAAGAAATGTATTTTCTCTCAGAGAGAGATGGCTGTCCATGCCAAAGAAATTCAATTCCAGGTTTATCAGAAGCAGACTGTCTTCATTCATCATTTGAAGATAATTTAGAGCTTCTGAGGAAGACACCACATCTGTAACATCACAAACTTTCCAGAAGGAGCAGTGGGCTCCACCCACACACTCTTAACAATGCAATCGCTAATGTATGATTCTGAGGTTCAATTCAAAAGCATTCAGAATATATGCCACTAGATTGAATGTACAGCTTTAACAAATTTGACCCGGACTATGATTTCAGCATCATTAATATGGCACAGTTGGCACTGAAGTGATGCCGGATTCATGGTCGTGAGAAAATGCACCATGTTACGAAAGACTAGACTAACTAACTAACAAATTTGCTTACTTATTTTTATTTAAGACCAGTAAGACTAGTGTTTAAGACTATTAAAACGGAGTATAGAATCAAAGTGAGAAAATCGAACAATAAAATACTTAAATAGGAACTACTAAAATGCATAAAAGAATACTCATTCTAATTCAGTCCACGGGGACTCGTGTGTGGTCTCAAGAGTGACTACTGAAACCAACATGTCCATGTGATTTTCAGTAAAATCATCTGTTCCTTCAAACTCGCTCTGATTTAGCCATTCTAAACCATTGTCGCTTGCACACAGAAGCTCAGTAGCTTGACGTGTGACAATCCGTAAGGGTCGCACCTTGCACGCTGGTGCACTGTGGACCGCATGCCGGTTCTCTGCAGCTCTTGTGATGGATGAAAAGTAGATACAGCATGTACTGCAGCATCTCTTTTCTAGATCACCTACTACACTTGAGCAATAGAGGTCAAAATTACGTGATATTTGCCGAGATCCCCCCTATCCACCACATGAGATTGGGTAGGATTCAGCTCGACCCCCCAAAACGCCTCATGTAATTAATGGATGCCCCTTAACCCCTGGAGCACATATTCGAAGCTGTTCAATTTTTAACTTGCAAAGACACAACAAAGAATTTGTTATATAGTGGCAATAGTCGTATGCTCAGAGATTATACCTTCTTACTATCCGTGCTATCCACTCCGTGCGTGAGAGTAGTAAAAGGGTTCGAATTGATCATTTAGCATTTAAAAATAATTTGCTATTACCACCCTAAAATGAATTCTGATGAGAAATTGCGATCGTTTCCTGTGAGTACAAAACTACATATTATAAGCGATGCCGAAAAAATAGGAAATCGAGCCGCAGGAAGGAAATATGGTGTATCTGAATCAAGCAGTGACAAAAACTAAAAATGAGAACTCTAATGATATTAATATTCATTAGTGATTTATTAGTCTATTTCTGGGAATGTGTTTTTCTTTAGTCTTATGAGAATTATAATTGTTAATTGAGCTTAGTTTTTTCCGTGTGTTCCCTAGTCTTTCCGGTGTAGTTAAATCATCCCAGTCCACAGCTACTATGCAGAAAGCAGATGAGACCACCGCTATCAGGTATGGATGGCATTCTGCTTTTATTTGTTGATGTGCCAACATTTCCGTAATAATAGAGTAATCACGGGTTGAAATTGTATATATTTCCTGCAATAATTTCAGTTGGATGATATTTTGAACAGATGCCATTTTTATAGCCAGATGATGTGATCGTATGTAACTGTGATTACTATGAGATGCTACGAGAAGCAGATGCACAGTAAAAGAGGCCATGCCGTGCACGATGCAATGACGACCGTGACGATATTAACAAGTAATTCAATCAATTAATGAGAAAGACAAGGGTGTCCACAAAATCAAAATATAAAATTCAAGCATAATTCATGGTTTTCAAGGCTAAATTTATAAAAATTTCCAGGCTAATATATCGTGGTATTTGTACGAGTTAAAGTGATGTTTTTCAAATTCTATAGAGAATATGGATTTTTTCTAGTTTAACCCATAGGATAATATAGATAAAGTAATTAAATAAGAAATCATTGATAAATTAAAGTAATTAAATATGTAGTTTTATTGGTAGTAAGAGACTCTCTTTGTTGGTTTGGAAAGATAAACTACTTGTTGATTGAAAATCCTCTTTCTAAATTAGCATTTCCTTGAGAAATTACACATTCTTCTACAAGAGGAACTTAAAGATCCATTGGCTAAAGTCTTCATCATTCAGCCACTGTTCTTGGACCACTGTTCTTGAAATGATGATTTTCCACGTTAATATTTTTTAGCCATGCTTTTCTATTTTAAATCTTTAAGACTCAATTTTTTGTTCACTCTGAATCAGAATGCAACATTTTTGTACCGGTAGACTACATAGAAAAAAGTAAAATAATAACCATCTTTAGCATCCCACATCATCTTTTTTCTAACAAAAATCAATGTAATAAAAATCCTAATTCCATCCTGAATATATGTAACAAACATCAGTATTAGATTTCTCAAATAATTATAGAAAAGTTTGTAAAAAATATATTGCATAGACTACCAGTAAGCCTACTCACAATGTACTTACAGTGAAGTACGCTAAATTATAAACAGGATTTTAAAAATACTTCTATAACTAATTCATAGTAGGGTAGACCGGGGCTAAACGGATCATGGGGCTGAATAGATCTCGCTAAGGTCTGTCGCTTCTCCAATCCAAAAATATACATCATCTGTATTGCTGGGTTTAATGCTGAGTGACTTATCTATTGGCACGTACATGTACTACATAGACAAGTGGCTGGAAATCTTGCGCTCACGTCAGCGACCATTCCAGGAAGCATCGCTGAACTATGTGGGCTTCTTTTTATCATCACAGTAATTTTTGTGAACATCAAAGGATTTCTCTGCTCAATGTACATTATATTTTCATTTTTTATTTTACCAAATTAAGTAGTAGCTGTTGAACAATGATATACTAAATAGTGTTCAATCATTATATATTCAGTTATTTTTTTACGATTTTTTAAATTGACGCTTGCTATGCGGGGCTAAACAGATCACGAAAAACAGGGCTAAATGGATCATGACCTACCCTGTTACTTATGCTTTTATGTTTAACATTAATTAAGATTTCTTACTGTAGATGGTGCATACAAATGTTGGTAGGACGTCCCGGCATACGTGGTCACAAATATCCATGAAAGAGGTGTGCAGAAAGTGAAATCTAAAGCTATAACTCTGAGCCAAGCTACCGAACACTACGAAGTACCTTACACATTGGTTCAAAGAAGGGTTTATTCTCTGACTGGTATAGTCCAAGTCATGGGGGCTAAACCTGTAATGGATCTCGAATCTTAAAAGAAGATTTGCAGATAGAATGTTACATCTGTCAAAACAAGAATTTGGGCTGACACCAAAAACGGTAAGGAAATATGCCTTTCATTATTGTGAACGCATAGGAATCGCTCTCAATTTTAACCAGGAAGCAAAAATGGTTGGCAAAGATTGATTCCATAGATTCCTCAAACAAAACTAATCCGTCTAATATAAAACCAGAGGGGCTATCGAAAGCAAGAATAAATGGAATGCATCTAAAAAAGACGCTGAATTTGATAAAGCCTAGGAAGAGGTCCTCAATCGCTTTAATCTGAATGGAAAACCCGAGTGCATATATAAACAAGTTGAAACAGGACTTCCTTTCCTTGCAGTAATCGTCCACCCAATATCGCAGTGGAAAAGGGAAGCCGACAAGTCATAAGTATGATCAGTGTAGAGCGTGGTGAAAATGTTTCAGTAATAGCATGTCTGAATGCAACCGGCTTGTAAATTCCACCGTTCGTGCTTTTTAAGGGAGTGCACAAGAGGAATGATTTCATGATCAGTATGCCTCCTGAGATGCAGGTCATGACGACAGAAAAAGGATAGGTAACTGAAGAAAATTTCCTACAATGGGTACATAATTTCAATAAACACCAGGGATGGTTGTTTTGAAATTAGATGGCTATCGCAGTCACTCGACTCTGGTTTGTGCTGACCTATGCGAAAACTTAGATATAGAACTGGTTCTACTACCTCCTCATGCCATTCAAGTTCATCAACCACATGACATATTGCGTTTTCAAACCACTGAAGACTTTTTACAACCAATATGCCACTAGTTGGCAACATAGTCATCCCAACTTTGGGATATCTAAGGATGTGTTCGGTGGGATTCTAAAGAGTGCAGCTCTGAACTGATCAGTCTGATCATCTATTGCAGGAGTCAAAAGCCCTAACAGCTTCTACTAGTGCTACCGGTGATGAGGTTCTCAAAGATATTCTCCCTTCACCCGAAAATATGCAGGAAAAACTACACCAAAACCACGTGAACCTAAACCTGATATTTCACATAACAGCACTGGAGAATCTTGCAAATTTAAAATCTGTACAGTTTGTAAGCCAGATAGGGATGCCAATTAATATGTAATGACTTTTTCTTAATAAATAACTAAAATATGTTTATATTTTATCACTCACTTTATTATATATACTCTACTATCCCTTTTCTGACACATACGCACCATGATCCGTTTAACCTCCTTAGTGGGGGCTAAACGGATATTGAACAGTTAATTGTTAATTACATTTTTTGTGAAAGTTTTCACACTAATTCAGTTCTAACCTTCCTCATTCATGTTATGAAGAGTTGACCAGTAATTTAAACAAGTTTAGAGAAATCTATTCACAGGGTGTCCACAAAAGTCAAAATATAAAATTCAAGTATAATTCAAGGTTTTCAAATTTATAACAATTTCCAGGCTTATATATCGCGGTTCTTGTACGAGTCAAAAGTGATGTTTTTCAAGTTCTATGTAGAATATGGATTTTTTGTAGTTTAACCCATAGCATAATATAGATAAAGTAATTAAATAAGAAATAATTGATAAATTAAAGTAATTAAATATGTAGTTTTATTGGTAGTAAGAGACTCTCTTTGTTGGTTGGGAAAGATAAACTACTTTTTGATTGAACACCCTCTTTCTAAATTATCATTTCCATGAGAAATTACAAATTCTTCTACAAGAGGAACTTAAAGAACCCACTGGCAAAAGTCTTCAGCATTCAACCACTGTTCTTGGAATGATGATTTTCTATGTTAATATTTTTTGCCATGCTTTTCAATTACAAGTCTCAAACCCTCAATTTTCTGTTCACTCAGAATCAGTATGTAACATTTTTGTACCGGTAGACTATATAGAAAAAAGTGAAATCATAACAGTCTTTAGTATCCTACACCATCTTTTTCTAACAAAAATTAATGTAATAAAAACCCTAATTCAAGTAAGCGCATCCTGAATATATCTAACAAACATCAGCAATTAGATTTCTCAAACAATTATAGAAAAGTTTGTAAAAAATATATTGCAAAGCCTACCAGAAAGCCAACTTACATTATACTTACAGTAAAGTATCTGATCACATCAAATGTGCAGTTAAAGAAACATTATAAGTTCGTTTTCATTAATAAAGGAATTATTTTCCAATTATTAATCAAATCCTTGAATGCTTTCAAATTCTTTTTTAGAAACAAAAAAAAATTTAAGGCGGCCAAGAGATCCCATTTATGGAATATCCGGGGATACCATTTTTAAGACGAAAAAATTATTATAGAATATTTCAAGCTGCTAAACTAGTAATTTTGCAATGTCTTATAAACAATAACCTTTGAAATGAAATTTGAGAATTTTCTACTCCTAAGAAGAGGTTGTGTAACTCTGATCTTGAAATGAAATTAGCCTTTCTTCATGCTACTATAAACAAAATTTGAAAAAAGTCTCGGATTTTTTCCCCATTGGCCCGAGTTTGCAAGAAAAAAGTAGAATGACATGTGGGGAGAATGTATTCTCCTAAATCAGGTAAGCCGACAATAGCATAGTGAGGTAGTGGACTGCAGGTAATGAAGTTTGATTCTTATCGCTGTTTAAAATTTTTCTTTCAGCCATTGAATCAAAAAGTTTATCATCCTTCATTTCCAACCTTTTTGTGTGGATACTGACTTTTTTGTACTTCTATCGTTTAAACTAGATTTACAAATGCGTCACTCAAAAATACATTGTAAAGTTAACATAATGATTACACGATTTAGTTCTGCAATAAAAAAATTTTCCAATCCTTTCACTAACGCCAAATTTTATTATTTTTTTAATTATAAATTCACATAAAATTTCTGATAATCTACTTTTTTTAACTGCCTACTTGCATTACCCTAGGAATACAGCATAGCCTGTATTCCTAGGCAGTGTTAAGGATCGAACTCGTGACCTGCAGTACACACCTGTCCTCATTATTAACAACTACGCTATCATAGGTTCACGGGAATCTGGCGAATGTAGGCGACCCGCGTGACATTCGGCCTTATTTTTTTTCTCGCGCATCCGGGCCCCATGGAGAAAAAAGTCACGACGAGTATTTTTTTATTTTGTTTTTGTGGCACGGAAAAAAATCTTCTCATTTCGTGACCAAGTTACACAACCTGTCCTTGTCAGTATCTACCATACGCACGTACATTCCATTCGCGGGGCGTATCGATCACTAAGCCGAGAAATTTAAAATCTCCGATCCGGATCTGAATTTTTACTGTCTTCGGATATGATTTCAGTAGCGAATGAAATGAAAGGCCCGTGGATCCAACCCGACCAATCTTAATTTATTAATGGTACATTTGTAAATCTAATTTAAACAACAAAAGTATAATAAAGTGAGTATTCAGATGCAATGGTTTGAAATTGAAGATGATAACATTTTCGATGCAATGACTGAAAGAAAAATTAAACTGCGATACGGATCGAACTTCGCACAGTAAACTAGCTCTCGTTGTCCGCATGATCCCGGCGAATGTAGGCTACCAGCGTGACATCCCACGTAATTTTTCCCGCGATACCGGGGCAACGGGGAAAAGTCATATTTCTTTATTTTGCTTCTAGTTGCACGGGAACATTTTCATCTAATTTCGTGACCTGAGTTACACATCCTCTTCTTGTCAATATCTACCGCACCTACATTCCATTCATGGGGCACTTCGATCGCTAAGCCGCGAAAATTTAAAATCTACGATCCGGATCCGATTTTATACCGCGTCTTTGGATCCGAATCCGGAACTGAGTAAAATGAAAGATCCGTGGTGGATCTTTAGTTCCGACGGATCCGATCCGGCCATCACTACACGTTAGGCATATGTTTACGTATCATGGGCTTAGTCCGATGTGCAATGAATGAGAACAAAGGGCACTTGACGTGACGCTGAAGGCATCCGTTCGACAGTCGAACAGTTGAGCGTCTCCGATCCACACAGCGCAGGCGATACATTGGGCCTAACTACTTTTCCGTCGTTTATTTATTCATTCATACCAATGGCAAATCCATGTCTTAAAGTCATCGTTATTTATCCTATTTATAAAATAAGGATTTTTTGTCTTGAATTAAGAATTTTTAAAATTCCCGACTCAGACCAGAAAATCAAGAATAATCCACGAACAATTCCCTGCATTGAAAATACACGAATAATTCCCGATTTTCCAGGTTTTCCCAGTCAGTGGACACCCTGTATTCACCATATTTTTTTCAAAACAAGAATTAAACAGTGGAATGATCCGTTTAGCCTTGGTCTACCCTATTTTTCCTTATGTAGGCTGGCCTACCTAAAAGAATAGCTGGGGATGCCGGGCATTTAAATTTGGCGAGAACGCAGAACGCCATACGGCTGGTATCAGCCGACTATTCGTCTATCATCCAGCAACAACCCCCTCCCTTTCCTACCACCACTTTTGTTTGAACACTCTGCCAACGGCCGCGTTCAAGTTGACAAAATAGCTACATTTTGCTCTCACTCACAGGTTTTGTGCAATAGGCTATCCAATTACGCAGATGACAGTGTCGCATTACTTTATGTCTCCTGAATCACTGAGTGTCTGAACTAGAAAGCATGTTTCTGAATCACATCGCAATTTTTCATAATTGCATTCATTGTAGAGAATGGTAATCTTAGATGTTTCGCTATATCAGTGTGAGTTGCTTCATGAGAATCCACAATTTTTATTTACAGCTAAATTTTAAATATCCTAGTTGCTGCAAAGGCTTCCATGGTGATTAGAAGATTACTCAAGGGTTTCCGTTTTTTTCTGCGTTTATCATACTGCACGACAGTTTCGCCGGCATTCCAGATGGTATCTTCAGGTCCGAAGTATAGGAAATATATGGAACAAAGATATGGGAAATATATAGAATGAAGATAAGGGAAATTTGATAGGATGCGATCATCTGACCTAAAGATGGCATCTAGAATGCCGATGAAACTGTCATCCAGAGGGATGAGCCAACGTGGAAGAAACCCGAAAACGCTTGAGTTATCGGAAAATATTGTAATTAGCATCCATTTCCCATTTCCAAGTAACATAAAATTTACATTCCGGAGTAATTAAGGATAACATAAACAACATGAGAATATGGAGCTACCTCGCTGGTCGGCCAGTGCAAGAAGTTATCCAACAGCAAACAATTTCTCAACAAAATAATTTTATTTTTTTAATGCGGTTTTCACGCCATAAAAATACTTTCAGTATTTCAGTAAGTTTTGTTTTGTAGCAATGTATAGTAAAACTGTTGAATTAATACAGCACGATGGTCGGACGAATGATCCCCTGTTATCGTCCACAAGTTCGGTTAATGCATTTTTAACATTTCATAATGTCTCAGTAAAAATTCATTTTTATTCTTCACAATACTATTACCACGCATCCTATACGCATTCAAGTCATAGCAGGAATCTTTTCCTGGCAAAAGGATACGGAGTGTCTATGGTGATCGAAACTCACAATCACTGAAACGATCGCAAGTGATATTTAATCTTTCTGTCACTAGTGGTGCTGTGTACTGCCCCGCTACGCATTATACATGCTTCCACTGTATTACAAATAAAAGAACTGAACTGGTGGCTGATAACTGGGATCATTCGCGTTGCCTTCATTCAACAGTTTTACTGTGATGAGTTACTACAAAACTTATTGAAACTTGTTTTATGGCATCAAAATTACACTGAATCAAAGAATTATTTTCTTCAGAAATTTTTGGAATTGGATAATTGCACTTGCACTAGCCAACCGGCGAGGTAGCACAATCTTCTCATTTGTTGTAATATATCCTCAATTACTCCAGAACGTAAATTTCATCTTGGAAATGGGAAGTTGAAGCAAAACAGAATATTTTCAATTTAGGCAAAAATAAAAAATGGGAAGATGTGGATTCTCATTATGCGATTCGCATTGATATGGCAAAGCATCTAAGATTACCGGTCTCCACAATGGATACCATTATGAAAAATCATGGTGTGATTCATAAACATGCCATCTAGTACAGACATTGTTGAAAATAAGAAAATCATTTAAACAATTAGTATGAAGGAATATCAACCTAAAAAGTGATTTTTAAGTTCTAGGGCATCAAATATTGCCGTGAATGTGGTCGTCATAAGAGATAAGGCAATGTACAACATCTAAGGTTTGGGAATTATAAATTTGACAAATTGGTAGACATACATAGTTACATACAGATAGTAGATACATACTCAAATTCAGTTTATCAGTGTTTCTTACTTTTATCTTTACCCTATATTGTGTAAGTATCCATGTAAGACTGAAAATTCTCCTTTTACTACTATTTGCATTTTCCCACAATTTACAATTTTTTCTATCGGTCCCTAGAAAAGTTTAAATAAGGGATTTTACTGTAATTGAAAGTGGCATCTTTCATTTCTGCCTCAATCCTGGAAAAGGTTATCTGTGCGGAACTTGTAAGGAAATAAAATCCAGCAGGGAAATATCTTGAGCCTGCCATCACCTAGCATTCTTTCAAATTATAATAAATGGAACTTCCTCAGAACCATTTATCATTTTTTTCACTTGTGTGGCAATTGTTCTGGTTTCCTAAGTTTTTGCCATTGATAGTACATCGTGTTGCTACATTACTTGCTGCCACGACATGTTTGGAACAGAAGACAATACAGTAATGTGCAGTGTCCTAATTGTCTAAAGTTGATGTTTTATCTACCAAATAATTACACATGAAATTTAATGCCATTGACAGTGGGGGACATCCAAGGGTCAATTAAGTGTACAAAAATATCATTTTTTTAGCTATTCTAACAGAATCTTTTGGCCATTCACCCCAAACACCTACAATATTGGCTATAACTAGCATTTAAGTAGTATAAATTGGCTGTGGAATGATGATGTAATCATCTCCAGTAATTCAGAGGGCCAATCAAGTTATATTGAATATCATTTTAAGCGAGGGACACCCGTATTTCTTACATGTCTCATTCCCAGCAGGTTGGTAGACACCCTGGTTACAGAATCAGGGTAGCATAATATTGTCTCTTAAAGAATATCCCTGTTAGGCTTATGCAAATGTGTCAGTTACATGATAAAAACCACAAAAATAAACATGACTCAAAACATTAAATATTAGTAATTACCTTGTCAACAAGTACTTCAATAAATATGTATACATGTAAGGCAGATTCAGCAGGCTGGATCAATTTTCGGATCATATTTGCAAGATTCTCAGATATAGCTTCATCTCTACAGTGGGTTATAACCCATTCTGTCATAAGATCTTTCAATAGCCCCACAGTTTCAGCAACAGATTTAACCATGGCAACTGCCAAAAAATACTGAGCAGCCAGCTCAGCAACTTTCTGACTATTCTTGTACACCCTTGGTAAGTTATTTACACTTTTTGTGACAGAATATCTTCTGATCAATGCCAGGCCTTCTTTCAAATCCAAATGCTTGAGCTGAAAATAATAAAGAAAATCACAATGAAATAATTCATTGAATGAAAGGCTCTCATTTCATAACAGCAACTAGATACAATACACAAATTCATCAAGCATAATAACCTCATTAATGATTTCCTGAACATTTTTGAACTTGTAGAGGAGAAAAATGTATAAGTCTAATATGTAGTAGCGTTCATCCTCAGTACATGCATCATAGAAGCGTGTATCAGCTGACCGGAGACACTGTACACAAGCGCGAGCCAAATTAAGGGCAAGATCCTCACACTTGGAGTCACATAACGTCTCCAATCGCATAAATATCATCAACTCCTTCTCAGACAGACAGAACTCAAGAACTGAAAAAGTTAATCACAGTTAATGACTTTTGATTACAGTAAAAACAAATTTACACTCAAAAGCAGACATATTTTACTTACCATCTCTTCCACCTATACCCTCCCGATTATTTAATATTCCAGTCAAAGTTGGATGACCCCAAGGATTATTAACTAATCCTATTAAATCACGACACTTTTTTAGCGCACTGTGGTTGATAAGAGATGAAACACATCTCTGGAGTGTAACACTAAGGTGTGTCTTGGTAGCAGGAGATAATTTTGGCCAGTGACCCTTCAAGACCAGGGTTAACGTGTCCCTGAAAATAAAGAACATACCAATCCTAAGCATCTATGGAAAGAAAAAAAATTGCCAAAAAACTTTTAGTTTTTAATAGCAAGTTCCAAGATTAATCAATTGCACATTAATAATAGTTAAAATTATAAAGTAAAAATAAAGGAAATTGAAAAAAAAAAAGCTTTTTTGAAAAAAAAAATTCTTTTTATTTTATTTCTTTCCCTCTTCATTAATTATAAATAGTAAAACATTATTTATATCAATTCAATTCATATACAGCTATATTAGTCAATAAAACTTGAGGATAAAGGTAAAGATAAACATAAACAAACTTCGTTCAAGAAATTATTTTCCACAAGTAAACAAATGGTAAGCTTGAAGATCCTATAGGAATTTAGTTCATATTTTATATATACGGGGGATGAGTTTTGATTTATTTTAGTTTCCATTCCATTCCACAAAATTGGCAAAGCTTTTTTGCAAGAAAAATTTCTTTCCTTACTCAATTACAAAGAAGACCACAAAAACATTTAGGGTTAACAAAGGTACTTAAAATTAGGATTGATTCATTATGTGTAGTTTTGATGCATATGATAACGTCATTTATGTACTTAGAAATTCCAATTAAGCAAAAATGAATCCACTTGAGTTCTTTTAAATGACAGTTACTTTAACATTGGCAGTGGCTCAACATTCTGCTTTGCAATAACAAGAGTAACCAAAAGCAAAGTAACTGATATACACATAAAGACGAGCAGGCACATTAAGAGCTCATAAAACAAGTT
Source organism: Platycnemis pennipes (assembly GCA_933228895.1). NCBI lineage: Eukaryota > Metazoa > Arthropoda > Insecta > Odonata > Platycnemididae > Platycnemis > Platycnemis pennipes. The sequence goes on from OW121846.1 coordinate 83,109,838, forward strand.
GAAACAACACCATGGTATACATCACAGCATCATATCAGCCATAATCAAATAAAGCTACCGAAAATTAAAGCTTTTTTGTGCACCCTCATGCCTTCCGTTCTTAATACTTTCAAGTATTAAAAAAATTAGGAACTTTCTTTTTGGTTTTACTTGGAAGGCATAACAGATTTAACCTAATCATGCATGAAATTATGCAAAGCAAAAGATTAGGTACTATGGTAAAAATTAATTAACTGCACATTATTTTTCTCTGATCTTAAGCCAACCAATCCAGAATACTGAAAAAATACTATAATGTTGAATACAAATTTCCCACTTGACATAGGGAAGGAGCACTGCCAAAAAAGCTGAAACTAAGGAGCAATGAAGAGAATGTAGGAAGACAGCAAGCAAACAGATGCTCAAATCAGCAGCTGCTTCCCAAATTGAAACAGTGACTGCAGTCAAGGGGTAATGAAGAAAAGATCTTCTTTCACCATCACAAACGGATGAAGGGGTTTTGTTACAGCTAGCAACATAATTTGACAGGTAAGGCATAAAAAAAACTCAACGCTGCTGAGACTAAATTTTTCAAACTCCTGAGTTGAAGGAGATTTGACAAGAATGGTGGGACCCTTACTCAATGACCTGGACAGGGATTTCTGCATAGGAGTGAGGGAGGGCCTCAAGTGTGCCCTGTGGCAGTTAGGGGGCTCTTATGAGTGTGACCACCTAAAAAAGCTACTTTATGATTGCCTCTGGAGAAAGTCATGACGAGTCAAAATGCAGTTAGAAGCTACAGTTGCCATTAACCTTCTTAGTGCGGTGGGCCGATATATTGGTTTCTGCATCTCGGGTGAAAAGTGCAGCGGGCCAATACATCGGCCCAATAACAATATACAGTCGGATCCGGATTTAAGGTTTTCGCATTTAACGTTTTTCCGCATTTAACGTTTATTTTTTGAGGTCCCGATTCATTCCCTATAAAAACAATGTAAAAATAGTCCTAATTTAGTGTCTCCGCATTCTGTGTTTTTCCGCATTCTAGGTCGTAAAAAATTTTCCCGCACAAGATTTTTTACCCGATTTAAGGTTTATTCATGATGGTTCATTCAAATGATTATCCATACATCAGTGATGACTATCACCAGCATTAGTTTTCAATAGGTCGACGGTCCTTAAGGTTTTGCTTTAAGATGCTTGTATATGTACAATGTATGAATGTATAATGAACATACGAACATTAAGATATTGTATGCTCTTGGTAATACATACATAAATGTAAAACCGCATTTTCCCCTGTAGTAGGTTTAACCCAATGATGATATGCCATATTAGGCAGTTGAAATCATCAAAATTTTCCCGGGGGCTGTATAGAAAAAATGAATGTGGAACTGCGCGCCATGTGAGAAACGTGCATGTGCAACAGCAGCTTAATTTCTCGGAGCTACAATTCAAAATTGATTGCTAAATAAGGCATTCTCATTATGTCGTACCATCAGTAATATTCTCACAATCGGAAAGTATCAATATTTTGCAAAATGAAATGTCCTCCTTTCGCTCGTCTTCAATGATGCTATGATGATGATTTTTGGAGTACATAGCTGCCTACACCTCGCTTTTACAGAATCAAATGGGTGTAAAAATGTATCGAGACCACTGAGAAATGTGTATAAATGGAATTTTTAACGTTGATAACCGTCCACACTAACATTCCCAGCGGGAATTTTCCGTAACTCCATTTTTCTTAGAAAAATTTCCAGCATCTATTAGGTGCCGCAGTGACGACAGTAAAATTTAACCCCAGAAAACGCCGAGGTTAGCTTCATGCTTCGCTTCATGCCAAGTTACGGCCACACAAAAAAAGGCAGGAGGATTGAATTACAATGTGTTTTGCCTGAAGGTTCAAATTACAGCATTTACGAGTAAGGGTTGGATGGTCAGTAGTAAGGGTTTATTTAGTTGCGTAACAGATTTAAAAAATACAGACCAGTGGCATTGTTTCAATAGGGGAATTGTGTGGTACATCAAATGAAACAGATTCTAACTGCAGTGAGAATGAGGATCAGGAAGTGCGGACAGTGGCTACCTTTTCGGAGGCTGTGGTTGGACTTGAAAAATTGAAATAATACTCTTCATCCATTGAGAACAATCCATCTACTTTACTGATGGTTTCAAAACTGGAAAATGATCTACTTCTTAGTTACAGCAAAAAAAAATAAGCAGAGTAAAACTTCAGGTTTTTTAAAAAAGTAGCTGTTCAGAAATATAATTAGTCTCTCCTAAAAGTTTTAAAATTGATATTGAATTCCTGAGTAGTCAGAAGGCTAATGCATTGTATATTTTGTTATAGCATTTTCATGTTTGGCAAAAACTGAACCTGAAAAAAATGAACCGGTTCATTTTTCATTTATTTTCGTTTTGTCACTGAATCCAATCTTCTTTGGGGAGAGCATATAAAACTATGGAAATTTTTTATTGTTGTATGTGACCCCTTTTAGTGACTTGAAATTATATTTTCTTTTTGTAGAAAGCTGTTCTAATCATTACAGACCCTAAAACCTCAAAAAAATGACAAGTTCCCATTTAGTGTTTTTCCGCATTTAGTGTTTTAAATTTTGTCCCCTCTGAAAAACCTTAAATCAGGATTCCACTGTATTTTTAAACTTTATGACACTAAAATATTATTTATTTTTCAGTCAATGTAAAATAATTGTGTCATTATTAGTTATTCCAACTTAAGTGAAGTAAAAAAAAGTAGACTTGTACCAATACCACTTTTTCCGATACCAAACCGATACCTCGATACCAGTGGCCGATACCAATAGTATTATTTGCCAATACCTTACTTATTTTTCTAAAAAGTTTGATAAATTTGATAAATGCTTTCCTTTTCATGAAGACAACTCAATAATCAAAAGTGTTATAAAAGAGCACCTAATTATTGAGTGAAATGACATTGTGACAAATCTTTTACTTTGCTACTCTTACAATTATCACTGGAATTAGATTTCAGACTCTCAGCCCTCTTGCATTTGGAACTACTGAAAATTCTTTTTAATAAATAAGAGCTGCTGAACATGCTCAGCAGTTCATATTTGAATGCATTGTTCATTGACATGGTTGCTGAACATGCTCAGCAGTTAAGAGGGTTTTTATATCAGGACCATAGTTAGCACTAGATTTTGAAAACATTTTCTCAGGAAAGTCTAAACCTCCAGGTACACCCAAGTACAGTGGACTCTCATTAGCTCGTTTTTGTAGGGACCCGAAATCCTGAACATGGTAATGAGGAAAACTTGCTGAACAAGTTAGGCCTTCTCAGATTATGTTGAAGACGGATGTGTGGGTTGCATAACTTGGACCACTATGCTGCCATGAAGTTAGTTCATTTCTGGTGTTAATTTATTGGAACAGTTTCATTTTCGATTCTTACGCCTCCCAAAAATACGTACGATACCTAGCGTTGATGCGTGCTCAATAATAAATGATGACTACCTATATGACCAAATAGCACGTTTTGTGTATACTATTCACGCAAAAAGTATATATAGACTCGACTTTGAGGCTTGATATCCCATAAAAGAAAGAAGCAAAATTCATAGAGAGCATATCAGCATGTAGATAATTTAGCCTTTCGTTTAATGCAGGCACAAGACTTTTTTTAAATAATTACTTTTGAGGCGTTTTTGCAGTGAGGATGAAAAATGGCATATTTTTCGCAAGAGTCACAGAGGCCAGCGTCACTTTGGAGAGTGTCATAACAATATGAAAAGCAAAAATGAACGGAAATTTAGATAGGACATGAATTGTACTTTAGCCATGACGTCCTTTAAGTTTCAAATATTTACTTATATTCATTTAGTTATTCTAGTCATTTTATGAAACTGAGTTTTCTTCGTATGTATGCAACATTGGAGGTATGCAACATTGGAGGTATGCGACAAACACCTTCGTCTTCATTTACCAGTTCCTAATGCGAATCCATTAACCTCATAACACTTGACCATGCTGCAATATTTGAATTTTATATTTTTGGAAAATGATCTTGAAATGTAGGCGGAAACGCCGAACAACATATGTGTTGAGCAGAACAAACTTGAGTTGACTGCAGAACTTTAATTTTTGCCGCTATTTCAGAAAACTTTCTTCGTACGTGGATTTTCATCTACTTTTTGAAGGAGGCTAAGCTTTTCGCCTCAGGCTTTCCGGTAGCCAATTCTTAACACTTGTCTCACTTTTACCATCTTGAAGAACGTAACTAAGTAAACAAATATGCGACACATTGGTAAGTCAGTTGAAGAAGGCAAGATTTCAAAATTATATGTTTTTAGACGATTTTCACTGAACAAATACTTTCAAATTAAAGTATCCAAAAAAAACGATTATTCGAAAGTATCAAAGTATTGGGACAATGGCTGATACCCGATACTCACTATCGGTATCGGCCCAAGTCCTAAAAAAAGCATTGGATATTTATAACAATAGCATCAATGTTTTTTTCCTAAGGTGCTACAATTTATTAAATTACCCTTAAGTAGCATTTTCCCACAATTAGCACTTTTTTCTGGGGTCCCTAGAAAAGTGAAAATAAGGGATTTTACTGTAATTATAAACATGTATACCTAGGTTGAACAAGGATCTCTTGTCACAGAAATTGCTTATCTCATCGTTGAGTCCCATCTTTCATAATCACGTCTGGTAAATTGCTCCAGCATCTTTCTTAATATATTAAGATAGGCCTCACATTCCCAGAAATTTCCCGAATTCCCAGATTTTCCCGAAATTGTAGAGACAGGTCAAAAAGGCAAGGCCCTTTTGACTGGTTAATAGCACTGACTGATGGAGAGCCTGAGAAGGCTTTATCAATATTACTTGCCAGGGAAGAGTTAGATCATACTTCAAAGCCAGTAAGATTTGCAGACCATGACCAAGCAATAGTCAGCCAGTTGGAAATTTTCTATTGGAGTTAAACTTTAATCACCATACAATATCCCTCTCTTGAAAGAATAAAAAGTTTCCAGAAATTTTCCCTCCTAGTAACTACAGATTTAATGAACATAAATCAATTGTTTCAGTCACCATCATTTCAGACTTGTTTTCATATTATTTTATAAATTAGCACATCAATTCAACATAAGGCAAGTTCACAAAAAGTACATGGAGATTAGCATGCAGGCCATTCTATAAATCATTCTAGCTGATTTTTTTCCCTTTTGACCCACATCTTCAAAATTAAACTCATAAAAGGCAAGGATTATATTATATTTTCATTTAATAAGCTGAAGCAGTAATCAATTGGAAAATACCTCTGTAATACAAAACATATGAATGTTTTTTCACCTCTGTGTGCACATTAATTTAAATATTAGGTGCTCACAACTCCACCCTTCTCACAAGGAGACATCGCGAGAGTGATGTTCGGGATCCGAATGCCGATGTTATTTTCTGAAACTATACAGGAAATGTAGAAAAAGTGTCACGGCTTTCTTCCCCATAGGCCCGGGTTCGAGAGATAAATGCCTGTAAAGATTTTGCTGCGAGGAATCAGTATCTTCCAGTTAGCTTTTGTATTCAACAACCGGTGTGGCCGAGTGGGTTAAGGTGTGCGGCCGATGCTTTTGGCCCCGGGCACCCTGGGTTCGAGTCCCGGTGAAGTTGATTTTTTTTACTTTCTTATAATTTAAGGAATCAATGATACAACCCATCCCCATTCATTTAAGTCAGTTACATTAGTATTTTTTCTATTTTCAATTCATTTTATGGATTTTTAATGGACCAAGGACTTACGACGCGAATTAGGGGATTTTATTTTCCCATTACAGGCTCACATACCGCCCGACGCATTAGGTTTGGATTTCGAAGATCCGTGAATACTTCTAAGAAACCAAGGGCTTCAATTGTTCGCTGGACTACCTCAAGACTGTAAAGAATTAACTAAATGCTTATTACACTGCGACGGTTGCCCTCATAAATTCCTCGGACCCGCCTTGGAATTTTCACTTTTATCACTTAATTTTTCCTAAAATAGTGAGCGTGATATCGGCAGAAAATAGAAGGGCATGTGAAACATATTTAAAATGATTTTCTCACAGAAAAACATATTTTGTTGCGTTGCTGTATGCAGAGAACACCCCGTCCCAGCACTCAAAACGGTGTCTCAAACCAGGGTTTTCCGACTCCTACATTCTATTATTCATAATATCATTTCCACCGGGTTTTTCCCCCATTAGATTTTCTCCACAGCCCACCCACTGTCTTTCCAACAAATTCTCCCTCCTCCTTACAACAGAATGTCCTTCCATCCACCCTGTCTCCTTTATGACATGCCATCTTCGCCCATCAAAGACTTCCGCCCCCAGCAACCCTTTCTTCACAGCTGACCCTCGCTAATCCCTCAATGAGGCACAGAGGCCCAATACAGCTGCCACGCATTGCTGTATGTAGAGAACACCCATTTCCAGCACTCAAAACGGTGTCTCAAACCGGGATATTCCGACTCCTACATTCTATTATTCATAATATCATTTCCACCGGGTTTTTCCCCCATTAGATTTTCTCCACAGCCCACCCACTGTCTTTCCAACAAATTCTCCCTCCTCCTTACTACAGAATGTCCTTCCATCCACCCTGTCTCCTTTATGACACCCTGTTTCCTTACTTGCACCCTTCAAAGAGTTCCGCCCTCAGCAAACTTTCCTCCACAGCTGACCCTCGCTAATCCCTCAATGAGGCACCAAGGCCCAACCGTGTGAAGACGGATGCGAAAGATAGACAAAGAAGACTTCGAGACCGCTTTAAGCAGACTACTGGAACTCAGGGTCATTGCACTTATGCCCCTAAAGGGTACGAGGGGGAAACTGGCTAGGGTTAGTAACTGAATGTGACGATAGCCAGTTGTGTTTATTTGGTGACAAGAAAAAGTTGAGATCAAAAATATATGAAGGGGTTGAGGGAGGGGCGTAGAAGAACGCATTACCAGGAATTTCACGTGCAGTTATATAGTCTTCGCCCACGATAGAGGATTCACATCAATAAAATGTTTTTCTGTGAGAAAATCATTTTAAATATGTTTCACATGCCCTTCTATTTTCTGCCGGTATCATGCTGACTATTTTAGGAAAAATTAAGTGATAAAAGTGAAAATTCCTAGGCGGGTCCGAGGAATTTACGAGGGCAACCGTTGCAGTGTAATAAGCATTTAATTCATTCTTTACGGTCTTGAGGTAGTCCAGCGAACAATTGAAGCCCTTGGTTTCATAGAAGTATTCACGGATCTTCGAAATCCAAACCTAATGCGTCGGGCAGCATGTGAGCCTGTAATGGGAAAATAAAATCCCCTAATTCACGTCATAAGCCCTCGGTCCATTAAAAATCCATAAAATGAATTGAAAATAGAAAAAAATACTAATGTATCTGACTTAAATGAATATGGATGGGTTGTATCATTGATTCCTTAAATTATAAGAAAGAAAAAAAATCAACTTCACCGGGATTCGAACCCAGGGTGCCCGGGACCAAAAGCATCGGCCGTGCGCCTTAACCCACTCGGCCAAGCCGGTTGTCCAATGCGAATGCTAACTGGAAGATACTGATTCCGTGCAAAATCTTTCCAGGCATTTATCTCTCGAACCCGGGCCTATGGGGAAGAAAGCCGTGACACTTTTTCTACATTTCCTGAATAGTTTCAGAAAATAACATCGGCATTCGAATCCCGAACATCACTCTCGCGATGTCTCCTTGTCAGCTTTTAAATTTTTAAAGACCCACAATACTTTACCGGTTTCTTAAATGCCTATTGTGTTTGGACTATGAAAGAGACCAACAAACTTGGAAATTGTAGGCTCAAGGGATATCTGACGGATGGAGATGTGGGCATCATAAAACTTGCTGGTTTGATTCTAGAGATGGAAAAATCTACCTACTTTGGACAGATTTTCTGAATGAGCACTATTTTGCAGTGTGGCTCTGCAAGGTATTCAGCAGCCATGCATTGCCCTTCTCTGGGTGTACTGTTTTATACCATATATTTAAACCCCCATTAGGAATGAGGTGAGAACAAAGGCCAGGAAAACCAACAAAACTTCTTTTTTGCAAGAATCTATAAGTCAAATAAAGCTGCTGGTTACCAGAAAAAATGTCTTTGAATATCATCCTAAGAGTTTCGACTCAGCCATTGAAAAATTCTAAAAATGACAATAGCGGCTATCTTATTGAGTGGGTGAAGCAGTGAATGCCAAATCTTTGGAACACAAAATCCCACAAATTTGTGTTTCCAATTTCGCTTGGTGATGATAATGTTGGGAAAATCAGAAGGAAACTTACTTGGTGATCAAAAAAATCACGCCTACCAAAATATATAAGTGCACAATTCCAAATGGTAACTGTAAATTCTAAGTTGAGTACTTGAAAGCCTATGACGTACATGAAAACACTACAGCTATTAAGAGCATTAAATTTTGCCCTAAAAAAATCAACCAGTTGTCATAGAACTACTAAGCAACTTAGACCTCAATGATTGATATTTTCAGGAAAGATAATGAAGATGAGTGTATTTTGCGATGATGAATTTCTCTTCCTACTTGAAATGTGGTGAAGTGCATTTGAAAATGATGTGATTCTTCTCCCAAGTTGTTGCCATTAGAGCCTTCAAGGGTGATTCCGCCACTAGCAGAAACCACAAAACAAGATGGTCTGTCCCAGCTGAACACTTAGTGCCACATGGGGCACACCCCCCAACCCTCTATGCAGAAATCCCCAAGGAAATGGTGCCCCCGATAAAAGACAGGCTGAAGCTCTCTTGCGGCCTAGGCATTTCCCAGCCTTATAGAATCTCCTTCAACTCAGGATTTGGAAAAATTCTGAGGTGATAATATTTTCATTCAAGGCTGTAAAAAATTATTAACATTCAAAAGCATGTACACCTCACTAGAGAGGAGGTAAGTTATTGATATATTGATCACATAACTTACTCCTGGTAAGTTATGTGATCAATAGATTAAAGAGAATAAATCATTACCTGTACAAGCAATCTGCCAGGGTGTTGACAGAACCTGGGGAAGCATTGGAGAGCGAAGCAAGTCTTTCCCATCCTGACAAAAGGGCACTTACTTTATCCTGATATTTTTTCTTAGGGTTTTTTATAGCCACTTCCAAACCCTGGAAATGAAAAATTTACTTGTGATAATTAAGTCTTTTAAAACGAAAACTAATTATACAGTTCAACAATAAAAAATAACATACAAATCAATACAGAAATATGATTGAAACTCAATTGATGTCAAAATATGATACTAAGTGTACTTGGATTGTACATTGTATCACAATTAATTACAATAGCAGTAAACAGAAAAACATAAGTCTCTCAGACCAAGGACAATCAGTAGAAAAATAAAATTAATGTTACTCTATCCAATTCCTACCACCACAGAACTGAGAAGGGGGCAAAGACAAGAAATGAAAAATACTATATCAATCTTCAATTATGCTTACTCCCCAATTAGTGCAGTAATGATTTGGGGTGTTTCGCATTAGCACTGAAAATATTTAAAGACCCCAACCAGTTTAATGTTTGGATTATGCAATAATCTTAAAGACATCTGCAATGTGCAGTCATCGTTGCGGCCCTTGCCTCTAAGCAAAAGACGTCAGATTTCCATTTTGTTTTCATCTTGGAATCAATCAATGGTAAACAACTTTCAAGATTAAATATTGTTGAAAATATAGCGTAAAACAGAAGAAAATGGTAAGTAATATTCATTTCATTAAGATTTTTCACCATTCCTGTATAATGGAATGAATTGCTAGTGACCTTTCGACCTGTGCTCTTCTCAGCCTCTTTACACTATGAGATTTTTCTAAGTAGTGCCCTTCTTAAATTTCTTTTAATGTATTTTCTCTATAAATAAAAAAGGACAATGAGACAAAAGGTAGTCTGATAAGCCAACAAACCAATATTTAGTGGCATCATGCCAGTACCCCAATACAATGCATCACGCAAATGGTATTTTTTCCCTTATTTCAGAACTAAAACATAGAAAATTACAAATAAAAGGATATTCCATTAGAAGAAATGCATTCAGAGGATATCAAAGGAAATGTATGTGGAAAATAGAATGCCAACAATACAATTAAAGCTAGGGTTAAAACTCAATGGCAAAAGTGGCATCAAACATACAAGAGCTGCATGTAAAGGGAGAGTTGAAGACCCAAAAAAGCCTATGAAGAGACCACCCACGAAAAATTTCCAAGGCAAAAACCACTTGAAATAAGCAAGATAAGGGGTTAAAAGTCATTTTACCCAAGAGAAAAAAAGACATTACACAACCCACAAAGAGAGTATCGTAATATACTGATAATACTTCTCTATCTATTGAGGTTAGCTATGAACAATGAAAAACCTTCATTCATGGAAATCACAAAGATAAATACAATAGTTCTTACTGTGGAGTTTTATTCCCCTAGACATTAAGCCATTGAATGTACATTTATCTCAAAGCCAAATTGAGATGATAACTTGCTACAGTAAAACCCCTCTTTTTTACCTTCATGGGGTGCAAGAGAAAAAAATACAAATCAGGAGTATGCAAAATTTTCTGAAAGTTGCCCTTGAAAGCTTAGCTCAATGCTTCTTAATTTTACCTAATAAATGTCTTGTCTTCACTGAAAAACGAGGATAGAAAACTGAATAACGATTGCAGCAAAATTTCTATCTTTCACTTGGAAAATGAAAGAGAGCATGGAGATACCAACTACATTCCATCATTGTTAGACAAAGATTTAGGAACAATATGAAGAAACCTCAGTTTTGTAGGTGCAATTACTGGCTAGGACCATAAACTAGGGGTAATTAAGTCTAAGGGGGGATTCAAATATATTTTAAAAGGAAGACGGAAAATAATGCAGAAGAACGTCGGAGATGCTGATGGAAAATTGGATTGGGTAGTAACAGTTATACATTGCTATCAATGATCACCGTTAATTTTTGACACAAATTTGAAGGAGATGGTGAGGGGTTCAGGAAGTACTTGATGTACGAGTAAAGGCCCATTTTCCTGCATCTCAGAGTCAAAGCTAAGTGACTTTGCATGTAGACTTCCTGCATGAACCATTCTCATGAAAACAAAGGCCCAGGCGATGCAAATAAAGTGACTGTGTGCTACTTGGTGGCCAGAAATGAAGATGACAAGAAGAAGAAATGAAGAAGAAATTGAATTGAAGAGACAAGAAAGTTGCCAGGATCAATTTTGGAGGCAATTTTTTTCTTTTTGGTTAGCACAACCCGTACATATTGATGACATTCCATCATTATATTGACAATCACTTAAGTTTTGAAACCACTTACATTTCCATATTACATACATCCTTCTCTTATTACTTCTATTTATGCCCACAACTCGATTCAACAGAAGAAATATGCTAGTGCTCTCTGGGAAAACTATTTTATGCCTATGGCAACCTATTGTGTATCATGACTGAATACAATCTCATTACATTAAGTTGCACTTCAATAATTTTCTTACGGTTAATTTGTTGTTCATATCAAATTTAAGTAGCAAAAAAATTCAGAGATCATTCAAATACAGTAGAACCTCGGATATATGACCCTCTTTTATACGATGACCTCATTTATAGTTTTTTTTTGTCCAGTAAATAACCCACAAGGCCCCATGTATTTCTAACCTCCCTTATGAAACCTTTCATTTATACGACAAACTTAATTATGAACAGTTTTTTCCAATCCTTTGGTAGGTAAGTCCTCACTTATATGACTTTTCATGACTGACCTATGGAAAGACGTCTAATTTGAGTTATTAACAATGACTATAATCAGTTTCGTATTTTCATTTATGGGTCATTCCATTACAGTGCATCCAGGCCATGACACCCACCAACACAGATTTCGATGAAACTTGACATGATTTATCTTTTCATGTATTATGAAAGAATCCAAAGTTTTTCTTCTCGATCTCAACTCATTTTATTTTTACCACCTCTTAAATTTTCATGCAGTTTCATCATAAAAGTAATCAGTCAACTCATTAAATGTCTCCTTGATGGAACACCCATGAAGAAGAGATAAATTGTAATGAATAGCACAAAAACGCACAGCATGTGTTCCTGAGAGCCTGCCAATACACACCATTTAGGTTGCAACTAACAGAATTTTGAAAGCCCAATCTTATTACTCAGTATTCAAATTTAAAGGCTGAATACAGTTTATTTCATTTTATGGAGTTCACAACTATTTTAAAGAAGTTCTGAACTTATGCCACTCATGATTGGTTATATGTTTTTCTGACGTGCTACATATTTCAATATTTATGAGATTAACTAGCTGAGTGTAGCTTCTTTTACGACATTTTGACCCACTTGATTTTCCTTTCCTCCGGTAAACTGCAGTTTAACAGATGCTGAGATTCGAGATCTTCTCACTCAATACAGTTCAGACCTAAATTTAGCTTTTTGCTGCTACATTGTTTCATTCCAGACTTAATTGTACTCGGAAGTTTTCACTGTTTCATTCAAGCTCCTAATGGTGCCATTACTACAAAGAAAATAAGGTGATTCTATATGGGCTGTATTTTAAAGTGTGGACTAGATGTTCTTAGACAGGGACACCATACATTTTAATTCATATATATATATCAATACAAATTTCAGAAACTTAAGTCCCACCCATTTAATTTCCCATACTTTGAGATGTGTTGAAAGTTACCAGTCCTGCAATGAAGGTAAGTAGAAAAATCACACTTAAAATTTTCTTGAAATTAGTTTCACTTTTTTTGTGACTATATAGTAGTCAAACTGGACCTGTGTTCCCAAAAATTCCACACTACCAGTCTTCTTGCTAATTTATAATGAAAATCTGATAACAATATTTGAGACATATATTGCTTTTTTCTCTTAACTAATAGTAGCCTGATGCTAATTATCAGAAAAGTGAAACACACACTTTTTATATTTAACGTTTTTTATCTCAGAAAGCACACAAAAAGCCATGGGTTTTATTTTCACAGGTGGCGGGAAATATCTTTAGGAATATGAGAAAAAATAGTTTTGCTTTATAAACACACTGCCTTTGGTAATATTTAATTTGTTATACAACCATGTTTGGGGTAAGAAATTTTCTTAAATCTTAGGAAAGTGTTTTGAGAATTTATGATATCTTTGAGAATAAAACTCAATTTTTTCTGGAATCCTCACGGTTGCTTTGATAAAACTGTGAATTTTTATAACAATTAAGTGCTAAATAAGAAGCATACAATTATTTTTCCTCTGGAGGTACAAGTGCCCACGGGGTCCTAAGGATTGGAAAAACTACAGTTTCACCTAAAATTTAAGAGGCGGTAAAAATAATATGAGTTGAGATCGAGAAGAAAAACTTTGGATTCTTTCATATATACATGAGAAGATAAATCATGCCAAGTTTCATCGAAATCTAAGTCGGTGGGTGTCAAAACTTCATTTTTCTGGATGATTTGACATGGAATGACCCTTAAGCATCATTTCAATTATTTGTAAGAAATATGACTTTTTTCCCCATTACCATGGTATCATGAGAAAAAATAAATACGTAAAATGTCACGCGGGTAGCCTACATTCACTGGCATGCTGCGTGAAGTTCAATCCCTAACGCAGTTTAATTTTTTCTTTCAGTCATTGCATCGAAAATCTTATCATCTTAAATTTCAAACCCTTACATCTGAATACTCACATTTTTATACTTATATTGTTTAAATTCATTTATGAATTTAGCACTCAATAATTAAGGGTGGTCAAGCCGTACCAAAAGATGCACAGATCTTTCATTTCATTCCCTACTGAAATCAAATCCGAAGAGTGTTAATTCCGATCCCGATCGGAGATTTTTATATTTCGCAGCTGAGCGATCTAAGTGCTCCATGAAAGGAATGTAGTTACAGTAGAGACTGACAGAAGGAGAAGATTTGTAACTCCAGTCATAAAATGAGATGAAACGTGCACTAGAACAAAATAAAGAATTATATGTCTTGGCTTTTTTCTCCCTAGGCCCGGGGGCGCAGGAAAAAAATTAAGAAGAATGTCATGGGGTCGCCTACATTTGCCAGACTTGCATGAACGGATGATAGCATAGTTGTTAAAAATGAGAGCTAGTATACTGCCTGTCGCGAGTTCATTCCTTAACACTGTCTAGGAATCCATGCTGTATCCCTAGGGTAATGCAGCAGGCATTTAAAAAAAGTAGATTATCAGGAAATGCATGTCAGTTTATAAGTCAATATATTAAATATAAAATTAATACAATTTGGCATTAGTGAAAGTGATTGGAAAAATATTTTATCACAGAATTATCTTAACTAATCCTGCATCTAAACATGCAACTGCAACCATGAAACAACAAAGACCAAATTGGACATTTGAAAAGGGTTTCATGTTCCCTTACTATGAAACCGCTTTAATGAAACTTCCTTACTTATGAAACTTTTTTGGTTGTCCGCTAAAAGTTTCATAAGTGAGGTTCTACTGTACCTCATTATCTTCTGTCGAAAAAATTAGATTCAGGTAATGAAGGACATTTTAATAACTATATATTTAAAGCTTTTAAAAACAACTATTGCTCAATCCATAATACAGAAGGCCAATGACTTTAAAACACTTAAAATATGAGCTTTATAAGCATAACTCTAAATATAATAGCATTAAAGAAATATGATGACTAGACAATAAATCCTTAGAAGTTAACTCAAGTATTTTGGTTTTATTACACAAGATTTTGTTTTAAATTAGTTTTTCTATAAATGGGTTCAGTACAGCACATACGTTAATCACAATTTTAAAAAATTGCCTACAGGTACTCACATTACCTGCTACAGGGATTTTAGCTAAATTGTAACAACAAAAAAGGAAATACTATGTAAAACAACAAATTACCTATAATTTTTTAACCATCAAGTATTCACTGACAATAATATTGGTTTAATCACTTAGATTCAGTCAGACAGACATGCGACTGTTAAAAATATTTCTCTTCTGGCCTACCCGAGGCGATATGTCAACACGTAGCACTTCTTGACTGAGAGCAAATACTGATAATCAGCCCATGTCCTAAGTTGCTGAATTAAAATGTAAAAATAAATCTAAGCTCCTTGAAGATATTGAATCTCTGATTAACAAAGCAATGAGATTAAAAGCACCTCACTCGGATGATTGCAATGCACTCTTAAATAGCACAGAATATTCTTATTCACGGAGACTTTTGTGTAGTGATTCACAATATCTTATTTAATGCATCTTTTTTGCCATATTGTAACAAAATGTACTCTCAAGAATATTACTCTTCTCAGAAATTATTAATTGTGGCTTGATGCATGTCCTATCCATTACAGAGTTAATAGAATGCTCTTATGGTAGATGATGCACGACAATTCTTTGGAATAATTATATCGTGATATGCTAGTGGTAACCTTATTGTAATTTCTACAATTGTAATATCCATTGTTCAGTCTATGTTTCAGAGTAAGTGTATATAAATTATGATTCTGGCTACAAACAATAAATGAGGGCAAGGTTTACCATATGCAAATTCTTATGAGTCACAGAGAAGAATAACTTCACTGCTTGATGATAACAATTTTAAATATTTACACCACTGCACAGAAAAAGAGCATACAAGCTAATTCTTGATAGTGGATAGAGGATTAGGCTGCTACTAGAGGTTCCAGTTTCAAATCTTGGAGAGGCCTTTGGATACGTCCAGCTTTATTGTTTTCAATGTACCAGATCTTTCTAGGAAACCACACATGGTGCAGGGAAAGGAACTACATTCCCCCCTATCCTAATACCTGAATTTCAGATGCCATTTTACTTAATATTTGGCTACCCTCACCAAACATGATCAACCTTAGTATTGATTGAATAAAACTTCACCAAAACTAGTTTTCCCCACACACCTCATTGAAATTGAATTGCAAAATTGTAAATAAAGTTCCTATCAACTGTAATCCTAAAGAATGATGAATATTTTCCTTGGTTGGAATTTGCCCCCTTAATTTTGTATCAAAGGAAGGTGATTTTTTCTTATGTTGAGAGAGTGGCAACGATTCATTCACAGGAACATGGAATGAACCTTAAACCTGAAATGTAAACTGATTTGTTACCACCTCCAAGATGCCACTCAGTGATGACACTTTTCAAATTATCAAGAGTTGATGTTAATGTCATTTCTACATACATTTGACATTCAGGCTTTCTCGTAAGCCAATATATTTCTGAATGTAATCCCATCCATTACCCTGTTTCCACTATGACATCCAGTGGTATTAATTGCACCTCTCTTCCATAACATTCCAAAGCAGAAAATATTGTTTTACCATCAAATGGTGTAACTTTTGGTCTATTGTATAATGTATATCACTATAATTTCAAATAAAATAATAGAAGATTAAAATAAACAACCTCTCTCAATTTCCAAATGAAGCCCTCCTCTTTATGTGATATTTAGTTCCCTGATAGGGGTTTCTCCTATCAGTCAAGGATGACACCAGTAATTTTTCCCCAGTGACACTTTCATTTGGTATCCTTCCCAACATGTGATTTCTCTAATGTTACTCACCCTGTTTTTCACCAAAACTACAGTATTTAGCTTCACTTACAAGGCATTAACTCCAAGTATTTTAATGGACATTTTTCACCACTTAATATGAATGCAATCCAATTCAGCATTGGTGTTTCGCTTGAAAAAGCTACTGAGAACTTTTTGAAGTGAGATCCATCCAGCAGGTTGTAGAGAGAGACAATTTGTCGTACTTTCCAAGAATGCAAATAGCAAGTGAAAGTAGAAGAAAAAATCAAACCACATTGAGTTAAAACAAGTCCATGGCCCAGATAAAACATTAAAGGTGATGGTGATGATACCTGAACTTAAATAATGACAAACTGAGGATTTATGAGAAGAGATGGATGAACATGATGTAATTTCCCATATTCAGGGGTGACAACAATATATTCAGCTTTAAGTTAACTTATCTGCAAAATTCTTTAAATAAAATGGACTCATGAGGATCCAAAAAAATAGCTTAGAATCATTCAACTCTTTGCATTTATCTTTTAGCAGAAAAACTCTCTGACAAATTCCAACATTGAACCTAATATGTTACACAAAGAGGTTCAAAATAAAGAAAATAATCTTTAATTTTACTATGTTAGCTTCCTTCCTCTTCTAATTCCTGACAAGACACCACCAAGCTAACCTAGCTCATGCAGTTTAGTCATTCAGTCACATGCTTCCAATAAAAATACAATTTTACCAACTAAACATGCACATCTTTTATGCTGAGCCACTAAAAAGTTGTCTCAGACCTTGAAGTGGTGGAATAATAACGTTGAAATAAACATGGACACTGACAAGAAAAATGAACCTAATCAAAGGGGGAATAAATATAATTCATATCAAATCACAATCCAAGATAACTGAAAAAATATTTTTCACCTTACGAATTCTAAAGCACAATAGAGAGGTAGACATTATTTAATACCCTTAGAATTACCAAAACTAACTTGTCAAAAACATGGAAAATTGTTTTGTCCACAGTTTGTTCATTAACATGTTTACTGCTGATTATGTAAAATTGCGTCCACTATAAAAACTGATAGTTAAGGTGTCTAAGAATATAACACAACCAACATTCCATTAAATGACTAACATTTTCCATTTCTAAAGTTTCATTGACATCGTTGCAAAAAAGAAATATGCTGGACTGTCTAATGGAATGGTGATGAACTGAGACCATGTCAATTCTCTCTCAAATACGCCTTTCTGGCTTCTAAAATTGTTCCAGGTGTGAAGCAGCAAATGTGCTATCCTTCATTATTAATAGATCACCTGAATAAATTAACCACCTTGATGATGAGATGAATCATACACACACTCCAGAGAAGAAAACACACATTAAAAACATTAAAGATAACTAACATCAACAAGAACACATTGTTGGATGTATTCATAAAATGAATAATTTCGGAGGAATATTGACTCTCATACTAATTAGAAATTGTTATTCCCACTCTGTCCCAAATTTAATTTTCACATTTAATGTCTCCAGTTCTTAACTCCTGTTTAATGGAATGTACTTGTCTTAAAAGTCCACTGCACACATGGACAAAGCATATTATTCCTACAAGAGAAACATATATATACAAAATTTAATTTGCCTACATAAACATAAGCAGGTGGTAACTAACCATTATGCAGCATATTGTAACATCTGGTCTACAGCAACCTCTAAGAGTATAACACAAGAATCATCTCAAACTACCACTTAAATACCACTTCTCGTTATGGGAAAATGTATTATATCTTTCAGTTTCTAATTGCCTAATTTAGACAAATAATCCTATTCCAAAAGTTCATTAATTTTTTTCAAGTGACCGAAAAGCCTGGGTAAACAACCACCTACTAACAGCTAGCAACTACTGAAAACTAGTTTCAATAGTTCTAGTAGAGGAATGTTTCGAAAGCTACAGTAAAATGGAATAATGACTAGATTTTAGTCTTTGAGTAACACAATGTGCAGCAATATTTTATACAGGATAGAATAAAAGCATAAAATGTGCAATAGTTTCATGAAATTAAAGATGTGCCATTCGTAATAAAATAAAATGTAAATAGCCTTCTGGAGCCCCCCTGGCACTTAGACCTCTTTAGATCCATGGTGCCAACCCACATTTAACCTGCCCGCCACTCACAGACAGGGGACAAGAGCACCACGGTAGAGGCATGGAGGGGGGGCCACCCATCTAACCTCCGTCTGGGCCCAACGTTGCTTAAATTCGGAGATCTCACGGGAACCAATGTGTCAACATGGCTAGGCCCTTACCATTCTTAGTAACTTTTCAACCATTAAATTTGCCAAAATCAGAAATAGAAGTGGCAAGCCATATTAATTCAGCATGATCCAGGCCATACCTTATCACATAAATGGGAGGTAGAGAGCTGGCTGGCATCAATTTCCACTTAACCCTTCCATCCAATCATCCCAATGCTTCCCAAACAATTTTACAACATGGTAGACCTTGCAAGCATAACATTTTCATGGCAGATGGCCCAGGGATTATTTTTCTAAGAAGATGAACAACTTCTTATATTTTGCACCAACCGGTCTAGGTAGACACCCTGTCAGATAATCCTTTTCAAGCTCTTACATGCATGAAATACACAAAAACAATGTAAATACTTAGTCCATACATCCATAATGAGTGATATTTGAGAAAGCATTAATGTCATATCTATTAACTAAATTGTCAAATTTAACTGAGATACTGATTGAATTTTTAGAACTATTCAAAAAAGAAAGAGGAATGGAGCTTAAAGGGAATAATTTCGCAGTATAGCCCTCAGTGACCACATCCAGGACCTAGCAGTTGAATTTTACATGGCACACTTTTAGCCCTTCACATTGGTGTGCAGATGAACACTGATTTGGAAGCACTGTAGATTTCTTGCTATTGTAACATCATAGATTGTTATAGGTGGAGTCCCTCTTAATTAGTCCCTAAGCCACTAAGATCTATTGATTCATTGTGCCAACTATTGTAATATCACTTGTGCAGTTGTGTAAGCATGGGGAAGATCACTAAATGAAAAACAATGAGAGAAAAATTAATTTTAGAAGACTTGTGTGCAGATGCAATACCCGATGCACCTGTTGAGGTCGATGAAGATAGCAGTGATAGTGAAAACGATAGTCACTTTCCACCAATCACGGAAAAAGGGAATTCCAATCTTTCTTCGTTAGTAATAGTCTTCAGAAGATAGTGAAATCTGGAAAAATTGACAGTAATGACTTCATTGCGAAGGAAAAATGAGAAGTAAAAATCAATTTACAGAAATTTAAAGGCACACCAGGAGTACGAGCCAAGCCTAATTGTATAGAAAGCATCTCCGAGGTCGTGGAGCTGTTTCTCGGCGATGATTACTTCCTAATTATGTGTGATGAATATAATTAGTACTACCGTCAGAATTAATATCAGAAATCAGGAAAGTGGTTCGACATAAACATTCCTGAAATAAAGAAATTTTAATCCATAATAATCCTTTTGGGGCAAGTAAGGAAAACTTCATTGAAGGAATACTGGAGTACTGATCCATACTTTTCTATGCCTATATTCCAACAGCTAATGTCTTGGAACTGATATGAAAATATTTGGGAAGCATGGCATTTCAACAATAACAATTTTTTCCAGATAAAACAGCCAACAGATTATTCGAAATTCAACCACTTTTGTACCTAGTGGAAACATTTCAGACAGTTTATAACCCCAAAAAAGAGTTATCATCAAATGAAGCTACGATGTCTATGAGGGGAAGACAAATTTCACATGTTCAACCCAGCTAAGATCATTAAAAATGGACTATATGTATGCATGTTGTATGAAAGTGATTCAGGTTACATTTCCAATTTAGAGATTTATACAGTACAGGGTAAAAAAAATCAAAGACACTATCAAATGAATTTTGAAGCACAGCATTGGCCAGTGACATCACATCTATCAGGACAATTATTATACGATTCAAAATAGCAAAAACTCTTCTTTCCATGAAAACATGAGTCTGTGGAACAATAAAAAAAAACAGAACTTCCAGAAATAATAAAAACAATAGAAAACCTGGAAAGGGAAGAATACACTTTTTGCCGAAAAGGGCAAGTCCTGCTCCTAAACTGAAAGGATAACAGGTAAGGATCATCATGACCATTCATGATGCTAGTCTGAGTAAAAGACTAAAAGAAATAAAAATACTGGATTTGCAATGAAGAAGCCTCATTGTATTGTATGAACTCATGTTGTGTGCACTCATGAATAGAGCGCGGAAAAAAGTCTTCAATTTTGCATAAAAAGTCGCCTTGAGTTATTTCCGTGAGAAAGTTGCTGAATTTAACTGAATTGTTGGAGGAAAGAGCTTAGAGATGCTAGTCCAGGCATCAGGGGATTTTACTTGGAAGAATTAGAGGTAGTTCTGGAAATGGATATATCCTATGCTTTTTGGGTCGCTGAATCCGTATTTCTAACTTCCCACCAAAAATTCCCTCCGCAACCCCAAATGTTGAAAATACCACTTTAAAAAATCGCTTTTTTAGTTTTTAAATCGTTTAGTTTTAATTTTGGGAAAAACTAATCAGATAATCGGAAAGTAGACAATATAAGCAACAATATAAGCTCTCCCATCTCCCCATGGTCCATTTTCTTTGAAACTCAACCTCCCATCTCACTGTTCCTCTATTTCAATATCTGAAAGTCCCCAGCACCCTACCTATTACTAAAAAGGCATTAGATGACAAAGAGGGTGGAAGTACACTCCATTGTAAAACCTTGGAAACAGGGTGTTTTTTCAGTCAAATTTAAAGGGGAAAATTTTATAATATACAAACCAAAACAAGTTTTTACATAGGATCAATAATGTTATAAGTCAGTTGAAACATGATTTAATAGTTCAAAACTTAGTTTTCTGCTCAAAAAAAACCGAAAATGAGAAAAAAAGTACTTATTTGTTGTCCATTGTACAGGTCAGGACCCCTATTTTCGGGGAAGCTGAGGAACTTTTTCTCTTGTTTTTCGCGATAATTTTAAAATCTTCTTCTCCGCTTGATCGCAGCCGAGGGTCCAGGTTCATCTACGTCATGCTTGCCTCGCTACAATGTAGGCTCATTTAATGATCATCTGCACGCAGTGTGACGCGTTCACCTCGTCGGAAATTCTAGGTGATCTTTCATATAATTGTATCATTTTTCCACTAATCTCCTAAACAAAAGCGGAGTGCAAGCATACAGTGTAGCGCTGTCGGCTTGTCAGCAGACCACCCGGGTTCAAATAATCTGGTTCATAATTAGATCAATGCATTCTTTCAGATAAATCTATCCATTTGTGAAGTCTTTGGACACGCTCAGCAAAAAAAACTCGAAGTGCGAGGTGGCCCAGGGAAAGGAACAATGTGTGAATTTGACATGCAAATGGATAAGTACTGGGTGAGCTCTACCCTCACCTATCCAAACCAACCTTTGGGTTGAAGCACTGAGTGAGTGTGATTATTTCATGAACGGTGGAGCAATAGAAAGAATTCATTGCAGTTTCCGGAGCTATTATTATAATTTCGCATTAACAATTGTTAGGAGCTTACATTTTAAGTACATCTCTGCTCCGTGCAGTACCGCATGAAAAACACAGATGCATCCAACACACAGTTGAACAAATGTGATCACAACAGCCAAATATTAACTTAGGCACTGTGGTTTAAATAAAAAGGCCCATAAAAGTCTCTTTTAATCAGAAAAGTCCCCTCATGCCAAAAAAGTCCCAAAAAGTCTCTAAGAAGGTCATTAAAAACTGTTTTATTTGATTAGATTGGTGAAGATTTGTATTTAAAACCACAAAAGTCCCACTTTTTCAAAAAGTCAAAAGACTTTTTTTCCCGCGCTCTACTCATAAATGTATGAAGGGCGTTGATAGAGCTTGTATGCATTTATACTAGACAATACTTAGAAAAACATTGAAGTGGTTGAAGAAAGTGATGTGGTTGATCAACAGTGCCCTCTGCAACTTCTTTTATGTTTATAAAATGCTAAATAAAGACAGCAAAATAAGATTCAAGCAATTTCTTCTCAGGATATTGAAGGAGTGGGCAGAGAGCAGTGAGAGGCCAAGAGAAGGGGGTGGGAAGCAGAGAGATAAAACCAGTACTAAATGAGCTGACACAGCTTGCCTCTAATGAAGAGCACCCATCCAGGTTCTTGGAAACATATCATCTTGAGCCCATAGTGGGAAAAGGGAAGAAGTAGTATCACACGCGGGTGTGTAAAGGGTGCTCATCCAAAAAAGTTAAACTTGCTATGTGTGCAATTATTTGTGTGTACCACTGGATAAAGGTAGCTGTTTTCTACTCTATCACACCAGGAAGGATTACTGACATTGTTGGTAATTAAGTTTAAAAAATTCAAATCAAAAATAACCAATGACATAGGAGCAGAATAATTTTAATTCATATAGTGTTTAAAAGAAGTACCTTTTAAATGTATGCCGGAACAGAGGGTATGTGGCATTCTAATACTGCCAATGCAATGTGGTTAGTCAACAACCGTCTGCGCCATACCTGGTATTTAAAAACCCAATTTATTATTTAACACAATTAACAAATTTCTTGATTTCTCTATCATTTTTGACTTTCTTGGCTCAAGTTTAGAGATTTAGATACTTTAAAAGAAAATGATAGTCTAAAGGTGCCAAGCTTCCAACAAGGAACTTTCCAATATTTTGAAAATAAAATGAGGTGATAATAGGATATTGTTCCGAGCACAATGCTAAAAACCCAACTTAAAAAAGGCACCTGGTCTACAAGATGAAAATTTGCAAATTTGGTGAAATTTGCACCACAAAAAAATGGCTTAGAAGGGGGCGTGCCCCTGCATGACGTTACTTCTGCCATTGAAAGGCAACTGGTATATAGGAAATCCACAGCACATCCGTTGCACCCTCAGTGGCATGTTAATCAAGACCAATGGATTCCTAGATGATCGACGTAATACATCATATTATCCTTTTGAAAAGACATCTGTCGATAAAAACAAAATATGTCTATACTCCCAGACCTTGCAGGTCGTCAAATCCTATACTTTTTCCCATGAACTCCATCTTCATAAATATTGGTAAGAACATTATATACGGTTGTAGGTGATGAAAATGTTACATGATGCATAAAAGATACATGAATTGTAACAGTTTTAATTTTATTCAACGTTACTTTCAACGCATATCCGTTTCCTCAAAAATTTTAGGCATATTTAGTTAAAATATTGTTGATAATAAAGTTGCAAAAGCACTATGCTTATGGCCGCTAAAGCCCATACGACACGGCCCATTTTATTGGCCAATCCATTAGAAATTGGATTGTGTGCCACTAGACACATCCCAATGTCCTGCAAAATCCCACAATCTCATTGACAATTTCTAACACAATACTGGATAATAGAGCACGTTCTATTGTCTACTGGCCAATCTCCAATCAGGGTTAGCTTTGCTGTATTCTAAAGAAAAAAGCAATAACATACATGAATGCTGCTTATCAAGAATTTATTTCTGCCATTTTAAGCTTCAAATTTTTTTTTGCAGACCCTTCTAAAGCTTATAATAAATAATGTCTTCACACCATCTTCTATACGCCAGCCTCTCGACTTTTTAATATAATGAGGCGTGATCAAGTGGGATAAATGAGCATTGTTATGACCAACGTCTGGTCTGTCAAGCCAAACCCTTAGAACAAGTTGCCAAACCCTTAGAACAAGTTTGCAGTATACCGCTAAAGCCAACGGACGCTGTGAGAACCCGAAAGGGAATGCAGAGATTATTAACTTCTAATATTTAGGAATGAATTTACAGCAGTTATTCACAAAAAGATTTAATAGCAGATAGTAATTTTAGATGTGATACAAAAAGGCATTGTCAAGTTAAATGACCAGGAAAAGGAGACAAAAAAAACTTGCTAAAGAAATTCCCTCTCCCTGAAGAAGTCTCCCTGTTTCCCTACTCTTATAACCATCAAAGTTTGCCGAATTGTACAAAATTTAGAAAACCATTCATGTAATCGACATAAGTGCAAACGCACACAATTATTGCACGTAAACTAACATTCTTTACCAGACATGAACACCAGCAGGTAATAGTGAAGTTAAGTCAATAATAATACATCAAGGTTTCGAGACGTCCTACATGATCGTGTGCAAAGGATTGTTTGGGATGGTGTTACCTCATGGGCAATTGAAGTCACGTCGGATTTGCCAAAGGGAAAGTGGCATACATTCTCTTTTGTTCCTTCTGTGCATTACTGATATTAACATGGTGGTAGAACATATGCAGAAAATGGCTGGTCAAGCTAACCTAGTTAGGGATATACACTAAGGGTACTGGGCAGATGTGATGATAGGGTACAAGAAAAAGCTACTTTTCCCGACCTCGCATAGAATAGGTAGCCAGTATATAGGATCCTTCAAGATCCCTATACCCTACAAAGAGGGACTTCAAGATCCTCATGATGCAGGATTAAGCAACTGAAGGGTGTGGAGTGACAATCGTAAAGATTTGTTCACTCGTTCAGTGATTCAATCCGAAGGTTGGTTGGATAGGCGAGGGTAGAGCTCACCTCGAACTAAGCCACAGGCATGTGAATTTCACACATTCAGGGTAAGGGGGCCAGTTCCTTTCCCTGGGCCACCTCACACTCCTGAGGATTTTTCGTTTGGGGGCATCCCAAGGCTTTGCCTGGATTTGAACCCAGGACCCTTCGATCAGTAGCTAAGCGCTCTACCCACTAGGCCACCATGCTCCCTAAAGATTTGTTAAGGGAGGATAATTATGTAAACAGCACAGTTTATTAGAAGGACTTAAATAGGAATAATTGTATAATTGTAGGTTGGAAGATATCTCTATAGCAAATTCTAAGACGATATTTTTTTACTGATGACGTTAAACAAATATTGCAGCTCCTACTTACTATGATAGACAAAACTAAAAACATAAAATTTAGGAAATTGGTTGCCCAACCGGCATTTTAATGATTAGTTTCTTTCCTTTCACTGTAAGAGATCTGAATAGCTGTTATTATATTCAATAATATACACACAAATTCCTCAATAGGAAACACCTGTTGCTGGGATCAATATGAGCTTCTCCAATAAACAGTATGTTTACGCATGCTTTCTCTTTAAATTGTTATAGTTCAACTTAAATATAGCTAATAATCCTCATGGTAGAGTGTGGATGTATGGTGAATATTTACCCCTTGACACACCTTAACAGTGGCTTGCAGGGTACTATGTATGTTGATGCACAACGGACACAATTTGCGTGCAAACCATTCGATTACACTTGCTGCACGCCTCTTCCATCCCTACTATTATTCAGTAGGTGGAAATATGCAACATTCAAAATGCTCTCGGAATTTTAGGCGAGTTATGGCATACTCCATGAAGAAAAGTATGAAAGCCGGTGATTCACATTGGACAAGAGCAAAACAAACAACGCCATGCATCTTACTTACCAGCTGACGCGTTCTGCCCAGAGATTTTATTTTCAGACTTTTTAGATTATATAGTATTTTCCTTTAACTATTACCAAATAAGTACACGAATTTAAGGAAATCCACAAATGTATATATTTGATACTCTTTTGCCATCTGTATGACCCCGATATTTTAAGTGGTGTAAAAAAGTTGGGAAATTTCTTAAAATGAAAATTAAATTGTGTCACCTACATAAATATGAACGTTTACTTCAGCAGCCAAAAATTCAGACTCTCAACATAAACAAATTTGATCAACAATGAGTCAACAGCTATCAAACTTCATAAGCAGTACCTCACAAAAACCATTTTATACTTCAAAGATATGCACAGAGGAACACATGGGAACAGAGTGGGCAATATTTTTGAGGCAAATTCCGGTTAGACTTTTGAAGATTACATTTTCTGGAATACCCAAGGTCTCCACCCAGAAGGGAACCACCAAAATATTTTATACACACACATCTACAGTCAATAAAAATAGCTTCAATGCAGCCTCACAGCATTTGTCACAGCAATGTTCCATTTCGTAACATCACAATGGAACAATTACACACCAGCAAGAGGAAGCCTACACCAAGATTCTTTTAACAAAATGACATAACGCAGCATTAATTCATTAAAACAAGAGTAGAGTAGAACTGCACAAATAGATAATAGGCTTATTAAGCCCAAAAATATGTCATGCAGCACAAACAAAATGGAGATGTTAGAATACTACTGTCAAATTCATATGTCATTGTGATTGAGGTTAATACACTGCCCCCAGCAACAGAGGGTGGGAAATTCCCTTCGCCATCCAGATTGACGGCAAGGGTCTTTGGTAAAACAAGGAAGCAAAAGGCAATGAAAACTCCGGAAACAGGGCATTAAGGCACACCAAGTGCTCAACTAAGGCATAAAGGCAAGTGATATTATTTGAGGCTGTGCTCAGCCAGCTCACATGCCAGAAGTCCCCCTCTAGTCATGTGCTGTAGGTCTTCCTCTACCCTTATCCTATGAGTCACAAAGGTATTTGTATTCTACAATAATAATCATTAATATAACAAGCATTAAGATATTAAAACGTACTACCAAAACATGCTCCATGTGATATTGATGCGAGTTGTAACTGAAGATACTCCTGCGAGTAAATGCTGATAGTAAATTAAACCACAAAAACAGTAGTACATATACACATGCAGCACCATATTTTCACATTATGAGCTACTGCTTTCCATGGAGAAACTATACCCCTGCTCTACCTAAATTGGTAGGCAGCGACAAAACTCACCTTGAAAGCCATTATGAAAAACCTGAATCCCTAAGTCATGTTGAACGATTCTCTCAAGTACACTTCACATGCTATCAAAATTCACCAGCACCATAAATTTTGTGGCATGTTTAAAAGATTATTAATTCCTTATGTGCATAGCAAGACATCATTAATACTCAATTTGTTCATGGGACCTCATTGCCAGAACTCATGTAATAATTCAAAGAAGGAATAAATATCACAAGCCAGCAACAAAACTTTTTATGCCTCTTGGAAAGAGAATAAAATAGGAGTACTGAGGAATTTGGATAACTGGGAACCAATTAACAGCCAGTAAATAACAATATCTCACAAAGGATGAAATCTAAATATTTAACTACTTTTATTTTTTCAATGCATAGATTCCACATGGCAATTGCTCAAATGTAAGGTTAAGTTTAACTTCATCTAAATCCAAACACACACAAAATATAGATACCTACAACATCACTTCTTGGATAGTGAGAAGGTAAACAGCCAGAGAATTGCACGAATGACTACTTCAATAGAACATTGACTGAACTTCTGCAAGAGTTAGCACAACAGAAAGTCAAACTGAAACACACATCAGTCATTAATGTTTAACTCTATTTTAACTATGATAATACACCTACAAAAATGAGAATATCAAATTTCTTTGCTCTTATGGACTTCTCATGGCCGACCCTAGGGATCATCAAATGCTACTCATGGGCAAGCATTGCATTTCCTATAAACTGAACCATCACAGTTAACAAACACTCATGTCTGTGGGAGGATTAAATGAGTTCAGCTTCGCCAAGGCAACCCTACTGACAGAAAATATCTCAGCATTCATAAAAAAGTGCATTCGGGAATTAGATTCCCAGATTCATGTGCTTAATGAGTCTTAGATCTGAGTGTCCATTATTGCAAATTACTGAAAAAGGCATAAGCCTTCACCAAGCAACTAACATTATACTGCCCAATGGGTGCTATTTACAAGACATAATTTTCTATTACCTTAATGGTTGATCCTAGGACATGGCTCACATCTAAGCAAAGGGATGAACATGGTGGATTCCCAGCAGACATTGTGGAAGGCTTCTGCATTAAAATATTAATCGAAGAATTTTGGTAATCCATTCATTTATTATCATTCATTCATTGTTTAATACTCAAATATATAATAAAATAGCAGCACAAAATGTAACCAGTATAAGGTTACTACATTTCTGGCTTATCTATTTCTCATGAATAAAAAGTCACCTAATCAAGTTAGTTTCCATTTTTACAACATTATCATCTAGCAAGAACCGGAATTGACTTAAACTTGATTCTTTAATACTGTATCCAAAAAATGCATGTGAATCCCAGCACAAGTAAAACATAATAAAAACCCACAGAAGATTAACCTAAGTTCAAATCCACAGATAAATATCCAATTGAAGACAGCATCACAAGAAGCATTATCACAAGGATATCAAATATTTGTATGAGATAATTATTAACATAGCATGCACCTTATTATCTGAATTTCACGGTGACATATTTTACAGGTCCTTACACTTGCAGGAACGGATATGCACCCTTCAATATTTCAAGTACTAAATTCCACCAGTACAAAAAAGCATTAAAAATCCATCAAAATAGATGATGATTCTGATCATGAACACCTAAAGCTCTATTATAATCACATCTACTTCAACTGACACAAAAACTACATAAGAGATGATGAGGTTGTGCAATAGGTGGAATGCAGTAACAAGATAGAGACACTGGATTCCCACACAGTTCTTAGTCATGCTGATATAAGAACATTAGCTACAATTCACTCTCTATTTTTCAATTTCAATGGCATCTTGGCAGATGATTACAATGATAATAACAATTTCACCAACCATCACCCATAATAATAAATTTTACTTATCATTTTATGAGATATTAATACACTGTCCATTAAGAGAAGCATTACAGAAGATATACTGGTGCTGAATCTACACCTACACTCACTCATGCACCAATGGGGAGATCAAACAGTATGATCACCTGGTTCACCTTACCACTCTGATTCAAGGGGATTAGGTTTTTAGTAGGACAACCATTAATAATACTTTCAGATTGTAGCTTGCTGCAACAAACAAAATTTGGTTGCGTTGGATGGGGTAAGGTAATAAGCACATAATAAAGATGATAATAACACAAAAATGTAAACAAACAAAAATCAAATTCAGGATATATCGTTTTCCAATAGAAATATTAAGAAATAAAAAAATGCAATCGCCTACAAAGGGGAGTGGATATTGCAAATATTATGTGCCCATTACAAGAAAGTTGCCATTTCTATCAACAATCTCCACAGCCACAGAAATAACTAAGGTTTATTGCAATTAGCTCCATCTGAGGCTTGATTTCACCACTTGTGCAAGTTTTTGGTAAAACCTGGTTCTAACAACAGCACCAATATTATTTTGATACATTATTTAATGCCCCTACTACACTCCCATCATATCAAAGTCCCACTCAAATGAATCTTTGTAACCTCATCATTTCAAGGAAAAATAATGAACTAGGTATATTTTGAGCTGTTTCAGGCCAATCTCTTTGTTTGTACTCCTCGATGATCCAACTATTTCTAATTCAGTACCATAACATTGAGCAAGCATGACAATGCATTTTTGCAATCATAACTATGGGAGAATGTTCATGGCTCACAATCCTATTTCATGCTCTTTTTGCCCAATTTGTGCAACATTAATCTCAGTTTCATATTGTTTACGTAAACCATTACATCACCGCACCTAACCTTCACTTATATGCTCCCCATATTAATGTGACCTTCTATCCCCAAGCTTTTAACAAAAAAAGTGTTCAACCCAAAGGTTGGTTTCTGATAGGTGAGGGCAGAGCTCACACCATATTATGCCATTGACAAGTGAAATTCACATGTTCAGGGAAGGGGGCCAGTTCCTTTCCCTGGGCCACCTGCAATTTCCTACAAAGTTCTCACAAGCAGAATATTAAATTGCAAATAGGTAGGGTTGTCCAGAAAGGCTTCTGCCTGGGATTTGAACCCAGGACCCTCCGGTCAATAGCTCAGGGCTCTACCCAGAAGGCCACCACATACACACCTTTACTCCATCAACAATTAAACATATAAAAAGGGGGGTATTTAAATCTTTAAACCTGGCATTTTTCAAAACCCACCACCAAATCAGAAAACCCAATTAGATCAGAAAAAAATGAGGAAATCAATTATCATCATCTTATACCGAGAAGAACTTCAACTTTCAAAGAGAACACATCACTTTGGATTTCAATGAAGCATGAGATGCTATATGCCCTAATTTCTAAACTTATTTTCTTGCTCACCAGTAAGTCTGCACTTTACACACTTCAGTAATAATTGTCTAGACATATATAATGTAATAAACAAGATGGGTCGTCAAAAAGGATGGGCTACTCAATTAACCTAGCTGATTAATATCTAAATTGGAAATTATCCAGAATCACTTTTGGACACAATTAACACTATAGACATGTACATTATCTTGGAATTTCCCCAAGAAATATATAAAAATAAGCAATTTTATAAATGCTGTTCTATCACAGGAGTCGTAAATTATATTATCATTATTGGTTCCATCACCTCACCCTTTTTTATTGACTGTTTCAGCAGACAGAAAAAGTCATCAGTCATTATTTTCCTGTTAATATAACAGCAATGTGCACTACTATAAGTGCTCCTGCTTACTAGACAGCTTGGAACTGAAATGACCTTAAGTTCACAACAACTTTATGAATTAGGGCCGTGGAGTGAAACTCAAAACAATGGTATTTAGACAAAAGGCAATCCATATAAGAAAAAAAACATCAATCCCACACTGGAGAGGATGATACAAAGGTGAATAAATAACGAAATGTTGAATTAATACACTTTTAAACAACAGGTGCAAGATTTAATTGATGCTAAATGATATAACGATTATGTTTCATGAACTCTAAATCAGGAGAAATGAATGGAAATAGAATATATCCAATTAAGGTAATTTAAAAAAATTAACTTTAATATTGAACTCGGAACTTGAAACCTGAAATGACACGTCTCCCAGTCCTCCTCGTACGATGTGTTGCCATTTGCTTTTCCTCCCTCTTCCGACACATCTTCAGCTAGTTTATGGTACTCCACAGAATACCAAGACAGCCCCATTATAACTAATTACTGTCTTATGAGTGATATAATTCTACATCATAAACATATTGCTATTATTATTATTACTAGGCCGACAGAAGAATCGAGTGGAGAGCTGCGTCAAACCAATCCTAGGATTGTTGACCCTTGATGATGATATTATTACTAAATTATTATTCAAGCAAACTCTAGTGCTGTACATTGTTACATCAACACTGTGCAACTAGAATTTCACATCACCTAGAAGAATGGCTAGGAGTATTAAAAAAAGAGATTTTCTGACACACTGACTTGCCTTAATAAAGTATTATTACTATTATAGTCATGGCTTATGATCATTTGATAATATGTCCTTAAATTTCAAGGCCTATTCCATTAGCTTATGATATTTACTTATTCATGATAAATCACTAAAATGAGGCAAATGATTTCATCCTCACAAATTAATACTTTCTGATACATGTAAGAAAAATATACCCATTGGGTTATTTGAATAACAAAGGATCAATACATCTCAATTTTATAATTATAAAATAATTATAACAATACTTGTACCAACATTGCCAGCCATTATAAAACACACAGCTTCTTTTTAGCCACCATTTTGTTACACCTCTTGTGTAAGGTTGAAACGTACCAAACATTTTTTATCATGAAATAGGGAGATGTAGTTAATATGCATTACTAAATTATGCAAAGGATTAATCAGATAATGAAATAGATATTAGCCTTCTCCAATCCTATGTTGGACCTTAGATTATAATTTTCCTTTCCGCTCTGGTGACATATGATGTCCAACTACTTTTTTTTTATCTGAATTCGTTTTCCCACTTCACTTTGCTGTTAATGCTTTTGTTTACACATCTTCCACCATTTCATCACATAATTTAGCCACAAAGAAAGAACATTGCACAGGATAATCTTAGGCAACACATAGAGAGCGTTCTTTAATAAAGAAATATATCATCAACACAATTGAGATTCACAGAGCGGGGAAAGCTTTTGATGATGAATGCACACATTTCCACTCCTAACTCAATTTTCTGTTCTCTACATACATGTCATCATGCATGCAGTTCATAAAATTATCAAAATAATACACAATGACAAGGCCACTGACCTGTGGCAATGGAACAAAACCAATCATTGGAGGAGAAGGTCAGTTGAAGTTTTTTGGGATTAAAAGCTATACCAATAAAAATAAACATGCAATGTAAAAAAAATCAAATGCTAGAGAATCCTTTCTTCACTCTTCTAAATAAACACTTCACAGTTGTCCTTCAAGCATTACAGCTTCTTCAAGCACAAAAAAACTGATACCTTCAGACTTGACTTAAAACGCTTTCTGAAGCCACCTCCTTGCCCATACAACCTACAAGACATTCCATAAAAATAAAACCTCCGTTGGCTAATCGCTCACCATAAACATTAATATTTATTTACCTGAAGATTTTGATATCATACTTAAAATGATTACTGACATGGGCAGAGATTTCACTGCTTACTAAATTGTTTAAGAAATACTGCGCTGACGATTGCACCATGTAGAAGAGCCAAGCAAGCATCCTCAAAATTAACTATACGTCATTGACTTTCATATGCAAATGCTCAAATTGAAGGGACATCAACTAGCTCAGTTTCAATGACGGTAAAAAACAGCCTCTATGGTCCCTTCCAAACCTAAAACCCTTCCTGCCATCTCTAATTGTTACATACCATTTGCCTAATAAAATATTAAAAATTTAACTTATTCGGTGGGATTTGTACAAAGCATAGAACATGTCATAAAATGACAATTCCTCAAAAAAAGAACATGACTTTTCTCACTTACACTGGTAAGGTTCTACAGCCATTTTGTGGTGACAAGCATACAGTACATGATGATCATCATTCACATATCAACACTACAATGATTTCAGAAAAAATGTGAAACAGATAATTTGTGAAAAATAAAGATGAAAGATAAGATGCACTATCAAAATGCATACTAAAGCAGTATCAATAAAAAATCGCAAGAGGTTCACTAAAATATATATTCTAACATAAAAATAAACAGGACAACATTAAAAGTAACACCAGAATTTAGATTCTGATTCATGGCCTCAGCTATAAATACAAATTGGATGAAAAATAATTAACTAAAACAAAAAAACTTAAGTACAGGTGCATGCTTCAGGACTAAAGGTGCATTTTGAAATGATGCATTTTGAAAAATAATTACCAGGGTGAACAACTCAATCCATCAATGCTTAGCCATAGAAAAAGTACATACTTTACTTACAAAAATATCTTATAAATGCACTTAAGTCCCCCATAAGACGAATCCAGACAAAATCAATGAAAAACCACAAAGGGCAAAATAAAAAGAGAACACTATTATGATGATTTAGTCCTGTAAAATATCTTTACATTTAACATAAGTAATTTGATAATTGATTAGTATTTAACTCCACCAGAAACAAACACTGGACTCACAGCTATAAATGAAGCAAATGGTAATATGACAACACTTTTCACATCCTACAGTCTTGGATTGACATTATTTACAAGGCTTGTAGTCCAGTTTACATTATTCCTGAAGCATTAGTGACTCAAATTTCCAATATTGAATACTGTATCATGCACAGAAATGAATAATAGTTGTATATATTAAGCTGCATTAGAATGCTAAGAATAAGCAAGGACCTATTCCAGACTTTTAGCTTTAGAACACTAACTAATACAAATACATTGAGCAATGCAATATAATACACATAGATGCAGGCAACTCAGGCACTTCAAAAACAAGCAAAATACAGTGGCAATAATAGCATCAAGCATAAGAAGCATTTTCAAGACAGCCATTTGGCAACTTAACAACCTTGCAATAGAACCACCAAAATAAGAATTGAATGATTTTAGGTGATGTACTGGAATTTGAGCAATATAAGGTAGTAACTTCATGTCTGAGGCAGCGAGCAAGGTAGTCATGTTTAGCCAAGGTAGTCGTGTCGTCGCAAGTTTAATTCCTTTTGAAAGTGTGTTCTGTGTACTGTGTGGAAAATCCTACAAAGTAGTTTGTGGCGTAATAAGTGAATATATTCTTCAGTGCAGCTTCTACTTACAAATCGGTGTTATCATATTATTCCCTTTAATAACGGCTGAATGCCGTGTGTGTTGTAAAAACATCCAGAGTCGTCAGTTGAAAATCTGCTGCAGTGAGTGCAAAAATCGGTGCCATGGAAACTGTGTTATCATTTCTAAGGACAATTTGGAGTTAATAATTGCTGTACAGCAAATCTGGCATTGTCCTCCCTGTTCCGATGCAAGGAGAAAAGTATGTCTGCATATTCTTTAGCTGAAGTTGGATCAGCTAATATCTCACAAGTCATATTTAGGCTGGAAGAAGCCAATAAAGACAGAACAAATGGAAGTGGATCCAAATAGTTCTATAGAGTTTGTGCATAAAAAAATTGACGATAATAAGAAAGTGCTAGAAGACCATTGTTCTAAGATTGATCTGTACTTAGAAATTATCAATCAGCTAAGACAAGAAAATGTATTTTTGAAAAAATGTGTTGCTGCATTAGAAAAGCGTGTGGATGATAATGTAAAAAATTTCCAATCAAATGTTTTGGAAATTCACGGAATTCCACTAGAATCCAACGAGGATGTGCTGGAGGTAGTTTAAAATGTGGGGGCTGCACTTGACATGAAGATTGCCAGTGATATGGTCGACTTCTGCCATCGCATGAGCAAGAGAGAGACAACTAAGGCACCAGGTATTGTTGTCAAATTTGTCCACAGATTTGATGAGCAGGAGATGATGCGGAAAAGAAGAATTAAGAGGACCCTCTCAACCCGGCACATGGGCTTGACGTCAGACATCCCCGTCTACATCAATGAAAGCCTATCGCCCGGAAGAAGAAAACTTCTAACAACCGCTCATCAAGTCAAGACAACAAAAGGCTAAAAATACCTTTGGATAAGGAATGGTAAAATTATGATGCAGAAGAAAGAAAAGGACCAAATCATTTACATTAACTCTTCCGATTATCTTCATAAACTGTAAATTTTTTATTTATTATTCTTAGAATATTCATAACTGACAACAACAATGTCATTTTGTTCTCTTATTCGCTTAAATTATACTGTATTCATGTAATGTTATTTTCTGTAAGGTTTTTCCTAGTGTTGTAAGTCTAGGGCCTATTTTCTATACCAACCTAATGGTTTTCTGTGCCTTCACAGCCTTCTGTGCCTTCCAATGACTATATTCTAGTAGTAATTTTTCTTTACTTGCATATAAATGTGTAACACAAATATAAGGTGCCCATTAAATAATACCTTGGTTAAACGTTCCGACCAATTTATTATACTACATCAAAATATAAGAAGTCTAAGAGCTAACTTTGATAGGTTTATCATATTATTGGAGAGCTTACGAGTCAAACCTCACATGGTAATTTTCTCAGAAATATGGGTAGATGAATGTGAATTGTCTGCTTATAAGCTGCCTGGGTATTACCAAATTGCAAAATGTAACACAAATTATCGAGCTGGTGGCATAATTATCTATATCTCAGTTAAACATTCCTATCTTATCTGTGAATTGCCAGAATTGGTATCAGCTGATGTGGTGAAAATAGAAATTGAAATCAATTCTTCTATTAATTTAACTTTAATAGCTGTGTACAGATTACTTTCTTTTCCTCTTGACTTGTTCTTGAATGAAATGCAAATTCTATTAGAAAAAAATTGACTGGGAAAAACTTAATTATTTTGGGTGATATGAATTTATGCACACTGAAACAAACAGATATTGCATATAATGGCCTGTCACGGAATGGAACAGTTAACCACCTCTCCCACAAGAGTTACCAAGTCGAGTTCATCTTGTATTGATCTTACATGCTGTAGAAGTACAGATAATACTGAAGTAAAAGGAAAAGTAGTTGACCAAGGCGTAAGAGATCACCATTTAACCATGTGTTCTTTAGAAGCTAATCCACACTCCACTGCTAGGGAACAAGCAGCTCCCGTAAGAATAGACTTTACTGCTCTAAATGACCTGCTGTCTGAAATCGCATGGAATGACATATACAATAAAAGCATGCAACGATAGCTTATAAATTATTTATTGATAAAATTTGTTGGATGTAGCAATCTAGATTTGAACTCGTTCCAAACCTTTTTAGCAAAATGTGTTTCAATTGTTTGTCTGATTTGTGTACTTCTTTTTGTTTGCTTGTGAATCTCACCACTTCCGGTTTTTCAAATGAAGAGTTTACACTTCAATTGCGCCTCGTGTTGATTCATTTTAATCCAACCCAATCGTAAAAGGTTATGGGCCCAGGAGCTGCGTAAATTTATTCATTGAGTGATAAGATTGTTACTCATTCGAAGTTATATAGCATGTAGAGTGTTATTTTCGTAAAAAAGTGACTTGTATATATTGCTACAAACCTCGTGGTGCCATGCATGAATTTTTCTCTTAGTTCGTGTTTTTTGTTAAGTAACTAAGAAAGAAAGAAAAAAGTGATATGGCTGATGACGGTGTTTTCAGAAATGCAGGTGGGAATGCAATTTCGGGGGTCATAAAGAAATTGGCCGGCATGAGTGACTACCAGGACTGGAAGTTCCAAGTTATCAATTATCCAGAACACCAAGACCTATGGCAATGCATTGAGCCTGATGGTAGCGATGTATCAGCAATAAATCCTAAGAAGGACTGGAAGGCAAAGGCAGCGATTTGTTTGTTAGTGGGGCCGAAGTGTTATGCCCACGTAAGGAACGCAAAAACGGTGAGAGAAGCGTGGGAAAACCTATGCAAAGCCCACAAGGACAAGGGATGGGGCAGAAGGATCAGCCTGTAAAGGGCCCTATGGCAGTGTCGACTAGAGAACTTCAAGAACATGGAGGAGTACATAGCCAAGGTAATGTCCTTATCACAACAGCGGACATTTACGCCAAAGTAACTGACGATTGGCTGGCTTCTATTCTTTTGAGTGGCCTAACTGCCGACTACAGGCCCATAATTATGGCTCTGGACGATTCGGGCATGGAGATTACCACTGAGCTCGTTAAGAGCAAATTGCTTCAGGAGTGGAGCAGGAAAGGGCCGATGAGTTCGGAGTTAGAAGAGACTGCCTTGTAATCGGTCCACAAAAGAAAGAAAAAGAAACCTTTCCTGTTCAAGTACTACAGGTGTCACAAACCGGGGCACAAATCGACTCACTGTCCCAAGAAATTATCACAGCTGGACCAGACATGTCACAAAAAGGGTGGATGTCTTTTGACAGCTCTGTCTGCGAGTGTAAATTCTGGCGAGTGGTATGTGGACAGTGGCGCGACAGCACACGTCTCTGACGAAGGATTGGTTTTGTGGTTTTCCCAAGTACTCCAGTGGGTTGGAGGTCAAAGTGGCCAATGACCAAGTAGGACACAGTGGTGGCCGTGGCAAAATCAGAGTGGAACTTTGCACTGAGTCAGATATAAAGGAGATATCCGATGTTATATTTGTACCTGGATTGACGACTAACTTGTTGTCTGTGAGTAAAATTGTTGCGAACGGGTTTACTGTAGTTTTTACGGAAGGCAAGTGCTCAATCCTTCGAAAAACTGCTCGCATTAAAGGTAATGTGTTGGCTTTGGCGACTGATACCGGCAGCCTCTATAGACTGGATGTCAAGTCAGTTGGAAAGGGCGAGCCTCTAAGTAAATGTATGAAGCCAGAGGAGTTGGGAGAGAAGGCCTACCTTGCTAGCAGTGTGAATTCAAAGCAATTGTGGCATAAGAGGCTTGGTCACATAAATAGTAAAAGTATGAATCTCTTACGGAAAAGTCTGGCAGATGGTGTAAATTAAGTTGCAAGTGAGACTGACGATCCTCGTATTTCATGTATTAAGGGTAAAATGTTTAAAGCTCCTTTTAAAATAAAGGGACCTAGAGGAATGAGAAAACTGGACCTTGTGCATTCCGATTTATGTGGACCAATGCAAGATGATTCTTATGGTGGGGCAAGATACTTCATGACTATGATTGATGATTTCTCCAGAAAGTGCTTTGTATACTTGTTGAAGAGGAAGAATGAAGCATTCCTCAAATTTTGTGAATTTTAAGGCTGCAGTGGGGAATGAGACTGGGGAGAGAATAGTTCATCTGCGTACTGACAACAATGGATGTGAATATTGTAATGATGAATTCAAAAGGTATGTGCTACAGTGTGGGATCAAACACTGAAGGACTGTGCCTTATACACCCCAACAAAATGGTGTTGCCGAGGGGGCTAATCGATCTATCATGCAAATGGCTCGCACTCTCCTCTAAGATGCTGGAGTGAGGTGTTTTTGGGCAGAGGTTGTAAGCACAGCTATTTACTTGAAATATGGTTCTCCAACCTTGGCAGTTCCTGAGAAGCATCTACCTCGACATGAAAAGAAAATACCTCAAGGTGAATAATCTTTCATAGATTAGCTTTTATTGTGTTTAAAACCTTTTTGCGATGATGCAAAAATTCTTCAAGTACCATGATCACATATGGAGTGGGAGATCGGTGCCCTTAACTTTGCAATGTGTATGGAGCAAACGACAGAAAGCATATAATTTTCCGTCAATCATTCAGCTTTAGATCCCATTGTTTTGACTACAAAGAGAGTCACCCAATTATGTTGCTTGCTATTCTTGATGTTGAATGTAAATTCATTTTATTGGTGACAATGGAAGAATTAATGAGTAGGTGAAAAAGTTCTTTGCGGGTAGTAAAATAGGCGAATAAGGTCAATATGGGAAGAGTATGGTCCAATGAAGGCTGAAGGCCAAAATGCATTCGGTGGGAGCTGTCCCAAATATGCAGGAGTATGGCACCCTTTATAACCTCTGTTATGAAGGGGGCCATGTCAGGGGTCAAAGAGTAAAGCAAAATCCAAACCTACCAGAGATCAAAGTACAACACAAAAAGAGGACTAAATCCTGCTAATCACAGCAATAATGCCTGATAAAATCACAGCATTTGCACATGAACACAATTGATTCCAAAGGCTACAAATGTCATTTCAACAATGTCATGGCAACAGCTACAAATGTCATTTCCCTTACCTACAACCAGATGTTTCTAAAATAACACAAATTGTATGATTCCCTGAATGGAATTAGAGAAGGTTCTATATTCTGGACAGTCATTCACACAATCTTACAATTTGGACTGGTTACAAGATATAATTACTCATTCAGACAATCATACAACATATTGTACAGTAAATTGTATCATGTAACCAGGCCTTAAGTGTTACATGTACCGCCTACTAAAAACTAGAATATTCATATTGAAAGATTATGTTTGAAACTGTACACTGCATTGTATACAATAAGGCTGTTTCACGATACTGAATCCTTAGATGCACTAAAACTTGCTTCGTGAACCTCCTATAGGTATTTCAGGGTTTACATTCATTCCAGTAGCATACATTTTTCCTGAAGGCTAGCACATGCATTCTTGGGATTGCATATTTGGCGACATAATTGCTGTACTAACCTTTTTAAACGCCAATATGCATGTCTCTTTAATATATCCAGCTATATTTACTCTGAAGATAACACAAAAACAAAATAATATGTATGCAAAGCTAAATAAATGCACCATGTCAATCTATAACCCAATACCTATGGGTATATATGAAAAGCAGAAACGGTCCATAATAGCATGAAGTAACACTGGCCATTATTTTTGTTAAGCTCAAAACTAACATTGAAAAAATTTAGGTAATGTTAGCATAAGAAATTAACCATAAAAAATATGTACCAAATCAGAGAAAAGTGTAGGAATTACTATAACAATGCAAATCGATTACAGAGTATGAGCCATAAATACAAGGAGTACAATTTCACCAGGCCCATGACCAAGCCACCTCATGTATTGACAAGAGAAACACAAAACTCTTGGTCCACTAGCCTTTTATTCCACTTTATAGAATGTGACTGAGTGAGGAAATGGATAAAATATCTTCATCACTTCAGACACACTATCAGAGCCAATAGAAGACAATAAGACCACACGAAAAACTCAGCATGTTAGTTTAATTATCCCCACCCATCCAAATAAACACTACAGGATTGAGCAAATAGGCCATTTGGGTGCTTATAATTTGAGCAATCACTTTCCACAGTAGCAGATATTTTTCTTTAACTTATTACAGCATGAAATCCACTATTTCTCAGAGACTCAGACTAAAATATGCACTTTATGTACCCCGTTATAACTTTGGTTTACTTCAATGGTAAAACAACTAATATTAAAACAACAAAGCTTTCTTAATGATGAGACAAATACACAATTACATAGACTGAGATAGCCCACACATCTTCTAACCATTTTGTTCTGGTAAAAAATTACTGCCAATGGTTGAACAGCAAAATTGAAGTAAAAAGCATTTTCTACAATTTTAAAGCTGACTTGCTACCCTCAAGGAAGTCCCTAATGTTGAAACATGGCCATTAATTTTTATTAAAATAATTGAATTACAACAATAAACAATAACCAGTTAAGTATAGTTATCTAAAACATAAGAATGAACAACCCTGGCTGGAATTACTGACAATCCTTGCCGTCAAAATGGTTTATAAGTATGAATGAGATACAAGTCAAATAACAAGGGGACCGGAGGAAAATCAAATACAAAGATATTTGTAACTCAGTTTCAGAGCAAAAGATACAGAAGAGGCTTTAAATCCCCTTTTCCCTAAATTTTGTGATTGGTAGGTAGATAGGTTGGTAGGAAGTCCCATTTTCCGTTTATGTTCATTTCAGACATTCAATTCTTTCTGCCTAGATGAAACATTAGTAACTCACTGCAGTAACCATTTTTACCAAGCCAGGTTTGTAAACATAAATCAGAAAATTATTTATAAACAAAGTCATCATCTAAATGGACATGCCCACATCCAAAAT
Organism: Platycnemis pennipes; assembly: GCA_933228895.1. Lineage (NCBI taxonomy): Eukaryota > Metazoa > Arthropoda > Insecta > Odonata > Platycnemididae > Platycnemis > Platycnemis pennipes. Next base: position 83,151,268 of record OW121846.1, read on the forward strand.
AATGAACTACCTGAATATAATTCGTTTTCAAACTATGATCCACACATTGAGCAACAGACAACATAAAATAGGACTTTAAACTTCCTGGGTATCTAATGGGGATTTAGGCCATTATGGTCTTTCCCTGGAAGATCACATAAGTGTTTACGATATTTTTTTAGAATCAATTTTTATGTCCACTCATGGCTAACTGAGAAATAATGAGAGAAAAATACAAAATAAGGAATTCCTATCATCATTTATCAACAATGGTGTCCTCACATTGAACAGCCAATAAATATGTTTCGCATCCACCCATTAGCCAAAATAACACCTTAACACTTTTTATATCAAACCAAGCAAAACAGTTAATGGAAGCAGGTTCCTCAAGCAACCATACAACATTGAATGCAAAAACTGCTTCAAATATCACAATCATGTTAGTTACAGCAGTAAATATATATTTTCCCTTGGCAACTGAATACAAATACATTGTGATATTGGCCATTAAAATTAAGGAGCACATCAATTCTGTTTTAACAGGTAAGGGTTAGTACCCAAAACAATTTCATAATTGGATCTTTCAAAATTAGGTGTGAAAATAATTGAATATAACCAATTGCATTACAAAATAAATCAATAATTCACATCAACAAAACTACATTAATGACAACACAAAATAAATGTATAATGATTGGCTTAACAACACAATATAAATAAGTAATTGGCATAATATACAATTGATTCATTATATGTATACATGCTTCAACAGTGCGTTACCTTTGGTGACTTGGAATAATAACGTTAAGACAAATAAAGCACATGCTAAAATAATAACGAAGCTCACCGTGGTCTGGACGGAGTACAGGGACGACATTCAGGTTGTACCAATTTTAGAGTAGGAGTTGCAGTTGCATCTGTGGCAGTAGCCAGCATATGGCCCACTTATCTTCAAATTAAATGCAGTTCAGCAAATCAACAGGTAAATATAATGGACCAGTTTTATACAACTGTTACTTAATCAGGCAGAGGTTGTCAGCATCCGCTAAGGAAAAAATTAACAACTTCACTTCCACAAAATTTTCTAATGTCACTAAAATTCTAATTCAGGCTGTCATTACAAGACTTTGTATACTGCACAAAAAATTAAGAGAAAATTCACACGGAAAGGTCATATTTGATGCAGTTTAGAATGTACTCATGAAATGAGGATTTAAATAATATTTTATACCAAAAATTCACCCATTTATGCAAGTAATGTATGAAAGGTCCCATTCATTTTCAAAAATAATACACCATAGCATCCAACTCAAAGAAGATTCATTTGTGAGGGTAGAGCTCACAAAGGATGGATGCATCCGGTTAGGCTTCTCCAGGATTTGAACCTAGGACCTCGCATCAGTATCCCAACACTCCACCCACTGGGTTACCACACCACCTCATAGTTAAGGTAATTATTTTCAATTTACAAATTCAACTTTTAGATAAAAGTCACATATCACACATTTCTAAACATCTGTTTGAGCATAATTGACTAGAAAAACCTAATGGGCAATTTGCTTGCCTATCCGTCGATCAAAAGGTAATTGCCTAGGAATAATAGGTAGATATTAACATCTTCCTAGCAATGAAGGTAAAAGTTTTCGAAAAAAAAAAGACATTTTCATTTCATAACATGTTATGGACAACCTACATCCCAGTCAGAAAAACATTCGCATAACTGTGCACTAGTAAGGATTTTATTAGGATCCAAATTACCACTGAATTCCATTCAGGAGAGGCTAACTGACACGTAAAGGTATATTTAATAGGGAAAAACTAATATTCCACATCCCGGATCAACGGCCTAGGTGGAGGTGTTCTGGTTGGTACTTATAAAAATGGCAAATTTACTTGAGGTGGCAACTACACAAGCATTAAATTACAATTACTATAAGCCAAAGAAAAACAAAGCCAATGCATGCTCAAAAAACCTTAAGTGTCCAAATTTACAGTCATTTAATTAAGAATTAATTATGGCAGACAAGGCTTTTAAATGTTAACAAAGAATTCAATCAACACTTTTTTCAAATATGGCACAGAATGACACACCTTCTGGAAAGGAAATTAATAATGAACAGAACTGAACACCCAACATTTACTGGCAACTGACAAAAACTCAATCGAATAGAATTTTCAAATGTCATCCTTTTATTTCAGAAGTGAATAATAAAACATGTAAATGTAAGCTTGCGAAATTAAATATTAATAGCAGGATAGCAGTGAGAAATAAGATTAAACAAAACAAGACATATTTACAATTACAATCACATCACAGACCAAACTTCATTATGCACAGGTACAACATCAAGTTCCTCACAACTTTGACTACATATCTAATACTCTAGTTGCAACCAGAACTTATGACTTGTTGACTAATGTTGTCCAATGTTTAGCACGATAAAGTATCCCAGAGAAATCTCACTAACAAAAAATTCACAACTCAACTGTCACATGAATAGAATGTTAAAGTAGTGCCAAGGTAGTTATTTGACCGATAGACAGAGCACCTTTAGAGCAGGGTGAAGACGGTCGTAAAATAAATAGCATAACGTCCCGCAAGTGTGACCAAAATACCAAATGAAGAATGAGGAACTGTTTTTCCACCAGTCCTAAAGCGAACCAAGTCACAATAAAAAAGTTTCGTAAGCCATGCAAACAAAAATGGACAGAAGCGCTATAGACAGAAGCACCATGCATGCTCCATAATTTGAATGCAATATTCCAGTTAAAAAATAACAGTAAAACTCGACAATTACGTCACACACACCGAACAAATGGAAGAAAAAGTGGAGAAAATAGCAGGTTGAATGTTTACAGGAAAAGCATATGTAACAGCGCAGTATAACCACAGGCTTGGACGCGTAAAAACCACCATTCAAAATCAGTAAATATCAAATGGTCACCTCTATACACAAGAAAAGAAAAAAAATTACAACAGGCACTTGAGGGCAAACACGCTGCATATAATCCCGGAAAATGGACGAGGATATGTTAGGGCACCCCCACAACTATTAAAAGGCATTGTAACATACTAACTATCGAGTGTTAGAAGAAAAAAAAAACGTAAAACGATAATTTTAGGTAGACATATTTGAGACATCTACAGAAAATAAACCATTACGGTCAAAGACAAATAAACCCAAATTCATCTACACATCATTCACCGATGGTCAAGATGCAACTATTAAACTATGTATATTGAGGAGTACTTATTCAATGCGTTCGCAGTTACTCTGTGCATGTATGCGATTTAATAAGGCGCTGAGAGCGAAAGTGGAGATAAACACTTGCCAATCGCGCACACTTTCAATGAAAATCAATTAAAATTTACCTTTAATTTCACCGGGATCCATGACTGTGATGACATTTTGAAGCACAATAATCCATTTGCATCGCATCCACATAAAAAACTGCGTTCATCCACTGATTTCAGCACCTCAACCATAAGGAATATCTTATTCCCGATAATCACTCATGGTAGAAATGAACACTGACCACATCACTTTACGCTTTCATTGAACGTAATAACTCAAGTCTTCATCATAATTGGAAAATGAACAGCACTCTAACACTTCACAAACGAACCAATTAAATCGGATGTTGACCAATGAGCGGCAGGCCTAATTAATTGGAGCATTGTTGTCATCTGAAAGGGTCTACCAACTCCACGCCGGGGATTTTGTTCGACACTGATCGAAACACATTCACTTCAAATACCAAATCAACGTACATTTCAGAAGAGAGAATGATAATGCACATCTCCAGCTACAAAGCATGCCCCGAGGTGCAAGACTTGTAATACCACGGAGCAATGAGATGTCCATAACTTCCCATGAAACAAATTGAAAATTGTTATCATACGCCCACTAAACCCAAAGACGCACATACATTAAGGCAACACTATCACCTCAACGTACACAACTATGTTCAGACTACACTCAAGGCAATGGATAAATGAGACGTTGGACGAAACTTAAGATGCAATTAAATAACGATGAAGATACAGGGCTTACTGTGTAAACACACAAGGGACGAAAAATTTACTTTCCGCTAGGACAGCAGAGAAAATTCATGATCTCGTTGACAGCTAAAGACGGCCTGACCAGACATAATCGTTGACCAGATTAAGACTTGGCTAGACTGACGTTAAATCATCAAAGCAGTAATATTACCACCAAATTAACAGTTTCAACCAGCATCGGCAGTGAAATACATGGCGGAGAACATTTACATTTACCTTCACCGCAGCGCAATCGCACATATTACGAGACAGAATATCCATAGCATAAACACAAACTTTTGCTAATTCTGGCATAACCATATAACAGTAGTTTTTCACCATTGCACACACTAATACAGAAACAAAATAAGTTTAAAGCCCTTTATGTAACAGAACATGGCGGATTGTTACGCGTACGGTGGATGTTATCACAGAAGCAGAAATACTCTTCGCCATCCGTAATTACTAAGATTGGTTTGTAATATATGTTCCTTAGAATCTAAATTACCTGATAGAGAAAACACGCAACCCCTATTTCAATCGAGGCTGAAGATATTGTACTTTTTGAGACAGTACCTTCTCTTCCTTCCTCGTCCGACATCTTTATCAAAGGAACAAGCACGCAGTACCGCCATGTACGATTGGCTTAGAGGTCACTAGAGGAGTCAAAGTAAGCGACTTTTTCATACCTAAAAATTTAGGATTGTAATGGTAAATTATGAGCCACCAACGTTGGTTTGAACAAAATAATAGGCGATCCTTTTTTTTTCCCAAATTAAGGGATGCAGTCTTGCCATTATTATTTAGTCTGTGTTGATTTTACATTTGCCTTGCATTTAAATGGTATCGAAATGGCAACAGCTTGTATCGCTTGTTGTTGTCATGAGTCATTTATTATTGGGCATATTTTGATAATTTATGGGCGATTTGTGGGACTTAAAAACATCTTAAGGTTTCTTTTTTTCTAGCAGTACTTTCGTAATTGGTAATAAAAGATGTTTTAAGGTACTCTTATCACTCACTGAATATTTAAAGGGCACTACCGGAGGTACATGCTTCGCGATGTCCCAGTAACCCTGTCCCATAGTGCCCCGTTTTTAGGTTTGGTCGCAATGTATCAAAATGTGTTGCGCACTCTTACCGATGAAATGTGTTTGGGGAGGTTTTCATTTGTGACAATTTTCGAGTATTGACACGAGTGATCTGAATGGTATGTTAATACATCGGTGTAAATATCACTGTATGGCGGTTAGAGCTGAACGTTGAGTATTTTCTGGCAGAAGTGACGTTGATCCGTTTTGATTAAACACCTGATGGCAATAATTGTGAGCATATTTATTTCACTGAAACTTTTGATGCAGACAGGAAAGACCGAAATTTCTAAGATCTGCAGTGTCATACGTCTGTTAATATTAGGGTCTTACCCCAGAGTAGTGAGTCGCTACGATTGTTTAACGTCATTCCTTTTTTGTGACGTCTTTCATACTGTTTTTCAATCTTTGGAGTTTTTTCGTAGTACAATTTCCTCTTGATTCTAAACGACTTAGCGGTTGACGACTGATAACTCGGTTAAGCGGTATTTTCCATTCAGACAAACATATAATTTTGTTCAGTTTGTACCAAAAATTGTATCCTGTGAAGCGGCCTTAAATCTCCCCAGACAACACAAGCCGAGTAGTATCATAGAGAAAACATGCATATCGCTGCTAAGGAAGGTTCCTATTTCGACGGTCTTTGTATGATCATTGGCCATGTGTATCTTCTGAGTTTTCAAATTGCACTATAACTATTTCTTTTTAAAACAAGTAAATTCTTATTTTACGACTCCCGGCATTGGAATTGTATATTCCTACTTGCTACAAGCTTAAAATGAATATTATGAAATCAGTTGAAAAATTTCTTTGCACTCGACTTTTATTTTGGTTTCTTATTGAGAGTAAGCCGCTATGCATGTCTTGATATTCGCCTCAGTGAGAAGGGATACGCAAGATCATGTGACAATTTACTGCGGTGTTTTCCGCTGGGATTATTTTTCATTATTGGTTGTCTTGCTGATCTAGTTTATCATTTAATGTATTTCGATTTTAGAGAAATTGCTGGTGACCCTTATGCCAAAGTGCAGTGTGATCCCACAGTCAACATCGACGATTTAAGTGTAATATCTGCCGTGCAAACTTACTGTAACTTCACCAGAATAACCTGACTGTCGAGTGCTCTTGGGTGTTTCTGCTTAGAAGTTGATTTCAAACCAACATTTATCCACTTGGGTGTATGCTGGTTCAATTTCTTGTGGTTAATTCCAATAAGGTTGATGCTCAGTCTTTAATTATTTGTAATATTGTTCTAATGTATTCAAAAGTTTTCTGTAAATACCAATTGCAAACACTTCAAAGATTGGTTTCATGCCTTTTTCTCATATCCTTGCTTTGCCATTCTTCTGTTAACTTTTCTCTTACTGACTGACTTGATCAGACTATTATGTCTCAAGTGTCAGAGCTTTCTAATCTCCTTTTTAGATTCTTCATTGCTTCTCCTTTCCCTCACTCCTAATAGGTGTGCTTCAATTAATCATTCTCTACGTTTTATCTTTACCTTTCTTATGTGACTACAAATACTTTGGGTCGTTGTATTTTCTGTGGCTGTTATTGCCTGTAATGCATTGCTTTAATAGAGCATGTGCCAAATGTAAGTTCAATGAAATATTTCTTTCCTTCTTCAGTTTTCAAGGTTCTTCTTGACACTTTCTTTTTACTGGGTGTTTGCTTTGTATCTTCTGTCAGCCCATTTGTCATATTTTTCCATTTATCTTCTGGCGAGTGCATAGTTGCAATCCCTTCCTAATTGTTGTCCAATGATCACATTATGTTGTTTGTTCTTCCAATATGTTCTTTCTCGTTTTCCAGGTGATGGCATTTCACGACCTCAGAGTTGTGATCATAGTCAGTATCTGCACCTGTCTCTTACTTGTTTTGTAAACTTCAGCTTCACTAGATTTAATCATTTTGTCTCCTGGCATATTCCATTATTAGCTTCAGTTGCAATGTGTTCAACTACTGCTCCTACTATGTGTTCAACTACTGCAGTCTGCCTATTCCAGAAATGTCATTCGAGGATCCAGTGTGTATGATCTCTAATCTAACTTCCTTAATCTTCAAGTCTCAATCACATTTCAACCCTGAAGTGCTGAACACATTTAAATAATGTTCTGTTGAGTTTTCCTTGCCCAGGGGACTATTTTACCCCCAGAATATTACAATTTTAAGAGTCATCTATTTCACGGTGGTCAACCTTTATATATAGAAGCTAATTGTGAAATTAGAAAGGTCACTCGTAAAATACCCAGTCATGGACAGCTAATTGTGGTATTTGGAGGTGTTATTGATTTATTCTTGGGTAAGGTTAATCAAATGATACTTAAACCAGTTAAGTTGGGACTTTTCCAACAATCATCCCATTTCACACGGGATGGGATCAATTTCCTTGATTAAAAGCTGAGAGAAATGGATGTTCATTGCCACTTCTCAGGATAATCATATGACTTTTCCCTTGCCTTTCCCATGGTGCATTACTACAGCTATTAAGGAAAATGTTATGATAATAAATAAATGGAGAATAAATTTGATGCATAGAAAAATAAGAGAAGGAACTAGATCCAACAATACCTAGAGAAGAATTAAACAGTGCATTATACAACCTTAATCCAGGAAAGGCTTTAAGAATAGATGATATACACACAAAACTTTAAAAGAACTTGGAATAGGTGGCAAGATAGCACTCTTTAAATTAGTTGAAGATTCTTGCGAAAGAGAAGAACTACCAGGGGACTTAATGAAAATTAAAACCATGCCTCTACCAAAGGGTAATTCTCTGGAATGTGTATGTATTGTCTGGTTTCATTGCTATTAAATGCTTTAAAAGTGCTGATTAAGGTAATTAAAAACATTAAAAGAGAAAACAGAATATTGGAAAGGATCAGTTTGGATTTAGGAGTGGAAGATGAACTTGAGATGCCCTATTAACCCTGCAGTTGTTATTGGAGAGATACTTCATAATGAATAGAAAAGTGTCTTTAACTTACGTTGACCTGGAAAAACTTGATATGGGTGAAGGCTTTACCTTATCGATTCCTTATTCTCATGATGTTAAACTTTCTATTTGTTTTTTCTGCCTCTTAAATTATTCCCATCTTCAAAGTTGTCCCTGTTAATATAAAATTCCTTATGAATATTTAAATCAATAGGCCTAGTAGCTTTACCTTAAAACTCTTCAATATATTCCCTTGCCAAGGCTGAATTCCTACCTCCTATCCTATCTCTTATGACTAAAATGCATATTGAAGGAGTGGACAAGGCAGGGACCTTCTGGAGCCTCCCTGGCACTTAAACTTCTTTGAATCCATTGTGCCAACCCGCATTTTACCTGCCTGCCAAGTCACATTGATCTCGAGGAATCGAATCTTTTGAAGCCCTTTCTCCCTTGCGTTGCCATCCTTGATGGACCGCAAGGGTTCAAAATGTAGTACCTTGAAGCTCGACAAAATTGCCATGTGAATTACAGATCCTGGATAGCATAGAGGTCTGCGCAGTGGCCCAAAAAGCCAAAAGTCTGTGGTTCGATTCCCTGTCCAGGGGAATTTTTTCACATGGCATTTAATGTGTATTTCACCACTGTTCATGTGGCAGGTTTGAAATATACTACATTTACCACCAAGCACGGCTTTAACGCTGGAATGAGGTTCACCATCGGTCGTGGCTTCTTTGAAGCCCTTTCTCCCTTGCGTTACCATCCTTGATGGACCGCGAGGGCTCGAAATCTAGTACCTTGAACCTCGGTAAAATTGACATGTGAATTACAGACCCTGGATAGCATAGTGGTCTGCGCAGTGGCTCAGAAAGCCAAAGGTCCGCGATTCAATTCCTGGTCCAGGTGAATTTTTTTACATGGCAATTAATGTGAATTTCACTGATGTTCACGTGGCAGGTTTGAAATATACTACAATTACAGACAGTGTGCAGGACCAGTAGAGGTATAAAGGAGGGTCATCCATATAACCCCAGCTTTGATTGACTTTGGTGATCTGATGGTAACCAGTGTTTCAACATGGCTATGCCATTGCCCATCTCTTATGGCTATCTTTCCTATCCATTTCTTACTTATGGCTCAGTAATTATTACCATTCTCATAAAGTGCATCCACCCATCTCCTTTGTTGAACTTCATCCAAGCTTCAAATTCCTCTCCACCATGCTCCTATTGCATTATCGATTTCTAAGTAGTGTTATTTATACTTCTTCCACCTTCATCTATGATGACATTCTTTCTTGAATTCTTTTTATAAGAGCTTTCATTATCTATGGTTTCTTTATTCTCATGATGTTAACCTTTCCAATTGTTTTTTCTGCCACTTAAATTATTCCCATCTTCAAATTTTCTCATTAATTATCAGCTGCTCCCTCAGACTTATTATTGCTAAGATTTTCATCAACTAGCTCCTCATATTCCTTCCTCTTGGCTCCAGCAAATGCTTCTACATTCCATTTCTGTGCCCTCCTTCCTTTTGAATTTGTTGTAACATTACGGTATAATTGTTACATTTCAGCATCAGCCCTCGGGAAACTATGGCAGTAAATTATATCATTCATTATCTTTACTTTATCTTGATGTAATATACTTGGCATCCTAGTATCTTTCTGACTTGCCGATACTTGTAAATCATTAAGCCTTCTGATATTTTAGCGAAGAGGAATAATTAAAACAAAATAGATGGAAGTCAGGCTATGTTCATTGCAAAACTGAGCCACAGCCCCTTTCTTTCACTGATTTTACACTACCACAGCGGTGGCCTTCCTATTCCATGCAGCTTCAGAAGGAAGTGGCTCATAGAGTGAGGTGAGTTCATTTGGTGAGGTTTTAGGAAGTTGGGCCAATCCAAACTGAGAACACTGATTAAGGCATGACTGGTAAAACCCAGTACCTATTATAATTCTGGGCCATGGTTTCTTATATCTAAGAGGAGGAGATAAATAACATGCTGTATTTGATGGCATAATAGATGCACCTTCCTTTCATTAGAGCATATTTTTGATGAAAAATTTAGTAACCTCAATTGGTTTTGTTTGACCATACACTTGTGCTGATCAGTTGTACTTGATATCTTGCTCACACCTCGATCTTGTGGAAGCCACAATTTTATACACCCATATGCTGATCGTAGTGTAGGAGCCGAATAGTAGTGATTCTAACTGCGACATTTTCTTTTTGTGATAAAGGCCAAACCTTAACATATAAGACCGAGGGGTGATTTTTTGAGCCATAATTTTGGATAAAAAAGTATTTCAACATGTCATCAACTTTGATAAACTTTTACATGCTTTCAAGTACAGTATTTGCATCTATACTGATTTGCATTTGTACTCTTGAGCTCAAGTATGGGGAGCTATCCCTTCTACTATTGCACCCCAGAAACCAGCATATATTTGCCAATGAGGCAAATGACCAATGAGAAATAATAACTTGCTGAGTATTCAGAGCAGGTTATTGTTTTTAATCCTCATTTGGGCAATGTCAGATAGAGTTCACTGAAAAAAGTTATTGAATATATTACTTAACACTAAAATAAATTGAAGGGGCAGAAGATTTTGGTGAAACATATTTCACCAGTTATATAGTTCACAGATAACCTTGAGATCCAGACCCATCATTTTGAATTCTGCGACCTGGTAGATACACTCAATTGCTTTAAGAGCCTAAGCTCCTATTTGTAAATTATAGCACATTCAGAATTGATACAATATTTATTTCTCAATACTATTACTCATGCACTGATTATAATGTGCACCATCATTATTCGTGCATCACATATAAGGCAGGTGTTAGGACAATTCCAGGAACACTCTAAAGTATTTGAACATAATACTCTAATGAAGAACTCGGTTTTCCACCAGAAATTAGCTAATCATGACCTAGGTTTCATTGTATACACATCAGATAGAACAAATGAATACAGATGCCTGGGTCATCAAAATCCTGTTAATGAAACAAAAGACAGACTGCTGGATGGCTCCCAAAAATTTTGAGGAAGTGTTTTGTAATCCTATTTCCCCTCTTGAGTCTCATAACTTGCTCTCAAATTACCAGCGAGAGTTCTAAAAACATAGATCCACCTCATCTGCAGGTCACAAAGCTGTGCATTTTAATGTTTTTGCTGTGGATGATAGATGGCATGCTCTAGGTTTTAAGTATTGATTTCTCTCAGGCTTTAGATAATGATAATCATGAACTACTCTTGATGAAACTTGAAAGATTTGGCATCTTCAACAAGTAGATTCTGTGTTACCAAAAGGACAGGTCACAGAGCCTCGGTGTCTCCCAAAGCTCGGTCCTTGGCCACATTTTGTTCTGATCTCCTTAACAACTTTTTCATAACTGATATGATAAATTGATTCCTAATGCTGATGATTTCATCATACTCATTTCTTCACCTTCATATTTTTCCTCGATTAGTCAGTTGAGAAGAGTGAGCTAACACCACTCTGGTGATCCCACATTATACTATAATCTTTTGAATGTTTCTTATGTGTTCTATATCTTCTAAATGGCCACTTTACCAAAAGCATATAATTATTAACGTTTTATTTTTGGTAGAGATTATTTTTTTAGAATTAAGAGAGGTGTGTCAAAAGTCAGTGTAAGCAATAAAAGTGGTGTAAGACAATGTAGCCATCCACAGCAGCTTTAAATCATATTTACAGAGAAAATAGCAAGCAGACAGAGTTCAAGATAGCAAGCAGTCTTCAAAGACTAAGCACCAATCAGTCAGTGTTGTTGGTCTTTTTAGACCTCACATAACCAGTGTGTACAATGTGAGATAGAGATCAATCGCCAATGAACTAAAGTGTTAAGACCTCCCATGTTTTTCTATAGATGTGCATAATGCAGATTTTGCCACTTTTTTCACCTCCTTATAACACCCTGCAACATCCTCAAAGGACCTTCCTCCCCTCTAAAACACCTAAAATGTCCAATGAACCCTCTCCTTTCCTAACATCATAATCAACCATCATCATCCTAAGATTGGTTTGAAGCAGCTATCCACTAAACTCCCTTATCGGCTAACTGTTGTTGATAATAGTGTAATAGTTGTTGATAGTAGAAAAGAGTGAATTCGCTGTGGATCCTCGGCATTAGAATGTAGTCTTTTCCCCTTGCCTTCCACATCACAGTAATACAGCCATTAAGATATAATCTTTACCACATCTGTAATGAAATGAGTGTCGCTGTACCAGTCTCTGTGGTCTCTACCTTTACTCATATGAAGATGTGCTGTAGCCATCTCCTCTGGGTGATGGGATGCATAATTGTTGGCAGCCTCCCATTGCCTCTTCATAGGTTTCTGTATCATTTGAAAAGCCAGCCTTACCCAAGACCAATATCACCTCAGAATGCAGTCACTTACTGTCCACAACTGATGTCTTGGCAAGTTATCTTGCTTATTATGCAGATAACCTCTATATCTAGTGGTGGACCCACTTTCTAGAACCTGATGTATGTATGTACTTCACTGCTTTAAGCTTTACTGCTGAACTCCCTTATTTGTGAATTATAATGGCCATTCATAATGAATACCATCTTTATTTCTCAATAGTATCATATGTGAACTAATTAAGACGTGTTGGTTCTTATGATGTGCATCATCATTGTTTATATTATACTTGTGGATGGCCCCTAAGATTTCCAGATGACCTGGAATTTACTTAGCAAGTCTGCTGAGATATTACATAAGGCCCCAGCTAGCACAAAATTGCACGTTGACTTGAAATTGACGTTAATATGCCAGCAACGGGAAGGCAACGGCCTCAGACGTTGACGTCGACGTTACGGCAACACAGGTGCAACAACAGTACAATATCATCGTAAAATGGCGCCAATTTAAGGGCAACCGTTGCGCTAACCAACAAGAGTGACATCTACAGGCATTTAGGAGAACTAACTGTACTGCTACACACTAGTGGCGCCACCATGTAGCAAGAGGATGAACCATGAAACCGATCACAGCGCCAGCTTCAGGAATTTTCTGTAATTACCTCGGCGATGCAATAAGCTACAACCCCTCCTTCACAGATAAATTTCTAAAACCGCTTTCATGAGCCAGCTCTGTTAATTTGAAAAAATATTTATTTTCTCCGAGTTCGTTTCGCATTTGTATGCTGCGCTAAAATGAAAATTATTGGGCGTATTGTACATTAATAGAAAACAGTTTACAATACCTGTACTTTAAAAAGTTTACAAATATGGTTTTTTCAAGTTACTTTAGCCAAACATTAATTGTACACCATATTCCAGTGATGTGCAATATACCCAATAACTTTCAATGTAGCCCTGAAGATATAAAAAATGCAAACCATCAGCAAAGAGAATAAATATTTATCAAATTAATAGACCAATACCTCCTGAAAGGAAAACACTACAAAAGAGACGCCATTAAAAAATTCACCTAAAAATTTAATTTCAGTTGAGTTACTACATAGGAAAGGACTTACTCATTCAAGGTACTTAAAATGATTTAAACAAAATAATTTATAATAATGCGATCACTCGAAAACAGGAAAACATCACGATACTGACTGGGCAGAAAGGCAGAGGACAACAAAGTGACGCTGAGTTAACGATGGTGGCAATGGTACGGCGTGCGACATTCAGTTTGTTCTACCCAGCATTCCATTCGCGAAAGGCGTATCTTTTCTGCGAAGAAGGGCATAGAACAACTAAGGAATTTTAATAATAATACTCTATTTGTCCCTGATATAAGACGACATAAAAAAATAAAAGAATAAAACAGGGAATGCAATGAAAAAAATGCACACAATGGTTACCAAACAAATACTACATATGAAGCATCATTAAAAATATCAGCAATGGAGTAAAACATTTTAGGGAAACTTTTTTGGGAATGTAAGAATAATATTTTAGTAATCTGCATATAACACGATATTGATAGCATATGACACATTATTGATAGCATATATAACATGATATTGATAGCATATAACACGATATTAATTAACATATTGATAGCAGACGAAATAATAATGTAATAATAAGAGAAAATATTTGCACCCATTAATCGAACCGAGGGATTAGCAATTGTGGTTAAGTCATTGTGCGCCGTGGACTGCGTAAATAAGGTCACTCATCTCCCTCGAGTAACGTTTTCGTATTCCTAAATCTGCGACCCGTTGACACTGAGTCGCCTGGAGATATTTCCGTGAATCAATCCATAAATCCTCAATGATGTACCATAATTACCCCAAATTATCGTTCCGCAAAATTTACTGAATAAGTCATAGTCCTCACCATTCGCAGATAACGATTAATTATAGCTAATGTGCTCACAAAACACACGATGCGAGATGCAGCAATCTGCACGGAGCAAGTATAACGCAACGGTTAACGTCATTTTAGCGTCAACCTCTGCGCAACGGCCGAGCACCAACTGTTGCTCCACTATTGACCCGGACGTTTACGTAAACCGATTTGAGTGTGCTAGCTGGGGCACTTGGCAGAATCAGTGCAAAAAAATATTTTGTGATAAACATTGATGAGGAAAATGAGATATTCCTAAAAGGGTTGCAATATTTAAGTGAAAAAGCATAGGCTGAAGTAGGGAGAGCAATTCAGTCACTTTTTGGAGGAAACATAGGGGAAGTGCCCATGACATTTGCAGAAAACTGCAACAGAGAGAGAGAGGAGGTAACTTGGAATACAAAACTGATGGTTGAGACCTAGAGCAAGGATGCTTAAGAAATACCTGTGCATCCTGATAAAGGAGATCTATGGATTCTGGGGAGTGTTATGATAATGAGCCTCCGTGTAAACTCCTGTTAAAGCGAACACACTTTACTTCATTGCCAGCTTTTTTGTATTACATATTCAGACCACCTTAGTATCTACCTCAAGGTATCAGACTAAGTAAATGCCATTTATCCTAATTTATCTAATTATTTGGCATTTAAGGTTACCTAATTGGTTTCAATTTATAATAATATGTCAAAAATTCCAGGTGCGAACTTACTTGACCAGTAACATTTGAAAGTGTATTGCAAGTTTCTTCTACACAGTGTAAGCTGGATGTCGCTCAAAAAAATTTGGATGGGAGTTAAATTTCAAACTCTTTCTTAACTAAGCTTCTCTCAAAGCAATTTTTTTCCACAAAGCCAGTGTATTTTACCTAAGCCAAAAATTAAAAACAATGGTTTGCTCCAACCTAGAGAGAAGCTATTTTTTGTTTGCAGGTCATTAATTGATTGTGATACACCAAACTAAAAATTACCACCAAAAAATCAAAAGACTGTAATCCATGAACAAAACAAAGAGAAGAGATAATAGAATTAATATCGATTAGAATAAAATTTGAGAAGCTGGATTATTATGAATGAAGAAGCAGGGACCACAGGGAAGCCTCTTGTCTTCCTCATTAGTTGACCTAAATGCATTTTTCATGGAATCTGTTGAAAACACAATTTCACGTATTTCTATCAACTTGGTTATGGCGCACTCTTCATGTGGACTGTGACCTTGATGTGTGTAGTTGGATGGATAGAGTTGGACAGGTAGGAGCAATAAGCATTGCTCTTAGAAGGGGCACCCATGGCAGATAAGTTGAAGGACAAGTAACCTGTGCAGCATCTGCTTCTCAGTCACCAACATTGGTGTTTGTGGACAGTCCATGCCTGTTGTTACCCACCCATATTTTTTTTACCTTACCTTACTCCATAAACAATCATTGTTTTTTATGCTAAAACCCTATTCAATCTTCATATTCTCTTCATGAATTCACTCCTGTTCTTTCCTTCTCTCCAGTGCTTACCAGTCATTCTAACCTTTGCTCTTCAATGTTTCATTGGCTCTCAAAATGCTCTCCACTCATTCTTCTAAGGTGAGATACTGTAGTTATGTTTCACAGTATCTACTGCTTTGGTCCATAATGCTAGCGTAGCTGTTCACTATTTGTCTATTTTCTATGAAACTTCCTTTCCTCTACAACCATATTTGATACTTGCTCATTCATCCTCCTCTCTACCAGGTGACATCCATTCTTCTCTACACTTATCTCAAAGCAGTCTTTTTTTCTCAAAATCCTCATTCTCTTTCTCAAAGGACCAGGTTTTGCAACCATACAGTAAACTCTCAATAATACGAAGAACAAAAAAACGAAGTTTTGATTATAGGTGGCAAAACGTCCGATCCCGATGAAAAGCCTGAAGTAATATCATGGCAAAATTCGAAAATATGAATTTTTCGAAATTACAAACTGTGGGCCCGGTCCCCAGGAACAAACGGAATTCGTTTTTATGAACCTCGGTGAAAAGATGCTTCAGCAAAGCTATTTTTGACTGTGTAGACACCTAAAAGATTAGTGTTGCTGATTGCGGAGTATCAAAAATGAAATGCATGAATAGTAGTGCATTCACCTCCCACATATGCCAGTATCTTCCCATCATTTTCCGCATGTAAACTCCAACTTTCATTTAGACCTTGAATAATGTGTAAATCGTAGCTAATGCCATTGTTTATCCTGGTTAATTTTTTGTTTTAACAGTTACCTGCACTTTCAAAATGTGCACTGTTTTCTTTTGATTAAACTTTACGTGTGACGGCACATACCATGCTCGCAGCTGTGCTCCTGGAATTATGGCAGTTCAAATTCTCTGTGAGCACTACCTTGTCCTTTAGGCGATGAATCCTAGCTCAGCTCTCCGTGAAGGGACTGTCTGCTAGATGCCTGCAAACGGGCATGAACTCCGGGAGACACCCGCCCACCCGTGCCGGGTGCTCTCACCCGTATTCGCCTCTGCCCGTATGACGTAGACGCCCGACCATGCCCATTCGCCCCAGGTACCCACATCCTAAGCGGGTGCCCAGGTTGCTCGCCCAAACTGAGAGAAGGGGTGGTAAAAGAGTGAGTGAAAAATATTGCAAATGGCAAAGACCCTTGAGAAAGATACACGGTGGTGACAATCTTAGGGCAGTCGCCTGGCCTCGAGGGGGTCGCCCACCTAGCCGATGGGTGACCACCTATACTCAGCAAGTTCTCTGTTAAGTCACATTTGCGATACTTCGGAAAAGTCCTGTCATATGTCTTCGGTTTGGGCGCCTCTCTATTTCTCTCACACACAGGCAGGCGACCCTCACCCGTTTTATGAATGAATGAAGAATGAAAGATTTATTAATGCTCTGGGGTAACCCAATAGAGAAAATACATTATAACAAAATGCACATTCTGCTCAAATAAACACAATAATCCAAAATTACACATAACATAATTAACATAATCAGGGTTTATAGGAGTTTTCATTTTCCCTGACTTTTCCAGGATTTCCAGACCATTATTAGTGATTTTCCCTGACTTTTGAGCACCTGAAAACTCCAAGATTTTGGTCATTTATAGAGATAAAAGTGGTATTGAGGAAGCAAAGAAGTCTTAACTTATGAAAAATTGTAGGTTTATTTTCAAATTAATCATATGAACTTCCAGTAATAAGAGATCAATAACTTTAAGTCAACAAAATAAAAATTATCATTCCTCACATTGATATGCCTTCAGAAGGGTTTTAATTGCAGAAAAATATATGCATAGATGGCTAACCTGGCTTTTCCTTCCAACCTGATGTCATGTTAAAGTAGCTCTTTGAATCAATCTTGATTTTTTCTTCCTCACATCCTTCTATAAATTTGGCTAAGTGACTTCAAATTTGATTGAGAATAACTTTTTCGTCGCCAGAGGGACAAAGCGAAGCATTCCTGGTGAAATCGCTAGCGAATGAAAATGAGAATATGAATGCGCACACCTTTCGTCAATCTTTTCACCAAATCGTGCAGGCTATAGCCAGAAAGAACCAGAATAGGCCCCCTGGGCTGCCTCCACAGCGAAGCCGGCCTGAGGTCAGCCGTCCCCTCCTTCACCCTCCTCCTCCGTTCCTATGTGCATTTTTTGATCTCTTGGCATTTTCAGGTGATAAATTTAAACATTTTGTGATTTTTCCCTGACCATACGTTAAATTCCCTGACTTTTCCAGGATTTCCAGGTTCCTATAAACCCTGATAATACATACAGAAATTAGACCAGTTAAACGCCAACATTTATTAATTAACCAAATTAACATAATTTAATGTCAATTATTTAAATAGGAATACTATTTCATTTTGAAGGATTGGAGGGAGGAGGAGGATTTAATGTGGAGGGGAAGTGAGTTCCAAAATCTGGAAGCCGTTATAAGGAAGGAATTGAGATAGAGGTTGGTAAGGGCATATGGAATGTGAAGAAGGCTAAGGTCAGTGCGAGTTATTCTTTGATAAACACATTACCTAGGAGTAATGAGGTTAAGTAGATAGTCAGGATTTCAATTGCGGAAGAGGGAGAAGAGGAAAGACCCCAAGAAGTATTTCCTTCGGGAGTCAAGTGGTAGCCAATTCAGCTCAACTGCGTACTTAGATACATGATCATCTCTGCGAAGATCAAATATAAATCTAATACAACTGTTAAGTAATCGCTGAAGATGCATATTAAGAGTATTTGTTAAATCACTATAGACTAATATACAGTAATCCATAATTAGAAATATAAGTGAAGTTACAAGCATAACTCTGGTAGGAAAAGGAAGATTTTTCTTATGTAATTTGAGTAAATAGAGTCTTATTACCTTTATTACATATTTCTAGAACATGCTGATCCCAGGACAAGGTTGATGATAGATTAAGTCCCAGGTAATGAACAGTCTTTTTGATATGGACAGTAGTCGAACTAACATGCAAAGGTGAAAGGCGATCATAATCAATACTGTTTAAAAGTCTAAATTACCAAAAATGAATGCTTGCATTATGATTGGGTTTAACTGAAGGCAGTTGGTTTTGGCCCACTCACTGATAGAACAAATATCAGTTAATTTCATCAATATAATGTGGAAGTTCATCTAGCGGGGAATGAATGTAAATTTGTAAGTCATCAACATAAAGCATATACTTAGAATATTTAATACTTTTTGCCAAGTCAAGGGTGTACAATGTAAACAGAAGATGTCTGAGAACAGAGCCTTGTGGGACACCGCATGAGACCGGAAGTCAAGAGGATAACTTGTCTCCGGGGCCCTTTACAGCTTGAGTTCTCCCGGTCAAATATGAATTAAACCAATTTAAGGTGGAACTGGAAAGATTCAGGGATTTCAGTTTTCGTAGGAGTAATGTGTGACTGGCACGATTAAAGGCCTTACTAAAATCGAATAAAACCATTATTGTAACCATTTTTTTATCAGTGGCTAGACAAATATCATTTGTAACCTTAAGCAGGGCAGTCTGGGTACTGAATCCCTTACAGAAACCCGATTGGAAAGGATCAAGTTTACCAGATGATATAAGGAAATCAGTAAGTTGAGAGTGAACAATCCTTTCCAATACTTTGGAGAGCACTGAGAATAGAAATAGGTCTTCAAGTGCTTGCAAGACTCCATCGGGAACAGCAACACGGGACGAATGGAAGTGGGTATTGCACTTGCCACAGTTGAGGCCTTTTAGACCACGACGAGAGCCTTGATGGCAGATTCCACAATAAGGCATGTTAGTGAAATTCGGAGGAGCATTGAGTAGACAACCTTCCCGCGCGAGAGCAGAACGTGAACTGTGAACACATGAATTATGCGCCCGTGCCTCTAGTATCTTTTTCTCTCTTGCCGAGCTTGAAGGAGGGGAGGGGGTGGGTGGATGGCATCACGGAACGTCTGAGAGGTTCCTTCCTCTTGTTCTGGGCAACCCTGGGGGAAGGATGCTGATTGGAACAGCTTCGAGTGTTGAGTGGAATGGGGACGGTCAGGGATGTGGCATACTTCGTTATCGGGAGAGTCTTCAACCCCTCCTCTCGCACTCTGACACATCTAGACCATCCCCTTCGCACCCCTCCCCCCCCCATATCCCTCCAAGTTCCACCCGTAAGCAAAGAACGCCACATCCCTAACCCTCCCCATTCCACTCAGTACCTGAAGCAGCTCCAATCAACCACCTACACGTGCCCCCCACGGTTGCCTAGAAGAGGAAGGACAGACATTCCGCGATGCTATTCCCCCACCCCCTTCAAGCTCAGCAAGACAGATAAAGATACACCAGCAACTGGGGTCTTTCCTCTCCACAACCAGACCGTTTTCCCACACCCACCATAAACCCAAACTCCCTGACCGTCATATAATCCTTTCAGAGACGATGCAGAAAATATGCCGAATCATGCCCCATTTGTCAAGGCCTTAGTAGCAGAAAAGAAACAATAATACCTCCCAAAATCATTTATTCCGCTGATGATATGGAAGACGCTACAAGTGAATGTTTTTTTCTGGAAAGTGGCTTAGTTCCGTGCTTTTTTTTTAGCTATGATTGGGCGATAGAGGACAACTAAAGGGTGGTTGTGCCAGCTGCCATCATAACAGCATAGATGTTTGAAGCAAATGTCTATTTTTAGCGTCCATACTAGATTCCCATCTCTACTGGCTATCCCAAAAATAAAATTCATATTACAAAATGTTCAACTTTTCTTTTATATGCATTTTCGATACTGGGACGAAATTTTGCCAACACTACAGTCACGGACTATACAGCTTTGACATAGGAAATACAAGTAGGTACTTATTTTACGATCTTTTAAGACATACGTCTTTTAAAATACTTTCACGAACGACCACAAAAGTTATACAATGTTGCTGAAGCGAAAAAAACAGAGAAAACAAAGATAAAATTTTTTCACGACTTTTTTTAAATGTTCGAAATTACAAAATTCGAAATTACGAAGTGCCGATTTTCCAGTCCTGCTGATTTCGTATTATCGAGAAATTACTGTATAATGCTATGCTCTTAATTAAAGTTTTCGTTAATCTTTCTTTCCCTCCACAAATGAATCCCCTCCTCAAACTTAAAATTTTCTTGGCTCCATAAGACAGTATAAGTCAGTTGTCGACTTACAATATAAATTTTATATAGCAGCATGAATGGTGCTGCTCAGAAAGATAATGTCCCTGAATGTATAAAAGGGTGTAAAATAGTTAAAAGAAAACAACTAAAATAAAAACAAATAGTCTAATTCATTTATATTTTTCTCGATTTAGTATGTATTAACAAAGTTATTTTTTTCAGCGTATTTGATCCCCTACTGTATTGGAACAAGATGGCACATGTAGAAAGTATTTCTATCAAATACTGTCAAAAAATATGAATATCTGTCAACTGAACTGACTTATGACCAGACTGTCAGAACTAAATATAAGTCTATGACTAAGCAGTAATTTTTTTTTATTTTGGAGAAAGATAATTTAATTGCTGTTGTTCTATAATTATGTAGAAGCTGAGTAGACATTTTTCAATGAACTGGGATCACTTTCCTTTTTCATTATTAGAGATAATTTCTTGAATTACAGACACAAATGATGTGGGCTACTGGTGGTGTAATTCTAGCTGGTAATACTAGTTCATTCAGTACAGACTTTATACACAAGTATAACACAAGTTTATAGACAAGTATACACTTGATAATTCAGAAATGCAATTTTTCCCAAGGAATTAGAGGAGCTTTACTATTATCAGATTGTTGCCAAGTGATGAAAATTTTGAAGAAGGAAAAAGCATTATAGTTATTGGAAAAAGTGGAAGGATCAGTTAATTTAGTATTTTCCTCCAAATTTCATATTATAGGGTGAGAAGACACATAAAAGAATTTGATAATTTTCCCAGAAGCTATTGAAATTTATTCATGCATAAATTGGGTAGTGTAATGTGCTTTGGCCTTTTCATTTTGGCTTTGTGCACTTTCTGAAGGAGTGCTTAGTTTTCAGTGTAGTATGATTGCTGGTAGTGCCTTGGCATTGGGTTTGAACTTTTGTCACCCATTATGGTTTTGCTTTGGAGTGTCTCATGTATTTTTTTCATAGGAAGGAAGCAAATATTATGAGAGAAATTGATAAAAATGGTTTTAACTTTCCTTTGCACTATTTAGACAATTATCTAGAACCAGCCTTGGTTGTTCTGTCTTATGTGAAGTGATGTCCAGCATCTCACCATGGAAGAACATTCTTTCGTCCTTTCATATAATGTAAAATGAAATTGGCTGGAGAATTGCCAGCCCCTCTCATTTTATGTTAAGGTAAAGAGCCTGCAAATCATCGGTACTGTTTTAAACATAATTATTGTTGCTACTAAAGGCATCTTAATTATTTACAGCTATTGTTTTCTTTCCAGAAGTTAAATATCAGTACATATAACAATATTATTAATAATATACAGCAACAAATAAATAATAAAAATAATTTCCAAATGAACATTTTTAGAATATAAAATTGGGATATAAGAATACAAATTCCATTGAAACTTTTGAGCTGAATGGGTCAACAGCATCAACTTAAAAAAACCATTTGTACCAATTTTTATGGTCTATTAGACAAACATTGACATTACTCCCTAAAAACAAATACACACATGCCTTCTCCACTTCCCTGACCAAAGATATGATTTACTGAATGATGAAAATTTTGATTGATGGAGAGGATTCTACGTTTCTGAAACAAGCTGCTAACTGCCTTCCCCTATAAAATGCGACTCCTCACAAAATTTTTCAACTCTACCGAAAATGTCACCAACAAGACATGGCCAAATGTACAACCACGGAAAGGGAATACATATGTGCACACGACAAACTTCATTCACTTTCTCACTTCAGTAATTTTTAAGAATTAATTAAAGATAACTTAAGATTATTACATACCCTTAGATCCCCTATCACTCCAATAGATACAGCAAAACTTCAACAGCCCTAATAACAGTGATTTGAAGAAAGACATTTAAATTTTTTCAGAAAAATTACGGTCATAAAAATACAATCTCTAATAATTTGTTTTAAAAACATCACAAGATAAACAGGTTTAACAGGCAACCATGCCATAGTTCAAAAAAAGGTACAGCATAAAAATAATATTTTATTTTTCCGAGTCTTGAGTTCATTTGAGGGAAACAACCTAATAACTTATAAAAAGAGACGTTTCAGGAGTTATATGGTGGAATAACATAATTAAATAAGTTTGGCAATTTTCCACAAGCAAAATTTTGTTTGTGGAAAATTGCCAAACTTATTTATTTAAGTAATAACTTATGTTGTACCACATAGCAAAATTACAAGATAATATTATTTTACATGATTTGATTGTACTTCAAATTTTACATGGTTGCTCAAGTAGTCAATTTTGTTTCACAGCCAATAGCCAGTAATCATAACAGTTCATTTACGATTTCTTGAATGAAAAATCTTAAAGCAGATAGTAGACTATTTCAACCCATGCAAAGTCCAACTTATAATATGTACATAATCTTCAGTTATTATTTCCTTCGGGAGATTTGCACCTTCCATCAACAAAATCAGTTAATTTTAACTGTGTAACAACCACACTTGTTACTTTAAATGAGGACTACAATGATTGTCCATGAAAATGTGTTATCCACTTGATTACAAGCAGATCAGTGAGGAGGACTAACTTTAGAGTCTCTGTTTCTTGGAGTGATTTGACTTACTTCTCCCTCCCATTGCTTCAATAGCATTTCATGCAGGAGTAATTATTTACACAAACTTTATACACATAGAAATGAGAATTATTCCATTTGGAGTTGATTTTCCTGGAGTCCTTGTTTGCAGTAAAAAACATGGCCTCAATAAAAAAAGAGGCTAATATAATGACGGAATATCCAAATGCTATGGTATCCTAAAATATAGAAAATAGATAATTAGTACATAAAATCCATGAAAAATCACCTGGAAGGTAAGAGAAAATTAATTTTTTAATGGACAAAAGAGTATAAAAATATAAACAAGAAAAGCACTTGATCCCCAAGAAAAGATCTTGCATCCCAGATGGCACATTAACCTGGCAGTCATATAGTTACATACTTGTTTTCATAGTACTGCAGCAATGTTGAATTTGCAAGGTATATAACCTTGCAGCATTGTTGCCATAAGGTCAAAACAGCAATAATACAATTTTTACAGCCTTAAAACAAGGTTGTGGACCCAGACTATTTGTGAGGTTAAAGTGCAATGCTGTGGCAAGTGTGTAGTGCAACCTCCCATTAACAGAAATTTGTTCCAAAACATATTTAAGTTCATTTACGAATGTACAGCTACTTACAAAAAATTCGTACCACTTCCCGACGCAATCCGGCCAACAGACCTTTAAAATCAGCGATGAGACAACACTGTCGCTGTATTCGACTGCCGGGTGTTGGCCGAACGCAGTTATGTCGGACTGGAGATCTCGGTATGAGACGCGCCCGAGCGACACATGAGCTGGCGAAACCAAATCCCCGTCATACTTGAGACTGAAAGCTCACAGGCGAGGAGGGTTTCCTTACCTCGAAACAAAAGCTGGGCATATGATGTAGCTATGCATTTAAAATGCTCAGTTCCGATTTGACCGAGAACCTGCCTTGCCATTTATTAATCTAGTTCCCAATTCAGCATGTGGTGTTAGCGGCGAAGTGTGAGTTTTTGGGAGTAAAAGTAAGCCGATAATTCACATTGACGGTGCACGTTAGTTACGCTAGAGGAATGCCACAGTTGACACCTACTGTCGACCAAAATATTATGTGCAGTCGAGTTTGAAGGGTGCTTACGAGTAACCAAAATAACTAAAGTAAATTTAATCATATAGTATTTTTTGTCATTGAATTCTACATTAATTGGGCACTTTAAGTTTCTTTCTTATATTTTTGTATTTCTTATTAAAGTTTGATTGGAAAAAGTGACGGTTTTTTACGTGTTCAACTAATTCACCGAGTATAAAAGCTTATACATATCTCAAAAACAGTTCAAATTATTTGATACAAATTTTCCATATAAACAAGAATGTTTTATGCGTTTTCTATTACTTTCAGAATTTTATCTATCAAGAAATGATACTGAAATAATTTTTATCATAAACGTTTTTCTCGGCTCTGGGTGGTCGAAAAAATGCTATTTTAATTGCGTTTCAATCCTTAGATATCCTAATGTTATAATACATCATTGTTAAGAACGTAATTTAATCAACTAATTTTATATGTTTATATTTGTACGGGCCAGAGTGAGACAAGTCAGCGGCTATTTGTTGCAGCAACGTCGCACGGCTTTCCCAGCAACAAATAAACGCTGAACCATCTCATTCTAAGCCATAAATTTAAACTAATATAAAATTAGTTGATTAAATTATGTTATTAACATCGATGTATTATAACATTAGGATATTTAAGGATTGTGACGCAATTAAAATTGTAATTTTTCGATCCCCTAGAGCAGAGAAAAACCCTTCTGATTAAATATGATTACAGTATCATTTCTTTTTCAGCTAAAATTTTAAACTTTATAGAAAATGTATAAAATATTCTTGTTTATATGGAGTTATAATTTGGGTTAAATAATCTGAAGGGTTTTTGAGAAATGCATTTTTACATTCATTAGCGCAGAATTGAACGACAAAAATTGATATTTTTAAATTTTCTGTTATTAGGTAACTTTGTAAACACCCTTCAAACTCGAGTGCACATAATATTTTGGTTGACGGTAAGTGGAGAAACCGAATGGCAGGAATACTAACGGCAAATATGCCAGTTCGGGAGATTGCAGGTAAATTAAATGCGGGTTCAGGGAAACCTAAAGTCACCTCTCAGGAAGACGCGCGCATAGTGAACCAAGGAAGGGACAATACTTTTTCGACTGCCGAAGAGACTGGGGATGCTGTTCGTGTTCGGACATGTCCACAGACCGTGCATCCGAGGATGCAATGCGTAGGACTTGGGGTAAGGCGTGAAGGAATTTCTTACAAATGCTCACAAAGTTGCACGCCTGGATTTCTTTCATTTCTTATGTTTTCATTGGTATTTTATATTTTTAATTTTTGATCGTCTTTCATGTCGTTAACATCATGAATTGATTCCGAAAAATATCTTCCTTGCCTAATTCAACAATGAAAAATAAGTTAAAATGATACGCATTCACTTTCTTTCGGGAATTGGTGAGTTGTAGCCCAGAAAAAAGCTCCATGGTGTTATGCCCATGTTCTACTACGTGTCTGAAAAAAGATAAATGTTCTCGGCAGTGTCAATGAAAGCTCCTTAAGGGAAATGTGTATTATTCAGATCTAGAATTATAAATTTCTCGATGTGTGGCATTGCATGTGGCTTCCATAGAAAAAAAAATATTTTTTATTCTCGATAGAAAATTGTTGTTTTTATAAAGTTGAAAAACATAATCATATTATTCAGATAGAATAGAAAAGTATCGCTGATGTGCCGAGATTAGTTTCATTGAAACTGTTTAGAGGACTCTTCGCCGCCTTCAAACTAAGTGAATTTTAGCTAATAATAGTATTTAATACTAAGGCATAATTTTCCAATAACGGCAAGTAGCATTACTTAAGTGAGAAAATGTCAGTTTTCACTGCTGGAAGGCAATGGAAACTTATCTTAGGAATAAAAAAACCATCCCCTCTCTCTCCTCACCCGTGAGATTCCACTCCTCAGCAACACCTCCTGCGCACGCACCCTCGCAGTGGCTTGCACGGTAGATCTATGAGGCTTGGTTTAGTCGACACATTAATCCGCGGGGTTTCCCGACTTCCGCGAACGACAGTGCGATGAGGCCGAATCGGAAATGGATGGTCCACGAGTGTTCCTTGAAAAGCAGTTCAGCCATATAAACTCTTAGTAATTTGGAAAACTGGGGTTCCCTAAATTCTGTGCTTGCATGGTCAGCGAGCGAGATGGAGAGTCACGACGGTGGTCCGCATTGCGAAAGGCATTCGTCAGTTGTTTCGGGAAAGAAAACCTTACTCGCCGCCGGTGAGCTTCCAACCCCCTGTATTTGCTTTGCCAGGTCATGTTTCATTCGGGTTCTCCTGCTTCTGAGATCATCAACCAGACGCGATAGGTGTTCGGCAGTCGAATCGGTGACAGTGTTGTCACATCGAGGAATTAAAGAGCCTGTTGAGCGGGTTGCGTAGGGAAGTGATACGAATTTTTTGTAAGTAGCTGTACATTGTCGTATGAAATCGCATTGTCACAATGTTGACATCACAAAACCTTACTAGCATAAGATGCTGCTTTCTACTCAAAGTTTCCAACTAGTTTCATGTTGTAGTTATTCTTTCCACCTCTTTCAAATTAACTTTTTACTTCTAGTGTTCTGTATGACAGAAATAAATTAAAAATGTAAATTGAGAGGTGGGCGGGGGCCTTCTAAAGCCCCCTGGCACTTAGACCTCTTTCGATCCATTGTGCCAACCTTCACTTAACCTGCCCGCCACTTGCAGACAAGATACAAGAGCACCACAGTAGAGGTATGGAGGAGGGTCACCCATCGAACCTCCGTCCTGCCCCAACTTTTCTCTACTTTGGTGATCTGATGGGAACCGGTGTTTCAACGTGGCTAGGCCCTTGCCGTAGGCATGACAGAACTAAATTAGTTGTCATATGATATAAATAAAAAATAAAAACGTTTACCCGGGGATATGATTGGCTGGTAGCATTTAATCCACAAGTTAATCACCAGATACGTTTAATCTGGTAATTCATTTCAGCCCTACCTATTAAACTATATACTGCTACCCTAGCCATTCTATCTATGCATGCGTATGACTCGAAGTTACAATGTGTCTGGTAGGAGACTCTTTATGTTATAGAGGTTTCCCTCCTTATAATGTTTCCCTGAAGTTGCTTCAGGGATAAAAATTAGTTTGACCAATGTACATATATGATAATGTTCTTTCAATGCTAGGCGAGATAAATTGAAATCTTGAATAAGGAGCTATTCGCATAAATACCCTCAGGTGTTACTTTCTGGAATTGCAGCATCATGAAAATAAAAATGACTTGGTATATTCCACACTTTTTATTGCCTATTTTAGGGAAAACCAAACTCTTTAACGGGTGGGGTTTCCCAGCCTGTATGATGTGTGGTTTTCACAACACCCACCCCTAGCACCAGATACCTTCACCCTCCTCTCCCCCCCCTCTCCGTAGTCACCCTTGTTTTAGGCCTCCTTCCCCTCCTCTTCACCCACTCCCCCCCATTTTTTCCCTAGTCCCTCCCCTCATTTTGTATATATACTGGACTTTGGAGAGATTTTGTTACCTGATGACAATGTAGTACATTGAGACCGATTGGTTTAAAGTTTTTTGTGGAAAATTGCCCATCTACTTTAATTAAAAGAACTTGTGTTTGTGAGAAATGTGAACAGCTATGGTTCTTAACGTGCAACTTCTCTCCTCCTTGGCCCTTCTGTGCATGAGCTAAGATGCGCAAAAGAAATGTTGAAGAAACAACCTTGCCACAGCATTAAGCAACATTGACATTGCAGCCTCATTCTTTCAATGCTGCTGCAACATTGCAGCACCAGTGGCATCATTGCCAAGACTCCCAAACCCTAAATGCAATGTTGCTGCAAGCTTATATAATGTTGTGTTAATGGAAGTTGAGAGGTATTTTAATATGTAGAGAATAATTGTCAACATGATTGCATGCATAGGATGAAATGTTTATTTACTCAGCCTATACGTGAAAACATTGTTAAATATTTATGACTATGAATACATAGCCGAATTCAAGACAAGATAGACTTAATCTCAAAGACAAAACACACTTCAACATAGAGGCTAAACATTTTTAGATTTTGATGTAAGGGCATATGCAACCTTCATATGGATCTCCTTCATTAATGCATTAAATCTGATACAATGACTCAAAATGCACCAACAGTCAGAGTAAGTACTATTCAGTTTTCGAACGCCCTCTCTCTATTTATCATTTTGCATGACATACACTAATATATTTTTACAATATGCTACTATGAACTACTTTTAGCTGGATCACTAATGGATGCATTATGTCCATAACAATTGGGAAACATTACAAGCTTCACAAATAGATGTGAAGTTTATGTGAATAACAACAGCAAGTCATTAGAAAAGATGGTTTACCATAATGTGTACATCCTCTAATGTGGTACATCAGACAGGGAGTGAAGGGAGCCAAAAAAGTGGCTAAAACAGCTGATCATTTATTTGACTCCCAAGGAACTGACCCAATCATTGACATGCCACACCAGAAGGGGAAGGATTCGATAAAGTTAGATAAGATAAACCTACTTTCTAATTACTGAAAATTAATTCAATTTTTACACATTTTGGTATCATGCAATGCCACACAGTCCTTAACTACATATTATGAAAAATAACGATTCAACTCTGTGGACAGAATGGTAGGGCCAACAGTCTACCATAATAAAAGATCAGACTAACACTACCTCAAACAAAAAACATTATATGTAATTTCTTAAGACAAACTTGGAAGTATTTAGTACCCACCAAAGATCTCAGCTGACCAATACATTTAATATCACAACTGGTTATTCAGGATTTCCTGAAAAGACAAAATTGAAGAAATTACCATTTAATGAGAACTGACTGGGTGATCCAATTAATTTTATTTCCTTGTGGAACTCAAAGTACATCTGTAACACATCAAATACATTGCATAAAACTCAATGCGCTGCATTGAGTTTTATGCAATGGAATTGCAATGCAAAGCAAACAATACACTCCCCCTACTAACTCATGCTGAGCTTCTAGGGGTCCAGCTACCATTGGGACTTCTGGGAAGGGCAGAGAGACAAGGAACTTGTGTAAGACCCTCTTCTTCAACTATGATTTCTGGGAAAAAAGGTGTGCATGGTACACAGGTTTATAAGCTAAATTAAGAAAAACTGCTTTTCTGGAGGCAATCACAACATATCACATCAAATATATTGAACAACTCAAATCTGAAATTGATCTGATGCCTATACTTAATACGCTCCGCTCGGCATTTTTTTTGTCCTGCCCGAAAGCGTGCCCCGCCCTGTCCCTCGCCTTGCGTCGAAGGGCAGTCCCTATTGTCCCTCGTCCTTTAAGGGTCAGTGTCCACCCTCGCTGTCCCTTTTCCCGCCGGATGTCCGCACCATCCACCCACTTCTCCCCCACTTACCACCCACTCACCCCTTTTACCACCCACTCACCCCTTTTACCACCCACTCACCCCTTTTACCACCCACGCATCCTTTTTTTTTATTTATTTTTCCCGCCAACGCTCCTTGACCCTTAGAGCCTCATTGGACAACTCCGGTCACGTGGTCCACCCTGAAGGAGTATAAAAGGGGCATTCCAGACCCCGAAAAATCAGAAGAGGAGAGGCGGCCAAGTGGTGAAAAACCCTTGGTTCTTTTTTCCCTGGCACCAAGCAGTGAAGAACCATTGGTTGCTTCCCCTCTGGCCAAGCGGTGAAAAACCCTTGGTTTTTCCCCGGCACCAAGTGGTGAGAAACCCTTGGTTGCTTCCCTGCCCGGCCAAGAGGTGAAAAACCATTGGTTTTCCCCTGGCAACCAAGCGGTGAAGAACCCTTGGTTGTTGTCCCTCCTTGGCTCCCCTACCTCTCCGCTTGCCCGTGGCCGGCCGATGCAGAAACGGAGTGGGAAGTGGAGGCCGGAACGGCGGCAGCGCCGCATCGAGCGCCGGGCCTTGGCGTGGGCGGCAGCACAGGCTGAGCCACCCAAACCCATGCAAAGCCCGCTGAAGACCCCGGAGAAGCCGGCTCCGAGAGCCGACCCTGGACTTGTCTCGCTGCCGACGCAAGCCGGAGAAGTTCGGACCACCCCGCCAATGCAGCTCCAGGACTACTCCCCCCTAACCCCTTACCAGGACCCCTGCTCTTATCCCCTGCGCCGACGTGACCCCCGCGTCGTACGGGCACTATTCGGTAGGGACCCGTAACTTCCTCGGGTCTCTCACCTAGCCCCTCTTCCCTTTCCCCCTCTCTCCTCACCTCCCTCTGCCCTCTCCCATTTTTTCCCCCTCATTCTCCCCCTACCCAATCTCCACAAATCTCCCCGCTTTTTGATATAAATAAAGGCAATCTAAAACCTACTGGATTGACTCCTTATTTCGTCGCCCGCTCCCCGATCCACCCCATGAAGACACGGCAAGCCAAAGGGGGTGACACAACCCCCACCGGACCGGAAGCGGAAACGACATACTTAAACTCAAATAATGGCTAAAGTTACCTTATTCTTATAAAAATACTTAAATTTTCTTATTAAAAGAAGTACTTCACACAAAAAATGAAGTTTAAGCCCATTTAGAAACTATCACTGCAAGCTGCTAAATATGTGTTACAGCCAATACTTTATGCTTGTGAAAAAAGTAATGGTTATCTTTTTCACTGTATTATATTTCATCAACATTTTTGAATCATCCAGCTCTCCTTCAAAAACTGCAAATCCATGGCACTGAACCAAAATGAATGACCTTTTTTGGAATATTGTAAACATTAAACTAAATAGTTGAAAAGCCAAATGTTTGCAATTGAGACATGATGTACCTCATCGTTCTGTATGGCCAATTGTTGTTTCTATTGATGATTATTGAACTATAAAGTAAAATGCCTACTGACACATTCTTCCAGCAAGAGAGTGACAATTCTGAACAGGGACACAAGAATTGAAATAAAGGTAACAACAAGCTGGTGACTAGTTCTCAACTAATAAGCTACTAATATTCCATAAAACACACCATATATCTTATGTGTAACCCAATGAGTGTTCGCCAAATTGAGAACTCAGTCACAATGCTTGAGGCTAATATCACCTCTGAGTTTACCATAAAATTCCATGTAAAACCATTAGAAGCATCCCTGGTGAAAATAAAGTGAAAAAAATGTGGAAGAAATATGAAAGTGTGACAAGTATAATTTGGAACACCTAAAGTGTGACAGAAGTTTGAGAGAAGTGTGCCAGAAGTGGTATTCAGCAAAAAATGTGAGAGGAGTGTGCAAAGAAGTGGTACGTGAACATTTTTTGCACACTTTCTTCAATCTTTATTTTTCCCAGGGATGTGAGCAATAAAAAAGGCCAGCTGTATGAAAAAAAGGAACTGCACATTTTGGCTTATTAGAAGATTAATATATAAATAAATTTTGGCACAGAACTTCGGTTTTCGCGTATACTCATAAAAGTATACTTCTATCACTTAAAAATATTAGTCAAATCGTTCCCATTACGTTGATGTGGGATAAAACAATAAATAAATTAAAAACAAAAAACAATAAAGCTTAGAAGTATCACATTTTAGAAAAACAAAATTTAACATTTTTATTTTGGCATCATAACAGCCTTAGGTCCTCTTTGGCAATTCCTATACATTACATAATTTAAGGTTTGCATTTTATACTATGCATACGATGACCCCTCATTTTCATTGTGATTTTTTAATTTTAAAAAGCCATCTTCCATACCAATTATAAAATAGTCACTATCATGGCCAGTTCTGGCATCCAACAACACTGCAACTATCCTTTGTCAGATTAACCCTTAACCGGTGACGTGCGGTCTGAGAGACCGCTGCGTTTTTTAAATTATGTATATTTTCAAAATGACTATTTTAAAATGTTTATAATTCTCGTTAGCTTCATATTTTTGTATAATAAGGATATAACACTCTTAAAATTTAACGTTTTTATTATTTACTTTGTAAATTTGCAACTGAATTCGATTAGCGGTCTGTGAGACCTCACGTCACAAAATTGGAAAAATCAATAAACGTAATGCTGGTGGACATGATTCAAAAAGTTGTTAAAAACAATTCGTGGTGATTTTTCAAGTATAAGAATAATTAATGATTTGTTAGGAAGCATTTTTAGTTACACAACGTGGATAATAAAGTACTTATTTTTTCTAAAATACATTAAGTAGGAATAAATGACTGTTCAAGTCGTTGCTGAAGGCGAACGCAAAACAAATGAAATCCGGTTTTTATTGGAAATATAGTCCGGTATAGTTTTATAGTCCGGTCTCCCTTTAAGTATTTGGAGACAGAACATCTAAGCATCGAGTTCTACCGCCAGAAGAAATAAAGGGGCCGATGCCGTTTTAAAATGTATATTCCTAGCAAACCCACCAAGTATGGTTTGAAAATGATGTGTTTGACAGAAGCCGAAAACAGTTATCTGTTTAACGCATATTTGTTCCCAGGGAAAGACACAGATGGGATAGGTTTGTCAGAGAAAGACAAAAAGCTATCAAAACCAACCCAGTCTGTTCTTCGTCTCTCTGAGCCAATCATGGGGACCCACAGGAATATTACAGCGGATAATTGGTTCACATCCATTGAACTGGTAGAAAAATTAAAAGAAAAAGGGCTGACGTACATTGGTACAATCAGATAAAATAAAAGGGAAATACCTAATGATTTTGCGCCATCCAAATGGGGCATAGTGGGCTCTTCACTTTACAGATTCTCGGCCAACATGACTCTAGTATCCCATGTCCCCAAAAGAAATAAATAAGGCTGTTTTAGTTTCATCAATGCACTACAGCGTGAGTGACGATATAGTCAGGGAAAATAGACGTTATTGCATTTTACAACGCGACTAAGGGTGGCGTAGATACTTTAGACACAATGTGATGTAGCTACACATCCGGCTGAAGGACAGGGAGGTGGCCAATGGCAGTATTTTTCAGAATATTAGATATTTCCTTTGTCAACTACTTTGTGCTTCAGTAGTCTGCGAAAGATAAGAAAGATATGACACGGTTTAATTTCATTAAATCGATAGCTGCAGATCTTGTTAGACCCATATGAGAAGGAGAATGTCAAATCTTAGACTCCCGAGACAGGTACGATTAAGTATTGCGCAAATTCTCCATCTACCGTTGGAAGAGGCTGAAAAAGTTGAAAGGCTCCAGAAGCGGACAACATGTAGACTGTGCCCGCCATACAAAAAATGGAAAACCTCTTTCTTATGTTTCCGATGGAAAAAGCCTGTGTGCTTGGAATGCATGAAGAAAATTTATAAAGACTGTGGAAACGGAGATATGAGAGCTATTGTGAAAAAATGTAATTTTAATCACCTGCAGAATGCATCAAGAAAAGGAATAAACGAGATAAATTCAATTGTTTCTTATTATTTAGCCTTCCTACTTTAACATTTAAGGCCTTATTTTTAAGTCTGGTGAAATATTGATACTTAAAAACGATAATAAGAACTCAAGTGTTTTTGACAACAGTTTTTTGATCCTGTTTCAAATAACTATTTTTACCGAAAAATTGGTTCGTATTGGTAATGCATAAAATTAAGTATAAGTTTTAGAATAGTTTAGCGGATAAAGAAACATTAAACTAAGCAACAAAAATGGCGTTGCAACATTTTATGAATATTTGATTTATTGCGGTCTCCCGGTCTGCGGTCTCGGTCACTGGTTGTGTAACAAAAATTCATTGGTTAAGGGTTAAAATGGTATTAAGCCAGAAGTTTTTCATGTGAAGCCCTAAGCTCTAACTTTAATGAAAATGTCCAATAAGTGTCAGTTAAAAAACTTCAGACTGAATGATAATGAAACAAGTTTCCTACAGTTCCACACCCTCTTCTTAGGGTGGATACGAATAAATCAATTCTTAGGTCAAGGTCAATAGGTCAATAAATCAATTCTTGCGTCAATAACTAAGGCAAGTAGTAAAACATAAAGTAACTTACCTCTTGAATAAAGTCGGCTACATTCTTTTTTCCCGAACAGAAGTGCATAACATCCACGGGAATACCGTAATGTTTACATTGATTCTGAGTGACATTAGTGAACTCATCTATGTAACGGAATTCTGGTTTGATGAGAGGTTTCTGCAACAATAATTTATCTTTTTTAATGTAATCACTGAATAGGATAATTTATGCATTTTTGGAGCCATATTATAAGTGGAAGTGTATATAAAGGGAAAAAAAATGAGAAAAAAAACAACTTTCCACTATTTCTGAAATAAAGACTTTTTAATCTTCTACCTTTCGCTAATCTAGCTGCAAGTTTTGATATTTATGGCAGAATAATGATGCAAATTAACAAGAGAAATGTAAACGATAATAGCAATCACATCTAGTCATAAAATGACACAATAAAATGTTATAGACAAGTACAAAGTGTTTATGAAAAGTTAGCTCAATAGATCTACAGTTATTTTATTTATGCATTACCTAAAAGTAGTAATTTTATTCTATTAACAATAGTAGACATGAGAAATAATTTTTCCAAATTAAGACACGCCAAAACAACTTCCTCCATTTTAAAAATGATACCTACCATTTTATAGGGATCTTGGTCAAGTCTGCTAACCTCAACCTGATTCCACCACATTATAGAGCCAACTTCCAATAAAGTTCATTCATCCCTTAAATGTGATAAAGCTATTTTGGTCCTCTTAGATTGTTTCCAATTATATATGACTTTCCTTTCTTTAAATAAATCTAAAAAAAATATAGTTGATATTCAAATAAATATTCTTTCCACTCATCGTTATCATGGAAATTAAAGTTGTGACTGCTGTACTACATTTATTTAAAGTGCTAAATCAAGAAGGAACCACTTCACAGAAAACTTGTTTTATTTTTATTGAGCTTTTACAGAGACATGGTCCCAATGCTAATATTTACTGTTCCTGATATTAACTGTTTAATAAATTGTTGTTCTGTGAGGCTCTGCCATGATCTTAAACTTTCTTACTGCAAGAAAATAATACACTTATTATAAATAAAAGTGTCTGTTCATGCTCGAATACAATTTTTAACACAAAACCTAATATATTCAAACTCAGCTGTGTCGGGAATGGCAAATGGCTGGGAGTTGCAAAAATTAAAAGCAAGAAAGCAAGGTGCACTGATTTTGAGAACCTTGAATGTAGTTTCTTAGTGACTTTGGGCTAGAATCATATCTCTATCCTGAGCAGCAAGATGTGTTTCATCACACTGCGGCATAATCTGGTGCAAGGGATGGGTGGTTGAGAGAAAATATTTACAATGTGTCTGAGTGGGGATGAGATCTGTGCGTAAAAGGACAAGAAAAGGGAGGATGGAGGAGTTGTTTGTGACTGAGGGGCAATAGACACCAGGGGTGGGTTGGATCTGGTTTTAAAGGGCTTCTTGTTATTTTCAACCAAGTACATTGACTACTCAGTCACCTAAAGGGGAAGAAGAGGAGAAAGGGGATACACAAGTAAGTTGGATGGGGGTGGTGTTGATATCAGAGGAGAGGATGTGAAGGGTGATTCAGGTGGAAGATGATCAAAGAGGGTAAAGGTGGGGGGTTCTGGAACACATGGTCACTACAGAAAGATCACCAGAATGAGAACAAATTTCCAGAGCATTCAATTTCAATCCTTTACTGGATCTGTGCAATTGTTAGGCGATGAAGTTGCTTGTATGTTCATTCCCCCACAGTTATTGGCAAAATTTGAGCTCACTTCTTTTAGCTGAAAGTATCTTTTATGTTCATTACCAAGTCTATTATTTCAGAAATGAATGTTGACAATTCTGCCTAGTCAATACTAATGCAGTGATATTTCCACATTTTTCCAGAAATTTCAAAACTGTCCATTCTACAGTCCAAACTGTCCTCAATTCTAAGGTGGTAAAATGATATAAAAGCAGGCACATATTTGGCACACAAAAGGAGATAATATCCCAATTATGCTAATAGTTAATCCAAAGATCATACCTCTTCACTAAAAGTTACTTTTTCACCAGTTGGTGAATGGCCTTCCTCCCTGTTAGAAGAAGTTTTTTCTTCTTCTGAACACTCAACCACTTTTCTCTTAGCCAATTCTTTCCAAGAAAACAAAAGGCAATTGGTGCCCTGGTTCAGCACACCAAAGTCAACTAAAATTATCTTCATCCCAAGTGCGAAAACTACATCAAATGTGTCTGTAAGTAAAAAAGTGGTGTAATGAGCCACAGAAGACAAAAATTCAGCAACAGAAAAAATCATACTATTGAAATAAAAGATTCAACAGAACTGATGTGATCATTAGAGGAAGTCCACAACACAGACATGGGTGTATTTCCGGGATTCCTCAGATGTTACATAAGTATATTCCTCCCATGAAATTCCCTTTCACTCAAATAAAAAGAATCTCATTTCGGCTAATTTCAAAAGACATTAGCAATTGTAGCAGTAATGTACCCATGAAATTCCCTCCTTATCTTTTTCGGCTAAACACCACACCAAAAAGAGACATATTTCCTCCTATAGTAACCAAATTTTCTGAACCAAATGTTATTCAAATAAAACAACCACTAACTATAAGACTACCCTATCACATTTGGTCAACAAGGGCATCTAATATTTGCAAGAAAATACCAGCAAAGTTAAATGTCTCCCATTTAAATCATTGAAACATGCACTGACACATTCAGATTGTACACAACTGATAAGGAATGGCAATCTCCTTTCCATCAAGTGCCTTGGAATAATGAAACTTATTTATATAGTATCCTTTGAAATGTGGACAAATCACTAGTATATAATAAAAAGAGGGGTTTGAAACAAGAATGGCGAATAAAGAAACCGAAAAAATATGGGTACATATTATATATTGAGGTATTTGATTTTTTTAAAAGAAGGATTTAAATACTGAAACCTAGGATGCTGACTCGAACAATACAGTCAATTAGAGAAATCCTCCAATGTATATTACCTCAGCTAAAATCATAAGTAATTCTGGACAGTAAGGGGAGTATGCAACACAGATATTGTGATCATGATTGAATTTGTAACCTTTGATTACAAAAATCCAGCATACATATTGTGGGTTGCGTGTGCCATGAAATTTCAACATGGGTAACTCTCATGACTGACAAGTAAAAATGTCATCAATTACACAAAATGTCAATGAGTAAAATATATTTTCAGCTATTAATAACCACATAAATTAAAGAAAATAAAAAACGGATACCAGGGAACCACGAAAGAATCGCTGGGACACTTTAATGAATGAATTAAAATAAACTACTACCAATCCATCAGTAATTATCATGAAGTAAAAGGCTTTATCTAATATTTGAATGAAACCATGACTGCCAATTTGCTAAGCAAATATGTGCAAGCATCTGTTTTGTAATGAATAATTTATTTATTCAGGTGTCCAATATGATCTCCAAAGAAAGAATAAATTAACCGATAATCTTAAAAAAGAAAATATATATAAAAATTATGGAAACAGAATCCAACCATTGGGCTTCATTTTGGTAGAAAACCAAAACTTAAAAGCCTATTTTTAAAGTGGTCACAACTTTCAGTCCTGATATTCCATCAAACTCAATGGTGAATTTAATCCATTTAGTTTGCCTTATTTCACCCATGCACATTCTAGTAGACAAATAAAACCACAAATGGTAATAAAGAAATGAAACCATCAAATGACTGCACATGTACTTTATACATAGCAGAGCATACTTGTATCCGAGCTTCAGCACATTACACATTTGCTATAAATGGCATGGCAAACGTTTTAATCATATGAAGATTAGCAATGAATACTTACAAGTATCAAGAGAAAACTTTGGTTTAACATAATTCAGGAAGAAGTTGGTGATGAACTCAGATAATGCTTCCTTATTGTCCCCGATGTATTTGTAGAATGATGTAGTATCCCGTTGACATATGCCTGTAATGACAACAAAAATTAAAATTGATTAACAAATAACGAAAATATACCCCAGCAAGATGTTAATACTCTATTCCCTCATACTTGCACTAGTGCACAGTAAAAAACTAGGGGTAAGAGGTATTGGAATTAACATGGCCTACCTATCATACAATATCCTACTTTCATTCCCACCAAACTTTTAATGAGTGTAGGAACTTGTAATGTATGCCTTGTAAGGAATGGGTTAATTTGAATGCACATATTTGTGATAAATGGGTCTATTTGATGGCACATATTTGTAATGACTCAGTGTACATGGTTACATTGGGGAATCATGGAAATTACATGTAAGTGTAATGCATTATGTGTAAATACATTACAAGTACATGTAAGTGGTCATCTGGGTATTCGGAGGGTCAGTGGTGTCTCAATTTAACATAAGGAAGGCAAGGAAAAAATAGTTTAGTCCAACCAATGTCCATATTTTGGAATTGTCTCACAGGCCATTATTGCCATGGGCTATAATTCCCACTGTCTTTCACTGGCGTGTGGAAATTCTAACTCCTTCCCAAGGAGTTGAAGGCATTGACCTGAGGTATGAGGGCATCGATAAATGCCTAAACACCAAAATTGGTACAATTATACTGATCCAGCAAGGAATGGAGGAAGTGCCCCAATAGTAGTCAGGTGACATGGTGACTATGATATTGTGCAGCTCTGGACAAAAAATCTTAACACCTTTGCCTAGGCTGGTGGCATGCTTGCCACTGACCTTTTTGTAACACCGCATCCAAAGGTCTGTGTTTTGGGTTTCCAGAGGCAGGGGAAGGTATTGGATGAAGGAGGTTGTTTTGGAGGGGAAGGGTGCGTGGGAGAGTAGAGATCTCCTATACAGAGGTGATAGAGCCCTGGGTAGAATATTGCTGAGAGAGGGTGGGGTGAGGTAAAAACAAAATGAAATTGAAAAAAAGAAATGGTACCCTAAAGGGCGAGTGATGACATAGGGAATCTTGACATCAGGAATTAAGAGAATGGTTGGTACTTACCTTAAAATGTAAAATAGATAGGGTAAATGGTACAGGTAAATGAGATTTTAGGATGAAATTTAATAAAATTGTTCATTTATAGTTGCATAAAACCAAGTTGTTTGAGATTTGTAGAACACGTGGTGGACGATGTGAAAGAGAAGAATAGCATAAATATGAAGAGATTAGCTGATAAGAGAAACAATTGGAGAGCTGTGCCAAACCAATCGAAGGATTGTTGACTGATGATGATGATACAATTAAGAAAAATTCTGAAGAAATTACCAAAGTAAATTTTTCTTGTGGCATTAAAACTGTGAATAACCCTCAAAAAACTTTTTGTAAAATGTAAGGATACTTTTTAACCGATGACAAAAAGTGCGATGTATTGAATCAAGTGCCAGTGACTGTGATGAGGTCTACATCAGGCAGAAATCAAGAAATGTTAACAGCCAGATTAATGAACATTTTCAATCTCATATTCTTGATTGTGACAGCAAAAGTAATTCTGCTATGCATTTACTTGATACTGACCACAATTATTATTTTAATATTTAATTTTTATCAAAATAGCCGGGACTCCCAAGAAAAAAGTTAGAGAGGACAGTGCTCTCTTGTCCACAGATTCTCCATTAATTATTTCTAAGTATTTAAAAAGACGACATGGGAAAAACCCACCTCTCAAGCAATTTCACTTGCCAACATCTCACTTTATGGCAAAATAACAATTAGTTCCTCCTCCTCAGTGTCAACTATGACATGAAAATGTTTGAAGCATACTACTGATAATATATTTCTTCTTTTGAGCCGAGTAAGTAAATTGAGGGAACACAGAGGCAGATTCATTCTTTTCAGCTCCATTTCCCTGTGCCGGAATGTGTGGACAGGGAACACAAAGAAAGCAGGTTTCTGATTACAGACTACTGGCTCAACAATTAACCATGAGTAGGACATGACATTTTCGCGAAACGTTTTTTGCGACAGGATTCACGAAATAAGCGACTTTTTGGGTTTAATCGCGAAATAACCGTGTCTTCTTTGAAACGCGATTTTTTTAACGAAATTTGAGATATTTTGCAAATGCCGAATTTTTATAGCATGAAATATTTTCTTTAGTGATGACCGGATCGAATCTTTCATTTTTCTCGGTTCCGGATTCGGATCCAAAGACACGGAGTAAAATCGGATCCGGATCGTAGATTTTAAATTTTCGCGGTTTAGCGATCGAAGTGCCCCGTGAATGGAATGTAGGTGCAGTAGATATTGACAAGAAGAGGATGTGTAACTAAGGTCACGTAATTAGATGAAAACGTTCCCGTGCAACTAGAAGCAAAATAAAGATATATAACTTTTTTCCCCCATTACCCCGGTATCGCGGGAAAAAAATACGTAGGATGCCATGCGGGTAGCCTACATTCGCCGGGATCAGGCATATAACGAGAGCCATGAACGAGAGCTAGTGTACTGTGCGAACTTCGATCCCAATCGCAGTTTAATTTTTTCTTTCAGTCACTGCATCGAAAATGTTATCATATTCAATTTCAAACCATTTCATCTGAATACTCACTTTATTAGACTTTGTTGTTTAAATTAGATTTACAAATGAACCACTCATAAATTAAGGATGGTCGGGTCGGATCCAAAGAACCACGGGTCTTTCTTTTCATTCGCTACTGAAATCATATCCAGAGACAGTAAAAATTCAGATCCGGATCGGAGATTTTAACATCTCGCGGCCTCGTGATCGATGCGCCCCGCGAGTGGAATGCACGTATGGTAGATACCAACAAGGAGACGTTAAGTAACTCGGGTCACGAAATGAGAAGAAGATTTTTTCCGTGCCACAAACGAGGAAAACAAAATAAAAAATACTCATATTGACCTTTTTCTCCATAGACTCGTATGTGCGAGAAAAAAATTAAGCCGAATGTCATGCGGGTCGCCTACATTCGCCATATTCCCGTGAACCTGTGAGAGCGTAGTTGTTAAAAATGAGGGCTAGTGCACTGCCAGTCGCGAGTTCGATCCTTAACACTACCTAAGAATACAGCCGTGCTGTATTCCTAGGGTAATGCTAGTAGGCTGTTAAAAAAAGTAAGTTATCAGAAATTTCATGCCAAATTA
Organism: Platycnemis pennipes; assembly: GCA_933228895.1. Lineage (NCBI taxonomy): Eukaryota > Metazoa > Arthropoda > Insecta > Odonata > Platycnemididae > Platycnemis > Platycnemis pennipes. The sequence continues at coordinate 83,192,976 of OW121846.1, forward strand.
TAAGTAAAAAAAATAATTAAATTAGGCGAAAGGAAATGATTGGAAAAAATTTATATTACAGAATTAAATTGTGGAATCATTACGTTAACTTTACAGTGTATTTTTGAGTGACGCATTTGTAAATCTAGTTGAAGTAATAGAAGTACAAAAAAGTCAGTATCCACACACAAAGGTTGGAAATGAAGGACGATAAAGTTTTTTATTCAATGGTTGAAAGAAATATTTTAAACAGCGTAAGAATCGAACTTCATTACCTGCAGTCCACTACTCCACTCTGTTATTGTTGTTACCATTATCTCATTAATTTGCCTTTAACTTAATTTTGCCAACTGTGTTTTTTATGTTGCGTAGGGTAGCCATAACATCTGTATTGGATCTCAAATGTATGTAATTAACTGTTTGTTCACATTGCTATGAAGTATTTATTAATAATATTTTTTAAAAAAACCTTCCTTTAAGACTCCTTTTTCCCAACATTAAACACAGCTTTCACCTTTTTAAAACGATTTTATATACCGCATTTATCATTTTAAATACCGCTTTTGATGATTTTTATTTACCATTTTTCGGTGTCCCTAACCATGAGTCATCAACAACTATGTAACTAAATGGAAGTTAACACAGTAAAAACAAAAAGATGGTTCATAAAGACTGTGTTGCCAACTTATCAGAAGCAGAGGATTTTAAAAAACTTCCACTTTTCGCCATTATGGGATAGTGGTAAGATGCTCTTGAGTGGGACTTAACATAACTCCTTCCAAAGACCAAATAAGACTTCAAAACCATCTAATCGTGAGGATATCAATCCTTTGGAATCCCAAAAACTAAGGAGGCTGATGTAGCCTCTTGAGTCCATCCCCAAGCCCCCTGTTAAGTTCTCAGTGAACACAACAACCTACATCCTGCATGGATGATTCCTCAAGGTAACATTCATCAGTGGTCTCGAATCTGTCCTTTGCTTAGGAGTGCCTCAGACCAGAAAGAGAGCTGTAAGGATGGCAATGGAAGGGAAGGTATAAAGGAAGGAGAGATCAGGTACAGAATCATGGATGCATCTTGACGAGTTTTACTGTATTAGACATGTCGCTAACCACGTAGATCTCTTGAAGTTGCACCGTTGAGACGCATCGGCTGGGACGTCGGGATAAAATTTGCAAAAAAGTTGCCTACTTCTAGTACGAAAATAGTCAATGGAGTCATTTTGGGGGACATGGTGAGATGAGGTTTTACTGTATTAGACATGTCGCCGACTGCGTAGATCTCTTGAAGTTGCGCCATTGAGATGCATAGGCCGGGACGTCAGGATAAAATTCGTGAAAAAGTTATCTACTTCTAGCACGAAAATAGTGTAATCATTTTGGGGGAAATGGTGAGACCTGTGGTGTAGTGTGACACATTATAACCAGATTTTACTCTATCTCTCTAATTTAGGCCTAGCCTGTCCATGACCGCCAATCGGATCTAGTGAGTTCGTAAATAATTTAAGTAATAAAAAAGTAATAATTTAATAAAGACCAATCTCAAGTTTGAAATCCTGTTATGTTACTTTATTGGGATATGTATTTATGTGAATATAGGCCAGGCATATAAAAAGATACAAGATTAAAACATGGGGTGAGACCAATATGCTTAGGTATTGGGTGATGGTATTTATACTCAAAAACGTTTTTAAATTTTAGTGGTGAAAGTGCACCTAGTATTCATACTTCGATGGAGGCCTATCATCGCATAAATACAGGATACCTTCATCCTAATGATTCCACATAGATGTTAATCTCTAAAAGTAAATGCTAAAGTTATGCTCAACAGAAATTGGTTAATAATGCCTAAGCTCAAACTTATATTTATGTAAGTAGAAAATCAGTATCTACATAGATTAAAGTCTGCACTGCAATTTCAGTGCACTTGAATCTTGCTCGAAATTCAAGATTTTTCAAATTCTCGCTCGATCTCGCTCGACTTAAAAAAATCCCTGCTCGCACAGCCCTACATTTCAATAATCATTGTCTCGTATTTTTAGAACTGTGAGCACGTATTTACTACGAGCTAGTGTGCTCCAGCTACCTCTTGACCCGAGTCTCGGAAGTTAAAAAAAAACGTGAGGTAAAATCTTCCGAACAACATAGACTCAGATTCCTTGTGATGAGCAGAATACATGGTGATCATGATTTTTAACACTACGAGGCAAATATCGCATTAAGGATATACAAAAGGGATACATTGTAAAATTGATTCACAACTAAATAAGTAAGATTCACAACTGAATGTTCAACAAATTGACGGGGCTTATTCTATGCATGTCAGCGATGGACATTAGTTTTAGATGGTGAAATAAATGGTGGGAAAGACTGCCTGATAAACGTAATGGTAGAAAAATAATGAGAATTTCCTCTCCTAGTTTCTCCCTGACTGTTATGAGAATTCCCTGACTTTTCCAGAAATTCAAAATTCCCTGACAATTCCAGGTTTTCCCTGACGATCGCCACCCTGTCAGAAAACATTCCAAACACTGTGTTATGCTATAATTTAAAGGAGTATGGGGTGGAATTATTGACAAAATGACAAGGTTGTACTCAATGAAATAAAACTGAAAAAAATGATACAAATTCTCAAAGTTAATATCCCAATAAATAATCATTGTAAACAAAATTATGAATTTAATAAAGTGAAAACATTGCTGAATGTGAAGAATTGAAGTGAAGGTTTATAGAAAGTCCGTAAAAATGTAAAACTATAAATTCATGGAGAGAAATTAATTTATTAATTAGGTAATGTGGGTCAAAATAACCCTGTTAGGGCATTGACTGATGTCAAAAAGTCCAGGTCTACTAGTGTTAAATGTTTTAAACATAAAATGCATGGTTAAAAATGGAAAAAGTCTCAATATGGCAAAAAGAATTTCTTGGTCTATAAAATTTGCCCTCAAGAAAAAACTAGAAAAATGAAGAAAATAATTTTTCATTTTACAGACGTGTACAGAAAAGGGAAAAGACAAAAATATGTGTCTTTAAATGCCAATTCATCTTTTAAGCTGGATAATACAGTACTGATTATGGTTTATTACAGGATTGACAATATTCTACTATAGGAATTTCTTTATTCCAACATATAAAAACTCACCCATGGAATACTTGTTGACTATTATATACATGGCTCTTATATGTGAAGGTTTGGCCTACCACACAAACACCTCCAGTGAAGTCACAATTTAGAAAAATATGTTAAAATAAGGACTTCCCTGAGGTAAATTTCAGAGGGCAAATTTAGTCCTTCATGACAACTTCAGTGGGTGACTGCAGTCATCATTGTATAACTTGAGACTTCAGGAGATTTTTGCCACTTATGTCACAATGAGTAAAACATGGTTTAGTTTAAAACTATTCATACGTAGAACTGCAGACACATCCAAAGAAACTATAAAAACTTCAGCAGAATTGTGATATTGATGTTAGTTGTGGGCCAAATAAATATGCCAAAATATTTTAAGATAAGTTACAGAGAACATTGTTGATGGGATTGAAACTTTTGATTTGGCAAAGAAGTTATATTTATATTATAAGATAATAATTTATATGACCATCAATGACAGTTTGATAAAAATATATAATTTTACGGCTAATTTAATACACCAATGATAAAAATGAAAACATTAATGTAATGAGCAAGAGATGCTTGAGAAGTGCCCATTAACGCTTTCAGGACCACCGAATACTTATATCTTTCCTCTGAGTATTTTTTGACCAAAATGGCATAACTCCATTACCCCACCCCCCATTATTGCCTGATTTGGCACCTAGTGACTTCTTTTGTTCCCATGAATGAAAATGGTCCTGAAAAGAAAACATTTTCAGCTATCAAGGGGGCAATGAAAATTACTGGAGGCACTGAATGCCATGAAAGGAGATTAGTTCTAAAAAAATATTTTGAAAATTGGAATATAAGACTGGATAAGATTCTTCACTACAATGTGGAGTACCTTGAAGGTGATTATGTTTATAACACAAAAAAAATAAATACAGTCGGTTCAAATGAAGGATTCAGTTTCTTCTGGGTCCCCTCTTTCTTAATGAGTAGAATGATATGAATAAACAAAATTACAAAGTAACATGAATGATAATAATTTATTTTGTCAACAGCTAAAGATATATAATATAAGAGAAGTTAGCATTGTGATTAGAGGTCTAAGTTAGAGGTACTCAAAATTAAAAATTAAAGGAAACAATTTACTAAACTGAAGAAACAATTTACTAAACTGAAATATGTATTAAAATTTGGTGTAGTTAAGGAATTATCATTGAAAGCATCATCAACACTATACAATAACCAATTCCTTGGGAATTACACGACTATCCTTGTAGCACGGGGTTGCTATATTCTTCAGTTCACTGGGGAGTGTATTCAACAAGCACGCCTACTTCAGCCATCAGCCAGTTAGATAGCCAAGACTGAGACTCCCACTCTTAATGGAGACAGTGTCAACTTAAATCATATAATAAATTAGCTGAGACAAAAATAACTTATGGTCCATATTCATTCAGTCAAGTAGCACCATCAAAATTATTGGTGACCTTACACACATGGTGGGCAATTTAATGGGCAATCACATGAACATCAGTTACAATCCCATTCACATCTAACTAACCGCTATTGTGTTCTGATCAATTCCTATAATAAATTCACTAAAAATTGACAAGCTTACAGTTCATGTTCATCAATTCAGCATTTTCACAATTGACAGCCACCAAACACACCTACAGTATTCTACACCTCAGATCTTAATTCATGCCATTAAAAGTCCATTTTTTAGCCTACTATTGAGGCCAGAAACTTATCATTATCTTCCAGGAACTCAAAAATATTCTATTGAACTATTACTATTACTGCACAGATCTTAATCATCAGTCACTTGAGTTTCATAATTTTTTATTGTCCCAATTCAATTTCAATAGTTCTTTCCTTTTTTGCTTACTTTATTTTAAATTTAGAGGCATGTCATTGAGTAATGAAGGGACATGTTAAGTGTCTAAGTGATCACTTTCCTTGTAAATTATGGCACCAAAGTACCACAAAAACATGGAGAAACAAGGATTTCAGAATTTTGGCATATAATCTCTCCTTAAATGCTAAAGGACCATCATACGCTGGATGTAAGTTTTATAATCATTTACCTGCTGACATTAAAAGTGCCCACAGCCTCCCCAAGTTCAAGGCTGAATTAAAACAGTATTTCCTTTCAATTACTTTTTATTCTGCAAATGAATTTTTAGTTTCTTAATGCAATGCACAGTGCGTCAGATTTTTCGTTTTATTTCTCATATATACGCATAAATATTCCTGGTATCAATAAAATTTATTGTTATTATTTTTATGTTACTTAGAGTTAAGTAACTTCCACCTCCAAGTCTCCGGCTATCATCAGGTTTCGTTGCCGTCATAATTGCTGGAGACTTGTGAGGGGTCGCACCTACGGGTAGCCACATCACTCGAATAGGTGGCTACCCTACACTAGGGTCATGCGCATGAAGCAGGTGGAGGGACCCGAGAAGTACAGCCTTCTGCATTGCACCTGCAAGTGCATCTGCTCTCGTCCTGCACGCTGGGATGCACTTGAGATTCTCAATCAGTGAGCTCTTGATACCACCAAGCACGCCCATGATGAGGACTACCAGTTTCACAGAGTAGTACGCAAACATTAGCCGGAGTTCGCAGAGCAGATCTTGATATTAAGTCCTTTTTTCAATCTCCTTCGCTGCAATGTTCGTTTCGACCGGTGCCGGAAACTTGATCACGAATATGGCATGCGAGAGATTGTCGAGGAGAACGATATCAGGCTTCGTCATCTCCAACTGCCTGGTAATGGGGAAGGAATAATTCCACCAGATCTTACACTTATCGTTCTCCATGACAGACTCGAATATCATCAATTCCAGAAGACTTATTCATCTGAAGGTCCCTTACTGCTGCGTCGAATTCCGATCTTAATATTGATGCTACCATATCATCCTCTTCAGCTTCGCTTTCCTCTTTGATCACTTTCGTGCTAAGATTTTTTCTGCTGCATAACTCTTCCGGATATTCTTTCCATCTCTTCACTTTGTCTTCATTTTCAACCAAAAGTTCTCCATTCTTGTCCCTTATGGCATTGCATCTTATGCTCTGTTCCTTGAAGTGGTTCCCCACTATCCTCTATAGGCAGCTTCCACCTTTACAAGATCAAGGTTGTTTTGTACATCCTTGCATAGGCTCTTCACCCACATTTCTCTAGCTTTCCTGGCTTTGCGACATTTCGTTCCTTATTCTTTTGTAACAAATCTACCCTTCTTCAATTTCCGCATTCTTGTACTTTCTTCAATCAGCACTAAGACTTTTACCGTGATCCATGGCTTCTTCTCAACAACTTTTCTTCTTCCAAGAGCTTCCTTTGCAGCGTCCTGTAGTCCACATTTAATATTTTCCCAGTACTCATCCACTGATTTCTCAGTCAGGTCCTCTCCTATGTTGTTTCCCACTGCTTTTTGAAATGCCTGCTGGTGTTGAGCCTCCTTCAGTTTTTCTATTAGCTAAATATTCTTTACTGTTTTCTTCAATTTATTGAATTTTAAATCTAAGGTGATGATCTCTACGGCCTCTTAAATTGACAAATGAAATTATAAATAAAATTCTTCAATGGCCGTAAAATTGGCAACCCTCGTCAAGGACAAATTGCTGTGTTGATTTGTGGGAGGATCAATTCCACAGCAGTGACCAACTACAGCCTCTTAACCAGAAAACCCTCCTGTGGTGATTTACAGGAATGTTACTTCCTCGTCAGTGACATAACCACAGACACTCAACCCAATTGGGATCATTCACAGGGCTGATGGGACCCTGGTCAGGATGCCTGGGTTATGAACACAAACACACTCACAAGCACTCAGAAAAAACTCACTCACATGCTCAGATGATAACACCTTCTGGGAGAATAGAGCTCAAAAAGAGCGTAGTCAATGTGGAAGGACAAAACGAGGATGTGCATCGGATACGCGTATTTCGGCCACAAAGTGACCCTCTTCAGCAAGCTGAAGGGAGAGCACTTGCAACACAGGGTTGTTAAGTCCAACTTACAGAGAGAGTGCTCCCATCCCAGAGAGAGGGTCCCATCAGTCCTGTGAATGATCCCAATTGGGTTGAGTGTGTGTGTCTGTGGTTGTGTCACTGACGAGGAAGTAACATTCCCATAAATCACCACAAGAGGGTTTTCTGGTTGAGAGGCTGTAGTTGGTCACTGCTGTGGAATTGACCCTCTCTCAAACCAGCACAGCAATTTGTCCTTGACGAGGGTTGCCAATTTTATGGCCATTGGAGAATTTTTTTATAATTCCATTTATCTTGAATTTTAGATGGTAATTCATCATCACTAAATCATGGTCGCTGTCGATGTCTGCACCCAGGTAACTTTTGCAGTCCTTCACCTGATTCCTGAACCTCTGCTTCACTAAAATATAGTCTATTTGAAATCTTCCTCTGTCTCCTTCAGAGGTCCATTCTCTGCATTTCCACCTTCAGGTTCTCCAGTCTTCCGCAGGTCCGGAGTGATCTCATGTTCCTACCCTAGAATGTCTATCACACTTGACTGGTGTACTCTCTTGGGTAGTCCTCGCCTGGAGATCCGAATGGGGGATTATTTACCTCCGGAATATTTTACTCGAGAGGGTTCCATCATATCTTGAAAAGAAAGAAAAGAAAGAAAAGAAAGAAAAGAGTGGAGTAGCTGCGACTCCTCAGGATAATAATGTGGCGGTTTCCCCTTGCCTTCCACATCGCAGTACTACAGCCGTTTAAGTAAATGTTACCCCGCCTGTAGTGAAATCAGTGTCGCTGTACCGACCACTGTGGTCTCCACCTTCACTAATGTGAAGAAGAGCTGCTGCCCTCTCTGCCAGGTGATGGGAAGCGTAATTGTTGGTGGCCTCCATCGCCAAGTCACGGCATCTTCACAGGTTCTTTATTCTTTAAAGGCCTACCTTACCCAGGGATAGACCAAATACCCCCTCAGAATGCAATCGCTTTTTGTCCATGACTGCTTATTCGATGAGTACACTCACTTATCTCGCAGCTAACCTCTAACTAGAGGTCGACCCACTATCTGCAACCCGGTGGACACACTCGGTGGCTTTAAGCTCAGCCACGACTTGAATTTTTACTGACAAATTAGGCTACATGTATAGGTTTTTCTAATGCATAATGCATAAAAGTTTGCATATCACAATCATATGTTTGGTCCTCGTGCCTTCAGTTGACTAAAAATAGGGTTCCGAATTCCCAAAAAGGAACTCTGTTCCATTCCCAGCCATGGCAGGTTGCTGACAGGAAAGATTTGTCCAGATGAAAGTATGGTGAGGAACGATTGCTACATTTTGGCATGGTGGCTAGAGTACTGGCCTCCCATCCCGAGGGCTTTGGTTCGAATCCTGAGTGGCAAACCAGTCCCAACTTGAGTGTCTTGTGGTAGGCATTTCAGGTTCAATACTCCTTCCGTTGGATTGGATGTTAAGCCATGGTCCCCTTGGTGACTGTCGTTTAGAGAAGGCAAATGCCGATGCTGGGTTTCTCTCCACCCTTACTCTGTTCCCTAAACACTCATACCATTACCCAGTTACTTACCTATCCTAAATGGCACAAATGACTTCAGCTGTCAGTTGCATCCCCTGAATACCTAACTAACCAACAGTTGCAGGCAAGAGAGTTAGCATATACAGTAGGAGGTACGACACCATGCTAGAGAAGCCATCAGCCATCTTGGTATACATGAACATACGGGCCAGCTACTCGTGATACTCACATGGATGAAGTTGTTTTTGCACATAGTAAAACATAGAATAGTAAGATGAATAATGGACTGCATTTTAATATATCATCAAATAAACAGAGGAAAGGAGCCAACAAGCACCAAATTTAGATTAAATAGGTTGACCCAGTTTTCATTACTGATACCGTTGAAATAAAATAAGGGTTTGATTTCATTGTTATTTATGTTTTTATTCACATACAATCTCAATACAAAGCCGTTTAAAATTCAATGCTCACAATCATTTTAATGGAGAAGACAGGGACTAATCATTCCCAAGCACCCCCATTCTGGCTTCATAGTCACCCACAGGCTAGCTAGCCAATGCCTCCTCAAATATTTTCTAATCTCCTTGATTGCAAAGAATGCTGAACTTAGCAAAATACTGGAACAACATCTGGCTTCACTATTTATTGTGCTGGAGCCATTAACCTCCTAAAGCTATCATGAGAAATACAAAACAAGAAAAAAATGGAAACTTTCAGTAACCCATGATTGAATTATGAGTACAGTTGAGCATCTTTAATTCGGCATATTCGGGACAGAAGTGATGCTGGATTAGGGATTTTGCCAGACTATGGGCCATGTAAGGCAACTGGTGTATTTTTGACGTCCGGGATGTTTTCATTGAACGGAGTCAATTATTTAAAACAAAATATATTCGCTTGCCATTTACTGAACTTTATTTTAAAGAGTCACTGACAGTAATCAGAAAGAAATGGTTTCTTCATTCAGAAAGTTATTACTTAAAAGTATCGAAGTTGCGCAGTGAGTGAAAATAACAGAATCTAAGCATTGTGCATATTGCTGCAGATATAAAAGTTTCATATTATAATTGGAAAAGGGTATAAAATTTAAATTTCTTATGCTGTACTTTGTGTAATATATTTCCTACCGTGCTTGATTTGTTATCAGCTGATTCAGTGCGATCCCAACGCGAGGGTGTCGTTTGTATGGCCTCCCATCACTACGTCGTGGGCGACCGGACTGGATGATTCTTTAAAGACCATCATTAATAGTAGTCTTCCTTCAACAAAATCTGGCTCATCATCTTCATCCCCACTCGGATTTATTGTCATTAAAATCCATTTCAATGATTTCATCATCTGTGAAATGTGTGGTTAGAGCACTGTCCTTCCGTCTAAATTTACCAATTCCATTTCCTGTAATTCAGGGTTATGGATACTGTTTGAAAACTCCATCATCAAATTTTTATCCTCAGCAACATGAAATTTTTTAAATCCCCACTTATTTCGTCTACATCAAATCTTAAAGCAGGCACTTGTGTTTTAGAACTGACTGTGAAATGCTATTGCATGCACGTGGAATTTCCCACATCACGTATTTTGGATTGATCATGTCTATTTCTGAAATAGTTTATCCTGCTCCATTAGCATTTGGCCAGAAATACTAACTAAGACCTTCACTTCGACGCAATCAAAACCATGTGATCTAAATCAGCACTTAAATTTTCTTTCATAGTTTTTCTCTCTGTCATCCATTTCTTCATGTCACTTCAACAGTAAAATTTTGAGGATTTTCTCTTTCAGATTCTTAATGTGGTAAATTGTTAAAGATCCCACACAGTATGTTTCAGACAAACACTTTACTGATGCACTGGCATCAAGCTTTTTCACTATTTGCACTTTTTCTGTGATCATTAGCGTTTTGTACTGATACCTCACTCCTCTGCTGTTGCTACAACTGTATAGATTAGACATGATTTGGGAGTAACATATGCAGATAACGAATAATTTTATCAAATTACGTCTAGTGGTCAATCAAAAATACACACGCCATTGAAAGTGGCCGATCCGTAAATTAGTCGTAGTCCGTCTCCACAATGTCTTCAAATTTATATGTTACTTCAAGTTGAAGAATAATTTCAATGTACACGAATACCAGAAATTAATATGTTTAAATTATTCTGATTCTCAAAATGGGAAAATTAATGTTAAGAATGCGATATTATCTCGGCGTGCTATGTGGCAATTTTTCGGTTAAAAATTTTTCGGCATTTTCCAAAAAGTACTGTGTAGTTGGTCATGGCAAAATTGCTAGATTATAGGTGTTCCTGGATTAAGGGTGCTCAACTGTAATAGTCAATTTTTAAAAAAATAATGTTAACAAGTAAAAAGTACCAAAAAGTGACCATTACCGATAACACAATTACTTTTACTTAGCTACTCCCTATCACTGCTAATGCTCAACAATCCAGATAGTTAATTTTCGGTTGGTAAGGTATGATTTCAAGACATGATGGAACCCTCTCGAGTAAAATATTCCAGAGGTAAAATAATCACCCATTCGGATCTCCGGGAGGGGACTACCCGAGAGAGTACACCAGGCAAGTGTGACAGAAATTTTTGGGTAGGAAGGTGCGATCACTGTGGACCTATGGAACACTGGAGGAGGAAATGTGGAGAATGGACCTCGATGTATTAAGAATCATTAAAATCATTAAAATGAATGGCCCGATGAAGGAAACTTCTGGAGTGGAAGCTACAGAATTATACACACGGGATCACTGAAAGTTAATGCTGGAGAAGGCATAATGCTCAGGAAGAGTGCAGGGATGCGAGTGAAGAGCTTCCTGCAGTACAGTGAGATGATTATAATGGTTAAAATTGAAACTAAGCCTACAGATACTATTGTTGTGTAATTTTACATGCCTATGTGTGACTACGAAGATGAAGAAGTGGAAGACGACTACGAAGATATCACCGAAGTAAAAAAACACAGATAAGAGAAGAAGAAAACATAATTATTTTAGGAGACTGGAATGCTGTCGTTGGCGAAGGTCAATATGGTAGAATAACTGGAAAATATGGATAGGGAAACCAAAACGAAAGAGTAGAAAGTTTGCTGGAGTTCTGCACACAACATAAGTTAGTGGTCACTAACACATTGTTTAAAAATCGCAACCGAAGAAGATACACGTGGAAGATGACAGGAGAAAGAGGAATATTTCAAATCGACTATATTTTAGTTAAGCAGAGGTTCAGGAATCAGGTGAAGGTCTGCAAAAGCTACCCGGGTGCAGACATCGTCAGCGAAATAATTTAGTGAAGATGAATTGCCATCTAAAATTCAAGAAATTGAAGAAAACAAAGAACATTTGGCTAGTAGAAAAACTGAAGGAGGCTCAACACCAGTAGGTATTTCAAAAAGCAGTGGGAAACAACATAGGAGAGGACCTGACTGAGAAATCAGTGGATGAGTACTGGGAAAATATTAAATGTGGACTACAGGACGCTGCAAAGGAAGTTCTTGGAAGAAGAAAAGCTTCAAAGAGCGGAGCATACGATGCAATGTCATAAGGGACATGAATGGAGAACTTTTGGTTGAAAATGAAGAAAAAGTGAAGAGATGGAAAGAATATCTGGGAGAGTTATGCAGCAGAAAAAATCTTAGCATGAAAGTGATCAAAGAGGAAAGCGAAGTTGAAGAGGATGATATGGTACCATCAATATTAAGATCGAAATTCGACGCAGCAGTAAGGGACCTTCGGATGAATAAGGCTCCTGGAAATGATGATATTCCTGCAGAACTAATAAAAAATGCAGGAGAGAAGACATTAACCCATCTCTATAAAACCATCTGCGACATGACTCAACAGGATAAATACCCAGGGACTTTGAGAAAAACATTATGCCTCTCATTCAATATGCTAAGCAAATTCCATGAAGTCATGAAACAACAGAATAATAATTCTTATTCCCAAAAAGAAAAGAGCGGAGAAATGTGAATATTTTAGAACTATATGCCTGATAACACATGCATTGAAGATATTGACAGGGATCTTCTACAGTAGAATAGAAGGGATAGCAGAGGAGTTCCTGGATGAAAATCAATTTGGATTCAGGAAAAAGTAAGGATACAAGAGAAGTAATATTGGCCCTTAGGCTGTTATTGGAAAAGAACAAACCGACGTTATTTGCATTTGTGGACTAAAGAGAAGACTTTTGACAAAGTGGATTGGAATTCAATGCTTGATATTCTGAAAGGAATTGGAGTGTCCTATAATGATCGAAGAATTATCCACAGTTTGTGTAAAAACCAAGTAGCTGTGATTAAATCTGGACCCAGCTGTGAAGAAGCAAGAATAAGGAAAGGAGTGAGGCAAGGCTGTGCTCTGTCTCCCGTAATTTTTAATGTTTACATCGAGAGAGCCATCAATGAAGTCAAGGAGAAGTGTTCTGGAGTGACTATCCACGGAGAAAAAATAAGCATGCTGCGATTTGCTGATGACATAGCACTCATAGCAGAGAAAGAGAGGGATCTGAATGAGATGCTGATAACCATGGAAAGGACAATGACCAGATATCAGCTGAAGATAAATAAGAAGAAGCTAAGATATTGGTGTGCAGCAAGAAAGAAGTGGCCAAAACCAATGTCAAACTAGGAAAACAAAAACTTGAAGAGGTGAAAGAGTTCTGTTACCTAGGAAGCCGAGTAACCAACGATGGATGAAGCAATAAGGAAATAGTAGAATAGCCCAGGCAAAGAGGGCATTCTATCAAAAGAAGAATCTACTTACAGCTGGAAATACAAGCTTGGAAGTAAGGAAGCAATTCATCAAAATGCATATCTGGAGCATGTTTCTTTACGGCAGTGAGGCATGGACGATGACAGCAGCGGAAAAGAAAAGGGTGGAAGCATTCGAAATGTGGTGCTACAGAAGAATAATGAAGATTAAATGTATCGACCGAGCAAGTAACAAGGAAGTTCTAAGAAGAGTGGGAGAAAAGAGAAGTCTTCTGAATACCCTAAGAAGAAGACGGGACAACTTGATTGGCCACATCATAGGACATGATGAAGATAATCATCGAGGGACAAGTGGAAGGGAAGAATGGCAAAAGAAGGCCTCGTGCATGATATATGGAACAAGTGATAAAGGATGTCAAAAAGAAAAATTACGTAAATATGAAGAGATTAGCTGATAGTAGAACTCCGTGGAGAGCTGCGTCAAACCAATCTGAGGATTGATTACTTATGATGATGATGATGATGAAGGTATGATTTCAATCCAGCAATGCAGAATTCCTCAATTAACATACGGTTCAAATTCATGCAGGATGATGTTTGTAGCAATAGTATTGAACACTCGCATAAAGTTAATTAAAATGATCGCTATGGATAAGCATATGTTAAAGATCTGGGTGAACATATTCCGAGAAATCTTCCAGCAGAGTTTTTCTGCTTTACTGGGATTCATTTTTTTAACTTTTATTATTATAGGGTACAAGTTTCAAGCTTAGTCTGGTGGATCCTTGGAAATTATTGATTTAAATTAAAAGACACGCTGTTGAGATATTCTGAAAGTAATATATGTTTTTTGCCTACTTCAGTCCAGGGATACGCCTCGAGCATCGTGCAAATCACTAAACAGTTCACATGTTCTCCACCCACTGCACTACTCAAAAAGTGGCACGGTTCCTCTACCCCATATCCTAAAATGGTACGCTTGAGTAAGAAGCATGGGGGAAGGGAAAGTGAAGGCGGGCGGAAAAGAGGCGATTGACGGAGTGTCTGATTTACTGACAGGTTGTTTCTTAAGTCTCTGTTTAGGTTGTCACTCTCAGGGTGTCTAGTAATAGTCAAACTGACTAATTGTCAAGTCTCGACATGTCATCAGAAGCATTACGATATTGGAAAAATAAAGTAGGCAGTCGCTTGACATTTTCAGCAGCGAAGAAAAAAGAAAGGGTGAATTTTGGGCCAAGCGGAGGGAAGAAAAAAGGTAAATAATGTCATTTTTTGTGAAAACATTAACTTAATGTAATGATATAGCCATGTGTAAGCATGCAAATTTCTATTATCCGAAACAGGCGTCTCAAAATAATGGGAACAGAGTTGCACATAGAAGGAACTTCCTGCGCTATTGAAGAAATCTCGTCCAATATTGACGACTCAGTATCAGATGAAACTTTGCATGATTCATTTGATGATATGTTAATTGCCGAAGAAGGGAAAAACGATGGCATATCCGGTGGAGTAACAGGAAGAAGAATTATCGACTTAAAATATTCGACAAATTGGTTTCGAATTCACTTAAAAGGTTTAACCTAAATTTCAACCTGTATAGTTCTGATAGTAATGCCCATCCTAGTTCTTCTATTAAACTCGTAACACTTATACAATTACCATAGCGGCCTTTAACAAATCTAGTGCATCTCCTTTGCACACGATCTAATTCTTTTATCATACCTTCCTCGTACGGATCCCATATACTAGTGGCATATTCTGAATGAGGCCTGACAAGTGTAAAATAGCTTCTTTCTCATACTCTCTTATTGCATTTGCCTAGAACTCTTTCTACGAATCCTAATCTATGGTTTGCTACACTAGTTATTTCCCTGATGTGTTTCCCCCACGACATGTCTTCAGTGTCAGTTCGCCTAAGTATTTAATAAATTCTACGTTAGATATTTTCTTTGATGCAATAATTTTTCCAGGGAAAGTTATTCTTTTTCCAAAAGTTCTTTATCGCACATTTCTTCAAATTTAATTCTAGCTGCCAACTATCACACCAATCATCAATCCCATCTAAATCCTTAGCTCTAAAGACTGACTACCCTCCTAATTTCTAATTTCCTTATACACTACTGCATCAAACCAATCTGAGGATTGATGACCAATGATGACTGCTGCATCATTGGCTAAAAGACGGAGCTTGCTATTTTTAGCTACTGTATTCAAGTCATTTACATAGAGAAGAAATAAAATTGGTTCTATCATGCTGGGGAACACCCGATGTAATTTTTACTTCACCTGAGGTGACACCATCTAATACCACCCTTTGAACACGTACATGTAGGAAGTCTCCTATCCAGCATACCGTATTACTGTCTATTCCGTATGATTTTAACTTCGCGAGTAAATTACAGTGGGGAACCTTGTCAAATGCTTTTCTAAATTTAAAAATGCTGCATCTACCTGTACATTACCTTCTCCGGAAACTAAAATATCATGAACAAAAAGACCTAATTGATTTTCGCAAGACCGTCCCTTTCTGGACCCATGGTTATTTGTTATCAATAAATCCTGGCTATCGAGGTGTCCCCTTATTGATATAACTATTATATGCTGTATAATTTTACATGACAGTGACGTTATTGCTATTGGTCTATAATTCGATGGATGATCCAACTGGGATGGATCGCCACTTTTAAAAATTGGGGTCACGTTTGCTATCTTCCAGTCTTTGGGAACCGCATGTACTTCGAGGGATTTGTTAAATATTACTTTAAGATATGGTGCCATTTCGAGAGCTATTTCTTTATACATACAAGCTGGAATTTCATCAGGACCTGACTTGTTCGGGTTAACGTTTTTTAGTAAGGATACGATTCCGCTACAAGATACATTTATGAAATTAATACGAGACTATCAAACCTAAATCATGAAACAATGTTGATATACGTGTTCACTCCTGGGAATGTAAATGTTTTGAAATATTCGCCCGATAATATGAGTAGAAACAAACCTAAAAGCGCTCAGGTGGAAGAGTGGATGGGCAGACATCTGCAATGTTTTACCTGCTTCCGGATCACCCCTTATACATGGGCATTGGGCTACATGGGCATGAACTCAGGATGTTGACCTGAGGCATACCGCATGGAAGGGAGCAATAAAGCATATGGAGTAAGGTTTTTGGGCAGTGGAAAATTATTCCTTGTGGAGACCGGTTCTCCCTATCCCCATTGTCTCAGTACAGGGACTCAACAGAGTGGTCAGAGGGAACATGCCACCCCCCATTTGGCATTAAGCTCTCCTTTGAGGAAAGGGGAAAAGGTGGCTGGGAAAACAAAGACCAATACGGACCGGAGGGTGAGGTCTCTCGGGACACCACCTAAAATCCTCACGGTGCAATTCCCTAATATCCGGCGAATATCCTCCCGGAGTGATTTTCTAGATTTCCCTAAAAACGCACGCAAATTTTATTTAACCACTGAGTTGTTGAAAAGTGGACACAAGCTAGGATTCTTGGCGAATTGTGATTCAGTATGGGTAGTAATTTATTTCGCACAAATTATCGATGATTATTTTACCTATAAGGTATACTGCGCTTTTAGCTAGTAGTTTTCGGCCAATTCTAGAATTTACACAATGGCAATCTAGCACTATCAGAGTTTTATGTTGACTCTTGTTCATCTCCGTGGAAAAGCCTTCTCACATGACATCTCAGCTTGGACAGCATCACATTTCCTACATTTTGACATAACTTTTGTTACCATAGTTCGTATGGTAGTTGTTTTTTGTATTTTTGTATTTTTCGGTGCCGCAGATTTATTTTTAATTTCTCTTCAGTCTCTTGCTTGTGAGTCTTCAACGAGTGCTCTGATATTAGTCACTTGAGAGGTCTCTCCCAAAAACTCTAGATATTCCCTACATTTTGTAAAAATTTTATCTGAGAACAGCGTCTGACATTTTTTAATGGAATTGCACTATGATGTTTAGAAAAATATATGAAGCTTAGGTAATTTAAAGGAATATCCTTGTGGTAATAGATTGTGCTATTCTTTATTCATTGAAATTCCTCACACAACATCACTATCAACTTAAATTGGAAGACATTCGGAGAAAAATTAGTTCAGGTGTTTATTTGGAAATTTGTTCATGTTTGAGCCCTTGTATCTGACTAAAAGATGAGCATAAGACGGAAAGGAGGGAGGGGGGGGAGGACGTTTGTTTTCGGTTTGAGCTTCCCCAGGCTCCACCAGAGGGAAGCCATTATGCAGCATTGTCAAATCACTGTCAACTCGGGGCTTAGAAAAATTTCGGCTCTGAAGTGGTAACTTTTTATTGTGGACGGGTGTACACTGAATTAATTTTAGGTTTTTGATTTTATTATTTAATATTCTATATTATATTATTCTGAACAGGCAACAGGCTCGGAAGTCTTTTTTGTATAATTACATTAATACCTTTCTGGATAGAGGGTGATACTATACGGCATCACTGGTATCTTATATTTTGGAAAATATTTCAAATATTAATTAAATCGAACTTAAAATGTTTCTTTTAAATACACTTCAAAGAGCAGTTGAACAGGCATAAAAAATGTATTTTTTGATGAGTATGTGATAAGGAAAGTGAACTTTATATTAGAAGTAATAACTTTCTTGCATTCATAAATCTTGATCCAGGAAAAAATTACCCACAAAGATGTTCGGGGAGTTGATTTTTTCTACTATAAATTTACTTGTTTTTTAGAAATACAATTGTTGCTGTTTTTCTGTATGGATTAAAAATCTTAAAAGAATACGAAACATGAGAGTTTCTCTTCAAAAATGAGAAACATACTTAGCACAGCAGGAAACATTTGTGACCAGAAACGAAATCGCCTTGATCCAGAGAGGCTAAAAATGTTGGTTTTTTAAACAAAAACCTCAAGTAGGCTAAAGGGTTTGTGTCATGACCCTTTATTCTCATTTCTTAATGTTGAAAGATTGATTTATAATTTAGGTTAGTGTTTTTATTACTCTTATAACTAATTATTAATCATATTAAAAATTAACTTATGACATGACAGTCATATTATTTTGAATCTGTTACTCTCACCTATCAAAACCATCCTTCGGGTTGAATCACTGAGTGAGTGATGACTTTTTCATCTGATACCAAACATGTTTTGTTATTACACATGGCATTTGTAAATAATCATGCTCATGTAAAAAAATATAAAACTTTTGTGTTACCAAACAGTTTTTATTTTCATAACATACTCATAGTGGAATATCAGAAGTTTTTTCCCAAAGTAAATAGTATATTCAAATTTTTGTTTTGTAAAATTGTATTTTTAGATTTCATGGAACATTTAATAATAATGTATTAGAAAACTAGGTAAAAAAATGTATACATGTATAGGTTGATGGCATCCATATCGAGAATCGAAATTCCAGGAATCGGTATTGGCCTCGAGAATCGATAAATTTTGGTATCGACTCATCTCTAGTCATAACAGATACTGACTGTATTTTAAATTCCCATTGCAAGGTACTTTTATCATTATTTAGATTTACTGATGGCACTGTAGCTGAAGTGGTAAGATCATATCTACATTTGTCACATTAGGACTTTAAGACTAATGTTTATTCGGAATGGATCAAACATGAATCATCATAGCTGGTCTTAGTACGAAGGCCATCATACTGCTTGCTACTTTTTCTTCAAGTTATTGGCTGATACAGAATGGAAAAATATTTTGCAAATCGTTCAGAATTATTGTTGATAATTTTTATTGGTCCCCGAAAATCTTAACAAATATTATATATGAAATGAGAGCAAAAAATTAGATCTTCATCATTTGAAATAACCTAAGTAGCCTTAGTAAAAAGAAAAATCCATTTCCTGCCTACATAATGTAACAATCATATTGGGTAGAGGTTATAATATAATTTGAGTATAATATAATGAATTAACTGGGAAATTCTTGAAGCATTGAAATGATCATTCCAGTTATAAGGAAAAAACTTAATTAAGGTAATTTCTAAGGTAAGGTAATTTCTTCCACAAACTTTCTGAGCCAATGTTGGAAAATGTGAAATGACATTAATGATCTCAAACACAAGTACAGTAAAACCTCTATACAACGAACCCCCATACAGCGAAATTTTTTAGGAAACCTCCCTATTTCGAAGTCATTGGCCCAGTCCCGGATCCTTCCAATGGACAATGCATGCAAAAAAACCTCCCGTAACGAACTTCTCTAATTATGAAAACTCCCTAAAACAAAATCTGAGAATGGGCCCAAAACATGAAAAGTGCCCCTCTAGAACGAATTATTGAGAACAAACGCAGTATTTTGCATTTACAGGTAATTTTTTCCATCGATATTTACGTAATAATCAGGAAGTAGAACTGCAGCGGAGCGTACCGCATCTTAACCATTCTGCTCCTCGCTTCGAAGGGGTTCAAATCCGAGACCTACAGAGTGGAGGGCATGAAGGAAACTTGACGCTCGATGAAGGCCATAATCAACTCTGATGGTTCCCACCATAAGAAACATGTAAGGGAAGCCAAAGCTCCACTCTGACCTTTGTGCCGCTCTGAGCAGGAGCGCTTGGCAATTTTGTACTCCTCTCTGAACCACCTAGGCAGTTTACAAGTCGAAATGGTTCGACAGATAATCCGTGGAGCAGCTCTTTTTAAATTAAATTTCGATAATATCCCATTGAGCATCCCTTATCAGGGCTGACTGGGAAAACCTGGAAAATCGGGAATTATTTGTGAATTTTCAATCCAGGGAAATGTTCGTGGATTATTCATGATTTTCTGGTCTGAGTCGGGAATTTTAAAAATTCTTAATTCAAGACAAAGAATCCTTATTTTAGAAATAGGATCATAAACGATGGCTTTAAGATACATATATACATTATTTGATAACTGTACAAGATGTAATGGATTTGCCGTGGGTATGAATGAATAAATACATGATGAAAAAGTGGTTAGGCTCATTTTGGCACCGAAGAACGGGTGTGCCAACAGAATACCGATCGTGTCCAGCTTCTATGAAGGCATCATCAATGCATTATCATCTGATATTGCCATTGTGACCTCACGGTATTGCCAACTGCCACGTATTTACTCGTGGTAACTAACTCACCCCACCTAACTTCCATTGTTGTTTATCGATATCTAATATATACCGGTCACGAACATATTTACCAGTATTTCAATGGGATTTCAATTTCAATTCCAACAATGCATTTTATTTCGTAAGTCTAAATGGCAATATATGCTCTTTCAAGCAAATTTGCTGCATAAAACTACCAATTGATATTGACTTAAATTATTGCACTCCAAGAATAATATCGACTAGATACTCAGAAAAATTATGGAGCACTTTAAAAATACGTAATCCACAGGCACTAATTTTGGCATTCCTTTAATTTCAGAACATAACTAAAGTAAGCGATGAGGCGTACAGCGGAATGGACAAGAAAAACAATAATTTCAATTAGAAATACACAGATTAAAAATCACGTGGTCATAGCCATGGTATTTGATGGTAAATAATGACAACAGTTTATCATCACTATGGAAAAGGTGAATAAAGCAAGATTAAGAAATTTACATGACTTGCATCATAGAGGACATGGAACACTTGGGTGCCCCTGCAATGACGCAACCCGCATATCACATCCATACCCCGAAACCCCCTACAGCGAAGTTACAATTTTATCGGTCCCAAAAAATTTGTTGTATGGAGGTTTTACTGTAGATGAAAATGTTAAGTAAGCTCTTTAAACAAACTCCAATTACTGTCTTAGTAACAGCAAATATGTTGTCCAGAAAAAAACAAAACTAATCACTCTACAATTAAGAAATAAAAATACACAATAAAGACAATCATGTGAGAGCAGACTTAAAAGACATTGCATTCAACTAATGCCAAGATTGATGGCTGTGCATAATGATTAATAAGATAATACATGAGCAAGGAAATGAGCAAATAAAAATGTAACATTCACCATGATTCTTCACTTTTGTCAAAATAAAAAAAAATGAAGATACTAGAGCTTTATCATCAATATTCTCACCATTAATATGAAACACCACAGAAAAAAGGAGGAAAAATTTTTATTTGCAGTGATTCTTAAGAATGAATTTGAAAGCATTATGATTGGGATAAACGTAACATAGTTATCAACAGACAACATTATTCATTACAGACAACATAGAAAGCTACTTTGGTTATTTTATCATGAAAACTGAGGAAGATATTATGAATAACAAAAGATACTTGGTGAAGAACGTTTATGCTGCTCAGCAGAAAATAAAGAAGGCATTTTAATATTATTATTAATTATATTATAAGTAATTATTAACTTACCAGCAAGATTCCTGTTTATCACAAAGCATCTATACTCTGTTCCTGGATGGATCTCTTCCCATTTTTTAAGAATTAAGCAGCATGGAACTTCACCCTTAGACTCTGAAACCTAACCAGAAATAAAAAATTTAGACCTGCTCTAAGGAAACTGATTCTTACCAAAGACTTAAACTGAAATTAGTAGGAAAAATATAAATTGACCATGTTTATTTTCACAATGTTATAGAAAAGATTGTTTTTATGCAGAGGAAATTTGAATGCTGATCCTCTTACATTCAACATCAGATGAGCTACAGCTTTAATATTTAGTTTCCATCATTGAAACTAGTAGAAACATATTTAAAAAAATATAATAGGTAAAATTAACACCCCTAAGGTTATTTTTACTATGTGCAGTGGAAGCTCAGTACAACAAGTGCTCACAATGGCTGGGAAATCACTCACTATAGCGAGCGCTTGTTACATCCCAAGAATCTGGATTAAGCCTCTCAATTCCTACAGGTGTTCTTACTTTCCGTTTTCCTTTCATTACAATGCTATTGAAAACATGGAGAAGAGCCGTTTTCACGCACAATTGCATATTCACCGATCATTTTGAGAATTAAATCTTCCATAACAATGATTTACGCTTAGGTGAAGTCTTCAAGTGTTAACCAGTGCTCCATTGGTTAGGAAAGGTGTAATTATTCGCCAAAAGATGGCATTTTTTGGTGGTTGAAAATATTTCTTCCATAATTACTGGTGATGAGGCGAATCCAAATTTTGATCGAATCCGAATCCCGTACCCAAATCCCATTTTTTTATCGAATCCAAATCTCGAATCCTAATCTTACTCAAATTTATTAAATTCAAGTCTTCCTTTTATCTGTAAATTGTTAAATAATGCTTCCTTTCTTGTGAATTCTCTAATTAAATCCAATCAAAGCTGAATGTTATAACTTAAAGTAAATAATACAAGAATAATGGTCATATAGTCCCTACTCACTGAAATTAAGGACATGTTTGAGGGCAAATATAAAGAATGGGTAATTTAAAAAGTAAATCAGTTTAATTTTTCTTAAATAAAATTGAAAATTCAATGAAAACAGATTACGAGTGTTTTTTTAGAAAATGCAGCATTTTCACTCTGTCAGGATCTAATCGATCTCTTTTTTTATCAACCAAATTATCCAGCAGTACTGAAGGCTCTTTCTGAAAATACTGTTACTAGAAGAATGCAGAGGAACTTTTTTGTTAGAATTTTCAAATTAGGGAATTTCAAAGAATTCATATGTGGACAAGAATTTTTAGCTTACAATATCCAGCGTGACCATTTCCTACCAAGGTATTTACGATTTAAATGCTAAAAACGAGCAATTACAGTAAGTCCTTCACTTATGCCGATCCGAGTTACACGGATCCGGCGTTATGTGGATGTTCAGTTAGGCTGGTGGCATGCTTGTGTTTCTCCGCCATTCTGTTGCTGCAACAGATTCAACGGCGTGACGACCCGCGACTCATTGCCAAGCGCGCAAGAGTTGATGCCGAACTACTGGCTTTTGGAACGCCAACTCTAGTTTAAGACATTACATAATTTGATAGGTGATGGTGAAAAACTCTGATGTGATCAGATGCCAACATCTTTTTTTGGCTTAGTTTGACCTTCCCGCATAAATCGGTGTGTAGTTAATAATCTACTCCATAGATGACGCCTGCTGTCCATTACAGTAAAATAAGAAGTAGACATACACGAAAGTCGAAACACAACTAACCTATCCATTTTTGGACCATTAGCGGTGCAGCTTTCATGGCAGCAATCAGCGTAGATTACAGAAAACACCATCTTTTGAGAGGCCATTAAGTTAACATAACAGGACAAAGCTGAGGGTAACACAAATCCAATCTTTCTTTCACTAGATATTTAAATCTAAAATAAGTATAATTACCGAAAACTTTTTTTGCTCTAATGGACAACAGGCATCATCTATGGAGTAGATAATTCACTACGCAACGACTTACGCGGGAAGGTCCCAGCTATGCCGAAAAAAGACTATGTCTGATCACATCATACTTTTTCACCATCACGATTATCAAATATCACCTATCGAATTATATAATGTCTTAAACTAGAAGTGACGTTCTGAACACCCGTAGTTTGGCATCAACTCTTTCGCGCTAGGCAATGAGTCACAGGTCGTCATGCAGTGCAATCTGTCACGGCAACAGAAACGTGGAGAAACGCAAGCATGTCACTGGCCTAACTGAACATCCGCCTTAGTCGAGGACTTAGTGTATTTCTCCGCCACTGGTACATAAAATCCGCACGGCTGGTATTCAAATCTTTAATCCATTGATTCATATGAATCTTAGGATCTGATCGAATCTTTTAAGCTTGGATTCGATCGAATCTCGAATCCATGGATTCGATAGGATTCCACCGAATCTTCGAATCCCTGCCCCAGCCCTAATAATTACATATTCCTAGCCATTCCCAATATTCACATTCAGTTATCTCTTGAAAATTAGTTGCAGCGAGTATTTATTTACACAAGTAGTCAGTTGTGCTGCACATTGTGTGATTTACTAGAGCTGCCATCTGGAGGATCTAGAGCGAACGGAGGGAACTCCGGTGAAATACTATTGCCGTTAATTATCGATGCCTTCACTTGTACGTATCTGTGAATTCAGGAACCATAAAATAAAATGAAAACTTGTTCAACAGGATAAATTTTAATTATTTGCAGAACATCAGCCCTAGTAACATTTACGAAAACATTGAAAAATATGCATAACTTAACAAATGCACCGGAAAGCATAAGTATCCCAATTATTTCTGCTAACAGGAAAAATAATCGAACCCAAAATATATGAATCGTAAAATTATAAGGAAATAAATAATTATTTGGCAATGGAAAACTTTGACAACCTCATCACAAGAATAAAAAGCATAACAAAACAAACGCCAGTACCATAGATACACACACTTCACATTAACAGCACAGTACTTTCAATTTCTATTCCCAGCTGAAAAATGATTTGAGCATCATGGGCTTCAGTCTAGGGGTAGAAACGAGCGAGTGGGCAGAGGGGCAGGAACTGGCAGGCAGGCGGGCGGAGTGATGGGAATGAAAGGGTGGAGGTGGGAGGGCGACGACATGAGGGCTGAACTCCACCCACACCTTACCTACACCACTGCTCTCTGCTGCCGTGTAATTGGCTAGATGCTTTTCCACTTATCCATCTACCAGCCATTCTGCTCCTACGGGAACTAGTCTTAAAAAAAGAACAACAAAAAAGTGCCAGCATGCGCAACATACACCAGGGCAGGCTGTAATACATCAGTGCCTGGACTGATTGGACTTTAAATAATGTAGAGATGGCACAAATCTTGTATTCTAAGTTGAAGCTGACTAATACTGCCACTTAAGATAAATACTATGCATTTATTTGTACATAGCAGTGCATCGCCCAAAAGAAATATCTCTAGTAATACCAAGGGTATACTGTGGCAGGAGCTACTTGGCCTCGCTATATCCGTTTTTGTTTATAGGTTCGTTATGAGCTTATGTTACATTGCCAATCACTCATTATTGCGAGATTCTCGCTATATGCCGTACTCACAATAACGGGGTTCTACTCTAATAACATGCTAAGTCCTTCTGTATAAAGTTGTGATGCACTCGTTTTAATTTCCTGTAGAACAGGCCTGGTAAAATTGAAAACCTGATGTGGGAAAACACATCAGTCATTACTTACCGATGTCAGCTGAATCTTTACTTTTTCTTGTCACTCACATTTTCTGTACATGTATAAGAGCTGTACTTAGTTCCATTGCATCTCTTCATAGAAAGTTAACAAATATTTCTTATAATAATCATTAATTATAAGGCAAACCTCTTGAGTGAAATATTCCGGAGGTAAAATGGTCCCCCATTCGGATCTCCAGGCGGGGAATGCCCAAGAGAGTACATCAGTCAAGTGTGATAGACATTTTAGGGTGGGAACGTGGAATGTGCGATCACATCAGACCTGTGGGACATTGGAGAACCTGACAGTGGAATTATGGAGAATGGACCTCAACATATTAGGAATCAGTGAAATGAGATGGCCCGAAAGGAGACTTTTGGAGTGGAAGTAACAGAATTATTTACATCACATCACTGAATGGTAGCACTAGGGTAGGCATAATGCTTAGGAAGAGTGCAGGACAGTGTGTGAATAGCTTCTTGCAGTACAGTGAGAGAAATTTAATGGTGAGGATTAAAACCAAGCCTATGGATACCATTGTGGAGCAAATTTACATGCCTACGTCAGACTACAAAGATGAAGTGGTGTCTATGAGGACATCACAGATGTAATAAAGCAGGTAAAAGGAGAAGAAAACTTAAATATTTTAGGAGATTGGAACACTGTCATCGGAAAAAGGTAAAGATAGAAAAATAACTGGAACTATTGGAAAGAAAATATAAAAATTTGGAAACTGAACAAGGGCAACTTCGCTACAAAAGAATTAGGAAAGAAATAATCCATACCGCAAGAAAAGCAAGGGAAATGTGGATGAAGGATCTTTGCGAAGATGTAAAAAGCAACCTCGCACATGGAAATGTGGAAGTTGCCAACAGGATGGTGAGGAATCACTTCAAGGAACAGGCTGCAAGATGCATTACCATTACGGACAAGAATGGAGATCTCTTAATTGAACATGGGGATAAAGTGAAGAGATGGAAAGAATACTTGGAAGAGCTGTACAATGGAAGCAATCTTAGAGCGAACATAATTGAAGAGGAAAATGAAGTCAATAAGGATGATTAGGGAGCCACAATCTTAAGTTCAGATTTCAACGCAGCTGTAAGGGACTTAATGATAAATAAGGCAACTGGAATAGATGATATTCCTACTGAACTAATTAAAAAAGCATTAAGAAGTCATTTACCCAGCTGTACAAAACTATCTGCAACGTGTACTCTACAAGAGAGATACCCATGGACTTTGAGAAGAACGTCGTCTCCCCTATTGCCAAAAAGAAGAGGGCTGAGAACAGATAAAATTTTAGGATCATAAGCCTGACAACACATGCCTCAAAGATATTAACAAGAATCATCCATGGAAGAATAGAATGAAAAAGCAAAGTAATTCCTGGATGAGGACCAATTTGGGTTCAGAAAAAACAAGGGCACAAGAGAAGTGATTTTGGCCCTCAGACTACTTACATAGAAGAGAATAGAGAAAAAAAATATCAACATTTGTTGAATATGTAGATTTGGAGAAGGCATTTGACAACATGGATTAGAACTTAATACCAAGGATTCTCAAAGAAGTTGGAGTATCATACAATGACCAAAGAGTTATCCACAGCTTGCATAAAAACCAGAAGGCTTTAATCACATCAGGACCCAGCAGTAGAGAAGCAAGCATAAAGAAAGGAGTGCGACAAGGCTGTGCACTGTCCTCAATATTATTCATTGTCTACAATGAGAAAGCTATCCAATAAGTTAACGAAAAGTCTCTGGGAGTGATGATTGGGCAAAAATCAGCAAATCATCAGAAATTTGCTGAAGACAAAGCAGTCATGGCAGAAAAAGAAGATTTAAAGAAGACGCTAGGAAATATGGAAAGGATATTGGCCAGATATCACATAAAGATCAATAGGAGGAAATCTAAGGTAATGGTATGCAGTAGGAGAAAAGAAGCCTGGACAAAAGCTACACTAGGAAAACAAAAACTTGATGAGGTGGAAGAGTTCTGTTACCTGAGATGCCGAGTAACCAGCGATGGACGAAGTAAAAGAGAAATTGCAAGCAGAATTGCCCAGGCGAAAAGGACATTTTACCAAAAGAAGATTCTCCTTACAGCTGCAAATACAAGTGTGGAAGTGAGGAAACATTTCATTGGATCATACATCTGGAGCATTCCACTATATGGCAGCACAGTATGGACAGTAACAGCAGCAGAGAAGTCAAGGCTGGAAGCATTTGAAATGTGGACCTACCGAAAAATGATGAAGATGAAATGGATTGACCAAGTGGCAAACAAAGAAGTCTTAAGAAGAGTGGGAGAAGAGAGACCTACTAAAAGCCCTAAAAAGAAAAAATTAATCAGCCACATCTTATGATGCGATGCCCTGATGAAGACAGTTGTCGAGGGAAAAGTGAACGGGAAGAATGGAAAAGGCAGGCCTTGAATGAGATATATGGAGCAAGTTGTGAAGTATGTAAAAGAGAAAAATTACATTGATATGATCAGGCTGGCCAATAGAAGAATCGTGTGGAGGGCTGCGTCAAACCAATCCTAGGATTTTTGACCAATGATGATGAATTATGTAATTATTCCTTCACCATTTCTCTCATTAAAAACATTATTCATAGGGTGAAATAAAGTGACAGGAAACTCAGAATTATTCTATACCTCAACAGTTCCCTCAAAATGTTAATTATCTTTCATCTGGCATTCAAAATCTTCCTGCTGCTTTCTGAGGTCCCCTTCCCCAAACTACCTCAAAACGCGTAACAGTGTTCGGTAGGTAGTGAGCCTTCTAGCATATGCTTACTCTATGCTAATACCTACTTACCCTCGATAACAAAGAGAGATCATCAGAGATGCATGTTGAGCTCTTCAGCAATAAATAAATGTCAGCAGGGTCAGAGCAACACAATGACCGCGTTGATGTAATCCAACTGGCATCCTGGAAGGGATAAAATGCATTTCCATGCTCAATATCATATTATAGTACAATGTGTACAGTATAGTACAATAATATAGTACAGTATATGTACAATGTTCTAATTGCACATTTACTCATCAATGTAAGTCAAAGATATCATATACTTTAAGAAGTTCCTTTCTTTCTTCATTTTCACACCCAGAAATCATTGATCATAAAACTGATTATAAATACCAATTTATTAAAATGACAATTTTACCCTATCATCAGGTAAATAGAAGATGTTCTAACAATTCTTGCCTTGACGATTTAAGAGTCTTTTGAGTACTATCCCAGAAAAATGTTCACAAAATATAGCTGAAAAAAACCTCAAGTAAGCCAAGATTGACAAAGGTTACTCTTCCAATGTTTGTGTGAAACATCATTCATAATACTATCACTGATTTATTATTTTTAAATTTTTAAAAAACCTTACATTCCACAACAACCCCACAGCAAAGAACAAAACTCCCCTTCTCTACTCACTACCTACTTCCCAGGTGCACATTCCTTACAGAGTCTCCTGAAAGATCTTTTCGCTATTCTTTCAGACCACAATTCCACTTCAAAACTTTGCCCCAAATGTCCGTACATTAAATACAAAAGACCGCCTAATTTAAGCAACATTTTCAAAGCCACTTCTCAAATCCCTGCCATACACCTACCCTCTCCATGCAAACTTCCGAGATGTAAGACTTGCCCTATATTCTCTTCTCCTCCTGCCTCTTTCCTTCCCACACTCAAGTTTCTGCCATTTTTCCTTCATCCACTTGTGCTTCCACCAATATCATATACCTCCTCCAATGTAATTTCTGCCCGGCCATCTATGTAGAACAATGCACCACCACTCTCAACATTAGAATTAATAATCACCGCACCTCCTGCAACCCATCATCCACCCACTCATCTCTACCAGTACCTAAACATGCATCTCTTATGACGTGCTTTTCAACCAATGTTTCAATGTGTCGATCATAGATTCCCTCCCACAGTCAGATTCCACCATCAACCTCCACACCCTTGAGTTAACTTGCATTTGGCTTGTCAAGGCATGCACCCCCCCTGGGCTCAAAGTGTCCTTTTAACCAACACTTGTGTCAAGGTGACTACAATGTGTCCTCACCACTTCCCCTCCCGGCTTCTCTTTTTTTCCCCCTCCTTTCCCTCTCCACTCCAAAAAACCCTGTCCCCCTACAGCTCTCAGTTTTTCCTTCAGGTTGAGAAAGACAGCAATGCTTGTCAAAAGCTCCCATTATTTATATGTGTGTGCGTTCCTTTTTCTGTGCTTTCTGTTTTTTTACGTCATCGCAACTTGTGACTTTTTTATATAAATATATATATACACACACAAACCCCCTTATTTTGCTGGAGGAGATCACTACTCTCTAGTAGCACTCTCTAATGGTGATCACTACTCTCTAGTAGTGATCTCCTCCAGCTGAAGAAGGGTTGGTGACCCGAAAGCTCCAAAGCGCAGAGGCCACCATGAGGCCTCCATGGGTCATCTACTGGTAAGTGTCCTCTGATTATCCTTTCCTTCACCCCACCCTCAACACCTTGTTTCTGGCATGTATATATGTATATATATATGATGTATAAATATATATGTAGGAAAGGAATAGGAGTAAATAGGAACAAATAAAAGTACAAACACACAATTGGTGGAGAAGATGGAATAGAGCAGACTACCAATTACACCATCCAGCCAAACGTAATCTCCATGATTCAGGCTTACATCACCATATGCCTCGGAGTAGCGGCCAAGAGATGGCATGTGACAGCAGCTTCTCTCTCACCATGAGAAGAGGATAACGAACACACAAGAGGAAGTGAAAGACGAATAGAAACCATACATATGACGAAGATAAGCAACAGATGGCTTCCAGTTTTGTATTCCATAATGTTCGAAGGGATTAACCCCACCCCCTCCCACCTACCCAAACCCACATAAATACCCGGGAAATGTGCAGAGGGACCATTCTACCCTGAAGAGGGCTCCAGTAGCGTTAATGGAAACCTACGGTAATGCGGAGCTGCCCAAAATACTAGGTATATTATGAAAACAAATCTCACATAAACAAAGAAAATCCCACAGGTCTACTAACAACCGAATATGCCATTTTTGTCATCTACCACAAGATTTCCCCACGGCAAAAAGTAGTCGATTTATATTTAAACATCAAATTTTGTAACAAAATTAATCGCATAACGCATACCAGGAAATTGCATGAAAAATCGTACAAAGTCTTTCACATAGTAACCACATATTCATTTCCTTGAACTGACGATTTTACAAAAACTGAACAAGACAGATTCGGACAATATTTTGTACAAGAAATAGTATCATATAAACAGGCCTTGAGAGATAATACCTAAATGACAAAAGAATTGGATGGAAGATGTTACGAGAGTTTTCAGAAAGAATCCTATCACAATGGGTGATGAGGGAAGAATGATAGGCAAGCGCCTAATTGAGAGGAAAAGAACAGATTTTCTGGATGGCATGGAATCTGGCAGAAGATAGTATATTTCTATACTTATGTACTTTATATGTAATGTAGGAAAAGCATAGGAAAGAAAGGAACGTAAACAACACCCATACAAATGTATAGTAGCAGTGAGAAACTATTAACAACCATACCAAAGATAACAGAATACTTATGATGATAATTGATACCTATTACACACTTTGAATACCACATCTGAACAGAAAAGAGCTTTAATACTTACTACTTTAAAATATTAGATTTCTATCAGTCTTATTGATGATAATTTACCATACCTTGGGTGCACTCCAGTTTAACTTTATAAAGACTTTCCCTCCAAGATCCTGTATTGCTTTCACTAGCTTTTCGCCGAACTCGTGGAATTCCGGTTCCTAAAAGAGAACGATTTAACATATACTCACAAGATACTACGCCATGGGAGTAAATAAACTGACTCACTTCTAATTCCTCTTCAGCGGTAGACCACATGTCATTCCTCTCACTCATATTCTGACGAATAAACCCAGAATTTTTCGGCAACACCATCAAATCACTCATTAAGTACGATACCACATTTTCTGGCACAGGAATGATTACATGCCGGTGGACATAATTTGGAAACTGACCACACCAACTATCGTAGGAGCATCGGAGGTATTCGTAATAAAGTCCTATAGAAAGTAAATTTGGCCAGTGGTCAGAAATGAATAAATCTAAGTATAGTTCACTAGAGCATCAAAATGCTTAAAAACTTCTATAGATCACAAAAAAATATAAGCAAGGAAGTGACGAATTGCTTGTGCTGAAGAATGGTAGAGAAATTTGAAACACTTTAAACTCGAAATTCTAAGCGATAAACATTGCCTCTGATTGGAATGAACAAGAAAAAAGAAAACCATTTCCAGTAGATACCTGACGGAGCCATTTCTCAATATGTACAATAAATACAAATTAATAATTGATGTCCTCACGAAAAGGCTGAGTTGCCTTTCACAAAGGGATCGATGTTCCTAGTTTTTTTTTATTTTAAGATTCGAGCGGGTTAATCGTTCAAGAATCGCCAGAAATGAACGTTTATTAAATATAACAGGTAATATATGCGATAAAAATAACGGTAAAAACAATGAATAACAAATTCCAATTAACACCGCTTCGCAATCCGTCGATTTTCTGATTCGATCGTTTCGATGGTTTCATTGGTTTCATCGTTCGATAGATCGAGAGGCATGCGTAGCGGGTTACAGCGGTTACAGCAAAGGAGTTTGAATTGGTGTTAAAATCTTTAAAATGTTCATTCATTTCAACCACGTTGATTCCTGCTGTTCCAGTCTGGAATAAGGTTTGAGAATGAGGATAATTTTACGTGTGTCCGAAGGTTTGCCATCCCTTTGCCCTATGGTATGGGTCTTCTGACTAGATATCAGAGGTAGAGGCTAGATTCCAAAAATATATAGTACGTATTGGTACTAAATTTCCAGAAAGAAATGAAAAAGGAAAATCCAAGCATATATTAGTTCACGAGTTCCTAATTTTTGTTGCGGGATAGCCACAAGTAATAGAATTTCTAAATTTAAGCCTTTGCCACGAGTTCAGTAATTTTAAATTTTTAATATTTTAACTATAGTGGATATGGTTAACTATAGTTTTCTACAGTGGAGTCTAAGAGGAATTCCTTGAGTACTAGTTTCAAAAATAATCTCCACTAGTACGATACCATGGAAGATAATTTAACAGTATTTATTTCAGTAAATATTATTCTATATATTATAACGTGAACAGGCACAATACAGTATGCTACATATACCTATGTGGGTATTTTCTTCAATATTACCAACGGTCTTATAGTGTAGATTGCTTTCGAAGATTGGGACTCATGGATTATCCTGTAAACAACTTTTGAATATTATTAAAATTGAATTCTACAGTAATTTCAGAAATTTAAAGAGGGGTTATCCCATTCACATAGATAGGCACAAGTTCTAGGGCTATCAACAGTGGTATAGTAAAATATTTTTCCCATTGTCATGCTCAGGCCCCTGACTCTTCCCAGGGTTCCTGAATCAGGGCTATTTTGACCTTTCCTTCAGAGAGTATCTTTTCTGGACCATTGAGGTGGCATTACTATGTGGTAGGTTGGCCTGAAGTACATGTACTGCAGCCATACCAGCCATCGTTAAACCCCCTAAATATTCTTCCTCCTCTGTCACCATCCCTTAGAGGGGATATGGAGCTATATCTCCAGCTCCCACCACCCTTACCTGCAGAGGTTCCCAAGATCTACGCTTGGGGGAGCCCAGGCTCGGTGCCTCCTTGATGGTAGACTCGGATGCGTTAGAAAGGTTCTCATTCTCCTTTCTCCATGAAGGGTGTGAGGGGCAACTAGGAGGTTTGGTCTCCCATATGAGACCCCCACTGACAAGAATTTAAGGTAGTGGAGGGTGCATCCTCAATGTGTCTCTCAGCTCCCCCTATTGTTATTTTATGAAGGGGTTCCATGCTTGGTCTCACAATTAGCTAGGGGAATGCATTGTCCGCTCATGCACAGCCCTGCATGCATGAGTATGGCCAAATAAAACCGGAGGTCACCCTGTATCCAGATTCTATTTGTTAATGACTTCTTACCCTACACCCCTAAGATGTGGTTAGGTACCTTTGGCATAGAAGATATTCTTGAAATTTTTTATTAAAACTTAAGCTTTAGAATTTCATTCTCCATGACAGAATTAATTCACTAGTAGCCTTCCATTCACAACAGAGTTTAATCCAAAGCTCGGTTTTGTTGTTGAGAGTAGAGTTCTCTACGTACTATAAGCCTAAAATTGAGTGAAAATCACCCATCATGATGTTGTAAATGACAACTTATAAATTATGGATACTAAATAAATGGAATGACATGTAGGCAACCGCACAAGTTGAATGCTTTATTTCTCAATTATTTCACAAAAGGTGCTCATTCGGTTCGCACTGGCCATGATTTCAAAAATTCACCCGCTTCAGTGAATCACAATTGTTTCTCTTTCTCTCCGCCTGCTCATCGGGAGCGCTGAAAACGTTGCAGCTGCAAAGTCGTTGAATTCATAAGTTGATGATTTGCCGTGCGAGCGAGAGGGGGTACTTCCAAGATGGCAGAGAGGCTTACGTACTGTTTATGCGGTCAGCCCTATGACCCTGAGAGATTCATGATCCAATGTGATGCTTGCAGGGACTGGTATCATGGATCGTAAGTTCTAGTTATCCATCTAGAGTTGCTATTTTTTCAAAATTAATGGAAAATGAACGGCACAGTTGCTTTGTTTGTGACGCCTGCTTCAAGCTAGGACTTTGTTTTGCTTCTCTGTGACACTGAAATGAGCTTACATTACGTGATATGTGGCGTTTACGAGAAGAAGTTCAGCTGTATGATTCATTCAAAAGCTCAGAATTGTGTCAGTTCGCGGAAATAAATCAATTTGTGTAATCGTCTTCATGTGGAAGTGTCAAACTTAAGCTCATATCAATAATTTTGTCTGTATCACAGGTTTTTCGGTATCCTGAAATGTTATTGGCATGAAGCAGTGAATATTTATCGATTCCTTACATTTTTGAAGTGTGCCGATATAATGGTATTGCTGTTTCTTTTTAAGAAATTATCGAAGTACATTTGTTGGCAGTTAAGAGTTAAATTTCTTGCATAAGTTAATGTGGGAAAAATATGCATGTAATAAATATAAATCGAATATGAGGGTGTTGCGAATGTGATGTTTGGTATGATCTTGTTGGTATTGTAGAGAGTTGTATTGTACATAGACGCCAATGTAAGAAATTTTCACAGTGAACTCATTCGTGAATGGCGGAGACAGTATATTTATTTCAATAATTACATTTTTCACAACACCTCTTACGGTTATCAGACCAGTGAGGTACTCTGTTTTTTTTTTAATTAAGGCAAAAAATTTTATTAAAGCCCTTCAAATTCAGTTGTTATTAAAATGCATTTTGGGTAATAATTTTTATGATTATTCGTAGTGGTAAGGTCTGATTATTTTTGTCTGGAAATATTTAGGAGAAGGGAAGTAAATAGGGGCTGAAATGTGCTGGTGTAGGCTTACACAGTGTTCCATAAGTTTGAAGCTGCCATGCTCCTTTCCCTAGCTGCACAATTAATGCTTACAATATGCTGAGCGCATTTTCGTGAAATATTTTCAACATCTTGTAAATATTTCTAGCTTGTATTTAGCATGCAAGAATGTCCTGGTAATCATATGTTTGAAATTGGTTGAAAACATTTTATAAAATATTTTGAGCGTGTTGTCAAAACAGGCATGACATATTTGACAAAACATGCTGAGTTATTTTTAGTTATGTTATTTGCATATTTAATCTCCCTGTACATGGTCATTTTATTGGAGGAAGAAAAGTCAGAAATGCAAATTAAACAGAAGACTAGAACTTTGATACTGGTATTTCAGTCAAAAATTACCATTTTTTATGGTCGCCTTATTAAATGCAGTATTATAATTGGAGTTTTATTTGCTTCCTATTAATTAGCTTTCCGAACTTTTCTTTGTCCAAATAAAATATCTTCAGCACCAGATGTTTCAGAATTAGAAGACCTTCGGTCGTTGCAATGACTGTATTTCATCGTAAAGTTAATTCAACATACTATTCATATCTGTATACTTTTGATTCTCCTTTACGCAGGTGACTAATGAAGTTCCCATAGTTGCAACTACACTGGCTTCCTACACACATGTAGTGACACTTTAATTTGCATGACTTCTGGGAAATGATTTTAAAACAAAGCTGCTGTGGATTTAAATATGTATTAGTAACCCTTCAAAATTCAGAGATTTCACGCACTTGTCGATCCTTACCTCGTAAAATACACATTTCAACATGTGCGTCATCTCAAGAAAAACTAATATCATAACACATGGCACGAGAATATATAGAATTGTGAATGCTCTTGCTTGCTGCACACTAACAGCACAATTTTAATTTTATTTGTTCGGTGTATTCAATAACCAAGGGTATTTTAAATCCACACCCATCTCAGTAAAGTAACTTCATTTTCCCAAGAGGAAAATGTAGCTACTTTACTAGTTTATTTCTTTTAAATTTTTCAACACTCATCACTGCTCTAGAGTTAAGCAACAATGGGGTCGTTTACCATATTTTTTTATTGTCGAGTCTGATAGAGTTTATAAAATAAAAAGACCCATATTTTTCCGTTTTTTGATCCGTCAATTATTTCCCGAGTTATAAGCGGCGAAAAACTGATGTTTTTAACCCTTTCGGGAAAGTAGGCGTAGTGCAACCTCTGACGTATATCGACTTCGTCCAATCACAACTGAGCCCGCGAAGCTACTTTTCCTTATCGCAATGGGGGGGACACAGTTGACTCGGCCGATGGGAGTGATTGTGACAGCATCTGTGCGAGCAGACCTTCCGAGAATCCCCTTCCCCTCCCCTAAAATCAGTCATGGACGGGAGGAAAATGACGTCAATGTTATCACAGCAGCATTTTCGGTGGGCGTCACCTTTTGCTTATTTACGTTTTGGATTTATGAGTTAATGGTTGTGGTTAGAAGATTAATTTTTTCACTAAAATTCTTTTTTCGTTTCCATCTAACGATTTCGTGTACAAAATTGCGATTTCGGTTCCGAGTAAACGCCCCCATTCCGACAGTTTGGCATTTATAGTTGAATAATGATCTGAATCCTTGATAGCTCATTCCTAAATACCAAGTATTGTTATAATATAACATGCCTGAAAGAAGAATAGTATTTATCGTTAATACTCGTTGCAGGAATCTAATGAATACTATTGGAAGGATTATTAAAACAATGACAAATTGATGACTTTTCTTCAACAAAATCCATTTTCAATTGCATAAATTTACTGAATCGCCATGGACACTAACAGCTTAAAAAGCAATTTAGCGAGGAACTACCTCTGCCTAAATCCCACATTCATTTTTCGACATAATTCGTCGCCGCTCTGCTTTGTGATGTTTATATTACCTTGTCAACATACCTCGAAATATGAGATGAATGTCAAGCTAAATGAACACCGACGGCACATGATGAACATACTACATAGAGATTTACTATCAGGGTCAATCCTTATGAAGTGGTCCAAAAAACTTTAAATGGTTGCTTCATGATTTTTTATATTTTTACCATAGAAACTACCATTTATTAAGAATACAAAAATGTGAATATTTTATTTAAAAAAATTTTATTTTCCTGATGGTGGCTATTTTTATGTTGATTAAACACCGATTTTGGCTGATTTCGGTGTTCTGCAGAAAAGCAAAGATCTCCTATTCCGTGTATCTTAGAACAATCAAACAAAAATCTATTCAGTAAATAATAAACTTAAATAATGGTAAGTAGAAATATTGACCTAAAATTATGTCCAAAGGTCCAAATATTGCTTCAAAGTTTCATCAAATAACAAAAAAAATCAATTTTT
The DNA here is from genome assembly GCA_933228895.1 of Platycnemis pennipes. NCBI lineage: Eukaryota > Metazoa > Arthropoda > Insecta > Odonata > Platycnemididae > Platycnemis > Platycnemis pennipes. The sequence continues at coordinate 83,230,266 of OW121846.1, forward strand.
ATGACTTTTTTTATATAGGAAGGAAAGAAATATAATGCTTGCAATTTTTTATTTAAAAGGTACATGCTTTAAGTATGCAGAATGTTAAGCTGTGGACTTAAGTGGTTTTTTAATAAAATTTTTTTAAAGTTCTTGATTTTTCAAAATTTTCAAAGTTTAATGTCCATTATCTTTGTTGGGCATGAAAATAAAAATTTGAAATTCGACCCACTTATAGTCCCTTATGTGAAAAATGAACAGTAAAAATTTTGTTTTGTGGACTCAACTATTTACGAAGATATTAAATATTGAAAAGTACCTAAACATTGACAAACTTGAGATCAACGGGGTGCAATTTAGTGCCCTTTTACGTAATGTTTTATGCATTAACTTCTTTTAGTGACCTCTCTCGTCATGGTCCCCCTAACACCATCACAGACATTCTTGCCATGTTTGTCAATATTTAGGTATTTGCTTTTCTGCAGAACACCGAAATCACCCAAAATCGGTGTTTAATCAACATAAAAATGGCCACTATCAAATAATTTTTTTTAAATAAAATATTCACATTTTTGTATTCTTAATAAATGGTAGTTTCTATGGTAAAAACATAAAAAATATTTGAAATGTTGCAGCAACCACCACTGGACCACTACATATGGATTGACCCATCATTAACATTTATAGATGTAATTACTTGACAACAATAAGAAAACCATGGATATACAGGCAAAATGAAGTGCTACTATGGTGGTATTATTGGTATGATAGCATGACTGAGCATGATGGTGGACTCTGGTAAACTCGACTCAAAGCTGCAAAGTTGTAGATGTGGAGTAATGGAAACGTACAAATAAACATGATTATCAACAAACTATTAGCTATTTCCATCAAAATATGTTTGACATATTCCATGAACATATGCCAGAAATATTTTGAACACAACATTAAATATTTCAAGCATGTTTTTGTAACACATGCTAGAAATATGTGGACTTCATGTTATAAAATGATTGACTCCTAAAATGGCATGAAAAGATATTCAGCATATGCTCACAGTATGATTAGAAAATGTTTCCTTGAGCATAATGGAAATGCCCTGAGCATGTGCTCAGCATCTTTTGTGCTACTAGGGTTCAGTACTTTTATTGTCTTAATTTTTTTGCAGCATAGTTTCCGGTTATTGGAAATCTCTAGGTTTTAGTGATCTGTCTGAAAATGTGGCTAGGAATGAGAAAAAATACACCTCTAAACTGTGTACTCTAACTCTACAGAACAAATTATTGAGTGAATTATTGTCAAGTTATTGGTGTACCTTATATCATCAATAAGAGTTTTGATATGCTTCATTATTTTTTCAAGAATTCCGCTGATCAATTGGTCATTTGTGTGACCTTTGTAGCTCAACAGGGAATGCCCCATTTCACTTGCAAATTTGTATTTGAATTTTTTCATGCTGGGTCAAACACAGTTTATAATTCTCCTCCGTCATACACATCATTTTTCCTTTTATGGTATTTGATTTCCTATTGTGCATTATCATTTGGTCCATCCATCTACTTGGCCTCTCCATAATTATAGCACTATCCCCTGCAGCTTGTTCTTACCTATCTTATAATGAGAATTAATTCCTGATTCTGTACTTTGGTGCTAATGGTAATTTATTCATGCCTCTCCAAATCATTTCTGAAGTGTGTTCTTTATTCTCCTCTCGTCCTTTATAGTTCATAAGCATTATCGTGGGGATCGGGTTGGTGTGGTGGCTAGAGTACTGGCCTCCCATCCCGAGGGCCTGGGTTCGATTCCCGGCAGTGGCGGATTTTTCAGTGGAAAACCAGTCCCCACTTGAGAGCCTAGTGGAGGGCATTTCAAGTACAGTACTCCGTCCGTCAGATGGGACGTTAAGCCGCGGACCCCTTGGCGCCTTTCGTTAAGAGTAGGCTAATGCCAACGCCAGGTTTCTCTCCACCCTTCCTCCGTTCCCTAAAAACTCCTACCATTACCCAATTACCCACCTATCCTATATGGCGCAAATGACCTCAGCTGTCGGTCGCCTCTCCTAAATAACCAACCAGCATTATCGTTCTCAATATCAAACTTTCAGCATGTTTTCTTATGAGCTTAATCATACAAATCGTTCTGATTTCTACTTTTCTCTTTAAACCTTTTATAAAATTTAAATTCTTATCTGTGAGCGACTTTGTGTGTTACCAGAGCTAGTAAATTAGACCTCAATGGACGGCGGTCCCAAGGCATAATTAATTTTATTGTTTGATAGATATTGAGGTGGGTGTGTAATATTTTAACTTAAGAGAGTGAGGTAAACTGGTATTTTTTGTGTTATAATTAATAATGTGCACATGCTGTATAGGTTTTGGACTCCTAAGTCGCTTTCATTTGTTATTTAAAAGTACAAAGAACTATTTCTAATGCATGCGCATAATTTGCCCTACTTATGTACTTGTGTATGTGTATTGGGAGTGCAGTCATGTTTATTCATCTCAAAAGCAAGATAAACGCAAAGATAGATTGAACTGAAGTTACACATGTATTTGCTGCAAAATCTTAGCTCATTGCCCACCAAAGGTGTATAATAGATGAGCAAGTTTTATGGTATATGGCTGTGTATCTGCACTTTTGGGATAGAGGATGCATAGTAATTGCTACTGGTGAGTTTGACTGTGGTAGATGAAAGGATTTTTAAAGTCATCTGTTTCATCTGCAAAATGACTGACAACTTGAGGAGTAAGATGATTGTGGCAACATTTTTGGATGATTGAAGGTTGTGAAGAGCTCAAGAAATTGCCCATTGGAACACCAGTTTGCTGCTCTCCGTCTCTTCAAGACCCAGGTGAGCATAGATGTTACATTTTTATTAGTTTGTTTATGTGTTTATATTTATGCATATAATGCTTCAGTTTTGGGTTTAGAAGAGGGAGTGGAAAGTTAGTAGCTCAAAATGGGATCCTTCCAATGAAATTTATGCAATTATTTTGCATATCTCATATGTATTGAATAGAAATTAACTTGCAGCCTGCTTCAAGGTAAATGGCTATTGTTAGACTTACAGGGGGAGTACACATCTGACATAATTGATCTTGCTTATTTTTGCATAGTGAGTATTGTAAGGTATGTGATGGAAAATAGCCAAGTGAGACCGTGCAGCTTTTGGTTGTTCTGTAGACAAATCCTGGGGGTTCTGGGATTGAGCCTGGATAAGGTGAATGATTTTCTTCTGTGGAAATTTTCTTCAGTGGGTAACTCCATTAAGGTTTCCTTCATTGCTCCATCAAGAAATGAAAATATTAAGACTTGTGCAATTGTCGGTCAATCATTTAAGTGTTCAGATTTTCTTAAACATCCATAAGTGCGTGAACATGTTATCTGTTGGGCTACTGGTTTGCTTGCTTCTTTAGGAAATCGTTAATTTCTGAAGTTTTTAAAAAGATTTTTTGCTTATAATTTTAGAGAGCTGTGTATTCTTGCTTGGCTGATTTTCATATAGACCTTCTTCTTTTATGCAAAAATGATATAGATTAGTGGCACATCAGTCATCTCACTATGAATGGCAGTGTATAGAACAAAAATATAATTAAGTATTATAAATATCAAGAATATAATATAAGTATTATCTTATTATTACTTAACACTCACTGTTTAATTAAGATGTGAGTGGAATGGAATCAACTCTTAAGATGTGAGTTAAATGGAATCAACTCAGAAAATACTCTATGCTGAAGCTATTATCCAAAGCTTCAGAAGGGCAGAACTGCTGTAGCCAGGTCAGCTACTTTTCCTTTGGTTTGGCAACCTGTTGATCAATATCCCACCTTGGACATGGATGTTGTGTTTGAATTGGTATTGTCACTTTCAGTGCTGCGTCTATATTTGTAAGCCCTTCCCAGTCACTGAAAGCATTTTTTCCATACTTTATTAGGGAATTACACACAAAACAAGTTTCCAAAAACAATTTTCCTAAGTATTGTTGTTTGTCATGACATGATATATGCCTTAATTTCACATTGTCAATCAACCTGAAAATGCTTTTTTTCTGAGGTGTTGGTTTGCAGTTTTACCCCTGAAATATTCCTAATGTTACGTCTATTGCTACTCACATTTTAGTGGAAGTTAATTTTTAGTAACTTTAAAATATTGATAAATGTATTGAAAATATATTTTTTATTAGAGAGTGTGATAAGACATAGTCACTAAAATATTATAATTTACTTGTATTTCACAAACAATGCCATTTGCTTAATTTTTGGTTACTGCCCTGGTTTGTCCTCAAAAGAAAGAATGATACACATTACATATTAGGTCGTTGAATTGAGTTATCAATTCCCTGAAACAAAAGGTATCACTAACCTGCAATATTATAATCAGTTTGCCAGTATTACAAGTACATCAATTCAGCATCTCTTTGAGGTGAAGGAGGTGAATAATATTGAATGCTCAGATATTGATAAATAAATTGTAGACATTCACAAAATTACAGGCAATGGAGGTGGCACCCTAATAATAAAGAAAATTTGCACAAATCTTATAGTATATTTGTTGTCACTATCTTATACAATGAGAAATAAGTGAAAGATATGGATGCTATATTTGAATCTTCGTATTTTTGTAGTGCCCCTGAAATCAAGGAGGAAGGATGGTGTATTTCCGGCATTTCTTCATGAAGGGCAGGATTTACTCCTCCCAAAGCTAAGATTTATTTTTTCCTGTGGGGCATATGGATCTGTTCCAAAAGCCTGTAAGATCACTAAGGTGGTCTTTATATTCAAACCAGGTAAGATAGACTACAGTAGATCTGACTCTCTTTGAAGGATCAATCTCATGTCCTTTCTATTAAAGGCACTAGAAAATATAGTGGACAGGTACATAATGGGCCTTTTGGATTCCATTGATATTACGGATGTGTCGATTCTCAATACCTATTCTCGATACCTCTGATTCTCATGGATTGGTATCAAGAATCGATCACCTAAAGTCGATACTGATACCGTTGATACTAGGAAGGGTCGGATTGTATATTTTAAATGTTTGCGGCTTAGTGATCGAAGCACCCAGTGAATGGAATATAGGTGTGTTAGATATTGAGAAGGAGAGGTTGTGTGAATATGGTCACGAAATTAGATGAAAAATTTTCCGTGCCGCTAGAAGCAAAATAAAGATATTTTTTTTTCCCATTACTCCGGCATCGCGAGAAAAAAATACATAGAATGCCATGTGGGTAGCCTACATTTGCCGGTATCAGGTGGACATCGAGCGCTAGTGTCTTAAAAGGAAGTTTGATCCCAATCTCAGTTTCATATTTTCTTTCAGTCATATCATCAAAAATTTTATCGTTCAATTTAAAACCCTTACACCTAAATACTCACTTTATTATACTTTTGTTTAAATTAAATTTACGAATGTATCACTAACAAATTAGGGTTGGGTCTAATCCAAAGACCCAAGGATCTCGCATTTCATTCCCTTCTGAGATCATATCCGAATAAATTGTAAATGTTGCTGTATGTCATGGTAATTTTGTTCATAACTTATTTCTCGTATCCGAGTAAAAACCAATTTGCTTATTAAAGTACAGTAGAACCTCGGATATACGACCCTCATTTATAGTTTTGGTCCGGTAAAGTAACCCCATAAGACCCCATGTATTTACAACCTCCCTTATGAAACTTTTCATTTGTACGATGAACTCAATTATGAACCATTTTTTTCCAGTCCTTTGGTAGGAAAGTCTTCACATATACGACTCTTCAGTGACTGACCTATGGAGAAATGTCGAATTTGAGTTTTTGTCAATGACTATTATGTCTCATATTTTCATTTATGTACCATTTCAATTATTAGTAAGAAATAAGGTATCGCAAGAAAAAAAATGTAGAATATCACGTGGGTAGCCTACATTCGGCGGCAGCAGGTGGACAACAAGATCTGTGCAAAGTTCGATCCCTATCGCAGTTTAATTTTTTCTATCAGTCATTGCATCGAAAATTTTATCATCTTCAATTTCAAACCCTTACATCTGAATACTCACATTTTATACTTATATTGTGAAAATTAGATTTACGAATGTATCACTCAAAAATTAAGAATGGTCAGGTCGGATCTAGAGATCCATGGATCTTTCATTTCATTCCCTACTGATTCTCATCGATTGGTATCGAGAATCGATCATCCAAAGACAGTATAAATTCGGATCCGGATCTGAAATTTTTTAATTTCGTGGCCTAGACATCGATGAGCCCCACGAACAGAATGTAGATACGGTAGATACTGACAAGGAGGGGATTTGTAACTCGGGTATCGAAATGAGATGAAAACTTTTTTCCATGCTAATAGAGCAAATAAAGGAATGCATGTCTTGGCTTATTGTCCGCCCTGCCCGGCCTGTGGGGAAAAAAGTCTGTATCCACAGACTTTCTTATACTATAAAGCCAACAAGGGTTGGAAATTAAGGATGATAAAATTTATGATTCAATGGCTGAAAGAAAATTTTTAAACATGATACGAATCGAACTTCATTATCTGCAGTACACTTCCCTACTCTGCTATTGTTGGCTTATCTGAATTCAGAGATTACAGGCTCCCCACATGTCATTCTCCTTTTCATCTTGCGAATAATGGAAAAGAAAGCCAAGACACATATTTCTTTATTTTGCTTCTAGTATCATGAAAAAAAAAGGCTCATCTCATTTCATGATCTGAGTTATACAACCTCTCCTTATGAGTATAAAACTCACAAATATCATTTTAAAGGTTACTATTAATAAGACATTGCAAAATTACTAGTTTACCTGGTTGAAATATTCTATATTATAATTATTGTCTTAAAAATGGAATACCCAGATATTCCATAAAAGGAATCTCCTGACTGCATTAAAAAGTTTTTGCTTTAAAAAAAGAATTTTAAAGCATTCAAGGATTTGATTTACAACAGTAACCCAAGTTAAAGTAAACATATTGTGCCCTGAATTAATTTTTGGTTTGTTTGGGAAAACCTTTTCCACACATGATAGGAAGTTGATTTTTATAATATCAAATTACTTATTTTTGGAAATAAAATTGTTGCGGTTTTTCTGAATAGATTCCAAATGTAGGATTAGAAAAGAAATGAAATTCAGAATCCATTATCTGAAACTAAGGATCAGAAACCAAGACAAAGATTTGAAACCAAGGTAAGGATCCGGATCTAAAAAAAAACTGGATCCATCCATCAGTAATCGATACCTCTACGAAACATGAGACTTTCTCATCAAAAATGAGAAATATGTGTAGTAGAGCAGGAAACAGTGACCAGAAACGAAATTGCCTTGATCCAGAGAGGCTAAAGATGTTTTTTAAACAAAAACCTGTAGTACGCTCAAGGGTTTGTGTCATGACCTTTTATTCTTATTTCTTAATGTTTAAAGTTTGAATTATAATTTAGGTTAGTGTTTTTATTACTCTTATAATTAATTATTTATCATATTGAAATTAACTTATGACATGAGATTCATATTATTTTGAAAATGTTATGACATTTTTTATCTGATACTAAACATGTTTTATCATTGAACATGATGTTTGTTATTAAACATGCTTATGTAAAAAATATAAAACTCAGTATATCAGTTTTTATTTTCATAATGTCCTCATAGTGCAATATAAGAAGTTTTTCCCAAAGTAAATAGTATAGTCACATAGTTGTTTTGTAAAATTGTATTTTTAGATTTCATGGAACATTTTTAAGTAATGTATAGGAAATAGGTAAAAATAATAGTAATAGCAAAACTAGGTAAAAATAGGTATACATATATAGGTCAATGGTATCGAGAATTGATAAATATTGAAATCGACTCATCTCTAGTTAATATGTCCTTATTGTGAAAATTGGCATTTTAATTGAATACATATAATATCACTTGCTATGCATACCGCATAGTTTTAGAAACATTATTGCACATGGGATACTGTAGCATATTGAATGCAAATAATGTGACGATTGTTACATTCTATTGAATTTAGATTGAGTGTAGGGTGGTTAATGAAAGCAGATGAAAACTGTAAACAGGAAAAGTAGAAGTGGATTGCTTTGCCATACTGCCACTTGTATCCCTTTCCATTAAAGAAGAAAAATATTTCAATATTTGATACAAGAAGTTGGATGTAATTGTAAGCAATATAAGGATAAAAAGAGAGCAGCTTTGAGAGAGGGGGTGTGATGAAAATGGGGGAATTGTTTTGTAGTGACTGCTTGTACAACCGAACTCTGGCCTACTAAATGCTTCAAACCTCAGCGGAAATCTTAATTGGCAGTTCATGAGGAAGTCCATATCCATTTTCACAAAATATGGGGATTGATCACCCAATCAAAACAAGGAAAAAGACATTTAAAAATGTATTCACCAATTGATTCTCCATTGAGCAGCCATAAGAAACAATACTATTATGAGTTTGAGCATGTCATTTGAATGTGCTATGTTTTACTTTTTTGTGAACTCTATCTGCCATCCAGTTCAGTTACTGATGTCTGTACTGAGATTATATCAAGGTAGAAGATTAAAAGGCACTGGAAATAGCTGCGAAACAAAAACACTAATATTTTAGAAAAAATATAATTGCTTTCTCCCTTAAAAAGCCCATGAGCTTAAAGCAACACCTCCATCTCCATAGTTGCCACATCATAAATTCTCCTTGCCATTTTTGAGTCAATTAGTGGCTGCCATATATGCAGTAGCAACCCTCTTACAGAGAACACAGATGGACTCCATCACTCCTTTTGTAAATGGTAGGTTGCCTGAAAGAATGGCTCGGAAACAAAATCTTATGCTCCTGCAGAATTACCTACCCAATTATACCCATCATTGAAGATCACCCTTCTGCCTTACTTTTCCTACTTGCCTGCTACCTTCTCTTTCAAGCATCCCTTAGGATTTTTTTGCCTCTGTTTTTGTTCATGTTTTCAGAAATTGATCTGTATTTTATAAAAAAGGTATGTACCAAGTTATAGAAATAGTTGCAGTGGTTGTATAGAATGACCTGTATCCATATGATCATGTGAAGCAGATACCATAACAATCACATCCCAGTTTGAATGCTTCAATTCTTCAAATTATCTCAATACGTATATCAAGTACCACTTTGCATAAAGCCTTTAGTCAAAATAATTTTACTATGTCAAAGTTGTTTGCATTGATTCTGTTGAACATATTAGGTGTTTATTCAACAATTTTTAAAAGTATCTTGGACACATGCCTATTTACTGAATAACCATGAAATTCATTATTTGTGATAATTATAAAATCATGGTACACATAGTCCCAAGCTGAATTTTACAATTGGTTTTGATCAGTACTTTGACAGAATTCATCTGCATGGCTGTGTTTTTTGCATGTCTCAATCAAATGGCCAGTACCGTCAAGGCAAGTATTGTCTCCTACTTGCACAGATTCATTGGCTGCCACACACTGTGTATCATTCAACTCTTTTTTGAAATATCTTTTGAATTTTCAAAAGAAATACCTGTTTTTATTGATATATTGTCATCTTCAAAAGCATTATTGGGATTTCTTTTCTTATTTTACTCTCCAAATTAACACGGATTTGTCTTGGTACAGAAAGATTTGTTTTTTTCCAATACTCATGTTGCAGGTTTTTTTTATTTTAAAGAAAGAAAACCACGTACAGCGATGATGCCAATTTATAGGGGCCAATAATAGGTTACATTTTCCAAAAGGCTCATCACCCAAGCATTAAATCAGGGACCGAAAATTAGCTCATTTGTTCGTACATGTTTAAGGATTCACAATGTAATGGAAAATCTAGCTAGTTCAAGCTTCCAAGAAGCAACCCTCTTTGACTAAGTGGCTTTAGGTTAAATTATGTTTGTAAATTATGTAATATTTATAATTTTTCTTTCCATTATTATGTTGTCCAATTCTTTTCAGGCTCACTATACTACACTTGAATGGAAAGGATTAGTCTGCGCCTTTGAAACCCTTGGAGCAATAAATGAGTTACATATTGTTGTTCATCCTTTGAAGTACTGTGGTAAATTGTGCAGAAACAGACAGAAAAGTGAAAAATAAAACTACTAGCAATTTAATATGCTACCTGTAAATTGATTTGTGCAGATGTTGAAAAAGGATGGATATAGTCGCAAAGTAATATTTTGCCGTGCATGGTGTTATAATGAGTGTTCCAAGAAATGTACATTGAATCTTCCCAGTGAAAACCGATGCAGATAACACTTTCCTACTGCACAAAAGAACCTTTTAACCTTAACTCCTGTGGGGAATGAATCTAGAGAAGAAATATTTTTATGCTTAAATGGTGAATCATGTGAGGTGTGAAATACATTAGGAATGCTTTTTAAATGATATCTCAGTATCCTTCTCTTGATTAATTTGCAATAGTACAGCGCAGAGTAATTGGCTTCACATTATTGCTGCTCTACATGTTCCAAGGGAATGAGAACTTTCTAGTACTTGATGATATCTTGGATGGAACTTTGTGGATTGGTATGGAAAAAATCAAGACAAGGAGAAAACCCTCCTGATTCAAAAAGAAGATGGTTGAAGTGAGGTGATCCTCACTTCATATTTCCAATATGGTAATTCCTAAGAATTTTTTATATTGATTTTAGGCTTTATGAAGCTATTGATTTACAAAACAGAAGTGGAAATAAAAAATTGAAAACATATTAATCTTTGTCCTTTATTTTTGGCTCCTTGTCCTCATGAGTTAAATATTTAGTTGGGATTTGTGATTCCCGGAAACTCGTGGCCACTTAAGAAACAATTTTATTGTACCATTGTTCTTCAAGTTCTTTTAAGTAATTCTTTAAAGTGTTGATGTTGTAGTTTTTATATGTCAGAATTAACTTGGAAGCAACATTTTGTTTACCTGCATTACAAGATCCTGTTTGGTGGTCAAACTGCCTCAATTGAACTGAAAATTTTACTAAAATGCCCTCTTCGTGTTCTTCTCTCAGGGGAAATTATATTGATTAAGTGATCTTCATCCTCATTCTAAAATGCTACTTAAAAAAAAAACTCCTTTGAATGTCAATTTTGAGCCAATTCCTTGCATAAAAAGTTTACAATTTTGAAACTCAAATTTCATGAATGTGTAAGACATGTTCCATGGGAACCCAGCTTAGAGGAAAATGTGATTTTATTTTGTCATTTTAGGTAATTAGAATGTTATATGATAAATTTGAGAAAGATAAAAGATAGAGATAAATTTGAGTTGAAAGAGAGGGAAAAGGTGCAGTGCTTTAGAGCTCACGAAATCATTTTTTAAAGTTTTTGGAAGATAAAAGTGTCATATTCTTCACATTATATTCTACATTCAGCTATAAAAGTAAATTATGCCATGTTAGGGATTTTATTTCTTTTCTTCTGTAATAGGATTTTTCACATTAAAGGAAATTTACCCTAATTTGAATTTACCTGTAGCCTCCAACCATCCTGTTTCCTGGGAAGATTGGGGAGAGTGACAGGGGTTTCGACTCTCTTGCTTTGCGGCGCATGGGAATAATTCTGCATGTTTACTACTGTGTATAATTAACGTGTAATAATTATTACTTGTTGACTATAGTCCCCATAATATGCACAAAAATATCTGACACTTCAAAGCTGTTTTACAAACTTAATGGAAATATGTTGCCATGAGCGGCCGTGAAATTTTCCTCCAATGGTTCAGCTTTCCAGGTGATCTGCAAAGGGGGGTAAAACCCCCCCAGAGGAACTAAAAACAATTGTCACCAAATTGCTAAAAAATCATGTAGACTTAACATTTCTTTGTAGCTGTAAATAAACAGACTTTCTTTCTGTTTGAATAACTTATGTTTTAGTGACTACCTACAACTAGTCTTTGGGCATGATAAATTATACATGCATCATATAAGTTTTCTTAGTGTGATAGAATTATATTCCTTAAAGGTATTTTTGAAGCTTGTTTGTCGCAATTATTATGAATCTTATTGTACCATGATATTCAAATTTAAAATAAAATACCTCTTTACGATAATATTTTATTTTGAAATATCAAAAGATCAATATTTATGATATAAGATGATTATTATTGAAGTGATAAAATGTCCGCTATACAAAATATATGTGCACAGTTTATATTAACCCTAGGTAGAGGTAGACTGCTTGTGCCTACCAATTGAATAGCCCTCCCAACAGGTATTCCTGGCTGACCCCCTGCAACTATCATAGGTAGAGTTATGTGTGTTCAGTGTATGAACTAATAAGCTTTTTTATACTTCATCGTAGTGAGTATAATATTCTCTTGATATTTAATGTGGATGTGGCATTCCTTCTAGGACATAGAACTTAGTATGCACTGTTATTCATTAAGATTATTAATTTCAATTATTATTTTTCATAGTTGCATTGACTTGGAGGAGTATATGGCAGTTGATTTGGATAAGTACCATTGCCCGAGGTGTTCTCCATTTTGTGGCCCATCTATTCGTGAGTATAATTTTTTTATTTATGCCTTGCAAGACATTCCTTTGTGTCATGATTTGCTGAGGCATATTCTCTTAATGTGAGTTTTTATTGAGTGATGATGAATATAAATCCATTTAATCTCAGTGAAAAAGTTATGAATTGGGATTTGGATGGCCCATCTCCATGACTTGTTGTGGTTTCTTGACAGCTGCATAAGAGTAATTGTAGACTACGGTTTTTCAGTGCTCCAACATCTAAGGCTATGTTATAACATCTACCTGAAGCTCTTATACCAAATACCTGCACAATTTCTATGCTTGAGGTGGAAATTGAACCCATGACCCTTGGTTGCCAAGATGGTACATTATCAACCTGTTTACCATAGTACATAGTACTATAGTTTACCATAGTATAGTTTAGCTACTGCCAGTGTGAATCATGGGATGAAGATGAAATACAGAAAATAAAAATTATATGAAGGCTAGGATTAATATATAAATTGGCAGACGTAAATTATTACAGGTAAAGGCATGTGCTTACCTAGATAGCATTTTGGATTAAACAAGATTTATATGAAGTGGAAGCCCCATATAATGAGTACAACATAATGAGAAGCTCAAAATAGCAAGAGATGGCCTAGAATGCCTATTGATTTGCATGTAACATATATCGGCAATAAAGAGTGCAACAAGTTGCTCTTGCAGGGGTCGTTCAATATTATGAGTAATATACAGAACATTGCATGTGAACAAGCTTGTGCTCATATCGTCTGTAATTTGCGCTAATAAAAAAAAAATTAATAAATTGGAGGGGTGGGCGGGGGCCTTCTGGAGCCCCCTGGCACTTAGACTTCTTTATATCCATTGTCCCAACCCACATTTAACCTGCCCGCCACTCGCAGATGGGACAAGAGCACCGCGGTAGAGGTATGGAGAGGGGTCACCCATCCAACCTCTGTCCGGGCCCAATATTGCTTAACTTCGCTGATCTCATGGGAACCAGTGCATCAATGTGGCTAGGCTCTTGCCCTATAATTGGTATGGAGAGGGGTCACCCATCCAACCTCTGTCCGGGCCCAATATTGCCTAACTTCGCTGATCTCATGGGAACCAGTGCATCAATGTGGCTAGGCTCTTGCCCTATAATTTGCACTAAAATGAAAACAAATTTTTTTGATTATTGTTCCATGCAATGGTCAAGTGTAAATTTGCAACATGCCGGGCATACCCATAAGTGTGTTGTGGATTTCTCGATAGATTTGTACTTTTTGTCACTTTATTGTTATTCTCCCACTTCTGTTTAGTCCGAGAGCCAACTTGATTGGTGAGACATAAGTTATTAGCTCTTAGCAAAACTTCATTTAATTGAGGAATATGAAAGTGGCATGATGGGAGGGTGTTATGTATATCAAAAAGAATGAGGAGCTGAAGAGATACTATGAGTAACTGGATGAAATTCAATTCGGAGCTTAAAACTGTTTGTGTGTGGCCTTGCTTGATACAATCATGATTTCGAATAATCAAGAGAATATTCCACACCGTATGGATCCCATAGTGGTATGACTTGGAGACTATACCTTCTTACTATCCATGCCATCCACTCCATGCGTGAGAGTAGTAAACGACTTCGAATCGATCAATTAGCATTTTAAAATAATTTGCAATGGGGTCATTTACCATATTTTTTTATTGCTGGATCTGATAGAGTTTGTAAAATAAAAAGACTGTATTTTTCCATTTTTTGATCCATCAATTATTTCTCGAGCGATAAGCGGTGAAAAACTGATGTTTTTAACCCTTTCGGGAAAGTGGGTGTGGTGCAACCTCTGATGTATATCGACTTTGTCCAATCACAACTGAGCCCACGAAGCTACTAAAAAACGAACTAAGTGATTGCGACAGGATTTGTGCGGGCAGACCTTCCGAGAATCCACCTCCACTCCCTTCCCTTCCCATAAGAGCAGTCAAGGACGAGAGGAAAATGACATCAATGTTATCACAGCAGCTTTTTTGGTGGCCGTCACCTTTTGCTTACTTTAATTTTTGATTTATTACTGAATGGTTGTGGTTAAAAGATTAATTTTTTCACTAATTTTCCTTTTTCATTTCCATCTAACAATTTCGTGTACAAAATTTGCGATTTCAGACCTGAGTAAACGCCCCCATTATCACCCTAAAAATGAATTCTAATGTGAAATTGCGATCGTTTCCTGTGAGTACAAAACTACATAATATAAGCGATGCTGAAAAAATAGCTAATCGAGCTGCTGGAAGGAAATATGGTGTATCTGAATCAAGCAGTGACAAAAACTAAAATGAGAACTGTTATTGTATGAATATTCATTAGTGATTTATGATTCTATTTCCGTGAATGTGTTTTTCTTTAGTTTTATAAGAATTATAATTGTTATTACATTGAGCTTAGTTTTTCCGTGTGTTCCCAAGACTTTCCGGTGTTTTTAAATCATCCCAGTCCACAGCTACTGCGCAGAGAGCAGACGAGACCACCACTATCAGGTACGGATGGCATTCTGCTTTTATTTGTTGATATGCCAAAGAATTTCCGTAATAATAGAGTAATCAAGGGTTGAAATTGTATATATTTCTGCAATTATTTCCGTTCGGTGTTATTTTGAACAGATGCCATTTTTATAGCTGGATGATGTGATCGCATGAAACTGTGATTAGTGTGAGATGCTACGAGAAAAAGATGCACAGTAAAAGAGGCCCTGTCAATGCACAATGTGATGATGATCATGACGATAGAAACACGTAATACTTCTTCTTAGGTATTTCACCCTGATGATGCAGCCTGCAATGGACGCAAAAGCTCGGACGACAAAGCTCCACATGCGGCGGCTCTCGAAAGAGACAACTGGATATTCCCCACACTGCGAAAACTTACGCTCAACTGTGAAAAGTTGATGTTTTATATTCTGAATAATCACTGATGACATGAAATTTAAAGGACAGTAAATATTACCTTGGGTCAATATGAAGTATGCAAAATTATCATCATTAATAGCTATTTTAATAGAATTATCAGGCCATTCATCGAAACACCCAAGAACAAGAAGAACTGGAAAATACGATTAGGAAACCGAAACGAAAGAGGAGGAAAGGGGAGTTCTGCACACAACATAAGTTAGTGGTCACCAACACATTGTTCAAAAATCACAACCGAAGAAGATACACATGGAAAATGCCAGGAGAGAGAAGAAGATGCCAAATAGACTACATTTTAGTGAAGCAGAGATTTAGAAACCAAGTGAAGAACTGCAAAAGCTACCCTGGGCCAGACATTGACAGTGACCATATTTAGTGATGATGGTATGCCATCTAAAATTCAAGAAAGTGAAGAAAACAAAGAAAAATAAATGGCAAGTGGAAAAACTAAAGGAGGCTCTACATCAGCTGGCATTTCAAAAAGCAATGGGAAACAACATAGGAGAGAACCTGAATGAGAAATCAGTGGAAGGGCGTTGAGAAAACATTAAATGTGGACTACAGGAAGCCACAAAAGAAGTTCTTCGAAGAAGAAAAGTTGCCAAGAAGAAGCTATGGATCACGGAGGAAGTCTTAGTGCTGATTGAAGAAAGAAGAAAGTACAAGAATGCGAAAACTGAAGAAGGGCAGCTTTGCTCCAAAATAATAAGGAACTAAATAAGTCGCAAAGCAATGAAAGCTAGAGAGATGTGGTTGAAAAATCTATGCGAAGATGTACAAAGCAACCTTGCACTTGGAAAGGTGGAAGCTGCCTACAGGATAGTAAGGAACTACTTCAAGGATCGGAGCACAAGATGCAATACCTTAAGGGAAAAGAATGGAGAAATTTTGATTGAAAATGATTACAAAGTGAAGAGATGGAAAGAATATAGGGAATAGTTATACAATGGAAGAAATCTCAGCACAAAAGCTATTGAAGAGGAAAGCGAAGTGGAAAAGGATGATATGGGGGCATCTATATTAAGATCGGAATTTGACGCAGCACTAAGGGACCTTCGGATGAATAAGGCCAATGGTACTGATGAGGCCCCTGCAGAACTAATTAAAAATGCAGGAGAGAAGACATAACTCATCTTTACAAAACCATCTGCGACATGTACTCAACAGGAGAAATTCCAAGGGACGTCAAGAAAAACATCATCATGCCTATTTCCAAGAAGAAGAGAGTGAAGAATTGCAAAAATTTTAGGACTATAAGCCTGACGACACATGCATCGAAGTTACTGACCAGGATCATCTACAGAAGAATAGAACGAAAAGCAGAGGAGTTCCTGGATGAAGATCAATTCAGATTCAGGAAAAGTAAGGGTACAAGGGAAGCAATATTGGCCCTTAGGCTGCTCATAGAGAAGAGAATGGAGAAGAACAGGGAGACGTTCATTGCATTTGTGGATTTAGAGAAGGCTTTTCACAATGTGGATTGGGATTCAATGCTTGGAATTGTGAAGGGAATTGGAGTGATTCAATGACCGAAGAATTATACACGTACAAAAATCAAGTAGGTGTGATTAAATCTGGACCCAGCTGTGAAGAGGCAAGAATAGGCAAGGAAAGGAGTGAGGCATTGCTGTGCACTGCCCCCCGTAATTTTTAATGTTTACATTGAGAGAGCCATCAATAAAATCAAAGAGAAGTCTTCTGGAGTGACTATCCACGGAGAAAAAATAAGCATGCTGCGATTCGCTGATGACATAGCTCTAATAGCAGAGACAGAGAGGGATCTGAACAAGACTCTAGTAACCATGGAAAGGACAATGGCCAGATATTAGCTGAAGATAAATAAGAAGAAGACTAAGATATTGGTGTGCAGCAAGAAAGAAGTGGCCAAAACCTATGTCAAACTAGGAAAACAAAAATTTGAAGAGGTGAAAGAGTTCTGTTACCTAGGAAGCCGAGTAACCAACGATGGACGAAGCAAGAAGGAAATAGTAGAATAGCCCAGGCAAAGAGGGCATTCTATCAAAAGAAGAATCTACTTACAGCTGGAAATACAAGCTTGGAAGTAAGGAAGCAATTCATCAAAATGCATATCTGGAGCATGTTTCTTTACGGCAGTGAGGCATGGACGATGACAGCAGCGGAAAAGAAAAGGGTGAAAGCATTCTAAATGTGGTGCTACAGAAGAATGCTGAAAAGTAAATGGATCGATCGAGTAAGTAACGAGAAGTGCTACGAAGAGTAAGAGCAAAGAGAAGTCTGCTGACAACTCTAACAAGAAGAAGGGACAACTTAATCGGCCATATCTTGAGATATGATGGCCTGATGAAGACTATCGTAGATGGAAAAGTGAACGGGAAGATTGGAAAAGGCGTATGAGATACATGAAACAGGTTGTGAAGGATGTAAAATAGAAGAATTACGTCACAATGAAAAGGTTGGCCGATAGAAGAGTCGAGTGGTAAGCTGCGTCAAATCAATCCTAGGATTGTTGACCAATGATGATGATGATGAGGAAAAAATAATCAAAACCAGGATATATGAATCGTAAAATTATAAGGATGTTAATAATTCTTTGGCAACGGAAAACTTTGATGACTTCGTCATGAGAAGCATAACAAATGAAAAGCATAACAAAAGAAAGGTAGGACTTTAGTATCATACATACACACTCTTCACTTAAACAGCACAGTACTTTCAATTTTTATTCCTGGCTAAAAAATTATTCAGGCGTTGTCTGTGTCAGTATAGTGGCAGGAATGAGCGGGCGGGCAGAGAGGCGGGAACTAGCAGGTGGGCGGAGGGGCAGGAACTAGCAGGCGGGTGGAGTGGTGAGAACCAGCGGGTGGAGGCGGGAGGGTGAAGGCAGGCGGGCTAAATTCCACCCCTAACCCACATCACTGCTCTCCACTGTCGTGTGATTGGTTGATGCTTTACCGCTTGTGCATCTAGCGCTCATTCTGCTCCTATGTGAACTTGGCTTAACAAAAGAACAACTAAGAAGTGTGAGCATGCGCATGATACGTGCCTTAAATCGCCAGTGCCTGGAGTTGATTGGGCTTTATATAATGTAGAGATGGCACAAGTCTTGCATTCTAAGTTTTAGTTGACTAATAATTCTACTAAAGATAAATACCATGCGTTAATTTGTACTTTGCAGTGCATCACCCTCAAGAAATATCGCTCGTGATACCGAGCGTATACTGTGGCAGGAGCTTCTTGCCCTCAATACATTGTTTTATTTTACATGTTAATCATGGGCATTTTGACAGTACATTTCCAATCACTCGTTATTTTGAGATTTTAGCTATATGCTGTACTCACTATAATGTGCTTCTACTGCATTTTTTTAAAGTAGAGATATTTTTTTGTTTGTTCAAGCCTAACATTTGACCTAGAAGTTTGGAATTATAAACATGCAATTAAAACTTATTTCAGCCTGATTAAAACAGTTTCTGAGTCTATTTAATATTCATTTGTCATCAAAAAATTATTGAAGAACCATTTTTATCTTGAGCCGATACATTAAAGGGTTAAAAGTAGACTTGGGTCGATACCAATAGCGGGTATCCGGTATCGGCCATTTTCCCGATACTTCAATACTTACGAGTATTCGTTTTTTTCGGGTACTTGTATTCAAAAGTATTCGTTCGGTGAAAATCATCTAAAAGCATATAATTTTGAATCCTGCTTTCTTCAACTGACTTACCAACGTGTCGCGTACTTGTTTACTTAGCTGCGATCTTTGTGACAGTCAAAATGAGACAAGTGCTTAGAATGGGCTATGGGAAAGCCTGAGGTGAAAAGCTCAACCTCTTCCGAAAAGTAGATGAAAATCCACGTGCAAAGAAATTTTGCTGAAATATTGGCAAAAATTAAAGTTCTGCCATCAACTCAAGTTCATTCTGCTCAACGCGTACATTGTTCGGTGATGGCGCCAACATTCCAAGCTTGTTTTCCAGAAATATAAAATTCACTTATCGTGGCATGGTCAAGTGTTATGATATTAATGGATTCGCATTAGAAATTTTAAAATGAAGATGAGGGTGTTTGTCGCATGCCTCGAATGTTGCATACTAACGGAGAAAACCTGGTTTCGTAAATTGACTAGAATAACTTAAACGAATATAAGTAAATACTTGAAACTTGAAGGACGTCATGGCAAAAGTACGATTAATATTCTGTCAAAATTTCCTTTCATTTGTGCTTTTCATATTGTTATGACATTCTCCAAAGTGATGCTGCCCTCTGCGACTAAAAAAAATATACCATTTTTCATCCTCACTGCAAAAACATGCCTCAAAAGTAATTATTAAAAAATATCTGGTACCTGTATCAAATGAAAAGTTAAATTATCTACACGCTGATATGCTCTCTATGAATTTAGCTTTTTCCTTTTTTAGAATATCAAGCTTTTTGCATGAATAGTATGCACAAAACGTGCTATTTGGTCATATACGTAGTCATCATTAATTATTAAGTGGGCATCAACGCAAGGTATAGTATGTATTTTTTGGGAGGCTTAATGATTGAAAATGAAACTTTAATGCAATAAAGTAATGCCAGTGACGAACTAACTTGATGGAATGCATAATGGTCCCCCTGGAAGTTATGCAACACACACATACATTTTCAACTGAATCCGAGAGGGCATAACTGTTTAGTATGTTTTCCTCGTTTCATGTTCAGGATTTCGGGTCCCTACAAAAATGTGCTAACGAGACTCCACTGTCTTTGGGTATACTTGCAAGTTTAGAGCTTCCTGAGCAAATGTTTTCAGAGACTGATGCTATGGTCCTGATAGAAGAACTCTCTTAATTGCTGAGCACCTTCAGCAGCTCTTATTTCTTTAAAATAATATTCAGTATTTACAAATGCAAGGGGGCTTAGAGTCTGAAATCTAATTCCAGTGATAATTGTAAGAGTAGCAAAATAAGAGTTGTCACAATGTCATTTATCTCAATAATTAGGTACTTTTTTATAACACTTTTGATTACTGAGTTGACTTCACGAGAAGGAATGCACTTATCAAATTTTTTTAGAAAAATAAGTAAGGTATCGGCAAATAATACTATCGGTACTGGCCACTGGTAGGTATCGTAAAAAGTGGTATCGGTACAAGTCTAGTGAAAAGTATTGATCTCCTGAAAGTTGCGATTAGGGGAGGGGGTGAGTGAGAGGGGGTGAAGGATGAAACTAATCGGGATTTAGAATGCCATGAGGTAATGAAGGGTTTAATGAAGTATTAAGGGTTTAAGAGGAGTATTGTGTACAGTATTAGAGGCTTTCAGGTAGCATGAATGGATATGGAGTTATTGAAGCGGTAGAAAAGAAACAAAATGTCCAAAAACCTATCATTGTTATTAGAACATTGATGATGATGATGTGGTACAATATCTGAGTGTCAATCTTGTTTATTTGAGATCTGCTTTTACCGCTTTATTGTGTCTGGAATAACAGGTGATTTGTTTCAATGCACATTTCAGATTATTTATTATTCTCATTTTTATTGTCGCCTGGTTGGCTTTTATATGTTTATAATTGGATAATAATTTTCTTTTTTTGTTTTTTTGCTCATGCAACTTAACCAGCATGCTACTGGGGCCTGATTATAGTATTTATTGTTTGGTTTATGGGCAGAGTACAGTGGAATCTTGATTTTATGTACATTGATTTTTCGAAAAATTTGATTTTATGAACGTGAAATTGCAGTCCCAGCTATTGCCATAAATATCCTTATGGAAACACTATTCAAAATTCCGTAAATTTGTTGTAACGATTTTAGGTAAAGCTATTTCAGTCCCCAGCAGAAGTATCGATTCTTTTATATGAAACTATATGACAGAAGTGAATGAATATTCATCAAATCGCATTGATTTTTGTTAACCTATAATGACAATAGGTAATTCAATTTGTGACGCAATATTATTTTGCACATCATCTGCAACGCATTACTATGTATATTGTGAATTGAGCACGTAATTCAGTAATGGGTTTAACGTGCATTTGTTTACGTTTCGATGGTTATGCCACAATGCTCACAAAGAAGAGCATAGGATGTTGTTGATCTTGAAATAGGAACCCATCTGCCTTACCGAGTGGCGAGACTACGCTCGCTTCTTAGTAGCCCACAAGTGAATGTAGTGACCTCACAATAGTGAACAGAGTGATGTCACAATAGTGCACGTAGTTGAGTGTAATGTGATACAGGTTAAACCCAAACAATGTAACATAATTTAAGAACCTAGCCATGTCAAGATGCCGGAGAACACAATGTAATTACAGTCAAAGAAATTTCATTTTTAATAAATTATATTAAAATCGATGGTTTCAAATGCTATGTAAGACTGCTAAGTACAACATTTTGGCATTCGCTATTTTTTTTTATTTTTCTGTAATTTTATCTCAATGAGAAATTTTAGCATGAAAGCAACCAATCATCTTCATAAAAATGGAAGAACTGACGGCTTTCTGTTCAGACATGAGCTATGCAATGAGAAAGGGTTACAATGTTAACATACTTCTATTCAATTGTGTGACATGTAACTACAGTAAAACTTGACTTTCACGTCCCCACATTAAACGTTTTCCGGTCATTTAAAACTTTTTCTTCAAGTCCCAATGATTTCCATAGTTCCGCAATGTACGTCATTCCTTTAATTACGATAGCAATATTTTGAATTGTCCACGATTTACGTTTAACGAGACGATGTCATGTGAGGATATCATCCAGGTTGCATAACTTGTGTAACTCGGTGCTCTGTGAAAGACGAAGTTACAACTTATGCGACAAGTTACCTCTACGGAAGAGAAATAAAATTTGTTCAGGCACACCACCAGTAATTGTGACCTTGCTCACCTGTCACATTGTAATGCCTGGAGAGATTACACTACGTCAATTTTGCCACGAATGTTTACCCAGTTGCTTAAGTTGCGGACTGGCTGATGATATTGCATAGGTGAGGAGATTTTATTATTTCTTCATAAAGTGTCTAATTTTCATTATTTACGTCCTAGTCTTTCATTTGTGGTTATTATATTGTATTATTACAGTTTTTAAAAAATCCTCCAGACAAACTCTGTCCTCATATATCTACAAACAAACCCATAAAATCTCTCTTGTCATTTTCTTCCTTGATTCCTGAGTAGCTTTGATTGGATATCATCAATCTCCACTGCTTTCCCCACCTTAGTTTCTTGTAATGTTTACTCTGTATGATAAGACACAAGATATAGCACTTATTCCACAGTTTTTTATTAGTGGTGCAACACGTTTCAGTGGTTAAGCCATCATCAGGTACAAAAATAATTAGTCAAGAAAGCGGTTTATATGCCCAACTAGGCGGGGGCAGGGGAGGGAACAGTTGGGCGAGGGGAGGGAACTGTTGGGCGAGGGGAGGGAGGTGTTAGGTGGGGAGGAGGAGGTGGCAGGGGGGACACTGGTAGGTTGACATAGGTAGGACACGGCGAGTCAATGAGTGATTTTGGGAAAAGAATGGGTAGGAGTGGGGAGTGACATTTGAATAGCTGGTTGTTCATGAGGTACTCCTCCCCTTGCTGAACAATTGCAAATTGTTCCAGCACATCCAATCTCTGGCCTTTCCTCTCCATATGGAGTATCTCCAGGTGAAACAGGCAGTGGTGTGCTGTGTCCAAGAGGTGTTTGGCAACGAGGGAAGATGGGTCCTCTTTCTCCCAACATTTGCGGTGTTCATTCATACGGGTGGCGAAGTTTCTACCCGTCTGCCCAATGTAAGACTTTGCACAATCACTGCACTTCATTTTGTACACTCCCAACTGGAGGGTGGGGTGAAATCGGTCCTTCGAGTGGCATAGGAGGTTACCCAATGTCACTGGATTGTGAAAAGAGTTTTTATGTTTGTCTTTTGGAAATACTTTAGCTATTTTGGAAGAGAGATTGCCAATATAAGGCAATCTACGCCACTTCCTAGGTTTTAGTGGGGGCACTGAAGGAGTGTAAATATTATTGATGGCCAACTTCTGGCGTTTTTTACACCAAATGCTATCGATTATATGCCCTTGATAGCCATTTGCAGAAGCAATGTGTCTAATTACCAACTCTCTGTTAAACTCAATGGGCTGCAAAGGTAAAGCCACCAGTCTGTGAATCAACGAGTTGAAAGCTGCAAGCTTATGAGACATGGGATGAGAAGAGTCAATTGGAATAACTGCGTTGTTATAGCACTGTTTTTGAAATACCCCGAAACTGTGTCTGCCATTAACTATAGATATCTCCAAATCTAGAAAGTTCAACTGTCCTTCAGTGTCTCTCTTCATCTTAAAATTGATATGACGGTGTTGGCTATTTAAAAGATTGAAAAAACAATCCAACTGACGATCGCTACCGGACCAACAGCACAACATATCATCCACATACCTGAACCAATACGTCACATTGTTTAAAAGAAGATGCCCAGAAGTAAAAAGTTTAGATTCTAAATTCTCTATAAAAATCTCTGCCAACAATGGGGAAAGGGGTGAGCCCATGGCTAGGCCTTCCGTCTGGTGGTAAAATTTGCCATTGAAAAGGAAATAATTCTGTTGAATGCAGGATTCCAGGACGGATTGAAACTCCTCCACGATGACGTTGTTGACTAGCGAATCTTGTAGAATGAGTCTCGTCAATGGGGACCGAAGTGAAAAGAAAGACATCGAAAGATACCAATCTTTACCAATCGATGTTTGAGACTACAGGTCTGATAGGAGTTCCCTCTTTGTGAATTTTGTGGAGGCCAAATAATCTGGGGAGGAGGGGATTCATTTGAATTAGCTTAAATTTCTCCTTTTTGAAAATTTCGTCTTAATGAAATCAACCTACCAAAGAACTGCATATCTTTCGATGTTGATAATCTTTTCCTTTTGGTCCCCATTGACGAGACTCATACTGAAACTCATACTTGGATGCCCTGGAACAATTTGAAATTGTTAAACAAGGGGAGGAGTACCTCATGAACGACCAGCTATTCAAATGTCACTCCCCACTCCTACCCATTCCTTTCCCTAAATCACTCATTGACTCACCACCGGTGTCCCCCCTCCCACCTCCTCCTCCCCACCTAACACCTCCCTCCCCTCACCCAACACTTCCCTCCCCCGCCCCCTCCTAGTTGGGTATATATACTTTCTTGGCTTTTTTGACTCATTATTTTTGTACATGATGATGGCTTAACTGCTGAAATGCGTTGTACCACCAATAAAAACCTGTGGAATCAGTGCTATATCTTGTGTCTTATCATGATATCATTCTACTACGTCTCGCCAGACACAGATATGTGTACTCTGTAATCTATGATGTATCTTACTATCCAGTATTCCTCGTCCCAGCTGATCCTTATCTATGTCATTCTCCTCTTCTGTGCCCAAGTTTCCTTGCCTCTCATTAGTGCCTTGAAGTTCTTCCCTTATTCCTTCCCCATATGCTGAATCAGTAGCTCTCCTGATTTACAACTCATGAACAGTATTGTGTTCCACTTCTTGATGCTGGATAATATTCTAACCTTTGATTACAGGGTGCCTATTTCTCCTTCTCACTGGAGCCTCTCAATCTCCTCACATTGACCTCTCTGCCACTTTTCTATCACTCTTTGTTTCACTCTTAAGTCTATTCCTCATTTCCTTACATTTTATTATGCCTAGCTGTGTGTATATGTTTCTATTTCCATCATTCATCAATTTTCTCCATCATTTCTGCCATTATTCAATATTTCTTGACCCCTCTAGTGTCTACTGCACCTATTTTTTCCATCCTTCATCATCTGTTTGCCCTTCTGCATCTTCTTTTATACATCTGTTGTATCTAATTATTAGTTATTTTTTAAGGTTATCCTGTAATTTTCTTTTGTTGTTGGATAAACTATACTAAATAAATTAATAAATAAATCTGTTCACTGATTCCTGATATTCCCCTGATTTACAACTTCTAGCTTTTTACGCTGTTCCTAAATATTTGCACAACCATTATGTAATTTCGTTGGTATCTATATCCCCTTGCATTTCAAGTGAGAGATAATGGTATAATTAAAGTTTTGTTGAAGTTATATTTCAATTTTGTTAACTTGCCATTCAATGAAGACAAGACATTGGGTAGGCAAATTCAAGATGCGAGGATTTATTCTTTCAGGCATAACTTTCATCAAGTTATGCATACCCTTAATTTACACCTTTTTCGTCTTGTTCCCCACAAATGTGTAAAAGAGGGGTTTTTCCTATATTTTTCCCACCAGTGTTGCATGCAGTATGAGTAAAATACATTTTTTCTTCTATAGGAACATGATTCAGAGACTGAATTCGATATTGTCAATCTTATCAGCCCAGTTTTGTCAGATTATTACCAAGTACTCATTCACTGTGCTGAAACAGCCAATTTGCCGGCTCAAATCAAATTAAGCTTGATTCTAGTCCATTTGATTCAATTCTGAAACCAAGAATTTAATTCTATTTCAAGGAATCCGATTTATTCTTTCCCTTTGGATATTAATTTATGTTTGATGGGATACATTTTAAAATGCTCTACCTAATGAATATATGCCTAAATGATCTATTTGTCGTAAAAATAGTTCTAATGGCTAAGAGTATAACTGTATACTCGTTTGCACATTTTTCAAAATAAGCTAATATATTGATATTACATAATTTCATTTCTCAAAAAACTGAAAGTTGGGGTCCGCAGGTGTTATGTAAACATGATTCTACTGCACTCACAGACTCATTTTTGTGATGAATATATCTTTTACATTGCAATTGTCATTTCTTATTGTTAGAAGGTAGTATCTAAATATTGTCATTTCTTTATGTACTCAATGTGAATATATGCAAGTTATTCATATGATATGCACTTAATGCTGGAGATTTGATTTGCTGAATGTTGTAATATAATAATATCTTACAATTTTATGGTTCTGAATGGGAGTGTGTTATGCCATTATAGGTTTGGTGTTCTGCTTTTTTATGGTGGGGTATGGTATATTGTTGTCATGAATTTTATATTGTAGCCTCTGCATGTTATTTTCTTTTTGATGTTGTGAAGGCTAATTCATGTTTAGAGTGCTGCATTACAGATATTTGGTATAATGTCATTGTGATACTTATTTCGGTCTATTAAATTATAATTATTGTGCATTCAATACCTGATATGTCATTGTAAAATATTTTAACAGTGTTTTAAATTATATTTTGAGACTGACTAATAATATCATACTGTTAATTTTCTCATTAATTTATGTTGTTACCTACAGGGAAAACTTAATTCTACAGTTGTCCAGACCTCCATACTCAAGATCTGCTTCTGAACTTTGGAAAATGTTATTTTCTTCAGCTTTAATTTTAATTGTTTTAATGATTCCACCTGTAATTTTTTAATAAATGCACTTTTTCTATATTTGCCATAGCTTATTATTACCATGCACTTTTATGGTCAACAAATTCACTATCAATGCTTGATAATTTAGGGTGAGTGATACGGTAATATTCTTATCAATGGGATGTTAGCACTCCTGTGTGTTTAAAGAAGCATATTTAGACTGCAATGTTTTCTTCCATAGTATTTATGACTGAAAATAGTGGTATTTGTAAAATGTTCATTGAATGCATCTAGTATCACAAGGTAGATCAGATGTAGTTAAAGTATTTTCTCATCTAAGATATTCTTATTTATAAAAAAATAATATTTTTTCTTGATACATAGGGAGACTGATTATTTTTGAAACTGTAAAGCTGAGACTGAAGGAGGGACCTTGTGGATAGGTCATTGATTATTGACACACGGTCAATGATTATTTGTATGAAATTTTGTGTCATGCCTACGTAACAATTGTTATCTCGTTTGAATCAGAGCAAATGTAATCAATTAAGAGACAGTTGCTTTATGATCAACTGATTCAATTAATAAATATGAGTTATGTAGTCTGAAATTTAAATAACTTAACTTGATAAAAATTAAAATGTGAGTTAGTCGGAAACTTTTTCCTGAGGGATGGCATTGAGCAATATCAAGATTAAATCTGCCTTCTTCATTGACCTCGCAGTATCTTTTAACTCTCATTTTATGGCAATTACATGGTTGATTCATTATTTTCATCTCTTGTTTTCTGTTTCATAAGTTTGTGTGGCAGATTGGGTGATATTATTTGGGTTGCATTATCAAATTGTGTTATTCTGACTGCAAAAACCTATATGGAGGTTATATTGCAGGGTATGAACTCTAAATTAGCTAGATAACTGCAGTATACAGGAACTTAAATGGTAGATGGCTGAAAACTAACTTATATGGCAAATATTTTTGGGTGTTTAAACTTGCTCTCAGGCCATCATAGAAAAGCGACTGTGTTTGCCGAGAGTTACTGGGCAAATGATTTTGAGTTTTTTCCGCCAAGGCTTAGGTGCAGATTGGGCAAGGGCATTGCCTCAAGCATGATGGATACAGTATTGAAGTCACAGAAAATAGACACTAGCATGTATAAGTTTTGCCAATATTTTGTTTGCACTACCACCTTTCTCCAGGACAGTGGGATGCATAATGGTGTGAATAGGTGGGGCAGGGAGTAAGTAATGGAGTGAGAGTAGAGTGATGAAAGATGATAATAATGTTCAAGGAATTACATCCCCTATGAATAGGGTAAATAAAAATCTAATAATAGAGTTCACTGTAGTGTTCATGATATTACAAAAATTAGGGGTTCAGTAGATACTACAAAAACATTGGATACATTGTGACAACGTACAATTTTGTTTGCAGTATTACAATTATTGTGTTTAGGTCTGCAGGAAAAACACAGTGTAGGCAATGGTAATAAACATGAACTAAAGATGAGAAAGTTGATTACACAATACAGAACATCACTAGGTGGATATGACAAAAACAATAGATTATCATTCAAATATTACAAACAAAGGGATTTTTCTTTTAGGAGTTTGAAAATTTTTCTCTTGAATATGCTCAAGGATGGAGGGTCTTTGATATTTTTGGGAGGTCGTTCTACATATGTGATCCTTCAATTGTGACATTTCTGATAACCTCTTGGATCGGATTTGGGACCCATAGAGATAATCAGGATCCATCCTAGTTACAACATTTAGGGACTTTACCTTAATTGGATGAAATTCAACTAAATAATGAGTTCATTGTGTTTAAAATGGGAGTACATGAATTTGTGCTTTGTTTTTAAATCAAGCCAAGAAAGTGTATTTAGGTAGGGAGAAATATGGTCCTCCCTCCGCAGATCGATGACATATCTGACACAAGAGTTTAAGAGACGCTTGAGGTTGATATTAAGTTCCTCAGTTAAATCATGAAAAACCAAATTGTAGTAGTCAAAATGTGGAAAAATAAGGGAGGAGATCAGCTGTGTCCTCAAATGTATGGGCAGCAGACTTTTGTGTATTTTCAGCTGTTGGAGGATTGCATTAACCCTATTAGCTACCTTCATTATGTTTCTTTCCATGGCAAATTATTTGTTATCATAACACCTAAATTTTTTACACTGTTGGAGTAGGGGACACTGGTATTTTGCACGTAAATCATGGGTAGTTTTACAAGGTTAAGGTTACCCTGGAATAGCCATAACTTTTGTTTTGTTACTATTTAATACAAAATCATTTTCCTGGGCCCACAAACTGATTGCAGAGACATCATCATTCAACTTATTAAATGTTTCCATGAGGTCACTTGGGTGACAATAGCAATAGATTTGCAAATCATCAGCATATAGCATATACTGACAATTTGAGATACAGTTTGGGAGATAGCAGACATATAATGAAAACAATAGTGGACCAAATACTGACCTTTGTGGTACACCGCTTGAAATGGGAACCCATTGTGACCGGTTTCCATGAGAATCTTTCACTAACTGACATCGCCCATGTAAGTAGGAAAAGAACCAATTTAGTTACAAACAGGAAAAATTCAGATTTTTTATTTTTTGAACTAATAGTGTATGATTTATGCGGACAAATGCTTTGTTAAAATCAAATAAAACCAGGATAGTTAACAATTTTCTGTCAATGGCATATCTTATGTCATCTGTGACTTTAATGAGAGTGGACTGCTTTGAAAAATTCTTATGAAAACCTGATTGGTTTGGGCCAGCGTCGATGTTTATGTCACTGAATGTTAAGTGGGGCTTATTTAACTTGGCTTGAATTAATGCAGAGGCAGTACTGGACCTGACAAAGTGAACAATAATTAAAGTCTGTTTTGGGGACCGGTAGGGCCCAAATGACCAAGCAGTTTCACATGAAAGGAAAAGTCAATGTTGTTAGGGTCAACCTTGACCCTGAGGCCAAGGCCAACTTTGCACATAAGTTGTTCAATGTTCTCCTCATTGGAAACTGGGATGCCACAGATCTCTATAATATTGCACAGCTGATCGTGTTCAACTCGATTTAAGTGTTGTTCCAATTCACTGAGGTTGTTCTTGAGGCATACATTTTTGCTAGTCAAGTGACTCAGAGAGTCGTTAATTTTGGTTCGTGAGGAATTTATAACTTCAAGTGATTTAGAATAATCACTGAACTTATCTTGCCGATTAGAGATAGATTTGCAAATACAATCTGCTGAAGGTTGAAAGATGAAGATGAATTGGATTAGGAGGGATTATACTAACGTGTTTTGTTGATACCTGGTTAGTTAAAGTTTTTGAAGGCCCTAATAAACACATCATTCTATAGTTTTTAGTTGAGAAGACAAGGGAGTGGGTGGCAAGTGTACCAACTTTGTATCGATTTCCAAATTTTAAGTTGTGTACCGAAGCATGTTTGTTGATGAAAAGTTGATTATGAGGGAAGATTATGGTAGGAGTAATAACC
The DNA here is from genome assembly GCA_933228895.1 of Platycnemis pennipes. Lineage (NCBI taxonomy): Eukaryota > Metazoa > Arthropoda > Insecta > Odonata > Platycnemididae > Platycnemis > Platycnemis pennipes. Next base: position 83,260,465 of record OW121846.1, read on the forward strand.
ATTCATTTGGATAGTATGGGGAATTGTGTGGAGGGTGATATATAAAGCAGGGTAGACTTATCTAATCGGATATGGAAAAGGCTTTTGAGGGTATTCTTGAGGGTATGTCTCGGAATTTGATTGTGCACTGAGAGAAGTTGAAATTACTCTTACCAGGAAATGCTTTGGTAGCCATTTTCCCAGTCTGATCAGGTAACATATTACCAACACTATTTTTTTTTTCATTGTCCCTTTTGCTCATCTTTAAATGCCTCGCAAACCTTTCTGGCATTCTTTAAACCTACAGCTGGGTATCCTGCAATTTCCACTGGTTAAGAAACTGTCCATCTCTGAGGATCACTCAATTTTTGTGGGCTTGTGGTTTTCCTTACGTCTTCCCAGTATTGGGCAAGGGCCTAGCCATGTTGATACACTGATTCCCATCAGATCACCGAAGTTAAGCAACGTTGGGCCCGGACGGAGGTTGGATGGTTGGCCCTCCTCCATACCTTTGCCGCGGTGCTCTTGTCCCCTGTCTGCGAGTGGTGGGCAGGTTAAATGTGGGTTGGCACAATGGATCTAAAGAGGTCTAAGTGCCAGGGGGCTCCAGAGGCTCCCACCCACCCCTCCAGTTTACATTTTATATCTTCCCTGCGTATCCTGCGATTTCCCCATCTGATCCTTCTATCCTATGCATTGCTTTATGGTGACGTAGTTCTGCATTTTCACTAATAGATGACATCTACATTCACTTTTTGAAGGATGACTACACACATGTTCTTCCCTCTTTACTTTTGACGTACTTATTTCAAAGGTAAAAAAAATACATTTTTTTGACCAGATATCGAAAAAAATTACCCAGCTGTAGGGTTAAACCACCAAACCCTTGTTCAAATTACTCGCCCCTCTGAAAGCCTCCCCCACCCTCTGTAGCAACTCCTGTTGCAAAACTTATAGTGTTCCTGATTACCCATCGTCATTCCATATAGTATCTCTTTTTCTCAGCACACAATTCTCCACCTCTCCTGCACTACCATCACAATTATGTACATCTTCCTATAACTTCCTTTCAGTATTTGCCTCTCCACAACCTCTTGTAGTATTATTCGTTGCTTCTCCTGCAATATATTTCCTGCTTTATCTATCTATTCGTTTCTTTATATTGTATTTTATTCTATGAGAGCTCTGTTTCTAAATTTCTTATTTCCTCATCAAATGTTGATTACTTTTTACTCACTCATCAACCGTTAAATACAGAAATATTAAATACATCTTGCCATCCCTGATATTGACTGAATATAAATATTTTTCTGCATTTCATCTGATTGCTTCTTGTTCATCTCAGCTTGTTTGTTAGTCATAGAAAAGGAGGAGTGATCTTGCTTGATAACTCTGGTTCTGGTAAGGAGGTAATTTGTCTTACATTAAAAAAAAAGCAGATCCTTACAAAATAGTGCATGTTTCTTTTTAAAAACCTTTATACAGCATGTTAGATGTTGTGCATCATACTTATCTGTAGTTATCTAGCTATTGCTTTGACACTTGGCTTTGGGATATGGTCTTGCGTGTACATATTTTTTTTTTAATGGTAGTATTAGAACTTTGGCTTGGGCTTTGTCTATTATATTTGGGCTAACATTATGTAATTATGGTGCTGTAAATGAGCAGTCCATGCAGGAAATGTTATGATCCAATATAAGCAGTTCTTTTCGTGAAGCTGACTTTCAATTTCCTTTCAAATTGTTTCACGTTATGAGCTCTCTAAAAATGTTCCATTTCTGAGAATATTTTGTATTGCTAAGGGGAAAGATGGTGATCCTAAATATGGGTATTTTAACCAATTAATGAACTTCAGAAATTAGAAAGTTACTATGATAATGCATTAAGTTTTGTTGCTTATGATTTTGTGCTGTACAAATTGCTTAAGGACATTGAAACAAAACTTCGTCATGTACTTGTTTGATGTTTTAGTTACTTTAGGTCATTATGTGTTTTATCTTTATCCCCATGAGTGTCAGGTGATAGATAACCTGAAATGATGATGCCTTTGAAAGGCCGAGATGTTTTGTTGAATAAGGCAGAATCTCTTCTAATTGCTTTTAAGTAACATATTAGGATAGTAATTTTCTTTTAGTTGTGTCCATCATTTATTTCTTTTATTTTCATTTGTGTAGCATGAATTAGAATTTGACTTTTTTTTAAATGTTGTTGAACATATTGTTTTTCACATTATGAAAATATATTTTTGAAAATTAAGTGAACTTGAAAAACAATAAACTTCGTATCTTGGTAAAATAGCACCTATGTAAAATCTGGAATTTTATTTTAAAGTGTTAATCATATTAGCTACATTTCAATTACAATGAAAAAACAAATACGTAGTAAGAAATATATATCACATTCTGGAAATGGGAGTCCTGTGCATTTCAAATACCAGTAAACAGTTGGTGTACCCAGCAACTGATCATGTATATCCTTGGCAATCATTGAATGATCTTATTACCTTCATCAAGAATATTGACTTGGAGATCAGCATGGATGTTAATTAACACATTAAAAAAATAAAATCCTTGATCACGCCTCACTGACAGTCTTCACAGATCTCTATTTAGCCAGATATAGAACACATATTGCTATGCTGAAGCTGTTTTTTCCCCAGGGAAAAGGTGTGACACCATAAACATGGCATTAGTACAGATTCCTCCATAGTGGAATTTGTACCAGAACTTATTTTTCTGGCAAGATTTTCTGTTGTTAAAAATGCATGCAAAGAGAACAATTTCGAAAATGACATAGGTCTCTTTTCCAAACTTCTCATTCTCCTTAATTAAACATATTGATAATTGACATATCTGTCACAAATGAATCAGTTGTGATAAAGTATTGTTATGTAATTTTTTGAGATGGCTTTTATTTCATACATTATTTGGTGGTTAGCAGAAGATGCTGCAATCCTTGGAATAAGAACTTCCATTTTTTTGTGGAGATTTTGCCTTAGAGCAGCAAAATAATTGAAAATTGATCAAATCCTATTTCATCCTACCTGATTTGAATCATTTTAAAAATTGAGTGGAATAAAATTTTGGTTCCCATATTTGAGATTTGCACACTGCAAGAAGAGTTTATTTTGTGAAATATAAAGCACTGCAAGTGGACATGGTTGGAGTTGTAGGGTTTTTTGGTGCTCTAGGGGCTAAGGTTATATCTGTCTAACCTCGTTCTTTAATCCTAAGAGAAACACAACATTCATGACCTGAGTAACCTGTGGCCTGGCTATCACAGTTCTTGTTTGATGACTGGACTGGTAGATGTGATTACCAGTCTCGAATAAACCTGTTTTTATCATGCTCTAATCCACTGAAGTCTCGTCTTCTTAGAACAAGCATTAGAGGGACTTGTGCTGCCACTAATGTGAAGAAATAGGAAGTTTTACAAATCGAGTCCCTGTAGTGCAGTGTCAAGTGAGGCTTAAATTTACTACTGTGATTTTTCAGTGCCAAAATGACACTTCATTGAGCACTTTGCTGAAAATGAAATGTGCAGCAAAAGGGTTAAATTATTGTATTTATGAGGAAGTATGACAATACCTAAATGTTTTATCATAGATTAAGATTGTAAGTTTGAAAGAGTTCCTCTAAAGGCAGCCCTAAGGCATTTCAACCTATTGTTCGATTGTGCCAACAGCCCTTCTGGTGATTCACACATAGAGGCCAATTGCCTTACTGAAAGCCAACAAGTCAACTATAGAAATTTCTCTAACCTTCCTGGGCTCCATGAATGGTGTATCCAGGTACCTATTTTGAGTTATCATCACAGCAGGACACTCGCATAATATGTGGGATGCGGTTTCTTACCCTTTTCACACCACCGCCTCCTGAGTCCTGATACCACTTGTAATTGACCCCTATTGAGTGAAAGGAATCTTTTTTCCTTGGTTCTGCTATATGTAATTTGGCCTGTTGAAGACTTGGTATGGTTCTCCAGATCTCAGAATGCCAGACCCCAAAGTCATATTCAAGCATCCCTATTAAGGTAGCAATAGGTATGAATGGCTCTGGTCCAGTTGGGTTGAGGTTGGGCTGGATCCAGCCTAAGCCAGCTTATTTTCAGATATACCTGCACGGTTCAGTACCCATAAAAGCTTCACCTTGCTGCATCCACCTATCTCATTGAGTGCCTCACAACAGTCCTACAGCAGCTATGATTTGCACTAGGGTGATACCAGGGCTTTTAAAGCTGACCGACTATCAATACACATGTGTATTGTCTATAAACTTCCCTATTTGATAGTATATGCACTGTATAGAAGTGCATATACCTCTGCCGTAAACACTGTATCATACCCTGATGGAGTGAGGCCTAACTGTTTGTACTACAGCAGTAGATTCCTTCTCCCACTCTTCTTTCTTTCCTGGGGCCATCTGTATACAGTATATCGGACCCCACATGGAGTTTCTTCCCTTCCAGTTCAGTCCCCTTTTCTGTGTCGGAGAAGCAGGTGTTGAAATGAAGGGGTGATTGGTTCAACCTTGCCCTCATTTCATCACTGCCCATCTCAAGGATGGGGCTCAACATTGTGAGCTCAGTCCAAACTTGTCTATGGCCAAATTAACTTCCTTTGTCATACCACTGCCCTACTCATTTTAGATTCAGTTTCTTCTTCAATCCCACTGCCTTCCTTTTGGGGGGGTTGAAGCAGAGGGAGTCTCTGTCAGCCCGTCCCTCCACCGTGGTGTCCCGCAGGCAATTGCCTCACCAGCAGTTCTCCTATGAGCAGGAGGGTCCAAAAACCACCCATAACATTCCTCTGCTTCTGACATTTCTTTTCGTCTCCTATTTTCTTGCGGCTCCACTCCCCTTTTTCCTGTCGAGAGGACCTCCATCCTTGTTGAGATGATCCCCATGGTCGGAATCGAACACTTTGGGGGAACCCAGACTCGCTGCCTCCTGAATAGTTGGTTCAGATGTGTCATAGAGTTCGCCCAACTCTTTTCCCAAAGGGTTGGAGGGGCAACTGGATGAGCGGCTTTGCCAATGGGATTCATCCTGATTGGAAGCCCCACCGGTGCACTCCAACAGTATTGCTTCCTGCACAGAGGAAATCGGACTACCAGAGCCCATGAGGGTGCCTCTCAGCACTCTCCATAAAAGTATTATTGTTTGGTTCCATGGTTAAACTCACGGGTAGCTAGGGAAAAAAGGGCCTGCTCATGCAGGGCCTGCATGCGTGGTTAAGGGTAATTAAAACCAGAGATGAAAGTTGTCCAAGTTCCTTGATCAGTAATATTATTAGGATTGAACCAATACTGACTGCTATGGCGAATATTGCACACCTAGCTTAATCATAAAACAAGCACAATACCTATGCTCGAGGCGTGTTCCAAACATGTGTCCTATATGTTACCTTTGTTCGCTCGTTATCATCCTGGCTAGGGCAGAGTCGAACCAAGCCTCTGGAATAACCCTTCAGAATTAGCTTTTTTATTCAATTGCGCACATTCACCTGAGTATTTATGCTTTCAAAGTTAAGGTCAGTCATCTAACTTGTTTGATTTTTCTTTTTCACGATTCTGCATTGAAGCTGTCATTTAAGCATCTTCCATTTGCCATTATAGTTGGCCATACCCTGGCTAAAGCACTCACCGGTGGCTACAGTCATTACCATCCATAACAAACAGAGACATTCTCATTTCACTTTCATATATTTTTCAATTTCGTACTAGTAGACACCCATTTCTTTTTTTACAGCATAATTTAGAATTTGAAATCCTAATGCAATAAAAGGATTGATTGTAGTTTCGACTACGACTTCCAGATTGGCGTAGTGAAGTCATTCGCTGGAGGAAGCAATAGATGACTAACTTCAGCAGAAAAATTGGTCTTAATTAATTTGATGAATACTGACCAAGTAAGAGAGCATTTTGGAATCGTAATGGCAGCTTGAAACACTTCTCTAGCACGATTCAATGGACCACCCATCACCATTAAAAATGCTTGGTAAAATATTTTAAAACACATTCCACTTGAGGTTAAATTTTTACCTAGCGTCATCATACTGCTATCACCTCAGCAGGGGTTATGTGGACCAAGGTTTACTACTCCTTTAGTTACCCAACATTTAAGCCTAAATCACGGACATTTTGCATGGACTGCGGCAATGGTGTCTCAAAAGACAGCTGAAAAACATAACATCCTAAATGATCATTTTGGGGATAGCTCAAATGATAGGAAAACACATTCCTTATTTCATCATTTGATCAAGTTCTTCTTTCCACCTCTGTAGACGTACATGAACCCGAAAGACAGCAATCAGCAAATGTGGAATGCGGAGGCCAGTAATCGAACATCAATTGTAGATAAAATGTAACTGTCAGAGGTAGAAATTAAATGGGCCATGTGTGTAAACAGAAGGAAAACCTTTTACTTGCATAATTCCAAGTAAATCCTTCCAAGAGGTATGAATAAAAACTGAAGGAAAACCTTTAACTTTTATTAAGAAGGAAAAGGTTCTTCTTTTGACTTTTTGCTCAAGATTGAAGTAAAAGGGATGCATAAAGTTTACCTTTTACTGAAAATCAAATCCTTCAAAGGAGATGCATCTACTCAGTTGCTAAGTGAAAGGCTGTACTTGATCTTGGCAGAAATTGTTAATGTGCGGAACGTGAAAATTTATAAACCTTGTTCAAATCCACTTGAAAAGGAGTTCAAAAGTTTGTTTGGGTTCGAGGAAGAGAATACTCAGGAGTTAGCAAACACTGTCTCAGGGGAACCTGTCCAGTTTCCATGTGGGGCACTGATTCCATTACATAAGATGATGATATTTTTAAGATATATTCCCAATCCTGGACATCAAAATGGCATCGGTGAGGAGCTAGGGGTGGACCAAAGTATAGTATTGTGAGCTGTATCCAGTGTTGTTGAAAGTATAATTACACAACCTGGCCATTGGATTAAATTTCCAACTACCAAAAATGAAGCAATGGAAGCAACTGTGGCAAAGTAAGCACGGTTTCCCAGCTGCTATTGGTGTAGTGGACTGTACTCATGTAAGCATTGAGAAGCCTAGGTTGCATGGAGATGAGTATATCCTTCGCAAAGGTAATGCTACACTGAATGTGGAGGAAACTTTCAACGTGAGAGAAATGTTTAAAAGCATTATTTATGTTCAAATGTGTTACAGTTTTTAGAATTGCACATTTTTTCTTGTAAAAATTTTAGCTATTCTTTAAAGTACTGTTCTTGAATTTCTGCTGTTGTAGCAGCACTAAACATTGCAGTTCTTATTGGGTCAAATTCCTAGTTGTATCAGTTTAAAAATGATACAGGGGTGTTTTTTTGATGTGGTACAGCAAATGCTGCATTTGCAGTCTGAGTAGCTGCATCATTTACAAAGAGTGTAGTGCCACTAGAACCATCTCTGGTGCAACTTGGAATCTCTCATTTGCCGAAAACAGAAGTTCATTGTTTGATTCAGCATTTTGCCCAATTTTGGTTTCTTCGTCACTTGTTGACAACATGAATATAATAATTAGTGAACCGACAAACACAAGAAAACTCAAACTCACAACTGAACTGGTCAATGCTCTCCGTCTAGCGTTAAAGCAACCGCTGATTCCTTTATTTCCAAGCAAACAAGTTAATCATTTACCCCTTAGTCGAAGGATTTGCTTGTAAGTTAAAGCAAATCGTTATGCATACAAAGTGAAGGATTTCCTTTCACCTCTACCTTTTTCTAAAAGCATTTGATTTTACTTCTACCTTATCATTTTGAGCAAATCCTTCCTTTTATACACATGGCCCAATATCTCGCATGATTCTGTGGGACAAAGAAAATGACCGAGTGAGTGGCGGAAATTATAACTCAACCTATGATATTCCCTATCCGTGAAATCTATAGCTTAAATGATCCCTGAATACCTACCTGAGAAATGACATTGAGATTCAAGCTTTAACTTGAGTATTAAATACTGAAATTAATACATTTCATTGCTAGTAACATCAATTTCGATGTAAACGTAATTCGATAGTGATGATTTCGCGCCGGTCAAGCACATGAGAGCCAGTTTCAAACTCTTTGAGTTCTGAATCAGGTTTACTCTGAAATAATTTAAGAAATAAGTCATTTTAGATTTTTAATGGAATTTAGCCATCGGTATTGCATTCACTTACATTGCACGTTTCTGATGTCAGTGGTGAATCATCAAGCCAGCGCGCCTTTTTTCATAGTTTATGATTCGTTCGTCGCAGCCAATGAGGGCTAGTATGTGAACAGGTGGAAGTGAATTAACTCGCTGGATTTAATACCGGTTTCAAATGCATTGCGGGGAGATGAAGGCGCTATCAAGAGGTCAGAGATGAATATAGTAGTTATTTGTTCCATTGTGAAGAAGCTAATGACGTCATTGATGCATTTGCGTAAATAAATTTTTTTTATGGATGTCATGTGTTGCTGTTCGCGCCGTCAGGATCAATTTTAGTTGGATTATAAGTAGCAAAATGTTGCTCGTTCTGTACATGTAAGTAATGAATGGTTTGAAACGAACATCCAGAAGGGGAAAACATTGACAGCGTCAATCATTTGTCTCGATGCAAAGTGCCCACGAAATCGAATGATGTGCATTACATGTTCATCACCGCACTTTCGTTGCGAATGTTTTTGATCTTGTGAGCTGACGACAGAAGTAGATGTCTTTTAAGCCCCTGGCAGAGAGGCCTCGTCTACTTCCTGGTCATTCGACGTTCCCGAATAGTAATTTTAGTCTGTAGTTCATGGTCCTTATGTTATCACGTGTTTCTGACTTCTTGTATTTGAGGAAGTAGGATGATCGTTGTTTTGCCTCTTCAGTATGGCATAAGTTGAGTACATATCGCATATGGCTCAAATTCTGATATGATGTTGTGTATATCCCATATGATGCTCATTAACATTTTCCTCTTTCATCATGCATGCACTGAAATTTTCGTCGTACTGGTGTCCTAATTATTTATTTGAATTTTTCTCTTCCTCTTCAAGCTTAATTACAAAGTCATAATTCTTGTTATGAAAAGTGATGCTCAGGGCACTTCATTAGGTTAAGTAGTACTTCACTGACATCTAAGAGGTCTACTCCAGAGTCTAAGAGAATCTACTTGAACCTTCCAACTGCCGGCTTGTGTTTAATTAAATTAAATATTCATCATCATATCGTGTTATTCCTTATTATCTTCTTGTCTTTCCCTGAAATTTTAACGTCTCATTCCTTTAACCAGAGGAGAGTCATTATGGTCACAAGAAATTAAAGTAACTTTCTCCAAGCATTATCAAAATTTCCTCCCAAGGTTTGAGAATAAACCAAAAATTGTTCCACCATGTTACTCTGTAAATGAAACTTTATATACTTTGTAGTTTTCCATACTTTTTTATTTTAGCCTCTACTGTTTTCAACATCTCAGCATCATTTTCAAGAGTAAGAGTACTCTTGAAAATGATGCCGAGACGTCGAAACCGGTAGAGGTTAAATAAAAAAAGTGTGGAAAACTACAAAGTATCTAAAGTTTCATTCACAACGAAAGTGTTCCACAAAGTGAGCTCGTCGATGATGGATTTTATTAACCATGTTACTCGATATTCATGTCAAAAAATAGGTGTGGAAATATGGAGGATATTTAAAGCTGAGAACAAGCCTAACATAACACCATCAGTATTGGAATCCCATGAATTATAAGAAGTTTCTGTTGATGAGTATAATAAATCTAGGTTAAGCTAACTTATCTGGAAAAAAATTTGTAAAACCACTTATAAAAGATGTAAAATTTAATAACGACCAGGTTTCATCGAGTAGTAGACATCATCAGGTCTGATGATGATGTCAGACCTGACAATGTTGACTATTCAATGAAACTTGGTCGTTATTAAGTTTTATATCTTTTATACCTACGAGTTTCACAAATTTTTTTCCAAATAAGTTAAAATGAAATATGTATCACAAAATTAGGCCTGAGACAGTTTTATTTGTAGTTGAAGCTATTTTTGGAAATATTTATTATCTCTAACTTCACGTCTAGAGTTACTGTTCCATTAATTTGTTTTAAAAACTTCTAAATATGGAGGAGGTGGAATTGGTGCATCAAGTTGATTTTTCCTTAGAATTCCCATGAAACATAAAATAATATGTTGGGCCTGTGTATTAGTTTTTCAGACGTTGCTCGCACGTTTAAAAGACCAATTATTGGACAATAGTCCAACTGTCAGTAATATAGCGTACCTGATATCTTTTTGATATGTGAGATTTAGTAGTAATGTCTGTCATCTCATTTGCAACAATGAAAGGGGTTTGATAAACTTCCTTTTTTTTTATTTATCATTCATAAGCCATGATATGGTAGAAATGAGATAGTTTTTAATATTATTCCGTACTTCATAATCCTATGGTAGTCCGGATATTTTTCTCCTGAGAAAACAGTTGGAAAGTCTAGCATAATAATTTTCAGACAGTGAACCCTCACAGCCATTTCACGGAGTCGTATCGGAGCTCTTGAACAAGGTTGCAGAAGAAGTAGAGAGTGAAACTGTACTTCATTTACAGAATGACCATGGAGGTTTCACGCTGTTGCAACATGGTTGGTCTAACATAAAAAATGACCCAATCATTACTACAAGTATTCATACTGGAGAAAGCACCTTTTTGTTCGACACAGTTGATTGTGAAGTGAATTCCAAAATATCAAATTACTGTACAAAATTGGTGAAAAAGTATAAAAATAGTTGAAGAAAAGTATGGGAAAAAAGTTTTTGTCATTTGCACAGATAACGAGAGCAAGATAACTAAGATGCGAGAAATTTCTAAACTTCGATTAGATTATTGTGTTAAATTGTTCTGTTATGCATATAGGCATTTTGTTGCTTAGGATGGAAGAGGTAGTTATGTCTATATATATAGATGTGTTTTTAGCTCTGTACAGTTTTAAAAATTGTTCTGTTTAGATTACACTTATGAAATTTGCCTCTTGTTTTGGGGAAGGAGTATTATTTTCTCATTCATGGTTAAGAAAAGATTGTTGTTATTGTGTCATCTTCAAGTGGGAAAAGTTATCTGGAGCTTAATGCTGTGGAATGATTTGGAATAATAATAAAATCTTTCATTAGGAATGAATGATAAATAAGAAACACTCCCAATTCACACATTTAGAAATGCAGTCTTTCTATTTCATCCTTAACTCCCTCAAGTGTGAAAAGGAGTGTAATAATTCCAAATCCACAGTCTTTTTTTCAATAGACATGGAATAAAAATTTGTTGAAAAAAATTATGTTATTCATACAAATATCAAATATTTGGTACAATTTGGCCAGGTCAATTTTCTTGATGTTGCTTCCGAAAATCCTTCTATTTCTTTTTCATTTTTGCTAGATTGTTCATTGTATGAAATAAGGATTAGTTCTTCCTTTTTATTTTCCACTATAATTGATCATATCAGTAATTAAGATTGGTGTAAAAATAATGGATTACATAGTATAAGCAGTTGTGATAACTAAGCAATTGCAAGCATGCAAATAATGCAATAGACATTATGAAAGTCAATATTCATTGCTTGGTATCCATTTTTTGGTTACTGTCATTTAGCCATTTACTGGTAAGCACACGGTATGAGCCTTTTCACCATGGAATATCATTTCTATATTCATTCCTACATTCATATTCTCTTCCATGAGTATGTTTATTAGCAACATAGTATATCAGTCTTGATTTTAGGACCAGGAATGTTGGTCATGATCATTGTTTTATTGTAAATCAGTTTCAGAATTTTAGTAGTCAATCATGCACCAAGATGCATGATCCCTGTTTCTGCCGAAGTCTATCATTGATCTGTACAGTAATCTATTGTCCTTCATATTGCATGAATGGTTTCTCTATAGAGTTTATTTTACTTAGTGTAAATATATGACTAGCCCAGTGAGAAATGGGTGGTGGAATCAACGTGGAACCCACGTGGAAATTGTAGTGGAGGCTAGGTGGAAATATAACGTGGATACCATGTGATTTTGGTCATGGGATCAACGTGGAACCCACGTGGGAATTTGGTGGATAAATTAAATCGGCAGTAGGTACTGCCCTAAAACTGACAAACCCTAGACCTAGGGGCATGAAACTTAGAACAACTACGGGAGATTAATTAATTAATAAATAAATATTAGAAATATCAATTACTCTTTCAAATGCTGCTGTGGCCACTGAATGGAAATGATCGTTGAATCATCAGTAGACAGGTTGAGTCCAGCCGTAGTCTGCAGTTTCGGACAAAGCGCGCCGATATAAACTCTGATTTTACTATGAAGAAGGATATTCAAAATCTTAATAAAATAGAATTATAAATTGAATGAATGATTTTATGGTGAATTTCCAGCAGGAGTGTAGTGGATATACAAATAAATTCTGCCTAATATGCAAATGTTTAAAACCGCTGATTCTATTTTACATAAATCTAATCCTGCAGTTACATGAATAACATAATTTAGAAATACAATTTCCGATGCGTTTTCACATAACTAGCATGGTTTCAGGATGATAAACGATGCAATGTCACCAGAGAGTTATTTTCCACAAAATAGAAATTCCGTTAAATATTTAATATTAATCACCATGGATCCACTTAAAGTCAATGTGGAACCCACGTTGGTTCAGCCACTCAATATCCATCGCCACCATATATCCACAAATCAACGTGGGTTCCACGTTGATGCCACCACCCATTTCTCACTGGGAGCAAGCCAAAATAGTGTCTATGTAACTGCTAAAGAAGTAGAAGCGAAATAGCTATACCATTCAAGGGAGAGGAATAAAATGATAACTGTATATGAAAATCAAAAGAAAATGGTCTAATTTTTAAGTGGAATCTAGTGAGGAGGGTATACTAATATAACCATACACTACTCAGTGTATGACTGTAGAATTTCTGGTTAATTTGTATGTGTACTCATATGTACTCTATTGTATCTAATTTCATAATCCCACAATCAGATTTTTCTGGAAAACAATGTAATAATTACAAATGAATGTCCAAGGTCATGTCAGGATCAATGCTATGGAATTTAGCATCACCAAAGAAGAACACTGCTATTTTGTTCTTGTGTATTGGTTTTATTGTGTGACCAGTTTTGATTTATTACATCATTTTTAAGGGTGAAAATATTTGGTTTTAACATGTTATATATCCAGGTGGGAGTTGGTGGTGAAAGGGAGAGTTTTAGTGGCTGTGATATCGAGGTTGGTAACGTGCTGGCCTGGCAGTCCAAATGTACCTTTTGCTGTTTAACTATAACTTTGGCTGTTGGAGCACCTAAAAGTTAAGACTACTACTAGGTATGCAGCTTGTGGAAGAACCATGCAGAGGTTTGGGGGTGCACATAATTTATATGGGGAAATCTGCTGAAACACTTGAGAATATTGTTGCCACTGTTATTGTTCTTCATCAAGGTCCAGTCTTCCCGTCTTGGTCTGCCTATGTTGTCTGCTGTCCTCTCTTCAGGTTGGCACCGTAGGGGTTAGGGAGATAAGTTGCTTTTCACTGGGGTGATTTTCAGGAGTACTGAGTGGTGGAGTTTGGGGGTACGGGTTGAGGGAGTTTTGGAAGTTCCACAGGTTTGGGGTGGGGGTTTGGACTGGTGTGTTAAAAAAAAGAAGGGTGGTAAGGGTTTGAATTTTATTGCCAGTAAAAGAGAGTTGGTTTGGAAAACATTTTCATTCAGGAGAGGGGCATTGTTTTATTCTAAGTTCAATAATTTGTAAAAGTTATCCATTTTCCCCTTTTCTTCACTATATAGGAATTCATGTACAAAATCACACATACGACTTTATTTTTGATGTGCCTCTTATCATGAAGGCAATTTTCCTTGGCATCTCATGTGCTCCTCAGTTCTCATGGTGGAACTCTGTCCTGTTTGCCCCACTTACATTGCTTGGCAGGTGTTGCTCATTATTTTTAATGCATACCACTTCTTGTTATTTTTTTCTCAATGTCATTCGAATTGCGTAGTAGTTTTGCAAGGTTAGGTGGATTGTAGGAGGACACTGTATTGAATCCTGGTGAAATCCAATTTGAATGGATACTCAACATCATAAAAACCGTAGTATCCAACACAGAGTATAAACCAAACCTAATCAGCTAACTAAAAAAATCAAAATGTAAAGGGGAAAACAATATTAACTCCTGAATTACCTCCATCCTCCACCACCCCAACACACAATATTTTGCACATGCTGGGCTGATAAAAATTGAAGTGAATCATTAAATGGATTTTGGTCGGTGGTTGTTATGATGTTTGTTTCATGAATGCTTTTTAAATTAAATGAATAAAACTTGAAATTCTTCCTTTTAATATCACTGTGATGTTGGTATCATTGCTCTGTAATGGTATTTGAAATGAAAAAAACATTTCATGCCTAAAGCTGGTTTTGCTAATTTGATGGAATTTTGAATCTTGCAGACAAAAAGCGGACCAATCGCCATAGAAACAACGTTTATGAAGTCAGTGCAGAAAATAAGCCTGTGCAGTCTGGAACACCTGTGTTCATAGAGGAGTTGAGATCACGGCATTTTCCCAGGTATAGCTGAAGAATTTTTTTGATGGATCTTTAGTTCAATACAGCTTCAACTTATCCTAAATTTATTGTTGTGTAATAGATCCACATTGATGATAGTGCATACAACCTCTTTTTACAATTAGCTGAATGTTTTCTTCATTCTTCAAATGTGTTAAATGGTGTTTAAATGTATTACTGTAAATATCTGGGTGGTCATGTTCTCATATTGCAATCATGCTTCTAATTTTACAATACAGTTGAATTCCATTGGTGTGAATGCATCAAATCATTTAATGGAAAATACTTTTATTAGGAGTTCACTCTTTTTCTTGAAGGAGGTTTTAGACCATGCCAGAAAATACTGCTGCAAGCTTTCTTTTGTAAATTGTGTTATTTTCATTCCATGATACATAGATGCCTTGTTCTTACCCTGTATTCCATTAAAACGTTGAATTTACTTTTGGATGGGGAATTTTTCCTGTGCAGGTCTCAGGTGCAGAATACTCATATAAAAATTTATTTGTGATTTTTGGTGATTTTTGGGTTCCTATTGCAACAGTGGAAAGTCCACCATGCCTAAGGGAGTGCTTCATCTACAAGGAAAGGGCATAAGTAAGTGCCCAACTTAAGATAAACAGATGCAATTTGAAGGGTATCAAACAATTTCTATCTATATGTCGAAGTTTATCTGCCCTGAAGATGTCCCTGATAAGCTTTAAATGGTTCCTTTGTCAACCAACAGCTCTGCTGTCATGATGGCTTAACTTGCCATCTTCGTTATGTCTTCTTTGGGGATGGCTCAGGGGGACTCCTTATCACTAGGCATTAGGGGGAGAGGTGCAGACATCTCTTGTTTAGCATTCAGCATTTTACTCATGAGTAAACATGGTCTGGACCACTATCTGATGTTTTCAGGTGAACTGGAAGGGCACATCTATTCCAGATTTATCAGCATGGTTCATGAAATTCGCTGTTTTTCATAATTGATTTTGCCAATTATTTTGTCATATCTGGAAAGATTGGCTACGTGCAATATGGAAAGCTAAGTTGAATAGAATGCTGTGGCCTAAAGTGATTTAGCTAGTACTCGAGGGGGAGGAAGAAGGGGAGGATATGACACAAAAGAATAAAACCTCAGTCATTGGTAGAACTTTATGAAAGCAAACTGGTATAGCACCGGCATAATGAGGTGATCCCTTGAGTTGAGGTATTTTTGGGCTTCACTAAAAATTGGACAAAAGGGAAGCTTCAAGGCACTCTAATTTGATGGATATTTCCTATGCGGGTTGGTGTGGTGGCTAGAGTACTGGCCTCACATCCCGAGGGCCCGTGTTCAATTCCCGGCAGTGGCGGATTTTTCAGTGGAAAACCGGTCCCCACTTGAGTGCCTAGTGGAGGGCATTTCAAGTTCAGTACTCCGTCCGTCGGATGGGACGTTAAGCCGTGGTCCCCTTGGCACCTTTCGTTAAGAGTAGGCTAATGCTGACGCCGGGTTTCTCTCCACCCTTCCTCCGTTCCCTGAAAACTCCTACCATTACCCAATTATCCACCTAGCCTATATGGCGCAAATGACCTCAGCTGTCGGTCGCCTCTCCTAAATAACCAACCAACCAATATTTCCTATGCTTCTTTGTATTGTATTAATATATCAGCTCCATCCTTATTCTCTTTATATCTTCAAGTCAGCATATTTCATACCCTTCTTGATACTAACCATAATATCTTTCCTCCTTGCTTACCCAGTGTTCTACCATTGATTGCAACCATCAGGATTCCATTTCCCCTAAGTTCCTGCTCCATCCACTTACTCTGCCTCCTCCTCACTTCTGACAATTACATTCTCTACTTCCCAATGCTAGAATGGTGGTAGATAAATCTTGAATTTTGCATAATACTTACAGTGCTCCATGCAATGGAGTATTCTAAGTTATTATAATGCAAATAGTATATGTATAAGAGTGTTCCATGTATCACGAAAAAGCCCCAGAAAATGGGTGCATTGTATTTGCTGTTATGATCATTTCAGGGATCATTTTTTCTGTTTCACAGTGCTGATGATGTAATATTGAAAATGGCTGGACAGCAGCTGACCATTCAATATTTGCAGAGAAATGGATTTAATGATCCAATTTTAATACCTCAGAAGGAAGGACTAGGAATGACAGTACCACCTGAAACCTTCACAGTTAGTGATGTGGAATATTATGTTGGTAGGTAATGGGGATATTCTTCAGGGCTTAATTCCTAGGTTTAGGATATTTCAGCATAATTTTTTAAGTCTTTTAGAAATTATTTTAATAAGTGGTAATTTGCTTTAATTCATTATTCAACTTTAACCCCTCAAATGCGGAGGACATGTAATTAAATCCCATCCCACAGGCCGGAGGAGTTTTCAATGAATTCACCTTCTTGGCATGATATCATTCAATAATTCGTAACTTCTAAGATGTTTTATTATTATTGTTGAAAACTTTTGTTACCAGCATAAGATATTACATTATTTCCCGTTAATTTTTGAAACGCCTTGGATTAATATTTATTTTTACTTTTTAATGTTCTCGGAAGAAAGCAGATAATTTTCAGTGTTTTAAGTGTACCAATTTTTTCTTGTTAAATATATAGTGATCTTTAATACTTAAAATACATCTTTTAATATCTACATATTAAAATTTAGTAAAACATATCAATAATGTCATAATCATGAGGATAATTTAGATATGATAATCCGTCTTGCTAACACTTCCTCCACTCTGATATATGATAATCCAATAATTTTAGGGATGGGTCGGTTCCACTTTTTTCGGTTCCGGTTCGGTTCTTAACTTCGGTTCTCGGTTCCGATTCTCGATTCCGCTTCTTAATTTACCACTTACTTTGCATTGATTAGTGGTAAGATAAGATAAACAATAATCATTTTCAGAGACATATTGCTTGAAAAAGAATATGTACTTCATTATATTTCTGTGTTATACCTACTACATATATTATGATATAATTTACGAAAATGATATGAGGACTCGCACCTCCAAAGGAGATGGACGTAACAGTTACCTATCATTCAGAATATCCTTATTGCGGTGGTATTTCATCACTTACTAGAATTGGATGTAATAAACTAAATCATTTAGTCATTTTAACGACTGAATTAGAATAAATCGTGGCAACTTTGAAGCATCTAAGTACACTATTTTACCAGGTTTTAATGTGAAGCCTCCACTTTCAGATTGTGAGCAGGTTTCAAACTGGTTTTCGCGCCAATTATTTCGGTACCGATTATTTTTGGCCTCGGTTCCGGTTCTAAGCTCAAGAACCGGTGGAACCGAGAACCGAAGAACCGAACTGACCCATCCCTAAATAATTTCATTTAGAAACTCGTTTTTTTTGGTTAAAACGTTAGTATGGAAATATTCTAATGACTTTACCTTAGTAATTCTGCTTCATGTAATAAGGCTCAAAGCAATCCAAGCACAAACCCACCGAACATGGTTCATGCCAGTATATGCTGTTGCTTCCTTTCCCATGCTTGGTACATACTGCACATCTCCATATGCAGTTGCATATTTGAAAAGTATTCCCTCAACCAGCAGCTCTCGAAATGATAAGTGGTCCAATATTTTATTCGTATTTTCCCTGTGAATGGCATATGAATTTAGGACTGCTGTATTCAGTAGTCTCCTAAATAAGTTCATATACCACTTATTTGGTGTTTCCGCCGGATATGAAAGACTGAGCTAAGAAATGCAGAGCCCCTTTGCTTAGGACTCACGAGATTAAGCAATCTCATTCCAGGACCTGAGGTGATAAAGCACAAGGAACAAAAAGGGAGGAAAGTAATCAAGATCATCTCGTATCTCATGCAAAATGAACTGACCCACTCTCAGCAGCACAAAAGGTTTTCAACTGTGTTTTCAACACAGAATGTAAGAAGAAACAAGAGGATTTTGAACACCAAATTCATGTACAGTAAGTCCTCGACTTACGCGGTTAATTGGTCCCAAAAATTTCCGTGTAAGTAGAAATCAGCATAAATTGAAACATCACAACTTACCTATCCTTTTTCGAACCATTAGCGGTGCTGCTTTCACCGCCATTGGCGGCAATTGGTGACGATTACAGAAAACGCCATCTTTTGAAAGGCGGTTAAAATGTAAAAAAATGTAAATTGGAGGGGTGGGCGGGAGCCTTCTGGAGCCCCCCTGGCACTTAGACCTCTTTTAGATCCATTGTACCAACCCACATTTTAACCTGCCCGCCACTTGCAGACAGGGGACAAGAGCACCACGGTAGAGGTATGGAAGGGGGCCACCTATCCAACCTCTGTCCGGGCCCAACGTTGCTTAACTTCGGTGATCTGACGGGTACCGGTGTATCAACTTGGCTAGGCCCTTGCCCCTTTGGGGGGAGGCGGTTAAGTTAACATAATACGACAAAGAGTAACACTAATCCAATTTTTCTTTCACAGCATATTTAATTCTAAAATAAGTATAATTACCCAAAACTTCTTTTTTTGCTCTACCTAATGGACAACTAGGGATGTGCGAGGACTCGAAAATTGAGTCGAGTCGAGTACTTGGTACTCGACTCGAGTACTTCGAGTATCTTTACGAAAGTCGAGTCGAGTAGTTTTTGTCGACAGCCGCCAAGGCCAATAGGTTCAATAATCTGCCAACAGGAGGCACTATCATCAAAATCGTGTGAAGCTCTGGTTAGACCATAGATTAACACGTACGAACATGTATGTACGTTCATTTACATTTGCGTGAATGGTTTCATGTACGTTTGCGTGAACGGATTCGTGTACGTTTGCGTGAATGAATGGATGAATCGGTGGTTACACGTGCATGAAACTGATTATGTACCGTATTCCTCCGAATATAGCTAGCCCCCTCTCCCATTTTTTGGCTGAAATCTTCATGAAAAAAGTCTGGGGAGGTACTATATTCGAGCTCAAGGCACCTAATGTCCGTTGTAAAATTCCATCCTCTGAGTTTGAAGGTCAATATCTCAAAAATGGGTACTTTAATTTTAAAATAAAGTATATCGAACTAAATTATATTTATTTACATGTTTAATAATGTCATAAATATATTTTTTTAATTGGTTATATTAATTTATTTTTCAACCGACACATAAAATCGCCGGATTTTTTCAAGTTCCAGGAAGCAAGTTTAAGTTTGATGCCCACTTAAAGATACACAAGAAAAGCCACTTCTCTTTTCTTTCTATAAGATATGGAACATATATTTGTCTTACTCTAAATAAAGTTTAAAATAGATTACTGAGTTACCAATTATGTTACAACAAATTTTAAAAACTTGCGCTATCTCAGGTTGCGGAAGTCGGAAATTTAGTTCGTTTTCACGGTATTCTGCATGATTGAAAACTAAGCACGTGTAAAATGGCTTAAAAAATTGGGAGAATTAGATATGCTTTCAACGTGTATATATTTATTTCGGAAACGAAGTTCCACGGGACAGGACTTTTGGCCAGGAAAGATAAGCTGCTCGAGGTTGCCAAGTTTTACGCTACCATAGGTAACGCGCGCACCAAACACCACGCTAGAAAATTTCTCTAGTATGCACAGGAAAAATATCCCTGCCTATGCTTGAATAAAAGCTTATAAGTTTCAGTATTCACCAAAATAAAATCAGCGATAAGAGTGATAGATTTTGTCCCTGAATTTATCGGCATTTTGGCGAAAGAAACTAAATGCATTTTAAATTACCCTCAACTCCGTTTCCAAAAACTTTGCGCGAGGAGGCATAGTGGCGGTATGCTTACAAAGATACCGTCAGTTCTTATACTGACACTGACTTGCATTCTTAAAGATGATACTTTTTTCCGCTGTTGTCGAGTCCTCATGACTCATTCACAGCAATAGGAGAGCTGCTTGCAGCAGAAGATTCCACGCGCACCCTACCATTCTCTTTCAGGCATGCTCTGGGCAGTTGAGAATGCTTTTTTAGCCTAAACTGAATGTATATCGTTATCAAATAACCAACAAATTCTACTGATATTTCATAAGTGAATTCATATTAATGACTCGAGAGCAAAAGAAAGGTCCAAACGGAGATTTCCGGAATGGGAAGCGTGCGGGACGGAAAATAACGCAGCCTGACAATTTCATCAATAACAAAAAATTGATGAACCTAATAGTATGAAACTTCGTATGACTATTAACAAAGCCCTTAGCTACAGTATGTGAAAAGGAAAGTTTGATACCTCGATCTGTGTTGTTCTTACGATGCCCCAATTCGATGGATCAATCTAGTACCCAAAAAAATTCACTAAAAATCCATTCTTAAACACGTACTTCAGTAAAAAAAAAATGTAAAATTATTTTAATACCATCAGTAAGTGTATAAATAAACAAGCTTTAATTTGATATACTTTAATTTAAAATCGCATTAGCCATCTTGGAGATATTGGTCTTTGAACTCACGGGTGACGGAAATTTTGTAACGGATGGTAGGCATCCTATTAAGGGTGTTATGGTTGATACAGGTATTGTATAAAACTTATGTTTTATTATTTCGTATTTAGGATTATCAATTACATCAATAATTGCCGAGTTCCTAGTCACATCTTATCTATAATACATTTTTGTTCAAATATATTTCCTTAGAAATCGAAAACTTTAATTCATAGGACTATAAAAAATTCATATACCTGCTCACATTCATCTTCGACTGAAAATTCATTGTTCAAACAATATTAGCTTGCGTTGATGAAATAATGAGAGCTTCTAATTTGGCTTAATTGAAAATGTCCGAAGACTAGAAAATCCAAATGCCAAATTAATTTTTCAGTTTTCCATCATTAATTTGGCATTTGGATTTTCTAGTCTTCGGACATTTTCAATATTAACTTGCGTTGATGGATATCGGAAATAACTCATGCTGATTACGGGTGTTCATGCATCGTGCAAATGGGGGTGATTGACTCAGGTCCTATTTATGATTCTAAGTTCTATCATGTTTAGGCAGAAATCCATCGATTTGAAGAGATGGTGTCAATAATTGGAAGAGGAAAAAAATTATATATTTAAGAAACTACGTATGTCATTAACGGCCAATCATAAATTTGAGGCACGAGCTTATCAAATGTTTACCGCACAAACAAGGCATTTTGTAAGAAATTCACTGTACTGCTGTACTAACCCTCCCGGCATACACAACATTGCTGAGAAAGCATTTAACTCTGAATAGAAATAGATAGGAATGCAAAATACAAGGAATGCTCTTCTAATTAGGCTTGTGTATTACTTCTAATTAGGCTTGTGTATTAATCCTTAAGAATAAATATGTACCTTCCTGTCTTACTTTCATTACAAGTTAAGAGTGCATGTCACTCATGTAGGCCTCATATTATGCCTAAGTACACTGTAGGTACCATACTGCAAGCTAATTTACACATTTGTGAGTAATCCTAGGAATGAAGGTAATTTTCTTATTTCAAGTGTTACCGGAAAATTTCCATTGGGTCTTTTGGCCTGCGCTACATACCATATTAATTTTACTGTTTTTTAATTATACATTAGGTAGGTAGACCTGCCGATTTGAGAGTTGGATTGCTGGCTAACTTTAATTGCAATGACTTAAGTAAAAACTAGGTCTCTTCACTCATGTACAATAATGTACAAACTCGACTCGACTTAATACTAGGGAGTACTTACAACTCGACTTGAGGTCAAAAAGTACTACTCGCACATCCCTATGGACAACAGGTGTCATGTAAGGAGTAGATAATTAACAACGCATCGACTTACGTGGGAAAGTCAAACTATGCCGATGAAAGACATTGATGCCTGATCACATCAGACTTTTTCACCATCACGATGGTCGAATATCACCCATCGAACTATGTAATGTCTTGAACTAGAGTTGGCGTTTCGAACTCCCGTAGTTTGGCATCAACTCTGGCACACTTGGCAATGAGTCGCTGGTTGTCGCGTGGTTGAATCTGTTGCCGCAACAGGAACGCAGAGAAACACAAGCATGTCACTGGCCTAACTGAACACCTGCTTAACTCCGGATCCATGTAATTCATATCCTTGTAAGTCGAGGACTTACTGTGGTATCAGGTTTGGAAGGAATTTTAATCGCAACATTAAAACAAACCTAAATACTTGAAAATACTATGAATGATAAATTGTATAGAAAAAACATACCTTGACAAAATGGAGTAAATTGATGGAATTTAAAATAATATTTCTGACCGAGAAAAATTATTAGCTTCTGACGTACAGGGAGAGTACTGGGTATGCATGATGGTGGCATATGGTGGTTTAATATAGTGTACTGGGTACACAAAATGGCATTGAGGGGTTAAAGAATAATGAATGATCATCCAATAGTGATTATAAACAATTTCAGTTGAAACCTTTCAATCCAAGGAAAAGGATTTTACATTTTGTGGGTTCTGTCAGCATTGGTTACTTTTGGTTTTCTAGATGAACTTATTTACTAGAAAAAATAAGTGGCACTTAGATCTAAGGTTTCCATGGGGTTTTTCATCAATGAAGAGGGGAACCAGGTATTCCTCCACCTTGGCCTTCTGTGGGTGATGCAGAGAAATCATACTTCTGGCCAAGTGTGAGCCTTGGGGTGAGAGAGCCACATTTGCTGTTGAATTCTATTGAAAGTGTCCTGTTGAAAATTCTCTTCTGTATTCCTTTTACCTTACATATTCCTTCTTCTTATTCTCTTAAAAATGTTTGATACAAATTGTGATGCCTTTTCTTCCCGCTTGGGGTTGAATGTATGGAATCATTAGGGACATTACATTTTCGCAAAACGTTTTTTTGCGACAGGATTCACGAAATAAGCGACTTTAGGGTTTAATCGCGAAATTAACTGTGTCTGCTTTGAAACGTGATTTTTTTAACGAAATTTGAGAAATTTTGCAAATGCTGAATTTTTGTAGCATGAAATATTTTCTTTAGTGATGGCCGGATCGGATCTTTCATTTTTCTCGGTTCCCGATTCGGATCCAAAGAAGATCCATGAACGAGAGCTAGTGTACTGTGCGAACTTCGATCCCAATCGCGGTTTAATTTTTTCTTTCAGTCACTGTATTGAAAATGTTATCATATTCAATTTCAAACCATTTCATCTGAATACTCACTTTATTAGATTTTGTTGTTTAAATTAGATTTACAAATGAACCACTCATAAATTAAGGATGGTCGGGTCGGATCCAAAGAACCACGGGTCTTTCATTTCATTCGCTACTGAAATCATATCCAGAGACAGTAAAAATTCAGATCCGGATCGGAGATTTTAACATCTCGCGGCCTCGTGATCGATGCGCCCCACGAATGGAATGCACGTATAGTAGATACCAACAAGGAGAGGTTATGTAACTCGGGTCACAAAATGAGAAGATTTTTTCCGTGCCACAAACGAGGAAAACAAAATAAAACCTTTTTCTCCATAGGTCCGGATGTGCGAGAAAAAAATTAAGCCGAATGTCATGCGGGTCGCCTACATTCGCCATATTCCCGTGAACCTATGAGATCGTAGTTGTTAAAAATGAGGGCTAGTGTACTGCCAGTCACCAGTTCGATCCGAAACACTACCTAAGAATACAGTTGTGCTGTATTCCTAGGGTAATGCTAGAAGGCAGTTAAAAAAAGTAGATTATTAGAAATATCATGCCAAATTATAAGTAAAAAAAATAATTAAATTTGGCGAAAGGAAATGATTGGAAAAAATTGATATTACAGAATTACATCGTGGAATCATTACGTTAACTTTACAGTGTATTTTTGAGTGACGCAGTTGTAAATCTAGTTGAAGCGATAGAAGTACAAAAAAGTCAGTATCCACACACACAGGTTGGAAATGAAGGATGATGGTCTTTATTAATAATATTTAAAAAAAAACTTCCTTTAAGACTCCTTTTTCCCAACATTAAACACAGTTTTCACCTTTTTAAAACGATTTTATTTACAGCATTTGTCATTTTAAACACCGCTTTTGATGATTTTTATTTATCATTTTTCGGTGTCCCTAGGAATCATTTATAATTGAGGGTGTCATGTTTTTGTCATTTAATGGTCCCTAGTAATTCATCGATGAGCATATCATTGTTGCAGGAACCTGTTACTTATACTGGGTATACTTTCTATTTTGATGCATATTGTATGGTCTCCTGCTATGTATCCACTGGTTAAGAAACTTTACCAATATCATCAAAGGACTTTTCAGTGGTGGCTCAGATGTTTTAGATTATGCGGCAACACATTTTTCTTTGGGTTGTTCATTGGAGCTCATCAATTAGGTATTACATTAAATAATGATATAGAGGTATTATACTTGCTACGTAAGAATGTATACTTACTGCTAAGAAAGGCTAAATGTCAGTACATTATGGAAGTTAGAATAGCAGTGTCATTTAGTCATCATTAGGAATCTCCCTAGTGCATATTAAATAGAAGATTTTGATTAGGTTATCAAGCATTCTTTCTCAAATTATTTTGGCTTTTGTTTCTGCTTTTAGGATCTGAAAGAAAAGTTGATGTAATTGAGGTCACTTACCAAACAGGAATAAGAATGAAACTGGGAGAATTCATCAAGTACTTCAGAAAACCAAAAAGGACCAAAGTATTAAATCTTATCAGCTTGGAATTCACAGGCACACCGTGAGTACCAGAATTGATATATTATCTCCAAAGGGAGTAATTCATCAAGGAAAAAATCCTTGATTATACTAGCTAGTTTTATAATAGAATGCCTTAATCTCTATTTTGAATTTTTACCTGTTTTGCCTTGCAATGAAAATGTTTGTTAGTGAATACAGGAAAGAGAAGATTCTGCTGTTTGAATTGTGCCATTAGCTTCACCCTGTTCTTTTAATATTCTCGAAAAGTTGTTTTACATAAGGCTTGGCATTTTGCATTGTAATGCATCTGCAGTGCAAATTACATGATGTAAAGCAATGAATTGTATGGAATAACCTCCCAAAATCATAAATGCATGTGTGGGAAATTCCCATTCCATTTTCATGAATTCATGTGTTCAATTTCCTTGATGTAATGCATTCTTAATTTGTCTAATTTATTGCTTTATGCAATATGGCCTCCAAACTTCATTGCTTTTCTCACTTCAGTAGCTCCTCTAGCCTTATGCATTTTCCATGTTCTCACTAGCTTAGCCATTATTGTTGAGCAAGTTAACTTTATTTTTGTTCGCATTTACAAAGCATAAAGTCATAGTAATGGCTCTTTATAAACCCTTAAGGCCGTTTTACACGGTCATTGATACTGCGCAGGCTCTTGCGAGAACACTTGCGCAAGAAATCTTGCACCGTGTAAAGCGACAACTTGCGAGGACAGGCAGCGCCACTGCGCGAACGCTTGCGAGCAAATTAGAACATGTTCTAATCTGATACATGTGTTCGTGCAAGTTTGAAGTTAATTTCTCTCACTAGATGGTGCAGATGTAGCGGCAACGAACGGCCTGGGGAATTCTAGCAATTAAATAGGTTGTTGATGATTGAGTTGGGTGTTTTTGTTTGCACTCAACTCCTTAGGTAGTGAATAAAGTGCAATAATGATGAGCTGGGCGATTAATCTCGTGGAAGCTTAAATTTCATGTGTAAAGGAAGAACCTGTTACCTTGGCCCACGTCCGTTCGTTCGTGGTGCAAATTTTGGGCTAAGTATACGGGACTAGGGTCTCCACTATTATGTTTAGACTATGGCTTAAAACATATTTTAAAGTGGTGGTAATTTATTGCATCTTTCACGTCCAATTAATTGCTACTTTACAGATCTTGACATTATGCGATATATTGACGGTATTACCGCTACTGAATGGTATATTGTCACTGACATCATGCACCGACGATTGCACCGTGTAAAGCTGTCAAGCAAGTGTCCTCGCAATTCTCTACATCACGGACTTTCACAGACGACTGCTCAAGCCCAATCAACATCAACTTGTGCAGTTTCAATTACCGTGTAAAACGGCCTTTAGGGAACATTGAATTTCTTACTGGTGATGGAAACATCAATTCTTGACTTGATACATAAGTAATCACATGCTGAAGCTTTTAATGTGTGAGGATTGAAAGAATCTTCCTCATGTGGTAATAGTGTCACAGAGTCTCTGTAGTTTTATATTTCTCATGACTGCTTACGTAGCATCAACTGTATGTGAAATCATGTTTGGATGAAAGAAGAACCAAATGTATGGGTTGATGACAGTGGTGGGATTCAGCTGGTTTGCCCCGGTTTGGCAGAACCAATAACTAATTTTCTGTTGACTTCAGCGAAGCAGTTGTTCACCAAATGGCATTTCAAGTATCATAAAGGTTTTAAAACTTTTTCTTATAACATAATTAGTTTTCTTACCTCTTTTGCTGTTGTATTCAAGTTTTTAATTCATGAAATAACATAACCTTTTTGTTTATTGGTTTTTATACAGTACATATAAAACACACTAGGGTAGAGAACCGGTTGTCCATTATTTGAATGCAAGGGAAATGCCAATTATTGAACATAGGCCCAAAAGAACCCAAGCCTAATATGGCTTTGAAATAAAGTCCTATTTCAATTAGGTGGTTCAGAAAGAATTTGAACCTTGTTCCGAAAGCTTTTTCCTTTAGAATTTTACGAACTTCCAACTTACTCATTTAACTTGTATTTGTTCATTGATTTCATGACTGTTCCATAACATATTTTCATGTTTATGTGAATTTGCAGTAGAAAATCATTATTGAAGTTGACTGTGCTAAAAAATATGTGTTTTGTTGTACTTCATTTCACTGGAACAAGTTGGGACTAGAGATGGGTCGAATAGCAGAGTTCTTGAATTTGAATATCAAATTTGAATACATATTTAATCATGACTCTAATATCTAGCATCTCGAATATCTTGAATACTAGAATTGCAATTGATATGCTAAGGCCCAGTTTCACCAACCATTTGCTGATCGGCAATCAAGTGACCATGGGTTATTTGTTGATTGACGATCAAGTCCCTCTCCTCTTTCACCAACACTTGATCGCAGATCATGATTGCCGATCACATGATGGGTAATGTTATATATGTATTTTTGATTAATCCCACTTGAGGAACAACAACAGGCCCCTCAGAATATGATATGTTGGTTGATATGCTTAACTAAGTAACTGAGCTAAATTACTGTTCTTGGAAAACAAATAAATAACTCAATTCGTCACATTCTCATCCTGAACTGGGTATATGTCGTCACTCACTCAGTGGCATGGCACTCTTCCTTCCAAATCGCACACTGGACCTCCCTCCAAGTCCACCACCGTCCATCTGGCTGTGCCCGCTTTCATCCCATAACCATTTAGCATCTTTCTTAAGCAAGGCAAGCAATGGTTGGATTTCCACGGAATAGCCCCGACAGAAGCGCGAGTAGTAATTGCACACTCCCAAAAATCCACGTAGTTGTTTTGCATTGGATGGGGCTTTTTTTATCTTGAATGGCTTGAAGACGATCAAGGTCAGGTTTGATCCCTTGTGGGGTATAAATAAATCCTAAAAATTTAACATTAGGCCAGAAAAAGGCAGACTTTGACTATTTAAGTTTCAAATTAGCAAAGGTTAATTTTTTTAAAAATAATCTGAAGGTGACCTAAATGCTGTTCAAAGTTAGTGGACGAAACCAATAAATCATCTATGTAATTAGTCACGAATGTCATGACTTCAGGGCCCAGAACATCATTGATACAGCGAATTAGAGCTGCTCCACAGTTACCTGACCCAAACGGGACGCGATTAAACACATAAACAGTTGATTCATACTGGAAAGCATTCTACTTTTTATTGTTGGGGTGTATTGCTAACTTCCAAAATGCGGATGTGAGGTCTGTACTAGAAAAATATTTCGAACCATGAAGTTTCATCAATATCTCATTGATAAGGGGGGTTCATTTCTTTCAGGGATCGTTATACTATTCAATTTACTCAAAGATGTTAACATCATTCTAGGCTCCGCTTTACGTTTTCTTGAGAGGAGACGTATAATACCCTTGCACAAACTCTCTTCCCTTTGCATATTTTCCGTGAGGGCCTTTCCCTTCCCCTCTCCCTCTCACCTCCTCCTCAATTCTCTCCGCCCCTCATTGGCTCCAAGCCAGATGTAGCCTCTCTTATCAAACTTCCTCCACCACCTCCGCTGCCGGCCAAACCCCTCGAGCGTTCTGTCTGTTCCTTTCAACGCCCTCGCCTCGTGGCTGACTCTAGTGACCACACTGATGCCCCTCCAGAAGAATTGGTCTCTTGAGCTAAGTCCCACGGAAATTTCAGTTCTCAATCGTGGTCTATCTTTTTCACCTACCCCTCGGATTAACCCCACCTCCCTCCTCACAGGCGTACTACATTTCTGCCGTAATCTTCGTTGGAAGGTCTTCTGGAGTATGCAAACTCACCACCATGTGTCAGACCAAGTACACAATGCTCTCTTCAAATTCCACCCCCCATTCTTCCCACGAACCAAAACTTCTCCCTCCCAATCACCCAGTAGAAATCTTCATAACCCGTCTTCTTTCAAAAGTCTCTAATGTTTCTTTCCTCCGTTCCCTAAACCCAGAGCCTAACCTCACTCCCTCTGAGGCTGTGGCCATTAATCATCTCCGTCAATATATCATCATCACAGCGGCAGACAAAGGTTCCACTGTCGTAGTACTCAATACCTGTGATTACACTGCCGAGTGCAATAGACTCCTTTCTGATTCCTCCTCTCATACCCCTCTCCCCGCCGACCCCAACTCCGAATTTCAAACGAAACTGACGTCTCTCTTAAAAACCAAAGGGCCCATTGAAGGACTCAAGTCAATCCGGCATCTCTCTTCTCTCTCCCCCCCCACATTACATACCAAAGCACATTATTACCAAAGGGCCCATTGAAGGACTCAGTCAATCCGACATCTCTCTTCTCTCTCCCCCCTACATTACATCTCCCTCCTACAATCTTCCCAAAATTCACAAAGAAAATATTCCCGGCCACCCTTCACGTCTCTTCCCGCAACTCTTCTCGCAACGCATTTCTGCTTTCATAGATTTCTACCTCCAACCTTTTGTCCATTCCCTTCCTTCTTACATTAAAGACACGATTTCCTTTTGAAACTAAATTCCGTTTCCCTCCCTCCCGATCAACCCATCATCATGGCCACCATAGACATCACTTCGCTCTACACATCCATTCTGCATTCAGAGGGTCTTGCTGCTCTGCACCATTACCTCTCCCAGCGTCCCACACCACAAACGCTGAGCACTGAATTTCTCCTGGATCTCAGCCGCTTCATCCTCACACACAATGCCTTTTCATTTGACAATAAACATTAGGAGACTGGCTGCGCCATGGGAAGAATGTTTAGTCCCTCCTATGCCAACCTTTTTCTAGGCCTCTTTGAAGATAAATTCTTGATTGACTACCCTCTCAAACCCCTCCTTTGGATCAGATACATTGATGACATTTTCCTCCTCTGGAACCACGAC
The DNA here is from genome assembly GCA_933228895.1 of Platycnemis pennipes. Lineage (NCBI taxonomy): Eukaryota > Metazoa > Arthropoda > Insecta > Odonata > Platycnemididae > Platycnemis > Platycnemis pennipes. Next base: position 83,290,477 of record OW121846.1, read on the forward strand.
ACCAACTCCCTTAACACATTTGTTTCCTCCCTGAATTCTTCAGCCTCTGTCTCCTTCACTTCTTCCTTTTCCAGTTCTAACATCACTTTCTTGGACGTAGACATTTCCCTTTCGGACAGTAAATTCAAAACCTCAGTACACATTAAAGCCACCAATAAGCAACAGTACCTTCACCACAGCAGTTGCCACCCACCTCACTCCAAACGCTCCATCCCCTATTCTCTTTCCATCCGCAGACATAGGATCTGCAACAATCCCGATGACTTGCACTTACCTTTCTAATCTACACACCTCCCTTCTCCGTCATGGGTACCCAGAAAACCTTCTCCAAAAAAGAATCTTAAAAAAACCTTACACCCCACAACAATCTTAAACCAAACAACACAATTCCCCTTCTCTACCAACCACCTACTTCCCTGGTGCACATTCCTTACAATGAGACCTATAAGATCTTTTCCCTATTCTTTCAGACCACAATTCTACTTCAAAACTTTTCTCAAAATGTCCCCGCATTACATACAAAATACCGCCTAATTTAAGCAATATTTTCAAAACTGCCCGCCTGCTTCTCAAATCCCTGGCACACATCTATGTCCCCCCCTCTCCATGCAAACGTCCGAGATGCAAGACTTGCCCTATATTCTCTTCTCCTCCTGCCTCTTTCCTTCCCACACTCAGGTCTCGGCCTATTTTTCCTTCATCTATTTGTGTTTCCACCAACATCATCTACCTCTCCAATGCAATTTCTGCCCTGCCTTCTAAGTAGGACAATGCACCACCCCTCTTAACATCAGAATCAACAACCACCGTGCTTCCTCTACTCCCCCCACTCATCCCTACCAGTACCTAAACACGCGTCCTCTCATGATGTGCTTTTCAATCATGTTCCAATGTTTCTGTTGTTGCCTCCCTCCCCCCCCTCAGATTCCGCCGTTAACCTGCACACCATTGAGCTTACTTGCATTCTTCTTCTCAAGGCATGCACCCCCCCTGGGCTCAATGTGTCCTTTTAACTGACACTTGTACTCATTGTGACTACAATGTCTCCTCACCACTTCCCCTCCCCGCTTCTCCTTCTTCCCCTCCCTGCTTCTCCTTCTTCTCCTCCCCGCTTCTCCTTTTTTTCCCCTCCATTCCCCCTACACTCCTAAATACCCTGTCCCTCCACAGCTGTCAGCTTTTCCTTCTGGTTGAGAAAGACAGCAAGGCTGCTTGAAAGCTCCCGTTTTTTATTCGTTTGTGAGTGTCCTCACTGCCGATTAAATCAAGACTTGATTGCCGATCAAGCGTTGATTGTTGTTGGTGAAACCGGCCCTAAATGTTATTGTGCAAATTAATTCTTTGCCCGTTGCAGTAAGAAGCTACAAGTTGATTAAATTAAAAAATTAATTCTGGTTTTTAAAATTTCAAATATATAATGAAATATTTTCCCTTAGTTATGGACTGTTTAATACATCAACATTTTTAAGCCTTAATAAGTGAGCAGAAAGTGTACTCCATGTTCCATCCAGTTTTACACTGATATGATGTAGTTCATCAACATGCCAAATATAGCATAATTATTCAAGATCTTCCTTATATTTCTTTCTAATATTGAATTCTTGTAGTATAATTATTTGAAGTCTCGAATATCAAACACTTTCTAGTATTAGAGGTATTTGAGTATTAACGGGTAGTATTCGTGCATCTCTAGTTGGGATGCATTGCACATGTGAGATTAAGAGTCACCACTTAATTTTCTGCGAATTGATGGAGCGTATTCAATGTACGTGATTGACATACATTGGAACTGCGGTGGTACGAGTATGGCCAATTGCGAGACCCCCGCCATTGCGAGAGATTGCAGGGGCACTGTCAATCGACCCTATGATTACCATGTAAAAAAATATGGATTTTAGGAGACCCTTTTGGTGTTGGCCCCCGCCATTGCGAGAGTTTCCGTCACCGGCAAACAAACACCAAAAGTGGCCAGCATCTGCCATAGCTTGCGATCTGTTAGCAATGCAATTAATATGAAGTGTTACGTATCAACTGCGCGTTATAAATCACCATCTGATTAATTTATTGTTAGTATTGGTGGAAATATTGTAGCATTAGCAGTTACAAATACATATTTGATCTTCTTTTGTTTCCCGGGTGGTCGAGAGCACACTCGCATGTCTGCGAGTTGCGAGCATTTCCAAGATAGACACCATGGCCCCAAAATTCAAAACACTTAAGTGTCGGAAGGGAAAAACAGCAAGCTATTCAATTGTCTCTTCTAAATTTGTTTTCATATTTTCTTTCACTCTATATTTATCAACATTGAACATTTTCGTGAGTTAATTTTATAATTTGCAAGATTATTGAAGTTAGCAAATTATTATTTGTTACTTATACTTGTAACTGCTTGATGTAATGTGATGTATGCGGTGCCAAAGGAGTAGTGCTTTTAGTTTATTAACAGACTTTCAATACGTCTATATTCCTTACTATGTGTTGCTGCCATTATTGAGCAATTATATGAATTAATACTTAACACATTTGTTGGTATATGAGGGCTCTTCATTAGCCCCATTTCTTCAGTCCTTTGTATCATACTACCGTTGTGCGTAACACTCGACAAAATTACTGTAAGTACATCGAGGGCCTAACGAAATCTTTAAAAAGAACTTATTGTGATATAACTGCTATTTCAATAAAATTGTTATACATGGTAAAGCAGATTGGTTTTCGATGTGGACATTACATCAGATGGAAGAAAACGCCCTCCAAGGCAAGATCCCTTCCACCACTTCCACGGTCCCATTCGTCTGCTGAAACAAATGCGACACATTATTCCAAATGGCTTCTGTGAAATGTTGCAAAGAAGATGAATATACTGATCATAAAAATTAAGACCAACCAAGGGAAAGCGTAAATACTAGTAAAAAAGACGATACAATTTTGATTTATCAGTTGGGGTTTAAATTTTTGGTGAAACTAATCAAAATTATGGAATGAACATTAGAAAATGGAATGAGCATTAGAAAAGAGTAGCTTGGTCAGTTGTGCATTTGGGAAAATGTCCGCAATTCGAGGCCGAGGGTCCGCAATTCGAGGCCTTTTACATTTATTGGAGTGGTGCTTTTTGAACCAATGTTTAGGTGGTAAATTAAGTAGGGATATGAATTACTGCGAAAACTTTCCCCTTCCTTTGGGATTTGTGCTCAGACTCTCCAGATGGAAATACTTCCGCCACCACACCAACCCGATTCCTAGAAAATTGTTTACAATAGGTTTCATGGCAATTATTTACACCAACCTCAGAAAGACGATACTTCACTATAGCGAGGGTTTTCTTGGGCACTATGAGGTCTCGTTTTAAAGAGGTTGCACTGTACATTATTATGATGGGTATAGTTGGTGAAAAGTTTTGGAGAAGTAATATAATAAGAAAACAAAATTGAAGGAAAATGGGTATTTCAAAGGAATATTCTAGTATTTGAATTCCAAAAGGAAAATAAATATCAATGGATTATCCATCACTTTCAATTATCCTATTGGGCTCCCTCATGCATAACCATGGATAATTGCTCTATTGTATTTAAAAAGTCAGAGTGGAAAATTTCAAAATCTTGGAAAAATGCTTCAAAATCACCACTTCTTAAATTTTGAAATAAAGACTCCAAGTAAATATTTCATCAAGAATGCTATATTCCCGTTTTTAAGCATGAAAATAAGAATATTAATTAAAAAATGACTTTTTTAAGAGAATTTGGGGAAAACTTCAGAGCAGAGGAGGTTAATGGTGTTAGTGTACATTGGCAATAAAAGTTTCTCTGGTTCATGTTCTGGTCCAAGAGATCTGTAGTTCAAATTCCAGTTAATCCTTTTTAATCCTTCTGGATTTTAGTAGACTTCCATCAATCCCACCTATCTTAATTCTACTTACTTATGTTCAATTTTATTTTAAAGTTTTAATGTATTTTTTATGTAAATTAGCCATTTTATGTCCCTTCATTATTTCAGGCTAAGTTCTTTGGTTGAGGCACCATATATTGCAAGAAAGTTAGACTGGTTGAACCATGTATGGCCTACAGATCATGTTGGTGATGAGTCTCTCATCAGACCACAAGTTGAGAAATACTGTCTGATGAGTGTAAAAGATTCTTACACTGATTTTCATGTAGACTTTGGAGGAACATCAGTTTGGTACCACTTGCTGTGGGTAAGTTAAGAGACTAATTTATTTTCACCCCTTTGAGTATTTTCAGTGAAGATTGTTGCACAGTCAAGTCAAGGTACTAATCACTTAATGTGTAAGGTGTTGGTTTTTAGCATTTTTGTTGTAACTTAATTCCTAATGTTACCATTATTGAAAGATTGCCAGCTTCTGCTAGGTTTTCAAACAATTATTTTTGATTAAACCTTCAATGTGGAAACCTTCATTCTTTGTAGGCAGGATCCTTTCCCTTTCAGTAATTTAGTAACTTGTTCATAACTCAGACTCTCTGAATTATGAACCGATTCTGAAACTATTTGGTTCTATACCGCTTGTCATAAGTCGAATTGGTAAATGTGATAGGGGGACTGAGCTTAACTCATATTTGTGGTTTGGAAATGATGCCTTTGAAATTCTAATACTTGCTGTCCCTGAGTTATTCAGGCCTTAACACTAAGACGGGAGGGGCATTTGACCCATTTTTGAAATTCAACTTAATTTTCTCTATGAAAAATATTTAAATTTATTCGAAACTTTTTTACTTTGTTCATTTTGTTCTAAAATTCAAGGAAGCAGCCCAAAAAATGAATCCAATAGTTTTTCCTCTATCTTTTAGAAGAGGTTATACCTAGAAGGACAGCTGGGGGTCATTTGATCCCTGACTTGTTTTCACACAATATTTTCACAGTCCTCTTACTCATCTCATAATCTTTTATGAAAATCATTGTACTCAGTGGCATGGTGGCCCAGTGGGTTTAGGGCTTGAGTTTGGACCAAATGGTACCAATTAGTAGAGGCAAGAATTTATGGTAAATAAAACTCTCAAATTTCGTCATTAAAAATGACCCATTTCGGGATAAAAAATGGGAAATGGCCCTAAATTTCGGTGTATAAAAAATATTGATTCATCCGAGATTTCTCAAACGCCATTTGGTGATACATTGCATTACCATATTGATGACTGTTCTGGAGAAAAGTTATTTTCATTTTAATGTATTTGAGTGAGTTTAATTTAGTTTCGGTTTAATTTAGTAATTCGGCAGTTGCAGTACTTGCACATTAGTATTTTCTTCTGTTTATCAAAAACATAGAAACCTTCTCTACGAAACTGATTTTCGCGGTCAAACACAGTTACTATTTCGGCATTTTCCTTAGGGCAATATACGCATCATAGAAATACTTCTGCTATCGATCTCTGATTAGCTATTAAATTAAGTCTCACGTAAATAACAAATAATATTGCATGTGGACAAACTGCAATAATCTCTAGAAAGCAAAAGTCTCAAGCCAAGTTCACATGGGAGCGGAATAGACGGAACAGGCAGAAAGCAGAAAAGCATCTAGCCAATCACAATCCGTTCCGTTTATTCCACTCCCATGTGAACCCGGCTTCCACGAGGACTACGATGTAATGTACTGACTACAATGTAATCACTAATGTATCATTCGTGCCGGCTTTATGGATAATGTTCGAAATCGCGCTGCGAAAACGAGAAAAACAAAACAAACGAATATCGCTTGGCGACTATATGAAATTTAGGTGCTCGGACGAATAAAGATGAGATTACAAGAGGGATTAGGATTAAAATAACTCCTTTGATGGTTTGATTTACAATTTAAGGTCAAAGAACCCTAAGATATATAAAATCATTGGATGCGTAGGTACATGTAAAACGCGTCTGATGATTAATATTGTACGGGAATTTGAATGAATTCAAATGGGAAGTTTCCATCAGCGGCTAAAATGATCGATTTTAATAGTCGGAAGCAGTAATATTTCGTGGAGAAATGAGAAAACAAGTGTGGGAGCAAGAACGAAAATTATCACCGAATATTCCATTCGGTGGAGGTAGTTTCGCGGTCTCGGGGGATTCACTCTTAGTACAAAGTGCGGAGGTTTGTCGAAAATAATGATGTTCGATACAAAGATGTTTCCCTCTGTTACATGCTTGAATTTTGGCCGGCGATGAGGATTTTACGATGAAAAGATGTTCCATAGGTAGAGGTTTTACTATATATTCAACATTTTCGCAAAATAACCCGTAAAAATTCTAAAAAATCGCATTATTTTCGCTCAGGAGAACGTATTTCGCGTTTTCCCAAATAATCTTCAAATTTCGCGTAATTTCGCGAAAAAATCGTTTTGCGAAAAATTCGTGGCTCTACCAATTAGATTCCGGTTGATGCCTTTGGACACCCAAAGCAAAATCCAAGCTGAGCGTTTTCTCTGTGGCATATCTGTGGGGAAACCACAAGTGGCACAGGGAAAGCAAATGTCCCCCTGTATGAATTTTACTTTTCGATGGTATTTTTGTAATGGTATTTTTCTTATTGTTCAAATCTTATATTTCTTGCCCTTTTTTCTGGGTGTCGTCACCCCGTGTGTGTGTCAGGAGCTTGTACCATTTAGTCCTATACCATATTCAAAAAGGAATAATCAGAAGGTGGCGATATTGAGTGCATTCCGCTTGTTGGTGAGTGACAGTATTGCTTAACATACCTTCAAGCATGGGGAGTTTCATAGCCATAATTGGTGTTTGTTGAGATGGAGACTGAGACGTTCTTATGATGATTGCACTTATATGTGCAAGAGGCATCTTAGGATAGCAGCATTTGTCTATACAAATCTGTTGGGATAAAACCTGGGGCCAGTGACACAAATTTTGTGCAGAAATTGATTCCATAGCACCATCTCATCAGCAGCTGATAGTATGGGTGACATCATGGTGTTGCCGTTGAAAGCCTAATTTGGGAAAATATAAATTTGTGCAGGTGTGAGTAAGACTAAGCATGAGTAGGATCAAGATAGTGACCTAGGGGCATACGTAATTGTGATTTGGACATAAAATTCCACCCTCTTGTGAGTATAAACTTTGTTAATGAAGGCAGTAATCAACCAACTCAGCATTGTGTGAAAGCTATAAGTGGAATTGATAAAGAATAGTAAATTACACTTGGCGCCTGTGGTAGGGGAAACATATTTATGCTGTTTTTCTCAATGATATGTGATGAAATAACACATTTTGACTGGGAATTATGAAGGTGCTTTTTCAAGCCATTACTGTCATTGATTTAGGTTAATCAATGGTGAAAACTCGTTATATTTCCTTAATTTTTCATAGAAATTAATGAAACCACTTTGATTAATAGACCACTAATAATGTCTCCTATGTCTTTGTCTTCACCATAAATGATGGAGTTATTTTTTTTAATAATGCATAGTGCTGGAACACATCAATTACACAACTCAAGGACTGCCTTTTCATGTACAATTCAAAAACTGTGTAACTCTGCTTCCTTTATACCTTTTAAGGCATATTTATTGTCTTTTTGGCTATATTTTTAAATCTGGAGATAAAAAAAAAGACATTTAGTGATGAAATCATTCATTGGAAATTGTAAAATTGGCAGTTTTCTAAACTTCCTGGAATTTGTGATTTTGGAGTGTGATCCTGGAAACTGGATCCTGGATCTGAAGAAACTATGCAATATAGAATACACAAGTTTTTCAGTCATTTGCAGCTTCAGAATATCATTTCTATCATGTTCCTTCATTTGAGTCCTCTTGTTTTGCATCTCTTCTTCATGATGTAAAATTTATGAGTTGAATCCTGAGATGAGATTTTGTGCTTAACTAAACGAACTATCATCTTCATTGTAAAACAATCTCCTTGGGTACTTGCATATTTCAATTTTCAGAACATCAAAATCAATCCTTTATGAATACATGTTACTTGTTATAGGTTCACTTGTTCTTATTAAATAACATCAAAGTCGTCCTTCAAGTTACTTTTATTGTCAACATTTTAGACTCACGTAGAACACACACATAACGTGTCATATGTGTACATATAGTGTTGCCAGCTGCGCAACCTACGGGTATTGGTCACAGTGTGACCAACACTACCACATCAGTAAAGGATAGAATTCCTGGCACCAATCATTCTTTGTCCCATCATATCTACATGGCATGGGTGAGGGCTTGCTCTGCCATAGTAAATTGCTGGTAGAGCCCTAGTCAGAGCATGAAATAACTTACAAAGTAAGCACCACCAGTGTCACCTAGTGCTGAGCTAGTTTTCCCTGTGACTGGGGATGGTGCCAGAAAAAATAGCTCATATGTTGTACTGGTGGAAGTTCACGGAAAACTAAATCCACCTTGGTAAACCTAGCAGAGGCTAGGTTTATCATGGCAGATACTGATTTCGTGTTGCCACTTCTAATATTCCCTCCCACCCAGTGAAATTCTTATTTGTCTTACAGAGTGGGGAGGGGGGTTTATGGGCATTTGGTGGAATAGATTAGCACTGGTGTTGCCTAGTGAAAATCCCTTAAAATATGCTCTGGACCTATTTATCAAACTATTGAAGGTATACAGCAATTAGTCTTGGATGTCAGCCGCCTTCCCTTATAACAACAACCATTTCAGTGTTTAGCATCTAGAGTTTTTTATTGGCTCATTGTAGTTTGGAGTACATGTTATTTTTGTTAGTTTGGAGTACATGTTATTTTTGTGGGAAAAAGATGCCTAATGAAGAGCAAAAATAAATGGACAAGTTTTAAATTTATCTAATTCAGTTACATTCTTCCAATTTCTTTCACAAAGGGAGAGAAGATATTTTATCTCATCAAACCTACACCAGCCAATCTCTCCTTGTACCAAAGGTGGACATCCTCGAGTACCCAAAGTGAAACTTTTTTTGGAGATCAGGTAAAGTGAAAATATTCTCAATCCTCACAAGTTGGCCTTCACATTTCATGGTGCTCATTCTTTGCTATCATCTATTCCAACAGGTTGACATGTGCTACAAATTTTCTCTGAAGCAGGGTCAAACATTAATTATTCCTACTGGGTGGATCCATGCTGTCCTAACACCAGTGGATTCTCTTGTTTTTGGGGGCAACTTTTTACACTCATTAAATATTCCATTACAGTTGCAGTAAGTAATCCTTGTATCCTTTATGTGCCTTTTATCTATTTTTTCTTAATTATAATGTTTGTAAGCGACTACATTAATCAATTTTATTTTTTCACAGGGTATACGAAATTGAACACACAATGAAAATTGCAAAAAAATTTCTTTACCCATCATTTCAAAAGGTAAACTGGTTTGCAGCACAAAGTCTAGCTGTTGAACTGAAAAAAATAAATGATTCTGGACTTAAATGCCCTTCATACTTACTTTTGGGTTTGAAAGCCCTTGTCATAGCATTGAAGCAATGGAGTCAAGATAAAGATGTAAGTAAAATGAAGTACTGGTAAGTAAAATCAAATTTTATCATGACTCTGCATCATGCTGAGGATGATATTTAATCTGGGAATGACTAGCCAAAACTGCATTGCCAGAATTTCTATTTTGAAAGATACCACTGCTGTCTCAAAATGGCAGTGCAGGTATCATGCTTAATACTAATTCACTTCAAATGATTTTCACTATAACATGATTGGTCTCAAAGATTCTTCGTTTGCTTGAGTTATTAGGCAAAGAAGTAATGTGAAGATTAAATTCATTGATTGGTGCCAAAGAAGCCCATTGCCATTTTAATTAAACATATTGATGAATTCATCGACCTTAACAATTCAAACAAACATTTGCATTGATCACTAAGAGAGTGAGAGTGACTATTAAATCTGTATAAGGTGAGGAGTAGACAAAGTAGTACTGGCAAAAGAGCAAATACCTTGGTCCCAATTCAAAGAAAATAAATCCATTATGATGTAAAAACGCCTTGTATTGCCATTTTCCTTTGTTGAGCCATGGGAGTGCTGTCAACCTTAGTGCATAATCATAGGTAAAGATTCAGCCTTTACTGTGCTGGGGTAATTAGAATATGAGGAATATTATAACATTTTCATTCCATAGTGGAAGTGAATTTTAATTTGAGATTTTTATCGTTTTTGTATTTTTCTGGTGGAGGCTCATTTAAAAACAGCAGATGGGCTCGTACAAAGGTTTCCTCAATGTTTTTTGTGTTTGTCTTTGACATTCTTCCAGGTTTTCCTTCTGCGTTGGTTGGCATGATTGACAACGGTTTCACTAGTGCTCCTACTAATCATCTTCTTTGACCTGAAGACACAAGTAGGAGTACTATTGAAACTTGTCAAACATGCAAACCAATACAAAGGGAAAACCCAGAAGAATGTGGAATAGATAAGGGATCTTGTTTAGATATCGACATTTTTAGATTTGAGAAAACCAGCAGGCAAGGGGTCTGGGATCGAGTGTCAGTTGCTATTCAGTAGGCCCTTTACCCATCCTAAATGTTGCTGAACACACTCCTTCAAGTGGTGACAGTTATGTTGCAGATATCCGCTTGAGGGTTCTCCAGTCACTCACTTTTAACTTATAAGCCTTTGCTCTTTCAGTTACCTAGGGCACATTCCTATTTTATTGGTTGATTTCAATACAGTGCAGGAAAGTTCAAGGGCACATGCCAATTGAAGAAGGAAAATCTTATCCTTTTTTTATCAATTATTTTGACTTGCTTTAGTTGAATGTTGGGGAAAAACCACAGCATAACGATTACTATTTCAAGTCTTCCTCAATCAACCATGTTTATGCAGTCTTTGAATGAGATTAATATATGCTCGCAACAATCTCTGTGGTAGTGATCATTTTCCCAGTTTTATTCTGAAGGAATATGGTTTTTCAACTTAAATTCATGGATGTCCAGACAATAGATTATCGGAAGTTGAACTGAAAAAATAGATATAATTAGACTTTTGGACGATTGGAATTTTAAATTAGTCATGATGACAGGAGGGCTGACTATGCTCAATAGGAATGCTCTGATGATCACCATTTTAGAAGCTACCCAAGTTTGTGTTCCCCAGACTGCAGGAAAAATGTCTCAACCACCTTGAGGGAACAATAAGTGTGCAGAGGCCATTAAACTCAGGAAAGTTGCTCAATACACTTTCTACAAGTGCCCAATGGTATAAAAATTGGCTCCTTCCATGGACTAAGAGCAAGAGTTTAAATTGTTGTGAAGGAGGTGTATATAATTAAGGATAATATTAGGAAAAATGTATTTTGGATAACGTTTGTGCACAGTGTCAACCACAGGGGGCCTCTCATATAGGTTTGGCAGAAGTTGAAGTGTATCTTACTCGCACAACCTAGGTGGTATCTGCTCTTTAAATGTGAATGAAAGAGTGATCTGTCCTCCCTCAGAAAAAGACAAGGTTTTTTTGGTAGTTATTCACAAAGACCTGTGGTGACATCAGTTACACAAACATGTTTCTCATAGCAAAATGGCACCTTTTCCATCACCTTTTAACTTACTAGGAAAGGAGATAGCTATGAGTGTAATAACCCATTTTCCTTGTGAGAGTCAACATCGGCCATAAAGGATCCAGGAACTCTTCCAAAGGTGGAAGTTAAAATAGCTGATGATAATCATTAGAGGAAGAAGAGTGTTGTAGGAGGGAGAATGATGTGTAGGTAAGGAGGAAAGAGTGGAAGAATAGATGATTACGTATTTGATATGAAGAAAAGTGAAAATCAAGAAAAGGCAGTTGTTTTTCATGACGAAATAAGTAAACATAAGTTAACTATGACATTTTGAAATAATAATTTCATTATGATTATTATACCTCTGGCCATTGACCCACTATTGTTTAATATGATGCAACCTTTATCTTCTCTCGAACAAGTTTATCTTTAGTGTTTGATCAGTGATATGCATCAGGAGGCTTAGTGCAGTTCATCCTTGGTATCCGAATAAGTTAGCTAAAATTGTTTTACATAGTGCTCCTGTCAAAATGTTTTATGTCATATATTTTACTTGACCAATAAATGGTGTATGAATGGTTGTATGAGTTGTATTAGTTAGATCTGGAAACCAGAAAATTTACCTGGAAAGGTCATGGAATTGTTGAATCAAGTGGGCATCATGCTCTCTGAAGGTGTCATAAACATATGAATGAGTGTGAATAATTTCTTTTTGCAGTTATCAATGTTAGATATAAATATGAGTATATAATGCATTATTGGTGGTGTCTAAAATCCTCTCGATTCCATTTTCTGAGTCTCAGAACTTTGTAGGAAATCACCGGTGACCCTGGGAAAGGAACTGGTCCCCCTACCCTGAAAGTATGAATTTCACATGCTAATGGTTTAGTAAGGGGTGAGCTCTACCCTCACCTATCAAAGAGCAATCTTCGGGTTGAACACAACTTTTCTGGTGGCAATTCTCAAAATTAGATATTTGAGAGATCAGATCTCAGCAATTTTTGAGGAATCGTGATCTTATTTTTCAGCTAAATAAGCATGTGAAAGAAGAGATTCCAGTGGCTATAGACCCTCATAAGTTGTTAAAAGAGTTAAACAAGGAGATTCGCCATGCAGAAAGGTTCATCAATTCTCTTAATCCTCCAAAACCAGAGAGAGAGTCGAAGCGGAAGAAGCGGAAGCCTGCAAATGAAGATTTTGTCGATATCACTCAGAGTATAGCCCTCTCAGGATTTGATGAGGTACACCACATGTCTTTATTCTTTAATGGTATAATCATAATTCTTTCATGTCCTTGGTATGGGTGTGCTGTGATGGGTATTCTGTATTCACCTGAGTCTAAGACCCCTCATTTTGGTGTGCTCTTGAAAAGAAAATTACAAAACTTAACATTGTGATTGTAATAAATGTGTTTTGTCAATGTTCATTTTTTCTTACATTTTTCTTAAAAGTGATTTCCTTGCTATGAAATTTAAAAACACTTCAAATACAACCATTCAGGTTTAAGCAGTAATAACCAGAAATATTTTATTGGACTTATTGTGTAAGCTAATTTTTTTAGTCATCATGCACTTTCTTACATGGCGGAGTTGGTGTCAGGGAAAAAAAATTATTTTGAAGCATCAAACATGTGCATATACCAGTCTTAGCTGGAGTTAAATTTGTGTATTAATATGTCAGGTTCTCTTGGAACTTAACGAGCTTTCTGCATCTTGTCAACCATCGATATGTGTGTGATAAATGCCTTGCAATACACACTAAGTTCACATTTAGTGTTCTAAATCATGTAATCAGCTTAATTTTGGATTAGTGAATGATTTCGTGGTAGATTGAGCTTTGCCCCATTTTGTCACTCATATATTTCTTTTTGAGCTTATTTATAAGAATATAATATGATAAATTATATTACTCAACAACAAAATGCTATTACAATGATTGCTCACAATCTGAGTAATTTTAGGTAGCCTTGAAGGAACTACCTGTAGTAAGGCTACCTTCAAAAAACATTGTTATTTTTTCAACACATGAAGAAATTAACAACAAAGAAAAAACATAATACCACCAAGGTGACCCTAATTAACAAAGCACAGGTTTATTTTAAATAATTACGTTTAGATATACTCTACACTTTCTTTAGTAAAAAGCCAATATCTCACATTTTTTAAGAATGTATTTATGATTGAGGCTGATGCCTTGCATGTGTCTTACATTTTAACATGAACTATCATTTTTAAATGTTTAAATACGTAATTCATAATTCAACCACGAATTTACCTCTTGTTGATAAACTTAAATGCGTCAAAAGTGAAACTGCCAAATGATTTCAGGGTTAGTTTGTAGCCATAGCATTATTAGTTTGAAAAAAGTATTTTTCCTACATTAATAATATTGTGATAGTTATTATAGTCTATTTTTTGGGTGTGATATCTTTTGAAATGCATTCTGATTAATTTAATCATATGTTAAATATTCTTACTACTGCATGGCTCAAACAGGTAAGGGAACTTCATATTCAAAACCAACTCTAGTTGTGATGTTTCAGTTGAAATTTAGTAAAAAATAGTGGTCTTAGACTCAAATGAATACCTTAATTCCTTGTTATTTGGATCATTGATGTGATGCCACAATAGTGTATAAATTTGGTGAACTTAATCTTCATCTTTCAAAATTTAATTAGTCTTTTGTAGTTAAATTCATATCAGTAAGAGGATAATTATATGTGACTAGATGTTTTTCATATTCCATTGAATGTTGAGCACACTAGGTTTATAGATGTCTATCATAATTAACCCATCTCCGCCCAAAAAAATTTTTGTTTGCGATTTTGAAGAATTTTTCGTATTTTACTCATATAGTCACCTAAAGTACTGATGCAAAATATTTTGGTGATATATTAAGTAGTTTGACCAGAATGACCCATAGTCATATGGCTACGCTAGGTGATAATGGGGTCAATATCTCGCGTTCTGCAATTTACAGATTTATGTCTAAAAAAAGTAATGGAAGGTCTGTGCAAACATAGATAGATATTTAGAGTTAAGTAAAACATTACAGTTTCCTTACAAATCTTTAATTTCTTCAATTAATTGCATCTTACGGCAAAATAATAAGAACATTAGTGTTTTGTGACTAGGACCATAACCTCCTGTTGTCCGTTTTCTGAGGGACAAAGTGATCCAAACAGTCAAAATGGAAGATTGTGAGTGGAATTGCCAACCGTCAAACTACGACCAGGTCCCCGACTTTCTGTTTTATACAGCACAAAGTGAGTCTGCACAATGTTACGTAGAATTTCAATTTTTGGCTCATTTCTGCCCGCTTTGCAGCTCATATACAAGCGTTGAGAACACTTGCACCAAGCAGCCAAAACAAATAATGGCCACCACCATTTTTCGGCAGCGTAGATAGCAATGTCTTGGCCCATCAAGTCACTTACATCCATTTTGCGGTTGTACTTTACAGTGAGATGTGGTTGCTGTGCAATTGTGTTACTTTGTGCTTTTTTCAGTGTCTTTTTTCCTTACACATTTTCATGGGTGCAGATTTTTCTCCTTCGAAATGAGAGTTTAGCTTATTTTTTTTCCTTTTCGCCAAGTTTCATGTTCATAATCTAGGACTTCGAAGTTTGCAACATCAGAAACGTGGTCTGGGTCATATTCCTCTCTTTATTCAGCTACTTTTGCAAACTGCAATGAAGCGTGAGCCCTAAAAGGACGGCCTGAGAGATTATCGGCAAATCCACCTGTATCTTCATCTCAGAATTCTTTGCTCGGAATGGTCCTCATTGATGTCTAGGTGTTTGATGTAAAGGCCTTGCATCAGTGTCATCCTCCAAAATGTCTAAGATATCTCGAACTGTCAGATTCATGGGAGAAAAATGAGAAACCAATGTATATATTTCTACGTAAATACCATTAGTTATTTATTTAAACTTGTTACCCACAGCTAAAAATGCTTAAAATCCGGTAACCCTGATGAAACAAATGGATTTGGCACCTTGCGTGAAAAGACCCCATAACCTCCCAGCGTAGCCATATAGATACGGCGGCATTTACTCTACTAAAAAAATCGTACTATGAGACAATTACTCAAAGAAAAGTTAGCACATGATGCCCCTATCCTTTAGAAACAAAGGAAACCTATTTTAAGTGTGCAACCACAGATTGCACAGCAAACATTTACACATTTACCTCCAGCTGGCAACCATTTTGGTCCTCTGATGCGCACATGATATTTCCCGCACCTAATTTCTCACCCCGAACTGCTTCCAAAAAAGTGTATCACATGGATCTGGTGATTGTGAACTTCAACTGTGCAGTTTTGACAAGTTTATTAGGATAAAGTTCACGGTTCATCCTACAGAGCTTCATACACTCGGCTCGTCAGGGTGTAGCCATGTGGTTACGGTAGGCAGAAATGGGTTAATGTGCAAGTAGCTGTTCAATCCCTGTAATATGAAAATCTTCTTTTCCAGTACATTGACCGAGGGCTTCTCAAGTCAAATCTAAAGTCACCATCAAAAAAAAAAGAACCAGTGCTGCCGGTAAAAGAGAAACCAAAATCTCCTATAAAGTTGACATTAACCAAGCCTTCATTGCAATCAAATGAACCCGGTGCAGCTGTTAGTTACACAGTAACTCCAAAGGCTAAGAAAACAGAACCTGGCTTAATGATTGGGAACCCAGAGTCTCTAAGAAAGCCTTGGCCTGTGTCAGCGGATTCAAATCTCCATCTCAAAATAAAATCCAAAGTCAGGCAACCTAAGATAACTAGCAGTCTATCCAACAAGGAAAAGACTGATGTCAGAAAGAAGTTAGAGTGAGTGCATATTTACTTCATGGTTTATGTAAGCTTGAATTGGTAATTTAAATTTTACTGAAATATGTATTTATTTTTAGAAGTGTTGTTCCTGACAGGAGTACTGCCAATTACTCCATTTATGACTTTCATGATGATAGTGATGGTGATTCCTTAATGATTGATGAAAGTCCAGGGAAAATGCGGCGGCCAGTGGCTATTGACAGTTTTTCATCAATCAAGCACAAATCCCAAAGTAAGTATGTCTGACAGGATTTTTTTCTTAAGGGGTAAATTCTTTGGAAATCACATCCTGCTATATAAAGCCACTTTTTTTTACTGAATGTATGTTATTGCATTAAATGTCCTTAGATAATTTCATGGTTGGACTCACAATGGCAGTGCCAATTAATTTTGCAATTACTCTCAAGGTTTGTCGTATGTGGGTTGCACATTAGGAGTGTAATAATGGAATTCTAATTTATTGCAAACTAAATTTTTGAACCAATGACATTAATTTTAAATGAATGAAAGCACAAAAACAATACTCACCCCTTGTAAGACATTACAACTGGAATATGGCTGTAAATTTCACTCAAGTGAAGTAATGGGATCCATGGGAGGTATAAAGAATTTTGAAGATAGTGAGTATATTTTTCATTTTTATGAGGTTTCCTAAATTTGCTGATGAAATAGCTGATGCTCTTGGCTGGCTAAAATATGGTTTTTCAGAGTTTATTCTAACTATTAGTGTACCACAAAGCAAAAACACTGAGGAAAATACAGTCCCACATATTTTCCTATTAGGTGAAGGAATACCTTTCCCTGTAAATCAATTACAATTACAACATGTCAAAGGCTAAGATTAGTTCTTTAACATACTACCACCATCATTATGTAAAGATACTACAAATGTTTCTGCAACCTCTTCATATGGGAGTGAAATCTGAATTCTGGCATTTTTTGCATATTTGATTCAACTCTAAGCTATTGCATATTGTTAATGTGCAGTAATTATGAAAAATGAAATGTTATGTCACAAACACCAATAAAAGGAGAGCCATCTTGTATACTCCGGAAATAAATTTCAGGCTGTATATATACGAAAAAAAGTATGAATAAAATGATTAGTGAAATGAAAGATGAAAGAAAATATTGGGTGTGCTTAGGACCACACGGGAGAAGTGTAAACTTCTTTGACCGATTTATATTCTCAAATAAATCTGAATAATAATTCAGCCACGCTTTAATCACTCTTTTTTTCACTATGCTGTGTAGAAAGCTAGACTTATGTATTTTTTTTCTCTTTATGTGAACGTATATACAGCGATCATCATCGACATATCGCAGTAATTTACTCACCATTGTATTAACCTCAACTGGTACTTGACCATAAATCCTAAACTGACCGTGGATATGTCGCAGTCACCTTATTTGCATGAAAGGAATTCGGGGTGATATTAATTATTATATACTGATAGTAGTGGGATATTATTTTCATGAATGCTTGTGATACAGGCTGCACATATCTGAAATTCCGATTTCTCAACCTGAACAATTTTCCGGATTAATATTATGCTTTTTGTATTGTCAATATTGCTAAATGGTTTTAAATCATTTTGAAACCAAAGCCTATCACATACATCGCAAGCATGTCCAAATTCATTATTAATAAATTGCTGTATTAACTCATTATAAGGTCACTTGCTTCCTTCAGCAATCTCCTTGGTGTCTTTATTGATAAACGAGTGGCCTTAGTAATTACCCAGCTAGCACCCGTCATTTGCTGATGTCCTAAATGACCAAAGACCTTTCATATTTCATTGTTTTACACATCAACTGAGTATGCAGATTTGATAGGAAATTTGATAGAATGTATTGCGAACAATGTACAATAAGACCCTAAAAAATACAAAAATTTGTCTAGAAAACCTGGGGCCGTATTCTGTAACTCGTCATCACCGGTGATGAGCCTTCACCGGTGATGAACATCACCTATCACCGCTCTTCCGATTCTGTAACGCGACGAGGTGATGTTCTTCACCCCAAACAGGGTGATATCACATCACCTCCTCAATAGCCGCCCTTATCTCATCACCCCGTAAATATATTGAGGGTCCGCCATCATGTTAGCGAGAAACAAACATCGTGCATTCATTAATAACGTTAATGTAGGGACTCTGACGCAATTTAAACAGAAAAAATAACACGTGCATATAATAACAATAATTAAAATGGTATATTTACTGTCATACAACTCTAAATTAATGTGTTTTGACGTAAGTAAAAAATGACCTGTGTTAACCTATCCCAAATTTTGCATACCATCCAAAATTTCAGGGGCAAAAAGACATACATACAAGCATTGAAATAAATATTTATAAAATTGCTAAAACAATGGCAGAGCAATAATAACATCTCTAATTTACTTAGAAAAGTCAAAATTTCTTGTACGAGTATAGTAATAAGATTATATGGACACCAAAATACATAATTGTATACAACGAAATAGAACCAATTAAAATTTCACTTCGACGAGTAATCATGTTTGTTTAAATTATTGCAAATATATTGCGTACGATTTTACGATCGAGGAATAACACACGTCTATATGGTTCTGATACACTGTATTCAAGTTCGGTTAACCAAGCCAACAATCACATTTCCAAGATACTATACGTACACAAACAAGATTAGATTCAGAGTAGGTATTTGGGCAATATTTTAACACAAACAATTTGAGCAATTAAGAAATTTTTCGGTTGCTCGTTATATATTTACGTTTGTTTTTCGCAGCTCCCTTTCTATCGACTTGTACGATGATGATATACCTATATAAATTTATTACGTGAATGACAGTGTTGTTGTGTACATGAGTCTTCGCAAACAAGTGAAAAACACCATTTACACTGTTCATGATTGATATTGTGGAAGTTGAAAATAGGAAACTGAAAAATTAATCACATTCACCGTCTTCACCGTCGTATATTCACGTATCACGATAGAATATGGTGCAATCGTTTTTGTTGATGTTCAATAAAACAAAGTAATCTATTGTTCACTTCGTAATATATATTAATCCTACTGTCAATAATCACCTAGCCGGGTTATTAGAACATCATAATAAATATTATCAAACATATCATTACTCGAGAAACCATTACTACAAGCATGAACATACATGATCGTGACTACAAGCATTTAATTTGCACATTACTTGCCTGCCTTGCGGTCATGTGATACAACTGGCTCTCTTTATTGGCTAATCTAATTTTGCCAGAACTAGACGGCGCAATTTTTCATAACACCCTCATCACCGGGTGAAGAAACTTCACCACCCAGTTACAGAATCGGAAACGTCAAGGACGGGTGAAGTTTTTCGGTGATGTCAATCACCGGTGATAGACATCACCCAAGTTACAGAATACGGCCCCTGGAATGCTCAAGGAAAAAAATAAATTCAGTTTCATTGGGCACCCTGTGTATGCTGTCAAATATGATGCATGTTATGTGGTTCTCATAACTGCAGTGTTATAATTTGTCAGTTTAGTCATTTAAGTTCCCATTCTTTCAAGTAGCTGGGCTTCAGTTTTATTTGCAGTTATGAAATTACCGTATATGCTTGTGAGTATACACGGTGTATTGTGTACCATGCACCCCCGTGACTGTATGACCCCGGTTTTAGCACTGACTTATGGGAAAAAAATAATTTGCAAAAAAGTCAGAAAAAAATTGTATGTATTCACGGGAAAAATGATGCCATATTTGGAATACAATGGCACCGTATTCTATTGTATTTTTATGTAAAACCTTAATAGCAATAGATCAGGGTTAAAAAATAAAGATTTAGCACCGATTTTCACTGTCATGTATATTGCAATAATTTTATGGATATATATTTATATACTATCATGTTCTTTTTTTTCATATTTTTATACTCTATGTTCACTCCATGCTCCACAGTTGCCTGTTATCAGGAAAACTATACATTCATGATCGTATTGAAAATGAACCTGAAAATGATGATATTAACATCGATTTAGAACCATTGCAAAGTTAAAAAGGCAAAGAATATAGGGAAAATAAGAAAGATTTTATATTAACTTTCAATTTTTGTGATTGCTACAGTCCTCGCAGTCCTACTATCTGTAAGGCTTTCATCTGGCACATATCCGTCGACAATACAAACCCAAGTCGGCATCTGTCTCAAATGTATGATGAAAGTTGTTTCTCTATGCCAGGATATTTTCAAATTTAACTCTGAATTCTGTTTTCTGGCTGTTACTTGAAAGAAGTTTATCGTTTTCTCCCTCTTGTCTCGTGCGCAATATTGGCACGTCATAATTACTTCCAGCTGCACGATTGACGATCTCTTCCGCAACTCGTTTGATCGTAAGTTTTTCAGGAACACTAGATGAACGTAACCTCTTTATTTTATATTATTTTCAATTAAAAAACAAGGAATTGGTGGCCATTGACTAAACAACTGCCTCGCGCACTATGCACATGGTATTTACTGAAGAAGGCGTACGTATGTGAAGCAGAATACACGTCTGGTAATTTGATCAGACGGGTCAAGCAATTGAAAGGCAACAAACTCAATCCATTTTTTGTTTTAATGCAATCCACTTTGTTCCTATTGTTGGTAGGTGCTCACTTTGTACTGACGTTTTTAATTTCCTCGCGTAATCAGAGACAGTTTCGTATTTCTTTTGAACAGACACAATTTTGCTACATGTATAATGGAAGATTTTTGGCCACATTGTATCTTTGGCTACAAATAAGTAAAAATCCCCATGTGAGCCGTGCACAGCATTTTTTTGACGCTGATGAAAGGGGAAAAAGGTTCGTGTGATACATGAGAATATACGGTACATATACATGTTTATAAGGAATTAATGAAATGCAAGTTTCAGGTGTGTGAATCATTGATTTGGTTAATGAAAAAGAAACTTAAATTATGGCGCAAATGACCTCAGCTGTCGGTCGCCTCCCCTAAATAACCAACCAACCAAGAAACTTAAAGATTCATGAATATCACTGAGAACTGAATAAAATTTGACTACGTATTACCCAACTTGAATTTAATCACTGTAGTAATTGAGGATTAATTATGACACCTATCTCATTAATATAAATTTCAACTCATGCTTGAAACGTCGGAATGCATTTATGTACATTGTATTTCCTTCATATCTCAGTCCTCACTCTGTATTTCTATTTGCTATTGTCTTATAATCTGTATCATTGCAGATTTCTTCGTAGTTAATGGTGATTCAGAACACGTTCCAGAAATGGAGGTAGCTGGGGAAGTTGATGTCGTGTCTGATGCTCCAAAGAATGGCATTGAAGAACTTTTAAAAGCGTCTGTCTTCACTTCTGAAACTGTCAAAGATGATTCCATTGAGGAGGAATCCGAGTAAGTTAAATTTATTCTTTTATGATAGTTATCATTAACCCTTTTAGTGCTAGCTGAATGCATGCCTTCTAAGTGCCAATGTATTTTGATGAAAAATATAGAACTTATTTTAACCCTTTTACTGCCTAGCCCCTTTTAGGTAGACTGTGCAAAAATTGCCAAGCACATTTTCATGAAAATCGTTAGATTATGAATTATAGATATATTTGAAACACTAAATTTTATTATATGAATTACGTATTTGTCGCAATGTTGACGACATTTTCAGTTTTTATGAGAATGAAAAAATCATTCATATTGTGTCTGATTTGAAGGAAATATAATGTTACAAATATGTAATGTAAGTGGGCCGATATATCGGCTCACTGGCAGTAAAAGGGTTCATATCTTGAACTTGAAGATTTAAAGATTGAAGCCCAAAATATTCACAGCACAAAACCCACTGCCTAATTAACATATTTTATTTTACTGAATTTTTCAGAGGATGAAAAAATTTTGCTGATGAAATGTCTACTTTGTAATCTAA
This sequence comes from Platycnemis pennipes, assembly GCA_933228895.1. Classification (NCBI taxonomy): domain Eukaryota; kingdom Metazoa; phylum Arthropoda; class Insecta; order Odonata; family Platycnemididae; genus Platycnemis; species Platycnemis pennipes. Next base: position 83,312,637 of record OW121846.1, read on the forward strand.
AAAATAAATGTTTTTATTTTTTCAAACAATAGTAAAGTAAAAAGTCAGTCATTTTGTATCAAACATGCCTTTTCTAAGTACAAATTATTCTCACTGAATACTGTTTGACAAAGTCAAATAAATATAAAAGTTCAAAGGCAATACAGGATGCATAAAATTTTTTTCTTGCATGTATTAGAAAATTGTTTTACTTATTCATATGCATTCAATTACTCAAAACCACCCGTTGATATCAATGGAATAGTGACTTAAGTCACTATTATCAATTAATATTAGTTAATTATTGCCCAATGAAAACTTCAGGGCAAACGCAAGAAATCATAACAGAGTAACCATAGCAGTGACAACATATGTAGGTAGGTCTGATAGTTTTAATTAACATAACGTGTAAGGCCAATCGAGTTGATGCCGCTCATATCACCGTGAACAGTTGTACTTCTTAGCAACAATGAAGGAAAAAAGAAACCCATGGAAATTGCAATTTATTGCCTTTATTACAGGTATCACGAGACAATTGCACACAATGTATTCGACTCTTGTGATAACCAATCATTTACATCCATAATGGAATTGTACTTTCAAGATAAAGCATATGAGCACCTGAGTATTCTATTACATAATTATTTATTTATATGCGAGGATTATAGTTACATACTCATTTACTGCTATAAATGCCCCAAAATAGATATAGACGGGAGTGTAGCGTACGGGCTAGGCAAAATGATGACAAAGCCCCAAAAATTGGCCGGGATACACAGTAAATCAGTACTTACCTAAAACCGGTGAAAATAGAGGCAGTTTTCCACGAAATTAAAAGAACCGGCAGGCACCAACAAGGAGGATAGCGACGTAGTTTAAAGAGTTGGATATTTGGAGCAGACTTAGGAATTGTTGAAGGGCTCTTTTCCAGCATCGCCGGAAGCTTTTCGGGATACAGTCAGTGAAATAACTGTATTAATTATTGTCAAATTCGTGTTATAGTTAACCTTATTTGTAGCAATTAAATCTGGTAGCAATTAAAATGATTGCTGTGATCGTTCAGTCTCCGCACACTGATTTTTGGAATAATTTAATTTCCGGAAGGGGAAGTGTTGTCCTCGGAAGGAAGCGGAAGTGGTAGGGGGTACCCTCCAAAATTGAAGAAATGAGGGAAAGGGTTACCATTTCCCCGGAATCTCTTACATTTCTTCAGGAGACCGTTTCCCCTGTGCTAGCTGGGAATTTATCTGTTGTTGGCAGGTGTAGATCAACACATTCTGTGAAGACAGTTTTTATGGTGAAATGTTGTAACAATATAAACATGGCATTGTTACTCATTCCTACACAGTGGTATTTGCACCAGAACCTTTTTTATGCTAGGATTTTTAAAATAAAAATTTTGCAATTGGCAACATAGCGCCACTTTTTTCAAACTTCCAGCATTCCCATCTAGTCAAAATGTTAATATCCAGCTTCTGTCTCCTTGGAGTCAATTAAATTGAAGAATTGCCATTTGTTTTGAGATAGTTTTATTTCATCAGTTTTTGGTGACTTACTTCTTTTTTTTCCTTGAACCTGTAAAATAATTAAACCTTACAAATTCGTATTTCATCCCACCTACAGTTAATCATTGTAAAAGTTGTGTTGAAGTAAATTTGTGGTTCTCATGTTTGAGATTTGCAACATGTTAGTAGGGTTGATTGAATGAAATATCCACCAATGTATAAGTGGAAGTGGTTCTGCGATCAAAAGTCATCAAATACTATTTGATATCATTTGTAGGTATAAATCATTGAGACCTGAAGCTTTGTTACAACTGTTTCAGCTAAGCTGTTTTACATTTCATTCTACCACCCTGAATCAATTTTTTTCTTTGCTACTGGTATGAGTTTGCATGCAATGTAAAATAGTATGTAACTATACAATGAATTACATAGCATTGAAAGTTTTATACCCCTCTGATAATGGTTTGGTTGTGGTGAATACAACAGCAGTCTTCTGTGGCAAACTAAACTCTCATTGATTCCAAAGTAAACACTCAAAACCTCCTTAGGTGTTCTTGTATTTGTGGTGGAATGTGAGAATGTCTAAATTTAATTTTAGCATGGATGGGAATGGGTTTGAGTGAACAGCATGACTGGATCATCAGACAAGGGCACTGAGGTATTGTGTGAAAGATTAAAAAGTTTGAGCATTACTTGATCTGATTTGAGAAAACATGAACGTTAACCATGGTGATGGCAATTATTTCTTTTTTTATTATTTTTAAATTATTATGCTGGCATAACTCTGGGAGTTAAGTTTGTTCCTGTGCAATAGTTCTTGTATTTTGGACATAACCATGTATATCTGAAGGTAATTCCTAAAAACTATGCTTTGAAGATGGAACTGAGGCACACTGCTGATGGAACCCCAGTGGATTGTTTTATACATCGGGATAATTTCACTTCACGCACCATTTCTCTTACTACTTTTCAGTTGCTATATTTTAGTTCCACTCTCATCTTTCTTACTGGCCAATTATCTCCACTTGTGATTTTTACCAATACATATCTCTCTCACTTGATTTTACGGATGGAATCATATATTTCCTCTTTGTTTCCAGCGGTATTTCTTTTCTGAATGGAGTATATCACTTCTGACACAGTGTGGACAATGAGGAACTAAGATCATATCCTATGCCTCTAGTATTCTTTTGCATAGAAACGACGTATTCCTTGCTACTTTCTCTCCTTAATCTCAATGCACAAAATCAAAATCACACAATCAAAATCACACAATCAAAATAATAGATAATAAATCAGATAATCAAAATCACCTAAATTTTCTAGGCTTCTTTCACATAGGCACTGCTTATTCCTTGCTTTCTATCCTTAATCTTGGCCAAAAACACCTACATTGTCCTTCCAAATGAATGGCTCATACCATCTGAAACACAAAAAAAGTTGCCCTTATCCTCATGGGGTATTTACACCTACACGATACTCTGCAAGCCACCGCGAGGGTATCAGTGGTGCAAGAAATTCCTGATTGCTGCAGCCAAAAGATCCCTTAAGCCTGAATCGCATGATCATTATTCATGGAAAAATTCAGGGATAGTGGCCACCACATTTCAAATAGGAGCTGAAAAACGACCAAAATGATCATTTTCTAAAATAGTTCAAATGATAGGGACTCCTATCATGTTCTCCATCTTTTGAGCTCATCATTTTTTCCATCCCTGATGATATACCTCTGCCAATCAGATTTCATGCTATGAAATGGTGAATGTGATGCCACATGTGGCTATTTATCGAACTAGCATGTTAAACATCATATGCAACTACATAAGTATAGTTTAAGTACAGAATATATCCCAATATTTCAGGCTCTTAGAAGCCAAAACTATTTCTAAAAAGAATTACACAGAAATTGATCAACTTTACAATGCTAAGTCTTTGGATTACCTCAATACAAATATTTTGGCATATGATGATCTCAGGAGGAAAATTACATATAGGGATGGCAAGATGAATGTGTGACAAAATGACAAAAACGGTGGCTTGAGCTACCATTTTCCTTGTTCCTGAGAGCTATAGTTTAAATAATCCCTGAATTAGTAACCAATGATCGTATGACTCGGGCTTAATGGTCTGGTAATGAAAATGCCTCAGTGCATGTTAATGGTGGCTTGAGATGAAAATACTGTTGCCTTGACACAACCACTGCTTAAGATCAGATTCTGTTGTCATTTTTAATAGTAAGGTACCTATATAAAATGAAAGAATTCAGATAGTATGCATACATGGATTACAACTTATTGCCACACATTATTTATATCAATAATTTATTCAGAAGAGGTCCAAGAAATAAAAACTTAAAGGGAGGGTGTGTGTTTCTATTTAATTGGTAGCCTGAACTTCACATTCAACTTAAATGAGTTTTTAATTGCTGGTAAATGTGGGAAAGGAAAATTCTAGAGGAAAGAGAGGGAAATAAGTCTTAGGAACCTGTTTAGAACCAGTATAAGAATATACAACTGGTTGATATACATATATGTTAGGCTCATGACGATATTACATCTATATAGTCACTACAAATGATTATGGCAATAAGTGATTTTTTTATACTGTTCAGAGCAATTATAAGATTCAAAAAGAATGGTGAACTTTTCTTGTAGATAAACTTGCCAGAATAATGGTGGAAATGAATTCTTCAAATGTGAGAAAGAGAAAAATTTTTTTTTGCATTTAAGTGGGTGTTGGAACCCACTGATTGCGAAAATTTTCAAAAAACATGAAATCATATTGTTGTGTGAGTCAGCCTAATGGTCTGTAAACTTTTACTTATAATTTTGGATCCATCATGATGAGAACAAATTTTGGTTCCCAATTGGCTTACCTATAAGCCCAGTTTCCTTGAATTGGATTTATTTAGAATTTCCTATGTACTTATCATTTTTAGGGAGGAGGAGCAGGAAATTGAAATAATCTCTAGTTCCTCATCACAGGAAGGTGGTAACATTGGAAATAATAGGTAAATTCTCATCCTTATTTTGTGTAGTTATGTTCATGTAATATAATGTGTCTTGTAGTATAGTCATTGATGCTTATTGGCTTGTATTCATTAACACGTTCACTGCGGTGTGACCCACCAGTGGGTCACGCAGATGCGACTAGCGCCGCTGCCATATAATTCTTTGAATTGTTGTAACTTGCGAGGAGTATTGTGAGAGTAGGAATCGAGAACTTCTCAAGTGACTTCACCCAGAGGTTAGTCATAGTTCAAATAATAGACTACTATGTGACACTTAGTGTGACCCACCGGTGGTTCACACCGCCCCTCCTGAAACTTTTTTCAGCGTGAGCGGTGTGGCCCACTGGTGGGTCATGAACAAATTTACATATTAGCGTATTATATCCAAAATATGTTTATTTTTTGTTTTCTTTTTTTTTCAAGTTTATGCATTTTTTTATACATAAGGATGAACAATCCTGGATATAGTAAAACATATCAACTTATTAAAAATAATGAAAATGTTTAGGAAAATTTTTTCTCCTCGACCTCGCTGTGTGAGAGATTGACTCTCTTTCTTCCCTACCCACCCCCCCCCCTCTACGGAAGGGCAATTGGGAAAGGGTTGCGTAGCGTTCTTGAGCCAATCCCTCAGTGGTGGATGAGTGACCGTGCCCTTGCTGGGTGAACGTCTTCCGAAATGCAGACACTACTTTTTTCTGAGTGAGACAAACCACTATGTACTCTTTCCCAAGGATCCCCCTTCCCTTTTCTCATAGTTTGAGCAGGGCTGGGGAATCGGTATGCACGGACAGGCGTCTATGTCTCACAGACGGGTGCGAACAAGGGCAGGGGCAATAAACAGAGATGGGTGGGAGTCTCCTGGGTTTTCCGAACATCAGCAAATCTTTACCACATGCATTGTATTGTTGCCCCTCTCTTCCCCCATCCCACGCAAAGGGTCTAGCTGATAGCGTGCCCCACGTGGCCTGGGGAGGGGCAGGCTGGGGGCGAGGCTGGGAGCGAGACTGGGAGTCGCCTCCCCCAGCCTTCCTCAAATCTCAGGAAACAGCTGAGTGTTGCCGCTTCAACCACCATCCCTCGGCAGTGGCCAGAAGCTCAGAAGGACTGTGACCCACCGGTGGGTCACACTGCCCATGAAAAAGGCTGAGTGTGACCCACCGGTGGGTCACGCCGCGCTGTGAGGGTAGGGCTTTAATCAGCCCCGCAGTGAACGTGTTAATGGTAGTGTGCATTTAGCTTAGTATTAAAATTATTTAGCTTAGTATCAGTCTAGGTGCTAAATTATTTTTGCCTTTTTTTCAATTGCTTTAGCAAGAATTAAATATCTTGCATCATCTTCTGTGACATTCCTGAATTCCTATCCCCTCTGAATGAGCTTATGCTGCATGACAATGTTCAACCAAATCACTTTTTATGGCCTTGTGGTTTAAGAAATCGTTATTTTGGCATGGTGAGGCATATGTAATTTCTGTAAGTCTTAATAACATGGTGCTGCTCAAAATTTTGGAGAATTTTCTTGCAAAAAGCAGAAAAATTTTCTTACACCCAAATTTCCACAGTGACATTCAATGTAGTTGCCTTCTGCATGTATGCAATGATCCTCACAATTTTCCATATTTGGATAAAACTCCTGGAAGTCGGAAAGAAGGCTGTAGGGCTGTCAAGACCAGTTGTGATTCTACTTGGATCTCTTCATTGGAGTCAAAATGTCATTCTTTCATGTTAATTTTTATATTGGGGAAGAGGTAGAAGTCACATTGGGCTAGGTCAGGAGAGTAGGGAGGGTTGGGGATCGTTCATATGTTGTTTTTTTATCAGATATTTCTTAATAATGAGTGAAGTATATTGTCATGGTATAGCAACCAGTCTTTGTTCTTCCATAACTCAAGCCATTTCTGCTGAACATTTTCCCTCAGTCCCTTCAAAACCTCTCAGTAAAACTTCCTGCCGACAGTCTGCCTAGGTGGAAGAAACTACTAATGCACAATTCCTCAAAGGCTGGAAAAATTGTCAGCATCAACTTGATATTAATGTGAACTTTGCATGCATTTTTTTCCTTGGAGAGGATGACGTCTACCACTGTAATGAATGCTGCTTTGTTTCGTGTCATAACCATAGACCCATGATTCATCACCTGTAATAACTCTGGACAGGAAGTTTCCTCACCTAAAACTGTTTCTTGCAGCTCAGTGAACACTTTAATCTGGAGGTTGCTGTTCACTGTGATCACTGTTGGAAAGGCAAGGCACAAACTTTGCTGCAATTTGTCTTATGGTCAGCTCATCTGCTAGTATTCCTTGGTATTATCCACACTAAAGTCCATCTTTCACAAATATGGTGGATTGTCTGCCTTCTGTCTTTGCAAATCACTGCATGCACTTTTGTGATTATTTCCTGTGTGGTCCATATTGACAGTCAACCCGAATGTCTGTCGTCCTCAACAGAGTCCCGTCCTTCCTTGAAATGTTTGAACCAGTCAAAAGCTCTTGTTTGACTCAATGAATGCTCACCAAATGCCTCCTTCAGCTTGTGGTGGGTTTCAGTTGTAGTTTTATTGAGTTTGAAACAGCATTTGATGCATATCAATTGATCCTTAGCCATTTGGAAATTTGCAGAAGCACAATGACAAGTTGTTACACAAACAGGAATAACTAACTAAGAGATGTGACTACAATGACAACACCTGGCAGAGTATCAGCTGAAGGATGCACTAATGGGTATTAAGCAGCAGAACCTCATACTCTCCTTGGTTAGGATGGAATATCAATTCTCCAGTATTTTTGGTAGCACCTTTTGTTAATAATTTTGTTAGCTTGTGGCTATGACTTAATTTGATATTATGTAGTAATAATCAAGATATGTGATGGACAAGTAATTAGAAACAGCTTTTTGAAATTCATTTTAGTTTTACATTATTTATTTCTGATGAGAATCAAAGATGCATCTTGTGTTGATAGTTTTTAGAAAATTACTGTGCATGGTGTCCACCTCTCCTAGTATTATGAGATACCTAGGAATTAGCTTTTTTTGTGAAAATTCTTGGAAATGATATGAGCCAAGGAACTATCTTAGTATGTTCGATCATAGGGTTTGACAGTGTTGATGCATTTAACTCTGTGTTCTGTCAAGTTTTACCATGTTGGTTTTGGTATTTGATGATAGTTCCACCAGAATTCCATCTGGTATCTTCTGGTTGAAGAACCTGGAATGGTGCTTTAGCTGTGTTTTTATGGAAGTAAGCATATATAAACTGCCCAATTCAAGTGATGCTGTCACCAAGGCAGCAAAACTTATGCAGAGTCTAACCATCTTAGTACTCTGATCATAATTAATTGACAAATTTCTTTTAGCATCCCTGCTGCTTAGCCTATGAGAGTGAGAAGGGCTACTTTCAGTTTTATTGCTGTATTCCATTTTGAAGTTCCTGCCATGGACATATCTTAGGATCTGAGTGCATTCATTCATAGTTCAAATTGCTTGGAATTATAAATTAATGACTTCTTGTTCAATTCTGTGGGTGACTCATTTTTGGCTATACTTAGTATTCATTTGTGACTCGGTTCTACTTGTTATTGCATTCATTATTTTAATTTCTTTTCAGAAATTACACCTCTCTTACACAAAGATATATGTACTCAACCAATTGCCCCCACCTCATTCTGGTGTGCTGAACATCAGTGAATTTAGTTTACATGGTATTAATTGGCAGTTGGCAGACTAATCTAGTATGAGGTTGAGAAATCAGTTCATTAGCCCTTGGTTATAGATTAAAGGACATGTTTGAAACAAGTAAAGAATTTTATTTTTCAACAGAAAAAATACTTCTTGGTAGATATGGCTTTCAATTCAAACCTTAGTTTTTGTCATTTTAGTAGCAGAAATGAAATCTTAGGATGGCGAGGAAAGCTTTCAGTTTATCAAGTATGATAACTATCCAAGCATACAGAAGTGTAAACAGTGTGTTAATAATTTTAATGTTTATTTTGGTGAGCATTGCTAAGTCTTTAATGTATTTCACCTTGAATGTTAAAACTAAGGCTTCTTTTGTATTGAAAAAGTAGAAAGAGTGGTGTTAAATTGTCACAAGTAGCTATGATAATGGAATCATAATGTTTTTAGGAATCCATTCTATACGCTCATCCTCGTGAGTCCCAATTACTAGCACCATATTAGAAGTGGAAAGTGTACAAACAGGTAGCCTTATCTTCAGTGGTAATAAGGGGATTGTCTTTTGTGGTAACCAATAATGACTGACTCATGCTCCTACATTTCCTTGTCTGTAGGGCAGTCTCTCCACTGGTGTGTTTTGGTATCCCTTAAGTCTGGTTAAATGAAAAATGGGCTAAAAGAAATGAGTTCTCTCTATTTTTCAGGTGGATATCCATTACAAGTCATCATAATCGGTCAACAATCCTAAAATTGGTGTGTTGCAGCTCTCCACTTGATTCTCTTATCAGCTATTTTTGCATATTTGCTTAAAGCATCTCTTTCAGATCCTTTAATACTTTTTCTATATATCTTAGATGAGACCTTTTTCTTCCATTTTTCAAATTCTTTGTCCGTTGAAAATTGTCTTTATCAGGTGATCCTGTGTCAAGATATGGCAGATTAAGTTGTCCCATCTTCTTTTTAAGGTTTTCAGCAGACTTCTCTTTTCTCCTGTGCGTCTTAAAAATTTTTGTTAGTCACTCACCCTATCCATTTGATCTTCATCGTTATTCTGTAGTACCACACTTCAAATGATTCCAGCCTTTACTTTTCTGTTGCTGCCACACTGCTGTGAAGAAGGGTGCACCAGATATGTTCTGATTGAATTGCTTTCTTACTTCCATCCTTTTATTTCAAGTTGTAAGTAAGTAGATTCCTCTTTGGTAGAAATACCTCTTAGTCTGGGTTATTCTACTGACTATTTCCTTCTTGATTCACCTACTGGTATTTATTTGGGTTCTTAGATAGCAATACTCACTTGCCTCTCATTGCTTTGCTTCCCAAGTTTAACATTAGTCTTGGCCTCCTCTCTTCCACTGTATACTATGACTTTTCTTTTCTTTTTATCCATTATATGTATATAAAAACAATTATCACAGGTGTGAAAAATAAACACAGAACACACAGAAAAGAAACACGTATTGTAGATATTTTGGTGGTCACAGCCACCTTTCTCAACGAGAAGAGGAGTACTGGTTAGGAGAGAGATGGTTGGAAGGGGGGAGGGAAGAAGAATGGAGTGAGGGAGAGGGTGGGGAGAGGCTGGATCTGCCCGGCAAGTGGAAGGTCCGTGGTTCGATTCCCGGTCAAGGAGAAATTTTTTCAGTGTTTTCGGCCATCATTCCATCTCCACACCACCGTTGTGTACAATGTTGTATGAATGTTTACTATCTCTTTCTTTCGCCTTCTATTTGTATTTATATTTGTGAATTTGCGCGTGTATGAATGGTGACATGTGTGTATGTGTATATAGGATATTACCACACCACAACCAGAACTATTTATATTAATGCCTTATTTCATTAACTGAAGTTTCATTTTGGTCTTAAAAGGCCTTTTTATGGTCATCAAATGATATTTTAATTGATCCAAATAATCATCATTGGATCATTGGAATTATGCTACGCAGAAGTGTCTGTTTTCTGGTTTTCTCTTGTAAATAATTACCTCTTGAGAAAAATTATCCAGGTCCTTATTTCAGTGGAGAGACTACCAATATTTCTTTTTTGAAGAATGTAAACTAATAATCTGAAGTTATTTTTTTTAAACATTGTAAGTGGTTCTCATTGATAAGTACATTAATAAAATATTCATGTGGATTAAGATAAATTATTTCAGTCTGTGCTTCAGTTACAGTATAAGATCGATAATCCAGAAAGTGGAGGACCTAATACATTCTGAAATTATGATAATCACTTTGTTTAGTGGGCGGTATGACTATAAAGCTTAAGTAATTTATTGTTTATGATGCTGTGATCAATGAGGTTGTGCTGTAAAAAACACACATTTATATTACCAGACAATTTATTTAATTAAAAATATTTAAATTTAAGTTTTTCAATTTTAACTGACAAATTGTAAAGAAAATAGGAGAACCCAGATGAAGCTACCTGAAAATAAGAAAGAATAGTACTTCGTAATGTCTTTGGCGCTCCCCTATTCTCCGCCACACCCATAGAAAAAAAACTTTTTACCCTAAAATTCATTCTAAATTCAGTCTGGTCTTTAGGGCTGAGAGTATAAAATCTGCATTTTCATTCATCTGATTTTGCACTGTAATCTCCCGTTTTTCACTGCAGACTGCATTTGGGCAGTAAGCTAGGGGTGTGCTCTCGACATATACTTGTTAAGAGTGCATTTGGGATACATTCACTTTGGTGCTGATGCAATGACTTGTACACCACCATGTCCAGCTCATTATCACTAAGCCAATGTAAATGGCCCGTTTTAAAATTCCAGCTATTGAATTGGGTTCTATGAGAAACTGTCTCTCTGTCCCTTGATGTGATAGATGGTCAACCGTCTTACAGCATACTCCTGACGAAGTCACAAAACACCCCATGATTTAATTTTTTTTCTGCCTCCATCATTGAATGTAAATAATGCAAATCAGAATTAAATGTTCAGGTTTTCACTACTCAACAGAACCTTAAGGCCTGGTTACACGATACATTAATCCGTACGAGTTAATGTGTAAATGAATGAATGCGAAAATGCATCGTGTAACCACACCAAAATGTACAAATGAATGAATGTGTGAACAGAAAATAGAACCTGTTCTATTTGGTTCATGCATTTGCACAAGTTGAGCGAAAACCATTCACGCAAATGTACATGAACCCGTACGTGTTAATGTATCGTGTAACCAGGCCTTTATGCTCAGTGCTATCAGAAAGCAACTAGCAGTTGACCCTAGACACTGAAAACCTCTGGGATTGATAGAGGTTGACTGTTTTGGTGGACATTCTAGTGATGCCGTTGTTTCACATAAACCCTGAAATCAATCGATGCACAGTGAGCAATTTTTAATTAGCATGCTGTTCATACAATGTGAACTTCCCCCACCTCCGTCCCTCTTGCATGTAGGTTGGGAAGGACAGGTTGTGGAGTTCAACATATGCTGCTGATGGCATGGTGTTATCAGCAGTGAATGTATTCACATACAAGAAATAAGATACTCTTCTTCAGGTAGAAAGCATGATTTCATTGGCTGGCACCCATAGGGTTGACACAAAGCCAAACGGTTCTTTAAGGTGGCTTTTCGAGCAGCAGAATAGCCATCATTGCAGGGGCATAAAAAATGAATTTTGGAAAATTCTGGAATACTGTCTGTTATTTAGATACCATTGTTTAGAATGCCAGATTATCGTTCTTCTACTGTATTTATATTGTCTTGTTTTTCAATTTTCTTGCCCTTTGCATTTAATGATTTGTGATTACCTATTATCACCCTTAACCCTTAGAAGCTCATGGTGCCGAAGTTTTTAACTAGAACATATTCAAACGCTGTAGTTAAAAAATTGTTTGTACTAAATATGTTTTATAAAATTATTTTTTATTTTGATGCATCAAATAAATTTTTAAATAAAAACTAAAATATGTTTTCCATTTTCAGTTAAAATTTCAGTATCCTTGACCAAAAATAAGGATTAACAAAAATTATTTGCGTAAAATTTGCAGAAATAAGGCGTGAGCTTTCTGGGCTTGAAAACCGAAAATGACGTGAGCAATAAAGGTTTAATGTATAAAAAATTTTAACGACATGTGTGGCAAGTCATTTTCTTCTAATGTTTCCACTATGTATGTAAAGCTCATGAGCAGGTACAAAGTAAAATTTTGAAAATTACCTTGCTACCAAGAAATTTTTTCATTGCACAGTCACTTGTCATGCAAACCTCAATTTGCATAGTTTTTTTTGTGTTAGTGGCAGACTTATTTAAATATGCGACTGTAGTTTTGTGTTTTTCAAGTGCATCTATAAGGTAAATGTTAAATCGCATATCTTCTAAAGAAAATAACACATTGTTTGAGATTTAACATTCTGTATTGATTTTGTGGTATTTTTTATTACTTCCTCTGAAAGAGAGTTATTCATGTCTTTTTCCTCATAAGCTGATTCATAATGAGTGTTATATAAAACAGCACAGCTGGATTGATACGTATTATCTTTCAGTTTGTTAAGTTTCCCTTAATCTTTTTGCTGGGTACAGTTAAATAGAAAAGCAGTTAATAAAGTCTCTTGATTTAACTCTTCTTAAATCTATCATGTTCTTTTATATTCTCAGCCATTCTGTTGTCAATTCAGCTGCTACAAGAGATGCTATTGCTGGCATGCTGTCATTTAGCCAAGCTTTGGATACAAAACCCAAACCAACATCTTATGATTCCGTTCAATCAAAATCCAAGCGAGAAGTGCATGTTGAGTCTGATACAGATGATGAGGAAGAACAGATCACCAATGTGCATCAGGATGATGATTTTAGTGAGTATTGTTGTTATCTAGCAATGATAATGGTTTTCTTGTTCACCTTCAATCCAGATGATGCACAGCCATTCCCTTTTTTTGATTATAACTTTGGTATGGTGGTTGGTCTTTCAAAAATAACTCCAATGAAAAATTATTCAGTCAGGGTATTTTTTCATTATTATAAGTATGAGAGTTTAGAGGTATGCTTTGAACGCGTCTTAAATTTATTTCATTTTCTTCTAAAGCTTAATAAGCTCTTATTTTTTTGCAGTTTTAAGTACCAACATTTTTGCAGCAAATGATTATTCAATCACTTCACCCTTAGCACATTCAACGCGGCACTATTTTTTTACGGTTTTGCGGGTGGCTGAAATTTTTTTAAAATGTTTCTTAATGTACTACCACTAAGAACAATAAGTCTATCAACAAAAATACCGTAAGATAAAAACTACGCATAAAAAATGAATTTTTATTTTGGACAACGATCGTCGCCGCCGCCACCCGATAGCACTACTTGGATGTTGTGTGTGGTTGCATACCCTCCCCAATGGTCCGTTTTGGACTTTCTTCGATTGATTCTTGTTACTTACAACAAAATATGTGCGGACTTACTTATTACATATTGTTACATAGATAGATTATTTGTCGGTGGAGTTCCTCCAAGGAGGCCCTGAGGCACTCAGACCTATTGGCCCATTGGGCCAACCACCCTTCTAAGGAAATTCCCCTTAAAGGCCAATCGCCTTGCTAAAGGCCAACAGGTCCCCTATGGGGATTTCCCTTACCTCCCTGGGTTCCAAAAATGGAGACCCCAGGTACCTATTTCGAGTCCTCATCACAGCAGGGCACTTGCATAATATGTGGGATGTAGTTTCATCCCCTTCTTCGCACCACCTGCATCTAGGTGAATCTACAATTCCCAGGAGGTGCAGGTGCCTCATCACCTGGTAGTGCCCTGTGAGGAGTCCCACTACCGTTCGTAATTGACCCCTGTTTAGTGACAGGAGTCTTTTGGCAAGCCCAGGTCCTAGGTTCTCCTATGTGTAGTTTGGCCTGTCTAAGACTTGGTGTAGTTCGCCAGATCTCAGAATGCCAGGCTAAGCCCCACATTCTAATTTCTGCTATCCCTATTGACGTAGCAATAGGTATGATTGGCTCTGGCCCGATCGGATCTCGGCTGGAACCGGCCCTTGCCAGCTCATCAGCCATCTCATTTCCGGATATGCCTGCATGACCAGGCACCCAGAAAAGTTCCACCTTGCCGCATCTGCCTATATCATTGAGTGCCTCACGACACTCCTGCAGCAGCTGTGATTTTTACCATGGTGATGTCAGCACCTTTAAAGCTGCCTGACTATCCGTGCATATGTGTATCGGTCTGTTAAACATCCCGATTTCCTTAATAGCATACGCGCAGGTCAGAAGTGCATATACCTCCGCCTGGAACACCGTAGCATATTTTCCCAAAGGGATTGAGAGCTTCCTTGGTGTGCTACAATTGTAGACCCCTGCTCCCGCTCTTCCTTCTTTCCTAGAGCCATCCGTATACCATACCTCAGCCCCAGAATGAAGTTCTTTCCCCTTTCCTCTAGACTACTGTTCCCTATCCGGGAAGTGGGTTTTGAAGTAGGGGGTTTACAGAATGCTGAATCCTTCGCAATAATTCTTTACGAAATATTTCCAAATTTTTCCATGAATGGTAACTCCTGCATCTCTTACCTTCATGAATAATGTAATTAGTTTTGTATACTCTTGCAGTGAGATTCAGTAATTCACTTTATTAGGATATTTTCTGCTCCTCTGACATTTTATGTAAACTACTTATATGAAGTAGATATCAATATCAACATTTTATGATTTAAAACTGATGGCTGAATTTTTTTTACAGCTATTTAGCACGTTTCAAACATTTTAATGTCAATACGGGAATATTTTAGAAATATAAATGAAAATATAAATGAAAGTGTGTAAATTACCTAAATGCTTGAAAGAGAAAAACGAGTCAAACAAATGCAGTAAAGTCAATTTCGTCCAAATATATGTATGAATTGAACTTATATTGTTATTAAAATAACAAAAACTGGATTGTGACCTAAATTCTAGTGTAAACTATTGATTGCACTAGAAAAATAAATATAATCAAATGTTGAAAAAACACCAGGAGTGCATGCATGAAATTTCATAAGTAATATAATGCCAATACAGAAATAAAAATTACACAAAAAATTAAAATACATAAAATAATACTATCATGAAGACATATATATATAGCCAGAATATAGACAAGTAGAAACGAAATACATTCAATTGCAGAAAAATATCAAATCACATCCAACCATTAACAAAAATACCCCAAAATTTCATTCGTAAAATATACTATGAGACGAATGACAACAAACATATGAAACGCACTCAATATTTTTATGAAAGTCCACAAAACATGGCTTGAAACAAAGTGGTGGACATCCCTCACAGGCAGGGCAAAAACACTTGGTGTCCTTCCTGAAACCTCTATATGTGCAATGTGTGCATCGTCGTTGAGGGACATGTTTCAGACTTTCGTCGATGTCATAAGTCTCTGGGAACTGCCTAGATTATCCAAGGGCCCTGAAGGGCAGGCTGGAGCAGGAATGAGGAATTGATTCTGAGTAGGAATGACCGAGGAGGTTTCTAATCATGGAGAGGCGTATGTCATAGACAGATTTTTGGGATGGGTTTCACGGTAGAGGAAATAACTAGTAGCCAAAACGAGGTGAAGTATGTGGATAGTAAGCTTCTTATACCATTTTATAGTTTGATCAAAGTGATCGATGCCACCCATTGACTCATTGTATCGAGCAATTGCCTTCGGTTTGGAAGTGACGCCAACCCCTCGCCGATGACGGACATCGATGAAGTTACCCCCGAATTCGGAGATGATCTACACAACCTCACGATTATCCTTCCACTTCATAACACAGACTTTATCGGTGCAGATTAAGTCCACTACCTCCCGGCATTCAGTTTTTCGCTGTGAGGTTAGGTAGATTCCCCTTCCGGGTAGCTCTAAGAGTTCTGGTAAAATAGGTCCTTCGCTCAAGCTAGTGGTGTGCCAAGTCAATACTTTTGTAGTAATTAACCATGAAAAGAGACTGTCCAGTGTTCAGCTTTCCTTCCATTAATTTCCATACAACATCGTTAACATGCCTACATCAGAATCGGAAGACCCAGTGTAAATAAGAAATCGTAAAACTAATCCGAATGGTCTGGTGAGCACTCCCTTTTCCTGGTAATGCCTTCCCTTTCCGTTATTTTCTGCTTTAGCCACCTCATTGAGTGAAACCATTCTGAAAGAAAAAATGATTAAAAATTTGAATTTTATCTCGGCAGTACGGCATATTTATGTGCATACCAGAGGAAAAATGTTGAAGACCTAGGAAAGTCCATAAAATTACTTACCTACTTCCAATAGAGAAAAACGTAACTCAAGAGTTGACATTTCTGAGATATCTTTCTCTTGTCCCTAAATGAGAGGCAAAAAATATTAGAAAATAATACTCCACAAAAACAGCAATTTATTTGCTAAATGAATGTTAACATCAATTAGATTTATATCGCGTACGTTAATAAATATCATGTCTTTTAGAGGAACTATGTGGAAAACTAAAATAAAAAAGATGTTTGATTAATTGGGAATTCTTAACAAAGTATATTTTGGATATTTGCAAAAAGTCTAGGATTGTTTAATTTTCAATGCAGAAGCAAATTGGGAAATGGGGAATAAATATATGTGAAAGCTTCACTGAAGCTAAATGATAAAGTATATTAAAATAAGAAAACATTTTGAAAACAAATCAACCAATGTTATAGTATTTAATGAAATTTGGGGTGCGGTGGAGTGGGGGAGTGTGATTCAATCAATTGAAAAAATTACATAAATGTATACGAAGTATTTGAGATGGAAACAAATTTAGTTTTTCATAAAAGTAATGGGAAAAAAAACTCACAAAAAAATGAAAATATAGAGCTAATACACGCCCATAAAACATAACTTACCTTGTAAAAAATAAATTATTGTAACGGCGCTTCCCGGTGTGGGAAACTCCGGCTGCGGCAACTGCACACGCTCCGAGGGCTATCGGATGACTGACAATGGAAAAGGAAGAGTTACGAGTAGGCGTCTTCCGTCGATGGCCTTGGGAACGGATTACAAGCTCGTACGATATCGTCGTCCTCAGTCAGCGGATAGCACGCGGCGGACGATGATTGTCGTCCGTCAGCATTGAACGTGTTAATTTGGTGCAAATTTCAAACTCTTCAGTGGAGAGTGCCTATATTTTCTATGGCTGTGTGGTCCTGGGTAGTAATAGTTTTCGTAAACCCTATAGCTCGAAAGTCTAGCCAAGTATAATTTCATTCACTGAGAAGTAGGTGGAGAAGAGTAATAGGGTAGTTTCCTATTATTTTTTGTCTTGATCAAAAGTTTATTACTTCCGGAATTCATATTTTAAGCCATTTGATTTTAAAATGACATTAAGTATTTTTCCTCATTAATCAAAAAGTAAAAAAAAATCAACTGTGCAAAAATGTGACGGGAAACTATTGCATGCCAGTAAATTATATGAGAGACATGACACTCCTTCCTCTACCTGAGGGAGGGGGGGGGGGAGCTTCTGGTGCTTGATGTGATGGAAAGCGACATTATGGTTGTATTCATTGCAAAACTAGTCAGTGTGCCCTCGCTTCTCATTCTTACAAGTATATTTGCAACTTCATGGTGTGACTTAATGTCCAAGGTAATGAGAAGATATGATTATAGCCTGCCAGTGAATGATGTTTTGATGTCAACCCAGGCTTACAACTTAGAATTACCTTAGGATAATAATGCAATTTGATAATTAGAAAGATAAATTGGTGTTTAGTTTAAGGAACTTGCATTCAACAAGTTCTCTAATCACAGTGTTGTAGTTTTGTGGTCTCAAGACTTCTTAGCCACCTTCAATACCAGGGTGTCAGGAGGTGTCTCTCTGCAAGATGGTAAATTAATGAGGGTTTACTTTACGTGCAAGAAATACAATTAATGGGGTCTATTTAAGTGAGTGGTATGTAGTAAAATGTAATGCTGAGTAGTGCAGTACAGTGGTGTGACTTGTGGAAGATGAGAGCAAAAGCAAGGAGATGGTTGGTGTTGCTAATGCTAGGTAATTTGTCACCTGGGAAAGTTCAATATGTGTTCGATATGTTGGAGTACCTGTGGCAAGGATGACACCCAACTAACCTTTCCCAACCTAATTTTTTTCTTTCCTCCTCTCCCAATCAAAAAATGTATATGGTATCCTTGAAAACAATCCATGCTTAAATTTTAAATATAAATATTGATTAAGTGTATTTTTCGTTGTTATCATTGGAGGAATAAAATTTACAGTTGCACATTTCATCCCTTTTTAGTATACCCAACCCTGGATCTGTCTGATGATGATGATGATACAGTTAGAGCACGTGTTGCTAGCAAAAAATTGGATGAAGCATGGAGCCCCCGAGCTCGTGTGGGTCCTGTTGTACCAAAAACAAATCGCCCCATAAGAGAAGGAAAAAAGAGAACAGCTGTGGAAAAGGGACTGGAGGCTGCAGCTGCCAAGAGAGCCAATTTACCAGTAAGTTTTTTGGGAGGATCCTTTTCAATGTCTGAAGCAACAATTATTGTCATCAGAGCTATTTTATTGTTGGAATTGCTAAAGAATGCCTTGACTGATAAAGCTAACACTTTTAACCCTAAATCCAAACTTCATTTGAAATATTTTTTCATATATATTTTTTTAATGATTCATATGGGTTTGGCTAAACATTGCCTAATTGCAGTTTGAATCACACACTTATGTGTGCTCTAGTGTTCTTAATGATGATGGTCTTATATTCTCACCCTATTTGTAAAATACATTGTTGAACTAATTTCATTATTAGATTTTCCAAATGATGACTAAGCTCAGTGAAAGACTTAAATTTTATTTAGCCAAACAACATTGGAGATTCATTGGCATCACACATTGTCTCAATGTTGGTGATGAGATGTTAACCAATATCACATGCTTCCAAATTGCATCCAATATGGGTTACCACAAAAAAAATCATATAGACAAGAGCTATAATGTCATCAGAGCTATTTTATTGCCATAAGTGCTAAAAAAATGCCTTGACAGATGAAGCTAAAATTTTAACCCCAAATATGAACTTCATTTGAAATAGCAATAAGCAGCCACAATGAAGTGCACTCATCCTCAGAAGTGCACTTTGTTTCTTTATAACTAGTCTCCTATTCATTTAGTACATTCACGCAGTGATATGAATATGTACATATCTGGAATGTTATTTTCTCAAGGTCCTTTCCTAAATTTTTAGTTATTTGATTTTAATGCAGTAAAATGACTGCTGGATTTGCCACAGTAGCTTTTCCTTATTTCCTAGTATTCATGTAATCAATTTAGAGATGTTCTGCATTTCGAGGGACTATTCATCCACAGTTGTTCAGATGATTTCTGCATTTCAGGTTTTCTGACGCATTTGTTGCTCAGTGGACAACAGTTTCACCGAATGTCTAGCTGGCATCCTCAGGTCAAGGATCATCAGTAGTTCATCCTTGACCTGAGGATACCAGCAGGAAACCTGGCAAAACTGTTGTCTAATAAGAAATAAATGTGGACAAAAACCCAGAATTCAGAAATAACTGAGGAACTATTCCCAGAACTCAGTGCAAAACAACCACACAGCTCGCCAACCACTTCTCCTGGAACTAACTACAGTAGACCAGACTACCAGAGATGACCGCCAGTCTCACCCCTGGCTTATTAGTTCCCTCTTGTTGGTAGTGTCTTTTGCTAGAGCTATCCTGCTTCTAAAGTCTTTACTACAACACCCACCTTTCTCTAAGATAATAAACGATTCCCTAATAAATAAATGATTCCAATGTTCCTCTGCCCTTCTACTTTTATGTTTATCTTACATTTCTTTTTTGTGTAAAATCCAATTACTTACTTTTTCTTGTGATTATTCTTCATCTAATATATCTTTCACTTTATTTTTAACACATCCATAAATGATTTTAGTTCATTAACAGACTGGCTAATTAGCAAAATATTTCCAAGCTTCATTATCCTTTCACTATTAACTCAGTGATTTCTGATTGCCTTGTGGGTATAAGTTTTGAAAATTTTCTTTCAATCTTTCTTTCAGGCTCCAAAGAGGCAGTATCTGAAAAAGAAGATAAAAAAAGCTGTTGAAACTAAAACACCCTCTACAGATGTACCAACGAAAATAGTGGTTTCCAAAAGTAAGTGTGGTTTGGAACTAAATTATCCCCACTATTTTGCTGTTGTAAATATTTTATTTTATAAAATGCTTTTATTGTGTGAGGTATCCATTAACATCCACAGTGCATTGAGTTCATTGTTATTGTCAGATTTGGGCCTCAAGACTACTGCTAATGAGTTTTTTTGATGCAGTGCCAGTAAACTGAATTCCTAATACCCTCTCCATGAAATTTACTCTTATTTAACTTATTATTGCCTTTTGTTTGTGCCATTTCATGAAAGACAGCTTTCGGTTTAGTATGAGTAACCCCCATTTGTTGAGAGATACATCCTGGAAAAGTGCTATGTTAAGTGAATATTAACCCATAATTTGTGTCCACTTTCAAAATGTAAGTGGATTATGAGCTCATAGTGTATGGAATTTGCCAAAAAGAATGTTTTTTATCGAAACATATAAGTGGAGTAGTTAATAGTTTTATCCATTCTTCATCATAAATTATATTAAAATATATACCGTAAAGCCTCACTGATGAAACTTTCATTGGACAAGAAAAAAAAGTTTCATAAGTGAGGAAGTTTCATATCAGAGGTGTCATAGTAAGGGAACATAAAACTCTTTTCAAATGTCCAATTTAGTCTTTTTGTTTCATGTTTGCAGTTGCATGTTTAAATGCAGGAAAATGAAACCTAATAATTTATTGTATTACAAACAACTGCAAATAAATGTATGTTCATGACACCTAGACAAAAACAATGTGCATTTGCAATCCTGAAATATGCTAAGATCTGTTCCCAAAGTTTGATTTCTTGGTCTAAAGGCCGTTTTACACGGTGTTGAAACTGCCGGAGTTGATGTTGCTTCCGTTTGAGCAGCCGCTTGACAGTTTTACACAGTGCAATCATCGGTGCATTATGTCAGTGACAATATACCATTCAGTAGCGGTAATACCATCAATATATCATGTGTCAAGCAGTTAATTGGACGTGAACAATTTGATAATTACCACCCCTTTAAAATATGTTTTAAGCCATAGTCTAAACATAATATTGGAGGCCCTACTCCTGTATACTTAGCCCAAAATTTGCGCCACAAACGAACGGCTGTGGGCCAAGGTAACGAGTTCTTCCTTTACGAACGAAATTTAAGCTTCCACGTGATTAATCACCCTGCTCATCAATATTGCACTTTATTCACTACCTAAGGAGTTGAGTGCAAATAAAAACACCCAACTCAATTGTCAACAACCTATTTAATTGCTAGAATTCCCCAGGCATCGTTGATGCCTGGGGAATTCTAGCAATTAATCTGAGCGTTGCTGCTACATCTGCACCATCTAGTGAGAGAAATATACTTCAAACTTATACGAACGCATGTATCAGATTAGAACATGTTCTAATTTACTTGCAGTTGTTCACTCAGTTTATCCTCCCAAGTTGTCACTTTACATGGTGCAATATTTCTTGAGCAAATGTTCTTGTAGCAGCCTGCGTAGTATCAATGACTGTGAAACAGCTTTAGTTGTTAGCATTCCTGGCACTTGACCAGCAGGGTCTAGTTTTAATTAATGCTTGGCACATTTCATAATGGTTTTTATTGTTAGTTCATCGTCTTCATACCAGCACCAGCTTATGCAGGAGTATTGGTTGCTAAAAACTTGGCTGTGAATAATAGTTAATTTTTTCCTTACCAATTATTTTTCTTCTAAAACAGAATAGCACTAGACATGAACAGAGATCTAACTGAAAATAGTTTTCAGTTTCTATTAAATATCAGAAAGCAATTGGTATTAGAAGTTAGATATTGTTATTCATTCAGCCATTTTAAAATTATTATTTAATTACTAAGTCGGGATTGTAGGTCCAAGCGATTTGATGGTGAAAGAAAAGATTTTTTTGAACGAGCATCATTTATTTCACCTTAACATCAAAACCAGGGTGGCGATCGTCAGGGAAAACCGGGAAAACCTGGAATTGTCAGGAAATTTTGCATTTCTGGAAAAGTCAGGGAATTATCGTGACAGTTAGGGAGAAACATCGAAATTCTCGTTATTTTTCTACCATTACGTTTATCGGCCAGTCTTTCCCGCCCTTTATTTCACCAACTAAAACTAATATCCATCGCTGACATGCATGGAATAAGCCCCATCAATTTGTGGAGCATTCAGTTGTGAATCTTATTAGTAGTGTCTCTTAGTTACTTAGTTGTGAATCAGACGTACAATGTATCCCTTGTGTACATCCTTAATGCGATATTTACCTAGTAATGTTAAAATTCATGATTACATGCATTCTGCTCATCACAAGGGATCCGAGGCTATGTTGTTCGGAAAATTTTACCTCTTGTTTTTTTTTAACATCCGAGACTCAGATCCAGAGGCAGGTGGAGCACAATAGCTCGTATTTAATACGTGCTTGCATTATAAAAATATGAGACAATGATTATTAGAATGGTAATACAAGTACAATCACTCGTGTAAACAAAATCTTACGTAAGATCATATTCGATTCCTATACCCCCGTTCAGGAGACAGTAAGAGGAGTCATCCTCCCCTATTCACCTTTCACACTCGACGTAGTTATTGAATGGTCCCCTTAGCTCCCTCTTGAAGTAATTTAGTCATGTCACAAACCACGTCAAATATGATATTCCTGAATGCGATGCTGCCATTGCTAATTGCCTCGTTCGCAGTGGCGCAATTACGTTTTGTTTGTTTATACAAATATTTTTACATTTGTGGTTCCCTCTCAGAATCTAGGGGTTATAACCACGTTAATCAATTTGTTATTTGCTTCTGAATGTCACTCATGCCATCCGAGTTTGATCCAGTGCAACAACTTGGCTTTGGTTTGTATTTTTCGCGCACCTTAGTGATACCTGTACCGGCGTCGACCAGTAAATCGGCCATTAATTTTCTCTTCGGTGCCTTTTCAGTCATCCTCAACTTCCCAGAACTACCGCGACACGCTACTTCTTTCTTGAAGGATTAGACATTGTCATTGTAATTTTACCGAAGGAAACATACTCGGCCACGGAAATACGATACGCGACTGCGGAATGTGTATGAAAAGTGCGTATAGTTTGCATGAGGGTTTAACTAATAAAGCTTTAATATACTTTTTCATTTGGATATATTTGTAGCTTTTAATGCATTGATATCAACTTTTAACATTTTCTGAGTTTTGACGGAAATTTAATTCAGCAGAAATAAAATATTCAAATAATAGGAGCCCTTTTGGCAATCGGTCAGGGAAAATTCAGGGAATTTAAAAATTGGGTCTCAGTAGCCACCCTGCAAAACAAATTATGCTCGATATAAGATACCGGACATAGTTGTTCAAGTTGTGAATACGCATGGGCAAATAATTCATGCAAAGAACTTTTATGGTGTATCTCAATTGTTGGGTTGAATACATATAATAACATTATTTACCCCATATCAGTGATAGGAGTTAATTATGACGTAAGTGATGGATGTATCCAGGTTTTTTTTTCGGTTCCGGATTCGGAACCGAATCCTTGCCTGGGTTTTGGATCTTTATCTTGGTTTTGGATCCTTAGTTTCAGATACTGGATTCATCTTTCAGATGAATTTTCAGAATTTCTTTCCTTTTCTAATCCTATATTTTAAATATATATAGAAAAACAGTAACAATGATATTTCCAAAAAACAAGTAAATTTATTGTAGAAAAAATCTACTTCCTATCATTTGTGTGGATAATATTTTCCTGGATCAAGATTTATGGATGCAATAGCAATATCTTATTACTTCTAATATTAAGCTCACTTTCCTTATCACATACTCTTCAAATAATACATTTTTTAAACATGTTAAACTATTCTTTAGATTACTGTTAGAAGAAACATTATAAGTTCAATTTAATTAACATTTGAATTATTTTCAAAATTAAAGATCCTAGTGATGCCGTATTTTATCACCCTCTGTACAGAAAGGTTTAAATGTAATTATAGAAAAAAGCCTTCCAAGCATATCACATGCCAAGTGTAATATAATATTGAGCATTAAAAATAAAAATGAAAAACATAAAATCGATTCACCACACAATTGTGTGTCAGCACACAATTGTCATTAATGAGTTTACATCAACTTGGTTTGCTGTTGTTGATCAAATCCCTGAATACTTTCAAATTCTTTTTTTTTTTTGGTAAACAAAAAAAAATTTAATTCGGCCAGGAGATTCCATTTATTCCATGCGATTCCATTTTTAAGATGAAAAACTTATGACAGAATATTTCAAGCCACTAAACTAGTAATTTTGCAAAGTCTTCTTAGTAATAACCTTTAAAATTAAATTTGTGAGTTTTATACTCATAAGGAGAGTTTGTGCAACTCGGATCATAAAATGAGATGAGCCTTTTTTTCATGCTACTAGAAGCAAAATAAATAAATATGTGTATTGGCTTTTTTCTCCATTATTTGCAAGAGAAAAGGTAGAATGTCATGCGGGGAAGCCTGCATTCTCCTAACTTGGATAAGCTGACAATAGCAGAGTGAGGTAGTGTACTGTAGATAATGAAGTTTGATTCTTATAGTTGTTTAAAATTTTTCTTTCAGAGATTGAATCAAAAATTTTATCGTCCTTAATTTTCAACCTTTGTTTGTGAATACTACCTTTTTGTACTTCTATTGCTTAAACTAGATTTACAAATGCATCACTCAAAAATACATTGTAAAGTTAACGTAATGATTCCATGATTTTAATTCTGTAATAAAATATTTTTCCAATCACTTTCACTAATGCCAAATTTTATGTTTAATATGTTGACGTGCAATTCCTGATGATCTCCCTTTTTTTAAATGCCTGCTTGTTTTACCCTAGGGGTACAGCATGAACTGTATTCCTAGGCAGTGTTAACACGTTACGTACGGCAGTGTTTAAATGCCACATACCCCTCTGTGCCAGCAGACATTTAAACGATACGTCTTTTAAGCCTATATGGTTTAAAATTCTACTGCTCATATGTTATTGATTATCTTAAATTGGATTTTTTTAAAAACTTACCAGCAATGTCAGTAATCCTTCCTGGCATGGTACAGCAGAAAACAGCTGCCTTTATGCAGTTGTACACGGCAAATATTACACACATAACAAGTTTCTCATGTAACATTTTAGGTTGCGCACACTGTACACACCTGCGTGTGATACTTCTTCCCTTTCCCCACTATGGGCTCGACATGATGTGTTGCCAAGTCCCCTGAGAGCCTGGATTGGTGATCTTCTTTGGAGGCCCACTGTGTCAGCTCATTCACCATGTTTCATCTCGCTGCGTGACCCACCCATTTAGCCTCTCACTGCTCTATGTTCACTCCTTCGATATCCTGAGAAGAAATTGCCAATTTAGCCTCAGAATTTATTCGGAAGCAAAAGTTAAACCAATCGCATCTCGAATAGCCAAAAGAGAGTTATACACGTTACCTCTAGCTCGGGAGGATAGAAGAGAATGCGCGTTCAGTACGAATGGATAGCGCGGCTTAGAGCACGGACCCAACAGTCCGCGCATCGGTCTCCAATGATGGACTACATTTTGACTGCAACCGATTCACTAATCTCCTCGTTCACCAATCTCCTCCTAAAGCCACCATACATGCCGTTATATAAAAGGCAATAGAAGGATGTTTTTCGGTCAAGGGGCAGGAGAGAAGGGGAAGTGCGAAGTCGAAAGTGAAATCTTACTCTCAAGGCATTGGCTGTTGGCTATTCTGATAGACGCCCATTAACAGTACACAAATATCTTTTGGGAAAGTGAAATTTAGAATAACAACATTCTATCAAGATTCATGCTCTGGTCCGGGACATTACAGTTGCGAGAAAACGATACTTTGGAGAACAATGCATGCGGGAATAAATAACGATATCTATATGGAGCTTCATACGGGACTCAGAATAGCGGACGATAGTTGCAGGAAAACGATCTGCGGGAACAATAGATCTAGGTTCCACTGTAGTCAATTTTTGACGATATTAGCTGGGTTGTACATGCGGAATTATTTCAGTCTTCCCCTACAAGGAATCATTGCTTCATCTAAGGATAACTCTTGTTTGGGCTTACAAACTCTCTGAACATTTCCCACAGTGCAGTTCAAAATTGGTCAGATCTTGAAGTATGTTAGCTGTTTTATTTCAAAACAAATGGTTATTGTTGAAATACCTTGCGTTTCAAATATTTTCAAATCTGTTCCTAGACAGCTCCATGACATAGGAGATGCTTTCTAAACAATTTGGCCTGACTCGTACACCATGCGTTCAAATGTCTGTAATTTGATGTTTACATCTTGTGATTCCCATGCACTGAAAT
Source organism: Platycnemis pennipes (assembly GCA_933228895.1). Taxonomy (NCBI): domain Eukaryota; kingdom Metazoa; phylum Arthropoda; class Insecta; order Odonata; family Platycnemididae; genus Platycnemis; species Platycnemis pennipes. Next base: position 83,339,189 of record OW121846.1, read on the forward strand.
CCTTACTGTCATGGTCTCCATAATCACTATCTTCCGTAGACTCAATGTCTCTAACGAAAAGTTGAGCTTTTCTTATTTCTGTGATAGTTGAAAGTCGCTATCATTTTCACTCTCACTGCTATCTTCATTGGTCTCAACAGGTGTCTCTGATAATTCATCAGTGCACAAGTCTTCTAAACTTTTATCTTCTCTCATTGTTTTTTTGTTTCAGTGATCTTCGCCATGCTTACACAATTGCGCAGGTGATGCTACAGTAGCAGGGAAGTGTAATCTCTCTGGTTTACTGACGAATATAGGAACAAGAAAATGTTTCAAAGTATGGTACATAAAATACCCAATTGCGCAGCAAATCAAAACCTTGAAAACTGAACTTGAGTGGAGAAACCGTGTGAGCGAGGGTCTCATGGGAAACTAACGTCAAATCCTCAATTTTCATTTGCCCTTCGTGAGTGCATCTCATATAGAGCACAAAACACATGATTGAGAGTAAGCCTGGATGAAGAAAGGCAGGTGTGCTTGGGTGAGTCTTTTTTAGGAGGACGAAGTTGGTGATAAACCCATAGGCCTTTGGCCTAGGAAGCTGAGCAGGAATGAAGTGTTTGTTCATGCAGCCTAATGAAACTTCTCCGTGATGAGAATGTGCTGAGTGAGGTCAAGGAAGCAGAAGCCCTCTAGTATGTGGCGAGGGCCAATTGCCTCACATAAACAAATGGGGGTCCGACGGATATGCGTCTGGGGCAGCGTGGAGATGAGAAATGCATAACTTTGAAAAAATATCCGGAAGTGAAAGATATGCCTTGCTTTGTTCGGCAATAGGACTCTTAAGATAGTTCCCTTGCAGAGGCAGGCACGAAGTAGCGTAGGATGAGGAGCGCAAATGAATAAAACTTCATAAATTTGTTATTGATATGACTCCTATATGCATTCTAAGAATATTGGCTAACTTCGACTAATCCCCATATAAATCTATTTAAACAATTATATTTGACTTTTATGTTTCAATCTCACTATCACAATAATTATCACCTGACCTTATTACATTATATTTGGGTATATTTTATAAAATGACACTATTTACATTGCCTAAGAAATAGCAAAGGTAAAGACATTAGGAACAAATCGTTACATCCTTTAAAGTCAGTTTACTTATCCATGTTGAAGTCCGTGGTTTTATTAACAAATTCTTTCTTACATCAGACTTACACTCATCATGAACGTTACAGCAACTATATTAATTACCATGACAGCAACCAAACTTTCGGTTCAAAAAGGAAAGTATTATTGGACTCACATAAATCAAAGAAGAGCATACAGCCTTTTGGTACCAACTCAGGGGTGTTGAATACAAAACATATTTTCATTACCAACATCAACAATCCATACAGTTACGCAAATCAATTGCTGCAAACGGCTCTTGTGTGCAAAAATCAAAGATATCTTAAATAATTGGAGAAAAAAGCAAAGACATATATTTCTTTATTTTGTTCTAGTGCACGGAAAAAATTTTCATCTCATTTCATGACCGGAGTTACAAATCCTCTCCTTTTCAGTATCCTCCGTACCTACATTCATCGGGCACTTCGATCTCTAAGCCACAAAATTTAAAAATCTCCGATTGGGATCCGAATTTATACTGTCTTTGGATTTGATTTCAGTAGGGAATGAAATGAAAGATCCGTGGATCTTTAGATCCGACCCAACCTGACCATCCTTCATTTTTGAGTGATACATTCGTAAATCTAATTTAAACAATATAAGTATAAAAATGTGAGTATTAAGATGTAAGGGTTTGAAATTGAAGATGATAAAATTTTCGATGTAATGACTGAAAGAAAAAATTAAACTGCGATAGGGATCGAACTTCGCACAGATCTTGCTGTCCACTTGCTGCCGGCGAATGAAGGCTACCCACATGACATTCTACGTATTTTTTTCCTTGCAATACCTGGGTAATGGGGAAAAAAGTCATATTTCTTACAAATAATTGAAATGGTGCATAAATGAAAATATGAGACATAGTAGTTATTGACAAAAACTCAAATTAGACATTTCTCCATAGGTCAGTCACTGAAGAGTCGTATAAGTGAAGACTTTCCTACCAAAGGACTGGAAAAAAACGGTTCATAATTGAGTTCATTGTATAAATGAAAATTTTCATAAGGGAGGTAGGAAATACATGGGGTCTTATGGGGTTATTTACCAGACCAAAAAAAAACTAAAAATGAGATCCTCGTATAAAAGAGGGTCATATATCCGAGGTTCTACTGCAGGCCCGGTGACAGGATTTTCAGGCCCCTGGGCAACTGAGTTGCCTGGGCCCCCTAAATCCTGACATACCCCCTCACTCAATTTAGACCAGAACTGCAAACTGTCAGGTTATTTTATAACCAAGACTTATCTGATTATTAGCTTTTTCTGCAGAAGAAACTTGCACACTGTCATACATTATCTTTTGATTTACTATAAATTGTCCTTTTTTGAAATTAAACACATGTCAGTGGAATAGGGTGGGGAAACAATTTCAAAATGTGAAACTTTCTGATGGTGTAACACTCATTACACTTTCATTTTACAGTAATCCAAACTAGGACTTACTTGAACTTGAAAATTTTATAAAAAGCCGTATATATAACGTACTTTTCTTTTTTTCAAAATTAGCATATCCACAATTACTCCCATCTTTTCGGAGACACGGAGATAATTATATCACCACCAAATTAAAATGAATGTAGAGTATTCACTTCTACTAAGCTTTGCTTTCACTACAACTCTCTCAATCAAACATAACAGCAGGGAATGGGTAAAAATAATGTAAGTTAAGGTTTTTGACCAACAGAATATATTTTGTTGTGCCTCAATATATTAAGCTATTTTCGATCATTTGTTTCCTTCCTGTGTACATTATTCAAGTAAAGTAGAAACTAAAGTTTTCCTAGATGAATAAAGTTTAATGTGACGTATAAATCAGGGATATGCATATTGTAACACAGGGAAAATGAAAGATTTGAGTAGATTTTCTCGATGAACAACCAAAAGCTCCGCGGTCTCTAAAATGTATGTACCTTTCTGCATGAACCTCCTAGTCAAAGGCTTGGACTGCTGGGGTGAAGGGGCAAAGAAACAGAAAGAAGTCCTTAATAGTGTCTCTCTGGAACGTAAAATAATATTTCATGTGAAAAATACAGGAATTTTAAGGCTTTGAGGGTGTGAATGAGAAGTTTACTTCTGAGAGGAGAAACCTTGAATGCAATTTCGCGTACACTTACAGACCTTAATATTTCTATATCCCCATGATTTTATTCGTGTAGAGCCGGTGGAGATCGATAACAATGCAAACATATTAAAAAAGGCGAATAAGAAGCGTTATGTTCCTTATGGCTTGAAAAAACTTACTTGCAACACAGCATTTCCAGCTACCGGCGCGTGTCTCAAGCTACTGATGGACGTATGAAAAATCAAATGTAATTTTTGGCGCCGCAAATGAATTTAAAATTTTTTTTTTTGTCAGATCTACCTTTAAAAATCATCAGCCATTGATTCAATATGAGTCACTTGACAGGTACTTAACATGCCAGATATTTACTACTTAAAATGAATTTTTGCGTGAAAATAGCGTCCGCCATTCTGTTACGTAATATCACCTATATTTAGGAAAAACTCCCAAAGTTAAGCACAGTAAAGTAAAAGTGTGGTTTTAACAGACGTACTAGTTTTTTATCTCACCAAATTCCTCCCACAGCGTCACCCTCAACTTAAATAGGAAGATTTTCGTAGAAAACTGAAGTCAGGTGTAATTATGGAATTTTGGCTATGTTTGAGCCCCTGCATCTCGGTAACGGTGGCAGAACATGACCAGTGACATGCCACTCTATGGTTGTCAAACAATTATGAGTATTTGCACCAAGTTTCATGATTCTATCTCCAAAAAAGCCATTTTGGAATTTTGTCAATTTTTTTCGATTTCAGCCTACTGTGCATCGGTTCAAATTTTCCTTCCTCTCCTTTCTATTAACAAAAACCACACAAAATCATGACAGTGCGTGCATGGGCCTTGAACTTAATTAAGTAAAACAAGGAAACAAATTTCAGAAGGATAAATTATACATCATGTTTAAGAATTTATAACTTTCTGAAATATGTACATATTCACAAAGTTTTAAATATAAAATATATTTTTGCTTCCATTTTTTATTTAACCTGGGAGTTAAGGATTGCAATCCCAGAATATCGAATGAAATGACAATCCCGAAATCCCGGGATTTAGTATATACTAATCCCGGGATTCCGGGATTAACATACACCTTTTCGCTAACAGGCAGCGCTAATAAGTAAGTTTTCTTGGACATGATATGCAACACGTTAGACGTCTGAGTCCATTGACTAATACATTTTATTGGAATAAGTAATTTGTCATCATTTGTCATGTTATAAGATAAACGGAAATGAGCTTATGGTGCACATGTTAAAGACATAGTGATCGCCAGCATTAAACAAGATGGACTAAATTCCAGAAAATGTTGTTTAACTTTTGATGATGATCCCGTAATCCCAGGATTGAAAAATCTCTCTGGGATTGCAATCCTTACTGGGAAGCTATGTTCGGGGTTCCGCAGTCTCTCCCTACCCTCGTGTATGGGTGCTTATGTATACAAAACCAATGACAGAACACTAGAATGTGTAGCTTGCTACTGCTAATCTGTAACTTTGACTGCAGAATAAACAATTATTTACTGACCACTAAAAAGTAAACAATAGACTTTAGATGGGGGATGGGGTTTCTTGTCGTTCAGGTTACAATATGTCACTGAGTGGCGAATGTTCACAGCAAAGGGAGGGAAGGTGAGTCATGGTGCCCGCGCTCTCGCTCTGTCGTCCCCATCACCCCAAAACCCTCAATGACCACAACAACAATGCTAGCATCATACTTCTCTATTGCACACTGACACGCTCTACTTTCAGTTGTTTTTTTTCCACTTTTTAAACAACAAAATTTTGTATTCTTTTTGGCATTTAAATTTATTCATACTTGAAATTTTTATTTTCAATTAATTTATTTTGGCCTGGGCCCCTGGGCATTTGCCCCCTTTGCCCCCCGTTGTCGCTGGTCCTGTTCTACTGTACAGTTGAGCATCTTTAATCCGGCACAGTCGGGACCGAGGTGATGCCGGATTAGGGATTTTGCCGGACTATGGGTCATGCATGGCAACTAGTCTATTTCTTACGTCTGGGATGTTTTCATTGAAAGGAGTCAATTATGTATAACAATATATATTCGTTTGCCATTTACTGAACATTATTTTAAAAAGAGTTACTGAGAATAATCAGAAAGAAATGGTTTCTTAATACACAAAGTTATTATTTAAAATTATCGAATTTGCGCAGTGAGTGAAAATAACGGAATCTAAGCATTGTGCATATTGCTGCACATGTAAAAGTTTCATATTGTTATTGGAAAAGGGTATAAAAATTGATATTTCTTACGCTGTACTCAGCGCAACATAATTTCCTACCGCGCTCGATTTGTTATCAGCTGATTCAGCGCGATGCCAACACGTGAGTGTCGTGGCCGCCCATCACTATGCGTCACCGCGGGCGACCGGACTGGATTATTCTTTAAAGACCATCATCAAGAGTAGTCTTCTTTCAACAATATTAGGCTGATCATCGTCATCCCCACTCGGATTTATTGTTATTAATTACCATTTCAATGATTTCATCATCTATGATATGTTGTGTGGTGAGAATATCGTGGCCGCTAACTATCCTTTCGTCTAAATTTACCGATTCGATTTCCTTTAATTCAGGGTTATGGATGATGTTTGCAAACTCCATCATCATATTTTGATCCTCAGAAACATGAAATTTTTTAAATCCCCAATTATTTCGTCTATATCAAACCTTAAAGCAGTCCACAATTTAAACCACGCGTGTTTTTAGAACGGACGGTGAAATGCTATTGCCTGCACGTGAAATTTCCCGAATCACGTCTTTTGGATTGATCACGTCTATTTCTAAAAGAGTATCCTGCTCCATTAGCATTTGGCCAGAAATACTAACTAAGGCCTTCACTCCGACGCAATATTGCGTATTCGATATCGAAACCAGGCCATCTAAAACAGCACTTAAATCTTCTTTCATAGTTTTTCTCTCAGTTATCTGCTTCTGATCGTGTCAATTTAACAGTAAAATTTTAATGATTTTTCTCTTTCAGCTTCTTAATGTTCTATATTGTTGAAGATTCCACGTAGTATGTTTCAGTCAAACGCTTTACTGATGCAACGGTGTCAAGCTTTTTCACAACTTGCACTTTTTCTGCGATGGTTAACGTTTTGTGCTGTTGCCACAACTGTATGGATGAGACATGTTTTGCGTGAAATATTAGAATATAACCAATAATTTTATCAAATTACGTCTAGTGGTCAATCAAAAATGCGCGCGCCATTGAAAGTGGCCGATCTGTAAATTAGTCGTATTCCGTCTCGGCGATGTCGTCAAATTTATGTTTACTTCAAGTTTCAGAATAATTCCAGTGTAGGCGAAGTACCAGAAATTAATATGTTTAAATTATTCTGATTCTCGAAATGGGAAAATTAACGTTCAGAATGGTATCTCGGTATTAATATAAGAATAATATCTCGGCAGGTTATGAAGCAATGTTCCGGTTAAAAACGTTTCGGCATTTTCCATTAAGTACCAGATAGTCATGGTAAAATTGCCGGATTATAGGTGCTCCCGGATTAGGGGTTCCCGGATTAAGGGTGCTCAACTGTACTTTAATAAGCAAATTGGTTTTCACTCGGATACGATAAATTAGTTATGAGCAAAATTAGCATAACATACATCAAGATTTACAATTTGGAGGAGGAACATATCAGTATTTTCTTTTCCTAAGCCAGTTTAATCAAGTTCCCAATTATGAGGTTTTTACCATTCAAATATTATTTTGATTGATTACATTTCTTATGGCGATGTTTCTTTGTTTCATATTCATTATTCATGCAATTATTCTCTCTGCATAGTTTGCAATTTATTGAGTTGCACAAAAATATATTTTTAGAGGTAGGCACGAAAAACATTTTATGACCTTGTAATTGTTTTTCAATATCTCACATAAAGATGCCATTCTTCATCACTATGGCTTCATCCTATGAACCTGATCGTCTAGTCGGAGAATATTTGGAAAATAAAACTTAGATATCATGTGGAAGCATTTCAATCTTCACTCTTTCTTAAGTTGCCCCTTTATTAGACTCAGTGCTAGTGTCTTTCAAAAATGTTCTCCAGAATAGCCTCAGTGGCTGAGATAAAGTAGATGATGATAATAATATTTACACATTTATTCCATCAATGTTTTTAAGTGCAAAAAAGAATGCCTAAGGCCATCTTCTCGTTGATCTCAAAACAATAATTAGTGCAAATCTGATCCACTGGATGTCTTAGCCTCCTTTGGTTGTATTGTGATTTGGAATGAGTGCCAATTTCTGAGTTTCATTGACAATGTTGTCATGCATGGGTGATATTAGGATTTCAGATTTATTTTTCTTTACTGTGTGTATTTTTCCTCAACCATAAAGTTATCAACAATGTGATTTAATTAAGGTTACTAAAGAATGGAATCTTGTAGCAGTGATACATATTCCCCTATAAAGTTGTTTTTGGACCTGCATTCCTCCACCCTGATCCTAGACTCTGGAATAATTTTTGACATGCCGGGGACTTGTGCTGTGAGTTTCAGAATTATTGTGTAATTCTGGGCTGCCTGTAGCCTGGTGTACCCTTTTATTGGATTAATGAATTCACTTTTTGCTTCTCTTAATTTCATTGCATGGTAAAGTAACTTCTTCCTCCCTAGGGAGGAAGAAGTTACTTTACCATGATACCCAGATGTTACTTTCTGTAATAAAAGTTGTGTAGAATATATTATGTTTGTACCATTTGCAAATGTCTTTCCAGAAGTAGAGGTGGTCATTAAAGCATGATTATATTAGGGTGTGTATTAATTTGTGCATTATTGTGTTCTATTAATGTTGCTTATATTTTTCCAGCTCCTAAGAAGCCTAAGAAAGGAATGGCTACAGCCAAACAGCGCCTTGGAAAAATATTAAAAATTCACAAGATGCTATCCCCATGATAGATCAGATTCCATTGTAAGTGCTGTCTGTATTTATGGTAATAAGTAATGATTTGTTCTTTTGGTTGCTTTGAAAATTTCAATGTCAGATTCCACTATTCCATGTGTCACATCATGTGAAATATGGAATAATAATTGAAAAATAAGATGAATTTCATGTTCACAACTGAAAATTAGAGAGAGTAAGAGGCATTTTTCATTGCATTAATGAGGATGAAAATAGTTTATCGGCTATTGAGATGTGGGTGTGAAGAATTTAAGGTGAGTTGAAAGGAACACAAATTAAGGAGTGGAAAGAGAGGAAAAGAAGTTGATTGAGGAAATTAGGAAAAGGTGGAGAGGTTGAATAGAACAGGTAATAAGGGGCAAGGGTGGATGGATGTGGCAGAAGGAAGAATGTTGGGAAAGAGGGTAGGAGGAGGAGAAAAATTATAGTTTTAAAAGAATAAAGAGCGTTACGAAGTGTGTGGAACTGTAGAAGGACATATGAAATGACAATGAACTCTACCTGAAGATGCTGGTTGGAGTACTGGTGAAACTTATCAAAAACAACACATGGTTGAAAACCTGAAGAACCATGGAACCACTGCCTGTGTGGTTAACACTAGAACGCCCATAAGGGTCATTTTGACCCAATCGTTTTTTTAAATTTATTTTTTGAACTCATTTTTTAAAAGAACAGAATTTCTTCTCGTGACTTTTAATAATTTTAATAGATGTTCACTTGCATAAATTTTTACCTTCCTAAAATAATTCATTGAGCAGTTAAGTTACATTTTACCTTGAACGCCCAAATGGGGTCATTTTGACCCAAGCGTTCATTTGCGCGCTTTATCTTTGCTAATATTCCTTTTTCATTTGCATTTTTGTAACATTCTGCTGCATATGTGTTCACTGCTCTGTCGCCTTATCTTTCTCATTGAGTTACTTATCTCCCAAGTTCGTATACGTTTCCAAAACAGTTTTTTTCCTTTCCCCATCACGTCCTCACTTTTCGTTTTGCCTCCATGTGGAATATTTAGTAATTACTCTCTTGACATCATCAAACATTGTCAATCTCTGCGGGGTGAGGAGAATGCAATTTTGTTTCCCCCTTTCGCACGAAATTTATCTACTTAGTTGATTACAAATCTTATTATCTGTCTTCGGATGACGATTGGAGAATAAAACTCGTACTCACGTTGGAAAAGAAAAGCCACTTTGTACATTCCACACAATGGTTTTATTGGTTTCTGCCATTGTTTCGATAATATATGTCATTATCAAGAATGATTATGACATATGTTGACCTTTTCCAACCGAGTGGTTCCACAAAGTAAAGCCTCAAACTTTGAACTCGTTCTCACAGTTGCAGCAAGTGAAGTTCGTGTATTTGTTTTCCATTGTTCGTGGCTTCGCGGGACGAATTTGCGGTGTGATCGCTATTTTGAAGATAGCTGTGATCAAAAATATCTCAAAGTCCAGCACAATATTCTGCTGATATTTTTGCTGAGTTGCATAGGATTCAATAAGATGAGTCAATGGTGGAGAGTGTTCATTTGACAATTCCGACGGCAAGCTGATATTTGAAACTTGTGAAGAATAAACAGAATCCTCAGAATGTGACCATAAGTACCCATTTGATGAACTCAGTAGAGACACTTGGAGGGGTGGATCTAAAAGTAAGCTCACTATTTGATAGTATATTCACTCACTATTTTCAAGGCACTCGAGTTCAAAGCAAAAGATACCCTCCTTGGAATAATCAGAGATAGTTACGACAGTGGAAGGCCACCAGAGAATTTCCAGAAGAGTGAAATTAGCAGGAAATGCGAAGAACATAGAACCTTTAGCCTGGTGTTAAACACATCGAAAATACTTACTAAGATTTTTAGCAGAAGAATGGAAGGGAATATTGAAGGGAATCTTTTGGAAAATCAATTCGGATTCAGGAAAAACCAAGGAGCTAGGGAGACAATACTGGCCGAAAAAATGATACACGTAAATTAGTTGTTGTATGTGGCATTAGTGGACTTGGAATATGCCTTTGAAAACGTGGAGTGGAACAAGATGTTCAAGACACTGGAAGCGATTGGAATGGATGACAAGGATAGAAGAAAAATCTACTGGCTCTACAAGACCCAGGTCACCACAATGCAAATAAAAGACGGAAGGAAGATAGAAGCCAAAATAAATGAAGGAGTCAGAGAAGGATTCAACCCTCTCCCCAGCGTTATTCAATATATGTACATATATATACCTGGGAGAAGCAGTAAGAGACGCAGTGGAAATTGGTATCAAGGGCATCAAGGTGAATGGCGAAGAAATAAACATGCTCTGGTTTCTGAGGACATCGCAGTTGTAGCAGAAAGTCGAGGGGATTTGCAAGCATCCCTGACCACTATGGACCAAGTACTTCAATAATATAATAAGAGCAATAATAAGAGGAAACTAAAATCCAAGGTGCGGAATAGAGAAGCTTAGGGCAAATACCACAATTGGAGGAGTGAAATTGGAACAAGTGGAGTACTTCACGTACCTCGATAGCACTATAACTAGGGATGTAAAAAGCTCAACGGACATCAAGCGAAGAATAGCACAAGCTAAGGAAGCGTTTATTAGGAAGAGAAAACTACTGTGCTCAAAGTACCTACGGCTACAAACAAGGAAGCTCTTTGTCGTACGGAGCGAGGTCATCTATGAATCAGAGACATGGAAAATCGGGAAAGCAGACCAGCGAAGAATTGAAGCCTTCGAAACATGGTGCTGGAGGATAATGTTGAAGATTGAATGGACAGATGTAGTGAGGAATGAAGAGGTGTGCAGAAGAGTAGATGAAGAAAGGATGAAGTTGGACATACCTTGAGGCACAATGAATTAGTTAGAAATATAATAGAGGGGAAGATTGAAGGGAAGGTCCCGCGAGGAAGACCAAGGGACAAATGTATAGTGCAAATAAAGAAGGATGTAAAAGAGAGAAAACCTATTAAGGCGTGAGGGACTTAACACTAAATAGGGCATAATGGAGGGCTGCAGTTAACCAATCATAGGATTAAAATACTGATGATGATGAAAACTATTTTCATCAGGCTACTAATTTTTTTTACATTTTTTCAGATGGTATTTTTAATTTTGGCAGGGCAAATCATTCATCATTAAACAGTGCACATTGCAAAAACAACAAATAAATACGTTTAAATAAAGTAAGTGACATTTATTGTTTACTGAGTATCACCATTTTAGGCAAGAAAAAATGAAATTGAAGAAAAACGAGAAAATGATTCCAACACTCAAAGTTGATATTTCAATAAATAGTTATATTGAGAAAAACATTGCTGTAATGAACTGATAAAATCGATAAATGTGAAGAACTAGGGCATTATTTAATGAATAAACACTAAAAAGGTAAACATATAAATGCCTTGTGAAAAATTAACTTATTAATTACCGGGGGTCAAAATGACCCCATTTGGGCGTTGAATGATGTCGAGAAGTCCGGGCGTCCTAGTGTTAAAAGCCATCTCAATACACATGGGTGTTTATGGATACGAAGTAGCATAGAAAATAAATACTTGGTAAATTGGTTGGTAAATTAAGCAACTGATAAATAAAAATGCAGTAATTTTATGGTGACCTTATTAAAATTTCTTCATGTTCAATTAAAAGTTCTTCATTTTTGTCTCAAATGGCATTAGATTAGTCCTTGAAGTGGTTCCTCACCATTCTGTGCACAACTTTCTGTAACTTTTATAATTTTACTAGCTAAAGGTGCCCATTTAAATTTGATGGGAGTGAGAGGAATTGAATGTTGGCACAATGTCAAGTAAAATTTTAATTCTTTCGTGAATGCATGATACCTATTGTATATTGCAGCTATCTATGTCTAAGTCTATATCAAAACCATAACTATAATTTAAAGCAAAGTAAACAGAATTTATGAGAGTAATCGAAGCTGGGTCTTTACAAAAATGGGAATAATATCTCTAACCTTGTTTTCTGTGGCGTTTTGTGTGGATTGTGGGTGCATTAATTCTCTAGCTCCATTGCAGTGGTGTCAATAAACTTCCTATGGATGTTAATTATGCCTTTATTCCACTTAGAGTATATTCTATTCTTATAATCTAGTACAAATTTAACATATTTAAACCAAATACATTCTGTCCTGCATATTTGTTCCCTACAATGTTTATTTGATGCATTTTTATATTAAATTTTATTTTTCAACTTCTCTCATTTTTGTTAGACTTCATTCTGGTTCCTCTGTCATTCACGTTGTTGTCTGGTGACTAATCTCTTTCCTATGTTGGAGGTGCTGTAACACTGGAAATCAGTTGATATAAATTAATTACTTATTTTTTATGACTTAGCTCTGGAAATCAGGACCCAGCAGTACAGAAGCAAGCATAAAGAAAGGAGTGAGACAAGGCTGTGCACTGTCTCCCGTATCATTCAATGTCTATATCGAGAAAGCCTTCCAAGAAGTCAACAAAAATTCTCTGTGAGTGAATAACCACGGGGAGAAAATCAGCATGCTACGATTCACCGATGACGTAGCAGTCACAGCAGAAACAGGAGTCTACAGAAGACATTAGGAAATATGGAAGGAACAATGACTAGATATCATCTGAAGATCAATAAAAAGAAAACTAAGATATTGGTATGCAGTAGGAGAAAGGAAGCCTGGGCCAATTTTAAACTAGGAAAACAAAAAATCGAGGAGGTGGAAGAGTTCTGTTACCTGGGAAGCTGAGCAACCAGTGATGGATGCAGTAAAAGAGAAATAGCCAGTAAAATTGCCCAAGCGAAAAGGGCATTTTACCAGAAGAAGTTTCTGCTTACAGTTGCAAATACTAGCGTGGAAGTGAGGAAACATTTCATTAGAACATACATCTGGAGCATACTACTATATGGCAGCAAAGCATGGACAATAACAGCAGCAGAGAAGTTCAGGCTGGAAGCATTTGAAATGTGGTTGTACCGAAGAATGATGAAATCGATTGAGTGGCAAACGAAGAAGTCTTAAGGCTGTCGGATACCACGGTCAAAAACGCTACCACAGACGTCTACACCTCATGACTTGAAGACCCTGCTTTGCTACTTAAACAGTTTTTTTCTGCGCAAACTTAGAGAGTTAGGATTGGTCTATTAAATAAATGTATTAATTTTTCAGTCATTGCGTTTCTCATAATTCTGTTGACCTCAGAAAAACGCTAGTTTTGGCGAAAATAGGCTGATTTCCATGACGTGTACGACGTTAAAGTCCGAACATAATGACTGATTATGACACTCCTTTGAAACGGGAATTCTTCATCTCCACGTAGGTCCATTGTATTTTTGTGTACTGTTTATAACAACACAGTGACCGTAATCCCGAAGCAATGCAACACAATTTCCACTTGTTCTTCGCGTGCTCTCTCGGGGTGAGGAATTTCCCTTAGCTGGAGAGCGAGTCCCAGCACGCGCTAGGGAAGGGGAGAGCGGGTCGTGGAGGGGAGAGAGGAAGGGGGAGGGGATAGCGGTAGGGGCCGGCCCCGCTGATGCCGACCCATCAGTACTCAAGCGTTTCAAGCGTGAGCGGCTTATCTGTGGATTGGTTCTTATATATTTGTTTGTTCGAGTTCCGACAACACGCTCGCACTCAGGGACCAACTCAAAGTCGAAGCAGAACGTGGAAAGCTTTTCACGACACAAAACTGTTTTGCACGCTTTGCCTACACAAATATGCTATACAATGAGTATTGCATATTATGAATATTTTATGATTTTTTTTATTTAAAAAAACTGATAATTTTGAAGGAAAGAGATTTTTTTCAAGTGAAAAATATTTGGACTCCTAATGATTTTCATTAACTAAAATTTTCGACCAAGCCTTACAGTTGCGACTGTTTGTATCAGAACCATTTCTAGGCCAAGGTAAGCTAAGTAAACAAGCCCTGTATACGGAAATCAGCATCCAAAGAATTCATATTTTTTATCTTGAAATTTAAACGAAACAATTCCACCACAAGAATTCTGCATTCGTGACAATATGAGAATTGAACTGAAATAGTTTTGGTTTGAAAATGCCCTATTTTCAGTGTTTTGAAAAAAATGTTAGCTTTAGACTCAATTTGTTTACTAATGCAAATCATTAGCAGTTTTAATTGCTTGTATTTGAAAATCTCCCTTTAATGTGCAATTACGTGCAAGGTTTCACTTTTATGATACCGTAAATTCCCGAGATATAAAATGCCAAACAGATTTTTTTCTGACTGCAAAATTATTTTTACATTGCACGCTAAATGTTCTTTGCGAAAATATATCATTAATATATTTTATTTCAAATTACTTTTTTCTCACTTCTTTCATAAGAGAGCACAAAGGCACATGATGACTAAGTTTCTATATATTTCGACCTCTCGAATTTCCCAATATGTTAGTCGTGTATAAGTATGAATGTCTCCAGGTTGTCGTGAATGTAAGACTACTGATGACCCACAGTGCATCTGTAATTTGCCACTAAAGATTCTTCTGATCGGTAGAAATTGCATTGTGGTTAGTTTTTGATATTGATCCCCACATTGCGATGTGAAGTAACCCATCGCAATTGTAAAATTCCAGTGGAAACTGCTAAGTTATATATAGTTACAGTAGATGCTGAGGGTGTGCCTGGGCTCCTTTTCTCGTGATTCACTGGGACTGATGTGTTGAGAATGCAATGTCGTCGAGTACAGGCATTGTAAGGCAATGCGCTGACTGGTGCATTGTAACAGATGCGTTAGTTTGAATGAACCTCTCCACCTCGCTATACATCAGAGGTTTTCAGGTGACCCTTCTTTCCCGGCTTCAACTATGTAGTAATGACGAAGTGATGCCACCGAGTAAGGCATACGAGCCCTCCATGACATTGTCTTCGCATGGTTTCGTGTTTTCTCGTCTGAAATATAATACAGTAGAAACTCGAAAATACGAACTTCGAAATTACGAAATTTTGATTTTACGAAGCAAAATTTTCGGTCCCGACCAAAAGGGTATCTAAGTGTATGTAACAGTACGCGATATTACGAAATAACGAAGTTTTAAAATTACGAACCTCGGATCTTGGTCCCGACGTGAAAAATTTACTCGTTTATACGAATAATGATGGATCACAGTAACGTTTTCCGGCGCTCCTTGTCAGAGTTAAACATCTAATTAATCATCGTCGCCGAATACATTATGCACTGAATGTATTACCTGAACGATATCTCATTTTTCAATGTTAAAATAGTAAGGACGACTTTGAATCGTAGGCATCGTAGCTCATAAAATATGAAACCAATCTGACATAAAATGCGTTCGGCTTTGTAACCACGAGTCCACAGAGTTGCCAACGAGTAAAGAAAGCGTAAATTTGTAATTTAACTAAATACACATTCTCCCACATCGCCCAGCCTCGGAAACAGGATGTAGACGCCTGAATGAAACCACCCGGCCGCGACATCCAGACGCGACAGTTGGACGTGGCCGCTGGACGCCCCAGTGAAACCAGACCTTAAGGACGACTTTGAATCGTAGGTATCGTAGCTCATAAAATATGGAACCAATCGGACAAAAATGCGTTTTGCTTTATTACCACGAGTCCACAGCGTTACCAACGAGTAAAAAAATGTGAAGTAGTCGTGTACAGATATACTCGCCGGCGAGAGACTAATTGCTACAACCAGTATTTTCCTCTCATGATCCCTGGCATTTTTTGTTACCAGTTTTCCCAAACATAAATCCATGACGAATATTCCTGGTATAGAAATCGTTTGCTGCGCGTTTGCAATAACTATGACATGTATCGGAGATGGTGCTATGTTGTTCGAGCGGTAGATTCAGTCGTGAATATAACCCAAGGTAGCTTTTTTTCTTCTCACTATTTCAGACTGATTACACTCAACCTTGCTCGACGGCATAATTATTCCGGCTGGCAGTAGTTATCATCGAAGGACTCATGTTTAATTTACCGTCCTCATTGAGCGTTTTGATGTAGTCATCGAGCAAGGCTCTTCATACGCATTTCACTTCCTTTCTTCCACCGCCAACAGCAAAGAAAATCAGAGAAAGTATGAGTTCGCATGGTTCATAGGGCCATTTATTTTAACGCACATTAATTCTAAAGGAAGACTAGTTCTGGGCGCATGCAAAATCAATGGGAAAAAACGCTCTAGCACCCATATATATATTTATATCGGAAAAAGGTGTACCCTCCTCCCCTTTCACTCCAACATAGCGATCGAAGAAATATCCTAAAAGAGAGATCACTAGGCAGTCCCCACCAGGAAAATTCACCCAGCTCTCCTCCTTTGCTCCAAAACCTCGGCATACTCTCCCCCATCACCTTTTTCTCTCACTTGCGGCTAACCTATCCCTCCCACACTGGCTATATTTCCCCTTCAAGTGACCCTCCGTGTCCCCCCTTCCCGCTCTATGAGTGGGCACGAGCCATCCCCCTCACACCCAAGCCCCCCTCCATGCCCGCCCTCCGGGATATCAGGCCCCTTCGAGTGCCCCTCCGTCCCACCCCCTCAACGCTAGGCTAGCATGAGATGCCCCACGCTGACTTTGCAGGCCCCCATACCAGCTCTTGGGCCCTTTAAGAAGTTCCCTCCCCAATCTCAAGGAATCTGTGCACGCCGATGGGTCTAACTCAGCGTAAATGTTGTTTTGCGGGCATATCTTGATTCATGGTAAAAGCTCCACTCACCAGAGTCATGTCTTCCCTCTCCGCCGACGCAGCAAATTGAGGTAAGGGAGGAGGAAGATAAGATGAGACTATTCGGCGTAAAGCTGATGATTCATTCGAGGTTAAGTCTTCGCGCGCAGCCCTTGGCCTTGAATCCCACGTGGATCACCCTCACAACAGACGTAAGATACTACGAGACCCTGGGCCTCGCAGCTGTTTTTGTGAGCGGGCGAATGGAGTAACCCCCACCCACAGCGAGGGGGAAAGGAGGGAAAGAAGGCAGCTTCCAGCTGGATGCGTGACCTGACCTGGAGCTGCAATGCTTGGACGCAAGTCTCCTTGCTTGATCGTAAGCAAAGGAAAAACGATTAGCAAAAATATCGCACATTTCAATTCAATAGCGAATGTTTAAAAGAATTCTGAGATATAATGAATGAAGAGCAGGCAGGCACACCTAATCTGAATAGAACCACAACTGAAGCTTTCGTGTAGTAGAGTGAAAAACGAAAATTATTGATTTGTAATGTTAGCATCGTTAGTAGCCGATGAACTGTAAAAGGAACTATCAACCTTCACCGTTGAAGTGCGTGGCTTGTATACCCTACTTCTGAAAGGAGGTACACAGCTGGACTCTTCTATAAGCTCTTCTTTCAGCTCTATCATCTCGGAAATAACCACGCACAAATAAGCTGAATCCAAGGGAGAAAAACGATTGTTATTTCGGGAAATTAATGGGCTTAGCATTATTTATACAAAATACATAACGTGTATCCATCGCATAGCATCCGCGAGAGAATCTTATTTTCACTGCCTTAGCTTAACGTAGGTAGATACATATATTATGCCTGACGCGGAGAAAGGACCATCTTCTAACGAAATTTTATTCCTTTAATTTCAATATCGGGTGCCAATGATCGCGCAAGTCGCACACTTCCTTATTGTATGCATCAATCAGTATTACTAATGATCAAACATCGCTCACGCTTCAGTTAAAGAGTTCTCCAGTTAGGAAATAATATAGAAAAATGCGCTATGAAGCTTCATAGGCTTATTCCAAACTGCACAAAAAATTGGGCAAAAGACGCTTCATTGCCTAATCATTCATTGAAAAAAAAGAACGGCAAGTTAGTTGTCGCGATGTAAATTTCCGCGGGGCTTAGATGGGAGTTTAATTCTCCCGAGTTTCGGGATTTCCGCCGTGAAAAGATGGAACGATGTGGTGGAAATCCCAAAAATCGGAAGAATCAACCTCCGACAAATTAGTTGCGTTAAACTGTTTGCACCTTGTGGGCATGAACACACATTTAAGTACACTCTTATGAATTATAACTTCGTAAATCATGCAAGTACGTCGCGAGAGTTCATCTTAATTTAAGGAAACGACAAAGAGCTTCATCGCGATGTTTTTGAAAGATACTCGTTGATACGAAATTTGATATTACGAAGTGCCGATTTTTCCGGTCCCGTCGACTTCGTAATTTCGAGTTTCTACTGTACTGCAATATTCGGAAGGGAAATTTGTATTTGAACAGAAAGTCCGATTATTTCTACCAAGTTCAAGGGCAACTAAACATAGCTAAAAGGATTATTGTACCTTTATGATTCGGACCCCACATGGTTTCATGGTGGAAAAGATCCAGAGAGATCAGGATTTCTGGGAAAATCAAATGGTGGAGAAGTTAAAATTATTTTACTTGAACCACCTTCTATGGGAGATACTGAATTTAGAAAAAAATAAATATTTTTTTGAAATCAATTGCAGCATATTTCAATGATAACCTACTCAATGGAATACATCATTTTGACGGGCTCTATCCTTTCCGTTCCAATTATCTTACAGTAGTATGAATATTCATAACAATATGATTAATTGCTTCTTAAATTTGAATGATACCATTGTTTTCTCTAAACAGAATCGCACTATACGGTATGAAAGTGCTATAGATAGTTATCATCTCAATTCTTTCATATTCTTACCGGGTAGACAGTAGAGTATTTTTTGTTTGAATCTGCTAGTAGAATGCTAGATTTGAAAATCTTCAAGACGAAGCAGAACAATGCAAGTAAATGGTAATGTGTGCCGTTGTTAGGACATCAAATAATGAATCTTCATGAGCGCCTAAATCACATGAGGTTGGCTCAACTGATTTAAACGTTTTATGCCGCGTCGATCCATGCTCAGGACGGTATTTTGATATGTATCCTGCTAGCTTCTTCTTGACCCGAAGACGCCTGCAGGGTGGCAGGTAAAGTCCTGACATGAAACGACATGGTGGAAAATTCATAAAGCATTTGAGTCAACTACTCTCTACGTCCAGTGGAGACCTCCATCACAAACAAGGCTTCAGTTCATTAGATGAATTGGTATTCTACCACCAGCATGAGCAGTCAGTCCACTACAGCCATTATACCTGTATTAGCAACGATTAGGTAGGACAATAGAATACGAATGTCGCGGCTTTCGAATTGTAGTCTAGCCCTCCGAAAACTCTATGGCCCCCACCACCGTTGAATTCCCATGCCCTCGGTTTCCCCTTCCCCGGGCTTCCCATCTCCGGATCTCCCCCCTCCATCGCCTATCGCTCTGCTAGGCTCGCCTCTCCCACCACCAGCCTTCACGTTGAGCGCTTGCCTGCGCGGAGCCCCGAGGTATCCGGGTGCCTTAAGAAGAGTAGGTGGGAAGAATGTCTACTGAAAACCTTAAAAAGAAGACGGGACAACTTAATAGGCCATATCTTAAGATGCGGTGGCCTAATGAAGGCAATTGTCGAGGGAAAAGTGAACCGGAAAAATGGAAAAGGCAGGCCTTGTATGAGGTATATGGAGCAAGTTGTGAAGGATGTAAAAGAGAGGAGCTACGTCAATATGAAGAGGTTGACCGATAGAAGAATTGAGTGGAGGACTGCGTCAAACGAATCCTAGGATTGTTGACCGATGATGATTACGATGCTATGAAGCTATTCATTCCAAAGACTTTTGTATTGTTAATTTGAAAGGTACTCCATTGCCTAGGTACTTCAGCAGTAGGAGTAACCCAAATGGTGAATCACTAAAGTCTAATAGTAGATTCCACAATTTATGGAAATAGGTAGCATTGACCATGAAGTGAGAAGGAAGTCCATTGTATTTTTCTGATAAAGCTCAAATATGGAAAATGTAGTTATATTCAGCCCAAGTCCTACTTTTTTCTTTGATTGCTTATTTTTCTCTTTCCAGGGTGCCTTATAGGATTCTTATCCTGTGTTGGCTGCCTTGATGTGTTACTGGTACATTTAAGGCATTGTCCATTGTGAGTATGGAGTACATTACTCCAGAGTTCTAAATTCATGTTAAACCTTTTGCAAGTATTGAAGGCAGCTTTTTGAGATTTATTGTATAGTATCGTGGAATACCTAGGATGTCATAATGGCATTTGGGGTGTGTGAGTAGTCTCTTTAGCTTATGTTGTGCCAACAGCTTGTAGACTGAGTTGGGAGCCTGACAGATCTGCTCAAATTCCTGCCTACTTGAAAAAATTGGTATCCAGTGAGAATGTTTGTTTCTATGTTGTTGAATATTCCACTTTGTATTGTAATTAGTCAATTCATCCCATGTAATTTTTATGGTAATTTTATCACTCCCTTACAAACTGTTGGCACTGTTGTTCTCCAAAGGTATATGGCTTGGTGCATTGCATTTACAATTAAGGAGGTAAACTTTCCTTAAAAAGTTTTCTGGATAAAATTATGTAAGTATATGGAGTCGGTTATTGAAAATGTAATTTGACCCTTGGAGATTCCAACTGGCAGAACTCTTGTTGATAAGTTGCAAGAAATAAACATCAATACAATCGTTGTATTGATGTTTATTTGAGCAATGCCTGTCAGAGAAGATATGAGGTTATTAGTTTTCTTTGGATGATTTAGCTGTGAACATGGTATTATTGCAATATTCATGAGTGACTTGGGCTGTGGCAGTGAAATGGGTTTTTTTCTGTGTTTTATTTTGCTTTTTTTTCATATCACTGCAATAATGACCAGTTGCTCAAGTGATGAGGGTTGTAAGTGGAAGATCATTGCTTTCAAGAGCTTATAAGAACCCTGAGGGAGTTTTTGTCATAACCTGTGTAAGGTTTCTATGGAATTCCTTCTTGAGTATAAGATGTTTTGTATATTATGTAGTTGACATCATTCATATCTTTCAACTCTCAGAATTTCCTATCTTGTTGATATCATAATTTTTTAAGAAAATGGTCTACCATTGGTAATTAATAACCTGCATCCCCAGTTGCCACCCAATATTGGCCAATGTTGGCTATTCATTGGCACCCCATTTTGGCTATATGTTGGCAATGAGATGAGAACCAATGAATAGCCAATATTGGCAAGCCCTGATTGCAGCCTCTCTGTGACTCTGGATGTGTATTATAGTACATGAAAACATTGGTGTGTCTGGACCATCTGGACTCAAATAAGTGGGCCTTGATTATGTAAGTGGGAAAATAATCATGAAAACGTGTGTGCTGAGGCATAAAATATTAGTGAACTGATATAGAGTTTCATGGGGTAACCAATGTAACCACATGGGGTAGCCCATATTGAGTTTCGTGGGGTAGCCAATGTGGGGTTACTTGGGGTAGCCAAATATGGGCCATTATGGGCTTTCATTGGCAGTCCATGGCCGATGAAAGCCAACATGGCCATCTTGGTCCAACATTGGCCCAATGTGGTAGGCTACTGGGGATGTATATCTTTGTATGATTTTTCTCACTTTAGAAATGATATTAAGTCAACTGACTTTCTCATGGTGAACTCCATTAAGTTGTTATAGTTGAATGCAGTTATACCTACTTGCCAAGTGCAGCATGTGAATTCAAGCTGTGTATATGAAAGTTTTCTGGTAGTTCATAGATGTGGTTTGGTTTGGTGTTCTAGGTAACCTGTTGAGTAATAATTCCTTGTTTTGCATGAGTTATTCCATTAAATTGACTTTTAGTATTTAGGGATGTGATTTGGATGAATTTTTGATCAATTATTTCATGCATCTCAGTAAGGCAAGAAGTAATATGCCCAAGGGCTGGTTGTTTATTAATCATCGTACTTTTGTTTTCAAAACTGGTTCTCAGGTTGTGTAAATTTTCAAGTGTTACTTTGAAATTTATTCTGATGTATTGTGGAATCTTATATCAGTTATCTATAGTGGATTAAGTACCACAAAACATCATGGTATAAAGATTCTTATAACAGTTTCATAGTTCTATGCTGATGATCTACTTGAGTTAGAAGCATGAAGAGATGAAGAAAATCACTTCTTGGGTAATGTGTGACTCATCAAGAATCTGTTAGTGGTATCATTTAACTTGCTGTTTACCAAGATAGTTTGCAGATGGAGAAGATTGCAATCAATAGGAAGGTTGGTCTGGTGATAACTTGAAAATCTGTTTTTGTTGACTTATCTATGTATATGCCAATTTTGAGGCAGTTTTTCATAGACAATTTAGAATATGGGAAGCACTGAGCATAGTACAAAATAATGTTGTGAAAGAGATATATTGAGATATTTATTTTAAACTGTGATGTGTGTGTGTGGTCTTGTGTTCAGCATAAGTGATTTGAAATGTTTTTCAAAAACATCACAGAGAAAGTATTGAATGTGGATGAAATGGGATATATTTGGCCTCATAACCATATCCCATCTTTCTTTTTATAAAGTTATTATTAAAAACCATGGTTTAATGCTCTTATTATAGCATTGACATTTAAAGTGCTTTATTTGAAAGTTTACAACATTATATTTTGAGTAACCAAACCTGCAGTTTGTTTGGTATTTTTGATTATTTAAAAACATTTATTTCATGTTGTAAGAATATATGCTTTTATTTTTTCAGTCTGTTTAATTTTTCTCTTGTATATTTCTTAATGGCTGTGTTCAGGACCAACACGACAATGAGTTACCCATGGGTACATGGTTACATATACCTACCAGTTTTCACTCGGTTCTGTTTGGTGTGTATATATATGCTAATACTCATGCAGCATTCTCATTCATTAACGTCTGGGACTTAAGTATGGGTTCCATTATAATTAAGTCCCAATGACTGCGTAAATCATTGTTTCATTTCCATCAGGTACATGTAATAATTAATACCTATAAAGTGTTCTGTTGCCACTGAAGTTAAGTGGATTAAAGGCTGTGGACAAAGTGAATATTTGCTTGTATGTGTGCATGTTTATACGAATGTATTTTTCAATTCTACTCTGAAGTTTTTTTTAAAAGAAGTGGAAATGTATGAAGTTGTTCTAAACAGTGAAAACTACCTTGAGGTAGCTAAAAACTACATAGAAAGTGATTTTTGTAATAACATTAAAACTTCAAGTAAATGTCAAAAATATGATGTAGAATTTCCAGAAGTATTTGGAAAAAATAATTATCGTGTAGTGATTTTAAATTGCTTTGATTCTTATTAAAGGGTTTGAAATAAACTTTTTTAAGAGTGATTTTTTCCCTTATTTTCATGCTTGAATGTTAGTATGATACAATGCAACAAAAATTATGAATGATCTGTGGTTTTAGTCTCAGTTTAGCCAATGAGCTACTGTCCTCAAAAGTTCACCCTGAGAGCTGCTTTTATAATGGCTGGTTATTTTTAATCATTATTAATGAACATATTTAATTAATGTGGTGGTTACTTGTTTACCAAGTTTGGCTTCTTTTAAGCACATCCAACCATTATTTATTTATTGCAGGCATTACTGAGGTTAGAGCATATCTATGAGAGTTAATATCAGCATATACTAAACCAGTCATTATGAAGCCAGGCACAGGCTATGTAGTATATTTACTAGTGTGTAGGCAAACCTAAAAATGCAAAATTCATCATGTGAGTCTTAAGATGTAATTACCTTGCAACATTTCTTGTTTTAAAATGCCTGATATTTTCAATATATGGGTCATGTTAGTCACCAGGAGTAAGCTCATTCCCTGGGCATAACTCTATTATAGTCGTTCTATAGGCTCCAGGGCATCCTGCTTGTGGAGTCCACTGCTACAGCGAAGCATGGCATGAAGTTCGCATGGTGATGGACCAACTTCACGGTATGCTTAGAAAAATGAATACTAACTGTTTTTCAATTAATCAGTTTAGTAAATAATTTTAAATAAATTAATGAAAGTTAATCATAATACATTAATTGGATAAATATACCTCCAACAGTAGTTAATAAGCTTTAACGGAGTGCACCATCTGCTTGGAGGCATCCACAGCACTGTCTAGTGGCAGGTAGAGGAAAGAGTGTCACATCTCGCACATGATTTATCGGCTTGCAACAGTTTGCCATCGCGTTTCCGTGCTGTTGATTTTTTTTCACTTTTTAATTAATGAGAAAAAATACTTTTGTCATTTTAAAATTGAATGGCTTAAAATATGAACTATGAGGAACGTTCAATGAAGACAATGAAAATATATAGGAAACTACCCTATTAATACAGTGAAACCTCCCTACAATGAACTTTTACGAAAAACTTCCTATTACGAAGTCATATTCCTGGTCTCGGGATCTTCCCATACACAATGCATGCTAAAAAACCTCCCATAACGAACGTCCACAGAACGAAATCCGCACCTGGGCCCAATCACTGAGCAGACCTGTAATTAACAAATATTTTTCCACACAACCTGTGCCTCAACGGGCGAAACCGATACAGAAATGTCATCCGATACTTCCTTCGAGTGAAACATGAGCTTAGTCAGGATCGCTAAGAATCATAGAGGTGACCATGGCTGACGTGTTTTTTGTTCAAGAAAGGGAAGTAGCATATTTTGCACAATGAAATTCGCCACCCCACCTAGATCTTGGGCTGCCACAGCAATCTCTGCAGTTGAGCCACCACATTTTTTCCTAACGGCACACAACACAAGTTTTCGATCATGTAAAACCTAATCTAACCTCATCCTTCCAATAATGTTGTAAAAACCGCAAGTCATGTAAAATAAATAGATTTATGCAAAGGGTATGCATTGTGCATCTGAGAATAAAGTGCGCAAGTGAATGTTCCACAAAATGATATGGCATATTCTATATGTCTAACAGTCATTAGTTTTATGTGATATAAAGTTTAGGGTAATTTAAAAAATAAACGATTTACTTCTAAACGAAACAGTAGGAAATAAGGATAATTTTAGTAAAATATGCGGAGGGCTGACTGTAAGTGTAAGACTGGCACTGAAACCAGGGGAAAATCTACTATGAAATTAAACATGAATGGATGGACTATCCATGATTTTGTTATCCAGTCAGGCTTCACAATCAGTTGCCATTGATTTTCGGCGGTATTAGGCATAAGAAATGATTTTTTGCCCTCTTTAGCTTGCTTGCAAAAAAAGTCACGTCTTACAGCAACAGGAATTCATTGACTTATCCTAAGGCTACACAAACTGGAGATAACCTCCATACAAGGAAGTCATTATTTTTCCAGTCCCTGTGAAATTGTTATTGGGAGGTTCCACTGTCACATTGTTTTTAATGGCAAACTGATCATCGTGATGTTATGTGCCAATTATCCTAGAGCAATAATGGATATATGAAACTTCTCCAGCCCCCCAGTATTTCAAATATGCAACATATTGTTTTAATAGTGCACAGGTAACCTCCATTTAATGTGAGAGATATACTCTGAAAAAGTGTTGTGTGAAGTGAATATTGAAAAGCCCTAAGGGACTGTCATGAGTGATATGAACATGGGATAATAAATTTGGACCCAGTAAACACCTTTGACAAGTTAAATAACATTTTATGAGTAACAGTAAGAAAAAATATTATTATAAATTTTAGTGATAACAATGGTAACATCATTAAAATTTTGGAAATATTTGGATGCAAATAATGTGTAGAAAATCTCAATAGTCCTCACTACTCATTGGAGTGAAGAACCTCCCTACACAGAACAGAGTTTACTATAGTGGTATAACGTAGGGAAGGGATTAACTGAAGATAGCACAGATTTGATATCTTGATATCATCTTGCATTCCAAATGGTATGCTGTGTGGCATGCATTGCACAGTCAAGATGTCACTTCCCAGAGAGAAATGAGTGGTGGAAATTACAGTGGAGATTAGGTGGAAATATAGTGGATACCATGTGATTTTGGTCGTGGGATTAACGTGGAACCCACGTGGAAATTTGGTGGATAAATTAAATCGGCAGTAGGTACTGCCCTAAAACTAACAAACCCTCAACCTCTCTATATCTACATCAAAGCAGCCAATGTCCTTCCTTACACAATTCCAACCAAAATATCACCAGAGAATGCAGCAGGAAATTCAGAATTCTTCCCTAACAATTTGCAGATAGTTTCTTAATGATGAAAGCACATTGGTTCATCCAATCAATTTTTAAATAAAAAATATTGCATGAATGAGAAAAAGGAACAGCTTTAAAAACAATATATTCAAGTTTCTATTTACAACAAATTTAAAAAGAACAATTCACTGCCTTCCATTCATGTCAATATCATAGTCATCATCATCATCAACTTTCTGCTTCCTCTTCTTTGCACATTTCAGCCAGTCTTTAATTGCCAACTCAGCCACAACGGGAGAACTTTCAATTGTGATGATCTATCCTGCTTGCCATGTATTTTGGTCAATTTACTTTCCTGTTTCACAACAGGTTTTAGGGGCATCAAAATGCTTTATTCATTTTGAAAGAGCTAAGTGTATGGATGCCTTCTTCCATTATGGAATGAAAACATTTTAATATTCTTCTCTCTCATATCATTCTGATGCAATAGAGGCCAAAACTTTACCCTTGACAATGCTTACAGGTAGATACCATGTTTGGGGCTCATCAAAATTGAATGAAACAATGAGGTTGGTTTATGTGTGTATCATGATGGATTTGTTTTACTAAGGAGGGGAAATGAGATTTGAGTACTTCGACTGGTGCTACTGTACCCACCCCTCACCAAATATAAATTGGGAGTCATTATAACTCACTCACTGATCAATATGAAGGTTTGTTTGGCTTTTAAGGGTCAATGAATTCATCAATATGCTTAAGTTAGATGACGGATCTTTCTTCTCATTATTTCCTTACCTAATAGCTCAAGCAAAAGCTGGTTTTGAGAGTATTATGGGCATATGCAGTCATATTAAAGCGGGAAATTTGTGTGAGAAATCTTTGAGGACCAATCATGTTATAGTGAATATTGTGTTAAATGAGGGATAACTGTTGACTTACTAGTGTGGTGACTCAGTGGTTTGAGTGTTGGTCTCCTGATGAGAGATCTCATGGTCAAATCTGATAGACCTCTTTGTGCATGTGCAGCCAAACATGAGCTGTTTTGTTTTCTTGGCTCCAGATGTTAATGAGAAAATGCTGGTAGCACTGGGAAAGGAACTGGTGCCCTCAGAATGATGTGTTAATTTCACATGTTAAATTGTACAAAAGGGTTGAATCTATTTATCCAGTATTACGCGAAAGTGTGCATAACGAAAAAAGTCTACAAGTTTCAATTGAAATTTAAATCAACAGTATTAAATTTACTAGAAAATGAAAAATACTAGGGTCAGCTATTGCATGAGGTATAATAAACTAATGGAAATTGAAAAGAGAAAATCAGGGATTGACCTACGCACAAGTAAATACGGTAACTGTATAAAGTTGAACCATTCCTGTGAAGAGCAATATTTTATGTAAGCGTTATGTTTATTGTTTGTGAACCTCCACAAGAATGATGTAAATGTGAAAAATGAATGTTCTTTTGAAAGAGTTGGAAAATTTTCATTTTATCTTTTGGAGCATATAAAATTATTGTAATTTCCATTCTAACTCATTTCTAAAAATAATGTGCAAAATTATGAGACTTCTTTCACTGGCAATAAACCTGTGGAAGATGGTTTATCATTTTAGTCATGAATATCAACAACTTCCACCAAGTTGAGTATGACAAGTGATACCGAGTATTTTATTCCTTGCTGATGTAGATTTCCAGTAGTTATTTTTAGTATAAAAATATATCTTATTTAAGACTGAAGATTGTAAGGAATTTTTTTAATTCCATGTTCTTGCACAACTAGGTTTGCCATTTCTGCTTCTCTTGAATTGAGGACAATTGGGGAAACAAAAAAATTAGGACTTTTGAGGACTCAGTTCCCTGAAATGCCACATTTATACCAAATCTCTTTATACTACCAGCCTTATGCATAGGAATCTTTTAATACAAGCTCTTATTTTCAAAATGTGAAATTTCTGCAGTACCCTGATGGCACCCTATTAATAGTCACAAAGTTTACCGTAGAGGCATAACATCTACTACAGATATAAATTTGCACTGATTAAACAAGTTACATCTCATGTTCTTTGGGCACATAACAACTCTCTGCTGCGGAAGTTGTTGCGATAAATATTTTTAAACGATTCCATGATGAGATTGATTTAATTTTCTTATAAAATAACCTATAAGAGTGTCTACGGTGGTGGATGGTACACTGGAAATAGAAAGTTTTGGATTTCTGTAGTGTATATTGATCATTATGAATTCACTCACTACCCAAGTAGCCACCCAATATCGGGCATATGTCGGGCCGATATCATTTGCCAATGTTCTAATGTCGGCCCAATATTGGTAGCCAATATTGGGCCAATGTCCAAATGATAACGTTTTGCGTCATGTAGCCAATATTGGCAGCCTATATTGGCAGCCAAGATTTAGCCAATGTACCAGTGTTCACCCGATATTGGACCGATATTGATCCGATTTCTTCAGCCATTGCTGGACCAATATTAGCAGCCAATATAGGGCCAATGTATACCCTATTGGAAATTTCTCATAAGTCTCATAAGAAATTTTCTCATAATTAATTGGCAATTAGATCTTATGAGAAATTTTCTCATTAGAACTTATGAGAAATTTTCTCATTGCTTTCATACTTTCGGAGCTTCGTCAATATTCACCTCATACCTAACAGAAAATTTTTGACCAGGCCACAAAAATGGTTGTCCCAAGTTGTGTGAAACAGAAAAAAAAAATTTTCCCCAACCTAATGTTTAATCCATTCCATAGTTTGTGAATCTAGTTTTAAAACATGCTTTCAGAGCTTCGACAATATTCGCCTCATAACATAACATCAGCAGATGATGTCGGTCCAATGTAGGCCGCTATATCGGGCCAACATCGGCAAAACGATGGCAATGAGGGGGCGATGTGCCAATCTGAAGCCGATATTGGGCCAATATTCATGGCTACTTGGGTAGTCTCAAATTAAACTTGGTTTGAACCAAGAAATTTCGGAAAAATTTATACCCTTTCAAAATAGTTTGCAGTCAATTTTGGACTCAAAATGAGGATTTATGGCAACCCTATGCATCACACTTGTATAGCCTAACATCAGGAGACTTACCTAAATATGGGTTAGAGCCATTATTTTCATGACTTTAGGTTGTACCATGAGTATCTGTTGTCCTGGATTCCTGATGAGTTATGTATAAATATAATGCCAATATTTGTACACTTATGATAGTTTTGCCTTTGATCATAGCATATTCTAAACCAGTTTTTAATTTGATACTGGAGGTCTAAGACAAATTAGGGTAATCATAGACGGATGGACATTGTGGAATTGCAGCATGATTAAAATAAAAATAATGTGCTTTGTAAGTTTCCACGGTTATTTATTGGTCTCAACCAGTTCCAACATTAGGCAATGTCATTTCAAGAGGTCGGGCAGGGAACAAGGGTATGGCAAGCTGTTAAATACAAGGGATACTGGGAGTGGGGGAAGTGGGGTGTAAGGGTAGTTGTAGTGAGGTTTGGGTGTAATTTGAGGTCCCTTTTTTTGGAGGAAACCTGTAGAAAGTGGAAGGGGATGTCAGCAAGGTTACAGAGAGAGGAGGAGAGAGCAGAGCAGGTTGGGTTAGGCAGCGGATTGGTTAACAATGGAGAAGGGTTCAGAGGAATACAGACGTTAACAAACTGGGGCCGTATAATTTAGAATGTTAAAATTTCAATGGATTCCGGGAAATTAAATTTGGTACTTTTTTCACATACATCATATTGTGGGATTAAATTTGGATGTGTGTGACATTTCGCATAAATGTTTTGAAAAGAATGAATTGTCGCTGTAAACAAGGATTTGGAGTGTTCTTTGCTCCTCACACTTATATTTCTTCCTGTTGTCCAATGTAAAAGCACTTGCAGTTTGATGCATTATAGTCAAAGACAATTAGTTCAACATTATGCTGAGGTACATTGAAGATCTTATATTTCCTATGACTATTTACTCCTGGACTGACCAAAGAGTAACAAAATGTGTGTATGGGCTGGCTAGTTTACCCCATTGCATCTAAGTAGATGCCTATTATTATATGGGACTGAAAAAAATCTTTGCATTCTCATCAATGTTTTTGTATGCTGTACTTGCGCTGTAGTTACACATTTAAAATATTCATTTAATATCATCCATCATATAAGAAATTGTCTAAGGCAAAGGATGAAATTAACATTCTGTTTACACAATCACAAAAAATTTCACTATAAACTTTCTCAATAGCGGTAATAGTGAAAATATCACTTATGCCAGTTTTTTCTCTGCTGTTAATGGTAAGTCATTAGACAGATCCTGCCTGATACTCCTTATCTTACCCCGCAACCATTTCTGTCATTAACTGCACAAATACCTAATATGGCAGACTTAAAGAATGCACTTTGTTCCAATACTTTCTTCGTACATGTATTCTGGGACATTTGACTTTTTTCAATGTACATCTTCCTTCCCAATCCCATTACTACTTGATTCTTTTTTCTTTCTTAAATAGTGTACTACCCATCTTTCTAAGTACCTACTTATCTGAGGCCTCCAGGTTTGACTATCCTCTAGGGCAAGTTTCAAGACCTTATGATACAACACTCCATACAAGAATCTTTCCTCCGAGTCCCTGTCACTGAAAAATATCTCTTTTGCTAACACCATTCTCTTTCTTAAGGCATAATTATGTAAGCCAATATCTTTTTAAAAAGTCTCAAGCATATACTCCACCCTCTCTAACCTATACTTGCCAACTTCATTGTTTGAGTAGCTTTCTCAACTCTTGAATAGACCAATTGAAGATTGGATATTTTTTCAAACATACCACAGTGGCCGGGCACTTTCTCAGAGTACTATTAACTTTTGCATTTAGCTAATAAATATTTTATACTTCATCAACAATTTATAAAATATGAACCTGCATGCTTATGCATTTGTAAAAAATCAGAAGCTGCTTGGTTAACTAATAATTTGCAATGCAGCCTCCAAATTATTTTATTCCCAACTGCAATCACAATGCAGTGATTGGAGTTCAGAATGTCATCACTATGGATAACATGTCGACCATCATAGAAACAGGTTCTGTGTGGTTCTGTCCAGCCCTCACCTAGGATAGAGGCAAAACAGAGGGTGGCTAATGCATTATTTCCAGGGGTTTCTCATCATATGATAAGCAATATGGCTTTTACCATGGGATATTATGGAAAAGAGTAGACCTAAGGAACAAACAAGTTGATTCATAGGTGGAATTTTGAGAGCAAAAACCATACCTGAATGTGAAAAAGAGAATGAATCCCCTGGAAATGGAAGCAGTAGAAGAGGACTTAAAATAGAAATAGGTCAACCAACATGATCTCCTGTTGATATTGTTCACACCATTTAATAGATAATTTTAATGCTATAAAAATGGCAATACAAGGATTTTATTAGTAGTCTCTTTAATTTTTGTAAACATTGACAATCTTAAATATGAAAAATAGTAGGCAATCCCAGTTTCATTCTCTGGTGTTACGGCATGGCCAAAGTGACTTCTACACCGCTGTAATCCAAATCATCATTCTTGCTATTGCTCTCATGCAGCCCATGTAACTGAATGAATTGGCAACATGACATGCAAATCCCACAAAGTGCACTCCACAGAGGTCTGGGAGAGACTGAATTTTCGAGAGGCTAGTCCATGCCTACTGCATCCAAGTTTGCTCAGAGAAAGTCACGTGAAGAGAGACTTTCTCTTCATTCACTCCCAAAAATATAAAGCCTGCCTCTAAGCCCCAAGATATTTGAAATGGATAATAGTAAACTCTTGTCTGGTTTGGGTTCATGTTTTGTGTCTTAATTAAGATTCTTAAGAATCTTATTATATCTGTTCTTGTGATAAATCTTCATTTCAGTAGCATGCCAAACAAGACGACTCCTTAGGTGACTGCAGTCACCTAAGGAGTCGTGGCTGTTGACGAGTTGAGGCAAGTTGCCATGGCAACCTAATTCTGATGCATAAGCAAATTAATTCACTTATTTATCAGGTCTTCATGAAATTTGTTGAACAATTTATTTGTATGATACATGGCCTAGGTTATGTTGTGTTTGGATTAAACAAATTAAAAAATTAAGATAATTTATAAGCTTCGGCAACAGATGGTGAAGTGTCAATGTAAAACCTTGTTGTAGAAATGAAAGTGACTCAACATTCAGGCTGAGCCAAGTACGCTGAGCGCAGGCAGTTGTGTAGAAGAGGCATAATCATTGTCCCTATACATGGGTTAATTCTTGTAAAAAAGTGTTCATGTTACATAACCCCTATTTTGCTAGAGGGGCCTGCATAAAATTTGTGTGTGATACACACACATTCTGTATGGAATCCATGAAGTAACTGATGTGCATAAAAACAAAGATAATGATAATGAGGTTTATTATCCAAAGACCAGATTACACTGATATAGGATTCGTCAAAAATACACAGAACATATACATAGACAAAATATTTAAACACTATTATCATGGAGAAATTCATCTCATGAATAATAAAGTTTGTCTTCAAAAAACATTTCACCTTTGTTTTAAAGGAGTCAGCAGTTTTGCAATTTTTCAGACTGGCAGGTAACTAAGTTAAGTTGCGCCTATTTAACACATGTTAAATAGGTGCAACCCCAGAGTTTTAGGACATCAAAAGGCTGATTTGGTCCTGACATACTTACAGTGAATGGCATCATGACCACGTGTATAATAATCATGGACATCACGGTTTTTGGGGAACTCGCTGAAGTTAGATTTTACAAACATAAGGACGGAAGGAATTATAAACACTTGGTAGTGGCAGAATAATAAGATTCTTGAAAATGGGCCGGCATGGGGCATTGATAGGTGCAAAAACCATAAGGTGTGCAATTTACTTTTGCAGCCGAAAAAGTTTGAGTGAGGTTGGCGAAGATCCCCAATATATAATCCCAGAAATGAAGCAGGAATGCAAATGACCATAAAATATTGTTAATAGCAAATCTGGGCTAATAGAGAATCTAATAACAGGTACAAGGAAACAAGTACAGCTTAGTACTTTGAGCAGATTGCAAATGTGTTCATCCCACGAGAGATTTGCTGAGATTGCAAGTCCCAAGAATTTGATATCTTCAGCTTGACGAATGGGCTGACCATCAAGATCAAGGGCAGTATGGTGTTTATTCTTGAAATTGAAGTGTATGGCTAGAGATTTATCAACGTTTATGTCCAAGCAATTTATGGAGCACCAATCACTCAAGTGCTGTAGTAATAGTTCACTTTTTTCAATTGTAGTGTGGTGATGGAGATGCAACAAGAATGTTTGTATCGTCAGCATACAGGACAACCTTAGAACCATTAGTTTGTAGGTTAAAACGGAGATCATTAATAAGTATCAAAAATAATATGGGGCCCAGAATAGATCCCTGAGGACCACCACAAAAGGCATCTTTCAAGGTGGAATTGTACTCAGAACCATTAATATTCAAACTAACTTGCTTTGATCTATCAGATAAGTAGGATTGAATCCAGTTATTGGGAATGCCACGAACTCCTAGCTTGTCCAGCTTCTTTAGCAGCAAATTATGGTTAACATTATTAAGGGCCTGAGAGAAGTCAATGAATAAGCCCACCCTAGTAAAAATTCCAGCTAGAATATTTTGCAGGATCCAGCTAGATCTAGCATGATTTAGAAGGAACCTACTAGAATTCAGTAAGATTCAGCAGGAAACAGCATGTAGTTGGAGTAAATAAGCAAAGATAAGTCAAACATCAATGCATTTTCAAAAATGTTGTTTAAAACGCGATTCATGAACTTTGGAAGCGATTAAACTCTTGATTTTGGAACTTTTTTTGGGGTCCCTTATCCAGACGATTTTGGGACTTAAAATATTTTCAACGAAGGCGCCAAAAACTAAGTCCGAAAATCATCTCGGTAGGGAACCCAAAAAAATGTTCCACCATCAAGTGTTTAATCGCTTCCAAAGTTCATGAATCGCGTTTTAAACAACATTTTTGAAAATGCATCGTCGTTCGTCATTCAATGCAACTTGAGATATTTTCAACGAAGGCGCCAAAATTTGGTCGTGAACTACGCGCCGAGACACGGAAAACTTTCAATAAAGGTATTGGACTTAGGATGCTTTTCCTATGACCAAAATATTTAATACAATTCGTACAATACAATACATAGCGAAATTATTCTGTCACCAATGCCGACCAACGTGAATGAACGTGAACCACTTCCAAGGTGTTAAAGAGAATATATAATTCTATTACATGGAACCACTTCACTTCCATGCGCAAGAAAATAGTTTCGCAGCTGTTTGAGACATTTGCAATGCGATAAACGCCACCTACCGTTACTCTCAATCCAAGCGACACCATAACGACGAAATTTTAAAGGTGTTCACACGTGCAAAAGCCCGTAACAATAATCATGTATGCAGTTATTAGGTATTGCGACGATAAGCATAAGTTAATAGTAGTGCCGACAAAGAAAATTAAGAATCTGTCTGCGACCTCACCCGAAGGTAGCTTTAACCTTAAAAAAAAGATATGTACGAACAAACCACGAGTACGTTGGTTTGATGCTAGTGACGGAACTTGGACGAAGGAGTATTTTAAGGCTCAAATTCTGCTCCTGGGTGGTAAGTACGATTTAATTACTTGTTTAGATTTCTCTGGCGCTCGCATCTCCATATCATACTAACTTTTTCTTTCTTATATTGGAAAATAACTTCCACAACGTAAACTCGCCAACCATTTCTTTTATTAATAAGTGAATGTCTATTATTTTCCCTCCATCATTACATACGGTAATAATGATGACCACTTGTCTTCCAGGGTGTGGTGATGCTCGAATTGGCAGGGAAGAAGCTGTTTCAATTACTTTTGGATTGTAATTTTAGTTTATATTCATTTCAGTATAATAAATCAGTTTAGTATTTTAAAAACTTTTCTTAATTATTTCTGGCCTCCCATAGCATATTTCCTTGCAATCTTTGAGCATCTACAATTATAGTAGGAGGTATTACGAAACAGACGTACAATCAGATGTTGAGGTAGCTGTAGGGGGGACCAAAAGACTAGTGAGGAAGGTGGAGGCAATAGCAGAGTGCCTCTGCTTTGTGTATTCAGTGAGTATACTCATGCATACTGCAGATGCATGCATACTACATATATGCAGAGTAATAGCTTGATCCTGCTACATCCTACTGAGCTTGATAATTTCCTGCTGAATCCTACTAGTTCCTACCAGATCCTGCTGGTTCTAGCTAGAAATTGGACACATTCTGCATGAATATCAGACGTCCTGCTGGATCTAGCTAGATAACAGGGTCCAGCTAGATCCTGCTAGATAACAGGATCCAGCTAGATACAACCAGATAACAGGATCCAGCTAGATCCTACTAGATAACAGGATCCAGCTAGATCCTACTAGAGGTGTCCAATTTCTAGCTGGAAATTTTACTAGGGCACAGTGTCTAATTTGTTATCCAGTGTTGCTAGAATAAAATTCATAGCTTCGTGCACTGCTGTTGTAGTGGATCTACTTTTCTAAAACCATGGCAAGTGGAGATTATAGTTTCTGTGAATCTAGAAATGCTGTGAGTCGAATGTAGAAAACTTTCTCAAATATTTTGGCAAACTGCGATTAAAGGGAAATTGGGCGATAATTGTGCAAATCATTGGAATTGTCCTTTCTTTTGTAAATGGGAATACCTTTGGATTATTTAAACACCCTTGGAAATCTACCTAATCGAAGGGGTTCATTGACTAGGCACAATAGACTAGGTACAATTGACAGATACGTAACTGTGATTAGTGCCCAAACCCAGTATTATAGCTTTGAGTTCGGAGGCTGAAAAAGGAGTAAGAAAGAGAGAGCGAGGTTTGTGTTGAATGGTCAGGAGAGCATCATTAAGTGAAGCAGTCAATGGAGTTGATGCCAGGGAGAAATGTTGCACAAATGAGTTGGCGAGATGAAAACAATCCGAAATGGGGATCCCATGTGCATCTAGGTTAGGCAGACAAGTTTTTGTAATATTTAGTAGATGGAGTAGTCATTCTCTGTTCTTGTGCCGCAGTCACATGAGGAACATTTTTCCATAAATACATTTTGATTTTGAATAACGCGCATACATTCATTGACGCAGGTGGAGACAGTCATATAAGATTAACAAGTGATTTCATTCAACTTCAAGGTTTGAAAAAGCGCGATAAACAGTCACGGGGTACGCATGCGCAAAAATAATTGAGGGAAAGACAATTGAGTAACGTAATGCGTAGTAAAATTTAAAGGAAGTTCTGTTAGTGAGGATAAATTTTTGCATGAAAAACAGACATTAAAGGTAAGAATGATTCATATCGCTCACAAAACATTGTCACTCGTTTAAATATTATATCCAGCATTTTTAATGTTGTCGCCGCTTTTTGTGGGCTGAGATAAGTACTTATCTGTAACTGCGGTTTATTTTAGTTGTTCATTTACATTTTTATAGTTAAATATTCGGTAATCTATGAAGCGATATCGATAAAATATTAGTTAGTGGCCGACTAAGTTCCACGATATGACATCAAGTTCGTTTTGATGATTATGTTGCGTACGAAACTATTTTTCTAGTGGCCAGTAACTATCGTCGTTATGCATGATAATTCATGACATATTATTTTCTCCTGCATGCTCCCTGTAAATGTTTAAGACCCTCTTCCTTCCTTAATATATTTAATCTTCATTCAGTCCTTAATACTTGTAACGTATCGTCGTTCTCTACTTATCTGGCTCTTAACTCTCAACCACTGATTGCAGTATTCCTTTTCGTTATTGTATCCACTTACCAATATATTTCTATTGGTGTGCCTCTCTCTATGTCTCCTTCGTACTTCTGCATTACATTCATTAGATGTGGTAACCATATACTCTTTATGGAATTTCTGCTTTGTATATATTCAAATTTTACCCTCTACAGCGGTAACTATTAATATTTACGCTGGGGTTTGCTTTATTTTGTTACCTCATTCCTCCGTGAATGAAATATATGACTCGCATAATGAGAATCAGACAAGTATAAAAGATAAGTCTGCTATGATTGCTTTTATTATTAGATTTCTAGGTATAGTTGTATTGTTATTGAAGGGAATACTTTCATCCTGAATTTGTTTAATGAATCGTTATATTTTAATGTACTGTTGATCGATGTGTTTATATATGAAGATTATGGGTACATAGGAGTTATTTTATTTGTCGTTATATATCATTTAGCCACAAAGAATTATAATTTTTTAAAAATTCTTTGGTTCCTCTCATTGTAGTGCCATAAGCATGATTTTTGTAGCTCATACATAAACTTTCTCTATTCATATTTTATTAAGGACCATGACGACCTTTCCACAAGGATATCTGGCATTATCCAAACTGGCTACCAACTATGCAACCCGTATGGCACGTTTACGGAATCGCATTTTCATAGAAGTTGTCAGACCAATCACCCCTCGTACAAACAGGGTTCTTACGATGCTGAGTGCAAAACCCACTAATCTCCGACCTGAAGTGGTTGAGTACTACCCTCGCCATGTGGAAAC
Source organism: Platycnemis pennipes (assembly GCA_933228895.1). Lineage (NCBI taxonomy): Eukaryota > Metazoa > Arthropoda > Insecta > Odonata > Platycnemididae > Platycnemis > Platycnemis pennipes. Next base: position 83,376,849 of record OW121846.1, read on the forward strand.
ACATCTACTCATGATGAAGCTTCGCGAGTATGGATTATTTAGGTAAGAAAATCATAATAAACTTGTTTTCAAATTGACCTGTCTTACCTGGGAGGTTGTGCCAATTTTGACTCTAATGCACAGTGGTTGAAAAATATAGTCACTATTATATTTATTCTGTTTTTAAAATGGTTACCATCTGTATTGCACATTAAATTGTTGTCATGGTCTTATTTTAAAAGTAACAATACAATAATGTACCACTTCATGTTGTTTGCCAACTCAGTTTTTATTAACATAACTGATAATACAACACTTTTTGTGTTGTAATTTATCCTTCATTTTCTACAGAATATAAGTTATTATTATTTCTTGAAAATATTTTTTAAATCAGATATCAAAAATCTAAAATTAGGCCTTCAAAAGCCATCTTGAGCATGAGAATTAAGTGGGGAAATGGGAAAACTAGCTGTTATCCAGTGGCGTAGCGAGGGGGGGGGTCCGGACCCCCCCCCCCCCCCCGAAATATTAACACACACAAAAAAAAATTAAGCATGGAGCAGGGGAAAGTCTACAAATAATAAATTATCATACCGTTGTTGAAAAGGTTTGTCCTTTGTTTAAATAATAAATTATCAAACGATACGTTTGGGCTCGGCCACTCGGGTAGTGTAATAGCGGTGTTTGTATAGCTCATAGAGGCACTATGGAGGTTTGTATAGCCCATACCTCTATGGTGTAGCTGGCCGAGTTTCGACTGTGGACTGTCAACAGTCTAGTTTGCACTCCAGCCGCGCCCGCGGCCCAGCGCTAGTGAAAGCACAGATCCCTTGTTCCACCCTGTCAGGCCCGGCAGTCCGCTGTCCGCTATTACGATCACAGCTGAAGATTTGCTTGTGTGTAGTTGAGGTAGTGACTTCTGTCGTGTCGTCAGCTAATTTATATTTCGTAGTGACAGTGACGGGATGAGTGTTATTCTTTTGATGTTTATTTAACGTTAAGGAATCAAGTTTTTATTGTACTCCTCACTACTGCTTCTTTTAAAAATGAGTAAGAGAACCATTGATCAGTTTTTCAAACCAAAAACTTTAAAAACAGATTCGGAATCAAGTGACAAAGTGTTAGTTTCACTGTTGCCATGAGAGGTAGAAGAAACCACTGTTGGCTTGATAGAAGAAGAAAGCAGCTCGTTTATTCCAACTCCGTGTTGTTCATCGTCTCGTTAACAATCCAGTGCCAGTAGGCCTACAGATTCTCAAGTAAGCATAATTGGCCTAACCTCTGTAGATATTGGCATAGTTTCCGACCAGTTATTTCACTCCAAAATGATTTATTTTATCCAGATGAGAGTTTTATTTTTCCAGTAACCGTCATTAACAATAAAAAATTAAAGTTTCGGAGTACCTGGCTAAAAAGGTTCAATTGGCTGGCTTATTCTAAGGCTAAGGATGGAGCTTATTGCAAGTTTTGTGTGTTATTTGCCAATGAGTTCACTGGTAAAGGTCAACACCAAAAATTGGGAGCCCTAGTAACTATGCCTTATAGAAAGTGGAAAGACGCAATAGATAAATTCACCTCTCACAGTAACTCTGAGTACCACAAACTTTCTTGTGTAGTTGCAGAAAACTTTATGAAGGTCGATTCTGGCCGAGTAGAAGACATCAAAATGATGTTGGATTCGCAGAAAAAGAAATAAAAAGAACAAAACAGAGCTTCACTCAAGCCTATAATTGGCACAATTATATTCTGCGGAGAAAATGAAATACCCCTTCGGGGACATCGGGACAGTGGGCCACTGACGGACGAAAAACCTTTAGAAAAGGAGGGAAAATTTCGAGCCTTACTCAGGTACCAAGCAGTCACCGATGAAAGTTTAAAAAACCATATTTTTAATTGTGCACGAAATGCAACCTATATTAGCCCTGAAGTACAGAATGAAATTATTGACATTTGTGGAAAACTTATACAGAAAAAAGTTGTTCAATCTGTAAACAGTGCAGATGTTTTTCCATTTTAGGAGATGAAACGCTTGATGTGTCTGGAAAAGAGCAGTTTTCACTTTGCATTCGATACATTTCGAATGAAAATAAACCGATCCTGAAAGAAGACTTCATTTCATTTACCCACATAACTGATTTGTCTGCTGAAAGCATTTACGAAACTATTTTAACCATGTGTGCAAGTGTAGGTCTCAACATGGATAAAGTAATTGGTCAAGGGTACAATGGTTGTTCAAAGTTTAGTGGACATTTGTCTGGCATACATCAAAGATTTCGGGAATCACACCCCAAAGCTATTTATGTACACTGTGTTGCACACTGTCTGAATTTGGTGTTGAGTGACTCCTTAGACATCCCTTACATAAGGAACTGTTTGGGAACTGTAAATGAAGTGGCCAATATGATGAGAAATAATACTCAAAGTGGTGATATGCTAAAAAGACATATTGAGAATCTTGTACCAGAAACTCAAAAAACACGCCTCCTTCGCCTGTGTGACACAAGATTCATCGAAAGACAAGATTCTGTCAATACATTTGTTGAAGTTTTTCCAGCCATCGCTGCTACTCTGCAAGAGTTATCTACTTCTAGTAGAGTGATATCGTCTTCAGCTGCCAATCTCCTAGCCTCTGTTGAAAAAGGAAGTTTCCTTGTTGCAATGGCGGTGTGTGAATTCATATTTAGGATCACTCTTCCGCTTTGAAAGTACCTCCAAAAACCTGAAAGTAACATATCGTCTGCCCTTAAATTTGCTGATGACACGGTTGAACGACTGAAGGATTTGCGTAACCCGTCTGAAAATGAAGATAGCAGTGATATCAAACAATTTACTTTGTTATTTGAAAAGGCTGAAAAAATGTCTCAAGATAATTTTGGAACAGCAATTGTTGTGCCCCGGCAAGTGGGGAAGCAAACCAAAAGATGCAACCCCCCTTAGTTTACTCCTGAGGAATATTATCGTCGGTCAATATTCATACCTTGCATCGATTCATTGATTACAAGTTTGGTTGACCGGTTCGGGAAAAACAGAGATATTCTGGAAGCTCTTGATTGTTTACTCCCAAAGAATGCAAAACAAACAAATATTCACGAACTGAAAACACTGAAACTGTTCTACGATAGTCAGTGGTCTGACTGTGAGGTCGAGGCAGAGTATATGCTGTGGAGTACAAAATGGAAAAATGTAAAAGAATCTGAAATTCCCAATAAAATCATGTCAGTTCTAGACGCCTGCGACAAAAACTTCTACCCTGCTATCAACTATTTTCTTCAGGTAATTATTTATTATTATAATATTATTTTAACTAATGCTCCACACTTGTTTTTCCTGCATTACTCATCCATTTGAAAGAGTATGAAGCTCCGGACAAACTACAACACTTAATTTATGTTCATTTGGATAAAACACAATTACTTTGCTTCATCATAAAAGAAAAAATATTTAAAAATCATGAATTTACAAAAGATTTCTTTGAGAAATGAAGTTTTTTCGATTATGAAAAGTGTTAAAATTAGTTAAAAACCCTCTACTTAGATCCTGTTTTTCAAAAATTTTCCCCCAGATCCCCCTGGTTTTGGACCCCCCCCCCGAACGAAATTCCTGGCTACGCCACTGCTGTTATCTTTTCTTTTTTTAAATAGCTCTACTTCAAAATATAATTATAACTTGGAAAATAATACACATAGTATACTTCGTTGCGAGAGAACTCTCTCTGCAAGGTTATAATTGAATTATGGTATTCTATGTATTAATTATAATGTTCACGAATAAGAGAATAGGAGTTTTTACAAACTGAGAGATTTGCCAGCATTGAAACTCCACCCAGTGTGGTTTTAAACTTGGACATTATAAATTTGGACTTCTGTCATCTTGTAGAAAGCAATTTTGGGGGAACAGTAGGAGTTAATGCAGGATTTGCTGTATTGGTATGAAAAACAATGTGTTTGAAGTCTCTGAAATGGGAATTAGCCAGATTAGCGATTTTTATCAGACGGGTAATTCCACCAGAAGTCAACCAATTTTAATAAAAGTTAATTAAAACACAGTGACTTCGTGGATCCACAATATTTAAAAACTTTATTGACGACCCGGGTTTCAACGTCAAAGCGTCATCGTCAGGTCTTCAGGGTTTTAATTAATGATGAGATTCTACCAAGTTACGCCTGAAACCACCAATTTTAATAAAAGTGGTTGCTGAACCATTTTTCATTTTATTTATATTTTGTACATAGAGAGGTGCTTATATGTAGATTACAAGTCAGTTCTCATTGCATTTTGAGAGCAAACCATATCCGAAATACGGGCATTATCGCATGTGCCGGTAGAGTAAAAATGTCACTCAAATGTCACAATTTAAATCACGCATGTTTTAGAATTGACTGTGAATTATTATTCCATGCACGCGAAATGTCCCACATCATATCTTTTAGATTTATAAATAAATAAACTAATGAAATAAATCTGTTGTCAAAGATCCCATGCAGTGTGTTTCCGACAAACACTTAAATGATGCAACAGCGTCAAGTTTTTCACGAATTGCTTTTTTTCTGCGATCGTTAATGCCTCACCACGCCGTACTGATGCCTTACTAATCTGCTGTTGTCACAACTTAATAGATTTAGACTTAATTAGGGAGAAACAAGCAGATATCAAATAATGTTTTCAAATTACGACCATTGGTCAATCAAAAATGCGCACGCTGGTCAATCAAAAATGCGCTATAAGTGGCTGATCTGTAAACTAGTTGTAGTCTGTCTTGGAGATGTCTTCAATGTTGTGTGTTTAGTTCAATTTGCAGAATAATTCCAGTGTAAACGAAGTACCAGAAATTTATACGTTTAAATTACTCTGATTCTCGGAATGGGAAAATAAACATTAAGAATGGAATGGGATAATATCTTGGCAGGTTGTTAAGCAATGTTTCAGTAAAAAATTTTTCTGCATTTTCCATGAAGCACCTGGTAGGTGGTTATGGCAAATTTGCCGCATTATGGGTATTCCTGGACTACGGATTCCCGGATTAAGGGTGCTCAACTGTACTACAATTCCACATTTTTGGGCTGAACTAGGTCTACTGATCTCGTGGATACTTTTTTGAAAAATTTTGGCCTGAACATTTACACCGACTGCTATTGGTGGGAATGGATGGCTCAAATGTAAATTTTAAATTTCTTTGGGAACTTCAGTTGTATCTCAGAGATGATCCCGATCAACCTAAGTCCCTTGAAATGCGTTCCTTTTTTATGTCTTTGTTTTTAGAAGTCCCATGGGCCATTCAAGACATTTATTTGAGTTATTTTTGTTAATGTGCAATGTAAGGAATTTTATTTGAGTTTTAATTTATATTTTTGCTTGAACTCCTCTGCTTTGGAGAAATTGTATCTGATTTTTGTTTATAAGATTATACAATAACTTGTCCTTGTTTTTAAATTATAACTACTCTCCCAGTCAAGCATTTTTGTCATTATTTTTTTCTCCTTCTCATGTAGAATTGTGGACTTTGGCTCTTTGATACATTGTCAAAAGTCAGTAAAAATCTAAATGTTAATCAGGAAAAAGTCAGGAAATTTGAAAACCTATATCTTGTAGCAACCCTGCATTTTCATGTTTGTTTAAGTTACAGCAACCATACTTATATTAATACTTCTTAAAAACATTGCTCTATAGAAATATGCAAGATAAATAAATTTAAAAAAATATTCAGGCATAAACAAGGGCATCAACTTCCCTCATCAAAAAAATTTTTTTTTTCCACTTTTCGAAGACCAATCATTCAAAATGGGTATAGATATCAAAACAGATCCTTTTGGGATTGATAGTTTAGGTACACATTAAGGCCTGGTTACACGATACATTAACACGTACAAGCTAATGCCAGAATGAATGAATGCGAAAATGCACCGTGTAACCACACCAAAATGTACAAATGAATGAATGCGTGAACAGAAAATAGAACCTGTTCTATTTGGTTCATGCATTCGCACAAGTTGCGCTGAAACCATTCACGCAAATGTACATGAACCCGTACGTGTTAATGTATCGTGTAACCAGGCCTTTAGGGTGGGCCCGAAAACACGAAAGTGTCCGAAACGAATCGTAGTAGCACAGAAAAGTTGCTACACATCACTCTGATCAAAAGAAAGAAAACTTTTGAAATTGGACCATATCTTCCGGTCACACGTCTCGTTCGAAGTTACGAAATATCGTAAAAAATATGACTTTTGTCGGAATTTGTAAAAGTGAGTTACAGTGATTGGATTGCATTCAAAATTGGTTGGTGGCCTCTTCTAGAGGTCCTTAGTCTTAAACAAAATATAATTACCCTTCCCCCCTTCTTTTACGGGGAGGAAGGATCACGCTCAAATTATCCAAAATTCGTAAAAAAAAACATGACTTTTTTCAGGATTTTCTCTTTATGAGTTACAGTGATCGGATTGCATTCAAAATCGCTATCTGGCCTCTTCTAAAGGTCCTTTGTGTTAAAAAAAAATTATGATTCCCGTTCCCCCCTTCTTTTACGGGGGAGGGGAGGGACATGTATCATAAAAATGAGTGACTTTACGGTCGTTGTTTTCCTCATGTGAAGTGTGTAGCTCTTTGCCCTAGAAACTTAAGGTATGAGGGTACTTTCGGCTGCACCACGACTTCCACCTTTTATTTCTCTTACTTTGCAAATGCCAACAGAAAGGATCAAGTGTTTTGCTACAAAGTAGTTTTAGTTTTTTAAAGGTGCATCGAAGGCTAAGTTCATTTTTCACCTTGTCTAAATATTTTATTAACGCGTATGTAGAATGTTCATTATAAAGTAAGAATGTAAACATGCTAAAAATACTAAAAGTACCCAAAAGATATTTTTTTAAATAGAAGTCTCCTTCAAAAAGGAAAGTACACAATCATTCATGTTGGGGTCATTACCTAGGATTTGTCCTAGATTGCCCACAACGTTCAATCTTTCCTGTGCAGCACGATACACATCACACTCTCTCAGGAGGTGCCTCACAGTGATGGGGGAGTTGCACCGATTGCAATGGGGTTGGATCTTCTCCTCCGTAAAGAGGTAGGGATGGGTCAGGGCACTGTGCCCTATTATTACCCGTGCGATGACAACTTCCTCCCTCCGAGTCCTCCCAACTGAAGTGGGCCACATTGCTATGTCGGCCATAATTTCACGTAACTTATTTGTGATTTGCTGATTCCATTATTCCCTCCACTGCTGAAGGCATTCGTTCCTCAAAGCAGCCCTCAGATCCTCCACTGGTACTTGTGCAATGGCAGTGTTGGCCTTTCGCAACGCCTCTTTAGCGGCCGAGTCCGCTGCCCTATTTCCTGCTGCCCTGACATGTCCAGGAACCCGTAAGAATTCAATATGAATTTCCTTTCTCTCGAGGGACATTAGGCTACATTGAATATCCTGGACAATTGGATGCATTGGGAAAATGGCCTGCAGTGCACTCATGGAGTCACTGCATGCTAGAAAGGAGGCATTACGTCCCTTAATCCCATGCAGAGCCATCCTAATAGCAAGGAGTTACGCTGTGTATATACTGAACATGGGATTCAACCTTGCCTTGATGACTCCGTGGTGTACTGTGGTCACTGTACACGCACATGCCTCCTCTGTCTTCGAACCATCCATGTAAATGGCGGTGAAGCCGGGGCGTGCGTTAATCTCTTGGAAAGAGTGCTGGTACTTGGCAGTCATGGGGGAAGACTTGTAGTATCTCTGTAAGCTTAAGTTACATACTGGTCAACTTACTTGCCCCACGGAGGTATTCTGAAAATCTCAACTTGGTTTAATTTGGGGAGCGAAATACCGTAGTCATCGTTAAAAGACTTAAGCCGCACACTTAGTGGTCTTGTGCACCGTGTTTGTCTATTAAAAATATGAATGAAACTGGGGTTAAAAACAATATTAAAACAAGGATGGTCCTTTGAGGCTAAAACCTTGGCAACATAGTTGCACATTTTCAAGGTCACATATCTCAAAAGGGGAATGTCGTAAAAATGTGATACATAATCTTAGGGAACTAACTTATCACAATAACCTACACTGATTTCAAATTTTGAGTTGATACTCAAAGCTGTTTAAGTGTGACAGCTTTTTGAAATTTGACGGAAATGGTGCTACCTGTAGTTTGATCCATAGTTTCATACCACTACGTCAGTGTTTTAAAGAGACTTATTACTAGCAACTCACAGGTTTGTGGATAAGTGTCGAATGGGCATTCATCATGGTGCTGTAGGCTAAGATCATATGTTATGTTGTGTGACCATCCAGTAGATGTAGTCAGTTCGTTCACCAATAGAACTCAAAGTATGTTACAATGTGGCACCATTGTTTTTAAACTTTGAAAGCAGTGCCTGGGCCAGCAGGGTGAAAGAAGTGAATATTAAAATCATTCTTTTCTTCACAATATTGACGCACAATGCCCAACCACCAACTGCCATCATACACGCAAGCAACATTATCATTTATTTCAATGTTTTTTGTCGGTTTATTAAGTGCTAGTTTAGAGGTAGGCATTTCACGGAACAAACAAGATGATTATGTTTGTCGAAATTGCATTATTTGTTTGTTTATTGGGATGAAGTTGTGATTTTCATGAGTGTTAGGTACTTGCAGAGCATTTTCATATCGTTGTAAAAGAGATATACCAAATTCTTCAATTTCTTCACTATGGACATAAATGAAAGATATTCCCTTTATTTCACTGCTGCTGAATTGAAACATTTTTTCAGGTGTCAATATATGATCGATAGTAGTTCAATGGAGGCTTGGTTTTGTAGTCACCCTCTTGACAGTCCCTTCTATACCATCCCATGTGCCCTTCCCGTGCGAAGTGGCAAAGAAATGCCATTCTGCATCTAGTCCAAAATCGATTTCTGGAGAGAGACGTTTGTAAAATTTTTCTTTTTTTTTATATTGGGTGGCAGCCCCGTCTGAAAAGTAGTGAATATTAGTTTCTTGAGGAGCCAATATTTTAAGTTTATTTATGACATGCTTCTGTAATTTATAAACTGCTGTTGTGCTGTGCTGAAGGCTGTCACTTATGATACAAAACCTAACAGTTTCTGTTACCTCTTCATCACGATAATAGACTATAAATGGGTGCAAGGTTGCCTGAGCATTTACCCAGTGGAAACTTTGTATCTCATCTTGCACAATAAATATAAAGTTTTCCGAGAAATCCCCGGAAATAATACATTCATTATCTGTCAAATTTTCTTTCTTCTCCCTCAAAAATGCTCCTTTATGATTTGCAATATAATGGTGTTGCTTTAAGATACATAGTTTTTCTATAAGCTTTTCAATGAAGTCCTCAGTTGTATCAATCACAGTGATTACATCACAGTGGTCAGTAGTAATCTACTGTGTATTTCACTTCGCCTCCTAGCAGTTCTTCCTCATCAGAAAATGGTAACAAATCTCATACTGCTTGAGAACCCGGACACTCGTGCTGGTAACTGGGCAAATTTAGAGAAACATACTTTGATTTTAGGATGTTTTTGTTTAAATTCAACATAAAGTTCCCTTAGATTGCATAGAACTAGTCTTTTCTGTTTTTGTTCTTTCCTATCAAATCCTATTTCTAATTGACACATAATCTTTTTTTCCGGGACACATCCTGCTACTCTCATCAGACTCATAAAATGCAACAGTAGTATTGATGTGATTTGTCAGTAGAGCACAATGGCCACACTTGTTCGGAGAAAACTTTGGCAAAATTCCATATCTGTTCACCAATGGAGGGAATTTGACTGGAAACTTAAAACACTATCATTCAAAATAAACCGGGAAAAGTGGACATTATTATGAGGGAAATATAGTACATTTTCACTTCTTCTTATCAGATGCATTGCTTGATATCCTAACCATTAACATTTCATATGGTATTTTCCTCTGCTTCTCCTAGGAATGAAATTCAGTACTTCATGAAGTACATTAAGTAGGTCATGATAACATTGCTGGATGACTGCTGCCATCTTAGTAAAACTTGGCACTTCAGGAAATTTTTAATCACATTTGGTATGTCTCACTTAAGTACAACCGGTATGGTTCAAAACAAAACTTGTGCAATGTCAGGAGATAATTCCAAGGGCATTATTAAATTTTACTATCATCAAATTGTAGCATTGATGCAGGATTAGTTGAATGCCAAATAAAATTAGCAAATCTGTTTTGAGCAAAGTAACTGTTGATCATTGCAAATGGCTGCTTAGACTCAGCTTTTGACTCAAATTAGTAACAATTGATAATAATTAACATTGTCATTAATTTTGCCCTGGTAAAAATATTATTTTATTTCTTGTTAAATTACTGATACATATGGTGAAAAGGAAGAGATGAATGTAATGAGCAAGGGATATTTGGGAAGAATGCAGAGTTCTGTATGCCTCTCAAAATTATCTATAGAGTATTCCGCATACACTATTAACTTGCTGAATACGATGTATCTCACTAATAATTGTTTGGATCATTGTGTGCACATTTTGCTCAAATAACAGGGTTATGCATTCTGTGCTCACTCAATCATTTTTAATACTCTGTAAACAAAATTGGAGCTAAATGAGAAGCCTGCAGAATATCTTGTTAAATGTTAATTTTGACATGTGTATCAACACTTCAAAGAGAAATATGGAATTGTGGAACACCTGAGCCCAACAATGAGTTTACTTTTTGGTAGCAACAGCATATTACGATTTATAAAAGGCTTCTGTGGTGATGGTTGTGTGTAATTTGTGCTCATTTGAGATTCATTCCACATTTGTAATTTTTTTGACTATATTTCACTATATTATACTATACAAGAAATCTCAAAAAGCCGCCTTCAGTACTTGCAAAAGGTATAACATGAATTTAGAACTCTGGAGTAATGTACTCCATACTCACAATGAACAATGCCTTAAATGTACCAGTAACAAATCAAGGCAGCCAACACAGGATAAGAATCCTATACGGCACCCTGGAAAGAGAAAAATAAGCAATCAAAGAAAAAAGTAGGACTTGGGCTGAATATAACTACATTTGAGCTTTATCAGAAAAATAAAATGGACTTCCTTCTCACTTCATGGTCAATGCTACCTATTTCCATAAATTATGGAATCTACTATTAGACCTTAGTGATTCACCATTTGGGTTACTCCTACTGCTGAAGTACCTAGGCAATGGAGTACCTTTCAAATTAACAATACAAAAGTCTTTGGAATGAATAGCTTCATAGCATCATAATCATCATCAGTCAACAATCCTAGGATTCGTTTGACGCAGCCCTCCACTCAATTCTTCTATTGGCCAACCTCTTCATATTGACGTAGCTCCTCTCTTTTACATCCTTCACAACTTGCTCCATATACCTCATACAAGGCCTGCCTTTTCCATTTTTCCAGTTCACTTTTACCTCGACAATTGTCTTCAACAGGCCATCGTGTCTTAAGATGTGGCCTATTAAGTTGTCCCGTCTTCTTTTTAAGGTTTTCAGTAGATATGTCTTCTCTCCCACTCTTCTTAAGACTTCTTTGTTTGCCACTCGATCGACTTCATTCTTCGGTACCACCACATTTCAAATGCTTCCAGCCTGGACTTCTCTGCTGCTGTTATTGTCCATGCTTTGCTGCCATATAGTAGTATGCTCCAGATGTATGTTCTAATGAAATGTTTCCTCACTTCCATGCTAGTATTTGCAACTGTAAGCAGAATCTTCTTCTGGTAAAATGCCCTTTTCGCTTGGGCAATTTTACTGGCAATTTCTCTTTTACTACGTCCATCGCTGGTTACTCAGCTTCCCAGGTAACAGAACTCTTCCACCTCCTCGATTTTTGTTTTCCTAGTTAAACATTGGTCCTGGCTTCCTTTCTTCTACTGTATGCCAAAATTAGTTTTCTTTTTATTGATATTCAGATGATATCTTGTCATTGTTCTTTCCATATTTTCTAGTGTCTTTTTTAAATCTCCTTCCGTTTCTGCCATGAATGCTATGTTATCGGCGAATCATAGCATGCTAATTTTCTACCCATGATTATTCACTCCCGCAGACTTTTCGTTGACTTCTTGGACGGCTTTCTCGATATAGAAATTGAATAATACGGGAGACAGTGCACAGCCTTGCCTCACTCCTTTCTTTATGCTTGCTTCTGCACTGCTGGGTCCTGATTTGATAATGGCCACCTGGTTTTTATACAAGCTGTGGATAGCTCTTTGTTCATTGTATGATACTCCAATTTCTTTCAGAAATGTTAGCATCATGTTCCAATCCACATTGTGAAATGCCTTCTCCAAATCTACAAATGCAACAAACGTCAGTAGATTCTTCTATATTCTCTTCTCTATGAGTAGCCTGCAGGCCAAAGTTGCTTCTATTCTGCCCTTGTTTCTTGTGAACCCGAATTGGTCCTCATCCAGGAACTCCTCAGCTTTTCGTTCTATTCTTCTATAGATGATTCTTGTCAATATCTTTGAGGCATGTGTTGTTAGGCTTATGGTCCTAAAATGTTCACAGGTCTCAGCCCTCTTCTTTTTGGCAATAGGGATGATGGTGTTCTTCTCAAAGTCCGGGGGTATCTCTCTCGTAGAGTACATATCACATATGGTTTTGTACAGATGAGTAAATGTCTTCTCTCCGGCATTTTTGATTAGTTCGGCAGGAATATCATCTATTCCTGAAGCCTTAATTATCCTCAGATCCCTTACAGCTGCGTCAAATTCTGATCTTAAGATTGGGGCTCCCAAATCATCTTTATTGACTTCATTTTCTTCTTTGATTACATCAGCTCTAAGATAGCTTCCATAGTACAACTCTTCCAAGTATTCCTTCCATCTGTTCACTTTAACCTCATGTTCAATTGATTGTTCACCATTCTTGTCCCTGATGCTGTTACATCTTGCAGCCCCTTCCTTGATGTGATTTCTCACCATCCTGTAGGCAACTTCCACATTTCTATTTGCGAGGTTGCTTTGTACATCTTCACATAGATCCTTCATCCACATTTCCCTTGCTTTTCTCACTTTATGGTTTATTTCATTCCTGATTCTTTTGTAGTGAAGTTGCCCTTCTTCAGTTTCCAAATTTTTATATTTTATTTTCTTCTCTCTTCAATCAATTCTAAGGCTACTTATGTAATTCATGGCTTCTTCTTGACACCTTTTCTTCTCCTCCTCCTCCTTTTGCTGCTTCCTGTAGCCTGATTTTGATGTCCTCCCATCTCTTTGCCACTGTCTTCACAGTCAGATCTTCTTCTATTTTGTTTTCCACTGCCTTCTGAAAGGCAGCCATTGTTGAGGTTCCTTTAGTTTCCCTATTTGCCGTGTGTTCTTCATTGTTTTCTTCAATTTCTTGAGCATTTCATCATCACTAAGTGTGGTCACTGTCGATGTCTGCCCCCGGGTAGCTTTTGCAGTTCTTCACCTGGTTTCTGAACCTCTGCTTCACTAAAATGTAGTCAATTTGAAATCTTCTTCTGTCTCCGGGCATTTTCCAGGTATATCTTCTCAGTTGGTGGTTTTTAAACAATGTGTTTGCCACCACCAACTTGTGATGTGTGCAGAATTTTATAATCCTGTTATTCTTCCATCTTTACCTTCGTCAACGACAGCATTCAAATCTCCTAAAATAAAGTTTTCTTCTATTTTTGCGTATCACTTCCGTGATATCCTCATTGACATCTTCCACTTCTTCATCTTCATAGTCCGACATAGGCTTGTAAACTAGTATCACAATGGTATATGTAGGCTTGGTCTCAATTTTCACCATTGTAATCCTCTCATAGTACTGGAGGAAGCTCTTCACGCTAGTCCTACACTCTTCCTGAGCATTATGCCTATTCCAGCATTACAATTTTTTGATCCATTGTGAATAATTCTATAACTTCCACTCCAGAAATCTCCTTCTTTGGGCCATCTCATTTCACTGATTCCTAATATGTAGAGGTCCATTCTTCACATTGCCACCTTAAGGTTCTTCAATCTCCCACAGGTCCGAAGTGATCGCACGTTCCTACCCTAAAATGACTATCACACCTGACTGATGTACTCTTTCGAGTAGGTCCCCGAGTAGTGTTCATCGGGTAGATCCCCGCCTGGAGATCCAGATGTGGGACTATTTTGCCTCCGGAATATTTTACTCGAGAGGGTTCCATCACGTCATGATAAGAAAGAAAGGTGTGGAGTGGCTGCGACTCCTCAGGATAATAATGTGGTGGTTTCCCCTTGCCTTCCACATCGCAGTACTACAGCCTTTAAAGTAAATGTTACCACGCCAGTAGTGAAATGAGAGTCGCTGTACCGACCACTGTGGTCTCCATCTTCACTCATGTGAAGGAGAGCTGCTGCACCCTCCTCCGGGTGCTAGGAAGCATAATTATTGGTGGCCTCCTGTCCCCTAGTCACGGCATCTTCACAGGTTTCTGTATCATTTAAAGGCTTATCTTACCCAATAATAGACCAATACCACCTCGGAGTGCCACCACTTTTTGTCCACGACTGCATATTCGACGAGTTAAATCGCTTATCTGGCAGCTAAGCTCATTGTCTAGAGGTCGACCCACCATCCGCAACCCAGTGGATGCAATTGGTGGCTTTAAGCTCAGCCCCGAGGAAAAAGTAATCATCCAACCAAAATTTATATGCGAAGTCATACCACTACCCTCAATGATAAGAACTCTTGCCATAGATTTGGTGTTGATTCCATCTCCGATGACAAACAAAACCTTTTGGATGCCTTGCAGAGAGATGGTTTCTGCTGTGACTAAGTTGATACTCATAAACCATTTAATGTTATTTAGTAAAAAAATAATGGGCAACTGGCCTGATAGTTATATTATGACAGAACCCCCATATAATAGGTTTTTGTATCTGTGGTTTCAGTTTTTCATGGTTCATGGCTAGGAAATGTTTTGATAGTTCCTGAAAAACTATACTCCAAGCTTAAAAGTACTCTTTTAGGAGTGGTGAGATCTTCACTGTTGATATAATTTTTACCTACTTATCGCTTAGGTTTGTCACTGTGTATGCATTTTCCATATCACTGTAAATTAGTGTACATACATATGAAGTATGATGCTTTATGGCAGTGAGGCATGGATGATAACAGAAGAAGTCAAGGCTGGAAGCATTAGAAATGTGGTGCTACAGAAGAATGATGAAGATAAAATGGATTGGCTGAGTGATTGATGAAGTCTAAAGGAGAGTGGGAGAAAAGAGAAGTCTTCTTAAAACTTTGAAAAAAAAGATGGGATAATGTAATCGTCCATATCTTGAGACATGATGGCCTTCTGAATACAATTTTTGAGGGATAAGTGAATGGAAAGGATGGAAAAGGAAGTCCTTGCATGAGATATATGGAGCACGTATTGAAGGATGTGAAAGCTAAGAATAATTCAAATATGAAGAGGCTAGCTGATAATAAAATTGAGTGGATAGCTGCTTCAACGAATCTTATGATTGTTTACCGTGGATGATGAACCTCAGTGTTGTTGCAAATTTACTAATTTTGCAGATATTTTGCTTTTTTTCTTATTTTGGTAAAATATTTCATTCATCAGAATTACAACTTTTTTTTGGTTCCTACTGATAGGTTTCAAAAGTTACACTTTGAGCATGCTAAGGCAGCATTTGATGACACAGGATTACGAGGAGATAGTGGAAATTTCAGCTACCAGTTATCATCAATATCCATTACTGGATGAAAGAGAATGGTGATAGATGTATTATGAGGGGGTTTGAAAGTATGAATAAAGGTAGGCAGGGAATGGGTGAAGTTACATTTGCCAGTGATCATGTGTCTGTTAGCCACTTAGTTAAAGAGTTGCAAGTCTGATGAAGTGCACTAATGAGTTACTTGTGGATGCATGTTGAATGTAATTTTACCCTTAAATCCTAGCAGAATCACACTATCATTTCACTTTTCCCATCCATTTCTTTTACCATTTCTACACACTTGGTCCATTTTCACTACTGTAGACTACCTTAGTTTATGTCAATTATGTTGTCTCCTCTTGTTTGTGAAAATATTTACCCCTAATATCCTTAAAAAGTTGTTTTGCAATCTCAGTTAATTGTAAATAGATGTAGGCATTCATATTCACAACATAGTTTGTTTTTTTCCTAGCTGTCTACTAGGTCAATTTTTGCTGTTGCTGTACTAATAGTTTTCTTGTGGTGAACGGTTGGATATGGTGGTGGAATCTCTTGATTCTCATCTCGAGATCCAGGGTTTAAATCCTGGCGTTGGCATCGATTTTTCATTGGTGTACAGGTACAAACTTGAGTGTTGTTAGGAGAGCATTTTTTTGTTCAGCATTCTGTATGTAAAGAGAGATGTGATACTATGGTCACCTTGGCACCTTTCATTAAGATTAGGTTGCTGCCAATTCCACATTTCATTCCGCACTTCCCTCAGTTTCCTAAAAGGCCTTACCTATTCCCAGTCATCCACTTACCTTAAATGGTGCAAATGATCTTAGCTGTTATTCTAATATTATTAAATTTACTTTCATTGTACTGCAAAATATGCTTGGCTTCCATTCAAGCACTTGCCAGAAGTGAGATTCTCCCATAATGTGCTTCATCTTATGATTGTGACAAGTCAAGGGAATGAGAGGATTTCAACTATCTTGAGCATTTCCTGCTGATGCTTTATCCGAGTTTTGGTCCTCAGATGCAGGACCTCTGATATGGATGGGAGATATACACCAGTGTATCTGGTACATCATTAACCAATAAACAAATCATGTAAACCTTTTTACATCAATCTCCAGGCTCAAATATTATTTGCTTAAGACTGGTACTTGATGTGTTATTCATTGCATAAAATGTAAACTTGAACATAATATTTTTATGCCAATGGTTAACAAAATTTCCTTTCTCTGGTAAAAGTTTTGTTTGCAAGCATGTTTTCATGTCGGGAAATAGCAATTCAGAAGAATCTTTCATGTTTCCATAAATGTATGTCGCTGCAACTCATTGGCAGTAATTTGGCAAGGTCATCCGGCATCATGGTTGTCATACACCTTCGAATGTGAATAGGGCAATATATTGAAATTATTTATGAACACAAAACCTGTGAGGAGTCCGGTTTTATAAAGATAACGTGATTATATTCTTCATTGTTGTTACTATGTATGATATCCGTGTGGGTGCTCATTTAATCATTACCTTTTGGCTACTATCAATATCTTTGAACACCAGTCGTGCATGGTGCACAACTATGAAGCCAACAAGATTCGTAATTACTGTAATCATCTCTTCAGTTCACGTTAAAACAATGCTTATTTGATATTCAAACACGACTTAAGAGAAAATTGGTCAGTAGTCGATAGTAGAAGAATTATCACGGCTACCGCAGGGATTTTTTAAATAAGAATTATTAAATACATAGAAAATACTGTTAAAGAGCGCGCTCGCCTAACAATAATATGCGGGTAAGCATTAAAATATATACCTACATCGGTAAATTGTACATTTTAATTTTGCGACTCATTCCGACCTATCGCTACATTTTATGCACCTCCCATCCCTAGCTTCTGACCCACTCATTGGAGTTTCTCTCTCTTTCGCGTCTCGAGTCCTCTTTCCCCCACTCCCCGCCGCCACTTCTGGTCACACACGTACTCTTCTGTTGGCGCTCTTTTTTCCCGCTTCCTTTCTTTGCCACCCGCTCCCCTCCCCTCCCTTGTCGCCCTTCGCCGTCACCGACTCCTCCCGCCGCTCGTAGACTGCCGGCTAGTCGGCCCTGAGTCCAGAGTTTCCTCCCTGCTGGCGCACCGTTTGCTTCTGAAAGCCCGCGGCCGGCCGTGCGGAGCGTAAAAAAGCTCCTTTGCCCAGGAGAGCGTGCCTTCGTCCGTCGCCTCTCGGTAAGTCCGCTTGCACGTGATCACTCTAGTACGGGAGGGGGGCGGGGAGCGAGTCGCGATCCTCATTCTCCGAGATCGTGCTCCGCCGGTGCTCTCCAACCCCTTTCTCCCTCCCCTATCCACCACCTGAGCTCTTGCTCTTCATCGCAGTTTTCTGGAATTCAGTCCGAAAGCTTGATGTCTTAGTTGGCGAGTTTTTGGTCCGTGGCCCCAGCAAATCTGTTTGTTTCGGAGAATATCCCCATCGGCTCAAAATGTTTCGACTGGATGTGAGCTGTGCTATCTCCTTGCGGGTTGGTGTCGTTTGGAATGAACGGATGGTGGGATGGTTTCGTTTCCGTGGTGTCCCTGGAATCGATGAGTAGAACGTCGCCTTTTTTTAGGACAGGGGCGAAAAGGGTCCGGTTGAGATGCAAGTGCTTCGTTCCAGACGCGGAGGTGAAATGAGGCTTCAGTTGTTTTATTTGTCTTTTAGATGTGGTGGGATCATGATTCTTTTTCCTTCACTTTGTTCGTATGTTGTTGCCCACTCAATATTATCGTGAAATACTCAGGATCTTTGCAAACAAGTCATACCACTGATGGTAACCAATTATTTCTTGGGAAACGGATTTTAGCATGAGTTAGTAAATCACTGGGCTAACCAGTTGTTCCAGCGTTATTTAGGGAAGCAGGTAAAAGGGTGTCAGAACTGATGCTAATATTCTCTCTCATTACGGAAACCACGCCCTCTGTTCGTTCTCGGATATCCGACTCCGTGTGGGCAAAAGGCCAAGCTTGTAACTATATAGCCGAGGTATTACCCGCCGTAAGTGACGTAGTGCGCCAAAGCTCTTGCACTCACGGAGGTCTGATTCGGGCGTGCGTGTTCCCCATATTCTTCCGTTCGTCAGACAGTTCAAGGTGAAGTGTAGACGGGCTTATAACCGTAGACGTGCCCCGCTGAACTGGATGCGATGGAAAGTGCAGGAATCACTTGGTTGTGAGGCGTGAGGGACGGTGTAGGTGAGACGTCCTGTTCCTTTTTCAAATGAGATGGCTTCCAGCAACGTGGTGCCACCAATGCTAGAGGTTCCGCCGTTCAAGGGATGATGCGTTTTTCCCGTCGCTGGGCTGACAGCCTGTTAGGAGAGACAAGCCTCTTTGCCTGCTCAAGTTCACGCAGAAGTGCATGCTTTCCATTCCGTAGACGGATAAACTCCGTGCCGGTTTGAAATGGTCACCGTGATCACCATGGCGGCCGTCCACGGCCTGATTCTTTGCGTTTAAATGTTCCCATAGAAACGGACGATTATTTCTCAGCGCGGTGCCGTGCTGTAAACTGCGAAAAGCTGTTTGGTTTGAGAGAGGCCGAAGACTGGTGGATTACGGAGTGCCTTTTGATTTGGGTCATTGAGTGAGGGAAGAAAAGAAAGCACTTGACGAAGCGCTCTCGTTTCAATCTGGGACTTCGATATTCACTTTCACCTATATTCGGTGTCTGGTCACGCCTTTGAACGTTGCAGAGTTTTTTGAAGGTCGAACGTTTGATAACTTACAGACATGGGTTTAGAATCGGCGGAAACATATTAAAAGATAAACGGAAAGCTTTAGGCAACTTCATATCGTAGTTGTCCACTCCTCTAGCTCATCAGTAATTCTGAGTCAAGTTTTGTTCAGATGAATGAACGTGGTTGAGAAGCCGTAGCCATAAAATATTGAGTTATTTTTTTCTATTAATATTCTGAAATTCCCTTAAATATTTACTTTTCACTATCTATTTTCGTAGTCGTTGAAGAGGAATCGTTCCAGCTGGCCGCCGTAGCTTGTTCGTTTATATTATGACCAAGCCACGTTAGGGTCTTGAGCTCGAATTCCACCTCGGACACCTGAAGGCCCTGACGATGGCGATCAATCGTTGAAACCCGGGTCGTGTACTGGTTTGTTGAATTTTTTGGTATTTGTAAAAGTTTCCTCAAAAAACACGTTTACAATGGAATACCACCAAGTATCGACAGTTTTATTTAGTCGCCTTTGTGCCCATGTGTTCTCGGATGGCCTGTTTCCAATATTCTATATTTGGCCTTGTAGTAATGTAATTTGGGCCTTTAAAAGAAATCGCTGCTGTGCGCTGAAGATCGTCTCTAAAATGAGTATCCAAGCACGTCTCCCATGCAACCAATGCTCACCTCAAACATTTTTTCGTTTTCTTCTCCCATTTTAGATGAGTTGAGGGTAGTTTTAATATGGTGCAAGTTTTCATTTTGGGAGAATAGAAGAAATACGTTTTTTACGTTAGAGTTTTTTTTTCGTGTTTAGGCGCAGTCTAAATTTTTCGAGGTATTCTGGTGGTGTATCGACCTCGATTATTGCTTCTGCTCCTACGCATAGTTCGGTACAATTTCATGATTATTTCCGCGTAGTGTTGTGCCGAAAATATTTCACGACTGCCGAAGCCCACCCAAAGAACCGTCAGGTCCACCATGTTTGTGGACTCTGCACAGTTCTCGGAATTAATTTTTTTGTCTCGTATTAACATGTTTTCAACACTGTCCTAACACTGTGCAGAACATTTTTCCTATGGTTACACGTAACTGGCGATTCACGGTGCACTAATTTCGCCGCCGTTCATGTTTCAGTAAAAGTTAATTGTAAAGAACTGCCGAGTTTTTAACGTATACCTGGCGGTAAATAAATGACTAACAAGCATACCTTGAAGTCGGGTGTAATTGTTAGCGCCTGAAATCGCGGCGTAAGTTCCCGTGTATTTGTGAAACTAGGGAGGTCTATTGAAGTGTGTCATTTTCATGATAAATATTTTCACTGGGGAATCCCTTGACATGGTCCGTTTAATTGTATGCATCGTTACTTTATCATATGTTACGGACGTTGTCGTAACTAGATTTTTTTGGTTAGATGCTCCGCATCAGTAATATTTTATTCGCCTGTGGTTTTTTACCCCTGCTAAATTTGAGTAATTTCAGGATCCAGGACTCGTGAAATTAGTGGCGTGCTATGTTATTTCCCCAGTCTCTAAATTATTGTGCCAGGAATTAGGTCTTTCTATATGACCGAGAACGTTTAAGCTGTGTTTAATATTGAAATACTATGATTGTGCGAGGGTCGGGTTTATTGAGTATTCAGATTCCCACCCCGACAGTCTGGGTTCCGCTCCCGGCAGCGACAGAAGTTCTTAAGTGGTTGAATTGTCCCTGTTTGAATGCTGAATTTAGAACAGCACTTTAAGTTCAGTACTCCCTCAGACAAATGGGAGGGTAAACCTCGCTACATTTGATATGGTTTATCTATATATTTTTCATTTTTGGCCTAGTTTTCATAGCTTCTATAAATTTATAAGGATTGCGTTTATAAGAATGTAGAAATTCCAACCTTTTTTGAGCGTTATGTAAAGCATAAATGAATATGGACATTGGATATATTTCCCACTAAGAAAGAGAATTAATAAGATTGGGTGTAAATAAAAATTAGGTATACCATTTTCTGAGGCCCAGCATTTAAGAGATCTCGCATGGGATGCTACTAAGACCTTAAAAAACGTGAAAAATATACGTGAGTTATTCTAGTATTTTTCTTTTTTTCTTTGATTTTCTGCGGGCACATTCACCTAATTCATAAATTTTTTATTCCCGGAAGTTTGAGTTCAAAAATGGAGTTAACTTTAAGGGGAAAGTGCTTCAGAAGTTGAATCATAGATAAATAGATAATTCAAAGGATTGTTTTACCTTAGTAACGTTTTTACTGCTCTTTTTAACCTTCGCAGCACCCTCGATAGTAAAGGTTAAAAAATATTTATCACCCCAAATATCGGCACTTCCTCCGTATGTACACTTGAGCTTCGGCTTGAGTCAATTTAAAATTTTTCAATATAGTTTTTCTGTATTCTTCCGAAATACTTCTTACTTCCTTACTTCTGGAAAGGCGACTCGTAGGTCCATATTTTCGATTAGTATTTTACATAAATTTAATCTATTCGGGGATACCTTAATTTTCTTGGATTCCCAAGGCAATATCGCCGCCAAACAAATTTGGTAATAAGTTGTATGCTCGGTACTAAATTTACCATGAAGTGAGGGCAGTTGTCAAAAACAATGTTTTCTTGATTTCCTTTATTCGTATTATTCGGTATTCGTAATTGTTTTTTCGTGGTTTCGTAAGTAAGCGACTTAATCATCGGCGAATAAGATGAGCTGGGTGCCGGAGAATTTGAGATATTGCCCTTCGTGAAGTGTGGATATGAATTATCAGCAATAGTAGTCGCATTCCTGGACTCAGTACTTTAGGGTGGGCTCTTTTCGATTATCCGCCTTCATTCGGTTTGGTTATCTTACCATAATGACATTTTGGGATTGGGTTAATGTGGTGATTAGAGTACTGACCTTCCATCCCAAGGGCCCTGAATCGAATCCCGTCAGTGGTAGAGATTTTTCATGGTCATACCCGGGCTACTTGAGTGATGTGTGGACTGCGCTTCGAGTGCTCCGCCCGTCGGGTGGGACGTGAAACCGAGGTCCATGTGACGCCTTCCGTTAAGAGCAGGATAATGCCGACGCCAGGTTTCTCACCGTCCTTTGACCTTCCCAGAAATTATCCTTTCTACTCATTCGCACTCTACTACCTAATGGCGCAAATGACCTAAGCTATCGGTCGCTCCTCCCGAATAAAAAAAAACTGCTGAATCCCCCTCCCTTAATGACGTTTCCGACTGTTTATTTGGTTTAATTTTTGTAGCTCATCGTAGATAATTTGCTTCTATTATTGAAATCCAGTTGGGAGCTTATTTGACGGAAAGTTAATCTAATACTTGTATCCAGTACACCGTGCGCTCCATGTAGCACGAAAAGTGGAGCTAGGAACTTGTCGATTACTGTCAACAATCTGTCAGCTTCCGCGACTCCTGATAAGAGTAGCAATAACAATTCGCGCGCGAGCCGGTAAAAAATGCGAGAGTCCTCCTTGACATCCTAAATGAGTTCTAACAGAATTTTCTTAATAGGCATCATGAACTATTAGGAAACGTCGAAATCGCGTAAACTACGAGTTAGCTAGAAGCGTGCCTGGAACTCTTGGGTGCCATGCAATTTGGCTCAAAGTAGTGGAAAATTAAATTTAAATGTGGTTTTAAACTTATGCATAACATTCTCTAGCGTAGTGGAGCGTTCGACGACGCAGTAAATTATGTAATTCTGTAAGTTTTTAACGAAACCTTTTTCAGAGTATGGGAATACCCCGCGGTATTCCCATATTCTCTGTTGTTGTATTATTTGATGTGTATTTCGGTACATTGTCAGAAACATCTCAACGTGTTTATTCCGTTTCCTGGAAAGCAGGAATTAAGCTCATTTGCGCATTAGGCATTAATTTTTAGAGTCTTCGTCTTGTTGGCCAGTTCATGTTTCACACTGATTCCGGGACTCCCGCTCGAGCATCTGGCCACATCGTGGCTGCGGGGCGCTCTATCGTTTTCAATTTTCTTGGATATATTTGGGAGCTAGTCTTTACAAAAATTTGTTCATCGTTTTATCGCTAGCTACTTTCATGAGAAGAGTAACGGAGGTCCTTCCATCGAAATAAATCACGAAAAGCCCGACCTTACACCTTTTCGTTGAAGTTCATGAATGTTAATCGATGCTTCTATTGTTGTGATAACCTATTATTTTGTTTTCCAACAGCATTCAGATTTCCTAAAAAGATAAACTCGGCGATTCAGTTTTTGTAGGGAATAAAGGTAATTGTGATTTTAGATAGCTGAGAAAGGAAAAAAATAATAAATACAAGCGGCAGTATCTTTCGTTGCTAAGCACAAAAAATATTTTCAAAATTCGCCGCATCCCAAACTGCACAAGCAGGACAGATAAGCGACAAATTGAAACATTAGCTGTCAGACCGAGAGATACCAGACGTTTTTCCCACGCACGGCACACGACAGCAATGCAACCAGAATATAATTCTTAAAAAAAATTTATTTACTATCACTCAATTATTATTTCCCAAAAAAATTTTCTTCTATTTTTTAGCTGTCATTTTCACGTCTGGCGACCTACCTCAACCTTTGCGGCGGCTCGCAAAATTACATGTAGAAGTCGATGTGTATGAGCATATGTTAAGTTGAAAAGCAGGTTACCCTTTGCCCTGATGTGTGAATGTCGCATTCTATTGAGCTTATTTCTTGGTACATTTTTCTTAGTACTTTCGGTAGTGGCTGTCACTATACTATCGCATTTGCATTACCGCAGTATGCTTCAGTCTTGGTGTACTTTCGGGTAGCTGATTAATGAAGAGATTCATTTAGTAATCGTTCTCTTGTAAATTTTCGGATGTTGTTAGCATTTATTTAAAGTGATGATGCTGAAATTTACTGTGATTTCAGCTCAAAAATCATTCTTATATTCTGATTAGATATCATCGATAACGCATTGAACATTTTCATTGGTCTTTTAATTTTTTTGATGTGAGCTGAAAGGATTGTCCCTGAAGAAGAAAGATCAGTTGATTGATTGGATGCGTTGAGACATACCGTCGAGCAATCTCGAGATATTCTGCTTTGCTGAATGCTATGCACTTGCTTTACGGACGTGCTGTTCTTTTATTTTCAATCTCTGTGAGGGATTCTATTTGTCTCTGTGCGTGACCTGGTGAATTTACTCACCTTAACCCTTATCTTTCAACGTTGAATTAAAATTGATAAATGTCAAGGAACTGCGCAGTGACTGATTCAGTTAAGGATACATAAGTGTATTTTATCGAATCAAGACCCTTCCTGGAATTCTTGCCGTTTAATGGTGTCGAATCCATGAATTACAAGGTCGTCCTTCTAGTTTCATCGAGTCCTTTTGACTCCAGCTTGTTTTAGTTACTCTAGATATTAATCTCACTATCTCGTCAGTATTTATTTTGTAGGAAATCTTTGTTCAATTTCTTCGAAGTAAAATTGCACTCATATCGTGGGAAGATCGTATTTTGTTATTTTTCACGTTAAAGAAAGAGTGGCTATAAATTTATGCCTCCAATGAAGCTGTTGCTGAAAAACGTAGTCTCGTTCTGTGGAAATATGCTGTGAAATAGTATAAATTGATAAATAAAACAAATTAGTATGCATATTATTTTTTAAGTTGGGTTTCTAGTCTGAACGACTACCAAAGACCCTAGTGAAGAGGTTAAATTACTCGAATCTTTTAACCATCGTCATTATTTTTTTTTCTCTACTCATCTAAATTTTGACTGATTTGCTTGGGTTATTTCAGAGTGCAATGTATTTTTTTTTGGCGAGAATCCATCGTGGTTAACCTGTTAGAGGTATGGAATTGAATGTAATGGAATGAAGTTCGGGAAGGAACGAACGCAGAGTTAGCATTTTTGCCCTCGTAACCTTGACCTTAGTAATCGCACTACTCGGATTGTCGAACATAGAATCACTACTTTACATTACCTACACACACTGCCAGCAATGAATGTGATAAAAACTCACATTGGTTTTTCGACGGTTGGCCATGTATCTTTTACTGTCTTGAAAGGTTTCTTGCTGCTCATGCTGCACGGCTGGGGCTCTTTGTGGTGAAACCCATTTGGTGGCGGCCAATATAAGACGTGTCGGTGCCAGGCGGTGTCGTCACGCGCGGAATTCCACGCCCCACGCGTCCTAGTACATGTTACTCTTATTTTCAGGCACGCGATCCTCCTTGGGAGTTAAACTCTCGGAACGAGCCGCAAGGCTAGCCCAAGGAGGAAGGGGGTGCGTGTGGAGTGACGGTGACCCCTCCACCTCCCCCCACCCTATTTACTTCTCTGACACGGTCGTGGGTGTGTGAGGCGGAGGTTACGTACTTTCGGGAGTAGCGCGGCCACTGACTTCCAGCATGTGGAATTGACGGCAACCATGACCCACGGGAGCGTTATTCTTCGTTAACTTTTCTGCCCTTCAAGTGAAGGGTTTCAAGGTTGGCGGTGTCGACCGCTCCGTCTCGACTGCATTCGATTCGGTCTTCCCTCAATAACCTTCCGTTCGCCTATAAATGTTGACAAACAGTGATGCCTTGGATTGAGCGAGTCGCATCAATGACGTTAAGTAGGTTACAACGACGAAGAGACCGCCTCCTTTTGGTCGAAGTGGTAAAAACTCCCTGAATAGTGGCCGTGAATTTCTTTACTCGCCATATGATTGTCGCAGTAGCGTTTAAGAAGTCAAGTGGATCTGAATTTCATTTATTACCATTTAACTCTTCGCAGCGTTATTTTAAGAGTAAATATTATATTCACTTTTTTCACCAAGAATCAGTGTGAATTGTTTCCCTGAAAATATTCCAGTATTTTATATTTTTGGTTTAAATATTATAATTGATGTAATATTTGTGGCTACTATATGTAGAAGTCTCATGTACGTCATGATAGCAATAATTTGTTGCGTTTCGGAGATAGCAACCAAAACATTCAAATAAACTTGTTCTCTTCTGCTCGTTGAAAATTCTCAAGTTGTAAGAACTTTTGGCCTGTAAATATTCGTCGATCAGCAGATGCGTAATGCATGGGAAATAAGTAGATGTTTCCAATGTTATGCCTTGTTAATGGGCAGCAGCCTATAGATCTAAATATTCCAGTCGGGCAATATTTTATAGTATTTCCATGGTAAATAGATATTTCAGCACTGTTGTCTAGTCCATTTCCGTTGTGCCCATTGCTAGCACCGAGCTCATAGTTTGTACCAGTGGTCGTAGTCTAGAGGTTTCACGAAAGAAAAAAGACTGGCAATTTTCCACAAGAATATGGATTTACTCGACCCGTTTCGGTGTAGAACACCATCATCAGGCCTGATGATGGTGTTGTACACCGAAACCGGTCGAGTAAATCCTTATTCTTGTGGAAAATTGCCAGTCTTTTTTTCCTTTCGCTATGATATTCCACCAAATCAAGCCTGAAACAACTACCTTTAGAGGTTTCACTTTGGAGAGGGAAGGATTACGTGCTTTGTGAACGGGGGACCGAGGCGGTCCCTGACTTCCCTATATTCTACGATGCGATTTTGCGACTCTTAGAGTATCAAGTGCGGTCAACGCAAAATTGAGACGGTCGCGGAGCGTATCGTTTCTTTGGGCTCGGCTTGGTGGCGCGGAGCGTCGCTCGGTGGTCGTCTGCGGTGGTATCTCGACGCCCGGTACGCCGGAGATGGTCGCGGTCGGCGCAGGTTTTCTCGTGGTCAACTCACACGCGGACCCGGAATCACATCGCTCCGAGATAGGTGCCCGACTGGAGGGCTCGCGGTGTCTCTGCAGCCTCGTCCGAGTCGAAGCATTAATGCGTTTGAACAAATTTGGCCTCATTGAATTTGGACGAACGTGGTAGACTTCCCCTCAAACCCCGATCTTCCTCCTCTCCCGTCCTCCCCCATTCTTCTCCTCCCTACACCTCTCCCGCCTTCTTTTCTCCCGCTCCAAATCCACAGTGCCCAAAACTATTTTCGTCCTTCGTCTCTGCCGAGTCTGT
Organism: Platycnemis pennipes; assembly: GCA_933228895.1. Lineage (NCBI taxonomy): Eukaryota > Metazoa > Arthropoda > Insecta > Odonata > Platycnemididae > Platycnemis > Platycnemis pennipes. The sequence goes on from OW121846.1 coordinate 83,404,149, forward strand.
TCAGTATTGCGAAGCGGCTTCGGCGCGTTTGCTGCGGAGCCAGAGCAGTGCTCCTCACTTGCGTCGGCGTGCAGCCTCCCCGCACGGCATTCGGCGGTCCAAACCCAAGCCGGCACAGCGTCGAAGCCGCGCTGTCTCCGAGAGTGGTGGTCGCGATGCTCACCTTTCGGCCACTGCCTTGATGATGAGCGCTTCTCTTCTCGTGTGGATCTCAGCCCTCGGTAAATGTGACGGCAATAGACGATGTCCAATGAATGTCGTTTGGTTGGACTGCTCTTTTGCCGCACTCATTGTTTTTCATTTGTTTTTGACGCTTTGTTCTGTTTGGAAGTGGTCGGCATCTTTGTTTTCATTGGCAATGTTGGTAATCGTTCGCTGATTAACCTGTGTTCAACGCACTTAAAAGTTGAATTAGTTTTGTGTGAAAGTATTTAGCAATTAGGTTATTTTGTTTTCTGGTTTACTTTTTTGCTGGGGTTCATGAAGAGAGCTTGCTTAAGCGCTAGAGATACGGACATTTGGAAACGACTCAAAGCACGAGAAAAAAATGGGCTGTAGCTTCATATTTATTTCGCGATTCCTCTAAACTGGTCCTGGCGAGGCCCTAAATAGCTGGTGTTGACTTATAAGTGGCGAGTATGTATCGTTTTTATCTGTTTTTAATTTAAAAATACTCACAGCTTGGAAGAAAGTGACTCGTTCTCATTAAGGATCTCTGTTGTTATTTTCCAGTTTGTGTTCCATATGAACCCTTCGTGAATTTTTAATTTCGCGTATTATTTGGAAAGTGCACCCTTAGCATTTCTTGATGTAATTAGATATGTTGAAATCAAAATCCTGATACATATCATCTTAAAATTTTCCCCTTAAGAGTCGTTACTTTTCGTTGGTTACTACAGAGGTAGCCCGAGGAATGTATCTGATGAGTAACCAGCGCCTTCGATTCACATCAGTATTATAACTTATCCGGACAACTTCCGCAATGTGAAATGATGGCATGATCTCTACGATGTTCGTCTCTTACTGATCACCAGTTATTTAATACGCTTGTTACTTTACAAAGTATATAAATACAGTGGAGTTTAGATAGATAGTTATACAGTAAATATATACATGTTCTGTTACCGATATGGGTGTTCCTTGGAAATAATACGACGTGAACAGGTCACCTACAGAAGGACAAGCTTGAAATCCTGGGAATGGCAGTCTGCCATTAAATTTCGTGTATCTTTCCCGCCTCACTTTTGTCTGTCATTTAATCTGGAACAATCCTTTTAAATTTTAATATCTTGTTTCTATCATTTAACGGAATCCTGTTGGGGTAACTTTAAAGTCTATTCTACTTTGTGTCATCGTTAGTAGTAATCATGTTTAGGTAACTGTGTACTTAAGCTGAAACAAAAATTATGCGATGTTCATAATTATTTACGAATATAGAAGGAAATAATGCGGTCTCCAATTCAATTATAATTTTAGATGACTGAGGTATTTTTGACGGTGTATTATTTGCAGTTAGCACTGGTGCTATGTTCTCTTAAATTCTGTATCTAATCTCAATGCTGTCAGTTTGACAATTTATTCGAATTATTGGCTTAAAGAGCAAGGGACATATTCAGAGTATCAACTGCAGTCTCGCTTCCACTGCTTACGCCCCAAAATCTTTACTTTGAGTCATATTGGTGTGCAAATTAACCCTGTAGAGTTGGTATTGCCGCGCTATTTACCGCTTCAAACCATATCGTGGAGAATCTGTGTATACTTTTGAACTCACAATAGAGATTTTATGATATAAGCAGTAGAAGCGAGACTGTTATTGAGATTCTGATATGTCCCAGCCATATTCAGAATTTCAACTCAGTTCTCTGCGTCACGCTGAGAAGTAATACCGCCTTTGCAGGTTCAATCTATAAGCCAATTTGACTCGTAGGGATATTTCTGATTATGGTCCTAAATCATACTCTTGGCCCAAAATTTACGTTCATATTCGAATTCACATGTATTGTTATCTGGAATGGTGTATCGAGGGTATGCGTAATAGTAAACAAAACGGCTTAAGTGGTTGATATACTGTTAATTGAAATGCTTGTTACCTATATCCTTGCCTATGTTACACCTTCATTCAGTCTTGATACGTGTTATGCTGCTCACTCCGTGATTGAGATATCATTGCAGGGATATTATATATTTCCGGGGCATTAATTCCCGGGAAAAGGCTGAATTTATCTATGATGGCGAGAAATATAAAATACCATGAACCATCAGTATTCATGGTATGGTATTATGTTTTTGAGGCTTATAGTTAATATTTAGTTACAGTGGATCAACTTAGTCTTTGAATTGAAATCAAGCAGTCCGGGTATTTGATTTTAGTGGGTGCTGAATTTCAACTCAAGGATTGAGGGTTTGAATCTTATTTCGGACTTGTTTTTTATAACATTCGTCAGTTCGTTTGGTTAGTGATATGTAAATGTCGTGAGATAGCATAGGGCGTTGGATCCCCGTACAACCTAATTTTACCACAATTTCAACGTCAGGAGACGAAGACGAAAGTGTCGTGTGTAAAAGTATCGGGTATTCCATGTCCGCCATTTACACCGTGTCGTTCGTCTACATTTTTCACAGTTACCGCTCTTGCTGCAGTAAAGCATAATCTCTGTAGTGTATGCTACAATGATGTTGAAGAAAATGTTGATAACTTCTCCTAAATGTTTTGAGTGGAAGAGGAACGTATGATTATCGTAATTACCGTAGCCATAGTAGGTACCAGTTTTGAGTAGTTGTGCGTTTCTTCTAGAAAGAACTGATGTGTAGCGAACCACGGCCGGTAACCAAAGACAAATGTTTTTCTTTCGAAGTATTACTTGGTTATTTGCTTTTTTCATATTTACTGCATTATTTCTTGCATTATGTGACCAAAAACTTGTATTATAATGGTAACGGGCATGATTGTTTTAGCAACTATTGCATCATTATTTACAAATATTTGATTGTTAGTTCATTCACTCTGGATCACAATAACTTTCACTTTTAACGCGGTATACCAGGATGCTACTGTTACTCCCACCAATAACCCATTAGAGCCAGTTCATTTTTATGTGTAGAAACATTGCGTTCCTGAAATATTTTGCATTTGAACATGATGATATGGAATGGTGCTATTTTAGTCATTCCCGCTCGTGAAAACCCGTTATTTCTCCTTTTATATAATGTGAATATTATTATATGTATATATTTGAATAAGAATAATCATCACGAGCGATAGCCTAACTCATTCGTAAATATAAACTCATGTCGGTTGGAATAAAAGCATAGTTGAATATCCTATTCCGTATGGTAGGAAATTCGAGTAAATGCATTTCCATAAGGTACGGAGTTCGTTATTATTCAAACTTAATTAATTTAACCCAACTCCACCATTCTACTTTGAGTTATAATTAAATCCTACGTGAATGAGTTACCAGCCCTGGAAGAAATATGAAATTCGGTATGCATGTCAAAGTATGAAAATTGCGAATACAATTGACTGAGTCAGGCGAGATGTAGTGGAAAGTATACATTTTTCCACAATTTTTATGTCGGTACGACACGTTTCAACCGTTAGGTCATCATCAGGAATATACATGTTTTATTACAAATATGAAAATTGCAATTTTCACAAATATTTTTATTTTTCTTAGAATAGGGAAAGTTGGAAACGACTAAAATGCGTTTATTTTTTTGCATGAAGAGCTGGAGTTTATATGTATGTGCGATGTCCCCATAGCCCAGTTCGTAACCCTCACGCTCTTGCTGGGGTTAATTTTTAATTGTAGATGATGGTTTTTAAATTTAAGGGAATTAATAAGTTCGTTTGTTTGCTGAGCGGTCCGCCCTTGAATTTAAACATTTCAGGTTTCTCGAGGGAACGCTCCATATCGTCAAAAAATGCTGCTCCTTCGTACGTTATCCGCCAAAATACGGAGTACTGAATATGCATTCTAAAGCTTACTATTCCTCGAATGGGTATTAACTCTTGAAGCCATGAGAAATGATAAAAAGGTTGGGAGTGGAATTTTCTAAAAAGCTGTCGTGATTTTAGGGAAACCCTCTGTGAAGAATTAAGTGGTGAATAATAGTGGCATGGGTTCCTATGCATAATTTATCTCAGCTTCCTCCGCGTCTCCCTTCAGTTTTTTATGTCACGTGGTTCATAGTGCCATGAGAACAAGAATTCATAATCATTACGGCTGGTTATTTGTTTACCAATTTTTTTACTGCTTCGCTTATTTTTTGGAAGTCACAACTTGGCGTTGCAATCGGCAAAAAAATCACGCCATTAAAAACTTGATTTCTTCCTCAACACCGGTGTCTGACTTACTCACGATGTCTTTTGATGGATCGTGGAAGTCGTAGACGTCTTACTTAGCAGTTTTATGTACATACCATCAGTTTTCAGATAGTATTAATTTTTTTAAATCGCATCACCCAGGACACCATAGTCGTCGTATGAGAAAATTATGTATCATTTTTCGTAATGACATAGGTTATTGCGGCAATGATTGACGCGGCACAGGGGAAACGAATCACGTCTTGTGAGGCAGGGAACATTTGATTGAACTGAAGCGGTGTTGAAGTTGGACGTGTTTAAATCTTCCTAGCTCACCCTCTTACCCTCATTTTTGCATTGTTTTGCATCTTTAACCGGGTCTTATCATCGAAATCGCCGAAAAATGTTACGCGGACGTTAGATATTAATGGAGCATGAAAGTTTCTTCGGTGGATGTGACCTTTACGCCTGAACAAGCGCCATATACCGACTTACGTTTTTTTAAATCTTTATTTCACACTTAACGCGTTTTCTCCAGTATAACGCCAAACAGTACACTCACGTGTAAAGTAAATGTTCATTAATTTTTTCCGTTGAAGAATTTCAGTTGCCATTTTGATGAAATCTGTTCCATTATCTGTCGATACTCGTTTAGATGAGGGGTAAAGGTGGAGAAATGTGGTAGGAGAAAATTGGGGAGTGACTAAGATATTTCATATGAGAAACTTAACTCCATGGGTGCACAGATGTACTTGTTTGCGAATAGTGCCCTGAGATAGTATAAGGTGGTGTTGACAAGCCCCAGTATTTTTATAGCTAATTCTACTATAGTCTTCTCCCAGGTTCGGTGTTTTTCCACTGGAGAGAGCGTATTGATTCCAACTTAAGGAGATCCCTTTCGTCCACCCAACTGATGATAACACATGACTCGGGATTGCAGTCGATAAATTGGTTAAAATTACGTGGTGGACTTTATGGTTGAATGGTATATCCGTGAAAGGAGTCCCTCGAAACGTGTCCATTGCTAAGCTGTTGGTCTTCCGTACGCGCATCTCTTCCTTGGTCACTTTTCTCTTCCTTTCCCCGTAAGTCCATTCCTTAATCCTCTTTTTTTCCTTCCCTGGTAAACGCTGTTCATACCCTTCCTCAAGGCTTTTGGGCGTAACTGCCAATGTAGCTGCTGTGGCCGATACGAATTATTGCCCTGTAACTAGCCGTGCTGAGCGCTAAATGGAGCAATTTAGGGTGTAAGTTTCGTCAACGGCCTAAAGCAAAAAAGTGAGGCATCTTTGCGATGAGGAAGGTGATACTACCTTCTTCACCCATCGGTAGTTTTAAGCGGGTGAAGGTGAATGGGATGTGGGTTCCACGTGTGACTGTCTTATTCCTGGTTGTATACCTTTGTGTTGGAAACTTCATACATTTAGTAATATAGTAGAAGTAGGTATATATTGTATTAGTATTGGTAGAATTCGTTTTTAAGGTGTTATAACTGTTTAGCTTGGATCGCACCGATTAACACAAATTTAACCTTCAAGTTACACAGCTTCCCAGGCAAGATTCGAACCCGGGACCCTTGGATTGCCCGGGCGGGAGCGTTACGACCCTGGCGACTACGGTCGAGTGCGTGACTTCCCGTGGTCATCTTTGATAAATCCTGCGTTTAGTTCTTGGAACAGCTCAGCCTTATAATTAATTTTCTCCGTTAGCGCCTCCAATTTAATAGCCTGCTTATTTGCAACAATTCGTTTCATTGGCCTCCTCCGAATCCTTAATTTTTAGTTATACCCGCCCACTCATGCCTCCGTATTTACCTTCTGGAAGCCAATTACGTCTCAAAAATGCGTTTCACTCCTTCAGCGCTTTCCCAACCCTCTACCGTGTTATTTAATTATAATCGATTATCTTTCCCTGGTTAGTGCGTCAAATAGATCTTTCCAGTTGGGTCTAAATTTTAATCTGTTGGATTCTATAAGTTACTTTCATAGTTAGTTTTTTGTAAAAATTTTCCTCACTAAGCAGTGTTCTTACCTGAGATTAGTGTATATTTGATTACGTTACGGCTTTCTTTGAATGACTTTGAGTTCTTTCCATGCACCGCTAGTCTTCAGAGAAACCTAACGTGCAAAAGGCTTTACTTTGGTGCCAGCGTTAATTATGTGACATAATGTCGTTATTTTCAAACTATTGTAGTCGAGTGACCTACTTAGATCAATTTAGACGGGAATTTAGGTTGTCGATTTATGCGATCGGGCGCGTATGTGTTAGGAAGCCGAAGCCATTTTTAGTGGATGCCAGATGTCGAGTTGCCAGCTTTGTTTCATGAGAATAAATGATCCCTTACAAGTTTAGAATGTGTAGTAAGTTGGGGAAAATGCACCCTCGTTCTTTCTTTCGATTTGATACATAATAATTTAAAATCACGTTTTTTGCAAAACTATTCAATTTTAGAAATTATGGTATAAAGCTAAATTCATTCTGCGTGTTTGGCATCCAATATTCCGAAATCCATGTGAATTATAATACTTTAAATAAGCAATTCAAAGCCGTCCATCGCATGTTCATAGAAATTCGGTGATGGAATTCTCAGTCCACCCTGTCGCGGAGTTTCTTCTCCGTAGGTACGCGCGTATTCCAACGTCATTGCTACATTATGAATTATCACTGCACCTGATTAATGTTAAAACTGTATGAGGTACCTTGTCTCATTCATCTCAATCTTGTCTGCAACTGTGTAATTTCTCGACATTCCGAGTCTTAATGGGTTGCAAAGAAAAGAGTGATGCTATAAAAATGTTGATAAGTTGGAGATAGTACAGAGAATGTCGATAAATTTCAGGATTTGGGAATGATAAATTTGTAAGAATTCTCTGATAAACGGTTTAAACACTGCGCATCATAGAAGACGGGTTCATGTTGGGAGTGTAGATATGTAGCATGGATGTAAGTTAAACGATGTGAACTTGCACGTTAGGATGGTTACTACTTTAAGTCTTACAAGTTTTTAAGTGTATTATGTCGTTTTTCGCGGTAGTTGCACTTCCTTCTGCTGCTAGTCTCATAAAGTATCCGAAAAGAATGATTTTGTCATTACTTAAAAATATTTTTTTAAGTGTTTTATGCCTTTTAACCATTCCCGCTTGTGGGGCATGGGGGATTAAGGGAAACCATGGACTGTCTCTTAACAGAAAATAAACCTTATCGTTTTTCAACCCTTCTACTGCATTCGCACTTGTTGAATGCAGTGTATAATGCATTTCTCGCGGTGGATAGCGAAATATCATATGCCTTATTAAAATAGCTTTCTCAAACAGAAATTTTGTTCTTGTATTGATATTACCCTTAGGTATTTAAAATTTGTTTTGAGCGTTACATAATTAGCGTATAATTTCATTATTACATCCGAATACCCAAAATTCATCCATAGGAAGCATCTTCAGGGCACACACTGCATTTTGGGTCACGTGCAAACAGGAGATAAATTTTGTATTCATAGTCGGCACTGTGTATCTCCTGTGGTTTCAAAACAAAAATAATGATAAAGGAACCTTACTGAATAACGATTTCACTGTCTAATTTGCACGCGGCGCTTTGCTACATCACCCCCCTGCCATGGATGTTACGATAGCAAGAGACTACTCTGGGGGTCACGTAAGGCCGCGTGTTCCCCACCCCTGCCCTGGGCTACAAGGCCGTAGGAAATTAATGTGTTCCTACGGTTTGTTTTGTCGAAAATTGTAACTGCTGATGTTATTGAGAAAAATTATTTTTTTCGGAAAAAGTAATTCCTGTTTAGTAAAACCTTGACACATTATCGTAGCAATTCGTGTTTTGGATAATATAAAAATGCTGCATTGAAATCGGCGGTGAAACGTACACAGGGTGTCCAGCGTCAGGGAAAAGCTGGAAACCGGGAAATGTCAGGGAATTTGCCGCGTCAGGGTAAAATCAGGGAAATGTCAGGGAATTTAGTCCGAAGTCAGGGAATTTTGAAAACGGCTGTTCGAAAACTACCGTATTTCCCAGTCCATAAGACTGTTTTTTACTCCAAAATGTGCTCTAAAATCAGCTTCCTTCTTTTGAGCCGAAAGTATCACTTCGTCTTCTAAGACGCAAGATGATACTTCGTGGAAAGATGCTATTAAAAATTTTTCCCGCATCAGGCATAGAAAATGGTTGCCTTTGTTAAGGATGTTTTACACGGTACGTTTGTTTGTACAAACGCTTGCACGAGGAATATTGCGCCGCGTAAAGCGGCAAATTGTGTGAACGCTTGTGCGAATGTCTGAATGACTGATCGGAAAATAGAACCTGCTCTAATTCCATCCAGAGAAGTATACAGTTTGGGATTCAATCGTGTGAAACGGCCTTTACAAGTGTGGATTATAACGCTGTTTTGACCCAGTAGAAAGCAGTAGAATTTAAATATTTCTTTGACAGTACTTCCTAAAAAATATTCCCAAATAAGTCGTATGCAGTGTAGCTTATGTGCATGTATGCTATACGCTGCGGGATCGAAAAGGACTCTTCAAATCGGAGCGGGCTGTAAATTTTCCGATATCTCGGCTTCCAGACATCGCAGAACCTTCTTTCTTTTAATAATCTGGAGTGTCTCGAATAGAAAATAACAACTAGCGAATTTATATGTTATAAAACAACGTCAAATACAAGACAAATTACGACATAAATATAATTATTTTTTCTATTTTTCAGGTGCTTATATTTTTATCACAATTATTTGGAAAGGATTATGATTAAAAATTTTAGTTACCAATTGACATGTTTTTATCAAAATAGATAAAAGTAAATTATAAATATACAATTATTATGAGAAAATCATTCATGTGATTTAAAAAAATATGGCTATCTCGGCTTCTATTGGTTGTAGAGGCTTCTATTACAAAACAAAATCACTTGTTTAACCAGATTTTCAATTCTTTTTTAAAATATCTAACATTGATAATAACAAAGATATTCTATTTGTTTATAATAAAAAACAGCCAAAAACTTACCTTTTTTAAATGCAATATTTAAGACCTTTTGTCGAAAATTTTGACTATTCATGTTAATAGATTATTAGATAAGCTCTTAAACTTTTAAATGGGAGTTGCTAAGTCTTTTTTTTCACCAAAAATTAGCAACTTTACAAGCGGACAAAATTGGCGGCTTTTGCCCTTGGCGGGATAAACAAATTATATTTTGCATAGCCTATTGCACTTACAGCACCCATAATGGAAAATTTTAAGGGCATATTAAAAAGCAATAATCCGCTCATTGTTTACGGCCTTGTGAAAGTCCCACGACCAATCGAAGCCCTTCCTATTTACGAGGTATCCTTGTATTTTCAAAATTTAAACATATTAAGCCTGTCGGCATGTGAAGCCTCTTCTCGGGCTTTGAATGGAATCCCGAAATTTGTTTCGAAAGTTTCCCAAGGGTTGATTGAAAATCCAGCAAATAGGCTGAAAATTAAAATATATTGTTGTTACAGCCGTAAATGTATGAGATTGGGCATTTTACATCGATCCCGTGAAATAATCGAAAGAAAATAGTTTGTCCCGACTTGCGTCGAACCCGCACCCGCGAAGTTAATTTTTTATTTCTTTCGTTATTGATGAGACTCAAATGCTAGTCGTCACAAATTGTTTCGAAATTGTAATTTAATAAATCTTGTTTTAAAAAGTAATTAAAGATTTTATTTCAAAATTTAATTTTTATCATTTTTCTTCCGTGTACACACGACAGACGTAGAAAACAGGATAAACTTCCCCAATTAGGCTCAAAACAAGCGAAACATTTTACAAAAATGCGATTTTTAATAGCAGCAAGATGCCATTTTTAGTATGGAAAAATTGAAAATTGTCTGTGAAAAGTCAGGGAATTGTCAGGGAATTTGAAAAGTCGCAAGCGCTGGACACCCTGGTACATATTCTCTCGTCACCAGTCGGAGAGAAGAGTGTCAGCCCGACTCGTGTAGAAAGCACTATCTGACTTAGCTGAGGATCGTGGCTAAGGTTGTACGGCTCTTTTGTTGGCGCTGAATTAGTGCAGCGGAACGAACAAATTCATTGGAGTCTTATGTATTGATTCTAATTATTATTATATTGGTCTTTTACTGGTTAGGGTCCTTTTTACAGAGTATTCTTATTTTACTTTGCAAATTCCTATTGGCTCCTCTACTGCTTTCTTCAGCTAAGCGCATTTCCTTCCATTCTTCCCGCAAAACAAAATATCTTTCCTGTCTTCCCTAATTGTCGCTTACTTTACATTCTTTCTGCGGAAACGGCCCATGTCACCTAATTGTTTGTTCCGTCCACTTAATCTTCCTCCTAACTTCCTTCAACAACTGTGTAAGATGATCTTTCATTAGATGTGAAATCTTACTTCTTCCATCTTTCTCGTCATCTCTTGCTTGAGATCTCATGCTTTGGGATGAAAATTATCATTGCATTATTATATAAAATATTATTGCAGGCTTTGGGACCCACCTAATTGTTTCACTGCTACCACTCATCATTATCATCGGTCAACAATCCTAGGATTGGTTTGACACAGCTCTCCACTCGATTTCTATCGGCCAACCTCTTCGTATTGACGTAACTCCTCTCTAAACGCCCTAATTATTTATCCCATGCAAGGTGACGGAGTTTATGCAAACTACAAAAGAAGTACGTGCTTTTACGTAGACCTTGAGTAATCTTTCCCGATCTTGGATGTCTCACTTCTGGCTGTTCGTGAAGTGTACTTTGTGAAGGACCAATGATAATCGATACGTTTTCCTGATAATTTACCGGAAAGTCCTTGAAGTAGTATACATTATGTTATGCTCGTATTTGGAGCGGAACCGCTGAGTAATGGAACAGAAAACACGAGGTAATGGACTTTGGCTCGCGATATTAATTTCCATTCCTCTCGATATATTGTAATGTCTCGAAGAAGTGCGGGAAATGTACGGAAATCCCGTTGGTGTTACTTCAGAGACATCCTGAATTAGTGTTTAATGTTGGAGCCTTATTTCGCTTTATCACCTCAGTTCTCACGCCGCGTTATCTTGCGGACTACTCACTCTTTTCCCTTTGATAAGCGGAGCATTGACAGCTGTTGAGGGGTTTCCCACATCGGCTTGAAAACCACGATCCTGTGCCCGGTCATGTTGATTTTAATTGACAATCTCACGATTTTTATTCCTTTCGCCTACTAATATCTTGAAATTAATATTTTATTCCATATCTTTCATATCATTTTGTGAATATATTCGTCTTTTCTCCGCGAAGGTGTGCAGCTCAATATTATTTGCTCTCTTCCTTTAGTCTGTCCATCGGTTACTACTCTTTTGAAGAAATATTCGTGACATATTTTAAAATCTCCCATCAATTCCTCACAAGGTGAACAACTCCAGACCCACGCGGATCTGTAGTTCTTCAACGTTTACCGCGTCGGGATGGCTGGATGTTGATGAATTAGATCAAGGTCTGGTCGCCCAACTCTGGGAATCGAATCGCAATTTTTCACTCCGTTTTTCTTTTCGGTTCACTGAAAACACAAAATTCCGGCTCGATCCCGGTTTCGCATCAGCCACTATTAGTGAAGTGGTCCGAAACTTATTTTCGCCTCGACCGTAGAATTTTTGGAAACCACAGATTACGTAACGTTATTAGCTTGAAACAAGTGCTGCAAATGCTTTCATGTAGAATATGTATTACGCTCAGGGTTGGGACGACATGGGGTCAGGTTAAGAATTCGTGGTGAATCTTATCCGCGTCGAGTTAACCGCTGAGAAATTCTAATCTATCGAATACAGTAAATAAGAAAAATGATACGGTGTGAAAAAATTGTATTTTTGGTTTTGGTTCAGGCGTAGGTTTTTAGTTTTTTACTGATTTAGCTCCAGCTATACCCTGACCAATAGGTATATCAGTTTTTTTTTCGGTATAGTTCTGCTTTGATGCCCGGCTCAAAATTCATGGAATTCAAGCTTCTCCTTTTCTTACCTCTAATCCGAGAAACAAGAATATAAATAACATGAAGGTTTTTCTGCATTTGTTACATGTTATCAGTTAATCTTACGTAAATTAGAAATGCAATATAGTAATCACTGCAGGGAAAATATTGATGTGGGCAAATAGTTTTTTTTAGATTTACTTATTGGAGATGATACGCTATAATATGCTAATTAATGGGAAAATATAGAAAATTTTAGCATTACAAAGTCCAGAAATTGTGGGGATGTATTTAGTTATGTCTTGAACCTATCAATTTTTGAAGTATGACTTCAAAAATTAGCAGGTGAACGTACACATACAAGATTACACATACAAACATACGCATACTATAGTCTGTTCAATTGCTCGGAGTAGTATCGTTGTGTCACCGACTATGCCATTACACGTCAGTCATGAAAAAATAACCGAGTATGTCGTTGAGATTTATCATTTTATATATAGCGTAGTATGGTAAAAATGTGAAAGTCAATTGCATGTTTTATCGTTCATATTCAAAAATCTTCATGCTTAGCGACGTTTTGAGTCAACTGTATAGATTTTTAAATTATTTCCTCAGACTGTCGAATGTGCCCCAATGCTACGTGAACAGTTAATGTGGTTTCTTAAATAACAACAAAAGTCGGACATTAAAATAAAGCTTAGTCGATCTATCTGGCGTGTTCGTAATGTATTTCGTAATCGTTTTTTCTCCAAATGAAGTATTCAATTGTATTTGGAGCTGTACTGGAACTTGAATCTTTTCGTTTCCGAGTAATTCGTTGTTGTCCATTTTTGTAGTATATTTATAGCATGTGTAATTAATTTCCTCATTCTAGCGGTTGATAATTTTTTTGGTGGTGAGTTTTCATTTTTAATTAATGATACTTATTAATTTAGACACTATCTCCTGCGTATTCGCTGTTTTTCACCACGTGTACCTAAGCATAGGCACTCGTTAGTTAATTTTATTGTCTGTCCATTACCATGTTATACTCTTCATGATTAATCCCTTCGCTTGGGAGTAATTATTTCTCACACATCGTATGCACATTCCACGATTAAGAGGATGCATGAATGTAGGGTTTGTGGTATGTAGCGTGGTCAGGGGCTTGGAGTTTTACCATCTTGGTTTTTGCATTCTGCAAAAGTTGACGTCTCACCAACTTCGAGAATGGAGTTGTTCTCTTGAAACAGATAAGCGTATTGATCATTACGCGATTATATTATTGGTGGGTGCCGTACATTGATTGGAGATTGAGGATTTTCCCAATTCTTTTTACATATCCTTTGAGCATCAAGGACATCCATTCACCCAAGTCTTTCTGTTGCTAGTGTACTTTATTTATACTTATTTCACACCTGAGAGCATTTAGATGAATCAGAGCCAAGTATAAAAATGAAAGATTGTGGGAAATGACGAATGAGTTCAATATTTTGTTTTGCATGAAATATGTGACTAGGGACGTCGTCATTGCGCTTAATTCCAGCGTTCCGTGGAAGGTGCAGTAGGTTGTAAATTGAGGTCGTACTATTCCTAAGTGTGGAAAACGAGGGCGTAGCGTATAGACGACCATAAATCACCTTCCATAAAAATCAATTGGTTCTTGCAATATCAGATACCTCGCTGAAAGGGGGCTATTCACCTATGTTTCGTCGGGGATTGTCGTGAAAGTGGCTCAAAATCAGTTTTAAATCATCTTCAATTTCTAATGCTACCCTTTAACGACGGCTTCACTGGTAAATTTACACGACGTCTGCCTCTCTTTCGTGGCATTCGTGACTCCAGAATTTCACAGCCAGCTTCCCGCAGTGCAGTCGTGATCGCGGGGATAGCTGCTGGATCGTCATCTGGTGTTCCAGTCTTTTTAAAGGTGGCTGCAGCCTTGGTGCGCGCTTTGGGCCAAGGCCTTCGTATGTCTCCACCCCCCTTCAGCCCGTCCCACAGCAGCGCGGAATTCTGGTCTCGTCGTTCCATTCCCTCCCTCGCCTCAATCACCTAATCGTTTCCTGTGGTCTTCCTGCTTTCCCAAATCTTTCCTGCCGCAGCGTGCACATACGCCTTCACGACCGTCAATCCACGCCGAAAGTTTTTCTTCCTGTTATCGTTACTTTTCATGCCATCAAAAACTCCCAACTGCTCTGATCTCCCAGTCTCCATGCTGCTGTATCAGATGTGTTCTTCAAGCTTGAATATTTAAATGCATTCTGTGTACGTGTGGAGGGACGCGGGGGTGGTGCTCCCTTGTCATATAGGAACGAATTCAATCTCTCCCGTTTGCGATTCTATGGGATTTTTCTGCGGACAGAAACTTAATGTGGAAATAATTTTCCTACCAATGATAAGTGGGAACAGTTACTGCGGATTTGAACGAGTGGTTGACAATAATAGTGCTCTAATTTGGAATGATATGGATGAAGATATTCGCGCCAGTGATTAAAATGCCCACATTCTCAGGATCTTACGTTCCGTCATCAAAATAACGCTGTATCCCGGGATGACTGAAACTCCCTAGAATCGAACTGCATTCACTGGTGCCTGTTTTCTGTGTCAATCGCTAAAATATTTTTGGTTTTGCCCTCTGTGTCTTGAAGGATGTGAAAGAGAAGGAATGCGTAAATATGAAGGGATTAGCTGATAGAAGAATTCAGTGGAGAGCTCGTCAAACCAATCTCCGGATTGCTGACTAATGATGACGTCTTTGTTTGAATAGTTTCCTGTCGTCGATCTTACGACGAAGCAAATTCAATTTTCCCCACCTCATGTGACTTGTATTCTCTTTTAGAGCATCGTATAAGAGCATTGTCTGTGGATAGTACGTAGGCGATTTTGACTTACAACCGCGAGGCCACTTGCTTACGATATTGCTTACTACGGGACTACATACTACAAGACGACTCACAACCACGGTCGATGCATTTATCTTCTCTAGATAAATGTAATTTATACCATTTGCATGCATGAATAGATTCGAAAAAAAGTGAAATCAGCCAATATTAAGTTCACTCCGAGGATTAAGTTCAACCTATTTCCAAAACCCAAATGATTAGCATATCGTGATGTCTCTGCGGGTCCGTTGGAAATTATCAGCCTAAATTCGAGTCTGTTATCCTCGTTACATTGTAGGATGCCTATCACCCTTGAGCAGCGTAGAACACTGCATCCACGTATCCAAGTCCAAAAAGGAAGCCTGGTTATGCAAATATTTATCCTGCTTTAAAGGATGATGATGATTAATAAAGATTTTTGCGTACCTACCTTGAATCCGTTCCGCATGTAAATAAATATGTCACTTTATGTCACGGAATTAGGAGTAAGGTTTGGATTGTTGGGCTCAAAAGCTTTTATGATGTTGTAGTGAGTTTTGTGCCAAGTTGCCATCATGTTTTATTCGAGTCCGATTTAAAAACTTGGCGGTGACATGCGTACAGAAGCTTAACTCTCCTTTTACCAAGTTTTAAATTTAGCCTGCGTTCCCACCCGTAAAGATCAAACTATTTTCACGACCGGGAAGTTTATATTGAGAATTGGTCCGTAGATGAAAGCACTTCAAATATTCTCTTGAGGGAAAACTAGGAACTCATCTTCCTGATTGCAGGTATCATTAATAACCTGAGTTATTATTATTTCAGGTGGAAACTTTACCAAACCACAGAAAAAGTTCAAACTTCCACGACCCCGGATTTTAATGCCTTATATACTCCAAGGCCCTCAGTGGGGCGGGAAAAGTTTGGGGGGTGGAGAACAAATAATTTTTGGAGTGAGGAACTTGTTACTAAACAACGGCCGAGATACAACACCCCCATTCTCTCAGCCGTTGTTCTGAGAGAATGGGGGTGTTGTATCTCGGCCGTTGTTTAGTAACAAGTTCCTCACTCCAAAAAATTATTTGTTTTCCCCATACCTTTTCCCTTTCCACTTACTGTTTTGGAGTATGCAAGGAGCTGTTGTACGTATTGTGGATCACATAAAGAGAATCGCTTGAGCATGGAAACCCGGGTCGTAAAAGGTTGAATTTTTCCTGTGGTTTGTGAAAGTTTCCTCACGAAAATATAATTTTGTGATAGAATAGGTACCACATAGTTTAAGGAGAACTTTTTTTTACCCCGATCACAAGTCAATCAAGTCTATCACAAGTAAAAAAATGGATGATTATTACACTCCACAAATGGAGAATTATGGAAGCGAGGTGAAGACTGAATCTTTCATCCCCCAAACTTGAGTCAGGATTGTCAATAACATAGGACGGAACGAAAAGATATTTTTTCCTAACGTTGGAGGATATTAATAAATTTATTATCCCCATCCCTTCCTTCAGTTTTAATCAGCAAAAGCTTTTGGAATCAGCTCCTAACCGGCGCAATGTCTGCAGTTTAAATACTTCGTACTAAGTAATCGGTGGAGGCAACCGACTGCTAGGGTCATTTGCTCCATTTAGGATTGGAGGAGGAGCCATTTATGATGGGTAGGGTAATTTAAGGACCGGAGGAAGGGTGAAGCGAAAATCTGAGTCGACAGTAGCCTCCTCTTAGTGAAAGACGTCAAGATGTCCATGGATTAACGTCCCATCCGACGGACAGAGTGCTGAACTTGAAGTTGTTTCCCCATGACGTCCAAGGTAGGACCAATTTCCCAGTGAGAAATCTTTGCCACTGCCTGGATTCGAATCTGGACCCTCGGGATGGGAAAGCCGTCGAGTATGACCGGAACATTATCTCTTTCGACTTCGGGAATGTTTGCTTTCTCCGAAGCCGCCGATTGCGTCAGGTCCTATTGCATGTCATATGGACAGTAGCGCATAAATGTTTTTACGAAGGATATTAGATCCCTTGTATCTTTCATTAATGTATAGTTTTCCAGTCTATCTTGTTGGACGTTTTTTTTTACCTCTTTACACCACTGCATAAGGAATGTCTTAAAGTAGGCTTTGTGGATGGTAGAAGTTAGTGTAATATTTAAAGTATTGCAAATAAAATATCTCGAGGACTGTAATAGAAATCTTTTTTTTTTGACAGAAGGAAATGTTAACAGCAGAGGAGCATGAATAAACGGAGCGTAATGCTTGAAATGTAAGGGTTACCTTAACTTCGTTCACTCAGCAGTAGCCAATTAAGGGACAGCAGAAGTCTGATATTGTTTCGCAGTTTGTGGAGGGGCGTGACCATCAGAGTGAAGTGTTTCTTGTCGAAGTCCCTGTTTCATCGAGGATCGCTGTGGGTAGCAATTCCCCAAGGTGAATGCGTGCGCGCATCGAAATTGCCCCTGCTCCTCTTGTGTTCTCTCCGTTCCGATTTTGGCGACCGTGTGACGTGCTGCCGAGTTGGTGTTGGTGCAGAGAAGATGGCGTCGCGCCATGCGAAGCTGATGCAGTAGGCTGACACTTCGTGACGTCCCTGCGTGCCAGAGTACTTAATTGCTGCCTCGTTCAATTCTTTCGGTCCCTTGGCCCGCGTCACCCCGGCACCCGTTCATTTGGCAGCCTTCCGCCCCATCCACCAGCTTCATCCACCCCACTCCCCCTTTAAACTCTGCTCACGCACGTCTACTTCTCCTTCGCATCACCCACCCGTTCGCGGATCCTTTTCCATCGTCAACATATTTTCATCATCTTCATCACGCTCGGTATTTCACCGAATGTAAGAATGGATGGCCTCGGCGTGCAGTTCCTTTTTCACCAGACGAAACGATTAGCGCTCTCGGGGGATGTCGTTGCATTTTCTCCCTCCATGAACTCTTTTAGAACTCTATCGTCACTCTGTACGGGTTAACAAAATCTTTGAGCCCTTTAGTGTCGCCCAAAATACAGATTCTTTTCCTCTGTCATTGCCAATACCTCCGAATTCTCCCTCGAAGAATCTTCTGCCTCCGGATTCCTCTTACCTGTTCTCTCTTCCGCTGTTATATAAAACTTTTGCCGGCCGCGGTAGTTCGGTAATTCGCCAGCGTGACAATTCAAAGGTCCGCCATAGGCATGGGTGTTGTGCTTGTTTTAGCATTAAGTGAAGTTAGCCGGTGCTCTGGATCTTAGAAGCTGGAGCCCTTTAAAACCTAATTTTACCGTTTACTAAGATTGCTTGGGCGAAACGTTACCGTGGACCCTCCTATATAATAGCTCGATTCCATTTCATAGATACTTAGGATTATAATTTTTATCCACTCATGCGTTTTTGTGGTTATTTTACGTCACGCTTGTCTTGCACAATGGTCTAAGGCGAGTCACCTTGCCGCAAAATACTCCCTTCTCCATTATAACCTTTATCCCCAGTCCTCGCTCTTCGATATCTATTCGTTCCTCAATTTCCTTATCACTATCAATTTTCATGTAAGGAAGATACGTGAAACGGTAGTTTTACTTTGAATTTGAGCGAAAAGTTTAGGCAAGGGGAGTGTTTACTTAGGAAGAAAATGGTTTCGAAATAGAATTGACTTCAAAAGTTCTCTCCCTGGCTGAAGCTTTTTACCTACGTAAACTGAGTTGACAGAAAGTACACTAAGTTGTTGTACACGTTGTAATAATATTCTGACCGAGTCAGAAATTGCGTCTCCTATCATGAATACCGAGCTGATGGAGTTGGGTTCTCGTAAAATTTTACTGCACTGTCGTTATATGTGGAAATGAGTCCTTCATCTTAAATTTTTTGCTCGTGAATGAAATGAAGGATAAACTCACTGTGGAGGTAGATTTCGAGGCCGTATTACTCGTTCCGCTTTACTATGCTTGTAAATATGGCAATGGTATCCCCAAGTTGTTCTTCAGTAGCTTTTTCCCAAATGCCGCTCTTGCATTAGCGCATTGACCTACGCAGTTTGCTGTTTAACGCCTCGTGATTATGAACATTCCTTAGATGAAAAAGCCTATTTCGTTGCCTCGTGAAATATGTATAATGTTCAAACCAGTGTTTTTTATAGAGGCCTATTTTGAGTGATAGAATCAGACTTGCCATAAATCATACCAGGAAAGAATGTCAATGAAAGAGCGTTCATTCTTTTTTCGCCGTGTACTCTCTGCTGCGAAGGTGGTCGGTCAAATCAAAATTGAAGGTACTGGCTTCAGAAGGGTCACTTGTCGGGCTGTCTTGCGGGCTGTAGCGTAGATGGGAGATACCCTTGATTCACCTTTCCCAATTATTTTCCCCTTGGTTTTACTATTTCTTGTGGTTTAAAAAATTGAGATTTTTGCGGTTTTTTTAATGCTTAAAAAAATAAGAAAGGATTAATGCCTTAAAGTAAATCACGACATACCCTGCTTTTGATGAAATGTTTTACCTTTGGAGGCCGTTTGATAATAGCTTAATTTTCCCACCCTCCACTATGAATTTTGGTGGAGCACTAACGAGAGTATTTGGCCAGTTGAATCGATTCCGGTGCACTGGAGGCTGAGAGTTGGAAACTTGGAAGCTTGCTGACGCTTCTCATCTTCAAGGCACGTTGTGTAGGCCAATTTTCGCTTAATAGCTCTGCCATATTAAAAAAATTGCTGGCCATCTTCTGCTCACAGGAAACCGACGAGCACTCCGGATGGCAACAATTATTCCGACAGCATTTCTCCTTTCGGAAATGCCCTTTGGAACTCATCTTTCCTTCGAATCAGAGCAGTCGAGGCCCTTTCACCACGCGAGAATAGCTTGGCACATTACCATTTCAGTCATCTTGCTGCGCAGAGAGGAGAACTTAAGTTCTGAAATGTTTGTTTTACTCTTCCTCCTTCCTCTTGGCGTTCTACTTTGGAGTCCTGCGGCTAGGGACCTCGTGGCCGCGTATCCATGTTCCCAAAGATCGCGTGCTCGAATCTCGCCTTTGTCACGGCCATGGAGATCTCGTGCTTGTTGATGCGAATAGACCTGGGAGTCTGGCTACCATTACTACTACTATTTTATCTGTTACTCAGTCGACTGATAAAATAATGAACTGGTGACTGATTCCTGTGCTTCGCATCGTGAAAGGTCAAGGGAAGTCCTTGTAGTTTGCTCATGTGTACACTTTTGATGATAATTTATCATGCCCAGCACGTCATGTTCGCATTATTAATCCATTATTAATCATGGAAAAGCAGTAAGATGTTCGTGATATGGTTGGATTATGTAACTAATTCGATTCTTCTTTCATGCATGCTTTTGTAGCTGATTTAGTGCTAATATGTCCGCTCAACACCAAGGTCCAATTATCTTCCAAATTTTGAACTGGGGGAGGGGGGTGCAAGATTTCAGCTATGATACCGTTTCTACGATTAAGACTATTTGACTGAATTTTGTATTTTATTTGAGTGTAAAATAAAGTGTAAATTGTGGGGAAAACACTATTAACTTGTATTACATATGTTTTGAAACAGGAGTAATTTAGTCGTGAATCCATCGATCCGGAGATCGAATCGCTAATCCATACTTCTCCATCCAAAAATAATGCTCTTTAGCAGCGATATTTTATATTTCTCGTGTATCTCATTTTAGCCAACGTATTTATGAAACAGGCTTCTTTGTAATGTCTAAACATCATATATCCCTTCCTCTAAAGCTCCCGAGAAAACCCATACGTCCCAAAGGGTGAAAATATTGGTTTTCTCCTCTATGTTTTTTGAGAAGGATCTTCATATTTTAGTCTCACATCGATTTTCCAACTCTAAATTTTCATAGAATGTGGGTTTTTAAATGTAGCTCTTTCTCCCGATTTCCTTTCAGGTTAGTTGACTAACATTTTATGTGTTTTCAAATTATACTTAATTACATGTAGTCATGTTATTTTCCGTGGGCACCTGCGGCCTTTCTATTTTGTCACCTTCTAAATATGTAAATTGAAATGCCATGGGATGCCAACCCGACAGTGAGAAAAATCGGTCGGAAACAATTGATTGCGTTGCCTGGAGTGATTTTTATCGGATGTTCATTGCGATTGACGGCGCGGACGATTTTAACGAGACTTCCCACCCCTTAAAGTGGATGCGCTTCCCGGTCCAGGTGGGCGGCAATAGTTGTGCTCGCGTGCCGTGTTTACGTGGGCGGTGACGACCGCTCTATCCCCGCTTGGCTTCCCTGCTGCACCAATTACTCTCCCCAGTCCTCCCCCGGTCCAATATCCTCCCCTCTTCCTGCTGTCTCTCGCCCACCGGTTCACCCCACCCCCGCAGCCACATCTCCAAGCATTCTCCCCTTCCTCAGCACAGATTTCTCGACTTGCCCCCCCCACTAAAGCACACGAAATGATGATGCCGTCTGCCTTCCCGTCATCCCCTCGATCCTCGTTATTTTGTAACCACCCTCTCGCTGCGTTTGGAGAAAGGGTAAATGCCGCTGTTGATCATGTCAATGAAATGAGTGAATGTCTATTTTTTGAAACCAGCATCATTCATCTATTGTATTCGGGAGAAATAAATAACTATCGCTTCCCCGGCGCTGTTCGGAGGCGGTCTATCTAAACGCAGCCTTTTTAGGTACATCCGCCATTTGAATCGAAAGAGTGTGTAGTCTTGTAAGTATATACAAACAGGTTCGTGTCCCGGCGAAGGGATGGTTCTGCTCAAAAATTTCTACCGTATTCCTCTTCTTGCACCATCCTGGATTTGATATTTTCAATCCCTGGATGGCCTTTTATCTTCTTTGCTTTTAGTATTCATGTAATATTTTGAAAGATTATTAGCAGTTTTTGTATCTTTAGGCCCACGCACAGAATCTCGAATAACATACTGATAGGATTCCCCAATGCTGCGAATAGAGGTGAACTTCAAACAAATTTAGTCACAGGATTGAAGAAAATTAGATTCTGCGCTTATGAAACAGTTTTTTCTGCTCGTCACTTCTAAACTATAGCAATATCCTTTATGTACTACGTAGTTCTCAGGTAGTTCAAGCATATCTCACCACTCGTCTCGTGGGGCTTGTAGGGTACATTTTAGCCGATAAAATGATCCGTCAATACCTCATTACCTTCACCGTTATTGACACCGCAGGTATGCTTAGAACTTAGGACAGTCATACATCTAATGCCGTTTTTAATGCATAGAATATCCGAGTGATATGGCCGACATGTGGTGCCGTTAGATATTCGATGAATGGATGTACTCGGAAATTGTGTCGGACCACTACTTGTTTCCATTTTCTCTTTTATTTGTGGTAATTCATTCCTTACCTAAGGTCCGGCGCCCGAGGTCACATCTTTCCATGAGGTCATCTCCTGAACATATCCTACTCGATGACACAGATCCATTTCCAAGGCTGGCTTCAAATGTAATGTATTCACGTTAGTCGGCGTGCGTGTCGCACACTTGCCTATTCGTGCCCTCTCTATCTTCGATGCATCTCTGGTTTTTTGGAATCCTGTCCATAGCATTTGAAGATCCCACACTAGCAGAGTTTTGCTCACCGCTGGAAAAGAATCTTTAAAATAATAAAATTATTTATTTCTCACCGAATTTGTGGTAAAATTGCTGTTCTATTTTTTTTCTTGCTGTATAATATTCTTGAAATGAAGTAATGGGTATTTTTATGCGTGGTCAGTGTAGTTAAAATGGCAGAAAAGAACCGCAAACGTTGTAACCCGATCGTCATCCCCGTTCGAACTAGCGCGCGCTTTTTTGGTGCAAATAGTTGAGCGAAGGACGGTAAGGTGGCAGCACTCTTCCCTTTTGCAGTCCGTTCAGTATTCGAGGCCGCCTTGAGCTCGGCCGCTTGAATGAATTGTGGAGATCAAGAAGTGTTGAGAATTCCCTTCACTGATTCCCGCTCCCTCTTTCTTTTTGTCTCACCGTATCGCCACTCGCTATGCAATGATCGTTGAAGGTGTCAACCGCCCATGTTATCTTGTTTATTTACATTGTCACGACACTCGTCTACAAGGGATCGTTGTATTACTTGGTTTCTTAATAACCTCGTAATCAGTTCTTAATAACCTCGTAATCAGTTCAGTATGATAGATTGCTGGGGCGATCAAACTTTATTTCAACACTGGGGATTTCCATCGCTAATTTTTCGTATTTCATCGTGTTAATATTTTTTTATTTATGTTTCATACCAGTCGTATTGGAGGATAAGGCTTTTTCTGACCGCTCTAAGTTTTGCCGCCAATCATTTTGCGATTTTGATAGAGGAATTATAATTATCATACTTTAATATTTTCTAGGATGCCGTATAGGAAAACTTAAATTTTTTTATCGTATTTTCGTATGGTACCGCGAATATTATTACTCATGGTGCATCAACCACGATTAATTCATTGACTTCGTAAATACTCTCAGAGTGTGCGTGGATTTGTTGTTCTTTCCCAGTTTCATGCTGCATTTGCATTTTTTGTCTCTTTATTTGGTGGTAGTGTTCTTTTGCATAGGACTTTACTGCCTCGTTACTGTATCTATTATGAATCAAGTATTTCCTCTTTGTTATACTTATCTCCACAATTACTACAAATTCTTTCCCGTTTTAATAAATATTACTCGCGATAACCTATTCATAATGCATATTTAGTGACTGCCATGTTTTTGCCTCGTCATAAATCACGTGAAGAGGCCGAATTGTTGGTAGCTCTCGGGCGTTAAAGCTAATATCTAGATCGCTGAGGTAGTTAATGCCAATGGGTGCCGCCTTTTTTTTTGTCGGGCTGTCAGTTTTAAATGTTACAAATTAAGTTACCTGGCTTTAAACAAAGGCCAGACCGTATAATCTGAGAATACTGACGAACGGGAGAAAGACTTTTTAAAAAATTATTATGTATCACATTTGTCTAGAATTTTAAGCTATATTATAAATAAGCTATTTATATATTTAGTAGTTGAGCCTTTTCGCTTTATTTTCCTTTTTCATGTGGATTCTTAGATTACGTGCAGTTTGTATGCACTGCAATTGGCAAAACCCAATGATGAAATTGGGCATTCAAGGTATTAAAAATCTTCCTTCATCCAATCCACCCAATCCTTTTTAATTCCATTTAGCATTAATTTCTGGGCCATTTAACTTTGTCGACTTGAAAATGGTTGATGTTTAGAAAAAAATAATGTCATGATTAGGGATTTATGAAATGACTGTGTTGGGAGATCATTGCTGCTCTCTTGCATTTGGTGTTTATTGGCTCAGAATTTGGCGAAGTTCCTTGGTTGCCTCGTAATGTTCCACAACCCTTTCCCTCTCAGCTGTGCCCTCCCATCCAAATACACCGACTTCTTTGAAGATGAATTAGCCTATTAATAAATGACCGTTGTATCTGATCTCTCGTATAACTTTGATCACTTTGAACTCTGGAGTGTATCCGGACTTACGTAGGATTCACGACCACCTGTGAGCTCTTTTTGTCACTAGCGTAGGGAATCTACTGATTAAGATAGGCTTAGCACGAAAAAAATGAAACGATGTTTGGACTCTGGCGTGTACCCGGACTTGAGTGTGATTCATAGCTACCCATAACCTATTTTTGCCATTAGCGTAGGACATCTACGGATTAAGATAAGCTTAGCTCGAAATACTTGAAACGATGATCTTCTGTACCGCGAAATTCCTAGCTCTCTTTATTCCATCCAGTATCCTATCTCAGCCGGACAGATGGAAACGGAAAACTGGGTGAGAAGGCTGCCGATCAGAAAGAGTCAAGAATTCGTTTTGACCACGCTCTACCCGCATTCGTAGTGCAAACGAGCCGTAATACTATGAACTATCATGGATGGTGGACTAACATCCTATGCTACACGCTCTTTGGCGGGAAGCATGGTAATATGCATTTGCTGATGAAGCCTATTCTTATTCCTCCGCGTTCCCGCTCATCTAACTTCTTCCTTCGGTCGTATCTTTCTAAATCCATTATGCCTTCTCTCCTGCTCCATTTATTTTGCATCCTATCATCGCCAGCTGCCTACTTTACCGTCTGCCACTTCCCTTATCTTCTTCGTCCTCTGCTTCAACCATCTTTTATCTCTATACTATTTTTCATTCCTTTAGCTTTAAATTCTTCTCCTCAATGCCCAGGTTTCAGTTCCGTAGAGCCCTGGGCCTCATTCCTGAGTCTTCGAGGGTCCTAATGTCCTTGCTCATCATCAGTTCTCTCCAATTCGTAAATTTGCTTTTCCTCGTGGTATCATTTTGATGTCGCTGATACTATCCCTACTTCCGTGCGAGATACCTGCAAAGCTACTGCCCGAGTGCATAAATTGTCTCAGTTAATGCTGTTTTATATTTATTATACATATAACCGCTTATTTATACATTTTACGATTTCTTAGCTGTGGTATATCATTTTTATTTTTATAATGAATGTTCTTCATTCCTTGTCTTGCATCATTTTTAAGGGAATCACGTCTGGTAAACTTTTGCTGACCGAGTAGCTAATGCAGGTTCGTGTGTGAAACTAATTTTTATGCTCGGCTTCACTTCTACTTTAGTCACTTAACATACCATAACTCTTTGAACATTTCTCCCCCGTCCATGTTGCTAACAGTGGCAATAATGTGTGACTCTAATTCCCCGAGCCGTTATTACCCACTCGCATTTTCCATCCATATGCTTATCCTATTCGTGCCGTCTGGGCCATAATTATTATTAAGTCATATACCTCTTCAATTCACTCCAAAGTTCATCCTTGCCTTCATTATTTTTCCCACTGTACTTAGGCGAACCCTTCCTTGAAGACAAATGAACAAGCGAACACATGCTAATGGACTTCGATATTTGCCATTAAAATTTTCATCACTGTTATTATAGTAAGTGTTTCCCTCCTCTCCCGAAGTCCTACCTGGTCTTCGCCATAAGTATCGTTCTTCTTCACCAGAACTTAGGGCTCTTAAATAACCACCTTTTCCTCATGAAAAATTGGACCAACTGTCCTGTAGCTTTAATCCATCACTTTCTTCTTATCGGTTTTGGTGTTTAAATGGTTTTCTTGAAGTCCTCTATCCACCGAGATTCTACTGCCAATTGCTCTATTCGTTCCAAGAGTCCTCAGTTATTTTTATATAACGTACATATGTATCCCTGCTGAATCCTCTCGGGTATCCCGTTAGACCTTATCTTTTTATGACACCTACTTGCGTATACATCCATAAAATCATCCTCCCATGTCTTTCGAAACCTATAAGTAATTTTGCCGGTGTATTATCTGTCTCAGATGCTTCCTTCGCCTTGGAAGCAGGATTTTCATGTCTCTCTCTACAATACTTAGATCCTGATTATCCGCTCCATGTATTAGCGTACAAGTCTTATAATCCTATCACTCGGTTCCGTCCCTTAATATGCATTCCTAAGATCAAACCTGAATCATCCCCGGTTCAGCTTTTGGTGATAATCATCCCCTACCACTTGCTCTCTAGGTGCTTTGCAAGGCACTCACTGGATATAAATACCCGAAGTCGAAGTCTCGACATCAGTCGGCGGAAATCGTCTCACCTTCTCTGTGGTATAGACATTAATTTTTCTGCCATATCAACTATAGGTGGCGTCATGTTCCTCTTCTTAACGCATTATCATGTTTGGTCATCTTCCTCCCGGTATTACTATGTTTCTTTCCTTAAATCTCCAACTTTCCATGTTTTCATCCTCCATTTCATTAACTTATCGAGTCATTTATATTTTGTTTTATTTATATTTATTACCATATATTATCATATTATTATTATTATTATATATCATATATATTGTAAATGCTAAATTTACTCGCAGTCTGTACCAACTCCCGGGAAATTGCGAATTTTTGACGCCATTTTGGATAGATGGGTAATTGGGTAAGGGTAGGAATTATCAGGGAACGGAGGAAGAGTGGAGAGATACACGGCGTCGGCATCAACCTACTCTTTACGAAAGGCGCCAAGGGGACCACGTTTTCACGTCCCATCCGACGGACGGGGTACTAAACTTGAAATGACCACTATAATCAAATGGGGATCAAGTGGGGTTTCCACTGAAAAATCCACCACTGCCGGGAATTGAACCCGGGCCAGTACTTTAGCCACCACACCACCCTGATCCCCAGCTCATGCTAAGGTAGTGTTTGTTTCTGAAGACCTCGCACCTAGTGAAACACCGCAAGGGCATACAATTTTTAAACAGAACCTATTATATAATCGGAGGAAAAATGGTTAACCTTTGTTCCTCTTTTTTGTACAGTAATGGTGAGTTTTCACATGAGGAATCGTGCTTTAGATACATCTATGAGAGAGTATTCCTCTCTCATTACGACAAATTTGTCTTTATTGTGGATTTATTCCGGAGTTCTATTATTTTATGAATTTTTTAGTTTTTGGCGCATTGAATGGAGAATTGAACGAGGTTCAAATTAGCGAAGTAGGATTCAAATAGGGATAGGTTCGAGATAGGATTCAAATTAGAGAAATAGGTTCAAATTAGCGTTTAGTCTAAGAGTCTCAATGGGCGACATTATCAGCGCTGTCTTAATTACATTTCACTTTGTGTTCCTTCGCAGTAGAGATTTTCCACAAAACGGTGGGAATCGTTTTGATATTCCATTCAGTTATCGCAGAATAGTTTTCAGACACTAATTTATAACGCTCACTGGATATTTTATTGACATATAACTGCCGTTAAATCACGTTCCTTAAGCAATTTGTTCTGTTTCCCACTGTACGTACGATAAACTTCATAATCCCTGATTCGGTTTCACGCTTTTGCATCGAAAACGGTGGCAATTGTTGTTCATCTTGCTTGAAAGGAGTTAGGTGACCTTGCGGTATAGCCTTAGCAGTTTTAAATCGTAATTCTACTGCTGCTAAGAACCACGGGATATTGACTGTTGCTGCTGGAAACAAAGTGTCGCTGCATCCGCATTGAACTCGAGGAAAAGTGAATATCGCGAAAGATCCGAGTGAAAAACGGGTGTCTACATCTATCTACATCTACATAATACCCTCAAGCCACCACAAGGGTGTGTGGCAGGGGGTGATTGCTCACCAAACATGCACTACATATCATGCATAAAAAGGAATAGTATTAATATAGTAGTCAGAACTACACCACTTAAAAAAGATAGAAATTGCAAAGAAAACATGCAAAAACATTGTTAGTAGGGTTAGCTTTAAGTACTCATACCAACATGCAGCTACCAATGCTATTCATTGCTACTCTCCGATAGGACATATTTACCGTTATTCGTATCTCTAATTGTGCGAGGGAAAAAGGACATTTTGAATCGGTCAGTTCGGCAATCAATTTCTCTAATTTTATGATCATGGTCCAGTCTGCCATAGTAAGTTGGGGTTCGTAAAATATTTTTAACATCATCACTGAAAATATTGCCTTGGAATTTGTTTAAGAAATTAAGTCTAAATTTCAACCTGCGATCTGACAATGATTCCCATTTCAATTCATTTAATAGACTGGTTACGCTAATATAATTATCGTATAAATCGTATCGTATCGTGCTGGGCTTTTCTGCGAAGCACCCAAGGACCATGTCAACCGTGTACCAAAAGCGTGTGTGTGCTTGAAACGCCGAATGGACTTGGGTGTCGTGTGGGCCCGTGTCGGGCTACGCGTGGTGTTTATAATTCTTGGGCATGATGCTTCTTGGCGGGGACGATGCGCAAGGCTGCGAGCTCAGATCCCTCGGAAGCCAGGTTTCTGACGGGAAGTGGTGAAGACTTCCGCGCTGCCTTGCGGCGAGTAAGTCTCTTCTCGAGCGCACCTTTTTCCCTGTCGCGAGGTTGTTTCGCGACACTGGCCTCCGTTGCGAAGAGGTCAGAAATAATCGCGATGGGACTCACGGCGGCGGAGGTTTGCCATTGCGCGTATGCAATTGGCTCTTTTGAGTGGGGCGTGCGTCACTTGCACGCACCTTCGCCGCGACCCCATCGGTAATTTACTCCCTGTGGCCAGGATCACGGAGCCGCGAGTGGATTGTGCAGTGTCCGCACGTCCCAAGTGACCCAATCGTTTTTCTTATTTAGGCAACGATTTATGTTTCGGGGTATGTTTTCATTTGGTGTCGTCGTCACGCCTTGGCTATTCCTTCCACATAGTGATTCCCCTGTTGGGGTAAGCTGGGCGGAAGTGATTTTTAAGCACCGTTGTAACGAGCTAGTTGATATCGCATGACTCCGCGTATGTTTCTGTTATTTTTCCCCCGATCAGAACCCAGCTGACGTTTTCTTTAGGAAACAATTTGGTTCCCAGGGGATATGATTGGTGTGGTAGATACACTGCCCAGCCCGAGTCCGGCATCAGATTGTCAACGAAATCGTGGTCCCAGCTTGAATGCTATGTGAATATCATCTCAAGCTCAGTTCCGTCCGTCGAATGGGATGTAAAACTGTGCACCCAATGCGCCTTTGTCAAGAGTAGGCCAATGCCAACGCCGGGTTTCTCTCCACTCTTACTCCATTCCCTAAAAATCCTACCACTATCCAATCACTCAACAATCCTAATTGGCGCAAATGATCTGCCGGCCGCCTCTCTTGAATAACAAGTACTGGTAATTTTGTGTTCCTTGAAGCAATAACCCTAATTATCTCGATTAAAAGTCGAGAAGAGTTATATTTTTTCGTGGAAAGAGAATTCCTTCATCGATTGCGATTGTAACCGCAAGTGACTTGAAAATAAAATAAGAAGACAGAGTAAACTTAAAGAATTGGTCAGCTGAAATTGGGACAAATTCACGATATAGAAGTTTGGTTGCTGTAAGACAGATAAAGCGGGTTGCCGGGGAAAATGTGGTCATTTACCGTAATAATCTAGTTTAGAGTGAGGAAAGAAAACATGGAGTTGAAATACAAGTTATTGGAACATGTTTGGTGCACGCTTTTCTCTGAGTTAAGAAGCATAGAAGTAAAATGGTGGCAGAGAACCGAAATCAGAAGAGTGGCGTAATGCGGTATTTGTAGAGGGTGGTACTTGAATGGGCATATCACGTGCCTCTACGGTAATCCAATAAATAAATAATATAATGGGAACAAGTGTGAACATGCGAGCGTATTGCTAAAACACCAATATAAGAGTGGATGAAGCAGATGACAGATGCGAGATGATGAGGAACTCGTTGAGTTGAGAACGATGTGGAGAGTTGCAGCGAACCTGTCCTCGGATATTTAATTGCTCAAAACGATGATTTTCTTTTCAACCGACTCCTGACGGAAGTTTGTCTCTCCACTCTTACCTTTCTCCGAAATTTCTCTAAATTATCAAATCAGTTTTCCCCTATATTTTATTTTTTATCTCGTGGCTTTCACCCTAGCGCTCTCTTATTTTCTATCCTCTGTTTATTCGTATAGCCGACTACGTATTTTCATTTTTATATTCATTTTTTTTCTATCCACTTTTTTACATCATATTTCCTTTGATATCCAAATTGGTGATTATTTTTCGTATTTAACTTCCATATTCACTACACTGCATGCTTCGCTTCCTTTATTATAAGAGTTTCCCAAATGTGCTTTTCGATTTACCCACTCCTGGAAAATATCGCTTTTTCTCCTCCTTTTTATTCTAATTCCTTCTCCTACATCCCTAGTTTACACCTTAAAATCCCTTCAGGTTACAATGCAACAATTGAATTCGTTACTGAATTTGCATCTATCTAAGTTTCCAAATCGGAAATGCTGACCATTAATCTTGGGCGAACCTTGATGCGAACGGATTTCTGCTTAAGCTCTAACACCCTGTGTATCCAATGATCAGTCCTTTCTCTCGCTTCCGGAGAAGTAGTTGCGGCAAAGTCTTGCTATTTAAGTGATAAATTAGGAGAGGAACAGGGAAATCACAAGATAAAAAGAACAACAATCCTAAACGAAACACTACTCAAAGTATTAATGAAACCTGACGTAATTGAATGGCACGCGCCTCCTTGTGTCCATTAAGAGTGTAGTTTTGGTGTTGCTACTTCTAATTACCTTAATGGCAATAAATTAGATCTTACTATCTCATGTATGCATGAGCCAGGTGTTGAACTGTATCGATTAGTTTCTTCAGCTAAAATTCTGTTACTCACTTCCGGTATTGCTTTTCATCTTAAACAAATTACTTTCATGCTCTAATACTAATTCACTGCTCAGTCACTACTGCCTCCTAAACTTCCAACAATTTGCCTCTTATTGCCAAATATTTTTTCCCGGAAACACTCCATTTGTGGGAATGAACCTCTTCCACCTAATTTCTTACCCCTGCCTTTATTTGTTTTAATGATTGTATTTAATCAAGCGAACTTCATTCATGTGAATTTCCACTTTCGCTTCTCACCACTCTTCCGTAATTTCTCTTCAGTAAGAACTCCAGGATCCAGTCGTTATCAACTTCCCGCACACGTCACTGTAGCATAATCCACCCGGTTGTCTTAATTATAGCATGCTGCTTTCTCAGTACTATCCTCGACCCGCACCGGGAACTTGAAGTCTTTTTTTTCAACCATTGCGTTTGTTTTATTAATTTTTCTGCGCTAAGAATTATGTATAATGCTGTCTCAGGGATCCTTTTCTCACCTAAGGCCATGAACGACGCCTTTATTTTATTAAATAAATTCTTTAGTGACAAGGTATCATGTAATTTTTCATTTTCCATCACGAGTAAATGAAGGGCGATGTTGGTGGTTCCAGATAGCCTTCTTCGTACCATTCACCGCTCTGATTGTGAGAAGTAAGCGCTCTTTGTAATTATTTTCCTTATGAACCCATGCCCGTGCACATTGTATTGGTGACCGAGCATTACAACAACACAATTGAAATTGTTCATGTCTGTGCCTAGACTTCATCGGAATACATTCTTTACTCCACGGTTAGACTACAATCTTTGGGTAAGGCTTTGAGTATTATGCTCGTGAAGGATCCGACGACAATTTCATCACTCATTGTCCTTCACGATAGTTAAAAACTGTCTTCATGGAACTCGGCTATGTTCATCTCATGGTTCCGGCAGACGACCCGTGTGCCTCACGTTCCTAAATAGCGGTTCGCACGTGCTCGCATACGCTTCGCGTCTCTACTTGGACTTCGCGCTTGTGAAGAGAATTTTTTGTGACTCTGTGGGATTGTGCAAAATAAAAGTGTCAAGAATTTTCCTTGCTCTAGCGTCCATCTTGCGACACACTAATAATCCTGCTAGCCGTATCTCTAGGATGCATGCTGAAACGCGATCGAGTGTTGACCAACGGTGACGGAGATGTGCATGTTAATGTCACACAATGATACCAAAATGTCACTTCAAAGGTTACTTTAAGAGAATGGGAGGCAGCCAATTTAAACTATTCATATTCTCTCTATATCCTCACCTTTTCATTATTT
This sequence comes from Platycnemis pennipes, assembly GCA_933228895.1. Taxonomy (NCBI): domain Eukaryota; kingdom Metazoa; phylum Arthropoda; class Insecta; order Odonata; family Platycnemididae; genus Platycnemis; species Platycnemis pennipes. Next base: position 83,436,620 of record OW121846.1, read on the forward strand.
TTCCAGTGTTAGCGTCGACTTCTGTCAATCATTCCCATGGAAGTTACGTCTTTTAGGTCTTTTTTATGGCGTTTGTCTTTAAGATTAAGTATTTCTTCTGATGCTCTCTTGTGAATTGTAGTTCCTCTTTCTCCCATCCAGTGGGATTCTTCTCGTTGCATCATATTTTAGCATTTCCATTGTATCTGTTAGTTTCTTCTGATAACACAGAGCTTGCTTATTGTCAGTTGCAAAAGGAAATATGCCAAGAATATTCTATACCGTATAGGCGTTCATGTTCATGACGGAGTACCCAATAGCATTGTCATTTTTATTGAACTCCGATACCCTAAGGGAGCTAATCTTCATGTTCTTGAAAGAGCCAGCTTTTCAATATTCTGAAATAGTACCTTGTCTGATCGAATAGTTGTCAGTCCTGCTTCAGTGCGAGTGGTGGGATTAGACGGTTGGAACCGAGTTGTCCGATCTGGCTTTTCATTAAATGGTTCTGACTGGGTCTGCCGGGAGTGGTCTTTTATTTCGCGTATTTTAATTATTTAAATCGTCTTCATTAGATTGAATGTTAAAAGTACCATAGGGCTGCAGAAAAGAAGTTTAGGAAAGTACCGAAGTAATACACTTGCAATGAGCCGAATGGGTATAATTTATGGGAAGGAAATAAAGAACATAATATCAGTATTTTTATGTCATAATCGTGAAGGTTGGAAAGGGGAGATTACGAACCGGTTATGGTAATCTTTGCTTGACTCGTTGTGACTCGTTCTTGAGTGCCTTCGAATTAGGCGGGAGGTTGTAGGTGGGAAATCTATTTTCATCTATTTGGTCGAAATTGTGACGGATTGATTGATAGTATTTTATCAGTTGATGGAGGGTACTAATATTTATTAGCATTGCATTCATCTATCGGCTAAATCCCCACGCTATTTCTCTCTTCTAGTCGGCATATTCTTTCCTCTCTTCATACTTTGCGTAGTACATTTTCTCATTCTTACTCTCTCTCCCTTACCCAGCATTCTACTTTCGATGGAGACTTTTCTATTGCCCATATCAAAACAGTCTACCTTTCCCTCATCTCGATTTATGTTGCAATTGCTTTCCTCCTTCAGTTCTCTGAAGAGGGCCACCTTGTGGCCGAAGTACACCTAGACGACACATCCCCGTCATTCCCCCATTTATCACTTTGACTTTGTTCTTTCTGAGTTTTTCCCTTAGTGGTTCCCGTTTGTGTGCGTGAGTTACTGATTTAATACGTATGTGTGCTCTGTAGTTTTCCCTTGCCTGGAATCACTTGTGTGCTTGGAGTTCATAACCTCGGCATCCTTAAACCCCTGGGCCTCTTTAGTCTTATGAAGGAACCCACCGTGGGTTGAGTATTTGGGTCCTGTGGTTAGTCACCGGCGAGGAATGGATTTTCCCGTAAACCACTGCTGTTAGTTTTTCTGGAATAATAATAATTTTCTTGCTGGATAGTACCGGTACTGACGTGTGGTGCTCTAATTAATTACGGCCATTGGAGCTTTTAATTGTTCATAGCATTTAAATCGGTGAGGTCATCCCTCTCTCATTAAAAATATCTGCTGGTTAAAGCTTAGCATGTTTTGATTTTCTGATAACGTAGCAGTCGTAGAAGAGATTGAAGAACGACTTCAGGTAAATTAGAGTAAAGATGTCACCTTAAGACTAAAGAAACAAATTAAAATTATGTTATGCAGTCGGGAGGATAGTTTGAAACCAATATAACACTACTGAAACTAAAGCTTAAAGAAGTGAAAGAGAACTGCTGTTTGGAAAGCAGGATAGCCATTAATGAATGAAGCAGGAAGGAATTAATCGGGATAACAATTAATTATAAGAGCTCAGGTGAAGAGAGCATCATATCGAGAGAAGAATAAATTACAGCTGGAGTAGCTAAGGTTAGGCAAGCATGAAAGTAAGGGAAAATCTCTCTGAAGTATTCTCCTTAATTGTAGTGAAGCATAGACAATAACAGCTGCCGAAATCGAAAGACAGAAGTATTATAAAAATGTGGTGATATAAAAGAACGATTGAGGTTAAATGCATAGATTCAGTGGCGCATCCGCGGGGGGGGGGAGATGGGAGGGCAAAGGGGCCCTGCCCCCCCTTAGCTCTTTACAAAACCTAAATTAATCTTTAATTGACAAGTCACAGTCACATGGTAGCAGCAATTGGTAAAATTGGAGAAACTCGTTACATCATTTTACTCGAGTATGACTAGACCAAAGATGGCTACATTTGTTGAATACTTCTTACATATAAGAAAGTATAGCCTACTATTACATTCAAAATATACTGATTAAAATAGCATTTTGGTTACACTTTGCAAAAGATTGTGCAGATGGTGCAAAAAATCCCCCCCCCCCCTCATCTTAAAAAATTCTGGGAGCGCCACTGCATAGATTGATTAACAAACGAAGAAAATCTTAGAAGAGTGGGAGGAAAAGAGGTCTGTGAAATCTGAAAGAGGACACGGGTATTCGTCAAGGTAGTCGGGACGGGGAAGCACAAGCCTCTAAATCCTAAGGACGAGGATTCAAATCCCGCCTAGGGAATGAATGCTGTGTTTTTCTTAGGATTAAGCAAGGTTTGACGGTCTATATGACCTAACCAGACGGCGAACCTGTACAAATCGTACTACACATACGGGGTAACCTGTTAGGCTATATCATTAAACAAAATGGTCCGCTGAAGACTGTCGTCGAGGTGAAAGTGGATGGGAAACATGACAAAGGTCTCGTATGAGTCATGTGGAGCAAGTAATGCAGGTATTTAAACAGGTTGTCAGTATTAATAGGTTAACCAAAAATAACCAATTTTAGGATTAATCACTGATACTCTAGTACCCTATGTTATTATTGGTGGGATAGCAATATTTTTATGGACCAGCAGAAAAGATGCAACGTCACGCGCGAAGGTGGCTTGTATTCCATATTTTTTGTCAAAAAAAGCGGTCACCTTGTCATATTCTGACTTGCTTCTTCTTTTTCTATTTATTGATATTATATCCCTACAAAGACATTCCTTAGCATACGAGAGGATAGTGTACCCCTTTGCTAGAGGATTGGTGTGATTGTGAAAATAATTTCAATTTTTTCCAGGCTGGTTGCTTCCCCCAATCGAGGTTTAGAAATTTACTTTGCATGAAGTTTAGGCAGGAAGTGAGCCTGAAGAGACAGGATATGTGTATCAATTGGATTTTACGTTGTGCCCTGTTCAACCTTGAAAAGTTATCTGGATACATGACCCATAGGAAACCATACATCTCCATTTTCTTGTGAAGCAATCAATTTCCATTGATTGCTTATGAGAAATCGCGTTGACATTTCATTTTCATGTAGGCCATATATTTTGACGAGAGAGGCGTTTGGCTTTTATTGCTTCACAGGAGAAAATGTTTTAGACAGCCGAACGCTGCTGTGTAAAATGCATGACTTGCTGTTTCCCGCTGTTATGATTGATGTCCGGAAATGGCTAAGTCTCAAGGCCTGTTAAACCGTGTAAACCCGTCGCAAAATAGTTATGTTCCTCCTTTAGCGAGACGGAAATTGGCCAATTCTGTTTCCGAAGGTCGTAGAGCGGTGATTGCTTTTGCTCTCTCAATTTTCAGTATTGACTACTAGGTTGTGGTTGATCGTTTCGCGCCGAATGAACTTTTATGTGCCCTGGAACACCTTGGTTTGCTAAACAATTTTATCCATTGTAATTAAAGAAAGATTTTTATCGCTGAGCGTATATCATTGACCGCAGTCCGTGGATAACGAAGTTGATTCTTTCGAGCGTACTGGCCGGGTAAATCGAGGTGTAACGTTGAAATCTCGTCTCAGGCATAGATGTCGTTTTTACCTTAGGTTAGCTAGTCTAGTAAGATTAAAAGAGTGGGTGCACTTCTTCAGTCCATTTGAATGTGCATCGTATTGAAGTCTAACTTAAAGTTCTGTTGACGACGAAGGTGCCATTAAATTATTCGCTCTAATTTGGACTATTTCTATCTGGAAATTGGTAATTGTCTTCCTTAGATGACAAATCATACTGGGTTCACGAGGAATTCAGATTTGTTTGTTTTTATCGAGGTGTGATGATTCTCTTATGCTCTTTTGGGCCATTCCTGATCATGTACGGAGTCTGCTTTTGGTTTGCCGGTACTCACAATAGTGAAGGAGGGATCGGGTTGGTGTGGGTAAATGGTAGAGTGGCTAGAGTACTGGTTAGTTAGTTATTTAGGGGAGGCGACTGACAGCTGAGGTCATTTGCGCCATAGAGGATAGGTGGATAATTGAGTTATAAGGGGACGGAGGAAGAGTGGAGAGAAACCCGGCGTCGGCATTAGCCTACTCTTAACGAAAGGTGCCAAGGGGACCACGGCTTAACGTCCCATCCGACGGACGGAGTACTGAACTTGAAATGCCCTCCACTAGGCACTCAAGTGGGGACCGGTTTTCCACTGAAAAATCCGCCTCTGCCGGGAATCGAACCCGGGCCCTCGGGGTGGGAGGCCAGTACTCTAGCCACCACACCAACCCGATCCCCCTAGAGTACTGGTCTCCCATCACGAGGGTGCGGGTTCGAATCCTGGCACTGGTGGATTTTTCATTGGTATACTAGTCCCTACTTGAGTGCTTTGTGGAAAGCATTCAAGTTCCTTACTCCGTCCGTCGGATGGGACGTTAAGATATGGTCCTCTTGGCTCCTATCGTCAAGAGCCGGCTAATGCCGACACCAGGTTTCTCTCCACACTTCCTACGTTGCCTGAAAACTTCTACCTTTACTCAGGTACGCACCTATCGTCTATGGTGCAAATGGCCAAATGTCGGCCTCCACCTAATAACAATAGCGAAGGTGTGACGAACGTCCTTATTTTCCTTGATCAATTATGCTAACGATTAGGATCGTTGGCGTTTTATCTCCCTTGCCAAATAATCAGGCAGTTTTTTTTTGTTTTCGGTTTCATTTAACCATCTCTGAAACTGGTGTGGTAAAAGAAACTCGTTGGCGTGAATCGTGAAAAGTAGTTAACCCACCTCAGGATCGGGGGCGAGGAATGTCTCGTGCTCAACTCCACCTGCTCTCTTCAGATAATGGACATTTTTCTGTTTCACCGAAGGGCTTGAGCCAAGTTAATTTATTTTATTGAGTTATTTTAGGCATCTCTGTATTTCATCCCGCGAGTATGCTTCTACTCGCGTGACTCAGCGTCGCCCCTTTACCATGCTAACGACCGAAATTTAGCGTTGAGTGCTCCACCAATAGCGACCGAGTGCTCATTTATTTCCATTTCCTATTCTGTTTCCAATTATTATTTTATCAGAATAACAAATTGTCGATCGGGAATGAATCCTGAAGCTCTTCACATTAAAAAATGTCTTTATTGAATATTTACTTGCATATATTTTGTGTAATCATTTCTGCTGAGCTTGAGCATATGGTTCGATGTCATGTCTATTTAAATCTACCTTGATCTGTAGATTATAAAGAATATCTCTGGGATTAGGATAATATAAAAAAATTCATACCAGGTGTGGGGGACTCTTGTGCTATACTTTGCTAGTGGTGAATCGTCAGTGAAAACGTAGAAGTTATACTTTATGGCAATTCATAGATTATTATGGGTTTGTTATCTTTCAGTTGGTGTAATTTAAAGGCCTAGTATTTTGGGTCATTTGAATGGTTAGAGCTAATTTCTCGTGTCGAGTGCACATTTTTGAGTCGGTCAAACATTTTGAGGCCTGGCATCCTCGAACTAAATGCTCATTTATTTCCATTTCCCATTCTGTTTCCAATTATTATATTATCAGAATAGCAACTTGTCGATCGGGAACGAATCCTGAAGCTCTTCACATTAAAAAATGCCTTTATTGCGTATTTACTTGCATATATTTTGTGTAATCATTTCTGCTGAAAAATTAAAATATAAACTGTATTGGAGCTGTATCGAAAATATTATATGTGAATGTGGGATTGGTTTGATGGCAACAAGTAGGCATTTGAGAGGGCGAATTCCGAAGAGTTGAAGAAAGAATCGATTTACGCAAGGAGTGAATTTGACACGACTCATTGGAAATTGTACAAATGGTTTCAGGCTTCACTTTGTGGAAATCCAGAATATTGAAAAAGAAAGAAAAACTTAAAATAGTGTTAACCACACAATTTATGAACACCACCGACCATTGGAATGGCGCATGCTAGGAAACGAAGACGAAGGATAATTCGAGTTGTCAGCGACTGCTCACATTTGTGTTACCGACACGATTGTCTGTTGTCTCAAATGCTCTTCCTCGTGAATACTGATTAAATGGTCAGAGACGAATAAGGGTAAAAGACGAATGCCAATCATAAGAAAATGAGCGATGGTATTTCGAGTGACGAAAACTAGGCTGGCCGTCGATTTTTTTAGACATAACCTGGGACAATTTAGTCACTCGGGTATTGTTTTGGAGGAATATGTGCTCAGCACGAGCGATTTGAGGGGGATCATTGCGTTTGAGAGGCATCTAGTAATAGAAGGTAACTGGTACGGGGACCTTGGGGATGACGGTCTTGTTACAACAGTGAAGAGCCGCACTTGGAACCTTGCAATGTCGAAACGTGGGTATAAAGGGGAGGGTCCTTTAAAACGTATCGGCGATATTTGATCGGTGGGTGTGGGGAAGGCGGGCGAGGGAGTACAGGGCATGTAGCGGAAATAATGCGGCTGTTGCGACAAAATCAGATACATATTGGGTATTGGTATGGGTGTTGAAGCAGATTTATTGCAGGACGACGGGAGAAAGGTATTAACAAAAAGTATATTTTTGATTGCGTGTCCAGAGTAGAGAAATATGCCAAATATGCTTTTAAAATAATGGGTGAATCCTGTGCTACTTGACTATTTGGTCGGTTTTCATGCCCATTTAAATCCACCTTAATCGGTAGAACACCTCTGATAACGGGATGATTTAAAAGGTGTTCCAAACTATTTTAATTAAGCGGAGAGCTGTGATTAATAGATTTTAAATCCCGGCTGCCATTGGTTGCTTCCACAGTTGAAGATTTAACTCCCTGCATGGTATATTCGCGCCTCAAATGTAGGTAACTGAGGTTTCATCTCATTCGAGGATATTCGGTCCCACAAATCAGCCTGGCATTGGGCAACCTCTTTGAAGATCAGTGCCTTCTGCTCTCTGTCACCATTTGTTTATATTCCTGTGGTTTTCTTTTCCCTTTAAATGGCAGGGGTGGATATAATCTCGTCACTTTTTTGTGTTGTTTCGCAAACATCAAGTTCTTTTTTGCCATTTTATCCCCATTCTTGTTCTAGATAATATTCATTGATTGTCGTATCAGTTTGATTCACCAAATACTCGTCAGCCGTTCCTTTAGTGTTAACTCTGCCGTCATTTTCCAGGCTGAAGTATCCCATGTGGTGCAAATTATCAATAAATTCCATTAATTACTCTCATTTACATCAATGAAGTCCTGTTTGTTTAGAACTAGGAAAATAGCAGGATACTGGAAATAAGGAAGAATCTTAACTAGTAAAATGATTTCTGGAGTTTATTCGTGTCTAAGTTATAACAGTCTTCATAACGGTGCTTCAGAAAAACTATTTTATGAAGAATTTCCTTTTAAATATTCTTTTGCCTTATAATATGCTTCGATGCTCCATTTTTTGCAAATACTTTCAGATAACCCTGTTATCGTTCACATTTGTAGTAGGTGCTCGATAGGAATTTTTACGAATTAATTATTTATTATATGTATCGGGATAATATGAAGAAAATGTCCTCATTTTTGGCTAGTTTGATGTTCTCTTAACAAAATGTTTTAGCTTCAATATTAAACTCCAAATGTATTTTAAATTGGCACGTTGAGGAACAGCGCCTGTCTCCGCGTACAGATAAATTTTCTTGTGCGATGTGCGCAACATGCTGTGCATCGCTGTGATGATGACGCCTATGATAACCGCATAGTTGATGCTTATTCTTTAAGGGTCAGGTTTCGAAGAAACTTTGCAAACCTTTTTTCATTTCTCAAATGTTTTTTTACGTTGAGCGTTATAATTTTAGTTTAGGAGATGCATTGCAAATTTGCGGTTTTTCATCAGTGTAATGGTGTAGTGCTCCTTTTCGACAAAATTGTTCAAGTTCGCTTTTTTTCTGATGAAACTGAAAGATTAAAAGTATGTTTTTACCAAATTCCATTGGTTTAAAGATCTTTTTTGAAGAAAGATGGAGCAAATAGTTTTAAAATTCCCGCTAGTTTAAATCGAACTTTAGTGTATTCAGTATTGTGAAATTTTGGAGCCATTGCTATAGTCTCGTCTCTTGATATTATTGCGACAGTATCAGTTATTTTTGACCTAATTTTTATTCTATTTAATCATGAATTCACATTATTTTTCTCGTTGTGGTTGTTTCCATGCTTTCCAAACATTCTTTGCGATTCCAAACATATTTTTGGAGAAAATGTCGCGATGGAGTTTGTCTTTCGGATCCTCATTACAGAAATTGATCGCCGAAAATTATCCGTCCTCGTAGTCTTTTACTTTATGGAACCTTCAAATTTACATTTGCAGTGTTAGTTATCAATTTTTTTCCGGAATCTCCTGCTTTCTATGCAAATGAATGTAACCGTCGGTACTCAGTATAAACCTCCAGCCTTCGCTTTGAAAATATGGATCATTCACCAAAAATCTTCATCTTCCTGTCAATCTGCTGCTGGCAGCATTCGTCGGAAGTTTATTCATGGACTTCCAACCTCAAAATTATACTCTTCGACGTAAAAGGTGGATAAGTGAAGCTGGCCATTTCCATCTCAAATCATGCAGGAGGTGCAGGGTGACCATCATGGATTTTTCTCAAAAAAATATATGTTATAGACCAATAAGAGACATTCAAAAATCTGCCTTTTTTATTTTTATATATTGATTTTTTTATGAACTTACAGCCATTTAAAAAATCACATAAAATGGTCGTTTTAACAAGCAAGGGGAAAACTGTGAATTTTCAAATGGCTCTGATTTGGCCAATAATTAAGCTAGGGTGTTGAAGATTTTTTTGTTTTGCAGTGCTTTCTTTGTATTTGTATTCCATGCTTTGAAAAAAGTTGGAAGTTAAATGGGAAATGGAGTATAAATTTCACAATTGTTTAAAAATCAGAAAATTGTTCTAACTTTAACAATTTTTTTTACAGCTATGAAATGTGCTAAAAGAGTAAAATTCAGTATTACAGGTATCATTTAGTCATATTAGTGACAGCATATTTTTTAATAGCTCTGATAATGTTGCATTTCCATGAAATATGCCTTCAAAGTATGAACAATTGCCATTTTTGCATAAACAAAAGAGGCTATATTTCAAAAAACCCATCTTTAAAAGTTATGAAAATTGGCTAAAATATACCAATAGTGATGAGCATTAAGCCCATGCAAAAAGAGTGGGCAATATTTTTGTTGATAATTAATTATGAATTTTATAAGTTAGTGCATTTCACCCATCAGCCAAGTTGGCACATTTTGCCTGGTTCCCATGATATTTCCAATTTTTAAAAGCAATGAAGAGTCTGAAACTCTGAATTAGTCCTAAAAGAGTTAAGAATTCATGACTTAAATTTAGTTATTACTTATTAGTTACTATGGTTTATTTAGTTGCCGTTCATTATATCTCAGATTGAAGCTCTGAGACAATTCATTTTCAAATGAATTGCCTTAATTAAAAAATTAACTTGATAACTTAGTTTGATCACTTGTTATATACATAATAATGACATTAGAAAATAACTACTCACGCTTAAAAATTAATTTTGTGCATATATTTCTTCAGTTGCCTTCACTTCGTTCTTGTCAAATTTGTGCAAACGTCCTGACCGGCCACATGGAGAAGGTGGTGTTATCTTTAAAAGAATATTTCTAAGTGGTATAATGCACTCATCCTTCTTAAGTGGCCATTTATATCCCTTGGCTGGACCATGAGGACTCATAAAAGACACAGTGATATCTCCAAGTTCATCTGATACCACTGTTATACAACCTATCCACCAGTGATTGTCATATATGCACGAAATAAAGTCGCCAATGGTAAAATCACTTATTTTGTACACTAATCTCTGTCTGTCACTAACAGTGAGTTTCTGCATCACGTGGGTCACTGTTCTGGCTATCATTATATCTCTTTTATCCACATACCAGTAATGAGTTGATTGTATTCCCACTACAGCTTTGACACTACTCCATTCTTTTTTCTTCTCCTGGCGAAAATTCTCTACTATGCCACGATTTAAAAGGACAACACTTGTATTTTTAAGCAAGTTTGATACAGATCTGACAAACCCTCTTGCTTCTCTAATGGCATCAATACTGTCATTCTGCAGGTTGAACTTTGTAGCATAATGCTTGCAAAGGCCTCCTACACCATCACATGCACTTTTCCCATGACCGGTGGCAGAGAAAACCCATTTCCTTGTAATATTTTCAGGAATCTTTGATCTTAATTCATACATTTGATACCTATTCTTGAAATGGGAAGCTGCTCCATCTGATATATATGTTACCGAATTAAAATCCTCTGCGTAACTTTGAATTATTACTTGCTTTACCACATTCAATGCACAGAGTGCATGCGCACTATCATGAATTAAGTCATCACAAACCACTGCATATGACTTTGTTTTCCCAGAAAAGTAGGCTACACATGTAAATAAAGAAACCTGGGAATCATTCCAGTGGTAGCTTTGAACTTCATTTGGAAGTACAACCGACCAGTTTTCAGCAAAGTCAAAATGAAGGACTAATGTCGAGGTGGTACTACCATGGATAGCAGGATTCTTTATTTGTGCTATTCCATCTCTCTGTATTTTATGAATGTAACTATGGGAGACTCCTTTTGTTATCCAAACTCTTGCATCAGATACAAACTTCATCACACTAGCTATCCTTCTTATCAAATCACCAGCTTCCCACAGAGCATAAGTTATTTCTTCTCCTGTGTCTTCTAAATGTAATGCTTCAGTTGTAATTCCTTCTCCCCCTGGACATTCTCCACACTCCTGCAACCAGCATTCTTCTTTGTGGTTCTCACATAAACACAACATAAATAAGCTCCTTTCTTCAGTTTTCTGGCCTGTCAAGTTTTTCAAAGTTCCACATATCAGCTACAAGTTGCTGCAGTAAACACAAGCACATACCACTTTCACTGGCTGACATTTTACCCACTTCGGACGCAAGGAGTAAAATGTGGACGATCCTATTTTCAATGATGGATAATCAATCTTCATCTGAAGATATGCTTCCCTTATTGACCATGTCATAAACCTTTTAATTTTCTTAAGTTTTTCTCCATTTAAACTCACCGTAATAACATCTTTTTTATTTGGACTTTGCTTAGAGCAGTCCTTATCATCATCCAGAAAGTATGACAGAGCAGTTTCAATGTCATCAGCTGGTATTGAATGCCCCTCATATGGATTTGGGTTTGTCCACACGCCTTTTTCTTGCCTAATTTTTCTTACTTTATCAATTAAGTACAATGAACTTTCTGGCAAAAGTTGATGAATTGCACTTTTAGAGTAACCGTCAGGCACCAACGTGAGAAGCTGAATTTTCTCTGAGGATCTAGCTTTTGCCATGGCTGAGTTCAAATTTTCTAGCCACTGCTGGCAATTCAAACAGTCTTCACACTTTTCTCGACTTTCTTTCCTCGGTAAATGAACATGAAAAGCACTGCCAAGCATACCGGCAGTGGCAGCTGAGACACTTCCTTCAAATTCAACACATTTCCGTTTAATGTAATTAACCCTCCTATCAGGATTAATTTGCCATGGCCGCTTAATAGGAGTCATTTGAGGACTTTAAATATTTATGTTTCATTTATGATGTTATCACTTGGAGGGACATAGGGATCTTCAAGGTCAGCAACAGGTAAAAACACTGTTGAATCTCCATCAACTGTACACGATCCAATTCTGAACTCCTGCACCTTTCTCTGGTAGCGAATGAAACAGTATCTGCATACATCATGGCTAGCTGATACAGTAGTACTAGGGCCAAGGATTGTTTGTAGAGGTTCAGCCAGATCACCAACAACTGTAAACTGCTTTACACACGATTTATAAATGATTTTTTTGTGTCGATTTTCATAATCCACACAGCGTACTCTGTGACTGCTGTACTGTAATGATGACATGTCTCCTCAAGGTTGCTTAGCTGCTTCTGCTACCTATGCCAATAAAACCCACTGATCCCCTCCAGTTCCAGAAAGGGAATGAGGTTTTTTGCCTGACTTCTTGTTGATGGGTGAATAGGGCATGGCAGCAGATTAAGTGTTTACATTGTAATTTTGTTATTTTGTTACAGTGATAAAACTACAGTCATCTGCTGACCCATGCATCATTTATGGTAGTTAAAATGTGACAATCTGCATCCATTGTTTGTAAGAATATCATACTTTGTGTTTCAAACCAACATACTAATGTAATGCACGGTAATCACATTTATAGAATCAGATCATTTTATGGGAAAATTGGAGGCAGCATGTGGTACATTGTAACATTACTCTATGACATCAACTTCATATTAGTTCAGGAGGGGTCAATTGCCTTCAGACTCCTCATTGCTTTTTAAAATTGGAAATATCATGGGAACCAGGCAAAATGTGCCAACTTGGCTGATGGGTGAAATGCACTAACTTATAAAATTCATAATTAATTATCAACAAAAATATTGCCCACTCTTTTTGCATGGGCTTAATGCTCATCACTATTGGTATATTTTAGCCAATTTTCATAACTTTTAAAGATGGGTTTTTTGAAATATAGCCTCTTTTGTTTATGCAAAAATGGCAATTGTTCATACTTTGAAGGCATATTTCATGGAAATGCAACATTATCAGAGCTATTAAAAAATATGCTGTCACTAATATGACTAAATGATACCTGTAATACTGAATTTCACTCTTTTAGCACATTTCATAGCTGTAAAAAAAATTGTTAAAGTTAGAACAATTTTCTGATTTTTAAACAATTGTGAAATTTATACTCCATTTCCCATTTAACTTCCAACTTTTTTCAAAGCATGGAATACAAATACAAAGAAAGCACTGCAAAGCAAAAAAATCTTCAACACCCTAGCTTAATTATTGGCCAAATCAGAGACATTTGAAAATTCACAGTTTTCCCCTTGCTTGTTAAAATGACCATTTTAGGTGATTTTTTAAATGGCTGTAAGTTCATAAAAAATCAATATATAAAAATAATAAAGGCAGATTTTTGAATGTCTCTTATTGGTCTATAACATATATTTTTTTGAGAAAAATCCATGATGGTCACCCCGCACATTTCATAGTGCTCTGCATGATTTGAGATGGAAATGGCCAGCTGTCTCTCTCATGGTAGTAAGCTTTACGGAACATCAAAGTCCTTTGGGCGGGCCTTTTTCATTCCCTGGACCGACTTCGGGTTCCTTGTAAGACTTAGTTGAAGGGTAATAGTTTGGATATAATTTAAAGTATTTATATCATATTCTGTGTATTCGTCGGTGTCGCGACGATCTGAACCCTCATTCTCGTGCCCAAACTAGACACACGACTTTCTTTGAGGGATGTGTGTCTATATACATATAAATATAGAACTTAAATATCCGTTAGTTATGTTCATTCATTGCTTCGAAGTCGGAAAGATTTCAAATGAGGCGAGGAATCTATTTCAAGTTTCTCTCCGAGTGAGTTTTTTTTTATACCTTCTCTGTCACGCATCTGTCAGCGCCGATATCAATTGGTGTAAAGGAATAATCTGCGTGACTTATGACGGAGTGAATCTTGGACTGTTTTCATTAAACCTAGTTTGCCCGAATCATCTGGTTTCGTCGCGATTTTGGGAATGCATTACTGAAGGCTTAAATTGATGAAAAAACCTCGACGGAGTATATTTTATGAGATTCTTTAGGAATAAAACTTTTGGTACAACTCCATCGAGAACCACAGTGCGTGGTTGACTGAGGGAGTCGGTCCACCAAGGGTGTTGCCAGGTTGCTTAGGTAAAATTGTGCTTGGGAGTCATACCGACATAGGCGGTAGGGAGTATGCCTTCTTAAGTTGGATGGATGATATATCTCTCTTCCATCTGATCTTAAACGGAGCCTAGGTTGGTTCAGTTTACCTTTTCCCACCTGCTGTAAATTCGTTTTGCCATACCACTGTCGGTGCATTCTCGGTTTAAGGTAGAGTGGGTTTCCGTCTTCAAGTTAGCCTAGAACTTAACTATTATATCTAGCGTGCGTCTCCCAGCATTTCTGTGGAATTCCTTTGAAGGATCTTGGTCCAAAAGGGCGCGCTGATATATTTGGATTACCTTTGCCTAAGTTATGAATCCATAATACACGGTAAGAAATTTCGAGTATGATTATAAGGTTAGTTATAAGTTTAAAAACATTGATGTATGTCCTTTATCTAGTTTTGTAATTGACTTACCCGTTTACTCGCCGTGAATGCTGATTTTTTTTACGCTCGCGTTATTAATTCGTCTGTTCAGTAGAATATGATGCTCGATGTTTGCACTCCAAGCACTATTTTTTTCCCTGGCGCAAGGATTTATGCACGACATGATGCATCACCAGAAGCATCATTGTCATGTAAAATGGTGCTCTTGACGTAGAAAGAATAATAGGAACCGTTGGAATTAATCTTGTGAAGCGTTACGATGAAACACGAAAGCCAGAATAGCAAATAAATAAATAGTTTTGTTATGAGTAATATCCATATTTAAACATGCGAAGGTGTGGTATGACCTAAGTTGTCGATGCACCTTAAACTAAACCTACCTATGGAAGCCGTAGTTCATATACATACATTTGCGAACGGAGTTGATTTACAATTACAGTTTTTACTAGGGATGGGTCGGTTCGGTTCTTCGGTTCTCGGTTCCACCGGTTCTTGAGCTTAGAACCGGAACCGGAACCGAGGCCAAAAATAATCGGTACCGAAATAATTGGCGCGAAAACCAGTTTGAAACCTTCTCACACTCCGAAAGTGGACGCTTCACATTAAAACCTGGTGAAATAGTTTCCTTAGATGCTTCAAAGTCGCTAATTATTGTAATTCAGTCTCTGAAAATGATTATTGATTACCTAATCTTACCATTGAGCAATGCAAAGTAAGTGGTAAATTAAGAACCGGAACCGAGAATCGGGACCGAGAACCGAAAAAAAGTGGAACCGACCCATCCCTAGTTTTTACTGTGCTAAATGTTTTCCTGTACAATGCCATGCATCTCTCTAAGTCTTTACAGGAAATACGTCCGTCTAGTTTCAAAAGACGTTTGTTATGTATTCCAACATATCCTGCGAAGAAGGAAATGCTTGCCATCGTAATAGCTGTGGGCGGAAATCGTAATACTCCAACTCAGAAATTATGTCATTGATTTTTCCCTAATCATGGGAAGATTCGTCTATCATCGCCCACTCTGATGTTTGATCCGGAAGAATCACAACCGCTGATTTTTTTTCACGCGGCGGGGCTGAAGAATGATGAGCTATTAGCGTGACACGTGACGCTGCACATTGGCCGAGCGCTCGGCGGCTGGGGGCAGGGGGTTGTGTGTGGAAACAACTCCCCCATTCTTCACCTCTTATTATCCGCTGCAAGTCCTCGCTGGACCGCGACCGCAAAGGTCCAGTGCGGTGTGTTGCTACTGGCACCTGCGGAGGGAGTATGTGTTGGGGGAGGGAGGAGAATGGTGGTGGTTCGCCTTCCGCTCGTCAAGGTGACCCCTCCAGCGCCCGCGCCAAGGAACGCACTTTTCCTGCTTTCTGTCCTCCACTGCCCCTCACGCGAGCTGCCATTGGCCAGCACTGGCAATTTTTCCTCCATTCCGTCAGTCCTCGGAGGAATAGTAGTATTCGTGCGAGGGGTTAACACCGACGACGCCGGGGCACTTGTCTCACCAGGTTAAGATCCCGTTCTTTCCTCGTCGGAGGGAGTCAACGGGAGGCAGCCCGAAGGTTTCTCGGGTATTGTCGCTTCTTGGGATAAATGCGACCCCTTGGTGTTAAGTTCTTTTTCGTTCCTGAAATGCGATTGCAGTAAGATACCCGTCTGATTGCTCATGGTTGTTTTCTTTCTAGCGTTGTCATCAATTACGATTTTTATCTTCGTTGTCAGCGGACAGTTGGTTAACATTTATCAAAAATGAGGTTGTGGTATAGCTCTTGAATTACGCTGTCGAAGATTTTGATTGCATTTGTTATTCCAGCACATGTTCAAGGGGAAAACTAGGAAACCACAGCTCCACCTTTAACTCTGAAGTTGCACTAAGCTTTATTGTAGACAGTTTTTCATCCTATTTAATATATATGATTCGAGCAAATCTTTCCACCCTTTGACCCTAAGCTTTCCTTTAAATAAATCTGAACAGATTACTATTATGTATTTTTTTCTCATTTGCTAGAAGAAAACGGAGTTCATTTTTTATGTGAAAAGGCTCATTTACCTTAACGTTATTATTATCGCTCTTCTCCATTCCCTATTTCCTAATTTCACTCATATTAATTCAATGCTTAATATTTTTCCACGCAGTTCATTATCCGCTGTCAGGACCATTTGTGTATACACTCATATACGTTCACCTTGTCAGGGAAAGGAAACAGTTTTGCGATAATGGAAGGAAAAATATTGGGCAAGTTAGGTGTTCAAGTATCAAAATAGTTGACTAGGAAAAAAAACTTAACGTTCCAATCCCACAAGAAAATTTATTTTTGCACGACCCAGGTTTCGCTGCAGAGCATCATCTTAAGGTTGATGCTTCCTTCCCTGCAGCGAAACCTGGGTCGTGAAAAAATTAATTTTCTTGTGGAATTGCAGTTTTTTTCCTTGTCATAATGAAGTAATTCCACCGTGTAAAGCCTGAAATGGCCTCATTAAAAATGGTTGGTAAATTAGTGTGCTGGCTGTCAAATAATATTACTTCAAGTAACTGCTCGTTCACAATTATTCGAAGTAAGTAATAGCGTTGATTATACGCTCACTCTCGTCTTGTCTGCTTTATTTCTGTCGTGGGCCTTGATGGATTTAACGGGTGCCATATGGTCAAAGTTTTACGCCAATACGCGGATTGTATTGCTCGTGTGCTGATGGTAAATAGGTGCGTCATCATGACCTCATCGGGAAGGCAAGTTTGACTATTTCTATTATCTGGATAGAGTATTTCAGTGCAGGGGAAATTTTTCATTGATATGAGTAACTTCACTGATATGCGAAGACTGTTTGACTTGGGTTTAAATATAGTATATAATATAGGAATTACAGCTACACTTATACTCATGTTCTGTGTAATAATGTGGTGTGGTTCACCAATTTATTCGGTTTGGCCTGGAGTTGTATTTTTGCCAGTTATGGTACTTTCCATCCTTGATGATGGTGATCGATCCGTGATGGCGTTGACTTTTGGAGCCCATTTTCGCTAGTCGTACTGCCACGCGGAAATTATCGCCTCCCGTCTGGAATTGATTTCTTCCCATGACTGGGAGTGGAAAGTTTGCGATTGCCTCAGTATCATCTCACCTAAACCCCGTGAAGTAGTGGTGCTTGCTAGAGCAATTTTTTTATGGAGTGCTTTTGAGTCGTGGGATGGGCTTGATGCAGGAGTAAAGGTAGGGAGAAAAATAATAAAGTCGGTAAAGTTGGCGGATGATGAAGCGCTTGTCAGCTAGTCATCAGCCTTACCAGAGTATTAAGTTTCTCAAAAAAGCAGTATGGAAGATATGGAATGAAGGTAAGCCATAAGAAGACTAAAATAGTGAATTTTCGTAACTGAAGGGGAATTAAATTTAGGAGTAGGAGTTCAGAAGCTAGAGCAGGTGGAGCAATTTTGCTACCTGGGAATAATGTCGGAGAAATAGGGATATAGGAGCATCGAAGTCCGAAGGAGTATTGCGTTGGCTGTACTGTTTCTCTTGCAGCTTAGGTGTGGTCGGTGTGTATTCGAGCAGGATAGAATTCACCGCGTTCGCGAAATTTTATATTTAAAAATGATAGATATCCTATGGAGATATGATTTAGGTTTCCTCGGGGTTTCATTTCGGTTGAATTTTTTGATTTCCGTGTTCTCCTCCGCGCGATTCCATCTGTTGGACTATATATCCCCGGCTATCTTGCAGGTTTCTTCAAGTTCCGTTGATGATGAACGTGACCGGATTCGAACCCGAACCCTTAGAATGGGATGGCAGTATTTCAGCCGCCACAATAACTACATCTCCATAAGGAAAAGGATTAAAAAGGATTAGTAACTATGCTCTAGTTGAAAGATGGTAATTTAAAAAAAGGTGAACAAAGCAAAGAAAGCATTCACTAACATGCTCTTAGTTGGGTTAGGTTAAAGTCCTTATACCAATGTGCAACTATCTATGCTATCCATTGATACACTCGTATGTATACTATTTAATATATTGACAGCGATTCATATCCCTAATTGTACGAGAGAAGAAAGTTGTTTTAATTCTGTCGTTTCGGTCGTGAATTTCTCTAATTTTAAGATTATGGGCCATATTACCATAGTAAGTTGGAGGTTGCAAAATATATTTTACGTCATCAGTAAAAAGATCAGAAAAAATCACTATTGTTTCAGGGAAGTGGCTCCGGTAGTAGTGTTCAAGGAACATTCGAATTCATCTGAATCGCAATTTATCAGTTGTTTTGCTCTATTAACAATTATTTCTTCGTAACGTACTCCCGTGTACACTTGTATTTTTCTGGTTCTCCAAATGCCTTGTTATTTTTATGAATTCCGAAATATTGGAAATGGCGTTTTACGCCTGAGAGAGGATCGAAGTCCTAACTCCCTCTTGGGTATGTCCCAGAGTTATATTTTTATGTTGTTTTAAGTTATTGAGTGGGAGCATGGTAGCACAGTGGGTAAAGTGTTGGGCTGCTGACCGGAGTTCGATCCTGGGAGAGGCCTTGGGCATGTCCACCCAAACCGGACTGGATTATTTTCTGGACGACACATCTTTCTGGGTAACAAAAGTAAAGTAAATACCCTGATATGTGACTTTAATTCGCCATTCAGCTTGTTACTTAGATCAACCCTCACCGACCAGACCAACATTTGGGTTGAAGACTATTACATAGTAGTGGTGAAGAGCTGTTCAATTAGTGCGATTGTTCGTGGGAGATGGGCGGAGTGTCGTCGGCGGGACTTTCATTGCGTCCCACTCCGTGGCATTGCTTCCACGGTAGAGGGGAGCAAAGGTCATTTTATAATTGGCAACTAGCGTCTCACATGCGAGCGCTATGATGGAGAAATCCCATCGTCGCGTCCCCAGCTTCACCCGTTTCCCGCGTTTTCTTACTTTTTTTTGGAGAGCGCTGACAGTGCTCTCGTGCCGTCCTTCCCGCCCTCGTATTTATTGTTCCTCATCGCCCGACGGCAACCTTCCACCTTCAGACAAAAGCACGTGCCGACCGTGCCACTGTGGTTCGGTCGCGGCGTAGCCACGGTCAAATAAATTCAACGCGCGCGCGCGGTGAAACATTCGCTCCGTTTTCGTAATGCTCTCGACGTCCGTCGTTCCCGACCTTCGATAATTTTTCGCGGTGGTACCAGGCCAGCGATAATCCCATTAGACCTATTAGCATACAAGTTTATACGCAAGCGCCTCCCTTATTTCGGTTCATTTTATAAACAAAACCATGAGAGTCAATTTAATCTAGCCTACCGAATAATTGATTGTTTATAAATAAACAGACCTACTGGCGATTGGTTCAGCAATATTTTTTCCGTTAACATGTGTAGTTAATTACTATACATACCGAAATATTTGACCTCAATACAATTGACGTAAATTTTATTTGTTCAACTTTAAATGTTACATTACATACAATAAGCTCGAAGTACAAATAAAACCGAATAACTTTACTGCAAATTACAAAGCAGTTTTTCACAACAAGTTTATTGGAGGAGTATCATGAAGTACTTGTGCATACATTTGATTGGAAGAACCCCTGGGATTGCCTTAAAGCTCTCGATACCTAAAGAATCGGTGAGTGTAAATTGGATCGGAACAATAAGGAGTGTAAGTGGCCCTCTGCTGTACATTTACCATCTTCTTTTCTGAAGTTCACTCATCGCACGATTACATCGGCGTCTTATACAACTTCCATCGCGGGAAAATAATTCAGTCCGTACACAAAACGAAGCCCGTTCGTTAACCCTAAGTAGAAAAATAAGGGTAAAAAATACAGTTACTTAATTAAATCGTAATTCTTGATTAGACATGTTTCATATTATATGTTAACCATCAGAAACTCACCTCCCTCGATCCTTACGAAAGTCGAACGATAAAGTTTCTCGGTCAAGGTGGCTTCCGTAGTACCTCTCGCACCTAGATTCCGCACAATACTTCTCTCAATACTTCGTGAATCATAACAAGAGTATAACACACGATTCATAAATGACGGAAAACTGGGTTTTTTTATGAAATCACCAACTGTGCTAACCTTAAGATTTTGCTGAATTCATACCTGCCTCCAACTAATTATTTGTCGATTCATCTGAGTACATATCGTCAAATCCTCATTCAAATATCATGATATAAAATATTAGGAAGAATATCTTTTTTAACAAAAATTGAGCTTGCACAAATAGCACAATAGGTTTATTCCATTAAATGGGTATTCGATATTGCAGGCTGCCTATGATGTGGCAGCAAGGCTATGCAAGCCTTGAGTCACTAGATAAATAAGTTTTATTGTACTTTTTGGGGGTTTGATAATCTGATACGATCAATTGCGATTGTGTGTAAAATAATCCATTCGCTGCAACAGTCTTCCAAGGTGTGACCCATGGATGGGCATTCTCGCTGAGATTCGTTGAGCCGGGAGTAACGGCAGAAATAACTGAAGCGTGAGATGGGCGAATGATTTGTTTCCCCTTAACGTAACAATAGAAATCCATCTCTCAGTAAACTTAGAAAGGAGATAATCTGGGTCGTCATTTTTGGAGTAGAACGGTGGCTTATAGTAGGCTATCCTTTAATAAAAATCCTAGCGTATAAAAAGTAATCTGTAAGGGAAGTTTTCAATTTTAATATTGTTCTTTGATTTGGTGTTGGGTTTGGCAGAGGTTATGGGTTAAGTTGGATACGATATCAAGACGGCGTTAATGTGATTCAGAAATTGAAAGATCATATCTTGTGGTTATTTTTTTACCTTTGATGTTTCTAGGCTATTAAGTAATGCTATAAACAGATAATTCCTCAGTCTGTTAAAGGTCACTAACCGTGTTATGCCCGTGACGCTATTTAAAACGTACAGCATTTCGTTTCTGCCTCGTTTATCAGCTTTCACGTCATTAACTTAGCTAGATAATTTACTTTATTAAGTAGCTTCTTTGCTTTACTAAACGATTATAATGCCGTTTTTTTGTTTCGTGTTTTTTTAATTACTTAGCTCACGCCTTTGATCTCATTTTTGCCCGCTGAATCTGTGCCAGCAGTAGCACATTTTCCATCATTGACGGAAGGGATTAAAATGTAGTTTTATTCCGGAAGTTAGTCGTCCAGAGAATGCCAAAAATGTATCTAGTCATTAAACTTCATTTATAGTTTTCATTTATGTGCCGCTTAATGGTGATAATAACCTCACCTCAGGAACCACCATTAGATTTTACTTCACTTGTCATTGATTTGTGCAGTTTACCTGTAGAAATATTTATCTTTGACGTGCCATCGGCGGCTCTACTTTTGCTATTCTATCGCTAAAGATCGTTTTTAATTTCCCGGTGAGTAAATAATCGTTTGGTATTCCCTCCCGTTTTCTGTTAAATGCAGTTCCTCAGATTGCCAGTATGCATGCAATTGGATTTGTCCGTTAAGCCATGAAAGTATCGGCTTAACCGTGAGTTATGAGTTTCCGTTTCTAAATGAGTGCTCTTATAGCTCACAGATTGTGGTCCCTTATTGCAAGGTTACGGATACTGAGAATATTAAGTTAGATTAAGATGAAAAACAAGCGTCATGGGTCGCAACTTTCCTTTTTCAAATTATTTTAACATATTACCGTCAACTGAGTATTTTTTCGACTTTTAGACGAGAAAAATGTTACGTAGCTCGCAAATATACGGTTTATATGTCAGTTGATGTGTCGTGAATAGGTTAAAAGTACCATAAAAAATCTATTCGTGAAATCTAAAAGTTTTTTTATATGTGAAAATACAGTTGCCAGCGGGAATGAATTGGCGCTCTGGCATCTGGAGCACTTGTCATAATTCAGCGAGTTTGACCATCTTTCCCAAGAAGTCGGACGTTGTAGGGTAAACGTTTACATGATAGATCTCAGGTTTTGGGAAGATTGGAACAGACATAAATCCCCGCATACATCCGCTGAGGCTTTAAGATTTTTTTTCAGCTGCTTGAACAGCTGGGCTAACGTGACGGGTGTATTGGCAAACCTCCTAGTTCTCGTTCGCGCTTTAATCTCCTTGAATAGTTTCCTGAAATTGATGTCCGTTTTTTGTGGCTTTACTGTCGAGCTTTCTGTCATCTTTTATGTCGATTCTCATTTTAAAATAATACAATTTCCGATATGATTTGTTTCTGTCACCTAGCTTCAAAAACGCTCTTTCGCAATGGCTGCATAACATCGAACGAGCGAATAACTTGGGCTTGCCGCTGAAGTACCAGTTTTGGAGAATTCTTATGCACCCGCCACCATAGTAGCCTTAGCATTCCAATGGGAGGCACGTGTGATGTCGTGAGGCGGAAGGCTAGAGGGACTCTAGAAATCGCGATCTTCATTTTGGGTCTTTTTGTAGATAAGGAATTTAGAAGGACGTAACTTATATGGAGGCTATTGTTTCGTCATTATATATTGGAATAAACGTACCTCATCCTGTACCGGCCTCGACATTTTTTTAATGGGGAAAAATCATACAAACCGAGTTGAAATCGTACGGAAATGGAAATACAATGTCCTGTTGCTTTTCGGATTGATCTAGTCGCTGATGATTATGGACTAGCTTGAGCATCGCATATTGGTGTTGCTACATTGCACAATCCTAATATATGCTATCATATCAGTCTCGTGCGCATTTCAGGCGTATTTATCAAACAAGTATGATAACTTTTTGTTTAGCTTTAAGCCAAGCTGAGGACCGAGTTTGTATGGTGGCTATAGTACTGGCGTCCCACCCTGAGGGCCCAGGTTTTAATCTCGGCTGTATCAATCGTTTTTCATGATTATACCGGTCCCCAGTTGAGTGCTGAGTGAGAATCACTTCAAGTAAGGTAATCTGCCCGTCGGATAAACCCTGGACCCCTACCGTGGTCGTCTTTAGTTAGGAATAGGCTAATTACGGCGTCGGATTTCGTTCCACCCTTCCTCTGTTTTGTGAAAAATTCTGTCCAATCATTGTAAAAGCTTGTTTGCATGCCAATAGTGCATGCTTGGTGATCTTCACCCCCTGCCACACACCCTCGCGGTGGCTTGTAGGGTATCATGTACATGTAGAAAAGACGCAAATTACCTGAGTTGTCGTTCGTCTCCCCCGAATGACTACTACTTAAGACAAGCTGATGTTGGCAAAATGAAGATCAACAATGCACCACCATTCTGTATCGACCAGTCGAACCTGTCTGATTCCTATCGTGTGATTTTATTGCGCGCATTCGAGATCGGAATAGTGAAACAACTGCGGTTTAATTTGGTCTCGTAAATAGGTCATTTATTCGTGGAATGTGGCAATAAGAATACCTTCTTCATTTGAGTGGTTTGATGGGTAATAGAATTCGAAATATCCGGATCGGGAATGGAGTTTAAAAAAAAAACTGTGGCCCCCCTGACGGCCGAAGGGCTATCATGAGGTAAAAATAATTTTTGCCACGTATTCATGAGAGAAACTGGTTTATCTTTATTTAGGTATGGAGGCGTCCATTAATCATTGAGCACTTCATTGGCCGTCTGTGCAACCCCTTCCCCTGCGTGCCAATCGTGACTTTCTCTCGGGCTTCCCCATCAGAATCACGTGCCCCTTGTGTGATCAGTTCCCTGGGACTGCTTTCAAGCTTGTCCTGAGCTTCAGATTTGATGGCAACTGCGTGAGCCGAAATTTATGGAAAATTACACCTTTTATTTGTATGCCGATTGGAAAATCATGCTTTCTCTGATAACAAGCCTGAGTCTGTGAAAAGTCAAAGCCGGATTAAGAGCTTTTTAGTGATTGCCAATCCCGAGGTGGCAATATCACCGCCGTTTCTATTGAATTGACGCAGTTTGCTATAATCATCGCAGTAATCTGCGAGTAACTCGGGAACCAAATCGTTATTCCGCTCTCATTTTATGTCCATTTTATTCCTTTAATAATTATGACCCTATTATTAATTTTTAAATTAAAGTGACGTGTTGTTTTGACTCAATGATTAAACTTTTCCCTTTATGGTGCTCATTCTCAACCTGAAGTAAGTATTTTTAATGGTGCGCAAAGTTTGTATCGTGTTTACGCAAATAGGCGAACGCTACGGGGACCATAAATGTGAAAATGATAACACTGCTATCGTTTTACGATCCAGCATCCTCAAGCTATACGGCTTATTTGTGGCCGATTAAGGCATTTACGGAAAGTATACTTCTTCGTTGTAAATGCGGGAATATGAACGGCCCTCTTTTAATTGCCATAAATAAATTTTAAAAGTTTCTCAAATGGACGCTAGCTGTTAGCCGTACTTTTGAGCTCGGGACCTGTTTTTGCCTACTAATGTTCATTTTCGTATGCACAAGTGCCATGATACTAGTGAATGATAGCCTACTAAAGAGATAAGGTGTCTGACTTGAACGTCCCGGTGAATTTTACTCCCTTCAAGATTGCATTAGTAATGAACGTTCTTCCTTTACTATCTATACGGGGAAAGTACTTGCGGTTACTTATTACGGTGACCTGATGGCTACTATTCTTACATATTTCCTGGAATTTGCTAAACTAAACTTTCCACCTTAATTCGAAAGGTGGTGGTTGGTGTAGTGGACTATGAAAAGACAATCTGTTCGTAGGAACGTCTTATTTCACGCTCTTTCAAACACCTCTTGTTTCTGTAAGGAATGAAGTAAAAGCGCATTCAAGAGGCGAAATAATTGCGAAGAAAAAACTGATGAAAATGAAAATGGTGTCTGAAAATATTTTAGATTCTGTCATATTGAAGATTAAGTTTTTAATCTCATCGATGTAGGTATTTTCAGTCGATTTCCTTTTCTCGCTAAGGGAATCGGCATAAAGGTGTAAGGACTGAACTGTTATGAAAAATATGGCGTTGGTCAAAACCGGGAGCTTTAATGTGCCGGGTTGGATATCTGTCTACAAGGTCACCAGGAGTAATCAACTTTTAATGCTTTTAATGCGCTAGATTATGTCATTACTGTTGTCGTTTTTGGGAAAGAACCGTGGGATATCGCGAGAACAATTCTGACAATCTCGTAATGCGACCGTTTTTTCGTGGTGAAACTGTTCTTGATTACTGTAATATAACTATGTAGTAGATGTTTGAGGTGAAACATGCGGAATTTGGAAACTACGACCGCGCCCAAATGATGGGATAGGTGCATACGACTTCCCTTTATATTTCTCATATTATTAGGCTAGCAAGAGCATGAATTTTATGTAGTAATAGTCGTCTTAGGTTGTAGGGGTTACAGCGGCTAAGGTTATATCGCGGGGATGTCATGCTGTGTGCGGGATTCGAATCTGCGACCTTTGGGTTGCCAGACCAGCGCGTTATCGACCGGACTATCATTGGTATGGTTTTTTTTAGTTTTTTTGCTGTTAGCGCCGTATTATTTTTCGCTGCCGGTGCATCCTCTTCGTTAAACTACCAGATTATGTCGCCTCGTTTGTTCTTGCAATTTTTTTGCACTATTGCCGTTATTTCCATAAAATGTTATTACCGAAGACCTATACCTGGTCAGGTCTGTTTTTAAATGGAAGATTAACTGATCCCTGAAGTGTTTGTCGCGGAGCAGAAGAAATGGTATATTTCCCCCACACACTTCTCGTAATAATTTGTCTACGTGTGGTATGAATGGATAAGCATCAAGGGTTTATTATTCGTACGGGAAAAAGTACTGAAATGAGCCACGAAAAGTGTTTCCTGTGTATAAATTGTCAATGATTTTATATTAATCTATCCGCACACATTTTAAATAATTTTGCTTGAAAAAGTAATTATGTAATTATTGTAGTAAAATCTCTCTTGGCCTACATTCTGGTGGAACGACCTAGTGATGAAGTTACGACCGTTTACTTGCACGCGTGCCGGACCGCGTTGACAGTTAAAAAAACAAACCTGCTGCACTAACAGATGCCTCAATCGCGTTTCTCGGTAGCCATTCGCGTGCCGAATCCTAGACTTGCTTGATGGGATCATTCCCGCGGGCCGTATGCCAGCCCCCAATGTTTCAGCAAGATGACGGCCTGAGGAACCGCGCCTGCCACGAACGACACGAGGTCTGGATCTTGGGTCCCGCGTGGTGCGCGAATCGTATATATAGCGTCGCGGCAAGTGTCGTGAGAAGGGTGGTCGCGAGCGGTGCGCGCGCCGCAAGTTGCGAGAGAGGGTCAGATATGGCCTAATTTCTCCCACATCACGGGCTCTTTCCCCTGCACTCTCTGGTCATTCGCTCTCCTCGTGACCAGGAGGTGACCCTCCCCGTAGGCCATGCCCTACCGCATGGGGCTCCTTGGCATGGCCCGATCGACTCCGAGCGTCACCGTGGGTGCGAGGATGAGGGCGGTGATTTCGCAAATCGCCGTCATCTGTCGCTTCCCAAACCCCTCAGGGCAGAGAAGTTGGCACCCGCGTCATGCCTACGTTTATTCGTTCTTGATTTCATCGTATTACTACCGTTTTCCTGCCTTTGTTCTCCCCTCAAGTTCATCTGAAGGTGGATCGTAGAACTCTTACACTTTCTTTTAATGAGGGTTATGCATTCGGGATTTTTGTCATGTTTGGCCAGCAAACCATGTTTTCGTGTCACTAGTACGTACAGAATAAGAAATTTACTTAAGTCTTTTCGTAGAGTATGATATGACTAAACCTATAACAACAACAACCTGGCAACACTCTGTGGCTGCCTAGGCGAACTGCTGTTATGCACGGAGAGAGGTATTCTTCGAAATTCTGTGCCATAAGTCTCTTTAGGTAACCCTAGTTAGAGACGCACGATATAGGGATTTCTTGACTCTTTTTAAAGACGAAAATGTATATCATTTAGGTTTACGTGACGAATTTCTGTCGAATATCGATGTGGAAATATCGAGAAACGATTAGGACAGTACGGTAATACTGTAGTTTCCTTCTGTTTTGGATGCGACTCAAAACGTGAAGACGTTCGGTAGATATTCATGTGAAGTGCCCCTTTTCATTTCCTTTTTCCTGATCGGAGTTTTTCGTCATCGTTTTCGGCATTGTCATCTACTGTATACGATTTTAAGTTGCAATATCAAAATTTTTTAGTCGGGAAATGAGCTGTTAGGAGGGTGGTAGCCCAGTCAGTAAAGCGTTGGTCCGACTGGTTGTCCCGTGTTCAGATCCAGGAGCGGTCTTTTTTGACGCATCCAACGGAAGCGTAGCTGTGTAACAAAGCTGTCTGAGCACAAGAGTTTTATGGGTAATCACAAACCGCACGGAATTGAGCCTGCCCCCTAACATGATATGTGAATTTCGCGCGCTGACTTCATACTCTTTGAGTCCTACCCTCACCAACCTAGACTGAACTGGGGATTAAACTCTTATGGTTTAATTAAACTGTGCCTGGCATATCCCAGTAGTGCCCCCAAGTAGTGAGCACGCGTATCTTATTAAATTTTACCTTGACTTTTTCGGAGGCCATGTCTACTTAATTTTTCGCTGGTGTGTGATATGTGACTAGATAAGTAGTTTTCACATTTTTCGCGGGGACTACAGCTATCTCATTGGAATACGATATTTTATTTACTCTTTCATAGATATGAATGGCATTTTTTGTTCCGGCAAGGTTTTTTTTGCTTTTGGCCGTCATCCCTGCTATCAATATCGCTACCGTGGAAGTTCATATCTCCGTAATAATTGCGCCTACCAATTTTCCCTAACTTTTTATAGTTTGATTTGGTATTGCATCTCTTTTGCAACAAAAATAATGTGAGTTGTGTCTGTAGGTAGATCTCGCTTCATCCAGAAGTCCGTGAGTTCGAGTTCCTAGATTGACACAGAATTATTTTTATGAATTGTTTTCATTTTCTTCATAATGCTCTGTGTTACGTCATTTCAAAGTATCTCCCTAACTATACTGCTTTTGATGAATGGAGACAGGAGGCAGTAAAATTTTATAATTTTGGTATTTAAATACCGCACAGATTATCCTTCTCTTGTTAACGAATGCTTTTAATGTCACGTAAGTCGTAAAAGAATGGTTAATATCTCTTTCTGATTATGCTTTTCCATTTATGCTTGATCCAAGGTCAAGTTGTCCGCGTTCTGGGACCCAGAGGTACCCGTCCCGAAACTGGGTGTCATTTTGTCAGGAAGCAAACATGTAAGCAACGACTAGACATCAGAGAGAAGTAATGAGATCTCTTTCCACCGATTCGAGTGGGTTTATGGCGAACATTCCGTTAAAGTTATGTGTATCAGGCAACCGCATTGCAATTTATTTCCTGAGCAATCCCTGATCTCCTATTAATCGAGAGTTACTCGACTACTTTAAAGTTAATAATGATAATTTTGCGTTCCTTTTACTCTTCAATTTTACCCCAAGTTAGAGGTAGTTGCTGTCCCTACAGATATCCAAATGTTACATGTTTGAAATTGAGAAGTAAAGCTTTTGCTTTCTAATGTATCATGTTCTGGGCTTTAAAATCGAATAAAACACCATTTGTCGTGTTACTGGATTTCCATGTGCAAATTGATTTCTCGTCGATGCTTCTTCATATATTAAGGATTGCTTCGAATGCCCGCGGAAATCGGAACGGCAGAGTATCAGGCCGAATTCGCACCGCGGTCTGTGGAGAAACAGTAATAAAAACAGTAGATAACTATTCTTGTTGAAAAGGGTGTTGGTAGGCGTCAAAAGATGTGCTTCCTTTGCGTAAATTGCCAATAGCATTATATTAGTCTCTCTGCAAACATTGAAGATAGTTTTGCTTGAACTGCGCGCCACGATCCTCATTTCTTAAGGTGCTTCATCCTTATTTTTTAGCGACAGTCGTGTGGAAACGTTTCGCTTCCGTTGGCTCCTGATAAGCATCCATCGTAATTCGAGTTTCCTCTGTGCGTTGCCACGTTGAAGTCTTTCATCGGTTAAACCTCATTTGAATCGCTTGCTTCGTTGGTGTTATATTGAATGATGGCCTCCTTTCCCGCCCGTATTTATATTCTCGCTTCGCTCGGTGAGTCTGTCGACATAAATTTCAGTGTCGTGATTACCGCGGGCTCATTCATTGAGATAAAACCATGATGTGCGCAAGGTCAAGCAGGAGCATGCCCAGTGAATGGGGTGGAAGGAGAAGGAAGGGAGCTGGTGGACTGATTGGGGACCATCATTATTTCATCCGGTAAATCGTAATAGTGGATGAATTTAGTTAATCGGTGTCTGGGTCCTGTGCTGACCCCCTCCGCCCTTATCTAGCATGAACTGGTTGTGGTGAAGGCGGTAACCACCAGTGCAAATGACGGTGAAATGATTGTCTGGTTCTGATGATGGCTACAGAGATGTGATCGGGATGTTAGCACCCCCATGGCAGCCCCTAACTGCGCAAATTTATTCCAGCCGGTTCCTCCGTATGAACATAAAGGGAACGGAGTGAATAGTTCATTAATAGAGGCTTGACTGTGATTTATGGCGTGTTAATAAATGTCGTCAATGATCACATTCTAGTATTTTTGTTTGGCGTAATAATTGTATTGAAGGTAATGGCCGTTTGGTGCCATTGCAAAGGGGTCCTTCACAATTAAAACGGTGTCTCAATTAATTTTTTGCTTAACCACAAAATATGTCACGTTCTGTAATGTTCCGGAACGAGGTTTGACCTCCCTTTAGCCATCGGCGTTTGTTCTATGATTATTCAGCAGTTGATAAAGTTGTCAATTGAGACGTGTGTTTATTGTTTTTGTCTTTTTTGTGTAACTGTCTTTATTCAAAAATATTTTATCTAACGAATGGATTTATTTTTCAGGTATGTATCTCCTTCGTTCTCCAGAGCTGAAAATGAGGCATTACCTTGAACCTCCTTGGATGTGTATCCACACCGAGCAAGTGAAATATTTTGTTATTATTAATATTGAATCAATAATTTTTTGGTCAAGTATTGTCTGTTTAAGTAACTATTGTTCCAATTGCAAAAGTGGACTCATTTCATCTTCAGTTGGCCGTGTCAAGCTAAGGACCAAGTGGTTGATGTATTTACGTTAAATAATTTTTCACTGTGAAGTCGGGGGTTTTTTGAAGTAGATTTCTTCTCATGATTATGCTTAAAACTTTCATGTCTGCTTTACTGCGGTCAAAACATTTTTTTACCCCAATGATTCATCCGGTTGTATTTTTGAAATTATTTTCTGTGTTGCCTTTTAGAAATAGCTAAAAGAAACTGTGCAGTCACTCTTGTTTTATCTGAAGTGTATTTAAGTTGTTGCTGACATTAGTAAACTGTTATTACCAATATTTTTATGGTATGCTGGTTTATCTTGTCATATACCGTATTCATGATTGGCATGTGAAGTATTGAATTCACTCGCCGTGCATGCCTACAAAGCCGTTAAATGTTATTAAGGAGCTTTTGAGAGTTTTTACGAGTTTCTTTCGCAAGAGTTGTTTATCCATATAAGTGCGGTCGTTGAGTGGTTTACTTTTCGATCAAATTTGTGACGTGGATCCATCTTTTAACCATATTTTCACGCAGAAGCAGGACTTATGTTGTTTCTCTGCCTAGCGATCAGCGAGGTCACGGCCATTGACCACTCTTAACCTGAACTGCCAGAGATGTTCAATTTGTGCTTAACCTAAAACGTACTATGCCTTGTATTTGAGTCCGTAAAATGTGATTTTCGTAACAGTTTTTGAGGTTAGTACTTCGTATAAATTCTATTACACTAAAAAAATATTCATTTTTGAAAATGGCAATGTTAGTCATTAAGCCTTAGTTTATAAATGTTCTATCAGTTGTTCTATCACTTCTATCAGCATAGTGGCGACAGTGAAACTCGCCGTGATATCTTTTGTCTTTCAGTATTTTTTTTTCTTTCCCATAAAATATCAATTAAAATGGACATTACTTGCCTATTTTCACCTGAGCTCCCCGTTCGAGCATTAACGATTCTGCCTGTGGGTGAAGGCTGTCTGTTTTTTTTATGCGAGGGAAACGAGAAATTTTTTTTTGCCATCATTCTGTCGTTTGAATTTGTGGTCCTGTGGTTCCCACGGAAAAAACATATAGTCTTCCTCGCGAAGAAAACTACCGACGTTTTTGCCGTTATTACTTAATGGCATTAAATAGTTTGTAGCATCGGGTGCGTGGTGATGGATTTGGAGGCATCCATCAGAATCGGACGAGATAAAGGAATTCATGACAAATCAGCGCGGGCCTGCGTGCGTCAATGTTAAATCTTAGGGGTGTTCGCTTGCGCCACCCGGCACCACATTCGAGTGCCAGCGGGTAATTTTCCCAGCAATAGTAAAAAATACGCCGAAGCGGAACATT
Source organism: Platycnemis pennipes (assembly GCA_933228895.1). NCBI lineage: Eukaryota > Metazoa > Arthropoda > Insecta > Odonata > Platycnemididae > Platycnemis > Platycnemis pennipes. The sequence goes on from OW121846.1 coordinate 83,468,312, forward strand.
TACCGGTCGTGGTAGCCTGGTCGGTTGCGCGGCGGACTGGCAATCCGAAGTTTGCGGGATCGAATCCAGCCCAGAGTAGAGTAGTGTCTGTCCTAGGATCTAGATTATATATTACATTGCGAAATAGCCTCAGCCGTTGGAGCACCTAAAACCCAAGACTGCCACTAGCAGGGCTTTGCTACCTGATAGGTATCACTTAAAGCAGGAGGACCGTCTTGGAATTGCATCTGTACTCTTGGGACGTCGGATATTACATGCCTTCAATAAAGCCCTTGTGGACAGTAATTGGGAAAGTCATTGTTACTGAGGGGTTCGTATCGTATTACAGTGCTTTAATTCGTTTCGGATCATGAGGCTATTGCTATCTTGGATTATTTTTCGATATTTTCGTCTGTGGAGTTGTTTGGGTGCTCTATTTTCGATTATACAGAGATGCGGTCAATAATTTTTCAGGCCAAGTATATTGCAGATAAATTCAACGTGCTCATGGGACATGGGGCCATGTGACTCGCTGTAGCGCTAATGGTATTCATGACAACACACTAGGGTCAGTAATTGCTGCCATTAGCCGTTACTTTTAGCGGATAATCTTTTGGAATGGATTCCTTCCTTATTTCGTTCTGAGCGGTATATCGTCACTGGCTGCCGACTTTTATTACCTTCCGCCGAAATAATGTAGAATCTACATCACTGAATATTATTACGAAAATAGATAAGTATAGAGTGAGGGCTGCTGTATTATTCACCTTCGAGTTTCTCATTATGGGGAGGTGGGTCAATGAGGTGAGCATAGTTCTCACTGCTTAATGGCTGAAATTCTGTTTTCTTTCTTCCCATGTAGTACTTCAACTTTCAAGCATGGTTTGCTCCCCAGAGAGACTATTTGGTGAAAATGAATGATTTTTCAAGAACTTAAAATAGACAGTTTTTCTCTTTTGGTATGATTAGATTACCATAATATAGCCTGCCTGCAATTGTTCTCCCACCTTCTCTGTTCATTTTTATGTAATACTGCCGATAGCATATATTTCACCGGGAGTACCTACCGTAGACTTATTTTTAGGTATCGTGATAATCTTGGTGATACCTCGTTCTTTTCTTGAGTAATGTTCTCATGGATGGAACTAAGTGCCGCCCCAAGTAATCGAGTAACATCATATACATATGTTATCGCTATACTACATCCATATATTTTTTAAGTATTGATGTAAGTACGTTTTTTCTCATCGGTCTGCATCGCTACCATGTCATAACAGAATGTTGTGCCACGAAACATTTTCAGAATCATTTTTCCAGTTTTCAAAAAATCCATCATTACCTACCCTTATCGGAAGAAACTATCAATCAATGAAACGCTATTCGGCTGTCAATCGCGGTGACTTACTCTGCATTTGCATGCCCTAGGAATATCCTCTGAAATGGATTGTTCAGCCTTGGATAATCTCTTTCCATTGATCCTTTCACTTTTCACATTAACGTGTACTTCATTTTCTCTTGGTCTTGTCTTGTCTTGTGCTTTATTTTAATTTATTTTTATATTGGTGAGAATTATATTTAGATTAGTCGTGACTCTCCGCGTTGATCGTTTAATCATATTCATTTGGAGTTACTTCAGCGCCATCCGTGGGTAACTACCATGTTTTGTTTCAGAATATAGCTACCCTGCCCTAGCGTTTTACTATTCGGCGTTTTTAGAATTAGTTGTAGTTTCATGTACAAATGGATAATTTGTGGATAATTTTTTTGCATAAAAATATAGTGGTCGATAACACACTTCATTATAAGAAGTTTTAGTTTCGGAACCAAAATTGTTTGATACTCTTGCTTCTGTTAAAAAGAGTACCTCGAGGGCATTAAAATAAATTTGCCATATTTTTATTGCAGCACCTTCAGACTAATTCCAATAGTTTTCCTATCATCAGGTTTCCTGCATATTATTCCGTTCACCTGCGCTAAATGAAATTCCTTCCACCTACTCAGTTCCATTAGCTCAGTTTTTTCCCTTTGATTATGCTCGTTGAATCTCCTAATAGGGGCGAGGTCAAATCCCCCCACAATAGCCAGATTATAATTCTGAATCCATCGTTAAAATAAATTATGTGAGACCGTTAAGACTATTCTATGCTGTTAAAGATGTCGGATTACAGTAGCACTCACTCAACGTGGTTTCGAGATTGACTCCTTGACACACTGCATTGCCAAGGTTTCAAACTCGCCTTGTGGGGTGAAGCATGCGCGTGCATTCGTGTGCATTCGCATTTACCCACAATTACATAATTAAAGGCCGGCATCCTGACACGGCCTCGCGACGACTCGCGCAGCGTGACGTAGATGTGGATATGTTTCGCTGTGTAATTTCCCTCCGTATTATTCTTCAGCATGAGCAAGAAGCCCTGAAGGCAATATCTACATCTACATAATACCCTGCAAGCCACCATAAAGGTGTGTGGCAGGGGGTGAAATCTCACCGAACATGCACTGCATATCATTCTTAAAAAAAGAGATTAGTAATAATATTCTAGTCTAAACTTTATTTATTTTAAAAAAGATAAAAATAGCAAAGTAAGTCTACGTTTCAACCTGCGGTCTGACAATGATTCCCATTTTAATTCATTTAATAGACTGGTTAAGCTAATATGGTTATCGTACCGTCCCTTTACAAATCTTGCCGATCTTCGCTGCTACCGTTCAAGTTCATTATTTAGGCCGATTTCGTAGGGCAAAGAATACCAGTAGCGCTGATACGTGTTCGGTCCACATCACATCATTGATTCTTGGTGCCACCGGTTTGGTTTGGTTTGTTCGACACTTTCCCTGTCCGTCGTTCTTAGCTGCGATCCCCTTCGCTAATCCTCCTGAAACATACCAGTTATAATTTGGGCAGTGCTTTTATTTGTTAATCAGCTGCGTAGTTCCATTTTAATATATAGTTTACTCGATGAACTTGAGACGCCTATGTATTATGCTAACAAGGTAATATTGAGGTGTGCAAGTCATTCATCATGTTTTTCGAGGCATTGAGCTTCGCGTATGTTATTTATTTTGTAACTTGTCTTGCAATACCTAAGTCTCCCTTTTTATCATGTTGTACTGTCACAGTACGTTTCATTTTCTTTGCACAGTTTTCAAATAATCCTGTGCGTATTATTGCGCGAAGTTCATAATTTCATTTTATATCATTGAGTTAGATAAGCGATCGTGGTATATAACTAGCTTTCATTACCTCCCAATTACGGTTTTACACATTTCGTCAGTTCATAGTAGTAAGTTGTTTTAAACTTAGGCTTTAGGTGCTCCTACGGCTAAGGGTATTATCGCTCCGCATAACCAAAACTCTTAATCCATAAACAACCCAGACATCTATGAAATCTTCAGGTGGGATTCAAACCTGTGAACTCTAGGTAACCAAGTATGCGTGTTGTTATCGACCGTGCTATCCCAGCTAGGTGAGTTCATTTTTTTGTGAAACTGAATATCTGCTAGAAAATAACTTCTTCACGTCTCGTTGTGCTATACTCAACTTAACATTAACCTTTTTAAATATCTTTGATTAAGCTCTCATTTTATTGGAGAAAATATGGAAATGAGGCGCATTTATTTCCGCACTTGACGAGGAACTATTCCTCTGCACTGTGGGTGTCCACAACAAAATTCTTCTTTAAATTAAATTATATTTCTATCTAGCTGGATTTTTGTCTGCAATCGGGGTAGCTCTCAAGAGGTATTACTCAGTGATATGTGGTCGAAGCTGTAGACCTCGGGACTACTGATCAAAGACGAGGGGAACAACATTCATTAAATTCGCCCAAACTTCTGGCTTACTGGTTTCGCGTGGCTCTTGTTCTGTAAAGTATAGTTTTAAGCTCTTCGGCACCATTCATCCAACAGCTTTAAATTCAAAACGCCAAGCATAAAAAAGCGGCTGTATTAAATCAATTATTTAAGTTAAAATGAAGTCCATACGCGCCTTTGTAGCAGCTCGCAGAGACTAACACGTAAACGTAGACGTCGGTTTAATGACGTTAAACCCATTTAAGTGGTAGAGAATCGCCAAGTATTTGATATCCTTTTTTAAATTCGGGGAGCTTGTCGTTTTTTTCAGAAGTAGAGGGGGCTAATTAGTTCAGAAATGAGCTGCGCCTCTTATTGGTAGTCTCAGAACAAAGGAACGCTTTCAGTTTGAAGTCTTAATGAAACTGCGGCCACTGAGTCTCTCGGGTAGCTTTTGCTTTCTTATCTTCCTGCTCTGCTACCTGAAGGAATGGTGGTGGAGGTCTAGGTTGTCTGTGAAGCAGTGAATCATAGTTGCTTTTTAAATCTCGAATAGCAACCGTTACGCGGCGCATCCTCCTTTTCAGAGAGATAAACTAGGTCATTAACTTTTGTGGTTCTTTTCGTGTTCTCAAATTATAGATTAATATGAGCATTAAAACGTGTGTATGGCAGTCAGGTGAACGCTCGCATAAGTGATCCTATGCTTAACGAAATATTATTTATGCTCCGCGGCAACGATTACAGCGTTTTCAATTATCATAATATATGCTTAAAACAGTATGGCTTTACAACACAGCACTTTCTGCCATTAGGTCTGGTCTGTTATGTGCGCTTTAAATTGCAAATTCTTCGGTCCTTCATTCTATACGGATGAATGTGTAGCGAACCGATGTTTAGCATTTTCTTTTTCTTATCAACGTGTCAGTGACTAGAAGAAGAAAGTGTGTTTAGAATTATTTTTATTTCCAAATATTCTGGGAACTGATCGACAGTAAATATGTCTCTGAATATTATTATTGTATTTCAGAATGTTGGCGGTAAAATGTCAGTCTGGGGAATCTATCTTTATTAGCGAGCGATGAAACAGGAATGTCGCTTTTATTTCGGTGCGTTCTACTCTTTGGTTTCTTCTTATCGCTGTTGCATTGCTGTGAATGGGGTCAGGGAATTATGAGAAATTACCCCATGTGTATTTTAAGCGAGGAAAAATTTACTGCACTCCTTTCCTCTAGCCTTGATCTAGTCTTTTTCACCCTTAGGATGTGCTATCATTATTAACCTTCATATTTAAGGCTAACACCCAAAATTTCTCTTGCACAGGGGGTTAGGGCTGGAGTAATGGCCTCCTCTTCCGAGGGTCAGGTTTCGAATCTCGGTAGTGGGAGAAATACATTTGTGTGTGTGTGTGTGTGACATAGTTGGGAAAGTTACCAAAAAAAATTAACTGAATAAAGTTAAAGTTAATCTCTGCAAAATGTAACTAGTTAAAGTTAAAGGTTCCTTTTCTGAAAACGTAACTGGTTAAAGTTAAAAAAAAGTAACTTTAACGTTAAAAGTTACTTTTTCAGTTACCTTGACAAATTGGATGCTGTGGTAGTAGAGGCCTTGACGGTTTTTTGTTTTGAGAAGCAAAGCGAACACAGAAAATTGACATTGTGGTTTCTTCCATCCGTATCCATTTGTTTAAGAATATTTGAATTGGGGATGTTCGTTGTAATTCCATTTGGTGTCCAGAGTGTTTTTGGTCAGGTTTCCTAGTGTCTGTTGAAAGCATTCGGTGATTTTTCAGAGGTGGAGCTGCAATTCCGGGATTTTTAAGTTGTCGTGAATCACTTTCTGACGAACTATGGCGCATCAGTAATCCGCCGCCAAAGATTCTTCACAGCGTTAGAAAGTGCTTTAAGGTTAGTTTTTGATATCGATCCCCACTTTGCGATATGAAGTATACCTTCACAATTGTAAAATTTCAGTGGACGGCTTGGTTATATAGAGTTAGAGTAGATGCTGAGGCTGTGCCTGCGTACCTTTTCTCGCGATTCACTGGGGGCTGATGCATTGCCGAAGCAATGTCGCCGAGTAAGGCATACGTAGACTGGCGCATTCTAACAGATACGTTAGTTTGAATGAACCCCTCCCCCCCCTTCTGTCATAGGTCATAGGCCCTTCTTTCTCTGCTTCAACTATGTAGTATTGACGACATGATGTCACCGAGTAAGGCATGCTAGCCCTCGTCTCTTTTCTCGTATGTTTTCTCGTCGTTCCTAAACTTTGGCGGTCACTCCCCTCAGCCCCGCTTTTGCTTGGATGATTCGTCTTGGCCTATGCCGTTCATTCTTGCTCAACTACCCTTGCATTCTAAAATATCGTTTTATTTTCCCATTTGTCTGTTTGCGCCCAAATTCGGACATGTTGACATCCACCAAAAATTAACGAAAAAAATTAACTGAAGTTAGTTTTGTATCAGTTAATGCATTATTTTAATGATTAGAAGTTAAAAGTTAGCTCATTTAAAAAGTAACGATTAAATAAATAGTTATCCATATTTTAACGATTAATTTTAATCGTTAATCCTATGGTGTGTGAAGAGTGAATGTCCAGTCCCTCCTAAATTGATGAGGGAAGAGAACTTTGGGTTTATTACTCCAGCCTTCGGTTGGGACGGTAAACTGCGGACTATTGGTGCATTTCGTTAAGCGCAGTCAGATTCCGATGCTGGGTTTCTCTGTATCCTGTCTCCATTCCCTATACTCCTACCCCTCCGAATAACCTTCCTTTCCTAAGTGGCGCAAATGACTATAGTTGTCTGCCGTCCCCCCCAAATGACAACTACTAATTTCTTGCACTCAAGGTTTGTGGGTTTTAATTGAGACTTTTCCATTTCTCAATCTCTATTTCTCCTCTTGCTAATAACAAAGCGGTTCTATTTGAATACTCCCTCGAAATTATCTTTCAATCCGTCACGCTTTGACGTTACACGGCTTCAATTTCTATGGATTGGTGTTAGGTATGTTATGGACGCAATCGCGGTTAAGGAATAGCTCTTTTTATGTATCGTTTCCATGAAAGGTCAGCTGTAGTGCTGAGACCAACATTTTCCTGTTTCCTTTTATGGCGTTGTCGTTCGCAAGTCGGGGATATTAAAACTATGTGATTTTATTGTGCAAATGCCTATTTTTGTTTGATGGCTTTTGATCGTGACTACTGGCCGTTATTTTGAGATTTTCAACCGGGAGCCAGTAGCACTTATAATGAGAACTTTCTTTCCTCCACTTATTTTTCGGTGAGCTCAAAGAGTGGCTTACGAAGTAAAAAAAATCCTCTAACGATTCCATTGTCTCCAAGTGCCATTACTTCTTGTCTTCCCACCCACACCTCTCGCCTGCTCAGAATTAAGAATGAGAGGATAAGATGCCAAAGGCTACAGGGACAGGATATATTGAGATTTCTGAAATGTTGCATGCCTGTACGGTATTTTTGTCTCCGCGAAAGAAATAAAAAAATCTAGTGGGTTAAATTATTGCCCCTCGCCGGCGAACCATTCGGAAAGCTGCCCGTGTAAAAAAAACCCGCGACCCTAGGTTGTCTGTGTGTCTTGGATGGGAAGTATCTTCCGGGGCATTGAATGAAATAGCCCTCGGATCCCTTTCGTTTGACTTAATAATAGCGCTTAGCCCTGTTTGTGGTTCCTATGTGGCTTTTGTTGAATGAATTCGATCGTCTCAGCTGGCTCACAGCCAAGCCTCGAGACGGGGTCCAATTGTATTTCAAATATCATGTTACGCATTCGTAATTCCTTTCTCTCGCGTCGTGGATGTGTTTTGGGAAGAGGGTCTCCTCCTCCTCTGCTGCGTGTCTTTTCATCATGATGCCATTTTGATGAGATGAGTTTAAAACATGTTGCTGCGTCTTTGAATCCCTGAAACCTTGCCTCGAGGCAATAAATGTGGCAAAATGCTGCGATTAATCTTCTAATGTGTCCCGCTCACGGCGAATATTACACTTTTACGTAAAATTGTCACACTGTTCCATGTTGCAGGTTTTCCATCTCAAGTATGGAGGTTTTTCAACGCTTCTGCATGCGTTCAATTCCCAAATATCAATGATCAATTCCTAATCATCAATGATCAATTCCTAATCTCGAATACCAGGTACATACCTCAGTAATGAGCTGTCAAAATGTGTGCTGATAGCCCAGATTTATAGTGTCTAATTAGCTTTAACCGACAGTTTTCTGTGGACATAAAATGATGTCGTGGTTACCGACCGATGCGAAGTATATCAGAATCAAAATATTGATTATTCGATGTGAGCAATAACTAAAGTAGTTTCTCCTTAACGGTTCTCATGCCATAAAATATTTAACTTCATGTTACAAAAACGAGCTTGAATGTTTGCGTGACGATGATGTTCACTTTAATTTCACCGTTCATGAACCAGGCATTATTCAGCTACTGTTAGTTTGAATATGCCGTTTGAAAGAAAAGAAACGGCTACTTCCTTTCCCTTTTAAAACGTAGGGAAATGCATCTTGAAGTAGCGAAACCCACAAGGGAAGAGATCTTAGGCGGTCCCGGTGGGTCCAGTCCCACGGCTGCGATGCCGATGGGAGGTGTCGCGGTTGAGGGAATAGAACGTGGACCTAAACAGTTTAAAGGAGCCTCCTGCACTGCGGTGGCATTTCTAATGGCATTTCGCAGCGAAAGGCCATTGTGTTGCGAAATTGTCCGCGTAGATTTTCTGGAGGTCACCATATTTCCGTGGTTCCTTTCATGGGGTCGATCCGTCCTTGGACGCAATGGTGCGCCGCTGTCTCCACCCCCCTCCTCCGCGGTCACCCCGATAGTCCCTCCGATTCATATTTAACCGTGCCCTGCCTTATAATTACAAGAAATGCTCGTAAGCATAACAAAAATCCGCCTTATATTTGCCTTACGTGTGTGTTTTTTACCGGGCGTATCACAGTGGCATTAATTAAACACAATGATATACGGATTATAAAATGGCATCTTTACTCAACGTCATCCGCGAGTCAAATTTAAAAAAATAAATAAATAAACTTGAATTATCCAGTGTTTCGGGTGACTGGCGACATGATTTTGAGCTGCTCGTGGTTTTTTTTATCAAGCTGTGGCATCTATGGATGGCTGTTTTAACTGATTTCCGGGCGTCCTTTCTGTAGAATTTCTTTGCCGAGGAATAATCGGAGGCTGCTCTTTACTGCTATTTTCGCTTGCGTAATAGTAGTAGATCTCGGTTTTAGTTGCCCGAACGGCTGAGGTTATATCTTTCCGCCTAACGTGAGATATTAGTCGTTAAGCCAACACAACATCCATTCTTGGGGCGAGATTCGAGTCCGCGACCTGTGAGATGTGAGGCCGGCGCGTTGGCGATGTGCTACCGCGGCCGGCTTTTCAATTGCCTGTGAATGGCACTAAGCATTGGCCGGTCACGAGCGTAATGCAACCCGTGTTAGGCGTTTCCAATTTTTATGTGCCGAACTTTCAGCGTCGTGGACGCGACGTATGCACGCGTGTAGGGCATCTAGCGACAGCTAGCCTCGAGCGGAAGTCGTGGTGTTCGGGGACGCAGTGGGATGCCCCCCTAACCTCCCCCCCCCAGCAGTGCTCGTGGCGGGTGTACTTTGGTCGGAGGAGGAACAGAAGGGAACCCACAAAAGAATCCTTGTTTTGTTTTGGCAGCCACTCTCCGCCGCCTGTCTCTGAAGCACAGAAATATCGTGGCAAGGGTGTGAGGTAGTGTCGGGCGGAAGGACGAAGGAAGGTTCGAGTCTGACCCCTTGCTCCCTTCTCCTCGCCCCCTTTCACCTTTAATATTTCGCCCTCATTTCAGTCCCTCCCTCCAGTTCACCGCCCTTCCGCCCCGATGAGCTTAAAACGATATCGTTTCTCCCTCCGTTATCCTTTCACTTTCAATGCACTGGATTGCCTCTTCGTGTCCATTCCCAATCTTGGATTAATTTTGTGAATTAATTTAGTGCTGGGTTCAGAGGTGCTAGGAAAAGGGGAAAGGAAGGTGCAGAAATGCATGCGTAGTATCGTTTTGTCATTTTTGTAGTTGGTTTAATCTGGAAAATGTGCGTGAAGAAATGCTTAGAATTCGAAGGGGAACACGGCTGCTACGAAATGTGGACTGGGAACCCTTAAAGATTTGTAAAATCAGTACAATATTAAGCATAGTGCTACTACATCAGTTATTCCCATATAAATGTGGTTACGACAAAGGGGAATGATTATTGTCGTACTGCGCGGGCAGGCCAGAAACTTTTCTGGAAAATAGCCACTTCTAAGCAGCTGAGGTCGCGCGTTAATTTTTTTTCGTGATATTTACGACCACGATACAGTAAATTGGAAACACCAGGGTATCTTTATTTGTCGTCTCTCGTTTTTCTATCCTCCTTTATGGCTGAAGACAGAATCCTCTACTCCTTGGATAAATTTTAAGGAATTTTATGGGCGATGACATCTGAAAAAAATGTTATTTGTAATGTAAATGATATTTGGAGATATGGGGAAAAATCGCCATAAACATAGGGTTTCACTACATTTGACACTAATAATGCATATTATCCACAATTTGAAAACCGCTGCTCTCAAAATCCGTGACCATGACGGCGTGACATCATGAAATGGGTGTTCAGATTCTGATTGCAGGCCCCTGGGCCAGATAAGGCATACAGAGCCTTCATCAGATTAGATTTCTTCTTCATTTGGCCTGGGCCAATACGTAGCCCTGCTTCCACCCTCAGGCTGCTGACAGGGTTTTACCCTATTAATGGAATAGGTCAGAATAGGAGGCTCGGAGTAAAGTTGGAAGAGTGTGCTTAGGAGAGAAGAAAGGATTTAGGTTTGGAGAAAAAGGGGTGGGCATAGGAAAAAGGGGTCCGTACGTCTGATTGGAGTGGGTTTTGGGTGAAGGGAAGAGATTTACCAAAGGATTTGTATGTTTTACGAAGGGCTTCCGGAAAGGTTGGGATGTTTTTATCTTTGAAAATATCGCTGTTGCGCATAAAACAGGGGACTTTCAGAAATTTTCTGTTGTTGGTTATAGACTCCTTTAATTTTTTATGTTCCTGGGGCTCCTGAATGACCATGTTGGTGCGGCGTATGTTATTGTTGATACCAGTATCTCCACGAAAAAAGATCCACCTTGTCCGAGTTCGAGTCCCCTTAGTGGTGGATTTTTCTTTGTGGAGATTCTGCTATAGTGCATTTCAGCGGGTGACTCCGCTAAGGCATTCGCGACTAGTTCGTAATCTTTGAATACGTTATTTTGCTTCTGTTTTGGCTTGGAACAGCAATACATAAGACAATAATTTTGTCTTTTAATGACAACGGAGAATCTCTGCCGCACTGAAACAGTCTAGGTGAATTCCCTAATGCTTAGTTGATTTTTTAGATTCAGTGTGATTGCATTCAGCCTGAGGTTGCTGTTTGAGTACCTATTCTTCCGAGGTTAAAGTTTACCTAGACGACCTGATAACGTAAGTTGGGTGTTCAGAAGCTGATGGTACCGACCCCAGGGTCAGCTATTTCCCATAGAGCTTTCCCGGCTGCACCGTATTTAGGCACTCTTGCGGTTATGTAAAGTTACTAACAGTCTCGCGCCACGCTGGAAATTAACTTGGATCTCATACCCTTACTGTACGAATTGTACGCAGTGCATGTGCGGGGCCGTAAGAGTGCATAGATCAGGAGTTCCCAAACTTTTTTGCCCCCATTCTCTCTCAACTTTTAGTAAATATACTGTAACCCCCATTGCATTATAAGAAATATTTTTTAGTGTTTTATGCATGTATAAGAAAATATTTGACATATTGCTGGTGTAGGTGATTGACACTACCACATGAAATAGTCCGGAAAGGTTGATAACATTGCCGGCCCCGGTGACGGCGGGGTAAATCCTTCGCCTGTCGTTCGCGGGTTCGAGTCCCGCCCGGGGAGAATTTTTCACTGTCCTGGGCATGGGTGTTAGCGATTGTATAATCTGTTAATTGCAAGAGAGGACTAGACAGTCCTAAATTCGCAGATCAATAAAGACAAATTTAATTTAATTTAATAACATTACTATGTTTCGAATATATATATGGCATAATATGGGTATTTACCTGTATTTACCGTACCCCCTACACAAGATTCTCGTACCCTCTGGGGGTTCGGGTATTCGACTCTCCCGTTAAACTGGACTTCGGGAATTATCAACCTGTTTCTATTTGTGCTCAAATTATCTAGTGTACTTATATGGTTGGATTTCAGATAGGTGCGATTAGTTTAGCGATAATCGAACGGAAGCAAGAATTTGCTATAATGCTGGGCCGAAGGCAAGCCGAAGGACTAATGCCAGATAAGACGTCGAGGCTTCACTTGTTAATCGTCAATGACGACGGAAGACTTTTTCCTTAGTGCTATCCAGAAGGAAGCGTATTCACCATTCATCTCCATCTACATAATACCCTACAAGCCACCATAAAGGTGTGTGGCAGTGGGTGAATTCTCACCAAACATGCACTACATATCATGCATTTAAAAGGATTAGTATTAGTATATTAGTCTAAACTTCACTATTTAAAAAGATGAAAATAGCAATGTAAGCATGCTAAAACGTGCTGTTAGTTGGGTTACCTATGAGTCCTTATACCAATATGCAACTACCTATGCTATGGATTGATTCACTCGTATTGGACATATTTACCGCTATTCATATCCCTAATTGCACGAGAAAAAAAGGACATTTTGCATCTTGTCAGTTCGGCAATCAATTTCTCTAATTTTGTAATTATGGTCCAGTCTACCATAATAAGTTTCAAAATAAGTTTGCTATGAGACTGCTTGTCAAAAGCTTTCTTGAAATCGAGAAATATTGCATCCACTGGAATATTATTTTCGCCAGAAACTAAAATATCGAGGGAAAAGAGAGCAAGTTGAGTTTAACATGATTTACTCTTCCGGAAACCATGCTGAGCATTGGACAATAAATTCTTGCTACCTAGGTGCCACATGACTGAACTGACAATTATATGTTCCAGGACTTTGAATGAAATGGATGTGAGAGATATAGTTCGGTAGTTAGACGACTGCTCCCTATCACCACTTTTAAAAATGGGTGTTACATCGGCTGCTTTCCAATCCGACGTGTTCGGTCAGGGATTTATTAAATACTATTTCAAGGTAGGGAGAATTTTCTGAAGCTAACTCTCTGTATACGCGGGAGGGAATTTGATCAGGGCCAGGAGATTTGTTGGGGCCTATATCTTAAGTAACTTTTCAATACCATTACAGGAAATTTCAATTGGTTGCATTAGCCGCTGAAAGAGGTCAGGTAACACGACAGTTGAATTTCCGGAAGGTGGGTTAAAAACTGTCTGGAAGAAGGAATTAAGCATGTTAACTTCGTCAAGAGTGTTTGTGGCCATTTCACCCTTATCATTTTTAAGTGAATGGACGGCAGACTTATGGCCTTGTACTTCCCTTACGCACGACCAGAAGACTTTTTGATTTTCCTTCAATTGCTTTCCAAGTGTTTTTCTTTTGAACTTTGCAAATGCATAACGAAGAGCTGTCTTTGCAGTGGATTTTGAAATTTTATAGTTTTCAATTATTACATTACGCTCATCACTGGGCATATATTTACTAATTCTTTTCATTTTAGCATGACATTTTCGCTGCCGTCTCAGGGATTTTCTCACTTTGGCATTGTACCACCTAGGTTCAGTGCTTTCTTTTTTTAAATTTACATGGGATATATCTATTGATACCAGAGCTCATGATATTAATGAACGACTTCCATGAACCCTCTATACATAAGCTTATGGAAGACTATTTAAAATCCGATAAGGAATCTCTTAAATAAATTTTAAAATTATCAAAGTCAGCTATTGTAAAAATATAAATCTTTCTTTTTTGTTTAAAATTTTTATCTTATGTTAGAGAGAATTTTGCAGTCACAACTCTGTGGTCACTGATTCCATCAACGGTGTCAATCTTAGTCACTTGTTGTGGGATGTTGGTTGCCAGCAAATCACGAATGTTATCCCCTCTATTAGGTACTGTAGCAAATTGTTGCAGGGAGTTGAGGAAGAATGCATCTAATAGAGTCTCATGGATGTCCTTGTCCCTCCCTCCAGTTTTGAAGCAGTAATTTCTCCAGTCTATTGAAGGTGCATTGAAATCTCCACCTATTATTATATTACGCTCGCTGTTACGGGACGTGATAGAATTTATCTGCTTTCCCAGTTCCAATGGTGAGTCAGCATCAGTGTTTGGGGGGCTATAGAATGCGCAGACAGATATTGGTTTGGATTTAGGGCATGTTAATGAACACCAAACACATTCCAAGGGGTTGTCGGGAAATATTTCTGCTTTTCTAATGGCTGAGTTCTTGACTGCATTGAAAAAGCCACCATCTGTTCGGTTTTGTCTGTCTTTTCTATATATTTTAAAAGAATTGGGAAATATTTCTGAGTCAGGAATGTCATCCTTCAGCCAACTTTCAGTTCCTATAATTACATCTGCATCAGTAGTAAGAATAAGGTGATAGAACTCAGGTATCTTGTTTTTAAGACTTCGACAATTAACTACTGCTACGTAAATATTTTCACCTCGACTATTATTAAGGATACCAGGGAGAGCTGAGGTCTGAATTATTTTGAGGCTCAATGAAGATTTCATAAAATTTATCCGGTAAAGCGACTGTCAACGAGAAGTTATTAACCCCACTACATGACATACTCGTTACCCTACCATCTACCCTAAAATAGGCCTGCATGATCTAATATCCTATCAGCCACGCGTTTGGCGGCGTATGGCGTTGGCGGTCCGGCATTCATTCATGCGCTCGCCAGATAAATGAAAGTGCCTTGTAATTATCCGCCGTACTTAGTAATGGAACCCAATTTTCCGACCAGAGGAAGCATTGCTAGTTGAGAAAATTCAATATTGGTGTGTCAGGATGACATTTGGCATTTGGGACGAATGGGAATTGATGGAAGGAAATGTGTGTAAGGGGTGCTGAAGAAAAATTAAGTGGTCGGATTATCTTTGGGGAGAGGCCATGGAGGAACGCGAAGTCTCCGTGTTTGCATTTAATTGTAATTGGTTCCCTTGTCACTGCGCACAAATTTGGACCCGGTATCCATTCAGTATTTTTGTTTCCAAGAGGAAATCGTGCACAGCATTGGAGTTATGATTCAGTTGCCTATTCCCCTCAACACTCTTCCCTTTTCTCCTCATGGTATCGTAAACCTTTTTTATGCTGTCCACGGAATGCAAATGAATTTGTTAAAAGCTAGAGGGAAAAACCAGTAATTGAGTCTCAGCCATTCTTGAACCTCCTTGTATGGTGAATATCGTGCAGAGCTTATTATTCTGTGATTAAGCTATTTATACGATTAATGATTATTCCCTGAAAATGTGGAAGAATTTTGCTAATGAAACTATAAAATGTGTCCTTGTAACAGTTCTCCTTGACTTCGTTACGGAGGTGCTCTAAAAATGGAAAGATAACAGTTGGAATCGTGTCACTGCTTCAGTTCAAATCATACAGCTGCTCCGGTAGAATCGACGGAACATACAGATCTTAGGTATAGGCGAAATTCCGTGGTTGAATTCTTCGTGTTTTTACCAGGGCCCCGTCCACTTGCTTGTTATTTCACTTGTTAGGCATTCCGTATGTGTAACACAATATTGTTATCCTGGTTTTCAGGGATCAATTTCAATTTAAATACTTCTCTGAAGAGGAGCTCTCCTTTTTGAATTGAAATAAATTTTTATTGCCCTCTGAGTTATTATTTACTGTCTAGACACTCTGCTGTGTACGAACTCAACTTGAGAAATACACCTTGAGAAATATACCTTCTACTAATTCATGTATGATTTGTATCGATTTGTCCGCTTTCGTTTGCGTAATCTTTCATCCTTCTCCTTTTATCGGTTCGTTTATCGTACACCCTTTGAAATCTCTTGGGCCACATTGAACCTGTCTTTCTGTACCTTTCCTTTCTCTCCCTAACTTTCTATTTCAGTGGTGAAAGTTTTTGATGGCACTGTATTTCTTCCTTGTTGAAAAATACTTATGCCATGTCCTGTTTACAGATGATTGGCGTGGGAATGCTTGATTGGAATCCGCTAACAGTCCATTTCCCGCGATATTCCGTGTGCTGGGTCTTTGGAGAGTTTACCTGGATAAACTTTGCCTCCCTACTCTACCCCCCTATTAACATTTGATGACTAGACAGAATTCAAGGTGGCACCGGGATCATAGTTAGCATCCGGTTGATTTTAAGAGGAAAACTATTCATTCCATCCTTTTCCTTTCCGGTGCGATTTTCCCTATTCCAATTGCATTTCTTTGTTGTATACATATTCCAGGATTCCGCGTACAATGGACGCATCGAATAAAAAATGCCCCCAACAGCGTGAATATAATAGGATATGAGGCCGCACGATCTGCCAGGAGGGTATTGCTGCTTAACGGGGCTAGCTCCGAGTCCTCAGGACCCGGAGTTCGAATCCCGTCAGTTATTGCACTTGACTGCACATTGTCACTTGGAGGGCATTCTTGTTTCAGTATCCCGCCGTATCTGATGATGCGCCAAACTGTGATTACCTGGGGGGCACATCTGTAACTTTTATTGACCGTCAACAAACGCCAATTGTCGACTTTCGGAGTTTTTATCGACGGTAGCGAGTCTGGAACTTTAAGCCGTATCCGAATACGCAAATTAGCTGCCTAAATGCCCCCTTTGTAGGGAGGGGACCTTTACTCTTTAGCGACGCCAAAAGACCGACCCTTAATGCTCAGTGATTTTATTTTTTATCACAATTCGTTTTTGTGTGTTAACAAAATATAAAGTTATTTATGTGGTGTTCATTGCTCATAATGGAGCCGGCCGAATACTGCAAGTGTGAGTTTGATATTAATATGTTTTTTACTCCTGGAACAGTCTTGGAACTAATGTCCTCAAAAATAACGAAGATATATTAAAGAGGCAATCATAATGAAAAGGGAAAAATAATTTATGCCTGTATCGTGCTAACGAAATAGCTTCTAAAACAACCGCTGGTAGAGAATCCCGATTCAGGTTTCTGCCTCTCATTTGTTTCATAGTACCATATTGCACCGTTGGTTACGAGACAATAGTTTTCGTAGGAATAATATGCTACCTTTAGTCACCGAGGAATTCGGGCATCTTCGATGGCTAATTGAATGGGACTAATTTCTAATGGCTAAGTAATGCGGACACAGCTATAGTCTAAATAGTTGACGTTTCCGGTCAGTCGATCAAATCGACGATAATTTGCTAGTGACTTCGCTATCGAGCACCGTTTTTGTCGAATTTAGCTTCGACAAAAACGGTGCTCTGATTCGTCGACGAAAATTGGCGGCAAAAGTCACGTACTTGCCCCCCAGGGTGCCTTTCATTACAAGGCAGGCCGGTGCCGATGAGTTTTATTCCCCCTTCCTTCTTTCTCTTTCAACCCCATTATTACACCCATTCTCAGAGGTGCCGTGAGGTGTGGAGCAGATTTTTCTCCAAACACATTGGAAATAATATATTAAAAAATAAGAGAGATATATTGAGGAAGCAATCGTAATGAATAAGAGAAAGTAATTCATTTCTTAATCTTGCTAACGATATTTAATTCTTAGTGGTAAGTGTTCAAAGAATAAAAATATTTTTGCAAACCAGTGAGATAAGTTACTTTCAGACTTTTTTTTAAATGAAAGTGAGGGCTATATCTGAAGGTGCTGTCATGTGAGTTATTGTAAATCGTACAGAAGCCTCCTCTTCTGTCTGCATTATGTCCATTATTTGTGATGAAGCGCCGCAGATATTTACAAAATAAATATCCTTAGCCCCAAATTGCTCCACCAAACCAGCCACTGCAGCAACACCTCCGTTCCTATCCATTTGAGGTACTAAGTAGAGATTCCTTGTACTTGAAGGTAGCCGTGGCTTAGTGTGTAGTCTGAGCGCTTTAAAGCAGCATTTGTGTCGGGAATAACTGGAAATCAAGGCTTTGTAATGCTAGACGTAGTCGGAAATGGCGTAATATCATACCGATACAGCGAGTAGTTGATAAAATAATAATGTAATATCTGTCTATTCTCGAGTTAAAGCCAAAGCATGCTTTGCGCTTGAGAAAGATTTTTTTTATACAAAACAGAAATTCTCCGGTGAACATCTGTTGTACTCCAAAAAATAGTAGCAAAACGAAAGAGCTTCTAAAAAACCGCTGGTAGATAATCCCGATTCAGATTTCTGCTATTCATTTGTTTCATAGTACCATATTGCACTCTAGGCTACGAGACAATAGTTTTCGTCAGAATAATATGCTTCCATTCCAGTCATCGAGGAATTCAGGCGACATCGATGACTAATTGAATGTGAATAATTCCTAATGGTTACTGAATGCGGACACAGCTATATAGAAGGCTAAATAGTGTACGTTTCCGGTCGGTCAATAAAATTGACGACTTGTTAGCGACTCGTAAGCGTCGGCAAAAACGGTACTGCAATTTATCGATGGAAATTGGCGACAAAAATTACAAACCCCCTAGGGTGCCTTTCATTACAAAGCAGGCCGGTGCCGATGAGTTTTTCTCCATCCTTCCTTCTTTCTCTTTTACCCCCATTATTACACCCCTTCTCGGAGGTGCCGTGAGGTGTGGAGCAGATTTGAAACTACTTATATAATGGTTAGTTGATATTCCTTCCTGTTGGTAATGGTTCGTGAGGAATATAAAATCAGTAATGAATGATACAGCATAAACGAATGCGTGACGCTTTTTATATTTTTTTGGAAGTTTGAAAATCAGTGCCCCTCTTTCGGTAGTGGTGATTATGTAGTTAGCTTAGTATTCTGAGGTGACGTTGGGGAGGTTAAAATGCTGTTGGCACTCTGAGGGGATTACAAAAAAAATTGAAATTCTCGATAGATTTTTCAAAGAAACGTTGCGGGAAGGCGCACAAATCACCAGTATCGCAGTTCATGAACTTAATGATTTGGAAAGTGCCTCAACGACGGGTTCGGGCATTGAGTCATATCGCTTTTGAATTGTTGAGCTACGTCAAGTGCGTGTGGTTGCACTCTTTCACTTCATCCTTATTCTAAACGTAAAAGTAATTCCCTGCGTATTTGACGAGATCCGGTTCCTTAGTCACCGAATTCCTCGTTACGAACTAGGTTGCCCTTGAGCATAACTATTTTATTTTAATGCCTATATTATTTTGCCGCAATGAGAAAGAATAAGGCAGGAATACCCCTTCAGGACCCCGCGGAATGTATCTGGCTGAATAATACTCGGCAAACAAACACTTAAAGTGGCCGACATCTGCCTTAGCTTGCAATCTGTTAGCAATGCAATTAATATGAAGTGTTACGTATCAACTGCACGTTATAAATCACCATCCGGTTAATTTACTGTTAATATTGGTTACGATACTTCAGCATTGCCCAGCCTGCAGCGCAATAGGTAGTGGTGGTCGGGTTTCGTGTTTGGAGTTTAATGTCGAGCCTCACGTGCTACTGGTGCCCAGGCTAGCCTTTTGATATAATTATGGGCGCCAACAGTGTTACTGATTGAGCTCTCTCGATCGCTGTCTTCCTACGATCTGTGACGCTCGAAATAACGCGGGATAGTAACGTCGGGGCCGCAGATAAGTATACGGACGGAATCAACGCATTGTGTAGGATGACTTGTAGGGATGCCTTTGGCATCGTCCCACCGCGCTTGCCGCCGTACTATGCTTAAGAAACACGAAGGCTTAGAATAGTCGAATGAGTTGAGGGGAGGGGCTGGGTTATTAAGGGAGGCAGGAGGGTGGTGCTCGCGGGAAAGGGCGGTGGGGACGCCGAGGGGTGTCTCTCACCTGATGCTTCATGCAAGATCACCCCATACATCCGTCATTGAGGAGACCGCATGATTAGTGGCGCGGCGCTCGGGAGTGGGACGGGGTGGAATGGGTTGCGATCATCTCCTCACGTAGCTCTCCCCGCCGCCATTTCAACGCGGCTCCCGTGTGATTCTTCTTCACGAAGCAAACATATTTTTTCGTCGTAAGCGATACACGACTTCTCGTCCGTGATGATGGACTCTGCGTGGGTCAATTGTCTTAGGTGAAGTTTCGCAGTAGCGGTGTGGCAAAAAAATTGCCCGTGTGGGGATCGATTCGGCGTTTGGTGTGTGGGCCGTTCTCGCCAATTGCATAGGTTTGATCTTCCGGGGAGATGAAGTGGTTCAGTGGAATTCTGCTCTCTTGCATGAGGGTTGATTATTATTTTTTCGATTCGATCACCCCCATCCTTCAGTTGGGAACTGGGCTTGTAGATCACATGTTGCTTTTCGTAGGGAGGTGTGGCGGACCGAATGTCGATGCAAAATTTGTTCACCCCGGTAGTTTCTAAAGTGTCCTAATTACGTAGCTATTCCGAATACCGCGGATGACCTCGGAAGGCCGCTTTTTGACGTGACCATTGTTTACGTGTTGAAACATGATCACTCAACGAATAGCACGGTTTGCTAGTGCGCTCATATACGTTTATGTAGTTAATGGCCAAAATTCAAAATATAAAAATTGTATTTCATTGCCCTGTCATTCTCGAGACGGATGAGTGGTGTCCATTGAGCTGAGAATTGAGAACCAGCCAACGTGAATTTTACAGTTTGGACCCCTCCAATTTGAAAATTGCTATACATCTAGAACATCAACTATACATCTCTATTTGAGTTAGAGAGTCGTTCAGGGATGACCTCCGCTTCAGTATCTTCAGAATCCAAGAATCAGAGTATCGCAGTGAAATAGCAACGTTATTTTTGTTAAATAAGAAATTTGAAAATAGTTCGTAGGCGTTGACAATCATTCAGCGTGATTTGATGTATTTCATCAGTTTTCCTTCAAAGGGACAGTTTCTATATCATTATATCTCCACTTAAAGTCGTCGCTCATAGTCGGTAACCTACTCCTGTTTTCTTTTCCTATCAACTTTTATTCTTACAGAGTTGTGGCATCTTGTTTCTTAAAAAAGATGTTATGAAAATTGAGTTGTCTTTAGATGTATGGTAAGGAATGAATGCTTACTCAGATTAGTGTAAAAATATTGTGTTGACATTGCGAAATATGCGAGTGATGATGAAAAGGAAAGGAAAAATATTCGCGTAATCAATGGACGGCATGTGGCGGAATGGTCGTGCGACGCCAGGGTCTTTTTGCAAGGGTGGACTGTCACCGGGTGCGAGTGCGCGGGGACTTTGGGCTGGTCATGCGCTTGCGGGAATGATTTGGCCTCGATTGTCCCATCCGAGTGCCTCAATGAGAAAGTAATAGAGCAAACTGTGCTCGTTCGCATGTACCATGCGCTCTAGGTAGAATGAAAGTCAAATCGTTTGCTCGCCTAGTGACCCGTGGTAAAGGAAGGCTCCTGCACGACGTTAGACGAGATTGGACGAGGTGACGCAGGCCGCTGATGTGAAGCAGTTACTAGGATTCCTCGAACATTCTGTGTTACGTGCGTGTTCCGTGTTCACTTCTGTTGCTTCTCATGCTCCGCTGTTGTCCGGCACAATGTATTTCCCTCGCGCCTCACATCAGTTAAGTCCTTATGTCTATCATTCATGGGCGTAGGGCTTTGGAGTTAGAGACGTGGGGGGAAGAAAAACAGCTGAGATAATTACCAGCTTCAGAAGAGAGCTTTTACCTCCTTATGACCTATCTTATAGGTTTGGCGACCTTTATCAAGATCCTGGACGCAATAAAGGTGTATACATTTACCTATCTATTCTAGCCAGTTTCATGGGGAACTTATAGGTGGCTGTCTTAAAATGTATTTTTTTCCATGTTAGAAGTGCTTGTCGCAGGTTAGATCCACAATTTACAGTTCGCTCTGTCGATACCCCAGTTTTTATGTAAATATTTAACAGCATTTCCTCTACGGGTAATAATTGTCATTGGTATTAATTTGTCACGATCGCTAATACACATACTTCCTACGTCTAGTGCCCTCGTGTAAATGTTTGTGGACGCAGACTTTTCATTGACGTTCCAATTCCTCCTTGGATCCTATTAAGGCGACACTTGAACAGTTCACTCCAGCCATTGGATGGGAGTGTTACATTTTGCGTCCTTTGTTGTGAGATTTAATGTCTACGCTGAATTTCCCAGGTGACATCAGCTGCCGGTCGCCATTGACACTGATTATTTTCTTCTCAAAGGGAAATTAATCAATTGCAAAAGAAATGTATTGGGCGATCGCGTAGGAGAATTTGTCTTGCCGACAAGGGGTCATTTCGTGCATCGACTGAGACGAAATTGTTGAAAACATCAAGTAATTCGCGTGTACCGACCATTTGAAAATCCGTGCTTGATTGAAAGCCGACTTGTGTTCGTAGAGTCCCGTTCCGAACAATTCCTGCCTTCGCTGCTAGGAAATTATGCATTAGCAGCAAAGTATGGAATTCTCAGTAATTCACTGATTCATTCCAATTTTTTGACCTATATTATTTTTTTTTTTCGTCGCGTTCAGAAATAACATTAGCTTTCCGGTGGGTCTTAAAAAACTCTGTTGTTCAATTCAATTCGATCGCTTCATTCGCAGTATCTCCAACTTTGTTTGTGTCGCGCATCAATGTGGTCTGCGTGCTGTTAAAACCAAATGCGTAAAATAAAACACATCTTGCCAGCCTCAATTTGAGTCCGTTTTTAATGACGGATACTTATCTCATTATTCATCGCTCGTATGTTTTGAACCGAAGGAAACTTACCAAGGGAAAAATATCTTGGCACGCAATCGTGTGGAATGAAATTGCGAAATGAGAGACATTATAAATTGCCTTTTTTACTCCCGAAATATAAAAACAGACTACGTCGAATGTGAAGTGAGGCGAGCGTGCGATGAGATTTCGCACGTAATAAAAAAATTATTCATCTCCCGTAGGTACTTTGTCAGCTCGATGCCTTGCATGCCAGCATGTCGGAGCAACAGGTTATCGTCTTGAGAGGAATTGATTTAATCTTTGCGTGAGCTTAATAACGGAATCTGGCCGTAATTTGTGTAATGAGACCCTCAGCGCCGTGATTCGGCGGAGAAATTCAAGGAAGTAAATTACAATTTGGTTCGTTCCACACTGTTTATTATTATCGACCATGGTTTCGAAATATAAAATGTCATTATCGAGGTACCGGTTATAGTCTAACCATAGGGGTGGGGGAATCGAGGAGCTGAATAATAGGGGGTGGAAGAGAAACACATTAGCGCTGCGTCAGGGTTTTTTGACACCATTGGGTTAAGGTTTTGAAAGGTGAGTGAGGGAGGAAGAGGAGGGGGTTAGGAGATGAGACACCTCTGGGAAGACTTGCATCCCTTGTGATTCACCGAATAAATAATTGGAAAATTCTAGACCTATATGGACATTAAAGGTGAATGCCAGTCAAAAGGAACATCATTTAACAGTTTAAAATTATTAACTGAATTTGCAATTTCGTATTTTTCAAGAAAGTCTAATATTTTACCTTCGCATTCTATATGTAGCGAATCGGGTTCAAAAACGCTGGTATGGTTGCATTCCAATAATGTTTAGCAAACATGGAAGATAATTCGCCAGTGACAAAGCATTTTTTATTTTCCTTAATTCTTGTAGAAAATTTCCATCCCGTTTGGCCTATGTATGTATCTAGCATTACATAAGTTACGTTTTATTGCGTACCCTCCACATTTATCAATTTTATTAAAACATTTTTGGCGATAAATAAGATTTTTCATTGAGTTACGGGATTCTTATAGTTACGGAACTATAGGGAAATCTTATATAACGTCTTATATGAGCAGAAAGGTACAGAATTTCCGAAGAAATTCTGTTCCTTGATAATGGCATTGCGTGTGTTGAAATCATGGTTGATGATAATAAAAGAGTGTGGAACGTACCGAATTGTAATTTCTTTCCTGCAAGTGATTTCCATAAAGTGAATCCTGCAAATTTAAAACGTGGAGATATTCAAGTCAAAAATGTGTGTATCAGAAAAAAATTGATTGGTTACCGTCTCCATTTCCATGAATTACGGGGTGTACCGGTCTGTTTAAGACGCCGTGGAAAGTTAGATTTTCTGCCTTTTTTTCCGTGTCGTTATTTCCGTCATCTGCGTTATTGGGTAGTGCTTTAGGCTACTGATTGGAGGTTCCGTTTAAAAACGAAGAGGGTGTTATGCAATCAGTACTCTTTCCTCCCGTCATTAACTCATCGAACACGCCCAGCTAAATGCAAGTGGAGTAATTTTTTTGTTTGTATCTTTCTGGGAAATTGGACATCACAGGCGGCATATGGAAAGGAAGTGTCTCCTGTCGTGGGCATTCCGTAAGTTGTGTTGCCGGTGCTCAACTTCCGCCGGCGATATAACATTACTTATCATTACTCTTCCTTTTCTTGAACTAGACGAAGTGATGCTCTTACCCTGGAACAAGATGATATGACATATTTGCCTCAGTAGATGGTCTGATCCTATCAGCTCCTTAATATGGCAGCTATGTTAGTAGCAACTTGTTTAACTCTTTCATAATAGTAGTCTGATACCGGCGCCACTTCTTCCTCAATCCTTCATCGTAAATAACGAAAATCACCTTAGTTGTCGGTCGAGCCCCCAAATACAAACTGCAGCTTGTTCAACTTTTTCCAGTTAAAAATCTTAAATAATATATTTTTATTTGGTTACTGGATGCCTCTCGATCACGTATTTTGTTTTCGATAAAAATGGAGATTAGAGGGAAGAGTCTTTGAGCGTGAAACGGGAATTAATCCATCTTAACTTAAAGTCACATATCATTATTTTGCAGACACTCATATATACTAGAATATAGGGTTGCTAGATGTAACTAATTGTTGTGAATGGCGGCAAATAGTGTCTTCAGTTAGCTAGCGAATGCAAAGGTGCGTGGAATGAGTCATTCTTGAAATACTATGTGCAAAATGTACGCATTTCATTTAGATTTCTCATAAATTTGGAGAAAGTCAGAAAATACTTAAAATATTTCACACGATTTTTAATTCAACAGATCTATTGCGAAAATCGTTTCTCCACAATCATGCCTCAAGAGCTTAATGAGAACTATCAATTTAGTTGTTAGGTGTTTGGATGCTTTCTCGATATTCTTAGGATTTGCAGAATTTCATTTTTATTTAAGGTTATGTGTCATAACCATGGATGCGTATTCTGTTAGTTATAAGAAAAAGAAAGAAATTTTGTTCATTTCAATATATTGTTTCACCACGATATTACGAACTTTCGCAGTACCATTAAAACTCTATATCCTATATGTTATACTTACGTTTCAACGAAGGTTTTTATGCATCTTTTAACCTAAGTTATGTCTCAAACTGCATAGGCCATGTTAGTGAATAAATGAGACATGAGCCCATATTTCCTCGAATAACTCCTCCATAAACTCTATTGAGAAAGAAAAGAGCTGATGCTAAGGCATGCATGCATGCTAACAAACATCATTATATTTACTGGGAACAATAGTAGCCGTTATTTACGACCTTATTTTTCCGAGGAAGAGCCTGACTCTGCCAAGCATTTTGGAATATTTCTTAAAATTGGTGAATCGTATGTTCCTGTTACGACGATCTTCACAATGCCCATTATTCCAACCCAGCGGTTAATTCCTTTAGGCATTGTCAGCATTGTCCATTGACACTTATAACTTGGAGAAAAATAATTCCTCCAAGTGTTCTTGCAAGTGACTTTATTTGTTCATTTCAATATATTGTTTCACCACGATATTACGAACTTTCGCAGAACCATAGAGTTAAAACTCTATAGCCTATACGTTATACTTACGTAGCCTGACTCTGCCAAGCATTTTGGAATATTTCTTAGAATTTGTGAATCGTATGTTCCTGTTACGACGATCTTCACAATGCCCATTATTCCAACCCAGCGGTTAATTCCTTTAGGTATTGCCAGCATTGTCCATCGGCACTTATAACTTGGAGCAAAAGAATTCCTCCAAGTGTTCTTGCAAGAGTGACTTTATTTGTTCATTTCAATATATTGTTTCACCACGATATTACGAACTTTCGCAGAACCATTAAAACTCTATAGCCTATATGTTATACTAACGTAGCCTGACTCTGCCAAGCATTTTGGAATATTTCTTAGAATTTGTGAATCGTATGTTCCTGTAACGACGATCTTCACAATGCCCATTATTCCAACCCAGCGGTTAATTCCTTTAGGTATTGTCAGCATTGTCCATTGGCACTTATAACTTGGAGAAAAAGAATTCCTCCAAGTGTTCTTGCAAGAGTGACTTTATTGCTAGCAGACGTTCTAAATAATTCACGTTAAAATTATCGGGAGGGTTTTCACGCTCTCCGCAGTCATCACGTGATGAGGTTTCATCACCCGATTACAAAATCTCAAAGGATGGGGATGGATGATGTTTCTTGGTGTCATTCTCTGTCCATATTGGTCGTCAACCACGTTGTAAAGTTACAAAGGTCCCTGAGTTGTAAATTTCACCCTCCCTGGGCTTAGTACACAATGACCTACCCTCGAACTCTAACCGGCCCTACATCCCTGAATACTATGTACTATTAACTTTTCGTCCCGAATGCAGCTGTCGAGCCTTGCGTTTGTACTTCACGAAGTGACTTGAGTTTTTCTGCGTGTGGGTTTGTTCTCTATCGTTGCAGCAAGTCCTTTGGGGATCGATTTGGTGTGGTGTCTAGAATACCGTCCTCCCACCCCGAGGGCCCGGGCTCGAATCCGGAAAATGTTAGATATTTGTCATTGATCGATTCCTTCATACTGATCTCTACTTTTATGCAATGTGGAGAGCACCTCGACTGTAGTACCTACTCCGTCCGTCGGTTGAGACGTTAAACTGTGCATCCCCGGGAGCCTTTCATGAAGAGTGAGTGGGCCAATGTCAACGCCGACCCTGCATCCATTCTCTACATTCCCCCGTCTAAGAAAAAGCATATGCGGTGTATGTGCAGCGTTAAATGAAGTCCTACAACCCCTCTGTGGGTATGGGAAAGAATATCGATTCATTCTCCATTTCATTAATAAATATAGTACGCTATATTTTTATGGAACGTCGTCAGTTTTCCTTGTGTGGGCCCAAAATTCATTTATTTTGCAAAAGTAAATCAAAATGTTGGAAAATGTGATAAGAGATCGATTTTAACGTCCCGGATCACTATCTCCATAAACCTGCCCATTGCGTTTTAAAAGCATTGTCAACGAAGGATTATCGTACATGGTCTTTACGTACCTATGAAACTTTTCAAAATCCGAAACAGAACGTTTAATCGTTTCTCAATGGTGTAAACCTTCCAGAAATAGGTATACTCCGTGAAGTTGATGTAAAATACGTTGGAATTTTATCTACATTGATAAGGGCTGTACGTTTTGTAGGAATCGTCGTGAGTTACACGAGTAATGGTTGTTCTAGGACAGTTAGTACGGCCCCATTCCTAGCTTTATCACGATTTTTTTACTTAAGCCCTACAAATTCTGTACATTGTGCCTTATTTTAATTTTCCATATCTCTCTCGCTCTCTTGTCCAAGCTGTTCAAAACACCAATCCTTTTCGTGTCTTCTCAGTTGCAGCCTTGGAGAGCCCATGCTTTACATAACTCCAACAACTTTTTATATCTTCCTCGAATGTCCTCCCCTCCTCCCCCACCTTTTACTTCTTTGTTCTTCTTTATCTTAACCCTGCGTATCCTCACAGTTTTTCTCCATTCCAAACTTTCTCTACGTTCATCCTTTCGTAAAAACCAAGGTTCGCAACCATAACCACGCTCCATGTTTAAGTATATGCCTATTTTTTTCGCGTTCTTACTTAGATTCACCGTCAATATTTCGGCCATCGAGGAACGTAATTGACTTGATGAGCTTTCCGCCTTCTTTTAGTCCTAGTTTATATTACCAGTAATTATTCTGAGCGTTCGCGCCCATATTATTGAAATGATAGGGTGGCCTTACGATCCATTATCATTCGGAGTCATTAACAGGTAGGAAATGCTAAGACCAGAAGGAAGAATGAGATACAACCCACATTTTTTAAGTGCCCTCGTATCCACCATATAAATTGGTATCGAATACCACTTTCCAATAATTACGTACGCTAACACTCGGAATATTTTCTGCCCAAAGGCAAAAGAGCTGTTATCCTTAGTTAACCTATGAAACATGTGAACGGTGTTTAATGAAAGCTTTATGTACAGTGTAGTTATGAGGCAATCGGTGGTAGGTAGGTAACTACTAAGAGCAAGTATCTTGTGCTCCTATGAAATATCATTGACATGGCGATGTTCGGATTTGATTGTTTTTACAATTGTTAATGGTTGCTGAATGGAACGAAAAAAATAACTTGGAAATATTCGGTGCCAGATGTTAATTCCAGTAAATGGACTGTGTAGATTGTGATTTCCTTCAAGGGAGTTATTTGACCTGGTGTGGTGACGGTAGTCTCAATAATAGCCCGTGCTGCTGCTGCTCAATGTGAGAGCGTCCACCTAATTGTTGCGGTGCAATTTCTCTCTATCACTAACTGGGGCGCCAATATATACGAATTCCCGCTATTTCTTGGAAAGTGCTTGATCCTCTTCGGTACTATCATTATTGTTGACCCGAGTCTATAGCCAAATTCTTATAGAGTTTTGTCATCGGAAAGTAGTAAAATTCCTAATTAAATGAATGGTTTGCGGCGTGACCTCGTGAAATTGCTTCCTGTTAAAATGAAAAACTTTGTAAATTTCACATAAGTAACTTGAATCGACCAATTTCGTCGCTCTGAAACATCATCAGGTATAAATACAGGTAATGCACGATTATATATATATTTCCTGTATTTGTACCTTTATTTTATTGTATCCTTCCTGTATTGTATTACTTTATTGTATCAGGTACAAATACAGGCAATGCACGAATATATAAATTTCCTGTATTTGTACCTGATGATGTCGCAGAGCGACGAAACTGGTCGATTAAAGTTACTTATGTGAAATTTACAAAGCAATTCATTCATTATGAATACAGGTAAATTCCATAAAGTGACGCCAGAAACCATCAAAGATTTTCATTTCAACAACGGAAATTATTCCCATTACTGAGTAATCTTAAGAAAAAATTGCTGCCCGGAATGAAAAATATTTCAATTTATAGCTTATGCTCTCAACTTTCGATAAACTAAAATTGTGTTGAACGTATCCGGTGATTTCATTTCATCGTCCACGTTCAGTACCAGCTTTTTAAAGGTTCCCATTGTTTTTCTTTCCTGAGATTTCCTAACGGCCTTATGAACAATAGTCACTCAATCGTAATGGTTATTTGTGTGTTCCTCTTTGACTTCTTTCCGCGTGATAAGTGCTTTGAAAGATTCCTCGAAGGACAGGTTTACTCATATTCTTAGAGAATAATTCATCATGGCCTAAATTTCGTAATATTGAGTGAGGGGATTTCCATTGCTTTTAGATCTGATCGAGATACCTTCGAAAATTAAAAACTCGTTCTCCCATGTTGGCACGGGTAAAAAATCCAATATTATGTCCTTTGATATTATTTAGAACTCAATTCTGTTTAGACAAGAACTCAAATATTGTCACAAATTACCAACGCCAGGAAAGTTGCGACTTCTACGAAGATAATGCAAAACTTTTGATTTAGATTCATTTAACTATATCTAGCATACGTTACCAAATCAGCCAGTTCTCAGTGTCTGTTTTGCCAGAATCCAGCTAAAATGATGATGTAGACGCAGAAAACGCACGTTTTGCTGCTTATTGATAGACTTACTTATAACATTTTTTTGTATTCATCGTGTATCACTTAAAATGGTTTCTTCATTATTAATGTGGTTATTAATCGTATACATAAATGGTAATTGGTATTATAAATTCCCACTGTTATTCTACAGGATTAAATGTGCCGCTTCCATGTGTATTATTTCCTATGATATTGACTATGGATGGGGCTCTTCACCACGGATGACGGTCTTGGCGGTCCATGGCAATAATCTGCCCTGTGTCCCACCCTGAGATCAGTTACCCCTTGCCCCCTTTTTTCCAAATAATGAATTATTTAATTAATGAGCTCATAAATTATTATATTTTTGACTGTTTCTAGTGGACGAATAAGTCCTAGAACAATTAATATCCCTTCTTCTTGGGCTATTCGTAAAAATTATGACTTTTTTGTCACTGGGAAACGCGCAAGGCTCGTCGCCGTTCTGAAAGGATCATGGTGCATAAATGTTTTCACTTTATTAATGGAAGGCATTTTTGGGTGTGATGCTGTGCTTTTCATGCTAAGGGATACCCTTTATTCCTCTGCTATAAGATGTGCTATGTGGCGCTCGAGATGCGGTTGCGTCAGTAAGGGGAATGCGCTACGACATAGCGTGGCGCGCGCCGCACATTCCGTCGCTCCCCCTTGCATCACGGATGCTTCGGGGTGAGTTGCGCGATGTTCCGGCGCCGCGATCCCACGGGAGGGAGACGTTCACCACGGATGACGTCCGACCTCTCTTTTGAGCCCGGGCCTATGACGGCCGAACTTCCCTCGGAATCTCCGAATCCGCGATATCCAGAAGCGTGTGCGCCATGCGGGATGACGAAGTGGCCTCCCGCCCCCAGCTGGCGGGGGAGTTGTGTCCCTCGTGGGACGGGGTGGCGCGAGGGGCATGTGAGACGCGTGGGTGGAGGGGACCGGTTTGGTCATGTGCCGCGGGTTCGAGAATAGCCGAGGGTGGCGTCGGTGGTGGCTTCACTTCGTCACGTCGACTCCCCCGGCCCCCCCTATTCCTCCTCATCTCGCCCACTCAACCTGCGTTTCAGCGAAAGATTCTGAACAATTTATAGAACGTTTGGTCTCTCTCGCCGTCGTACTCGTGTCATTAATGCCCTTAAGCTTTCCTTGTCCCGGTTAGGGGGTGCCAACGCTCCGTTGGGGAATGCGCGCGTGATTTAGGTACCTGGTCACACGAAATCCCGAGGATGTCGTTGCCGAAAATATGGTGTACGCGTGGGAGCTCGTGCACTGCTTCCAAGAAACCTCCTGCCTGTCCCGCCGATAGCGCCTGTCCCCCGACTTCACATAATGCATAATAGTCATTGAGTACCGTTGAATGAATTCTCGCTCGTTAGTGAAATAAAGTTGTCGTTAGTATAATTTAATATTTTCGCGCTATAAAATATGGGCTTTAATGTGATGATTGGGCTCGACTTCTTGATAACGGTCACAGATTTTGACCTCGTTATACCTTGAGGACGATTTTCTTTCTAAAGGCATTTGTACATACTTGTCGATGTGCCTGAGTCGGTAATGTATATGCCCCATGTTTGTTTTCCCTTCATTGCTGTGTTAATATTTTGTAATCGCTGTTCTACTCAAGTTTAACATACTTCTGAGAGCTGATGTACATGATATGTTTGTGTGATAGGATATCGTCGTCAATATGGAAGATATAGCATTATCTTTCTTTAATACTCGTGGCTAGTTTTTAGCACTTTTCTGCAGAAGAAAAATTTTTATTGTTGGTGTGTAGATAGATTTAAGGGTGAACATTCGTTTTTAAGAAAGCTTTCGAAGGAAGAAGAATTTTCCAGTATATTAGCCTCAGTTCACTCTAAAAATATTTTCTCACCTTATTATTTATTTAGCCCTTAGATGAGGTTCACATATAATCTTGAAGAACACACTAATAGGGTCTTATAATGCAGTGAATTTTATCGTAAAATTCAGCGTATTTTGCAGAAGCGGCGTTTTCGCCTGAAAACCAAAATGTTCAAAATGGAATTTTCTTCAAATGAGCTGTGATGAAATGTAAATTAGTTTTAATGGTTAATAATTTATGTAATTGTATGGCTTTCAATAACTCATGATCGTCAATAATAAGCTATCAGAAGACGTGTTATAGTTGGCTCTATTCCTCACCTCAGCTAGCTACGTAGTTACTTCTTCTCTTTATTCATGCCTGTGTTCTTGCCTTACTTGCTACAGTGCCACTTTCCCCATCGGTCCATGATCCACATCTGTTGCCGTTTTAATGGTGCCATAGAAATTCCTACTTTATTGCTGTACCTCGACGCCTCCGTTAGTTCAACACCGTTATTGCCGTGCGTGTTTTGAAGCAAAAAATATGTCGTTCCCCCTAAAATTTCAATTCAATACATTTTTTGTAGGTTTAAGGGAAAAAATGCAAATTCTCCTGAATTAACGGCAGTTTTAGTTGCGATGTTGTTGGCTTTGTGAGTTATTATTGTGTAGGTCATCGGATGGTTAACGCCCTTTAAATTACACTGGGGCTCCGATAGAACTGTCGTTTTTATGGCCTCTTTAAGTCCACGTTAGTTATTTGAATGGCTTCTTACGTCATACTCGGAGAGTGAAAGTCAGGGACGTAAGCTTGAATTTTGCGTCTTTTGTGTTCTCGCGTTCCATTCGTCCTTCCAGTGCTTACCGATTTTTTGTTGAATCTACAGATAAGACCGCTAAGTGCAATTTCGGTTCGGTTATGGTCTTTTATGTGGGATCACCCGACTTATTTGACTTTTGATAAAGTAGAAGGGCGTATTCTCCGCCATTTCCTTGCACGTAGATTTTACTCCCGTTTCCCGGACGAGTGATGAAGAATCAGAATCATCAATTATGTATCATTCATTTCGATTCGATACTCCGTTCCTGGTAAACTTTGCATTCCCATTCGCTAGTATAGCTGTAAGGCACTGAATTTACCTGGTTTATGACGGTGGTTTTAATACTTTCGAGAAAGACCTTTTCATATTTTGTATGTTCTTATTCAATGTTAGTTCTCTACGAAATAAGAAAACAAAGTAGAGTCGCTTCTATGAATAACTGGTTTGTCGATCGTATATATGGCTTTTAAGTATTCAGTTTTGGAGCCTGGAGAATTTATTTTCGTAGCTGAATCGGCGGCGTGTGTAAGACTCTCGACATTTTATCTATATTTGATTACCATCATTATGATGTAGCGTGACATTCCATTAGTTTAGCCTTTTCTTCCTCTCTTTTTATCCATTACTCACCCCAGTAAAGGGATATGATAATGTTGTTCGTAAGTAATTGATTTCTATGCATCCATATTTGTACCTGCAGTTGTTTGTGTATTTTATTATTTTATTGGTGGAATATATTTTTTGACATGACTGATATTTTCTTCTTGCTTCTTCTATCACTGGTGTTTCTGCGTCGTGAATAAAATTCTTTAGTTTCAGTTTTCATTTCCTTTCGATTCAAAAGTGTATGGCATAAACCCGATTGGTCAATGCGTTTATGTAGTTCGCGAAAGATCTCCTATCCGGGAGATATAAAGTTATGCTGCATCCCTCCTTTATCACATTCCCTTTTCGGTTTTTCCTGTGACTACTTTGTCGTTCGCGAAATATTAAGACTAATGATACTGTATTTGGCGTAACCATGTGATCTCAATTATACATGCTGCTATAAAATTATTTGTGTCAATGATCAAAAGGCAATGATATTAAAATAAAATGGCATCATTATAAAATATAGTGTTCATCAAATACAGTTTCCTATTCCTTCAATGAACATCCAGCATTTCAGTCATAATAAATATCCTTTTTTGTAGGATTATGTGTCCTCCGGATTTAAACGGAATAACGTGAAAATAAAATGGCATAATTATAAAGTATACTGTTCATCAAATAGTTACCGAACAGGTGTATTTCCTGCACTCCAGTCAACACACGCATTATTTTTAGTTGGATGACGTGTCCATTTTAAGTGGTGTATCAACAGCTAGCTTGTGCCTCAGTATTTAGATCGGCCTGACGTATTCTCCTCTCCCTTCAAACCCCTGCCCACCCACCATACTCTGTTACCTATCACCTTCACTCCTTGCTGGAAGACAAAAGGGTAAAGTGTAGAAGAAGAGAGGGGAGTATAAACGTCTTCCTTTCGAGCCAATGTGACGGGTAAACGCGCCAGGCGTTTGTGAACATTTCCCAATTAGCCGTCGTGGGCACGGCAGGGGGGGGGGAGGCGACGGGTCGATGGATTTTTCGCCAATGCTCCGCAGCCATGAAGGCGGCCGTGTCTTGAGGGCGGGGTGGACACCAGGCGCGCACCTACGAGTGGAAAGGAGGTAGGAAGTTCGGGGAGTTGGAGTGCAGTCGTGTTCACCCTCATGATCCTAGTTTTCTCCTCTCGCTCCTTTCTGTGGATTGATCCGAGTGCCGATGAAATACCGAGGATAGAAAAAGTGACGAGTTAATAATCCTCGGGTTGTGAAAAAGTGCCGTGGGAGAATTCGATGCCTCTCCAGGTTACCACGGAAATCGGGGCCGGAAGCCCGTTCAGAGACGAGGCTCACTGCCAGATTTCACTAATGGGTGATATATTAGCAGCGTCATTTCGCGAGCGAAAAAAATTCAAGCGCTGCACTCCATCAAGAGGTTTGATGAGGCTGACCGAAATAGAGGAGAAATATCTATCGATGTGATCGCTTACTTCTTATACCTTACTCATGCATATTGGTGCAGTGAAAATTCTCATTTTTTTCTTGATATCATCTCTTATTTCCCGGTGGAGCCTCAACTCCTGCTGCTTCTACCTAGTTTGGTGGTTTGCGATATATTATACCATTGATGCAATTCATTAGCTAAAAGCTATGAAATTTGTCTGGCAAAACTTTTTAAGTGCCTCAAAGTGAAATTGCAACCTCTTAAATTTTTTTCATTAAGAAATCTAGTATTGTTCGTTGGGAACAACATCGTTTCTTGGCCGGGCGAAGTCGAAATTTTGTTGATGGGCCGGTAAAATCTGGTATGTTAATTAGTGCGGAATTCGATAAAGCATAATGTACTTTAGTTACTACCCGTGTTCTCTCTAGTGCGTTTTGTCTCGTGGGAAAGTTCATATGATTCCATATTCGTCGTCTCGTGGACCATAGTTGATCACAGATTTCGATAAGCTTTCCTCATTCCTGTTTGATATTTACGAATTTATAAAGTTACGGGGGTGAGGGCTGTGGAGGGGAGGCTTGGAAAAAACAGGTGAAAAATTCAGTCCCCAGCCTCTCTCAATACTAAGGCACAAGCTAGCCAATGACCTCTTGTCGATTTACCCCTTGTTCTTCGTGCATGTCAATTAACTTTTCTGCATTGTCAGTGCATGTCATGAATTTGGAGTTAGGTGCGAGATTAGCGTTCGAGGATATCAGCACTTTCACAGTTTCAAGTTTGAGTAGAATCGATGATTGCTGCCAAAGAAATTGACTTGGGGTTTTTAAATATTTAATCTACAGGTATGCTCATCATTGATCTTGAATAATGAACGAATGAACGAAGAGCGTATTATTCTCGTTTTCAAAAGAATACGTGAATGAAACAAGAAAAACTTCCCTTATTTAATATGCCCTCCATATCCCAAGGACACTGATGCACCGAACATCCTAAAACTTCCCACGCCTTCCCAACCTTCCTCCCCTCCCCCCTGACTTACCTACTTCACCCAACCCTTTCCTTCCCTCATAGAATCCCTGTATAGCGGGATGAATGTGAAAATATGCCCGAAGATGATTTTTTTGGAGGGGTGGGCGGTGGCCTTTTAGATTCCCCCTGGTACTTAGACCTCTTTAGATCCATTAAGCCGGCTCGAATATATTAATCTGTATCGAAACGGGTGGCGAATAATAAAGGTTATCGTGGAACAGGGAAGATTTCCTTATTTTTCCATCATGAAGGAGTTCCACCAAGTAACGCTTCAATCCGCTGCATAAAAAGGAATAGGTATTCAAACTCCGTCCGATGATGGGTTCGGGGATGTGCGAACTGAACACAATGGGGGTGAGCGAACTCAACGGGAGCACCGCTCTGAGGCTTGAAGTGGCGCGTTGCTGGTGAGAGTGGAGGGGGCTTAAGGGGGTGGGACCATCCACCGGCCACGGAGCTGCCGTTGTCGCCGTGGAGTTGACGGACGTCCGCTCTTGCGTGATTTTGCGGTGTCCTTGCTTGCTCAACTGTGACCTCCCCCTTTTTGTTGCGAGTTTTTTTCCTTCGCCCTTGGTTCTCGTTTTCACCCTCGTGGTTGCCAGGGCATGGATTCTGGGCGCCTATGTTGTGACTGAGGGCCTTTTGACGGAGGATTTCGCGCGTTCGATCTTCACTGCCGTGCGCGGTTGGTTTTTTTAAATATCACTTTGCGATTAGTTTCTTTCAAAGGCTTTCGTAGCGGTGATATGCAGTATTTTCTTGTTGCTTCTGCCGCATTTGTCAATCGGATGTGTATCTAACCCGTCGCAGAATATTCAGGAGAAGAACCGATGCCTTCTATGATTATGTCCATATCGGCGACTAAAGGCGGGATTATAGAAAAAATTAGCGCGAAATTAAATTAAGCACTTAGCGTGAAATTAACTTAACGCCCATGGGGCGTTTACAGAAAAAATTAGCGTGGACTGGACGCCATCTATCTGTTTTTTTTAGAACTAATCGCTAATGCTCAGCGCTTAGCATATGCTCCAGTATTCACTGTCGGAAAGATTCTGGAAATCTTGTTATATATGCAGGAAAACTGCCGTACGGTCTGGAGGAAATCGGAGTAGACTTCTATCGAATATATTTCATCCCGTGATGTTTTCTTCACATAACACATGACCAATGTGAACAGAACACTGAAGAAAGGCACTGAAACAAGTGACTACGACGCTGCGCTCTTAAGTTAATTTCACGCTAATTCAAATTCGACCAAACCGTACGCTAGTTTGTCCGTAACTGAAGAATGTTTTCGCGCTAATTTTTTCTATGAAGCCGCCTTAACTCGGGTAAAATCCCACGGTACAGTATTTCGGCCTGTTCGCGGGACCGGCCGCGGTCGCCTGATTGGTAACACTTTGGATCGAACCCGAAGTTCGCGGGTTCGATCCTCTTCTTGAGCGTAAATGTCGTGTTTGTTTCAGTGTTAAGACCCGAGGTTAGATGATTAGAAATAACCCTATCCGTTGGGACGGCTAAAACTCAATCTATTCCCTGATCGTGGTCGATTTGTCGTTATGTGTATGTCTAATGCATGCATGCATATAGTCTTAGTATTTAAATTGGCTGCAGTCATGTTAAAATTATTTCTCTTATTTATCACCTTGGAACCATCATTCCCAAACAAACCTCAACTGTGACCCCTCTGCATCAAATTATCCATATTGTTATAATCTATTTTCTTCTTGGAAGGAAAATTATTTGAATTTGAAGTATGTAAAATAGTTAGCCAAACTATTTTTAATCGATTAATTTCAAAAATGAAATAATTCATTGTTGAGTGTTTTCTAATTTTTACTGTCATCTTAATTAGAGGGCAATCTATAGTTTATATTTAATTTTTTTAAAAGTTTTTTGTGATTTTTATTCTGTATAAGTAGTGATATATTTTGATGCATCGTAAGTCTGCCATTTTGCTCTTTTAATTGATGGTTAATTTTGTTACCACTGTGTAGTTTTTATTTCATTAGTTTTCGCATAAACTTATCGACAACTATAAAAAAATAAGTGTGAAAAGCTGTTTATTTTTTCTGTTCAACGTATATCCTTGGAAGTGTCAATTTGGAAGTGGAAGGTATCCTTGGAAGTGTAGTTTTCGTGCTACTGCTAGTGTAGCGATAGAAGCTCTTTTTTCATTGCGTGGCAAAGATAAGACTTCCGCTGGCATATTATTAAAACTGATGTCAATAAATGACACAGCAGACTCCGTTAGATCCGCTTAGTGATGACCACACCAAGGTCTCAGATTTTTTCTTTAGCCGCATACTGTTTAAGCAGCATTTTAATCTCTCTTTTGGTGATGCGATAGGTATGACAGAAATGCTTCGTCCATCTGATATCACGTTCATGGTTTTTCCAAAGGGATAGAACAGTCCTTGGCTCTGACCCAGTCAAAAGTTATTGAAAGTGACTTGGAAAGCGTCCGTCAAAGAAGCCTAACGTTTGTTAAAATGTTTGTAATATATTTTCGTTCGATTTATCAGCAATAAGATTTTGCCATTTAGTTGTTATTATTACCTTATTTATTTAGTCTTTCATTTTGAAGTGAAAACTGTTTTTTTCAAGTGAATTTAATTTCAAGAGAACGCTGACGGTTCTGCAACCATGAGAGAGTTCCTACCTTCCATCCGTATGCTTCATTAACATTTCTCGTCGTTAAAGAATGTGAATGTGAGCCTAGTTGTGAATAATAAATTGAATTAGTCTATTTTTACGTAATGATAGTAAAAAATATGCCACAATGCATTTCTTCAGTATGTGTTGAGTAGCGATAAAACGATATTAAGTTGTAGAATAGTGCTAGTAATGCGCTTACGTTTGAATGTAATAAAATTAGAAAGCGATGCGTACTTTGCAGCGAAAGCGATCACTTTGTGAAGTGGTCCCCTTGACTTCG
This sequence comes from Platycnemis pennipes, assembly GCA_933228895.1. Taxonomy (NCBI): domain Eukaryota; kingdom Metazoa; phylum Arthropoda; class Insecta; order Odonata; family Platycnemididae; genus Platycnemis; species Platycnemis pennipes. The sequence goes on from OW121846.1 coordinate 83,506,519, forward strand.
AGGTTCAAATGCATGTTTTTGTGCGTAGCGGAAGCCGGGAGTGTCAGAAATTAAAACTATGCCATGCATATTCTGAATTCGGTACGATTCGGTACGCGGTTCCCTCCATCACAACAGATGCTGAGTTTGTTCTTTTTTTGGAAAGTTTTCATGCGGTAAAAAACATTAAGGTTTTCTTTTTTATCTTGGCTTTTTAGCAAATGATCCGTTGCCTGCGTTGTCACTTGCATTCTCTTCTATATTTATTTTTCCATCGTACCTTGTGTTTCTCAAGTGTTCTGTCTTATCTCCGCCGTATCATGATCCTCTTGTATGGTTTCGTATACCTCTTGTCGAAGGGTGCCGATTTTTGGGACTGAGTACGACTGTTTTGTCAATCGTTTCCCTTTCGTGATTTAATAGAATACAAAATATGGTGCAGTGTTCATTTTCTTGCCAACTGTTGTCATTATTAGGGCATTCTATTTGAAAATAAATAATCATGTTGAAAAGTCTTGTGGAAATCGTTCTTGATCAGTCAATCAATAGTAACCTCCGCTAACAATCCCTATTCTCTTCGAGAATAGGGATTACGGAAAATAGCGGAAAACGATAATTAATTCTCCTCTCCCTTACACTTTCACTGCGTCTCATTACTGCTGCCAAGGCTTGATTGGATGGATGGAATCCTATCCATCTACTCCCGTTCAAATTCTCATGTAACTTTTTACTTCTGTTAATGAGTAACAGAGGGCGTTTTGCAAATTATACCGCCACTAATTATGTAATTAACAAGTTTGAAGATAGTCTTACGAGTGGATTTGAGTCTTCCAAGTTAGCATCACTGGAATTTTTAATTTAAATAATTTCTTTCAATTTTATTAACATATGCTTGTGTTGAATACGCATATGTGAGGTCGATCATCGTTGAGTTTGTAACAGCCTCGTATTATTATGCGTTTCCGACGAATATATTGAAAAGCTTTGGGTGGACTAGTAATATCGTTTGTCGAACCTTGCGTTTATTCATTATCTGAATGCTACGAAGATATTCGGAAAGGATCCGACATCTATTTGGTCGTAGACGTGCAGGGTCGGCGGTCAACTGCGGTAGTGGAGTTGAAGGTAAAAGGCGGGAAACATGGTAGAAACACCGTAAATTGGGCCAAATGTTTACCATAATTGGTGTTCGAAAGTCAGTGTGTAACCAAACACAACAAGAGTAGTGAACATAGCGGAAAGATGAGCCACTCGAAATATGAAATCAAATATCCCATGGTTCAGGAGAAATACGGAATGATCTTGCCGAAGAATATCAGACTTTTAAAATCGGCGTAAGGGTAGAAGGGTAGAGGATCATTGGATTGAGATAGGAAGTAGATTGTTGCAGAGAAAAGTTTCGTCTTGCCGAATATTTATAAAATTGTTGGTCGTTTCGAACTCAGCACGGTTATAACACAACGGAGGCAGCCATGCAACGGAAACGGGCGATTCCAAGGCTCAGTAGCACTTCTCCCCGCTGAGCAAAGAGCGCATCTGACTGCCGACCACGCAGACAGAAGCGGCCCTAGAGCCCCCGTGTATTAATCGTCCCCAGGCTCTGTGAGCGTCGAGAAGTGGCTTTAGCTTTCACGTGTGTTTAATGAAAGGTGCACGTGACACGTAGAAGCAGTCTAGTGTCGACTTTTTTTCTTTCGTCTCGGATGGCGTTTGTTGCAGTTTCACGTTTCCCTCAATCGGCACAACACATTACCTCGCCAAGCCGTTTGCTTCTGGGTCGTGAGAGCCTACTAGCAGCCACACTGAAGCAGGGGTGGGTCCAGGAGAATTTTGCTGCGAATACCCTTTGGGCTCTCAGCCGTCCTACGAAAAGTTTCCCCTTGCCTCCCACGCCGCGCAGATTTTGAGAAAACTGGAAAATAGTATAATATAGCGATGTGAAATGAAATTAATAATTTACTGTTTTCTTTGAAACTATGCTTTGTTTAAAAGTTCTAGCAACAAAAGCGTAGCCTACTACACTCGGTATATTTAAAAAAAACTCCTAATAGGAAATAATGCATGATCGTTGAAACACGTTGTGATCTTTTAAATAAATGTAGTGGATATTACTAATTTTTTGTGGTCGTTATGATTGACCTATACCTACCAAAATATTACTTCTGAATCAGTTGGTAATATTCTAATATTATTCAAGTTTGATAAATGCGTTAATGATAAATACCAGATGTTGGATTGTAGCCGGCCGCAGGTTGTGCGATGTAACCTTAGCCGTTGGAGCACCTTAAATCTAAAGTCCGCAAAAATTAACCTTCAGCGTTATTTCAGGCTGTTGAGTCTGTACTCTGTTATGGTCTAAATATGTATTATTGGTATTTATTGGAATATTTGGGGAATATAGTCGGTGGTGGTGTGTTCCCTGAATCCCCATTTTTTCGCTATATGCGAGTACTTATCAAAAGATAGTGGTGCATTCATACTTATTTACATAAATTTATGGAAGAATTAGGTTTGAAGACGATTCGTAAATTCATTTAGGTGGATGACTGATGGAATTAAAAATTTCGTCATTTTATGTTTTTCGTCTGACAGCACAGTTTTTCGGCGATAACAATAGTATTCGTAGCGTTTCGTGACCTCCGAATTGCTGTCAGAATACGGTGACATTCCAAATTTCAGTACTTATCGGGGACTTCACCGGCATAAACTCGCGTCGGAAGTCACCCTCGCAGATGCCCTCGGACGAAAATATTTATGACCATTTATTTTTTATTTTCCCCGATCATCGTTCAATTTCCATGCCTAGGGTCACCTAAATGTTTAACTATTCCGTGATCGATGCTGGGTGGCGCAAGAATACCCTTCCTGGTTGTGTATCAATGCTTCACCCTTGAAGATTGAATCAGCACTTGACCTTCTTCATCGCCGGCGTTTTCAAGGATGATGATGTGATAGCCCAACTGGGAGATGCTCAGTGCATAGCAGGAATGAATTTATCGTTGATAAATATATTAGTAATCCGTAGCATCTGATGAATCCTTCCCAGTTGTTATAGGTTAGACCACCGTATGCTGACTTTTCCTGGGAGTTTTAAGTACGATTTGTCGAAGATGATGAAATGCATCGTGGACGAAGCTATACACACTCTTTCCTTTATTGCCAAGTATTTGTGCTCTCGTCAAGAAATTTGAACTATTGTTTCTCTAGGGATTATTTTATTAGGTTTACTAAAGGCCAGCGAATATTTCTACCGTTTGGAGGTCAAAGTCGCCCGCCATATAATGCATGATGTGCGAGAGCTGTGCAACCAGAGCGATGAAGCAATCGCGCGACGCCTCGCCGGCATCACCGGAGAATGAGCTTTGTTTGAAGTAGGTTTGGCGGTTAGTGTCTCGGGCGGTCATGAAACCACCGGCAGGAAATTTCCATTTTTTTTTCAGGACTTTCAAAATCCAAGTGGACGCATGAGAGTATCTGCCCTTCTGACTTGACGTGAACTCTGTATCGAAACTTCATTTTTGTTCCTCGTCGTCAAGGTGGTTGGGAATGTTCAATGATCACTGCCTCCTACCCTCTTAATGGGTGAAGGACGCGTGTGTAGGCGAGCTGCGGGCTCGTGCGGGGTGGGGGCATGCTATTGCTCGATCCGCTGGCGTGAAATATAACGTTTAGCTCCTCCATTTCTGTAAGACTGCCATTTCCTGAGGAATCCTTCGACGGAAAGACCTTGATTCGGCGCTAAGAAATTATTTTAAGTCTGTATTCGGCTACGGCGGATGATGGATCGATCCCTTTTTGCTCTTTGTTCGGGATGCTTTTCATTATATCCGGTCCCAGGAATTGATCAAGGTCGTTGTGCCTCTGACTTTGCGGGACGGCTTTCGGGAGGCCTTGCTGTGCGTACGTGGATGGGACCCCCTCAGACTTCTCAAACAACTTTCACTTCATGTGCTAGCCCCTGAGCTGTCTGCATCTGCCTCATTGGTATGTCTTAGTCGGTATTTCATATTTCCATCCTGTCAGTTTTAGTTCAGTTCAGTAATTTTCGACCCGGATCTCCGATCCAAGTAGTAGTAGTGCAAGGGTATGAGGCACCCAAACTGCGGAGGTCATATTTTAACATCTAACCTAAAGTAATACTGATTCTAAATCTAAGGATAGCTCAACGACGCACCAGAGGCGGGATTGCAACCCGTGATCGTTGGGTTATCGTGCCAGCGCACAACCTGGCCACTGCGGCCGGCATCTATAACGACTCTCGGACGTTGAAAATCCAGAATGCGTTTGACATGAACCACTATAGGGTTCATGCTGAAAACGAAAAATTCAATGCAGTTTGATCTTTCAAAACTTGTCTCAATCTCGATACTTGTCCATTAGTGCCTGTCAACCAAAATGTCGTGGGTTTGAAATTTCCCGGGCATCAGTATTGTGTTAGCCTCTAGATTAATTCAGATTGATGTATGCCGTGCCTTGTTTTAGAATTTACTTAAGATTAAATGGTACTATATAACCATGCCAATTGAAGTGTTTTAGCACATAATGTTTCCGTGGATACGATATTCTATGGATAAATAGATAGTATACCACTCGTTACCATGCATGAATCTGAAAGCTAATATTTTTACCTAATCATTAAATAAAAATATTCTGTTGTGTGGGCCCGATATTGCGGTATGAAGAGGTGAGAAGTTTCCTTGTTCTGGTATCCTAGGTAGTGCTGAACCCTGTTGATAATGTTAAACCTCACATGGTCTTCGTGTTTCTTACAAAGACTGTAAGGTTTGTTGTTACAAATTTTGTTTCTGCTACAAGATAACGTAGAACTTATTTTTGGTGATTAGCCAGTAGTTTGAATAGTATTTTGTCTTCATATTCTTACATTTCATCATGAGTATTTCGTGGTGGGAATCGACTTTTTCCTAAATAAAACAAGTTTTACTATGTTTTAGGCGGTCAAATGGAAAACATTTTCAGTGGAAGACTAAACATTGTGAGGGGCCGGCTAATTCTATGCATTATGACTGCCTTTCAAGGCAGACCACTTTTTCTATGCCCATAAATATAAATCGTTGTAATCAGGGTGAATAATGGGAGCCTCTCTCACGTTTATTACATCCTATAAGGATGGCAGTAATTGATGACCAGTTAAAGCTCATAACTTTCTTCATGTCACATGTTTCTTCATGTCATTATATGTCACAAAATAAATATGTATTCCTTTGACATATTTTTAGTTTATTTGTTTTGTGGAAATCGGAGTTAAAATATGTTGGTGTTGCTTTTTTATCATGAAGGCAGAAATTTCCCATTATACGTATCAATGAATAATATGTTAAAACAGTAGTGTTATTTTGTGAAAATTATTTTTTTGAGAGTACAAATTTTCTTTTCTGAGGATATAGATTGTGTCTTTGGTGCTTTGGTTCTAGGTATGAATAGTGTATTGTATTTACTTGGTTCGCGCCCTGTATTTACTCTAAAGCTAAGATTTTACCTTTCAGTTTTACGATATGCGTCATTTCGTTTGCAATAAGGCAAACGTACTTTAATATTTACTAATTCTTGCTATAGTGATCAAGGTTTTACACTTAAGCCAGCTCAGTTATTTTTTCGTTCTTATCTCCCAAAATGCGTTTCACTATTGAAGCTTAGCAATGGTATCCGTTGATCTTTGAAATATTTCTTTCAAAGCCGTTTTTACAGTATCATTCCATAGTTTTGATAGCCTTCATCTAAAGGAAAGCCTTACAATTATCGTTTAGGATGTAATCGCTACCAAAAGTGGCCTCACCATACCTTATCCTCGAATTTTTTTGTCTCTGTTCGCCTTCTTCCAATACTCGAGTCCTTTTTCTTAGAAAAACATTCTAAGACGAACGCCTCTGTGGCAACGGGGATTTTGACATTGGTCTTGGCGAAGGTGTCTGTTATTGGTGAATTATTTTCTTGAGTCGGGGTTCTTTATCGGTGTCTGGACTGGCTACATTTCAACATGAATTACCGGTTCATTTTTTATTGTTACTATTGATCTGGGTTATGCAAGTTCTGTGTCGTAATTAGTGATAAACTACTGGAGGTACTATTTGAGAGGAAGAGAGAGAGAGTAGGATTTCTAAAATTGAAACTTTTTGATATGCTGGGGGGACCGGTCTTATTTAGTGATCTACGTGAAAGTAGTGACCGAAGCGTAATTTCGGCGCAACAGTTAACAGAATTCGTCTCACGGTCACGGTGAGGAATGTATGGATAGCCATAAGAGAGGTCCATTTCAACCCGGCACGCGTTTTCTAACGCGATTGAAAAATTCGATATTTGTACCTTTTTATGTGACAGATTTGGGATTAAAAATCAGCTTAGGAAATGATAAATTCATTTTTGAAGTTCTGTAAGAATTTGTAGTCTCATTGAGTAGCTTTATGGCAACGAGAGACTTTTTTTTAAGTGAACGGCAAATCGAAAGATCCCCTTGAACCTTAGGGCTCATCTGAAGTATTCACAATATTTTGTGGTTTCTAGTTAGTCCCCGTGTACTATTCCCCTACCATATACGAGCCTGCTATGTTTTCTTTTACCGTATAACATAACTATATGTTGTTTCCTCTTAGTGGGGAATAACCAGGGATCTATTTTTGTGCATTAAAAGAATTTGGTTTAACTATTTAAGTTCAGGTATTTGCTTGTCTTCGGTAAGTGCATAGTGGCAACTCACTTCGGAAATGGTCCGTGGCTATTCAGTTACTTCTTAATTCATACGAATGATATTCTTGAGTACTTATGAGACGTGCGACAATCGTATGAGTTCTTGATACATTTTTAATAAGTCCTTGGATCGGTTCCAGGTGTGTTTGGGTATTTTTCGATGCCATATCTAAAACTGGTGGCTTATTAATTTTTCTCGTCATTGATTTTGGGACGTTCCCGAGGAAAGATTGAAGGTTTTGGGGCGCACACCTGCATGAAGAGCAAGGTTTTTCGGAAAATTTGGGTAATGGAAGGAAGGGATGTCGGCGTCGAGAAAAGTGGGCGGAAGTGAGAAGCGCCCCGCTCTCCTGGCGGTCTCGGAACGGGTACGAAGAACGTAAGGTCAAGCGTCGGCTGTCCTCACCCGTCCGTGCGCCCTCGGATGAAGGGTTTGGGAGAAGTTTATCTCTTCTAGGAGACCGCGAACCCATCTGTTGCTGAATTATATGACTCGGCCTCTGAATCAGATCAGTTACAGTTTCTCCAAATCGCCGCTCCACGCTCGGCTGAATTTGACCTCCGCCTAAGTTTCGCCTTCGTCTTTGACCTCGGATGAAACAATTTTGGGAAAGCCGGTTTAGGATTTGATGTAAACTATCAAGCCATTCGTTTTCAGGTGGTTTCGCTCTCTATGCTCATATTTCAGCGGATGGAACGAAAGGTCAGTTGCTGGTGCAAAGTCAGGGATACGTCTCCAAGGAACCATCTAGCATACCTCCTTTCGGCTTAGATGCTCTCGTTAATGTATTCGTATGGCATTTTCTTCAACTCGGTGTTTAGCTCGTAAGAAAAATTCATCAGTTTTCAAGTGACCAAACTTCTAACATGGGCATGGATGTGGAAAAAGGGACAATGACGGGTTATTTGACACGAAAACCGATCGTGACACTTGGCTTATTTCGAATGTTGTGGAATTTAGCTCCGGAATTGATAATATTTTGGAACTCCCATGCTCGATTACGATTGCATATTTAGTGCCTGAATTGGTTGTAATAAAAGACCCTCACTACCTCCAATCATTCGAAAAACAAAACTTATTCACCAATATTATTACGTGGTGAGCGATCCTGGGTAGCGTGTAGGTCTGCGCAGTGGCCTGGAAAGCGAAACGTCCGTGGTTCGATTCCCAGGTGAATATTTTCGCATGGAAATTAATGTTCTTGAGTTCAATCTTGAAAAGAGTCTGCCAGAAAGGCTACATAAAAGATATGAACTCGCTGGGTTTTAAGAGTTTATAATCACTTCTAGTCATCGATCCTAATATTCACTTGACGCAGTTTTTCACCCGTTTTTTTATTGTCTTACATCTTCGAACTGGCATAATTCTTTTCCTTTAATTCTTCAATGCATCATTTCTGTATACATCTGATAAAAGACATCATAGCAAATATTTCCGATCATTTTCCCATCGACTGTTGTCTTCATCAGATCATCATGTCTCAAGATACGTTTTGGTCATTAGCCACAGAAGTATGTACTTATTAGATTCATTTACCCTCGATTAGTTGTGGAATTGAGTACCATTTCTTCACTTTCATTCGAATCCATATTTCCTCCTTTGTGGCTCTACTCTTCCCCTTCAATTACTGTCCTCTTTTCGAACACGGAATACGTTTCCCCGATCACCTCATGTGATAATTGCTTTGCTGCTGCTATGTAATCGTGAACAAGCTAGCAGTGGTTATAAGCGAGGTGAGCAGATATTAAAAAAAATGCCTCACCCTCGCTATCGTGTCCTTGCCGGAAGAACTCATTTATTGGTCGTTTTATGTCCTTTTTATCGCAGTGTTTACGCATGAATGCCATATCTCTGATATTTTTACCGGGTCTGTGGATGAAGGTTATGTTTGAGGTTCTTCGTATTCCGGGTATGTTACCTTTGTTCTGCTAATTTCGGGCGCCTCTTGGTGGCCGTTCTTCCCGAACGATCCCGATAAAATTCCTTTGGCGTTTCGTCATATTCCCCGTGACCCAAAAAGTTACTGCAGCAAGCATGCCAAAGCCGGGACTCGAGCTAATTGAGTTCGTACAAACCAGCCTCTGGCGAGAATAACCATCCTATTCCACTGTGACCCCCTTGAGTAATATGTTAAGAGGCATTTATTTGCCCTGTATGGTATACCCTGAGCCCATAATGTTCTAAATATATCTTTGCTTTAGAACGAATGTCTACACATTGTACTGAAAGTGCCTTTAGGTGTTCAGCTGAAACTCAAGTCACCTGCAATCACCATCTATGATAGTGATTTGATATTTTGATATGAGCTCTTAATTATTCTTTTCCTCGTGTAGTTTAATAATTCCATTAGTAAAAGGCTTGTCGAAGATACTCTAGCTAGAGCTATAAGAAATACGGATTGTGAATGGCTTCTATATTCTACTTAAAAATACTGAGTTAGCGGCTGACGACGTGTCCCACTGCCCTTGTCTAGGCATACTGTTAGTATGTAGAACAAATCAAAAGTTGACATGTTAGGGTAGTGTTTTGGATGGTATGAGTAAGTATTTACGAAATGCGAGTGTTCTGTAAATATTTTTATGTGGGTATTAGTTATGTATCTTTAAAAAGTCATTAGCTAATACTTTATTACAGATTAAACTTTTGTAATTTTTCGCAACCCAGGTCTTAACCGTGGGTTGCAAGAAATCATCAGATAATTTACGACAGTACCAAAAAGAATTAGGGAATTGAGATTTACTGGGAGTAATTCGAGAAAAACAACGATATTGGACAATATTTGGGTAAACACTCGAAAATTTTATCCACGTGAAATTTTGAAATGTCGTAATGTTTCTTAGTGACCATTCACTGAAGAATCACTCTTCTTTTACGCTAAGTGTCATCACGGCCTCGTAAATTTTATCGCGTAGCTTGAAATAGTTTGCAATTTAAGCTTACTAATTTTATCGCTCTAGGTTTTCCTCCTACCTGTCGTGCGACTTATAATCATTAATGTAGTGGGAGATTAAAATATCCGTGGAAAAATATAGAAGCAACAAATTCGGAACCTTAGGCGATTGGCGATGCCAATTCACGTTCATGAATTATCAGTGATAATTCAGGAACTTTCCGAACATTCCGAACCGTCATCCTTAATGCGGTAATATAGAAAATGTCATGGTGTTCTTATTTGAAACTCCCATTTATGACGAATTGTTAATTTCCTAATTGTATCATGGAAAATGCTATTCTTACCTCTTATTTGTACGGTCCTTGGTTTCATACTGGAATTTTAATTTATGTATTTAGCTTATTGATGTCGATAAATTGCCTTTCATTGACGTTCATGATCTTATTTTAGAAAAATATTAACTTTTGGCTTGTTATCGTGGAAGGTAGTAATCCTCTTAGCAATTATTTTATTGTATGTGACCGAATAAATATGTGTGAGGTAAAGGTTGTCGGTGATTCTATGGTGGCGCCTAGTTTTTAAAATCTCCTTTTATCGACCCATCCGGTGATTTTAGTTGTGCACGAGCATATGAATTCATTTTTCAAAACCTGTGCCGAAATATGCCTACTGCATTGCTAGTGAGGTTAAATTTAAAAAAAGGTCTTATTGATATTAGAAGTGTTTTTAGGTACTCCATTTGAATCTACACTTCTTTTTTATTATGTGGTAAAAATTGACTGTTTTTGTTTGTTGTTGATCACGCATCCTAGGTGGTTTATAGGCCGATTGAGAGGTATCGAAAAAGAATTTGTACCTGAAAATAGTCACATGTATGGATATTTATAATTTTGTCGCTGTATATTTTTAAGATCTGATAGCGGAATAATAGAAAGGAAGTTATTTTCTAACCTACGTCAATCGTTTTCTTTCTCATGAAATCATCGCGGGGTAGGATTATTGTAAGAACTCGATTCTATCCTAAGTCTTAATTATTCCCATTTCAGTTGCGACGCTATGCATCGAGTTTGAGCGGTGGAACATCACATGTTATATTTTTCTGTCTTGCAGTAAGGATGCATAACATGTGTTTTTTGCTTTCCGATGATTTACATGGCCCCAGAGTGGAGATATGGTGAACCGGCGGTGAGAGGGTATTATTTTAGTACTGATATGGTGATCATAGCAAAGAGTTTCTGGCGTAACATTGTGGAAATGTTATACATTCTTGTCATTGAAATGTTATACATTCTTGTCAGTGAAGGTAAAATAGTCTATTTCTACGCCATTTATTTGAAAATTCGACCCAGGTTCCGGCATGACATGCCGTTGTAAAAGTGGTGATGACACCTTTGGATGGTTTTGACGTCCTCGTTAGCGCTGAGAATATTATCAGGTGCCGTGGCGGGTATACTATCAAGGAGGCATTATGATGAATAATTTTGTCATTGCTAGATTCCGTGAACATGACTAGAAAATTTGGGAGTAAATTATTTCAACGGCTGTAAAACACTTCGTCTTACTTTCTTTCAAGCTAATTATCAAAGACATAAAAGAAAATGTTCAATCGTTCGTATATACGGACCGTTTTGTCAAATTACAGCAGAGGAAGCGATCTCGTACATTGACTTCATTACAAATTGGTCTCTGGTGCGATCTCTCATCGTCGCTGGAGATAATGGTGGCATTCCTTCATGTCTGCTTGTATTTGGGGCTGGCTTGTTTACTTCTCGCTCGCTCATTATTCCTCAACCTTATATTGGCTTTTAAAACTTCTTCCATCCTCCGCGGGTTCAACGCTTTGAATAGATTACGGTTCGTGTTAGCTTTCTCATTTGAGCTGATATGCTCTTCCGAGTTTGGTTTAGCGGAAAAAACGCCTTGGGCTCAAGGTAAGAGAATATTCTAGCTCAGAAAAGAGAATTTTCCGATACCTACCTTATGGAATCCGTTGCCTGTATCGTGTTGAGATATCCCATTGCGGTCTAACGTAAGGTGGTTACCATAACGTTCAATGGTGTGCTTTTTAGTGAAAGCGTTCTGTTGGTATGAGTGAGAAATGTGCTGTCTGTGTATACTGCTGTCTGTGTATACTGCTGTCTGTGTATACTGCTTGCACGATTTGTTATTGACATTAATCAAGGTAACAGCTGTCCTTATCGAGTTGTCTTATAGCCGTCGAGGCCGAAATTATTTTCTTTGATATCAGGTGTGTCGACCTCGGGAATGTGTGGCTATTGATTTTATCAGCTCATTGTGGATCATCCTGCGGGCTTGAATTCTACCTTTTATCTAGTTATTAAGATGCGCTTTCCGCATTCCTCAAGGTAACTCGCCATTTTGGTTCCATACTTCCAGAAATTGGTGTGTGTTAACGTCAACCCGGTATATTTCCGTGTGGATGATACGGTCGATATGGGGTGACAACACCCAAGGTTTGGTTATTTCCCGTTGGGCAATTAGCACTGAATATTTGGCATGTGGTGATATATTTGCTGTCTAACTCAGGTGTGAAACTGTACTCTCTTTTTGTACCTGTACTTATTTTGCAGTGCCCTTTGCTGGTTTTTTCTGTGGAGACGCGCCAAGTGAGTGACGATTAGGAAAATTTGACCCTTCCCCCAAGAGTGGAAGAATGATGAGTTATTTGTTTGTATGTTTAGTAGTCCTGATTTAGATATGTAAATAAATCATCATACACGTTAAGTGAAGAATTTTGTGAAAAGTGTGGTAGTGAATGAAATTGAAAGACCCGGTCGTAGTAGCCAGGTCGGTAACGCACCGGTCTGATTGTCCCGAATTCGAATCTCGCATGGATTCAGTGCTCGTCTTCAATTAATGACCTTACGTTAGACGGTGCGGTATAATATTAGTCGTTGGAGCACCTAAAAAACTCAAGTCTACTTTAAAATGAATAGAAAGTTACCTAGTAGATGCCTTGCTTAGTTATCTCAGGTGTCGGTTGATGCTATTTTGCTAAGTGTTTAGAGCATCATGACATGGCATGGAATGAACTATTTCTATCCTGGTTTTCCTTTCATTTCGTCAGATCTAACGGGAATATGGTGAGTAGATTTAAATTTCGCCCAACCCATCGCTCCGCGAAGTTGTTTTTAATGCACGCGAGATAAGTAGTGGTGGCAAGTTCCTATGACTCGTTTCACGTCGATAGAAAGTACCGTGGCGGGAGAGTAATGAATTTTCCTCCGACGGATGAAGTAGGTTAAAAATGAAGGTAAAAAATTTCAGCTTGATATTGCCTTATTATCTAAACAGGTCAGCGTTTACTGAGTTTTAACTTCTGCGCCTAGTCTAAGGTATCTACAGTAGCTGAAACTGGTCGTTACATTAAAATCACCTTGATCGCACCCTCCGCTGATGTGAAATGCGGCTAAAGACCGGTTATTTATCTATGGGAAGGAAACCAGTGCAGTTGCGCTAAACGATTAGGCCCATTTTCTGTTTTCTAGCAATTTAAATTTCTCTAGCTCGTGTTTTTTATGAAATCCTTGGATTTTCCACTAAGAAAGAAATGAAATATTCTCATAATTTAATAGGATACCAGCGAGGTAGTCCAAAAGAATACGATTTTTCATGACGATGACAGTGTACGCTGTGTACGTCTTTCTCGCAAGTCTGATTACTTAGATCATAACTTTGCATCCGTTGAATCCATAAAATTGCATCCGTTCTCAACTTCTGTGACCTTCTGTGAATACATAAATATTATTTTTTTATTCTTACAATGCATATTTCCTATTATCCGGGGTGAGAAATTCAACTGTGCATACAGGTGGCTTTTTCTCTCGGAACTACTTTGTCTACCGCAGTACTTCTTTTAGCACAGCATAACATAACACAGTATTGCCCTATGTGGACGTAGCTAAATGGATCTACGCTTTGCTGCAGTCGTTGTTGCTGCATTTATTGCAGTGGATAGCGACAGGCAAAGGAAGTGGAGGTGGTGGGTAAAACAGCATTTGATAGGAGGTGAAAATAAACAGCTCTGATAAACTTCGACTGGTTGACTTCGTGAAGGGGTGGGAACCTACCTATCACTGTAGGCGTTTCCACAAAAATCCACACAGCGATGTTTTCCATTCCGAGTGGGAAACACGGCAACAGCAACATTCTTTTATCTTTACCCCCGGGCAAGACGGACGATGTTTCTTTGTATCGAGACACTCAATCAGGGTTATAGGAACGCGCGTGTTCTCCCGCCACGTTAAAGTTGTAGTCCTTGGAGGGAGGTTTTATGAATTCTGAATTTAAATTATTCCTTGACATATGTAATTGCGGTAGCTCGGTATTGGTCTATATCCCTAATAACTTTTTGAGTTCAAAATTCCTAAGGACTCCGTTAAGCTTGCTGTGAAAAATTCAATAAAAGTATAACTCCAGTGCCATGACTTTTATATCCAATGCCTGCGTACAAGTAACGGAAATATCGCAACGACTTTTTTCCTACTTATAATGTGAGTACGGAATTTTTTGTACATCTCTATTCCTGAGCGAATTCCAGTTCATGATTAACAGATGCTGGCACTGAGTTCAGTCAGTAATTGGTAGTTGGGTATTAAAACTCCCCTGTCCAGGGCCAAACGCGGATGTTTGTACCTCGAGCTTAAGAAGAGCAAAAAATATAGATTTGAACCTTCATGAAATCGATGTAATATCATGTGAATAACTTTGAAGCTGACTCCCTGATGGTGTCCAAATTGATTTGAATGGCCGTGCAGAAATTATACCGTATAAAATTATCTCTGGATGAATTAATGTTATTGTTCAGAATATTACCCTCTTAATGGCTAGAAAAGTGCATTTTAATGCACATGGAGATGTAGTAACTATCGGCAGTTGATGAATCTGTCTTCTTAAAGTTTCACTTCGGGTTTTGTATCCTGGTTTATCGGCGCCTGGTTCACTCGCCCAACAACTGTGGGTTCTGCTTTCATGCGAAATAGCGCGGCTTTCTCGTACTTATTTCCCATTGCTTGGTGAGACCGGATGTCATATTACGGATAAAAAAACAACTATTCCCCGTGACACAATTCATTTCCCTCCGATAGCTACTCCTCCCTTCACTCTTGCGAGCCGTGATTATTCCCACTCCACAGCCACCTGGAGAACTTTCCCAAACTCTCATTGCTCCAAACTGTACTCGAAGTGCGTCCTATCTACTCGCGCCATGAATGCTCGTTTGATTTCGATGTACTCGTTGCAGCTTAGCATATTTTGTATTTTTGCCACAGCAGACAAAGGTGCGGAGCATTAGTTGGCGGAAGTGTATGAAAGTTTTGGTTTCTATCCAATCAAAGGTATGTACCAGAGGTTCAGTCGGTCGTTATTTTGAATGTCCCTTCGTGCCTTCTGAATCATTTTTGATTCACGGCGGTCGCACTTGAATACTGGGGATAATGATTTTCGTGGTAATTTTTTTGTTGCAATGGACCCCTCATAAAGAAGAAATATTTTGGTAACTTTTATCGTTGAAGAGTTAATCATTTTAATTAAATCACTGTGATATTTACGCACAGTCCTATAAATACGCGTATAAGAATCTTATGTATTCTTATATTTAGATGAAGTTGTAAAGAAAAATGAGTATTGAATGACCAAAGCTGGGTAAACTATTAGCAAGTGCTTCATTTGTGTGACTAACCCATTGTGACTAACATACAGATCCCAGATTTGAAAATCAACCTATTGAGACTGTTCGTATTTCATTTGATAAAATGGGATGGAGAATTGAAAGTGTAAATGTAAAATCGATCTTCCCCTTTGGTGTTACGTGAATGCGAACCGGATTTGTATAAATCTCATTGTTCCACGCTGTTGAGTGATAGTGGTGCTATAAATGGGTTTTAAAATATTGGAAAAATTAGGTTTTAAGGTGATCCAACTGGTGGATTACCTAGATTAACCTTAATCCTAATCCCAAGGCGATCATTGCTTGTACACCGGAGGCGGGATTAGAATCTGCGACCTTTGCTCTGCCAGGCTGGCGCGTCATCGGCCTTGTTACCAGGGCCGGTAGTGTATGTTAAAATACTCAACTGTTCATTTTAGTAACGCAGCAAAATGGTAACCAGAGTATAGCGTGTCGTGATAACTTCGGACTTTGAACGGCAAACCACCGCAAAAAAACCCTAGGTCACGTGTCAATTTTACCTTATATTGGGAACTTAGAGTACTTAGCAGAGTGGGGAGCAGGAGGGAGTGAGACACGGGTGGATTTCACGTTCTCCCCCATCCCCTCAATCCTCCCCTCCGCTCCAATTTTTTCCTTCGTTCCGCTTCCTATTTTGTTCATTGTTCTCTGCCCGGCATACATAATTTCCGGCAGAAAAAATGCGTATTCAGAAATGTGTGAAAAATGTTTCGCAACCTGCCACTCAACAATTCGTATATAAGTTGACGTTGCAGGGTGTTTTCAGTATTCTGCTATGAACCCATGTTAATCACAGCCAGTTCATGCAAACAAATACTATTCGCCAATGGAAACCTTTTATAATCTATGCAACTAGGTGCACTTCATCCGCGCATTTTGACTTGACAAAGGAAATCATCAGGTGATTTCAGGTAATTTTAAGCTCAAGGGATCTCGTGTCTGTAATTCGCATTGGCGGATAGGATATTGGATCATTGCAGGTCTTCTTTAGGGTAGGTGGTAAGGTAGCTAGTAGGTCATGTAGTGGGGTTAATAACTTCCGTTTCCAGTCGCTTTACCGGCTAATTTTGATGAAAACAGTAATGAGCCTCAAAAAATTTCAGACATTACCACAGCTCTCCATTGTAGCCGTAATAATGGTCGAGGTGAAAATATTTCCATAGCAGTAGTTAATTGCCGAAGTCTTAAAAACAAGATACCTGAGTTCCATCACCTTATTCCTACTACTGATGCAGATGTAATTATAGAAACTGAAAGTTGGCTGACGGATGACATTCCTAACTCAGAAATATTTCCCAAATCTTTTAAAATACATATATAGAAAAGACAGACATAACCGAGTAGGTGGTGGTGTTTTAATTGCAGTCAGGAACCCAATCATTAGCAAAGCAAAAAATATTTCCCGACAACTCCTTGGAATGAGTTAGGTGTTCATTAACATGCCCTAAATCCAAACCAATATCTGTCTGCGCATTCTATAGGCCCCCAAACACCGATGGTGACTCACTATTAGAACTGGAAAAGCAGATAAATTCTATAGTCCCGTTACAGGGAGCATAATATAATAGTAGGTGGAGATTTCAATGTACCATCAATAGACTGGAGAAATTACTGCTTCAAAGCTGGAGGAAGGGACAAGGACATCTCTGAGACATCTATTAGATGTATTCTTCAACAACTCCCTGCAACAATTAGATACAGTACCTAATAGAGGGGATAAGATTCTTGATTTGCTGGCAACCAACATCCCACAACAAGTGACTAAGATTGACACCGTTGATGGAATCAGTGACCACAGAGTTCTAACTCCAAAATTCTCTCTAGTTTTAGATAAACATTTTAAGCAAAAAAGAAGGATTTATATTTTTAAAATAACTGACTTTGCTAATGTTAAAGTTTATTTAAGAGATTCCTCATCGTATTTTAAAAAGTCGTCCATAAGCTTATGTACGGAGGGTTCATGGAAGTCATTCATAAATATCATACGCTCTGGGATCAATAGATATATCCCTAATAAATCTGAAATCAGCTACTTATCCCTTGTTAGACCTCATTCGGAATATGCAGCCAGTGTATGGGATTCCTACGAAATTGGTCTAAATAATAACTAGAACGTGTGCAGCGAAGATTGGCAAGATTTTTAAAGGCACGGTACGATAACCATATTAGCTAACCAGTCTATTAAATGAATTAAAACGGGAATCATTGTCATGTCGCAGGTTGAAATGTAGACTTTATCTCTTAAATAAATTCCAAGATAATATTTTCATTGATGACGTCAAAAATATTTTGCGAGGTAGTGTGATAGGTCCACTCCTGTTCCTTCTGTTCATAAATTATATCAATAAGGTGGTCAAAAGTAAGCTTCGTCTATTTGCCGATGACGCAGTAGTGTACAGAGAAATTCTTTACCAAATGATAAAGAATATTTAAATGGTGACCTACAAGCAAATGAAAAATGGTGTGATACATGACAGTTAGAATTAAATTTTAAAAGATGTTTAGTAATGCATTTTTGGTAAAGGAATTGTTCTCCTCCCAGCACGTACAAAATAAGTAATAATGAATTAACGTGTGCAGTGAAGATCGGCAAGATTTGTAAAGGTACAGTACGATAACTATATTAGCGTAACCAGTCTATTAAATGAATTAAAATGGGAATCATTGTCAGATCGCAGGTTGAAATTTAGACTTAATCTCCTAAATAAATTCCAAGAAAATATTTTCATTGATGACGTTAAAAATATTTTGCGAACCCCAACTTACTATGGTAGACTGGGCCATAATCACAAAATTAGAGAAATTGATTGCCGAACTGACAGATTCAAAATGTTTTTTTCTCGTGCTATTAGGGATATGAATAGCGGTACATATGTCCAAATGTACTTGAAGGTAACCCAACTCACAGCATGTTTTTGCATGCTTACTTTGCTATTTTTATCTTTTTTAAATGGTGAAGTTAAGACTAATATATTAATGCTAATCCTTTTAAATGCATGATATGTAGTGCATGTTTGGTGAGATTTCACCCCCTGCCACACACCTTTATGGTGGCTTGCAGGGTATTATGTAGATGTAGGTGCCAATTGCCTGGCCCGCGTTTCTCCTGGGGTCTCCTCGGCGCTTTGCCCGAACGGATGCTCCGGGAATTGCGTCTCGTCACAGGAGCTCATGAAACACCCCCGCACCCGTTCGCAAATTGTGCGGCCGGTTGCATCCTTCCCGCCCCCACCATACGCCCGTCCCTCGGGGGAGTGGGGGACGGTCCGCAGGCGGCCACAAGCGCGAATTACGAGGTCCGGCCGACCGCCGACGCCACCATTCTCGGGGAGAGTCACGCCGTATTGTTGAGTGATTCCTCATGTTGACCTCTGAGAGTTGAGCTCTCGTCTAATTTCGAGTCTTTCACGTCAGTTGCACGGATGATGTGTAAGTCCACACGTGATGGAATTCTGCGGAGCTCATTCAAGGGTATTTTTTGTCGTAGATCATCAAACTCATTTCCAATTGGACCTGTACGCTTAAACGGGTCGTAAGGTCGTAATATGACTGGCAAGAACCTTCAGACGGTTTGGCGTCTCAGATTTGTAGCTCTCAAAGGTTGGCAGACGATGATGCTTGGAATCTTTCGGCCTGCATGTTGTGTTTTCAGTAAGGGTTTTTTCGTATTTAATCCCGTCATTATGAAGACAATTATTGTTTTGTACTCCTTAACCAACTTAGAAATCGTTGGTCATACGAACTAGGCAGAAATTTTGGAGTGAAGTGCAACTTTTCCTGTTAAATACGAAGTTGTTGAATCTATTCTCGCTTCTCCCCATAAATATTGTTTTTTAAGCCGACAGGAACGAATAATAGTATATCGAATTTAAGGTAGGAACTCTGCTATGCAAATGATTCTGATAAATAATTATCCACGTAGTTTTACAATGTGCTTTACGGATGGAATGAGATATCTTTATTTTTTTTATTTTTAAACTACAGTTTTAAGAAACCGTCGTGTATTGTGAACGTCATCATTACGGGGAGTTTTCTGATTCAGAAATCATAATCTTGTGGCGATTGAAGCTTGGTTGTTTTTTTTACTCATCACTTTTACTCTTTAGTTGTGATATTCCGTAAGAACTCAAGGGTTCGCAGCTCTTTTTTCAGTTTAATCCCATATTGTGTTACTTTCGTCCTAGCGGTTATCTCATTCGAAGAACCTCTCAGATTTCAGCTCTCTGATTCCAAATTCAACTTCTAATTCATTAGATACCATCCAATTACGTCTGACCACCACTCGGGTGTAAAGTTTACCTTATCAACCTATCGATTTGTTTGATTTGACAAGGTTCCACATTAGGTTGTCCCTAAGGCACATCTGCGTTAATTTGTTACGCATATTACATTAGTATTTGCGGGCGGAGTGTTTTGCATGCCATAGATTCCTAGACGGCGCAGGTGCGGCTCAGTGAAATAATTCCTAGCGACAGCAAGAGGTCGACTGGCGAAGTTCTCTGGCCATCTGCTCGATTGGCGGGGGCCGAAAATTTGCATGCTGGCGTTAGATCCTCGTACGATGAAGAATGGGATGTGCCCGTCGGGATGCGCCCATGGGATTCAAGGGAACGTGGCGGGAAATTTGCTCGTCTCCAAGGCTAATGATCACGGTCGCGTCCCTTCCCGTGTTTTGTTACGTCAAACCGATCGCTTGTTATATCCTACTCGTCGGTTGACCCCACTTGCCCATTATACTATTTCCTCGCAGTTATCACAGTAAATAATCTTTGGAAGCAACCGGCAGTGAGTAAGATGAGTGAAATTGTTGGTGTGGATACGTATGCGAGTTTATTGTTAAGGTCTTTTTTATTCTACCCTGTAATCAGTTTTTCTGTGGTGGTAGTGGTATTGGGTTTTTGGTGATCCAGCGGCTATGGTTGTATCGCAAGGTCTAATCCAAGAGCTTAATCCTAGGACAAACACAAAATCCTGTGCGGTATGTCATGGGCGGTATTCAATACCACTAACTTTTGAGTGGCCAGTCCAACGCGTTATTGTCCTGCTATCACGGTCGGCATTTTATATGTATCCCATCGTAAATCAATGGTCATTGGTTCTAGTTTACGGATCCTTAGGCGAGATATTGGATCCTTCTTTAGCGTTGTAACGATCGTTTTCACTTTTCTAAAACTGCACTGCTTGCATTAATGTATCTAACAGCTTTCGTTAACGATTGGGATAAGTGATTTGAGTCATTAAACAAAATTTGAGACGGCGATCCCATTTCCATTCTTTTGGGTGCAATTAAAAAAAACTACAGCGCCATGCACTATTCTCGGATTTTTTAAAGTATTCTAACGGCTCGAGTCTCAAGTCTCTTAAGCTCAACCATTTGTTGAACCCGTCAGTAGTCATTAAATATTTGCAGTAATTAAGGGGATATGAAAGTGCCGATCGTACAAATATTTTTGTCAGAAGTTGTAGGTCTGATAAGAAGCGCTCATCACGAGCGGAAAGAGGTCGGCTTCTTTGAGTAATGGTAAAACGCTCATTAGTGGTCCATTGTTTACTCAGATATCAGATGCAGGATATTTCAAGCCTACCTATCAGAGTTACTAAATGTATGCTAAGTGAATGCTTAGCATGTTAGCTGAAGCTATGCTTCTCAAAAAGTGTGGTGCAGCTTCTCGTGACATCCAAAATTCACTTTATATTAATTTCGGTCTAATTTTCATCCTTTTTTGAAACAAACTTGACCTAATTATTGACATTTGAAAGTTAACAATTATGTTAATGATAGAGAAAACGTTACTCTTGTTCTCAGTAATGTCATTATCAAATGGATTTTGTTGTTAATTTCATATCTCTCCCAGCGATTTTTTGGCGGATGGTACACATATTTCGTTGTGTGGATGTATCCGCGTCGAAGTTGATTTTTTAACGTGGTTACTTCCGGAAAACAAGAAAAAGCTTGTTATTTTTTTGTTGCGAGTTGTATTTGTACCACCCATCTCCTTCTCTTTATTGATCGGTGAGAGATAGTTCTTCAGTCACTGTCCTTTCACTGCACGTGTATGGACTTCGATTCGATGCCTTTCGTTAATGTCAGCGATGCATTTGCGGCGGAGGAAAACGGTTAAGGAGCAAGGACGAACTTTCCCGTTCCGGTTTGTTGCCTTTGAGCAATGCCTCACTCACTCAGTCGTGAATCCTCGTAACCCCAGGGGACGCAGTTCACTAATGAATCAGGCCCCGTGCGTTAAGCAGCGTTCATCTTTGTCTTCTTTGTATATACTAGCCGTGTAAATGATTTGCAGGTAGAACTATTCGTGCAATTTTCTGTCGTCTAAATAATTTATTCCTCACTAAACTGAATGAGCATTCTTGTGAACGAGGTGAGGGTCTCTCATGGCGTTGTCTATCTACTATCCTACGAATTTGTTTATCTTGATCACGTCGTAATTAGGGAGTACGGTATTTAAACGTTCCCTCTGTGTAGATGACCTGATAGATTCGTTCACTGGCAAATGTTCTGTCATTGAAAAATGCTCTGTGTAATTTGTATCGAATCCGTAATTAATCCTTCAGTCCATGCACTGCTGGCTTTTTCAGAATGCAGTTTAACATTTTGCGAAAGTCATGTGCATGCATTTATTTTATTTATGCTCGTAAGCTGTGCACTGACGGCAGCTCCCATTAGATCTCAACATCGTGCGGAGCAATATCTAGGTATTGTTCTACCGTTACATTCACTGGCCTTCACCGCCGGCACTAGGGTATTAACCTCCATCCGTCTTTGCAGTCTATCCTGTCCCTCTAACACCTAGCATCCTTGCAGAAGAAGTTTTCCGTTCATCGTTGCATGCTAATAACAGGCATTAATTATTTTGAATGCGTAATTATTATTTCCGTGGTTGCCTGGTTTTGCCTCACATTTATACGTCAGCAGTAACCATTAACAAATACGATTACTTTACAATTAATATGGGAATGTTCACTGATATATGCGTGTTTCTCTGGCTTATTTCTGTCATGTTAATTTCTTCCGCATTTACATCTACATCTACATAATACCCTGCAAGCCACCACAAGGGTGTGTGGCAGGGGGTGATTGCTCACCAAACATTCACTACATATCATGCATAAAAAAGGAATAGTATTAATATAGTAGTCAGAACTACACTATTTAAAAAAGATAGAAATTGCAAAGAAAACATGCAAAAACATTCTGTTAGTAGGGTTAGCTTTAAGTACTCATACAGCTACCAATGCTATTCATTGCTACTCTCCGATAGGACATATTTACCGTTATTCGTATATCTTATTGTGCGAGGACAAAGGACATTTTGAATCGGTCAGTTCGGCAATCAATTTCTCTAACTTTATGATTATGGTCCAGTCTGCCATAGTAAGTTGGGGTTCGTAAAATATTTTTAACTTCATCACTGAAAATGTTGCCTTGGAATTTGTTTAAGAGATTATGTCTAAATTTCAACCTGCGATCTGACAATGATTCCCATTTCAATTCATCTAATAGACTGGTTACGCTAATATAATTATCGTATCGTCCCTTTACAAATCTTGCCGATCTTCGCTGCACACGTTCAAGTTAAAGCTCATTTAAAGCAATTTAAGCTCATTATATGTTCCAAAATTCGTGCATTAGAGGAAGAAGATGTGAATCGACGGCAAGGTGTTTGGCACGTAATTTTCGTCGCAGGTTGTCAATGATTTTTTCTTGTATAACTAAAGTTGATATGAGGAGCTGCACCGTGGCCGGTGCCATGAAACGTATTCACAGAAAGAGGACTCGGAAACACTGTTTATTGGGAGTTCATCGTGCTGTCTAAATTATTCGAAACAGTATGACATATAAAAGTAGTATCACGGGAGACTGTGGGTCCTAAATTACGCTTTGATTGGTGATGTGATTGGCTTCACACCCGAGTATTTTCTTAAATCTTATGAGGTTGCAAGGAGCAATTATTGTGAACCCTTTTTCCGAGTCGCTTTCTCCTATCATTTATTATGACGACGTCTTATCTTGGGACTCGGCGAGGAAGAAAAAAACTGCTTCCACGAAGGCTTCAAAGCGAAACTGGTGCACATTCCGCGCCAGGAATGCACCCTGTAGTTATCGTGACGAAATACCCTCTTCCCTTGTTCATAGGGAATAAGCTCTCCTAAGGAGTCCTCAAGTGTGTCTGCTCAGTGACATGGATTTCCTCTCGCTTGCACAACTGCAATTGAGTCACATATGAAACAGCGAGTAAGAACGTCGACCTCCAACTTATCACACCAGTGTGTGGATGCAAAACTGTTGGTAACTAACGCATTCCATCCTTTGCTACGAGATAAATGAGTTGCACTGACGGTTGCGCAACTTAGTGCTTTAGGAAGCAAACAATATGTGAGATAAGTGCCCAAATATTTCAATTTTTTGTGCCCTGCGTTATTTGGAGATACCGTTGACGCAATTCTAACAAGTATTTAGTCTAAAGGATCTCCTACGTTCCTTCATCATTATTAACATATACAGTATCGTGGGAATGAGCCTTTTAAAAATTGATGTATGCTTATCGCAGGGTGGGGCGTACCCTGCTACAATCCCTACCTTTGGTTTGAGGTAGTATATAACCAGAGACATGACTTTCCTGGGAGGCAGTTTTGAGGCAACGTCATTGTTTTGCCCAATACTGGTTTGATGTCCGTAGTCACTTTTAACGGTAAACATTGAAATAAGCAAGTGTTGTGTATTTTTCGGTGACCATTTCGTTTTCCTTATGTGTTTAGTCTTGAGGACCTGGAAGGGTGTTGGCGGAAATTATCTCGTTTGGAAATAATAATAATAATACATTTTTCAACTTGCGGAAAATATTGCAACGGCATTGTAATTCAGGATTCTAAGTGACTTTTGACTTAAAGGCTTCGTATTCAAGTTCAGGTGACGCTAAAGGGTACTTCAACTTAAAACTCTGACTGCGTGGATTTTTTGGGTGTCAAAAAACTGGGATACCTAAATTTCCGCATGAATGGGTTTGGCCACCCCTTCCCAAAGTTCCAGTTAATCTCATGGTTCCTAACCCTTTCCATCTGAGTAGTGGTTTCCTTGCAGGTAATACACTAATATGTGATGGGATGTTACATAGAAAAAACTCAGATTTTAAATTCGACATTTGTGTAATGGAGTTCTTTATCACGACCGGAGTACATGCTCTCTGGTCTTTGTCATTTCTAGGAATTTTTTAGCTTTTTTGAAAGAGAGTACGTACCTTCCAATATTCAGTTTTTCTCTTTCTTAAGTAATCCTCAATTCGTGGTGTATGGTTTTGGCTTTGAATTAGTTTCCTATTAATTTCATTATTCACTGACAACCATTCGAGTCCGGATGTATCAAATAGAGCTAATCGAAAAAGGAACACCCGTGCTTTTACCCGACGGGTGACTTTGTTGGTAACTTTGCATTTTGATAAAATAACATCTTTCAGGTGTAGTTCACTGCTCTTTTACTGTAGTCATTTTTACGGTTTCCAAATATTTAATTGTTGGAAATAGGAAAATCATGTGGAACCACTACTGTTTCCCGAGGTCATATTAACTTCTGCTGATTGTGATGTGCGTTTTATTCTATGATCGTATTAATCAGATCATCGCTTTCCTCCAGCACATGTTGGTGTTTAAAATCCCCTACAAAAGACAACAATAGGAATGGCAAGCCTGTCTTCTTTCTCGACCCATCCCTAGTCAATTCCATTCACCATTAATGACCTTAACTCGCCGTTTGATCGAATTTATTGATAAATATCATCGAATTTATCGATGATATTTAATTATACCTCCCTCTTCCGGTCTATTGCTTATTTATATAGTCTCTTTAACTCTGTCAAATGCAAAGGCTTTCGCGAACGAAAGAAAGTTTGCGACGAAAACAGAAACTGTGTCCGGGCCGTATTGCATATCTATTTAACTAGCGCCATCGTTATTATGTCAAGCGTTGCTGAGCTTCTCCGTTACCCAAACCAATCATTACCTAGATATTCGTTTGCCGTACTATCCAATAATTCATTATTTTGTTTATGAATCAAAGTTATGGTGAAATTAAAAATAGGGCTCAATATTATTCCCCTCGAGTGAGTTACCGCATCTTTGGAACGGATACGTTGGTTGTCTTTATAATGTTTTACACATAAAAGTCGTACACATAAAAGAAAATAAAACGTATCCAATTTCCTCTTTGCTCTTGAGAATTTCTGCGGGCATATTATCTATTCTGACAGCATGACGCAAGACATTTCTCTTCATTTCCTGTTTCATGTTTTCTGTCTGACAATGGGAAATAGGGCACGTTACTACTTCGTCTAATCGGAAGTTATATTTTCCTTAAGGCAGTGATAGCTTGCACAACACCATTTTTCACTTTCCTCTGGTTTGTTTCCGAATGACATATTTGTTACCCCTCGGAGTAATTGAAAATTTCAGTTTCCTAGTGGAATTGCTACATTTTGGCTACAGTGGCTAACTCTACCATCTGTGTTCGAAAAAAGAGGTAAGAAGGAAAGTATTTCACATCTACATCTACATAATATCCTGCAAGCCACCATAAAGGTGTGTGGCAGTGGGTGAATTCACACCAAACATGTATTGCATATCATGCATAACAATGATTAGTAATAATATTCTAGTCTAAAATTCGCAATTTATAAAAGATAAAAATAGCAAAATAAGCATGCGAAAACATGCTGTTATTTGGGTTAACTAAAAGTCCTTATGCAAACGTCCAACTACGTATGCTATCCAGTGATACACTCGTATTGGACATATTTACCGCTATTCATATCCCTACTTGTACGAGGAAAAAAGGACATTTTGAAACCGTCAGTTCGGCAATCAATTTCTCTAATTTTGTGACGATGGTCCAGCCTACCATAGTAAGTTGGATTTCGCAAAATATTATTGACGTCATCAGTGAAAATATTAGCTAGGAATTTATTTAGGAGATTAAGCCTAAATTTCAGCCTACGATCTGACAATGATTCCCATTTCAACCCATATAATAGACTTCATATTTCATGGTTACGCTAATATAGTTATAGTACCGTCCCTTTACAAATCTTGCCGATCTTTGCTGCACACGTTCAAGTTCATTATTTAGGCCTATTTCATATGGATCCCAATACTGGCAGCGTATTCCAAATGAGGTTAACAAGAGAAAAGTAGCTAATTTCTCGTACTTGAGCCCACATTTGCCCAGTACTCTTCCGATGAATTCCAGTTTACGATAAACTTGACCCATTATTTCACGTATGTGTTTACCCCATGAAAGATCATGTGCCAGTGTTATTGCAAGATATTTAATAGGTTACGCGTTTGCTAATTAATTTATTTATTTAAAATATTTTTCATTCGACTCGCACAATAACCCGCCCAGTGGCGGCAATTTCTCTTCAGTTGTCATATGCGCAGATTCCAAGAGAGGCCCCCGTCGGGATTATGCCGGTGGCTACGATTATGCCCGGCGTCGTAACGATTTCGTCAGCAGAACCAAGCGGGAGTAGTTTCTCGGAATTGAGACTTCTGATTTCAGCCGTGCAGCGCTTGCACCGTGACCTTGGCGCGGAGTGTGGATTCAAGCGGCGGAACCCCTCTGGTGACGCCTCCTCCTCCCGCACCACCTTCTCTCCCCCTCCCGCCCCTCTGCCCACCTCT
Source organism: Platycnemis pennipes (assembly GCA_933228895.1). Lineage (NCBI taxonomy): Eukaryota > Metazoa > Arthropoda > Insecta > Odonata > Platycnemididae > Platycnemis > Platycnemis pennipes. The sequence continues at coordinate 83,533,492 of OW121846.1, forward strand.
CTCCATCCCTCGACCTCCAGGCCTTTCTCCACGGATAACTCAGAATTCTTCCCTGGCAATTGTTTCATGATTTGAGGAATTATGCGGAAAATTGCGGAGTGCGCATTTCGCTTCAGATATTCTAAAGTATCCTCGACGTTATTAAAAATTCGTAACCCTATGGGTTCCGGATTGCATCAATGTTTCATTAAAGGAGAGTTAATTCCAGATATTAATTACGTCAGCCAATCGTGTGAAGGAGCCGCCCAGGGTATCTTGGACGAGAAATCGACGGCTTGGCCTCCCAAGGGTTGCCGGTTCGAATCCCGCCTTGGGCATGAATTCTGTGCGTCTCATTGGTCCTAGATTGCTCCTAAGTTATGTTAGACGGTGCTATTTATGCTTACTAGTTGGAGCGCCCATAAACCGAAATCTACTACGACTACATCTGCGAAGGATTAGTTTGTGGACTTATCCTTATTTCTTAAATGATGGAATTAACATATTTTTCTTTTTAATCTTGTTTTTCGCTTCAAAGGACATGAAGTTCATGCCCTGAAACTTCATTCCCTTCTATTCTTTGTTCATGTTCCGTGAGGAATGTTGAAACCCAAACCAGTCAAACAATGTAGCTTTATCCGTATTCATCTAGACCGTGTTCTCCGAAAATATTTCCCTTAATGACCTTTTCATAACTCCTCATGCTGCTGAAACCTAGCGCAGAAGTTTGTCACGCTTGGGAATCAAATTCTTGGAAAGGCTGCCTATGCCTGTCGGAAAATATTGCTATTGTTCGCATTGAAAGTTAGGGAAAGTATCCTTTGTCTTGAGGTCATATACGTATTGCCTGATGAAACCGTTGTGTTTCAGAGAACATATTTGTAATTAATGTCTGTATTCTTTTCGTGACAATACTATCGCCTGATACTTATACAAAAGAAACCTCGAAAGAATTTTATTGATTGAAGCATTACTCAGATTTTATGAAACCTTATGAATCGCTTAGAAGAGATTTACGAGTAAGTAATGGGAAATATGAGTACCTATTCATTTCCCGTGCGCGACACGACACTATTCTTTCAAAATCTTTCGATTCTTGATCTCCCGGATGTTAGTGAGTCAATCAATCCCAACCACCCTCATGTGACCTTTCTTCTCTGTCTTCCCTACGGCTAGATCCTCTAGTGCCACTTTCTCTGCGGAGTAAAATTCTCAAAATTTGAAATATTTGCATAACTGGCGGACAATCTCATCAGAAATATCCCGTAAAATCTACTGTTATACGCTTTTCAGTACTATTTATGGGTGGTGATGGGGTTGGTGTGGTGGCTAGAGTACTGGCCTCCCATCCCGAGGGCCTGGGTTCGATTCCCGGCAGTGGCGGATTTTTCAGTGGAAAACCGGTCCCTACTTGAGTGCCTAGTGTTCTGGTTCAGTACTCCGTCCGTCGGATGGGACGTTAAGCCGCGGTCCCCTTGTCGCCTGTCGTTAAGAGTAGGCTAATGCCGGCGCCGGGTTTCTCTCCACCCTTCCTCCATTACCTGAAATGTTCCTTACACAATTACCTACCTATCCCCTCAATGACTAACTAACTTGGGGGAGGCGACCGACAACTGAAGCCATTTGCGGCAAAGAGATGCTCTCCTAAAAGCACCAAAGTTGGAACCAATGAACAATCCACCTGTGCCGGAGTCCGAACGCGGGCTCCCGGGGTGGGAGGCCAGTACTCTAGCCACCACGCCAACCCCTGGGTAGTAATTAAGTAGAAGTAGGAATTTTTCGGATAGTGGAGAAAGGGTGGAGAGAAACTCTGCGTCAGCAAGCCTAATCTAAACGAAATGCGCGTAGGGGTCTACAGTTTAACGTCCCATCCGACGGACATAGTACTGCACTCTAAGTGCTTTCCGCATAGTAATGAAGTGGGGACCGGTGTGCCAATGAAATTAATATCACTTCTGCGATTTGAACCATTTGAGTGGCTATCCTCATCTACATCTACACGATACCCTCCAAGCCACCGCGAGGGTGTGTGGCAGGGGGTGAAGATCACCAAGCATGCACTGAATACATTATCTTCTATATATTCATTCAGTTCGCGACAATGTTGCACCTGCCGTCCAGCAGCAGGAAATTCATACTTTCTCTGCGTTTTCTGCGTCTGTTGCATGAAACATGAAACGCCCTCGAAGAAACATTATGGCGCAAGTTATAATCTTGAGTTTGGAAAATGCTGGATCATGGCATTAAAGCTGCATTTATCCGTGAAATAGTGAGTCATCGTGATGAGCGGAAAATAATAATCTCGCGTGACTTCTGGGGTAATTAAAAAGAAGTGGAAATTGCAATTTTCAACCGAGAAAATCCTTGAATTAACCGTGAACTCCAAATCACAGTGAAAATTGCTATCCTGTAACTAACTAAGAGTCTAAATTTTTATCTGATTTTATGCGTTTTAACTATTTGGTCTATATACTACCCTTGTGCACACGAAAATTCCCTTTACCTTTTTCTTTTTTAGAGCTAAGCGTAGCTTCAGTGCGAACATAAATATTTTTCGCCACGTCAGCGGCAGTAACGTTCACCATTCGCCGCTTCCACTTGATTAATTTCATTGGTTGCACACACAAGCAACATAGCTGAAATATTAGTGATAGTATCCCAACTTCACGTTACAATTGCTTGCGGTTGCCAGACTTTGATTCTAATATATATATATGTGTTCCATTTCTAATAATTTTCCATAGGATGGGCATTCCATAGGTGGCACTAGAACTTTTTCAAATTACAAGCAGTCCAGGCGCATAATATGTGTTCGTGCGTTATCTAATGAAGAAATTGTGAGATAGTTCTGTATTTGCTCAAGCATGCAATTGTGTTCTCTTTGGGTCATGCTTTCCAAGGCAGAAAAATGATACTCAGGATAGAGGTTTCCGGCAACATTACCGAGGAATATTCCCCAGTAAATATGTGCTTCCGTTCCTGTATCCCTGCACTTCCGCCCGCCCTCTATATCGAATACTGCGCGCCTTTGATACCATTCCTTCGCTTGAGCTCTCGGAGGAAGGGGGGACCCTTCGGCTGGTACCTAGGGTTGAGGCCACGAAGGGTAGGTGCTAACAATAAGACCCCATTCCCTTCATCGGTCAGATTCGTCCCTTCCTCTGTTGACGGAAATGACAACCGATTCCTCTTTTAAAAGACCTTGTGAAACCTTCGTTTCCTTAGCGCAACTACCTCGTTGAAGCCATTCCTCCGGAGTTACCTCACTGTTGGAATGAGAAGGATTGTGCGCGATGCATTTTCATTGGTGGGCGAAGTGAACATGACACGTGTAGCTGACCTTTTAGACCTTGACCTTGTGCCCAGTTTCGGTATGTGTGATACATTCGGAATGCGGTATCGGGTTCTTCATTGTGTTAAGAAATTTGGGACAGATGCTGCAGCGAAAAGTTTCCAAACGTTAACCTCGATCTTAGTGATTTAATCAAGCAGTTTAGTCAAGTAATTTAATTGCTGGAACATTTAAAGAAATTTCCACTTCGATAATAATACGCTGTATCGAAACCATGGTCGGAAATAAAAACACATGTGGAAACAGCCAAGTGCACATTTCTTGAAACGTTCCAGCACGATACAGGATATCGTTATCGTTCGATACAGAGTATCATTATCACCTCGATAATGAATCTCTGTATCGTAACCATGGTCGGAAAGAAAAAGACATGTGGAAACAGCCTAGTTGATATTTCTCTAAACGTTCCAACTATGAAATATTTCCACCATGTTAAGCCTGCTATCATTACTTATAAAGTAATTTAATGCCAAATCCCAATCTCGGAAGCAAAAGACCGAATTAGGAGAGTTTTGCCGTTTGAAAAGCAGAATTGCCAGTAATGGGCGAAAATAGAGTTAGAAAATTAGTAGAGTAACCTGGGCGAAGAGTACGTCCAACCAGAGGAAAATTATACTCTCAGCTGGATGTATAAGTTTTGTAAATGAAATACTAACTTTACTAATTTCCTTCCACAGATTTATTTTCTTGGTACGAAATGTTTCGACACATTGGTGTCATCATGAGGTACCTGATGATGACACCGATGTGTCGAAAACCGAGAAAATAAATCTGTGGAAGGAAACTAAGTTAGTATTTCATTTACGAAATTCAACTTCCACCTAGTTGAGCCTGATACAATGGAACCTATATGAGATATGAACGCAAGGAAACTCTTCATTATAACTTACACTTGGAACGTGTCATATGGCCTCGTAACATGGGCAATAAAAACACGAGGAAATGCAAGACTGAAAGTCTTTCGAAATTTGGTCTTATTGATGATGAAGTTCAAATTGTTCGAAACGGAACAAAGGAAGAAGTACTAAGAAAGTCGAGATGAGAAATCCTTGAAAAGATGATGGGACTACGTCATCGGACCCATTTTGAGTCCGTATTGTGTCGTTGTGACAAAGCATAATGGATAATTAAATGGGAAGAATGCAAGTGGAGTGCATCGTATGAGGTGCGAGAAGAATGGAGCGCGATGAAAGGGAAGAATTATATTGATGTGAATTGGTTAGCCGATAGAAAATTCGAGTGAAAAGATGAGTTAATCCATTCTCAGATTTTGACGACTTATGGTGATGATTCCATGCTTCGATACTGTTGCGTTGCCCGTGGCTCAGCAGTTACTTGAGGGATTTCCATTGGAATACTATATATTTTCTGCGTGAAAGGTGTGGAAAAATGAGCGACAAATACCTTTTGGTCGATGATCACGATAATTACGCTGTCGCATTGTGTTAAAATTCGGCCATTGGCTATTAAACTAGTTTTTCACCACCTGCCTGATTGAATGGAACCTGATTGAATCACGGCTCTATCGCTCTATTTTCTCTCCTTTCGGAACGCATCTCTCTCAATCGTCTCTATAATTTTAATTTCACCCAATACTCGGTGTATAGTAACTTCAGTGTTTTCCCCAAAATCACTCGGGTTATTATGTAGTTTCAAATGAAAGCGAAGCTCCAAAATTAGAAGTCCTTGACAGTAGCTGCTCATTGAATGAAAAGTTCATCTGTAACCGAAGTAATAGATGAAATATTAATGGTACACGTGGACACATTATGATGTCGCATGAAAGGTAATTTAGTGCGTATTCTTCCTGGAAATCTCCGAGTGAAATAGCGATTTTCTAGTAATTAGTTATCTCTATATGCCCGTTGACATGTGCTCTCATCAGAGCTGTTAGGATGATTTTAGCTGCGGTGCTATAATTTTTTTAACTGATGGATATTATGTTGATTTGAATTTGGGAACTCAATTTGGATGAACGATTAGACCTATTTAGAATGACCGTGTAAGCGGAATAGCGACTACCGTCGGAAGGGTTAAAATTATAATTTTCATCTCAGAGCGACCTTATTCTGAGATCTCTCGACTCGTCGGATTTTTTTACCACAATTCGTATGACCTGCCTGTCTTGTGGGCGTTCATCTACATCTACATCTACATAATACCCTGCAAGCCACCACAAGGGTGTGTGGCAGGGGGTGATTGCTCACCAAACATGCACTACATATCATGCATAAAAAAAGGAATAGTATTAATATAGTAGTGAGAACTACACTATTTAAAAAAGATAGAAATTGCAAAGCAAACATGCAGAAACATTCTGTTAGTAGGGTTAGCTTTAAGTACTCATACCAACATGCAGCTACCAATGCTATTCATTGCTACTCTCCGATAGGACATATTTACCGTTATTCGTATCTCTAATTGTGCGAGGGAAAAAGGACATTTTGAATCGGTCAGTTCGGCAATCAATTTCTCTAATTTTATGATTATGGTCCAGTCTGCCATAGTAAGTTGGGGTTCGTAAAATATTTTTAACATCATCACTGAAAATATTTCCTTGGAATTTGTTTAAGAGATTAAGTCTAAATTTCAACCTGCGATCTGACAATGATTCCCATTTCAATTCATTTAATAGACTGGTTACGCTAATATAATTATCGTATCGTCCCTTTACAAATCTTGCCGATCTTCGCTGCACACGTTCAAGTTCACGTTCCTTCCACTGTAGCCGCAACCACATTTACGTTCCAGCGTTTGTGTGCCATTTGTGACATTGTTACCGTTACCAGGATGGGATGCTTGTGACTCATTTGTCGGCGATAACGAATTTCACATTGCATGGGACGCAAAAGAGGATTTAATTTTCCCCGCAACCCTGGTTGTATTAAGGGAACCCGTTGTTGCATTGCGTCAGATTCAGAGGTGTCTTCTCACCTGCCCGGCTTCGAGCGAAGGAACTGACGTCACCCCTAAGCACATAATGCGTTATCTTTTGGCGCTGGGATTTCTGCGCAGTCATCCTGGTTGTTCTCTTCGTCCGCTGTTAGAGGTATTTTCCTTGGTTTTCCCTCACGCAGACTTCTACCAGGTCGGTGACAATATCGCAACATGTCGTGTCAGTATATTGAACCTACAAAATGTAAACAAATTTTGTTTATATAACGACTCACCAAGGATAATGTGGCGTTTCTGTTGCCTCACTGACAGCAAGTGACAACGAATATTCAATTAATAGAATAATATTATAGTGTTATTTGTGCTACCTCAGTTTTTGTTTTAAAGACGCGTTCTCCACCTTACATTTTATTTCATCCATTCAAGCAATAGCTCCTTAGTTCTAATCAAAACAAAAATGGAAGTTGAGGATATAGGTGTGGGCGTTATATTTCAGGATTTCAACTGATATTAAACTGATTCGGTGTTGCCCAAAACATAAAGCGCATTTATTTATTTTATATTCTGGCTTCATTATTCTGCTGATTAAGTTATTTCCGTAAAATTCATCTATTGTGGGATCCATAAAATTCATCTACTATGGGATACTCTTTGCACCCCACGACGATTTTATCAATTATTTAGGTGCACTTGATGACTTACCCGTTTGATTCAGCTTATTGTGTCGTCTGTAAATGCTATTTAAACTTTATCGGGGACTAGAATCGTGGAATGACGATGTTAAAAATATTTCGCGAACCCCAACGTACTATGGTGGACTGGACCATGACAACAAAATTAGAGAAATTGATTGCCGAACTGACAGATTCAAAATCTCCTTTTTTCCTCGTACAATTAGGAATATGAATAGCGTTAAAGATATCCGATACGAGTGTGTCAATGGATAGCATAGGTAGTTACATGTTGGTATAAGTACCTACCTTAAGCTAACCCGACTAACAGCATGTCTTATCATGATTGCTTTGATATTTTTATCTTTTTAAAAAAATTGAAGTTTAGACTAGTATATTATTACTAATCCCTTTTTTATGGATGATATGTAATGCAAGAGTTCACCCCCTGCCACACACCTTTATGGTGGCTTGAAGGGTAGTATTTAGATGTAAAATGAAGTTGTGAAGAAAAATCACCGATGCCTCATTTTTGAATTTTTCATCTAACGAAAGCGAAATCTTGGTCTGCACGGTTGACATCATTCGTTCAAAAGGTATAATTTAAAAAAAGATGTAGGCATTTGAAAATGAACCGGTGGTAACTTTGCCGAAGGGGAAGTGCCGGGGTCAGGCCTTCGGAGAATTGAAAGAGCGCCTTGTAAACGAACGTGGGCCCCATTGCCTATTCGGGCAGCACTGTCATGTTCAAGGAGAAATGCTGCCCTCGTCAGACAAGGATTTTGACTCATATTGGATCCTCTCTCTCCTCCGCTCAGGCCCAAATGCGAAAGTGGCCGCAGGCCTCGAAATTCATCCACGTTTACAAATAGGGCTGCAAGGCACCACGAAGGTGTGGCTGGGGAGTGAATAGTCACTATACCTGACCTACGTATATGCAAATAAGAGGTGCAGTCCTTCAATATTTTTGAAATATATTACTTATACATTTACCGAGCTCGTGCTACTGAATGACAATTATCTACGCAGTTATGTATTTATTAATAATTTTTCAGACATTTCGTAAAATAAATTGATTCACGATTCTTAAGACATGTGAAGTTGCAATAAGATATGTAGTGAGTAGTGTTTATAACATGTTTTCGATGAGTTACAGGCTATCTACATGTCACCTACGTAACCGGTTACTATGCTGCCTAGTATGTTCTCTGATTGTCTGAGGGAAGAATGGATTTCTGAAAGAATTATCCTTGCTGCAATTTATCTCTTCGTATAATTGCGGCGTCATCAAAATTAGGCGTAGCTAGGAAGAAGTCATATAGAGCTCTTACTTTATCAGCTCATTTACGCCATGCCCTCTTGATAAATCTCAATCTTGCGGCTCTCCTTACCACTCATTTTCCAAATGTTTACGAGGGGATTTTTCTTTTCCCGTTCCTACAGTTGATGGAGTACAGATTTGAAGACTGGTTATTTTATGAAAATTTATTCCCACACATTTTTTCTGATTGATTTCCAGTATTCACAAACGTAAGATGTGAAAAAATTCCGTGTCCCCTTTATTGGCATGTTTATTAACAGAAACCTAGATTTCACGGTGCATTGCTGGGTCATTGATTAAAAAAGAATTTTATACTACATTACTTCTTATTACTACCATACTTTTAGAAGTATTGTATGCCGCAAATTGCTCCTTCATCTGCCCCGTTTTTCAGCGAATATTCAGTCAAATTTTAATTCTTAATGCTTCCCTTTTGCACGATCAAAATACTTTCTAATTTATGAATTATCATCTTCATCACATTTTGTCGTTACTTGTTTACAATAATTTCGTGTTATATTACTGAATTTTCTCCGTTAAGCTCATTTAATGATAACTAAACGCGTTTCGAGGTAATTTCGAGGAGCGTATTTCGTGCATATTCTATGTCTCTATTTTTGCGAAAAATTGTGAAGTCAATTGACCAATGCTGCGTGATAACATAGAAAGAAAACACAAGCCAAATCTTATGTTTCTTTCTATGTTATCATGTTTAGCTCCCACTCCAGAATTTGTTACCAATGTTGCGTTTTAAATGCGTTTTTATCGGCTCTTTTTAAAGTGCATTAGGTACTTATGTTGTCGCTTAAATACCTACACTTCAGGGCAGGTACCTCTGGAATTTTATGAAATTCAACGCTAAATACTTTTTGATCATTTCTTCCATCAGCAATTTCAACCTAGCGATATATGTATGCGAACGTGTGTAGCATAAACTCTCTGTAGCCTAAGACCCTTCCCTTGGTATTAAAGCAGTAGAATTCCCATCTTTTGTGGTAGCAATGACATTGCCCTTAATCGATGGGCTTGATAAAGGCGTCACGTGAGTCTATCTCCGTTTCGTTGCAGTATAGTGAATGTATAAACGCAAGCACCCGTAGCCGATTGAAAGAAAAATGACCTGGGCCGAGTCTCTTTCTTGAGATCGGATCGAACCTTCCAGATCGTCACCCGCGCTTATTTTTTTTATTAACATTAGGACCCCTCCGCAATGTCCTATTGGTAAGTGATATAGCCCCAGCGTACAGTTTTTAATTTTAGTCATCCATCATCATGCAATTTGATTATCTATTGTGCAACCGTAAAGCCAGAGGCAGTGGCGCAACTTCTAAGGCTGCGGTATAATTACAGTGGAAGAGTTATTCCGTAGTGGAAGCCTCTGGTTGTCCTCTACTCCTACTCAATTCTCTCACACCATCCCTCGCTCACTCTCCTCCCGAAGAAAATAGGGAAACGTGCTCAATCACGGTTATTCATCGTGTTGCACGGTTTGCGCACAGATCATATATGCAGTTATTAAGCTCGCGGTGAAATGCCACGTGAGATCGATTCAGCACTAATTCTATGCGATTTGCATTCATTGGTTTTAGGCATAAACCGGAGACTCCGTGAAGTCTGTGGGAGCGAGGGAGCTGAGTTTTTGGACCTCGGGCCGGAGCTGGAAACGTGTCGGGTGCCCCTGAATCGCTCGGGTGTCCACTACACGGACGAGGCATCGTCTAAGGTAGCGAGTAGGATACTGGAGCATACACGTAGGGTTTAGCTCAGGTGGTAGCCCAGAGTGCAGGTCAATCCGCGGGGGAAAAATCGTGCAAGAATTTGACAGAACATGCAGAGTAGTTTTAGAAGGTCAGAGAAAAACACATGGAGAGAACGAACATGATAATTCATCAAAGGTAAGAGGTAGACCAAATAGTTTGTCCGTCAAAAAATTATCGAGGAAAATTTTAGTTGGAAAGGAGCACCAAGAGAGAAACAGATTGGAAGAAAAAATTTCAGTGATAGTAGTGAATTGTCGTAGTATAAGAAATAAAGTAGCAGAATTTCACCACCTCATTAAGAGTACTAATGCAGATATAATCGTAGGTACAGAAAGCTGGCTTTCGAAGGACATATCAGATCATGAAGTATTTCCGAAGTGTTTTACAGTATACAGAAAGGATAGAGTAAGCAGAAACGGAGGAGGAGTTTTCATAGCTGTGAAGGACCCGTATGTCAGTAGAAGAGAACTTATTTCAGAGCGAAATGTAGAAAGTATTTGGTGTTCCGTTAAAAGTAAAAGTAGTAACGCAAAAAAGATATATGTAGGTGCATATTACAGGCCACCGGACGCAGACGTCAATTCTATAATAGAGCTAGAGTCAGAGATACGCACATTACTTTCTGGGAAGAATGATAGAGGAATAATAGTAGGCGGAGATTTCAATCTCCCCTCGATAGACTGGAATACGTGTAGTTTCATTGCAGGAGGTAAGGATAAGGAACATTGCGAATCACTGTTGAACACCTTTACGACACATTCTCTACAACAGCTAGTAACAGAGCCGACCAGGGGTAACAACATTCTAGACTTATTAGCAACAAATATACCCGAGAGAGTTCTAAATACAGTTACAGACACAGGAATTAGTGACCATAAAATAGTGCATGCGAAATTTATTGCAGGCGTTGAAAGACATTATAAACCAAGGAGGAGGGTGTACTTATTTGGCAAGGCAAATTACGACGGTATGAAAGAGGAATTAAGGGAAGCGTTTAATGTATTCAGCGAACAAAGCAAAGGATTAAATACAGAGGATTCGTGGAGAGAATTTCTTGAGGTCACCCGTAACGCAGTTCATAAATACATACCAAGTAAATATATTAGTGATAATACAGAGCCAAGGTGGTATAACGCGGAGGTTAGGAAATCACTAAAGCGACAAAGGGTATGCCACGCTAAGATGAAAAATGCCAGACGGGGTCTATCGGTAGAGGAAAAAAATGAGCTAGTTCAAAACTATAAAAAATCGAGAGCATTAGCAAGGAAATCATGTCGGCAAGCGTTATCACATTTCAAGAGCAAGATGTTAGGAGAATATTTAGATAGCAATCCTAAAGCGTTTTGGTCATATGTGAGAGAGCTTCAGGGAAATAAGTCCACAGTGCACACACTTAAAAATGATAAAGGAATCAGAGTCACCAGCAGTGTAGAAAAAGCCAACACTTTAAACACCTTCTTCCAAAGTGTATTCAACTCATCGTCACAAAACGCAGTGGAACCACCGCCGAACACTTTCAGTGAGCAAATGCCCGAAATAAACATTTCATGTCGCGGAATAGAGCAGCAGTTAAAAAGCATAAGTAAAAACAAAGCACCAGGTCCCGATCAAATTCCTTCCAGAGTTTATAAAACATTAGCTTCTGAAATAGCCCCCTATCTAGAAATAATATTCAATAAAACACTAAAGAACCACACAGTACCCAAGGATTGGAAAGTAGCTAACATTACACCTATATTTAAAAGCGGTGATAGGGAAGAACCTAGTAACTACAGACCCATTTCACTCACGTCAATCTCTTGTAAGATATTTGAGCACATAGTAGTCAGTTCGATCATGGGGCATTTGGATAGTCAGGGATTACTCATAAACAGCCAGCATGGGTTCCGGAAAGGTAGATCTTGCGAGACACAATTAGCTTTATTCGTACACGATATTTTAGTCCACGGCGAAAGCAGTACTGAAGTTGATGCGATATTTTTAGATTTTAAAAAGGCTTTCGATAAAGTTCCTCATGACAAATTAATCTTGAAGTTAGAGAGTTTTGGTATAAATAAAGACGTTGTATGTTGGGTAAAAGAATTCTTAAGTGGGCGAGAGCAGAGGGTTGTCATAGATGGTATCATGTCGGACACAATCGAAGTCACATCGGGAGTTCCCCAGGGTAGCGTAGTAGGTCCGCTTCTATTTCTTTTATACATAAACGATTTGGGTACCGTAGTTAGTAGTAACCTTAGACTTTTTGCAGACGATGCGGTGGTGTACAGGGGTATATCAAACGAAGAGGACATGAAATCACTTAGCAAGGATTTAGATGCAATTGAAGAGTGGTGCGACAAATGGCAGTTAGAACTCAACCTTAAAAAGTGTGTAGCTATCAATTTTTGGAGGAGGAATAATTCGATAGAGCGATCCTATAGAATTAATAACACGAAGATCGAAAACGTTGAAACCGTAAGATATTTAGGTGTAACAATCACTAAAGATTTATCGTGGGGAAGACACATAAGGGAAATATGCGGCCGAGCGAAGAGAAAGCTAGGATTTATAAAAAGAGTACTTGGGAAATGTGATGAGAAGACAAAAGAGCGATGCTACTTTTCACTAGTTAGGCCCCACCTTGAGTATGCAGCCAGTGTATGGGATCCTAATGAATTAGGTTTGATGAGAGAACTAGACAGTGTGCAGCGTAGAGCAGCTAGGTTCGTCAAAAGGTGTTACGATAGGTTGAGTAGTGTATCAGAATTAATACAAGAATTAGGGTGGGAATCATTATCAGAGCGTAGATTAAAGTTCAGATTTAATCTATTGCAGAAATTTCAATCGGATAGCTTTACTGAAGATGTTAGGCACATATTGAAAACACCAGCGTATTATGCTAGATTCGACCAGCCAAATAAGATTAGAGAGATAGATTGTCGTACAGATAGATTCAAAATGGCATTTTTCCCCCGTACTATAAGAGAACAGAATAGGCAGCATAGGAAAGGGATAGGTAGGGGAAATATTTTAGAGTATTCTGTAGTGCATGATGCATGTATTAACCCCTCAAATACTATAGATACTAACAATCTAGTTGCATGAGACCCTTTAGTTGCTTGCTTGCATGCTAGTAGTGAATGCTTGGTGACCTTCACCCCCTGCCACACACCCTCGCGGTGGCTTGCAGGGTATCGTGTAGATGTAGATGTAGATGTAGACTAGTGTTTAGATTCGTTACGTTACTTCGGAGGCAGTTGAGTTGAAAAGAACTTGCGCAAGAATTGAAGTTTTTCTTTTAAACCCTTCGATTTGCTTCCGCGCATCATCCTTACAAGAAAACAGGATATTGTTTACATCGTTATTTGTTTGCTATTCTCATGCTGTTTCGTCCTTTGCTTGGAAGGCCTGTAGTACAGATTTCGCCTCAAGAAGTTGAAAAGAAATGCCGGTTATCAGTATTCGTTACTGTGTCTTGCATCCGTGCTCTCACAAGCACGCACTCGCACCAACCTACGCACACGTGTGTTTGTACTGTGATTAACGGATCAGGAAAGCCACGTTTCATTTCGTTTTAGCGGCGTCATTGGTTGCATTTGAGCATTAGCATCATTCTACCTAGCTCGACTATATTTTTCTCCGAATTAATCTTGTCTAGTATTCGAAGCAAACTTTTCCAATATTTGAAATAATCTTTTCCAAGCTTCGGGATAGTTTGACCTGCTGTTTTGATTCTTCTCGCGGTTGCGAAGAGAAATTACATTGCGCATCATATTGCACTCCATTTCATGGAGCTTAATTGGTATCCATGGAATTATCTCCCGCTAAATTCTTTAAACTAGCTAATTGTCATATACTACGAAAAGTTTTGTATTGGGCTCAGTTCTCAGTCTGGATTTGTCACTTCTTCATGGACTTCAAATTTTGTTTACCTATTTTCCTTTGATTACGCCGTTAACGTTCCCAAATTTTTTCTGTTTCGTTTTTATCACACATTAATTAAATAAAATGCCCTTGGTTGTAGCCGAACTGTTGTACATATGATAACATATGAGTTGCTAATTCCATGATTCAACATGTGATAGTACCTACTGTTATCCTATACTATATATAGGATATTCTATATATAGTATAGGACTATCTATATATAGTATATAGTATAGGATAACTATATACTAGGACTATCCTATATATAGTATATAGTATAGGATAACTATATACTATATATAGTTATCCTATACTATATATATAGATATGCCTACAAAAAGCACTACTCAAGAAGACGTTCTCATATTGAACCCTTTGCGAAATATGTGAGGGAATTAGTTTCTGTTCTTGCTCACTCAAGGATTCTTTGTCTTTGTCACGTTCCAGAAACGAAAAAAAAAATCGTGTGCTGAATTCACACATATTTTCATGGATTTCACGATCACGGCTAGCACGTACCTTTTAAGGACAATCCATATACACCGAAATATGCAGCGCGCATCTTATATTGCCTTGCACAACTGTGATTGGAAAGTAATTTAATTGAGAGTTGTAGTGTCCTTATCATATTTTTCATCGTACTTATCTTGTGCTCTTTATCGTTTTCATCCCTGGTGGAATTGCAGGGTGTTCTTACATCCCTCCCTCAAACACACCAAATCCCTTGAATCGCGAAACCATGATGGTCCTGGTAGTAATCCGTCCTGACTACTTTTGCCATTTTCCTTTGTCATGAAACTGTCGGAGAGTGTAGTTTTTATTTCTAATAAAGCCGCAGAGGAGCATGCGGCACTACTATTATATACATTCGTTTTGTGAAATTATCAATGAAACAGCCTGGTTATGGTAAAATAGAATGCGATTTTTTATTACAAGTTCTTGTGGAATATTTCGTATTATTGTTACCAGAGGATACGTGATGATGGATGGTAGGGCCGCAGAAGAAACTTGGAATGGGAATTTCTCCAATCTCGGCAAAAGTAGGTTGGCTTAAGACTTTGGAGACAAAAGAATTTTAGCTTAGTGACGTCGAGGAGATTATTGATTTTCCTCGCCATTATTGCTGATTTGACCAATTAAATAAGTAGGGAAATACACTCTAGTTCTGAGAGATTGATTTTTTCTATAAATACGATCATGCAAATGCAACAGTATGCATCCGTAGAGCTGAAGTGATAGAACTAATTATATTCAAACTTATGTTTGTATCCGTCCTGACTACTTTTTCCATTTTCCTATATAATGAAACTGTCGGAGAATGTAGTTTTTTATTCTAATAAAGCCGAAGAGGAGTATGCGGCACTACTGGTCGGATAAATGTGTTACCCGACTTAGCACATGTCATAAAAGTGGAAATAATGTTTTTCGTCATTTATACTAGTTGCGTTGCTGCATCGTATACATTAAGATTGAATAGATAAATTGACCTACGCTCTCTTGGACGTAAATTTGCCTACCAAGTTAACTCGTAGTTACATAATATAACACCAGTTCCTCTGTTTTACCCAGCCACACGCCAATGATGCTGTTCCCCGGAAATGAATAAGATATATGAGAACTCTATTCGCCATTCACTAGATAATTGGACGCCTAAAAGGCTGATTTCACAGTGACTCTGGTATATGCTCCACACCTTCACTTTTTGCGAGGATGGGTGTGTAATGCCATACTCTGTATGCCACGGATTTTTAAGTGATCACTTTTATCAGTTAGAAAATTGTGATTCAACATCCCATCAAGTCTTGATTCGTTTTTTAAATTTACCGTTTTCTCAGTATGTTTTCAATGAAAGAGAATAAATGGTCATGTTTTATACTTGTGGTACATTTACTCGTCCTTGGTCGTGTGAAAAGGTGATGTCGCTATCCACGCCGAAAAATTCTGCTTTTGTCTAAAATAGTTAGGTGTGTTCTGTATTGCGTGCTTTTTCTCATAAATGCCTTGTGAAGAAGAAGCGCACAGAATTCATCGGGCATCACGTCAGATATATTTTTATCAATGCCCTTTGCTTTTTGTGTTCGGAAAATAAACATAATATTTACTAAACAGTAATAATTCCGTCGCAACATTGATATGCCCGTGGACAAATTGCGTTGTGTATGCAAATGTGTTACCCGACTTAGCACATGTCATACAAGTGGAAATAATGTTTTTCATTATTTATAATAACTGTGATTTGTTGCATCGTATACATTAATATTCAATGGATAAATTGACCTATGTTCTCTTCGACGTAAAATCATTCTTCTTTTTGCACAAAATGTGAACATCTGCGGAGTAAGTACTACCTAAGTACGTAAGTGCTACCTCTTATTTGGCTTTAGATAATGTTTTCGTAAGAAGGCGTTGAATCACGGCTTCGGTATAGTCCCGAAACTGGTTTTTAATTGCTCCATCAAGTGCCGAGAAGGATCATTTCCCATTCAAACGTCATCTGCTCGGTAGAAAATATCCGGGCTCTCATATACACTCGCAGGCGCCTCCGACTTGATTCGCCAATTTGTCCCCACCCTCTACCTGGCGCATTCCTTTTCGGCATCGGCCGGTTGGAATCCCCCAGGGAGTTATCTCTCCGGACGAGAGAAGAAGTGAAGAGGGTTTCTCCCACACCGCATGAAGACAGTCCGTACGTCACCTCTCGCTTTCCCGCCCGGTTGTGGACGAGCGGTCCACCGTCTCCGCGGGAGATCGCAAGTCTTCCACCTCCATGATCTCTCCCCGCTCCAGTCGTGAGTCGGTCATTCAAGGGAAGTGGGAAAACCGCTGAGAAGCGTGAGAACAGGTCCCGTCCCTTCAGACTGGATCCGAGCGAAATGAACGCTCTGGGCTTGTCTGGCTGATATTTGGTCATATCTCGAGATCTTTTCGGAGTTGTTGCTCACGGAGCCAATGGCATTCTGATGACGCGAATGCCGATTTCTCGGGATCGGTGTGGTGGTCAATTCTTATCCAAGCGCTGGTCAACACTCGATCGACGAGGGGGAACCAAGCCAAGTGATGACCGGGTGAGGCGTTTGAACTTCGACTCCCTTCGTTAGGATGTGCCGGTGGATGTGTCGGCACTTCTTGGAAAAAAGAGGATGATTAGCACCTACCAATATTTAATCACTCGAGATGAATGGCATAATAGTGGGATCGATCAATGAAGTATGTACTTGTTATATATTATATCATTATCGTCATGGGTCAGCAATCCTAGCATTGGTTTGACGCCGCCCTCTACTCTATTCTTCTATCGGCCAACCTCTTCATATTGATGTAACTCCTCTCTTTTACATCCTTCATAACTTCCTCCATATACCTCACACGAGGCCTGCCTTTTCATTTCTTCCCGTTCACTTTTCCCTCGACGATTATCTTCATCAGGCCATCGTGTCTTAAGATATAGCCAATTAAGTTGTCCCGTCTTTTAATGTTTTCAGTAGACATCTCTTTTCTCCCTCTCTTCTTAACACTTCTTCGTTTGTCACTCGGTCGATCCATTTTATCTTCATCATTCCTCGGTAGCACCACATTTCAAATGCTTCCAGCCTTGACTTCTCTGCTGCTGTTATTGTTATTTTCCATGCTTCGCTGCCATGTATTAGAATATAATGTCACGAGATATTTTGGAAGTTTGAATTACGTAAGATCAAACTTGACAGAGGGTTTGCAAAGGTGTGTTACTGCTCTTTCACAATATTTGTTCTTTTTTCTTGGATTATGTTACTCCTAAAGGTGCGTGATGATGGCAATGTCCTTCATTGTTTTTCGTTTCTCTTTTTTTCTACTCATTCTTCTTCTCTTCCATAAAAATTCCTTAGTCTCCATTAATCTCTCCAGCTGGAGATAAAACAACTAACTTTTAAGATGCTCTTTCAGTGAATGTTAAACTTCGGGCATAATAGCTCACGGTAATATTGTCCGAATTTTTGTAATTTGGGTTTACAATTTTTCATTCAAGTGGTTCTTAACTAGAAACTTTTGCGAGTAGGTAGTATCAACGCTAAATAGTGATCATGCTGGGAATAATTGATCATTCAGGTATTCTCCATATAACCTCTTGATCTGACACTTTGCTCGTAACATTTTGTTCTCTTCTCTGTACTAGCATACGTAATGCGTATTGTGCTGATAGTGATAAAATAAGTTCCTTTGGTTCAATGCAAGTGAAATAAATTCCAAGTATAGTTTCTGCTGCTTAGCTTCTGGTTGGTTGGTTATTCAGGGGAGGCGACCGACAGCTGAGGTCATTTGCGCCATATAGGATAGGTGGGTAATTGGGTGAAGGTAGAAGTTTTTAGGGAACGGAGGAAGGGTGGAGTGAAACCCGGCGTCGGCATTAGCCTACTCTTAACGAAAGGCGCCAAGGGGACCACGGCTTAACGTCCCATCCGACGGACGGAGTACTGTACTTGAAATGACCTCCACTAGGCACTCAAGTGGGGACCGGATTTCCACTGAAAAATCCGCCACTGCCGGGAATCGAACCCGGGCCCTCGGGATGGGAGGCCAGTACTCTAGCCACCACACCAATCCGATCCCCGCTTAGCTTCTACTATATTTGTTTCTCCCTGTATGACCTGCGACGTATAATAATGCCATGAGGCAATAAGGTGGCTTGTTTTTCTTGGAATACTGATTAATACCGACAGTGTAGGGGAATTTTACTAAGTGATCATCAAGTCTGCAATCCCCACGTGCTTTAGAAACAGCATATTTTTGTGGATGTAACGCTCACCATCGAAAAATTGTAATGGAATATTATCAAGTATTTAATTAAAATTTAACAAGCCAGCTTATGAATTTCTTAATTTCAATTGTTAAAATATTCCGTGGTTGTATTCGCGATTGAAGGCTTTGTGCTCGGTTGCGATTTTTCTCCAAGCTTACGTGTTACAACCGCGGCTAAAGCTACCAAAGTGAACCATTTAAACAAAGTTTTAGTGATAATGACCCATGCCCGAGGCGGAATCGGACCACTAGACCGAAGGGTTTTCAGCCCGGCGAGCTACCGAGCTGATTACCGCAACCAGCGTGGTATAATAAGTCAGAATAGCTTCATCTTGCAGCTTCGTACCCTTAGAATATAATTAACCTGTTTGAACCGAACTTGCTTAAGAGCCCCGAGGTAGTTCCAATATCGCTGTAAATATGTGGCGAACAATTCTACTTACTTCGCTTCAATTTGATAGCCATATGCTCATGATTAGGGGGGGGGGTCAGGAGCGGAATTCCTGTGGTTGGTTTACCGCCAGTGGCTACGGGCTGTGAATGAGCTTCCTGGTGAGCAAATTCAGTTAGACGTCACCGCTGTAATCTGGATTATATTTACTTTTTGAGATTGCATTTTACTGCGGATTCGAATTCTAGGTGTTCTAGGGAAGTCTGGCGATCGGACAGGAATCCGGTGACTGATTAATCTTTAGAGATCATAGTTCTTTAGATTATTGCATTCATTTAGATTGCAGCCCTTTCGAACAAGCGCACTATGACATCGGAGAAATGGCTTGAATGTGGTTCATTGCCGATTTCCAGACCTAATTGTGAAATTTATATGAAAATGCGATCGCGTGGTTCCAGTCGTTCTTCTTCGATCGTTGAAGGGCTTGGGCACGTGTTTTTTCTTCTCTTTCTTGAATATCCGCGGGGAATTATACCACTTTCAGGCACAGGGGAACCCCGCTAAGAAAGAATTTTTTAAATGGTGTATTTGACAATAGACGATGTCGTTGACAGGTGACCTCCAATCTTTGTTATCGTGAAGGCTTTTACATGAATTGTTACTTCTTGTAGCGAGATGATGTATTCCATGTTTGCCATTACGATATTTGAGGAAAGGGGAATATCGACCGTCTGAAGTGGTCGTCGTGGGGCTCGATCGGTGATTGGTACCGGTAGGATTGAATTTGGATATACTTCGATTTCCCGCCCGGTTTAGATCTATTCTAGCCTAAACATTTGCGTGAAGCGAATGCAACATCCGTGCGGGAGGCACGATTCATATCCCCACCTTGTATTACCACATCGGGTGTAACAGACCTGGTGACCGCGACCGGTTTCGACAGCGACATCTGTCGACCGCATTACCTGTGCTCTTCCGAAAATGAGTGGCTTTACGTGCCTGCACGACTTTTAAGGGTATTGATTTTGCTCAAATAATGAGGTAAAAATGTCACATATTTAAAATATCGATCATCAACTTAAAACCTTGTTTATTCTATGAAGCCCTTACAGTTAGTTTTTGTGTGGTCTGCGCGTGGTGATATTCTGATATATCAGATGAATTTAGTTCTCCTTGCTAAAGTCACCCACCTATGCTGTGAGATACCATGTACGATTCTCGTACCCTTCTGTCTGACCTTTTCACTTTGGAGAAGCATTGCCCTTAAACTCAATGATATTCTTTAAATTCCATTCAAACAAAAAATCGTCGCCGACACTGAATCTCGTCCATCCACGTTTCGCGCCTGTGGAAAAATTATAAAATTATTTATTTATTTAATTATAAAATTTCAAAATCCACTGCAAAGTCAGCCCTTAGTAATGCATTTGCAGAATTCAAAAGAAAAACACTTGGGGAACAATTGAAAGAAAATCCAAAAGTCTTCTGGTCGTACGTAAGGGAAGTGCAAGGCCATAAGTCTGCCGTCCATTCACTTAAAAATGATAGAGGTGAAATGACCACAAACACACTCGACAAAGTTAACTTGCTAAATTCCTTCTTCCAAACCGTTTTTAACCCACCTTCCGGGGATTCAACTGTCGTGTTACCTGACCTCTTTCAGCGGTTGATGCAACCAATTGACATTTCCTGTAATGGTATTGAAAAATTACTTAAAGATATAAGCCCCAACAAATCTCCTGGCCCTGATCAAATTCCCTCCCGCGTGTATAGAGAGTTAGCATCCGAAATTTCCCCCTACCTTGAAATAGTATTTAATAAATCCCTGACCGAACACGTCGTACCGATGGACTGGAAAGCAGCCGATGTAACACCCATTTTTAAAAGTGGCGATAGGGAGCAGCCATCTAACTACAGACCTATATCCCTCACATCCATTTCATGCAAGGTCCTAGAACATATAATTGTCAGTTCAGTCATGGGACACCTAGATAGCCAGAATTTATTGTCCAATGTCCAGCATGGCTTCCGAAAGAGCAGATCGTGTGAAACCCAACTTGCTCTCTTTTCCCACGATATTTTAGTTTCTGGCGAAAATAATATTCCAGTGGATGCTATATTTCTCGACTTCAAGAAGGCTTTTGACAAGGTTTCTCACAGCAAACTAATTTTGAAGTTAAAATCTTATGGGTTAGACAGTAACATTATATCATGGATTAATGATTTTCTGCATGATCGGGTTCAAAGGGTTGTTTTGGACGGTGTTTCCTCACCGGCAATTAAAGTCACTTCGGGTGTCCCACAAGGTAGTGTGATAGGTCCACTCCTATTCCTTTTGTATATTAATGATATCCAAAAGGTGGTAAAAAGTAAGCTTCGTCTATTTGCCGATGACGCAGTAGTGTACAGGGAAATTCTATGCCCGAACGATAAAGAATATTTAAATATTGACCTACAAGCAATTGAAACTTGGTGTGATACATGGCAGTTAGAATTAAACTTTAAGAAATGTCTTGTAATGAATTTTTGGAAAAAGAATAGCTCTCCTCCTACCACTTACAAAATAAGTAATAATGAATTAACTAACGTGGAATCCATTAAATATCTTGGAATAAGACTGACAAATGATCTTTCCTGGGGTAAACACATTCGTGAAATAATTGGTCAAGCGAATCGAAAACTGGGTTTCATTAAAAGAGTATTGGGTAAATGTGACGATCATGTACGAGAAATCAGCTACTTTTCCCTTGTTAGACCTCATTTGGAATATGCTGCCAGTGTATGGGATCCCTACGAAATCGGTCTAAGTAATGAACTTGAACGTGTGCAGCGAAGATCGGCAAGATTTGTAAAGGGACGATACGATAATTATATTAGCGTAACCAGTCTATTAAATGAATTGAAATGGGAATCATTGTCAGATCGCAGGTTGAAATTTAGACTTAATCTCTTCCACAAATTCCAAGGCAATATTTTCAGTGATGATGTTAAAAATATTTTACGAACCCCAACTTACTATGGCAGACTGGACCATAATCATAAAGTTAGAGAAATTGATTGCCGAACTGACCGATTCAAAATGTCCTTTTTCCCTCGCACAATAAGAGATACGAATAACGGTAAATATGTCCTATCGGAGAGTAGCAATGAATAGCATTGGTAGCTGCATGTTGGTATGAGTACTTAAAGCTAACCCTACTAACAGAATGTTTTTGCATGTTTGCTTTGCAATTTCTATCATTTTTAAATAGTGTAGTTCTGACTACTATATTAATACTATTCCTTTTTTATGCATGATATGTAGTGCATGTTTGGTGAGAAATCACCCCCTGCCACACACCCTTGTGGTGGCTTGCAGGGTATTATGTAGATGTAGATGTAGATGAAAAATGTTAAAAGTCAGCTTCGACCGAGGGCACTCGGTTCGGGTCTCTCGTTCGTGACCGAATCGTGCCTGGAATCTCGCAGATTTCCGCCGGCCGAAACTCGATGAATTTGTCCGTCGAGATCCGGAATTCGGAAACTAGCCCCTCCCCCGCTCCCTGCATCGCTCGTCCGTTTCCGATGCGCATCATACATTCTTGAATTTTCTGAAAACGGGAGGGGAAACTCTCTCGAGACTGGTGTCGATGATCGCGAGACGACCCAAATCCACCTCGGCTCTAAGGTCCCGTCTCGGATGGGCAAGCAAGAGGAGAGCGGATTCGGAATGGGTCTACCCGGCTTACCTACTCCCTTAGGGAAAGGGAGGGAGAGCCTACTACTGATGCATTCTCCTCCTTCCACTCACACTTCACCCTGGCAATCACGATTGCGATTCTGTCCCCTCCCCATCGCCCTGTACTATTTTCCCCTCGATAACTGGTTTGAAATTGGCCAGCAATTGGCGAACAGTTCCGCCCATCGACGTCCGCTGCCAGTAATCTCTCCGGTCGTTCCGGCGTGGGATTTGCAGCGAGGGAGTGTCGTCAGTAGGTGGGGCTCAAATGCGCTCCTGGGGGCCGTAGACGCGGTATCCCCAGGGTGAGCATAACTAGAGTTTTAGGTGCTTTAGCGGCAAACGTTATATCTACCGTCATACATTGGCTCTTAACCCTGAAGCAAGCATAACATCCATGCCCTAGGTGGAATTTGAATCCGCGGCGTTTAAGTTGCCAATCCTGCGATACATTGATATGACCACCTCCTGAGCATGATTCCAGTAACGGAAAATCATAAGCAAGGTCAGCGACTTGGAGGTTATTATCACCCTCTTTCTTCCTATTTTTTCTAAAATATTCTCAGGTTTTCAATAAATCCAGGATTTAATGAAACCTTTGTATAATATTCTTGCTATAGCTAAGCGATTTAAACCTGTAACTCTCCCTTTCTGTCCATCTCGGCTGAACATTTTAGCACGTAACTAACAGGTTCCCTAGGTTCTTTTTGTTATAACTAGTTTGGTTATTTTCCCACACTTGTTGAACCCATTTGTATGGCAACGCATGAAAAACACTTGAGGTCGAATGCCGTAAAGTCATTATTCTGGAATAAGCGATGTACGCCATTCTTATGACGTAGTGTCATCATTTAAGTCACTCTTTCTTGAGACGGCGTATAATCATTACCTTACTCTTCCCCAAGGCAATTCATTTTTGAACTCTGTGCCGGAAACCGTAAATTTCTGTTTAAAAATTTTATTGACTGTTTCGCGTGTGTAAGTACTTGGAATGATATTTTAATGCTGGAAGTCGTTCAAATTAACGTGAATGTTGTCCATTTTATTTGTGACATCAAAATCCGCCGCTGTTCTCATTTTTTTCTCTCGAATGTGAAAGACATGTTATGCAAGTCAACAAAGATACAAAAAATTAAATTTAATGTCAAACCTTTATAATACAAAATAGATTAGTAGCATTCAAGTCTTGTTAACTACTGAATCATTATATAACCCTGAAAAATGTGTTGCTCTTATATTGTAAAAACGTTTACGATATGGAAATTATAAATTTTATTATATGATTTACATCACGCAAAATACGTCATGACTTGACATTGAGGAATCGTTGCTACTTGTATAGGAACTTGTGTCAAGTCTATTTTGAAACATTCGTTTTGACCTTTGCTGACAGTATTTCAATCGTATATTGTCATGCGGACAAACATGCGCAAGTACTAAGTATCGATTTTTCTCTTTGCTTTACCGTCTGGGTGTGAAATATGTCTCCTGATTATTGTAATCCAGAATGCTGTATTGTGTGATATAAGCAGCAAATATTTGTTTTGCCGATTGCCAAATGCCGAAAGATTCAACAGATCCATAATGCTGTATTGTCCAACTATTTGTCCGTTTGCTGTGGGTGTTGCATAAATGATTTTTTTCTCGGCGTATAAGTTAGCTTTTCATCCAACATTTCCGTGGTCTATTTTACCTTAACCTGACTGCAGTACTACTTGTTTGTAGGAGTTTGCTTCTCAAGTAGAAAGGTTTTAGGATGCTTTACAAGTGTTTTCCTTCGGAAAATTGAAAGGAAAACGTGACCTGCATTGACGACGGCGTGTGGTCGCTCTACCACGCCATCTCCGGTATCAGGGCCCCGTTACTTCGGGAGAAAGTGAATACAGGAATGCCTTTTCGCAGGCTCGGAAATTACGTTTTCCAAAAAGTGCAAGCGATAGGCGAATCCAAGATGTGTCCATGCACCAGACTCCATTTCCACGAGCCCTCCCGTTGGACAAGGAGGCTCGGCTACCGGTCTACACTAGTTTAAGAGGGTTTATTGCCCTTTTTAACGCCTGAGAATTTGTTGAAAATCCGTTGGAAGAAGCCAAGCTCAGAGACGTTTTAAAATACCTCCATTGGGGTTTATTTCCAGCGAATTTTTCGGCAATGTGCAATCGGTAAGACAAATATCCGTTACTCATATCATATAAACCTTATGGCCTACTTTTTCGTAGTTATTCGAGGGAGGCTTCCGACAGCTAAGGTCATTTGCGCCATCTCGGATAGGTGGGTATATGGGCTGAGTTAGGAATTTTAGGGAACAGAGAAACAGTGAATTGAAACTCGGCTCCGGCCACGGTCGTAGGGCTTCGGTATTATCCTACTTTGAACGAAATGCGCCAAGGCATTCTCACTTTAGCGTCCCATCCGACGGACGGAGCACTGACCTCGGAGTTCTCTCCGCGTGGCATTCGAGTCGGAAGGAATAGGTGTACTGTTGAAAAAAATATGCCGCAGGCTTTATTCGAACCCTGGCTCTCAAGACGGGAGGCCAGTGCTCTTACCACCACACCAAACCGAGCCCCAATTGAAAGAGTCTCTGGAGATTTTCTAGCCTCGAAAGTGTGTCGTAAGCATGAAAAACATTTACAAGTTTCCAACCCGGTTTTTAACTGCCAAGTATTTGCCGCAGATTTTTGAAGCCCTTGACATAAGCCATAAAGCTCTGCTAAGCTGCGAGGACGGCTGAGTATTCGATGAGCATCCGAGTGTTTTTCAGCGCGAGGGGCTTTCGGTCGAGGAGGTCGCCTGGAAAAGAGAGCAAGGCGGCGTCAGCCGTGCACCAGCGCCGCCATTAGTGCAGATGAGGTGCTTGCATGGAATGGCACTATTCTGAAGACTCGATCTTTGATTTTTTTTAATCCTTCGTAGTTGCCGATAGTGTGCTCGTGAGGTGTCGACGAAACTCGGTGTTAGACGGACCTACGGCCGGTTTGTCGATATACATACCACACTTTTGACCGATTTGTTTGGCATACCACAAAACTAACGATGCATGGTTGTTTGAGCGATGGTGGAGGCGAGCACTTTGAGGAGTTACGCAGTGAATCACTTTGAGAAAACTTGACGATTTCACTACACAACGTGTCTAGTATGTTAAGTGAAATGGGTAGTTTTTAAATGTTTTTATTCGACATAGGGATAAATTAGGCTTAAGAATGTGATATAATGATATACAGAGATATTAAAAAAGAATAAATTGGAGCGATGAGTTCCTGATAAGGCTCTTCTATATTTTGTTGACCAGCTGCAGGTGAGCCTTACAAGTTTAAAATGGAGATAAAAATGGGAATGCTTGAAGCATTGTTTCGTAATGGAGCGAGAAATTGGCTACGGAGAAGACCTGGGGGCGGGTGTACTTGAATCGTTCAAGATTAATTACGGTACGTAACTAAGGGCTCACTCATATTTTTTAACATTACGTTAGGGATTATTTCGTACCGGTATTAATCTTGAGCGATTCAAGCAAACCGAATCGCTCAAGCAAACTCAGGTCGAATTCCACTGTTCTTGAAAGCTAGGGAGGCGTTTGGGTTGCAATCCGAGCGCATCGCTGCTTTGCTGAATTTTTTTTTCACTGTATAGGGTATAAGGGCGCGCATGTAGTTCAGGCCGGCATACGGTTTTAACATTAATGATTTCTCACACTCCTGAGGCCTCCTCCCCGCTCCGCCCCCTTTCCTCCCTGTCCTAAGGACTTTGCCTGCGCACCTTTGCTGGGGGGATCGGGTTGGTGTGGTGGCTAGAGTACTGGTCTCCCATCCCGAAGGCCCGGGTTCGATTCCCGGCAGTGGCGGATTTTTCAGTGGAAGACCGGTCCCCACTTGCGTGCCTAGTAGAGGGCATTTCAAGTACAGTACTCCGTCCGTCGGATGGGACGTTAAGCCGTGGTCCCCTTGGCGCCTTTCGTTAAGAGTAGGCTAATGCCGACGCCGGGTTTCTCTCCACCCTTCCTCCGTTCCCTAGAAACTCCTACCATTACCCAATTACCCACCTATCCTATATGTCGCAAATGACCTCAGCTGTCGATCGCCTCCCCTAAATAATCAACCAACCTTTGCTGGGCATTGGGAGGCGAGCGGAATGGAATCGGCGCCTAGCCTACTAGTAGCAGTCCACTCATCTCTCGTCCACGGCGATTGCTTACGGCGTTGAGGGTGAATTTTTTTCCAACTCCGCGAAAGTTCACGTGACGGAAAGTGGCACGTAGAAGGCGGTGCGGGGGGAGGGTTAGGCGGGTTTGCAGCGCAGACGTCGCGCTCACGTCTCAGCCTCTCTTCTTGGAAGTCCGATTTCGAGAAGGCTTCCCTCGACCGTCTCCCCATTTCCTTAGTCGGTCCTTCCCCCCATCCTTTTCCTCCTCGGACTACGTACGTGAGACGACCGGCGTATCCCGTTTTTTTCCGAGGGTATCTATTTTTGCGTTTTTCCTCCCCACCTCATGCTCCTATTCCATTAACTCCGAAGGCGTCTCGGGGGTTTCCCCCTTCTCTTGAACTTGCCTGCATTACAGCCCCTTGAACAGCCGCCGCGCGTTCCGCAAGGCACCTACCTGGACGATTGATTTGTCGATTGGGCATCAACTCCGACGGTCGCAGACGATGCATATGTAATCTCTCGTGATCCATTCCCGTGATTAGGCGTACCTCCTCGGAGCCGCCCTCGCTTCGATTCCTGCGTGAGTGTTTTTTTATGACTCAGGGTCGACCACCTCATTCATCTACCTGACGCTTCGGTCGCCGCTTCAAGAAGCATGCGTTTCTCTGTCCCGTGCCCTTAAGAATCTCAATGAAATGCATTTTTTACAATACCAAAAAGGAGAACATTCGTGTTATACTACTTAAACATCGTAAAAAATTGATAGGAACCGTCCTATAGAAATAATTATTGTGTTTTGAATAATTGAAACCAGATCAGAGAAAAAAGATCAGTTTTCGCCCTCGATAGCACAGTTATAAAAAAGAACGCCTTCAGTCCCCTGGTTTCGGATTCATGCAACGCTACTCTCCAAAACTTTACCCTCCTCTTTAAACCGTTTCCTGTCATCGCTGCTGAGGTTTCACATCAGCAGGTATTTTCTTGGCTTTATATTGTCCTACAGTCGTTACCTCTGAGGTTGTATCTACACCTACATCTACACGATACCCTGCAAGCCACCGCGAGGGTGTGTGGTAGGGGGTGAAGATCACCAAGCATGCACTATTGACATGCAAACAAGCATCTGTATCTGTTCCTATATTTCATTTCACATCGGCCAGTAACATCTAGATCTCCCATAATCATGTATTGTTTTATATTTTCCAACAACTCTTCCCCCTGCAAAGTGCTAACATTGCACATCACTATTTTAACTACATCCTCTTTCCATTCTTCCTTTCTGTTCTCATTGTCGCTCCTGCCACGCTCGAATTTTGCCGAATGACGACTGC
Organism: Platycnemis pennipes; assembly: GCA_933228895.1. Taxonomy (NCBI): domain Eukaryota; kingdom Metazoa; phylum Arthropoda; class Insecta; order Odonata; family Platycnemididae; genus Platycnemis; species Platycnemis pennipes. The sequence goes on from OW121846.1 coordinate 83,561,732, forward strand.
AGAGCCCTTTTCCCTCATGCATATTTTTGCGCTTCTGTGGAATACTCAAATTTATTAAAGGAAATTGAAATTATCTGCGTATTTATAGCTAAAAATGTGTTTCCATATCCGGATCTTCAGCTTCCGCACCAGTCTATACACATCGTAAACTATTGACGTAATACGAGCTGCATGGTAACACACCAAATACACCGGAAGACAATTTTTACCCATCCGTTGGAATCTGGGTCGTGTGTGATTCATCTCGAATGATTTTGGTTTCGATGTAAGCTGTTTTTAGGGTGCTAGTCAAGAATTTAGGCAAACCCTTATTTTCACCTAGCTTAACTCGTCTAGAAATACCTTTAGAGTTCTGAACAATTGATCAGCAATAAGTGAAAGACGCCAAAATGCCATTGTTAGATGATGGATATTATATCTTGGGGCATCTTGCCCTTTCTTATTTTTTCGTGTAGAAATTGAATACACATAAATGTAATGGTTTAGAAATAATTGTGTGTAAATTAGTCTAAGCGGTTCACAGAGAAAGTGGTTTCACAAAAAATCATCAACAAACAATATCTGTAATCGCAGATGTACCAAATCCTATAATTAGCGAGAAAAAAGTGATAGAAAACCTTCGATCAGCTTTTTCCTGGAATGTTTGGTGAGCCTCAGTTCACGCCAAAACATTACTGCTTACGCAATACAACTATATTTTGTGGGTTAAAATTATGTTTTTCAACTCAATAAATAACATTTCATCCTTAGAAGGTGATGTGATATTCGTGGGTCGATCATGTACCTATGTATTGGGAGACTACAATATGGAGCGGATATTTTGAGGGCTATGTATAAATCAATGTAGTAACGGCACAACTATATGAGGACGTTCTTAAATCTGCCAGCCAAAGAGTATTAAGATGCACAGCTCCCACATTAACTAGTTGTTTAATGCATGAAATAAGGTGAGTTTCTAATTTGGCTTAATTGAAAATGTCCGAAGACCAGAATTTACAAATGCCAAATTAAATTATGGAAAACAATCTCCGAAACCGGTTTTTCGATTGTCTAGGCAATCATCAACAGGGAGAGAACCATGCAAAACAGGGTCAGAACCTGTCGAGCCAGACGGAGAGTGTTTTCGATTGTTTTCCATAATTTAATTCGGCATTTGGATATTCTGGTAGTTGTTTAATACTGCGTGAACGTTCGCCTTGTAGTTTTCGGCTGTTTGAGTCGTGAATTCGGTGCTTTTCGATTCCCGAACTATCTTAAGCCGCGGGAGTACCATTTGTGCTCACCGGGTTTCTTTCCTCGCGTCCGATTGCCTTCTCCTTCTCCCCCTCTCCTCCCCGCGTTCCTCAACATCCCTTCTCTCGTGTGAATAAAAAGTTGGAAGTGTTTCGCTCCCGCGAATCGCCCACGTCATTGGTTCCCCACAGCACTTCCTTTCACTCGGCTGGGTCGAGGATGACTGGAATTCTGGAATTACCTTCGCGGTGAATTCGCGACCCTCCGGGCGTTTGACCGAGCCCAAAAAAAAGAACCTTTCTCTCTCCCCCTCTCACCTTCTGTTTCTTTTTGTGCCGGCGTCGTCAGTGCAGAGCACGTCACGATAGCTTTGGGGGTGTGTCCCATTCCCATGGCTTCATCCGATCCACGTGAGCCATGCTGACGGGCCACGTGCGCTGACCTGTTGAACCAGGCCAGCGACCAAGACCCATAGTATACAACTTTGTCATACTAATACATAGTATTCCAACATACATAGTGTACAATATACAAAACGATAGCGCCCCCACCTTATTTTGATTCAGTGTATAAACAAAACCACGATCGTCAATCTCGCAAAATTATTCACTGTCTATAAATAACTAAACATACTGAAGACAGTTGCTTAATTATTTTTCCTTGATAATAAATTTCAAATCACCACAAGTACAGAAATGAATCACCGAATGCATTTCAACTCTAAACGTAGTTAGTTCAAACAATAATTTGGACTAACTTCACTGCAGATTACGAAACAGGTTTTTGAAAATTACTTAGTTGGAGGGGTGTCATGAACTACATGCATTTGGTTAGAAGGAACCCTGAAATTGTCATAAATCTCTACGATACGGAAATAATTTGCGAGCCTAAATAGGATTGGGATGGACTGGAACGCTGCTGTGCACACCACACGAGATAAATCTTCATCTTATGCGACTCCCATCGCCGGCAAGTATTTCAGTCCGGGGACTAAACGAAGGCCATTCGGTAACCCTAGGTAAAATTAGGGAAAAGAGATGTGAAGCACCCTCTTCATTAAATCAAACCTCTTGGATACTGATGTTTCATATGAAATGGAAACCAACCTCCCTGAATCCTTATGAAAGTCGAGCAATACAAATTATCGGTTAGGCCGTCTTCCATTGCTCCTCTTGCTCCCTGTTGTAGCACAGTACTTCTGTCTATAATTCGTGAATTCTAACAAAATGTACGAGAAATCAGCTACTTTTCCCTTGTTAGACCTCATTTGGAATATGCTGCCAGTGTATGGGATCCCTACGAAATCGGTCTAAGTAATGAACTTGAACGTGTGCAGCGAAGATCGGCAAGATTTGTAAAGGGACAATACGATAATTATATTAGCGTAACCAGTCTATTAAATGAATTGAAATGGGAATCATTGTCAGATCGCAGGTTGAAATTTAGACTTAATCTCTTCCACAAATTCCAAGGCAATATTTTCAGTGATGATGTTAAAAATATTTTACGAACCCCAACTTACTATGGCAGACTGGACCATAATCATAAAGTTAGAGAAATTGATTGCCGAACTGACCGATTCAAAATGTCCTTTTTCCCTCGCACAATAAGAGATACGAATAACGGTAAATATGTCCTATCGGAGAGTAGCAATGAATAGCACTGGTAGCTGCATGTTGGTATGAGTACTTAAAGCTAACCCTACTAACAGAATGTTTTTGCATGTTTTCTTTGCAATTTCTATCTTTTTAAATAGTGTAGTTCTGACTACTATATTAATACTATTCCTTTTTTATGCATGATATGTAGTGCATGTTTGGTGAGCAATCACCCCCTGCCACACACCCTTGTGGTGGCTTGCAGGGTATTATGTAGATGTAGATGTAGATGTAGATGATGATACCCACTTAATAAATAACTGGAATCTGGGTTTATAATGGAATAACCAGCTACGTTAACCTTATGATTTCGCTGAATTCATTGCGGAGTACAACTAATAGTTTGCATCTGGGTACCGATCGTCAAATCCACGTTCAAATACCGTGATATAAAACATAAGGTACAAAATGCGTATTTAAACATAAATTGAGCTAGTATAAATAACAAAATAATGTTATGAATCATTGCGTATTCATTATTGTGCAGCGACATGCAAGCCTTAGTTAGTCAATAGGTGTTTACTTTTTGGCAGTTCTATATATCTCTACATCTGTATAATATCTTGCAAGTTACCATAAACGTGCGTGGCAGGGGATGAAACTTCACAAAACATGCACTGCTTATCATGATTCAAGAGTATTAGTAGCTATGTTTAAGTCTAACTGTAACACTTGAAGAAGATTTAAAGTACAATACTGATGCAATGTATTGCGATATTTTCGCCTGTATCTAGTAACTAAAGAAGCGTTTACGACGCATTTTCCCGTCCTTTTGAAGTGATTACCGCAGGAACTAACCCTAGGTTTAGGCGGCAGTGAGAAATTGAATATATAGTTCACCCTTAATCCTGAAGGTTTCATAAATCGGTCGCCTATTGCCGCCACCCACTCACAGGCAAAGGAATCCATCCTTGCTCCCTTTACCCTTCTGTCTTATGCATCACTTTCGAACATTGTGTGTATCCTTTTTTGCATTACTTTGAATTTCCGTTTTTTTGTGACGAGTAATTGACAACTGCTATTATAGCCCAAGTGAGTGAATGAGTGTGAGTGGGTCTTTTGTATTTTACTTATTTGTATTTATTTGGTTACTTAATGCGCGAATGTCGAGTGGTTGGGAATTACTCTACTTGTATAATTTTGCACTGTTGGTTGACTGTATTAAACCCCTTTCCCCCTCTTCTGCCTGTATAAGCACGTGCTTTTCACGCACGCCCCTTTTTAATCTTTGCCGTAGCAGGTTATGGCTTTGGGAAATTCTTCTTCCTTTATTGAACGTTGTACATCCATCCATCCATCATGCAAACATGCTACTATAGGGTCTCAGGCAACTAGATTGTTAGTATGTGCATAAATTGTAAAATATATTGTATTTAAGTGTTAGATCATAATCCAGAAGTTATTACCTGGTTCAAATATTTTTTATTCTTTTCTTATTTGCATCGAATTCCTTAAATACAGTTCACATTTAGTATTTTTGTCCTTGTATTAGTTGAATAGTTTATGATGGAAATTACTGTTTGTGCCATTTGTGGCATATTGTCCTGCGGAATGCTGCTTTGGAGACAATGTGATCATGCAGGTGTTGATAACATCATTGCATTAAGAAGTGCTGAGGTTTGTCGTATTCTCTTCCAATTCGTGAAATCCACTGGGAACGTGTTGAAGGCATTAGCATTGTAGATGCCCGCTTATCACTCAAGTGCCCGCATGAACATTGGGTTATAGCAGTTGGAGTTTACGCCATAATTTACGGTTTGGCCTTTCTACCCAATTCTCGGTCCTACTACGGTTAACTGGTGAAAATTTGTCATGAATGAGGATTAGTCTGGATTTCTGTCTTCATTCGAATGTCCTCTTGTGTAATATTCGACGGGAAGAATAGAATTAGACAGTGTTGGGACCTGTTTTCTATCGTCGTCTCGGTAATACTTTCATTACTAAATGAGCAGGGCAATTAAAGAGCCCGAGCCTAATCGAGACAGAAAGGGATGTCATTTCAGCGTAGTAGGACTTGTATTTCGTTTCTTATCACACGACTGTGAAACCACAGGAAGTGGTAGATTTTCTTCAAAGCCGCTGGCTCTGCTCTTTGTTTTTATTATTGCCCCAAGTTGCGGGCGCATGTCGGACGTCGTGATTTTCTTCTCTCGGCGCGGATATGCAGCGCGTGCTACGCCCTACCTGTTGATCAGCTGGCCAGGAACTTTGCATCCCCTTCTGCCCCTGAGAGCGCTGCATGACTGCGGCCACGTCTTTTCTGGCTCCCGTGACGCTCAGCACGTGATCCCTTGCACCCTCCTCAGCCGGTCTGCCTTCCCTCCATAATTTTTTTTTACCTTTCTCTGGAGTCTTCGTCGCGCCCGATAACGTCACGGCACCGATACCGTCCACCTTGCCGCTCCTTGTGGCTTAACACATATTTTTTCAAGGTTACTTTAAAAACTTACTACTGGGAGCTGCATAAGAAGCAGGTAGATGGAAAGTTGTCATGAAGATGCCCTGGATCACTAATAGTGGGAGAAATGAGAAATTGTTGAAAACTATAAGAAGACGGGACAATCTAATCGGCCATATCTTGAGGCATGATGGCCTGGCAAAGACTAATCGAGAGACAAGTGATTGGGTATTGATGTTGGCTTATGATATTGCGTCATTTACGATGTATAGTGCGAAGGTGGGTGTGTTTGGACTCGATTGATGACGCCCCGCGTTTTTGTCATTGCATGATCGTTGTACCCTCAGTGAGTCACTTTTTGCGCGGTTTGAGTGCTGATTGGATATCTTTATCATTTTCTCCCTTTCTTGGAATTTGATCCGCGAGTCGCTCCCCTTTCCTTCGATAAGGAAACTGAAATTACTTAGTGACTGATTGCTAATCCGTAGGTGACGGGATATGTGCGATAAATTCTAATGGATGCAATACTAGGAACGTCACCTAATATGGAGCTGAGCGTTTCGTCACTTCTAGTATAAAGTATTACTAGAATATTTGTCTTCCCTTTTATATCGGTGAGGCTTTTTTGTTTGTTGCGTCCAGAAGGAAGTATAAAACCAGTTGGCAGAGAACGTGACTGTGAAATCAGTGGAAGAGAGATGGGAAAACATTAAAAACGTACTACTGGGAGCTGCATAAGAAGTAGGTAGAAGGAAAGCTGTCATGAAGATTCCCTGGATCATTAATAGTGGGAGAAATGGGAAATTGTTGAAAACTATAAGAAGACGGGGCAATCTAATCGGCCATATCTTGAGGAATGATGGCCTGGCAAAGACTAGTCGAGGGACAAGTGAATGGGAGAATGAGAAAGCAAGGCCTTGTATAGGATGAAGGAGCAAGAATGTAAAAGAGAAGATATGTATGAATATAGCAGAATTGAGTGAAGAGCTGCGTCAAACCTATCTTAGGGTTCTTGGCTTATGATGTTGATGATGAATGTCATTTTCCATTGATTTTGTCGGACTTTTTATCTAGTGATCTATAACCGGCCCACGTTCTGCGCATCTATTCTGCACAATCATTTTAATTAAATTGAATTAATTATATATAGTTATATTTATATGTGTGTGTGTGTTTTAGTCCATTATTGATGAATTCGACATTTTGTAGCTTCTAACTACGTGCGCTTCTGAGCATATAGTGGTGGCAAACTGAGAAAGTATTTTAAGAAACAATGGGATTCCTGAGCATAAGTCTCATAGAATGTCTCGGCCGTGAATTACTCATGGATGAATCCGCTGGATCATCCTCATTCTCTGTTCTTCCTTTCATGGTGTCAATTTAAGTCTGGTATTTAGGACTCAGTTTTTCATTGCTTCACATCGTCCCCTTTTGCGTCACTACTACCTGCGTTGGCCACTTTTGCTCGTAAGTACTTAACACGTATTTTTTCAAGGCTCAAATTCTGAACTTTTTCTAATGCAATCCGTAGATTTACCATCTTATATATGCTGCAAGCAACTCTTTTTTTTTATTTAGTCCTGTAATATTTTTCATTGTAGTCCTTCCTTTGTGCGAAATTAGGTCTTTCCATTTACCTTCAATGGGACTTGCTGTAGCTCCCCCCTCCCGTTCTTTTCGCACAGAGGCCTTATTTCCTCCTATTTGTGATAAATGACCAACTAATAGCTCTGCCTCAAAAGTAGTGGTATGAAAAGTTCGTTTTGAACCTGGGAAGTCCCAATGTTTCGTGCTTACTTTCCATGCTTCCATGTTTACACTCTTTTCGTACGTCTTTCACTTCTTTTGCCCCCAACCCTCTAGGAATCATGGAATGCTTCGGTGATCCCGAAGCGTAGCAGTTCCGAGACTCCCACCCTTCTTAGACGCCCTGTCAAGGTTTCGTTCACATTCTTGTGAACGAAATGGAACTTGTGGTTGATATATTTTAAGTAAAAGTATAGCGATTCGCCATCGCCTCTCCTTGAAGTAGCTACCGCCTCGCGTTCCACCCATAATGCATTTAATTCTCCCGCGAAAAAAGTAGCTGTGCATACTGCATCCTTTCTTCAGCCCTGTATGTGTTTCGACACTTCCGCAAAAGGGCTGAAGGAAGTCATTCATTCATTTCCCGAGAATCTCTCGCGGTTTCATTGCGTCTTACCTCCTTTCCGAATATGATGGAATGCGAAAAAGAATTTGCCGATGATGTTGATAACCTCTAAAACTTAGCTTTTGTTTGTTTTAGTGTCATGCTGACCTGTTCTGTTAATGTTGTAGGTTGTGAGCGCTTTTTAGGTTGAAATCATCTATTCTTCCCTGAATATGTTCCCGCGTTCGTACTTTCACCCGGGTGTTTTGACATTCGGCCTCAACTTAATATTCCACAACATTGTATCCTTGAGTAGCCTTCACACTCGGCGTGGCTTGGGCTCCTGCATACCGCTAGAGCACGGACTTGGAAATTAAGAGCGCTAAAGCAACGGTGTTAGAGCATGGGGGAACTTGTGGTCCTCACTACACACCTTCGTCCTCGGGGTTGTAGAGTCATTCCGGATAGGTTTTTCCTCCACCGAAGTGGAGAGCCAGGTAAAACCTCGCGTAACCCCGGGGGGGGGGGGGGAGTGGAGGAGGAGGAAAACGGGTTGGCAGGAAGTGGGTGGCGACGGGGCGCTCGGATGGGATAGGAATGGGGGGGAGGGGTGTGTCGGGAGGTGCGACCAATGAGAGCGGTCGGTGGGATTACCAACCACTCACGGGGCCGCGAGCGACTGATGTAACAGGGACACCCTCCGACTCTCCCCTCCCCCGGTGGTCCCCCTCCTTGCTGAACGGATTGCTTCAAAAGTGCGGCACTCGCGCAGTCGAGCTCCAGCAGTCGCTACTAGAGCACGAGGGCGGAGAGGAGTAATCTTGGATTTATTCTCTCATCCGCAGAGACGAGCACCAAGACTTCAAGGAGGAGATGAAGAGGCTGAGGACGCTCAGAGGAAAAGGTCCGACCAAGAAAGGCGAAGGGAAGCGCGCATCGAGGAAGTAAGGATCCCTCCTTACCTAGCTGCCGTCGAAGAAGTGTTTGTTTTTAGTGTGTTAGTGTTTTCTAAAGTATCAAGTAAAGGGACATTTGAGACTGCGTAAATTTATCTGGGAAATAGTAAAAAATTAGTCGTCTGGTGTTTTTTTGTCAAGAACTGTAACTTTTCTCAAGTTTGTTTTTCTAAGTGGTGGCGAAAATGAAGTGCGTCTTTGGACTGATGTTTCTTGTTTCTTATGCGTATACGTTTGGACTCGCGTTGCCAACATGCCCGAGGTAAGTAACTGTTACACAAAATGCACGGTGTTGCTTGTGTAAAGAACGGGAGGATCTCTCTTGCTCTTTTGAATAGTGCGCGCATGCTATCCGCCCGAACCCTTCACGCGTATTTTCGAGTATGGACTGGAACCTTCCTTTCTTTTTCACATAGCTCCCATAGCAATTCTTAGCTCTTGTGCGAAACGAACGTGGTGTATGTTTTCTTTACTCACTTGGAAAGCTTTTGAATTTTTTCACGCTCGCCCTCGATTTGGAGACTTCCCATCTTGGCCCTAAATCGAGGAGCGTACGCGCAGACCCTTCCCCAGACCCTCGGGTGCAACTCCCCATTTTAATTTCTGCACTGTCTGCTCCCCCACCATTTTCCCCGGTTTTCATTCACTTTCGGGCGCTGGAATTATTTCAAATCGCTGGGTACATATTTCAATGCACTTAACGGTAATGCATCTGCGGCATCACTGCCGAGTTTGTGGCATGAATGAGTATTTTTTGGTTTCATTTTTTGGTTTCATTTTTTGGCATGCGTTAATAGCGGCTCTTTCTCTGTGACGCGGATCGGGAGCATTTAAAATTGCATGAGTTGGCCTCCCGCTGCCCTTTGCTTGGTGCGTCGATCTTAGCGTAAGGCATGTGATTTTGTCTCTGGTAGCCGATAATGTCAATCTGTTCTTTCATTCTACAGCCACATCTATTGCCAAGGACCTCTTTTGGATGTCGTCCAAATGTCATCAATATACCCGGATTCAAAGACCTTTGTTGACATGAAGATGAAATATTCTCCGGAAGAAACGCTTGCCAAATTTGAAGAGATGATGTCCAAAACATTTTCCAAGCCCTCGAGGAATGATGTCGAGAACTTTGTGAACGAAACATTCGATGAGCCAGGGAGTGAAATGGATATTTGGGAGCCCACGGACTGGAAAGCGCATCCGAAGTTTTTGGAAAAAATTGCAGATCCGGCATTGAAGGAGTGGGGAAAACGATTGAACGACCTATGGAAACTGTTGGGAAGAAAAATTAAGGATGAAGTTGCTGAGAATCCTGAGCACTATTCAATAATCTACGTGCCCAATCCCGTAATTGTCCCCGGTGGTCGATTTAGAGAGTTCTACTACTGGGACTCTTACTGGATCGTCCGAGGCCTGCTTCTTTCGGAAATGTATAGCACAGTCAGGGGAATGCTCGATAATTTTGTGACAATAGTTGAAAAATATGGCTTCATTCCTAACGGTGGACGTATATACTACGCCATGAGATCCCAACCCCCTATGTTGATTCCAATGGTGGAGACGTACGTGAGCACCACAAATGATGTAGACTTTGTGAAGAGGAATATTGATGCCTTGGAAACAGAATTCAACTTTTGGATGGTTAATCGCACGGTCCAAATTCCTCGTGGGAATAAGAGCTACACTCTGGCTGTCTACCAGGAGTTTTCTTCAGGGCCACGGCCTGAATCATACAGGTGGGCATTCTAGCATCGATTTCTCTACAGCCCTAGTATGTCGAACCCTGCATACTTGAGTAATGTTTAAATTGACGTTTTCTGTCATATTAACTGCTTTTTTCTTGGTACAGGGAAGATATACATAGTGCTAGTATGTTTAAAACACAGCAAGAAAAGGAAGATCATTATTCAGAGCTAAAAGCTGCAGCAGAATCAGGCTGGGACTTTTCCACCAGATGGTTCATTTCGAATACCACAAATAAAGGTATTTATCATCATTTTGCAATATAGATGGATATTTGATGGTGATATAAATTTCATGTCAGCTGTAATGACAGTAAATTGACCACTCCTTCGGATTTTTTTTTTTAAGTTTCCCTATGTGGTCATTTATTCTGTTTTACTAACCATTTACTTTCATTGATTTCAGGAAATTTGACTAACCTCAAAACTAGGAGTATTGTTCCTGTAGACCTGAACTCCATTCTCTACTGGAATGCCAAAATTCTCTCCAAATTTTTCACTCTTTTAAATATGCCAAAAAAGGCTGAGAAGTACAAAGCTATTGCAGAAGAATGGCTTGAAGCTGTTGAAGCTATCCTGTGGCATGAAGAAGTTGGTGTTTGGCTAGACTATGACAGACATAACAATATGAAGCGAGATTATTTTTATCCAACCAATATTGCACCTCTCTGGACGGGCTGCTACGAATTTACAAACATGAAGGAGAAAGTTGCCAAAATATTAAATTACTTGAAAAAGACACAGATCATGGTTAATGAGGGTGGAATTCCATCTACACTAGAGCATTCAGGGGAGCAGTGGGATTACCCAAATGCATGGCCTCCTCTTCAGCACATAATGGCTGTTGGATTGGATAATACAGGTGATCCTTGGGCTAAGAAGTTGGCATATGAAATTACTGAGAGATGGGTGCGCTCAAATTTCAAGGCATACAATGAAACTCATGCTATGTATGAAAAGGTTAGTATGGCCCATTTTTATATTTATTTCATTCATTAATAGGGATGGAAGATGTTAAGCATTGTGAAACTGAACTGATTGCCCTATGAACGTGTCTTAAATTTTGATTACCCTATTAGTCTACTGCAAACTGTTCCAGGCTTAATTTTGCTTCTTTGATGACTGTTAAGAATAAAGTAGTGTTGTTAATTTTGGTTTGCTTAATGATTCAGTGGCCAGTGTTTACAGAATTCTAAGTGATTTTACCTGAAGAGTGCTTAGTTATTTGACTAACAGTATGTGCTTTAGTGTTGCAATGACAGTCTTGCTAGTCCATTTAGTATTTGATATGAAATGTATTTCTACATGCTAATTACTTTTTTTTTCTCGTTGCTAATAAATAGTATGATGCCACCATTCCTGGAGGCCATGGAGGTGGTGGAGAGTATCAAATTCAACTTGGATTTGGCTGGACTAATGGTGTCATAATGGACATGTTGGTGAAATATGGTGATGATCTGACTGTTGAAGATGGCTTTGAAAAGGCTGATTTTTATGCAAGCGCATCAACCCCAGTAGCAGGGTCGACCATGGAACCTATGGGGACAGTAATTATGGCATTGTTTGTCACATTTGCTGCAGGGTGTTTAGGGTGAGGTGAGTAAGACACCATTTGTACACCATTTTTGTGACTCAATGACAAAATAAAATTAATGATTTTTGTGTAACTCCTGTGAAACTAATTCACGCTTTTTGTCTTTTCAGATGTTTAATATTTTATTGAGAGGATTGGGAGGCAAATTTTTGACTCCGTAGAGTTGACATGAGTTGGTGAGGTACACTGAGTGATTGTACTGTCTTGGGTTGCCAGTCGAACATTTTTAACTCAGGGGGAACTTAATTGTTGAAATATTTTGTTCGGAACATCTCATTTTTTGAATCTCATTTTTATGGCTGAAAACATTAATTGTTTAATGAGTGATTTTTTAAATATACCAAACAGTATTGCATTAAGTGTGTTGCTTGTGCAAAATGTTCCACAAGAGTTCTAAAACCTTCTTTATTGTGTGTTATTAGTGATGGTATATATAAAATATACGTAGTATCTATATGTTCAAGATGCATGTAGCATCAAGTGATATTGAAACCAGCAACAGTTATCTTAGTTGTTGTGACATCCTTGAGTGGAGATTGAAGTCAAGCAAAAGGGGTACTCATGGGAAGAAATATTTTTTTCCTATGGGTATCCACTGATGTGTCTATGTGTGATAGTTCAGAGTGTGTTGGCATGAACAAGCTTACCAGCATGGTTTTATGGTGTAGAATGAATTTTGTGCTCTGTGATTATGCATTTTGCATTGAAGTTTGACATGCATAGGATGGCTGTTATTGCTCTGCAGTGTCGTCTGTAGAAGAATTTTGTTAGTAAGTTATAGGGGCAAAACCTGCAAGAGTTAAGTGATATTGAATATAGCATGCATTGATAATTTTTCTGCACTTTTTCCCTGTCACATGGTTTAAGTAATTACTTGCTGAAAAATAGGTGATGAAATTAGCTTCCCTTTCCTCCTAAAGCACACTAACAAATAAGCCTGCTGCCATAAAGTAAAAGTTTTGAAATCTAGTTCTTATTTTCAGCTTTTCTCTTTAAAAACAGAGAAAACTGATTGTGCTGTCTGTAATTTGCAAAGTTTTTCTACATCACTGTGTGTTAATTGGGGTTGTTTTTGCTGGTATTGAATTACTTAAACTTTGGCATTAATATGTGGTGGCGGATCATTGGGGATTCACATTTTGAAAAGAATTTTGACATGCACTTGTTAACTCAACACTTTTATTTTGTGGCAGATTCGTAGATGTGGGGTTGTTGAGGCTTTAAACTTAAGCTTGCTGGGACAAAACCCCTCAAGCTACATAATCTCACTGTCTGGGTTCACCAAAAGACTTGTGTGTGAAGTAAGAGTATAGAATTCCTGTTCACCCCTTTCACTTGGCATATTGCTCAATGAATTTTGAAGTTGAAGGATTTAAATTTATCTGTTTTAATTTATTCTGTACTAATGGTTATCATTGACTTTCATGGTAGTGCAAACATTATGTATTTATGCATATTGTCGTATTAGTGTGCACTTTGATGCTTGAAGAACAATTATTTTATTTTGTAAAATATTGATGCTGGTGCCAAAGATCTTATAAACCTAAAAGAATATATGTTGTATTGCAGGGAGATGTGAAAGTATTTTTTGTAAAAGTAACTTCTGTATTGCACTTGCATCTATGTTTCATTTGTATGAAGCAGGAGTGCATAACCATATAAACTATTTATTGATTCAGATGCATCTTTCAAGCCTGTATCAATTAATTGTTTGATGAAGCTTGTCCTTTAAGGATGATACATATCAGAACTGGATGGAAGCATTTATTTTATTTTCTCCACCATTGTTGATTCTCCTTTCACTGCTGAGGTAGTGGTGCCATTATTTTTTTGCTGGAATGTTGAACTTTGCAGCATTCAGGCATGGCACAGATGTTTTGTTGAAGAAGTGATTGAGCAAGATGTTGTTGACATCAATGGTATTGTACAACTGATATTTAAAGGCTGTTTGTGAATGCTGCTGGTTAGCATAATTTTATATTCTAATCATTTACTTTTGTAAATCAACTCGACTCAATTGGAGGACTTCATCTATAACTTAATGCAAAGTATTTAAAACATCTTTTGTAATTCTTAGTCTTACAAATAACGTATATGGAGGTTTATGTGTAAAATAAACATTTTTTTCATAATATTCTCGGTGTATGTTAGTTTTGCCTGACCTAATCAAAGGTTATTGCTGGTATGCTGACTACTTGGACGTAATATGGCCCTCTTGAAAGCTCATAGCAGGTGTGGACAGGATTATTTTGTGCTTGAAAGAGTCTATTATTTCATAAATACTAGCCACTATTGGTGGAATGGTAAACTGTGTGTGCTCTCTGCCAACCTTGGCTTTGCTGCCAATTTCGGAATGTCACCCTTCCCACCCGTGACTTTATTGTTGCCAGTGTAGTAAAAATGTGAGTCTTGAGAAGGAACTCCACCTTTCCAAAATAACCAGAATGGTAGTTACAACTTTGGTACTTCCCAAATGTTTGCTCTATTGGCCACTCTGCCCCTTCTTTGCCTCTCCCTCCATCATCCTCTCCTCCACATCCCCTTCTTTGCCTCTCCCTCCATCATCCTCTCCTCCACATCCCCTTCTTTGCCTCTCCCTCCATCATCCTCTCCTCTACATCTCCCCTCTATCTACTTCATCGGACTGACACCCTCTGTGATATACAATTCTGCAATTCCATCTGCCATAAGCTTTTGTGAGAGCTATACATCATATTTACCTAAATCTGCAGAAGAATTACAGTGAGACATTTGGAATTGTCAGGGAAAATCGGCTATGCCACCTTGTCAACCATAGAAGGGAAGTAGAGATGTGTTTCTTATCAGCATTGACTCCAAGAATTCCTGATTTAATTATTCTGCAACTTTAGTCTTTAAATAATGGTCATTGTTTGGCGTTCTTTATTATTCATGCCCTAATGATGCTAGAAGTGGCATCATTTACAGACCCCTGAGTCAGTAGCCTATATACTTCACGACAAAACTATCCAGTCATTGTTTCGTTTTTTGATTCCCGTAATAACAGCCCCTAATTTCTTGACTCATTTTTTCATTTTATTTAAGTGCTTCATTATAGCTACTAATGCCTGTGCTGTCTGAGCTATATCGTGTGTTACAAATCAGTCATCTATCCTTCCATTCTAACTACAACTTCCATTCTACTCTCCTTACCTTTTTGCAGCCTATTCTATTAAATTCCATCTCAAGGTCGATTTATCAAGCAAAAAAATGTTTAAGATGTTTCTTTCTAATATTATTCTCATTACCACAGTGACAAGTAGCCATACCCTTCCTAAAATCAGGTTGATCTTCACCTGAGAATTTTTTAGCGATCTTAAACCTATTCATAGTACAAAGGGCTTGAATCATATCATTTTCCCTTTCTCACAGCTTGATAAGGATTCCACCTTGGAATTTGTTTGCTTCTGGTGGTCACTATACCAGTTGCTTATTCGGCCACTTTATTTATTTGTATTTGTAGCTCCTCCCACCACATTTTTCTTCATTAATGTTATGTTAAGACTAGGTAGAAAGGTTGGATCTTTTTGTTTTGAAAAAAGTGACATTTGTTGTATAAATTCTAGTATCCAATCCTTGAAATACTAGTAAAGGCCATCTTCAGTATTCCACTTCCTTATTCTTCTTCCATTTGTATCCTTTTTGATATCTTGATTTCAATGATATCCTCCATGGATTTCTGTTCTATGATCTCTAAATTTCATGACATTCATCATTCTCAAGTCATCCCCATACTAGCTGTATCAACCTTTGCACAGACCTATCATATGTAATCCTCCTTTTAATAGGAAAATATCAACCTTTCTATTGTTAATATTTTTCAGCTTCCCCTCCCTCAGCATGGTCCATACATTCCATTTCCCTATTATGACTGTTGATATCCTCTTCTTTCTTCGTGTTATTTCTGCTGCTATGCTAGGATTTTACATGATGATGACTGCAATCGCCTTGCCTTCCCAGATACCAGGACTGATGCACCTGCAGAGAGCTGAGACTGGGTCCCATAGTTATCAGGATTCATTTATATATTTCTTGTATTTAAGAGATCTCATGGGAATATCATATGAGTGGTTTCTGATTGCCTAGTCTTAACATGATTCCATCACTGTAGTGAACACCCAGGACTCCTAAGATATCAGTCGCCTTTTTGTAGCTGCCTTACTTAGGGACAGGTGAATGGAATACCCTTCTACCAGTCTGGCTTGTATTGTCCAGCCAAGAGCCACTGTCATTTCTCCTACCTGTTGCTGTAGAGGCCATGGGAGTACAGAAGCACATTCCACCCAATAGAGGTTTTGGGTGGGAAAATTGGGAGAAAATCATATGCTGCTTAATTAAATTGACTGCTAGATATGAGGAGAATACTCACAGAAACTTGATTTAAGGCGAAGGCTTCAAGCTTCAGTGTTCTGATTCCAAGAAACATCTGACTAATGAAATGGAAACTTAAGCATATTCTGAGAGTTTTGTAAGCTACACATCAACACATAGAGGTATTTTATGTGTTCTTATTTCTAAATATGTATAAATGTGCAAGCCATGCCCACTATATCTACTAATGAAATGGAAACTTAAGCATATTCTGAGAGTTTTGTAAGCTACAGATCAACACACAGAGGTATTTTATGTGTTCTTATTTCTAAATATGTATAAATGTGCAAGTCATGCCCACTATATCAGTAGCAGTTGTAGAGCTAGGTAAAAATGGGTCAACCACTAGGGGTTATGTGTCATCGTTTAGCCTATCCTCAATCACAAAATAAGCTTAACCTCTGTGCCTGAGGAGGGATTCAAACCTGCATGCTGTTGGTTGCCAGGCTGGCTTATTTACTAACCTGCCTACCATAGATGGTGGTCATAGATGAGGAGGAGGTTAAATTCCTCTTGGAAGAGAATTGAAGTTCTTATGGTCCTGTCGTTCCTAAACCACAATTGTTATGTTAGGAGAATATGGAAATGATATTTAATATGAAAGTGGCATTTTCAACAATTTTTTTCTCTTTTACATTAATGCAATATAAAGGCTTTCAGCTGACATTATTGTCTTTTTGATGAGTTTAGATCATTCCAGAAATTCAAACACCCAAGGTTAATGGAGTGATGGAGGTAATGGAGTGCATGGACCTCCTATGTTTGATTACCTAAGAATTCCTGCTAAGATCTGGAAGTGGGACACGGCCACATCTGGATTTAGAAGTACTGATAGCAGTGGAGAAATGCTATCGGTGGAGCTCAAATTTGAATTCAGAATTATTTTATTGAAGTATTTAACTGCCAATCGGAAGAAATAATACTAAACTAGGCCATAGCTGTTATTATTATATATAGTTGATGCTTTCAAAGATAATTTTCTTTTTGCTCAACATATTTTGGATTGATGAAGTATTTTCAGGATTTGATTGCAACTGTCACTCTTCCAGCTCTGCCAGAATGAATCTAATCTTGAAACATTCACGTCTGGCTTCGGACAAAAAAGAATTCTTACCTCATTTTAGTGTTGTCTTTTATAGTTACTATGGAGTGTGAATTAGGTAAGATCATATTACCTTTTACGTGGTGATGGAAACTTTTTATGGTTTGGCCAAGATAGCAGGCTGCCGTGGCAACTCAACTATTATGAGTTTGGATCCCTCCTTGGGCATTGGTAGCATTTCTCTTGTATCAACAAGTTAGATTAAATGGTATTTGGTTACATCAACATTTGAGCACCCAAAACTTAAAGCAACTTCTTAATTACTATAGATATTTAATGGAATAATGGCTCTTGATGTGAATTTGATAATTGCATCGCAGAAATTTTCCAGCTATTGAGGCTTAATCCCGCCATCAGGAATGTGATCTTAATCCTGCCTATTCAAAACACTTAATTGCAGTATTCTGAACAGTCAAACCTTTTTGTGCTGATTGGAAAATTTCAAGTTCTCATCCAGGTGAAGTTTTATAATACTTGCACTCTGGTTTTTGGGGCTTTTTGAGAAATCACAGATGGTAGAGTGAAAACAGCCTTAACTCATGAATATGTGACTCTCTCATACCCACTTGACTTTGCTGAGAATAGATGGAGAGGAATTAAGTGTAGGTGCAAAGAACACCGTAGGGTGAGTGGGAAAGGATCAGGCTCTCATTGTATTCATACCTCAGAGTATCCCTCTTCTCCTCCTCACCCTCCTCTTCCCCTGGATACCACCCTTCTCCTTCACCTCATAACCCATCCCCTGCTTGTTTCTTACACCACAGCAAGTCACTTCTCTTAATTTGACAAGAACAGATTGGCACCACCAAAGTGGTTCAAAAACCTGTATTTGTCTCTACTTTTTGTTTCTCTGTTTTATTCTTGATTGTCTGCTGTTCTTTGTCCATCAAAAATTGATGCATTTGTTCATGGAGCATTATTTATTAACTTCACTAATCCAGTTTGGATGGTAAATGGCTTGTCAATTATAGGTCATATGTGAAAGGACCATTCTATTATTTGTTATTATCGAATAATTTTAATTTAATGTTTTTGTGTTATGGTTTGGTTGGACCTCATCCATTGTAGCACTATCAATATGTATTCATTTCACAAACTTCATTGAAAAAGCTGTGCATTACATGCATTTTACACTTTGACAAAAGTAAAATTCTTATTATGTCATGGCATTGGCTGTATAAAGAGCATGGAAATGGGCTTTTAATGTGACTGTGTGCAAACTTTGAACTTACATTGCGTGCTAAAATTTTCAAAAATTCAGAATGATTGCTGAAGTAGCAGTCAGATTCTCTTCACAATGGTGATGCACGTTCATGTAGTTGTTAGTTTAAATTCATAGCATACTTGATTTTCTGTGTTCTCAGATTTAGACATGTTGGTAAAATATTGTCATGTAATATGCAAGGGTTTGGTGATGCCATATTCTAGTGATGTTGATGCAATATTCATGAACTGTGATAATTACATATGGTGCCGCAGTCAGTCTGAGTTGAATTGGGATCATCATAAACAATAGGCATTCTTATTATACAAAGCATCTTTAAGTCTAGTTACTCATTATTTCAATTTGAACTTGATTCAATTCAATTTCAATTTTTTGTGAAATTCCCTGTTAAATACAGATAATATACTTTAGAAATGGTGTTTAATAGAGGGTTTTCATGATATTTTGTATCTTAACACGTTCGCTGCGGCGTGACCCTCCGGTGGGTCACGCTAATCCTTCTAGCGCCGCGGCCTTTTAATTCTCTGAATTGTCTCAACTTGCGAGGAGTATTGTGAGAGTAGGAATCGAGATCTTCTCGAGTGACTTCACCCAGAGGTTAGTCACAGTCCAAATAACTGACTGCTATGTGTCACTTAGTGTGACCCACCGGTGGGTCACGCCGCCCCTCCTGAAACTTTTTTCAGCGTGAGCGGTGTGACCCACCGGTGGGTCACGAACAAATTTACATATTAGCGTATTATATCCAAAATAAGTTAATTTTTTGCTTTCTTTTTGTTTTTTCATGTTTATGCGATTTTTATACATAAGGATGAACAATACTCGATATAGTAAAACATATCAACTTATTAAAAATAATGAAAATGTTTAGGACAATTTTTTCTCCTCAACCTCTTGGCTGTCCGTCAGTTGTTCGTAAACTAAACAGTTCGAACTGCACTCGCCCAGCTGTGTGAGAGATTGACTCTCTCTCTTCCCTTCACCCCCCCCCCCCCTACGGAAGGGCAATTGGGAAAGAGTCGCGTAGCGTTCTTGAGCCAATCCCTCAATGGTGGATGAGTGACCATGCCCTTGCCGGGTGAACGTCTTCCGAATTGCAGACACTACTTTTTTCTGAGTGAGACAAACCACTATGTACTCTTTCCAAAGGATCCCCCTTCTCTTTTCTCATAGTGTGAGCAGGGCTGGGGAATCGGTACGCACGGACGGGCGTCTACGTCTCACAGACGGGCGCGAACAAGGGCAGGCGCAATAAACAGAGACGGGTGGGAGTCTCCTGGGTTTTCCGAACGTCAGCAAATCTTTACCACATGCATTGTATTGTTGCCTCTCTCTTCCCCCATCCCACGCCAGGGTCTAGCTGATAGCGAGCCCCACGTGGCCGGGGGAGGGGTGGGCTGGGGGCGAAGCTGGGAGTAGCCTCCCCCAGCCTTCCTCTAATCTCAGAAAACAGCTGAGTATTGCCGCTTCAACCACCATCCCTCGGCAGTGGCCAGAAGCTCGAAAGGACTGTGACCCACCGGTGGGTCACACCGCCCATGCAAAAGGCTGAGTGTGACCCACCGGTGGGTCACGCCGCGCTGTGAGGAGTAGGGCTTTAAACAGCTCCGCAGTGAACGTGTTAATAGTCACGAAATGACTTGTAATGGGGTTATATCAGATAGTAATATCTTTTGATGGATTTTTATGAGCAGTTTATTAAACCTGTAGTAAGTAGTTATTGGGTGAGGCTAACGACAACTGATGTCATTTGCATCATACTATAAAACCTTTGTATATATAATTAAGGTATTTGACTTATTATTTGAGGATGAGGTCACTCCTGTATAAAAATTTTTTATGATTATGTGCAAAGTGTAGGGAAACAGAATATTTTGGTTTGATTCGTAATCATTTATCAACAATACTTAGATTGGATTGATGCACCTCTCCACTCGACTCAGCTATCAGCTACCTCTTCATACTCATGTCATTCTTCTCTTTCCAATCCTTCACTACTTGCTCCATATATTCATGCAAGGCCTACTTTTGCTACTGTTCCTATTCACTTGTCCCTTGATGATTATGTTCACCATGTCACAAGATGTGGCGAATGAAGTTCCTTCTTTTTAATATTTTTGGAAGACTTCTATTTTCTTACTCTTCTTAGCACTTCTTCATTTGTCACTCAGTTGATCCATTTTATCTCCTTCACATTGGTGTAGCACCACATTTTGAATGATTCCAGCCTTGACTTTTCTGTTGCTGTTATTGTACATGCCTCCATGCCATAAAGAATCATGTTCCAGATTTATGTTTTGATGAATTGTTTGCTTACTTCCAAGCATGTATTTCCAGTAGTAAATATGTTATCTGTCCTCTTCACCTGGGCTATTCTACCATTTTCTTCTTGCTTTGTCCTTCGCTGGTTAGTAGGCTTCTCAGATAGCAATACTCTTACACCTCTTCTAGCTTTTGATCCCTTTAACATTGGGCTTGACCTCTTCTCTTCTACTGCGTACCCTGACCCTTGTTTTCTCTTTATTTGCCGTCAAATGATATCTGGTGAGTGAGTATCTTTTGTATGTTTACTAAAGTCTTCTTAAATTCTTTTTCTGTCTCTGCTGTCATACTAATTTTTCGCAGTGAATATCCTCTCCTGAATCCTGCTCTTCGACTTCATTGATGGTTTCTCATTGAAGTCATTGAAAATTATGAGAGACAGTGCACAGTGTCTTACTCCTTTCTTTATTCTTACTTCTCCACAGCTGGGTCCAGATTTAATCGCAGCTACTTTGTTTTTACGTAAACTGTGGATAATTCTTCAGTCATTGTATGACAACTAATACCTTTCAGAATTCCAAGTATTGTATTCCATTCCTCATTTTCCAAAGTCTTCTCCAAATTCACAAACACAATGAATGGAGGTTTGTTTTTCTCCATTCTCATTTCTATGAGCAGCCTAAGGGCCAAATTTGCTTAGCTTGTACTCTTATGTTTTCTACCTCCAAATTTATCTTCATACAGGCTTTCCTCTCCTTTTTGCTTTACTCTTCTGTACATGATCCTTGTTAATATCTGTGATATATGTTTTGTCAGTCTTATAGTGCCAGCATGAGAGATACCTGCAGACTTAAAGTAGAACATCATCTCCATTTCCAAAAAGAAGAGGGCTGAGAACTGCGAATTGGTTTTGATAGGAATTTCATTTTTTTTTGGTGAAAGAGTTTTTAATTGAATTTAAAACTTTCATCAGATTTTCATTGCATAACTTATTTGTTTCCACTGCATAATGTATTTGTTTCCACTGATATTTTGGCTTAATTCATAGGCCCCCACAGTTGAAGTGAATGTAATGTACCAGCAAATGTTATAGAATTAATCTTACATCAAGGGTATTTATTCTTACAGCATGTTTGTGTGAAATATGTGGGATATCTGATTTTGAGTTTTTTTAAATGGTAGTTCTTTTTCTAATCACATCCCTTTTTTAATAAATGTGCAGGTGTTAAATCTCATCCCTTAAGTGCTCTGAATTTAATTAATCTTATTTTATGTGTTTCCTCCATGAATGACCCTGCAATACCTAGTTCATTTACAGTAATTTTCAATATTGAGATGAAAGTATATGGATTTTATACCAGTTTGTACAATGGCCCTCTAATCTGCTTACCTGTGTAGATTCTTTTTAGGGCTGTATTTAGAGTTTTCTCTTAGCCTTTCCATAAATACATATGCATTAATCACTATACTATGCATCAGTTTACAATTTTATAAATAATACGCCTTATTTAATCCACGTCCTTTTTTGCCCCTGTAGGGAAAGCACTAAGAACTTCCTGTAATCTAAGAATATGGCCGTACTAGTGAAGTTTTCCTCGCAGCTAACCAGTAAAAGAATGTGATATAAGGATCATGGGATATAAGGTTGACCTTGCATCATTTGTGAAACTAACCTCAGCTGCTAATTTGTTCTTGCCTAATTACTGATAATTTTAAAAGCTGATAAACATTTTGCTGCATTCTGCATGAAGGTAAGGGGCTGTTTGTGTGTTTGCCAAAGATGTTTGCATTATTTGTTTTGTGGCCTTCTCAGGATTTTTTGACTCTTCCCTTTTTTAATTTTCATCCTAATTGACTTGTGATGCTTTGATATTGCCTACTTTGTTATTTTACAACATTATTATTTCATCACTGTGATTAGTAACATCATTTCCTGAATTTTTGTGTAGCACAATTTTTGCATTGTCAAAAATTTAGCACATTCCAGAAAAAGAGGAAAATAATGATGAAGAAAAGATGCTGAAATCACCAATAGATATGTCTCTCCTCCGTGAAATCAACAAAGGTTTATTATTTGATCATATAAATGCTCAGTGATAACAGTAAAGGAATTATTGCTGTTGTCATTAGCACTAGTATAATATTTTGAGCATAGTTTCTCAGTTTCTCTAAACAGTATTATAATATATGTGCTAGATGCCATATATAATGGCAATATTAAAAGTGGTGAATAGAGACTTGTTTTTTTTTAAGAGGATGAGCACTGTTGAATTAAATAATTCATGGAATTTTCAGTGGACACTACTACTGTCTTCCATGGTATTGTGGTCAGAATTAACCCTAAAGGCTTGTGCTATGCAATTACTGTGGAAATTCTGTATGGGAAACTGCTTGCCAAAATTTTCACACTCTTTTAACTAGTAAATAATCCATTTCTTTATCCTCTTTTTCCCTTGGGTCCCTCAAATGGATACTAACTAAACTTGGATGGTGAGATTTCAGTGTAATGGAGCAGGTCTACTGTAAGCGGTGGATATTCAAATTGTATTTGAAAATGAGTTTGTTCTTCAGCTATTATGGATGCAACTAAATTAATGGATGGCTAAATAGCCTCTAATTTAGGTTTGCTTCACTTCATTTTGTGTGCATGGCTGAACAAAAATAGAATTTGTTCCTTCTTCACTCAGAATGTTCTTTATTTCTGCCAAAACACTTGACTGAATTCTTCCTGTGAACCATTATGTCATTAATGTTCAAGACTTTACTTTTTATTCCTTCCAATCCTAATTTTTTGCTAAACAGTATTTGGTAAAGTCCACTGTTATCCATCAAATGCAGTAAAGTATCATTGAAAAATTTACCCAATAAAGTTGCGTAGAATGTGTATCCTCCCAACTAATGGGCTAATAAGTTGAATTTAATATCACTATAAACATTTGTGCCTGAACCTTAAGCTTTAAATCTCATCTTAATCCTCTTCTACAGTTGGGATATTTCTCCTTGAATTAAATCCTTCCCAAAGAGTAATTCAAGGGTAAAACGAAGCATGAAGGTACGTTCAATCTCAATGCTTCGTGATATACTTTAAGCATTTATCACCTCACTATGATAATTATGAGATTCTGGCAAATCTGAAGGGCATAGATATGGAGTTAACTAAACATTATTCATATATCATCATGAATAGATGTGTGAAGATTTTCTCCAGAATGAAGTGTAGTAGGCCAACTTGCATGGATTAAGAATTGCAATCTGACCCTTAATCTCTAAATTAAAAGTGTGAATGTTTTGTGTTTTGTGATTTGTTCTCACTAACCGGATTCATAGTATTGTACTTGAATTGTTCAATTCATTGTTCTTGATTTCATAGTATTGTGTTGATCTTTGCATTGAATTTAGCCGCTGTTGTTACCTGCTATACGTGATACTGTCAAGCAGTGGTTTCCTCACGAATATTTTCCTTTTGAGATGAAAGGAATGTTTTATGTATGTTTTTTTGCTTATTTTCTATATTCCCATATGCTGTTAAAAAACTGGTGGAATACCATTTGGGTGTCTAAAGCCTTTTACCCTGATTTCTATGCAACCAGCATGACACGTTATGTACATAATTACTTTAGAGACAAGAAGGAAATTTCTCCTGTTTGATAGCCACTGAGATACTAAGCAGGTCTCCAGGGACTGAAATTTTGATTTTTAAATGTTTGACATAGAATTTCAAAAAAGTTTTATCTGAATTAGATCTTGTATAATGGATCAAATTAAATGATTTGCATGTTTCGACTCCCCAATTGACTCCTTTATACCTTTGATTATTTTAGGGAATACTTGCTTCAGCCTACTTTGCATTCTGCTGATGTCACAGAATCAAGTGAAGAATGACATAGATGCAAGCCCATCAAAATGAAGCTTCAGTAATTGTTTGAAAGTTGAAACATGGTTTGATTTCTCTCACTTATTTTTATGGCTGCGTTGCATTGATGGTTCACAGGCTACGCATGTTATTTTTCATATAGTTATGCATCAGTAATCGGGAATATTTCACTGTGTGTGGCTTTGATGGAAATAATGCATAGCTGCACATTGACTTAACTTGGGAAGAGATCCAGGAAAAGCAACAGGGCTTGGGAATGTCAGAGAATTCTACTTGAACAATTGCAAGGATGCTGTATAAGGATATCTGTGCCTCTTCATGGTTGTGAAAACCTCTTCTGTAATCAAAGACAAAGAAGAGGTCTTTAAAATCTTCCTCCTGCTTTACTGGGAAAAACTGAAGGGAAGAAAGGAAGATGATTATTAATCTTATTTCGAAGAAAATGAGAAATGGAGTGACTACAGCTGTATTTTATTTGTGGTGTATTTATGTATGAATCAAGAGCTCTTGAGGAATGTATATGGATAAAATTGATTTTTGGTGATCTTTTGAAGGGGAAAAATGTTAGCATTTAATTGTATTGTGCTTACAGTTAATTTGTGTGTGCTTCCAATAAAGAAGGTTTTAAAGGATCACACTTGTGGTCCTCATAGTTCGAGTAATTCATGGTCCTTGAAAATAATCATGCACATTCAACCACTAATAGCAATGCTTTAACTTTTACTTGTTTTCAGTGATTATTGCTCAGTATTAGTTTCACCAGCAGTTAATGTTAATTAGTGTTCTTGTGCTTGACAGTTACAAGATTGATGAAGTATTCAGCTCCTTAGCTGGGTTCACAGGGGAGAATTTCCTAGTAAACTTATGTGCATAAGCATAGTTAAACTTGAGCTTTGTTAATTTCTGATCACTAAAACTTTCTTGGGAGCTGCAGGTGGAAAGGAACTACTGGCTTCCATCCTAAATGTATTTCATTTTTGGTAGGGCTCTGCCCATCCATGAATGTGACCTTCCTGTTGAAGGCTATGTGTCAATATTATGATGTAATTGTCTCTGATGAGCTTCTTGACATTTTTTATAATGACGACTCTAATTCAATTTTCTTTCTTTCAGAATAATTTATTACAAAAGGCGAAATATATTTGATCAAAGATCTATTTGTCCTAAGCTGTTCGGAGGATATGATCAACTGAGGGATCAGGCTTTTGAATGACACTGGATCATATTAGACATTATCA
Source organism: Platycnemis pennipes (assembly GCA_933228895.1). Classification (NCBI taxonomy): domain Eukaryota; kingdom Metazoa; phylum Arthropoda; class Insecta; order Odonata; family Platycnemididae; genus Platycnemis; species Platycnemis pennipes. Next base: position 83,587,528 of record OW121846.1, read on the forward strand.
GAATTCATACCTGTCAGTATTACCCGTCAAGAATGCATAATGTTGAAGCACCTGCTAATCAATATGGTTTCATAATTATTTTAATGATTTCTTTTTGAGGCACCATGACAAAGGTTAGTTTCATTACTTTTTTGTTACTGTACTAATGCATGTTATATCAGTGAATGTGTGTGCCATTTGTCAAGTGTGACATCGAATTTAATTATATGCTATAACATTTTCTTGCTAAGGCTGATTATATTGTTGAGTCCTGCCATTCTGATGCTAACAGCAACTGTGTGACCATCATTAAATTTGGTTATGAAGTTGCAGTGTTATACTTCTTAATGGATTCATCTTCTGCCCATTTGGCTCCCAATTTTTTGCACTACAGAATGGTATTCCTATGGTACTCAGTCTAATGTCATGATCCACTCTTTCTGTGGTTTGCCTCCTCAATTTCCTCGTCCGGCACTGGAGAGGCTCCATTTATGCTGGATTAAAAGTAGTTGCATTGAGAGTTTTAAAATTTCCCTGCAAATGCATTCTAAGCATTATGTAATATTCCAAGTTTTTTTAGCATATTAATAAATTGTTTTTAACGTAAAACAATCAGTAACAGTATCCTACAAATGTTAACTTTTAATCCTAACAATGGCTCACTTAATACTTATATAGATAATTATCCTCTATTACATCCTTCACTTCTTAATTGATATCCTTCCTCCAACCTTCCATTAAATAATACAAAGGGTGACTGGGCAACATAATAAATTAATCTTACTTTCCAATAGTTCGGTCAAAAATGTGATTTTCTTTGTATAGATTTTGGGTCAAAGCTGTTTTTACCATGTGCCAGGGCCTACGCATTTCCCATAGTTCATAAGAATGTTTGAAAATATTAATTTTGCATTCTTTCTTAACTTCTAGAAATGCCTCTTCATACTAGTCTTGCCTTTATAACCTGCAGTGCTCTCTCCTATCTGACAATATAATATTTATAGGCCAGCACTATCATTGTCTGCATTACATTCCCTATCACATCTCTGTATTTTGTATATTACTTACATCATATATACAGTTCTTTAAATCCAATATCTTTCTTGTTCCAATAATAATATTCCACTCTTGTCTTTAATTGATGGAATCATTATCTCTTTCTTTTAGCTTGAATGCATTGTCATATTGGTGAAGGGCAAACCCATTTCTCCCTTCCGAAAATGTTCTATTTTGTCACACTGTCTTTTCCTTCATGTTCCCATTTGCTTCTTTCTCTCCCAAGCATGATACTAAGTTCTGTGTAGTTTCTCCTACCAAGTTCAGTTTACTTTTTTCCATTACCTTCTTTTCCAATCTTCCTAGCCATTTATTCTGAGACCTGTGGCTTCTTCATCATGGTATCTACTGTTAATATAAATTTTTCTAATGCCTTCCAAATCACTGTTTTTAGCTTGGCTCACCATTGCTCTACTTTCCAATAGGTGTGGGCAAAACTGCTATTTCCTAGTCACAGTTGCTAACATCTAGTGCTAACCTGAATTAGCAGTTGGAAATGGCAGCTAGTTATAGCAACTGGTAATCCTAGTGGAGTCATGGAATAACTATTAATTTTTAAGTTCTGATAGACTATTTAGGAAGATATCAAATTTTTTAAAACATTTGTTGCAGCATTGAAAAATTTTGCTGTAGAGATTTTTGCCCATACACATTCACCCGAGTACCCCAAATAGACCGACCAATATCCAGTCCCTTACCAAATTTATCCCACCTTCTCAACGTGAGCCAAAGCCACTCCCTTCCAGCCATCCGGTTGAGATCTTTATTAAACTCTTCCTCAACAAAAGTTCTGATCCTTCATTCCTTCAATCCATTTAACCCTCAAAAAATCTTACGCACCATGAATCACTCGCTCTCAAAAAACTTTCCACCAATCAGGATATCGTAATCACTAAAGCAGATAAGGGCTCTACCACCGTTATAATGGACAAAGTCGAGTAAATCTCAGAAGCCATGCACCTACTCAGCAATCACGTCTCCTATGCTCTCCTCTCAGAAGACCCTAACCTACAGTTCCAAATTGATATTTCTTCCTTTCTCAAGGAATTTGGAACCACCGAAGGGCTTTCTCCCTCCGAAATTGCCATTCTGCCCCCCCCCCCCCCCCCCCCCCCCAACTTCAAGACCCCCCATTTCTACCTACTTCCAAAAATCCATAAGCCCAACAACCCAGGACGCCCCATTGTCTCCAATACCAATTCCCCCACAGAGCGCATCTCCGCCCTCGTCGACCATTACCTGCAACCCATAGTCACTTCCCTTCCCTCTTTCATCAAAGACTCCTACCACTTTCTTGACCTACTCCACTCCGTCCCAATCACAGGCACCAATCTTATTATGACCACGATTGATGTTAATTCACTTTACACTTCTATTCCACACAACGAGGGCCTAAAATCACTCCGTTACTACCTCTCACAATGACAGACATCACATTCTCCCTCCACTCAATTCATTGTCCGCCTCGCCAAAATGGTACTTACAAAGAACTCCTTCACATTCAATGGCCAATTTTTCCTTCAAACCAAAGGCACCGCTATGGGTACCCGCATGGCACCTTCCTATGCTAATCTATTCATGGGCCACCTCGAAAGTACTTTTCTATGCAAACAAACCCTTCAACCTCTCTTCTGGGCTCGCTAAATTGACGACATCTTTCTCCTCTGGCCCCACGGACATGAATCCCTTCTTTCTTTCATAAATTCCCTAAATACATCTTTCTCAGTTTCTTTCACCTCTTCCATCTCCGAATCCTCAATTACCTTTTTAGATATCAATATCCTTTTGAAAAATCAAAAATTCATTACCTCTGTCCACAAAAAACCTACAAATCATGAACAATACCTCCACTTCCAAAGTTGCCACTCGCCACATATCAAGCGTTCGATCCCGTTCTCCCTCTCTACCCGAGGACACCGTATATGTAACAACACCCCTTCCCTCCAAAAATATACGGACAGTCTCCATCACTCCCTCAGGGAACGCGGGTACCCCGAAAAACTACTCCACAACAAAATCCTCCCACTCACCGCCAAATTCACCCCACGTGCCAAGTCTGACTCCCCACAAACCCTTAACCTGTTCACAACATACATTCCCGGCGCCCATAGAATTAATAAGATCCTCAAAGACTTGTTCCCTATGATAAAGAACAATGCTTCCACTTCTCTTCTTCTGCCTACCTGCCCCTCAGTCTGCTTCAAATGCCCGCCTAACTTACGTGATATTTTCAAATCCACCAGGCCCTCCCTTCAACCACCACCCACCCGCTAGTCATATGAGAGGTAATGTTGTGGTTTTCTATGGTTAAAAGTGGAAGGATATATCCTTAAAACAAATATTATCATGGAGAGATTGGCAAAGGGTAATAAAGGAGTGTGTTATGTTATGTGAACATTATGTTTAGAAATATTTATTTTAGTTCATGTGCTTTTGTTATTTTAATATGATCTGTATTGTAACATTCTGCTGGCAGAAAGTAGGAAAATGGTTATATATCAGTGTCCTCTATGGAATTTGAAACTGCAACTATGCACTATATATTTAGCATGCATGTTTCCCATGCAGCTTGCCTCTTGAGAAAGGTGCCTGGAAGCCTCTGTGTACACAAAGATGATGACATTTGACTTGAGGGTCCCAGCAGCTGGCTGGGTGTGGGATGATTTGATTTTTTAATGTTATTTTATTAAAAAGAATGAAGTCTCATGTTCAACATCACTTATATGTTTTTAACTGTCTGAAAAATTCCATGTAGGCTCAATACATAAAATACACGTGGAGTTGAAGGTAATAAATGGAGCATTTCAGTCATTTACCTTTTATATTTTTTCCAGGGCCGACGCCAAATCAGCTGCCTGGCTCCATTGCTTATGCCCCATTTGGCTCTGAGCCAAAAAGGAAAATATGTGTGTTTTAGCACTATTACTGCTAACTTGTATCATGGCCATTGCATACCAAAATTGAGCATGGACTCCCACTATAAGTAACTCTATTTTATCTGGTAGAAAGGTGTATCTTTGTTTTCATTGATAAGAGTTCCAGCGTATTGGTAAGAAACTGTTACCAAATAATGATTATTATATTGACTTGGAGTAATTACCATGATGATTGCAAATGCCTGAGGCATGAATGTTACTCAGGGGGCTTTTATGCTTACTTAAAATTTTTTGTGTAATCCGGTTAATGAGCTAATCAGAATCTTATTAGTAGTCTTGTTCACACTGGATTTTACCTGAGTTCTTTTCACTTTTGCCTTCTAAATGAACTGTCTTTAATTGATGTTGGTATTTACAATTTCTGTTTGCTATAATTTAAGAGAATTTTATTGTGCTCAGTAGGTTGAAAAACTTGAAATGCTATTCTTTTTATTCTGTACACTTTTAGTCTATTAAATTCTGTTCTCAAATGCTTTTGAAATAATAAGTACTGATCTGTGTTTTTGCTTTTTTTGCTTTCTTTTTTATTCACCAGAAACTCACCATTTATAGTACCTCTGATATTCTTATTTTTTTACGCATTTGTTGTATTTCTGGTGTATTGAAATAATGTCAGTCCTATTTGCTTTTTGATAAACTTTTGACTTAACATGTTCTTCTTGTACTTGGATGTTGCGATGTATTTCATGTAGGCTCTAAGTATCATAAAATGTTTTCCTTCCTCTACTCCAGTTATATACCTGCCACTTCTACTACTTGAAAATATTGATGGCTTGAGTAAAATTGGGCCATCATGACCGTTGGTTGAGAGGTGATTAAATTTCCATCTATTTTACTACATTTATTTTTTAATTTTTAATGTTATTGGGGTTGATGCCCTAGTTTCATATCTAAGAAATCCTTGACACCTGTCATGGGTGTTGTGCCCATCTCAAGCTTAGTATTTAGCTAAATTAAATAATGATCATAATAAAACCCAATTCCACTACAGATGTAGCTCTAGCTATCTTTTTTTGTGATTTTGAAAATGACATATCTTTGTATTGTGGTATTTAGGAAGACGAGAAATATTATTTGAGAATCTTGTATTTGTTTGATGTAATTGTTCACTTTAAGGCATAAAAGGAAACATTGAACACTAAGACTGAGAGTGATGCATTTTTTTGATGTAATTGTTCACTTATGGGCACAGAAGGAAACATTGAACCCTAAGACTGACAAGTGACTCAGCATCGTGTTGAAGAGAAGGCATTCAATCGGTGGCTCTTTTCTAACATCCCTTAATTTGAATTAGCCCGCAGAGTTAACTGATGACGAGTAACTCTTTGTGAGCCTTAGACCTTCATCTCATTAAATGTGCTTTAGCTTGCACGCAGTATATGATCCTCACATTATGATATTTTGTTGCATGACAGCATAAATTCCCAGTAGGTGCACCTAAGAATATCATGATATGCCTTAGTTTTATTCGGAGGTGACTTAATTGTCATAGTATTTAATAGTGAAAAAAATACTATGGAAACAGCTCTACAATAGATTTATATGGCACAGGCTTCAATGCTTCATCAAGAATTATCATCAGGTGAGGTTGGATAACCGCTTGTTCTTATGCATGTTCAGAGTCAAACAGTGGAGGGGGGTTAGTAGTGGAAGTGAATTTGTGGGAAGGAAAGTAGTTTATGGGTAACCATAGAGAGGTTGGGGAGAAGACAGGACACAAATACTCAGTAAAAACAGTGACTTCAGGGTCACATATTCTTTTTATAACTTCCAGCTGTTCCTAAGAATCAAGTTCATTTCTTTGTTTATCAATAGTAAAATATTTACATGGAAGTCATAGCTTTGAAGACATTTTTACAGGTCACTGATTAAATTACTCTATAGGTAACAGTTATTTGTGAAAGCATTAGTGTTTCTTATGCCCCGTTTCAACCAACCAGATTTGCATTCCCGCAACACTTGTAAAACTCAGTGCTCTTGCAGCTGACTGACCCTCCCTTGGCAGCTGACTGAACAAGTTGCTGGTAAAAGTAGTTGAAAATACATTCAGAATTCCAGCACATTCTTCATGTTTTTTCCATTTTAAAAATTTAAGACACTCATTCTCAAATGTTCATATGTACACTCGACAAATATCCATTTAATCCAACTTTACAGAATATCGTGATTTGTCTTTCCTAGTTTCTGCCCCGCCACCAGCGCGTAACCAGTGTAAAATGGCGTGGTTCGGAACTACGAGTTACGATGGTCCTTACGTGCATTCCCACGGTGTTTTTTAGTCACATGCGTATTTACGCTAGTAGTGGAAACGGGGCATTAGTCATAGTCAAAATTTCATGATGTTTGCCCCATGCAATCACTTCACTTCAAAGAATAAGTGGCACTCCTCTTCTTACACTCCACTGAGTCGTTGCATTTAACAAATTGTGTCTTTACATTTATATAGGTATTAAGAGGAAATTCACGATTCCTTTTTTTTACTATTTTTGGTAATATGGCCCAAATACCTTGCTTTATTATAGAAATTATGAGTCCTCATCAACAATAAATATATCCTTTTTTGCCTTTTCGATGCTACTCTTTATAACAAATTTTGACAGATTAGCTCTAAACTTGTTGATCTCTTGAATTTTATCTTCCCCTTTACTTTTATAGATCAAATCCAATTTTGGTAATATTTCCTGGCAAGTCTTTACACTAGGAGGACAGGAGGGGTTATGTGTGACCCATTTTCGAAATTCAAATAACTTTTCTCAATGTGAAATTTTTTTATTTATCTGAAACTTTTTTACTTTGTTCATTTTCGACTGAAATTTTGTAAAACAGCATTGAAATTAGTATAATATTTACCTTAATTTTTTTACAAAAGGTTATACCTAGAAGGACGGCAAGGGTTCATTTGACCCCTAAATTGTTTTCACCTTATTACACCATGGCTGCTATTCTGAATGATTTAGTGACTATTATGAGCGAAAATAGTGATTGGTCGGTGTTTGGCTAAGAGTGAATCATTATTTTGGCTTATAGCATAGTTGCTATATCATTCAGAAAATCAGTCCATAACTAGTAATTTCTTTGATGTCATGAGTTACGACCATCTAGCAATTACTGTATATGTACTTTATAGCAATAACTTACAGTACCAACGCTGATCAAACTCCAGTTGCAGAATTAGGTTGTACTTGGTGCTAGTGCTGAGGTTATAGAATACCATGTATGTATCTGAAATATAATCCTAAGATAAACATGGCATTAATACCTTAGGGGGATTCCAAGTCTGCTTACTGTGGGCTGTCAGATTATAGGTGCCTATTATGACCATTTATGGTCTTAGCTGTTTATTCTTTGCTTTCCTGCTACTTAAAGGTTATGAGTGGTTTAATTTACAGGTGGAATAGATTGAAGTGAAATTACAACTTAGGTACATATATGGACATTAACTAACATGCTGGTGTTGTCATTGTAACAGCCACTTAATAACATATAGTAGGTGATGATAATAAAAATTTGGTTTTCACTTTTGTTGTTTTGAGATTTCACTTTACTTAGTCAACCCTATTGATGTGATAACATCAGCACCAATCAGAAGTATGATTCAGATCCAATTCTTCCATATTACCTGTAGGGAATGACCTATACATATAATTATGAAAAATCATGCATTCACCATTGGTCAGATTTAAGGGAACAGTTGTCCTCTTCATAGTACATATTCCATGCCCTCACTCCCACCCCTCTCTCCTTTTATTCAACATCCCCCTCTCTAATCAAAGTAAAATCCTCTATTCACGACTGATTTCATTGTAAAAAATGTAAATTCGAGGAGTGGGCAGGGGCCTTCTGGAGCTTTCCGGGCACTTTACCCCTTTGGATCCATTGTGCAGACCCTCATTTCACCTGCCCACCACATGAAGGTGGGACAAGACAACTGCAGTAGAGGTAAGGAGGATGGTCATCCATCTGGGGCAGACATTAGAGGCCTGGACACAGGCACTAAATACAGGCGACCTTCGTCCGCCCATGCCGGGTGCCCTCACCTGTGTGATGTAGATGCCCAACTATGCCTGTTCACCCTGGGTCCTATACAGTGCCTGCCCAAATGAAGGGGAGGGGTGGTTGAAGAGTGAGCAAAAACTATTGTGAACGAGAAAGACCCTTGAAAAAGATTTACGGCGGTGAGGATTTGCCTGCCTAGCCTACGGGTGACCGCCTGCACTCAGCCAGATCTTCGTTACGCCACATTTGGAAAAGTCAGTCAAATGTCTTGGGGTTGAGCCACTCTCTTTATCTCTCACACACAGTCGAGTGAGGGTCACCCATATTTTGCAGGTCTCTAGCGGACATTGCATAACTTTGGTGTTCTGGCGGTAACCAGAGTTTCAACGTGGCTTGCCCTACTGATGTTACTGTTCGCCTGTGACTGCTCGCCAATATTATTAGCTCGTGGTCTTCTGTTGCTAAAAATACTATGAACATTGGGTGTGTACCACTTGGGAAATGGAATTCTTCCTGGTGATGCTCTCTTTATTTTAGATTAAATAAAATGGGGCTTCGGACAGAGTAACAACACTGAAATTCCATTGTCTGTTACTCTCTGTTCCTGCCAGATGAAAGAATATGACGCTCTCAATCCCCAAGCAATTTCCAAATAAATTAGAGGTTTGTAGTGTGGGTCATTGCTAAAACAATATTTCAAAAGCTGTTGTGAACATTTGGATGTAGAATATCCCATTAGAGAATGAAGTTGTTTTGTCATCATAAAGACTTAAAATAGTGTATATTTTATTGTATAGATACTCAGGAAAGGTTTCATAACTATTTTAATTCCCTCCAAAAGTCTAACATTGAGCTGAAGATAAAACAATAACCATCAAAATCAAAGGCTGACCAATTTCAGGTGGTGCTCCCTTCTCAGGGCATATCACGTACTGAGTTCCCTAGAAGCAGCCTTCTACATCTCCCTCGACCTCTCCAAGCCCCCTTATAAAAAGGCAAAGACCCACAAAGTATGTATTTGAACTTTTTACAGGAAAATGTTGATTGTGAATCTAATAAGAAATATTTCTTTCTTGAAAGATAATAAATTTCAAGACATATTTTTCTCCTTAGATGAAGGAAATTAATGTATTCATGCAAAATTTTAATGTGGAACTCCTTGTGAATATTTTGAAATGAGGTAAGCATGATCAGCATGCCGAAGGCAATAAGTGATGCTAGAGTTAAATCACAGAGAACAAATTAATACTAAAATTACTGTGATAGAGCATTCACTGAGGGATGTTGAGAATTGTTTTGAGGTCTTACAGGGTTTCTTCCACTTTGATGACTTAAGTTTCATAGGGGTTCAAGTCTGATTCTTCAGGGGTCACTTAAGGCCTGAATTTTTTATCTTTTCAAGCAGATTCTTTCCTTCCTCTCATTCTTTAATTCACAAGCACGACTATTCAATATTAGACTTTCCTAATTCACTCTGCTTTTACAGTATATCTTAACTATCATGGCAAAAACATCTAAATGCTGCCATGTATACAATATTGCTGTCTACACTAATAATCCTAGAGAGCCATAAAAATCTAAGTGCTGCCATGTATACAATATTGCTGTCTACACTAATAATTCTAGAGAGCTCCTGAATGCAGCCACATAATTCCATGGTGCAGCTAGGATCAGCTCTTCATAAATTTTGAGAATTGTATTTAAAGGGTTTATAAATAATGTTTCTATTGACATTTTGCCTTAAAAATTTTTTGAAATGCATAGACCTTACTCTCCAATGAAAACATACAGCAGTACATATTTTGGCATTTATCTTTTGAAGCATGGAAGAAAAATAGGATCTGAATCCAGTTTAAGCTTGAGCCAGATTCAATCGTTTAATATTAGTCAACCTACAGTATAGATTATTCATACCCAGGAAAAATGTTGATTGTAACTGAATGGCCAATAAGATGTGCTTGATAAGAAACATTACAGTTCATTTACCATTTAAGTTCAATTGAACAAAAACTTACTTGTCTAACGTTCTCAAAGTTTTATATTTTTCACTCTAAAATAACGTTGATCTCTCGTTCCTTTAATTCACACCTCGAAGTTTTCAGCATGTACTTGCAATATTGAGCTTTTCCCACACAACACCAATTAATCAATAGTGCATAATGACAACCATAAAAATTTCTAATCTATAACAGTAAAGAAGGAAATTAGCAAGATTTGGAAACAAAGATGCAAGAGGAGGTTGTAGTCCAGCTTCTTATAAACTGCCTCTGATAAGTGTACAAGAGATTTAACATCCAGAACATGTTCCTCAGATGGCACAACAAGGGTACCTAATGTTGTACTAAGCTTGAATTTTGATTGAATGTAAGCTTATGTCAGCCAATATTTTACAGGGCCATCAAGAAACAGAATGCATTTTCACTTAAGATTTAATTGTTACATGTAACTGTGGGTACACTTCAATAGAAATCATAACCTTAAGCATGCCATGTCCATTGCAATTAAAGGAAATCTAAAAAAATAAGGATTTCACAACATTTTATTAAATAGCAATGAATCGAGTTTTTATTTGAATCATAAAACAGGAAAGTACACCACTTGTTATCAGTCTTGTTTTCTTAATTCATGAATGAAATGAATAATGGTTAAGAATTAAATAAAAACACAACCATTTCTTCAGTAAGTCACATTTTTTTTAGCTTATGTAAATGATACGTGATGCCCACAAGGGAAATATTAACGGGATGTATATCACTGGATATTCACATTTTCCATTCTCCAGTTCAAAAATGTGCACAGTATTCAATATGAACAGAATTACACAAGTAACCTGGCATCATTCAGCAGTCATTTAGTTACAATAAAAATTTCAAAACTCATGAAACATGGGACATTTATTTTGGTTTAACTCAAAATAATATGATAGTTGATACTCTATAAGACCATGACCTTACTCCCCTGAATTGAATGTGCATGTGACCAAAAACATGAGGCAAATTAATGCTTACATCCCTCGAATGATCCCTTATGCTAAAAGTTTGGACTTCGCAGTGAATGCCAAATACCAAACCAGAGCAGCCAACATGACTGCCATAAATTCTGAGTTAACCCAAGGTCCTTGATATGCACCAGGATGATTAACAACAATGGTAACTAATGGCTTGGCACTGGAAGTGTCTTCATTATTCCGTATGAGTTTCCTGAGAGTTGCATAACCGTCTTCATCATAGAGGTGAACAGAAACATCTCCAGAGTGAGCACTACTAATTTCTTCGGTCCAGCTCACCTGAAAACCAATAAGGTGCATGAGCAAGAATATTAATCAAAGAATAAGACTCTGTCCTCTTCGGAAGAAGTATCTGACACAATATACTGTTACATTCCTGCTAGATTTTGAAGGTCCATGGAGGCATCGATGAAGGAATTTTATCTGGGGTAAGTAGCAGTATAACTAATTAAGTTAAGCAATATTCACGATTTGGGTCAAATTCTCCCCACAACATGCATCAAATAATAAGCTTCGATTAAGGTGACACCATGTCAGATTTCATTCTATAGGGGTGATAACTTCATGCATCTTACTATCTTTACAACAACTTATAGTACCGGATTTATATGCTTTCAGAAATATAAAACTGTTATGTTAAAATTTCTAGCACAAAATGCAGCAGGATATTCATTCCAAATACATATAAATGACAAGTCACAGTCAAGATACCCACCTGGTATCTACCATTTCCTTGAGGCCCGATTCTCGCCGATGGCAACGTAACACCTAAGAAAATTAAAAAAAGATACGATTCATTAAAAGACACGCTAAGCACAGTTCATGCAAATTCCTACTTATCATTACTCAGGGCTGCAGGTAAATCACAAGCAACACAGGTGTGAGAAAGGGCACAATTGGTATCCGTTGTTCGTGGAAAAGAAAACAAATACTAATTTGGACACTTATCTCAAATTAAATAGCTAGAGGGTAACATACATATGCGATATATCCATCCAACCATAACGATACCATCAAGTTAATCAACGAGAAAACCTTGAAAAATATCACCTTCAACGGTGAGAATTCTTTACTGTTGAATGAACGCGCCAATAAATTTCTGCGTTCCTTCTAACAGCAATTGATTTTGTAGTGCGGAAACTACGACCACTTCGAATTACTTAGTTTGATACTGTTGCACTTCTGCTAACTTTAAATCTGAGCTTACAGGTAAATTACAACCGCCGAAATATGAGTTCTTTTACAAACCATTAACTTCAGCATACAAAGGCAAACGTTCCTTTTCAGCTCCATTTGAGCACTTAAGGGTGAACTCCGAGACATATGCGATGCTAGTTAAAACAGTAGCATCTTGTGTTGTAAACGCAGTGGCGGTTACTTCGGGATTTGCACACTGCTTTCCGAAAGACAATGAAAGCACCACGGAGATCACTAATACTCCTAGCTGAAATTTATACATCCTGAGACCTATGACACAGCTCTCACAAAGAGTTGGAATGTAATGGCAGAATTGTCACGTCCCCACCGGTGAGCTCCAATGGTATGTGGATCAACAACGTGTCTCCTGTTGTGCCCCGAAAGGTAGCTTTCATATGTTTTCGGCGGAAAGGCGATTGTCACACGTCTTCTGCCAACACGGCTAATTTGATGGCTACCAACCTTGCGAAGCAAATGCTCATGAGTGCTGTTGTGGATGTTCGTGCTTACGTTAGTGATTGCCGTGATTACGTTATAAACCAGGTACACAAAACTGTTGGCAACGTGGATTTCTTATGAGAAAACGGAGGCATGGGCTATATACTGTTATTGTGTATGAGAGAAATATTCTATCTTTTAACATGTTTTTAGATTAATGGGGTTCATTAGATTAATGGTTCGTTAATCATTAAATGTGAAGCGTAGCTTAGGCCACCTCTTTCTATCCTGGCATTTTCCGTCTCGCATGTGAAAGGAAGCATGAATGGAGGCTTTGGCGCATATCATTGAAATTGCTCCTAAGATCAGAGAATGCAATAGGAATGAAATCATGGAAAGAAGAGGTTTCTAATCGGTTTTTTTGGTTATGGGTGGTGTGCCTGATCATGAAGGATCTGTGGTTGCCATAGCGACTGCCGCGTTTACTTGTAAATTCTTTCATCTCATCTCGGTAAATTTTAGTAGAGAGTCCAAACAAACTTTTGATTTCTAACTTATAAACTCTATTGTCATTATGTAATATATTGTGGTTCTCCTCGGACGCGGTGATAAAATTCGTACACATTCCTGTTATGGCGGGAAGTATAATGACACCTCAGCACTGAGCTAATGAAAACATGTTGATTTCGCCTGAATTAAGTCATGAAACGACTGTAATTTTAATGTATTTCTGTCGTCAAAACTGTTCTGACGACAGGCGTTACAAGGCACATCTTGAGATGATTCGGAGAAATATTGGGTTATTTCATATAAGGACCATGGGAAATAAAAAGTCACGCTTGAAGCTATTATTGGTGCTATGAATCGGAGAGCTGCCAGGAGACTAAAATTAACGTATTCTAATAATATTTTAGAAGCTCGTTACATTGGTAAAGTAATCCATGAGCATATTAACCATTCTTGTGGTACTGGTCTCCAATCATTTTTTTTTCATTTGGATGCAGCTAAATGGAATATTTGTATTATTTTCAAATTTTCCCTATAATGATTGCATATGCTTCGCTTTGCAGGAGAGAATATTTTCCTCAAGTTCTGCAGCACCTGATTAAGGTGCATTCCAACAATCTACTGTGGATTTTTGAGGATTTGTTTTCCGTGGATGAAGTTTTTGAGTTCTCTATTTTCCGAGACTTAGGCCTTGGTAATGGAAGGAATAAGCCTCCCTATCTTGATGTATAAATTGTATGTCATTGGTGTGGGCATTAGCAAAACTCCTATTCATTTATAGAAGTAACTTTTGCCATAAGTCTGTCATTTCTTCCACTGACAGTAAAAAACTTGAAGTGCTATTGTTTCATGAAACATTGCAATGTAAACCAGGGATGACTGTTGCAGGGTTTATTGTCTGTTGAAAAGTAAGAATGTGGAAGATAAAGGTATTTCCTCCAACCCAGGCGAGTAAGTTAATATTCTCTTTTCAATAATCATCATTAAACTGTTAGTAAAATATATAATGATGGCACATGATTACACCATATATTTTTGTCCTTGGGAGGCTCATTTTATGTGGGCATTATAATTAGTTTAACACATAAGGCCACTCACTTTTGAACAAAGTGAACTTTGATTGAGCAGATAAGGTTGGAGCATAAAATTTTGCTCTTGGTATTTGAGGATAAATGAAAACATATCAAAATATAAAATTCTTCCTCCATCTTAACAGCTATACTTCCCCGCTTAAAAAATGTCTGCACTGTGAATCTTTAACCTCTGAACCACTTTTATTCCAAGGCTACAAAAACTCGTGACAGTCCTAATAACCCTTCTAATTTTAAAAGGAAATAATACCCTTAGTGTCCCTTTAACACTAAGGGTAGACATTATTTTTTGTGAATAGGAAGGGGTAGAGACTAGAATTTTGCTGAAAGAGCATATGGAGGTGTGAGAATATGTGTCAGAAGGGAAAAACTAAGCTGGAAACAAGTAAAATTAAATTTTTATTAATGAGGACTACTCATTTCTCAAGGGCCCAGGGCAAATTCTGAGGGGTCTTCGGTCCCTCCTGCCTCCCACTTCCGACGCTGCTGCCTATGGGTCTCAACCTCTCCCATAGACCTCACCCTTCCCCTTTACCCATGCCTTCGCACACCCAATCCATACTGATGAAGGTAGTTGGTCCTCACTAAAACAGTTCAAACCAAAATTAGTTAGTGTCCATCATGTTTCTACATTTCATTTCTTTTCATGTGTTAGTGATCCTCATCCATTGGCTATTTATATGTCAGCCCCATCGAGCATTTACTGACTTCTTTTTCTTGATATCATACACATAGAGGAAAAAATAGCTAGATTAAATCTAGATTTCACAATCTACATACGCCAAACAAAGATTTACTTTGGATTAAACATAGATCTTCATTAACTTTGTATCCTACAAAAATCTTGATTTAATATTGCTCCGGTATGAATAGTTCCTTTCTATAGTATTATCATTAACTGTTTTACTGCCAGCCCCTTGAGGTAGACTGTGCGAACACTGCCAAGTCCATTTCCGTGAATATCATAAGATTATCAGTTTTAGGTACATTTGAAGCATTTAATTTTAATATATAAATTATGCATTTTTCTCAATGTTGATGATATATTTCTATTTTTATGAGGAAAAAAATCATTCTTGCTGTCTCTGATTTGAGGATAATATAATATTACAAATATGTAATGTAGGTGGGCCGATATATAGGCCCTTGGCAGTTTTCGCACAACCATAGTGTTCTATCTCATTCAAGATGCTTTTGCCTAGTCTCCGGTACATTGCTGGTTATAGATGCGTTAGCTTAATAATATACAACGCCATGCTTTCCAATTCTCTCTACTCCTTTATTTACTCTCTTCAAATCTTTTTCTCTTAACATCAGTAATACCAGCTCAAGATACTACATTACTTTTCCCTTGAAAAAAAAAATTTCACATTATCCTTGTTGAAAACAATCGAAGCAAAATACACTTTTACACAAACAAGATACATCAATAATTTCACTCAGTAACATAGTCCTTGAACCATTTGGACTGCTTTGAAATCCGTACAGGACAGCCTTTAGGAGTGGATGGGCTTCGGCCAACATTAAAACTAACATCCTGACTATCCGGAATGGTTACTAGCTCGTTGTCTATAACAGAACTGGGCACAGGATTATCACATGATACAATAGATTTATTTTTCACTAAAGGTTTGAAATGAGAGACACTCCACTCAATAATTTTACCCTGGGGTGTTTTGGCTTGTACAGCATTCCCATGCCGAGAAATTACAGTCAAGCCTTCTGGGTAAAACTGTGATGACAGCTTATTTTGTTTTGGCTGCAACACCTACTCCTACTCCAACATTACTTTCCTTAGCATGCCTAGAAATATCAGCATACTCTTTCCCCTTTTGCTGGTGAAGTCTTCACGGGTTCTCCACCGGGTCAGGGAAACGGCTAAGGCCGACGTTTCGACGGCTAACACTGCCATCGTCCTCAGGGCGTTGAGTGTCAGGTCCAAGAAAATGCCAGTATATATACTTTTCGCCTAGGCTCAGGTCACTCCTGATTGGCTCTTCTCAGGTCACACGGGATTCGCTCCGCAAGCTCGCTCCTGATTGGCTCTTTCCAATCCTCTCTCTCTCTTCTCGTATTTTCCGGATCACCGGCTTCCACACGTTACTGAGGGCGTATCCTGTGTCGCGGTTGAAATTCTTCGCCTCTAACCTGATTTCAATTGCCTCCTTGGTTTGACGGTCCCAATAACCATAGGATTTGCTAAGTAATTTAGCGTCGGCCGTCGAGGGCAGTGTTAGCCGTCGAAACGTCGGCCTTAGCCGTTTCCCTGACCCGGTGGAGAACCCGTGAAGACTTCACCAGCATTATACGCCGGGAAAAAACTAGATCCTACGTCTTTCCCCTTTTGTTTATGCAGTGCATCTCTGTCCCTGACAAATTCATCTTGCTTATAGTTATCACCCTTGAACAACTCCAGATCAGGCAACTTAGACCTAAATGGCCTATTAAACATCAATTCGCCCGGAGGCACACCTGTAACATTATGTGGTGTAGCCCTCTAGTGGAACAAAAAAGTCTTGAACTCCTCCTGCCAGTCCTAGCCCTGTAATTGAGCAATTTTCAGACACTTCAACATAGTCTTATTTTGTCGCTCTACCTTTCAATTTTATTGAGGCCAAATTGCAGTAATAAACCTACGTTCTACATTTAACCCATTTAAATAAGCTTGGAAACTTTCCGCAATAAAACAACTTCCATTATCTGACACCAAAAGAGATGGCAGACCATAATGACAAAATACGGAATCAAGAATATTTATAACAAATTTTGCTGTACATTGTTTAGTAACATGCACTTCAACATTCCTACTATAATAGTCTACAATCACAGTTAAAAAGTGACCTGAGGGTAAGGGTCCCAAAAAATCTATTGCAATAGCTTTCCATGCCCTATCAGGCAACACCGTGGGAGATATGGGTTCTGGTCTAGGTGGTTAGGCAACAAACTGACCGCTTTCACACTTACTCACAAGCAATTCAACATCCATATCCATATTCCTCCACCATACAGTCCTCAATCTCGCTTTCATGCCTGACATACCAATATGTCCTTCATGGGCCAATTGCAAAACTTGTTCATGAGGACTTTTCGGCAATATAATTTTACCCCTCTTAAAAATAAATCATCAACTATGGCTAGCTCAGGTGCAATAAGTTGATATAGTCTCTGTTCTTTGGTCCATCGTTTAGTCTGAATACTTTTCTTAACACCTTGACGCTCCTCATCCTCTAACATAGCTCTAGTGATTTCAGATAAAGTCATAGTCTTAGGCAACCCTTCAGCTATCAAGCGCCCAACTCTCCACTTTCCACAATCAAATGTATCAACTCCCTCTCTTACAGAAAGATCTAAAAGTCTCGATAATGGATCTGATATATTTGACTTACCAGGGCGGTAAACTATTTTGTAGCAAAAGGCTTGCAATCTCAAAACCCATCTTTCCAGTCTAGCATTAGGTTTGGATCTAGGTCCAAAAATAACCTCCAAGGGCTTATGATCTGTTACCAAAACAAATTCTTTATTATACAGGAAAAAATCAAACTTCTCACAGGCTCATACAATAGCTAATGCCTCTTTCTCTGTTAGACTGTACCACTTTTCCACATCAGTCAAAGCCTTTGCTGCATATTGCACAGTCCTAGGTTCCTTTCCTTATTTCTGAACTAGAACAGCTCCTAACCCTACTGGTGAAGCATCACAAAACAATAGAGTTTCAGCATCTTTATCTTAAAATCCAAGTACAGGTGCTGCACATATAGTCCTTTTCAAAGTTACAAAAGCTAATTCCTGTTCTGAGCCCCATACAAAAGAAACATCCTTTTAAGTAAGCCTCCTCAAAGGCTCTGCAATGGTTGCAAAATGTGGAATAAACACCCCAGAAAATTTACAAGTACCCAAAAAACTCCTAACTTCCTCTACATTTTCAGGCCTTCTAAATCCCAAAATAACCTTTTTATTGGCATTGGATGGTTTAACCCCATTTGCAGATAATTTGTAACCTACAAAATCAATTTCATTAACTCTAAACATACGTTTATCTTTATTCAAAATTAACCCCAAATGTTGCACTTTTTTCAGAAATTTCTCCAACCTATGGTCATGTTCCTCTCTGGTTTTCCCATGAACAATACCATCATCATGAATCAAAACAAATCCTTCTAAATCTTGAAAATGCTGCCTCAACGCCTCATGACATAGTAGTTGAGGCGCACAACTTGCACCCATCAGCGTTGTAGTATATCGATAATTGCCAAATGGAGTACTGAATGTAGTTATTACCTGAGATGGCTTAGTTATACCATTTGCCAAAACATAGATTTAAAATCAAATTAGCTAAAAACAGTGCTACCATTTACATCGCACAATAGTTTATCATGACTAGGAGTAAAACTGGTTTAATTGCTGTATTTGCCATTCTCATGTCAACACATAACCTCCAAGACTTTGGGCACCTTTCTTGGGCACTAAGTGTGCAGGTGCCAACTAAGGAGTATAACCTGACACTTTCACAATTATACCCTTTTTAAGCAAACTTTTTGGATATCCTTTAAAATTGGCTGTGAGCTATGGTGGATGTGCCTTAGTGGCTGTATAACAGGTTTTACAGTTTCATCAATGGGTATTTCCAAATCATAGCCTTTAAGTTTACCAACACATTTAAATACTGCATCATACTTACGCACAAGTGGATAGGACTGGTGTTTCTCCTTTTCATTGGTAACATGGTTTATGAACAGTCCCACTTTGAGAACACACAATTCAATGGCAGTTTCTTTCCCTACAATAGGAATATCATCACCCTCAAATACGATAAATTTAGCAATACATGTATTTGGTTTTGGTCCCACACTAACATTTGCAGTAAATTCACCAGTAATGTTCAACAGTTCTTTCTTTCCATATGGATGTAACACACCCGACCTTACTTTATTAGACAAACAATGCACTTTTTTCTTTTTCATTAACTTCCACACCTTACTAGGAATTACATTTTTCTTACTTCCTGAATCTAATAACATCTCTATAGAAATATTAACTACTATTACAGGAATACAATTATCCTCATTTCTATAATTCCTTATACTGAAAGAGTAAGATTCACTTTCCTCTTCTGTCAAATCACCTTGTTGACTTAGTTCAGACACCATTCTGACATCACATTTAGACGTACTTTTGGGAACCAGTTTAGGTTCTAATTTTTCTGATGAGCTAAATTTAGTCTGACATACAGCAGTAAAATGTCCTTTCAAATTACATCATTTACATATAGAGTTCCAACCTGGACACTTCGGGTCATTCCTATAATGTCCTTTACCCCCATTCTATAACAAGCATTTTCACTTTTCCCTTGGAACTTCTTTTTTGAAAACCTTTTTGAAACAGCTGTTGTCTTGAGACTTACCCGGTTCACCTCTTCTACTAGCGTGCTTCCTGTTGTCTCTTTTGTCAGCTGTTCATGCATTCGAGCAAGCTCCAGGGTCCTGGTCAGCGTCAATGGTGGGTTTGTGATAGCCTCCTTGTAAGCATCTTTTTTCAGCTCGACCATTGTAGTTACACTGAGAAATTGTTCTTGAATATTTTTGTCCTTCTCAGCTCCAAAACTGCAGAACTGCATCTGTTGACGGAGACGGCTCACAAAATCATCCACACTTTCACCCAGTTGCGATTTTGTGACTGAAAACCCTGCACCATACTCCTGACCCAACCCTTCTAGTTAAGAAATGGGCAATTTTAAGTATTTATCATAGTAATGAGATACCTACTTTACTCTTGACCCAACTTCCCTTCATGAAAGATGCGTAACTTTAAGTGTTATCATTGTTATAAAATATTTCAAACTCGTTTTCTGTTGAAGTTATTGGAGTTATAACCCAATATGGGGGGTTCACATTAATTGCCATGCGAAAAAATTCACCTGGACCGGGAATCGAACCACTGACCTTTGGCTGTGCGGACCACTACGCTACCCAAAATCTCTAATTCGCATGACAATTTTCAACCCAAGGTTCAAGGTACTAGATGTTGAGCCCTCGCGGTCCATCAAGGATGGCAACGCAAGGGAGAAAGGGCTTCAAAGAAGCCACGACCAAAGGTGAACCCCATCCAGTGCTAAAGCCACACTTGGTGGTAAATGTAGGATATTCCAAGCCTGCCGTGTGAACGGCAATTTGTAAGCAAACATCGAATCTTTACTAATTCTGAAGATTCGGGCGACATGGAGTGGAAGTGAAACATGATAACACAGGCTGGTGTTTTTTCTTTCGGTGTTATTGAATCCTTAAATAATCATATTTCTTATTTTCTATGTAGGCCTCCCAATGGTTTCTGATGTTCTTGAACCTTGGTGTCCTCGGATTCATTTGGATGAAACGATGCATTTTTTTTGTGATGGATTGTCAATTCGTAAGATACTAGCACACTCCTAAAGTTGGTTGTGGAGTCCTTTTTTAGGGGTTATGTTATTACTTTCTACAAACTCCTCACACTTGCAGATGTAATCTTCTTTCTTAAGTATTATTACTGAATTCCCTTTATCTGCTTTCTGCAATTTACACCTTTTTCTAAAAGCAATGTCTCTGTATGGTTGAAGTTGTGTTCAGTAAAATTAAAAATCCTTTTGCTGAACTCATGTGGTACTGTGGTGCAATCTGCCTTGGTCCATGCGAGTGTATGGTTACTCAGTTTCTCAAGTTTTCAGATCATGATGATCCTTTTTGAATAGACAACTTTGCTACTGCATTGTCATACCTGGTAATCGAAGAATATCCACTCCACCCAATGGAGTACTTTGGTTAGCTCCATGTGTAGTACCATAAGGTAGTGGGAGATAGTGTCTCTCTTCACATACCACTCGTGAAGTTCTCTTCTGATCCAGGTCCATTTGGCCAACTCCATTGCATATTTCCCCACTGATGAAGATGGCTTGCTCTTCACGCTCACATAACTCGGAATGATCCTCCTGGTAAGACACATTTGAAGGTTGAAGAAGATGTTTAGGGATGTATTGCAATATTTAATGGATAATTTCCTGTATGAGGATGTCTTTTTGACATTCTTAAAACCACTACACCCCTGTAAAAATCTCTTCTTCTCCTTTATGTGAGGTACAAAACTTATCCCATCCTGATAACTCAACCTCTTCCTAACCTTATGGGATGGATAGATGAAAAGCAATTTTCCACTTGGATTGTAGTACATGTATTGACAACTAGTGTCAACAGCCATGTCATATCTTCCTAATTAAACATTTCCTTTTCTCTTACCTCCCTGCCCTCCCTCTCCTGCACCATAATAATATTGTTTACCTTCTACTTTGCCAACTCTACCCTGCTGTCTATATCTGCCTCTCTACAATACCCCTTAGCACTCATCTGAATAGCCTCCACGCTTCCTTCCATAATAATACTTCCTCCCAAGCTTCTCTTCTTGTCGCCGCACATACCTACTTCTTCATGTAACATCAGACTTGATAAATGCTTCAGGGTGGGCATACTTACTTTCTGTCTTCCCCCTTCAGCCTCCTTTTGCAAGCGAGAACCGTAGAGCAGGCTCCCATTTGGATATTCAGCTTTATCCAGCCAAGATCCACCTGGCCTGGGAGTTGTTACTAGTGGAGGGGTGATTGATAAAGTGTGCATTGAGAGGAGTGGAGGATTTGCCTATCTAAAATGCCAGGCAAAGAAAACACTCCCTAATCCCTCTGCTTCCGATTTCATACCTTCTCCTCTCAAACTTTCCTGGCCAGTCTCATCTGTCTTTTGAAAAAGTCAGTTGTGCCCCTGAACATTTAGAGCAAAATTTTGTATCTTTTTTTTAGTGTTTCTTTTGTTGTGTACCTTTCACCAGAAATATGTATTCGTCATTTCACTTCAGTAATTTTCAAAGTAAGCACATAATTGTTTCTTACATTACAATTTTCCTGTATCATCATGTGGTTGAGGAGGACATTGGTTACTGTGGTCATGATGACCACTGTACCTTATACTCCCTCGTGCTTTATACCCTTTCTCCAAACATGAATGACATTGATCCACCTTCATTTTGGTTGAACCATATCAGGAAATTATAATTTTACCTAGTCCAAATGTTCATTCTTAATTTCTCATTTCTTGCATCTCATCTCCTTGGGTATTTTGCCTGATGGGCACTGTGTTAAATTTCCCCTCTTGGGAATGCCCCACCACCGCTACCAACTCCTATGTATGTACACTATTATTTCAACATGTTTTTCCTCTATCCGACTGTGGTTGCCAGATTTGTAATGCAATGGTCTGGCAAAACAAAAGGTTGTGGGTTTGAATACCACCCAGGTCATGGATGTTGTGTACATCTTAGGATTAAGCTCTTAGGATAGATGTGGTATGATTCTTGCCGTTGGAACACCTTAAAACCCAAGACCACCACTACTCTTTTCTTCTCTGCTGCTTAATCCTTGACTTATTAGTTGGCCTTACCCGCAACTACCATAAATCAATCCACCCTCCTTTGTAATTTATGTCATATATCATTTCAGTCCTATGTCTTCTCTGCATAGGTAACTAAATTCTTAAGTCCTCTCACCACTCCCTAGAATTCCAATGCCGAAAGCTCTAGAAAAGCTTTCTGCCATGTGTACCTTTTATCTCCAGGAAAGCCTATCATTGTCACTACATTTAGCCACTTCCATCCCTCTTCCTCCATCCTTTTTCCTTTAGAAAAATTACCTTACCACTCTCATAAACTTTCCCTCCCCAACCCCACCCCAGCCTCCTTCCATGAATGTCTGCCATGAAACAAAGAATGTCCACCTGCCCCCTCACAGTCCCAAAATATCCTCAATGATAATCCCTCTTTCTTTATTTTCCAAAAATCCAAAATCTAACTTTTCACACACAGAACCCATAGCTTTTTAACATACTCATAAATAATCCAGGTATAGTCATTAAGTTGGCTGAAAAGGTTTCACAGCAGTATCCTTGACACATCCTAACCCTTCTTTCAAAGGCAAAATTATTCATTTCCAACAAGATCCTTGGAATACCTCCTCCGTCCGAACAAGATCCTCGGAATTCGACACAGCTGTAGGGACCTGCTTATAAATAAGGCTTCTGGAATAGATGATATTCCTGCCAAACTGATTAAAATATCATCTATTCCAGAAGCCTTATATATCTGCAGGTCC
Source organism: Platycnemis pennipes (assembly GCA_933228895.1). NCBI lineage: Eukaryota > Metazoa > Arthropoda > Insecta > Odonata > Platycnemididae > Platycnemis > Platycnemis pennipes. The sequence goes on from OW121846.1 coordinate 83,610,895, forward strand.
CTTAAGTACAGCTATGTTGAATTCCGACCTTACCTGCTTCATTATTTCTGAGATATCCTCATAGATATCTTCCACTTCTTTATCTACATAGTCTGATGTAGGAATGTAAGCTTGCACCACAATGGTATCTGCAGATGTCTTCAAGTTCCAGTCCAAGTTGTCAAATGCCTTCTCCAAATCTACAAATGCAACAAACGTCGGTAGATTTCTATTCTCTTCTCTATAAGTAGTCTGAGGGCCAAAATTGTTTTTTTGTGACCTTGTTTTTCCTGAACCCAAATTAGTCTTCATCCTGGAACTCCTCAGCTTTTCGTTCCATTCTTCTACAGATGGTTTTTGTCAGTATCTTTGATCTTGTCAGGCTTATGGTGTTAAAATTTTCACAATTCTTGGCCCTCTTCTATTTGGCAATAGGGATAATGACGTTCTTCTCAAAGTATGTGGGTATCTCTACTGTAAAGTACATGTCACAGAGATTGTTTTGTACAGCTGGGTAAATGCCTTCTCTCCCAAATTTTAATCAGGTGGCAGTAATTGATTCATTGCCAAACTGATTAAAATATCATCTATTCCAGAAGCCTTATTTATCCGTAGGTACCTTACAGCTGTGTTGAATTCGGATCTTACCTGCTTCATTATTTCTGAGATATTCTCATAGATGTCTTCCACTTCTTTATCTTCATAGTATGATGTAGGAATGTTAACTTGCACCACAATGGTATCTGCAGGCTTAGTTTCAGTCTTCACCATTATAATCTTCTTACTGTACTGCAGGAAGCTCTTTACATGCAGTCCGGCACTCTTTTTGAGCATAATGCCTATGCCAGCATTACCATTCAGTGATTGAATGTGAATAATTTTTTAACTTCCACTCCAAAAGTCTCTAGTCTTGTAGGCATCTCATTTCACTGATTCCTAATACGTGGAGGTCCATTCCATGCATTTCCACCTTCAGGTCCTCCAATCCTCTGCAGCTCAAAAGTGATCTCACGTTCCATGTTCCTACCCTAAAATGCCTTTCACACGTGATTGATGTACTCTTGTGGGTAGCCCCCACCAGAAATCTGAATTAGGTCTATTTTACCTCTGTAATATTTTACTTGATAGGGTTCCATCATGTCTTGGTAAAAAATAAAAGAGTGGTGTAGCTGCAACTCCTCGGGATAATAATGTGGTATTTTCCCCTTGCCTTCCACATCGAAGTGCTACAGGGGTTAAAGTAAATGTTACCATGCCTATAGTGAAAAAAGTGTTGCTGTGCCAACCACTGTGGTCTCCACCTTCACCTATAAGAAGAAGAACTGCTGCCTTCTGTGAATCAGTTTTCATTAAGATAATTATGCCTCTCATGTTTCCTTTTTTGCTGTAGATGTTTGGGAGACTAATGTCATCCATCTATTATCTTAGCCTCCTCATCTTTCCCTCTCACAAAGCTCAGCTAAGTGATAAAAATTCTTTGGCCCTATGAATTTCTTTTACTCTTCTGTGCCTTATTGGAAGGCAACTAACTCTGGTAGACTAATATCTAAGTATCAAGTAGCATCACTGATTGAGAGAGCCTAGGTGCTACAAGTAGGAACCCTGATGTCAATTACACTGATATAGTCAATCTGTATTCCCAAACTTTTCAATCTAGTTCTTCTTACAGCTTGTTAGTTAATTTATTGCTACATGCTTAAGTTAATTTTGTGCTAATTTTTCCTATGAACTCATCTTTCTTCAATGTGGCTTGAATTGTTTTTCTCCGAAGAGAAAGGCAAGTGGCAAGTAAGCTGTGCATGTTCAAGCAAGGGTAGAGTGAGGGTAACTCTACTCCTCCCTTAGTATGAACCCTATAGTTGCACTTGCCTTGGACCTTACACTATTGCTACCAATATTGCCAAATTGCCAGAGTCCTCCAAAGTTGGCAAGGTTGGCACACTTCATGCAGGTCAAGTGCAACTTATACTGAACGTGACAATAATGGCGAACTTGCAGCAGGCTTATATCTAGATTGCCAATCTTGTCAAGCTATACACTGACCTCAAGCAAACTTGCTGCAACCTTGCATGCTATGTGTGCTAGCATTCTTTTACTCTGGAAAGTGATGGTTTACATGTAAAAACTTTGATAAGGATTCTAGCCGTATAAGATGCAGACACAAGCCTCTTGTGAAAAGCAAGTTTCCTATTTTGGGTTTGCATAAGTTTATTTATTATTAGCAATTCTTTATTGCCTAGCTGGGGTTGAAAAATAAGTATTATAGTTTATGCATCAATGAGCCCATTATAATAATTATCACTTGATTGGATGGAAGTGATAATGATTCTTCCATAATAACATTATCATAGTCACTAGATTCTATAAAATTTGGTATATTATCTCTTAATAATATCATGTCATTTCCAGCAGCAGGACTGGCTAGCAACTTGCAGTAGAAATCTCTGTACACAGAAAGCTTGGAATTAGGTGGAAAGTACACCACACACAAAAATAACCATTTTGTAGCACCAACACTAATTTTTACTAGTATGCATTCAGATGTACACTCAACTTCTGTCACCAACTCCGAGGGAAAAACCGTGTTCACAGCAATAACAACTCCTCCCCCCATTACTTTTTCTGTTAGCATGGAGTCTCTGTCTTTCCATTACTCCATGTACTCACTGTTTCCAAACAGCTCCGAATCACTTATCTCTGCATTGAGCCAAGATTCATGTAGGCAAATTATGTCATAATCTGCCTTCAATACTGAAACACTAAACTGATGCACTTTCGTTCTCAGACCTCTCACATTCTGGTAGTAGGTACACTTCCAAGGGCCGGAGCACTAGTCACTTGACTTTCGGTTTCACCACATCGAGTTGTTTCCTTGTGACAATTCTACTTCCCAATGATACATTATCACCCTCCTGGTCCTTTTCTGTTGCTGTCTCCACCGCCATTTCCACATGAGCAGTAGTATCACTCTTCACCGAGGCAGCAATATACTGTCTTAGGCATGCTTATCATATAGGACGATCATATTTCATTGCATTCTGGATGTGCTTATTTTGTGGGTTTAGTTGTATTTGTTGAGTCTTAGACTTTGCTTAAAATTGAATAAGTTGTATTTGTTGAGAGTACTCGACATTGCTTAAAATTGAATAAGTTGTATTTGTTGAGAGTCTTCGACTTTGCTTAAAATTGAATACACTTCCTCTTTAGAATGCAGATCTAATGATGGCATGCTATGCCATGAAAACGCATATTTTTTATTTTAAAACTTTTAGTGTGAGTATTTACACACATGATAACGATGAATGGCTGCATTTAATTTATATTCCACACTTATCGAGTAAAGAGATAAAAATAGGAAAAAATAATTTAGAAAAAATTTAAAATCCCGCCATACACTCTGAGTCATCCAATGTACTGAGGTGCGTATTTTGGCCAATAGGGGAATTAAACTTATGACTGTTTTTAGTAATTATGTATGTTAGTGTATGAGAATATAATTTTATTGATTCATTAAGTTAAAGACGCAGTTACGTTTCAGCGTCCTCTTTTTAAAATCTTTCAATGACAATGTTGTTATGTGTTTTTCCAGTGATGGCGCTGATTTAACACAACTCAAGGTTTACGTATCGAAGGCAACCTGAAGAGCGAACCTCAACCAAAATTTGTAATATTTCATGTTATACTTTGTGTCAACGAATATTAAGATATGGATGAGTCAGGTATTGATCTTGGCTTCGATTTGGTTGCACTAACATCGGAGGATTTGAATTTAGATTGTGAGCTTATCGGCGATGAATTACCCGTGTTATCCTCCGGGAGTGCGTCGGACGTCATGTTTTACGAGCTTAAATCGAGGACAGTGCCTGAAAGGTAAATAAAATTGAAACATAGTTTAGGTTTTGTTATTTATTTTTGTCCACCTTAAGTATTTTCGCATTTTTCCTTATGTGGAATGTGATTCATATTACTTATGGGTCCACTGTCAAATTCGTGGTTTGTGTTGTCATTGTTTGGTATTTCTATTTTTCTTAGCATTTTTGCCTATTTGTATCCGACTCTCAATGTGTTATGTTATTTTCTGCCCAGAGAAGTTTCTGTCTGCAGATGGGATTCCTCTTTTTACTGCATAAAATTAGCCCGAATGGTCCGCACTTCTATTTAAAATAACCATGAGCAATGCATACGCAGACTGGGGTGTCAGTTATCGAAATTCAGTGGTACTTTTACAATTGATGTGCCTTATTTACGTTGAAGAACTTTCCATGGCGTTTCTATTTGCATGCCTACAGTTATATAACGAAATTTCGTATTCGTGTTTTCACTTTTGTAGACGTATCGTAATTGGTCAGTTAGTATAATTATGTGTTATGTTGATAGCAATTATCAATATTATCCGGATAGAGCAGTAGGAAAATATGCCTCTGCGTGAGTGAATATAGTGTATGAGAACAAATATCAGATATCTGAAGGAAGTGGAATTACCGCGGGCGAATCGGATAAGACGGGATGAGGAATAACGCAGCGTGACATCATCTTGTATATTTGTCCATCTGCTTGACAAGTGAGCTCTCCATGAACTCGTGATGATATTTGCATATAATTTGGAGATTGCATTTGCCTATGTGTATTAAACATTGCCCCCAGTAAAGTCAGGTGAATTGAGATGGTGTTGATGTCTGAAAATAATAACTACGTGGAAATCAATGGGATTCTATATCTACGACATACCCTGCAAGCCACCTAGAGGGTGTGTGGCAGAGGGTGCATCCACACCACGAACAATGACACAACAAACAAAAAAAAACACCACCCCTTTGAAAGTAATTTGGGAAAAAAAGAGAAAAAAATACCAAATCCCAATCATGCAGGACATAGGTACCCACGAATACCATGCATGACTTGAAATCCGACACCAATTTAATAGATACTCATGCATGCAAAAAAAATTAAATCCAGGGAACACGCAGGAAATAAAAAAATATTATCGACCTACTCTGAATATTACCTCTATAATTATTACCGATTCACACGATGTCTAACGTTCTGATCTCGAATGGTACCTGGAAAAAATGACGTTTAAACCTGTCCGTCCTGCAATCTATCTCCTTAATTTTATTAGAATAATTGAGCCTACCATAATAAGTAGGAGCCAGCAATATACGATTAACGTAATTAATGAAATGTCCCTCCTTAAATTTTCCCAGAAGATTAAGTCTATAATTCAGCCTACGTTGTGACAGCGATTCCCATCCCAATTCGGCTAACATACCAGACACACTGCTTTCCCTATCGTAACACCCTTTTACATATCTCGCTGCTCTTCTTTGTACTCGATCTAATTCGTAAATTAAGCCTGCTTCACCAGGGTCCCATATACTCGCAGCATATTCTAAGTGTGGCCTAACAATTGAAAAATAGCAACGTTCCTTCACCCTCCTCACTTAATTCCCCAATATTATTTTAATAAACCCCAACTTTCTATGTGCTTGACTGCATATTTCCCTGATATGTTTCTCCCATGATAGATCCTGAGTAAGTGTTACCCCTAAATACTTACCTGATTCCACGTTTACTAATTCCGTACTTTGAATCATATAGTTTCTTTCTATCGAGTTTTTCCTTTTCCGAAAAATTTGTCACGCACTTTTTTACGTTCAGTTCTAGTTTTCATTTATCGCACCACGCCTGAATTACTACGAGGTATTTTTCTAACGATGCCTTGTCTCCCGGACTGCTAATTTCTCTATACACTGCTACATCATCTGCGAAAAGCCGAATTCTACTGTTTACTACATCTCTGCCGAGGTCATTGATATATAAAAGATATAAAAGTGGGCCTATCAGACTTCCCTAGGGAACACCTGATGTGGCACTAACTATATTGGACATGATACCGTCTGTATACAGACGGTATCATGTCCAATAGTACTAGAGAGTTACTATAGTAACTCTCTGTTCGCGGCCAACTAAGAATTGATTAATCCAGCATACTTCGTGTTTATCTATACCGTAACTTTCTAGCTTTAAGAGCAATCTGCCATGAGGTACTGTATCAAAGGCTTTTTTTAAAATCGGGGAATATCGTTTCAACCTGAGCATTATTTTCTCCCGAAACCAATGAGTCGTGAGCAAAGAGATTGCGTTTGGCATGATCTGGATTTTCGGAAACCGTGTTGGTTATTTAATAACAAATTTTCTCTATCCAATTGTCCCTTAATCGAACTAACTATTATATGTACCATTATCTTACACGATATCCATGATAGTGAGATAGGCCTGTAGTTGCTAGTATCTTCTCTATCGCCGGAGTTGAATGAAGGTTAGCTATTTTCCAGTCATTGGGAACCATGTGCTCAGACAATGGTTTACGAATTATTATTTCTAAGTAAGGTGATATTTCTGATGCTAGTGTTTTATAAACGCGTGCCGGAATTTGATCAGGGCCGGGGGATTTATTGGTGTTTGTTTTTTAGTTGTTGCTCTATACCGCGAGGCTCAATAGCTATTTCAGGCATCGGATGTTTGAAATGTTTATTTATTGGTTCCATTGGATCTAAAGTGCTGGTAGTGAAAACGCTATGGAAATATGTGTTAACTTTTTAGCTTTTTCCAGACTATCATTTATTTTTTCCCAGTTATCATCCCTAAGCATCCCTAACCTACAGTAGATTTATTTTCTTGAACTTCTCTTACATACGACCAAAACGCTTTTGGATTTTCATTTGAATAGTTCCCTAGAATTTTACTTTTAAAGTCAGCCAAGGCTCTTCGAATTTCTTTTTTCGCTAAGTGTTTGGAAGTTTTGTAATTTATAATGATATTATTAAGCTCATGAGGGAGTATTTATTTTCGTGCTTTTTTCGGTCTAGCATGGCAAATTCTCTGTCGTTTTAAAGATTTCCGTACCGCCGCGTTATACCACCGTGGCTCTGCCTTCATCTTTTTTAATTTACTCGGTATATACATGTTAACTGCTGAGTGAATAACTTATAGGAATATATGCCACAAGGTCTCAGTATCTTTCCATAAACTTGCTTCTTGAAATTTGCTAAACGAATTCTGCAACTCTGTTTTCATTCCATCGTAGTCAGCCCTGTCGAACAAGTATATTTTCCTCTTGGATTTGTTATTTTTGTCAGTTCTATAAGAAAATGTTGCTTTTATAATTCTGTGATCACTGATTCCCTCATCGGTACTTATATTTACAAGCTGTTGGGGTATAATTGTTGCAAGGAGATCGAGAGTATTTTTTTCTCTGGTTGGGGCTGGTACTTATTGATGAAGTGCATGAGAGGAAAAGGTATGCAGAAGTGTCTCACAGAGCTCTTTGTCCTTCCCGCGGGTGATGAAGCTACACGTGTCCCAGTCTATGGATGGAAGATTGAGATCCCCCCCGATGATGATGTGACGGTCATTTTTGTGTTGAATTAATTTCCTTATTTGATTTTATAGTTCTAATATTGAATTTATGCCTGAATATGCTGGTCTATAATATGCACATAGGTAAACCTTTTTTGCGTGAGGACCTTGTATGGAACACCAAACGCTTTCTATTTGACAATCAAGTATAGAGTCCCTTCTACTAGTAAGACAATCCTTCACGGCGATAACTCCTCCTCCTCCTGCTCTTCTGACTCTCACCTTTCCTGTAAATTTGGAATGATTTCGGGAATATTTCATTATCTGCGATATCTTTATATAGCCAGCTCTCAGTTCCTATAATTACATCTGCGTAGTTGCATTCTACTGTATTCGCTGAAAGAAAATTTGCTAATGATTAATTGTCAAAAGGCTGCTTTACACGAAACCATTTTTTGCACAATTTCTTGTGCAAACGGTTGTATAAACTGAACGAAATTGTATGTTTGTCTGAATGGAATTAGAACAGGTTCTATTTCCCGTTCAGTCATTCAGACAATCGCTCAAGCGTTCGTACAATTTGCCGCTTTACACGGTACAATTTCCTTATACAAGAGTTTGTACAAGAAATTGTACAAAAAATTGTATCGTGTAAAGTGGCCTTAAGATCGCTTTACACGAATGTATGAAACTGAACGAAATTGCATTATTATTATTATACAAGCAATCGTATGTATTAATAAGCGTTTGAACAAGAAATTATGCAAAAAATGTACCTTGTAAAACGGCCTTAACGGGGCTGATGCGCTCCTCAAACTTGCTCCCAGAAATTCCTAATGTCTTGGGAATGCTCGGAGGATTATGGCCGCTTTACACGGTACATTTTATTGTACAAACGAATGTATGAAACTGAACGAAATTGTATGTTTGTCTGAATAGAACAGGTTCTATTTTCCGTTCAGGCATTCAGACATTCGCATAAGCGTTCAAACTATTTGCCGTTTTACACGATACAATTTTCTTCATACAAACGTTTGTAAAAGAATATTGTACAAAAAATGTACCATGTAAAACGGCCCGAATTATGAACGTGGTTACTTGGGTTTGCCGGTCGTAGTTTATCATGCTAATAAGTACTTCCATATGAGCATATCCGCATGCCCCGGTAGACGCTTCGGTAAAGTACCGTCCTGACAACCCGAAGGTCGCGGGTTCGAATCCATCGGGCATGGGTGTTGTGTTTGTCTTAAGGCCGCTTTAAACGGTACCATTTTTTGCAAAATTTCTTGTACAAACGCTTGTATAAACTAAACGAAATTTTATGCTTGTCTGAATGGAATTAGAACCGGTTCTGTGTCCCGTACAGTCATTCAGACATTCGCACAAGCGTTCACGCAATTTGCCGATTTACACGGTACAATTTCCTCATGCAAGCATTTGTACAAGAAATTGTATCGTGTTAAGCTGATGTAGGAGGATGAATCTAAGGATAAAGCTGGTTTAGACGGTACGATAAAGCCTTCGCAGTTGGAGCGCGTTAAAACTTAACTAAAACGGCATTTTAAACCTTCGGGTTAAACACTTACTACCTATTGAGGGTATACAAGGGAGTGAATAATCGAACCCCGCGAATTTTACAGTGAGCTGGAGATCACCGTGCAAATGACCGCTTCGGCATTCCGCTTGTCTGCATTTTTGTAAAGTGTTCGGGCAGTCAAGGATCATTCCTTCCATCGTGGAAAGAACCTATTATTTACGAAAAAAGTTCGGTCGTTTGGTACAATCGGGTGAGCTATTGCTTTCAGAGGTGAGAATATATTTGGGATTTCCGACTCAAATAAAAGCATGCGAGTTTTATTTAGATAAGGTGTCGCGCAAAAAATATTTTTTGGGGGAATGACGCAAAAATATGTTCGCCATTTTGCACATTATTTACTGTGACTCCCTCAATGCGATCCCGGTTTAGAGAACACCATTTTGTAATTTTATTTTACCTAGACCCGACTTTTTAATGTGTTCTTAAATGCTTATTTGTGGTCGAAAAACAACCTAGGTTTGTCTCTATGCTTGTCACGTTATGGTCAGCTAATCGTTTGTGTGATTTAGTAGTAGTTTTAATCAGAAGTCTCTACAACTGCTAAAACAACTCCTACTTATGCTACATTCACCTAACATGATGAAAATGGGCTTAATGCTTCAATTTTACATATTAATAATTAATTAGTATTTGTTTTGGCCTAAAAATACTTCAAAATCGTATTTTAGGGAAATGAGTATTGAAAGAATATTTGAAAAAAATTAAGATGGGGAAAATTTGTAGTGCACCATAAAAGGATGAATAAATTAATTGAAACTTCAAAAATCACAGTGACTGATGCAGTCAATGGAATTAGGCTCCGTGCACGGACCTGCGGTCAGAGACGCATGGCGGCCAAATCTGCGTATCTGTGAGTAGTCAATTGGTTGGACATTCACTTAAAATCCAACTCCGCTTCGAATGGCTGCAAACTGGAGTATATCATTGTAATTTACTCGCGAAAACAACCCTTTTTCGTTCTTTTGCTCTAAAAACCGTCATTAACTCCGTTCGTCACATTACTTTTCTTGAAAACGACATTACATTCGTATGGTTCTATCATACAAAACTGGAGCCTTTTTGACGCTAGTTTTCTTAGAACAGGCATAATGTTCGTTTAAAATTCTCAGATCGGGGGCTGTGACAGAAATTACGAAAATGGTGGCAAACGGTTAATAAAAAGCGTAGCTGAACCTGAACCCTAAATTTATTATTGTATGTTAATGCCGTAATCGTCACTTTATATTGATCGTCAAAAATTACTAAACTTTGCTTTAATGATATTGCATAAGGTGCCATACGATGAAACAGAAGGTGAATCATGATTTGAAGTCTTTTACTTGCAATTTGGCATTGTTAAAGACTCGAAATAAGAGTTCTTCCAATTAAGGAAAGCTAAGAAATGTTGAAGGCTAGAAAAACACAGGGAAAAAATATTATTAAGAAAACTTTCGTCTCTCGCAGTTGAAATAGTTGGTAGATAGTATTAAGGTTAAAGAAAAAGGGTAAAAGGGTCCTTGAGAAAGGGTCGTATGTAATTCCACGAATTACATACTACCTTTTCCTGGTCGATCCCAACCTGAAGTCATCAGCGAGGGCCTCGCTCTGCTAATGGCCCGGACTAAGTATGGAGAAATTTGTAGTGACAATGTTGGAAGTTCCAGGAATGCCTCCAATATTGCGTGAAATGTATTTTCTGATACAATAAACCTACCGTACAACTGCCTTTTTCTAGAGCCTGATCCAAATATTCTTTATTTCTTAAGAATGTGAGCTACCGAATTAGTAGATAAAATTGAATCAGGAGAAATGTGAGATCCAGTCATCGTGATAAAATATAGAATTGAGCTCATATGTTACAATTTTGAGAGACTATGACAGTTGTTAAAAGGAAAAATAGCTCTTCTTGAGCAATTATGTGACTGGAATTACTAGCAAAATTCAGCACCATTAAAGCGATTCTTAAGATTTGAGGGAATATGCCGCCACATGAAGTTTCGCTAATGATGACCCTAGTTGGAGGGTAACTTCTATTAAATGCCGCAGGCTGTGTTTACCACAGTTGTCTTCTTGGGCCAAAATATGAAATCTTTTGTGTGTACTTATATTTGTTACATCTCTTTAAAATATCAACTATATATGTGGTCGTGGTGATCTGGTGGGTAGAGCACTGGGCTACGGACTGGAGGGTCCCGGCGTCATATCCGTATAAAGACACCCCACCTAAAATTCTCGCGGTGCGATTTTCTGACTGTGGGAACTTAGTGGAAAATCACAGGTGGCCATATAAAGTACTGACGAAAATACTTGTTGCCGTTGTTATATGGATCAAAAAATGATTCCCTAAGTTCAGTAATTCGACCATAATTTTAATTTCATTCGTTTTAACAGCGACAAATCCTCTTTGCTTTGGTTTGCTGGCGAAGAATTGGGTAAAAGTGCCAGAAGGAAAAAAGAAAACATCTCATGCAACTCGTGTCACTTCTTTTAAACAGTTCTCATTCCATTGGATTTACACCTATGAAATCCCAAAAAAGAGCTAATTGGTTCTGAAATTCCACACCCATTGTCTTTGGCCAGTGGCTTCATCCGTATGTTTCTCTTCGCAAGTACGCCAACATCACATACTGATTCCCGGTAACACGTAAAATTGAAGCTCTCCTTCTCAAAATATAGAGGACACTTCACATAATTGGGCTTATTTGTGGGGGAGAAGAGTTAATATTCTTATGACTGAACTCTAGCTTCACTGTTTTCAATTTTCTCCATTTCAGTTTTAAAAAACTTGATTCCTTTCGCGTTTTCCTGTAAACTCTGTCAAATCTCTTAACGATGCCACACTTGGAAGACCTTTGTTTTCGTATTTAGATGAGAATATAGTCCAAAACACTCATACCGCCACTAAATAATCAACAGAAAAAGACACATTTTGCTCAAGCATAGGTGCATACGTGAATCAGCTGTTACGATAAAGCAACCCTTATTTCTCAACTTAGGCGTTTTCCATTTTTCCGCTTTAATATTATTATAAAACCAAAATCTTCACAACAACATTTTACCGATTAGTTATAATAACAATTCTGTGATATATGATACATACTAATCCAGTCACTGAAACAAGTACGATTGGTACGATTGTTTACATTCGAGTCAGGAAGATCAGCTAAAAATATTGCTTCGCGGTGAATACGGTGATTTACTTTGCCTCTTACGTTTGCCTACTGATTGCTCTATTTAACTGTTCTCTTACTTCTTTCATGTACGGTCAGTCAGGGAAGGAACAACATTTTACATTTCCATCTATCTTCCCCGCCACCCGCTGCACAGGACCACAACAATTGCGATTGCGAGTCGTCATCACCTACAGTCTCCTTAAAACTAATGCTTTTGAATGCTCAGAGTTTACATATTATCGTAAATGCACTCCTATTACCGATAATTTGCTGTGCAGAGTTGAAAAACCCACTTTTCTTTCCACGATTTTGTTTGTACAAACAAAACAAATGTACCTTACGGGCCTTACGAGACGACTCCTCACAAATATGTCGAAAGTGGCCTCTCGCGGCGCTAGTTGTCCCCGTGCACCAAGGTGTTAAAAGGAATAGTGTTCTATCACCTTGCCCGTGCACGGAGCCTATTGCATTTGTGGTGTGCAGGAAGGCATTTAGGAATGGCAAAATATAGGGAAGAGAAATTATAAGGTAAAGGCAACATTTTTGGGGAAGTGTTCGTTATGAAAGAGATTTCAGCAGTTAATGTAGTCACGACCAGTAATATTTTCAGTTTTTCCTGTTAAAATTCCTGCACACACCGTCGTAAATTTTGATGACAATTTGCTAAGAGTTACGAGTTAGGTTTCCAGCGACTACTTTTGTCTCAACTGTTGCATCTTTAGCGGAATATATTTATTTGGAAATGTGAGATTAAAGGGGAAAAGGTGGTGTACTCATTAATAGAGTTTCAAACCAAATAGTCCTGCGTGGCGATTACCGTGACATCTGCGCCTTTTTTTAGTATTGTTGGACCCCCCCCCGCACCTTTCTGTGTCAATGACGTTCCATCTTATTTTCCAGCATTATTCTTTTGGCGTGGGGATGAATCATGGGAAAATACCATGCAATGGAAAAAATGTAGAAAATAAACTAAGAGTTTGAATTTTTAAAGACAATGCAGAATTGTTTCTCTTTTTCTACATGTACCAAGTACCGCATTTAACCAAAAATCATCATATTTTATAATGGCGAATTACCGAAATAAATAGAAAACAATTTATACTCCCCTGCACCCAGAAGTGTAGACTATTGTTACGCATTATTGTTTTTACTCATATTTCCGTGTTGTCCACTTTTTCGTTTGTTCTTGTTCAGCAAATGGAATGTCGCCGGGCAAATGACTGTAATATTAGCTCTTTGGTTTTTTATTTCTTAGTTCCGATTTAACTTTTTAAGTTCTTGGTACCCTTTCGTCGTAGAATTTAGGTATTTAGGTAGGTCAACGCAGGAGGCCTGGTTGCTGAAACACCTCGGGATGATTTTTGTGTACCCTCTATTTTATTTCTGTTTGCTTCATTTTTGTAGCCACTGAAGAACGTCAGACTGTCGGTTGACGCGAGCGGAATAAAATTGCATTTACGAATATCATGCCGCGATTATGTGTAAACAGAAATTATAGGACTGGGCGTAAGGATGTTGCTTAAAGGCGTGTCCTTGTCTTATCAAAGAGCCAAGGCTTGAGTATAAAGGTTCGTACTCGAGAGGTTACGTTTCATGTTTCCACATTTATTAGCCTGAAAGTTCAGATGTTTTTTTTTGTATTTCATAGTTGCAGGCGAAAGGTTTTTTGAGCATCTGGGCTATCACATTCTACCTATTCACCTTCTACTATTAACCATCACAACGCAGGACTTGCGAACTGTAACATTTCACTTTAGTTTCCCCTCAGGTTGTTGTTCTCTACGTGAGCGCCGGTCGAAGATTGAGTTAAACTTTGATCGCCAACCTCGAACACAGCTGACCCCATTCGTAGAAATGCGGCCGACCACAATTACGACGGTGGCTGGAGAAAATTCATTTATGTTCAAAACTTGGGTTTTTGAAACTGGCGTTTTGACGCAATAGTACCTTGTGCATCAATGCCAGAAGTTTGCGAGAAAGTCGACAACTATCAGCGCGTTGAGAAAGAAATGTAGCGTTCCGTTGAATTTTATGGAGGACGTAATTTAATTTTTGTCCTACAAGTTTATGTCTTTCGGTCTCTCAGGTGGCGCGGGAATCTAGTTCGAAAGGTCAAACTCGAGTTTGGGTCACCATTTGCCGTACTTTATTCTTTCTTCGTGAAGAAAGGTAATTAAGAGAGTCCCGTTATCCGTGCCTTCGCTCGATTCCGTTCCTCCTACGTTTGAATTTTCGTGGAGGTTAGTTAAGCCAATGCTATCTTAAGATTGGTTCCAATTTGTTCTTTTTGTGATTCTGTGCTCATAGGCGTCATCATTCCAGAACGAAGAACTCCGTTGTAACTTGCAAAATAAATGGAGATTTACGTTGGAATGTTTGTTGCTATTTTATTCTTTGCTTAACCATTGCCGTGGTATAAGACTCTTGTAACGTAAAAAGGTAATATTGGGTCGGGGAAGGAAATCTTCCTGAGGGATACTTCATTTAATCTACGTAATACCCTGCGAGCCTCCACGAGGGTGTGTGACAGGGGTTGAAGATCACCAAGCATGCACTATTGACATGCAACTAGGATATTTAATGGAGACATGCTAGATAATAGGGTCGCATGCAGCTAGATGGTTAATATCTACGAAATAGGAAAGGGATTATTGGTTGTTATTACGTACATCATGCACTACAGACTACTCTGACTATATTTCACCTACCTCTTTGCTACGCTGCCTATTGTTCTCTCTTATGGTACGCGGGAAAAATGACATTTTAAATCTATCGGTACGACAATCTACCCCTCTAATCTTGTTGATCTGATCAAACCTAGCATAATACGCAGGGGTTCTTAATATATATCTAACTTCATCTGTGAACGAATCGGTTTCGAATTTACTTAAAAGGTTTAACCTAAATTTTAACCTGCGTTCTAATAGTAATTCCCATCCTAGTTCTTCTATTAAACTCTTAACAATTATACAATTATCATAACGGCCTTTAATAAATCTAGCGGATCTCCTTTGTACACGCCCTAATTCTTTTATTATACCTTCCTCGTACGGATCCCATATACTAGCAGCATATTGTAAATGAGGCCTGACAAGTTTAAAATAGCTTCTTTCTCGTACTCTCCCATCGCATTTGCTTAGAACCCTTTTTACGAATCCTAATCTACGGTTTGCTACACAAGTACACTACCTGATGTGTTTCCCCGATGACATTTCTTCAGTGATGGTGACGCCTAAGTATTTAATAGATTCTACGTTAGATATTTTCTTTTATTGGATGCAATAATTATTTCGGGGAAATCTATTCTTTTTCCAAAAGTTCAATACGACGCATTTCTTCAAATTTAATGCTAGCTTCCAACTATCACGCAAATCATCAATCGCATCTAAATCCTTAGCTAAAGACTGGCTGTCCTCTTCATTTCTAATTTCCTTATTCACTATTGCATATTCGGCTAAAAGACGGAGCTTAATATTTTTAACTACTGTATTCAAGTCAGTTACGTAGAGAAGAAATAAAATTGGGCCTATCACGCTTCCCTGGGGTACACCCGATGTAGTTTTCACTTCACCTGAGCTGACACCATCTAATACCACCCTTTGAACGTGTTCATGTAAGAAGTCTCCTGTCCAGCCTACTATATTACTCTCTATCCCTTATGATGATAATTTCGCGAGTAGTCAAGCGCTTTTCTAAACTCAAGCGTGCGTCTACCTGTACGTTACCTTCTCCGGAAACTAGAATATTATGAACAAAAAGACCTAATTGAGTTTCACAACACCATCCCTTTTCTGAACCCATGCTGGTTTGTTATCTATAAATTCTAGCTATCGAGGTGTCCCATTATTGATGTAACTATTATATGCTCTATAATTTTACATGATGGTGATGTTCATGATATTGGTCTATAATTACATGGCTGTTCCCTATCGCCGCTTTTAAAAATCGGGGTCAC
The DNA here is from genome assembly GCA_933228895.1 of Platycnemis pennipes. Lineage (NCBI taxonomy): Eukaryota > Metazoa > Arthropoda > Insecta > Odonata > Platycnemididae > Platycnemis > Platycnemis pennipes. The sequence goes on from OW121846.1 coordinate 83,626,937, forward strand.
GTTTGCCATCTTCCAGTTTTTGGGAACCGTGTGTTCTTCGAGGGATTTGTTAAATATTATTTTTAGATACGGAGCCATGACGAGAACTAATTCTTTATACACACGAGATGGAATTTCATCAGTACCTGAGGACTCGTGCTGGCTAGTGTTTTTTAGTAAGGGTACGATTTCGCTACAAGATATATCGATCGGGGGCATCGGTTGCTGAAATCGGTCTGGTATGGTATCGTGCAAACTACGCTTAGATTGATTAAAAACGCGCTGAAAAAAAAATAATTCAACAAATTAGCCTTATCTAAACTGGAAGCTGCTATTTCGCCCGTATCGTTTTTCTATAAATTAACCGTTGACTTTTTAGTTTCCTGTACTTCCCTAACATATGACCAAAATGCTTTCGGATTTCCCTCTAGTTCTCCGAGTACTTTTCTCTTGAATTCACTAAACGCTTTTCTGAGAGCTGTTTTTGCGGCTGCTTTACAAATTTTATAATGTTCGAGAATATTTTTTAGATCGCTATTAGCTACATTTTTCTTCAATTTTCTTAGTTTCGCGTGGGTAACTCGTTGGCGTTTTAAACATTTTCTAACCTCCGCGTTGTGCCACCTTGGTTCCCTATTCTCACTCTTATACTTATGAGCTGTTGAGAAGTGACCACGTAATTTGGAGAAACTCTTTCCAAGTATTGTCTATATGACTATTTTTGCTGATGTACTCGAATTTTCAAAAGAAGTCTGTAAGTCAAGCCTAAATCCGTTAAAATCTGCTTTACTAAAAAGGTAAATCTTTCTTTTTGATTTAAAACTTTTTTCAGTATGGAGGGAAATTTAACGTGCACTACCTTCTGGTCACTTATTCCATTGTCATTTTCAACTTTAATAACTTTTTCAGGGATGTTTGTGGCAAGTAAATCGAGAACATTCTCCCCTCTATTAGGGAAGGTTACTATTTGATGTAGTGCGTACGATGTGAGTAGGTTAAGCAATGACTCACAGATTTCTTTGTCCCTACCCCCAGGCTTATGACTACATGTTTTCCAATCTATCGATGGTGTATTGAAATCTCCACCTACAATAATCTATCGTTCGTTGCTATGGAAATTAATGGACCTAATCCGTTTCTCGAGTTCTAATACTGAGTGTACATCGGAATGGGGTGGTCTATAGTAGGCACAAACGGATATTACTTTCGAATTAGCAAATTGAATCGAACACCACACACTTTCTATTATATTATCGGGGATCACTTCTATTTTGCTGACTACTGTGTTCTTTACTGAGATAAATACTCCCCCATCCGGTCAACCCTCTCGATCTCTTCTGTGTACCCTAAAGTTTACGGGAAAAATTTCACTATTAGCAATATCGCTTGTTAACGAACTTTCAGTTCCTATAATAGTGTCAGAATTAGTACTCTCTATAAGGTGATGGAATTCGGGTATCATGCTTCTTAAACTACGACAATTAACCACCACTACTGAAAATTCCTCTATTTTAATATGGCTGTTTATTGTATTTGTGGGGTTTCTGTTTTCTAAATTATTGGGAAAGTTATTATTTAGAAATTCATCACATAAATAAACCACCAAGCGACCATTTAAGTGACCTTTTTTAACCAATTACATTTAATCGAGACGCTGTGACCAATTCTTTCATTTCTCATGAAATTCTGTGAGCCGAATTTGAGTCTTTTTTATGGAGTCGTAGAAATTATTCGAGATTGCGAATTCGAAATGATGACATTCTTGGTGTGTATAGTAATTTAAAGTACACTTGTAGATAGAGAAATCTATCGGTAGTGTGAACTTATGGATAACTTGTTCTACGTCTCTGTACTTCCAAATGTCGTTCATTCTTTAGAAATCTTAGCCGGTTAATCGGTTACGGGGGGGATCGAGTTGGTGTGGTGGCTAGAGTACTGGTCTTCCATCCCGGGGGCCCGGCAGTGGCGGATTTTTTTCAGTGGCAAACCGGTCCCTACTTGAGTACCTAGTGGAGGGCATTTCAGGTTCAGTACTCTGTCCGTCGGATGGGACGTTAAGCCGTGGTCCCCTTGGCGCCTGTCGTTAAGAGTAGGCTAATGCCGACGCCGGGTTTATCTCCACCCTTCCTCCGTTACCTGAAAACTCCTACTATTGCCTATTTCCTACCTATCCTAAAATCGTGCAAATGACCTCGGCTGTCGGTCGCCTACCCTGAATAACTAACTCGGTTACGGGTATAATGGCTGTCATTAAGGGCTAGTTTCACCAACGACGGTAAAATTTCCCATTATCGCAGTTTACATTATCTCCGTTAAAATTATCTCGATTTTCTCTCGTTTGCGTTCCACCACTGTTATTATTATCTCGGTTTATAAAACCGAGATTTCTCTGAGAACGTTTAGGTTAATACATTTCTCATACTCCTGACGTCAACAAACAAATAAAAGCGCCTAACTGATTTGTAATTCATTTGATTCAACTTCTTTCTTATTGAAACGAAAGGCATTTCCAATGGACCCATGAAACACAAATATTAACTAAACGGCCACGAAATATTTAAATTATCTTCTACGTATATCTAGAAAAAGTCTACAATCACTTGTAAATATCATTTATATGTTTGCATATTTCAATGCCCGCTTGTCCTATTTCTACTAAACATCTTCCATTATATACCACTTCACTGTTACTTTTAGGAGATACAGAAATAAAATACTGGCATGAACTTTAATGACATTGCCTTTATTTACAGCGTCTCGAAAACTTACAGTAAATGCTAGTAATACCTTTCGTTCAATCAAAACTTGGCATTTCCTTCTCCGTTGTCATGGTGTCAGAGCGAAGACTTCATTTTTACCACCAAATAAATATTTTTGGCCGCTTTGTTCATGGATATCCGTACACTTACGGCTATTATCAACCACTTGACTACATTTTCGTAATTGTTTACGCTGAAAACAAATGACACGATACAAATCGAGTAATACAATAAATGCAACCAAGAGCATAAGTTCCCTGTAGTTGATTCAACAGTTTACAATATCATGGTAATATTATGTCGGGCACTACTACTAAGTGTGGCTACAAACTCCATATATATAACTAATTACAGAACATCAAGGCAATGTCGTATCTTTCGGCAGGAGAAATAATGAAATTTATCTAAAATATTTTGGTTCCAAGAATAAGGTTGTTCGAGATATTCACCAATTCGTCCTACCATCTAGAGAATTCGCACTACTGAGAAAATAAACACAATAAAATCAACTAGAAAACAATTGTTGCAATGCTCTTTTCGTTGCGTATATTAATTCAGGATGAATAAAATCTCAGCTTTCGGGTTCAAATCAATTACCTCGTTCCCTATTTCACCTAGTGATCGCCTTAAATAACGGTAATTGAGCTCGAATGTCTCGTCAATGTGACTAATATCCAAAAGTAGTTCATGAAATCGTCTGCGCGCCATATTGCTTCTATAGCATTACCTCGGCTTCAGACTTGCAGTAGAATCAGCTTTCACCTGACGAAAACCTCCGGTAAAAATATTAACCGAGATAATGCCCCAAATCCGAGTTAATAGTACTGGTGAAACAGAAAAGTCACATTAACTCGGTTAATCCGAAAATTAACCGAGTTAAAACGATTATCTTCGTTGGGGAAACTGGCCCTAAGTATCGTAAATTTTCACGTTAATTTTATGAGTGGATTCCGAGACTGATCGAGATATCGGAACTCGTCAGTCTTCATGTGTTATCATTTCTTTCTGTGTCCTTTTGTACATGACTTGAATTAGTGTGGTCTTTGTTTTGTCTAATCCCCAGGAGCATTTTCTCCACCTTGTGCTTGTTATTTTATGTATATGTTAATGTGAGATTGTGCTTTTTCGTGTCCAGCTGTCTTCATACTGACAATTTTTGTTTCACCATTGCGAAATGGCCAATGCATTTTAGTTACCGTTTTGGCTTTGGTCATTTAACGCCAAGACTTATCACATAAACACTGTTGAATCTCGTGCTACGGACGTTTCCGCTTAATTGTTGAATTTGGTGGTAAATGCGTTCCTGATTCTACTGCATGAATGTTTGTGTAGCGAGTAGAGGTTCGAGCCAACGGGTAGGTGGTGAGATCGTTGCTTCCACCGATCAGGTCCAACGAGTTTATCTGAAATTTGATAACTAGAGTTCTTTGTACTGAGAGGATCTAAAGACTTCCTAATGGTCTTGAAACTTGGCTGTTATTTATACATTATTTTTAACCTTGACAGCCACTAAAACGTAATTCTTGGAAATTGTCAGTAGATTATAGATAAATGAATGAACTTAGTGGACTCCACAGTAAGCTTTTTTGGGACGACCTAGGTTTCGACATCATCAGACCTGATGATATCACTGTGTCGTAACCTATGTCGTCCCAATAAAACTTACTGAGGAGTCCAATAAGTTCTTTCATTTATCCATAATGGATAACTTCCACCATATCTCGCTCGAATTTGTCTCCTCTGTTGTCTGTAGATTGTAAATATGATCGCTCTCAGACTTTTTAAAAGTATTTTTATCTTTTCAACGTAATGGTGAAGACTAACAGAGTGGAAAATAATTTATATTCCAAAGTTATCTATCCTGCGTATTATCGACCGAGCGAGACCAAGAGATACGCTCTACTCAGCTTATTCGCCGACTTTTACGGCATGTACTATAGGGCGGAAGCCTGTCGTATTTCGATTTCGCAATTACCTTTTTCTCTTGGAGTTTGATCGGTAAAAGAAGTTGTAATTTATGCGCAATACTTGATAATTTTTTATATTATTATACCATTCAGCCTCCAAAAGAAAATCCTAACTGTTCAGTATCGCTCACGTTATATGAAATTCAGTGAGATGACGATTGCATTAAGGGAAATTGATATCTCCATTAGATAAATCGAAGGAAGTAGATTCTGTGAGATTGAGGCCTCTTTCATGCATATTGCAAAAAATATAAGGTGTTATCCTGTATTTATTTTTCGTTATGTTCTTAGAATTCCCTAGAAAGTGAGGCACAACCTATAAGCTATCGTCAAGTACGTCTCAGATTTTTTTTATCAATGAAAAATTGACTGACATGTATTTTCCTGTCCATGTTGCAAATACCAGTGCCTGTCAAGTGTAAAGATACATTTCGTTAGATTTGTCTTGCTATCCTTCTAAATAGCACGACTATTTTTGGATAATTTGAAAATTCCTCAGTTATTTATACAGTTCGTGGGCACGTGCGACTCTCAGGGTTGATTCACAGTTGAGATCAGAAAAATAACTTTACTAGTGCTGTTAATATTCCAGTTCGCTTCATTCAACGACGGAACGCGCTACACATGTCGATAATTTGAGTTATGTTATTTGAGTCCTCGCCATTTCAGAGGTGTTTTTAGAATACTTATACTTTCAACTTACAATTCGGAAATTATTGGCTCCGCTTTCTCGGTCGAGGTCCGTGGGGCGCACTCTCAAGCTCTTGCGCCTTAGCCTCCTCAACAAGAAGTATCTTCTGCACGCGGGCTGGTGGCACTACCATCGCTAGGCTACTTGGAGCCCGTTCAAATATCTAGTTGAGCAGAAATAGTCTGTGTTCTCAAGGTCTCAGCGGTTTGTGTGGAAGCCTGGACTCGGTCGTTCGCGAGTTCGCGAGGGCGGCGGGCGTGGAGCGATGGAGGCTTGGCCCCGCGTCTTCCCGCAGCAGCCTCCCCCGTATCCGCATCTGCCGAGGGTGGCCCTGGCCCCCCGTCCTGGGGCCACGGCCTCGCGGTCGTGCGAGCACCCCTCGCCCGTGAAATTCCTCGAAGCCCCCGAGTTCCCGGCGGTTAGGAGCGCCAGCTATGGCGGCGAGACCCGCAACGGGCCCGTGGACGCTCGGACGAAGGCGCAACTGGACGAGTTTCAGGAGATCGTGGAGCGAATGGACCGAATGACCGGTCAGCAGACGAGGGCCCGGGCCCTGGAGCCCCCGGCGGCCCTCCCGCCTTCCCCGCCCCCGTCCCGTAGCGCGTCTACAGAGTCACTGTCCTGTGCGGCGGCCTCGAAGATCGAAGGGAAAGCGGGGGATGCGGCGACGACGGTGGCGGATACGTCCTCGGCTCCACCGGCGTCCACCCCGCACATTCGCCTCAACGTGTTCTCCGAGGGAATCGACGAAGACTTGAAGATGATTCTTGACATGGACCCCTCACTGATGGACGTGGTGCCTCCAAGTCCCGACACCCCGAAGTGCGACAGGGTGCTGGGCCTTCCGCCGGTGTCAGGCGGGTACGCAATGTGTGGGTGTCGTGTGGTAGATTTGAAATCGTGCTTGGAGTTCGTTTTTGCTGTCCTTTTGAAGTGAAGACAAGTGACTTGAGTTTTTGGAAGGTTTGGAAGGTTTTAAGAGGCTATAGTCAGTGAGAACCCCGAGGGACGATGGTTGTTCACTCGGACGAGTTGGAAAACGTCACTCCCCCGCTCTTGGCGCCAGCTCACTCCTGGGCACTCTCCTGGGAGTGGCAGCGAGGACGCTTACCACAGGTGAACTCCATGCCAGCCTTCACAGTGGATACATACCGTTTATCATGGCTAATCCATGGCGATTTTGTCGCTGTAGTGATAACCCTTCGTCAACTTGATAGAATTATTGAAGCTCATTGCAACTCTCCGTTTTTCGGTATTAGTGGATGCGTGATTTTATTTACCGCCGTAATATTTATGTGGCACTTATAGTTGCTAAAAGGAAAGAAAGGACTCAATATTTATGCATTTTGAAAAATCTCGGGGATGAACTTTATTACGAATGAAGGGTTTCTCGCATCGAATATTTAAAGGCTTGAAAGGAATCCGTTAAATGATTAAGTAAGCTTGAAGGATTTTGCTGCGTAGTCCTTGGAAAAATTAAAGCTTCCTTTGAACTTCCCTACAACACTGACTATTTTCCTTTGATCCTATTTCGAATATTCCACCACATTTTGAAGTGAACAAAACGAATTTTGGCTCTGATAATTCCTCGCAATATTGACATATTTTTCTCATTTTTTTAGGAATTTCCATTTTTCTCTCATTAGTCGGTTTAAATATGCGAGCTTTTAAACATATGTGATGAAAATTGGTGAATATTTTGATTCGGATGATCCTCAGTACTTGCATATCCAGTCATAATTATGTTGAATGAGTAGCTATCATGTGTATCATATTGGTATTGGGGCAATAGATGTAGGAAAGGTAAAATAACTGGGTTAATTTTTGGAAGGCTTGATTGATTTTATTCTCGTCTCAACATTTGTCCGTAGTGTACTTCCACCGTCGTGTTTTGGCCGACATCAAATTTCGGCCCGGAATTTTGAAGTGTTCGCGTGTGGTGTTATGCGTCCTTGTATTCTCTTCAATGCCGCTCTATTATTAGTGTAGTTTTGCATCACGGTTTCATTACGCCCGTCAGGGTAGGAGCTCGGAAGTATTTTATGGTCTCAGTCCAGACCCGCGTTCACCAATGGCAAAGTCAATCAGTCGTCTAACTGGCCGTCGATTTTTACATGCGCGGTGAAAACTTATTTTGGAGGCTTGATTATGTATTTATTTTCTCATTTTGCCATCTGTGAGGAACACATTGGGAAAGAATGAAGGAGCATCGTGCTTTACCGATAGCATAGTGTAAAATATTAATGACTTGACTTTCGTCCTTTAACGACATCATCATGTGTACTAAGTAGTCTTGGATGCTGTAGATATATAAAGAGAGAGAATTTGGTGGGCGTTTTAAAAATAATATTTAATGGTAAAGGGGGCGCACTGAATCTAAGAGTTTTAACAATATGCCTTACATCTTAAAATCATATTTGATACCTAAAAATGAGATGTACTTTTGGCTTGTGGGATTGGTTTTCGTCCTAATTCACTCTCTAAAATACTTGGGCCGAACGTTTGTGCACTTAACTGTTTCAGAATACAGTAAAATTCAGAATTCAGTGCTATTGGGTTGTCAGCCGCACTTTGGTGATAATTGGTAGCACATCACGTATTGTGTATTTTGCCATCTAAGAATTAACGCGGATTTTCTTATATCAAAATGAACATACTTTGCCCAGTTAGTGTAATACTCACCTGTACTGCAACTTCTAGTGCAGTAAGTTTTGGAGTAGGCGAATCAGCTCTCAATGCAGTTTTTTGTCGTTTTCCAGTGCATACACTACTTAGGTGAGAATTCGACTCATGTCTCTCTCACCTTGCGTGTCGCTGCCATCTACAGGTGTGCTATACTGTAAGTCACCACCATTGCGTATCAGAATAGGCTTAGGGCATCGTATGTGTTTTTATGAATTGAAGGATATATCAGTTAATGAAATTCCGAATATATTTGCAAGGATGATCTTGGTTTACTTGTGATAAAATAGGTTTGGTCATGTTTCCAATTTAACCTGAGCAACCTGAGCTCACTCGTTTTTTTAACCTGCAATACTGTAGTGACGATGGATGCGGTTCCTAATTGTTTTAGGCTATTATGTTCGCCAGCGATGGACTTGATTGGAACGCCATCTTTATCTTTAGTAATTTTACTTATAGCAAAATTTATTTCTGAGGCATAAATGTGAGTGCTGCTTTTGTGACACGTGAAGAAATGCTTGTAAAAACTTACGCTGAAAATGATCACCTGAATCAATTATCTACTTAAGTTTTGCTTTTGTTTATCTTACTTTCATTTTGCTTCGTTAAATATTTGAAGTCAATCTTGAACAAGATTTTCGTACTTTTTCGCACTACCAAGAGTTTTATAACTTTTTGTGAATTGTTCTTCGGAGACGAGAATTTAAATCTGAAAATGATTTTATGGGCAAACTTTCAAAGTCCCTCTAAATCTCAACTCGTTACGGATTTTGAGGGAGATAAAATGATTTCAGGTCATTGGCGTATGTCGATAATTTTCCGAAGTTTTTCGCTTTCACCGTTCTACTTAATTATTTGTATCTCGAATCATCCTGCCCACCTGGCCTTGGGCTCAAAAGTAGTGTGTGGTGAGGATGCAGTTCACTTGTGAAAATTATACTCCCTCAGAAAATAGTCTCCATGTACTCGCCCTGTAAAATATGCCTCGATTTTACCTTTCCTCAAAGTTTCATCACTTTTAACGATATCGATATTGTTAAAAAAAAGTAATTTCAGTATAGCTAGATAAAATTCCCCATGAATCGTTTGACACTGCTCTCCTGTCGATTCCTCTATTGGCTAAACTCTTTTTAATCAGTGGGTAAAGGGAGCGAGTAGGATTTTCGGTAGCGAAGGAGGATGGGTGGAGGGAAACCTGTCGCCGGAATCCATTTATTGGCAAAAAGTCGCCAAGGCATCCACAGATTAACGTCCCATCCGACGGACGGAGTACTGAACTTGACGAGTTCTCCTCGCGGTACTTAATTGGGGACCGGGATTCCACTAAAAACCTGTCGCTGCCTGGACTTGGACCCCGGACCCTCGGGATTGGAGCCACCAAACGAACCACTTTTAACTTTCCCTCTATAATTTTCATATTGGGATCATTGCGCATTCTGTACATTGCTAATATGTATACTGTATATCGGATGAATTGGTACGTTATTATTCTCAGTGATTTCATTAGTTTTATTCCTGGTACCTCTTAATTTCTCACTCGGTGTATCGATATTTTATCTTCATCTTTCTTCTGTAGTTTCAGTTAGTTACTTCTGTAGTTTCTTAGTTCTGTAGTTACACCACCTTATGAATACTCTGTCTTGCTTTTTCTGCTGTTTTCAAAGTCCTTGACTAGCTGCCATAAATAGCGTGTTCCATAATTTCTAATCAAGAGCCTCCTACCCTTTGAGTTTTATTTCAACTTTTATAAAGCCCGTTTCACACGATACTTAATCCAGCACAAGACCTAGTGTGCTAGCCGCTACTTGATATTGAGGACGGAAACTAGCATGATTGGAACCGTCCTAGGAAGTTTCACACGATCATCGACCTTGTGCTTGCTATGAAGCGGTCATTCCATATGATTCCATTCTAATTAAAAAGAAGAGAAGTTCGCACAGCGTCTGTAACGTGACTTGATTGGTCGATGGCTACGGGGCTACTGGGTCCTAATAGAAATCTAGTACCGCATCAAGTATGAAATCCAGTAGCTCAGCGAGTATACTAGCTAGCATGCTTGCTAGCCTGCATATTGGTTCTATTCACACGATACTGGAAAGCTAGTATACTGGACCTTGTGCTGGATCAAGTACCGTGTGAAACGGGCTTACGATATTTCCTGTGAGAAAATGCTATTTTAGTTTAGGTTTTCTACTAATCCATCCTTTTTGGTTCTTTTGCAAATCAGTAAATGACTAATAATTCATAAGATATTAATCTTGAAAGGTAAGGATTTTTGATCCAAAATTAAATATGTCATTTGACACCTTTCGTTATGGTAGCATAAGAGATAAAGGAAAAGCAAATATGGTTTGTGCATGCTAAGGGAAGCTAGATATTCGTTGCATAACGGCGCTTGTAGCATTGTTTTGGATGGACGTTGGTATTTATCTTCTGTACGAATAGCCTCAATCAACTTTTACTGTGCACTGGAGTCGGATCGTGTTTGGACCGGGTTATTTTCATTGTTAAGATTACTTTTTTTTACTGAACATCAAACGCTGTGATCTCATCAGTGTCAAACTGTATTGCGTTTCTTTTTATTTGTGTTGTCGACATTTGGAACTCTGCTGCCGCAACTGTTACCTCGCTATTATCATTATGCATGGTATCCTGCAGTGAAAAGTTAACTGTTTTGTGTCAGGCTTTTAAAAACTACTCTCTCTCTTTCTCTCTTCCCAAAAATTATATCAGCTTCTAAATTCGTAAAATGATCCCAAATTCAGACTTTAAATATGAAACACAAGGATAGGAAAAGCGTACTCAAGTTAATTTCCCTAAGATTAACTTTCTCTGGCTTTGGTTTATCATTTTCGTATTATCGTTATATTGAATTTTTATTTTATTTGGTCCCTTGCAGTGTATGCTGCCTGCCAAAACCTTTTCTTTTTCAAACTGCCCGACTGTTACGATCTTTCTACTAATATTGAGTTTTCATTATGATTTACCTAATTCCGGAATGACATGCAGTATATCACGCTTTTTCGTGAACCCCCGTCCGATCTCACTCTGCATGATTTCAAGGGTAAGAGATCATTTTGAGAAGGATTCACACTCTCGGCGAACTTAAGGCTGTCAGGTTGATATGACCTGACAGCTTGTTTGGATTTTGAAACTACTAGTTATTCATTCGAATACGGTTTATTATTGATCCCTGAATCCCTAAACGCCGCGGATTCTTTCGCATGAGATTATTTATATATCAACCCAGTTACTCTTGTGGTCAATACATGAATGACCACGAGTGGATCGGTAAAAATTGCGAATGCAGTTTCAAGTTGGGAAGAATTTTTTTATGAAGCTCCGACCAGCCATCGGAATGCATGGTTGATTCTACGAAATTATTATCAATCCTGTCATTAATGGACCGTGAAAAAATCGACAATTGACTTAAGAAAGGAAAGGGGGATATTTACGACCGTTTAACTGCTATGGAGGGGTATATTTAACGCGATCTCTTTCTATAAGCTCGTTGAAAATTTTCCTACGTGTTAAAGGCTTAGGGTATAAAATGGTTAAATAAAAGTCTGGATCACTAGTTGGAGAGAAGCGCTAAATTCCGGACTAAACGCATGTTTTTCAACTTAAAAATAGTCAATGGGTAGTGGGACGATCACGTCGCTCTTCTTAGATGCCACTTCCTCTGCCCCTTCATGGTCCTTAGTTCCTTCCCTCTAGGGATATCCTCTCGTATTGACACTCGACATGTCATATGTCATTTAGGGTGTTAGTAAGTGCTCAGTGACTGGTTGGAGCGCATTAAATTTATTTTTGTTTTCAGAATAGGAGTGGGCCGGCGGTCTATGGATTGCGATCCCCGCGATGTTCGCGACTGGCGAAAAATATTTCCTGCGTGTATGGCAAACATCAGTAAACCGCTTGACGGAAATAAGTCTAGTGGTTTTATTTTCGTATCCTTCGCCAACGCCTCCCCACTCCTCTTCATCTCCCAGCAGCTTCTGCTCCCCTCGGCTCATTTGCTTCTACTTTCAACTCCCACGAATTGTTAAGTCACTTTTAAAAATGAAGCATTTCTTGTCGCGTAAGTTTCATCGGTAAACGAATTATGATCCTTCATGGAATCCACGTTACACTTCGGTTCAGTGCACTGTGTTCGGAAGGGATGAGTGTTTTAAGTGTGGGTTGGGGAGAAATGGCAGAAGCGTGCGTCGAATCTACGCCTACGGCGCAAAATATCGCGTGACTCCTTCCGACGACCGTTTCTTTTTACATTCATTCCCTCGATCAGATCGATCTGATAGGTCGAATCAAGATTGTCCTGTGGGTATACACGGCGTCCTCAGACGCGTAATATCCACACTCCGTTTTCACGGATAACCACGGCGAGTTCAATTTTTCGCTCGTCGCAGCTGTGGAGTAAAGGAACTCTATTCTTTTTAGTGAGGACGTCTCGTTTTTCACCGGGCTCCCTCTTGAATTTAGTTCCAAAAATATCTCGTCTTCGAATCGCCAGTTGTGGTCATGATCAGTGCCCTCTCGTGATATTACTCCCGTTCAAGTACAGGTGCGGGAGTTATCGTTCCGTATCTGATTCAACATCATTTTGTAATCTTCATTCGTAGGCGAGGAAATATCTCTTATCTCACATATCTCTTGTTCTACTTGCAAAAGTTTTGCATGTAATAGTAAAAAACGGGTCGATGTTGTGTTAAGGACCTCTAAGGGGTCAAGGACATAAAGGACATGAGGTCCTTAACGCAATATCGGTATATCGTTGCATGAAGGTGTGAAGAATTAAGTATAGTGATAGGTGTAATAATCAAGAATCTTATTTTAGATATAATGTGCGTCGTGTCCGTCCGTCTGCCTGTCCTTCCCCCTCCTATACCCCGGAAACCGTTATATGGATGCGGTAAACTGCATTGTTTCTAGCACGGTGAATGGCCTGGGAAAACTATTCCCGTTTTTGTAAAGATCCGGGTTCGATACCTGGGGGCAATTATGTTTTTACATTATTTTAAATTGAGTTTTCCAATTTATGGAAGTGCAAGACCTTTTTCTTCCGCTCAGTAAAATAATTAAATTTTAATCGATTTCTGCGTCCTTTCTGTGCTTCACTTGAAAAACTTCAAACTCATTTATTCTACCAACAGATTTACGCTTTGCCATTCACATTTCTCTGAAATGAGTAAATTACATTTTTTTTAGTTTTTTTGTTCTTTTCTGAGCGTTGCTAAGGTCATTGCCATTGTCGCTTACGAATGAAAGCAGCGGTGATGCTTAAACAGTTCGTCGTGGGGGCGCCACAACCAGTATTGTGCTTTTCACGGGGATATTGGAAGGTACTGATGGCACTAGCCTATTTGTGAAGCATGGTCACACACATTTTTCTGCAAAAACATATTTGATTACTACTAACGTTACTTGCGGATTACGTACGTTTGCAATCATTAAAACTAAGAGTATTTAAATGAAGGCGTCAGCGGTGTGCAATTTGTGAATGCGTTTCGGATTTCTTTCCGAAAACAAGGAAATCAAGATTTGTCGCTTTTGAAATTGTCGCAGTTTGAGATTGATAAACGTGGTGAGAAACCCGAATTAAGTATCACCAAATATAAGAATAGTAAGTTGAAGTATGAAATGTTGTATAAGTATGGGTTAAAAAAGGGTAATTCAAATATACGCAAAGGAACAACAGGTAAAAGGTTAAGTTTATATCAGCTTATAGGATTAGAATTCCAATTCCAGTGGAACAAATTTTATAATTACGTATCCGTGGGAAGTTCATTGGCACCATGGAAATAATGTTCGAGAATTAATACACAATTAATCCTCATAAAAGGAAAAAGAATGTACATTTTTTGCCAAGGAGGCGGCTTTCAAATACTCCCAATCTGGCCTCATTCTAGCCTGAAAGATTCGGGATATTATTCCTTTTTTTGTAGAGGTGCATGTTCGATTTACTGTATATAAGTGTTTACGTTGGTTTATATTATATTTATGGATCTATGATAACACATAAAGAAAAAACACGAGCCAAATCCACAAAAATAAACTTTACTACGACCCGGGTTTCACTGTATTACAGCATCGTCAGGTGATGCTGTAATACAGTGAAACCCGGGTCGTAGTAAAGTTTATTTTTGTGGATTTGGCTCGTGTTTTTTCTTTATGTGTTATCATGTTTCGCTTCCACTCCATATCGCCTGAATCTTCAGAATTTGTTTATGGATCTAATTTAGACTTGGAGCGAAAGATAGTTCCAAAACCCAAGCTGGGTTTTGTCCCTTAACGATAAATGTTAAAATTTATTAATACTATGCATATATTTGATTTTTCTCACTCCCGTTGAATTTCAACGGGCGCCTTCAGCTAATAGTATTTATTTTTCATACGGTAGATTTTACTCTGTTCTTCAATGTCCGGGGGGATCGGGTCGGTGTGGTGGATAGAGTACTGGCCTCCCATCCCGAGGGCCCGGGTTCGATTCCCGGCAGTGGCGGATTTTTCAGTGAAAAACCGGTCCCCACTTGAGTGCCTAGTTGAGGGCATTTCAAGTACAGTACTCCGTCCGTCGGATGGGACGTTAAGCCGTGGTCCCTTTGGCGCCTTTCGTTAAGAGTAGGCTAATGCCGATGCCGGGTTTCTCTCCACCCTTCCTCCGTTACCTAAAAACTCCTACCATACCCAATTACCCTCCTATCGTATATGGTGCAAATGACTTCAGCTGTCGGTCGCTTCCCCTAAATAACCAACCAACAATCAATCTTCAATGTCCACCTCATATATAATTTTATAATTATTTTTCAGTAAGTGTACATTTTGAAATGGTCAGAATTTCAATGGAATATCGACTCCTTTTCTGTGGATGACGGTATACAAGGAACTCACATGGACATATCGCTTCGTTCTCCCATAATTGTGTTACCTGTGAAAATTGATTTTTTTAATGTCCGATTTTACCAAGCTGAAATATGGTAGACAAAGTTTCATAGCCTGCGAGATTTTCCCAGAATACCTTATTTCAAATTTCCTCTTCAGCTACAAAATTTTATGCTTCTCAAGTGGTATCAAGTATTTATGTTGTTTATGATGCTTAGGAACCATTACCGAGTAAAGAGAAAGATGTTGATGGCATTATATGGACCACTTATGGTCATAGTTAAGATCCTATAGGTACTTATTAGAAGTAGCTTTTGTGCGTTGTTCTGTACGTGTGGCCTACTTATTGGTTAATGAGACTTTCAAAATCGTACTTAGTCAACATTTCTTATTGGGCGCCATAAGATATTGGGGGTGCAAGTCATAGAGGAGAAATTATTGCAAGTACTCGAGGATAATTCCGTTAGTTTTCCATCTGCATTCTCATGGTATTGAATGCCAAAAGGAAACCATGCAGTATTTGTGATCAAAGAATTTGTGTTTTCCCGGCATAGAAGTCTTAACGGGTCTATCACCGGTCAAGTACTGGGTCAACTGCCGACGTTTCAATGGCCTGCTCTGCCAGTGTTCTCAGGGCTTTGAGGGTCGATTTTCTTTGGGCCATCATTTTCTTTTACCAAAACTGACCCGGCATTCAACGGCATGTGGACAATGACAGAGTCAGCCATCAAAATGTCAGCAGCTGAAAACCTTATCCGGTGAAAGATCCGTGAAGGCTTCACCTGCATTCGTAATTAATTTTGTATGCTGTAGTTTATTGAATTAGCTAATTTATTCATTGGTGGATCAAATTGAATGACGTGTGGCTTATTATCTTGTAGTGCGCAACTAAGGTTTCAAGAGATACTGTGTTTTAAAATATTTCTCTATTTTTTAAATGATGAAGTTCACAACATGTTAGTAAATCCCACTATTGTTATTGGTTGTTTTTTATTGATATCAAGCATAGAATTTTATTTAGTTTCGTTATGCATAACTCTATTTTATTCTTTATAAAAAGTACGTGTGTTGAAGCCCGAATCCCGCGTATTGAACTGAGTGCATGTTTCCTTGGACAGTTTTTGTGGTCAGGATATACTTAATGCATAAAACGGGTGTTATAGCCCCTAATCTTATAGCTTCCTTCGATGGCATCTTTAGATGCTTCGTAATAAACCTGCTCTTGGAATCAGCCAGTTCTTCAGTCATCCAAATATAGTTTAATTCGCTTTTGCATTGGAGTGCATAAGCTGTGAATAATATTTACCTTAGAGTTCCGTAATTTCCATTAGGTAATTGTAGCTAAAGGTCAATTTTTAAAGAACTTGTATTATTACAAAGTTAAAGAATCGCTAAGGTTGATGGTGTTATTGAAAACATTTCTCTGCTGTCTATTAGAAAAAAATACCGAATCTATCATTTTGTACTTGTATTACCATTTTGTACTTCGTATACTTATTTTGTACGTGTACTCAAGGATAACTGGGTTTTTTTGGATATATGTTATGAAGGATGTTTAATGTAGTAGTAGTGTACCAGTCTGTATTACACGTTGACTTCCCTTAAATTTTTCTCCGGCTCTTATGGTAGGTATAGTACCATGTGGTACAATAATGGTACTATGAGTAGTTGGATGAACCGGCACCTAAGCAGGGTGGTAGGTGGCAAAATACGTTATTGCCTTTCGCCAGGATCTTATGCTATTTGAATTTTATGAAGTAATTTCAAATGTCGGTTTCGAAGGATAAGTTTTTTCTGATTACATATGTGAAAATAATAAAACATTTCTTGTTTTTGTGTGTCTCTAACTAATTTGTTTTTGGTGGATGACTTCTTTAATCTTCCTTGTCTCTGCATTCTAGTGTATAATAAATGCACATTTTGTATCTAAATTTTTAAAATTTGATTTTTTGACTTAAATCGAAGATAAAATTTTCTAATTGGTCTTCCAAATATCGAAACTGTAGGTATAAATAGTAGTAAATAATCATTCGCCTTGACCGGGACCCGATCAAGGCGAATATTTTCTCTGTGAAGTATCTGCTATTGTGCAATTTCAGCGGGTAACGCCGCTAAGGTTTTCACGGCTAGTTCGTGAACTTTGAATTCGTTATTTGTAGGCACAAGGTTTACCCATGGAACTAGTTTTTGAGGTCATCCCCGCGTCATTTTTCATACTCCTTGAATGGGTTTTTGTAGTACGTACGAGGCGCCTCTTTTTGTGTGTGGTTTTGATTTGCTGAAGCAAGAAAATGAAGGGCAGGCATTATATTCTTAAGGGAAAGACGGCATACTTTCCATAATCACGGCGCTCTTAGAGAATATATTGTCACCCGGAAGAAACTTCGTCGTTGGATGCGTATGAAATATTTCTCATTTCTTGCTTATGGAAATACTTGGTAATTGCGAATATCCGTTAACTACTGATTACGCATGTGAAGTGAATGTTTTTCACATGTTTTCATATGCTTGGATGCCATTTTCCAATTGGTGAAACAACCGTGATGACAGTTATTATAGAACTGTCTAGAATTTTCTTGAGTCGGACAGTAACGGAGCCATCTTTTATTTTTCTGAGTCATAATTTTACGTTTCTATTATGTTTCTGTTAAAATAACTTGGGGTGTAAAAGCTTATCGGCTTCTTTTATTTCACTTAAACACATTTTCCTCGTTATAATCCAAAAGAAATACAGTATGAGTGGTCGTCTTTTAATTGGGTGACTTCGGTTTTTTATCCTACCGTCGAATCAGTTCAGGATAGCTCTAATGCTGTGGTTGTATTTTCTGTTCTCTGTTGGCTTTCTTTGTAGATTTGGGAGATAATTTAATGGTTATTATTCGTCACCTATCATCCGTTGATCAACCCTTAGATAGGTTTGAGGAAAGAAGTCACCTGGTACTTAACGCTAAGGGAGGATGACATTTTTTAGGCCTGGTTGGGGGTCCAGTTAATTTTCCCGGGCCTCTTCTGATATTCTTGGTCGTGTTGACGACACATTGTGGAATCACGAGGATTCTAGTTCTCCGAACTCTTCTGGGAATTCTTCTATCTTGTTTCCCATTTACTGGCATTGCGCATGGTCAGTCCAGTTGTAATTTAGTGTGACGATATTTTTAATGAATCAGATAATTTTAAGCCCATTTTTACGGTATATAAATCGTTAAACTTTGTATTAAATTATTGTGTTGATTCGTTATGTTTTTCTTGTCCTTTTTAAATCCTAAAACGCGATTTTGGTAAATATTAACTTTTATTCCGGCTACTAATTGCTGTTGATGTTTACTAACGGTTGTCTACTCTCCTAAAATTGACACTTGATAAAGATCCAAATGAGTCAAGTATGATTTATACCAGTGAGAATTTAGGATGCCTCCATTTGTGAAGTCCCATTATTCCATCATACATCACTCAGAGAGAATTCCCTTGTACTTTCAACATTGCCTCAAACTCATTAATAGAGAATCGGCTAATAATCTTTTAATATGAATCACATAGGAGTTGAATGGCCTTTTCAAATAATGTGAGAGTATTGTATTGAGAGGCATAACCTTGTCGTAATGTGTTTTTGAAATTCAAACAGATCGTTCGTCTCCTATATGCTCGTCATCGAAGTCATGCGTCAGTATTTTGATGATTCATGGATAATAATAGAGCTGTAGCGTAGATACCGGTTCTAAATCACTCAGAATTATGTATCCGTTGCAATTCACCCATTTAAAAAATCATATGATGGTACTAAAAGACTGATGAATATAATGGCTCATTATGGATTAATGGTCGTTTTTACTCTATGGTGGTTATTTTGTAATATTATGATCATCAGTCATCAATCCTAAGATTGGTTTGGCGCAGCTCTCCACAAAATTCTTCTATTGGCCAATCTCTTCATTTTTACAAGTCTTTTCTTTAACATATTTCACTATTTGCTTCATAGTTCTCATACGTGACCTTCTTTTGCCATTCTTCCTGCTCATTTTCCCCTCGACGACTGTCTTCATCAGGCCATCATGCCTTAAGATATGGCCGATTAGGTTGTCCTGTCTTCTCTTTGAAGTTTTCACGAGTCTTTTCTTCTTCTCCACTATTCTTAGGACTCCCTTGTTTGTTGTTCGGTCGATCCATTTTTATCTTCATAAATCTTCTGCAACACCGCTCTTCTAATGCTTCCAATTCTGACTTATCTGCCGTTATTATCCTCCACGCCTCCCTGACATGAAGAAGCATACTCCAGATGTAATTTCTGATGAACTGTTTCTTTACTAGCTTGAGTTTCCAGCGATAAGTGGATTGGAACAGATAGTTTCAGGATTTACCATATGGAACTCTTATCATGTGTAGATGAAAGAAAAACTTGAAGGTGAACCTTGAAAGTGATGGTGATCCGTTGAAACTTGGGTTGGTGGTAGCAATAAATTGTGTGGACTGTACTATTTTAAGTTTTTCTTTTTCAGAGTAAGTAGAGTCTTCGTGTGGGTTATTATGCTGATTATTTCTCTCTTGTTTTCCCCATAGCTGAATATTCGGCTTCCCAGAATCTTACTCCTCCACCTCTTCAAGCCTTTGTTTCCCTTGTTTAACAATGGTCTCGGCATATTATCCCCTACTTCATGCCATTACCTTAGTTTTCTCTTTATTAAACTTCTGGCGTACGAATTTTTTATGTTAACTAGAATATTACTTAAATCTCTTTCTGTTTTGACCGCTGTCGATGGCCAATCGCAGCATGCCTTTATTTAGTCCTGAAACTTTCTGAAATTGACGTTATCTGGGTTAGTTTGTTCATGATGAGAGTAAAGGAAACTATGGGATTCCACAGAATAAATTTATTGCAAACCCTACGACTCAATGGTCGGTCGATAAATTTGTTCTGTGGAATCGCAATTTCCCGTTACTCTTTTCCCCAAGATTTCTCTGTAATTTAGTTGATGACATTTTTAATGTGCACATTAAAATCAACGGGGAACAATGCAAGACCTTATTTCGTGCATCTTCCGTGCTGGGTTCAGATCTAGTCACAGCCACCTGGTTTTTATACAAGCTCTTCGACTAATTATAAGAGAAATAATTTTGACCTTAGGCCGTTCGAATGTTGCGGAAGTGTGGTAAAGAGAGAAGTAGGACAGGCAGTTGGGATATAATTATGAGTGTTTGGAAGTATGCGTACGGTATCTGGGTTAGTTTGTTCATAATGAGGGTAAAGGAAACTATGGAATCCCACAGAATAAATTTATTGCAAACCCTACGACTCAATGCTCGGTCGATAAATTTGTTCTGTGTAATCACATTTTCCCGTTACTCTTTTCCCTAAGCTTTCTCTTTAATTTATTTGATGACATTCTTACCTTGCACATTAAAATTAACGGGGAACAGTGCGCGACCTATACTCGTGCTTCTTCCGTGCTGGGTTCAGAGCTAGTCACTGCCACTTGGTTTTTATACAAGCTCTGGAATACTCTTCGACTAGTTTTAAGAGAAACAGTTTTGACCTTAGGCCGTTCGTAGAACAGAGTATGGAGAAGAACAAACCTTTTTGGGTTGTAGATCTGGGGAGAACATTTCATAACGTTGATTGGAATTCTGCTTTTCGGATTTACATGGAATTGGGGTGTCGTACAATGACCGTGGAGGTATGGAGAAGGCAGAGGGACTGAATTGACAGTTAATGAACGGCGAAGGTGTTTTGGAGGACGTGAATGTTGCTTGAGTGTGTTAAAGAGAGGAGGAGGACAGACAGTTTGGATAGAATTATGAGTGGTTGGAAGTATTCGTAGGTAAAAGGGGACATTAAACGAAAGATTTTCCGTCTGTGACAAGAGATTTAAATGCACCTAAACCTACCGTAACACGTAGACCACTAATGATAATAGTAAAAATTGGATGAGATCTATGGTAAACTCGGGAAAAAAGCCTAGATAGAATTAATCGAGGAATGCTTTCTGAAGCATGGATGGACCAAGCTAGAGTAAAATGATCAGTAAAATAACTGAGGCAAAGGGAGCATTATACCAAAAGAAGATCTACATACAGGTGGATTTACAGGCTTGGAAATAAGGAAACACTTCATTACAATTTGTACGTGGAACATCTTCTTTCTGGGAGTGAGGCATGAACGATAACAGGAGGAGAGAATTCAAGGTTGGAAGTATTCGGAATGTAGAATTGCAAAAGAATGACGATAATAAAATAGATGGACCGAGTAATAAACGAGGTTCCAAGTAGACCGGGAAAAAGTTGTCTGTTGGAAACTGGAAGAAGAAGACGGGAGTACCCAAGTGGCCATATCTTTGTGCCATGATAGTCTGATGAAGAGAGTCGTCGAAGGATGAGCGAGCGGGAATAATGTTAAAGGAAGTCCTCGCATGAGACGTGGGTCAATTAGCGAAGGATGTAAGGTAAAAGAATTATATCAGTATGAAGAGATTAGCCGAAAGAAGAATCAAGTGGAGAACTACTTCAACCAATCATAGTATTGAATGCGGCATAAGATGTTCTTAATGAAGTTTGTTACGTGAATTTAGCAAGTTAAGGAAGTAGTGTTTTTATGTAATTTGTGCTATATTTTGATTTGAAAATGAACATGTTCCTTTGATTTCGATTTGAAAATGAACACATTCTTTCACGTTCTGCTCGTTAGTATGATGATGGTGCCAGTGGTGTAGTTAATCGAGTGCTTTTATATTTAAAACCCATTTGTGTGTAAAAATAATGAGGTATATATCAGCGAAAACAAAAAAAGTTTAGCTACTGTGAACAAGTGTGCCTCTGAAATCGCCTGTCTGCCTTTGAACTTGTGCCAGAGATAGATTTATGACGACCGATTTTGGTATGTTTCGTGGATGGCCAAAGCGAGAAAAATTTCGCTGATAAAATCCTAGTTTATTTTTGTTCTACCATATTTATCGCAACCGATCCTCTAGTACCTATCCATTGCAAAATATATCACCTTATAAAAAGCTTCTTCGTGTCTGTAATGTGATGCTCTTTGCGTGCAATATAGATTTTTACCATTCTTTGCGAGGCGCTGCGAAGGAAATTTTGACAGCAGTTGTAACTAACTGATTGTCGGTAACTTTGTTATGCTTGTATATGAATAACGGAATACGACTTAGTTTTATGTTTACTTGTCTGTGTAGATTAGATGTAGTTTTGTTGTGGCCTATTTTTATTAGGTTGGGAAGAAAAAAGTTGGGAGTTCATTGACTTAGGTAGGTGGTACGTTTTAAATGCTAACTCGTGTTCCTTGTTTTTTTTTAATTTTTAACCAGTGTATTAACTTTGCCATGGGCGTCCTCCAGTCTTTTAACTTTGCCATAGCCTTAAATTTCTCAGATGAGTCCGAGGTGTTGGCCCCATATTTTATGTTAAAAGATCGTAAGTAACATATCTACGTATCTTTTCTCTGCTTTGACAAATATTACCTACATTTTTGGTGTCAAATTAATTCAAATCGGATGCAGGCATTGCAAAATGCCGTATTCCTCAAACCGGTTGGACTGAGAATGGTCGATTGTGCGTTATTCCATGCTCACTCATCGCCCCCTTTTTATCTGATGCAGTATTTCCTAAGATCTCTTGCTCCCACTGCTTATGTACAACCGCCTGGTTTTTTTCGATCCCCATAATTTATTCAGAAGTATTGTCTAAAGCACTTATTAAATGTGTTAATTATTTTTGGGTCCTATTTCTCTGCACATTACCGCGTTATCCTCAGTTTATTTATCGCTTATGCTTTGGGGGAGACATATCGCTGATAAAAGGTCTTACAACATCCGTCTTCACTGCAAGAGTAGGGGTCTGCCGCATTGGTATATGGCTCGGCGGTTGTCTCTTCTGCCCCTTTGAGTAATTTCTAAGTACTGTTTTTATGGGTTGCTAACAGGATGGATGTGATGGCTCAAGTACTGTTTTACCATCCAGAGGGCATGGGTTTGCATCCTGATTGTGGCAGAGGCTGTTCATTTTAATTACTCATTGGAGTATTATAAGAGTAGGACTTCGAGTGCAGTGCCCCATCCGTCATGTGGGATGTTAAACTGTGGACCTGTTTGCGCCTTTCGTTACGAGCAGGCTGATGTGAACTCCTAGGTATCACTCCATGCTTCCTTCAGTTCCCAGAAAATTCTTACCCAAACCCAATTGCCCACCCATCCTAAATGCGCAAATGGCCTTAGCTGTCGGTCGCCTTCCCCACTAGGTAATGAGCTGATTCTCACATAACATATGACTTGGATTATGTGTAGATTTTCCGTTTTTTATGAGCGAACTATTTCAATTTTATATTGAATTTTTTTTAAACGTCCGTAATCCTTTCCTTGGTGTTCTAAACTTTTCTAAATAAATTTTCTACTTAAAGTGTAGTTGTTCATTAGTTTTTGATGGCGTGAGATCAATCTATTTAGATGAATTGATATCCATATTAGATGATGGAAAAAATATATATTTGGACTCACAACAGCAGATTAATTCGAAGCTGTATTGAAGGAATCGTCTACTCTGCTGAAGGTAAATTACTAGTTTTTCCGGCAGGCATTACTGTGATGACATTCACTCACAGTGAAAATCTACAGTGTTGCTCAAAATTACATTTCATTAATTCATCTCTGTCATTATATTTGGCGGGAAAAAGGGAGCTCTGTTCTCATGATCTTTTCATTCCAAACCTAGTTTTGGTTTTACTACCTTTTTTCTACTGAGAGTGGTTTCGGATGAACGGACTATTATCTCTCTGCTTTTGCAAGCTTTTGAGGTTAACGATAACTTTTTGGCAGCGTGTTTTAGCCGGAATGTTTCTTAGATTGCCTTTTGTAGATGAGAACGTAAACTATCATTGGAGATACTGGACCAGCTGTAACCCGTTTTTAGCAGAACCCTCAACAGGTGTTAGAAAATAATTTGTGCCTATTAATGTTATTTAATGTATAAACTGTACATAGATGATAGTCTAATACAATAACATTTATTTTTTAAATCGGTTTTCTGTGTTGCTTATTTTTGATGGTTCATTACCGGGGCCTGGGATTATATATTTTCATCGTTATTTCCAGCCGGTATTAAGTCGCTTACTATTGTATGAGTTGCTTGAAGAGTTTTGCTTGGTGTACTGATATGTTTTTCTGAGGGTCTAGCCATAATTTAAATATTCGCATGGTTTACTTTGTTATGCCAAGGTTGCGTGGAAGGAAAATTCGCCAAATGCGATCCATAAATGCGTGTTTATGTCATTGTTCACGATGTGATACCACAGCGTTTTTGTTTTTTACATTTTGGGGACACGAACCTGTAGTCGGAAGGTTTCCTCGGCTCATAGGCATGTGCTGGACAGTTCGCTTTCGTCAGTGTTTTTTCGTGTTGAACTGATTTTATATGAATACGCGTCGAAATTTTTAGTATCATGCTCTTATATTTCGGGGGCTCTGTACATACAAAAAAACTTCCTCTGCATGCCATTCGCGAGTTTTGAGTTGATGTTGGGCATCGCCGTTGCTTTGCAGCAGTGGATGATAAACCTCTCTTTTACCTCGCACAGCCCACCCACCTTTAAGACCGTTGTGCCAACGTCTCGGACTCAGATGAAGCTACAGTTGATGAGGGAGCAATTGCAGGAGCAAGAGAGACGAGAGGCAGAAGCCAAGGCACTGGAAAAGAGGCCCCCTGCTGCGCCGGCCTTAAAAGTTCCGCTAAACGTCCAGACCATCGGCGTGGAAGTGCCTCCACAGGTTTTGAAGGTAAGCTTGATCTTTCTTGCGTCAGATTGTGTGAGATTTAATTATCGGATTATGCTCTAGATACATTTGGTAGTACGGCAGAGGTTATTCTTCAGAGCTTCGTTGTATTTGTGTGTACACTTGTTCCTTTTCGATATGGATATGCAAATCTTATCGGAGATGAGGAGAGGTTGTAGTTGGGCTTAATGTGGTTAAATGCTCCCGACCTTATAATGAAGGAAAGAAGCACTTGGAATTTCCTCTACTATTAGTTTATTCATCACCTACTAGCTCCTACTATCTCCTACTGTTTGGCCTACTAGCTCCACTATTTAGAGATCCACCCTCGCAGTTAAGATAACTTCGTAGGCTGAAACCTCGTAGTAAATAAATATATTGTTTTGGAAATTCCAAGTGTTTCTTTCCTACATTATTATCTGTTTCCACAGAGTGACAAATGATGCCATCTAGTACTCTGGGGTTCGTTTATCTTTTATCCTACCCTTGCAGGAAAGAGTGAAAATGTCTTCCGAAGCATATCTTCCTATAGGTTTGGTGTGTAGCTCCTGGCATAGCAGAAATTATCTCAAGATATTCAGCACAATTAAGTGCTCTGGATTATGGGGAGTATTGGGACCTACTGCTTTCTAAGCTTTTTAAGAACCGCCATATTATAGCGGCAACGTTTTCGTTACTGTTTATCTGAAAATACTTAAGCATCTCATGAAACACCTAATTATCCATTTCCTTTTCGAAATACTGTGATTATATAAATGCATGTTTTGCGCGTGGCTGTTCATTTCGTTTTGTGTTGGAACGTTAACGATTCAGCGGAAACCTTAAGCTACCGTTCTGTATAAAATTTAAAAATTTAAAATTTTGTTGTAATTAGAAATTTACGTCAAAACGTTATTATGAACCAGGAAAGGGTTAAAGAACCCTCCTTAAAATTACTTTACGAATCATTTAAGGTGACTAGCGTAGGAATACCGATGGAAAACCGGCATTTCACAAACCATATAACCGAAAATGAGATGCATGGGGATGTTCGAACGAGTGACTCCCATGTGATCCATATTTCAGATGTGCTGAAGCAGTTATGTACCACGAAAGTGTTTTGAGAAAATGTTTGAGTGAATTTCCACTTTTTAAAGATGTGCATTATGTTACAAAAATCAAGCCTTAGGAAGTCAGAACTAGTATTGCTTTCCTTGATCTTAAATCTTTTGGGTAGGGCGAACATTTAAATTTACATAGATAATATCTTTTAGAATTGTCTTTCCGGGGAACAGCAACTCTTCAGAGCTCTAAAATGATTATTGATTTGATTTTGGTCTGATGTGTATTCGAAGAAATTCCCAATGGCATTCGTTTTGTGAGAGTTCACTCTTGAGTTCCATTCAAATATAATTTTCCATATTTCATGGAACTGGGAAGGTGGAGATGAAACGTGATGACTATGTAACAATAATACAGCATTTTATAATTGTTGTCTCATATTTCCCTTAAAACGTCGTTTTGTGGCTTATGAAGAGTAGGACTGAGACAGTGCATTAATGATGGATGGGAAAACATCTCTATGCCTAATCGAAATCACTCCTTACCCCGCTAAATAGAATTATAGTATTGTTTAGCGTATACGATTTAGAGTGTTACAGCATTTAATTTAGCGTTTGGTAATGACGAGATTTTAAAGCTCGGTCGCATTGGTTTCCAATTAATCGCTACAGGTTAATCATTAATCTGTAACAAAATATTTCATCATGCTGCAAGTACCTTGATTGATAACCATTTTATGATTATGTGATGTAATCATGAATAAAGTGATTAAAGTACATATTTAAAATATCACTCCGCATCAGGTGTGGTTTAAAACCAATAACTGTATTTCGGATTGGGATGATGAAATATTTTCTCCGAGAATGAGATTTTTCGAGGGATTTTTCATTCAACGTCATCTGGTTCTAATATTGTTCGATGTTAACCTCAATCGTAAATCGATTTCGTTTGATTGGAACTTATGATGAACCGCATCGTATTTTTTGTTTCAGGTGCAAACGGTGTTGGAAAACCCGACTCGATATCACGTGATCGAGAAGCAAAAGAGCCAACTCAGGCAGTACTTCAGCAAGTCATTCCAGGGCGGTGGTGTAGTGAAGGAGGGTGAGTGCGGCCAGGCCGCTTCCGTGGACGATGCGCCCCTGGTGCAACGGATTCAGCATTCAGCAGGCCAAGATGTCACTGCTGCTGCAGTGGCTGCGATCACCGCCAGCCCGGACAATGTGATGTCTCCCGGCCTCAGTTCCGTTGCAACTAGCAACTCTGAGGTTAGTGATATCCACGTATTTTCCTTGGATCGATCTCGCCTGCAAAAGTAGCAAAAGATTATTTCATCTAGTGCTTTCTTCTGCCACCCCTATTTCCTTTGCCCTCGTTCGGCACGCTCTCACCAACAACAGTATGAATTTAGGCAGAGGTGTCAGTGGGTGTGGTCTCCAAGTAAGTGGTGAACCTCGTTTGACCCGTATCCTAAGTGAAATCTAGGAATCACGCTTGTCAGCTTGTGCCTTCGAAGTAGTTGTTTGTGGAGTGACCGACATTTAGGGGTATTCCATCATTGCATACAGATAAGTAACTTGGACCTCGGTGAGATAGGAGGGCATGAAGGAAAGTTGAGATAAATCTTGAATCGTCGTTAATGTACTTCAGAAGTCACAAAGATACGCACTGTAACAACCTTCTATAGGATGACGGTAGGGCTCCAAGGGATGCCGCCAGAAACTTAGCAATCGCTGACATTCAAACTAAATAGTTATCATTGTCTCCTATTATTTTCCTAGTTCTCTGGATCCGTTGTTTCGGCATAATTTGGTAATGCTGGAAAATGAGGGCATAGTTCACGTTTGAATATTTATTAGAACATAAGTGTATCGTGTAGATACAACGATTCCTCACCGGTCAGATGAATTTGTGATCTTCCAGTCGTGTCTCAATATTGATTATATTCCGGTATTACGAAAATGACTCTTGTGAGTACAATATGTGAATTTGGTGGAATGTAACTTAATAATTTATAGCTTCTAATACTCTGCCGGTTATTGATTCAGTTCCACCAGACTGCTATTGGAGAAACTTATACTATAACGGGCGTAAGTCTGAATTAGGGTGCCATTTAAAGGATTTGATAGCGAGGGAGGTAAATATTAAACTGTTTCATATCATTGTTGCGAAAACAATGGACGATAAAGCCTACGGTTACTGCTAGGTACCAAATGGCCACGGTTTATCGTTTTTAAGATGAAGTTGAGCTACTATCCATTTAAGGTTGGCTTTCCCCCACAAAATCTCTTCCACTATCTGAATTTGAACTTAGGACTTCGTATTGGGAGGCCTTTAATAAAGGCCTCCCAACCAGACACTAACCAGTTCCTCAACAAAAATTAGGACATTAAACTGAATCCTTAATAAAACTAAATCCTTATTATTTAAGGGTAAATATTATAGTAACTGAATAAACTTGGGCTGAAAACTTTGGGGGAAATTTCTATTGTCCCTGTGGAGAAGGGAGTATTTATTTTGGCCATGTAGTCCAAGTCAACAAGGAGTATGTAGAAGTGTGCAGTCAACTATTTATTAATTCACGTACCAATTATTTCCGGCCTCATGGGCGGCGGTGTAAAGGCCTTCCTGGGGGCGTATGCCAAATGGGCGAGATTTTCACCACATGACTGTGTGCGTTTGTTTCACGTTTCATACGTGAAATCGTGGTTTACCGGTGCACCACACTATAGGAAAGAAGTTATTCACCATAGAGTTTATTTTTCAGGAATGTAAGGTAATTATGAATAAAATATAAAGCCATGTGTATTTTCTCCAGTGTCTTGTTCTTCCGTATTTCTCTTCTTCACTGTTTTTTCCCTGTTTTGGTTGGTGTTGCTGAAACAGACTGTCATTCAGAGCTATTCTTAGTGCCTAAGTTATCAGTTGAGAACGCAATATTAGCACACTTCAACAAATTTCTAAGAGTCATCCGCAATCATGCGTCATTCCTATGAAATTGAAAACTGCACTCATCCGCTGAACTCCAGCTCTTCGCACTGCAATCGTATGTATAGCATGCCCTCTTAGCTCCGAGGTTATTCCACACTACAATAATTTGCGTGGGGGAATCCATTTCACTGTGAAAGTGCCTTCCGCTTTCGTCTTACTCTGTTACATTGGCAGAGTGCATGCACAAGGCTAATTATTTGCGTGTGTTTCAGTCCTTAGGGCAAATAAAGTTCTCACCGGACTCTGTTTCGTGTAAATGGTTATGAAAATTGACCTGGAGCTTTCCTCTAGAAAATATGCTACTCGTTTGTTTTTTTCAGGGTACGTGCCATCCAAAAACGAGAAATGGAAAAAAGTGCCTCGTTCAGTAAAATATTCATTTTGTTAGAGAAATCGCCCGCGAGAAACGGGGGAAAGTATTGTTACAGGTCATTAGTCACGCATTTAACTCAGTGTGCATACGATTAGGATTAATTATTGAGATATTTACGTTTTTGTAATGTATTACCGAAATCATTCTTACCAACGGTAATTCGTTAATTTCTGAGAGATGAGAGATTAGTTTCAAGTCCTGCGACTGAGGCTAATCTGAGATAATCCTAGGTCTATTACACCATTCATATGTAAAGTGAGATTCGAACGTGATAATCTCATTTCCGTTCTATTCTTCTGTAGATGATTCTAAGTTATACGTTCGAAGAATATTTTGTCAGGCCTTTTTTTTCTGAATAAGAATATCTCATCAGACGTTTTCACAGCCATTTGGCCTCTTTATTTTGGATGTGGGTATAATTACATTTTACCTTGAACCATTTATTTGTACTTTTAAAATAGATTCCATGACATGGAAAACTTTGCATAGTTTCGTTATCTTTTCTCCTGTATTTTTAACTGCTCATCAGCAAAATCCTCGATCCCGGAGGACAGTGAATGAAAGTGAATTTAAAAAAAATGAATACAGTGAACCAGGACATTCGTGGACAGGTCTCTCACTGTTAGAAATTATTTCAATTTAGGTGTTGTGTTTCGCCCATCACCTCCCTCAGCATCATTTTCATGGAGGTTTGCATTTTTCTTGGACGTTTGCTTGCTTATTGCTGTTGTTACTTCTATTGTTGAGTTGCTCCAAATATTTCATCTCCTCGATTCCTGTTGGCCCTAAAATAAGATTCCCTATTCTTGTCCCAATTGATATTATATCGTGGTTGCGCTCCATAGAATGGTTCCTCACCATCATTTTACGGGCTTTAGTCTTATATGTGTCAGATTGTTTTTCATATTTTCATTTCAATTTTTTAGTTTAATTTATGTCACTCTTCTCGATCGGCTAGTATCTTTCTAAATTTCAGATTTCGTGTTTTGTTATTTTCTTTCTTCCTCAGTCAAGTCCATAATGGTTTTTATTGTGGGCTTCTTGATCGCTTTCTTCTATCTAGAGCTCTCCTTGCGGCTTTTGTCAGCTGCAACCATGCATATGAAGGTCATTGCATTTATATATTTTATGCGGATATCATCGAATGATTGATCCTATAAAAGCAGAACGGTCATAAAATTGGCGTCACATGTTGCATTCTGTATATTTTATGAATCCTCTTTTATTCGCTTCATCCTATCTGGCGGGTAGATTGAAATTGGTGGAATGGGATACTTAAGACCAACTGAAGAGGAGAATATTGAGTCAGTTCGGAGTTACGCAGCTTGCGATCGGATGTGGAACTGGGAAGCGTTAAAACTTCGCGTTATTTTCTCCTATGTACTACTAATAATACGCATTGAAATCGCGAGCCATAATTACCAGTGCCAGTGAAATTGTGCTTTAGTTCTGTTTTTTTTTTCTGCCGGCAATGATTTTTTTTAAACGCAAGCTCCAGTTTGGATGAACAAAGTGCATTAGGTATTCTAGTTTAATTCTCGTATAGGTAGCTTTGCTCATTTCTACTGGATAACTTGTACCTTTATTACAAGGATTGACAGAACAAGACATGCAGTGAGAGACTTGCGTCGCGAGAAAACTGAAGGTAAAATTTGTTGTTTGATATCAATCACGTGGCCTTGTTTACGCGAAAGGTGATGGGCTTGGGGTACCATAATCAAGTAGTAAAGGCAGGGAAATAGAATATAAATGTAGATTTCTCGCTATTTCGCGATTTTTGAGCGGCTTGACATGGGAACTCATTTGCATGCGGAATACATATGATCTTTCTATTCTTTCTGATTTGCATAATTGACCTTACACCATTATTATTTATCATTTACCCTTCCGTGTGAAAAATCTCATTTTAAATGTAACGTATAGCTTGATAAACTCGATTGAAGTGTAATCTGATAGATGTTTGCTTGCAATAAGAATTAAAATAAACTCTCTTGATTTTGCTTTGCCAGATTTTTGCGTTAATGTGATCCATTATATTGTTTTTGTATATGTAAACTTTGGATAGAGAAAATTGCACACAAATTTGAAAACAGGGAAAATGGAAAGTAAAATTTCCAATGTCTCTGTGTATTTGAAGGTCAATGTATTCATATCTTTTACGTAAATATCTTTCTCTTCTAACATTACTGTTATACCTGCATGTGATTTAAGATACATTAAGCTAGGCGGCATCTACTCGGTTCATTCGAATGTATCTCGTTTTTGCTGCATCAAGCCTAAGAGATGGTGAAGATAAAGATAAGTGGGTCAGGTGTGGCAAGTGAATTCTTGTTTCGTGCGAGCAACTCCAGTCGTTTTACCTTGCTTGAAAATTGTTTTAAAGCCAAAATATAATTTTACCCTTCATTTTAGTCTCTTTCGTGGTATATTTCAATGGTAAATTATAGTGCATAATCATTGCATCGTCAAAAACCTGGAAAACTATTTTCTTGGCCCTGTAGTGAGATGTGACCGCCACCATCGGTAACCGGCAGAAGTAAGCAAGCCATGACCTGGACATGTTTTGTTATCATCACTCTCCTAACCTCCGAATTTTCTCTTACCTTCTGATCTATATTTTTGTGTATGAGTTATCCTCTCGTGTTACTAAATTCTGACAGCAACGTTGTTCATTTGGTACCTACCAAATAAAGGTTTCCGACATTTTCGAAAATCGAATAAGCTGGGGCCGTTTCCCTCTTTTAATATTCGTGGTGATTAATTTACGGTCACAGCACTTCCATCCATGGTCTGGTTTGTAGCTTGAATTATTGCTGTATCTTACGATTATGTAATCCACCTGCAATACTGTTGGAGGTATACTACTGAACATTTTATTTAAACGAATGAGATGGGAAATCTCCAGAGGTTTTCAGAGGTTCTCTTCTCCTATTTTTCTATCTCAGGCTACTACTTCTCAGCATATTATAATGATTTTTATGCTTGTTTGTCATGTCTTTATTCAATGCTAATCAGGCGAATAGCCAAGGAAATTTTCTTGTTCTTATTTTTCGCAGTTCTTTTTCACGGTGTAATTCTTTTATTAGTTACTATAATGGCCAAAGCAGAAAACACATTCACCTCTAGTCCTTTTTTATCTCCACGTCTAGACTATAATGAGGTTCCTGCCATGTTGCGATAAATCTCCAAGGAATGCCGGAAGATTAATTCAGAATGTGGCTGAGGACTAAAAGCTGAGAATGGGTTTGGCTCCGAGCCCTCTTTGTGCACACTTGCCGTAATCAAGTCGCTTTAGTGTTTGAATTTTTCGTTTGCTAAAAGAACTGTGGTAGCGTGCCGTATTTTGGAGTTCTGTCATATATTGTCTGTCATTGCGTACGAGCATTCATTATAGCTTGGAAAAACGTGGTCCAAATCAATGTATAAACTTTTTTAGCCATCCGTCGTAAATTCAAAGGAAATACTTCAAAGTAGTGTCTTTCCTTCCTTGATGGATGTCTGTAGTTTCACCGTTCTTTACTTTAAATTTAACAGGGAATACTTTTGTATCCATTCGTGTAAAATTTAACATTTTGATTTATTATTTTTATTCTTGCGGAAATGCAATTTATAGTCTTTCGCGATTCCCAATGACCCCTCAACGAAGTCATTTTCTTGATTAATCATTTTAGCTGTTAACGAAGATATTCAAAATCCACTGCCGCTGATCAGTAAAATATGAATAATATTATAGGATTTTTTTTTACCAAGACTAGAACATCTTCAAACTCAGCATATATGATAAAAAATTAGCTAATCGCGTGTAACGTAAAATCAATATGATGCTAATAATTTATTTTCTTCTAATCGATTCTCTGAGTTTAATTGCTCAGAGAAATGATGATATGTCTGATAATTAATGAGAAAAAGAATAGCATATGGAGCACGTTTTTTCCCCAAAATTTTTAAACGTTTAGTGTTGTAAAATATCTTGTCATTAAACTCATTTCATTATTATAACTACCCCGAAATTTATCTGAAAAAATGATGAGCTTAAGTTTAAAACTAGGCAGAGGTCCAATTATTCGAGCGACCTTACAAAATTGGAGACAGAGTATTCGTATAATTTTTTTGGTAATTATAATTTGTTACGAGCTATGTTTTTTTAATTGGGACAGTGGAATTGAAAGTGATGGCATAGTAAGTCAATTGAGCGTAAAATATCTCTCAACCCTGCTATTTTGGAAATTTAGTTCTTCACATTTTTTTATACAATTGGAGCTGTTGGTGTTGATACTCAGGCAATTGTCATGTTGGCATAATGAATCATATACGTACGTGCCATATATACGCGATGATTTTTTCCACCTCTTAGTGCTTGATCACTCAATAATGTTTTTTCTCCGATTGAAAAAATATTTTCACTACTGCTTGTTGATTCTATCCCACGTTTCGTGGGTGAAATATTACGAAAAAATGGCGTCCCTGTTACTGTCCGCCTACTTAATGTTTGTCCCCTGAGCATAGCCATTGCCATACATTAATACATTATAACTAAGACTTGGATTATATTGGATCAGTTCACTATAGTGCCTCGAGTGTGTCATTGATGAATTTTATTTGATTGATTTGTGTTTATAAGAAATATATGCTTTGTTTATTGCTCAGAATACTTAAAAAGTATTTTAGTTGTAAATTAAAGTTTAGTTTGAACGATTGGAACAACACAATGGTTGAGAATGAGCATGTATTAGTAAGTGATGTTGTGGGACATTATTATTTTTCTTGGGCATAAGTTGCCCAAATGATTAACTTTTACCTCAGTTTCACAACATTTTTATCTCACGAGTTTACTGGATTAAGATTGTATTACTTAAAAAACTCTTACTTATCGTATTGGACCTATTAAGCGCTTCGCAGGAATAACTTCTTCCGTGCAGGTTTTTCGTTCGAGGCAGCATTATCTCATCTTGCGCTGCCTAAATCATTCCACTTCTTCTCAATGTGTTGCAATCCATTTAATGTGTTCTACCCTCTTTCATTGTCGTATTCATTTCGTCGTTAGTCCCCTTTTCTGCCCTCAATTTTCCTAGCTAAGACTTGAAAAGTGATTCCTCCTTGCCTCTTAAGCGGATTATCTAGGCCATATCATACTGCTTTCTACAAGATGCCTTTTATAAGGCTAACCTCTGAAACTGTCATATATTTTTTTTGTAGGTACTTCTTTTGCCTCCTCATCTCATCTACATCCACAGTCCACGTGCCCATTTTTGTCCCATATTTTGTACTCTTAAGTTGCTACATTTTATTTGTTCTGAAATCCGACCATGCATTTGAATTTGGTGCCGATATTCCCCAAAACCTTACGGAATTCCTTCTTCCCTCATACGTCACATTGATTCCACTGCGTGATCAAGGGCGACTTGTGCAACTTCGTCTCTAACTGAAATCCATTCAAAGAAGAAATGATGTAGTAATATTTCTTCCTATTTTAATTCCTACCTCAAGCCCAGCCCAACCAAGATTTGCTGTCTTGTTGATATGTGTAGTCATAAGGTGAAAAGTTGTCGGTAATCAGCGGTAATCAGCGTTTGTATGAAAGTGAACTGAGGAAAACTTTTCAACGAAATAAAGCTGAGACTTTCGTTTCATTCATCGAGATTTTGGCGCAGATACCAGGTCGCAAAAATAATTTTTAATTGAGGGGAGTGTCAGGAACTACAAAGGTGGCAAGAAGTAGGTGAAGAGAACAGGGTGAACTTTCTTCTTGAATGTACTCGTGTTGACCCGGAATCAGCCCGTGAAGTTCTCTTGAGTCCTTTCGTTTAAATTCCAGTCGCGTTCTACTGCGATTATGTGGTGACGTAGGTTGTCAACACCCACGGACGCTTTGTTTTCAAACTAACCGAGCTGTGCTGTCGTGAAATGCACATGCCTCACTAGTAGTTGTTTAACTTTCTGCGAGGAGATTTTTCGGTGGGCGCCTTTGCTTAATCTATTTTTTCGTTATAGGTCCATGGCTTCCTTCAAATGCGCGGAAAGTGGGCATAGTTCCCGGATTTGGATTATATTAATTTCATTTTGGTCTACGAGTGACTTCCTCCAATTTTTATTGTTCCTTCAATCTTTGTTGTTTTATAAGCGCCAATTCAGTGACTGGAATTTTGGTTTCGACATCGCATTTTGAGTGCGTGAATGATGATGAAGATGCCAGTTAGTCAAACTTGGAGGTGCGAGGGGTGTAACTGAATACCTTTTTAGCTTTGAGAATAGATATTGCGTCGGAAGAGATTTTTAAAAATATTTTGGTCATGCTATTTTTTAAATGGAAATGATGTTTAATTTGTCAGTTCCATTTACCCCATGCCAAATTCATTCTTAAATATGTTCCACAATTATCTTATCATCATTACACATATTAGTGGTGGTATTTTACCAGCATTTATTAAACATTTTTTAATACTGTAGGGATGAAGACCTTGAAAATTTGAAATGGTAGCTACTGAATGCTCTGCCTAACGCCTGTGTACGGTCGTATTTTTGTTCAGCGTGGCCAAATACAATTGGCATGCTAATTGAATGCTCGTGTCGATTTAGTTCCCCATTTAAATGTCAGCATCGTCAGTTTCTGCCATTCATGTTGTGATTCATTCCCATTGTTGCCGAATGATATTCTAGCGGTTTGAGTACTTGGCTGACTTCATTCAAATGCATAAGAAGACTCCTAGGACTTCCATATGGAATTATGGCGATGAAATATTCAGCTACTGCAACTTTAGAGGAAACTCGAGTTTTCCTTGGGACCCCGACCCTCGACCTTTCCTTGGCTACCTCGCGCTGAATACATTCACCCTTCCCTGGGAGTGAGTCCCTAAGTGAGCTCTACACCCGCCTGTCATATCAAACTGGATTGAACTCCGTGGAAGCGAATTTTTGCTTAATTATGAATCCAGATTTGTAGTTGCGAGGTAGTTCGTCATATTTTAACTAAAACGGTGAGGAGGAGCAGAATTTCTATTCCATTTCCTTTTTCATAGTCGTTTCTATCTATATGCCTCCTTGTTTTTACACTTGTGTTGTAACGCTTGACTTCAAAGAAAAATTCCATGCTTCGTCTTGGAAAAAAAGCTTGTATTCAGAGAGGAATTCGATGTAGTACATGAATTCTCCGCGATTGGTGATCATCCCGAACAGGAGCCCTTTGCAAGCCCTTCTAATGGATTATAATATTTACTTTACTTATGGGAACTATTTAGACTTACTCGTGATTTTCATTTCATCGCATAATTAACTAATTAACTGAACTGAAGTTAGTGATAGTTCCTGAGTAAATTTGGTTACATTTTTGTGCTTCGAACTTTAGTAGCAGTCACGCTTTTTGGTTTGAGTCAACTCTAAGAAATTTAAGAAAAATTGTATCACTTTGGCCAGATAGCTCTGGAAGCACGTTATAGTGTTTTTTGTGCCCTACACCACTTGTTCCTTGCTCACAGGACATTCTTGCAAATTATTCGGGGTTCAGACGATGAACTTACCCTTTTATCCAGTCTCGTATTGGTCGTTAATATTTTATGCCAAGAGTTATTGCGCCTTTATTCTGTGACATTTGAATCCTCAACATTGGATCCCTACTTAGCCTATCATTCTAAATGAGCAATGAATTTACAAATATGTGTTCCATTTTTTAAATCCTCTTGTCAATTATCATGCACCCACCCTTAATGGGACGAAAAGTATTTCGTCACGTTGTAAAATTCGTTTAAAAATAGATCTCTCGGTTATCCTTCCGGGGTCTGCAGCCTATTAATTATAATTTACAGGAAATGAGTTTTGCCCTGCCGGCAAATAATTCCATTCTTGGCCGTTATTTATACTCAGCGCAAGGTCCTTAGAGGCACGAAATACGCGAACTAATTGCCGAGCCACTCATTAGCTGCGGACGATCTTCGCTCGAAAGGTGTCTATCCTCCCGACTTCAGAAGTTGACGAAAGCGCGGCGGCGTTGTCAAAAGTCTTCCCCGTGCATTCGCGACAAAGGTGCCGCTAGGCATTTTCAGCTGCCTCTGTGACTTGGAAGGCGTCATTCGCTGTGGAACTTCGCCCATGGCTGATCACGCAGGCCAATGCTGCGTATCACCTTCTCTCTCCGCCCTGCGAAAGCCCTCCCTTCCCCGATCCCGCCTACCACCACTCCTACTCTGAATTCGAAAGCGAGGGCACGCCACAAATAGTCTCGATTGTGCGCGTCTCCGCCCTCCCACTCCCCATGGGCCCACCCTTTTTTTCCGTCCCGCTTCTTAGAATCATGGCCCCAGACTTTCCGAGGGTGTTTGCCGTGGAGTTTGTGCTAACGCGAGCCTGCGAGTATACGCGTGTCCTCACTTGCTTTCGGTCCAGTTGAACCAATGGCCGAGGTGGCGGCACTCGTGTGTAGCAATCTGGCGCAGCTCAGAAAGTAAAATATTGGGACGTGTCATACGTAGACTCCGGTAGATGTTGATACCCATTGTTGTCAGTAAGCGTGAATAAATAATCAAGCACATGAGGAGTGAATAATGGTTTTCATGAAATTGTATTATTTTAGGCCGCTGTAAAAATGTATCTCAAATGACCTTTTCATTTTTTTCTTCGACCGTTCATCAGTGTTCGTAGAGGAAATACATAATTAGGCGATTCAGTGAAATGGAAATTTTGTAGTTTTGCGTTGGCTTCTTTCTTTCTGTGTGGTCTTTATTTCTTCCTTTCTAGTCCATTTCTATGTTTTAGCGGAATTCTCATTTAGTTTCGTATCAAAATCAGCCGCGAACTAAATAAGAAAAGTGCTGAATCAATCTTGGCTGTTATTAGAATAAATAGGAGGCTCTCACGGAGGTCGAGGAAGAATTTGTTGATGGACGATGCGGCCAAACTATAACGGGGCGTCCAATTGTCCGAGCGTCTGATTGAAGGTTGCCTCCCTGGTGACACTGGAGGCAGAGCTGTCGTGCATAGCGATTCAATCTTCAGTGGGAAGTCCTCGGCCGGCGAGCGATCGTCCACTCTGTCCCACATTAGGTTTGCTGGGTTCGCGGAATCCTGCGTCTCTTGGATTGTCACGGAACCGTGAAGACACTCTAATCATCTCTAGAGGACGGTTGTCTGTTGCGTTGATCTGCTGGCCCTTGATGCGGTCGGCGAAAACTTTGGTTTCCAACTACCATCTCTTTACCTCCTAGTAGATACGGAATGCCGGGATTGTATCTCGGGAAAATTAATGAAATAGCGTACTTTTCTCATTGCAAATTTTAGTTTTTTTTCTGAATAGGATTATTTATCTGGATGGATCCGAAATACTCGACATGGGAAGTTTTCCATAAAATCCTCTCGAACCTCGCATATGGTTTTTGTTAGATTAAAAAATTGACTATTGTCTTCATTGAAAACTTTTTATGCGAGCATTGTCTTCCCTTCGAAGCGACCTTCGATGCGTATAGTCGTAAAGAGCTATGAGTGCTTGAAAAAAGAGCACTTACTGCTCTCACTAAAATGCATTGCAACAGCTAAGTTCCCTCCTCCACGAAGACAAAAAAGGTCGAGTGAAGGGGAATTTTTTGCAGTTTTGGCGAGGTATTTACCATGAGAAAGCTGGAGGCATTTGTTTGAGTGAAGGCATGCGGGATCATCTCCGGTTATTTCATGCTTATAAAGTATTGATTGGCCGTTAAAAAACTCTGGCTCAAAACTGCCTTAAGTGTGAAATATCCCTGAGTGATCCGACCTTGTGTCCCGGAGAGTGGCTGTTATGCTGTGAGGACTTAAAAATATCACAAATTCGTAGGATAGCGTTTTGGACAATGAACTCGCTCATTTTCTCAGTAGACGATGAGCACGAAGTGCTAAGCTTCTGTTAAAGTTTTCTACGACTTTCCCTTCCCCAAACTTTTAAGTGGCAGCAGAATTTGGGCATCGCGCCAGGGTTGGATGATTCACTCTAAAGAAGGGTTTTAATCGAAATTAAATAGCGTAGAAGGAATAATAATTAGCAAAATAAAGCAGGAAAATCTGTCACAGCCTACCCTACGGAATGCCTAATCCGTGTGTCCTCCCTTGCGTTCCATTATGGTATCTGCTGCTGGCTGATAAAACCTGTTTTAACTTATAGGAAGGAAAGGTTTCATTTTTTTATTATTCTTATCGTGTGCGCCAAAGGTCAAAGTTAGATCAAATATAAGAAGCGGAACCTTTCATCATTTAAACTCCGAGGTAGGCACGCGTCTCCGCTTATGTGTCTTCAAGGTCACGGAAAGAATGTGTCGGTTGCCAATTGTGATGTTGGTATTTTACCAGGAATTCATACAATGGCAGGTACGTGCTCTGTTCCTTCTTCCCGCCTATAAACACTGAGTTCATCATTGCTACTGCACGCACGCTGTTAATTTTCTTATTTCCGCATTTTGACGGGTCTGCATTTGCTCAGATGTTT
Source organism: Platycnemis pennipes (assembly GCA_933228895.1). NCBI lineage: Eukaryota > Metazoa > Arthropoda > Insecta > Odonata > Platycnemididae > Platycnemis > Platycnemis pennipes. The sequence goes on from OW121846.1 coordinate 83,666,507, forward strand.
TTGCAGCCCTAAGCATCGGGAGCAGTGTGCCCCCAAGTTGCCTGAGAGTATTTTGTTCCTTCATCGACTGAAATCTTTGAGATCCCGTTCCTGATGATGCGATGCTATTTACTGAACGAAATATTGCTATTTTGTCTGTGAAATTATTCCGAATAGTGACTAAAGGATTCCGAAACCTTGTTCGGCATCTGAACCCGAGACAGAAGTCGGACCTTTAATTTTCGATTAGCAGACGTGTCTTGATCTTGTCCACGTACCCTTATGTATCTTCAACGTGTATTTATCTGAATTCATCATGAAGGATCGTTAAGTGCCCTGTTAAATATAAATACCTTCACCTATGTCTGTTTATTTTTGGAAATGGACATATCCTAAGCGTATTTATAGGTGTGCCGTTTTATGCCCAAGATATCGACTAAGAAATATTTCATTGCATGGTTACGATTGTAGTGGATGAGCAGTTATGGCTAATTACTGTAGCTATCATGGGATTCATGTTGCTCATTAAAATATTGATAAGAAAATGGTCCAATAAAGACGATAGTTCCCTTATCAACCCAGAATGTTCTGAGGACTCTTGCGTGGAAATACTTCGGCTAAATTTGCCTTCTTTGTTTCTCTTTACTCCTGTTTGTTTACTGAGTGATCAGCGTGATTGAACCATTCGATGGCGAATTATTGCATCCGTATGAAACATAGTTAGTCTTTCCTGTTGTATGTAATGCTATGGACTTTGGGATGCTGAACTCATATCAAAATTGTGTGTTCATTTCTTATTTCTCTGCCCAAGTTGGAGTGGGTTTGTTTAGCGAGCCATATCAGTTGCCTGCAATAAAACCATACTCCTTCCGCGTTGTCATAGTTTTTTCGATTGTTTACATGAATTCCTATCCGGTACATGATAAAGGTGGATATCGTGCTAGTATTAATATTTTCTAATACATTTCATGTTCAAAGTACAATTATGAGTTGGAAGAAAGCAATCTCTACCGCGAAATCTCGTCAAGGAAAGGTTCTATTTCAGTTCTGTATACTTTGCGTCGATCAAGACACATTAAATTTTTTATCCAAGCTATTGCGTTCAATTGAGTGTTGGGAGCATAGGGCAACTTACTTTTATAGTCTCGGCGACTTGTCGGGAGAAGATCCTCAAATTTTTTATACCGCCGATTTGTTGGCGGTAGCTTCAGTGTTCCATGCGGCTTCTTGAATGCGTTGATGTTCAAGCGTTTGTTAGTTATTCAGGGGAGGCGACCGACAGCTGAGGTTGCGCCATTTAGGATAGTTGGGTAATTGGTTAATTGTAGGAAATATTTCAGGTAATGGGGGAAGGGTGGAGATAACTGACTTGGCGTCAGCATTAGCCTGCTTTTAACGACAGGCGCCAAGGGGACCACGGCTTAACGTCCCATCCGACGGACGGAGTACTGAACCTGAAATTCCCACCAATAGGCACTCAAGTGGGGACCGGTTTGCCGCTGAAAAATCTGCCACTGCTGGGAATCTAACCCGTACCAATAAAATCTTTGTGTGGAACGTACAAAGTGGTTTTTCATTTCCAATCGAGTGGTTCCACAAAGTAAAGCCTCAAACTTTGAACCGTACCCTCGGGATGGGAGGCCAGTACTCTAACCACCACACCAACCCGATCCCTATGCTCAAGCGTTTAAATTGTTGGATGATCTTTCCAGCAATTAGGGAAATTTCTATATCTAGTAATCTAAATAATACTTGTATGTAATTTGCTTTTTAATTTGACTGTTTAGAGAAAAGTCGTAATAAATGCACGTTGGTATTGTATTTTGAAAATGATGATTGTTTAATTATTTTTAACTCTAAAGATACATTTCATACGGTTCATACCGTTCCTTACTTATTGCGTTAGTATGTATTTAGAGGGTAGGTGAGGCAGTGACCATTTGGTAGAACCCCACACACCCTGACTCCCAGTCCGGACTCTATGGCTCCGTGTTTATCCCTGCGCTCTTTCAACACAAACGCAATGGGAATGTTTAATCTCCATTTTGCTTTAATGGCACTGGATAGTGCCCCACCGATTCCAACGTTGGCAATGCACATTATCAACAAGTGTTCCTTCCTAAATCGTGAATGTAAAAACATATAGCTTTAGTCTGTGATAATGAACGAAAAGCCTTACACGAATCTGAGGGTGATTTGAATGCTTCGAAAAGAATTCGTATTAATTACGCAGCCAATCAAGAATATCATTCGTAAATCTCAATCATAAAGTTTAGCATTTGGTTGCTTACGTACTGCTCTAGAATTTGCGTGGAGATTTTCAGGCGTAATATTTTTATGTTCTGCGGAATATTGGTCGGATTCTGTTTTACTAAATTATCTCAACCATCCAATATTGAGTCTAATTACCGCTACAATATAACCCTAAACTTCGTACACCGTATGCTGCTGTCATAGCATTGCATGCCATCTTGTCTCTCGCGATTCCTGATCATGTGTAATTTGTCTGAGTCTGTCGCGCCATTAGCTTCCTGGTGTTGAGTTTTGTTTTAGCATCAGACGTTTGACCAGAGAGGTCACCTTATCAGTGTTAGGCTCACAGAAGACAAGCAGCGTTAACAAAACTTTCTTATGTCAAAGTTTCCAGAAAGACATCAAGTGCTCCATATCTGTGACCCGCGAAGCCGGCTTTAAGTGACGGATCGGTGAATGCCATGGTGAAATTTGGTATTTGAGTTGGGTCCTTAACCTCGTTAGTTTCTCCAATCTTGCTGCAATTGATAAAGCTCGTTAATCAGGCCATTTAATTTTATGTTGCCATACGTTTTATCATTAGAGAAAATATTCTTTAATACTACTTAATGTCAACGGTAGTAAACATTTAAATACTAGGCTTTTTTTAGGATCCGTAAATTTTGTCCTTATCTCTTACATGACGTTTATGTTTCGTGCCAAAGATAATATTTGGTCTTTTTTTGTAAATTTCGGGACGAACGCACTCTCAATTTCCAGAATGAACATTGCATACACTCCCGATTTTCCGTTCTAATGACTGGTAAAGAGTGCACGGATAATCTGGAAACACGGATAATCCGCAGTTAGGTTCTTTCCGGATACATTTCTCTACGGTGCGCCGCCAAAATAAATATACTCCCTGAGAGAATAACACAGTTTGCCAATGAAAATATTCTCTCTGCACATAACAGCATTTTATGACAAAAAAGAATCCAGTAGAGCCGTCCGGACCACAAGTAAATGTTCGCAAGCCTCGGGTGGCGGCACGAAGCCTGGCGTAACACATCGGACCAGTCGGTAGGGCCGTAGTGAGAGTCTCGATTGGAGGAAAATAACAAAAGTTTACTCACCTTTGAGACCGCTGCCGATACACTAAATAGATTGGAGGTGCACGGATAATCCACAGCCTGGATGACGCGCGTACGGATAATCGGGAGTTAACTGTTTTCTGAAATTGTGCAGAATCGATTCGCTGAGATATTATTTTACTGTCCGGTGTAAACGATAGGATTAAGTTATTGCATAAGTGTCGTTTAGTTCCGTTTGTATACATCTGTAGCGTAGAGCTGTTGTGTAGAGCGTGATATCTCACATGTGTAACGCATGCACACGATGTTTGAGTTCATCATCCGGTGTCAGTTCTGCTTCAGATGTAAATCAGCCAAATCTCGAGTGTCTACTGTGCACCCGTTAGGATATTCTCCATCACCAATTTGTATCTTTCGAGAAAGGTGTAAAATGAAGTTGGCGACTTGACAAGTTGAGCGACGAAGTTGAATGTGCGCCTCAAACACCTTAGTTTTCCAATTTGTCAACTGAGAACTCCTTTCAGTAGCAAACTATGCTGGAGAAAAGAGCGGAGATCTCTGCAGCAAAATTATTTTAAAAACAGTGTTACTGCCAGTCAGGATTCGACGACAGATTTGCGGATCAGCATCACTCTTGGTCTCTTTCAGGCAATTTTTGAAAGGATTCACGAGTTGGAAAATGTTATTTATCAGTTTGGTGTAACCTATGGTACATGTATTTTGATTAAGGAGGTTAAATCCCCGTCATAGGAGGTCTAATGTAAAGATCGCTTCATTATTAGCAACATCTTATTTTATTTCGGATAGCCTTTTCATAGAGGTTTTCGAATTTTATTTCTATTATTTATCTAGCCTGACCCTTAGTTACATTCAAATGCATTTGCATTTCAGGTGGCAATGATGTCAAAAATCGGCATTCTCTAAATATTCATCAACGCCTTCGTTAATATTCTCTAGATGTATATTTTGTGGAATATTGTGAAAAGTTCAGGGCGTTTCCATAATTTCATTTCAGGTATTTGCATGCGGTTCCTTTAAAATACGGATACGTGCATTCCAGAACCTGATATTTACGTATATGTATTAAGGATCATTTTTCATTGTACTTGTCCAAGAGCAGATGGTTCAGTGACTTGTCGTAAATATTGACCTCTCTTAGAAGGCTTTCCTGCGGAATGCCATTCTCCATCTTTATATAGACCTATCATTAATTCACGACCTTCATTATTTTAATATTAAAAAAAATATTTTCAGTTCTCAGCATAGCCTAGGGAACTCCAAAAATTGTACATACATATGAAGGGATCCGTAGAATTTATTGCAATTGCCTCTTTATTTGAAACTTTATCTTTCTCAAGATTCTATTTACCAGTTTTTTTGTATAAATTATGTTGGTCATTCTCTCATCTTGTTTGACAGATTGTTCGCAGAATATTGTGATTTCTTTGCGAAGGAAGACGTAAACTTCTCTCCTTCAGCCTACAATATGGTTGATTGTTCGCATAAATTCTTACAGCTTGAGTTGGAATTTAATTGGAACTCCGTCTACTATTCTTTCAGCATTCAATTCTGAGGACAATACTAAAGCCGCAGCCACCCGTTACGAGAGTGAGAGAGAGCCCTATGAAATACATCTTCCTACTGTTTCACAATGTTGGGATCGCATTGTGAAGATATGTCAAATTGTTATCACCGGTTTGTGTGTTACGGAGATAAATGTATAAAACGCCGGGATATGTTATGTTGGTATGCAATTGTGGTATACCCAAAGCGTCGTACAAGCACGGTCACCGAATCGACGATGAAATTGTCTTTTATCCAATTCCTTTGATTTCCTTCCTTGGACTTATTCCGTTTGGATAGGAATGCAAAAAGTACACGCGACTCATTGCATCTTTTTGAATCATGAATCACATAACTTTAAGTATCTATGACATGCAAAGTGACTGGCTGCGTTGCTTGCACTGTCGTTCCCAGCCGATATCACAGTGACGCTACTTCACACAGCGGGGACATATGCTCTAGTCTCACAGCTGTGGTTCGGGTAAGTGCCTCAATTGTTCCGAAAGATGCGAGCGGCATGGGTGGGGATGGGGGAAGCGGGGAGCGTTTGCAGGAAGCCTTTTCCCTCCCTCCCTCCAGCCACTCGTGCGGTGAGTAAGAAATCTTGAGGGTGCCGAGGATGGAGGAATCTCCGACGAGTGACTCATCCTCCCCGTTCCCACCGCAAGGTCTCCGTCATTTCCCCACGTCCCCCAACTCTTGTCCTCCTCTTCCCTCGCGTGCAGCCCTTTGCCCCCTTGCCTCTCGTTCCTTCCTCGTTTGCCCATTGTGTCTCGTATCCATTCCTCTCCCGAGCGCGATCTCTTCTAATTCTTCTGCTCTTTTGCTTCCCTCTTCCTCCTGTCCCCTCTCATAGTTGGCTGTGATCGATCTGATTCGCTTCCCCTAGGGCCGTATTGTCATTAAGAGGGCATGGGGGCAGTAGTGGCCGGATCGGGGTGGTTTCATGGCCGAAAAAGATCTTTTTTCTCCGTATGTCTCCTTAGTTGTCCCGCAGCAGTGGGCCCGTCTACATAATTACTCATAGGTTGCCAAGGAGTTGTGGTGAGGGAGACGTCAAGATGATCTGGTCGCTACAAGTAGATAAAAGGACGTGCAAACCCGGCAACTTTCGCTGTGTTTGTTTTCTTTTAGTTTTGTGTGGGAAATTGCGCGGAATATTAGGAAATCAGGTGAATGAGTTTAAGTGGCTGTCGGGTTGAATTTTACAAGTCCGGTTTTCTCCCGGATTGGATTATTATGCGTACTTTTTTGGATTGAATTGAGGCATTGTAATAAAGGATTATTGAAGTCGAGTGTAAAATATGGTCTGGCATTCATCTAGCAAACCAGCGAAGTTGTCCTGCAGAAATTTTCGTCAATACATAAAAAGTACAGCAAATATATTTGGTCACGTCCTATGGATAGTTAACTGTAATTGAGATACTGTTAGAACGTCCCAATCGGGACCAGAAAATCATTGTCGTGGGTCTGAAATTATAGATAGACAGGCATTGTAGACCGTAATTGTTTTTATTAACTAATTCGTAATTAACTCACGGTCAGTTTCGAAGAAAGCGGGCCGTTGTTTCGCCAGTACAGTGTTTTAATATGGGAACTTCATTTCCTGCGCAAGAAAAGGAGTATGTAGATTCAACCCTGACTTGGCAATCTTTATCTATCTTTTTAAAGATTTCTATTTTTAGTATAGATTTTTTTTGAGATATTATCTAGATTGAAATCTCGAAATCGCCGCTGGTGTAGTTGTTGATGAATTGGAATGCGAAATATTTCTGTTGCGTCGTATTAAAGCATTTTTTGGTTTTCAAATTTTCACAATTGCATGATACTCCGCGAGCCTCCGCCGGGACTTTTAGCTGGGGGTTGGAGGACACCGGTCATGCGGCACTTTTGACACAAGTTCATATTATAGCAGGCGTTACACAATGTAATAATTTAATTCTGAGGGACTTATTCGTGTTAATTCATGGGACGTGGAAGGTGATAAGAGTAATTTCATATATGATGGAAAGTGGTGCGTGGGTATTGCGATAATTTTTATCTGAAAACTATATAGTCAGACTTTTATTGTATTTTAGCCAACGTGAATTACATGGGGCGAGTATCGGTATTTTGCTTCGGTATCAAACGAGTACTCACTGAATGAATATCTTTACAGTCGTTTAGCATCTAGAAACCAGCGTTTGTATTCCGGACCTCAGGGTGTTGATACCTTTATGATACTCTCTGCTTGTGTATGAGCATTTTCCACGTAGAACCAACGGATATCCTTCATATTGTGTTCCTGTCAGGAAGTACATAGCCAGCAACGGTTGCAAGGCCTATTGATTCCCGGAATGGTGCCCAAAGGTCGCAGGTTAGAATCCTGCTCAAGGTACAGATTTTTTGTTCATTGTGTCTGCCTTAGGATTTACGTATTGGGTATTTAAGCTAGCAGTGCGATATGAGCTACACTTGGAGCACCTTAAAATATATTTGTTCTGATGGAAATTTCTTCTATCTGCGGTGTGAAGTTATAATCTTTGTTATCTTCCGGGCAGTAAATAGCGCATGATGATGGTAACATTTTCTTTTTTTTAGCATCAATTTTTTTAAACCACAAGTGGCCAAAAATCGTACTTTCTAAGTGACTTGAAAGCATCAAAAAAGCCCCGAAAATAAAAACAGCAGTTCATTTTGCGTAAATGAAAACTATTGTTTTGAATGCTCCTGTACACATTCAGGATAGCAATTCGCCATTGGTAAGCTTTTAAGCAAAAAATGTTTTATGGAGCCTGGGATTTATGTGATTGCACCACTGTAAGAGCAATTGGTTTGGATAGTGCTTGATATGCTAGGTCTGTATTGAGTAATCTACACTTAACTGAATTGTTGCCGGAGGAGAGAAATAGTGCCGCAGGGTGACTCTAGCGCCCGTCTGTCACATCAAGTAATGGGGCTTTGCGTGCAACCATCCAATAAGGTATATGTGATTTATTTTAGGAACTCGCTTCTAAATCGTAAATAAGGACATATTCCATTGACTGAAGTCTCTTTCATGTTAGATGTGTGGCATAGTTTTTAAATTTTATTGTAGGGTAACGATGCATAATTTTCTTCTGAATCATATTTGAATTGTGACTGCCGTTACCTAAAATTCATTCCAGCTCTTACGAGTAAAATATTACTGGTAATCGGTCTCGGCATCGTATCTCAGAGAGGGATGAGGATATTTTTGTTCAAAATCTAGCATACGTATTTTAGAATGTACCCAGTTGGGTTATTTCAATGAAAAGCTAAACTACTTGACACTTCCACGCATTGATAAATAGCCGTAATAAGAAATAGCACGTAAATTTTCAACAAAATAAAATTTACTTTGTTAAATGGTAAATTACTTTGGTAAATTTTATTTCGTTGTGAATTGCACGAATGATTTCTTGATTATATACTATTTCCTCGCAATTTCGCAAGTAGAAATACTCCGCGCAACACTAGATTACTTTATGATGTATTTAAATTTTATATACGTGTATCCACAAATTTTAATCTCTCTCAGGCACTGAAAGTCCGAATGTGTATTATTGTGCAATTCCTACGTGGTTGTATCAACTTATAAAATATCATATTTTCATTCTTTGTGTGCTTTTTGGTGTTGGTACCCGTAAGTTGCCTACACTATTACTGGCTTGTAGATTTGCGATTGTCGCTCGCGTTGGTTTGTTATTCAGGGGAGGCGACCAACAGCTGAGGTCATTTTCGCCATTTAGGATAGGTGGGTGATTGGGCAATGGAAGGAGTTTTCAGGGAACGGAGGAAGGGTGGAGAGAAACCCGGCGTCGGCATTAGCCTACTCTTAACGAAAGGCGCCAAGGGGTCCACGGCTTAGCGTCCCATCCGACGGACGGATTACTGAACCTGAAATGCCCTCCACTAGGCTCTCAAGTGGGGACTGGTTTGCCACTGAAAAATCCGCCACTGTCCGGAATCGTTGTAGCTCGGGTCTCTACACCTGTAACGAACAAACTCTCGTTTCATTTAGTTGGATGAATAAGCCTGTGAACCCGTTACCAATTAGCGCGGAGGGATGATCGTACACATATCGTAGCGACCCACATCTCTCTAGCCTTGAATGTCAGTTTTTTCTTCTATATCGTTGCTTAAATTCATTTTTTGTGGAGCATCTTTCCTAACTTGCTCTGCCAATTTCAGTTAAGATGGTGTTTCGTGGAACTCTTTGTCGTCATTGCCCTGTAGATTATGAATTTCCGTTTTTCGTTGCGTATTATCTCGTCGGTTTGCGGCTTTTGCCGAGATGCATGCCGGGTGACGTTGGTGATAAGATGTGGATCCTGGGTAACGCAAATATCTTTTGCGCTTTGGTTCCGTTATAAACTTGATTATTGCAACAATTTGTATACACAATTTGAAGAAAATTAATCTGGTTTTTCATTCTATATCATTTCGCTACTCTGATCCTTAAGCCCAGGTTTTCTTGAAGAGCAGATTTTTTTGACCTCGGCCTCAACGTTTTGCAAAAGCATAATTTCTGCATTTTACATTGTTAAAGTCTGCTACAAGTCAAATGAAATTGGACTTCATTATCATCTAGGATTTCGCAGCATTTTTAAATCATAATATGCAACTTATAGGTTTCAAATATTTTCTTTGCAGTGGTCCCTCGGCCATCAACTGCCTAGGTTCCCCGAGCTGGACGAACTATTACCCATAATCGTAACATTTAAATCTACTTCAATATTCCTTCTGTTTTCATAACGGAGTTATAAATGCAGCAAGTGTTATTAACTACTTTGCAACTTAGTTAAGAGAGGAATTCCGTTAATATGAAGAGGTTGGTCGATAGAAGAATGGAGGGAGGGCTGCGTCAAACCAATCCTAAGATATTGGATTGTTGACCCTGACTTAGCTAAGTTGTTCGTGAAATTTTTCCATTATTTACCATTTCAACCTTCCGTTGATTCCTTCGCAGCTTTTCATTTTTGAAGTGTCTATAAACTTCGTTATAGGGATGCACACTCTCCCGCTTTTCTTATTGATCAGTGCTCTAGGTTTTCATTTCACGGAACGATATGATTGGTATTATCTGAAGGGCATATTCTAGTGGTGACGGTAGCAAATATTGAAGGCTGTGTCCGAACAATTGACTCAGAAGTTAAGATCTGAGGTGACCTCTCGTTGGTGTTATCATCTCCGATGCTGTGGTTGTTTCTGTACCATAATGGACTACGAGCTTGAAGTGTTGGAAGGGGTGGTGCATTCGTGTGACTCCTAAACTTGAACTGGTTGGAACGATGATCATTGCTGCTTATGGGGCTAAATAGTTTGAGAAATAGGAATCAAACGAAAGATATTCCCACGCAGCGTTTGTTTTGATTGAGCCACAAAAATTATTTTAGCGCAATGTAGTGGTGTCACGTTACAAGTAATTGCGAGCCCAGCAGCGGTAAATGTATAAATGGAATCATCAACTGGAAATTATAGAAGAGCATTCAACTTCTTGTGACTGGGTTTACGAAAAGGGGAAAATTTGACTCGGTTGGTAGTAGCTAATGAAAGGAAGAATAGTTGTGGCGCCAGGATACCTTTTGGTGAAGTCTTCTCGGGATTTTCACCGGGATAAATATTTATGTAACACCAACGTTTCCACGGACGACTCGTCCATCGTCTTCAGGGTGAGTGAGTTAATTAAAGCCGTTGACGTATCTATAAACGGTTGCAACAATCAGGTTACCCCTGATTGGCTGGAAGGATCTTCGAAATTTGGATAAAAAGGAGGAGTTCTATCGTTTTTTATTTTATTTAAAATGGGATTCCACGAATTGCTAAGTTTATAACCCGCGTCTCGATTAAAATTATTTTTTTTAGCCGGACCTCAATGGCCTCCTTAGCAAACCTGTCCCAGAAGTTGTTGGAACGGCAGATTAATTTTGCGCTATCCCATTTTATCCTGTGGTCCCGAGTAATACTGTGTTCAGCCACAGCAGACTTGCCTGGTTGTCCAAGCCTAAAATGCCTGTGATTCTCCTTAAGCTTGGTGGCTATCGTTGTGGCCAAGTCTCCCCCACGTAGACTTAGCCACATTCGCAAGAGATATGGTAGAAATCAGGGGTCACTAGGCCTACGGGGTCCTTCACCTTAACTAGTTGGTATCTCAGTTTACTAATTGGTTTATGAACCATATCTATGTTGTATCTCTTGAGAATTCTCGAGATCTTGGCAGAGACTGTTGACAAATACGACAAAACGGCCCTGGCTACAGGTTTCGGCTTTTCATCTTCTTCCGACCCATTGAAAGTTCTTTTAATTGCCGAAGAGAGTGCCGGTCGCTGTATCCAATTTTCTAGAATGTTGTCTTCAGATACCTCAACTCATCAGGAAGACTCTCGGTGTCAGCTATGGCCTTGGCTCGATGTACTAAGGTTGATAGTACCTCTACTCTGTGGAAGGGGTGGTGATGGCTGTGAGCATTCAGATATGTGATCATGTAGATCTGAGTGCGTCGGCTTGCGGTATACACTATGTCCCAGGCCGCCATTACTCTTCCGATGGATCAAGATATCGAGAAATGGAATTTTGCTGTTTTTTCTCTCTCCATTGTAAACTGGATATTTTTATGTTGGTCATTCATATGGCTTAAAAACTTCATTAAAGCCTCAGACCTCTGGGGCCAAATGAGAAAGGTATCATCCACATAACAGAAAAATACCTTGGGCGTAGAGGAGCTTTGGAAATTGCCTTCGCCTCAAAATATTCCATATAAAAATTTGCGATGGCTGGAAACAGAGGAGATCCCATAGTAACTCCGTCCGTTTGTTCGAAAAATTGGCCATTATATTTTAAATAAGTAGATGTCAGTACGTGATGGAATAATTGTACCGTGTTGTCGTCGAAAATATTTTTCAGCAACTCAATGGTGTCAGCGAGTGGCACGCGAGTAAAGAAGGACACGATATCTGCTGACAATATAAGCTGGCCAAAAATAATACCAAAATAATTCGCCGGGAAAGAATTAAATCTATCTAAATTAAACTATGTTAATTTCCTGTGGTTTGTGTTACGAAAATACCCAAATAGCCATAGCCAAAATCATAATCCCGCTACTATTTATAATAACGCCATACATTAACAACGCCGATTCACTTTTTCTCTATCCTTCAGTCTTACCAACATGCTGGGTTTATGAGGTTTAATACGCTCATTTCGTATATTATGCATTCCAGTGCCACGAGCATAAATAAATTGAAATAATTTCAAGTCAGATAACTAGTTGAAAAACAATTGATGGTGGATGTCGCAATTTTTATTCCTGCAAATTAAAAAAAAAGTACGCTATACTCATTGTAGTGGCAGTACAATTCTACGGGATTTGTGTGTACTGAGTACTTGGGTCTGTTCATTTATATATAGTTGAACATGAGCTAACAGTACTGCTGCAACAAGTGAGGAAGCCTAGCTCGCCCATTATTCTGCCAAATGATTGATCATTGATAACACTTCTTTGAAGGGTCTAAGTAAGTCATGTCTGACATATAGCATGTTATTATGAGAGCAAACGGTATTGGCAAAGACGCCATTGACTATACATGTTCGTAGGTCAGCAGGCTGACGATATATGTCGGCATAATACATTTTCTTTGACATGATCCAAACCCGCGCTAATGGATGGTGATCGAGGTGTAATGAGACGTAAAATACACCTTGGAAAAATTCTGTTCATCGGATAAGTTTCTAGCCGTGGTAGTTCGGTGACGCTCTGGTCTGGCAACTCATTGGCCGCGGATTCGAATCCCGCCTAGGGCATGGATGTTGTGTTTATCCTAAGATTTTAGTCGTACGATAGACCCTTAAGATCTTATGTTAGACGGAGCGATATAACCTTAACCTTTGGAGCACTTAAAACCCAAGACTACTACTTACTACTCGAATCATTTTTTGAAGTAGAAAAACCTACTTTCCGCTCTAACCATTTTTGCCTAAATCCTCAAGTCAAAATATTAACTTTTGGCTCAGGTGCTAGTCACTATAAAATGCCAGATCATTTCCCACTCTCTACGTAATTTCCCAATCTCTACGTCATTAAAACTTCGTGCTCAATGTTTCAGGGGTAAGTTGCCTGCTGAGGAGCGCTAAATGTTGGCAGTTTAGAATTATAAACCACAATGATTTTTCATATTGTGGGGTCCAGTGTGTGGGATCTTGTTAACTAACTGTTGTGATGCTATGCAGATGTCAGTGGAAAGGCTGTAAAGTGCCCATATTTGTTCTATGGAACATTAGCATCCGATTCTTTAATTCTGAATTTCATCCTGCCGACGCCAGATCAGGTGTTAAAGATGTCTCAATGCACTCTGCACTGTGGCAAAAAAGGTTCATCAACGCATCGCAATTATTGTTTCGCCAAAGCTCAGGAGAAAAGGGAAATACCCATCGTGTGAGAAAAGATAAGGTTTTGTTGGGAGCAAAAAATTGCGGGCATTTCCTTCACATGAATGACAGAACAGCAAAATTGAACATTGTGATATATGTTTACTCCTGATCTCCTGATAAAATTCAGGTGAAAGATACACGACAGCTCCGTTGAATTGCCTTCTAACTTTCACGTAGGAGAGAGTACCTAATATATTCTTCGGGCAGCATTGACTCTTTATGTCTTATCACATCGCTGTTACATAACGTTAAATGAGGAATATTGTTCCCCGTATTCCAACTTTCTTAGTCCTCACGTGTTATTATTATTTTTATTCCGATAAGTTTTCGATCTAACTATCGTTAATAGATCAATCTTCTCTGAACCTTGTTAATCTGCTCTACGCTTGATTAGTTTCTTTTCTAAGATCAATTACTATTCTCCCCCAAGCGTAATGAAGCTGGCAAACGTTTTATCTCATGGGCAAAAGCTAGGCATGCAGGTCTCATCAAGCGTTTATCAGCAAGCCTTAAGATAAAACTGTGGTCTTTTCATTAGACATCAGTGAAGGGCAACTCATTTCTGAAGAAACACGGGTATTGTTTTAGATAATAGATATTTGAGCGTAACCGGCCAATGGGAGAGCAAAGCGCAGTGATTAAGTCGATAATGCTATTTTTTTTAACTAGAACCATATCCATGGGGAAAACAGACGCTCAGTCAGCATTGGGTGTTTGTGATCATTGCGCTTGACTTGCGTTGCGATTACCTAAGAAAAAACTCAGGCCAGTAATTATTTGCGTAGTAAATTCAGTGAGATTACTGTTTTAGATAGGCAAATACTAGCCATGGCTCTCGGGTGAAATTCTATCCCGTGCTGTATTCGACCAAATTTTCACTGATATCTGTTGAAATAAATGGCATCAGTATGAACGTGAGCTTTCTGTCACCGTTTGGAATATCCCGCTATTAAAAAGAATCAGATAAAAGCGGCAGTAACAAGTTCTGAACCATGGCTTAGTTAAGCTTGTACGCTGTTAGGAGTATCACTGCTCGAACTAATCTTTTTCTCTCGGATATTTCTTGGGTTTGCTGGTGCAGGAAAATGAACAAATAAATTTTTGAAGCATGAATCAGTCAATCCCAAGCTATGGCCTCGGATCAATAAAAGATTTTCCGTTTCCGAAGAAATTCTTCGTGAATTTTATCTAACTTTCATTCTGTTCAATTTATTATGCTCACCGGTTTAAAGTTGAAATGGGGGATCGGGTTTTGTGTGGTGGCTAGAGTACTGACCTCCCATCCCGAGGGCCAGATTTAGAATCCCGGCGCTGGCGGATTTTTCATTGGTACACCGGTCCCTACTGGAGTGCCTTGTGGAAAGCACTTCTAGTCCAGTACTCCGTCCGTCGGATGGAACGTTTAAGCCGTGGCCCCCTTGGCGTTTACGTGAAGTGCAGGCTAATGCCGTTTAACTACACCCTTCTTCCGTTCCTAAAAAAATCTTACCTTTACCCAGATACCCACCTATCCTTTCTGGCTCAAATGGCCTCAGTTGTCGGTCGGCTTCCCCAAATAACCAACTAACTTAACTAACGAAGGTGAAATGAGTGACCGGTCAAGAAGGCTCACACTTGAGGAGGTGGTGCTGGGAATTAGCTAGGTCGCTTGTTGCGCGGCGACATGCAGCACATTGTAGAGGAAGCGCCAAAATCGCTCTGCGTTACAAATGAACGACCGCCGATTTCGATGCTTCGCCCACCGGGCGCCAACGTTGAGCGATGAAAACCGAGCTATCACCGTAAGGACGCGTTCCGACTCCTCGATGACCCCCGTGTGCCACAGAATAGCTCGCGTGCCTATCTCCATGCTGGCGCGGGCGTGGGACTCGCCGTTTCATTTTCTCTCGTTATCGCGTCCTGCTAGTCCTGCTGCGAGATGAGACGGGCAAACAGCAGCTGGCGAAGCCGTCGTGATCTCTCGTCGCGAAATCTTTGCCCCCTTCCCCCCGCTAAGTGGGCAGTCGCCCTCCGCACTCTCTGCCCCGCGATACTCTCGGTGCCTGACGCGTTCATCCACTCCCGTGCGCTAATCGAATGGGTGGATAGTGTGGGGAGATGCTGACACGCGTGTTTTTTTCTGATCCCCACTCCTGGCTATGTGCTCCCGAAGGATCTTAAATTTTGTCCATCTTTAGCGTTCCTCGGCAGTTTGTAATTCTTTCTGTACAGGGCATGTTCGCTGTTAATGGTTGTATTCCTCTTCAATGTAGTTAAACAGCCTCCGTCGGGAGTGCCGGTCTCCATCGATAGATGGTAAAATGGTCGCATATATCAAGTGACTTTCATTTACACTTGCATGTAATTAATGAAAAGACATCGCACAGTAATCTTATAACCAGGAGGCAAGATTTAATTGCTCATAAATGATTCATTCTGTTGAATCTAAAATAAGGAAAGGAGTTTCATAAAAGCGTTTTGTTTTCGTCCTACCTTTTAAAATAACAAGTTGCAGCAAATAGTTTAGGCAATCTTCTGAGGACTAGTTTCACTCTGCCCCTATTAACAAAGAAAGGCTTGCCTGTGCTTGCCCGTAGATTTATCTTTTTAATTTTATATGCATGGTTATTTTTTCCCATAAAGCTAAGTTTCTTCTGACAATTCTCAAATATCTTTTCACACGTTGTCTCATGCATACGCTAATACACACATTGATAAATTGTTCTCGCCATTTTGACAAAAGGATCCGCTCCCAAATATGTTGGAATTTTAGAAATCCCATAATGATTTTATAATATACCTCTCTCACAAAACCTTTAAGTGACAAACGAGCTGCCATCCTTTATACCACCTCCATGATTTTTATTTTAACTCTTCCTGCAAGGAACCCATAAATTTGAGGTATGCTTTGATTAGCCAAATCATCTCTCTCTGGCGTAATATTTTTAGCTAGTTTTCAAGTTAATTTCCAAGTTTCATCTTATAAAATTTATGGTTCGTTTTACCCCATGTAAATACAGTTTTGAGTAAGTTTACCTCCAGTTTCAATATTTTGCCTTGTTATTTGCAGTGATCCATGGATGCAACTCGTTCAGTATGATGATTTTTGTTTTTCTTTTGGTGTAATTTGTTATTGAGGTATAAATATTAATATTCAGGTACATGAAAATTCCTTTCGTTTTAGTCATTCAGTCAACCATCCCTAGCCAGGTATTTGTGGTAGGCAAAGTGGTCATCTTGGCCGTTGGAGCACTTAAAACCCAAGACTACTACTACTGTTTAATTTTAGTGTAAAAGATGCGAGAGTGTTCGAATGGCTTCATTTCGAGTGTAACGTTGTCAGTGTGGTTATTATTGACTTTTTCCAGGCAGTGGTCCAAATTACGCGGACTTGTGGGGCCCTCGAAGCGACCGACACCATTTAAAGGTGTTCACCCAAAACTTTGTGCGTCTTGTCCTGAGGAAATTCGTATTTTCCGGAGAAATATGTTTTACTTTTTCTTCTGTTTATTCATCTCACCTCTTGTCGCAGATACCTGTACCTATGCTCGCCGTCAGCGGTGGAAGCTGATTGCAGGCTTCACGTAAATTATGTTTCCAGTCTAATTCTCAATTGCGTTAAATGGTTGGAATCTGTGTCAAAAGGCTGAAGTACTGGCAGCGTATACTCCATAAAATCATCATTCACATTCCAGAAATCAACAGCATTACTGCATGCAAGTCTTGCCCGTGCTTTATCATAATTACCGTCATCTTAAATGTTCTCAAAACGTCATTGCTCTGTGATCAGCTTTTCCTTTTTACCTTTCAAGAGATTGAATTTTTTAATTAATTTTATCCTTATTGTAAGTCCAATGACTAAGTCATCTACATGTATAGGTATATAGGTAATGGAACGTAAATAATATGGTGAGTATGAATTCATATACGTGAGATTTCTAGCCAAATAATGCCTATAGTGTAATTAGTAATCTTTTACCCTGATTACTCGGTTGTTATCGTAGGTTTGGGTGATCCCGATTCTAATTAGGCTGTAACCACTCTTTCATGGCAAGTATTGTATCAGCCTTTTCATTCTCCCACGCTGTATGTTGAAAATATACTCCTGACTTCGACGTCTGTAGTCCGCAGATAGAGATGTTATTCATATGAAGCTACCAGAAGTAATACTTCTTCATCAGAACATAAATTGAATGCTTCCGTCGAATTTGATCGTGTGACCTTATTTATTTGGAATGCGTACAATTTGCACTCTGAGCTGGTTGATATACCTGTGGTGGACTGATTTGTCTTTGGAAATTTTACTTAATCTTTCCTAAAGCTGTTGGTAGAGAATTTTGAAATGAGGTTATACATTTATTTATATTACCCGGCAAGTTGTGGCTAGACGTATGGCAGAGGGTGTTCGATCAACAGCCGCTAAAGGTGGGGAAAAGAGAAGGAGTTGGAAAGGATTAAGGTGGAAGGTAGATGTTTCTCTGGTTCTTTTGTTGGACTGTTTTATCGTGATCGGGAATAGTCTGTGGTAAAAAGGATGGGAAATAATCTTTTGTTCTTACGCCTCTTAAGGATTCAACGATAAGAAAATCCCACGGATAAATTCTTATCTCTTGTCCATGATTCTTATCATCAGAATCAAGTCTTGGATTGTTTTGAAAATCATACAGTATTCCCTATATAATTGTAAATTTTACCTTTAAGGAAATACGGTATTTTGTCTCGGTGGTGGTGAAACAGAAATTAATAAATTTAATTTCGGTGTCTCATCTTGAGTGAAGGTTAAAACGTGAGTAGTAGGATAAGGTTGAGGCTCTTCTTTCGTTGAGACTGAGTAGGATGTGGTAGTCTTCAAAAATATTAGTTAAAAAAATGTAACTAATAAAATCTAAGCGATTGGGGTGTTTTAGTGCTACGAAACTTGAAATAAGTGGCTAAGTAAGTTCGTGTGAGAGATACCCCAATTAGATAATTCTTGTTTTGAGTAGTCGAGTTTGAGGATTCTGATTTCTTCTCCGCAAAATATGGCACATTGGTGAAAATTTGTGAACGTAGCAGTCGGACGAATTGTTGCAGTATTTCACGTTCTATTCCTTTATGTCGTCAAAATCGTGAAAAAAAAACTCCGTTGCGTTTTCGATGGAGTCAATTGGCACGTGACCGACATGGTTCGGTTACAACGGGATTTATAAGGCTTGTCTCTTCCAAAAGTTTTTGAAAGGAAAACGATAGATTTCCAAAACTCTTACTTAATGATTGCATTTGATTCGCTGCGAGGAATCAAGGCCTTAAGGATTTTATTTTTCCATGTAAAGAATGGCTACAAATTAGGTCTTGATATGTGACGTAGTGTACTCTATGTGTATGTCCATTTCAGACATCTTTAGGCAACAAAGTATGTAAATAGTTTCAAAAATGGACGGGCTCATGGAGTGACCGGTTG
Source organism: Platycnemis pennipes (assembly GCA_933228895.1). NCBI lineage: Eukaryota > Metazoa > Arthropoda > Insecta > Odonata > Platycnemididae > Platycnemis > Platycnemis pennipes. The sequence continues at coordinate 83,685,218 of OW121846.1, forward strand.
TTAGAAACCTTTTATTGTCCTTCATCATACCGCTCGTGAATATTCAGTCAGAATCTTTGTCATTTCTCAGCTCGTCTCGGGGTATCTTTGGTAGGACCATTTCATTCCTCCAGTATTGGGCTATGCGATGTTTAATTATCATAGATAAGCCATCGACTTTTAAGAAAAAATGAACTAAATGGCGACTATGTATCCCTCTAGCAGTATTTATCGCCAGTCGATAGCTTCAAATTCGTCTGTATCGAGGTGTAAAATAACGACTCCCATCCGATATATCATCGCATCGTATCACAACTATGGTTCCAGCTATCACGTTCCACGCCTATACTATCATTTCAACGTATTTTATTTTTCTGATCTCATTTCCGTCTCGGGATTCATCCTTGTCTACTACCTTAGGCACCTTTTTTGTCCAACGCTTTTACCGTTTCATTTTCAGCTAGGTCTCGCAAGTTGTAAATGTATCGTGCTAGTTTATCTTCACTTCTTGGTAGTTTTATCCGTGTACTTCTTTAGTTACCAATCTTGTATGAACTTCATCATTTAGAAAGAAATTTAACTTTCAAGTAACACATCTTTAGGACTAAATTATTATTTTTCAAGTCTCCCTGGTTCTCCCTAACTTTTAGTTCCAATCCTGCATTACTTCTAGAATGAATATTATCACGAAGGTGAGAAAACTATTCTGCTTTTTCCAATTGGATTTCGAAGACGTAGTTTTCTGATCGTAAAAAGTACAATTGAGTTTATGGCCATGCGACCGACCTCATATTTTGTCTCAGTTTCTCGCTGTAATGCACGAGCAACTTGATTTCCTGCTTGATAGCGAAAGTGCCCCGCCAGGTTCATAGAAATGTAACGGCTTTCGTTCGGTGTTTGACCTTTAAATCATGAGAGTTAATTTCGAGTTTTCTAATTTCAAAACACGCCGTCGTGATGTTTAGACATACGTCATGCGTGGATGTGCCGTGGGTGGCTAACTGAAGATAAAAAAATTCATATTACAAATGAGTTTATTGCTCCGTGCGGCTGAATTTTGTCTTTTTTTTTTAAGAGTACCGGTTCTGATCGAGAAATGACTTATCAGCCGGTGGCCTACTCCCATAAATTCGCCGCACACCGAGAGTAGTAGAGGCCACATCCATTTCTCAAACCGCCTTCAGCATAGGCGAAGTGAAAGTTTCCCCTCTCCTTTCCCTCTCGACAAAGTAGAGCTGATGCCTTGCTGCACCTCTCCCGCCCCCCCCATCCCCATTCGCCTCCCTCCTCTTCCCACCGCCGCTCTCCTCCACTCAGAATTAATGCGATGCGAGACCTAAGGGTCTGAATTTCGCTCGAGACCAATGTCATCCACCCGCATCCATAGCCTGAGCCCACCGTCCTCGGTTCACACGCTTTCGTCCTCTAGATGTCGTACGTAAAATTAGCCCCTTTTATCACTTTCCAGTAGATTGGTACCTGATGGGTGGAGTGGATAACGCCCTGGCTTCCCACCCGTATGTACCGACCTCGATTCCCGTAGTGGTCGGGGTTTTCCGGTGGCATTCTGGTCCACACCCAAGGCAGGATCAAGACTTCGAAAGAATTCCACTTCAGCTTTCCTCTACCAACCTCGCGATTCTTGGAACGTTGGCGTGGCGGGGTGAATCCGTGGGTAACGTCTTCTTGAATTCCTGGGGAGTGTCTTATTTTAACAATCTCGTTGGATCGTGTCCACCGTATGGGTAGTGAGAATGTTTTGATCTTTCAATGCCTTTGTTGATATCAGGGTAGAGGCACGGTATTGTGGGTTTTGCTTCACCTTGTCCGACAATATGAAGACCGACATGTGTGATGTTGCGTGGATGTCTCTTATATTGCAAGTGTTATGAAATTTTTGATGAAATGTCAACACGTGGTTTTGGGGAAGAGGACATTTCAATGGTTGCTGCAGCTACCTGTGATGAAATGTGTATAATTTCGCGTGACATGTGGTAGTAGGGAAACTCTCCCGTTCCTAAATAAATGATATATATGCTATGTGGATTTGCATCGAATCGCTCCTTTAAAATATTCTTCATTATATTTGTGACCGTTCAAATCAATTTATCCTGTTATTCTCTATAACGAAATAATTAAAAGAATTTGTTGCTTGGAGTGAGGTGGAGCATGGAAACGTAGGTTTTTTTATCCACCTTAATCCTACTGTTGAACACCGATAAAATAAACCATAAATTGATCGTCATATTACAAAAGTGCAAAGCAGCAATTCATTACGAAAATAATAGTTCCTAATTCTTGATTAAAACTGGGTCAAAACTGGGATTAGGGTCAAACCTGGTATAGAACGCGGGATACACCCGAAAAACAAACATACGTCTATAATAGTTCCTGTTTTTGCCCGAAATGCCCTGATGCAGAATATTCAAAATGAGCATCGAGCTATTTCGGAAACTTTTTATCCATTCATTTTGCCCACTGGATGTTGTGATTTAAGTTAGCCCATGTCCCATGTAGTATTGATATCCCATGAAAAAATTAATGCGTATTATGATTTATTCTTAATGGGGAATCGGGGTGGTGTAGTGGCTAGAGTGCTGGTTTCCCGTCCTGAGGGCCCGGGTTTTAATCCCAGCAGTGGTAGATGTTTCAATGGACTACCGGTCCCAACTTGAATGCTGTGTGGAGAGTACATCAAGTTCAGTACTCCGCCCGTCGGGTGGGACGGTAAACCGTGGACCCCTTGGAACCTTTCGTTAAGATCAGGCTAATGCCGACTCGCGGGTTTCTTTTCACCCTTCCTCCACTCACTAAAATATCCACCTCTGGCCGATTACCCACCTAACAGTAATGGCAAAAAATTACCATTGCCGTTAGTTTCCAGTCGCCTACCCTAGCAATAGCAAAAACCTTAATTATCCCTCTGGTGAAAAATTCCGCGATGGCATTGTGTCTGCAAATGTGGAAGCAGTTAAATTTTTGGGAGCCGAACGACTCCGTGATTTTTTTCTCTGGTATTACTATTAGCCACCCTAAGCTTTTCCGAGTTTTCATAGAGGCGACCAACTGTGTGCGAGGTTAGATTCGAACCAGCCGTCAAATGAAAGTCAAGCAAGCGTGTAACTCCAGTGGTAATCCATTATTTTTATGGGGTTGTATTAAATTGTTATTGATCAAGGAAGTTTCCCTGGAATTGAAAGTTAGAGCTTCCGTTCTCAGGTACCTATGGACCGGAAATTTTATTAATTACGTTTGGCAGTACAGTAGATGTAATGTTTACGTACACCTGCTCTTAGTCAATGCCCTTCAAATGGTAACCCTCCAGTGTGAGAACGGGTGCGGAGTGAAAGTCAATTTATGAACGTCGCGTATTTTATAGGTTAATTTTCCATCGCATCGTGCATGAAGCTTTGCTGAGATATTTTTTATTTGAGAACTATCGTACGTTACTTGATACTATGTTATGACACCTCGTAATCGCTATTAGCTGTCAATTGAAGAATATTTTGTTTAACTTGTGGCTCGAAAACAAGGCGAATTTGGCTAATGATGCGATTCTAATGATTCATACTTATCATATTGAAGTTATAATGTAAAAGTAGAATATGTTAACAGGTATTTGCTATAAAATTGAAGAAAAAGTTATCAGTGGAATACAGTAGAGTACAGCAATTCAATTGAATGATAATATTTGTCGCTCCAAGGATAACACAACAATTGTAGTGGAGAGGTAACTTGTGTAACTCCAGTTAGGAGGACAATGACTTTTTTGAACGTTAGTTTTGCTCTCTGAGGGTGGAGAACGTATCATTTACATACGTGGCCTCACGGCGTGTCATACATCGTGCAAAGTGGGTATTTTCCTTTTCCTTGTGATACGCTTTAGTTTCCTTGGCATTTCGGGTTAATAGAAAATTTTTCCGCGTGTATTATCGATTAAGACTTGATTTGAACCTGGGTCACACCGGATTAAGTCTTTACGTTCCTCCCACCAAATTGTCACTCCAGCCGTGTGTGATGTCAATTCATTAGACATTTTGCTCTACATGGTATCACGTCCTCGAGGGGATCGGGTTGGTGTGGTGGCTAGAGTACTGGCCTCCCATCCCGAGGGTCTGGGTTCGATTTCCGACAGTGGCGAATTTTTCTGCGGAAAAGTGGTCCCCACTTGAGTGAGTGGTGAGCATTTCAAGTTCAGTATTCCGTCCGTCGGATGGGACGTTAAGCTGTGCTCCCCTTGGCGCCTTTCGTTAAGAGTAGGGTAATGCCGACGCCTGGTTTCTCTCCACCCTTCCTCCGTTCCCTTAAAACTCCTATCATTACCCAATTACCAACCTATCCTAAATGGCTCAAATGACCTCAGCTGTCGGTTACCTCCCCTGAATAACCAACCAACGAACTCGAGAAAATCATATCAGATAGGCTGTGTCTGAATTGTTGGAATGTGGCGATATTGTTGCTTTCTCAGTTTTTGTACTTATTTTTACTCTGGTCAGACTTTATCCAAGTTCGTATGGAGAAACGCTCTTTGAATTCCCCTTTCAATATCTCTCCTATTCCTTTTCACTCTTCCTCTTTTGACATGTCCGCTCGCTTTCTGTATCCTTCCCCTTACCTCTTCACAAGCCGCACACTCCGCCCTATACTTCCCCACTCCTTTCCTCCGAAATGCTCCCACCCGGCTCTTCTGTAGTTTACATGGTCACTGTACACCCATTCAAGCAAATTTCCCGCAAAACAAAAGAGAACGTGCCAATTCGATGGCTTTAGGGTATTTTTTCATCTCCTAGAATGAGGGAATATAGCTGTGTAGCTTCGATTAGTGGACGGAGAGAGTCGAGAGTTCGTGCAATTACATCTTGTCTGCTATATTTGAATATTTTGAGTCGCCGGGAGTCTGCGTCCCGTTTATTATTGGCGGATGAAGAGTATTTCGTAGTGGATTAATGGATTTCAGTTGTAAAAGGTGACATGAAGTGTCGAGGCGTGGTTCTCAATCTTGTTAGCCCCACATTTTTGGATTCATCAGCTGCTTAGTGATTTTAAATCGCGGGAGATGGAAGAACCCCTAATATTTTCATTTTTAAAAGAGAATTTGCATATGAAGCCCCTACGTAAGACTGTCATTGTGAGTGAAATAAGTTATCGATCTCTATCAGTAATGTTTTTTTAATTATTTGGTTTTTCGCAATTTTATATTTTGACCCGAAAAAACTTCTAAAAAGTGAAGGATTTGCATTTGAAATACAATTATTTATATTTGAACAGCATTTGAATTAATGTGGCACGTCTGCTTTCAGTAAGGAAGTGTAGGAAGAAATGAAATGTCTAATAAGTTATTTTTGGTCTAACGGAAACCAACATGCCTTAAATGAGTTGTGGACAGGCAATATTTTATACTAGATTATGGAAGAATTACAGTTTTTGTCGAATAAATTCTTATTTATGGTTACCTGCGCCATTGTCGTGCTACTTTTCGAAATGCCGTTTCCCTATCCTTTCGCCGCGATGAAGTATCGTCGGTAGTCTTTGTGCCTTCTTTTTCTTAGAACATCTGGTGTAGGTCTTTTGTCTTTTGTTTTTTGTTTGCCCTTTTTCCCCGATCTTTGCTCCATGGAGATCATAGAGTGCGCATCTGCAGCTGAGGACTTCCTGCTTTAATGGTGATTAGCCCGACGCATTATCCTGCTCGTAGGGGTCGTATTTTGACTCATTGAAGCTTATTGTCGACTTTTTTTTACCTTTTATGTGCCTGTTTTCTAGTGTTGCATGTATACTAGTTGGCTGTTTCCAAGGGTTCTCATTGATTTGGTTCAGTAGTAGGCCTTTCTTGCAAGTTATGTGGAAGTGTTGGTTCCTTGACCTGCTTGCATCAGCACGGCATAGATTTACGTTTTAAGTCAGCAGGGATATATTATGTTCTGATGCTTCATGACGCTTTCTTTTTTGTCAAGAGGAATCTGACATAAGAGACCAGAATTAAAAAAAAATATTTATGAAGTCATTAGGAAAATAGGTAATCTCCGGTTCACGTCAAGCACTCCATTGGCTGGGATCCTGCCATTTAGACAACAGAAGGATATTTGTGTGTTTGGATTTCTCGCAGTTTGGATTAATGTCTGCTATCTCGGGTTGAGTAGAAATATGCTCCGTAATATAGCTTGTGACTTGTACCGATCATTGTTCTTCTGTTAGAGCCAGCTTTTTCTGTGTCGTAGGTTATGCCGTCCAATCTGCGTCAATGTCTACATAAAGCGCTGCTGACGAATCTTATTTAGACGAAAGGAATGTCAAATTGAAATTTGCAACGACTTCAGGATGAGTAACGGTGTATTTTAACTCGACTTCTGTTTTTGCTTGCTGTGATATACGGTGGCATGGAACTAAGATGCAGATGATATTATAGAAGGCAGCCGCAGAGTTTTTAAATTTTCATCCACGACTGGTTAGTGCACTGTCGGATACTGATCAGAGCGCCGTAGTTAAAATTCTGAGGAACCTTCTGGACACATTCCGATTATTTCCCGCTTAGAATTTTTTCTTGGGAAATTCTTTAAGATATTTTTTCTTTAAGATGTCTTTGGGAAATCTCAGACTGTGCAGCTTTTCAGAGAAATGAACTGCCACCACCCCTTTCTCGAGTGAATTTTACTCGTCGTTGGGCTTAGTACTAGGTGACTTCTATCTTCACCCCTGAAATTAACTTAGGGGTGGAAGACTTAGGTTTATTTTAACGCACATGTAGCGCAACTGGATGTTTCGCCATCTCTTAATTACTCAAGTGTGTCAATCCTGCCTTTCTGGAGATCCCTAAGTTTCGCAATTTAGGGATTTCGCAATGAAACACAGCATCTGTCCTTCGCTTAGCTTGGAAGTATAACTAGTTTCTTTCTATGAAAAGGGTGCTATTCAAATATGACGCACTGCTGCCATTCTATTTTGTTTCTATTCGTATTGTGTAGAAAGATGACTCGTTGAATGTTTAATCGCATGCTTTTTACCCGTTTCACTCTGGTTTCCGGAAGAGTTCCGTCGTGTATACTGCATTGCTTTCAGTACCTGACGATTTCAATGTAGCTGTATAAAATATAATGCTTATTATTTATGTTATTTTTACTTTGATTAGGAATGTATTTCCGCGTGTTGATCATAACATGCTTCTACTATAGATAACTTTAAAAATTTCTTGCAGTGCTTTGTTTTTGTTTTTGCACAACTTTCAGTGAATAAAATAAGTAGTTAAAGTCCTGATTGGTAAGTACTTCAATGCTGTCTCTGATCCTTGGTGTTCCTTAGAATTCTGTTGTTGGACCACTTCTACTTTTTTACGTCGTGAGTTTCTAAAAAGACTGCAACACTAGCAATATAGTTTCTGCGGATAATTTATGAATCTATCTAATTTTCGGTCCAAGCGATAATGTGTTGGTTATAGGGTAATTTACTTCGGATGCTGAGAAAACGTTCTCTTGGGACGAATGCGACTATTTTTAGGTGTTATTTAAGGCATCACTCCTGTTTCAATGTATTTCTAAGATTTTACTTGACGCGTGGTTTTACTTGACTCTGAAATCAACTATTTGTCTAGTGTTGTGAGTCTAGGTAAGAATATTTGCTCTAATTTTTGTAAGAAAGGGACTGTAGTTCAAATTATAGTCAAAATCGGTCCTGCTGTCTCTATCTCAGTCGAAAATTAATGTTTCAACCTGGAGATGTCTGGAAAATACTTGGCTCGACGGCCAGTAAAATTCAGGGTAGTCGGGGATTGGGGGGGAATTATTTTTCCTTTTGCCCCCCACGGTTTCCGAGGAAGATCTGATATCCGGAATAAAATCTTGGGCGAAGTCGCTCAAGCCCTAAGAAACCTCCCTCGGAATAGTTCCCCCCCCCCTCCCCGTAGGGGTTTATTTTGAGCAGCTTTGTATAAGGATACTGTGAATTTGAACGTAAAACCTTTAGCGGTAAACGGAATGATTTGCAAGATTCACACTTGAAAATCATAAAAAAATGGATGTCTTAGATATTACTCTCTGGGACGGTTTTGGTTTCAATTATTCCGAATTAAAAGTCCCACCCGCTTCTTTAGTATGTTTGCTGAACTGCCAACCATTGATTGGATCTTAAATATTAAAGGTCAATCTAAATTATATTATGCTCCAACTCGTGTTTGGAAAACTACAAATGATCATTTCTACTCTGGGCCATGATATCATATATTTTTTGTAACATTTGTGGTATGTCTGCTTTGCCCACCATTATTTATCATTTAGGAAGAGTTAAATTTCTTTGACCCGAAAATATGTTCTAAGTTTTCTTATTTTCCGTGGTACGGTGAGAAGAAGGCTTTTACTCACTGGTTCGTTCATGCCAAAGTAGTATTGCCGTTGTCAGTGTTGAACTCGCTGGCAAGGTAATGACAGGACGTGAGGTGCTTGAATTTGTTTGCGTTTCGCAATCCGGAGTGTTTGGGAGTAACTCTTGAGTATAACACGTTCAGCGTAGCGTGGCGTATGTAATTATGTGGTTTGTGCAGTGACTGTTGAACTACAGGGTGGACGGACCTTGCATGCGGTCGCCGCAAGGACGCATGGTGGCTACCTGAGGGCATATTGGCTCTGAAAATACAGAGTAGGATGTAAATAGCAGTTAACGGATGCTAATTAGTAATCGCTGCCCGTACATGAGCTTCTGAAAAGAAACGTTAATGAGAGGATATTATTTAACGTCGGCAGATTTGGATTAAGGGCTACAAGTTAGTGAAGATATAATGGGGCCAATAATTCTTTGAATTGTTAATTAACTCTTAAGGCTGTAATTAACGTTGATGAAGCGTGCTCTATGCAAAAATATAATTATAAATTATTCAAAAGGTGTCCATCTCATTTGGCAAATATGAGTGGGTTGAGTATTAGCTATTAGTTTGAGTGAACAATTGCAGTGCAGTGATATGTAAATGATATCGCTTTTCTCTGTCAAACGAAGACGTAAGCTTTTCCACAGAATATTAGAAAATTGACGTAAGGGATAAAATATGCTTTCACAGTTTAGGAGTGATAGTCTTAACGTTTGCTGGCGAGTTCGTTGAATCGACGTGTTTCCTACCCCACCAGTAACCGAAAGGAACACTGGCTGGGGTATGACGTCATTAGTCATGAAAAAAGAATGAAGAAAAGAAATAAGGAGGGAAATTGGATGTAAGGAGAGTTCTAATTTTGTTTGTGATGGTAATATAGGATTAAATTATGCCCGTGGGTTGTGAATGTGAAAAAACTAAGCCGGAAATCTCAGTTCGACTTAAGATTTTTCTCGGTTATGCGGTTTTGTCTAAACTAGTGGTGTAGTGTGAAGGAAAAATATCTCTTTAGTGTAATCCCAGAGCCGGTGAGATTTGAATTCATGCAATAACTTAAATGTGGCGTTCAACCTTCTCGTCTCTAGATTTTACCCCATCGAGTTCTAATAGAGTGACAAGCAATGTTCGTTCATGTCGTTTTTACGAAGCTCACTGCTTTCTTTAGTATCATATTTAGGGCCAGTATCACCAAGGAAGATAATTGTGTTAGCTTTTAATTTTGAGATTAACCGAGTTGGTGCGAATTTCCTGTTTCACCTGTGCAACTCGGTTTTGTGGCTTAATCTCAGTTAATATTTTTCCTGGCGATATAAATAGAAACGGCGGATATTAAAATGTATTATAAATGTATCGAAGCTATTTAGAAGTGATTATTGATTGTTTTCTAGATATGCTTTGAAAATTGCAATGTAGATATTTTTTGGATGTATTTTTAATATTTTGTGCTATTTGGATCCGGTTAAAATGCATATAGCTGCAAAAAGTATAAAGTTAAAACAGCAGAATTGTAAATCACTGAGGCGCTTTAATTTGCCTGTTGACTTCAGGGGTATGGGAAATTTACCTACCTACACGATTTGTCAGAAATCTCGGTTTAAAGAAATTGAGATAATAATTAAGGAGGTAGGACATAAGTGAGATATTACCAAGACAATAATTTTAACGGAGATACCGTAAACGGCGATAATGGCAAATTTTACCGTCGTTAGTGAAACTGATCCTTAGTTCCAAAATAAAATTTTTAATTGTCGGACCCCAAATGTTTAATACATGCTTCGAAAGTGATCTTACCGGTATGAAATACTTCTCGTGTAATTTCTCGATTTGACACAAACACGATTGGTCTAATAAAGTGTCTCTTTTACGCAATTCCATAGTTTTCATTTCCCTCAAGTTTTTGAAGCAAGAAAAGTTCAGATGTGTACTCCTTTCGCTGCGCTAGTAACTCACCAAAATGGCGCTGATAACAGATGATATAGATTAATGATATTGGTATTACTTTTGAAGTTTCCCGAAATAATGACGCATGCTACCGTGTTGCTGTTGTTCCCGGTGATCAAATAAAGTGAAGTTGCACTTGGTATCTTATAAATGTAGCTCCTTATTCAATCTGTTCATTTTATAGTCTTAGAACCACGGTAATCTCCTTATCTATGCGGTCTTTTCGATCTTTACCTGCTGGCATAGTGTGCAGTCAGATTTTTATGTCATTATTTTACAGGAGTCATATTTCAGCCGCTTACAGTTAATAGTTGATAGTTTCATCAGCCTTTCAGTACTGTATTTATTTCTCCCACTTAGTTTGCTAAGTATGTCTTCTTCTTTGGTGTATTTCGTCTCAATTTTTTATTCATCATGTAGTTTACGATTTCTTTTTGCATACTTTTTGATTATACATTTAGTTTTCTGCCTTATTGTTGAAGTTCGGGAGAGTTAAATGAAACCAAATAGTCGTTTTTAACCTCATGATCATATAAAATGAGGCAATTTTCCCCCCGATTTATCACTTTAGTAAAGGGATTAAACTTAAGATATCTATATATTAGTTGGAGAAAGAAGTTGTTATTGGATCTGGAGTTAATTTCATAATTTTTATTCCTATTTTAAACACCCGAGAATTATAAATTCAAACTGCCTCAAATATACGGTATCTGAAAGTTAAATTCATATTTGTTTTAAATCCGACGCTAAGAATTGTTGACTATCTTTCTCCATTATCCTTATTCATTGTTAGCTCAGAGATATCCTGGTATTTTTTTGTTTAATCCATCTTAAAGATGGTCATCTTAATCCAGGTTGCCATTAGTTTCATATATGGCTGAATTTAATGCTTATAATTACGAGGTAGTGTATTTTTCTTTTAGGGTTCCTTTAATATGGACATTTGTAACCGATCCCAATAGTAGTTTGCCAGATGGGTGGCAAATTTTGGCCATTTCCACCATCTGGTAACCTTGCGTCAAAGAGGAGTAGCTTGTGATTTTTCTAGTATCATCGTGGGGAGTCATATTTCTTGGCGTGCTGGATGAGGAAATGTATGTGCTACGATTCAGCATCAGCTAATTTCTGTAAAAACTCTTTCGTCTCTTTCTTTCCCTAACTGACACATGTGGTGTCCGGAGACTGACTGAGTTAAAATCGCTATCGGTTCATCAGATAAGGTCGCTTCAAAGTCCAGAATCTCCGAAAGTTTGCTTCTTGCGCTCGTTGTAGAACGACCAACCTCTCCTACAGATGCTCCGTCCCATAGAGCCTTCAAAGAATATACATTCAGTTTGTAGTAGGCTTTTGTTGTACTATGTTAGTAAAAAAAATTCTCGTGAGCTTTTTTGCGCCAGAGGATAGCCGGATCCAATTTTTTTAATTCCGCCATTATTCAGGTGTTACTGTGCCCAGAACGTCCATTAAATTGTATTTATTCACATTAGCGATTGTTGGTGTGCACGATTCACTCTTCAACTCGTCAAGACTCCGGGGATATCTAGGCAATCGCTGAAGTTTCCCCCCCAAAGAAGTAAAATGCTTGCAAATTTTCCATGTCTCAGCCTCGCATAAGTGTTTTGCTTGGGCCCTTGGCTAGCCATTTTTACGTCCGTGCTCGTCGAATGCGCTCTTTAAACCCAGCGCTGTGCCCTTAGTTTGGATTGGAGGGGAAAATTTCCATCTTTATCTCGGATTCCTTGAAATCCGTTTTGTCTATCATGGAAGGAATGCGGTGCTGATAAGCTGATTTGTTGAGAGAGAGAGGATCGCTCTTATCCACCAGGGCTCATGAGCTTGCATTTATCGGTGACTAAAGCGTGTTAATAGCCTGAAAGCAACAGAGGAAAATGAGCAATACAGTAAACTCCCCATTTTCCGTGCTAATGACTAGTAAAGGGTTAACGGATACTCGAGAAATACGGGTAATCCGCTGTTTGGTTATTTCCGGATTCATTTCTCAACGGTGCGCCGCCAAAATAAATAAACTCCCTAAGGTAATAACTATATCGGCCACTGGAAAGATCGTCGCTGTACATAATAGAATTTAATGACAAAAAAATAATCCAGTAGCGCCGTCCCGGCCGCAATTAAATGCTCGCAAGCCTCGGGTGGAGGCACGAAGCCTGGAGTAAGACATCATACTAGTCGGTAGGGCTTTATTGAAAGTCACGATTGGTGGAAATTAAAAAAAAGTTTACTTACCTTTAAGACCACTGCCGATATACTAAATAGATTGGCGATGCACGGATAATCCGCAGCCCGGATGACGCGCGCACGGATAATCGGGAGTTTACTGTAGAAGGAAATGGTGAATATGATTTTAAGAGGAATGCCATGTTTATCAGGTTGAGTGGTGGTTTTATATGAATATATACTGTGGTTTATATATTTATGTGGTTTCATATGATATTTATTTTCCTGTGACGCGTTTAAAGATCCGTTTTCAATTAAAACGTCAAAAGTTGTTTTTTTGGAGAAATTTGTGATCTATTGTCTGCTTTTCTCTAAGCTGCCATCGCAAAAACTTTATCCATCGCTTCCTATGATGCCAAAACAAAGGCCTAGAGTTTCTAACGGGATATAACGGTAGATGCTTGATTGCGTAAGTGTTTCAAGTTCATTTATTTCATCATTCCTGTTTTTGTGCCTTGATCTTTTGTGGCTGCAACTTGCGGTTATAGTACACATTCGTCCTAATAAATCCTTTATGGATATTAGAAACAGTTTTTCCCCAATATCCGCGGATGTATTAATTTTATTGCTGCCTAAGTATTTCAGTATATATGACATTTAGTGACGGCGAGGCTCATCCGTTTTGAATTATCCAGAAAGGTGTTTTAAAGAAGGATATTTACCGCTAACTCTATGATCATCGTCTTCCCTCTTGTGAATTTTAAGGCTCTGGCGGTTTTAGGTGCTCGAGAGGCAACGGTGGACCCTCACTCGGACTTCCTGCTAGAATTGTCTGTTATTTATGCTACTATAACAATTATACGGCTTCCATAAATGTTGGAGGGCGATGGGTACACATTTCAACATTTCTAGGAAGTGGCCCTAAATAGCCAATTGCGTCGGTTTGTTGGAGACAGTTCTGTTACGTAAAACCTCCTTAAAATGCGGACACCGGGCGTAAGATAGACTCGTTACGTAACATTGAAAACATGGAGGGGAGAGGGAGGTTTATATGACCATGGCCGGAGACGATCTCACTGAGTAGCTTATTACAGGATCTAGAAAGTGAGGGATTTCCGAAGTAAATGAATGGAACAGGATACATTGACAAAAGGAACATCATGGAAGTTGGGAATGTTTTCTTCTATCCGAAAAAAGTCATTTAAAGTAATGCATATAGGTAGGTGTCTCATGTTAATGTAGTCTCGGCCTAGCCAAGCGCAGTTGTTTTTATATTTTAGGATACTACCCTTTGTAATTGTACCATTTTATTAACAATAATTAAACCGAAAGATGAAGAAACACTTGTCGCTCGTTAAATCTAGCATTAGGAAGCAAAATATTGCTTCGATTTCTTTTAATTTTTCTAGACCATTTCTCTACAGCGTCAATGATCGATAACTTTGCTTTTCCACTGTTATTTCATTATTGTGAAAAAACAGTTCTATAATTGATAATGAATCGATTCAATCAAGTGACGGCTGATACCATGGAGCATCTTCATTCCCTGCTCGATATATCGTCATGTAAAAGAGATGCGTCCGTTGTTGCTTGCTTTAAAAAGGATTTAGGCTCTCATTCGTTATCTCAAATCGGCTGGACCAAATTTTGAAATTGCGTGCATGACTAAATGTAGGGGAAACAGGCAAACTGGGATATCAAGTTGAAACTGCGTTCATTCGCATGCTGCTTTGATGCAAGGACTTAATTATAGGACATCTATTTTGACATCGCGTTAATTCAGGGTAAACCGTCCTAAAGTGAAGACCTCGGTTGTAGCTCAGTGGAAAGGCGAATGTAGCCATGCATCTAGTGACGGAAACTAGCAGGGGATTTTCGTTCGCGATCGGCTTATCCCCGTCTAAGTTTACAGTCCACTTGGTCGCCGCAAATTGGGTTCTGCGCCACGGATTTATACCTCTCGCATCAACACTGTCCTTCACCGCGTTTGACGGTGTCACTCCGCGATGCATTCCCCAGTCTTGGAGCGTGTTTTATGTGCGTGTTTCTGTTGGTCAGTGGTGGGGGTGGGGAGGGGAGGAGAGGAGCGGGGGCGGCAAGGTGTGTGTGTGTGGCTGTGCGCGGGGGTGACTAGATTTCTGACTGGCTTGTGGAGGGGATGAAGAGGAAGGGGGACAGCGGCCCTCTCGTCGCGGTCACTTTCTCGGAGAGGTGGGGTCGTAAGGCTTCGATCCCCATCCCAAGTCCCACCTACCTCCCGTTCCTGCCGCCTACTCCCCTGGTTTCTGGGATGAATGAGTTCGAGACGCCGGCGGCTACGGCGTTGGTACGTGCTTGTCCGGTCGCTTACCTGCTCTGAGTGGGGCCTGATCATGGTGGTGGGGAAGGGTGGAGGCTCGTCAAATTAATAACCACTTTTAGTGTAGGAGATTTTTGAATTACGGTTTCACCGTCGCCGCTACTCCCTCTACGCCCCCTAAAAATATTGCTACGATCGTTGGGCAGCTCTGACGCCCTACAGGAGACGTCAACTTGACGTTCCTTTTCTTTGATGTGTATCGACAAATGCATTGGAGGCGAATAACTTACGAACACGCCGCGATGAAAGTCCAAAGAAAATGAGTCCATTAAGCTCCTCTGTCATCTGAGGCCATTTCATTATGGAAATTACAGTTTGATGCTTCGTTTTTCCTTACTTTCCGTAATGGTTATGTTTCGCTTTGCGTATTAGGTTGTCATTTCTTTTCTCACTTGCCTTGTGTGCTTCGTGATTTTCCCGTAACGCGCGACGATTTTGTGCATGACTAAATGTAGGGGAAATAGGCAAACTGGACAAATTTAATATCTTTTTTAGAATACCTTTCTATCGAAAGCTTTCGAGCCCCACATTGTGATACGCGCTCACTGGCTGATTGCAATTGAGAATCTAGTCAGACGAACATTGGCGCTAAATTTCTCACTTGCCTCCAGTATCATAGCCTTTGCAGCCTTTCCCAGCTTGCACAAAACTCTCCGTTCATATATAATAAACGTACTCCTTACGATTAAAGCATAGAAAGGAGAAAATTCTGTTTAATATTCCAGAAACGTTTGCCTCGAAGCCTTAGTTTTATTGACTGAGATTTTAGTCCTCCAAATGTCAGGGTCTGGGAGGAGGTCTGTTGTAAAGTTACGAATCCCTCGGCCTCCCTATCGTGTCTTAAGGCCGTTTTACACGGTCATTGAAACTGCCCAAGTTGATGTTGATTTCGTTTGAGCAGTCGTCTGCGAAAGTCCGTGACGTAGGAAATTGCGAGGACCCTTGCTTGATAACTTAACACGGTGCAATCTTCGGTGCAATATGTCAATGACAGTATACCATTCAGTAGCGGTAATGCCGTCAATATATCGCATAACGTCAAGATCTGTTAAGTAGCAATTAATTGGACGTGAAAGATGCGATAAATTACCACCACTTTAAAATATGTTTTAAGTCATAGTCTAAACATAATGGTGGAGACCCTAGTCCTGTATACTTAGCCCAAAATTTGCACCACGAACGAACGGATGTGGGCCAAGGTAATGAGTTCTTCCTTTACGCACGAAATTTAAGCTTCCACGTGATTAATCGCCCAGCTCTTCATTATTGCACTTTATTCACTACCTAAGGAGTTCAGGGCAAACAAAAACACCCAACTCAATCGTCAACAACCTATTTAATTGCTAGAATTCCCCTGGCAGTTCGTTGCCGCTACATCTGCACCATATTGTTAGAGAAATTGACTTCAAACTTGCGCGAACGCATGTATCAGCTTAGAACATGTTCTAATTTGCTCGCAAGCGTTCGCGCAGTGGCGCTGCCTGTCGTCGCTTTACACTTTGCAATATTTCTTGCGCAAGTGTTCTCGCAACAGCCTGCGCAGTATCAATGACCGTGTAAAACGGCCTTTAGGCTAGTGGAGTTTAATGATTTCCTTATTGGCCGTATTCTGGAGGAGTTTATGTCAGAAGATACGTAAACAATAGTTATCTCATAAAATTTGGGGCGTTGTGCTTGGGCAGATTCTTTTGATAATCCCTACTACGAAATATTTGGTGCGTAACTGTGTCGTGATTGTGATGGCTACTTCCAAGAAAATGGTTGATGCACTCTGTAACACTGAGTGTGTATTTTGCCAGTATTTGATGTTTCAAGTGGAACTCCCTATTTAATTGTTCGACATGTATCCTCATACTAAAACTAAATCAAACGTGTCTTGAAATCAACCACTTTGGCTGTGGCGTTTTGAGAGACAGTTGTGAATGATGCAGTTTTGTTTCTGTCTTAGCATCGCATCTGTTTATTGAACAAAAGATGCGGAGTCATCTTGAATGAGTCTTTTGTCTTACTGTATCTACTGAAGGACTGGCTGTAGGGAGCATGCTGGCCATTTTCGTTCGTTATGACCAAAGGCCACCTAAGCTTACGTAGTATTTTCCACTGGTCTAGTTCGGTACTAATGGTGCCTTTCGGAGTCAGATGAATCCTGAATCTGTGCGAAATCTTTCGCTCGTGTGTTGTCATGGTTTGGTACTCTTGAAACCATGTGGATGTAGGCGAGACTTTACCTAAGAAGTTTATCGCCATAGACGCACCAGAAGAATTTTTCCAGCCTAGTTTTATCTGGATGAACTTTCTCCTTCGCTCTGTTCTCTATTCGAAGAATTAAGAGCGGAATTGACACTGTACTCGTTCGTGAAACAGAACAGCCTTAGTCAAGAGCTAGTATAATAAACTCAAATGATAATCTCTTAAGGCTTGCGAATACAAATGAATTATAGTCCCCAAAAACGTAAACTGTATTACCTTTCAAATTTGGGTGGGGGATTGAAAGAATCAATGCGCTTGAACCAGATTTTGAAGATTTTTCTCCATCGGCTGCTGGTGGAAGCACGCGCCTTGGTTTTCTTTGGCCTAACTTTAGGGTCCCCATTCTAGGTGAACGCACTCCTGATCTTCAGTCCTCCGGACCATTTTACAAGCCCTCGAAAAAGAAGTTGCTTCCCCGCTCTGGTTCTGCACTCATTTACATGATGTATCCGATTATCATAATTTCTTTCCCGATCGGCCGTGGCGGGGTCTTTGCCGTCTTATATTCCCTAATTGTCGGTCAGCAATGATTGGGTGGGTGGGTGGGTGAAGGGGGAGGTCGAGAGAGGTTTTTGTGTGAGTGGTCGAATTGACGGGGGTGGAGAGGGTAGGGGAATGGGAGCCATCCTAGGAGGCTAAGGGGACTGTCGGCGGAGGGGGCGGGCGATAAGGGGGGCAGCGGCGGGGGAGGAGGAGGCGGCGGAGAGTGGCACTGATGGAGGGGGCCCCCCTCTCTCATGTTTGCGCAACGCACTTGGAAAGTAGAGGTCCGAGGAGCACCATAGTCGGTCCGCGACCGCACTATCGCTCACTTCTCGTGCTCCCTATCTCCCTCTCAGCCGCAGCTCGCCTTCGTCGCCGCCGCGCTGAAGCATTTGGGCTGTAGCTTCTGGGACTCCCCGTACCCCCTTCGCCAGCCACCGTCCCCCTCACTCTTTGGCTACACCTCCCCCACAACAAGCCCGCAAGAAAAGGCATATCGTGTTTTGTTTTCCCTCCCCGTCGTTGTGGGTATCTGTGAACAGTGTGGACGTGCGGTGGGATCAGGAGTAGGTGGGCGTCGTCGCCGCTGGAGAGGCGCCGGAGGTCGTCGGGAGCGTCGTCCAGTGATTCGGTGGCTGTCGAGCCAGGAGGGATGCCTGTCAACGACGTCGTTTCCCCCAGAGTGAAGGTACGCACGGCATCGGTGTCTCCTCTGGGGCATCCCTCGTGGCCCGTCTTTCTCTCCCTCTCCTTCTCTCTCGCATAGTATACATCCTATAACCCAGCAGTCACCCACCCTGATCTATGCTTCTTTTGAAATTATGTTTTTGTACAATGTGTCTTGACCCCGTTGGAGTCCATTAGTCGGTGTCATGGGAGGTGACGTGTGACCGGGAGATTTGGCAGGATCAAGGGTCAAGCCGGAGGGTAGTCTGGTTTGCGTGAGCGATTTTTGCTCCTATTTGCTTCGTGCCTCCTCGAGTTAAAAAGTTTCAATGACTTATTAATTCATAAGGGAATCCAGCCTCATATTCGGAGTCCGGCGCCGTTTTGTTGTTGTAGTTCCTGAGGAGATGCGTGGAGGGTCTATAGACTAGTCAGTATTTGGTGGCGAGTAGTCATTTTCTGGCTGTGAATATTGCTTGCTTATATATCTACTTTCTCTGAAGATCTTCATCTGGTTATACAATCGCTGCTGTAATCTGCAATAGTACTAGAATTTTTTATCTCTCAGTGGTGCATTCAGCCACCTGTTGTTATTTCCACCCGTGGGCGTATTTATGCACCGTGTTCATCGTATCTATTGCTGGTGGAGCCCGCCAGTAAAGAGGCTTTCGCAGCTTCTTTTGAAAATTGATTGTAGTTGTATTCTAGATGTGTGAGAATTACGCCCACCCCTCGTCCTGTTTTTAAAAGGTTGTTGGGTGAGGTATTCTTGGTGATTGTTTTCCTCCACGATCGCATGCGAGATAGCTTTTGAAAGAAGGTGTGTTGTATAAAATGAGTTGCTCCCATTCTTACAGCAATTGAATGCTTCGCGTCTGGAAACTGTCGATTACTTGCTTTTCAAGCATTGAAGTCTGTATGGTTTAATATTTTTATTTTAAAATTTAATGCAATGTATTTTTGTTTTGAAATTGTGCTTTTAATCCGGTTGGATGATTGAGGAATGGTCAAATGTGTTTGAATGAAAGGAAAATTGATTGACCTCGTAGGATTTTACATCTACCCACTTATTTTCGATCTGAAGTTTACACGTGAGAGCCGCTTCGTCTTTAAAATGGAGCCATGCAGTTGCTCTGTCATTTTCATTTTTTAAGCTTAGCTCCGATATTAGCGGGGCGTACGTTTTTTCAAAACATTTCAGTCCATCGAGATTTTAAATTTGATTTGAAGGTACTATGGGTTTTCAGTGCTACATCGCATGAAGCGCTCAAAAATATGCTATTATTGTGTTTCAACCCATGCAGTGCGGTGTGGAATACTGCAGCAAGTTACACTACCCCGACGATCGAATGAGAAACTTCATCGTTGGAACATTTTACTTTAGTAACCACAGTAATCACATCCTACTAATTTATTTTCTCAGCCATGTTCATCCTATCCTGCTAAAAGTGATTTATCGCGGTGTGCTTTGAAGTTTAGCCTTTGCATTGAACCTCTGTGTATTTTTTCTTAAACTTTATTGCTGTACCCGCTAATGTCACACGTTGAGTTTTAATGCATTGATTTTCGTTTAGTGTTGGTTTTATGATGCTAAATAAGAAATATTTCGTAAATTCTTCAAGTCTAGAGAACATCGGAAAATTTTCACTGTCACGGACGTGGTAAACGTAGTTGTCATGTCTCTTATCAATAAAATTTTAACGTACGCAATAAAGTTAATATTAGGGTTCGACAGATATCGAAATAAACGCACCGGTATATTCAAGCCCTAATACTTTGAATAAGGTATAATGCTCCTGAAACTGTATTATAGGACTTGGCATCATTTCATCGGGGTCGAGGGTAGTACGTTTGGAAGTCATATCTTGTTTTTACGTCCTTTTGCCTGCATGTCGTATTGCGCTCCCTCGTGTTTCACGTAACGTCCGTGCACTTCAGCGGCAGTAGAAATGTTTGTCTCGCAGATAGCTTGACGCTCGGAAAGTTAATTACCATCTGTTGATTCATTTTCCTCGTCCATCGCCTTAATCGTCTTTCCGAGTCTTAAATATCCCAAGGCCCTCGGTAAAAACTGAAGCTACGTTATAGCGGGGTCGTGTAATATGTTGCGGTGGTTCGGGGAGCTCAAGCCTTGTGCGTGGAGAGGTAAAGCGACGTGGGAGAGGGGGAATGGCTCTGACAGCGGCCTGCGTACGGATTCCTGTGCTAACGTTGCACGAGGACGCTAGGGGTATCCCTGCCATGCGCGTTCTTGTTCATCCGAATGCGAGAGATGGCCCTCACGTTTTTTTTCGCTTCTACTGCAATTATTTTTATCTGGAAAGTATTCTGATCACGGTAAAAATGTGCCACTGAAAACAGTGCCGAGGAATGTCGACAAATCGGCCATAGTCTTCGGAGAGATACACCGTGCGGTGGGTGTGGGAGGGGGGTG
Organism: Platycnemis pennipes; assembly: GCA_933228895.1. Lineage (NCBI taxonomy): Eukaryota > Metazoa > Arthropoda > Insecta > Odonata > Platycnemididae > Platycnemis > Platycnemis pennipes. The sequence continues at coordinate 83,705,855 of OW121846.1, forward strand.
TCGGTACGCGAATGCTTATTGATGCTTGGTGGAGAGAAAATAAGTAAAAGGAAGAAAGAGCTTGTCATCGGAGGGTATTTGTTGGTATGTCTTAGGCAGCGGCTTGCAGTGAGAAAAACTAGGTACTAAATAGTGTCAACATTAATACCACGTTCTTACTCACCGCGTCTCGACACCATTGCGTCTTCATCAACTTCCTTGAGCCCATTAAGACTAGTGTGAATGCGCTCAATGCAATCGAAAATGATGTAGTAGTGTCATAATGAGTGATGCAGGATCGAGGTTTAAATGCAGAAAACGGGTGTCGCTCATTCTCCAGCATGCATCTCCCTTTCAGCCTCGTCTCAACTACAGTTTGTTTAATCAGGTTTCGATTTGCATTTTTTAAAAGGAAAAAGTAACTCGTAATGCTGGGGAGCTATGTCCTGATTGGCGGGCTGAAATAATGCGTCCAGCTTTGGCAGTATTTTTCATCCCTTCAAGTGGATGGGGTGGCATCGCCGTTTTACAAATAGTTAAGTGAAAGTCGAGCAACGTGCTGTTAGCCTTATCTGCATCTGGCCACCCGTGATAAAAATCGACAGATCACTTTTTGCTTCTTTGCGCTGGTTTCTGTCTGCGACTTGTGATACTTGGCCACTGGCAGCTTCATGCGGGAAGCTGGTTTTGTAGTGTGGTATCGAGTTAGTTTATTATCATTCCCTGTTAACATTTTTGTGAAGTCACATTTAATTATTACTGCTATTATGTTTTCTTCAAATTATTTGGTGGTCACGGAAAAGTTTTTCCTGTTACCTAATTTAGAATAGAACCTTTTACTAAATATATTTTAAGAGGGTTATGTTACTTTAGTAACCTAATAGAAAGGGATATTTTGCTGGGATTGTACTTCAGACTTATGTAGGCCTATTGCTGAGGGAGCTTATGCACACGATTAGGTTGCTTGACTGACTCTCGGAGTGAGGAAAGTCTTTCGTTTATGGGAAAAGGCTGAATTCGATGACTAACCCCGGACCTATTTGAGCTTATGAACCAAACTGATGTCGTAGATGATGAACTTTTAGCTACTATTCGTTGGGCGTAACGTTTCAATTTGATTTTTTATGTGCATTATCAGAAATTGATCAGAAAATAAAAATATTGTCGCATACTCTAATCTGACCGAGAGAGTAACTTTTTTCAGCGGGTCTTTTTCGTTAGCTTTTGAATTAATAAACATTCCTTTACGTGAATTCGGACATTATCGTGAAGTGGTGACGATGTCCACTGGCCTTGACATTAGACTTTTAAATCCGTGGTTGTTCATCGTCCGGCTCCGAAACATGTCGCACCTGCTGAGCGCGAGTCCGTGGCACTTCCCACTACGAATCGCGTCCATGCACGCCTCGAATCAAGCAGCAAGTTGGTTGAAACGTGTGATCGCAATCGATCTCCGGTGCAGTTTGGAGCAATTAAGTAAGTTGCTCTTCTCTTTCCGGAGCCTTTGGCGGCGCCAGCCTCCTGTCGCAGGTGCAAGCCGTGGTTTGCAATTTCCCTTCCGCGGACCTCCTCATTTGTCCTGCGGCCTTCACTCACATAACCACATTGTTTAATTGTGCAATAAGGACTGCCGACTGCCCTGCTTGGGGTTCTCGAGGTTACTTGGGGCCACGCGAGTTTCATACGGACGTCTGCTCATACTGCAGGGCTGAGGGGGTTGGGTGGCGGCGAAGTGAACGATTTACTGAACAATTCGTATTCTAGGGAACACACAAATTTCTCCAAACTTTTTAGTTGCATTAGGATATTTGCAACTAATCATCGTGTCCGTTGTTGCCTACTCTTCTCTTCTGAATAATTTAATTGTAGCTCTACCAAGGTTATTGATACTTAATATACTCCTTAATATATGTAATATCTCATAGTTAGAGGAGACTTCATATATCTCAGGAAAGCGAACGAATGTTTTCTATGGTTCAAAAGGATATCTCATTTTCTTACTTGTCATTCATACATTTTTATCATACTAGAATCATTTGATCGTCATGTTGGGATCATTTACTATCTATATTTGAGCGTCAATGTGCAACATTTTTGTGAGAGTAGAATGCATTGCTGTTAGTGCTTTTGTATAATTGAAGAATAGTGGCGAGAACGTTTTATTTTTCACTCCCATCCGGTATAAGAATAGAAGTTAATATTTTTCTTCTTCACTACCTTGAAACTTGAAACAAATGAGCCTTGCCCGTTCGGTACCGACATGTTACAAATCTCTTCCCTGAATTTTCAGTGACTGGTATTTACTTTCACAGTGCCCATAACTATCTCCTCTCAGTGGTGAAGTTCACTGCTTACCTTGTTATGAAACAGATAATTTGACCGGCCTCAGGAGAGAAGTTCAACCCATCAATTTGAAAAGAACAATTATTAACCACACACATGCGTCAAACTGGTGATCACGTTTCTAGACACTTAACACAATTATGTGCAGTTTAATCCGGATAATCATGCCCAGTTAAAATCAGAACAACAAAATTATTGGTAAAAAATTTCGGCGTGGGGGGGGGAGGTGGGGGGGGGGGGGTGCTGAAGCCCCAGAAGCCTCTCCCCTGCCTACGTGCCTTCCAGACAGGTGTGTGTTGAACTTTGTTTCTACATAATTTTCTTTGCGATAACTTCATCCGCGCTACAGTTTTATTGAGTGTGAATACCAGTTCCTTGCTATCTAACAGTATTTTGTCCAAGGTGGATTTCATCTTATACAGTCATGAACTTAAACTTAACAATTTATTTTGGATAAAGTACACCTCCATGGTGTTATGCTGGGAGCATTTGTGTTCCTGTTTTGATTATACATAATTTGAACCATTTGTGGTGAAATCTCCAGATGCCTTGTCGTATGATCTGGGAAATGTATTGAGAACTATGCTGAAATCGTCAGTGACATATAATAAACATAAATGACACGCTCAGCCACCCCAGGGGTAGTGTCAGTAAAGACTATATTACTATTCGGTTCGATCATGGCTCGCTCCGTAACATTTTCTGGGATTATTGCTCGCCTTTGCCCTTCTTGCGTTTCCAATATCAATGAGTCTGGGCGCGAAGGTGTCCACATCACCAAAAACACTTTACTTTAGTCCGTATATCATCGGCATCATTCGCGTCCACTGAAGAGGAGAGTATTGGTTTTTGAGAATCTCCCAATGGCCAATTGATCCAAGTGCGTATTTAACAGACCGTGGGGATTTTCTGGGCGTTGAGAAAAATGAAGGCATCCAGAAAAACGCACGATTCTCAGCTGCATCCTGCCGGGGGTTTATTTTTGGGGACATACGAGGAAATATGGGTGGTCGATCAAAAATCACGAAGCTCGAAGAAAGAATGACACTCGAGAGCGAAGAATTCGTGTATTCTCGTGTGTTATAGTAGTGGGAAGGGTGAGTAAGTACTGTGAAGTGGTATGCAAGACGAAAAAGGCCTTAATAGTCCCCGTTTAAATTGCAATCTAAACTCATACATGAACCGTGGTGTGCCCTCCAACAATTGTCCTTTGTGGCTGAACATTACATCCCGGGAGCAACGTGCCTGGCCCGAAATAATTAAAATTTGTCTTTTTAGTGTTTATGATTTTCTTTACATCAATCGGCCGTACCTTACCATAAGATAGATTCTGAAATTCACCCAAGGATGCAGTCATTCCCTTTATTTTTTCGTTTTGAATCTCCCGCCCTGCTTAGGCCACAGCATATCGTCTGTGCGGCCTTAGATGGCAGTGACGCCATCGAAATTGATGACGACACATCGATTTCCCCCCATTGAGAGAAGGTAAAAATCACGCACGTTGCCAAGTTTTTTTTCCAACTTACGAGGTACAGAACAATTTACTCTCGCTACAGCGACTTACCCTGCGGGAACTTCAAGTCGTTTGAAAGGGAATTATTTTCCATGGCACTGTAATGCATTAGTAATGGTTTGCAGCACAAGATTTTAATGGCAATGGTAGACAATAATGTTATTGTCTCACGTCTTGAAGGAATTCTTACCAAATACTCAACTACGTACTCTTATTACAACCACCTCAACCCTCTCCCTGACTATTCCCTCTTGCTTTATGAATAAAGCCGCTGTCTCTCCTTACAAATGGTTATGCACGTGCAGAAGCGACAGCAAGCTTACTGAGGAAAGCAAGCAGATCACAGCTTTTACACTACGAGACTCCCTATGACAAGTTTATTGGAATTGAAAAACTGGCTTGAGGAAGTTAACACTGAAAAACACACTAATACTGGGTTCAAACTTTGATCCCTATGAATCTGTTAACTTGCCCAAGACATTAAAAATCGTCAAATATACTGAAATAAATGTGTTAAACCATAACGATAAATCTTGGTGCACCTACATCCTTCTCTTTAGTTTACCTTATTCTATGCATCTTGTAATGATTCCCTCACTCACCTAGCTGATTCTACATTTTAAATTAATTTGCTCAGAAATTCTACGCTGAACTAAAGTCAAGGCTTCTACTTTGTATTAACACAGTTATTCCTCAGAAAATCACGTTCACACTTAAGGCATTCTATTCATCATGGGCATCAACCACATAGGAACTACTCATTTCTTACCATACAGCTTAAAAATTTACTTATGACACTGGCTATCATTTTATTTCGACAAATAAATTCAATACCACAAAATCACCAAAACATTTACACCATAACAACCATGAGGATATGATTGACATGGTAAATGTTTTTCCAACAGTACTTATCATCTCACGGAAAACACCATGGTTTATGCCTTTTCACTTATTATGCAGTGCACGACGACTTATCGCACTATCTTTGTAACTTTGGCTGCATCAGCTGCTCATTAATGTCAGAGATATACCTGTCGTCACGCCGAGCATGGATTCGTACGTCACCGAAACAAATTTTAGTTCTTCATGCTAAATCCCAACAAATCCACTTCCTGCTATTTTTCCCACATTAAATCAACATCACAAACCTTTATTATACATTATTTGTCATTTTCGAGGCCTTTGTCAGAGGAAAATATAAAAATATGAGAGCACGTCACGAGCCCATGCGTCTGCTTTACACATGGACGTAGAAAAATTTTAATTTTAACATCACTAACCACTCGAATTAAACAGCGGAGGTATTAAATATGACTATAATACACTAATTATAGCTCATAAATGCTGAACTCCGCAGAAAACTTCGAGAAAAACAAAGTACCCTCCACTCGAGAGCAGAGCTCACATTTAGCAATATTTGTACAAATTTTGCCATCACAGAAACTACCAAGGTCACAAAGTACTTCGGTATAACTCACTCAACCCTAATAATTTTAATGCATGACACTTTTTTTTGCTTGATTCACTGAAATTGAACTTTTTAGTGAGGTATGCTGACTCCGAAGTCCCATGAGAGATCACTTGCAAAACTCGTGGCGAATACGCTTTAATAAATAAGAGATTGAGGACGACTTGAATGCCTGACAAAGAATTCACGGGAAACTAACGGAATATAACTTCACTTCCAAAAAAATTGCTGGTAGAATATTTAATTAAAGAAAAACTTTGATTATAGACCGGAAAACGATAGTCAATTGTTCATCAGATTAGAGAGTGTGTGAGAAGAAACGAAGTAGAGAGCATCCAAAACAATCTGGCAACTCAGCGGCGTGACGTCACTGCCAAGATATAAAATACAGACTATAACCACCGAAAGGTTGGCCCTTTTCGGTGGTTGGGGCTACAAAGACTGGTGCCACCGGCGTCTCGCTTAACCGCTTTCTCCTTGTACAGACCCTGTAATAAACCTTTGGAGAATTATTACCGTAATGGCCTGAATGCCATTTTCGTATTGTTCGTGTCGGCCACGGATTGATGGGGATCGAACCTTGTCCATGCGAACTAATTGACGACCCTCGGGCAGTTGTGATCTCTGGTGCAGTGCCCGGCTGAGAGGTAACTTAGACGAGCGCAATAGGTGGGAATAATGGTGGCAGATCCAGTTTGGTGTATTCTTACCTCCGTGGCGTGATCTGGCGATAATGACCGGTGTCTCTAGGCTATAAAAGGGATTCGGTAAATACAAGAATATTCACGGCGTGCGTTGACGTGCACGCTATCAAAACGTTTGCAACCGGGCTGGATTGAGTGGCCTCCACGAGATGGGGAAAGCTACAGTGCCTGGCTTTAGGTAAAATAGAGAAGGCAGCCGTGGAGGTTCCATTTGTTCCGCGATCCCTTTATCCTGGTTTTTGGAAGTATTTATGGCAGTAGTACACAGAAGGCACATGGGTGGGTATTATTTATAGCTTCGTTCGAGGGTGAGGACCATCGTTCCACAAAGGGCATATATATTTTGGAATGGGACACGAATTGGTAAAATTTCTCACGCCTTTTGTATCTGAAAATTGAGTCCGTTAAAGCAGACGGCCCGGAAATCGTTAAAATATCTCGAAGAGACCACCCGTATCAATGCTCTTCGCCAAGTGTCCGCGTCTTGTCCCATCAGAAAGTGACCACGCGTGCATCACGATCATTTATGCCGAATACAAGAATACATGGGCTCTTGTGCTTACCCAGTCCCAACTAACACGCTCCAATGAGTGTATTCGAGTAGACGTTAGAAAAAATAATGTTCACAAGGTTATATACGGATTATCTGCATGTGGGTGCATATGCACAAGGTTGCATATGATCACGTCATGTGGCTAAGGAATTGTCATTGGATTATCACACCAAATAATTTCTCGTGAAAGAGGGAATTCTCTGTCAAAATGATGAAAGCTAAGCATGGGATGGAGAATTGCCAGAGAATTGATAATAATTATCGAGGGGCGTGATATGTAAAGGATTTATACTATTAATTTTCCTAATTTTGTATTACGATTTAGACAAATTAGTAAGTAGTTTTGGGGTATTTTTTATTATCACGGATAATTCACAATGTGGCTTGAAACTGGCTCCTAGAATGCTGATGCTGGTTACAGTTTTCTTTTTGACTTTACTGTGGACAATTATCTGTTTAGCCTAAGGTTTTTTCCCCCTTAAGTCTCTCACGTTGGTGTTTTGTATTGATGTTGGTTTATATTGCGGCATATCAAAGATAAGCGGTATATTCTCGTTAAAGTGATGTTGCAATTGATATTTCAACTTGTTAAATTTTCATTTGTTACCGGGGACTTTGAATCACATTACTCTACTCAGTGTGTGCTTACGAACATCCAAGGTCCTCTTTGACCCGCTTTTACTGTGAGCATAGAAAACCTTATTTGTCTCCAAAAATGCTTTTTCTCTACTACTTATGTCGTATTAGCCATTATTCACTGAGTGTACTCATGCCGTCGTGTGATCGTCATCAATGAAACATATGAAAAGAATACTTAAACGGCATGTTGCTCGTACATCATCTGCCCGTCGTGCGTTTGTTTTAGTTCTCGTTCAAAAACTCTCGTCAGGAAGACAAATTTTGAAATACGTAAGATCTTACGAATCAATATGCCTGTAAATTGTGTCTCCGAAATGGCTATAATGAAAAATACTAATTTTTTAAATTCATCTTTCGATAAACAAAACATTCCTTTTTAGGCTGTCCAGCTGCGAGAATTTCTTTATAATATTTCTCGCATTAAAATAATTAAAAACTGGGAACTAAGAGAATCAAACGTTGGAAATTCTTACCGGATTCGATGTTGACATTATCAAAAGAATTTACTCGCACCTCGCATTCAATCACAACTGAGCCCGCGAAGCTACTTCACCTTATTGAAAAAGGGGGGACACAGCTGACTCTGCCAATAGGAGCGATTGCAACAGGATCTGTGCGAGGAGACCTTCCGAGAACCCACCTCCACTCCCTTCCCTTCCCCTAAAACCAGTCAAGGACGGGAGGAAAATGAAGTCAATGATATCAAAGCAGCATCTTCGGTGGACTTCACCTTTTGTTTATTTTAATTTTTGATTTATTAGTGAATGGTTGTGGTTATAATATTAATTTTTCACTAAAATTCGTTTTTCGTTTCCATCTAGTAACTTCGTGTACAAAATTGCGATTTCGGTTTCGAGTAAACGCCCCCATTCTTTTTCATTGATTGATTAGGATCAAGTGGAAAAATTTACAGCTGCAAAATGATAAAACTGGATAATTGTAGTAACGTATGAAAAACAATTACCATAGCTTGTCCGTTGTAATCAGCCATCATCATCTGGCATCAATTTCCTCCAATTGCTTTTTGACCTGTTTTCATAATTTTCTTTAATTTGAGATTTTTTACTTTTGCAGTGTTTGGATTCTTCTCGGTTAATGGGTCCGGATAAATCATGTCTAATCAAAGAGAATCATTCTTGCTTTAATAGAGGAGAAACTTTTTTCTTGAATCTCGTACGGGTCTCCCAAGCTATCCTCAGTGCCATTTGGTAGCTAGTAAAATTAGGTTTTAAGATGCTCATTATAAGGTTGTATTAACTTCATTTGTTTTTTTATGGTGCGGGTCGTGTGCGTAGAACTGGAACATTTCCCTCAGAATTGAATTTTGGAGTCTCATTAGTGAATTCAAAACGTTGCTCGTTAGTAGGATGAGATGGGGAAGTCAGACTTCTGGGTTAGTAGTTATAGACGGCATTAAACTGTTAGGTAAATGATACCCTTTCGAATTCATCTACATTTCACATCGAAAGCCGTGCGATCGTCAGATCGACCATATCTTTAGTCTATGTAGAATGTGTGTAGCCTCTAAACTGTGCACGTTTTTGTGTTAAGTATTTGGTTATAAGATGTAGCACCAAATGTTTTCGCAATCTTTTTGCGCCCCAAGAACCATTCTTCAGCTGGAAGCAGTATTCATATGGATGTTCCCCTCATTTGTTTTCGAAAACTAATGCCGGAAACTAATCAGTGCGATGCATATGCGTTATATTCTCAAATATTAGCTATACGGGCTTCAAGGAAGCATTGGTTTTATGGGTACGTCGTGCGAGGAACATAACGTATCTTCTCTTCCCATGTATTGATGATCATCCATTGTCCGTCTCTAGATCTCGGACGAGACCTTCGAATTAATTTTCCTTTCCTCGCATCCATTCATGCATCCGCTGATGGCTCTCCACCCCCAATCGCTCCCCACGAGAGGCATGCCGATTCTCCGCCTTGGCAACCCCTTCCTCCTGCACTCACTTAACCCCTTACCTCACTCCCCTTCCCCATCGATTGAGTCATCTGGACCGTTACCTTCTCCGCCGCTGCCGTCTCCCGGTTCACTTCGAGCACTCCGTTTTTAAACAGCCCTCATAGCCCCCTAAGACCCTCTGTAATCGAGTCCTTAAGTCGATGGGATCGCTACGCTCTGTCAGACTTCATCCCAACACTTCGCTTACATTTAACTTCCTTAGTTTGATGTAATCGTCCCATCGTGCGTTTGAATTACCTAAAAGAACAGAACCGAAATAATTTTCGCCAACTAATTTAAGGAAAATCCTTGGACTGATCTATAAATCGTAATCGTTTGAGTTGAGGGTTTTGTTGAGGACGGGAGGTGAAATATTCTCTATAGACAATGATTTGATTCAATCTCATAAGTTATTGGAGCACATAAATCGAAAGTTTGATATCAGAAAACATTGATTGATCAAGGAAGAATCGATGAACACGTATGATTGCCATCATAGGTCAACAATCCTAAAATTGGTTTTACGCAGCTCTGCTCGATTCCTTTGTCAGATTCCTCTTCATATAATGTAATTATGTTCTTTTAAATCCTTTACTACTTGCTTTTCACACATGGCAATACTTTGCTATTCTTCCCATTACTTTTCTCTCGACGATTGTCTTCATCAACCCATCAAATCTCAAGATATGGATGATTAGGTTGCCGAGTCTTCTTTCTCCCACTCTTCTTATCCCAGCCTTTTCTTTTTTGCTTCTCTAATCGTTCATGCCTCGCTGTCGTAGAAACATGCTCCACAAGTAAGTTCTAATGCAGTGTTTCCTTACTTCCAAGCTTTTATTTTCAGCAGTAAGTACATCTTCTTCCGGCAGAATGACCTCTTCACCTGGGCTATTCTACTGAGTATTTCCCTCACGCGTCAGATAACTGGCGGAATAAAAGGCAAACGCGAAAAGCGTTTTCCTTTTATTCCGTGTTCAATCGAAGGTCGTTGACTAAGGGAAGGCCAAGTTAGGAAAAGTACCATGGAATCTGAAATGGAAGAGTGATGCAGCTTTCGTTCCTACTATTTAAAAAAAATTACGGTGATGATGTTGTGTGAACAGTTTTGGAAGTTGTTGCGAAGCACTAGTTACACGTTAGATTAATTCTTACCGGTGTGGGCTCAATTTTCCCTGTTCGATTGCCCTAGCGTCATCTTCGTATACTCTTTAATGTTCTTTCTAGTGTTTGTAACATTCAAGCTACAACGATTTGAGCCTTATATTTGGCATTTTAGTTTCATGAGAACGTATGATTTTCTATAGTGGTTATTCACTTTTATTGGGTGTAGTAAATTGAAATTTATGTCGGCTGTTGTAGTCAGGTCGGTAACCGCCAGCCTGACTGCCAAATAGGTAAGGGGTTCGAATCCGCCTATTGCGTTGGTTTCGTGTTTTTTTATGGTTAATTTTCGGTTTGGCGTTGTAATGTAACTTGAGCAGTTAGAGAACCATAAATTTTGCTATGAATATTGACTGAAACACACGGTTTCAAATAATTAATTTACCTCTGGAGAGTGTCGGTGCCTTTTTAATGAGGTCAGCGCGTGCGCTAGTGATTGGGTTAATATCTTGGATAGCCGTATTGACAGTTGTGGAGTATCTCCGCTTACCTTCAAATGGACAGTGGATATGCGGCTGCGAAATAATCCTTACTAGTTTTGCTTCGTCATTCATTTCGTAATAACGGAATGCTATCTGTCCTCACTCAACGTCCAGAAGTCTTTTCCCTGGTCCAAATGTTGATATTACTGATAAATTCGTTTTACATCGGAGGCTGTGGAGAATAAATATATGAGCAGTTGCGTCCAGAGGGTGTTTAAGAGGGCATTCGAGTGGATTTAAACCTTTGAAGCTTCTAAAATCATTCCACATACCTTGCTAAATCTAAATGCTAAGAGCTGAATTAGGCTGGAAATTGGACTTTCACCCCTCAAACAATCATCCCTCATTTTGATTCCCCCTTTGATAGCGGATTTTGCGGGTGTGTTAACCTTCGAGTTATCCGCGCTATTAACTGAATGTGTGTGTGTCTGCTCCCTTAAACTCTAATAGGTAAATATTGTTGTAGCCGTAACATTATACTATATTACATATTTGCATTACGTATTTATATAATTATATAATTATGAATATCATATGAAATTTAGTTGCGTTTTATGACAGCAGCATTCGCTAATTCGAGCAATCTGAAAAAGGGTTAAATTTCTTGATAGAAAAAAAATATTATTACCAGCGTCGTTGTTTATCATTTCTGGTTTCATTTCCGTAGCCTGAGGTAAACTGAACGCTCTCCGTGTTTTCCGCGTTTCGATGTGCGCCACTGCCATTATAACGTTATACTGTGCGCTCAAGGCTCTGCTTGCCGTCCAGCTTTTTGACCGCAATTTGCGCCTCGTGCGAGCTCAGCGCTTTTAAGTGTTACGGGCTCGCGTTGTAATGGGGGGTTGGACGCGTCAGAGCTGAGCAGGCGATATAAGATGCGTTCTGGCCGATACGGAAATTTCGTTCCACGAGAGGAAGGGCTTCATTTTCCCTTACCGTGCTCGTGGTAGTCGTTCTTCTGGTTGTCGAGGGGCGACCCAATGATTTGCAGAAGATCGCTCGGTGGGCTCCAATCATCTTGCGAGCAGGGAGACCCGGACTCGTTCCCGTCCCTAAACTGCTTCTAATGGCCCACTTTCTCGAGCTCATTGACGCTGCCCTTGCTCTCCCCAATTTGATATGCTCATTCTTTTTCGGTGATAAGTTGCCCGCGGTAATTTTCAGATCGGTCTCTCTTAATAAAATTGATGAATGACTGCAGCTAAAATTACGTGTGTTTATTTGCCATTAGCGCGTCTCGACTGAGCATACGAAATGAAATTGTGGTTTTTAATGGGCTAACTTGTGCTTCTTTTTGAATAACTCTTGATAACCTTATTATTTAATGATTTAGTTTCAAACTCGTGGTTGTCATTCAAAGAGCATTAATTGTCCCCAGTTTTGAAACCGTTTGAACCGGGGTTAATTTTATAATTTCTTCTGCTGTATTTTTTCAGTTATACTGTCCGTTTCATCGTTGTTGTTTTAGGTGGTTATTAATCTCACACTTATTAATTTTAGTTTTAAGTAACTTGATTTTTAAAAGTTCAGTGAGATGTCAGTAAAACTTAAGTATTACTGTCATATCACTGAAGAAGACAGATTTTCGTCGTTAATTTATTGTTTAGCCGATCCATTGTCGTTCATAATCCTTCTGCGGCACTTTTCCTACCCTGAACTTTTCCTTGCTTTTCCCACCGAGAACCTATCTTCTACATGCCAGAATATTTTTTTTCCCTTGCTGAAAATCCATTTTAACGTCTTGGACTTACCTTTGGACTTAATGGTACAGCTTTAGTTTAGGCAATTTTGTATTTAAAATCAGTGGCACAAGCCTATGTCGTTCTTCGTATAATTTTCCTCAATTTAACGCTGGTTTATGGAAGGTCTAAGGCGTATAGAACTCGTTTCGGAGTTGCTGTAAATCATACGGATATTTCCGTAATCATTTTCCTTAGACTTTCTTGCATGATAATAAGCCATTTAATGGAATTGCTTCTATTAATGATTTGAAATATGTGCAAACTTTCGCAGCAATGCAGCTGAAATTGAAAGCAGCGTTTATTTTTCTTATTGTCGATTTCCTTAGTGTCCCATATCAGTGAACTAATCTAATGTGCTGAAATAATCTAGTGTAATGAATTAAGTGCTAATCATTATGTTAACCTCATTAATGGAAACAGCATTGAGAGACGGTTTCTTATAACGAGACGTACTAACAGCCCATTAGGTAGAAATCCTTTTTTACCACTTAAGTGTCCATCAGGCACGTAGCCAGAAATTTGCTTCAGGGGCGGGGGGTCTAAGTCTAGTGTAGCCTAACTTCAAATCAGCCGTTCGGTGCCGACATGTTACAAATCTCTTCCCTTAATTTTCAATGTTAGGTATTTACTTCCACAGTGCCCATTCCTATCTCTTGTCACTGGTAAAGTTCACATGCATCAAACTAGTGATCACGTTTCAAGACACTTAGTACTTCAGTTATATGCAGTGTAATCCGGATTATCATGCCCATTTAAAATCAGAACAACAAAATCGCTTGGAAAAAATTTCGGGCAGGGTTGAAGCCCCAGAAGCCCCCCTCCCCTGGCAACGTGCCTGGTGTCCGTACTAACAGCCCATTGGTGGCCACGTCCTCGGGTAGTGGTGAAGTGGTTATATATGGTTAGTGGATATATATGGAGTGTATATGGTTGGTGAATTTTCTGGAGAATCGATCCACGTATCATGGGGCAGAAGATGTAACTCAGCGGATTTTCATCGCAGATGGTAAAGTGGCTCCGTTTTCCTACTGTCTTAATAGATCATTTTGCCTCAAGCACCTGGCACATTTCTCTTAGGTTTGACTATTTCGCTTGGAATTGCTGTACTGGCGGAAGATTTCCTCTACCTATTTACATTTTAAATTCTTGGGAAATTTGTGTGCGGCTAATTCGTATTTCAACATCTTTTGCCGTACAGTCTTACCTTACACTGTGTTTTTACTTATATCTCGGCTTCTAATTCACGTGTGTCAATGAAGTATAGCTTTTATGATAGACTACACTATTTATATCAAAAGTAGCTAGAGGAAATTAGAAGCGTTCTCAAATTTTAGTTATAAGTTTAAATTTGAAATGCTGTACTGTGCTTTTTCTCAAGCATTCCACGTCCTCAACTAATCCTTTGTTATAATTAAATGTGAATCTCATCATGGTAAAAAACCGTGGTAACTTATGTTTACTGCACATATTTTGAGATTTCCGTTTTTCTCGTCTACTATGAACCAGCTATGAAGAACCAGAGGGGCGGCCAGCTATGAAAGGTTTAAGTGTTCTCGACTAAAGATAATAGAAAAGATAGGTTCCCTACATCTTGACGTTACTGGCGGAAAGTTTTCAACAATGTGGTAAGGTGTGAGGGTGGATTTTGAAAATGTGGAAAACGTTGTTGGCGTTGGCTATGAATATCCTGAATAAAAATCGAACTCATGACACTAGTAGACTCATCCCTCTCGTCCAACATCCTCCTTACTTCAGGTACGAAAGTTCGGTCCCCGGTGTGGAGCTCACATATGTTCCAGTGGGCTCCCTTCGTATTTTCGGGCATCGGATGAGATGCGAAGAGGGTAATGGCGGCCATAACCGTCCGTATTTTTTTTTTAAAAGACCACCAACCTTTGTGGTCATTTCATGGGGGAGACGAGGAGTGGAATAGGGATGGTCGTGGGATATCTCGCTCTAACCATAGGATCCACTCCCCCTCCTCCCGCCAGTGAAGCATCCTGTGAATGATTGGTATCCATGCGGGCGGACTCTCAAGAGAGATTAAGTGCTCGGGGCAAAGATGCCTTGTGGCTGCATCAAATCGGAAGTTTTTTTGTCCCCACATTTGTCCCCTTGTCGTCTTCAATTTTGCGTGAGGTCATGTCGCTCGCGTCCTAGGGTTCTCTTTGGTCAGTGAGGACTGTCCTTGACTTATCTCCGTTAATTTCAGTGCTATTGGCGACTTTTTGGCAGTGGTTCCTTTGACTATTTGTGTATCAAAATTGCTCTTGCGTGGAAATGTCGTTGAGAATCGCCGTTGCATTCTTTTTAGCAAAACCAATCAGAGAAGATATTCTTATTTGACGTTGTCTGCGTACTAATATTTGGCTTATTTAACTAGTATCTTTTATCATATCAGTTGCCTGATTAGAAGTTGATACTTTTAAGGTTCCCTTCATAAAGAGCCTTCAATTTCATAACAGATTCACTCCATCAAATTTTCAAGTGTAATATTTTATTAAGTCATGAATAATTATGGTGATTTAGCAGGGGTATCTAACTCTCAAGAATCTTTACAAACAAATGGAGCTATAGTCGTGCCCAAATTTTTGGTTATTAGGTTTCCTGTATACCTACTCGATGCAACTCTCAGTTCGAAAACCTCACATATTCTCTCATTTTTGGTTCGAGCAGACATTTATCTACTTGTTTTTAATGAATAATATTTAGGAGAATTTTTCATTCAAAGCGTCAAGGGTCCCTCAGTAGCGCGCAAAATTCATCATTTTAATAGAATTATGATGAAAAATGTACATGTGGGACCTAAGCTTCTGTAGATATATATTTGCTGCCATTTGGTAGTAAATTTATTCATAATTTTGAAAAACCTTTACATGATTTGCAGTTTCTTTGTAACTTCTAATATTTAACATTGTGTTGAGTTTTTCATTGAATGGAATATACCAATTGTGAAATAGTTATTTCGTGGTCTGTATTTTTGCTAGATGTCTGTTCACAGTCGTGATCTATGTTCGCCTGGAGAGGCAAAGTTGCGTATTTTCGAGCCTGAATTTTCTCAATCATTGATGGTTTTGTTATATTTGTAATTACATTTTTCCGTGTGAAAGAAACCTTATGCTGCACTGTAATCTGTACTCCAATGATAAGTGGATATTTCTCCCTCTTTAGGTTCGATATTACCAATAATGTAATTCAGTATTTCGATTCACAGTAGGAGAAAATATGTTCTTTTTATTGTTAGTTCGTGGCATGGTCAAAACTTTCTGAATTTGACCGATCCTATCTATATAGCCATAGTATTTCTTGTTGAAGCGAGGTAAAGGAGACCCTACTATTCCTTCTCAAGGCAGGGTTTGGCAGTAACCCTTCTTCGCTCTTATTTTTAGCAAGTATTGTGAAATCTTCATTTTCACAAATCTCAGTGAATTTCTAGTGAGCCCGTAATGAAAGAATTATGATTTCATTTTCCCCCGTAAAGTCATCGATAGTTCAGGGAATTTTTTTTTTAATTTGGGAGCCGGAAAATGTTACCTTGAAAAGTCGCGGTGTACGATATGTTGTTTTTTGGTAACATGTTTTGATTCCTCTTAAAAGTGTTTTCTTCCTGAACACCATTGTGCTACTTATTAAACCTGTGGTTTCGATAATTATAGAATGGAAACATGTCTTTTAAGAAGTGTAATATTATCTACTCTTTTATTCGAGCTATTTATTTCGTCGTATTCTCGACAACATTGATGGTCATCACAGCGACCAACGAAACTATTCACTTTGCTAAGCAAGATCACATCTGTTATATGTTTTCTTATTTTGTAATAGTTTTTAATACTTATCTCTGGAATTCCCAGCGGTGCGGGGCGAAAAATACTCGGTCATGGAGATGAAAATACTTTTTTTTTGTCAGCGGGTATAACAAATCTGTTCGCCGTTCAGAAGTGTGTACGCGAGGTATTAAAACTTGACGCTGGGGTGATTGCCCATCGTGCCAATTCATCGCATTTGAACGAAAGCATACTCTCACTATCTATGCTTCAAGTTTTTTTTTTAGCCTGCCAAGTTAGAAGGTCCTCAGGACTAGTCATTCACTTCCCCTAATCAGTTGTTTCTCCAGCTATCTTTGTGATTGCCGTTTATCGTCTCTGCCTCAGATAACCTTTTATTGTTGGTGTGTACGATAAGTACCATAATGCTTCTTCATCTGGTCTTGGGTCTTTCCGACTTCACCTCTCGTTTGTTTTTGTCCAGTTATTATGAATTGACGCTAAATAATATTTTAGGGGTTGATTCGCCGACGAAACCGTGGAAAGAAAATATGACGTCTTGGTCTCATTGTGAACTCATTTGTGTGCCAAAATGCCATCAAGGAGTGTGAATAAATTTAGGTTTTAAGTTGCTTCCACTCTTAAGGCCATATCGCACCAGTTAACCTAACTTAACCCCCAGCCTAATCATCCATAAAGAACAACGCCCATGCCCGAAGTGGGATTGGAATCCGCGACATTTGTGTTGTTAGACCAGCGCGGAACCGGTCTAGCTACCACAGTCATTGAGGAGAGACTTGGTAGTCCTGTAAGGAGGACGATCACCAAAAGACGTGAGGGTCAGCGTTTCGAATCGAGATGATTTTTCACTATTTCACTCCCTTCCATAAAGCGCAAACGGTGCAATGTCTGCTAACCGGAACTGTTATGAAATCCTTGAATGCTTTATTAGGAATTGCCTCTCCCTACCTTGGCAATGTGAATTTCATCGCCTTTTGGTCTTTCTTGACATTTCATGCCATATCTGAGTTCTTTGTTTAGATATTTTGGATCCTTACCCACTCAAATATTTATTAATTCCCAATGCATGCTCTCAGAAGGCTGAGAATTCAATCATCATGCCGTCATGGGAATGCGTTATCCTTCTGCATGTACTCAATTTGGAATTAAGCTAGATCCTCGATTTTTTAAGGATTGCCAAACGGTGTATCACACAACAGCGCTTCATATTCCCCTTGTTAATGTACATCTAGTCGTATATATTGTTGAAAAATACACCATTTTCTTTTTACAAAACCCCCGCGTCATTCAACCGTTCTTGTGGGCTACTTACATCCCCGAAAACTCTTATACCGAAGAGAGAGCGGCAATAAATGTGGCGACGAAACTGGTTCTTAATCAGGGTGGCGATCGTCAGGGAAAACTGGGAAAACCTGGAATTGTCAGGGAATTTTGGAAACCTGGAAAAGTCACGGAATAGTCAGGAAATTCTCTTAACAGTCGGGGAGAAACTGGGATAGGAAATTCTCGTTATTTTTCTACCATTACTTTTATCGGGCAGTCTTTCCCACCCTTTATCTCACCAAAACATTTCACCGACTAAAACGAATGTCCGTCGCCGAAGTGTATAGAATAAGTCAATTTGTTGAACATTCATTTGTGAATCTTAGTTATTTAGCTGTGAATCAGTCGTACGATGTATCTCTTTTGTATATCCTTAATGCGGTATTTGCCTAGTAGCGTTATAATTCATGATCACCATGTATTCCGCTCATCACAAGGAATCCGAGGCTATGTTGTTCGGAATATTTTATATCATGTTTTTTTTTAACTTCCGAGGCTCAGGTCAAGAGGTAGTTGCAGCACACTAGCTTGTAGTAAATACGTGCTTGCAGTTCTAAAAATACGAGACGATGATTATTAAAACGGTAATAGAAGTACGATCACACGTGTTAACAAAATCTTATGTAAGATCATCTTCGATTCCCATACCCCCCTTCGCGAGGCAGTAAGAAGTGTCCTCCTCCCCTCCCCTCATTTCATGCTCGACGTAATTATTGAATGGCACCCTTAGCTCCGTCTCGAAGCAATTTGGTCAGGTCACAAACCACCTCAAATATGATATTCCTGAATATGATGCTGCCGTTGCTAATTGCCTCCTGTTTTCGCTCGCAGTGGCGCGATTACGTTTTGTTTGTTTATACAAATATTTTTACATTTTTGGTTCCCTCTTACAATCAAGGGGTTATAACCACGTTAATCTAATTCTTATTCGCTTCTAAACCTCACTCGTGCCATCAGATTTTGATCCAGTCTAACAACTTGGCTTGGTTTGTATTTTTCGCGCAACCTGTGCCGGAGTCCGCCAGTAAATTCGCCCTTAACTTTCCCTTCGATGTCTTTTCAGTAATCTTAAACTTCCCAGAGCTACCACGACGCGCTACCTCTTCCTTGAAGAATTATACATTGTCAATTTGTAATTTTGCCGAAGGAAACATACACGACCAAGAAAATACGATACGCGGCTGCGTACCCGTGGCCGCGTAGAATGTATTATAAGTTTGTATAATTTGTGTTAGGGCTTAACTTGTGAAGGTTTAATGTATTTTTCATTCTTATAGCTTTTAATGTATTGATTTCAGCTTTTAATATTTTCTGAGTTTTGACGAAAATTAAATTCATCAGAAATAAAATATTCCGATAATAGCAGACATTTTGGCGATCGGTCAGGGAAATTGGTAAGGCCATCAGGGAAAAGTCAGGGAATAGTTAGGGAATTTGAAAATTGGATATCAGTAGCCACCCTGTTAATGCTTTGAAACTGATATTTTCATAGTTCATAATGTTGTTTTTCTTGAAAGCAAAGTTTACCACACCTCTCCTCCTACTGACGTATCATTTAATTTTCTATTAGACTTTACTTTCAATCCTACTCTCTAGCCGTGAATACTTTTCTTAGTATATACGGCATATATCACGGAAATTTTTTTCTACTGCTATTTATAATTATATCTCCTTAGTTATCTCCTGGGCCCATACTTTCCTGCTAACAGTTTTACTCAATATGGGATGCAAAGCTACTCAGGGAGTAATTTTATTTTAAATTTGGAGAAACTAATTATCTTCAGTTAGATAATTCGCTAATCACTGTGGCCTAATAATACCTTGCCTTCTTGTAACTTTTCATATTTCCTTCATTGTCATGCTTCGATTGCTTTTTTCGATTGAATCTGTCGGTGACTTTTACGTTCGTAATCAGTCCGATATCGAGTAGAGTTTAAGCAGTTATACCAGCTCCTCAATGCTTTGACTTCAAGGCTGCTTTCTGTGGAAAGGATGTCGAAATATTGGGACTACGTAGACTAGTGGTTCAAGTACTTGCTGCACACGCTCGAAGGTGAGGCTGACGTAACAGCTACTTAATCTTCTTCGAATGGTTTCCGTAGCTTACCGCTTTTTCTCTGGCCTCGATTAGAATTTATCGCGCCAAGTTACCCATGCGTTGCGCCTCGAAGGCACTGAGATATGTATTTTCATCCTATTTTCGCCAGCTAGATGTTTGAACAACACGAAGGAAAGGATACGAATAAATTCCTTGATTGTTTCTCATTGTGATATCCAGCAAAAGCCATATTCATACTTTAAATCGGGATCTTTTCCTCTTCATTAGGACGGTGAATATTGATGCCCTTGAAAACGCCAAGTCATCTCGGCAGTCGTGAATTTATTCATCCACTTCAGGTGCTCGTTGTGCGGTGACATGTGTTCTGGTCAACCTGTTCCGCAATCTGGCCTTCATTTCAGAGAATATTTTACACTTCACTTCTACTTTTTAGTGATATACGCTTCCTAATCGGAGGTTGTTTGGAGCACTTCTCATTATCCTTGCATCCCGTGGAAATAAAGTTCCTAGTTTCCCGCGAAATCCTATTCTTATCCCGGGATATCCCGTAACATGACAAAAGTGTTCATATAGCTAGATTAAATCCCACCTTTTTTAGGCCATCGGTTCTTCATTAGAAAAGAGTGACTTGTCATCATCTTCTAAAATAAAATAATCTCACTTGTAAGTCACATAAGAGCAACAAATTTACTCCCTCTTCCTTCTTTGGGGTTTTGTAATTTATGCTCATTTTTATCATTTGTCACATTCATTTTCACGTGGTATTATTGATTTGCTTCATATGACCTTATATCTTCATTTTCCTTCGTAGAAAATTTCTTTTGAGCGAAATTTCTTTTTCCTGTTTTCCTGCATCGATCATAGAGCAGGAAATGATAAACACTAGTTTGGGGACTCTTTGAGTACAGTTCACGTTCTATCGAATGGGATGTCAATTCGCATTACACATTCCTTTTTTAGTGTTAGTTTTGTATAGTTCAGCGGGAAACCGATGTAAAAATTTCATTTGCAGCGATGACATTCTTGTCGTTTGCGTTCTACGGCACAAATCATAATCGTGATAAAACCTTAGGAAAAAAATTAAATTCTTTTAAAGATAGGTCTTTTTTATTGCATTTTTTATGAAAATACGTGCCTGTAGTGTTATTTTGTTTATAGAAATAAATTAAAACATCAGTGATTGTACCCATACTGATTAGCATGTTTATAAAGGACTTTTACGATATTTCATGAAGGAAGAAACACATAACTCTACATACATATAGTAAATAAACTCTTTAAGAGATGATTACGGCTTCATGGGATCCTTACTGTCTGCAAGGGAACCGGATTTTGTTATGTAATTTTCTAGGACATATGAACAAACAAGAAATTTTTTAATCATTTCTTTGAGATACTAGGGCAATTGCATGGTAGGGAAGCTAATTATTATGCATTTAACGTTTCATTTTATCAAGTGCACTTTTGATACATTGTAAAGTTTTGGTTGAAATGGTAAAATATTATTTTGTGAAATTAAAATATACTAATTTTCCGCGTAAAGAAACCCATGGGTGACATACGATGTTAATACTTGCGAGACCAAAATCAACCAATCTTTTGACGCGTGACATAAAACGTCCCCTGTGTGAGAGAGATAAAGGAAAACGAATAGGTAACTACTGCTCATTGACTTTGGTGAGTAAGTTTAGAAGGATGGCTATTCTTTGAGTACCAGGTGATACGCTAATACCAATCTTATGGATGAAAATCTTTCATTTTCCCGTCAATTTTCATATGCCGATGCTGTTCAAGTTAAACACCTTGTAGTTGTGAAACGGTATGTGACAAGAGAAGTCAAATTTTAAAGTCAGTTAAATGTGAGCTTCGACATTATATGATTTACGACATTCACATGTCAGCAGGAAAAAGGAACTTGCTGGCGGGTTAATCACCGCTCGATAGCTTGTTTGGCCATCATCATCTCTTTCGTTGTTGTCATCATTAGTGATCAAGCAATTAAAGCGTAGATGGACATGGAATCTTCTGAATTACCTCAAACATTCTTATTTCCCCCATCTTATTTCCCCCCACTCGGATTCTGCATCCGCCTTATGGGCTATAGTTAGCTTTTTCTTCACGCTTTCGGGAAAATACGAAAATAATTAGATGAATTAGAATATCGATCGAATAATCGAATGTGAGCTTTTGTACAAATATGGTATATACAAAAATGCTCAAGAGAAATGGAAAATAATCAATCCGTCTTGACAGTCGAAGAAACAAGAGTCTCTGTTGCTTAGTCTATGTCGTTATTCCTGTCGGAAGCTCTGTAAAATAGTTTTCAAATCCAGTTGAAAATATTTCCTTTTGTTGACGATGGTAGTAGATGCTCCGCGTACCTCGACCAGTGATTCATGTGCTGAGAACTGTGCTCTTGTCTTCTACCGTCTTCTGCTTTGACGAAAACTTTTTATTGGGGACGGTTTGGTAATGGACGCAGTCAAGCCTTAAGAAGTTTCGAATTGCCGCCACATATTTTTCCGCCTTTCTCGAGGGCAATCTCCTCCGTCTTTCGTACTTCGATCTTCTCCCGCGATCTCCTAACCACCCTTGCCTCCGCCTAGGTCTGGAACATGGCGTGGATATCTTCCCTTGTGTATTTTCTCACCACTTGTGTGCCCTGTTGATTTTTTCTAGCGAACTCGTCTTGAAGTATGACTCTTTCTGTCCCGCTGAAGTTTCCCTCCCCCCCCCCTTCCTGCTAATCGGCATCTTGCGCTCATTTGCCTTTTCTCTTCGTCTCTCCCTCCCATCCACCACCCCTCTTCTCAGTCTCCGTCACACCCCCTCTCCCGATTCCCTCAGGGGACTGGTGTCGTCCGAGCGCCGCTAAGACGGGCGCTCATAACTTATTCAAATCCATATCATCCGTCACGCACCGACTCCCCAAGTGAAAAGCCTCGTCTCGCGACCCGTCTGCGGTGCCTTCTACGCGGGTGATTTCGAAAGGCTACGCACACAAAATGGTCGTCTTTCGCTCTCCCATGTCATAGCTTACCTCTCTGATTAAGGCACGCAGTGGTCCCGATTAGCGTGGACGTTTATGGCTGTGTCGAAGTTGAAGTGCGCTTCAAAATTCGCTCTCTTGAATCTGCCCGTGTTTATTTTTCTCAGTGTTGGAGGTGAATACCTAGATTTCATTTTGTTTTCACCCCAAAGCATATCGTGCTGGAGAAAATATTGAAAGTTTATGTATGAATACTACTCTTTTCCTTAGCATGTCTCTGACATCAACGATGGGATTCATTTGACGAGGTTGTATTCTCTCTTTGTACCGCCACGTACTAATATTTGGGATGAAACTGTTATGTTAGACGGGAGAAATAGCTTTGGACGTTTGCGTAACTAAAACCTAAATGTTTACTACAGCTACCGATACCATTATGTATATTCCTTACCATGAAACACCAGCGTATGAATTTCGTGACCGGTAATTAACATACCTCGGATTAGTGTAGTCATAGTTGTGTCCTGTATTTCAACCGAGGCCCCCTTGGTCGATAGTTACACGCTTCATCCATTAGTTTACCGCTTTCTCTGGTGTATCCTTTATCCGCTCAGTTTTCAATGAAGATAGATTCCAATATTGAGCATAGGGAATGCACGCAGCTCTCCGAGGGGAAAACTTACCCGTCGCAAACACGCATCAAGTCTTCTTAGACTTGTAAATATATTGAACAGAACTTAACGCTTACACATATAACTTGGATGAGCTAAATGATTTTGGTAAACGTATCTTCTTATTTGTCGTTGAATTTAAAAACGTGGTAAGAAATGGGTGCCTACATCCAAATCTTATGATGACACTTTGTTAATTTATTTCTACCTAGCCTATTTTCTACGTTTGCTGGAGTCTGTCGAGGTGACTGCAAACGTGTGTATTTCACTCTGGCTGATTACCATGAAAGGTTTTGGCTGTGAGTTTCAAGGAAATATGATCCTCTCAGAAAGAGTCCGTTAGTATAAAATGAATCGTTGGTAAGTAGTCGGCTTTACAGGCTACAGCGAGTGTTAATTACTGAATCGGTGGGAAAGACTTATTCCACCTGTTCCACCTCTTACAGTTCAGAAATGTCTGTGAAGGAATAATCATTGTCAGCCTCCTCGAGAAATACAGAACTCATATAACAAGCGATATAGCGTTTTAACTGTATTTGTGTAGATTTATTTACACGTATCTATATAGACTTAAGACGTGTACTCTTAGCGCAGAGGTTGAATGGGCGAGTATAAATGCTATGTCAATGTCGCGATAAATCCGTAAATAGGGCTCCTTTTGCGTAGATTATCTGTTAATGCTCAAATTCTTTTTCTTCCAGTACCATACCTTACGAGCTGCGTATCTATGAAATAATTTTCAGAAATCTTTAACCAACGTATTGAATTCTTCAATGTGTTTTTAGTCACTGCCGGTAACCTTTTTGCGCCTTTCATTAAAAGGAGACTAATGCAGGGGTTTCTTTCTTCTTTTCCTCCGTTCCCTGACAATTTCCCGCTCACACACAATTATTTCCCTATTCTTAATGACGCCCATTACATCGGCTGTCGTCGGTCACCTCCACAAATAGCTACTGGCACCACTTCTACTCTATGTTCGGAAATGGATTGAATATGAAACTATCCCTTTTATTTCTTCATATTCAATTCTTGGCCTCCCCAAAAGACAAATTGTGGGTCCATTTTTTGGCGTTTGACGGATGGTTGGAGTCAAAAGCAGAGAAAGTCTCAAAGTGTAAGTTTCAGTTCAAAGAAAACGGCAAGGAAAACTCTTGCATAATAATATCCTTTGTGGAGTACGTCTGTTTCTGTTTAGTGGTATTGTTTTATTTTATTTCATCGTTTATGTATGCGATTTTTATGCAGCAGTGGGTGTATGAAAAGTATTGTCTTCTTCTTCAGGACAGAACCCTGAGGAATATTATGCAATATGCATCCAGGTGTACTCAATACCCTCGATATTGCACATGGATGTTATTCCTTAGAGGGGCTGTATTCCTCGATAGGATGTTCCCTATGGGTGAGCCAATTCATCCATGTAGTGAAGAATACCGCGTTTTAAGAATAACTAAAACAATTATTTGTTAATTAGCTACTAGTTACTATTACTGCGAAAGGTAAAGGTCAATTTTTAGTTGTTAACAAAAATATTATTATTGAAATCCAGTAAAGTGGGTAAAAATTTAAAGGATTCCGATCAGGACTTAAAAGTACACCCAGAAAAATGGAAGGCTTGTGAGAAAGAAGGCATCTACTGGTAGAAATGTCGAACAGTTTTACCATTGTAATTTTATTTTGTGATTTTTAATGAAAGAGCACTCCAACCGGCCGTGGTAGCCTAGTGCGCCTGACAGCTCAAAGGTAAGAGGGTTTGTATTGGGTATGAATATTATAGGTTTGTCTTATGATTAAGATCATAGGTTAGTCGGTGCGAAGTAACCTTGGCCGTTGGAGCATCGAAAACCAGTCGTGGAATTTAAATCGTAATCAATAATGTTGATTGTAACAGTTGCTTAATCAAGATTAAGCTACTGAAATACTGAAACGGCCTAGGACGGTGAGGGTCCTTTTGTTACGAAAGTAGAAAGAAGAATGGATGATGAATGCTATTTCAGGTTCAATGAAGAGATATTTGCTGTATACTACGGACGTGAATTCTATATGCTCGGTGAATCGTTTCACAACCATAATCAGTATCAGCCTAATGCGGCATGGCAATCCATGAAACGCGAGTTAACTTGAGACCCAGTTCGATTATCCCTGTCCTTGCTGTTTTATGGTTCGCTTTTTCGCATCGTAATTCGTTACACACGGTTACATGTTAGCTGTAACGTCTATTCTATTAATTAGTGCACTATATAGTAATTAGCCTTTGGGTGACGGTGTATTATAGAAAAGTAATCATGAAAGAAAGTATGAGAAA
Source organism: Platycnemis pennipes (assembly GCA_933228895.1). Classification (NCBI taxonomy): domain Eukaryota; kingdom Metazoa; phylum Arthropoda; class Insecta; order Odonata; family Platycnemididae; genus Platycnemis; species Platycnemis pennipes. The sequence goes on from OW121846.1 coordinate 83,731,528, forward strand.
AGGACTGTTAAATAAGTCATTTTGACATGTTCGTGCTCCGAAACATTAAGTTTTTGCTCCGGCCGAGGGAAAATCGTCCGCATCCCTTGGCACTGCAATAATTAGCGAAGCGGGGCGATAGCATTCCGAGGAGCAGGAGCGGGCTTTTCCTTCTCGTACCGTTTCCCTGGGCGATTAGTTTCAGTAATGACTCCCTTCCCCTCCCCAAGGAGTCTGCCTCCCTCCACTTCCATGAAACCTTTCGTCGCTCTCCCCGAACGGGACCTTGGATATTCAAGTCGTTTGTTTTGCCCGAGGTCCTGTTTCTCGTCGTGAGATTCCCTCGCTCCTTTTCTTGTGTGTAATCAGCTGCTTCGCTGGGATATGATTCACCCAAAAGCCCTGGCTGCAGCTTTTTATCACCTGTTGTCTGTGGGCCGTGCGGGAAGCGACGGGTCAAAGCTTACTACTATGCTTCTCTTCTAATGATCATTGCGCCCTCGGCTGCTCAAGTCCTCCATTGTTGTTTTGCGTTGTTGCGGACCCCAGCGGTCTCAAGAAAGCGGGGCTAAAACTTTAAATGCAGTACGTTGCGCGGACCTTTTAGTCTGTTGATCTAATGTTTCATAATGCGGAGGACTTCTGTCCCTGTTGCTTGTTAAATTTAGCTTGATTTGTGTCAAAAAATAGGGAATTTTTGATTTAGTTGACGGTATCAGGTTTAATTGGTAAAATTTCTTTATGATGGTAAAGGAAACTATGCGATTCAACAAAATAAATTTCTGGTTGACTCAGCGACCATCATCGTTATATTTTCCTAGTACTCTTTCAAAAAATCCAAGCTTTCTGTTGAGATCTCATACGAGTTCATATTTGACTGCACGAGGAATTTTATGTTAAATTCTATTTTATGAGAACTGGCTCTTAAGAAAGTAAGTGTGATAGTGGGAAGCAGGTAATATTCATCCGTTATTTATTCTATCCCTGCTGTTTACCATCGCTATTTTCGGGGATCTCAAAGTGCTGTTGCGAGATAAAATGCCACGTTGAGGTTAAAAAAGAATGCAACGCACGTAGTAGATCGTAATTTGTTAATAGTATTTGCGTTATTTCTACGTACTCGTCTTTTGTGTGCTTTATTAAGCCTCTAGCAAATAGTACTGCATTCTCTGGAAGACATTGAAGGCGTTAGTCCTAGGGTAATTAGTCATGTAAAATGTATAAAATGAATTCTTAACTGGGTGAGTATTTGTTTCAAAAATTTCTATTATGTATATAGTGCGTGTTTCCGAAGTTTTCTTATCTCTAGAGTTCCCCTGGAATAATACGCACGGAACATGTTCGGGCATTAAATGAAATGTTCCATCAACCTTTAACTCAAAATGTCTGAAGCGTCACAGCCCTTTTCCCAGCGCATACACCCTCTCAAGCTTTATCTTATCTCTTGGCGAGCTGCGCATCACATAACCGTCCGCCTGTGGAGCGAATGCCCAGTGGTGAAATAGTTGTTCTCTTAGCAGAGTTTAAAAAATGGATTCATTTGCTGTGCATGCCCATTCCTCTGATGGAAAGGACAAATGATTCCGCACGGCCGGTTAACCAGGGATGGAGATCTAAATGAAGGATGTCACTCGTGAGATGATCGGATAGGAATTAATTTCCCGAAACGTATAAACCTTTATGAACGAGGATTTTCTAAAAGTTCCTCGCCAAACTTTGGCCTTATTGTGCATCACGCGCACTGCGGCACTATTCGTAGAGGGAGTGTCTGACTTAGATCGTAAGAATGTAAACGTGAAGCGCATGCATGTACAAAAATTAGTGTTCAGATTTTTTCCGCGATTGCTGTAGCACATGTTATTCTCGCTCACTACGCGGAATCCAATCGGATTACAAACCATCTCACGAAGAAATATCCCGCTGCGCTCTTTTTATAATAACTTGTACTTCGCGCTTGGCATGAAACCATCTATTTTTTCATAGTTTTTCCTGCCATTAATTAGATATTCTTATGGCCTTTAAACGAGATGTACGTATAAACCTTTATGAACGAGGTTTTTCAGGGGTAATTGATAAGTTGCCAAATCGTTGTTAATGGTCCAATCGTTATTAGAGATCGTTGTGCTTTGTTGTGATTTAATTTTTGAAACTCATCGCATAAATTGAACGGCAGTCAGATTTTATTGTTTACCAGATTAAATCAGCCGATTATTATCATCGATAATATTCTATATTTGTGGTAATAATCGGCCAATGTGAATTCGCGCTTCCAAACTTAGTGAGAAATCAGATCTGTGCCTTAATTCTGAAATATATAAGTGCATCTCGTGGCATTGCTTGTAGCTAGTTCTTTATCACTCATCTCACTGGAAAATTTGATAAGGATTGTCGATGATTTGGGATAAACTACATTCATCTGTCAGGCGGTAGTGATACATTTTTGTATTATTCAATGATAATTTTAACTATTGGTTATCAAAATACTACTGCAGAGAGAACATTGTTACACCTCGCGTCAATTGTTTACATTTTTCGTGCCGTAAATTCAAGAGTGTTGACATCGTATGCTGTGCTCCAAGTGTGTTTGTTTTTTAATGGTCGGAGTACCAACTCCCCGCCAACCGCTGCCAATCCGCTCGTTACGGGTGCGTTTGCGTCTCTAGGCTGTAATGTAAGTGTGTTACGTTCCAGGGAAGCTAAATGAGCGATTATTTTATCTCCCTCAGAAGTTTGTGAACTTAATAGTTTTTTTGTGGAATAACTAGTTTGGACCAACTCGGATAAGTAGGTACTAATGGTCGCGGACAACAAGACGGGCGATCAAATGCATCAGTCAGGAAATGTAGACCTGATTATTACCAATACATTTTTCTCGGCTTAGTTCTCGGTAGTGATACATTTTAGTATTATTCAATGATAATTTTATTATATTTCTTTAAAACGAACATTTTAAATATGCCACGTTTCTTGGCATATTTAAAATGTTCGTTAGAAAGAAATGGACTAGCATTTTGATTTTTTGTTATTCTAAGGCGATCGTGATTGCCAGCGTATGTGCCGTAAAATTTGTGTGCATGTGCCACTAACGTCGTTGCCCCCACCCCTCCCCTCGGCGTTGGTAATCGGGCTTAGTGTTGTCCACAAGGATATCATGAGCGTCATCGTGGGATCCATAGTGTTATCTGTATATGCTGTTCTGTGACTGCTGGTGGTGCCCCTAAACTATTAGCTGTCAGAAGAACTTCACTCCTTCTGGAATAGAGGCAACTCTTGGGACTTTCGAAACTTATTATCTTAGTTTTAAGTTGGATAAGAAGATAAATGGAAGTCAAGTGCTTTGTAGGGTACGTGCTAACTGTGAATTAGTGATAAGTTTTGAGGCCGGAAATCTCGTTTTATTTTCCTTTTTTTTCTTTTTTGCTTATTTGTTTTTAGATAATGCGAGAGTTACCATTTGTATGCGTTGCGCTTGGGTTTCCTTTCAGGTGTTGCTTCCGAAAATACTGTTTCTTAATCTCATCATCAAAGAAAAGCGGAAAGATTTCAAGCATTAGGAGATAGTGTAGTGTTTTTTTTGCATTATTAGCTGTTATCTTCAAGTCCTCACCCTTATTGTAAAGAACAATAAACATGTTGGAACTAAAATGGCAGTGGGAGTTTAATTTGTGGCTACACGGATCATATTATGATAACTTATTTCTGAGCATGCACCTGTATTTCCCTCATGGAGTCACCGCAGATGAATCCTGGCAGCATCAAGGAGCCGGGCAAAAAAGAGCAAAATGCCTTTAAGAAATCGATTTTCACTACTATCCGAACAGCACCCGTGACAGATGTGAATATGTTAGAATATGGTCTGAATTTCGTAGGCTTCGGTTCTTAGGTGCTGCAACGGCTAAGGCTTTATCGCTCCGTCTAACCAAAGACCGTAATCGTCCATGCCCTGCGCGGCATTCGAACCCGCTCTTTTGGGGTCCGCGCGTTACGGACCTGGCATCTGTATCCACCGTCTGATTTCTTTTTATGGATTGGTATGTTCATATTAGTAGTTTTTTCAGCAATCTCTGTGTTTTTATCAGTTAAATTATAATAATTTCTCAACGCCGCGTCTTTGAAAGTATTATCTGTGAAGTAGAGTTCGCATTACCTTGTCCTTCACCAGTAGGAACTAATTTTGATTTGTATGTGAGTTGATGTGACCAGTTATCTTTTCAGATAACTGGTCGGCGGCCAATTAATGGCGGCCATTACCACGCTCTTATGCTCCATCATTTCTAGGGATGGAACTTCTTCGCTGAACGGACTTGACGGATTTTTAAAGCATTTGACAAACACATATACAGCATGTTGTGACCCAAAAATGAGCGAGAATATTTCAGTTCGGAACAAATTATCATTAATGTCGAAAGTAGTGTAAAATCGTGCCGTGTAACATTAAAATAACCTCATGGAAATGATCACGTTAAGGAAATAGTACAACTTGAAGTTTCATGAACGTGGTGGGATTTGGGAACTCCTTTACCTATCATTTTTAAATTGGCTGAGGAACTGGTTGCCGGATACGCGTGCATTTTCTCTGTGTGGATGTTTCTGGGGCTGTTTCAATTTGCTAAGAATCCACGACAAAGCTTCACGTCATTGATTTCACCAGGCGACGTGTATGAAGGCGTGTTGTTTGATCAGTAAATCTGTCTCTTCCAATCCAGCTCCCGGACTCTTATCTAGATCCCTCGCCTTCTCTCTCTCTCTTTCTCATCATAGTCCCCGATAAAAATCAGTTAAGATCACTGCGGGCGAGATGCTGATTACCAGAAGCTGATTTTTCATGATTCCATAACATTTCCCCTGGAATTTTTCCCTCTCAGTATTTTATCTTAATCGCCAACACTACCATGACCACTTATGAATGCATTTCCTCGATATGCTATCTCGTTTTTGTCATTCCGTTACCGATTTGGTTTTCAGGAGAGACGTGAAAATTTAAAATTCAGAGGTAATATAATAATGAAATACACTTGCATTTATCGCACGGTGGCCATTATCTGGTTGCCAAAGTAATATTTTCGATAGCAAATATTCCACAGTAAAAAAAATCATTCGCCTTGACCGGGACCCGGGTCCGGTCAAGGGGAATGATTTTTTTCCCTGTGGAATAGTTGCAATTGTGAAATTGCAGCGGGCAACGCTAAATTTTTCTCGGCTTGTACGTGATCTTTGATTATTTTCGATCCCTAAATATGATCGATATGGAGTACGAATCCTCGTTTTGGAGTCCGGTTCTTTTCCCCCAAAAGTATTTAATTGTTAGTCAACTGAATATGTGAAATTTCCCTAAGTTGAATCGCCATTTTAATTGAAACATTTTTCCAGACACCACAAATATTATAATTTTCTTTGCGTTCTTGAGATATCTCGCGAAGTTCGATTCCCCCTTGGCACTGCTTACCACAGATGCGCTGATTGAAACACACCACCATTTCGCTGGCCGAAAATTATTATCATCAGTATACTGCCGATTAAGGCAGGTTTTGATGGACAATAAATTCCTCCCACGACTTAAATCTCCGAAATGACGCCCTCCTTCAGTTCCGCATACTTTCTACCCGCCATTATTATATCCAAACTACATTCTTATCCCTCTACCGCGAATACCCAGCATTCTTCCCTCTATCACACTTTTGAAAACACCCTCACCCCTTGAAATCTGCTTTTCTCTTTCCCCTTTTCCAGTTTCCTCTCTCAACTTTATTTCCTCCCCCACCAACTCCAACACTCTCACCATCTTTCATTCTATCCACGTTACCTTCTCCATCCCCTTCCACACGCACCACTAATTTCAAACTAAAATTTTAGTAGGCACGTAGTTGGACATTTATAACACTCTAGGTTATAACTAAATTTCAAGGCATTTTCTTGGGATGCAGTTCAGAAAAGTTACGAATTCCTTTGTTGTGAGTTTTCTTCTGAAAGAAGGAAACAACAAAATTGATTGCGGAATAAATACTTTTTTTTTTATCTCTTACGCATACGATGCCAGTAGCTTAATGTCTCCAAGTTTTAAACTTCCTTGCATGAAGTAAGAATTGCTTTATGCAACAGTTGATTTCTAGTTTCCAGCATCACTGCGCGGTAGTTTTCCTACAGTTCTCGAAGGCACTCTTATGTGTGTTTGTGTTTGGAATGGAAAATGTAAAAAAATATAAATGTAAAATAGTAAAAAGATACCAAGGTAAGTAAGATTCTTAAGTGCTATTAATAGTGGTTGCATAGGTCAGATTTACCTGGTATTTGGATATCTTCGCGATGTACTTGAATATCCTAAAAACTCACGTCTTCCTGTGAGCCCCACGAGTTGAAATTATCTGGCATCAGCTTGCCCCAATTTCCTAATATGCTTGAAGCGGTGGTTGATATTATTGTTCATTGGGACGTAAAATCTTATCTCTAAATCTGTTATAATGATAAAAATGTGATATGATGACAGATGTTTTGCTTTCGCAATTTCTTCGGAGGGAGCGAATGATTGCACGTTTTATTGTGCTTCTTTGATTTAATTGTGCGTGTCATCACCTTCATCATTGCATTACATTTGCTCCACGTGGATTGTAAAATGTAAAAATGTAAGTTGGAGGGGTGGGCGGGGGCCTTCTCGAGCCCCCTGGCACTTAGACCTCATTAGATCCATTGTGCCAACCCACATTTAACCTGCCCGCAACTTGCAGACAAGGGACAAGAGCACCACGGTAGAGGTATGGAGGGGGGCTACCCATCCAACCTCCGTCCAGACCCAACTTTGCTTTTACATCGGTGATCTCACGGGAACTGGTGTATCAACGTGGCTAGGCCCTTGCCCCAACGTGGATTGTACTTATTTAAAGTTATATGCATCGCGGAGTATAATATTAACGTATATTTAATATAACTAAATTTCATTGGTAGGAAATGTTTTCATGAGCCTTCACTCACTCAGTGATTCAACCCGAAGGTTGGTCTTTTAGGTGAGAGTAGAGCTCACCCCGTACTAAGCCAATGGCGTGTGAAATTCACGCATTCAGGGTAGGGGAGCCAGTTCCTTTCTCTGGGCCACCTGCGATTTTCTACGAAGTTCTGAAACGCAGAAAGTCGAATCGCGTGCATTTTAGATGGGGGTGTCAGGGACCCTCCGGACAGTAGCTCAGTGCTCTACCCACTAGGCCACCACGACCCCCCCCCCCCCCTCATGAGCCTTTTGAGACAAAATTAAATGGGAGCTAAGTTCCCCCGCTCCCGGGTGCCATATTTTCCCCTAGCTCTCATGTTCTTCAGGGCAAAGAGAGTATTATTTACTTTTTCCGAGAATTTTCCCAAGTTTGAAAAACTGACGTGCATTTCGCTGTGCATTACAATTTTTTATGGGCACCGTTTGTCAATTGTTTTTATTACTAGCCTTCTCCTAAACATTTCCGTTTATGCACTCGTTTTGGGATGAAACTCGACAGATCAAGTACGCGAATGAAATCCGTCATCGATTTATGTTTGGAAATGATGATAGCGGCAGATTGATTTTACTCCTAAAGTTTGGTCACTTTGTGGACCGAACTAAACGCTAAAAATGTCGTGCACCAATACCAATCAATAGCACCGAAGGAAGCTATCTAATTTCTTGCTCATAACGCAACCCCTTTTAAATTCATTAAAACGCACCCTCGGCATAAAATATTTCGTAAAATGATATTTGGACGCTCCTTAATAGAAGCAAGCGTATTTTGGGGTTGAAACTGAAAACATGCATCCAAAACACGGAGAAAAGTCCTGTTATAGCTTCAGCCTAATGAGAGAATAAAAATGAGGAATGGAGATATCAGGAAATGTTTTTGGTGATTTGCTCTAAATAGGATTTTTCTTGAGGATATGTGTTAGCTGTCAATATATACAGGTGACCAACACCAAAGACCTAAATTTTAAGTCAAATTTCTATTTATTTTGCGCCAGTCTTACAAATACAAATATTTTTTCTTCAGTCATGGTCTCATATATAAAGAGATAGCTCTGTATGAAGTTATTGAAATACCCGAATAAGACCTGAGTTAACTATCCCAAATGGCTTCTCTTTTGGTCGCTATCCCTAAGGAATTTTTTTCTGACTCGTAGCATCTGTAATTCTTCTTCTTATCTCCTGTTGAGGATTTGGTAGATTGCGGTGGTGTATCGGTTGTTGCATGTAGACTTGAGCATATCGATAAGTACCCGAGGGAATTGAGCGTAATTACGGCCAATTAGTTAGGACGACTGCCCTCACCCTTAATTGGCGATGCCTCTCTGCTATTCTCCTTTAGGCTCTCGAGGAGCTTGCTTGTATTTCTGAGTTCCTGGCACCCTTAGACTTGAATTAGTAATAACTGGATTGCATCTAATCTAAGCGTCCAGCTTTATTTCGGCATTTTAAAAGCTTGGAATGAGATCTCTTAGGTGCTGCAAAACAACAAATGTGTGAATTTACAACAAGCGATTGTGAATTTCGGCCAAAGAAAAAAGGGCTATGCTAGGAAAAAAGGAAACTTGTTTCTCTTCGAAGTATGCTTAAATAGCTATTGAATCTGACCATTGTGTGTCTTAGGAAGCATAAGTTCTCAAAACTCATGCCCTGAAGTGCGTGATTTGAACAAAGGATACTATCAGTACACATAAACGAGATATCGCGTTGATGGGCAGATGCCTCATCCTAAAGCGTTACTTTTCCCAGATGTGGATAGTCTGGTCTCTCATAAGCGTTGAACTAACTACCTGTTGATTTGAAGGCAATAGCATTAGCTCCAAAAACTGACGCAACTGATGCTGGGAAGTGAACATTAACGGCTTGCCTTAAGCTTCATAATCGGCTGCGAATAATTTTTCTCGGGAAAGGAGTTGTTGATTTGAAGCTGTTCTATTCTTCATCATTTGATATCTTTAGAAATTTCTGCCGTGCCGACTCAAACAGTCCTCGATTTATGGGTTGAGGTGCTTCACAGTCGATCGATTTCCTGTCTTCACTGAATTCGAATGTAATAAAGTATGTACATAATGGTTCATTATCTTGAATATTCGACCATTATGAAATATCCTTGCGCGAAGGAAGCTTGGCCATATCAGTGAAGTACTGTCAGTCCCCTCAGTCGCAAATACTGGTTAGTGTCTCTTCGGCCGCCACCAAGTAAGGTTGTTCTGGGTTGAGCCAAAGCTTGAGGGCATTGGACTTGTTTTCGATACACCGAGAACTAAACGACTCATATAGAGTTATCAATGGCTTTTAGTGAGCCTGCTGCTGTAGAAAGCATGGTAAGTTTTTCAACTCCCCACTTTCACATGAATCGCTCTTGCGCCAGGGGCATATTAATTTTTTCCACAGTGTTGTTTTCGTGCCCCAAAGTTAGTTTCTGTCCTCAGCGGAAGTGAAACTATTCTCTCCAATGGATGATTTTTGAAATATTAATCATCCTATTTCCATATCACGTCAGTATCTTATTTCGTTGAATCATAAAATCGATCGATCTCTTTTATTTTGGTGGTTTACTAAAGGGAAGGTTGTGGTGCTGGTAAACATTCTTTGCGTTATTTAGATTTTAGCACTGTTTTTGTCGCTGCCACTCTTGGAAGACTGGTTGTGTTTGACCACTGTTTTATGTCATGAAAAATACTTTTCAATTTCGGAGTTTCGTTTTTTTTATTTTTCTTACCCTAAGCGAAGTCTATTTTTTGGGACGAAGTTAGACTGTTTTAAATTCATAATTTTGGACGCATGTACATTTTTTTTACGAAATAATTGTCATTTTTCTTTCTCCTCCTTAAGTCATTTTCCTCTCTGTTGAAATTTTATTACATTATACAGTTAATCTTCTTATGTGCCTTTACAGCATTTTTTTGTTTGTCAATAGTTGTTGTGGTTATATAGTGCCTGGCAGATTTATTTTGGTGTCTGATGAACCAGAGATTCAAACTTAGGGAAAGCCCCGTTAGTTTCAATTCTCTAGAGGAACCAGTGTTTTGTGCAAAACGTAAGGCCCGTTATATTACCCTGGGCGTGTCTACATCACTCGCAGTTATCTAGGTTATAGGTGTCATGGAAAATATGACAGCTGCTTTTGCGTAGTCTTTCACTGATCCAGCGGCAACTTTTTGTTTCCCCTTTTTCATTTTCAAGCCTTTATCCAGGTTTTATCTCAAGTATTTCCTACCTCGTAAATAATAACACGACTCTTTTATTACTCAATTTAAAGTTTTAGAGGTCATGTTAAAGGTTTTGATTTGTTTAGTCGTAGAATCAGTGGTACCTAGGTGTCGCGGGATTGTAAATAATGAATTCGTCCTTTTTGGGTAATTATCTGAAAGCAGTAGGCAGTGTGTCCTCTGGTATATTGTTCATTCCCATATTGGTCGTCGTTGGTGACGAAGTTGGAGGTTGTTGATATACGTAATTGATGATAGGTAGGGTTCCAGATTAAGTGTGGATCTTAGCGCGGATGACAAAACTTAGTTTTTTTTGATAGTTGCTAAGATATTCACACATATCTATAAACTTGAGCCGAAACATTCTTACTTCTGACAATTAATTTGTTAGGCAATAATCATGCCACAGCACCATTTGGAAATTGGTATACAAAGTAACATCATAAAACAACTCTAATCTATATGCGGGGAATTAGTAAATACTCTTGAACTTCCCACTTTTTGTATCCTCATTTTCGTGATTATATCCTCTAGCCGTTAGCTCTGCTATTTGATATATCAGTTTATTAGATGAATCCTTGATTATGCTGGCTCCATCGTTAGAGGCGTTGTAGTTGGATTAGCTAATCTATGCTCTTCATTTCATTTGAGAATTTAACTGCTGGTACCAGCGTCATAGACGTTGCATAGGCCTTCCGGTTGGTTGCTCACGGCACACTCAAGTGTGCTGATGTCTACGCACCGGTGGTCTTCACGGGTACCACTCCATCCATTTCCTATCCTTAATGTTACGGTCTTGGCTACAAAACCTTAGAATGTTTTCCTGCAAATCTGTTCTTTATATTTCAACAGTGAGCATAGTTGGGGATTTTTGACGATGATTTCACAAATTTCTCTCCTAGCTGGGCTTATCCTATATCCAGTGGCAATGAAACATCCTTTATGGAATTGAGGAAGGTTGCAGCTTTGTTGCATGATATGTTAAAGCCTAACCACAGATTTGATGGAAAATATTGAAACGGCGCATGCCTTCAGGCTCACACTATGATTCAGTTCTACCCCTCGAGAAGTAAATTCATGACCAAGATGGGTTCGTGAGATCACGTTGTATTTGTTCACCTCGGAGTGTATTTTGCAAACACGCTTGTAAGCTTAACCTTAGCAAAAAAGACTGTTTAGCGTTTTGCTGATCCTTTAAATTTCTCATTAATCCTCGTGGTAAGGATTTCTTCACGTGAAACTTTGTGGTTATTGCATCGTTTCATCGCGTAATTCGGGCAGTGACGGTCGAGGTTCCGACGTTCCATTCAGCGGCGGCCGCGGTATGATGTCACAAGGAAACAAAGGCGCCAGTCTCCCAGGTGTAACTGAGCGTGAAGGCGAGGTGGGGTCTAAGCCTGTGTGACGTCGCACTCTGATGATCAGATGTTCACCCCCAATCGTCGGCCGCTTCTGATCTTACTAAAAAAAGACGGGAATAAGTGTTAAGCCATTTAAGTTTTTGCCAGTTCTTAATGCAGCATAGGTTGAATTAGGGTGGGAAGGAGCCCTAAATTTCGTGTGCTAGAATCTACAACCAAATCTAAAGGACCCTGAGGTATGACTAGAGCCAAGGGTAGATTACCAATGATCACAAGTCATGCAGAATAATGGTGGACCTCTCGCTACTGTTACCTTACAACGTTTTCTATTATTGCTCATTGGTTCCTCAATCTGTAGCGAATCCAGCTGATCTCTCTGCCCCGTATGGCCTCTGAAGGGTGGAACAGTTCCCCCAGTTGTATTAAGCTGCTGGAGTTTGATGCCAAGACCTAACCTTGTTCTATGCACTGCTGTTGTCTGGTAAACACTTCGCTTGTGAGTTGTGTATATGACCTAACCTAAGTTGTGTATGTGTATCATCGTGTGAAATAAATCACTACTAACCTACTAATCTGATTAACTATTTGCGACACACTGAAACATTTTGATTCCGTAGTTTTATGGTACCTATATCGCCGGAAGAGTTTTTATAATCTGTAGTCATAATGTTACTTACAGAATCAAGAAGAGATGTACCATTAAGTGAAAGACTGAGAAATTAATTAAATATTCTTAATTTTGGTAGTATTGTTGAAGTTTGGATTTTTTTTAAATTAGCGGGGGAGTATAGCATTATTTAAATTTTGAAGGTACATACTTGGTACTATTGTATCACACGTGACTCTTGGGTAATTTTCTCTCGCCGCTGTGAACTGCAGTCATAATTTTGGGTAAATTATGCATGGAGAGGATTCTTCGGGCATAACATTGTGGGAATTATTCATCGTAGGAGCATGAACATCTGTTTAAAGCATTCAGTTATCTGGTATGCGTAACTTTAACTCGCCTCACTCCGGTTTGTGTGCTGGTGAATGTAAATGGATCATTTTTACGGATTTCTCCGCCTAAAAACTCATGAGATGCGATACTTACTTCCTCACGTGGAGAGCTTAAGTGCTTTTGGCTTGCTCTTCGAAAATATTCTCCTTCTGCTTACTGGAAGAAATTGGAACGCGCAAATACAAAAACCTTGCAGAGTAGAGGGTATTTCTATATAAGTTGAAGAGCATCACGGATTGGAACGCATCTGGTGATTCTATCGCTTCTTGTAATTTTAACGGAAAAAGTCTGGTATTGTTAATGGTATTTCGCTGGCTCCAGAATCTTAGCTCCCTCTTCAATTGAGTTTTACAGCTATTTAAGCCATTGCAGTTGCCATTTTGATGATTGTATTCGGATATATTTCCTTATTTTTTGGAAGATGGGGCAAAAATCTCCATAGAACTGTCGTTTTTATGAGCATGCTTACCGCGAATTATCGAAAGCCTCTTGATCGTTTCAGGATTTTTAAGTGTCCATTATCTTTTGCACTCACTTCTTGCGCGAGGTGGGGTTCTCAATATTAACTACCATGAACAACATTGTAATCGGCCTCACCAGTTCCTTCTACAATATCATATTTTGTTTTACTAGTTGTAAATATTCTTACCGTCAGTGAATATGTAAATGGTTTTCACGAAGTTTTACTTGTAGCGCCCATTATATATAAGTTGATGCGTTAGTAATGGGCGGTAATATTGTTGTCGATGCACCATGTAACGAAGTAATAATACAGTTTTTCTCGAACTGTGAATAAGGCCATTTTTTACTTCATGCTTCGTATAATCGAGGGAGTAGCACACACATTTTACCATTTCGTGCGCACAGTTATTTTTATTCAAAGTATTTTTTAACATTACTTTCTCATTTTTTATAGCATTTGTTTCTTCAAGTCATTACATGAGTGTACTAGGCTTTAATTAAAAATATTAAACTGTGAAGTCATTGTGAGGCAGTTAATGCATTTTGAAGGTTACCAATGTGTGAATCGATGTTCTAATTAGTGCTAGTCAAAGAGTAGATATACGTAAGAGACTCGTGTCTTGCGTGTAGTAAGATTCCTTGGATGTCGTTAGCTGCTGAAAATGACATCGTACTCCTCGAGCAATGCTAGAACTCTTAGTTACTTCGGTAAGGCGGTGAACTTGGCATGTGCTGCTAGTAGGATGCCTGATTCGTTTATAACAATGAAAATGCTGGTCTTACATGAAGAGTGGGCCCTCAGTGCAAAAAGGCGAAGTCACGATCAGTTTATCCGCATAGCTTCGTCGGAGATTTAGTCCTCAAAAGAGCACTTTCCACCAGCTGACTTGGTTGTCACAACTTTCTTTATTATTCATGGAATAGGTTTAAAATATTTTGTCAGATGTTGCAGCTTCTCACTTACGTGCTTCCATTCTCGAGGGCGTTCCGGGAAGTCAATAATCTCCTCACTGAAGCCTCTGTCATTGTTTTCTTCCAGAAATTTGATTTATTATGTTTCGCCTACGTGAATGTACTCCATCTTTTGTAGAGATATGTGACGGTTAGTGCAAAGTTCATGCTTTGTAAAGTATTTAGAATTCTTATATTTGTTTACTTTGACTCCTTTATATATGTGTAGCTTTTAATTAATGTGATTAATATGAAATTAATTTAATTTTAAATCTTGATGAAGGGTTTTGAACGCTCTATATTTCTAGAAGGATAGCTTTCAATTGACCTATCTCCATGATGAGTCCATTAGTTGTCCTTATGTACAATTGTAAATATTAAAATCATGTGAATTACTGTTTTCTAAGATTCGTCTCCCTCATACGCGAAGAGCGGAAAACCATTCCTATGTGAAGCAGTCAGCATCATGTTGAAACTCGCCGTAATTAACCTAGATTTTTCCTTCGTCCACAAACCTTACTTCTTCCTGCTGTATGCAGCCAGTGTTCGTAAAAGCTGCCCAAAAACTAATTGGTGATTGCACAGACGTGCCTTGATGAATAAGTTAGAGCTGTTTACGTGTGCCTCTAAGTCTGGGTGTCTTAGCGGCAATCTCGACTACCCTTCGAGGAACCCTTGATTTTCTATTCATTTGCAGATCCTCAGAGAGCACGATTCATATCGTTGTGATATTGACCAAGGCAACTCAGTCAGGTTCTGCCGCTTGTCATCCTCAAGAAGTGACAAAATAAACCCTCCTCTAATCATTGGGTCTCGACTTCATAATTATTGTGAGACGACCAAAGCTTTCGATCCATAGGTATTTAAATTCATTTCAAACATTTCTGCGTGCATATACAGACCGATGGGGTTGTTTCCTTCATCAAAGAAACAGAATTCATTAATTTCGATTCGTGCCCCACCATATACGTATTCATTTTACGCAAAAAATTGGAGTGAGTAATCCCAGTTTACTAGGGAATTAAATGTTAATTTTATGTTCATTTGAAAAAGATCATAAATGGCGGGATGCGCTGCCTTGTTGCGGACGTAACAGGTGTATCGTTTACGTTGCGAGGCATAGGAAATATTCATCTCTTGAACTTACCATTGTATTTCCGACCCCCTCAGCTCTGGTAAGTATGTATTACTAATAGCTATGAAAACTATCAAAGTTCGGAAAGTCTCCTCGTTAAACATGGTAATAACAGTCGTTTTATGGGCTACAGGGCATCCTGCTCGTGGAGTCCTCTGCTACTGCGAAGCATGGCGTGAAGTTTGGGCGACTATGGGCCAACTTCACGGTATGCTTATTTAAATGAAAGCTTTTGAGATCAATCAGATGAATAAATAATTTTAAATAAATTATTAGAGTTAATCGTAATAAAATACTGAATAAATATAACTCAGATACTAGTTAATGAGCTTTAACGGATTGCATCGTCCACTTGGAAGCGTCCGAAGCACAACCTTGTGGCAGGTAGAGGAAAGAGTGTCACGTCACACGCATAATTTACCGGCATGCAATAGTTTTCCGTCGCGTTTCCACGCCGTTGAATGTTTTCACTTTATTTAATGAGGAAAAATACTAAACGTCATTTTAAAAGCGAACGGCTTAAAATATGCACTCCAGAGGTTTTTGAGGAGGAGAACTTTTGATCAATACAATAAAAAATAATGGGAAACTACCCTATTGATAGAGAATTTTCCTTGCTATAGTTCATTTCTTTCATTTCATTGGATGTTATTTCCCTCTTTTTTTCTTGGTGTTGGTGTTGAAATCCATTATAATTTGCAAACGGCGTTACTTCTTATTTTAGAGATTCTTTACGCTTTAAAAATTTTGGTGCAAGTTTAGTGGCTCAAGCGAGTTTTGGTCATTATTCTATCCCTCTTTTTCTAGAATCTACGCTTAAATTTATGGGTAACCCTGTTGGGGAAGATGGTGTATGTGAATCTCGCGGCTGGATTATAATTTGTCTCGAAACGGACACTTTTTTGAGACTTGGCAGCTCCCTGTTTGTCTTGAAAGTGCCTTGGAAAGCATGCGGCGGGGTTTCCCTGGCTTAGACACCCGTGGAAGTCGTCCATTGAGAGAAAGTTGCTTCAGTTAATTTTTAGGAATATATTCAGTCATATCAAATTACGCCCTCAGTAAAGTCTTTAAACGATTTCACCCGCCTACCCCGAGCCATTAAGTGCCAGGCTCTTCTCCAGTGCCGTGAAAAAATTTGCATTAAATCGGCGTCAGGGAATATCGTGGCGGCAGGGAGGAGTCGTCGAGCTGCGCCCTTGATGACAGTGTCCTTGGATTTCTACCTTACCTTTACTCCTGTGAATAAGCTTAGAAAGTTCTCTTTGCTCCAGACGCTAATTCCTTCTTCACGAATCACATGATTTAGGTGAACGTTGCTTTAGCAGCTTCTTCACCATGAAGGTTGTCGAAGATTTATGAATGATGAACATGGTGCGTGAGGTATTCCAGGAAAAATATTATGGAGTAGCTATACAACCTTCATTTCTTTCAATGCCTCCCCGTCGCCAGTCGTGGTAATCAGATCGATACCGTGTTGTCATGGTGACCCAAATGTCCCGAGTTCGAATCCCGCTCAGGGCATGGATGTTGTGTTTATCGTAGGATTAAGTTTTTATGTTAGACGGTGCCTCATAACGTTAGCCGAATTGAACTTCAAGACTGCTCCTACTATCCCCGTCCCGTCAGATAGCGAAAGGATGTGATCACTCAACATTCATCATTTTCAGGGAAAACAAATCAGCTAATCTAAAGTGAAAACTTGTCGAATAAATTGGTCTCGATTGCTGGAGCTAACTCTGATGACTCTTTTACCGAGTCGTTTCGTTTTGATCTTTATTACAACTCTAGATTATAAATTTTTAACAATAAAATTGTCAATTGCATAGATAATTTAACTGTTTGCTTCGGTTGTGGATCCTCGAGGGTTTTAGCCAACTATCCGCCAAGTACTGCTTTTAAATTATTAGAACGCGGTATTATCTCGCAATTCTCCCGTTGCGTTCGAGAGAAAATGGTATGGGCTTGCTCGTGAGGGAACTCCTAAATGTGTGCGGGTAGGTTAAGGTGAGTTTCTGAGCTTGGAGTTAGAGGAGAGGGTGCAAAATGGAGAATCATGATATCCTCCTTCGTGAAACGAAGTGCATATGGGAGTGGAGTGGAGACGTGTCACGAGAGTGTCTACTAATGACATTTCCCGGATCCTCTGTGAAATCCGGACCGACTGCTTACAAGTGAGTATTCACGCGGGACGACTGATTTCTTAGATTGATCCCGCAGAAAATGCAGGCACGAAGCCGTTAGAGTTGTAGTTGGGGTAAGCGACCGAGAGCTAAGGTCATTTGCGCCATTAAAGGGGAAGTGGGAAGAGCTAGGAATTTATGGAGTGGAAGGTGAGAGAGAAACCCGGCGTCGGCTTGCACTTGATGAAAGTCTAAGAGATGCACTGTTTAATGGCCCATCCGACGGAGGGAGTACTATACTTTTGTCGTTCTTTTCACGCATCATTCAAATTGACACCAGAATTCCGGTGAAAAAACTGTCGCTCCCGGGATTCGATTCCGAACCCTTGGACTGACGGGCCTGTATTCTAGTCACTATATCAATCCCATCCTCGCGAAGTAATTATTATTTAATTTCTCGGGCCCCAAGTCTTCACCTAGGAGGATAAACTAGGATTGTTCCTAGCTCTTAGTGTTTGTCGTAGCCCTATGCCCACTGCTCTAAAAGACTCTGCAAACAAGCTTTCTCGAATATATTCTGGGTCGCGTATGATTTGCAGATGTTTCTTTTTCAAGGGAATTTCCCCGTCCTTGGGGAGTCAAAGAACGTGGAGTCGCTGTCGACTCCGCCGATTTAGAAGAGGAGCTCGGGAATCAACGCGTGGATAAAAATACGGATTCCTCTCTGCGGTGCCATTCTGGTGTTTAGGCAAAAATAAAATCACTGCCGACCCTGACTCTGGATCAACTCCATCCGATTGGACACCCATTGCCAACCCGTTTCAAGACCTTCTGGTCAGAATCACGTTACGTAAATAATGAATGTCGGCATGAAAAATTAAAACTAGCGCGATGGCATTTTGGCTCTACACTGTCACCCAAGGTGCATTTTTCCCCCGTTGGAAACGTAGTCTGCGCCCTCACTAGAAGCATGCACGAGGGAGCCTTGCCAATGTCGGGATTTGTTTCCCTTTTCCTCTTAGTATATATATGTGTGGATAAATGTAATAATATATATATAGTTATTTATACATACGCATGCAATCCCATACGCATGTATACATGCCGCTGCTGGCAGACGTCCACATGCCATTCCGTACCCTTGTCTTCTCCTCTCCGTTTCTTACTAATTCATCGTTGTCTTTCTGCTGCCATTGCCTGGAAGATATTTGGAAAGTTTTTGTCCTTTTTCTCTCTTCATTAAACGGGAAACTGAACTTACGTCTTAGGTGTGTCTGTTGCGTTCTGCTCGGGTTGGAAACAGCGAGCAAATTTGTTGTAACAATTAGTAGAACAATTGAGTTTGAGCTTTATTTTGATAAATTAATTTTAAACTTAGTTCAATACGTCTCATTTAACGTATTTTCATGTTCGTTCTTGTGCTGCCATCCATTTAATTGTTAGCTTATTAGGCCTAATTGAATGAATCTGATACGCTCTGCTAAGAGTTATGCGATGCGAATATTCTGTAATTGAGAACACTTTGAAGAACGTGCGCTCTAAGAATCAATGACGGTTGGTGATGGTAGAATTACATATATCTGAGGGTAAATTCTTGATCTCAGTGTTACAAAGCCTTTAGCTGATATTTTAAACCTCGAATCAAACAGTGTTGTCAAGCTACGTAGGTTGTCGCGAGTGATTATCTGCGATTAGAGTGATTTTTTATTGTGATACCGCAACATTTAGGAGACCTGTGTAATTGGATATGGGGAAAGTTTTCTAGGGACGGAGGAGGGATGGATTGAAACCCGGAGTTGGCATTAACCTACTCTTAATGAGAGGCGAAAATGAGCCCGCGACTTAACATACCATCCGACGGATGGAGTACTGAACAAGAAGCGCTCTCCACTAAGTACTCAAGAGAGGACCAGTATTACAATGGAAAATCTGCATCACACGGGATTGAAACCGAGGTCCTCGGGATAGGAATGCACTACTCTAGCTACCACACAGCCCGATCCCCATCTCTGTAGATTTAAATGTATTTGGATAACGCCCTCTCCCATTGCAGCAGTGGCTTCGCTTTACTGCTTACTGAGGAGGGAGTGGGGTTGCCATGCTCCAAGCCTTGGTAGGTGGATTTGCCTTAAGTACTGGCCAGTAGTTTGTGCATGTGTGTTGTAAATAGAAGGTTGTATGCCTAAAAACTCTCCGAGTTTCATTGGGTGGTGGCTTTGGAAGCTATTACAAAGTGTCCATTAACCTCTGCAATGGAGGTGTTCCGGGCAATAAAATGTCACATTTGCTTTATGGAAGGCCTGCGCTTTCCTACGGAATGCTCTGCTATTCAGCGGGATCATGTCATTGCGAGAGAGAATTTTGTTTAATTTAGCCCTGGCATGGGTTTGATGATTTGTATCCAAGCTCGGTGTCTGAGCGTTTCTGGCTCCCCTGCACTACACTTTCCGTAATTAGGTCGTTGCCCTAAGGCTAGGACGTGACCGTAGGTTTCTCGTCGTAGCTCCTCATTTTCACCCCCTTGTTGCTGTCTAAATCCGTTGTCCCCTTGCTCGAAATAAGCCGTTTGCTCATACTAAATGGGCGAAGGAATGGTTTCAATCTTCGAACAAATTGTTTTACTCATTAGCTTGCATATAATTGGCCTGAAGTTTAACCCGTAGTCGAAGGCCAATTACTGTTGAACTATAGCAAAAATGGTTTATCGGCCGAAACCAAGTGTCTATCTTTTTATTACCCAAAAAGACAAGAGATGCGTTCACCAAAACATGTCTCCTTTCTGGCTGAAATGAGAATGATAGAGCCACACCTGGTGGAATGGAATTGCAACAGTTGTTCCGTAAATAGAGAGCTTGAGGAGATATCCGCCTCGCGAGCAAATTAAGGTATCTAAGCCGATGTTTGCATTTTGTTGGTACTTGTCATTCCGTATATCAGGATGACAGTAGTGTAAACAAGCTTCCTCTTGTTTCCGGAATTGGCATTTCTTAACTACCTCATAGTTGCGTTTCCCGTGTGCCGGACCGATCTCTTGATGTTGACCTTTGCATTGTGTTGGTCGCTGATGATGTTGATATTTTAACGGCAACCGTTGGCATCGTTATGGGGCAAACTTAGCAGCGCTTCTAAAATATACTTGACATCTTCAGGCTTGACTATGTGATACCTTTCCATAATGGAAAATAAAAGAATGAAACTTTGTAAGGCTCACTTTGTATTTGAATAAGCACGAAACCCGGTTCGTGCTTATTCAAATACAAAGTAAACCTTACAGTTTCATTCTTTTATTTTCCATTAGCAGCGCTTACCCCGAAGTGGAGACGAAAGGAGTGTGGGATGCGACGACGACACTAGACGGGGAACAAAAAAATCGAAGACTGTGTGTATCCTAGCCAGTGACCGCACGAAATTCGTTTGTGTTACGTCGTGATTCCCACAAGCTTACACAATCACGCGCGTCCTGTGACTGATTCTATTGCTGAAGAGTAGTGTGAGGTCAGAAGAGCAATGCAGTATCCAGTAAGTATAGTCTTCCACGAGAGACCTAAATATCAGTCGGATTCGTAAGGTGTCGAGTGCATTAGTGGTAAGTGAAACAAATGAGGGCCCGGTTTCAAATCCCGACGGCGGCAGAGATTTGTCATTGGTAGGTACTCCGGTGTCAATTTAATAATAATAATAAAAGGTCTTTATTGGGGCGAGATTGAGACAAAACTGTCCCTTCTGTCATCTAACCCCTCGTCAATATAAATATATAAATAAAATAGTGGTCAATACCTAAAACAATTACAACCGGAGGTTAAAAAAATTCAGTAAAGAATACACTTATAGGAATTAAAGAATGATAAATTAATACAAAAGAAATATATCATCATCATCAGTGGTCAGCAATCCTAGGATTGGTTTGACGCAGCATTCCACTCGATTCTTCTATCGGCCAACCTTTTCATTGTGATGTAATTCTTCTCTTTCACATTCTTCACAACCTGTTCCATGTATCTCATACTAGGCCTGCCTTTTCCAATCTTCCCGTTCACTTTTCCCTCGACGATAGTCTTCATCAGGCCATCGTGTCTCAAGATATGACCGATTAAGTTTTCCCTTCTTCTTTTTAGAGTTGTCAGCAGACTTCTCTTTTCTCCTACTCTTCTTAGCACTTCCTCGTTACTTACTCGGTCGATCCATTTAATCTTCAGCATTCTTCTGTAGCACCACATTTCAAATGCTTCTACCCTTTTCTTCTCCGCTGCTGTCATCGTCCATGATTCACTGCCGTAAAGAAAAATGCTCCAGATGTATGTTCTGATGAACTGTTTCCTTACTTCTATGCTTGTATTTCCTGCTGTAAGTAGATTCTTCTTTTGAAAGAATGCCCTCTTTGCCTGGACTATTCTACTCACTATTTCTTTCTTGCTTCGTCCATCGTTGGTTACTCTACTTCCCAGGTAGCAGAACTCCTTCACCTCTTCCAGTTTCTGTTTTCCTAGTTTAACGTTGGTTTTGGCCTCTTCTCTTTTGCCGCACACCAATATCTTAGTCTTCTTTTTATTTATCTTCAGCTGATATCTGGCCATAGTCCTTTCCATAGTTGTTAGCATCTTATTCAGCTCCTTCTCTGTCTCTGCTATGAGAGCTATGTCATCAGCGAATCGCAGCATACTGATTGTTTCTCCGTGGATTTTCACTCCAGAACACTTCTCCTTGACTTCATTGATGGCTCTCTCGATGTAAACATTGAAAATTACGGGAGACAGTGCGCAGCCTTGTCTCAGTCCTTTCCTTATTCTTGCCTCTTCACAGCTGGGTCCAGATTTAATCACAGCTACGTGGTTTTTGTACAGACTGTGTATAATTCTTCGGTCATTGTAGGACACTCCAATTCCCTTAAGAATTCCAAGCATTGAATCCCAATCCACGTTGTCAAAGGCCTTCTCTAAATCCACAAATGCAATGAACGTCGGTTTGTTCTTCTCCATTCTCTTCTCTATAAGTAGCCTAAGGGCCAATATTGCTTCCCTTGTACCCTTACTTTTCCTGAATCCGAATTGATCTTCATCCAGGAACTCCTCTGCTTTTCGTTTTATTCTTCTGTAGATGATCCTGGTCAGTATCTTCGATGCATGTGTCGTCAGGCTTATAGTCCTAAAATTTTCGCATTTATCCGCTCTCTTCTTCTCGGGAATAGGAATGATAATGTTTTTCTCGAAGTCCCTTGGAATTTCTCCTGTTGAATACATGTCGCAGATGGTTTTGTAGAGATGAATTAATGTCTTCTCTCCTGCATTTTTAATTAGTTCAGCAGGGACATCATCAATACCTGAGGCCTTATTCATCCGAAGATCCCTTACTGCAGCGTCGAATTCCGATCTTAATATTGATGCCCCCATATCATCTTTTTCCACTTCGCTTTCCTCTTCAATAGCTCTTGTGCTGAGATTTTTTCCATTGTATAGCTCTTCCAGATATTCTTTCCATCTCTTCACTTTGTCCTCGTTTTCAATCAAAATTTATACACAATATATCAATATTACATATCTAATAGTGTGTGAAA
This sequence comes from Platycnemis pennipes, assembly GCA_933228895.1. Taxonomy (NCBI): domain Eukaryota; kingdom Metazoa; phylum Arthropoda; class Insecta; order Odonata; family Platycnemididae; genus Platycnemis; species Platycnemis pennipes. The sequence goes on from OW121846.1 coordinate 83,754,272, forward strand.
GAATTTACAATGTGGGAAAAACTTGAGGATTATTATGCTTACATCCTTTACGCAAAAACCCACTGCAGGAAAACACCCACACAAGAAGGGGGGTGTGAAAAACCTGCGAAATCCTACTGACAGTAAAGCTAGTGTTTAAGAATAGCTCAAATATAATAGCATGTACATAGGAAAATTAGTAGATAATAATAAAATTCAAGAAAAGAAAAATTACAAAATGTGTGGAAAAAAGAAAAAAAAACGGAAAGGAAAAAAAATTGTTTTAAGGGAATTAAGGAAAAATTTGAGAGTTGCGTAGAGAGGACAGAGGTTAGTACTTTGTTCTATGGATAGGACGTTTAAACCTTGGCTCCTTTCGTTAAGAATGGGCTAATGCTGCGGCGAATTTCTCCCACCCTGCCTCCGTTCCTCGAAAAATTACTACCACTACCAAATTACTCACCTTTCCTATATTGCGTAAATGATCTTAGGTGCTGGCGTTTATATTTTTAGATGTAATTTTTACTAAAATACCTGAGGTTAGTAAGTGACTGATGGGATTACTTAGCTGCGTGTAACATTAGATTTAAAAAAGTGCAGTTGAAAATACTTTTATATTAATTGTCGTGTTATCGATCCTACATAAGATGCTTGTGAATACTATAAATGGCATGTAAGTTATTGGTTGAGACAGTGAGGTATATAAATATTATATACAATCTCTATTCCTGCTGTCTTCAGTCATTCTCCAGAAAAAAATTGCTTCATGTAAGGTGGACCGTGGATCAACTTTTATGGCTCATGCATTAAGATGGTTGTTTTCATTATTTATTAGGTCAGGCTCTGCTGAAATATGGCACGCAGCGTACCCTAGAGTGCAAATCCTTTGTGTTTGTGAAAATAGGTCGGAAGATAGGTGTCGGTCGCATATAACCAAGTGGACACTGCTCGGAGAGCACCAGAGCTGTGAGTTAAGGTTTAGGGTCTGAATCTTTCCTGTTTTCGTGGTGCGACGGAGGGCGTTGCTCCACATCGACTCAGGAAAGGCTGCTTGAACTTGTAGTAGACGGTTGAATTTGGATTCACCAGATTCCAGACACTTCTGCATCAGCTTGTTTGGCGCGGAACAATGTTCAAGTCGAAGTACATACCTTATGAACAGGCTTTTCAATTCGTAACCACATTTTTTTGTAACATTTTGTATTTTAATGCTATTTGTATGTAGTCATGTAATGTTTAGTCATGTAACTTATGTTATTTGTAACTATTCTGATTTTTATAAAGGTAAGACATGAAATAATCGGAATAACTTGATGATACCAAATTAAGAATCTCTTTCCTATGAGGTTTATTTGATAATCAGACTTGCCAGCAATGATCGCTGAGCTTGTGCGTAGAACATTGAAAAATACGGATGAATTTTATCTCAAGTCTAAGTAACGTCATTGTTATTCAGCCGTGATAATTAAATTATTTCCATTCCACTCTCGTCCTAAATGTTTTACAAATTATTTTCGGTAAGTTGACCGTCCAAGTAGATTTGCGTGGTCGAGTTACCTCTAAATGTTAATTTTGGTCCAATCAATTGCCTTCGCTAGGTTGGTGCATTGAATTCCACTCCCAAGTGTCGGGAGAGGAAAGTGGCGAATCGCGGATAAATCTCTAAGGCTGTCGGAGTGGATCTCTCATGATTAGAGGGTAGTTATTAATTTTGTCGCTCCTAATGTTGGCCCCACGAAGTTGGCACTTCTTACCCTCTTAGGACGGTGGCTCTAGGGGGTGGTGATAACTTCGTCACCGGTTGGAAAGATCACCAAGAAGAAGGTTCAATATGTCTCCCATGAGTGTAATTAGTTGACGTCCGTTAATTTTGCCCGAATTAGCGCTCGACGTGGTAGACACAGGAAGCCGCCCACCGCAGGCGGTATCGCAGAACCTTTGACTTTCTCACGAGAAAGTGAGGCGCCAATTAAGCGACCATTAATACGTTCTGAGGAATTGGAGGAGTTTAAATTCACGGGGTGGGGCCTGGACTCGCCTCTTGCCGATAAGGCGTTTTCCTGTGGATAGTAAAGTGAAGGTTGTGAATTAGATGATGTTGCGATTGCCTGGGAGGTTAAATAGTTGTGCCAGCTATGTGTAGGGAGAGCAGGAAATTCTTCCCATCGGCAAGGGGAGCAATTGCAAAAACGACGATGTAGATTTTTTGAGAATATTATTTCAGATAAGGTCAAAGCAGGCAACACGAAAACCGATCGACCCGTCAAGTACGCATGTGTTTTCGTGTACGTTCTATGTAGTCTTTATAGAGCTGAAGTAAATACTTTCGTCTGCGGTCACTGTCATTCTGCCTTGTACTTCTTGCGTCGTGTGATGTTCTTGTTTTGGAACCCGATTTGGGCCTAAATTAATTAAATTTCTTGTTTTCATTGGCTGTTTTCATTAGCTTTTCCTTTGATGGTAGAACTTGCTGGATGCCTTTGGTGACATCTTCATTGTAAATTTTGTTTCAGTAGCTTTGCAGTTGGATGAGCCCTCACAGATTTAGGCCAAGAGTGAGCGCCAGATTTGAACTGAGCGCATGGCTAAAGTCCTGGGAGTTTGTAGGCGTCCATTTGAGTCATTTGGTTACGATCGTCATTCACCAGCGTATAATATACATTGTATTAGTTAATTAATTGATTCTATCGTCCAGTTTTGATATTGATAGAGCTTAATGTCAAGTTGTTTTGATTGAGCGTTCCGAGAATGGTTACGAAATATTCCAGTTTCCACCCGGAGGGACGTTATTTTCGAAGTTTTTTTACATTTCTACCAATCGAAATACGTTTAGATATCACTTTCGAAAAGAGCTCGCCTGATTTGATGTATTACGCGACGAACGAGTCTATGCGGCTACTTTCGCCTAGCAACAAAGATAAGTGTAGATACCCCGCACTGTTGAGACCAAGTACGCTTGAGTAACCATTGTCATTTCCATTATTAAAGACAGGTGCCCATTTTAACTCAGTATTACTTTTTAAACCAACCTGTGCAATGTGTTAAATTTAGCTGAATGATTCATTGTAAATGATGGCAATATTCTCAATCCAGGAATTAATAAAAGTGTATCATTGGGCATAATGACGGGGTTTTGCCTCTCATATTGTTGGGATAATTAGTTCATAGTTCGCTTTGTGGTTGAATCATTCCTCCTTAGTGGGGAAGTTCAAGTGGCGTCCAGGACTTAGCCTGGTAAGCTCTGAGCACACTTTTCTCTCCGATAAATGTTCCCGTTGAAGTATTTTTTCTTCTGATCGAATTCAAGCGAAATTCGGACGATAGTTGTTCAACTGTCGCCATTCGTCTGAGTATATCTTAAAAACCTTGAGTTGAAAGTTTTTATTTTTGAGGACTTACCGGAAGCTACTTTCCGAAGACGTATTGATGGTTTCAGCTTCCGTTTCATTTCTATGTTATCAATTTACTGCCGGTCTGCAGTTCTGTCGTTCGCCGGTTTTAAACCCCTGGGTTTTGTCCCTGTCGTAATATCACGATTCGATTGGTTTATTTCTCTGCCATCCGTTACGGTCGCTCTCCGACCTTTGGCGTTTGCTTTATTGACGCAATCGGCCACGTGGAGCTCGCCGGTAATGCTCTGGTGTTATAAATCTACATTGTATACTTCCCTACGAATTACCCCAAGGACGAGGTGCAGGGGGTATTAGTTCGTATGCGGTAAAGAAGGGTTAGTAGGAAAAGAGGAACCTGGACAAAAGTGTATTAAAAGTGAGATTTAATTTTAAGGATTGTATGTCTTCTTGTAGTTGTCGTAGGTATTGTGTGAACCATACAAATTCCTGAATATTCCATCTCTCAGTTTTTAACTTCTGTCTGCCCTCCTAATGCAGTGCGTAGGGAGAAATAAATCTTAAATGTAAGCCTGAAACTAGTTTGATTTGAATTTATGGTATGCAACATTCTAGTCCCCCGTGTTTCTCAAACCAGTCCTTTCAATTGGCGAATGACGCGACTTGTACTTTTTTTTGTACGTAACGCACTACTTTCATTTTTTCTTATTTCCTGTCCATACGTCTTATCTATTTACTATTAATGGGAGCTGTATTATTAGTGATCATAAAGTGTAGTGGGGACCTCAGTGAAATATATTATTTTATTCGTGTCGCAAATTCTAATAGAGAACTGAGTCTAGTTTTTGCTTTCGGGTACATTTTATGGGTTTTATGGGTGTTCATTTGTGGTATCAGGTCAATAACGCGCAGGCTTGGCAACCCAAAGTTCGTGGGTTCGCGTCCACCCAAGGCAGAGGGTTAAGGATTTAGGTTAAATGGTGCGATATAACCTTAGCAATTGGAGGACCTAAAACCCAATACTACTACTATTTTATGTGCGTTCACGATTTATTTTTCCAAGTACCAACCTGCATAATGTAGTTAACGATGGTTCTGAAACGGGAACTTGAAGGTGGGAAGAAAGTTTACGTTACGTGTTCACGTGATTTGCAACATCATTAAAAAGTGCTGCTAATTACTTGTATCTATTAGCTTCTTAGCGTAGGTAGTCGAATTGTGTAGAGAGTGAACAGGCCTAAATAGTATAGCATCTGAGCCTCATTAGAAGCTGTGCACGCGGCCCTCCAAAGTCATTCGTTGGACTTGAAGAGTCTCATACTCAACATTAAGTGAAACAAAGAGAAAATCAAATTGAAAATTCATTAATTTAATTTTCATGGCTGATTGTCCTTTCGTCGTGCAACATTTTCTTTTCGGGTTGTATATATTTAAACTGTAATCGTGCTGCAGTGTAATATGTGTGGCACGCATACAGGTACGCATATGTGATCCTGCATGCGTGATTTTTGTTGATTTCTTATCCATCCAAATTCGTCCATTAATGTTTCCAACTTTGGTTTATTTGCAATATGGATACTTGAAAATAGTGACCATTAAGCTGTTTGCCACTACATTCTTGCCAGGCCTGTTTTAACAATATTTCCGACAATCTGTTTGCTTTAGTTAACTCACGATGTACCAATTTCATTCCAAATAAATTTGTGAAATGCGAACATAATTATATATAGTTATCCCTTCCTTTATTGTGGCTTGCTTTCACATGGTCGAACGTCACCTAAAAGCAGTTTCGTATCATAGTTTAACCGTAAACGTGGGTATGAACGTAAATAAAATGTAAGCACGTTCAAAAATCACCGTTATTGTTTATTAAATTGCTTCTCTCTGGAATACACATTAGTGTATTTGTGTCCCTCATAACGAGTAACCTACGAGCAACCTACGAGCGTCTTAGATGTATTTCCTTTTTTTTATGGATTCCGTGACTATACCATAGTATAATATTGTGTGAAACTATTTCGTAATTGTAAATACTTGAGACCCATAACTCTGTAATCACAAGGTAGGGTGGTCGTGGGAACTGTGTATCATTCTGAAGTAATACACGTGCAATTTTCCACAAAATAAAAGTTTTTACTTCCACCAGGGTTTCAATGTTGATAGATCATCGTCAGATGACATCACCTGACAATGATGTGTCAACATTGAAACCCGGATCGAAGTAAAAACTTTTATTTGGTGGAAAATTGCACGTGTATTACTTCAGTGTGTGCAAATTCCACTCGATTTCGCGAGAATCCTCGGATTTTGTGTGTATCATTCCATGAAAGCATGTCAACTATAATTACTTATATATTGGTCGCCAAATGAGCTGGCTTCTATGAAAATTCCGTCAAACGCGGGTCCCTTGCTGTGAGAGCAACAAAAAGCTCGAGTACTGTGATTCAACCACTATCACTCTTGATTGCTGATGATGTTCATCCACCCCGTCAATCCAGATTACGTCTGGAATCGCGACGGTTCTTTCGTGAAAGACATCGTTTGGATGCGAGCGTCGTGGTGGGCGCCGCCCGGCCCCTCCCAGCATCTCACCGGCACTGAGGCGGATTCCCGCCCGCGATACTTTCACCTTCCCTGCTTCCACATCTTCCTCCACGCCCCCACGCCCATCCTCCTCCTCCTCCACCCTCCTGCCGCCTGTCCCGGCTTGCCCCCTCGGGCGCTGGGCGTGAAACGAGTTCCACGCCAGCCCAAGCCGTATCACTCCGGTTCAAAGGAGTGGGCAAGCCTATTTGGCCAATTGATTTCCTGAGCGATTTTTTTTGTCGGCCTTTTGGATCAAGCAGGTCTCCAGAGTATTCGCGTGGTGAAACGCGAGGTGGTCAGCATTTTTTCACGCGTTGGGGCAGGCCTTCGGCCTCCTAACCTTTCGCGGAGTTTTTGCGAGTTGAGCGCTCGATTGTCGTTTGTTTCTTTTTTCTCCCGTTTTTGTTGTGTTTTTCTTACTCGCGTCGTTAAACTGCAGCTTTGTAAATGGTCGTCCATACATAACGCCGCCCCTTTCGACTTTTTCGACCCCCCGTCCTCCTCCATGCCAAACTTTTCCTCGCGGAATGAAATGTCCCAATTGTTACATTTCGTCTTCCTCGTAACCACCGTAGTATTTCATACTAACTCACGTGGACAAAAGGTCTCTGTTGAACTTCAGAGACAGTTTTCATTACTTGCATTTGGGTCCTACCCCATTTATGACCGGTAAGGTGTTGTGTTCATGCTCCCATTTTACTCCTGTATGAGCTTAAGAGTAAAACTTAAAAAGGTTTTATGATCTGAATATATTGTTTTTGACCAAGGATTTTAAAGTAAAATTGTAATATCGAAAGAAATATATCATTTCTGGCTTATAAATGTGTATTTATAAGCCGGAAGGCCGAGGTGCCGTCATGCGTGATAACAATTAACCTTTCTTTATACGCATTCGATAGCCTGTTCCCTGAATCTAGTCATTTAACTTCACGATAGACAAATAGTGCTTAACCTGAGACGTTGTTTCTTAGGTAAGTACTTAAGGTCGGCAAGCTCTGTCACGATTTCTTTGACACTTAACTGGGTTATCGCAGCATATAATTGAAGCATGCAGGTTGGGAGGGCGCTGACATTCTCGGCAGTCGTTCCATTGTCCTGACGTCATATTAGGTCTCGTTGTACGAAAGTGGATCGTGAATCTCGCAGAACATTGCCTGACTCGAGAGATGTGGCCAGATTGTACACCGTTCGGTGTTATTTTTTCTGACAATTAGGTATATCTGGTAATCACGTAGGGAATTGGGAATATTGGAAGCTGCGTGGGTTGCTTACGGCCAGGATATACGAGAAGCGTCGTTCACGCTGAGTCTGCCCGTGTTATTTGAATGTAAAATCATTGATTCTTCGAAGGCAAAGGATGAAGAGGTAGCTTTAAATATCTACAGAATATTTTACAGGTCTTTAACCTCAATATCATGTAGAAATGGGGACGACAACTAGAAGAGGCTTCTGCTCACGTGGGTTTAGTCCACATTCTCGTGATTCACGCAACACTTGGCGAATTGTGTGCGGTGTTACCTGATTTCTCGGACACAGTCTTACATCCGCATTTAAGGGCGTAGAAAGGTCTGAACTTGATACTTCCAGCGGTTTGAATGTTAGCATTTTGAAATTATGCTGTTCAAAAATATTACGCGCTATGGATATAGAGTACAAAGGGTAAAGTACTTGAAGCTTGAAAGGATGACTTTACAACTCGAGAGTAGTATTACAGAGTAGGTAATTGTGGTGAATAATAAATATTCCCTGTTCCCTCGGAAATGTTTCCAAATTACAACTAAACAGAATGTTCAGATTTGGAAATGTCACTCTCTCACCACCAATTTTTAGAGCGAAATCCCGGGGACAGAATAGGAAAATTCATCATATTTGAAGTACATGAGAAAAATCAAAGACCTTGCTTACAACTTAGAGGCAAACATGTATGCTTATGAATGACGCGGGAACGAGAATTAGTACTTATTCTTCCGTTTTTAGGTTTTGAAACATCGGAAGCACACAGCTTGCGAACACACATGTGCGTTGCGCATGGCCTAAAAGCGAGAAAATTATGACTAATCACGAAGATGACAAAGAAAAAATTGTCGCAAAATACCAACAGACTACATTTTTTTACTCACCGTTGGGATATCTCAAGGTTGTCCTTCTCCCTATTATTAGGTAATTATATTGGGTTTGCCTACCACTAATTACGCTTCAAAACTGTTAGATTTCCCTCCCCAGGCATACCTTCCGAAATACCTCTTCTTTTTCCCTTCTTCCATTCTAGCCCAACCGCCTCCACGCTAAAGCAGCCCCCCACGTCTTACCACAGCCTCTCAATATCTCCCCACCCACTTTCTCTGCCTTTACGAAAACAAGACAGGGTGTGTCCGCTGATATAATTTTTGCTTTGATTGGAGGCCCAATTCAAATGGTTTGCAACCTAAAGGCACAGAGCCAACGTATGCTCCGATACGGATGGGAATAATTAATTACAAAAATGAGGACGAATGGCCATTTGGTAACTCCTATTAGGTAGATATTCGAGAGGACACTTGGTAACAGAATGTTCCTGCAAACACTTTCAAGCTAGCGTAGAAATAAATGCAGCCACTCGAAGTACCTAGCAGCTTGGAAAATAGCGGAAAACCAAAATATTCATGGATCATTTCACTTACGTTTGCAATTGTTTCCTAGCGACATTTTAACTATTGGTGTGAACTCCCGACTAAAGGGTTATAAACACTGCTCCTTGTATCTTCATCAAATGGCTTTTTTACTTTCCTACACTGAGTTCTTGGAAGGGCGATTATCTTGAGGGTCAGAGATCTTCATTCGGAATGCAAAACATGATCATCACCTGTGCGTTTGGTGATCTTATTTCGTTTGCCAAACTCGCAGTTTTCTACCGATTGTTCCCTCACTGTAAGAGTTCGCTTAAATTCCCTGCGAAGGGTTTGAAGGAAATCCAGCAATAGTGGCGAGATTTTAGATTTTTAGCCCTTCTTGTGACTCAGCAGTTTCATTAGAAATGATTAGCTCAGGGATATTCCTCGGTCAAGGACAAAGATTAAAGAAAATATCAACAATAATTGCCTATAAAACAGTAGAACTACTTTATTTAACCCAATCATGTTGAACGGTTGAAACTGGTATTACTAAGAATATTAATGAAAAACAGAATTATTTGCTCATCCTTGTTATAAAAATACGCTGTGTTCCCGGAAATTTGGTCCCGATTCCAATCTGGTACACCATAATTTTGTACTAATGCCTCACTATTATAAGAAATAAATTCCATAATTCAGAAATACGTCCCTCGGGGGTCTGTGGCACCTCACAAAGGAGAGACACCCTTGTTTTGTCCTTGGTAAACCAAAAAGACAATTAACATCATATCGGGATAGGCCACAGTGAGGTAATAGTCATTTCTGGGAGCTCTATACTCAGTATCGATGTCAGGGAAGGCGGCAATCAGCGACAGAATCGTCTCGCCTCCATCCAATCCAGACTAGAAGTAAAAAAAAAGTTCAAAGTTAGCACCGACACCCAACGAGGTGTCGTCTTAAAAGTTTCCAAAGAAAATTCGTCTCCAGAAGCATAAAATCACTACGCTAAATAAAATACGGTGATTATTTATCTCGATTTTTGTACCTAGGTGCATATAACGTTGCAAAAGAACGTTACTTAATTTTCATCAATGTCCGCGGGAAAATGAAAGATCCCGCGACGGAAAAACTAAACAACTCCTAAAAATCGATGAAATTAAGATTCTAAAGGAAAGAAAAACATCTAGTTAGCACTTAATTCACATTTCTCACATCAATAATGACCAATTAATGTTATGATTCCAAGAGACTATTTTTTTCCGTCATCTCCTAAAGTACTTCGCTCACTGAAGGTATTACTAAAGTGTACCTATCCGAGGAGGCATCAGCAATTGATGCTTAGTAAATATAATCATCCAATGTTCCAAACTATTCGCATTTTTCCTCCATGCATCATGTACTACGTCTTACTACGAGTCTTTATTGCGTTTGGGCAGAAAAGTCTTCACGGTTATGACAGTTGTTCTGGACTAGATTCTGTGTGACGTCGCGGCCGGTCAGAATCCATTGGAAAGTCATCATGCAAATGAGGAAATATTAGCCAACTTCAGTCAACTATGAATGGTCCTTTAGCTTTCAGGTTTGATGAATACGTAGTTCTAATGAGCTTTTAGTTGTGATTTTTGCGTGAATTTTAGCTGGAAGCCGTGTTGTATGATAATGACAGTGGTGTTCCATCGCTTCTCGTGCCACATTTTAGCCGGCCAGAGAAGAATCTTTTGATACCTGACGGCCTCAAATGGAAAAGGGACCTGACGTTATTATTCAGCAGGGACAATGCTACCATTTTTGTTTAGGCATATGCCCATAAGATTCTGTATCCTGTAACTTTTCCGCCTATTCGCTTTCTGGTATATCTTCTGGCCACTTGATTCGCCACCTTTAAGGGATGATACCCTGCTGTATTTTTTTCCTTCGTCTCTAGAAATAGCTTTTCAGCGTATTCTGTCCTAATCCCTCCAGGAAAATGCCGACTAATTCACCCGCGCTGTTTGGATTAGATCGTAGCCTTTCGTATATTGGCTATTGTTTTGCGTTCTAATTTAAGACGCAGCGCGAAATAACGGAAAGGCTGAAGAGGTGACTCTCCATCCGACCTTTTTCAGCGGTAACGTTTCCTCATCCTTCATCAAGATTTGCCCAACTTTTAATGCCTTGATCGCATTTGGCCACCGGTCAAATGACTCTTCTCTGCCAAAGTGGTTCCATCTCATCTTAGATCAAGAAAAGATTTTCGTTTCCTTACGAGGAATCTTCAGGATTTATTTCATGCAAACGCCTGGGACAGCCTTATGCGTTATTCCGAAAATTCTGGTCAGCAATTTCACGAAACTGCGATATAATTTGTCCTATAGACGTGCCGAAGGAAGGTCATGGTTGCATTCACCTCCTTACAGAGCAGTCAAGGTGCAGGTGTTCTATATTGTTTTAACAGTTTTATTAACCGGTTCAGACATACATGAATACAACAGAGGCCACCGCCATATTCTCAGGTCACATGACCTTCCGTTCATGCCAGGTCTACCAACATCTAGAGTCATATAAAATACAACAGCAAGGATCACCAGCCTCAAGTAAATTCAAAGGTTCTTGATCAATACTAAGTAATTTTGGTACCATTATAGGTTGTCAAAAATTCTTTATTTCAATCCTTTATAGGGATGCATTTGCTATTGTAAATGGAATAAATTTGTCTTTAATTAATCATTTATTCATTATGCTAACAATCAGAAACTAATGTGCACAAAAAAATTCAGAATGGTAATCTGATAATTCCTCTGTAATTTTGTTTTTGCTTATCAACATCTCAGGTGATATTGGAATCTTCATCATAACTTTTTAACTAGAGATGAATACTTGATGCTTGAGTATACTATTGCTCTGAGCAGTGCATACATTTGATGAACAAATTGAAATTAGTGCTTCTTCATTATTTTATCCATTGCTCAGGTAACACCAAGTTTCGCTCATAGCTGTGTGACTAAGTGAATGTGAAAGGTATTTAACTAATTAGGATAAGCCTCAATTTCAGTTTAGTTTCTTATTTGTACTCTTAGCGAAAGGAAAAGTCTTTCACTTTTGATGGTATTTTGTCATCAGAAACTTGTTGTCTAATTACTACACAGCAATTGTGTTAAAGTTATTTGAAATTCCTGCTATGCTTTCCTGGGGGACGTATAGTTGAACTGTTAAAAACTTATGTCCTTCCCATTAAAAAAATGGATAAATATGCTATTCTGGTCAACTACCATTGCTGACTGATGTAGATATTAATCCATTGGTAGATTCTATACGACTATTAGTGCCAATATTAGAATGTTAAAGTACATTAATTTGATTACTTAAACAATTGTTATCCATCATGTGGTATAGGACATTGAGATGCACTAGCAATGTCAGTGCTTTATTGAACTCTCATTGTAGCATAATTGTCATTTTGAAAATTCAGCATATTAAAGAAATTGATTGAAGTAAGTGAAAGTGCAGTGTCATTACTTTTAATATATACCTTAGGACACAAGTATAGATATGGTAAAAAGTCAGTAACATTATTCTTACTTCATTGAAAAAAAATTGTTGCAGAAATATGCTAAGTAGAAATAAACTTATTCCTAACTTTCTTTTCCAGGCGGAGGAGCTGCTGGAAGATATTTTGTCCTATGAGGCATCCTCTATTGCTGGTGAAAGCCTCAAGTTAAATGATGCATCCCTCACTATGTCATCAGACTTACCGGTATGATTTTCAAATTTTCACTGTTTTTAATTTTTCATTCATTAGACCTTTAAAAAATAAGTATAGTTGAAATTTAACAAGAATGATTAGTTCATAGCAGAAAATGTTTTCATTTATGACATTACATGGACTAAATCCAGTAAAACACAATGCTAATGCTGTAGTTTCGTGTCAGATGGACATCAGAACACCAACTCTTTCTCAATTGACTACTGTCATATGTCACCCCCAGCTTTCCTCTGCTTAACCTCATTCATTGGCAGGGGATATTTATGATGTCACCAATCTTGTCTTCATTGCTTATCTTTTAATCTGTGAGAATGTACGGGAATATACTTGTGATATATTCCTAGGATATTTACTGAATGGAGGCTCAAATTATTGTAGTAATAAGAATATTTAGGGATTCATTTATGCTTCAGAGAATTGTCTGCTTTGGAATAAATATATTTTGGTAATATTAAGTCCAAATCCAATATTAAAATTTTCCTCTGATTTGCTTTTTGGATTATTTTTCTTTTTGAAAGGTTCCATGAACAGAAATTTTAGCCAAAAGTAGGATGCTATTTAAAAATTGTGACCCACCTGTCAATCAGCTACTTAACCCTAACTGCCATTCTACTTTTGCTTACCAACTTAATCATACATAGTAGTTGCTACCAAAATACTACTTTAATTACTTTATTTATACACTAAGGTTGGGGGTTAATGCATGAATGCTTGCCCTCCATCATTAATTTCATTGCAGAAACTAATTTTGTAAGGTATAGTGTGTTGGTTTATACACTTTTAACAAAAAATTTTCCTTTCCTTTCATCTAATTAAAATAAATCATTGACTTGCTCAATTTAACTGTGCCGTAAAAATTGACTCTTAATTTGCTAGTGGCTCTTCCATTGCTTTCCTGTCCCCCTGTCTAGTGAAAAAATGATCATTAGCTACTTTAGTTAGCTATTTTCCATCTTCTGTTTGTTAAATCAGTGCTGTGAGAGTGCTCTGTATAGCCATTGTTGCCATTGCAAAATTTGAAGCTTAAGTTATAAATTTTAGGATTAGAAAGCATTTCATCTGAAAAATACTGTCAAATATTTCTTAATTCAAGCTTTTAAAATATATCATTTAGGCACCAAATGGTAGCCTTCACTCCAATTGAAGTGATTTTCTCTTTTGTTATGTAAGTACTTACGATGATGACAAAGAAATGCTCTACATTGTCTAAGAATTTCTTTTGCTTTTTCAGGCTGGAACAGGTAGCCTTTATGACCAGTTCATTAATTACAACGTTGGATCTGTCTTGAAAACCAGCAATTCCTGTCCTCCGAATCTTCAGCAGATAAAGCCAGAACCGTTAATTTTATCAGATGCTGAAATTTCAGCTCTTGCCAAAGATAGGCAGAAGAAGGACAATCATAATATGAGTAATTATTTTTTTTTACTTTTTTTAACTATCCATCACTATCATTTCATGATACCAGCATGTATTTTCATGGGATATGGAAAAGGGAGAGTAGCTCCTTGGGCTTCGCCTTGTTATGCATGTCATTAAATTCACTAAATTAACTTCTGAGCTAGTTATTCGGAAGAGGTGACCAGCTCTTCAGAAGAGAGACCAGGGTCATCTCTGCCCTTAAGGATAAGTGGGTGGGTGTATGTAGAATGTATTGGGAATAGAGGAAAGGTGTAGAGGAAGCCACCATCAGCATTAGCATAATCCTAACAAAAGGTTCAAAGTGGTTGATTGTTTAACTTTTCATCCAGTGCATGTAGCACTGAACTTGAAGTGCTTTGAACATAATACTCAAATAGGCCCCGATACACCCAATCATTCTTGTCTAGCTACAAATGGAATAAACCTACTGTATGAAATCTAGGCAGCATTTGGGAGAGGTGGAGGGGATGGCATGTTTCCTCCTATAAGCAGCATCCTTAGCCCTTATTGTCATTCATTTTAGGAGTTAATAATCTTGTGCTGCTTAGGTTTATGCTTTTCATTAACTTTTAATCTGATGTGAAATAATTCCTTTTATGTGAATAATATGATTGTAATAACCTGATTGCTGAAATGGTATAATTATAGCCCTGAGTGTTTCTGAAAAATGCCCATTGAAAGTTTTCCAAATAATGAATGAATATTAAGATTCTCATATAACATGTGGATGAGTAATATTTTATTGTAATTTAAGAATGATGGATGACAATACAAATTATTGTGATTGCAGTTGAGAGGAGGAGACGATTCAACATCAATGACCGCATCAAAGAGCTTGGAACTCTTCTCCCCAAGAACAATGACCCGTAAGTAAGGTTTGTTCTGAAACAGTCACTTGTGTACAAGGAGAACAATACATTACAAAACTCATTTGTGAAATGTTTTGCTTATTTTAGCTACTATGAGATTGTGAGGGATGTGCGACCCAACAAAGGTACCATTTTGAAGTCCTCTGTTGAATATATTAAGTGCCTGAAACATGAGCTTCAGAGAATGAAGCAAGCAGAAATACGCCAGAAGCAAGTAGAGCAACAAAATCGTAGATTGCTACTTAGGATTCAGGTAACTAATGCTTAAAAGTGTTTCTAGAATTCATGTAATTTTAGGTAGTGTAAATGTGACCATTGAGCATTAAATTCTCTGCAGGAATTGGAGCTACAAGTCAAGGCTCATGGAATTCCAGTATCAGAATTTACCTGGCAGCCAACAACCCCTTCAACTGTGATCAACACATATATTAAGTCGAACTCAGTGCCTTCTGATGTCCATAAAGAGGTAGCATTTTAATTTTTAGACATTGACACTACTCATTCGCTAGTATAATTTATAAATCTAAGTATAGTTTACAGTGGTGTATGCAAGATTCATGTTGCTAACGTTGACCTAAAATCCTAGGGTTTCTTTTCAGGTAATTTGCAAGGGTTAGTTCAGGTTTATTATGCATACTTACTTATATCTCTCCTAATTAAGACACCAGGATGTGCATTTAAGGTATGAAGAAATGGGCATTTTCTATTGGCTTATTATATTTCCATTGGGGTGCATAATTTCAAAAACTTTCCTCGTTTCTCTTAAATAACTGATTTGGAATACTTTTGCATTCAGACTTAAGAATGAAACATAGCCCAAAGAAATTAAAGCTAATAGACTCAAAATCAAAACTTGATTATATGAATTAGTTGTCATCAATAGATAGGGAATGCAAACTTGAGTGTCAGTTGAGAAAGCAAAAGTGTTTGGCATTGCAAAAATATACATCTTGTATGTATGTACCTGTCTATAGTTTGACCCTCTGTTTCTTGAAGGAAAAATTGTTTTCTTCACATGCCTTGACAAGCACAATGTTCAACCCTTGTTTTTTTATACTAAGGAGTCCTATATTTTTTCTGTAGAATATTGTTCATTTTGATATTTCAAAGCTAACAACTGAAGTGCATTGAAAGATCTTTATTTTCCACTGCTTAATGCAATTAAATAATGGTGCACCATTAAGAGACCATATATCATTATTTTTTCCTGTCTCTTGATTGTGATCTCAAATGGAAGCTTAAATTTTAAATCCTCCAAAATATGATTCATGCATTATGGCAGCACCTGACTTTTTTGTTCAAAATTTTGGTTCTAAAAACTAAAAAGTATAGACAATGCAGTATTGTGAAAGAACTTTAAGGAAAATAACTTATGCCATTTATTAATTACATTAAAGTACTCTTGAGATTAGTTGTTTGGAGTTAAATTCCACTCCACTTACGATATCTCTACGTTTGATTCTCATAGTAGTCATAGTGTTGGGTTTCTAAGGTGCTCCAAGAGTATTGCACCATCTAATCCATGATCTTAAACATAGGTTAAATACAACCATGCCCCGGGTCCATATGCCTGGTAGCCAGGGGTTATCACCCTCATAGCATTGCATGATTGATAACAATATTCCGAAAAATATCCATTACTATTTATCATTTTTGACTTTTTTATGTAATAATTACTGGATAAGGAGATGAATGGGCTTCATAAATGTGGTTAAAATGTTGAAATTTATGACTGGACAATGTGTTTTGGTGCATGATTATGTGTATTCGTTTTGACATTTTCAATGGCTTTTGCATCACTGTTAGGTGATATGAATTGAGTATACTATTAGTTCTTTATATTTTATAAAAATTAATCCTGTAGTAGAGCTGCTAACTGTATAATGACTGAACTGGGACTGACTGAATACCAAGGCAGTCCCTTAAACACATCCTCAAAGACCTATTCCCTATCCTGTCTGATAACCTTACCACCACCATTATGTTCCCTAAATGCCCATCTTTTACCTTCAAACGTTCCCCCAACCTCTCTGATATTCTGAGAACCACCATACCTCTGACCAAATCCCATCTCCCTCCCAAATCACCTGCTTCCCCCTGCAGTTGCACTAGATGCAAAACCTGTCTTATCCTTATCACCCGGCCTCTCCCCAAACAATTTTTCTCTTTTTTTATTTATAAATAATTCTCGGGTTTCCAGCCGAGTAAGATTTTGCATTGCTGACGTTTCGACGGAATACTCCTCCATCGTCCTCAGAGCAATAAATCTTGTAGGGCATTCTTCCTGCGCTTATATAGTCGTCTCATCCGGGGGGCATTGTTGTCTCCTTTTTTTTCCGTTATTTTTCTAATTAACGGTTTCCATTCTCTGCTGATGATGTACCCAGAGTCTCGATTTAATGTGTTATCTTCCAGCCTGATTTCTACGGCCTCTTTAAGGAGACGATCCCAATACCCATTTGCTTTGGAGACCAAGCAAGCCTCATCGAAGCAGATGATGTGATCTTCTGATAAGCTATGTTCAGCCAAGGCAGATTTTTCAGGGTGGAACAACCTAATACACCACCTGTGCTCTTTTATTCAGGTCTCTATTGTGTGCCCTGTTTCTACGATGTATATTTTTCCACACTGACATGGGATACGGTAAACTCCCAGTGTTTTGAGTCCCGGTATTTGAGTTGAGAACTTGGCACAGTTTGTGAACCCCTACAAGATTTCCACCTGGCTCAAACGGGCATCATGGTTAGTTCTGATGTCGTGTCCTTATTCACTCGAGTTCCATTGAAAGAAATGCTTCAGCTCCTGGAAGCCCGTTTCGACCAAAAGACAGTCAGTCTATTTCATCATGTACTGACTGACCTCTACGTATTTCCTCTACAATGGAAAATATTACGAGCAAGTTGATGGCATTCCAATGGGATCACCACTCTCTCCTGCCATTGCGAATTTTTATATGGAAGACTTCGAAGAGAGAGCCTAGGAACTAGAGAACTTCCTTAAACACATGAATGAACAGCATTCAAGCATTCAGTTGATGGAGGTGGAGAAAAATAATAGCTTACCTTTTCTTGATATTTTAATCCAATGGAAGGAGGATGGTACTTTGGGTCACCGAGTGTATCGAAAGCCTACACACACGGACTTGTACCTAAATGGCCAAAGTCTCCACCATCTGTCCCAAAAAAGAGCTGTTATCTCTATGCTCCTGCATCATGCAGGCACTGTAGCAGACAAGGAAAGCCTGCCCATGGAAATAAAACACATATGGGAAACATTCCACCAAAATGGGTGTACGGAGAGAGAGATTTCGCTGGGCAAGTCGTGATTACAAGAAAAACCGTGTTGATAGTCTCCTCAGTCCTGAAATGTCTCCCAAAGAGAAAAAACCCACTGCGAGAGCTTGTCTGCCATATGTTTCAACTGTTGTCAGAAAAATCTCCAGGATCCTAGTGAAATGGAACATCGAAACAATACATAAACCACCGAAAAAAATGAGTGGTGATTTACTACGAGTCAAGGACAAATTGGGACTCAAGACATCGGAGAGACCAGGACAAAATGCACGATAGAGACCCGAGTAAAAGAGCACAGGAGGTGTATTAGGTTGTTCCACCACAAAAAATCTGCCTTGGCTGAACATAGCTTATCAGATAATCACATCATCTCTTCGATGAGGCTTGCTTGGTCTCCAAAGCAAATGGGTATTGGGAACGTCTCCTTAAAGAGGCCGTAGAAATCAGGCTGGAAGATAACACATTAAATCGAGACTCTGGGTACATCATCAGCAGAGAATGGAAACCGTTAATTAGAAAAATAACGGAAAAAAAAGGAGACAACAATGCCCCCCGGATGAGACGACTATATAAGCGCAGGCGGAATGCCCTGCAAGCTTTATTGCTCTGAGGACGATGGA
This sequence comes from Platycnemis pennipes, assembly GCA_933228895.1. Taxonomy (NCBI): domain Eukaryota; kingdom Metazoa; phylum Arthropoda; class Insecta; order Odonata; family Platycnemididae; genus Platycnemis; species Platycnemis pennipes. The sequence continues at coordinate 83,772,722 of OW121846.1, forward strand.
GGAGTATTCCATCGAAAGGTCAGCAACGCAAAATCTGACTCAGCTGGAAACCCAAGAATTATCTATAAATATCATTCACCGAGAAAGGACAAAATCATATAATTCCTCTCTTTTTCGCTTCCCTCTATGCCTTCACTTTCCTGCACCACTAAAAATACTGTCTACCTTCTACTCTGCCAATTTTGACCCGTTTTCTACATCGGCCTCTCCACCACCCCGCTATGCATCCGCATGAATGGTCACCTCTCTTCCTGCAATAATCCCTCCTCCCATTCTTATTCTCTCCTGGTAGCCATACATGCCTCCTCCCACGATTCCAACTTCAATAATTGTTTCAAGGTGGGCATACTGGCCTCCCTCCCACCTTCAGTGTCTCCCCTCCAACTTAAAACGTTGGAGCAATCTTTAATTTGGCTCTTCCATGCTTTCTGCAAACCAGGAATTAACAGGGCTCATTAAAGGAACCTTCTGTCTTTCTCTCTTTTTCTCATAGATTTTCTCATACCCTTTCCCTCCCCACTCATCTTTACCCCTCTTACTTCTACCCTTCACTTGTTTTCTCGATCTGTCTTGCCCCCTCAGTCAGTTCTCTCCTCTCCTTCGAGAAAGGTGGTAGTGGCCACTCTTATGTATGTATGTATGTATATATATGTATATCCCATGTCTCATATATACATACATACATATATATATGTGTGTATATATGAGACAGGAAGAATAAACTATTCTTGATAGTTTTGAAGTAAACTCCATGCCTGTATGGTTCAATATTCAAATTCATTTATTAAATATGCTGAGAAGTAATAGTTCACCTCATTATCACAGTTTGCTTTCATCTCTTGTGTTCATGCTAGGTTGTTTTTGCGTTTTTCCAAGAGATAGTTGCTCTAATTGTGCTTACTTTTTCTGTTTATCATGTTTCAAGAAAATGTCAATCTATGTCAGTCTGCTGTCAAATGTTTTCAATATAATGTAGTATTAGCGACAAGATAGGGAAGAAACGGCTTTCCTAGAATGTTTTCTGTGTTTAATATTCGATCTTGTTTGCAGTGCTGTGGCTAGCTTTTGTAGCTTTCAGTTAACAACTTTGCCTCTGACCCTCATTTGTTATGGACAGTTAAAACTGGTCGCCCACAAGGTTATTGTGTAGTTCATGCACACATTTCTTCTCTCTTTATTGAATCATGAGACTCTTTGATCTTTGTTAATCAAGAAATTTATTGGAGAGTTTTGATAAAATGGATTACTTTCTAAATGTGCATGAAGTCCTTGGTGGGAGGTCCAGGCAGACATGCACTCTTCTTGCAGATGCCTGATGTGGTGACTGAAGCCGCCACGCTGACAGCCTCACAGGTTGAGGACTTGATGGAAGATGACCATCCCGTCAATGGAGACCCAATGCTCTCCTCCCTTGATGTATCCAGTCCCTCAAGCCATAGGACTACTGGGCACCAGTCAATCACTGAAGATGATGATGATTCATTGGCTGTGGATATGGACTTGGTAGCATGATCTGATTGTCTCTCAGAGCACTTTGCTTGGCCTTGACCATTATTCTTTCCACATGGAGAGGAAAGACTTGATATAATAAAAGTAAAGATATTTTGATCATTCCTTCCTCTTTTTTTTTTACTATCAAATGGAAGGAATGCTTCATCTAATCTTAAACTTGAAAATATTCCCACGAGCAAGTTAAATCTGTTGCTACTGGTGCTTGAGTGACTATTGTTAGAAATGGATATGTGCACAGTTGGTTCTATATTGGAGGTCTTTCTACACCATTTTATAAACATTTGTTGAAAATTTTGAACTTTCAATTTGGCGTGAAAATCTTTTATGCTGGATTAAATAGGTGTAATCCAAGACTGTCTGGTGTCGTTGGCTGACATATTCTAGTAGCTACTAGTCTGGATTTATTGTGAGGAGCAGTGCTGAGAGACTTTCCATATTGTTAGCATTTTCTCTGAGGGGAATAGGTTTTTGTGGTCCAAAGATTTATGTTACTCTTTCACCGAACAAGACCAAAGTTTACTGAAATCAATTGCTACCAGATTGAAAATGGTGTTTAGTGCTACATAAATCCACTTGTGCTCATTACACTATATATGGTGCATATGAATGATCAGTGGAGTATGATTCATCCATTAGGTGAGATTTGGGTTTAGCATTAAGAGTTGAAGCCAAATTCAACCCACCTTGCTGAAAATAGTACAAGCAACTACCACTCGTATTGTTTTTTATTTGAAGTCATGATATTCTCACTTGATGAGTTTTTGTTTTAAAAATGATACCTACCACTGCTCTATGTCATCTAGACCTTGTATTATTAGGTACATTTTTGGTATTTGTATCAGAGTTCATATTCTTTGGAGGTAGATTTTCTCTAAAACTACGTTAAAACTCTTTTGAATTTGGTGATTTTTTTGCATTTCCCATTCCAAGAAATCACACATTTCCTAGAGTTTTCTTGTTAAAAATTTGTATATATTTTAAAAATCATAATCTGAGAATGGCCTTGAATAATTGCAGTTAAATCCTGAGTTTGGTGCTATTTTTACTCTTCAGCCTAAGTTATAAATCATGCAAGTTGCAGTAAGTTCGGCCATTGCATATCCTTGACCTCTAAAAATCATTGCACTATATGTGAAATAGTTTGTAAAGTGCAAATATTTTTAAACAAACTATTTAGCATATAATTTGATGCTATATTTGTCATAAAGTCTGAAATATATACCTCCAGGTTTATTTGTGAAATTGCCATTCTAATGAATTGATGTGTACAATGAAAGTAAGTTAAAATTGGTCCCATAAACTAAATTAGTGATAACTTAGAAGCAATGAACTGGTCATGGCTCTGTTTTGCTTTGAAGAATGGCTGTAAGGCCGGCAGAAATGAAAGAAAGACAATAAAAGTACTTTGTTAGATATTTTTATTGAATATAACCAAATATATCCTTAGTATAAAATTCCGAGATGAATAAAAAATTGTTGGTATTTTATTTTCTGTTAAATGAAAAGAAATTCATTTTGAAAGGGCTTGTTTGAATGATATGACTGTTACAACAAGAATAATAAAGTAGCTTACTTTATCAACTGTGTACAAATAAAGTGGATGGGTAGGCTATTTAAGTTTCCCTTAAATTAAAATAATTTTTACGTGGAAATGTTAGATATGTGTTCACTCAATATAATGGCATTTTATGAAGTTTTCATTTGTTCTCTAGAATTCTCATTATGGGAATGACCATATTATATGCTTTGCTGCTTTGGTTTATTTGATGATTTTAATAATTCCCATAGCATGCGCTCATTTTGTTGGAAGATGGTGTGAGATTTGAAAAATTTAAGGAAAATGTGTGGGTGAAATTATTCATGTCACCTCAGGCTATCTTGAGGTAACTACTGCATGGTGACTTAAATATTATTGTCTTTTATAAATTTTTCATCTTAATTTTCTTCTATTTATTTTAGTAGTAAAGGCATATCTAAGGCCTCTAAAAATAAGGCATTTGTCAGATATAAGTATCTCTGGAAATAATTCACTAAAAATTTCCAACATCAATTGACTGGCAAGGTTTTATGTTTTTCTAGTGTCTCATTATTATTTGTGTCACCGATTGATTTGTTTGGATAAAAATTGTGAATTATCTTCCATAATAATTTTTATCTGGAAATTGTTAAAAATAGATTCATTTTAATTATTGTTAGCAAACTTTAGTTTTATAAGCAAATGAATATTTCATTATGAGCGTATGTATCAAAGTGACTCATGGTTCAGCTACTTCATGTTGTTTTACCTGTTATCTTACATTTTCTGATTCAAACAATTATTGTTTATGCTGCCATGAGGTACATGTTTGTAATCTTACATCTTTTACATAACTTATGTTATTATATCTAATTACTCTGTGGACCCCTATGAAATGCTCTTCCTCATAGATACAGAAAGTGGGTGATACCATTCCAAACGTGATTTTTCAAGTTGATTCCACAATCTTATTTGAGCTCTGTGGCTTGCTTTTTTCAGTATGGTATCTCATGTAAATTTGTTGTGATACATATGCATGCTACAAAGCAGTGTTGAATAATTTGTATTTATGGAAAATGTCAGCAAAAGGTCAAAAAAGTAATTTGGAAAAGAATTATTTCCTCTGTTACTGTATGTCATATCCATGTGTGCAAAAAAAACGGAATTACATGTCTGAAATTCAAAAAAGTTCAACCGACAGTGAAAATAATGAAAAACAGTTGGCTGATTTTTCTACTCTTCAGGATTATGTTCAAATGTAGTGGCCTTCTATTTATGTTAAATTGGATGTCCACTGGTCAGTATGCTTTCCCAGCTGTAAAGGAAGTATGAACAGCTGTGAACTGAACTGCCCTGTTGAGTTTCTTGTTAATTTTACGATAATTTGAGTATGTAATGTACTTATATTATTATACATATTTTTCAAATATATTGGTTTTTTCCTTAACCTATCCTTTAAATTTTTAAAACGTGAGTGTGGCTGGTTTTTTTTCTAATTCCAAATTGATAAGACTGTATCCTAAAAAAGCTTGTATTTTTTTTGCATGGCATGGATTGTCCTGATATTTTGAAGAGAAAGTGCTTCACATGTTTGGTAGTTATACTTTTTTTATTGAGTTCAGTTTCCTTTAGTCTCCTAGGTACCCTGCTGATTAAATCCCATATTAATGAAGTACCTCCTTACAAATGCTTACAACCTAGCCTTAGAAAGTAACTCAATACTCAGTCACTATATTGGCCTTAATAATTGCATTTTTTTCCATTCTTAGTGAAACTTTGTGAATATCTTGATATAGCACATGAAATATCTTAAACATATTATAAAAAAGCAAATTTTGAGTCATTGTGTAGAATACAACTTCATTCCATACTTATACCTATCCAATTATATCGTAGTGTTTGTAAAACTCCATTAACCCTTTCGCTGCTGTGAACGTACCTAGTATGATCGAATTTTAGGCTACTGTGAACATACCTCTTTGTTCTCACTGTAGCGCTTTCTCATTTCCACTACATGTGACGAGTAGGTTTCAGTGAGCCACAGCGAAAGGGTTAAGAGATGTCACCTTGAGAGGACACTTGTACTAATTACCCTGAGGTGGTACTTTCTCCTCAGTGAAGAGGCATGAGTAGGTTAGGGGTCAATATCCCATTCGCCATGGGCATTGATGATTTCCTGTCCATGATTGCTCTTTGACAGAATAAGGGCATGCTAATATTGCCTGTTTTAAATACCACAGTCAATTTTCATCTATGTTTACGTAGGAATCATTCCCCTGCTCCTTGGTTACTTACTCAATGTAGATAGATTTTAGGTCCTGGTTTGCAGTGATTCCCGCATTCCTCAAAACCCTTACAAAGGTTTGTTCTCTCTCATGCAAAGGAATAGGAGGGCTGATAACCTGTATGTTAGATTGCATGGGGAAAAACCAAAAATTGATTGTATTGAACTTATGAAGTCTGTGAAGATGGTGAAAGTACCACTTGCCACTGTAATACTGCCTAGAATCATGTTGATCGCCAGGATTTGTAGCCACTGTGTGAACACTACTCATTGGGCTAAGTCTGACCTGGTAGGATGAGGTAACTGTGCATGCACAAGCTGTGTCTAACTTCAATGCGTCTGCAAACATGGGGGTGAAGTAAGAATAATTTACGAGGAATTCCTGAGAAATATGTTAGCACACAAGGGGAGAGGTAAAACCTGTTTTGCAAACTTCAAGACCTATGTATATTTAAGATAGTTGAATAATCCAGGGTGAATGGTTTGACTACCTGACTTTTTACACCTCTGGAAAAGTAATGCCATGGTTTTTGATTGAATCATTTTCACAAATGTTGTACCAATACATCCCAGAATTATTTTCACAAAAGAAACTCAAATGTCAATTGGTTAAGTTAAGATAGTTTTTGTAATCATCTGTTCATAATATCATTATTATATTTTTTAAGTTCCGTAATTGTAGTTTATCATTTATTATAAGTAGCTTCAGCGGCATCGGAAGTGGGGGGCAGAGAATAATGCCCCCCGAGAATTTTCCCCGGGCCCTTGAGAAATGAGTCCTCAATAAAAATTAAATTTCACATGTTTCCAGCTATCCTTTTCCCTTCTGGCACATATTCTACCACCTTCATATGGACTTTTAGCAGAATTCTAGTCTCTACCCCCTCATATCTGCAAAAAAATGCGAGCCCTTTTCATAAGAGCCCCTTTTCAAGGTTGGCCCCTCCCAGCGAAAATAGTTGACACCCCTGAGTAGCTTGACTACTTCTATCTAATCCACCCAGATATTGGAGCAACTGTTGTCATTCCTCTCTGCTAACATTAAACATTCCCTACTCTTAAGTCCCTTTTAAATTCTTCATATTTTACACCTTACTCCGTGCTGCCCAAAACTTGATTTATTCACTGGACACACACTCTCTTTCACAATCAATTCTCTACTAACATAGCATTCAGTATACACTTGCCTTTCAGCCCCCCTACTTTTGTATTGTTTCTTTTTGCCTCATCTAGATTTCTCTCAGCCACTTCTTTTTCTTGTTGGTCGGTCATTCAGGGGAGGCGACCAACAGCTGCGGTCATTTGTGCCATTTTTAGGATAGGTGGGTGGTTGGATAATGGTAGGAACATTTCAGATAATGGAGGAAGGGTGGAGAGAAACTCGGCATCGGCATTAGCATACTCTTAACGACAGGCACTAAGGGGACCATGGCTTAACGTCCTGTCCGATGGACGGAGTACTGAACTTGAAATGCCCTCCACTAGGCCTTCAAGTAGGGACCGGTTTGTCACTGAAAAATCTGCCACTGCCGGGAATTGAACCCGGGCCCTTAGGATGGGAGGCCAGTATTCTAGCCACCACACCAACCTGATCCCTCTTCTTTTTCTTCCTTTCCACAATTGGTTACTCATCATTTGTCTTCTTGTCTGTAGCTCTTACAGAAGTTTATGGCAGTCGAATGCGCAGAATGCTTAGTCATGGAGGGATTAGTCTGGTGGTGGTGAGAGTGGTGGAAGGAGAGGAGTGTAGTGTGTATACAAGTGATGATGGGTGGAGGGGGTACACAGTTACTACCCTTCTATCAACAGTGACTAGTTAAACTTCCATGCCAAAAATCTTTTTCTGTGCTTCTTTCTCCAGCTTTTGAGTGAGCTATATCTAGTATCCTTCGTGAAAAAGCCCTCCTCCATGCCCCTACCGCGGTACTCTTGTCCCCTGTCTGCAAGTGGCAGGCAGGTAATAGGATCCAAGGGGTCTAAGTGCCATGGGGGCTAAGAAGGTCCCTGCCTGCTCCTCCAATTTAATTTTTTTTCTTCTCAAATGCCTCTTACATACAGTAATATTCGTCCCTTAATGTGTGAGCTTCACAACCAAATGATGCTGCATTCCACATCTTCATTTCATATTTCCTTAATATTGTAACCTGGCATCTAGTCATTATTTACTTCCTATATTTAAATACCTCTTTAGCTTCTACCTAGCTACTAAACCAAATGTCATTCTTTATGATTTCTAGATTTATAAATCTCTACATGTCACTCATAGTCTCTTATTGAAATGTGTAATCTATCTACGTTATGAGAATCTGATTACTCTGTTTTCTTGTTGTTAATCTTCATCCCATGGCTCTCACACTGAGTCTGCAAAGCCTGTCAATGGCTGCAGTAATTCTGAAGTGTAGTGTGTACTGCACAGGGAAATCATATACTTGGGAGATGGATATTTTGTCCAACTGGCTTGCAGTACCTTTTCTGTACAATATCAGAAAAAACATGCAGCAGGCCTTCAAAGCTAAGATGATGTAAGGTTTCTGTTTGAAGACTAGGAAGTCAGCTCCAGACATGAAATTGAATTGCTATTAGCAAATCATTAATGAATAATTTTATATCATCAGTCTCATGGTAATGATGTATTCAGAGAAATAACATTAGTCCTTTCATGATTTTCATATGAACCATTAAATATGAAATTCAATAGTTAATATTTTTGAATACATATTATCATACTATTTATCTTATGTGTGCATATAATGTAACTACATAATTGCTAATCTGCATAACATATATGTACAACTAACTACTTACCATGTTTTGCTTGGTATGTGGTCTGGCGTGGACAGAATGAACCTTTGCAATCAGATAGGTGAAGAAGTTTTTGTAATAATGGAAAAAGAGAAATAGAGGCAAATGGAAAAAAATTCCCTACCAGTATTTGCCCATAAATATTACTTATATGTAGGTAAGTTGTTTTTACTGAAAAAAATACTTGCATAGAGAAGCCTAAATTTATGACCAGAAATTTAAAAAATGTGACACCTTTGGGGTTAATTGTTGCTTAAATTGAGTTTGTTGCCAGGTTTAATGAAAGGAATAGTGAGTTGAAAGCGTATAAGGATAGGTACGTATTAGGCTAGGGTACGATATAGATGCAAGGAGAGGATACTAGGGTATACTGGGGTGCCATCTGCAAAAATTATGATGTTGGTTACGCAACCTGGATGACAGCCACGGAAAAATTGGCTCATAAATGTAAATGGCAGGACATTCAAAATTTTGCAAGTGTAAATAAAGAGGAAAGTGTTGCATTAAGAAGATGGAGAAATCATTGGGACTTGAAGTAAAAGTTGTAAGTGGAGGAAAACGTAAATTGTGATGGCATAAAAGCGAGGTTTTGATGTACATATTTCAATGAATAAATAGGGTTGGTGCAAATTTCAAGGGGAGATTTTTTATTGAAATCAATTTCTCTATCACTGTGCCATTGAAAAAGCACTTCTGACAGTCATAAGTGAAATCAGATATTGGCATTGACCGTACAAATGCAGGGTGATATTCCACATATTTCTTTGGAGACAAAATCTGCATCTTATAGGCTGGAAAATATAGTAATTGGTCCAATATCTGTTGATTACATGCAGCGGTGTCGGAAGTGGGGGGCAGGGGAGCCAAAGGCCCCCCTAGAAATTACCCGGGCCCTTGAGAAATGAAAAGTCTTCATTAATAAAAATTGAATTTCACTTGTTTCCAGCTTGCTTTTCCCTTCTGAAACATATTCTACCACCTTCATATGCTCTTTTAGCCGAATTATATTCTATACCCCCTTCCATCCACAAAGGAATGCGGGCCCTTTTCATAGGAGCAGGGCCCTTTTCATAGGAGCCGGGCCCTTTCAAGGTTGGCCCCTCCCAGCGAAAATAGTTCCGACGCCCTTGATTACATGATAGTTACCATATAAATATGTTGAAGCTTGGATTTTGGGTCAATTTTCTTTGATTTGGCTAATATAGTGAATGGGGACAAAGTTGGTTGTCGTGGCAAGAGAATGCTCTCCTGGATTTTCTGGTAGGTCAAGGAAATTATGCTGATGTCATATATTTGGATATCGTGTTGACTCTGAGCAAAACAGTTTACTATAGATTGAATGTAGCGAAATAGGCTGTTTCAGGAAAATATTTATTCATATTTTGGAAATGTTCCAAGGACTTAATGCATTGTATGAAAAAAATTTCAGTGTTAGATTAAGATTGTTAATTTATGGTTGGGAATCCCAGGAAATTCATATATGGGTTCATGACGGGTTGACTATAGTCCCAATAGTCAACCTGTCATTAATATATTAATTATGAAAAAATCTGATTTTTTTAGTTTTCAGGCAATAAATATTTAAAATTTGGTGCTGGTCTTCATAAATTGGACCCTCTGGATGGTAGGTTATCGTATTTCAATGGTGTCGTTTTCTATCATAGTCCTTTTTGTCAGATCTCTAAATATTCAAAGAATCCTATTTTGAAAAGATAGTACCTCATCAAATTAGGAGCTAGGGCTCTGGAGTTTTTTTGAATAACTTGTTTGAAATAAAATTGGTAAATAATTAGAGGTATACCTATAATAATAATGGCTATAGCCATTGCAATTAACCATAGAATTGCATTTTTTAAACACTATGTTTTATACATAAATGACAAGCTCCATTGTTGGATTCCTTGATCTGTGTTGGGATTATTTTTGCAGATATTAAGTAAAAGGAATCTGTGTTTATGTTAGTAAAGAATTTCAATTTCTCATCTCCAGGATTCTCATGTGAAATGAAATCATCCAGCATAGCCTGAAAGTGCAAAGGAAATTGATATCAAGAATTGTAATGTTTCTTCTGTGATTGCTCTGGAAGAATATCCTCTGAAAGGAGTTGCTGTTTGAATGTACATTCATGGATTCAGCCTCTTGAATTCAAGTGCTACAGTATTGTGATTGAAGTTGATGAATAGTGAGATTGAATCTACATTGTCTAAATTTTCTGGAAAGTGCAAACCCATGGAAACTCTCCTGATAGCTGTTGAGAATGAATGCTCGTGAAGAAAACCTCTTTATCCCATAGTACTTTAATGGGACTACAATTGGACTAGACCTGGTGCAAATTTGCTGGAGCAGGACACTCCTTGCCACTCTTTAATCATCCAATGAAGCATCATGTGGACCAGCTTACATGAGAATGGCAGGTTCCTACACTGTTTTGCTTTGGGTTGAGAGGTAAAATATCCATCAAAATATTATTTCATTGGCTGGTTACCACTGATATTGATGCAACAGCAAATGCGCTAGATCATTCTTTAATTTGTATGCTCTTCAACAGGATTTTGTCTTGACTAATGTTAATAGACTACATATTTGAGATATTATTTTTAATTTGATTGGTAACTACCCCTTATTGTGCATATACATGTGTGAATGTGCGTACACACATACATGAAGGATAAGAGTAGGAAAATAACACCCTAGGAAGAAATCATGGTTAGTAGAGAAGATGGGAGAATTTCTAAATTTAACAAAGGTTTGACTGAGCTGGGAATCAAACCACAGATCTCCAGCTTTCTGGGGTGACCGACCATGGTTCATTTCCAAGCTCAGTCAAGCATTTTCTGCATAAATCTGGAATTCATCCATCTTTCACCTCAAACATACATTCGTCCCTACATGCTCATTTTACCTATCTTATCCCTATCCTTAGTATTATCATTGTATTTTCATGTTTTGCTTTTGGTTTATTTTTTCAAATAAAGTTGTGGAAAATTGAAAATATTTGATTTCAAGTGCACATACTGAAAGAGATCTGCATGTTTTGAGTTTTATGTGATAACAAAATTAAGGGCCCTTCATTTTGTTGTCACTGAACCCGAGTCTGTCCAAACAAACCATCTACTCAATATCAAAAACTTAAAATAATTTTTCCCTCCTTCTGATGTAGCAAATTGATACAGAAAATTATGTAGCCCTCTAGTTGCAGGAGTAGTTGTATGAACTTGTCCGTCTTCAATGCATATAACATTGAATTTTATATTAGTTATTACATTATTGGTATATTTATTTGTTATACAAAGTTAGCCAGTGAACATTTGGGTATAATTGTGATAAATCAACATAAATAATCTTGCCTACTGGAGTCATTTTCTAAGGAGTAAGGAAGAAAGTGGTGACAAACACAGTAAGCGCAGGAATTCATCGAAGCTGATGAAACAATAGTGTCTGCATTCGAGACCACTGTCTTTGTGACCTTCTACAATGGACTAGAATGGGGGTGGTGAACCTATTGAACGCATGCCCAAAGTGGCATGCGGAGCAATTATTTCGGCACACGGAACTGGGAGGGTGCTCGATCAATATATCTATCTCACTCCATGGGCACGAAAGTCGAGCGAGTATACTCTTATTTCATAAACTTTGGCACTCAATCGCTAAAAGGTTCTCCACCCCTGGACTAGAAAAAATCAGTGCAATGGGAATAGATTCAGTTGAGTTCATGTTCAAGATGCTTCTACCCTTTGTTTGTATCATAGTGTGTAGTCAGTAAAAACTGCCTAAGCGTACCACACTCAAAGCCAATAAAATGTTCCATTTGTCTTTTAGGCAACCACAGATGCATTTCTCTTACAAGAGAATGCAAAATATGGAGAATCAGCAATCCAAAATATCAAAAGTTTTGTTGAATAATGCTTCATAAAATAGAGTAAGGACTAATATTGATCCATTAAAATGCCGCAGACTCATATCAGCATGCTGATTGCAATTATTAGTGTATTTCTTTCAGCATGCTGCATAAAAGATCTTTATCATGTTGATGTTTTCATTATTGAGAATAATTGTCCTAATGATCATTCAAATGAAAAGAGAATTTAATTTTATCCATATGAAGCTGAAAACGTCAATTTTCATGTATATAATGTTTTTTGTAATTACTGCAAGTATTTTATTGGAATTAATCATGAAATACAGGAAAAACAGTGCAGTTTGTGAGGGATAATTATCTATACATTACACATTGATTTATGATTTTTTCTGAACGCGCACGCCCCAAAAATACCTTTCTATTTTTTTAAAGTCATGTATTTAAATATTTTATCAATAATCATAAAGCGATGCTATATAAAAATTGAAACTTTGCTTGAAAAGAACTGAAATTATGAGACCAGCGAATTGCCATCTTTGATAGCAGTGAGTTAAAACAGTGGTAATATAAATATTTACCAATGCTGTACTCTCTCACCTAATTAGGATCAAGTTTCCATGGGTGGCAATGCCTAGTAAAAGCCCTACCTTAGTCATCTTCTGGATACCTCATGTTTTTTTTGGTCCACTGTGCCCAACTTTTATGGTGTCTCAATAGATATGAAAAGCCTCAACAAAAATTCTGGTATGGAATTAAAGTCTGTGCTGATTGCTCAAAACTTCAATTAATTGTAGTATGTATATATTTGGGTTCCTACTTTATTACTCAAATTCATCCAGTCTCTAAAGAATTAATGGAAAAATGAAAGCTTTTTTTTTAGTTGTTGCAGTGGTTTATTACAGTGGAACATTGTTATGATCAATCATGAAACACTTCATCAGACTGTACATCAGACATTTAAATCAGATTCTTTTATTTTGATTTAATTTAAATTATTACTGAATACATTTTTCATCATGTTAATCATATCTTTCAGTGATGCTCATTAATTTTGTATGTATTGCTATTAATGTTTTCTATATTTGAAGAATCAACTAAAGATATTGAAGAGTTAAGGATCACTGGTTTCATTGTAACGTCGTTTCTTTCCATTAGTACGAGATGCTTTGGCACGTTCCCTCTGATGTCCCCCTACCATAACAGCCGTTGGACTGAACACTCTAGTTTCAATTTCCTGAAACAAATGGAAAGTTGTTGACTATCATGTTCATGGGAGCATAAAAGACATCCTAGCATTGGCAATATGTTTTGACAAAAAAAAAGAAACCTCCCATTTCTGCCAGTAATGCTTACGATAAAATTGGGAAGAGATGACCCACTGACTAATGCAAGCAGATAAGGTAAACAAAACTAAACCTGTGTGCATTTAGCAGAGAAAATTCTCAGCATTAAGTTTTTTGCCCTAGATCACTTAAAACTCATTGCCAGTTGTCTTGAAGTGAAGCCTAATATTGCCATTGACCAATACCTAAGGTGCAGAGTGATTTTCCATGAGCTTCTTTGGAATAAAACAGAATCTTATAAGCTACAAAATATATTATTTCCTCTGTGAAATTAAATTATTTAGCTAAATATTTCCAGTGTTGCTCAGATAATCAATTGTACTTGGAATAGGATGATCTCTGATATTTTGCTAATATATTATATAAAAATGGAAATTAAAGACAGTTGCTGAGAAATGTGTCCTTACCTGTGCTGAATGATAATTTTCGATGTATCCTTTTACAGCAGACCAAATATTCCCCTCCACTAATATTTTGGTAACTGCATCTATATCTGGTGCCATGTAGCGGTCCTTATCCCATTCCCTGAAGAGACAGTATATTTTTAAACAGTCAGTGTAAAACACAGCAGCAAACAATTTTCAGTGTGGAATCAGTAATGCAATTGCAAATCAAGCTTAATAAATGAATGGATATAAATGTGAATGATCCTATATGAACTACTCTAGCATTACTGAACTATTCCTACACCACAATTGGAATAACTATCAAATCTCTAGAGACCTTTAAAAGCCCTCATGCCGAAGACAGCATTTACCTTTGTTATAGATTCATGTGCATCCAAACCATTCCCTATAGAATTGAGCTGCGCATAAGATCATGATGTTTTGGAATCCATTGTTTTTTACTTACAGGTTGATGGTACACAAGGGGTACTGTATCTGTGAGTAATGAGTACCAACACCTTGATTGTGTATTCAGTCAGCATGTAGGACTCCTACTTTGCGTCTACATAAATTTTTGGACTACATACTACAATGTAGAAATGTTACAATGAGCCCTTATTTATGCATTCATTAATCCAGAGTTCTGTAAAGTGATCGGATAGTAAAGTGAACTCATTACTGTACTACCTACAAATATTAAGTAAAAATGAATGATTCTGGGGTCCAGATCGATGTAAAAAGTTAACTTAGAAGAATTTTGCTATTGTGAGGTCTTAGATAAAAAGCTCACCCTGCTCACCCATTAATGCAAAAATTACACCAACATTTCTCCAGTCTTTCTCTTTCCACACCCTCCCCTTGCCTGGAATTGTGCATATAGTGCTCATAATGATATGATTTTTTTACATGGATGATTCTGCATGGCAGCAAAACTAGGAGCAAGTTATGAAATAGCATTAAATGTGAAGTGAAAATAAATGCAGTTTTTGTCCTTGTTTCTCGCAGAAAATGAGATTGGCATGCCTACAATGATGAGTACCTAATGCATGACAAAAGAAGACATGGTAATAATTGTAGAAAATGCTCTGCTGATTGATGCTACTACAGACACCGAGGTTTGAATACTGGAATTTTCCTGAGCAAGAATGGATTGGGTTTTGGAAAAAATGAAGTTATTTCCTGTTCATCATGGTTTAAATGCCAGTGGAAAATCAATGGACAAACTCATAAAATCACATTCAATTTCTCTGATTATTGTGGAAGACTGGATATGATGTACTCAACCTATAGGTGTTATTTGAAAAGCTCTTTCATAACATAATGGTGATTGGTAAGTTATGAATATTTTTTATCATTTAAATGAATTCTAATTAATGAGTAGTTGTGTGGTGAGCTTTGTTTAACCCTTTTACTGCCAGCCCCTTTAAAGTAGACTGTGCGAAAAATGCCAAGCCCATTATGCCCAGCCAATGGGCAAGCTCATTAAGATATATTATAAGCACTTAATATTAATATATGAATTTTTTTTTTTTTAATTTTGATCATATATTTTCACTTTTTAAGAGGATGAAAAAATTATTCATGCTGTCTCTGATTTGAATGAATTGTAACCATTACAAATATATGATGATGTAATGTAAGTGGGCCGATATATCGGCCCCTTGGCAGTTTTCGCACAACCATAGAGGGCCGATATATCGGCCCACTGGCAGTAAAAGGGTTAATTCAAAATGAATTTATCTTTGTAAATCATAGTGATTCATGTCATATGTATGTTTTATTGAAGTACTCCCTTGAATAGAGGAGCATAGCACAAATCTGGTTAAGCATACCTTACTTCTGATCGGACCACTTTGCAGACTTCCTCCAATGGTGTTGTCGTTTTTAGAGGTCGAAGAAATTCTATTGCCTGGCAGGCAGCTAATAGCTCAATTGCTATTACTCGTTCACAGTTTTCAATCACCTATGAATAGTAAAGAATGATTAATGTGAAAGTAAATTTTCAATGAAGCAAAAAAATTTTCTGGAATAGGTGAGGGAAGATGAAAGCTCTGTGATTTTGGGCCTGGAGTAGTGGAACTGGGCTTATTAATTCCTAGATCTTAAAAGCTTCTATTGAAGAGTCTGAATTTTTTTACTGTGTTCCAAGAATGTTTCGTGGATAGATAGTAGCTTGATTTTTTATCCTCTTTAAATAGGTTTTAAGGAAGTAAGTCTTTATGTAATGGCACTAGACCCACTCCCTGATAAAAATAAACTCTTCCGTGGTGGGTAGACGGAGGGTGAAGGAAGGGTAGTTTTCTCCATGGTGGGTAGTTACCCTCCGTCAACCCACGCTATACACTCCGTGGAGGGTAAGGGAAGGATAGCACTACCCTTGCTGGGAACTCCGTCGCTTACCCTCCGGCTACCCTCCGTGGAGGGTAAGGGAAGGGTAGCATTACCCTTCCACTACCCTCGCTGGGAACTCCTTCGCCTACCATCTATCTACCCTCCTTGGAGGGTAAGGGAAGGTTATCACTACCCTCCATTGAGGGTAACTCCACGGAGGGTAGCCCTACCCTTTGTCTACCCTCCATGGATGGTAGGGCCTACCCTCTAATGTTCTAAAATATGCTCCTTCTACCCTTGCTGGAGGGTAGGCCTACCCACCATGGAGGAGTTTATTTTTATCAGGGCTTCAGAAGTACAAAAATAATTGAAAACAATGTTAAAGGATGATGATAAAGTAATATGAAATAAACAAATACAGATGGAAAATAACAATGATATAAAAAGTCATAATTACATAAACATATTATATATGGATGAGTGCACAATGTTTTAACAGATTATTTTTTTTATATTTGGTCAATGATTATAGACAGGAGACAATCTCTTTAACTTCATTCTGTAACTGAATTCTCGAGACAGGGTTATTGAATGCATAATTAGTATTGTGATTACTTATTTGAAACATAGTTTCTGATCAAAATGAATGACTAGGTACATGAAAATTTATTATTGACAAATTTAGGATAAATTTACATGGTTATTAATAAATAATACAATAAAACTAGGTCATTAATTTTTCTCCTCTCTGCATGAGTAGGTATATTAAAAGTAGAGAAAAGGCCTTGGTAGGGAGTGAAGTATGATAACTTACATTTGGTTGCAATGTGTCTCATAAATGTTCATTGTAACCTCTCCAAGGAGTAAGAGTCATTTGCATAAAAGTGTGAGCAGTATTCAAGATGTGACCAAGCAAAAGAAGTATATAAGATTTTTATGCGGTATAAATTGTTTAATGAATGCGTAGAGCATGTGACAAATCCTATTGTTTTCATAGCTATAGGGAAGAGATTTTTTGTGTATCATGGTCTTTGAATGTAAGTGATCTCCAATTATTGAGAAGTTTCCCTGGATTATCATACTTTGGAAGTATGGTCATTTTAAGTAATGCACCATCAAAATCTATGACTCATAATAGGTAGGCATCATCATCACAAGGCAGCAATCCTAAAACCTTGTAATCTGGAGATTACCATTTAATTAGCAAATGTTATCTAATGATTAACCTAGGAACATGACCATAATTTGTGAGTACATATGCTGCAGCATTCCAGGGGTGTTATCATGGATCCTTCTCATGTTGTTGCTATTATAATTGATGTCTTTAACCCATCTAGAAGCAAATTGCTCATAGTAACAGTTCGACCACTTTGTACACAAATTGGGCATGGGCCTAGCCACATTGATACACCGGTTCGCATGCGATCACCGAAGTTAAGCAACGTTGGGCCTGGACAGAGGTTGGATGGGTGACCCTCTTCCATACCTTTACCACGGTGCTCTTGTCCCCTGTCTCCGAGTTGTGGGCAGGTTAAATGTGGGTTGGCACACTGGATCTAGAGATATCTAAATACCATGGGGGTTCCAGAAGGCCCCTGCCCACCCCTCCAATTTTTTTACACAAATTGGGATCATTAATTTGAAGTATCAGACAGAATTTCAAAGAATATGATGATGTTTTTGCTTCTCTCATTGCCATTAAAAAGTAACAATAAAACAATCATGCATATTATGAAGGTATTTTATCAAGTACTATGGTCTTAATCAGTTTTTTTCAATGAATTTTCACCCATCTTGTGAAGTGCAGTTCATCTTGTGTAAGATTGAGGATGAATTGAAGCAATGACTTTGATTTATGGTTAAAATGCTTTAGGTGGTTTACAGAGTAGTAATTCATTGCATGTGGGAAATAGTGGTGGCATTATCCCATCAGTGATATGAGTTCCACAAATTTTCATTTGGCTGGAAAATTCATGTGTGGATCTTCAGGGGCTGATTTCATGAAACAAAAATGCTTATCTCGTGAATACTGTCACCTTTTTCTGTTTTTCCTAGAATCAGTAATTACACAAAGTTTTTCTCACAGATGCGGCACAATCTTATGTATGTATTTCCCTATGTAAGGTATTACCATAGGAAATCGAGTGTCCCACCTACCTTCAGGCATTTTCTAGCTGAAAAGCAACCCATCGAAACATGATCTTCAGTGCAGGCACTGGTGCTGAGAGAATCAACAGATGCAGGATGACATAACACCTTATTTTCTGAAACTGAAGGGCATATTGACTTATATGAAAGTAGGTATATGTAGTCTTATTCATGTATAGAGAAGAAAATCTCGCCTCAATAACATTTTCTTTGAGCTTCAAATTTATAATGCTAATTTTAATGATTAATTTATATGAAATTTTTGTTAGGTAAAATATGAAAAGCGCCATAGAGGATATTTTGTTAAGCAATTAAATAAATAACATAGATGTGACAAACTTAATATCTAGTATTATGGAATTTTCAGTGAACCTGATCACTTTAATCAAAAGAGCAAGTAACACTATTGCAATATTGTTATGCTTAATGTCATCAAAATTTCAGTATTACAAGAAATGTAATCTATTAGAGTGAGAGGTACAAGGTATTGAAAGGTAAGAATTGGAATAGTTTTTTATTTTCTCATTTAGAGGTCTTACCCAGTGAAGCTGCAGTGCAATGAGCTAACATAAATCCTGAATTCAGGCCTCCATCTTTGACGAGGAATGCTGGAAGTCCACTGAGAGCTATAAAACAATGAAGTCCTCAATTAAATGGAAAGTATCAATAGTTTCATTTATTGTAATTTAAGGTGAGTTTTCTTCAAATTCCTTAAGCAACATGGTTGATGGTTTCAGGCATAACTTTATGGAATTTGCTTGTACTCATTATGAATGATAGGATAAACTTTGTAATTCTACAATTATTTATTTCACATTACTACTATGTACCATGGTTTCAACAGTTAATGTCATCATCACCTGATGATGACATTAACCATCGACACCATGGTAGTAGTAGTGTGAAATAAATAATTGTGGAATTACAAGTTTATCCTGTCATTCATAATGAATATAAGCAACATGAGTAAAATGGTGATTTGGCTATTTGAAATTTATTTGCTGGACTACTACAGAAATCCGTAGAGGATCTATGCAGTAATGGTGTCCAAGAAGAATTGAGATACTCTAAAGAAAAATTATAATTAGCATTTGAATTATTGTTGAGAACTTTTCTAGGTAGGGTAATAGTTTACTATGCCTACACAGACTGCCCCTCAACTTAAAAGTCCTAAATATCTAGGATATTAGGATAAGTTTTAATGGACAAGAATTGGAATATTCTGTCGCGTATTCATTATGAATGATCGTAATTGGTACCTGTAAGACAGTAATAATACCCATTGACGTAATCTTTGTCTTACAGAGAAAAAGAAGTGATGCAAATTGGCATTATTACCGCTGCAGGAAATAAGCCACTGCTGTGTGGGAAATTTTAAAACAATTGAACGATTAGTGAATGTATTAAACCTAACAAAGACATTTCAGAATTCGTGAGTGAATCTTATGGCTGTCCATACAAGTAGGGGGCTTGCTTTCAAAAAACCAGGTACTAGCATTGCAGAATCTCCTCTGAGTAAAATATCTACCTTGACCCGAACTCAAAACAGGAACCCCCTGATATATGGCAAGGCACTCTGCCAATTGAGCTATCAGGCTTCCTTCTCCTCTGTAGATTTATAGAGACTTTAAAGGGCAAGATATGATTCTGCTAAGGTACTTATGGCTAACTCGCAATTCTTGAAACCCCATACTGTTTGGTTGGCAGAGTGTACAACGTATTCACTTCTAATTGCCATGCTGGGTGGGAGTTAAATTATGCTGGTTATGATTGGACTACTAGCTGGATACTAACTTTGGTCTGGTTGGCTTCAATGTATTCCTTGAAAACCAAGCATTCTCAGGCATTTAAGATTCTGAACCACCTCAGAACTGTTTTGCAATGCATCAAGGTGTAAGTCTGTATTATGCCTCAATTAGACTCTGATTAACAAATTCCTTTCCTTTTTTTGTCTTTGGGGCATTATTAGCTTTCCTTTTTCTTCCATTGCAGCACATATGCTTTGCCACTCAATGCTAAGCATGTTTCAAAATATATTTTAGGCGATATGGTTCCAATTTTTTCCTCTTGTCTCTTTCTTCCTACCACCCATCATTCACATTTTAAAATTGTAACTGATGCAGAGCAGTGCCAGATTTTTTTTGTTTGTGAACCAGAGTTCATGGAATGAAATGGTGACCCAATAACATTTCTAAATTTTGTAATAAAACTTACATTATTAGTCTCTCAAATGAGTTAAATCCAACTCAAAAACTCCCCTATATTTGGAGTCTCAGTTCTTATGATTTAACTTTTAAAAACTGAGCTGGGGTTACCTTCGAATCACCTTTAAGTAACAGTTAATTTGGAAAGCAATGGCATCCTCTGAAGCACACAGTGAAAGTTCCACTATACTTCCCAATGACTGCAGTAACCATTTCATTCCATGGGTGTTTGAAAGTGGCTCTAAGGTGGAGGCATCATATTTTGACCCTTTTGAATGAGAAATGGCTTCATGGTTTTTATCCAAGAACATAGGAAATTGTTGAAGACATTTTTTGTCACCTCATTGAAATTAATTTTAGCAACAGTTATCATCTTAATTTTATAGGGAATCCTCTTTCCAATCAAGAAAAAAATGTGAATCAGGGTTTAGATGGAGGGAGTCAAGTACTGTATGGATTTCTCACCTGGATTAACAAGTCTCTCAGTTCTTCTCTCACTCATGGAAGCTAATTCATGAACTCCAATGGCAAGGTAATCCAATACTTTTGATGGGTATTCTCCATGAAAGTTACCAGCTGATATTATCTCACCTCTCTCTGGAAAAACAATCTTACCCCTTGTCAAGGAAAGTTCTGTTTTCTGAAATCATCCTCATACAAATAAGTTTATTTGTCAAATAGTGATTTATCATTTAGCCTAAGGTTGAGTTCCTCTTATTTTCAGAAAAGATTTCTACCATTTTCATGATATACAATAGTCGAAAAAGTTGTCTGATACACCTTAGTGTTGAGGTGTAGTTGGTATGGTCCTTCATCATTTAAATACATCTGAGTTATTGATTTTTCCTCATAAATATGATAATTCATGATAGGAGATCGAAAGCTAAAAGTATATGGCCCATTTAGGACAGGTGAGTCATTGGATATGGGTGGGAATTTTTCAAGGAATGGAGGAAGGTTGGAGTGAAACCCAGCATCAGCATTAGCCTACTCTTAATAAAAGGCAACAAGGGGTCCATGGTTTAATGTCCCATCCAACTGACCAAGTACTGAACTTGAAGTGCTCTGCATACAGCGCACAAGTGGGGACCAGTATATGTGCTAATGAAAACTCAGCCTCAGCCAGGATTTGAACCAAGGCCCTTGTGATGGGAAGTTAGTACTCTACCCACCACATTAACCTGATACCCACATGTGTAGTATCTGGACTCAGTGATCAGTGTAAGATTAGCTAGGGAGTTGATCTTTCTTTCATTGATCATGCCACAAAACTTCAACATATGTATCTATAGATCGTTATATTGACTTCATGTCAAGGAAAATGGCAATTTCATCTAGCATCCTTGGTAATTCAAGAAGTTATCTGATGTAGAACATTTGAGACAAATAATTACGAATTGAGGATTTGAATAGTGTAAGGCTAACTTCCAAAACTATTTTAACAATCAGTTTATCATTGAGTTTGTGACACTATAGCTTGCCTTCCTCTAATGAGTGAAAAACAAAATGACCAACTGTAAATGTGCAAAGGATACTGGATTATCTGTCCCACTGTTCATTTCTACGGTTATGACTCCATGCACAAAATCGATTGTGTCATGAACAATTCCATGCACTTGAGGACAGCATCTTAGGGTGTATGCATCTTGTACCCGGTTGCAGAATCTGTGACTTTCTGAAATAAAAAAATTAACAACATTTATTGCATGTCTTGAGACACATTTCAGTTGGGTATATTCAGGTTGAAGAACCAATTTGTTCACCAAGTTTCTTCATTGCAGTTTCTAAGTGAGTTAAAAATTGAAAGGACCTATTCCTTAATATCAATGACCAGTATGTGGCATGTTAATTGCTCAAAGTGTATGCTTATAAGCAGTGGCATACCCTTGGGGGTTTAGGGTTTAAACCCCCCCAAAAACATTCCCGTAATATATTGTATTTTGTATATTTTGTATTAGCGTTTAGAGTTTTGCTTATTGGACTGAAAAGCATTGTTGAATTGTCTTCACAACAAGAGAATGTTAATTGAACTATCGTTTTAGTGAATAATAATTTAAATATCATTTAATGAAGATGCACATAAATATTATGAAACGCCCCCAGAAGGAAATCCTGCATACGCAACTGCTTATAAACCCTTTGTTTTAGCCACATGTGGCACCCTTAATGTCATGGGAAGCAAAAATAGAGACAGACATAAGTTCCTCGTGGGCAGCACTTGTCTGATGGACATCGGGTGCCTATTAAGATGTTAGAGGAACGCCATGTGGACATGAATACGTGGGGCCGATCTCTACCCAAAGTGAGCAACCTCATGGGAAGCCTTCATTCTCTTAATGAGTTACTCGCCAGCGATCTGCGAGGGATAAGTGGATGAATGTAGTAGGGCCCGAAGGCGCTTGGCAACGGAGGCCTGTCCTTTGTGCGGTCTTATCTTCTGGACATCAGAATCAAAAGCCCGGGAGGTCCCTTTCAGCACTTCCAATGTGAGGGATGCCACGACATCTGCTTGTCGAGCCAGTCTCTCCGCACGCTCGCACGCCTCGGCACCAAGGGAGGTTATCAGCTGTGTCCCATTTATCAGGGAAATGCCTTCCTTGGGGCCCAGGCGAATGGGTGTAAGTCCATGAGACTCCAGGACCTGTGACCAGGATGAGGCAATTAGAGGGTGAGGAACTTTTGCATTGTTTGAGAATCAGCAGTAATGGGCAAGATGCAGTGGATTTGTTCTGATGCAAAAATAAACACAATAAGGTTTTCGATCATCATCCCTGATGATGACGCTAAGTATTGTTGATCATAATGACATTAATAAATCAAAGTTATTTAGGAATGGCCATTAGTATCTTTTAGATTTAGCGTGCATAGTTCTAGCCAATAATTGTAACAAAAAATGGGTACAGAAATTTTTTGGGATATATACGTCGGCTGACTGTGAAAGATGAATGAATGACCATGAAAGAATGATGTAGGGAGTGACATTTGAAAACTAAAGTGGAATATAGTATCATACACCATCAAAAACTTAGGTAATAAACAAATTGTCAATATCCACATGGAAGTCAGGCAGTTTTACTCCTGACTCAGTTTCGGAGACCATGAGATGATGGAAAATTGGGATTTCCATTCTAAAAAGGACTTCCTCCATAGGATTCTTGTCGTGGTCACCCGAAGGTTCTCAGTATGCCAGCCCTTAGCCTCTTTTCTCACACTCTGTGTTGAATTTTCAAAATCAAATGTGGGGATTTTAGGCCCTAGAGACCGGATTTTCTCCTGAGCAGTGATGGCATGCACTCCTCTGGAAGGAGAACTCTTGGTAAGTCACCTAGCATAACAGTTGCCAACCGACTCCTGATGATTCGTGGGAAAATATAGGTAGCCCATGGAGAAATTAAATCATGCCTTTCCTAACAATGAATTTCATTTTACCGGTCTGCAGGATTCACAATTGTGATTTTAGTCATCTTTGAACTCTGAATGTTAGGTGACCGCTGATCTACAGAGGACTAATCATATTCACAATAAGATATTTTGCTTGATGAAGTCGGACTAGTGTCCATTGGAATATTTTGTTCAGTAACACGGCCCCCATGAATGGCAAAAGCAAATGTGTAATCAATAGATCTTCAAACCCAGATGGAAACGAGACGGTTTTCCTCTCGACTCACATTTGGAGACCATGAGTGGATGGAAAATGGGGTTTTACATTCTAAGAATGCTACGGGTTTCTTCTGTAGGATTCTTGCCGTGGCTGCCCGAAGGTTCTCAAAGGCGGATAGTGTTACTTACGTATTTGGCATCTCCCCACCCCGTGTCGGGGCTCCACATCTTGCCCTCCCCCATGAGCCCTAGGGCTAGGTGAGCTAATGGAGCCAGGTCACCGCTTGCCCCCACGGACCCTTGCTCAGGAACCCAAGAGAGACAAGACTCTGGAGTGTAGAAAGACATAGAAATAAAGAGAATTCAATTAAAGAGAGCCATGCAATAGCTGATTCTGGCTTTTTAAATTGTTG
Organism: Platycnemis pennipes; assembly: GCA_933228895.1. Lineage (NCBI taxonomy): Eukaryota > Metazoa > Arthropoda > Insecta > Odonata > Platycnemididae > Platycnemis > Platycnemis pennipes. The sequence goes on from OW121846.1 coordinate 83,797,120, forward strand.
ACAGATAAGTGGGTAGAATTTTCGATGACATGCACTGCGTAGAATAGTCAAAATTGATCAATTTTGGATCCTAGAGGAATTTTGTGCTCAAGAAAATATGCAGAGCATTCTTTATAAATTCTGAATACATTTTGGTGCAGTGTGAACCGTAGCATGCATGACCAAAATGAGCTATTTTATGGGGACAGTAGTCTTAATGGCCAGTAATTTTCAAGGAGTAGGAAACTTTGCATATAAAATGGGGTAAATATTTTCCCGAATCACCTGTAATAAAAAATGAACTTGACGCAAGGTGGTTTAGCTGAATTATTAATTAATATCCCCTGTAAATACACCACCTAATAAATACTAATATTCCTTGCGCCATCATTGCTTCCATTACTCCTTTGCTCCAAGTTCGTTCATCATTCCTAATGACATTGATGATTACTAGTTATTCCACTCGACCCAGATACAAATAATTTGAATGTAGGTGAAGTCTTCACGGGTTCTCCACCGGGTCAGGGAAACGGCTAAGGCCGACGTTTCGACGGCTAACACTGCCATCGTCCTCAGGGCGTTGAGTGAAAACTAGATCCTACGTCAATTTGAATGTAGGATTTTATTACCATTAATTCTAATAATTCATCAGAATCACATTGGTTTAAATCATTTAATTTTTAAGCCTTTGTTATAATGCTCTAGGTGAAAATTTCCCCTTGAACTTCACCTGTAACACAGATAATCGCTACATTGAATGCTGATTTCCCACATTGAGTGTTTATGAATAAATTTTGGGTTAAAATTTTAATAAACTTCCTTGTTCCTCATTAACTTCGTGTTAACAGTATTCAGTTGGTTACCGGAAAAAAATATTTTTTCAAGAATATATTTTCATCTTTTCATGTGCATACTGTTATTGCAATGGAGAATAACAAAAAGATCTATCGTATATTGGAAATAATCATGGAATTGTACATCTACCACGCATATCTAAGGTTCAGGGATGAACATAAATCATTACTGAAGTTTAATCATTCTGAAATAATATTAATGTTTTCACCGACTTCATGGTGTAGTCTCTGAATATTTAGTGAACCAGCTAGAAAATGATATAACTCTAATATCACCATGTTCGTGCCCGTGAAGAGCTTGGCTGGGTTCTCAAAGTACTAAAATAAGTTGACGTTATTCTGAGTATATATTTTGTAAACATTTAGAATAAAATTATTTTACTATATTTTGGAAACTTTAAGGGATTTAACTTTAATTTAAAGAGGAGTTCCATACAAATTTACTTACCATTGAATGCATTTATAAGTTGTCGAAGTGTAAGCAGAGATATTCCACTGTATCCCTTTGCTAATACATTAATGCGAAGAGCAAGGAGCATTCTCGTTCTCTCGGGTGGAAGCGGTGGTCCCACTCCGGCTGCATGAGACCGAATCAAGTTGTACTGTAGCTCTCTGCAATGAGCACAAATCAAGGAAGTGGCTTCAAAGTGCAGCCGTGGAGTTCGATTTTTATATGATCGAACCCTAAAGGTTATTCCCACCATCTTTAAAATTATTTATCAAGGTATGGTACAGTCTGGGCAAGGGAGTAGCCATGTTGATACACCGGTTCCCGTCAGATCACCGAAGTTAAGCAACGTTGGGCCCGGACGGAGGTTGGATGGGTAGCCCCCTCCATATCTCTATCGCGGTGCTCTTGTCCCCTGTCTGCAAATGGCGGGCAGGTTAAATGTGGGTTGTCACAATGGATCTAAAGAGGTCTAAGTGCCTGGGGGGCTTCAGACGGCCCCCGCCCACCCATCCAATTTACATTTTATGGTACAGCCCAGGGAAAAAAATCTTACCACCCTTGCATAGGCGGTTGGTGCCACTTTGAAAACTCACTTGCCAGTGACCATATGGCAATGCCGCATCAGAAGGTCTGTGTTTTTGGTTACCAAGGAAGAGGGAGGTATCGGAGGAAGGAGGGTAAAGCCTGTTTCACATGATACCTGATCCAGCACAAGACCTAGTGTGCTAGTCCCTATTTGATATTGAGGATGGAATCTGGCATAATTGGAACCTTTCACACGATCATCGACTTTGTGCTTGCTATAAAGTGGTTATTCCAGATGATTCCATACTAATTAAAAAAAAGAGAAGATCGCACAGCATCTGTAACGTGATGTGATTGGTAGATGGCCACTAGGTCCTACTGGGAGTTAGTAGCAAAGTAGTGCCGCATCAAGTAGGAAATCAAGTAGCTCAGCGAGTATACAAGCAATCATGCTTGCCAGCCAGTATACTAGCTCTATTCACACGATACTGGAAGGCTAGCATACTAGCAAGTATCCTCGACCTTGTGAGTGTCGTGTAAAACAGGCTTAGCTGTGGAAGGGTGATATGTTGGGGTGTAGTAGCGTGCTATGGCAGGAGGGTGGAGCGGGGTAAAAGAAGAGGTGAAGAGAGGGGGCCCCGAAGGATGAGTGTGTCGCGTGATTTCTCGTATCTTGTAATCCTCTCGGAATGCCTCTCCGTATCTCTTAACCGATACTTTCCTAAATGTTCTCTGTTATGGGAGACTGGAAAATTGTATTTGAAGAAGGTATGGGACAGACCCAATGACTGAATAATCTTACAATAATGATGAACCACCATAGGAAAAGAGGTTCTTGTGATTTTGGGTACTAATTTTATGCTTAGACATGATTAGAGGTAAAAAAATATTAATTTTGCATCCTGGTTACCAACAGATCTGCATTATTGCTTTCTCAAAAGTGCTTCACTATTTTTATAATTAGAAAATTTTGTCCATAAAAAAGGCTATCGCAAAAGTATATATGTATTCAAAGATTCAAACTTTTGCAAAATACCATCGAATGAAACACAGTTATGGCCCAGGTTTCAACGACTGATCTTCATCACCAGATGCAAAATAATGCTGCATACTCTCTCTTTATACCAATAATTATCCTGAGTTTGGGAGAGAGGGTTAAAACCAAAAACCCATTGATAAGTGTGATTCTAGGGTCATATATCCTCTCCTAAATTTCCAGTAGAATTTCAGTAGATGGATGTGGTTAGTGCACAGGAACTGGGATCCTGCTCTCCGACAGAAAAAAGAACCAAAGGCACTGATAAGGTATTTTTTCCTTCGAGTTGAGTCCCCCCAACCCTTTACTACCCTTAGAAAAAAATACTATGGAACTATATATAGTGATTATATATAGTTTTCTATAATCACTATGGCTATAGTCCTATAGTTATTTGGAACATAGTGATTATAGGACTATATATAGTGATTATATATAGTGATTATATATAGTGATTATATATAGTGATTATATATAGTTTTCTATAATCACTATGGCTAAGGTATTTGGAACGTACCCATGTAGCACAGACGGCTGGGCCAACGTTTGGTCATGAGGATTCCTATATTATTATTATAGTAGGTGCAGCGGTTGGCCAACCATTATTCGTATCCGTTTTGCCAACTGTTCCCCAAAGGAACAAAATTGAATAAAAAGGAAAATGAAAGATCATGATTCTCACTTACTGAATGAGTAATATCTTTATCTCACATACTACTTATACCCCTACCTTACGACCTACACTTAACTATTTTGTATCCTATCAACCTTTGACATACGGCCTGACACATTTTCCAATTACATTAATGAGACAGGGAGGCCATATATATACTGCTGCTGGCTGGCATTAAGTCGTTTGTGATTATTAACTTTACTCTAAGATTGAGACGGATAATTTGCACCGTTAAAGCATTTCGCTAATAACCATTTTGTGGCTAAAATTAAGCATGACCATTATAAATATACGTCTCTGATATTCTTTGAACTCTAGGAGAGATAAATAAGAGTTTCCTCCATAATGCTGAGAACCTGTTTTCCGGCGAGCGCACCAGATTTTTCTCTAAGTCCGATACCGTCTACGAGGGACTGAGGAAAATCATACAATCATGGATATCCATTTGAATGGATATAAGATGAATGTGACATTTGAATCCATATGAGATGAATAAAAAATAAAATTTTCAGAATGTTTTGCTTTTAAGATACATAATTTGAAACCTTTCTCCTATAGACAGCATGGTCCAGGAGAATATGTCTGTATATGAGAGGTCTATGTAAGTTATATATGTATAAACTGTATCCTATAGTGATTATAGGAATATACCCTATAGTGATTATAGGACTATAGAACTATACCCCATAGTGATTATAGGACTATAGAACTATACCCCATAGTGATTATAGGACTATAGAACTATACCCCATAGTGATTATAGGACTATAGAACTATACCCTATAGTGATTATAGAAATTTCTATAGTGATTATAGGACTATAGAACTATACCCCATAGTGATTATAGGACTATAGAACTATACCCTATAGTGATTATAGAAATTTCTATAGTGATTATAGAAATTTCTATAGTGATTATAGGACTATAGAACTATACCCCATAGTGATTATAGGACTATAGAACTATACCCTATAGTGATTATAGAAATTTCTATAGTGATTATAGAAATTTCTATAGTGATTATAGAATTCCTATAATCACTATATATAGTTCTATAGTATTTTTTTCTTAGGGTACTGACTGGCCAAATTTGCCAATATAGGACCTTTTGGCAGAACTAAGTGATGGGATGGGAGGATAACTCTCAGACAAACCAAAAATATAATGCTGTGGGTTTTAAGACAAGAAGTCTTATAGAGGGACATGCAAAGGTCACGGCAGGTAAATTGAGGTTGACCTTCACCATCCCCCATCCGCCAAGAGTTTTTAGAATTGATAACGTAGGGCAAGAACATCCGATACTTTTACTGTCACGACAGAGCAAAAGGATGGCTCATAAAGGCAGCTCATCAGAAGCAGATGATTTGAAGAACTTCCACTCTTCGCTGTTGGGAAGTGGTTAGTTGTCAGGGTACTGTGATTAGAATTTTCTGAGCAAGAGGGTTATGTCACAGTAATTAATGGTCTTTCACCTTTTCCTGTTTTAGCTGCACGGAACGATTTTTCATGGACGGGGTATTATATATGGTCAGGAAAATTAAACACTGTGTCAGTCAAGGTGTTAGCCGAAGGGGAGGCATGAGCACTTCAAGAATGAGATTATCGTGAATTGACAAGCACGAGTTCTAACAACAGGGGCAAACGCAACCAGGCGAACACAGCTGTAAATGCTGTCTATATAATCATCTGGCGCCATTATTTGTAGATGAGATGCAATAAAACTGGATACAACATATTTTCGCCGAAATAAAAAAATGTGAACCGTCACGTTTTAAATCATTTCTTAACGCTTTCTGCACTCTCGCAGCTTGAAATTATTTTCTAATTGAATTTATTATGCAGTTCACAATTTCATCCACCACGGCGTCGTAAATTTCATTGTAATCATCAATAGCCATCCTTTACAACTAACGGTAATGCATCTAGAAAGGCATACGTGCTTTAAAAGCATAACAGGTCTTTTCCTTCAATTTTCAGCTTTATTTCTACCCATTACCCAATTTTTCCCGTGCACAGGGGGTGTTTCTCAAATAAGGGTCTTATTTTCTGGCACTATAAACTTGCATTTCGAGGCTAAACTAAGCCTCGGAGAGCAAAACGGGCGAATTTTTGCGGGGTTTTTGTATGAGAGGAACTAAAATTCCCCTGCGGACATATTGTCGTGGACTGCACCTGAGAGGTCAGGGGATAGACCCAGATACCTCCATTCCTCATCTACACAGCGAATCATACTTTCTTGCGTGTCGCACCGCACTGCCGATAACCTTTAAACTATTAAATAATTACTTGGAAGCACTAGCCTACACCCCAGTACGTGTTAGAGATCTTTTCTGCCTGGGAGTATGCCCAAATCAATCAGAGAGTTGAAGAAAACTTTTACGTTCTTAACAGAGTTTACTTTTGGGTCGTTTCAACGCGTACTCCATTTTGTATTTAACAATTAAGCCGAAATCTACGTCGAATTATTTTTTAACAATATTTTTCTTAAATGTTACTTCATTTGATGGAACACTTATAATTTAAGAAATATATTTTTCGCTTTTTTACCAATGAGTAGACGTTTTTTATTGCGGAATCTGTTGTTTTTGTATTTTGTGTTTGATCATGAGTACTGCTAATCATTAATGATTTGGCAGTTTAAACTACATTTTAATCTTGATTACTTTATTTTGAACTGTATTTCACTTTACCTTCCACCAGATAATAGGTGACAAGCAATGAAATTAGTGAATCCAAAAAATGTAGAGAAACATATACTCACTCTAGTTTTTCTGATGAGATGGTTGTTCTCGCAAAATTACCAAATCCAGTGGTGATTGCGTAAACGACTGAAATACCAAGCCAAGGCATGATGATTCAAATAATATAATAAGTGCACTAAATGTCAGTGATAAGCGTAAAAGTGGAATCCAACTCACCTTTATTTTCCTGAAGAATCTTTTCAACCAGGTCTCGAGATCTCTGTACTCCTTCCTCGGATTCTTTTGTTAACTGCGAGAACAAGAGGGTGTATCAAGTTTTGACGTTGTGAAATAATTATTACATTATGCTTAAGTGGCTTTATTTGATGAATAATGAAATTGTGAATCACACAATCTCTCTTCTTTAAGCTGATGATTACTTTGAGAGTGGGGTAGGGAGAGGGGTAAAGGAAAATGGTGGAGGGCCAGTGGGAATGTTAATTCCTGGGGATCTGAATGCTTTTGAAGCTCAGATGTTACGCTGTCCCAAAAAACAACTTTTTTGAAATTTCAAAAACGTCAGTCGGATTCTGATGACTCTCGAGTGTACAAGGAAAGGCAAAAAAAGATTTTTGCAAAATATTCAAAAGTCAGGTAGCGAGAGGTGCCTAAATACCAACACACTTAATTTGTCGTACGATTTCGCGGAAACTGTCATTTTCGGGGTAAGCACCCTATAATTTCATCGGTTTTTGCGTATCTCGCACCGTTTAGGCTTCGCGGCCTGGCGCCGAGGGTGGCGCCACGCGGTGCGGCGCGGCTCGACGGGCGCCTGTCGCCGCCCCCCCTCCCCTTCGGCCCTTCTGGAATGCCCCGTTTACACTACTAGCTTTTTACGATGGTAAGGCCTTAGCCAGGTAGCCTTACCATGGTTGGAAATTGGCCGTGTGAACGCAGGTTGACACTAACCCTGGTATGTTTACCTACCACGGTCGAATTACCATGGTTGGCGCTAGTTACTGGTATTTTAAGAGCGTGTATGCGAGACGGGACGGGCGCCTGTCGCCGCCGCCCTCCCCTCCTCCGGTTTTTCATTCCGGTTTCCTCCAAAATGTCGGTGAGCCACATTGCTCACCGACACATTGAATTTCTGCCGCCACCTAAGGTGGAAGGTCTTCTAGGATTCCCAACCGGCAACACAGCAGCAACATCCCTCCACCGTTCACGACTCTCTTTTGAAATTTCGACCCCCTTCTTCCCGTGAGCCGACAAACTATCCCGCCAATCACCCCGTTGATATCTTCATCACCCGTCTCCTCTCCAAAGTTTCCAGCGACTCCTTCTTACAATCTATCCAACCCAACAAGAACCTTTCCCCAGCAGAATTTTCTGCCATCAAATCCCTCCGTAATAACCCCAACATCATCATCACCACAGCAGACAAGGGCTCCACTGTTGTAGTCCTCAATAAATCAGACTACCTAAACGAAGCCTCAAGACAACTGTCGGACTCCTCCTCTTACACCATGCTCTCAGAAGACCCAAACCCGAACTTCCAAATTGACATCACCTCCTTCCTCAAAGAAAGAGGCCCAGCAGAAGGTCTGAATAACGAATAAATTTCTCTTCTCTCTCCCCCACATCCTCGCACTCCTCACTTTTACCTCCTTCCTAAAATTCATAAGGAGGATAATCCTGGCCGTCAATTGTTTCCTCCTGCAACTCACCCACGGAACGCATTTCTGCTTTCGTAGACTACTACCTCCAACCCTATGTCCAGTCCCTACCCTCATACGTCCGGGACACCTATCATTTTCTCTCCATATTGAACTCCATCACCCTCCCCCCCAAACAACCCATCATCATGGCTACCATAGATGTTACCTCTCTCTACACCTCCATCCCACATCATGAAGGCCTTTCCGCTCTCCGCCATTACCTATCACAACGCCCTACGCCCCACGTCCCTAGCACTGACTTCCTACTCGACCTATCCTACTTCATTCTCACCCACAACGCCTTCTCGTTCAACAATCAACACTACCTTCAAACTAAAGGTTGTGCCATGGGAAGTAGGTTCAGCCCCTCGTACGCCAATCTTTATCTCGGCTTCCTTGAAAAGAACTTTCTTCCCCACTACCCACTTAAACCCCTACTATGGGTGAGATATATAGACGACATTTTCCTCCTCTGGCCGCACGACATTGATTCCCTCAACACTTTCATTTCTTCACTTGATGACTCTTCCTCTTTCTTTCACCTCAACCACCTCTACCACTAACATTTCTTTCCTCGATGTCAACATATCCCTCTCGGACAATAAATTCAAAACCGCAGTCCACATCAAACCAACTAATAAACTCCAATATCTACACTATAGCAGCTGCCATCCCTCCCACACTAAACATTCTATTCCCTTCTCTCTCTCCATTCGCGGCCACCGCATTTGTAATAACCCGGACTCCTTACGAGAATTCCTTTAGACCCTTCATAAGTCTCTTCTCTGCCGTGGCTACCCAGAATCCCTTCTAAACAAAAAAATCCTTAAAACTCCGTATCAACCTAAACCTCCTCTTCCAAATCGCCACAACATCTCCTCCATCTGCACTACCTACTTCCCTGGCTCACATTCCCTCAAACTTATACTTAAGGAACTCTTCCCCATCCTTTCCAACAGCACCACCACCTCCAAAATATTCCCTGTCTGCCCTTCTGTAACCTACAGACGCCCAGCCAACCTAGGGAGTATTTTCAAAAGTACTAATCCTCTCCTCAAAGACTCCCACTCCATTAATACCCCCCACTCCATGTAATCGCGCGAGATGCAAGACATGCCCTATTTTCACCGCACCACCCACTTCTCTCTCTCATCTCCTTAACTCTCTCCCTCACTTTCCATCTTCCTCCTGTATTTCTAGTAATGTCATTTACCACCTGCAATGCAGTCTCTGCCCCTGCATGAATAATCACCACGCTTCCTGCAACCCTTCCTCTCCGCACTTCTCTCTCCCTGTCCCCAAACATGTCTCTGAACATGATTCTTCGTTTAACTCTTGTTTCAAAGTTTCAATTCTTTCCTCTCTCCCCCCAACAGATCCACCCGTTAAATTACACACAATCGAGCTAACATGCATTTATATTTTAGATGCATGTAAATATCCTGGAATCAATGTGATGCATTAACTCTCCCCCACCCTCTCCCCCACCCTCTCCCCCACCCTCTCCCCTACTCTCACCAGCACCCACTCCCCCAAGCCATCCTTTTCCCACTCCCATTCCAACCATCCGTCTCCTCACTAGTATTCCTCTTCCCGATGAGACAGGTGGCTGTGGTAAATGAAGTTGTTACTGTCGTAGCCTTAGAAATCGTAACCATGATGCACCTAGGCGATTGATGAGGACATATGATATGTTCTCATCAATCAAAATCTCAATAAATCAACTGTCAATAAAATTAGACACGGTCACAAAAAACACGAATGAGAAGTTAGTCTTACATATATAAAGCTATAGCTTCCCTCTTTGACATTTGACCGCTTAGTAATAGAAGTATTTGAGGTTTCAAGATATTCCGGTGGTTATTATCGTATTTTGAGGCAATTTTCGCTTTTTCGAAAATAAAAGGTTAAACAATTGATGAAGCCAAAGTTTAATTCGAAGCCGGACAGATCAGCTGCTCTAAATCATCAAGCAACCAGGTTGGCTGGGACTTTACCTTGATTTTGTACCTTCCTCTTCCAAGTTGCAAGAGATCATCCGTAGACAAGGTGTTCCCATCGAGTAGGATGTACTAAAATGTAAGAGCATTAACGTATGAGTATAAAAGGAATATGCTTCAGTAGTGTAATATGGTGTAGTTTCAATCTCTTGATTATATGTACGTTACCTCGTTTGGTGGCTCGTATTTCCCTGGTCTAGTTAAAGTTAAGGGTTTATTCTAGTAGCAGGTCTATTTCACGATGAATAATGACCAGAATGGCAGAGAATAAGAGTCGTACCCAAAACCGTTTAAATATAGACAAATCACTTGTTTCTAAATCATTAAATCAATCAGTAATTTCATTAAAAGTATTTTTGTTGAGGCAATTTCATTAACATTTTATCACGCGGGTTGCCTCGAGTGTAATGGAACCGAAAATAATCTTTAAGCTGTAATTTGTCGTTGACCTGAAAATATTAAAACTACCATTATACAAAAGGAAAAACATTTCAATTACACCAACCGACTTGGTGACTAACTGTTGTTTACGTATCTAATAATTTTGAAAGCACTTTGCATATTTATTAACATCTTTAAATCCAAAATGCATTAGCGCCTACCATTTATTTAATCAAAAATAAAGCTAGAAAAGGATACATTTGTTCTGGAACGTAGTTCATCTCCGTTGGCGCAATGGCCGGATTAGGGCGATCAGTTGTCAGCACTGAAACAATTTCAAAGCATTATCCGGTGTTATTATGCAACGTTCGATTGAAAGCAATTGTGATCATGGCCTTACCCACGGATACGAAATCATTATCGTCAAGGATGTCCTTCACAAGGTCATCTGGGTCAAGGATCACGCCTCCTCTTGTCTTGCGAATCTCTTGAATCTTCTCCTCTGCTGGGGGACCTTTAATGACTGCCGATTCCGCATCTCCACCCCAGTGCATCTTCATGTAGCGCCTCAACGCCTCCTCACCCAGCCACCGCACTGTTATCTTCCCTGCAGCGTACGAAACCGAAGTATTTGTCATCGAGTTGCGTGAGAGGAAGGAGAAAGCAAGAAAGGTGGGCAAGTATGAAGAGGAAAATGGTGGGAAAAGAAAAAAATAGGAAAAAGCGGTAGAAAAGAGTAAGGGACCGGCAGAGGTTCAAATTTACGTCTTACAGAGGTATAATTTTACGGTAGGAATATAGAGCCATCACCGAGAGAAAATCAACAAGGGTTTCTTTGTTTGAAAAACCAAACCTTGCTGGGTGTCATAGGTCAACACTTCTCGTATCAACTCTCGTATGGATACTCTAATAGGACTCTCATAACTCACGCGAGAATTACATAAGTATTCCCCTGACATTTGTATTTCTATTATCTTATGAGGCCTAATACAAATTTCTATTAGGTGGTCCGTGTTCCTTTGTAGAAGAAGGAAACACTTCTCCTTATCTACCACCTCTCCTGTTTAAGAGCCAGGGCATATTTCTGCGGAGAAACATGTTCTTTGTTTTCATTCAAGAAATGGCGTACAGGTGCATGTAACCGCTGTCCTACGCACTCACTCTTACATAGGTATAATTTTACGATTTAATGGTTAACTCACCATATTGGTGGTGCATCAATGCTGGTTCATATATAAAACTTGAATTTCACAAACACTTGATAATGATTGTACCTGTACCAGGATTCCGGCCTTAACATTTTTTAAATTTGTTTGAGCACCATAGAAATATTTTGGTCGACGTTACCGCACTCTTTAATCATATCAAGAGGAAATTCCGTTTCCATCCAACATTTGATGGGTTGAAATCACTTCCTAACTCGAATCTCCACTCGAGAACATCCTTACACTAACTTATGGAAGTGCTGCTCGTTTCTGTTTATCAAATGGAATTTAAATGTGGATTTCGGCTCCAAACATGAATTTAACCCTCTTTCGTGATTCCCTTTTGTGACTTTTATTCCCTATAATGAGAATATATTGAGCTTCTGTACAATACCTACGTAGCGAATGTGAAAGAGCAAAGTGAGATTCTTAATCCAACAAAAACGATGCTTGACCGCTGACTTTTATGGATTTTGAAATAAAGGCACCGTACGCATTTAAAAAGGTTGCTTTCGCGTTTGCTAGAGGTTATGAGATTTTCCCGCAGATAAATATGAAAGCATTTTCGCTCTTTTTCCTTGATAATGTCTTTGACTTCCCTACTTTATATTGTTAATTTCATAAGATATTCTTTAATGCGCAAGTGGTCGAGTATCCTCGTCTAGCATTCCTCTTTACTTGCTGCGACCGATACAAGACAAAAGTAAAGGCGATCTTTGCATCGCTTCTCTCAGTACGAATTTGAGTCTTACAGAGTATTTGAGTCCGATTTATTTCTCCTGTAGAGAATCTATGATTCGATTTCGAGAATCGATTTATTTCTCCAATAGAGAATCATGGATTCTCTATAGGAGAAATAAATCGGACTTTATATGTCTCGAGTCACCGCTCTTTATTTAACGCTCTTACAGTCAAATGTCGACTGTCTGGTCCGAGAGCGGAATGTTCCACATAGCCCTTCGATTATTGTCACCTCTGCCAAAATTCACGCACTGCCTCATCCTTGAGTTGACCCCACCCACGAGTCCCTAGTCTTTTAATTACCGAGTGGCTCTTGGACTCAACGCAAGTTCACTGCCGCGGACACTCCCAAGGGCATCTGCCACTCCCATGCTAACATATACTATCACTCCCAAAGGCCAGGGGATCAATTCGAGACGTTAATTATTTCGTTGAGGGGTGGATTTGCTACGAAAAAGTTTACGGGTCTACGCGGTATACCCCAACTTACACTCAACAGGATATATCACCCATTAACGCTCACTCCAATGCATTCAAGGAGGACGGAGATATGAACGGTCGAATGCGATGTCTATGTGACGAATGTCACGTTCTTGTGACGCATCGGGGGAATGTTTTCATTGAAGGTCCTTAGATCTAAATTAAAGAGAATCGACCGAATTGATTGGCGCTCACGACCACACGGCTACGACCTCCAATGTTTTTTTCTCTATCCCCTCTTTTGAAGAGGTATGAGCAATCAATTAGTCAAGTGTGCATTATGGTGAAGGAATAATGCCTTATAATTAAGGAGGAAAGAAAATAAAAGAAAGGGGAAAATGAGGAAAATGAAAATAAATTTTATGTTCCATGATAATATACCATCTTCAGATTCATTTTAGACAGTCCAAAGGCCATCAGTTACACTTTTCACTAGTTGATGTTCTAAAGTATTCTGCAATGGTAAAAACGTGATATCATCTATTTAGCTATCCACCAACGGCCGAAAATCGTTGTTAGTGGTTTTAACTTAAGTAACAAGAGACTTATTAATGTCATATGTAAAATAATTGTAGAAATAAACAGTGCAGAGGTTTATAAAACCAAGATGTAAGTTGCTTTTGCGGACCCGCAAAATTTTTATGATATTTATTTACAAGATATTAAATATGGCAGTCATATTTCAAAATTTGATGCATATCTTCTTTAAATTATTTGATGTGTTTAGGCGATGATTTTGCAAGAATCCCTCCAAGCTCTCGTTTAGAGGAATTCTTCGTTCCGTGCTTCAGTTAGCATCTGACGTACCGCGTTAATCGGACAGCAAACATCGTGAGCGTCTCCTCGATACAAACTCCGACCTCCAAACTTTTACTGTTGAGTTTGTCGATTTCATTTTCTCTATGCCTAGGAAATTTTGAATCTAGTGCCATTCCGTGGATGGGATGTTACTACTTGTTCCAACAGGAAAGCTAACGGAGAGGGAAAATATAGTAAGTCAAGAGGGAAATATAGAAACTATTTATAGATATTTTGTATTTCTTCAGGGAAATATTTGTTCTACCCTAGAACAAATTCCAACAGCAATTTGTAAATGAGTACGAAGATACTGAGATTGGCGTAGTTTTATACAATTGAGTCACAACAGCGAAGTCAGGGTAAAACAATTGATAAATTCCCTGGCTTAACTGTTATTAGCCCCAAGGTTTAGAATTTAACATAGTTTTTCAAATTGAGTTTGTTCTGGGACTTAGGTATGGTACTTATTCCGAAATTGGTTGGCCAATAAATAATGACTATGTAAATAAATGGCTTGGAGCAGGAAATAATTTTGAGGCTGAATTTCTATTCATCAAGATTCTAGTAATTCATCAAACAACAATAAGATGCAATCGTTACGATTTGAAGATTGATTAAGTCCAACACCTCACAGTAGTAACATGTGTAACTTTTATTAGTACATTTTGATAAATCTATGTCTTATTCTTCGTTCCCTTCCTGTCTCGTTACCTTTGCCCAAATACTCGAGTTAATTCTGCTTGCTCTTTACATTTTAGATTCCAGGACAAAATTTATAGCTGATGCAAATGCTCATGAGCTTTTGTCATAACTGAAAGCTCATGGCGAGGATTCCAATCTTAATTTTGAATCGCAAGTGACGGAATATCTCACTGTTTTTGTCATGTACGCCTGAGGCTTGAGTTCACGGAGGTCAACGGCATTAGCCAAATTCAGTTAGTATTTTAGTCAGAATGCTCTTTCAGAATATTTGAACAAAAAATCTTGGATTACTTTTCTAAGTAAATTTAAGCTACATATTTGTACGTATCGTTTGATTATGGAAGGCGGGCAGGAGCTATGTGAAAGTGCCAGCAAAGAAGAAGGGTTGGGATGAATCACGCAAGTGCCTTTCGCGTTAACCTCATTATATCATTTTTGGCAAAACAACGAGGCACGTGCTTTGCCTCCTACTTAGTTCTCATTTTGACGCTGGACTCCTGGCCCGTGTGGAATATGATGATAATCCCAGGGTTAAATCGTTTCCATCATGCACACGGGCTGAATCCGGCGGATCGCAAACTCAGGAACCGTGTAGAAGATGGAGAAAATTTACCTGTTGATCTTTCCTTTCCATTTTACCTCGTCTCATTAAGTGAAAAATGAGCTTACTGAATGCTTCCGCAACGGCGAACTCTCAATATAAACTGTTATAAAGAAAAACTGCTCCGAAGTTCGTAAACAACCATTGATTATCTATTTTTTAAATTAATGTTTGAATTGTGCATCACCACACGTAAGTACATTGTAGAACATTTAACAAAATATTTAATCCGGACAATTATAGGTGATGTCAAGGTGATTGTTAAAACTTTCTATGACTTTTTTCCTGGACGCTGAATGGTGACGATGTAAATGTTTAATTCAAAATCGAAAATTAAATCCAAGCTATTTCACTTCGGTTCCTTTTCCATCGGCACTGAAGTCGTTTTAACTGCTCTTCTCGGTCTCTGCTTTCGCCTGCACCGCAAAGAAATACGAGAGGGGGGTCGGAAGATTTTACGAAGGTGAGGGCTCACAGCTGTTTTGGGGGTTCTCTTTTTGGACCTTGGATTAAGGTCAAATAAGAGAACCCAGAATAAGAGAGCTTGCAGGGTGATCGTGATCCACTTGTTAGCTACCTTTCACCTTCCTCGTCATTCAATGCCCAAGCCTCTCCGTATTATTTTTCGGCTCCAATGCTGATTACAGCCGATATTATTTTCTCATTCGACCGATATCTTGGACCGATAGTTGGAAGACACGCGTCTTAAAACGTGTCTCCGCGACAGAAACACGAAAGACAGATGCAAACTTCTTGAACGCTACGTTTGTAATACTCGGCGAAGATTTTCATCGACGACTGAAATGAAAACCTTCAAAAAATCCATCTTTAACTATGTAAAATCTATTTTTATGGAATATCATCTTCAGGACTTTTAGTCTTTTTTTATCTTTTTTTGAACTTTCTGTTTTCAGATCCAGATGTTAAGTCAAAAGTAGCACGATACTCTGAGGAAACCTCGAAAAGAAATAAGTGAATTCTCTGAAATAAATTGAAAAAGATTGCGAAAATGTCCTTTAATCAGTAGTATGATATCTGGTTACTTAACCCTGGGGCTCGGATACGGATCTTCATAACGCCCGCGCGAGAGTTCGAGTTATCGTTATATTTTAATTGCATTTAAGAAAGCACATACTTAATCACTATACTTCAGGCTTTGTACGGTGCTCCAAATTATCAATGCCAATTTGTGGAGCGATTGGTTAACACGGTTAATATCAGCTTATAAAAGAGGATGCATTATTGATAATTGTAGCGAAAATGAGAGAAAAGGGTCCCTAACCCTACCCCAGATTTGGAAATACCTAGAGATGCCCTTGCAGAGATTCTTTCCCACACAAATAAAATTGAGATATTCTCTCGTTCTAGTTAATTTTTATTGGTAGAAATATTTTCATAATCCACTGATATTTAATTTCTGGTACAAAGTATTACGGTATCTCTTAAAACATTTGATGTTGAGCGTAGTTTTTCATGGTAATCATCGTATTCATGGTAAGCATCGCATTCATGAGAAAATCATTTCTATAGAAAAATGTTTTCAGAATTGGACTCCAGATCAATGATAAAACAGTTAAAACCTTGCCAATGTAGGAGACAAAATTAGCACTTAATAATGGTAACTAATGAAACTAGCAATGATTGCGAGAAAATCTTATATGATCCGTGACGTGTAATTACTTCTCTGAATGTTGATGCGTACTGAATTATTCATTGCTAATTTCAGTCATACCGTGATGTGTAATTACTTCTCTGGATGTGGATTCTAACTGAATTATTCACAGCTCATTTCCGGGATTTTCTCCTATTCGGTAATGCATTCAATGAACGAAAGATGCAACGCATATTGACGATCATACAAAGGTGGACTACGCAATGCGTACTCATTCCTTGAGCCTTTCCAGAGCGAACAGACTATGGAGTCGAATGCATCGAAACTGTAGTCAAATCCTTCCCCCTCATTCAAAAGGATCAAGATGTGAAAAGTGAGTCAGCGTTGAAATCATCCAGCTGGAAGGTACTTACCATCTTTGCATGGTACCTGGAGCCAGTCGCCCCTCACCCTCACGGAAATTTTCATGGCAGATCTCGAGCCTGTGGGCGCCCTTGATACAGACAAGTTGAGCGATGGCACAGTTGTGAGAACCTCTAGTCACCCTCCAGAGCTCTTAGTGTCGTCTGAGAGCGTGGATCCCCTCCCTCAAAGGTCGCACCCGCCGAGCCCCTCTCTGTCGCCTCCACCCCCTCCTTGCCCCCGCGACAGCCTCCGACACCTCCCGGAAGACTTGTCACTGATGCAAAGCCCTCATCGGTGACAGCTCTCATGGCTCCTTCACACCTTACGTCCCCGCCCCGGTCTCTCCGCCAATAGGCTTTAACACCGGCATCATCCGATCATCGCCGTTGTCAACTCCCGCCATGCCTCCCGCCACTTGCCCCGTGCCCATCCCCTCCCGACCCCGCTCTTGTTTAGCACTTCGACTTGAAAATTCGCGTGTTTCCTCACTGATCTCTCATAATCCCCTCTTCTAACTCCCCTCAAACACCTAGGAAGTCAGCACGAAGGATAAGGAAGTTATGGAAGTCCCGATTATCTTGAGCATAACTGCAAATTTCTTCATTCGCGAAGTCACACTAAGTGTATAAAAAAGTTTCCGCGAATATTATTGTTTTTTTTCAAATCCGTTCCCTCCTCTTGTATTTCCGGGATGTTTCGAAAGTGCATTATCCTATACAAATTTTTCAAGCATGCCGATCTATTTGAGGGGACGGATGAGGCGACAGTTAGCGTCACGATAATGGGCTGCAGGCAGCGGAAAAATGCCTCTTTCCCCATTATCGTGGGAGACGATGGGCAACAGCAGCGTTGCTAGTGGCTCAGTGGTGCATGGAGTCATTGACGGATGCTACAGAAAAATTTGAAATTCGTATCATAAATTTGTCCAAGGCTGCGCTGATTCCTTAAAATTTCATTCATTACATTCCTTCACAGAGGTTCACCACTTGAAAATTAAGTAAATTTCAAGCATAGGCAATAATAAAATCCTAAACAAGGTCATGCTGTTTAACTGAAGCTGATAGTTATGGAAATAATTATTGAGCATCACAATTCTGTGCCATTGGAAAAATAAATTCATTTATTTTTACAATTGTACAGTTAAATATCACAATTATTATTCTAATTAGTGATCTACATTTTAAGGCAGGTTTTGATAGATATAATTTCCTCAATCAACTTTGTTTCCTTTCCTACCAACTCTACCACTTCCTTATTCATCGTCCTTTCAACCAACCCTACCTTCTCTATTCTGACACCAAACCTGACATTCTTTTTTTATCCTCTCTCCTTAAAGTCTAAATTTCAGCACTGTACAGTTCCATATTAGACTATTCACCAGCCTTGCATTCACCCTTCCACTCAACTTCCCTGTCATTACTTCTCTTCTACAAGTAAACGCCTTTTTGCCAATGCGATTCTTTTTCAAATGTTGCTGCTAATATACCCCTTTTCCTCCAGCTTACTACCCAGGTATCAACATTGCTCCAACTGCTCTGTCTTGAGACTTCCTTTGAAGTTTAATCTGATCCAATTTACCGAGAAAAATCTCATTCTTTTAGTTTTATTATGTTTTATCTTCATTTTATATTTTTTGACTGCTTTTGTAATGTATCTAGTATTTTAGTAAGCCCTTAGCCAGTCAGGCTGAGTATCATTTGATCATCTCCAAACGTCACCAATTTCATTGACTTGTATCCTTGCCTCTCTCACCACTTTCTCTGGTTATATGTTATAAGCATAACAGGGATATTGGATCGACTAGCCCCATTCCTACTGATGCAAATAATTTCCCAGCTGCCACTCTCTTTTGCACCGTCTGGAAGATGCATAAATTCTGGATTAGTCTCCTGTGTCTCCGCTCAACTTTATCTTCTTTAGTATTTTCATTAACTTTTTCCACTTTACTCGGTTGAATCTTTTTGAAATCAAGGAACATGCAAAAGCATCCTAATTATACTCTATGTTCCTTCCCACTCTCAACACCAAAATCACATCCCAGTTGCCATCTTTTTAAGGAATCTAAACTGATCCTCCTCTAGACATTTCTCATACTCCTCTCAATCCATCTGTTGATGATTCTAAGCAAAAAATTTGATGCATGCGAGATTAAATTTACTATACAATAGCCTTCTCATTTCCTTGTAATACTTTTTTGAGGTATTAATACAGATTTTAAGAAATTCTCTGGTTAAACTCCCTCATTTCATATCTTATGAACAAGCACATAAAATTTTTCTCATCCACCTCATCCTTTATTTCAGTAACTCTGATTGAATACTATCAATCACCACTGCTTACCTCACCTTCATTTTGTGCATTGCCTTTCCTATCTAATATTCTTGCTCCCAGTTATCGACTATGCCTTGTCAGGTACAGTAAATTTGGGTGTTCCAAAACCCCTAGAGCTGCACTGTCAAGAGAGATTAAAAAATGCTCATAGTAGATTAATTAAAATAACTTGCTTTTAACACAATCCGACATATTAGCTGACCTGGGTTTAAATGACTTATTTTCAAGGTACACACAAGAGATCAGGTCGCTTATCTGCTTGTATGTATTCATATCTACCAATTGAGAGGAGAGACGGAGGATATATATGGACAAACTGTGAGGGAATGGTGGAGAACAATGGGGGGGTGAGGGGAAGGTGGTTTGTGACTTCGCATCCACATGTTGCTAAGAGAATGGGGGAAATAGGGAAGAGTACGATGATTAAGGAGGAATGTGGGGAAAGGGATGGGGAAGAGAGCAATTGGGGAGGTTAGGTTTAGGATTTCCTGGAGGGGGGAAGGCAATAAATAATAAGGGGGAGTGGAATTGGAGAATTTGTTCAGTTTCCTTTTTCCCTGCGGTTATATCCAAATTTTCCAGAAAGTCCAATTTGTCACCTTCTGTTTGGGTGTGCAGCACTTGTGAAATGAAGTCAATCACATGGGTTTATTCTATTAAATGTTTAGCTAAATTAGAAGAAACATCTGTCTCCAACCAGCATCTTCTATTTTCCTACACACAGGGTTTTTTAGGTTTACTGCCCTGTCCAATGAATTGTGCTGCACTATTCAGGTTACTGCCCATTGTGTCATTTTCTTACGCTCAGCCTACATTGGTAGCCTTTAAGTGAGGATTATGAAAAGAATGACATCGGTAGGAGCTGGGAAAGCCAAATATAATCATGAAAAAAATAATCAGCAGGGAAAGCAAAAATAAAGCTAATCTGAAAAAGATAAAGCAGCCTTGGATAAATAAAAAGTTATGATTAAAATAAAGAGCAGAGAAATAAAGTTTAAGAGCAACCATACTGAGCTAACAGAAAGTACAGAGAATGGGCTAGTAACCTTTGGTCAAAGCCAAATAGGGCAAGGGGGATGAGCATTGTGGTAGAATAGAAATTTTACCAAGACACGGAGGAATTTTGCATGGCAATTTATATAAATTCCAGCAGCAAGAAAGGGGAAAAAACCAATCCATCATTGACAAGACAGGGAACTCAATGCTGGATATAAAACAGATGCAAGGAAGGGGGAGGGAATATATGTGCAGGAGCTGTCTGATTAAGATTTAAGGCCGTTGGCCTAAAGGCAGTTGGATATGGAAAATGAATTAGATGTTAATAAAGAAAACTATTATCCAGGGCTACTATATCTTGATTTTGAGAAAGCATCTGGGGAAATGAAGATGAAGTCTAGGTTTCCAACTTCTGATAGCATCAAAGTAAAAGAACATAGGTTACAATCAGAATGTTTTGGCTTGTTATATTTGAAACTAGGTATATATCAGGTAGGGTAAACTGGAAAAAGATAATGGATGCAGTAATGAATGTAGGGTTGGACTGGAGGGATAGGTATCTCCATTGATATATCCAGTTAGCCCAGGTAATGCAGGCAAGAGTGGTTAATGGAGGGTTTGAGAGAAATGTGATAACAGGGAGTTCCAGTCTTAACAGTGTGATAACAGTGTTCCAGTCTTCCCCAGTATGTACCTACCTTTAAATACACATATCCACGAAAATAGCATAGTGAACATGAGATGAACTTGATGTAGGAATTAAAATCAAGCAGCCAAAGTAGTAGGTAGGTATTTAAATTGTTGCTAAACACATTGAAGAGAGAAGGAACACAGAGAAGATGGATGGGAATATAGGTTGGGGACTGTGATGACATAAAAATTTTCATGACATGACTGAGAAATGCATTTTTTTAGCAATGAAGAGAGGGAAAGTCCTTTAAAACGCAAAACACTAGGCCCCTGGATATAAGGTTTTAGAACCTTTCATAACACTCATCAAGACAAAATATTGAATAAATATGAGTAAATAGTATCACTACCAGGAAAGTTCATACCTATTTGATGTACTTATTTGTTTTGGCCGGTTGGCTTTTGACGTTAGCTTTGCATGATGGTTTTATTTTGTTCATGGGTGGAATCCTATATGTTCTTTAACTGCATAAGTAACCAGTCCCACGCATGGGCCTGGTTTAGACAAGACATGCAATTATTATGCAAAAGATATCAACGGTGGCAATGCTCATGATATTCAGCAATATTTGAAGCGCGGGGCGCCAGGAATTAAAAATTATATCCTTAACATTAAATGACAAAATGCCTTTTAATTTCCAAACTTTTTGCCACCATGTTAGAAGTAAGACACTTTAACCAACGAAAAAATTACATTATATGGAATATCGATGATGAAATACAAGCTGAATTCATTTTCACTGGAGGCTATGATATAGCATTTTATCTTTACAATAGTCTAAAAATATCTTTCTTTCAACGATTCTGCAATTCATGTAAATATTTCCACCTACTCGTCCAAAATGTGATTACTTGATCGTCGTATTCTGAGGCTGTTTTGGAAATATAAAAAATAAAATATCCCCCTTAGTATTAAATAGAAAACCTTTCTCAGATTAAGAAAAGAACTATCATCATCATCATCATTGGTCAACAATCCTAGGATTGGTTTGACGCAGCTTTCCACTCGATTCTTCTATCGGCCAACCTTTTCATTGTGACGTAATTCTTCTCTTTTACACTCTTCACAACTTGTTCCATATATCTCATACGAGGCCTGCCTTTTCCAATCTTCCCATTCACTTTTCCCTCGACGATAGTCTTCATCAGACCGTCGTGTCTCAAGATATGGCCGATTAAGTTTTCCCTTCTTCTTTTTAGAGTTGTCAGCAGACTTCTATTTTCTCCTACTCTTCTTAGCACTTCCTCATTACTTACTCGGTCGATCCATTTAATCTTCAGCATTCTTCTGTAGCACCACATTTCAAATGCTTCTACCCTTTTCTTCTCCGCTGCTGTCATCGTCCATGATTCACTGCCGAAAAGAAAAATGCTGCAGATGTATGTTCTGATGAACTGTTTCCTTACTTCTATGCTTGTATTTCCTGCTGTAAGTAGATTCTTCTTTTGAAAGAATGCCCTCTTTGCCTGGGCTATTCTACTCACTATTTCTTTCTTGCTTCGTCCATCATTGGTTACTATGCTTCCCAGGTAACAGAACTCTTTCACCTCTTCCAGTTTCTGTTTTCCTAGTTTAACGTTGGTTTTCGCCTCTTCTTTCTTGCTGCACACCAATATCTTAGTCTTCTTCTTATTTATCTTCAGCTGATATCTGGCCATAGTCCTTTCCATGGTTGTTAGCATCTTATTCAGCTCCTTCTCTGTCTCTGCTATGAGAGCTATGTCATCAGCGAATCGTAGCATACTGATTGTTTCTCCGTGGATGCTCACTCCAGAACACTTCTCCTTGACTTCATTGATGGCTCTCTCGATGTAAACATTGAAAATTACGGGAGACAGTGCGCAGCCTTGTCTCACTCCTTTCCTTATTCTTGCCTCTTCACAGCTGGGTCCAGATTTAATCAAAGCAACTTGGTTTTTGTACAGACTGTGTATAATTCTTCGGTCATTATAGGACACTCCAATTCCCTTAAGAATTCCAAGCATTGAATCCCAATCCACGTTGTCAAATGCCTTCTCTAAATCCACAAATGCAATGAACGTCGGTTTGTTCTTCTCCATTCTCTTCTCTATGAGTAGCCTAAGGGCCAATATTGCTTCCCTTGTGCCCTTACTTTTCCTGAATCCCAACTGATCTTCATCCAGGAACTCCTCTGCTTTTCGTTCTATTCTTCTGTGGATGATCCTGGTCAGTATCTTCGATGCATGTGTCATCAGGCTTATAGTCCTAAAATTTTCACATTTCTCTTCTTCTTGGGAATAGGAATGATGATGTTTTTCTCGAAGTCCCTTGGAATTTATCCTGTTGAATACATGTCGCAGATGGTTTTAGAGATGAGTTAATGTCTTCTCTCCTGCATTTTTAATTAATTCTGCAGGGATATCATCAATACCTGAGGCCTTATTCATCCGAAGGTCCCTTACTGCAGCGTCGAATTCCGATCTTAATATTGATGCCCCCATATCATCTTTTTCCACTTCGCTTTCCTATTCAATAGCTTTTGTGCTGAGATTTTTTCCTTTGTATAGCTCTTCCAGATATTCTTTCCATCTCTTCACTTTGTCCTCGTTTTCAATCAGAATTCCTCCATTTTTGTCCCTTATGGCATTGCATCTTGCGCTCCGTTCCTTGAAGTGGTTCCTCACTATGCTGTAGGCCGCTTCCACCTTTCCAAGTGCAAGGTAGCTTTGCACATCTTCGCATAGATTTTTCAACCACATCTCTCTAGCTTTCCTTGCTTTGCGACTTATTTCGTTCCTTATTCTATTGTAGCAAAGCTGCCCTTCTTCAGTTTTCGCATTCTTGTACTTTCTTCTTTCTTCAATCAATTTTAAGACTCCCTCCGTGATCCATGGCTTCTTCTTGACAACTGTTCTTCTTCCAAGAACTTATTTTGCGGCTTCCTATAGTCCACATTTAATGTTTTCCCAACGCTCTTCCACTGATTTCTCATTCAGGTTCTCTCCTATGTTGTTTCCCACTGCTTTTTGCAATGCCACCTGATGTTGAGCCTCCTTTAGTTTTTCTACTTGCCATATATTCTTCTTTGTTTTCTTTAATTTCTTGAATTTTAGATGGCATTTCATCATCACTAAATTATGGTCACTGTCGATGTCTGCCCCAAGGTAGCTTTTGCAGTCCTTCACTTGGTTTCTAAATCTCTGCTTCACTAAAATGTAGTCTATTTGAAATCTTCCTCAGTCTCCTGGCATCTTCCATGTGTATTTTCTTCGGTTGTGATTTTTAAACAATGTGTTGGCAACCACTAACTTATGTTGAGTGCAGAACTCCAGCAGCCTTTCTCCTCTTTCGTTTCGGTTTCCCAATCCGTATTTTCCAGTTATTCTTCCATCTTGACCTTCGCCGACGATAGCGTTCCAGTCTCCTAAAATAATTAGGTTTTCTTCTCCTCTTACCTGTTTTATAACTTCCGTGATATATTCATAGACGTCTTCCACTTCTTCATCTTCATAGTCCGTCGTAGGCATGTAAACCTGCACCACCACGGTATCTACAGGTTTGTTCTCGATCTTCACCATTATTATCCTTTCATTGTACTGCAGGAAGCTCTTCATGCGCAATCCGGCGCTCTTTCTGAGCCCTACTCCAGCATTACCATTTAATGATCCTGTATGTATAATCCTGTAGCTTCCACTCCAAAAGTCTCCTTCTTCGGGCCATTTCATTTCGCTGATTCCTAATACGTCGAGGTCCATTCTTCGCATTTCTACCTTCAGGTTCTCCAGTCTTCCACAGGTCCGAAGCGATCTCACGTTCCATGTTCCTACCCTAAAAAGTGTATCACATTTGTCTGATGTACTCTCTCGGGTAGTCCCCTCCCGGAGATCCGGATGGGGGACTATTTTACCTCCGAAATATTTTACTCGAGAGGGTTCCATCACGTCTTGATAAGAAAGAAAAGAGTGGAGTAGCTGCGACTCCTCGGGATATATAATGTGGTGGTTTCCCCTTGCCTTCCACATCGCAGTACTACAGCCGTTTAAGTAAATGTTACCACGCCTGTAGTGAAATGAGTGTCGCTGTACCGACCACTGTGGTCTCCACCTTCCCTCATGTGAAGAAGAGCTGCTGCCCTCTCCTCCGGGTGATGAGAAGCGTAATTATTGGCGGCCTCCCGTCGCCAAGTCACGGCATCTTCACAGGTTCTGTATTATTTAGAGGCCTATCTTACCCAGGGATAGACCAGTAACCCCTCGGAATGCCGTCGCTTTTTGTCCACGACTGCTTATTTGACGAGTAAACTCGCTTATCTCGCAGCTAACCTCTATATCTAGAGATCGACCCACCATCCGCAACCCGGTGGACGCACTCGGTGGCTTTAAGCTCACCCGCGAGAAAAGAACTATATGAAAATTTAAACCGTTCATCCTGTAAACTACTCTCATCTGCCATGCCAAAATTCTTACCATGGGCTAACTTCATTTGTTTGGGTGTTTTTTATATTTGGGACACCTGGGAACAGATGACAGCTGATGTGCGATAGTAACGTGTAAACTGTAATAACAAGCCTTTGTAATGTGAAGTCATCTTCATGAGTGTAAATTTTGAATGAAACTGAACCAATTGTTGTGGCATAAACACTTATGTGAAGGAAATGCGTAGTAGTTTCCTGGATTTCACCCTAACTTCCGAAAACGTTTTCACAATAAAATATGGCGGTTTCTTGTGATGATGGTTTGTCATTAACTCCTTCCGAAAACGCCTCTTTAGTTGAGTCCTTCCATTCTTCGGCTACAAAGAGTGTATCTCCTTCCCCGTCAAATGTGTCACTCAGAGAAGACAGATGGCCATTCCTCCTACTATCGAGAGGATGGAGTGTTGAACAGAGGATCCTGAGGAAATGTAAGAAACTGTTCATAAGTATTTCGTTGTGACACTGCCTTGAGGTATTCTGCAGTGTTGTTGGCATTTATTTATGTGCATTGTTTGCTAAATATCTATATGTGAAGCATAGTACTTATACTTGAGTTGGTTTTATTTTTATTTTCTCCTAATGAATTTGTGTGTAAGCCCAGCATATACGGTCAATCCTATGGTTTCAAAAAAAGATCATCCTTATGTTTTTGGGGGTGATTCGTCTTCAGCGCTAACGTGAACGAATTAAGATGAGCATATTGATACGTTTTTACCGAGTGTTTATTTCTAGATGTTTTGAAAACTGTTATATGACCAGTGGTTGTTGACACATTTGTCTTGTGATTTACATCGTGTATATATTCGTTGATTTACATCCTATTCTGTTTTTCGCCGTGTGCGGACCTTATAACCGTGACATACGTCTCTCCATTCTTATGTATCCTGTTATTGTGTGGTTAAGTTTAATTGAGATCGCTTGGGAGGATCCAGTTGATGCCTTGACAGTCCCTACTTATTAGAGGTTGACAGGGCTTTTCACAGAAGACTGAAAATATTTTAATGCCAGGAAAATGTTTGATTTGAATTATTTTTTCCGCTTGAGCAATTAATTTCTTGGAAGTTAAAATTTTCTGAAGCATGGATATCTAAATGAAATGTTTTGGTATCACCATTGTCTTTTCATGCCATTAGATTTAAAACTTCCAATGGAGGAGAAGGTTTTTACTCCGATTTTCGTCAAAAGTAGGCTCAAGAACAATATTTGTGACACACCAAGTAAGTAACCGCTTGACGCATTTATTTGATCATGTGATTATCCCCAGCCTTCTCAAAGAAATGTTGTAGTGAAGATGAATCATCGAAATCCGAGAGTTCTGCGGTTAAATCTGAGGAATGCTGTTAGGTACTTGTTTTTGACATGTCTTGAATGCTCTAATTATAAATTTGTTTATGTAATTATTATTTTATATAAGTGCCCTTTTGACTTGATTTTTTGCATTAATGAGGACCTCTCTGGCTCTGCATTAAATATTTAGTTACATCAGTTTATTCTGTAGCCAAAACATAACATTTTATTATTTTGATTTCATGACGAATGCTTTCGATTGTTGGCGGATTCCCTAAAGTAAATGTTTACACTTATGCAAAAGTTGCATGCTTTATGTAGTGCCCCAAAAAAGGAGTAGATTGAATATGTGCATGTTTTAAATGTGAATCAATGGAAAGTTATATTTGCTTGGTTATTTGATGGTTGTGTTTGTAGTAGTTTTATTCCTTAAATTGTGAGTATTTTTTGTATCTCAAATAGGTTATGCATCTCACTATTTATTTTCTTTATTCAAGGATATAGGTACTGGCAATTTTTTCACAACCTATTTAGCTCACAAAGCTTCAAGCACTAATTCTTGCATAATGAATATTTAGATTAAATATCTCTAATTTTATTCCCTTCTCTTCCTCCTTTATATCACATTTGGAAGAAACTACTCTTTGCTCCTCTGTTTATGTTACTGGCTTGACCTCTGAGAGCAAATGAGTTATTACCTATCTTGTAATGCACCTTATATTTGACCTGAAGTTAATCTGGTCTGGCCTGAGGTAATCCCAGTGGAATGTGATGATAATGCAAATAAATGAGTCTATTTAGAGGTATCTTTATCAGGCTTGAGACACAAGGTGGTAGTTTATTAATGCCTTACAGAAAGTGGTTGGATTAAAATAAATACGTCTAGGCAGAAAAACATTGATTACAGTGTTAGTTGAGTAGATCTAGGAGATATTTTGCTTATGCTATGTTTAGCTTTACTGCTAGGGGCCTATATTAAGATATACATCAGAGGAGTATGTCATTTTACATTTGTCTGAGTGTATGTAAATGATGGTAATAAGTTCAGTTTGATTTATGTGCTAGTCCTTTATTTCATAGAATTTTTCAAATGCACAAAAAAGCTTCTTAATTCTGCTTTTTAACAGTCAACAGTTTGAGTTCTACTTGAAGAGTTAGAAATTTGAGAGAAATGATACCCATGTATAGCTATTTGAATTGCAAATGTCTTTAGCTGATTTATTTCATCTGAAAATTGGACGATCTTTACATATTTGTGAATTTATGTTTGTTATCTTTGATTTATGCCTTCATTTTTCTTTTGAATCTTCTTTTAAGTAGCTGTATTGCTATCAAGATTTGTGTTTCCTTTCTCATGAAAATTATTCTTTGGTAGACATTTTGAATTAATTAATTACAATACTTAAATAATATTTTTGTAGCTAGTCAATGTGTTTGATATTATGCATTCATTTTCTTCTGGAAGTGAAAAGGAACTAATCCATGGTTTCATAGATGTTCTATAAAACGATGTTTCATTGATGATGAAATTCACTGGGAGCTATTCATGTAAATGTGTGGTTCTTTCTCATCAGTTGCTCTTTTTTCATCCTGTGTGTTGTCTGCATCATCATATACTCATACCTGTATCACAATTTTTACCAAAATTTTTGGCTTGGATGTGGTAATTTTGTTAGAAAATTATATCCTGTAATTGAATTAAATAGTGCTCAACATTCATTAGCCATTGCTAAGTTGTATATGTTACCTAACAAAAGTACTAATTCTGTAATAAAAGACAATACACCCTTTTTGGAAATATATTGCACAAATTGAATGATTATCTATGAATCATAAATGGGCACCATGGTGATATGGAGAACAAAATCTAATGTAGATTTGGTTTTGGTCCAGATTCAACCAATGGATGAGATGGGAATGGATGAAAAAATGGCCTTATCACAATTTGTTAGCTGGGTCATGTTTCACTCTGTCACATTGAAATATATGTGCATGGAGATGCACGATCTGAGCAGTGATCAGGTAGAGATACTATTGAGTTTTTCTCTGCCAATCGGTGTCGTACCCAAAAGTGAGTCTGTTTGGTGTGGGTCAAGCTCGCCATGTACTAAAACTTCTAAGCCTAATCGCACATGGAATTAGCACATTAGGTTTAGAGTGTGAGTGGGGGGTTTCTTTCCTCTGGTTTCCCCAGAAAGACCTCCTACCCAGAAAATCATACAGCTGGGGTTTAACTGGGTGTGTCCAAAGGTGGGATCAAATCTGGGACCTCTTGTCAGAAGCTCTAACCATCTTCCCCCTGTGCTACCATGCAATCAGGTTTTTCTGTAATATACTTTTAATGACTTGTCAAACATGGGTGCTTTGGTAATTGTTTTAATGCTCCAGTGTTTGAGCAAACGAGTCTTGTGAACCAGATAGAAAGGGTTTCCCTCCACCCTCACCTCAACTCTTTCCTCTCTTTATGGAGTACATCCCAGTCAGTATGGGCTAATAGTTAAGTATTAGAGTTAGAATTCTTCAAATTTCTTCTTAGTCATCCCATAATTCACGCGTCTTCTTCATGATTTTGAATTCTATTTGGACCTGAGGTGTATATCATAATGCTTTTGTTAGGCGTCATCAGTTATGGCTGATTTTTACTGAGGTTTTTGTGACTTATTGATAGCCTAATCAGTATTGGTATTAATGTGATGGCTTGTAGGCTCAAAAGTCATGTACTTTATTACCTCCTTTGGCATAAAAGCCATATTTATCCTTGCATAAGAGTTATGAAAGATGGTGTAGCAGAATCTTGGTAGTTTGAGTAACTAAAATCTAAATCTGCCTCTATTTAAAAAAAGTCAGTGAAAAATTTGGTTTTCCTCTGCTGACATTGGGTTAATAATATGATTTGATGAAGATAAAGGAATTGGATTGGTGTGGCAATGAAAGCCTTGGCATTCCATTCGTAGGACCGGTGTTTGAGTCCTGGCAGTGGTAGAGGTTTTTCAATGGAATTGTGGTCCCTGCTTGGATGTTTTGTTGAGAGCACTTTCAAAGCAGTACTCCATCCATCAGATAGGAATGGAAGGTAGACCCTTTGGCCCCTTTCATTACCAAGCTAGCACTGATACTGTTTCTGTCACCTCATCTTCCATTTCCAAACATCCAAGCTGCAACCAAATGCCCACCTATCCTTGAAGGCACTAATCAGTCACCTTACTCTAATAGCATCTGCAACATGAAGCTGACTAAATTTATAGTGAACTTCAAAATTGGCCTAATTGCATGATGTGTTGGAAATTTAGGTGATATATTTTCACTGAAATGGTAAATGTGGCCACATTTTTGTGAGTTTTCCACATGTGGTCACTGTCTGTTATTAGTCTCCAAGTTGGATTGTCAAATGCTTGTGAATAAAATTGACAGTAAGTGCCTTTGGCTGAATTACTAGTCAGTGAATTTTTGTCAGTTGATTTGATGAAATTAATGCTTGTGATGTGTAATTCTCCATGCTGGATATTTGTGGAAAGAACTCTGCTTCAGGAAGGTGCAGAGATGGATGGATGGTGCTGTTATATAGGAGTAGCAGTTTTTTCATCATGAATACCTTCAGTTTCCATTGTGATGAATCACTTATTACTATAAATAAATAGCTTATTCACTAATATAAATATCAGTCACTCTGCTGATATCAGTATAAGCTATGCTCTTTGTATCCATTAATATGTGCCTTAGATGTTATGTGATGATGTAAAAGTATTATTTTTATTGACTGTAAATGCCTCTTTATAGCCTGCCTGCATTGTTTTCCATTGTGGCTTTTAAAAGTGACTATAGTCCATAACTGTAATTTCACATGCAAGATTTCTCCTTCCGTAGTATTTACATTTAATTTTTACTTCGGGCTTTTTTATCTAGCGCAAAACATTGTGTCATTATGAAGTGAAGCCAAAGGGAAAGGTTGAAGATGGACTCAAAAGGCATGATGGAGCTACAATTTTCATTCTATGCTCCCATGCTGATTGCCTAACCTAATGCTACCATGTCAATTGATTTAATAGATAAATTTTGGTAATGGTATATCTTGGTAATTTAGTATATACCCCTAGTATATACTGTGTGTGTCTATACCGTACTGTGTATTATACCCCTTAGTTATACTGTGAATCTTATGTGACTTTTTTGCATGAGGAACATTTGATTTACCAGTCATTGAGTTTTCACTGAAAATGTTCATCATGTGATGAAATGAGTAATATTTTATGTTGCAGCAAGGCTTTAATTAATAGTACTTCTTCATGAAATTTATCTTGTGTAAATGAGGCTAAACATTATGTTAGAATATGAAATTTTAGTATACCAGCTGGGTGATCAGTCAAGGTAGTCTAAATCTCATAATTCATAGCAGTTGTGTTGGGGTCGTGGTTCCCAACTGTTTAGTATCTAGCTATTCCAAGATGTATCATGTGACAAGCCTTGGTTAAAACTGGTCGCTACCTTACAAGGGGCAACAACCTCTACTGTTTTGTTGTAATGTATCTACAGTTCAATTGAATGAACTATGGTCAGTTAATTCTATTGGCTGATTTTACAATGATAAATTTTAATTTCTGATAGTTCTTTTTTTTTAATAGTATTTCATAAATTTGATCATGTAAATTTACTGAGTAACATTGCTTCTTGACATGTTCATTCAGCTGTGATCTCTCTACATTTGGAAAGCATTGCAGATTAAGCCGTTTAGAATACTGCAGTGTTTTGAAGTAGGAGAAGGGAAGATGGATTACTTCGAAATTGAAACTTATCATTTTATTCCTGCACCCTATGCAGGATTATGCTCATAAATTTCTAGCTTTCATACTTCGAAAAGCAAGTCAATGAAATTGTATGTAGTTATGTAGTGGATGTGTCGAAATGTCTTCTCAATCACTGTACATATTCTGTAATTGATTTTGATGGTACTGAGAAGCCTGTAAGGCTTTAAAGTAAGTTTGATCTCTCGGTGATCATTGAAATAATCTCTTCAAATTAATTTAAAAACTGAAGAAAAAATAGCAAATTATTTTAAATGCCTCACCTAGCATCTGCCACTGAGTGATTATCGTATGGCTGCAATAGAATGATTCACTCATTAATTGTTGACATTATGTTCATTGTTCAATTATTGGGTTAATAGATTTTCGTAAAACATTTCAATATGGTAGGTAATGCATTGTTTATTTTGGCACATTATCCTACCAGATTGATTTAATATTTAAAGGGGAGAAAGTAAATGATTCTTCAGTGAAAGAGTAATGAAGAAGTTGATTGTGTTATGTGTAATGTTTTACACCTGGTGCATCAATTGCATTTGCATCAATTATTAATGAGATAGACTTTATTTTTCATTGAAGATGTTTATTTATGTTAAAATTGTTTATCTATTTTTTATGAGGAAAAGCTTTTCCTTGTCATTAAAAAAAATAATACTGAAGCAAAGTCCTAAATTGTTTTTCATGAGAAAAGGTTAAGCTACAATGTTTTCTGTTGTTTTCTTGCTCTTTGCTGTTTTTAGTTTGGAAGTAGTCCACATTGTGGTGTGCCTGTTGAGCCAGATCCTTATTGATTTTTAGTTGGTGCTGCCCTCTAGCTGCTGTACTCAAAAATCAATAATCTGGTCTGTAAGTTGAACACAGCCATGTTGCCCACTAAGTATGGTGATCTTTCATTTGAAGAACTGTGCAGTTGAATGTTCCACTTTCAACAATGGGAAAATATTGAATCTTATCTTAAGAAGAACATTGTAACCAAAAGCCAATGGATTTAGAGTAAAGTTTTTGACACAACTGGGTGCAATCATGTAGAAGTTACTTTGAGTGACAACATTATATTTCCACCTGCAGTTAAAAAACCCAGTTCCAACTGTTGACATTATCCGGCGATGGGATTTGGTATGATACTGGACATTTTTAAAGAAAGATTTTGAAAAATCATAAGTTTCTTCTGATTGCTTGCATCATTATGGAGTGACTAGTCTGCTTGAATAGATAGAAATTTAGTGCCAATGTTTTGGAGAGAGACTCTTTTGAGTGCTATAGTTTTTTGTTGTAATTGTGTTTGAAACATTCTTCAGTATTTTGGAAATATTTAAGCGATCGCTTCAAGCTGGGCAGATCGCAAGTGAAAGTACATAGTTCTGGTGCTTGCATCTAGAATGATTATGGGACATTGAATTGCTTTTCTTCTTTGAATGAAGAAACTCCTTTTCAACTTGGCATCAAATTACTTGCAGGCTGTTCATCAGTGTATACATACTCATTATTCTTGAAAAATTGGAGATTTCTGGGATTGCCATTTAAAACTTTCTTGAGATTTTGAGCTGATGCTCCGATATTTATTCTGCAATACAGTTACTGAATAAGGAAAGTAATACCATAATGTATGACCAGGACATGACTGCTGGTGCACAAGATACCATCTATTTATGTAATTTCCGTGTCTCTGTTGATGGGGAGTGGCTTTGTTTGAAGGAACTCCAGGATGTGGAGTTCACCATGCCTGGGCAGTATCGTCAGCCAATAGCCTGTTCCCCTCATTCCCCAGACGAGCCCCCAATCTCACTCCTCGGTAATCATAACCAGGCTTTTATTTGCCTCACTAAGGTGCTCTTTCAATCATATTGATGTTGTGATGAATGGCATATCACTTTTCTTTCTCTCATTTTACAGCACGGGATCCTGCAGTCATCGAAAGAAGCAATTTAGTGAACATATCAAAGCTTGTCGTAAAAGAGTTGATTGAAACCTCCCTGAAGTATGGCCGGATGTTGGACTCTGACCACATGCCCCTTCAGCATTTCTTCATTGTATTGGAGCATGTGCTAAGACATGGACTTAAACCCAAAAAGGTGAGGTTTACAGTAATCTCTAGATTGTTGCTTTTGAAAATTTTTCCAAGATTAACCACTTGGAGGGCATAGATAAAAACTTAAGGTTATTGGAAGTGGTTTAATCGAGGTTAATCATATTTGCAGCATTTAAATATGTGTGTGAATGGTAAACATGATGATACTGCAATGATATCAGGTGGCCTAGGATGGGTTTGTATTGTACAGTACATCAAATGCAGCTTGATTTTCTGTGGCACAAATATATAATTATCTGAAATAATCTTAATGAATCTGGAAACAGTTCACAGATGGGAATATGCTATAATATACTTTGTTAAAATTATCATTGGTAAATATTATAGGCAATCATGATTCCTTGCTTGGAACAGAAGAAATTACTTTATTTAAGGAAAGCTTTGTGTAACGAATTGTTGTCTTTCATTGAATTATCTTCTCTTCTGTTCGAATATTGTATTATGTTCAATTGGTATACAATTTAAGAGGAATATTTTAATAATATCTTGATTATTCAATGCACAATATTCGGGTAGTACTAATTTTTCTAATATTCTGTGGAAGTGTGACTACATGGTAATGTAACAAATAGCAACACTATTATTTCATTCAATGTGATGGCAACCCATAATTTTGGGGGTAAAAATATGCAGAGAAGACACTTAGTATTGTAAAACAATATATGCCAGATTTGCATCAAGAATTGAGAACATATCATCATGCATCAGTTGGTCATCATCTAGTATGAATGTGCTCATCATACTTAAACTTGTGCTGGATTAAATTTTAGGCCAGTGCTAGAAAAGGTGCAAATGTTTTGAAGGAAAAATATGTGTAGGGATTTGGTGATAGAGGGCTGACCATTTTGCATCACAATCTCTTTTATCATGGTTTTTGATGATTAGGTTTTCATGCTTTTAAAACTTTTTAAAAATCATTCATTTTTCTATTATTAAGGTCTTCACACTGAACTCCACTCCATTTATAATTTGATTACTATGGCATTTGATTTCCTTTCATGTTGACATACTTCACAGGGTATATTGGGACCAAAGAAAGAACTCTGGGATATCCTGCAAATGGTTGAAAAGTATGCTGCAGAAGCACAAGATATCACAGCTAGTGTGCGAGATCTTCCAACTGTGAGGTAGGAAAGTTAATGAGTTTTATGTTATTAGTCCAGTCAATGAATAAGCATATGGAATGGAAGTGAACCCTCTTTTATGTTCATTAATCTCTGATAGAAATTTTGATAGAACTCTTTAATGTCTGATAGAGCTTGTGGTAATCATTGTTAAACTTAATGCTTGTGTTAAGGTGAATTATTGCAAATTCAGTATGTAAAAGAAAAATTCACCCAATGTCACTATAATGAATAGTGTGCTTACCACATGTGGTGTTTCCAAATCACATGTTAATTCTAATGAGGCTGTTTATACTACCATCTTACTTCTCAGCGTGCCCCCATGCTGGATTGCTCCTTCTTCACCCATCATTTACAAAGCTGGAAAATGTTGTTTAAATTCCAACCTAAGCCATTTTTAGGCATTATATGTTTCATGTGAATGACATAGATGTAATAAATGATGCAAAGTAAATCCACTGAGGATATAGAATTGAAGTGAATATTGTGCTAGAGCTTTTTGGATGATGCACACTTGTTATAGAACTTCAAGTAGTGTTACATTTTACTTCAACAATGACGACTTAAAATTTTCTATAAGCTCATGTCATGATTGTTATTGATAGTATTTTTCCTGAAATTCATTGCCATATCAAAGTTTCATGAGAAAGAAATAATGCATTATGTGCATATGTTAACCATGATATCATATAATGTATTACATCAGGATAAAGTGCAAGTATGGAATTATTGGTATATGTTTTATTTTCAAGCACTCACATGGGGAGGGCCAGAGCATGGTTACGCTTGGCCCTTATGCAAAAGAAGTTGGCTGATTATTTGAAAGTGTTAGTGGATCATAAGGAAGATGTTCTCAGTGAATACTATGAACCTGAGGCCCTGTTAATGAGTGATGAAGCCATTGTCATTGTTGGACTCCTCGTGGGGCTCAATGTTATTGATTGCAACCTATGTGTTAAGGTGAGGATGGCATTATACTTTCAAGTTCTGCTTTATTTTTTGAGCTATTTTATTGAAGGTATTGTGTTTCTTGTGTGTAATAATAGGGCGTTCCTTTATAAGGACAATATTTTAAATGCTGGGCAAACCGCATATTTGCATATTTATTTCTTAAGCAATGTTATTGTAACTGCTCTGGTTGCTGTTGAGTAAGTCTATGTTATCAGGGATACCTTCTGAAATCCAAATTTGTTGCGAGGAAAATGATCATTTTTGTGAATCCTTGTTATGCCATTTCTGTGCTGAATATTTGTCCGTTAACATTTAAATGCTCAATGTTTTGATGGGATGGACTTTCTGCAACACACTTTAAAGCATCATATTGGGATTGTTTACGGATAGTTAGGAGCTTTAACAAATGCTTAAATTAATGTCTATTAGAGAATGTTCATAATAAGCTATTTAAGAACTAAGGATATTTGCTGATAATTTCAATGATGTGTTATTTACTGGGATTCATACAAATATGAGAGATGTGCTCTCCTGAAATTCAAGAATGTGGAGATAATAAAAAATTAAGATTTTATTAGAAATAGGTGTATGGACGGTATTTTAAAGGCTGTACAGTGTTCACAGGCACACGCAATGCACCCTAGTTTTGACAACATATTTTGAAAAATTAACAACCCTCCATTGCTGCTAATAATTTTTTTCAGAAAATTTAAGAATCAATTTTGTAACAAATGGGAATTTCACACATCAGGGTAGGGGGGACAGTTCATTTCCCTGTTTGAAGTATTAATTGTGGGGGAAAAGTTTTTTACTTTGGTGTGAGATAAAATAGAATTTGGAATCTTGTAATTTATAAGTGTAAATTGAGAATTAAGAAGTTGATGGTTTCAGAGTATTGCTTTTGGAAATAGAAGAATGCACGAAAAAATGAGCTCAAAATGATTTATAAACCTTTTAATTGCAGTATACTTGCTTTGCCACATGATGCATTCCAGAAATTAATCAGACCTGAATATGTCAATTATGTGACAAACTAGCTCTATTTCTATTGAATCATTAATAATTTTAATACTTTGCTGTGGGTGACAATTCTCATAGTTCTGATTAGAGTAATTAGAGTAATAAAGACAAATCTGTAGCTTAGAGTATAACCAATGGTGTAATTTGTATGGAAACAAAATCAAAATATCCGGTGTTGCTCCATGAAATTTTGCTCTTACTAACTACGGCATTAATAATATTCCACCATATGCACTCTAAATACATTTTCTGACTATACTTTTGATGTAATGGAGTTTTATTAGGGAAACTGAATAAATGTTGGGTTGCATAAATGAAAGCAAAAGATTAAAATGTGGAGTGAACTTGTGAAAGAATTTTTAGGAATTTTAGGGTGTTTCATAAGAGGATCAGAATTGGGGGAAAAGTGTTTTTGATCAGAGGCCCTGATAGAATATCTGACTTTTTTCCATGTGCCAGAATATATTCTTGGTTTACTGATCCATGCATGAGTGTAATAGTTAAATTGTGTTTTATAGGAGGAGGATCTGGACTGCCCTCAGGGTGTAATTGATTTTTCATTATACCTGAGGTCAAGCCACCATTTGATTGGAGGGGACAATGGAGACTGCAGTGGGAAAGGAGATAATGAGGACGGCAGTGCAGAAGAAGGTGAAAACCATATGACAGCTGTTCTAGATCAGAAGAATTATATCGAAGAACTCAATAGGCATCTTAAGTAAGCCATGAGTATAAAATTATCCCCATGATTATGTTATTCCTAAGTTTCAGGAATGCAGCTTCAGAATTTAGAAAATTTTTTACAGATAAAAAAAAAATCCTTGAAGAGCCTAACTCTGTCATCACACATCCTACAAACAAACCCATAAAACCTCTCTTGTCCTTTTCTTCTTTGATTCTTGAGTAGCTTTGATAGGATATTATTAATCACCACTGCTTTTCCTACCGTCCATTCTCGTAATGTCTACTTGATCTTACTGCAGTCAGCTCGGAATTGATGTCTTCACATTCAATGTTTTTTTCATGTAACATAGGTTTTTTTAGGCCCTGATTCATTCCATATGAAACCAGTGTAAAATTATCTATATTTAAAATTTCTGCCTTCTGCATTACTCTGCATTTCTTTCTTTTGGTCCACACCAACCTTTTTTGTCTAGTTTAACATTTTCGGAAGTGTGCAGGGAAATAATGACTCTAAAAAATTTTAACACTTATTACCACGTTTCCAAGTTCTGGTAGTGCATCTGAGCTCATTCACATTGTGTGTGATGCAAGGATCCTTTCATAGCTTGGTGTTGCGTTGTTCCTGTGGAAAGCCAATGTGAACAACCCAAAGAACTGCTCTCCACCTCCTCTCTGAAGAATACCTCAACACTATGGAAACAAATGAAAAGTGATAACTGTTGCATTAAATCAGTGGCTAACTCTATGCATTTCATTTTAAATTGTTTAGTTTTTGATTCAAGGAGTGAAGAGAACATTACACTTCTTGATTTGTTTATAACAGTATTAAGCACTAGATAAATCAATAATATTCATTAGATTTTTGAGTTGCCATCAGAGCAGTTCCATCTTCTTTATAGTACATGGAATGTTATATTATACCACATGGAACTGTGCTATTTCAATAAGTAATCTCAATTTATTGAAAATATCATCTGTCACCAAAAATTATTAAAAAGCAAAAAGTAAACCACTTTTCTGAATGTATCAGTCTGGCGGCTACTGGAATTACTGTCAGGTCACATAATTATTAGTCAATAAAACTGTCGTAAATCTTTATATATGAATGTTTGATAGAGATACAAAAAAGAAGCAAAGAAAATCAACAAAAAAGCCTTTGGCGTATATGATGAAAAACAAACACCCTGATTGCACAGCACAGCTTCTCTTTTCAAGCACTGCAGGTTTTCCCACTCCCGAACCCATTATATGAAGAGCACAGTAAATGGAAAGTAACTTTTATTATTGTATGTTGTACCTTTCCATGGTTTTTAATTTTCTATTGCATTCATATAAAACTGTCCCAGTTCTTTATAGAGCCAAAAATTACTATAAGTGGTAAGTCCTCATTTAGTGTTTGTCTGCATTTTAAGCATGGAATCTTTTACCTC
Organism: Platycnemis pennipes; assembly: GCA_933228895.1. NCBI lineage: Eukaryota > Metazoa > Arthropoda > Insecta > Odonata > Platycnemididae > Platycnemis > Platycnemis pennipes. The sequence goes on from OW121846.1 coordinate 83,835,801, forward strand.
CAGAAAAATATTTAATCTGGATTTGACTGTATCCAGTATTTCTGGTCCCAGCTCATCCTTATTTATGTCCTTTTCCTCTTCTGTGCCCAAGTTATTTTGCCTTTCAATTCTTCCATGTATTCCTTTCCCTTATGCTGAAAATCTAGTAGTTCTTTCAGTAGACCTCCTGACATCACTAATGTTTAGTATCATTCCAGTGCTTGATACAGGATAACATTCTAACTTTAAAGTACAGGGCTCCTCTTTCTCCTTCTCTCTGGAGCCTCTCAATCTTATCTTTTTATTCTTACCACCACTTTTCTCTCACTCTCTTCAAATCCCTCTCAATTCTTGTGCTTGTTTCACTACATTTTTAGTGCCTAGCTGTGTTTCAATCTTTGTATTTCCATCATTCCTCAACTTCCTCCTTCATTTCTGCCATTACCTAATGTTTCTTGATCCATCTAGTGTCTACTGCACCTATTTTCCGCATATTTCCTCGACTGTTTGACCTTCTACTATATCTTCCCTCACACATCTGTTCACTAATTCCTAATATTTCCTCTGATTTACAACTCTACAAGTTTTTCACGCTGTACCTAAATCTTTGGCCAACCATAATGTAATCCAGTGGTACAGTTGAGCATCTTTAATCCAGCACGGTTGGGACTGAAGTGATGCTGGATTAGGGATTTTGCTGGTCTATGGGTCATACATGGCAACTGGTTTATTATTGATGTCCAGGATGTTTTTATTGAATGGATTCAATGATTTATGACAAAATATGTTAATTTGCCATTTACTGAACACGATTTTTAAGAGAGTCAGAGAATAATCTGAAAGAAATGGTTTCTTGATTCACTACGTTATTACTTAAAAGTATCGAAGTTTTGCAGTGGGTGAAAATAACATAAGCTTAGTATCATGTTCATCATATTTATGCACATTTAAAAGCGTAATATTACTATTGGAAAAGGGTATATCAAATTTAATATTTCTTATGCTGTGCTTTGTGCAACATATTTCCTATCTCGCTTCATTTGTTATCAGCTGATTCAGCTCGATGTCAATGCGTTGTGTTGTCTGCTCGGCCTCCCATCACTACGTCGCAGGCGACTGGACTGGATGATTCTTTAGAGACCATCATCAATAATAGTCCTCCTTCAACAAATTTCAGAGTCATCATCTTCATCCCCACTCGGATTTATGGTTATTAAATACCATTTCAAGGATTTCATCATCTGTGTAATGTTGTGTGTGGTAAGAGAATCTTGGTCGCAAGCTATCCATTGCTCTAATTCCTTTAATTCAGGGTTATTGATGCTGATTTCACTGTCAACCAACTCCATCATCATATGTTTATCCTCGAAAACATGAAAGCCGTTGAAATCGATACATATTTTGTCTACATCAAACCTTAAACAGGCCACAATTTAAACCATGCGTGTTTTGGAATTGACTGTGAATTACTATCCCATGCACGCGACATTTCCCACACCGTCTTTTAGATTATATTTGCTTCTGAAATAGTCTAGCCTGCTCCATTAGCATTTGGCCAGAAATAATAAGCCCTTCACTCCGGTGCAATTGGAACCACGCGATATAAATCAGCTCTTAAATATTCTCATATAGTTTTTCTCTCCGTCATTCATTTCTTCTTGTCACTTTAACAGTAAAAATTTGAGGATTTTCTGTTTCTGCTTCTTAACGTGTTATGTTGTCGAAGATCCCACACAGTGTGTTTCAGGTAAACGCTGTACTAATGCAACAGCATCAAGCTTTTTCATGGATTGCACTTTTTCTACGATCGTTAATGTTTAGTGCTGATGTCTCACTCCTTTGCTGTTGCCATAACTGTATAGATTAGACATGATTAGGGAGAGACAAAAGCAGATAAAAAATAATTTTATCAAATTACATCTAGTGGTCAATGCCATTGTAAGTGGCCGATCTATAAACTAGTTGTAGTCCGACTTGGGAGTCTTCAATTTTGTATGTTTAGTTCAAGTTGTTGAATAATTCCAGTGTACACGAAGTACCTGGAATTAATATGTTTAAATTATTTTGATTCTTGAAATGGGAAAATAAACATTAAGAATGGAATGGGATAATATCTCTGCAGGTTATGAAGCAATGTTTCGGCATTTTCCATAAAGTACCGGGTAGGTGGTCTTGGCAAACTTGTAGGATTATGGGTGTTCCCGGATTAACACGTTTTGCGTGACCCACCGGTGGGTCACGCAAATCCATCTAGCCTTCCTCTAATATCAGGAAAAGGCCGAGTGTTGCTGCTTCAACCACCGTCCCTCGGCAGCTGCCAGAAGCTCGGAAGGACTGACCCACTGGTGGGTCACACCGCCCATTCAAAAGGCTGAGTGTGACCCACCGGTGGGCCCCGCCGGGCAGTGAGGGGTAAGACCCAGCAGTGAACGTGTTAAGGGTGCTCAACTGTATTTCCATATGTCCCTCTGTATTTCAAGTGAGAGATTTTGGCATTATTAAAGAGTTTATGTTGCAATTTTGTAAATTTGGTGAACTTGTCATTCAGTAAAAACATGACATTGGGTAGGCAAATCAAGATGCATGGAGCTGTTCTTTCAGGTGTAACTCTCATGAATACAATTTACACTTTTTTTTTGCTTGTTTCTCACAAAAAGTGCAAAAGAAGGATTTTAGTGTATTTGTATCTGGCTTCTTTACCATATGCCTATAATGCATTATAGAAAAAATTGGTTACATGTAAGAATGTTAAATGTTACATTGGTTACCTGATCTCTTTTTCTGATTGGTGTGTCCATAGTGTGTAAAAATAAATTTTTTAATCATAAAATTTTGTTGCTCATACATTGATCCTCATTTTTTGCAGTGCCACAGTTACAAACCTACAGTCAAAAGTAGAGTCTCTCACAGCTACCAATGCTCTAATGAAGGAAGATTTGGCTATTGCTAAGAATACAATTCTTTCACTTCATGAGGAAAACTGTAATCTCCGCAAGGAAGTGGGCCATGATGTGCACTCTGAAAGGATCGATGAGGTAATATGCCTTCATACCGCTGATAAACTTAATATTTTTTGATTTGTAGGGAAGCTAAAAAGATTTCATCTTGGCTTGAAGACTTTGCAGAGAGACGTTGAGACTTCTGCTTGATGTCTTTCCAGTTTTCTTTCACATTCTTCCATTTCAGTGGCGACAGATTTGTGGGCATTCCAGACTGCTTCCTCTGGTCTTCGGTGTTGGTATTGTCTTTGGCCACCGTACATGGGCAATTACATCAGTCAAGTGCACTCAGATCTTTTGTCAATGCACTATTGTTGGCTGCATTGTTGAAACTGCTCGTTCAAACTCCTGCACGTGGGGACCTGAAGAAAGGACTGGAATGCTCCCAAAACTATCACCCTACAATAGAAGAAGAATAGAAGAAGACTTGAAAGACCTGAAGCAGAAATCTTAGATTGTCTTAATTTATTTTTTCACTAAATGCTATTTTATGTAACTGTAGGTTAAGGTTATTGTTATTCATTTTCAATGATTGATTTTCATAATGTTTTGAATGATTGAGCATTGGGGAAAAATTGTGGAAAGAATATATAATTTTTAATTACTTTTAATAGGAATATTTTAATAAAAAATTTAATAAGAATATTTTTTATTAATATACAAAATAAAATGTGAAGCATGAGGAAAATTTTGATACTGCATGTAATGCAACATTTCTGAACTGTACCGGAGGTTTTGTGATACATGGAAAATATAAGGACAATGTTGGTAAATGCTGGAAGGCTATATAGCAAAATACATATCTCAGACAATATTTTGTCGAGAGGCGAAATATTATCCTACTAATTGCTACTGGAAAATTGCATCCTGGGGTTGCTTTGGCTTGCAAGGCCATTTTGTCTTTTAGACCTCAGCTTATGATAATGTTTTGCCCAAAGATTCTGGATAAGGTGCCTTACATGGTAATGTTTGACGATAAACCTAGCAAGGAAGGCACACAGGCTTTTGGTGAGACAGTATGACTTGCTCCTTCCAGATATAGGTCAGGACCTTCCCTCAATTACAGAAAGACTTGGAGTATGTCTGGGGTATTGTTAGGTTTGTGCAAAAGAGGGTAACTTTGATAACAAAGTGGCCATCATGTGGAAAATAGTAATTTAAAACTAATTATCGTAAATCATTGCCAAGGACGCTGGTTCCACTTCTGGCGGATGACCAACTGGTCTAATGCCAGGTCATAATGGTTCTAGGTCTGCTATGATGCCAACGCTAGGTCCTATGGAGGCTTTGATATGGACGTCTGCAATTTCTGAGCCTGGGTTGGCTCAACCAATCTCTTTGTTGTCATTGATGGTGACTACTCATTGGAGGGAATTCCTGAATAAAATTCATTAATGGAGAAATCACAAAATATCTTTTAAAAAAATCATTTAACCCTCTGAGTGCATAGCACTTAAATTTTTGGTGACTCTTGTAGCCTGCATTACTGTGGGTAGCACATTAGTGCCCCACCTGGCCTTCATGTAAATAAATGTGGACTGTGCTGGGGGCACAGCACTTCATAAATTTATTCATAGCACTGAAAGGGCTTCACTGAATACCACATTCATAGCACTGAAAATTAGTAGTTACACTACATGGTGGTGTTAGTTTGGTTCTGACTCATATTTACGCTACTTTCAACTGAATTGATGTCCATATTTATAAAATTTTTATGGTTTTTTTTACAGAAGTAATAAATTGTACAACTTACAGTGGTGTCAAATGATGGTAATTGTGTAAATAAATGTGTGGAAATAAAGTACGAGACAATTTAGCACAAAGTTGTCCATACATTTTGGAAGGAATGCACCCAATCCATTGCTTTACATGATGCAGTATTCACAGCACAGCTCTGTTAGCATAATGCACAATGTCAATCATTGTGTAGGGTCAGGTTTACATTGAGACTATTCCATTTCAAAGTATATTTCAGTCATGGAGGAAATTATTTGCTTGATGCCTTCACTTTTCTTGCATCTTTGATCTTTTGTATACTTTTGTGTACTTCAGATGTTAGGTTTTCATACACTACACTAGTAAATGACTTAATGAAAAATTAACCTTGTTTGATGTTGTGCTTCAAGGGAGGAGGTGGAGATGCTTCCAGTAAGACTAAGGAGGCCTCTGAAAATCTCAAACAACAGATGGAGTGTGAAAAGAAGCAACGCATGGAATTGCAGAAAGAGTTAGATTTACAGGTAGGTGTATATCTTACCTACCTCTAATTCCATCATTTTGTCTGTAATTAGATATTTACAGGGTGTCCACAGACCGGGAAAACCTGGAAAATCAGGAATTATTCGTGAATTTTCAAGGCAGGGAGATTTTGGTGGATTATTCGTGATTTTCTGGTCTGAGTCTGGAATTTTCTTAATTCAAGACAAAAAATCTATATTTTATAAATATGGTCAACAATGATGACTTTAAGATATGTATATATATTAAGGATGGGTCGATTCCAGTTTTTTTTTATTCCAAATCCGATCCCGATTCCTGTGTTTTTGAGTCTTGATTGTCGATTCTGAAATGGTACTCTATTGTAAAGTTTGAAATTTTAAGTTTTTCAATAAGCAACAAATTATGTGTAGCCAAGCTATAAAATATAATGAGACATAAGTTTTGGATATTTTTGAAATCTTAAAACAAATAACACTCAATAAAAACTAACACAAATCTTAAAACAGATATTTTTTTACTTCTAAAAACTTTGGGGAAGAATACATATTAGATGATGAGGAATTTCCGTATTAACTGAATTCTATAGAATTAAAAACAAATAGGAGTTATTAAAGCAGTAATTTAGCTGTTTCACTTCAAAAATTATAGCAGAAAAACATAATAGCAAAGCATAAAAGAATAAAGACTACAATGAGAAATAACTTAACTAATATTTGGATGTGTTTATACTTATAGGCATTATTGCATTCTACCTTTCCATTCAACAAAAGAAAAATTATGTGGGCGTTACTCATTATGATGTAGATTAAAATGAATTCAAATACAGACATTTTTCCACTTACAAATTCACAGATTATGCAGTCAATTTCTCAACTTTATATTTAGAAAAAATCATTTTGACCCTCTTGGAATCCAACCTTTTTCTTTTGGCATCTAAAATATTCCCTGCAATGCTAACATTGCAGGGAATATTTTAGATGCCTTGCTAAAGCCTTTCACTGAAGACTGTAGCTGGGGGTATGCAAAGATACTTTACAGCAAGTTTTTTTCAGACTGAGAAAATGGCTGTTGTGCCAGTATATCCCAATTTCTTCCATGCTTGCTTCTGGGTGCAATGTATTATCATGTACTTCTTATATGTACTTATTTAGTTCTTCTTCACCTGATGTTTCCTGGGGAATATTCTCTGCGAAGGTAACAGGATTATTATATTGTGACCAAATTTATAAACTGGTGGACAAGTGGATGTTAGAGCCACAGAATCCAGTTCTACTAGTGAATCTTCTTCAGTAATTACTGACAATACAAGGAAATCTACACCACTTCCTGGCGTATTTGTATCCGTAATCCTTATGACTGAGCACTGGAAATGTTGGGAGAAAGGGGACTCATCTTCCCTCGTAGCCAAACACCTTTTGGACACAGCACATTGCTGCCTGTTTGACCCGGAGATACTCCATGTGGAGGGGAAAAGTTGGAGAATGGCCGCTCTGGAACAATTTGAAATTATTCAGCAAGGAGAGGAGTTCCTCATGAATGATCAGCTGTTCAAATGTCACTCCCCACCCCTAGCCATTCCATTCCCTAAACCACGCATTGACTCGCCACTAGTGCCCCCCCCTCCCCCCTCTCACCTCATTCCCCCATCTAACACCTCCCTCCCTCTGCCCCCTCCTAGTTGTATATGCATACCGCTCTCTTGACCGAATATTCTTTGTACCTGATAATGGCTTAGCAGCTGAAATGCGTGGTACCACAGTTAAAACTGTGGAATAAGTGAAATCTCTTGTGTTTTTTTATTATTCCTCTAAATTCTATATCCAGAGAAGCATCTAGCTGCAAATGATCCCGCAAATCGCACACTTCCATAGTGTATGCATGCATCAATACCAGCTTAAAAATATATATACACCGCTCAATTTATGTTACGAGTTTTTCAATAGAGATTAAAGTAATGTAGAAAAATGCACTAATGAATTTTCATAGGTCTAGTCCAAACTGCACAAAAATTTTGAAAAGACACTTGATTGCCTAATTTCTGACTCATTGGAGATAAGAAACAAGTTAGTTGTGTTTAACTTTATGAACCCTGATGGCATGAATACACATTTATAGATACAGTCATGAATACATTGTAAAGCATGCTGCATTTGCATTGTGGGAATGCATATATTTCAGGAAGTAGCTTCATCGCGATGTTGATGAAGGATACTTGTTCATACGATATTTGATATTACAAATTTTATCTATTTTTCCGGACCTGTTCACTTCGTTATATTGAGTTTCTACCGTATCAATATAATCAACAGGTTAATTGCCACCTGTATAACTAAATCCACTGAATATCTCCACAAAATTCGGTGAGGACGTATTTCACCATGCATTCACGCACTGTCAAAAAGGAACACAGGAAAATAAAAGATGAAAGAAAGGAAACACAGGAAAAACGATTTTCCATTGAAGTTTGCTGGTCGATCCACTAGGGAGCGTGAGCGGGTGCTCTTACACACGGAAAATTTAAAATCACATTCCGGACAGCTATCATACAATAGCAGATTCTGTGAAAATTTAATCACTCTCTGACTCAACACCGGAAAGCCGGGTGAAGTCGGACACACATAATTATTTTTTCACGCAACAGAAAAATAATTGGATGGTTGAAAAATGCATCTCTATATATAATAAAAGATGATGAACAACGAGGTAAAAAAATGTAATTTTATAACTAAGATTGTGAGATAAATATTATTGGAAAAAGTGTCCTACTTCAGATAGTTTGATGGTACCGTTTTGCTTGGTTTTTATTTCTTCAGAATCGACTTTGAAGACTTCGATTCCTCGATTCCGCTAAGAATCGGTAGAATCAAGAATTGGGAATCGGAATCGACCCATCCTTAATATATATATTATTTGATAACTGTACAAAATGTAATGGATTTGCCGTTGGCATGAATGAATAAATAAACAACGAAAAAGTAGTTAGGCTCAATGTATCATCAGCACTGTGTGGATTGGAAACGTTTACTGATCGAATGTCGTCGAACAGATGCCTTCAGCATTACATCAAGTGCTCTTTGTTCTCATTCATTGCACATTGGACTAAACCAAGGACATGATATGCAAACAAATGCCTAACGTGATATTTAAACCAATATATATACCCAATATTTTTGGGCCCGTGTAATTGTTACTTCTCCCAGTGTCTTTTAACAGTTGTAAAATATCGGTTACGAATACAGTAGTGCTATTTATCCGTGCTAATGAAGGGGGGAAGTCCAAACAGATAATCCGATCACATTCAGCTGTATGGTAGTTATGGCCTTGGTTTCAGCACCATGCTTTCTTAAATGCTTTTTGTGGCGAAATCAGGCATTCTTTCATTCCATTTAGTTCTCATAAACATTTCCCACCTAAAATTAATGACTATTGCTTGTATGCCATAAATATGTTCTATCAATTTGTGGAACAATCGGAGGTGAACCATATTTTGAGACGTGCAATGCGTTCCATTCTACATTCTCGTAACTATTATTATACCTCCTTGTGGTAATTGCCCATAGTTTCTGTTCAGTTGCCATCAATAAGAATACAAAATCAAGATCTCAGTGTATTAAACCGTGTTTACACGATGCATATCCCTGCGCGAGTAGAAGCGTGAACACATTCACCATCAAAATAAGCATCGTGTAAATATGCAAAATTGCGCAAATGCTTGAATGCGTGGCCATAAAATAAAATTTGGGACATTTGTTCACACATCTGTCCAGCCACATAATTGCGCGATTACATGCATGGTGTAAACATGCCTTACACTCATTGTGAGGAATACAACCATGCAGATTGGCAGAATTTGCTGCACTCTTTTTCAATTTCCGAGACACATCAAGATAGGTGATTAACACTTGCACGGCAACAGTTCCTCGGAGTCAGATTCCTTCACCCGAAGCTATAATAACCCAGGCACACGTCTCTTCTGCAGCAATTAATGATGGCCTCCCCTAGAACTCCGAGCTCCCTTATCTTTGTTCTTACTCATCCCGCTGTCGAAGTAAACAAGGTCACTAACCACCCCAATTCTGTGGAATGCTTACTGAAAGAAATAGAGTGGAGAGCTGCATCAAACCAATCCTAGGATTGTTGACCGATGTTGATTATTAGTTCGAGAGACTTGGGTTGCTAGGTGTCTTTCTCCCCACCTTTATTCTGCATTGCACGTTCTTTTCTGACCTCAAATAAGGTGTGTAGACCTCCAGTGTACTCCCATGTTTAATGATATGTTCATGAAATTTTCTCAGTTCACTATCTGTACACATTAGAGTTTTAGTGTGGTGTAAAAGAAATTAAAATAAATTGCTAAAATAAGAAGGTATCATTATTCTCAGAAGGTAGAATAGTTTATAATATATATATATATTAATGCTGAAGGGCTGAAATTAGTGCCAGAGTAGTTTTTCATTTTCTTGAGGTTATTTTGAATAAAAAGGAGTGAAGTATCGGCAAAGGAGTGGCTGAGAAAGTTTATTTGATTTGAACCCAGGACTTCTGGTCTTCTGCCCAGCACTACCCACCATATATATGCCCAATGGAATGTGAAGCTCACACATCAGGGTCAAAGGGACAATTTCTTTCCCTGTGTTGCCTGTCGTATCCCAGAATATCTTGATTTGCAGAAAAATCATAAAGATTTAGTTAAGCTGGAAGTATCCTACGAGGTATTTCCTAAAAATTCTAGCCCAGAGCTTTCAGTCTAATGGCCTACCCTCTGGGCTATCAAACTGTAGAAAATTCTGTATCCCCTGTAAATTGTTAAGCCAGGTTTTCGTTAAAATGTAATGTAAGTTCTAGGGATTCAATTAAAAACCCTTACATCTAAATACTCACTTTTTTATACTTTTATTGTTTAAATTAGGTTTACGAATGTATCACTAAAAAATTAGATATGGTTGGGTAGGATCCAAGGACCCATGGATCTTTCATTTAATTCGCCACTGAAATCAGATCCGATTTGTATCCGGATCAGAGATTTTTAAATTTCGCGGCCTAGTGATCAATGCGCCCCGCTAACATAATACTGATGGTAAATACTGTCAAGGAGAGGATTTGTTACTCAGGTCAAGAAGTGAGTGTAAATTTTTTCCATGCTACAAGGGTGAAATAAAGAAGTACACGTCTTGGCATTTTTTCCACAGGCCGGGATGGGCGGGAAAAAAATAAAGCATAATGTCATGCGGGTAGCCTACATTTGCCGGACTCGCATGAACTGATTTGAGTTTTTAAAAATGAGAGCTAGTGTACTGCTGGTCGCAAGTTCATTCCTTAACACTGCCTAGGAATACAGTCCATGCTGTATTCGTAGGGTAAGGCAAGCAGGCAGTTAAAAAAAGTAGACTCAGAAATTTCATGTCAATATATGTCAACAAATTAGAAAAAAATAATAAAAATTGGCATTAGTAAAAGTGATTGGAAAAATATTTTATCACAGAATTAAAACTGTGGAAACAATATGTTAACTTTACAATGTATTTTTAAGTGATGCATTTGTAAATCTAGTTTAAGCGATGGAAGTTCAAAAAAGTCTCTATCCACATGGGTTGGAAATTATGGATTTCTAACTTCGGGACTTTATAGTCACAACCTCCCCCGAATAAAGACATTTATTGTTATTATTATTATTATGAAATATCAAAAATGAGAAACATATTTAACACAGCAGGAAACATTTGTGACCAGAAATGAAATTGCCTTGATCCAGTGAGACTAAAAATGTTGGCTTTTTGAACAAAAACCTAAAGTAGGCTCAAGGGTTTGTGTCATGACCTTTTATTCTTATTTCTTAATTTTGAAAGTTCGAATTATAATTTAGGCTAGTGTTTTTATTACTCTAATAACCAATTTTTAATCATATTAAAATTAAACTAATGACATGACAGCCATATTATTTTGAAACTGCTGTGATATTTTTTATCTAATACTAAACGTTTTGTTATTAAACATGCTTTTGTAAGGAAAATATGAAACTGTATTATCAAACAGTTTTTATTTTCAGAATGTCCTCATAGTGCTATATCGGAAGTTTTTTCCCAAATTAAATATTATATTCTAATTTTTGTTTTGTAAAATTGTATTTTTAGATTTCATGGAACATTTTTAAAATAATGCGTAGGAAAACTAGGTAAAAACTATATATATGTATAGGTCAATGGTATCGGTATCGAGAATCGATAAATTTTGGTATCGACTTATCTCTAATAAGTTCTAATGTGATATTATGATATGTTTTTATGACTTTCATGTAATATTTTGTACTCTTTCCATACAGATTAGTTTAAAGGCTGAAATGGAAGTTGCCATGAAACTGCTTGAAAAAGATATCCACGAAAAACAAGATACCATTGTTTCTCTTCGTAGCCAGCTGGATGATATAAAATTAATCAACCTTGAAATGTACAAGAAGCTTCAGGTGAGGTTTTAGTATATGATTAAGTTGATAATATTATGCATAGCATAATATATTATTTTTAAACTCTTGGTAACGATTGAAGTCTTAATTTTTCCTTCCAATAAGATTTGAGTAGGGTGTTTGGAAGCTTAGGATGGCTGTCTTAGATTTTTCTTAGAATTCAATGTTTGCCATTACAAGGAACAGATGCCTCTTTTTGTAGTTATGAAAATCACCTTGAATATTTTAGAAAGCTAATTTCTTCAAGGTTTTTTTTCCGATTGTGGTGAAATCTTTTATTTTCTTATTAATATTTGTAAGTAATTTCTGTCTGTCTTTAAATCAGTTGAAGTATCTTTGTTAGAAACCTTGATGTTTTATTTTAAACTACATGATTTTGTGTCAGTGTAAATTTTTTATTGGACGGATATCCTGTTTGTGATCAAAAGCCATCATAAATTCTATCATATTAACAAGTATATGGGATAAATGACTTCTGTGGCCTTAAAAGTAAGAAATAATTAGTTTTTCCAATGGCCATAGCTAGTTTTCCTCCACATGTTAAAAAATGTAATTAATGTGTATATATGTCTTGTGTTAGTTAATTCCTGCTATGCCACACACATGCATTCTTGATCACAAAAAAGATACACTCAACCCATGACTTTCCTTTACTGGGTTTACTGATAGCCCAGATAAGGGACCAAGGATTTTGTTTACTCAAATGTACATTCTAGAGGGAGTTCCCAATTTTTAGTCACATTAGGTTCCACAAAACCATGGTGTAAAGTGGAATGACAGAAAGCAAATTACAATTTTCTATTGATGCTTCATGTATAGAGTCTATGAATATGCTTAAATAGTGTAAACTCATGTACCACATGCACCCCACTTTTGTACACATAGAAATAAAAAAGATTGGCAGCTTCCTTCATTCTTGTAGCACGAGGTTTTTGGGACCTGTTAACTTTCGTCCAGCGCCAAAAACTTCCATTGCACAGTATGCCACTGGCAGCAGTGACTTACTACGTGATACATGCTGTGAATGCAACCATTGTTCCTCTTACATGCTGCTTATAACTTTTACAAGTTGCATTTAGGTATGAACAATACCAAGGAAGCTCTTTTCGAATGCCATAGCATAACACGCAATTTTTAACTGTAAACTACATAAAAATGATCAAAACTTTTCACCAACAAAACACCTCTAGGCATAAAACTGTGTCAAAATCTATCCCTTATGTACTCCAACAGCCGTTATTCTAAGATGGGATAACTGGCAGAAAAAGTAGTCAAAAAATGATCACATTTTAAAAATAAATTATATTAGGTTTGATTAAATCTCCTTTTGTTGGAGAGAATGGCTTACACCAGAATGCTTAGGTACACACTGGTTAGCATAGTTCATATTCTAGAAGCACCATTTTATAAAGGAAAAGAGTGGGAAGAAAAACTGAAAGGAAGGGAAAACACGTTGAAGCTATTTATGATTAAGGAAGAGGCAAATCCTCTTCTTATGTGACAGGGTTAGAATTCCAGTTGTCTTGAAATGCAGTGACAAATATAGGAGGATAATTATTTTTTGATGAATTTCTCTTGTACTTAAACTATTGTTTGTTCCAACAAAAAAGCAATCACAATGGAAATATTGAGCTGACTTGAGATCATTTGGCATTCCCCTGTAAAACACTATATCTCAATCTCACGTGTACAAATTGTTTTAAAATAAATGGACATTGAGAGTGATTTTTCAAATATTTTACTTAATTTTTGCCTAGAAAAATGCACGTAACACATTTAAGAGAGAATAAATTTAAGGCAGAAGTACACAATCAAGTATGCTTGAAGTGTGACATGTCAGTAAGAAAAGTTGTTTTTATTAAGTAATTTTTAAGGTGTTAACAATCCCACATACCTCATATTTATTTTGTGACAAAAATTGCTATACAGGTTTTCAGGGTTAATATTTCGCCAGTAGTGTATTTTCTAGCAATGAGTATATATTTAGTGTAATGGACATGGACATCTTTCCACCTACTCACAATATTCTTATTAATCACCATTAGTAAATGGTACAGTGTCATGAAATGAGACACGTGTTTACTGGACATGACTGCCGAACAACAATTTGATCTATTGTTGTTCTTTTTAGAATCGATAACAGCGATACAAAGGAATCAATACATACCAGTGTTGATTAGAGGAACATTTAAAATTGTTTTTCTCAACAGTAAATTTCTCATTTTGATACACTATTACACAAATTGTGGCATAGCATGAATGTAAATCTTCTGAGTAAATGCTGTAAATGCCCATTAAATTTAACAAGTGAATTTGGTGGCCATTTGATTGTGAAATAAACATCCCCTTTTGCCTCAGTAAACAGTATGTTTATTGCAGCCAGCTGTAATGACTTGCCTTATTCAGACTACTAGCCTGATTTTAATTATGTGCCACACCATTCAATTAAGAGATAACTTCCCGATTAATGTTTCTACATTCTTTTTTTTCAATTAGTAATTTATATTTTCTATCCAGTTAACAGTATTTACCCATTAGAATTTAATATCTGGTTAAAACAACTTGCTGTTCTTTGTAATGACATAGTAAAAATAAGCCAAAAATCTATATTATTTAGATACATTGGCTTGAGATTTCATCAAATGTTCATGAGTGGCATTTTAGTTCATTTGATGTATTCTTTTGGACAGTAGAACCCTAAGTAATGAAGTGATTGTCTCATTGATCTAACTCCTTGCTGTCTTGCAAAAGTAGGAATGTGGCTTATCTAACATAGAGAAATTTTCTGTTCGTTTTAAATTTTGGGTTTAATTGATAATTTAACTAACTGTTACTTATAATATAAACTGTGCCTGTGATATTCTGAGATATAATAATTATTTAAACTTATTTCTCAATATTTGATTTTGATATCAAATTGCACCACTTCGAAACCGGAGGCATTAATCCTCCAGGTATATTCTGAGTCATTCAATGGTGCCAAAAGTCTCAGTTTTTCTTCAATCAATTAAACAATTATATTTTAGGATATTATCATAGGATTTTACAATTACATTATGCCATGCTCATTTTTGTAACACACAATAGGCTTTGAAATTTAATATTTTATGTTGGTGTTCATGTAAGGTCATATTGTGTCTTTTGTTTGGTTTTAAATGACTTAGCAATATATTATGTTGCTGAGGATTACACGGCATGAAAAGAACATATTAGGAGCTAATGAAATGTACATGTTCTTCAGCTCTGCTATCTCTGAAAGCTACTTTGATCACCAATTCTTCACAGGAATGTTAGAGTTTTAAAATGCTGGACACATTTTGCTGGAACAACTTCTTTGATACTTATTAGAATTTATATATCACACATGACATACCTCATCTTAAGTAACCACAAGAGATTTCACTTTTCTGATATCTACAGTTGGTGCACATTTATTCTTTCTTTTTGTCTTCTTACTTAATGAACATGTGCTAACAAAAAAATTTGATAAAATAACACATATTGCTGCAACTTTAATGTTTTGCATGCTAAATCTGTTAAATTTTTTCCATGGTATCTTGATTCCTAACACTCTTCTTGGAACATTTATTCTGGTCATTTTTGTCTCATCATCATTTGTTTTCATGCCAGTGATTTATTTATGTTTTCCTTCAAATCCATTCACATATCTGAAGACCTCTCAACAAAAGATTAAAATATGGGAGTATTCATTTTTATTTCAACAAGGTGTGAGATGGAGATTTAAATTAGTTGTGTATTTTGAGACCTTAAGTCATGACAACTTTGTACTCACTTTTAGTTTTCTTCCTTGTTTGATTCGTTTTGAGGGCCACTCAGCCTTCCATTACTCCCGCAAAGCTATGCTATGTGTTATAAATAGAATTTTTGACCACATAAGAGTAAAGAGGATTCAGAGCAGTTTTTGTAGATGTGAGCAGTCTAAAAAAGGAAGAGCTAACCCATAGTTAGCTAAAAGTTATAGTTAGTTAAAAGGGCACAGAATGAATGAAATGAAAGTAATTTCAGTTTATTAGGACTTACTTACTAGGCTTTTTATAAGGACAGGTCATATCCATTAACCCATTGAAAGAAGCGAAATATCACTTATCAACGGCATATGATTACTAAGGATAGTAAGAGAGGAATATTGTCTTATCTCAGGCACTTTCAGAATGAACCTAAGCTGGGCCAATACCTTTCTTGTAATATTTATCATAATTTTGCTTCCTATACTGGCATCATGCAAACCAGGTCTCTACATAATTCCTTTGCTGGTACATACATGTGCTAATGTGTAAGGAGTGCATGATTTATTTGAGCCTGCTATTGTAGACATTAATTGATAGTGTAAAGCCTTTACTTTCTTGCACATTGTTAAAGCTTGAGGGGTTAATATTTTTCATAGCACTTTAAATTGCAATCATTATATATATTTTAACACATTAAAAGCACTGCTATTCTTTTTGTGCAGCAAAATGGATTTTTGCACGTACTGTGATGAAGTGGAGGACTAAGTTACAGCTAATGCAATTTGGTGTTCATATGCTTCTATCATCATTTTTGAGCTCACCCATCTAGTTACGACTGTTACATGTTGACATTTTTACAGTTGTATTAACTCCAAATTGTACTTACTCCTCACTTCAGGTTTTGTTTGGTAGATGTTTTCTTGTACAATTTGTACAACTGTTATGTAGTAGGAATGGGGTCTAAATTGTTATTTCTTTAATATGCAAATGTTTTGCAGGTGAACATTAATTGCATGTTTGAAGGATATTGTATTGTTTTTTTTTATTTTAGCCTTAATTTTCCAAGCATAGTAATGATTCCATATGCTTTCTCTGAGAATACTACTGCTTATTCCCATATTTCATCCTTATATATGTATTGCATATGTGTTTAATATATTTTTGTTTTGTGTGGTTCTTTAAGCTAAGCAACGAACTAAATCATTCTTTCTAAAGGGCTTCACATTTACATTAGCTTTGAGAATTATTATCACCCTTACTAAATACCATTTTATTGCTCATTTACTCATCTTCTAATTCAAAAATAAGTTTTATTTTGTAAATTTTAAAACTTTTTGTGCCCTAATTAAGAATCATTACCACAAACTGTGCCTTACCTAATCCCTGCCCCAAAACAAGCTGTGGATTCTGTGGTTGTACAAAAGATTATCCCCTTTCGCATTTGTAAAAAAAAAATTCTTTTGATAATTTATCAATAGAACCAAATAATAATACTAACATGGAAATATCATGATTTCAGTCTTTCCTTTTTTGTAATTTTGAGTACTGTAATTGCCTGTGATTAAACAAAAGACATTGTGCTTATTTGTAATAAGCTCTTATGCAGCTCATGACTCTAGTATGCATTGTAATTATAGGTAGTTGTTATAGTAACTACAAAATCAAGCTATTATTTCTCACTCCCTTGCCACCTACAAGTAATATCTTCTCTAAGTTGAGGCTTGCTTACCTTCAGAACTACCTGTACATGCAGACAACTAAATGCATCAAATATGTGTGTGATTATAGAGTAGTGTGTGATGGGCTGTGAATAAAATTCAAGACATTTAAAATAAGCTGGGATAATTTAATGGTAGAGAAACAAACCTGAGGTCTTCAGCTATAACATTGTATAAAAGGTTGGTATTTAACTTCGGAATGGAAATAGGAATTTTATTTTTGAATGTAGGTACTATATAATATTTTCGTTTCTATTTTGTATCTACCACTATGTGATAAATGAGAATGAAGAGAGTACAGTTACTTGCTAGGTATGCTAGGGCTACGTAAATGCATTATTCATTAGAAACTCAATTTTTCAAGGTGATAATAGCAGTTAATTTCATTGAAAAAGAGGAGTCAATGAAGAAAAATGATTTCTGCTTGCTTCCTTTGTAAAACTAACTGAAGTATATCAAGTTGTAATCTAGAGTGTCATATTCTTAAAGCTTCTTTGCTAAAGCCCTCCTAGGTCTCTCACAACACCGCTGCAACGTTAACCCTTTTTTACTTTTAAGTCTTTAAGTCTGTGGACTTCACATACAATAATGCTTCCCTGTGAGACATCATCTATGTAAATAAATGCATTTCAAATGCACATTCACACCAGCCGGTGAGAGAAAACAGACTGGACTTAACTACAGTGCTAAGCAGCTATGTGTCTGGTAGTCCTAAGTATGGAGATTGTACATCGGCTATTTGTCATGTCACGCCATAAACATGAATGTTTTGCGTAATTTTAATTATTTCAGATTATATTGAATAGCTTAAGACTTTAGATCAATCAATTTTATAAGTCTGATGTTAATTTTTTAGAAGAGTTATAGTTTTTTTGTGTTAAGATAAGAGAGATCATCTAATGGAAGGGGATAGAATGAGTTAATGGAACTGTTAACATCAATATTACATAATACTCATGGCCAGTTAATGGATTCCAAATAGACATCCAAGGATATGTAATTGATATTTCAAAAGTCATAAGCTGACTGAGTATAGGAGTGATGATTTTTATTGGCAATTATGAACAATTAGGGATTTCGGGTTGGCATTTGCCATAATTGATGGAAGGAACTATTGTCCCCTAAAGGAACTTCTCTGCCTCTTTTTATAAAAAAAAATCAGCACCCAAACTTTTCATTATGCTATGCAGTAAATTCTCATAATCCTCTCTCTGTATTGGAAGAAGCCCTAGCTCCTGATAAGAGTTAAGAAAATGGTGAATAATAATGTCAAATGACACCAAATTTTCCCATCATTTTGCACATTTTATCTATAAAAACAGTTCATTCAACCAAAAAACAAGTGAATGTTATACGATGAAAAATGAAAAAAAATACTGATAACTGTTAATTAAAAAGATGTTGATGAGTTCTGTCATCTTCATCATGATAGTAACCTCAACACTGATAATTTTACCCTATAAAATTAGTAGCCTGTAAGATAGTCTATCTTGTTCTCTGTGAATTTTTTTTGACCTTTTTACTGTAACTACCATTGTAAGCAACTTCTCTGTTTGTTCCGTTTTGAAAAACTACATAGGATGTAATCTTTTGTTATTATGAGCATTATGTTTCTTTGGCATTCAAAACACAGGATGAATGTTATCACTATAGTTCCCCAACCATTAAAATGTGCAGAGTGCACAGTATACATAAGATGAACATTCTTGATGGAAAAATATGGTTTATTTTTTATGATCTGCGTAATTATTTTTAAGTACAAGTTTGCTCATTTCATAAATCATGGTAGCCAATTTTTACTCTTAATTTAGGTGAAGATCTGTGGAGATTTGTAAGCTTACCTTACCTTTGAAGCTTCCTATAATCTATTTCTATTCTTTTAACATCTTTTAGGGCAAAAATTATGCTTAAAAATGTTCATTGAGTCTCTATAATTTTTATTTGAATATTTAACAAAATAACTGCTTAAACTGCATCTAAATTAATATTTTTGGCTTGGAGATATGTAGTTGGTCAATTAAGTCATTCTTTTATACAGTGCCCGCCTCTTATTGAAATTACTCTTAAATAAAGCAATTTCATTACTACAATACTTACTCACACACCCACTTGTGGTGATTTTGTATTTATGTGAAAAGAAATTCATACTTACTTTCTTTTGCGTGAATTATTGATTGATAACTTTTTGTTTTCATATTTTACCTCGATGATGGAGAAGTTGAGCATTATTGTAATAGCATTTGCATAGTACCATAACTTATTGATGTCAGTACACTACTTTGCATGCAAAGCCCATTAAGCTGGAAGAAATTACACTGGCTGGCTGTGAAACTGGTGGCAGAAAATTATTTTATTTAAGAATCAGGATAATATTTGTATAAATTTGGTGACAAAATATCAGGATAATTTTTGAATTGGAGTAGTTTTAATGAATAAGTTGTCATGTTCTTCTGCAAGGTCTTTAAATACGCTGTGAGGGAGCTCAAGTATACTCCATAGGGCTAACGTTGTAGACATGGGATATATATGTGTAGGAATTTTGAGCATGAGAATTTCAAAACACTCTCTCCTTATTGGAGGGGGAAATGTTGCCTCCAACATTTTGGCCTTTGATGCAGCATTGTTTGCTCTAGTGTCCCTTTTAAGTTAAGCATGTTGTATTCCTCCCTTCATGCCATCCCATTCTTTTCTTTTCTCACTATTTTCTCTTATCCAACAGTACTACTTCTGTCCATGCTTTTAATTTCCAGGTACTTTTGCATTATCGAACAAATCCTAACCCAGCTTTTTTCTGCCTCCAAGTGCCTTTCTGCCTTCAATTATCTTTCTTACCTACGTAGTTATTTTTTAAATCTATATGTCTTATTTTTCCCGAAGCAGTCATTGTGAAGCTTTTTTACATTCTATTCTTTGAATTTGTGTTCAGATTTCCTCTCATTTCATCCCTTAATTCTATTTTTCCTTGGTAAAAGCATATTTTGTGTAAACTCACTACTAAATCTAGCTCAAATGCTTAAACTTCCACTTGCTTTTATTAATGCCTTCACCTCAATATTTAACCCTTTCTGCTCCTTGATACTCTCCTTGCCTTCCTTTTCTTATATTTGATCTTATTCCCAAACTTTTCACTCTGATCCTCCAATGTGTTTTTGACCATGAATAGGAGAAATAAAGCATTTCAGGAGCTTGGGTGTTCCAATTCATGTACTTAAAGTGCATATCAACATTTTGTGGATACAAAGTGTTCACTTGAAAATGCCCCCTTTCAAAGGGAATTCCAAAACTCTCCTAAAAATCAGTACTAGCAAACATTACAGTTTTGTTACAAATACACTGAAATCTCATAGATAACATATGGCATATAGCAAGAAGCTCTTTACGATAAGCAAAGACTAGAGCACAATTTCTAATGTTTTATCTCAAATAACAGCTAGACCTTGTGGCCTTTGAGTATTGCAAATGGTGCCAAACATTTTAGGTTTTCACAATGAGGAATTTTACTGTTAAATGTTTTCCGCAGCAGCTACGTAGCTCATATTGTCAACTGTCAAGCTTTCATGGCCATTGCAGCACTCATCATTCGGATATTTTAATTGATTGGAAATTGGATGTAATATTCTGTATTTGCTGGTGTGTAGAACACAGTATTTTCCCATGAAATACTCCTAAAATATGGTATGTGTCTAAATGTGAAGGTAATCAAATTATGCACTGTAATTTCAGTAGGCTTAAAACTTTTGGTTCTTAGAGATACACCTACATGAATTATTGCATTTTGTCATTTTGCTAAGGAGTGGTTATGTATAAATCATTTCCATAATTTTTTCTTTTCTATAAAAATAATAATTAGCATGATATATTTTATGCTTCATTACTGAAAGAGGAAGAATTCCAGTAAAGTAGAATTCAGATCGACTAGCATTTCAAGGATACAGGTTATCTTAATATATGAATTTGTGATCAAAAATCACTTGAACCTAGATGGCAGTTGCTCCTGTGATTCAGTTGTGAATAATGACTAACGTCTTGAGTCATTCACTCTTTAATTTATTATATTTTGTCATTTATCTACTGTTTTAATTGTTTTAGCTTCGAAGGTGTTGTACAATGGAAAATAGTCTCATTGTTGCCTTACATTCTCTGCTTAATATTGATTTGATTTGGGAGTTAAGGTGCACCAGGGGTATGATCATGGATATTTCTTTCATATTTTCACTATTTTTATCAATAACTTGAGCTCATCCAGTGGTGTACAGCTCAGAGCAAGTGTTCTAATGAATTGCTTTACTAATCGAGATTGGTGATTAGAAGCACTAGGCAAATGTTGAAAAATTAGTGCCATATACTTGCTTTAATGAGCTCCATTACAAATATAGCATTAACCTAATCACACGTGTTATTAGGATTTGAGATCAAGCCCCAATATTCCCAGAAAACAGCTTTCAATGACTCGTGTATGGAGACTAAAAAAAAATAGCATAAAAGATGCCTTTAGAATATGAAGACAATATTATTGAACTTCATACGTGCCAATTAATGCAAGAAAAAGGGAAAAATTTGAACCTTCATAAATAATAAACATAGTTTAGTTCCCATTGACCTTTAATGCACCCCCAAACAGAACAGTAGATTCTTAAAGATTATTGTTATCTATAATAGTAAGTGCTGAATGTTGTTTCTTGTCCATCCATCCGTCCATCTGTGCGTCTGTCCTCCCCTGTCTTGGAAACAGTGTGTCCTAATAGATGCCATGAACTGCATTGTGTTTCTAGCACCATGAAAGGCGTGGGAAAACTATTTCCATTTTTGTAAAGGCCCGGGCTTGATTACAGCATTGGTTTAAATTAAGTTTTCCAATTTAATAGAGAGCAAGACATTTTTCTTCCACTAACTAAAACAACTATACATATGTTAATCGATTTCATTTGTTTTTTTGTGTGTTTAGTGGGAAAATCTTCACATTTTTTTTATTTATTGTAAGTTAAAAACTCGTTGTTTTTTTTGTTCCTTTGAGTGTTGCTAAGGCCATTGTCGCCTCCGAATGAAAACATCGATGATCATCAAACAGTTAGACCTAGATGGATGCCGTAAACTGCACTGTTTCTCACAGGGCTGTAAAGGAGTTGTTGCAATCAATTCATGAATAAAGATCGACCATATTTGTCTCAAAGATACGGGTTTAATATGATAATAACAAATCAAGTAAACTTTCATGTGGTAAAACTAAATGTATTTAAATGAGCTTTCACGGAGTTCAAATGGTGATTGTTTTAAGAGTTTCTTTCTGGATATGTCCATTTGCACCGAATTGGGACCTGAGCAAGAGAGCTGGGATGCTTGCAGAATTGTCATTAATTGAGATAGAAATACACGGAATGAAATTGAATGAAGTATAACCAACCCTCCCATTGAATTTCAATGGGCACCTCAGCTAGTTGTTATTACTTGGTGGCATGAGAAAACAAATTACACATTTATGTTGTCTTGCTGTGCAGATGGAACAAAATTGACTTTTTTGATTTGCAATATGAAAACTTTGCTCAAGAAGAGAACTGGAAATATGAATGATTTTTCTTCTTAATAATGTGTATAAAAAGGGGGTACATATTATATGCTGATAACACCCTATAGGGCAGCTAATTCATTATATAGTCAGGCCTCCGACCCTACCCCATCTCCTTGATGGTATTGGGGGTTGTCTCTGATGTGAGAGATGTTTAATGTCGCAATTGAAACTCGGTTTGACATGGAAACAGGTCCTCCAAAAAATGGACATAGACAGAAAATCCTCGATGATGAGAAACAATAGTATATCCAGATAGGACTGTGACGTGGGATTAAGTGCCAATCCAATTCATCCAATTTCCAATCAGTTATAATTTCCTGATAATGTACCCTGTAATGGTAATGAAAGCTCAACAACCTAAATGGTGCTCAATGCAGCGATTCCCAAAAATATTTATTTGTAAGGTGTCCAACTTTTACAGGAAATTGGAATAATGTAGTAGCATCCAATTATTTATTAGCGAGGGTGTGTTTTCCTCACAGAAATCACTCTAATTCTTGCACATAGAATCAGGGTGGCGATCGTCAGGGAAAACCTGGAATTGTCAGGGAATTTTGGAAATCTGGAAAAGTCAGGGAATAGTCAGGGAATTCTCGTATCAGTCAGGGAGAAACTGGGATAGAAGATTCTCGTTATTTTTCTACCATTATGTTTACCGGGCAGTCTTTCCCGCCATTTATTTCACCAAAACATTTCACCAACTAAAACTAATGTCCGTCGCCGAAGTGCATAGTATAAGCCCCGTCAATTCGTTGAACATTCAGTTGTGAATAAGTCATACAATGTATCCCTTTTGTATATCCTTAATGCGTTATTTGCCTAGTAGTGTTAAAATTCATGATCACCGTGTATTCTGCTCATCACAAGGAATCCAAGGCTAGGTTGTTCGGAATATTTAACCTGGTGTTTCTTTTTTTAATTTCCGAGACTCAGGTCGAGAGGTAACTGGAGCACACTATTTTGTAGTAAATATACGTGCTTGCAGTTGTAAATATATGAGACGATGATTATTAAAACGGTAATACAAGTACGATCACACGTGTAAACAAAATCTTACGTGAGATCATCTTCGATTTCCATACACCCGTTCTTGAGACAGTAAGAAGAGTCCTCCTCCCCTCCTCACCTTTCACGCTCGACGTAATTATTAAATGGCCGCCTTAGCTCCCTCTCGAAGCAATTTAGTTAGGTCACAAACCACCTCAAATATGACATTCCTAAATATAACGCTGTCGTTGCTAATTGCCTCCTGTTTTCGCTCACAGTGGCGCGATTATGTTTTGTTGGTATATACAAATATTTTTACATTTTTGGTTTCCTCTTACAATCAAGCCATCCGATTTTGATCCAGTCCAAGGACTTGGCTTTGGTTTGTATTTTTCGTGCAGCTTAGTGATACCTGTGCCGGAGTCCGCCAGTAAATTAGCCATTAACTTTCCCTTCGATGCCTTTTCAGTAATCTTCAACTTCCCAGAACTACAACTACACGTGTTTCTTTTTTTAACTTCCGTTAATTGTCAATTTGTAATTTTACTGAAGGAAACTTACACGGCCACGGGAATACGAAACACGGATACGCGAGAAATGTATTAAAAGTGTGTACAATTTGTGTGAGGGCTTAACTTGTGAAGGTTTAATATATTATTTCAATAGGTAGGAGGTTAAATATATTTTTTCATTCCTATAGCTTTTAATGTATTATTTCAGCTTTTAACATTTTCTGAGTTTTGATGAAAATTTAATTCAGCAGAAATAAAATATTCTGATAATAGGAGACTTTTTGGCGATCGGTCAGGGAAATTGGTAAAGCCATCAGGGAAAAGTCAGGGAATTTGAAAATTGGTTATCAGTAGCCACCCTGAGAATGCACTTCGGAGTAAAAAAGTGTATATTGTGAGATGGGATACAATGCTTTAAAAGAAACAGGATATTTAGAATGCCCCACTGAATGGCAATTGTTGTGGAATGACTGTTCAGAAGTGGAAAACTGATAGAGAAATATGGTCTCCTACACTGGAACTTGATCCAAAGGCCACTTGCCAGGCTTGAGTGCAAATCACCACACCACTCAAAATTCCTCATCCCAAGGGTGATTTTCAAGGGTGCTTTTTAGAACCAGTTCTCATGCTTTATTTTTGTTTATTGAAGACTATCCACTGTTCAAAGTTCATGCTGATATTAAAATATTGAGGTGTAGTTCCTATAGATCCTTCTTAGAATTGTCTTTGGATTCAGGAATCCTGGGTTGCTGAGTGATTGGCCAATCTTGGAAATATGTAGATAAGTTAGTAATAGTGGAAGAACTCTGAAACCTGTTACTCTCGTCTCCCATGTGAAACTAGGCTTGACATTACGCATTATAATTAAGGTAATTATGGACACATCATTCGAACATAGCAACATTGGTCTTGTCAGGAGAACTAGGAATCATTTCTTCTTTATAAAACTTTGAAAGTGTTATGTGATATGTTTAATTCATTTGAATGTGAGATTTTTGAAGTTAAGTCAGATGGAAGGTATATATGGTGGGGATTTATGATTCAACAAGTCTCTTGATATCAGAAGTAGTGAATTCTTTGAGTCAGTCATCAAATGCTCATTCTGAACTAATATTCCCTTTGCCAAGTTTGACTTTTTTTGCCCTTATCACAACATTGCATGCTATGCAGTGTGTTATTGTATGTTATTGCTTGTAAACTTCTTCTTCCTCCTGGTAATGTTTTGCTGTCATTGATATGCTCTTGTAAACTGTTGTAAATTTTGTAGCTACAAGGTTTAATGTCTTTCCTTGCCTTCCAAGCTGTTTCTTGTTGCTAGTTCATATTTTTTAAACCAGTGCTATTCATGCCTTCTATAACCTTACCAATTTTTCTTTCATTACATACCAATCATGCCAATTAAACTACTTATCCTTGTCAATTCAGTTCACATTTTGTAGTAAGTTGTTTGTATTGCTCAGTCATCTAAACCATTTCTTATACATTAATCTCTGAATCAGTGATAAAGGACATTTTAGAATTTTTGCACATGTGAACAGGTTTCCTTTTCGTTAATATTTGAATTTGAGCTTCCCTTACCACTGCTCTCATTCCTTTTTGTAGGAGTGTGAACAAGAGTTGACCCAAAAAGGGGAGATGGTGAGTCGTCTCCAGGCAAAGACTAGCCAGATCGGACAAATCCTCAACAACTTAGAGCGTTACAACCACTTGTTAAAAGATGGAAAGGAAACGCCCAACGCGACTCAGCTAAAGGGCCAGGGCCCACGAAAGTAAAAAGCTTTCTTTCAATGGACTACATTTGCTCTTATGGGACACCAACTTACATGTATCTTTCCCCAAAAATATTTAGAAGGAGTGTAGTTGAGGCAAAAAGTCAACAGCAACTGCTACTAAATTATTTAGGCAGTGTTTGGATGTGTGCTACTTGAGTTGCACTTTGTGATGCTGAAAAACATGTAGAAGCCATTTGTCTAAACCTCCAGCAGCTTTGAAGATACAAAACAGTTTCACAGTGTATTTGTCATAACATAGCATATTCATATTTACTTGGAGACAACTGACTAACAAATAGTTATGAATCTAATTCAGTGCCTGAAAATGTTTATATAAATTTTTTAGAGGTTACTAATGAAACATTGTTTCTATCTTGTGTTTTTCCTAATAATTTCTATAATTGTTTGTGAAATTATACCTTTTGATTAACCCTTTTCTTGTCTTACTTATTATTGCTTTGACTAAGAAATGTTCACAATTTTCTTGTTTTTGTTCCATTAATCATCTTTTGGTGAAATGATGATTATTGTATCAGGAAATCTTTTGGGTGTTTGTTGTAAAAAGGTAAAGGTCTTGTAGAAGGTTTTATAAACATGATTGCCTGCTCAGTAATGACTTGCATAACATGAATTAGCTTGGTGTTGACTCTTCACTCAGAATCATGAATTTGGTTGAAGTGTATGTTACTTCTTAGCTATCATGCATAATATATTAACTTTCTTCCCTTGATGAGGCTTTTCGACAACTTATCACTTCCTTTTTTCTCTATGTTAGTTTTCATTCTTTTCTGTTGCACACTTACTTGCTATCTGGGGATTGAATTCACTCACACATAACACATCAGTTAAGATTCTCATTCACGAACATTCTATTTCATAACAGTTTTTTAGACGTTCTTTTATGTTGAGCCTGTTAATTTAGCAATGTGTTGGAAGTCCTTGATTTGTGATATACTACTACTTGTTCTCCAAGTCTCTGGTATGTCAGTCAGTAGTTGTTCTGCATAATTGTTTGTTATTATCCTCTGTCTTCCTTGATGAGTTGATAATGTACTTAATGGAAACGTCATACAGCATATATCAATTATTTGAGGATACTGTTGTTTGCTGTTAAATAATTCGCAGAAATGACAGAATGTTATCTGGGAACAAGAATACATGTTAAGCATGTCCTGTTATTTCACATTTCTTGAACCCTTAGATTCTTTGAAACTCACCCATTAGCATTAATTGTCTTTTGCCATTTCATTCTGTGTTATTATTTTTTGCATATTGAACTAGCTGTATAGTTCATCATTTCATTATTTTCTCCGAAAATGAGGGATCTTATCATCTTTTCCTTTACAATACTAATAAAATTTCCATCGTGGATAAAATTTAGTGGAAGCTCTTCTGAAAGTTATCTTCACAGTTCTTGCAGTGCTCAGAATAATGTTGTTATGAATGTAGAATAATACTGATTGTATAGGCTGATGAACTGTAAGCTGCACATAGTAAGAGTGAGGAGTGTGACTTATCCCTAAAAATAACTGAAATCTTGGTCAGCTGTTTGCTATTTTAAATGAGCTAGCCAGCTTTCCTGGGGAAAATAAAATGTTTGTAATGAAATTTCATCTTTTAAGCCAAAGTGATTTTCTAATAATCCCTCCCTCCTTTTGGGGAGACCAAGTAAGATGCAATTTTATGATAAAATTAACTGGCTGTTTAGTGTAATGGGAGGCATTTTACTGCGATCCATAAATGGAGAGTAAAAATAGCATTCTGCTGGTGCTAAATAAGTTGGTTAGGCATGAATCAAGGACTTTCTACATACTATAATCATCCATGCTAGGAGGTTATGTTTCTTAAAGTGGGAAAAATAATTTATCTTCATTATTTAATTTTTAGTTGATATCACTGCTGCTTAATAAGATGTTTTGGTTTCCCACGAATTACTTATATTGCTGCTAGGCTCAATCCTGTATTCTGTAAACATGAAGTTCTTGAGCTGCTACTATGTGTTGCATTCCAGGAATGTGAAAGTTCTCTAAAACACAAAACTGAGCTTATCAACAAACTGGAGAGTAAGACTTCCGCCATGGCTGACACCATCCAAAAAGTGGATGAAAAGTAGGTATTTGTTCTGGGAGTTAAACTAAATGTTCCTATGCAGCTTTTTAAAGACTATTATTGTAAGATTAAATTTTATAAGAAATGTCTGAATCAGAATGGGGTTTCATTTACAGATATTCTGATTTTTTTGTCTTGGGTCAATGATGTTCAATGGTGGATAGTGACAAAAAATAATGGCTGTACAGGTTGTGTTTGTGGCACGTAGAGACTGGCAATATTTTCAGAAAAATTGTCTTTTATTATTGTTTGTTACAAATGAAATAAGTTTATATGGTTGGTTATTTATTGAATTTTTATATTTAGCCCATTTGAAAGGCTAAATTTAATTTTCAAACATGGTTAGATATTGCCTTTCAGGTTTCATGTTGTAATTTAGCTGAGGGCATTGTAGTGAATATAAAGTTTAATTATGAGTAGATTTTACAATTGTGTTTTCTTGCCAGCTACTGAACTGTGTACTATTTCATGTAAGCTGGTTCACTGCCAGTTTCCATGAAAAAATTCTTGCTTTACCAAGTTAATCAATAACATATTACCATTGGGATCATATTTACTATTAGTATGGTGGTCATTCTGAATTATATTACAATGTGAGTTATTGTTTTTTCTCTTTTGCTTACATCAATCGTGTTACACATAATTCAGTGACTTAACACACTCAACGCAGATGCCTTCCATCCATGTCGCAAGGTAGTGAGGCATACCTTGAATTCAAGGCATCCACATTGAATGTGTTAATCAAATGGTAAACCACCTATTGAAAAGACTTGCATATATTTTCATCAAGTCATCCAATCATGATCAAAGCTGAGGCGAAAATGAATAGGGGTGGAAGCGCACCTTTGTAATATAATAAAGTAGAAAAGGAGCTCTCTATTTCTGGAATTACAATTCCCTGATTATTTCCTGGGGTGGAATATAAAATGACCAGGTGATCAATAATAAACAAATAACTAAGACAGAGCTGGTTTAAGTCACTTGTGATCTCAAAACATGAAAGATTAGTGCTTTATGGTTTTACTTCATTGTGTGTTCCACACATATATAATAATGTTACCTTTATGCTGTAAATGTTATCAAGTGGCTGAAATTGATGGCAAACCTTTACTAGAGGCAGCTTCTTTTATATGCATTTGTGGGCATACTTAAAACATTTAAGACTGGTAATATTTTAATTGAAAATACCTGATAACAGAGAGCTGTCTTTCATTAATCCATGTGTGTTTGAGAATGTTTTCCAATCATATCAGCCTGGAGATGTGCAGAAAGATGTCACATTATGAGTTCCCATATTATTGCCACATGCCTAGTTTAAGTCATTGGAGTACCTATGAAGAAGGTGATTCAAGTTCCCTTGTAAGTGCTTGTCCTTATTTGTAAACCTCTCCAAGAAACCAAAATAAAATAACTGAAGAAGAAAGAGGTGGATTATTTGTTGATTAGATCAGTAAATGCCAATCTTTGCATTTCATATTTTATTTTATATTATTTGGGTTTGCCATTCATTTCTGTCTTGCTAGACCCAATAACTTTCATTTTATATCCATTCTTTTCATTAATTGTCTTTCTCTCAACACAAAGCTTTTAATGCACAATTATCTCCTGAAATTAAAAACTTCAGCATTGTGTATTGAAAGCTTTTTTTCATGTAAAAATCATCTTAGATTTTGTACATATGCCATTTAATTAACTTAATAACCATAAATATGTTTTATTTGAGCTTATTGTCTCAGTCCTCATTTGTCATGTTATGTGTGCTCATTCTTTGATTAACTTTTTGGTTCCAGTAGATTTTAAGTAGTGAAGTATGCGAGAGTACTTCTGAATAATGGTATATTGGTAAAGGTTTTGTTAAACCAAGCAATCTTGCATCACTTAGTTATGTGGGTTTAATATCTTTTATCTCTCATAGGAGTGATAGAATTTATGTGATAAATAAGAAACTGCATCTTTGGAACTCTGCACAATAATATTGTCTTTATAAAGGTATCCAATGTGGAAATTTCATAATGAAGAAATTCTAATACAGATGATGCATCAGCATTGAAATTTTTTTACTGTAATTAGTAGCTTTTGGGCTAACACATTACAAATTGTGATGCATGGCCATGAAATTATTGATGCATTTGATAGTTGCTCTATCCCTTAGTCAGACTTCACTAAACCTAATTTTGATTACTAACCAATTTCATGCCATCCTTGTACTCTTGGTCTATCCTGTTAACCCTCCTGAATCTCTGACTACCCCAAACCTTCCCCTTGAATATTCTATCTCATATCAACTCCTTATCACATAATTTTAGCGGATAGTAATATGGCATCACATTGCCTCTTGAAGCTAGGATGTATTTTTAAAGCTCTCTTAAGAGATGTTCATTTGCATTGTGGTTATACGTCTGTCTTGTGCTATTTTTATGATGCCAATTTTTGGGTTTTCTAGAAATAGGTGAACAGGACACACCATTTTGAATTCAGCTGTATCAACATTAATTTTAAGGTGCAGTTTCAAGTGAAAGGTGGCCATAGTTGCCAATTTTTTAATTCAATTCCAAATTTAATTTAATAGTTGCCAATTTTTTAATTCAATTCCAAATTTAAGCAGAAATGCATGCTTAAGTAGTGACTTTTATAGGAACTAGATTTATCAGTTTATTTGGTGATAACTTTTTTTTGTCCTCTGTGTTTTGGTAATCCCATGCAATTGGCAGCTTAGTCATTGTAAATGGGGCATGAATGTGAAGTTACCCCTTCTTTCTGTCTGGAGATCTAATGACCTGAGCTCCTTTTGGAATATCTAAGATTTGCATCTTTTTTTCTTTTTGGATACAAGGTGTCTTTGGTGCCATTTGGCTCCCTGTCTCTTGGCTCTTTTAATTGGCAGTCTATATTGCCTGCTGGCCATCTCTTTATGTTTTATAAAGACTACTTAAAGTTGAAGGGAAAGTTCAAGATCATCATTAAAAAGATGTTGGCTACAAAACTATGTTGTGAAAATATCAGCTGGGTAACTGAAAATATCTCCCTTTAGAATCTGTAGCTTCACAATCAGTGCCCTTCAGATCCTATCAATCTTCATCATAGTTTGAGTGATCTGTAGTATGTTACATATTCCACTAATGTTTCACCCAAAAATTAATCTTTTATGTCAGCCAGGTGCTCCAGTGAAGCTTTTCTTTCTTTTTAAATGAACAATCGTATACCATTGAATTTTGGAAGTGAAGTTTAGTTTACAGTAGCTGAAGACAGCCTTATAAAAGAGTGAAGAAAAGAAATTTTTCAATATTCCCTTTGTGTCAGTCATCTAAACTGTTTAGACTACTCAAGTATTTACATAAATGAAGAAAAAATGTCATCTCCTTTTAATTCTTGATGTGAGTTACAACAGTAGTATGAAACATAATTTAATTTTTGTTTTGAAGTTTTATTAAGATGACAACTTTGTATATCAAAATGTCAGCTAACTCTTCACTTGTTTGAAGCGTGCTGAACATTTATTATCTGGACTTTACATATTGACAGATAAAATGAAAATTGCAAAGCCACTTTTTAAGGCAAAGATGTTAGAAGTTATAAAATAATATTTTATAAACTAATTATATAGTTAGTACATGTAATAATCATATAATCCTTATTTTTACTTCAATACTACAATCTAATCAAACTTGTATTTAATTTTTATTGGTGTATGTATCAATTATGGCAATGTTGAAAATTACAGATGGGACTCGTAAAATGTTCCTCCTCATGAGGTTGAATAGCGATTTTATGAATTTTTAGCGCGCAGAATACAGAACTTGATTTTTCATTATAATGCTATATATTGGCAAGAGATGTGAATACTAACGCTGTACAGGACAAGAAAGTTATCAGTTATCTATAGGCGGATGAAAACTTGAATAGTTGGTGAATACTGTTATTCCCTCTGTTAGTCCCCTTGTGCTATTTTTCTGGTGCTGCATGGAACCTTTTTGCCACTAATTTCTCATCAAGCAATAAGTGCGGTTCATTGTAACTGTTCAGGCCTTCAATATGTTTTTGGGGTCTTTTTTTATTTTAAAAATTGCAAAAATAGCTCACAAATTGCTATCTAGGAACATTTCAGGTACTGGGAATGTCTTCAGATTCATGGCTTTTTTCTCTGTGAAATTCTTTCCCTAGAGTGCCTCTCAGAGGGTAACTTAGTTGAGGCTGATTGTTGCCAGATGCCAGTCCCTTGAAAATTTTAATGTTGCAACCAACATTTACAGCATATATATTTCAGTGAATGGGATATTATTTTGCTCAAAAGAATTTTCACTTGATTTTGAATGAGCTGAGGCAGTTAATAATACTTTAGTGAGAAATGGTGTGCATCAAAATCTGTCAATTTATCCAAGAAATTACGTAGCATCTTTTAGTTACTCATATTCTTGGCTTTCACTGGTCTAGATTAACTGCATTTTCTCCATACCACTTTGTGTGAAACGCAGACGAGAAGATAATGAGCGAGTGTGTCACACTTTGGAAGAGAAGTGCCGCCTACTTTGCAAGCAACTTTCAGAGAGCGAGGAGCGAGCTCGAACAGTTGAAGGTGAGCTGAAGTTGGAGAGGGAAATCCACAGCGCATTGCAAGAAACTTCAATCCGAGACAAGGAGCAGCTTTCCCTTTTGAGTCGGGAAGTGTCACAGCTGAAATCAATGGCCGCGGTGAGAAATCCTCTGCTTCTATTTGATTCTAAAATAAATCCTTAAGATAAAATGTTGTAAGTTAATCATGATGAGTTTAAGTAGTTAAAGTAATGTAAAGAAATGAAATATGTGCAGTATTTTGGAAAAAATTCATTTTCTCATTGGTATAATTATCATGAAAAGTCATTGAATGGCTTTTATAATCTTTAGTATTGAACAAAGACTTTGCATTATTGAAATTTTTAACAATTTTTAGGGTTATAGGCAAGCAAATTTTGAAGTAAATAAGCTTTCTGTAATTAGTTACTTAGTTACTGAGTATATGTTTATGTTTTATTTAACTTGAATGTAATAATTTTGTTAAAACTTTCTATCTTTATTTTCCCACTTTTTTAGTTATTTATGTGGAATTGCAGCATGTTAAAAGCTATGGAATAGAAATAAAATGTAACTTCCACATAAAATTTAATATGCAACCCAGATTTCTTCTGTTACTATAATGAAGCAGTTCCACAAATTGGATTGATACAATTAACTATAATATATGCAAATTTGTTCTTTGGTGATGATATAGGGCTAATGGATTCAAGGTATTTTTGAGGTTTGGGGGTATCTGTAGAATAATGAAAGGGACTTTGATAGGAGGGATGAGGTACTGTTGTTATTTTTTATTACGGGGAATAATTAATTGTTTAAGGAGGATTTGAATTTGTAGGAGCCTGGGAAGTAAGTGGTACAAGTGTGGGTTGGAAGTGGTGGTTCTGGGTTTGGCAAGAGTGTAAGTGTAGGAGGAAGTCATGGGTGTCTTATGTAGGAGGGTAGGGCCTGCACTGTTGGTAGTCAAAGAAGACAAATTCTTTGTGTGGGCATGGGAACTAGAGACAATAGTCTGGATGGCAAAGTTTATGAAATTTTGGTAAAAGACTTATGGGGTTCTAGGATTCAGTAGGGAAAGGGAAGAGATATCTATTGGGGAAAGTCCCTCATCAAGGATGAAGTTCGAAAGATGAAACTTTTTTCATTTTGGAATTGGAGGGTAGGGTCGTTTTCAAGGGGTGTATAAGAGGAAGTGTTGCTTAGCTGATGCAGCACTTCACCATTGTGTTGAGAACCACTATGGTGAAGCCCTTGTTATCCATTTTAATTACAATTTTTTTGTTGGATCATAGTAACTGGAGTACAAGCTGCTCATCAAATTTTAGATTATGTTTGAGCTTAAGGGATTTCAGGAAAGAGGGATCAGATATTTTACTGAATAGCCCATTGATGAAGGTTTCCACTGGATTATTTGAAGGGAGAGGATTTGGTTGGTGGATGGGATGATAATGAAATTTGGTAAGGGAAGCGTTGATATCTGTCTGAGAGGGAGCACTATTTTTAGACTGCCAAATAGCTCGCCATCGAAGATTTTGGGTGAGGTTGAAAATATTGGTTAGTAAGTAGACTCAGCAGTTAATTTTTGGATTATGGGGAGGTGATAATCCTTTCTTATGAATGGTGAGTCTAGGTTCTGAGAGCATAGTGATGGAAAGGTTTCTTCAGAATAGAATATATTCATTATTAAACTTGAAGCAAATGCTATAACAAAATTAAATTTAAATTTGGCTCAGCAGAAGTTATGGAATACAATTTAACAATTAAGGTACTAGATGCAAATATTATGAACACAAAGAATTGAATACAATATATGGATACAAATATATTGGTACAAGTAATTGGTAACAAATATGTTGATATATACAATGATTAGACACAAAATTAAGGATTGAGGGATAGACAAAGATACTGAAATGCATTATCAGGCTGTAATTTAACAAGATCATAATCTTTCTGCATTGAAAAAAGACATGAATTACACACTTTTAAATGGTTCAATGGAATGGAGTTTTATGTTCTCGGGCAAATAATTCCAAAATTTGGAGGCATTGATTAGAAAAGAGTTAAGATAAATATCAGTTCTGGAAAAAGGAAAACATAGAGAATTGCTGTTTGTATGTAATGTCTTCTGGGTAATTTCTGACATGGCCTTAAACATTGCTGTCTCATCATCCTTCTTAAAAATATTAAATAGGTGGTAGAGGAGTTAACCCACCAAAGATTACACAAGCTGGAAAATAATACACACAAATTAAACAATGCATAACACCTGTGTTAGTTTGTGGGAAAATCAATTATTTGCCTTCGACCAAAGACAGACAACATTCACTACACTCACTAATACTTTTACTGGAGTTTTTTGCCTAATTAAGGAAGTAAGAGTTATGAACACCCAAGTACTCACTTTGCCATTGTTTATGGGAATAGAATTCTGCACCAGGGATAATCGTAGAAACAGCCACACATCCTTTTAGTGTAACCTTATCACAGTTATTCGGAAACTACCTAAAAGAAACAAGCTGTTAGATGACACAAAATACAGTTTTATGGAGAAGTGAATATCACTCCAGGGCCTAAAAACAGAAACACTCTATCTCTTCTCATTTAGCAGAAAACAAAGTAGTACTGAAGAGGAAACTTCAGGATATAGGAAACACTCCCACACACAAAAAACCTGATTCCAAGAGAGTAGTGTCATAAAATACAGGCCAAGGCCTAAGTCAAAGGAGGACAAGAATAATTACTAGATAAAATAGTAAAAGGTAGGAAAAAGGGGAGGGGATGCAGAGAAAAGGAGACATGAATATGAGATGAGTGTACTTATTTTGGCCTTGAGGTGTGGCCCTTGTCAGTGTATTGAAAGCAAACTGCACTTTTGACCCAAGGTTGTAAGTGTATCAGGAACAGGACTTCCTAAAGTATTTAGCAGAAAAATAGGGGGGGAATGAAAACATTTTGGCTTTAGAGGAAACTGATGGAGGTGGAGGAGGAAAGTGAGATGGAGTTCTGAAGGTATTTGGGTTCGGGAAGGGATAGGGGGAAGATTAATGACCATTGATTGGTAAACAGTGCATTTACTTCATTTACTGTTAACTTCTTTGTAATAACCTATACATACTTTTTATTCTTGAAAGGGCTTTGAAGTAGGTAATTGAGCATTTCAGTTATTCTTTAAATTTGCCTCGCATTTTTTTAGCCTAAAAAATATTTCAAAATTTGTCATATTCAAGGAATATTTATGAAGGATTTTGGGTTTCAAAGGATGTTCATTTATTTTTAAGTATCCAGCTTTAAGTTCTTGGTTTATTTAGTGCTTAAATTTACTGAAAAGAGCAATTCCATGCTTGAAATTAGAGTTAAATTAGAATTTCATGTTGCATGAAACCGAAGTGAAATGACATTAAGTCAAGGTCATTATTTCAGCTTTCTAGTATCCCCTTTGTACTTCTAAACAATATCGTAATTAAATTATGCCTCATAGGCTGAAGTTACATACATACATTTTTATACGTTCAGTCAAATGACATATGTTGATGTAATGGGCATTTCTTTCTTATGTCAAGTTAACTGATTTGGATGATGAGAGGTTAGTACTGTCAAATTGAATTTAATTGGAATATAAGCCTTCTGTACCACCCTGTTCAGTCCTTTCTTTCATCATCTCTGACTTTACCTCTTACCCCCTACCAATAGGCAAACAGTTTGCCTATTACTGTGTGCCCCTATTATTCCACTACCTTTCCTCTCTTTATCCTCTAAATCAATTCGTCTTATGTATCTTTCCTAGGCTTAAAATTGAATGCATCCCTTGATTGGAGAGAGAATATTAACTTTACCTCCAAAAAAGACTCGTTATGTCTTCATCCACAGATTTTTAAATATGCATCCCTTGATTGGAGAGAACACATTAACTTTGCCTCCAAAAAAATATCTCATTGTATCTTCATTCAGAGATTCTTAAGGAACACTGTCTCATGCAATATAAGATGGTGTTCTTTAGTTTACTCTTACTTGTACAACAATATCGTTTTTGGGATCATTTCACCCTTACAAAACAAGTATTAATTTTACAAAAATGTGCAGTGTGAGCAATTTTAAACTTAAAACCCAAAGCCTTTCTTTACTTAAAATGGCTTGCTGACTCTGCCAAGTATTTTTATGCTGAATTGTGCATTATTTGTGAAAACACTCCTTAATTACTTCGTAAACAATAGTAATGTGCATTCCCATTGTATAAGATCAAATTGTGATGTGCATATATTTCCTAATAATAGCATTCAACATTAGAATAGTTCCACGTATCGGCTAGCAATGTTTTACAACTATCTTCTAAGTCATATAGAGAAAATTAAGAATGTTGGAAATCTCAAGAAGGAATTGTGTAAATAACTTATTCAGAAGAGGTACTATTCACTGTCTGAGTTGGAAACTCCAATAAAAACTCGCATTTATTTGATGTGCCCTATGATTTGTACATATCCCACAGATAAAATTATTATTATGTGTCCTTTATCTCTCACTCTTTCTTCCCTTCATGACTTCCATTCCCACCATTGAAGCCCTTTTCCCGACTTGAAAGTGTATCCTATAACCATCCAACCTCCCACTACCCTAGAGAGGAATGGAGATTTAGGGATGTAGATTTACTCTCAAATAGGATTAGGTAAAACATGAGCCAAATCCATTTTTTATGAATTTGGCTCGTGTTTTCTCTCCATGTTATCATGTTTCGCTTCCACTCCATATTGCTGGAATCTTCAGAATTAGGATTTATGTAGCTGTGTTCAGTTCTGTTGATATAAATGTGACTACTATAGTGGAGGGTTGTATGGCAGTATTTACCTAACAAGAGGGGGCTGAAACATGCTTCCCATAAGGCCACTTTACACGGTACATTTTATTGTACAAAGGAATGTATGAAACTGAATGAAATTGTACATTTGCCTGAATGGAATTAGAACAGGTTCAATTTTCTATTCAGTCATTCAGACATTCGCACAAGCATTCACACAATTTGTGGCTTTACAGGGTACAAATTTTCCTCATACAAACGTTTGTACAAGAAATTGTATTAAAAAATGTACCGTGTACAACGGCCTTTACTTAGCACCTGTGAGGAATTCATTAACAATGTGATATTCACCAACGTAGGGGCATAAAAATAACATAAAGTCATAAAAATGGAACTTCTCTTTGCACTTCGGCAGGACTTAGTTTTCCTGAAGATGGAAGAGGGGTGCAAGACCATAAGGTTGCGAACCCCTGTTTTATCAGACAGATAGTGGAATAGGGAGTGAACAGAGGTATGAGGGTAAGAAACTTGAGCATTATACTTGAAATAATGATTTTTTCATGTTCCAATAGAAATATCGTTCACTACAAGAGGAGCAGTACACGCTGAGGGAACGATGTCGGGAGCAAGAGCAGACATTGGAGGAACTGGGAGCACAGCTAAGTGACTCAAAACTTCGTCTCGCGGACATGCAGGAGGAGGCAGCTGTGGCAGCAGCTTCTGAAGCTCCTGGTGTAATGCCACACATGGAGTGTGGTCCAACATCTGTTTCTGGAGCTCCATGGGCATCTGATAAAGCTACCAGTCGCTGTAATGCATGTTCCAAAGATTTCGGATTTGCTCGTCGTAAGGTATGCCTTTTCAGCTTTTTATTTCAGGGAAAATTGGTTTCGATAGATAGTTTCAGATGCATGATTAATTTTATTTTTGACCATTCTCATCGGTACAGCTGTAAACGAAAAAACTTTCCACCTCAGAGGCTGAATTTTTGAAAGTCCTGAGTTAAAGGAGATTTGACAACAATGTTGTCCCTCACCCCACGACGAAGCCACCAAGGACACCAACCAACCCCTCCACGTCATACAAACTAGGAATCAGTCGTTTGTCCCCTCTTCTCATGCAAGATGTGCTTTATCGCCTTCACTAGACAAGCTGATCATATTAAGGGCAGAATTATCAACATAAAAGAGAATGTTGATCAAATCGCACTTATACCACCCGGAACTAGAAAATTTGCGATGCTATTTAGAGGAAGCGGAACAGAAACACGATAGTTTTGAAAAAGTAATTGAAGGACTATATGAAAGTGATGCACATTTTGATACGGAATTTGATAATACTGCTGTTGGAATTTATACCAATGAAATATCAGAAACTTTTAATGAAATAAAGGGAATGATTAAGAGATTGCTGAAAGCAGAAGAAAATCTGAACGCAGGAAACAACGATAATGATGCTGCCTCATCTGTGGTTCCCTCACCTAATGTCCCAGTGAGACTACCTAAACTTGAACTGCCTCATTCTTCAGGTGATTTAAACAGCTGGATTTATTTTTCGAATTTATTCGACAAGACTATCAATCGCAATGACAGTCTCTTGGATGTAGAGAAATTCCAGTATCTTCTCTCTTCTCTTCGAGGCAAACCCCTAAATGTGGTCCAGGGTTTACCTATCTCAGCTAGAAATTATCAAGTAGCCTAGGACTTGCTTTTCAAAAGATACCAAAATGTACGGCGGTTAGTGTGTCATCATGCAAGCAACGTTATAGATTTGCCTAATGGCTCTGTAAAAAGTATACGCGATTTCTGGAATGTTTTATCTGAAAACACGCAAGTTTTAGTCGCCTTGCGATGTGATATAACTTCTGAGTCTACTTTTGTTCACACTATTACTTCGAAAGCTGAATCCGGAAACTAGAAGACATTTTGAGGACATGAAGAATACGGAAAGTGAAATACCTTCAATCAAAGACTTGATAGAAATCTTAGAAAAAGAATGTTCTCACTTGTAGGTTGCATCTTGGAGGACCTGCCTCACCATCATCGTTGTGTGTCGCTTATCAGGTCCAACTGATAACCAAAAGTATCAAATATCACTTTTTGCCTTTCCGCAGGCAAATCCCTCCCACCTTCCTCTTTTCACTCTCTCCTAGCAATTCGCTCTGGCTAGTGCCTTACGAGAACCGTTAAATAGGGACATTCAATTACTAAGGGTGGGAGGGCCTAAACATCATTGCAAATGCAAGGTGGGAGGAACCATTCTTTCATTATGGAAAGTGAAAACGATGCCCAAACATTATACATACAGGAAGATTTGAGATTTCTTAATTTGGTCAGAGATAAGAAAAGGTCGGGTTGTATACATCTCGAGAGACCGAGGGGGAAATATCTCTACTTCTGATAGATGAAACCGATTTCCTAGTCTCTTTGATCTTTGATGATGTGTGCTTTTATAATTCTCCAAAAAATACTAATACAAAGTAAAATGATTATTTTTTACCCCTCTACACCTAATACAGGGTGCGGCAGAATGACCTCCCTGATTTGGGATGAAAATAAAAACCAAACCAAGCAAGACACAAGAATAATGTATATTTTCTATGTAGTGCATACAATGCAGTTTTAGATTAATTACTTTTAAAAATGACGTCATTTAATTGTTGACCATTATTGGCAATACACTGTTTAAGTCTCTCCCAGTAATTTTCCATGACTCTGTGGGTCATTTCGGGTGGAATAGCAGCAACTTCTTGTGTAATTGCCGCCCTAAGGGCTTCCAGAGTTTGAAGACGATGTCGGTAGACCTTAGATTTCAGGTATCCCCAGAGAAAGAAATCGCACGGGGACAAATCTGGAGAACGAGGGGGCCACCCTATGTCACCACGCAAGGAGATAAGGCGCCCAGGAAACATTTCTCTCAGAATTCCGAGAGATTGACGAGAGGTGTGGGATGTCGCACCATCTTGTTGGAACCACACATTTCCCTTTCCATGTTCATCAAAAAGATCACCCAATTTAGGCCTGAGAAAGTTCTCAAGCAGTGCACAATATCGAGCGGATGTTACCGTTACAGTTACACCATTCTCTTCAAAAAAGTACGGACCCCATACACCAAACTCAAAACGGCACACCACACTGTAACCTTAGGACTGTGGAGCGGTCGTTGGTGAAGTTCCCGAGGGTTATTTTCTGCCCAATATCGGAAATTTTGCTTGTTGACCATTTCTGAAAGGTGGAAATGTGCTTCGTCCGTAAAGAGAAAAACGTTTCTGCGAGAAAGGTTTCGAAGTTCTCGACATAAAGCGGTACGGGTTCCACAATCTTGTTCACTCAGTTCTTGTGTGACTGCAATTTTGTACGGGTGCATTTTGAGTTCTCGGTGCAGAATTCTCCGAACACTTCGGTCCGATAGCTGTAGGGCAGCCGCATGCTTCCGTGCAGAACGCCGTGGAGATTTTTCAACCGAAGCTCTCACAGCAGCCACATTTTCCAGTCCTGTTGCAGTCCGGGGACGGCCAGGAGATGTCCGCTTTAACGCACTACCTGTCTGTCTAAAGTTTGACACCCAATTGCGGATTGTTTTTTGATCGGGAACGGGATCATGACGAGCGAGCAAAAAGGGAACACGAAAGGCACGCTGTGACGAAATCAACGATCCGCCATTTTGGATAAATTCCTCTACAATGAAAGCACGGTGTATTCCCGACCACGCCATGCTGTAAACTGCAAATGGCATGAGCAGAGCTGTCTTTATACCCATGCGCCACCGCAGTACCCCCACCCGGCCCCTGGCAACAATGCTTTCAAATCGGGGAGGTCATTATGCCGCACCCTGTATTATCACCGTCGATTCACATAGTGGGTGTCAGATGATAAATTAAACACCATTTCATCCAATGACCTCATTATCTACTTTGATGAACTAAAACTTCGAAGATCATGTAATGACAACATTAGAAATTACATTACCGAATTACTGCATGATTTGTCACATTTTATTTATACAGTGAATTATGAAAAATAAAATTTGTTTCAAATGGGTATTTCAGAGATATGCCAGATCCAGCATTCTCTATGTCATTAATTAGTTCTTTCCTTTCACCGACTTCCTTCCTTCCTTCCTAATTTTCCATACGGGAAGCATAAAACACGAAAACTAAATTCAGTCGACAGTTTGAGTCATATGTTCGAGGAATTCACGCAAGTGAACCCAATACTTTTCCTAAAGATGACACAATGCAACAAAACGTGGGTCTAGGTTAATAAAATCACTGTGGTTAGCAAAGTTTCCCTTTCCATTCCTAGAAAACAAAAGATACTTCTAGTCTTCAACCGGTTGGAAATTTACTTCTGGTGCTGGGAAGGTGAACCATGCATTTACCCTCTGGAGAATGTTGCAGGTGTGAGTATAGAGTAGAGATGGGTCGAATAGCAGATTTCTAGAATTCGAATATCGAATTCCCATTTTCATTTTCCCGATACTTCGATACTTTCGAGTATTCATTTTTTTCTGATACTTTTATTCGAAAGTACCTATTCCTTCAATGAAAATCATCTAAAAACAATAATTTTGAAATCTTGCCTTCGTCAACTTCGCATATTTGTTCACTTAGCTGCGATCTTAGAATACAAGTGCTTAGAATTGGCTATGGGAAAGCCTGAGGCGAAAAGCTCAACCTCCTCCGAAAAGTAGATGAAAATCCAGGTACGAAGAAAGTTTGCTGAAAAAGCAGCAAAAATTCAAGTTCTGCTGTCAACTCAAGTTCGTTCTGCTCAACACATACGTTGTTCGGCATTTCTGCTTACATACCAAGCTCGTTTTCCAAAAATATAAAAGTCAAATATCGCGGCACG
Organism: Platycnemis pennipes; assembly: GCA_933228895.1. Classification (NCBI taxonomy): domain Eukaryota; kingdom Metazoa; phylum Arthropoda; class Insecta; order Odonata; family Platycnemididae; genus Platycnemis; species Platycnemis pennipes. The sequence goes on from OW121846.1 coordinate 83,878,065, forward strand.
GTCAAGTGTTATGACATTAATGGATTCGCATTAGAAATTTTAAAATGAAGACGAAGGTGTTTGTCTTGTGTCTCCAATGTTCCATGCTTACAGAGAATACCCGGTTTTGTAAATTGACTAGAAAAACTTAAACGAATATAAGTAATTATTTGAAACTAAAAGGACATCATGGCAAAAGTATGATTCATATTCTATCAAAATTTCCTTTCATTTGTGCTTATCACATTGTTATGACAATCTCCAAAGTGATGCTGGCCTCTGCGACTCTAAGAAATGTGCCATTTTTAACCCTCACTGCAAAAACATGCCTCAAAAGTAATTATTAAAAAAAGTCTGGTACCTGCATTAAACAAAAGGCTAAATTATCTACACGCTGATATGCTCTCTATGAATTTCACTTCTTTCTTTTCTGGGGTATCAAGCCTCAAAGTTGAGTCTATATATACTTTTTGCATGAATAGTACCTGTACAAAAAACTTGCCATTTTGTCATATACGTAGTCATCATTAATTATTGAGTGCGCATCAACGCAAGGCATTGTACATATTTTTTGGGAGGCGTAATGACTGAAAATGAAACTTTGTTACAATAAATTAATGCCAGTAATGAACTAACTTGATGGCAGTGTATGGGTCCCTGGAAGTTATGCAACACGCACACACATCGTCAATCTAACCCGAGAAGGCCTAACCTGTTCAGCAAGTTTTCCTCGCTACCATGTTCAGGATTTCGGACAAAAACGTGCTTACGAGATGGTCAGGTATTTGATGGTAAATAATAACAGCTGTTTATCATCACTATAGGAAAGGTGAATAAAGCAAGATTAAGAAATTTACATGACTTGCATCGTAAAGCACACGGAACACTTGGGTGCCCCTGCGATGACGCAACCCGCATATCACATCCATACAACGAAACCCCCTACAGCGAAGTCATGATTTTTCGGTCACAACAAATTTGTTGTGTGGAGGTTTTACTGTATTTATCAAACAAAATATTTCCTGTGCATGTTTCTTTTTATTTTAAAAATTTCTAATATGGACAATTCAGTTTAATAGCTGCCAATCTCTAATTCAGTGAACTGGAAGAACAGTTTTGGGATGTATTTACTAGTACAGGAAATACAGTAAGGTGCTTGTTGTGTCCCTTAATTCATTTTCCAAGTTACTATTGTATTTATATGTGTTATTATTAAAGTAAACTGTTTTTAGATATTTGAATTTATGTTTTGAGTTAATACAGTTTAACTTTAGTCCACCATGTAGGCCTAGATTGTTTCTTTTCCTTTTATTGGCAATCATAAACATATTTTTTGGCATTTCCGTATAAGCTTCTGGAAAAAAATCAGGGTTTAATTATAGGATGTGACCCGATCCGAGACTTGACCCGACCTGGACCTTAAAATTTTGACCCGTCCACCCGTAGATCCTTTGTTGAGTATATGTAACTCTGTAGACATAAGATACTCCAACAGGGCCTCTCCCCTTCCGTTGGTGCTTCCACTCCCCCACACAATGTGGTGCGAGTTAGCGTCACAACCGATGAGAAGATTCCACTTGTTGGTCTTACAGTGACTCACCAGCCTCTCCATCTCAGTCATTGGTGGAGGAGCTGGTGCATCGTATGGCAGGTAGGAGGAGCAGATGACCACCATCCTCCTGTTCTCATCTTCCCCCAGGGTCAGGAGAACTGCTGTCTGATCCCTAGTGCTAAATTCTTATAAATGCAAAGCACTTATCCCATTCACATAGATACAAGATCTAGGTCTATCAACAGAGGTACAGTAATATATTTTTCCCATTGTTGTGCTCACGCCCTGACTCTTCCCTGGAAAGCCCAGGGTTCCTGAATAAGAGCTATTTTGACTATACCTTAAGAGAGTATCCTTTCCAGGACCCCTGAGGCCGCCTTACTGTGTTGTAGGTTGGCCTGAAGCATGGCTATGCCAGCCTTGATTCAGCACCGCCCACATCTTCTTCCTCCCTTGTCTCCTTCTCTTTGAGAGGATATGGAGCCTTCCCTTAGGCCCCCACCCACAGGGGCTCCCGAGTCAGACTCTACCCCTTTGGGGGAGCCCAGGCTCAGTGCCTCCTTGAAGGTGGGCCCAGAGAGGTTGGAAAGGATGTCTTCCTCGTCTCCTCACGAAGGGTGTGAGGGGCAACTGGGGTGTGTGGGTCTCCCAGAAGGGACCCCCACAGCCAAGGTTAAGATAGTAGAGGGTGCATGCTGACTGGTATCCCCATCGGGGCTCTCCACAGTATTGCATCCCCCGAGGAAGAAGATGCACGACAGGAGTCCATATGAAGAGTGCACCTCTCAGCGCCCTCCATTGTTTTGAGTAGGGATTCCATGTTTGGTCCCACAAGTAGCTAGGGAAAAAGGTCCCGCATGCATGGGTTAGGCTAAATAAAACAGAGGTTGCCCAGTATCCGGAGTCTCTCTGTTAGCGACTTCTTACCCTCTGTCCTGTAGATTCAGTCACCCTTGGCACAGAGATGCACCATGGTGATGGGAGCTTTTTATCGACCAGCCAGGTCTAGATCCCTCATGTTCAGCAAAACCAGGGGGACCTCGTGGAGGATGTGGCTCTTCATCACGCATGAAGGTCGTGATGGGCCATGGGCATGTTCTGCCCTGTGTCCCATCCTGGAGTCACTTACCCCTTACCCTGCCCCCCCACCCCCCAAACTTCCATAATATTACCATTAACTCTTCCCACCTCTCCTTGTTAAACGATTTTTCAAAATCAACCATACATGCAGATACATTCTGATTTTATTCTAAATTCCTATCCATTACATGGTAGGTATTCTCATCACTGTCATCGTATCCTATGTTTGTTGATCCCATTAAAAAATTCAAAATGATCTTCTCCTAGAAATTCATTTGCTCTCTTTTCCATCCTCCTTTTGATGAGTCTGAGCACAACCTTTGCCGTATCAGAAATCTTATCATCTTGTAGTGGTCACATTCCCTTGTTACCCTATTTTTCGGCATATGTATCAACAGAATTTTTGTGAATCATGTGGCCTAATTTCCTCCTCACTTATCTGACGAATGGCCCGTCTTTCTCTTCTGCCTTTTCCTTGGTTCTTCGGTCATTCTGATGGGGTGCTATAATCTCCACCACCTTTCCCCCTACATTTCTTGCAGTGCCTTCTCTATCTCACTATTTAGTATTTCTGGTTCCACATTATCCGCATCACTTACATCCTTTTCCTCTTCTATGCCAATGCTCCTGGTCCAATCTTTTATTTTCTTATAGTTCTTTCTCTTATTCCTTAGTTGAATATCTTCTGGTTCCATTGCTGAATTTCCTAACCTATCCTTGATACAATTTATCTTTTTCCAGTTCTTGTTCCTGAAAACAGTCTAACCTTGGGTGGGTGGAAAAAGTGGTCTTGGCATCACCCTACTTTTAACAAAAAGCAACAAGGGACCCATGGTTTAGTGTTCCATGCAATGGCCAGAGATCTTAATGGGATCTTCACATTGAGAAACATATTTTTTACCCATGCAAGTATTTTTGAGAGACAGAACATATTCATAATAATCTCCCTAATGATTTTATTTACCAAGTGAATTTGTTTATATGTGAAAAAGAGCATATACTTGCGATATGAATTGCTGACAAATCTTCATCCAAAGAAATGATTATACAAGTATGAGAGAGTGCGAGGATTGAATAGAATTTGTTAGAAGTTTTAATTTTTTCTCAATAACATTTCTCATTAACTATCCTCATAAGCTTGGACCTCTATGCTGAAAAATTGTACTTACATTTCACAAGGACTTTCAACAGTTATCCTCTACTCATATTGTAATATGTTTGAATCAGTTGTACATAGTATTTTTCCCATTCGCCAACATAGGCTATTTTTCTAGCTTTTGGTCACACTTCCTCACACATTTCTGATTTTTAAGAAAGGAGTCACAAAGTCAACTAAAATTCTAATATCAGCATTAATGTGTTTGTTGACACATTAAACTGCATTAGCATCTGCAGTGTAAATGAGTACACCTATAGTGAGACCTCTGCTAGTATGACAGTTTACTGAGCCACCGTCAATTGGCTGTATGATTTAAATGCTAAAATATCAGATATTTCAAGGTCCTCGTATTGTTTGCAGCCATTATTATGACAGAGTCCATCAGTGTTGAACGTAATGCTGCTGTTGTTCACAGTTTGAATGTAAACATGCAGGTTATACGTTTGAATGAACCACACAGTATATGCTACCCATTTATTCTATTTAGACATGATCAAAACATGTCAAAATCATATAATGTGGTGCGTTTATGGTCTTTTTTTGTTATCCTGCAGTTCAGCCACGTGCTGTTTTTAAACTTTCAAATGAAAAGTTAATTGATTCAAATGAAAAATGAAACAATTCCTTTAAGTCGCAGTAGCTTCATTGCAGGCACTGGTGACCCATGAAAATAGTTGTTATTGATGTTAATTTTATCATGACACTGAATCAGTAATGAATATTCCTGTTTATGTAGTGTGCTTTAAACAGCCTGTAGCAAAAAGCAATTGACCTCACTAACCCCCCTGGGTTTTCATCCAAAGTCCTCTATACATATATAGGATGTAGTGTGTGGAAACTCTGATTTTTTAAATGGCTGCCATGGCAATTGCATACACTCCACATGAAACAAATTTAAAAATAATGATTTAACATGGCATACAATAACAAGTTCAGATATATTTACTGTCTTAACCGATGCTTTAACTTGAGAATTAACTACTTAATGTTAATATCAGGGAAATATTGGTTTCCAGTTTCACTGAAAAGTAATGCAATTCCCTACGTGATATTCTCTTTTGATTCTACTAGATAAAGCAAGAATTCAATATAACAAGTGATTATTTGGGTACCACCAGGTCTCATTCCATCAAGGTAACACAGTATATCACTTATTTTTTATGATCAAAGTAGTTCTTACCACAAAATAAAGGTGAAAAATGAGTTGGTTTGGAATGTTTATATTCTAAAAGAATAATGTGATAAACTGGTTGTCATACAGTCAAGCCCATTTATAATGAAGTTGAGTGGGCCAAATATTTACTTCATAATAACCAAACTTCAATATGCATGGACCAGCTTTTCCCAGCCTCTCTTTGTGGGGGAGCCTTCACTTTGTTATAACCAGAACTTCGTTATAAATGGGTTTGATATAAGTGGGCTTGACTGATGTCTAAGAATTAATAAAGGTATTAATGGCAACTAGCTTGGAACTGCATTTAGATTAGAGTTGGCTGTCTCCAGAGCCATAGCCATGGGGACCTCTGTGACACATCTTCGAGGGCCTCCCTTCTTGCAGCAATTGAAAAGAAGACTCTTTTTGTGAGAGGCTGCACTCCTTGGAGCCACCTTATTGACACAGAGCACACTTGAGGCCCTCCCCATCCTCCTATGCAGAAATCCCTGTCTAGTCATTGAGGAAGGAACTCCCCAATCTGAGGCAAGGACCTTTTTTGTGGGACCATGGCGTGGAGTTGTCAAATCTCCTTCAACTCTGGACTTGGAAAACTTTGGCCTCCGAGGTTTTTTTAGTTGATGCCAATACATTGAGTGGAATGGCTAGCAGTTGGAATAGCGATTATAAATTCAGCCACGATTCTCTGAAAGATTCTGACAAGCTTGTTTTTTAACAGTTAAATGGTAAATTCTCATTTCTTAAAAATGGTTGATTGAATTTTATTGCATTACTTTTGAATAAAGCCAGGTGAGAACCAAAAATTATGTGTTAGCTAATGCAGATTTTGGTTTATTTTTATGAAGCTTTACAAAACGTCTTCAATTTCATGAAACTGATCAAACACTATTTTCAGCATCATTGCCGATACTGTGGTGAGATCTTCTGTCGAGCATGTTCTGATAACAGCATAGTTATACCAACAAATGGTGACAAGGCTGTGAGGGTATGCGACAACTGCTACTTGGTGCTGGTGGCCCGCTTCTCCGTCCTCCCTTAGCAAATTCTTGGAGTTAGTTTCATTATTTCCGTGCTTATTGATCTTATAATCCATCCGTCATGTCCATGCATGTCTAACTGCCTGCATTTCCCATGTGATGGATTTGCTTTAAGATCAAACATAGTTATGATTTGTATAGATAGGTTTCCTTCTAACAGATCTAATTCTTTTCACTGAATTTGAGGTTTTTGAGGTGGTATGAATAAATTAAACCTCTATGATATTATTGTTGTTAATGTTAATATATTCTTTTTTGTTTTATTGATATATCCATCATGCCTGTGATTTTTAAAGGACTTCATGTTCAAGGGCCAAGTTTTGCTCATTGAGAGAGAATTAAATTAGGCAAAATGTCTGTTTTATAAAGTGTTTATTTGCATAAAATGTTAACTATATGTATGTTGCTCACTGTCCATGTAATCTCATTATTGTATATTATTTTTTCTGTCTGAAAGTGATCATCGTTTAAAAGAAAGCATTGTGTTTATTTTATAGACCCTTTGCAGTGTAAATCAGCATCAGAAAACTCCTGATACTGTCTTGTATAGATTTATATGAAGTCTGTTTTATGTTTTTTATGAAAACAGCACAGATTATTAGGACTTGTGTACGAATCATGGGCTTAGTGCCATTCTTTTGATAACTTCTGTTTAAGCCATTTAACTTTTGTAATCCACGGTGCAAATATTGTGATGTTTCAAATTACTGCAAAAAAAGATGGTGTATTGATGTCAACAGAGGTTTTGATTTTTCCATATGTTGATGAAATAAATTTAATGAATGTTGGAAAATAGCTTGGAAAACTGTTGACTGATGGATGAGCTGCATTGAAGCCATTTTTTTGCATATTTGTAAAAATAAATATTTACAATATATTTCTTCATCATTTATGCCTCCCCAAATGCATGACATATTGTATGTAAAGACATGTGAAGGATATTTTCGATTCAAAGAAAGAATGCATAGATAGATAGTACATTCATTGGAATTCCTCTCAAGGAGGCCCTGAGGCACTTATTTGCTATTAGTCCACTTTGCCAACCACCCTAGTGGTGAGTTACCCATAGAGACCAGCTGCCTTGTAGAAATCCAATAGGTCTATGGGGATTTCACTAATTTAACTGGTCTCCATAAATGATATACCCAAGTACCTATTCCGAGTCCTCATAACAGTAGAACATTCACATCCTCTTACACCACCTGCATCTGGTCTATGATTCCCAGGGGGTGTAGATGCCTCATTACTCTATAGTTCCTGGTGAAGAGACCCACTATACTTTGTAGTTGATCCCTATTTTTTGTGAGAGGAGTCTTTTTGGGAGCCCATGCCTTGATTGTCCCTTATGTAATTTGGCTTGTCATAGACTTGGTGCATTTTGCCCAATCTTGGGTTGCCTGGCGAAGGCACAGCAGGCATAAGAACATGGGCTATGTGGCTAAAATCAGAGGCTAGCTCACTATGCTTTGCTTGCGATCAGTAAGGATGCCCTCTTACCTTTGATGCTATGTTTCAGACTGCTAGCCTCATGTGTTTCTACCATGAGCATCTACCTTGTTGCCTTTAGGCTGCTTTCTAATCTTGAAGAAAGAAATACTTCATTTTTCCACAAGGTTTCCTCACAAGAACTTTTCTTTAAAATATTTAAGAAATTTTCTTTATAATGTAAACAAGGGCTTTTATTTACAATGAACCAAATCACCAAGACAGCCAGTATTATTGAGATGGTTTTTCATTACTTAAAGCTGCCATCTCCATGTTTTCACTTTCATTATTTTTCATCTTTTGTCATTCTATTTAGTCACTAGAATAAAGTCACTTCCACATTTTCTACATATATTCAATTATCTATCATTTTCACTTCCCATCTGTAATACTTTTTCTGTTTCAGTTATGCATTCCTGACGAAGTGAAATGGAGTACAAAAAGGTATGCCTCCACATTAATAAGGAATGAGGTTGAAAGGCATCACAATATCAAACAGGAGTTATGGAAATTTGATACATTGTGTAGAGATGTAATGAATGGAGTGGTGGCAGCAAAGGGAGTCTCCATTGGTACTACAATGCAAATTTTAAAGGAGGGAGAGGGACTAAATCAATCGCTTGGAAGGACTTCCTGGAGTATGGAGAAGACAAAGCCTCAAGTACATCCTAAATCGTCATCGGATGACTTTGATATGTAAGTAATTTGAAGCACTGTCCGCAGTCTTCAGAGAACTTCACGTTAGAACCATAGGGAAGGCTGATGAAAGAATACATCTTCGACCTAAAGATGGGTGCAACCATTAGAGCCTCCCTTTTTAGCAGAAAAGGTGCATGCTTGAGAAAATTGTTAAATGGATGGGAAATAAGGTACAAAAAGATTTTGGTGAATCTATAATTAGAAATATTAATTATCATTTATAATTGCAAGCAAGAGAAGAAGTGGAAGATTACTTTTCAAGTTAGCAGATGGATTGCTGACAGTAAGGTATTTTAACTTCCAAAGCAGCTTCTAGATTCACTGCTGTGGACATTGAGTTCGAACAATGAATGATTGATAACCCAAGTGAGTCTTTAATGCTAATGACTCACGTTTCTTTCAGAAAAAATTCCATTGAAACTTAAATTAGCAATGACAAATTTTCACTTGTTTTGTTTACTCTGAGAAAGTATTGGACAAGAGTTGATAGGGAAAAACTAATGAGTGTGCATTAACAGTTAAATGGTTAGATTGGATGGTAAAACAAATCATTCAAAACTTGTATATAATACAGCCCTTCCTCATGGATTGTGCCTCGTTTTGGTGGGATACGGGCTTGTATGTTCTAGTAACCCCAAGAGATGGCTGGGGTAATGAAAGTTGCTCCTGGTAGGGTCACCCACACCAGCCAGATCTAAGGGTAAGAGGCTGAAAGGTAGTCCACATGCTGTACTCACAGCATCTGTTCCTCTGTGAGAAGGCATCTGATTCCAGTTGGGCAGCCTTTCAAGTAATTGTGACACATTAAAAACCCCATTGGTTGGCAATGGTAAACCACCTCAATTAAAAATTCTCATGATTATGATAGACTAGGACAGTAGAGAATTGAATACAGTCAATTAACTATAACTGGTGCTGTGCTTGGCAGTAGGGGAAGCAAGGCCCTGTAGTGTAGATGTAGGCCCTCATGAAACCCTTGCACGGAAAGAGAAATAGCAACAGCAGTGGGGCAGAAGAAAACTGAATGAAGAATAAATTAGAATGCATGCAAAGAACATAAACGATGTTAAGAGCAGGAATTCCTTATTGACGGAAAAAATATCCAGGGCCCTTGCCAAACATAACGTCCTGACCAGATACACCACTGTAACTAAGACAAGGGACATTTTGTGCAGAGGAAAAAAGACCTTAGGCCGATGGAAGAACAGTGCGGCATATACAAGGTCCGATGCGATTGTGGGAAGGCCTACATTGGGCAAACCTCAAGAGCCCTGAAGACCCGTATTCAAGAACACAGGAGAGCGACAAAAAACAGACAACCATGCCTTTCAGCCATCGTGGAGCACTTCTGGGAAGGCCCGACACACATCAGTTTTGATGGAGCCAAACTGATCAAGACCGAAAAATGCTATTTCCCAAGGCTCATACAAAATGTAGATGTAGAATTCAGTACTAATACCATTCCATGCTGACCCTCTTCCCTGACACTGAATGCCACTCTAGAAGTCTCCCTGGCCCCTCCATCTGACTTCACTCAATCCCAACAAACCTATATTTCCTCTCTCCATTTCTCCATCTATATCTCCTACCCAATGTTCAGTTGGCGGTCGAAACGGCCAAGAACCCCAACAATCTTAATAGAGAGGATAGCTATAAGCTTTCCCATGCTTGGAAGCGCCTAATTGAAAAAACTAGTCAAACGGCCAATGGAAATGCACCCACTTGAACATCAGAGTGCAGAACTGAATGGTTATAAGACAGTAAAAATCTGCTCAGAAACACTTTAGACCTGAAAACACAAACTGAAACGTTGGCAAAACTGTTGTCACCCCAGAATTGACACACGCGGAAGAAATCCCGAAACGAATGGCTCCTTAAGAGCAGGAAAGCTACTGAACATTGGGTAGGAGATATAGATGGAGAGAGGAAATATAGGTTTGTTGGGATTGAGTGAAGTCAGAAGGGGGGGCCAGGGAGACTTCTAGAGTGGCATTCAGTGTCAGGGAAGAGGGTCAGCATGGAATGGTATTAGTACTGAATTCAACATTAGGGAGAAGGTGGTGAATGTGGAGCAGGTGAGCAATAGAATATTGGTATGATGTCGATGAACCTTGTTGTCGTTCAAGAGAACATACTGACTGGGTGATGAGGAGGGAGTAGGCAAAATAAATGCATAAAAAGCTGGAAGATATAATGGGGATAGTGAAGGGAAGTAATAATTTAATGGTGAAGGGAGACTGGAATGCAGTATTTGGGGAAGGGAGGGACAGAAATGAGGTAGGGGATTGGCTAAATTGAGGAAGGATAATAGGAAGTGGAACATAGGGGCTCCGATTATTGCAAAGTGGAGGGATTATCAGGAGTTGGTTGCTAGAAGCATGAAAGAATACAGGAAGAGGAAAGATGGGAGAAATAAAAGCAGAAATAAGAAGAGCAGCTGAGAAAACGAAAGTAAGAGACACAAAAGAATCAAGAAACTTTTGGAAATGCCAGAAATGATGGAACATATTGAGGAGAGAAGGCAATAGAAAAAGTAATTACAGAGCTTGGTAGATGATGATAATAGGAAATATATCAATAAACTTCAAGAAACAAAGAGAGCGAAGCAAGAGTGGTGGAGGGGGCAATGTGAGGAAATGGAGAGGCTACAGATATGAGAAATATGTGCCCTTATCTCAAAGGGTAGAATGTTTTGAAGAACAAGAAATAGAAAATGGTACCTTGCATGAAGGACATGATGGGAAAGTTAATGATGGAATCAGAAGACATTCAGCATAGGTGGAAAGAATAGTAGAAGAGCAGTACAATAGTAAATATAGGGGATATATGAGGAGGGAATTTAGCCAAAGGATTATGTAAAACATGCAAAGCACTTGCTTAAATTCACTAACAGATTGATGGAAAAGAGAGCAGTTGACTTTCTAGATAAAGGTCAGTTTGGATTCCATACGGGCAAATCAACGTAGGATGCAATAGTGGTGATGAGAATGCTACTGGAATGGAGCTTAGAATGTAAATAGGTTTATTCGCATGTTTAGTTGATTTTGAAAAAGAATTCAATAGGGTGAGGCAGGAAAAGTTGCCAGGTGTGGGATGGGCATGAAAGCAGGTTGGTGTGGGAACTGAGGAATGAACATGAAAATAAACTTAGGGTTTTGAGATGTGGGTGATGAGGAGAATGGAGAAGGTAAATTGGGTGGAAAAGAAGATGAACGTGGAAGTTCTGGAGATGGTGGAGGAGGAAAGGAAGTTTATTGAGGCAATCAGGGGAAGACTGAGGGAGTCGATGAAGCAGGCTTTAAGGGATGAGGATGTTTTGAAGAATGTGATTGAGGGAAGAATGTTGGATAGAGGGAGGGGAATAATGGGTATTGATGTAAAAATGGCAGGTAAGAGGTATGTGGAACTAAAAGGTAACATCATGCGATGGGGAGGATTTCATGCTGCAAGGAAAGGATACAGGCATCTATTAATTACAGGAAATAACTTGTGATAGAAATCATAGGTAAAGGTATTAAGAAAAGGTTAGTTATTTATTCGGGGAACGTGACCTACGTATAAGTTAATTTTCTCGAGATGTGCGAATACTAACCTCGAATACTAGGAAGTATTCGAAATCTAGAATAATTATGCCTAAAGACAAAATTTGAATATCATGCCATACACCATTGGGCACCCATAAAGCGCTGTATTTGGCCTGTTGGTGAACTACATCATACTAATTATGAACTACAATGAAAGAATGGAGGAGATAAGAGTTTGTTGATGGATTTCGCCGCATGATTTGGGGGGTGAGATGGCTCCACTCGGTAGCGTTTACCGATACGGTAGCGTTTACTGGTAGTTAACTACCAAGGTAATGCCTCCACTGAAACTTGAGTGGGACCGTTGCGGCCGCAAGGTTGTCATCATGAGGAAGTAGATAAAGAATCATTACCTTATTACCTAACTGAATTAAAATTGATTTTCACTTTTGGAGGAGATAGCATCTCAAACTCAGGGGTCTTGATGTACTATACTGCCAGTAGATCCTTACCAAATTATGCGTCAATGATGCTCTAAATGTTAACCTTGTCGTAGTAATACCATAGTTCATTCTGTCAGACCTGAAGTTAATATTGCCAAGTTTAATCTTTTCCGTACATTTTCAATTAACTTGAATTTTAAAGCTTGTTTGTGGCTAATTCAAAACTGCACTGAACTTAAGGTTTATTACGCCTATTGAAGTTAATATATTCAACAGTCAATTATTGGTAGTAAAATTATGTTACCTATTATACGTTTGAAGTTTTAAAACCAGAATAAAATTTTCTGAGTTAATTGAGTGGTAGCTTTTTACTTCAGAAGGCATCAAATAAATTCGTAGAATAATATTTAATGCATAAATTTCAATTCTAGTATTCGAATATTCGAGTTGTGGTTAATATTCGGATTCGATATTCGAATAAAAGAAATGCACTATTCGTCCCATCTCTATTATTTATGCAAATAGGAATTAATGGGTAATTGGGTAGGAATTACCAACCTATCCTAGGGACCAGAGAGGTAGGAATTTTTCTGGGAATGAATGAAGGGTGGAGAGAAACCCGTCATTGGTAATAGCCTTCTCTTAACAAAATTGCCAAGGGCTTCTCTTAAATGTCCCACGCGAGGGTCGGAGTACTGTACCCAAAAAGCTCTCAAAACAGCCTCCAATAGGAGTACTTAAGTAGGGTCCAGTATTCCAATGAAAACTCTTCTACCCTAGCCACTGCATCTACCCGGTCCCCTTAAGGAGATTTGAATTTATAGATTCTGATCTGGAGAGTGTCAAGCGGATGAATGTGGGCATTGGGAAAGTGGATGAGAATGTGTTGAAGGCATGGGCACGGAGAGGCTCCTAAGAAAAGGGCCCACATTTTTAAGCGGATTGGAGGGGGTAGGGACTAGAATTTCGCTAAAGGAGCATATGAAGGTGTCAGAAGGGAAATAGCAAGCTGGAAACAAGTGACATTTAACTTTTACGAATGAAGACTACTCATTTCCCAAGGGCCCAGGGCAAATTTTTTAAACCGGCTGCAGAGTCGTAGGAACTATTTTCGCTGAGCCTTCGGCCTCTCCTGCTCCCCACTTCCGACACTGCTGACCTGCCGGCCTTTTATAGGAAATATAACCCGGAAATTTTACTGACAATAATGTTCTACACTCTCCCCCAGAGGGAGCCAGTTGACTCTGGCAAGAAAATATCTGCGCAGGATATATTAACATGCTCAATGGTTTAATAGGGTCTCCGATAATTTTTAAGTTGCATAACTCTTACAAATACTAGTGGTAGTATGGGCATAAGGTATTTCAACGGCTACGGTCAACTTGCAACCTCTAACCTCAAAAAACTCAATATCTCTACAGCAGATGGGACTCGAACCCGCGACCTTTGGGTTCCCAAGCCTGCGCGTTACCGACCTGGCTACCGCGGCCGACTCCTTGAAAGTTAGAAAGCGCTCTTCAGAGAATGGGTCAAGTCAAAATTTTCCTTATTCTGAGGGAACTGTGTATCAATTTGCGCAATCAGTGTTACCAGAATACGCCCAACAGTGAATCTGGCGCATCCGAAAACTTTTTGACATTTATGATATGGTTGGCTATGCCTATTTTTAACCCTTTTCTTTCAGTTTTATGCCGCATCTAAAAAACAGGTGTTCCCTACATTTGTTTGATTTTAACCAGATAATTTCTTTTGAGCCAAATTTTACTACACTGTGAACTGCCGTCAGTCTTAAGGCGGGCGGGATCGTCGGGCGCACGTTGACTGGACTTGCAACTACTAACATTTTGCTGTCGTTTTAAACTCTTACTATCTCGGTGTAATCCGGCTGACAATTGTTTTTCTATCATTGTATAAGAATTACACTAGTGCAGCGCCCTGCAAGATAGGCGTAGAGTGAAAAACACAGAGATCAGTTCATCGCTCGCCTTAAAGGAAGGACCCATTATAGTTCAAGAGGAATGCGCGTCAGTCACATCGGTCAGGTAAGCTCTGTTCCCCTTCGGCATTATTTGCTGTTTCCATTTCCCCAATGTTATTTTCATATTTTCATTCACACGGCCTTGGCATAATTGTTGTGTGCCTCGTCGGCGCTTCTCTCCCTCGCTGACGAATTTTGGACCAATTGTGGTCACGAGTGGACACAGTGAGTTTGAAGGAGGACGGCGAAGGTAATAAGGATAGGGAAGACGATGAGCAGGTTCGATACATACGTGCATGCGCATAAACAGTGGACGGAGGAAATGTTTAAAGGTTTGGGTCCCTCGAATTGTGATTGAAGGAAGCATTTTGTGATGGAAGAGCAATGGAATGGGAGTCGGAACTATTTTCGCTGGGGAGGCCAACCTTGAAAAGGGCCCGGCTCCTAAGAAAAGGTCCCAGTTTCTAAGAAAAAGGGGGGATCGGGTTGGTGTGGTGGCTAGAATACTGGCCTCCCATCCCGAGGGCCCGGGTTCGATTCCCGGCAGTGGCGGATTTTTCATTGGAAAACCGGTCCCCACTTGAGTGACTAGTGGAGGGCATTTCAAGTTCAGTACTCCGTCCGTCGGATGGGACGTTAAGCCGTGGGCGCCTTTCGTTAAAAGTAGGCTAATGCCGACGCCGGGTTTCTCTTCCCTTCCCCGGGTTCCTCTACCCTTCCTCCATTCCTTGAAAACTCCTACCATTACTCATTTCCCAAGGGCCCGGAGGGGGGGGTTTGGCCTCCGGCCCCTCACTTCCGACGCCGCGGAATGGAAGGGGAATGTCGGGCAGCTAGAGGGTAAGGAGAAGGTTGTAGAGGTTTTCAAAACCTCAGCTGTCGGTCGCCTCCCCTAAATAACCAACCAATCTAAGAAAAGGGCTCGGCGCCTAAGAAAGGGCCGGCTTTTTTTGCGGATAGGAGGGGGTAGAGACTAGAATTTCGCTAAAAGAGCATATGAAGGTGTGAAAATATGTGTCAGGAGGGAAAAAGCAGGCTGGAAACGAGTGTAATTTAAGTTTTATTAATGAAGACTACACTACTTGTGATGTTTGTGAGTTGGCTGTACTGTAAACAGTATAAGTGCCGCGCCCGGGCAGTGAGCAATAATTTAAGCACGAGGGCGGCTGCTGGGATTTAGACGTAAGTAATAAATGTGGTGAAATCCGTTAACATCCTGAAATGTATTGGCCATCAGTTATTTACCGGGTAGGGAAAACAACACTCATTTCTCAAGGGCCCGGAGGTGGGGTTTGGCCTCCTGCCCCTCACTTCCGACGCCGCTGAATGGAAGGGGAATTTCGGGCATAGAGAGTAAGGAGAAGGATGTAGAGGTTTTCAGCACGTCAAGTAGGATATACGCAAGTTAAGGCGACTGGAAAGGTAGTAAAAGTAGCTTCGTATGAAGGTAATTAACGTGCCTTTAAGCATACACGATAATAGGCGCGCTCACAGGGGTATGGTGAAGGAGCGGAGATGATGTGATTTTAGATTGCAATATCCCGCCACTTTGAAAGGAATTCCTTCCTACCTATTAATAGTTGAAGAAGAAACTTAGAACCAGTCTTGGAGACAGTAATTGTCTCTGCTCAGTATTCCCTTTAATCCACAGCATAAATTACATCCATACTATTTTCTCTTTAAAATTTTTGGCTAAAAGACAAAGAAAAAGAGAGCCATTTGGAACTGAAATGGAGACGCTCGAGTTTGGGCCCTTAGAAGTAATTATCCTTTATACTTGTTGGAGTTTTTTTAGAAGGACACTACTTTATAAATGACAATTAAGTCCATAGCTAATTATGATTCATGATACTCATCATGAGGTGGTAGGTATACAGTGTACAACAAAAGTCTCTTCAATTTCCCTGATTGGGTAATCATCCTCCTTTCTCCCAGTTTTGATACTTCACTTTGCCTGCTGAAATTTTATTCCTCTGCTATAATTTATTTTGATGAATTTTTATTGATGTTAGTGCTAGATTTGGTGAGAACCATGGGCTTTTAACATTGATTTAAGAATGGTGTAAATTAATACACTGCAGATCATCTTGATGTTTAAAAGTAACTTTTAAGTTTGTCTCAGCCCTTAGAGGGATATGTATACTCTTCATTTCTCATTGACAGATTTTTCAGAGACATCTTTGAATTCCTGCTTCTCTCACTACCCTATTTTTCTACTCTCCATGAGTTAAATGTGCTCCATTTATGGTAGTAACCCTAACAGAAAAAATGTAAAGGGTCCAAAAAACTCATGTTGTCACATACATGTTTATTGTAATGAGCGAGTCCAATCTACAACATTTTGTGATAAATGTACCATATGAAACCGACATCTGCGAGTCTTTCTTTTTACCCAAGGTAATAATAAACCTACTTAAGCCAGGTTCGCCAACCTATGTAAAAAATGCGTCACCACTTTTTTTCAGTCCGGGGTTAACTTTTTTAGGAGCTTCGACAGTTCTACAACTCCTTGTGGTACATTTGTCAAAGTTTTTTCTTCTTTCCGTAGGTCTTTCTCAATCCGGTATTGGCTGCTCTCAAAGATATAGCTGGTACTACTTCCCAAGTAGCCAAATAATATTGGTCAATTTTGAATTCATTGGCAACCCGTATTGGCTGAATGTTGGCGATGAGATGAGAACCAATGAATAAATAGCTAATATTGTTAAGTCCACTTGCTGGATAGCCAATATTGGCTATCCCACGTAACCCCACATCTACCTCTCAAAATCAAATACAGCCAAATCACTCAGTTGTATATTGTTTCAATACTGTTAAACCTTAAGAAAATCATGCTAGAATGACTTGCAAGAGAGCACTAATTATGCATACATGCATCAATTTTACAATCCCACTAGCTCAAACACATTAATCAGCTTGTTCTTATCGTGTAAAAAACTGTTTTGGAAATACCTACTAGTTTCTTGTAGGTCTCACTGGTTCCAGCTTGCTTTAGTTCTGTTTTATTCTCTTATAAACCAAATTAGTTCTTTCGCCTGCTGGAAGGTTCCCCCCGTGGAACCATTTCTGAGAAATTGTGGGAGGGGAACCACCCTGGAACTGCTCAATGGCTCTTTGAATTTTCTGCTGCTCTTTGAATGAAACGCTGACTGCTCTTTGAATGAAAGTAATGGAGTAGTGAATATGTGGGCACAGTTTTCTCTATTTCAGTTGGTCAGTTACTACATGATAGTAGGTATTATAAGTACCCCTAGGATACATTTTCAGCTCATTTCATTGTCACAGTTCCCATGTTTCCCATTAATTCAAATGATCATTGAGTTTCCCTCATAATTTGTATGGAGAATCATACACAATCATTTTTTTATGTTCATATGTTCCTCAATTTACCCACTATTTGTGCTGGATTTTCCTTCAGTCCCATATGACTGTTCCCCTTTTGCATGACTATAAAATTATAGGTTCCTCAATATTCCTCCTGACGAAGTTGAAAATGGATTAAGATTTCCATATTGTTTCTCATGACCTCCCTGGTACAATGAAGTTTCCTATGTCATTCCCCATTCTTTCAGGAACACAAAGGTTCCCCCTTTTCTTTCAGGTTATAAGCAATGGTTCTACAGAGCGTTGTCCCCTTTCCTCCTGGGAGCATTCAGGTTCCCCACACTGTTCTTCCAGTAACACACTGGTTCCTGAGAGGCTCCCCCTGTAACATTAAGGTTCCTGGCTAGTTCCCCCTGGATCACTAACGTTCCCTGGTGGTTCCAAGGGGCAAACTTTTAACAGGGTCCAATCCAGCACAAAAATTGAAAGAAATAAATTCACACAATATATGGAATATATCAACTTTACATATTCCTATACAAGCAATTTCTTAAACCTACAACTATATCTACCATCCTTAATTACTAATCCTACTTTTATAGATGATGAGTTTTGAGCATTGCTTTCCAGTAAACTGTTCATGTTTGGGATGCCATACATATGTACAGATACTTGCTGACATTAATTTATGATAATTAATTTTAAAAGATTAACACTGAGGTATTCGCTCCCTTAAAACAGTTCTTCAATTAAAATTTTATGGTTAAAAAAAAGCATGATTATCTATGATGATATATATTCACATCGGTTGACGGATATGAATTATCATAACTGATATTCTTATAACTCCAGGTGAGTTAAATAAGAGTTTCCTGGATTACTTACCTACTGCTAAGAAGTATTGTGCAATAAGACAGAAAAGGGTGACAGAAACTTCGCTGATAAACATGAAAAAACTCTGTAAGTGGATACATTTTTTAATTTGATTGATGACGGAAGTGTTAGTAGACCCTTTTTATACTCCCCAATAATTATCAAAGGTCATTCCTACCATTTAGGGTAGGTGGATCATTGTGTACCAGTAGGAATTTTTTCAGGGACTGGGAGATGGGTGAAGAGAAACCCAGAGTTGGATTTAGCCTTCTCTTAACAAAAGGACCAATTGCCTGTTGTTCAGCACACTTTAATCCTTCTGCTGAGATAGCCTGATTTCTCACATCCTTCTGCTTGCAGAAGAAAATTTATCATATGTCTCTCCCTTGTTGGTCAAGACTTAGCACGTAGAATAATGCAAGGGAACAAGAGGGAAAAGAGAAGTGGTTTTCACGCTCAGGTTCAGGGCTACCCAGAGGAGGGATGTATGGTGCAAGTTGTGCCATAGAAAAAATTTTGGGGGTAATAAAATATTTGGGGGGATTTTTAAAATGCATAAAGAAATTCACTAAATGTATATATTTTTACCCGTTTTCAGTAATTTATATACATATCGCAAGGTTATAACAATAAATAAATGTTAAGCATCAAGTGTAGTATAGTAAAACATCGTGCAGTTATAGAGAATCATTCAGTAATCCGAAAGCTTCTTTTATTTTGATCGCATCTCCCTATACTCTTCCTTGGCTGCTGCACCATGCTGTCCTCAAGACCACAATAAGATTCCCGAACACAACCCAGTAGCATAACTGACTCAGCATCCCTTCAGTCTTTTTCTCGCCGTCTCCTCCCAACATCTGTAAATGGGTCATATCACAGTACAGTGAAAAGACTTAGACTTACAGATCATGCAATCACTGCACGCTACCTATTATGGTGATTTTTTTACCCCCACTTCCCCGTAGTCGACAGAACTCCATGAAAAATCCAAAGCCCACATATCTTCTCAAATTGCAAAGCTTCATTGGATCATTTTAAAAAAAAGATTGATACAGATTTAACTGAACAAAGTAACAAATTGGTAAATCACCACCATGAGTTCTATCATCCATAATAGACTGCTGCTGTTATCTAGCAGAAGAGATGTTGCCCTTCAGAAATAAAGACTCACTGGATGGAAAACTTTTAAACTTATTCAGATTGATTGAAAAGTACAACCCTGATGCAAGAGTTTATTTGAGGAAGCCTGACAAGTCAAAAGAAAAGAAAACAAAACTTGGATCTAATCTGTTTAATTATAGGAACATGTTTGATTTAATAACCACCATGAATGATATATGTAGTTGTTTCAAAAATCATTGAGCGTGTTAATAAAACCAACATGTACTCCATAATTCTTTACTCTACTCAAGATATCAGCAAGAAGGAATGTACAACTGTACTATTTAGATATATCAAGCTCATATATGGGCAGTAAGAAATCAAAGACAATGTGAAACCAGAGGAGCGACTTCTTAAGGTGTTCACCAGTGGAGACACAACTGGTAAGCACTTGTCATCTGAGCTGTTTAATACTCTGCCAACAATTGGTAATGACACGAGGGGTATGGATGGCGTGGGAAACATGCGTGGTCGATTTAATGGAGTTAATTCATTTGTGCTCAGAGAGTGCCCTAAAGCTATATCTGGTGTCGCTCACACAGATTTTCCTTGATTGTTGAGAAGTCCATGGACATTTGTCAAGTACGGAACATATTCTCAATGTGGTCATTTACAATATTTTTTTTATTGACGAATGTGATAGAGTTTCTAAAGTAGAAAGACCCATATTTTTCCAATTTTTAATCCATCAATTAGTTCTCGAGTTATTAGCAGTGAAAAACTGGTGTTTATAACCCTTTCAGAAAAGTGGCTGTGCATGCAACCTCTTACATCATGCACTTAATTCAATCACAACTGAGCCAGCGAAGGTACTTGGCCTTATCACAATGGGGGACTCACAGCTGACTCTGCCAATGGGAGCGGTTGTGACAGGATCTGTGCAAGAAGACCTTCTGACATCCCCCTCCAATTTCATCCCTTTCCCTAAAAGCAGTCAAGGATGGGAGGTGGATGACGTAAGCGGTTTCAAAGCAGCTTCTTTGGTGGGCATCACCTCTTGCTTATTTTAATTTTTGATTCATGAGTGGATGGCTCTGGTTAGAAGATTAATTTTTTCACAAAAATTCATTTTTCGTTTCTTTCTAATGATTTCGTGTACAAAATTGCCATTTCGGTTCCGAGTAAATGCCTCCATTCTTCAAAAGCTCTATGTGTTCATGTCTGGCCACAAAAGACATCATACATTCATTGTAAAGTTAAAAGAAGCCCCATATCCAGCCAGTAGAATGTGGCTGAAGAGAGTCGAGACGACTAGGTGGTCGAGCAAAAGTGATGCTTATTAATTGCAAAATTATTACTTGCTCTGATGTGCTAAGAGAAGTGTTGGAGGATATATCTAAAGATAAAAATCAGAGACGGATTAGAGAGCATTGGCCAAGGGACTTCTGAAAGCAATATCCAATTATGACACTGTTGCAACCATGCAAATTGCTTCAGAACTCTTCAAAGTCTTGTCACCAGTAACTGTTAGTTTACAGTCAAAAATCATTGACTGTGCAATTGTTCAGACTGATATTTCTGAGATCATTTCAAAACTGGAAACCATGTGGAATGACAAAGCATGGAGCAAAATCGTGGATCACATCAGTCATTTCACAGTTGAACACAACCTCCAGCAAATTTCCAACCGAAGAATTTGTAGAAGAAAAAGCTTCATGGACAAAATTGCCATTGATGAGTCACTAACTCACTCAAGGGCGAAAATAAGATCAGAAGTGTACTTTCAAATCCTTGATTCCCTAAGTATTCAGCAGCCACTGAACTACTCTAAGGCCAATTCTTTTCAGTGACTTGTATGAGTAATACGGAATCGATGGTGAAGAACTTCCTGAAGAAGTTAATGTTATTAGTCAACTTAACAAAGTTAGCAACCCGACCATTGATTTATCAGATGTGCTGAGCTTGAGTGACAAGAGTCTGAGCCAAAATAATGACAAAAGTGGCAGCCATAATTCTTGTGACGATAAGCCTGATGGTCCTAAGTACAGATCCTAATTTAGTTGAACAAAGATTTCTTGATCAATGGGTCAATAAAAGATTCATTGGGCCTTATAGGTGTTCAATAAATATTTCTGGATTTCCTTACCTAATGATGTTATACTAAATACTTCTGGCATTGCCAAAACAAGTTGCTCAGCAGAGAGGGTTATGAGCAGATTAAGAATTGTAAAAAAGAGGTTGAGAAGCAGCATAGAAGATGTCTGGCTCTCTGACATGCTTGTCCTTTCTTCCAAAAATGCCATTTTATAATCCATTCATGACAGTGAAGTTATAGAAAAATTTCATTGTCAAGTAAGCGAAGAAAAAACTGCTACTGTATAAAGGACATAAAGGGTAGGGTAGTCAAAATGGTACTACCACCTCCAGTACTGATTTTATCTGTATTATTTTACTATTATTATTTTAGTTTTTTACCTGTATAATTTGTAAATAAGAGCCATGAATAATGATGTGAATAGGTTCCATTTAATTAAAGACAAATCTTAAGTTAGAATGTTTGGTTGATTTTGATGTCCTTATCTTTTGCACATTTCACTGGTACAGCTCTCGCGAAAGCTTGTGGCGTTCGGATGAGCAGAAGAAGGCATCATGCAGGGGTAAAGTTTGGAGGAAGGGGCAGGGAAAAGGGACGTAGGGGAAAGTGAAGACATGGCATTTGTGCCATGCCTAAGTGAATTTAAAAAAATGGAATTTGTATGATGCGGATAACACAAACACCGCACATCTGAATGCCATAAGCTTTCGCGAGAGCTGTATATTTTGTTAGCAACAATATCCAGCCCTGTAGTTTTAGGAGTGCAATATTAAATATATTTCCCATATTTTTTTCATAATTTGAAATATGAAAGAAGCCTTCAGTTACTTTAATAAAATACAAGAACTAAATAATTCTCATTTTCCCAATTTAATCCTTTTTTAAGCATGCTATTGTGTAAATAAACTCTCACATCCTTATGGTTGTTTGTAGCACTCCATGAAAGTTTTAAGTAGTTCCCTTATATAAGCGCAATAGTTAACGTAAGATTTTATTTTTATTTTTTAGAGTTAGTTTTTGAGGTTTTGGCCATAAATAATTGGAGCCAAACCCTGAAAACTAACTCTAAAAATATGGATATCTCAGTGGTCGACTATAAGTATGATGATTTAAGATTTTATAGCCAGAAAAGTGCTAAAAACGATTTTGTAAGCTAATAATTTAAAAAAATTCCCGAATCCTCCATTCCCCTCGGTGTTACTCCATACTCCCTTGGACAGACTATCAAATTATAACCTGGTATATACCGGTGGGGGGAGGGAGGGGGAAGTTGTTAGTTTTGGGGGGAATGCACCATCAGCATTGGGGGAGATGGGCACCCCCGTATATAACCTTAAATGTCTTACTCATCAGCTTGAAAATTACGGCAAGGACTGTCACAGAATACACTGGTAAGTCATGGTGTTGAGAAAACTTATCATTGAGTAAGCGGCCTTCACAGAATATCTTCAATCACAGGATCCTGTAAAAGAATAAGGCTGTGATGAGTTTTCAAGCATTACAACTCTAAATAAAGCTGAAAATTGCATAACATTCACATAATGATTTAAAGTTCTACCTTAAAGCTGATTAGGACTAATTAAACTTGAATGCTAATGACAGGAAATTAAAATAGTGTAGTTGTTTGGTACGTGTGCAGACAGGCTTATCATATTCGATGGCATATAAAATGCACTCTCATTAGAGTAAGGCATATTTCTGATCAAAGTTTTTTTAAACAAACACATACAGTTTAATATTACCACACATTGATGCTGGTCAACTTTGTTTGATATCTTGGCCACACCTGCAATATTCCAGAAGTAAGGCAAACTATACATATATACCTTAGTGTCAAACATGGCACATGGCAATGCAATGCATGGAGATGCAATAGTAGCAATTACAACTGCAAACTTCTTCATGTTAATCATAGTGGCCAAAACCTTACATATAAGATGTGGGTTTCTTTAGCCACAATTTTCGCAAAAGAGTTTAGTATTTCATGCCATCAAATATGGTACTCAGGGGAATGGAGATTCCTCTATTGAAAAATAAATCAGAAAAAAAACTAGCTTTTACATCCAACAGCTAGTGATGGCAGTAGTAGATAGGGAAGTAATTTTTCCCTGAAAATGTATGCCAACACATCAGCATGCCTATTTGAGGCAACTATTGGGCAAGGGCCAAGCCACATGTAAACACTGGTTCCCGTCAGATATCAGAGTTAAGCAACATGGGGTTGGATGGGTGACCTTCTGCCATACGTTCGATAGTGTAGATCATGGAATTTTACTATCAAAATTGAGTACAGGGGATATCACATTGAATATGCTAGAGCTGATAATATCCTACTTGAGTAACAGACGTCATTATGTTAAGTTTCAAAATTATCAGTATTTGGAGTATGATGTTACATCTAGTGTCCAACAGAGGTCAAATCTAGGTCCATTGTTGTTCTTGATCTTTGTCAATGACATACAATCAAGAGTAAATAATGCTAAGGTATTATTATTTGCTGCAGATGTCAAAATATATAGGGAAATAAGGGACATAAATGATTGTTTTCAATTACAAAAGGACCTAAATGAGATAGTGGAGAGGTCACACAAAAATATACTGCCTTTTAATGTAGATAAGTGCGTTGTGCTATCCTATACAAGGAATGGTAGGCAGTTAAAATTCCCATATGCCATTGGGGGAGCTAGTTTGAAGGAAGTGGAATCACTCAGGGATATGAGAGTTATGTTTACTAAGAAAAGGAGTTATGGAGAGCATATTACTGAGGTGGTCTCTGTTTCAATGAAGACACTAGGATTTGTTCTACCAGTGACAAGATGTTATACAACAACAAACCTATAATTGTGTTTTTTGAGACACTTGTGCATAGCAGACTAGAATATGCAGCTGTGATATGGTCACCATTTCATAGAAAATATTTTGCTCTTCTTAAAAAGGTGCAGAAGAGATTCGCAAGGACATTATTCATGAAAGAGCATGGGTAAAAAGGAAAAATATATTTCCACAAAGGTATTAATAGATATTTTTTATTTTAGTACACTAGAAAGTAGAACTTTTTAAAGATTTGGCGTTTCTATATGACATTGTACAAAATGGTAAAAGCACTTTACTTTTAGAAAAAGTTGACTTTTTTATACTCCCAATTCAAGGTAAAAGTGGTAGACTGTTTTTAAGAAAAATGTACACTACAGAGTACTGTGAAAAAGCTTCATTAAATAGAATATATAAAATTTATAATGCTTTTGCAAAGGAATTGGATATTTTTTCACCTAAATTAGAATACTTACGTATGTAAGGGATGTAAAAACTAGGTTGTTTCTAATTATTAGTTTTTATAAGGTTGTCCTGTAATTTTCTTTTATTGTTGCATAAACTATACTAAATAAATAAATAAAAATACCTCTACCACAGCGCTCTTGCTCCCTGTCAGCAAATGTTGGGCTGTTAGAATTTAAAGTAAATTAAAGTAAAGTAAATTTCTGTCGGTTGACGACGTGGATCTATAGGGGTCTAAGAGTCAGGGGGGCTCCAGAAGGGCCCTGCACACCCTATGTTTTACATTTGAGACATCTATACTTCCAGTACAAGTACAGTTCATGGAAAATGAAACACTATACTGTCATGGCTACAAACCTATGAGGTTATGAATACAGTAATTAGTCTGGCTGTCCAGCAAAATATGTACTTCCCATTTTCTTTTGCACCAAGAATTATTTATGGATTTAGCTCTCCATGTATTTGTCATCATGACATTAAGGCAGGAAGAATCAACGATTGAGTAGCAAGATGAGATTGATTGAGGCTATGTAATTCATGAATGTAGATTGCAGATACTCTGAGCATATGTCAGGAGCTCTTGGCAGTGGTAAGAAGTGATTGCATAATCACAAACCAGCAGTAGGATGAAGCATGGTTTGGTTTAGCAAAATTACAGACTGGAAATGGGAGGAGTACTGGTCTAGTGAGATTATATACCTGCTAAGAGGACGGCTCCCTTTTTTCAGATCTACCTCCATATTCATGCCAGAATTTGTGGTCCATATGTGGGTGAGTGGTTCATTCCAGAATGATACCAGGGAGAGGGATGAGAGTGGATTTGAGAAGCTCAGGAAATACTCTGTTAGTGCTCTCAATTTTCCACTCTGTGACAATGGTGCCAGAAGACTTACTGACAGACCGTTGCATTAACAATCTCCATGAATATCTTAATGTTTACAGGACAATCAGAATTAGGGGATACAGAGATAAAGAACCAAATTATTACATATAAGTTTTCTACCAATGTAGGCAGGTCAAAATAGACATTTTGTTACTCTCATGATGCCTATTACACACTATCGCTCTCTTCAGCCCATCATACCTCCTGCCTCTCATTCTTCTATCCAAACTGTCCATCCTTCTCCTCCCTCTACCTTTCTTACTCAATGTTCTTCCGTCAATCATGTATTTCAAAATAACTTTGCTCTTTATGAACTAATCCGTCCACACCATGTGCATTCTCCTAATTTCTTTCTTTTCCTACCAACTCCAGCACTTATTCATTTGTCCTCTTTTCCATTCATCTTAGTTTCTCCATCCTTTTCCATCCCCACATCTCCAAAGACCCAATACTATTTTCATCTCCTTTCAAAAATGAGGCAGAGGTTAACATTGTTTAAATTAAAATCGAAACTTCATGATTCAGCTGCGTCAGAAGTGAGGGGCAGGAAAGGCCAAGCCCCTCCTCCCCCAGAATTTGCCCCGGGCCCTTGAGAAATGAGTAGTCTTAATTAATAAAAATTAAGTTTCACTTGTTTCCAACGTACTTTTTCCCTTTTGACACATATTCTCACACCTTCATATGCTCTTTTAGCAAAATTCTAGTCTCTCTCTAACTCCTCCTATCCGCAAATAAATGCAGGCCCTTTTCTTAGGTGCTGGGCCCTTTTCTTAGGAGCCGGGCCCTTTTCAAGGTAGCCCCCTTTCCCCCTCTGAAAATAGTTCCGATGCCCCTGTCATGATTACTAAAGAATGAAGTTGGGTGCAAATGAATCAAACTTTTATGACGCAATGTGAGTGCATTAGGCATGTTGAAAAAAATGTACTGTGCTCAATTCAAATTTGTATATGAACTGAAGTCATAATATTTCATTTCTTTTCATCTACAGCAGCTCTATTTTCACACAGAAACTTAACATCATGGCCAAATTATGTCCGAGTTTCCATCAAAGGAAAAAATATCATTAGTTTGTATCACTTGGGGTCAGTTGTTATGATTGATTATCCCTCTTCTGCTTTGTGATTTCTAAATAATCTGATCCAATTCCTCTACATTTGAAGCCTATTACTTCATATGTATGCATCACCAGAGTTCTCAGAGCAAAAAGATTTTCCTCCTTTGTGATTTATTTAGTTCTCATGCATCACTAAAAAACACATGATTGTTTTTTGTATCCTTCCGCCTCTCTCTTTCAGTGTAACCACTGAATTCAATTTTCCTCCCCATATGGTATAATGGACACCAATATTATCATTTCAATGTTTAATTTTGAAAGATTTAGTGGTTTTGGAATTGTATTCTATGCATGTATGAGTAAGATTTATCTTGCATTATACTTGTAGAGTCTACTCTGTATATTAATAGGAATCAACCACCCTAAGGAAATATAACAAAGTAAATCTCTGCATAGTTTCAGGTTTTCTTCTGCGTCCGTCGGCTGGTAGACAACAGTTTAGTAGGCTCTGCTGCCAGCATCTTCAGGTCGAAGGTGTCGGCGTGTCAATTCAATTCAAAAATAGTTTATTTTCCTCAATAATAAGAATAAAATATACATAACATTGGCTGTCTCTTGGATGAGCCTTTTCCAGGCGCTGCAGCGCGCTGTGAAGGAGATATCCGTCCTCTCTGTTAAAATTCAATGTCTTTGAATTTCTATGGCTTCCCTGATTTGCCTAGGGAAGTATCGGCACTCGTTTGTTAAAAGTTTCGTCTCCTCAAATTTAATGTCGTTGCCGGGTTCTGACCACACGTGTTCGGCAATGGCGGAAAGACGAATTTGCATATTTTTCGTCGCTCTCTGGTGTTCTTTTATCCGCACATTCATCGAGAGGCAGGTTTCTCCAATATAGGATTTTCCGCAGGAGCAAGGCACCTCGTATACTCCCGCGTATAGCTCTTGCAGAATGGTGTCTTTGGGCCCAGGTAAACAGTTCCTTATCTGGTTACTTATGGTCACACAATTGCATCTAGTGACCACGTCATGATTTTTGAGTATTCTGGCGATCTTTTCTGATGTTCCAGCGATGAAAGGGATGGTGACATACAACTTCCGTGATGATTCTGCCTCTCCGTCTTCATCTCTATGGTTTTCGGTGGGGGTTTCGCGTCGCTTTTCCTCTTCCCTCGCGGTCCTTTTTAGGACCAATGCTCTCCGGTTGCCATTTCTCTGCAATGCCGCCGTGAGATGCTTTACCTCCGTCGAGAGGAATTCTTCATCGGAGATTTTGTAGGCTCTATTGATTAGTGTAGCCACTAATGAGGCCTTCTGACTGGGATGGTGGTGAGATGCTGCGTTGAGGTAGCGGCTTTCTGTAGACAGCGTGGCCAAGTCTCAAAGCCAAGTTTAACGTGCCGATACTTTCCTCGGCAAATCAGGGAAGCCATAGAAATTCAAAAAACAACGTTGAATTTCAAAAGAGAGGGCGGATATCTCCTTCACAGCGCCTGGAAAAGACTCATCCAAGAGAAAGCCAATCAGAGGGCAGCACCCAGCCAGCCTACCGTATATAAGCGAGGCAGAAACCACAAAAAGACTATTAACCGTACACCAGTGAGCCATACAGAGCCCTGAAGGGGAGAGATCCCAAGCGGGGCCGTGACCAACGTTCGGTTATTCTGTTTGTAATTATTTATGGTTATATTTTTATTGAGTTTTGTAAAAGTTTAATTGTTGGTCGCAATAAAGACACCTTTTGACTTGACTTGACACACGCCGACACCTTCGACCTGAAGACGCTGGAAGCAGAGCCAGCGAAACGGTTTTCTACCAGCCATCGGACGCGGAAGAAAACCCGAAACTCTGCAGAGATCAAACCATCACCGCGGAAACCTTCGTTCATAACCAAATAAACACTAGTGTCAGCAACTAGTTAACCAGCAATGTACTGGCCTGGCAATCCAAAGGTTGCGGGTTCAAACCCCGCCCGAGACATGGATGCAGTGTTAACTAGGGACTGATTGTACACCGAAAAATGTACCACTGCCGAGAATATAACCTAGGTCTTCGGAGTGGGAAACCAGTACTCCAGCCACAACACCAACACGATCCCTTATCTTATTGCCTATTCACTGCATGTAGGACACGCAAAAGGCACCATGGCGATGGTGAAAGATATCTGACAATACAGAAAGAAACAGGCCATCGTGTTGTGTTTTTGTCCAATGTGTTATTTGGTATTATAAGATACACTACGCGTTTTGAAACTATGCCAATTTCAAGTTTACATACATATAGTTACATGACGGATGTCCGTACATGTCGTATAAGCGAACGGATACAAAGACGTGATGGACAAAATACTTGAAATTAATAAATGAAGTTGTGCCATTTTAGATGCCTATTACTAGGGATGGGAAATTCGAATCTTCGAATCCTAGAATCCCTCAAATAATGCCTTTTATCTCGGATCCTCGATTCTATTGAGTTTCACCTCAAATCCGAATCCTTAAAAATCCGAATCACTTACATCCTTAGGAGACGAACATTTAGCATTCCTTTAATTTAACTTAGCCGCCACCTCCCGTGGTCAAAAATCGAAGGCATGAATTCTAGCGCCCTGTTTGCCCGATGGCGCTTTGTGGCATGACAGGGCACTAGTGTCATGCAAGCTGAAAGAGCACCAGAGATCAATCATCCACGGGAGCATAAAGGAATTCGCCGTCGCAGAACACGCACCCTCCTGAGGTCCACGAGGAGTTCATAAATTTTACCGGAAAAGGCACGGGTAATAGCAAAGGAACCTCGCCTTTACCCATGATTGATAAGGAAAGCGGTCGAAATAGAGAATCGTCCATGTAACTTCAACTGTGATGACGGCATTAAACTCATCTCTGCACGAAATAGATTCTTTCGTCCGCTACCAGAGGGAAAGTCCTCCAATACTCTCGGGGCCCAGGCTGACTCATCGCCTTCTCCCTTGAGCGGGGAAATCGTCAACGAGAAACAATACGAAATAAAGCTAAGAAAGTTAAGGGAGGGGGCTATGCATCGAACTAATAAATAGCCGAGATTCCTCGTCGTTATCTTAACCTTGATGATGCGGCCGTAATGGACGCGAAACTTTGGATAACCAATTTCCACACGCAGTGGCTCGCATAATGGACTACTTAAAACGTATGCAGGACATTGCGATTGCGCAAGCTAGTGCTTATGAAGTCTGCTATTTGCATATCAATGGAAAAAATTTCCGCCGCATTTACCGCGCAATGGGTTAAGTGTACATTTTCAACATTCCGGGAGTTACCGTATGTGGGCTGGTAGATTTCAGAGTTCGTGCGCTTTCCGTTACTTTTATGTTTTTCTCCCGCGTCTGATACTCCGAGTTCTGTTCCCTTCGAAAGTCAACTTCATGCTGGGAAAAGTAAGTCTGAAATCAGACTTTGTTTAATTAATACAAAAGTATCGCGGCGGACGGGCATTATTGTGGAAAAGACCGCGCAGCTAGCATTAGAAGTCATTGCGGTAGAAGATTTGACGCGTAACTCGATGAAATTCAATTTGGAACTTGTAACTGTTTGTATGTGGCCTTGCATGCAACAATAATGATTTTGATTATTATCAAGAGAATATTCCTCAATAGGTATGATAATTTTCTGGTTTCCGACGTTTTTCCCGATGAAAGTTCATCGTATTACTTGTTGCCGCGATGCATTTGGAGCTCAAGAAAGTACGGTAATGTGTAAGTGTGCAAAATCAACGTTTTGTATTCCAAATAATTACATATGACATGAAATTTAATGTCATGGACAGTAAATACAACCACGGGTCAATGAAGTGAACGAAAATATAATTTTTAATAGCTATCTTCATAATATCTCTTCACTATTCACCCAAAACACCCACACTATTGGTTAACCTAGAGTTAAATATGTAGGAACTAGCTGTGGAATGATTATTTAAATATTTTCTGTAGTAACGAGAGTTCGATATAGCGAGTGGTCTTTTGGTTCCTGAGAGCTCTCAATAGATAGAGCCTCTACTGTACAACCAAAACTAGCAAACCAGACTCAGAAAGACTGTTCAGCACGGCTGGTATTATTTGTGATTGAGAAATTGGTTTGATCCGGCATGTGTTAAAATACTCGTTTTCTAAAATTAAAAGTTAAAGCAAAAAATGTTTTTACTTGTAGATGGAGTGTTTAATTCAATTTTATGAGCAAAATTAATATCAAAATTCAAAATAAAATACGTTATTAAGGAGAAAATAAAGATTTGGCTTTGAAATTATACTTGGGGTTCAAGGAAATGGTAACATTTAGATTTTAAATAAAATTTAGGATCAACGATAAAAATAAGATTCGGAATCGAAATGAGATTTGAGATTCGAGGGTGAATTTAAGATTCGGATCGAGATTCGGATTCGAGAAAAACTGGATTCGAACCACCTCTAGATATTACTAATCCTAGTACGAACCACCTCTAGATATTACTAATCCTAGTTGACATCTGGTAAACACTAAGATCGGTTCAAACTACCTTTCATTGACAAAACCTCATATAGAGTGGCTAGGTTTGTACACATCGAGAAATGTAAGACAACATTTACACGCCAACGACTCTCCAAAAATAGCTTGTGAATAACAAGGATAAAATTGGTCTTGGGAAGAAAAAGTAGTGTGTAGCAGTTTACATCAGCCAAACGGGGAGGAGTTTCGACGATCATACTGGATAAACGGCAATTCCTCATCCCTACTCGCTAGGCATCGGACAGTCTTGCCACACCACCGGCTTTAGTTGCAGAATTTTACTCTGAAGGAAAAGGACTCCGGCTAAATGCCGTGGAGCAGTGGGAAATTGTGCAGAATAAAGAGGAAGGACATTCTATTTATGACAAAACCTTTGAGCGACATTCACCGATTTTAACACTAATTAGAAATTCTTGACCTTCGTAACTAATCTCACCTCCCCCTCCGCCCACACACCAATTCACATAATTCCCAATCCGCCCCAATTTTACCTCCACACATTTCATCCTTCTTCACTACCTTCTCCACCTCCATGTATTAAACTTCCCCTTCCTCCCCCCGACTGCCCGATGCATGCACTTGAAAATGCCATAAATTGTCTATACGCGTTATCTTATACCCAATAAAACAGGAGACAAATACGACAGTTAATTCTTCCCACTGCTATCAGGTGCATTCAACATCTCTCCAGAAACTGTCAAATTTAAAGATATCTCATTAGATTTGCAAACGTTTATAATTTTTACTAAGCCTTTGGTCCTTCAATATCTCGAATACAAGGGCGAGAAATACCACTTTCTACCGATTTCCTCTTCTGTTGGTATTCTAGCCTTGTTCTTTACTATATTGTTTCTGATGGGTAGCTCAATTAAAAAATTCGCACTGTGAACACACAAATGGACCACACAGTTTTCTCCAGGTTCATTTTATTGCCCAGAAGATCCATTTTTAAAACTCATTTTTCCCGATTGTTCCGCAAGTTCTTCGCTCAAAGAAAATTAACTCGCCAGCAGTGGTAGCCAGATCGGTAACTCACACACAAGGCAACTCAAAGGTTGTAAATGTTCTCCGTTAGAGACCACTAGAGAATGAACTCTTTCACAAATCCCTTTTTTGGAGAAGCTCACTCATTAGGTGAAAGATCGCTAAGAATTCCAGGGATTTCACATTATAGAAAGTTAAAAATTTTAACTTTTTCCTGCGCCAAAATACATTCTTATTCCACATTAATTGAGTGATTTCCATGTGAGTCGCCGTGAGTTCGGTATTACTGAGCTACCGGCCAAGCCAACAGTGGCTGAGAGAAGCTAGACGAGTTTCTGTACTAGACCAAAAACTGGACCTTAATTAATAATTTAACACAGCCTGGATGGAGGCCATTCAAAGCTCATTAATAAATCCACCCTTGACATTTCTGTCACTAGACTAATACTTCATTAGTTACATGCTTGTTGCTTTCAACTATGCTTGGGACCAATGGAGGCTAGAGGCTATACGGAGATGGGGATCGGGTGGTGTGCAAGCTATAGTGAATACAGCTTCTACTAACCTCTCATACCGAGGGCCCGGGTTCGAGTTCCGGCAGTAACTTACTTTTCATTGGTATATCGGTCCCTTCTTTAGTGTGGAGATCACCTTGAGCTCTGTGCTGCATCCGTAGGATGGGACGTAAAGCCATTACCCACATATTCTTAAAGGGCGCAAATTACCGTAGCTGTCGGTCGTCTCCTCAGAATAACAACTGCTTAAATAGGGGATGGTAGAAATAAATCCAACTACTATTCTACTTAAAAGAATTGCCAGGATATTTATCAGCAGACTCGGCCGATTGAGTTAGAAATTAATGTTTTCGGTATAATTCATATGGCTATCAACACTTATTAGTCAATGCCTTTTACGGTCTCACATCTCTTGTCTATGCTCAAATGGCTTATCATACGAGTAAATTCCTCATGCAAGCGAATAACGGCGAAAGTTTTCAGCTCATCGTATTTACTGATTCTGGCGCTAACGCGTTGCTTGGAGAGAAGTTAAATGCAAATAAAAACATGAATAGGTTTTCATATTTGCCAAGCACAATATGAAAGATGGAGCATCGACATATATTTACTTTTATGACACTCGGATCGTTTTTGGTTTCGGTCATGGTACTTACTAAAATGCATTGTGGTACCATTGTTGGCGTGTTTATTTAATATGATTTTCTATATACATTTGATATGAAGGGAGCCTGCTTCTGGGAAATTATTGCTTTGTTTACTGCTCTTAATTTATAGAAGAGGGAAAAGGTACTAGCCTGGTGGAATGACAGGAAACGACATGGGGTGCGATTGGCGAGGAAAAAAGCAGCTGGTGCCTTGATTTTTCTTTTTGTGAATTGAAAGATAGAATTTGTCTAGGTAATTAAAAAAATCGAGACACCTGAGATGAGAAGCTGTATCTTCCCAAAGAGGAAACCAATATTAATGCCGCAAAATGTACCTTGTAGAATGTTTCATCATCATCAGTTTACAATCCTGAGATTGGTTTGACGCAGCTCTCCACTCAATTATCTTATCAGCTAATTTCTTCATATATAGGTACGTATTTCACTTCTTTCACATCCTTCATCACTTTTTCCATGCATCTCGAACGAGACCTTCCTTTGCCTTTCTTCCCGTTAACTTTTCCTGCGACAATTATCTTTATCAGGCTATCAAATCTCATGATGTGGCCGACTAAGTTGCTTCTCGTTCTATTCTTCTGTAGAAGATCCT
This sequence comes from Platycnemis pennipes, assembly GCA_933228895.1. Lineage (NCBI taxonomy): Eukaryota > Metazoa > Arthropoda > Insecta > Odonata > Platycnemididae > Platycnemis > Platycnemis pennipes. The sequence goes on from OW121846.1 coordinate 83,912,048, forward strand.
TATCAATATATTCGATGCAAGGGTCGTCAGGCTTATGGTCCGAAAATGCTCACATTTCTCCGCTCTTAACGCTTTCAGAAGACTTTTCTTCCGCTCTTCTGAGGACTTCGTTATTCACTAGGTCGATTCATTTAATTTTCATCATTCCTCTGTAACACCACATTTCGAATACTTCCAAACTTGACTTCTATGCTGCTGTCATCGTCCATGTCTCACTGCTATAAAGAAACGTGCTCCAGATGTAAATTCAGATGAATATTTTCCTCACTTCTACGCTTGTATTTCCAGCTGTAAGTAGATTCTTTTATTAATATAAATCCCCTTCACCTGGGCTATTCTACTGACTACTTTTTTGCTTCGTCCACTGGTAGTTACTAGGATGCCCAGGTAACAGTATTCTTTCACCTCTTCATGCTTTTATTTTCCTAGTTTAACATTGATGTTAGCCTCTTTTCTTCAGTCGCATTCCAATATCTTAGGTTATTTGTTATTGATCTTCATCTGATATCTGGTCATTGTCTTTTCCGTTGTTACTAGAGTCCTATAGCAAATATTCCACAGAGAAAAAATCATTCACCGGGACCGGGACTCGAACCCCGACCCCCTGATATCCAGCCAGGTGCTCTCCCAGTTGAGCTACCAAGGCGTCCTCTTTCTCTGTGGTCAAGGCGAATGATTTTTTCTCTGTGGAATATTTGCTACAGTGCAATTTCAGCGGGTAACGCCGCTAAAGTTTTCACTGCTAGTACGTGATCTTTGAATTCGTTATAAGTAAGTTACTAGAGCCTTCTTCAAATCCCTATCTGTTTCTGATATGACAGGTAATTATTTAAATAAAATAAATTGGACGGGTGGGCAGGGGCCTTCTGGAACCCCCCCTGGTACTTAGACCTATCTAGATCCAGTGTGCCAACCCACATTTAACCTGCCCGACACTCACAGACGGGGACAAGAGCACCGCGGCAAAGGCATGGAGGAGGGTCACCCATCCAACCTCTATCCCGACCCAACGTTGCTTAACTTCGGTGATATCACGGGAACCGGTGCAACATGGCTAGGCCCTTGCCTGCGCTTCGATATGACTGCTATGTCATCGGCGAATCGCAGCATTCTAATTTTTTCCCTTGGATTGTAACTCTTGAAGCTTTCTCTTTGATTTCATTGATGGCTTTTTCGATGTAAGGATTAAAAATTACTGGAGACAATAACTTTGTTTCACTCCTTTCCTTATTATTGGTTCTCTACAGCATGGTCCAGATTTAATCACAGCTAACTGGTTTTTAAATAAACTGTGGATAATTCTTCGGTCATTGCAGGACACTCCAATGGGGTCGTTTACCATATTTTTTTATTGCCAAATCTGATAGAGTTTGTAAAATAAAAAGATCCGTATTTTTCCGTTTTTTGATCCGTCAATTATTTATCGAGTTATAAGCGACGAAAAACTGATGTTTTTAACCCTTTCGGAAAAGTGGGCGTGGAGCAACCTCTGACGCATAACGACTTCGTCCAATCACAACTGAGCCCGCGAAGCTACTTTGCCTTATCGCAATGGGGGAGACACAGCTAACTCTGCCAATCGGAACGACTGCGACAGCATCTGTGCGAGCAGACCTTCCGAGAACCCCCGTCCACTCCCTTCCCTTCCACGAAAATCAGTCAAGGACGGGAAGAAAATGACGTCAATGTTATCACAGCAGCTTTTTCGGTGGGCGTCACCTTTTGCTTATTTAAAATTTTGATTCATGAGTGAATGGTTGTGGTTAGAAGATTAATTTTTTCACTTTAATTCTTTTTTTGTTTCTATCTAACGATTTCGTGTACAAAATTGCGATTTCGGTTCGAGTGAACGCCCCATTCCTTTGAGAATCCAAGCAGTGAATTCCAATCCAAATTGTCAAAAGCCTTATCAAAATCCAAAAACACAATGACCGTTGGTTTGTTCTTCTCCATTCTCTTTTCTATGAGCAGCCTGAGGGACAATATTGTCACATGGAAAGTTGAGGGAAAAGGAAGTAAAAATTGCCTAGAATTTTTCTGGTGCCTTTGCATGGGCTGGTCATTAGTAAAATTAATATTTTCATAGGAAGGAGCGAGCGAACTTCGGATGACAATCGATTACCGAGGAATAGTGGCCACCTTGTCGTTCGTCGTTGTCGTTCTTTAAATGAACAAAGCAGCGAATGAAGAAATGCGCTTCTTTCGCCGCCACCATGCCTGACGGTTTTTCAACAAAAGGTTAAGATGAAAAATATTCGACCCTAGATATGCTGGTGTAGGGGTGTTGTGGTGGCCTAGTGGGTGGAGCGCTGAGCCGTTGACCGGAGGGTCCCAGGTTCAAATCCCGGGCAAGAGCCTTTCTGGACACCCCTACATAAAAATCATTGCAATTCGATTTTCTGCGTGTCAGAATTTCGTAGGAGATCGCTGGGGAAATTGCCCAGGGAAAGCAACTGGTCCCCCTACCCTGAAAATGTGAAATTAACACGCTAATGGCTTAGTACGGGGTGAGCTCTACCCTCACATATCAAAAACCAACCTTCGGGTTGAACACAACTTGAATTACTATGTTGGACATTGTTATTTCTCTACTTCTGCATTCTCTTAATGCTGACAACCTTAAGGCCGCAACGGTCATACTCAAGTTGCAGTGGAGTCACCAGTTTGTAAAGTAGTAATGTTTTACAAATTCAACTTTTGGAAATTTTGGAATAAAAAATTCTGCTTCAAATCCTTAAAAATAGCATGGAATTTAATTTTTTGAAATTTATAGTTAATACGACGACTATATAAGAATAGCAAGCACGCTACATTGCCGATACAATGCTGGTTACCTTATTAAAGAAACTGGTGTTTCTTTAGTTATATTTCCATCAGGTGATTGATTCCATTTAGTATACAGAGGTGAATTTACTTATAATTAGGGATGGGTCGGTTCGGTTCTTCGGTTCTCGGTTCCACCGGTTCTTGAGCTTAGAACCGGAACCGAGGCCGAAAATAATCGGTACCGAAATAATTGGCGTGAAAACCAGTTTGAAACCTATTCACACTCCGAAAGTGGAGGCTTCACATTAAAACCTGGTGAAATAGTGTACTTAGATGCTTCAAAGTCGCGAATTATTCTAATTCAGTCTCTGAAAATGATTATTGGTTACCTTATCTTACCATTGAGCAATGCAGAGTAAGTGGTAAATTAAGAACCGGAACCGAGAATCGGAACCGAGAACCGAAGTTAAGAACCGAACCGGAACCGGAACCGAAAAAAAGTGGAACCGACCCATCCCTACTTATAATACTAGATTATATCGCACATACATGAATGCATAAAACAAATACTTTTCCACTAAATCTTTGAAAATAAAACATTGGAATGTTAATATTGGTGTCCATTATACCATTTCAAAAAATTGATGTTCAACCAGAGGGTTGGTTTTTGATAGGTGAGGGAAGAGCTCAGCCCCTACTAAGCCATTGGCGTGTGAACATTCACACATTCTGGGTAGGGGGGGTAGTTCCTTTGGGAAATCTTTTGGTCTGAGGATTTCGGTTATGTCATCGGTATTAAATTTAAAAGAATAAGAGCGGATTATTGATTGGTAATGAAGTTAACAACACTTAAACCTCGTAAAGGATAGTTTGTCACATTTTATATTTTTCCTGCAATTACATCAAAGAAGAAATTAGTGGAAAGAGAAAATGAGAACAGGAGGAATGTCGTTCTATGCTTCCTTGATTTAGAGAAGGTATTTAACTAGGTTAGCTGGGAAAAGTTACCGCAGGAACTAAAACGTATGTGAGACAGGACTGGAGGGATAGGAGTCTATTTGAAACCCGCCAATAGTTTACAATAAGGAGAGCTGCAGAAAGGAGAATAATACGACATTAAGGCCCGTAATTAGGCTTTTTCTTCAAAGTAAATGTGCTAAAATACATAAAAAATGCCAAATTTTTTAATCTACGCAAATAAACTTAGAAATGAACATTCTGTAAGGTATGTACATACATTTTATTGCATTAAAATTGGTTTCCTCTCTTGGAAGATATAGATTCTCAAACTCAGGTTTATCGATTTTTTACCCACGGAAGGAGAGCCGGAGATGGAGGAGGTGAAGAAAGGATAAGGAAATTTGCTACTCCAACCGCTAGAGCGCTGAAAAACCTGTAACATTAAATATATCACGGTCCAATCGACAATCGAAAAGCAGGTCACCTCAAATCCGCCGCCTTAAACTTTTTAACGATTGCTTTTTGCGGTAGCTTTACAATTTTCCCGCATAGTGAGTATTTTTTTTGATAGCATCACTTATAAACAAACAGTAGGTGTGTTAAAACGGGCAAAGCTGGCAGATGACGCAAGTGTTCGAATATGAGTGAAGCACAAGCTTTTACTGGGGATACTCTGAAATTAGTAATCACCAGAAAAATGCCCAAAAATACCTTGGCGTGTAGACGTGCAGTGGGGTGACCAAAGATGGGAACATTCGTTTTGACTCTGGAATGAATTTCCGTAAATTAAAGTAAAAAGCATACGAAATGTATTCTTTTGAAAAAGAGAGGAGAAATTTGTAGCGGTGGACCTTCGCGAGATTTCCAGCAATAAATCAGGCATTTTTTTTAGGAAGTATCAACATTTCACAACATCGCACGCATTTTGTGTTGACTGGAGAAAAAGTAGGTTCTGTCCTTGTAAGTCTAGCAGAAAATTTAAAGGTGCGATTCTACTCATTTCAACTTGTATCATTTTCCTCGATGATAAAAGTGCACACCATAATGACCATTATGTCAGTAAAGTAGAACGATTATTTATGAAAATGCGTATTATTATTTGGTCAATAGAGGAAGGGATTGAGTTTCGAATAAGTATAGGACTATGAAGTATATCACCATATATTCATCTCACTTCGCGTGAATATTCTTGGCAACAGATTCTTACACATCCATTGACATGATTTGCTGAGGGGCTGAAAGTCCGTTTTAATCACATTGAAATCATTGTGTATCATCGTGCAATAAATATGCTCCCAAGAGACGGCAAGAGAAGCTTTCGGTACTGCTTAGCAAATGCTGCCCGCAAGAATCAAAACTTTCATGAGGTGATACAGAGTTGTGGAAAATATGCACCTACCTACGATATTCTTATATAACTTCCCTCAGAGCGTTAAATATTTTGATAAATCGTAAAATAAAAGGTAACTATTTTAGCGAGTAGTTAACTATAACAAAATCACGTCCCATACAGTGGGTTTAGAACGCAAAGAAAGCTTGGATTATAGAAGCTACATAGTTTCATCATTATTGTCAATCAATTCGACACTAATATGTCGTGGCATGATAAGAGTGGAATGATTTTATCCTCAGCCGCAACATGATAATCTACAAAAGCCAGTTGAAAAGTTCCTCTTCCACTGAGGAAAAGCTTTGAGCTGTCTGCGTTCGAAGCGCGCCCTCATATTTATTCAGTCTCCCAGCGACGCATTATCTGTGCGCTATTGAGGATTCTCCCTGCATAGCAATCCAGGAGTATTATTTCATTGCGTGCTTGAAGTACGGGACAACCTAATCGGCCATGTCTTAAGACACGATGGCCTGATGAAGACAATCGTCGAGGGAAGAGTGAACGGGAAGAATGGAAAAGGCAGGCCTCGATTGAGTTATATAGAACAGGTCGTAAAGGACGTGAAAGAGAGGAGTTACGTTAATATTAAGAGGTTGGCCGATAAAAGAATCGAGTGGAGGGCTGCGTCAAACCAATCCTAGGATTGTTGACCCATGACGATGATGTGCTTGAAGTGGTGGAGGCATAAAGGAATTAAGTTAGTCACCGAGAAAAAACAGACGCTGAGAAAAACGTTGATGTTCTTGACTATTTTTATGTCCGATTATTGTGATACCCTTTTTTTAAGATGCACTAACGAATCACTTAAATTTCTTGTGAATCATGAGACTGCACGAATTAAAAACATATTTACATCCTCTTATATTTTCCATTGGCGTTCAAAATAAAATCTGAACGACACACCCCTTGAGTTAAGTTCTGTCGGGTAATCCACAAGGTAAGTGTATTTTTTAATGCTTAATTACCTGAGATATCTTCACTCAGATCATACGCCAGGAAAACACCAAATCCTTCATTGTAAACACCCATTGTTTCGTTTTGTTGGTATAATTTTTGTTATTTTCGTGAGCAATCCGCAACAAGTAGGTGCTTCACGGTCTCAATTCATCATGACCTCCTATTATGGGAGGTGGGTAATTAGATATGGATAAGAGTTTTTTAGGGAACTGGGGAAGAGTGGAGTGAAATCTGGCGTCGGCATTAGCCAGCTGACAACGAAAGGCACCAAGGGGCCACAGTTTAACGTCCCATACGACGGACGGAGTACAGTACTGTATTCTCTACAAGTGCTCTCCAAATAGCAAGGATTGGGAACCGGTGTATCAATAAAATCCTTGCCACGGCCGGGATTCATACCCGGGCCCATCGGATGGAAAGCCAGTACTCTAGCCACCACAACAATCTCCGATCACTTGATGTAAACCTTCGCTCGTCATTATCTAAGAGATGCTTGCTCAAGTGTTCCTTCAGGTCAGGTACGACGTAGCAAGTTAACGATGAACTGACTTTATACCCACGAAACTCCGAATCATTAATATTTTAGTGCCCGTAGAATTCGTACAGGTAGCCAACCATGAATGGTTGGAGAAAAGTCGGTGGTTAAATTTTCCGGGGGCGATACTGAAAAAAAAAATTATTTTTCTCTCAGAGGATTTAACTGATTAAAGTTAATTCCTAAAGGTAAATCATAGTAATAAAAATGACTTATTTTAACTTCTCCACGGATTGCCGTCTCTGAATGCCATCCGTGGCTCCATCTCCCGAGCCCTTGGCTACCACTTTAAAAATGAATTTCGATTACAGCTACTTTCCTACTAAAAGAAATGATATTACATAATACTTGGCATACGTAAAATATTTTCGAAATATCTCCATTTGGCTGGCTTTGTGAAATTATTTAACGACTAATTCCGTGGCGACATTTTCGACTGATATGCTCCATTGCTCGGAGTCGCATCACATGCGTTTCATAATACTCAAACGCGACACAAACTCGAGATATTTGCAAGTACGCAAGATTTGAGTTGGAGGTCGCAGAACACGTTTCAAGCCAGCATTTTCCGGGATGCATAATGTATACCTATTTGATGAACCTGCAGTGCACTCATAAGAAAAATACTTAGATTGTGGATTTCGCAGGGGCAGGTAAAAAACGTTGTGCGATTTCCAAAATGTCGAGGAATTTGATTTTTTAATGAATTAATTAACCAAGCACAATACGTGGAAATGCGGATCACATATTGGATTAAAATGAACTAATATTTAATTTGAAACCTTTACTTTCCCTTAGTTCCGATATTTCGTTAAAAAAAGCGAAAGCTGTCCAGGGATTTATTACGCTGCTTAAACTTTCCATGCTTTTCACACTCCCCTTTCAGCCTCAATGCGACGATATGTGCATTATTTTCTGCATCTCAACGATCCCGAATGATTTTAGCCGGAAAGTTTATTGCTGTATTGCAGACATGAGTGAAATTACTTTTTATGCTGCCATTCAGTCATTTCTAGCAGACAGATTCACTTCCATGGGCACTCGAACAGCGATATTCTATTCTTACCTCATCCAATCGGTGAAATCGAACTGGACACCACGGCCGGACTTTATTTCAGGGTTTATTAACGCGGGCAAAAGTAAACCAGCCTTGACCGAAATATCCCTCCGTTATATTCGTTGACAGATTGTGCGACCGGTCCAATCGCTCTGGTTCGACACTGGCTCATCGCCGAGTGGCAATGAGGCCCTCGGGGCGAGACTGTTTTTGCATTCGCAAGGTGCCTCCGGGCATGTGCGGCAATCTATTTACTCGCCTTGAAAGCGCGCCATCTCGCCGCTTCGACTCCCGCGCTCTCGAGGCAATCGTTACGCAATGAACCGAGACGCCTCGACTGGATTCCCCCATTTTTCACTTCAACCTGCGAAGACGACCGTAGTAATGTATTTTGTTACCGACCCGGACCGCGTGACACTAACGACCGGGAAGGACGGGGGCGGAGGATTGAACTGAAACCGGCGACTGAATTCTGAACTGAGTGATTCCCCACTCCATTTACATCTGCCCCCGATCACTCACCATCTAATGAAATAACTGCAGAACAAAGTGTGAACTAGGTGGGTTTTATACGCAAACCGCCTCAATTCGATGCTAAGCTATAAAAGACGAACATCTGCGTTGGGGAGGCGCATAACAATCATTTTCGTGGAGGTTCATGTTCCTCGAATCCGAAATGGCTCCGCAGCAGCAAACCTGGGGCGGTAGACCTGAAATTTCACAACTAATAACTCTGGTGGGTCACGAGTTTAACTCCAGTAAACTTTCAGGCCATACTCTTGGTGATGATGAGGAGCATCTGAACGATGTTTATCTTTCAATAAACTAATTCTGCACCTTGAGAAGCTCTTGTCTTTCCTTCACCATAGAGAATGAAGGAATTTAAAATAATAATGTCTGAGAGAATACCTTTTACACAAGCTTTTACAACGCAAGGACGTTAGGGAGAAAGGAAATCGATGAAGAAGAATAATCAACGTCACCCGTTTAGAAAAATATCAATCGCGAATGCAAGTATCCACTGGAATAAAAATAATTGTAAGTGATTGCTCCCGGGAAGAAAGTGCGGAAGAGAGTAGGCAATTCATGTTTCAGCTGAAGACAATTGTGATCGTAATCCAGTTGATGCGTCGCTGCTACAGGCACTCACCACCGTCCAGTCGGCTCCTCGGTATGAATTACAATCAAGGCTCATCACTGAAGTTGCGGGGCTCCACCCCTTCGAGTGCGCAGTTTCACGTGAGCCATGCTGACTGACCTGCTCCACTGCGTTGCATGAGAATCAATGCTATTTGCATCATTGGCAGAGTTGGTGCCGGGCCAAGAGGGGTTCGTGCGTCCAGAATTCATGAATAGCTGCCTCCGAATCGTTGAACCAGAATTTTTTTCATCCTCAATGACCGAAGTGGTGAAAAAAATCTGCTGCCACTCTTGGTAACGAGTGTATCTAATTTCTCTCAAATGGGGTGATCTCTGTCAGATGATGTGACACTCGTCGGCAGTTTAAAAAACTTTTTTTTCACCCATCTCAGCATGGATTAATCCTTAAGAAAGACATGCTGAAACAGCGGCTCGTGGACGCTTTAGAGTGAGGTCACGTTAGTCCTGCCCTTCAAAGCTCAGCTTATTATTTTTATCTTTGTGGAATGAAGACGCAAAAATAGCGATAGTCTCGTTGCTACGAGAATTTTTGCCTAAGCGAGACTTAAATAATGCGAGAATCACTTGCGCTACTTTTCCAATGGTGTGTGGAGGTCAGGTTTCAATGATACTCCTAGATGAGATGTAAAAATGTCAAAAGGCACGTCTCAAACGATCCTTATAAAGTGGAAAGGGTCACAGTGGAAAAATATATGAAGAAGGGAGACGACGACACTTCTAATTTTTGAATTCGGTGAAATATCGATCTTTGAAAGATCGACGTGGACTCGAGAACGGTACGTTAAAAATCTTCCACAACGTGAAAAGAGTAAGTGATGAGCGTTCTGAGCTGTGGACGTTGATAAGGTTAGACATTTTTAAAGTTTACATATCACTTCAACCCTGAAGATTCTGTACTGCTTTCACCTTCCGAGAATTTTGCAAGTCCGAAGCAATTTTTCAAGTTTTAGGCTTAGTTTTTAGGCTTAGTTTAAGATTTAGTTTTTTCAAACTTGTTTGAAAAGTAAGTTAAAGCGGCTGGATAGATTTATTGGCGACCGTGTGAGCCAGGTCGGTGACGTGCTCGCTTGGTAGCCCGAGGGTCTCGCGTTTTGATTCCGCCACGGATATTGATGCAATATTTTCTCAGGATTAAGAATAATGAGAGCGATATAACCTCAGCGGTTGCAGTACCCATAATGCCTAATTATTCTATAACTGAGGACTTAAAATCCATATCTAAAGAATCCTCTTTTTTTTGGCTGACTCTTCACGCCGGAAGTGACAGCCGATAAGTCGAATGATTCAAAATCAGAATAATACCGTCAGCCACAGGAAAGTTGTCCAATAAAGTGGATGGAACTCTCTAAATGAAAACCAACAGTACGCAGAGTCATTTATTTTGAAGATGCGGTTGCAGAAAAACGGGAGTGAAAACTGGAAAAAGCTTCGGCACCTTCAGGCATGGGAACGGGTTATGGCATGGTGATGACCCTCCCAAATAAGTGGGCGGGCTGCGTCATCTTGAGCGGGTTTCGCTGAATGAAGTCACACCCGGGCCATATGTGGGCTGCCTGTCAAGGCGCTTAGCTATCAAGCCCACGAAAGTTGGGGGTCTGGCGATGCTAAGACGCCATGCCCTCCGTCTTGAGTGTTCCCGAGAACAATTCTTTCAAGAGATGTCTTGCCTTAACGTGGCTTTACGTTCGGGAGCGTGCTATTCTTTCGGAACACTCAAGGTGCGGGCGAGAGCGTTCATTAATCACGTGATTCTGTTCGGAGGATGAAAAGAGTCCATTACGGAGCCGGCGTTGGAGGGGGGGGAGGAGGAGGTGGAGCACGAGGTGGAGCACACCTCGCGAAATACTTCCCTTCACTTTTGGAACAGCAGGACCAACAAAACGCTAATCTTGAGCAATCGCCACCTCCCCTCGAAATCCATAACCCCGCGACTTCCAGACTTCTGGCCGGCTGTCGGCAATATACGACACGCGGGGATCGGGTTGGTGTGGTGGCTAGAGTACTGGCCTCCCATCCCGAGGGCCCGGGTTCGATTCCCGGCAGTGGCGGATTTATCAGTGGATAACCGGTCCCCACTTGAGTGCCTAGTGGAGGGTATTTCAAGTTCAGCACTCCGTCCGTCGGATGGGACGTTAAGCCGTGGTCCCCTTGGCGCCTTTCGTTAAGAGTAGCTAATGCCGACGCCGGGTTTCTCTCCACCCTTCCTCCGTTCCCTTAAAACATCTACCATTACCCAATTATCCACCTATCCTATACGGCGCAAATGACCTCAGCTGTAGGTCGCCTCCCCTAAATAACCAACCAACCAACTATACGACACGCGGAAAAACTTGAGGGGCCAGTCCCTCACACAACTTTCCTCCGAACAAACCTGACAGATTGTAAGTCTCGCCGTGCGGTGGAGGTCGGCAATGGAGTAGGTAGAATTCATATTTTGTCCGAAAAAGCACCGCGCGATTATGCAGTCGCTCCCCCCGTAGACGGTGGTTGAACGACAGACCCACCACCGACCCTCGCCTCCGTCCCGCACCGAGCGTAACTCTTTTTACGTCCCCGCGCCACATGAATCCATTCCCTCTCGAAGGTTACAGGAATGTAGACCTCCTCCTTCCCACTCTTTCTTCTCCGTCCCCGCGGCGTCTCAAACGGCCGCGCCTTCGCGGATGCATCACCCCGCGTCGGAGGCTGCGGTGCAAAGGGGAGCCGCGCGCTGTGTCGGCGACGACATGCTGAGATATGTTGCACGCGCTGACCCCGGACCTGGATGCAGTGGGAAGTTTGGGCCTCGGCGTTGGGATTGAAACGCCACGGACTCGAAAATATCGATTTGGACAGGCAATGTTTCTTTCGGATGCCGAGGCCTTGAAGTCGTGACTTCATTGCGCACGCCAATTTATTGTCCTTCCTCAATAAGATCTCAGTATCACATGAATGAACGGAAGGAACAGTTAGCTCGAATGCAAATGCTTACCATCGGTCAGAATATTCGTACTTGATGGTCGGAATCCTATGCAATCGATGCGCCATCGGGAATATCGGCGACCCGCGAAGTTTTACGATGGCTCTTGAAATCGACGGGTCGGACGATACCTGTCTATTAAGTTCCAGTCTATTAAATGAATTGAATTGGGAATCATTGTCAGATCGCAGGTTGAAATTTAGACTTAATCTCTTAAACAAATTCCAAGACCATATTTTCAGTGATGATGTTAAAAATATTTTGCGGACCCCAACTTACTATGGTAGACTGGACCATAATCACAAAATTAGAGAAATTTATTGCCGAACTGACAGATTCAAAATGTCCTTTTTCCTCGTACTATTAGGGATATGAATAACGGTAAATATATCCAGTACGACTGTAGCAATGGATAACATTGGTAGCTGCATGTTGGTATAAGGACTTAAGGCTAACCCAACTAACAGCATGTTTTTGCATGTATGCTTTGCTATTCTTATCTTTTTTTAAATAGCTTAGTTTTGAACAGTACCTATACAAGTACTAATCTTTTTTATGCATGATATGTATTGCATGTTTGGTGAGAGTTCACCCCCTGCCACACACCTTTATGGTGGCTTGCAGGGTATTATGTAGATGTAGATACCGCCAATGAATTTCGATAAAACCTCGACACTTCTGATATCACCTATGCTGTTCGCGATGCTTCCGATAGATACCGCCACGTCTAAATGTCGTTACCACCGAGTATTTGCGTGGAAAAAATTGGACAGCTGTGACTACTATTTGTTGCCCTGAGGAGTCGCACCTGAGTGGTCCAGAGAACAAGAGGGGAGGAAGAGGGGAGCAGCGGATTAATCGGGGGCCTCGGAACGCGCTTATTATCGCATATCGTGGCGAGATTCAGCGTTGCTTGCACCCGAGCGGAATCCGCGCATTGCTAGGCTTGGAAGTGGGCAGGCGGACGGCTGCTGGAACCTTGGGAAAGAAGATGGGACTCGTAAGGGGTTCGAGAGAGAAGAGGCGAGGAGGACTTTCCTCATGGCATTTCCACCCTCAAGGAAATCCACCTCCCCGCCCAAGCCGCCGCCGCCACCTCCCCCGACCACCACTCCCCACTCTATCGCGCAACCTTCGCGAGTCGGTGGGGAAAGAGATGAGGCACACGAAACTTCGAGTACTGTGGTCGAAGGCGTCCCCGGATATAGCGGTAAAAATACAGTTAGCGACACGGGATGTGAGTCGCAGCGGCTTTTCGAAAATTTAATTTTTATTACGCATAATAAATGCATAATTAATATTTAACTTTCTGAGGCATTTCTATCAGTGATGGGCAGCGTGAAATACGCGATAACCAGGGCACAGAGAAGTATCCAATACTTTTCAGTCATCATCATCAGTATTGAAATCCTAGAATTTGTTTATTGCAGCCCTCCATTCTGCCCTATTCAGTGTTAATTCCCTAACGACCTGATATCTTTTCTCTTTCACGTCCTTCTTTATTTGGCCTATATACTTGTCCCTTGCACTTCCTCGCGGGACCTTCCCTTCTATTTTATTTATAACTAATACATTGTGTCTCAAAGTATGTCCAATCCATCTGGGGTTTCTTTGCCGTAGGGTTCTCCATATTGCACCTTCTTCATCTGCTCTACTGTACACCTCTTCGTTCCTCACTTTTTCTGCCCATTTAATCTTCAGCATTCTCTTCTAGCACCATGTTTCGAAGGCTTCAACCCTTCGCTGGTCCGCTTTCCCGATGTTCCAGGTCTCTGATCCATCGAGTGCCACGCTACATATGAATATGTTAGAAGAAGTGCTTTCTTGCTTGCAGCCGTAGGTTCTTTGAGCATAGTAGTTGCCTCTTCTTCATGAACGCCTCCTTAGCTTGTGCTATTCTTCGCTTGAAGTCGGGTGAACTTCTTCCATACCAAGTTATAGTGCTGCCGAGGTAGGTGAAGTTCTTCATTTGTTGTAATTTCACTCCTTTTCAGTATGTGAACATAAATGCTGATAACGGAAATTGACAATGTAACGTAACACAAAATTGAGCGATAGATCACAAGGTTAATAAAGCTACTTAGTAAAATATCTTCACCCAAAAAGACTGCTTTTTGTCGGCAACACTCACTATTCTCAATTCATGATGCGAGAGCACATTTGTGTTTAATATTTGCAGGTTGCAGTAGTCAGGTTGGCCTGTTAGTCAAAAGGCCGCGGGTTTGAAACCAGCTTCAGGAAGGGGGTGGTTTGTTTTAGGATGTGGCTTTAGATTAAGAAAGATTTAACAGTATAATGAAAACTAAGCAGTTGTTGCACTTTAACACCTAATTCTAGCGCTACCTACTTAATATTTACAAATACTAAGTTTTAAAATTATGTATTTGAGTATTTATTAGTTTTGTAACTATTTGAGTCAGGTAATGGGAACTTCGAATGCGAACTAAACTTTAAGAACTTTTTTATTCACTAGGTATAGTATCTTCCGAATATTTATTTTTAGTTTTATGTCCCTTAATCAGGGTTATGTAATGAAGGTGAGAATTTTCTGCTCTGATTTGCAACTACGGATTGCTTGCTTGGGAATGGAATTGAAGTTTCGCTGAAAAATAATATCGAAAGTATTAACTACTAATAGTACAGACTTTATCTGACTAAAAACATCATGTGAAGGAAAAATACACCTTCTTATTATTTAGAATGGATTAGTGAAGAAAGATGACTAAAAATGTACTGTTAAATTTAATTCAAAAATTTTATCTAATCCCACTAGAAACACCTGAGTATATTTCAGTGACTGGAAATTATTGCGTAGGTGAAATTTCTCAGCCATTGTTCATCGCTTATCTTCCTTTATATTTAGGTAAGGATAATTGCTTGATCGTCTGAAACGTTCAAATCGCTGATTGGTTATGGGTGTATGTGAATGGGAAAATAGAAATAGTTTCACCGGTAAACAGGCTTTTAGAAATTTGACCTCAACTACGTCACTCATGTTTAAATGGATTTCATGATGTTTAAGTTTCGCGTAGTGGATTTAGTAGAGCTTGCTTCCACAGCGGACACTTGCTGAAGCAAAACTTTTCGCACTCAACTCAGGAACAGTAAAGTCATGGAATGTTCCGCTGGAGAAGGGAAGAAACTTTTCTGTAATGGTTATGAGGCTCTCGATCGTTGGGGGACTTCAGTAAACGGCTGTGAATTCACCTTTCACAGCGCGCCTTTGAATATGTGGGCCTCAATTCAAGTTGCCAGTTACAACTCGGAGGGAATGCACTGAATAGATGACGACGGAACATTCAAATCACAATACCAATCACATTCGGATCCATTCAGTCTTCCTTTTCACGGATCCTGGTCGTAAAAGTCGGTGAACCATGGGCTCGAAAGGTTGTGTCAACGCCAGTCAAGCTGTTTTCTTTGGTGCCATTGGAGATTACACAGACCGAAAGCCTGATTCATGGAAGAGAGTTTTTTCAGCCTGCGCCCCCTGTCAGCCTATGCCCTCTTCCGAGATTTTACTGCTTCACAAACCACGGATGACTCCAACTTTAGCGAGACGCTCATAAAAAATGTTCATGGAGCAATATAAAGTATAATTTAATGTAAACAATAACGAAGATAGAAAAGATAAAAAGTTATACAAATATGTTTTAAAGCGTAAGAGGAAATGAGTAAGTGCCGACCAAGACCCATTTATATGATCTAGATTTATTTCTTATCTCAAGTAATACCGCTCTGGTTTACTTGTTGCATCGGTTGATTTATACTGGGTTTCCGATAAGTCCCCGGCATCTAGTAATCTAATCCAATCTCATGCAAGGTGTTAAAATTTCAGTGGCATATTTGCGGCATATAGCATTTTCTACGCTTATAATAACAGTGGGTGAGCCTACCGGCAAAAATATAAGAGGAATGACAACAGAATCGGGGGTATTAATAAAAAATTACAGTTCATCATATTGATTGGCAAATAGTTGAGCTACAAGGTATGGCATAAAATGAGTTTAGTGATTGCCAATAAGCCAAACCTTAAGAGAGACTTTTCCACTGCGTTGCAGCACCACGGAGCTGAAATTAATCATTATCCGAAGAAAATTAAAAAAAACACGTGCCTATCAATATTATATTTAGGGAACATATTAAAAGATAACTTCAGGACTGGGAACTCGTATGAAACCTGAAATATATCTAAAATTATAAATCGAAAAGATGATCAACGTGTGTGAAATGTCTATATGCGTATGAAACTCGATAATATTACTTAACTGGTCTAATTGATAAGGTCGTCATTTTAACCACATGTTGTATGCTAATATTGACCTTTAGATACTTAACAGTTTATCCAAGTATTATACTGCCGTGCTACTTGAATGGGCTGCCAACTTACAAACGCAGGGGCTTACAAATTTGTGGATTTTCTTCCCAGAAAAGCTGTCACCAACACTCATACCTAGCACCCTTGTATCGTTTGAAACGATTTGCGCCACAGGCACTTATCAATGCGCCACAGGCCTTTCCCCGTAGCTCTACGTCAGGTGATGACGATTGCACCCAGTGAACTACTAGGTGTTCCTAATGTAGTTCCTTACTTGAAGGGCAATCAATTTTTACACAAATTCAGTAGAATTAAGTCCATATCCAGATAACAGCAACACTAAATGGTGTGGCGCTAAAGTAGCAGAATGCATATAAGAAACTCTAAAACTACAACAGTGTCAACATCCAACCCTCCTATTATACACGATTGATGAACATATATGTGTTTTCTACAAAATCGATTATATCGAACAATGAGAATCGAGATTGAAATAAGTCTGCCTATTTTTTATGATTCTCTGTATCAACCCTTGCATTTCGAAACAGCTCTGTAACTGATGAACACACCTGCCTGGAGTTGAAAAAATGATTATTTGGTGGGTGTAAGCTAAAATAGTCGGACAGAATGTACAACAGCCTCAAAGCTACAGGTAGCCAAGAGCCAACAACGCTCATTCTGCATGTCAGGTCAGAACGACTTGATGAGGATGTACTCTGACACCACGTGATATTCAATTGCTTCTTAACACAGGTCTTTCGCATGCATGTAAGCAAACCTAGGTACTTCAACTGCAATTTTATTTTAAGTTATTACTAATTAATATTATTACCAATTGGTTTAATGCGATTGGTAATAATTTCCCTTCCAACAGTTTAAAACAAGTACCTTAGGTTACCACTCTTATGATATCGGTTATGGTCTATCCGATTCTGTTAATCCGTAAATTTAGAGAAATTCAGACACATTGGGTATGATATTTGACAATTTTGATTAACTACCAACGTTAATTTTCCAATTCTTTTACTTAAACCCCCTTCAATACTAGCTCACTGAGTGAAAGTTTTATTGAATTCTACCAAGCTAAATATTTCTGTAGCCATGACTAATTTCATTTCTATTTCTCAGAATTTAATCCCATTTATCGTTTTACGTGTTTCTCAATTCATTTTTGAAAAGAACACATATGGGTAGCATGAAAAACGCGAATAGCGATGTACAAATTGAAAATTATGAAATATAAAATGATGGCATAGTATAGAATTCGGTGGTATGTAAAAGAATTTTCAGATTTTAAATTTTATTAATATAGGTTATATAACATTTACTTCGTTCCATACTTCTTGTAACCTTTTGTGCGTCTTCTTTCGTTATATAAGTATGATATGCCTATCTTTTTAGCTAATAGTGCGTTAAACAAAACAAAAATATCCCTCTGTAAACCCTTAAATCCAGAAGTCTTTAAGATTTAGTGACAACTTTGGGTAACTTTCTCACACATAAGGTAGTTTTCACTTTCTCCTTCTGTCTCAACACTCTCCCAAAGACCTGTGAATAAAATAAAGCTATTCCCAAACCATTAACTGATAGTCGGAACGGCATAAAATACAGGGAACCAATTTGCTTTAAAATTGGAAACATACAGGAGCAATGTCTGTAATAAGCATTGGGCAGTAAATAAACTTTTCTAAAAGTTTTTCTCTTTGGCGTGCATTTTAAACCCGTCATCTCATTACCTTATTCATTCAACCGTTGCGAACAAATTATGTATTTTCTTACACCTTTATATCTCTCCTTCGGTATATGCTGGCAACAGTTTTAAATGGAAAATTCTATTTTCCGTTGGATGCGCAAGCGAGAGTTTTTAAGATGGGTGAAAAGACTTAGTTCCCTAATACTTTCCATAAGGTTATTGATGTAAGCTCTATTTTCCCGTTGAGAAAGTTTGTATTTCTGTGAGAGTTTTTGCCTGAAAGATAGAAACTTGTTAAAAGGTAGAACCCGGGGGATGGGTGGGGGAACCTCTCCAGTGAAAGGAAGTGTTACATATTCTTGATACTTGAATTCGAATAACTGATTGCAGTAAAGATAACTAAATTACGTTTTGGCTGAATTTAAACACGAATCAAAGGTCTCTTTATGTTAATATACACTACCAGTGAAAACTTGAAGTTCATCCTCCAAAATTTCCATTTCACGGAAACATTAAAATGGGAAAAAGATATTTTTCAATGTTTTATCATTTACATGGCCATCAAAACATTAACAAGCTTAATGAATAATTTTATAATTTGATATTCTTTTATTCGTCAGTTAAAGCAATATAATTACAGAGAGTTTGCAAGAGATCCAGAATAAACTCGCCATTCAGCATCTTAAAACTTTCAAAACCGAATTTCATACTAACTTTTTCATGTTACGAGGTGAGTTGATTTATTGTCACTGCTGCGAAGTGATAATTTTTTATTACTATTCAGATGTGCTTTTGAGTATTTCAGTCATTATAATGTATAGATGCACAATACGGTATTTAGTTTAACATATTATGCTGCAATTATGGTAAAAAGGGTCGGAAAGCAGACTTTAGCGTTAAAAATCGAGTTGTCAGCGTGAAAATCTTTATCCTGACGCTATGAAGGCTGTTCGATGCAAAAAAATTGACAAAAAAATGTTCTTCAAAGCGCAGTAATGAGCGAGTCGAAGCGGGAGAAAAAGACTGCGTTCTTGAGACTGGAAAACTATTCTACATTTTTCTGGAAGCACACGTGTAACGTCAAATAAAGAAGACGAATTTAATTTTGTGTGAAAAATAAATGTGATTGCTCCGTAAATTCTCAATGTGCTCAATTCCGTGATTATGGTTAGAAAGGTTGTATTGCTACCAGAAAAAAACTTTGCTACGCAAGCACAATAAGGCAAAAAGACTGAACTGGGTTATAACACGAAGATTGAATGATTGAACAATGGTTCACAGTTTTATTTTTGGACCAATTGAAAGTTGAAAATTTTGGCGGAAAACATTGGCAGTAAGTATGTCTGTCGCCAAGTACGCGAAAAAAGTGTCACATTCACGGATACTACATTCATTTTATGCATAAACATTCCCTGGTCAAATTAATGCATAATGCCAATAGTAAAACATGATGTAGGATCTATTATGGTCTGGGGATGTTTTGGAGGAGGTAAATTCAGCAATCTCGCGGTAATAAAAGGCATAATAGACAACAAAGTCGTACCTTGATACTTTACGTCATGCTTTTCTATCCAGAAAAAAGGTGGGTCGTGATTTTATTTTTCAATGCGATAGTGACCTCTTGCATGCATCAAAATAGTGTCAAAATACATTTCGTCAAAAGAAAAACAAAAAGTAATTAAATACATTGATTGACCTTCTCGGTCACCGTATCTCAACCCTATTGAATTCTAAAGGAACTAGTTGGTCTAAAACGTTAGAAGCATACAACCAACCAGACAAAAACAGCTTAGGAGTTTCTACACACTTGCTTGGTCCCAGTCTTGACCTCAAATCTCGAAAAATTGATCGCACGAATGTCATGTGCGTCTGTCATGAAGCGAAATGAGGGTTTTTGAAGAATACAAAACTTTATTAGCAAACTTGAAATGTTGTTCAAGTCTTTAAAAATTACAGTTTTTTTGCGGGGAGAATGTTGATTTCCAAATGAATTATTTATGAAAATGTATTGCGAATTTTGCGAATATGTATTGTCACTCAATTTCTCTGAAATTGGAGGGTGAACATAAAATGTTGACTGGTAGTGTATCTCTTTATTTTCGGTTATTCCACAAACAGGTTTTAAATTGAAATAATGCATAAAAGTTGAACGCTCATGTGGTTCCAGCGCTCCAAAACTCGCGATGTGGATGGCGGTGCGTCATCGGCTGCCGCGTATCAATAAAATATTTATAGGAGGCAGAGTCACGAATGGCAGACGGGAGCAAAACATGAAAGTTGCATCATACACGAAAATATACGTGCAATAGTAGGAAAAACGAAAACTCCCTCTTCAATTGACGCGCTAAGTAGGATGTTTTTGGTCTTAAAAGATTTCAGCATAAAAGCGGGTGCAAACGTAAGAACTCCACTTTAAAATATCTAGAAGATAATAATCATTGCAGATGGAAGTTTCTCTCATCCGCATAACTACCTAATTAACGTAGAAACTAAGTAATGTGAAGTTCATGAAATGTAAAAATAATTATAAACGCAGAGATGAAACCAGCTTGAAATCTCTTTCCCGAGAGAAATAAAGGAAAATATTCTTTGTAATAGATACTGAATTACAAGCAAAAACAGTTCAAACCTTTTGTAAAATTCCAAGGCATCCAGAAAAATATCCCCTCAGGGCGATGTGTAAAAAAGGATAAAATAAGATGTGATTCAAGTTCATACCATTATTGATGCGGTTTTTCTAAGCTTCAGCATAATAAAACCATTTCGATGAGCGTCTATGTTTGAAGGTCAAATATCTAACAAATAGAATCTGAAGTAAACGCAGGTGCATTTTGACTGCCAAAGATTTTCCAAAAGCATCAATTTGCAGGTATAAACACAGACTGGCGATTATATTAGCGATGATGCTTCTAGATGATGAAATAGAGCTCTCGGGAAAGCTAATACACGGAAAACACAATGAATAAATACCGAAATGGGAAGAGAGAGAGCAGCCCTCAAGTGTCAATGCTCTCCCACACCCGACAACACCCAGTAAATCATTGACGTTGGATTCGTGTCTGTCGGGTGAAAATGAGAACGCAATACCCGTTGGTCATCGACGTTATTTCTTTTAATTAACTGGAAATTGAAACATTCAGCAGCACTGATTTATTCCTAGAATAAAATGAAGCGTGTCTGATCCCACTGATTAAAAAAATTGAACTACGTTAAATTGTTGCTCGTCAATGAAAACTTCGAACAAGGCAATGAAAATTCTCATCTCAACGAACAAGTTTGTAATTTTGAACGGGAAGAAAAAGCCTAAAAAACATAGGCGCACAGACCGCGCAATATATGCTTGGAACTCTTTTTGTATTCAGTCATCCGTTTTTGCCTCATTTCATCCGGGCACTCAGAGTACACGACTACATTAAGTATTTCGCAATACATGTATGACCTTTTTCCCTTTATATCGCCTTCATGTTCAACCAATAAAAGTGGGTTCTTGTTCGCATAGCGCCGTACTCATTTTCTTGTTGGGGCATCACCACTCATTCCATCCACCAAACATCTACATTCACTATCCCCCTCCTCAACTCTTCATTTCGTCCTCCTTTCTTCGTGCAATACCAATTCTTTTGCCCCCATATCATCTCCCCACGTAATCATCCACCATTGCCCCCTCAATCGCAGTCTTCAAGAGTCAATCGCCTCTCTCGCTTCACTCTTCTGATTCCTTCAAATACTACCCCACTTCTCTCCCTCACTCTATGCCTAACAATTTGTACGCATTTCTTTGTAACCAGCATGCCATCTCCATCATTATGCGGCTATTTTCTTAACTAGGATTACCTTCTTGCCTCAAAGACTAAGTTTCGCAGTGCTCGCACAATGCTATAATATTACATAATAAAGCCAGAACCAACTTTTTATCGTCTTTAGCTAGAGTCCCTATCATAAATTCTCCTATCTTTGATAGTGCTTTCTTCGCTAATACAATGTTTTTCCAATACCTCTGCTACTAAAATCATTTTCTTGCCAAACACTGCCTATAAATTTCAAGATCGCAATAAGTTAAATACAACGTCGCTCCTCTATTATAACTCATTATTTATGTTTCCCAGTGGCACACGTATTTATCTAGTTATTAATAGAAAACGAGGTAATTTCAAACAACATCCGTTATTCAGTGGAATATGCGCTGAATTTTTCTACAAAGAATATGTTAAAAATCGTTTGTTTAGACTCACGAAGTCGCCATGGTCCTTTTCATCCTGTATAGCAAACACATGCCCAAAAGCGCGAGAATTAATGGTTTAAATCCCTTGGCTAATTGATTAACAAGCCCTTGAACTTCAGAGGGTGTCACTAACTTCATAAAATCCCTAGCAACTTTTAGTTCCCCTTTATGTTCCTCTTTTCATACCGTCTTCCAATTTATTTGGGCACCAGGGGCGATAGCGATAATGAAGCGATGCTTCATCTTCCACTCATCTCCGCCCACTCTGATTCCCGATTTTCCAGCAGCCATTAGCAAATTCCCATTTAGCTAGCCACCTGTTCAGTCAATTTTTGCAATATTTCCATCAACCATGCCCTAAACGCCAAACAAAAGCTTTCCTGGAATCTGCCAAACAAACTATTACATCCTCATTAAATTCCTTTTTCTTTTATATTCTCGTTCTCATAACAGCTATAGCTTCACGGGTTCCCATTCCTTCACCAAACACACACTTATCTTCCTTTATGTAATCCATCGAAGGACTGCCTCAGGCGCGAGCCATAAGCGCGAGCTTATTGTCCGATGTACTTCTCATACTGATTCTCAGGGATGGGAGTTAATATGTACTCTCAACACATTCTTGGTACGGTCCCACATAGCAGAAACACATCTCTGAGATGTCACAGAGATGTCTCAAATGTCTCAATGAATCTCTCAGAGACATTCCGTGATGTCTCAGAGACTACTCTGAGATGTCTCAGAGACAGCTCTATGTCCGCTTTTGTCGTAGTCTCAGAGGCATCACGTGATGTCTCTGAGAGGTCTCACATGGATTTCAGAGACACCCTAATTCACTAACTAGTATTCACTAACAATCATAAAACCATATATTCCTATTAACCTGTGTTGCCATTAGGCATAGGTTGGAATATGCCAATGCGAAAATACCTGTACTATTACCTTCACCTTTCTCTAAGCCAGCATAACTGAAGATCAGGTTTCATTTAAAATAATACTGATATTTTAGCACGACCTCAGATAGTACAGAACAGATGACGGAACGGGCTTCCGCAAAGTGACGGTTACAATCAATAATCGTCATAATATAACTTTCAAGAACAACTCGAAAGCACCGAGTACGATTTTAAACAAAAACAGCTTTATACCTATTTTAATATTTATTGGCACTACTTCAAATTTAAATGATTGCATTCACTTGCCTATGTAGCACACAATTGAAATAAGATTCCACATCTCAGGCATTATCCAACACGACATAAGTCACACCACATGGCATGGGAATCAACAGCTGCAATCGAGCTTGCTTCTTGCACAACACTAATTTTAAAAAGGTTTATCTGGGTATTCAGTAACCAAGGGTCTTTTAAAAGAATAATGGTCCACTAAAAATTAAAAGTAGATATTTTGAAGAGGGAGTTCTTTGAAATCTCATCGAAAGTCAAGACTGCACTGAGGAAGACACAATATACAAAAAGTTTCACATTCATCACAAAGTTGATTTGAATCTTCATTAGGTCATTCCTAATTTCCCAACACGTAAATTGTATAACGTGCCTGTAAAAATAAATAAATTCAGTACTTTCGTTAAGAAATCAATCAAGACTACACGGAAGGCTGATTTAAACAATGACAAAGTCGAGAATTTTCTTCAGCAGTCTCGCTTTGTAAAGACAAAATTACTCACCGTACGTTATTCGTCAATCCCAGTTTTAAAGTAAGCTTTTTTGGTGATGAACTTCATAAAAACGCTATGCTTCGAGATCAATTTCATTCCAGTTGCTTGCCTCCGAGTTGACTTTATATGATCATATTATTCACAACTATGAACAGAAAAGAACGCAAATGACAACTGCCATTTTGAATGTAGAATTCGATTAGCATCGCGATTATATCGATATGGTCGATACCTTTCACAGCCGCGAACTATAAATGAATATTCGGGTTAAAGTTGTACGTGGGCACCGAAGTTGTAATTTATCGTTGATGACAGTGCTCTAATTAAAAAAAACATAAGTTTTCTAAACTGTAGTGCGTTTGAACGAATCTACTTTGAATTTCATCAGTAGAAATTAAAACGCAATAGTTAACTTGTTTAAAGACATGGAGTTTTTGATCCTAGAATTTTATTTCTCGTATTAATATATTTAAGCAAGCAATGGTTTTAAGTTTAACTAGAACTGAGTTGCCAGTCCGTACCGAATTTTTTTAATGATTGTCAAGGTGGTGAAAATTTAGTCTTTCGGCACATCGGCAAGTCACCCCCGCTCATGTGGCCATGATATGATTGTCAAGAACTCAAAAATGAAACATCGGGCCACCATCGTACCGATGTCGGCAATGCTACTTGAAACTGGTGTTGGCCTAATGTCGGCAAAGTCGGCCAACCATAGACGATGTCGGCCCAACGTCGGCTCGGAGTCGGCTTAGGTTGGCCGACTTTGCCGACATTGGGCCAATACCGGGCCGATAATTGATGCTGCCTGGGTATGTATAGTATCAATGCATAGAGTCTGAAGTGCGATCGTAATCGTCTCTCGTCGGAAGTAGATGCGAAGTGAAGAAATAAAATTTGGGTAATCAGGGTAATATTTTAAATTTATTATTGTTTACATATGAGACCTCTCAGCGACGTCTCTGAGACATCTCTAATAATCACTATTTCCGTTTATAATGAATTGTCCTCTTTTTCATATGAAAAGTAATTACGCTTGTTTAGGAATAATAAAATAGGTGATTATAGAAATTTGAAGGTGAATACCATTTTTAAATGTCTCGTAGTGATCTCTCTGAGACGTCTCTGAGACATCTGTGACATCTGAGACATTTGAGACCTCTGAGAAACGTCTCAAAGACATTCTCTGCTATGTGGGGTATAGCCTCAGGTATGGAAGCAACTTATACTTAAGTAGTACTTCTACTATCCATCAGAATATTCTGGCCGCAGTCCTTACTCAATAATATTTAGATTGTATGAAAATTGTCAGCTTCTCCTTTTTGCTAAACTCTTGAGCACTTTTAGAAATATTATTCCGACGGTTTTTCCAGCTTTCATTACATCAAAGGTCTTATCTATTTCTCGCATCTGACACTGTTGGTGTCGTAATTAAGGGAAGGCAACCTACAGTTAATTTCATTAGTTCATTTGGAGTGGATGGGCATTTTGGTATGGATGGAATTTATTTCATGGGAGGAAACCAGTCTTAGGCATTTTACTAACAGTAAGGAAAGGAGCCAAATTTCCTCAGCTGTCGGTTGTCTCGTCCTAATAGGAAAACGGAGTAGGCGCTAAGGATTAAACTGTTTTACGTCCTATTCGACAGATTGGACTCTGCACTTGAAGGCGCTAGGGGACGAGGATTCCTAGGAAAAATCACTACCACAGCCGGGATTCGCACCCAAGACTAAAGAAACGGGAGACAAGTAGTCTACCAACCATGCCAACCCAACCCATCAACCACCTGCATCAGCAAAACTAACAGTAAGTGTAGCAATGACCATCGGGTTGATTTCATGCGACCTTTCCCATTAGGGTGTGAGACATCACTTAAATGGGGTCTAACATCTTTTTCTGCTGAATGTCGGGGGAACAGATTTTGTTTGAAATACCTTTCCTCTAGCTAATATCCTTCGATGTATCTAGAAAAAGGGTAGCCTTACCAGGAGCAATGTTCTCTGGCCTCCATCCACTAGAATTCGCAAGTGTTTTCACGGTGTAAATAATCGATTGGCGAACTATTTTCAAGAACAGTTCATGTGATTTCCTAATGACAACGTGCATAGAAATTACAATTTTACGCCACAGTGTTTTAACAAGAAGGCGTCATGATAAGGATGAAATTTTGTGTTTTGCCTCACAATAAACATTACAGCCAGTTTAAAATAATAAATATATCTGGAACGAACGACAAGATGGTTATGAAATTAAATAGGGGACTTTTTGTTACTAAATATTTTGCGTGTATATTAACTGATGGGGATCTGGTTGTTTGACTTGAGTACTGGCTTCCCATCCTGAATGCCCGGGATCAGATCCGGGCATTGCCGGATTTTTCAAAGGTATACCGGTCCCTACTTGAATATGTGTGGCATGGATTTCAAGTTCACTTCTCCGTCCGTCGGATGGTACGTTAAACCGTGGACCCCTTTGGCGCTCTTCGTTAAGACACCGGGATCTACTTTAACCTTCCTTCGTTCTCTGAAAAAATTCTTACCTCTTCACAAATACCCAACAATGGCACTAGAGCACTTAATGACACAAAAGACAACCGCTTTCGGTCGCTTCTCCGGATGACAACAACAAATAATTGAAAAACACTGAAAAGGCAACGTATCATATTTAAGAAAAATAATATGGCAGTGAAGACTTTTTTGCCGTAATAGACGATCATGTAATTTCCCAAGTATCATTGCCCCTTTGAATCAAGTAATTTTTAAATAGAATATTTCACTTGAATATACAATTAAAATAGGATACAACACTTCTTTTTTACAAACAAAGTTAATCGCCAATGTACTGACCCCAGTCTGCTTCATTACGGCATTGGAAGTTTCCAAGAATAAAGTTCAAATGTGCCAGTTTATTATCGCATGTTTCAACATCGCAGTCTTCCCAGTATTAATCGACTCAGTAATGTATAGTAACATTGAGCGTGGCAACTGCATTTCAATCGGCTTAGCCTTATTAGTGGTGCTGTAACACTATTATTTGATAATATTGTGATAAATTGCAAGAAATAAGGAAAACTCGGTTGAGCAGCCGAGGTCCAAAAATAAATAAGGAGTTAAAGAGGCGAGTTCACCCAGAATTCCGAGAGAAACATTAATTTTTTCAATTTTGTTTTTAGCGACAGGTAAGAATATTATCGGCGTTTATTAGTTTTCATGTTAATTCGTCCTGGTCGAGGAGAACATAACTTTAAGACGGTTACTCGACTGCCTTCAATAGCCCTTTCTCATTTCATTAGGAAAAACGAAAACAAGCGTCGTGGATATTCAAACCCACCTCGGAAGTTCTCCGAATTAAGCCGATGACGAAGAAGGAAGTACTGCCATCGGAGTTTAAACGAGGCAGGAGCCCTACTCAAACTATTACACCAAACTTTTCAATGCACCGTAACTCATTTGACGGTGGTCTGTGGCTGAGGTTTTTTTTAACAACTTCCTGTGTGCCACGAAGTGTGAAAACACGGAGGAAACACGGGCGTGGGTGTGATGGATGGTGGCAGAACATGCCGCTCGCCGTTGTGCCGAGAGATCTGCTTCCATCCCCAGAAAAAAATTTAATACGGCGATGTTTCAATGAAAATCCTCTTTCGCGAGGAAAGGAAGGCTTTTGGGGACTGATTTGTCATGTTCCAATGTATAATACTCTCAAACAGAATATTTCTAATTACGCCGATTGAAAGAATCAACGTTGATTGCGCATCTGTATGCGGAATAAATTCGATGACCTGAAAATGTGTTTATCACGGGGAAGATTAGGGAAAAAATGGCAAGTTCAGAGCTACAGTAAAGCAAATGCCCGGCGTTAAACCGGAGCCACTTTTTCCACATGGTAAAATGCTTGTCCCAATTCTCCACTTAATTAGCATGGTGCCTATGTATTTTTTTGCAATCCTCTTTGTTTTTATCTTTCCAATGCTGAATGCGAAATTGGCCATTAATTCATAGCAGCTGATTTATAGCATCGGCTGGGTTGAAAAATTCATGACTTTCCACATGGTACTGGGCTATTGTAAAACCCTCGATTTGATCCTCCCGCATATACCCTCATGTGGTTATTTACTGTAAGAGTAATCGGATTACGAGATGACTGAAAAATAAGTAAATGTTCATCAAATTCAAAATGGAAAATAACAAAATGTTTACGACGCACACTTTAACGTTTTTTTAATCGTATGGCTAGACCAATTCGTCATTTTTCTGAAAGCTTCACAAACTTTGACAGGCTAATATATCGGCCGGAAACGAGTGTAATCCATACCTTGAGCGACTTTCTTTTAGCTACCAAAATCTTGTAGTGTGTTGCTCATCATTTATCTTTATCATCAGTGTTCTACCAATCATGGTAAAATCTTGGTCAATTTGCTCCATTCCATCCTCTTCTTATCACAAAGCCAATATTTGTAGCAGTACTCTGCACTATACTTCTCTCTTAAACATCTTAATATTTACTTTCTTTTGCATTGTTCGGAATTTCTAACCCACCTCTCCCTATACTGCTCATTATTTTCTCTCAATAGGAACTTAAAAAAAGCCAAAAGATGTTGTGTGACTCTCTTCAACAATCTTTCTTTTCCTATGCAACTTCCTCTATGGTTCAATCAACATCATACCTCCCACAATGAACAGAAAATATACTTGGTTATTCCATATACATTTATTCTTAAATAACAACCCGGGTTTCGACGTGGAACGTCATCATCAGGGGCGTACAGAAAAGACAGAACAGCTTATATACACAATCCGAAGTGGGGTGGGTTGTCGTTGGGAATAAAGGGGAGAGAGGATTGGGTAGGGAAGGTCCCTGTGAAGGGACCTACTCCACTTTTGATTGTGTATATAAATTGCTCTGTCTTTTCTGCACGCACTTGATGATGACGTTCCACGTCGTAACCCAAATCGTTATTTAAGAATAAATGTATACCAAGTATATTTTCTGTTCATTATGAGTTAAAAATTCCACGAAGTCACGCATGAAACCATCGATCATACATCCCTTCATACGCTCCAAATATCCTATCGTTCTCCTCCCTTATCCTTTCTTTTTTTCTCAGCATTTTATCCGCATGTACATATTATTTCGAAGGGGACCACGAGGGTGAATGACAAGGGCTGAATCATCACCACACATCAATTTCGTGCATACAGCACACATACCACCTGCTCTTGGATCTTTCTTTCCTTATACCGTTCCTTCCTGCTCACGATCTTTCTTTCCTTCCCTCTTCTTCCTTCTTCCTGTTCATCTCAAATGCCTCAAAACGCCACCTAAGGTTAGTGGCGTTCTCTCCTATGAGTAAAATTCTTTCGCCTGTGCAAATTTCCTATTCGTATCTTCGGTACAACGTCCACCTTCGTCCAAAATTCTCTCTATGGAACTGAAATGATCAGCCCGTCCGAGTTTTGTCCTACTTTTGTATTTACATTTCACATTTCTGCCTGAAAATCTCTTCGCTTTAGTATTAATATAATCGACCTTCATTTAATGCATCTACATAATGCCCTACAAGCCACCATAAAGGTGAGTGGCAGGGACTGAACTTACACCAAACATACATTACGTATCAGGCATGAAAAGGATTAATAATGATATTCTAGTCTAAACTTCACAATTGAAAAAAGGTAAAATTAACAAAGCAAGCATGCGCAAACATGCTCTTAATTGGGTTAGCTTAAATTCCTTATACCAACATGGACCTATGCTATCCGTTGATAAATTTGTATACATATACTACTGAATATATTTGCAGCTGTTCCTATCGCTAATACTTCGAGGGAAGAAGGACTTTATGAATCTGTCGGTTTGGCAATCATATTCTCTAATTTTGTGATAATGATCTAGTCTACCACAGTAAGTTGGAGTTCGTGAAATATTTTTGACGTCGTCAGTGAAAATATTGTCTTGAAATGAATTTAAGAGAATAAGTCTAAATTTCAACCTACGGTTTGATAATGATTCCCATTTTAGTTCATCTAATAGACTGGTTACGCTAATATAGTTATCAGAACTTCCCTTTAAAACTCTTGCCGATCTTCACTGCACACGCTCCAGTTTGTTATTAAAGCTTGTTTCCTAAGGATCTCATTTGCCTCCCACACTGAACTGTAACGCGTTTAGCAGAGATTGCAAGCTTTTGGCTGCCTTGCTAACTAAAGCCTGGTAATCCTCTGGTCTAAAGTTTCCTCTCCCCTCTTACACTTAATCCTGCATGTGGCCAACGTTCCCCGATGCCTCGTGTGCTATTACCCCCTTATACCTCGTGCACCCACGCCTTACTCCCACCTTTATCCCTATTTGTCCACTCGGACCCTTAATCTGCTGTATTTACCGGTGCTATCTGTACCAAATATACGATCAAATTAATAATTAGTCATCTCCCCGACCAATCGGCTCTTCTAAATTTCGTAGTAGGCTCATTAACTTCCCATTTTACTCTCCCAAATGATTTCTCGAAGTCAACAAGCAAAAGTTATCCTGATTTTTTATCAGTCTACGATTCATCCTCCTAATGTTCTCAGAGGTAAATAGCAGCCCGAGTTGTCCTCCAATTCCCATAGGTAACCAAACTGATATCCGCCCAAGAAGCCATTACATTCACCCTCTTCCCTAACCTTATGTCAACCAATTAAAACGTATCCCGTGAGGAAAATTAAACTTAAATGTTAAAAGCTAAATCTTTGCTCATATTTTACTAGAAATGCTGCGTTTCTGTTATTCGCCCTTCGTTATTGTGTACACGATTCTTTTACTCAAATTAACCACACAGCCCTCTCATTAATATCTGACTCTTCCTAAATGTTTCCTTGCATAAAATAATCCTCCATATGTCCGCCCTCAGTAATGAACCCTCTTTCATCTAAGCTCCCAAGATACCTGAAACGCTCCACTAGGTGCAGTTATGCAAAGTTTGTAGCCTTGCAAAATTTGTAAACTTTTTTAACCTTTGCAGGTGTACCCTTGCAACATTTACGTTCATTCTAGCTTTTCAATATCCCGTTGTTTCAGGCGTGACTTCATGGAATTTGCTTAGCATATTGAATGAGAAGCAGTAACTTTGTAATTCCACATGCATTTATTGCAAACGACTTAGGTTTCGACGTAGCACGTCATCATCAAGTGATGATGACGATGATCACCTGATGATGACGTGCTGCGTCGAAACCTAGGTCGTTTGCAATAAATACATGTGGAATTACAAAGTTACTGCTTCTCATTCAATTTTCAATATCCAGAGAATCTCATCACCTGCGTGATTGACATTTATTTCATACTTCTCACAAAGACAATTTAACGCTGTCAACGATGACCGCAGTACCAAGCTCGAATTGTTAAAAAATTTTTCGTCATCCGCAGACTTAACTTAGCAGGTCCCCACGTAAAACATTACCACTTCCCATACCGATCGCACCATTTCTTACCAGTACTTGCTATAAAATACTGGCAATAATGGACAAAAACTCATTTTCTTGTCTACCGCAGACGTTCCGAATTCACCACACATTATTCTTCTCGCACCATCTGACCTCTTTCGTTCTAACGAATTTCATCATGCCATGTGTCGTTTGCGTCACTCTTCCTTTAGCTCCACATGAGAATACTTGGCTTTCACGTGTAGTATTATAGTTACTGCTTAGAAGAGACTATGGCACATTAAACCGAACGTGGGAAAGTGTTCTCCTGACAAACTGAAAGAAATATTCCGCTCTGGTAAGGTGTTTGGAGTACTTATTATGATACAAATAATTAAAATATGATTCGAGAACTAATTAAGGAACGTAAGAAGGCAGCGCATTTCCTGAAGAGCATCTACTTGACTACCAGTTTGGCTGATTCTGGATAATGGTAGTTTGCAAGCCAAATGGAAGTTACTCGAAGAATTCAAGCCTTACGAATAAGAACCTTAACGACATATATATTTCAACCCTGATAAGAAATCAGCGGGACCGACGGAAGTGATAATTGAAGAGAAAGGTAATGACTGTCGAACAGATAGATTGAATAATTAATTTTTTTGCAGCGCACCATTCATGATCATAATACGAATAAACGTCACTTCCATCTACAAAATTACATCTACAATTTCATCCATTTCCATTATCTACATCATTATTTCACGCAGGTGACATAACACTCCGTCACACGGCCTTGCAGCAGCTCGTAGGGTAATAAGTAAATGTATATGAACGACATCTGCCGTTTTACTAACGCTTGTTCAAATTCGAACTTAATATGTTGTCAAAAGCGCCTCACAGGTACATCAATAAAGCAATGCAAAAATAAACAATAAAGCGCCAGTCTGGCATTAAAATGTCCTAGGCTAGAGGTCCGCCGAAGGAAAGTATCTAGCACGCATTTTCTTGGAATTGAATTTAAGCAAGATATTGCGTTACACCAGTATTTGGAGTAAAACAAGTGCTTCTGCTATAATCAGCCTAGAGTTAATTTATTGGTCTCATGTGCTGCACGGTATGAAATACTATCAATTACGTGACGTTGAATAAATACGTTCTTCATTTTTTCTCTTCCTTTTTTTTGGTAGCGCGTCACTATAACACTGGCTGTGTCATATCCTGATATTGTCGCAGTGATGCTGAAATCGATCGAGGAAATTAAATGGCGTTGAACTCCTCAAAGCATTTAACTGCGACCAATGAATGTCATGAATGATTTAATGTACGGAAAATTACTTCCCTCCCTCTATGTAAAATTTTTGAGCAATTCCATCGCGCCGTACGTTTCCCATATGCAACGAGAAATGTTTACGCCTATCTGGATTGCAAAAAGAGCTCCTGGAGAGAGAACCGCAATGAAGGGACCAAATTACGGTCTCTTCAAAGGGATGAATGTTTACGGGCAACAACTCATAAACAGACTCCGTGATTCCATGAAGCGTGGCGTCACACAATTGCCCGGACAAGGGGTTCACCTCAGCACCCATTGAGGCGACAGCGTACCAGAGCTCGGCGTCGGGCATTGTTCGCTCTTCGGTCGGCATTTATTTATGAATTAGGTCACCATTTCCCGATGGGAAAAAAGCGCACGCACGACATCCGCGTGGTGAAAAAAACTACCATAAAACTCATTTCGCGACTCGTGAGCGATGGAACGTCAACTCCCCGAGGCGCATTTTCGCAAGGTCCCCAGAATGTGTCATCTGCAGAGACTAGGTCTCATAAGTGAAGCAGCTTTCAGTTTCGGAAGAAACGAGTAAATACAGCCGAGGGCATGGGGTAAAAACTTTCCTTAATAGGTGTCAGCGTAGTAGTTGCTGCTATTCGGCGGAGGGTGATCGACGGCTATGTTCAGTTGCGCCTTTCGGATAGGTGGGTATTTAGGGAAGAGGAAGAAGTTTATTCAGGGAACGGAGGAATGGCGCAGAGATAGATAGAGAGAGAGAGAGCGGCATCGGCCCACTTTCAGAGAAAGGGGTCTAGGGGTCCACGATGCAATAGTATTATTGGATGGACTATTGTGCTAGACGTATCCTCCATACTGCTCTCAAATGGGGACCAGTATTAGAGATGGGCAACTATAGAGCGTTCCACATTTAGTTGACAGTATGGGCTCTTATGGAGATTCGATTCCCATGTAAATCTCCATAAGGCCGGAGGTGCGACGTTGCCAGGAAAGACGTTAACAGCAGGAAAGTTAATATGATGCTATGGAATAGAAAAAGACATTTCCTGAAGCGGAAAAAGATGCTACATTTAGTGGTTGCAATAAATATTCGATATCTTTTAAATTAAATATTATAAAAAATATTTCCTTGAATTTCCGTCAGTAACGGCGCGCTTCTGATTTCATGTTCCTCACCCAGTTGCAGACAAACGGTTCACAGTATTAAGTTAAAACTTTAAATAAAAGTTTTTTATACGTTTTCCTCCATATCGATGAGCTCTTATTTGTTTTTAACTTAGTTTCAACGTTGTTATATTGATTATAATCACTTTTGGACAAAATATTTTGAATTTTGCGACGTAAAAAGGGGTCGCCTACTAACTTTCGTATTTCACGATATAGATCCATACATGCTGCGTATGTTATTTAGATGAAACTTTATATTTGTTTTTGGTGAAAGAATCGTAACTCTATCTTGATTACAAAGGGAGTTATGAATTTTTGATTTCGCCAAATATTTTCCACGCGCCGTAATTCCGCCGCTCGCTCTGTCCCGCCAGCTAACCTATCGCGTGGAAGGAAGATTCTCCGTCGGAGAATGAGCTTGATACTTTAATTACTCGTGCCTCTTTGATAAAAAAAGATATCGTTTTTTGTTTTTAGCATTTAGTAAAAGCAATAGTAATATATTTCATTCGATATATATATTAGTTTCAAGAACTTGCCTGATGAAAATATATAAACACTGAAGTATTCAGCAAAAATTTTGACAGCGAAGGAAGAAGAGGTAAAAGTCTTACGTGCCTTTCGGCAGAAAATACGAATGGATTTGTACGAGGGATATTCTTATCCTATTCTCATCCTTTGACTGTATATTGGGTATTTGCGGAAGTTCCGTTAAGAAGGTGCCATAAAACATCTGCTTTAGAAGCGACCCTTCGGTGTTAGGGACCAGGCATAGAAAGGGCAGGGGATTTAGTGTCTCGTCAGGTTTCTGTGCGTGAACAAGTGGTGTGTGGTGTGCAAAATATTTCAACAGTGCTGTGGAGTGTCCTCCAGATTGTCCAGATCAATTTGTTTCCAATAGTGTGCTATCTCAATGTCCGAAACGAAGAGGAGGAGGAAAGGGGAGAAGTTGAGAAGCCGTGAAAGAGAGATGGTGTTTAATGTTTTCAAATATTTCAACCAATCGCTCAATGTTGCTGAATCCTGCAAAGAAACTTCGAAACCCACTGGGTGCTCACAGTCTACTATCTACAGGGTAAGAAAGGAAGCATCCCGCGGTACATTGGTTACTCCTTCGAAAACGAAAAAAATTAATCAACCGTATAAGAATGCGAGATCAGTGATGTATGATGATTTCGTAAGATCGGGAGTTCGAAGGAAAGTTCATGAATCATTCATGAAAAATATTCCTCCGACTCTAAAAAGTATTCTAAATTCTGTAAATTTAGATGAGGATCTTCCTAATTTCAAGAGGACCACGTTATACTGTCTTCTTCTTGACATAGGCTTCGTATATGAACGCAGGGGCAGACGAAGCATACTTATTGAAAGAGACGATATTATTCGTTGGCGTCATAATTATTTGAGACTGTTGAAAAAATATCGCATTGAGCGAAGGGATATTGTGTACACAGACGAGACGTGGATCAATGTTGGACAGACGATAAACATGGCTTGGCGCGATAAAGAAATAAAAACACCTCGTCAGGCTTTCCTTGCTGGTCTGAGTACTGGTTTGAAGGCACCCACCTCCCGAGGAGGACGTTATGCCATAATCCATTTACGAACCGAAGATGGTTTCATAAAAGGTGCTGCGCGCTTCTTTCTTTGCAAGAAGAACACTATGGATGAGCATGATGAAGTTGATGGAGAGTGTTATGAGAGTTGGTTTCAAAACTCACTTCTCTCGAATGTACCCAAAGGCTCTGTGATAGTTATCGATAATGCGTCTTATCATTCCAGGAAATTAGAATCCTTGCCTTCTACAAGTTGAGAAAAGATTGCATCAAAGAGTGGTTGATAAGTAAAATAATTAACTTCAATGAGGACAGCTTGAAAAGAGACCTTTTATTTTTGGCTAATCAAGTACGGGAAAATTTTGAGAAATTTCGGATTGAGGAAATAGCAAAGACATACGGTTGCACAGTTCTAAGACTACCACCATATCATTGTGAGTTGAATCCGATTGAAATGGTTTGGCTCAAGTAAAGCACTGCGTGGGAATGAAGAATTCGACGTTTAAGAAGAAGGAGGTGGAAAAACTCATAGCCGAAAGCTTTGATACCGTCACCCCAGAAAATTGGGAAAACTATGTTGAGCACGTCAAGAAAGTGGAAGAAGACATGTGGCATGCAGACAATTTGCAGGATGACATCGAAGAGTTGATAATTCGCCTGACGTCGTCGTCATCATCTCAATCGACGTCACCCTCAGTCGAGGACGAACCAGAGGCACAGCCGAGCACATCGCGTTACATGGAGGGAGTTGAAAGTCTATTGTATACATGAGTGGAAAGGTATGGAGGAATTAAATTATTTTACATTTCAATATTATTTTGAGGAAAATTTTTCCACGGATTGGAACGTTCATATGATTTTACTCCTCAGAAAAATTATATTTTGGCATTGAACATGCCGACGTGTACTCCATAGGGTATATTTATTATTTTTGTAAATTTTTTTACGGCATCTAGCGTTTCAATAAACTTCTTCCCAAATGAGAATCAACAAACTCGAGAACTTTGTCGGCGAGAACTCACCCCTGCCATACGCTCTTGAGGTGGCTCGCAGGGTACTACTAAATAGATGAGCGCGCGTATATTATTGGATCGGTAAATTTTTAAAATGTTCAAACAAATTCAATCGTCACCAGAACGATCACCTGGAGTCTTTCCGTTAAAATGAATATAAAATTTCTTTGCTGCTGTTGTCAGAAAATGATTAATTAATTACTCATCGCAGTCTCGGAGCACGTAGCAAGCATTTTTCTGTATATTTATTATTATTTCCTTATTGGTATGTTAATTCCGTCTCTACTTTAAGAAGAAGTTAAAATTTTGTTGGTAAATCACAGAACCGAAAGCCAATTACAAAAAGTAATAGGTTATTGAGCAAACCCGAAAATGTTTCCTGCTGGAATCATTTCAAAAATGGAATTTCGAAGGTGGGTAGTGGAATATTTTGAAAATTCTTCGTTTGAATCGCTTGGCGTCATATCCTACTTCCCAGTATTATGGCACCTTCAAATGTTTGGGAGGAAGGTTGGGTCTGGGGTCGTCAAAAGGGATTTAAGCTCCTGTCTCAGGTCACCCACAACGTGCGTTCCCTCGGTTCCCGACCCAGGCTCTGAGAGATGGCAGGGTTTAGCCTCAGGCAAGATACGGAAAAGGACATTGGCAATTGGCGTCAAGCCCGGGTACTCGTGGGACAATGAACGGGGATGTGCCTAAGGGTGGAGCTTGCGGAAGTACAAGCAGAAGGGGAACCTCGAAAGGAGGAGGGAGAAACGGCGTCCAGTGATCTTGTCTGCATAAATAACGAAGTGTGATTCGTATAGCGGCTGTGGCAAGGGAACGGGAAGTTTACGGGATGTGGTATATTTTATCATCACGTTAAAAATTTATTATAATAAGAAAAACGGATTCGCTCAAATGAGAAGGTAGAAATTTCCCTACAAAATATGGTGATCAAGCCGCTAAAATAAATTAGAATTTTTATTTCTCTTACTCAAGAGCTCCAAAAGCACTGGCCCTTGAAGTTCCCTAAAGTGACCCCTTCTCACCATTCAGTGCCTCAAGCAAATAGGGGAGTGTAAATTGGCAATTGGCAATCCCTCCTGGCGACCTTTGACATAAGTTTTTCTCACCTACAAATCTCTCGTGGCACTATCGGAAAATTTTTCCTTGTCCAGGAATGGCAATGCCCCACCTTTTCTCGGCATTCTCGAAAAAAATCGAGCCATAACCTTCATATTTACGTAAACGTCTTTACTTTTGAAACCCATTGCATTAATAATGCTGTAAATTACCGACAAGGGAGGTGAATAAAACTTATAATGAAGCGTTAAGCAATTAAAAAAATTCCATTTATTATTCAGCTCATCTCAGCAGTCACTTACATTAAAAAAATACGGAATTTTGAAAAAGATGTTTACTTTATATTCCGGTAATTCATGTAAAGTTTACATCGCAAAATGTCATCCCCGTACGCCTTATTATGTGCAAAATTTAACACTTTTTGGAAACTAAATAATTTTGCCGCGGAGTTATGGGTGGTTGCCTATGTGGTCAGGATGCCGCCCACGGAGCGGAAGCTTGGCAACAGCGTTCCCCATAAGCTCCATACTGTCAACTAAATGTGGAACGCGCTATAGGTAAATTACCGCGGTAATTTTCGTAAATTACCGTGGTATTTTCGTAAATTACCAACACCCCTGAAAATTACCATAATATACGGAAATTTTGAGAAAAGCTCTTTTTCAGAAAATTTTTTCCTCACGAAGAAACCATTGGAATGGGTGATATAATAAATTAAGTAGTGACAAAAGAGAGGCAAATTGCGTGTTGCTGCCAACTTCGTTATAATTTTTTCATTGAGTTATAATAGACAAACGTCGTGATATGTTTGATATAAGCGTCGGCATTTATATCTCAATGCTATTTGATTTTGTTTTGAGTCCTCTGATAAGGATTTGCAGCTCAAAACTTAATATTACCGGAAAATTACGGTAATTTTTGAAAATTACCGTATTTTACCACGGTAACTTGCCTCAATTGAAAATTACGGTAATTTACCCATCTTTAACCAGTATACCAATGTCAAATCTCTTACGCTACTACCGTTAAGTAGAACTGGTTTTAGGGCTTTCAATCGGTCCCTGTCAAAAATCTGTACCAGTTCGCGGCAGTTTCTATTAGCGAATTTATTATTGAATAAAAAATTCCACATATAAATAGGCCAACGACAGACGATCGGTCGAAGACAATTCTGAACAAGAGATCTTATCAGTATTTAAGCCTCCATCCCATAACTTACTGAGCTGATCGGTTCCAATTGAAATGCAATATCTGAAAACATTTTACTCGTTATCAATGGATCGCAAATGTAGGGATTGTAGACTGTGGGGAGAGGCGCATTTTAGTTCCTCAACCCCGAGTACAAAAGATTTGCACGACTCGGCAAGTTTTAACTAACCTTTAAACAATAGCACACGTTCCACAGAGAAAAAAATCATTCACCTTGACCGGGACTCGAACCCGGATCCCCTGATTTCCGGCCAGGTGCTTTAAAAAATTACGTTACCGAGGCGTCATTTTTCTTTGCGGAATTTTAGATTCCACGGAACAGAAAGATGACCCCTCGGTAGCTTAAAGCACCTGGCCGGAAATAAGTGGATCCGGGTTCGAATCTCGGTCAAGGCGAATGATTTTTCCCCTGTGGAACTTGTGCTATTGTGCAATCACAGCGGGTAACGCCGTTAAGGTTCTCGTGGCCTTCAATTTACCTTTAAACGCCATGCGTGCCTGAAACGTCCCTTTAAATGTTTTCGCTCAGTGGCGTGAGTGCACAAAACATCCCAGCGAGCATCGCTGCATCTTATTTCCACTCAAGGGGACACTGTGTGTTTACAAACTGCCCGAATGAGATGATTCAGCCAAGGGAACATGTCGCATGCATTGGAGCCACCCTGAGACTCATTTCACGCCCGAGATAAGGGAATCTGCTTTGGATCTTCGGAGGACGGAAGTTGATGCTTAGGCAATGTGCCCCTCCCATGGCCTCTTCCTGAATGGACGTACTCGGTCCAAACGAAGATCAACAAAGCAACAACAACAGAGATAGGAAGGCGATAAGCAAAGCCGCTATATGTCCCATGCTTTCAGGAAGGCTGATAACCAACTACTCAGCTCCTTTTAGATATTTTTTCCATTCTTGCTGCGCATCTTGAGACCCTTCTTTCAGTCGTCATTGAGCCACGTGAGTGTTCGTATCTAGAAAGCAAGGAGAAAATACTTTGTGATACAATACCCTACGGAAATGAGTTCGAAGCGTAAACAGACGGATATAGATATGGTAGAGGAGTTGATAGCGGATCGTGATTCGGATTCTTATGAAGAGCCACGTGTTGAAGAGGAGGTAAAGGAGGACGATTTTTTAGAGAAGACCAAGCACGAATCCAGAGAGGTTAGAGGCTAGGGATCTCCACAGAATCAGGAATGTGCTACTGTTTACAAAATCATTACTGCGCATCCAAAAGGAGTTAGCACCTCATAAGCTAAGAAAATAAGCAGTGATTTTATCACATTGTCCGTTTTTATGCTATATTTTACAGAAGTAAAACTTAGAGCACATTTTGTCCTACTCAGTGATAACTTTACTAAATATTATCACCAAAGCGAGCAGTTAGCTATTGATGAAGGATTCTTACTTTTCAAGGATGATATTCAAGCAATATATTTCCAAAAAGCACAAATATTTTGGCTTAAAGGTTTATTTACCATCAGTTTCGACCGGTTACACCTATGATATGAAATTGATTGTAGTAGAGATGGGACGAATATAAGATTTCTCGAATTCGAATATCGAGTTCAAATATTAAACTCGAATATTTGAATACCTCGAATGCTAGAATTGCAATTGATTATTAAATGTTATTCTGCTAATTTATTTGTTTCCTGTTTCAGTAAAAAGCTACAACTTAATAGCATTTAAGAAATTACTTGTGGCTTTAAATGTAAAACATATAATAAAATAACTTTACTACCAATTATAGACGGTTCAATACAATGACTTTTATAAGAGTTGTTGAGTGAGCAGAAAGTGTTAAGGCACCTCCTAGTCCTGTCCAGTAAGGAATTAAAAACAAACAAGGGTCAGAGTTCAAGTACACTGAACATTTACAGAAAAGATTAAACTTGTTGTGTTATATTATATGTTAAAAATATTATTTTCAGATCTGACAGAATGAACTATGATATTACTATGACAGAGTAAACATTTTGCGCTGTGCTTAGTGGACAGACTGGACGGAACTTTTTGACTCGTGTGGAAGAACACAGGGAGAATGGTGACCCATCCTCCCTCATGGCCAAGCACCTGGTAGATACCGCACACCGCTGCCATTTCACCCCGGACATCATCCACATGGAGAAGTAAGGCCTCAAATTGGACGCGTGGGAGAAGTTTGAGACTTCCCCAAGCATTGTACCTGGGGATGGAATAACAGCCGAGACGCGTCGTACGCAATTAATAAAATTTGTGGAAAAGAGCAAATAACGTTTTAATATGTCAAAACGAAGGAGTTGGCCTTAATTATGATTGGATAACTTTTTTCATCTCCTACCCTTTTTCACGACCTAAGAGAAAAACAATTATTGCTGAGGAACTTTGGGACTTAACCGTAAAAGTATGGCGAGAGACATTGACTGTATATTTCTTAAATTGAAACGTGGTGACATAGGACGAGGAATGACTTGACGGCAGTAGTATGGACATACAAAAGGGAGGTGGTTACATGTTGACCAATATTCACTATTCACCAATAGAAGAGTACTTATATGGTGAAAATGGGAATGATATTTGCCCAGCTAACGTGGATGATGATAACCGTTGACCTGACCATTATAAATAGCTGAATCCTTCAAGCATCTTGTGGGGCTAATTTTTCATGCCGACGGTTAGGCTTTCTGCTAATTAGAAAGCGCGTAGAATGGCCCCATGGTTCTCCCAAGTCGAACGGCTAGGCAAGAATGACCAACCACCACTGATGTGACATCTGATTCGCTTATGAGTCAAAGATAACACGCTCTGGCCGGCGAAAGGAAAAATTTTGCGTTCTCATGGGTGTTCTTCAAAGGGGAAAGATTCACGAACAACATTGAAGTGTGGTAAATGTGACGCGGGGCTCTACGCTGAATCATGCTATGAATCCTACAATACCAGGTACTAGTACCAGCGGGCCAAGTACTAGTCCCTGGGCCGCTCGACGTGGGTAACGGCAGTTTCCCCGCCCCTACCCCCGACCAGAGGGTTTTCGTCGGGCTTGGTGGGACTTCAAGCCAAACCCTTTCTCTCGGCCGTTTTCAAAGCCTTTGCCAGCCTTTTCTTTTGCCCCGTTTACATTACTAGGGTAGAATGATAGTTAATATGGCGGCTAAAACTAACCTGCGTTCACACTCGGAACCATCGTAAAGACTCTAGTGACATCTATCCGAGAGTAAAATTAAGTCAAAATAACAATGGAGGGTAGGGTAGCGAAAGGACTTAATCTAGCAAAGATTCCAAAACTTGGAAGCGTATTACTTATGTGAAAATTAGATGCAGTTATCTTATCGAACTTTATCAATGCAGTTTCCTAGATCCCTTTTTATAAATCGACCAAAATATTCTTCTTAAATTACTTCCTCATGATTGACAGTGGGTCGTATCTCCGCGATACTCAATAGATTCTGTGTTACTTCGCCGAACTTCAGTTTAAAATATAAAATTGAATGCAATTGAATAGCTCCAAAGTAATACGGTAAAGAGTACGTAAAGTTTGTACAACGATGAACGACCTCCGTGACTTTAATATCCAGGCATTTAAGGCTTCAAGAGGCAATCTTTACCTCTTTTTCCTCGCATATTTCAACGGATACCTTTACACTTTAAAATTATTAACGTTTCCTTGCCTGTATTTTTATTTGTTTAGCGTATTTATGCTGTATTTATACGAGCATCACACACCAAGCAATGCAGTCAACCATGGAACGCCATGCTATGAAATGATTAATTGTTCACCTCTCAATAAGTAATCGCTCATGTTAACCCATTTCGTAGGAAAGTTCATGCATTCAAATAGAATACATACAAGTATACATAATGAATTTGTTGCTCTTATCAAAATTCAGTATTTTTAAATCCGATATCCCAAGTTTGCCATATTCTGCTGTTTGTGAAAGAAGATATTTAAGGGACTAATGCTGAAAATACTTTTAACGCCGTCCTAAGGAGCGAATACGTAAAAAATAACACGAGTCGAATTTCCTGCGAATGTTTGCAACTTCTTAGTTATTTAATTTCTGTGTGTATATTTTCTGCACGGCACGGTAAACACATAAAAGAAATATAATAAGCGTACGTACTCAGGATTCAGGGGTAAAGCAAATAACTTAGCACCATTATTGAACAACCGAATCAGTGGAACGTGGTCTTACAACTAGTAAAATATATTACAGTGTAATTAAATAAATATCGTTGTAATTAAGAATCATTTCCGATCCATATAAGGCGATCCGGTCTCTTCGTCTTAAAACACTACGTCCATTTCCACTTCAATTTTCAAAACAAACCTTCATTCTACCATTACTTGCGTTCACACGCCCTTAAAATGCCAGTAACTAGCGCCAACCACAAAACTCAATCGTGGTAGAAAAGTTTACCAGAGTTAGCGGCATCTTGCGTTCACACGGCCAATTTCCAACCATGGTAAGCCTAACCATCGTAAAAAGCTAGTAGTGTAAACGGGGCATTTGAGGCTTTGGGATTTCATTGGCGTCGTTGGCTAAGGGTGCACTGACCCTTCCTTTCGGCCACGCGGTCCACAGCGTGGGGACTCTCGATTTCCTTGGGTTTTCGCATTTTCTCGACAGTCGTGCCTTGGCTCCGAGAGCGTGTGGTGGTTGTCGCGCGGCTCGTCCGTTGGCGAGCGCGAAATAAACCAAGTTTCTTTTGAAGTGTGATCGCGTTTTTTTTATTAATCATAACTGGGTCGACAAGGCTCCCTGCGCATTCGTTTCGACCATTCGGGTGCGCAACCACCAGGAGCAAGTTACAGAGGTACTAATTGAATTACACGTATTTTGGGACATGAAAAATAGCTCCGTTACGTAAAGAGCGAGAAAAGAAAGAAGTATTATTATTTATTTATGTTT
Source organism: Platycnemis pennipes (assembly GCA_933228895.1). Classification (NCBI taxonomy): domain Eukaryota; kingdom Metazoa; phylum Arthropoda; class Insecta; order Odonata; family Platycnemididae; genus Platycnemis; species Platycnemis pennipes. The sequence goes on from OW121846.1 coordinate 83,955,326, forward strand.
CTTCCTTTGCAAGAACCATAAAATAATCAAATATATTTCTATTTCAAATTTTATAAAAGTTTGTATCATGGACGTCCAAAGAAATACCCTTTCGTTGCATCAAGATGCGTTCATCATTACAGAATATATTGAATGCTTTCACCACATATCCCTAATTTTTTAAATGCTGCGATTTAAATCCGGTAGCCCAACTTAACATAGAAATTTGAATCCGGCGGTTAAGATGTGCCGTGTCTGGGTGGAGGCATACGAGATGAGACGAAGTGGGGAAAACACGGAATCTAGGTTAGCCCTCTCCAGCGAAAGGAGCAAACGAGTAACCTTATCGACGACCCAACCCAAAAAGGAATACCATCCTCAAAAGATTCAGTGCCATATTAATTCCACATCCGCTGGGATGCGAATCAACTCCCTTGGTTAGGAAAGCTATTGCTCAACCAATCTGCACAATAATGATCAAATGACATCGCGGTAATTAGTATAGTAGTTTATCCTGACGTACAGCGACAAAAAGAGATATTACCACAGTATATTAAATGTTAAAACAAGGAGGAAAATGGTAGTGAAGGGAGAGATTACCACGGCTTCTTTCCACCCAGTACAAAATTTTAATACATATTTTTTTACATTCAATTTTTCCACAAACGAAACGTCTTAGCTGGAGGTGATGCTGATGACGATCAACATAAGGTTTTTTCATCCGAAGTAAATATTTATAATACTGCTTTTAACTTCTTTGACTGAATAGGTAATACGCAACAAAACAGTTGTATCACAACATAAGCCTAAGGTTCACCAGGAGACAACTCGACATACATGCCGCAGACGTAAGAGCCAGCGTCTATTACCCGTAATTCGTGATACAAATTACGGTCTGATGCTACCTGCAGAACTTCAGACCTCATCAGTATCATCGTTCGTTAAAGCCCTTTGTCTCAAAAATGGCACTGATTTCACTCATACGATTAAAAAGACCGGCTAAATACATCTGACGTACAGAGGTAGTCAGGTCAGTAACGCTCCGGTACGACTTCCCAAAAGTAGCTACGAATCCCACCTTGCACATGAACGTGGTTTTCGTCTAAAGATGATTAAAATTAAAGATTATACGAGTCTCATAGTGCGCTATAGCCTGTGCAATTGGAACACCTCAAAACCTACCTTTCCGACTGCTTTAAAAAGACCTTAGTTCAACAATTCAGGCTACAAAGTTTTTCCCTGAAAATTCCCGGGATAAATATCTCACTGCTAAGATTTAAAGATTTAGACAAAGGCATTATCCTCTCATCCAGAGAAATATGCAATTGGAAATGATACCATCTAATTATTCCAAGATACAAGGACCTTGGCGAAATTATTACTCGAATCCAGGCCGGATATTGAAGTATACCCTATACATCCTTGCTGAAATTAACTGTTTTCTTGATGCAATGATGTTTTACGTACCAATGCCACCTCATATTTTCAAATGGCACATGACTAAAATGATCATTAGCGGGTCATTTCGTGAGAATAATAATACTAAGACGGCAATACTTGGACGGGGCAACTGACGCTCTAGGCCCGCCACATCACTGATGGACTTGTTTGGGCGATGCTGTAGCCATTCATCAGCGTGAAGTCGATTAAGTGACTCCACCGGAATGTACCCTCATTACTTTCAAATAACCCAACTTGGGACTCACTTCCCACGATGCATAAGCTCTTTACTTTCCCTCTCACAGCAACCTACATGGCCCTTCGTCTTCATTTATCTCCGCGCGACCCCCACTTAGCCTCAACCGCCACGGATCCGGAAGACGCAAGAATTTTCGGCGTGGGCGTGAGCGAATACTCAGGCAGCAGGAATGAAGGAAAGTTCAACGAAAGCAGTTTCCTTCATTGGATGCCTCATTAAATCTTGCGTGATGTTTCTCATTTCAGCCATGAAGAATTTCAGTGGAGAAGAATTACGACAATATCCACAGCTCTATCCCTCAGCGGAAGCCAACCTCAATTCATTACTGCAACCACTCGGGATGCATTCAGCCACGGTCCCAACTTTCCTTCAATCCATTTCTTTCTTCGGGTATGTAACTGTTTTGTTATTAGTCCCTCATCCGTTTTATCCACCTGGCCCAACGAAAACATACTGAACTAGTCATGCACGTGTCGTGCTTGAACTACACTTCACGGATTCTTTCATGACGCAGATTGAATAAAGCGTCAAGGCTTAAAATCACAGTTATTATGAGAGCAATCCATGTAATTGGTATATTAATCGTGACTATATATTCCATAGAATAAGTATCACTCTTCTTTCTCCTGTGTTGCGGAGAAGAGTTTTGCTTTATCTAAAACACAGTTTTGTCACTAACGAGGGAAATACTTTAAGTGCATAAAAATCGCTTTAGTTTCATTAAATACGAAGTCTAAATAAAACTATAGTCCTTTATTCAAGGTAATACTTTTGCTTGACGGCTTGAAGGAAATACTTTTGCTTAAAATATGTTACATACTATCATTAAGTAGAGAATTACGCAAAACTGGAATTCGACCAGCATTTGTTTGAATGATTTCCCAAACTTGAAAAATTTATTATTCAATTAATGTTCCAAAACATGAGAGTATTGTGTCGTCGGAAGAGAATTTTCTCTCGCTGTTTCAAAAATTCAATAATCACAGCGCTAATGATTCCATTAATCAATCTTCCTGAATAAAAAGCGATTCAATGACATACTCATTTCTTCGGCGTGTTTCTTTTTCATTTTCTCGGCTAAGCAAACGAAAAAAACCACAATTATACATTAGTGTAAAGTACGTCTATGCTTACAGTCCTCGGCGCCCACGAACAAAATGATTGATTACCGACTAACTCGACTCTTTGACGCTCCCACATATTTTATGAAGACTAACAATAATTAGTATAAATATTAAGGCGAAGAGGAATTTTTCTACACCGAGACCAATACCGCCCATACGCAATGAAACACTTCGATCACAGAAAGTAATATCTAAGACTTAGACCAGTTTCACCAACGAAGATAATTGATTGAACTAGGCTAATTTTGCGAGTTAGATTGACTTTCCTGTTTCACCTCGGTTTTGCGGCATTATCTCAGTTAATATTTTTACTTGCCAACTTTGTTGAGTAAAAGCTTATTATCCGAGGTAATACTGTAGAATCAATATGACGCGCAAACAACATCATGGGCTACTTTAGGGTGTTAGAGACATTGTCAAGGAATTTGTGCTCAGTTGTCGTAGTTTAAGGCGAGCCTTGGTTGATTAAAAACAAGCTAATTTATTAAGCCAGCCCTTTATTGCTGTATTTCCTAAAAGTAACGGTGAAGACATTAAGTGATATCTATAAAATACTTTTTGGAAGATATTAAATAGAAATGGGAACATCGGGCATTTGAATATATTATAAATATATAGAAGAAATATACAACTGATTACTAGATATATTGTAGATATACGTTGAAAATAACGTAGATATTTTGTGGACGTTTATTTAATATTTTGCACTATGAGGGCCCAATGAAAATATAAGTAAAAAGCTAAATCAGCTGAATAACAAATCTGTTAGGCGCTTTCATTTTTTTGTTTAAGTCTGGGGTATGAGAAACCATCAACCTAAACATTCTTGGAGAAATCTCGGCTTTAGAAAACCGAGATAATAATGACGGTGGTGAAACGCAAGCGAGAGATTATCGAGTTAATAATTTTAACTGAGATAGCGTAAACTGCGATAGTGGGAATCTGTACCGTCGTTGGTGAAACTGGCCCTGATAGCGCGCTCTACAGATAAAATTTACAGATTCCGTATAAATCTCCAGACTCGACCACATAATGCATGTGAGCATGCCTTTGCCTGCCATTCAACAAGAATGATTAAGAATTATAGAGATGGCGGCACGTCTTCGGCTAGTATATTGAATTTGACGTACCTTAACGGCAACCAGGAATCAAATTTATACTTCCATTTTGTGCGTTTCTCATAAGCATGAGTACTATATCGGCAACATCTTTTATGACGCATATTCTGACCTCATTTTCTTAAAATGCTGCCACGTGTACCCGTGATTTATATCAGCTACCAGGTTCTTTATGGCAAGGGATTTTGTACACCCCCTACACCACAAAACAACCTGAGGCTTTAAAAATCCTACCAACATCACTTATGCCATGGCCATAAAGTATGATAAAAATAATTACACTGCATATTTTTTCAGTTCAAAGCCGGAAATATATACTTCGGGGTGAGAGGTATACCTCGCCTTTTAAAGTATCTTTAAAGAGGGAGGAGAGAAATTCGGCGTTGGTATTAGCTCTTTCTCGTTTGGCGATTGTATTAGAATTTCTATCCCTGATGACTTACGGAAATATATATAAGAAGTGTCATGTAAACTAAAGTATGTATGTCAAGTAAATAATAGTAACGGTCAGATTTTCAGGCACAAAATCGAAAATTGTTACAAAGACAGCAGAGCAGCTCATCGGCTGAAATAATCAATCAACATAATCCTCGCCAAGTAACATATTCTTTCCTTCAATAATGATAGAGAGAAATATCATTTCCAATTCAATGGTAGGAAAAATTCGTCATTGCTTTTCCAAATGGGCCCTGGAAAATAGCGAGACGGAAACCAGCAGCATATACTTATGTGTTTCATGATATGATATAATTTAACTCGGTATAGAGAAACTGTGCGTTAAAAATTGCCTTGCTTCAAAAACACTGGTAACTTAAACGGTGGAGAGGTGAGTTTTAGAACTTTGTTTAAAAATAAAGAATACGATGTGCAAAGAAGCAGGTTCAAGTACAATTATTTGTTTGAGCAATACTGTTTTATTAACTTCAAACTGAAGAGAAACAGGGTTACTTTCCGTTTATGTGGGAATTATATTTTAAAATAATTAAGTGGTTTCATATCTTGTCTCTCAAAAGTCCCAGTACTATGCATCCATACGCCTTAGCAAGTTCATCGACCCTCAGTTTTTCGAACTTATCCCTCAATTGATTGACAAAATACATCAGGTCTCTTTTTAAGCAGTCATGCTTTTATATTTTTATTCATCAGCCACCCTGATAACATTTTCCCTCCAACTTGCTGTAGGCAAGGCTTCTAACTTTCTTGAAAGGTAGGATGCATTACCCAAAACAATTACGAAGCCTCTGGGTATGCTGGACAGGAGACAATTTTCAAACTATCTCTCGTAATACTCCCAGTCAGCTTCGTCGTGACCGTCTGCTATGATTTTTTTGAAAAGAAATAAGCGCATCGCACCTTAAATGCACCATTTTCTGTGTCGGTGTGAATGATGGCAAAACCTCCTAGGTGGGTGCCCTCAGTCCAGTGCTAAAGCCAGCAAGAGAAACCTGACGAGGAGTTTTAATCTCTTCATCGCGCCACACAATTTTCACTGTTTGGCCAGTATTAATCCACATCTCATCAGTACATACAATTATCCTTTGTTCATTTAGATATTTTTTAAGCTCTCCTAAATAACGGTGACACCAATGAATTATGTCCTCTCTTTTGATAGAAGTAAACTCTGTCTACCTTTTCGTTCGTACACGAAACCGATGTCAGTGAAAAGATGGTACAGCATAATTCTTTTGAAATTGGAAAGGTCGTCGTCTATACTATTCACGGAATTTGGGATAGTTTTCAAAGTTGGCGGAACATTTCTTATGGACATTTGATCAAATTTCCTTCTAACTCCCGATCTTACAAAATCAACGTAAATCAAAGATCTCGTATTCTTGTATGGATGGCTAATTTTTTTGTTTTCGATGGAGTAACTAATGCATCAATCGAGATGCTTCCTTTCTGACCCTATAAACAGTAGATTTCGAGCACCCTGTAACTATCGAAGTTACTTTTCAGGCTTACTTTGCAACACTTAAAGATTTATGAAAATATGTAAAGATATTGAAAACAAGCTGCCTCACACGGCTTCTCAACTTCTTTTCTCTTCAGAATTAGTCGCATCACGACGGCAACCACAGACAGAGAGGAAAATCCACAGCACTGTTCAACTCTTTTTAAACACAACACTGGCAAAAGCACTTGTTCACTCTGAGTAGTAATATGACAAACAAAGCGCCGCCAGTCTCTCTATCTTGATGCTTTATGTTGGAGAGATTTTCATTCTCCTCCCTGCAGATTTTTATTGCTCCTTCCTAATGGAACTTACGAAAATACCCTCGGTACCCTCTTTCATCTGTTGAGGTCACGCCCTGGGAATTTCAATGTCTCTGTGAAATGAGAAAACCCATTTCTTATTTCGAGAGTGGTCAGTGGACCATGCTGAGGGTCATCTCTTTTGTATTGGCGTTTGAGACACATTTCCTGATGCACGCTGAATTAGTGCCTTCGTTGGCAGAGTTCTCCAAATTAATTGAATGCAATGGAATTTTCTTTTTGTGTACTTTACAATATCCGCAGAACCGTATCTAAACTCCGAAAGAACAGTATCTTCTTCAAGTGCAGCCCTGTGCACATTTACGGTGGCGGGAAGTTTTATGCGGCAGATTTATGGAGCGGGAATAATCTCGTAAAATTAAAAATTCATAACTCCCTTGATAATCACGATAGAGCTCTAATTTTTTCACTGAAAATAAATTTAAGGCTTCATCAAACTTTGATATATTGAACATATGGATCTATTTGTTTAGATACGAAAATGAGCAGGCGACCACTTTTTGCCATACATTTTTCAAAATTTCCGGCCCAAAAGATTAAAATTAATTACATCCCTATAAACAATTAAAATCTCTTCATAACTTGCCTGCTGTAAGGAAAAATGTCTAAGAAATCAACCTTGTAATTTAGGAACTGTTTTGATAAAAGGTTTGTTTTATACAGCGTTGAGAAGTTAAAATCGGAAAAGTTACCTTACACACAGGAATAAAAACATTTTGTTTAACTTTTTTTTGAAAAACAATGTTGCCAACAAATGTCACCGTTCGATCCGGCACCGGTGTTTCCAATAGAAATATATTTTTTTAAGCTGCTTATCGACATGTTAACTTTTCTGCTATGTTTGGCAAACCCGCACCATGCTTCTTATGGAGATTTACATGGGAAATGAAACGCCATAAGATCCCATACTGTCAGTTAAATGTTTAACGCCCGATGCCCTCATTTAAAACACGTCCGTTTTTAGCTTGCCTTCCAGTGGCAACTAATAACTAAGTTTTCTTTCTCAGGAATTCTGTCTTGTTGGTAAAACTTGACTGACATTTCAAATGCTTCAGATTTCGAGGTTGCAAGTCGTAAGGACAGTTTGCCACAAGAGCTCTAAACTCGAGAAGGCTATATAGTGCCTGATACCGAATAAATTCCGGTAAAAGGCGTGAATATTAGAGATAATTGAATAGTAGCTTTCATTATCTTCCAACCGCAGTACAATAAATGTTCAAATGGCGTCTCCGGCGACTCACTGAAACGAACACTGTGTACGGACAAACACAGTCACAAACTTCACGAATAATTTCGGGGCTGCCATCTACTCGTACCAGAATTTGGCTGCTGCCATATCAAAACAGGAAATTAGTAACATTTAGTAGTATTATATGCCAGTAATAGTTGATAGTTCCTTAAACTTCCTGTTATAGTTGATAGTTCCTCTTTACGACGACTTCCTTAATTCGTGTTCTCTAATGTGATGGTCACACCCGCTTATTTGGCATAAATACTCAATACACAAATTTACTGACAATTTGCAATCGAAATACATTATATAGATAGTTATACCATGACTCCAAGGTGGCGCACGTAGGGGAAAAACTTAAGGATTCATTATTCGGCCAAAAAAATCATATCCGCATCGCCACTCTGTGCTGACTGAAAGACGCAAGAGGGCATTAATCGAAAAAAGCTGGCCAAAAGTAAAAAAAAGTTTTTTTTCAGCCCGGACTTAGAAACCTTACACGGTGATTATTTTAGATTTACACCTAAAATATAAAACTTATTTGGACGCATGAATTAACCGTGCTACCACAGAGGTGCTTTGCATGTTATACGGGAGAACGGATTTCGTAGAACTTATTATAATAACGCAACTTACAATCAACTCAAAGAGACCAGATGAGATTGAAATGAAAAAACAAACCAGATTCACGTGTGATGTGGTGGAAACGTTCCATATTAATAGAAAGATATTGCAATTTTCCACAAGTAAAAAATTATTCCGATTAGTTCCGATGCAACTACATCATTGTCAAGTGAATCTTTCTATTTACAAACAAGTGTATATATGAGCAGGTCGGTGGGGGGCGGCTTGGGGGTTGGGGGGATATGACAGAAAAGGAACAGGGAACAAGGAGGGATCCGATTGGAGCGTGGTTCACTTGACAGTGATGTAGTCGAAACTAGTCGGAATAAATTTTCACTTGTGGAAAATTGCAATATCTTTCTATTAGTAAAATTGGAAATGAAAACTTGACTTTGTAGTTCGAAACCCGGGTCGTTCGTTAATAAATTTATGTGTAACTACAAAGTCAAGTTTTCATTTCAATCATGAATAGGTTCCATAGGTTACGCCTGAAACCAACAGTAAGACCAGCTATATTCGATTTCAGCCCACAGCGCGACGGGGGGATCCCTTTCGGAATCTTGACCTTTCATCATTGCTGTATTTCCTTTCAGCCGGTAGCCAAAAAAAGGATAAAATAGGTGGTTTGTGACTGAGCAACCGGATAGACCGCTAGACGAAAAGACAAGGGGTGTGGTGCTCAGGAAACGGAGAGGTTGCACATGTTGCTCCACGAGAGGTTTTCTAGGTTTTCACATGCTAAATGTATCCTACTGCGCATGCAACCCAAATTACATCAGGCGTCGCCTTTTGATCGCGGAGGCTGATTTTCCGATGGACGGCGGACAAAAAGTGATCGTCTACTACGTCTGATACTCCAGATATCAATTATCATTCCGTGGATTTAGTCGCAAGAGCTGTGCTGGCACGTCATCCGCTCGTGGAGGGGATTGTGTTGGAGATGGTGACCCAGGTGTGCCAATGCTTTGTGGAAACAGCGAAGTATTCCGTAGGTGAGAGCCGAAATATGTGTCTAGGAGGGCGAGAGAGCCATGTCAGTGGCCGAGGGTAGGTTCGCAACTTCATCGCGGAAAAAGTCGCGGAGAAAAGCATATATCCTTAGGCCTTACGGATGCTCTCTTGACCACTACCAATAGGGTAGTTTCATTCATCAATGAAGGCAGAATTTTTAAATTGCGATTCGTGCCCCACCATAAATGAATTCACTGTACGCAAATTGTTTGGATTGAGGAATCCCTGTTTATAAGAAAATTAAATTTTAATTTTAAGTTCGTTCGAAAAAGCTAAGAAATGGCGGGAATGCCTTGTTGCTGACCTAACAGGTGCATCGTTGCGCGGCATACGGAATGTTTGTCTCCTGAACTTACTGTTGTATTTCAGAGCCCATAAGCTCTAGTAAACATGTATTTTTAATCGCTTATGAAAATTATCAAAGGTCGGAAGGTCTACTCCATTAAACATGGTATTAATAGACGTTTTTTAGGCTCCTACACTTCCTGCTCGTGGAGTCCTCTACTACAGTGAAGCATAGCATGGCACGACTATGGGTCAAGTTCACCTTAGGAAAACGAATGCTTACTGTATTTGAATTTATAAACAGAATAAATAATTTTAATTAAATAAACAAATGTTAATAGTAGTAAATTAACTGAATAAATGTTCCTCGGATACTTGCTAATAAGCATTCTCGGAGTGCAGCGTCATCTCAAACGGCGTACACAAAACTACCTAGCACTAGGGAGAGTAGAGTGTATGTACCTTTGACGTCACCCGTATAATTGACCACCATTCAATAGTTTGCCGTCGTGTTTTCGCGCCGATAAATATTTTTAATCAGTGAGGAAAAATACTTAACGTCATTTTAAAAGAACACTGCATAATACTACTCACATTACATACTCCCGGGTACTTTTGATCAAGACAATAAAAAATAGGAGAGTACTCTATTTTATAATGCTAATACAGAGAATAAAACGGAAAAATTATGAATGGCCAAAATGTGTTAACACGTGCCTGGGGTTGAATGTTTACCGTGTTAAAATAAAGGCATATATTTATTGTTTAGCTACTTGCTTTCTGATATACGTATGTTGAATCTTTACGACAATTTCAATAGTCCCAGTTTCTTGGTAATGGCCTAGGATAAGACAAGCAACCGCATTTAAATTAAAAAGTTCTATGCTACAGTGTTATGCTCTTTCATTGACATTCCCAATGCGTTCTCATCTCTCACGAAATAACCTTTATTTAATTTAAGTCGCTTGAAGCATTACAAACCTTGGTGACCCTCATAGATATTGAGCGAGTCTAATTAACGTGGCTTTATTTATAAAAAGCTTGTAGCATTTCGAATCGAATGGAATTTGAAAAACATTGATGATTTGTATGAAAACTTGTGTTTTTGTTGATAAAATATGTTTCACAAAACAGTATGTGGGCAGAAAACAAGACGGATAGTTCTCGACGGCAAACGTAGTTTTCGATTCATATGGCAATACATTGAGACATTGGCAATGCATAATATAATGGCAGCATCCCTCCAGAATTCATTTCAGATCCCTCCAGATTCAGTATTTACGCGTACAGTGAGGATTCTCCAGGGTATAACTCCTTTAACTCATAATTATGGTACATGGTTCACAAAATCGTATTCTTTCCAACAGTGATAGAAATGACGTTCAAGTATTGACGCTGGCCAATATTGCAAGACAAATATTATCTCCGTCAACGGAAGATAAAAGAATTAATATTTCCCCTGGTTTTTTGCCCATAGTTAAATCTGAATTGAAAGTCTATTTTGTTGATCCCCAGTGGGGAGAGACCATGCAAAAGACATTCATGAACTAATTCAAAAGTAGTCCACCACTGAACTATCCTGAGCATACATCCATAGAATGTTCATTGAATGTTCAAGTGTGAACTATTCATTTGAAACTGTTCATAGATCGTTCATTGAATGTTCAAGTGTGACCTATTGATTTGAGGCTGTTCATAGATCGTTCATTTCCAGTCCACGAAGTATTATTCAAAAATGCACCCATGCTAGGTTAACCTCAAATGGCAATTTAAGAACACTTTAGTCATATTACATATATCGGTTAGGCATAAAAAATTGTAGTAAAGCCACTGCAGGGTAATACATTAGTAATATTTGAAAATTGTGAGCAGTAACGATGTCTATCTATTTACTCACCGCAGTGAATTAATAGGCTATGTTCAACGGGAACGTATCAGCACCTTGCTATTACCAAAATCATATTTCGCAGATCCATTTCTGTGGAATGTAGGTATCTGGGCTCATTAATTTTAATTACAGGATTCTTTTAAGAATTTAGAAATTCTACAAGTAAATGGTTTCACGAGAATATCTTCTTATAATATATCTTCATGCTTCATATGTTACTCATTCAAAAACAGTTCAGCCGCAATTCATTCAAGTTAAACATTCTATGAAGTATTCCAATGAATGTTCTTTGCACTATCTGTGAGTGCCATTTGAACGTTCATTGAATGTCCTTCTTGAATAATCTTTGAACGTTCAAATAGTCTTGACTGAACCTTCTTTGAACATCTTTTGGACAATTAATTCCCCACTGGGTCATAATCCTTCCGTAGGTAAGGAAATAGGTTGATACAATAGTTTCCTTTCATATGTTTTTTTCTTATTCACTGATCTCTTTAGGGAAAAATAAACTGGATAACAGGCGTTAAGAAACTACGCCAGGATGAACGGTGCCAATTCTCCGATTACGAGGCTTATCTTCTTTGATTCCATATGAATTTTGAAAGGTGGGGATCACTTAGGCACTGGAGGTCGTTATTTGAAGGGAAAACACAGAGAAGGAAAGAGAGAGATAGCGAGAGCATATAATCAATACCTATCAAAAATGGAGTGCCGAATGTCATTTTCGGATACTGCGTTGCAAATTTCGCACCCTGCTCGATAAGTCCGTCAGCAATAATGTTCCTGTCACTCGGTACAGTAAGATGTTGGGAAAAAGCGAGACTCCATTTGCTATGGGTGAAAACACGGCGCAATTCATTCTTACAGGCAATTATCCTTGAAGGAAAATGTGCAGACGAGGCACGGTTTCCGGTACTTCGAAGTAGGGATTCAAATGGGGCAATGCACCAAAGAAATGCATTAAAGGATATATACTTAAAATAAAGAGATATTAAAAAGAAAGGAGCGGCCTCGGTGAGAATAACTTCCGTCGGTTGTAACCAAAGACGCGGCCTCGAATTCGTCCCGGAGGAAGTGCACTCGCTACTTTCACAAGGATTTCATACTACAATACACTGAGGCATAGTATTTAGGAAACGGTATTTCACTGATGGGGTACATCCGGGTGATTTGACCGTAGCGAACGGAACCGCTTAAGAGTCCGACTGAAGCGAAAAAAAACAATCATCTTATTACGCGGGATGATTGTTCCAGAATCATCTCCCGACTCTCCAGAAAGCTGTCATGTTTCCCCTCGCTAATACCTGGAGGAGGGGCTACGAGGTGTAAAATGCCATGACCCTAGCGATAAAGATTTTCTCGAGCAGCAAGCGAAGGCTCCAGCAGCCTCTCCCTCCTTCTCCAGCCCCTCTCCTCGTCCACTAAACAGCCGCCGACACTCGACCGCTCCTAAATAATGTCTCTTTGTTGCCGGCCACCCACGCCATAGCTCGCCACCCTCCCCTCCTCCCCCGCCCTCCCCCTTCTTTTTTCGCCATTCACCCCGCCGCTACCCCTTCCCTCCGCTTCCCAGTTAACGGAGAGGCTGGGTCCACGGTTTGAAGCCTGCGCTGCACTATGACGTCACCAGTGACGTCTTCGAGGCTGGGAACGCGTGGGTGTCTGGGCGGGAGGGGTGTGAGGGGAAGGGTTCCACCCACTCCCTCTCGTTTTCCATCTCCGTCACACTCGTCGTTCAGGAGATGGCCGAACGCTGGCGGCGCCCGAGGCGGGAGCTGCGGGGGTTGGAAATGGAAAGGGGAAAAGGGTGCGTATTCCAGCCGCCTCCACCCCTCCCCCGCATCGCCTATATCTCTCGGCCACCCACCTTCTCCTCCTGCACCCCCCGTACCTCTGCGGGGGCGGATCGGGAACACTTCCGGTCGATGGCGCGAGGTAGCAAGCGGCCGAACAATGGACTCGTCACCACGTGCGGGGCGTAATCGGAGGTAAACAACGATGGAGAAAGTGCGCACTTGGGGTTGGCCTGTGACGACGCGGCCCCACGGAGGGCGGAGGTCCCGAGGGGCCAACCCTCCGAGCCGGGTTTTCGGAGCAGCAGGGACTCAAGAGCGAGCGCCCTTCCCTCGCCCACCACCCCCGCGCGGCCCATCCACTCCCGCGCACCATCGAGATGTCGCCATGATGCGTGAAATTGGAGCCGCGATGCTGAGACGCATCGGCCTTCGTTTATTGGGCGTGCACCAGCGCTACTCGGAGGCGGAGGGATTGCACAATGAATTCGGCCTCTTCGCATGCACGGCGGCGCCAACAAACGATGCACAAATAAAAATGACCATCTTATTGATTAGTTAGGTTAGGATGAGCGAAAACTTCGACACGAGCCTTATAGGAAACTTAACGCGCTTCAGTTCACATCGGGTCCAATAACTCCAATCGAACATCACAAATTAGTTTCCAAGCCATTATTGCTCAAGTTAAAATAATTCTGCAGAGAGAATTAAAGCGTCCGTGCTCCGTTTTACTGTAAGGTAACCAATCATAGAAGAATTCGATGAAAATTCATTTATCATCCAGTCACTATTGACCAGTCACTATAGTCTTGAGTGACTAGTCCATTCACTCAAGACTGAATTAATCGCCCAAGCCCTCCCTACTATATCCCGATGGACAGGGTTGCTTGGTGAGTGCACGTTTTATGCTTGAGTGCGTCGAAGTGATGATGCAGATGATAGCTTCTGCGCCGTACAATTTGCTGAATGTACTCTGGATAGAAGGCTGGGCTATAATGTTCGGATAAGCATCAGATTACTCTGAAAAAGGGTAAGTTCGCCGATTGCTATCCTCACCTTTCTACAAAATATATCGCCTCCGCGAAGCACATATTGTGACTCGCATACTAACGTATATTCACTGATCATGTGGAAAACCACTCAAGGAGGACCAACTGCCTAAATTCACGTGAGACCAAAAATGAGAAAGAAGAAGTACCAGGATTTTATTAAACAATCCATGAATATTAGGAAATAATGAATGATTCACGAGAGCTCATAGAATCTTAAAACGCAGGTTTATCTATATTTTCACAATTGATATTTGGAAATGTGGTAAACCCCTCCCTAAAAGACTGGATCGATCCTTCAGAAGGAATGAATGAGATATGTTGCGGAATTAGCGCATGATTAAATGAGCTAAGAGGATGTAATCTGAGAAGTTAATACGATGATATTATTTGTTGGTATAAGGCTGCGTATTATTGTAAATAGAATAAATACTCACTTTACTGTATTCAATACCAATGGAATAGTTTATGAGAAATATTCACAAAATTCTAATTAACAATATACCTTAGGAGGTTATATCCTTCCACCAAATCCCCCGCTGACTAGTCCTTCGGATTCCAACATTCCATTCCTCACCCTCCCTAAATCGTCACCCAAGGTATCGAAAATGAAATGTTACTTGCATAGGAAATATCAACGCCCTACGCACCGATAGTGAAAAAAGAGGGCCTATGTTAATCACCCAAAAGTCTGTGGCGATCAGGTTGGTGTGGTGGTCACATTACTTCCCATTCTGATAGTCCTAGTTTGATTCCCGTTAGTGGCAGAGACTTGTAATTATATATGGCATATCGGTCCCTATGTAGCGCTGTGTGGAGAGCATTAAAAGTGCGTCCGTCGAACAAGACGTTAATCCTTACGTCTTAAACGTCGGCATTGGCCTGCTCGACAATACCGACAACGAATTTCCCTTTCCTCGTTCCCAAAATATCTTATCTCTATCTATTAACCCCCTTATCCTAAACGGTGCAAAATATCTGAACTGTCAGTCGTCTCCCCCGAATAACTACTGCTTCTAGAGTCGGCCGTTAACACATTACACATAGTCTAATTAAATGGGCGCAAGTATTTTTGACGGAGGCACCAATTGGAGGGAATCTAATTACGATGAAATTAACACCTAAGAAAATAAGTCCTACAGAAAACCATCAAAATCATTCGTTAAGAGTATCAGTGGTGAATATGGTAAATGATGTTTAGATAGTCACTCATTACTACAAAAACAGTGTTGGAACTGTAATAGATTTCGTTTAGATGGGGAAGGATGAAATTTTATTTCCATTTGTACTCATACTGGAGCTTTGATTAAAGAGAAAGTCCACTAAAAACATTGGAATATAGAAGGAGGACGAAATTCCACCGTTATGGTTGCAAAGGAAACAACTATTATTTTAAAATTATTATGTCAATAAAATTTAACCGCTCTTTTACTTTATTATACATATGCATGTATGCATTTCATGAAAAATAAACCTTCCCGATTAAAATAAATCACTTATGAGTGAATTCGTGAATGATAAATCATTATATTGGTGCAATAGATGAGTGTAAGAGAATAATAATTAAGAGAGGATGAGGGTGCAGAGAAAGCAGTAAATTTAATAGCTTTGATAACTTGTTTCGACACTAATTTCTAACGAGCGTTCATCCTAACTCTACCACATGCAACATGCTTTTTCAAACGTCACCACTGAAGACACTATCAGGGATCTAGTGATTTGTCTCATTGATTTAATGAACGGTTCTCAAGTATTGAAGGGGAAACTGAGAATGGTCAGAACATGAAAATTGGCAAGTAAAAGCTAATCGACTCCCACACTAGTGGTTACCACTTTTTTATCCATAAAATGGATCGACCGAGTGACAAATGAAGAAGTCCTAAGAAGAGTGGGAGAAAAGAGAAGTCTGCTGAAAACTATAAAAAGAAGACGGGACAACCTAATCGGCCATATCTTAAGACACGATGGCCTGATGAAGACAATCGTCGAGGGAAAAGTGAACGGGAAAAATGGAAGAGGCAGGCCTCGCATGAGTTACATGGAGCAGGTCGTAAAGAACGTGAAAGAGAGGAACTACGTTGGTATGAAGAGGTTGGCAGATAGAAGAATCGAGTGGAGGGCTGCGTCAAACCAATCCAGTCGTAACGCATTGGACAACAAAATAAAAAAAGCATGTGATCACTAGGAGAACAAATACTCTGATGCGAAAATAACATCACCGAATCGCGTCTGATAAAATTATGGATGCGTTGTAGAGTACTTTGATTTGACGTAGTGGAAATCGGTTCCGCACGTTAAAGGCATGCATTTCACATATTCCCATTCAGCGCACGGCGCAGAGAAATGTCAGGGCCTCTCGAATATGGAGAGAAGAAAGGGCGATCTAACATCGCCGCTGGAATTTCGTGAACGCAGGGTGGGGTTCCGCGGAGAGAAGAAACCAAGCAACAGCCCGCGCGAACCAAGTCGAGTTCCGCTGGGGATGCATGCGATCGAGTGGTCACGTCGTCGTGGGCACGGCCCGCACGCTCCACCATCCCTGCAGTCATCGCCGGGAGCACGCATATCAGGTTGAGCACGTGGTCTGGGCGCCACATGCTCGTGCCATGCGCCACCCATACTAATCGGCGGCGAGGTGGGGGCGCCGGGCGGTGGAGCGCCATTGTGCTGCTGGCCGATGAAACGGAGAGCGGAGAGTTAAACGTCTTCGCGTGGAAGTGAGACTTGGGGGAAGGAGGTGCGAGGGATATTATTTGACTGGCAGACAGACAAAACGTGCGCCACAGTCATTTTTCTTTCCTCCTTTCTGTCCTCCTTTCGGCGAGGAGTGACGTCATGGACTAAATGACATCTGAATTTACCTCCAAAAGCTTGAAGGTGTTTCCACGGCTGGAAGGGAGCTCAGAGGGCAAAATTAAGTTCAAGGATGAGGGTAAAAAAACTGATTCGAGAACTTTTATCGCGGCGAGAAAATAACCAAGTACTGACATTTGTCACCGGTTAATCGTTGTTGCTAGTGAGGGTGGCGATCAAGAGGTCTTCTGCACCATTTAGGACAGGAGGGTAGTACGATGTAAGGAGGAAGGGAATAGAAGAAACGTGGAGAGAAACCCAGCGTCATAATCAGCTCTCTTAACAGGCGCTAAGGGGACCACGACTTAATGTCTCATTGGATGGAAGGAGTACTGTACTGGAAGTCCCCTCCACACAGCACTCGAGTGGGGACCGGTATACCAATAAAAAATCTTTGCTTCTGTTGGGATTGGAAACTGGGACCTTTGGATGGGAACCCATTATTCTAGACACCATGCTAATCGATCCCCACCACTGGGGATTCTTGGTGCGTGGCTCCTTCGGTTTCCAATATAAATGTAACAACGATCATTAGGAGGAATAAGATACGAAATCTCCAAATAATTACGCAAGCTGGATGTAAAATACCGAACGTAGGTGCATCATCATCAAATATAAATTTACGAAGTGTAGGCAAAATTGGGTGCTAATAAAGTTGTCATTTCTTCATTTTTGCCAGTAGAGTGAAGTTGAATTTTTCGAAGTTGAAGTTAATTGATATGAAAATGAGGTTTTTAGTGAGTAAGCCTTTTCATGTACATGTCTATCTAGTCTGTGCACGGATGGAGTGGTTGTATTCGTCTTAACTGGGGTATTCATTTGAACCAGTTTCCATACAATTTATAAAGACGAGGGCTCTATAATAGGTGCTGCTCTACGAAATCGCCCTTACACGAATAATGCTCGCTTTTTATACACAGCTTATACTATCTGTCGGGGGTCGTGGTGGCCTAGTGGGTACAGCACTGAGCTACTGACCGGAGGGTCCCGGGTTCAAATCGCGGCGAGAACGTAAATAAATCAAATTTACCTTTCTGGGCACCCCTATCTAAAATCCTCGCGATTCGATTTCTGAGTGTCAGAACTTGTGTGTAGGAAATCGCAGGAGGCCCAGGGAAAGGAACTGGCCCCCCTACCCTGAATATGTGAATTTAACACGCCATTGGCTTAGTACGGGTAGAGCTCTATTCTCACCTATCAAAACCAACCTTCGGGTTGAATCACTGAGTGAATGAGTGATACTATCAGTCATCTAGAAAAAGATCATAGTTTGCTGTATCCTATAGAAACTCCTCCCTAGTACATTTCAATTCCGTTCACTTTCCGATTTTAATAAATCCAACAATTCAATATTTATGCGAGCTCTTCCAAACGTTTTTGGGTCGAAAGAAAAAACGTTGGAAACTTAATAGATATGATATCCAGGGATGCTCTGTATGCTTCAAAAGCATTTACCTACAATTGAAGTATTATCGATGATACACCATTTAAGGTAGGTAAAGTACTACAGGAAGCTTCTAAATAATTCCATGCAGTACGATAGATCAATCTTTCAAATTAAGATCTCCTCAAGCCTCCTTTATTATACACACGTACCTCTTACACTTCCTGCCACAGATCTTCCCATCCTAACATCCGAAACTCTTCCTCCCTCTCAACCGCTTGCCTAACTTTCTTCCTCCATCACATCCTTCAAAGCAACATCCCATCCACCCACTCGCCGTTATAATTTCCTCCGTTAACTTCCTCTCCTCCGCTGACATTCCCAGAGCTTCCTCGTTTGACTCCATCACCAATCACCTTCTAAATACTAATTCACAAGCTTCCAACGTAATTCCATCCTCTTTCCTTATGCCCAAGTTTCGGTTCCAAAAAATGCGACACTTAAAATTAGAATCTCCATCAGTCTTTTCTTAACGTTCCTACTAAACGCTTCCATCTCTAGTGCTCTCTCTAAGTAAGAGCATTTTCGTTACAGTAACTCTCCTCCTATGACTATCACATGTGCTGTAGCCATTTTTCCTCCAAGATACAACTCAAGTAGCTAAATTATTTCATCTGATCCAGCACGCGACCTTCTGTTTTATCAGTATTGTTATTTATTGTTCCTTTATTGTTCCAGAAAAACATCTTTGGGTGACATTTTTTTCGAAGTTCAATCCTAATTCCCTATCTTAGGGCACTAATTTCATAACGCATCTAGTACTATTAAAAACCCTTAGCTGCTAGATGTTTGAAGAAGGTGCCATTCCGAAATATTTTCATGAAGGGAGGTGCCATGCTAAAAAAAACTTATTTAACATATTTATACGGAAAGGTAAACATAATTAGGGTAGAATGTTAAAAAAAAGTCAAAGCAAATATTGACAAGAGTGATCAAGAGAAGTCAGAAGAGGAGGCTTTTTTTATAATAACGGTAACAATGCAAAGAATGCTTGAGGGGATATCGATTGGTAAAAAATGTCAATATCAAATGCCGTGCGGACGATAGGTTATGGAAAAAACGACCATTAATGACTTGAGTACTTGAGTTTAAATCTTGTGGTAATACAAAAAACCTAGGTCCTACAAATCCCAATAGGAAACACTGAATGTGAGACAGTACCTCGGCACTCACCGATACTTAATGAGCGCTACCTCACAAAGCGTAGGGCAAGTAATGATTGGATTTTTGTGTGCCTTGAATGCAAGGAAACAGGATGCGGGAATGGAAACTTAAATAAAGAATGAATACAGCAAACTGATTGCCCATTATTCAGCCAATATTGTAACGACTAGCAAACACTCATAACATAACAAAAGAGTGAAAGGCTGCTAATCAATGAGGAACAGAAATTGAAAAAATAGCGGCAAAAATTAAATGCTGACTGCAGAAGTAAAAAAAGAGAAAACATGGAACATCAATGGATAAAGGCTAAGTTATAGAGAAATGCCACAGACCCAAGCGGCAAAATGTTATGAAAAAAATATTTTTAAATATTTTGTGAGAATATTTTGAAATCATTTTAAAATTATTTTGAAAACATATTAGCTCTCTCTTTTTAGACTCAAAAATTGCCTAAAAATTTTAGGCTTGCCTGTCAACAGGCGAATGTCTTGATCAAGGCGAATGATTTCCCGTGGAATTTTTCACACTTACGTGCACTTGTGGGTGACTCCGTAAAGGTAATGACATAGCTAGTCCCGGTATTTTAAAAATACGCAAAATATAATTCACTGAGAATCCAAGTTCGATTAAATCGGTTGTTTTATGCGTGACTACAGCTGTCGTTCACCTCACTCTCACCTCGAAGGTATGTGAACTCTTACACTGGTTTATTTTAACACGTTGATATGACTGAAATTTTGTACCTATGCAAATTTATATGAGGGTTTTAAAATGATTTCAAAATAATTTTACAATTGTTTCAAAATAATTTTAAAATATTGTGAAAATAATTGTGAAAATAATTTTGAAATTGTTTTTGAAATAATAATCGCATATTATTTTTCTATGAAATTAAAAAACAACTTTTCAAGCAAAAAAGTAAGTCATTACTTCCTACATATCCATATATATGTTATCAACATAATGAGACGACATGATACTGAACTTTAAAAAAGCAATACCTCATACATAATTTTAAAATTATTTGAAATAATTTTAAAATCATTTTTCAATATTCTTTTGCTACTTGGGGAGTAGGGCACGGCCGTAAATTCTAAAGGAGCGAACAGTAGTCGATAAACAGAACAAAGGAATGGACATACACAGTGGAAGATATTAGAAAAGTGAAAAAAATATAGAAAAAAAGAGTGTGGGAGAGAGCATGCGAATAAAAAAAGGACACGCTGAAAGTCTACGTGAGAACAAAAATGATATCATAGTAGAACATCTTTCTAATCAACCTTATTCTGAAAATTCCCAAGGTGACAGTGAAAATGTGTACGTAACTACACGCTCCTGTTTGAACCTTTCAGATTCCTCTCCTGTTTCCAGCACCTACATAAACCACCAATTTTTAATCAATTTTTCGCCGAGCCTCCATTCACATCTCCGCTGATTTACACTTGTGTACCATGCATTCACGATCCCACCTTCAGAAATCACCGGCATAGCTTTTGAAAGTAGAATCTTCCGAACCCCAGATTTTTCCCGGAGTGAATTCGTCGCCTGACTTGTTCATCTCATCGAGTGAACTGCTATATAGACCCACGCGGTCGGATAACCATTATTTCCTCCTTTTATCATCAGTGGCCCGCGAAATTTCCACTACCCACACAAATCCGATGAGAAAATGGAGCTCCATCCCCTCGGAACCCACGCTGAGATGCCGCAGGGCACTCGCTCCATGAGCCGCCCAATCGAGTGGAGAGAGGTAGCGGATTGGTGTGGTGGTTAGGGAACCCTCCCGAGCCCTGGTTCGAAGCCCATAATCGGCAGTTATTTTTCATTGGTAAACGGTTTCCTACTAGAATGCAGAGTAGAAAACATTTGAATAGTGGCGACGAAAAAGGGGGGCAGGAGGAGCCGCAGTCCCCTCCAGAATTTGCCTCGGACCCCTGAGAAATAAATAGTATTCATTAGTAAAAATTAAATTACACTTGTTTCCAGCTCGCTATCGCCCTTCTGACACATATTCTCACACATTCATATGCTCTTTCAGCGAAAATTCTAGTCTCTACCCCCTCATATCCGCAAAAAAAATGCGGGCCCTTTTCTTGGGAGCAGGGCGCTTTTCAAGGTTCCCCCCCACAGCGAAAATAGTTCCGACACCCCTGCATTTGAGTGAGTTCAGTACTCCGTCCGTCGAATGGGACGTTAAGCTGTGGTTTCCTTGGCATCTTTTGTTAAAGAGTACGCTAATCCTGACGCCAGGATTCTCTCCACCCTCCCTCCCTTCCGTTCCTATCCTTGTACATTACTTCCTCTTACGAAGCGCCTTTAAGAGCGGGGAGAACTTGAAACCAATGATGAGATGAGAGGCAGCGGCCGACGATGAAAGTGAACCACTTTAGTAGCGGGTGGGGGAGAGGGGGAGGGATGTATTGTGGGGGGCGGGGAGAAATGTGGGAGCGGGGCATTCCTCGTGCTCATCCGCGGAACAGGAAATGCGGCCTCCTGAATCAAAACATCCTCGGCCTGAAAGATCCGTTGTGTAACTTTCCCTCTTTCCCTTTCGCTGGGAAGTCGGTGGGTGGGAGGGCGGCGGCGGAGGAAGAGGAAATGGGAGGGGGCGAAGAGGGAGGGCACGGGAGAGAAAGAGGGAAAGGGATAACATCAGGGCGAGGGTAGTGCGAAGGTCAGGGGGAAGAAGGCTCGTGCGTACGAGCAGGTGAGGCGGGAAGGTGGGTCGGTTCGGAATCATGATCGATCGGCCCATTGTCGCAGGCCTGGCGGGCGGGGATTTTGAGGTAGGCACGAGCGCATGCCGGGTTGACAGCCCGTCCAGTCGGGGGGCCACCGCTCAACCGACCTCGCGGTGCCTTCGTCCGCACTCCCCCGGTGACTAGCGACGCCAAGGTGTCAGACAGGGAGGGCCACTCTTTCTTTGAAGTGATGCCTCACTCTGAATACGCTGCCATGTATGATAACCAGACCTGACCACTGAAGTATAATGGTGGCAGTAAAATACCCTTTAAACCATGTATGTTGCCACAACGCTGCAGCAACGTCTCACTGCAACCTACTGGGAGTTGCTGCAACGTTATGACAACGTCGTAAAAGCCTCCAAATGTCCTCCCTACTACGTCCTGGCCACGTCTTCACAACGTTATTGCAACCTGACACACAACATTATTGCAACCTTCCTGCAACCTTTAAATAATACTCATAATTGTGCCATTTCAAAAATTATATCCTTCTGATAATTGTTTTTTCACTCCAGATGATAATGAAGCGCGTATAATAAACTTTTTCCAAGTTACTTTCTGGCTCAAAAATTTCGAACTTAAATTTTTTCTGAGTCCTCAACACTATTGGAGACGTAATTACTACGTAGCAGGAACGTTGCAATGCAACCTGAATAGCGCTTCGAATGGGGAAATTACGACGCTAGGTTTCTCATGCAAGATTAAATGAACGACTTAAGTGGAAAATACTTGTGCCTGGGTTTCTCATTCAACAATAAATTAGGCGTACAGCGGAACCCTCTATTGATATCCCCACGGGAATATTTTCAATACCCTTAGTCTTCTCATATAGAGAGTTAAAAATATATCCTTCTGGCAATTGTTTATTCACTTCACATGACAAAGAAGCGCGTACAAAACAACATTTTATAAGTCACTTTCTGTCTCAGCTATTTCGAACTTGTAAAAATTTTGTCATCGAAACTATTGGAGACGTAATTATTACGTTGCAGTGACGTTGCAAAGCGACCTAAATAACACTGCAACCTCGCACAACCTGTCTGCAACGTTGCTGCAACATTTTGTGTTTACTGGGATATTAGCGAACATTATTAAAGGAAGTAGCTTTGACCTCATTAATAACACTAAACTGGAACCGGACTTAATAAGGATGAAAATCCTTATTAGACCGTGACATAGAGCTCTTATGATAAATCACAACAGGCGTCTCTTAAAATGACCTTCCACCTCATTCACACATTTGTTAATTTGAAACTTTAATTCTTTCATACGTTATTATGTACCGTGTACTATCAGTAAGATCGGAAGGTTAGTTGCTAGGCAGATCGTTTACTTTGAAGCATCTCTGCATGAGCACTTTAACATGTTTCATTTTTAGACGCTGTACAATGTCTGGCTGATAACTAGTCAGCCTACGCTATGTTAGATTCATTGAGCATCCCTCTCACAGAAACAGGTTCTATTCATCACAGTAAGGCAAGGAATGCAATTCAAACGGCCACAGTGTGAATGAGCAAAGGATTTGTGCAAAATAAAGTCCAGTGCCCCAATCTAATGGGATAAAACTTGTAAAACAAAACAAAAATATTTCACGAAACGGCATAGAACCGCCTTAATGGCCTTTGTGCTAGGGGCTCGAATTGTGTGGCTATTGGCTTCCCATGCTGAATGCCCGGTAAGCATGCGGCGGTCCTGGATTCAAATTAGTAATGGATACATAAAGGACCTACTATTTTTTAGACTTGGGAAAAAGTTAGAACTGAACATATTCCATCAACTCATATTTGATGACATAAAATACAGCATAGACCACCGTATGTACCCTATAAAGTTTAATATTCGTATTCCACAGGAAGATTAAAAGTATGGCTATATAACAACGCCAACTTCATTGTAACATTTGTAATAAATAATGAGGGAAAACTTCATTCTGCCGTTCCCCTACTTTCAAGTGATACGTTCCGTCATCGAAAATTTTCAGATCATCAGGTTTTATTTTAATGAGGTTTTTCATGTTTTAAAAAATTTCTAGAGTTGCTAACACTTAAAATTATTTTCTACTACCACTGAATGCCATAGGTCTCAGGCGGCTAGTTTGATAAAATTCCGATATATTTACGTAATCCGACATCACAACTAGGCAGGCTAATGAGACGCCAATTGGATTAGAGAGTATAACTTTCCTTAAAAGAAATCCTTGATGCAAGGACACGACTATCAACAACACCAAATATAATTCAGTATCGGGACCGCTGCTGAAGCCAGATCTTCACTTGGGAGTTGCACCATGGGGGGAAAGAGTTTTTTAAGGGAGCCTGATAAACCTCAGTTCAAATTAAACCTCGTTTATAGAATAAACAATGAAATTCAATCGCGGCATCACACCTAAACCAACGGCACTTAGTTCTTTGTATTTTTTGGAGCCCTTTTTGACCACTTTTGAGCCTTTTTACTGCGGCATAACAATTACTTTAAACTGGATTTTTGAATAGCAAAAGTGTAATAAATTAAAAATATTTCCACCGGGAAAAAATATTCACCTCGTCCGGGTTTTTTTGTGACACGCTCTCGATCCTTGAATTTACAACACATTATTGAATCATATGATAAAGAAAAGAGTTTTCCTCATTCATCGTAAAACCGTTACATGTAAAGCTATCCCTGGATGCTCAGTTCAGCATTAAGCATGCATCAATGAATGATGGAGGTACGCAGAGACAGGAATGTTTCATGTTACCTTCACAGTGGCGCCAACAGCTTCCAACGTTTCCCTGGTCTTATTCCTTTTCTGCATTCATTATGGAAGGAGGGTGAATAATCCTGAAAAAAATGACAGCTCAATGTTAACACCAAGGAGGTTAGAATGCACTGGAGGAGGCATTGGCATGCTAGCCTATCCATAGAAATGAAGCCAGAATGGGGATGCTTGGGAACAGTTAGGCACCACCTACTCCGCACAAAACATTGTTTTATATAGCTTCTTATGGGGACGGTACGCGTATTAAAACACAAATAAATATGAAATCGTACCCTCATTTCATCACAACGAAATCGGTTAATCTTCCTAAGGCGAGTAAGGGGGATATTAATGCATTTAAGGGTTGTATCAATGCATTTTATTACCCAGGGTGATAATTTTATCATTAAAAATTGCTCGCATTTTGCCAATTTACGCTACAGATTTGGCAATTGTTGGCGTGTTTGCGCACTTTTCTGTTTCTTTGAAGAATTTTAAAAATGCATTCAATTATTTACCTAACTGCTCGAATTTTTACCACGTGAAAAACAACTT
The DNA here is from genome assembly GCA_933228895.1 of Platycnemis pennipes. Taxonomy (NCBI): domain Eukaryota; kingdom Metazoa; phylum Arthropoda; class Insecta; order Odonata; family Platycnemididae; genus Platycnemis; species Platycnemis pennipes. The sequence continues at coordinate 83,980,898 of OW121846.1, forward strand.
CATCCGTGAGGGTCATCACGAGCAGCAAGCCCGTTTGACCGCATCTATCAAGATGGCCGCTGGCTTATCAAATCAGATGCGATGCTTTCTCAAATATATTTGTTGATAAATACTTTTAAAATACGTGTAAACCGGGATAAGATAACACTCACTATGGCAGCGGAAAAAAATATGGAAAAGGGAATTGGCGAGTCGAACGTAATGTGAAGAAAACACGGAGCATGGCAATGCTCCTCTCAACTTCACAGAAGTTTGATCATTGCTGCAACGCTATCGAAAGATCAGCTCCGGGAGACAGAACCAATTCCAACGCTCGAAGGAAAACTGTTTTTCGCACTTCCTTTGTGAAAGAGCTCGTTTTCTCTTTCCCGTATGCAGTGCTCATGGGCGTGGAAGGTTTCGCCCAATGGGAAACTCCCGATCAAACGTCAACGTTGCATTTTGGTCTTTGTTTGTGCGGTTTTGGCGATTTCGCATTCCTTCCGGCTCAGGATGAGAATGTGAGGGAGCCCGCGAGGTTAGAAAGAGTTTAAAACTTTTCCTCAAGAGGCGTTCACAAGATATCAGCTTTCATCCAAAGACTTCTCCATGATCATTAATACTATCGGAAACATACCGAAGGCTATATCTTCGGCGAATTTTTTATACGAAAAGGAGTTTTTTGATACTCTATAACTTTTGAACATGAATATGGTTTGACCGCGGACTTGTTAAGCAACTCCACCTCTTTGCAATGATAGCGGATGAAAGAGCGCAATTAAGTCCCCCAAACTCTTATGTAAATCACCTAGCTCGAGGTTTATTTGGCATCTTGTTGATGTGGTGGCTAGAGATCTGGCCTCCCATACATGCGTTCTGGGATCGAATCCCGGCAGTAGCAGAACGTTTTCATTGATGCACCCGTCCCTACTTGAATGCGAAGTGGAGTGTACTTCGAGATCCTGTTGGGTGGGACGTTAAACCGTAGATCCCTTGACACCGTTTGTAACGAGCAGGTTAACGCTGGCACCCGATATCTCCCCACCGTTTCCTGGAAAATTATTACCCCTACCCAATTACCCACGCTTAAATAGCGCGATTTATCTTAGCTGTCGGTAGCCTACCCCGATTAGCTATAACCCGAGGTTAATTGAAGCAATAGTACACAAAACATTCCATTGATGCTATTAGAATTTTCTTCTGAAAGTACATCTGTTCAGAAAGTTTTTTTATGATTCCTTTCAAAACTAATATTAAGCTGGAGGGTATAAAATGTGAAGATTCGATTTCCTTCTTTTGATGATCTCCGAGATTGAAATTCCGAGGCAATTTATTCGAGAATTCTTAGACGCAAAAAGAGGGGAGTGAACGCGATTTGGTCTGGCTACCTCAATGACTAGATTAGATCTTACTTCAGACGATAATCTGCAAAGATATGTTTCTCATTCATAATAGCTGATTAAAAGTCATAAAGTATGGGAATAGATTGCGACCCTCGCCATGGTGACAAGATGCCTAGTTAAAAGTCATACGCGCTTTCTCAATCACGAACAAGAAATTTGCTACAAAGAAAATGCAAACAAATATCTCGAACTCATGGTGGATCAATTTATGAGAAGAAAACTGAAACCCTTATTTACCTTGAGCTAAAAAGTTACTTGCCAATAATGTTCTGTCACCAACTGAAATTTATTGCAAACTGAGAAAAGCTGATGGTCTCTGTAGATTGTTTGATTTCAAAACACTATACCCAAGCAATAAGAAGCGGTTACTTTTTAAAAAGAAAAATAATAAATTTAGTTTTTACGGGAATCAGGCAAATGTCCTCGCGAATCCTATTCCTTCATATCCTTTCACCATAATCCAATGCTTCACAGGTATTTCAATTCTAATAAGTAATCCTGTTAGAAATAATTCCATTTCAATAATCGAGGACATTACCTCAAACAATGCGGAGTTGGTTTTGAAATAATAGCGTTCATTGAAAGAATCGTGCATGAATATCCTTTATTCACGATATTTGCATAGATGGTTGAATTCAAATAAAGAGATTGTACGTCCAATTATTGGGAACCTTGCTTCATACAAATCGATAAATATATACAACCAAGACGCGTTCGATGAAGGAAATTGAAATGAGCGCCAATGTTTTGAATTCATTTCTAAGTTTGATTTACAAGTCACACAATGGAAGCGCACAGCGGAATAGCCTATGAAATCACGATTGAATTCCACTTAGTTGACGCTGCCAGGGCTAATTGGCCGGCACGGGGAGGCGGATTAAATGGGGTACACCTCTGTGAGCTAATCACGACGGATTTCCATGAGATTTTCGATATTCGCTGCTGTCACTGCCACAAAATGAAGCCATCTTGTGAATCCAATCATAGCAGCGCTCGTGAAAAAATGAACTACCGCTCCCAAACACTATCTATTTCACGTAATTGAGAGTTTGTGCCGAGAAATGCGATTGTGACATTCTCAATTCCCATATAAATAAGGTAGTATTAGCATTCGTTTGCATATTCTCAGCTAATGACAAACTTATAAACAAGTAGGTGTAAATATAAAAAGTCTCATGAAACCTGCCACACTAAAAATGAAATATTTCGTGCAGTAATTACAGGTGAAATATTCAATGGCGAATTATTTGACTCAATGGAATGGCATGTAAATACCTCACAGATACGGGAGTAAAGGAGGAGTGCAGTGTAAAATATGATGCCTCTGATCGCATGAAGTGTTTGCTACAACAGTGGTCAATTTTGTCAAAATAAGCATTTTACACTAAATATTGTGAACATACAATTAATTATTAAACAGCTCCTTTGAATGGGATTTACTCAATGAGTTATGTAATCACATCCCCGTGAGGAAGGACAGACGCTTACTTGAAATTTGATTTTCAATGTGTAAAAATTAACGCTATGAATGAAGCTGACATTTTAATCTAGCACTGTAAACCAAGAGAGATTGCGCCAGCAACAGAAGTTTTACATAGCCGGGCATTCGGGTAGGATTTATCGATAAACACACTTTACTGCAGATAACAAAAGGTAAATTCAGTACAGCTATTACTATGATCCCCAGCTTCATAGCAGAAGTTAACAGATCTATCCCCTTACGTAGTTGTTAGATGAATGCTGCTGTATCCATCCATCTCTAAGGTAAGTTACGCATGTAAGGATCCATCTCCGTCTTCGGTTACGAAATATGATCGTCACTAGCACCTGAAACATATTTTTTCTTACCAATGTCCGTCCATCTGTAAGAATAAATGACGGCTTAGACTTTTATCTTAATTTTCGCCATTAAAATCAGTAGTTTATGAGCTGGAGGCCGGTATTTCATAATTCAAATTGTAATCATAAATTGCATGACACCCCAAAGGCAATAAAGAACAAAGGCAAAGCCCTTTCGCGTAGGCAGGAAAGCATCTGATTCTCTTACTCGATTCAATTTTACAGTTATATGTTCACATGAAAGGAAAAACGCAAAATTATAGGTGTGTTTTTCCATTATACGGAAGGTAAACCCTTGGAAAGATTTTCTCTGAACGCTTGCATTTTCGAAACCTTCGGCTTTCGCGTTCACTTGCGCAATCAATGCACTGCGGGGGCAATGATTCATTATTTGGACAGTTAGTCCTTTCTCAAGCTCTCTCACTCTCTCCAAATGGAAATCATGTCTACTGCCATAAAAATGCATAACTTTACTCTCACCCCAAATGACATTACAAATATCTTCTACAGCAGCGGGCCACCGTCTGTTGGCCCGGAAACGTCCCAGACTTGTCCATTTGCAACATCTCAATTGAAAAAGTTACATTGCAATGCCATGAAACCTAAAGAAACAATCGATAATTTTCCTCTCAATTTGCCGTGCAAGATTAAAACTGAAATACCTACCTTTTCAAGCCTTCCGTCTCGAAATATATATCATTGATTGTTTAATTTCTCTCGCCTTACACAAAACTGCAGTACTTTTTCCACGGGTTAATTTGGCATGGTGATTACCAGCGGCATCACTCATACACCTCGTGGAAAGGAAATAAAGAACAAAGGCTTTCGCGTTTTGGCTCATTATTTTGAAAATTATCAAAATGCATGATCTTTAAAAAGTTCGGTAGAATAAACTCACATTCATTGATCTACAGGCGGTCTCAAATATTTTAAGTTTGCTCAAATTAGTGTTTTAGGATTTCATTACCCGGGAATTGATGCATGCTTGATGCTATGGATGCTTGATGTTGCTTTTCTTTGTATTGATTGCTTGGGTGATGGAATAACTTTTCAATTTGCCCAGATGTGTTGAAATTTTCATAATTATATTTCTGAGCACAGGAGAAAAGCGGAAAAGAATCAAAATTAACCGTTCATTGTTTTATTGTTATAATAGCGTTCTCTGCAATAAGTTTTTTTGGAGGTCTTGGTTTTGATTGCTTCGGTAATGGAATAACGTTTCAATTTGCCCAGATGTGTTGACATTTTCATAATTATATTTCTGAGAACAGAAGAAAAGCGGGAAAGAATGAAAATAAATTTACCGTTCACTGTTTTATGATTGTACTAGCTTTCGCTGCAATATGTTTTCTGGAAGGTCTTGGTTTCCAAATAGTAAAAAAACATGATTGGCCATGAGCTGAATATAATCTATAGGTAAAACTTCCTTTAACTATTGAAAGCGCAGTGGACTCTCACTTGAGCAGTTTTCCTGGTAATACATTCTAGATACGATTGGCGAGTACGTCAATACTACCAATGCTATGAAAACTACAACGGTCCGATGTCGATTTATTTTTAAATTAGGAGTAATATTGTGAAAATGTCGACGCAATAATCTTGCCAGACAGGCCATGAATAAATCGAAACGAAAATAACGAATACAAATTCATTATCCTTCTTAAATAATAACTGATACATAATATGCTAAAATAGACGAAAAATAACGGACTTAATGGCTGCATTGAAACGCTTAAACATTTATGAAAGTTTCTTTTTTATCCAGGAGTGTTACTTGTAAATCATTCTTAGTATTTCTGTTTTTCTCAATGTCGTCGTGTTCGTTGTTTTAAGTCTCGTTTCTGTGCCGTATGCCATGATGAATCTAACATGTTTATAAATGCACAATTTGAATGTCATATCTATACATTATTTTTCCATATGGACTTTTAGGGTCCCGAGCATGAGGCAGCTATTTTCACCTTATTCCTTACTCTGTGCACGAAGAGTCCATGGCTAGATATTTTGCTACCTAGATTGTTGAAGGGAATGCCTTATTTCACTGGGGTATTGCCAATCACAAGTCAGCAACGGATAGGTTTACTTATAGTAATGGATTTGGTTTTATTTTTAAAAATCATTTGCAATATTCTGAAACATCTGTGTTGAAGGCATAAGTTGCAATTCGTACCCGTTTTCTGCGATGAAAACGTCCTCGAGGCATAGGATTTTTACCTGATATTTGTCCAGACGGTATCCTTTGGAATTGGATTTAATATGTCCAATTGTTTCATCCATCAGTATTTTAAATATTAACGGGCCTAGGCTATTTCCTAAAAATTAAACCATCATTTATGTATCACTACTTGTTACATTTATTTCATGCCTTCCTCCCCAATCTTCTCGTTCACTTTTCCCTCGGCGGCTGTCTTCATCGGACCACTGTGTCTCCAGATGTGAAAAGTGAAGTTATCCCGTCTTCACTTATAATTTTTCATCAGATTTCTCATTTATTTTACTCTTCTTAAGACTTCTTCTTTTGTTACTGTCCACCCATGTTATCCTCTTCAATATTCTTTAACACTACATTTCAAATGCTATCAGTCTTGAATCCCCTACGGCTGTGTTCGTCAATGCCCCACTGCCACATAAAGGGATCCTCCAGATGTGTTTTCGTACTTCCAGGATAGCATTCCCAGTTGAAATTGGACATTTTTTTTTGTTAGAATGTCTTCTTCGTCTGTAATATTTTAATGACTTTTTCTTTCTTACTTCGGCCAAAACGGCTTTTCAGATAACAACACTCTTTGTGCTCATCACTAATATTTTAAATTTCTATATTCACATTGTTTACTTTCCTCATCACTCTTAAGACCTCCCAAATACGTTTTTCACTTCCATAGAAATTGCTTCCCATTAGTCCGTTTAGGTTTTCCCAGTAGTCTTTTTTGATTTCGAGAGTTTTATTATAAAGTAATTTCTTTTCTAGCGGTTTATGTTTTGGATTCTACTGCATTTAGATTTTTGTCTATTAAATAAGCTACTTTTTTCCCTTTGGTTATTTGTTTTAATTCTGCAATGTAACTTGATTTTGTGTTTCGTTTGCGGTTGCTGTTTGTAGTAATTAATGCATTTGAAGAAATAGTTAATTTTTATATATATATACCACGAGTATATATACATTTTAGTTCACGGACTTAAAGTGACTGTGAAGTCATGCATATGAAAATTTTCAAAATCGGAAAAAATTAACGACTACTTTAGATGGTTTTTGAACATTCATTACTAATTCTCTTATCCTTCCATTAAAGCTTGCTTTATAGGGTTTCCAGCGAGGCGGAAAATGTGTACGAAGAGAATTATAAATTAAAATGGACACTGAAAACAAAAAAATACGAATTTTTTTACAACGGTTTTCACAACGGTGAAAAAATCGATGACGTACGACCACGTTCGTTCCCGGCGTTACTTGCGCGCGATTTGCGATCAAGGATACTCGCGTGGGGTGCTCCTGACACCCAAATGAAAATTTCCCTTTAAAAAATGGGTTACACAATATTTTACTTGTAAAAACTATTGATGTTATTTAAATCTATCTTTTTACTAGAAGTTTTTATGCTGATTACAAGGTTGATCGTTCAACCTTGTAATCTCTAACCGGTGGCGGATCCATGGTGGGGGTAGTGGGAAAATCCCCCCCCCCCCCCAATCCAAGATAAATAGTTTTCCGCTGAGGCTAAATTCTGAGGGCTAAGCAGAATCTAAGTTGATTAGTGTTTTAGGAGCTTCTCGGGTAGTACACCGGGCCGTAGTGTTCATTGTAGCCGACGTGTCGGCTTCAACTACCCGGCTACGCGTGGCCTAGTGTTGAATCGTCACGACGTTTCAACACTAATCGAGTGTCGTTCTTAGGGCAAAGGTGCCTCACCGTGATGTCCGGATCCGATTCTGTCTCTTACGTAAATTACTTTCGCAGAGTCTTCAATATGAACTACAGTGAATACTGTTGTCATGGCATAGGCACCGTAGTCCGTTTTCACACTTTATTTTCGACATCAATGATCTTTTTGCCTTTACAATCATTGCGAATATTCATCGTGTTTCGCGCAAATCCACTTATCGCACGAGCAACAGAGCATTTTTGTTTTAATGTCTTTATTCCTTGGACATACAACACATCTACCACTTTTTCCTTTTCTCTTTTTCGTGCTGGAGAATCACTGAAATCTGTCATTCTTTTCAGTTCCTTTGGGATCATTTTCACTTCCGATCTCCTCCTTATAGATGGATTTGTCAATTCCATCGCAATTTCTCGTAGGAATTTTGATCTATGCATCTTGCTTCTTGGATTTACGTTATTGGATATAGAAAAATAGTTAGTGCCTGCCACGTTTATCAAGTGGAAAAAATTACCGTTGGCCATCTGTTAGTGTTTCTTAAAACATTATATGCTACGCACATCTCATTCACTGTGTCATCACCGCCATCAGTAACGTTATAAAAATATATTATCTCTGGTTTCTTCTTGTCACTTATCGACCTGTCTATGCTCATACCGCTATGCATCGTTGACAACAAAATTACATTTTTACCTTTTTTGGGAATATAAGGTAGGAGAGTCATGTTTTTTCTGAATCCAAAGAGATTACCATTCTCCTCCCTCTGTCTTGTGCAAAACATCTGAGGTGGCAATACTCTTTTGTTTTTTCCCACCAGTATCAATTTACTTTGTAACAAACCCTCTGCCAGGGAAACACTTGCAAACCAATTGTCATTAGCGTCAACCAATGCAAATATTTTAATACCATATCTTGCAGGATTATTTGGGAGGTATTACCTGAATGAACATCTTCCCCTGAAGCCGACTAATTGCTCGTCTACCGTTGTGTACTCCGATATGGCATAGTTATATTGAATCTTTCTCACCAGAATTTCAAAAAGTTGATGAATCGGAACTAATTAATTTATCATTTTTATTTCTGCCCTACTGTTTATATCATCAAATCTGAGAGACTGCAGAAGAAAACGGAATCTTTGATAATTCATGGACGCGTAAAATATTTCAATACCCTAGCCATCTTCATCCTATAAATCCTTTATATTCTGTAGCCCAGATCTATTTGTTCCTGCGAAGAGCAAGAAGCCCTATGAAACATTCAATTTTTCTCTCATCAGTGGGCCTGCATCTCTCGCACGCGAATAATTCACACCTACTTTCTGAATTTGAATATTTGTGCATAAAGTAATTGTATTTATAACTTGCCTATCAAAATGCAATCGAAAGCAATCAATAGGGCTCTTGATATTTTCCTTTTTACCTTTGAAATTATATTTCTTTTTGGTGTTCTTACATTGGGGCGCGGTTCTTTTTGGCTCCATGTAGTTGTCTTGTTTTTCCCCAATACCATTTTCAATGGGTGGTTCATCTTCGGAAATGTCAGCCTCCTCCTCTGTTTTGGTGTCGAGTTCAGAAGATTCAACGCAATCATCCAATTCTCGGATGATTCATTCAAAAGTCTAATTATTCTCTCTCTTTTCTTCTCTAAATTTTCCGTCATTTACGGATAAAAATTGCATGGTATTGATTTTGCAATATATTTTACTAGCTAAAAAGTAGTAGACATTAATTATATATTTACAAAACCTTTGTTCCTTTGCACCGACACGAGAATAAATTGTAAGCAATAAGAATAAAAAGATATTCCTTCTAACATGAAGCTATACCATGCCAAGTTGTAACCCATAAAAATCATCTTTCTAAAATGTTTTTGTAGTAGGTATATATATCACAATTAAACTATCAATATTGGGTACGTACCATTTACTGGGTGATCTACTACGCTCGATATTAAGTTATGTATGGTAATATGGACATAAGTAAAATAATATTTTCGGAGTTGTACGTAGTCAAATCGAGCTGGAAATTTGAAATCTGATAAGAGATAATGACCACTAAAACAAAAATATATTACTATTTTGTCAATATTATTCAATGATAGGATAAAATCAAGAAAAATATACTTCACACAAAGCACAAGCCGAAGAGTCTACGGTGCAGAGACTATTGGGGTGTTCAGGGCACCCCGCGCGAGTAACGCCGTGAGCGAAAATATAGCGAATGCTTCGAGACGCGTTCTCCAGCATACAAAGGTAAAATACGAGAACGCATGTCATATTGTAACAAAAATTTCACAGTTGCAAAGTTACAACCAAAAACATGGTGTTTTGGGGTAAGCATTGGCCGTAGGAGATTGAGTGGCTTGAACATCATCCCCTTTTGAGGCTACTTCGCAGGTTGTTTACAATGTATGCCAGTGAATGTTGGTGTCAAAGGAAAGAAAATATATCAAATTCCAGCTACTGAGGAGGAAAGGTCAATTTAATAAACACTGACAAATTGATACAATGAAAAATAGGGTGGGGTGTTCAGGGCACCCCTCGCGAGTAACGCCGGGTTAAATTATAAGTTACGAGTTGGAGTTCCTCACATGATCAATAAATTGGTTTGGTAAACGTTAAATTGTTTGGTAAACATTTAAATCAGGTGGAAGTTGGCGAGCCCATGCGTCTCTTTTTAGAGAGGTGAAAAGAATTCCTCTTTTCCTCTTTTCACGCGACGCTTCGTTGGCTTTTTCACTGTTTTGGAAAAGGCATCCGACTGCAAAAAGAGTTCAAACAGCACGCCACATGACCCTTAAAACGTACTCCCGTTGTGGATTTTATGGCCCATTGACTTTTACGTTAGGCATCGGAGAAAAAATATACGCGAGTAAACTTCAAAAGATGAACGATCAAATTAAATCTTCCTGCTCACTTTCGTCAATCATTGATTCTATAGCATGAACGTAAAGAGTTAATCAAATATTTCCTCGCTCTTTCCTTCACCTTTCTCTGCCATGCGAATGCGATGTTTGGTATAGCTAGGGTTGAATAAAATCAGTTAAACGTTCAGGAGATGGGACAATTATTTGTTTTGGCTGGGCAAAGATACGAGAGCATTAAAACCTTTAAAATTGAAATACACTCTGCCAACATGATTGCCACAGCGACAGAAAATGCTCTTGATTTCACCTACGGGACTGCAGAAGCGATAAACACAGCCGTTGCATCAACTTTGCTCATCACACCACGTAATCGCAGGGAAACAACGGGTCTCAAACACATTTTCCTCAGCGTCACACTCGTATTGTCTCCGGAGAGAGAAGAGAAGCCATGAATAACAGGATAATGGGAGAATATCAGAATGCGTAAATATTGCGTGCTCTCAGCCACAGGTGTATCTTATATTAATGATTAACGAAATCGAAGGTCTTTTTCGTGAATCAGAAATTACTGTTTATCCATTTCCTTATGATCTGAACCTGCGGTATGGCAATACGCGGAATATTTCTGATTTAAGTGATCCTGAGAAATTTGGAGAAAAGCATCATGGCTGAGGATCCAAGGATTACGACCTAGCCGCGAATTCCTGAGCAGAGTCATCCGATAAGTTATTCGAGGAAAAAAATTTCCGTGGAAATGCTACTATTGTGAATCTCAGCACCCGACTTCGGCTTGCCAGTGAGATTGTATGTACGGCAGGTTGGTAATATCTTGTCCTTTAATGCCTCTATAAATTCTCTGGAGCGAAGGAAGCTTTGATAGCTCAATTGGTAGAGCATATGATCGGAAATTAGGGGTTCCTGCGTTTGAGTCCCGGTAAAGGTGGATTTTTTCTCCATGGAAATTCTGCTAAGACTGAGGTTGATGGTGTTTAGTATTTGGGGTTCAGGAGATAGTTTATTGATGTCACAGCTTACGATACCTTAAACGGAACCCAATTTTTCCCTTGGCGAGCCCACAAGGAATTCCGCTCGCTGAAGTCTGTAGTTAACTTTCGTGAAACGTACATATCACATCTCAGAGCCTTCTCGAATGATTATTTCCTCTCGAAAAATCTATCTTCTGGCCGTCATTTTGTTATTACTTTTATGATGTTTCCGTATTACATGAAGCGTAGGTGAGCCTCAGAAGTATTGATGCACATTATTGAGTGAGCCCACAACGAGGCCAAGGATAATGGTAGAATATTCGAGCTTAATCTTAAGATTTAATGCATCAGCTGGGGACAAATATAGAGTGCAATTTAATCAACGTTTAGAGTAAGTAGTGATGCTATAGAAAGGTATATGCAATGCAAATTAGATTTGAGGTTCTCTACCAGTTCGAATAGGTTTACACTAGGTACTTTCTTCTCTTTCACAACTTTTTTTGCCATTTCCTTCTTCAGTTTAGTATTGTCCTATGCATATTAAAAAGCCATAATCCCAAGAAAATGCTCGAGAAAAACGACGAGGACATTGCAATAAAATTTCAGTATCATAATGCAGAAAATAGTTACCAGAGAGTAATGAAAAAGGAGTTGCTAAATTCAGTGCATAAGTTAACATTGTGTACATAAGGTAGCTTAACTTATGAGGGATATAATTTAAAAGTTCATTAAATGGTAAGATATTATCGATATCATATTGCTTTGTGTGTTGTCACATTCACCCGCTACGACAATCACCTGATGAACTCAGCTATTTGCATTTGAGTGTGCAGCTTCGACGCTGAGAAGTATTTTCTACGAAATATCGCGCACGTTATGTTTCTTTCACTTAGAAATGCAATAACTAATTGTATTAGTCCACGAGTTCCTCGTGCTAATGCAGAATATACTCACCAAACGTAGCACTGGTTTAGCTACGTTCGGTGAACATATCATAAAATTAAGGTTCCCCCCTTCCATGAAAATCTTCATGATTCGGAATTACAAATTTGATAAAAATTATGAAAAAATTATAATAATTTTTTAAAGATTGCTACTGTAGGAACGTATTAGCGTAGAACTTATTTACGAGTTAATTTAAATGTTGATCAAAGTTTTGAAAATAATTGATGTAATTTTATAGTTCGTATGTACATTGCATGTTGACATATTCACCCTCTAAGTTAGTCACATAATGAGTTCATTCGATTTGAGGGTGTAGTTTTGACGTTTTGAGTGATGCGGCATGGAATATTGCATTATATGTAATGCTTAAGTATAGATTTACATATTCGTCGGCACCTTCACGCATTATTCTCGGGTTCAGATGCTAGAGTACATGAAACTAGGGGCTACAATCACTATGCATTCTTTTAAATCATGAATATTATAAAATTAATTACTTGAAGATGCTCTGTAACAGATTAGCGATCATGATTCGCATTTCTGGTGCATGAGAATTGTGTGAATGAAATAGAATTCATGTGTAATGTTCTTTTTCCTATCGCATAGATCATTCATCTTAGTCGTGATTAATTATGGCTAATAATGTGATCAGACACCAGGAGTTTATGGCAACCACCAAGGAAGTCATGACGGATTATCTATTGTCGATTATTCCAGTGATAAGATAAAGCAATGCGCCAATATCTTACAATGCATTACCAATGAAGTTGAAATAAATTAATATCTTATCATATGCGGCACGTTAAAACTCCTCTCAAGTGGACATAAAATAGGAAGTTACCAGTATGAGCATACAATAACAGCTTAGTTCTTGATATGGGAGTACGAAAAACAAGAAAATTAATATTTGAAGTAAGTTCACTGAACCCAAATCCCCATTTTTGCTAGATGATACCTTACAAAATTCAGTATGACGGCACACGACTGCAATGATCCATGGGTGATTTAACTGAACGAACAACATGCGAAGAAAGCAAACGAGATACACTGAAACATTAAATAGCTTCAATTGCAATACCACTGAAGCCACCAGCGCTTCATAGCACCGACTCAGCACAGACGGAGCAATTTTCCAAGTTTCGATTGCAGTTCGGCATCGGGGACTATACAAATATTGGAAAGATTTTCTTCTCGTGTTTACTCGCCAGGAAACATTCTGATTCAAATGCGATGATGCAAGAAAGAGCATGGCCGCAGCCTCCGCCGCCGGCCGACGAGAGGGGTCTAATAAAGAGGCCCATGAACTCGTATTGACTACGGAGCGGCGGAGGAGGAGATGGGGAAGGGGGGAGAGGCGGGGTCTATGACGCCGGAACGTGCCTAACAATTTGGGAGTTATCATGGCGTCTGGCCTCGGGGCACATGCCTGATGAAGCCCCTCTGTTTTATTCGACGGCACTGATACATTACTCGTGGAGCAGCGAAGGACGGATAGCCAAAGTAAAATGCGTCGTTGCTTGGTAGTTTTGGTACTTACTCAAAACGGGAAAAATACGTCACCAATGAAAAAACCCCTATATAAATCATGTTAATTCAAAGAAGTATTCTTCCTACATTATTAATGTAATGCTAACCAAATGCATCCTTTGTATGCAGATGGAATTTTAAGTAATGAACCTAAGCATAATGAAAATATTTTCTTTTGTCCAAGCCTGAATGCGTGTGTGCAGATTGCGAGTGACATTTAAAAGGTGGTAAAGCATTAAGTACAGAAAATTTGGCTCAGATAGGCAAGTGAAAGAAACCTGGCTGGCTTTAAGAACATTAATTAATTTTCCCCTCGCATTGCTTGACGTTTAGGACTCAGGATTCTTAGTGATGTGTGAGGTTCTTACACGGTAATCTAAGGCGTAACTTCATGGGATTCTCCATGCATATTGAAATGAAGGCATTGACTTCACGCAAATATATGGTATTACAAAAATACGGAAACAATTTTTTACCAGTGGCAGAAGACATTGTAGAAGTGTGATACGCATAAAAAGTATTATCTTAAAACGGTTAATTCTATAAAATTCTATGTTGTAAAAACACGGTTAAGTAGGTGGGCGATTCCAAGGCAAATTTAATTGCAACCTTTATTCGCCCAATCTTCTAGTTGGGATGCCTGAAATTCCATCATCTCCTCAGGAGTACGACTCCTTCTATTGGTATATTGGAGGAAAAGGTGCATTTCCTATTTGCCACGGAGAACTCGTCTAAAATATATAGTCCAAAACGCTGGTGAAAAGATTAAGAGGATATGAACATAACATATACTCTTCTAGCTAGGAGTAACTTTGAGCCAAGTTGTTTCAGCTACATTTGGTCATTTCAAAAACCAGTGGAAACGGAATGTGGTAGCTGTGTTGCTAAGTCAGTAGGATTATATAGATTTAAGGTAGATTTAAACAGTTATTAAAAAGAAATAGTTTTCCTGCTATCTATGAAAAAATATCCATGAACCTAGGCGAGTTCAAAATTTGAGGCTCAACATACTTATCATTGTCATTCATTGCTTAGATGGAATATCAGTTCGAGTGGCTATTTTATAGATGGATAATGATGCCTAATTATCTAAGTGAAATACTTGCTGAAAATATAAACCTAACGGATATAGGATAAGTGAGATGAACAAGATGACCAAGGTCATTATTCTTCCCAAGCTACTTATTTTTCCGTGAAAAATTGTTAATGATGATCATGATAAGGTAATTTGCTGTTGTCATTAGGTTTATTTGTTGCACGTGGGCTTTCCGGCAAAAATAGAGGATGGAGGAGAAGAGTATACTATACGTGAAAATTCATGGAAGTTGACTCAAACACGGAAAAAAGTTTTATAGCCCAGGAGTCCGCCAGCTCGCTGGATTTCATCGCCGATTACGCTAGCCTGTGCGGTAGGACGGAGTGGAGTTGCCTGGAGGATGCAAGGGCATTACGGAGTTTCCTCAGATGGAGCCGTATAATGATTACGTCGGGGAGCCGTGGAAGATCGCATAGTTATTAAGATTGGATTTCCTCGGGAGATGAGAGGATTTGTCCTCGGATGGCTAATATTGCAGTAAGCTTGATCTCGTCGATAAAATAGGGACAATGAGTGAATAGAGACCCTGACAACTCTTTATCAGCAATTGCGACAATTGAAAATACTTAAGTTTTTTTACCTTCGCACGCAGAATTAAAACCAGAATTATTTTTATTTTTACCTCTTTACAAATTTCATTATTTTTTGTTCCATTCCGTTTTATCACAAAGAGTAGGGCGTTTAACAGTGAAAATTATTATTGTTCAATTACAAGCCAAGTTTTTCAACATTTATTCTTCAGAATTACATGGGAGTGATATAAATCTTGATGCTGCCATAAATATTGAAGTATTCCCCACAAGGATGGAACGAGATCAAATGTTTCCATTTAAATGGAAATAATGGGAGGAACACTCCACTTCAATAATTGTGGGGTTGAAATGCAATTACTCACTATTTATCATCGCTCGATTACATCACTAACATACTCCTACCCAAATATTCAGCGATCTTGACCTCTAGCTGCCTAGCATAGGATCTAGGTACATCAATTATTCGAATAACAAGAACTAAAGGATGCGACCCTGTTATTTAAACTCTCACTATGGTTGAGGCTATCCATCACTGCCTCGTTAATCATTGAATGGTATATTCATGGCAGCTTTTACTCACACGGCGTACTTGCCACTCAAACTCGCACACTCTGATATATCCTTGAATTTTGACCTATTTGATAGATTTCGTGCTAGTTCTTCCTGGAGTCTTCCCCTGATAAGCCGATCCACTCATGGAATCGAAAACTTTAGTATGAAATCTGGGGTTACTTAGGAATGCATAAAAACATGAAAAGTATCTCAAAACTTTGTTCTGGTACTTATTAAATTTTAAAATTTAATTAAATTATTTCATATTTTGCATGGAGAAAAAAGTAGATCGTCACCAATGGCAGTGAACTTTCTACTCGACTTGCGGCAGAAACGACCACTGCGATAGCAATCAAATAATGGAAAATATTGGAACTAAAGGATGTGAACTCGAATGAAACTCAATCTGTTATCTGACTTCCCTTAGACCCAAACTACGATGTGAACCTACCTCCTAAAAATGCAACCGGAAAGTTATTGTTGATTGTTAAGCCTCCGGCTGTAGAGTGTAGAACATTTGGGCGAATTTGGCCACTCTTGAGTCACATTTATTCCTAGAAAATGGTCTCCTTTTAAGAGGACTTTCCATCCGAATCTCCACGTACGGAGATACATTTGCAAAGATATTTCGTTCCTTCTTCTCCATTGTTCCGACAATTGATTCAGGCAGCGCTTCGTATAGGTTCAGCGGTTACTTAACCCTGCAAACCATTTGCCCGATCATCTTAAGCCCTTCTCTCAAAAAAATCGTACCACTTAAAGTCCGCCCTTTTTACCGCTCATCTGCCAGCCGTCATGCGATATTAAGTGTTATTTCTTTTCCTCCCTCTCCCTGGCTTGCTCCACACTTTTAACTCCCATCACACTATTCAACACCTTGTTATCCCATGGCACGTCCTCCATTCGCTTTTGCTCCTATCTTCGAATTTTTTCCTCCAGCAATTTCCATTCCTCTTCTATGGCTCCAGCTAAATGGCTTCATAATCAATGAATTTCTTCTTATTGGCATTCCTCTGGCGGTTCTTTCTCTCCATTCTAGATCCCAGCAGTGGCAGACTTTTTATTGGCGTACCGATTTACTCAAGTGCTTTCGGTGTAATGCAGTAAGCACTTTGTTCGTCGAATGGGACGTTAAACCGTGAAGACATGGGCGCCTTTCGTTAAGAGAAGGCTAATAGCGACGCTGATTTTTTCTACAACCTCCTCACGCTCCTAAAATATCACATCTCACCAATTATCCACCGATCCAAAATGCCGCAAATGAGCATTACCTGAATTACTATTACAGCTCAAGATTTTTTCACTCATATAATTTACGAGCTCCACTGTTAGTTGGAGTTTATACTTCTAGCTCAATGTATTCAATTTGTATTCTCCAACAAGATCTATCAGTGGATTATCATTACATTTTATGGTTGATTTCCTTTTTAACATAGCACTTCTATATCCTCTGGAATTCGAGTCATATTTTATAATTATTTGTCGAATAAGTCATAAACTTATAAAAAATTATTTAAGTTTCAAGTTACGCTATTAACTAAACATGAGTCGGTAGAATAAACAGCAAATTAAATTCCTTCAATTAATTGATAAAAACGATAAAAAAATAAATGCCAAAATGATCGAAAGCCATTTCCTGAAAACTATGCCTAAAAATTAAGCTTTCATGTGAATCATATGTTTTGAATCTACATATTACTATAGGAACAATATAAACCTGAGGATGGCATTTCCGCATTAATCTAGAATGAGCGAGGCCATGAGAAAATGGAAAATTCTAGAATGTTTCGGCATATACCGTTAGAGTTACAATTCAATGGAAAATGCATTTTAATGAGCAAAGCCTTAAATGCTACGGATACATTGTTGTTATAAATAAAACTTAAAGAACGGTGGAGCTCATTAAAATCATTTAAAGCCATTAATTTCGGTGCCACTCTTCAATGATGTAATGGAAATAAATAATGCATGCCTAAATGTCAGAGGATATGAGAAGAAAAGCGAACATTTTTATATATTCCCAGAATGTTAGGGGAATCCTAAAAACATATATATAAATATTTCAATGTTAATTAGGAATGCCTATCTGGGAAATAGAATGCGATCAATCTCTATTTACACGGATTATGTACGAGAATACGTGTACATTTATCGCGTATAAAACAGGAGATAGAAATTATGGTCAGAGTGTATCAAGTAGCATCAAATGAAATAATCAGAAAAACTTAATGTATTAGGTAACATCAAATTAATCGGGTAACAGAACTAAGAGTGAAAATACTGTTATTTACCTTCCAAGTTTACGCAAAATGCATGCGAGCAAGGTGATAAAGTGAAATAAAAACGCTTTCTAAGGCGATCTCAAGTAGTTACATACGGTTTTTATGCAGTATTAATTTTTGCTATGGGTGCATTTCAGCATGTCACCGCATTTGGAATAAGTACAGCCGTAAAGACTGTCACAACCACCCCCTCGATAACATCTCCACACAGGATTATTTTCACACCATTTTTTTGACAAAGAGACGAGAAACCACTTGAATTACTAACCTTTGTCTTATAGTTTCTATCTTTTGCCATCTAATTACAGAATCCACCTTAAAAATGCGGTATATCCGGCGTTTTTCTTGATTAACGGCCCAGATGACGTTAGGCTAATAAGTCTCGATGATTGTAGTCAACATTTTACAGCATGAAGTGTTTCATATTTTTTTCTCGCATTTTTTTATTTTTTTTTTAATTTCAATTGGGCTCTTTTCAAGCTCAAGTAAATTTGTATCTTAGCAAGCGTGTGCTTATTAATTTTTCCTCTCCATTAGCCTATCTTTTGCAGTCAACACTTCTTTTTCCATTAAAACGGGTTTTAATTATCCCTGTATCAATCTCGACGCTTGTTTTTATTTTATTTTCACCGAGGAAATAGAAGATAACATGCCATTATTTTTCTTTCCCTATTTTCACGCGAGTAATTTTAATCTGCGGTCACACATTTCTTGCACAAGAAATTAGAGCAAGCTCTAAATTATTGGATGAAGCTAGAGATGGGTCGGTTCGGTTCTTCGGTTCTCGGTTCCACCGGTTCTTGAGCTTAGAACCGGAACCGGAACCGATGCCGAAAATAATCGGTACCGAAATAATTGGCGCGAAAACCAGTTTGAAACCTACTCACACTCCGAAAGTGGAGGCTTCACATTAAAACCTGGTGAAATAGTGTACTTAGATGCTTTTAAGTCGCGAATTATTCTAATTTAGTTTCTGAAAATGATTAATGATTACCTTATCTTACCATTGAGCAATGCAAAGTAAGTGGTAAATTAAGAACCGGAACCGAGAATCGGAACCGAGAACCGAAGTTAAGAACCGAACTGGAACCGGAACCGAAAAAAATTGGAACCGACCCATCCCTAGATGAAACCATCACTCCGTAGCTTCTGCACGTGACATGTGATGGTCGTGATGCGTTCGTATAGTATTCGTAAGGTTGGTATTCTGTGTATGCGATCACTTTTAGTCCTATAAATGTGGCTAATCTAATATTTTTGCTCCACACATCGTGATTTTTCTTGTTTCTTCCATATTGTTATATTCGTCGTTGAGGTGGAAGTATTATATTGGGGATCGGGCTGGTGTGGTGGCTAGAGTACTGGCCTCCCATCCCGAGGGCCGGGTGGTCGATTCCCGGCAGTGGCGGATTTTTCAGTGGAAAACCTGTCCCCACTTGAGTGCCTAATGGAGGGCATTTCAAGTACAGTACTCCGTCCGTCGGATGGGACGTTAAGCCGTGGTCCCCTTGGCGCCTTTCGTTAAGAGTAGGCTAATGCCGACGCCGGGTTTCTCTTCACCCTTCCTCCGTACCCTAAAAATTCCTACCTTAACCCAATTACCCACCTATCCTATTTGGCGCAAATGACCTCAGCTGTCGGTCGCTTCCCCTAAATAACCAACCAACCAACCAAGTATTATATTTTTCAACAGATTTGTGGGACGTACTGACATACGTTAAACCTCATCAATGAAATTAGGGAGAAGTCATTGAACTAAATATGAAATATGAGCAACGAGCATAAACATGGTATTCAGGGGATACAGAAACTTTAAATTCAGGGGTATGGAGAATATCGCAATTCAGCTGATCGACGAAAAACGATATCTGCGCATGTATTTGGCGCACAAATTGCATGAAAATCTGTGATCGTGTACGACCGTCAGCTAACTTCTTTTACAATTTCCTGATCCAATCTCGCCGTTCAATTTTTGTTACAAGATCGTGTACAAAAAATGTCACCATGTACAACGGTCTTAATTTTCAGGAACACTCCAGCTGAGCACTTTCTACACGCATAAACAAAATACAGCAGCACTCCGGTCAGATCCAATTTCTTAAGTATTGACCCCTTTATTTCCACTTTTCATGCATTAACTTTTTGACATGTCATCTCTCTATTCCCCTTAGCCTGTGCGTTACCTCTTGCCAACGTTAGTTTTATAAGCTGGTGACATTAATGCCACTTCTCATTACGAAATAACTAAAGATTCCCATCAACCATATAGGATTTAAGTGTATTCCTATTCTTTGCTTGTCTCCTCAAAAAACAGCGTCTTTACGGTACAGTGCCCTTCGAATCTTTCAACAATCATGCCCGGCCTGATTCTTTACAAAACATTCCGCTGCTTTCTCCCGTAAAATGGATAAAAATTGTTTCGTCAGTTCCAAGAAACTGCCCCGGGGAAAAAAAATACGCACGGTTACGTAGCTCCCTCAACAGGGTCATCACTCTTAGAAGAGAGGCGAGTGTTTGGAAGCCTAGAGAGACGGGTCTTGTCATCCGTTAAAATATGTAAGATGAGAGCACATCAGCTCACCACCCGGAACAAGCGTTACGGAGATGCGAGAAAATCCTCACATCGCCAGACTCCGTGAGGCTACACTTAGTTTAGCGAAGACGGCGGGAATAGGAAGAATTATCAAATGGTCCCCGCGTATTGTGGTAGCTCCCGATTATGTTGAATCTTAGAACACGGGATACAAACGGGACGCCCTCCTATCTCCGTGGGCCGGGTCTCCAATGGCGCGAGAATATGGAGAGGAATGAAGATTACATCTACATCTACACAATACCCTGTAAGCCACCGCAAGGCCAGGTGCCAGGAGTGTATCCATGGGCGTGTGGCAGGGGGTAGGAAACGGACATTCTTTCTCCCAACCTGTTAATTTCTTGATACTTTAAATCTACTAATACTTCACCTCATGATCATTTCAACAACCCAATATTTGACCTACATATTACCTTTGTTTGTTTAGCAGGATTGTCCTTTTTGTGGTGTTCCCTGTCCTTGTATGCCTAATTTAAAACGTGTATGTAATTCGTTCAACGACTGAATACTTGACCTACTTATTACCACCGTTTGTTTAACAATTAGATTAGCATGTGATCATGTCGGATATGGTGACATGTGGGTGAGGTACTGAAAAGTTTAAAACGAAAGTCTGTCGTAGATACGATACTGATACTGAAATCTCTACCATTGGCAAGAATTCAAGCGCCTCGTACTAGCATAGGATAATAGAGATACAATTGGAGTAGATTATGATGACGTGTTATGTCAGATGAGTTGAACCTGATAAAGCAGAGGAAAAGGGTAAGGTTTATTGACAGTAACGTTCAACATTACCTGGCTTCAGAATAAACGCTGATAATATGACGAGGTTGCTTAATCACGCAATAGAAAAGAGCAGTTTTCCTTTCAACCCTCTAATGCTATGCTAAATCTTGAGCGTCAAAAAATAATTTACCTCTGTAAGCAATGACGTGGCAGTATTAAAAAGACAAAATAGTATTTTTCTACTTATGAAAAATTACAAGAAGCCAATCAGTCTAATTAAATTTATACCTTTAAAAAACACGGTATTTATCCAGTTTGAATCCATACAAGATTGTGCTTATGTACTTCTTCGGGCGTAACCTTGTGGAAGTACATCTTAGAAAAAAGAATAATGGTTGTAGCGAAAAAATAGCAGGCAAGTTCACTTGGTGGAATAGCGACATGTTACAAATAAACAAATACTTTTTTCCCTTCCACAAAATATATTTTGTGGAACGTTTTTGTGCAAACAACGTTTCTGTATTATTTATAACATCTCGAAATTCCACCAAGTGAACTTGCCTGCTCTTTCTAAAGTTCGGAACACTATTTTGGTGAAGAAGGCAATCTATGTAAGAAACTTAGCTCTTGTAAATGACCTAGAAAGGCCAAAACCGGTCGAGCGTTACCTAATTATATATTTTTGGATTAGAACAAGGTTTTTATTTAATTTATGACATGGTTGTACAACTTTTCCTTAAGCAAATTGTCATAAAACCCAACTATGGTTTCAAAGTCTGCACGTCATTTTGGAGGGCTTTCTGAGCAAACACCGTGAAATTAGCCTCATATACAAAACCAATTGGGGGGGATTAGAGGGAAGAGGTTGAAGGGGATTGCCTCATTTGGAGCTCTCTGTTAAGGAAGGAGGACGAGGGGTATTCAGGCTACGTGGGGCGAGTTAGGGGATTGTTACGGTTAAGTGTCGGGGAGAGACAGGAGGCATAAGGTGAGCTTTTAAATCCTGTAAAATAAGTTAGGTTTTTTGCCTACGCTTAAAAATGTCACATTTGACCTGTTACATCTTTTGCCTTTTTAATTAAAGAAGATTGGCAATTTACCACAAAATTATCAACCTATTTAGTTGAAAACTGCCAATATTTTTTAATTCTGTTACTCCACCACATCACGCCTAAAACGACTCATTTTAATCTTTTGCCTTGCCCAGCTTCGCCCAGTATTGAATGGACTCGGGCTATAAAGGGTGTTTCGATTCTATGAGTTTACACGTGTGTGACAAAGGTTTTACATTAGATCACTTGGAGCAACAGGAAATTTTTACGCGCAGACAAGAGCACAATACGATTCTTTTAAATGATTTATCAGAATTTGAAAGCTTCCCTTATGCCTTCTGCATCACCCTATCACTTGGCAATCTCCAAACCCGATCCACTTAACCCAATCACTCCCCCCATCCTTCCTCAACAGGAAGGAGGGGGGGAGTGATCCTCCTCCAAATGAGTCAACCCCTTTCACCTTCCTCTTTCTCATCTCCGCAACCTGTATTGTATTTAACGATGCTTTCACAGTGCGCACATTTTGCTCAGAAAGTTATTGAAAATGGCGCGCAAATGTTGGTACCGTGATTTGTTTTTATTAGAACTTATTCGTGAAAAAGTACCAAGACTTTATTCATTTTTCCCCGCAAGATTATTGGTACTACTCTCGCTTAAGGTGGCTCCACCGAATTATGAAGTAGATGTCATTTTAGTGAAAATTTCAGGACAGACAATTTTTTGGCCCTTCTATCGATTGGCAATAAAATAATGAGGCCTTTCCATAATATATTTGAAGAAAAAAGACGTTGAAAATCAGCTATTTTATATGTGGTTATACGGTAGAGCATGGATGGCTCTTGCAGTAAAATTTGCAGATTAATAATGTAAAGAGAAATGTCGTTTTGACGAAAAACTAATGTAAGATGCGCAATTTTATGTAGAATTTAGCATTGTAAAAAAGTGCTCGCCTTACCACATTTGTTTAATTGATATTAATAAATGTTTGCTCGAAGAAAAGCAGAAAATCCTTAGTTACATGAAAGTGGCGCTACAGTATGTTGTTATCATTGGCAACGGTACTTGTGACGGAACGTGCTTACAAGCCTATTTACTAACTTAATTAAGGAATATACCTTACCAAGAGCCTTCTTATATTTTTTATGTAATTTAAATATTTCATTGTTTATTGACATGGTGTAATTAATACCAATGCTTCCAAGTGGTAGCAGCGTCATTATTGCCAAACAGTTTTTAAAATATCAATATTAATAAAATTCAAAACAAAGAGGTGTATTTGAAAGGGGATTGTTTAAAACTAAATAAGAAAATATTTAACCTATTTTAGAACACGCTTTAGAGGGATTGAGCATGTATTCTCACTTTATAAATTAAACATGGCAACAACACTTCAGCCATGTTTCGAAGTCAAAATGAGTTAAAAGAGCTTGTAAAAAATAGAATGCTACTATATAATAGCATACTCATATAATTATTGTGTATGCGTTATCACCCTATATATGATTTTCCATATACGTGTTTTTCTGGATCGGTATTTATTCATTGAATAACATAGCTCTTTTACGGGATTTTGAATCGCGGAGTCACGGTGGAACCTCCTAATGTCGGAAAACAAGCCAAATTTCCAATTATAATCAAAGCTTTTATGGGAAGTGTCAACCTTTCTACTCGTTCTTTCCCTTTCCGAATGGAGTAATCACCGTCATCCGAAGCAAGTAACAATACGATTGGAGAGGAAGCCCACAGATGCTACACGATTTTGCGTTTACGTCTCGTGTGAAGATTTTCCCTTCGTAATTTATCCCACAAATACACAAGTATCCACAAATGCCAATATGTCTTCCCCTTTCGTCTGCCTTCTCTCTCAACCCCCTGGTCGTTTGAAAGTGTATCCTGCCTCCTTCACCAACCAACACACACCATCTTCCTCCGAATCGCTCGTGGATCTTCCCCCAAACAGATAAGAGGGTGAAAACCTCCGTCTCCCTCGAAAGGGTGGGAAAAGAGAAGGGTGAGGGAAGGGGTGTATCTAAGGGAAAGAATAAATCGCCACGCACGCTCGCTCAAAGTCGGGGGATATGGACTCGGAGACGCAGTAGGGGCGCGGAGGAAGGCTTTCACCTCGGTGGCGAAGGGGCGAAGAACCTTAAGGATCCCACCCCCACCCGGCCGCTCCGAAGACACCCCGTGACCCCTTCGGGCGCTCCCCTCCCCCCTTGGGGCTCAAAGGTGGCGGGAGGGGAGGGGGAGAGGGTGGGGGAGGGGGGCAGGAGGGGGCGAGAGCGTGGGTGTGCGGCAGGGGGAGGAGGGGCGAGGAACGCGGGGGATGGGATGAACCGCGGGGTCGCGGATCGAAGCCTTCCAGAGTACCGTTGCTATGGAAACGGGAGGGAAAAAGAGAGGAACTCCTCGGGTATGACGTTGGTGGGCAAACCCGCCTTCCTCCACCACCCCCCGCAACCTCCCCTCCTCCCCCCCCCCCCTCCACCTCACCAAATCCCGACTACACCCACGTCCGCCAGCCCCACCTCTCGCCACACTCCTCTCCGCACGCCCCCGATTCATGGCACCATCCCTCCGCCCCGCACTTCCTACTCGCCTCCACACCCACCCCCCCCCGCCACCTGTACCCCCTCGGAAATAAAATAACACCCTAGCCCTCCATCTCCTCTACACCCCCCACTTTCCCGCTTGCGCACCCTGACCGTGCACCCCGTGGACCCTTTCGCCACCCCCTCACCCGACGCCCCCATCTGCCCACCGAAAAATATCCCCCATCCCCCCTCGGCCCACTTCTACGCGTTATCTCACGCCCACGGGAAAGGGGTTACATCCCCCCTCCTCGCCCCGAACCCCTGAGACGCCCACGCACGCCGCGGAGTGCATCCATTTGCCGCGCAATTCGGAGGCAGCGGGTGTGGGGAGGGGGCGGAAGAGAGGGCGGAAGAGAGCGAGGTCGAAGGTGTGTTTTGGTCGTGGGAAAGCTGAGGGCGGAGCGCTGGCCGGGGCGGGGGAAGGGTTCGTGCGGGTGGGATTTGGATGAGATGGCCGCGCGTCCACGTCATTCCATTTCGGGGCGCAGGGAAAATATATGCGCGCTCGGCACGAGGGGCGCAGGGTTCCCTCTCCTTCCCTCCCTCACCCTGCATATCCTTCCTTCCACTCCGAGAGGCTTATTGGCACGATAGGCTTTTTTTCCCCCGTCAAGCCCCCCTCTCTCACTCTCCCTCTCTCTCTCTCCCTTCTCGAAATTTCGAAACTGCGCATCGGGGAAGGTCGCCCCGTGTCCGGGGGCTCCATCGTGCGCCGCGGTCATTCCACGCCGGGGGCGATGTTGTGACGCGTCCGCCCCCGCCGCGTCGGGCGTCTCCTTTGCCCTCTTGTGGGGGCAAGCGCCTCTCGCACCGCCAAAACACAAGGGCGCACTCGGGAACGGAGCCGCTAACATTGCTCCCAACCGCGTCAAAACCACTTCCAAAATGTGGACGGCGCTCGAATTGAGTTTCGATCGGGGAAACTTTTTCATTCTACGACGGAGCGCCGGTGTGGCCAGGGATTTCCGGAGGCGTCGGAGCGCAGAATTCCCGAATCGGCCTCCACGCCAGATTTCAAAGAGCCTCCGACCCTGGGAACGGGCATGCAAATTTCTTACTCGCCGTGTCAACTCTATATGAGCTTGAAAACATTACTTATGACAGAACCGATTTCATCTTTGGCGATGTCATTCATTAATCCACAACAACTCTACGAAACGTGATAGGCAGGCAAACGAGCATATAATGCTCGCTTGGAAATATTATAAACCAATAATGGGTTGGGTCGCTATCAATTGTTGATCTCTAGTCATCACTTGGCTGACATTTTGTTGGTAGGTAAGACACAATGCATAAATAATAACCTTATTTATTTAGGATATTAGATTAAAAATGTGCATAACGACGGGCCGCCGGGAATGGGGGAGCTGGACCTCCTTAAGCTTCCTAAATCTGCTGATAAAAGTGTGGAAACCGTTATCTACCTCAGCCGATAAGAATTACGGAGGGATTTTATCTGGAGGACAGTATGAATTGGCATCATGGTAAACTCAGTATTGCTTAACATATATTATATTGTATTACTGAATGGACACACAAAATTGGTTATTCTACGTAATATATTGAAAATGATCTGGTTTCGGACATAGAATGACATCATCATGGTAACAAAAACAAAATATGATACTTTAATCAATTTAGAAAACGCCATACACCCTTTCTTACGATTGTATTTCTGACATCTCATGCCGAGTATTAACTTATAGTTTAAAAAAACTAGGGGTGTAAAAATAAAATTGTCTCTGGAGTAAATATAGGAGGATTTAAGTGGAGCCAAAATATATTTCAGAGGAGGTTGAGGGAGGTAACAGGAACAAACGTTTCCGTAACTAAGGCGCGGCATTTTTCGTTCTACCAATACCTGTCTCCTATCCTGCTAACACTAACACAAAATCACTTTCATTTTTCAAGCATCAACTAAGAGTGACGGATGAAATGGCCGAGTTATTCGATTATACCGTAATACCATGTATTAATAATGTACTCATCCCTAAAATACCTTAAGCATCAATGAGGATTATTAGTAGCCATGTCTCGTTATGAATTTTTCACCAATCAGCAGCTTCGGGTGCGAAACGATCTAAAGCTAGGAATTAACTAGGATACTCAATTAATAACTACCTTTCGACCGTCTTTAACACGCATTCAAAATTTGAAACCTTATTTTATGGAGAATAATTGCAGATAATAGGAAGAATGCTCGTAAGGGATGCAGTAAATGTCTGTGCAATTATGAGATAAAGTTGTTATCAATCCATGACATTGCGTTTTTTTAACGGGAACAGTTTTATTTTTAAGGAGCTCTCAAGTGCTTATGAATATGTAAACAACTTACCTCACAAGCAGCGCGAGGGACGAGTATCTTACACCATTGACCTCTCGAGCTGAAGTTCGATGGAGTGGGTTTTCATTCTGCTCGAGAATCGCACAACAAAGACGTATTCTATCATTAATTTATTTGAAGTACACAGCTACCGAATCTCAGCGTTTGAGACTAATTTTAAATATATTTAATTTTTTAAACATCCACTGAAGAACATTATATTTGAAAATGGGAGATATTATTTTCGTTTTCGTTACTCTCTCTCACTGAGTTCTCAAATCCTCAAAAGGGATATTTAAAGTACGTAATCATTAATAAGCATATGTATTCATCATTATTTTTGGTATGTTATAAAAACGGATGGAGAGCTGCAGTTAGCTAATTTTTGAGTTGAAACACAACGAATCAATTAAATAACGATCAATAAATCACTAAGCTATCCTGACATTTTAACCGCTACGCCTACGCTTGAAAAACATTCTGAGAGACTACGGGGCTGATTATTTAACCTAACCTAATTCAGCACGTATTACGAGTAAGAAAGATCACTTCCTCTTTAATCTTTAAAGAGAATATTCCCCTAATACACATTTCATGAAGCAAAATCTCTTCATGGCAGCTCCATGCATGTATTTCAAACGCTTTACCAGAGTAAAAGCATATCGTTTTTTCTGAGTCCACTACGTTCGCAGCTATCCTTTGGGGAGCAAGTGAAGGGTGAAGTAGGAATTGGATTTTACCCGGAATAATGTACAGCTTTCCTGTATCTGGACGTAAAATTCAAGGAAATATTAGCTACGGAGCGCGAGAGTGAAACGTATTTTCATTTAGCGGAATGAAAAGGAATATACGCCAACGTTAAAATGAAGCATTTCCTAGTATGAGCATTGTGAATAAATGCTTTATCGATTAGGAAAATGAAGGCGTCGAGGTCGAGAGAGAGAGAGAGGGGGAGAGAGATGTATACCAATAGTAAATACGATTGTAAGAAGGAAACCAGGTTTAATAGGGAAGAGAATTCGAAAGATGGAGGAGAGAAAACAAAGAATACAACTGGGGGAATTGGAAAGAAAATATATATTTCCCGCTGAAATCAGTTACGAGATGAAATCCCATGAGGGCGGTAAGTAATGTTATTCAAAGCTAAGGAGATGAAAGGGGGACCTACGAAAGTAACTTTACCACAGAATCGGACAAAATATCAGCAGGAAATGATATACATCATAAATCAAGCGATACAGGACAAGAAATGCACCGAACGAACCGAAAGATGGCGATGAGAATTGTTAGAACTTCTTATTCTGAACTTTGTCGATTACACGTCATCAGTATGGATAAAGGAAATGTGACGAAAGATCAACCCATGCTAGCAATTTCATTTCGTGACCCAAATTGACTGGTTCTTGGTCTCGAAAAGCATATCATAGTGTTGCAGGTAATCACTACCAGGACTCCAGGACCAACATTTTATTGTATTAGATGAGTAAAAAACTTTAGCACTTTTCCACAATGTATTTAAAGTTGTAAAATTACACAACACGTGTTTCGGCTTACTAAGCCATTATCAGATGTACACCTGATGATGGCTTAATAAGCCGAAAACACGTGTTGTGTAATTTTATAATTTTAAATATATTGTGGAAAAGTGCTAAAGTATTTTACTCATCTAATGTCTCACTTCCACTACGTGATGCCTGATACTGTGAACATTTTATTATACCCGTGTCTTCTAATATGCTATCTGCCTTCGTGCCTCTAAGGGGTTTCATTCTTTTGTTCCACCTCTGCGTACGTCAATACTCATCTCCTATTGCTGCCTTAAACATCTCATCCAACCCCAATATGTCGCATTCACATTCGTTGTCTACTTCGAATTCCTCCGGACTTTCTTTTCTCCTTCACCATATTTAGTGTCTCATTATTCGCCTCACTAGCCACCTTATTCATTGCTTCTCATACATCTCGAAAGCTCTCAAATCACGTTTATTCTCTTTCGGTAAATACCAGGCTTCTGGACAAAACACTCCTCACTCATAGTTAGAGTTTCTACAAACCTTGTCACCACGTCTTTTTCTGAGGCCCTTCATAACTTCCTTTCCCTTTTGGTACTGATTCCATGGCCTTCAGTCTCTCTTCCTCTTGCTTCAACTAAGAAAACTTATTTCCACATTAAAAACTCGCAAGTTGAGTTTTACATTCAACTTCAATATTTACTCCAAGCTTTATACTCCTTGAAAATTCTATTAATTTAACTATGATGTGGTTTATTTGCTTTTCCGTACTTTTACACTGTCTCTATAACTCAGAAATCATTGCATGCAGTCTTTCAAATGACTAACTAACTCCATTTATTAATGTATGATTGCTCGGAAGCCTGTTGGATTAAATCAGTCCGCATATTATATACAGTCGTAAATTCATGCATTACATTGTATACAACCTCGGTTTATGGATATAAATCTAGAATAGGGCATTTAGCCAATAAAGTGTTGGTCTAATACAAATCCATTGAAGATAATGGTGTCCACCGTTGAACACTTCCTAGTTTTGGATGACTGTAAATGGCCACAAATTTAAAATAAAGACAGTATTTACAAAAAGGAAAAGTAAAGAAAATATTGAGTAAGAGAACGTAGGTAACTCGAGTAACACCAGTTTATTGCTTGCGTAAGGCTTCAGTAACGCTTCCACCTGGCAACTCAAAGGTCGTGGGTTTGAAACCAGGAGTGTATTTGCTTTGGAATTGTGTTTGGGACCAAGCGCGATTTCACTCACGCAGTTGAAGCAGCTAAATACTACCTCTAGTAGTGAATACTACTGCTGCCTCTGACGTTCCATAGAAGAGAGAAAAATGAGGAGATTTTGATATTTGATCTTTGAAGTTGCAAAATATTTTCATAAGGAAAGAGGTTGATTGTGGATCGAAATCAATCGAAGCGTGAGTTCGGACAAAATTGCATTAAATCAACTGTGAGGTTTCAAAATAGACCGTCATGAAAATGAAAGAGCGTATTTGTTGGGGAAATATGAAAATCAATAAAGCTTGAAAGAATGAGATGTTGGAAGGTGGTAAGGTAGCGCGGTGAGACAATGGTGTATTATCATTCAAGAGCTTCCGATAGAGCTTCATTTCAAGGCGACCCCAAGGAGAGTCTCTACTTTCACCGCGAAACACTTCCCCATAGACAATAGTCCGATAAAGTAACCATGACAGAGACGTATTTATGGTATATTGAAATTACCTCTTTCGCAGAAAAAGTTGTTGCTTACCTTTTCCAAGGTACATATCTTTTGCTTAACATCATGTTGCCGACGTAGAAATACGGAAAAAATAATCAAGGATAGTTGAAGGCTTATTTTTTTGGCGTATCACATGAAAACGACCATTAAATGCTAATCTAACAGCTGGTGAAAGACCACCAGGACATGGAATCGAAATACGGACTCTCGATTGCAGAAAAATTGCTGAGGTTCCCTAAGATTTCCCATCTAAATCTATATAATACCCTGCGAGCCACCTTAGGGCGTGGTCTGGGGTAGGGGGTGAAGATCACCAGACATGCACCATTTACATGCCTAAGAGCTACCAAGACCTTGCATGCAACTGCATGCTGACATGGAACTAAGAGATACCATGCAAGGCTAACCATGAAACTAAGACCTACCACTACAAACTACTCTAACAATTCCCCGGGTATTGTCAGAGTAGTCTGCTCAGTTCCCCGGTTATTCTAAAGTGTTCACGTTGTGCCTGTATGAATGCAAATGGGCCTTGTTAGCTCTTAGTTGCATATCAATGGTTCATGTTTGGTGATATTCATTCCCTGCCACACACCCTCGCAGTGGCTCGTAGAGTATTACATCTACGTAGTACCCTGCGAGCCACCGCGAGGGTATATGGCATGGGGTGAAGATCACCAAACACGTACCATTTACATGCAACTAACGTAAGAGCTACCAAGACATGCGGCCATGCAACTTAGAGATACCATGTAATGATAGGCATCCAACTAAAAGCACTGATACAGACTGCTCCAACAATATTTCACCTATGCCCCTATCCATTTGCTATGCTGCATATTATGCTCACTCACGGAAAGCGGGAAACATGACAATCTATCTATCTAATCTCATTTATCTGGTCAAATATAGCATAATACGCTGGAGTTCTAAACATATATGAATAGTCTTCAGAAAACCTACCCGATTTAAATTTCAACCCATACCAGCGCCAGATTAAACCACCATATGCCATCCACGTGTCAGGCATTCAGGATAGCAAAATGATAAATGTTTAGCCGTAGAATACTTTGCCAAAAGGGATTCAGAATATTGACAACGTCGTCACAAAATAAGCTCAAGGCGGACTTGGTCGACCTTCTCAATGGAAGCAGCCGTCGGTATCTTCGCTGCCACTTCGTCACGCACCCCTTACTCAAAAGCGTCTGACGTCAGAAATAACTCTGTAGGGGCGCTCCCGAAAATTCGGGAAGCTTCGTCCGCGCTGGTCGAGAAGGATCGGGCCAGGCAACGCCCCCAGACGGAGCCGCTGAAGGGTATCTGCTATGCAGTTCTGAAGATCCTTCAGATCTCTGATCGTTACAACATGAAGCTCTTCCAGAGTTCCTCACGATATACCTATATTAGAGCTCCTAAGGCTGCGATATTCCCAAATAATTTAGAAAAATCCAAAAATTTTAGCATCTCGTTCCCTACATCTACACGATACCCTGCAAGCCACCGCGAGGGTGCGTGGCAGGGGGTGAAGATAACCAAGCATGCATTACTAACATGCAAACAAGCAAATATAAGGTCTCATGCAACTAGATTGTTAGTATCTATAGTATTTAAGGGGTTAATACATGCATCATGCACCACAGACAACTCTAAAATATTTCCCCTACCTATCCCTTTGCTACGCTGACTATTCTGTTCTCTTATAGCACGGGAGAAAAATGCCATTTTGAATCTATAGGTACGACAATCTACCTCCCTAATCTTATTTATCTGGTCGAATCTAGCATAATACGCTGTTTTTTTTAATATGTGCCTAACATCTTCAGTTAAGCTATCCGAATGAAATGTCTCTGATAGATTTAATCTGTACTTTAACCTACGCTCTAATAATGATTCCCACTCTAATTCTGGTATTAATTCTGATACACTACTCAACCTATCGTAACACCTTTTGACCAACTTAGCTGCTCTACGCTGCACACTGTCTAGTTCTCTGATCAAACCTAATTCATAAGGCTCCCATACACTGGCTGCATACTCAAGGTATCTGCACAGGTCAGGGGAAGATTCCGTTATTGCTTTCGGGAAAAGAAAACACGTTTCATGATTTTGAACAAATTTTAAATCCCGGTTTATCCTGCGTGGTATTACAGTTAGATTCCTGGAAATTGCGACGAAAGCTAGAGTAGTGGAACATGATAAAAGAAAAATTGGTATAATCCTTGTCCGAAATCGGAATTTATAGGTCCTGACTCAAGTCATTCCTCAGCGTAAATGTTATAGTGCCAAACCTACGTTTAAATATAAAAAACTGGAACGAGGGAAATTTGGGCAGGTGAAAGAGAAGGCTACTCTTGTGCATACAGGGTTACTTCGAATTTAACATGTTTATCGATGAATTAGGATTACTAAAAAATTCCCAGTACACCCAAAATTATACGGCGTCTTTTTTAAAAGGCATGATTCAACCATATAGAATGAAGAGCCTCTAATGATCTAGACCTCAAAAATGTCTCAACAATGAAACCGGATCTTTGAAGAAGCAGGTGACGATATCACGGGAATAAAATATGCATGAAGAGTTGAAAATTTTAATGAAATTAATTATGAACGAATTACTCAACGAGAGGGACACATCAAATTCTCTTTGAAGGTAAATATGAGTTTCTTTATTTCATCTATTTCAAAAATCCTAAAAATAGATTTCACTCTTTTTGCGCTGATGTGGCTGCACTTGAGATGTGAATTCAATGCTTTCCTTGAAAATTTCAAGGGAAAATATCTCCTGTGCCTCACGTACCTGATAGTGATAGATAAGTTTAATCAGCAAAGAACTGACGCATTGGAGGACGGTAGATTTGTCTTAATGATTAACGGTGTAGAATAAAACGTTATATTTATTCCAAAGCAACAGCAACTGTGTAGATGAAAAAGGACTTCGTGTTCTATTAGGAAAACTGTGGCATGAAACATTTGGCAATATCAAATCCCAAGTACTTTGAATAAATCAATCCGCTCTGCAAGCATAAGGATTGGCACACCATACTATTCGAGCCCTTTGTGCAACCCATTTAAGAGCTATATAAATTTATGGGAGAATGTGAACTCCACCTGGCTGTATTGTGCATAAACCATATCCATTTTCGAGCCACAGTACATTAGAAACCATATGTTTGGAACTAAACTTTAGGTTATCGTGAACTCCACTCACGATAACCTAACCTAATATGAATTCCACTGCGAGTTTTTACACTAATTAGCATCACTTAAATAAGACAATATTTTTCAAAACCTCAACAAAATTTTTACAAAATGCGTGATCATTAAACTCAGTTAATACGTATGGTCGCGTCTTATAATTCTGCATTTGAAGAAAGAATTATATAACTTCTACCGGAAGGAAATTCTTGATATCCTAGAAGAAATCGGGGTGTCGAACTTCGCAAATTATGATGTGCTGAGGATATGTGTTCTCGCGGAGACCGAATAAATTTAACAAAAATTACAGATAAATTAGAAAATATATTGAGACATCTTCATGTTAGTAAAAGCAGCACAGAAAGTGAGATATTCCGTAAAAGAGGAAAGACTCCGACTAGTTCCAAAATGGGGAAGCAAAGCCTTGACGAAGTGGAGGAGTAGA
The DNA here is from genome assembly GCA_933228895.1 of Platycnemis pennipes. Lineage (NCBI taxonomy): Eukaryota > Metazoa > Arthropoda > Insecta > Odonata > Platycnemididae > Platycnemis > Platycnemis pennipes. The sequence continues at coordinate 84,014,957 of OW121846.1, forward strand.
TATTTGGCTTTGGGAAGCAGATGTCAGTGACCAGTGATGGACGAGGCAAAAAAAATAGGTAGAGGAATAGCCAAGGGGTGTGAGCACGCGAAGAGAATCGTATAGCAACTGGAAACGTCAGAAGTACAGAAACACTTCTTTAGAACTTACATCTGGAGCAAGCTTACAAATAGTAGTGAGTATTGGACAATTTCATGGACATGGACAATTGCAATATGGACTAAAAGACCTAAAAAGACTGGAAGTATCTGAATGTTTAGTGAAAATGAAAGAAAAACCCAGATACTGACGAAGGAATGCATAGGCAAGTGGGAAAAAAAGAGTAGGATGATGAAGAACATGAGATAATCTCATCGACCGTGTCTTGAAATGTGATGATTCGATGATTAACACAGTCATCGCTGGAAAAGTGTATAGAAAATATTTATCGAACAAGTGGTGAATGACGTAAAAGTAATTACGCTGATGTGGAGAGTTAAGCCGAGAGAAAATTCGAGTGTAAAATTGTGTCAAAGAACTAATAGGATCGATGATTAGGGATGATGATGGTGATCCATTTTCAATAAGATATTTCAATCCCCTTTCAAAAACATTTTCAAGCAATAATTCTGACTCCACCTTGATCTTCCTTTATTCATCTATCGCTCACAATCATTTCGTTCCCGATCCGTTATTTTGAGAGTGATTTCCAGTAAAATAGCTCTAAAAGTAAGACGTTTTAAACCACAGCTGAAAGATTATGCTAATAATCTCTTAAATCCGAGAGACTATGTTCATTTATAACTTATATATATTTTATCATTTCAACTGACTACTCCATGAGTGCGGTGCATATTTTTTCATGACTTTCTATGATTTTATTAAAGTTTAGCCACCGAGGAGCATTAACCATCGAGCGAATTGCACTAAAGATTATCAACTTAAAGAGTTAGCATGAATACACTGAGGTTATGAATGGAAACTGGCCAAAATATGTAATTCAACCTGGAAACCTACTTAGGGGAGCAACAAGTGCAAGTGCTAAACGGGGATCTCTTCACAAACTTTCAACCTGTAGAGTATCCATTCGCTCTTCAATGGAAGCGGTGGGTTTCACATCTCCTGGGTTGTCGTCGGTTTTCCAAGGTTTCGCCATTCCCACCTCCGTAACATTTTTCCAGTCCAACACATCTAAACTGCTTCTCATTGGAGAAAAGAGAGGCTCCACACTCTGCGGCATTATCTAACTCAGCATCTCTTCCTTTCCCGATGCGATTGGTGTCTCTTGGCAACCCAAACTTGCCGTTGACCACAAGTTAAGTCCTCAATCCCTTGAGAACACGACTCCTTCCTGCCTCAAGCAACCATTTTGGTAGGTGGGCTCTCTAGCTTCCACTCACTGATGAGTTGTGGAGGGAGAGTCAACAGTTTCCGACCACATTTCCGCCCTCATCAAATGCTTCGGACACTTAGGACATTGGATAAAGTTTCTCAAAAGGGTGAACATTAGCGGATAGGAACGTTCGGTGGCAGTTTAGTTTGATCATTCAAGCTTGAAAGCGAATCATCCTCACACTCTAAAGCCGTTGTACACAGTATAAATTTATTGTACAAGATCTTGTACCATAAATTGAACGGCGAAATTTTACCAAGAAATTGTACAAGAAGACGGTTGACGGTCGTACACGATCAATGATTTTCATGCAATTTGTGAGCCAATAACGTGCGCAGATATCTTTTTCTGTCGAACAGCTGAATTGTGATATCCGATCCGATCTGTGGCAGTATTTTGAAAATACTGCCACAGTAATTGGGTTACAATGATTTGCTACCATTAATCCTAGCATTAATAAAATGAAATTATACGATTGGTTACTTTCACTCTTTCATCGGCTCATGAAAACTATCATTTACCCTCCAAACATCATGTTTATGCTTGTTGCTAATATTTTCTTTTTGGTTCAATAACGTCATCCTAATTTCATTTAGGTTTAAAGTTTGTCAGTGTGTCCAACTCATCTTTTGAGATGTAAATGTCGCTTCCAACGCGACCGACGAATATCACAATATGGAAGCAACAACGATTATCACGATATGTACAAAAAAATGGAAGTTTTTCCACGCTAATCTATATATATATATATATATATAAATGAATGTATGTGTGTGTGTGTCCTTTATGCATTACTACACCATTCATCGGATCGCCATGAAACTTTGGGAAGTTGTTGAGTACATTCCCGAAAAGAGGACTACGGAATCGATATTTCAATATCGATACTTTATCGATATAATATCGCTTTCAATACATTATTGATACAAAATTGAGGTGAAATTATTTAGTGTTTTAAAAGGAATGTATTGTTGCAATATTGATACTGTATCGAATGTATATAATGTGTTTGTCCTTTATGCATTACTACACCATTCATCGGATCGCCATGAAACTTTGGAAAGTTGTTGAGTACGCTCCCGCAAAGGTTATACAAAATAGATAATTCAATATCGATGCTTTATCGATATAATTTTGATAAAGTATCCATAAATCTATACATTATTGATACAAAATTGTGGTGAAATTATTTAGTTTTTTTTAAAAGAAAGTATCGTTACACTATCGGTATTGTATCTATATTGTATCGATACAATATCGATACAATATTGATAACTTCATGCACTATCACAACATTCATCCAATTTCCATGAAGCTTTGGTTAGTTGTTTAGTTCACTCCCATGAAGGTTTGTACAATATCAAGAATACAATAAGTATCGATACTGGATACGGGATGTGCATCCCATTGAACGTGAAATTCATTGAAACTCTCACGTGCAACATATCCAAATCATCCGGCATGGGACAAATATTTTAGAAATGCCAACTTATTGCTTGGGATGAATGCACAATGGTGCACAAAGCATCGCTCGAGGCTCTGGATCGATCATTGCAAGATTTCCGTGGAATACTGAGACCATTTGAGAACGCATTAATATTTCTTGCACGAGATTTCAGGCAAACATTGCCTGTAATTACTCGATTGACACTAGCGGATGAAATAAATGCTTGCCTGAAATATTCTACTTTGTGACGACATGTAAAGACTTTAAAATTAAATACGAATATGCGTGTGCAGCTGCAAAACAATCGATCAGCTAAGATATACTCACATAAATTGCTGAAAATTGGGAACGGAAAGGTTGATCTGACCTCAGGAAAAATTTCATTGCCTCATAACTTTTGCAATTTAGTAACGTCAAAAGAAGAGATGGGTGAAAAAGTATTTCCCAATATTCAAATCAATTATAAGGATCACGATTGGCTAAGTGAGCGAGCTATTCCTGCGGCCAAGAACAAAGAATTCTACGAACTTAAGAATATTATTCAGTCTAACACTCAAAGCGACGCAGGCACATATGTAGAAGACCGTCGACACTGTTGTGGAAGCAGATGAGGCAATTGGTTATCGAACGGAATTTTTGAATTTACTCGATCTGCCAAGGATGCCACCGCACATACTGCAATTGAGAATTGGCGTGCCAATTGTCATGTTGCTAAATATCAACCAGCCAAAGCTTTGCAACGACACGTGGCTTTCAGTAAATAAATTAATGAGCAACGTCGTAGAATCCACAATCTGGACATAAACTTTCAAAGGTGAAGATGTCCTCATTCCTCGCATTCCTATGATTCCAACAGATATGCCATTTCAATTTAAGTGATTGTATTCTCAATTCGATTGGTATTTGCATTCACCATTAACAAAGCTCAGGGTCAATCTTTAGAACTATGCGGTTTAGATCTAGACACGGATTGCTTCTCACATGTACGTGTATTTTATTGCGTGTGTGTTGCGTGTTCTAGAGTCGGCAAACCAGACAATGTCTATATCTGCACAGACAATGGAAAAACAAAAATATTGTATACCCATAAGAATTGTGAAATTAAACATACTATAAACGTGCGCTTTCCATTTAACCGGATTGAGCCACAGCAACGCGTGGCCGGGTACAGCTTGTAGGGAATAAAAGTGATCGCAAACACAAAACACCAACATTACGAATACTATACGAACGCATCACTACCGTCACATGTCACGCGCAGAAGCTACGGAGTGGATCTTTGACGGTTTCATCCAATAATAATGAGCATGATCTAATTTCTTGTACATGCAATTGTACGAACCTCGTACACGACACAATTTGCGCATTGAAGACGTTTTTATGCAAGAAATTGTACCTTGTACAACGGCCTTAAGAGAGAAACGGACTCCGTTTGATCGTACTTTCCGTTTCTATTTCCATTTCTACATTTACATCTACGCGATACCCTGCAAGCCACCAAGAGGGTGTGGCAAGGAGTGAAGATCACGAAGCATGCACTATAAACATGAAAACATGCCACTATAAGGTCTCAGGCAACTAGATTGTTAGTGTCTACATAGTATTTACGGGATTGGTTGTTAATACATGCATCATACACAACAGACTACTCTAAAATATTTCCCCTACCTATCCCTTTGCTATGATGACTATTATGTTATCTTATAGCAAGGGGAAAAGTGACATTCTGAATCTATCAGTACGACAATCTATCTCTCCAATCTCATTTATCTGGTCGAATATAGCATAATACGCTGGTGTTTTTAATATATGCCTAACATCTTCAGTGAAGCTATCCAATTTAAATTTCTGTTAGAGATTTGATCTGTACTTTAACCTACGCCCTGATAATGATTCGCACCCTAATTCTCGTATTAATTCTGAAACAATACTCATCCTATCGCAACACCTTTTAACGAACCTAGCTGCTCTACGCTACAAACTGTCTAGTTCTCTGATCAAACCTAATTCATTCGGATCCCTTACACTACTGTCTACATACTCATTTAATGTGAGTCGCCTCAAGTATAGGGGCTAGCAGCAGTAATTCAGTAACTAAAATATCTGACACTAGAGGCCATAATTACATAGTCACTTAGTCATGCGTAGGCTATAGTCACTTGACCAAATTAAGTCGTGAGTACTAAATATTCTAGTAAAAGTCATGACTAGGGAGTTGACCATTTTATTAGGTCGTAACGTTCTATGAATGTTATTTTTCGGATTAAGGCGAAATCACTGTCACTCTGTCGCCGGGTGTAAGATGAGTAATTATAACCAGGGATCCACAGCCCAGACCGATAATCCTTGTCTTCTATTCCCCACCCGATAATTCCCTGCCCCTAGAGCGCGTGCCGTGCAAGAAAGAGGCTCGCTCTTAGCTCTCCCTGTTTCAGAGCCTTAAGACAGCAATAAAGCAGTTTTGACCGCATATAACCTATGCAATGAGCCTCGTAAACAATTAAAATCTACTCAAAAATCCATTCAAAAGTCTATTTCTCACACCTGTGGCATTTAGCCTCCAACGCATTAAGATGTCGTCATATTTTACCTTTATTCATGAATTTTTACGATCCGAAGCCGAATTTTTACGGCTTGGTTATTAATTTTCTCTTCTCGTTCGCATAAATTACAATATTGCCTCCAGCAGAAAAGGAGACATGATACGAAATGCTTTCGATTCGTTTTCTCCTCCGTGCACAATAAGGAAATACCGCATTGAAGACGACTAATATAGAGGACTGGGATAAAAATGTTTAAAATGCTCGCGTTGATGTTATGAAAAAATCCTTCTTGGAAGCGGAGTAGAATTTACAAAGCTGACGACTACGAACGAGAAATACAAATTAAACTAAGAGATTAAGCGTATAATAGCAAATAATCCTCCGGGAAATTTTGTACTCCAATTTAATTAATCCGATAAAATTTAATTTATGCGGCATGTGCCCAGCAAGGAGAAAGCTATTCATTTCCGAGATAAGAAAGCTAGAGGCAAGAAAAGGAAAATTAAAAATAAGGCATTTAAGGATTAAAACCTTTTCTGAAAACTTTTCTTGGGATATGCGCTCAAACTACGGGTGATTCTATTACCACAATGCACAAATTAGGGACAGAAAGTAACATTTTCTAAGTAGTTTCAGAGACACTATTGGGAATTTATAAATACACTCATCTACTTCCTGATCCTTTTAGTCTGATTTTGTCAAACTGGACTATTAGCAAGATGTCCATGGGTTGGCTATACCATAGATTAAGCTTTTAGTAAAGTGGCTCTATTAATATTCTAATGACAGAACGTGAACGTGACTAATAGTTATTAGGGGAAGGCGACCAATAGGTTAGGTCATTTGCACCATTTAGGACAGGAGGAAAATTAATTATACGCACGAATATTTCAAGGAAAGGTGGAGAGAAACCCAGAGTTGATATTAGCCTTCTCTAAACAAAAGGTGCCAAGGGGTCCACGATTTAACGTCCCATCCGACGGACGGAGTACTGACCTCAAGGTGTTCTCCATAGGATACCCAAGACCGGTATACCAATAACACTATCTCTACCCTTGCCGGGCTTTGAACTAAGAGTGCTGCAATACGTTTAAGAGGGATGGCAAATATCTAATTTTTTGTAATAATAGAGACTATGCGAGTCAAAAATGCAGGGACGATTGGCAAGCGATTCTAACAATCCGACTTAGGTCCTTAGCAGGGTTTAGGAGAGGTAAGGTAAACACTTCAAGAGACTAAAAAAAAGCACTTATCATCAATGTGAATGATTAAAGATTTCTTTGTATTTGAAAGTTAGGATATTCTACATTCCAGAGCTTATAATTCCGTTCCCGGGTTTCCGAAGCAAAATTAAATCTATCAAGGTGTGTACAGAATTGATTCTATGGTGATTATCAACAATAAGTCTAATTTTATAAAAACGAGGATGAGAAATTTTTATCATTATTTCGGAACTGGATCAAACAGGGACTGCATACTGGCAGAAGAAATGTTATTTTTGAACCAGGAGTTTAGCCTAGAAAAGATTTTACATCACAGATCAGTAAGCATTGAAGAACGCAAGTGTAGCAGTCATTTTGATTAAACCTGGGGTGTGGTAACTACGACCTAAACGGGCCTTTTTGTGGCCTCCATTGCGACCTTTTGCAGTTCTGTCACTCATGATTAGAGGAACCAATACAGTTCCTCTACTCATGACGAGTGGACGATGCAGGAAGGCGTCAAGTGCCTTTTACACAAATGAGCCAATGAAATCGGTATTCGAGTATGGTCTCCTTGCATTATTCTTATTTTAAAGTCGTGGAAACGTGTATAAACCCTGAAAACGAACACTAAAAATATATACTAAAAGTGCTTGTATTTATGTGACCCTGGATACGGAGTGTGGCCAAACGAGATCACCTTCGGGCAACTTTAGGCCTTGGAATTAAAAACAGTTCCGCAACTCTGGTTTAGACCATTTTGGTCTAAACCAGGTTTGCGGTACATTTTGGGTAGAGATAGAGTTCTACTTGAAAGTTATTACTAGAACATTTTTGAGGAATCAGTTATTTCAGCATGTTATGGTATGAGGTTCTAGAAAAATTTACGGGAAAAGTAACTAAAACCGGCAATTAAATCTTTCAGTAATTACGGAAAGCTGAATAACATTCGGTAACCGACAAATAAGCTTCCCCACAGCACGCTGTGTTTTAGTAGTCACTGCCTTTGCAAGTAATTGACGAAGCGTTTCTTGAATATTTAATAGTTATGGCTACTATTAAATAAAGAAAATCAATATTAATATCATCATAATATCAATTTAATATTGTTTTGAAGAATCACAGCACTGGTATTATGAATATTAGTTTTTCAAATGCTTGAACCCCGAATATTCGAGGTTACTCTCGGCAAATAAATGGTAGAGTTGACGATATTTTCTGTTCCACTATAAAATATATGCAACTATATAGCATCGTGGGGCAATCCACGTCTCCGACTTAGTAAAATTAATCCGTATGACGGAAAATAATGGTCTCTGACAGAATGGGTGCTGTTGAGATTGCCTTATATCCGCCAAAGAGCAGCTGACAACACCACTCCCGCACTTTCTGAGCATTCGTCGCTTGTCATCGCAGGAACTTGGGGAGTGGGGCTCCATCTCATCATTTCCTCTCGGGAGGGAGTTTATCCACTGACGACCGAGGGCCAGGCACATCAAAGTAAATCATACTCCGCCCCTCCAGGCCCAAACTCCGGGTCTTTAAAGCACCCGACAAGTAAAGGGATGCGTATACATCCTTCCTCTTTCCATGGGAGGAGTCGGCGTCAAAAATCAAGGGCATGATGCTTCACAGGAACATTCCGCGTCTCGGATAATCTAGCAACAGGAGCGTGGGTTGTGGAGAGTGACATCACGCTGATGACGGAGGGAAGGGAATGGGAGTTAATGCTTCAAAACCAAACCTTCTGAAAGCCGACATGCCCCGCGGGTTAACTCGTCAACACATTTCCAGACAGTTGAAACCGAACTACCATTTTTTATCCGCCTTCATTCATTCATTCCATTTTTATTCAATAGAATTTACACTCGTTAAAATGTTTACAGTAAATGTGTAATTAATATTTTATGTGCAAAGCTTCTCTAGTATTCTCACGACTTGGAATATGATCAGCTTGGGAAAATTGGCAATTTCTCTGCTTGATTCTTTTTATCAAATTTTAACAGCTCAGCAGAGATTCGACGAAGTGTGCGAAATTTTTCCCGAGCTAGCGGAATGGGTGTAATGCTTTCGGTGGCCCAAGTCCCTCGTCAGCCGTAGTGCGGCACTGGAGATGAGGATAAGGCATTCATCAAGTCTCCGATCGATATGACGTCATTAGTTCCAGCGTTACCGAAACAACAGGTGACCAGCATGCGTCTATCGGGAAATACATTCATCAATACGACAGTGTACGCGTACAGGCAAAAACACAAAAGATAAAGAGAGGAATTTTCGAGACTTTTTTCCACAAAGGAACCTTTATATTAAATCTCTCTAATTGTATGCTCTTAAATGGAATACTCATATTGCTCGGAATCGGGCATAATGTCGTAATTCGAAAGGCTCACGGTCAGTGGTATCAAGAACCCAGGCTGCATCCATTTAAGGAAATATTGTTGCTCTTTTTCCAAGCCACTGATCTTCCCTCAAGAGTCCCAAGGTTGAAAAAAACCACCTTGGCGTCTACGTTAATATTCGATTCCCTTTGTGTCAACATTACAGGCCGCGAATCTTGGTCGTCTTTACCGTATAATAATTTCGAATTGCCTTCATCTACCCTCAGGTGGTGAGTCACTGAACGGGAGAGTGGTATTGCGCCGTATTTCCACACAGAACCCTGGGGATTATTTGTGCCAGGGTCAAAGACAGTGAAAGAAGAGAAGGGATATTGCGTATTGATGGAAGCCGATGGTGTCTATTAGCGAAATTGTCAGGGAAAATTTATTTGAAGCAATTATTTGTTCCTTAAACATTTAAAAGCCATAACTTAGCATAGCCTCAAAGACGAGAGACCATGCAATCATAAGCCTTCTAGCTATGCATGAAATCTCAGTGGGTGGATTTATGACGACAAGATTGAGTAACAGGAGTGTGCTGATCGGGAATTGCTTAAAAAATTAATGGAAATGCGAAGGTTAGTTTGAAATAATATGACAACAGTGAAAGGCATGTTTCCAAGTGAATTGAAACTGATCATAGAGAGAACTTGAAGATAGTTTTGGGAAAATAAAATGTGAAATAGTCGTCCCTGGATGCAATGGAATGACTCACGTAAACGCTTATTTCAATATTGTACTATGGTACAAGTATTAGTTTGAGATAAATTATGAACGCTTTTTGCATCAGCCTAATGAAATCGCTGGCAGGAATCCCATAAGAATAGCGGAAACACAGAGAAAAAACACTAACGGCGAATTCACCTGAAGTTAAATTATTGGTGCTTGAAAAAGAGAATGGAGGAGTGACTTCATTGTGAGGGTTCACGGCGAAATATGACAAACAAATTGTTTTCCAAACTGATGAGCCTGAGAGTGTTAGGCAAGCGTCCAAAGATGGTGGGAGAGATGAAAGTATCGAGCAGATGGCATACAGGACAATAGATGGCAATCAAGTGAACGTGAAAATCATTTATTTTATACTGGAAGTAAGTACAGAAATGCATGACAGGACACTCATCTCCACATTATTCTGCGTAAGCGTAATTGAATATTCCACGATATGCACCAACGTAGGTGAAATATGGTGGATATGTGATAAGTATTAGTATTCTAGTGTAGAGAGCGTAGGTTCCGGGAATCTAGACGCTTCTAGATGCATTCAGCTAAATCTGAAAATTATGATTTTCTTGATGCAAGGGTTTCTGGGTAACCAAAGGTGACACAGGTAAAGAAACTTTCCCCCCAAACAAGAAGCGCGCATTTTCTCCACCATTGTGTCTAGAAATTGATGAGTTTTCATTCATTCAGGTCGACCATCAAGTTGGACACAACTTTATCACACGACGAAGGCAGTCGTCCAGAGAAAAGCGAACGGAACTTTTGATTAGTATCGGGTTGGTGAGGTGGCTAGTGCAGGCGTCCCACTCCGAGTTCCCGGGTTCGAATCTCAGCAGTTTATCCACTGATATACCGGTCCCTACTTGGTGCCCTGTGGAGAGCACTTGGAGTTCACCACACCATCCGTCAGACGGGACGTTAAACCGTGGACCTATTGTCTCCCTTCGATAAGAGCAGGCTAATACTAGCGCCGGGTTTTTCCCAACCCTTCCTCCGTTATTGGAAAATTTATATCTTCCACTGAATTACGCGCCCATCCAAAATGGTGCAAATGACCTAACCAATCGGTCGCCTCCACAGAATAATAACACACAAAGAATGAAAAGGTGCTTCCTAATGCACAAGTGGTAAGAATAGTGATTAACGTGGACACTGATGAATATGATTCCCGCAGGCTTCTGAAAAATGGCCATTGCTTCAAGCCGATTTAAACGAACAAATTTAAATGAATACGTTAATTTCTTTTCGCAACATGTCACTATTAATGCACTAAGGTATTCGATTATTGTTAAAAATTTAACTTTCGTATTTTGAGCTAAGGAAATGTGTATTTTCTGACAAATATTAAATCATTTTCCTCCGGTAAGAGTAGATTTATTTTGCAATGTGCTCCATCTGCCATGGCTGTATCGCACCAAGGCATATATAGGATAGGCATCCAGGCATAATCCAAATGAAACACGATATCCGTTTTAGAAGGGAGATTAGAACCCAGAACCTTTGGGAAGCCAGGCTGGCAAGTTATCTTATGGCTCCTGCAGCGTGCTTCAGTGTCGATATGTTTGTTTTTGGAATTGGGGCTTTGGAAAACCTACTCACCCATCATCCACGGTCACCACACTGGGAAATGAAATATTCATTTATTCCCTAAGTTCCTTTCAGAAAAAAATAGAATTTAAGCAACACTTAAGATACGCATGAGGAGCAGGGCTCTTCACCAACAACTCGTAACTCTGTAACGCCAAGCCTAGAGCAACCCTAAGGGATGAGTAACAATTTTGCGTTGATTTTGTTATAATGGAAAAAGTTCCATTGAAGTTAATATAAGAGCCGAGGAAAAATAAACCGCAGTGATCGATTCGATATTTTTTCCAGATGTTTTGAGGACATGTGTACCAAATTACCCTCACGATGTAGACGTGACGATCCATACGAGTCATTCAAAAATACTCCTTTGCAGTATAGACCAAATTTTGGCACTATTATCAAAACTAACCTTTATGACATAGGGCTGGCTGTCGAGCTGGGGGGAAAGAAATTTCCCATTAATTTTAAGCGAAGGCCATCCTCCTGTTCAAACTTTAACGAAATTAAGAATAAACGTAATCTCGCTGCGTGCAATCAATTAGAGATTCAAAAACAAAATCAGTTAAAAAAACCCTTTGAATTTTAACGCGATTATTATTTGCAATTAGACTCAAGCAGGTAAAGATGTTGAACTGAACGTGAACTTCTGATAATCTCATTTAGAATCTAAATCCATCCATGCACATATCATCGCGAAAACCTGGGGTGCCCAGACCTGCGGCCTTTTCTTGTGGCCCTTAGACCTGGTCACTCGCAGTACCGTCAAACATGATGGAAGGGTGATGCACCATGAGCTCTTCAATGCAAATGAGGCGGTTGTACCGGTAACTGAGTCAGGTATCCTTCCATTATTCTTAATGTTAAAACATAAGAACGAATACAATCGCGAAATACAACCTTAAAATTGTACCTACTAAATTATATAGCGCCTGTAGTAATGTGACCCACAATGCAGAATTCTGTTAGTTCTCGTTGAAATAAATGTCCGAGTTCCGATATGAAAAGGCTCCCCAATCCTCCGATGCTTTTTCTTTAATCGCATACATGAATTGCACTGAAGAAATATAAGCTTTTTGTTGAAGGTTTTTCAGTCAGATTAATGCGATCAAATCATACAGCGAAGAAACGTTCGAGGCTTTGGGTTAGATGAAGCGAATAATGAGAAAAAGCGAAATGCGATGCGAAAATAAATGGGTAAATTTGTTATCACTCTTTTTAAAATGATGACTCAAACATTGTGTTGGAACTTAAAAGTAATATTTTCCTGTAATAATCATAAATGCCAGCTTGATTGTTGCCTGTAACATTTGCTAAAAATAACATATGATCATCTAAAAATAACAGGACCGATCCTTCTGAAATTGTTTGTACCAAATTTAGCCAATAGATTGACGTGATTTAAAACTAATCGTCTAGTAGTTATCCTTAAAGAGTATTTTTCAATCCGATGTGTATCCACCAGTGTAGAGGGAATCGGATTCAAAAATACTTTTCTTTTAATCATATGATTTCATTAATGCTAGGCAAACAAATTGGGTAGAGATGCTTTGAGTTTAACATTAGGAAACTTAATGAACGGCTTAATGGTTACTGGAAATACACTCAAAATAACTGCGATTCATCACACTCCGTTCAATACTTAATTAAGAATACGAACGAGCCCAAAAGCTACTGATTCTGGTTCACATAACAACTGATTGGAAAATACTTACCATCGTAAAGTCATTAAATTAAGCAATAGCTATGACCTAAATCACGTGATTATATCTCCAAAATTATAGCATGGGTGTATCAAATTTACTGAAGATAAACTTTCTACTTGCTTTCTTTCAAAATTGGCCAATGAAAAATCGGAAATTCCTTCACGTCAAACAATACCTCGTAGGAAGAATGAAATCATGCTAATTACTGCCCAACTAAGCAAAATAGTGTTAAATCAGGAAGAAAGAAATGACGAACCCGGACGAAATCATGCGAATGAATTACGTTGTAATTGGTCAGATAAATATTTATGGAATAACTCAGGTCAGATGCACAGTAGAGGACAGCGTAGAGTTTTCGTATTCCCAACATCGCCTGATATCAGCGTAAGTGAATCGAAAAGTATTCAGTGAAATGTAAGAGGAAGATGAGACATATTGGCCAGCACAGAATTCAGCGTCTCTAGCGGTGCTGCACATATTGCATACGCACCAGAGACACAAGTGCAGGCGGGCGCTCTTCTCTCGCGTGACGAGGAAAGACGCCATATGGCCTTATCTCCTTCTCACTCCTTCCTACGCCCCGCGTTCCCCTCCACCAGAGACTGTTTCGAGGCAAATTTTCAAACATTTGTGCATTTGGGTAAACCGTTTCCTTTGTCTTACTCGTCCAAGATGTCACCCAAACAGGATAATCTGCTGTGCACCTGACACAATCCCGCGAAATTCCATCTTCTGCAGCCAACTGAATGAAATAACAGAACCTTCACGTCCCTCGGAGTTTTACCACCTTGCCCTTGGTTTATCTTGCCGTTGTGTGTCCATGATTCACGCATCTTTGGCAGCAATGAAGATTGTTCAGAAACAGTGCTTCGTTTGCACGGATCGACCCTTTTATAAAGAACCCTTTCATTCAAAGTATCTTCTCTCACGAGAAGTATAATTTCCCCTATAACGCTAAGGCATTTTACCAAGGGTTTCACACAATCGAGTATTTATATTTTTTGAACGCGAAATGATATGCTGAAATGGGAGCAGAGTATTAATTTGATTTTAGGGTGAAATCATGCATACTTGCATACTGTGAAGGAGTTGTGCACAGGATTGCCACGTTTCAGTCTGCGTAGCATTATTGGCATCTTGTAAAAGCTACGGGTTGCAGTTGCTCAAATGAATGAACTAATGGGCGTAAATAGTTCCTGCTCTATTTCCATGCATTCAGCCTTGCAATATCACTTATTTTCACCGTTCATAGCATGATAAAAGGACAACATATAATTCAAATACTATCTACAGTTCCTAAACGTAAAATGTACGGCACAGAAATCTACAGTTCCTAAACGTAAAAACGTAAAATACGGAACAAATCTGCAGTTCCTAAACGTTAAAACGTTCCTAAATGTACGGCAACGCTGCTGGCGTCGATGCGTATTCTTTGGGTTTATTTGCAGTTTACACTGTTGTATCATATTGTGAACTCCCCTTCGAAACCCGTTTGCGTCCACATGCATTTCCACTGATTAATCCTCTCCATTAAGTTTGCAGCCCATGTAATATTGGCAACGAAAATTTCAACAACACTTTATATGAGCCACGAGTTCACGTGCAGCATGTAAAGCTTTTGATATTCATTAATTCATAATCTATCAATGCACTCATGTGAATAAAATCTGGTTCAAACTGCGCCATCAAATACCTCGTACAAAATAATTTTGTCCTTACAATAAAGATAGGCAAACAAAATGTGAGCCCATTTGCACATTTGGGATACATGGATAATTTAGTTAATAGATTTTCTGTGGGCGAAGAAAGAGGATGAAGAAACCAGGGTAAGGCTTAGTCTACCACAGAAGGTAAAGGCCTTCGAGTCATAAGTTAAAGGACATCCTAAAGTACGATCCTACGGTTATCAATTTAGATTTCCAACTCAACGTAGAGCTGCATTAAGGAGACCTTAAGCCTTTTTTTTTTACTGACACAGCATTTCAATTTACAGTGATTACCATTATCCTGAAAAGCACTCACTATTTGATTTATTTTTACAAATAAATGTCACGAAGAAGTAATGAGAGCATTTGGGAGCATTTTTCAATTCCAAATGCTGAGGGTATATTAAAATAATTTCGGGACAAGAATGCCTCCAGTGATCATTCAACAGAGGAAAGAATTGATGCATACTTAGTCATCCTCCAAACCTTCCCATCTCCTTGGTCACAGCCCTTCCCCGGATTTGTCATCATCCTCATTAATTCTTTCGTGGTTTAAACACCACCAGATCAACGAGTGGGTAATGATGATGCATGGTCCATCTTCGCATTTTTTTTACTAAATCTCCGCTTAAATGTGGTGAGAAATTTAACACATCAATCAGCTAATGCATAGACGAAACTTGATAAAAAAAGGCATTACGTCCATGAATAAATCATTTTTAAAGCGTACCATGAAATATTCTTCTGATTTGAGACCCGTAATTATTTGCATAGAGCTAAGGTCCCGAAGAAGAGTTTCAACAATGAATTTATTGACAATTTCTTACTGAACAGCTTATTATTTACTTAATTTCCAATTAACATACATTTTTCTGCGTTTACAATACACATTGATGCTGTAAACATAAAAATCACTGCTAGCGATATTAAAACTTAAGTAATTTCGTTAAATTAGAGTAACGTTACGAAAGTGTATGGTTTATTTATCTTACAAAATTTTTGTTCCCTTTTTCTACCATTCGTCTTTCACGTCCACCATCTTAACTCGATGAGTTAAATAGGCGTAGGGTTAGGACAGCTATATAATGCTTCTCACCATTATTATGGAAGAAAATTAGCTTATTTTTTTAAAAGGTCGTAAAACATGCCCCTTGGATCTTAAAAGAGCCATAGAGCCTTGATTTAAACTTTGAGCATGAAATATAAATAATTTGACAATGGGAAGGTAGACTGATGAGTAACTATTGTATTTAAGAGTACCTCAGGGAGAAATATACCATAATTGATAGTTTAAGTTTATAAAACAGAAGATAGCATCATCCAATTCTCCTGATATTCTTATAATCTCGTAATAAGGATTTAAAATCAATCACTACTAAAAGTACACAAAGTCACCGATTTATCGGTAGCTTATTCCAAAAATCAGATCACTCGTAACATCTCTTTCTATCCTCGATTATCCATCATCCTACCCCATATTTACTTGAGACATTTTATCTTTAATATACCGGATTTCATTGGCACTTTTTCCCAATCGAATTTATTACCGAAGAATCCTACATGATTCATACTCTACGTTCGGGCTTTCAAATGCAAAATTACACATTGCTTATTAAATTTAAACCAAAAATACATGTTTAATGTGTTTTTCAAATATAATAACGTGATTTAGGTCATAGATATTGCTTCATTTAAAGTTTTTCAGGTGACTTATTTTCATTTACTAATGCGTGGGCAGTTAATTGTGATAATATTTCTGATTAAATTATTAATCCCAATTCTCTGAACATAATGAACAGCAGTTCATATCAAGTGAAAGTGAGCGCACATTTTAAATCAATTTTTAACCCCATCTCTGACACCATTTCGAAGCGTAGGCATAATCCTGTGAGAGAAAATCACATTCCGGGGGCGTCATTTTCTTGTATTCATATTCTAGGACAGCAGAAATACGATAAAAAAAGGCTGGAAATGAGAGCGAATGTTCTTCAACGGAGATATCAGTTTATATTTCATAAATGGAATTTCAGTATTATTTTGATGTGAATGCGGGTGGACAGCCCTAGTGGAGAGGTATTTAGAATTAAATTACAATAGTTTTCGTCTTTTGATGATTTCAAGGAGAGGCCTGAATTACTTGATTGAAAAGAGCTAAGGAGTTTCTCAGCTCATGAATGGATTGGAGGGGCAGGAGACGAATCTCAAATCGAAATTCTAGTAATGTTTCAGAGCACCTAAATAATGCTGATAGACGTAAGTGACATTTCAAAATAAAATTCGCGAGCATCCTCATTCTCCCACTGCTGACGCATAATCCCAGGAGACGGTAATAGAGCGGGAAGGAAAGGGATCCAGTTATTACCAGTACTCTTTAATATGCCGAGTGACCAGCGATGGGCAAAGCAAGAAATAAGTAGTCAGTAGAATAGCCCAGGCAAAATGGGCTCTATAACCAAAGAAGACTCTACTTACAGTTGGAGGTTAGTTATTCAGGGGAGGCGACCGACAGCTGAGGTCATTTGCGGAATTATGATTGGTGGGTAATTGGGTAATGGTAGGAGTTTTCAGGAAACGGAGGAAGGGTGGAGAAAAACCCGGCGCCGGCATTAGCCTACTCTTAACGAAAGGCGCCAAGGGGAACACGGCTTAACGTCCCATCCGACGGATGGAGTACTGAACTTGAAATGCCATCCACTAGGCACTCAAGTGGGGACCGGTTGTACTGAAAAATCCGCCACTGCCGGGAACCGAACCGGGCCCTCGGGATGGGAGGCCAGCAGTCTAGCCACCACACCAACCCGATCCCCTTTTTACCATGCATTCAAAAGAAACTCTTACGAGGAGTGGAAGGACCTTGGCGTAGATATTAGTGTGAGAGAACAGGTGATAAAGTTGGTAGTATTTACAGGTTAGTTAGCCAGTCAAATGACAAATTAGTGGTCCTACTACATAAAAACATTGCAGGAACCACCACTACCACGGAGCTCCACCCGGAGGTCTGGTTCATGACGGCGTTCACCTAAGCTCAACGGGATTGACAATTCACAGAGTCAGGGTTGGTGCGCCTGCCCCGTCCTCTAATCCCTCTGTGCTTTCCCATAGTACCCACAGATCCCATATGGTGCCCAGAAAATAACGCAATATGGTGTAACTGTACCTGCCCAAAAGATCTCGCGAAATCGAATCCGGGACCTTTGGTAAATTGCTCTACACTCTAACCACCGGGCTATCCCTTCATCTGCATGATAGAGTCAATCCAAAGGTGCAGATTGAAGATTTGTCACGAGGAAACTTTATGTCATACAATTTATGGAGAAGAGAAACCTATGGTACCCTTAAAATTAGGGCTAAACTGGAGGTGAGAGAAAAGTTCTTTTCTTTCATTTACGCACTGGAGAATAATGGGCAAAGTACCTGCGATACTGCATGTAGAATAGCATCAGCAGATGAGAAGGAATCAATACGGAAAACTGATAATACGGCCCCTTAGAAAGGAATTGATGAAAAGAGAGAGAAGAGCAATCAATTGATGAAGGTCTTGTTTGGTTTTCCATGATTGGATGTATGAACACATCGTAGTGAATTTCCACGCAATTTATTCAATACTAGGATTGCACAGCGAGTTTCGATAGTTTCGCCATCTGCAGGCAGATTGTATTCATTGGATATTTACTACGACGATCTTATATCAAATCAAAGATTGTGAAACAATTTGATATGGAACGCTGCATTGTACGGTGCTGAAACCAGGAAATGAAATAAAATCAAAAATAAAATAGTGGCATTCAAGTTTTAGATATAAAGAAGGATGAGCATATAAGATTAATAGACAGGAAGACCAATGAGGAAGTCCTTGGAATGGATGGGGGAAAAGTATGCTGGATGGAACAAGTGATAAATGGCCATGTCTAACATAAGACCTTGATAAAGAGAAAATTAGGCAAGAGGTGAGGGAATGGACTTCTTAAGATGAAACAAGGTACGAAGTAAGCAGAGGTAAAGGAGAGCAGGTGAAACATGGGTGTATTTGGCTGCAAGGTGCATGAATACGTGTCTAATACCTATTCAGGACTACCATTTTCGACAGAACTTCAACAATAAAATTAGAGCTAAATCGAGAAACAATGTGATGTGTACGAATCCGAGCTCCCCAAATAAATTCCTGCTCTTTGTTTAATGTGTGGTAAGAGGTCTCCAACCCGTCTAACCATCATTAAGAAATCAATGCTGGTCGTATTTGAAATCTAGTACTTGGTTATTAACATGTTAGGTATCACATTCATGAAGTAACTAATGAAAACGAGTCCATGCGCGGGAGAGGAAGAAACGGACAACTACGGAAGATAGCAACAAGCGTTTTCACGGAAGCAATAAATCTTACAAGAGAACAAGATTCGAAAATTTTCAACTTCAATAAATGTAAAATAGAGCATATTTTTTAGCCGGTACGGTTTTATTTGCTAGGAGTTTATACCATAGAAATAATGCTAGACGTGGATTTCCATTGATCTGTTTTGCCCTCGTTAACCGGCGAGATACAGAAGCAAACATCTATAATGACATGGTTAAGGAAGTATGCATAATTATGACAGGCCGTTAATTGCTCAAGTTTCTCATTCCCATTGCAATTTCGAGTAAAAAAATTCATTGAAGACCAAAAGTTCCAAGAAGAATGGGTAAATAGAAAATCTCTCTTCATGATGATAACTTATTGACAATAGCAGTTTAACCCCATTTATAATTCTTAAATTTTGGTCAGCAGGCAAGAATATTGAGTTAATGAACGATGAAACATAAGGTAAAATATATTGGGGATCAATTATCTAATATTGTGCCTTCAAATCAAAATAATCAATCGGATTGTGTTGGCATGATGGTTAGAGTACTGCTCTCTCCACGCTTCCTCCACCCCCCAAAATTCCCCATCTCAAGGGCCTAGATCCGGATCCCAGCAGTGGCAGAGATTTTTCAATGGTACATCGGTCCCCAATTGCTGCTATGCCTGGCTAGCACGCCAGGTTCAGTAGTTTGTCCGTCGGATGGGACGTTAAATTATGGACTCCTTGGCGCATTTAATTGATAACAAGGTGATACCGACGACAGGTTTCTCTTCGCCCTACCTCCACCCCCACAATTTCCTACCTCTGTCCATTTACCAATCTATAGTAAATGACGTAAATGATCTTAGCTTTCGGTCGCGTCTCGAATAATCGCTACTGCACTAAAATCCATGTGTACGGAGTGCATGCACAGTAGCTAAGTCGACTTAGATACGGAGATCTCCACAGAGGAAAAAATAACCCACCGTGACCGGAATGATCTTTTCTATCTTTCTATTGTGAAAACCTCCTCTCTTGGGATCACCGTTTGTGGACGACCTAGCAATATTTTGCAGGTCGTCGAAACTTATCAGCGCTGCTAGAGTGACTCAGCTGGCTCTGAACAGACTCGAGAGCTGGTCCCAGAGAAATGGATATAAGTTTTCGACGGAAAAGTGCAAATGCGTTCATTTTTATCGTGTAAGAGGAGCCTACATCAGCACTTTTACTTGGTGGTAGACATTTACCATACGTGAAGTCAGTTCGATTCCTTGGCATGACATTGGACTACCGACTCAGCTACCGTGATCACATATAGAGTTTAAGGGATAAAAGTCTACGGACTCTAAATATTTTAAAGTTGTTAAATCACTCATCTTGGGGTTGGAATTGCTCCTTAAAGATTTTTCACGGCCAGCTCGCAATCTCTGAATTTGACCCGGAGCCTGGTACTCCGAGACCTGGTCCCTGGGGAATGTTTTCCCTACGTAGAGCACATCTGACGCTCGATGATGGTCAATAATTGAATCACCTGAAACATTTTATTGTTTCCCTTCCAAATGGCTTATCACAACGGTTGCACCTGAGGCGCTACCACATATATACATACCACATACCACACACCGCTACACTGGGGTCTTCGATGGCTTTGTTATTAGAAAACGATCGCGAAACAAGAAATACTATCGAAATTTTGCGACGAAAAAAAAAACATCTTGGGCTCAAAACTTTGGGCTACCAATAATGGAGCCCGGACGTAACGGAGGCGTATTAATTGACCTACGGCAAGGAGGGGAGACATCGCCGTCACGACGCACATCGTCGCTACTGCAGGCACGCCGCCTCTTCGCGCGACGCGCCCGGGAGGAGGGGCGGCGAGGCAGCGAAGGCATCCGGGTGCGTCGTCGTAAAGGCCGCCGCGAGAATGAATACAAATGGTCCAAAGGCGGTGGCGCAAGGCTTTTATGGGGAGAGGAGAAGAGAAATGGAGAGTCAAGATGCAAGGCCGCCGCGCCAGGAGCAAAAACACCCGTGGGACATAATACGGACAACCATTCGATTTCGATCTTGCAGAATCTCATTCCGATGCTTGGTGGGAAAATATTGGGAAAGAGCGGAAGGATAAACAATTGTCTCGGATGATTTGTTCAGATGGAAATTGACGTTTACTACAGTTACTCGGGACGAAGGGTAGTTACACCACTACGTGATAGTTGTACTGAGGATGCTGAACGGACCCCACCTTATCACAGAAGAAATTCAATTTACGAACAGAAGAATTGAAACGATGAAAATTGACGTTCATCACAATTGCTCGGGTCGAAGGGCAGTTACACTACCACGTGACAACTATACTTGAATTACTGAGGGAACCTCACTTTATCAAAGAAGAAATTCAATTTACGAATAGAACAATTGCAGTATTGAAAGCTATCACTATTTTCTTGGGAAATCGTATACAAACAATATTAATATTTTTTTTTCAATTTTACAAAAGAGAATTAAATTCCCAATAACCACAATTCTTATTTATCTACGACACCATGAGTACAATTTGCATGCATAAATTTCATATTACATTTATGTACATGTACCATTCCCATAGCTAAGACTGTCATGACCACGGCTTCTTCATATCCGGTTGTGGTCGCCATTTTAATTGTTTTTGTTATTTTTTCGTATTACATTCATTCGTCTCTTTTGGACCAATTCATTGCACCGAGGGAAACACCACTTTATTTTCATCCAAAATTTGTAAGTAATGCGTTTGGATAAAAAATTCCGACCCAAGTATTGTATTGACATTTTGCCTTGGGGCTTTCTACCCAATATTTGTCAGTCCTACGTCCAACTTTGTTCAAGTTTCAGACCAAGAAACTGAACCGATACACGTGTTCTATAATAACCCCTCTACTTATACTTGTTTCTCGTATCATATTTACCTTGGAAATATCGTCACTGTTCTGTTTTTAGTATTAACCATCACCCGCTATCCATCGTTCTGAATTCCCAACGCGTCAGCCAGTGACTGCAGTCTCTCTGGGTACTGGCTAACAAGTGCCCGAGAATAAATCTGACCGATTTTGGAGGCCCTCTTTCAACCTTAATACCTGCATCTAGCTCTTCCCATGCCTCTCTAACCATTCCTTTATCACAAATGTTAAGTTTTGGAAGTCTATCGTATTTCATGCTCTAAAACTGCCAGGTAAGATAAGGTCTTTAGGAAGGGACAATCACATCATCCATGAATTGGGAGGGATACGACCCCGCGACCTTTGGGTTGCCTGGCCAGCGGTTTACCGACCAGGTGTGGAGTCACGGATGCATCTTCCGCGTTATCGCAATCTTGATCGTTAACGCTTTCCCCCTAGAGTAGCAAAGGGTTAGCTATAACCGTCTATAACATTCGCTCCACTGATTGTGATAAGCGATTTGAAGTGCTGTGCGAGAAATGAAGAACGGAGATCACGTTCTCTCTGACATAAGTTAAATAAAAAAATAACGATAAAGCTAGCGCACGCCTTATGAAGATCCAAGATCGAGGCCCAGGTTATCATGGCCCGCGGCGTCTCCTTCCGTTTAGAGTGGAGTAATAAATCAAGACAAAATCATCATGTCAAATTTATCTCTCCATTAATGCTGTAAAGAATTCAATCGAAAATCTGCCATGCATTTATTCTATTACTATCATCTCACTCTTCCAAGTACTTGATTCATCCACGCTTTTGTTTGCCTTATCAATTCGTTCGGCAAGTATCCACCTTACTCCTTAAACGGTGAATCACCTTATTGTTCTCTAGTCTAAAATTCTACCATTTTCCTGTTTGACTAAGACCATCGAATAGGATCGTTTTGGTGGAAAGAACACTGTTTTCCATTCCGGGGTCGGAGTTCAAACCCCGCCAATGTCAACGATTTATCAGTATTCTTCTGTCTTTCCGTTAGTACCATGCAGAGGACAATGTAAGAGAAGAACACCAATCATCACATAGAAAGCTGAACAATACTCAAGAGGGGCTTTCGTGAAGACTGGAAAGACATCTCAGGAAAGCGCAATTGCCACAATTTTACTCATATTCATTAATGCCTTAAGCGCCATTATAAGGTGTCCCCTTCTGTTTACGAGCTTTTATTATCAATGTATTCGCAGAGATGATGATGACCAAGCGGTAACAAAGGACTAAGAAATAATCCCTAACTGATTCTTAACCTAGCAACTTGAATTTGATTTGAAATAATCCATACTAATAAATTTTTGGACTACTTAACCCCAAACACTCACTCGATCACAAAAATACGTTAGTGATCGTAGAGTAGATTAACTTAAAGCGCGTCCCTATCACTCAAGGTCTCCTGGAGTAAACAAATCCTGGAGATTAATCACCAAACATACTGTGATTAGGATTCGTAAACAGGGTTTCGGGTAAAGATGTTGATAAAGATAGATAACCGTTCCACTTATCCCTCCAAGGCCACAATTAGATCACGTCGCCAGTGTGTGAGATCCTTACGAGGTAGCCGTGATTATGGAATAATAATTGCATAGTGTGCATAAAAGTTAGGCGAGGTTTGTAAAGGGTCGCTATGATAATAATGTTTGTGTCACAGGCCTATTAAAGTGATTCAAGAGGGACTCGCAGCCATACCGCTGGTCATCATAAAAACTGAATATTTCAAGAGAATGCGGAGCTAGAGAGTTTCCCGGATAGACAAGTTGAAAATTCCTTCATATTGTGGGTGAATTGATTACGAAAATTACACTAGATCGCTCTTCCTTAGTTCCATAGAAATTCTAACTTTACTTAATAACCTACCATCCCTTTATGACGCCAAAGAACTCAGCCGTAGATTTCATTCCTCAAACTTAGCGATTACAACCGAATACCTAAGCCAATATACTTCCCTATTGACCCATGAAGTGCGTCAACAATATAAATTCATTTCATTTTTTCTCACTAAGCCAAGACTAGGAGGGTCAGGACCGTGACAGCACGCGGACTCAAATGATCCAGCAGTGGGACAGGAATGAAGGATGCTTCTCTGATTTGGAGAGAATGGATGAGAATACAGAATTGATACGGACAAATAACTTATCACATGCATGCGAGTTGAGTAGATTTCGGGCTTCGATGAATGTCATCGAAAATAATCTCGAAATGGAAAAAATTACGAGCCCTACGGATAAAAGCTCATTCATGAAGCAATTAATAAATATCACAGAGGCTAATAAGCTTTGAAAGAATTGGACAGACTTGGAGATTTCACTAGAGTATGCGATTCCTAATCCAGGTCAATAAAATTGATTTCCTTCACCGAACGGTACTCATAAAGGATCGACATTAATGTTTAGATTAGAGAAAACATTGAGCGTATATGCATATATCTGATGCATCATAACAATATGATACGTTTTGTTTGCTGAGTAAATACAATGTAAATTAATATTAAAAATAGCAAAATTTTAAATACTAATAGACTCCTTCTCCTACGCATAATACTTCAATGATACGAAAAAATGTTTAAATACCCCTTATTTTCTCGATATCATTACTTACGCTAATTGCAGACCTATAATATTGGTGAATCAGTGTCTTCAAAATAAGGCACGTCTAGTAGTACCATATATTACTCGCTCCTGATACAGTTTGCTAGCAGTGCGAATAATTTGTAATAATACCCACAATCACACATATCTTTTTACCCTTAGATTACCCTCAATATGTTGCGTCCACTTCTTTGATGTCTGCATATTTCATTATGCCTACCAAGAGATAAAAAATCCATGGTTTTCCATGCATTTTTATTTAAAAATATTTTAGGTAGTGAGTCCAAAAGTTTCAGAGTTCACGATTTACAAAACGTCAGCTTACTCTAAGTTTTCCAGGGTTGGTTGGTTATTCAGGGGAGGCGACCGACAGCTGAGGTCATTTGCGCCATTTAGGATAGGAGGTTAATTGGGTAATGGTTGGAGTTTTTAGGGAACGGAGGAAGGCCGCGTAGGGAAAGAAACCCGGCGCCGGCATTAGCCTACTCTTTACGAAAGGTGCCAAGGGGACCACGTCTTAACGTCCCATCCGACGGACGTCGAACGAAGGAATCGAACCCGGGCCCTCGGGATGGGAGGCCAGTACTCTAGCTTCCACACCAACCCGATCCCCGGGGTTGATAAGGAATTACGCTGTCATTTATCTGAGCCTTACAACGCCCTTCGTTATAGCCCTGTTTAAAGCTTAACTTGATCATCCTTATTCTCATAACTGGTTGAAATTCAAAGGTATGGTTCTACCGTCGATGGTGGAAAGACATTACCCATGCAAATGAGTCCTCACCACAGACCTGAGTGAAAATAAAAGGAAGGCTGATCCGTCGATCACATCGGGACATAATGCATGCTGTTCAATAAGTAAGGGCGCCAATAAGGGGCGGAGTTGAGGACAAGTTTGTCTCGATTACGGTCGATTGATTGCCCTCTGCTGCACTGAGCGGTAAACACTTGCCGTGTGACTCGGGCGGCCGTGGCGCCGCGACGGGGGTGACGCCCACGCCGCAACGATGCCGACGCCGCATCACGACGACGGAATCGAATTACCCTCGCCCTTTCAGAGTCTCTAATTGCATTCTTATTACCGAGTTGACGAGCGATCCCGGCCGTGCCCTAGGAGTCCCGAGGTGAGGGAAACCTTGGCACTCGTGATGGGAAACGGTGAGCCGCCAAAGGCTATCTGCGCTCGCTAAACGATCGCCAAGCGATCGGGGAAAATGAGTCGGGAGATGAAATATATCCATCGCCCACTCCCAGTGTCCGCGAGGCCCATTTACTCTCACCTGCGTGAAACGCGTCCGTGAGCCACTGACGTAAAAGATGGGGATCTTCCGGGGATGGATTAACTTTCATAACATCGAAAAACAAGACTGCAGAGGTTTTTTTTACGCGCTCTAATCTGTGGTTTGTGCACAATATATTTGCCCCACTGGCCGTGCTCCTGATGTCCCATTAATATTTATTGGACCGCGCTTATGTCAAGGACGACTCCCCAGAGATAATGAACGCTCTGCCGACCACCCCACCAGAATCTCCCCTTATCTCCGGATCTTCTGCTTGGTGTCGCAACTTGCCCTCCAATTTTCTCCCGAATCACCGCGAATCATTTCACTCTCATCCCGCTGAACCTAGGAGCGGAGCTATTGAGGTCAACGAGGCGTGAGTGGGTGGCCCGTGCTCTTGAGTTTTGCGTCTCCTTCATGCCGAATGATACGATTGTTTCGGGGTCGGTTAATCATAACGTCACCTTGAGTGCTAAACGAGGGAGGCGAATGCCGCCTGAGGGACCATGGCAATGGATTCACACGAGGGACCATGGCACTGGATTCACACGAAGGTGGAGTCCAACGCGTGCGTGATTCTGGATTAGCGTGCTTCTCGGGGGTCACGAACATTCACACTCATGGCATTGTATTTCTCCTCGCAATTCACAACCTTATCAGAACTGTTTCATGGTGTATGAACAATTTAGATCCCCAATTCAGGACTCATTAATTCGAAATCACCAATAAACATATCACAACTAGCCTAAATCTGGGAAAGTTGCGTGAATGGGGAATATGCATGAAATTTGTTCCTCGAAGATTAATGATGTACTTGATGCGAAAGTTTCTCACCGATTTAAGTATACAAGCCAAATTTTTCTACGCCTACCACGAAGATTATTAAATGATATTAAAATGTTCCCGGAAATTGACAAAAGTCACGTGACCTGAAACGCCTTCTGACGTCACTGCACGGTATAGGTTCCATATTGCTACGGAGATAGACATTTATTTTTGAAAGAAAACGAAGTGAATATGTTGTTTTGAGGTTTTTAGCCGTTATCCGAACGAAACGATGACTGAAAAAATACTTAAAAAAGCACATTCCGACAATTTCCTTTGGATGAATCCCTTATGGCGGCGTTCTTCTTAAAAAAACCAGCGATTGCATAGACGTAGTAGAAATTCTTGGGCTCTAAGCAGGCATTATATAATTAATGGACGATTTGCTCATGAACATCCATACTACGTAAAAAAAATTGAAATACAATCGTTTATTGCATTAAACAAATGAGATAAATACATACGCTATCGCCAAGTATTCATTTAACAACTTACCTCCTCGCATAAACAGATAAACAACGCCCTTAGAGATACCGTGTAGTGACGTCATGCGATGACGTCGTGTTTTTAAGCTGCCGAAAAGGTAAAATTTTCGAAGAGTAATATCTTTGTTACACAACTTAATTCTACAGCGAAATTTTTGCCAAGCACATTTTAGTTAATAAACTTCACATTCAAAGAGTTAAAAAAATAGTGCATGTTCCCCATTAAGGGAAACATAGTAATACAATAAGGATTTAAGGTGCTTAACTGTGAATGATATACCGTGCCTTAAACAACAGTTTTGATGTGTATAAACAAATTGGAACCACAACTAAGGCCGCATTAATTCCTAATCACTAATATAAATATCACAAATGGCCTAACTCTGGGGAAGTTACGCGAATCAATGTGTGGTCGTGGAGTTCGAATATAAGGTGCTCTAACTGTAAAGGTGATGCCGCATCTTCTAATTGAACTCAATCGTAAGCCTGAACCTAAGGTAAACACAACATCCATGCTTATAATCCGCAGTCTTTCGATTGTCAGTGTGGATCTAGGGATAAATACAGCTTAAAATGTTTTCATGAGATGATACAACTGACTGTTGGCCGTATAACACGTAGGTAATGGAATCATTAAGTAACAATAAATGCCATTTTGTAACGAAAAATTCTCAAATGGTCATGTTCACAAAATAGCATATGCTAATGAAAGGATTGGGGAAATTTATTATCACAAAAATATAAACCATTAGCAAAGAAAATGATGAAAATCTTTAGAAAATTTCAAAATCAAAATACTGCGTTCTTGTTTAGGCACCGCAACTAATGTGGTGCTAATTGGTCATTTGTGTGAGATGCTACATGAAATACGGCAACAATATAATGACTTAATGGCGACAGAGTGGAGGAAAGGTTTACAATCAGTTTTTAATAGGTAAATTCATTACTCTCCTCCTTGTACAGCGTATACCTACATTCTCTTACCGTTCGTTCAAAGCACAACCGACCAGAGCACTAATCCGGACCATTACTGTCAATAAATGAAAAAAAAATGGATAGAGAAGTAACTAACGAAGATGTGTTACGTTGGGTAGGAGAAAAAATTGATTAAAATTCTTAAAAGACGACGGGAAAGTCGCATCGGATTCTTATTGAGAAATCATGGTCTGATGAAGACAGTCCTCGAGGAGATAGAAGAGCTGCGAAGAAGGGCCTTGGACGAGATATATGCAGTAAGTAACAAGAGATGAAAAGAGAATAAATATGTTAATAGGACGACACTTCGCAAAGGAATAATCTAGGGGAGAGCCGCGTGCAACAAGTTTTAGTATTTGTGAACAGTTAGTATTGGAGAGTGTCATTTGCTACCTCTGCCTGCATAAGCTACTAAAGTAGCATAAGTGCAACATAAATCAAACAAGTGTGGTGGTTTAATAGAGGCTTAAGGCGCTGTAATAGCTAAGGCTGAATAACAATTTCTAACCTCAGCTTAACCTATGTAAATTATATGACGTACGCCCCAGAAAGATTTAAATCCGTCCTTAGATTTAACAGACTCCTGGTCAATTGCAAATACCGACAAAAACTCGTAACATAAACGTATGTACATTAATATCCAATTTAATATTTCTTTGATTCTGGGATATTTCATTGACCCGTTAAACAATACTATGCAGATTTTTTAGAGGAAGAAATAAAAATTATGGCAAATTTTTATAGAAATGGAGATTATGGAAAATATTACAGGGTTTCGTGCGTTATTAATTAAGTAGAGAGAAGCAGTTCCTTGGGTTTTTGAAGGGATTCTCGTCGTCAATACTAAAGAGGATTCGCTGGAAGGAAACAATGAATACGTTGTCCGAGAACGAAATCCACGCAACCGTATCAAAGTGAAATACACAATTTTTGACTTAGCATGGGGAATGTGAAGTAAGGGAAATGGAATTTTAAAGTTATCTTAATTCATACTCAGTGGCTGTAAGTGTATTATCTTAAAATTTCGACGAAAAGGGAAAAGGAAGTCAAGCTTCAAGTGGATTGAGACGGGAGAAATACCTCTTTCAGAAAAGGGTACAACCAGCGCGATCGCGTGTGTTCGCGAGAATCATTTTGTTTAGCCAGCGCTGGAGACATTAAGTATCTCAGCATATGTGAAGAGAATATTGTGAATACGAGGTCCTTGCCTAAAAGCTCTCAGCGTTTCCTATTTATGTCCAATAACATTACGGTACTTCGCTAAATTGACGTAGCGTAGGAGCAACAATATCGTTAATAAAAATTATGACTATTACGCCCAAAAAGCCATCATCTACAACAATGGGCTATTTTTTCTCAAATCGAAGGTAAGTCCCTTGATTCACATACACGACTACGCCTAGTCTTTCATTAATATCGCCCTTCAGCGTTCCGTCAACGAGGTCGAAAGGACTAATTCACTGAAGGAAAGGGGAAATACCACTTTAGAAATGAGAGGAAAACAGGTGTTATCTCTTAGTTTACGAGTACTGGTGGTGAAAATTGCATTTTTTTTGTTCACTTATTGTCATAGAAACAAAACATGAATTTAGCCAATTTCCTTTAGCGCTCTCAGTTTTGTGGTCATTTCACTACAAACCCTATTTCCAGCTACTTTCAAAGTTCACGGTTTTTCACGCATCGTGTTTCATTGCTTGCATCATTCAATGTTTTTTCTTTAGACTGAATAAATAACTGAAAATTACCACTTGCAAATCCTGTCCAATCACATCAATCTCAGATAACATAGCTTTAATGAGATCACGAAGCATCATGAAGTTAATGTAAAATTGAGCTATCTTTAGCAGCTGTATGGTCACAATTAAAGTTGATATTAACTACTCCTGCCGGCCAAGGTAGCCAGGTTGTTAATACGCTGGCCTGGTGATCCAGAGGTAGTGGGTGCGAATCCCATCCAGGGCGTGGGCATTGTGATAGTCCTAGGATAAAATCTCAGATTATTCGCTGCACTCCAGTCGCTGGAGCACCTAAACCCCGAGACCACTAATAAAAATAATTTATTTTCGAAAGGCATAATTTACAAAAGCTTGCTGCGATAGAGAGTTTTAGCTTTTTTCACTGCGTGGCTACCATTGGCATATGAGCCTGGCTGTAGTCAATTAAGGAATTAAAAAGTCAAAATCAAAGTGCTGTGTAGCCCATTAATTTATATTTTCAACGAAATCAAACTATTTATTCTTCCTTTCACCCATCACTAAAATCGTCCCTCCAATTAATTATACCGTGGACAATATTTTGAGAATAATTAAACAAAATATTTGTTTCTAGTTTCCATATAATCCTTAATTTGAAAAGAAACAAAACGCCCATTCAGCTCCATTTAGAGGATGATAAATTCAAAAGTACTTGAACCAAAAAGTTACCTTTAATTTATTTCTCATACACAGATGCCTAAACTTTCGTTGCGGTCACATTTCTGTAATACGGAATCAGAGTAAGCTTTTTCAATAAAACATGAAACATTCAGCCAAATGTAACCTTTCATTTATCTCTGAATTATTCATAGGAACCAATAATTCATTTCTGGAACGCTTCTCGTGTTAAAAAAATGTTTAGAAGTAAAATAATTTCCGATGCACATGTATAGAAAATATTTTTACTACAATACATTCAAATCAAGTGAGAGATTCTGAGATTTATGATCATTATTATATTTATGATCAATATTATATTTATGATCAAGAGTTAACGTTCTACGCGTCATAATATCATTCTCACCAATAGACTAGAATTACGAGTCAATCTAAAAAAATTTTACATTCACCACAATTTTTGACATTCTAGTTCTCTTGGACAAATGCATAATTTAAATATGTATGGTGAAACACGGTCATGGTTAAGATTTTGCTAGGGGCATTAACGTTATCATTTGGCATAGAGATTCATCATGTATTTTGGTGTGTTATTCAGGGGAGGCTGAGGTCATTTGCGCCATTTAGGATAGGTGGGTAATTGGGTAATGTTAGGAGTTTTCAGGGAACGGAGCAAGGGTGGAGAGAAACCCGGCGTCGGCATTAGCCTAGTCTTAACGACAGGCGCCAAAGCGACCACGGCTTAACGTCGCATCCGATGGACGGAGTACTGAACCTGAAATGCCCTCCACTAGGCACTCAAGTAGGAACCGGTTTGCCACTGAAAAATCCGCCACTGCCGGGAATCGAACCCGGGCCCTCGAGATGGGAGGCCATTACTCTAGCCACCATACCAACCCGATCCCCTACGTATTTTTGCTTTCATAGAATACTTATTATTGCTAGGGAATTAGAACAAATAAACCAATCACATAGCCAAAGTTTCCTTGCATTGAAGAATTATGTCAATCTATCATTATATTTTATAATGATATCCTTTATATCTATATTTTTAGTTTTATATCTATAATTATATAATTATCTATTTCTCATCTACATCTACATAAAATCTTGCACGCCACCGTGAGAGTGTGGCAGGGGGTCAACCATCACCGGGCATGCATTTTAAACCATAAGGACAAATGCTAAGTTAGTAGCCCATAATATTCAGAATTTATTATCTCCTTTAATATATACTTAAGCTATGAAGTGTTTCCACAGAAAATTATACAATGAAAGCAACTACCACCTGAGTCGGTGGTATTCGAAAGTTATGTGTTAACGTTTTCCGTCATTCTTGCTCATAATTTCAAACAAATCCAACATATTCCCCTGCCATGTTGAAATATTCAGTTTTGACGATTACATGAACGTAAATTCATTGCTTTCCTCCAAGTTAAATATTTATAATTTAAAGTTAACAAACAACAATATCATGCGGCTGAACTTAAAACCACTGAGTACGTCCGCCGGGTTGCGGATGGTGGATCCACCCCTAGATACAGAGGTTAGCTGGGAGATAAGCCAGTTTACTCGTCGAATAAGCAGTCATGGGCAAAAAAGGCAATCCGAGGTGGCATCAATCTATCCCTGGGTAAGATTAAATCCCTTTAAATCATACAGAAACCTTTGATGATGCCGCGACTTGGCGACGGGAGGTCGCCAACAATTATGCATTACAACATCCGGAGGAGAGGGCAGCGCCTCTTCTTCATATCATTAAAGGTGGAGACCACAGTGGTCAATAAAACGGCACTCATTCATCTACAGGTGTGGTAACATTTGCTTCAACGGCTGTAGTACTGCGATGTGGAAGGGAAGGGAAAACCACCACATTATTATTCCGAGTCACAGCTATTCCAATCTTTTCTTTTTGTTAAAACATGATGAAACCTCTCGAGTAAAATATCCCAGGGGTAAAATAGTTCACCACTCAGATCTCCGGACGGGGATTACCCAAGTCGAGTGTGATAAACATTTTAGGGAAGGAACCTGGAACGTGAGATTACTTCGGACCTGCGGAAGACTGGAGAACCTGAAGGTGGAAATGCGAAGAATGGACCTCGGCGTACTAGGAATCAGGGAAATGAAGTGGCACGTAGAAGGAGACTTTAGGAGTGGAAGTTACAGCAGCTGATCTTTAAATGGCAATGCTAGAGATGGGATAATGCTCAGAAACAGCACCGAAATGCATGTGAAGAACTTCCTGCAGTATAATGAAAGGGTAATAATGGTGAAGATCAAGATCAAACCGAAAATATCACAGAAGTAATAAAACAGGTAAGAGGAGAAGATAGCGTAATTATTTTGGGAGATTGGAACGCTGCCGTCGGTGAAAGTGAAGAGGGGAGAAAATTGGAAAACATGGATGGAGAAACCAAAATGAAATGGCAGGAAGACAACTAGAATTTTGCACACTACACAAGCTAGTGGTTTTTAACACATTGTTTAAAATTACAACCGAAGAACATTCACGTGGAAAATTCCAGGAGACAAAATAGGATTTCAAATAGACTAAATTTTAGTGAAGCAGATATTTAGGAACCAGTTGAATGACTGCAAAGGATGATCTTTTATTGAAATTTTACAAGAACGTTTATTACCTAGGGGCAGATGTAGACAGTGACCACAACTTGATAATGATGCTAAAGATGCAACTTGAAAGTGATGATAAAGTGCCATGTAAAATGCAAAAAACTGAAGAAATTTGCGAAGAACATTTGGCAAGCAGAAAAATTGAAGGAGGTCCAATATCAGCTGGCATTTCAAAAGGCAAAGAGAAAAAACATAAAAGAAAAATCTAATTCAATTATCTTTACTGAATAACTCAACTTACAGACAGATTAAGGTAAAAAGAGATTTAATTTATAATAGCGACAAATCTTGTTTTTGTCTCTTCTGATTGAGAATTTCAAGTGTTGTGTAAACAAACTTACCCTCCTTTACAACTCATTGCTTTCTTTTCGTAATTTAAATTTACATTTAGATAATTACTTAATTATTTCAAACAAAAAGGACTGAAAAATCGGTAGAAAAGTTGGAAAAATATTAAAATTGGACTACAGAAAGACGAAAAATAAAATCTTGGAAGAAGTAAAGTTGTCAAGAAGAATCTATGAATCACGGATGAAGTATTAGACCAGATTAAAGAAAGAACAAGAATGCGAGAACTGAAGAAGGGGAACTTTCCTACAAAAATCGAACGAAATAAGTCGCAAAGCGAGGAAAGTTAGAGAAATATGGACGAAGGATCCATGCAAACATGTACAAAACAACATTGCTCTTGGAAAGGTGGATGCTGTCTATAGGACAGTGAGGATCTACTTCAAGGAACGGAGCGCAAGATGCAACGCCATAAGGGACAAGAATAGAGAAATGTGGATTGAAAATGAAGAAAAGTGAAGAGATGGAAAAAATATCTGGAAGAATTATACAACGGAAACAATCTCAACACGAAAGTAATCGAAGTGGTAAATGATGTCAAAAAGGATGGTATCCAAGACTCAATCTCAAGATCGGAATTGAACGAAGCAGTAAGAGACCTGCGGATGAATAAGACTTCTGAATTTGACGATATTCCGGCAGAGCTAATTAAAGTGCAGGAGAAGACACTTACCCATCCATTTGTAACATGTGTTCAACTGGAGAAATACCTTGGGATTTCGAGAAGTACATCATCATACCTATTCCCAAAAAGAGGAGATCATCTATAGTAGAAAACAACGAAAAGCAGAGGAGTTCCTGTATGAAGACCAATTTGGATTCAGGAAAAGTAAGAGTACAAGGGAAGCAATATTCACACTTAGGCTCCTCATAAGGAAGGAAATGGGGACGAACAAGCCGACGTTCACTGCGTTTATGGATTTGGAGAAGGCTTTTTAAAACGTGGATTGGAATTGGAATTAATGTTTACATCGAGAAAGCGATCAATGAAATTAAAGAGATGGCTTAAGGAGTGAATATCCACAGGGGAAAAATTAAAATGATGCAATGGGGGCGTTTACTCGGAACCGAAATCACAATTTTGTACACGAAATTGTTAGATGGAAACGAAAAAAGAAATTTAGTGAAAAAATTAATCTTGTAACCATAACCATTCACTCATAAATCAAAACTTAAAATAAGCAAAAGGTGACGCCCACCGAAAATGCTGCTGTGATAACATAGTCGTCACTTTCCTCCCGTCCTTGACTGCTCGTATGGGAAGGGGAGGGAGTGGAGGGGGATTCTCGGAAGGTCTGCTCGCACAGATGCTGTCGTAACTGCTCCTATTGGCAGAGTCAGCTGTGTCCCCCCCTTTGCGATAGGGCAAAGTAGCTTCGCGGGCTCAGTTGTGATTGGACGAAGTCGTTATACGTCAGAGGTTTCACCACACCCACTTTTCCGAAAGGGTTAAAAACATTACTTTTTCGACGCCTATAACTTGAGAAATAATTGAAGGATCAAAAAACGGAAAAATACGGGTCTTTTTATTTTACAAACTCTATCATATTCGGCAATAAAAAAAGTATGGTAAACGACCCCATTTGCCGATGACATAGCAGTCATAGCAGAGACAAAGAAGAATTTGATGAAGTTTCTAGTAACCATGGAAATGACAATGGCCAGATACAATCTGACGATCAATAAGAAGAAAATAAAGATATTAAATGTAGCAGGTAAGAAGAGGCCATGAACATTCATAAACTAGGAAATTTAAAACCTGAGGAGGGGAAAGTGTACTGTTACCCGGAATGCCGAGTTACTGGCGATAGACGAAGGAGGAAAGAAATAGGTAAAATCCTGGTAAAGAGGACATTCAACCAAAAGAAGAGTCCACTTACAGCTGTAATTACAAGCGTAAAATTA
Organism: Platycnemis pennipes; assembly: GCA_933228895.1. Lineage (NCBI taxonomy): Eukaryota > Metazoa > Arthropoda > Insecta > Odonata > Platycnemididae > Platycnemis > Platycnemis pennipes. Next base: position 84,050,303 of record OW121846.1, read on the forward strand.
ATGAAATAATTCATCAGAAATTACACCTGGTGGATGTGTCCTTATGGCAATGAGGTATGGACAATGACAGCAGCAGAGAAGTCAAGGGTACGAGCACTCGAAATGTGGTGCTACAGAAGAATGATGAAGAATAAATGGATCGACTGAGTGAGTAACGAGGACGTCCTCAGAAGCGTTGGAGAAAAGATATGTCTACCGAAAATCCTAAGAAGAAGCCGGGAAAACTTAATCGGCCACATCATGAATGTATGTGTTAGCTTTATCTACAACATCCCTAAATATAATCACATTAGTATAAATTACGAGAAAGCAAAACTACTCAAAGCTAAGACAAGAAGAACATACTTCATCGCAAATCTGACCCGTAAAATACTAATTATGAAAACACCCCAATACCTATGCGCACAATTTTCGTTCTCAGGAGAAATGGAACAAAGAGTTACACGCGCCCCCTTGGAAAACCTGCACTTACCACAACACCGAACTACATCTTACAGTAATTCATTCTTGGTACAGGCAACCCGCATCTGGAATACGTTACCATTGGAAATTAGAGTCGCACCTAACGGCAAATTCAAAGAACAATTGTACTTGTATTTGTTAAGTTATGAGAAATGGTGTAAGTTATTTTTTGCATATTACCAAGTGTACGATAAAATATATTCAAAATGTGTAAACTTAAAAGTTGCATCCAGGAAGCAATACTTATTGGAGTGGAGGTTGGTGCGATGGGTGTAGGTGACGAGGATTGTTATTCTTTGGAACCCCAGCCAACCGCTCACTCATTATTTAATATATGTCACTAATTATTGTTTTAATGGTCTTCAGTGATTTTTGGAAATGTAAGTGTGTAATTTTGTCGCTGAGATAGGGTATTTATGCCATAACTGTAACATATTTGAACCGAAAGTCCGAAGGACTAGGTTCTTGAAATATATATTATTCTATTCTATCATGAGATGTCCTGATGAAGATAATCGTCGAATGACAAGTTAACGGGAAGAACGGCAAAGAAAATTTCGTTCTAGATGTACAGAAAAAGTTATTAAGGATGTGAAACAGAAGAAATACGTAAATATGAAGAGATTAGCTGAAAGGAGGATTGAGTGGAGAGCTGCGTAATACCAATCTCAGGTTTGTTGACTGATGATGATAAGTATTTAAAAGGAATACTACGCAATTTCACGATCTTCAGTTATTTTTGGTGACCTATGGAGCATGGGAATACTTCCTTCCAGAATCCTTCGCAAGTATCCAAAATAGCATGGTTCTCCTATTTATAAAATGCTTAAAGAGGTGCAAGAGAGACGGGGAAGAATGGAGAGCTGTAGCCAGGATGGCTTACGATTTTAAAATCGTCAATGTCGAAGCTTGAATCTCAAGGGCAATACAGCAGAACTTCTGACTACAGTAACCTCACACATGGGAACCAGAAAAACAGGATAACTTATTGTCTTCGGCAGACAAACATGATTCTCGCCAAAAATGTGAAACGCGTTGATTTTCTGTGACTCACATTATTTTTTCAAAGTTACAGGCTGCTGAGCTTTGAGTAACTGCCGAGCATCTCTCGACCAAAATTTTAACGATTGGGAAACTAATACTATTTTTGGTGACACTGCAAAGTTCTTTCTGTCACACAAAGTAAAATGCCTGGTTCTAACAGACATTTTTACGCTGGTTTCAAATATTTACATCATCTTTTTCCTTCAGCCTTAGTTTTTGCGTAACACCCGGGAAATCCCAGATTATCGAATTTATTTCAATAGTTTGCGTAAAAAACCTTCACCCCTCCCATTCTGATTGTCTTAGAACCACGAATTAAAAGTCAAGGTATTGGCCATGATCTATGCTTAGGCAGCCGATACCATTTTCTCTCCTTGCATGTTCAGGGCCGAAAGCCCAGGGCTCATAAAAAAAACGATTTCTTCGAGTTTATGCACCACCGGCTAAGACTCCGCACGTGTTGGCCTTAAAATACTATTTATCGGAAAAAAAACTTCACTTAGATGAAGCTAGATGTGAGGAGGAACATTTCCCCACATTGGCCCCTGAGTATGAGAAGGTCAACTTCCTAATTTTGTGATTTCTTTCTAACTAGATTTGTGTGCGAGAGGTGTTTATTTCAAAGCATAAAATTTAAAAAATGTTGTTATACGAAAAAAAAGAAGTAAATTGCATGTTTAACAATTTCAAACTAGGAAAACATGCCTAAAAATATTTCCTTCCCAATTCCCTGCGTAACATTTTTCCTCGGGAACATCAAGTCGGACAGCATTGTAGCACTCCATTTGCCTAGATACCACTTTCCTATTTGTGAAATGTCCTGGTAAAAACGTTCACTGTGCTCGTCACCAACGGCGCTGAGTTAAATCGGGAATAAGTGCAAATGATAGTTCAAGAAATGCAGTCTAAATTATATGTTACATCCCATACGGTGGGTGGAATGATCTCAGGAGTTCATATACAATTTCGCGATAGTTCACAGTCTTTTGCTAGCTAACACGTTTTAGTAAAAACTCATAAAAGTCATGCCATTCTTCAGCGTAATTTAATTGAAAAAAGGTAATGGGTAAATTCCCCTTGATTATTAAATTTGGTATCCTACGATAATTCCTTCCTTAATTTCGACATCGCTGATCTTAAGGAAATTCTTTTGTAAGTACATGAATCCACGAGTTGATTTGTCCAAGGCTTTCACATGATATTTAATCATTCTCAAATAAATATGTAGAGGAGGTAGAGACACATTTTTCGGGTCAACTGGAGGAGCGCTTACCACATTCGTCTGTCCAGGCAATAGTGCATTGCGAGTCGCCCATTTTTTCAGAATAGTGTTCTTTCCTGTCTCTGATGTCCCACCCACATAGAAAGCAGCAAGTACGTGGAGGTTTCCTTGTACATTCCCTTTATATTTATTATCGTCAATAAGTATCAAAAGGAGTTTAAAGTTTTTGTATGTCTCCTTCAGGTTAACTGAGCAATAGGCACAGATGAAAAGTTTGTTCCAATGTGTAGAATAAATGTGTTTAGACTACCTTGAATCAATGAACATACGCCATTTATGTGCACTGTACTTATGACCATAAAATTCCATAACGGATGCTATATCATTACCAAAAACTTTGTCACCTTCGTGGGAGACGTAATCTAAAAATGCAATACGGCGGTCACGAAAAGCACTGACTTTCGTGTCGCGTCTGGACCATTACATTCTTTAAGCTAAATGCTTAAACTTTCGTTTAGGCAACTTCAAATCACACACAAGATCATTTTGATATCCTTGTGAAAAAATGAGGAGCTCCTTGGATGATCAGGGCTCTTGAAATGTTGCGTCAGCATACTGAGTTCCTTTATCTCCTTCCATACCTTCTCTGTGCTCGTCGCCAAAGTCATCTTCACTCAATGTCATATTTTGAAGAGGCTTTGGTACCGGCATTTATTCATTGTGGCATACATGTCTCAAACAAGATGGTACAGCTGTGTACAACGTGCTTTGTTTTTGAAGTGATTTCAGCTATTTTTGTGGAACAGAAGTAAGTCTGCTCTCTGATAAGTCGATTCTTTGGTGATTTTCCGCACCGTTCCCATCTACGAGTTACGAACAAATTTTGAGGTTTCAGGCGTGATAAGGTGGAAATGGAACATAAATGAACTTGAAAAATGAGCAACTTCTACAGAGAAAAATGTTTATTGCGACAGGGTTTCGTTTTTCGCAGAATCTTCAAATGCTGTCGGAAGCGGATGTTAGTTTAAGGCTTCATAGAAACATGTATAAAGGCCGTCGTACACGGTACAATTTCTTGTACAAGAACTTGTACAATGCGCAAATTGTATCGTGTACGAGGGGTTCGTACAATTTCTTATACAAGAAAGTAGATCATGCTCTATATTATTGGATGAAACCGTCCAAGATCCACTCAGTAGCTTCTGCGCATCACATGTGACGGTAGTGATGCGTTCGTTTAGTACTCGTAAGGTTGGTGTTCTGTTTACGATCACTTTTATTCCTGTAAATGTGGAAAAACTTCCATTTTTGTTGTACATATCGTGATATTCTTTGTTGCTTCCATATTATGATATTCTTCGTTGCTTCCATATTGTGATATTCGTCTGTCGCGTCGGAAGTGTTCTATTTCTCAAAAGATGAGTTGGACACACTGGCAAACATTAAACCTCAATGAAATTAAAGATGACGTTATTGAACCAAAAATAAATATATGCAACAAGCATAAACATGATGTTTGGACGATAAATGATGGGTTTCATGAGCTGATTAAAGAGTGCAAGTAAGCAATCGTAAAATTTCATTTTATAAATGCTAGGATTAATGGAGGCAAATCATTGCAACCCAGTAACTATGGCAGTATTTTCGAAATACTATCGTCATCGGATATCCCGATTCAGCTGTTGGACGGAAAACGATATCTGCGCATGTTATTGGAGCACAAATTGCATGAAAATCTTTGATCGTGTACGACCGTGAACCAACTTCTTGTACAATATCTTGGTCCAATCTCGCCGTTCAATTTATGGTACAAGATCTTGTACAAGAAATTGTATCGTGTACAACGGCCTTAAGAATTCCATGTACATATCCACACACTTTTTTTAACAATTATGTCTCCAGAACAGGTAAATACCTAGAGTAGAAAACAAAATCTCAGCGTTTTCAAGGAATTTTGAAAAAAATCAATAGCTTGTCACAAAAAACTGTGCTCGAAAGGAAAAAACGGATTTCAATTTCGAATTTAGCTCCAAAAACGTAGCGAAGAACACCTATCACATTCTTAGCGACAAAAATGTTGTTTACCAGTGTGATCAGCATGTGAATCCTGTGTGAAGACTAGATTAATGGGAAAGAGATGTTACATGACACTAAATGATTTTAAGAGCACCCGTTGCAACCAGTTTGAGGGTTAATTCCAGTCCGCCTCTCATCTCTACTGCGCCGAGATGGACTAGCTACATTCGCTATCACCACTAACCAATGACTTGAAATGTTTTCACTACCCTGGGATTAAGCATTATTATCACTTATGCCCCCTAGGGAAAATTTTTATTGATCACTAGACAGGCATTGAAACGTCCCCCTTGCAATTGATCGAAATACAATTCGTAATACATACTGAAGTTTCAGGCGTGATGCGGTGTAATAGATGCATCGCGGATGATCCGGTTGATGTGGTGGCAAGAGCACTGTCCTCCAATCCCAAGAGCCCGGGATTGATTTCCACCACGGGAAGATTTTTCTGTGCTATACAAGTCCCTAATCTAGCGCGCTGAGGAGAGCATTTCGAGTTCAGCACTCCGTCCGCAGGATGAGGCGTTTAAACATGGACCACAAGGCACCTATCGTTAAGAGCCGGCTAATGCCTACGCCGGGTTGCTCTCCACCCTTCCTCCGTTCCCTGAAAAAACCCTAACCCAAGCGAATCATTCACCTTTCCTAAAGTGATGCAAATAGCCACCGTTGCCATCTAGCTCACGTAAGAACACTATTTATCTCGAATTACCGAAATATAGCAATTTTCTACGACGCCGGTTCACAATGATTTACAATTTATTTCGATTCGGGTTTTATTGCCCATTATAATCCTTAATTCAACCTAACGATGAAGTTTTTAACATAAACACAAGACGTATTAAAATATATTCTTTGAGAAAAATTACCCATTTTAGATCATTCAAAAATGATAATCTAAATTGCACAAATGTAAAAAGCATTATCTAAATCTACACGATTCCCTGCAAGCCACCGCGAGGGTGTGTGGCACGGGGTGAAGATCACCAAGCATGCACTACTAACATGCAAACAAGCAACTATATTGTCTCATGCAACTTGATTGTTAGTATCTATAGTATAGTATTTAAGGGGTTAATACATGCATCATGCACTACAGAATACTTTAAAATATTTCCCCTACCTATCCCTTTGCTATGCTGCCTATTCTGTTCTCCTATAATACGGGGGAAAATTGCATTTTGAATCTATCGGTACGACAATCTATCTCTCTTATATTATTTTCAAACCGAATTCATTCGGATCCCATACACTGGCTGCATACTCAAGGTATCTGCACAGGTCAGGGGAAGATTCCGTTATTGCTTTCGGAAAAAGAAACCACGTTTCATCAATTTTAGCACAGAATAATTACAATGAAATATGGTTCTAATGAAAATTAAACATCGAAATAGAGAATACAGACCTACAACTTCCATTTTTCCAATCATGCAAAGAAATGCCAATGCTGAGTTCAAAAAATATCCTCGAGATAATTAGTGTTGGGCATGATAATATCAGTAAACCGACAGACCGGACGGGGATATCTCGTCATATAGCTTGAAAACGTCAATTAATATTTCATCAACGCCTCATCAACCTCAGTTTCCAACTCACCCATAAGGGAAATACAGGGCTACAGAATGACAAATATACACACAACCATTGGTTTAAAATGATTTGTTGAAGAAGCATGGAACGTAAATGGTGAAGTTTTATACACACATTCCAATTTTATAAAAACGTTGCCAAACTGCCAAGAAAGCGTACCAGTTGTTGGTAAAACATGGAAAACTGGCACTAGTTCATTAATTTCGTTGACAGTACCTTATATTCCGCTTCTCTGCCATTGCAGAACATTCATGATGCTAGAAATGAACAATAGCAAGAGCAAGATACAAAACGCTCCGCTCACATATATTCTCGGAAAACCAAGGTATTAATTTTAATGGACGATAATCAACATCCAATTGTTAGAAAATATGGTAAAGATTATCCCATTTTTAAAAAGTGACAGCTCTCCATCTTGTTAATCATTGAGGAGACGGTATCGAAATGAAACATCTACATCTACATCTACACGATACCCTGCAAGCCACCGCGAGGGTATGTGGCAGGGGGTGAAGATCACCAAGCATACACTACTAACATGCAAGCAAGCAACTAAAGGGTCTCATGCAACTAGATTGTTAGTATCTATAGTATTTGAGGGGTTAATACATGCATCATGCACTACAGAATACTCTAAAATATTTCCTCTACCTATCCCTTTCCTATGCTGCCTATTCTGTTCTCTTATAGTACGGGGGAAAAATGCCATTTTGAATCTATTAGTACGACAATCTATCTCTCTAATCTTATTTATCTGGTCGAATCTAGCATAATACGCTGGTGTTTTTAATATGTGCCTAACATCTTCAGTAAAGTTATCCGATTGAAATTTCTCCAATAGATTTAATCTGGACTTTAACCTATGCTCTGATAATGATTCCCACCCTAATTCTTGTATTAATTCTGATACACTACTCAACCTATCGTAACACCTTGAAACTCTTCCTGCACTTGAGCGTCTTGCTTATTCAGAGCCCGACGTACTTCGCAGCATTTAAATGGACATCGGGCATGCCCATCACGGATCGCTGTCCTGGTATTTTCAAATCCCCCCCGTCTGCCAATTCCCCCTCCACCGCACACGAACAGGTGGAGGTAGGCGCTTCGGAAAAAAAATCCTCGACGCGAAAAACCTTGCTTTCTCCATCACCCTAATAGAGAAGCCAACTTTCCGGTCGACCCAAATGTCACGCGGGAAGGAATTACATAGAATGAAGTCACTCATATCTGATGAATCAGTCACGAAGATAAGGCGAATACCTTTTGCCTCAAAGAATCTGCTCCTCGAATTTCGTCTTCTTTCCCCAACTTCTTGAGTCGTGCCCGGTCAGGGTTGTGCACGGCGATCGTAACGCTGGCGAAAGAAAGTGGCGAAGCGGAGAAGCTGGGTTGTCAGACGAGGTAAACTGGTTTTGCGCTCTGGGGAGAGATTAGTGAGGGGAAGGGGAAGACGGTGGAATGGGGAGTGGAAGCCGAGTGGGAGGGCTTGGGTGGAGACTTGAATAGGGGCGGAGGGAAGAGCGACAGAACGAGAAAGGCTGTGGAGAGGGTGGGAGGATTAGGTCAGATTAGATAAGATAATACAATAAAACCATCGCGCAAATTTTCTCCGAGAAACGTGACAATGAGACGCGACGTCATCGGCGTGCCACGGTAATTCAGGCGAACGTCATGAAGACCTCGGCGCGTCATGGGGCATTTAAATGCGTTTCCGTTAACTATCGACGTGTCCGACAGCCGCAAGGGCTCGCGGTGCGGGGAGCCCGAATGAACGTTTGTAGCCGAAAGAAGCGATTCCAGTGCATACATCCCATTAATAATCCCATGTTGTTTAAGCATCACCCTCAGCAGAAAAATCAGACCAGTTTTGGTTTCCCATTTCAGGCGCTGTCATTGCTTTTTATGATAATACATTAGTATTGCTTACACCCAAGTTTACGTTTTCAAGTGAACTACATTAAAGCCCGTTTCACACGATACTTGATCCAGCACAAGGTCTAGTAAACTCGCTAGTATGCTAGCTTTCCAGTGTCGTGTGAACAGAACTAGTATACTGGCTGGCAAGCATGCTAGCTAGTATACTCGCTGAGCTACTGGATTTCGTACTTGATGCGGTACTAGATTTCTAGTAGGACCTAGTAGCCCAGTAGCCATCGACCAATCAAGTCACGTTACTGGCGCTGTGCGATCTTCTCTTTTTTTAAATTTGTATGGAATAATATTGAATAACCGATTCATAGCAAGCACAAGGTCGATGATCGTGTGAAACCTCCCAGTACGGTTCCAATTATACTAGTTTCCGTCCTCAATATCAAGTAGTGGTTAGCACACTAGGTCTTGTGCTGGACCAAGTATCGTGTGAAACGGGCTTAAGTGAATTTAATTTTTTACGTTCAACTGGGGTGGGTTTATGGGTAAAATACTAATTTCCTTAGTCTATGCGTAACACTGTGTTCGATTCCCTAATATTTTCAACGTCCATTCACGGTACATTCAATTTCATTGACGACAAAGCGTATTACGACGTAACATCCGGGCTAAGACCTTGGATGGAGCTGTTAGATACGCATTCAGCATAATGAAGTCCACGCAAGCTCCGAATGGCCAAAAATTGAGACGAGAGGCCAGAAGAGCATGTTATGTGACAGCAGACAAAGATGAGCAATTTTCTTTTTTCTTCATGCACATGCCATGTCAGAGCAGTTGAGGAATCATGTGATAGCAAGCAAATTTGAGGAATTTTGAGCAGTAGTGCTAATATATTAAATATAGCTTATGTATAGCCTTATCTCAAGAAAATGCTTCGCCCACATTATGCTGACAAAAACTCCGAATTTGATAGTCGTTTCGGCTACGTGCGGAGGCGAAACTGATACTTTTCTATGGTGAGAAACGAGTTTCCATTAGACCACTGATAAAATATTTCCAATTTATTTCGGGGTCATTATAGTAAAAGCTCCTAATGTCTCTCTGGTCAGCCGGGTTGACGGATGATCACCTAATATGGAAGAACGAACATTAAAAGTGAAAGTTAGATAATAGCAATAAGCTACGTGGCGAGCTAAGTTGCAGCACTTTAGTATGATGCCCTTCACTAGAGAATAGAAGACATAAATGAAGCGAAAATGTTCGACTAAGGAGTAAAAAAAAGAATAATTTTGCCCCAAGAAACCGACTGATTGTGTATCAAGATCTCAGGCGACACGGTATGAAATAATATTTGGAGGAATGTTATAGCATGTTAAAGAGCGGTAAGTTTAAAGAAACAGACCTTAATTTAGAGGATCAAATGTAAATTAAAATTATTTAATGGTCATAAAATAAATTTTACGACACATGAGAATGTAGCCGTATCGATATTTGCTGAGCTGGTACCTGTATTTGGATTAAGTAATAACGGCTGTTCTATGTATACGTATCAAGATACATTGGCATTCATTTCCGTAGCGTGCAATTGAAATTTTTTCCGTAGTCAATCTTTCCGCATTTTGTTCAAAACGAGGGCATAACGAGATAAAGCTAATTCAGCTAGGATCCTGCGAGCATAAATTGCAGATATTTTGTTCATGTTCCTCAAAAAGAAAACTCCAATGAAGAGATGCGATGCAAATGTATTTCATCTCTTGTAGTTTCTGTGAGTTTGTAAAAATTCCTTTCATGAATTTCTATTTTTTTATCACCCAAGCGAAATAATATAAACAGAATTTTGACTATGGTTTTGAATTGCCAAATTTCTTCAAATTCCCTAGTCACGATAGCCAGGACAGTGGCAACCTCGAAGGTATTTTACCATTTTTGCGTAACAGTTTTAATCCTCGTCCATAATATATTTATTTTATTCAATAATTTAGGAGAGATTAGGGCATAATGTTTTAGCGTCAGACTGCTGCGAACTAGTTATAGTAAACTGAGACGGTGGTATGGCGGCGGGGTACTATCACTCAATTAACCGGTTAAAATGTCCGAAAACTTTGAATAAAAATATATTTATGCTTATTAATTCCGTGACTACTCGACAAAACAAGAGGGAAAGAGCAAAAACATTTCCCCCTCATTTACCAATGCCAGAAAGTAGATTAGACACTACATAACACGGGTGATAGCGAGGATGTGCCCAAAAGAATACTTAGCATTTCACTCCAAACTGCTAAAATGTTATACAGTGTCCTACAAACATATCATTTACTGGTTATAGAATAATACCACATCTGAGATAATATATAGGGCATTAAAACATATCAGAATGCCCCACAAAACACACCGGTTGAACCGGTATATCATCCACAATATAGGCGCAGCCTTGAAAAAGTTCGTCTACCAAACAACTGCGAGTAAAGATATACAATGCAAATAAAATGGTCCGTCTATGCCATCTTGGTTCTTACAGAAAGATTATAAACGAATTGATGAAAGTGCATGTATGCATAGAAATAGTGAAATATATTTCAACACTGTGCATCAAATATGTTATCACGATTTTATTTACATAATGGCTCCACGAAGTAGCCTCTGCTTATTCATTTCATGCATTATATGTTCCACAATTACATGGTCATAATTTAAACCATTCAACATTGAGGTTTTGCAATGTGACTACATATCTTTGAGCAGACCTTGCATTCCAATATCATTAATCATAAAATATTTTAATTCAGAAGCGTGATTCAGAAGAATAAGTAATATTCTCTAGTTTTGTTCCCTAAATGCACCTATTTTCGTCCATAGAGGGGTGCTAAGTTTGTGTGATTTTCTACCTGCAGCACTTATTTTGTACCGATTAAGCATGGAAGAATTTCACACACTGTGAGAACGGACATCGACAACGTGCGCTGATGACTAATTAATTGGGCCCAACGGCCGAGTGAAAGATCCACGCAACGCCAATGTCGGCTTGTTTTGGCACATCCGGGTGCAGCAACAAAACGATGCGACGTCCGGCATGCATAACATTTGACACTCACTCACTTGGCCACCCTTCCCACCCTCCCAGCGGAGGATGCCGCCCGTTGCTAAATACATTTGCTGCACTCTGATCGCGCCGACCTTGGGTGACTGGGGACACTGAGGCGTTTTATTTGGCCATTGTCGCCGCATACTTAGGAGAGGCGAACCGGAACCACCAGGTCCGGATGTCCATTTTGCATCAGTCAGTCATCTGGAGGTGTGCGGTGAGGCGATTGCCCTTTTCGTCATTGTCCCAGCGACTTAAAGCGTCCTCAAGCCTCAAAACCTTGTACTTACAACTACATAATACCCTGAAAGCCACCGTAAAGGTATGTGGCAGGGGGCGAATTCACACCAAAAACGCATTTCATATCATGCATAAAAAAGGATTAGTAATAGTGTACTAGTCTACTCAAGCCTCAAAACCTTGTACTTACATCTACATAATACCCTGAAAGCCACCGTAAAGGTATGTGGCAGGGGGCGAATTCACACCAAAAACGCATTTCATATCATGCATAAAAAAGGATTAGTAATAGTGTACTAGTCTACTCAAGCCTCAAAACCTTGTACTTACATCTACATAATACCCTGAAAGCCACCGTAAAGGTATGTGGCAGGGGGCGAATTCACACCAAAAACTCACTGCATATCATGCATAAAAAAGGGTTAGTAATAGTGTACTAGTCTAAAATTCAATTTTGAAATGATAAAAATAGCAAAGCAAGCATGTAATATCATGCTGTTAGTTGGGTTTGCTTAAAGTCCTTATACCAACCTGCAAATACCTATGCTATCCATTGATACACCCATATTGGATATATTTATCGCTATTCACATCCCTAACTGAACGAGGAAAAAAGGACATTTTGCATCTGTCATTTCGGCAATCAATTTCTCTAATTTTGTTTTTATGGTCCAGTCTACCATAGTAAGTTGGGGTTCGCAAAATATTTTTAACGTCATCAGTGAAAATATTATCATGGAATTTATTTAAGAGATTTAGTCTAAATTTCAACCTACGATCTGACAATGATTCCCATAAATTCCCATACTTAGTGGGGACGGTAATCGGTGGAGCGAATTCCTCGATGCAAACTGCTATAAGAGTGCTGCGTAATTGTCTCCATACGCCGTATATACTCGGGCATTGGTAAAAATCTGTAGAGTTGATCTGAGGTGATATACGAGATAGGCTGCCACATAATTTAAAAAAAATGATGCTATTTGAGCAAAAAAATTATAGTAAATAGAATAATCACTTGGTAAGATTCCACAAATTTATTTTACCACCGACCTAGGTTTCGATTGGTTGACAATCATTATCAAGGTGAGCGCGGAGAGTCCGCGAGCTCATTATATACCCACAAGGTGTTCACGTGATCCATGGGTTGGGGCAACTATGGGAAATGGGGGGGGGGAGCAGTAAATACTTGTGACTTGGCCGGATGAGGGGGGAGGGTTAAGGAGATGGGTCAAGTTAGGGAGGAGAGAAAAAGTAAGGTCAGGAAGGGAGAGTTGGAAGGGAGCATATATTCATTTAATAGGTGTACATTATTTCTGGTAGCAGACGCAAATATTATAGCAAAAAATTATACTTCACTCAACTGAGAGTGATTTGCAAGAGGACACCGCCATCAGCAGTAAACACTGCCAACAATTTCCCTTTCATAGTTTACTTTCATTTCTCTTCAGAATGTGACCTACTGCAATTGCATCCATGAGCCTCAAGTGAATTAAATGTGAAGGCATGAGATAGGTGGGTGACTGTTTTTCTCAGAGCAATTTGCGATGATAGCAATAAATAATGCAAAATTTATATAAAAAATTAACATCAGCACTTTCGCAAAATTTGATTTATGATGATAGCATCTATGCATATATTCCAATGAAACTGACTTGTACCATAAAGCTTAGGCAAATATAAAAATACTCAATAGCTACAGAACAACTTTTAAATTTTCGGAGGATATAAGTGCCTCTTTTCAAAGAAAATACATAGGAAAATTCTGCAATTCTCTACTATACTCTAATTTTGAAGGCTAGGTGGAAGTATTATCAGGCCCATGCTAACTCGAATTAGTAAGACAGCATTCTTACTTAATTTGAAACGAAGTGAAAATCAAACCTTTGAATCAAAGTACCAAAAAGAAAGGCAAAGGAAAGCTTGCAATCTCATCTTGCAATCAATGACTATTGCAATTCATTGATCGATTTTGATAAGCCCCTACTAGGGGTCTACCATAGTAATAGCCACAGTGAGCCCTTTTTAGAATAACTTGCCTCACGTAGTTTCAATTTAGAATGGCAACGATAACTCGATTCAATACAAATTATTGGAACATAAATTCTGATCTACAATCGGGCGATCTAGGATACTATTTTGGGGTTTTTAATTATTCAACTAAAAATACTGAGGGGTAACAAAGCAGAGAAACAACGCCCCATGTCTACCAATGAAGCCGTTATTATTAGTTAAGAACTTGATGAAGTAAACAACTGATTGTGGCAGTACGAAGAGCGTACTACATGCTCTTACTTTTTACCTATGAGAGAACAAAGAAAGAATTACAGTCCTAAATTATTCATTGCACAAATTTACGTTGAAATGGAATAATAAAGGCAGTCTATGCGATATTGGATTGCAAGATGTACTTCGTTGTTCCTCTGCTAGGTAGCTTTTGGAATTGAAATTAAAATTTCAGAATCAACAATGTGCAGGTAAACAAAGGTCTTCCACGGTTAAAGAAACTTGGGTAGAACCAAATTTCTAACGAATCAGGAAATGTCTATGACTTGGTAAAAATGTATTACTTACCTATTTAAAAGCGTAACGATAGAAAATATGCTTCAATAGGCGTCCGTGAGAGAGAAAGACGCCATACGCCAAATTAAAATATAGTGAGGGAACTGTTGGTGAGAAAATTCTCCAAATGATATTTGAGAAAGAAAGGCTATCATTTAATCTCCTGAGAGACTTTTCCGGGAATTGATGAATAATTTTGGTGGCTTTTACCAAAAAATGAAGCGCAATGTGAAATTTTATTTAAGTGATTTGCATTGGACAGTGCCACCCACCATACGGCAAATTGATCACTACGTGAAAATTAAATCCAATGAAATAAAACAATAATAATAACAAAATTTATAATTTATTTCACGAGGCGTCATTTTGGATTAGAGGCACTTTTATGCTGGGGACAACCTATGCGCGCAGCCCTGGCAATGCAAATGTTATCTTACTAGTTTAGGAATTTAAAAATCCACATGCTAAACAAACATTCATAAGAAAGGGCATGGTAATATTTTCTTAATTAATTTCTTGGAGATACCGTTAACTTGGAACATAAAGGTTTAATCAAGTAATAAGTCATGTTAAATTGGTCGTGCCAGAAGGAGAGGAATGAGAAAATTAGGCTCACAATTTTCTCTGAATCTGGTAGAAGCAGCAGAGGGTCGTAGTAGATGGTATCATGTCGAACACAATTAAAGTCAAATCGGGAGTTCCCCAGGGTAGCGTAATTGGCCCACTTCTATATCTATTATAAATTATAACTTTGGGTACTGCATTTAGTTAGTAAGTATACTGTATTTACGTATATACAGTTACTGTATTTAGTAGTATTTAGTTTAGTAAGCTTAGGCTTTTTGCAAAAAACGCAGTGGTGTACAGGGGTATGTGAAAAGAAGATGCTAGGGAATCACTTAGCAATTTAGATACAATTCAAGAGCAGTGCGACAAATGGGATCTAAACCAAATCTTAAAAAGTGTGCACCTATTAATTTTTGGAAGAGGAATAATTCGATAGAGCGATCCCATAGCATTAAGACAACAATTGAAAGCGTTGAATCCATAGGTACCAACTTAGAGCCAAGAGAAAGTTAGGATTTATTGTAAGAGTACTATGGAAATGTGACGAGAAGACAAAAGAACGATGTCACTTTTCACTAGTTAGGCCCCACCTTGAATATGCAGGCAGTAGATGGGACCCGAATTAATTAGCTTTGATCCAATAACTAGGCAGTGTGCAGCGTAGAGCAGCTAGGTTTGTCAAAAGTTATTTCGATAGGTTTGGTAGTGCATCAGAATTGATGGAACAATTACGTTGGGAATCATTGTCAGACCGTAGGTTAACGTACAGATTAAATCTCCCATTACAGATTAAATCTCGAGCAGAAATTTGAAACGGATAGATTTACTGAACGTGTTATACATATTAAAAGCCCCTGCGCATCATGCTAGATTTGACCAGATAAATAATATTAGAGAACTGTCGTACCTATAGATTCAAAATGTCATTTTTCTCGCTTACTATAAGAGAGCATAACAAGCAGCTTAGCAAAGGGATAGGCTGGTGAAATATTGTTACAGTAGTCTGAATGGTGTATGTATTAACATTACTAATTCATGCATGTTAGGTAAATACAGATAAATACATTTAGATAAATGTCATTATAACCAATAATCCCTGTTTTACTATGCAGATACTAGCCACCTAGCTACATGTAACTCTATCATCTAATATGTTTCCAATGTTATACCCTTGTTGCATGTCAATAATAGGTGATCTTCACTCCCTGCCACACACCCTCACGGAGGCTAGCAGGGTATTGCGTAGATGTAAGATGTACGGTTACAGGTATGGCCTAATTTTTACGACACTAATATTTCAGTTCTCTGCATGACGGGCACTCACTTCATTCAATACCGGTTATACCTGTGAGGTCAATATATCATCATGTCAAACTAAAATCGATCCTCCAATTCCCTAGCAAGTGCCGTGTACTATACATAAAACGTGCTAAAACGTGCGGGGAACCGCGGGCGGAGGCGCGAACGAAAATCTTTCATTAGCCTCGGAGGTGGCTGACGAGCGTGCAATTTGGACGCCGCTTGGGGGCGAAATGGATGGAGTTCCTCGCCTTGGCCGGGAAACTCCCCTTTGCTCGTCGCGAGAATCATAAAGGAATTATACTCGGCGGTGAGGGGTCTTGACGCACGCTCTTTGAGTGCATCTCCCGCTGACAATGGGAGAGCTCTCGGGCTGAAAATGGTCGGGAGTGCGACATCAATTGTGCACGGTAAGGTCATGGTAGGAAGAGAGACTGATAGCACCATAAAAGAAAATATGTTGCGGAGGAAAAAATAGGCCTCACTGGCTTTGTGGGTGGAATGATGACTGCCTAGCCCAGTTAACGTGAGTTCGGATCCCTCGACGAGCAAGGTTGTTTTTATAAGACGAGGCGACCCAGAGCTGAGAGTCATTTGCGCCGTTATATATTGGAAGAGGTCGAACTTTTAGGAGAGGAAGAATGGTGAAGAGATACCCGATGTCGGTATTAGGCCTCTCGAAACGAAAGTCGGCAAGTGGTCCACAGTCTCAGGTCCCATTTGACGGGCGTAGTACTGAAATTAAAGTTGACTCGAAATAACAACACTCGAATAGGGACTAATATCTCAACAAAAATCTGCTGCCTTCAGGATTCGAATCCCGTCCCTCAGAACGAGAGTCTAGTAATCTACTCATTATACATACCCATTACCCTATCGAGAAAGGAACAGTATATCCTTACATGCTGTAAGTTACTATTGTGACATGGGTAAGGCCAAGGCCATTTCGCAACAGCTTAGACCTTCGGTGGCGCAAATAACTGCAAATATGTTTGTGCAGCTAATAATTTTGTTGAACAAGGATATAAGATTGTAAACCATCATGAATGTTCTACCAGTAATGGTTATTTTTACTTCGACCTACCTTATCTTGAATTAAGTAGCATTGAAATATTACATACTGATTGCTATTCAACACTGAGTGGCGAAAAGCTTCGTTAAGTGTACCCGGTATCGAAACCTTGCTCATGATGTAAATATTAGTGGAGAAGTCTAATAAGCACTAATTTCAAATGAGCATCAATAAATTCATTAAATAACGCTTGATATCATTTTATACAGTCTCTGGCTTTAAGCCTCGGGAATCTACAGCGTCTGTCCAACTGTTCGATCCACTTCACTTCCACGCTGCCTATTCATTTTATTTTGAAAAAGAGCTTGTAAAATAAAAACTAAAATTAGAGACGTTGTTGATTTTTAGGTACACTACTAACTTTCTTTATTCAAATGTCGTGAATTCAATTTTTTACCCGAGGCGTTCGTTCACAATGATTCACGATGTCACACTGGTTAGTCATGAGGTAACAACCTCACCTACCTACGCGGGAGTTGAAGTCACGCACTACACACAGAGGTATCGTACACCTTGATTCTATAGGCTCAGCATATCTGATAATAAGCCTAAAGAGGGTTATTCGGGATCCCAGGGATAAATAGGGCGCCGGAGACGCTCGAAGAGAAAAAATATACAGCTTTGTCACAAATTCAATTGAATATCTTGCGCAGCTCCATACAACTTCAAGTATATCCAATGGTTAACTAAATTTTCAACCATCTTATCCTTGATGATTACCTTCAATTTGTTTTCATGCATTACATTCGTTGGTCGAATAGGCCTCGGGAGAAGAAGAACCAAAAATATATCACCTCCCATTTGAAGGCGATCCACGGAGACAGCGATGAGTTACGGTTTGGGAAGGTACGAGCACACATTTTCCGCTTTGATGGGTAGTATCTGAAGGATAGGCTGGCGTTAATTTTCAAGTTTCAGAGCATGCAACAAAATAAATCTCGTACGTATGCTAATGGGCCGCTATGTCAAAGTAAAGAATGCTCCTCTAATCCTACGGCAGGAATATTTGCCATTGAACAAAATTACCAATAGAATTTGGTCCAATATTTGCCTAGCAGTGTAACAAAAGTTGTCCTGCGGAGAGAGCCAAGAGCCAAGCAGTATGTGCTTGTGATCGGGACCCCTTATTCCCGCGACCGATTAACTCAAAAAAAGGGGGTCACTTTAATGGTAACATGAGCTCACTCAAAGAACAAATGAGGGGTTCACGTCATAGTCACAAGAATTCTCATTGCATCAGACCCACACAAAGAACAAAATACAAGCCACTAAGCAAAATTACATTTTTGGGAATTTTAAAAGATACTGCGCAACGTGACGAAATGCTAAATTACTGAAAGGAAGACATGCATCAAAGCTCGTCTCTGCCGATATTTTCGCAGAATAGATCATTTTTGGCACCCAGGTGCACCTCTCTCTTTATTTCGATGCCAATCGGTGTTTTATTCCCCTTCGAAAATTGCTGTGTAGGGTAGCATTAAGTGCAGTTAAAATAATTGTACGACTTGAAAACTTCAAACTAATATTTCGGTCTCAAGTCCAACATCGTTATCGAAGATTGATGGTAACATACTAAACGATTAATTTATATTGAGAATTTACGCATTGAATATTTACGGGATGGAGAAACATGGACAAATCTTCCACAATCATTTACCTAACGTCCCACATTTACTCCAGTGGAGGGAAGGCCAAGGGAACCGACCGGTAGAATACCATGCGACGCCGCCAGGGTGTGGAGGAACGATCCCAGTTCCGGAAAGCTCGGGTTACCGTGGTGGCTTAAGTACTGGCTGATATCCTGCCCCGAGGATTAATGTTCGAAATCATTATGGGTGAAATTTTTTATTGGATCTTTTCCTCTATTAGAGTACTAAGTTCAGAGCACTTGAAGTTCCGCCCCCTGCCCATCTCGTGGCACTTTAAACCGAGGATCCTTCGGCATTTTTCTTTAAGAGTAGGCTTCTGTCGATGCCAGGGTTCTCTCCACAGTTCCTTCGCTTGTAATAGAAATCCTACCCATACCCGACCACCCACCTCTAGAGTCGCAAATCACCAAAGCTGCCAATTTCCTCCATGGAAAACAGAAACAAACCAATCAAATGTTTTTTAATCTCGCAATAAAAAGGGCCAGAATGAGAGGGAGAACATGCTAAACTGCCAAAAGCGTCACATGATTAACGGGCTACTGTTTTCGTATCCCAATCTAGATAGGGCGTGCATTACGCTCCATACCATCTCTCTAAGCACCTTCACTCTTTACTGCTCTTTCTCGCTCTATTTAGAGACACTGACAGTGGCTCTAGCTCTATTTGGAGGCACTGTATTACCACTGGAATAGAGGGCACTGGTAATAGAGGGACTCTGGCTCTATTCTGTCAATAGCGCCATGATCACTATGAGGCAATGGTGATAACAATAAAAAGTTGACGAGCAGATATCGTGTAGCGTCGGAGAAGTTTTCTGTGAACACATATTGGTTATGAATGAAAGGGACTTTCCTGTGCTATTTCTGCACGTAATATATTAAACGCCATTATCGAGGCGTTAATACTGGTGGTTTGGGAAAGTAGGTGGAAAGTCGCAACGAAGTTGGCGTACTGTCGACGGCTGTTGGTGCGGAAAATATTAACCTGGCGTGAATCACAACGCATATTATTATTAAAGAAGGCATTAATTGAAATATCCAAGAACAGCTAAACAAGTTATATCAATGTTTCAGAAAAGGAATACGTAATA
This sequence comes from Platycnemis pennipes, assembly GCA_933228895.1. Taxonomy (NCBI): domain Eukaryota; kingdom Metazoa; phylum Arthropoda; class Insecta; order Odonata; family Platycnemididae; genus Platycnemis; species Platycnemis pennipes. The sequence continues at coordinate 84,070,124 of OW121846.1, forward strand.
GGATCCCTCGTGAATTTTTCAATACTGTTCAGGAATGAAATCCGGACATATTTACATATTTGCTCTCTGACTACGCATAAAATTTGAACTATAGCTAAATAAGTAAAGCATAACGGCAATTAAAAAATTCAAACATGGTTACTTGTACCCTATATCGTTCTTGATAAAACACGAACTATTCGTATCAATGTTGTGTACCTACCTGTAATTATTAAACTTTGGTACTTGAAATATTACAAATAATTTTTACGCCAAATACGCTGTTTTACCTTTTTTCAAAGCGCCATGTACCAATCAATGACCATCACATTGTATGGTTGGTTTATTTACAATACTTTTTAAACCTACATTCATGCACCAATCAGCCACAAGAATCAAACAATTATTTCGTCGAACACATAAGTTTCACTTTCCCGGCGTGGTCCTACACCATTCCGAAAGGTATAAACACTCTTTCATTTCGTGACCACTATTTGTTCTGGATCATTTTATGGAATTTTACACTAAAATACTTCTTACATATATTACGTAACACTATTCACTATTTCCTTCCCCAAAACGAAGTCCACCTTCAACCATTTGTGTATTGTTCACTACAGCGGAACTTATTCTATTTCATTAAAATTCTGCTCATGTTCTCTAAGTATACGAAGTTCTCATGACAAACAGACGTCAATTAATAGACGTTTGCATGGAATAAATCATTTTTGGAATCCATTCTTAATGATTTTGTCTCCTGAATTCCTCTGCTATTGTCGTAGGGCACTTAAGGGAGCATGGACGTTCTCGTACGTGCACTAAGCTCTGAAACTCTTCTTGTTGGGCTCTATAATGGAATGGAACCTCACTACGTGATGTCGCATCCGAAAGTTGACAATCGAAAAGAGCGGGTAAGAATGTGAAGGGCACATAATTGGAACACGGCCCCGGAGTATCCCCTAGTGTGCGAATCATAGCATGGAGAGCATGCCTCTAGACTTCGTCCAGACTGTCCGAACCGTCCTTATGAACACACCAATATCCCTCAGTCGGAAAGTAAGGCAAAATTCCATGAAGTTGACGACGCATTACGCAAATATCACGCTAAAACGCTAAAGGGCACTCAAGCAACTGAGAATGAAAAATTTTCTGGATCACGAGTGCTGCGATGAAGAGATCATCACAAAGACCTTGGCTCTTGTGTGATGAACCTCGTCACGAGCAATCGACACTTCGTGTTAGCTTACACTCGCTGCCAACACTGCGGCAACAAATTTATTTACGTAAAAAAGTGATTTATTCTCCCCAAAGACATCAATTCCACCGTAGGGAATACTTTTTTTCTCCGTTGTCTCCAAATGATGCTTTAACGCAGATAATTTTCCTCTGTTCGATCTCACTGGTACTACTTCGTGCTGAGAGGTAGGTATACGAGTACAATGTCACTGTTAAGCTATAAAGAGGAAGAAATAGCTTTATCCTCTCTTATCTATAAAGGACAAGAAGGGGACATCATCAATAGATGCAAAAGAGATACTGAGTTGGTGGACAGAATATGTACAGGGACTATATGATGGAGGAAATATACCTGGATGGGTGGATATGGAAAACAAAGATGACGGAAACGAAAATTAATACTACATTGCGAGATTGAGAAAGCGTTGTAAGAAATGAAAGTGAGGAAAAATGAAGGAATAGGAAACACCCCAATGAAATTGTAAAGGAGTCCAGGGAAAACGATGAAGAATATTTTAGGGACTCATTAGTAAGATTTATGAAGTAGGGAAGAGCGTGAGGACTTCGTTAAAACTTAGTTCATCCGTATCCTCAAAATACGACAAATGTCTACAAAAACTAGAGGGCTAGTAGCTTGACTCGCACGCGGTTGAAGTAGTTCTGAGAATAAAAGAGACAAGAGTGGAGAAGAGAGTATACGAGGTCATGGAGGAAGATCAATTTGGTTTACAAAATGAAGAGAAAGTCGTGATGTCGTAGAATTAACAAGAACGTAAGTGGAAAAGAATACTGTGTACAGTAAGGATTTTAGGCATGTTTCGTTGACCTAGAAAAGGCTTGATTGCGTGAATTGGGAGGAGCTAATGAAACTACTGAAAAATTTAGGAGTGAACAGGAGACGCCTTAAAGGAAATCTATGCATTGGGTGAGAGTTCAGGTACGAATAGAAGACGAGGAATTAGGAGTGGCGAGAAATGAGCAGAGAATTAGGCAGGGTCGACCATTGCCCGCTGTAATATTCAATATATGCACGGGAGAAATGGTCAGAGAAGGTCAGCTGGGAGGAACTTGATGACAGTATAAAATAAGGAGGAGTGGTAATTAAATCAGTTAGGATTTCCGATGGCAAAACGCAAGGAAGCGGGACAGTTCAAGGTTTTCAATTTCTGATATACGTACCGCAGACCCAATATGATAGACTTGAGATGGACATAAATTGAACCATATAAAAGTACTTGCCACAAGATTATGAGATCAAAGTTAGTGCATTGTTGAAGTGGAGTCAACTCCTTCCACATAATCTTACAGGTGTTTCCAGAATTGTCAAAGGTGTTAGACTTCATATACAAAAAGTGTTTAGAAGGATTAGAAGAATTTAAAAGGAAAATTACATTTTTGTATCGGTGCCATTATTTTACTATTATGGAATGGTATACTTTCGCGAAATATGTTTTTAGTAGGTACATATGAGACTAGACGATCTATCCATGCATACCATTTATAGATATGGCCCAAAAATCTATAACAAATCGTATGCCTTAATTTGAAGCATGTTACCGACGCAGAAAAGTCATGAAGTAATTGTGTTATACACACATTTCAGTGATTCTTGTGAACGTAACTCTGTAAAATGTTTTCAGTACTAATGAGAGTACGAATCCACATGGAAATTCGGCTTCAGTCAACACAAAGTCCAAACACTGGCAAAAAATTATAGACTTCGTCGCATTTTAACTTATCAGGAATCATCGGGCCACCAATCACGATTGTGACAGCACAACGGCAGTGGGTATACATTCGCGCAAGCAGAGGTGACGATTCTCGACGACAACATTCCTAGATTAGGAAGGCATTCGAAACTGAATCTCCCAACCCATCAATAGGCAATTAGGGGTTTAAAGTTATTTTAGTTGAATTTCTAGCACCTTCGACAGCTTAAGACTAGGAATAGAATAGGATTTATCCTATTCTTGGATACATACAGTACCAAAGCTTCTTCTGGACTACAAACAGCAGATGAGTATTGACTTTGACGCGATAGAGTTCACTCTATTCTTTTAACGGTAAGAGACGTACATATTCTACCTTACAACTTAAAAAAATAAAATATTATGAAGGATGAGAATGGAAGGAGAGTATAACGACGCTAATGACAGGTTAACAAGGCTTAGAAGATTATGGGGCTACGTTAATTGACTTATCAACCTCAGGGCAGGAGGGACACATAATAACACTCTTGTTACCTAAGTCTCATCGAAATGTACCTGAAGATACCCCAATTATGACTGAGGATCAAAAAAAGACTAAATAAATGAAATAAAATGAACTCACTTACCTAGCATGAAATAATAATAATAAAACATACATGTTATTTCAGTTTGGGTCACACAATGTACCCAGCGAGCCTTGAACTTAAAAATGATTTAATAATAATGAAGTAAGTATTAATAAAAGGAATAATTAAAAGTATATTCAATATGATGCCACGCATTAGAATCATAAAATACCTCAGTGAAGTGTTTACCTCAATAACTCATACTGCTTTTACTTCCGCGCTCATATTTCCTTCAGCTTGAGTACAATTGTACCGACTGTTAATGCCATCGCCGGCAATTGTTCATTCGTGAAGAAAAAGCGTGGATACGTTCGGCTGCGTTGCCACCGTTTTTGGCATCTACCATCATTTTACCCTACATTTTCAGGCTCCGTCCTTGTTATGTTTATTTGTGCGTTTGGCGTTTAGCTTTAAGCTTCATGGTGCTTTCTCCCGCCACAATCCAGAGCACAACCGTGAAAAGAAACTAAGAAATTGGCAAACACTTGCAGGAGATGAATTGTTGCCTTTTGACTTGATGCGTCTTTTGAATTGCCTTTTCAAATATGTTTGGGGAGGCCTTTTCAAATATGGTTCAAATATATCCACAGAGTTTATGCCGTGTAGAAATTGCCTACATCTTACATGTGCGTGACATTTTTTTTGACTCAGCCAATAGCGGATCCGAAGGGGACGTATTATGATTAAGCGCTGTCCATCAATCAGATTACATTTCATGCCATGGTTAAAAACACCTTTTTATCTCCGAGGTGAAAAGTATTGTGCCCTTTGTAGATCTAAGTAAAAGCGAAGTTGCTTAAAGGAAAAATTTAAGCTGCATACGTGCCACAATAGGTACGTAATTTTCCATTACTTCATTCCACAGCAGCCATTACGTCTACATGAGATATCAGGCAACGGAGTTATTGTAGATAAAGTGGAATGGTAGGAAAAGAGTAGCTTTTTTATCGGACGCAAACACCTGGGTGATTATTAGTTATATTTGTATATTATTTTGCTATTGAGAATAGAAAACTGCACTGTAAATTAACTGTAAACCATTAACTGTAAAGTATTAAAACTTATTGAATATTTTAACTTAAGAATATTCAGTGGCATTCTAGTCTGCAGGAAAACTATGTGAAATATAATTGAAAATTCTTCGAAGTGAAACAATAAAAATACCTGTGTGCTATTTTGATTTGAATTACGGTTTTTCTTAGTATCTGCATGGATTGCTATTTCATATTTTATTCATGATTGGCAATCGTGCAACCCAGAAAATATTGCACATGTTACCAGTACACGGAAGCCATGTTATGGACTCGAGAACCGTAGAAAGCTCGTAGGTGACCGCGTATCTCAACAGGCATACTCAAGCTACTTTTTAAGGATTCATTTCCAACACCTCAGCCTTAATCAGCCGCTTAAGAAGAGCGCAAGAAGCCCAAGGGTTTAGCACACGTTTCCGTGAAGCTACAAGCTAAAATATACTCCCAAGAAGGAGTTTTTCCTCATTGTTCATCTGAGAGTTTTTACTGCCTTAATTACAATTTAGCAAACTAAATAATTTTCATTTATGAAATTGATCCCGCAAAAGATTTTACGAAGAATTAGCGGCCGATAATACGGAACTCTCCTACTAGAGTTTCACCCACTGAAACGACAAGATTGAAAGAAATAATAACACTGAGAATGCACGTAAGACGAATGTTAGATTAACCTTCCTTTTTTCCATTATTACTATATCACTGGTGATGAAGTGGGCCACTAATAATCCACTCCTCTGCGATTCTTTTCAGAAGATAAACGCAATCCATGGACCGAGTAACACGACGGTGGCAACGGAAGTAAGGTAGGTAACATGTCTATAATTAATATAACATTCCTCTAAAGTGCACTCCTATTTAATTCAACCGTATCGTTTCAATATTCCTGAGAACACAAAGCATGCTGATTCAAATCTTACCTCGAGGATTGGTTTTTAGGTTTCTCTTTGGATTATCTTTAGCAAATGGTGTACCTTCTAAAAGAAAACCTAAGCAAGATATATAATTTCTTTTTCAAATGCTGTAATTGTGGTGGCAAACGAGAGAATGAAACAAGGCATCATTGTTGGGTTCGAAATGAATTTCTTCTCTCAGGCGGGTAAACTCCACGGCTCGATTCATCACCCTAATAGATGAACGGTTTATCTTCTCTGGTCATAGTCCATCAGAGAACGACGTCACTAGCTTATCGGTTTGGGTGGAAGGCATAAATCGGAATTTCCAGAGAGGATTTCGTTTTCATCAAGAAAGCGGAGGGGTGGTATGAACGACTCAGCAGATGTGAAATATAGAAGTAAGATTTTCCTCCAATGAATGTTCGTCTGTGTTTCCTGCGGGGGTTTACTGCAGCCCATAAAATAGAGAGGCGGCTGCTTCAACGTGATTCGTGACTTTTCCTTTATCTCCGCACAGGGAAAACCCATAATATTCCCAAACAGGATTACAATACCACTCAAGTTGGACGATGTGAGTTGCATCTTTTAACCATAAAAGATTTTTTTATTATATATTCATACGATGATTTTGATACGAATGCTAGCTTAATCAACGTAAAGATACCCTACAAATTAGCGTAAAGGCATGCCGATTCATTTTCCTTGAACTATGGAAGAAAAGGCAGTATTTAAATCCCTGAAAATCTCTGAAAAAGAACGCGCCAAGTAACACGGTGATATCATACCTAACGAAGTTATGGGTAGGTGAGGAAGATCGAATGTACGTATTCCTTTCATATTTGTCATCATTAGGATGCATATTTATGCCGTCCCAGTACCGGTAATTTATTTGCTATACTGCTTATTTATGATCAACTACTTACATCAGGTGAAGCAGAGAGGAGTGGGCATTTAATGATCTGAATAATAAAACGTCTAGTCAATACCACCAGTTTTCCCCTAAATTTAGCATTTTTCAGATGGACCTTTCGCACTTTTTTCGATCCAATTATTTTGTTCATGGGCACAGATTCCGTCTAATCTGTGCTATGTTGTGTGCGTCTCAGCTTAAGGGGAAACACGTGTAGGATAATTTCACGATAACCACGAAATTAGGTTTCACCAATTCTAGTACGAAGTAAAGACATGAATGGGGATCAGGATCATCAAGCATTGCCAAATACGATAATATTAGGGATACCTTTATGTAAGGACTGATTTGAGGGCAATCTAAGCACAAGTGCTGAGGTGAATCTCGCATTATTATAGTCATCCCTATGCCAAAATTATCGGGTTTCGGACAGTTCTGAGAATGCATGTTCAAGCGTGACGATTTACGTCAAAATAAAGAGAACCTAAAGCACTCCAATAATTCCTTCCCATAATTGTAAACTAATAGCAAATTTCGCAACCCGGAGGGTATTATGTACCTTATTATGCATTTACCTCTCCATATACCCGCCTCAGATTTAACAAGAACGTAAGAAACTCAGAACGGATGGATGGGATGGGAATGGTTTTGATTTCATGAACAATGTTGTACAATTGACACGCACATCCATGCCCTTAGTGAAGAAAAACCTACCCAGGCGGAATTAGAAACCGCGACCATAGGCTAGGTAGGCGAGGGGTTTACCCCGCCGCCTCCGAGGCTGGCAGGACGCATGCTTTAAGAAGCCGGCCGTATAACCTAGTCGGAAACGCGCAAACCTAGCCAACCAAAGGTTGCGGATTCGAATCACGCCCATGAATGTTAGCCTCAAGCATTTCTATACTTTTAAAAATACTCAAACCTTACAGAATCTTGTGTCTTACAGAATCATTTAACAAGTTTTCCGGAAGCAGAACCAAATTCGAGGATTTTAAGTTGTTACAGCTGATAAGTTCTAAGATAATTATCCTTTTTCCGAACATAACTTTTACCCGATACTCCCGAGTTATCCAGACGAAAGTTTTTCATTGGCCTGCATATTAAAAACTGAAAGTAAATGTACTCCATTCATTACGAGCCCAATACAGCAAACTTACCTAGAAGTGGCATTAGAATTAGCATTTTGAACTTTGAGCGGAGAACGATCTAAAAAGATACGCTCCGATGGAAAGCACATCTCAGGTTTTTGAACCCTACTGCCCAGTCGCGCACTGCTTCCCCTGAATTGCGTCCACATCTCTCCTGATCAGTGACTGACAGAGGAGAACGCTGGAGATAAGCTAAGAGAGGTCGATTTCAATGGCCATTAGTTCATTTCCGGAAACGGGTGACTTTGCCTCTAGTGTGACATCTGTCCACTTATAGGTACTTGCAACGGCAAATTATCCCAGTATGTACTTACCGATGAACGAATGTCTCCGTGAAACACACAAACGTTTCCTTTCGGTAACTAAAGCTCGAGAAATTGTGGGCGCCAAAAATAAGCCAGGTGCCTCTGGTTGAGCACTCATCATTCCCCGGTCATATTCCTTGTTGGCAGGGCAGGGGCAGATCCTATTAAAGCTTATTTCCCATAAATCTGCAATAGAATGAAATGGATTCATCAGCAGAAGGTTCATATGACTATTTACTCACTTGAATTATATAATAGTTAAAGTGATCGTCAGATATGGACATATCATTTCGCTCATAAGACGACCCTGATCAAATTCTATGGCATTCTTATAAAACTATTCATACTCCCTCTCACTCAGTGATTCAACCCGAAGGTTGGTTTGGATAGGTGAGGGTAGAGTTCCTTCCGAACCAAGCCTCATGCGTGTGAATTTCACACTTTCAGGGTAGGGGGGGCAGTTACTTTCCCTTGGCCACCTCGCACTCCGAGGATTTTTCGTTTGGTGGCGTCCAAAGGCTTCACCCGGATTTGAACCCGGGACCCTTCGATCAGTGGCTCAGCGCTCTACCCACTAGGCCACCACGCTTTCCATACTACCAATAACGTGCCCTATTTCTACTCCATGTTGGGCTATAGTAGTCGATCTATGAGCAAATACGTTATGGGGGCAGAAAGGGTCGATCAGCACATGTTTACTCAAACCACCGTTGGGACATGGGCTGACGTATCTGTGGTACATATGGATATTCGTTTGGAGCGATGGTAGCTTTACAAGCATTTCGATCCACGAAATGCGTTCGGTAATACAGTAGATGTAAACGAGGCATCAACTGCACTTTAATCTTAGAGTATTGTAAAATGATATTTTATGTAGCAATTGTTGGTTCGAAAATAGTGCAAATGCTACCAAATAATATTAATGAAATTGATTTCAGAGGCTATTGGTCGGGATCAAGTATCGAGATGGTCTTGTGTTAGTTTTATTATTTCTAAAATTCACTCCACTAAGCGAGATTGACTTCCTGGCTCCAGCAAAAACCTCGCTTATGTTTTGATAAACATCCCTTCCTTAATCAAGGTCAATATAAAACGTATTACATTGGCAAAATATCTGAAATTGCATTATCAGCTCAATGCAGATAGTCCCATTTTTGACGAGCTCCAAAAAGTTTTAAAAATTTGCATACGTTTTCGAATTTCCTTTGGATCAGAGTGAGGTATTTTGAAGAGAGATTAATTTTGACCAAATCCACTGTGTACAGGGAAGAAAATACGAATCGAAATATTTTTTTAAATCAACCAATGATAATATTAAATAAAATCTAAAGCTGAAAACAGTAAACCTCGTATTTGAATGTTGAATAACGACGGTAAACTTTATATTCTGGAAAATAAATTAGGCCACTCATGAACTGTGAAGCTCACTTCGGTATATTTCTAATAAATAATTCAGTATTTGTTATTTTTTCCATTAAATCGCTAGCCAAATGCTGAGTAGGCATAAATTGAATGTAATAACTGAGCCACCAAGAGTCTTCGCCTTTTATTACAATTTCAGGCCTGATCACGCAGGCCTTAATTCGCTTGTGTGGCCTTCGACGGGAAATATTACACTCAGTGAGACATTGCTGTCATTGAGGCATTCCGTCTTAATAATAATTTTTGGCCCTCCAAAATATTTTTACGCGTGAAAGCAATTAGTAACGGGCCTCGACTGATGTAGATAAAAAAATTGAAATTTAAGACCCATGTTAGAGTGCATTTTTTAGTTATTCGTTCCATTTTTATAATTACTGACTGAGAGTGGACGCTTACATTCAACGGGGAGAAAATAAATGGGTGGAAATCATTATGAAGGTGACTTTTGTCATTTTTACTACGCCTGGAACATGATTAACAAGCGATATTCCATTTTACATTGTAAAGAGCATATGAATGATTGCTGTTAGTTGCCCTCACTGTACATAACGTCTGCAATACACCAAGCAACGGATTATATTATGAAGGCTAGCTGGTATTGGCACCGAGAGACTGGCTGCGAATGTTACATTTATGAGTCTTTAAGGAGATTTTTTAGTTAAGGGTCGATTCGTATGTAGGTAGGCCAGTAGGTGTACCTCAAGCGCAGTATGTCGTCGATCAGATGGGACGATAAACAGTGAACTCCTCGGCGCCCTCCATATAAACAGCGACCATACTGACTCCAAGACTCCACACTTCCCTTTTCGTAAAACATGCAACCAAACCAAAGCCAACCAGTTTTCTTTAATAATGATGCAAACGACCTCAGCAGCTCCTAGCTGTGATAAAATATTCGACAATTTATCGCCGGGAATGGGGTGAAAATGGCCTCACATCAATGCTAAAAGCCTACTCCCTCCCAGTCTCAAATTCATCATAAAACCTAAGCTAACAGCGTACATTTCCGATAAAAGCCATTTCTGACGAAAACGTTTTTTTTTGTTAAAGGAAAAAAATCGTACTTAGTGTTTATAATGGAAGTTCTGAGTGTAGACAAAACGTGTTCCAAAATAGAAAAAAAATAATTTTAGTAACCAGGGAATTGCTATCAGGAAGCAATAACCTTATTTTAATATTCATATGCATGTAAGTACTTCTATAAAAAGCAAAAAATTAGCACAGCACAAAAATCACTGCAAATTAACTACACAAAACCAATGTTAGGACAACCAATAAATCGCTTCTCCCCATTTTTCTTCTAGTATCACAGTAGATTTCGAAACGAGGTTTCTTTTTTGCATTTTTGATTTCCTGGTATACCTACTGTTATGCGTCCCAGTCTTACAAACAGACGCTATGGACTAAGGGGCATCACTAAGGAAAGACAAAAGTAATATAATACACGAAATAGCTTGGCGTGACTAAAACTAATCCTTGCATATGAGTAGTAATTTTTCAGACTGGTCTTGATTAAGCACTTATAACAACCAACTCAAACATTGCACATGCTAAATTTATATTTCCTACTTATTAATTTACGCGAACTTTTCCGAGATCCTTCATCGCAGTTTCAAATCAATTTTCGCTCGTATTGCTCATCAATTTTCAGATGGCAATGCCTCATTGCCGATATTTCACCTGGAATAAACGCTTTGTATATGATAACAAAGTTTAAATTTTGCTCAAATTTTCACCTATGTTGTGTTTAACGATTTGATATTTGTTGCATTCCGAATCGAATATCGGCGTCTAGGAAAGGAGTGGCATGTCAGTTAAATCGCCGGCGTGCAATTCAGTCAACGGTGTACGCAACACACAGATTGGTTTATTAGAGAGTAAATTATTATTAAACTTCAAATTGTTCATGCTCCTTCCTTGCATTTTGTGCAACATCTGCGGGCGAATATAGTTTTATTAATGACTTCTTTTCCATTCGCATTTTCCTGCTTTATACGAAAAAATCTTGGGAAAGGACACGGTGCTCGACTTTTGTATCGCTATATTCACTGCAATATACCCCGGGAAGAAATTCCTAGTCTGCGATGAAATTAATTCTGCAAGAGCGCTATCAGTAGCTGTTTAAAGACCACTTATTATTTCAAGAGTCCTTTCAAGGCTTAAGCGTATGATTTTATGTCAAAGGACATAAGCAAAAGGCGTGCTTTGAAGACCTTATCGCAGTGAACTCACTTCCAAATCCAGATCCCCGCTTCACGCATCTACGTGATTTAAAATGAGGGAGTCAAGTAAAATTCTTCAGACGATTTAGACTCAGAACGCTTTTTAAACTCATGATGTTTTTTTAGGTGAAAGGCATTTCGCAATCGTTGCTCAATGGCTAAAGATATTTGACGGTGGAAGCAGAGATCAGCTTTATCACTTATATGCCAGCGGATTACCCTCAAAGCATCTCGTATTTTTAAGGGTTGTATGCCCTTTTATAATATTTTTTGTTCAATGCTTTATCTAGAAAATCGGCGAACTGCACCCTTTATATTCCCACATTCCCTCGGACCCATTCTACAAAGTGGTCAATTTAGACAATGCCGGGATGAACTCAGCAGGTCAGAATTTTAATTAAAGTCGCATTAAGTCTTAAATAACGCACCATTTTCATCTTACACTGATACTATCTCTAAGAGTTCTTAATCGATGCGATAAATTTCACCAACTAGAGAGTGAGAAAAAATACAGAAAGCGAGATGGGAACTTCACACGACGGAGAGATTAAACGCCAACACTTGTGTGCATACGTATCAACAGAGTATATCTTGGTACTTGAACAATGAAGTCTTTTTTAATAAGAAAAAAATGACGCATGACATTGAAACTGGTTTCATACAATGTTCCAGATAAATGTAGCATACGTGACTTTCCGCTCTATTTTTGTTCTTGAGCATTAACTTAGTATTAATAGGATGGTTGTTATCTATGGACCATGCTACCTTGATGGAACTCCTTACGTTTTAGCTACGTTATGGAACTTGGAATTCAATCGATTTATTTGATACCAAATGAATGGAGTGAGTGAAAAATTCGTACACTACTGATCGATTGTCATGGAAACCATACCCAACACACCATTCCACAGGAGCCGAAATATTAATGGCTAATCGAACTATTTTGTCTCCTTGATGGCAAAAAATAAAAATATGACAATTATCGCAATATCTACGGTGAAAATGATCAAGCATATCAATGCAGATAAAAGATCAGATGCGATATCAATATAATTTAATGAAAATCTACCGATTATTTCCAGCGGTGATCAACGTCTCACAAAGCTCTCCACCCAACTCCTGAGACGCCTTTTCCTCACAAAGACATCTAATCATAAAATGCCAGGCAGACTTCTGCTGCCAACAATTATCCCCATCCTTTTGCGTCTTTGAATCTTCACACACTTGGAACTTGGACCCATCCTGTACACTTTCAAAGTTTACCTATAATTCTGCAATTGAAGAAAGTTTGTATTATTCGGGGGTTAATGTAAAGAGAAAGGAAACAGTGAAAGTTCTACAGTGAAATCACATGAGCAAGGAGCGAGTGCTGAGGACCCATCAAATGGAGTTTGGAGCTGATGAACACAATCTGAACATGAATATGTTAAAAGGAGTTATCATTTGTCAACATGCCGCGGAAAGAAAGTAAGAGCAACGTGGTAGTCGGAGATTTTTGGAAATAGGAAATTGATCCATATAAAATGCGAGAAACATATGCTACTGCAATGGATAAGGTCACTTTCCTGCGGATTATTCAAAATTTTGAAGCAATACATTACGCAATCCAACGGTACTAAAAGATTATTTAGCTGGATTCGGTATTCATCGCGAGCAGGAAACCACACATTCAAGCGCATTATTTAGGAAAAGATTGTGGCCAATTTGCTTTCCCCTATTCAAATATCATCGAGACCGTTTGCGGGGAATCGCTGATGAATCTACGGTAAAATTCTTCTTGAAATTATTCCGATTGGATAATCCCTCCCCGTTTTAAGTCATCTCGGTAGAGCCAATATGCAACCAAATTCCACAGATATCCTCATCGGCTGGCGTATATTCCTTTTTGATATTTACAAATGTTATATATTTGCACAAGTAAGTTTGATTCAGCATATTTTACACTGCTGCCACCAACGTTCAAGTCTCGATCGATAGAAAAGCTTATCGGCCATGAAATGAAGAGGATCCATCTAATTTACAAGCTCATGTTTCGCAATGCACATAGGTTATTCTCCACGCAGGAAGTGTAATTGGCAAGCATCGTTAACCTTGTCCTTGCTTTTTCCATAAATTCTTATCTATCTCCCAACAAAAGTTGATTCATCCAATCAGAGAACTAGTTCGAGCCCTTTTATATTCTATTTCGAAGAAATAGGATAAGTTTCTTTATCTTTATATTAAATGGTTCGAGAGGATAGAGGTCTATAGTTTATTTCTTGGCTATTAGGGAGTTGTGATCACCCTCAGTGCTACCACCCGAATAAAATGAGTAAATATAACTCCGAAGATCACCGAATGATTTTAAATCTCATTTCTCTGCCTTTCAGCGACCTCAAAAAATCTTTCCGCTGCCCACAAGCTTTATTCTCTCATTTTATCATTAAAAGATGAATTTAAATCGATCCAAGCAATCAAGAAGCCCACAATGTGGCACGTAGCACTGCCTTAACATCGCAACAGCCGTGGGGAGTCGCTCATTTCATCCAGGAGAAATTTCAGGTTCGATACCACTTAGCATTTGGCAATGCATTCATTAATAGCTACGTACAAAGCCTGCATGTTAAGGCCAAGATGCCGTTAGGGTGCGAGGACGTGAGGTGACACAAGCCATGGAAAAGCGTACCAGAAGAGCTGAAAAGATTTAAATTGCCAAAAAGGCTAAATTTTAAGTTAATATTTAAGGTCATCCTGCTGTCTCGTGAGATGGTACTCCTGCAAAAACCAATAATTCAAATCAATTCTCTAGAATCCTCATGAGCATATGCAATGGAGGATAAGATGAGTCTATACTTTCAATTGGCCATTAACCATGCATATTTAGCCAGATGATAATAAGCATGTACACTGAGGACAGAAAATACTGGAAGATCGTGTAATTTGGATGATATGGGCATTCCACATAAAAAGAATAGTACGTAACCTAGGAAAAATATCAGTAGTACATTACAGATATCGACTGAACAACTTATGTTACCTTAGGTAGTTAACTACTTTCCACAAGCGTTGCAAAAGTAGCCGGATATTGTAGCCAGGGTGGTAACACGCCGGTCTGGCAACCCAAAGGTCGTGGACCGGAATCCCTCTCCGAGCATGGGTGCTTCTCTTAGAATTAAGTTTAGGCGGAATGCAGAGATGTAACCTCATGAGAAGGGGAACCTACGGCCATAATTGTCTACCCCTTCAAAACGTATCATCCTCTGTTAACCCATTGTTGGAATGGCATCCATCGCACATTTTCACTTGTTGAAAGCAGTGTGTCAGTAGTACTTAATGATGACTTAATATACAGCGATAAAAGGAACGGATTTCACAAACTTATAAATGCTTGTGATGGTAAACACGCAGTCGTCAAAGCTTATTTCCATTCCTTTAAAATTTCATTTTGAACAAATTTTTCACGCTTCAAATGCGTCACATGTTCTTCAGTTGATAGAACTGAGAAAATTTATTGATTCAGCGCAGTTAATAGGGCACGAAAGAGAGATTTTTACCCATTACTCTCCCTCCTAAGATACACTCGGAAAATATGTCTTAGAGGGAAAACTACCCGTGTGTAACTCAACCTGCGAATAGAAATGATGACTCTGGGATCTTTAGTAGTCTAATTTTCATTACAATCGCCAATTACCAGTGGAAGAATCATGACTCGATTTCGTATTCATTTTCATATTTATCCAACTTTGGTTCGTGGTGGTCTAGTGGGTAGAGCACTGAGCTACCGACAGTAGGGTCCCAGGTTCCCGGGCTAATCCCAGGCAAGAGCCTTTCTAGACACCGCCATCTAAAATCCTGGCATTTCGATTTTCTGGGTGTCTGAACTTCGTAGGAACTCGAAGGTAGCCCAGGGAAAGGAACTGGCTCACCTACCCTTAATGTGTAAATTTAACACACCAGTGGCTTAGTACGGGGTGAGCACTACCCTCACCTATCAAAAATCAACCTTCGGGTTGATCACACCTTTAAAAAAATTCCAATTTTCCACCCAATCTTAAAAAAAAGTTGACTAATTACTATGCAGTGACACTGGGTAGTTTTCTTCATGGTCAAACGCACCAGTTGTAAAAAAATAGTAACTTTGATTAAAGTTTGGCGAATAATTCTTCTGTAGAGGCGATAAATTCCGTGTAAAGTAAGTGTAGCTTATCATTTTTAACACCTTATATTGGTCCCAGTTCTTTATGACTGCAAGTTCATGATTTTTCTATTTGATTGACTTCTGCGTTGCTATTTTTATATGTACCATCATGGTTTGTCCTACCAGCAAATAAATAGGTGCAAAGGTAGGCGACTGACGAAAGGTAGCCCACGTAGAGTCTGCTTCTCAGGGAAGCAGGGCGCAAGAAGGCGTAGGACGGCCTGAGAGTGACGTGAGTGATATCAAGTGACGGCGACTCGCGTGAAACACTTGGGGGAGGCGAAGGGAAAGTAAGCCAATTTATCTTCTTCCCAAGCTCTAACTTGGACGCAAGATACGAAGAAAAAAATGGAATACTAGTGAATACAGGACCCAGTCGCAGGTCGCTAAGGCGGGTGTTAGGCCTGGCAATGGGTGATGCTAGACCGCCGTGGCGGTCATCACGCGAAATCCTCGCTCAGCAGCAGTGACGAGCGTAGCAGAAGACACGCTGTTAACACTCTGAGTACGGTCGTCACTGGCTTTGCACCGAATAAGGACTTGGGTACCAGATGACCAAGACTTTTAAAATTAATTTCTAGCAACAATATTTACTACCTAAGTAAGAAATGAGTGACTATTAAGGAAAATAATTTATAAGGAAAATAATGTAAGCATTTTTTATATTGCAGAAATGAAATGATTAATTTTACACAAAACCAAAAACGATTTTTTTCAAGGATAATTTTTATGACCTCGGGTCCCCGGAGACCCGAGGTCTGTACTTCCGAGTACGGTAGAACGGTAGAACCAATTACAACAGCTTTTCTGTAGCTTGGCATTTAAAAGGAGGCGTCGTAAAAAAAGAAATATGTAAGAGAATAGTGTTAGCGATAGATTCTGATCTTTCACCTGATAGGGTGGAACTTATTCCAAGGACCCTTGGCAAATATGCCAAGAAAAAGTTGGTATAGTGTTAATGGCTGGTACAGCATACCACAAGTCTTTCTCATTCGTTGCTGCTGAACATTTATTTCCTACACTTTTCCTCCGTCGGACAAGATATGTCACATCTCACTTCATACCATCCAGGAAACTATCATTTTCAATGTTTCCTCCCATTTATGGCTGAGGTTATTCTTCATAACTCCAGTTTTGACGCTATATCACATTTAAAAAGACGTACTGTCCAATTAAGGCTCCATAAAACGGCAAGCTTGTCAATTCAGTCAGTTTTTCTTCAAAAGTTTTCCTTGCTCTGTTTCAGTTGTCCTGCCCTCGGGAAATCCTCACTCGTGAACGAGTTTAAATGTAATAATACATGAGAGTTATTGTTGTCGTTTTTTGGAGGAGGCGGGCGACAGCTGAGGTCATTTGCTCCTTTTTCGGATAGGTGGGTAAATAGGTTGGGGTTGGAGTTTTCAAGGAACAGAGGAAGGATGGAGAGAAACCCGGGGCGTCGGTATTAGTCTACCCTTAATGAAATGCACCAGTGTCTACCGTTTAACGTCCCATTCGTGGGACTGAAAACTGCACTCGGCGTGCTCCATAATACGCTCAATTAGGGACCGGTATATCGAAAAATATAGGGACCGGACCATAAAAAAATATACGCAACTTCCGGGACTCGAACTCGGGCCTTTGGGATGGGTTGCCAGTACTATTGCTACCACACTAACTCGAACCCTACGATTCATCCAGAAAAGGAGAGGGAATTCTTCTCTTTCATCATTAAAATCATTTCATATCCATCTGGATTAGCGGGCGAGGAAAAGTTCTTTTGAAGGCTGCCCGCCTCGGCTAGTCCACTAGTTTTTTCCCACTCTTCCCATCTGGAATCACGCCTGTTTCACGATCGGGTGAAATTCTTTCGGAGCCTGTGATCCTTTTCCGCCGCACCACTTTTTTTCAGTACCACGACATCTCTCTTTCTCCCCATAAATATAGATAATAAAAGAGGCTGGTAAAATAGCGAGCTGTCCACATGCAATGAATACCTAAACCTCGCTGAGACCAGAGAGGGAGAAGGGCAACTAACTAGTGAGGCTGACGCAAGGATTTCTGCGGACATGGAGGGGAGGGGGCAAGGTGGAGAAATAAGTGGGGGATACAATTGCACAACATATTTTCTGCCACGATTCTATCGGGGTGGTATGTTGGGCGGGAGGGGGAGGGGTGAGAGTGGGGGAGAGGGAAAGGGAGAGTGGCGGAGGATGAGGCTGAAGCAAAGGAGGAGGGACAGAGAGGGGGGGGGAGACGCGAGTCCCTCGCCTCGGCCGACGTAAGGGGAATGGCGAGCCGGGCGGGGAGGCTCAGGGAGTGTGCGCCGGGGGACTTGCGCAGAAGTGACAGTGTGGCAAGCATGTGAGTCGGGGTAGGAGGGGTGGGGCGCCTCTGGGGGTGGGGGGCCAGGAGGAGGAGGAGGGCGTGGAAAGGGGGTAGGCGAGGCGGGGCGGAGGAGAGTGGGCGGGAGGGATGGGGGAGGGGGCGGAGGCGGCTCCGCTGCGCGGTGGGTTAGTGTGTCGTACGGGTTGATCGCGGGAGGACGTTTTGCCTGGCGTGTACCAGAAAATCTTCTCAGCTGTCATCCCTATCGCCACACTCTCAACAAATTTTTTCTCAAAAATTCACCCAAAAGACTTTCCTTTTCGGCATCATCTCGGGTCCTTCCCCCTAGGACGTAGACGCTTCCGTCTCATTTCCATCCTCGAGGCCCGGTCAAAAAAATAAGTGTCAACCAATAGGACCAGGGTAGAAAAAAATCTACTGCGAGCATCTATTCCGACCGCCTACAGTAGTCCGACGGCAACGATCTTAATTCCTTCCCATTGGGGCGGGAGAAATATTCAGGGTCGAAAAAAATTCGCAGGGCACGCGAGGGAAAGAGGGAACTGATATCAATCCGCGCGACCCCCGTGACCCCTTAGCTCTCTCGCAAGAAAAAGGAAGCAATACATTTCTTCCCCAAAAACGTAACGCAATTAAAGGCCGGCTCCTCCCCCGGAAGAAGACGAAAGTGCCGGCCGAACGACCGAAAACGCCCTTTCAATAAGAGGGGAAGAAGACGACAGCGGCAGCAACGAGTACAAGACCGACCGCGGGAACGGAGAAGGGTGCCACTCGGAAGATCAGAAGGAACTCCTGCCGACGACAAGCGATGGGTGAAGACAGCCCCGTCGTGGCGGAGGGAGCCGGGGAACTGCCCCCACCGCAGGTGAGTTGAGAGAGAAGGGGGCGCAGTCGGTGGGGGCGAGAGGGGGGAAGGGAGGGCATGGATGTGGGTGGGGGTTGTGGTGAGGTCGCTCAAAAGGGCTCCCCACGGGGGGGAGAGGATGCGCCGTCGAAGTTTTATCCCCGCGGAAAGGGAGGCGAAGGGGCGGGAAGGGGAAACGCAACCCTCTCGGACCACAGGTGACCCCCCTCCCCCTTCCCAACTCCCCTCCCACTCCGGCCTTACGCTACACGGCTGACTCCCTAAACCACCTCCGCTTCCCATCCTGCCCCATCTAACCCATCAATTTCGGATCATTTCTCGGGCTACTAACCCCTTTCATCGCCGAATAAATACTCAAACGGTTTTATTTTTGCATTCATCAGTTTTTTTACTTTCGGAGAGGCGTTATTTCACACTGATTGCTCTTTAATTGGAATAAAAAAATCCTTTGACAGGTTAAATTCCAATATCGAAGGTTCGCTTTTCGTTGATTTCGATTAACTTTCGAGGGGATAATGCAGCGGAATTCATATTTTTTCACACGTAGTGCGTTAATTATTAGCCTATAAATTTTTACTAATCGGGAATTATTGTATTTCAGGGCACTAAATATAAAGCAATGCTCCCGTGAGGAGCACTTAAGGCGTGAAATTTATTTCTCTTAGCGTAGGAAGCCCATTAATCGATTACTAATATCTTGCGTCGGAAAAATGTGACACTGCGTTCAAACATAGTATTTTATGCGGAGGTAGTTTAATGCGAGTTGTATGCGACAACGGCGCGTCAGAGAAAAGCATTTCTTGCTAATAATGCAATAGCGTATTGGAGAGGATTATGCCCCCTGTAGGGTAGCCTGTTAAGTATCCTGCGAGACAGCGAGGGAAGATAGAAATTGAAACTACCTCTCGGGAGTTGGTAGAGTTAAATTTGCATACTCTACGCTAAGGAATGGCTGAGATTTCACTGCTGTTTGGGTGTTTCCTAAAAGCCAGCGCGAGAGGTGACGGACAAAAAGGGCTTGGACACCAGCCAATTAAAATGGTGCATTTAGAGAGGAGAGTAGTTTTAAAAGGCGTTAAGTGAGGGAGAGAATGACTAAATTGGATTATTTCCCTACTTCAAGGAACGTGTAAATACGCTACTGGGCAACGCCTGAGTGTTTAATCTTGTTCCTCTCGTCGTATTGCATTAGATGATTAACTGCACGCTTCACCAAGTGGAATTAGAGTACTTTCAGGACAGGAGACACAAGACTATGTTAACCCCAGCATGAAAAACCTAAAACTTCAAATGACCAATGAATGCCTGTATGATGGAACTGCTGCATGGAATCTTGTGTAACGCTTCAGTGTTGCATTTCAGTGATGTTTCAACCAATATATGCTACGATGCTCCGCAATAAAATTAGATCCTTTTCTTCCCCCGACTTAATTTTATTCGTTCGTAATTTCATGGACGATTTCTAAATTTGTTCACATTATTGGATTACTGAGAGAGGGAAGAGACAAAAGATTATTAATAATAAAAGACATCCCAAAAAACTCTCACATCAAACATATGTATGCACATGTCCCATGAATACAAGCAATAAAGCCCTATAGCTTATGTGCAGAGGAGAAGCACGGTTTAGCATTGGACTACACCGGTGCCCTCTTTCTTACTTCCATTCCATCACCGAATGATCATCACGTCCTCTCCTATGCCCATGCAAGTCCACTTCAATTGCCAGGGCCACGTTGTCCTCTTGCGCACGGCCCTTCGGGCAAACTCGAGTTAACCTGTACTCCAATCTTCTCTTGGTGGAATTTCGTACGAGACCCAATATCTACCTCCCCCACGTCCACTGCGGCACACCCCTCCACCATCGCCCCCCTCTCCCCGTGAAACCCTTCCGATTAGCCCCCAGTGGAGGGAAAGGGGAGTGAGTCCCTTGCTAGGCAGCAGTGACCCCTCCCACGCACCAGGCCATCTCATCCGAATCGAGGGCCTACATTTAGGGGATCACGTCGTTCCCCTGATGTCTTTTTATTTCCTTCTCTTTCCCAAGCGTATTATTCGACAACCATTTGCACCTAAGGATATCCATCCACACACACTCTCTTCTCCCCCAGTTTTCTCTCCTTCCTTTCCCACTCTCCCTCTTTCTTTCTCGTCTTCGCTTTCTCTTCTCCATATTTCCTTTCTCCGTACGCCACTTCCTCGTGCCGATTGACTCGCTAGCTATAACCATGGACCATTCAAGGACCCAGGACAACGTCGGACATACCTTAATCTTGCGTGCTCAATTTTCCATATGCCAGCCGGTAATGCCGTTCGCCTTGGAGATGACAGCCATGCGAATGAAGGCGGAATTTAAGCTCTGAAGCAAATTTTCCGCGTTAGGAAGAAAATATCTCCTACAAGGTCCTCTTGTGCGAAAAGTGTGTACACAAATTTTTGGCTGCCGAACATTACCTTAGTTTGTGATCGGAATTACGTTATTAACGGATACAATCATATGCTACTCGGTGAACTTTGTGAAGCATCACAGCAAGGAAAGTAAGCAACTCTTGGCACAGTTTGAGTACACAGATTTATTTCTCGAGCAAGCAGTCGATCACTCATTCATTTTCAAGGCAACGTTTTCGCTGAAGAAAGACGGAATAAAACTAACCTTGAATTAAAAATAACGACAAAGTTTAAAGTTGCAAGCATTGAAAAGCCATTCTCATCCTCTAGGTAGAATTATATGCCAGCTTTATACAAATAATGAAGTCGCGGTTCCAAAGGGTGAGGTTACGACGGCGAAAATAAATGACACGACGTACGCATGCGTAGGTAGGTTCGAAATGGCAATTACTTTATGATGACCTCATTAAATGACATTTAGAAAACAAGAGAACAGGTAATGATAGTAAAAAATTCTCCCCCAAGAACACAAATTGTCTTCTCTGATCCTGAGCGATCCGAAGTAAGCTTCAACGTTCATTGCCTGGTTAGTTTTATACATTGATGAACATTTATTTTCACGCAACTCATGCAAACACGCCCATCAGAGTCAGACAAAGATCTGTTAAAAATTCAACCTAGATATCCTGCGGCCAGGAAGTTGGAAGAATTCCTATTTCATGAAAGCAGAAAATTCAGCGAATAACTCGGGGGAAATGTAAGATGAGAAACGTGCCTGCTCGCACGTGGACTAACTTGAATGTGAGCGTAAGTCGCTCGCGAGCGGACCTGCCCCGGAGCTTCATTGGTCTCCTCCGAACGCGATCCCTTTCTTTGCACGATAGACAACGTATTATTAGCAGCCCCCCGCGAAGCCGCGATGACCTCCCCAAGGATAGAGGACGATCGCTCGTCCGGCATTACGCGGGCGCACACGTATGCCGTATACTCCTGCATTCCAATCGACACCCATCCGAGTCGAAATTCGGGAACAAATTATCGTTCCCGTCAAATCTGATCCTTCACTCTCTCACACACACGCGTGCACAAATATTGAGGTGCCACGTCGAGTTACGTAACCCAATTAACGCCACTGACGGTGTGCCATCGTGGGTCCTCGGCGGTGCGGTGATCTCTTCCTGGGGAAGCTCTCGAAATTGCGTGGGCGCGCCTTCCAAGTGGATTTTAGAATCTCCCGTTCTAAGAGCATCAAAAGTATGAATGTTCTGATCATCCATCACGTCCTGAATCACGTAAGTTATCATGGCGAAAACAGAGAAGAACGGAAATTAAGGATTAAGAAAGGAAGTTAAGTCCACACACCAAGTCGTACACCTGCACACATTAAGCCTATTCTGTGGACATTACGATCTCGGAATATTGGCGGAATGTGAGGAGAATCCGTAATCAAGAAAAACTTGTGCAATATTCATGTTCATTCCGCACCCTTCTGCAGAATAGAAATTCATAGAAAGCTTATGCTGAGCTCCCACCATTGCAGAAGCGCTTTCGTAACCAATGCATGGTCTTCAGATTCGCGTTGGGCCAACGAAGGTGGCTTATGCTTTCCATTTCTTCGGCCGCTTTCTTGTGGTGGGGCCGGTTCTCCTTTTTCGTGGAACTGGTCGGCGGTGCAAAGGCATTTTCTTCTTACGTGAATGCTGTGGCGGTATATTTAGGATGTCATCAGTTCCACTCGATGCATCTCGCGAGAAAGTTCGTTTTCGATTACTTGAGTATTTTGCCACAGGGTTTCGATACAATTTATCGCTAACAATGCTTTCTATGCTTACCCTTCGCTCCATTGCAATACTTATCATGCCATTTCCCCCCATAGAAAAATAATATGTCAAAAAATTCGCACTCGTACACATTTCCATTCTCATTGTTCCCTGGGGAAAACACCTGTACGATCAGTATCTCTTGAACAAAAATTCAACGCTCTCTTAGAAATTTCTGGTTTTTGAATCATTTGAGCATGCGCCGTCGCACCTACCTGTTTGCATGTTTAACCTTGAGAATATGCAGGGAAATAGAGAGAGCTCTAAATGAGTTCTTGCATTGGGCATGCACCCGACCTATTTGATTCTTGTCGCGAAATCTCCCTTTAAGTGTTATATTTAAAGCCTACGTATATTTGATGCTCGGTTTCGCTAGCGCATTGAAGGGATATAATTTGGCGTTAGAGGGAAACAAATTACTTTTGTGATTATATGGCTTTGCTGTAACTCGACGGTGGACGGTACATCCCTTTGTATCCCTTATGCAGCACAAATGTAGAGGAGAAGACTGTTGTTCACTGCATTAGATGAAACAGTGGCAAGAGAAATAAGCTTCCACGACGTGCCTTTGCGATGGATCAAAGGTGATTAACCTCCGGCTTAAGGTTTGTTTCGTAGCGCGAGCAAAAACATAAGACGTGTAAGAGAATTTCAGTTATTTGTTTTCTTTATATGGGCGTTGCGTTCACCACAAGTTTTTTACCGGGATCAATTGTTGTTGTTTGCATCCTCACAGTGATTTTATTTCTACTCTCCACTATAGCAAAAAAACTAAGAATTGCTAACGGCAATTAGGTAATACATATACCCAATTAGCACGGCGTGAAAATGGCCAGCGCAATCGATTCTTCACCGCTAACTCTCAGGTTCACAAGAAAATGTCGACAGAATTATGTTCGAGTCGAATCATGTGTTATCATTCAATGAAATGGAATTTTCAGAAGATGCAGCCAATAGCCTGAAATTAACGACATAATCCCTACAGTTTATATTGTGTGCATATATATATTTTATATCGTACAGAGCGACTGCTACTTGGCATTTTTTTTAGAGAAATAACTTCGGGATGAAACATCGCGAGGGAAAGTAAAGTGTCCGCTGTACGTTCCATGGCCACCGGCATGGTCAATAATTTCACCTTCCAAAACTAGGCATTTCATGAGGTGTAACGTTAACGCATTACTTGTAAATCAATCAACGTCGAGGCATGTTTTATGATGCATAAGACCTCCCACTAAACCCCACCAGAAATTCCTCCAGTCATGATTCCCGCGTGGCGAAGTGAGCGGTCCCCGTGACGCAGATTCCGCCGCGATCCGTGCACGACGTGCATATCGATCACAGGGGTGGGGATCGGGCCGTTTATCTCCAAATCCCGTCCCAGACGACGCCGAAAAAAAAACCGCTCGTGCGCAAATCATCTCACGTCCGCATGAGGCATCTCCATGGAGGCGAGGATACTTTTGTCAATCTGGGGGTAAAAGCATCTTAGGCTTGAAGGGTTGCTGGGAGGGGGAGGTTCGCGAATATTCGCGGGTTGGTGGTGGGAGGTTGAAGGAAGAGGGTGAAGTGGTTTCCGCGCGGGAGGAAGAGATAGAGAAAGGCTCTCAAGCCAGCATATGCCGTTGGTTTTCGTCGGAATCGATTCGGAATGACGTCCGCAAAGTGGAGGTAAAGGGGAGGTCATCGTCCCGCCATCCTTTGCCCTCCTCCCTCTCCCCAGCCCTATCTCCTTCACCCCTTCCCTCGCTCCCTCCTCGACATTTTTTTGCGACACTTCCCACCCCCCTTCCCCTCCAGCATGCACTTCCTTGCCGCACTCCCACCCATGACACCCCTCTCACCCAACCTCAGTGAGTCGCTCGTGTTCCTGCACCGTGGAGTGCCTGCCGCAGCCGGGCTATCCATCGAGAATGGAAAACTTCAGGGATCACGCTGACCGCGTGCTGGTCACAGCGCAATCCGACCCTGCTCAAAGGTGCATTCTTCTGACTATTTCGAGGGAGGAAACGCCAACGCGTTTAGGAAGGCTCATGTATCATTCTGAAACACGTAACATTTTGGCTGTTTAGATTCGGAGAATAGTTAAATTATGTCTATTCCTTCGCAGATGCGGTTGTTTTTAGTCTATAGATGCCGTATAGTAGTCTCCTTTTGCCTGCATCCTTACATTTAATAACACGATGGGAGATTTTATCTACATCCCGCTTTGGTCTCAATTAATTCCCCTGACTTTCCTCGTTGCGCCTCTTTAGTTTTCCATCCCCTGGCTAGTTTATTAATAAATCGGTTGAGGCGACCGACAGCTTAGGTCACATGCGGCAATAAGGATAACTGAGTATTTGGGAACAGGTAGGGATTTCTGGGAAATTGAGGAAGGGTGAAGAGAAACACGGCGACACCATCAGCCTGCTCCATTCGGTCGGGCGGAGGGAATGAGAACTTGAAGAAAGCACGAAGTGCATTCCGCAAGGCTCTCATGTAGGGACCGACATACGACAAAAAGTTGTATAATCTACTGCCGTTCTACCTGACCGCTCGGGAAGCCAGTGTCTACCTAACACACCTCCTCTATCGCCTCTTAAAACATTCCATTCCAAAGACAACATCCAGTCGTAACGGACTCATCGTGTGCCTTTATTTGGGTTTGGGCGTTTCGATCTGTTCCTCATCAGTTCCTTATATCTCAATACATTCCTTCGAGTAATCTCCATAGTCCAGATGCGGCACCTAGTTCCGAAACCCAATTATTTTTCTTTTGCATTTTCAGCGATCTAGCTCCCATCCGATTGGATTTTCACCCGAATGTTTTTCATCAATGTGTTCCAGTTCCTACCCCCTGTCCTTCGAGCAGAGTAGTTTGCAGCTTTCACTTCAATCTGTATTCTCGACCTAAAATCTATATTCTCAATCGCGAACATCTTGGATGAGTCAATACGCATCTGATATTTGCCATGTTTCTTCAATCCTAAGTTTTACTGGTTCCGAGACACAAGTAGAGCTTGACTCGCGTTAACTCGTTCCTGGTGTCATCCGTCATGTGTGCCTAAGGGCTCTTTATGCCGCACAGTAAATTTATAGTAGGACCTTTTATTATGGGGCATCCATTTACAACCTTACGCGGAGTTTTAACTTTTTTCATCCCCAGATATAGAGAATGTAACGCTCCGTAACATTCTCTAAACCCCTCATCCTCCTAAACTATATAACACTGCAGATGAAACGTCATTTTTAATTAAAAACAGATGGTCTTTATAAATACCTTATTTATTCCTTAATACCTTTACTCATTCAGTAATTAATGTGTGTATCATCCTCTATTTGGATCAAGAATAAATTTATTGTTAACCTTTCTCCCATCGTAACGGAAAACTGGAACCCACTTCCCCGTCTATAAGGAACTGCATTCTGGACTCATCCCTTGTTTTACATAATAAATGGACGACCCCTAATATCGAAAAAATACTTTCTCTTTTGCACACATTGTAAAATCCGTTTAGGTGTAGAAACGGTCAAGGTATTGACACGAGTTCCTTAGCGTGGCCATCTAAGTTCTCAGCGAAAATATATTTTCTAATGCTATGAATATTGCTTGTGTTCAGCTGATAGCATACGAAAGCATCTCGTGTATTAGTACTCAGCGCTGCTTAACATTCGAACAGTCGAATTCAGTAAGCAAACACGCCGCAGCTGCTTTACTTAGGTATTTTTTAATGCTTCCAGATTTTGTTGCCATAACTTCCGTAGTTGATCAAGCCACAAGTTTCAAATCCACCATAAAATTTCTCAGGGCGCCTGTGAAAATGCTACATCGTTCAGAAACCTAGTACGCTGAGCAAGGACCTGAGCAGAATGGCAAGCGTTTCAGTACTTGATTCATAAAGTTGCACCAAATAATGTAATGAGCCATTTTCATCTTACAAACAGACCTGTATACCCATATTCCCCCTATGTGCGTTTCTCCTGTGACACTGAATCCTAATTGATCATTTTTTCATGCTTCGGATATACCTTTATATTGCAAGCATGTCTTTGCTGTCGTCAGAAAATACGATCTCTCATCGATTAAAATCATAATCGGACTAGGTGCATTCTAAGTTTCATGGAAAAAGTCTGAAGAGCTTGTGATATCCACCATAAAAGTACGCTTTTCTTCAAAACATTTACTCCTAACTGTGAAGACTATTTCAATGTTCGTTTTATCAAAGCGTGTCAGTACTGGATCTTTTCTCCCTAAGGAATAAGTTTAGCTACCAGGCGAAAAGCGTTCATTCATTTTTATTTGCATTTTACACGCGATGAGCGATTCGAATAAAGTAGCATGAAATCCAGATAGTTCGGAAATCGGAGAGGTAAATTTGTGAGAAATAACAGTGAATACGTCACACGGTATACGCATGCATACATGGCGTCTTATCCTCTTGAGGAAGTATCCTATCCCTGTCCTAAACCCCCTATGCATCGAGTCAGGCCTCCTGTTAATACCTACCTACCTAATTTCTACCTACAAAACTATTCCTCCAAAGCCATCTTCTTGTCAGATCTCTTGAGGAAGCATCGTATCCTTGTCCAAAACCCCCTATGCATCGAGTCAGGCCTCCTGTTAATACCTACCTACCTAATTTCTACCTACAAAACTATTCCTCCGAAACCATCTTCTTGTCAGATTATAGCAAAATATTAACAATTTACGTCCACATGTTACTTTTCCGCGGGGTCACCCGACGTGTTGGGGGGAATACTTTGTCGAACGACCACTTGCAACCGAAATCAACCGCCCGAAATCATAGATAGGGGTGCTCGCTGTAGAAAGGTGTTCAAACCCTGGCGCCTGCGATCGCCATGCAACAATATTGGCAAAGCGGGCGCGGGGGGTTGCGAGAGATGGAGGTCGTGCGTTTGGCTGAGGAGCCGTTTTGAGCATCCACTCGCGGCGTAGGTTGCTCAACGCCAGGGCGCCGCGTGCCCAAGCAATGGAGTCCTCCGCACGCAAAGACTCGTGTAAGCGGGGTATCGGTTCGCAGAGTGTCACGTACGAGCCGCTCCGCCCAGTGCCGTATGCCCGCAGAGCTTTCCCGCCTCCTCACGGTCTCCCGCCTCATCTAGTAAGCTCCAAACTCAACCCACCATCTCCCAACACACACACCATCATTTGGCGGGAGGATCGATGTAAATTTAATTTGCGAGTCGATTCGTCTGGGCGCGGAGTGGAATCCGAGGCGCCGTTTTCTCTCCCCCCCCCACTCAAACCTCCTCAAACCTTCTCGACATCCCTAGAATATGATTCGGTCACGGATCGCGGGACGGTTGGTAGCATTCAAAGCGGTGTCTTCGTGATCCGCGAGGACAGCCGTCTGGTCTTCAAGACTCAGTAACTTTTGAAACTTATCGAATGGCATAAATTACGTGTGGCCAAAATAGTTTCACTACCGTCTTTAGTCCTGAAAGTGATTTTTTTCTGTCTGGATTTCACCAATATTGCGAAAAACAGAGCAGAAAATGAATCAAAATACTACCATACCTTCCTCACCAAAGAGTGAAACATTTTTAAGGTGTGGTGGCTAGAGTACTGGCCTCCCAACCCGAGGGCCCGGGTTCGATTCCCGGCAGTGGCGGATTTTTCAGTGGAAAACCGGTCACCAGTTGAGTGCCTAGAGGAGGGCATTTCAAGTACAGTACTCCGTCCGTCGGATGGGACGTTAAGCCGTGGTCCCCTTGGCGCCTTTCGTTAAGAGTAGGCTAATGCCGACGCCGGGTTTCTCTCCACCCTTCCTCCGTTCCCTAAAAACTCCTACCATTACCCAATTACCCACCTATCCTATATGGCGCAAATGACCTCAGCTGTCGGTCGCCTCCCCCAAATAACCAACCAACCTACATTTTTAAGGACTGAGATCTGTTTAAACGGTACGCAAGTACGCTGGGTATCGGTTGCTCCGCTGCGTTCAGACGATGTCCTCGCTTTAATTAGGGGTAATTTTCCATATGGAATTCCAGTTTTCACGGAGAACACGACAAACACATAGCCTATATGTTTTTCTAGGGCAGGGTATTAGTATATAGGCAGAAGTGAATGCCATTTTTTCAGAAGCTATCATCCTAATTTCCCTTCAAAGAGTCATTAGCGTCGCAGATTTATAAATATAGAAAGGAAATAAGCTAATATACCACGGAGTTTGAAGCATTTGTGACGGCGATTACTGAAAGTGCATGGAGGCACGTTATTCTTTACGAAAAATACCAGCGATGAGGAGTAATAATTGTGATTGACGGGACTTTAACTCGAGCAATTTAGTCTCAAAAAAAGTAATTGTTTCAAGTGCCCAAGACTCGTTGATGAGAAAAGGGTTCACGGCTAATCGCAACTCGAAGATCATCAAAGGCGGCGCTTGCAGTTACTTTTCATATGATTATTTCATGGCGGGCGGCCGTAGCACTGCGTGTCAATGGGGCGGCTGTTAACGTTTCTCGGTTGTTTGAGAGATAGGTCAAGGTTTTCCCGGGGACTCTTAATGCCCGCCGAAGGCAGTGGGCGCCGACACTGGGTGGGGTATTTGCACGGTGGCTGCGGTCGATTTTCATCTGTCAGGGCTAATACTCGATGGCGGCTCGGCGCGAAGTCATTGAGAGGCCACTTACGCTGGCGAGCGAGAGGAAACGGATATGCAGGGTGCACGTTTGCGGAGGAGAGATAAAACCATCGCCTGCCTGGGATAACACGGCTCATATTCGCATGCCTAGTCATTTCTCACGGTGATTTCGCGTGACGGACACTGCAAATACCTTCCCCTTCGCCTCAGAACCCTAGTCTCAAGTTTTTGCCTTCGGACTTCTCGGTTGGAGGGGTACTGGCCTCCCACCCGGAGCGCACGGGTTCAAATCCTGGCAAAGGAGGATTTTTCATGTAAATTGATTACCTTGCAGAAATTACTGCGAGTACGCCGTCCGTCGGAAGGGACGGTAAATTGTGGACCCCAGGGCACTTTTCGTTAAGAGCATGCTAATGCCGACGCCGGGTTTCTCTCCACCTCTCCTCATTCCTTGAAATCTCATACCTTTAGACAATTACCCACCTGCCACAAATGGCCTTAGTTGTTGGTCGCCTCCCCAACTTAATCAAAACTACTCGGCCCAGGCACATAACCATAAATTTGCTTCGAGGGGGGGCTAACTCTAGTGTAGCGTAACTTAAAACAAATCAGCCTTGCCCGTTCGGTGCAGACATATTACAAATCTGTTCCCTTAACTTTCAGTGCTTGGTATTTACTTTCACCGTGCCCATTCTTATCTCTTCTCACTGCTTTAGTTCACTGCTTACCTTGTTATGAAGCAGTTAATTTGCCCAGCCCCAGAACAGGAGTTCAAAGCGTACATACATATCAGATTGAAAAGAACAATTATTAACCACACACATGCAACAAACTAGTGATCATGTTTCTAGACACTTGAATTATACGCAGTGTAATCCGGATTATCATGCCCAGTTAAAATCAGAACAACAAAATTATTGGGAAAAATTTTCGGGGTGGGGGGCTGAAGCCCCAGAAACCACCCCCTGCCTACCCCACAACGTGTCTGACTCGGCCGCTGAACGCTGAACTCTTTGAGATCAATTTCGTATATTTCCATGAGCTTATGTGTTTCGAGTGGCGCTACCCCACATCCGAGAAAAAACCACATAAATCCAAGATGCTAGAGGATTTTGGGTCCTCGTCACCTTCGCATCTGAAGACTTCATGCGGACACACATCACGACATCAACGGTTATATTGCCATCCCTTGCCCCCCGGGGGTGAAGCACGATTGTGTCACGTCTTTGTCCCCCCTTGACACTCACGTAACATCCGCATCCCCGCCGCGTGGTTGTGAGCAGCTTCGGCGACGGAGGACGAAATAGTATATAATGTGTTGGACGGGTGCGGTTTCTGCCGCGCCAGCTGGAATACTCTTTGGCCAGCATCCAACGAAGAGTGTTCGTAGACGAGGATATCGATCTTTACAGAGAAATGCCGCGGCAGCCACTAGTGTCGGAGTCTTCACGTCACGGGTTTGGTCCATTACGCATCCGACCACGTGGACCGAGCCGCACCATTGCCGTAGGGGCTGCTAGGGTCTCAAAGGGCTGGCTTATTAGCTGTCGGCACAACAGCTCAAGTCCTCCAGGTCAGAGACCTCACCCTCACCGCAATATATCCGCATATAGCTAATATCCGCACTAATACACTTAACTTTAATACTGTAGCTACGCAAACCGACTCTCAGAATGTTACCCATTGCGGTAAGTCTGAAATATTTCTCAATATTTTCGCGTCCTTCAAATTCTTTCGAAATAAAGGGGTTCAGTACGGATCTTGAAGGGGATCTGGTTACTGTGGTCGTTAAAATATTTTTTCCCCATCCCCCTGCGAGAGCTCCAATTCCGACAGTAGCAGTATTTTTTCTAGGGAATGCACATATGCCACTAGAATGCTATGCGGAGGGTACTTTCTCCACAATTTGCACTTTGCATGTGGCGCCTATCGATTTCCGGGTTTTCTCCACTTTTACCCAGTTCTGTGTGAACCATATTCACCCAATGATGCAAATTACCTCAGCTGTCAATTGCCTCCTCCAATATTTATTTTCTTAAAACTGTTTTTGAAACGGATTACCGCCCTATTTTCAATTGCTACGTGTCCTCGCACTGCACAACCACCCTCCAAATGAGGTTGTCGAATTTTTTTAAAACAGCAGAATATGGATTTTTACTGCCTTCAATTTCCATTTTATAAGTAATGGCATGGAATTATTTTCTCTTTAGCTGGTTATTTTTCAAAACCATGTCGACCCCATCCTAAGACCAACAGCAAGACTAACAAACCATGCAACATAAATTCCCAATGGGTTTCTCATTGCGTATGAACAAGAATATAATTGCTATTGTGGGGTGATACGGTGTTTAAATACACACAAAAATGGGATTAAAACTTAGATACTTCTCCAATCCCAACATTTATCATGAGATTGAACCGTGTTTATCACAGTTTCATTTTCGTATAAAATAATGAACATGAGAAATGAAACAATTATATTGGATTCATAAAATTCTTCCACCCGTGACTATGGAATGGCTTCGAAACTAGATTAAATGGCTAATTGAAAGAACAAAAATTGGTGAAATGAAGCTAGAAGTATGCTAAATGATAAGAAGCTTTGATGACTCTTTAACAGGGGGATATCCGATTATCTCGCCATCTGGTCTCACGTTACAGCCACACCAGGCACTACTCCGATTCTAGGTCGGTGCCTAAGCTTGTTGGAAGTAGTTATCTCACTACGATGAATATTTTAAACAGGAAAAAAATCTTTTAATCCTAGTAAAGCCTTTTTGAAACGTGATTGATATGCTAAGAGATGGAACCCGAGGCGTAGCAGAAGGAAGTGTGATCGTAATAGCATACGGTTGCCACCGTAATTACGCGATAACAATGGTTCATTGCAGTAACACAGAAATATATTCAATGTAATGTATGATTCAGTAGTGAAATCATGAGGGGCTGGTTGAACTGGGGGGGAGGGCTTCTTAAAATTCGTTCCAGCAGTTAATGCCTCATACAAATTAGGCGACTGAAATACACTTAAATAAACTGACTACCACTGAAGTTCACTCGGATCGGGAGTCGACTTCGACAAAACAATAAGCCGCGGTTCCATCCCCGGCTCGGAAGAACATCTTCCTAAAGGGATGTTCAAATCAATTAATGTGTTATCATCGTAGACATTTAGGTCCCTGGAGTGCTAATTTTTCCAAGTCCCAAAGACAATGATGAATAATAATAGGAAGTCATTATTAGGGCGAGATTGAGACAAAACTTTCCCTTCTGCCATCTAACCCCTCATCAAAATAAGTACATAAAACATATGATAGTCATGACTTAAAACAATTATAATCTGAGGTTACGAAAAATAAATTATTAAAATAAGGATATAAAACCAATGAATGGAAGAATGATAAATGAACAAAAAGAAATATATACACAATATGTCAATTTTAAACAACAAATGGGGTGTGAACGAATTTACAACTGTAGGAAAACATCAGGATTATTTAGCTTACATCCTTTTCGAAAAAAACCACCGCAGGAAAACGCCCACACAAGAAGGAGCTGAGAAAAATCTGCGAAATTCTACTGATAGTATAGCCAGTGTTTAAAAACAACTTAAATAAAATAGTATATACATAGGAAAATCATTAGATAAAATATAAAAACAGTAGATAAAATATAAATACAATAAGGGTAACAAAATTCGAAGGTTGATAATTTCGGCGACATCGATGAAGGTGAAAAGCAAGTTTCAATGTCTATCAGCGAATAATTCACTGACTTCCAGTTATTTTACAGCTAAAAAATTGACTAAACACGCAAGTAAGAAATTAAATTCTTAGTAATATTATTAACGAGATTAATAAACACTGAAATGTGATGAATTTAAAATATCTTATTTACCCATGCGTACCGACGTTACTAAAATAACAGCTACTGTTGGGTAAAAAACTGCATCGTCGGGCCTCAGTAAGGGAAATTCCACAATTTCGCCTCATATCACCGTTTGCCGGCACTAGTGAGAGGTCATTCTTCCTTTTTTAATGCCTCTGAATGGAGTAGAGGCTATTAAGATCGACATTTGGATCCATTGTCCTCTGAAAATGTTCACAATAGTATGGAATGAAGGAGGTCATTGCTCTGTTCATCAACCGGATAACGCGGAGCATTTCTGCGGGATGGGCGCGAGAGGAATTTGGGAATGAAAAAAGGTGTAGATTATTGGAAGAGTTAAATGTTACACTTTGCTCATTCATTTCTAAAAATACCATGACATTGGTGAAGACGACGGATAAATTTATTTTATCCCCCAGAGTTTCATACACAGGATATTAGTTTTTTGACGGTGATAAAACGGTTGAATTGATTGACGTGGATGAAGAATATATACTGTTGTTGTTGAAAGACTATAATATATATAATAAAAGGAAATCTGGCAGAGATAAAACCTTGAATGCAAAATGAGTGCAAAGAAAAACTTAGTATCAACTTTCACTATCGTTACTGGTCTGAACGATGATTTTACATTAAAACTAAAGATGTGAGAAGAGATGGAAATCAGAAGAGTGCAGCAAAGAACGTCTTCTATCGCATGATGTATAACCAAGGGCAATAAAACACGTTCCTATAGAAAAAAATGGCTCATAAAAGCATGAATATGCGGTTGTCGTGTCTGCGACATAGGAATGTGAACCGTAGCAACAGTATTAAAGATCACTATGAGCGGTGAATTTGTAGTCATTACACATTTTCGTTGCTGTTATTTCCAGTTTTTGATAACTGCACCAGCCTAATAATGCTCATTTAATATATGCGGATACTTCAATCTGAATGAGGCTATTTTTATCACTTTAGTGAACCTTACACCCCCCGCCCATAGACTTACACAACCTGCAATGGTTAGACTCTTTAAAAACTTCACTAGTTATTAAATTAGCTTAATATGTCAGTTTTTATGGTAGGCATCCGAAACTTAAGTCATTCAGGTTATTGAGAAAGGTATTTGGATATCGGTAATTTTTTCCAGAGTTGGTTGAACGGAGGAATAAAACCTGGCGTCGATATTATTCTCCTCAGTACTTAAAGACGTCGGCGTCCCCAGGTAAGCGTTTAACCAACGTACGGAGCACTGCATTTGAAGTGCTTAAGCCTGGGATTAAACTGAAAACCTCTGCCGCTTGCTCATAAGTTGGGAGGCCTGTACTCCAGCCATTACGCCAACACGATCGCCTCCGCAACGTTATCAAGGATGCGCTTTGTGCTAATGATGTGCTAATCCCTTCAAGCGGGCCTGCTGGGACTTCCAAGAGGAAGCAATGTCCAACCAGCGTTTCACGCGCCGAATGCTCCTTATTCTAGCAACGTCTGAGGAAGTAAAATTTGAGGAACACTTCGTGCTTGTGGTGAACGGGGCAGGCCTTCGTCGCGAAGAGGTCCCGCTCACAGCATGACCTCTTCCCATCAGCCTCTACCCGCAGGGAACGAAAATCCCTCCTTCCTTCGCGGGGGAATCAATTTTGTCGAGTCCTTCGCCGCGTTTGATTCTGATTAATCGGTCCAACGCTTCTCTTCGCTCGGTATTTTCGTTCTTCCATCCAACTGGCGCCGCGCGTTAAGACGGACTAAGCCTTAAGAATCGTCTCTGTGACTGGAGACCTGGTTTCAGAGACGTGCATTTGCGAACGGTTCTGAGTGCTCCTCTACCACGCTGCCATCCTGAAAGTGCAACTCATCTTTGGGTTACTTTGTTCCATCTGTCTTACCATGGTGCACCGCAGGGTGAGCCCAAACACCAATTAATTACGTGACGTGGTGAAGGAGTTATTTCTGTAAAAAATGTAATGAAAGAACAAATGTGACGCCGATGCGCGGGACATTCTCGGGATTGGTGAGGTGTGAAATTTTTTAGGCTCCGTAATCTGAGATATTCTTCTAATTTTGATTCAGGTGGCGTATCTCATCTTCAAGTTTGATTCAGGGCAATTCTTACGCAGATGACCCTCGGAAAATATTATCTCAATACATTTGCCGATGATGACGCCAATTGGCGTTATACTTATCGCACGCTGGGAGCACATTGACGCTAATTGGTGTGCCGCCAGACAAACCCTCTAAGCACGGATCTTTCGTTCCGTAGGAAAACTTAAAAAAATTGTGGCAGCAGCAAATATGTTAATGGCGAGATATTGATGGCATGAATGTCAATCATCACCGGTATTTCATATTATAAAGACAATTTTTCTGTCGGCTATCCTCGCGATACTAACATATCTCCTCTCGTTCATGTACTTCTCTTTCAATATCATCATCATTATTCTTTATCCTAGCCATTCTACCAATGCACTTTTTCTCCAAAAAAACAACTTTCATGAGATCCAACATGACTTACATGGTTGCTTGATTTAATACAGTAAACCTCTATTCCAACTTTCTATTTATCTATCCCTGAAACAGTTATGATGCCAGTTTTGCCTCAATTACTAAGTGATTTTGTAATAAAAATGAGACATATAACCTGAATATCCAATAATGGTTGCACTTTTTTCGGTTTGCTATGTTTTTTAGCATGAAATATCAAGTAATAAAGGCTAATGAAATACATCGTTGTCCACTCATTTGGGTCGAGTAGCCAACAACTTTCTAAGATGCCCAGCGTGAACTTGATGAAATCAGCATCTGCGACAGCATGAGAATTAAGTGCCCCGGACCTTAGTCAATATTTTAGTCTCGCTAATTAATTCTCTTTGGGATCGGAATCTCCTCTCAGATACCTGAATAGTCCAAATCTTTTCTATCTTTCTGAGCACGCGTTCCCATGCGCTGAAAAGCGTAGCTGTCGTCCCTGTTGAGATTTTTTGGATTTTTATCCATTTCAGTTGCTTCTCTGATGACCCGTGGGAATCAGGGACTTTCTTTTGTGATTGATGTGGCCTCAAAAATTGATGCTATGCGCGTCGAGACATCGAGCCATACCTATATTCCACATTGACAATCATTGTGAATGCTTTATCACATCCTCCATAACTTGCATCGAAGCTGCAGAATGTACATCTCGGTAGCGTACGGACTGCAATAAATATACCACACTTAAAACAATATTACAAAATTCCACACTCGCTGGTGATCAATTTTTTTCAAGATTTGATGACATCATATGTATGTAAAATTACGATTTTTAAAAGGTGGGCTGGGGGGCGTGGAGGTCTAGTAAACTAAACAGTCCATGGGACATTGAAATATATATACTGTGGTGAGACAAAACGGAAGTGAGACGGCCAGCGTGGCGAGGCTGCCGCATTGAACCCAACGCGGAGCGGAAGCACTATATATAAGACCGGCGGAGAAACCCGTCTCACTTGCCGTTTTGACTCACCACAATACCACGCAAAAAGTTCCCGCAGCGAATTAAAATGGCTCATTGATGGAACTAGGCGCCAACACATTGTTCGGTGAATTTACCTTAAGGAGGTTGATCCGAAAAGTGAAAGTCATGTCATTTTTTTATATTTTCAGCACTTATAGAACTAAGGTTCCTCTATCTAATAAAGTAAAGATAATTATACCAACCCATACTCCTTTTTGCACAAATTGCATTTGAAATTACATACGATTAACGGCGAGAATGGCTATCACATGGGATTATACGTTTAAAAATACCATAGTGACATGTCATTTTTGCAAAAACTGATATTTTATGCGTAATTTCACAAGGAATAAAATGACACGAAAAAAAGGTATCAACCCACCGTATTTTTCGCTAAATCCACCAATTTCTACGCTTAGTAGACGAAATGCGTTAGTTGACTTCAATTGGCGCTGATGTCGCTCTAGCCAAAATGTATGGCGTATGAATAATATCATTACTAATGAGATATTAAAGAATATTTTAGAAAAATATTATAAAATAAATGTTTGATAGAAATATTCGGGTGTTATACATTAGTAAATTCATTGAGTACATGAATTCATTTCTGTAAAGTAAATGCTGAATTGACTCCATTGTCGAGCTGATTAAAGGTATCATAAAAAATAAATCCTTCGACTTTCCATCGTATTTCTTTCGATACTTATGACTTTTAATAGCTTAGGTAATTTTCTTTGTGAAGTAAGGATCACTTAGCAGACATATACCGTACTTAAATTAATAAGACTCCTTAGACAACTTGACTCAAGCAGTCGCGAGCCAACCTCCTTAAAACATTTGCATATAACGATACGTATACCTGAAGCATTTGACACCGCAAGGACAAGAATGACTTTTACTTCAGATGGAGCACAAGCGGGAAAAATCGAGTCTCAGCAGTACTTCAAATGTATCGTGAGGACGAGACAGCATTTCTGGGGAGTTTCATATGCCTATCCTATCTTCCACTGCCCCAAGCCAAGCTCGAACTCGCACTCCAGCGTGAGAAGCAGTGTGTCTGCGATCAAACAGATCGTGGAGTCCGTGGAGCAAGGAGGCGGGCAGGGGGGCGTCAATCCTGGGGTGGTTAGGAGGGGGCACCGAAGGAGGTCGGAGTGAGCGAGAGGGCGACGCAGGGAGAAAGGGAGGGCGGGGGTGTTGGTCGGGTGGGGGAGGGAGAAAAGAGAGTGGCAATTCGCTTTGCTTGGGGACCCGCCGGCGCCTCACTGCCTCCCTCCGCCCCCGCACGACCCTGCCGCGTCGTCGTCTGGCGATTGACGCGCCGACGCCGGGGATGTGGCGAAATAATTTCCTCATTTTTTTTTATTCCTTGAGCAATTTGGGGTGGACGTAACCGTCGTGGGGTTGATACGCACAACCTGGCCCTCTCTTTTTCTCTGTCCTATCGAGGGTCACTTGTCCTGAGGGAGTGATGAGTTTTCGGGTTGTTGAGTCTCATCTCATCTCAGTGGTGCATCCCCGATGAATTCGCCCCCGAGGTTGGGAGATGGTGGCTGCCTTAGTGTCCCTGTAGCTGCGTTCTTATATCGTCGCCGCCTTCTGTGTCAGGTTTTCAAATTTAACAAGCAACCAATCGTATAGGATATACACTGCAAAGAACCTGTGAACCTATCTGGTGGAGGTTTCTATTCACCGTTTTTAATTCATGGCAGAAATGATAAGTCGGGGAAGAAATACACGAAAGGACCGTTATGATAATTTAGGTAAGAATTGTTTTTTTCTTTCAAAATATCCCGGAGTCATCACTTGTAACAGGCATTCATGTCTTCACGTATTCATGAGTAACAAACAATTAAGTGAACGAGGCTGCGTTGGTCGGTTGGTTATTCATGGGAGGCGACCGACAGCTGAGGTCATTTGCGCCATTAAGGATAGGTGGTTAATTGGGTAATGGTAGGTGTTTTCAGGGAACGGAGGAAGGTTTTCGGGATGGGAGGCCAGTACTCTAGCCACCACACCAACCCGATCCCCTCGAGGGGATCGGGTTTAGGCGTCAAGCACCCAACAGAATCCATATTAAGCAAGCCACTACCAGGGTGAAGCTGTCCAATTCTTGCCTTAAAGCATGTTTTACTTTGAGCTAGATTAAGGGAAACTTTAATAGCTATTGTTTCCTGAAATGAACAAGGCAGCTTTATACTCACCATGGTCCCTATCATTTCCCCGAGAGCATATATCACTTTCTGAATTTTCCACATAGAGTTTCCCATGTACAGTAGTGAAAAATTCCAAATATTACGTTGTTATAACCACTCATGAAAATACACCTTGTGGACAATTTAATATTGAATATGTCCACCAGTCCAAAAGAGAACGAAGAATTTATGAACTAATAAAGAGGAAATCCTCAGGCTTCACTTGGTGGAACCGCATAGTAAATAAAATGATCACTTGCTAAGATTCCACAAATTTTATTTTTCCCGACCTAGGTTTCGATTGGTTTGACAATCATTATCCTTGATATCCTTGATAATGATTGTCAAACCAATCGAAACCTAGGTCGGGAAAAATAAAATTTGTGGAATCTTACCAAGTGATCATTTTATTTAATTTATGAACTATTTAGTCGAGTAGATATTCTCTTACGTAGTTTATAGGATTACCATCAAACTTTACTCTTCCGTCTTCTAAGGTGGAAGACAAATGAAGACTATGATAGTAATAGTAGTGGTCAAGAGACAGCTTATTCACATATTTTTGATTTCTCAAAGATACTATTTACTACGCGCGGCCTAAGTTTACTTTGCACGTCCAAAGGAAAACACTTAAAAACGATTCATTACCTATTATCTCAGTGGCATTCATGGGAGCCAAAGCAACAAGATAACGTTTTCAAGGTCCTGATAGCGTTGGTTGCAAGAAAAATATTCAACAGTTCGCTTCCTATTATGTGGTAGCTCACCGGAAGAAGGAAGGATGAGGAAGAGATATAAAGCTGTTTACGCAGTCTTAAACACCTCAATAGCGGACTTTTTGCTTGACAAGGAGGGCTTAGGAAAGGTGTTATTTATAATTAGTATTTTGGATCCCCAAATTAGCGGATCAGACGGATAATGGACTCTTTGCTTGATAAGGAGGGCTTTGGAAATGTGTTATTTATGATTAATATTGCGGATCCCCAAATAAGCGTATCAGACGGAGTGGGTGGATAACTGCGCTCTAAGGTTGTCAAGGGAAAAATATGTTTTTATTGGTAACGAGGCATCTTTGAGTCCGCTTTGGACAGACTTCGGAGGCAGATCATCCTACTAACTGGGCAATTGAGATGGTTATACAGATTATGTTGTCTTCGACAACATCTAGACAGATCTGCCCTCTAAAAAGAGCTTTGATTATGAGGTCTGCTTTATAAATCTGCACCATCGGATTTGATGAAGAATTTTTAACATGCCTAACATGCTGCTAATTCGTTACCACGCTCTGAATGGACAAAATTGCAAGCAAGGGGAACCATCCTTCTCGTATACCAATCTAAATAATTCGGTTCTATTTGGTCGGGTAGCAAAGGAATACATCGATATTTCAGTGTTGTCTCTACGGTGGCATTGGCGATAGTTTCTCATACCAATTAAAAGGTTTAATGTGAAAGACACGAACAAATAATAATAAATTTTAAGACTAAAAATGTATGCGAAGTAGTTCGGTAGCATAACATGTTATACTTTCGACTAAAATGCATAGATCAAGGAGGAAAAGCATAACACACACAGAGAAGTTCAAATAACGCTCAAGTGTGGAAGAAAATTTCTCCAATTCCGTTCAACGTGCATTAAGTAATAACTTATTGCCTCTCTCCTCGATCATCGTGTCAGTGAGGGATTAGCTGGTATTTGCCCGATGAGACCACGCCAGGCAAAATACGGCCGCGTGTTTTTTTCATCCGTGCATTTGGTCAAATCATCGAATGTGACAATGTGCATCTACCCTTTCCGAATTTCATTTATGAATACGAACTTTTCCACAAAGGGTTCTTACAGCAAAATGCAGGCGATTTTACGCTAGGATAAAAATGCAATCGTAGACATTTATATTTATCTAATTACATTGTTTTCCACGCGGGTAAAAACTCCGGGCCGCGCGCTTTTCTTCCGAGGAGTCTGAAATTAGTTTCCCCCTGCTTTAGCCTGGACAGGCTGCCATCCCTCGTCTATTTCCACCCGACCTTTGGTTCCCCCTCTTTCTTCGCCCCCCCACTCTTCCTCTCGTAGTCGCCTCCCCCCTGAGGAGCACATAAAAGGGACCCTCCCCCTTCGCCCTCTCCTCCGACTCCTTCCAGTCCCTTCACCTCAGCGAATCCAATCTCATTCATTCT
This sequence comes from Platycnemis pennipes, assembly GCA_933228895.1. NCBI lineage: Eukaryota > Metazoa > Arthropoda > Insecta > Odonata > Platycnemididae > Platycnemis > Platycnemis pennipes. The sequence continues at coordinate 84,111,502 of OW121846.1, forward strand.
TAACATTCAATTTGAAACCTGTCATCGCTTCCCGCTCTCCCTCCACCCGAACACCAAGCATAACAGGCCGACGCTCTTTTGTCCTTGGTGACTTATTTCCAAACAACTGCGGACTGGGTTTCTTTTGAGGAGATAGACGAATTAGACAAGTTTGAAGAGGTCTCTGAAGAAGGAAATCACTCTAAAAGCTTTACCGTCTCCTGGGACATGACCTTACCTCGGTTAAAAAGAAATAATACAGTTCATCTGGGCAGTCACCCAGAAAATGTAATTTCTTTGACAACGATAATCAGACAACTATATAGTAGTACTGTCATGCATAGCACTATCATGGGAATGACGATGCGGGCCAAAGCATTAGCCCCTAGATGAAATATTTGTAGCAAAAATTGGAATTCCATCTAATCCACCTTCCCTTATTCTTATCCCTTCCTAACCAGAATTATCCATGAATCTAATGCATTGCTCCACGGAGATGCTCATAATAAAACTATAAAAAGAGATGTGAAGCCACGTAGGTTTTAAATTGATCCGAGAGGGCATCGTTAGCTGAGGCCACACATTGTTATTTTTCTGTGTTGCTCGGGGTGAAGAAAGCTGCCTTAGTCTGTATCCTCCCTTATTAATCGCTCCCCGTCTTTTCTGGGAAGCTTTGCGGAGTCGAGGACTCACGGTATGGAATCCCTGCGGTTTTTATCCAATTTCATTTACTGGATTAAGAAGATCTGTATTCCTGGCTCTCGTTCCTCGACTTTGCTTGGTGTATACAACTTAGCCCGTGTTGTTTACCGACGCAATTTTCTTTTAATTAAATACCTTATACCGTATATGACTCAGTCCAGCATAAAATTACTTCTTAGAGACCAGTAGATTACTCTCAGTGAAGCATATGCGCAGAATATATTTCATGCGCGTGCAGTCATATATTTTTGATTCAACTTATCCTCATGACGCTAAAATTATGGTTTTTATAGCTACCGACCAAATGCATAGACTTTTAATTTCCTTTGCCTCTCCAATTAAAATTAATTTCAACTCTGCATGCACCACATTATCAGATATTCATTCCAGTCAACTCACGAAATATTCTAGCGTAAGGTTGGCTACAGTGTTGAAACTTATCTGCAGTATCATTGCAGTTTATCTTTACATTGTGATTTTATCTGCATTTTATTGTTCAAGGATTGTAATAAAGTTTTTTTATTACGTCACACCCTCGCCAAGCTGTGAAATAATTCATTGGTACTTTAATTATTATCGCAGCTGGCGGTTATAACCGGGTCGGTAACGTGCTGCCTTGGCAACCCAAGGTCGTGAGTTCGAATACCGCCTAGGGCATCGATACTGTGTTTGTCAAAGGATAAAAACATTGAGCTTGACGGTGCTATATTCTCTTAGCCGTTGTAGGATCTAAAGCAGAAAACTACTTCTAACAATATTTACCAAATAATTCTTGTTCTTCTAGGCTAATTGATTCTCATTCAAGCTTCATGTGGACTTAGCCTTCACTTTAGTTTCCTTGTGTGTTTAACTGTGTAAATGAAAAATTTCAAACTCTCCCTAATTGAAATTCCTAGCTGTATTTTGTTGTGGATTGGAACATGATGCTAAAGTTTCTGAAAGAAATTGGAGTATCGTACATGACCGAAGAGATATCCACAGCTTGTATAAAAACCAGGTGGCCATAATCAAACCAGGACCCAGCAGTACAGAGGCAAGCATAAAGAAAGGAGTGAGGCAAGGATGTGCACTGTCTCCCGTATTATTCAATGTTTACACCGAGAAAGCCATCCAAGAAGTCAAAGAAAAGTCTCCGGGAGTGAATATCCACGGGGAGAAAATCAGCATGCAACGAATCGCCGATGACATAGCAGTCATGGCAGAAAAAGAAGGAGATTTAAAGAAGACACAAGGAAATATGGAAAGAGCTTGACCAGATATCATCCGAAGATCAGTAAAAAGAAACTAAGGTATTGGTATGCAGTAGGAGAAAGGAAGCCAGGACTAATGTTAAACTAGAATAACAAAAAATGGAGGAGGTGGAAGAGTTCTGTTACCTAGGAAGCCGAGTAACCAGCGATGGACGAAGTAAAAGAGAAATTGCCAGTAGAATTGCCCAAGCGAAAATGGCATTTTAACAGAAGAAGATTCTGCTTACAGCTGAAAATACAAGCGTGGAAGTGACGAAACATTTCATTAAAACACACATCTGGAGCATTCTACTATATGGCGGCGAAGCATGGACAATAACAGAAGCAGAGAAGTCCAGGCTGGAAGCATTTGAAATATACCGAAGAATGATGAAGATAAAATGGATCGATCGAGTGACAAACGAAGAAGTCTTAAGAAGAGATGTCTACTGAAAACCTTAAAAAGAAGACGGGACAACTTAATGGGCCACATCTTAAGGCACGATGGCCTGATGAAGACAATCGTAGAGGGAAAAGTGAACGGGAAGAATGGGAAAGGCAGGCCTCGTATGAGGTATATGGAGCAAGTTGTGAAGGATGTAAAAGAGAGGAGCTACCTCAATATGAAGAGGTTGGCTGATAGAAGAATCGAGTGGAGGGCTGCGTCAAACCAATGCTAGGATTGTTGACCGATGATGATGAGCTTTATTTTCATTTTCCATCATTAAAAACTGTGAGGGGATAGAGAGTATAACTGCTGACTCACGTCAATGGAATATAATGCAATTCTTTCTCAAGGCTACAATTCAAGAAGCTGATTTGAATGTTTTCGGGTGTAAATCTCATTTCATTCCATTAGCTAATGCTTATATGCTATGCTAACGCTATAGCTTAACGACTGGTGACTCGCCTAAGTAGATCTTTAGACGCTTTAAACGCTAGGGTTTAATGAATTACACAGACAAAGCTGCGCAAGGTTTATTCTTTGATACATGCATCAGTGTCTAAAGCAATAAAGTTTGATACTGATTCCAATTTCATTAGAACATCAAGTACTGATTGTATATGTTGGGATTCATTTCAAAAGCAAGTCTCATCGCGCGCTTGTAACACCTTTGAAAGAACTAACAATAAACAGAAACGTACTTCGGACCAAAAAGGGATTCGAAACCGTGAGCATTGGTATCTGGCGTGTGTTTAAGTCTTTAAGATCTTTGTGTTTAAGTTAACTGTGCCGAGTCTCCAAATTTTTTTTTAATGTGTAAATTTCTGCATCAAAAGTTTCCTCTATATTAGCCAAATATAGGCGTGAAGTGAATGTATGCAAGCCCCACTGCGCACAAGCTTAGATACGGATTTGGATGCAGCGCTGGTGAATTTTTAGCTACCACCCTCTGCTTGTGAAATAATAAGTCCATATTTTTTTAGTGTTAATAATTCATCAAAATTACTACTTAATGGGAAACATAACCCAAATTAAAAATAAGTGATGGTTTGGTAAATGTTAGTCTTGAAAAATGATCTTCCTCTTCTCTTCCAGTGGTGTTGTTCTAGAACTGAAATATTTGATTTTTCTGCTTAACTGCCGGTCATTTGTTTAAATTGTTGTGATTCCATTCTGACTGAAAGTTAAAGGCCCCTTTGTTGGAAAGGAAAGGTGTTTGGATGGGATGGTGAGGCTGTGTTGACGTCTGATGATAATAGCGATCGACCGTTGACCAATACGTGTAGATTAAAGCCACTGAGTGTATTTTAGCTAAATATATTTAAAAAATTCCTAGTTTTGAAGCTTCAGTGGCATCATTTAGTGCCACCAATAACTTCGTAGCGACCTAATGATATCCTCCAAAAGCGGTTATGTTTTAAATAAATATATAGAGAAATTATGGAACATTACTTTCTTCTGCAGTCATGATTTATCATAAAGTTAAGCCTGAAACTATAGAATTAATCAAAAGGTACGTATTTCCGTGTACCGGTGATGCACAGGAGTAAACGAAGCTCTTCGCATTCTTTTTCTTCAGATTTCCTAACGTCTCTCAAACGCAACGGGTGGTGCAGTGAAAATAATCGGACCCCTGACGCGAAAGACTAACAATTCTCAAGTCATTGGATGCAGATGAACTTTTAATAACCCCACTCATCACGTGAAACAGATATTCTGGCATACAGGGTTTAGGAGAAGTGGCGCGTACTTTTCCAAATCAATTACCAATCTCTTTCCCACGAAAACAATGAGGTACGCTGGCCATAATAATAATAATAAAAGGTCTTTATTGGGGCGAGATTGAGACAAAACTGTCCCTTCTGCCACCTAACCCCTCGTCAATATAAATATATAAATAAAATAGTGGTCAATACCTAAAACAATTACAATCTGAGGTTAAAAAAATAAAATCAGTAAAGAATACACTTATAGGAATTAAAGAATGATAAATTAATACAAAATAAACATATATACACAATATATCAATATTACATATAATAGTGTGTGAAAGAATTTACAATGTGGGAAAAACGTGAGGATTATTATGCTTACATCCTTTACGCAAAAACCCACTGCAGGAAAACACCCACACAAGAAGGGGGGTGTGAAAAACCTGCGAAATCCTACTGACAGTAAAGCTAGTGTTTATGAATAACTCAAATATAATAGCATATGCATGGGAAAATTAGTAGAAAATGGCCATCGGCCATTCCAGACCCCAGCTCCCTTTTCCCATCCTTCGTGGCTACTCATCTCCCGCTATCCTCCCCAGCTCCTACCCTGAACCGATTCCCCGGGACTCTCACAATCATTCGTCATTTTTCTCTTTTCCACACACCGCAATCATGCCAACCTCTTGGTTCTCACCACCTTCCGGGCAAGGGAGGGGGAGAAAGGGAGAGAGTGAGGAAAGAAAGATGGGGATGGGAGAAGCGGAGGCCCTTTTATCCCCCGCAAATCTCAACCACTTAGTTGAGTGGTCCTTTCACTCATGGCTCTCTCTTCCACCCAGCCTCGGCGTAATCCGACCCCACACTCTCGTAACATCCTTCTCCTTCCCTAAGCCCGTTCATTTTCTCACCTAATAACTCTCCATTAATTGTTGCTTCTCCCTCGCCCCCTTTCACACTTACCCCCACAAATCCATATGACCTTCTTCGCCGCATTACTCTTTTCCCGCCGTGCCGGCCCACTCCTCCACCCAACTTTCTCACCTTCCGCCCTCCTTCCAGATCTGGGCTTTCATTTTCTCTCCGCCGCATCACCTCGTCCATTTTAATCCATACGGCCTTGTCACCAGATCGGCTCGCGCTGTAATTGCTCGTAATCGGATCAAATCGGAAATCCATTTCTCCGTCCCTCTTCGGCGTCGTAGTCGCGGGTAATGGAATGGCTACTCGTTCTTAGGTCCGGAATCATTGTTCGACGAGTATAATTCCAAAACACGACAATTGAGGAACGACTCCGTGGAATGGCGATGATTAGAGCGCAAACATTGTATGAGACATTCAATGGGAGTTTTGAAGAGGAGAACCCCAAATAATTAATAACCTATAGACATTTAGGCACTAAAAATGAAGAAATAGGCACTTTAATAGGCGCTTAAAATATTTTTTGCATTTTGGGCAATTCTGTCGGCAATTCTCTAAAGGCTAAGCCTGTAATCAGGTATTCCGGGGACCAGGAAAATAGAACTTGCCATATATCTACGCCTTGGGTGGTGAAATTCCCACCCAGGCGGGACTCGAACCCGTAATCCCAAGATTAGCAGGCGAAGACTTCATCTCTCCGCCACCGCGGCCAGCTAGAAACATAATGCGGCCCATTGCCACAAATAACTATCTGAAATCTAAAGTTTGCGCTTAAATACACGATTACTTTTTGGTAAAACTGATGGAAAGTAAAAAGGATAAAACTCAAAATAAAATTGGCTAATAAATTGAAGAAACATAAAACACAAAATATTACTTATTTCAAGTTACATTACAATACATTTCTCTAAACGTTCTCCTGCGCACTGATGCCGAGAATCAGTCAGGATTATTTTTTAGAATGAAAATGACGTCTCAACCTCACGCGAGGTGATAGGGCATTGCTTAAATGATGCAAGCTCTGTTGCTGTCATCTTTGGTCCTGGAGCAACCGAAGTCCCTGATAGTGAATTTAATAACAGCAATGCGGAATGGTGCCTTCAAAAATATTTTTATTACGCTTGAAATCACCGTATTTACATAGGGAAACTTGAATCTTATCTCCTCTAATAATCTGTGTAGAGCATGTGCGATGCATGTGGCATGCACCATCTTGGGGTAAAATCAAATCCCTGCCCTGCTTTTAACATATATGATGCGCTATACGTATTAGCCCTAAAAACTTCTCATCATTATTTTCTGCTGGCGACAGGAATATTGAAGAAAGGAAAATTCAAAATAGTTAAAAAAATAAAAAATATGCGTAATACATAAAACAGTAGATAACCGATTATCGGTGCTCTACTGTATAAATATACATAAAAATCTGTGAGCTCAATACTTATTCAAAGCTTCTCTCACTATTCTTTCAATCGTGCTATAGTTGGTGTTTGCAATTTCCCTAGACAGCACTGAATGAGGTGGCATCACTTCATCTGAAAACATCTTATATTATTTTAGGAAGTTGTTGTAACTTACCGTTATTTGGGAACGAGGCACTAATGACTGAAATTCGTGTTGTACCGGGTGGTGTGAATGAGGGGTACAAGGACAGGATGGGGTCCGTAGTAAAATTGAAGAGCCCGGCGCTTACCCCTCAGCTTCATTTAGCTGTTTATTTGGAAGAAAAAGAAATTACATTAGAGATCTTTTGCGCCGGTCAGAATGAAAAACGGGCAACTATGCGACGAATTAACAAATTAAAATAACTTTTGTTGGCGCGGAAATAAAAATCCTGGACGGTAAGCGATTCTTTCATAATTTATTCACTCGACTGTCCACGAAAATTAGCAGTAATCTTAACTTCACAATCAATAAATAGTGACAATAATTGTGACTTTAGACTCATAAAAACTAACTAAATTCTTGCTGGGCTTATAGGTTTCAAGCCTATTTTATATTGTGTTAGCTTCAACTTGTCTTTCACTCGCAGGCCCTGATTTCAGATACTAACCAGCTATAATCATTTTTTTTCAATTTGTTTTTAAATAACCATTTCCAATTGGCTACTGATATTTTTCAACGAGGTCAGGTCAGGACCTCCGGAACCATCTCTACCTCCGGGCAACTGTTCATCCATTAATAAATTTCTGTCCGTACTACAGTCTCAGTGCCATTATGCATAATTTTTAAAAAGATAATGAAGGTTAAAAATGGTATTGTAGGAATGCATGCGTGTGATGAGGCGCATTACCCGTGAAAAATGAACACTGTTTTTACATCGACTATACCTCCCAAACCCCTCATAAAAGCGAAACATTTCTTTTTGTACCTGTTTCAGCAACGTTTAGACTTTCTAACCAAATTATTTTCTAATTTTTAATCCCACGAGGATTAATGACGGTTAAACTATAGTATTATTGGAATGAGAGTCTGTTTAGGCCCATTCGTGAGGGAGCTGAGCACTGTTTTTACACCGACTATGTCTCCCAAACCCCTAAAAAACACAAAACAATTCTTTTTGTACCTATATAAAATAACAACAGTAAGAATTTATAAAACAATGCTTTTATAATTTTTAAACCCTGTCCTACATGGACTTTTTTAGCTCCGAAAAACCAATTTTTTCCAAATTTCTCTAATTCAAGTGATCTTATCTCAGTGAGAAATGCTCACATTCCATGTCTATTAATATATTCATACACTAGGTACGTATGAATGCTACGGTGAGAAGAACTGGCCAGTTTTAGAAATTATTTCTTGGTGTAATTTTAGGCTAAACTTGTGAAAAAATGAATTTTGGAAGTTGTATTTACAGCGAAAAAAAGACACTTATTCTTGCGAAAAGTACACTTAAAACTCCTTTAGTAACATGTAAACTTCATACACTTTCTATTGACACCTTTGACATGTGTATGTCACGTAAAACCAGTCTGCTGCAGCCTGTAGAAAAATAGTGTAAAAAGACGATTTTCAGACAGCGCAATCCAGGCTTGCCTATAATTCAGGGTCGAAATTTTTTCTTTATGCATCTTAAATGACATTATTTCAACCTTGATAGATTAAAAAATATGAGGAAAGAAACTGAAATAACAGACAAGCTCCGCACTAAAGAGAGTTTGGTGACGTTGAGAATATTGACTTTTTAGGCCCTTCAATAGGCGATATCAGCAGAAAAAGGCATAAACAGTTAAAATAGGCATTTTTAGGCAGGAAACATTGCCTTAATTTCGCCATAACTGAACCTAAATGAACTTTATAAAATTGGTTTCCTGAGTAAAAGAAAAAATAGATACTTTAGGCAATGTCCTCAGCTTAATAATTATTGCAAAAAAATTCTCTCAGGAAGAAGGAAATGGTGATAAACATTTAAACTCCTAGTAGGGAGAATTGCAGACAAAGGCTGTTTTGGAGGTGAAAATACTGTATAAGTACACGTATCACTGAACAGCAATGAGCCAAAAAATTATAACATACAAGAGTACCACTTGTATGAGAAATATATTAAAGATGGATATCTTAATGTACACCACAACTTCATCTGATGAATGGCTAAGGATGAAAAATGGCAAGAAACGAACCGTTAGTGCTAACTTGAATACGGAAAAACTGACCAAACTGTGCGTCAATAAATCAAACTTTCTCGGTAATTGGAATAATCCGAAAAAATGAAGTAATTGGAGGAGCTGAAGGTGATAGTTAAGGCTCTGACTCCTCAAATTGGCCCCAATTTCAGTCTTGGAATGGAGGGCTCTCTGCTTTTACATCCTACTTTTAGTGTCATGGAGAGCATATCTGGAGGCGATTTTTAAAGATTGGTTTTAAACTATGCTGAGCTTTTTCTGATCTTACATCCATCCTTCTCCTTTATATTTCTACCATCCACATATCCTTTTGTACAATTGCACCTTCAAAATTAAGCCGCATAATTTGAATCTTAATTATTTTCCAGCTAATGCGATTTAAAAGCGAAGCTGTATTTTGCTTTGAAGCTACGGTATTAGCTGATTTCCACAAAAAATACATATTTGCAATCGTGCTAAGTTCATTTAACCTTTACCTTGAAGCAAGAATGTAGGTAAAAATATAGCCTCAAATGTTGAAACGTGCTACCTCAAAATATAGATTCAATAAAACAATTACGTATTCTGTATCTCATTCCCCAGTTGGTGATTTTTCATTTGATCCGAAAAGGTTTTGTTAAGTTACTTACGAGAACAGTCGTCATCAGAGTGCCAATGAAACAAAAGAAAAACCTCGCTGGGTAAACTCTTTCGAGAGTTTGACTTTCATTGGAGTAGGAGCACTGGAATGACTTCTTTTTCCTTTGGTAAATGATGTCGAATGGGTTCTCTCGAAAATTCTTCAAAACTTCTCGGATACCCTCGACCCGTTGTGAGTTGACACATGGGAATTCCAGCGGAGAAGCGTTTAAGAGTTCATGAGGAACTAACTATTACTTGTGAGCACATGCTTCAACTTCCTGGCAGTATTGTTGCTTTCTACAGCTTTATACCACGGAAACTAAATTCGTTACAGCAAACCGTCCCATCCACATCTCCCTCCACCGGCCAATGCCGTTTCGCGGAATCTGTGCGGACAATACTGCGGCGACATATTATCAACTCAGTCCATCACTCCCCAAATGGTTCATGTTACCCGAGTTTTAAGTCCTTTCCTCCATCTACTAGTCTTTCTTTTCTTCCGACCCAGCCACTAGAACTCACTTGGCCCAACCCCTTGGATGAGATGCCCTTATATTTCATTCGCCCCGGAAGAAAGTAAATGCCAATAAAATATCAGAGGATCGATCAATGTTGAAACAGATTTGAAAAATTAGAGAAACAAGGGTGAACTCATTACGCTGTGAGAGACATTTGGTTGTACATACATCCGGAAATACGACTAGTATTGTTTGACAGAGGCCTATGCTAAATAAGGGTAGAGAATAGAGGGAAATAACGAGAGGCGCGAGGCGAATACGCATATTTCGGCCACAAAAGGCCACTTCAAAACACTGAAGGAAGACGATTCACTTACTACGCGAAGGTCGAGGTTTTCATTGAATGCAGTGAAGCTGTATCAGTCACAGAAAAACGCTAGTCAACTATTTCTAAACGCGTGAGACGATGGAAAAGAAGACGCGAAAAAAAACTGATGCGTATCGTGTCCCAATCCACCAGAGACATTTTCAACGAGTGTTATCGCACTGCGAAGCCGGCATCCTCGATGGACACGCGGCATTTTATAAATCCTTCGCAGAAAATAGCTAGCAATAAGACTCCCACGAGCACGCCGCGGTACCTACGGAAAGTTGAGAGTGCCTTGAAAGTCTCGCGACGTTCCAGAGATCCCTTTAAGATGTTAGAGGGATCTTCCCCTCCACCGCCGAGCCTTCATTCAATAAGGGCGCCACAGGTGTGCACTGTGGCGGAAGCACTGCGCCAGCTCTCCGCCAGTGCCCCCCCACTCGACCTTGCGTCGTCCTTGGCATGCTCTCGCGATAGGTCGGGCGATCCGGAGACGGAACTTCGACCGAATGCATCGAGACACTGCAGCACTCGTTTGCAGCGATGTAATACGAATGCGAAATAAATGGTGGAAAGCCTTCTCGCATTTCCATTTTCAGGGACTGGTTTTAAGTATATTGAAAGTGTGCGGGAATGTAACCCTACGTAAGAAAATCAGTGAAGCAGGCCTTCATACCGTAGGATGGAAATCTCGCCAGCAAAGGTGAATCTCGAAGTTCGTAATTACTGTTTTTCTTGGGAGCATTGGAAGCATCTTACACCTAAAAATTAAGTTTAAATAATAACGTTTTAACAGCGTTTTCCGGCAATAATAAGCTATCGGAAAATTGTGTTTCCTGGTTTTTTGACTGGAGAGCCTAGGAGTTGAACCTACGACTCTTAGCATACCGTTAGTCAGGCCACTAAAATGATACCCGATGCATTTTGTGGCTTAGAGTTCCTCTCGTTTAACAGGTATCGTCTTCAAATGTCCCCAAAAATGCCTCGACGTTTGAAAGCATCCGTAAAAAAATATACGGAAATGTTAAACTTCAATGGTATTCAGTTCACAGTACATCTACCAAGGAGCCTAGGCGTAGTCGAACTCCGTAGAAAGCCTTAGATAAATGAAGTTAGCGCTGCGGAAGGAATAATTGTAGCGGTTTCTACTTTGTTTGTTCTATTACGAAGAAGGCACATTTCAATTAATGTCGATACCTTTTACCAGAAAATATGATCTGTTAAGTATATCCATAATTAATGATATAACTAATAAAGAGTATTACATAAATATAGGAATTATTACATCCATCTTAATCCATACCATGAAACGAACATATCCAAAGGATATATATAGACGATGTGAATTTAAACTTTATTTAGTGAGGAATACTCTAACAGGAAATATGTAAAATACATCAAGTCGATTTCATTCAGAAATTCCTTATAAGTTCTACAAAGTCTGCTCAAGCTCTATTCACGTTACGCCACGAGTAAATGGAAAAACGGTCTCAAACAATAATCTAGTCCTGGAGTTAGATTTTCGTTTGGTGGAATACTGCTGACGAGGACAAAAATAACAGCGAAAATTAAATGATAAATTAACATTACTGTGGAATTCCTTCTCAAGAATATACTTCCTACAATGAATCTTCAATATTCCAATCCCCTCGAATTATCAAGGGTCGAACAATCAAGGGGAATTACGAAAGAACTAACACCTGAAATGTTTTAAGGTAGCAGTTTTCCGTAGAGTAACACTACAATCGATGGCATGGAAAACATTATAAAATTCCTCCATACTATTTTATTTGGTTTATTTAAATGTTGAATACGAGCAATATCCCTTTCCATTTGGAGAATGTAGATGAAAACCCACAACAAAGAATAATATACCCCTTACAGTTCGATAAACGCCGGGAGATGGCGATAATATTATATTGATTTATAAATCTCTCCAACGAACAAATGGTAATCATTCCCACGAAAAAGATCTTCAGATGAAAATAAATTTATACCAATAAATTGCTAAGGGAAGCGGATGGACAGTACTGAGTCTTTTTTCATTCAAATATTGAATAAAATTAACAACTTTCTGTGGAGCGTTATATTAACTATCAATACCACAGAAAAAGAATAGAGCTTTAAAATAAGGTTACCACTAAGGTTCACCGAGCATCGGAGGAAAAATTTAAAAAAATAATTATTATATACAGGATCAGACGTTTCACGAAATTAATCCAAATTACTGCTAGAGGTCATTGGGGCATATGTTCATTTGAGGCGAAACAGGAAAAAAATATATGAAGAGCCAATCAGCTGCCCGTATACTTTCCATTATTTCTCCGCCCACACGTTCCTCGACTGCAAAAAAATGAAAAATTCCTCTTAGGGCAACGAGAAATTAGGGAAAGTCTGAGTTTCGTGGTAGTTCGCTTGTATGACGTGTTCGCTCAGTAGTTCGCTTGTACGATGAAAAAGCCCTCGTTGAAGGAAGACAGCCGTCTAATCATCGGAAGAAAGTAATGTCGAGGCGGGAAGTCGGGAGATGCACTAAGGAACTCCTTGCCGGAGCAGTGCAATCGACGTCTCCAGAGTTTTGAGTACCCTCTCGAAGGCAAGGGGGGGGGAGTGGAGAGGGGGACGAAGGGGAGAGGGGGACGAAGGGGAGAGGTGCAGGCGGAGCGTGGCGAAGTAGGAACCCACCACCGCCGGCATACTTCGACCCGTCTCTCGGGGAATCCGGTGGGGATGGGGGCGTTGGTTAAATTTGGCGAGTGCGGTCCGGCTGGAAGGAAGGCCGAGGAGCGCGAGCGGTAAGGATACGGACGAGGGGGAGCGAATACCTCAGCTCCACTGGACGAACTACGGATGTACGGATTCGGACGAGGGGGAGCGAATATCTCTGCTCCACTGTACGAGCTACGGATGTACGTCATGGGGTGGGGTCTACTCCACGAATAATATTACGGTGCACAAATAGTGTGATTTCAATCATTTTTACCCCTCTATGTGATGTATTTAGTTTAAATACATTCGTCATGGAAAATATCTAAGCAGTCGTGTAAATAATGCATGAAGAATTTCGGTGGTAGAATTAATATTTTAGGTACTTCAACTGGTAGGGCTATATCGTCTCCACGATCAAGATCCGGCGGCATTGATACATCTACATCTACACGATACCCTGCAAGCCACGGCGAGCGTGTGTGGCAGGGGGTGAAGATGACCAAGCATGTACTACTAGCATGCAAACAAGCAACTATAGGGTCTCATGCAACTAGATTGTTAGTATCTATAGTATTTAAGGGGTTAATGCGTGCATCATGCACTACAGACTATTCTAAAATATTTCACCTTCCCTTTGCTATGCTGCCTATTCTGCTCTCTTATAGTACGGGGGAAAAATGCCATTTTGAACCTATCGGTACCGCAATCTATCTCTCTAATCTTATTTATCTGGTCGAATCTGGCATAATACGCTGTTTTTTTTAAATATTTGCCTAACATCTTCAGTAAAAGATTAAAATTTTTCTAATAGATTTAATCTGTACTTTAACCTACGATCTCATAATGATTCTCACCCTAATTCTTTTATTAATTCTGAAACACTACTTAACCTATCGTAACACCTTTTAACGAACCTAGCTGCTCTACGCTGCACACTATCTAGTTCTCTGATCAAACCTAATTCATTAGGATCCCATACACTGGCTGCATACTTAAGGTGCGGCCTAACTAGTGAAAAGTAACATCGGTCTTTTGTCTTCTCATCACATTTCCCAAGTACTCTTTTTAAATCCTAGCTTTCTCTTCGCTCGGCCGCATATTTCCCGGATGTGTCTTCCCCACGATAAATCTTTAGTGATTGTTACACCTAAATATCTTATGGTTTCAACGTTTTCGATCTGATTGGTAATTTATTTATTTACGATTGATACTGAGAAAGGGAAAAGGATATTTCGGGCCGAACCGAAGTATAATACCGAAACCCCGACTCTATCTCACCGCATTGACGGCTCACAAGTTTCCAATTAATTTGAGCAACCGACGCCTACACCGCTGGAGTTAAACCGTTTAACCTAACTTTCACCTAATGAAATCTTTACAAACACAATATCCATGCCCGTGGAGATAATCAAACCCGTACAGTTTGGGTTGCCAGGCCGGCGCGTTACCAGCCTAGCTGCCGCGGCCGACATAAAGAATGTAGTTTGCCAACGCTGTCAGTGTTGACAGTAAAATCCGTATTTTATATTATATGAGAAAACGAACGCAATTTGGTTGAAACCAGGGGTCATATTTGTTTCACAATTTTGTACGATTATATTAACTATCAATATCGCAAGGAAAGCACTTGGAACCTATTGGAAAAATTGATAATTAAAGTAAGAGTAGAATTTCACTGAATATCAGATGGATTTATAGAATACAAGCACGATAGGAAAGCAGGAGGGTGGAGTTATTAGAAACCCAGAATTGGAGCTTACCGCGCCGACGGCTTAGAACCACCAAAATAATTAAATGTCCAAGGATCTCTCACACAATCTGATGTCGTACAACTTAAGAACCGCAGCGATGTGTATGAGAAGACTTGCTTGCATAATCATCTTCCATTTTGAGTGACCGTTATTATTAGGGGAGGCGACCGACAATTGAGATCATTTGCGCCCGAGAGAATGGGGGGACGTTGGAAAGGAGTAAGAATTTTGAATGCGGAGGAAGAGAGTGGAGAGAAATCCCGCTTCGGCATTAGCCTACTCTTAACAAAAGGTGCCCATGGAGTCTTGGTTTAATGTCTAATCTGACGGACGGAGCACCGTCCTCGAAGTGCTCTCCACACAGATTTCAAGTAAGGACCGGTGAGTCAATGATAAGCCGGGACATGAACGGGGTACCTCGAAATGGTAAGCCACCGTTCTAACCACCAAAACAACTCGGTCCTCCTACTGAGTTCTGGCTTCATGTACACACTACGGCATCATTAAAGGCTGGTATCCTAACACCTCTAGCTACACGCACATAGTTCTGGTTTGCCATGTGGTGCTATCCTAGGTGGATGCTACTATTTGATCCCGTCCTATTGTATCTCCTCTCTTCATTGGAGAGGTAGGGGATTTTTTAGTGGTCGCGGCGGACCACACAGTCATTTGCCCGTTGCGTGGGGCAAGGGGGGAGCGAGCATTAATTAATAGGCTCGACGTGGCGCGGGAACGCGCGCGTTCCAATCCCACCGCGGCGGGAGGGCGAGTCGCAGAGAAAGTCCACCGCCCCAAAATGAATGCATATACCCTGCGTGCGCCCCTCGTCCCTTGCGCACGGAAACGGAATTTTGACCTAGGACCTCCATACGGGCATCGCTTTCCGGTTCTACTTCATTCTGCCTCAGTGTGTGGCATGTGCAGGACTGAGCGTAAATGGTACCTAGCCGTCTCCGTGCGCTCACCTTTCGAGCAGGACAAGTCGGGTGCATTTGGGATGGAAGTGAGTCTATTTCGCGGACTGCCGGATAAGTATGGAGGTTATGGCCAAGAGAAATACGGCATGGTGTGGAATATTCAGAGAGTCTAATTAAATTATACTCAAAGAATCATATTCTTAAAAAAATGAATTATTACGTGAGTTATAAGAAGTAGGGTAAAGGGGGGTGAATCGGGCCACAAAAAGGAAAATCGTCGATTTCCTCGTTTGTGTAAACAGTTACATTCTGAAAGCATTATCAGCAAAGGACTTGATGTTTTTCCAGTTTAAAACGCAATTTTCAGCGTGGTTGCTCTGAATAGAACGGTCCTGGAGCAATTTCTTCAAGAGACTGCATGGTCCTATTCGCCCGACGACTTGGAGGGCGAATCGGACCAGATTAGAGGCTGAATCGGACCAGTAAAATAACGTTATAAATTTTAGTTTTCTTAAGTTTTATTCCATAAAATTTTGAAATTTTGCATCATTGCTTTTAACAATGTAGTGCAGTCTGGAGATATTTCGACGACACCTTCTTAGAGTCAAACATAGCTTTACAAATAGACATACATCACCAAATCTGAACATATAGAACAAAATAGAACAAATTTACCAAAACAATTAAGCACATTTACCACAAGTAAATTTATCTCGCCCCTTAGCACCTACACACAGCTCATGGTACCAACAATTACACTTCATGCACTTAATCCAGTCTCTAAACTTTGACGAATTCGCACAATTATAAGACTTGGAGCAGAAGCCACAAAGCGTATCATCAGCTGAGTTTTCCCCATTCTCAGTATTGCCGTCCCTATCTGAAGATGATTCATATAAGTTTCTGCAAGTTCCCTTCGCGTTCCTAATATTTTGTTTCTTCAGTCGTTGCTTTGTTTCTTCTATTACAGCTGGAGAAGTAAGTATTTGAGCAATTTGCTTTCTTGACCTTTTCACATTGACTTTCATTCTTTTTTCTGGTGTAGGTAGTAAATTATGGAAAGACCTACCCAAAGTATTTGACGATTCCTCAGATGTTGATGTCGAGGATTGGCTTTCTTCATAGGGACTGGCAGTTAATTTTTGATCGGAAGATGAATTTGTCGAAAAAGGAGTTGATGCTTCTTCTGGGGCGTGTGAGCTTCCGAGATTAGAAGGATGAAGATCTAACTCCGTCAGGATACCCGTTTTCAGAGGGAATATTCCTGTTGATCGGAATCCATTTTGCAGCGTTGCCGATTGTTGCGGCTTTGCTCCATGCATTTCGAAAAAGCCGACCAAAATTAAATTTAGTCATCTTTCTATCCCCCTTACAAACTGTCATATACGCATTTGTTTCAATATCGTAGTATGTCTTTAATGGTTTATAAAAAGACCTGTCCAGAGGTTGCAACCTTTGTGTAGTGTGGCTGGGCAGTGATAAGAGAGTGATCTCATTCCTTTCGCAGAACAGTAGAACAGGAAGAGTCTTGTGTGATGCGTGGCCATCGAGGACTAAAATGCATCGGCCAGGAATCCTGTTTGCTTGAAAGTGCTTTAGCCACTCCAAAAAAAGATCCTCATTTATCCACCCTGAATCGGACATAAAAATTTTAGATCCCAACGGAAATCCATCCTCCCATTCCTTATGGAACTTTTTCCCCTTAAAAATTACAAAAGGTGGTATGTTAATGTCCACTTGCATTGCAGCACGCAACAACTGTCACCAATTCCCCCTTTCCAACTGACGTCTGTTTTATGACTACCTTAGATCCTGTTCTTGCAACATTCTTTTGGGTTTGGCGATTATTTAATACACATCCCGTTTCGTCAACGTTGTATATAAGGTGGGGCCTATCCATAACTCCAGCCTCAGCCATCGAAATAGTTAACTTTGAAAAAAAATCGTCTACATCTTCCTTATTTAAACCCTCAGCTCGAGCCACTGACAAACCTTCGGGTTTTCGAAGACTTAAAGGATGTCTAGATATAAAATTAAAGAACCAATCCTTGCCTGCTCGTTTTTTTAACGCACAGAAATTGTTTTTTATGTTGTTTTCAATGGAAAATTCATATGCCACCTTCATGACATCATCTCTTGTCA
Organism: Platycnemis pennipes; assembly: GCA_933228895.1. Lineage (NCBI taxonomy): Eukaryota > Metazoa > Arthropoda > Insecta > Odonata > Platycnemididae > Platycnemis > Platycnemis pennipes. Next base: position 84,129,078 of record OW121846.1, read on the forward strand.
ATCCGAACCCAATTTCACATAACCTAAGAATTATTCCAATTAATGCTTCCTCTTCTTCCACTGAGAAGACATTTTGCCCCCCTCTTGTCTTCAATTTTTCCGTATCCGCTACTATCCTACGATAGAGGCAAGTACGGGGTACATGGAAAAGTTCGGCAGAATGCCTCATGCTTCTTCCCTCTCTGAAAGCTTTCAGCGCCATTCTCATATCCTCCTCTGTCCATGTCTGTTCCGTTTTTCGCCGGTACTTCCCCATCTTAATCCAAAAGGAAAAACATTAACGGTAAGCGAAAATTATCACTTTTATAAATACGTTTTAAATGAAATTTTGCTAATGTTACGCTATCAAAAGGAGGTTGTAAGGCGTTCCACAACTAATTCTGTTGCCATATATAATATTTAATACTCTGGCAATCCCTCTATCACGTACATTATATCACCTCCTTTTCTTTCAGATTGGAAAATATAGACCACTGAGTAATGTAGAATGTATAGGTATGGAACTCAATGTGAATTATTAACAATAAATTTCCATCACGAAATGCGTATGTTTTATGATATTGTTTCAGCGAATAATTGGTTAATATATATGGAACAGTACACAACATATGTTACATCAAACGAAGGTAGCTTACCTCTCGCTCAGCCTGTAAATCGTGCTCGTCGCCGTAATAATTCACCTCTATGACGGGGAAAATCTCTTTTCTCCTCCTCGTTATACGTAGTAAATATCTATAACGTGATATAGAATAGCATTAAAATAGGTTTATTCCATTAAACTTCTTATAATACTTAAATAAAAGAGTATGGCCTAAAAACAAATTTTTAGCCACTTTCGCTCAAACATTCTTATAAACATTTGATGTTTTTAATGTAAAACATTAAGTGTAAGTAAGCAATTTATCAATATTAGTTGTATATCTACTTACTTTTCAGTAGCAGAAGGAATTTTTCCAAGTGTCAGTTGAGTATAACTGGTTCAATGCTTCACCCTCGACCAGCGGCTTGGAACTGAACTCCTGCGCGTGCTGGTCCTTTTCACCCGACTAAGTAATATGATTTTGTATCATGTTTGGTAACTCCGATATTCATGCAAGGCTCAAAAAAGTAACCTAATGTGGCAGCTATGGTATTAGATTTCCTTTCAGGAAAGAAAAACTTGAAATCTGAGTAAGCGCTACAATGTCACCTTACTTTGAACCTATACGAGGTTTTCTAAATACCCAATTTCACACCTCTCTCGTATGGTAGGCTTCCATTCGACAGAGTATCATTTGCTTAAATTCAGTCGTCGAGTTCTCGTTTTCACTCTACTAGAAGGACAAGATTACAAAGAAGCAATTCCTAAAACGTAGTCAGTCTCAAGTGATACCGTTTCGGGTCTGAGCGCACTTTTTGAAAAGCGTTCCTATTCACCCGCTGGTCCGATTCACCCCCCTTTACCCTACTGAAGCCTTGAGCATTTTCACTTTTTTCACCGACAGATTTGCAGCAATATTTTCATACTAACTGATGTCTATACAGTGAGTGAAGCTATATTTTTATTAATGCGGCGACATCAAATATTAGAAACGAGGATTCTTTCCGTAGCATCTCATTTTTCCATTCCATCCGTTGTACTTTCTGCGTCCCTCAAAACCTCTGAATAATACTAGCCAATGTGTAAGGCTACGTGATGAGGAACTAGCTACGCGTGATGTTGTAGACGGTGAGGGGTCGAAATATATACCTTTAAAATACTAATGCACTTGAAGCTTATACCGTGAGCATTGCCATTACAACCCTTCCACATCGTTCGCCTTGTGGTATCCGTGGTCAAAGGAAAGACGGCGTTGCTAAGCGATGACTCCATTAGGAAGACTAAGACAATGATTGCAAAGGTTATTGTACAAACTGATGTTCACAGAGTTAACGAAGCTAAATCTCATGAATTTGGCGACCTCAGTTTCAGAAACAAGGCATATTTACGTAGCATTTCATTTCTCCATGCAATTCTTTGCGTCCTCCAAATTCTATTGCACTTTTTCGTCCTCAAAATCACCGCATGTCATTAGTAAACATGTGAGGCTACGAGTCAATGAACTACCTAAGCGAGACGTTTTACAGGGTGAGAGGTCGAAATACGGTTGTAATATCGAAAGGCTGTCCGAGGCGCATCAAAGACAAGGTTCCCCCGTCCACCGCTCCTTTTGGTGACAGTCGGGAATCGATCGGTGGCCTCCCGAACCCCGAAGGTGGTTTTCTTGTTGGCCGGGGTTAGGGCGAACCATGCGTTCGAACCCGTCTCTCATGTCACATAGCAACTGTGACGAAAACGTTTTTTCAACATACTCTTTTGAAACAGGACCAACGAGTGTGTAACAGCCCACATTCTCCACAGAGATAGGGCGTAAGTCAGTGGCCCGACACTTGATTTCTATTGGCTAGTGAAACCGTTTTCACCTTCGTTATGCTTCGTTAAACGTCATCTCGGAAGATGTCATTATTGCGTAGTCTCAAACCTAATCATTAGAATGAAATTTCTCAGGTTGAATACATAAGCCACGTAAAGCATACGAAAACATTCGGATAGTATGAACGATGATTGGAGAGCTACGTGTGAAAATACAAGCACTTTTTTCCTTATGACTGAATATTTTGGCATGAAACGAATTCCGCTAAGATGATCAGCCAATACATGTTTAACCTATATGGAGCCAGACCGCCGATCTATCGATGAAGGCATTTTCACATCACGCCTAAAAAATTCGCTATAGTCTGCTTTAATGGCGTGAAAACGTTTTTGACTGTTTTAAGTCCTGTGACATTATAGTTACTGATATCCAGATATGATAAAGAAATTTCACTTCAGAGTATTAATATTCGGTTATTTATAAATTCTAAGCCAAAATCATACATTTGCTTTAAAAAGCCCTGGCATTTTTCACACATATTGAGCAATTCTCGCGGCTAAGCGTAAAGCCACCGAGTGCGTCCACCAGGTTGCGGATAGTGGGTCGACCGCTAGATATAGACGTTAACTGCGAGATAAGCAAGTTTACTCGTCAAATACGCAGTCGTGAACAAAAAGCGACGGCATTCCGAGGGGGTATTGGTCTATCCCTGGGTAAGATAGGCCATTAAATAATATAGAACCTGTGAAGATGCCGTGACTTGGCGATTGGAGGCCGCCAACAATTATGCATTCTTTCGCCCGGAGGAGAGGGCAGCAGCTCTTCTTCATATGAGTGAAGGTGAAGACCACAGAGGTCGGCACAGTGACACACATTTCACTACTGGCGTGGTAACATTTATTTTAACTGCTGTAGTACTGCGATGTGGAAAGCAAGGGGAAACCACCACATTATTATCCCGAGGAGTCGCAGCTGCACTACTTTTTCTTTAAAACAAGACGTGATGGAACCCTCTCGAATAAAATATTCAGGAGGTAAAATAGTCCCCCATTCGGATCTCCGGGCGGGGACTACCCGAGAGAGTACATCAGGCAAGCGTGATAGTCTTTATAGGATAGGAACGTGGAACGTGCGATCACTTCGGACCTGTGGAAGACTGGAGAACCTGAAGGTGGAAATTCGAAGAATGGACCTCGACATATTAGGAATCAGCGAAATGAAGTGGCCTTTTCGAGACTTTTGGAGCGGAAGCTATAAAATTATACTCACGGGATCATTAAATGGTAATGCTGGAGTAGGCGTAATGCTCAGGAAGAGCGCCGGAATGCACGTGAAGAGCTTCCTGACGTACAATGAACGGATAATAATGGTGAAGGTCGAGACCAAACCTGTAGATACCGTATTGGTTCAGGTTTACATGCCTACGACGGACTACGAAGATGGAGAAGTGGAAGATGTCTACGAAGATATCACGGAAGTTATGAAACATGTAAGAGGAAAAGAAAACCTAATTATTTCAGGAGATTGGAACGCGGTCGTCGGCGATGTGTTACTACGGAAGAATGATGAACATTAAATGGATCGACCGAGTAAGTAATGAGGAAGTTCTAAGAAGAGTGGGAGAAAAGAGAAATCTTCTGAATACCCTAAGAAAAAGACGGTACAAATTGATCGGCCACATCATGAGACATGATGACCTTATGAAGGCAATCGTCGAGGGACAACTTGAACGGAAGAATGGTAAAGGAAGACCTCGTGCAAGATATATGGAACAAGTGATAAAGGATGTGAAAGAGAAGAATTACGTAAATATGAAGAGATTAGCCGATAGAAGAACTCAGTGGAGAGCTGCGTCAAACCAATCTGAGGATTGATGACTTATGATGATGATCGAGGAATTAGGGGTGACACTAAAAGGATTAAATAAATAAAATTAAAAGTTCTCACCATGAAGAAAATGCACATAGACAATAATAGATCAAATATATTTTTGACATCGTGCCGGTTAACTAATATTGCGTAAAGCATCCATTACTTGATGGCAGACCACTACGGTTAAAATACGCGACAAAAATGATTTGGAAACAACAATTCAAGAATGGGTGAGATATCCAAAAAGCGGACCAATATGCAGAATTTTTTTATTTCGAATATTTATGGCGCTTGGTATGCCGAGGACATTATTTATGATTTCAATAGTAAATACGAAACAAAAGAACTTGCTGAGGAGTTCTTGAAGATTTTTCTTTTTGTTTTGAGAAAATGTGATTAGTTTGTCAAAGTGGAGTAAAATTTTGCTCGCGACTGAAAATGGTAATGTAAAATATAAAGAAGAGATTGATGCTATGATTATTTATTGATAGCCCTCTCTGATCCATATGAGGTAAAATTGAGGCTTAACAGTGAGACCCTCAGACCTCAACCCTCAGACGTCTTTACATTGGGCGTTTCAACTAATAACAACTATACAAGCTCAGGCATAGAAACCCCAGCAAGTGATAAACCTCCCCGGGCGGGATTCGAACACGCGACCCTGGGATGGACAGACGAGGGATTTACCCCGTCGCCACCGGGGCCGGCAGGGCAAGGGCCTAGCCAAGTTGCCACACCGGTTCCTGTAAGATCACAGAAATTAAGCAAATTTGGGCCGGGACGGAGGCTGGATGGGTGACCCTCCTCCATATCTCTACCGCGGTACTCTTTTCCCCTGTCTGCGAGTGGCGGGCAGGTTAAATGTGGGTTGGCACATGGATCTAAAGAGGTCAAAGTGCCAGGGGGGGTCCAGAAGGCCCCCGCCCACCCCTCCAATTTTACCCACAGACGTCAACATAACTAATTGGGAATGTCTTATTTAGTGAAAGGGAAACAGAAGACATCGACACGGGAACATTTATTTTCAAGAAGGAATATATCCTTCGCCGGTAGTCCGAAAATGTTCTACATTTCGAGACCTGTGGGCTCTACCCTATGATTTCACACGTTTTTCACAAAAGGACTAGTAGTTGAAGACAATACATCCACCCGTTCACTTCATATTTTCTTTGTATGTCTACGTTGTAACGGGCAACCCTTTAACAATTGGAATACGAGTCGATATAATTACTAAATCATACACTCACCGCACTGGGCTGCTATACTCTCGCTTAGTCCCCGACTCGTAGTCTGTTAAAAAGTTTCGGCCCCAATCATACACAGAGGACTCACCTTGACCTTGGTATCAAGGGACTACATGTCAGCCGCGCTTTGTATTGGTGTCGTATTAAAAAATATATTGGAATGACACCAAGCTATCAAAGTTTCTCGCGAAAGTCCCGAAGGGTGGCTAATTTCCGCAGTCGTTCACGTGCCTGCACACAGAAAACTTAATTCCCCAGTTCTGATCGGTGTCCCTGCTTGATAAAAAAATGTTGATTATGGGCGTGGATTATGCGTTTACTCTGGTACGCGATCAACCGTGAGATCAGTCACGTCGTCCCTTAAAACCAGAAAGAACACAATTCGCAATGCAACTGCCTTTTCTTAACGCACGGAGCAAAAGACCATTCTCCAATGCCTTGAACTGGGTCGACGATTTCCCTGTCGCCTTTCCCACATAACAGCTGCCCAGGTGTCGCCTTTTGTGGCCCCAGAAAGATCCGAATCTGCCCGAGTGGTCCATTCCCCTCTTTCCTATGATAAAGGTCAGCTCCAAATGATCGAGAAAATTTAGAAGGGGGACTGCCGTGAGAAGTCGCATCCATGAAAAAACTGGCAAAGAATATGTCTTTGCGTGTATGTGAACGCACGGATGTGATTGCATGTTGGATATATCATTACCTGGAAAATTATATCCAATAAATACCATACCTTTGTAATCATAGTTTATTAGTATGTATGTTACATAATACATCTAGCATGCAAGCACGCCCGCGCTCTCAAAAGTTATGCATGTCATTGTCTTGGAAATTAATGCGGGCTAATACCTCATGTCTTAATGTCATGCGGCACGCGGACCAGATACCCACTGGTTGACGTTTTCGGAGTGGCTGTGGAACGATTGTCCTGGTGATTTTGAAAAAGGAAAGAGCTCATTTTCATGAAGTGTCACATTTTTCTGCCGTGACGTCATTCGTCATCATCATTTTTAGGAGCAACTTGACCGGGCCCAGTAACTTGTATTGAGTAACTTTTTCACATTGCGGGACGCTTAGCAATGAAATATCTTTACGGAAATGCATATTTTTTGTCTACTGTGGAAGAAATATATTATAATAATATTTCTAGAGAAGCAAAGATATGTCTTATGTCGAGTGAAGAAAAATAAATAACTAAGAAAACAGCAATGATGGCGTATCTTGCATGTCTTACATCTTGTCTTCATAAATCGTGGCAATATTATTTTCTTGCACTCTCCTGGTGATAGATGTAAATATTTTCATAACGCTCTTAACTCTTGTCACATAAATTACTCAAGTTTGCATTGATATACATTATTTTCATTTGTCCATTCAAGAAATTAATTAAACAACCAAGTCCTTTTTTGAGTATTAAGGTTACTCATAAGTACTCTATAACGTAAGCTTTGTAGCTCTTGTAAGCTATGTAAAGTAAGCTTTGAATATGATTAAGATCGATTCGACTCTCTATGGCTTGGAATAGTATGTGTGTAGCTTTTGTTTTTTTTAAGCATATTAATGAAGCAAACTTAAGAAGAGAAAGAGATGCTTCGCTCACCTAATATTTCGCCAGTTACGGGGGATATAAGGAAATCTTAACTTTTCATTGATTAGGCCGATGCCCAAGAGCTTGAAAAGTGATTGATAGAAATGGAATTAGTTTCGAAAACGGAAAATTATCGAGTCTTATTATTTCGAGATGCTACGCGAAAAAGATCACGAAAAAGCTGACGTAAACCACATTCCAGAATGAGACCGTAGAAATATGACTTCGTTTTTTTTAGAAATTAGTCTTCAGTTTTCATCAGCGAAATAATCAGTTGGTGTCACATGGCTTGACGATGAGTAACATTCGAGTCCTACGCCGAAAAAAAGAGAGCATCGGAATGCCAATGGTGGTATCTGCCATCTTAGGGTCCAAGTTCGGGCTTCCGCCACGAAAGGGCCCTGAAATGCGCTCGTTACGTAGCCTCCGCCATTATTTCAGTCATCGCTGGCTCATCGCTGGCTCGTGGAGACCTTCGCTTACTTTCGCGGTCGCCCTAACACATCGAGTTCCGGAAGGAAACGAGCCGGAAGTGGCGGAGTAGGGTGAGGTTGGTGAGGAAAAGAGGTTGAGCATAAAGAGCTCGAGAATCTCCTCCACCATGCCGACGATTGGTAAAAGCTGCACCTCTTCCTGCGGCTCGGGAATGAGGAGAACAAAATATTTGCCGACGCAGCAGCTGTGGTGGATTAGCAGGAGTTTGGTGGGCATGAGGATGAAGGAGGGAAGCAGTTACACGAATGCCGTGATTTACATTCATCTTGGGTCTAGATGCGTTACTAATTTTAGGCATACGATGCCGTAGCTTTGGTCTGGAAACAACGCAGCGGGACGTAAAAATGCCATTGGTGCTCTCCAACTCCAACAGGAAATTACGACGCGTCGACATTAACATCTACGTAACTTCACGCGATTCGCCGAGAGGACGAAAGGTGGGATGAAAGAACAAAAGCGCTTTACTATTTAATTAGTTCTTAAAAGTTACTCCGTAATTGGAACGTGTTATGTCTACAAATTAACTTGGCCACAATATCTAAGGACCACATTCTCTATCAAATTGCAATGCTTGCTGGTTTCATGACAACCCCTGCCACAGGACATTAGAGTATGACTTGATGTGTACCCATACTGAAATCAATAGATTCGGCTTTAACTTGGTGAAAATTCATGCTGAATGATAAGATGCAACCTATGTAAATTTTCACAGACTTTATTTGGCTGGTACAACGCGTTTCGACGCTAATTCCCAAATACTCAAGTGTATTAATACTCATCTTTTCCCGGTGATGTGCCATTCACATTTCACATGTAGTCTCACGCAAAAAAAATGTTTGAGGTGATATCGGAGTATCGCGTTGCACCTTAGTCTACTGCCAGTGGCAGGCGTGAAACCAAAGCGTTGTGTGACATTTCTTGAAACGGGTATGACCGAGACCCTTATCGATTTCCTCATATAGTACCCTAGCACTCACCTATTCCCTACTGTCATTTCTCTCCATTGGACAGATGATGTTAACAGAAGAAGGCTGTACCACTATGGATTGAAACAAATAATTTTCGTTGGCAAAGCACTTGGTGTATTTTAAAAGAGACGAAGAAGATGCTTATCGAAATAATTAAAGGAATATGCAACTTTCACCTTACTTAGTCCACTTATCTTAGTCATCCTCCCCCCCCTTAAACTCCCACCCCATATATCCACATCCTCCCCCCTCCCCCTGGATGCAATATAAATAGAAACCGCCACAAGAAAGATCTGCATTGACCATTGAGAATGACACGACAATGTTGAAACCGGTCGGGCTGTACCAAATAAATTGTGTGAATGAACTAAGTGTACTCGATTTTACTCTCGTATTAATCATGAAATTCCGCGAAGTAAACTCGCAAACCATTGATGTTATACGGTATGGTCGGCCAGAAACTGTGTTCGAATTCAACAAGCCACTGAAAAAGACACGACTCGAACGAAGGAATCCGGCATACAGACGTGAAATGATGGATGATTTGCATCCTTTAACTTCTAATGGCCTCTAAGCCCAAAAAACATTGAAGACTCGTGGTCACTTGGACCGAAAAAGCACTCTCTCAAGAGGAGACTTCCTAGCCACGTGCGTGCCACCAAGCAAGACTGACGGCCCCTATCGCTGATGTCCTATGCCCTCAGACTTCCCAAAAATCTCCATCGGTCGCCCTCCAGCACCCCTCGGGCCTCTTATCGACGCCAACGTCCCCTCTTCTTGTCTGGCCGCGTGTCTCCCTCCTGATACCCTTTCCCCTGACTTCATGCTTCACTACCATCCCAGCATGAGCAATATTTTCGCCCCTCGCGAAGCTTGGTACATATCTCCGTCCTACACGAGTGCTATCTCTCGCGGGGACTTTTTCCCCTCCGCTGAGCCGAGTGACGCCCCTGGGGGACTCGACGGGCCAAGAGCAAAAGCGTAGGAGGCCAAGGTCAGCGTGATCTCCACCCTCGCGAAATTGTGTCCAAAAGACAGTATTTCCGTTTGTTTATGGGCGATCGGTGACAGTGTGGTATGGAACCGGGAACCGAGGAAATCTTCCACAGAATTGGATGCACGTGTCTCTTCTGTCCTACGCGGTTCTATCTCTTGAGGACCATTGTGTGAGAGCAGCGAGTGAAGTGAAATTCAATCAATTTCCGCATCGTAAACGGATAAGGATGAGGTGGTTTCGTCGTCAATTTCAGTTAAGGGGTTTAATCATGAGCCGCGAATGCTTCCAGATCCAGGCAGTTTCCCCCAAGCAACGAGAATCGCTCTTGAAACCTATCCTCCCACTTCAGGAGGCTCTCAGTTATGACAACGCACAGCGTGGCGTCAAAAATTGCTGTGCTCCAATTTTATAGACAAACTCAATCAGTTCGCATCCCATCTACTTTTAATCCTGGAAGAGCTGCAACGATTCAGGCGGGCATCAGTGCGGTTTGAAATTATGGATTATGTGATCACTCGATATTAAGAAGAAACAATTGTGAGAGTTCCAGTTTAGAATCACTCAGAGATTATTCAAAGCCCTTAGAGCGCTGGAAGTAGGCTCTCGTTTCCATGGAAATGTTTCCATCCTGAATTAATCAAATTAATTTTTTTGAGGTTTGCGAATACTTTTTGGATGCGTTTAGCGGGAGGACTGTCTACAATTTGTTTTCAACATATATAAAAAAATGCCAGTGTGTATCATTTGACAATAACAATGACAATAAAATCATTTTCATCCTTTACAAAACCTCACTAAATAAAATCTCGATGAAAAGTGATTTCATAATGTTCTCTCTTTTCACCGCGGGATTATCAATTCACTTCTCGAGTTAAGATGAGTCTTCTTCTTTCCGAGGCATAAATTATGAATTGAATACTTTACATTACACATCTCTTTGCAAAAGCAGAAAATGTTCGCTTCTTTTTTAAAAACTCGAAGAAATCGCGATAAACGACCGAAACATTCGAAATACGTAAAGTGCAGCTAATATTATGGATGCCCAGCGGCCTTACATTTCTTTTAATTTTCTCTTTCTTACATTTGGTCTGAATTTTTAGTCACGAGACACCGCATAATATCCCCTTTCTGCATGTTAACTGTATTAAATCAACCTTTTATTCTTAATTTCCGATAAACGTTATCTTTTAATGTAACTAACTCGTATGCAGACAGCTCGGAAAACCCACGGCGCTGGCTGGGATAATGAACGTGTCAGCATGCCACTTTTATGACAATGTTTGTTCGGATTAAATCCTGAAATTGCGGCACTTTCCAGCTTTATGTAAGCCAAGAAAAGACAGGAAGTGATAAAGTCATCTAAGTGGGCTTTTGGTCTACATCTCATAAGCGTACAATCGCGTGACATGATTGTTGAGCGCCGAACAAAAGAAGGGACGGAGTGGTGCTATTCCAAGAAATATAAGAAAAACAATGACTGGAAATTAAAAACAACTACGGCGTCAAAGTATTGTGTTAAACTCCAGCAAATTTTGGAAAATAAAAGTAGCTAACAGTCAAAACAAGGTTAAAATAAAATCATCACACATATTTATGGGAATTGAATGTTAACAAGCGTGTAATACCTACATAGATCAATATAATTATTATAATATAATTATTGTTGTATTAATATTTACATAACTAAGTTTCCTTTTTCTTCCACGGTTGTAGCAACTCATCAGCGTAAAGCCGTGGATTGCATAAATACTTATGCGATGGCTTTATTTGCATGAGTTATTACCAGCGTAAATATTTAGACTGAATTCAACAATAATACGAGCATAAGGGACAGTACTACGCAGGTTGTCTGAGCCATATACATCTCAAAATTTATGTAAATTAACCACGCAAAAAAAAGAGCGCGCACCGATCTCAGATTTAATGAGATACTTTGGAAGTCCATTTCGTTATTTTGTTTAAATAGTCTTCATTTGAGCAGTTCTCAGAATAGGTAAAAATGGCTCAAACATGCTCACAATAAATGTGAAAATAAAATATAAAAATTACGCCAGGAATTGAAAGACCTTCAAATAAATATCTTAGTCCTTGCCTAATCGTACGCAGCATTCAAGTTTTTGCCACTTTAGGTGGCTTAGATTTTGACTACCCGTCCAGCAGAGGTGACTTTCAATCAAATAAAATATCAATGGTAATGAACTTGTTTAATATAAAATGGAAGAGCTTAAGATGAATGAAAAAGTAGTTGGCGAAGTTATTCTATTATGGCTAATATTCATCACCAAATCAGATTTTTTTTCAAACTAGAAACATTAAGTAGATCGTAAATCATTAATATTCAACGGAGACCGCTGAAATTTCAAAAGAGATAATTAGCCATTAGAACGGCACAAAGGAGCTGTGCACTCAACAGAGGCATCCACCCACTCCTCGCATCGCTCAACTGAATTCAAAACGGAAAATGAAATCACTCAGCTCTGTTATCTGCGTCCTGCTTTATTTCTCCAGGAATTAAGTGATGGAAGCAATTTATACCTCCCGGATATTGAAATGCCAACCTATTCAGGGATAATGTTAGACTCATTGATGTTTGTCAAATCGGATTTGTTTCCGTCAACATCTAAATTGCTGTGCCTCTTTCACTTTCATCGTTTTCGAAGAAATTTGAAAGCACATGTGTTCTTTTGTGGTTAATTTTATCGTCTTATCACGCACAGCATATTCCCGACCTTTTAATTACGTGCTAAACGCATTTCACGCAGAACTATGGGAATGAGCCATGATGTGGCATTATTAGGCACCATATTTAATTTTTCCATCGCAATTTATGATGGTAACGGGTGAGACCTGTTGCTCTGAATCTCAGAAAATAATTTACATGCATAAAATTACATTAGTGTCCAAGGGAAGAGCAATGTTTTTCAATCCAATTTTACCCCAAAATTCCCCGGTTCTGCATTTGCATTAAAATTTCTCTTTCACCATCTCATCTAGGTTTAAAAATCCCTTTACTTAACATTACTCTGAGTATATTTCGGACTGAGTATTGTCGAGCGTAGTGCCATTACACAAAGAATCAGAAAAAAGCAGAGCTTACTTTAAAAAAAATAGTATTACTTGTGACAGACCAAATCCATGGGTATAAGGGAGCGGAGAGTTAAATATGTTTGTCTGTTTGACGAAAAATAAATACAAACCTGAGTGAAGAAACTACTTCATTGCCAGGATTGCCCCATAATATCATTCCAATAAGGGATGCTCCCGAAGAAGGCGGCAGCGAGCGACTGCCGTCGATAAACATTCAGCGAGAATGGAAAACTGTTTAAGGCGACGCGCTGAATACGCGGGCGGAGAGACAAGAGGCACGCTCGTTGACTCCTTGCCCATCGTTAGGCCTCCTTGCTCGCCTCGTTGAACTGGCTTCCTTCCACGTGACCTTGATATTTGAGTATTTTAGGCTAGACGCATAGTATGTAATTTTCTCAGCCGCCGCCGCCGCCATGAATACCGCGCGTCCCGGACTCTCCCCGCCATTGCCTCGACCCCCTGCCGGCACGCATAATACACGCGGCGCTTACATCGATCGGATTCTCATTGTCCCCCTTAGGTCCCCCCACACCGGATCGCCTCCGTCGCATATTCGCCGCGGAACTGGCTTCGACATCCTCAAACAGTGACCCAACTTCCTCTTCTCCCCTGTTTCCCAAATCCCTCGCACTCGCTGCGCCCGCCGCCTCACTCGTGCGCGTCTATTTTCGGGTTTCATAGCGCAAGTCGTTTCGTTCGGTCGAAGTGGATGAATGGGAGAGGTGATTTAGCGCGAAGCGGTACTTGCATCGGCCCACCAAAACAATGGAGGAAGTTCGCGGTCTCGAAAGGCAAAAGCCGCGCCGGTATTTTGGCATAGTACCCTCCCGACGGTCTATTATTATATGCAGGTGCGGTGGATTCGTGGCGAAAATGGGCTGCCAGAAGGTGAGGTTATGCCCCTATCACCTTAGCGCTCATTCATAGGAACGGAGTAACACGTTATATCCCGTCATGACCTGAGATTTCCTGATGAGGTTCCATTTCCCGGGGAGGTTAAAAAGGACTCTTTCATTGTTAAACCATACAGGCCATTCGTGATCGGTGAGCGCCGTAAAGACAGTGGGACATATACTAGCCTCCATTCATCTACATCTACGTAATACCCTGCGAACCACCGCGAGGGTGTGTGGCAGGGGGTGAAGATCACCAATATGTACTGCTGACATGCAATAAGAGCTACAATGATACTACTACATGCAAACATGATTGGTATAAAAGTCACGTACAACTAGATGGTTAGTCTAGACAGAATAAAAGGGATTCGTTGTTACATAGGTTTTCTCTAAATATATTTATTGCATTTTCTGCTTAGTTATTTTCTCTTTCCGTGCCACAACACTCCTTCAGCCACGAGAAATCTACTTAAAGCCAATACACTTGCGCTCGCTCTATCGATACTTTTTCATTTCGCTTACGGGATAGTGATCGTCGTTTTTTCATTGGCTTTACATTGGTGATTCATGCCACTAGTTTCAATGGATGGAGTGGGCTGTTACAGCCGTGAATATGAGAAGTGTGCTTCTGAAAAGGTTCAAGTTATGGTTCACGATAGTGACAGCGGGAAAGTACCTACATCATCCTACTCCAAGACTCTGCGTGGTAAACTGAAAATGTGTTACCCTGCAGTATGTAGCAATTTACGGTAAGGTATGAAGAGAAAGGAACGTGTGCAATGGCGCAGCAAATATTCTCATCTGACATTACCGTTATTCAAAAGCAATCACCTGGTCTGGGAAAAGTCGCCGAGTCAGAATGAAAGGGAATCATCATGAAAATTTTAGAAACTTCACCTCCACATAAGGGAAATGCTATCGGAGAGAGCGGGAAAGTAACAACGAAAGTAATCGAGATATGACTTGCTTCAACAACCAAGTTAAGCCTATTCCCTTGGTATTTAGATTATTTGAATATAAAGACGACACAAAGGATCGATAAACTCCTTAAAATAGTGGACCTCAACGCTTCGCAAATTCCCCTTCTCGACTGGTTAATATCCCACAGGCTCTGCGATCTACTTCCTCATCTTCGTTGCTCGTGCATTGGCGAAACAAGAGCGCCACCCAATTATCCGGGTGGAGAAGTGTAAAAAGATAACGCAACTCGGTGAGCGAAAAGGTATGAGCTCCGAATATGGTCGGTCGATGTAACGAAAGAGGAAGCAAGCATTTCCTTTTTATTTCGAAGCTCCGCTTCCGTGAGCCAGAAATCATTTCTTCCTTTATTATAGCGTCACATATACCCCAACCCCTTTTTTCCGAGGCTGGGGTAAAGTATGACTTCTAACAGTATATTTTGAAATGATAATAGCGTTATCTTGCGAAGGACTTCACGTGCCGGGTTTCTTCTTGCATTGAGCGTATGTTGACTCCCGGATATATGTAAACAATGTTCACAGGTGTAAAAAGTATATAAACAACACAAAAAATAAGCACCTAATGATTAGTATTCCTCTTCTTGTTGAGAAAGGAGGATGAGACCAACGAAATATCAAACTGATACGTGTGTTAATTTTTTTATGCTTTATATATTTTGTTCGCCACTTTCTTCGAGGCATCCTCACCAAAATATATATGTTACGGTATGGAAGAGATGAATGCGTACCCACACTCATATTCACAGGGCACACCCTAGTGAAGGTATTTATGAGTTCTACCATCAAGGTGACTAATCATCCGTGAAGTCATTCCCATTGGCTTCTTATTTCTTGCAAAAGAAGATCGATCCATGGTCACAAGTATAATGGTAGAAATGAATACCGCCACGTATATTTGAAGGCATAAAAACTGCAATACTTACAGCCATTCTTCTGTTGGCAGATTCTAAATGAGCCAAGTGGAATAAAACGGAATTCTAGCCTACGTCCACGAATATAGAATCAAGGAGTATATTAGTTAGGAGTTAGATTTCTTGTTCTCCATTTTGGGCAAGACAACTGTACAGGATAGGAGAACAGTGGCTGCGACTTAAGGGGAGTAGTGATTCAGCACAGTCGACACTCAGCCAGCTGGAAAAACCAAGTATTTGGACGGATTGTTCATTCAATTCAAGTGCTTATCGATTTTGACTAATATAATATGATGACTGTGTAGCAAGAATTGTAAATTGAGTTGCATTCTGTATTTGAAGCGGCAAGCATTGTGAGCCGAGAATATACTTAGGTTATGAAGACTAAGAACATTCTCTTCGGCTACCTTTTCTTTCTCAAACTCTATGCCATGATCAGGAAACACTATTTATGTCCCGCCATATCAGCCTCTGGTATCCTGTTTCTATGAGTAGCAATCTTTTGGAATTGGTGCCAGGTACTGAAACAGAGAGACGCTGAAGAATAAAAAAGAATTGATGTTATGCTCTTGACTAACACGGCTTTTAATATAGGTCTCCTCCACACGAGGATGTCGATTCAATATCCTCATTCACTGTTAAGATCGCAAAATACATTATAAAAGTATCCTCTCTGAGGATGATTCATCCTACGACTGATGGATCCAGGGCAAAATTGATAAATCTTGAAGACCTGACGGAGGAAATATTCTGGCACCGCAGTGACCACAACGTGATGTCATCAAAGAGTAAATCCTTGGGAGCACGAATTTAGCGTGGAACTGAGCCCTTTTCCGAAAATTAAGCGTGGTGATGAAAAAGCGGACGAACCCTAAACTTTGATTTAGGGTGCGATTTGGAATGCAATAATGTGTCATGAAATGCTGGCGGTCTTTATGTTCTGCTAAAGACATATGAATGGAGGATATCAGAAGGAAGAAGAATTAGCCTTTTATTCTGTTCACCCTGATACTATCGATATACAACCTTGATCGTCACGAACGTTTCGAGGCTTTACACTGCACTAGGCATGATGCGACACATCAATAGTAGGCTATTTACAAAAGGTGGGACAAAGCTCTTTCCTAATTTCTACCAACTTTTCATGAAGACAAACTCATTCTCTTTCAGTAACTAGCCCAAAGTTATTCAGTTCCTATGCAAACACATCTGCTAAAAACAAGAGGTCTGGTCTTGAAAGAAGATGGTAAAACCCACCTCATTTTCTACACCCACCCATTCTGCACGGCTGCAACGGAAGCAAATTCTCCTTCAGTGAGGTTACGAATCTCACTTCCTAATAATCTCCAATGTTTTTTCTTGTATTTTTCGGCAAACTGTCATTTCTATGCCTAGTGACCTACAACACCCAGCCACATACTCTTGTGTGATGATATGTGTTAAAGCGAAACACTGTGAAATCCGTGCCTAAACGTTACTAGAGTGGTTCCTTTCGCTGTGCTACTCGGTTATGGTTTAGGTAGAAGTTCGAACCTCAACATAACTGCTGCCCACGGATACAACTGATATAATATAGATGCAAAAAGCGCATTTGAAACCTCGAATTTCTGATCATCAGCCCCTAGGTTTACACAAGGAACTAGCAGCCCGGTCACCCTTCTAATATATCGTGCAGCTAAAGTTCATTTATGATACCTGGAGCCAAATCCAATCAGGGCCAACTCCGCAGACCAGTGAAGTTCATCGTGTCGAAGAAAAAGTTTAAGCAGCTTAGAAGAAGCCCGTCAGGAGAAACTGCCGATAAAAACTGAGAGCGAAAGTTATGACGATAAAAGAAGATTTTAGAAGCCAAGTTTAAAATAGAGAAAGATAGAGCAAGGAATCCTAATATCACAGGCAAAAAATTAGGATTCTTTTGCTTTCCTCGAAAGATGAGACAAAAAAGTTTGAATGATCGATTGAAGAAAATAACAATGCAGAAATGATTATATCATTGTTCCCTAGGATTCGTGGTGATGCAATATCTTACGCCCTAAGTGAACATATTCCTATAATATTTACGCATCTTTATGATGAGAACGGAGAATTGAAAGCGGATATTGACGAATGGATATTTGAGTAGGGATTAAAATGTGGCAGTGTAGAATTAAAATTCAAAATACAGAGAGAGGGAGAACAAATGATTCACCTGAAGTGTCACCGCAAAAACCCCGTTAGACAAGCAAAAAATTACTTTCAGGATGTCAACGAGCTGTTTCTCGGATGATGAAGCATTTATGTAAAGCACCCAACAAGCGTCTTTGCTGAGATGAAAAAAAGTTAAACAGAGGATCATAGCAAGCATATTCGGCAAGCTACATGTAGCCTAAGCCTTTCCTGGTTCTAAGGTCAAATTTTGGAATCGCACTGCATATTCATCGGGTTTATCACTACTCCGTTTCTCGGGTGGGTAAGTGACGACGGCAGAAAGAGCAAGACAAAGCATTTCTTGCATGCACTATAAAGCTGCATTTCAATCGGCGACAGGGAGAAGGTAAATTCCAATTGAAAACGGCCTAAACCGAGAAAAGAGGAGCCTGTTTGGAATATGCTGTTTTTTTAACGTTCACGGGCTATTTGCGGTAAGAGGCAATAGCGCATATGGATTGCTAGCTGAATCTCGGTTGGGAAAAACCATTTGATTCTACGATTCGGTTACCTTGCAGTTGTCACTTATCGTTGGAAAATTCGTTTCTTTACAGTAAGAAAAAGACAATTTGGAGTGCGAGCATTGATTTTATGAGTGTATAGGTTACGAAAGGAAAACACGAAAAAATACGGGCAATTTTTCAAATATTTTCCCGAAATGCGTTCGTTCCCCTTGTTTCAGTCCATCTGGAAGACATGCTTACGGTTAATGTATGCATGTATGTACGTATTGCAAATTTAAATAAATATGATGAAAATTCAAGTTTTTACTGCCGTTAAACAACGCAGAAATGAAATATTTCCTTCTGTCTCGAATCACACTAGCATTTAATGTTTTTGAATGGTAAATAATTCTGACCATATACGACGCGGTGTTGAAACTAAACATGACAATTGCGTAGTGATCGTATCAGGTAAAATCATGAAGATCACCGCTCATTAGAGCGAAACCACTGAAAAAAGTAGGTAATCAAGCAATAACCTTCGGGCTCGTCAAGGAACCTAATCTCTTGGGCGTGAACTTTACCGCGGTTATCTCCAAAATGGGGTGTCAAACGCAGAAAAAAATTCATCAAGCACATGGCTGGCGGATGGAACTGACATATTCCACATTGGTCTCTTTTCGATTGCGCGTACTCTCTCCTCTCATTTCCGTCAATTCCGCTTCTTCGCCTGCGGAGTGGGAGAGCACGCGTGACGGGGAATGAGATAATCGTCTCTATCGAGGGGGTGGTCGGGGGCAGGGACGGGAGCGGGGCCAGGCGATAAAGAAAGGAGTGACGATAACACCGAGGCTTCACGAAGGGCGCGGGATATTATGGATGACCGCCACACCATTTCCGCATGTGTTTTTGTTTCCACAGCCCCCTTTCCCCTTGTTTGTGTGTGCAGCGACAATCCCCGAGTAAGCTCCTGCCTCGTACGTCACCATGGACCCCGAAAACCCACCACCATTCCCCTCACTCGGACTTCTTAAGGCTTCTCCCTTTACTTTTCAGTCAGCCCTCATTCCCTCCTTTGTCACCCTTCCATATTTCCCCCGTCCCCCATCCAGTGGACCGACCCGTTGTGAGGGAGGGGTGGCTCCTTCATCTGAGAGTCCACTCTCCCTCTCTCTGCCTTGCGACGGCAGCAGCGCCTCTCACGGCGGAAATCTTCTCCTCTCAATGTTCTGTACTCACCCAACCCCCCCAATAGAGTATCCCCCCCCGCGCCAACCCCCCTCCAATCCCCTTATTGTGTCGATAACTCCTTCCTTCCTCCCATTCTGCCAGTCGTCTCCGTCTTTTACCTCACTATCGCCAACCCGAGACGCTCTTCCTTCCTCCTCTTACCGAACACTATTATTATTCGTCCGTTCTCAAGTTCGTGCCCGCCGAACGGGAGTTCCCCCACCCCCATGCCCCACTCATCCCCACCCTCCCGCTAACCTCCCTCCTCCCCCGCCCCTCGCCTTGAAGGAGTCTTCGAAAGAGATGGCAGGATCTCTCTCTCTCTCTCTCTCCATCTCTATTCCTCGCCGCCAATGGAACTTCGTTCGCGCGGAAACGTGGAATGCGATCCGATTTTAGGGGCTCCGTGAACGATTTCTTCCTTCGGTTTCCTCGAAAATCTCTCTCAACTTCAGCATCCTCGCGCTGGGAAATGCCGCTAGGCTGGATTCTTTTGAGAAATGGGGAACTCTTTTGCATTATAGGTACAATGGATCGTGTAAGCCTGAATGGAGAGCCTTTAATTTAATCGCTTTAACGACCAAACTCCCCGCCTGGGCCGGTGTAGGAAATGCGTTACCATTTATTTCCCTCCCACGCACTTCGCAAAAAATCATTATTTTGTAGCCAAGTGAATTTAGCGGGTCAAAACAAATGGTGCACGAGCAATGAATATCATAACAAAAACCACCAAGTAACGATTCCCCAAAAACTAAAAGAGCCCGACCGAGGGATCCGTTTTGAGATGCGATTATTATTCCCTTGCCCATAAGATGAGCTACCATTTTTCGAGTAATATTTTTTTTGGGAGGAAAAGTTATAATCAGTGTGTGTTTATGTTGACAATTCACTGGGGGGAAATGTAAAGTTGATTTCCAAAAATAGCGACAGCATGAATGTTAGCCGCCGTGGAATCCCTGTAGCAAATTAATGAGGGGGTTGCACCGTTCAGCTCGCTTCCACAACGCAATCAGTATATCCTGCAACATCGCAAATGGAATACATGAGAACGTAACTTTTCCTTGGTCCAAGGATGTTTGCCTCTCGAAGAACGCATTTTCGGGTAAAGAGGTGGGTCTCATGCACTGAGACTCAATGAAGCTTCAGTCCAAAAATAATGTGGTAGAACTCTGGCAAGCACATTGCTTGGAAGACAAGTGCACTGCACTACCAGGCTCCATTGCATTCCATTCTACTCAAAGTTTACTTCCGTCAACTAATACCCAAATAGTTTTAAGAGTTCATGTTAATTAAAGATAATTCCTTCACTTTTCATTTCCCGAAGCTATTAGGGAATTCGAAACCGAATGAGTTTCCACGTGAATCTTAGCGAGGTATGAAGCGTCAAGCACGTTCAGTCATACGGAAAGTAGGCAGGCATTAAATATTACTCCATCTCTCAAGCCCAACACAAATATTCTTTCGATTATTACAAACATTCTCCAGAAGTTAAATATGCATCAAGCCTCGCTTCTATCCCAAAGCGAGAGAAGAGATATCATGAGGTACAGGATGTTGCGTTTGGAAGAAATTTTTGAGTTCGGACCTTTCATTGGAACCTTGATTTAACCTTTTATTTTTCCTTTTGCCACAAGAGTCTGAACCAAAAAATATCCCTGAGAAAGAGAATTCAAAATGTATTCATTTCCATTCCCTACCAGCACACGAATCTCTTGCATATTTGTGAGATTCGGAATCATATGTATTCCCAGGAAAGTTACGCATCAAAAGAAGCAAAACTCAACGAAGGTAACCTGAAATTGTAGATCCTGTCCAGAATCACTCACTTCAGTATCATGTTTTCCTCTCAGGAAGTTTCTACAGAGCTCATTATTCTCTACAAATTAGTGAACTTCATGCGGTGTCGACAAATGCGACGTGGTACTTTGACACGCATTTAGCCTTATGAGCGAAAGACTTACCAGAAGCCATAGCATCAAGTTTTTCTTAAAATATCAGCAGAGGTATTATTATTGTTATTATTAGGTACCTGTATTTCTGAACCAAAAAGTACGTATTTATTTAGTTTAGCAGGTGTAATCATTGTCATTTGATTGTGGAGCATACCCGTTGGTAACTCAGGGCCAGTTTCACTAACGACGGTAAAATTTCCCATTATCGCAGTTTACATTATCTCCGTTAAAATTATTTGTCGATTATCTCTCGTTTGCGTTCCACCACAGTTATTATTATCTCGGTTTCATAAACCGAGATTTCTCTGAGAACGTTTAGGCTAGTATATTTCTCATACTCCTGACGTCAACAAACAAATAAAAGCGCCTGAACGATTTGTAATTCAGTTGATTTAACTTCGTATTTATTGTAACGAGAGTATTTCCAATAGACCCATGAAGTACAAATATTAACTAAACGTCCACGAAATATCTAAATTATCTTCTACGTATATCTAAAAAAAACCTATAATCACTTATAAATAAGAGCCTTCATGTCACTTCACTGTTACTTTTAGGAGATACAGAAATAAAATACTGGCATGAACTTTTATGACATTGCCTTCATTTACAGCGGCTCGAAAACTTACAGTAACTGCTAGTAATACCTTTCATTCAAGACTTGGCATCTCCTTCACCGTTGTCATGGTGTCAGAGCGAAGACTTCTTTCTCACCACCAAATAAATCTTTTTGGCCGCTTTGCTAATGGATATCCTTACATTTATGGCTATTATCGCTCACCTGACTACAGTTTCGTATTTGTTTACGATGAAAAACAAATGACGCACAATACAAATCGAGTAATATAATAAATGTACCCAAGAGCATAAGTTCCATGTAGTTGATTCAACAGTTTACTATCTCATGGTAATATAATGTCGGGCACTACTTGTGTGGCTACAAACTCCATGTATATAACTAATTACAGTATATCAAGGCTATGTCGTATCTTTCGACAGGAGAAATAATGAAACTTACCTAAAATATTTCGGTTCCAAGAATAAGGATGTTCGAGAATATCACCAATTCGTCCTACCATCTAGAGTATTCGTAGTACTGAGAAAATGAACACAATATAATCAACTAGAAAACAATTGTTGCTATGCTCTTTTCGTTGCGTATATTAATTCAGGATGAATAAAATCTCAGCTTTCGGGTTCAAAGTCTTAGATAACTGTAATTGAGCTCAAATGTCTCGTCAATGCCCCAAAACCGAGTTAATAGTACTGGTGAAACAGAAGTCACCCGGTTAATCCCAAAATTAACCTAGTTAAAACGATCATCTTCGTTGGTGAAACTGGCCCTCAATCAATAACTTTGGAGTCATGAACGTTCGGTGTGATTTATATGTCGTCAGACTGGATATTTAATTATAAACGCATTGAAATGAAGGTTATATAAAACCACACTTTGAATCCTAAAAAATTAAAATCATTTTGAGAAAAATCCAGCGGTTATCATTTTATTGGAGGCGGTTTTTTTTTATTGATAGTTCAAATAATCTTACCTTCACCGGTGGAAAACCAGTAATAATATTTTTTTCCAACCAATTTTCCTCATCACGGTTTTACATTGACGGCAAGAACCGAAATTACTTCACACCGGCGATAAATTTTTCGGTCAAAACTGTATTTGATGGTATACCCTGAGTTCACAACACCTTATGAACAGGAATGTGGGTGAAAATACGAAAGAGGCTGTTTTCATTTCACCCATTAGACTTTGGAGGTGAAACATCAAGGGCTATGGAGTCACGTGCTCCTCCCCAAACGATCTCCACTGCCATATGTCACACTCCCCTTCCCGAACTCCACCCAACGTAAACCTGCACTTGTGGAGCTACCGGCTCACTGACTTCATTCGCGGAGCGCAGGCAGGCGCCTGGAACCATGCGACCATTCCCATAGCAACAGCGTCGCGTAAACGCGGCCGCGGTGAAAGTAACACCTTCCACGCCGCCCCGCTTGCTGTCCGAATAAGAGTGCGGCCCGTTGTGCAGTCGGTTTTTTTTTTAATTTCGTCACCGTCCCTGGTGACGTTGAGGAACGGCCTGGAGTTGGTATTCTGTTTTGACGGGGGAGCGTGCAGGCGGAGAGTGAGTGCACTTGGTGACATTTCCTCTCGCCCTACCCGGACGCTCGGCGCTTTTCCTTTCGGACTCGGTCTGTCTTCGTCGAGGTGGACTAAGGTGGTCGACTGGATAATACATTTGCGCTTGCCAGCCACGCGCGCGTGTGGTCGTCGCCTGCTTGCCTCCTATGGCTTCGCTTTTCCTCCTCCGCGGATAGCGCAGGACTCTTGGAATACCCTCCGACTCGTTCGTGGCAGCTAAATGCGCGCTTATCACCGCTTCCAATCATTACCATCGGCTGGCAATGGCTCACTTCGCTTAGACTCACAGAGGCGAGCGATGATTTATTTGTGGGGTAATAAAGAAATTGCACAACAGGATCCAGCTCAATTATTTTTGTCCAGAAATACGTTCTTTATCATAAAATTACGCCCTCAAACAAGACATGGTATTGAATGAATTAAAATGAAGCTTAGAAAAAATATTCCAGTCCGATTTCATGGAGTCCATTAAGGTAAGGCCTTTGGTAAGGTGAGGCAAAGGGTAGGGCAGGGTAAGGTACTTTTTCAGGAGTTTACGCCTGCAAGTTTATCACAATATCGCGCAGGATGTTAATTATGATATCCAACCCTATTACTGATTACCCCCCACCTTTACCTGAATTACGCCAGGGGGTAACTCAGGTCATCCGTTTAGATAAGCCTTTACGAGGCAAACAAACAACAATGGAAATAACTGTCATAATAGTAAACTATGGGTAGTTAACACGCAATCCTGACCAAAAATTGGGAGCTTGAATCCCTAATGATTAGGCTATCATTTCATGCTTTTACCGTAATATACAATATAATGTTACTAAATGCGAAGAAATGTGAGTAATATGCCAACACACTCGCAACACACAAATCGTACACGTGTAAATAATTGTCGTCAGTAGAATATACGTACTAAATTTCGATCGTAATTTTTTTTCGGATTTTCCCAGTTTCTTCAGATATAGATCACGTATTACGCTCGAGGAGACGCTCAGCTCCCGAGGCCAAATCAGTATTTCGAGAATCGTCATAACTCTCTGCGGCATGAACTTTTCCAGAAGCCCAGAGGAATTCTCAACATAGGTATTAATTGAATGCTTGCAAAAAATCTCAGAGACTGCAATAAAATGTATTGGTTCTTAACCACGAGTCAAAAAATTACAATACATGGCACAGGAAATTGACCTCCCGCCCTTGGCAACAACACTCGCTCCGCACGTGGTGAAACACTTCCTTTCTAACGATGGTTCAGTCATTCTGCCGCTTATTTTTAGAAAGGCTTTAGGTACCAAACGTGCCTCGCCTTTGACATTGAAGTAACCTTCGCGGACGAGGTAATTTAAGTTGTATCCTCATCATCTGAAAAAGCCAGAAGGGATTCCTCTCTCAGAGGAATTGGCAAAAATAGATAATACATAGAGATAATTGCAATCATCCTTTCGTTGCCAATGTCTGAGTCGCAGCAACTCCGTATCAGATCAATCAGGAATTAATAAAATTCAGAAATATCCCGGATTTGAAGTCGAAAATGCATAAACGGCGAGAACATAAGTCGATCAGGATGTAGAAAAGGGAAAAAATTGATTGAATGGAGTCTGAGTATTCATCGTCCCATTTCTTTAAGCAGCTTCCCGTGGAGCGATCTCTTAGTTTCCGAAATTAAGCAGTGAGCGATATTTTCATACCCATTCCACCACCCTACTCCCTCTTAAGTTGTGATTTCGCCCTCCGTGGCCGGCTTCCTGTCACCAGGTCATGTAATTTGCGTGGTGATTAACCAGGAGGCATGGCTGAAAATTTTGAAATTTTGGAGGCCCATGAAAATGCTTCATCTCTCTCGGGAATGTAATTTGAGTAGTAAAGGAATTACCCACAAATCCTGAGGTGAGGACCAATTGGAGGCGGCAATTCCCTCGCAAGCAGCGCTAGCCTAGAGTATAGTTTATAGATAATCATGTTAAAAGTTACATGTACAATTCGCTGGGTGGAAACGCAATATGGGAGTTAATTACGTGAAATATCCGAGATATATTCTATACTCATAGGACTTCCATACACGGTGGAATACAGAAATGATTCGAGGGTGAATCGAAGTCTGGGGACTTGAGGCTCGTTAGAGCTTTTATCACCAACTCACTCGTAGTTCACGGAAGTCGCCGCATCAACCGCCGCTTCCAAAGCCCGCATTAATGAGGGTGTTCACGGCTCCCCCGAGGGCGTTCCGGAGGTGATTGGCCAAGCTAAATTTCGGAGGGGGCACTGCCCTACATCTGACACGGCATGTTCACCAGCATTCACGCCGGTGTGACCACAAGCGTCACAGCCCGACCTGCATGCAATTAATTCGTGTCGACACGATGATTTGCTTCGTTTCGCATTGAGGGATTTTCTAGTCTAACTTCAATAATGACCGAAAACGTGACGGAGCATGTAAGTCATCGTTTTCTCCTACGAGATCCCGAAATACACGCGATGATACTCGGGAAGAGGAGGCATTTTTCTATTTTGATCAACATATTTTTGAGAAGATTTGAGAAAATTTTGTAATAGTGCCTGCTTTGAAAAGAGTTGATCGAAGAAATTCCGTCGATGAAATTGAGAGCTAATGCGAAAATATTTGAGGAATAAAATAAAATTGAATAATTCCAAAAGAATAATATGAAATGTGAGACTTACTTCAAAATCCGATGGATAGTTTTCTTAGGAGAAAGCATTCATGGTTTAATGGTTGATTTGTTGCAAATATTTCGCTAACTGAGATATTTTACAATTTGGATCACTTCAAAAGTGAAAATATTTGCAAAACACTGCGTTGTCGCAGAATGAACGAACGTCAGTGGCGACTTCTGGATGGTTAATGAAGCCATAAAAGAGCAACTTAGCAACCCATGATTCCGCCTCGAGCCTTGAAGAGGTTTAAATTTTCACGGACTTGTATTCAACCTAAATGAAGGCTGTTTACATTTAGCCGTTGAATATCTATCGAAATCTTCCATACATTTACGGAGCAGCAGGCTACAAACCTCAAAATAAGCGTGTGGTGGAAGGAACCCTACGGTTGGGTTGCAAGTACTGCTAGAGTTTTATGGCTGATGCCGAAGTTGAGAGAGGACCAAATCACGGCTAGCAATATTTACGGCGTATACCATCATCTCGTCATATAGTCGATGCAGCAACTGAAATACCTTGTGGTTTCTACTTTCCATCTCACATGATATCTATAGCTTGGGAGGAGGGAGATAGGGACGGACCATAAAGCTTGATAAAGCCTGAATCCCACGATCGTTTTTTCGGCTATTTCTTCCAGGGACAGGGAAAATGATAGCTTGGGTTATAATTATCGCCCCTTACAGGATCATTTACTTCGTCCCTTTTTGATTCATTCGAGTTTCTCCCTCTCACGGTTGCGTGTTTTTTTGCAGTAGACGTTCGATTACTGACCCATACATTCTATATTTGCTGATTGACTGTCTTTCAGGTTCATGTACGCCTACAGGGACGGAGAAATGGACCTGCTCAAATGGTGAAATAAGGGATGGGAGTCCCTATCATTTGAGCAATCTCCAAAAATGATCCTTTGGGATATTCAATTTTCAGCTGTCATTTGAGATATAATTGTCGCTGTCCATGAACTTGTCCGTGAAAAAATGGTGTGATTCAGGCTTAGGAATCCTATACTGACCGGGGTTCAGAAATCCTAGCCACGAACATGTGCATTCCTGCGTACTTTTCCTGTTCTTCACACTGAAGATCGTTAATGTACTTGACGATCCAAACAATGAGTTATATGATATCATCATCTATTTTAGTCTATTGGTAAATCAAAGTAAATAATATACCTAGGAATTTGTAAAAGAAAGTCAAAATGGATTGCCTACCCCTTAGGATTTATCTCCATTCACAACACAATTAGGAGCACGGGATTTTGAAAATTTGGTGTTCTAATAAAAGTTAGTAAATAAAAGTTCATCCATTCTGCAGGAATAAAGTGCGAACGTAAAGCACAAAATAGAAATTAACTCTTACAACTTAATGCTCTAGGTGCCGGTATATGGGCTTCCTATATTTTCCTTAAAACAGTCAGGGTTCCGATGTATCGGCTCAAAATAATATGATTTTTCTTAAAACATAGTTTTATCGAAAAATAAATACCAAATACACTCATGGAAAAATACAAAAAAACTGAAATAATTTCAAAATATATATTTAACATTTTAACCTTCTAGGTCAAATTATAGGTTTGCAAATTTTTGTTTTGACAAATATTTGATATTTTCTAGATGTGGCCGTGAGCCGCTTTCTGGAAGGAAAGTGTAAATCTCTTGAGGGGTAATACAGCTACGACTATACGTCATAGGGTTAAGAATTACGTCTGATACGAACGAATTAGGCCAAACTGAAGTTTTCAGAGCGACCCAAATTAATTTATGATGACCAGGCAATGCACCACAACATAAAAAGTCAACACGGAAATTTGAAGATTTTTAAATTTCCTAGGAGTTGGATTGAGGACATTATTTTTCAACACAATAAGCGATTATAAAAGAAAGAGTGAACTAACCTTAGCCGCCGTCTTCGATTTCTGATGTTGAGTTCTTTTTCACACCCTTATCCTTTTTGAATGCCGTATCATATAAGTGCTTGCATGCAGAGACCTTGCATATTCCCCGCGAAGGAATGATTTTAAAATACGTCACTTAAAAAGCACACAGCAGCCATCGTTTCTCCTCAGTCACCTTAACAACATCCTGGAATGAAATGGAGAATTTGAAACTCGGTTAACAACAATGGACGTATAAAGTATTTACGTTAATTTTACGCCTAGATGGATTCAGAGAATTGTGAAAAAAATAATACTACTCCAATCTTGTTCAAAATACTGAATGTATTTTTTTACTCCTCACTCATTTAGATGGAGGGAGCTCGGGACTCTACATTCACTCCATCGATTTTTTTCGTTATTTGCTCATTTAAGGCCTTATATTGATATTGTCATCACTCCCTCCGTGGAAACCATATTTCCACTTTCGATTGCGCATGCTTATTCTTCCTGTTTTAAATTTGGTCTCCACAATATCATAGAAAAAGATTAGCCAGTGCGTAAGTGCACATGAAAAAGCAATTGGCGCTGACAATGAGTTACATTTGGGATTGAGAGCAAATTTCCATGGAAATAGGAACCGTTACAACGCAGAAAATTATTCAACACCTCCCTACGTATTATAAATGTGCTTAAACAGTTCTTTGTTTCATATCTTGCACAAGCAAAGGAAATATTAAAAGAATAAGAAAATTCATTTTCACGACGCGAGTGGTGGCATACAAATGAAGACGGTATGCCGGTAGTTCAAGAACAACTTCACAGAAAAAATCACCAACCCGGCGATCACCAACCTCATTACCCTTATCTGGAGCTCTAAATTTGACCGTTTGCGGTCACTTTCCGAGCCTTTTCCTTTGTTCTCCTCCCGTGCACCGTCCGCTAACGTGCAGTCCGTCCCCGTTGTCCGGCAATGGGGTCGTTTACCATATTTTTTTTATTGACGAATCTGATAGAGTTTGTAAAATAAAAGGACCCGTATTTTTCCGTTTTCTGATCCGACAATTATTTCCCGAGTTATAAGCGGCGAAAGACTGATGTTTTTAACCCTTTCGGAAAAGTGGGTGTGGTGCAACCTCTGACGTAGGTATATCTACTTCGTCCAATCACAACTGAGCCCGCGAAGCTACTTCGCCTTATCGCAAAGGGGGGGACACAGCTGACTCGGCCAATGGGAGCGATTTCGACAGCATCTGTGCGAGCAGACCTTCCGAGAACCCCCCTCGACTCCCTTCCCCCTCCCCTGAAAGCAGTCAAGGACGGGAGGAAAATGACGTCAATGTTATCACAGCAGCATTTTCGGTGGGCGTCACCTTTTGATTATTTTAATTCTTGATTTATGAGTGAATGGTTGTGGTTAGAAGATTAATTTTTTCACTAAAATTCGTTTTTCGTTTCCATCTAACGATTTCGTGTACAAAATTGCGATTTCGGTTCCGAGTAAACGCCCCCATTGCCAAAAAAAATCCCCCTCGGCACGCACGACGTCACCGCCGAAAGCACACCCGATCGGCGAGGTGAGAGTGGCACGCAAAACGTCGAGCGTGTCACGGATCGGAACACGTCTCCTTCGTGTCGAGAGGAGGGGAAAGGAAGACGGGAGACGAAGGCGTTCATTTAATTGCGACAACGTCACCTTCGACCGTAAAGTGAGGAAGGAGGGATTGAGGGGGGGAGAGTGTGTGATAGCGTGAGCAGCCGGGCGCTCGCTCCATTGATGTGGGTAGCGGCGGCAGCTCCGGGCCCCCAGAATGCAGGGTCATGCGTCTCGTCATTCAGGCGCAACCCTCAGAGCCCCCCCCCCCCTAACCCGCTAGTAACCACACTCTTCCGCGCACCCCCCTTGTCGCAGCTCACCGATCCGTCCACGGGGTTCCTTGCGGTGGGTAAACCCATCTGCGCATGCCCACCCACCACTCGCTTCTTCAGCCGCCACGAAGTGCAACCTGTAGCTGGCTACACCACGACCTTGACCCTGGCAATAAACTTACGTGTACATAAATATATATACATTTAAAAATAATGTTCACAGGTGTTAAAAATATATATAGAAAACACAAAAAATGAACACACACGTGTATGTATGTATGAAATCAGAAGAGCCTACATGAACACTTGAGTGTACTTAAGGGTACCGCTTTTTATGTTTTCACGTTTCTATATTTTTCGTGGGCCCCATATGGGGGCATTCGTGGACAAAACCCAAAGATCACAATTGGAAAAAATTAAGCGTCGCGTTGTACATTCCACACACACACGCTTTATTAGTATCGACCATGGTTTCGACATTAAATATCATTATCAATCATTAACCTTGAAAATGACACTTAAATGTCGAAACCATTGTCGATACTAATAAAGTGAGTGTGTGCGTTTCATTTCCAATCTCGTGGTTACACAAAGTTAAGCCCCAAACGTTAAACTGTGTTCAGAGATCGCAAATTTACTCTCTCCCCCGGCGTTGATATCGTACTTTTCCTAGGGTAGCATTGGGAGGAGAGTGGTAACGAAATAATAAACTGCTGAAATGTACATGCATGGGAGCGATTTACTACGATCATTCGAGATAAAATTGTGATGCAAATATTAGCACCATGATCAGTTGGCTTCCGAATTGGAGGCTCACATAATATAAAATTTAAGAACTTACGTCCTTGAAAGTTTAATAGGAACCATTTTGATCCGAGTTTTCAGCCTTTCGCCGATAGTATCCTTTTTTCGATATAAAAAAATCATAATATAATAGTATAATAAAACACAGGTTATTCTCAGAAACCTCTGACACAACGCGTAAAAAAACTAAAGGAATCGGGATCCCAGGGGAATACGGGTCGCCAGAAGCCGCCGAAATGAAGGCGCATTCTCCTGTTGCTGTGAAA
The DNA here is from genome assembly GCA_933228895.1 of Platycnemis pennipes. Classification (NCBI taxonomy): domain Eukaryota; kingdom Metazoa; phylum Arthropoda; class Insecta; order Odonata; family Platycnemididae; genus Platycnemis; species Platycnemis pennipes. Next base: position 84,159,943 of record OW121846.1, read on the forward strand.
AAAACAAGCTGCCCTTTCACACGCCCTGCTGTAAAAGGAAGTTCCGGCGTAATTTAGGCTGGAAAGTAGTGTGAAAATCTCATGAATTGGAATGGTATATATGCTTGTATCCCATTCTCCATTTAGCACACCATCGGATCCTGCAAATTATTTACAATTGGAAAATGAAGGAAGGATACCAATCATGCCGGCATAAATCACGCCACCTCCATTGACCTACGATGTTATCGCAATTTTCTACCGCACTAGATGCCTTCTAGATGAATTTGTGTGTCCTTCCCCAGTTAACGAAAGTGAGTGTTAAAAATGTATTTTCCCCCGAGAGGTACCCAAAATTAAACGTGCTGACACTATTGAATACTGGGCCTTGAGTAACGAAGACATGCGAAGTTTATTTAATACTGGGAGAATCCTGTATCATGCAGATGATGAGCGATGCAATGTTACGCACCTTTATTGACACTACGCCCTGACTCACATAAAAAGCAAATAATGGAAAAGCAATAACTTTTTGGAGCAGTCGTAGTTGCCATAAAAATGCAAACTTTTTATAGAGCATCTTGAACAATGCTCTAATTGCCTTCTGTCCCAAAGTGGCATGCAAAACATAGTATTCTTTAATCTATTATTTATGTTTTTTAGTTCACGGCTGAAATTCTCGCCAAAATGTAGAATTACAAGTGAATATGAAATCCAAATTGACATGGGCATAGAGAAGCAATATCATGTTTTTTTTTGGTAACTTATAAGCATAGCCAAGCCATGCTTGGTTCTGATTACAATAGACGCTACTGAGAAAAAAATTATTGAGAAGGTTGTTGCGATGGCTCCTTAAAGCAAAAAATGTTAATTAAGATTGCTGTCGCCTCTGTGGAAGAATACTCGCTTTCACACAAATACGGAAGAATACTCGCTTTCACACAAAAGACGTAATCAACTTCGTCTAGGAACTCCAACAATGGGGCATAAAGCCTGTCACCCGTAATGAAGATTTATTTAATTTTAACGCGTACAATGTTAATATGAAAGCACCTGTGAGAGTCTCACTAAAAAAACTTAAATTACTGCCACCGTTAAAAAATAATTTTCCTAATTTTTGCTTAAAATATGTTCAACAAAAATAACAAATTTAGTGAAATACTGCTTTTATACAAAGCTCAGAGAATAAGGTTTTTTCTAAATCTTTGCTTCTTATTGTGCGCCATAATTTTGATGTGACAGGCTCTCGGTTAGCTATTTAATACCTTGGTATTGCTTGTATGCTACAATTTTATGGCCGCGATTGCAAATACCTTTTATTTTTTTACAAGGCCTTAATGTCATTCTAGAATCATAAAACTAACTCTGGGAAACACCGCTCGGTGTCCTAATTAAATTTTAAGCCAGTACAGCTTCTACGATTCTCTTGTAACTTGTTAAAAATATTACCTTTTTCCCTAAATAAATGTAAATTATCCGTTATTTAATGCTTTTTATTATGACCAGACATTAAGCGGTTTGAATGGCAGTGTACGGAAACAATGGAGTCATACAATTTTTTTTACGTTGGAACACATTTCCCCTAAACAGAATGTATTCCGACTACAGCGTTAGTATTAGAAATGGGGAACACTTTTTTTCGCCACCGAACTCCACGTTACATTTTTACGAGGCTTATGTCGTTAAGTTCTGCATTGTTGCTCCACGGAGGTTAATGTCTCCACTCGCAGACATTACGTACACTGCATACGGTCTTCCGCTCACATTAAAAGATGAAAAGAATAAAGGAATAGAATAAAATGGACACTCTTTATTCTCAATACAAACTCGGAACGGCAGCAAAATGACCTGCGGGGGACGGGTCCATCAATCGCCAATCACTGGCCGTTGCGCAGCAGGGAAAACAAGCGTGGCGCGCCTTGAACCCGGGGAGCCAATTCAAGGGACTGGATTGGATATTCAGGGGAGGCGACCGACAGCTGAGGTCATTTGCGCCATTTATGATAGGTGGGTAATTGGGTAATGGTAAGAGTTTTCAGGAAACGGAGGAAGGGTGGAGAGAAACCCGGCGTCGGAATTGGCCTACTCTTAACGAAATGCGCCAAGGGGACCACGGCTTAACGTCCCATCCGACGGACGGAGTACTGAACTTGAAATGCCCTCCACTAGGCACTCAAGTGGGGACCGGTTTTCCACTGAAAAATCCGCCACTGCCGGGAATCGAACCCGGGCCCTCGGATTAGGAGGCCAGTACTCTAGCCACCACACCAACCCGATCCCCCGCCAATTGAAGGGGGGGCAACGCAATCCGCCCATCTACCGTTCACATTTCTACCCCACTCCTATTCTGGCTCACCCTCCCCCAAGCCTCCTCCTTCCTCGGCATTCGCCGCGGCTTAATTACAGCATCACAAAGGCAAGTCTTGAATGCGTTCGCTAAGGAGGGCAAGGAGGGAACAAGACGGAAAAGTGAAGGGCTCAGACGAGAATTTTCTTGTCATCCCTCTCTCATAACCCGTCTTAGGAAAAATTATTGGACAGTTACAGTAGGTGAATGCTTCGTCGACAAGGATCGTTTTTTCCCGTAGCCCAGCGCTTTTCCTCAGCAAAATCTTAATTAATATGGGTATGATTACGAAAACTAATTTTCAAACGTTTTGAGAGAAAAAACTCCACTCAGCCAACTACTGCGCAAGAGACGCTTCATCTTTACAATTAATAATTATTTTAATTATTAGGGAACATCTTATTTCATATTTAGTATTAAAGTTAATAATTATACGTAATTATCTTCATCTTTACTATTAAATAAATAATTATTTGTATGCAGAATGAAATGGAATGCTATCCTTAAGCAGAGTATCCTCGAGATTTTCTCTCGAAAAATTAATTTATCCGTTTCTCTGGATTAATTTAGAGGTCATTTCATTACTTCAGCTATATTATCCTTATTATTTTAGCACTCTTCCTGAAATGAATAGAAGATGATTTCTAAGAAAAGGACAATCCTTCTACGTAATTTTCCTGGCAAGAATTCACGAATTGAAGATGAGAGAGAGTACAGTACTTTACCATCAGAGGGCACAGGGCATCGGGAGCGCGTTCGTTAGATTCCTGATCTACAATCAGATGTGATATTCAGGTAATAAGATTACCAAACCGCTTTATTTCTTTATGCGAGTCAGGAATAAGGGCAGTTGACCGACAAATGAGTTCATTTGCGACATTTAACAAGTTAGGGTAGCTAGGAAGAGTTAGGAACCTTTCGGAGTACGGAAGAAAGTTGGAGAGAAAACTAAGGGTCGGCATTAGCCTAATCTTAACGAAAGGCGTCAAGGGGTCCTAATTGTGACGTACCATCCGACGGATGGAGTATTGTACTAGAAGTGCTCTCCAAAAACACTCAATTAGAATACTAGTGAAAAGTTACGGTCACCAGAGGGATTCGAGCCCTGGCCTTCGTAACACAAAGCCAGTACTGTAGCCACCACACTTTTCTGATTTCCTTTTTCATCCGAGATGACACCATTTATGATGCAGAGAATCATCCGGATATGAATCCAAGGCCTTCTGACTCAGGACGAAAGCTATGAAAAGGGGCAATAAAACCACTATTTAATATAATTATCTTTTGGAAATAAAATTACCTCAGCACTCCTCCGAAACTTCCTTATCGTATTCACCTATATTCACACTCGCCATTTTCCTCCCTAGCCCTTACGATCACATAAAACCACCTTGTGGTTTAAAGTTTTTGAACGTGACCTGGCACGCGCGCTTGATCGGTTCTTAGAAGCCCGACGATATTCCCAAGAGAATCGATTCAGTAGCTCGCCACGTCAGCTCTCAGCTGGCTCCTTGGCTTAAGGATGAGCACACGCCACACATGAGTTATTGATTTTTATAGCTGGCAATCCTCTTGTCTTTCAGTCGTTCCAATGGAATTACCTCGCGTGTTGTCACACGAGAAGAGCAAAAAAATTGGACATCAAACAGCAGGTACGGAATAGATAGCGGAATAAATCAGTGATCCGAGCTCTATCTTGGAGACGCAGACAATGCGCGCACCTTACAACGTTGGTTTGTGTGCGTCCCAAAAAGAAAAATAACTGGAACATGATAGGTTAACACAAGAAAAAAAGAACGCAAGAGACACCCAGCCCAGGCCAAAGGTATATAAACCGGCAATAATGAAAAATCCGGCACTCAGAAGCCCTGAGGATGAAAAGCGAGTCGCTTTTGGAAACCACGGCTGAAATGGAGCATATTAACCGGTGGAAAACCCGAGATACATTCATTAATAGTTTTTGCCGGGAAAATAATAGATCATATAAGAAAAAAATAAATGTTAAAACTGTGAGACGTGAAAATACTGCATGTGCATTCTAGTCTTGCTTACCTTCCTTCCTTCCTTCCATATTTACCTTCCTAAAAACACTAAGAGATATCGATTTGTAAGATAAATCTTCAGAAGTCCAGTATTTTTTTCCATGGCATTCACGTCAAATTGAAATGATATACAGAGGTATTACCTCCAATGCTTAATGATTACCATGACACATGCGCCACTATGTTCTTAAGTGAAGTCCTTTCCTCTGTAAATAATTTGAAGGAGCATAAGCATGCTTATAATTTTTCTGAGTTTTTTCGGCACCCGCGGCCAGAAAGGAATGCAGCATGATAAGTAACACTCATCTTCCCGGGGAGCATTCAGCATCAGTTGCAAGATGCTGCTGGGCTCATATCTGATCGCCCCATGTGACGTCTCCGGCTATTTTCTCATCCCATTCCCCTCGCAATGGGGTCGTTTACCATATTTTTTTATTGCCGAATCTGATAGAGTTTGTAAAATAAAAGGACCCGTATTTTTTCGTTTTCTGATCCGACAATTATTTCCCGAGTTATAAGCGGCGAAAAACTGATGTCTTTAACCCTTTCGGAAAAGTGGGTGTGGTGCAACCTCTGACGTGTATCTACTTCGTCCAATCACAACTGAGCCCGCGAAGCTACTTCGCCTTATCGCAAAGGGGGGGACTCAGCTGACTCGGCCAATGGGAGCGATTTCGACAGCATCTGTGCGAGCAGACCTTCCGAGAACCCCCCTCCACTCCCTTCCCCCTCCCCTGAAAGCAGTCAAGGACGGGAGGAAAATGACGTCAATGTTATCACAGCAGCATTTTCGGTGGGCGTCACCTTTTGCTTATTTTAATTTTTGATTTATGAGTGAATGGTTGTGGTTAGAAGATTAATTTTTTCACTAAAATTCGTTTTTCGTTTCCATCTACCGATTTCGTGTACAAAATTGCGATTTCGGTTCCGAGTAAACGCCCCCATTTGCACCCCTTCTGCAGAGACGCAGACTATGCGCTCATTTATCGCTATTGTTGGGTCTCTATGTCCCGAAAAGAGGAGACAGTTAGTGAAGCCTTCTCCAGTTCTCCACCGGGTCAGTGAATCGGTGACTGCCGACTTTCGACAGCTGACGCTGCTGCCATCTTCGGGGCAGTGACCCGAAACCGTCGAAACGTCGGCATTCGCCGAATTCCTGACCCGGTGGATAACCCAAGAAGGCTTCGCTAGCATCATTCGCAGGAAAAACACGAGATCCTTCAAGAGGAGACAGTGTTGTGCGGGGCAAGGGCTGCGTTTGATTCACAGCCACTCAAGGACAGACGTGGACTCCGTGTCATATAGTCACCTGATCGAATCTTACCTCAACACCTATCCGTGGGGATCTACCGGAGGCAAAACGCTGATTTGACCTAGTTGCTCAACGGATATAACGTTCGGATACTGAACCATTGGAAACCTAGGGAGCCCCTGGGGAAACGCCCACACCAGGCACAGTTCCGCTATTTTCTGTGTAGTAAGTCTTCTAGGAAAGTAAACAGTTATCCTATTTTTTGAGTTTCACATGATATTGTGAATTGTATCGTGTTGCACTCCATCCGCACCTACTCCTCTCCCACTAAGTCAGGAAGTTATACCGTAGGAATTCATAACTTAAGGTATAGTTTGCGAACTCACTAATGTAATCGACGACGTAGGTAGCGTCATAAATTCCTCAAAATAATGGAAAATAACTGTAAAATACCTTGACTAAGATACACTGAGGTTAGGCTCCTTGGTATTCATTACACAATTTCTCAATCATTAGTCGTTTTGAGAATTTTAAACCTTTACATTTTAAACTTCCTTCCTAAGCAATTCACTCTGTAATTTTGCGATATAACCTCAGCCGATGGAGCATCGAAACCGAAGTCAACTACTACTACTCCTCATAGTAATTTTATTTGTCATAATTACGTAGTGGGAATTATTTTCACCCTGGGAATACATTCATTAGTAGCAAATGTTACGACGAAATTAAGAAATGCGATATTGTCCAATTAGTCATATTGTCAATCAGGTTTACCGAACGGGTAATCTTATACCATAATATGGTGTAGTTGTGAATGGTTGATATGGAAAGATTCGTTATCAACTCTTAAAAAATCACCGTCGTTGATAATTGGACTGATTGTTACAGTAAAAGAAGGCCGGGTTGATTTGGTGGCTAGAGCACCAGCTTTCCATTCCAGGGTCACGGGTTCTATCCCAGAGTGGAAGAATTTTGTCAGTATAACACAGGTCCCCACTTGAATGCTTCGTGGAGACCACTTCAAATTCATATGCCGTGCGGACTGATCGGGCGCTACACCATCGACCACTTGGAGCCTATTAAGAGCCTCCCCACCCTTCCTCGGGCGTTCCCCAAAAATTCCTATCTCCCCGTAACTTCCACCCTCTCTTGAGTGGTACAAATGGCCTTTGCTGTCAGTCACCTCCCACGAATCACTATTGCTACAACTTCTAAAGAAGAAACAAGCAAGTAGTTAATGCTTGGGGAGAAATTCTTCGTAATAAATTCTATCGGTATCCGGCAGAGCACTAGATGACCGCCATCCTCATTAAACAAAGGCTCATATTTTTGCATTGGATTGACTAAAGGTTTGCAGTATCCACTTCATAAATTATTTAACAAAGGAGAGTGGATGGAAGCATTGATTCAAAGGCTTTCTCTCGTTCTGTCGATTGACATTTTAGTGCTAGCTTGCTGGGAGAAAGTTTTCTTTGGCTTATTGATTTTGGAATCTTCATTGTATTTCTACTCTAGCATCGTCCTCTCGCTCACTCCCCTAAAAGGTCTATAGTAATCAAATCCTTCAAACCTCTCCAATTATGGTCTACGTCCCTTCATTGGCCGGATCGGGTCGATCGTGTTACCCGTACACCTTACAGCGAGTGTCAAAAATACAGATGATTTTCGCAAGATCGTAGTAAATGCGTGCACAGGGAAAAAAGTTGCCACCTAATGGAGCATAATTTCATAGCGTACGAGCCGAAAGTGACACTGACGTCTTTAACGCCGGGAGCTATTAATGTTCGATAAAGAGTTGATATGTCATTTACAGAGTTTATTTCCATTCTGCGCACTCGTTATCAGACGATAGAGATTACCTCACGTCCTTACCAAGCGGTTCACGGGTTACAAACTACTGTTATTAAAAGGAGCTACGTTTAAAAATATGAAGTTTTTACAAATCATAGAAATGCCAACAGACACTTCAATTTAGCCGTGAAATTGATCAGTGAGTCGGATAACATAGAAATTTTACATGAAAATGATATCTTTCTCTATGCCAATATAGAACTTCCGCATTTTCCCCAGGCTCAATGTTTTGCAGCAGTTGTGAAGAAAATGTCTAAAAAAATAAATCCGGACAAGTGTAGGTTTAAAAAGGTTATTCGATGTAGACAATCTAGAAGTATTTTTTGTTGATAGTGTGGTTAATACTCACTATAAACTGTATGCACGGCAGGCTGAGATTAAACAACAAACTTATCTTTTTCATTCATATATTTATGTTATATATCTGGTCTCAGTTTATTTGTTTTCTTTCAATTATTCGTAGTGTAATTTGTTTTGAGGTATTCCAAGTATAGACTATGCCTAAAAGTGATGCCCAATTTATCCTTATTTAATTGAAATTTAAGATGTGCTTGTAACGTTGATTCATCAGATAAATTAATATTGTTATTATTATCATTATATATCCGTACGCGAGGAATTGTGTCATCTCCCAGGCAAGTACGGATCATCGGTTTTTACTACCCCAGTCATCGAATTCCGTGCTGTTTCACCTGTCGCAACCCATTTTATCGACAAAAACTCCTTAGAAATGTGTTTTACCGGTCGATGTCTTCCCACTCTCCCACGGGACTTGGTTGACGTCAAGTACCTTCTTTCTCGCTTTCATCCGTCGAACGAAAGGAGAAAAAAACACACTCAAATGGCACCGTTGCATTTCCAAAGTGGTTTCAAATTATATATCACCCGATATTTTGCAGCCACGATTGGCACTGTCACGTCAACTGCTCATGGGGAAAGGGGGCGGCAGGAGCGAGAATGTCCGTGGTGGCGCTAGGGAGGAGTACCCAACAAAGCGTTACGGCATTGCGTCCGACCCCCTTCGTGTCACAACGGAGCGGTTAAGCTCCCCACCCTCCGCACCCTTTCAATTCTTCCAGCCGCCTCGGCGCAACGGTCCCAGCCTGCTTGCTCTCCTGCCACAGTCCCCGAGCAAGCGAAAGTGTAATGGCCGGCCGCCTCGTTATTTAGCCTCCCGTCGCCTTCCTCATTTCTCTCTCTCTCTCTCTTTGATCGACCAAACTCTCGGAATCCCCGCCTCAGCACAACGCCCGACTATATTCATTTGTTACGTTACTCCACCCTCCAGTCATCTCGTAAAGCGAAAGAAGAGAATTCCAGCTGCCTGGTGTCCACTTGGTTTCACCCTGGAAGGCGCTGGTTCCGCTCGTCTTTCGCAAAAATACCATGATGAAACTTGGGTTTTTAGTGCTGTCTGCGACTTGTACTGTTTATTCTTGCCTCGGCTGCTCTGCGGACCGGAGAGGTGGAGGTGGGCGGGTGATATCGGAATGGGACGGGGAGCGTTGCAACCCTCGGCCGGCCACTTGCTCTCATGGGCTAACGGCATGTAACGCTCCGTTTCACTCACCTTCTTTACTGTGTAGACTTATTACCTATCGAATTAGTATCATAGGTTTCCGTTGGGAGGAATGTTATTATTTACAGTGTTCATCTACATCTACATAATACCCTGCAAGCCATCCCAAAGGTGTGTGGCAGGGGGTGATTTCTCGCCAAACATGCACTACATATCATGCATAAAAAAGGAATAGTATTAATTTACTAGTCAGAACTTCACTGTTTAAAAAAGATTGAAATCGCAAAGCAAACATGCAAAAAACATTCTGTTAGTAGGGTTAGCTTTAAGTACCTACTCATACCAACATGCAGCTACCAATGCTATTCATTGCTACTCTCTGATAGGACATATTTACCGTTATTCGTATCTCTAATTGCACGAGGGAAAAAGGACGTTTTGAATCTATCAGTTCGGCAATCAATTTCTCTAATTTTATGATGATGGTCCAGTGTGCCATAGTAAGTTGGGGTTCGCAAGATATTTTTAAAATCATCACAGAAAATATTGTCTTGGAATTTATTCAAGAGATTAAGTCTAAATTTCAACCTGCGATCTGACAATGATTCCCATTTCAATTCATTTAATAGACTGGTTACGCTAATATAATTATCGTATCAAAGTTCGGGAGTAGCTGTATAGTTCGCGTTGTCAGCGGTCGAGATTCCGCGACCATTGCAGGACTAATCTTCAGGAAATATACCAATAGATAATAACCGTCTTCGGTAGCGGCCTACAAATTCCCAATCATAATTGGATGATTTTCTTCATCTTCCCATCGTCAATGTTCATCCACCCCTTGTCCCCGTAGGTCACTTGGAACGGAGACTGGCCCGATTGACAGACTCTACTTCTACTGAGAATCTTGCGAGACACCGTGAGGGTATGTGGGAGACGGTTAATATAAAGACCGAATATGCATTATGTAAACGCAATTCTAGTTACAATAATACTCAATTAGCACAATGCGGGACACACACTACAAAGCTCTTTTTATAAATCACGCCAGGAGATATTTAACACATTTACGATGGTCCATGCAGATTTGCAAAACATCAGCATGGCCAATCCTGATTATCTCTCAAGTAGCATCGGCTAACTGTTAAGTCTCATACTGTACGCGGAAATAATGACATTTAAATCTATCTGCCTACCATCTATCGCTATAATTGTATCTTTGTTATTGTAATGATATCAACTAATATAGTGCACGAGGGTTTTCATTTGTCTTAAAAATCCCCATTACAGGTATCCGTTGTTAATTCTTGCAGTTGGCCTAGTCTGTATTTGACTTGCATAAGATTATTTTCATAACTCATCTCTCAATTAGGAAACGCTTGTAAACCTAACACGACACATTTTCATAAACCTAAATGCTCTCCGCTTCATTCTGTCCAATTCCAAAACTAAAAGTACTCCATCTGAGCCCAATATTCTAGCTGAATATTATATGCGGGGCCGATCTAGCAAAAATTAAAACCGCTCTTTCGTCTCCTCATCACATTAGCCCATTATTCGTTTCATAAATCCCAGTTTCCCCTTGGAAGAGTCTAAGGGGAAGAGCTCGACTCAAGCAATGGAGACTCACGGATGTGCCATTGAGAATCACTTGGAGGATCGAAAAGTGATTAAAAATGCTCGACGATGGATGACTTCGTCCCGGCATGTGGCATTACAACGAGTGCGAGGCTGACGCAACAGCGATTTTGGCTTCTTGTCTCGCTGTGGCGTCTGCACCTCGATTGCCGAAGGGGTCTGGTGATATTTTGCTTTACCCCCCACCCCTCCCGCGTCGCTCCTTTCATCCCCACGCATTCATATTCACCGAGCACCACCCGGGATGAGTGTGCACCTTCTTCGAATTCTAAACGTGTTTTGATACTTCCCGCGGCGCGGGCACGGAAATGTCATTTGCTGGACCGAAGTCGTCGATCGGTCGGCGTGGTTATCGCAGGTGTGACGATATCATGATCGATTATTACGCAAGTTCTCGTCCATCAATTGCCTTGCGGCCTCTTTGGGATATTCTGCGAAACCATGACGAATTTAAGTGAATTCACGGCGTGGCAACACCAGCATGGTGTGCGCAGTGCTTTGTTATGAAATTAATACCAACTTTCGGTCCACACATTTCGTTTATCTTCTCACCGTCTCGTGACACGAGAGTCAGAGAAAATCTGAGAAGAGTTCAAATGCATGGTATATTTCGGATATTTAAAGATTCCTCGACAGGTACAACTTTTCCAATTTCAAACTCGAGCTGACCAAATATTTCTTTAAATACTGCCTCTGGTGCTAGGGATCAACTCATTTTTTACTATCCTATACAATCGATTAAGTATCCGCTGGTATTAGCAGTGAAATTTATTATGAAAAAATCAAAATATTCAGATTCGAATTCGATCAGGATTGAACCCGAACGAATGCAGTATGTACCCACCAGTACGTTTATCCCAAACGTTCAAAATTCTGTAAGCGCTCAGTTCCCTCTTAAAGGGCAGCATTCGTGATGGCAGTAGCAAATAGACCCTTGTCTTCATCCCATAAAACTGCGTACATATCTCGCTTGGCTTGCAACGGGTAATATGTGCGAGCGACGTGACCGGATATAAATGTCCCTCCCAGGGCACATTAAAAGCAAGACGCCTATTCGTGGATGAAACTCAATTCTTCGGCCACTTGGGGGGTCTTGTGCATCGGGCAAGTGGACTTTACGAGTGCAAATAATGAGCATCCCTCACTAAACCAAAGGGCGATACCGCGAGACGGGCAATAATTAAAGCCGTTAAAAGCTGTCTGAAATGTGAAAGCTTCCGGCATTCGAAAGAAACCTCGTGCTTATCAAATCTTCCCCAATAGCAGTAGCAGCTAAAAAAACCTTACCGCACTCCGTTCATGATCCCAAGTGAATGCTGGAAAGTTTTTCACTCAGGGTGGAGGCAGGGAAAGCTCTCCGCGAGTTTCCGCCCACTCGTGCACATGGCAATAACGATGGGGTGAAGTTTGCTTTTTTCCCCGCAGGGACCGCGGAATATCACAACGTGCCATTCGCGCATTACGCCAGAGCTAACACTGGCGGCTGCGGTGGTGATACGCTTTGCCCCCCGATTATTAAATACCGTGGTTTGTAAGAGAGTTCTTATATCGCATTTCTTCGTCCGCAGTAGCTCGAATAGCAGAATTGGTAACTTTTTTTTCAATAAAAGTTGTGCGGCATATCCACACCTCACCCAGGGAAAGCTTAAATTGACCCACAAGGAATCTATGATCATAAAGTGGAAAATTAAAGAGAAAAAGCTAAAGGATAAAGGAACTTCCTTTCCTGGAACGCTTAAAAAGTTTTAAATTCGAGCTACAACTCGATTGATTAAGGAATAAAAAATTCGTGTCTAGGAATCGTAAAAAATACCTCCCCCATAAATTGCCGCCTGAACCAAAAATATCGCATTTTTTTGCGCAACGCCTGGCGACGAAAAAATATGAATGCATTACGTGTACACCCACAATACATTAAGTGTAATCGTTCTGGCATGGGTACTATATTTCTCTATCGTCCTAAAAATATAGGTGTCAAAAATCTCGAATGGCACAAAAGATTCTCCCTCGTACAGTTTCAGAAACATTACATTCTTAGCTATAATTGAATATGTCTATGGAGAAGCTGTAGATGCATTCGAAAACGAAATTTCAACGCAATTACAAAAACATTGGACGTCACTGGTAAAAAACATCGATATTTATATTTTTGCATGATGTTTTATGCCAAAAAAGATGTACGTACACTCACAATCAGATTTACATTTGATTTTGTCAATCCCTCGGAGTACAACCCATAATCTAGACTATTTCGCCCTTAAATAGGCAAGTAGAATACCCCGCGAAAGGTTTTATCAATTGACGTCAGTGTATGATATTTACAATATATATTAAAAGACAGTGTCATGTATTCTTAAGAAAGTATCATGTCTTCATGTACTAATTTTGAAATAATTGCCGACTCCGTAATCCAGTCAGGAGATCAGAATGGTGAGGTTAGTGGGTTTTTATAGATGTTTTAGCTTACTTTGTAGAGATTCATCAACCTCCTTTAATTGACATTAATTTCCATGAGGAAAAATTCACGTGGACCGGGAATCGAACCACGGGCGTTTGACTTTCCGGGCCACAGCGCAGACCACTACGTTATCCAGGGTCGGTAATCCATATGGCAATTTTACCGAGGTTCAGGATACCAGGGGCTCAAAATCTAACACGTTGAACTTCGATAAAATTGCTATTTGTATTACCGATCCGGGATAGCGTAGTGGTCTGCGCTATCCGGAAAGACGAAGGTCCGTGGTTCGATTCTCGATCCTGTTCAATTTTTTCACAAGACAATTAACGTGAATTTCACCACCCTTCACGCGGCAAATTAGAAATACACAACAACTTTAATTGATTTATCAACGGGAATTTTCCCCAGATTCATCTTATTTACTTCATTTGTCACTTTTTTCATTCTTCTTAATATTATCCAAGTTTTCAGAAATATTTTCTTTTCAGTAGCGCTGTTTGTATACTCAGTCCTATCGAAATAAATCAAAATAAACTTCGCCTCAACCTCACATTCCACGGCAAAAGTCGATAATACATTGCTTCCCACAACATTGCTCTCATCTCTGATCCAGATAAACGTTAGATCGTCAAACCATGACATATTTTTGAGCCAGCGTCCTTAAAAACTGTACAGAGATTCGCAGATAGCAAAATAAATATAAACTCCAGAACATGGTTTGAAGCATTCAGGCTGGAATGATATTTCAGCTTCTGGTTTCAGGGATCGAGAATACAGCACGAGCGCGATTTTACATACGGCAGGCACAAGTGGCGGACGGAATGACTGAATTTCATCTGGAACCTTTAAAATCTTTACGTACACTAGGTTTAAAGGACTAGCTTTTTAAAGTGGGCGTTCGTTAGTTTTTGTGCTGGAAACGGATCGATTATCATCTGAAGTAAGTTCAGCTGTTTTTAAAGGATTAATTGTTAAATAGGTTAGTTACAAGAATATTCAGGCATATTGGCTACTTAAATGGGGGTGTTTTAAGAATTTATACTTAAATTAATCTAGTTCGGGAGGGATAAAGTTGTTTCTTTGAGTTTGATCCAAAGGTTAGGCCTTTCTACAATTCAATATTAAGAGTTACATTGGCTCCCGGATTCTGTACCACTTGGTCTGGAGGATCTAGCTATCGGATGAATTTTTACTTTTCTCTTTTTTGGTGGGTAGTGATTCCTCACCATGCGGGACGGTTTGAGCAGTGCTAAATTTATCACGCGGTTTCAATTTCCAGAGTGTTTTGAAAAGGGCTTTGGGGATGTGCTATCCACTTCTAATTTTGAGGGTTCAATTCCTGCTTAGTAGAGGTCTTTACCCCATTCGCGCTCAGGTACATGCACGTACACATAAGTACTGGAGCGCAGACACACATACCACACACATATTGTTCCCTTTATTCTCTCCCCGACTCCTCGTCCTTCCTCACAGAGGACTTTGTTCCCCGAAACTTGAGAGCGGAGTTAGTCTCGTCGCCATCGCGTGGAAAGAGGATGGAAAGAGTGCAAGCGAGTCGGCTGGAAGAAAGGCCTCCAGGCGTCCTTGACGCTTCCACTGACGCGTAGGAGGCTGGAGAGAAAGGATTCCATTGGGTTAAACGCGGCTAAGGACTACGCAATAGGCCTCCGGCTGCCTCCTTCCCCCTCTGACGCTGCTAACCCCTACTTTTCTTCCTTCCCAACCCCTCTCCCCTCTATCGTAACATTGCCCCCACCACCAACCCGCCCCTATCCACCCGCCGCATCTCCCTTTTCTCCATCTCATTTCCGGGAAAGGCTTTGGTTGCCGAAACGCAAATGCTACGATGGCAGCACCGTTGTTGCTCCGCCCGCAAATGGTTAACCGCCAGAGAATATGGTTCTCCCAAAGCTGGTGTTTCCCGTCTGAGTAAGGAGGGCTCGGCCCGTCGTGTAGGTACTCCCAAGGAACAGCTCTTGTCCCGCTGGGTGATGATGGCCGAGGTGAATGTGGTTCCCTTCTCTTCCTTCCTTTCTCAAAGCGCATCCTTTACTCGCCCAAGGTGACACCTGACCGCCACCATTCTTACCCGCGCCTGCTGCCCTTTTGACATGCGAGAGTGATGACCGATATCACGACCAAACCGATGGAATTGGAGTATTAGTAAAGTACAAAAAGGCTTTTGTTAGCTGTTTTTACTATCGCACTACGATATCAACTTTATATCGCAGAGGCGTCGATATAACGGCTTCGCGATATAAATTGGAAATTTCGTGACATCGGTTGTTATCACGATATCGACATATCGTGATATCGTCATATCAGGATATCGTAATAATGACATATCGTGATATCGATATGGTGGTATGTCGTCATATCGACATATTGCGATATCATGATATCGCGTTTCGAAATATTCCGTTGGCTGCCGTTTTAATATGTCTCGCCATATCAAGTGCATATCGAATATCGCATACGATATATCGTAATATCGACTTGATATCGCAGAAGCGTCGATTTATGGGCTTCACTATATAAATAGGAAATATTGTGACATCGGTGGATATCAGGATATCAACATTTCGGGATATTGTCATGTCGTGATAATGATATATCATATCGAGATAACAACATATCGGTACATCGTCATATCGACGTATCTATACTACGATATATAATGATATCGCGTTTCGAAATACCGCGTTAGCAGCCGTTTTATATACTGTCGCTATATCAAATGCATATCGAACATCACAGACGGTATATCGTAGCATCGCACAGCCCTAGCTTTGGAGCTACACATTATAATACAAAGGCCAACCCACACCCTATGTGGGATGGCGGTCGATAGAATTGGACTATTGGAGGAATACACCGGCGCAGATTTAACAGTTTTCCATGCTGCGCTGTCATGAGGAAGCTCTTCACAAATTTTCAATGCTTAAGAAGGCAAAATTAGTTTTTTTCCACGCATGTAAAGCTGGTACATTTGTGGCCGAATCGTTCAGATTACCAACTCATGCCAATGACGAGGCATTCGAAGTGGTGCGAAGGCTGAGTTACTGGATGCCACCTAGGTAGGTACGGATTTCAAAAAAACCGAGATCAAGTTTGGCATCGTGACAACCGTCGCCCGCGAACATGGAAGTTGAACCTCACATCGTAGCTTCGACAACGCGCCCACATTTGTCCACTTACGACAGGATGGAGGCTTCCATGTGTCGCATGGGTTTCCCGCATTAATTTTCGCTGAGCGTCACCTTAGCAATTCTTCAGCTCTTGCAGGAAAATCAGGTGGAGGTTCACAGTATACAAAAGTACAACTAGAAAAAA
Organism: Platycnemis pennipes; assembly: GCA_933228895.1. Classification (NCBI taxonomy): domain Eukaryota; kingdom Metazoa; phylum Arthropoda; class Insecta; order Odonata; family Platycnemididae; genus Platycnemis; species Platycnemis pennipes. The sequence goes on from OW121846.1 coordinate 84,176,359, forward strand.
CATCAGAATCAGAAAATAATGGTTGCACATAAAAATTAACGTTACACCAATTTAAACGTTCATACAATAGCTGTGAAGCACCAAGTACATACAACGGTAAACTTGGAATTCTAATTATTTCAATAAAAAACCACTGCGCTATATTCTTGTTGCACGTAATGGGCAGTAATAGCAAATTATAACTTTCACATTCAGTACGGGAATGACCTGAGACCTTTATTTGCAGCAAGATACACACTGCTGTGAACTTTGACTGCAATGGTGCACTTTCCCAATAATATCACTTGAGAAAAGCAATGAATTCGTGAATATCGGTAACATTTATGACATAACTGTTAATTTCAGCGCATTTCCACGTATTTAAGCGAACTGAGATATGACATTCTCATAAGTAACAGTTAACGAAGTAAAACCACCCACTATAACCGCGGAGCAACTCATCCATTGTAATCTAATCTAGTTCAAATCTCTGATACTGACTGAGTGATGCCCTTTCACTTTGCGAGAACTAACAAGAGAGCAAGAGTCCCAGTAATTTGAGTCCATAATATTTTAATTCCATTAAGCCTCAAAATAAAGTAACGAAGTTATCGAGAATGCCTTCCTTTCTGATAAAAATTTAATGCATCCGCGAAGAGGTCACGTAGCCTTGCTAAAACATGGCGGCTTATCGTGGACATTTTCCAAGTAAACAATTTGATATTGTGTCAGTATAAGAACAAAAAAGTTCGGAATAGAATAAATGCACGTAACTTGCGCGCACTAACGTATCCTTCGTTTACCTAACGAACCAGTTCCATATTAAACAGAAATAAAACACCGCATGCATCTGTCAAACGGAACGTGTGCAATTAATCTTATTTCCAGTTATAACCAAGCTTTATAAAATAGCGACGGTTGTAGGGCACGGCGTTGTCGTGGCTCTCCGTTGGAGAACTATTGGAAACAATCCACTAGCCTGGATGATTTCGATCAATAAAAGTCCCTGTTTGACCGCCAACCGTCTCCCCCACCACTACAACACGCTAAAATGAAAGTGGCATGAATAATTGAGAAAATCCTACTAGGTAGGCTAAATTTAGGCGCAAAACATTTCAGCTCACTTTTTACGAAGATATTTAAGTTGTTGATGAAACGAGAGCCGACACAATCGCCTCCTCAGCACGAATTCCCATGTGAAACGGAAAAATCCGTTTCATCACACAAACACATGACATCGCGGCGTTTTCACCTCCCACTCGATGTGGCTCATTGCGCGAGCCATTAAGTCTTCACTCAGGGCACACGCTTGCTCGAAAAAAAAATGGTTTGGCGGGGGAGGGAAGATGGGAGTAGGAGGAGGGCGGCTTTATTATGCTAACGGAAACGCCACTTCCGTAGTGTGTTCTCGAGCAGGGGGAACTTTTTTACATCCTTGCCGGGAGCACCGCTCCCGGGGAAGCACGAATCCTATCAGACACCCGCTACGCGTCACTGATCAAGGTTCACGAATCCCAATCTCTTCGCATTCCAAGTATTCGGTCGCAGGCGAGACAAGTACGCTGGCCGACGCAGCCAATACCAATTTTACCATTTCCAAACATCACCCTAGGCAATTTAAAGAAGTCAAGACAGCCCAAAATCAGTTCTGTCAACGTGAAAATGCCATACCACGTTGTTATTACCTTGCGTGCCATGCGAGGGTGTGTTAGAATAGCAGATTTTTAGAACTTTCAATGACTGTGGCCATCGTAAAAACTATTTAGGTTCGAATAAAGCGCCGAATTTGCCTTAAAAAGCCATTCTTTGCACTAGCTGTTAAGACACTGAATACATTATAGATAGAGCATTCTTATTTATTCGGTTTACACCAGCAAATAGAACGTGGGATTCGTTATTATAACTCCGTTATTTAATTTTTCGCGACATATTTTCATTTATCCAGCTGGTTATGAATTTTATAAGTACTACTTGCCCTTTAGATCCCATTAAAATGCTTGTGTTGGGTTTAGAACACACGAAAATATTTATCTGCATGAGACTGTGGAATCAGGTGTAAACACGATCAGAAACAAGACGGTTGGAATATTACATGGCACTCTATATCATTTTCTCCTTATTTTTGAAAGAAGATGATTGATATTAAATCTCTATGGCAATATTTGCGGTTTACTCAAGTGACTGGGCTCATGAATACGATGGATTTTGCATTCGAAAGCATAAATGGCTCCTCATCAGTTACATTGGTTGACTCACATGAATCTGCACTGTCATGAGCATAGTTGTCGAGTTAGAGCAAATTAAAGCACATAAGTTTGAGGTACACGCAGTTCAGTTAAATAGAGAAGTTTATTCCGCAGGAGTTAACGATGATCATATAAGCTGTCAACCAGCAGAAGAGGAATACATGGGTTCTGAGCTCAGTAGAGTTCGCAGGAGACGTTCGATAGGATAATGACTTGATAAGAATAATGACTTAATAGCGTCAATAGTGAAATGTCGACCCCTTTATCAACATGCATAGGACTCACGAGGGATCGTGGTCTAAAATTTTGAGATGGCAAGTAAAATAAGTTTGTAAACTTCTCCTCTGTACCATTATTGAGGTAAACATTTCAAATAATAACTTTTTATCAGGTAAAAAATTAATTCTGAGAACTTAAATTCGTTTGCCCCACGATATGGAGTTCTAAAACTATCGTTAATTAAAATAAACACATGGAAGCTTAGTTCAAATGTTGACCGGCTATCTACCTAAAGATAAAACTACCCATGGAAATCCCAAACTTTAGACGTGATGCATAATCCGACTTCCTGGCTCTTCTCTTATCACCACGCTGGATCCTTTACTATATGCTGAAGTACGAACATACCACACTAATATTATCGCCGCCGCATTATGCCCTTCGATATAGATTTACTTACTTCGGCAATCTTAAGAGTCTGTTTTGAAGACATAAAAATATTTAACTCTTGAAAGGAACGTGAGACCTTTAACAGCACAGATGCATTCAAGAGTTTCACATTCAAATTTAGTATGCTTAAGTGTGACACTTCGATCGAGCATGCTATCAAACGAGTGTACGAAAATCAAGCAGGGTTTTACATTATTCCGGAGCCTATCCGGTTGGAAGTTGTTTATGTTATTACCTACTTTGTTAAACCATTGTGAATTCCATCAACGTAGCCAAGTGATTGAAATGAACAATGTGACTCCGAGCACGGCACAGTTAAACATCACGCACTCAACTGTTTATATTTTCGTTTATCGACTAAACACTTGCTTTCTAGAGTTACTTGCGGCCTTATATATTCGAGTACTCTTGGCGTCGTCTGAAGACTGTAGCAGACACTTCGCGAGGAGTGCATAACGGATGGTCTACTGCCGGGCATGAGGCCAAGTAAAAGACTTAAGCAATGGATTACTTAAGATATCGCGCACTTCGTAATATTTTGATCTCACGACAAATAACCTTCAGAAATCCACTCACAGCTGACTCGATCTGTACCATCTTACCTGTAATCCGCTGGATAATTACTCAGTAATCCCTTTTGTCCAATAGTTAGGCGGGTAAAAAAGTGACGCTTTCCTTCAACTTTTGGGGAGCAAAGTGTAATAAATATTCATTGTATATGCCGTATATGCCATAACTTTAGCATTTTCTTTTTACTTGAAATATATTTCCTTCAAATATAAAAATATGCTGCGTAAGCTTTATTTCATTTTATGGCAAAAATGGAAGGATTTTCACCCCGGCGTGCTTGGTTTGTAATAGGTTTTTATTTTATTCATTTTTATTTTATTTTAAAGAAATGGTGCACAAACAGCAATGTTGCTAATTTAAAGTGAACTAATAACAGTAGGTACACTAAAAATGCGACGAATAATTTATTTAATTTAGACATTAATTGTAAACACGGGAAATTTGGTAACGATTTATAAAATATTCTATACCATCCAGATAGATAAGTAGGCAAATAAGGAAAATTCTTGATGACGTGACTTGACAATGATAATATCATTTCACGGTGACATTGAATTTTGTTTTACTCCGGTATGATTTTATGTGGTAATGAATTTAGTGTAAAACGGACATATGGAGTTAAATTTTGCCATAATGCTACAAGAGCATATTTGGGGAACTACAGTCAGTTATACGCGTGCATTAAATAAAAAAGGGGAGTAAAAATAGATTCAAAGGGCAAAAATTTGCAACGAAGCTAACTTTAAATAACCAAGCAACTCCTTTCATCGTTTGCGCGATGTTTCTCCAAGATGCAAGACATTTTCTAGTCAAGCATGTGCTGCAATAATGGTCATGTAAATGGACTCAGAAAAAGCATTGAATTCAGATAAGATGATAAAAAATGAAACCATCAATTTTTTGCGTTGAAACTTTGTTGCAAAATGTAACTATCCAGCTTCATAAGGTGTGATAATTCTCAAATTACTGCAATAAAAAATATTGAATGACTTCTTGCCCTCAAACTGTCAACCATATCGACGAAGCGGTATCTCATGGTTCATAACATCCAATAGGAGAGCCATGCGTAATCAGTGAATATGTAAGTCGAAAGTTGCATTTTGGTAGGACGTGTTAGGGCAATAGGGTGTGCTATATATTGATGTTGTATACTAATATGTACCATCAATAACATCATTTTGATTTTGATGCACTAATTCAATTGCCGCTTATTGCTCTTTGTTTGCTCTTTATTTATATACTGCTTCTTTTCAATTAACTTTCCTTTTTCAACAGCAACGGTTCTCCATAAATGTACCGAATTTCTTTAGTCTCTCCTAATACGTTTGTGAAGTATCGCTGTCATTATAACAGCATTTGACGAAGATATTAAAAGCTGTTACAATGTCGGTATAATGTACAGAAGCTGTTATAATGTACAGTTGGCAGCTTCATCGAAATTGTCAAAATAAAACTCCGACTCTCACATGCTTTCCCTGACCATATTTAAGGACGACGTAAAGCGTAACGTCTTTCTCAGCAAGCCGTGAACACTTTGCTTAGTTATATTGGTATTTAAATTTAACGTGAAATACGTAAAATCGGAAAATAAAAGCTTTATTACAACTTTTACGCTGTCCACGATACTTCTGCCACGATACTAATTGGTATAAGTATATCCATACAAATACATGTATACATAAAACACTAATAAATGGCTAGGTACGTTTGTTAAAAAAATAGGGCAATATGTCTACAGAGAAGTAGCTAATTCAAGCAGTGGCAGAAGTAAGCAGAGGGTTTAAGGATATTTGAGGGAGAAATATCACACCTTATTCAAACAAAGGTATACAGATTGAACAACATTTATGGTGGTGACAATCCATCTACCTCAACAAGAAGTTCGTGTAATTAGTCACCTATAGTTTCAAAACAGTATATCAAAATTCTTCTACGATGCTAGAAATTAAATTTCTCTAAATGATAGCATAGACCAGCATTTTCCTAGTAATATCGTTATGAAAACGAGAGATTATAAATGAAAAGCACTGTAAAAGAAATATAGTGTATCTAATAGAAAAAGCGTGATATGTGCAGTTTAATACCAGTTCTATAACATTCATATAATCTTATTATCATATGCAATTAGATGGAATATGCGATAGTGGCCATGCTTTGGAATACACTAGATCTAGTACCATTTACGTGCAGAGGATAGATGCTTTAGTGTGTTCATACAAAATTCAGTTCCAATATTCAGCTAGTAACTTGGCGCTTTAATATTTATCGGGTGCTATATAGCCGTGAACTTAACACGAAAGACTATGCTGTATGTTCCCACCAATAATATGCCGCGCAGCGTCATTGAATGGATGTCAGCATGAACTACGACGCCATGAAAATAAGCTTCCCTATGTCCTTTCCGTTTGCGTGGGGATTCAGTAGGGCATTCAAAACAACTTCACTGTTAAATAGTTGCTGGTGACCAGTGTTGAAACCCAAGTTCGAGTTTCGTCATTTCTCCGACTTTTGTTGGTTATCTACAGGAAGTCATCAGCCTTCCTTTGAAAATCATTCCTCGCCGATGCCGTTTAAATGTTGTTACGCGCCTATGATAAAGAATTACGGTCAAAATAAAGAATGAAAAATAAATAAACATCATGTGTGGAATAATCGATGAAATTAGGAATTAATTGTGTGTTGAGAGTAGGAAACATAGCTTAGTAATAAGAATAACAAGTAGTATGACGAATAAATTTAGTGAAAATGGAACACAGTAATACAGCTTCCGCAGGTTATGATTGTAACAAAGAGAGTATGAAGTGTTCATGCCGCCAATTCATGTGCCAGAAATTTTGAAGATGTATCAATATGAGCCCGCCTGAATTACTACCCTACTTATACTTCGGCCCAGAGAGTCTCCTTGTATTATGAGGCTTCCCACATTTAAGATTTCAACGCATGACCTGAAGATTTAATGACCTAAACGCATGTCCTCTCTCATTTAATATCTTTCAAATTGACATATGGCGTTGTGCTACGCAGGTAGCTCTTCGTAAAAAGAGGAAGATACAATCTACTTCTCCGGACTCGAGCGAGCAATAGAGGGTTTACGTCCATGCAATGCAATGGCAGTTATTACGTTCCTCTATACAAATGGTTCTTTCCGAAAGTCAATGAACTCTTTTCCCCCAAGGAATCCCCATTAAATCACGCCCGCATGAATAATAGAGCTACACCAAGCGGATGCCGTTTTTGCGAAACACGGTCATCGCCCTCAGGGTAAATCTCGAGATGCTTCTATACCGGGGTGTTCGATTGATAATGTTGGTGGAGAAAGTAAAGAGGAGCGGTACCTGGTGCCGGAGCAGACTTCCTTCTAACTCGAACCTTAAAATGCATACTTCTTGTTATGGTTGCATATATTTGGCGTTTTACATGAGTAACATGGTAGCACGAATGAATATCCAAGCTATCCTGTCACATTGCTCCGGCATATGCTGATTGACTTGGATTTTTCGGACGTCGTTCGGGAGAGATGCCTGAAGACCGAGTTAGCGGAGTTGCGAAATTGGACGAAATCAGACCAAGGGCGAGGACTAAGCGCTCACGCGCTGGGAGAGTTGCCGGTCAACATAAAACCCTAAAGGAAAAACATCCTTGGGTCAGGGGCTCGCGTCACACCACAGACTGATTCTAATCTAACCATAAAATGAACTTGAGAATTAATTTATGCCCGGTCCAGTGCGACTCCCACCGTATGATCCAGCGTAAAATGACAAACCCGTACGGAACACATCTGTAGAAATGCGTGCTGCATGGCAAATCTCCGAAAAAGTGAGACAGTTTTGAGAAAAACTAGGCGTTCATCATCATTAATTAATTTTTCATTCACTATCGGCTTTAGCTAATGAACAATCAAACCCAATAAAATTGGTTAGTCCACACAACCAGTCACCCTGAAGTTGTTATTCTTTCAGCAGCACGAAGCCCGTACCAAATCATTGACGCCCCTGAAGTCTTCAGGCGCAGTAAAATTCGCAGTCTTCAACGTGCAGTCTCAACGAGTATAGCGTCATCAAGGTGACATTTGTGTTTACGAAGGTTTGTTCAGATAGATAAGTGGTATCCTCCACTATAGTATAGAAAAGGCTTTTCCTTACTTCGTCATATTTTAAATAAGTATTTTGCAAAGCAGGATTGGGCGTTGCGCTTATGAAGACATTTCTTTTGCCTGGACTCGATGGGGGTAACAATTTCAAATTGCATGTATTCCCTCCATTTCATGACCAGGTTGCAGGGTGCGGAGATGTCACGTGTGTTCCATGGCAACAAGCTCATTTCCAAAGATTGAATGGCAGATCTACGTATTTGCTGAATTGAGTGATTTCTAAGTTGTTTAGTCATTAAAACCGTAACTAAGATAAAGCCGAAATGTGACGAAGTGATCTTAGATCAAATATCTGTATTTCTTCACGTATGCCTTCTTATACGTGACTAGGGAGCCTTAATACTGGCAATAGGAGTCAATGGCTACACGCTTATGATTGCCTTCAACGTTCGCTGTCTGCATACCTATCATATTTGCATATGCCTCAAATATGTGCATAAGGGTAAGATTTTGCAACGTTTGATGAATTTATGAACCTACAAGAGTTGGAAACTGCGTGAAAGTTTTCCAAAGAAAATTTTTTTTTGGAGTAAAATAGGGGTTAAGGTGAGAAGAGACGTTTTAGTAGCTCAATCGTCTCATTTGAAAAGTGTATGTAAAATTAATCCTGTTTGTCTTTCGAACTAAGAGCATAATTTGTTTTTCACGAGAATTGCAAAATTTTTCACGCTATATTCACTCACATCTGGGTAGGGAACTCAAAGAGTACTCAACTCGTAATTCTCAAGGTGGGGCAGAGAACATTTTAGAACTCAACTCGAGAGGTTACACAATTTAAGGTAGTGGAGCTGGGAAAAAAAATCATCCCACGACATTTGCTCCTTGCGGTACACGCTGAATGGTTTTTTTTCTCTCCCCTGCTTGCCATCGCGGAATCCTTTTCATGTGCTTGTCTTTTTTCCCCGAGGCAAACCGGCCTTCCGTCGCATATGCGTGGACGCCAGGCACGCGGGCCGCTCCCTTTGAAGTCCGCGCCTCGCGGGGGCTCATTTCAGCGGCATCCTCCTCCCGTCGGCCGCGTTTTGAGGACTTCCCCATCCGCCGAAGCCACGCCGAGGGAAGGGGGAGGGAGTCGCAAAAACCAGGAATCCACCCTCCACCCGATCTCGCATTTTCCCTCGGATTTTGCGAGGGAAGTGTTTTCGGATTCCATTTGTCCCCCCCCCCCCTCCCCCACACTCGTCCTTACTCCTAAACCCATCCGCCCCTCCCTCTTCTGAATCGCAAGCAGAATTCTCCAAGATTGCGTTTCCTCGCCGGAATCCCTCCCGACAACATTTTCGAGTGAGGCAGTTTTGTTGGAGGAATATTGAGGAATAAGCGGAAAGCGTTCTCTCATCTGCTTGAGCGCATGCCGCACACGCATCTCCGACTCTGAGAGTAAAATTCAACGCAGTGGTTTCTTGGCATCCCTGAGATAGATACTGATGATGGCAATGGGGGCGTTTACTCGGAACCGAAATCGCAAGTTTGTACACGAAATCGTTAGATGGAAACGAAAAAAGAATTTTAGTGAAAAAATTAATCTTCTAACCAAAACCATTCACTCATAAATTAAAAATTAAAATAAGCAAAAGGTGACGCCCACCGAAAATGCTGCTCTGATAACATTGACGTCATTTTCCTCCCGTCCTTGATTGCTTTTAGGGTAGGGGAAGGGAGTGGAGGGGGATTCTCGGAAGGTCTGCTCGCACAGATGCTGTCGTAATCGCTCCCATTGGCCGAGTCAGCTGTGTCCCCCCCATTGCGATAAGGCAAAGTAGCTTCGCGGGCTCAGCTGTGATTGGACGAAGTTGATATACGTCAGAGGTTGCACCACACCCACTTTTCCGAAAGGATTAAAAACATCAGTTTTTCGCCTCTTATAACTCGGGAAATAATTACGGATCAAAGAACGGAAAAATACGGGTCTTTTTATTTTACAAACTCTATCAGATTCGGCAATAAAAAATACATGGTAAAGGTACACCCCATTGAACAACCGTGAATGGGAAAAAAGTCGATGTTGACTGTGTAACTAAAAAGACCGATATTGAGTTTGCTACTTCGTACTTTTTTTGAGGATAAACGATAAGCATTAAGAAACATTCATACTACTCCTCTGTATTTGCGGGATAAATTTTACTTTTATTCATTGAATAGTAGGGCTTGCACGATTGATCTGAGGTGCCATTGTAGCTCAGTGACACACCCAGAAATTTTTTATGGGGTAGGGGGCGCCATCAGCCTGATCTTTTGCAAAGTGTAACCAAAATGTTATTTTAATCATTATATTTTGAATTTTATAGTAGGCTATTTAAGTTATTACATGTATGCATCCTATAAGTAGCCATATCGGATTTACAGACAAAAATAGTAATAAACTTTTAGGCCTATGCTAAGTTAGTTATGTGTCAGAGCACAGATAAAATAGTGTTTCTTTTATCTTTGGTCTAGTCATAATCGGTAAAATGATGTAACGAGTTTTTCCTATTTTTTCAACAGCTGCTACTATGTGACTGTTACTTGACAATTAAAGATTAATTTGGGTTTTGTTGAGAGCTAATGAGGGGCCAGGGTCACTTCCCCTCTCCCCTGAGTCAGTGGTGTAGCTTTACATCTTACTCTACTTTTAGACTTCAAAATCTTTGTTTAGCTGAACCAACAGAGTTTGACAAACAAGTGGAAAAAAACCCACCCAGGCGGGACTCGAACCCACGACACCAGGATTAGCAGGCGAGGACTTTACCTCGCTCAAAACCTTTCAATTATTGCCTCCCTATAGTTAGAACCTTTATAAGAAGATGTAAGATGCTTCTTGTTTTTTAGTGTGATACTATTGTGTAAAAATGAAATAACGTATGAATAAATGGATTAGAAGGAGAGAGCAATAAGGGAAACGAGGGATGAGGGAAAAAAATGCTTTCAGCAGTAACAAATAGCCGTCCCATCTGTCAGTATTTCATATATGTGGGATTAAATACGTTGCAGAAAATGAAGATATCCTAGAGCAGGAAGTTGGAGGACACTGTGAGGAAAGGAGCCGAAAAACGACGTGAAAAAATGCGAAGGCAAACTCATTAACGGACTATTGACCGCGAATTGTATCTATGTCTACCGATGGCCTTGTACCGAACACCCTGTAAACCACCCCTAGGTTGTGTGGCATCGGGGGAATAATGACCGATTATGCATTGCGTTTATCCAGTTAACAGTACCTACCACCCGATTAGGCATTGCTATTAATATCATGCGGGATGGACAAAACAAACAGGCTATAATTATTGCGGCTTTCATTTGTTCATTCATATTATAAACATCCATTTAAGTAGTTTCCTTCGCAGTTGGCAAAAAAAGGTTTCAGGATATTCAGTTCACGAGGGTAAGGACGCTTCTTCACTTCATAACTGATAGCAGGAGCAGGCGTTCTGAATGTATTACGTGTGAACTGGTTAGCTGGAATTTTACTGGCTTTAAAGAATGTTGCATCAGGTAATAATTGAGTTTCTACTGTCAAAGTTGAGGTGTACGTAAAGAAGGCAGCGCGCGTAAAGAAGGCACCATAAATCGCATTACTTCTAGCACTTGACAAGAGGGAAGCACATTTATCCAAGATTAATTTTTACATTCTCCGCAAAGCTTCTATTTCACGGGCTCTAAAAGTATTTTTTCTCGACACGAGCTCGGGCTTATGTTGAATTTCCGCGTGGAGCACTGCCCTAAAATGAAAGATTAGAGCTATGAAATGCCATTTTTCACACCAATTCTGAGATGTTCTAGGGTGTGGATGTGGATGGCGGCTGCCTCTATTTCGTTTCAACTGGAAACTCGACGACGAGGTTTATATCACCAAGATATGCCTGTGCGCAGTGAGAATTATCATCACTCGTAGTGAACTGGGAAAGAGACTAGCTTGAAGAGATTAAAATTTTTGCGACGTGCAAGATTTGAAATTGCAGAGGAAAATATGAATCCATGATTTCTAACTCGCAAATAATTTGTAAAAAATGGTATGAAAACGATAGAAGGAGATACTGGTAATAACTTTTGTAAATGGATAATCAGCTGAATAAATAGGTTGTTTTGGCATAAGGTAATACTGTCTTATGTCGAAGTATCATAACTAGTGAACCTTAAAATGCGGAAACACGACTTGATGTTATGATGAAAAGAACATAACTTCTTGAAGGTTATATTCTTTTCCTGTGCCTCTCATAAAGCTCAGAACACGAGACAAAGCGGAGGTAGGCTCCTAGGACGCATTGGAGCCATTTATGCGATCTTGAAACTGCGCTTATCATTCGAATGACGCACATCACAAGATAAGCATCTCCTTTGTGACCTTAACGGTTAGTTTACTGCACATTGCACTCCTTTAGAGGCATACTTTTCGCGTGACGTCAACATGTCTTCCTCATCAGTTATTTATTTGGACATCGTCACCTTATGTAATGTTGAAACAGCCACGGCACATCAGCGCTGTGACGCGGTTAAATATACTAATCACCTGTTCTAATATTTGCACCCAGCTGACGCTCGCTTCAGATGCTCCTCACGGCACCAGCTGTGGGATATAAGGTACACGGATAACATCTGAGCTTCGTGCCGCATCTTCCTCGGAAACTGCAGGAAAAACGGAAAAAAAATTAATATTACAGTTAAAAGACTCCTCCAAAGGACAATAGATCTAGAAAGGATTTTCTGTTCGATTTGGATTTATAAGGATAATAATTTGCATACCTTTATTCCACGAAGACTATTCACTATCATATGCTTATCATAAGTGAACTGTACTGGAAAACATCAGGGATGAGAATAATGTATGTACGTTCTTTGTATAGAAAAACCTAGGTGGCCATAAATACAAGTATCTAACTAACGGATGCCGTTGATTATGAGACAAACGTACTGCATTCATTTTCAACCCTAACAAATGTATATTTTCAAACGACACTATGCGACAGAGTTGCTGCGCTTTATGATTATTTTGTGACTCCTCTTAGATCCCACTCACACTCGCAGCTTCGGATTAATAGTCAAGAACCTCGTACCACCGATTCCGAAGGCAAAATTTGATTGACCGAGGCACAACCCCTGTATTTTTACGGTAAACAAACTAAAGTCTGAGGCTGCAGGCCTAGTTGCATAGTGAGGCATATTAGCTTCTCATCACCAGTGAAGTATCCCAGAAGCGGGAGAGATTTTTCAGTGGAAAATGCTGGGTGGAGAGAACTTCGAAGTTCAGTAATATTTAAATCTGAACAAGGACCCCTTGGAAGCTTTAATCAACAATACGCTGCTGACAACACTTGGTTTATCTCCACCCTTCCTCAATTGACAATGAATCTTCCGTTCCGAATCCTTCCTACCCACCTTCCTGGACGGCGCGAATGACTTACGTTTTCGTTTGCTTCCACTAACGACAACTACAAATCAATGCATTCAATTTCATTGCATGCGACGTCAGGAGTAAGATGAGTATTGTTTTTATCATTAGACAAGTTAACTGAAACTACCCAGGGAAACCGGTTTATCTACGAGTAATTAAAAAATTATGCTGAGACGTATAAATTCGTAGGAATAACAAGAATAGCTATTGTGGTGTGACTCTTTGGGGAATTTTATTTTGTCATATCTCCTCCTTAAAACGCGAAAAGTATTTCCAGAGATCTGATAAAATTGTGGTGTGCCTACACTTAGTGGAATGTTGTCAGTGGTCTTGAGCTCTCTTCTCCCCGAGGCAGCTTGGATGGGTGACAAGGCGACTCGCCAGCATCGTTCCCCTCCATCGAACGGCGGCCAACCCCTCCACAAGCCGAGCGAATAAAACATCTCGCGAGCTTCCCATTAAGTAAGCATTGGCGTTGCGAGTACGGCGGAACAGATTTATAGTTAAGATTATGTGATTATCATAACCGTGTTCGATTACCATAACCGGGTAGCTGCCCGCTACCGGTCGCCTCCCCGTGGTTACAATTACAAGTTATAACTTTCAAAGGATTTTATATTCATTTACATCTACGCAATACCCTGCAAGCCACCGCGAGGGTACCTATGTGGCAGGGGGTGAAGATCATCAAGCATGCACTACAGACAAGCAAACATGCTACTATAGGGTCTCAGGCAACTAGATTGTTAGTATCTACATAGTACAGTAGAGCCCTACTAATTCGGGCCCCGCTAATTCGGGTTTCTGGATAAATCGGGGCGGGCAAAAAAAAGTAAAAAAATATTACTCACTAAAAGTTTACAAGTTAAACACTACTAGTAGTCAATTTTGTTTGTTTTACATATTTTGTGTTTTATCACGATGTTTTAAACTATGTAATCTTATATTTTCTTACGTTTTTAGTGCATCTTGTATATCCTTATATGCTTGAGAACCATGAATGACCTTCAAAAATGTTTTAGGGTCGTTCCTACGGCAATAAAACCACTTGAAATGTTTAATTCGGGTTTTTAGTTAATTCGGGCATTAGCCGGACACAATTAGCCCGAATTAGAGGGGTTCTACTGTAATTAAGGGATTGGTTGTTAATACATGCATCATGCACTACAGACTACTCTAACATATTTCCCCTACCTATCCATTTGCTATACTGCCTATTCTGTTCTCTTATAGTACGGTGGAAAAATGATATTTTGAATCTATAAGCACGACAATCGATGGATCATTTAGGATGATGATTAACGTAAATGGATGATTCCTCGCCAATTAATGAATGTGCACAAGGGTTAATCGGGAAAATAATTTTAACGTATCAGGCGATAATTTGTGGAAATGTGTGACACTTGGCATTACCACAGAAATACTTTGTAAATTTCTACAATAGGTTTATAACATCGACCCAGGTTTCAGCAAGACATTGCCATTATCAAGGTGGTAATCAGCAAGACACTGCCATTATTAAGGTAGCTTGATAATGGCAATGTCTTGCTTAAACCTGGGTCGGTATAATAAACTTATTGTCAAATTTTCAAAATATTTCTGTGATAATGCTAAAAACATAATTTGCTTTTACCAGAGTAACACTCCCTACGATAATCATCTTTCACGCACGCAAGCGGTATCCAGCCCGGTATCGAGCTGGCATTGGTCCCCGCCATACGAATGGATGTACCTGTACGCGCGTGTTTCAGCATTAAGGTTACAATTAGATTTGGTTAGACGGCGCGTTATAACCTAAGCAGCTTAGTGCTCATAAACCGAGTTCTGATGTACTCAAGCGAAAAGTTGGAAATTGCACACACTGAGCATTCTGGTTTGGTACCTAATAAATGTCTTTGCTGATTCTGTTGCTACTCAAGCGAAAAGTTGGAAATTGCACACACTGAGGGTCCTAGTTGGATTCCAATTGGATGTATTTGCTCAGATGTTGGGGCGAATGAAAAATCAATTGCAGTAATACGTAGTTAGTTACTCTGTGGAAAATGACGTGCAGCCAAGGTCATGTGAGCCATGCATAATAGGCAGATGATTGGGTAAGAGGTAGGAATTATTAAGGGCACGGAGTAACCTTAATAATTACTACCTCTTACCCAAGTTGGAGTGAAACCCGACGTCGACATTACCCTTCTCTTAACGAAAGGCTCCAAGAAGTCCTCGGCTTAATGTCCCATCCGACGGACGGAGTAATGAACTTGAGGTTCTCTCCACACGGCATTCAATTAGGGACCGCTATACCAATGAAAACTTCCCGTCTCTGTCGGGATTCAAACCCGGGCCCTCGGAGTGGGAAGCCTGTGCTTTAGTCATCACTCCGACTTGATCCCTTGCAGTAAACCTTCAGTCACGAAGAATGTAATATTCTAGCAGTCTATTAGTATCCACGCGTCGGTCTTGAGGATTACTCACGCATAAGCTGTCTTTCAATCCACCTTCCTCTCTCTATATTCTTACACCATCAAATAACACTAGCGTTAAACAAGGCAAAGAACCTCATCTCCCATGTGCTTCCCCGATTGCGATTACGGCTGTCTGACGAAGAAAACTGTTAACAGAGTGGCGTGATGACCTGTGAAGGCTGTACTATCACCATGGTTTTTCTCCGAAAATAGTTATGAGAAAATAAACACGGTCGTTATCATATATCACGTTAAAGTCCCATTACCACAGAAGCGTTTAACTATGAGTAAAGCTTAAATTATGAAGAGTATCAATGTGTGAGTGACAGGGTAGAATAAGTTTGCTACGGCATGGGAATAGATAATCCATGCATTGATAACCATATGTCGTGAAACCGGTTATGATAATTGCCAAAAACAGACGCTGATGCCACTTTCGAAGCTAGATGATTCAATTTCCCGTTGCCATCCATTCTCTCCGAGATAAACCAGACAGTGAGAAATTGACATCGAAATCTGAAGCTAGTTCCCCCTCACACGACACCAACTAATCTTGACCGAAGGTATTCCCACCAACATTCGGGCGCTTTGCCCGCTACGTTACTCACTTATCCCAGCGGTGCCAGCTTTAAAAGAAGAAGATAAAGCAATTAGTGTTGAGTGTGAAAATGTGCTCGTGTTGCGGCCTCATGCTTACACCTGGAATGGATACGCTGACGGAAACTTTGGATGAAACTGTGAGTCGCCATGGAAGAATCGCCAGTCCTGAGTATGGCTTGGGTGTCAGTACCCAGCAACGAAGGGAGATATTTATTCCTCCATTCGATCGCTCTCATTGGAGCTTCCTTTAAACAATGGACGGGGTCAGGCCCGACCCGGCAGTCTGATTCCTGCCTTATTAATTCAGCGCACATGCATTAGGCTTAGGTTCATTAGGCCACAGTATTCTTCCAGCGCTATGCAACACGAGAGAAAAATTAACAGAGCTATATTGACAGAGATACCTAGTGAGCGATATGAATAGATGGTGAAGATAAATAAAAAGAAAATAGGAAATAAAGGAGAAAAAATAATGATAGGCGTATTATATTTTTTTCCAAGTGGGAATTTTAAAATGGTCGCGGTGACGGGAATAATTGAGTGGGCAGATGTTGGACGTGATCTCCCGCGTCCTTGGTGTCTCTGCCCCCGCCCCCCAATCCTTTTTCGCTCACCAATGTAGGCAACCTGCGGAAATTTATACCCGTCAACTTTGTGAAAGCCCTCGATCCGTAATCTATTCCACATTTTTCATGCTCGGGCATCCAAATCGGAATGATAGTTCGGCGTCGCGTGATGAAATCATAATTTTGTAAAGCTGAGTCCATACCCGATCGCCCGTTCCGCCACCACTGCTCCTAGCAGCTGTTTCCGAGCGAATAATCGTCGAAAACATGAAAATAGCGTATGGAACGGAGGGGAACGCTGGCAGCGAGACATTGCGCAAAAGGGAGCGGTAGGCGGGGGATTTTCGTACGCGAACGTTTCTGTATTTCTTTTCCATTTCACTCAGGTGGAAACGCCTAGTCATGATGGCTCTCCAGATCAAATTTAAAGGTTCGCACATTGTCAAAGTGGCGGGAATGAGCTGCATTTACATTTTGATGGACACACATTCAACAGTTGTTTCTCAATGCAATAGCCGTCGCGAATTAGTTTGTTTATACAATAATTTTTTCATCCGATCGGGAATGTATTTCACCGTTTTAACTCGCAAACCGTTAACCTTTAAACGGGTTATCCACGTTACCTACCCATAAAAGAAAACTTTTTGCATCATAGTGCCATTTATATCTGGCGAAACAAAATACACCTTTTTTACGTTTTATAATTAGGTTTTATAATTAGGTTTTATAATTGATTAATTAATATAATTTAATAATAAAGGTTTAATTAGTTAATTTATCTCTGGTATCAAAAAGAAGCTACAGTACGCCACTGCGATTATTTGCCAGAGGCTTGATCATAGACCCTTCCTTCGCGTTGTCGCTAACGTTATGAATGACGTTCATCTCAGTATCGCTCAGATCGCAGTAACTGCCAAACATTTTTATTTGATAGCGGAGATTATGATTGATTTAAAGGGCCGGACAGCATTTTAAGAATCGAAGTCACATTTTCGCTCTCCTAGGTACAATGGGGGCGTTTACTCGGAACCGAAATAACAATATTGTGCACGAAATTGATAGATGGAAACGAAAAAATAATTTTAGTGAAAAAATTAATCTTCTAGCCACAACCATTAACACACAAATTAAAAATTTAAATAAGCAAAAGGTGACGCCCACCGAAAAAGCTTCTTTCATAACATTGACGTCATTTTTCTCCCGTCCTTGACTGCTTTTAGAGGAAGGGAAGGGAGTGGAGGGGGTCTGCTCGCACAAATCCTGTCGCAATCGCTCCTATTGGCGAATTCGGCTGTGTTCCCCCCTTTGCGATAAGGCGAAATAGCTTCGCGGGCTCTGTAGTGATTGGACGAAGTCAATGACGTCAGAGGTTGCACCACGCCCACTTTTCCGAAAGGGTTAAAAACATCAGTTTTTCGCCGCTTATAACTCGAGAAATAATTGACGGATCAAAAAAAGAAAAAAATACGTGTCTTTTTATTTTATAAACTCTATCAGATCCGAAAATAAAAATATGGTAAACGACCCCATTATGAAAGAACGATAACGCGCACTTTATGTAGATCTGTAATCCCAGGATCCACGTTAATGAAAAATATTAAATGTTCAGAAACGTATAAAACCAGAATTTTCACCCTGAGTACAATTTCATTACGCTTTCAAGTTTATGCACAACTTTAAAATGGCCATCGCGTCTCTTGACTCTCAACTCGGAAAACTGGGATCCAATAACTTAGCGTTAAACTTGGCAATGTTTAACCTGACCATACTTATCTCAGACAGGTCCGAGCTCGAGCGCAGCAGAATTAAATATCTTTATTGAAAATCGCTACATAACGCATTCGAGTATACTGTCAGGTGGGTATGGTAAAAAGCAGGTAACAAAATTAAAGCCCAAACTATTGACAAACGCATTTCCTGATGCTGGAATGAACAAAAATAGAAAATTGGTAGATATAAATGATGAAATAATGATCAATAACCTTATGCTTCCTCTTCGAAACAACTCAATCTTCACTTACTACAATCTTCATTGATACTACAATACTACATTGATACTGCATTGTTACTACAATCTTCATTGCTTGAAAAGGTGGATCCACTGCTTTCCTGTTGCTCATCATGAAAATTCGCATCTTAAATAACTATGGAGTTGAAAAAATATATCTGCGGTTGACGGCATGAAGCAATGCATAGCTGTACATTATATCAATTTTCAGCTTCACGTCATTTATATCATTTCCCTTGAATCTTTTAGCATACGAAGTTAGGTTTTACACGTCTAGTATAATTCAATCCAATTCCATCCATGTCAGTAGCTATTTCACACACGATCAGAAGTGGCATGAGCGAAAAAATTGTTAGTCGGTGGTTTTAAATATATTCCGGTCACTCCACGCCGTCTCGGCGGTAATTTTCCTACTGACCCGGTTGAGTAGGTTAGCATCAAAACAAAAACACCTTCGGAGAGAGAACGAGCATAGTCCACGGAGATAAGAAGTTATTTCACTTTCTACGAGGCCTATGCATGCGTTGTCAAGGGTCAGTGATTGTGTACAGGGAGTTGTTGTGTTGAAGGACGGAGTGTTAACCGTTATGCATAGTTTCTCTCACGAAACACTTGGGAATGCAGCTTAAGCTGTGGAGAGTTTTGGCTACAGACACCCATACGCCTGAACAAAATGTGGTGAAATCACAGCTTAGTCACGTGAAAGTGCCCATAGGCACGATATGGAAAACAATCTCTTGAAATTCATGGAACCTTTAGCCTCACTTAACTGATTGCCTTAGAAGTGCATCGTTAATTAAAGCAATCGTACTAATCACAAGTGAAAGTAGCAGATCGTATTCGCATTGTGATTGACCCGACTAATGTTTCATTAACCAGAAACGTTCTAGCACAGCCGGTGATTAGGTAATTTGTTGCGAGATGCTTCGACATGAACGTTTTCCTGAACTTTTTACACCCATTGGGTAAGCACAATGAATTGTTAGAGGGAAATATATAAACGTAAAGTTCATCGCTTTACGTTGATAAATACTAGTAAACCAGATTCTGAACAACAAATCAGGTTAGGTGAAAATGTTGCATCTATGCCACTGAAATGTACACTTTCACCTGGTCTCAACTCACAGTCATTTATGATGAGCAGCAACTTGTTCGAATGAATAATGACTGGATAAAAACATTAAATTATCGATGGCTGCCTTATTTTTATTGATAACTTAGCCATTTATTCGTGAACTACGATTCATAAACCCATGAGTTTTGCAGTGAATACCTCAGAGTTAAGGCGTAGACATTGCATCCCCTGAAGGAACGGGAAAGGCTTTGATAAGGGTTCAAAGTAACGAGCATATAAAGATACTATCAATCAAATAATTTCATTCAGTTTTTATCATCTTCAATTCTATTTATTCAGTTTTTACTATAAAAACGAATGGTTTTCTTAAGTTTTGACCAATATCTCTCCGCGAGGCAATTCAGATTACCGATAGAATCTTGCTGGTCTAAGGGAAACTCTTTAGCAGGAGAACAATTTGTGAATGGTCGTGATCACTTATTTCTTCCTTAGTCAAAGGGGCCACATTAGGCGCAGTTGGGGATTAGGCATATGTTGAATGTTGTTGGCCAGGTGAGAATTTTTGAGACCGAATGAGTTGAAGATGAAAATGTTTTCTGACAATTTATTAACAATTCACGTTCTTCTTAATTCTTATTCATTTTCAACCTTTTGATTTTCAAAAGCTACCTCTGATTCGTGTTCCCGGTGAAATGGTGTAACGATCATTTCAATTAAGTCAAGCATCATGTCTCTTACGTTGAAAAAGATGTTGCACATAAGAGGAGTGTAGAGAGATGTCACCTGGCGTGGATAATTGGAGAGCATGGCTCGGATTTTATTGACTTCCCTCTTGTATTGCACCACTTGTATACGATTCTTGGAAGGAACATAATGAATGTTGCGAAAAGGGGAGGATTTAAGGATTTAAGCACCATAGCAGAGTTGGACTTAATTTTCCAGAACACGTCCTCCTTTCATGAATGCAGAGAGAGTTGTGTGTAGACAAAAGCAAGAAATATATTTTGCTAGTGGCTCATGTCCATTGGCATATATGGGGAATAAAACATCCCACATTGCAAATGCTGAGCTACAATTGGGGAATGTCACGTGATGATGTGTGCCGTTGATCGGAGTAAAATGTGCTCACGGCGACATCAACTGCTGATCCTCGCAAATCATCTAATCCCGCTGCCGTGGCACACAAATGCTTCCGTGGTGTATCTTTTTTCCGTGGCCGAGAAGGGTCGATTAACTGTAAGTGATAGACGTGTTACTCTCACAGTTTAAGAGGATGTTGTCTTTGTACAGGCAACTAGTATATGCAGTTCTTAAACTGCTTTATCGCCAAAAGGATGCATATTTTTTGAATGGGTGTACATAACCGCAAAAGATTTTCTCATTTTTAGACGTTTACTGAAAAAAAAACTAAAATGAGACATCGCGAATCAATTATTCGAAATAAAAAAGCGCGCATATCTACCTGGAATTGTAATGGCCTTGATCAACTGCAATTTTAGGCAAAACGTTACTCATTCTATTAGTTTTACGCTGATTCCCGATGCATCAGTTACGACTATAAAGCGTGATAAATATTGATATTAAATCGAAATAGAAAAGAAACTAATATTGATTCCGCGAAAAAGCATTTAAACATACCGTAACCATCAAATTACTAATAATGACTGAGCATCTATGAATTGTACTCCAAAATCATATTTCACGGAAACTCGTTCTCAGGGAACAATTTTAGCTGACTGACTGGAGTACGTCCGACCTTCGAGTAAGCTAGGGTGAACCGTCAGGTAAAACGCTTGCCTGAATAGGTGATGAACGCTAATCTTATCCTGTCCTCCATTCAACATATTTATTTCAAGGGGTTTCCGGTATAATATGGCATATAGCGAAGAGGCACTGCAGCAACCCAATTGCAAATTGCAAAATTGTAATACTCTTTGGTTATAGCATATACATTTAATTACCAGCGATACCTGTGCAAATCCTCCAGTTATGTCGAAGCAAACTTTCAAGAGAATGTTCAAGAATTTCCGAAGAAATCCATTTCCTTGTTCGGTGAAAAGACTCCACATCACCTATTGACTATTGATGGGGAAACTGACATTCCACAAGTTAAGGAGGATTCGAGGAAATATAATCATCTGTTTTAAGTTAACGGGCTACGATTTAGAATTATTGACAACCACAAGGATAGTGCCTATAAAATAACATGGAGTTCATACTATGAGCATACGTTAACCAAAGGCGGTAAAACCACATCTGAATATGCTCAAATCCCCACCAGACTGTTTGTGTAAGTACAGCGTGTACGTGCATTTGATACATTATACTGAAATTGATACATTACGAATGAGATGAAAAGAATCTCACGAGTGACATCACGTATATTATTTAACGACGCCAGAAACATAAACCGAGACTCTCCGTACAATAACTCACGTGACAGCCAATATAGGTACGAGGTTCTGAAGAGATTAAGCCGAAATAAGAACCGGTCGTCATCATTCTCTCAGTCACTAATACAGACAAATGCTATGGATAGGACTCTTTAATTAAAGTAATGTATTGCGGACGCTTCTGACAGAGATATTTATTCAGGTGCTAAGTATTTCCCGGCACACCCTCAAATGTAAATGGCCATTTTTTCACTCACTGACTTGCACGCTAATTGTGTCATATCCAAAACAAAAACAGTATTGAATGTTGGGAAATTGGCTGCGTCGTCTCAAGTGTATGGAGTACACTCTGAGCATTTGGACACAAAGATAAAGATTGAATGAGCGAAATGTATTAAAAAATATGGCGTGATACATAAAATACTGTACACAAAAACAATGTCACTACCACTTAGACTAGGAAGGGAACTCCTGAAGAATGGAGACATGTACTCAAGATTAAAGTTAAAAAATTAATGATGCAAATTCAAGGCTGATACCCCCTCTACCCTTACGATTCAAGAGCTGAACTATTCATGAATATATTTCTACAACGTACTATCTACCGCGTTACGAACAAAGGTTATTATGTATGTACAATGGTCGACATTACATCTACCATGTCATCCTTCTATTTCCATGATTCCCTTTCCTTCCTCTCCCTTTTGATCGCATGGTGACATAACATAGTCCGCCACACACTTCTGCGGTGGCTCAGAGGGAAAAGTCGATGCAGATAAAATTCGGATCTCCAAGTCTCATTGGTTTGAAGCAGCTCTCTGTCACACAATGCAAGATCAGTGAAAAGTGTTGAATATGATTAATACCAGGAGGGAGATCCAGCAGAACACATTGGGAATAAACTTGAAACGGAAAGGAAGTAACATCATTTAATCTTGCGCAACGACAACTCGGAAACATGATATCGGCATGGTACTCTGTAGCAATGGGTACGTGGCAGTTTCCCAGGTCATCAACTTCGACCCTGCTTAAATCAAATGGTTATACAATATAATGCCGGCCTGCGTGTATGGTTGAGGTGTATTGTTATGGTGCATATCTTATCGACTGATGCAGGAGGCAGGGAGGGAGAACAATATCGCTCAAATCCGAACGGCTTTACGAGGCAAACAAAGAGTTATGACCTTCATCAGTTTCTATCAGAGATTCATGATAATGCGGAGCCTTGTGCCGACTGGAACATGTACCGCTCGTAATGTTCTCTCTTAACGGGGACCGTTGGGAAAGGGCTCGGGCTTCTGAACAGGAATGCTCGTGGAATGCCAACGTAGTAGGCTGGTTTTCACCAGCCACGCCCAAGGTCATATATTCGAATATGACCTCGGGCAAGGATACCGTGTTTAAATGAAAGTTATTTTATGATGGGATATGCCTAGGCTGCTGTAAGAACTCGTAAGAAAAGGCGCAAAACAATATGGACGTCTTGCTGTCCTTCTAATCTGGGAAATTAAGAATATAGAAGAAAATACCAAGAAGAGACACCCGAATGGAAAAAAATGGTGAACAGTTTGAAAATCGGCATAAAGATACACAATGCATAGCACTAATAAATATAAATATCGAGTCAGATCTTATCGACACAACATCTACATCTACATCTACATAACACCCTGCAAGCCACCACAAGGGCGTGTGGCAGGGGGTGATTTCTCACCAAACATGCACTACATATCATGCATAAAAAAGGAATAGTATTAATATAGTAGTCAGAACTACACTATTTAAAAATGATAGAAATTGCAAAGCAAACATGCAAAAACATTCTGTTAGTAGGGTTAGCTTTAAGTACTCATACCAACATGCAGCTACCAATGCTATTCATTGCTACTCTCCGATAGGACATATTTACCGTTATTCGTATCTCTTATTGTGCGAGGGAAAAAGGACATTTTGAATCGGTCAGTTCGGCAATCAATTTCTCTAACTTTATGATTATGGTCCAGTCTGCCATAGTAAGTTGGGGTTCGTAAAATATTTTTAACATCATCACTGAAAATATTGCCTTGGAATTTGTGGAAGAGATTAAGTCTAAATTTCAACCTGCGATCTGACAATGATTCCCATTTCAATTCATTTAATAGACTGGTTACGCTAATATAATTATCGTATCGTCCCTTTACAAATCTTGCCGATCTTCGCTGCACACGTTCAAGTTCATTACTTAGACCGATTTCGTAGGGATCCCATACACTGGCAGCATATTCCAAATGAGGTCTAACAAGGGAAAAGTAGCTGATTTCTCGTACATGATCGTCACATTTACCCAATACTCTTTTAATGAAACCCAGTTTGCGATTCGCTTGACCAATTATTTCACGAATGTGTTTACCCCAGGAAAGATCATTTGTCAGTCTTATTCCAAGATATTTAATGGATTCCACGTTAGTTAATTCATTATTACTTATTTTGTAAGTGGTAGGAGGAGAGCTATTCTTTTTCCAAAAATTCATTACAAGACATTTCTTAAAGTTTAATTCTAACTGCCATGTATCACACCAAGTTTCAATTGCTTGTAGGTCAATATTTAAATATTCTTTATCGTTCGGGCATAGAATTTCCCTGTACACTACTGCGTCATCGGCAAATAGACGAAGCTTACTTTTTACCACCTTTTGGATATCATTAATATACAAAAGGAATAGGAGTGGACCTATCACACTACCTTGTGGGACACCCGAAGTGACTTTAATTGCCGGTGAGGAAACACCGTCCAAAACAACCCTTTGAACCCGATCATGCAGAAAATCATTAATCCATGATATAATGTTACTGTCTAACCCATAAGATTTTAACTTCAAAATTAGTTTGCTGTGAGAAACCTTGTCAAAAGCCTTCTTGAAGTCGAGAAATATAGCATCCACTGGAATATTATTTTCGCCAGAAACTAAAATATCGTGGGAAAAGAGAGCAAGTTGGGTTTCACACGATCTGCTCTTTCGGAAGCCATGCTGGACATTGGACAATAAATTCTGGCTATCTAGGTGTCCCATGACTGAACTGACAATTATATGTTCTAGGACCTTGCATGAAATGGATGTGAGGGATATAGGTCTGTAGTTAGATGGCTGCTCCCTATCGCCACTTTTAAAAATGGGTGTTACATCGGCTGCTTTCCAGTCCATCGGTACGACGTGTTCGGTCAGGGATTTATTAAATACTATTTCAAGGTAGGGGGAAATTTCGGATGCTAACTCTCTATACACGCGGGAGGGAATTTGATCAGGGCCAGGAGATTTGTTGGGGCTTATATCTTTAAGTAATTTTTCAATACCATTACAGGAAATGTCAATTGGTTGCATCAACCGCTGAAAGAGGTCAGGTAACACGACAGTTGAATCCCCGGAAGGTGGGTTAAAAACGGTTTGGAAGAAGGAATTTAGCAAGTAAACTTTGTCGAGTGTGTTTGTGGTCATTTGACCTCTATCATTTTTAAGTGAATGGACGGCAGACTTATGGCCTTGCACTTCCCTTACGTACGACCAGAAGACTTTTGGATTTTCTTTCAATTGTTCCCCAAGTGTTTTTCTTTTGAATTCTGCAAATGCATTACTAAGGGCTGACTTTGCAGTGGATTTTGAAATTTTATAATTTTCAATAATTACATTACGCTCATCAGTGGGCATATGTTTACTAATTTTTTTCATTTTAGCATGACATATCCGCTGCCGTCTCAGGGATTTTCTCACTTCGGCATTGTACCACCTAGGTTCAGTGCTTTCTTTTTTGAATTTACAAGGGATAAATCTGTTGATCCCAGAGCGCATGATATTAATGAACGACTTCCATGAATCGTTGGTACATACCTTTATGGAAGACTTTTTGAAATCCGATAAGGAATCTCTTAAATAAATTTTAAAGTTAGCAAAGTCTGCTCTTTTAAAAATGTAAAACTTTCTTTTTTGTTTAAAATTTTTATCTAAAGATAGCGAGAGTTTTGCAGTTATAACTCTGTGGTCACTGATTCCATCAACCGTGTCAATCATTGTCACATGTTGTGGGATATTGGTTGCCAGTAAATCAAGAGTGTTGTCCCCTCTATTAGGTGCTGTAGCTAATTGTGTCAGGGAGTTATTGGAGAAAACATCTAATAGAGTCTCACAAATGTCTTTGTCCCTTCCTCCAGCTTTGAAGCAGTATGTTCTCCAGTCTATTGATGGTGCATTGAAATCTCCACCTATTATTATATTACGTTCGCTGTTACGGGACGTTATAGTATTTATCTGGTTTCCCAGTTCTAATAATGACTCAACATCAGTGTTTGGGGGTCTATAAAATGCGCAGACATATATTGATTTGGATTTAGGGCATGTTAATGAACACCAAACACATTCTAAGGGGTTGTCGGGAAATATTACTGCTTTGCTAATGATTGAGTTCTTGACTGCAATGAAAACACCACCACCTGCTCTGTTATGTCTATCTTTTCTATATATTTTAAAAGATTTTGGGAATATTTCTGAGTCAGGAATGTCATCTGTCAGCCAACTTTCAGTTCCTATAATTACATCTGCATCAGTAGTATGAATAAGGTGATGGAACTCAGGTATCTTGTTTTTAAGACTTCGGCAATTAACTACCGCAACGGAAATATTTTCACCTCGACTGTTATTAAGGCTACAAGGGAGAGCTGTAGTCATGTCTGAAGTATTTTGAGGTTCAATTCTGCTTTCATGAATGTTAGCCGATAAAGCGACTGGCAACGAGAAGTTATTTACCCCACTACATGACCTACTCTCTACCCTACCATCTACCCTAAAAAAGGCCTGCAATGATCTAATACCCTATCCGCCACGCGTTTGGCGGCGTCCGGAGTGTAATGAACTCCAGAGCGGTTTAACGGGTGTCTACACGACCGAAGCGACGGCTGAAGGTCAACGAAGGAGGCTCCAATGTCCTTACAGAAACGGCGTAGCCTCTGATTTATGTCTACCACTCGACGCCAAATCAGAGGTCCACGATCGATCCTCGGGACCAGACTACAAATCGAAAGCGCCAGTTCAACGCCCGCGACTTCACTTACCCGCTTCACCTCGGAGTTCAATTCCTTAAAGGAATGCAGAATCTCCTCGGGTCTGCGGTCGGTGGCATCGTTGACGCCTACGTGGGCCACGACCTGCAGCCTAGAGCACTTCGTGCCCGCAACCGCCGCTCCCATCGCCCTCGTCACCTGAGGAATACCGCCACTGGGGATGCACCAAGACGTTAAGCCCTGGCTAACACCCTCGCGGTCTGCCCTTCTCCGCAAAGGAGCCATCACACGCCGAACGTTACTACTCCCTATCACTAGCATCCCCCCCTTCCCACTCTGACGGCTTCTCCTCGGTAGAGCTCTCGGAGTAGCGACGGGGCCGGCTGCAGGAATCTCGGCGACATCCATAGGAAGCGCCTGAAACCTATTTGAGACGGGGAGAGGAGTTGCCTCTGCAATCTCCGCTCCGCGCCGCAGCCTTACACCTCCGCTACTCAGAGTAACTACCCTCCACTCATCGGGCTTAGGGGCTGGCGCTACCTCTTCACTGAGCGGTGTAGTGACGGTTGGATCCTCACTAATGAGTCCACCCGAAACTCCAGCACTCTCGGAGACAGACACCCTCCCTTCTACCTTCGAACGGAGCTCCGACACGATTCTCTCCAACTCGGCGATACGGGCCCTTAGAGCCGCGCATTCGCCTGAATTATCGAGCGTCACGACAGAAGACCGATTCAAAGCCATCCTAATCACGCTTTTCCCCGAAAACTAAGCTATGTAACGACTATATAGTATAAATTACAACCACTAAGCTATGGATGAACTACGTTGGAAGCAGTACTATTCGATTATAAATAAACTTCAGATATATTAATACAAGGAACAGAAAGTACCTAGATTCTTTACACAATTCAGTACACACTAAGAAATGACTACAATAGAACTCTAAAGGACTCAGCAATAAGATTTAAAAATCAATAATCACCAGCACGTAGGCACTTAACTAATTGCCCTAGCAACAACAGGAGGTAGGATAAGACTTACACGGGTGAGTGGTTTGCGCAGGAAGGGCTCTCCACGGGGAGTCGGTTAGGGGATTGTTTCACGGCTGGGGGTCTCGGTTATCGCTGACCTTGACAAGGTTAGCGATGGGAAGGGAAGGAATGTAGTGTTGTTGACGTGAGTAATATAGGCTAGAAGGAAGAAGCAGCTAACTGACAAACCAACGGGAAGTAAGGCTCTAGTAGAGAGAAGAGTTAGGTTAATATGCAAGTAATACCTACTACCCAACTACCGCTTAGATTAGAGTTAAAACTACTGTTAGGATATTAATATATTACGTTTAACTTATGTAAATAATTAAAGTTTAAACTACTTATAAATAAGAAAAAACGCTAAAAATAAACTACTCCGTATAAACGTAACCAACAAATAACAAACTTTAAATATATTCTACACGAAATATGACGATAACTAAATGATGAAAAATAAAAGCTCTACATAAGAAACTACTGAGACAGAAACTATAGAATAATAAGAAGTACGATGAAAGAGACAACTTATTAATATACTGCGTTTAACTTACGTTAATACTTAAAGGGTTAAACTACTCAATAATAATAAGAAAAAACGCTAAAATAAACTATTTAGTAAAAATGTAACCAGCAAATAACTAACTATAAATATATTCTACACGAAATATGAAGATCACTAAATGATAAAGAAAAAGCTCTACATAAAACTACTGAGACCAACTAGAGAATAATAAGAAGGACGGTGAAAGAGACAATTTATTATGGATGTAACAAAACAAGTAACGATCTCTAAATGTGCTAGATAACAATATATTTACATATACAAAGGGAAATTTTATTAAAGAAAATAGCTCTGAGGAATAAATATGTAAGTTAACTCACTCAATGGAGATGAAAGAGAAATAAACTATATAATTTAAATTACTGCGACAGCCGTTAAAATGTATGCAGTTTTTCAATCAAAAGCAAGTATATATAACTATTAATATATTCCTTTCGCTTACGTTAACACTTCACAAGATTAAAATATTGAATAGTAAGAAAAGCAGGGTATTATGTAGAAAAGCTGAGCCAATAACTAGGGAGAACAATATAAAAGGAACTGTGCTATGAACTGAGAAAAAACTTAAAAAACGCCTCGAGAACTACGGTGATGATAAAATAGAAATATGTAAATACTTTTAAATATAGTCCGCTCAACTAGATTAGATTAGACTTAGACAACAAGTAGGTGACAGTATTATAATTTAAGAGTGTTATTTGCTGCGGAGTAGTTAAAAGAAAGAAGAAACTGAAATTAGATCTACTTAGCACTATCAGCGAACACACTCGGACACAGCGTAAACCACACACCAAAGACCAGCCGGGACGGCACCACGGCGGGACCAAGCACCCACAACACCAAACACCCACGCAAGCACTCACACTACCGTAATAATATATTAAGGCAGGCGCAGAAGTACTACTAAACACTCACTACTTAATACACTACTACACTACGATACAGGCCCAGCCAGGCAACGTTAAAATGCACAAGAATAGTTATAAAAAGTTTAAAATAAATAAAAAGGCATAAATCGTTGGTTTTGACTTGCGATAATGCAGAGGGAAAGCATTTCCCTCTGCATTATCGCAAAGCTGGGTTGCATACTTGTTAGGTAATACGGAGCGAATCATGAATTAGCATCAATTGGATTCGAGGTCTCGCTTTTACGATCACGTTTTTCATAATAGCAACGAAAGCAGAATGCAACAGCCACATATTGAAGCAAAATTAGGGCGAGCTTCTTTTACTTTTACACGATACCCTGCAAGCCACCGCGATGGTGTGTGGCAGGGAGTTTCTTTAACTAAAGACTCCCATCCTGGTAACTTAACCCTAATGAGCTTGGAGTGGCCAAAAGATACGGTATAGGTTCATGTGTTTCTCGTTTCAGCATTGAATAGTGTCATGAATGCGTATAATTAGCAATGCCAACTAATTTACTGTTATAACTTCTGCATTATGAAATTAGTAATGATCAGTATCACCGCGTGATTACCATACTTTTTTTCGATTACAATCCCATCTTGGGAAGGTATTGCCAGCCGTGGAAGCAAGTCGGTAATACGGTGTTTGAGCTTGATAGGGATTGAGATCTTGGTTTAGACTCTGCGAAATGACTTTAGCCGTTGAACAACTAAAAATCAAAGACTAATGCTAATTAGAAATGTACCATGACATTAAATTATAAATCGTTGTCGTTAAAAGGCCCCTGACATTAGGGTGTGCTGCTAAAATGAATTCGCATTCGGGTATGAACAGGTTGGCTACATGAATGAAGAGGAAAATCATATGGATATTTGTATTCTCCTCACCCAATTATCCGAATCAATTCCTCTATAGGCCCAATCACCAATCGACCGCATTCGGCATAAATTGCCCTGGGGATTGCACACCTCCTTAATTGCTACCCAAAATGTCTGTAGCTCTCATGAGCTAGATAAAGATGAGGGAGAGAAATGGAAGCGCTGGCGTGGATTCATTCCCATCGCACGTGGAAATATTTCGGAATGGAGTGGGCTCGTAGAGTGAGGGATGAACGTGTCGCACAGGGCTCCGTCTTCTTGCCGTCTCGTGCGGTGATCACGCGTGCTTAATCAACCGCATTAGCGACGAGCTTCAGGGTGGGATCCAATGTTTGATTTAACGCCCGACTTGGAGCGTATGAGGCACGTGCCGCGTTCGAAGTGAGCGGTCGCTTCACTAACAGCCACCAAACGAACTCCTTCGCATCCATCTCAGACTCCTCCCTCGCAACAGCTTATCTCTCCGTCCCTGCCGCGAAAATCCCACCCACTCCACTGAATTCCTGCACACTTCCCCGCCGCCCGTCCCGTTAAGCAGACGCGGAAACCTCCCATCAACCGAGCCGCCCCAATGCCCTCCCGGCAGCGGACCCCAGAATCCTAAAATTCTGCCGACGCCCCTTCCATCCTGGTCTTTTCGCGCAAACAAACACACGCATTTATGGAGGAAAATACGTACATTTTTTCTTGCTTTGCTTTCAAGGTCGAGAACTTGCTGGAGCGTTTCATTTTTCCTTTCCGCTGCCCAACCATGCCTTGAGATCCCTTTCGTTTCTCAGACGGAAAAGAGAAAAAAGCTGAAGCCACGATGAAAAAAAACGGGTCCTGTGAAAAAGAACGAGTCTGATTTAAGTGCGCACCTCTACACAGGCTCAAGCTAGTAGTCGGCTACGTGGACCATGGAATAGGGAACAAAAGTCAATATTAGTAGTCTTCATCCGATTGACTGTATGTTTTGATGGCTTGCGAAACCCTGACCTACGCATAAATTATTAATCGGTTTCAATCTCCAGGTAGATACCTCTCTCCTCCACCTAATTTAAAACTTTTCAACTATCCAACACTCTCAACAAATCTACAGTATCTTTTGGGTGAAATTCTCTCAGGAAATCATCCATGTGAATGCATTTAATGCCAAAGTTTCGGCGTGAAACTCTGACACCGTCCTCAGGGCGTCTTCTGCCATGATGTTAATGAGTATTGATTTGTTTATAATTCGATAATATTGCCTAGCCGTCGATTTTTACGCCCATTGTTGGGGTCGGCGTCTGGTGATTTTTTTATTCCTGTCTTACCTCCGTAATTAGGCGGAGAACAGGCTATCAAGCCATGAGGAAGGAGTCCGATTTGACGCCGTAACGTTGGCAGTACATGCACTCACATAGGCGGATCCCCTAGAGAATTTCACTCAAATTATACACCAGGAAAAAAACAAACCCTTCTTCAGTATCTTCATTTGCGTCATCAAAACGTCTATAGTGTCTTATTCTTCTTCACTGGCATTCTATTACCTCTATTAACTCTTATCTCAGAGTCTGCCTTCAACCTCCTAATAACCCTTGACAACTACTAACTTCACGAATTGCATGTACGCAGCTCATGACCCCAATCAAAGTGATGTGTATCCCTGGATACTTATCCGCCTGTAGTGTACTAGCTCTTATGTGCATATGTAACGAGAACATGATAAAAACGCCGGGTTCAATTCCACAATGGTTGATTCATTTGACTGAATTTAAAGGTTCACAGAGGTTTTTTTAACTGTTTTACTCCATGACACATCCCAACAGCCACCAATCCCCACCTATCTCTCACTGGTACCGCCATTCCAGTCACGAACTTCACAAACTGACCTTCCTCCACAACTACCCAGCCCCTACCCAAATTCAATTCCGCCCACCCCCACTTTCCCCCCTGACGTAACCGGCACGACTGTATAAGCAGGGTTTTGAGTTATTTTCTGTGTCTTAACCCTTAAAAATGACGCTGTAGGCGTCGAAATCGATCGGACATTAAACACCATTGTGGAATTGTGTAGATACTAACTAACTAGCTGCATGCCACCCTTTTCTCTAAAATGCTTCCCAGTAGTAGCACAGTTGCATGGCAATAGTGCATGTTAGGTGATCTTCACCCCCTGCCACACCCTCGCGGTGGCTAGCAGGGTACTTACCTATTACGTAGATGTGGAGTGTGTGCCAAGTGTTTTTATCATGTTCAACTTTCCAGGCGAATGACGCCTTAACTCCATCGTTTAATACGTATATATATACCAGTGTTTTTTACCCAGTAAAGGAGTTACAGGATAGTGAGAAAACAATAAAGTAAACATTTTCACACATTGACAGAATAATAACAACTGACAGCGACCTCTCGTTATAATTCTTCCAATTTCAACACAATATTTAACAATTAAAGATATAACGGATTAGGCACCACTCATATGTGTTTGTGGAAGGAGAGACACCTTGATGTGACGCCTGCGATCCCATATTGAGTGAACAGCATAATGATGAAATAATGAGTTATAATGAGGTTTATTATCCAAAGACCAGATTACACTGATATAGGATTCGTCAAAAATACATAGAACATATACCTAGATTAAATATTTAAACACTATTATCATGGAGAAATTCTTCTAAGGAATTTGTCTTTTAAAAGGA
Source organism: Platycnemis pennipes (assembly GCA_933228895.1). Lineage (NCBI taxonomy): Eukaryota > Metazoa > Arthropoda > Insecta > Odonata > Platycnemididae > Platycnemis > Platycnemis pennipes. The sequence goes on from OW121846.1 coordinate 84,209,517, forward strand.
AAGAGAGTTTATCGAGTTTTCGAGAGTTTGTCTGTTACAAGACAAACTCTCGAAAGGAGTTTGTCTTGTAAAAAACGTTTCACCTTTGCTTTAAAGGGGTAGTTTTGCAATTTTTCAGACTGGTAGGTAACTTGTTAAATAGGCACAACCTCAGAGTTTTAGGATCTCGAAAGGCTGATTTGGTCCTGACATACTTATAGTGAATGGCACCATGACCACGTGTATAATAATTATGGACATCACAGTTTTTGGGGAACTCGCTGAATTTAGACTTTACAAACATAAGGACGGAGAGGATATAAACACATGGTAGTAGGAGAATATTAAGATTTTTGAAAATGGGCTGGCATGGGGCATTGATAGGTGCAAAAACCATGAGGCGTGCGATTTTCTTTTGCAGCCGAAAAAACTTGTGTGAGGCTGGCGAAGATCCCCAATAAATAGAGATGATGCGGGAATACAACTGACCATAATATATTGTTAATACCAAATCTGGGCAACAGATAATCTAATAAAACGTATAGGGAAACACGTATAAGGAAACATTGCTCAGATTGCAAGTCCCAAGAATTTGACATCTTCAGCTTGACGAATGGGCTGACCATCAAGGTCAAGATCAAGGGCAGTGTGGTGTTAACTATTGAGATTGAAATGTATAGCTAGAGATTTATCAACATTTATGTCTAAGCAATTTATGGAGCACCAATCACTCAAGTGCTGTAGTAATAGTTCACTTTTTTCAACTGTAGTGTGTAGTGAAGGAGATGCAACAAGAATGTTTGTATCGTCAGCATACAGCACAACCTTAGAACAGTTAGTTTGTAGGTTAAAAGGGAGATCGTTAATAAGTATTAAAAATAATATAGGGCCCAGAATAGATCCCTGAGGAACACCACAGAAGACATCTTTGACACTACAGAAGACATCATATGCGGACAGAATGTGAAAGATACCAACCGAGCAAAACGCGACAAACTACAAATAACTCAGAATTGCAGCAAGTACATACTATTGTATAATCCCGAAAGAATCAACAATGCTGTAACGTCCCAGAAAGAGACCAAAATTATCAAATTGCTATGATTTATTTTGAGGAATAAAGTCAGTCATATATAGGCCTTACTTTGTCTCTGATTTTAAAATTATTCTGCATAGAAATTTCAGTACTGGCAATGCAAATGACTGCAGACGTCAGCGCACCGATAAATAAAACTAAATTAAATACTTGATAAATAGTAATAATAACAAAATCCGATTGATCGAGATGGAAAGTTCGATTTTCAGATGCTTTTTAGTGACACGAAAATTCTAGTTTTTCGTCTCTCGAAGTTTAATGGCGACTTCCGAACAGCAAAGATGGTTTTCACAAAGAAACTCCTTGGCTTTTACACAGTCCACAACACTCGAAAAAATAGATTATTTTCGGCTGATAAAAGAGGGTGATTATCGATGCAATCAGTTTCATGTCGATAAAGCACGTCCCAGCCATTCAAGTCGGCAAGTACAGACCAATCAACATGGAAATCGGGCGAATTCGTGATGCGGACAAGAGTACATTCTTTGAGCGGATTGTATTGATGGAGCAATAAAGACTAAATACAATGGCTCATTACTTTCGAAATAACAAGACTTAGGCAAGGTATTACAATGGACGTCTACGCATTGTCCTTTTCTCTCGGCGTCCTCGATTCATTTCAATCAGATATCTGTCTATCATCTTGTCGAGCGACGGGAAACGTCCGCCACTTTACTGAAAAGAGAACGAGATTCCAAGCGCAACTAGAATTAATATGACACGAGAACTAGGGGTAATACAATATTAAGGACTTTTAATTTCATTTCATTGACAAAGCTTTGCTGAAGGCGCCGTCGAAATAATGTGGTAAAAATGAAATACAGATCGAGAATAAAACATTTTCAGGGACGTACTGTGTACGTAGAAGTGAGGGGATTTAGCAGAAGAAGAGGATGAAAAGCGGAAGAGGATTATGTGGGCTTGGGGAGGAGGCAGGGCGGATTAGCTTAGTGGTCCATTCGACGGAAAAACCAAATTCAATCTTTGGGGGGAGGATAGCATGAGTCAACGAGTCAAATGCGGTAGTTTTTACTGGAGTTCACGCACATTGCAAAATGAGAGGTAAGTGCGATGGTATCCGTCATTTTGCCTCTTGAATGTTACTGCATTTAGAAATCTCACTCGGTGATTCTCTCATCTCCTAGCGTTGTAAATGTTACTTTATTGCACTGCAGTGTTTTGACATAGAGCGACAGGGAAGCCTTCTAGCTATCTCGAAGAACATAGCTCAGCATTTCAATTTTATATCATTAAGGTAAAGCATTATGTGTTATAGGAATTCAATGAAGTAGAATGTTTTAGAGATTAATTGCATAAGGATTCATTCCATTGTGAGGATCGGCTTTCAGCAACCATTCAGTGACTTAAGTGTTTTGGACAGAAACTCAAACTTTGAGATTACGTACGGGAAATTAGAAAGATTTTTACCAGATATGTAAAGAATGGACTTAATGGGTCATTGAAATGACCCCTTATCGGAGAATCTATGGGAAAAGTACTTAATAATGATTTCCAAGATCTAGACAAGAGTTTAGCTACGGAATGTACAAAAAATGAGAAGTTTAAAGAGAGAGGAAAATCTAAAGGTCCTGGGGGTAAAAATGCCAATCTTGACTTGATTACCGATTTCATTAATGCATTTATACTGAAGAGCACAAGGCACCTTGCTGTATCGCATGCCTATCGCGAAAGATAAAAGAGTGGAAAAGGCAGCAATGGGTACCACAGAGGCAGAATTTTTCCCTTCCCTGGATTAGAGTATCTAGTGCGCAAAAAAAGTTGTCGGTATTCTCAGCTGATAAATTGAACAAAATCTTATCTTAAAAACCAAATTACTGCCTCATCATAACATCCAGACTTAGGTGATCTATTTTTCACTCTATTTTTCTAAATATATCATTCAGCTAAGAGCTAGGAATGAAAGCTAAGAGCTGGCCAAATGGAGACAGTATAGGATTCGTGATGTGGGAGAGTGAGCAATGCACCGAATAGAGATCAGCAGAGCAACGGTGGAGCGCAAAGCGATTAAACTGGATTCTTCCTCTCAGGAGCGCTAGGCTGGTTCGTGGAAGAATCTTCTTCGCCGTCCGAGTATTGATGTAATGGACCGCCGTAAAGCAAGTCGGAACAGAGTCGGAGTCCCGGCAGTGTTGAAGGAAGCCAGCGAGGAGAGAAGCCGGTACTTCTTCTTGCGGAGATTTTAAAAAAACGGCCGAAGAACTTCAACCGTGACGACGGTACTCTGCGCCGCATGGAAGAGGATTCTTCTTCCGCCACCCGAGGGAGAGCCCTCCAAATACCGAGGGTTCAAGATGAGTCACCACCTTATGACGCAAGCGGGGAAAGAGGGGATGCAAGAGACGATGCCAAATAAGGCTAAGGGAGGGGGGCATGTCTTCCCAATAAATAGCCAAGATGCTACTTCTTCGTAGGTATTTCAACCTGATGATGCGGCCTGCAATGGACGCGAAAGCTCGGACGACAAAACTCCACACGCGGCGGCTCCCGAAGGAGACAACTAAAACAACAAACATATCATCACCACAGTATCGAGAACAGTTCGTGGAAGGGATTCTCATGATAAAAATCATAGGGTGTATAGCATAAAACTATATCTTCATGCAAACCTTCGACCCGCCGCAAGGACGTGGCAGAGGATGATAGGCCACTAGCTATGAAAATGACATTTTGCCGAAAAAAGTAGAATAGAAATCTTGGAAAAGAATAATACATCTACATCTACATAATACCCTGCAAGCCACCACAAAGGTGTGTGGCAGGGGGTGATTTCGCACCAAACAATAAAGGACGATCCGTATTTTTTAAGTTGTTTACTTTGACTTATAGTTGTGTATTGTGCGGGGGAAAACGAATTCTTGTATCTCTCGGCTCGGCAGTTAACCTCTTTTAATTTGTTGCATCTGTCTGTCCTGACGTAATGTAGGAGTAGAAATATGTTTATAGAGTTATCCTCGAACTCGTAATTATACATAGATGTAGCTAGTGCGAAATACGAACACAAGGCTAGGTCAGTGGGCAGAAAATTAGCAAAAGTGAGACGGCATTCTTGGGCAGTTGTGTTATTCAAATGCAATTTTTAGTGAGGCATGTTGAGTGATCCAGCCTCGAGTTGAAACTTTGGGACTGACAATTACTATGCATGTAAATCGAGCAAAATATTTTATTTTTATGAAATAAAAATTTAATATAACTAATTAAAAATAAGTTTATATCAAAATTGAGTAACACGAAGTTATGGCCCTACCTCGTAATTACTGATTAAAATCCCTTTAATCGCCTACTCATGAGGGCACATTTCTGAGGCAGTTGACTCTGGCTACTCAGGGAAGCCGACTGACTGTTGAAATCATTTGCGCCCTTGAAGATTTATGGATGTAGGGGTTTAGAAAAGATTTAAGGCAAGCGAAGGAAGGGGAAGAGACAAATCTGACGTTGACTTTACCCTACTCAAAACAAAAGACGCCGCACAACCTCTATCCTCGATTTTCTCGCAGTTAATCCGGTTCTTTCATTACTGCAAAAACTATCAGCCGAGGATTTTTAGAGTCACCACGGACATTTGAACCCACTCCAGTGAGCAGTTGGGTTTTTCATCTGTATGTCAGGTAACCACACCACTGAATTCAATCGCACAAAAAACTAATGCCAAATGTTTCGTATTTATCTCCGCGCACAAAATCTAAGCCCCAAAATGTAGTCTCAATATCAATTGTGAAACCATGAGGTCTCTCCGAAGCGTCGGCAGTTGCACGTGGATTTAGAAAAAAACTTGATGAGGATATGATACGCTTCTATCTATAGAGAAATGGCGCAAGATGACCGCGGGATGAAGAGCAGACTTTATCGTTCTGAGAATTTTTCAGCGTCATCATTTAGCGCGTCATCAACGCCATGAGATGAAAGTCATGCTCAACAGTCGACGGAACCGCACTGAAACTTATGCCAACCAGTCCTATCACAACGTTACCACGAGGAAATGAAACCATCCCATATTTAAGGATAACGGTAATTTGGTAGGCGAGAGTATGTGACCTGGGGCACGAGGATATTTCTCGGCAAAAAAAACTTCCCTCGGAGCGCCGAGGGCAATTTTTTGGCGAGTTGAAACCCGCGGGGGCGCCCTCGGCATGGTGATGGTGGACGAAAGTTTTTCACCCTCGAGCGCAAACCCGACACGAACCTATTTATCTTGGGGCAATAACTCCGATCCACCACCAGGCTGAGGTTAATTTTCCTCCTTTCATTCCCGCGAGCAATCATTTCGGAATGGGAAAGGAGCGTTTATCTTTGAGGAATAGTTTTACGATGGAGCCTTCTCGTCATTTCTTCCCACTGGTGAATCGATGAAGGGCGGCGCTCCTTGTTAATCGCGGGACTGTCTCCCTCAGGCGCCTTGCCCGAGAGCGTCCGATTTGAACCTCGCGACAGCCTGTCAACCGAGGCGCCTTCGCAGATTAACCCAACGCGACGCCGACCCCTCCCCGGCGTCTCTCCGCGTCATTGCCGATCCTTGGGTAGCTTCGGCGTGCTTGTTTTGTCGCCACGACCGGGGGATCATCCCCGCGTCGGCTAATCCTTCGAGGACGAATTTCCGTCCCTAAATAAGCGAGAAAATGTCGTTCCTGTCTTCAGAACTTTAAGAGGATGCTTACGAGGGGAAGCGAGGAATCGTCAACATGGAATCCATCATATTATTCCACCTCTCCTTAAAAGCCGATCGACTTTCTTCTCCATTCAAGCCCTTCTTTGCATATCCCTAGCGTTAAGAGTTCATTGATCACCGCAACCAATCGTTTTTCTCCACCGTACTGACTAAACGAGGCCCAGATAGACGGTGAGTAGGTGCATAGGCGGAGCAGGAGTGCTACCAAGAAGTTACTAGTCTCATTGCTAACATTTGGTAAACCGAGAAAAGTTCCTGGGGGGGTGATAAAATATCTATATGATTCGGAAAATTTGATCTGGTTAGGAAAGCAAGCCAACCAAACCTGTTATGTAATATTCTATCCTAATGTTTTTTTAATAACGTTTATAGTATGATAACAAGATGAGGCCTTTGGTGAGGCGAATCCAATTGTACATATCAGATACGAGTAGCAACTCATAATATGGCACGAAGCAACGTTTTTATTATGGAGCACTTGTTTCAGACCGAACCGATTGCATAAATGACAAGGCATGGCATGAACATAAAAGGACAATCAAAGGAACTTCGATGCGAGCTTTAACCTAAATTATGCATTTAAATAACGTCATCCTATGAACACGCATGATATAACGGCTCACGCCATGAATTCACAACAATATTTGGCTGAAAATTCGTTATAACGTTAATAATGTACTCATTGAATCATGAAGTAAAAATTCATAAAATTCAATGAGAACAAGTGGCATAAGAGTTGAAATAATCATCGAAATTATCATGCATCGGAAATGTAAATTCAGTGGAAATCTCAAAAATATTTGAGTGTATTTTCCCATCGGAAAATTCTGATAGTGATTTCGTCGAGTTTATGCATTTAAAAATTGAATATTCAAAATCGTAAACGAGTTAGATTCTCATTGGAAGCTGTAATATTACTAAACATCCGATCTTGCGTTAAAAATATCAAACAGATTATCCAACAGATTATTCCCAGATAATATAACCTTTTTACCCGTATATATTTGGAACCACACGTATGGCATATATTTTCTTTTTCACTTCGCTCGTTTTATTCAGCTCGTTTCTTTTTCAACAAGCCGTTGCTGGTAAAAAGCTTGTAGATAATATACGGGAATAGTCGAATTGTAAGTGTACATTACTGTGTTACTCGTTACGCACACGAATTTGGAGTAATAAGACTTCATAATGGCAAATACCAGTTATCATCTACTCTTCTGGTTATTAGGAATCGGGAGCCGAAAAAAAATCATGGAAAGAAATAACAGAGGGTAGTTTTTAGGTATCTCTATGCGTGTTACTTCATGGAATAAATACAGGTGTTGTGGGTATGTTTTATGTAAGGAGTGAGAAACTACAGGGATATCCATACGTGGGAATGCATATACACCTATAGGGACATCCCTTCAGAAGTATCGGATTGTTACCAATTGGTACTTTTGTCGATGCTGTCATGGGTGAACCCACCTGTTGAATTTCTATCACCGACTCTATAACAAGGTATGAGCAGTTTGATTCTTGCTCATCCAAGAATTTCCTAATTTCGGAAAAAAACCTAATTAAATGAAGTAGGACAAGGCTCATGGCTATGGACTTTCGCGCAATGAAAGTGACTTCAATCCGCGAAAATAAATTTGAAAGCATGAAACAAGTTTGTGGTATCTTTGTCGTCAAAATAAGCGGCTTACGTGACGAAGAGAGATGAACATCTGATAACTCTTCATAAGTAATGAGAGTCTGAAGAGAAAGAACACATCGGAATGACTACTGAGAAGTACCTAAAAAGCATACAAACAAATAAGTTGAGAAATTCAGAGAGCAGAATAATCAGAACATCTTTTTACCCATGCAAAGTAACCGTGTCACTCGGCTAGTGTCGTCGACGTTTCACGTCCCAAGGGAGACGTTCGCGATGGCAGCTTGAAGGGGAAGGGATTGATCCGCAACCCTTTGTCTCAGATGGAGTCGTTCCCATAGGACCCACTCTTTAAGCTGTTTTACACAATCCTTGAAACTTCATTAGATGCTTCCTGAACACTTGGACAAGTACTACTGTGCCATATAAAGCTAAGACTTACGAGGAAAAACTGCGCCACTGCGTGAACGCCTGCGAGCAAATGATAATGTTTTAATCTCATGCATGTAGTCGCGTAATTTTCGTTCATTTTTCTCACTAAATGGCGCAGATGTAGCGGCAACGAGCTGCCAGCGAGAAAATAGGCCGCTGAAAATTGGGGAGGGTGTTTAAGTTTGAACTTAAATCTTTAGGTGGTGCATTATGTGCAATAATCGTGAGCCAGGCAATTAATCGTGTGGAGCTTAAGGTGGCTGGTTCGAAATTTAAAATTGTATAGATTTTCTTTATAATTGCAATATTTGTTCCTTTAATGATGGCCTAAAATTCTACGGGAAAATTTTTTGGGGTTTTCAATGTAATTTTTGAGGTACGTAAGGTTTTTTTTTAATATGGGGCCTTATGGCGCACCCGGATTCGTGAGGGTCATCTATGTATTATTTACGTTTCTACCATACAGATTTTCACCAAAAACTGAAACGATTTGGATTAGCAAAAAATTTTTTTCTGAGAAAATCAACCAGTGTAATGGACTTATTTTCTCCGTATATACGAAAGAAATAAAATATTCCTTAAATTTCTAATATCGTGCGCGAAGTCTTGAGGTGCTTTTGACAACGTCGAATCAGACGAGGGAAATGATGGGAATTCAGGATTCCGCAGCAGACAGTCAATCATTAGCGAATCATGTGAAAATATTATATTTAAGTAAAGAAATTATTATTTTCATCGAGTCATTTAGATTGGCATTCAAACAGGTCACGTGTATTAATGCTAATATAAAATCTATAATATTTGCCACGAGTGCATACGTGTTAAATTGTACGTTATGACTGGCAATTTGGAGCAGTTACCGAAAAGGCAGTAAAATAATCTCGAAGCGACTTCAATTGTTAAAAATTATCAACGGTAAGAACCCAAAAGTCTTCGATTGAAACTTTATTTTTTCTTTGCTAGTGAAATTAATTCATCTAAGTGATGTAATTTATTCCTCTTCGTAAAATTCCTACTTGGCGACCTTACGCATTAAACATCAGTAAACTAGTCTTCGTCCGCATCTTCAGTTTCAGCGCCTAACTTCTTCATGAAAAGGAATTGCTTAGCCCTTCTTTCAAACTCCTTCTTCGAAACAAACATGCCTTTGCTCCGTCAATACAAAGACATCTTGAAATGTTTTCAAGACAGAGCTTCGAAAGGACCAAAGCAACTCTGTACCAAATTTCACACCGTTTCACCAAGAGCAACCCAACAAAATCGTGTAAAGCGAACGCACGAGAAACCACAACAAATCACACCACAAAGTTCAGGAATATTACGATGCAGTCCCCTTGACAAAGTTCTTTAGAATAGACGAATACGAAACCTGCCGTTACGACCGCTGAAACACAGAAACAATTGCCTACACAACAGCAGTGCCGAATTTCAGAATATGCGTTGTTGCCGAGTAAAAAAGAGAGATTAAATAAATGGTTTGAACATTTGTTAAAGATGTTTAAGCGCTTAATCACAATTATTTCGTCAGTACAAAATATGCGAATACCCATAGCACAAAATTATATACTTTTTCAATCCATATATTAAAACCAATATCTCCAAGGTCAAAGGATATGTACAGAGTGACAACGATCAGGTTGCCTAGAAACATAATCAAGTCAAGTTTTATGTTATATTTCATATCAATATTTAAATTCAAAAGGGCAATGTTTCAATATGACTTGAGAATTTGAGGCATCCGGTTCAAATATTATGTAATTTAATCATGTCCAAGCGATTTTTTAGTGCCATGGAAATTATTTGAACACTACTTCTCAACGACTTACGATTACCGAACCAGCCACTTGAAATTTCCCTAGAAATGGGGAGGCTTGTTAACTTGGCCCACTGTCACACGTTCGCTGTTCAGGATGTGGGCTGAGTAAACAGGACCAGATGATCCACTACAGTGTTCCACTATAAATACATTTTATGGTGGAGGTAATACATTATACGTCGTTCACGTCCAATTAATTTCTCCTGACAGATCTTGATGCTAATCGGTATACTGACGGTAATACTCCTACTTGAAGACTTGTCTTCACTAAAATACTGCGTCGACAAATACGCCGTCAAGCTAGGATCCTCTATATTCATTATGTCACGGACGACGAATGCTCAAACAGAATCCACATCAACTTGCGCAGTTTCATTTACCATGCAAAACGGCCATTTAAGAAGTCACCTATTCATTAAGAAATTGAAGATTTTGGTGGATTTTTGGCCGAGCTAATAAGTGACGTTGAGTAGCACGCCAACGAGGGGCCACAATTGAGGGCAGTAAAGTACCTCCTGCGCCATCCAATGACCAAATCTAGAACTCTTAGGACGAATCCTATCATTATTTATGCTGATGAGTAGCTAAGGGAACGTTTTTAATCACTTTCTCAAAACTTTATGTGGATAGTAATTGCAATACTGTCAACTGAACGTTGTGTTTGCTTTTGGTCAGTATAAAACATTTCATTTAAACATTTTACATTTGCATAATTACAACAAATGATTGCACTGCGTTGCACTAATAGCCTATTTTATGAACTGTTATAACCTTCACAGAAAAGGAGATCATGCCATATTAATTGTATAAGGTCGCACCACTAGGTCATTGAAAATTCGCTATGTGTATTGCGTTGATGAGAAAAATCGACTATTTTAAAAACTATACATACTCTTATTCGGACGGTTCATTTAAACCTAAAGAAGATTGTTGAGTAGAATAAATAGTAGTTGACTTACGTTCACAATTTATTAATAGATGTACTACTCATTTCGCTCCTAACCGTATCTTTAGGTACACTAGACATAGTTTGTACCTGACAATACTGTGTGGAAAACCGGTAGTACAACTTTCAATATATTTAGGAACTTCAAATAGTAACTGGTGTTTATTTTCCCCATTATGCAATGGTTCCACTAAATGACGCCTAATAAATTTCTATCTATCTAAAATAGAAGGTACATGCCTGGTGACGATATAATTTGTTCCATTGTTATCTTCGCTAGAGGCATTGCTGAAGGTCACTGTTGTCGGACAGGGTCATCGGCCGATCGACAACAAAGGTGAACGGCTGCTCATCAGGTGGCTCTATGGTCCTTTATCTCCTTGATCCTTGTTTTCTCTCACTCTGACCGCATTATAATCCAGATTATTATTCTTATGTAACGACAGACTTGCCGTGTTAGGAATAATTGAATTCTTACGCCATAACAAAGGCTATGGATACAATTCTAACCAAGACTTTGGTGATAACATGGACTTGATGCCATCTGATGACCGAAATTATAACTTTTGCGGCGTGGAAGAAGATTTTCGTTGCGCGCTTGGATGTCATGTGCGCTTTCTCCGCTTTCTCATTTTGTGAATTAAAACGTTGTCGCAAGACGCATTTGACATTAAGGTACACATATCAAGGTATGTTTAATTTCATTCCATAATCTATTATTATTTTTATTAACGGCAGCTTTCAACTTTATGCAATTGATGTAACCATAATCGTTAACCAATTATCATAGCTAAATAAAAGTGCAGGTGGGAAAAAGTTAAGTTGTCATTTTGGCTTCAGCAATGTGAAATTATTGAAATTTTTGACAATTGAGTGATATTTTTGCCATGCATTTGGGTTTTGTAACATTGGTTTTATCTAGGACAGTGTGGCTCTGGCGATTCCAATGTCTGTCTTTTATCACTAAGCAATGAACTTAGTGCTTTTGAATCAATATTTTATACTTAATAATTAATTATAATGTGTTCCACTGTTACGTATGATCTGGTAATGTAGGTTCCTACCAAATGTCATATTCCATGAAACCTTAGTTTTCCATGTGATTCTAGTATTCTAACCGTTCCTTTTACGTGGTTTATACATTTTTCATTGTTGACGTACTCGTTAAAAATGTTGCTTTGGCTTTGCAGCATTTGGGTCGAATCTTCTTGAAATGTAACGTTACATGGACTTTGATTCATTACCAATATTTAATTGAATTGCCTATAAGGACCTAGTATATCAGGCTTCTGCAATGGGTGTGCATCGAACAATTTTTTTCTGCCACCAAGAATACCTATGGAACTTGTTAGGCGCATTCCATCGCAAAGCGCAAGAGCCTAAAATGAACCAATTCGGTTGTTGTTGAATGCATTTACAAATAATTAATTCAGTACTGCTTTTCAGTTCAGGAAATCTCGAACCATATAGTTTTTAAGAATTCTAATATCGTAAAACCTGAGTGCTTTGCTTTTATTCCGTTTGGCGAAGGTAGGTTAAGCTATGCAACACTACAGATCCTGTTATATTTTTTTGGCCATGAAGGGTATGGCCACTATATTACTATGTTCGTAAAAATATCAGAAAGAATATTTTAAGTGAAATGACTGTTTATGAAATGTTGTGAATCCTTAGCTTCGTTTTATTTGCCATTCATTGTATTATCTGGAATAGGTAACCAAGGAGTCACGTGGTACACACGAATAGTTCACAAATTTGGTGTTTTTCAATCGCTCGTTACAATATCACTCAATGTTTTCACCTGCTTTTTTTTCTCGTCCGTTAAGGCCTGGTTACACGATACATTAACACGTACGGGTTCATGTACATTTGCGTGAATGGTTTTAGCGCAACTCGTGCGAATGGATGAACCAAATAGAACAGGTTCTATTTTCTGATCACGCATTCAATCATTTGTACATTTTGGGGTGGTTACACGGTGCATTTTTGCGTTCATCCATTTAGACATTAACTTGTACGTGTTATGTATCGTGTAACCAGGCCTTTAGGAGCATGGAGCCCCCGGATTAGAAAAACTCTGTGAAAGCGATTGAGATTTTAACCAGCGATTCAAACTTACCAAATTTGGGAACCATTCGTCTCTATGCCCCGTGACTCCTTAGTTACCTATTAGAGATAAACCCGACGGCTTCTAACTCATCCCCATTGGTCTATTTTAGTTGAGCCACAACTGGTAAGAAAGCGTCACATGATATTGACCTTTGATATGTCTTAATACTGTGATTTTCGATATTACATATTTTAACGTGGGCAATTTTTATTTTGTGGGCACTTCAGCATTTAAGGAGCTCTACAGTCGCATGTAATCTATGTAGATGAAACGATAATAGCTTGTCATGTACCCATTGCTTAGCAGGAATTTGCCAGGGTTCTATCGCAGGAAAACACGGGATTCCAATACGCACAAACTTCTTACTTATGGCGTTGCACGTGACTCTAGTCACGAACGGTAGAGCATATTGTATTATACATATACATACAAAGATAATGTACTATTTCGCAAGGGTTGGCTCAAAATCGCGATTGCTGTTAGAAAATATAGTCGAATCCATTTGCTTGGCACATGTGAAATAGTAGCTGCATTAAAGCCCGGCAGGGAACGTGTTCATATTTATCAGTTAACGATACAGGACATGGCGCAGTCCCGCCAACAACTGCCAGGGTTGCCCCGTCCTTGTTGTTCCCTTGTGTATCCCTTTTATTATCTGACCAGGGCTACCACCCTTGATACAACAACTCCCCTCCACTAAAGATAACCCTCTACAAAGACACGTACATGAAAAGCTCAAAATACAGTACAAGATATTATTGCACAATAAAATCATTCAAATATTCTGGTGGCTGATTTTATCGCGACGGGTGACTCGTTGGAGTTGAACAAGCCCTAGCCAATACAGGGCTTCTAGGTAAGGGTTCGTTAATATTTTCAAGGCTAACAGATCCTGGTCTTTTTGACAGAGAGATATCAATTTTGGGCTTAGGGACTTCAGCTAATTCCTCGGTGTTGACGTTAGCCCGTGGAGTAAACTCATGACTCTTAATTTGACACGGCACAATTCTAGGACGAAGGTATTGTCTAGAGACATTCTTTCAAATTTCCGTCACACGAAATATCAAAGGACTTGGCATTCACTTACTTAACGATTGTAGCAGGTTTCCATTGTTTTATGTTATGTGTAATATACTGTGTCCTCACATTATCACCATCTTTCAATTCCGGTAATTTAGTCTTATGTTTGGAGGCCTCTTTCTCATTACCGGAAGTCACTCGGTCTTCCACAATGCTCATTGTAATAGGGACAGTTTGGTTCTAAGCTTCCTCCAAGGAACAACTCCGTAGGTTCTAACTTAGTTGCAGTGTGTGGTGCCGTACGGTAAGCCATTAGGAATTTGTTAATCCTACGCTGCAAGGACAACATTTACAGGATTTGTCGAGAACAGATCTCTTAAGAGCCAGTTTTACATGTTACAAATTTTTCTCAGCCTGCCCATTTGCTCTTGGTAAGTAAGGGGGTCAAAACATAGGTTTGGCCCCCACACTAGTAAGATACTCACTAAATTCTTGGGACTGAAAAGGTGGGCTATTGTCGGAGACAAATACTTTAAACAACCCATATGCATTTGTTATAGACTCGAGTTTTTCAATGACTGCAGAAGCATTTGTTTCCTTCATAATTGCTACAGTCGGCCACTTGGAATAAGCATTTACTACAATAAGCAATGTTTTATGTTCTACAAAACAAAAGTCATCATGCACTCTCTCCCACTTAGATTTTGGCCATGTACAAGGAGAAACGAGGCATTTGAGGAAGTGAATTTTGAACCTGTTGACATGGCTCACAAGAAGCTACCATTATTTCAATATCATGATCAAGAGTCATGGCCAATCAAGGCACGAGCCACGAGCGAGTGCTTTCATTTTACTCATTCCCAGGTGTTCATCATGTAACAACTTTAGGACATCATATTGTAAAGCTTTTGGGATACAAACTTTAGAGCCGTAGGTAACACACTGGTTATTAACAGAGTCTTAAAATAAGGTTGTAACCGAGGATGATCGCACTTAGTGGGCCAGCCATGTTGGATGTACATTCGTACTTTTAATAAATCAGGATCTTTTTCTGTAGCTAGCACAATTGACTGGGCATTTAAAGGCACACCTAATGTCTCAACTAAACATATCACATTTTCAGGAGACTACACTGGTGTATCATCTGCCAATGGAGGACTGCTTAGAACATGGGCATGAGGGATATTGATCCCTTTCATATATACAATCTTAAATATTCTCTCCCCAAAGAAATTTGTTGAAGTGGGTGACACGAAAAATTACCGCAGCAGCCTCTGTCTCTACTTGAGCATAATTACGTTTGGTGGTTAAAGTTTTTGAGGCAAAGCCCACTGGGCGCTCTTCCCCTGAAGTGAAAATGTGAGACAGAACTGTCTCAGCCCCGAACTGAGAGGCATCACAAGTTAGTCTAATGGGTAACTTAAGGGAATGAGGAATAAGCATCAGGCTACTACTACTGAGGGCTGTCTTTAATTTCGCAAAAGCTTCCTTTTGTTCTTTGCCCCAAAACCAAGGAAAATCTTTCTTCAATAGTTTTTTTAGGGGTTCCATAAAAGTAGATGCACCAGGGATAAATTTGTAATACAATTTTACAGCTCCTACAGCTCCTACTTAACTCAGACATATTTCAGGGTGGAGCCATATCCGCAATAGCCTTCACCTTAGATTCCTCAAAATGTAAATCATTGGAATCTAGCGCATGACCAAAAAATATGACTCTGTTGACAAAAAATTCACACTTAGGTATGTTTATGACATGTTATGTTGTGAAAATCACCCCAACATCTTTTTTAACTTAGAGGCACATTCAGACCTGTTTGCAGCAAACTTGTTTGCATATCATCAAGATATGCAAACAAGTTTGGAATACTCTGTAAGATTTTCTCAACAGTTTTATGGAAAATAGCTGGCGCAGAAGCCATCCCATAGAGCATTCTCTTCACCTTAAAACAACATGCCTACATGAGTGCTCAGAGTTAAGATTGTGATTCATTACCAACAGCTAATTGCAGATACGCCTGGCAAAGTCAATTTTACGGAATTACGGAAACACTCTCCTTGTAGTAAGGTAAAATCGTCTATCAGTGGTAGTGGGTAACGATCCAT
Organism: Platycnemis pennipes; assembly: GCA_933228895.1. Taxonomy (NCBI): domain Eukaryota; kingdom Metazoa; phylum Arthropoda; class Insecta; order Odonata; family Platycnemididae; genus Platycnemis; species Platycnemis pennipes. The sequence goes on from OW121846.1 coordinate 84,225,342, forward strand.
GCTCAGACAACGTTTCACAGAACAACTTTAGCGTGAGTGAAATGGGTCTGTAGTTAATAGGTTCTTCCCTATCACCGCTTTCAAAAATAGGTGTAATGTTAGCTACTTTCCAATCCTTGGGTACTGTGTGGTTCTTTAGTATTTTATTGAATATTATTTCTAGATAGGGGGCTATTTCAGAAGCTAATGTTTTATATACTCTGGAAGGAATTTGGTCGGGACCTGGTAATTTGTTTTTACTAATGTTTTTTAACTGCTGCTCTATTCCTCGACGTGAAATTTTTATTTCGGGCATTTGCTCACTGAATGTGTTCGGCGGTGGTTCCAATGCGTTGTGTGACGATGAGTTGAATACGCTTAGGAAGGTGTTTAATGAATTTACTTTTTCTAAACTGCTGGTGACTGAATTCCTTTATCGTTTTTAAGTGTGTGCACTGTGGACCTATTTCCCTGAAGCTCTCTCACATATGACCAAAACGCCTTGGGATTGCTATCTAAATATTCTCCTAACATGTTGCTCTTGAAATGTCATAACGCTTGGCGACATGATTTCCTTGCTAATGCTCTCGATTTTTTATAGTTTTGAACTAACTCATTTTTTTCCTCTACCGAAGGACCCCGTCCTGCATTTTTCATCCTAACGTGGCATACCCTTTGTCGCTGTAGTGATTTCCTAACCTCCGCGTTATACCACCTTGGCTCTGTATTATCACTTATGAATTTACTTGGTATGTATTTATGAACTGCGTTACGGGTGACCTCAAGAAATTCTCTCAATGAATCCTCTGTATCTAATCCTTTGCTTTGTTCGCTAAATACATCAAACGATTCCATTAATTCTTCTTTCACACCGTCGTAATTAGCCTTGCCAAATAAGTGTACCCTCCTCCTTGGTTTATAATGTCTTTCAACGCCTACAATAAATTTCGCATGCACCATTTTATGATCACTAATTCCTGTGTCTGTAACTGTATTTACAACTACTTCGTTATATTTGTTGCTAATAAATATAGAATGTTGTTTCCCCTGGTCGGTTCTTTTACTAGCTTTTGTAAAGAATGTGACGTAAACGTGTTCAACAGTGATTCGCATTATCCTTACCTCCTGTTATAAAACTACACGTATTCCAGTCTATTGAAGGGAGATTGAAGTCTCCGACTGCTATTATTCCTCTATCATTGTTCCGAAAAATTAATGTACCTATCTCTGACTCTAGTTCCATTATAGAATTGACGTCTGCATCCGATGGCCTGTAATATTCACCTACGCTCATTTAGCTGTTTAGGCGCAGAAGGTAGATTGAGATGCTCTCGACACTTTGATCAAATATTCCTAGACTCATCTTAAGAAAATTGACGTGAAGATAAAGAATGTCAAGTACCGCAGGTGCGGTCGACCGATCAGTTTTTCGAAAACTCACGGAACAGTTTCTCAACCATACGTCACATAACCCACGACATTATCGGAATCCCAGTTATCCCAATCTTGTCGCCAATTTTGTTGTATCGCAGGAAAACACGGGAGTCCAATACACGCAAACTTCTTTAATATCTATCTGTTAACGATAAAAGACATGGCGCATTCCCGCCAAAAACCGGCACAAAAACGTCCTTGTTGCCTTGCGTATCTCTTTTATTTTCAGACCAGGGCTACCACCCTGGATACAACAGCCGGTAAATTTTGAGTTGTTTTCGTAGCTTGAAGAGGCGTTGCATGCTTCAGCCCTTGCACTTGAAGACTGGCCAACCATCAAAGTTTGTCCAAGTGATTATCATTCGGTAGCCTTGTAAATATGAGAATAAATTCCTCCAAAAAGTAGTATTTTATATTACACCTTTTACGTGGTCGCACGTCAGTTTATAACCAGGAGATGCTAGAAGTCGTTAGAGTTGTCAGAGCCTACGTGTCGGTTTGCGCAATAAATCGTTGCCTTAAGCCCCTCTTACTGTAGCAATTAATTCTGGATGTTGGGAAATATTAGTGTATGCAATACACTTTATGGCTCCTTTCCTCAACGCAGTTAGTTTATACGCTCGTGGATGAATCTTTTGACTTAAGGTGATTTGACTCGTAATTTGCAATTTTCCCCAGAGCAATGAATATTTGGATTGCATCTGTTTGATCAGCACTTAGTACGCCAAACAAGTTACAACTGTGGTTTTATCTAGCCTTTGTTCTATGCTTCATTTTTGCCTCTGAAAATGTGTTGAACAAGAATATCGTTAAACATTTACTGATATGCTAGCGAAATTTGTGCTTTATTCAGCTGGGGCATTCATTGCCAGGTCCTGCGGTGGCCCTCCTCGAATGCGGAATGCCCTCCTCAAAAGTTGTCGAGTGATAGAAACGGTGGTGTAATAAGCTCGATGTACCTGTTGTCGTCATCAATGGCTACAACTTTTTTCTGACCTATTTTTTCTTTTTTAATCGGTGTTTTAGAGAGGACTGTAGGCTTTATAAACCCATTTCATTTATATCCTTTGATTCGCGCGATATTTGCAGCCTATGTTAGATCAAAAGCGGCGATTGAAAATAGCTTCCTGCTCCGATGCAAGTTCTGTTTAAAGGTCTGGACACGCAGACGCACACGCATGTTTAAAGGTCTACACCCCCTCCCCTATCGTTAGTAAGGAGTGTGAGAAGGAGTGTCTTTGCGTGGAATGTTGCAAGGCGTCCAACAGCGTGAGACGGGCCGTCGCTGAAAGCGAGCGTCATATTGTAACCTTGATGCGTCTACCTCTGGTTGATGATTCCAAGAATATGAAGGGTCGCTCAGTCGGGAAGAGTGACGCAGGGAAATGGTATTGGTTGGGGGATTCTCTTCCAGCATAGATGTTTCCAGCGTTGGTTGATATAGGGCCGAACGTTCCCTCATTAGCGGTAGATAGGATTTGAGATGCTGTAACTGCCAAGTTATAACGCAATGTCTAACCTTCCTTAAGTTATAACGCAATGTCTAGCCTTCCTTAATTCGAAGCCTTAATCCCAACGCTAATTTCCTAGCCGGGATTCTAATCTCTCCGGGACTCTCGGATTGTTGAGACGGTGTTCTGCCAATGAAATTTAAAAATAATTAAAATCTTTAAAGTTATCTGAAGACGAGGCATACAGCTACTGTGTTCATGAGCTTCATCAGCGAATGGTATTTTAGGAAATGGGTAATTACGGAGGAATGCGGATGGGATGAATCCTTAGCAGGTAGCCTTCGGTATTGGGTTATCCTATAGGTGGCTGAAACTATATCTAATTTGTATGTAGGCTTTTACTTTCGTTGACATTTGGCAATTACTTTCTTACACGTCCTTAGGTATTCTAAATGTGTGTAAGAGTAGATTTTCTCAAAAAATTAAATGTATTACGTGACAGCTTGTGGAAAACAAGGATTGATCAATCAGTGTTATACCCGAAGATTGGTTTTTTTAGCTCAGCCCGTACAGCCAAGCCATTGGCGTGTGAAATTTACACATTCAAAGAAGTGGGGGCAATTCCTTTCCCTGCGCCATCTGCAATTTCCTACGAAGTTCTGACGTACGGAAAGTAGAATCGCGAGGTGGGGGTGTCCAGAAAGCTTCTGTTCGGGATTTGAACCCGGACCTTCCCTTCTGTAGCCCAGAGCTCTACCCAATGGCAACCACGCCCCCCCCCCAAGGATAAAATCTTTGGAAATTTTACAATGTGTATTACTTTGAAAATGATATCGATAAATTATCTGACGGGTTTTGTAGAAAACGGAGGTATGTATGTAAATTTAATCCAAGAATCTTTACAGCGCGCGCGCGCGATACTGTTATTGCAATTCTAGCATGCAAATCATCCTCTTTAAGGTGGTGGAAGAAAATTTCTGTCAAACCTTAATGTTTATTTCAAATTGGCGTCCTGCTTACTTTTCGCTCAGACTCATTCAAAGCCTAACGTTAATCGTAATGTCGAATTTCACGTGGAATCTTCGTAGTCAGAACAGCGCTCGATGGCGCATACTTTCGGAATGTTATTCTTGCGTCGTTAGACGCTGACATAAATATTCTACGGTGGCGGCCCGTGTTCGCTAGAGTGTAGTTGAACTGCTCGAGTTAATACATCGGTAGCGTCGGCTGATGTGGGTCATTCGATTTGTGTATTATCTCTTTTTCGCAGTCTAAACTGGAATTTGCCTTCGTTTCACGTAATTCGGTGCGTACCGCGAGTTGGCTCCAAAAATAGAACATTCAGCTGATATTCGATAAAATTGTGCCCTGCGATTGAACTGCATGGTAGTAAAAAAATGTTGATTTTAAATTATGTCCTGAAAAATAAATGTATCTCCAATTAGCGTCGTAAGTATTGATTACTTAGTACACATTACTTTGTATTTCACTCTTTGAATCAATGCTTGCAAATTGCTTTGTCGAACGTTAAGGGAGATAGAGAATGATATGAAAGAGTGAAAAGCCTTGAGGGCGTCAGGTTTTGGCGTTTGAAGTTCATTTGTGAGCCCTTTATGCCTGCGTCACTGGCTACGTTACATAACGTAAACAGTATATGACATTGATTACTTAAATCAGGGGAGATGAAATGAGCTCTTTCCATACGCTGAAAATATCTAAATCACATGTCACGACCACGTCCCAGTTCCAAATACCTGAATGATGATTTCCACTCAGTAGTCAGCAAAAAATACATCTAACGGTGTATCTCATGACAGATTTGCTCAAAGGGGGGCTAATATATTATTGAAATTCTCCTACCTTTTGAAATGCTCCTATCTTCTTTTTAAGCCGTGGAAGTAATCTTGTATCCTAATCTTGTCTAGTGTCCTCCATTTATGCTATATACGTGCCCAATGTGAAACATAATTTTCAATTGTACTGCCTTGGTAGTCATCTCATCAGTCCCTATATTTTCTCTGGCTCCGTCCCCGTTTCCTCACAAGGAATTCGTTTTATTCCTTCCATTGAGAGCAAACTTGGAAGTAGGTACTCATAGAAATGACGGAATCATCATAAGTAGTCGCTCAAAGCAGGAGTTTCTCGATCCTCTTAAAATAGTGTTGATGTTTCTTATGTTGAATTAGTTATTTTTTTCTGGTCGGCCCAAGTATTACAGTTTGTCTTATTGCTGGCATGCGCTCTGAGAGGCATGCAACTAGAGCGCTTTTTACGGTCTTACAAAAACAATGAAGGATGATAATTGGTCACGGTTTTTGTCCATTCTTTCGCTTGAAATGGCAGAAAGGCTCATTTCTCTCCTTCCATATCAGGTCGTACGACGCATTAGCCAATGGCCACCGTGTAGCTATTTCGCAAAATAAATTTAGGCAACTCGAGTTTGGAGAACCGAATTATTATGCTATAAATATTATTAGTATACAATTTTAGTTCGTTCGATTGCACGGTTTTTTTATCGCTCTATTTACCCGCTGCCAAAATTTTGTTTTATGAATGGCATGGCCATTTTTGCGGTCGATTAGGCACGGCAATGGTCAAAGATAATAAATGGTGCTCACCTTTTATTTTGAAGTTAGTCTGTAAAACTTTGTGGAACAGTTATTCTTTATTTTTCATCGTAAAGTCCCTTGTTTCCGTGTCTAATCAAGATCCGGCTAAGAGAAATTAGTTCTAGAGCATTTTTTGACATCGTTTTATATAAAAGTTGATCTTTCCAAATCTCTCCATTCACTTTTCGTACGTGTCAATTACACTTATTGAGAGGAACTAGACGTCAATATGTTTGACCTTCCATTTTTATGCCCTTTGGATCATATCAATAACCAAGGAACTGGATTCATTTCTAACCTCCTAATAGGGAGGCTCAGAATAATTGACCTTCGTTCTTTACTCAGAATGTCAGACAATTGGTTATTCTGCCCTGAAAGTGAAAGTTCTGCGTGATAATGGCTGCAGTTTTTACAAAGTCCTCGGGAAGCAAGATACTCCTTTGGGTTTTCCTTCGGCCAATCGGCACAAGTTGTAATCGGTAAGCTGTGAGAATATTTGTTGACAGTATAAAAAAGACTTAAGACTTATATAATATATTTTACGCAATCCTAGGATGCACGTTTAAAGTCAATATCGTAATTATCGATTGTGGTATTTGAATTGACCCCTGAGTTATGGAGATTCAGGCGTAAGGAGCCATTTTCTCTTACCTCTTCATTTTGATCGTCTTCCTAAGTCATTTCCGCCGTCATTAGTGGAACCTCGAGGATCCGGAAATGGTTTTAGCGTGAGAAGGGGACCTGCGATGTCGATCATGATAAAAGATAAACTTTCTCTAAACATTTTGATCGCACGATTGACAGTGAGTAGCTAGGGAAAGAAAATGAATTTAAGGAGGAACCCCGAAGACATACTCACAAGGAAAGGGAAGTGGATGAAGATGCTAAAGAATATCTTCATTCATCGAAGTTGGACCCGGCCTATTGAGAGTCATCGAAGTACTAGCCATAACTGGGGATGAAGGCAACTTGGGACTTGGTCAGAGTATAGATTTTTGCTACCATTGCGGCTCTAATCTGATTTCTCCGTTTAGAGGTTCTATATTCGTGATGTGACATTAATGATAGATAGCGCATTATGTGTGAATGTGAATAGAATTGAAATAATTAGGAATACACAGTCAACCTGCGTTTTCGAATTTCATAAAACGTTTGTATTTGAAGAGTCATGAGGAACACTGTGAAAAGGTGGTATGTTTTTACCCTGAATTCACACTTTTTTCTTGAGAAATTTAGCTGCTCAGAAGGCTTTGCATTTAGTTCTTGGTTTATTCCTCCAAATTATTTGGGATTAATTGCCCATCTCCATCAACAATTCTGTACCACTAGTGCGTCTCATGTGTGCATATTTTGCCAGAAATGTAGTGATAGGCTTGTTTTGGAAGGAAACCTGTGTTTTTCTCTTAATTTAAGTGGTAGTCCGTCTTACCTGCACGGCGATGGCGTAAATCATATTAACATCTTTTGTAAAATCTGTTTTTCATCCGATAATATCATGAGATATGCTTCACATATTTTCTTTAAATCCCACTTCCGAATTTATTGCCCGCGTCCGCCCCGCTTCACGTCCATTCTTCACGAACTTGGACTCGCTTTCACGTGATACAGGAATTAGAGCAGCTAGACCACATCACGAATTTTTGGTGGAATTTAATCCAGGCCAGAATGGCGAAATTGCTTCTTCTTAATGGCACGCCTATGTTAGGGATAAAATCCCTCTTCAGTCTCATGCAAATCCAGCGATACCGCTATCTATAAATATTGTAGATTGTTTGCTGTGGGCACGGATGTGTTCTTTTGAAACTGACCTTTGTCCCATTTATGACTTAGTTCCTTTGCGATGGAATGGAAAATGGAAATCAATAAAGAGGTGTGAAGAGGAAGGGGAAATACTTGGATTCCTTCAGATAGCGCATCTTGACGCATTCCTCCCCTCCCTCGGTGCTCTGTCTTTGTTTGGCGTGCTTTCGTAGTTTGAAGTGAGAATCATGAAGGCTCCACAGTCATTTCTTTTACAACTTTTACGTCTAAACGTCTTCTCTATACCCGACTTGAACTCAATTTCATGTGTTCCAATGGTTCTCCATTCTCCGCTTTGTGAGCATTTGTCATCGTACGATTATGTAGCTATATTTGAACCATTTTTGCGTGCGTTGACTCATTGCGTAATACGTAAAGGTAAATTCGATGGTTTCAGGCTCTACTCGGCGAAATGTCAATATTAATAGGAAAGAAAAGACAATCCTTAGTGGATTTCACGCGAGTTAATTAAAATGCGATTGGTTTAGTCAAGGATTCGACATCTTCAGGTGCTGGAGATGTGGACTCGTGTGAAATATGTAAGTTTATTAAAATATGTAGTTTGACTGCGAATTGGCAATTTTGGTAGGCTTAATGTTTATATATTATTCATTTTTTATTATTTTTATTTTATTAAGATTTATGTATTCGTATATTTCCCGATTTTAAATATTACCTTTTCAGAAAGTAGAGTGTATGTGTGAGGAGATGATGTTCTATCGATATTGCAATGGTGCATATTGAGATACTGGAGTTTTTGTTCCCGTCGATCCTAGAAATTCCTTCGGAAATTGTCATCGTCAAGCATTGTGGTATCCATCTTGCGCCGTGCTTACGGTATGCTTACAATACGGAGAGCTCCTCTCCTTCGAGAAAGGTGGTAGTGGCCACTGAAATATCAGAAAACTATCTTTGTGAGTGTCTTTTATTTATGTCCTTTATACTTTTGTCACGCCTGTAACCAGCTTTATTGTTATTTGTATCTCGCACTGCGAATTTCCTGTGAACATTAATATAATATCTTGAATGCTGTAAATCCCATACTACACTTGTGTACGCTGCATCTAATTAAAAGAGGCCGTGTTTTCTTTCGTAAATAATGAGATGAGCCAGCTAAAGGGATGTTTTACTTGCTTTGTTCATCCGTCCCCACGGTTGATCCTCAATTAAAGGGCACATCGTGCGGATGCTGGCGTTCGTGTACAACTGAAGCTATAATGACGTGTAAGATGATTCCTTTAGCGCCTGGCTTCAAAGTATGGAGGCCTTCCTGACTTGGCCTTTATATTACTGGTTAATTAGCTCGTACCATTCAATGGTAATGCTCTCTCCATGGATTCGTGAACTAGGTGTTACTGTTACTATTTACTAAAGCACGATAATATATGTACTCCTATCACGAAGTCTTCTTCAATACGGTCTACAGTGATAAAGGCCATTCGTTCCTTTTGTATTTTTTACCTTATGAAAATTGCATGAGTAAGGTAAGTACTAAGTGGTTTAGTGACTGACTATTTTGTTCTTTTTCTAATTCCTCTCATTACGTCAAGGTCATTCTTGATGTACCGAAAAGCTCTAGAGGAGTATGCCATGTAGGCTGTGTTACTTTTCCCATCTCAATACACCTGGATAATTGAATGGATCCAATTACCGCAATTCTTACAATTTTGTTCACGATTTTCTCGGGGACAATCACTTATTTCACTGTTGAGAGTTACTTAACAGTGGCCAATGATTTTTCTACTCCAGAGAAAAATGAATGGCAAAAATGTTGAACTTTCCATCTAAATAACGCTTAACGAGTATCCATAAGTATTTTTCAGAATAGCTAATACCCATGGTAAGAGTATAGATTGTCGTTTCAAATTTTTCTATGGCGTCGTTGCACTAATGTTTTACCTATATTATGTTTTTGATGACTATTTCTTCACGTTGCGATGAGTTACAACATTATCTTTAATGTGGTCCAAAATGAAATTCGTGTGTAATTACAACGTCGAATTGTTTGAATAATTCAAGTCTATTTCCATAAATTTTTCCTTAACCCGTTGCTCTAATTTTCCACTAATAATATGGGAATGACCTGGAAAGTATGAGATGATGTTCTTGCGGAACTTCGCCCTCCTTATTGAAGCTTTACGGACGGGGGGTCATCACCCAGTATCCACCTTAACCGTCGGGGGAATGATTCTCGTTGCAAAATCGATGCTTAATGCTTGGCTCTCAGGATTATAGAATCCGTTGCATGATTTTTCTGCTCTCACATGTGCTGCAAATGAATTTCTATTTTTACATACCTGCTCTATGAGAACCCCCAGTCCCCTAATGGCATTCGAGGGTGCCCATGCGGCGAGCAAGGGCACAAAATTCTCATCGTTCTCATTACCAACCTACTTCTGGCATAACGTGGCAACCTACTCGTGGATAACAGTTTTTGAAGGCAAGTATCTAAAGAGTGTATATTATCTCTGATACCTGGGATGGCCGCGGTACAGTGTCTTAACAGCCAAAAGGTTGTCAGGATACTATACTTTAGAATCCCATTTAGCCTGATTATATCTATGCTCGTCTTCGCCTTAAGTTTACGGTGAAGTTAGGTTGGGTGGTGCGATATAATCTAAGCAATTGGGACACCGGAAAATGTAATTTATTACTACTAGGTACTTCCGGAGGCTTAATAAGCTGTTTTTCCTCGTCAGTTATTGTGAAACCAAATGTTAGTTATGTATTCATTATCGTTTAATTAACCGTGGAGGTAGATATTATCACGGGAAATACTTAACAGAGTTATCGGCACAAGTACATGCTAGAAAACTAATCCATCATTTTTCGGTGGTTGATGTCACTGGCCTCCCGTTGTTGTTCGTTGTCCTACCTCTTTAGCTGTTACCTTCCTCCTTTCTGGTAGTCCAATATCATTCAGCTAGCAGCCTTATATCTATTCTGTATGATAATGGCTTGCGTAGAATTTCATGTGTACATTCATGATAATTACTTATCATATATTCCTATTGCTCCTTTTATGTTTTTATAATCTCTCTCGCCTCATCATTAATTCACCATCGCTCTCAGATTCTGTTGGGAAAATATCCTTAATTGCTCTAAAAATTTTTTAAATGTATGGCTGTGTGTTTTCCTCCCAAAAAAATATCACACGCAATGGCGGCTAGGTCATTTTATCTGCAGTTTCTGAATATGGATGCTAAAGAACAAATAATATTTATAATTGAAACGTACTTGATGCATATTTATTTCAGTGGTACGTACCCGCGCTAACACGGTGCATTGGGCTTCGGTTCCATCGAACTGGGCTTGCTTTTCTTTTCTAGAGTAACCCTTTACGCTATAAAATTCAATGCTTTTTGGATGGCCTTATACATTGGCATTTTTGTAGTCGGAGATGCAGCAGTCAATCATCTACAGACATTCGAACACTCACTTCGGTATTGAGGAAATCATTGGAACATCTATTCTGTCGTGTTGCACCAGATTCTTTCATTTCCATACCTCCGCCGCTCCTACGTGTCTACGATTTTCTCGTTTTGTTATGAAGCTAACTGAAGTTTGGATGAGAGCGTGGGATTCGTTGGCGCGGAAAATTGGAGACCGAGGTGGGGGAATAGAGATGTTATAGTCTACTGATGTGAATTCGCTCTAAGTCCATGACACGTCTTCGATGGGTTGAACAAAGGTCAGGATCGTGGTTTGTGTCTTTCGTGACACCACCGTTGACGGCAGCGGGATCCTATGTGAATAAAGAAATGCCAGGTACGGTCGGTATGGAAACCGAGGACTGCATCAGTTTTATGATTTGTCCCACCAGTTTCCTTCATGCCCGTCGGCATTTACCACTGAAACGATATATTATTTTAGACAGTTTTGTAGCGTGCTCTATAAGACTTTAATTTCTTTAAGCATTTAAAGCAGCCTCAATATAAAAGTTTTGGCATCTCGCGTGCAGAAAACCCTCGTGACACAGTTTATAGTTGGTTGAACCCGCTTAACCTAAATCTGTTGAAGAGGAAGGTGTGGAATGTTAGAGTAGGTACTGCTTACCGGTAAAATGCCAAGTGTGTCCCGATGGCTTAAGAGCTAGTATATATATTTGATCCCTGTATTCAGCGAAAAATGTTCGCTCGCTGCGCAACTGAACTTGTAGGTCATTGATGGGGAAGAGGAATTGGTGAAGGTTATTTGATCACAGTGTAAAATCTTTTTCATTCGCAATAATAGCTAAGTACTGGAAATATTTTGCTTCGCTTTCTTCTATAGTTTCTGCAATTTAAAAATCATTAACTCTGATATCGTGCGATGAGAAAAAGCATAGGAGTTTCTCAGATCGTTTCATCACGTCGGACTTCGAATTATTAGCGTAAAGAAGAGAACACCATTTAGATAAAGTTAAACTCATGAAAATAAAAATGACTTGGTATAATCCACACCAAGTGTGGAATATACCAAGTTATTTTTATTTTCATGATGCTTTCATTCCACAAAGTAACTAACACCTGAGAGTATTTCTTCGAAAGTTAAACTCGATTTTTTTTCTCTATCTCTTGCTTTCATATTTTGCTACCTAATGTTGTCACCATCGGAATCGGGGCAGAGTTCGTGGCGCTGAGTTTGTGCTTTGATTATGTACTTGTTTTGACAAAATTTTTCATTTCTTTCCCGAAGGTTGTTTGCTTTCTTATTACGCAAGTGTGTCATCATCATAAGGCAACAATCTTTCGATTGGTTCCACAAAGCTCTCCACTCGTTTCCCTTATTCTTCTCATATTAATCTTCTCATATTTAAATTATTATTCTCCTCCATATGCTTCACTGCTTGCTCTATATATCTCATGCGAGGCCTGCCTGTCCGTTGCGTTCTTCCTGTTCACTTTTTCCTGAACGATTGTCTACATCAGGCCATCGCGTCTCAAGACATGGCCGATTAAGGCATCCCGTCTTCTTCCGATTTCCTTCTTCTCCCACTCTTCTCAGGACTTCTTCGTCAGCACTGCATTAAACTCAGCCTTGACTTCTCTGTTGCTGTTATCGTCCATGCTTTACAGCCATAAAGAATCATGCTCCAAATGCATGTGATGAGTTGTTTCCATCCTTCCACGCTCGCATTTCCAGCTTTGAGTAGACTCTTCTTTCAATAGAATGCCCTCTTCTCCTGAGCTATTCCTCTTTTTCCTTCTTACTTCTTCCGTCGCTTGTTACTCGGCCTCCCAGATAGCTACACTCCCTCACCTTTTCTAGCTGATTTCCATGAGGATTCCATTAACATTGGGCCTCTTCTCTTATACTGTACGGTTTTTGTTTTACTTTTATTTATCTTAAGGTGTTATCTCGCCAATGGCTTATCCATTAAATATCTTTCTGACTCTGCGTCTTCCGTTATATCATCACAGAATCGCAGCGTGCGGATTTCACCCCCCCCCCTGGATATTCACTCACAATGCCTTTTCTTTGATTTCATTGATGGATTTCTTGACTCAAACATTAAAAATCACGGGAGACAATGCACAGCCTTGTCTCATTCCTTTCTTATTCTTCTTCTTCAATACTGGGTCCATACTTAAACACAGCTACTTTGTTTTTATATAAACTGTAGATAAATTCATTGTATGAGGCTCACATTCATTTCGAAATTCTATGCATTGAATTCCAATCCGTGTTGTCACATGCCTTCTCCACATCCTTAAACGCAATGAATGTCGGTTTGTACTTCTCCATTCTCTTCTCTATAGTAGCCCTAGGGCTAAAATCCAAATGCCTATCTTGAGTCCAACTCTCCTTCCTTGAGTCCTTGCTTTTCCTGATTCAAAATTTTCCCTCGTTCAGGAACTTTCTGCTTTTTCTATACTTCTGTTGATAATTCTTGTCATTATTTTCGAAGCATGTGTCGTCTTTACGACTTTCACTGTTCTCAGCTCTCTTCTTTTTGGGAATAGGGATAGTGATGTCACTCTCAAAGCCCTTGGGTATCTTTCCTTTTGAGTAAATGTCGCAGATTATATTGTACAGCTAGGTATTCTCTCTTACATTTTTAATTAGCTAGGCAAGAATATCATTCGGAATCCTTATTCATCCGTAAGTGTAGTAGTTTTTAACATGAAGTTATCTATGCCATGTTAATTTTCACATAAATTATTTCATTTTTTGGGCACTAGTTTGGTGACACTACGGATTCCAGTTCATCCAGCTACTTACAATCAGTAAGTTACTACTGCATGCGCGTTGTTCAAAAACGACTTATGGATTCTGTGTGGTTATTAATAGCAGGAATGCATAGAAAACCTGAAAGAAACTTCCATGCATGTTTTCTACCCTTAGGGAGGGCTTACGGTTGGTTTTGAGCGCGCGCTTTCCACGCCTCATTCATCGTTGCTGAAGAATGGAATGGGGGAAGAAGGGTTTGTGGGGTTGGGGAGAGTTAGTTGTCGTTTTAATTGCCGAAATGCCCCTTGCCGCGAGGCTTGACCGATACCGCCGGGAGCGGGCAAGGTGGGTGGGGACGGCGGCGCCTCGTATTGAAGCCCTCTCCCGCTCCACCGAGCGCGCTGGAGGGCGGGCGGCTGTCGCAGGCGCTGGTATGAGTTCGACTCGCCTGCTGGCAGGCTATCTCCCACGCTGAGCGCCATAAACCTGGTTTGTCAATTATCAGAGACCCTCTGGGGAGGAGCCTCCCGGCTGGGAGGCCGATAGGGCTGGGGTTTTCTGCGCGCAGGACACGCGTTTGGCTTGTCCTGGATGCCACAGGAGCAGTGCGACACGTTGGCTCCAAAGGACGGGCGGGTGGGCGAAGGGATTCCTTTTCCGAGAAATTTCCGTGGTCGTCTCGTCCTTTTTGTCCTCCGCGTGCGCCGTGGCTGGCTTTTCTGGCTCCCCGACCTTCTGTCACCCTTCAGGGGACATGGACTCTCGCGGTTTCGGTGAGAAGAATGCGTCTGCTCCCTGGAAACTGCGCCTTAAAGAAGGGCACAGTTTTCCCGTAAGTTTTAACGGATTGATGAGAGCATAAGGTCTGGCAGGGTAAATATGTTATGAGTGACGAAACTGATCGTTGAGGATTCACTTTCAGTCTTTTCCCGAGTGGCAGTCTATTGCGGTACTTATTTTAAATCGTGAAGACAGTTAACAATGCGATGTGTTAATCTGCCTTGCAATTAGAGTTGCACCGTAGTAATTCATGTGCCACAAACTCGTGGTGAGCTTAATTAAGGGAATGGTTCGTTAACAGGTGGGTTGTAAGCTATGTTGGATGACCCCAAGCAATGTTTTCTTGTTCTTCGGAGTGTGCAGAAACGTGTCTGTGAAATAAAACCTCATTTTCTCTCCGAGGTTTACGGCTGTCATCACCATTTTGCATTAGACCTCAGACACCGTAGACCTAAACTTCTGGGGATAAAATTCTTAATCCATCCTCTTCCGCGCTTGTTGCACATTCTTTCTCTTATGAGAGCCTCAGCCGACACCATACCTTGCCCCGATTCATTTTTCTCTCATCGTCGAGTTATTCGTTCTCCGTCTCCTGCAAAGGGCGTTGAATTCATTCCGTTTATATTCATAAATGTGTTTGTGGCGTGCTGTATTTTTAATAGGACTATTTTTGGTGGAATTTTGTTGTATTAGTTTTAACTAAACGTAATAATACGATGGAATCTTTCTTTAAATGTCCTTATTGCAGTTTGGGATGAAGATTATAGCTATGAAAATGCTGCTGGAGAAAGAAGTCGTTATTTTTCTTACTTAGGGGGCCAGGGCGTTCGATGGGGAAAATAAGTTATGAATTAATATTTTCGAATTGATACAAATGCCTCAGATTGTCATTCGTGGGAAAAGATTTTGATGCGCGAAATATTTTATGGAAATTATTCGAGTAATACGGAGAAGCAAAAGTCTTCGGAAGAAATCAAAATGGTAATGAGTATGAGGTATCTAAAGCTTTTATGAACCCATTGAAAAGTCGGTGATGATTTGGTAAAATGCATAAGGTGCTCTTAACTTTGATATCCATGGACCGAACGGGCCATCATTTCTTTTGCATTTCTTGATTAATGATAATAATTGCCATCTTCTATTTTAGTCCTTGCTCCATAGACCATGACTACTAATGAGGTATCGATGACCTTATATCATGGAAAGAGGAAGATGTTTCTCCTTTGTTTTGAAATGTTTGACATTAAATTGAAATTATTTATATTACACAGTGGCAAAACTCATCATCTTAATCGCTTTAAAAAAGGACTTAATTTTCTGCAAAATGCAGTTAGTCTAGTGTAAGCTTCTATTTTAAGTTCATGAAATCAGCAATGTGCTAAAACTAGCCCAACCGTTTTCCATGAATGCATGCAGATGAGTATTTGGACATTGTTTTCATAAGGTGATTTTGCCTTACTTTTTCTATGAACGTGAATCGTTTTATATCATCTTGTTCATTTCTTGTGAATGCTAAAATGGTTGACGTTTGTTTGATGGAAAATCCCGTTTATTTGAATATTGCTCAGCAAATAAAAATATCCGAGTAGATTGTTGGAGCCGATTGGAGAAGATAAGTTGCTGATGTTACTGTAAAGGTTTATTGCTTGCTTTCATTCAATACTTATTTATATGCAAAAACAAATCGTATTAACTTTAATGTAAACCTTTGGCTTACTTTTCTTATTACTTGTTGTATTATCATTCACCAGATATTTTATGACGAGTTATTTTATTCCGGTGCTCTGCGTTCGTTTATCCGCCGTTCCAGTACTTGTTATAAAATCTCTCCCTATCACTGTATATCGAGTTATCATATTTTCGTCATTTTTAAAAGTTTCGAAAACTTTTACTGCTAACTATAGGATTTAGCAAATTTCCTTTACGAATGATGGAAATTTTTTTATAATGCTGACCTTTATTACTTTTATTGAAGATGACAATATTTTAACCCATAAGCCATATTTTAACCCATAGCTATAGTTAACTACTTTTCACAGCCGTAATTTTAAAGTGATCACTGAGTGTCCCTGGAAACCTAATGATCAAAACTTCAACCATGTCGTCGTGTTACGGTTTGTGTCCGTAAACAGCATCAATGACATAGCACTGATTTCCTTCTTAGGGTTAAATCCCGTAACTTGCGTTTTGTGTTTTTCTGCATGGTCAATTATTATCATTTCTATACCACCTTGGAGCTCCAATCTCAACTCAAGTCAAGGATAGGTAGGTGCATACCAATTTGCCCGAAGCCAGTTTATCCAATGCGTCATGCACAATTTTACCATAAATAAGATCATCATTCTTAAAGGCTTGTTACATAAAACTTGCTACCAATCAGCTTCTAGGCTCTATCGGCGGTAAGTGGATCGGAGGATAGTCTCATACTTAACGTGAAAATAGCTCAGAAGGGTAGAGGTTATAATAGGTCAGTTTTCCTATTACTGCTTGTGAAATCATTTCCTTTTCTGAAGAATGTTCCAATCCAGTTTCCCAGGGGCGTACCCCGTAATTGAGATATAAATCTCTTTTGTCCTATCATTCATGTTACATATGTACATACCTCTTTAAATGTGTCATAGTTTTATTCCATGATTTCATATTACTGACTTTTCAATTTGTAAAATATTACACTGATATATATTTAACTAACTTTTCAGTGCATGTAAGTTTAACGAGGGGCTACGTAGACAAATAAACTATGTAGTCTGTCTCGACCCTATTAAAAATTCCACTGTTATTAATTTTTTCTGGCAACCACAGTGATCCAGGCTCCTGATGCCAGAGGAAACTTCGCGTCATTATTTCTGTGCATTAGGAATGATAATTTACGAGCAGCAACGTGAGGATACCTTATTCGAGGACTTTATCCATGTGGATAAGATTTATTTTGTTGACCGTTCGAGAGCTTTGTCAAATTCGTCATGGTCTTCCAACACTACTTGAACTGACCCAACCCGTATAGTTAGTTGCAAATAACCAAACCTCCAAGAAGCTCTTTAGCAACGGTCTTCATTAAGTAGTAAAACTACTTTGATTGTATTCTACAACCTCACAGAATGGAACGATTAAAACAAAAAAACAAAGAAAACATTCAAATCAGCTTCTTGAATTGAGAAATAATTGCATTATATTCCATTGACGTGAGTCAGCAGCAATACTCTGTATCCCCTCACAGTTTTTAATGATGTAAAATGACAATAAAGCTCATCATCATCGATCAACAATCCTAGGATTGGTTAGACGCAGCACTCTATGAGACACATTTTTCTATGAGCCAACCTCTTCATATTGACGTAGATCCTCTCTTTCACATCCTTCAAAACTTGCTCCATATACCTCATACGAGGCCTTGCTTTTCCATTCTTCCCGTTCACTTTTCCCTCGACGATTGTCTTCATCAGGCCATCGTGCCTTAAGATGTGGCCTATTAAGTTGTCCCGTCTTCGTTTTAAGGTTTTCAGTAGACATCTCTTGTTTCCAACTCTTCTTAAGACTTCGTTTGTCACTTGATAGATCCATTTTATCTTTATCATTCTTCTGTGGCACCACATTTCAAATGCTTCCAGCCTGGACTTCTCTGCTTCTGTTATTGTCCATGCTTCGCTGCCATATAGTAGAATGCTCCAGATGTATGTTCTAATGAAATGTTTCGTCACTTCCACGCTAGTTTTTGCAGCTGTAAGCAGAATCTTCTTCTGGTAAAATGCCCTTTACGCTTGGGAAATTCTGCTGGCAATTACTCTTTTACTTCATCTATCGCTGGTTACTCGGCTTCCCAGGCAACAGAACTCTTCCACCTCCTCGATTTTTTGTTTTCCTTGTTTAACATTGGTCCTGGCTTCCTTTCTCCTACTGCATGCCAATACCTTATTTTCCTTTTTATTGATATTCAGATGATATCTGGTCATTGTTTCCATATTTCCTAGTGTCTTCTTTGAATCTCCTTCTGTTTCTGCCATGACTGCTATGTCATCGGTGAATCGTAGCATGCTGATTTTTTCCCCGCGGGTATTCACTCCCGGAGACTTTTCTTTAACGTCTTGGATGGCTTTCTCGGTGTAGACTTTGAATAATTCGGGAGACAATGCATATCCTTACCTCACTCCTTTCTTTTGTTTGCTTCTGTACTGCTGGGTCCTGATTTGATTATGGCCACCTGGTTTTTATACAAGCTCTGAATAACTCTTCGGTCATTGTATGGCACTCCAATTTCTTTCAGAATGTTTAGCATCATGTTCCAATCCACGTTGTCAAATCCCTTCTCAAAATCTACAAATGCAACAAACGCCGGTAGATTCTTCTCTATTCTCTTCTCTCTAAGTAGCCTAAGGGCCAAAATCCTTCTCTTGTGCCCTTGTTTCTTCTGAACCCGAATTGGTCCTCATCCAGGAACTCCTCAGCTTTTCGCTCTATTCTTCTGTAGATGATTCTCGTCAACATCTTCGAGGCATGTGTCGTCAGGCTTATGGTCCTAAAATGTCCACAGTTCCCAGCCCTCTTCGTTTTGGCAATTGGGATGATGATGTTCTTCTCAAAGTCCGTGGGTATCTCTCCTGTAGAGTACATGTCGCAGATGGTTTTGTACAGCTGAGTAAATGTCTTTTCTCGGGCATTTTTAAATAGTTCGGCAGGAATATCATCTATTTCCGAAGCCTTATTTATCCTCAGATCCCTTACAGCTGCGTACAATTCTGATCTTAAAATTGGGGCTCCCAAATCATCCTTAACGGCTTCATTTTCCTCTTCGATTACTTCCGCTCTAAGATAGTTTCCATTGTACAACTCTTCCAAGTATTCCTTCCATCTGTGCACTTTACCCTCATGTTCAATTAGCAGTAATGCATTCTTGTCCCTGATGCTGTTACATCTTGCAGCCCGTTCCTTAAAGAGATTTCTCACCATCCTGTAGGCAACGTCCATATTCCTTTTGCGAGGTTGCTTTGTACATCTTCGTATAGATCCTTCATCCACATTTCCCTTGCTTTTCTCGCTTTACGATTTATTTCATTCCTGATTCTTTTGTAGCGAACTTGCCCTTCTTCAGTTTCCACATTATTATATTTTCTTCTCTCTTCAATCAATTCTAAGACTTCTTCTGGAATCAATGGCTTCTTCTTGACAACTTTTCTTCTCCCCAGAACTTCTTTTGCTGCTTCCTGTAGCCCGATTTTGATGTTCTCCCATCTCTTTTCCACTGATTTCACAGTCAAATCGTCCTCTATTTTGTTTACCACTGCCTTCTGAAAGGCCAGCCGTTGTTGAGGTTCCTTTAGTTTCTCTACTTGCAATGCGTTATTCATTGATTTATTCAATTTATTGAGTTTAAGTGGCATTTCATCATCACTAAGTTGTGGTCACTGTCGATATCTGCACCTTGGCAGCTTTTTGCAGTGAGGAGAAAATATGTATACAAATTGCAGTCTTTTCTGTAGGTATCAATCGTTTCTTTTATCTTCAAGGAAGTAAAAAATATTCTTTTTCCATAAGAATTATTCCTGTGCTTAGCACGCACATGTTGCCTTACTATGGATTACACTGCCATTCCTATACTGAGTAAAAATATACAGAATCATTCGTTGTTTGTTGCATTATCATATTGATGAGATACTTGGTATTATTACATCACCGGCAGCAGTTTCTATGATAGGAATTTTTAACGGACCAGAGACCACTTTTAAGTCAAAAGAAGGATGTAATTTCTCAGAATCATACTTTCGGTGACAAACACCTATTACGTCATTTGGATATAAAAGATCTCTTCTGACTGCGATGCCCGCCTCCAACGATCAACGATTCCAAGAGAAAGGTAATTTAAGGCTGTCGGAATTAAAAATACATTTTCAATGCTATTTCAACTCACTCAGGACCAGTTTCACCAACGACAGTGAAATTTCCTATTATCGCAGTTTACATTTTCTCCGTTAATATTATTATCTCGATAATCTCTTGCTTGCGTTCCACCACTGTTATTATTATCTCGGTTTTTTTAAACCGAGATTTCTCTGAGAATGTTTAGGTTGGTAAATTTCTCATACTCCTGACGTCAACAAAGAAATAAAAGCGCCTAACCGATTTGTAATTCAGCTGATTTAACTTCGTGCTTATTGTAACTAAAGGCATTTCCAATGGACCCATGAAGGACAAAATATTAACTAAACGTCCACGAAACATCTATATTATATTCTGCGTATATCTAGAAAACATCTGTAATCACTTTCAAAAATCGTCTATATGTTTATAAGATATTTCAAGCTCCGCTTTTCCTAATTCTACTAATCATCTCCTCTAAGATATCACTTATTGTCTTCACTGTTACGTTTAGGAGATAGAGAAATAAAATACTGGAATGAACTTAAATTACATTGCCTTTATTTATAGCGTCTCGAAAACGAACAGTAACTGCTATTATAGGTACCTTTCGATCACTTAAAACTTAGCATTTACTTCGTCGTTGTCATTGGTGTCAAGGTGAATTATCATGCGAATGAATTTAAGTGATGTCCTGAAATTGCTTCTGCTTAGGGCGTTTAACGCGGCGAATGATCTTTCGAATTAATTCCTTGAACCCCTGTTACGTGCAGAAAGGTAGGCATATCGATAGCACATATCGATTCACGGGTGATTTCCGACCAACGCAGCGGTATCGATGGTTTGTTTACGTTTGTTACGTCTTCTGCCTTGTTTAGAAGTGATGCGTGATATGTGAAATAAAGAATGGTGTATATTTAGTAATTATAATATTCGTTATACAAAGCTTTCTAGATATTGAGGTTTGAGTTCATCGGAAGTGAAGTAGAGCTATTAATAATGAATCGGTATAGTTTAATTTTCGCATCTACTGCTAGTGTCCATACAACGGTGGCAGCCACAATTCTTCCGGAGAAAGCTAAGAGAGAGGAGAAATAGAGGTCGAGGTACGTTAGGCGTGATTCAAACTAAAAATTTTATAGGAATGTGAGGCCTATCGTCATTTATTAAGAAAGACGCTGAAGCAATTTCGTACTGCATTAAATTCACCAGACGTGACTTTGAAAGATCGGACACGACGACGAGAGAAGCAATTTCGGTGACAAGAGATACTTGATCAACCTTAGGTATACATGTTTATAATTATATTGATATTTTACAATTCGATTCCGGCTGGCTGTCACGCTAAGATTTTATAGCGACGGGCAAATCGTTTCCATGACCGTATGC
This sequence comes from Platycnemis pennipes, assembly GCA_933228895.1. Lineage (NCBI taxonomy): Eukaryota > Metazoa > Arthropoda > Insecta > Odonata > Platycnemididae > Platycnemis > Platycnemis pennipes. Next base: position 84,246,787 of record OW121846.1, read on the forward strand.
GGCTATGACGTTCCCTGATTACTCAGCAAGAATTCATGAGGTTTATAAAATGTTTAATTATGGTTGAAGTGTGTTGGAGTGTCTATTGTGAGAAGTGTACTATTTACATTTAAATAAGAGTTTTAGAGGTTAGATACGTGCTATTTGCTTTTATTTATCCTTTTTATAACACCAACGTTTTCACGGACGACTCGTCTTCAGGGTGAGTGAAGTTGGTGTTATATTAATATTTAACCCGGTGGAAATCCCAAGAAGACCTCACCTGAATTGTTGCTAAGTGCTTTTCGTAGCGTTTATTAACTCGGGATAAATCAAATCTCAGGTTTTAGGTTCAAATAACATGCGCGTTCCTTAATCAACCTAGTAATTGCCTTAAATAACGATAATTGAACTCAAATGTCTCGACTAATATCTAAAAGTAGCTGACAAAATCGCCTGCGCGCCATGTTGCTTTTACAGTATTATCTCAGATAATAACCGTTCACCTCGCGAAAACGGCCGGTAAAAATATTAACCGAGATAATGCACCAAAACCGAGTTAATGGTCCTGGTGAAACAGAGAACATTAACTCGGTTAATCCCAAAATTAACCGAGTTAAAAAGATTATCTTCGTTGGTGAAACTGGCCCTCAATCGTCAACGGAGTTCTAGAAATTGAGAGCAAACCTTGCGACTCTTGTAATTTTGAAAGGAATATCTTTTAAACCCAGCTGACCTGGCGGTCGGGTGATGTTTGAGACAATAGCGTTTTTAATTTTTCGTGCTGATTATCTTAATACAATGCATTAATAACTCGGAGTTTTGTTTTAGCGGTAATAATATTGTTTGAAAACATTGATACAGTTGAATCATGAGCCATATGTTTAGGTAATGATTAGGGGTTATATATAATGAGACAGTGTGCGCAAAGTATTTGGGCGTCCAGTCGAAATCAATGAAGGTGGCTGGAATACATTTACTTTCGATAAGAGACTGGGGAGACTTTTTTGCGCTCTTCGTCAGTCTTGAGGTACATTTTGGGAGAATCCCTGAGAACGCCTTCCCTTTGAACTGTCAACCAACGTTCACTAAGAATCGAGTTACGTTACAGCGTGCGCGAAGGTCATCTAATGAAGATTTTGTATTGTTATAGAATTAACTTAGTAGCGTCCAGCAAGATCAATTCCGTGTGGATGTTTGAAAGGAATATTTCTTTTGCCCGAAACTAGGTGTTTGCATTCCTAGATAAAGAAATAAGACATAAGGATTAAGAGTTGTCAGATAGTGTAGGTGCTTGTTAATCTTTCGGAGTGTGTATTTCAGTGTTCGAACTCCCTACATATGATTACATTCCGATTTGTACATTCAGATTTTTTGCTTAATGCTATAAGAAAGTTAAATTAACCATTTTCAGCTATCTTTCCGTTAAAAAGTTTGTTATGTGTAGTGAGTGTTCGTGACCCACTTGACTCACGATTCAGCGTTGCTTTTCAGTTTGTAGACGCAATTGCCCTGCAAACACACCGTGAACCGTTGAGATCGTTGGTGTTGGAGTGTAAGCATATACTTTTAAAGGACGAGAAAGTTAATAAGGCGTATGGAAGCATTGATGAGTTGTGTAAAGCGAGGCGCTGGAAATCGTTCCAAGGTAGTCGCGTTGATTATGACGCATTTCCTTCCAATTAGATTAGCCATCAAACGTAAACGCGTACTCGATGATTTACGCGGGGTCACAACGAGGGGCTCCATAAATTGACTTTTGTGGGTTGATTAGAGGTGATAAAATGTTTTTCAGCATGGCGACAATTGCCTTCTGCTCCGCGCTTCTTATTCCTTCACCTGTGATATATTTGCCACTGAATTGCCACTTATTCCTGCAGTATAATGACGTTTTTTCAACTTTTTTTGCCTCTTGACTTTCACAGAGTTAATATTGCCTGCGTATTGGTATTTTTCTCTTGATTTCTTCGCCTGATTCACGTTTTCTCTTCCAGCTTCCCACGTTTAACTAATGAGTCAATCACTTGGGTGATGCTGTTCGTTCTCAAGAAAGGTAACTGTGATTTTTTGCTGAGAATCCGTCGGATCGATAGATGGTAATTATCCTAACATTCCTCGGCTTTGAGGTGACGTGCTTTATGCAGGAAAGATCATCTTGAGGGAAAAAGGCCGTGGATGTCATAACGCCCTCAGTTTCACCTCATAGAACAATAAAAGTATTTATAACCAATGGCAGAATGGAAACCTAGTACATATTTCCACAAAGTTAGTGCCAACACTCTTTGTATGATTCTAATTTCATCTCCGGTAATTTTAGTCAATCTAGATTAAATCTGCAACGTGTAATGTGTATTATCATGTTAAGGGAAGCTCTTTTTATGAAGCTGTCTTTTAGTGACATTAGTCTCTCAAAACTTAGTCTTTAAATAATATTATTATCACTAAAATTAGTACTAGTGCTAACATATCTCTTACAGGAATATGCTTTATAGTCTACTTCAAAAGGATTATACAGGAAAGAGCATCTTGAGGAAAAAAGTTCTCTAGAGTACTAGTACTTTCTCTACAGTAATACATGCGATTAAATTACTCATGTCGTATTAAATTCTCCTTACCTCATTCCAAATTCGCTCTATATTCGTAAAAATGGTTGGTTTTCAAAAATTACAGAACCCATTTGCGACCTAATTCGTAACAATCCTGTTTTCTTTTGTTGACCCGTGCATGAACGCATTAGTCACCGAATAACATGGCTTATTGACGCTTATTTTTGAAAAGGGATGTCATGGGTGCCAATTCACCTTTCCTCACCTTGCTGTACCAACTGAGGTTTTCGCCAATCCTTTATGTTGCAATTCTTCTTTGATCGCCGATCATTCGTGTAGTAGGCGCGTTGTTTGTTGGCAATGGAATTTATTTTCCACCCATAGTGACTTTTATTTCTCAATACCTCCCACTGAAAATCTCCGGCCTCCTCCCTACAACTACGAATGCTTCCTGCGTGGAGCCATGAAGTACGTACTGTTCAATCCAATTCATATACAGAGTGTCTGAATTCATGTTATCTCTGGTGCAATATTTGTTTGTGGGAGTGGTGCTTAAATATCCAGTGTGCGAGAACATTAACGCGAAGGAAAGCCGTCCACTTGACGTTGGAGTTTGACTCTGCATGTTCCTTGGTGACCTTTTACCTTTCCTCTCCACGCTATACCCGCGCTATCTCTTCCACCGCCGTGTCTTTGTGCGTCTGTTTCAAGTTCGCTAACAGGCGCACATCTAAACCAAACCACTTCGTGCGCCTGGGACTGTGGGAGAGGGAGGCTTGATTAGGAAAGTTTGTCTCCATTATATCCTACGGTATCAATGCGAAGTTGGAATAACACGGAGTTAAAAAGAATAATTGACATTCCCAATCATTGGGCATAAAGTCGTAGGTGATGGTAATTTCCTCAGTTTCTGACAAAGCACGTATCATTATCATACGATCTTGCCTTATAGGATCTTACATCGCATCCTTGCTAGGATGCTTCAAGGATGCATCGCGTCCTTGCTTCAAAGGTATTTAGGGTCTTTTCCAGGTTTTTTTCAAGTTTTTCTACCGTTGGAGCCGCATAGTGATTGTATCAAGCGTATTGTAATTTCGTATTTTAATTGTAGCGTAGCGTATGTGTCAATTTTTTCGCATTTGCTATTCGTGTTGTTGTTACGTCCGTCTTCATCTGAAGTAAATAAGAAATAAAATCGCGTTGAGTTGTTTAGTTATAATTGGAATTCCAGACATTGAAATAATCCTATATTCTTCACAGGAAGGTTTTTCGTGAATGTGGCCACTCTTAGACAGGTATGAAGACATGGTAACCAAATTTTCATGAGGTGGAGCGGGTGCGTCGAAAGTCTGTTTTCTACGTGTTATAAAACGTTATTAAAATAGAATGCGCGTGGCGTGAATGCGAAAATTCGATTTTGGTCTCGATACGTCGCATTTCATTGCAGAAATAAGCAGTCGCATCACGTGTTGGATTCCCAATACGACTAAGTTATCACAAGAATGGACGTGGAGCGTGAAAAAAGATGAGAAAAAGTTTGAGGGAGAGTTTGAAACCGGTTAGTAAATTTTTTTTGCTGCCGGGTTGCGGTGAATGAGAAATAGTTCATTTCGAAATCAATAAATGTATCCCTTCTTTTTGGGCATCTATGTAGTTCGGGGTGGTGAAAACTGCGGTTACATTTTTCACATCCAGAACTGCAATTCGTAAAATTGGTATTTCCAAGTTTCGTTTTTATGCCTCTTCTTGTCTGATGTAGGTATATTTGAATAATTAAATTAATTTATCAATATGACCATTTCGTCAAGTTAGGTAGTAAACTTTCTTCAGAGTCTTCCATCAGCATCATTTCCCTAGTGCAGGATTTTGGCTGTCAGCCATACAACTTAATATTATAACTTAATAACTTTCGCTATGATATTCCACCAAATCAAGCCTGAAACAACTACCTTTATTAATATTATAGATTGCTTGGCGTTAGTACAATTGGGTTTACTTTATCTTTTCACGAAAAACTTGTAATGGGCAACATGTAGAGGGTCAGCATTTTTGTAAATTTCTCTGCCCCATATTGTTTGCTTATTTTTCAGGCAATTGAATTTTATGTAAACTTGGCATATACATTTTTCGCTTCAAACAGTAATTTATTTCGGGATGATTCAGGCGAGGTTGGGTAGTAACTAGGGATGGGTCGGTTCCACTTTTTTTCGGTTCCGGTTCCGGTTCGGTTCTTAACTTCGGTTCTCGGTTCCGATTCTCGGTTCCGGTTCTTAATTTACCACTTACTTTGCATTGCTCAATGGTAAGATAAGGTAATCAATAATCATTTTCAGAGACTGAATTAAAATAATTCGCGACTTTGAAGCATCTAAGTACACTATTTCACCAGGTTTTAATGTGAAGCCTCCACTTTCGGAGTGTGAGTAGGTTTCAAACTGGTTTTCGTGCCAATTATTTCGGTACCGATTATTTTTGCCCTCGGTTCCGGTTCCGGTTCTAAGCTCAAAAACCGGTGGAACCGAGAACCGAAGAATCGAACTGACCCATCCCTAGTAGTAACTAAAGGATTCGTATCCGCTTTGTCTCGTCAATGTTTTTTACTGATAGATAAATGTAGTGAATGGTTAATGACACAGAATGGTGTGAACTGCAATGTCATTAAATCGTGGGCATAATGTGTGAATATGAAAAGCTGATTAGTGGGTACAGTAAGAATGAACAATAATAACAGATGCAAAGAATTGTAATAAAATTGTCACAGGAAATGATTGGACATACATGGACCTGCAAAACGCAATGCTGAAGAATATAATTCAGAATAACGTGCTGCCTTCAGCAACATAAATTCTAATAAGAAATGAGAAAAGTGAGGTGATCGAAAATTAATAAAATTTTAGAAGGTGACAGAATGTGATTGCATGCTATATAATAGATTGTAGGATAAAGGCAAAACGGGTTGGTCCATGTTGAATTAAATAAATACTCTATAAATTATTGATATTCGGTCAGATATTGCTTAAGGAGTAGAAGAAATTCCACCAGAAAAATGTGATGAAAAAACACCCTAGTAATTAGTTAAGAACTTACCAGAATTTATCCCCTAACGTCTTAAAGAATAGAAGTCTGCAAAACTCAAAGAGCCATTGTAATATGAATGTTTTACGACTGTGTACCTCTCTGGCAGGAAAAATGTCATGATTAATATATACTCAAACAGGAAAAAGTGCAAGCGAAAAAAAAGAGCCATTGTAATATGAATGTTTTACGACTGTGTACATCTCTGGCAGGAAAAATGTCATGATTAATATATACTCAAACAGGAAAAAGTGCAAGCAATTAAATTCCATACTCAGTTTACTTTTGATATTTTCCGTGCTAACTCACAAAAAGGTTTAGCGCAAAGGATAACTTCGATAGGTGAACTGAGATTCACCTCGTACTAAACCCCAAGGCGAGCGGAATCCTGAGTAAGGAGGCCAATCCTTCTTCCTCCATCGCTTGCGCATTCTCATTAAGACCTTGTATCCATATAATGCGCTGATTACAATTGCTTTTTCCTATTATGCACCTTCATTTCTTCTAGAAGAAGCGCCCGCTTTAGAAGGAGTTCTATCACTAATTTCGATGCACAAGGTTAGCTTTAATAGTCCAATTCACATCACCCAGATCCATATTATGACATATGAACTGTTAGCTAACTAACTAGTGTTGTTTACTTGGTAACTTGGTGTTCCAGTCACCTTGAAAAGCTTGAGAAAGCTTGTGACCCATTTTGGAAATCGTTCCTGATTATCATTTACGTTGAATTGTGTTGAAAGGAAATCTCAAAGCTCTGTGATCACATAAGAACGTTTTTATAACCATAATTTGCAGCATTATACGCTCTGAACACATTTCTAAAAAAAGGAAGCCTAATGAAGAACAAGTGGATATTATTTACCATGTTTACGATTTCGCCAAAGTCGATCCATTGCTTGAATTTGTAAACCCGAAAATCGAGGTACTTAGAGGTGTTGTAAAGGCTTGGGGATGGCAACATTCTTCCTAACTCTCCTGGTGGCAAATGTAATAGCTTGTGAGCTCGAATACACACTTTTTAACTATGTAACTGTTATAGTGCAATAAACGGAATATAATTCTGCCATAAATTACGCGGCATCGCATAATAAATGGCCCATTTTACAGGAATTTAACGGATTATTACTACCTTCAATTTAATAGCCTATGCCCAACGATAAAATATGTGATCATCATCATCATCATTGGTCAACAATCCTAGGATTGGTTTGACAGCTTTCCACTCGATTCTCCTATCGGCCAACCTTTTCATTGTGACGTAATTATTTTATATCCTTCCCAACATGTTCCATGTATCTCATACGAGGCCTGCCTTTTCCAATCTTCCCGTTAACTTTTCCCTCGACGACAGTCTTCATCAGAAAATATGTGATAACTCAAGAAAAGCAGTTTCACTACGGTTTAAGAACGGGTGTTCTTCATCCAATGCATTTAAGATATCGAAAACCCTAATAAATTCAGCTTAGATAATCACGAAGTCACTAAAACTGCGCGGTTTGTGACAGTTAGTTAGAAAGGAGAAAGCCAATATTACGGAGAAAAAAAGTGACACATAATTTTGGAAGTTGAGTGATAATATGAAGAATGGAAAAACAGAAATATTTGGAAAAAGGGAATATGATCATCGAATGGATGATCAAATTTTCAGTTATGGTTTCAATTAGTTAACCAATTTTCCCGTTCGTGCATATATCCCACCCTCTGTGCACTTATGATTTTAACATCCAAGGGAGTCCGGAAAAACATAAGGAGGTAAAAAAATTTCCACAATTTATGAGACAAAACACTTGATCCTCAGAAAGACTTCATCTGAAGTCCGGCTTCACCGGCTTCCAAGCACTTCCTTCATTGTCTCGAAAGCCGGGGAGTGTTAGGAAGAGAGCCAGCGTAAAAGAAGAGGGAAGGATATGACTTGTGGACGTGGGTGGGTAAGAAGAACACCAGTATGTTGAACAGAAAAAATCAACAGTACTAAGAATTGAAAAGAAGAGTAGCAAAAATCATTAAGGGTTAATTCGTTTGGTTGCATTATTCGTATGTTATAGTAATCCTGTAACACATTCTTGGAGCCGTTACTTCACCCTGGTTACTTACTCTATTTAACCTTCTTTCGGTGTCCTCGTTGAAATCCAAATTGATAAATTAAAAATACATCACGCTTCGTAATTAATTCTAATGCTTGCTTCTAGAAACTTTTATCCATCTATATTGTAATGAAACGCTTGTAATGATATGAATATTGGTTTTACCTACTTACGACAAACCTACTTACAGTTGTGATTGAACTTCAGTTATATTTTTTCATACTTACAAATTAGTTAAGAGCTGATTGTTCTGTTAATAATTTCACTGGCGAAATATTATACCCTACCCGGCAAGATAATAGATCTAATGAAATGCTAAGCTTGTAATTATCTACTTCAGTAGCAGTTTCATCTTTTCCTTGATGTGTCCCTCTTCGAGAAGGAGCTGTTGCTCATCAATTTATCATCGAATCACTCGCAAACTGAAACATGGTGCGTTATATCATTGATATTTCCCACTTCCCAACACAATGCGATTCTTTCGTTTCAGCGGCCTTTTTTAAATGTTTCTCTCAGTCTCATATCGATCCATCCGTCTCCTCTCTGAGTAAATTTTAATATTTCCATGCATGCTAGCCGTCAAATGAAATTACGGGGTGAGCGTGGGTAAGAGGATGAGATAGGGAAAGAGTGATCGTTTATCATCTGCTTCGTCCGCGAGCCTTTTCAAGAGTGCGAATAGCCGTTGGAGTGGGTAGCAGGACTTCAAAGTTTCCGGGAGGGTGTGTGTGTGGAGGTAGGAGGAGGGATGTGGGTGCCTCAACGTGCTTATCATCATCCACTTCCCTCACGCAAACTTTTGAGGGGCTTGAGCTGCCTCCCCCGCGCGGGTTACCTTTAGCGTGTTGGATTCTGCGCGTATCCCACGGAAAGGTCGGATACGAATCTGATCCCATTCTCTCTCCTCTCTCTCTTTACTCTGACACCCCTGTCGCAGTGCCACCCGTCCCCGCCTCCCCATGACCACGTCGCCGCAATTGCCTTTTGCTCCTTGACGGATCTCGAATTCTGTCCTCTGTTTACTTGCAACGCATTCCGCGGAAGGAATACCTCGGTGCACTATCGCGGATGAAGCGCACAGAATGATGGTTCGTGGATTTCCGAGTAGACATTTTTAGCGTCTTTTTCTTGTTCGCCTAGCACCTTTTCTCTTGGGTCATTTGTTATTCTTGTCGTGTTGCATCTTGGGTCTCCATCAAACGGCAATTCATGTGATTGCATTATTCGTATATTATACATAGTAATCCTGGTTGGTTGGTTGGTTATTTAGGGGAGGCGACCGACAGCTGAGGTCATTTGCGCCATATAGGATAGGTGGATAATTGGGTAATGGTAGGGGTTTTCAGGGAAGGGAGGAAGGGTGGAGAGAAACCCGGCGTCGGCATTAGCCTACTCTTAACGAAAGGCGCCAAGGGGACCACGGCTTAACGTCCTATCCGACAGACGGAGTACTGCACTTGAAATGCCCTCCACTAGGCACTCAAGTGGAGACCGGTTTTCCACTGAAAAATCTGCCACTGCCGGGAATCGAACCCGGGCCCTCGGGATGGGAGGCCAGTACTCTAGTCACCACACCAACCCGAGCCCCCATAGTAATCCTTTCGCACATACTTGGAGCCCTTTACCTCACCCTGGTTACTTAGTAAGTAATACATACTCTATTTAACCTTCTTTCGGTGTCCTCGTTGAATTCCACATTGATAAAATACAAATACATCACTCCTTATGATAAATGCTAATGCTTGCTTTTAGAAACTTTTATCCATCTATATTGTAATGAAACGCTTGTAATGATATGAATATTGGTTTTACCTACTTACGGCAAGCCAAACGGGATCGATTTTCATCCACCCTGCTTGATCTAACATTTTTTTCTGCTCATGGTACGAAGTTTCCACTCAGTGCATTATACGAAATTGAGTCAAGATATGTTTTGACTAGCCTCAAATACTCCGTGTTTCAGCAAAATGAAACTAAGAATGGCTCAACTCTAGCGGCACTCCGGAATTTGAGTATCGAAGAGTTGAGACAGTCGAAATAGAAGTTGATAGATAGCTGGGTAATGAATCGAGATGGATAGAGAGTAGAGCGATACCTTGGACTGACTCAGTCAGCGATTCACTGGAGGGGGTTTTTCCAGCCTGACTCGCCTCCTACATCCACTGAGTGGGGTTTTCTAGGACTTCATGTGTCGAATATGGTGCCCGTGGGAAGCAGACTGAATGGAGGATTATCTAGACTCCTGAATCCTTGTTGCAAGGAATTTCATCTTCTCATTCTCTGGTTCTTGTGAAGTTGACACTTTTTTAGAAAGAATGCTCAAGAAAGGCTTTTAGCAATGGGAGGTGGATTTTGGGCTTGTTTCTATTCCACCCTTCACTTGCGAATCCTCCCTCTTGGGTTCCCATTGGTGACTTTTCGACGGCTATCCATTACATATATTGATTAGTCTCAGACGATGGGGTCAGAGCTAGCTGTGGCGAATTCAACTCCCTTCTATGGAGATAAAGTAATCTTAGAAGTCTGAATGCTATCTCGGTGGTACCCGTTTGATGAAACCCTAAAGCTATAGGTACCAGTGTTTCAGCCTTGGTACGTTCACGGACTTCTACATATACATCTTCATAATACCCTGCAAACCACCATAAAGGTGTGTGGCCGGGGGTGAATTCACACCAAGCTTGCACCACGTATCATGTATAAAAAAGTATTAGTAATAGTCCTATACTATTCAGTACTTCACAATTTGAAAAAGATAAAAATAGCAAAGCAATCATGCAATATGATGCTGTTTGTTGGTTTGCTTAAAGTCCTTATACCAGCATGCAACTTCTATGCTATCCATTGATACACTCGTATTAATACTATTGGACATTTTTACATCCATTCATATCCCTAATTGTACAAGGAAAAAAGGACATTTTGAATCTGTCAGTCCGGCAATCAATTTATCTAATTTTGTGATTATGGACCAGTCTACCATAGTAAGTTGGAGGTTGCAAAATATTTTTAACGTCATCACTGAAAATATTATCTTGTAATTTATTTAAGACATTAAGTCTAAATTTCAACCGACGATCTGATAATGATTCCCATTTTAATTCGTTTAATAGACTGGTTACACTAATACAGTTATCATACCGTCCCTTTATAAATCTTGCCGATCATCACTACATACGTTCAAGTTCATTATTTAGACCTATTTCGTATGTATCCCATATACTGGAAGCGTATTTCAAATGAAGTCTTACAAGGGAAAAGTAGGTAATTTCTCGCACTTGATCATCACATTTACCCAGTACTCTTTTGATGAATTTCAGTTTACGATTAGCTGGACCCATTATTTCACGTATTTGTTTACCCAAGAAAGATCATGTGTCAGTCTCATTCCAAGATATTTTATGGATTCAAAATGGAAAATGGATTCTAATTGGGAACAGCGGGTAAAGCTGTTAACTGGATCTTTTCTTTCAACATTTAACCTCATTCTTAAAATATGCCTAATCACCAGTCGTTTGTTTGACTAAAATTTGGACTGTGAGAGTGATCTATGCTTAGGTTACGGATAATCTGTTCATACCTTGCAGCATGAATAGCGACGAATAAGAATGAACAAACTCGTACCCTAGCGTATTGAAAGACATGCCTTGGGCTTTGTGAAATGTTTCTGCTTCCAGTTCCGTTCAATATTAAACTTTTCTATCCATTCAAACTTTTGGCTGATATACTTAATATCTTCCAATAACTTCATCCTTATTTTTAACTCCTAGCCATTTCTTTTAGCAATTCCTATTTGAAAATTTTGCATGATAATTTCAATAATTACTCGTGGTGTGCAAATATCACCGCATAATGGGAATGCCATTGCTTCATCGGGCGCTTCTTGCTTCTTCGTGGGTAGCATTAATACGTTTTGCAGCATTCCTCGGAAATATTGATAAACACCTCCTTTTATTTTTAGTGATGTTAAGCGTTTGGAATTCATGGCACAGTTGTGGAAACCTATCTTTGTTATCGCACTAATACCATTAGGAATTCGTATGTTCCTCCTCATAATTCTTTGGAGGGTTTTGCACTTCCTCAAGTTTTCATCAAAGGCCTCTTACCTTCCAGGCCAGAAGGAGAGCTTTCTCGTGCGACCTAGCATTCTCTTCGTTCCCTGGTGGATCGTGGAATTCTTCGAATATCCGCCTCTTCCTTTCTGTTATTTTTTCTTCCTTTCTCACTTCATCTATATTGGTTCGAGATGACTCGTCTGCCGCCGCCTAAGCCTCAACTTCCGCTAGACAGGCGAGTCCACTTATTCTGCTGAGGATCTCTTCGATGGAATCGCACCTTTTCCCTTTCCCTTCTCACAGGAAACTGCGTATTCCTACTTCACTCCGATTCAAACCTCCATTGAATCAGCCCCTTATCAGAAGCCCATAGCAACTATCGCATTTTGTGATACCGCTCGGGTTTTTTTTTCGCTTGTCAGAATTCGTTGCTGCATCCGCTATTTTTATCTCATTTTCGCAAAACCAATCTCAGTTCAAGTTTGCTTTTAGAAATCCCTTCGTAGGATTCCTTCGCTTCCTAGAGACTTGATCTTTCATGTAGCCATTAAAATTCAATATTTTCAACATTATATTACCTTTAGATCATCGACGGCTCAAAAAGGATAAGAGCACCATGGTGCTCTTGTCCCCTGTCTTCTGGTGGCGGACTGGTAAAACGTAGGTTGACAAAATGGATCCAAATGTGTGTAAGTGCCATGGGGGCTCCAGACAGCCCCCGCCAACCCCTCTAATTTTTACGCTACCTTCATCTACATAATCTACATTTGCATAATACTCTGCATGCCACCATGAAGATGTGTGGCAGGGGGTGAATTCTCACCAAACATGCACTACATATCATGCCTTTAAAAGAATTAGTATTAATATATTAGTCTAAACTTCACTATTTAAAAAGATAAAAATAGCAAAGTAAGCATGCAAAAACGTGCTGTTAATAGGGTCACCTTCAAGTCTTCGTACCAACTAGCAACTACCTATGCTATGGATTGATTCACTCGTATTGGACAAATTTACCGCTATTCATATCCCTAATTGTGCAAGGAAAAAAGGGCATTTTGAATCTGTCAGTTTGGTAATCAATTTCTCTAATTTTGTAATTATGGTCCAGTCTACCATTGTAAGTTGGGTTTCGCAAAATATTTTTACGTCATCACTGAAAATGTTATCTTGGAATTTATTTAGGGGATTAAGTCTAAATTTCAACCTGCGATCTGGCAATAATTCCTATTTTAATTAATGTAATAGACTGGTTACGCTAATATAGTTGTACCGTCCCTTAACAAATTTTTCCGATCTTCGCTGCACACGTTCAAGTTCGTTATTTAGACCGATTTCGTATCCCATATACTGGCAGCGTATTCCAAATGAGGTCTTACAAGGGAAAAGTGGCTGATTTCTTGTACATTATCGTCACATTTACCCAATGCTATTTTGATGAATCCCAGTTTACGATTAGCTTGACCCATTATTTCACGTTGTGTTTACCCCAGAAAATATCATGTGCCAGTCTTATTCCAAGATATTAAATGGATTCCACGTTTGTTAATTCATTATTACTTATTTTGTACGTGCTTGGAGGAGAACAATTCTTTTTCCAAAAATTCATTATTACACATTTTTAAAACTCTAATTCTAACTGCCATGTATCACACCATTTTTCAATTGCTTGTAGGTCATCATTTAAATATTCTTTATCATTTGGGCATAGAATTTCCCTGTACTCTACTGCGTCATCGTCAAATAGACTAATTTTACTTTTGACCACCCTATTGATATCAACCCTATTGATAGCATCTTTATTGCTTATTCTTCGTGAAGTGGTACGCTTTAAATGCATCAATATCTACTTGGAGTTTCGTGCCCTTTTAATTAACGCGGATTCCTTTCCTTATTGGATCCTATTTAAAAGTGTAGACTCCCATATCTATCTTCATTCCAAAGTGATCGCAGCTCAGCCAGTACGCGTCATTGTGTTTGCATATTTCTGTTCAGTCGTCGTTAGGTCAGGGGTCGTTCCCCTTTGTCCCACTTTCCCTTTTCAAACCACTCCCCAGGCCCATTTCTTTCACCCACACCGGGTCCCTTTAGTGACCGGTGGTCTCGGGCCAAACGTACGTCTTCCCGAAGGAGTTGTGTTTCACTCCGTACAGAGTATGCTCGCTCTTGGCATGGTACTAATAGGTACATTAGTTAGGTCACTCCCGAGGACGAAAATGCGTCCGTTCATCTACATCTATTTACATCTACATAATACCCTGCTAGCCACCTCAGAGGTGTGTGGCCGGGGGTGAATTCTCACCAAATGCCTTTAAAAGGATTAGTATTAATATATTAGTCTAAACTGCAATATTTAAAAAGATAAAAATAGCAAACTACGCATGGAAAAACGTGCTGTTAGTTGGGTTACCTTCAAGTCTTTACACCAACATGCAACTACCTATGCTATGGATTCAATCACTCGTATTGGACATATCTGCGCAGCTACGCTGTGACGTCCACTGAAGGACAAGCAGCGGCGGAGCATTTTAAATGGAGCCTAATACAGTGGACAGTAAAAACGTATTTGACTTATTGATATTGTGTATCTCTTAGATAATGCTGAAAATAATGCGATTATATTATCGTGCGTGTTGGCAAAAGTCGTGCTCGAAAAATAACTCAAAGTGCATGAAAACACTAAGGTTGAGTTCAAGAAGTTGTACGGTGGTTGTGAGGTTATCGCGAACTTATAGTACACACAGCAAACTGAGTGAATGCCACTTTTATAATCGGTTTCGAAATATAAAACTCAAAAGAATGCAGAAAGGATACTAAGTCATCGGAACTACTTTAGATACCATTGAGAAAGGTGAAATCATTCACGTACACATTCTTTGTTTATATCCAGATTTCAGGCGGAGTGGAAGAAGAAGAGCATAACTACTATTACGGAATCACCGATGATATATGTACATATGTACAGTTAAAACATTTTGATCACCAGTAACCGAGGAAGGGTTGGTAGAATTTACGTGTTGAGGAAGATAGAACGATAGATGAAGGCTAGTTAAGTATTATTTTAAGTCTTTATGAAAATAATCACGCCAAAAACTATTTATCTACTAACAATATTTAAAAAGATCACCACTTTCTATGCTGAGGAAACAATTATATAGTAAAAAGAGAACCAATGCCGCAATTTACCTACATTTTGAAGTTCATAAATATATATTAGCTACATTTTCTTGGCACCATAAGAGGATGGACACATGTAGACAAGTTAAGTAAACTGTCTGTAAATTAACTGGAAAATTCTGATATATCGTCCTTTAATCAAACTATTTCAGAAAAGGCAGAATTTCTTCTAAATTAACTGCAATAGCAGCTTTTACGATTATATAATATTTGGAATATTTATATTGAAATAAATTTATCTAGTTTAGTATAAATCAATGGCAAAAAATTAAGACAACAATGAACATCATGCATTTCAATTATCATCACAGAATAACTGATGCTGATACAAACACCCCAAACCTCTAATAATTATAATTATGATATGAATAGTTAATCTCTAATTTAATTTTTCTCTTGTATTACAACGAAAGACAGCCCCATAAAGAGACAAGTACATTTTAAGAGAAATCTGCACGATTACACATTTCTTTTCAAACACAGTTACCATTTGTTAATTTATTAATGAATACAGTGATCACAGAGCGTTCAAAATTGCACTCTACTAACAGATGTTTGTAGGATAAAACGTTAACTGGATACTCAAATATTTCCTTTTAAGGCAACATAACACCACCAGTTTTACAGTTGGATCGGCAGAATACATAAAGAACTTAGTAATCTGAGAGCGTAAAGGGTAGCAATTCCTGCTTTACCAGCTAGTGCTCACATAAACACAAAAAGTCAGGTTGATAGTTGTCTAGCAGTATGTCCAACTCAGAAATTTGTTTCTAGTACATTGAATATTTACATGCATAACCTTGAGAGGATCAATCCTTGTACAAACATAGCTAACTTAACTTAAAATATAGCTAAAAAATTACATCATCACGATGTAAACAGTATCACAATGCTCGGTGGACACTGAAGTCATTACCTCAAATAACAAGCAAACAAATGCACATAATAAACTAGTCTGCAATTATTTGTCACAAGGTAACAGAAGACAGGAATAATACAAAACCCTGCCCAAAAGATAGCGATCTTCTGTCAACACTTAACTTTAGGCAATACATTGGCTGACACAGACAATGAAGTCATAACCTCAAAATACTTGCAAACAACTGCACATAATAATTAGTCTCTAAGTGGCATAGGGTGGTCCTTTATCGCCGGTGCTGTATAGCATAGACGCCGAGTGAATAGTTTGAGGTGAGGTTGAAGCTTAGTGTTGGAGTTGAAGTAGGTGGAGAGTTGATTAAGGCGGTTTAGACCTTGTGTATTTGACCTTGTCTTCGATGGGGATGCAGTTAATGCTAGACGTGTTACTACTGGGTGCCACGGAGATGGCATTGAGATACATCTATATCTACATAATACCCTGCAAGCCACCATAAAGGTGTGTGGCAGGGGGTGAAAACTCACCAAACATGCACTACATATCATGCATAAAATTTGAAAAAAAAAATTAAAATAGCAAAGCATACATGCAAAAACATGCTGTTAGTTGGGTTAGCTTTAAGTCCTTATACCAACATACAGCTACCAATGTTATCCATTGCTACACTCATACTGGATATATTTACCGTTATTCATATCCCTAATAGTACGAGGAAAAAAGGACATTTTGAATCTGTCAGTTCGGCAATCTATTTCTCTAATTTTGTGATTATGGTCCAGTCTACCATAGTAAGTTGGGGTCCGCAAAATATTTTTAACATCATCACTGAAAATATGGTCTTGGAATTTATTTAAGAGATTAAGTCTAAATTTCAACCTGCGATCTGACAATGATTCCCAATTTAATTCATTTAATAGACTGGTTACGCTAATAAGGTTATCATACCGGCCCTTGACAAATCTTGCCGATCTTCGCTGCACACGTTCGAGTTCGTTATTTAGACCGATTTCGTAGGGATCCCATACACTGGCAGCATATTCCAAAAAATGAAGATAGATCAAGAGCATGCAATGAGATGAGTTTTGGGTGGGAAAAGACTAAATATTTGAGTACGAGGTCTTGAATTAGCGTCGGTATAACAATATATAGTTACATCGAGCTGTCAAGCTTTTTTTTACTACTGGCCAATCACCATGGAGAGCAAATTCCATTAAGCATACATTTATAGGGACGGTACCTTTAGGGACGTCAAAGAGAATACAAGAAATATTAGTGATTTGAGGAAATGGATGTGAATGCAATATGGGAGAAAGACAAATGCTCGGCACCTTAGAGGAAATGGCGCTGCTAGAGGAACTAATAAAATGGCCTTATAGGTGGGTGGATGAGCAGTATTGAGCACTAGCGAATGTTATTTGGTAAACGGGTGGAATTGGAATTTTATACTGCATTAATTGAATATATATGTATACGGAAGGGAAGAGAGAACTAGTCTAATGATTGTCCGGAAGGGGAGAAATCAGTTTAGAAACGGGCAGTAAGAGCCTACCCTGATCAACAGTTTGACTATGGTACAATATAATGCCTGGGGTGAAATATCTAGAGTACATACATTTCCTATCACCTTCCACTTCCTTCAAAAATAGGCGAAAATATCCCCATGAGAAAATGTTTCATTCGTGGTTTCTCTCTTTGTAAGCTCGCCACAATACTTCGTAATTTTTTTGGCTGCAGTTTCTTTTCGCAGTTATATAGATCTTAAGGGAAGAAATATTAGTTGTAGTTCAGTTAAAATTGAAGCATGTGCTCTAGGCCCAGTGAGAGATTTTGTATTTAGAATATACACATAATAGTAGGTAGTGGTAGTATTTTGTTAATTGTGTGCATGCTAGACATGCATACTTTTACGCAAAAGAGTGGACTAAAATCTGGATTATTTGTATATTCCTGCAGTTATTTTTCGGATTTTATTTCGTGACGCAACGACATTCGGGTTTCGTCAATGTTCAAACGGTTCCTAATATGGGATGTAATTTATTCTTTCTTATGACATATATTTCTTCAGTCAAAGGTATACAGTAGTATTTTCAATGACGTCTTGATTGATCTTGATTTCAATTGATCTTAAGTAAGAATGTGAGCGGGCTATTTTACGATGGCCAATGGACATTTGGTTTACTAACCCTGCGAAGCAGTTAGGTAAAATATTGCTTAAGAGTTATCTGGTGTTGATCGGTGAATTGGTCCCCCTTTACCTATTATCAAGTTACAATTATGTTCTTTGGTCTGTCTTACGCCTAACTTCCATGTTAAATATTTTTACTCTGATATGTATTTTTGCCCTATCCCTGAGTCTAGGTATCTCTCCCTCTACAACATTCGCTTTCTTGACGATCGGATGTTGTACGAATTGCCATCTTCCCGCTTGAAAATATGCTGATAAGTGATTCTTAGTCGAGCATCGTCAGGGTGTATGCTAATAGTGGTTCTAACGGATCTACTGATAGGATCCAACTGGGTCGGTAGTTTGGCATGCAGTAATATGGGAGGTTAGTTTTAAAATGCGGGCAAAGGCGTTCAGATGAGAAAAATAGCAGAAGCGTGCGTCTACTTCAGTCTGTCCTCTTTAATAAGAGTCGACTCCTTCGTGGGTGTTTAAACTCAGGTTTCTTAGCGTGAGGACGATGCATAACAAATTGTTATGTTTCTATTGTGTAAAATAATTGAATTATGTATGGTATTTTTGCTCTTGAGGCAAATGTATAAATTCATATTTGATTTTTTTGTATTTGTTCCAGGGGACAGAATGTCCCAGAACATTAAATAAAAATAATAATAATAAAAAATAATAGCTCTGCTGCTTGGGTTTCTACGTGGGAAGTAGTCTTTTGAGTCATCCCGCTGTTGCCCCCGGTCCTTTTTCATCTACATTATTCCCCGAAAGCCGCTGAAAGGGTGTGTGGCAGCAGGTATTTTGTTGAAAATGATTTGTTGGTGAGACTGATCGACGGCTTTTTATAAAAAAGTTGTGTTCAACCCGAAGGTTGGTGTTTTATAGGTGAGCTCACCCCGTACTAAGCCATTGGTGTGTGAAATACACACTTTCAGGGTAGGGGGGCCAGTTCCTGGGCCACCTGCGATTTCCTACGAAGTTCTTACACGCAGAAAATCGAATCGCGAGGATTTTAGATGGGGGTGTCCAGAAAGGCTCTTGGCCGGGATTTGAACCCGGGACTCTCCGGTCCGTAGCTCAGTGCTCTGCCCACTAGGCCACCACGACCCCTCGACTGAGAAATTGTTATTAGATTTGCACATAAATTTAGAGGCGGTGAAGGCAAGTTACGTCAAGTCCTGGTATGTTTGATACAGAAGTAATGCCGATGCTCGGATGTCCCGTTGAGGCTTTGCCCCACGGCCGGGATTTGAACCCGGGACTCTCCGGTCCGTAGCTCAGTGCTCTGCCCACTAGGCCACCACGACCCCTCGACTGAGAAATTGTTATTAGATTTGCACATAAATTTAGAGGCGGTGAAGGCAAGTTACGTCAAGTCCTGGCATGTTTGATACAGAAGTAATGCCGATGCTCGGATGTCCCGTTGAGGTTTTGCCCCACGTTCAAATGAATAATTTGCACTTCAGCATTGTTTTGGATGAGTGCCTAGGCGGATGCGGAGTGGGGTCGTGCCTCGAGCATGTCAAGATGAGTGTAAAGATGAAGCACTTGAAGGCACCGACGCTCGTCCCCTCGGAGCTCGGGTACTCCGTGTTGCGCTGGCAAATTAAAAGCAATTTTATGTCGGCCTTGGCTGCTCGTAAGGCGTGTAGTGGTAATTTTTACGTCTAATCCAGATAGGTGCGTTATGGACATTCGAGTGACGTGATCGGAAGCGCAGAGCATCCAAAGCGTTCGTGCGTTTCGGGTCACCCTCAGCCCTCTTGACTCCTCTGGGCATAAACGTGTATGGTATTGATGCACGTGTGACTCCCGCTCGTGATTAATGCTTCTTCCATCGCATAAAAAAGGTCTTTCGACATTCCTTTCACACGGTATGGGAGTTAAGTTGCAGCAAGCAGCCATTCGACGACATACTAAATGTCTTGAGGATGCTCTGCAGGATGGCAACGGAGTGGTGAATAACGCGCAACTGTTTTTGCAGTCGTTTTACATTGGTTTCAATGTTGTTCTTCCGGGAAAAACTTTAAGATTCCACTTTAAGTGCGGGCTGATGCCTCAAAATTGATTAATGCTGATTGGTGTGCCGACGTTGATATGTAGGGTAGCCAGGTTTTCATACATCCAGGCGGATAGAGGGGCCGGGGCGCTGGGCGATGGATTCTGTTTGATGGTATACGCATATGAAACTTAATAGGCAAAAATACTGATATTTCTATGAGTGTGCGTAAATCGTGGATGTATGCTTATTAAATGAACTGCGTATTGTTTATCCTCCATAGCAGAGTTCTTCTTCCCTAACGGAAACATGACTTACATTCATGTAAATGACATGATGACTTTTTTCTGATCACTAACAATGATTTAGCTGGACTGTACCAAATATTTTTTGCGTGATATTGTACATCAGTTCATATTTCATCCCATTTTATGTTGAAGGCTGAAGTATTAAGAGGCGTGCGTTGCGCGGCAAGGGGAGAATAAAAGTATTTTCACTTTTGTGCATGCACTATCAAGGGCTGATACAGCGCAGACCGTTCTCAGCGTCTTTATCGGACATGGCTTCGTAGAGATATCGTGGTGAAATTAGTCTACGTGAAGTCAATGTAGTGTCATTCCAACTCCTTCGATAAGGAAATGAATATAATATATAGGTTTCGAGTGGCTAGAGCTGCTTTAAGTATTGACATCTGTTGGGTTAGTATTACCCGACAAATCCAGGCTGTGATGGATCTGGGAATCGGTAAAAATCACCATAATTATCTTAAAATGAAAACTAGATCGAGTAGCAGTGCCTAAAATTGTTCTTAATAAATTACGTGATTATTCCTTCGTGAAGAAACGGCTTCTCTCGGAAACAGTACTTCAGTAAGCTTTATCAGTTATCTCAGTTCTGTAATGAGGATAGTGACGTCGGTCATCCGTTCGAAGGAACGTCAACTGTTATGAAATTCCTGTAAGGGCAACGCTTAATTACTTAATATCACTGGTCGGGTTGCACAGTATAATAAATCATTGCGTACGGGTGCCATTTGTCATGTTGCGTAGCTAGCCTACTTTCTGTGAAACTATCTATTTTTTGGTGAAAAATAATTGCTATACTAATCGATTACAGTGAGTGGACTGAGCGAGTGACTATGCGATGATATTTGAGGACCAAAATAATAGGGGTATTGTCGAAGAAGTGGGGAAAAAGTAGGAAGAGGAGAGGCTTTATTGATGGCATGCTTAGTAGCAGGAGGTTTACGGAGGCAAAGAAGACTGTGGAAAATTGGTGTATCCGGTTACTGGTATTTTGTATCTGGGATGATCTAGAAGTTATTATATCCAAGAAAACCTTACTTATCCGGGGGATTACTAATAATAACAACAAGCAAAGCTTTCTTCGGTCGACATTGAGATACCACACTCCCATCTCCCACTTAACCCCTAAGAATAAATTATCAATAAAAAATAATCAGTTTTCTATGCTATGAATCCGCGTTTTCGAGTCCTTATGCAAATCACTTTTACCACTAATGCTAAGATAGGCGTGCGCGAAGGGATGCAGCGTTTAAACTGAATTGTATAGAACGTGCCTTGCATTGATAGTCACGATTAATGTCAGGGCTTTTCTTCCCCTGTCTTAGATGATATCGAGAGTGCGATTTAAAACAGTTTTTAAGCTTATATCTAAGCCTTGGCCGTATGGTATAGTCCTTAAATTCTCAGCGAATTGAGTGGAGGAATTAGGTGATTCAGTTCTACTTTGGAAAATCGCATAGCATATTTTTTCATGAAAATTTCGGGTGTATCCGATATGAAATTATTGTTGTTTTTAGATCCATGTCTTTGTATTATTTTTGATGTCAAACATTTTTCAAAAAGTTAGGATAGTACGCTATTTACATGAAGATAGTTCTCTTTCATTATATAATTTGCAAAGGAATATTTTTCATCAATAATCATGTTGTCCTCATTTTTATGCGCTTTCGTGTTCTATGGGTTCGTTCTCGAGTTGCGGTTGGAAGAAGTTCTTATGATGGAACTGGCGTTTAGCTGCTGACCAACGTGACACAAAGTCACGGCCGGGTGATGCCTCTGGAGAACACCACCTGATGTCAAAATGTGTGAGTTGCTGAAAGCTATATCGTACTGGCTGCCCTCGATTCTTTCCTTCTTATCATACACGCACGAAGCCAAGTGCAAAACGACTTTCGCTCTCTTTATCTTGCATTCATCCTGACCTTATCAAGCCGTAAAACGGGTATGTGCTCAAGCCGGTTACATGTCACATGCTAGAGAACCGTGCGTAATATTTAATATCATATTTACTAGTTCATCTTAATTCAATTGTGAAAAATCGTATCATCATTATTGTTGCGTATTTAACAACTTCTCAATGCCGTTTGTGCCATATCCTTTAATTAATCATGCCAATCATACAAAGGGATACATCAAGTCCTTGCCACCTTAAAAGACACCGTTTTCCTTTCTTATTCTCCCCCCTAAGTGTTTATTCTAACTCCATTCCGATTGAATTTTCAATTTCCATAATTTTCTTACGTGCCCCTTTCCCTGCGTAGTAATAATAAGGGTATTTATTGACTACATCGAAAAAATAAAAAGTTCATTTGTAGCTTCGTCGTAAATAAATCATCAGATAAATGACCACGTGAAATATTAAACATTAAAAATTATAATATTCATTTTTACCGTTGGCCGGTAGGTATACTTGCAGTGGCTACAAAGAAGATAAAATGTCCATTGATGATTGTTATAAAAGACAAAGTAAAAATCAGACTTGTTATTTATAGAAGAAGGTTCATCAAATACAGATTCAGTAGTTCCAATGTACATGTACATACATAATTGCATAGTACGGGAAATCAACTGAAAGTTGTTCTGTTAAATTCGCTCTCGTGGGGAGAACCGACGGTTGGACCCTCATTAGTAAGGTCCAACCCTTCGAAGCAGCTAATCCGAGACTCTTCCTCGATCTCGAAGTCGTAAAGGACCCGACCCTTATTGCGGTAGGTCCAACCTCGGAAATTGACTATTTGCAGTTAAATATGCAATTTAAAAGTTTATAACTTTGACATATAACGCTACACTTGAGAATGAGTCCTCACACATATTCACTTATGTTATAGCCCAACGCTGTTTCCTCTTATACAACCTTCAACATACTGTTATATAGGCATTCATTAGTTTCCTATCCAATGTTAATGTTCCGCGCACGTTTCATCCTCTATTATCTTCTCCTCTACCGTATGAGATTGAAATCTCTTCGCCCCCTCATGTTACGCCATTATCACTTTTTTCTTTATTTGCCATTTACTTATCGTTCAATCCTATATTTTGAAAACGTATGTAAAATGCCTGAGTTTAAATACATATGCATTCACTCTTTATAATTATATTTCTGGGTCTTGTTTACTGTTTTTATAAATCAATTTTCATTAATTTCACGTGTTTCAAAATCAATTTACGTTAATTTCTAGTTGTTTATGAAATTTTTCAAACTTTCCCTTGAGGTTATTCCACGATAAAATAACCTCGAGCGTTACGTTATGTTTTTCATCAGATTTTAATGGGATTTGTGGAGTAATTGATACGTTCATTTAATGAAAAATCCCCAGTGGAGTTGGGGTGTACTGTATGTCCGCGAAATCGTTCTCAGCCTCAGTTCTATTATTTTTTGCGCGCGGTTTTGGCTCGTTGGAGGACGTGCTCTCCCGCCCAGTGTTTGTGAAAAGATCTTGCGGAAAGAAAAGGTCCTTGCGCCAGATCTCTATACTATCGTTGTCCGAGCAGAGGGGTGCAAGATGCCTGAGGAATGTTACCTACCGCCGCCACCCCCACTATTCTTTCCTTTCTCCGGCTCCCATCCTCCCGCAGTAGCTTGGGCAGATCCGACGATGTCCGCTCCTGGACTTCCCGGAACTCTCTTCTCTCTGTCCTCATGTGACCCCCCACCCACCCACGGCCCCCCGTGTGCCCTCTGTCCACGGAAGAAATTTGCCAGCGGAGGAACAGTGGGGGTGGCGGAGGACAGGAAGGGAAAGGGGTCGTCGCAGGTCAAACGCAGGAATCGATGCTCGGGGTGATGTCAGAGAAAAAGGATATGGTCCATAAAGGGCGCCCAGCTTTTACTTGGTTGCATTATTTCTACGAAAGGCTTTCTTCTTCCATCGTGCCCGACTTTCCTCTGCTTCGGTGGATGAGGCTTTGGAGATCGGGATCGGTGTGCCGCCCTCTCGCGTATCATCTTGTCGGAGCTGTATCTTAGATATAACGGTTTTTGACGTCATATCTATCATCGGCGCTCTTTTGCCTTGCTCCATGAGCTATAGGCATATGGAATGAAAATGCCGTCTCACAATCAGAGTAGCTTTTACTTTCGGGATGCCTTGATTTGGGCTTATTTATTGCGCGCGAATTTAATATTCATATCACCGCTAGTTTACTTCAAGTGAAGTCAAAATCTGTGTAAGGAGAATGAGAATCGTTATTAATTCACTTCGAAGATGCGTGGCATGGCCGCTGTGCGTCTTTTTTAGCACCTGGAGGAAAAAGTGGTGTCCAGTGTATTGTGGGAATACAACTGGGCATTGGCAGTAGAGTCGCGGTTGGATCTTTTGTAATCGAGGTCATTCTACAGAAATGCTGATGCATGTATGCTTTGAACCATTGCCAATTTACCTTTGTTCGAAGCTGTCGACTTTGCGGTTTTATTTTAATTTAACGTTGCTTCCTCGTGTCAATATTTATATTGCCTTCTCTAAAACTTTGATTTCTAAATTATGAATAATAGTAATGGATTCTCTTTACAGTGCGGTAAATTACCGTGATTAAACTATTTAGTAAATTTATTTGTATTACTTCAATTTTTAAGTTTATCTACCCTTAATATTGAGCAACTAATCATTATACCGTGTTTCTCTGATTCGGACAAGCTCAAGGCTTTACCTTCAACTCAAATGAAAGTTACCGTTTACGAAAATGCAAGCACGGCTTGTATAAATTCATTCACTAGACAGTGGTGTATTCTCGTCATTGTTTCTCAACATTCTGTATTACGATCATTCGACAACCGATGTCCAATTCTAACGCTGAGGGGGTTACCAGACTAATCAGGGTCATCATTCCCCTGCTGATTGTGATAAACGGTATATCCGGTGAAAATTAAAAAGATATTTTAAATTCATATTTTTCTTCTGAAATATAGAAGAATCAAATAAAAACGCTGTATTAAATGAATTAACCTGATTCGCCAAAGAACCAATCATGGTAAATGCCTGTGACATGTATCATTGGCTTTTATCGGATTTTTCTTCTGCGTCAAATAATTATTGTTCTTAGCATTAAATATTGGCAAGTCAATGCTTAATGCATGAACATGTGGAATTCGCATGTAATTTATTTCTCATGTGAGTTACATAACCTAAAACCATCTGTAGAAAGCTCTTGTATGAAGGAGACGAATGCTTGCTCGCAACAACTATTATGTTTAACCGGAGTATTGATTGATAAGAAATACGTTCTGGCTAGACCCATAAAAGGTTAACTGCTCTGTCACGTTCGTAAAAAACAGGAAAAGTGCGCCGAACGACCTTTTATGGACAACTTGGTTGCTTTCATCTTTTCGTAAACGTTTTACGCAGTGTAAGGGCGGGATTGTTGCTGCACGCAGCACGTCACCTTTATGCGGGTCAGAGGCTTTCCGTGCTGCGGGAGAACGTGCTTCCGTGATGATCACATATTCAAATGCGTAATTTGTAGTAGTAATATTCTTGGATTTACTACAGAGGCTAAGTTTATTTCGCAACGTCTAGCCTGGGATCATAATACTAGTACAAAATCATCGCATGTTCTTAGCGGGATTTGTATCCGCGAACTTTGAGTTTCCAGGTAAACTCGTTACCGACCTAGCCACCGCGGTCAGCGGACTAATTTGTTCGTCGGCAGCAGGAGAAAGAGGGATTATATTCTGCTCCCATAAGATCACCGGATATTCCGGCCATTTTACTGCTGCTCATTAAATGGACGTCTGAGATAGTCTTTGTCAATCTGTCAATGGCACCTGGAGGTAAGAAAAATTTTTCAGGCATTTATAATCTCCTAGATATTTTGTTGAGTAACCGGCAGTAAAGGTCAAGTAGTCCATTTTTAGCCTCTACTAGGTTGTTTATGTTTTCAGCCGTTGCCGAGCAAGGCCAATGCCTTTAGCTATTATTAGCTCCGTGAGCAACTCAGGAAGCCTGTAATAATAGCCGACTGAGTCCGAAACACAATTCCGACCTCATAAGAAAACGAGAATGGGTGTTTTTTGACACAGTCATTCTTTTTGCGAACTTTATTCATAGGAATTGATATTATTTTGAGTGTAGGGAAGTCCCGGTTTTGGCCTTCCTATTCACGGCCGTAAAAATGTATAAATGTATCTTGCTTTTTGGATTTGTGGTACACATTAGTTAGGTACATACATTGATTTACACCGCAACCATGTGTCTACTTCAATAATTGGCCTTTATTACATGTTTCGACGACTGATATCAAATCAATTCATTTAATAGTGCCTCTCTTCACTCCGGGAACTTATATTTGCTCTCCATCCTCACGTTTTGGGTTGCATTTGAGTAACGATGACATAGTCGGTTTGTAACTAACTTCCTAACTTACTAAAATAGCATCGGGAATGGCTTGTATTAAACCGCGCATTGCAGGAATTCCTCTGTTATTATTTTTCGGTGGATATTGTCCGTTTGAAATTCTCTTTTCTATCCGTTAACTCGATCTCCAGATGTCATCTCCTGCATCGGTCGTAAATCTTACTAGCCTTCAGCTGAATGACTAACTCCATGATCGGGAGTAATGCGTTGTTTTGCGTCCTATTGCATTTCTTTTCATTGCTCATATATACGGATAGAGCCATCGAAACTCTTACTTCTCTGAGGACATAAATTCCGATTTCGCTGCGATGCTTGTTGTATTGGTTCGATAATCAGATGAATTTTGAATCGTTAAAGTTTTAAAATTTAGATTAAAAGTAAAATTCGGAAAGTTAAAAGAAAAAATTCCTCAGTATTCCATCATTTGAATATCAGGGTTTTACTTTCTTTGAAGTATGAAATTTCAATCGCTAAGTCCTGAGCCATTGTAGAGTATTCTTTTTTTACCAACGTATCTGAAACTTTCCTTCGAGGCTTAGCTGCAGAGATTTGAATGGAGAGGAACTCGAGGAAGATTTTTTTGTCGTGGCCCGTTTTAAATTTTATTTTCTTGAGTTTTTATTTCTTATGCTATTCTGTCTCATCATGAACTCGGCATCTTTTGCTTTGCAAAGACCATTCAGATCCTTGGAAAATTTTGCAGCGGTAAGTAAGGAATATTGGGAAAATAGAAGTGGTGGCAGGTGGGTGGGGTGTGATGGGACTGGTTTTTATTTTGGTGGTTTGGTTTGGAGGCAAGGAAAGGAGGGTGAAGGGTTGGATGCGGTGGGAGGTAGTTCATTGACTTCCCTCGATTTCCTCCCCTGACGTGAGCACTTGCATACAAACCACGACCTCTTCTACTCACTTATCCCCGTTGTTAAATACCACTACTACCCTCACCGCTTTTGACGACGTGCGCCGATCGCCGCCCTTCCGCCGCATGCGGGCACCCCCGCGAACCGCCCCCTCCAGTCTCAACCCCCCTCTTCCCCTGCCCTCACCCGTCTCGTACCTTTTTAGGAAGTGAAGCTGCGTGGCCTCCCGTTTCTACCAAGGAAGGAGGAAATTTGACCATGCACCCTTTCACTGCCAGAGGCCGTCTCGTCGCGTCTTAATTTTCTGACGGCTGTCCCCAAGATGTCAGGCCCCTGTTCTTCCGTCAACGTGGACTTTATTTTGGTTTGCTGCTGCGTGGCACTGGTGGCAAAGGAGGTGTAAAATTCGGCGGAACAGTTATCTTTTTTGCGCTGCTATGAGATACGGTTTCCTTAAACCTTCGAGTTCATTTTCTTCATGTTAATAGTGTTTTTAATTGCTCCAACGGTAGAGGTTGTATCATACCGTCTAACCTGAGGACCGGCCAAAGTTTAAGTAACGCAAAATGAGGGCTCAGACCAACCGTTACGATTCGTGATCGACAGGGAGGGGCGTGTGTCCATCCTTCTGCGACGTTGGGAATAGATAAATTAATTTTTCATTATTTGTTTGAAATACTAATGTTGTCGGAAATAAAAATCAGTAAGTAATTAATATTTTGATAAATGAGGTATTTAGTAAGAATATTTGTGTTGCAATCGCAAAATGTGTGTTCATTGGCAGATTTATGATTTTTAAGGTGGTCTTAAAAGAATTTTATGAAGCGTAATAGGAAGGGAGGTGGGAAGAAAGTGGACAATGAACGTTACTTGATGTTTGGATGGCTCTTGATATCTTAATCCTCGGGTAAACATTATATATCATTATTCTTTTCAAAACATAATTTATAATGGACGAATGAGTAATAATCTCCAACGTAACTCCCCAGGGATTCGGCCTCCTCGGCACATTTTCCTTATTCTCTTCAGCAGAGCAGCAAACTGTCGCGGAACTCGGTTCCATACCCTCCGCGCCCAACCGTCACTTCCCAAATGCAAGTCGCTTCATTTAACGCTTCCCGGTTGGGCATAAAAAAGTGAGCGCGCTCCGTGTTACGCAATCCGGTCGAAGGCAAGGAAAAAAAGAGTGACGTTGAAGACAAGCATCAGGAGCAGGCGAGAGAGCCAGCCGGGTTTCATTTTGGGTCATGCCGCGGCGATCGCGGAAAAATAAGTGAGAGGGAAGCGGGAGAGGGGTATGTCCAGCTCGCTGGAAAGGTCTTCCACTTTCTTTCGATGGCACGAAGAGGAAGTGAGCGGTGGCGTTAGAGCGGTCCGCGGAAGAGGTCTCAAGGGTCTCGACTGTGCGCGGTGAGAAGGGGGCTCCGCGATGAATCGAACCACTCTCGGAGACGGCGGGCGGGCATCTCGTAACTGCTGGCGGAATGAGCAACACGCCGCCCGGGCACATTGCGCGCGGACGAGGAAAAGCTGAGGAGAGACGGGTTTAGAAGGAGTCGTTTCGCGGAAAATATTGCCCGCGTCTCCGCGCCATGAATGCCACCTTTTATTTCCCGCGAGGAAGTGTTCGGGTGTCTGTATCATCACATTAAAGGCCGTGCGGGGTCATAAATTTGGGGAAGTCGCTGGCGCGGAGTCGACCACGCGCTGAATTCCGTTTCCACTCTCCCGCCATCCCGCTGTAATGTCATAAATGGGCTTGTGATGCGGGGCGTAACCAGACACGCAGCTCAGACATCGCTATTTGCTTGTGTAGCTAGTCAGAATGTTTGCAAAGCTTCTACATGCTTATTGAAATGATGTTTATGCCTTGAATGGGTCAGCAGAGGTTCATAGCTCTCCGAGAGCGTTCAATGGAAGCGAGAACTAATTTCCTTTGACATTGATAGTGAAATGGAGGAGGGTTGACGTAGGTGAAATGCGGTAACGTGCAAGAGTATGATTTATATAATTAGTAGTTAAAGAATTTTTGAGATATGTAATATTCATCTGATGACGTTGACCAATTATTTCGCATATTTATGAAATAAATCTGCATTTTACTCACGGGAACATTCAATGGTTAGTTCTAGTGCTGAAAAAGACTTACATATTTAATTTAATTTGAGGAATGTGTGGGATGCATCGCCACATAGTCATCTGTTTCAGGATGTAAGCTGTTGCAAGCTTCAGTTTCCTTGTTACGTCTCCGATTTCAGATTGGTGAATACCGTCTAACGAGCTTGCATATTTCAAGCGGTGATCCAATATTTTTATTTGAAACACTTGGTACTGCTCGCTGAGAGAGAAAAGTGGTGTTGTGACATCCGATCCGACGGAACAATACGCAGCATTCAATCAGGGACCGATGCCGTGCAGAAAAATTTCCCTTATTAGAATTCAGGACCCGTAATAAAGGGCTGGACTCCAGCCACCATACTTGTTTTGTTTTTGTATTTGTTTTATTATGTCTATAAATGATGTGTTGATATTTGATGGGCGTGAAAGTTGTAGTTGAGCGTGCAAAGAGCAAAGGTATGAGAAAGCCGTGGTCCCATCCTTGGTGACTGTAATGAATTACTTGGCACTGGGATGACCAGGTCCCAATCCCAAGCTTTAGTATTGACTGTGTTCTAGATTATTCATCATCGAAGTTTATTTTGTATGATTTCTTCCCACGAGGAAGTGGTGTTGTGACATCCGATCCGACGGAACAATACGCAGCATTCAATCATGTGTGTTTTCACATGATTGAATGCTGCGTATTCATGATTGAATCATCATTCAATCAGTATTATTCCAGTATTACGATGGGGTAAAAGCATGGCAGAGCATATCCCTGGTGACACAATTCGAATATGCATCATTATCACCATTCAAGGTCGTTATCCGTTATCCCAAGAGAAATTCATTGCGGACCTGCATCTTGCAACGTTGCGGACATCATGAGCACGTGCGCTAGAAGCAGTACCCCGGGGTGGTAGGTGAAATGATGCTGGGAATCCGTTTCGAGGAGCTTTTAGTGACTAAGGCGATGCTCGGTGATCGCACGAATAACGTGCCTGAGCGTATCATCACGATTTCAGCGCGTGATAACATGCGCCACAGTAAGCAGAGTAGCGGAAACAAGTGTGCGAGGGTTAATATCAACCTCATAGGTGAGATTAGAACCCACGACTTTCGTACAGCCGCATAGTATATTGCTCAGTTGGAGCGGTCAAATCGTTGGGCTTGTTGCATGTTAAGCTCTAACCTCATCAATTTGACAGACGTGCGGCTTGAATACTGTTTTCATATCCCTATGAATGGAACTTGAAGTGGTGAACTCAATTCTAAAATCTCGCTCAAGTTTAATAAAACTTTTTGTTTCCCCTATGCCAAAACCATTTCTGCCACATTCCTTGAATTCATGATCGCTACAAAAAGGATTTCTAGAGAATGGCAAGAGCTTTTAAGAATAACTATGGGATGGAAGGCATACTTTGGTATCAATAAACTAATGATAATTTATTTTGTGACGTCAATGCTTTAATGAGAGAATTCCCTTAGCGAATGTCGATTAATTTTTCAAAACATTAAATTTATGCTTGACTACTCATGTTTTAATAACTTGACCGATAACCATTCTAAAAATTGCCCTTCTGTCAAGAGATCATAGTTCCTAATTTTATGTGAATATTTTTGGCCCTCTTCCCTATATTTTCCCACTATTGTGCCACAGCAGTGATAAAAATGAATCGTTTGTGTTCGTCTGCTAACGACTCTAAGCTGAGAAAGTGATAAAAATGTTATCATGTTCTTGGGGGTGTCATATTTTCTCGCATAAATAGGTTCTAAGTGAAGGAAGGTTTTAGGGTAAATAATAACTCTTGTGACATTCCCTTCGACATGTAGTTTTTCCCTTATTTACTGAAGAGAAGAGCGCTCCGGTATTGGTAGCTTTGCACGAGCAAATATTTGTATAAGCCGCGACGTAAAAAGCGTCGGTTTCTTGCCCTTGTTCCATATGTCGCGCTGGATGGAAGAGCGATTTGTCTACATCGTCCTATTTCTACTGAATTCGGGCCTAATCATCACGATTGAACCTGGTTGAGCGAGTCGGAGAATTTTAATGATTTCCTCCTATTGAATTTTGTATAAATATTATTGGATGAGCGATGAACATACATTTAATCTTCCCACGTCGTTGTCAAATAACGTCATGCGAGAAATGACTTTTCGTTTATCTTTCCCGCTGTTAATGCGTTTTCAAATTGATGTATTATGTCATTGATGGGTTCTCAACTTACTTTATTTTGTGTATATTCCTAGTGGACAATGAAGTCCAAAAATAATAAATATTTTTTCTTTCTTTCATTGCTTACAGAATCAGTTAGGTTACGGTTTACGTTTTCCGGTTCTATTCCTTTCTTCAAACCGTCTCCAGCCGAAAAAGTTATACTCTTCTGACTTCCTGCAGGAAAATTAAAATATCCTTATGAATGTAATCGCCGATATTTTGCCGATAAAACATTTTCCAATACTATCATCTTATTGAGAAGACTCGGGGATTTGGCGTATTTCTTCCACAGCGGTGGTTGTCTTTATCCTCGATCTTAATGTCTTCCTAGGAATCACTTTTTAATATCTTGTCAACTACGTCGGCTATAAAAAGCTGCGGTAGTCTATCGATAACTTTGGAGGTCGAGTTCCAAGTTTATTGGGATTCTGAAAGTGGATAAATCATATTTTTCATAAGATTACGCAAACCTGCGATCATTTGGAATTTTTACATCATTTTTTCGTTTCTAGCGTTCATCGTTACGCTACAAATCTGGCAGTTAGACGCAGACGTAGATTACTATTACGTTCACAACTAAATATTGAGCTCGCGATTTCAGATTTACTAATCTTTGAGGTATTTCTTTATCACGGTTGTAGATGTGTTAACCTTTAATTAGAAAGGGAGCTTGGTATGTCATATTTGAAGCTTGATATTTTTCAATCACCCTAAGTCCTGTACCATACTACACCATCCGGGACAGTTAATCAGCATAAAAATGCATTTGTAGCAAGCTTTCTTAACTGTGAGGATTGTCTTCAACATTATGAACCGTCTGTGTGTGATCCACCGTATCATCTGCATTCCGTTGTTTTTTTTACTGTTTGAGAGTGAATTTTTCGGAAACTACTGTAAACTAATTCTATAAGCTCGATGACTTTATGTGACTGAGTATATATTCTTCTGTCTCATCGTATAAAGATGTATCATTCCAGAGTTTCCTTTACCCCTTCCGGGGAAATTTTATCGTAATAACCTTATCGTAATTATATTTTAAAATCTAAAAACTTTCTCGGCGATATAGTGATCACCTTTAACATGTTTGACTGTTAATTTCGATCATTAATACGGTCATTAATAGTTACTGCAATAAATAAGTCCACAACTTACATTTAATTTGGCCTGAATGTCAGAGACGTAGAATTTGATATTCATGTGTTTGTTTTCCATTATCTTTAAGATGAAGAGTGTTCTTGATCATAGGGTGCAGAATTTTATCCCAGCGAATGTATACGCTGCTTATTTTTCATGTTGCAACTCAGGAATACTTGCTGTTTACTCTTTGTAGGTCATTTGGAGGATCAAGGCAAAAAAATAATGTGAGCTGTCACATTACAACTCCCCTCAGTGCGTCACGTCATTATTCATCAACACAACTGGGAAAATATCGTATTAAAGGCGATGTATTAGGGGTTATTCCACATACCATTACATTTATGTTGGTTATTTTGCGTACTTAGGGGTTATTCCGCGTACCGTTATATTTGTTTTGGTTATTGTGCGTGCGTTGAGTGTATGACATTGCAAATTCCATTTTATGCATCATATTCATAAGAACCTTGGAATCCAGAAAGTTCCCACTTCTACGAAATGTGCCTGGGGGTGGACGGAGATCTTGGTTCATGAATTTGATTAAGCCTCTCGGAAAGCGAGCGAAAGTCGGAAAGGAGGGATGATGATATCTGAAAGGGATCATTTTTTTTCCGGGGAAAAAAAACGTTCCACTGAGTGGAGATGGAGTCCAGAAGTGATTTTTTGATGACGTGGCATGTGATGGGTGTAATTGGGAGAAGAATCATGAGTATACAGGAGTATACTGCTGGACTGTAGATGGAAAAATACCGCTCGATAATATTCATGGTCGAGTAGACCGAAGAGGTATTACTTGAGATATTCTTGGTGTAATTCTAGGCTAAACTTGTGAAAAGAGTTAATTTTGGAAGCTGCATTTACAGTGACAAAAATACTCTTATTCTTGCAAAAAGTGCATTTAAAACTCCTCTAATAACATCTAGACTTCATATGCTTTCTATTGACCCCTTTTACATGTGTATGTCACGTAAATCCGGTCTGCTGTAACCTTTAGAAAAATAGTGTAAAAAGACGATTTTCATGCGTTAGCGCAATGCACATTTGCCTATAATCCAGGGGATATATTTTTTCTGCTAAAACAGGGAACGGCTTTTGGCTCAGAAAGGTTGACGGTATCTATGCACAAATTTTAGCTGAAATCTGAGGTGGTGAAGCAAAATATTTCTGAAAAATTTGTCGATTTAAAATGGAATGACCCAGATGTGTTCTAATAAACTTTGGGAATCCAAATAGCGGCTTACCTTTAAATTCCCTTCTCCCTCCTCATGCTGAGAAAGGGAGCTAAGAGGTCGATGGCGGAGCGACGCGGGAGGAGAAGTTATCCAGGCCGTGAATTCCTCGCCCCGCCGAATCGTTCCGTGGGTCACCTTGGTGGTACTTCTTATCCTCTACATTCTCCGAAACCTTTTCTCCTGTGTGCTTGATTTATTGATGGAGTTTTAATTGCACGCCGCTGCTCCGAACGCCCTTACGTCTAAATTTACAATTTGGATTCACCATCCTTACAATTTTTCTGTCCCTCAAATAGTTAGTTCCCTTCTTGTACGTGAGGATTTCCATTCCGAACTACCATTGCAGTCGTTGGGGCTCCAATTTATGTGCCTTACTCTTCCCATCTACTGTGAATATTTTATAAGTAGGTTATTTATCATGTTGAAGACCAGGTTTGAAATTTATGGAAAGATCCTCGCGGTTGATTACGGTGTCTATAAAATAATTCGCGTTTGTTCATACTCTACCGCTCGCAAGATCTAGATTCGTCCAGATTCAAGAAGGGGGTTACCAGTTTAGGAATATTTTGGTTTTTTTATTTATAATTTTTGTACTAAAAATACTTAAAGATTTACTCAGCAAAGATCCATGAAATACGTGCTCGGACTCTTGGGCGTCTTTCGTTAAAGAGCAGGGCCATCTCCCTGGCTTTCTCTTCTCCCATCCTCTCCATAAATTAGTATCCCTTCCCATATGCCTTGTAAATAACCTCCGCTATCACCTTCCCTTGTAACCACAGCACCCGGGACGAAATTTATCGCCGCTAATTGAACGGCCTTGCGAGAATATTCTGATTTCGAAGCAATGGGGTGGAACACATTGCTTCTCTTTATACCTACCGTTTGAACGGAGGGAAAAGGTAAATATCTATTCAGAGTATTGGATGTTTTTGTCGTCTTCATCTAAGTTCATAAAAGAATATAAATCCTGAATGGGTAGTTTTGCGGCGGTATTTGATGGTAATATTGCCTCGTGCCTTTCACTAACAGGTTTCTGCATTTGCTGCTTATTCAGTTGAAACAATTATTTTATATTTTCAATGAAGCTCAGAAAATTGGGGTTAAAAGTTTAGCATCTTTGGGCTCTTTGTCATCCAAGAAACTCTTTCTTTGTGCTAAAAGGCGTTGTTTAGATGCCAAAGGAATTGAATATAAAAAAATCCTTTCTCTTCTGTGTGGCATTTATATCTCATTTTTGCTTTTAGATATTCGAAAAAGAGAAAAATTTTCTTGCCAACCACTCACGGTTTCAATATTCTAGGTCTTAGGAAACGTATACATTATTCATTTACAGAAATCAACGTACTGCAACCTTATGATGGATGGGTATCTGCTCTCCAAATATCAATACGTCGTATTGGCGCTAATTTTTTCTTTTGTCTCTTAAGTTTCTCCTTTTTAGGACCACAAACTATGGATTAATCTGAGATTAGGGGAAGCCAAAAATTATACGTGGCGTCTTTTCCTCTCTGAGGTGGTTGCAAAAAGGCGTCTGGTCCAAGCGGAGTGGCTGTTTGCAATTATGGCGTCAAATTAGGAACACTATTGAGAGCAAATCGGCAAACTGCCTCAATTAAAATTTCCAGCGACCATATACCGAATGAAAGAGCACTGAATTCAATTGCCAAATTCTCTGCGATTACAAGATCCTGCCCGGGATCGTGATGGTTTGTTAACTAGAGCACTTGCCGCTCATCTCAGGAGCCCGGGTTCAAATCCTGGGTGTGGTAGGTTTTTCTTCGGTCAACCAGTGCCCTCTTGATTGCGAAGTGGTGACCTCTTTAAGTTCGTCCATTTGGTGAAACAAACCGTGGGCCCCTTGGTACCTTTCGTTTTGAGCAGCCTTGGGTTTTAATCCTTCCTCCATCTCCAACTCAAAAATTCCCACATACCAGAATTATCGCATAAAATCTACTCATCCGTCAATCGAGTTCTTCGAGTATGAACAATAATGAACAAAAAACAATATGAATATAAAAGATCATACGGGTTCTTTTTCCTTGAAAATCATGAACAACTGTTTACGCTTTAGGGTAAATATAGAGCCTTGGTATCATGAGAATTTTTTGTTGTGTCAAAAGGTATAATATACTCATAAAGGGCATGTTTCATTCAATGGTTCACATTTAAACGGCATGCGTAAACTAGATTCGCCACTCTTATCTTTTTTCTGTTCAACTTGATAAGTGCATTGTCTTCCGTAGTGAAAGGTGTGACCCTAGGGAAATGATGTACTTTTCAAGTGTCTTTTGTGATGTGCCGACCCGCTCATCTCCTCTATCTCTTTCTAGACAATTCAGGCTGTTTTAACTGTGGAAATTAAAGTATTTTTTGAGTTCGAGAGCAGTTGAGTCTATGGGAAAGAGATCGGTATCGTTGGATTCATGAGTATTATTACGTGGGTCACCAAGTGCATATTAAAGTTTTTTCACTTTCTTTCAACTTTAATTTTTTTTAATTTTTGCAGAGAAGTAGCACTTACTAAAAAATATAATTTTCACTGCTTATCTGAGCATCACTTTAGCTTCCCGGGGGCTATAAATTAACTTTTTAGCGCCGTAGATAATATGGATGAAATTTTACATTATCTCGTGTTTAGGCGATGGAGATACCTTAAAAAGCCAAGAAATTCTTCCGTAATCTGCTAGGCAACCCAGTATAATTTTTGGCAGTTATATACAATTCAGTCAAAGCGGCTTATGTACATTAATTCGGTTACGAAAGATTAGAAATGCATAAAATTTAATGGTATTGTTTCAAATCTTGTTTGCTTACTTTAAATTACGTCTTTTGCGTATTTTATAATCAATCCCCTTTACGCGTTCTCTGCTCAAACCAAAATCCATCGCTCTCGGTAGTGTTAATCAGCTGGTGGGAATGGGAGAATCACGATATTCCCATTATTTAGTCGGCGCAATATTCACATGAACGGAGCTTAACCCATAACCAGTGACGTGCGGTCTGAGAAACCGCTGCGCTTTTAAAATTATGAATATTTTTAAAATTACTATTCTAAAATAAAATTTAAAAATTTTAATTATAATTCTCGTTAGCTTCATATTTTTTCTAATAAGGATTTAACACTTAAAATTTGTATGGAAACGGAGATGTGAGAGCTATTGTAACAAAATGTAATTTTAATCGCCGGCAGAATGCATCAAGAAAAGCAGTAAACGCGATGTATTCAATTGTTTCTTATTATTTAGCCTTTCTACTTTAACAATTAAGGCCTTATTTTAAAATCTGACGAAGTATTGATACTTAAAAACAATAATAATAACTCAAGTGTTTTTGACATCAGTTTTTTCATCCTGTTTCAAATAACTATCATTACCGAAAAATTGGTACGTATTAGTAATGCATAAAATTAAATATAAGTTTTATAATACTTAAGCAGATAAAGAAACATTAAACTAAGCCTTAAAAATGGCGTTGCAACATTTTATGAATTGATTTATTGCGGTCTCCCAGACCGCACGTCACTGGTTATGCAACAAAAATAGCACGTCACTGGTTAAGGGTTAATATTAGGTAAAAATATATAGTGTGATTTCAACAAGATTGGGACTCCTGTCTGCTTGATCCACATTGGCAATCTCTTCACATTCCCACTGAAAATGACTTTGTCTTATTAATATACCATCAATGTTTATTTTATCGTTTGTGTTCCTCAGCAGCCAAAACAAGTTAGCAATAGATATTTCCCAACGGGGATGCCTTCATAGACGTGGGGAAGATATTTTTCGCGCGCCAGTCTGAATTTAATTGTGTGCTGAAGTCGATAGTTTATTTCTTAATTATAAACGCCTTTAAAGGAGACACCCGCTTTTGTATTCATATTCATTTTTTTGTGATTCAGTGTATGTCGTTGGAGAGTTTATTTATTTATTTTTTCTGCCATTGTTGTAATACTACGGCTAATTTAGGTAAATTTTTTTAAGCTGTAAACAATGCTAAGAATGTTCTAATTACGTTTCTATCTTTCCAGGTAATGCCCTCAACTGTTGTGGCTACCTTGTGTTTAAGACTGCTCATTGGATTGTTTCCTTGTTGGAATCAGCTGGCATAATTGATTATTCACCTCAGTAGTATGTATATAATTTATTTATGATTGCATGCCTGGGAAATGAAATTCACTTCCCACTGTAGACCTCATTTTTGTTTTACAGTGCGTACTCGTTTTGCATAGCCGTGGAATTCCTACGGCCCATGAAATAATCATTAAATTATACTTTTCCGAAGCAGCGCATCGGAATTGCAATCAAAGTCAATTTGATCATTGAGTCCCCTTAACCGGGAAGAAGAGGTTGATTAAATGGTAAAATAAGAGATAATAACATTTAAATGATATGGTAACAGTGCCCCATATTGTGACTTGATCATTTATTTGGAGCACATTAATAAGCGCATAATTCCTTATGTGTCTCTTAGTACGCAATGAACCTCGCACTTTCAGTTTTCCAACGGTAATTAGTGGGTTTGAAAATGTGTATTTACCATTTAATTGAGTCGTTATGTTCTGAATCCGTAATATCTGCTGCAGGAATGCCACTCGTAAAATACTGTAGAGTAGTTGACGAATAATTAACAAAGTTCGGCCGAGTGGATCTGT
Source organism: Platycnemis pennipes (assembly GCA_933228895.1). NCBI lineage: Eukaryota > Metazoa > Arthropoda > Insecta > Odonata > Platycnemididae > Platycnemis > Platycnemis pennipes. The sequence continues at coordinate 84,285,605 of OW121846.1, forward strand.
CATGCCTGGCATTCAATGGAAGCATTGTTGGCCTGGTGTGTATTGAAAATCTGCTATCTCCAGTCTATGTTGAATGAATTATAGTAGTGGAAATGATATGTATGTATTCGTGCTGTTTTCTATGACTCACTGATGACTGGCCTAACGCTCGTTATTCCATTCTTAACCAGCTTAGAGATGTATGCCACTTTCTGCATGTCCATTGATGTCTTTGCGCACGGGTGGCCACTCTCGAACGACGATGACTTGTCTGTGCCGAACGTTCGATACGCCTCCCGTTCGTATCTTGTCATTGGAATATGTAAATCATGCTCTTTGATCGGTTAATCAAATGTTTCCGTTTTAAATATATTCCTAATTAACCACTTGATCCTCTTTCCGGCCAGTTGTTAGCAAAGGCCCAGGAATTAAAACGGTATAGGGTAACACCAATAAGCTTTGATACCATCTCTAATGAGTACCATCATCGAAAGCGGCAAAAGCGTTATTCCTTTGATTTCGTAGATTCCTTTCCTTGGATTTTTGGCTCAATATTCCCGTTTGCGTTAAGAACTAAATAACGAGGAATGCGCTTCAAAGCAGAAACAGAAAACGCAGACTCGTTAAAGAAGCTACCCTTTTCAGGTCTAGTTCTCTCCTCACTGAAAGCCGACGATTTTACACCGTCTGCTCCTCTCTCGTACCTCGGCCGTCAGGGGAAAATACACATTTGGATTTCATTTGTGACGTTTATCGTAAATTTCAATCGTTACCCCTTGCGTTATGTAAAAATGGCCTCAACATACAGGAAGTTTATTCGTGTCTCATCGTAAGTAAAAATCGAAATAAGTCTGCAATTTGCTCCTTTAAAGGCTTTGGTCGGTGATCATTATCGCATCGATTTTCTTCCAATGCCATTTTAACTTCCGTATCTGCCGCGTATAAAGAAGCTAGACACAAAATTCACCCGAAAATTAGCATCATGGCATAATGGAAGGAGGTATGCTCTTTGAGGCTTGGCTCTTTGTAAGGTCCTTCGTGTAATTGCTATCCTGCCGAGCATAAGGTAGGGCGTTAATCGTTCGATATTAGCCGAAACCAGATCCTGGTCCTCTCCGCTTCGCGATGCAGGTTGAGCGGAGGGTCATTCGTGAAGTCGCCCGCGAGCGACGAGGTTGGAAAATGTGCTGTACATCTACATCTGCATAATACCCTGCAAGCCACCATAATGGAGTGTGGCAGGGGGTGAACTCTCACCAAACATGCACCACATATCATGCATAAAAAAGGATTAGTACTTGTATAGGTACTGTTCAAAACTACGCTATTTAAAAAAAGATAAAAATACCAAAACATACATGCAAAAACATGCCGTTAGTTGGGTTAGCTATAAGTCCTTATACCAACATGCAGCTACCAATGTTATCCATTGCTACAGTCGTACTGGATATATTTACCGTTATTCATATCCCTAATATTACGAGGAAAAAGGACATTTTGAATCTGTCAGTTCGGCAATCAATTTCTCTAATTTTGTGATTATGGTCCAGTCTACCATAGTAAGTTGGGGTCCGCAAAATATTTTTAACATCATCACTAAAAATAATGTAAGTCGCAGTTGACGCAGTCGCAAATGTAATTGTAAGTCGCAGTTGACGCACGGAAGGGAATGACGACGAAAGGCGGCCGCCGGCCCCATGCATGCATACGCACGGGCGCTTTAAATATGTACTCGCGAGCACGCTGCCGTGACCCGAGACCCCCGTCTTCGTCACATCCGGCATTTGTTTTTGACTGCGCAGCGACCGTCGCCTTCCCGTAAATAAATCCGGATCTATTTGGATGAAGAAGTCCTGTTTACGCGCCGGATTTTTTCCCATTTGCCCCCGCTGCGCTCTCGGCCGGAGACAAGACCGAAAGTTTGCCCTCCTCGGCAACGAGTGGTCTGCGACTCGTGAGCTAAGAATGCCCGGACCCGATCATCTTTTTGTTTTCATCAAGATTCATTATTTTCCTCTTACGCAACGGGCTGAGTGTATTTATTTTTTCTCAAAAAGCGCGAGATAGTGTCTTAACCGCACTTACCTATCCCCTGGCCCATACTTCCTGTCTTGCGGTCGAAGTAGACACCTCAAAGCCCTCAAAGCTTGACTGGTCCGTACTTTGAAATGGGAGTAGATAAAACTGCCGTACCTTGAAGATGGGAGTTCAGTTTTTGCAAATGTTTCCTGAACTGAAGAGTGTAACAACAATAATTGCGTTTCTTTTTATACATCCATACCATTTTAGGGTTAGCGTTAAGCAGTGGATTTTTGCTATTAATTTGAAGCAATAACTCAATTTAAAGAGAGTGAAAGAAAGTTGCCAGCGTACTAATTTCGTTCGTAGACCTCCAAATTAATGCTGAAATGGAGAACCTACATAGTACCGTTGTTACTCCTTGAAATTTGGGATATAACACCATTTAAGGCTTATTCCATTTGCCAAAGTCTCTTCTGCGTTCGGTCTATCAGGGCAGCAGTCTCTGTTACCCTTTTCCAGTGGTTGTTTAATTGCACGAATACTTGATTTCTTATTGCATGAACGACTTTTGTGGTCAGATTAGTGGTAACGCGGCCTGTTAACGCAAATGCCATGGGTTCGAGTACCGCCTCTAACAAGGATGTAGTGGTTAACTTAGGATTAAGAACTTAGGCTAGATGGTACGATATAAACTTAGCCGTTGTTGCATCTTAAACACAAGTTTGCTATTCTACTACCTGTTGCGTGAGATTTTAGCAGCTTAAAGTTTGGGTGACAAAATTGTATCATCATTGGCCTGCCTACATCCGCCTCCACAGCAGCAGTCCGTTGGATGGAACGTCTTTACTCTCAAGGTTTCTGTGAAGGATTCGACAAACTCCAGCTATCGGGATTATAGAAACCTTGGCTGAAATATTATGATTTCACTTTGCTGTGTCAGATGTGTTTTACATTTTCCTTAATATTGAATATGCATAGATTTACCTCTTAAAATTCCATCCCTAACTGATGCACTCAGTTGATTGAAGATGCTTTTAAATGTGCATGGCATTGAGCGTCATTCACCAGTTGTATTCAAATGGCTAACCTCCCGGGCAGCCTTAATCAGTTTCTCAGACGCTCCATCAATTGAAGAAGACATTGCTGGATCAGGATTCATTTCCAATCTTAAAAGTACGCAATTGAGTTTCCAATCTTTCCGCTTGCTTCCAATTTCCTTCCAATGTTTTACGGTAAAAAGTTGTCGGTCGGGGTAATATCATGTATACGCGATTTTCTTATAACGATACAATCTCTTGTGGAGGAATCTCGAGGCCTTCTATAAGTCAGCCTCGATATCAGTGCGATTTCACCGTATTTATATAACTTCTTTGGGAGAGGTGGAGGAAAGCTGAGATTCTGTGCTCCACTTACAATAGGTGGGTAGTTTGTCGTAGCAATAGTAGTACAAATTATGCGTTTTAGGCGCTTCGACGGGGAAGGTAATATCGAAGCATTTAATCTGAGGTTTTAATCATGGGATAAAAAAACATCCAAGATCGGGGCTCTATTTGAACCTGCAACCTTAGGGTTGCAAGGCCAGCGCGGAACCGACCTGGTTACCACGGCCGGTAGGGTATTTAATGAACCCCTTAATTATCTATGCGTGATACATTGTGCGCGTTTAGTCCTTTCGTGTGGCATTTTCAACTGCTTTACGTGAATGCGTTTAAGGTTGATGAAATATATATGAGACTTCGTCATTTGCGTTGGACCAGGGATAATCAAAAATAATTAGTTGCTTATATGACTGATTGATATATTTCATATTTATTATGATGACGCGAGAGACTCGCCAAAAATTGTATGTATGTATATCTGTATAAAATCGCCAAAGTATGTAAGTTAATTGAGAGCATGATTTCATCATAGTGCTGAAAGGATTCGACTGAAATGGATTTTTTTCTAGTCTAATTCTAAAGATATATAGTCTAACCGTTGAATTTGGTTTATTCTTGAATTTCTAGCGCTCATAAGTTATTATTTCTGTACAAAAAGGTCACCGATATATGTTGTAAATTATAATCCTCTCTGATAGGTGAGACGAGCACTATTGAGGATTTCGGGAATCCGTTGAATAAGAATTAGCAGGCGAGAGAAGCGTGGCGACAGTGCTACTGTTATTCATGATCTGAAAAAATCCTTGGGAACTTTAATTTCGGTCCGCATTAATTCAGCCTTGAATAGCTTTCTCCGTGGCCTTTTCAGATCCAAAAGAATCCCACTACCCTTCCCCGCTTCGGGATCATTTTGCAGCCGAGGGTGTTTCTCGGATTGAAATTGGAGTTTTTTTTTGCCGCAAGAATGAGTGCGAGACGAGTTTGCTCCGAGCTTCATAAAGGTCATCTTCTGGCGCTCCTCGGTGTCGTTCCATCGCCTCTTCTTGCTGTGGCGGGCCCACCCCTCTGCCCTTTTCGCTGCTGGTTGGCGCGAGTGGGAAGCTTAGTGGAGCAGTATTGGTGGGGATGAATGGAGGATTTCGAGACTTATTCAAAAAATGTTTTTTTTCCCTTGAGCAAAAAGGCGATTGTAACAGGGTCGGAAGGTCCGCGAGATAGAAATGTCTGTCGCCAACGATGGAAAAAAGGTCTATGGCTCGAGAATCTGTATCGGATGCAGAGTTTGTATTTTCGCGTGCTTTCCTACGCTTGCTAGCGTTTTTCAGGGTCTCACGTGCTAGAATTGAGACGTCTTTTAGCATCTCGGCTGTAAAAAGAAATGGAAATCCAATGCTGCCGCTGGCTCATCGCGTTGCAAACCGGATAACGCGAATGGCCGTCACTGATATGAAATGCCCCTCGTGTGAGAATAAGTGGTGACTTGCAAGTGGGTTGTATTCTTGCGGGAGTTGGTGCATTTGGGTGCATTGCGAGCGAAACGTTTGATATTTTCATCGCGTGGCGGCATTGTGCTTTTGCGTGGCGGCATTGCTCAATGTTTCACATACTCGCAAATAATTGCACAGAAACAATTTTCTCTCTTTGAAAAATGATTTTTAGGGACGATTAGCTTTCCTGATTATCCGATAATTACGAGAATTCTGGTTTTAAAATATACCTTTCCCCCTGATTTGATTGCAACAATAACGTTTTCCGAAGAAGCGAGATATTTTCAAGTACACAAAAAAGATGAAAATGGGAAATATACACAGATAAACAATTTTTAAAACCAAGTTTTCTCTTTTTACAGCATCCTCATGCTCTGGGGTCAGCACCTGCTGTTAAAAACTAATCCAAAGTCGTATTTAAAAGTTTATTGGTGAAAATTGCCCATTTTCATCTTTTGTAATTATGTTTCGATTCCACATGATATCGTCTGAATCTTCAGAATTTATTTTTAATGACGCATATGGTCTAATAATGCTTTACGTTTCGTCATTTGCATGTGTTTTACAGTTTTCTACGGATTCTAACCCAATTGTTGAGTTTATAAGTTGGTACTTTTTTGCTGAGTATGGTGATATGAAGTGAAAATACTTTTGTATTGAGAAGCAACAGGTGGTGTACTGCGTAGTCAGGCAAACTGCGCGTCGTGCTCAGTAACTCAAACTAAACACACCTTGAAACCTGATTTTATTTCCTTCATCCTCATTGTATGATGTCTCGGCGAATAATTTGTGGGTTGCCGTCGGGAGGCTCTCTGAGTGTTCGGGATCGAACGCGAGTTAGCGGTATGGTACGCCAGGCGGATTTATGCGGGTGGTGGAGGCAGAAGCGGTTGCCAAGAGGTAATGGAGGGAGACGATGTGGAGGAAGCGACATCGGCGACGCACGTTCGTTTGTCATCTTATGTTTCGCCTTCCATCCTCGTGAATTGCCTGCCCAGTGCGCGCAGGTTAAATTACACAGAACCCCTCAATACGGGATTTGGATTTCACTGTGTGGTGGGAGCGATACGTTTCACCATCCAATTGCATACCCCATCATTTTTCCCATCGTGCCAGTATTCAGGATATTGTGCGTGATTGTACCAATTCTTTCTCTTGGAGTGAAGAACAAGTTCTGAGGCGTCTAGAAATTTTCTGTCTTTGACTGTTTTCTCTGCACAGCATGATTTAAACGATGGTTCATCAGCATATGCCCTGCGGTTTGGAAAATAGCGTCTAATTGAAAACGTACTCGTCGATGTCCATTTACTAAATTATTCTGGCGCATATTTATTTGAGGCACGTAGGTTTTTTTTAAATTCACCTAAAAGATTTTCCGGCTTTCCTTTGAAAGAAAAATTAATAGTGTTCATAAAATATCGTGATTTCTATTGGGTCATATTCAGATAATATCGTTCGCGAAAAATGTTTTTTTACGCTTACATCAGCTGTTTTACATATCATTGTTTCGGTGGCTAGAAAGTGGAATATAAAACTAAGATGTTATGAGACTCTGCTCATCTTTGGGGAGGCTTGATGTTGAATGAACTGAATTTCATGGACGGAATCGCATTTAGTTTCCACGTAGTGTCGTCACAGGACACCTTTATCGAAGCTAAACGATATTTTCGTGGGAACTTAAAAGTCCAGATGGGGCTGCTTTGCCGTAGCTGCCCGATGATGGTTGAAGAAACAGAGAAGTATCCTCAGGGGTTGAAACTTCATTGCTTCAATCAAGGTGCGTGAAGCCAAGTTAGTGTTTCGGAAGATCCGAAATCGAGGTTTCCGTCATCTTTTCCAACCCATTGCTCGATCGTGTTCGCGGTGTTAGAGCAGTTCCACGCCATACTAAAACTAATTACGCCCCAGGACACGTGGGGTGATACAAGTTTGGATGGGAGTGATTGTCATGAAGCTACGTTTAGAATGAATGTTTGAAACTTCCGCTGTAGGTGCGGAAGTGCGCGTCTGTCTGTAGCGTCTAGTGTATACAATGTTTTCTGCGTATCGCATCCCTCGGCCCACCTACTGTTGTCATAAATTTCGCGTTACTCCTGGGGGAATTTCGTTTGATCTTTAATTTGTTTGCAAACGAACTTTTTTAAGCGGGAAACTTTTATTTAATGATCATTCGAACTATGCGGCTATAGTCGTTTTATTATGAATTGATCGGATCGCCTCGAAATTTCCCAGCTTTCGTTTTACCAGTCACATATCTTGGATTTCATTTCAAATGATATTTCTTTTCCAAACATTCGATAACGATAAGCTTCGATGACGATACATCATTATGTAACGATAGCTCGTTGCATAATGAAGTAATGATCTAGATCCTATAACACTTAAGAAATTGTGATGGTATTTAATCTTTTCGTTCTCGTTTTGAACAATTTTTTTCATCCGATTGCCTTTGTTTGTTCATTCGCGGACAAGTCTGGTTCATTGGGCCCTTATGTGTCCTGGTGAAGCAGAACTCGGGTTCGTAGTGCTGACAATTAGGTTCCCATACAATCATCATATTTGGTGCGTGTCGTGTACCGCTCACCCTCTCACGACTGAAATGAGGAATTCCCAGTGACCTTCTGGCGAGCAGCCTCTCCCACGACTAGAATTCAAGCAGCGGGTCTCCGGATTGTAACACATTTGCTTTTATGTATTTGTGTGGATTTTCCCTCCGAGATTTGACATCCATCCGCGAAATTGCCTCCCATCCGGTTGCTTCGTGACCATTCCCAGAATGTTTGTATCTCAAAATTGAAATAACGTACAACATTGAAATACGTAAATTCGAACTCAAAGACCTCTCCACAGGGCACTCAAGTAGAGACCGGTATACCAAGGGAAAATCCGCCGGTGCCGGGATTCAAAACCGGGCTTTGGTTCTTATGTGTTCTCTTATTTGACACAATATTCAATTCCTACTCTTTATTTCTCCTCAAATGTATTCAGAAATCAAATAATTTATTCAATTGAGCAACTTTTCTCGATCATTTTCGTATCTAATTTTCTAATATTTTCTGCTTTGATCGTTATATTTGTTTCCCTGAATTTACTTTATACTATCCTTTCCTTTCCTTCACCTCTCAGCTACAAACTAATCCCGAATGTTCTATTTTTAGTCCCGTTTAATGTTTCTTATTTGCCTTTCCTTAATTTTTTCCTCTTGAATATAACTTTATACTCCATCACCTTTAATTTGTATTTAGAGTCTGTAATGGGTCCTTGGAAGATGTGCGCGCCTTGGTGATATAGGGGTATCGAAACCAAGGACAGACAGTATTGAACTTTCATTATTGGAAAAGTGCATTTGTACTTTCAACCATTAGGAAAAATTCCACCTCATCACATCTTTCCACCGGCTGAAACTTCGTTATTTTATGGATAAATTTGTTAAATCTATGTGGAATTCACTGTGTATCTCGTATGAATACTTAGATACGGTATTGTGAACTTAGATTGTATATAACTAAGAATACTTATACCCCTCAAGTACTTCATTTCCATTAAACCTCTTCCTGATTTCGTGGTAATTTCTGCAGGAACTTAGTACTGAGTTTCGTCTACCTCACTATAAAATGCTCCATTATGTTCGTAGAAGAAGATAGCATAATTCCGGTGGTTTAATTTTTAATTCCTTCATGTTCCCTCTCAGAGTTTGCAACTAGAACAAACTGAGTTTAAGCACTATTAATGTGTTGTATGAATATTTGTTGTATAAAGTGCTCACTATTTCTCGATAGAACATTCACGGAAAAAATCAAGGTACTAGTGAGCACAGAAAAGGAATGAAAAATAACATTTTATTTCATTCTGTAGAGAGAAATAGCAAAATTGTTAGGTCTTCAACTGCAGAAAATTTTCTGGATGTTGATTTCATTCGTTTTTATCCACGGTTTTGTGATGGGTACGCATTTTTTCATCTGAGCATCTGATTAAGGTTTCGGCGGTGTCTCGCAGGGCATGTTATGGGATGTAAAAGTAGGTGTAGATTTTTAATTGGCCAAGAGATGGGCATTAAAATCGTCGTAGCATCTCTGCGCACTTCTAGGGTCACGATCGAAACGTGACGAAGTGATTGGGGAATAATGATTTGAAAAGGATGTTTTTTTTCGCAACTCAAGTAGTGGGAACAGCGCGGAAATAACCTGTGACTCGTCGTTCTAATGAATCTAGGCGGGAAACTGGCGACATAGGAAAGAAAACAAGATGTAGCACACGATGTAGCGAGTCGAGGCAAGCTTTCCGACACCTGGAGAGACGATGACGCTGGGGGTTGGAGAGACGATGACGTTCACGTTTCATTATGGCAATCGGTGCCCTTTCTTTCTCCGGCAATAAAACGCAAGTTTCCGTTGATCTCTTTGCCTGCCTTCATTAACGTATGTAGTGATAACGTTCCATCAAGAGTTTCAATGACGTGATTCTCCTGCCTAAGAAATCGCAAACGTATTTTTTTAGTGAGACTTCCAAACCGAGAAATTCTGGATAGGTGATTGTCAATTCAGGAAATTATAAATCCTGTGACGTAATCTACTTCGGTGCCCTTTAAGTTTCCCTTTTATGGAGAATTGGTGGAATCTGGCATCCCGGATAATTTTTCATTGAGAGGGAGTACACATTAACTAACACTGTTCTGATCAGTGACTTTCTTGACTAGTGGATGTAACCTAAAGGAAGAAAATGGTGCTATTTCATCCTTATAGGAATCCCTTGACAATTAAATATACCCCTTTGTTTCCTATTGTGCAAATCAGGGTAGTTACATTATTTCCGAAAGCTGTATAAGATATGTGATTGCCTAGCCCGGATGTAGGTCCATAGACTTTCAAGTAGTGTGGGTCCATCCATGTCTGGTCTGGGAATATTTTTAAGGTTTTCGCGTACTCGCGGCACATGGTGATCATTGTTCAGTACGATACATTATAATCAGTATGAAATTTTAATATTGTCGCTTATGCTGTCAAACTTGATACATTTAACATTAAATATAGTTTTTATTCCGTTATGAACTCTTTTGGTGTTTCCCTACCCGTGTGTTAGCATATTATGCATTAGGTCCGGCGTCGCCATGTTTTAAAGATATGGATTGTGATGATAAGGATTTCAAAACTGAAATATTCAGAATATACGCAAGTAATTGGGTTTACGGAATTTTTTTATCTGTAGCTTTTCTTATAAATTTTAGTGAGGTCTCATACCAAGCGAATCACTGAAATTCACACCCTAGTTTTGTGCGACCACGATGTATATGTGTATGATTTCTTATAATATCCCCGTTACATGATTATTATGGATCTAATAGAGTAAAAATTTCATGTGCCATGGTTGCAGATATGAGATTGTATCTTCGTTCATGTACGTTCGCGGACGTTATTCGTACGCGGAACTGTTTTCGATATTCAGTGACATATCGATACTTGAAGTCGAAGTATTTTGTCTTTGCTCTACACATTTCTTTCCGCTCTGTCAATAAACTTCTCACTAATGTATTTCTGCAGATAAATGCAATATTTTCGAGAAAAACGAGTGTGGTATTCATAGAATAATATAGAAATCAATTACTGATTCTATCATTATGTACTATCTGAAGTGCATAATGTATTTCCTTTTATCTGAAGAATGGAAAGTTTTGCTGAAATGATGGTTGACAATTATCGGGCTGAGTATTATGAACGACTAAGACTCCAAAGGGTAGTATATTCAATATCATAATGTTCTATGCCAAACGATTTTCGTCACTCAACCTTGTGTCTCGGCACATACACTCGAGCTCGTTTGATAAATACTGGTAATCATCGCACCGGGATGAAAGCTCTGAAGTAAATGGTGTCAAGTGTTTAGGCAAGACGTTCTCCTCCCTTTCACTCCTTTCCCTGCATATTCTTTTTCTTTTTTGAAGACGAGCACTCCTTTCCTTTCGCCGATGTAATGCTGGTTTGGGAATATTTTCTTGGTGTTGCAACGACTGCTTATAATATATTGTTGGCATTCTCGTTTTACGCGCGTGTAAACATATACCGCGGTTAATCTTATGAAAATATTGTGCCAATGACACCGTTTTTCGCCCAACCCTTGACCCGTCCTAAATGATGAAGTGCAAACTTCTTGCCATAAGGTGTTAAAAATGAAAATTTTGATTTTATTGTGTCATAGTCGTGAATGGGACCAAATAAATTCTGTCCAGAGATCGTCAAGTAAAAGTAAATGTAGATTGTGTATTCTCGACATCATCCATAAGCACATTACATTGCTAGTTTCGTGGGTGCGGATTGAGTTTATTATATTTGGTTGTAACCTTATCTCCAGTACCAGTAGTCAAAATTTTGTCATGAATTTTATAATGAAAAATGTGTATGCCCACCTCTTAATTCCTTATTTGATGCGCATTGTCGCGCACATGAAGCGTACAATATTTGATTTGGGATTGATGCCTCTACGGTAGCCTCTTCCGATCGCATAGTTCAATTTTCTCCATAATTAACTATTGCGTTAGGTCAAATCATTCCAGAATTCAACTGCGTGCTTTGAGCAATTTGCAGTGTAATGAATGATTTTGATCAAAAGCTTTATTCGCTTCATTGACTTTTATTTTTATACGGATGATTGAAGCATTGATGTTGTGTGCAATGAAGAGTTATCAAATAAGCAAAAAAAGCATGCGGAGTACTACTTGTCATGAGAAAATGTGATTTTATTCCTTCTTAAGGAATATTTCGTATCGATTGCGTTGAATATTTTATGAATATTTATATTCCGAATTGGTATTCGAGAACTTTAATAGCAATGCATTCTTCCTTGGAACGACATTGGCATTTTGTAATTATTTCCTGCAACAATCTATGGCATTTAACGTGCCTGCTGCGTTGTTCTCCATATTGCGTCATGGAAAGAGATTTCTTTCATTTTACAGTGAGAGGATTTTAGCTACCTGCGTTACTCAAGGTAAAAAGAGAGATAAAAGGAAAATGTAATTCAGATCCAACTGTTTCCGAAGTGTGAGCGGCATTTTTTCCTCCATTCTCATGTCAAGCTATTTTGCAAGGCCAGATGAATTTGTGCACCCACTTAGGCTTATGGTGTCCTCTGCCACACACGTCAACACTCAACGGCGACAGAGCCAGGCCTAGGATGACCTTCACCGTCAGTTCAAGGCTATTTTAGTCTATCTTGCTGAGATAAGAGTTCACAATCAAGGGGCACCGAAGTGCGTCGTCGCCTCGGGTCTTATTCGAGCACAGACTTTTGGAGATACGCGATAAATGAGCTCGCGATTGGTTCTTCCGTCCGCTTGCGCTTTCAAGATTCCAGTCCACGGGTGGAAATGGCGGTTTGCTTTTAGATATTGGCCGACCGCGACCTCAAGTGAATGCCGATTGAGAGTTTTTCTTGTCCATGGCAACTCGATCGTGCATTCAACCTTTTCGTCGTGTAGCGTGAGAGGAGGTCTAGGGAGCCTTCCGAATTTTCGTCGGCTGTCCAGCTCGTTGAGAACTGCGATACCACATTAGAATCGCATCTCTGGCGATTCATGTGGCCGCATTTCCTTTGGCTCTTTCCTTTGTTGAGTCATGTTTCAATCGTACCTTTCGGAATGGGATCCATTATTGAGGCATTGTTGTGACTAATCAAAAATCGGCAAAACTTTTAATGTAGACAGTAACATTTCACAAATTTGAGCCTAAAATCGTCAAGTTTATTAATTTAGGATAAAATTATTTCCGGTTATCATAACAATATTCATATTCAGTACTCGTGTTGGAGATTGTTTTTCCTGCTTTACGTCTTCACATAATGTGTATGTTCCGTCACACGTGATGAATATATACACACATACACACGAATAGTATCATTTCAACTCCGGAGATAACTGGATAACAAGATTCGTTACCATTTTACAATTGTGTTCTGCTACTTTCTCTGAGTGCACTTTCTCTGACAGACTGGTAATTCCCGCATTCCAGCCCTCTTCCTCAGCTTGAGTTATGGCTCTTTCCGCGAGCTGGTAAAAACACATTGCCAGATGTTTTGACACGTATTTCCCAGGCACTGCAGTTGTTGTTCACGTGTCACCAGGCGATTGAACCATCGGGGCCACAGTGGGTTTCCTTATTGTGTCCTACATGCCCGCAAATCCATCATGATTCTCGGTCCTCGTGTAGTTTCAGCCTCGACAACATTTGTTTTTTTTTCGTGAATTTACTCGCATTTGACCGGATTTTTAAGAATGTGATCCCTTAGTCAACGACAGCTATTCCATTACGAGTTATGCGAACTTGAATTGTAGGTATGTCGCGTCTTATTTATTCGGGTTCACGAATTAAGGGGATTTTCCATAGACGAAGGCGTAAATACTCCTAAAATTTAGCCATGTGTCGATGATTAGCATCCTTTAAATATGTATGATGTTGATTGCGAGGGCAATTTTATTGTTGGATAAAATTCAAGTGGGTGTGTTTGTAACATAGTTGAACTATTTTCATTTCCTTTACATTTAATTCCAGAAAATGCCACCGCCAGTTGATGAAGTTGCGTGCACATTTACTTGATAGTACTGTTAGAAGTGAATTTGGAATTTTTAATCAGGTAAAATTAAATACACGGTTTATGAATCGCGTTGAGCAGTTTTTGATTTTGAATCGATAAATTTGTAATGCTCTCATGCAAAAGATGAAGGAAATTGATCACAGGGAGTTATAGGAAATATGATTAATATTATTGCTATTTTAGCAGGTATAAAATCAATAAAATAGCTCTTAGCAAATCGAACACTAAATGCATAAGTATTTTTAGTGTTAATTTAATGATTTTGTTTTTTATGTCATGTTTTTAATCTCCTAAGCTTGGTTTCAGTTCAGGTCTCCTTTTATTGCAGAAATCTTTAAATATATCTAAATAACTGTGTTTTAAGTTTATTCAAAGTTCATTCATTTTGACTGTTGACAGACTTTGGCTAATTCATAATGTATAATCAAAATACAAGGCAATCAATACATCACAACGCCTCTGGTGGAGATCCTGTGAAACGCGTACTTCTCCTCATTGGGATTGTAAACTTTTTTAATCTATGGTCCCCGAAGAAGGCGACATTCTTCCAATCATCTTCAGGTACATTGATGACCTTTTTGGAACTGCGAAACTTGATTGCCTTATTCCTTATTGAGGCTTCCGCGGAGTGTCTCGTTTGAGGATCCATTCGTTCGGGATTTCTTCCGTTAGTGCCCAGTCTTGGGGGACCTGAAGACGCAAACTGAAACGCTGGCGAAACTGTTGTCCCCCAGAATGGACACACGCGGAAGAAATCCCGAAACGAATGGATCCTCAAACTTGATTGCCTTATTTTTACCTTAATTGCAGCGTAGGCAAGCTTACCAGCTGAGCGGTAATGGAAAAAATTTCTTCCGCTGGTAATGTTGAAACCTTGCGGCTGCGATTTCAAGGCCCATCTTCCATTGAGCTATTATGTAAGTGAAACTTGTGTGAGTAAGAGAAATTTCAATGGTATTTAAATATCTAAGCATCACGATCCTAGTCGATCGGAGAGTAAAGCCTCAAAAAAATGTAGGACCCCAGTTTGCTTGGGAGGTTCGTCGTTGGTGCACTTGCTAGCTGAAGAGAATTAGTGTGAGTGCCAAATGATATAGTTTCAAGAAAAAATTGCTGGAAATGGAGAAAATGTTTCAGTTGAACATCTTAATGCCAAAAGTCCGTACAGTGATTTGTTTGCTCGCCAATTTCTTGATTATGGTGGTAGTGCATGCACTGACTAGTGTTTTCACGTACTTATATGGTTTTTGTGAATGTCATTCTCTTAAGTTATTAAATGCATGCCTGGTGATATTTCACCTTCTGCCACACAACTTTGTGGAGGATTGTAACGTATTATATAGATGTAGATAGTAAAAGACTGTAAAGTAAACTCGGAAATATCGCCAACTTTGATGTGTTCTACACTTTGAAAAGTCGCATAGTCATCTTGGTCAGAGCTGAGAAGCAAAAAATCTTTCCAAAATTACTGACGTTTTGGAAAAGCATTCTGTATTGAAGCACTTAAATGTCCGCCTCCACATTAACCTCCTCGCGTTACCGAATCATGCCAAACGCTCTTGTAAAGAAGGTTTAATACCTCAAACGGTGCTGCATCCACTCCAACGACGTACTCCGATCGCAAAAAACTCCCATTTGCAATGGATTTCGCGACGCGCCGGACCCATCGTACCTGCACTTGTCATGGAATCGCATCTCCACCCACGCACAGGAGCACTTCCCACTATTTTTTTCTCATCAATCGCCCCAAACTGCTCTCCACACCGATTCCTCAGAGGCGTAGAATAGTCGGACCTTCTCTCAGCCGGGCCTTCTCTCTTATTAGTCCCATTCCCATAGCTACCCACCCCGTTGCACACATTCCTCGCTTTTCTCGTTCTCTTTCGTCCTCCACCCATCCCTTCACACCCCCTCCCCCAGCCTTCCTTCTCTTCGACCTTCAGGAAATAGCTCCTGTAGCCGTGTTACCCAACGCACAGTCACTCGCCCCTAACCTTCTCTTTTCGGTCCTCGGCCATGCAGTCACCCATTGTCGACCGCATTCCGGCGGTCCAGTCCTTTCAGTCACGACTACGCTTTTTGCCATCCAAAAACTTAAATTTCTTTCCATCCACCCACCCTCATTGCTTTTCGCACTGAATCGCTCCAAGTCGTTCGCCGAGCCCGAATTTCCTAGAAGAGACGCAATTCCTCCTGAGAGTATTTTTGCAACCCGGATATACGAGTACTTAATGAGTTTTTTAGGAATTAATCTTTCTGCGAAAATAACGGTGATTAGTTTTAGTTGTTTAGTCTCGAGAAGAAAATAATTCGTGCGTCTGGTTGCATCACTTTCTGAAGGAAATTGGTGTTGTTGAGCGCTCAATGAATCACAAGACCATCTCTTCATAAAATCTATGAGCGTTTTCAATTTTATCTGTTGTCCTCACGCTTTGAAATACGGTCATATTGTACCGTTTTATCTCGTTCTGATACCATAACAATTATTCAGGGTCTCTCTTTAGTGGATTATATTGGTACTGGTTCATTCTCGTCGAACTCAATGCAATCAACATTGTTGCCCTTGCTCTCTTCCTAGGGTCACATATATGACGAGTGATCAAAATAGGAAAGCGATAAGGGATTATTCGCGGACGTCATTCAAGATGGGAAATCGTTCATGAAAGTGATCGATTCTGAGGTGGTGTGATATTCTTTCACTTGAATGAAACAAAAGGTTTTCTCTACATCTGGCGTATTTGTGCCGTGAGATTTTGAGTGGGGTTTCCTTTCCGCAAATCATCGGAATCTATTACTATTTGATTATTTCATGTGTAGCATCATGAAATCCACGGGAAAATTATAGGATAAAGTTGCCCGGAAAAATCATTGGTGGGATTAAGCGCAAAGCTCCGGGACCTTCCGTTCCTTTAGGTTAGCTTTCCCGCTGAGCTTCTCAAGGCCGCTGTACAATTTCTTGTACAAACTCTTGTATGAGGAAATTGTACCGTGTAAAGCGGCAAATCGTACGAACGCTTGTGAGATCGTCTGAATGACTGAACGGGAAATAGAACCTGTTCTAATTCCATTCAGACAAACATACAATTTCGTTCAGTTTGTACAAGCGTTTGTACAAGAAATTGTACAAAAAATTGTATCGTGCAAAGCGGCCTTCAGAAAAGAGCCTAAATTGAGGGATGAAGAAAAAGAGCCGAAATTGGAGTGAGTGTGTAGATAAAACAAGTCACTAAAATCGGACGCAATGAGTATTCGCAGAGGTGAAGAGCAGGTTGATTGATAGTTCAGTTGCTCAGGGGATTTAGGAATGTGACTGTAGAATGAATAATAGCAGGAACGTGGGAAAGAGGACGGGGGATAACCTGCACAGTAGATATAAATCATGCTTATCTGGCGAGAAAGAGATAGCGCCGCGGCGTAAGGGGACGTTCATAGGAAGAGGGGGAGAGAAAGTAAACCGGAGTTAGACAATGCCATCGAAACCTACATCCGCTGACCGAATACCATGCTATAAGGATATAAAATTAGTATCTTTCTCAACATTGAATATGCCTGACCTTTTTAATAGAATTTTACCCATTATACATTGTTTACGTGATGTCCTCTCACTTTATGTTGCATCTATGTTTACGAAATGTGCATTGGATTGCCGATATATTCGATAAATTTTAACATAAGGATCCGTAAATTAGGCTTATTCCTGCTTATATTGATGTTCAACGGTCCAATTACATCTGCATAATACCTTGCAAGCCACCGAAAGGGTGTGTGGCAGGGGTCAATCACCACCTCGCATGCATTATCAATCAGTGAGAACACTTACAGCCATGCTGGCATGCAAAAAAATACTACTCCGTTTAAACATTACTAATATGAAACCAAGAGTCAAACTTTTTCCACCCCGAGGAAAATATTAAGCATGCAGTTACGAGGCACGTGAAATGTTAGTTATAGATGACATTATATTGTTAGTTAATACAAAGTATCGTCATAGTTTTTGACTAGTTATTCAAATCTGTAAATAATGTACTTCCACCTTTCTTGCTAATTATTATCCACTGAAAATGTTCTCGTGACTAATCGTCCCCTTCCCTAAGGCCCTTCTGTGTTCAAAGATGATACGGCGTGAAAGTACTTTCTTTCTCTCCCGTTAGAAATTAAGGATGCCTCCAGGGTATAGGGAATGTAGCCTGGGCCTCCAGGGTATATAATTCACGCTACTAATTAAACGCTATGTATAATGAATCAGTTGACTTCAGCATTACAAACGCTAACTTGTTTATTGTAAAAACGTTCCTCGTGAATTACACGTTTTTAAAGCAAAACCTACGTTTTCATAGGAAAAAATCATTCGTTATTACTGCTATAATGACCTATAGCCTAGAGTTTCACAAAAAAAACGAACTAAATAAGAACGAATGCACGTAATGGTATATCGTTATCCGGGCTTAGTCAAATAGTCCCATTGAAATGGAGATATTGAGTTCCTAATCATGGATGTATAATTTGCGCACGGTAAATACGATGACGAATGAACATGTTACAGTTAATCCTTATGACAGTCCGTAGTTTTTTCTCGGATTGACTCCTCATCAACCATTATGATGAAATCCGTTTACAATTCAATCGTCTCGTGGCACATTTCGTCGATATTAGGAAAAACGGCCTTAAAGCAAGCAATGCTGGGATTGCAGCAGGGATTGTAATCCAAGCAACTTGAGTGGGTGGACGTTCTCGCAGCCTGAGGCAAAGAACCCGATTCAAATTCTTGTACCGGCAGGGATGTTTTATTGTCGATCATGGATTTTTTCCATCGATTGTCCTCATGTAATACCGTGACAAGTGCTGACGTTTCGCATGTAATATTATTTTCACATTAGTATTGCATTACTTGTATGAAATAACAATTTATTTTGATTTATTGCTAACATTTCACGTGTCTCATAACTGCATGCTTAATATTTTCCTCGGGGTGGTAGCGTTGTGTCTCCTGGTTTCATGCTATCTCGGCACTGAGTTGTAGTTTTTGCACGCGTGCATGGCAGCAAGTGTTCTCTCTGACTGATGATTCATGGCTGGTGATGGTTAACCTCCTGCCACACACCCTTTCAGTGGCTTGTAGGGTATTATGTAGATGTAAATGAACACGGTCAAATTGTGCTCAATCAGATGCTTGTTCTCCGCGAGTTTTTAGAGGGCCATATTCGTTTCTGCACTCGTTCTCGACGGAAGCTCAGCGGCGGGTAATCGGCCGTAGTAAAACTTCGTATCAGCGAGATTGGAGGAAGGGAGGAGGGTCCGGGGTGACGGGAGGGAATGGTGGGGGAGTCGGTAAGGCGAGAGGAGTCGTGAGCTGTGTCCGCCGCGGTGATTAGCACCCGGACAGCAAATGAGGGCAGGTGGCGAGGAGTCGGGGCGAGGGAGATGTAAAGAGGGGGCTGTGGGGCGGTGTCGCCATGGGCGTGGTGCCACCACCACTAACCTGGTTTGTGGATCGCTCGTTGGGGGATGGGGGGGCCAAGGCTAAACCCAAGTTGCCACTCCCCGCTTGTGGGAGTCAAATCCGATATACGGCCGCCGGTGCACACAAAAGGGTTTGGCTGCGAGGTCGACCGGGTTCGAGATTCTCTCCCCCACGCTCGTCTGAAGTGTGCCCGCTGCGCAGGGCGTGGGGCTCCGGGAGGGAGAAGGGCTCACGTCCGGCTGAAGCGGACCTCCGGGAGGGTGCGGGCGGATGCGGAGAGTGCAGCGCTCTCTGCGGCGAGGAAGCGGATGTGCTCTCTCGCCTGCCCGTCTCAGCCGACCAGAGGGTTGCCGAGTTGTGTCGGCAAGGGGACAGACAAACCAGGGAGGCCACACCTCCGAGTGCCATTGTTGCCCTGAGCAACGCGATCTTGATCCTGACGCCTACACTTCTTTGTTGTGATACCTATGTTTAAGGTTTAATCCTTTGTTTACCCTTGTTCCCCGTTAAAGTTCAGTGTCTGTCCAGGTGGAATATGGATGATTTTTTTGTTCTTGTTTACTTATTTCTTGTATAATTTATCCTGAAATAGGGCCACATCAAGTGATGATCCAATGGAAATGCGCATAAATGGAAATAGGAAGCAACGAAGATAGGAGTAGTAAGATTAAGGAGTAGTGAGTAAGGAGTAGTAAGGAGTATTGAGTCGTTTTGTTCTCCGATTATGTCAGAAAAAATGGCCGGTGCTTAATCCCACTCGAGAATCAAGTGAGTGCAATACCGTAAACAATTATTCTTTTTGAAATATCAGTTCAATAAGGCAGCTTCACCTCGTCTGGCGTTCTGTTGTGTATTTTTCAGTTTTGCATAATTCGTAATGCAGGGAGACGTATTTTAAATTTATATTTCTTTACGAAGCATATTGATTCATTCTCGAAAGAAGTTTTCTTGCAATTATTGGGTCGAAGCTATTAGGAATATATTTATTTTTACTTACTTAATGCGACAGCTCCACTTTGACGTTCGTAACTGTTGACTGATGACTGTTTCTCTCGTTGGGATGGATAAACGCTCGTCAGCATGATTAATGTGTGAATGGATGGGAGTAAGAGTAACAAAAGACCGAGATTTAAAGGAAGCATCAGGGGATCTGATTCGACCCAAGTTATTCGATTTTTAAAACCAGCCGAACGTGAATATTCGTATTCTCTGTCTCCCTTCCTGGGATGTTTAGTTGGTCAAAAATTGAATGTGGTAAAAACATTTTTCATGTTGAAGTGAATGCTCTATAACTCTCAAACCCAAACCTTCCCTTCTTTTTTTTACAATATTTCATCATTTTCAGTATTAATTCGCTTCTTTTGAATCAAAATATATATTTACTTATGCTGAGTGTCAGTTGTATCTCAGAATGAGAGTGACACCAGTTTCATTATTTCACGAATCTGTGGAATTTTCGTCCTTGATTCTAGTGATAACATAGGGATGTCAGCTCGTTTATGATGACGAGATTTTTTTACTCAAGAATCGATTCAAAAAAATCAATACCAGGAAAATAATTATTCATTTAAAGGAGATCGTTTATTGAGAAATTTGTTTTACCTTCTGACATAATAATAAAAAATTATCTGGAGGTGACAGCCTAGTGAGTAGAGCGTTGGGTGACCTACCGGAGGTCACAGATATGGATCCGGGATAGCCCTTTGAACACGTCCAGCTGCATACGATTGTGATTTTTTTGCTTCAGTGCTATGTGATTTTTTTGATCCAGAAATTACTGAGAAGCCCATCGTGGCTCAGGGAGAGGATTTCGGGATAGTACTTTGAACACTTCCTGCTGCATACAAGTTTTGTGATTTTTCTGATTTAGAAAATGCTGAGAAACCTATGGTGGCTCATGGACAGGATTCCGGGATAGCACTTAGAACACGTCCAGCTGCGTAAAAGCTATGTGATTTTTCTAATTTAGAAATTACTGAGAATCCCATGGTGGCTCAGAGAGAGGAACCCCCTCACTAAAGTACGAATTTCACTCGCCATAGAATTAGAACGTGATGGCCCTCACCAGCCAGACCTACCTCCGCGATCAACAGTGCTTGGTGGTTCAATCTGGTGAGACTGATACCATTAAATAATCATCTAGGTTACTTAAAAATTAATTGACCCTCGTTTACCACATTTTCCAACTCTGATATTCCTGATAATAAATATACTAATCAAATATATTAACACGTGCCTAAAACTAAACTATGAGATTTTGAATAAAGAGTTATTTTTGCGTGTATCGCACGTGCACCAACTTAAAAGAAAAGTAATAAGAACTTTGATGATGAGTCTCGGGAATTTGTCACAGCTTATAGGCCGCTATGGTATTTTCACCAGAAAAAGCACCAGCGCCCAGAGCAAATAACTCCGATCAACTTTGCAGTACTCCGTACCTAGATCAGTCAGTGATACGGAATGAACTTTAAGTTTCTCGTGAACGCGTCACGACTACCATTCTCAAAAGTACCTTGCAGTGCGCCCAGCGTCTGGTTTAGCTTGCTTTACACCAAAGATGGCAATTCGGTGACCGTGTTTCTATGCCTTTTTTGACTTCTGCTACTTGTAGTTTTTATCGTTATCTAGCCGAACCAACAACTCTCGACCGTGGGCGCGGAAAGAAAAAAAAACGGCAAAGCTACGCACTGCAAGGCTCTTTGAATGAACCCTATATTCCATGAGACTTGGGGCGTTCGTACCTCTCCCAAAGACTGCCTCCCACTTACTTAGCTGAGAACGTGTGGTCTACTATGTACTTGCTATTTCTCCTTCAGGATATTTTCACGGCTGCGTTGGCATATCCCACGGAGGTCAAGTGAAAGTCAGGAAAATTCTGTTTTGCCTCAACGCTAGGGCTATAATTCCAAGAAATCGATTCGTCTAACGACGAGTAATCAATGATGTTAGTCATCTGATCATTAGATTGCCACGTAAGAAAAAATACATAATTACTAACTGCTATATCCCAGAAGAGTGTTAAGGTAAACTTGCATGAATGAATCGAAAGCAAGGGGTTAAAATTATTTCCTAAATTTAAGTGGCTGAGTATTTTGTCTAACAAATGGCATTCCAAAATCGAACGTTACAGTGTTTGCATTCAATACTTGATTGCGTGTCCTCTAGATTTGGAATAGTTGGATCTCATTTGTTTAATATCGCCCAATTTATTCAGAAGTTTTGTCTGTCGCACTGCCTCAAATAGGTCGTTTTGTTAATGATATACTGAATTAGCTATCGAGCTATCGCATTCAGCAATGTATATCGCAGGAAAAACCTTCCTATAAGTTGACCGTGAGTTTGAAACTCTTTTGAGACTTGGGCACGTAGTACACTATAAGTGATGCGGAATTTCTAATTCGTAAGCCTAAAAGTATATTTTAAACTTCCTCAGTCTTTCTCCGCCTTTGAAGCCTCTTTGTAACTATTAGCCTGACCCGGGATCGAAAAGTATCATGTATGGGCTGCAGGCGATTTCTCATTTCCATTTTTTCCAGGCTCGGAGCTTTGGCTACATCAGGTTATTCATCCTTCGCTTAATTTAGTAGTATTGAATTGTAAGAGTATAGTTAGGTAAAAGTGGTTCTACCCAGTGTGGTTATATCGTTTCATATATCCTAAACGTGGGGCAAAACAAACATTACTTAATGCCCGAGGAAGAAACCACCGACCTTGAGATTGATAGGCCTGTGTATCTCCGAACTGGATACTGTAGCTTGAAATTAAAGTATTGTAATTTTTAGTGAATTAGATCCCTTTGGGCATGAGTACAAACTGAATTTCAGTCATCCTAATTTTCATTATAGCAAATGTTCCACAGATTGCTATAGTGCAATTTCAGTGGGTAACTCCGCTAAAGTTTTCACGGCTAGTTCGTGCGCTTTGAACTAATTTTCATTGTTTCAGCTTTTAGTACGACCAATGTAGCCATGTCGGTAGTGCACCGATTTGGCAACGAAAAGGTTTTGGATTCGTATCCTGCCACTTGGTGTTTGCCTTAGGATTAAATACCTTAAAAACCACTTCTACTGCTACTTCAAGTTTTGGTGATTTCCCAACGTCCGTTCCTTTGCACAAAACGCGGCAAGGCAGAAAGAATACCTCGGGAGGAAGTGCCACAACGCTCGTGTGTGAGCATCCATGCCGTCAGCGCTGCTTCAGGATCATCAACCACATTTGAGCCGCGAGACTCCGTACAATGTGTCTTCAGGGCTTAAAAAAATACAAATAATTTTATGGGACTGTAGGAACTTATCGACGCTACATCCCCAAAGGTGCTTGGTGTGAAGACTTGTCGAGGTTTTTTGAGTCCACACTGAAGTACGATCCAGTTTCATTCTGTAATGAGGCCTCCCAATGTGTCGAATATGGGGGCAGGAGATTAGTATGGACATTGCTTTTCATCAGGCGAGTTATCCATTTAATTGTTGTCAAGGCTAGTCTAAGGCTAGGCAGCTCTGAAGACCAGCTATTTTCACGATCCTTTTACAAATTCTTTCCCAGAGAATGGAAATTTTCCTCTGCGAAAAATAGCAGCTTCAGCGCAGAGACTCTGAGGAAATGTTTAAAGGCTTTCACGTAAAGGAATTACTACAGGAAAATCGTAACAATCATAAATGAATATATCATTTCTATTTTAGACACTAGAATCCGTATTATGTTCAATGATGCACCCGAGGTTGTTACCAGTGTTACCCAGCACTCAAGGTGCTCTTCAACGGTAGTAATAGTAGTATTAGTAGTTATTCGGGGATGGCTCCTGAGGACATTTGAAATTATTAGTCCTGTGGGATCGGTGGGTAATAAGATATGGATACGGTTTTTTTCTGGGAATGGAGGAAGAGCGGAGAGAACCGTGTGTGGTTTCAAACCGGCTCTCAATGAAAGGCACCAAGAGGTAGGTTGACTGTTGTTTAATGTTCCATCCGACGGCCGTAGTACTGTTCTCTAAGTCCTACACAGCACTCAAGTGGGGCAGTGGTATACCAATGAAAAATCTCTACTACTATCGGGATGTGAATCCGAGTCACCGGTAGGGAAACCAGTACTCTACCCCCTGCTACTATGCCCCCTTTCATCACAAAAGCTTAAGTAAACCTTCCTATCTGACTGTTATAATCCAGTGAGGTCGGTATTATTAACTAAATACCAAATCCAGCGGATCTCTGTAGCAGCTTAGGAAGTTTCAAGCGTCTATTGCGAAGAGGTTAGGCGATACGAGAATCGAATTGAGCGCAGCGTCAAACAAATCTTAGGGTTGTTGACTCTTGATGATGATAATCACTAATTATTTTCTTAAAGAGTAATTTTTGAGTTGTCCCACACACAGTTGCAATTAACAGAAAATGGCCAGTTAGGTTGGAGAATACTATTTTTTTCAAGACCCCTCTCGTCTTTTACATTTCATATACGGCTGCTCAGCTTTTATTATTTGCTTATCTTTCTCCTTCTAAATCATCGTCATTTACATTATCCTTATTCGGGTAATGGAAAATCGGTTTGCTGTAGCTAGCAAAATGTGACCACTGGTTCTTTTCTAGTTTTTTTTTCAAATCCTACCGAAAATTGTTTTCATTAGTTACTAAAATCATACTCCAAAGTGTTTAAACGATTCTTAAGCCTAGTTTATCACGAGTCAGTCCAAGGCCGTGGAAAGTTTGATTGACTACATAGTTCGCGATTTGAACACAGAAATGTTTTCCTGATTAGTTTTAGTATAATGTTTACATTTTGATTGTAAAATTTTTAACTTTGTTTAGAATTCTCACAGGTAACATGTATATTTTATTCAAGAAAAAATATCGGACACAGATTCCTAATGTGGAAAACAGCTCAAGTAATGGATACATCGTATCGATTATTTGAGATTGTTACGGAAATCCTTTAAATTTGCTCAATCGCCAATTAAATGGATGATGAATGAATTGAATTATAAATGAATGAATTGAAGTAGCGACACTCATTTGTCTTGTACCTGTGGCATATGCTTATTACATGGCATACTTATTTTCTCACCAGACCACCACATGTCTAGAATGCTTTGTCATGCCTGGGAGGTATCTTGGTCGTACGCCCTGTCCATATCCATTCATAGTATTTACAAACGTCCTGGATTGAAAAGAGATCATGCTTTTCCTCTTGCTTTTGGAATAGTCAGTGTTCATATCGGGGCCAATCTCTGTGCTGTAACAAAAATTCGTATCAAGCGCTGTTTATTAGGAAAATATGGGCTGCCACTTAATTGAGAAGTTTACTTGGGGATAAATTTCCGGGTTCTGCTTGCGAGGTATCTGTGGATGACGGCTGGTGGGAGATTCCATTCTTCAGGAAGCCTATTCAGTGCGGGGCCCGATTAATTTGTTACCTTTCTCGCCAGCGGGTGTCAAAGATAGTCGTTATTGATCTCTTAAAGTCGAGGGATCGGTAGACTAAACGACGTGAAGAGCCGTTCCCTCCTCAGTGGTGAAATTGTCGGAAATGTGTTAAACTTAACTTAGTATTATGTGATTAGTCTATGAATGTTGTGATTCATGTGTTCGGTGTGATGTTGAAATGTTATTATTTTGCGTAATAGGTGTTTATTGTGCCGTAGATTTAAGATTACATTAACTATTGATCCTAAGCTTGCTGATTAGGCCGATTTGGTCTGTGGTCAAATACGGCCTGGTATTTTCTGAATTAGTCTTAAAATGATTTGATATTTTTTCTTTGGGATGCTCTACGCTCTACTGAAGGTTTTCCGCTTTAGAGCACATTTTACGTGTCTTGTTTCGAATGATGATATATTAAGTATTTTACTGTAAGCCCTCTAATCTAATGTTCTCGTAGGGTAAACTTAATTACATAGAAATTACTTTTCTTGTTCTTCCAACTTTTAATTTAGAACAATATAATACCAGGATCAATATTTTTAATCCTTTGTGGTGGATGAATTAGGGTAGGATTTGACAACACTCCTGACTCGTTGAAATAATTCATGAATGAGTATCGCATCATTATCATACGATACCACGTTTTACTGGGCATGAGAAAATTTAAATGTCATTTGCCTTCCTTTGTTGAGACATTTGGGACTTATTAGTTCTAACAGTAAAAATACCTTATCTTGGTGATGCAAGGCCCGCATTGATATCTCTCTTCATTGTCCTCTATCAGGTAATGCATCATGGTACTTCATTATCACTTAATCTCAAATGATGGATACATTGTATCATTTATCTGTGATTGTTGCGGAAATCCTTTAAATTCGCTTAATCTCCCGTAGTAATGTAGGTTTAATAGAAGAAAAGTTGTAATTAAGCGTAAAATCCCGAAAGTATTTCAAACTTTCCTCAGCTTTCCCCTCTCCTGTCCACTGTCCTCTATAGTCTTCTCTCGTATTTCTTCGGAATTAAAATGACATTATACGTGGCAGGAGTACCTGCTGAAGTTTCTATGGCTGAGAATATTATGCCTGGGGAAATGTAGCACTCTTGGCAAAGTAAATATATCTAATCTAATTACCACAATTCAGGATAGTCCAGTGATTATATGACTTTGTCAACCATAGATACTTTGCAATAGCAACGTAGGCATACAATATTAATCAATTTCAAAACTCACCCGCTAGTCATCAATTATACTATCCATTTACAGTACGCAGAGCTGCAGTCGCGGTGTAAACAGTGCTACACTGGCCGAGTGAAATTTACATGACGCTGAGCAGAAAGAATTAAATTTAACCTCTAAATCTGATGCCAACCCGAGCTCAGCGTGTTTTGTAGTTCCGTTCCTATCTGCGGTCGTGTTGTGGTTTCTGTCCCGATAATGACGTCGAACCAGAAGTTAAATCAGCCACGGATCCCGGTGCGCGCTCTCCTCCATTTAAATCACTATCACGTGATATGGTACTTCTTGGCCGTGTCAGTTTATCCGGGCGGAATGATGATTTCTTGAAAATGCAATGGGAAAAAATATAGCACGAGTGCAGCAACCCCGCTCGGCGCAAGGGGTTATTATCTGCTCGGTCAGCGACGCCGGAACACGGGAATGCCGTTCACTTTCCGTAGACTTTTACTTTTCCGCTGCCCGGCTATCTTGATTGTCAGTTCCGCCGGCGCGTGTGAAGCGCTGCTTTTGTTAGTGTGTGGCTTCTAACCGTGCCTCGCATGAACCATGAGTATCCAACCCACACGGTTATGGAAAATTCTGTAAGTGGCCGATGTGTTTATTCGATGCAGTTTCCAAATGTTTCCTCCAAAATGCATATGAATCGTGAGCTGCTTCTTTTGATTATTCAATTCAAGTAGATAAGAATGTAATTTAGAATCAGTTATGGTATTTAGTGTCCGCTTAGGACAGAATAGAAATATAAATTTATTGCTCCGTAACAAAGAAATATTGTTATAACAAACGCACACATTGAAGTTAGTTTGGAGCTTAGTGTCCCCCAAGGCAATCGATCTGAAGTTGGGATCACTTTCAAAAAAGAAAAATGCAATACTTCTGACCCAGCTTACAATGGCCTTGAACATAACACATAAAAATAGATACCTTGCACGTAGTACCATACGTACAAATATATAACTTTAGGACAGGTTTCTATTATAGGATAGAACCGAGCGTATCTATGTGTGTGCCGTAGGGTGCAAAGATGGAAATGAAAGTTTGGGGAATTAGAATGTAGTGTAGGGCGGTAGTTCCAACAGCAGGGCTACGTAAATAATTTAAGCAGCGTGGTAGGAAAGGATATAGCTTTAAAATCTTTTAGGTGACTTGAAGTTTTCAACATTGGTTTTTCGTCGGAATGTAGATGTATTTTAAGTGAGTCTCAGGGCTGTCTACGAAGCTCATGATTTACATAGGGTTAGTGGGCAGTGGGAATGGGTTTAAAAGAAAGTAATTTCCTCGGTTCCTGAATGGTTGAAATAAATGGGCGCAATTCTGTTTGCCCCCACTGTAGTGTATTTTTTCCTTACACTTCTTTCTCGCTCGTGCCTTGACGGACGTGTATTTTAAAAGCATTCATATACGTCTAAAAAAATTCTTCTCATTGGGTAGTGTCAGTGTGAGCACATCAATTGTACAGGAAAGGAAAAACTATGCTAAAGAGAGCGAGAAGATTGCCTCTGTGCACGTCGCTGTTGGTATGCCACTCGGCTGAGGTTTCTGCTTTGGACTCGAGTGGATTTATGTTAAAATGTTTTTAGTCTTCGTGGCAGTGACTTTATTGAATGGTTCAGATGAGTAGTGCAAAAACAGTATTAATGTTTATGCCTATAACGTGAGCAGTGCAATTCAACTGCATTGCAATAATTAGGTATGTTTCATTTCCGCCGGGATATTGATTATCTTATACATTGCATCTTCACTATTTAGATCGTTACCGCCTATTCCTAGGCGTTGGGAGTAGACATAGCGATGGAAAGTTAAAAGAGAGGACGGATGATACAGCCTTTGGAAGAGTAAATAGGAAGAGAAAGTTTTGTACAATTAAACAGTAATACACTGAAAATTAAGTTTAAATTTATGAACGCCAAGTTCCTGCCGTAAGATAGAAAATAAAAGTATTATGGCAGTGGTTGTAGTGGAAGTTGACCGCGGTTTTAGATGCGTCTATGATCAGATTCTCCTTCTGTGTGACCTTATATATTATTGCTAAGAAAAACACGACAATAATGCCCGAAACGGAATATAGACTTGTAACCTTTGGGATGACAGGACCACACGTTACCATCTGATCGCAGCAGCTGGCTCCAGCTACTTATTCACCTGTCACAAAAACAGTGCTCTCGTGAGAAATGATTAGGGGTGTTTATTGTAGGTTGGCGGTCCTTCTTTACGATTCCTGTATTGCTAAAATCCTGCTATAATTGCCAAAATTGCTTCGCTCCTGTTTTGAGTCATATTACTTTCTTGAAAACTGAATCGGTTGCCTTAATGCGTGTGGGAGTAATAACGGCTTGCCAAGACATTCTTTTGTCCTACTTTAAAAAAAATACGGTTTCTCTTCAAGAGGAAACTTAAATATTTATGTTCACGGTATTGGGACTCGTTCGTTAAACATTTTGAGAGCTCACAAGAAAAAAATTCTAAGCGTATTTCAAGGAAAATAAACCTTCCTATTGGTTGTCTTCCATTTTCACTCATGCATTCCTTGCCCTTTTCTTGATGACCAACAGACGTTGACGATGTTTTTTTGAAGATTATCGGAGCCTGAATACATTTCCATCTTCCATGAAATCATTTCAAAGAGTATAATGTGTTCAAGATAAACGTTGGAGATTCTTGTGATAAATCAACAGAAAATATAATTGATCACATTGCATGCTTATTAATCTAATGGCCTCTCGATAATTTAAACCAATCAGTGAAGTGCTGAAAGCGAGTGGGCTAGAGTGTTGGAGAATTTGTTTCGTTCTTCGATAGTCTCAATCAACAAAACTGTATAAATATTGTTGTCCCTATAGTCGATCAGTTATCCCTTGTATCTGGCGTATTAATTAAGGCGGTGATCTCTACCATCCTCGATTTCAAATGTTTTTAAATGACTGGTTAGCTTGAACCGTTGTCCTTTTACGCTTTATCTATTTTATTAAGCAGTTAGTACTTGGCTGTTCACTACCCAACTCCGTGCATCCTGGCTTAGTCAAAATAATTTTTGAATTCATGTTATACTACTTTCGAGTATTGGTCGATGAACCTCAAATTTTTGGCAAGGACCACGTCGTTGAATCTTGGTAACCGTGTGGTTCAGTACAATATATGTGGGCTAAATGTTTGTTAATTCGCTCTGATACATTAATTGAACTTTGTTAAATGCTGCCTATCCTTCAGGTGGATTCTTGTTTGATTTTAATCTGAAAGGTGCTCAGCCACTTATTTCAGTCTCTGTACCGAGGACTGATGGATAATTAAGGCTACAATAGATATGCAGATTGGAGACATTATGTAGAGAAAGAACTGATGGAGGAGTATCAAGCTCTCAAATTGGCTAGAGCAAACTTTGCGTATACTCCGTTAGTATTTTGTGTGTACTTTCGCTAGCATTTGGCTATGTTCCTATTAACTTCGGTAAGAAAGGAGAGCCAAATATTCAGATAGCCGAGTTAATTACATATTAGGTAGTGAAAGTTTTAGGCCTTAACCTACGTACCCATGCATACTAGGGAAATACAGATAAGCATATTTAGAGAAACGCCTTTCTAACCAGCCTTTTTTGTTTGCTCCAATCGCGAGTTTAATTAATTTATTTTCGATACCTACAGAGGTGACTTGTAATCAGAATTCTCCTGATGCTTTTCAAACAGACAACTTCTGTATTTTAACCTCTGATAAATAAAGTGCTTGGTTTTCAAATCTGACAATGGAACATCAGATACTCGAAAGCTCTATTCATGAAGTATTTAGTGGCACAGTACAGGAGTTTTCACCATCGCTTTCCGGAAGGATGATCGTAGAAGTTCAAAGCGGAAGGACTAAATAAACACGTCGGTGCACGTCTTTTACGGAATGTCTTTGTACTGAATTTGAAATCAATTCAGAGCTTCTCGTAGGAATTTACTTAATGAGTAGTGTAGTAGTGTATCAATTTCAAAAAGTGACGTGTTTACAATATTAAATTCCCAATCTCGATTTTAAATTGGTTAGCGAATACCCTCCCTGGCTCCTGTCGCGGAAGGAATGAGCTTAACCACCAATGCCGATCGGGTCCTCTCGTACCCATCCGCCTTAAAGTAAGGAGTCTCCTTCCCCTCCATGGGACTCGAGGACCTCGTTAAACGTCTCCAATGCTGAAAGCATGTTGGCATAAGTGGCTGCAGCGCTATTACGACGATTTTCGCGTCACCAACTTAAACTGTGGAACACGCGAGCCGCTCTGTGTGCGTGGGTAGCCACGAATTTGCGGCTCCTAACTGCCCGGAGTTAAGACTTTAAAAAAACATAGTGCTCTTTATTTGCGCGATCGTTTCACTTCTCACCTCCTGCCCACAGCGCCCCCAACCATCCTTTCCTTCGAGGGCGTCCACTGCTTCTATTCCCCGCCCCCGTCTTCTACTCCCGAAGCAAACTTGGTCGCTGTTGACATCATTTTTCGGACACCCATAAAACAGGCAACTCGTCTCCATTCAGGATATTGACTCAGGATTTGTAAATATTTGCCCTTGGATTTGGGACTCTGTACGGCCCCTTCTCTCGTGCCGTGGCTCGTAAATGTTTTGCTGATGGGATTTTATCCAAATAGGAGGCGACACAAATAATAATAATGGACTGCTGCAATTTGAATGAAAAAGTGCAGGTGAATGAGGTTATTTCGTCTTCGTTGACCGTCTCTCCATTTTTTTATACGTGCGTATCACCTGGCAGCAGTGAATGAAGTTGCTATCAAATGAGTTCACTTCAGTTCCTAAAAACTATTCAATCAAAGTAGATAAAGGTCATCATCGTGCATCATTTCTTGCGTGTGAATAGCTTTTTATGATGAATTAATAATGTTAACTTTTTCACTATGATTAAATCTGATTTTTTCTTTGATTTACGCACCCTTTTAAGGTTACGAGACTTAAATGCATTTCACAACATAGCAGTCATTATCTCCTGCCTGTTGAAAGAAACTTGGGGGACTGTGTCTGAAACATATCACGTATACTCTATAATGGGAAGTGAGTATTTAAAAAAAACACATCTGGAATCTGACAGTGATATGTTGAAATTTAAAATACTTAGTGCCTCTAAGGTAGTGGATTCTTGAAACCATTTTCGGACCATTTCAATATCCTTCAATTGGGAATGGCACCAATTTAAGCAAAAAAAATGGAATACCAAATTCCCTCCTAGTTTCCCATCAACTTCCATGCTGCCCTGTACGGTTTCCACTTGGTTTCACAGAATAATTATGCACAGCGGGTAAGGGTTGATTCGAATAAGGGTTAGTATGTGGCAAATTCATTATAATTTCAAATGAATCGGTAAAGTGTGGTCATGAGTGCAACCTCACCCCTCATGACGCCGAGATTTGACGTATATCTGCTGATAGCTTATCTTCAGATCTCATCAATTTTTCCACACGTTCTGACGTTATCAAACTGAAATGAAGTCTAGGGAATAGCATTAATGCGTCGACACAATTGTGCTCCTTAGTACATCTTATCTTTATCAGCATGGCATTGGAGATTTGATTTATTGTGCCTAAAGATACTTAGTATCTAGCTTCATATCCATTACTATATTTAAAGCTAATGACATATTTTTTTTAGCTGTAGAGTCCGGTTTTAAAGGTGCTACATCTTTTAGGTTATATCGTAGAGTCTAATGTAAACATAAATCTAAGACAATCTTAAAATCCAGTGCCCAAGGTGGGACTCGAACGAGTCCTTTCGGTAGTCAGACCCGGGCTATCGTTCTGCTGATGGGAACGGCTTTTTTTCCTTTATTGGGTTTAGTTTCTGTATCTGTTGATTTCTAATCATAAACTTTTATGCCCACTTCAATTTTTTAAATTCTTGATGTATTACGAACTCTATTTAGGGGATTGTCCTTCACACTATCCTGATTACGCGTTTGTTAAATGAATAATTCCCTTTCTCTCGTCATACAGGTAGACTCCTTGACGGTGACTACTTGACTATATTTATCATAAAATACTGCATTGACGTTTACTAATTTTCTGCATATTTGTAATAATGATCTCAGTATTGGTGTTTGCCGATGGGTTGTTTTATTAATACGATGCCAGAATAAAAATAATGTCGTGAAATAATCATGTTTTACAGCCAAGGTATCATCCGGAATGTAATGAAATATATTGTTCAGTTCCATTGTTAAGATTCAACGATAAGAAGAGCAATGTGAAATTCGTTGAGTTAGCTGCATGCACATAAACACATGTGGATGGGAACTTAAGACGATTAATATATCTCTGTGTAATAATTTTTTTTTTACATGTTAGTGATCAATCCATGTAAAGGGCTTTCAAATATCCGCTTATTTGCAAAGGCAACTGGTGACTGTGGTGGAATAGGAACAATGTTTATTGCACTGAAAAATATTTTAATTTGAAATATTTCGTTGTGATTGATATTAAATAGTATTAGAGTGGGGTAAATTGCTTTCCCGTAATTTGTTTGTGAATTGTATTGATCTCCAGTTTTTAAAGTCAAGTTCGGGAAAAGTTTAATTTTTGCCGAAAAATCAAAAAAAGAAGATTGATAAACTTTATTGTTCCAGGAAAACACATAGTTCCTCCCAGTAGCTGATTTAGAGTGCCTCTCCTAGCTACTCACTCAGCAATTTGCTATGAACAGCGGAAATGATTTCGAGAGATGATGTGACTCGTGATTATGAGTATCGTACTGTCTCTTTGGCAACTCCTTGTGATCCATGCTAGTTCAAAAATTGTGACGATATGGGATATTATTAAATCGGAGCTATTCGAAAAGAGGTAGCATAATACTTACGATAGTTCAAGAAAAATCCCACTGCCGGAAGAGTAATTCTTGATTCGGGATTCGTTTTTCTCTTCAAAATGAAATCATGGGACGACGAAGTTGCAGTTTCAACCAAAACTTTTGATAAACATTAAGATCGTTTTGTGGCGCAAAATTGAGTCTCAGATGTAGCCAACTACTAGTATGATGAAATAACTGCATCCACTGATAATTTCTGTCCATATTGAGTATAAACGTGTGCCTTTCGTCACTTGGTGACTTTGAGCGTTGACGGCAAAGCGTCTCCCATTTAACTGTCGCTTAATTAATAACGGTAATCATCGAGGTACCCAGGGAGGGAAAGGAGTTGGAAATAAGCGTTTCGGAAACTGCGAAAGTAGAAATGCCCCCAATGCGTGGCCTTGGCTATTGAAGATGGCCATGTTGCATCACGATCACATTCCGTCTGAATAAATTGGGGAGTAGAGGGATCTATTTCATTGGCGGGCCCAGAAAGCGGAGGCCGGGTGGACAGCCTGC
Organism: Platycnemis pennipes; assembly: GCA_933228895.1. Classification (NCBI taxonomy): domain Eukaryota; kingdom Metazoa; phylum Arthropoda; class Insecta; order Odonata; family Platycnemididae; genus Platycnemis; species Platycnemis pennipes. Next base: position 84,319,500 of record OW121846.1, read on the forward strand.
CTCTCTCCCGGGACTGTTTTGGCGGCGGGCAGGGAACAATAGCTTGCTTGTGGGCTTGAGATCTTCTCTCCCCGGTTGCGACATCTCTCACTCGCGCTCTACTCCCAAGGAATCCCTCTGATGGTGCGGGGGGAGATAAAGCAGTGAGCAGTTTTATTGGCCTCAAACAGCAATGACTTATTGCATCCATGAGGTTCCTCATTGGTTAGGATTTGCGGCCCAAGTTCACATTAGTGATGAAAACAATTAATTTTTTTGGTGCGATTGATTTGGTGGGAATGAGCCAGAAGAAGCACGTTGGTTGCCTGAGGTTTGATTGGGGTGGTTGTTCGAGAGGAATGGGGCGACTGTTTTCCGGAGAAATGGTATTTCTGTTTAGTTTTATCAATGAACTGTCCTGTAAAGTGGATACAAGATCTGAGTTGACGTTTCAACTGGATGACAGGAGATGATTTACGAGAGGAAAAACTATTCATTAATGACAGGAACTCATTTCAATTCACCCAAATGTTGGTGCGCTGAATGCTACGTCCAGATGCAGATGGGCTCCGACTTGGTGACTACTAAGGAAATCACACTTATTTTCAGAGAATGTTTCACCCCTTTTGTCTCAAAACTTGAAGGCGTTCATTAATTCAGTTTTTTATTATTCTTTTCTCAACGATACGCTTTAGGGAACTAAGAAGGAATATAATAACATTTGTTGCTGTTCTTACTGAAGCTGTCATAGGAAAACCATGAAAAACATGACATTTCCTCAAGCCCTAAATTTTTGTTCAAAGTATACTCCTCAAAATATACATGGGAAAACCTTGTAAAAGTAATGTGGCTATAATCACCTTTTTCATATAATTTACGCAGTTATACGTACGGATGAAAAAGCATAGTGAACGATCAAACAAATTCTGACAAAATAATGGAAGGTATTTTCATTTTGAACAAAACCGCTGGTCTTTTCCTTGTTCAGGGAATGCCCACTTCTTAATCTCACTTATAAGAAGAGAGGCGGTTAAAGAGAATGAGGGACGAGTTATAATAGGGTGTGCAACGTTACACCGATAAAGCCACCTTTTCCAGATAAACCGATAAAATCAATTTTCTTTTGCCCTTGATAGAGAAAATGGGTAAATAGTAGTTCTACGGTCCCTCATATCGATTAAAGTACTGAGTGATACAAGGGACAGGGATTGAGTAATGATGCGTATTTAGTGTTAGTGGTTATAGCTAAGAGGAAAATACGCGGAATGGTATGCTAGAGAAGGAGCGACAGGGGTAGATTACCCGGAAGGAAAGAGTTGAGGGTTGCTTGTCTCTGTGGCTAGGAAAATTCCCTATTATTAATGATCGATTCAACACGGCTTGGTTTTGGTTTTTCAGCTGATTATTTGATTGATGAGCTGGTTGTTCAGTTTTTTTTTGCGTGTTTGCCCTCTCATTTGGGAGAGGAAATTCCTGTTAAGAAAAGGAACTCTTGATATGATGTATGTCAAATTTAATCCAATTTTTACGAGCGTCATTCATGCTTATCCAAACGAGAGCAAAGTAACTCAATGTAATAGTATGTTGTTGAACAAAATATGAGGTCATCGTGTAAATTCTTGACGCTGGGCTCGCGCTAAATATGGAGCACGTTTGTTACCAGGCCGGTCGAGCCAGCTAGCTCCCTTCTGCATGCACCCAGGCGATAACCCTCCTGCAGAACCCAAATCTCCTCGGAACACCTCTCGTCGCTCTCTTCGGAATGTAGGCCGTGTGCGATGGGGCCCGTGCTGCTTGAGTGCCGAGAGACGGCATGTTAATAGTGAAAGTGGTTTTCGGTCGTCCTGTTGAAGGGCGGCTGGGGTTTGGGAGCGGACATGTCGTGAGCATGCGCCTCCTGGAGAGTGGATTGGGGAGTGGAACTACGCGATATTGCGACGCATCTGCGACTGCGGTATGCCATATTCGTGCGGTACCGAAACGCGAAATTGTGTAGTCACCCGCAAAAGCAATCTGGGGCGATGCTGCATTGTAAGACACGAATGTGACGTCACGTGATATGAATGTGACATCACGCGGATTTAATTTCATTTTTGGCACCGTGCGATATGATTAAGATATGGCTGCACTATTACGATGTTAAGAACAGTGAAAAGTTGCGAAGTGCGTCCGATATTATGGCATCTGATTATATGGGGTAGGATACCGTTCATTGGTATTTTGATTGTTGATATTTCGGGGATGGAAATGAACATCACTGTGCAGTATTCAAGTTTTCCGTATTCATACTCTCGTGATCCTGAGTTGGAGGTATTTGTGTCTTCCCAGTCGAGGCGCGGGGAATTTTGTCCGACCCGAAGAATAGTTGACGATCCGGTACGATGACGTGACTCAATATTCTTCAAAAGACTCCCCAAAGATGAACCCATTCAAAGGAAGATTGCATGGGAGTTCCGTACTTAATCATTGGCCCAACCTCTGAATTTGAGATGCGGTAACTCTCTGGTAACGACATTGAAATTAATTGGAAATATATTCCACTTTTCTATTTGGGGTACTGGTTGTGGATGGTATAAATTCTTCCTCTGTTTTGCCCACTTAATAATGGGAAACGCGGTTATGACGCTCCAAAGCGCCTAATAGCGGCCAGGATCAAACCACATTGTTGGTGTCTCATGTTGCTAATTCATTACTTTCTGCCCTGGGTTTCTTTTTAGATGGAGTCACCTGTTTAGTCTACGATTAACGCGAAATTTTGCTGGGAAATAGGGTAGCAAATATCTAGTGAGGAGTTTTTTTCTAAACTCTGATTCTGTGGTTAGCCATGGCTCTTTTGCTACCTAAGTCTGGAACAGTTTTGTAGAAAAACCGACTTTAGTTTCACAAAGTTTGTGTTTTCTGTTAAACATCAAGCTTCACCATGTATAGTCTGAAACCACCAAATTCTGTGATCGTTGATAAAAATCATTCCACAACATTTCTGCAATGGGGTAGACAATTTATAATCAGCCCATTAACAAACAGATGAGCGTGCCCAATGATAGATAGGCCTCATTCATGAGATAATATTTAACATGGGCTTTTCTAAGATTTTGCTGCCGATTGGGCAAATAATTTCTTTGGCAACGTGTATTTTGCATCCTTTTATTAGACTCTTATCTGGAAGCGCCCTAAATAGGGCATTTAGTAAGTTATGTGTTCGGTTCACATGAAACGGCTACATTTTTCTGCGTTTCCTCTGGCGACACTGGAACTCCATCAACCGTGGAAACGTTTACGAAAGTTGAGTTTCCTTCCCAGCTAATTGAATTAGGGGTGGTTTCTGCGTCATCAAAATCCCAAGAATTTAATGGAAAATTCTTTCGGGGAAATTGACAGAATCCTCCCAAGTGTTCCATATTTTTGATTCCATCTCGTTTCGATGACCCAGGCATTTTAGGTATCCGATAGCAGAGCGAGAAGCTTCGTAGAAGATATCGTTTGTGAGTGAACGGGAGATTTCAGTGGGTTTCCATCAGTAAACGTCGTTTGAAACCTTAAGCGATCACTTTGGCTAATTAGAGTTGGCTTGCGAGTGAAAGTGGTACAGGTTTCGAGCATATCGATATCACACTCACCTCATGAAGTACGATCGGAAGCAGCGAGGCGGAGGATTCATTTCTTTTCGCAGAGCAATTTTTTTTGCTCGCGGAATCCCAGAGCGAAGGTCTATGTGCATCTTATGCTCTCGGAAAATGCTAATCAAATGCTGCGGTTCTAGTGTTACGAAAAAAGTTATTGGATATAACCGTGTTTGTGGAAAACTGGCTCTGCGTTCAAATGACTTAATCTTGGATTAGCTCAAAGTTTGAGGCTTTACTTTGTGGAACCACTCGATTGGAAAAGAAAATCCGCTTTGTACAATCCACACAAAGGTTTTATTAGTTCTACCATGGTTTAGATAATATATGTCAATATCAATATTTAAAAATAAAAAGGTTTTATTTTTACATCTTGATAATGACATATATTGTCGAAACCATGGTAGAACCCAATAAAACCTTTGTGTGGAATGTACAAAGTGGATTTTATTTTCTAATCTTGGCATATTATTTGACTCCTGTTTAAGGTGGTTGGAGAGGTAATCGTGGGCCATTGACTGTAGACTATATTAATTTTCCAAGTACGTCGAAAAAATACTAGGACCAGAGTTAATAAATAAAATTGTTGCACTTTTTCCTTCATTAAAGCGTGTTATGTCTTAACATAACAAAGAATGTCATCGTTACTTTCGATAGTTTTCGGCGCGGTAATCGAAATTAAGGTGAAATTTATGTTTAAAGATGCTTTTTTGTTTTTTTAATCAGCCTGACACCGTGATAATATGCTATTTATGCTATGATATGATAATATGCTATTTATTATTTTACGTTTATAAGATAATATGTGCACAAATTATTGATTTATAACGAAATGTATCTCATGTACCAAAAATCAAATCGGTGAAATGCATTCTTTTTTACTCTCACTCATAGCTTTCACTAAAAGGGACACGTATGTAAAGTTTCACGCCACTCTTTGCATGGACAAAAATCGCTCCAACCCCCTTAAGGGAGCGCTGGCGACTGTGTTTATAATGGATGGCGAATTCTTGCCAAATACCGGTTAGCGAAGCCAGATGGATGGGCTGGAGATATGCCTAAGGCAAATTTGTAACATGCAAGGAAATTCAACAGCGTATTGTGGCAGTAAAGATAGCGCTGAATGATATTTGATCTTCGATGATTGGCGAGGAGGAAAATTGCATTATGTGCGTTATTGTTTTCTTCAGAGCTTGATTTATGCAAGTGTTTTGGCTCCCTGCATTGAGACGGAAACTTTAATTAGGGAAATGATCACGTATACATGCTTTGTGGCGAAAAAATGAAAATGAGCTATAATTGACGGTTAAGTGGGTGACCTCCAGTGTTTGATTGCGGCCACAATGTCAAATGGAAGGAAAACATGAATTTGGTATCTATTGCCGCCTAACATGACAATTGACACAATGCTAGTTGTATCTCTCACAAAAAACGTTACTTGTTTCTTCACGGTTGTTGATTTGCATTGAAATAATGTGAAACTCGTTACGTAAGTATCAAATACATGGTAGTAAATTTAAGTGAACATAGAGACAATTATCCGCGAGTCATTCGCAATCACGGTTCTGTGTTCACTTTTGATGCATTTTTTGATCGTCAGCGGTCGCGTTACTTATACATTACTTGATCAGCTCGCGCTACTGCAATTCTTAGTGTATTGTATTCTTATAAAAAGCACACACAATCAGTTCAGTCATGTACCATCAGAGATGCCTAAAGCCATATAGTTTGAAATTTCTCTCCGTCTTCAAATCGCTTCTGAAATTATATGGGAACTTAATGCTCTCTTTTAGGAAATTGACTGAAGAGTATATGGCTTGACGTGACCAAGGTTAGGAAACATATTCGCCGATTTTCCCGCCGAATGATCACCACCATAAACCCTGAGCCGTCTCTGTTCAAGTAGATTATTAGCACATCTGAGTTAATGCACTCATTTATGATTAACTATTTTTTTCACAGTGAATCGATCTGCTATTCTTCATTAAAGGTAACTCTGCCCGCGTAACAGCTGGATAACTTGTTTTCTCTATTTCCTTGAGTAATGTTATGGCGTTATGACCCTTCCTGACGAATTGTTAATTGAGTTGGTTTTTAGATGCTCCATCGACTAAGGTTTAATCGCACCATCTACTCTAAATTCTTAAATCTAAGGTGAACACAACACCCATACCCGAGGTGTGATTTGAACCCGGTTCCATTGGATTGCGAGAACGTTCCCAACCTATATACCCTGGCCGACGATATCGTTAATCAGCAAATCCTGGAACATATGATTGTGGTGAATGTATTTATCCATTTTAGGCAGGGATGTATAAGGCTGAAAAAAGGGATGGTCTAAGTCTTGAAAAAAAAAGATTCAGTTACTATTTAATGAATGCAATTGACTTAGCCTAGACGTAGCTATTAGAGTATGACTTGGAGACGATGTGAATGAGAGGATAAATAAGGGTGAGAGTTAGCCGGGGGCTGTCGTCATGGGAAAGTAGAGAAGTGGAAAACTGCGGTTTTAAGCGCTACGATGACTATGATAATTTGTACTATCTAACCTAAATTCTTAGCCATAAGACATGTACGAAAACCATGCCCGAGGAGGGATTCGAACCCGCTACCTTACAGTTTCCAGACCGGCGCGTTACCAACCTGGAAGAGAGAATCACTGGTGGAGACGTTTGGTTGTGAGTGATGGGTGGAGGTTGAGCGGATGATAACGAGAGCAGGACATGAGGCTGCGCAGCTATTAGGCCAATCGGATGTGACGAGCCAATAAATTCTCGATGATCCCTCCCTCAGTCCTTGTCATTTGGTTTGGAGGTGATGTGAATTTTCTTCCGTCACTGCCGCCGCTGAAGCTGAGCCAGTTTGTTTGCAAACGGAAACTTCTTAATAAAGTCTATATAAAGGGATGGCAGGAAAGCTTATTTTTGGAACGTTTCCTGAGAGTGAAATTCCTGGAGTTTCTCTTTGCTTTTAGGGGTATTGACTCTACTGATGCCTTCAGTATCGGAAAAAGTTGAAAATATATCCCTTGTTGCCCCCTCTCATTATATTTTCCGCTCGCTGGCATTTTTAATTGGATTAGAATGGTGCTGCATTACGCACTTCTTTTCGCCGGAGTAATGACAAGGAATTTCCTTGTCACTGAAATTCAAAATTCTGTCATCACCATAGATTCGATACTTTAATTCTGTCGCTCGAATTGTCTGGTGTGTATACGTGTGTAGCCTATGCGTAATCGGAAGTCAAACAGAAGATAAGTGCAAAATTCGAGCATTTATGTTGCTCAACGGATGGCACTACATCCACCTGCTACCACTACCGTCTAATTCACTCTTTCGATGGTGAGTCCTCGCAAAATATAATAAAACAGGGAGTCTGGGCCTCATTTCTTTATTCGCCATTTCCCAAGTAATGGACAGGATATTGGTTAGAGAACAAAGGCACGGAGTATTGTTTTGGATGATTGGGAAACAATGTTTTTTCGTGTAGCTTAGCAACGTAGGGAATATATATCTTAGCTATGGTAAGAACATGTTCACCGTGTAAATATATATTTATTTTTATTCCCTGAAACCATGATGTATTTGGTGAAAAACTCTATCCTTAGAAATTCGGTAACCAGTTACCATCAGTCTTCAATCCGTTAGAAAGACTAAAGCTCTTCAGTAGTGTGTCATAGAGATTTACAGGTTTTCCTCAAGTATATTGGTTTTTATTGAGAGTAATTTTGGATTGCTCTAGGATGGTGTCTGTCTTACAAACGGATGTAATTGATGCTACAGGTTATAGTCTCTTTTGACGCATATCCTACACGATGCCCGAATAATTAGAGGTGCTAATGGTGATGTGAAAGGTTGCACGATGACATTTATTCTGTTGAATTAGCGGGAAAGTCGCAAATGAGTGTTTTTTATCGAGTCTCTCTTTTGTAGTTTAGGCTTTTATTCTTTTCTCTTTATGATAAAAAAATTACGACAAATAATCTTGATTTCTGAGAAAGAACATCCTACGTCTGGTCGCTTTCGTTTTTTCTTTCGCTTCCTAGGAAATCACGTTCCTGGTGAGAATACTTTGACGCATTTGAGCGTCTGAAATGTTGTACGGGACGAGGGAAAAAAAACACTTTAAGTGTTTCGAAAAGGTAAACGTTACAGTTTGTCATTTTTGCCTGATTCATACGTTTTCGTATTAAAATTAAGTTTCAGATTAAGTTAAGGTTAGATGATGCGATATAACTTTAGTTGTTGGAGTACCTTAAAACTCAACGCTAATGTTCGAGTGAATGCGAAATCACAAGCAACAGTTACTTTCATTACAAACAAGAGTTGTATGGAGTTAGGCGGTGTTGTAGGTTTATTAGAGTTCCAAGGATTTATAGTCTCTTTTGACGCAGGTGTACCAAAATTTTGTTGAGAAAATACTTCAAACTATGTAGCCGCGGAAATTTCTGATGTTTCATATCCTAAACCTTCCATTCAGATCGTTTAATGTCATTCAAATATTATCACGTTTGTTCTCCAGTAAGCTTCAAATGTTGCAAAGATGTCTTAAATATTCTTGATGACACACTGATGCTAAATGCAAATTTTAAAAGCTACGATCAGATCAATTTCAATGAAGAGAATTTATTTCATCAATTTCTTTTTTACACCCACGAAAATCTTTTTGTGTTCTCAAAGCGGAATGTCACTTAATCGGTAATGATCGTTTTTAGGAGAATTAACACATCAAGTGAAGTTATAAGTTGTTTCTGACACTATCGGAAATCATTAAGCCATCGGATTCGGAAATGGGAATTAGTTGCTTTAATCGAACCTAAACGTTAATAATTCACTTTTACATGAATTCTCGAAATTAATATTTCCCATGTATACGTATATCCTAATTTCTGAAGAACGTAACACTTTAGATCGAGCTGTTTAATTCCATGCGTCACTTTTACTGCGATTGAAAAGCCGTCAGAAGCAACTGTACGTCATGCTCCGTCATTTTCCAGATTGAAAAAAATGCGAAACTAAGGTGAACCGCTTGAAGCATGTTTTTGTGGTAAAATAACTCGTTTAACTCAGCTGAAATTTTTATTTATATTGATAGTCTACGGGTAAATTATTCCGATGTGGGTGGTTCACTGATTTTCTTTGCAAACGCTACTGAATGCGTTACTCCCTGAACTAAAGTTACTCGTTTGTACGTATAACAGTTAACTCAGGGTTGTAACAATTTTTATTCTGAAGCCTTTCGATCGGAATGTTTGCCGATGCCCGAATAATTGCATGTCCGGTAGCAAAAGGTTTCCGACGCATGTTTTTGCACTTTTTTCCCGATGCTCACCTCGAGGCTCCATTTATATGCACGTACCTGCCTGAGTGACAAGCAACCGTTGAAGCAATGCCTTTGCCGTTAATGACATGCGTAAAAAGAAAATTAATGGAGCGTGAAGGGATGCTGCGCAAAGTGCCCGTGAATGCCCCCCGCCGCGTGTTGGCAGGCGCTTAAGTTTCCATCTCTGGAGCTTTGGTGTCCATTAGGAACGCGGCACTTTCACAGCGTTGAGCGACGCTCATTAGGAATGCTTGATTAAACTAGTCTTGGGTTAGAAAAGATGGAATTGAGGCTGAGGGAATTCTTTGAAGAGACTGGTGGCCTACAGGGAAATTGGTTGGGGGGGGGGGGGACGGAGAGCGTCGGAGAAACGGGTAGGACGGAGGAAAGAGGAGCTGGAGGAGGTCTCCCCGAAACAGCGTCTTGAGCATCGCTCGTGTTTACATTCGGTGGCCTTCGCTGACGTAAGCCTACCACAGTTATGTCCCTCGGACAGCTGCTCGGCCGCTAGACACACGAAGCCACCAGTGGGTCCGGTCGCGTGGGAAGGAGAATGCAATGCAGTCAACTTCTCGTCTCTCTCCGTCGTCCGCGACTACAATCCTGTTTCCCTCCCCCTCCCAGTATCCCGCCGGGCACCGCCGCCGGTATAAGGTGTCAGTGTGCCTGCGGAAATCCATCATTTCTCCTCCGAGTCAGAGAAGGTATCCTCGTTCCTCAATAGGAGCGAATGTCTCCACCTTTTTCTTTTGATGGATACCCGGTCGTTTCGAAATGGCCACTTTTTCTTGAGTTCCATGAAAGCGAATGTTGCCGGAGATGGTTTCTTTCGTGCGATTGTCATCAGTGTCTCTGTTTTCGTACTTTCGGTGCCATATTTGATGCTGCTTGTCCAATGGTTCTATTTTTTAACACGGTTCATAGATGCTGTCGTGGTAGCTTTACTAATCTCTTGATTCTCATTTTATTTAACAAAGCTATATTTGGAATTCAACAGTGTCAGGCGAGATTTGGTGGAACAGCATCTTAAATAAATGAAGTACAAAACCTTCTTAAGATGTGGTATTGTCCACAATTTAATGCAAAATTTAATGAGACCTGATGATGACGCGTTAGCGTTGAAACACGTGTAGTCTAATTTTGCATTAAATTGTGGACAATACCACATCTTAAGAATGTTTTGTACTTCATTTATTTAAGCTACATTTGGCTAGAGAGCTTTGAATATTTTCGATTTTTTCTTTCATAGCAGTTCTGGGATTTGTTAATGATGTGCATTAGAGCAGCTGTTCGGTATTAAATGTTTATTGTATTGTTAAATACGAAGTACAACATCAAATTGCCTTTTCATAAGTTACATCTGGTGCTGCCCTCTTATCTTAGCAAGTATTCTTTTGCGTATTTCAATGATGGCCAGCATGAAATCGTTACGGGATTTACTTGATAATGAAAATTTAGTGCCATTCATGTAGCATAGGCGTGGCGTACTAAGCTTGATCAAAATATATGAAGTTGTATTTCTATTTGAATTTAAGAACCATACTGCTGGATCATTCGTAAACTGAGGTATTAGGTATTTGTTTTTAAGGTGTTGTGCACTGTAATAAATTATAATCGCTTTCCAAGACATTTAAATTAATTAAATTAGTTATTACCCAGTTTAAATGAACTGGACTGTTAATCCAAATATTATTTTGAGAAAGGCAAGCCTGTGCTCGTGCTGAGGGGATTATTTGCCAACAGAGGAGGATGTTTTTGGTTTTGAATTATTAGAAACATTGGGGTAATACATGGTGAAAGGGAAATCATTTTGTAATTAACAATTGTAATTTCCGCTTGCATATTTTAATACCTACAGGAGTTGGGAACAAAGGAAGGAAGATGGGGAGAATTTGCATCGGCGTTAGCCTTTTCCTATATGCAAAGGCACCGAAGGATCAATCTTTTTATTGTCCCATCCAACAGGCGGTTTAATGAACATGAGTGGTGCTTCACATTACACAAGGATGTGTTGATATTAAATCTTTACTGGGGTGTAAACAGTTACTGTTGACACTTCGCGACCGTGGCAGCGGCATCTTCTCTTGAGTCCCATCTTTCGCCGGTTTTTTGTGGGCAGAGAAGTTTATTGGCTCTGACCACGAGTGGTTTCTCTTTAATGAAAAAGGCAGCTGGCTTTGTTACTCGGAATTATTCCTAAAGTCGCAGGTGACGCAATGCAATATCTTTTCCTTTCCGGAATGTTGTCGTGCCATGATATTGTACCACCATTGAACCAGCCTTGACATTTGGTTCCTTTTAGAACTATTTCTTTTTGTTGAAAAGAAAACTTAACTTTGTTGTTCCACATGAATTTATTAAAACACGGCCCTAGTTTTGACGTCCAGCGTCATCAGCCAAGTTACGCCTGAAACCACCAGTTGTAATTTATTTTCTGTAATGTTCGCGATAAATAATTTGGTGAATTATTTCAAACCTGTGTGAATAATATTTGCACACAGTTGTTTGGTATTTCAATGGTGGCATACTGTAATAAAGCCCAGTGCTGTTCATGCTTATTTCATTAAATAGCCCTGATGCAGTTAATCATGCTTACTTACATCTTTCCCGAGACTCTACGGGGACGAATGGCCATCTGTATCTTAGTAAAGGGATTATATGTGAGACGTACCGCGGTACCGGGTGAAGGCGATTTTTCGACTCATCAAGTCATTTATGTCTAACATTTCACGGAAGCCCTCCGCTTGATCACCGTCTTACCGTTATCTTTCGTTGCAGGATCATTTAAAGCTTGGGTGAGTGATCTCCAACCTTGCTGTTCTCTTTGAACACCAGTGCTGGAGATCGACCGCATTTTCTTTGACAGAAGTTTAACTTTGGCAGAAAGTTGTGTTAAATATGCGGATTCTAACAATCTACTTCTGGTAAATCAATCTTTGAATGAGGTTTATTCTTCTAAGTGAGAAGAAACACGCTCGAGCTTTACAAGGATAGCCATTATCGTAACCACTCTACCTTTTGCTTAAGGTTGGGTCACGTTCAGTCCTCCCTTGGCGTTAGCGCGATTTGTCTTAATTCCATCTCGGTCTGGAGGTCAGTGGAGGAAACGGGATATGCTCTTGATCTCCCCTTAGGCACTTAATTTTCGTAACTAACACCCTTGCAACCAACTCTTTCACAATGTTTTCCGACATGAAAATAAAATATTTAGCGAAGTCCCGAAACGAATGGATCCTCAAATCATTTAGCCACTAAATAGAAATCAAAAGTCGTTAACGTATTGCTAAGTAAACATGTACATTCTTTCTTATTTCGTTTCCTTTCCCGACCATGACGTTTTAACGTAATAAAGTTCCTCGGTATCACATTTTCTACGCCTATGAAACGTTTTTGCCCAAACTTCACCCCTTGAGTAATTAATCACTTCCCCATCCCTCGACTTTTCTTGCGTTTAATACCCAACCTTCCAAACTCCACAAAATGTCTTATTATTGCTGCGCGTGAAGGTGACGTTAACCGTCGAAACTTGTACTGGGTGGTAGTTGACTGAAAGATTTGATCCCAATTGTTAATTTTGTCTTTAATATTGGTATAGGGATTAACTCAATGTGAGATCATTTTTTCTTTCGAAATCATCCCATTGATGGCTTAATGTGTAAGCATTGTTATAATATGCCAAAAGTGTTAGTTTTTCGAATTTCCTAGCATGTTTAAGCCTATGAAGCTCCCTTCTTAACAATTACATGTTCTGGCATTTTCGGAAAGAGAAGGAAAATGTTCCCTTCGCTCAATCATTCCAAGTGTTATATTAATGCAATGATTGGAATTTAATCTCTCTCTGCTCTAATATTTGTTCCTAATATATTTTCAATTCGTCATATGCTCGTCACGTGTTATTATTGTTGTAATTGTTTGACAATGTGTTGTCACTATTTTTTTCTTGGTAATCAAATATATAGGGGATCGGGTTGGTGTGGTGGCTAGAGTACTGGCCTCCCATCTCGAGGGCCCGGGTTCGATTCCCGGCAGTGGCGGATTTTTCAGTGGAAAACCGGTCCCCACTTGAGTGCCTAGTGGAGGGCATCTCAAGTACAGTACTCCGTCCGTCGGATGGGTCGTTAAGCCGTGGTCCCCTTGGCTCCTTTCGTTAAGAGTAGGCTAATGCCTACGCCGGGTTTCTCTCCACCCTTCCTTCGTTCCCTAAAAACTCCTACCATTACCCAATTACCCACCTATCCTATATGGCTCAAATGACCTCAGCTGTCGGTCGTCTCCCCTAAATAACCAACCAACCAAATATATAGTTTGAGGAGGAAAGCATGCTTTCCCACAGTGTAAAATAGGTGAGACTAGCTGAGGCATAAGGAGAATAGGTATTGATAGCTTGAATCTAAATATTTCCATTTCAACCTGGTAGCATGTTTCGTTTATTTTTCTTCCTCAAGGAAACGGTAGTATTGATTATAAGTTTCCTGCCACTTCCTTAAAATTGATTTTGTCCTGGTCTCGAAGAGCATCGTCAGATGTAATAACCCGACTGTGGCTACGGCGGCTTCAAACAAGAGTCACAAGTTCGTTTATCAAACTATAAAAGTTAGATGGCAATGAAATAAACCATAATTTCCCGCACCGGAGTCATCTAAGTTCCGACTCAACTTTCAGGATTCTCATTTCTGAACTTGCTAGCCCGCCAACAAGTCGGCAAACTCCTAGGACGCCATTGGGAGTCGTGGGGGTCGGTTGGGAAAGGGCGGTGAGTGGGAGTGACGCGACAATAAAATAAATCGCAAAAATGTTAGGGCCCCATTTGAAACTAAGGAATATACAGCTGAAAATGTGAGGAAATAAGACAAGTGTCAGCAGGAGGGGACTGAAGTTTAGCCGGCTTTAACCTCCGGACTATATTAATGATTTTGTGATTCCCCGCACCTCCCTGTAGTACCATATGAGGGAGGCGGACATTCCCTACGAGTATAAATTAGTGATGGAAAAATCGATTTCGATTAAAATCGAAAATCGAGTTTTAATAGTCAAAGATCGAGGAAATCGAGATCGAGCCATGACCTTCGAGTTTCGATCCAAAATCGATTTTTCAACTTCGATCGTGACCATTTCGTTTGATCTCAGCAGCGCGTAGTAGTCAGTAGAGGTCCTTGATGAACTGCCACTGAGGTCACTTCTTGTTAGAAGTAGATGCCAGTAGAAGTTAGGCAATACCTCAACAGGCCACCCGTCGATAGGAAAGTCAACCCCAATCCTCTGGAAGTCTGGGAGGAGATAAGGGGTTAATACCCCAACACATACCGTTTCGCGATCAGAGTGCTGAGTATGATAACGTCATCCGTCCCATGTGAAAGATTTTTCTCTAAGGCCGGTAAAATTGGAAAGGTATGCCCTAGACCATCAAGAAAGCATCTCAATCAGTTGATCTTTCTTAAAAATTTTAGTGAAGCCGAATGGTTCCAAGAGGTGATCCACATTAGAGTAAATTGTAAATTTTTACGACTAATAATTCAAGAATGTTTTCTAAGTACATTTTTAGGGATTTTTTTATATTATTCAAATATGTATTATGAGCGTTTTTCAAATGAATAATAAACATGTTTTTGTACCAACTGCATTTTTTTCGAAAATGAACCGTAGATTTTTTCGATTAATCGATCTTTTGGTTCAAATTTCGATTTTTGCTGAAAAGTCGAGCTTTTCATTTCGATTAAAAATCGATTGCTCGAAAAATCGATTTTGACCGACATTTTTCCATCACTAGTATAAATACCTGTGTAGATCTCAAAATGAGTACAAACCGTAAAACTAAAAATGGAATTATTTTATGTCGTTTTACCTCGCTGATATTTGATTCATGAATGCAGAATTTTTTCTCGGATCTTGGGAGGCTGCTAGAGGTGTAATATCGACTAGGCATCAAGTTAAAGAACCGGTTCAAACTCCGTTTCTGGCAGATTTCATGATCCACCAGCCTCGCAAAATCTCTTCCCTGAGATAACAGAATTCCTCTCGCAAGGCGTATGTTAGATCGTCTGTCGCTCACTCACTCCATCCTGCACGGTCCAGAATCCCCGACCGAGAATAATTTGCGGAGAGCGAGTGGCGGAAGGCGGCGGACGGTCTAGCGGGAGGAGACCGTCGCGCCCGGCGCGTCTCACCATATAGACGCGGAACACAAGGACAATATTGCCACATAATGATTCAGTCGCCGCACGTCATCAGTCATTGGCAGACAAAACGGATTCTTCGGCAGTGAGTAACGGACTTTCCCTTAGTTTTTCCTCTTTTCACGCCTTTCATCCTAAATTATCCCGACGCATTCCGTTTCCCGTATTACCTCATTGCATTGAGTAGCGATCGAAGCATCTCTTAGTCACTGTACGCCGCAAGGCATTCATTCTGAACTGATAACAGCCAAGATAGCTACGACTGCGATGAATGGTGGCAGCCGATTTGGTCCTTACTTTGCGTGGGTTGAGAGGTAATCGGGAGCTAACAGTGAGCTATTGACTTAATTGATTATAGTTTGTCAGCTTGGAAAACTAGTCCGACCCCTATAAATCAAAGCGAACTGAGCATTAGGTGATTCCTGGGAGTTTTCTGTCATGTTCATAGACTTGTGTGCTATTAACAGCTTAATAGCCAAGTCCATAGCATACCGCCGTGAAGGTGTTCATAAAGTATCACACATTGAGAAACTTCAATTCTGCTCTTTACCTGGTATGTACCTGATATTTGTCTAATGCATTGGGGATTTGGAAATCTCTCCTTAATCTTCGGATGAATGTAATACAATTGAGAGATTAATACATTCTACCGAAAGGAAATGTAAAGGAGTAGACGAGCAGGTAGTGTTCGTTTGCATTTGGTAGGAAATGAATCCGAGTAGCAATTGTTCTCGACTTCCGAGACCGCGTTTTGTTCTACTACTGGGATTTCAATAGTAATATTTTATTATTGAACTATGGTCAAGATGCGACTTTCGCAAAGCTCAAACCGGTGCTGTGATCTCTTTATTATGCACTCAGACGTTGCACGAGCTCATATATTATGGTTAATTTAGCATCTCATCTAGTGTTTTCACGAAAGAAAGATAGTGTAGCTGAAATGGTGTTCAAATTTGTAAGGGAATATTAGCTACACCGTTCACCGCATCAAGTTAACTTTGTTCTTTTGTAGATTTACATGTACAATTGTTAGATAATCTCTTGCTTGTGATGCCACAGTTTTCATGGAACGTAAATTTCTCAATCTTCATTGAATTTAAGGGGAATGGCCACCAAGTAATCGGATTTCCTGTTCTTAGGGCAGAATGTTATATTAATGAATACTACGGTCGCTTCCGTTGTACTATTGCGGAATATTCGAAGAGAAAAAAATAATAACATCCTAAGGTTTTTCGCGGCTATTCGCAATCCTTGAACCTCCGTTTTAAGTGGATTCCGTTTCGTTCCTGGTTCTTGTTATATTTTTCTGCTTCTGGTCAAGGCTGCAAGCAATCGAAATCTAGTGCTTCAGAAGAATGATAAAGATAAAATGGATCGATCAAGTGACAAACGAAGAAGTCTTAAGAAGAGGAGTAAATAAAAAGAGCTTAAACTTTGAAAAAAAGACGGGCCAACTTAAACGGCCATATCTTGACACATGAAGGCCTGATGAAGATTACGGTTGAAGGAAAAGTGAATGGGGAGAATTGGAAAGGAAGGCCTCTGATGAGATATATCGAGTGGTTGTTAAGAATGTGAAAGGGAAGAATTATGTGAATATATAGAGGTTAGCTGATTGGAAAATGAAGTGAAGAGCTGCGTGAAAGCAATCTTAGGATTGCCTACTGATGATGACTGGAAAATATTATCACCGTATTAAACTTTTGACATCTTATTTTGCATGTAGTTGTTTAAAGCATAACAACATGCTCAATGCTAGAACCTCTCTTTATAAGAAACTCCATTCCGTTAAATGGGGCATGTCAGCTTTACCTTACAGCTGTCTGCAAATGCTACGGAGGTTATCAATTAGAGATATATCTCTAGGTGATATGGTTTGCATGATCTAAATCCATTTTGTTTCTGTTAATCTTAGTTTACTGAGTCGTAGACCAATTAGGATTTATCTCACATCATTAATAGCTAAATTATCACATCATTTCATTGTAGAATCCTTCCGCAGACGCAGTTGTCGGTGATAACTCCCGAATGTGTTATAGCAATCATTTTTCTGCGCAATTAGGATTTTTAAATGTCTTGACTGTAGTCACCATGGTTTTATATGCTAATACTGATGTAATTAAGTTATATGTGATGTCTCTCAGAAGCTTATGTCGGTTGACGTTGCAAAACAATAACGGATGCAATAAAATTTTACTATCGTTCCCAATGACTAACCATCCATTAGATTTTAATCGGATCTTCCAAAATTTTGTAATAAATTATTTTTTAACTGTCAATTAGTGAATTAGTATTACCTATTATTTGCCCTAGTTTTGGCCAATAACATGTCGCTTGTCGCTTGAAAACAAATGGAAAAGAAAGTTCTTTGAGTCACCCTAATCATAGCTTATAATAGTGTTTGAGGTTTGACATGCTCCAGAAATTCATATTTTTAGACTGGAGCTGTTGAATGTGGCTAATCTTTAATCTCTAGTTAATTGTAACTTGCGAATCGATTTTTAGATTACAAGGCCGTAACTCGCGGTTTGATATTCAATGCTGTGCTAGTTTGGAATTCCAGCCCGCATTTCACGCCGATGTAAACCTCTTTAAGGCTAGCAGATGAGAGATACGATAGGTATAAAGGAGGAAGAAATCCCATCCCTTTGCGTTCATCCCCCCCCACCAACTCCCCTCTTCTCCGTGTCTCTCCGTGTAGCCCTAACTCTTTATCATCAGCTTCGTAAGCTACCTCGTTAAACGGATTATCTTGCTCTCGGATGGATGGGGTGGGTGAGGAGTTTGAATGCGAGGGAGGCGTAGGAAAAGGAAGAAATACATTTAGTCCCAGGCATCACCGTTGCCTTCTCCGTCTTCGCCATCCTCCTCCCTCCCCACCCTCGGCTCTCCATCACACATCCCTTTATGCTAAGTCAATGAAGGATACAATTTTCGTATTTTCTAATTTCGAAAAATTTAATCCGGTTAGAATTGTGAGATTGGAGAGAGGGTGGCGTGAGTGGTGTAGCGAAACCGGAAGGACGGGGGGGCGGAATGATTGAGGGGTTGTTTTTCGAGCCGGGAGCGGGGAGAGGGTAGGATGTGATGCGACGGAGGCGTCCGATAATTTGTGCGAGCTTTGTCGCCGTCGCGGCGGTATTGTCGATAGTGGGGTTAATAGCACCTCGCGGATGCGGGTGTTGGGGAAAATGGCGGGAAACAAGCCCCACCGCCGGGCTCTGGAAATTTACGCCCAACATATTCTCCAAGCAACGGATTCCGTGTCACCTCCTGGCCGCGCTCACGCGACACTTTAACGGTGACGTCAGGGGGAGATCACTGATCTTTCCTGCGCGTTGTCACTATCACAATCCGAGGTGCAAATCATCAGCTCATTATTCGCAGTCGCTGCTCTTGCGACTCGCTTTCTCAATGGGGTAGTTCACCATATTTTTATTGCCAAATTTGATGAGTTTGTGAAATAAAAAGTCCAGTCTTCTTCCGTTTTTCTATCCATCACGTAGTTCTCCAGCTAAAAGCAGCGAAAAACTAAAGTTTTTAACCCTTTCGGTAGAGTGGGCGGGCGAAATGCTCTTACGTCATACCTTCGTCCAAACACAACTGAGACTATGCAGTTCATTCGCCCAATCACAACCGGGGACAGCTGATTCTGCTAATGGAAGTAATTGATAGATTCCATGCAGGGTATTTTTGAGGGTATTGCATATTCAACTGTATCGAAATTTATGAATAAGTATATTAACTTCAGCAAATATTTATGCACGCCAAAATGCACACGAAAAGTGCCTAGTGAATTACGTTGTTCAGTTATTTTGGGCTATTTACAGGATGCGCAGAAGCTGTGTATGCAGTAGGGTGGTTCGAAAAAAACTATTTTTTAACTTGGGAATAGTATTAGTACTCAAAAGTTGCAGTTTAGTATCCTAAATATAGAAAATATAATTAAAAAACTCTAAGTTGACATCTTCAGTTCGCGCAATTGGCTTAAAGTATGAAGAAAATTGTCAAAAACTGAAATTTTGGATAAATAATATTTTTTAAATTTTTTGTTTTTCTTTTACGCAACAGCCATAAAATGGCTATTTATAGCATGGTTCCAACCCCAAAAAATTATAACTCTTACATACCATCTTTAGTTCTCGCATACGCCCTAAAGTTGGTTAAAATACCTAAAAATTGAGATTTTATTTTGTACTAACCATGTCGTGATTACATTTCAAAATTACAATGGATCTTATAGTTAAGCTTTTGTTTATATTATACAATACATAAAATTTTAATGAAGGCCAAATTTGTTAAAATATAACATATAACCCATTACTGCAGTATTATAATTTAAAAACTGTAAATCTATGATAATATGTCATTACTAGAACTACCTGGATTTTAGCGAAGTTGCATTGTTCTTGTTTGTCCTCATAGTGTTTGTAAAATATATTAAAATATAACATACAACCCATTACTGCAGTATTATAAATAAAAACTGTAAATCTATAAAAATATTTAATTACTAGAACTACCTGGATTGTAGTGAAGTTGCATTGTTCTTGTTTGTCCTCATAGTGGAATGCAGTATTTTGAGCATACATTACTTTCCATAGATATTATACATATGTTGCGCAGCTCTTAGGAGCCATATTGTATATGGCATAGCTCTTGTATGCCTTTGTATTTTATAGCGTTGCTTCTGACTGTGACAAAAGCCTTCTGAGAGTTTTCTTTTTGCCAATTTCGAGGTTTTTCTGTAGTTGTTTCCTTTTGCCATCACTACTCGCTGATAATATTTTATTACTGTGATTTTTTTCATTTTTCCCCAATTAACGGTACATAAGGAATGAATTGTGCCCAATATTTACTAGTTTGTCTATACGATAATTTTATTGTGTAAATCCAATCAGTATTTTCTTTCAATTTCAAATGATCGTAATTGCGGAGTTTATATTTCTCGAGCCCTTTGATTTTCTTTTTATTCTACGCCCTGTCATAGATGTTATTTCTTATAAATAGTTGAAAGTCGAGATAACCCATAAAAGTACCGGAAGCGCTGCCATTAATGCTGACTTTCAATAAGTCGTTGGCCGAAATTGCTATGTCGCTGAATTTCCATACAGTTTAATCTTTGGTCGTGGCTCTGAATCCCGTATGGGGTATACATATCGTGGTTAATAAAATGTAATAAATAATTTTTGTTTTTAAATAACATAAAAATTAGCTATCTGAATGTTCATTTCAACTGTAATGCTGACACTGTTCAACATCAGAAAGATTCTAGACCAACCGTCGAATTTTTAAGAGGCTATTTAACTGTACTTTTCTTAATGCCATGGCATAGACTGAATATGATTAGGGAGCAACATATGGTTGCTCTCTAATCATATTCAGCCTGCACCATACCTTTTATCCTCTATAGAGTGTATAAATTCTCAATTCATTCTGTCATTCTGGTTATTTTTGGTACGCGAAATCCATTTAGTGCACTTGTTGGCGTCTAAAAATCTCATTTCGTTTTTATGCATATTGTTGCAGAAAATTAGACTTCTTTTATTGAAAAATCTATGAATGCATTACATTATTAAAGTGAGACTTCTCCATGGCCACATTTTTTCGAATGCGAAGCAGCTTAAGTTTCTCTTCATTTTCACTCGGAGATTGTGTGATTCCGTAGTTTCTCCATAAGCATGCTGCTCGACTTTTTATCATCAAGTTTTAGTTTCTCGAGGGGACGTAATAAATGTTTTATTTGTTAGTCGTAGGAAGAAAACCACCGTAAGTCTCTTCCGAAAGTTCGGTCAAATTTTATCCTTCTCGCTCTTAATCCAGTTCTCCTCTCTCTCATTAAAAGACGACTTTAATAAGGAAAAGAATGACGAGCTTCTTGGGGTAGTAGTTGAAAAATAATAGGTATACTTTTTCCTAGGAAAAAGTTAATAATCCTTGGGAATTCCCTGGGAATGAAGGATTTATTCTTGGGTATTTGGCCTGGGTAATTAAATTTTTAAAAGGTCGCCAAGGTTATATAATTATTGCGTTCCGCGTTGAGACTTCGTAATCCTCTGCTCCCATTTGACCAATTAAATAGAAAATAATTTCCGAAGTGAATTGAAGGGAAAAATTAGTAAATCTTCTATAAGAGGGTTATGGTGCTAAAAATTATCACCTTCGTCGGATAGGGATAGGAAAAAATAGTGTGGTGACGAGAACCAGACCTGATGGCATTATTGAATGTTCCGGAGATTTAAATGTATCCTCCCCTTCTTGTGCCTCAGCAGATCTAATTTTCCACTTCGGATATATACAGCCGTGCACTATGGGAAGAGGGATCGGATAGGTAATCGAGAAGGAAAATTTCGCGCTGTTTTTCCGCCTTATAGCCTCTCCAGAATCTTGGTAAAGGTTTCCAAAGTTAAATTTGGCAAGAGCGTAGGTGTGTTCAGTTTAAGTCGATTTACGGGGATTTGGGGAGAAAAAGTTAAGATGAAGCCCTACTATCGTAATTCAGATTAGTGAAGTAAATTTTCTCGTGATAATCTGCGTACATAGATTCCACTCTTTTCCTTTCAAGTGCCTCCGCATTTTTTAGATTATAATTTAAAATATGCCAAATGATAAGGGCTATTTATTACTTTTTAGCGCTTGAGTTTTGGTGAAATGTTTTTCAAGTGCAGGAAACTTGATACGATTATAGTGCCTCGGAATCAAGCGCTTTGTACTGGTATGAACTTTCCATTTTGAAGACCCAAGTACGATAGTGAGATTAGGATACCCAAATCCACCTTGAGTGATGAAAAGGGACAATTTATAGTGCTGCAGCGCCGTCCATCGAATGGGATGAACTGTGTGTTTCTTTCTTTGAATCCAGGATAATGTCGCCACCGGGTTTCTTTTAATTGCAATTTTTCAATGACCTTTAAAAGATGTAAATTCCAACCCGTACCCGGCAGCCTTTGCAATGTCTGTTACTTCACTCATTCTTCATCCCGTTAAAGTCGCTACTTATCATAAATATTATTAATATCTAATTCAATAGAAGTTTATCACAGGCGTGATGACACAAAAGTAGACAATAATAAAGGGACTCACGGATATATTCTTAATTTTCGGCGGTGCAACCACCTTCTTCAGAGGATAGAGGAGACTGAACTGTTAAGGATGGAGTGGAGAGGATGGCTCTGAGGGGAAAGGACAGGGGAGGGGGTTGGAAAACGATGAAGAGGGGAAGGGGCGATTAATGACTTATGTTGAGGCCCGGGGGATTAAATGCTTGCAAAATCCAAATGTAAGCTAGCTGTAAGGAATTAAGTTTAAGTGTAGATGCTGTCGGGGGGAGGGAAGCCAAAACAGACACATTAAAACAATTGTTAAATGATTTCTCGTGGCTGAAGGAGTGTTGTGCCACGGAAAGAGAACACGACTGAGAGGGGTCATTGCACGAAGAGCGGTGGTTATTGATCCTAATGTTGAGTGGGGTAGAGGATTTACCAATGTAGAATGCTGGTCAGTGTTTACATTGTAGCCGGTAGACCACATTGCTGGAGGTGCAGGTGAAGGGGGGAGGTGGTGGAAGCCAAGGCAGTGGGAGGAGGTGAAAATCGGACAGGTTTTGCATCTCGGACGATGGCATGGAGAGGGCCTGTTTTTGGGGGCGGAAATGGTCCTGGTGAGGGGATTAGTGGATATTAGTATATTAGATAGGTTGGCGGGGCGTTTGCAATTGAGGGAGGGCGGGGTAGGAAAGGGGTGACTAAAAGTAAGTGTTGGTCTCTTAAACCATAATATAGTAAAGTAACGAAATACTCCTAATGAAGGGGTTAGTTAAAGTCATAACCTTAGTATGCCAAACTAAAATTACTAATATAATAGTATCTCTTGATCCCTCAAATAGCACCAATAAGATGATTCATTCTATTCGTATTTTTTTCTCTAATGCTAATTATATTTTCAACAATAAACTATTATCATTGCATCCCAATAATTCAAAAAAGAGAAAAAATAGAACTAAAGAAAACAATAAATTGAAAATGATAACAAATTTGTTCTCGGTATTTGATCCCACATCATCAATTTTTAGTTTATCATTAAATTGATTATCCACATTCATAGGATTAATATTAATCCCTATAATATTTTGATTAATTCCTACACGAATAAAGGTTTTCTGAAACATTATTATCAATACCCTATACAAGGAATTCAAAACTCTCCTAGGAGTATCCGGATTAAACGGAAGAACTTTCATTTTTATCTCAGTATTTTTGTTCATTATGTACTGGCGGTGAATTTATTACTCAGAAGGATAGAGTGAAGGTCCTTCAGTATAGGCTTGAGGGAATACAATATATTGTGTATTTCGTCCCATCGCCTGTAAAAACATCCAATGAGTGTAGCAGTTGCTGTTTTTTTCTTCTTTTTGTCATTTCCTCCTGCCTGAGTTTCCATTGTAAACAAGCCTTCTCTTGAAATAAGATTCCCTTCTACAGTCACGTAGTAGCATTAATTTTTAGCGTAGGATTTTAATTTATTAAGCATTTCTTTTTTTACTGGAAAATATGAGTACCATCCCCCGGTTTCTAAGCTTGCATCTACGCAATACCTTGCAGGATACCTCCAGTTTTTGCGGCACGGGGTGAACATTAAACTCACATCCATCGTATAAGTTAATGATACCAGTGAAATTGTCAACCACGCATACATCAGGTTCGTGCAATCAAACGATTAGTTCCACTGAAAGAGTATAAAGTTTTTCGGTAGAGATCACATCCGTGCGTAGCTCAGATTTATTTCTGGGGGTCAAATTTTATTTTCGTAAGGGGAGTAACTTTCGTGTAGGTCGGTGAATACAGTCTTCTGTGTTTTTACTCGAATAGGTATGCAAAATTCATGTTTTCACGCTTTGCAAATTGGGACTTGAATAGCGTCGTATTCAATTGTGAGAAGAGTGCGGAGCGGGTAGGTAGAGCTGGGGCTATTGTCCGCCAAGCATATACAGTCGCGATTTCGTCCACGTCGTTGCTTGGGATAAAATTTGAATATATTACACGACTTCACATTGATCTTAATGCGCCATTAACATTCGCGGTGAGCTTAACCGGCGCTGGCTGTAACAATGGGATTGGCTGGTTGTATCTGAAGGTGGATTAAGCGGGAATCTTGTGTCGTAAATTTTAACTGTTCGGGTTACTGTAGTTATTTATTTTTTACAACAAAATGGGAGCAGTGCATGCTTTTCTTATTAATGGAAGGAAGGACCAAAACAGTTATCAGTGGTAATTTAGTCTGCTACATTTTGGCCGCTTGAGTAATTAATATGTCAAGTGTCGTCGAAAACGATTTCAAAAATCGCCCGTGTTGTGTTAAGGAGTTGGTGGGATGAAGAGCTCACCGGCCAGGGATAATAATATTTAATTGGTTTTTGGGATTCCGTTACAGTGAAAATGAGTGTTGAGCCGATGCACAGTGTTTAAGTGAATATGACAACGTGATATATTTCTCTAACTTAATTTGAAAAATTTTAATCCGTCCCAATTTGGTTACCGATAGTATCGATATCGATTTGGTTAAGTAAGTATTGCAATATGAGCTTAGGCGTCGACTCACCCTAAAAACCTAATTCTAACCCTGATTACAAGGGAGTAGTAGCCGATTCAGTTCATTATAATTATTATGTTTTTAAACAGAGCCTACTTTCACCTCACCCTCAATTTGAAGAGAAGCAGTCTGAAAAAAATGTTGGGTATTGAGTTTACGCACGACTATATGGCGCATATACGACTACAGTGCTCTTCAAGGGAAAAAATGAGACGTTATCACGCCAATCAGTGCTCGTGTATCATTATGGCACAACTGTATGGGCATATTATATCATTCACTCATCTCAGCGTGAACGTTTTTTTAGTGTTATATCAGCTTAGCGCCTGTAATGAACGCCGTTGTCAATTTAATGCCCAAAGTCGAAATATAATTTTTAAAAGAATATGAAGCACATGCTTTGCAGTAGTTTTAGGGGTAAGTTGTAAGAGGTGCCTGTTTATTGAAATGAATCCCTCTGTGCGAACCCGCGTTTTTATTATCCCATAGTGTGACTCTTTCCATCGCAATCAGGTGTCGTGACATAATGTTCTTTTAGTGCTAAACTGAAACCAGCGTGTTATTTCACACCGTGAAAACTGGAAAAGAAATAGGTCTTTATTTCACTAATTCTGAAGATTCAGGCGATATGGAGTGGAAATGAAACATGATAACATAGAAAGAAAAAACACGAGCCAAATCCACAAAAATAAATTTTCCTACGACCCGGGTTTCACTGTATTATAGCATCGTCAGATCATTACCTTTTTGTGGATTTGGCTCGTGTTTTTCTTTCTGTGTTATCGTCTTTATTTCACTTGATTCCTTAACGATAAAAATTACACGTTTCTTTTTCTCTCATTGTTTTCTGTTGTTAACGGAGAACATATCTTTGTATTAATTGAGTAAGTTGGTGAACGATGACACTGTATCTGGTGGTGAACGAAACTTAACGGGACTTAAACGGGATTTTTTTTTGCATCCGGATTATTCTGTTGGTTTTGATACCCCTGGAATCCCAATAGGCATTGGCCTGTCATCAGATTTCTCAGTTGACAAACAACCATGCGTGGGTGGAGAAAAACCCACCCAGGCGGGACTCGAACCCGCGACCCTTGGCCGGCGGGCGAGAACTTTACGTCGCCACCACCTGGGCCGATTTAGATGGAACTTCCTTTTTCGTATTAATTTGTTTATAAGTTCCGTTTTATAAAGGCATCGTGAATTTTGTACTGAATTTCGACTCCTAATTAATAATTCAGTATCGTATCCAATTTGCATTGACTTACGTAATTAATTTATTAATCGTTATCTTTAATGCAGTAAATTATTGAATTCTATATTTTGATTAGTGTTATTCAATTATTCTCTTCATAATTGATTCACATGAAAAGAGCGCCAGCAAGTCATGAATTAGCCCTTGATTTTTGGTATATTTTGAATTTTGTTTCTGACCTGATTTTTGAGTTATTTTCAAGGTAAAATTTGAATCTATCAATATTAATCGGACAGTTGATGCATAGTGAAATAAGTTATGCATATATTCAAAAATTGATGTCAGTTGCGGCAGTATGATAAAATATTTCCTGTATTTTTATTTCATACGCAAATTCCTTTGAGAAGTCTTAGTTAGCTATTTATCATATCTTGCGTCAACATGCTTAGTTTAAGTGTGGTCATTTACAATTCATATTTTTGGGGCTACTTGGGTCCTTGAAAGTATTTAAATGTTCCTCCACCAGCATCGGAAGCCGATTTATCGTTCATGTATCGCGGAACTAAAATCATGAGAAATCGCCAGTTTCGGGATAACTTACATGTGAATAGTTTTGTTGAACTTAGGGGGGCCATATGTAAATATTCTCTTCAGATATTTCACTCGTAAAATACACTTGCCATAATTTGTTCTCTCCCTGCAGAAATTTGGTGCTAAAGTATAATTTCTTTGACATCTGCAGGAGGAGGACGTACTATTATGGCAGTTTTTTACCTATTTCAGAGCTCTTTAACATAAGAATTGCTTATTCGCAATAAATAGCTCATGAATGCTTTAATCGTAACCGCATAATATATGTTAAATAACTTAGGAGGTAACCTAAATGATACAGCAGAGGACCGTATCTTTTTAGTTTTATCTTCAGGGTACATGAGTTGTCCGACTTCAGGTTTTAATGAATTGAAGGAGTTGCGAGGTACTCGTTCGCTGTAATATTAACCCTTCACTACATTTTGTATCATATATGATACAGTAAAGATATTTCGATACATTTCTTAAGGGGAATGTTTTTCCTTTCTAATGCATGGTGTAGATATGAGACTCTCCTTGATATTACCACGAGGTTTTTAGAGAAGGCGCTAAGCATATTGCTGACTATGTGGAAGGAAGTCATCTGTTACTGCGAGTGTTTTTTACTTGTGCTTGGAAATTCATGCAGTGTACGGTTGTTTCGGCGTTATTCTCTTCCTTCTTTCGTCAAACATGAAGCACAAGTAAGCAGAGGGGCGGAAATCGAAATGGAATCTTTTTCCTTTTTTTAAACTAGTTTAATATTTCAATTTCGGGATAACTTACATGTAAATAGTTTTTTTTGAACTTAGGGGGGCTATATGTAAATATTCTCTACAGATATTTCACCCGTATAAATACACTTGCCATGATTTGTTCTCTCCCCGCAGAAATTTGGTGCTAAAGTATAATTTCTTTGACACCTGCAGGAGGAGGACTTACTATTATGGCAGCTTTTTACCTATTTCAGAGCTCTTTTATATAAGAATACGCAATAGCCTTCATTGAGTCGGGATAGGCGTCGTAAAGTGAAATGTATTCATAAATGGACGATTGAAGTGTGTTCACACTTTTTTCTCTGGAGCTTGGACAAGTTCGTAGGCATTTCAAGACTTATGGCTGCTCTTAAATTGGTGGCATGCACATCATTTCTTTGTCATTCATAGTATTCCTTATTTACTGGCATCATACTTTTAGATAATGATGATTTATCCACACGACAGGCTTCTCGATACTCATACCTCGACTGTTAATATTTCCCTCTTCGTAAAATCCCTATATTTGTTGTTCTCGACGTTTTGCCTCGATAGGCGTGCTTCCGTTTCAGGGAGATAACCGTCTCAAACCAACTCGACTCATAAGTAATGCTGACAGTCATGGTCTACAAGAAGGAATACTAGAATTCAGTCACGAGTGAGGCGGAGCGTAGATTGATCCCGTCATTGACTGCCACCAGATGAAAATTAATGGGTCGAATCGCGCTGCTGAGGGCACAGATGGTGGCGTGAGTCAGTTTTACGTAACCGCTCCCTTGCTTCTTCATTTATGTTTTCGCTAAGGAATCGATGTAGAACTTCGAGCACTTTTCTCTCATGGCAATCCATGCTCGTCTTTTCAGGTAATTAAAGCGATACGCCTGTTGAGGCGCTTGACTGACTTAACAGTAAGAGGCTCGAATTAGATCACTGGAGGCGGAATCGGATCAATTTTATCCTTCAGCTTTCTCTGCGGGCGTAATCTCATGCCGGTCTGATATCCCTTCCTCATTGAATCGACCCTTCTCTGTATCTGAGAAGTGGCCCTCCAGTCCCTTGAGTAGCCGACTGCTGACTCCAAGTAAAGGTGATGCATGAATAAACTGCTCTCTCATAACGCATGCTCCAATTGAGGTGCCGAATCAATTACAGCTCGAGTGCTTGTAGGAGTAGAAAGGGTTTCGTTGTTCAGAGCATTCACTTCGCGAATGTCCGTGTAGTGTTGGGCATGTTGAGTATTTATAATCATGCATACTCATGGCGTTGCCTTAGTGCTGTTGGGCGATGTCTGGGGAAACCCACCACGTGCCACGATGTAATTCAAGGCCGCAGTTGCGGAAGTGTTGGGTCGTATGAATCAAAACCTCGGGCATTTTCCCTCCAGGATGAATGATTCCATATTCTTGTTGGCATGCATCTGTATTTTTACCGTTATACTCTTGAATGAGTAAGTTTTAGCATGAATATCGACATGATAAATTCAACAAATGGTCTGTTCAGGATATTTTTAAACGCATGCAATTCCGGGCTTCTTTTTCTGGCATGTGTGCAAACCTAGAGAAAGAAGAGAAATGTATGTTAATTAGGTATACAATGAGTCAATAAATAGCTGCAGCATTGGAAATTTCTTAATGTGATTATTGGGACTGAGTCGCGGCTTACTGCTGATCGCAGCTTGGCCGTATTACTAAACCCCATTTATAAGTCTGCTCTCATTTTTATGGCGTTTCAGTTATTAGAGATTAATTATCCCCTGAATGGTGGAGTAAATTTTGGTATCCAACTTTGTTACTCTTTGTATTATCATTTTGTTTCGGGCAAAACAGTAAATTTCCTTTGAATATGAAATGAAGTATAATTATATATTGTGAAAATGTAGAATAAAATTAATTTTAAATAGATGGATTTTTACTCTTTCATCAATCCCGTAATTTGCATCCTTTTTGTTATTCACGGGATCTGAGCAAGAGAAAACTGTGAATACGAGGTTCAATGCAATTAATAGACGCTTGTTTCCCCTATTTTTTGATATCATAATTTAACTGTCGGTTACGTATTTTTGTATTAATTTTTTTATACTTTTTATCGTAATAAAAGGGCCTGATATAGTATCCTTTTACAATGTTATGTATTATGATTACGTTTTTTCTACAATTTAAATGCGACGTTATAGCATTGAAATGTTGTATTTCATTGTACATTTGACCGATGTAGAAATATCTGGAAGAAAGAGGCAGGGGGTCGATCGTTTATCGATTTGGAATAAGACTGCGGTTTATTTAAAAAAAGTTTCCACATCCATAGCACCATATAGATTGAAAAACTGGCGTATTCACGGCATAGATAATTGAATAGATTCGCCTCTCTTGAACCAATTCAAAGCTTCCTCTATTCCACAGTCCTTTTTTTCAAATAGAGGCTTTGAATCCGATAAAATTGACTTCTTTCTTCGCTTTAAGTTCACGTACCGCTAGTGCAGACGGGAAGGGAAAGTGCATGTGAGGCTTGAGTCTGCAGTGTGGTTCCATATGGCCAGCAATAGGAGCGTAAAAAATTCGTAGGAGAGAAACTTGTTGAGGAACGAAAATGAGATTATGAAATGATGTCGAGAGAGTGTGTTGGCGCTGCATTATGTCATTAACAGAATCCACCCGTGCCACGAACGTACGATCAGGCCGTGTGGTGAAATGTACGATGTACGTGGAAGTACCAAGTACGCAATGAAAGGGTTCTTCGTGTCTTTTCAGTGGGAATAAATTATGAATGCTTTCGCTCCGAAATTGAAAGGTTTATCTGCAAAACTGAAAGTCTTACCCACCTTTACCTCGCTCAACACAAGAAATAAATCGCCAGGCACCTTCGCTCCGAGCCTTTCAAATTTAATGACATTATTACTTTCGCCAAAGACATAATGGTATATTATAATCGATTCATTTTTCATAATGGAACAACCCTATTGAAATCCCCTCTCACTTTGTTCGATGGCACCTCAGCCAGGTAGATGTCATGGGTGAGGTCAAGAAATATTTGAGGTTCTCTGGGATGTTTTCTGCTGCATATTTCGTTGAGTCTAAATGTACATTTACATTTACAAAATACCCTGCAAGCCGCCGTGAAGTTGTGTAGCAGGGGGTGATTTCACACCAAACATTCACATACATGCTGCATTACATATATAAAAAGGATTGGTAATTATATCCTAGTCGAAAAAGCAATTTAAAAGAAATTAAATAGCAAAGCAAGTATGCACAAAGTATGCTAGTTGGGTTATCTCAAAGTCCTTACACCAACATGTAACTACCCATGCTATCCATTGATACCTTTGTATATAAACTACCGAATATATTTACATCTATTCACATTCCTAATTGTAGGAAGAAAGAAAGGCATTATAAAATGTCGGTTCGGCAATCAATGTATCTAATTTTGTATTCATGGTCCGGTCTACCTTAGTAAGGCGGAGTTCGCAAATTGTTTTTAACGTCATCAGTGAAATATTATTATGGAATATAGATAGGAAGCTAAGTGTTTATTTTAACTTACGATCTGATTCTGTTTTCTATTTTAGGTTATTCTATATATCATATAGTACCGTTATTTTTACATATTTTACATATTATGGTACACATTTTTTTCAAATTTAATTCCAACTGCCCTGTATCGCACCATTTTTCAATTGCTTGTAGGTCATCATTTAAATATTCTTTATCGTTTGGGCATTGAATTACTCTGTACACTATTACATCCTCGGCAGATAGGTGAAGCTTACTTTTTATCACCTTATGATATCATTTATGTGCAGAAGGAATGAGAGAGGACCTATGACCCTACCCTATGGTACACTCGAAGTGACTTCCATTGCCGGAGAGGTAACATCGTCCAAAACAACCCTTTGCTTGCGATAATGTAAAAGATCACTAGTCGATGATATATTATTTCTGTCTAATCCATTAGATTCCAAGTTCACAAGTAATTTTCCATTAGACACATTGTCAAAACCTTTCTCGAAATCAATAAATATATCATCCCCTGGAATACGTTTTCGCCAGAATCTTAAATGTCGTGAGGAAAGAGTGTAAGTTGTGTTTCATGTGATCTGCTCTTTCGGAATCCATGCTGAGCATTGGTCAATAAATCTGGGCTAATGTAATTGTGGTATTTTAGCAGTGATTTACATGTTAGGTTTATGGTTGCTAAACATCAGCTAGTGCTGGTAAGATTGTAAGAATGCAATAGATGTAAATGATAACCGCTGCAAACAGAATTAATTCCGATATTTTAATTTCTTTGGTCTCAGCCATTAATTTATTTTAAAGTTAATGAAACAGTGATATGGCCACAGCATAAAAAAATGAAGCATAGCAAATTTGAGCAAAGTATGGCATAAGTGAGTGGAGATGGCCTTAGAATTTGAAAAAAATTATTAATTTTTGCTCATAACGAAACAGGACACTTTCGTTTCCCAAGCGGAATGTTTCCTCAGTTCAAGCCAATCCAGTCAATCATGTGATATCGTCTAGTTAGAAAAAATTCTGTTAAAACATAAGGTATACAAATGCTTTGCTGCTTTACGGTAGTGCCTCGAAGTTGTTCAGTGTGACCAGTTTTCTCATCCAAGAATCGTGTCATTTTACTCCTACGTAATTTAAAACGAACTACTGTTGTGAATTACCTTGGCGTACCGTAGTATGCGTTGTTTTTCCTCATCCGTTTTTTAAAATCCGATATAGACTCCCTCCTTTCGTTAATCTTACCTAAAAGGAACATGTTATAGGACCACCGGCGTAAATTTTCTTTCCTCAACCTATCGCCCTCTTCATCTGCTCATCGCAATTCCAAGCTTCCAAAATACCTTCGACTCTCGCTTGTCGAAATTTCGTCCTATCCTTTTCTCCAAATATGCTAATCGCGGAAATTATGATTCGAGAATATTAGATAATTAACAGCTACGAGAAAATAAGTGCCTCAATTAAATTTCTGGTCGCTCGGAAGAGAGACTACTCATTCATGCATAGATTGCTCTTCCAAATTGAGAAGCGTCAATGGTAGTAAGATTTTGAGGCTAAATGTTTCAACGATTTGAACGTCCGATTCTGTCCAAATTCGAAGGAGGACGTTGTTGAGCTACCTGTTTGTTCTTTAGTTGGTCAGTAATTCCTTTCTGTTGCTACTTTAAATTGTAATCGAAAAGTGCGTGGGTGCACGCCAACACCCACTCCTACTTCCCCACCTCTCATTCAGGATTAGTTCAAAGGAAAATCCCATTTATCTCTACTAGACTCAGAAATCTTAATGTTTTTACCATAATACCTTTTATCTTTGCTCAATACTTGCCTTTGATTCTGGTATTCTTCAATTCATTCTTCAATATCATTCAGGTAATTCTTCTCTTCAAAATTTTCATTAGTATAGGTAGAGACAAAATTCCTATGCTGACCATCACTTATCGGTAATTAATGTTTAGAAATATGACTGAATCGTCTAACAGTATCGTATTCTGACGTATTCCAAAATGGATGTGATTGTATGCTTAAAGAAATGTTGGTTAGTGTTGAGTATTATACTCTTCTAATCATTCACACGTTTGTGTTCAGAGTTCCTCGCATGTATCCATGTCGTAGTAAGAACTATTTTCCATCGGATGTGATGATAAGTGATATTATCTGTCGTCGTTGGAGTTTTCTTTAGCAAATATTCCATGGTACACCCATATAATCTTTTTCGCAATTTAATTGCACGTGCTAAGAACTCCTATAACAACAGCCGTTTCACGTAGGGGCAACGTAAATTTTTCATATGTTGTTGCGTTATTTCACATTATCATACAACTTCTCCTCTTATCACATTTCATGAAAAAGGGATGACTTAATTCGCAGATAATTCCCAACGGCTCGGAGGTGCTGCGAGTGTGATAAAGCGTGACAATGTATTGTAAGGATAAGAGCGAGAGGCCAAGTCACTTTCACTACCTGAGGGTGTGTTAACGCGTCAGTCGAGTGTAAATGGTCGGTAACGACCTGTGAGCCTAAAGGAAAATCGCCATCTCTGCTTGAATTTAACGTTTCTTTGGCTCGTGGAAAATTAACTGTGTCGATGTTGAAAAGTATCCCAAAAACAGATAAGTCCGCGAAATGTGTCGTCTGTTGTAATGTGGAGTCATCATGACTAAGTCGAATATAGCAGTGATGAAGCTGCAAAACTGGCTGAAATGGGCGTGATCACATCGGTTGATGATCTTTATGATGTAAAAAGGTTGTCTTGTGTTGAAAATACATAATAATTTATTGTGAAGGTTAATAATGTTATCAAGATCCACGTAAATGTAATGTTTTTTCGCTTTTATTGTTCATATTTCTTGTGAAATGGCAGATTTCCAAAGCGCTTTGACTCTCTAACGTTTCTGTGTCAGTTTTTGATATTGAACTGCTTAAATTGAGGCTGAGACGTTCCATACGAAATTAATTTCCCTCATTTCTTGGTAGTTTGACGACCAAGACGTTTGAGATATCGATGAGTGACTGAAATTGTTAAAACTCCAATCTTTCGAAACAGTTCCCTTTTAACGTTTTTAAAATTTCAAATTGTAACCTATATTTGTATGAATTTTTATCCTAATGGCTACACGTATTTTTCATAGTAAGTTGGAAGAATTTTAATGGGGTTTCAGAGTAGTTTGTGATGATTGTGGGAATCATGGCGTGATATTTTTCCAGTCCCTCTAGACTTCGTGAGCTGTGGTGAGAATCACCGTATGAAATTATGATTTAATATATTTCCACAATTTTCATTTTCAGTGAAATAGAGAACCTAATCTGGGAACGGTGATTATTCGTGATATTGCATTACGATGGGATATTTTTCGGTTGTCATCGATCCTAAGATTGATTTTGCGCAGCTATCCACTCGATTATTTCATTGTCAATCTCCTTTTATTGTCATAATTCTCCTGAGTGCCGTGATCAAAAACATAACTTATCGCTCCGAGAGAGTGGTGCCTCGCTTGATGATGTCAGCGAATTTTAATGCGTTCGTCCATACCTTCTTGCGGCAGGCGACTCGTCCATACCGAAAGCCGCATTACGGCAAGATCCTTTCGATGTCGGCAACAGTTGAATAACAGGATATTAACGCTTCCCAGGTTATCGTGATCGAAACCGGTATTTTCGGAAAGGGTTTCCCTGCTTGGAGGTTTTTTCTATGATACTCGCTTAAAGTGAAACCTTGCCAAATCAAAATTAGACCTTGAGCATGGTCATTGCAAACTTTTTCGCTCGTGGAATCTCACTTCTCTCCCGAGGGAACCTGACGGTTGTGCAAACGTCCGTGGGGCCATTCTTTCTCGACGAAGCCGTGGGGTCGTGTTCCGCCATTGGCTTCCCCTCGCTGTCCGCTGGGACTCGCTGGAGATTGGAGAAGTTCGAGGCGCACAAGGTATTGGCGCTACATCCGTTTCGCTGGTATCTGGGCAGCTGGCGCTTCGGTTGGAGAATATTCTTACGTGCGGGCCAAGGTCCGTGGGGCGACTGTAGTTCCCATTTCCATCCCGCCAACCTTGAACTCGAAAAGAAAAACTTGAGCACTGTGGCCGTTCGTTGTATTTCTTTCGTAGCATGTACCGGTTATTAATTGTCACTTATGTAAATTTATTAAAATGAGTCTCCGGATGGATCTTTAGCGCATAGGCTGAATAAACCGAAGGTCATTGGTTCGTACTCAAGGCTCGAAGGCATCGTGTTTTGAGGCGGTGATGCGCTGAAATCCGAAATAAGATCAGCTGTAGGAGTGTCTTTCCTGGCTTTGGGAGGTTTTTGAATATCAGCCTTATAAAAATTATTGAAATCCTGTCATGTGGGTTACCCGTAGTGAAATAATTTGCGTGGACTTACATATTCTTTTTGTGCGTAAAAGAAAATCCCCAAGGTTCATGTCGCTACTTTTCTGCTCAGTGCTGTGCATCATCCTCCTCAGGTCATTGTGTCTCGATGAAGCCGTGGTTCTGTCATCTCGGTAGGTGAGTTGCTAAATATATTTCCCGCAGTGAGGTTGGCTTGCACAGGTCTGCTCACATGCGGATCGTTTGTAGGCGGTGGTACATGCTTCTCCTGTTCTCATTCGCAGGAGCTTGGTATCGAGGCAAAATTTTCCGTTGAACTCTAAATTTTTTCGTGTTTCGCTCGTTGGTTGTGTTGTAATGACGACTGTTTTGCCAAAGTTCTGTGTTGTAGTTATAATTATTTAGAGGGAGGCGAATGATTACTGAGGTATTAGAGTTATTTTAGGATAGGTGGGTTACTGGGTAGAGGTAGGATTTTTTAGGGGACGGAGGAAGGGTGGAGAGAAACCCGGCTTCGAGATCAGCCTACTTTCAACGAAAGTTTCCAAGGGGTTCACCGTTTGACGTTCCATCCGACGGACAGAGTACTGCACTTGAAATGTTCTCCACAAGAAACTCAAGTAGGAACCGGAATACCACTGAAAAATCTGCCACTGCCGGGACCCGAATCCGGGGCATCGGGATGAAGTGCCAGTACTCTAGCCACCACACTAACCCTATCCCCAATAGAGAATTCCATCTGGCGCCTTCAGATCTCCTCGACAAATGAGTTAAATTCATCCTACGATTTAATTACACTCCATTACAAATGCGTTAACATTCAGGAATAAAGACTGTGGTATGATGTCCAGTTAAAAATTGTGATTCACGTTACTTCTCCCTTTATAATAGTGTGTTTGACCAACCAGTGTAAGGAAATGGTAGTGAATCGGCGGCACCGATAAACATTGCTCTCATTCTTCCCCTTCTTAATTTGAGATCGCAGCCAAGTATGTAATTTACCCCAAATTCAACGTTATCGAGCTCAGAAATATGTGATTCATTTAAGATTGGTGCATGCTCTTCGTCACTTCTTTCGCGGATTTTCGCTCAGTCTGACACCGCCGGCCGTAAAAGCAGGCTTCCTAGTGCTACTCGACGCGCGCGTACGTGGCACCTCGGACGGTATGAAGTGGAAGTGTAGGCTGTTTTTTGGAAGAGGGGAAAGGTATCTGGGACAATCGCATCTCGGGTCAGTGTGACGAATGAGCGGGTGTGATTCGGACAAAGAGAAGTGGGGGCGTGAAGAGTTGGTGGCTGGCCCACCCCAAATCGTTTCGAAATCTGTGTGGGAGTGGTTGTGAATCGAAAGAAGGGGTTGAGTTCGTGGAGGATGGCTTCATTCATTGAGCCGTCGCAATTGCCTCCGGGATCCAGTCGAAACAGACATAAGTGTTCGCTCATGAACTCAAAAAAATTCATGGAATGTACATTTTTTGAGTTGATAGGCTGGTTACTAACTTATTAATGAAATGTTCACGTAAACCCATGCAAAAAGTCCGTATTCCAGGATTAATGTATTGAGTCTTTGCATATTGAATGTCTTTTTTTTTTAATCATTAAAAAAAATATGCATACATGAAAGTTTCATGAGAAGGGGTGGGACACGCACTCGTGAACGATAAGATAGGACGTAATCCATAGATATCGCATTTATCAGCGTACAGGCAATTTTCTATTATTTCCCCTTCCTCAAGCTAAATTACCTGATGTCACTTTTGAATGTATTTCCTGACCGATTTAGGGGAGTAGTTTGATTCGAGGTACCGATACAAAAAATCCAAATTTCCCGTTGCATAACTTGAGAAATTTGGCTCACGAAGATATTTATTTTGCACGTAAGGATTAAATGAAATCGTTCTTTGTTCATATCCTTTTCATAGACTGTCCGTTTCATAGAATAAGTATTTTTTGCGGGAGGCAGAGAGTTATTAAAGACAGTTTAGGTCATCTTCTTCCATCTTAGCTTCTGGATAAGCAGGGCGAGGTCGGGAGTAGGGAGAAAATAAGTCTTACCAATAAAATCGGCTTCGTTTTTCTTATCTCGCGCTTATCAAAGAGCATCAAAAGGTTAGGAGGCCAACATACCACCTTTCATCCTTCGTCTTCGATATGGAAGGGAGGAACCGATGAGACTCGGAGAGATCAAGGAGAAGGAATTCGTCGATCGGTGGATCTGTGGACCCAGACTGCTGATGCTGTCAGCGACTGAGTGTGGAGATAACGCTGCTCCACACGAAGTGAACGTAGTATCCCGCGGTAACGCCCCGTGGAGAATCCAGGACACCGTCTTGAGTGGACGAACTTATGCATCTCGACTTGCTTCGTCCTGGGCGACGCTGCTCGGACTTCGGTGTCGAGGCGGGCTTAGATGGAATCCTGGTTTGTTTTCTTCCTTGGATTGGTTTTCGTTTTCTCCAGGCGTGGGAACGGCGACATGGAGCGGTAAAAGGAAGCGGGCACGTCATCGGTGGCTGATGAGTTGGAAGGGTGAGGGATAGGTTTGCGGGTTGGGGGAGGGGGGGTGTAGTGGGCGAGGGGAGAAGGTGGAGTGAGTGAGGTCACCTTTTGTCTACTCGTTGGATTGAGCTCCGCGGAATTGAGCTGCGGCGAATCGAAGGTAAAATTCCGTCCGGGGGAAGTGCAGACGACTCCGACATTCCGACGCTTACGCTTTGCGTAGATCCGATCCAGGACAGAATTCCTGTCCCAATCCAGGACAGGTAACACGAAATGCATATACTTTGCAAAGCAACATTCGGCATATTCATCTACATCTACGCGATACCCTGCAAGCCACCGTATGGGTGTGTGGCAGGGGGAATATTCCGTTACAACACGATTGAACTTAATGCCATGAGAGGCCGTTAAGTCATCCTAATGATACTCGAGGAGGAATTGCATACGTAAGTTGCATGGAATGGAAAATTTGAGAAAATCTCGTATTATGCAGCACAAATTTATGCAGGCATGTTGGGCAAAAGTTACTCCCCAGATACGGTGGACGTGTTTCATTCTGTATTGCGTGGTATCATTGAGATCTAAACCCGTTGCAAACTTCGGCTTACGATAATGTGAGGAATGCTATGGGAGAGCACGTGCTTTCATCATTCAGTGTTCCTCCAGTTTGGTCATTTAAAGTTAAGCCTGAGTTAATCATACATCCTATTGTTCATTTACCTCATAATTTTGAAAATTTGAAACAGAACGCGGAATTGAATGAGATAAATATTACATTGTTTTTCCGTTTGGAAAAGTATTCTTTCTCAGTGTATGAAAGTAATGCCATTAAACATCACGTCTTTGGTATAGAACTTTGGCTCCAATGCCGGCTCGGATACAGTTCTTATTTAGAAAGCATATGAGCTTGGTTTTACTCGTCAGTATCTGGTTCCTGCATTCTGCCCTTCTATGTTATCAATTGACCCCTAGCATAGTCCCGAGCATCTGGTCCGCCTAGGACCGCGCTATCTCTATCGAGCAAACCATTGGTCAATGTCATTCCATTTTCCGTAGAAATACAAGCGCTCTCCCACGCAGGGCTCTTTTCCCTTTCCAAATTCCATTTCCCAAATCCACTTCCCGCACCTCGGGATATCTTGTTACGCCGATGGTGGCATGCTGACAATGTCTGGTTTATGAGGCTACACGCCATTGCTATCTCTCGCCAAGAGCTTTCGTCATCTGTTCTTACACCCCTCGAAGCCCGTAGTGGATAACTCTGCGTGACATGCCTCCGTTTCCCCTGCAAATTAACCCACGCGTCGGTTTAGCAGGTTGATCTCCTGACATTACTCGCGGCGCACATCCCCACTAGATTCTGTGAGACGATTATCGTGGTGGGTGTGTGCCAGTTGTTACCACCTCTTGTCTCCTTTACTTAGGCTATCGGGCTCCTCATTTTCCCCGCCTCTCTCCTCCTCAGCGGCGCAGGAGTGCATAAGGAATTCCGCTGCTCTGCATTAGTAGTGGAAGCTATTGTGTGGAGATGTTCTACGGTTCAAGTGGTTTTCGCTAAAAGGCAAGGTGATTAATTGGGGTGGTTGTAAGGGCTGAGATCGGATACTGTGCCCTAGGCCTTGAAATTAGATCTCTTGATGAAAGGCCGGAAAGCAGATGTCTCAGACGAAGCTCAGCCTGGGACCTTTGAAATACCTTTCACGGAGTTAGCGGGCCGAACCTGTGTATTGAGGCATTTTCACACCCATCCGCTGCACAATGAGTGCTTGAATGCCTAGTGTACTAACGATCGTATGTACATAAATTTAGAGGATCTCTGTTATATACCTCTCATGTTTGCTCCGAAAGATATTATAAACTTGTTAGTATTATCTTTTTGCGATATTAATACGTATTTCAGTGATGAACCAAGCCTTCTACTCCTCTCTTATTTTTTCCTTTTGCTCCAACATGAAGATCTTCCTGCGTGTACTTCAACCTTTCCATCTGCTGCTCCAGTGGTATTTAAACTCCGAACCATTTTTCAGTCCATCTACAATAACAATTCCTGGTTATTATTTACATTACCTTTCACTAATGTTATGATTATCGAAATCGCATCACTTGCTGCTATCATCATCCGAACCCCCAATTTATCTTTGCTCCGAAGTTCGTTCCCTGTCTTCTTCAACTTAAAATTGATTCTAAGCCTTTTTCTTATTCGAGAGTAAACTTTAAGCTTTCAGAACCCTCATTTTCTTTCAGTCCTATTTTAAAATGCGTCATAATGGTTCGTGAAATTTCACGCAAAAACATTCTTCCTCATAAATCATTCTAAGGGATTTAGAATATCTTTTGCTGCCATTTATTTATTCGGCTTGTCAGAAGTTTGGTATATGCGTAATATTTTTCTTTCATTTCCAAGCACTGGCGTAATTATTCGGCTGGTCAGAAGTTTGGTATATGCGTAGTATTTTTCTTTCATTTCCAAGCACTGGCGACGGATGGAAAACACCGCGTAAGTTTCATTTAGAATTTGAGTGGTTATGAAAACAATATTCTTTTATTCGCTTGATGTCCCATCAGCTAACTACTCGTATTCCCTCCAAGTAAATCCCACAATTCCTCTGAGTCCCACTTTTTATCGTCATTTCTCTTCCTTACATTTCAATCCCCCCTCACATTTCAATTACAATTTGTGTTTTCCACCAACTCCCGAAAAATTGAAAAAAATTTCCCTTTTCCTTAAATTTTCCTCGTATTTAAGTGAAGCAAGCGGTGAAGAATGTAAAAGAGAAGATTATTCAAATATGAGGAGGTTAGGTTATGAGAAAATTTTCTCATTTTTTCAACCACTGCAGTGGACTGCCATGCTTTAACAGCGGGGAATGGCTTGTCGCACACTTTTTGCCGCTACAATTTGGGAACCACCGATTGCTGCGATAACTACTGGCCATGGCCATTAAATTGTAGGTGTTATCCGGTTCATGTGAGACGTGAGTGACTTTTCGTCGCTCGCCGTTGGCTCGGTGGGTGAGTTGTGTCCGTTTTAAGGATATTTACCGAGACCGCCGCCTGCAATGGAGGAGCATTTAACCGCGAGCCCACAATGCTTATTCGGGGAAAGATGAAAGGCTTCCGTTGCATGAACCTCGTTCTCATCCTTTCTTCTTCCTTATTTAATTAGGCACGAGCATTTTTCTGGCTTCACAGGTGCATTTAGCAGATAAGTTGTTGTTACAGCAGCAGCTGTGTTCGCGAAGTACGTGATCTCGACTGAATTTACGACTGAAAATATTTTAAGACTGAAAATAGCGGATTGATGGAATGCTCTATGAAATCACGGCTGCAGAGGCGGATAAAAATATGTATTTTTTTCTCTTTGTTGATCACATGTCTATCAACACAGTTTAGGTGAAGGAGGAATCATTGCTTGTGAAGTCCCCTGTCACTTGATAAATATTATGCTTGTGAAAAAAAGCTTAATAATCTCTTTCCGT
Source organism: Platycnemis pennipes (assembly GCA_933228895.1). NCBI lineage: Eukaryota > Metazoa > Arthropoda > Insecta > Odonata > Platycnemididae > Platycnemis > Platycnemis pennipes. The sequence goes on from OW121846.1 coordinate 84,360,514, forward strand.
TAATTCTTTGCAGTTGTTTTTAATTGACTTTCTCATGCTCATCATATTCCTCGATGTTCAATTAAAACGTAAGGTCCATGCTATTGAAGGGAGTTTTGCGGTGGAATACACTGGTATGCAACTGGAGAATTTCTGTTAGTAAATATATAAAATTAATCGAATTTGAATCATCCTATACCTGAGAAGTGTTTTCTTATGTAACGAAATAATATCTTTTAGGAGACATCCGTTTATTGCTAGTACATAAATTGTCCTCGATGCAGAGAGAGAGAAGGTGTAAGTGCGTGTCGGCTTGGTTCCTTTCCTTGAGAGGGATCTAATTCCGGGGGCGGCGCCAGGTTTCTCTCTTCATTGTATTCCATTCCCTCCCGTGCCCCAGCTAACGTCCTTCCCCATCCTGTTGAAATGGGAGCGGCTCTAAACAATGCAAAGTTACTGCCACATGGTTTCATGACCTTTTACTCTTCCCTTCCCACAGATCTTTCCAGTCTCTTTCTCTAGCATCCTCCACTTTTCTATCGCAGCTCCCGGGCGTGTTAGTGACTATGTTGTTGACCTTCGTTCGCGAAGATCCCGGCTTCGAATTTCACAAAGGCCGACTTCCAAAGCGACGCGTTCGTTCTCGATGTAATCTCGTCCCTCGCCTGAGACTCGCGCAGACAATGCTCTGCTCGAAGGATAACAAGTAGGGGTGTCCCTTGGGATCTTCTCCTTCCTCCTCACGTAACGCAACACTATCACCTTATTTTTTAGATTTTCACTCCCTTATCCCGTTCCCTGGTCTCAAAAGGCATCGTAAGGATGGGTAAACGGTTGTGCTGAGTTTTTTTTCCACCCGTTTCTCCCTCATTTCTTATTATTTTACACTTCAGCCGCTTTGAATAGTAAGTTAAAGTTCATTAGTATAAGGGCATCGTTTATTCAAGCCTCGTTTTCTGCAAGCTTCTATTTCCCCTTACAGCGGATAGATTTTTATTTGCTTCACAAACGAATTTTCTCTTTTATCATAACATTCCTGTTTTTGCTGTTTCACTCTGTTGAAAAATTGTGTTTTTCTCTTCCGGGAATTGGCCATTCCTGTTTTCTTCTTGTCAACAACAATATATTATTACGTTCGATGATGCGTAGATGAAGATTTATCAGTAAATTTCCTCCAATCCCTGCCATGTTCATCCGGAGAACCTATTTTAATATGATTCCCAAGAGAATATATTAATCTGAATGAATATTGTAAAATCTGCCGTTTTTCTTTGATAATAGTGCACAATTGGGTAACTATTTATGCATAATTTCGAATTCTACCACACGGACTCTGAAACTAACGTGAATTCCATTAAGGGCATTTTCCCCATAGTCAAGCTTTTCTTTCGTACATTTCATGCTATAGATGGTACGTATATAATGAGTAATGATATTTTATCTCATATCATGGATCAATCTCACCGTTCTTAGTGAAAGATTATAATTAAATTTTGGCTAATGTGCTGGAATTTTGAAAAACACGCTAAAATATTTCATAAAAACTTATGTCGCATATTATCTATGGAATTACTGCATTGCCTAAAAGGCCCAGAACATACTTCTGATACTTAACGTGTCAGATAAATGAAACAGCTATGCAAGCAATGACTTATCAATCTCTCTTATTATGGGCCTGCGTGATACGACACTAAGAACAATCTACTGTATTGAAAACATCAACATTAATTTTTCAAACCAAAATTTACCATAATACTGTTGTTTCCCCCAAACAGTAGACATCCGTCGGTGACGGATTTCACGATACCCACTGTGGCGTATGTATGTGTAAAATATAATATTTTATCTAATCAAAAATGTGCTTGCCTCGGGTGTCCTTCATCTAGTAAACTTGAATTGTTTGAAATCTCATTGGATATTTAATAATTCTGTGTTAAAATTTGATTTTTTCAAAGTTCGAAATGAGACAGCGAAAAAATGAAAATACTCAGAAAGTGGTCCGGAAACCTCGCCTCTGACAAGGGGAGTGTCCGAGTACCGGGTCTAGGATTTTGACGAAATTTGCCAGGCAGGTAGTCCTTGATGAGTTATTTACGAATCACCCCCCATATAGGGTTATATATCCAGAAACTTCGTCTAAAAACGAGTTTGAAATATTTGATTGCAAATATAAAGCCAATAATTAGCCATGTTTAATCAGTGCAGTTTGGGATAGGGGTAAAGTACTCGCTTCACAATGTTGATGTCCCTAGCTCGAGACTTTTCGAGTCCAATTTTTTTTTCATCGCAATTTCGTGGTACGACTTTCCCTGGTTTTACATATTTTGAATCTGTTTACCCGGGATGCATTTTAACTATTTTACGTAATAATTACGTAATTTGCTAAAATTACGTAATTATTACGTTAAATAGTTAATTACGTTATTTACCTAAATCACGTAATTAGTACGTGGCGGAATTACTTCCGCACGCCCTGTCGTTTTTTGTGTATGAAATTAACGGAAGAGCATAAAGTGTGATCGTGATTTTTAATTTAGGTTTTGTAATCATACAATTGTAAGTATCTACCGAAATGTTCGGGTGAATCTAACATGCTCCTGAAAAGGTGCAATACATAAATTCTTCAAAATTAATTGTTACCTCTGGCTTTTTATCAATTTCCAAGCGACGTCCTTGATTCGAAACTCTCTCCCACCCGAATATTTCGCCCGATCACCCGAACATTTCGGTAGATACTTACAATTATATGATTACAGAGCTTAAGTTCTTTTTTTCTCTTGCCATTAGTTTTTCCAAAAAAGCACAGCGCTGGAAAATCACGGCACCAGGCGAATTAGAACAAGTGTTGTACGTGCGTCGGGACTGCGTAGCCAAAGATACGGAAATTCAAAATCACGATCACACCTAATGCTCTTCCGTTAATTTCATACACAAAAAACGACAGGGCGTGCGGAAGTAATTCCGCACGTAACTAACTATTTAACGTACTAATTACGTAAAATAGTTAAAATGCATCCCGGGTAAACAGATTAAAAATATGTAAAACCAGGGAAAGTCGTACGACGAAATTGCGATGAAAAAAAAATTGGACTCGAAAAGTCTCGAACTAGGGACGTCAACATTTTGAAGCGAGTACTTTACCCCTAACCCAAACTGCACTGTTTAAACATGGCTAATTATTTGCTTTATATTTGCAATCAAATATTTCAAACTCGTTTTTTGACGAAGTTTCTGGATATATAACCCTATATGGGGGGTGATTCGTAAATAACTCATCAAGGACTACCTGCCTGGCAAATTTCGTCAAAATCCTAGACCCGGAACTCGGACACTCCCCTTGTGAGAGGCGTCGAAAAAGTGTGGTGGAAGCTACAAAAGCCACAAAATCGAATTGTGTTTGGAATGGAGTCAGTCAGCCTCTTCTGACCATTAGATTCCTGAGAATCGAAGGTGCTGGTTTTCGTAATAGAGGTTTATAGTTCCATAGGAGAGGAGAGGCCTAGACAAAGGGAAACTAGGAAAACTAAGGGTTGAGGAGGTGAAAGGGTATTGTTTTGCAGGAATCCAGATAAGCAGCGAAGGGCGAAGCAAGAAAGAAGTAGCCAGTAGCATGGCCTAGCCGAAGCAGGCATTTCACCAAATGAAGATCTACGTACACTTGGAAATACATGCGCGGATGTAAGGAAACTTCATTAGAACATACATCTTAGAGCAGGCTTCTCTTTGGCGGTGAGGAAAGAAGCATGGCATGCAGATGCATATAATTCAAGGCTGAAAGCATTCGAAATGTGTTGCTACAGAAGAATGATGAAGACGTAATGGATCGACCGGGTAACAAACGAAGAAGTCCTAAGAAGAGTGGGAGAAGTCTACTGAAAACTTTGAAAAGAAGACTTATTCGGTCGTATCTAGAGACATGATGACCTAATGAAGTTAATCTTCGATAGGAAAGTGAATGCGAAGAATAGAAACGGAAGGCCACGTTTGAGATATGGAGCAAGTAGTGAAGGATATGTATGAGGAGAGTAACGTGAATATGAGTGGGTAGGGTGATTGGAGAATCGAGTGGAGAGCTGCTTCAAACCAATCCTAGAATTGTTGACAGGTGATGAGTGCCCACATATTAAATTTCACATGAGTTTTGGTATTATGTCCTAATATAAGGTCAAAATTCTGGCCGATTTCGAACAAATTCTAGTTCCTCGTGATAGAGAGCCACTAATGGCGAAGAAGTCCAGGTGCGTGCAGTTGATTCTTCATATTGCCCTTAAATTTTCATTGGAAATAATATTTGAACTAACACATTATGGGTATTCGTTTTAAATCCCGATTTTTTCCCAGTTGTGAAGAATAAAAAGGTGATGTCGACGCATTGTGATCAATCCGGTGCCGTGTGTGATGCCCCAGGGTAAAATGAGGTGGATTCTAGCTAGAGGGAAGCCATAATATGGATTTCTGGGCCAGTGTTGTATTACCTCGGTTGTTTTTCACTTGTTATACTCCAAACACTTGCGGGATGAAGTCGAAGGAATTATTTCTATTCTGTGAACCTAATAGTGTACGCCTTTGCCCCCAGATATCATCCGCGCGTGGCTTTTGCTTACCCCAATCAACCTCCTTAGTAATCATTCTGCCAAATAACCGATACGTAGTGCACCGAGCTCTTGATATCCGAACCCCTTTCTCCCCAAAGTCACTATCTGCTGGTGGTAAAGACAACAAAAGTGGGCCGGTAATTGACGAGCTCCTGGACATTTACATCTACATCTACATAATACCCTGCAAGACACCACAAGGGTGTGTGGCAGGGGGTGATTGCTCACCAAACATGCACTACGTATCATGCATGAAAAAGGAATAGTATTAATATAGTAGTCAGAACTACACTATTTAAAAAAGATAGAAATTGCAAAGCAAACATGCAAAAACATTCTGTTAGTTGGGTTAGCTTTAAGTACTCATGCCAACATGCAGCTACCAATGCTATTCATTGCTACTCTCCGATAGGACATATTTACCGTTATTCGTATCTCTTATTGTGCGAGGGAAAAAGGACATTTTGAATCGGTCAGTTCGGCAATCAATTTCTCTAACTTTATGATTATGGTCCAGTCTGCCATAGTAAGTTGGGGTTCGTAAAATATTTTTAACATCATCACTGAAAATATTGCCTTGGAGTTTGTGGAAGAGATTAAGTCTAAATTTCAACCTGCGATCTGACAATGATTCCCATTTCAATTCATTTAATAGACTGGTTACGCTAATATAATTATCGTATCGTCCCTTTACAAATCTTGCCGATCTTCGCTGCACACGCTGGACCTGTGCCCCAGGAAGGCCTGTTGAAGAGCCGAGGCGATTTCATGAGCGGCGGATCAGGGGCAAGCTCTCGCTCGCGAGTGTGTTTTGTTTGCGTGACCACGATGCTGCGCCGCCTCCCACCTTCCATTCGTCCCCGCTTCCCGTCAGCTGCGGAACTCCCCACACCCATTCGATAGCGGGGCAAAGCGGAGGCTTTCACGTTCATGGACTATTCCGAAGACTTCTGTATTTCTGTTCCCTTCCCCCGCCCCTCACGTTGCCCTATCTCCGAAAGATGAGCTCGCTTCTTCCGTGCGTCTATCCGTACCGATATGGCCGTGGGAGGAACGAACAGGCTTAAATGCTTACCTGGGATGGGTTTCCGGGCAGCCCTCCATTATTCCGCTGATCTTTAATGGAGGAGTGAAGGACTTAACTCTGGTGCCAGAGTACTGGGCAGAAACTAGGGGTGAGCTAGTCTAGACTCTTCAAATCTGAAGACATGAAATGAAGGAAAACAGCCTAAGATTTGGGCGATGATAACGACTGTGGAAATAAAGTGGTTTCAATATACGCATGTTGGGATTAAAATACCGACGAAAGGCGAGGTGAAATCAAATATTGTGCGCAAATTCGCTGCTTTTCCTTCTATTTCTTTCTTTTCATGATTAAGCACCAATTCGAGTACCATCCTAGCGGCTTGAAAAGTCAGAAAAACAGCCAAGAGAGTTATTTTGGGGAGGTATCAAGAATATTATCATAATCACGTTAAGACAGAGCAGAACTGATTGTACTTGTCAAGTTAACGTCATTCCCTTGCCATTCCAATTTTAGTAGCATATTATTATTGTTATAATTTACCCAGATATTTCTTATGCATTGAGCTTAGAATTAGTTGTGCAGGATATCAGAAAGAATTCTCAATCGAGCTGGTCTGCCACAGGTCGTTGGCCACCGGGGTTAGGTTTTTAAAACTCCTTTTTGGGCTATCGACGGTTGAAGGTTTGAATCCCTCTCCAGGTATCAATATCTTGTTTCACAATGTTTCATTTTACTTTTTGCAATGCGACATATTTTCATCGGTTGCGTCATCTTAAAACCTAAATCTAATTCCTTCGTAATCCTTTGCCAGTTATTCTTAACAAATTGACATTATTTTCCGAAGGTTTATTTAAAAGCGCTTCTTTCATGTACTCTAAACTGTAGTTATCCTCAATGTAATACGTCCATTTTATTGATTAGTACATGGCTAATAATTCTCTGTGACTTTCATGTAAATTTTGTATTTTTATTTTTCTGTGTCGATGGTAATATTTCAAGCCGAGTTGTTCAGAATCACGTCTTCTTGAAGCATTTTGCTGTAAATAAATATTTCATGGCACTTTAAGTTATTTATTTACTGTATTAGACTTTCATGAGATAAGATTTTGCGTCGAGGTTTTTAGAAGTTACCGGATACCTGAGTAAACCGTTTCCACGTACGCTATTATTGCGCAAAAAACATTTTTGCAGCTTGTACTAAATTTTCCTTTCAATTCATCAAAAGCAGAGCTAGAAGTGTCTTCGTTTGAAATTGTCTGTAGTTCAACTTCTAGTGGATTCCACTCTTAATATCCGAGCTATTCCATCTCGTTGTAATTATTCGTATCAATTAAGGCCTTTCATTCGTTTGTCGAATTTCAATATTGTTTATAGATTAAGTTTAGTTGATAAAATGTATTGAGTATAACAGTAAATATGCGGATAGTTTTCCTCTGTAGGTATTTGAGATTTTCATTGTGTTTCGGTGGTATTGCTTGAAATCTCTCCATTGGAGTGGAGCTCTTGACTCTTTTCTGGAGCCTCTATTTTATTCCTTTGGCCTTTGTGTATATTAAAAAAGCCCGTACGTTTTTTATTCTTTTTTGAAGTTTTTAGGTGGTCTTTAGAAAAAATGAATGACATAATATCATAAAGGGATTCAAATTTAAACATTTTTCCTTGGTTTGCATGGACTGCTTTGTAATGAACTAAAAGTTGGAGAAGGAAAACTGTGATAGCATTCTATACAAAATATTTACGACGCTCAATCGCATCTTAGAGATGAGAGCTTATCAAAGTAAGCATCAGCATCAGCTTATTTTGATAAACTCTCATGGTGCACCAAAAAGTTAGTTTTCAGCCATTGCTAATTTTTATCGTTTTAAGTTTTCTACCAAATCTGGTTGAGTTTTAATGAAGTATCCCCACTATGTATTTTATGTCTACTTTTGCTAGACTAATAATGCCTTCTTATCACAATATTTCCGTCCCGCTGAAACCCATCTGAGTTCCCTCTCAGTCTTCCCGCTTCCAAAACTGTTCGTTTTTAAATAACAGCCGTCACTATCCCAAATACTTGGAATGAAAGCAATCTTCCCTTACCTCAGCCTTAATTATTAGTGATAGGTATTCCTTTTTTCCTCTCAAATTATGGAAAAACACTATTAAATATTCAGCCTGAACGAGATCAAATGATGTCTTAAAATGAGAACTTTGGCCTTATTTCATCCGCAGCAATCAGTGGTTGATCGCCAGTTTCTCATTTCCAGGCTTAGTTTATGTGTTTATTCCACAAACAGAGACCAGCGGTATTCTATGATCTATGATGATTTCTATGATCACCTTGACAAGTTGGTGTCTAACAAGATGAGTAAGAGAGCTGCATTTACTGCCGATTAAGTAATTGCTCCAAAAAGCCCTAGCATCTTGTAATTGAGCTGCTATAAGTTAAAAGCGGTATCCCATTTACTGGAACTCCTCTGGAAGGCAGGGTGAAAAATAGTGATCGAAATTGCTGACTGCCGCACTTTTTGCCCTCCCACATTACCTTCCCGGCAAATGTTAAAATTTTCCCGCTCGTTTAGCACCTGTTATTTTCTCAGTCGTAACGTAATTGGTATCAAATGAAAAGACCCATTACTGAAGCTATCCCCGATATGCTCACTGCTCACTAAGGGGATGAATGGTTGAAAAAATTGGAATTAGAGGAACGCGTTTCCTACAATCACAAGTAATCACGATTGAGCGAATGTTCACCGTCGTCTACTTTCGCCGAGCGACTCGCGTTCCCTCTGGTGCTTCACCACCATAACAGTACCCTTAATCATAACGAATAGCATCCAGGTAGGCGTATTATATAATTTTCAATACTTATCTGATGGAAAAAAGGTGCCGATATACCCAAAGGTAAATTGATTTAAGCCTATCCCACGGCCAACGTTTGAGAAGTAACTTCGTATGCTGTGCTTGAAAATGCTATGACTACCGGCATTAATTTAGTGATAGTTCTGCGTGATTTATTTTATACAAAATTATGTACCAGGTGAATAACTGCAATGATGTTCATTCATTTATTGGCAAATCGTTAGAATTTCCCTGCAGCACGAAATTGTGTTAATTTAGCTTCTTCTGCTAGCAGTATTCCATTCAAAAGTCTGAAAGAGGAAGAAAGAAAATGCTACTCATATTTACCCAAGCGTTTTTGAAGGTTCTTGATTTCTCAACATTGCTCAAATGGTTATCTATACTGCACTAAAATAAATATAGTATATAGATGGGTGAGGTGAACCATAGTGGGGATATTCGTAATACATTCATACGCTCGTTCACTTGCTCAAAGGAATATAATGGAATTTTTTTGCGTTTCGTCGCTAAAGGGACGGATTCAAAGGGTTTTCGAAAAAATTCTCTCCGTCTCTATGCTTCTCCCGTGCTTCTTCAGCTATTGGAGTAGTCTCTATTGCTTGGTGGAGCTCTGAATCTCCAAGCTCCAGTCGTAACCACTCTTTCAATTGCCCTTTTGGGTTTTAGTACATTACATCTTGAATAAGGGTGGGTGCATCACTCTTGTAATTGATCTGTTCCTTTGAAAAATCGTATCCGTGGCAGATTATTCACTCCCATACTTTCGATAGCATAAATACGAATTATATTCCTCTCAGATTATTTTTCTAAGGCCCAGACACCGTTTTACTCTCGAATAGTTTTGAGGAGAATAACGTAAATATTGGCTATCTTTGATCGTGCCCACCCAAAATTATATTTAGCAAAAGAAACTGACTTTGGCGAGATATAGTGGAAGGCAGAAACTGACAAGATATAAACGTTATTGCACTTTTCCACTATTAGCTTCGTACAACGCGTTTCGGCTCTTATGCAATCCTCATGTACATGGCTGATTGTACATGAGGATGGCATAACAGCCGAAACATGTCGTACGCAGTTAATAAAATTTGTGGAAAATGGCAATGACATTTTTATCATGTCATATTTAGCATTGACTTCTTTGCTCCAGAGTATCTAATTTCTCTATATGTCTTATGATTAATCTTCATCCCTCACCTCTCTCCCCGATTTTTTAACGCGTCGAGCTACTAATGCATGCCCTTATCAGACTGGCTATTTAATTTACGGCCATCAGTCTTACCAGCTTTAACCTCTCTTATCCGTCATTTTCTTGTATTTAAGTCTCTAAACGCCATCGCAACTTATCTGCGGCGATGTGTTTAAGAATGCTGCTGCAATAGAGCAACTCCAGGCAATGTCCCTGCCCACTTGGATTATCCATCTGCTATGTAACTGTGCTGCCTGAGTCATGTTTCCTGTGAAGTTTTTATTTTATTTAGCTCTTCCACGCTACCAGTCTCTTTGACTTCTATCTTAATTTCGTCTACGGTGAATAAGTTTGCGATAAAAATCAAATGATTAAAATCAAATCTGGACTGAGCAGTGAAGACGCTAAAGCAAAGAAATTTTTAAGTAAATGCTGTGCTCCATCTTCCCTGATTTGTAATTCTTGCTTCCGGAAACCATTTCAAATACGACAAGGAGTGAATTTCTTGCGTATATTTTCCTCCGAAGCCCTTGCAGCTGAGCACAACATCTGTACCGATTGGCTGGAGTTTTCATCTCGTGAATTCCATGACACGTTTCTCAGTGTAGTGTGTTCGCGATATTTCGGGGGATCCCCGAGTCCCTCAATATTGTTTTTAACCTGTCATCACTTGAACCACCCACTGGGGCCACCTTGTCTTACTGCATCCGAATGAATATTTGAGTTACACTGGCTCAATGGACCATCCTTGTTCTAGCTCCCACCATTCAAACAATGGCCCCACCAGGAGCAACGCTCACGCTCACGCTAGTACTCTCTGGAAGGCATAGCATGGATTCCGCGGGAGTGCTTCTTAAATCAGCCCAGTTATGTGTCACGGGGAGAATCTTCTAGCGAATGATTAACGATTTTCTAGCAACGGAATCGTCATTCTCATAGTTTTTTATCTCATAAATAATTATGAATACCCTTGTAACACTCGCGCGGAACTGAATCTAAATCAACGCCGGTAGTCATAATGCTTCAATGAATAGCGTGTGAAACTACTTTTCAAATGGTGACCGTGGAATGGGATGAAATATTATTTCATCCCATCCCATTCAAAAATTAACTTACAGATAATCAGCACCTCTTTGCCATTGGGTAGGTATTGAAAATTGTATCGCATGCCTTTATGTCATATTCATTATGGGTACGGTTGCTGTTAAGGTAGCGAAGTACGAGAGGACTATTGCTTCTCATGGCGCAAAAAGTCGACGGTGTTCACACTCTCAGTCGTGATCACCGTTAATTGTAAGAAATGTGAGCAACACGATCCTCTCATTTTTTCAACTTTTCCAATCAATGATACCGGCTTGAGTGGAGAACATATCGGGGATAGCTTTAGTAATGGGTAATTTCATTTTATACTAGTTACATTTCATCTAAGAAAAACACACAAAATGAGCGGGAAAATGTTATGATCTGCCGTGGAAGGTAACGAGGCAGGGCAAAAAGTACGGCAGCCTGCCACTTTGATTATAGTTTAGAGTTCCACCATCGCAAGACCGTATTTCACAGGTCGGACATGTAATATCATATAGAACATTGATGGAGTAAATATTCACACCTCAGGCTCCATCTCATTATTATAAATTCTTTATGAATGGCTATTACGTATCGCAGATCATTTGTTCGTTGCATGCATCACTCGAAGTATAGCCAGGAAAGCATATATCTTCATTATATCCTAAATGATGCGTAATTTTGCGCAATAATTTCGAGTTAGGAACATATCTATTTTCAATGGAATGGTTTTCTGTCATATGGAAAGCCATCTTATCAGTTGTTCGTCTGTGGGAAATATATGAGTGCTGAAATGCAGGAACGTCATTGTTTCGGTGCACTTTCATCGCAATATTTTACCAACATTTGCAGGTGTTTTATATTCCCCACCTGCAAGTTCTCATCCATCTCTTACCTCATCTTACTTCCTAACTGTCCTTTTTTCATAAACTGACTCCCTCTTTGAATCATGCAATTTCCTACCTACCTTCAGCCAAAACACCTCCACTCCCCCTTCACTCGATTGACTAGCATTCTCCTCCATATTACCATCTTTATTTACTATTCCATTACCTATCAATATCTGCCATCCAATTTTATTGCATACTTCGAATTCCTGTTTCTCGTCATTAATTTTATCCTCTTCGGACGCTTCCATGGCCATCAGAGTTGCACCTGATCCAATTTTGTTGCAAATTTCGAACTCCTGTTTCTCATCATTAATTTTTTCCTCTTCGGACGCTTCCACGCCAGCAGAGTTCTGCACCTATTACTGAGCCCATTTTCAACTAACCCAAGGTATTCCCAAGGCAATGGACCTGTTTCACATACTCTTGTCAAGCTGGGCTCATTGCAGTTGCAATTTTTATTTTCCTATGTATTTTTATATGCCTTTTTCGTGACGATAATATAATACTTTTTATAGTATTTATCATTATTCCTTAATTTTTATGGCTTTGCATGACTTGAAAAATGTTTCGTGGATCAATTGGGACTTTATTTTCACTTCTTTCTCTTACGCGGAGGTAATTAGATTTTTTGGCTTTGCGTTTTGCCATAAAAAGCATATTTTCAGTATCTTCTGGGCATTTCTTGACTTGCATTACCTCAGTCCAATCGGGAGAACATGATCCACGGTTTTGAAAGGCCACTTTAGTCAAGTACGTTTGTGCATTTCCATCGCAACTGATTTTCGCATGCGTTCTCTCCCGAGGGGTGTCAAATAAATTCTTAATATTCCTAATAGTGATCCAGGGGCCAGAGTGGCGCAGAATGGTAGTGGGAGATGTGTCATTACCTCTAGGCTCAACCTAATTTCTTCATACAGTATCGTTCTTTTTGATTGTGATTGACTCTCTTTGATGTACCAAAAGAGGCGGCCAGAGACAATCTCTCTACGCTGTTAAGTATGGTAGTTGGTAGGGTTTTTGGAAGAAATGGATAGGGGAGGCATATACTGTGTCATATTAAACTTCTCTTCGCAAAAAGTTACAGAGTAATCCCAGTTTACCATCCTATCTCACGGATGTTGTGCTGTACTTGGATGTACTTCATTACTTCTTAAATATTAATCACCTTTCTACCTTATTTATCAAAAGATCACTGGGAAAATGCGATGATCATGTACGAGAAGTTAACTATTTTTCCCTTGTTATACCTCATTTGGAATACAATGCCAGCAATTGGGATCCTTACGTGATACAAATCCTCTTTAATCATGACAGGCAGTGCAAGTTTGGTGAAGATTCACTCTCTGCCACGCACTTTTATGTATGTATGCTTGCAGATTATTATGTAGGTGTACTCTTAACGCTGGCTGAAGTCCCGCCCGTGGAGGATTTTCACTTACCGGGTCATTGATGTTTGTATAGTTTTGCAGTTAATTTTAAGAGGGGACTCCCTAGCCTTAAATTCGCGGAGCAAATAAGACGATTTTAGTTTTTACGCTGATTCAAGTTGGGAGCGGGATCCCCCAATCCACTGCCAAGATTTGAACCCTCATGGTGGCAGGCCAGTACTTTTGCCACCATATCAGCACCATCTTCTCTCGACACTCATTATCCGACACCCTCACGCAGGCGGCCTCACGACGCCGAACTTGCGGTGAACGCGGAGCCACTTACCGTCGGGCTCTTTGTTTGAGACGCGGTTCTGAAAGGGAGTTTCCCTCTCGGATTACAACGAATAAAAGGTTCTGTTCCCCGAGTCCGCAGGGCGGAGAGCTTTGGGCAAGAGAATCGTTTGGTATGCTGGCAGCATTGATTGGTGAAGGGGAGTGGACAGGAAAGGAACGAGTGCGATTCGTAGTCGCTCGGTGATTGGCAGAGGTGCGTGGATGTGTGCGCCCGTGTGCGTGCGTGCAATGGAGCCAGCCAAGTGGGTTAACGCTCAGCAGTGTGGAGTGGCGAGACACCACTGGCTGGGTGGTGACAACATAGAGAGGCAAGGAAAGCGCGTTTCGCTTTCGGCTGAAATCTCGAGTGCGTAAATCTTCTGAGTGTTTTCTCGTTTCCAGGAATCAATAGCGCAAGCACCTCCAGAAAAAAACGCTTTTTTAGGTTTGCAACACGTTTTCTTGCAATGGGTAACCTTATACTGAAAACATACGTTATTTTTGTTTGCTTCTGGTTCGTTAAAGGTCTTACCGGCCTTAGTTGCAAACAAAGTACGACCGAGAGTATCTCATCAGCTGAATTTAGTGCGGTATGTTTATCAGCGATGTATTTGGAAGTTAGGTGCATCGTGGAGAAATATTTTTGTCGTTTTTATTTATCATTACGAGTCTGCGTGAAACCATCTTCATATTTATGGAGTTTTTTCTCTTTCACTTCACTTGTTCTACATATCCAATACGAGGCCCTCATTTGCCGCTCTTCCCTTTCATCTGTCCTTCGACAATTGTCTTCATCATGCCATCATGTCTCATGACGTGGCCGAATAAGTTATCTCGTCTTCTTCTTGGGGTTTTCAGAAGATTTATTTTTTCTCCCATTCTTTTGATATGAAACTGAAGCACAAGTTACGTGAGATGAGAAAACACAAGGGCTATGGGGTTCTGTATTTTACTTTGAAATCTGGTGGAAATTGAAAATATTACTTACACTGTGCATGAATGCATGTATTTATTGCTGGAAAGAACAAAATGTTTTTCCTAATACGGTAAGAGAATAATGAAATCGACTTAGTGGTTCTAACCTACAAGAGATACGAATTTTTGATACTCTGCCATCCTAGGATATATTGAGGTTGGTTTTTCCGCGTGAACCACCGTTAGGCTTGTTTCTTGTTGCCTTCAGATGCAAAATCAAGGAAACGTCTTGTACTTCGGCTACTGAAGATGACTTTATTTGAAGGTCGTTGATAATTTTTATGGCTGTTTCTACCAGGCCAGCTTGATTCTTGGTTATAATAAATGTTATGACGTGAGCCAATTGCATGCAGTAAAACTAGGCCTCCTTTTTCTCCAATCAATTGACCTTATTCGTTTTATATTGAGGCTGTACCTTTGTTGGCCAATTGGTATGCCTTTGCACACCTCTCCTATGCAACTCAGTGCACGATAAAGGAGGCTTTGACTCCTTTCACCTTATCTTTTCCTCCCATTCTTTGGACAGAGCAGATGGCATTAGAATGGTTGACTTTTTTGTCCATAATCCCTTGAATCAAACAAAACTGCATCTCGAAATAAAACTTTTATAATCACTGTTGATCCTGTGATAGTCGACCGCAATCCGGGGATATATTCCTATCTAGGTTATTATGGCTGTGTTGGCAGTCAAGTAAAAATGTTATAATTTTCACCCATGACTTTAACTACAGCATTGGCTGTAGAAGGTGACATGTTCAAATGTTTTTTTGTTCTTTTAGTTCTCTTCTAAACTCTTCCATGTTTTTAGAATAGATGTCTCGGCTATTCAATTGGTTACAACCAACTGGCATGTCTTTATAAACATACCAAGGAGAGTATGTAAAATAAGGCCTTCGTAAACTTAAGTTGAATCTGCATAAGGCTTTGAGAAATAATAAGCAGTAATAGTAATAGCATTTCAGCAATTATTTTATTTTATTTAGTCCTTTGGGAATTTTCCTCCATATATGTATTTCCTGTGTCTTTTCCCATCCAAAACATTTTGCATAAATGACCTTTTTTCTTTCGTGTTAATTAGTGCAACAAGTGCATTCTTTGTCTGTCAGCAAGTAAGTTGCTTTGAACATTAAGGCATGAAATTTTATTTTATGGTCGATTTGCGGTCGTCCTTGAGGACCGTATCCTTCCGCATGGGCTTTTTAAATTTTTATGAATAATTTTAGAAGGTTTTTTATTGTATTGTATTGTATTCCTTGTCAGCTTCTTACACGTTCAGTCCAATGTACCGACTTTTACCCTCCACACTCCTTACCGCCATCCATTAACCCCTTACTTAACCGTCTTCTTCTTCTCTTATGTTCTTCCCTTTTCCTCTTCTTATATTTTCTACATTATGCCTTATCTTTGTTCGTTTTTTTCACCTCTTGCAGGAATATCTCATTTTGTGCACCATTAATTTCTTTATCCTTTAGTTTTCTGCATATTATTCCAGCATTCAACATAGCTCTTTCAATAAGTTCTCTAATTTGGATTGCTAATCTATGCTCGGACACTATGGTGTGGAGACGAAAAGTCCTCCTTCATTTGAAGTCTTCGTCAACCACTGGCTACGTTTCACGATAAATTCCAAGTGTCAATGTCCTAGTAAATTTTGGTAGTTACGTCGGACATTAGGGTAAATGTGTCGTAGGTACGTGTCCTTTCCTATATTTTTTTTAAATATGTGACTAAATAAAAAAGAGCCGCTAGAAGCTAGACATATGTTGCGAACGTTTCCATCCATAGTGAGTACGGCGTATCTTGACGTGACAGTAAGCTGCATGGAATGATTTTATTGGAATTTGACTATAGCATTTGGTCCGTTAAAAAAAGACGTAGCTTGTGCGGTTTCTCTCGAAGAAACTAAATTTCGGTCCCAGAAATTTAATTTTGCCTCGAGGCGCCCTCACAAAAAAATCCCTGCGATTTTTTGCGCCCTCGACTTGCGAAAAATGCGGCGCTAAAATATACGGGCGTCAAATCGTACATCCCGTGTCCTCATCTTCTCTCACCGGGAGACGGCAAGACTTAATTTTGAGATAGGTCACGTCAGAATTCGCTTTTGACATCGGAAACGGAAAATGCCTTGCCAATAATTTTTTTTTTCGTGCATCTCGGCGTCGCCAGTTGTGACCTTTAAGCGGCACCTCGACTTTTTTTTCCGCACAAGAAATACGGGCGGAGCATCGCGCGAAACGGCTTCACCGTACATTTCCTCCTCTCTGCGAAGGGATGGAAGCTGCACGACCTTGAGATAGGAAGGAGCTTAACGCAGACAGGAGTCGAGGAGGCGCTTGTATTTCAGAGACCGCGACGATCACACGACCGCTAAGGATACACTTTCCGTTCGTCGGAGGTAGGTATCATCATATCGGTGGATCGTCGAACCTCTCTGCACTAAAGGCCGTTTTACACGGTCATTGATACTGCGCAGGCTCTTGCAAGAACACTTGCGCAAGAAATATTGCGCCGTGTAAAGCGACGACTTGCGAGGACAGGCAGCGCCACTGCGCGAACGCTTGCGAGCAAATTAGAACATGTTCTAATCTGATACATGTGTTCGCGCAAGTTTGAAATTTATTTCTCTCACTAGATGGTGCAGATGTAGCGGCAACTAACGGCCTGGGGAATTTTAGCAATTAAATAGGTTGTTGATGATTGAGTTGGGTGTTTTTGTTTGCACTCAACTCCTTAGGTAGTGAATAAAGTGCAATAATGATGAGCTGGGCGATTAATCACGTGGAAGCTTAAATTTCGTGCGTAAAGGAAGAACCTGTTACCTTGGCCCACATCCGTTCGTTTGTGGTGCAAATTTTGGGCTAAGTATACGGGACTAGGGTCTCCACTATTATGTTTAGACTATGGCTTAAAAGATTTTTAAAGTGGTGGTAATTCATCGCATCTTTCACGTGCGATTGCTACGTGCGATTGCTGCGATTGATAAAATTGCTACTTAACAGATCTTAACGTTATGGATATATTGACGGTATTACCGCTACTGAATGGTATATTGTAATACTGACATAATTCACCGACGATTGCACCGTGTAAAGCTGTCAAGCAAGCGTCCTCGCAATTCTCTACGTCACGGACTTTCGCAGACAACTGCTCAAACGCAATCAACATCAACTTGCGCAGTTTCAATTACCGTGTAAAACGGCCTTAAGGAGAGTTATTCCCCGCGTACCGCGCATCCATCCATTCATCAGTCGTTATTTATTAATTGACTGTCTATATGGTTGAGTTGGTTTAGATGGGAAATAACTGTAATCTTTTCTTGAACACCTTTCCTAATGAAATCCTCTTGCCGACTGAGGTAGCGAGGTGTGCAAAGTTCCGGCCTGGCAACTCAAAGGTAACGACTTCGAATCCCGCCTCGGGCATCAATGTTGGGATCGTCTTATGGACATTTTACACGGCGAATGATCATGCGCATGAATTCATTCGCGAACCAATTTAAGTGATGACCTGAAATAGATTCCGCTTAGGGCGTTTCACACGGCGAATGGTCATTCGAATTAATTCCTTGAATTTTCTCCGCTGAAAGGGTTGCGCAGTGGTAGGCTTATCGATACTAGATATCGATATACGGGAGATTTCCGACCATCGCAGCTATTTCGATGATCGGAATTGTTTGTTTACGTCGTATGATATACGTGATTGATGAAATAAAGTATGTTGTATATATAGTAATTATAATATCCATTAAACAAAGCTTTCCAAAGATTCAGGTTTAAGTTAATCTGAAGTGAAGTGAAGCTATTAATGATGGATCGGTATGGTTTAATTTTCGCATCCACTGTTACAATGTCCATTTCAACATTGGCCGCCACAGTTTTGCCAGAGAAAGCTAGAAGGATAAGGATAACAGAAGAGAAGTAGAGCACCTAAAATCCTAGTCTGCTAATCAAATCCCCTTTTTAGGGTGAGCGGTGCATCTAAATTAATTCACCCCATCTAAAATAGGCATTTTTCCTTGCCTCTTATTCATCCAGTCATCATTTTCCGCTCAAAAATAACTTTCAGTATTTCACTGTTCTAGTAACATGTTCTATCCGCCAAATATCTCCTCTTAACTTCCTTCATCCACATCGATACTTTCTGACTAGCATTTCTTTTAGTTAGTCACACTTCCATTTCATCGTTCCCAGCCGGGTCTCCATTCTATTTCCATCTTCACTCCCCAAGGTTATGGTCTTTGGGTTGTTCAACGCCACGGTTCAAGTCTGACTCTTTTTTTATATTCCTGGATGCCTTCATCCCTACTAATGAAAGAAACTCACACAGTTCAATTTTTTTATTATGTGCTCTTTCTTGATATCACTCGGAAGTTCAATTTACGCAGTTCTCTGCGTAATATCCTTTGTACCTTTCCCATCTTTATTAAAATAATATCCTGGTTATTCAATCTTTCTTTTTGATCTAGTTAGATTAGCCTTACTTTGATGAGCTTAAAATCTTTCTTTTTGGTAAATGTGATAACTAATTTTAATCTTGACTAGAATCAGTAAGGCAAAAATTTCTTTAAACATGTAAATTATTATTCCCACGCAAAGAAAGACTACTTGACACTGTTTCTCAGCAGCCTACATATATACATTAACTTTCACAAACTTATTCTTCCTGTGTTATGAACTCTGACCGCATGTCTTGCGAGAATGGTTCCATCATTTTACATTTGCGATGATGCTGCCCGGTGAACCGGTTGCATCAAAGGATTTCTATGAAGATATATCAGTTTTTATAATTTAATCTATTTCCATTATAGGGGATCGGGTTGGTGTGGTGGCTAGAGTACTGGCCTCCCATCCCGAGGGCTCGGGTTCGACTCCCGGCATTGGCGGATTTTTCAGTGGAAAACCGGTCCCCACTTGAGTGCCTAGTGGAGGGCATTTCAAGTTCAGTACTCCGTCCGTCGGATGGGACGTTAAGCCGTGGTCCCCTTGGCGCCTTTCGTTAAGAGTAGGCTAATGCCGACGCCGGGTTTCTCTCCACCCTTCCTCCCTTCCCTGAAAACCCCTACCATTACCCAATTATCCACCTATCCTATATGGCGCAAATGACCTCAGCTGTCGGTCACCTCCCCTAAATAACCAACCAACCAACCTATTTCCATTATAGCTGGTCCGAACATTTGGAACAATGATTCATCATCATAGTTTACATCTCTCATAAACTGAGCTTTCTGTTTTTTGCCCCCAGTGACTGGAGAATAGACACAACTCGTTCGTTAGTTTTTCGTATCTCATTTGACGGTTCCTGAGAGGACAACGCCGCGGAGAGCATGAGCACATTTACTTTGGAAGGTTCCCGCTGGTTTCATCCGACCTTCAGGTATCATTTACGCTCTTCTCGTCGAGCCTTGCCAATTTACTCATGAGACAACCTTGCCTTTCGAGTAACGGGCTTTCTTCGCTCCGAGGAGTGGGAGTAAATTACTTGCGTGCTTTTTGCCGCAAATCCCCCCAGGTTGACCCCGTCGATCAACATCCCCTTCGTTTAGGTTCGGCAGGGAGGTAATTAGATCGTAGCCTTCATTTCATGCGATCCGTTTTCCATCGGGACAGGAAAGTAGGCTGCCTGACTTCTTGCGATCTCGTCCCCGTGGAAGCGGGGACCTCATGATAAAATCTCTTTGTTTTTCGGTATATATTTATCCGAGACCTCTTCCCTCATATGCCGGAGAGAGGAAAAAATATATCTTTTTTATGTATATGGAGTGCCGCGGCGGTCGAGATAAGGCTTCTCTCTCCGCAGGAGTTATCTCTTCCCCTTCATGCACTCGCCTCAAGCCCATGAACCCTTTCCTCGGCGGCGTTGTATCCTCGGGTGCGCTGCTGGAAGAAAAAAATCCCCTTACACTCCCCTGCTTCTTGCCTCAGTCGTCTAAGAGAGGAGGAAATGTGCTTGGCTTCCGCGGTCTGCGTAGGCGACCAGAATTTTACTCCGGATCCCCCATCCTCCTTAGATTGAATTTCTCGTAGCACTCGCTCCATTGCTACCGTGCTAGCTGCACTTTTTCTTTGCTACAGAAGAAAGCCTGCTGGTGATGATAGACCCACTAAATGGGATTCACTCAGCAGCTTCTTATCTCAATTCCCGCTCCAGCTTGCGAATTATGTCATTGTTTCGTTTTCGTTCTCATATTCCACCAATTACTGCGGGAAAGTCATTTCGTTTTAATTCATACGACTGATGCCGATGGTATTTTTTGCCCCGTTGTCTAGGCAGATATTCTCTGTTCCTTACCCTACCACTACTGAATTGATTTCCTAAATTTTATCAGGGTAAGGTTAAAAATCCTAATATTCTTATATCAGCGAAAAAACAGTATGTAGTGGTTATTCCCTAATTGACGATCGTGACTTATTGAAAATAAATTGCAGGCTTGGCATGTAAATTGATTAAATTCCCTTCACTTTATTGTGAATCGTCGGGCTAGATAATGAAGAAAAAACAAAATTGTAGGTGTAGAGTCGGAAAATTCGGATGGAAGTTGTCGCGTCTTCTTTTTTTAGTTTTCAGCAGACTTCTCTTGTCTCCCACTCTTATTAAGACTTCTTCGTTTGTCACTCAATCGATCCAATTAAATCTTCATCATTCTTCGGTTGCGCCACATTTAAAATGCTTCCAGATTTGACTCCTCTGCTGCTATTATCGTCCATGCTTTGCTGCTATATGGTAGCATGCTCCAGATGTATGTTCAAATGAAATTTTTCCTCACTTCCACACTTGTATCTGCAGCTGTAAGCAGATTCTTCTTTTGTTAAAATGTCGTTTTAGCCTGGGCTATTCTACTGACGATTTCTCTTTTGCTTCGTCCATAAAAGAGTGAGACAATTCACAGCCTTGTCTCACACCTTTTTGTGCTTCCTTCTCTACTGCTGGGTCCTGATTTGATTACAGTCACCTAGTTTCTGTACAAGCTGTGGAAATGGCATACCAAGACTAATTTAGGAAAAATTAATCATTTGTCTGATGAAAAAAACCTTATCCGACTGCTATTTGTCGGCCACAGTAGTCAGGTGGGTAACGTGACAGCCAGGCAACCCAAAAGTTGAGGGGTCGAATTCCTTTTGGATATCATGTTTATTTTAAAAGTTAGGCTGGACTAGACGAAGGAATATTACCTTTGAAGTTTGAACAACTAAAAGCCGCATTTGACTTCTATGAATACTACTGATACTAGTTGTAGATGTAGGTGGATACCTTTGACTAAGACTCTTGTTAATGGGCAAAAACAATGACTTAAATAATTTTAAAAATCACCGCACACTCGCTGCCCTCCAACCTCCACTTCATTCCCACGAAAAGTTTAAATTTTATCGTATGACGAAGTGCCTCACCTTTTCTTTTTCCTTATTATGCGCGGCAGCAAATCGTTACACGGAGTTGAAGGAAGGCAGCATTTATGTCGGCGTCTCGTGTATTAGCATCCGTAAGTGAATTGGCCCGCTTTATGCATAATTCACAACCCGTCTTGGTGCGCCAGCTCAGCGCAGGCGCCGGGTCCTCGACGTTTTGAAAGGTTTGGGAATAAGGTATAATTGGTTCCACGTATTTAATATGCTTATAGTAACATTAATGTTAATCCGGTAATAGAGTAGGGTAAATTCAAAATTTAAAGATTGGAATGGCTTTTAGTTGAGCATTATTAGTTTTTTTTCGAATGATTACTAGCGTCTGTCTTAAAATGATAAAGTAATCCGGTTTAAGGTGCAACGTTTTGTATTTTCCTGAATTCACTTGAAATAATTTAGAAAAATTCGCGGCCAATTGTCCATTTCAGCGATGTTAGGTGCTCTTCTTCCTAAGCTTAAAAATTAGAAGTTCTCTTAATGAAAACGCGGGCAGGTTGTTTCAAACTCGACTCAAGTTGTGGTCCGAGCCATTAGTTATTTTGCGCCGACTCTTCGTTCTTTCAGCATGCCCACGACGGGATGTGACATATGTGATGAATTTATATCGAGAAACGGGCAAAATAATTGCATAATCCATGGAAATGAGACCATAAACTGGACAGATGCTAGGGCATCAAGTTCATGCTGTCGATGACCCACTCATCGGATAAATATCCGTGGAAGTGGGAGAAATTAGGAGCGCCGAGACATTAATTGACGGCGAGCGAATGGGCAATAAAAGTAGTTTCGAAAAAGGAACTTATTGGAAGTTTTTACGCTTACTCAGATAAGTCTAGTTTTTATGACTACGCCATCTTGTTCGCATGATATAAAGGGCCTCCAATCTGTCTCCTCGAGCCGTGTGCAGCCGTTTCTCGCCCACTCATACCCCTTCCCATAGTTCCTCGCGCTCCCATTCACCCTCAGGATCGTCCCGCACCCCTGCCTCGCTTCCGTCCGAGCCGCACATTTACACAATATGCCTCCGTTTTTCGCCTGCATTTCGTCTTCCGCACCCTCCCGTTAATTATCTGGTCCTGGCTCAATATTGATTTGTGGGCCCACGGGGAGAGGGGCGGGGTCGAGACTGAGGGTGAGGGATATTCCTAGTTTGAGCGCTGGAGAAAGGACGTTAAGCTTGGGAGAGACAACTTGGAGCTCATTGCTTTTTTTCCGTTCACTGGAGATATTGCGGGGGATCTTGTGGGAGGAAATGAAACGGAAGAATGAAATGGGACATGCGCGAATGCCTAAACAGGGAGATCGATATGGAGAGCTTTATAACTATCGCCTTTCCGCGCGCAGCCAGTTTTGGTTGGCAAATCGGTGCCATAAGGAAGTATTGTCAAAGGGATGTAATAGAAGCAATTTCATTCCAAGGATTAATTATGTAATGCCCAAGACTGAACATACCGGAAAGTGCCGGGCTTATCAATCCATTTTCATTACCTGTCATTGAAAGATGGATTCAAAGTCGACTGTGCATCAATCAAAAACCCAGCACTTGGATTGTATTATGAAGAGGAGCTGCTCTGGAGTTGTACTGTGTAATGTAAAATAAGAAGAGTCGGAGCTCATTTTTGGGCATTCACTTTATGAGAATGTTTCACTCGAGAAGTTTAAATTTCACTAATTCCATCTAGACTAGTGAATTATCCGAGTAATTTTCCAGCGTAAGTCAATTCTCCCTATTCCTGTGGATAATATGATAGATGCATATTTAAAATTCCTCAATCTCAAATAAGTTAGATGATACGCCACTACATTCACATCGATTGTGCTGTTCAATCTTCCGGTACTGAATTTCGAATTTCTTCTCTTTCATGAGTGAGGTATAATATTTGCGAGTTTCTCGGCGAGTATTGTCCAAACCGTGAAGGGTTGAGAAGAAGATTTTCTTTTGCATCTGCTGTTTACATTATTTTCATTGGTAACTGTAATTGTATTCACGTAGCAGCTAACAATGCCGAAATCAGTGTAGTAAGTGATGTTCACCGAAATTCTCTCGATTACCAGCTTCACGTGGAATATGTATATACCCTTGAAATGGAGACAGCAGACAGCGTTCTGCCCTCCAAATTGACTTTCTCGACTCTTTCATTGAATTATTAGTTTGTCTCGGCTTTACATGCATCATGCATTTAAAGTCCATACAAGGTCGTCTCTGAAAATCATTTATTAAAAAAGCTAATATCCAAGATTATTTAAAAGAAATACATGCCAAATTTGGTCTTTAAGGTCGAACAACGAATTTATGCTCGATCGCATCAACTCATAGAAATGTGTTGTCCAAAAGAATGTTACTCAATTCGGCCAGAGTAGCGAAATTCAGTCTTTGACCAACTTGATTATGCCCCATAATCCTGGATCGGGGTTTTTCTGTCCTTAATTTATATGCAAACCCAAAATAGGATAATATTTTTTCGAGTTTATTGGCTTACTTCAAAATAAGGAGATCGCCACTGATGCCCAAAATTGTTTCGCAATATTTCACTCTATAGTATGCATTCCTTTTTCGTATGCTGAGGAAGATCCACTTGAACGTAACCACTCAGGTGCTCTGTACGCAAGCAGTGAGACGGAAATCATTTTTATTTGTTTTTCATTGACAATCATTTTGTGAACCTCTTTACATATAAATTATCTAATGCTATGGTTAGAGCATTACTAACTTGCGAAGCGACATCTCCCATGGTAGTAAAAGGATTAAGATTTCATCGATAATCTCAACTGTAACTTCTCTCGCCTCAAATGGAAATCCCATGGTCACAAATTAAAAAGAAAGATTTCAGATTTATAACAAGATTTTGTACCTGAAGGTGTCAAAAAGGTGATGAAACCGGTTGTATCGTAATAAATCTGATTGTGAAATCTATAGAGTTTTTTTATGTGTGATAAATATGTCATTGGGAAAATACGATATGAGGTACTCTTTCAAGACACCAGAGGCAAGGAAATTGGTACCAATTATTTACCTCCGCGACGAGTTTCGTACATTGTCTCATACGGTGACTATCTATTGACGCTGTACGGTCGACTGTATCCGGCTGATTAACAGATTCATATTGTGCGCTCTAAACTGGAATAATTTTATCTATCGAAAATGTTTCCTCAATAGATTCTTTTGCGAGTAATAAATAGATTAGACACTTCATTCTATTAGATAGAACTCTGCTTCTTCCCAGTCTTTAATTTATCATACAGCGTATACAGTTATTTAAACGTCGAGAATAATTTTCCAGCATGGGTCTTGTGTGTCCCAGTTTTGTTAGCAAAGGGATCACGCTGGGAAAGAAGTGGTGATGTGGATTGATGTAGTAGGGTGGCAACTGAGGAGACTTAGCAAAATAGACGGCAAAAGAAGGGGATGCAGATGAGGAGGAAAGGATTTTCTCGCCAATCCTTGCGTCTGCGGCAACACACTCGAAATAATCCTCAAGCGAACGCTCTGGAATCCAGGAGGCACTGGACCTTAATACTTATTTTCCCTTTCTATTTACGTCGCAGACTGTCAGCTCCGCTGGAGGCAGTGGAAAAATCCTTCGGACTAGCCTTTTTTTAAATCCCCACCCATTAAGTGATTAAGAGTGGTGCTCACGATTTCCCATTCTCACATCTTCATGGAAAGGGTAAACTAACTCTTTTCACGAGGCGCCAAGTAGCATTAATCAAAGGTTTTATCGTGTAGGACTCATCGTTTTTTTCTTTGGCTGAGCAGATATGCGTAACTAGAAGCATTCTTCCGAGTTTTATTTCCCGGCACGTATTCATCATCTTTGTTTCTTACCCTCAATTCGGCTTTTTCATGTGTATCCAACGCCTCTTGGAATGTGATTATGTACTCAAGAACAAGAATGGATCAACATGAGTATTCGTTTACTTTAAATGTGAATGTCCTGCGGTAAAACGAAAATATTTTTAGAGACTCCTGACGCTAATATGTCCCCCCCCCCCCTTACGTGGGGAAATTTCAGTAGCTGTGCTCAAAATTGCATATAAAGAAGTAACTATGACTCTCATAAAAATTTTGAAGAAATAATTAAAAAGACATCAAGTTTTTCTTTTATATTTAAGAAAATGTTGTACAGCTTTTAAGAACTAAAATATATATCATTCATAGCTGGCTCAATAAAATGTTTTATCTTTGGCGCTGAATGTTGCACCCGTGAAAGCTAGTATAGCGCCCCATGTCACTCATAATCTGAGGCGCAAACCAGCCGATATTAAAGGATTGATGAAGATATACTTAATGAAGAAGCTTCTAGCTCCTGAGCTAAAATATGGCGAGTAATGGGAGTAAAAACTATCATGTGTTGAGACATTTTCTTCGAAAATTGACGCATGATATTGGAATTCTCAGGGCCTCTTTTAAGTCATATTTTTCATCCTGTCATTACGTCACCATCGCAGTACCCGTGTGATTGAATGTCTTTGGCGATCCTGGTCACTGTTCTCCGACGTGGCGGGAGTTCTACTCGAGCTGGGCGGCATCCGCTATAAATGGCAGCGCGGTTTTTTCATGCATGTAATTTGTTTATATACATGTTTATCCCAACGGAAATGGGTGGAATGTGTTCATTCAAATACCAGCTGAGCTTTTAGGTGGCGTTTCACCAAGGCACGCACCTGAGGTCGTGGGTTCTTATCTCGTCCTAGACGTGAGGGTCGCCTTCACCAGAATTCTCATTTATCAACGTTAACTCAGAATGGCCGCAGGCTAGCATTTTGTCACCTTTATGGACATATGAATGCAATATGCCCATTTAAAACTGGCTATTCCACTAAATACAGTTGCGGCAAGGCCGACTCTGCGCTCGCAGTCAATTACGTATATCCATTGGAGGTAGAGTTATGCGATGAATGAGAAAGCTTTTCTAGTGTAATTGAGCCTCGGAATGTTTTCATGTAAATGGAATACCATGAAATGTGTTCACTGCATAGCCTTTTTTCATTTTTCTCTTTATCCCCTCGGCTAATTAGGTCTGCTGATGATGATTAAGTGTCCACATTGGTGCGAAATTGGAACCGTATCTTCTCAAGTCAAGCTTGGAAGTACCTAAATCCCTGTTTTGATCATTTCAGTGTCCATATGGTAATGCATTCGAATTATCAGCTTGGGTCTTTCCCCATTTCACTCTCGTGACTTTTCGTTTGAGTGATTGGAATGAAGTGCAAGTGTGAAAAAAATGAGAGGGTTATTCGTGAAAGAACTAAGGACTCGGAAGTGAGCGGCGCTGGCGAATAAACGTGGGCAGCCCCAGAGAGCAACTACGTCGGCAAAGATTTGATTTCACAAACGCGACCTGCTTTGGCAAAGAGCGAATATCGCCCTATGTACCTTTCCCTATATATGCCCCACATTCCATAAAAAAAACGCTCGACTACTTGCGCGGAAGGCCTTTCTTACGTTCAAAACGTTTTTGGTTTTCAGCCGCCTGCGTATTCCCATTCCCACCTATCCATCCGAGACCCTTCATTCCCTTCCTCTCTCTTTCATTCCTCGACCCTAACCCTCATTTTGGCCCTCGAAATGTGCACCAAATCACTCTTCCTTGTTGTTCCCTGTGATCTTCGCATGCAGTCCATGTAAATACCCATCGCGGGGGAACTGTCCCCGTGATACACATGCAAATTAGTGATGCAGGCGCGTACGTGGAGCTTTTTTATGAAACTCGGAGGCACGTCGTGATGGCTTGAAGTTTTCTCCATCCTTTTGGTCGAGTCAGCTACCGATGGGAGTAGCTCTTCGCCACCACTCATTCTCATGCCCGCCCAAGATATATTGAATGGAGGGTGTTGGCCGTATTTGTGGCAGTGTTGGAAACGCATCCATTTTGTCAGCGACTTGGCTCTAATGTCAGCTAATTTTATACAACGTCTGGACGAATAGACGGATGCATCCCGGCCGCGTTCCTCAAAGTTGTTTGATAATTGATTTAATCCTCGTGATATATTTGGAGATGATCTTATTGGGAATGAAGAATTGGCAAAATAATCGAGCATTGAAGATACGTTTTGATCCCAGCTTGTTGGTACCTATAAGAGGCGCCGCTTATCAATGTCATTTAATTAAATACCTTTTAAAATCCTCTCTAAATTCGCTAAATAAGTCCTATTTTAGTTTCATTTGTTTCTATCCTAGATAATTGTGGAGTGTTTTGTGGGAGTGACTCGAAAAAAAAAGATTTAACCATCAACGTCATTGTTAAGGGGTCTGCCAGATATATGGCGATTTCTTTCAAAATATTTTGTCATGGATAGATTGCTGAACAGATTTGCAAGAAAGTTTTGTGAGCACTGGTATTTATTTCCCGACATTTTTAGTCCATTTCACCCGCATCTATAGCAAAAGTGTTTCGTCTCTCGCGCCTCAGAAATTCAATATTTCGCGTCAGAAATCAGAAAATGCTGGAGACAACTTTTGCTTGGAGAAAGTTTGCTTGATTGAAGATTGCTCAAAGAGCGTCTTGACACAAAATGAAGGAAAAAATACATTAATTATCATCATACTAGATAAAGTCCCTGAATATTGAGAATGTAGACGCAGCAACCTTTTATTTGATGTTATTAGAGACACTGTTTGTCTTAATATTTATTTTTCATGCAGGATAATGAAACTGCTAAAATTGCGTTCCTTGGAACCTAGGCTGGCTATGGATGATTTTTAAGTAAATACGTTTCTCATATTCCATTTTCATTGGAAATGTTTGAAAGGAATCATCCTTTATTATTTCTCTTATCCCAATTTCAATTTAGTGTAACCCAGTCCTCTTCTCCGCAGTTCTCGTGCCAGAGAATACCTTCTCCTCTCGATTTTTCTACTTTTTTTTCGAAGAACGTGATGGGCTAGAGTGAAATTTCAATTTCATTTTAACCTTTTTTAGACGATACTGAAGGCGGTTTTCCGTGAGGCTTTTAATTGCTCATAAAGCTGCGTCGATTCTTGCAACGAGATGGATAAAAATAAACTGGTAATAAATGCAAACCATTGGTAAATTTGGATATGAGCGTGGATTCAAAAGAGAAAGGGAATATTTGTAGCCAGGTACAGCTATATCTATCTTTCCGTTAAATATGAATATTAGGCGTTCATTCCAACAACTATCTAGTTTAATTGAAAATTTTGTGGCCGGTAAAATGAAATTAACATTGATGACCGCTGCAGTGCACCTTGTTACTCTCTCTGAGCTATGTATAAATAGCTAACATTGCAGGGACGAATGCATAAACTAATTAGAACAGGAGCTTTCTTCAACGCAGTCTTTCACGCATTTGGTTAATTTTCATTCAGGTCGTGGCTTAGCATGATGCAATATTCTCTAAGCATCTCTACTTGCATCAGATTGTACGATGACAAGTCTCGTGTACAACGGCCTCAACGGTCCTGAAGTCTCAGGTGACGTGCGAAGGGGTGGAACCACAAGAGTTTGCTCTCAGGCCGCGGAGGCGTCCAACTCATTGTTTCCTTCCCCGGACTCGAAGGGGAGACCTCCGGCTCGAGACTCGCCCTCAGCGGTGCGGCCCCTCCGCAAGAGCGTTTAGCGCGTTAAGCCGCGTTTCCATTACTACAAATTTGTCCCGCGACATGTTGCGCGTCATGTGCCGGCACATGTACCCGAAATTTGTCGAAATGGAAACAGTTCGCAACATGTTGCTGCACGAGTGCCGGGGACAAAAATGTGCCAAGCGACCGTGTACCGCGACTTGTGCCGCGGACAATGGAAACAGATTGCAACATGTCACCGGAACACGCGCATGCGCAGTATAGCCTATGCTGGCTGTTCCAAACCCTAAAATCTAACCTCAAACGTGCTCTCTGGTTTGCGGTTGTGGTATTTTCAGTGTTGTGTCAGTGCTAGTGTTTGTTTTGTGATATAGTGGTGTAAATGTATAGTGGCGAAACTTATTGAAATATATGAACAGGAGATAGTGCTGTGTGGATACACTTGAATAAAAGTAAGAATGAGGATATCTGTTTTGGAAAGTACGTAGGTGAGTCGTTAAAAAAGATTCAAGATAGGAAAACTAAGGCTTAGGTTCGTGACAGCATTTCAAATATACTTTATCAAGCTGAATGTGGAAGAGCAGTAGGGCCATTTCCTTCACTATTTAATCCTGGATGTAGCAATTACATTGATCTGCAACGAACAGTTCAATATCCTTGTCGTTATTCCAGCAACTCATTAACTAGTAGCTCTCAACAAGTTAGCCCACAAATTCCATACCCTTCCCCTCAGGCAAGCAGTAACCAACCTCAACATTCTCCCGTGCAAGTGCAAATAAATGAAGAACATGATTATCAAATAATGAATTGGTTTCCTCCAAATTAACGTTCAAGCGTATCTTATTTTAGTTATTATATGAAACTGTATGTGTTAAAGAAAAATTACCACTTCATAAAATATGAAAAATTATGAATCAACCATTTTATGAATAAAACTTTTCTGTTAACAGTTCTTGTCTTAATGCAATCCCACAAAGCTTGGAGGAGGATTCTGTGTAAATAAATTAAAGAACTATAGCTATAACCTGTCGCTAAGAAACAAAGGGTTGTCGCTTACCTTTCACCAGGAGAAATTGGTTCTCGACATTGCCTGGTTTTCGCAATCTCTGGCCCAACAAGATTTAGTAAAAATTCTAAATTACTTTCTGTCATTCTAACGAAATTCTCGTACTCACTTCGGAGACATAAGTCTCTCATCAACAGATTATAGGCTAATTCCAAATGTCTTTTCGCTAAAATCATCAAAAGTAAACGACCACCATCTTGGTCGTTTTCGCGTTTTTTTAAGAAGTTCATAGTATGCGCCCGCCATTATCACAAAAGCTGAAGTAGCTGAGTTGTCCATATTCGCTCAACTTAACCAGCAAATCATTCAAGAAACACTGGAAAACGCTTTATCTGATTCTCTGTACAGACTGAACCGTAGTTTTGCACTCCAGGCATATGTGACTGTACAAATGTTGCAGATGTCGTAGGGAATTGGAAACAGTATGAACAATGACGTGCAACATGTTGCCGGGCACATGTTGCGCATCATGTGCCTGGAACTTGTCAGAATGGAAACGAGGCTTTACCGATACTCCGTCGCGAAGTGTGCCTGACGTCGGCCCTCGTGAATGGGAACACTCCAACTCGCCCACCTTGGGAGAAGGGTCGGAATGCACGGTGGATGGAAGCGCCCGAGTCGCTCTCACTTCTGTGAGAGCATGAGGAGCCGTTAACCCGTCGACCGTTTCCTTCTCCTGCCGTCGGCTCTTCGCCTCGCAGCTTCCCGCGAATTCGTCCAACTTCGCCCCAAAGCACGAGTGCCTTGTCAACGGATATTGTGCGCAGAGCCACGACAAGATATGCGAGAGTGAACATTGGTTCCCAGTCCAAGGATCGCCAGTCTGCTTTTGAATAAAATTTATCTTCTATTCATTTTTGGCCAGTTTGGTTTGTGGGTGGTGAATGTCAATTTTCTTATTCCCTCCGTGGCCACCGCTCGGTCAGCCCATATAAAAACACGAATGCTATTTACTAAACGCAGATGGACACCATTAATTAATTTGAATTTGTGTCCGTGTTTCTTGTTTTTTAAACGCCAACATTTCCTCATCCATTATAATGATTTGAGTTTATTTTTCAAATGCTGCGAGTCGACCAAAATTCAATGAACCTCAGTCTTTCTACTTGGGATGGATGGCATTTATTTTCCGATAGAATTGGCTCACGATGTCCAACCCTCAGCCGTTACGGAGCTGTTATTAGACTGAATTAATATTATGCTATATTTTAATGCTCTTGATCATGCCATTTTGACATCATATACTAATGGCTCAGAGGGATGTTTTCAAAACTTCGCTTAATCGATTCATTAAACGCGAGCGCATGGCGTAGATATAAAAAGATGTCTAATAAATGGAGTCAGAAAAGAAAACTGATTCACATTGAGACATAGTTTTGCGGCGACAACTGCTGCGTTCGTATTGTGGTCGTAATGCATTTTTCCGCGTGACTCTGCTGGTATAGTGAGAGTGGCATACATTTATTTACAGTAACACCTCAAAATTCCTGCGATTTGAATGTGACAGCAAAATTTTAATCTGGCATGCAATCATTTTATTTTGAAAGGTCCTCCACCAACAAGTCCTTAGTATACTCTAGTGAGTCTTTCTGTGTGTTCGTAAGATTTTTTGCGTTACACGGGCTTTACATTTCTTCTTTCATTGGTATTCCCCGTATTAAATCATTATCAAGTGAACGCTCCCAGTTCGATGGGTACTCATAATGAAGCATTACCATAGCCAAATTATATCTCCCTTTTACTTTTTCGTGAGAGAGAATTCCCAGCGACTCGATACATTCTAGTTTCTTTATCGGTATCTCGAAAGTAGTTCGGTGTAATTCTTCAAAATGGATTTGAAGCAAATGTGGCTTAACTATACTAATTTTTAACATTAAATTCCCACCACCAGTTGTAAAGATTTTGCGTGAGAGTCATGTTGTCATTTTTGATTAAATGTCTTCTGTGCTTGAAATGTAATTGAGTGGAAATCATTTATAAGTGTGGACTCGAACCCAGGGTAATGAACCCAGGTCTTTCTATGAAAATAAACGAGCTCTTGAGCTCAAGTATCAACAATCAAACTCGAAAAAATCCCTTCGGCGTAAAATTGTTTCCCGACTCACGTCATTTGTGGTGGGATTTGGTATATAGGTTTCCATTTTGACGCTAAAATGGCGATATACTAATTTATCCATGTACATGTTTACATTTACATATTATTTCATTATCTTCACGTAGGTAGGTCAGCGAAGCTAATAATTTTAAACTTACCTCTCTTGCAAATCTAGCACCAGATGTCAATACCAGTTGGTCAATACCAGCATGGTGTGCGAAAAAATAAGCACTGAAGAATCTTTCCGCGAGATTGCGCCACGGTAGTTATGTCCTCTATGTGGCTAGGTGGTGTCTTCATCTGTTAAGACGCAATAAATTGCTTAGAAACTGGAGAGAATAAGCGACTGTGTCTTGTCAACGCTAATGAATCCCTTCAATACGTTTTCGCTTCCGCTGTCTGTAACTTCCCGAGTTCATAGCTATGACAGACGAGCTCTGAGAGAGTAAGGAAGTCTCACCATCTGATTGTGAGAGAGAAAACTCCGTTTGAATTTATGCTTAGCTCTCCTATGAGTCATGATTCGTGAGTTATCAAGCTAGAAAAGGGAAGACTCTCTTAAGGGAAAACTCATAAAAGTTCAAAAAAATAAATCCTTGCTCCTCAGAAAGTTCTCTGTTGGTTATCTGTTGAGAATAAGGCTTCAAGTGAGACTATTCATCTGTTCGTCTTCGTATATTTTATCTGCTATTTTTTTCATTCACCGCCTCGCTCGCTCTGCATATATATTCTTTTTTTTCTTTGTGATCGCGTTTCAGTGAAGGAGAGGATGGATCGAAATCGTGAGCCTTCGTCGCCGTGCTTGGTCCCCGGTGATACTTTACTGCCCACTGCTATACTGCTTGCATTTCTGAACTGAACTGAATTCCTCTGAACTGCATTCCTCCTCCAAGAATCCTCTGCAAATCCACGCGTTGTCGGGTACGTAGAGGTGCGGTCTACGTTTCCGATTTGATGGTTATTAAACCTTAGGATGATTGACAGCCCGTAAAACCTTACCTTTCCCTCAAGTGCCCGTAAATCCGATAAAGAAGTGTGAAAAGAAAAAGTATAAATTCATGCTTGAAGGGTAACGAATTGATCGGGAATGCATTCTCAGACCAAGGGATTTGATTTTGACAGGCGTTCCTGTCATATGTGGGCATTCTCAATTGATGCTCTCCTCTATATGTCGGTGATCATCCTTTAGCATTCGTCTAGTTTACCTTGATCCGAAACGCTGTCATGTACCCGATGACTTTCATAAGTGCGTATCGTCTTCGACAGTGGTTCTTAACCTTCTTAGTTTCGTACCTTTCCCTCTGACCTAAAATCCCAGCGCTCTCTCAAGAAATATTCCATCCAGGTTTTCAAGACTTAAAGAGGTAGTAAGATACTTAAATAGTCGCTGGAATGAATGCTACAAAGATTATAAAAGGGTTGCTTTTGAGGATTATTATATATTATAATTCACCCATGTACAACAATAGCCATAAGCCCAAGGGATAGCACAGCGATCTGTACTATATTCGAAAGCATTGAGGTGTTATTTGCACAAGTCTTGTAGATTATTTCTGCTCAGTAACTTCATGAATTCCATCATCTTTTACTGACCGGTTTCATTCCATTAAGTTCCTTTGGTGGAATGAGATAAGAAGATATTTTAAAGTCGTAAGTTAGTATGGGTCGTGCTAAATGTTTTAATTTAATGACCATTTTCATTGAAGGAAAATTTCCTCTCACGTGTTTGTCATACTTTAACTTACGAAATTAGTTGGAATGAATTTATGTGGTCGAATGTTTCCAGGGGGCTGTGTTTGAAACCGACGGGATTATCTCGAATAGGTAATCATGGAGTCACGTGGTAAAAACACGAATGGTTCGCAAAATTGGTGTGATCACAACCTCATTCATTGTTTACACTTGTATTTTGTCTCATCTGTGGGCTCTTAAGTCCAGACAGATGAGAAAAACCCATGTAAAAACGGTTAATTATGTAGTAACGAGCGATTCATGCACATTAAATTTTCAAAACATTCGTGTTTGTACCACGTGACTCCTTAGGTACCTATTCGAGGTTATCCCGACGGTTTCAAACACCCCCCCCCTCCAGGACTGGGAACTCTAGGTAGTCGAAGGTATGGCATTATCAATTGTTCTCTTGGTTCACGTCAGTCTAGGATAGCTTCTCACCCGAATTTACATCGCACGCCCAGAATTCGTGGATATTCAGGGGATTCGACCGACAGCTGAGGTCATTTGCGCCATTTTAGGATAGGTGGGTAATTGGGTAAGGGTAGGAGTTTATTGAGGGAACGGAGGAAGGATGGAGAGAAACCCGGCGTCGGCATTAGCCCACTCCTAACGAAAGGCGCCAAGGGGACCACGGCTTAACGTCCCATCCGACGGACGGAGTACTGAACTTGAAATGCCCTCCACCTGGCACTCAAGTGGGGACCGGTATTCCACTGAAAAATCCGCCACTGCCGGGAATCGAACCCGGGCCCTCGGGATGGGAGGCCAGTACTCTAGCCTCTACTTGTCAAGGGCCGGTATGATAACCTTATTAGTGTAACCAGTCTATTAAATGAATTAAATTGGGAATCATTGTCAGATCGCAGGTTGAAATTTTAACTTAATCTCTTAAATAAATTCCAAGACCATATTTTCAGTGATGATGTTAAAAATATTTTGCGGACCCCAACTTACTATGGTAGACTGGACCATAATCACAAAATTAGAGAAATAGGTTGCCGAACTGACAGATTCAAAATGTCCTTTTTTCCTCGTACTATTAGGGATATGAATAACGGTAAATGTATCCAGTACGAGAGTAGGAATGGATAATATTGGTAGCTGCATGTTGGTATAAGGACTTAAAGCTAACCCAACTAACAGCATGTTTTCGCATGTATGCTTTGCTATTTTAATTTTTAATTACAAATTTTTATGCATGATATGTAGTGCATGTTTGGTGAGAGTTCACCCCCTGCCACACACCTTTATGGTGGCTTGCAGGGTATTATGTAGATGTAGCCACCACACCAACCCGATCCCCGTCCCCCCCAGAATTCGTCCCCGCGGCGGCGCATTGGTGTCTAGCCGCCACGGCTTCTCCCGCCCAAGGCGAAGAAGACATTGTGGGGCCCGTATCCCTGGGAATGTGACCAGGGGAACGCGGGACGGGGGTTGTGCAGGGGCAATAAAGGGGAGGGAAGAGAGAGAGAGAGAGAAGAGAAACCCGACTCCATTATTACGGCGGTGCAGCACGCTCTCTCGAGTTCACCGTGACGCGTCGAAATCGCAGCGAAGGAGAGCTGCGTTGGAGTGTGTGTGTTTGTGCCTTGCACCACTTCCGCGAGGACCTCACCCGCCGCGGCGGCCCCCTTGCATTATAAGTTCTTCCTTCCGGAAGCTCTGTGTGATCCGCGTGGGCCCGGAGCGGCCTTCAGGAGAAAACAGCGGCCTGGCACGCGCGTGCTCACCGGCGATCCGCTTGAATGCGTGCGTGCTTGTATTGGGCGGGTGCGTGCTCGTTTCCGTGTTTCTCGCCGCTCTCCAGCCGAGGGGTTCTATTGAAGATTTGGGTGAATGCAAGAAGTTATGGGCTGTATGGGTGGCAGTGTCTACCTTTCCTCTCCCGAGGCTACTGTTTTTCTTCGGTGGTGGAATTTTGTATCGTATTGTGGCAAGTGATTGAGTGAATTGTCAAGGACGTGACCAGCCTACCTAAACTTTTTCTAGTGCGTTGGAAAAAATAGGAAAAATATGCTTGAACATTAAACTTACTTGGAGTACTATTGAACTTCATTATGCACAATGCCGCGAATTCACTATTTACGTTTTTATGCCTCACTTAGGACGATAAATGCTCTCTGTGGCGTAGCGAAATTGTAAAAATATTGGAATAGTGGATTAGTTTTATATTTTCATGTGATCCGTGACGCGAATCACTATGGGAAAAGAGACCATAGGTTTAAAATAAGGGCTCGGAAACAAAGAACAGACACAAGGAAGTTTTCCTTCGCAAACAGAATGATAGAGGAGTGGAATGTCTTACCTGCAGAAGTCTTAAACACTTTCCCAAAAAGTCATAAGGAATGCAAAAATAGTCTGTCTCTCAAATAATAAAGTGTAACAGGAATAAATATTTTTATTGTTGAATTGCAGTTTTTTTCCAATGTGTCGTAAGTTTTATTAGAAAAAATTTCTACTTCTTAAGTGAAGTGAAATCTTTACCATTAACACCAGGTAAAATGCTCAATGTAATGTAATGAGTAATAATTATATTTATATATTGATATGTAATATATTGAATATTGTGTGAATACAGATCTTACCTTGAAGGTTCAACAAAGATAGGGCAGGGAACTCTTATATTTGCGCGATGTACCGTCTGATTGACCACTAGTAGCTCGGATATGAATTTTTCTGTGATATGTTACGTACTCATATATCATCATAATCCTAATCTTTGTCCCGAAGTCAATACTCAGCAAATCCCAAGTCGTGAATGGTCTAATGCTAGCGGAAGTTAGGCACGTCAAAAGGGCTATTCAGGTGTCCTCACGAGGAATTCTTGTCCATAAGCGCTTCAGCCTTATAGTACTTTTACTAAGTAGTACTTTTACGCAGTACTTTTACCAATATGCGGACTCTTTACCCATTTGTTGTTGAACCATTAATTTCCTTCTGTGTTTGAAGCCCTGTTCTCTTCTGTCAAATCGTTCCGTATTGTTTGTACATACATTTTCGAGAAGCATCGCTTTCCTTATCCTTCTGGAAAATTCTCAGAGCGCGTGAACGTCAGGAAATCTCGAAATTCGGTGCTTCCTTATCGGATTTCCTCTATACCACACAGTTGAGGGAAATGTTTTCCTCCAATTCAAGTATTTTTTTATTTTATAGGTAAATGTTTGACTGCGGGAGAAGTGCATCACTAAAAACTACTTGAACTGCGGCGTGTGTGCTTTGTTGAAATTTATTTGGAGTAGCGTTCCAATAGTTCCTCTGGCACAGCGAAAAATAAAAACTAATCTGACAAAACATTTCTTCGGTATGTTTTTCTGGGAATCACTCCAGTGCCTTAGTCTAGAATAGCTGAAGACCACGGATAGTCGTCGATCTTCACGTACTGTACCCGATGCTATTCCTTAGAATGATAAATTTCGCACCACTTATGTATTAACTAATGCAAGGAACAATGTATGTATGCACGTGTTCCTTGTTATATTAGGCATATTTTGACTTAAATCAAGGAATACGAGCTAGACGCGGATACCTTAGCGGAGTCGCCCGCAGAAAATGCACTATAGCCGAATTTTCACGGAGAAAACATCCATCCTGACCGGGATTCGAACCCGGAAGTCCCAGAGAGTTCCTCAAAGAATCCCTTCAGGGGACTTCGGGTTCGAGTCCCGGTCAAGATGGATTATTTCCCCTTGGAAATTCTGCTGTAGTGCATATTTTTACCTGTAATATGGTGACTCTATACCGGACTATTCTCGATGATCGTTGGTTATAAGCATCTACATTGGTAAAATCAAGAATATAGATGATCGATTGTAGTACAAACGATTATGGTTAGGCATCGACCGCATGAGCCTTCCAGAAATGGCGTCGGGAGTTTAAAATATTTTCGATGCCTTGCCAAGAGGGCAAGAAAATGATCACTGAAGGAGGGCACTTATAGGGGAGGTAGGAGGTGTTAGTGGACTTTGGAAGTGGGTTTTTGGAGAGGGTGTCCTGGGATGAGTCCACTAATGGCTTTGGCAATTGGGGGACGGAGGTGGCTGGTGTTATCGGTGTTCTGAGCACCCGAAGTGGAATGGACTCGCTCTGGACACCAATTCCTTCCTCCTCATCTATTACATCCGTTCCCATCCCTCCTCGGCCCATCGGGCGAACCACCCTGCACCGTGGAGTCCGTTGAGATTGCACTGGCGATGGAAGAAGGAAATTGAATTACGATATCATCTTTCCCATTTTGCTTGAGCGACTTCCGTGGCGTTTTCGACGGAAAAAATTGTATCATGGCGGTATTCTTTTGGGAATCGCGTTACTGTAGTAATTGAAATTGAAATTGCAAACCCGGCGTCAAGCCGTGTTTTGTTGTTTACTCGTCAAGTCTTAGCAACGTAAGATCGTGAATGCATTATCTCTTCTCATGATTTGTCCGTCCAGTGAATCGTGTTTTGAAATGTGTTAGGTGAGAATGTGCTGCAAAAAATCTCATAATACTGAATACATAACTATACATGTCTTGCGTGACTAAATAAGACAAGTGTCTTTGCCCGGAGATCTCTATCACGCTGAATGACGTTTGAGAACGGAGTTCACCTTGCTCTAGAGATTTTATCTTATCATTGGTGCTTATGCAATTAATGTGTGTGCGTATGAGATGAGCCAGCGTAACAATTATTCTCATCCCCTAATCAATTACCAGTCCAAATTACTATCTTTCTACTTGTTTTGTTTCTAAGTACGCGACCCTTAAGA
The DNA here is from genome assembly GCA_933228895.1 of Platycnemis pennipes. Lineage (NCBI taxonomy): Eukaryota > Metazoa > Arthropoda > Insecta > Odonata > Platycnemididae > Platycnemis > Platycnemis pennipes. The sequence continues at coordinate 84,399,362 of OW121846.1, forward strand.
GACATAGCTAAGTAAGTTCCTTTTTATGGATTCTTAATGTCTGGAGTTTCTTATATTTCAATAAAGAAAGCTAAGTAATTTTTAATTTATGGTTATATCAACGCTTAGTTCTCTCCTTATGCAACTTTTATGGAAAAAACGTGCTGAAATGAAAATTTTTCATTTATCTTTGAGCGAATTAAAACATTTAGCAACATAAATGGTTTCTTACTTCGATAAAAGATGTTCCTTTTCACTATTTAAAGGTTTTTATCGTATGATCAACGCAGTGAAGTAATAATTTAAAAATCAGAATTTCACAAAAAATAGCATCAATCAGTAAGGAATTTAATTTTGCATTTGATGAATGTAATTTGACACTGGGCCCGTTTCTTTCTTGTTTTTATTAATTCATATTTTTCTTGTGCATTTTAAGCACTCGAGTGTTTAATAAAAATATTTAGTTTTTAGAATTTTGTTTTCAAGAGGAACTTGATGGTGAATTTAATGAATGAATTTTAAGTTTATTGAATACGCATTATGAGTTAATTTTCGTGGAATATTAACATAACAGTCTAAAATGTACATGCAGCCGCTAAACAATTCAGTAATGAAATATCGTTTGGACCGGATACTATTCGAGGATTCCTTGCGCAGAAATACTGTTTCCTCTCAGGCGTGAAAATTAGGATGCTGTCCTTGGAATCTCTCAAACCGTTACATTCAGTGTTCAAATGCATTATGCTACACGCATCCTGCTAATTGATCTGATTCGCGTTTATTCACACTTCAGTAGACGTGAATCGCACATCCTCGGCATGCAGCAGAAGCATTTAGTTCGCTTTGCGCGTACATTTGACCCTTGTGCCCAGTATCTCTCCATGGACTGTTTAGGAGAAGGCATAATGGACGAAATCCATCAGGTTTTTCAATTTGTAAGTTGCATGATGGCTGAGCAAAAATATTTAGTTTAGAAATATTATTTAATTATGACTAAAATGCAGAATCAGGAGAGATCTTCATTCTATGGTCTGTAAGATTTATTTGTGTCAACCACTATCTCTTGGAACCACTATCTTACCTTTCAGTGCACTCCATTGCCACCATTTGTTAATTGATTTATTCCCTGTGACAGCAGGCAGGACTGCAGAATATTTTTTGGACGCCGGGCGCTTTATAAGTAGAAATTGCAGCGCTAGAGATGTGGTTTAAGTGAAGTGGTTATACTATGAACGTATTGCACATTTATTGGAATATCACCACACTTAGCTAAATTTTCTCCCTGTGCTATGTTAGATGGGCGTAGTTTTGGTAATAGATTTACTACACTGATTATGTTCGGTCTGATATGATTTCGGTCCAGGATTTCATAAACGCTTCCGAAGCCAGATTATAATCAACTCTTGTGTGACTGATTTTGTGGATGCTCTTTGGAAACGGTGGAATTACATTTTACCTTTTCGTATGGTTTGGCGGTTTTTATCTCAAGAGCGAAAGTATGTAGCTCATGAACAGAACTTTTTTCAAATTCTTTTAGCATATATACTGCCCACTCTACATTTTGAAGTACCAATTTCCTAGTGGCCTTTTGATTCGTTTGGCGATTGGAGGGCTACTCTCCTTTCATGTGTTGCCCACCTGGTAAGCGAGAGGTTTAGCGTCCTTCGCCCATAAATCCATTGTACACCGATCGAGATGGGCACACATTCCTGAAGAGAAGAATAGAGCCGGTCGTATCTCTCAGTGTTTCACACTCACCGAATGTTGTGACGCGTAATGAAAACCAAAGACTTTTAGCTAATTTCTTCGACACTTGTCCATCAAATAACTTGCTCGAACCCAGGGAGTTACATGAGCATTAATTTGACAGTGAGAATGCCCGTTTCTCTCGACGTGAACAGTCGCGCCACGAGCATCGTAGCTATCGTAGGTCCGTGACAGTTGATCCACAAATAGGCGAGTTAACAATAATCGCCCGCGCACGCATTCGATGCTTGAAATAAATCCTGGGGATCGGTTTGGTGTGGTGGCTAGAATACTGCCTCGCAGTATTCTAGCCACCACTCCTCTATGCCTCTACTCCCGAGGGCCCGAGTTCGAAACCCGGCCAATGCGGATTTTTCATTGGTGTACCGGTCTCTTCGTGAGTTCCTTGTGGAGAGCACTTAGAGTTCAGTACACCGTCCGTCGGTTGGGAAGTTAAGCCTTGGCACCTTTCGTTAAGAAGAGGCTAATCGCACGCCGGGTTTCTCTCCACCATCCCTCCTTTCCCTGAAAATTGCTACCTATACCCAGTTACCCTCCTATCCTCCCTGGAGGAAATGGCCTTATTTGCCGGTCGCCTCCCCCAAATAACAACAATAAATCCGGAACAATGTCGATTGGTGCTCCGCGTAAAAGTCTTTGGGGAATGCCACCGTTCACCGTCAGAAACCCTATTTACAGGCTTTCACTGGAGTTCCAGAGATGAAACCGGATTCAGTGACGATTGAATAGGTCCACCCGGTGCCAATCAGTGATTGGCATCGTGGTCGGGCCCCATTCTTCGCCGTCCACCGACTTGAAGGAATTAAAACATTTTAAGATGGATTGGAGGTTGGGGAGGGTGGGGTTAGAGAAAATGAAAGTCCTCGCGATTGGGTTAAGGACAGTCTCCTTCCCCTCGCTCGCGAGCAAAAGACTTCTCTGCACGCCATGAATTACAGCTTCATTTTTCAAATCATTTTCGTGGAATTGCGATGGAGTGGGAGGGAAGGTGTGCGTATGGGAGAGGTGGTAGGTAGAGGTGTATAGCCTTGGCCCCGAGAAAGAAAGTAACCCAGCAACAAGCGGTGCAGAAAAAAAATAATAAATCGCTAAGGACGCATTGGTAGCGGTGGTGGGCCTGGGTGAGGGGAAGGGGGGGTAGGCGTCGGCGGGTCGCGGAGAAGAAGGGGGTTGATAAGTGGTGTGGAGTGGTGGGCGGGATGGGTGAGGAGGGGGAGGAGGACAGGGGTGCGAGGAATGCGATAGTGGTGTGAGGCGTTGCCTCCTGTGTGAGTGTGTGTGCCTCCGTCGAAATGTGAGTTGGGGCAGTTCATGGCGAAAGGAAACCGTGCCGCAGGGATCGCTCTGTGGTTTAGGATAGTTGCTGAACGTTTTGGGTTCTGACACAGGGTGCGGTGACGATAGAAGTGGGAGGGAATATACGGAATGGCCTAGAGAGCGTAAGGGAAGTGTGCAGGGCCACGTTGGAAGACACTGAGTGTGCCGACAAATGGGCCGAGGGTGAGCGTTGCTGAGGATAAGAGAACGATTTTCATGAACGGCGTTTTACTGCTTGCTCTTGGGCTAAATACTAGAACTTGCCCTTTATCTGTCGCACGCGGTATTTTACTGAATAACTTTTTTAGTTCTTCGGTAGAATGCTGATCAAGAGAGAGAATTGTGTGTGCATTAACGTTTAAAAGCAGTGATCACCGATCGTATTTGGTCAAACTTCTCGAGCATCATGTGGTGTCATCATCATTTACTGCAAGACCAAAATATCGAGTTCGTTCGCGTATATTTCAGTTTTTGACCTCAATTTGGTTGCGCATAGTCTTGTTAAGTCGTATTGCTTATGCTCTATGCTTCCTTGCCTCTGATCTTCCAGAAATCAGGCTTAAATTATTCTCTTGGTCCCATCGTTATCCTATTACGCAGAACAAATATGGGCGAACTGAGAATATAGCCGTGCGATTCATCGTCATCTGCTTTGAGAACATGATGAGTGATTTTCCTCGAGAGTAATCTCCCTAGATACCCTTTTGGGAGAAGAAATTATTTATAAGAAAGCATTCTAAGAATTCACTCTTTTTAAAAAATATCTCCTTCGTGAAATTCTTTGTATAGCTTGCTAGGGTTTTATTGCTTCACCGGCAAAGAAGTCGCAGTTGTAGTAGTGATCCTCTGTAAGTCATCAAGTAAGAATTTTTCGCTTTTTCCTCCACTTCCAATTCTGCAGCACTATTTCGTAAGACCTTTCTTGAATAATTAGGGCTAAATATTTTTATTCTTACCTTGGGGAGGATTTTTTCCGGTGTTCAGGGAAAAGCTTCATTTTTTCCCCGAATTGTATCCGTTTTTATAGCTCTGCTCTGCTCTTATACATTCGCCTGCATGACATAGCTAGATTTTGTTCATTCAGCCAAGTTACTTTCGTGCTTTGCACATTTTGAAGGAAGAGCGTTAACACACGTTAACAGTTGTAAGAGCACCCTAACCACCGCCACTCTCCTAAATGAAACGGGGAAAAGATTTCCTTCAGGTGCTGGTGCCCTTAACTTTAAGCTTGATGATAAATCATTTTTTACCGCAAAAATCTTCAATGGCTCAGTGACACCAAAAGAAATCCCGCTGCCCTTGGCTGGACTCAGTTTCTCTCAGTGATTGTGCCTTTTTCAAGTTTTCTGGTCGTCTGTCGCGTATGCCACGGACTTCCACACCAATTTGAAATAATGATTATATTTTTCCTTTGCGCCTGACTGGAGATATTATTTCATTTGAAAGGAATGCCATTTCTTACGTGATAATCGTGTCCGCGCCCGAGCTATGCAGAGCTCTTACAGTCGTTTTAAAAATGTTTGCAAGGAAGAAGCAGCGGCTCGTATTTTTCAAGCGATTATGTATTGAAATGTATGACCTAGATGTTACGACGATAGTGCAATCGAAGTGCCCTAATACGGTCACACTGGTTTGCGCACGCCAATAAATAATGCCGAAATTGGAGCGCTCAACATTTCTCATTTCCTTGTGGATTTCAACCGTCTCCGGTAATTTAGTGAATTCGCCGCGCTCTCATCCAGGAAAAGTGTCACCATTCCTCGGAGGCTGCAGAGATTGCGGTACCTCTCAGTGCCGGCCTGACGTTAGCGAGGCCTTCGCTGTCAGCATTTGGAGATAGCGCAGTTAGTGGTGCAACACGTTTTACGCGGTGGGCGCGATTTTGAGCCACAGACTCTGAAGGCATTTCATTTCATCTTAGTCCCGAAGGCGTGCCGAAAAAACACTGCTCATAGTAGAATTTAAAAATGAATTCTTTTAGAATGCGGTACTTATCCACTTACTCAGTTTCAACTTAATCGATTATACCGTCAATTGCCAAAATTTCAATAAGTAAAATTGTTCTCAAATAATGCATTCCGTCGATAGACACGGTCGGAAAGTAGGATCTTACAGGTACGGATGCCTGCTCTCTTTGGAATTGACGGATCAAAGATTCGGGTTCCGGTTCTATCATGTTTCCCGAGGGAGATCAGATATTCCTGATATCAGTCAGCGAGTCTTTAGTTGCAAATTTAATATTTATTTGAAACGGAAGCACGTTTTAATCACCGGAAAAGTACGACCGCATGAGGGAAAAATTGCGCAACGTTATTCGTAAAAAAATAATGGGAAGAACCATTTAAAAATGAACGATATAGGTGGCAGGATGATTTCTCACACTCGATTATGATAATTGTGTTATACTTACTTTCACTGTAGAAGTCATATCGCATCCCGGCGGTAACACGAGATAGTTTATCAATAAATCAGTACTCAGTTTCTACGTTATGTTATTCAGGGGAGGCTACCGTCAGCTGAGGTCATTTGTGCCATATAGGATAGGTGGGTAATTGGGTAATGGTAGGAGTTTTCAGGGAACGGAGGCACCAATAGGCACTCAAGCAGGGACCAGTTTGCCACAGAAAAATCCGCCACTGCCGGGAGTGGAAGCCGGGCCCTCGGGGTGGGAGCCTAGTAATCTAGCCACCACACCAACCCCATCCCCCTCAATTTCTATTCACGAGGATACTTTCAGCCGTCAACCGAGGGTTGACTAAATAGCTGGAAATGCCAACCTTGTCACGAAACCTTGTCCTCTTCGAATATGAAGAAATTACATCTCCAAGATCGTGGCTAATACTGAAATATGCCTTTAACTACTCTTTTTTTGTTGGGGGGATAGGGATATCATGCTTTTCATGCTATTACAAAGTTTTTAGATCGCTGAGGAAATTTCAAGATTAACGCATGAGATAGGACTCGGAAACCTTACACCGGACTGTTTTTAGCGTATACTATAGACGGAATATGCCAAAAATTTTATTCTTCATTACACAGGTAGACCGATTAAGTACTTCGATGAGGTGGCTCGCTGAATTTTTTAAAGTTTTAGTACTAAGGGAATAAGGTATAAAGTTCTGTTCTTCTACCAGACAGATATTGGGCCAAACGAAAACTGGACGCGGAAGCAAATGTAAGCAGGACATAAAAATTAAAACTAACGTTTTTTTGCGGAGGACGTTTTTATACTATTTAGAAGAAGGTAATTTGTTTTGAAACATGCATTAAAACATTGTTTATCGCTGACCAAAGTTAGATGATTTCTTGGGACGGAAATAATCGATTTCTTACTAATATAGAGTTTCTGGTTTGTACTAAAATTGAATTTTCACCAGCGCATAAAAGCATGGAAGAGAGCGTTCTCGCCCCCTAAAGCCTATTTTACAGCGATTTCCATTGCTGTGAGCATCATCATCGGTCAACAATCCTAAGATTAGTTTGACGCAGCTATACTTCTATCAGCCAACCTCTTCATATTAGTGAAAAATGTTTATCACATTTGACTGACTGTACTCTCTCGTGTAGTCCGCGCCCGGAGATCCAAATGGGGTACTATTTTACCTTCGGAATATTTTACTGGAGAAAGTTCCATCACATCTTGATACAAAGAAAAAGGTGGATTAACTGCGACTGCTCGGGATAATAATGTGGTGGTTTCCCTTTGCATTCTACATCGCAGTTCAACATCCGTTAAAGTAAATGTAGTGAAATGAGTGTCGCTGTACCACAATGATCTTTACCTTTACCCATATGAAGAAGAGCTGCTGCCTTCTCCTCCGGGTGATGGAATGCGTAATTGTTGGCGGCCTCCCGTCGCCAAGTCACGGCATCTTCACAGATTCTGTATTATTTAAAGGCCTACCTTACCCAGGGACAACCCTTCGAAAGCCGTTTCTTTTTGTCCACGACTGCTTTTTCGACGAGTAAGCTCGCTTATCTCCCAGTTAACCTCAATATCTAGAGATCATCCCACCATCCGCAACCCGGTGAACGCACTCGGTGGCCTTAAGCTGACAGCCGCGAGCAAGCTAGCAACATCATAATTAGCTATCTAACTAATTATACAGTTACAAATAAGCACTAAAACTATACCGAACATGATGTGGCGTTACGTATCATTCGGTGATTTTTATTTGATTTAACTGAGGTATTGGATTCACCGTAAACCGTCGGAAGTAATGATTTGAGACCTGCGACGAACCCGTTAAAGGATTTATGACAACAGATGATGGTTAGTTATAGCCTTCGCATCCTATCGAGATTTCTGCAACATGGTGAAGACATGCAGAGTCATTTTCTGTACTCGTGAGTGCTGTGATTGGACTGATTTGCCCGAGAAATCGCAAACACTCTCTTTGGAGTTCGAACGCGGTCCGTCCGATGAGGGAACCGGCAGACGAGTCAGCCCATAACTCTCCGTCGCCCTCGCAGTGCCCGAGTGCAGAAAGTGAAAACGGTACGAGGGTAAAAAATGAGAGCTGAGACGATATAAATTAACTTTGGCGTCCATATATTAATCGCCGTCGGCAGCGACGGACGGCATCGACTGCACCAAAGGTGAGTTCGTGCCACGGCGGGTGGGGGAGAGGATGGGTTCGAGCAGGTGGTTGGTAGCAGGGCGAGAGCAGTCGTGTCCCACGTCTATACGCGGATCTTCACCGCTCCGAATTTATGGTCGCATAAGTCAAAGTTGCGACACAGGGAGCGCGTCCGGGCCGTACACCGCCGCCGTCGCTCCCCCGCTCGCATTCGTGCTAGTATTCCCCGGGAGCTCGCCCGCCGTCCGGGTCTGAGGGGGTGGTTCGGACGGGGTGGGCGGACGGAGGCACTTGGAATCTCGTCTGGAGAGGGTTAATTAAGGAGTCGTGTGGAGGTGCGCACTTTGTCGCTTTCTTAATCTAGTTCCTCCTCCAAGGAGAGTACGGTAACATCCTCGACCCCCCCCCCCCCATCTCCTCCTCCTCCGCTTGGAAAAGGAGGCGGGGGAAAGTATGAAGGGATTGAGATTTCTCCGAAGGAATGCATTTAAATAGTGAGGAAATCCATGACGGCTGTGTGGGGTTTTGGGATTAAGGTGGACGCATTTCGTGTTTTAAGGGAATTCCCCCGCCTCTCCTCCCTGCGGAGCGTCCCGCTTGGCGGGGGAACATTTCTTGACGGCAGCGCATGTCAGTGTCAGGATGGGCACGTGATAGGTTACCTTGATTGGGGCGCGATAAGTGTGTTATTATTTTTGTGCGCTTCGCACCGGTTATTCCCACTCGATCGGGATGCCCCCGTATCGACGGAATAAAGGGGAGTATTGCGAAACTCGGTGAATTATCTCTCCTCGTCGGCGCGTCGGAGATATCAGTTCACTCGAGCTTTCCGCCTCGATTATGTTAAATATCGAAAAATCATGGGGGTGGAGGGTTGAGAAAGAAGCAAGTGGTGTGATTTGTGGGAGGAGAGACTTTATGAAAGCGAAGCTTTAATTCATAGGCTCCTGTCGATAATCCAGGTTTCGATGGACGGTGGATTGCCTCCCCATATGCATTCTTGTGGGGTTCTGTTGCCACGATCATTAATTAGTACCCCACGAGCGACTCATACAGGTTTGGTGCTCGCGGAGTGCTCTACGTGGTCGTTTCGAGAGGTTCTCTAGGTAAACGTAAGCATGGAGTACCAGAAAGACATGATCATGGAGTATCGGTATGTGTTTTAGGTAGCCTTTCAGAGTTGCTGACGTTCATAGTTCCACTTCGGTGCGAACTGGAGTAAGGCCGTAGCCGTGCGTGGAACATACGCTGGACGTTCACAACATTTGGGATTGCTTATGATCGCAAGGTCGGGCAGGAAACGGCGAGCTTAATCGTCCCGATACGAGTAAGTTCGCGTTAGTGGTTCTGCACGATCCTCTTTGCGATTCATTTGAATTTAACCATCCTGCATCGTGTTACCTTCAGTTTCGTCAATACGTGAAAATCAAACGTAGCTGTGAAAATTGAGTATAAGGTCATGTCCTGTGCTCCTAAAGGAGCTCATGGCAGTTCTCTGAAGCCTAAATTCTATCCTGCCTCGTATTTTTTATTATGGAGCTGTCGTAACATGGTTCGAAAAATATTCAATACCATTGATGACTCTCCTTCGTAGCCTGACTTTAATTTTTATTTTCTTCCATTCCGATTTACAAATCCACTTCAGTTTAATAAGATTAAAAATTACGATAAAGTAAGGCACTTTCCTGTATTCCCTGGACATACAGAGTGCATGATATTAGTTTGGTCGGCAAAATAGGTTTTCGTTAATATTTCTCGGTATGAATTAGTCTCATGTGCAATTACTTCATCATCATCAGACAGTCTAAAAGGAGAAGAACAAAAATATAATTTCTTTTTCCCCGTTCGATATGGCGGATCAAGTTTGTAAAAATTAATTCCTGGTTTTCATACTACATTTTCTCTGTTGACGGCAGTCATTTAACAAACTTCCTATCCCTGAATTAATTCTCTAATAAGAAATATGGGCCCGAGATCTTTATTTTGTAGATTTTTATTTTGTTTTTCATGCCATTTATATCCATAGCATTTATCATTGAAGGTTTCCCACGTTTTGCTATCGTACACTAAATTAAAGTGCTGAACATTTAAAATTTTTCACATCGGACGCTAATTGAGCCTGAGGTTAGTAATGGGTCTGGGTCTCACTGATTAATGTTCAACCAGTATGTAGTTATAACATAACATTTCTCATCTTCTCTGTTGCACGAAACTTTTCTTCAATTTAGTATTGGATGACGGTGTTAAGCATTTCGAGTCTCGTCAAAGGAGAATCCTCTCATCTCTGGAAGGCGTAGGAAGCTCCTTAGCCAGAGGGGAGAGTTCCTTCGCCGAGTGATGCAATCGAAATGCATCTCTCGCATCGCGGACTTGTTTCGCTCGAGTTGGAATACGGGAATTGGAAGAGCATCTGCTTTGACGAACGCTATCCACAGAATGAAGGAAGGAGCGTATTAAATTTGGAGCACTGCGGAAATCGATTCATTTTATCAAATAAAAATCGGAATTTTTTATCTCGCAGTTGATATCGTTTAGTGAGGGGAGAGCATAGAAAGGGACTTTATCATATCGATGAACGTTCCTGTATCTGTGTCGTCATGTTGGAGCACCGAATCCATAAAATTGTTTTTCAAATGTGTGCCTGGAAGAAGTTAGTCTTAAGGTGGTCCTAAAAATCTAATTCTTCTGTCTCTCGCTATTTCTTGATTTCAAATCGAGTTGCATTTTTTCTGTGTTATATTTTCTCTCACGTTTTACCTTGCATTAAACGTGAAGTGTATAATGCCTGATGATCATAGACGGAAGCTTTTTTAGCAGATGTGTAGCGTTTATCAGGCGGCCATTTCTACTCCATGTGCGGTGGTCAGGTAGTTCGAGTTTTGGCCTCCTCCTCTAGAATGATGGTGATGTACTCGCCCCTAAAACAGGTTTTAAATAAGCCAATCACGATATGGTAAAGATGAAATTAAAACTATCGGTGCACGATATAAACAATGTTGTCAGTAAACTGAGGGGAAAGTATTCGTGCATGAACGGGAGTTTACCTTAAACCTCCAAATAATCGACTCTCTATTTATGATATGTTTTGTCTGCTTTCAATGTGTTATTTTGCCCCCCTGGAGGTTCAGAGCACACGTTATAATTAAATATGGCCTACTTAAAATCTGGTCAAACGAAATATAACACCCTCAAAGCAATTCACTTCTCTGAGTTCTGTCCGTGCCAATTGTTTAATAGCTCTTTCTGTCATAAACTTTACATTTATTTTTCGGTTGCTAGCAGATTCAGTAGCAAAGCGCATGTTTTCATTTATCATAAATATTCACGCAATATATTTTGAGGTGGTCCATTCACTCGCAGCACAAACCCATGCTCTTCCTTAAGTCTCAGTTGCTCATCGATGGCAACTGAGTATGACCGGAGTTAAAAAATTAGTGGGTATCAGTCAGCTGCGCTTGATATGTATCTAATTACATCACTATGAACGACTACTTGATTTTTCCTTCCTGTAGGCTATACACAAAATATGTTACTGATGTGGTTATCAAACCTGACGCGAATATGAAGACCATTAACATTAGAAATATTTTATGACAGATCACGAGGTACTACTTGTTCTCATTATATGAAGCTACAATGATAAATATTGTCTACTCAGTGATTGCGTAATATTTTTGCATGTTCAAGAGCACGTTACTAAATACATGTCATTAAACGTATTGCTAAACTTTGCCTTATCTAAAGTTTCGTGTATGAGCTTGCTTAATAAATTTCTATCAATCCGAAACAGTGAGCATGCCTTTCCCTTTGAGTTCATTCACTCTAAATTTTACGTGAAGATATCAACATGAAATCTCTTGAAATTCCCCGGGAGTCAGCCATATGGGTCAGTTTGAAACTACGTTTAGGCCTCTAGAAGCAGTTTTCTTAATCCTTATCGTATTGGACGCGGCTCTCTTTTCTTGAAGTCGTCAAACAAGAAATATTTGAGAGATGATAGATAAAAGTTAATGGGAGGTTAATAGAAGCACATTTCTTCACGGAAGGATAAAGTAGGCATCACAAAATTGAGCTTTTAAACTGTACTTACGGTGAAATTGAGCCTCACATTGGAGATGAAGACTATCCAATGTTTTCTTTATCGCGTAGAATTGATATGTGGTTACTTCCGCGTTTGTGTTTCCTTAATTAAAATAGCTCCGTCAATTTTATTGCAAAGAAAACTTTCTCTACACCAACTTTGTGGTGCCCCATTGCTGAAATTCAAAAGCTGATTAATTTTATTACGTACTAATATTTTGTGGTGGTGCAACAGTTTTTCCTGTTATTAAATTTGTGTATAAATATTTTTAGGGACAATTTTGTCTTTTTCTATTCATTAAAAATGAAATTATCGGAAGTCGTCGTGTTCTTGCACATGATGTCTGGCAAGGGAAAGGATGACTGAGATTGCTACAGTGGTAAATAGTATTCACAAAGCTTAAGGGAAAATAAAAATGGTCGGTTTTATTTGCAAGAATAATTATTTCCTGAGTATCTCCGACAATAGGCATTCATTTTGCATAAAGAGCAAGGATACATTGTGTCTTCACAGCTTTTGTAAATTGTTTCTGTAAGAAAAGGACAGGAGAATTCAGATTTATGCAAACCCTATTCTTATTTGACTTACTTTGAGTAATGGGGGTTGCTGGGAGCTCTGCTACCGACTATAGGATCACGGGTTAAAACGTAGTTCGTAAGAAAACCATTTGTTAAAATCCATGATGCGCAATCTCTGATTCAGGGGAACTCTTAAATAAAACCGCTCGGAAGACGATGAAACAAACTGTTTCTCAAAACCTGAGCATAGAATTTGGTGCGGGGAAGGAGGGTTCATTTTCATGTGGACTCTTCTCTCACTTTAATGACTGGCATCACGCCAGGTTAGTGTGAAAGTAATGGGTGATGATTTAGATGTCTGTTAAGGGCAAAAATTCGACTGTGACGGCAACTCGCGGTATCCCTATTCATGCTTGCTGTGTGGGGAGGAAATGTATTGCTCCGTCGGTATGGATGACTTGTTAAGCAGTAGTGATCTTAGTGCCACTTGTCGTGTGTAACCCATGCCATTATCATCTGCTCTAAATGAGCAGATAACGTTCGCGAACAATTTTCTTCGTTAGTAGAATTACTATCTTTTATTCTCCGTCAGTTAATAAGGTTTTCATTCGGTGAACTCCCGCAGAAACCGTGATCCCAAGTCATGTTTTCCAGCAGGGTGTCTTGCCCTCCCCAGCGACCGCTCCAATCATGTCATCGCCGACGTAATGATACCTGGAGAGTGCACCAAGCGCCCTGTATGCGGATGGCGGTCGTCCGACTGTCTCGTCCTCGTCGGCCCCTTCTCCCACGCCACCCACCGCAACTCCCCCGCCCATCGCCCATGCCGTTCCTCCCACGCAACACCCGTTACCCATGAATCTTTTCATTCATTCCTCTTCAAGAGCACATAATAGAACGGCCGGCTCGGAGCGCTCAAGTGCGTCCGTTCATTCCTCCGCCCGCGGCGTCGTCGTCCACCGCGGAGGAAGGTCTCCCCCCTTCCCGGCCCCGTTTCGTGACGTCATGCACTGCCCCCCCCCCCAAGCCCCTCCCTCTATCCCACCCCCTCTTTCTCTCTCCTTCTCAAGGATCCCCACCCGCTCTGGTGGACGTCCCGAGAGCGGTTGTTCTGCCGCCCGCCGCCGCCGTTTGCCGCGACCTCGAAAGGGCTCGTCTCACACGAACGAAAGTGAGAACGGACGAACGGGATCCCGTTCTCCGGGACCATTCCCTCTGTTCGCGAGCGGTCACTTGCTCCGCTCCGCCTCCCCCCCCCCCCTCTTCCCTCTTACGTCTCTCTGCTCCTCAGGTGCCGGACCCGCTTCCTGTGGCCACCCGATTCGACCCGAAGGTGGATTCTGTTTCTAATTACTTAATATGACCGCCCCAACGCAATTATCTGACGAATGAGGCCTCCCGAGCAATTCTACTCACGTTATTTGGGTGGCAATGATGAAAAAGTACCCGCCTGAAGTCATAAAAAAAGGGAAAGAAGCGGAACGAAAGAGAGTTATTATAGCACAATATTGCTCTAACAATCTCCCAGATCACGCTATTTATTTGTGGAAATGGGAATCGTCGGAAAGGATGTAAATATAAAGTCTATAAACGATAAAAGGTGAAGCCAGCAGTATCGTTATTCGGAGCAACGGTGTGTTATCTATTGAGCTCATATGAATCTGCAGATTGCCCTGCTAGTCACCACAGGGTGCGTCGCGTAGAGTGAGTCGTCAACAAACATTCACTTGGTATATACTGTAATACTTATGCTATATTATATACCAAAAGTAGAGTATTAATACGGAATACGTGAATCGTGTCTGTCACCTCACTTGCAATTAACTAATTAATGACCACGAAGTATTTATTTTTTTATAATGGCATATATCTTTAATTCACTAAAATATTTCAAATTTTAATGCTAAATTTAACATTAGACATGCCAGGGTGTACTTTACAGGATTATATTGAATTGGGACTTTTCGGACTCGCTGCACACTAGAATACCTGCTGTTCACTCATCTACTCGGTTATTATGTTTTCTATTATGATTTTTGTCGTTCATCCTCGTCAACCAATTCATTTGGCACTCTGCCTCCCTAATGTTGTTTTCATGATCAACGAAATATGCTGGTGATGTTATAATATTTCTAATTTTATTTATTTACTTAATTTACTTTCACTTACTGACATGATATTTAATGGTTCCTTCGCTAGGTATTACATGTTTTGCCGCGTTTTTGTTTTGGGACAATCTTTTAAACCTTTTCCTAATCTTCATCACCATGCATTTCTTCGAAATATATTCAAGTTACCAAGATATAGAGATGCGAAGCAATAAGAATCTTCTGTTTCGAAGAGATCTCGGACATCCCAGTGACACCATTGTATTTGGAATCAGCGATGCTGGAATAAAGAAATTTGGTTAGGGACGAAAAAGGCATTCATTCTTCTGTACACGTACGCTTGGTATTTACTTTCACAGTGCCCATTCCTATCTCTTCTCACTGGTAAAGTTCACTGGTAAATTTACTACTTATGAAGTAGTAAATTTTACCGGCCCCAGAATAGAAGTTCAACGCATAGACACATATCAAATTGAAATGAACAATTATCAACCATACACATGCATCAAACTAGTGTTCACGTTCCAAGGTACTTAACACTTGAATTATACGCAGTGTAATCTGGATTATCATGCCCAGTTAAAATCAGATCGACAAAATTATTGGGAAAAAATTTCGGGAGGAGGCTGAAGCCCCCCCACCCCTCTGGCTACGTGCCTGCTCTGTATCGCTCAGGTCTATGATATTTGGGGTCCCCTTCCAAGGCACCAAAGAGAAGAGTATCATTACATTTTGAACGTATTAATGTATAAGACTTGGAAAATAAAGTGAGGCAATAATGACAATCATGTGGCTCTATACCTAGCATTAAACGTTTAGAATTGGACACCCAATTATATATGTTGAGAAATTTTTTGGACCAATGAGAGGCATGGTGCTTAAAAAGATGAGGTAAGAGAGTAGAGAATTGGCTGGACCACCAAAATAAAATAAAATTATCATAATTTGGTGTTGAAATCCTGGTAAATTAAAAATCATTTTATATAATTTCTTAATGTCCACGCAAGTCGTATTTGTCAATGCATTCCCTTAGCAATAAACTGTCGAAAATGTCAGCAGTAAATTGGTCCAGCTATTGAAATCCAACGGTAACTGTTGTAATCCAAGAGTCTTATTGCAACGGGTTGTCTTTACCTGACTCTCCATTCCTCGAACTTAAGCATACCAGAGGATTATATGGATTGTTCCCTAAATTCAGCTTCCGCTATTCACGTATTTTTAGATGCCTTTAGTTCTAGACGGAAATGCGCTATCTTCCCAGACAAACTTGTGAGTTTAACGTTCAAAATCTTTCGCACTGGAAAGGAAGCGAGCTGTGATTCCTTCCTTCTCACACGAAGATGGGTTTCATGTAAATGACCTCCACGGGTGCACGCATGATGACATGGAGCATTTTCAATGAAGATTGTGGTTCCACGGAACTTTTCCTCTCATTTTGAAATGAAATTCCCAGGCCGGGAGACCGGAATATTTTTGTGGAGAAGCACCTTCGGGAAATGTAGGGTTTTCTTCGACGATATCTGAAAACCAGGTCAGGTATCACGCATCGGCATGAACATCGATTTTTAGTCTCCTGTGTTGACTTAATTCTGAGGTGAAATTGCGGCGAACTCCCCGAAGGACATTTTGACCACCTCAGTTGAGAAGCAGTGTGCATGCACGTCTAGAAGAGCTTCGTGTCAATCAAAATCTCACCCACACGCAAGCCGTCTCTCACGAAGGTGGAAGGGATGGAATCACTCGTTTCCATTGAAAAACTCATGGAACCGTTACTTCCGACGAGTCGACCAGGAGAGCGTAGCAACTGGAATTAGTTACCTAAATTAGCACGAGAGTACCTACGTGTGGCTGAAATATCGCGTAGTAAAGGAATAAGCTCACTTCTTCTGAATGAATCTGGGAACTACGGGAAGAGTCAATACCGACGGTCACCCATAATCTGTTTCTTTATCTTACGTCACACGTAATGCTCAATAAAGTAAATATACCGATAAGGGATCCCCAAGTGTCCGTCGTACGATTGGCATGTAATATGCGTGGAAGAAGGCAGGCACATTAAATACTTCAAGACAAATATACTGGGGCGATAAGGTTGATCTGGGTAATTAGGAACTAACCAAAATTATGCATCGGGAGTTCCCCAAGGTAGCGTAGTAGGTCCGCTTCTATTTCTTTTATACATAAACGATTTGGGTACAGTAGTTAGTAGTAACCTTGGACTTTTTGCAGACGATGCGGTGGTGTACAGGGGTATATCAAATGAAGAGGACACGAAATCACTTAGCAAGGATTTAGATGCAATTCAAGAGTGGTGCGACAAATGGCAGTTAGAACTCAACCTTAAAAAGTGTGTAGCTATCAATTTTTGGAGGAGGAATAATTCGATAGAGCGATCCTATAGAATTAATAACACGAAGATCGAAAACGTTGACACCGTAAGATATTTAGGTGTAACAATCACTAAATATTTATCGTGGGGTAGACACATCCGGGAAATATGCGGCCGAGCGAAGAGAAAGCTAGGATTTATAAAAAGAGTACTTGGGAAATGTGATGAGAAGACAAAAGAGCGATGCTACTTTTCACTAGTTAGGCCCCACCTTGAGTATGCAGCCAGTGTATGGGATCCTAATGAATTAGGTTTGATGAGAGAACTAGACAGTGTGCAGCGTAGAGCAGCTAGGTTCGTCAAAAGGTGTTACGATAGGTTGAGTAGTGTATCAGAATTAATACAAGAATTAGGGTGGGAATCATTATCAGAGCGTAGATTAAAGTTCAGATTAAATCTATTAGAGAAATTTCAATCGGATAGCTTTACTGAAGATGTTAGGCACATATTAAAAACACCAGCGTATTATGCTAGATTCGACCAGATAAATAAGATTAGAGAGATAGATTGTCGTACAGATAGATTCAAAATGGCATTTTTCCCCCGTACTATAAGAGAACAGAATAGGCAGCATAGGAAAGGGATAGGTAGTGGAAATATTCTAGAGTATTATGTAGTGCGTGATGCATGTCTTACCCCTTAAATACTTAAGACACTAACAATCAAGTTGCATGAGACATTATAGTTGCTAGTTTGCATGTTAGTAGTGCATGCCTGGTGATCTTCGCCCCCTGCCACACACCCTCGCGGTGGCTTGCAGGGTATCGTATAGATGTAGATGGAGATTAAAATGGCTTCAAGTGTATCAGAACAGCTATTACGTCCTCAAGACAGCTGATATTCTTCACGACAAAAGGAATATAAAGAGACAGAGAGAGAGTCCAGAAATCAAGAGGTACTTTTTGCACAGCTACAGATGTACAAAAACCTACCTCTTGAAGGCAAAAGAAATTAATAATCTATGATCTGGAGGTAGGGACACTCATTTTCACGAAGTTATTCAAAATTATCTCCAGCAATAAAGTTATGCATAAAAAATCATGCGTCATGACATAAGTGTATGAGGATATGAGCTCACATTATGAGGAGCCTTTAACCTCACAAAAGGTAAAAGTAGACACTTTCACCATCACTTTCCGTAATCGCGATAACAAGTTCTCTCCATAAGGAAATATTTTTCAGCATTGTGAGAAAAACGAACTCAGAGAGGTCATCATCACGATATACATATAGGAATCTGGACGGGTGGAGAAAAAAGATGGCAATTTTAATTTCAACGCATTGCTCGGGAAATTGTTATTTGTATCCATTGAGTTCCACAACAAACCCCCCATTTCATTTTTTAAATGACAAAGTCGCGCGGTATTCCATCTCGCGTGATAGTTGGTCGCCTTTGTGTGCGAAGCGCAGCCGATTGATGTTCTCTTTGTCAATAACTCGGGTATATTGAACCGCTTCCGGGCGTTTGCGACGTCGCTTGCTTCGTGCGGGTCGGCGTTCAATGCCGTGGGTGAACCCGGCGGCGGCGTGTCCAACCGATCGGAGCGTTCCGATGCTTTACCGTTCCAAGCGGACTGATTCTACGGAAATGTGGAGAAAACCGCCTTTGTTGACCGGAATTTTCAAACGCCGCTCGCGAGCTTTCGTCTTGCATTGGGTGATGAAATATTTAGTGCAGCAGCGGGCGGTCAAAAGCAGTCAATGGCAAGTGGGAGGGGGGGTCAGTTAGATTTCCCCATGAGATCCACCAATTACTCTGGCCATGCATCACCAAATGCGAGGAATGGTGCTCTCATGGTGGTGGGTGAAGGTGGTGCGGGATCTTCGCGCATCGTCCTCACATTTCCCTTTCCGCTGCCCGCTCAGTGAGTCTCGCCAATGCTACTTTTACATCTACTTCTATATAATACCCTGCAAGTCACCATAAATGTGTGGCAGAGGGTGAATCTACACCAAACATGCATTACATTGCATGCATAAAAAGGATTAGTAATTATATTCTAGTGTAAACTTCACATTTTAAAGAAAGATAAAAATAGCAATGCAAGCATGCAAAAACATACTGATATTTGGGTTAGCTTAAAGTCCTTATACCAACATGCAACTACCTGTACTATTTATTGATGCTATTTCATATATTAACAGCTTTTCATTTCTTAATTTTACGAAGAAAGAAGGAACTTTTTAATCTGTCAGTTCGGCGATCAGTTTCTCTAATTTTATGATTATGGTCCAGTCTACCGTAGTAAGTTGAGGTCGCAAAATATTTTAAACGTCATCAGTGAAAATATTGTCTTAGAATTTAGTTAAGAGGTTTAGTCTAGTGCTCCTGCTTTCCGCAAATGTGGCGATCCTCCCTTGGACTGTTATCCGTGCCGTTATTTATCTTTAAGTCTGTCATTATTTTGTTTTTTTTTTCTGCATTTTCGTCTTGTTGGAATTTTAACCGTTCCATTTTTCGATACCTATTCCTGGTTGATGTATTTTTTATTCCAGCGTGTTACACATTGTAAATCGTTTCTCCGTCGCTTTTCCGAAATGCATTTTCACCACTCTCAGATTATTTTCTTTTATAGCATGTTATTCGAATTTTTTAACCTGTTGATATACGGTGACAGTGATGAAGACAGCGTTCAAAAACGTTTTCAAGCCCTTCATAAACACTTGAATTGACACAATTCTTTTACTTTCGTCCATCCCTAGTTTCATTGCATCGCAACATCACATGGTGCATGGTTCAACTGTAATGTATGACATGGACTGTCAATCTATATGTACCCTCGGACGAAATATAGTGTTGTGCAACACTTCAACCGTGATGGGTATTCTCTGTTTCCACCTGAGGCTCAGTAGGAATTGCTCAGATCAGTGAAATCCCTTGATAATCCATCGAATGCCATTCATTAGGTAGGATACATTGATCTTGAATTCGTGTTTAATAGACTAAGTGAATTATCACTGGCATTGTGCACTTTTAGGAGGTTTCTCAGCCAATCTTTTTCCAGCTTTGTTAAGGAATTAGATTAACGCACCAGTCAGGAAACACCAAAGGTGCGAGTTCAAATTCGATTGTAGGAAGGAAATTGGATTCTAGGATTCCTGGGATGAATTGCTTGAGATAAGCTTGATAAACCATTGTCGACCCAGCACCTTGAATCTAAATCTATTTTGCACGCATACCTGAGCTCAACCTGTCAAACCTGTATTCCGAATCAAGATGGAGGGTAATGCTTAAATTCCAGGGAATGGAAGACGATCCCCCTCTACATGAGGACAGGAAACAACTGAGCTGATAACGGGATTTGAATATTTTGCCGAAATTTCCGCCGTCCTCCTTTTTTCCGGCATGAATTCGCTTTCCGTAATCGGTGTACCTGCACGTGGGCGACATGGCGAGGGTTGAAGTGAACTCATTTGATGCGCAAACAAAAGATAAAAGTCTGCCCCCATGGATGTCGCGATTAGAAAATCGGAGGACACCTCATCAGTTTCTGTATCTGCGACATTTTCTGAGCTGTGTCGATGAGCTATATGATTTGGTTATGCTGCTCCATCCTAGCGGAAACATTCGCCCTTGCCTCGAGCGTCTTAGTTCAAACATTTGGCAATCTCTCATTCATTCTCTTGTGTCTTTGGTAAGTTGTATTGAGTAGGCAGGGTATTGGGGGTGTTAAATAGCTGGTTGGCTCCAGTTAAGCGTATGGTGCTAATATCGAATACATGTTGGCTGGCGACCTACATAAAAGTAAAGTTGGAAATCCAGGAACGCCTAATTAAATGTAACTTGTTAATTTTTATCGCTGGAATACTCATTTTAATGAATCCATTCTCGACACTTTATTTTGTGAAATGAAAGCTATTTTTTCTCAAATGGTGGTATGATAAATCTTCCTGTAAAAAAAAATCCATCGAGTTCTCCAGTTCTTTTTACTTTTAAAACATTAAAAGAACCGTGTTTACGTAGTTCATGGTGTATTACCTAAAGCTTCAATAATGCCTAAAACTGAATACATTCTCTACCCGACAAATAAGCTGCCGAATATGTACCTGCACTACAGACGGGACTCACAACCACGTCCCTAAAGTTAGAATGTGGACTATTTACCGGTTCGCTCAGCAGGTTGATCAGCTGTGCATTAAGCGTGGTGGTGTTCATGACAATTAATTATACCTTCCCACTAATTGCGAATGCAATATTGTCAGTCATCCTCTTGTGTTTGGTGATTCTGTCGCGTTCCAATCATTCCAATCCAATTTCCCGCGTCTCAGACATCCTGTGCTGAGACGTCCGGCTATGCTTCTCTAGCCCGGAGTGGCAACGCAGTCGACCTTGGCATGGAGTAATAGGGTTAATTGGAAAACACGCCGGTAGCAGTGGGGCACGCACCTCATCGAGGCCCTGCGATTTATTTCACTTCTTTTTGACGTGCATAATACGCGCGTACTTTTTTATGCTGTCACCTTCGCTTACGCGCGGGTCGTTCACTCCCGTTTGCGAAAATCAGGTGAGAAGGGGAAGGAAAGTGGGCTGAAACGGGTTGCGCCTATTCCATGCAAATTCATGTTGTGCTCGGCGCGAGCCGTGCGAAATGTGGGGTTGCATGATGCTGAGAGCTGCGTGTCAAAATGCCATGAGTTCCGCCATCACCGACAATCCCTATTCACCGTTTTCAATCGTGGCTTCAGCAAGATATAAGGAGTCGGCTTTACATTGAAATACATGCGTCCATATCTTATCGGAATCCCACTGGAACAATAATCAATCATCTTTTAAGTTACTTGAGGAAATTTTGCGGCCTTTGAATTTCGTGGCACGAAATCTCTTTAATGTTCTCCATCTAGGCATTCAGTGAGAAAAACATTTGTATAAGTCGTTTATCAGCAGCAAGTGTCATTATACTGCTCCGCCTTTGCTGTTGCTTTAATTTTATACTATAGTATAATATCCTTAATTGCTGACTATTCTTTGCATATAATGACTGTACTAGATGTCATTCTGCGTAGATCAGATAATGCAATGATACTTAATAGTATACCAAGAAAGGAATTTAATTTTCCGAGGTCATCAGTATTTACTCGTAATTGGTAAATCAAACACTTTGCACTACAATATTTACTGGTTCTTTGTTTATATTCCTTATACAGTTGAGTAAGTTTTTATTAAGCTATCCCACATCTTCATTTGCTTTAAACCCATCCCGTCCTATTTTTTTAATCCAGTTAAAATTTTAACCTTCTCTCCTTTAAACACCTCCCATTTTAACTCAGCTTCGACCATTGATATCGTGATCACTTCTTCTGGTTCCGTGCTGATCCACGAACTTTGTAAAGACTTCAATAAAAGCTGTAGTAGTTTTAAAAATTGTCCAAAGCTCTGTTCCAACTTGTGTCCTTCCTACTACACTGACAAATTTTGATTATCAGGAGCATTTCGAATTCCATGGAATTACCAACTGTGCAATGGAATCATGAACAACGATATGTGTATTTTAAAATTGTCGAAAGATAACAGCGACTAAAGGAATTAAAATAAACCTGTTTGGCAAAAAATGAGGATGAGAAATTGAGAGTGACTTCTAAGTGCAGGCCAGTGAAATTCTTCAGCCTCTTTCCCTCCCGATTAGAGTTACTGCGGCTGTAAACAGTACTCCCTTTCTAAAGGCTCATGCATGTTGATCAATATTGCTTGCAACCACGGTGCAAACCCAGGACGAAATATTTGCCTCCGATTTATGTCACCCATATGAACGTTGACCATAATATTTGGAAGTCATTCCTTGAATTCCACCGTTGTATTGGGTGGCCGCAGTCCCTAGACATTCCAAGGTCCAACATTTTAGCGAGCCCAACTTTTCCGTAGTTCTCGTCGACTCCGTTTCACGAGGCTCACAATGGATTCGTCCGCATGACCGTGCTCGGTTCTTCCTACTCTTAAGTTTCCTGCATTCTGGAAGATTCCCCGGAGAACTGTTACTCTTGTGGTCTGGGAGAAGCGACAGAAAACTCATTGTGAGCCAAGATCCAGAAGTCTACATGAACTACGGATGCCGACTCTGCCGGGAGGATTTCCTTCGTATGTGGAAAAGACCACTAAACACACATGTGATTGTTGATTCATAACGATTGAGACTACTTTCTACTAAGGCCTGCCAAAGCTAAATCCTTTACCGTCAAGGATTTTCCAGAAATATCTGAAATCCAAAGAGAGGGCCAGCAAACATTATTATGAAAGGTGGTCATATGCTTGCACTGTGATATTGTTGCAGGATCTTACTGTGAGCAGCCGAATACCAATGCTAAGCTGTTGCTACACTGTTGCTACGCTGCCTCATGACTCGGTTTAGAAATCGAAGACGAGGAATTTTCTGTTTTGGAAGTTATTTTCGCAACGTTATTTGTCAGACTTGTTATCAGATTTACGTTTTCTGCGCCCATTCTAAATCTTATGCGTGGTGAAATATTTTTCTCTCTGGTGAGTCAGTTTGTTCTATGAGCCAGGAATTTCTTGGGTCGGTGCACTGTAAATGAGGAGCTATGCGTTTGTATTGCGATGTTGTATGCCAGTGCTTCTCGACCTTTTTGGCGTCACTAATCTCTTTTGTTGTTCTTCCATTACGTCGCAGAACCCCTCTTCAGTGATTTATAACGTATATACTGCAATATTTGTTTTCATATTAAAGGTTCCGTAATGGTATTAAAATATTGTCCAATGGTTTCCATAAACTATCTTCTCATGGTGGTTATAGCTTAGGGCGCAGAAATGTTTCAGGGGAAATTGGTACTTGTAAACGGAATGCTATATGGTAGGGGCATCAATCTGTAATGCCTTGCATTATTAGGGATATTTATTCGACAATACTGCACTAAACTAACTTATGAGTGTATTTCAGTGTGATGGTTCCTCTCCGTGTGTGTTAACACAAGATGGAGCTTACAGCTACCATTGCGCATTTTGATTCAATTAGACGTCTGGTTTACGATGTGCCTCATTTCAGGAATTGATCGAAAATTAAATCAAAATTAGCACTATGATAATGCGAAACGTGTAAAAAATCTGATACATGCATTCCGATCATCGATAGCATATATCTTCACCTGTGCGCAATGACGCCACTACTTACCTCAGATTATGTCCCCTTTTCAAAATTTGTCAAAGAAAGTATCCTTTGAATATCAGTGGTATAAAAGAAAGAAGTGAGATATTTTTTCATCGGTGATAGTTGAAAATCTTCTCAGCAATTATGAATGATGACGTTGACATCAATTGTTTTCAGGTATGATATTGCGTTTGCTTTCACAACCTGAAAATGATGAACGGAAATTCATAGGCTAGATATTGTATTGCCTAAATGTTACTAAATTTCCCTATCTCCCCAACTCTTTAGCAGTGTTTCCCCATTTACATTGTCTTTCATTGTTTAACTATCGAGGTATCAAGACAAATTTTCGTCTCATGAGAGCACCTCGTGTCCTCACAGGCTCAGCGAGATGGTCAGTGGAGAGAGTCTGTTCCTATTAGAGTTTCGCCTACTTCACGTGTTGTGTCTAATATTGGTTTCTGAATAAAAGTTTGCGAGAGATCTGTTGATTCGTGACATTGCCATAGTTGCTAGCAGCGAAAGGAAACAAACTGAGTCACTTCAAAGTTTCGTGGAAATAATCAGCATGAACTCCTCTCAATTTGATTTCCAATGGGAAGGTGTGTCAAGATAAACAAGAAGACTCGGCCAAAAGCTATTTTTTATGTTCTTGTCATCGTTTATGCAAAAATTCCAATGTTTCTGTGCGTCAGAAATGGAAATGTGGCGTGTTGAAAATAGGGGGTCTCATCGGGCGCGCTACTAAGGCTGTGCCTATAAAAGAGGTTACGAAGATACGGTAGCATTGCAAAAGCAACCAATATATTTTCACGGGAATAGCGCACACTGGTGTGAATATACAGTGAAAAGATGTAAGATATACCCACCTTCCCTGTTTGTTCCAAGTACTTAGGCCCATAGTGCGAGAATTTGTCGGAGGAAAGAATCATCTGCCTTAATCGACCTGACATTAAAAATAGATACTTTGTAATTCCGCAATCTATTGATATATTTCACGATCTCTTGTATGTACGTCATCATAAGGTGTGACGACGTACAACAACATCAGATATGATTATAATGTACGAAATTGAAATGTAGGGCGCTTATTACATTAGTAAATTGTGAAATTACCAAGTTACCGTCATCATGATATATGCATAGATAGCAATTGCCATAATGTTATGCTTGGTACAATAGGCTTTAATTTAGTCAAGTATTCAATCCTTCGATGTTACAAAAAGTGCGATAGCCAGTTAAGCTACCAGTCAGCTATCCACTTTCTTGTGGATTTCTTAAGTCTATAAAGGAGCTAACTATCACGAAAAATTGTCAACAGTTATGCCACATTGAATACTCAGATGTTTATCACAAATTCATGAGGCCGCAAACTGGGCAAGTTGAACACTGGCAGGGGCACTAATGTATGCGTGAGTGCAATAATTTCAGAGGAAGAAGAGACGGATGATTTTTTTCCATGGAAGTTATATAAAAATGTTTGTACTTCAACAGGAAACATTTCAGAATAATACAACTAATGATATATTTGACTGTATATGCCATTATGGAAATCACACAAGAAATTTATACTGCATTGTTACCTTAATTAAAGCATATTATGACTTCATAAGACAAACAATTTCATGGTTACCATTGATAGTTTCCGGCGCGGAATTCGAAATTAAGGTGAAAGTTATATTGAATGTGCTTTTTTGTATCTTCAAGGCGGCGTGGCACCGTGTTATTTCTCAGTAGTCATTATAATAACTATGATATAGTATGACAACTATGTTAGCGTAACCAGTCAATTAAATGAATTAAAATAGGAATCGGTATCAGATCGTCGGTTGAAATTTAGACTTACTCTCTTAAATAAATTCCAAGATATTTTCCCTGATGACGTTAAAATATTTTGCGGATTCCCGCTTACTATAGTAGTCTGGACCATAATCTCAAAAATAGAGAAATTGATTGCGGAACTGACGGATTCAAAATGTACTTTTTTCCTCGTACAAGCAGGGATGTGAATAGTTGTAAAAATATCCAATAGCATAAATTATAGTGTATCAATGGATAGCATTGATAGTTTCTTTGCTATTTAAAAGCTGAAGTTTAGACTATTAAATTATTACTAATCCCTTTTTTTATACATAATATGTGGTGTATGCTTGGTGTGGATTCACCCCCTGCCACACACCTTTTGGTGGCTTGCTGGGTATTATGTAAATGTAGATGTATAATAATATGCTATTTACTGTTTTATATGTTGAAGAAAATCTGTTCATGTCTGATCGAATTATAACGAAATTGATCTCATATGCCATAAAGTTACGTGTACAAAAAAGGGTCGACCAAAAAAGTGAAAATGGTAAAATGCATTTTTTATGATTTTCCCATAGCTATCACTAATAATAATAACACGTATATTAAGTAGCTCGCAAATCTGTTCTTAGACAAAAATCGCTCCAGCCACCTCAAGGTTAATCTCGGCCAGTAAGAACATAATTGAATAAGAGCATTGGACCAAGGATAAATATAATAAGAGGGGATCACAAAAGAGCAGATTTTCCACAGAAAAATTGTATACATTCTGGCAAGTAAACTATGAAGTAGACCCTTATTTGAGAATGCATACTCCTGAGGGTGTCAATGTGCTTTTTACATGCCCATCAAATGTCAAGTATTCTCAGTTATTCATAAATATAGGTATGATGAGTTTCATCTACCCTTTCCAAAAATGGCAACGTCATATGAGAAGTATGCCATTACAAACGTGGCACTGAATGTGAAATGCTTGTAAATTGTTAATTAAGGATGATTTTAAAATGGGGACAGAACAATAAATTAATTGGTACTCTAAAACAAATATTGAAGCTACAAGTTCTGCCGAATAACTCCATGAATGATGAGGCACGTGTTTGTATGCTCTAAGATTTTCTGCGTCTTTGACGTGTATCAGGGCTACATCGAGTATCTGCCTTACTTAAGCCATCGACTCCAGGGCACATCCTGTTTTCATCTGAAATCCGGTAGCTGATATTATTTGGTGAACAAAAGATTGTTAACGGGCTTAGCGAATACTGTCCCTTCCTAACAAGTAGCGACTGCCCTGATTACTTTCTCTTGCCGTTATGAATGATCGGCGGTGTTTATCTTATGGAGATCTTTTTATGAAATGGCAACTTGATATTTCTACTGAAATTAGTTTTTTTTTCTTTGAAACGTAAAACAAATATTTCCCCATGTCTATTTCCTGCAATTATGAGTGAACCGATTTCAGAAAATTAGTTTTTAAAGTAAAATTGTTTTACAGTCGTAATGCGCATTGTTTATCTCGGCGATCCTGCTCACTCTGTAATGTTTACTTCCGTGAAAGCTTGAAACGTCGGTTGTACTTACTACTTACAGGTAGAATTAACAAGGATTTAACGCGGCCTAGCATGTCTCAGTGGATATGAAAGCGAACCCGGGCAATTATTTTTGGGCCTGGTAATGTTGTAATGGATGTAGCTTCGATATTCTCGGTATGAAATATATGTTCACCAATTTTGTTATGAATAGGATATGCTTTCTCTGATGATACTGTTTAACATTGGACAGAATATGATTATTCAGCGACATGGGCCTCCCTCGTCGTAATCTCAAGGAAGTGAATAAGCAATTCACATGCAGAAGCTATTTATGTTCCCCGGTAGTTCGTAACAGTCTCAAGCAGTTTTGCTTTTTCTGCTAACGAGGAGAACTGTAGACTACACCCTGCTTTTATGGTGTTTTGGCTGGGGTTCGAATCTGCAATACTTGGGAGTTGAAATTCTAAAATCCCCCGTACCTAGCGTAGACATTCGCATTGAGTAACCGCCAGTTTTTTCCGAGAAAATACATATTTTGCAAGTCTACAGCGTCATCCTTGCTTATAAGTTTGTTTTTCGACTTATGGACTTCGAATTTCATCGCAACATGTTGAAATACTGGTGTTATTTAAAAAGTTACTCTCCCAACCCAGTAAATTTGAGTGACCGTTACTTTAATATACTGACCCGTGCCCAGAGTGATTAAAACTTTAGAACTGTTGGTTCGGCTCAGACATCAATTTTGACGATTCGATTTCTTTGCTTAAATATGAGAACTATTTACCGTTTGGAATTATTTCAGAATTTGGTGCCACACAAACACGTTCTACCGTTGCTCTCATGGAAGCAATTAGTGGACAAGAATAATTTTGTTGTTCTCAAGAGCAGGTCAGGTGCCAGTCAACTTGTGTTCGTATCTGAAGGTATATCCCATGACGTAATTTCGCCTTCGGGTGCGGGAGGCAGAATTTTCGTCTGGTTCGGGTGACTTGAAGGTGCATTTTTCTGAGGCAACCGATGGGGAAAAGAGAGGATTTGGCGGAATGATGGGTCTAGGTTTCCCCGTGAAAACAGCAGCAACCGTGCTGGTCACAATGTATCTGCGTAGTCTTTCGAACTCTCATCCTCCTGGGATCTACTTATACCATAAACCTCTCACCCTCCACCCTCTGGACGTGGGATTTTTGGTAGTTCACTTCCGTTTTCGCAGTCAGTGCATTGGCCCCACACAGCTCGGTATTCACGATTCGCGAGGCCTGCCGGGTAAAATGGCACGCATTATCTCTCTCTATTGATGTCTTGATGACTCTGTCGTTCGGTTGAATACGAGTGATTGTGGGATGTACCCGTTCTCTGACGCTGAAGGGCGAACTTTCGGTGTCAATACCCGGCATTCGCACTGCGTACGTGCACTAATCTTTGCACTATCACTAAATAAGAGATTACTGGTAGTACAATGCGGAACAGGGCCTACGAAGTTAACATTTATTCAACATGCGGGGGGAAAATCCGCATTACCTATCACAATGGTACCTGAATTCAATCCTTTCAGGCGTAACCTTGTGGAAGTGCATTATGAATAATGACAAAAGAAACTATGTTTTAATCCACAGAGTTTTTTTTAAGCCCTTTAAAAAAACGCTTTGGATTAAAACATAGTTTCTTTTGTCATTATTCACAATGGTACCTGGTGATTAATATGTTTACTTAAAACCCTGGTAATTAGTATGTTTACTTATATTATGTGCAATAGGGTAGTTTTCTTAGTCCCAGTTAACTAGACAATTAAATGTTATGTTGAAGTTCATCTGAAAAAGTTCAGAAATGGCGGGAATGCTCACTGCGCATTGCGCAGCCTTGTTCCTGACGTAACAGGTACAAACAGTTTAGGTTGCAAGGTATAGAAACTATTATTCTCATTGTATTTCAGGGCCCCTAAACTCTAGTAAATATGTATCAATAATCGCCTATGAAAATGACCAAAGCTCGGAAAGTCTCCGTTAAACAGGTATTAACAGTCGTTTTTCAGGCTCCTACGATTACTGCTCGTGAAGTCCACTGCTACGGTGAAGCATGGCGTAAACCTGGCCCGACTATGGGCTTAGTGCACTTCAGCTTAGTAAAATAAATACTGACTCTTTTAAAATAAACTAACTGAATAAGTAATTTTAAATTAAAGAAAGTAAGTCATTATAAATTACCTGAATAAATGTTCCTCAGATACTTGTTAATAAGCTTTCACGGAGAGCACCGTCTTCTTAGAAGCATCAGCAGCACCTCCTACTACTAGCGGCTGGGAGAGGAAATTGTTGTACCTTTGACGTCACACATAATTGACCGGCAAGCAATAATTCGTCCTCGAGTTTTCGCACCGTTAAAAAGGTTCCCTTTTTAATTGATGAGGAAAAATACTTAGCGTAATTTTCAAATCGGACGGTTAAGCAACGTGCTCTTTTGATCATGACAATAAAGAATAGGAAACAACCGGATTTTATTATCTAATGATGGGAAGGTTTCTATGAAGCTATATTAGTTACATTTTGTTATTATGACCGCTCTTTGTGTGAGGGAAGGACATTTATTTGAATTTAACTGTTCATGAGTATAATAATAAAATAAATAATGCAATTTACCCCCTAATAAAACTTAAAATACGACGAAGAATTAATTATATAAACATAATCATCAGCATAATGTATATGATGGTGATGTACGTATCTATATTAAAACGTAGATCGTAGTTAAATTTTTACTGGTGGAAAGTCGCGGTTTTTTAATTTGAGAATTACGTCCAAATTCCGCACAATATTGCCGTAAACCTCCGAGTTTGTTTCTCTGGTCTTAACTGTGTAATCTATTCTGCTAACATAACGTGGAATCTAAAATATCCTCTTAATGTCGCAGGAAAACTCACCAGCCCAGTACAAATACAAAAGCTCTTTCCGCACGCTCGATTCAAGTGATACAAGCAACTGGCCTCATCGACAACTACGAATTGTGTCAGTGTTTTTTTTAAGAACTACTCTCCAAAATATTTAATAGGTGGCCCCTGCGATGCTCAATAATCTCTCTGCGGGTCGTGTGTTCCGAAAAAAATTAATCGAGTTGCTCAGAGTTAGTGATGTGAGATTTGGCAGTCTTGCCCTGTAGTGAAAATCCCTGTAAATCTTCTATGGTAAATTCCCAAATAATTATTCCTCCTTCCAAACTCATCGCGGTAACTGTGTATTCTTGTTGAATTTTATGACTCAGCACAATCCATCGTCGTTTTTATGTGCTATTGCGTGAAAGCATTTCTCAACAAGTTGTGTGTCTACGTTTAAGTCTGTTGAGGAATTGAAAGTCGTTAAAGCTTTCACCTTAAATAATAAAATTTTCTTAAAATACAGTGAATTTTTCAATGTTCCCAAAATTTCCTAGGTTATGTCGTGGGTCTTTTTTCTCTCTCACAAGTAAAATAAAATATTCACTTCCATTGATCATCGAAAATGAAACCTGTTTTCAACTCGAAGGTTTGCCTGGCTGGTGGCGGTGGACCTCATCTAGCACTAAGCCTAAGCATGTGAAATTTATTCATCAGTCCAGGGTGCAGTGTCTTTCTCTCTGCTTCCTGTTGTTTCTCAGAAACATATGCCACCCATTGTATCGCACAGCTTGGCTTTAGCTGACGCACTCAGAGGGAACTCCAGGAATCGTATCTGGGACCTTCGGTTCGTGCTCCACTCACAGGGTTGTCACGCCGTCAATTATCGAAAGCTTTCTTGAATTTTTACCTTTGCAATATTACTTGATAGTTGTTGCTACGCTTCATTAATGTATTTATTTTAATTCACTGTACTGAATTTGAACATGGTATTCGTGTATATGATCATGGTTTAATTCAAATTTTGTATGTTTTTAGATATGTTTTTATCTGTGGCACATCTTCAGATTTTCTTGGTGTTTTAATTTTCTGTTGCTATTTTTATTACTGCTATCAAAGATGTGTTTGTACGCAATTTTAATTCGTATTTTTATGCAATTTGTATTTACTTTTATTTTTTTCCAGAATACCGAACCAGTGGAGAAAGAGTTACCTACTTGCTTACCAATGGAAACCAAATTAGACGTACGTATTATGCATCAAATTTTATTCTTCGGCAATCTTTTATTTTATTTTTACCCTATACAATTAAAATTAATCTGTTTTGAGTGGTCTGTATACATATATCGCTTAATGATCAAACAATTTTAATATTTCCCGTGGCTGGTCAAACGTATTGATATGCCTATAAACTATTTATACACTACTGCACAGGTAGATCATCGCATTCACTTGCATACTAGGATATTGTTAATTGGGTAATCAAAATTAAGAGCAGTCAAATCGATGTGATGATGAAAGCATCACATCAAAGCAACTAAGGTAAATTACCACCTTTTGTTGTTTCGGGTTAACTTTGGTATTTGATTTTAATGAAACTTGACATTCCTTTGATTTATTCTAAAAGGGCAACACGTTGACGCCTTCGTGCATCAGCGGCGTACGTGGGCTAAAAGTAAACGCTAATGTATCGTCCGTTATTCAATTTCCGTACGAATGATCATTTTGTATTAAAATGTAATGCAATGTGGGTGTTGCAGTATTATCCCGTGTAAATATCGTTGTGTGGAGCACTGTTTGGACTATGCATTTGTTTAAATATTTTTCTAAATTCCCGCCTTCTCCATTCATGCCCCTCCTAAACATTTCGTTCGGTTGTTTTTCTCTTCGTATTTTTTAGTAATTAACGCATACATTTAGCTGATGTTGCTTTATTTTAGTCACCCTTGCCAAGTTTAGGCAAACTAGGCAATAGTTTAGCCTATTATCCTTTACTCATCAATTATCAAGGGTAGAAGCCGTTAGTTTTAAGTATCAACTCTACTTTACCCACGATAATGGGTACAACAAAATTAATAGAAAAGAGAAGTGAATGACAGCGATTTTTCCTTGGAAGGGTAACTTTTCCATTATCATTAATGATTCCTTGAGAGTACGAAGAAATGAACATATTGAAACGTTATGACGTACGAAAATTTTAATAACATATATGGAACATCCTTTCGCAAGAAATCGTGTGATATTAAGAGATTACTGTGGTCTTTCCTCGTGCCAGACCCATGACGTCCTTGAGGGGGAAAAATTCAAATACGAACTTTACTATCGTGCACTGTCCCCCGTTATTTACGCACTAAGCGTTGAAAACGTTTCCAACCAGTCAGCACTTGTTAAATGTCACCAATGTAACGTGGATGCCGCGTCATTCGTGCGCGAAAGATTTCTACACCTCAGCTCACAATACGCCGACTAGAATGCTATCGATCTCCTTATAGGAAATTGGATGGGCTCTATGGTGTCGTTCTCGCCTCCGTTGTCCCGGTGAATGCGATAGGAGTCCTAAAAGTCGGTTCTTCGAATGGGAACTCGTTCGAAAAATGGGACACTTGATGCACATCCAGAGCGTTTGCTTAAGGATTCAGGGGGGGCTTTGTTGATGGGGTGGGGTGCAAGCCGCTCAGACGACCCTCGGGGTGGTATACTTGCTTGCTGGTGGCTGGCTGTACTCGCCGCGGAGGTGAGCAAGCAACGAACTCGTTCGCTGGTCGTACAATAAATAGCGAAACCTTGGTCCAAGTTCACTCCCTCCTCTCCACGGCCACTTTCACTGCTTGGGTGCCCTGGGGCTTGAAAGGCTGTCGACGAGCGGTATGAGGGCAGAGTGGGTCGTGGCAGGCAGGATGGCCGAGGGAGGGGAGATACATGCGTGTTACGAAACGCGGAGCACGAGGCCATCTCGGCCATGCATGCCATGCAGGAGACACGCAAGCCCCGTTCCTCACACCCTGCAGGGCTTATTAAACCGAGCGGCCGCGGGCACCGACGGAGCTCCGAATAATTCCCGCATCTGCGTCGAGTGTGCCTGTGTATTACAAGCGCCCAATCGAACGCGGGGTTTTTAAAGACCGACGATTGTGCCGATCACGTCGCCGCGGCGTGTGTTTCCGTGCGTTATCGTGTCTTTGTGCCTTTTCATTCTCGTTGGAGTGGTCTCAAGGTGAATGCCGACGGAAAAATATCATTGTAAATCTCGGTTAAATGGAAATTTGAAAGAACTGATTCTTTCCGGTAATTAGCGGTTTTTCCTAGGTCAAATTATTCAAGAACGCCACCTGGCTGTCGCGTGCTTTCACGGAGTTGATTATTAATGCTAATTATTAGATCATTTCTTCTTTTATCTTTCTATTTCTAATATTAATTAATCGTTGGTGTTGTGATATTGGATGTTGATCGGGTCGTCGTAAGAAATAGTGTGTTTGTAGCTCGTGGTTAGTAGACTTGGGTTTTAGATACTCTAACGGTTAAGGTTATTTCGCGTCAAGCTTAAGATATGACAAACAACATCATTCCCTAAGCGGAAAATGAACCTGCCACTTGGTTTACTAGGCCTGCGCAATAACGACCCTGTTACCGCGGCCGACTTGGAGCTTATTTATATTAAAAACCAAACTTGTGTTCAGCGCGAAGGTTGGTCTTTTTATAGGTGAGGGTAGAGCTCGCACCGTACCAAGCCATTGGCGTGTGAAATTCACACATTCAGGGTAGGGGGGCCAGTTCCTTTCCCTGGGCCACCTGCGAGTTCCCACAAGTTCAGACACAGAAAATCGAATCGCAGACTCATCTACATCTACATAATACCCTGCAAGCCACCATAAAGGTGTGTGGCAGGGGGTGAACTCTCACCAAACATGAACTACATATCATGCTTAAAAAAGGATTAGTACTTGTATAGGTACTGTTCAAAACTACGCTATTTAAAAAAGATAAAAATAGCAAAACATACATGCAAAAACATGCCGTTAGTTGGGTTAGCTATAAGTCCTTATACCAACATGCAGCTAACAATGTTACCCATTGCTACACTCGTACTGGATATATTTACCGTTATGCATATCCCTAATAGTACGAGGAAAAAAACTCGGAAACTCAGGGTGTCCAGAAAGGCTTCTGCCCGGGATTTGGACCCGGACCCTCTGCTCAGCGCCCTACCCACTAGGGCACCAGGGCCCCCTTATTTATAATAGTGGTTCATCTACATCTACACGATACCCTGCGATCCACCGCGAGGGTGTGTGGCAGGGGGTGAAGATCACCAAGCATGCACTACCGACATACAAACATGCAACTATAGGGTCTCATGCAACGAGAATGTTAGTATCTATAGTATATCAGGGATTAATTCATGCATCATGCACTACATCTACAGCTCTGGAATACGTGTGGTTGACAAAAGTAATGTGTTCACATGGTGTTGGAAAATAATATCCTCACGTGCCAAAAACATTACGAAGGACGAGGTGTAACGTTTATTTGTTCCCATATTTATTCGCGTGTTTTCTGGGAAAAGCATTTTTGCTGTGTTCAGCGTGCGAGTTAAGTAAGCGCGGAGCGCATGTAAGAGCCTTACCCCACAGGAAAACGTTCAGATTCGGCTATTCAGAGCGTGGCTGCTTCCAGAGGTGCAGCGGCATTTCCCCGCTCATCCATCGTTTTCAAATGCACCAACGGCCATGACGAAATGTTTCGCGAAAGTGAAATCTTATCCACGCGAATTCCAGACGAGATAATTTGAAAGATGCCTCAATGGCGTGATTTTAACTCGGCGGAGGAATGCGGTGGGGCTGGGGGAGGGGAGTGAAAACGGCACTTCAAGCGTGGTCAGCAGGCGATCGTAATTATCTCTTCCCCCCCACCCACCATTCCAAGCCCTCCACATAATATTATTCTCTCATCGCTTAGCTGATCGCGACGCAACTCCAATTTTCAACACCGGCATTTTATCGCCGCAGGAATGGCTCGCGCTTTCTGAAACGCGGAGATGACTCGCGGCTCTGGTCCGACCG
Source organism: Platycnemis pennipes (assembly GCA_933228895.1). Lineage (NCBI taxonomy): Eukaryota > Metazoa > Arthropoda > Insecta > Odonata > Platycnemididae > Platycnemis > Platycnemis pennipes. The sequence continues at coordinate 84,434,453 of OW121846.1, forward strand.
TCCTTGGGGCCCCATTTCGCAGGCGGTCCCGAAAACCCCATCTTCTCACCCGTCTCGCGTGGCGCGTCCCTCGCCAGAGTTGCACCCATTCCTCCGACCGCGTTTCTTTTCGCGAGTGTGGAAACCGCCCCCGCGCGATAAAAAGAGTCGCCTCGCTGTCATCTAGAGCTACGCAATGGCCTGCGAGTCACCGCGAGGGTGTGTGGCAGGGGACAAGATCACCAAACATGCACTACTTTTATCTAACTTAGAGCTACAACGCTACTACTTCGTAGAGACATTTTGGATATTAGAGTCACGTTCAACACGATTTGAACCCGGACCCTCCGCTCAGCGCTCTACCCACTAGGGCACCACGACCCCCTTATTTATATATGTGGTTGACAAAAGTAATGTGTTCACATGATGTGGGAAAATAATATCCTCACGTTCCAAAAACATTACGAAGGACGAGGTGTATCGTTTATTTGTTCGCGTGTTTTCTGGGAAAAGCATTTTTGCTGTGCTCAGCGTGCGGGTTAAGTAAGTGGGTTGGTGAATGGTATCTACATAGTATGGTTGTGACTGCTGGTTAGAAAGGAATTTCTCTCAATATACTTATCATTATCTCCCTAGCATGCATGGTTTACTAATTTGCATACATCATGCACTATAGACTACTCTAGCAATAATTCATGCTGTACTTACTACATATTATCTATTCTTATGGTACGCGGGAAAAACGACATTTCAAATCTATCGGTACGGCAACATAACTCTCTAATCGTATTTATCTGATCAAATAATTCATAATATGCAGGGGATCTTAGAATGCCTAATTTATTCAGCATACATCCGTTTTGAGTTTTTGCTGATAATTGTAAAATCTGCGTTTTGCCTTCTTCCCTTATGCTGCAGCTACTGCCCTCCCCTGGAGGATGAAGGGGGTTCGGGGTGTTGTGGGGAGATGGTAAGGGGGGGTGGGGGGGGGGAGGTCGTGCCCAATACGCCCCGACTCGCAAGTCTGCGTATTCTTATGGAGTGTCGGGGGAGGCAATGGTGGCGACCCCGTTCGGCGGGGTGGTATGCGAGGGCAGCCTGAATGCGTGTCACGCGCGCGAGAACCACGCCCCGGGTGTGCCGTCGACGCTACCGCGATTTCCCGGCGTCGAGCATCCTCCTCGTTTCTCCATTAGCACGTCCTGCGGTCCCAGTAGTGAGGTACCTCGAGTGTTTAACCGCAGGTGGGGAGGGGGGAGAGTGTTCTGGCAATTACTCTTGCTGAGTGCGTCCCGTAATTGGGTATCACAATGAGTCGTATTTCCTAGGGGGACTTGCCAGTTGAAAACGTAAATGGAAATATTTACGTTTGGTGGAACTCATTTTTATTTAACTGTTGATCGGGTTGGCGTAATCTAATTGTGATGAGAAGAAGCGTCAGGCAAATTTATTTTTGCATCCGCAAGCGTGAACATAAACGCCGAAAGGAATCTCAGAAACTGTAACTTATAATCCTTTCCTTTCCTATTTTTTGCTGTGATAAACATTTTATGGGTATCACTGTGCACGATCAATATTATGGATCAGATGGAGGGGATGTAATAACATGATTATGAATGTGACAGTTTTATGCCTCGGAGTTGGAGGATTTGAGACGAATGCGGATGCATTGCTATACATCACCTGATTCTCATCGTATTTGTCTTGAAGTGTAAGGTTTATAGCCGATCGTGAGGAATCTGCCAATTACCTTTGTCGCACGGAGTAAATTGTGTGGCAATTCGCAGCGGATTACTTGCAAAATGCATACCTCATCGATAATCTTTAATTCTCGTATCCCATTACAAGCGCCAGCTGTACCGTTCAAGATACCTTGCGCAATCCTATTATTTAGCTTCAATGAAGATGATTAGCGTTGTTTGGAATGTCTGCCGTGAAAACCGATTGAGGCACTGCGCTTAACGTTCTCCGACCTTATTGTATTTTTTCTCGAAAACAGATGGATTATTTTGCTAGAAACGTCTGATATGCATTTTTCCCCCACAAAATATTACATTATTTGTCTGCGATCAGTAAGGGACGGAGATGCTGTATGTATTTAGATTTGCTCATCCTCTGTATTATATTTTATTTGGTAATTCACAATACTTCTGGGGTTAAATTTCGTTACCGACTGTCTCAGAAGGCTAATAAAAGGTATGACAAGGTAAACTGAAAACATTTGCAATGAGGGGAGAGAGTTGTCCAATAAAATACTTATCAAATCATCCAATACTTGGCAGTATTATATCTGTCGCTTAAATTTACGGTACATCTCACGTTTCAACGACAATGAATTGCTTTTAGAGTCATGAACGTAGGATTAGAGAATGATTCAAATGCGTATTTGATATGGCGAATGAGTTTTACAATTCCCTAAATGCCCGACATGTAGTGAAGCTGTGTATCAAAGTTCTAGTGTAACAAAATTGAATTTCCTCAATTCTAGAATTACTATTCTGAACAAAGACCCTCGCTAAATGTTTTTTTAATTATTCATTTATGAAGTCACATTCGAGATTGGACCTGTTAGGAAGAGGCTATATCTATACGATGAAGAAAAGGGAACCTTCAAAGAAATCTAAAATAGCCAGTATAGTCAGGTTCAACCTATAGGTCTCACAGCAAAGGTACTATATTGTCAATAATTATGATTACTGTGCATTATAGTTATTTTTGTCTAAGATTACGGGATAATAACTATATCGTGTACCTTATCAATTGCCGAAGTGAAACACTTACGACCTTTAAGAAACTCTTGAGTGATCAATAATTTTGACCTTGTGCCAACAAGACCGCGTAATCCTCGGGTTTGTTTTATTGAGGGGTTTGGAACCTTCGGAATGTCACACCTCACGTTCTTAGCGTCAAAAGTCGCGTTCCGCACGTATACGATCATTGGTTTGCGCGGCCTTGAATGGGGATCGTTAGTGTATCATTTATTCTTATTTTCACTCGGGTATGAGGACCTGACATACAGCGATGACAAAATTGGTGGTGTGTACTTGATCAAGAAATAGTGGATTGTTTCACGCCGTATTGATTTCGAATTCTGTTTCAGGGTGTATATTATTGTCCTCCTTGGTCAACAATGCCCTAAAATATTTAAGTTGTGCGTATTGAATCCTGACTGCTAGAGTCCTGAAAAAGGGAAGATTGTAGCTTTCCTCAACGAGAGTCAATGTGGTTTAAGATGAATGAAATGCAGTCAAAGGTATATAAGATCTCTCTTAATTTAATTTCGAGCTATTCAGTTTAAGCCTCTGTTCTTTTTATTTCTCACTCTCGAGTTTTCTCTATAATATAAACCAATGAATAAGTTGCTTGGAAAAACAAGTGACTCATGTCGTTTATTAGTCTAATATTTACTAGCTTCCGACAAGCCATGATTAACCATGTGCCAAAATATTAAATTTGTGTGAAAACTTTATCAGTGATGGCGGTGTCTTAAAGATCTTCTTTACAATTGGACAAATATTCGATATTTGATCACTTCATATGATTTCAATTCTGTATAAATACTGGTCCACTTGATTGAGTTTTGTGCGCATGTAGAAGTTTGATTACAACTTAAATACTTTTTACCTAGGTTTCATTTTTCTGACTCCCGTCAAATTATCGATCTAATCATATGAGATTAGGTTTCCGCCGGCGTATCACCACGATGGTTGAATCAGGCACGAGTGGAGCACTGGGGGAGTATTGTGTAGAGAGCCACCTCAGTCCCCTTAGCACCAGTCATTCGTCAATAATTTGAGCGTCAAGAATTATTCAGGAAATCTGGCGGGCGCCGGGATGAGCGCGTGCTGGAGTGGGGAGGTGGGGGAAAGGAGAACACGGCCGAACCGCAACGCTTCACCTTGGGAAGTATGTCGAAACTATTTTGGATCGCCCGACGTCCCGCGAGCGTTTTCTCGTATCGGTCCCGAGTTTGTTGGACGCGAGCCGCGCTCACTCGAGGAGTCATCACGTTGCCAGCGTCCCAAGATGCACCGCTCCACACCTCGTGACACGGACGATCCCGGCAGCGGTCCAAGTTACCGAAACGAAGGCAGGCGGGCGGCGTAATCGTTGGCCGTCTGCAGGGGTGGGGGGGGCGGGGGAGGAGGGGGGTCCGCGGCCTTCCCCTCCTCCCGTCTCGCCTCTCCTCAAACACTTTTGCATTCCGTCTCCTGCCTCCCCCTCCCTACTTCGCTCGCCCCCCCCCACCCCCAATCCTCCGCCACCCCCCCTTGCCGTCACTCCCGCCCCCGTCGGGAAATACTAACACGTCATCCTCCCCCCGCGAAAGGGAATTGGAAAAGAGCGCAACGGGACACCCGCGTTTTCTTCTTTTTTTGTTTTCTTTTTCGGGAGAAAATCCCGTAGGCCATACTAAAGCGGTCCCGTGCATTATGGGCAAAGAGGTGGATAGAGAGGAGTGGTAAGAGTGTGGGGGGGTGGGTGGGCGAGGGTCGGAGTGAGCCTGACGACACGCGGCAGGGTTCCAAGTCGCCAAAACAGTGTGGAAACTTGGGAGTGAAAGGACGGGGGTTGTGCCACGGGTGGGGTGAAAATGAGGGCGATCCGTCGGGTAGTACTGGCGGTAAAATCGAAACGGGCTGTGCTTTGTAATCTGGAAGATTTTTGCATCATTCACGTCAAGGCCATGCATTCGGATGTGTAATAGATTGAGTGACAAGTGGCTGGAGAGGAGATCATATTTTACTCCTCTTCTAGAATCTGAAACCGTACTTGTCAGTACACTCACCCGAAATTACTATAGCAAATCATGCTTGATATTTCTAAAAAAATTGTTCTCGGAATTATCATCCAAGAAAAACAGACGAATTACTTTTGATGAATGTGTTGAAATGCCTAGCGCCTGTCAATCGATCCCTTTGTGTCATTATGATGAGCATTTCGTAGTAGAGAATGGCGATTCATGCTTATCCATAGAAAAATGATTTTAGTGACATAGTTTTATGATTTCCTGAAAGTTTTTATTGCTAATGACGTGAAGGGAATCATGAAATTCTCATACTACCTTATCCTATGGTTTTATCAGTTTCATTTTGTCCTTCGGTAATGCCCTGTGTTGTTTTTATTCCTATTCCCTAGAAAGCGTTTGTCGTAAAAAGAGAATTAAGTTTTTAAGGTGATCCAAATGGTGAGGTAATATCGCACAGTCTAACTATTATTACTAACTCAAAACTAAGTATTATTTTGAGACAAACGCAAAATTTATTCCTTATTCGGGGTTCTAACCCGCAGCACATGAGTTGGAAAGCCAGATCTGGCTGCCCTGGCCGTCAACAAATTACTCTCACCCAAGACATTTTCGTTGAAGTTTTCCCGAGTCTCGGGGAATGAAAGAATATGATGCTTAGAGATCAAAATGGATGAAGCAATCGTGATATTGCTCTTATAACTGATCGTGAAATTATGTCCCCACTTGCTGAGGGCATTTAGAAGAAAGTCGTCACGGGGTGCCTGTTATAGAGCATCAGCAATTTCTGAGAATGATTCATTTTCACTAGCGTTAGATACCGAAACCGAGCATCGTTCCCTTTTGCTCTTTTAAGGATCCAGGAAAGGCTCACTCTCGAGATCCTAATCATATCTAGGCTCAAGTATCCATTTGTTTCCCCGGATCGACAGCATGTTGGTTATTATGCGCAGTTTGCATGCTTCCCACTGATTTATGCGGAGAAATAGATGGAATGGGTACCAGAGTAACCGCAGAATGAGAACGTGCGGAATCACAAGGGCAGATTGGCTGGATTCCTGTGGCTACGTCGCTGTGCATTGCTGGATGGCAAGCCGGCACTGTCAGAGAGGAATTTGCATTACCAGCGTTGTTCGGTGATGTCTCATGATTTTAGATCAATACCAAAGTGTACTTTCTGCGCTGAATCTCTCATATCTCGTTATGAGAAAATGATAAATACAGAGGAGGGTGGATTTCTAACTACAAGACTTCCATGTCATCATCATCATCATGGGTCAACAATCCTAGGATTGGTTTGACGCAGCCCTCCACTCGATTCTTCTATCAGCCAACCTCTTCATAATAACGTAGTTCCTCTCTTTCACGTCCTTTACGACCTGTTCTATGTAACTCATACGAGGCCTGCCTTTTCTATTCATCCTGTTCACTTTTCCTTCGACGATTGCCTTCATCAGGCCATCGTGTCTTAAGATATGACCGATTAGGTTGTCCCGCCTTCTTTTTATAGTTTTCATCAGACCTCTTTTCTCCCACTCTTCTTAGGACTTCTTCATTTGTCACTCGGTCGATCCATTTTATCTTCATCATTCTTCGGTAGCACCACATTTCGAATGCTTCCACCCTTTTCTTCTACGCTGACTTCTATGTCATACAATGGAATTGCAAGCGGCGTTCTTGGTTTTGTCACCATACTTAGGTATGCTTAAGAAGCCTTTCTTTGTCACTGTGCTTATATTACATAGCCTTTGCTGTACTATCAGCACGGAAATGGTAATTTTTCAATACTGACCTCTGTTCTCTGATAACTAATTGAAAAAGAATAAGGTGATGCCCCTACCGTCGCTGCCGCATGGAATTTGCTAATAGGTCGCAAGATTAGTTCTCATACTTGAGTTATTTTTATATTATCTTTTGATCAGACAAATTCTTTGATAATCCCACATTTTTTGAATGCGGGGAAGATTTCTGGTACGATAACATAATACAAAGTTTAACTGAAAGTAACTACAATGTAAATAAATAATATTCTATCGCTCGTGTTTCGAAAAAAGCTGGAATTAACTGTCACGCGGAACCATTACGTGAACGGAGCAGTTTTTTAGGTCTCTTAGTTCAGCTCTAGACCGAATCATGGGATGGCGGTGTTGGGTTTCAAGCCCGGGTAATAGCTCAGGAGACTGCACAACTGAAATCCCATCAGTATGATTTTCAATATACCATAACTTATGACAAATGGGAATTCCACGATGGTACAGAGAGAGGAAGCATACCTGTATTGTGTAAATCCCCCCCCCCCACGCTTTGTGGTCGTGTCGCGAGTCAGGTTGCTCTCTACTCCTACCATTTAAACCCAAGCTCGTTAGTTCATGGAATTGTTGCATATCAGTCACCCTGACAGTTGAACATAGTGCGCCTGTATTGTGCTGATGTTCATTATGGTTGAATACGCTCGTCGACCTTGGACCTGGGTCGTTTGACCAGACGCAGTCAAAATTACCCCCAGCCATGGCAGAAGTTGGCTGGCGATCTTTCAATCTTGGATTCGAACCCAGTCCTTCTCACCCGCGTGTCGGTGGGCCTCATCGAGGCGGGTGCAGGTGTGGCGGCCATTGAGGCCGCGGGATGGGTACGTCGGGGCTACGTGCCGGCGAGAGAGAGAGAGGGGAGGCTGGCGGACCCCCACTTAGAAGAGCGCGGCTGCCGATCTGGAAATAGAATGAATATTCTCTGACGGTGTGTCGGCTTGTGAGCGGGGTGGCACCTCTCCACGGGTCCTGGTTGCGCATCGGCGGGATGCCAGGGGGGGTGAGAAGGAGGGGGTGCCTGACCTCCTGGCCTTCTCCCACTACTCTTCCTCCCCCCGCTCCTCAAAATGCCCAAGGCTTACTCCCCCTTCATCCCCCTGGCTCTTGTATCGTTTCACCCCTCGGAGGGAAGACTCCTCCCGAATGAATCAGCGAACCCCTCAGGGTTCTTACTCCGTATTCTTCCAGACGTCACCCACCCTGCTTTGGCGGAGAGGACATAGCCCCTTCGGCTTGAGGTAAAGGGGTTCTTGGTAGAAAAACGTTTAAGGCTCCTGCGGTTATCTGATTTTTTTTACCTCATCTGCAACTTCCGCAGTGTCATTCAGGGACGGCATTAACCCTGTGGCGAAGGGGTCGGAAACCTTTCTTTGGCGAGCGGCCGGATTGCCAAATCGGTGGTACTAGTTGGCGTCCGGGTGCATATCAGTCTCCCTGACAGTATTAACCGCGTTCGCTAAGTGGTTTCGAAACAATGATTCTCGTTATTCGTGAAGTGCTATCGTTAAAATAATGTTAATACATCACGCAATTCTGGCAAGAATGAAAATATGTTTTAGTAATTGATTATTGATTATGGAATATTTTAATATTGATTGAAAAATGAGACATGATTCTTTAGACGGTCAATAACGTGAAGAGGGTATATGTTCCCGAAAACGTGGAAGAAGATATTATCGATAAAACTAAAATATAGTGCTGTTTTCCAGTAGAGGGAAGGGTTATGTAGTGTCACGCGTACTTCTTGATGCAACTCAAATGGATAATTTGCGGTGGTCATTTAGAGCTTGGAAATTAACTGTTAAAGCCTTTTATTCAACCGTTATTTTATTTTTTGGAAGAAAATACGAGTCAAAAAATTTATTTTCACTGGCTCCTGTCTTCCAAATTAATTATGAAGTGTAGTCTGAAAAAATATTCTTCAACTCATATCTTTCGTGCTGTCGTTTATTGTTGCGAAGACTCTATAGCCCTCACGAAATTTCAAGGTCCTGTGATGAAACGAGCCCCCAATATTCGTGAATACTGTCCGCAGTGAGATACAATGCAAAACTCCGCAAAGAACGAACGCAACGTTTCACTGAGCTACCATTGAGGTGTTGGAGAATGTAGCCTGGCACGTTACGAAAATGATTAATTGGGTTGCTTTCCCTTTTAGTATACCTTGCTCCAGAGCCTGTTAATAGCACTATGAGTAGTTGATATAATGTTTGCCCTTGGGTGCTTCCAAATCTCACGGAACCAATAATTTGGCGGTTCCTTGTTCAAATTGAAAACGTGTTTAATGAATGTCCTTCAGACGGGCTGTATTTGATGTAGACTGTTCAAATGAGTTAATTTGTTTTGTCCGATGTTTAACTTGTACCTAAGTCCGACTTCTCAGGATTTATATGAAAAACATCGAAATAAAAAGTAAGGCGTTTGTAAATGTTGTGAATGTTCATGTTTAACTCTTGAAGAGTCGGACCTTAAGTTTTGATATTATTTTCTTATAGGGCTATTGGTATTATTGACCGAACAGTTGATTAAACACTATAAAGGCTGTGTAACCTCATGGAATAATACGCCCCATAACCTGAAGTTGCTCGTCTTATTATTCTTCATCATTATCATTATTAGTCATTGCATTAGCATCTAAATGGGATTATAACAGTTGAATTTTTTTAACTAAGATCTGAAGTCCACATTGTAATTCAGTAGATGAGACCGCTACTCAGACATAGACATGAGAGGTTTAGTCTGAAAATCGGTCATGGTAAGTCGATTAAGAACTCGAATACCCCTCGCTTTAATTTATCACTCTGCCGAGGAAATCGATTACAGCTTTGACCGAGGCTGTTTTATCTTAGCCTTCTCTCCGCCTTCGAAATCTGAGTCCTCAGGTGTTCGTGGAAATAACAAATGATGACTGGCAAAATGTGCCCTTTAAGATGAAATGAGAAAGGTAAACGTGTCACTCTGAGGTAAGATTCATCGAGACGCACCCCACGACTGTACCTTTTTTCAGTGAGCCAATGGATGAAATTCGTTTTTATCATTCACCATTGCTGATTTGTATTGTACCTCGCAAGCCATCACAATGGTGTGTGGCAGGGGATGTCGACAGCATAAAAACATTTCTATGTGTTACCTTTTTCCATTTTCCTCTCCGGCGTCATTCAGGCTTCGATTGAGACCTATCTCTTAACATGAAATTTTCTAGATATATGTACGGCCTCACTGTGTTAGAAGTTCTATCATCTGGGGCATGAGTCATTTTCTATGTTTTCTAGGCATACCTATGCGTGTGAATACCATTTTTTAGTCGGAGGAAAAGCGCTCATTCATAGCGGAAATGGCTGTCGTCCTGTTGCGCTTAAATCAGCTGCGTAGGCGTAGCTCATGCAATTGGGTCAACGTATTCGACTGAGTCCTCTGGGTTGGCCCGAGCGCTTTATTTTTCGGAGGGTTGACGTGGGGAGGGCAGCGGCCGTGTCATTGTCCCATTGTCATGTCCTATAATTGATGTCATAAGCACCGCTGTCCCCGGCGGCGGCACATCACACCAGCGAGCACAAACGCGAGCTCAGCGCACGACCGTGTTGGAGGTTTTAATTGCTCTGGCCGAGCGGGTGGGAGGTGGTCCCATCCATTCAGCCCCGGAGAAAGGCGCTCGCAGGCCACGTCTTGGCCCGAGTGCTCTTGAGAAAAGGCGCGGGGGTGGGAGAATGGGTGGGGGAGGCAGTGCACGCGTCGAAATAAGAGGGCCGGCGACGGTGCGGGGGAATTGAAGAGGGAGACGGTTTTTTTTAGACGGCCTTCGCGGTTTGGAGGAAAGGAATGTGACTTCACGACGCATGGCGTTTTCCTCATCGTGAACTAAAAAAATCTTCCTCTGTTAGCTGTTATGGTTTTTGAGGAACACTTCTTCCCGCGTTCCCATCGGAATTGATGAGCATACTGAAGCCAAAGCGATCACAATGGTAATGTTTAAGCGTTGGAAGTGATCACTTTTTTGCAAAATAAATCATCCTTTCCATTCCGTGAATTTTCCGTTTTCTCGCATATCATTTTTATCTCTCTCCTTTCACTCCGGGATCAGTCAACTTTTTGTGGGAGGCCATCTGTGGGATCCGTCTCGTGGAGTAAAATGAAAACCGGGACGGTTCGTTTTCAGGAGGCTAATATTTATGAACGTCGCCGACTCAAGTCATTCGCATTGTGCTATCCAGGCGTACTAGGTTCGGAGAAGGAGGAGGAAGGAAAATTTTATGATGTAGGGTATTTGAGGGTGTTTTTTGTCCCCAAATGGAATGCACCAAAGAGTCCGAGGCGCATGGAAACGCCATCGGAATCATTGTTAGTTTCCCTCCATAATTTTCTTCTTTAAAAGCGTCAATAACTTAGCGAGCCAGACTACTACAGGAACGTTAGCTAAGGTACAAAATGTATAGCAACATTGCACAAACTGTAAATTTCTCGTGGATATTTTAGACACTTTTGACACTGAAGTATATTTATTTATTTCTCCTGGTAACAATACATTTCTTTCAGGCTTAGCCTATCGATGGGACATAAATATATCAAATTGTTTTATTCAAACACATTATAAACCAAGTTATTAATTTGCTGCTTACTTTCATTAATTATAAATTTACACATGAAAAATGCACCATCAAACACAAAAATAAATTATTAAAATCAATTGTTCAAATGAGTAACATAGCAGAATATATTTCACAATTCAATCAACATATAGCTCACATAACTCTTTGATAAAATGATTCTCAATACACACTGCCTTAAATCCTTCAAAATAAAAATATATCCCTTGACAGTTTAATAGGTTTGGTAGTAATGTAATGATGAAGTCCTTCGCCGTATATGTTACTAACCCTTGGAAATATGCATAACGTTCCTCCCCACATTATAATTTGCTTCTCTTATCTTTTTAAAGAGTATGTTTTTAAGATGTTTATGGTGTAGAGTAAAAGGAGTAAATATTTTCCCTATCCCTCGTGAGCATTGATTTCAATTTTTATGGACTGAGTGATAATGAATTTCTTCGTGTAGCTTCCACGGTATGTTTAATCATGGGATAAGGGATTGTCGCGTCTGGTTGACTTCAATGTAATACACCAGTAAATTCGACCGTTGAACAACGTGATACGGTCATTTTTTGCTTTCATACGCTCTTTGAAATTCGATTTTGGGCTCTCGTTGCTGAAGATTATTTCAAAGATATTCAAAATCTGAGGTATTTACTTCGTCGTTGAAGTAATAAATTTTTAGGTTTACACAATGTAAATTATATTGAAGTCACTCAAAATTAAATTCATTGGACTAGTCACATTCTTTTTCTATGGGTAATGGTACTTGTGTGGAATATTTGCGCTACTGTAGGAAGCCCTGAGTGTTTGTTTGGATTTACTTTGATTTTTTTATGGTAATCGTAAAGTTTACCTTGTACTCCATACAATTCTGATGTTATCCAGCCAGTAGCTTTCGCGCTTGGACTTAACATACGATTTAGTTGGAATTATTTATGGGTGCGGAGTATTCCATTCACGGGAAATGACACTCTTGCAAATGTGGTTGCGGCCTTAGGAGACGTGGGCTGAGGAATTGCATTGCATGTCATTTTCGTGAAGAAAATAGAAATGAGAAAGTGGTGCAAATTAAGTTGCGTGATTGACGTGATAACCTTATTTTTCGCTGGTTGGTGCGGCGGCCCACCCCCGCCCGTCTTCTGGCCGCCGGATTATCGACCAGTCCGTCCCGATTGCATGAAATTTGCGCTCTTGGGAAACAAAGTGTCTCGTCCCCAACGGTCGCGATCGTGACGTTCGCACGATATCGCAACGCGAGCCATTGTCTGCCTCCTCCTATCGCCTCCACTCCAACTGGCTCTCCACCAGTCCTCCCCCCTCTTTAACTCATTGGTGCTTCTTCTTTTCACCCGGTTTCTTCTTTTCCGAGCCGATTTTTCTCACCTTAGGTTTTGTATCGATGGGTATAAGAAGGGTTCGTGGTTGTGCAATGGGCTGAGATTGTGGTGCAATGGGATGGTTTTGCTGTTGCTCGGTGAATCACGGGTTCACATCCGTTTGATTCGTATTCCCTGCTAGCTCAAGGCTTGGATTTTCAGGAGGACAGCAGATTTCGAGATATGTTTAATGTTGAATTAATGGATGAAGGCGATACTTTGTGGAAGTTTCGAACGTTAAACGTTGAAAATGAAACGACTTTGTACTATCCACAATCAGCTTTATAAAAAAGTTTTAAGTTAAATTATTTAGAAATCATTGAAATTTTAAGACATTCTATTTCACCTGATGTATGTATTTTAAACGATTTAACTAATTTTAAATCCTCGCAGATGTTTTTAACAGTTTTAAAATCTGACTTGCTCGCCTACCCTAATTCCCGCCACAATACCCTCACCACTAATTGTGACCCCACTGCTGTCCTTGACGGTACCCAACTCCCTCTCCCCCTCACTCACACTACCACCCCTCTCACTCCCATCCAATACACTCCCTCCCCCTCAGTTTGAGTCCTCCCCCCACTCCTCAGCGTACTATATAATGCCTTGGCTTGAAATGTTATGACAGTTGGCCCCCCCTTGAGAATGACGCTAGTCGTCGAAATCGATCGGGGAAGTTATAAAGCTGATTGTGGATAGTACAAAGTCGTTTCATTTGCAATGTTTAATGTTTAATGTTGCTCGACGACAGGAACCATTCCCTTTCCCAAACGATGCGTATAAAGACCTACCTTCCTTTTTCAAATTAACATTTTTCATGTATTTTATAAATTATTGACGGATGATACCCGCTGAGTGTAATTTAGATCTGAACTCTTACACTAATCACGGAGGAAATGTAAAATGAGTTTTTAAGCTCTACCTACTGCAAGTAATTTTTGTGGAGAAAAGAAATAAGACAGTTATGCAAATTATTAGCGTGATTGAAGTGATGAGCAAATTTTTCGGTGGTGATTAGTCTTCGCTGATTGTAAGTTGCAAAGATATTTTTCTCTTCTCCGTGAGGGATAGTTTCCACAAATTCAATCCTGATATAATTTTTCCCTACACTAATTGACCTAAAATTGACACAATGGTCGATGTTGTTTTGCCATTGTTGTATCCAATATGGAATCAATCCCAGTATTAGGAATTTCTGAGAGCTTGTGGGAATAATTGAGGAGATGATGCAGGAAAGCTGCTTCACTCGTGAAAATTAGTCATGAAAGTGTAACAAGCGTCACAAAACCCTTCCAAAATTTGGAGGAGTTGGTACCGCCGTAGGCACAGAAACGTTACGCTGATCTTCGCTGTATGGTAGTAGTTTTTTTGTTCCGCCCTTAATCTAGAGTTAAAAAAACAATGATGGCAAAATTGTAGAAAATTACTATTGAGCCGTTATGTGATTAAAATATAATATTCTCTCTCATAATCTTCAACACCGAATGGGGTAAACAAGCGTATTGAAACGATTCTTCCTTTTATTTAACTTCTTTCTGTGCTATTCATTAGCGGATGTCATCATAATTCTTGCCATCCGTATGCGTCGCGGCTTCCGGGATATTTCGTAGCTGTATAAAAATGACAAATGGCTTCCTTCAGAGTGCCGACAATACTTTTCCTGGTCTAACAATGCCACCAATCAATAGAATTGGAGATACTGATTGTCAGTATTCGTCCTTCTCTGCATACCGGCAGTTGAATGTCGAAAAGCTCATGAAATGATTGCGTTGCAAGACCCCAGCTGACTTTCACGATTTCTCCTCATTATGCTACCTTAGAATACTACTTACTAATTGAAGGTGCATGTGTAACAATGGTGTGTATGTCTTCTACGTCAAGTCGTTGGCAATTGGTGAAAGTAAAAAAACGAAATGCGCAATGAAAGAGGCGGAGCATAAAATACAGAAGTTTTCTCAAGAAAGATGAATTTAATGAAAGTGAAAAATGCATCTTACAATCTCTCTTTTCATGCCTTTATACCAATAATGACGATCATAAAGCAACTTTATTCTAAAATGGTATGTTATCTTGGCCATTGTGAGGTGATCTATTAAGTTTAAATTGATATTACACACGGAAGAGCAAATTACTTTATCGGTGAAGATTTTTTTCTTTTTATTGTAAATACATTACTTTGGTGCTCTAATGTAATTTTTTACTTTATTTTCGTTGTTTACCTCGGGAATTTTAAGCCACTGCCAATTTCCGTAGCTTAGCTTAGGCTGGGATTCATTTTGTGATGCGACACTATATAAACGGCTAATTCTGGTGAAATTCGTTCGATTCTCATCGGCTGTCTATGCATAAAGGTCCAATGAAGATAAAGATTCTACATTGTGGAACTGCTAAAACAGATCGTTACCACCTAAAATATCTATTCGGAAGCATAATGTGAAGCAGGAAAATTAGATTTAATATTTAAGTATTGATTCGGGTCATTATTCATATTTAGTACCTCAGAGTTCGCATTACATTCATTTTTAACTCGTGACAACTCTGCAAGCAGGGTATCATCACCTGTGAGTCTGATTGTCGCCTTCCGTATCACTTGGTAATGCCTTTTACTTGCTCGGTTACTTCGAGTTGAAGTTTCGTGGCCATCTTATTCCGTTTTCTTTCTTTCTCCGAGGTACTCCTCACATCTCTTTTCCCTGCCCCCGACGTGGCAGTCGGGACGAGTCGTAGGCGGAAACAAAGCGCAGCGGCTGAAGGGAATATTGGGACTTTCGGAGCGGTGGGACCTCTCCGGAACGGTCCACGCGAGTCGCTCCGGCCGTGAGGCGCCGGCTCTGTCGGAGGGGCGCCGGAGAAACGTGGCGCGCCGTGCAGCGTGACGTTCGTCGCGTGTGAGTCACGTGCGTCCTCATTCCGAGGCAAGCGGTCCGCTGAGCGGCGACGGGGGGGCGTGGGGGGGACCCGTCGGGAATCTGTGGACGGTTGACTGAGCTTAGGAGCAAAGGGATCGATAGAAAGGGAGAGCAAGTCTGGAGGAAAGGGAAGGCTTGATAAGTCGGGCCCCGTGTGCATGAGCGCTGAGGTAATTGCATTCGCCCATTTCCAGCCGCGTCCATGCACACATGGACGGGGGATTTTCGATACATGTCATCAATTCGCGGCATCCTGAACTTTTCGCTCGCCTAAGCTTTTGACACGAGAGGCGGAGCCATAAAGGATTTGGTGCTTCCCGGCGTTCCGAGGTCCGAAATTCGGCAGGAGAGCTATATCTCCATTCCGGGCTCTTTGCCCTTTGTGGACATGGTATAATATACTCAGCGATGATATGCCAGAGAGGACTTGGATGTTGTGGCATGAAAATTAGGACGAGAAGATTTATTTTGTAAGGGTTGAGAAAGGTTATTTTTTTCAGGCTGAGAAGGATTATTTCGTTTGGGTGTGTAGGTATAGATTATTGGATGAGACGGTATATTTTTGTTAGCGTGTATAGGTTGATTGTAAATGAGTATTTGGGATAACTTCCCGGCGTATGGCGTATTTACGGGTATTCCACCCGGTCAGGTATTGTGCTGCCGGTGCTTTAATGTCTAACTTTGTCTTTTCCCTTGACGTTGATTGTCACCCACTAAGTTAGTCGTGGAAACGTTGGTAGCACAATACCTGACCTGGTGGAAGACCCGAGTTGACCAATGTACAGGGTGGTCTTGACCGAGACTCGTAACCGAACAAAGAATCATCCTGACCTTGAACGTATCTTGTCAATACGCTGTTCGATAAATATTATTTGGGTTATTTGGGATTCGACAAGCATTTTCCACCTCTCGTAAAGAGCCGTTAAAAATATATTAGGATAAAATTACTGTATCATATCATTTATTAACTTTTAATCTCTTAATAGGTGATGATAAATGTATTGTGACTTAACCCGTTCCAACGATGTTTCGCCAATATGAGTAAGTCCATACTAATTTTCTTGTTCTGCATGTTCACCAGCGGTAGGATTTTTTTTAAAGCGTCTGTTTGGTGATTTCATGCGCTGTGCGATGTGCCTTTGTGTCGCCCGAGATTTACCGCATTATAACGGAGTTACTGAGGTACTCTTTTAGGATCATACTGAAGGTACTTGTGCGTTGATATTGCTCACACGTGCTTCATGAACCTGCTCACTGAAGCATTAATTGCTAATATGGGTTTTTAATGCCGTAATTTTCATGCATTCAACCATAATCCTTCCTTTCGATTAGAAAGGAAAAGACAACTCCTTATCGTGAAGTTCTTATGTCTTCACAAGATACCAAAATGCGTCATGAAGCACCGCCTCTTTCTTATGAAATATAGTCGCTTAGTAGTTGCAACACATTTGCATAACTGGGAATTGAAATAGAAATATCCCTCTCCACTTTATATTGTTTGGCCGTCCCGTAGACTTCGACATCACTTTCATGTCGAAAAATAATCCTTTCATAGGTTTTCCTGGAGTCCTTTGATGATTGAGGATCGAGGAAGTTAAGAGGATAATTAGAAATGAGAGATTTCTAATTAAACACTTGGCGCGATTTCTAAAAGTAAGTCGTACCTCCATGTGCCTGCGCTCCAATCGTTCAGCCTTGGGGCCGGAGACAGTTTACCATGTCTAGACGAGGGAAGAAATCCAATTAACAGATCGATTGAAACTGCTCCCAGAAGTAAAATGCCGCGCCTCTGTCGATTAAGTTAGTGTCGCCGCCATTTCATCAAAATATTTCCTGAATTTTTGTCGGCACATTTGAAGAAAGCTGCCTTCTATGTTAATTTAAAATCTGACAAGGTTTATGACTTTACCCATGGTCTGCGAATGATAAATCACCGTCGGATATTTCATCATATCTATTCGTCAATCAGTGAACCTATATGCGTGGAAAATTCTGAATCTCTAGAATAAACCCTTAAAGAAACTATGCCATGTATGACCCGAAGTTATAAATTATGAAGACACAACACATGGATTTCACACTCATTTGAAAATCCATCTTGGGATATGACTCTGCTTGAAAGCGGAAACAATATTATACTCGCCAAATGAGCTTATATATGTCCAAGATATTTATTGCAGCATTTCTGTTACATGTGTGAATGGGAAATTGCTAATTTGTGTCGGTGACCAATAGTATATGTTCAGAAGTTTCTTTTTAAGTTCTGAGAAATGTTTTAAAAAACTCATAATTTTTCCGCCCGGATTTTCGGTGGCATTCATAATTTGCGGAGGAATAATGCAAAAACACGAGTGGTCAGCAACTGACGAATTTGACAGGTTTTATTTAAATTTCTTTGGAGACACATATTTGCATACCGAGCATTAAAAAGGTTTTCCGTGATCAAAGTCTGGTAAATAGGACACATGTTCGTCCATTGCTCCTTTATCTTTCTTGGCGTATTGTGGCTGATTTAAGCATAGTAATAGGCATGAATCGTAATGAGACATATCAAACCTCGAAGAATATTTATCGGTGAATAGGTCAAATTCAGTGAGAGCCGGGTAATTTGAAGTGCGTATTATTTTCGTTGACCCCATCTTTACTCGTCTTTGGGGGATGCAGGCAGGCACCGCAAATCTCTATCGCAATACTTCATATTTATTCCTTCTCTAAGCGAGTCACCAGTCTAGGATGGATTTATCGTAGATATTGTATTCTCTTTAGAATTAAGATTAAGCTAGTCGATTCGATATTACCTTGGCAGTTAGAGAAACTAATAAATCCAATTATACTCTAGTAAATCTCTAGCGTGTAACCCATTAGAAACCCTTATGTTTCACGTGTCATCTTGGATTGCAAAAAGAGTGAATTTGGTTGCCTCCCATTATTCCGATAGTATATCATGTGGCAGAAAGTGTTGGGAATACGCATTTTTTTACAATTTTCAGATATAGTTTCGTTGCGAAGTGACATTATATGGTGAAAATCTCATTTTAATAGAGCCACCATTGTTTCAATACGTTTTAAATTTTGTGAGATATTACATGTAACGATATTAATCTGCGTCAAAATCATGACACGAACATTTAATTGTGTAAGTCGGTACTCATTGTTTTATTGCTGTATCGATTTTCAGTCATAATTCCGGGAGTGTTCCCGGCGGGTGGGACTGCGAGGGCGACACGATTACGTTCCTGGGAAAAGAGTGGAAGAAACAGATCCGCTATTATGGAGGAAGTCCAGTGGGAATGCGTCATACACGGTGCCCTTGCGAGCGTTGCAAGCGTCATCGCGGCAGGCGGAAGCTGTGAAAGGGACCTTTGAACCGCTAAGCGAGCCGCGAACATTATCTCAGGCCATTGTGTTCCCCTGATGCATTACGAAATGAGATATGTAGGAGGAACACGGTTAATTTATGAATGCCAGCAGTTAAGTATCGCACGATTGAGGCGAGACGCCGGCTAAAGATTCCGAGGCGGAAGGATTTCCGCACCCGAGATCCTCTTTGCGCTTGCTTTGTTCTTGTTCCTCTCGTTGCCGTGGGCGCGCAGAGATGCCGGCGAAGATATTTGGCGTCGAGCCCACGGAATGATCGGTTCCCTCCCTGCGATCCTGCTCCTCGGTCACCGTCGTTTGCAAAAATAAATCAAGTGCGACTTCGTACCTGGGCATGAAGCGCGGAATGGGCGAGGGGGAACCTTGATCCGGCAGACAATTTAGTGTTCTTCCCTATGCGTCACAATCATGTGATTCCATTGGCGGTTTTAAATTTGGAATGGGGTATCGGGTCGGTGTGGTGGCTAGAGTACTGGCCACCCATCTCGAGGGCCCGGGTTCGATTCCCGGCAGTGGCGGAGTTTACTGTGGCAAATCGGTCCCTACTCGAGTGCCTTGTGGAGGTCATTTCGGGCTCAGTACTCCGTCCGTCGGATAGGACGTAAAGCCGTGGTCCGTTCCCAGAAAACTCCTACCATTACCCAGTTACCCACCTATCCTAAATGGAGCAAATGACCTCAGCTGTCGGTCGCCTCCCCTGAATAACTAACTAGCTAACTTAAATTAGGAACACTCACGGAACTTAGGAGCTATTAGGTCGGCTTGATGGTACTAAAATTGGTTTTTAGGTGCTCCAATGTCTGATATTGTTCCGCACCTTCAAGCCTTTGTTATTAAAAATGAGAAAAACACAACATCCATGCCCGAGGCGGGAGTCAAACCTACGACCCTTGGGTTCCCAGGCAGGCGCATTACCGACCTGGCTACCGCGGTCGGCGTCCAATTGGTGATGTGCATCGAATCATGTCATATGAGCGAGCGTGCATGTATATTGGGGAAATATTGGCGGCATGTAAGGCATCTTGTATCGATGATGTGTTGATTAAATGTATTTCTGGAAGTACATTTGTTTTAGAAGTATAATAATATTTTATGACTTAATAAAATGATGAAAATGCATACTGAAAATAAAAAAGTCGGCACATCTCGTCCAATAAAACAAATATTTCCTGTCGATAATTTGAATAAGTGTTTCACATACACGTCACGTATATGTATTGGCGAGCGCCTGGTTTTACATTTTCGTGCAAGGTCCATGAGCTTTATTAACCCAAGGCGCCTACATGCAGTCTTCTTAGCTAATAATATTTTCTGTTTTGCTTATGTAATTTTTGTTTTCTGCATATGAAAATCGATGAAGATAAACAATTTCTGGCGATTGTTCATTTGTTATTACGACTTGTCGTAGTGCTTTTTCGTGGAAGATAATATTTAATGCTACCCGCGTAAAAACAATGCCCATTGAAAGCAGTGATTTGATGCACCGTTAACTTTAATCAAATGCCTTGGAAATGTATTAACATAGAAGGAGAAATAGTGCATAAGTCGCCATGCTTTTCTGGAGGATCGAATTTTTTAAACTAGTTATCCATCACCTTTAGTTCTTAAACACTTAATAAGCAGAAAGACTTACTTGCTAAATCCTTGATCAAAGGGATAGAAATTGAGCCGTATTTTTTTAATTTTGCGAAATCAAAATTCTCCATTGCTGATTTTCAATTTCCTATTTGCTATTTGTAGTTCGGGGCCCTTAGGCCTGTTTCAGACGACGCGGGAAATACCCGCGTGTAGCTGCGGGCCCGTACAGAATTGTTTAAATAGAACCTTTCGACGACGGGGAGGACAGTCACCTTAGCGCATGCGAAATATTCCAGCGGGTGTCTTTAGTAAGTCGCGGGCCCCGCGCCCGCTGTTAGTTGTGATAGGTCGTTTGCTTCCGTTCATGTGTTCGCCCGTGTCGGATGCTTTCAGAATTTCTTGGGCGTAGGATTCATTTGCTAGATTATCAGTTGAAGCAAGAAGTCATCAAACGAGGAAACTGGTAAGTAGTTTTACAAACTTTGCGTCCTATTTCCTCAAGTCAGAAAACAGTGTGACAAACTATCCCTTCCGACTTGTCTATCCCATCAATGGGTGCACCCATAGTCTCCGAATGCGTTTCCATTTTCCTAAGTGCAGAACTTATGACCAAAGACGGCGTCGATGCACATTCACTGACCGCATCAACAAGGCTGAACAGAGTTCGAAAAGTTTTGCAGAAAATTGCGTGGTCTTTGGGGCGGGCTCTTTAGCACGTTGGGTGTGGAAGGTTCGGCGGGAGTGGCTGCAGGGAGCTCTGGTTGTTTCGGCGCCGTTGGAAAGAGGCCTAGGAAGATTAATAACTACCAGCCAAACTAATCGCTAGTTTTCTTGGTTTTTATGCGGCCATTTTTGTATTTTTTCATTTGCTGTTCTTCAATTATTTTTCGTGGGAAACTTTTCGATCTAACTTCAGTGAAAAGATGTACTTTAGAACATTGAAGAATATTTTCTTTGCCGAAGAGTTGCAGTAATACTTGAGTTTTTGTGTTGTTTCATGCAAAACATTATGCTGCTAAATTCATCAGTTCACTTGGCTTATGCATGTGCATACACTAACGAAACTTGCTAGGTGGTGCTTTTCGAGATATTTTGATGACCATCTAAATATTTTACCACAATATGTTTCCTTGCTATGATATAGCGCACCGCTTTCTTTTTCCTTGTACCATTTATTGTTCGCCATCATAATAGCCTTTTAATGACTTGGGCATCGTGAATCCCGAAAATTCCAAACTCGCGACCTAATAAAGCCAGCCTATCTACCTCGCTCAGAAAGCAGGTGAAGACCATTTACCTTCAAGGTCTCTTTTCGACTTCATGACTAATCGTTCTCCACATCGAGTAGAAGCAAAATTCTTTTGCAAGAATAGCTTTTGAGAACCTTTTCCCGTTGGTTCTTAATCATATGCAACAGCTAAATGCTTTTCTTTTACACGTGAACTGGAGGTACGTGGAGGCGATATTTGGAGCCTAGCATCATTGGAGGTCGTTGCAGCTTGCCTTCTCATGAAATCACGAGCGTCTTTTTTTATGGCTGGATGTAAAAATATCGAGGCCGTCACACAACGGCCTTGGATGCGAAATCAGCGGATTCTTTGCCCCGTCCCGTGTGCCTTGTCATTACGTTTCGGTCTCTCGGCACCGTTGTGAGCGATAGAAAGCTCATATGTACCAGGCGTAGCGGTAGAATATTACGGCCTTAAGGTTCATTTAATGCCATGGCTTGATCGTATCATCTATTACGAACTTTGCCCTGTGCAAAACCCACGTCCCTGGTGGGATTAGAACCT
Source organism: Platycnemis pennipes (assembly GCA_933228895.1). Classification (NCBI taxonomy): domain Eukaryota; kingdom Metazoa; phylum Arthropoda; class Insecta; order Odonata; family Platycnemididae; genus Platycnemis; species Platycnemis pennipes. The sequence goes on from OW121846.1 coordinate 84,456,610, forward strand.
GCGACATTTATGGTCCTCAGATCGGCTGTTTGGCAAATGATCTGGCTACTGACGTTGGTTTATACACGTTGCTTGGGAGACGAGTTCATCGTTTGGAATATCCAAAGTGATTCATAGATACAAATACATGTAAATAATTACCAAGAGGTGGAGATTCCCTGAATAGGTTCTCATCATATTCCCAAGGCCTGCTTTATTATTATCTTTGAAACAATCAACTCATAATGCTGAATATGACACTACGGTCTGCCGTGCTCTACTTAAGTAAGTAGATAGTACGGGGAACTGTTTCTAGTTCCAATTCTTGTTAATGAAGTGTTTCCCCACACAGATTCCATAAAATTGGTTTTAGACTTAATGAAATTAGTCATAAAGAATGCCATAGAATGGGACGTGGTTGTGTTACTCATTTTTAGGTTCCAGTAATTGTAACTTTGAGATTATCAAGAATTAAACTCCTCATTACTCATTTTCACTTTTCTCACGGTAACTTGACCTCCTTATGTTACCATGGAAAGTTATTTATGTTGGCAAAAACTTTATTGTTATTACTTGATAGATCACCACACAGATGCAGTGCGCACTGAATAATTGCGTTTTGTAAAATCATGAAGGTACAATTCATGAAATCATAATTAATGTTGAGTGAATCAAATAATGCTACCAAAAATCCAAAAAAATGACCTTAAATTTTGGCCAATTCCCCAAGTAGCAACAGTAAAAACCAATAGCCTGAGATTTAAGCTACTGGTTGATGGATATATTGCCAGATTTATGCGATTGATGTATATCCTCAGCTGAGCTGAGGATATGACTCTTACATGGAAAATCAATAGCTTATATTTTTCAGCGACATGACAGTAGATGAGAAATCTTATTTTGCCATTCTCGGAAAACCTATTATCTATAAGCTTCATTTAAGCTGATGTTTTTTCACGCAGGCCTGGTGTATTTTTCGGATTAATCGAATTCAGTGTATTGCTAATAAATTTCGCCTTATCTTCTTCTTTTCTCTATCTCTCAAGGCAAACAACTCTTTATTACCTTCGCTTCCATTTGACGGATTCCCCGTTTTGCTTCTGCAATGATACTCAAACAATCAATCCTCAGCGGTCCCTTCTTATTTTTAGTTTCTTCTGTATCCATATTAACCTTTAACCATTGAAAAGCACATATTATTGCAGAGAAGGCTGTAGTACATATTGTCATAGCGTTTATTGTTTTTACGCCACGCTCGTGAGAGTATGTAATGATTCCAATGAAATCAGGATTAAAAGTTCCCAGTTGAGTTTATCACCACTATCTTTTTATCCCTATTCTAATGGAATATCTGTTGAAACGTTACGTTAATCCACAGTCAAAGAGGATATAAATTATGGAATTTCCCCAATAAAAACCAATAGGCTTACGTGCCATTGTGTGAGCATTGCTGAGCGCGTCACCACTCGTGTAGTCTGCCATTAGTTATTGATATACTTCCAACTAGTTTTGTTGTTTCAACCCCTGATGATGACCAGAAAAGGTCGAAACCGGTCGTCAATAAAAATTTTTGTGGAATATAACAAAATTAATTATTTCCAATCATGAATTCATTCAACAAAGTGAACTCGCCAACCATCGATTTCATAGTTTTGTTGCACTTAAATTTTTATTGTGGCATTGCAGTAGAATAAAATTACTCTAAAGAAAAAATAAATAACCATTAGAATATTGAGAAACTATTATCATTCTACATCAGTCTCTTTTAACCCGAATAATTATAACATGCATTCCTTAGAAATTAATTACCCCGAGCCGAGGCCATTTTAATTCGTTGCATTGTAACAGCACCCTGCTGTTTTGTGTAAATATTCTCGCTGTTAACCGGTAGGTATATTCGGGGTCTTCGCGGAGTGAAATATGAATCCGAAGAAAGTTATTCTGATTAAGGTTATTCTGAATCCCTTTCTGCAGGCTGTGATTGAATGTTTTAGTGTTTTAGATTTGGTTGGTTGACGCAATTGTTCAATTATTTGTGGCTAAAAGATGTTTCAATCACTTTTACTCTGAATCGCTTGGGGTTGCTTGCCAATTTAGAAATACCCTGGATATTGGCTCGATGTCACACATCTGTCAATGTGCCTCGATGGTGCAGATACCTGTTTTTGGGCAGGTAAAATATTTCTGTGGGCACAGATATAACCCAAAAGCCGTTTCATTAGACCAACTGAAGTTTTGTAATCATTTGAGTGGCTAATGAAACAATTCATTGATTTGACTCTAAAACTATGGAAGGATTAGACCATGGAATATTGTACTACTTTGTTATTCCAAAAATAATTTACATTTGGTGATGAAGGGCTCTCAGAGTAATATCCTATTAAATGATCTGCGTACGTTGAACCCATGGTTGGGTTGAATTTAGAAAACTAATCAGTGGAAAAATTTAAAAAAGTTTTATTTTTACTAACTTGAGTTTTGGTTACTAAGTTAAGCATGGCTCTATAATTCTCGCACTTGTAACATGCTGGGTGGTTAGTATTCGATTGAGTACTTGTTGCTCAAATACATCTGATATGGTTATTCTTTCCGCGCAACGGTGCATGTGCTTTTTTCTCTCGGGGAAGCTTATGAATAATCGACGGCTTCATGCAAGAATGGAATTCCCAAGCGGAGATTGCTCATATGGCTCTCGAGCTACGGGGGTCCGTATCACAACGCATGATAAAAATACTCGAGACAATAGTAGGTAGGTTACTGGAACGGTGGTCCACGCGCTCTACTCCTCTGGGCTCTTGAAATATACCTCCACAGGGATGAAAGCCGTTGCTGAGCACACATTCCTTTCGCAGTCTCGTTTATATGCGCAGTGATAACGTTATGTTGGCATATCTTGCTCGAGGAATCACGAATGAACGCCCACGACGCATTTATCACGTAGCCGGAAGAAAACGTGCAATTTTTCATACAATGCTGGCCAGCGGTCTAGAGAAGTTTATTAATATATGACATGGAGCGTTATAACTCATTCGCCTCTGCAGGAGTCTTATTTCCCATTGCCAAAAATGATCAAGAAATGAACGATATAACCTGGAGTTCTTTGGTTCACTTAATCTCTCTAGTTCTCTCAATAAAATCTCTGTAAGAATGGTATCAAAAATATCTGTTCCTTTCTTTTACGTGTTCTGCCCGCATAATTTTTTTTCTCGCTCACAATTATGACGCGTTGGGATCTCCTCCTTCAACAGTTCTAACATCATCCTATCTTTATGCCAATGATATTGATTTTTCGATAACAGTATTTTATTTTATTTCAGACAAATTCGCCTTTGATATTTTACGTCAAATTCACGGATGAAAAGCATACGCAATCCAAATAGTTGACGACACTGGAATCAATGGCCCCATCCATATTTGTCACAAAGCTAGCTTGACATGTCTGATCGTAATTTACGTCTTCCGTTGGGGAATTCAAAATGTTTCTCAGGAATTTATTTCAGTCGTTAATTCCTTGGAGGCCTCAAGCGGGGAAATCCTCGGTAAACTTAGTCACAGAAAATATTTTTGCTTGAACGTCGATTGTTCTGTGGCAAGGGGGTTAGAATACACCGGAGGAGGAATCGCAGCTGATTGAGAATCTAGCGGCCATCTTGGTAGGCACGGATATACGTACATGTTACTTGCCACACTCGTACGGATGAATATGTTTTTACACGCGTAGCAACTTAGAGTAGTAAAATGAATAATGTTTTTTAAAAAAATCATCTAAGGCACAGAGGAAAGTGCGCAAGCATGCAAAAAATCGCTAGGTATGCAGTTTAAATAGATTAAATTCGTACCGCTTATGATAATAAAATTAACTCCCAGGGGAGTAATATGCATAATACCTCCCTTAAATAGCCTCAGGAAGATTAATGGACGCCGCCCAGATGAAATTCGATATGACGTCATTGTTACTTATGCTTTAATGCGCATACAGTCTCCGTAAGCTGCCGTATAAAACGTAATGTTTTGCACGGAGTAGTTTGGGTCTAATCGTTTCCAAGCACCGACACTCTGGGTTCATTGTCGCCCGTAGGCTATCATGCCGATGCCTCCTTCAGCACTTCCCATCCTCTCGGCTCTGTGGTTGTGTGAGTCTCTAATCAGTCCGTGGGTGGCCACGTGCCTTGGTATCCATTTGGCGGTAATGACCTTTGATGACGATGCGTCCTATCTAAAAATACTCGGTTCTTGGGTTGCAAGTGTTGGTTTACACCGCGCATTGCGGAATCGCTTTAAAGCCGGATGTGAATTCAAGGAATGGAATCTCACCGTTCGGAGCTCAAGGGGTTTATAGTGCAGCAACAGCAAAGACAAGCATCCTCGATTCTATTGTTTCGAAGTTCTTGCAGCCTTGACGTGACGGTTTGGAATGATGGTGGGGTTGAGAAGCAATGCACTTAAATTCATGAACTTTGAATTTGAAGAATGGGAAACAGTTTTATCTAAATATTTCAGGGGAATTGAAATTTTGGGTTTAAAAACCTGCTATGTATTCATAGTTCTGTGACTCTTAATGGCTGAAAAATATAGTAATGATGTGGCTACTCTTGAGAGCCACATGGAGGATCGGTCATGTAATAATCCTGTTTCCCATTAGTTCGTCATTGGCTGCGGATAATTTTTCCACAATTTTGTGCGTATTAACTATAATTTAACCTATGTAAAAATCCCCGATCGCAGTTTTGTTTACAACCGCTGTTTAGTAAGTAATCATTTTTAGCTCTCAAAATCGGTCTATGCAACTACATGTCTTTAGGTGTTCCGAATGAGGACCATAGCTTCTTGGGACTTCGGTCGAGAAACACTCATCTTCTCAGTTAATCCGAGAGTTCTCAACAATGGGCTTATGTGGTTCCGCTAGATTGCGAAGCAATTCCGTCATCATCCGGGTTTTTGACGCGTAAGGCCAAGGAGACGTTTAAGTCCAATTCCCAAATCCCGGGACGTGACTCGAGTGGATTGAGCTCCCATCAGATAAGACCTTTAATCTCAGATAAAGGCATCAACTCAGGAAATATCATTTGTCGCGGACGTGGATGAAGATGAGAGCTCCTCCCTTCACTCCTCTCTCCTACCCATCACAACTTATTGAGCCAGCATATTTTGATAGTTTCTCTCATTCCAGTCCACCTTCGTGATATTCGTCCTTTGCCTTATGGCTGTTTTACTGACTGCACTGAGGCTCAGTTAGTTATCTCATCATTTCGTATCTCATCAATTCGTGACCAGTAGCGGGTACCGCTGGATTGAGTTGAGCCGCATTCACGCCAGTTTTGCTTTAAGTACGTCGGAGAATCTGCTAATTCAAACATTTTTCCGTGCATACTTAAAATTAAGTTTTTAGCTGCGATTTTCGGCAAAAGGGTTATTTGTGTCACATCTCTCATCCATTATTGGACCAATTCTTATATTTTTTTATGAAATGGTCCAGTCAGAAAACGTTTAAGGAGGAAGGGAAACTAGAATTAATGTTCGAACAATTGTCGGAACCCGAAGAATGCGCAGTAATAGATAAAAATATCTTCTTGGCGTTCCCTTAAGAGCTGTTGTTTGTAAGATAATTAGATATAAAATCGTAGGAATTCATTCTTTTTGGAACCACATTGGTTATATGATTCCCAAATGAAATCGGAAGATGGTTGTTTACTCTTCCCTCCAAAATATCGCATATGCTGAAATTAGCGAATCACGAGGACTATTCGTTCACAACACACAAATGAAAGATGTTAGGAGCGTGAAGGAAAATTAATTAACTCCTTCCGATGAAAACAAACGTCGCGAGCAATAGAGGCTGATAAAGCTCATCGGGTGGTGGGTTTTACAGAAACTGGCGGTTTCACTGCATGTAACGCTAATCAAAATTTCATGAGTTATGCTACTTATATGCTCTTGTGCGATTATTTCCCGATCTGTAATCAGTGCCAATGGCATAAAATTATCATGAATGAAATAATGGCCCCTAAGCTGGTGTGAATAGTTCAAAACGTGTTAATTTCATTCCCGGTGAGAAAAAGGCAAAAATATGGCGATTAATTGCATCCTACACTCGCTGAGGTCACATTCAGCGTTTTTTATATTTCTCATCCTTATACAATAGTGGGTTTGTAGATGTTTGATCGACCATTCATTCCTAACCATTAGCTTTTATGGAATCTCTTAGTGGCTGTCTGTGCTCGCTTGAGGCTTGCTCCTTCAAAACCAACTGCATTATGATGCGCCGAGCTATGTTTGTACGCCACACTCGGGAATAGAAATGAAATTTCCCCCCAGGCTCTCTATGTGTATTCAAATACCGTCCATTGCCGTTGCATTCCACTCATTCCAACATTATCCTCGCACTTTCTTCACGATTTACGGAGAAAGTGAGGTAGGTGAGGAACAGTCGCCTTCTTTCTGTGCTCGGCTTGTCTCCTTTAAAAATTTACATTGGCTGAAACACAGCGCGGGACTAGATGGTGGCCGTGACATTAATGATGTCGGTATTCGTGGGGTCCTGGTTCACCTCGAGGAACCAGTGTTGAATAAGCGGAAAATGAAGAGACATTGGTGGCTCAAATTCCCAGACGATTTCTGTTACGTCTCGTCTCGCGACGATAGCCACTTCAAAAGTTCATTGCGTATAGCCGTGAAAATGGTCAGAAGTTCTTGGTAATTGTTGTCCTTATCCGCTAACAGTTTGAATCGAGTATTATGGGTATTCTCGGCCATGTTGTAAATGTGATTTTCAACTCATTAGCGTCCAGAGGGAAGAAATTTTTTTTGGCATGCAAATACTTCCGCACAGCGTGCGAAATAGGGGCAACCTCTGTTTAATCTGCTGAAAACTGATAGATGTGAAGTGTCATTGGGAGCGGAATTTTCAACATCCGACCCCCAAGTTTGTCCTAATTCATCGAGATGGAACATTTACGATCAATAGACTAATGAGAGACGGCGTCACTCATTTCATGTGTTAATCCTGTCACGAATGGGACAGAATAATGCTGACCGGAGGAATGAAAGGCAGTGACAGGTTGTCTGAAGCATAAATGGCTGAGCTTGGTATATCTCTGAATGAATCTAGTGATTCATGAACTTCTGTGACAACTTGAATTCGAAGGCAGCGTTTTTGGATTCTCAAGCGGTTTGCTGAAGTTGCTGTTTTACTTTCCCTTCCTTCAAATTTACCGGAAATAGTTTCAAGCTTTATCCCATAAAAGTGACTTCTTTCATGGAGACGGAATCATAATACTCATTAAGCTGCATTATGATGAAATTAGCCGGTAAAATCTTCATATTGATTATTCCTTGCCACTATTAATGATGCGTGATAGCCATGTCAGAAAGGCGTCTGCCTTAAAACCGTATGCACCTTGTACCTAATTCTGCCAAAATTCTAATGAAGTGAAAGGAGATGAACGTGAAAGCTTGGACCACTTACGGTTTTGAACTTCCTACACTCTGGCTGACTTAGGATTACGTTCATTTTGGCACTAACTTTTGATCCTTGGAACAAGTGGATGCGTTCGAGTTGGATTTTTTTGTAAAGGCATTTCAGTTGCATTTGATCAGAGTGTGGATGTCGAGGCTACTCGTTCCTGGCCATGACAGCGCATTCGATTCGAAATTGCTCGGGTACGCAGCTGGCGGATAAGGTACGAGGCAGTGGAGGAGAGTCTCTAAGGAGGGGGGGGGAGTAGATGGAGACGTGTGCAGGGTGCGCTGGAGTCCGGGGGTTCGGAGACATCCTAGCCCCTTAGGACTGGTGGGGTCGCGTACGGGAGCTGTGGTTGGGCGATACTGGTGGCGTTGGAGTCGCTGAGCCTCTGTGGAGCGAGGGATTCGATCCAGTAGCAGAGTCAGTTGCCTATTAGCAGGACGAGGAGGAGCAGGGCAACTCGCGTGTGACATTCAGCTAACCGTGCCGTTCGTGGAAGCTACTGGACTCTTTGGTTACCTTTGGTCATCAGGATTCCCCTTATTGTGATGAATGTGAGTATTTCTTTGTTGTTAATTTTGGCGGTTTTGGCGGCGAGTGTTGCTCGGTTTCTCGACTAGAATTGCGTCGGTATAATTTAAATGGTGTCCCATGTATTGTCTTCATTTGTCGTGGAACGCTTTATTCACTTTGCAATTGTTATTGCTGTACTTGCGTGGTAGATAGCGCTCAGGATGACAACAATGAAGAAGGAAATTGATGTGGATCGAGACTTTGTGGTTCGCGGCTCATGCAATAGACTGGAAAGTGTCGTCAAATCGGCTTATTAGGACTTTGATCTCCACCAATTTTGCTGCCCGAAAATAATCAGAACATGTGTATCATCTATTTCCTCAATGGAGCCCTTTCCTTTAGTCTTTGTGTGGCTATAAATAGGATGATTGTTTTCGTTCACGGAGGTGAGAATTGACGCTTGCGCTGACATCAGTCCGTAGTGATCCCCTTTCTCTTTCTTCGCTTGTCATTCTTAGAAAATCTTGTTTGCCCAGAAAGAATTGTATTTTAGTCACGTGAGGAGGCTTATGGACGGAAGAGAGACCGAACAAGTGTACAGGTTCGTGTGGAGTGAATATTCTTCAGTCTCTCTCCCATAAATCTTAAGGCGAAGATTTACAACTCTGTTACCCCATCGAACTTCCGTGCTTCTGCTCAATGATAGTGTAGCAACAATTTTACGTGTGCCATGTCATTGCCTGTACTCACCTCGAATTTACGGCGGAAATGGCTTTCCGGGATTTCGGAATCTCATTTTTTGTGTAGTTTCTACTTTATTTATCGGTATTACTTGGTGTTGAGGTGATACTCCGTCCGCACGCCGCCCCAATTTGATCGGTAAAGTTTTTTTTGCTGATATGTGTGTCGGCGTAGGTTGGATACGAATGATAGCTTATTCGCGTTTAATTGACCTGATTCTTGGCGTAGCAAGGTTAAATTGCGTGTAGGAGGTGGAGTGGTGCCCCCGAAATTTCCTTGGATAGGGTAGGTGGGTCATAAAGAGGCTCTCGTCGTAATTCCCAGAGGTTTACGGTGCAGTGTATTGTCATTGGATTCCTTTGTGGAGTGATTTTATTTTTTCGCGTTTCTAGTCGTGACTCCCACAAACGGTTACCACTCCCAATGTTTTGCCTTGATACATTTAGTGGTGCTGGTAGTTTGAGGCAATTCCTATTAATACGAAAAAAGATTCTGAGGCTAGCTTTTGTGATTTAAATATCATCTGTAATTGTATAAGTTTTACCTCATTTCCAACATTTTGCACTTCTAACTGACTACTAGCCTTGCGGCCGGATTCACTATTTTAAGAATTGTTTTAGTCATTTTATCACCCCGTTGAACTTAACTGTGTGCGTTTTAACCTTTATTTATTGTAAGAAATCTGTTATTGAAAATCAACTCAATAAGATACTTTGAAAAATACATGGCTATGGTAAATATTTGATCCACTGTTATGACTCAAATGAAAACTTCGTTAATTAGAATTACTGTACTCATCAGCGCCATAGTTATTAATACATTGCAGTGTAATATGGTAGCCATTCATATCTATTTTTGTGAGGCTTATTTTTCACCATAAAAGTTAGTTATGGCTAATTTAGTTAAAAGTAGCCGAAGAGGTTTTTATGGTGATCGGTAATGCTGTAAGAGTTCAAATAGTTTTTAGCTCGTCTCCAGTACTGTCCCTCTGTGTTTCATCGGAAAAGAGAAAATTAATTTCATTTTATCTAGAAGTTAAATTCACTTTTTTGAAGTCCCATGGGCATGTGGGCTAAAATTATTTTGCTCAAGTGTCCGTTTCCTGTTTGTTGAAAACATTGTTTTTACTCGGATTTCATATGTGCCCGACTCCTCTCGAATTCGTGAAGTATTTTTTTAGATGAACGTAGTCTCAGATATTTGTTTTTCTTCATGAAACGTTTCCCGTTTTCTCCCCATCATCCTTTTCAAGTGTAAATATTGATAAAATTTGTATTTCTCTGCGGACAATTTGCTCTGCCTCTATCGAACGACTTTTTCCGCCGCGATGTTGTATTCTCTAGAGCTTCTTTTCAGAAAATAACATGTGGCAGTGTACTAACCAGTTTCCTAACCCTCAAAACCATTTTTTTATGTATGGTAATTTGAAAAATCTTGTGAACGCGTGATTTGTAATTTCAATTTGATTCAAATTTGCTAAATATCACACACGGTCGAAAGAATTCATTGGTAAAAGTTAGTTGTTTAAGTGTTACCGGAGAATCTCAAACTCCCCAGTCTTCGGTATGGTTATTTTGTTCTATAGTTTTTTGAAGAGTTCATGCGTAATGAATGTATTCTTGTATGAGAGAACTAACGAAGTCGTCCTCTTTATTTCACTGGTACTATGAAATCTACTCGTGATTTCTCATTACGTGCTTACGCTTTGGTACAAGTAATGAGTCTCATGTAAGCTAGTATTTGACGTACATTCCTGTTTCTGGAATGCCAATGCATGCTTGGGGATCATGCAAATTAATTGAAGTAATTGAATAACTTACATGTTTTACACATAATATTAGTAACACTTGTAATTATTCAATCTCGCCCCGGCTACCTCGTATATTTTGTCCAAAGCCTACGGATGGAGAAGCAGTTTGGCGCTCGCGAATCCAGTTATCCTTCAAGTGTCCCCCACTTCACCGATGCTCGGAGATGATTGGCTCTCATCTTAAATATTCCTCCGACCGACATGATCTTTTTCGCTCGACCGATGTTTCAAGACTTGACCTGAGTCACCGAACTCATTTTCCTACCTTCTGGAATGGTCCTGTGAAAAAATAATTTACTGGCGTGCTCGTTTACGCTTGTATTAATTGTATCGTTTCATTTTTCACTTGAGTCACTGTCATTTTGTTTCACGGATTTGATAATTTTACACTGTAATTAGTGTGTAATGGATCAATTGCTGCCGTGAGGCAAAACCTCATGATGGAACTTCGAGTGAGTCTGCTATCTCTTTGGGGCGACAAGTCCAGCAAAACGAGAGTTGGAATTATGTCGAAAGGAATATCTCAAATTTGATGCATAGGTAATCTCAATTAAAGTGCATTCGTATGGAAAAATGTGCTGAGAATTGCCTTTTTATCGATTGTAAAACATCTAACATATTTCCCCTTGGCGTTTCTTTACTTTCTAATTTATCCCTTAGTACCAATAATTTTAAAATAAATATGATGAAACTTTAGGTCAAATGCTAGGTAGCGGATGGTTTTAATTTTGTGACTTCAATCGCTTCTTTAGGTAGCGAAATCGTTTAAATAAATTCTTATTGTTGGTAGTAATTGCCATAGCTAACCTATTGTGCAATGAATTATGGATATTTATGTAAGGCAGAACGATATTGAGACATGGGAAAGATCATCACTCATAAAATATTAACTTTATTACTATAGATGGTCTCTGCGATCCCTTCATTAGGCAGCTTTTAATCCTTGTGTAAGAATGATCCCTTTGTACTTGATTGGTTTCTCAGGTAACATTCAGTCGATCTCTGCAGCTCTAACAGGCAAAACCACTAGCCACCTTGCGTTTTGAAATAATGGCGGTAAAAGGCATGGCAATGGGTCATAATAACCTCGAAAGTGCACTGAGGGTCAATCAAGGGACTCTATAACATCTGGTGTGGCTCCCTCTGAATAAGTTTGGTATCTTAGAGAAGCAATTGTAATAACCAATTATTACTAAATTTGCAAACTTGGTTATAATTGGTATTTATATAAACTTGGTCTGGCATTGTAGCAGTAATGGGGAACTTGCATGATTTTTTTTTATTTAACAGGCGGACAGAAAATTATTTTCTCGATTCAACAAAGAAAACTGCATGTAAATCTGAGTTTTCCTTCGCGAGATATTGAATGCTAAATATAGCGACATTTTAAAGCGCGCCGAAAACTCCCTCCCCCCCAAGCCACTGCGAAAGAATCCCCGATGACGTCAACAGTGCCTAAACAATCGCCCGAAGCAGTCTACCGCTGGGCTAATTGTAAGAGCGCACCAACACGGGTGATTCAAGCGAGCCTATTCAACCCAAAAGTGAGCCCACCTCTGATTTTTAATTGAGTAGGTAATCACTTAATGGTATACAGTTGATATTTCACGTCAATAATGAGTAATATCTAGGCAAGATAGTTTAAATCTCGAAAGTTCATCTTACTTTTGCAGTGCCCGCTCCATGCATCGACCCAACTCCCTAGCATTGTAATTAGCCAGCGAGATGAGTTCGAGGCATAAGTATTGTTTAACACCTGGCTGTAAAAATACCTCAACCAAGGTGCCTAATAAGCAATTTATTAGGTTGCCTACAAACGCAAGAAGTATATACAATGTCAAAAAGTGACTGACTAACCCAGACTTCTATCAAAGGTGAGGTGTAAGCGTCCCACTCAAGAGCCCGACGTATCTCTTTCTCCCGTGGAGAAAGTGCGCATCTCGACAGTGATTTGTTGATTACTTCCAAAACATTCATTGCTCTGCGAATCGTGAGAAGCAATTTTTCGGCCCTGAGTGGTGTTTTAGTAATTTTATTGGCAAATTAGGTGACAGATAGTATTGTTACTCGATACGAGTTACAAGTTAGAGTCAAGATAGTTTAATTTCCGAATCCTTTTACGTGCCAGCTGAGTTGAAATGTACTCACTGTGCGATGTGTTTTTTTGAGAACGTGTGTATTAGGTCTGATGCTCTCAAGTTAATAAAAAAATGCCTTTACAAGGTAGATATATTTTGCTATTGATTTGGTGCCGAAGTTTTTTTTATCTTAATACAATTACATCGATCTGTAACGTTATGTAGCGGCGTAGTGCAGTGCTCATCATAATCTCTTTAGCATGACACGAGGCAAGTATAAGACCCAGGGTCATTGTGTCTTTTTATATGTATGTAATCGAGACTTGAGAATGGTTTTATGTTTCGGTGGTGTAGTTATAGTGTTGATGTTCATGAGAATTACATTCAGGTAATGCTATACTATACTCTGCCACAAAAGTTGTTTGTGGCCCACATAGGTATTTAATTAAAGGGCTACAAAGTACATTTGAAAAAATTAGGTCTTTGAATTATTATAGCCATTTACAAACTTTATGCTGGCATTGAATGTGATATGGTGATGATTAAAGAACACTGTTTAGCTTATACTAATGCCTTTCCATAGATTGCTGGGTGTCGGGCGGTAATGATTTTTAAATCAATAAGCGGGTTCATTTGTGCTGAGTGTTTTGAATAGCAGGTGCTACTTTTCCTTATTCCACTACCATTTAATGTATGGGATAGAATTATGGGATCATGCCCCAATGCCCCCAATGTATTTATTCAGCAAAGAAGGACGATCAAGATCAGGTTTTATGTTTTAAAATTGCACTTTAAATTCCTAAATGAATTTACTGAAGGTAAAAATATTGACATTTCCTTCTGATATTGATGTTAGTGTTGTTTTTCTTGACAAAGACTATTGCAATGTATTTTGCTGAATGTCCGATGATAATAACTAAATCATAGCACAGCACTTAAACCGGTGAATGTTGGTAGAGAGGTAAATGTGAGCATAAGGGTTATGACTTTCAAAATTCAGTGATACTTCTGGCGAAACTAAAGATATGTAATAAGATAAGTAATGCTTCAACTTCCTTTTACCTGACATCCAACAGCATGACGTGGATAAACGTGCTTCGTACTATTGGTTTTGAAAACAAGACAACTATTCTTGTTATAACGTAATTAATTATTACCAGTATACTATTTAGTTTCATTGAAGAAAATAAATCGTACGCTGGGAAGTCCATTCCCTATAATGAACTTCATACGGACTATTAAATCAAGGGTAAGTCATTCCCGATAAGACCAATCCTCTAGATTTATGCCTCGCTCTGATAAACTAACCTTCATTCTCCGCATTAATAAGTATTATAAACAAAGGATTCTAAGTAAATATCTCTCATTTATTCTAGTTGTATTCATAAAAATCGAAATTTTGAGGCAAACGACGGTAACTTCATGCCGCTGGCTTTAAATGCACACATGTCCACGATATCACACAAGTATTATCGAAAGCAAATAACAAAAAATCACTCGCATGACCTCATTGAGCTACATTACTTCTTGTCCAAAGGTTTGTTTGCAAAATTACCGGAGCAAAACAGCTGTAGCCATCATCATTTTAAGGTAAGAGACTTTCCATTGGTCCTTACGAAGTTCATCAGCTTCGCCTTACAAATTTTTCATAACGAGAGTTTTCTCCCATCCGGTCAGGAGAAAAAGTTTTCTTTTTTTCCGCAGACGCATAGCAATCATTTGTCATAACAAATGCCATGAGGGTCATGGCATCAATTTCAGGAATATTGTCCGAAAGAGCGGCAACGTAATCATCCATTTTTTTTACCTGAAATATTCGAGGTAAAAAGTCTATTTTATCATCCCGAAAGTGCATTTTAAATATCCCAAGTAATAATCGTGACACAATAACAATAGGAAAACTTACCCAAGAATAACAGCACACGAACAAGTGACGGTGAGCGACTAAATCCTCCACCAAAACAATGTTTACAGCATGCGTTGGTGTTTTTCCCGACTCAGACGGCAGATTAGGCACGGATGACGTCACACCTAGCCTCGGCAGAGCTCGGGTGTCTTCGCGCAGTGGTCGGCTCAGAGAAATTTTGCTTGATTTTTTTAGTCAATTTTTTATTTCTTCTGATGATGAATGGAGATAATTTAGTTATTTTTGCGAGCTAATATTTCCGTTTTACCTGTTCAAAATAGTTTTTATAGCAATCGTCGACCCATGCAAGTTCCCCATTCCGAAGATACGTTACAGAAAGGGGAACGGAATTATTCCGAAGGCTATTAGTAGTCCTCGGAAATTGTTCTACATGTCACAGTTGTACAAGCAATCAAAGAAAACTGTTTCTTCTCTAAATGATTCAGGTCAACATGACTGTCTTTCCGCTAACATATCGAGGTAGTAATAATAAAATGTAAGCCACATTTGCCAACAGATGGAAAAAGCCTTCTCTAATGACGAAAACTCATATCTATATCTTCGACATACCCTACAAGCCACGTCGAGGGTGTATGGCAGGGGGTGCATTCACGCCAGGAACAATGGCACAACCAACAAAAATGAACAACACAAAACAAACACCACACTTTTAAAAGTAATTAGGGGAAAAAAGGGAAAAAACTACCAAATCCCAATCATACAGGGCACGCCCACGAATACCATGCATGACTTGACTTTCATTAGTCTTTCATCAGCATATCCTGATACTAGAAGTCTCTGAAGATTCGGTATCTCTCGGACCACCTGTGAAGTCCATTTAATCCAATCTTGGGAGGCGTAACTATTTCCTTGTCGCGTTCTTAATAATCCTTACTGATGATAGCCCTATCTCGACTGCCGCTCGACGCTGTCACCGCCATCCTCCCTAAGTCTTCTCTCTTGTGTGAGAGAATAAAACCCTTTCCCCCGATAACATTCATGTGGAAGTGTGGGTATGAATGGGTAGAACTAAAAGCAATAGAAACGATTAAATGAAGTACAATTGAATTTTGTGAGTAAAATTTTTATTAATAAGTGCGCCCGTGACTAATTGAGATTAATAATAATAAGTCCAGACTAATGAAGATATCTAATCATATTAGAGATCATGACGAGCGACTGATATCCAGTATATTGCTCCTGTCTTGAGATTCGGCAGCCTCCTCCGTCGGTAGATGTTTGCTTTTCATTGGAGTTTACAGATACTCTCAGATAGTAAGGCTTTGGGGATTATTGGGGAGAATGATGGGAAGTAGGTACCTCTCGCCAGAGAAATTTTTCTCCTTTACCACCTCCAAGTGGCAGAAAATACGTCCCAAGCAGTTTTGGAATGTGCTGGAGACAGTGGCGTAGTATGGCCCGCTGTGTAGTCTATATTAGATAATGAGCTTCACTGTCCCTTTCTGGAAATGAGTCAACCACGCCTAATTCCTTTTTCCACACACAAGCTGACTGCACACTGATTCTTACACGTCGTCAACGCCAGTCTGTGTCCATCTCAAGCCCCTTGCAGTATTCCCTCGCTGGCCTTAGTCCTAAACATCAGCTTTTCCTTTCTCTAGCACGTATTCAAAATTACTCAGCATTGAAATATGATAAACACTGTTTTCGAGGGCCGTCGTGTGAAACCATACACATGAACTAATTTCTAATACTCTTTAGTTGCTGGAATGGAAAGAGATGAGCTCCTACGGATTTGAAAATATTAATTTACGATTTTCTCCAAAAGCCGAAAACGTTCCGGCTTGCGTAGAAATTCACTCTGATAGTTTTTTGCATAGTTTTTGAATCTTTTTCGAAAGAACTAGTTTTTACTCAGATTACGTGGCTCTTTTCAACTAGTAGGGAGAGATACTCTGATCTAATTTAAGTCAATCCGCCCAGATTTCTTTCGAAGCCTATTCATTGTCATGGCGTTTGTTTTGGTAGCTTAGGGTGACAGAAGCAGGCCATAATATGCTTCAGAAACTTAATTATCGTAGTACCTATCATTCCCCTGAACTCTTCAATCTGAGAGAAAATTATCTTGTTATCAGTAAGTAGTTAAATCATGCGTGCCTCATATGAGCCTGTTATCTCTAAGAAATATTGCGAAGTCGCCCATATTTTGCTTTCGTAGTCCTTTTCTAGTAAAGTTATCCCAAAACCGCTTCAGGTCTTTCATTCGCAAGCGACAAATATTTAAGGTTGCCGCCAGTTAGAATCTTCGTATCGGCGGCTGAAAGTTTTTGTTAGATCCCCTGTCAGTGAAAGGGCTCAAAGATAACACCATAACTCATTCTTCCTGGTAATGAGAGAGATACGGAATTAGTTTATAGCGCACCCTACGTCTAACTCGCATTATTTAAAGCGAATTTATGGCATGGCTGTTCTTAGCATTTGGATTTCTTTCTACGATCATTTAAATTTAAATTTCTTGCTCTATTTTCTTCCGGTGCGTGATACGTTCATTGACCAATTTCATTCTAGATACATTTTAATAACTGCGCTTTCATATGCTCGTATAATCGCATGTAACTAAAGGAAAATCCAGATTGAGTGAGCTCATTGCTGTATTTTAGGATTTGGTTTGATGGAAAATACTTACTTAGCGCTTAAAGTGCGCATGGAGCCTTTAACTTCCTTTTCTTCTTAATTATCAGTATACTCGGACGGGGTTTTTATGCGAGAAATGTTAATTGTCGTTGCCGTAATACCTTTTCATTTTTTGTGACGGAGTGCGGGCCCTTGAATGAAGAAGTGACCCGTATGATTAACCACTAGTAAGAAATCTCATTTATTATGATGATATATAATCAAAAGTGTCGCTGGGCTTAATAGAGAGTTTTTTCAAAAACTGGTAAGGTATTCTGCGAAATCTTATCGAACCTGAAAAACCTTATTTAAACTCATATTTATATACGGTTTTTCAGGTACCCACTCCTCATGGAATGCGTAACTTCTTTTGCGTGCGTGTCTCTCGTTCAGTGATTTTCGCCTCATTTGTAAGGTTTCCCTCGTTTCGGTATTGCCGTCGTTTCATTTATTTTACGTGCGTCATAGGAGTACCCGACTTATGGTAGGAAAAGAAACAATCGCCGTATTTGCAATGAAGATTATTAAGAGATAAATACTTGGGTGTATAGGTTACGCATTAAATTACATTCACGGTGATATTTAGGATTTGAAACTAATGTACGTATAGCGATGGTATTTCCGTAAATGCTTGCGGAATTGATGTTCGGATGCAATCGTACCGCAAATTTGCGTATAGCCTTATCTGTCCTGTCTATCTGCTGTGCCCAGATCTCTCCTTGTGTGAAGTAGAGGCATTTTAATTATATCCGTTCAGCGTTTTCCCTCCAGCATTGATCTAATAGACTTAGGTAAAATATTTGAAGGCGTCGCATTTTTGTGAAATAGTATTTATTTCTGTGAAAGATTCCTAGGCTATTCCCTTTCAGGTACGTGCTATAGAACTGTAGATTATTAAAAATATCCATCAGTTTCGTGGATTGCCGTGGCATGTGGCCACACTCAGTATTCTACCCTTTCTTGCGTAGATCTCGTACACCGGAGTCTTATTTTAAACGAAGGCTACAGCTGTGCGATAGGGATATCGTCGTTCTGTTTCATCTAATTAACCCGGTGTCGTTTCCAGGAACCGTTCACTTAGCTTGGTCACATATATCCCTCATAATTATTGTAGAAGTTTTTTTGCCTTGTTGTCTCGAGAGACTTTGATCACATCTCGAAGAAATTACCTTGTTGATTCTCGGTGCGAAAGAGCTGTCACCTTGATAAAATAAATAGTTACTCAGGCAGTGATACTTTTGTGAATACTATCGTATGTAGTTAACTTGGCCGAAATATTAGTATAATTTGTCACTTGTTTCTCGAATCTCTGCTGATTATCAAAATCTTTTCAGTCCTGTGTAAGTATAAATTGACTATAGTGAGTGTAGTCTCGTTCCACTTTTGCTCCTTGTGTGATTGCATAAAACGAAACGGAAGAATGATACGTTTCTATCTTGGAAAATCCTGCAACCTGTGACGCGGAAAGGGTGGTCGTATGCGCAAGCAACCTGGCTAGGTTTTCTAATTCTCCTGTCTCCATAATCGGGGAGTTTCCTTACCCTTTTACTCGCCAGGAAAATTATCTAATGGTCATATATCATGGAAAATGAGAAATAACTTGTCAACTCCACATTTAAATTCATAGCAGCGACCTTTCGACATTTGGTCATCTTGGTGTGTCACCTGAAGATGCTGAATCCTAGGTCGTAGCAATTAATTTCGATGTGAAGTTCCCAATATACCATTTAACCGTGTTGGATAACTTCCTCCATAGAATACGCGTAACAGTTTCCTCTTGATTGTACATACATCAGTTTAACTTGTTAGGGTGCGTTTCATGAAAAGAAAGGACAATAATATGGAATGTACCGACATTCATGAGTTGAACGCTTATGGGTAGTTGTAATTATGCTCTTCCCCCGATTCCCCCGGAATTCGTGGGGTGAAACTTTCCGGAGTTGGCAGGCCTCACCGTGGCCCATTCTTTCCCCCCCTTTCCTGCCGAGGCATGTTCAATGGGCCCTCCTTGGCAGTCTGGGGGTTGTGATTCCTTTCGGGAGATTTTGCTCGCGTGCGAGGCTCGAGCGTGGACTTGAGGGTGCCGAGTGGATGTGGCGGAGGTGCCGATAGGGATTTGTAGCACGTGGAGGTGGTTTTGGGCGGGGGCTCGCTCCCCGGCTGCGAGGGGCCCTCCGCGACGCGAGAGCTGCGTGCGTGGCACGGCTTGTGTGACGTCGCACGAGCCCCCGGTCTCGCGTTCCGGTTCGCAGACTGCAATTTGACGCGGAGAAGGTGGGCCTCGTAGCGTCTATTTTTTCTTAGGAATCGAGTCTCATCTTGTTGAGTTTTTCCCTGGATTCCATGTTTTCCTTCTGCTTCCGCGTTTTTCTACGTAATGGGCTTGAACTGAGGGCCACTGACCGGAGGTCCAGAGTTCCATTCCGGGTGTGAGGCCTGTATGGATGAGCCGAGATATTTTTGGATACTAGAGCTTCGTCGGATGCCATAGCCAAATGAGGAAGTCAGTGCATCATCATCCCCTGGCACTGAAGAATAAATTTCATTCTCCGTTGTGCTAGCTTCGTGAGATTTACCAGCGTCAACAGTTTCGAACTTCGGTTGGAGAGCTTTCTTTCCACGACGCCTTACCCTTCCTTTATGCTCATGGAAGTTAAGCATGATTCTTGTATCCCGTTTGAGATTATTTATGTTTCACCATCCTGCAAAGTGGTGCAAAGTGTAGTCCTGCAAAGTGGAAGATGTGGCTGATTAGGAAAGCATCGACTCCCATGTACCGCGAGCAAGGACATTCGTGTAATTATTTTGTAACCCACTTCTGTATGTACACCCTTCGTAATAATACTGGCTTTGTGAGTACTCCTTGTGTGACGATTTCATCCCATAATCGCGCGCAGAAATTTAATCTCCCGCGGGAGCATCAGTTTCCTGGGGCGAACACTTGAAATTGCGTCACTGCTCTCGTTCATTCAGTTTTCCCTTCTCATTTCGTGGACATTCGCTAACTCAGTCATGGAGGATAGTAAGGCTATCCTGCAGCCTAGGCAAATTGTAGGAAAAGCTGGAGTGGTCATTAATATTCATGACATCACCCTCATTTGAGAGCGAACGCGTGATAAGCACATGACAACCAGTTCCTCTTCCCAGTAGCCTCTTCACAGCAGCTTTGCGACCATCAGCCTGCTCCCATCCCCCTCGCTCTCCCATCGCTGACCACACCCAAACACCTCGTAGCGCCGCGCGGATCCACGGACACCGGGTGTCTTAGGCTGAAGAGGGGCGATCGCTCTCATTGGTCCGCGATGTTGTTGCTATCGGATCGAGGGAACGAGTGAGAGAGAGAGAGAGACGGAGTGAGGAAGGGCCAAGGAGTCGATGTCTTCTTCCCTCGCGCGTGCGGTTGCTGGGCGAGCCGAGGACGCCTGTCATTGGTCCGATTTTCCCGAGACGCCGTAGGACGATAGCTCGCGGTACATGGGAGACGATGGCATTCTTCCCTAATCAGCCCCTCGACTCTTCTGTGTCGTAATTTTCTGCCGCGCCCTCGCGTTTCTGCCAAATGTTTCGTTTCGTCGGCGAAATACTGGCGATTTCTCCATCAAATTATCGGGTTGTGCCATCGGACGTAGATTTGTCGTTAACTAACTGTTAATCGCCACTCCGCGGGCCCGCATGAGACAATTAGTGAGATTTGAAAGTAGAAACCTAGGAAGTTCAAATTTTTTACTGTGGATGATCAACACTCGCGATTAAGGCAAAGTGCCATGTGGTGAAATACCTTTTTGGACATTCATGATTTCATCCACCGACCTTATGATTGGATGCACCTAATTTATGAAGAGTATACAATTTAAAAACCACCTCTTCTAATTCGTAGTTCATTTTCCATTCGCGTCGTTGAGAGGAGTACTAATTGGCACATAATCTTATTTTTCGGCACTCTGTACAGATGGGATTACGTATGTACCAAGAAAATTAAAATCAAACAAGCATAATGGCTGCCGTGTGTAAAATAATTTGGTTGGGGGAAGTAATTAAATTGTCTGAAGAAAAAAAACACCCGTGATAACGTTATAAAAATCTACTGGGTAAAGTTAACGAATGTTTCTTCCTATCTCCATACATTAACGTGGATTCTTAGAATTTTACCCACTTGACTCTCTTCAGTCTTTAAAACTTATGTTGACTTTTTTCTGGTATTGTTCAATTTTTTATTAGACAGTTGGATTTACCATCTACCATTTGGATATGAGGTGGCATTTTATTTGTCACCCATTTTTCTTTACTCTGTCAATTGTGGAATTGCCTTTGGATTCAGATCTTTATGGCTCATCCCAGGTTGAAATTTTAGAAAGGCACTTATTTATGAGCCCATTGTTGCCCTAATGTCACCCCAGGCTCACAGTGCGATTCTCCAAGCAAGATTGCCTAGGAAGTTAATGGCTACGGATCGTTATGAATTGGCAATCGGTCGCCTAATTCGACTATACATGCTTGCAGTACCCTGCGAGCGGTGGTAAGGCTGATGTGGTGACAGGAATTATCGAAGGAAATAAATGGTTTTAGTGTACAGTAACATGATCATTGCCGTGGATGGTGCGTAGTGCAGAATTTTCCTATAATATTTGATTTCTACAATATGCATCGCTCATTACTTTCTTTGATACATTTTGAGCAGAGAAATAGAACTGCCTTGACAGTCAGTATTTTACTATTTGAATATGTTTTGTAAATATAACGTCACGTGCAATCGCAAGTTTCCCAACTTTCCAAATCGAGTCGCTACAGTTTCATTAGTGATGTCACACGGGGGGTGGAGTTAATGTGGTGGCTCCAGTATTGGCTAGAGATAGGAAATCCCCAAGGCCCGGGTTCGCATCAGATTGCAGATGTGTATATGGCATTGCCTACTTGAGTCTATGTGGAAAGCTCCATCCTTCGGAAGGGACGTTAAACTGTACATTTCGATCATCATCATTGGTCTATTGTCAGCTTGGTGTGACGCAGCACCGCACTAGATTCTCGTGTCATCTAACGTCTTCATATTTGCCGTACGTCCTCCCTTTGCAATCTTAACCACTTACTTAATGTATCTTGCATGAGGAATATATAAATTTCTCTTAAATTTTACCCCATGGGTATTCATTCACTCTGAAGCCCTCTTGACTTCCTCGTTGGCTTTTTGAATTTAGGCTTTAAAAATGATGGGAGTCAATGCATACCCTTCCTTAGTCCATTCTTATTCTAGCTTCTTCACTGGTGGTTAAAAGTTACTCACCCTTTTAGTGTAAAATTATATTATCCTAAGGAAAAATTACTTGCGTATTTGTTTTGTTTGCGCAGCATTTAAGTGATATCTTCAGAATATGTCACCAGAAATCAATCATTAAGATGATTGATTTCTGGTGGGAAGATTCATTCATTTTCTATTAATTTTAGAGAAAATATAGTGAGACATAATGTAAAATGTTGTTGCGATAAACATGATCATTTACTTAGGTCTGAAAGGTTAAGAGCAAGCTTATTCAAACTTCAGGTTGCTCTTCTCCCTTCCACTGTCCTCTGAAACACTCCTCTCTCGGTACAGTAACGTTTCCAAAATTGCACAAACTGGTTTAGCTGTCTTCCGCTTCTCAGAATAACTAAAATGGTACGTTAACAATATTTTTCTGTGCATTTGGTATCCGAATCGGCCTTTTGGCTACAATCCTGCAAGCACTCGGGTCAGGCCTCGAAATAAGGATTGACCAATGTGAATTTAATCGCTTTGTTGGTGTAACATCAAATACGTGGTTGACCTATCCTTGTTTAAACACATTGATGAATATACTTTTGAGTTTGATGCGACCGAAATAAGTTGGAAATTGGACGCAAAGGTATTATAGTCTCTCTACGAAACTCGCTTTATAGTGTTGGACAAGTACTTTTTGGAACTGCTTTTTATAATCTTTTAATCCTATTTTGAAAGTTTCCCCGCGATCTGTTTATTTACGATTCGTCTCTTTATTTTCCCCTCTGGGAATTGTTTTGTTTATATCAGAGATTCTCAACAGGGTTTGAGAATCAGGCAATGTCTCGCGGAAAACCAGGGCTCGGCGAGACATTGCTATGGGTGCCGCGAGGAACATTATTGAATGGCAGTGGCGAATAAATTATGTATCATTTGTAGTAGTTCCCTGCCGCATGGATATTATTACAAGGGTTTCAAAAAGGTTGAGAAATGTAGTGGTGGAAGCCAACTACTTCGTCTTTTCTGTAAATGTAAAGAGACGGACAATCACTCCTAAATTTATTTTACCACAAGTTTATCTTCCGATACCGTGGCCTTATAAAACATCTTTTGTGTTGTCGTTCACAATGAATTCAGCGATCTTCTGCGAAATACATTTTATCTAATATTTGGATATTCTATAGATTGCATCACAGTGAGCACCTTGTGTAGCCCTTACCTCCATTACATGAATTCTATCCCTCAAATGGCACATTAGTGCACTCGGTTTTGCAGTTGGCTTCTTGGCACACTCTTCATTGTTATATCTTCAGTTACTAGTTTGTTAGTTTTTTTGGTGCGAAGGAGTTGGGAGTGACGTTTCAGTGGGAGTACTTGATGATTAAAATATAGGTTTTTCGTTACCATTCCCTATTTAACTTATTTTCCAGCGCTGCCCTTAGGTAGTAAAGGTATTTGTTTTTAAACTGAATTCAAATTACCCGAGTTGAGCCCCGAGTGAAGTCGTTTGACATTCAAGTGCTTCTGTTTTGTGAGTGAACCGTTTCTCTACTTCGGATTGTAAACGAG
Organism: Platycnemis pennipes; assembly: GCA_933228895.1. Lineage (NCBI taxonomy): Eukaryota > Metazoa > Arthropoda > Insecta > Odonata > Platycnemididae > Platycnemis > Platycnemis pennipes. The sequence continues at coordinate 84,480,532 of OW121846.1, forward strand.
GTTGGACGCCAGTGATGTAATATTTACACCACCTTGAATTTAATATTTTCCTTACCGATGCACCGATGTATTTTGTTTTTTTAATTTGTCAGTTGTATGGAGACCTCTGTAAATTGATGTGCTTGCGCCGATAAAGCTTCCGGAATCTTTGATTACGCTTATGCCGTGTGCGTAATTTCGTTGCAGCATGTCTCGAATTCTGGAAATACTTACCAAACGTGGGCTGGTGCAATTAGGCATAATTTTTCGCTCAAAAGTCAGTGAAATGGATGAGAACGTGATGACTGTAACTGTGAGTACTTGTTGCCATCGTGCTGATATAGCCATCAAAAGCTCATCGAAGCTTTCCAATTCAATTTTATTGTACATAACGTCGTCAGCGCAATCCTCCCAAGATATTTTCTAGTTCTAGTTGTAAGTGCGGAGTGCCTTTGTAACGACGCGGGAAAAGCTTTGTCCGACTAACGCCTGGAAATGAGGCATTAATTGACTCGAGCTTTTTCATGAACTATGTCCTTAAAAGGAACTATAGGGAAGGTAAATACCCACTTGAACTTTACTGAAAATAGATGAAGAAACATAGAATAGTGTGCTCTGTGTGCCACATGTGCTATTATTTAGATCTTAATACTTACGTCTCATTCTTCAGCTGAGGCAGAATATTTTGACCCGTTCACTCCAAACGCAATTTTCATTCTTGAGGAACGGCATCAAAATTATATTGTTCCCAGTTTTTGTCAGTAATTCTAAGACTTATTTAAAATGCTGTAACATTATTATATTAATTTTCTATCAAGTGTAGCTGCCGCGATGCGGCTACCTTAATTTTTTATTTGATATCTAACATGACATTGCAATTGAGTGGCGTCGTTTTAAAAAAATATGGTCGACTCTTACAAATGTTGCTGTCCGCGAATTTTTCCGGTTTAGTGAAATGGTAAATTCGGTTTTAAATCGCCGAATAGATTTTCTTAGGTTTACCAAAGCTAGTTTTTTTCTGAATTATCTAAACTGGTGAGCTATAGCTATCATTAAAAAATTATGCATACGTCTTATGTGGCGGCCTCAGGTTACTTCTATTGTTTGATATTGTTTTGAGATGAACTTAAATGAAATGGTGTTGCGATGAAATTGCTACTTGAATTTGAGTATTTTTTGTCGTTAAGATTTTCCACTCCTATTTTTTGTCTGCAGTTCGTATGACTGTTGGTTCTTTTTGGGCTTAACTTATTTTTTGGGTCAACGTCGTACATCATTGAATTTTAATACACGCGCGGAATTCACGGTTGGCTATTCAATTTATCGCGTCCACGCCCTTCTGATGTGCAGGATTTGGGTATATCTTAAAGTTAGTGGAACGTATCCAAATTGTTTTAGAATCGGAAATAAAAAGTATTTTATGAGATAACGCTCGTATAAACGACTTGAATTCCATTGCAATTGTTGTCGCCATCCTTGAGCTATAGTCTTTTGGAAACGCACACTTTTGGAAACTTCGCTATGCTTTTATCGTTTTACTGCAGTGTCCTACTGCCTCTTTTCCTTTTCGCTAGCAGATAACAGTATCAATTAGTAAGTGGTCTCCCGAACTACAGCTGAGCGCAGGCTTTCGTGGTACTGCTCATGGTCTTTATCTCAAATGCGCAATCATATGCACTCCCGCTTTTTTCCTATGTCCATTCATCAGAGCAGTGACATATCTTTTTTGGCAATAAGAACAATAGTCTAATGCAAGAAGCTGACTTTGTCAATTGTTGCATTATCTCTTAAAAAAAGTAGACGTGCTATGTCCCTTCGCCTTTAGCTGTAGTTTTCTTGTAGCACGGCAGCAGTGGATTCAAAATATTTATTTTGCTTGTCCCGTCTCGGGAGTCACCAACATGGCTCCGGCCTGGTAGTGAGTTTTGAGTGCGAGGCATGTGTCGTCGTCCATAATACCGAAGAATAATTATTCAGCGTCAATTTATTTCTGCTCTGCTGTGCACTGATCGTTCAGTTCCCAAGGCCGCGGTGAGAACGGGTTTTTCGTAATCATCGGTAAATTTTTGCCTACGGGCGAAATACTTTTATTCGTACAAAAGCAAAGAAATAAGTGTGGACGGTGAACGCTGTTCAAGGGTGACTTTCGATCGTATTTTTATAGCGTACCGAAAGAGGCTCCACGTCCGAAGCGAGTGTAATTCAAGAATGAAGTATCCATTCTTTGGTCATTTTATGATAAATGTTATAATGGGTTTTCCTTAGAATACCGTTTCAGTTCTTAATAACGGTGATGTGTTCCATTTCGTCATAGTTTCTTTTCGCCATTAAAGAGCGCTTTTTTATGAGCGTGTCGTATTATCTTGAAAACTCTCTGAATGGGCTACATCTCGGATAAATATCCAGGTGTTAATATGTGGCGGTCGTTAATTTCCTTGGATACGTGCGATTTTCCAATCATTTCAGCATACTTAAGTATCGGTATTTCTGGTCTAAGCTCCGTGACATTACCGTAGTAATGAAATGGCAATAAGCTTTATTTTTATGGTTATTTTGAAATTTTTGAGGGAAGCCTATTTTTCTTTGGCTGAATCCAACTCTTGTGTACAAAGTTATTCTATTATTTATCGCTGTTATTGTCTTTATTTGTGCTTCAATGATGCTTAAACTGTTGCGGAAAAGGAATCAGTAAATGCCCCTTCTCGTAAATTTTCTTGCCACACGTTGTTTTAATTTGATGCTTAAAGAATGATAGTGAAAATAATTTTCAGAGGAAATTCGCCACATAAAATGCAGTTAGTAACACATCGTAATCCAAGAGCATTCAGCAAAACTGTGGAAAGATAGTTTGGAATTCAAAAACTAAATGGTACGGCACCATTTAGTCTAATGGCTTCTTCTGGCAGCATAGCGATGACTTTATCGTTTGTTTAAAATTGCGGTAAATTTCTGTGCAATAATCATGTGATCCTTTTTGTCAACTTACTTCATAGCCTTGTTTGCAATATGTTATAAATGTTTGGAATTTTCTCGATCGTCGCACAGTTTAAAACTGAATGCCAATTATTGGCTCTGTTCGTGGATAGCCGACCAGGCAGACTATACTGAAAAAAACTGAATCAAAGAAGTAATTAACCGGGCCACATCCTTTGTTAATTTGAATTCTTCAACCCCGTCTGTAAGAAGTTCTGTAAGAATGACTTTTAAATTTTTTAATCGCAAGTGTCTGTATCTATTCAAATAACTATATGGAATGTGTGTCCTAAACTGAAATAATCTGTGAGACGAGTAATAATTATTCGTAGTTGTAATTGAGATATTAGCATGAGAAAGTGGACGTCGTGCCAACTTTGGCGTGAATGCTTTGCGTCGTGCGGCTTCACAGAGGTGCCGCTTTAAATTTCGGGTCTGCGGGAATGAGGAAAAGTGATGCGGTTCTGAAGGGTCGCGGTGTGGCCTCGCGGGGGCAGCCGCGACCGCGCCAATGGCCTCCGTTGGGTCCCCCGGGGGCGGTGCCCTCCCGTCCCAGCTCTTCCCTTGCTTTATCTATGCTGAACATCGCCACGGACTCGCGGGTTTCCTCGACTCGGCACGCTGCACCTGTTGACTGTGCACCGAGGACGCCGGGACTGCCGGCGACGAGTGGGCGTGGGCCGCCGGCGCCCCGCCGGCAGCCGCCCGTTACTATCCACCGCGCTCATCTGCCGAAGGACGTCGGGCGAGGGTGCTCCCCTCCGCTCCCGGCGCTGAAACCCGCTGTCTGAGGGGGGAGGCGGGGAGAGTCACGCTCGTTGCGTGTGTGCGTGTATTTTTTTGATTTTTTTCCCGCGGGGGGTTGGGGAAACGCGGACGAACGTTCCGCACCTGTAGCCTGCGAGCAGTGAATACGCGATGCCCTGTACTTGGTGACCAAAGATTGCTTGTTCGATGACGACGATCGTTTACTTTTGTGAACGCGAAATTCTTTGGAGGCGGCGGAGCAGCTCGAAAAAAATTGGACGTATCCTTTAATGGCCTGATGATGCTGCACTTACTGCGGAATAACATTTTCACTTGCGTATTAAGAGAATTCTGTGGTAAATGGATACCTTTTTTGCTGTCGATCTTGTATATAATTAACGTGAAATCTACGGATGCTACGGTTAACTTTTTTCGTAAATATCGTATGCAATTTGTATTGAAATTTTTGTTCCTTTTGTCATTTATTCCACTGTTACCTTAAACTCTCCTTTTAGCTCGAACATACTTTCGGTCAAAAGCGATACATACCTAAATACATGGTGCATTTAGCTCATCTTTTAAGTAAACCTAACTAAACGAAACGCCGTGCCTGAAGTTTAGCCTGCTAGATGTGTTTTTAGACTTCTGTCGCTATATAATGCGCATGCTCGTGTTCATTCAAGGCCCACCTCAAATAAACTCTGCGGTCAATTGGGGATTCATTAAAGTTATGAGGCAGGAACCCGGTGCTCCTACTCTTCCAGTTGCATGATACCATCCTAAGTTTTTGAAGAATTTGTCCTATCAGGCCTAAGCTTTACCGAATTCGTAACCAACTCAAGCATGGGATATTTTCTAAGATTTTGTATTATAATTTAATGCGTTAGCTTTGCCCGCTTCTTTCGTTTTACCCTCAGAATTGGCGCATGAAATTAAGCCAGTCGTAGATCATTGCTGGAATTCTCCATTTGCTCGAAATAACCAAACCCCAGAGTACATTTGGCCTAACTTTTGTGCCATCGCTACATCATATATGTCATCGTTATGGGAATTGGGTCCATTAACTTGACGAGGGTTGATAAATCGTCTGACCTCCATGAATGTTTTTAAGAGGTATTTCATCACTATGGCCTGTCCAAAAATAAGGTGTACAAGATGGTGTACCTTTTTGAGAATTTTCCAGTTTTGGCAGTGTTATTGAACATCGGCCTAAATAAAGAAGATTAATTAGTTCCTCTGGGTGATTAGCGACGACATTACGAGCGGGGTATTGAAACGCTCTCTGAAGGTCAACACCGCCATCTCGAATGGGTCTGGCGATCATAGGAATGTGGCTTCAATAACTCACCCGATTAAGTAGTCTACCCGTAATGCTCAACTATAGTGAACGGCCTCAGATGCAATTAATGCCGTTGCACCGCGCACGGACGTTTATGATTACACGCTTTTATTTCAGGTTTTTAACTCCGTAGTCTTTAACGCTTTTGCGGCCGTAGGCATAAATTTTTCATAATCTGTTTGCATCTGTAGGCATGTCGCAATGGGGTGCATGAACATGTAATATATAACGAACTAAGTCAGTGGGTTCCGGTCATATTGCGTGGTATTTGAACATGTTCAACAAAAACGAAAAACAAAATTGCATTTACCATAGTTAAAAAAACAACCGTCGAACCGTCAATTACAGACTTCTTTTCCTCTCTTACCCGCACCCCTTACATCCCTGTACTATTTTTGTATACAATCGTACTCTCGTTGAAAATAATCACCTGTAGGTGATTCAGTGTCTTCGTAACCTAAGTCACATTAAATTGGTGTCTTAATCTGTTGTTAAATTGCAACTTTGTTTCTTCGTTTTTGTTAAGCATAACGAGCTAATATAATTTATTTAATGCAGAGCGCATGTTTCCTAAACATGTAATAATCTTTCGTTTTCCTTGCATATTGAATATTTTCTCGATGGTATAACGAAGTTTGAGTCCGAACTTTCCTGCTGTAGGAAATGTTTTTCCTAATCTTTCACAGACGTTTAATTCTGCGTAATCTATTTGCGTCGGGAAAAATTGTCAGTCGAGTATTGTATTATTATTAGGAAGAAGCCTCTTTTCCCACTTACCCATTATCTTACTCTCATTATCTCATTATCGTCTATTGCTCATTTACTGAGTATAGATAGAGGAAACATTGGCAGTGGTTTCTCAAATGGTGTGCGTATTGTGAAATAAGGGTCGAAAAAGGCGAATGAAGTCTGCCAAAGGTTAACGTACATGCTATAACATTATCCTCCAGTAGGCCTTGGTGGGAAAGTCTTCCTCTTTGTCATTTACAATGGGAGACACTTGCCTCTGCCTGATGGCCGGTTTCGAGAAATTCAATCGCAAGTAGGACTAGGCACTCGAGTGAAATGCTGGTGAAGATGTCCGTGCGTCATAATCTTGGTGAATACTTCGGTTGTAGACCAGTCGATAAATCACAGGGGATTGGCCTTTTCCGTCTTTCTCCATTTGCTGGGAAAGCGTCTCCTTGGATCATTGTTGAAAAATTCCCCGAGGGTGCACCGTTGGCAGTGTGTTTGGGTTTCTGTTCGTGTGCGCGCGGCGAGGGGAGGGGGAGCAGGACTTCTCTGAAGGCTCATCCGCGCCCCCTTTCACCCATTAGCTACTCCTCCGCGCTCGCCGCCTAGCATCCGGAAATGAGACCCTCCATGCGAACGACCTTGTAACCTAAAGAACAATGGGTCAGACGGCGAAGAAAGTGTTGAGATCTATCCGAAGGGTGTGGGTACCCTGATTGGCCCGCAAAACTCTGGCGTACTGAGCCTAGCACCGGTAACTCAGTTATGAAAAAAAAAAACCTAGCAGCTTCGCTTGGCTGAGTCGGGAGGTGAAAGGGCTCTCGCTTAGCCAGCGGGTGAAAGGCGGTTGATGCATGCAGGAATTGCGTGTTCCCCTTACGTTTCGTGGTGTAATAACGTCGCGCTCTGCGCCCGCGATAGGGAAGGTGAATTTTCCCAAGCCTTAGAGGAGCTCGAGACAATCTTGCAAAAATCGCGTATCACGCATCGCGAGTTATTAAATAGTTTTTGTCTTGACCTATGATGCACTTGCTCGATCTGAAGATGCTCAATTTTGTTGGACGCTATTCTGTTCTAAAGAAAGTACGCCGAGTATTCTGTAGAGAAAGTAGTCACTTGAATTATTTAAATTGCTATGTTTACTGCTGCCAGCTAGAAAAAGCCTCGCTATAGATTTTCTTCGTGTCTGTAGTTATTATAAGTGGTGTAAAGGTCTAAAATGTCTCTCGCCTTTATTATATCAAGGGTGTTTACCGTCTTATTCTCTGCTTGTTACCCGTACCAGTCAACGTGTTCAATAAGTATAATCTTGTGATTCAGACCTTTTTGAAGAGCAACTAGGTTTTCAAACGCGGAAGAGTTTTCTAATTTCGTGAAGCATTACCAGTGCACATACCTCAATTGCATTTTAATCCAAATGATAGTTAAAGCGTTTTCTATTAAGTTTATTAATAAATTCGTCTTTTCTCGTGACCCTTACTTTCTGTATTGATTGCCAATTAAGCTTATAATGCAAAAAATGAGTTTTCACGATGTACTACACGGCATGACACATAAGTGTAAATTGTATGAATTTGTTTGAGAATGTGTCGGGAATACAATTTTCTAGGACAGAGGAACAAAAATAATTAAGCTTATTGCATTGATATAATGAAATACCCGACAATTTGCAATTAAATACTTTTTAATTTCCTAGACATCATGGCATGAAATGGTAGTATCGGTTCTTGGACTCTTCTAACTATTTAAACTTAGGTCGGCCGTGAAATATTTCACCAATTATTGTGAAAATTGGAAAAGGTACTTTTATACCTTTTACAGCGCTCCGTGACCCTCCGAGACAGGCTACATCTTCTCAATCTTCGTGCACAGAGATCTTAAGCAAGAGCTTTCCATTGGTCGTTGGTAGGAAATGTCCGACAATATTCAATGAATAGCATGTGCCTATTCAGGGGTCAAATTTAAAGGTGCTGATGGAATAAATGGACCTTGTATCCAAGGGGACTGAAGTTAATTCCTCAGATGGTATTTTTTGATTCGTAACTCCGCTAGTACAGCAGCAGACGTGATTCCACGTTGTATCACCGCTCTAAGTAATTCCCAGAGGAGGAATCAAATTTCTGAATCAGAAGTGTCCATTTGGGGTCACGACACCAGTCCTAAATTCCAACTCAGCTTTATTTAGATTCATTTCCAAACCATGCCTCGGGTGTAACGGCGTTGCCAAAATAAATATGTACGCCCTTCGGAACCGAAAGCGCGCCTCTATAGCATCGCAAACCGTGGCCGTCGCACGTGATTGGATTATCGCGACGGATGCCTCGGGAGGTGGGTGTTGCTGTCTCCACCACCAGAGGGCGCACGTGAGGACGCCGAATCGCGGGCCGGCCCCACACGGTCAAGTGCAGTGTGTCGCACGGGGGGAAGGGGGGAAGCGGCGGCCGCGTCCTCCCAGGGTGTGCGTGTCTCGCGACAACCCCCGCTGTGGCCGCGCCCCCATCCCTCCCCGGGCGCGGAAGAAGGGCCCGCCACGCTTCCCCGCGGACCCTCGTGTCTCGTGCCGACGAGCGTGGGCTGTTGTCGTGAGTGATGTAAGCGGTGCTCTCATGCGCGGTCTTCGGAAGCCCTCGCGGGATACTAGTGACGCGGGTGTCTTCCACGGGTGACGAGGTGTCGGCCACCTCGGCGGCGGCGCCGGCAGCGCCGGTTTCCCGTCGCTGGGGAGCGGCGTCCGGCCTTCCGAAGCCCCGCAAGTCGCACCTCTCTTGCCCTCTTCCCCACAGCCCCCGCGGCGTCCGTGCCAGCGCCAATCTTATTCTGTGCTCCCTTTCTCGTTCGTTCCGTTTTTCCTGTTTCCCCAGCGGTTCATGGAGCGTTGGTTGCGGCCAATCGGTCTTGAATAGAAGAAGCCGTCTTTTAGGTGGTGGCTGGCTTGATGGGGATATACGAGCTTATGAATGACGTCATGAGGGAAAATTCTCATGCTAATTGCAGGGGTTTAGGTATTCCTTTACTTATGCGGTTTTAAGTTCGACCTAAATTCGGTGGTATTGGATTTGTGCGGCGCTTAACACTCGGGTTTCGTATTCGAACCCAGCAGTGGGGTGTTTCGTTGCTCTGATCCTCAGCTGGATTCGAGCGACGTTCATAAAGAACCATGATTACTCTGCTTAGTCTATTCAATGGACTGCTGAAACACCTTAAGTCACTCGGTACAGTATTCGTCTTCTTTGTTCCGTATGAGGTGATTTCTCTACCCATATATTATCTTGTAGAGACATACGTCGTTAATGTAATGTTTGTCATGGAGTATACGTTTTAACATTCGTTGGCAGATTTTCTATGAAAACCGTCGGTAGTTTCAATAATGTCTAATGTGAAACGTACTCTTGCCATTTTGATGTGGGATAAACGTTTCACAGTAAGACGTATGGTAAGAGTCTTTTCCAGCGTAGTGCCTTAGCATTTATCAGGTGTAAATTATGTGAAAATTATTTATTCTTTAGGTGGTTAAGTATTTATCATTGACACACTTTTAATGCGTTGGAAAATTTCAACGTCCTAATGAAGTAACGAGGGTGCATATGTGGTGTGGATTTATTGTTACAATGCCTGCTACCTAATATTGTTGATATACCATAAGGTATTTATTGGTAAAAATCACTAAAGATTTATCGTGGGGAAGACATCCGGGAAATATGCGGCCGAGCGAAGATAAAGCTAGGATTTCGGAAGAATTGGCAGCAGTTGACTAATACAGTAATATTTGCGCTCTAGTGTCGTGTATGCTGTAATAAACGAGTCATAATGAGGCTCTTGAAAATAACCGCAGGTCTCTGTCATGCAGTATGCGAACGTGTGACGGCATGATGTGAGTACTTGTGGGACGTTTTTGGTACCGTCTGGGTGTTCCTCACCATACGATTTAGAATATAGCTTCGTTGACCCGGGTCGCTCCCCAACTCACAATACGGCAGGTGCATTTCCATTCTGGGGATATGCGGCTAAGGAAATAAAACACTTCGGCTCGCTGCAACTCCGCTGTCTCTCCCACTCTCTCCACGGCACTTTCTCTTCAAAGTTCTGCGTAAGATGTGAATGTTGGCGACCCTCTACAGTCTTTGTACAATGATCACCGCCAGTAGCTCGGTGGTTGTATTCTTCTTTCTTCCTTTCCAGAAAGGTGGAAGAATTTTTCCGGGTAAGAGCTTTTAATCGCTCATTTATAGGTCTAAAGCAGGTTTTCAGACGGAAGGACGATGAAAACAGGTTGATCAAAAATTTTGATGATCAGTATAAATCCTGTGGAATGGAAATTAGCTGAACTTGTCCAACTCAAGTCATCAACGTTTCAAGGTGAATTAGCGACCAATGCTTGCTCTCTTAATGCTTGTTCTCGAAACTAGATACACCCGTTACAATTAGGCCAATAATCGGATTTAACTTGAAACTCTATATTTTAGCGGTTTTATGTCAAAAATGGTCTATTTGATAATATAGTGCTGTTAAATTGGCAAAATACTTTATTTCGAGTAAGGAAACTGCTAATTAGGGCAAGGGTTTAGAAGCATTAGGCCCTGCTCCTTTGCTTCGACCTTTTCGCTCGAAAGTATGAAAAGATATGGATGGAAAATTAAGTCAACTGGAGTTTAATAATCATCATTAACGGTTGTGATTAACTTATCTCAAACAATTATTCATTTTCCATTATTCCCATTCAAGTTTCCTTGGCTGTTATCAGACTGTCTCAAGATATGGCTAATTAGGTTGCCCCGTTTTATTTATTTCCAGCTGTCTAATATGACACACTAGAGAAATTATTGGTTTTTTTATTCGTTCTCGACATTTTATCTTTGCCATTTTTTTCGAGCACTACAGTTTCGATTGCTTCCAGGCTTGGTTTGTCCCCTGTTGTAATTGCACATGCCAATTCCATTGCCAATTAAGGAGCATGCTCTAGATGTAAGCCCGAAGGAAGTGCTACGTCCAAGTTTGCATTTCCAGCTTCAATTATTTTTGGTATAATTTCCTGTTTGCCGTAACTATTCAACTTTTTAATTTATGGTTTATCTATCGCTAGTTATTCAATTTCCTACAGCAAACACTTGAATATTTTTAGCTAGCTTTTGGAGGAAACGTGATTTCTTGTGCTGAGCGTCGTCATAAGTTCCTTGGTATATTTTTGTGCCTATTCGTCGAGCTTTGTTCCTTCTTGAGTTTCACTGAATGGCTTATCTCTAATTTCATAGTGACTTATAATTTACTACAAGTTTAGATGCTTCGTATTCATCCAATGTTTAGCAGTCGGGTACGTTAGGCTCACATTCAAGCTTCTTCCTAAATCCAATTAAATACGTTGATACTAAGCTTAATAACGCCGTCATGCATACTCTTTCTGTATACTCCTGCTTTCACCAGTCAACGCGTTTTTGGATTCAGCGGCTACTCACTGAAATTAGTTTGCACAGAGTTCTCAAACTCATCTCTAATGGCTACGTAAGGTCTCGCGGCATTTTCTCTTCGTGACTGGTAGGTGATCGATACTAGTATTACGGTTGTTGATGAATGTAGCGAAAAGTTTACGGCGTGAGGTCTTCTGGATCGCCAATCGGTTACGCAACGGGGAGTGCTCGTCATAGGGAAGAGAGGCTAATGAGAGCGCAAGGGAAGATGCAGGCCCTTGCGTAATGATCCATCTCGTTGACTCGGGAGCCCCTCGACTGCGCCCCGCCCGTCGCCGCGCTCATCCGCAGTTTCTGCGAGGCACGCACCCGCTCTGGCCGAGTGGCAGTGCCGCACGCAGATTCCGCTCCCCGCTGCAGGGTCGCTCTTCTCGGCCCGTGCGCCTTGACGCTCGCCAGGCCCTGGGATCTCTCCTCTCGCTCTCATCCGCCCCAGTCGCTCTCGCGATTCGCCACTTTTCGAGCATCTTCCGCGTGCGCTAATGGCCATCCGGAGCGCGTTAAGTACCTCTCATTTTTTTTGCATTCCAAGGGGATAGATGCTAATGTGCGGTCTCTTCTTCCGTATTCCGTCTCACCTTTAGACAAAGAGGCCTTGACTCGTTGAGTGGGGTGGGGTGACGGGAAGAGGAGTCTGGGTGTTTTGTGGAGAGTTGGGGGAGGTAGGGGGAGTGGACGGCCAAAGGCTGAACTGTAAAAGGTTGTGGGGGGAAGATGGGCTGAGGGGAGCCGAGGAAAGGATTCCGTTTTCTGACACGTTAATGCTACGAGCGGTAATGAGCGTCGGGGGCGCGTAGCGGTTAAAGGAGGCGAGGCGCGAGTGGGCTTTACTTGACGTCGTCGGCGCTGGGAGTCTTCCCCCTCGCCTCTTCTTCTTCGCGAGTGCGTGCGAGCCGGTGCACGCACGGTTTTGCCTTTACGGCGTGATCAGCGCTTCTTTTCCAGTCCTGGCGACCTTCAACTTTCACTTTCTCCCTCCCCTACCTCTCTCCCTCCTGTTCCGAATTAATGGATGCCCACTTCCCTCTCACCGATTTCATGCGAAGCCTCGCTGTCCTCCGGCTCCGAGACTGCCTTTCCTCGCTCGCCATCTCCCCTTCTCCTCTCCCCCCTCCTCGCCCACCGCTCTTCGCTCTTCTTTCTCCTCGCCCATCTTTCTCCTTGAATTATGCTTCCCTATCAAATGCTGTCATTGTATAAATATAGTGCCCTCCTCGGCATCCCAACCGCCTTGCTCCTCTCCTCCCTCCCCACTTCGGCGGCTTTTGTGACACGCGAGTCCCTTCCGACCACAAAGGCATCCAGAATTCTAGTCCAGTCCATATTTTTTTTACCACTGACCACCAGCGCTCCCCTCTAGTTCTCGAGTTGCCCATGGCTGTTTACCTTTTGGGAACCTTATGTGGCCGAGGTTTTCTGTGTAAATCGACTGGCTCATAACTTGACCGAAGCATTATCCATAAACTATTAAACTTTGATATACGACGATCCTGTGGAATGCTGGGTTTTGTGCTATCATATAAATGTCTCCATGTAACAGTTTGACGCTAAATTCCAAAAATACTAGCAGTGACTTATCAGCCTACAATTCTGGCATAAATTCTGGTATTTTTCGGGGAAATTTGACCAAAGGTATGAATTTAATATGTATGTATGGAATCTCCTTCATTTTTCTTGAATGTGTACTATTTCAGTAGCACAGTTGTGAAGTTGATCTTCTATTATCATTTCAATTCCCACTGGTGTCCTTTTTATATTGCACTCCAATGCTGAAACAATAACTCTGTTCACGGCAGTAACTTTGACGTCTTGTGTATGTCTCTGACGCATTGTACAAGAACTTGTACAAAAAATTGTATCGTGTAAAGCGGCCTTTAGTAATTTTCAAATCAAAAAAAAGGAAATTTTTTCTACCGATGATTGAATTCAGCAACTTAAACAGCGTGGAGTGTGAGATGTAAGTTCGATTGGCAACTTCAAGTGTTCCTGCAGTATATGCAGCATACCGATTACTTAGCTAACACGTAGCGAGTTAAACCATAAGTTACATTGCCATTGCACCAGATTTACCTTTTGTCAAACTAATTGAAATTTGAAATACAGGTCTAATCACTTAATCATCACCATCACTTGTCATCCCATCATAGGTTTAACGCAGACATCCACTTGTGTCCTCTATCTGCTAGTGTATATATGTTGTCGTAAATTTGTTTTTATGTCGCGGCTAACCTATTTATCAGTTGACCGCCACGCGGTCGACACATTGGATGATTAACGTTAGGCCCCGAAGCGTTAATGGCTCCCAAATCTACCGGTGGATCAGGAACGTTTACGCCGAACGTGGCGAGAAGCAGCCGAATTTGGCGGCAGGCGCGTACAGTAGAAAATAAAAGCTCTCGGAGAATTTGCGAAAGACGTTGGAATATATGGTATGGTAATTGGATATGTCGATAGGCAGTGAAGTATTTTGCATATCGCACTCGTAGGGGGTGGGATGACAGGAAAAGGAACGGGGCTGGAAGGGAACAGAATTTGGAAAAAAAGGAGTTCGGGATAATACGAGGTTCTTTAAGGGTCCATCGCAATAACTTGATCCAATTTCCTTATTCCAAATGTGAGTGCGATCAAAGAACTAATCTAAAATTACGGAACTTTTGACTCGAGGACGATCTTGCAGCTTCATTCCATTCAACTCCCGACAGACGGTGATAAGAGGGTTTTTTTTATCTCCTTTAGTAGCTAGTGTTTTTTGGGCCTCCCAATCTCCATAAATGGCTTGGGGTCTGCGCAATTCTCAAGGAGACTTAATTCAAAGAATGTTCTTGAGACTGCGTTGCACACCATTTCGCTTCGGTTGAAAATAGCGCTTTGAGAAACGCTGTATTCATGAACGAAAGTATGTTGGCCGCCATTGGTTCTAGTATAGTAGTGGATATGTATTCAGATTCATTGACGGTAAAAGCAGTGCCGTGGCAAAATCGCGCAGATTACATTCTCCCCCTGGGCCTGAAGGCCGTGGAGGCTCAAAATATCCTGGTTTCTTTCTGTAATCGATGTCATCCCAGTCTTCGCGCTTTCTCCAGCCAGAGATCTGTTCCTGTGGTCGTGTCGTGTTCTTAGTTCCGTACAAACAAATCAGCATCATAGGGCAGGTTATGGACAACGTAGTAGTTGGTCATTTTCCTTCCTCTGAAGGATGATCAGTTGCCTCCACATTATCATCTACGTCTGCAAATAACGCTGCAAGCCACCGCAATTGTGTGGCTGGGGTGAACCAGGAATGCATCATCAATCAGAGAGAACACTTCCTACCATGTAGGCATGCATTAAAAGAGTACTCCATGTATACGCTGAATGAAAGATTCCTAAGTTTTCCACCGGGTCAGGTTGTCCATGGCTTGGTGAATTCTTCCTACCAAAACATTTTTATCTCTTTGGTTTTTGTTTCTTTCCATTCTTGTTATTAGTCTAATTTATTTAGAGTAATATCTGTTCCCCTTCATTTTTTGAGTGCTTTATTTATGCTAACGAAGTGGATTATTCTTTGTGGGTACCCCTCCCGAGGTATTTCTTTGCGGAAAGAGGCCTAGTTGATTTCCGGAAGAGCCTTTGCATGATATTCAACAGATGAATAGAATAAACTTGGTTATATTCCACAAGAAGTTTTGTGGATTATAACAGTTTATTCTATTCATCATGATTCATTCCACAAGGTGAACTCGCCAACCATAGATTTCATATTCAACTGGTTTGGTTTTTGTTTATCGGCTAGAAAATCTTGAATAAATCAATGTATTAATGGTGTCTATTTTTCTTTTGCAAATGATCACGGCCTGTCTTCTCATCATTCCCATCCTTAGCCAATAGCAACCGAATTAGATAATGATGTTACAGATTTCTAATAAACCAGTCAGTACGTTCCCTATTTTATTTATCGAATTTTATCCTGAATCGCCGTGTCTGTAATTTGTTACATCGTATCTCAACTATCTCTACCGTTGCCTGTAAGAGAAGTTTTGGTTGTTTCGTATTTTTTCCATTCCTGCATTAAGTTGAGTCTTGCGGTTGCTGATCGCGCTTGTTTGGATGGCGTAATGTATTCTTTGATTCTCACATCTTCAGCCCTAAACCTGCCTTCCTCGACTAGTCCACATACTCACCCCCGAGCTCAATTTCCTTCCGCCTCTCCCTCTCCGGCGGCCCTCTTCCCCCTCCGAATCCACTCCCACTCCTCACTTTCTCCCTCTTTAAGATTTTTCTCTTCTCTCATCCAAAAATAAACCCCTCTGGACTGAAGAAGGTGGCCTTGGCCCTGTCCTTGAACCGTTCGCATTTCCACTTGCCGTGAACGCGAGAGCAGGCAACCAGCTCAATGGCAACATAGCAGATTCCTCCTTGCTCTCATCTTGGTTACCCCGAGGAGGGTCCGACTTCCCAGTAGAGCGAGGGGGAGCGAGGTGTCCCGGGGCGAAAAAATCTCCTGGAACACGCGTGTTGAGCGTGGAAGGCGTATTTCCAATCCTCTGCCGGTTGCTCCTCTTTCCTTCATCTATCCCTTTAAGATCCTTCAATCCGCACTCCGCTCGTGTTTAATATGGGATTTGCATAGCGGTTCAAAGCAAGCAACTGTTTCGGAAGAAAGCGGTATTTGCTCTCACCCGTGCACTGGGTCAGTTGATAGTATGATGTTATCTAAGTTACCAGTTATGTAAATTATTACCGTTAAAGTAGATTTTTGCCCGTTTTCTTGTAATCCTATTACTTGAGGTGAGAATAGCAAAGAGCAATTGTTTTTTAAATTACCTTGCCTAATTTGCACTTTAAGATAAATTTATTTATTCCAGTTTTGTCCCTCATTTTGATAGAAATTTGAAGTTAAAATAGATACAAGGTCTTTCCTTGGTAAATTTTGAAAACTGCAAAGCTGGTTAGACCAACAAAAGAATTGTTTAATCGAAGATTATTCATGCATGTCTTGAGTCACTCCTTGCCACATATATTGGGCGGTGATTTGCAGAGTAATATTCACTTGTAGATGACACTTAGGTCTCGTTTGTAGTACTTTATTTTTACACGGGTGTAATCTGTTAAATGTTAATGGTCTTATCAGATAACGAATTAATGGTGGAGCTACTAATATCATTACCCCAATCATGATATTTCCGTTGTCATAGGGAATGACCGCCGAAGGCATCTGTTTGTTCCCTCCATGATAATGGAAACGGCAACATTGGCCTCATTTAAGCAACGCGACGAATCTCCATCCTCAAAATTGTTCGCGAGTCTAGTGCCGAAATAAATAAATTCGCCTCATGGGGTGGTACTTTTTTATGAGTGTTTGACGCAGTGTCTGGTGAATCAGTTTGCCCTGCCGTTTCGCATATTTTCGTTTTTCTGCCTCATATTTTCGGGCCCAAGCTTCGAGGAACTAGCAAGGACGACCACTGTCAAATAGTGCTCTCCGTAAATTTATCGTGTTCCCTATTTCCGCCGCGTTGCACGTCAGTCCCCCTGGACTATTGCCGGGGTTGACTTTGAGTATTACTGTTTGGAAAGGTCGTAGCTAACTATATGAGCTTATTTTGACGAACGGAATCGCCCGTTTCCAGGAAATTTTATTCAGATAAAAACATAGTAGGTACATGGCTGAATGAGCAAAGTCAGTTTTGAAGTCAGTGTTGGAGTCAGTTTGGAAGTTTTCGAGTAAAATGAGTCTTGGTTTGATAACGCGGCATGATGCTAATTTTTGTTTGAAGTTAAATGGTTCGGATAGTATATGGGGAGCAGAGCTTCTGCTGAGGGAATATCTCTGTGCACGCAGTGGTTGTTTCTCTTTTAAAAAAGTAGACCATTGAAAACTACCCTATTTTTCAATAAAACTAAATTTTCTGAACTCCCAATTTACGAGTACGATGGCCAATCGTGCAGTATATCATTCACCAAGGTGTATTATCTTTTGGAGGTCGTGATTGTCTCGGGGAGAACTGTTAAATTTTTTTTCCCGGATCATTCGTGCTCACATAGTCTTTTATTCGGACAGGTATGGGACCGTTATTCATTCTTCGTTGTTTGTGTCCCCCGCGTCCTTCGGCCGAGCTGTCGAAAAACCTCGATCCCGGATGCGATGCAATGGATGCTTAATGCCTTCCGTTACTTTGGCGTCTCGTGGATTTCCCTATCGGTTAGTTCCATTCGCCTCCCGCACGCTCTTTTGAAGCCTCCTGGCCACTTGGATAAGTGCCCTATTTGTTTTCCAAGAGACGTTGCCGCCCTTCAAAGTCAAGAGGCCTCTCAGGGCGTGTAGAGGACGAAGACGGCTCAGACGGTGACAGTGGATCTTACACAGCATGTGTCGTTTACCTCACGGCTCCGAGGTGAGTGGATGAGGGCGATTGGTGGCACAGTGTCGGTCGATGTCGGAACCTAAATCTACATCTACGGAGTAACCTACAACTGCAATGGTGTATGGGTGACTCAACACCAGGCCGGTATTACAGTCCATTAAGTGATCTTAGCTGTTTGGCTGTATAACCGGCTTTACTCCCAAGTCAACTTAATGCCTTAGCTTCATGCCCATGCCAAAACTTACGGAGGCATTTGTGATTACATGCGAAGCACTCAAGGGAAGATCTAAATCAGCAACGTAACCACGCTTTGTAAGTTTAGTTTGATGCAGGCATTTCCAGAATCCTAAAATCCGCTATACTAGTCATTTACTATTTCCCGGTAACTTCGACGTTTTATTCGCCACCGTGCGCAGAGAAATAGCATTTTTAACATGTGATATCTAATTTTATCTTCGTAGGATATCACTTGATTTGCGTTCGACGAGCGCTCCGGGATCCATCGGTAAAATGTCCCCGACAGTTAATTTCATTTCACCACAAGTGGTTCTTCCCCTCAGTGTTACGGCTCGGTATCGCAGTTTTTAGTTCGTTATGCCGCTTATTGAATCCAAAAGATTCAAGGTTATACTCGGTGTACACGGCTGTATATTATTTACGCGTCGACCGGTAAATAATGAGCAATTAGTTTTTTGGATTAAAATAAAGTACTTTGTGGGAACTTCTGGAGAGGGTGTACACTCTTGTCGTTTCAATATTAGCGAGGAAGCCCCCTTTTCCACCCCCGAGACTGGTATTTAAGACTTCTATATGAAATGCCAACGGGAGATAAAAAAATTTGTTGTATACTGCGTTATGATAGTTTCATTATTTGTTGTGGAGGAACGCATGAATTTTTAATTCTAGTTTTAAAATTATTTTAATGCAACTGTTTGTGCATCTGATATCTGGTACCTACATAAAAACGGACTTGTGGTTATCCAGGATTAAGAACTTAGTCAGTTGAAAGTGGTGGAAATTGCTTCAGCGCCTTTAAAAATGTAAGACATTTATCCTAATCAAGTATGTAATTGAAATTGGATGAAGGTCTTGCGAGGATGCCATATTTTAAACGAATGAAGTAGAATTTCACTTGTAGTTCAAAACGTATTAGTAGAGCTTGCTAGATATCAGTTGCTTGGTGGTGCAATCAACCTAGATTTTGCAATTCTTTTCAGTATTTCTAGCAATTTTTTTAGCGAGGTCCTTGCATAATCCAAAGGGCTAAGCATAAAATTCCTCGGGTACGCAATTGCAGGTCGAGGTAACGGTTGCAAGGTCATAATGCACTAAACCGGTTATGGAAAATCATAATTTAGCATTAAGTTTATTATTTTTGCAAATCCGCCTGTCTCGATCGGAATTCCAACAGAACTCACGGTTACCAATCATTTTAATTGAATTTAAGGCTTCGGTATGTACGTAAATCTTTCGCAGGTGGAAACTCGATCATTTTCGCTATAACACCGGTTTAATGGTTTGTGGGTAGAAATATATCTCCAGTGTCAACCTAGTTCCTGTAATTTGAATTTGTGAAACTTGAAATTCGAAATGTTAAACCTTTTAGTTTAGTTTCCCAACCAAGCATATCCAGCTTCTGCGTGATATATTGCTCATTTTTTAGGAAACTAGCAGGTTTCATTTGTCATATGCAATAACAGAAATAAAACTTAAGAGCTGTTTTAAATGCTGAGTGCATTCTCCAAATGAAGTATTGCAGAAGCGTAAGAACCTCTCGTACTCTTGGATAGGGTCTGCTCAACGCTTCATTCAATGAATGCATGGAATGAAATGACTGACACAGTGCCTTAAATATTACTAATGCCATATCCGCTTGAAGGATTTGAAGTAAGCCTGAGGCCGAGATATTTCACGCACCACGCCTATATATACTGTACATATTGTAAGTATATCGCGATATACTTACAATATATAAACAGTAAATATACCTTCGTTTGCTGTTTCCTCCACCTTGTTTCAATGTCCCATTTAAAAAGAATGAGTTGATGGAAAAAGATCTTTCAATCGAGGTAATCATGAAAAGATGAATTTCTCATAGGTTCAATAAATACCTTTCGATGTTATTATAATCCTTCAATGGTGATGTTTGTGGCTGAAAATCATTCACCCAGAACAACTTCCAATGGTCTAGTGTTTAGTGTTCGTATGAATTATATGTTGAATTTCTTGACGGCATGGAGACTAAGAAACGAACCATTCGTAAGGGAACAGTTCATGGGCCGGCGGGGAATTTGGGTTAGGCTGCTTCGAGGTATCTTCGGCAAACAGTCCTCGTTTTTCTCGTCTGTGCCTGATGGACCGTTCTCAGCCCGAATTTGAGATTTGGGTTGAGGGGTTCGTAGGACTATACGCACAGGACCGGAAGTATTTCATGCCAAGCGGTGACCTTAAACTTAGATTCCGAGCGCGAGCGCTTAGAATGCGCTCGACGCTTACTGTCGTCGCGAGCGTGCTGGCCCTCCTGAGGTGCGGCGGGGGCAACTTTAGAAATCCCTGCCTCTTCAGGGAGCGGCCTCATACCACCTTGGGAATCCAAATATTTGGGGTGAAGTGTCACAGAGTTGCTTTTCTCCCCCTATGCAGATGATGAGATGATTTCGAAGGTATTTAAATTCGTTATGAGCAATTTGCCTATGACGCGGTTTGGCTCTGCTTCACTTAAATTTCGCCGACGCCGTCAGATGAGGTTGATGATCTTAATGAGAGACCATGCAAATATTATGTTGATTTTTTGTTTATGGTACCCTGCATCGTATTTCAGGGAGACATGTATGCTAGCCGTAGCCTGGTCTTTTCCATGCATAGCATTGTAAATTAAAATTTAGCTGCCACGACTCCGCTAGTAATTTAAGTAATTTGGTGCCGGAGCCTACTTTTTTCGTCTCAACCCTTCGATCTCTGCCCGTAATCCAGAAACCCTCACACACGCATGCTGCTGTTTCCTTCACTACATAAATTTTGAGTGAGGTTATTTTCCTTGAAATATGGCGGAAAAAATTCAGCCAGGACTGATGAGTGTTACTCTCTCTCTCTCTCTCCAATTTATTCATTTTCACCAAGTGTTTCTCACACTTAACCTCGGTTTAAGAATCAAGCACATCTTTTGGGAACAGTCTTAAAAGTGTGCGATTGGTACAATCTCTTGTATTTTCGTACACACTTCAGATACTTCATTAAGATTAAACCTAATTCAGGATTTTAAATCAGTGATGCCACCCCGAACCCAAATTGAGGTTTCGAGGTAAATGCTCTCCAGTAAGTGTAAAGTAGCATGGAAGACTTATTGATTACAAATTTCTAATTCAGATGGCATTTTAAACGAGAGATAAGCTGTTAATGCCGGCAGTAATTTGTTACTTTTGCTGATTGAGTGCCTTCCGATACGGCATCCGCCCAAAAGCTGAAACGCGTGCTTACGCTCATTACTCGGGCATTCATATCGCTCTTTATGTTCAAAAATCTCTTGCATTAGGAAGATGTCATTGTGTAATCCCGTCATGGTATGGTTACCCCGCTTTTAGGTGCGAGTTGGACTAAGTTTTTTTTCTCGCTGTCGGAAACGTGACGCTTCTTTTCGTGGAAGTTTCCATCCGAATCGGAAACCCTGGCTGAGGTTGGCTGTGTGTGTGCCACAACAGGTCCTCGCAAGCACGGGCGTTATTACGTCGAGGCCGAATTCGTTCATCTCCCGTGTCCTCGGGGAGTGGGAAGTCGCTCCGAATTTAGGTCCGGGAAACCCGGCTTTGCGGGAAGGACCGAGGGAGGAAATTTCGCAACGCGAAGACGCTGGCCACCGTCTATGGATTACCTTTCGTGATTGTTCCTGTTTTCGGGCTCCCATCTCCCCGATCTCTTCTCTTTTCTGCTCCGAGAGCGCGTTCTCTCGCCGCTCGCGGACCGGGGTGTGAGGAGGGAGTCGGGAGGGGGGAGTCGACGAGCCATGAGACCCGTTCCCACTCGTGAATCGCGGGCGGAGGGGTCTCGGGGGAGTGGGGTGGGGCGTCGGAGAGGGGGGGGGGGGGGGGTGGCTGCGGGAGCAAGTGGTTGATGGGTGGGTGGGACCGATCCCGGTCGTGTAGTCCGGGAACCGGTTTGTCTTGCGCGCCGTCCCGGGAGTCGGCCTTGATGGGGGTCCAGGGGGAGGGGCGTTTGTGGTGGCGAAGTGAGAGTTAAGTGGGGGAGGGTTGGAGGGGCGGTGGCTGCTGCGTTCGTCCCCAAGAGCCAAGCTCGTCTCACGCAGTTTTTGAATCCCCCTTTTATTTTATTTTTCGCGATTGTTATATTTATGAAGTGGGTGGGTAAGACTGTCGGTAGGGGGGTTTCAAGTCGTCCCGCTTCTCTTCCCCCACCCTCGATCCACCCCTCATAAATTTTGCCACAGTTTCATCCAACTTAATCTCGAGTCTCCCCCCTCGTTTAAAAACTTTCGAGCGTCTTCTCTCCCTCCCCTTCCATGGTCTTCTTTTTTTTCGATGCGCAGGTTCTTAAAAATATGCCTGTCGCTCGGTGCGGAGGTTTCATGAGCGCATTCCGAGCGATAATCGTAGACGGCCTCCGCACACCCCTCCCCTTTTAGGGTTTGTGGTGCGAGGGGCGTAGTGTGTGTGTGTGTGTGTAAGGCAGGGGGTGGGGAGGAGGATGTAATCGCGAGTGGGGGAGGGGGGTTTCCTGGTGGAGCTGGTGTTGTTGTTGGTTGGGGTGAGGGGAGGGGTCTTGAGTTTCAACCTGCTAGACCCTTTCTCTTAGTTTTCTCTTTTCTTCGACTTTTTATATTCGCTCCGAATCCATCTCGTTCTTTCTCTCTCTCTCTCTCCCTCCCTCCCTCTTCGCACCAGACGCCTTTCCCCCGTGTGCCGAGTGTCCTTGAGGTAACCGTTCTATGTTCAGAGAGATCTCCGCTCTCCGCTTGTCCGGGGAGGGGGGGTGCACCTATGGGGATGGGGGCTGCAGGGATGTGTGTCTGTGGCATGGGGGCGGAGGATGGGAGGGGCCTCCACCCTCCGCCCCACTCCCCAACTCCATACTCTCCCTTTCGCCTACAACACTTCTCCCCACACCAATCGATTACTTTCCGTGCCCTTGTGCATTTCAACGGTTCCCTACGAGATCTTTAGCCCCCCCCCTCCCTGTCCTTACACCGCTAAGCCCCCTCTACCCCACCCTCTACCCCTCCCTCTCTACACTCACCATCTACACCTACGTCCTTCGGATCCAACGGCCCTACTGCGCTCTTGCCCGAGAGGACCTTCCCCCTCCCCACTCAGCTTGCTCGTCCACCGCCGCCCCTCCCCGTTTCAAAGGATCACGCCTGCCTTGCTTTGCTACTCTTTTCTCTTATTTAGTCAACCCGGATTTGTTCGCCTACCCGTCCCCGCGCCCTCGCCGCCTCTATTATGTCCAGAATGTTTCTTCGGTCTCGCGTCTCGCTATTTGAATTTATTGCGTCTCCACCCTTTGTTAGTGTGCCACTCTTCGGCAGGTCGACCGCGATTGTTACTCTGGCTCTCGCTCTCCATCTTGACTCCGGCGCGGAGGGTAAACACGACCTTTACGGCCCTCTCATCTGTGCATTGTGTAACCTGCGGATGCCGGTAGTTGGCGATGACGTCTTCGACGTGTGTAATAGGATGGTGTTTTTGCTCCATTACCATCCTCTTCTCTACGGTGGTGCGTGGTGTGCGGGATTGTTTGAAAAACATGTCATGTCACGGGTGAATATGTATGCATGGAACATTCGGTTCCGTTGGCAGATTAGAAAAAAATGGCACGAGGAGCTGTTGTGGAGGAACTGTTTCCAATACAATGAGTGGGCTGGCAGGACGGGCATCGGATATTTAGTGGTAGTGTATGGGGTTTGCCGAAGTCTCGCGTCTGTTGGGGAAGACTCCCGCTGAAAAATTGTAATTATTTGTCAAGAGGTGATGATTAAGTATCAAACTCAGTTGTTTAGCGTAAATTTAGACAGATTGCAACAGTTTGCGCATGAGTAGTCCTCCATGATATAGATAAAAGGCAAGGGACTAAGAAAAATTATATTAGAATAAGATGTTATCGATTTCCTCCAATTCGGCAGCCCAACTGGTGTATAGATGTGAAGGAAATAGAATATAGAATTAGCGAAGCTGTGGAATCATTGAGTTACGGAACATTTTGTGCTAGGGGTATGAAAAGAAAAGGCTTTGAGATATGGGTTTGGAGGACGGAGGAGTCAATGGGTACAGAACAAGAGAACAAAGGCGAACTTTCGGTAAGGGAGATTATGTTGGGAAAACTTGGAAATAGGCAGAACGCGTATGAGAGCTTCAGTGGAATTCTAAAGGGGAAATGAGCAATTGTGGATTAGTCAGAAGAGGGAGTAATGGAATATTAGACAATACCCACTGTTCCAATTAAAATTACGCTACTTCTTGGTAGATGGGAAGAATTAAATGGGGACGTATTGTGGCTAATTTCGAGGGCCACGTGCACTATTAGGCCTAAGGAATATCTCTGAGTGACTAATCATGTGGAGAAGTTGGGTAAAAGCTGAGCAAGGATTTGCCGTAAGTAGTGTACAGCACTTGACGGGGATGATGATAGACCGGTATTTGGTATTTTTGGACGTCTTTGGTAAACATAACTATGAGTTTTTTGTTTGTATTTCGTCACAAGGTTTGCGCGTTTTGCCTATAAACTCCATTTTGGGTTGCTATTGCTCTAGGGTCAATTCTTTCTTGTTTGCTAAATGTTACAAAACGAATTAACACATGCCTCTGCAAGACATCACATTATCCGGTCGTGACATGGTTTCCTTCCTGTTAACTAGTCTGATTTTGAGTGTAAAACCAGTTAATCCGCTTTATTTTCCGATCACTTGAACATTAGTGTTGTGAACTGTTACATCTAAGAATCAAATTGAAAACACCAGTTATGACCATGAGAAGACAAATATTCCAAGAAGTTTTGATTTCGATCTCCAGGGGGGAACCCATTGTTTGAAGGAGTGGGAAATGGTTTACGAGATTGCTTTCGGCCGTTTTACACGGTACATTTTCACTACAATTTCTTGTACAAACGCTTGTATGAGGAAAATTGTACCGTGTAAAGCGGCGCATTGTGTGAACACTTGTGCCAATGTCTGAATGACTGAACGGAAAATAGAACGAGTTTTAATTCCGTTCAGACAAACGTACAATTTCGTTCAGTTTCATACATTCATTTGTGCAATAAAATGTACCGTTTAAAGCTGCCTTTAGAGAGCAGTTATCCCATCTATTTCACCATGGGTTCTTAGCTTCAATAGCAAACCTTCGCACGTGTCGGTTAGCGTTGCTAAGTAATTTCTTCGGAAATTATCGAACAATAGTGTACTTACTGGAAAAGATGAAACGCTGCAGTTAGTGTTCGGCCGATGAATAGCAGCCCAGCCTTGAATTGTTACTTTCTAGCCCGAGTCCCTTAGTGGATTTCAAAAGCGGTTATCGAAACCATTTTAGTCATGTTTCTGAGGAAATACAATCAATTTGAATCGCGATGTCTCCTTTTGAAAGATGCTGTCTTTTGTAATATACATGGAATCGGTATTCTCCGAAGCTACTTCCAGAGTGTGACGATGTGCGAGCCTCTACTACACGCACTCTGCTGTTGATTGAGTATCGAGTAGTGATGATCTACGGCTTGTGTTACGCTCTAATTTCCCCACTGCTGGACACTTGGGCTTCGAAGTAAGCGTGAAGAGGAGAGTCCATTACGATCGCTGGGAAAAATGTTTGTAGGTGTGTTACTAAGTTCTTTTATCCCTTTGTAGTCCGAAGGAAGGCATTGCTAACCCACACAGCTCTACAGTCGCACGATTTTATAATTCTCATTAATCAATTTTAGTAGAAATGTTTTCAAAAGGTTTTCATCGTCAAATGTGTAATTTGAATTTTATGGTGATCGAGACAGCGGACGATTACTCCCCCGTCGCTTATTTCCCTCACGAAAATTCATTCCCGCTCATGCTGAAACAGATAACGTATGAAAATAGTACGGGCTATGTGATGCCAATGCATCGCCTCATAGCCTTATTGCCGGTCGTGGTCGAGATGCAAAACTTGGCACTGTGTCATCGAGCGGGGTTCAATATCATTTAGTGCGGTGGAGGATGGGGAGGGTGACATTCCGGCCTAATCAGGGTACAGTCGGTCACTTTAATGCGCATGGCGTCGCCGCACCATCGGAGCCGCTTCTCGGCACGCCTTTGTCCCCATCGGGTGACCTACCCGTGCGAGCGGTGTGCGTCTCCTGTCCCTCAGCAGCAGGTTAAGTTTTTCTCGGGATGCGATGATTATTTTTTTTTACGGTGCCCGTAGCCACGCTATTTTTCCTCTTCATTGTGCGTGCCGTCGCCGCCAGGCTCTCTCAGCCACCCATCACCCTGTACTCGTGGTATTATCCCTCGCGGATCTCTGCTGTTCCCTTGCTTAATTTTCTGCGGAGTTCGTTTTTCTTTTGTTTCATCACGCATCAGATCCCAGCCCTCTTCGGAGGTAGTTTTAACTGGACTGTTTTTAAGCCAGAAGAGTTATTTTTTATCAAGTGACTGCCCCGCAGTTTGGACCTCGATCCTTCATTTTCACGACGAAAATGTCTACGGTTTTCGGTCTTATAACCGGAAATTTCCACTAGGTTAGGATTTCCCCAATTTCCGAGATCCGTGTTGTTCTTTCCTCTTTCGTGCGTAAGTTTTTAATCCCCGTATTTTAGTCAAGTTTCCGGTATGTTGTGTAAGTCTCTTGCGGGAGCTTAAAATTTATATTTTCCTTGCTTGAGGCGTTCGTTTCGGAATATGTGCTTCCATTTGCGCGAGGAGAAATAATCGTGGCCTACATTAAATGGGCAACTGTTGACCCATCTCAAGCTCAATTGAGCACTGCGTTAAGACATTTATGTGCAGTGCCGTGGTTTGTATTTAAAATACAGAAAACAGTCATATCCGCGTGACAACTGTGAAATATTCTTTGCCTGAAATTGTCCCGTGGCTCAGCAACTTGAAAAATAAAAGTCGAAGATCACTGTTTATCCTATCTGAAATATTGAGACGTGGGCAGTCAGAAATTAAAGCCGAACAATCCACAGGAAAAAAGCCAGAGATTTATCGTAGCCAGCCGGATAGCGAATGGATGGCTAGGAAATAAATAGAATAAAGACTGTCATTTTTTCCTTGAAGCCAATCTGCGAGCCTTTTCGGGCGTGCCGTTCAGTCCAATATGGGTGCACCTTTAACTCGGCGTCTCGGAAATTTCAGCTTGAAAGAGAAAGAAACGCCCTTTTCCGCGCGAGCAAATTTTATGAATTCGGCCTTGACGCAGTGCCTTTATTCAACTGGGATAGTCTAAGAAGGGATTTGCTCCCAGTTAGTTTTTGTGCACGCGCCCATGATGCGCAGCTGCCTGCGTGCACCGTATCCTATTTTTGTCATGGCAGGTACCATTCCATGGGTTCTTGGATTGACAGCTAGAGTAGCTAGAAGAGGCAAATACGGTGGATTGTCTCGCGTTTTCAGAATGCCGATTGCGTGTGTTTAAACATAATGAGAAATTGTTGCCCAGGAGACTTAAGGAATCACTTGGTTGTTGAGTTTATTTTCTGGGTATTGAATACGACTTTACTTCGAAATATACTCATTCTCTCTCGCTTAAAGTTTAATATTGGGATTGTGTATAATTAAGGTATGCTGGATGGAACGAGTTTTTACGATTCCTTCATACTCGCAAAGTGTTTTGACACTTAAATCCTGTCTCCTCATCGTTGCAAATACCACGTGTACAAAGCTAATGATAGTAGTTTTAAAAGGTTATTTTTATTTATAGGTTAATTTTTGTCGAGGTCCCGTGTAAAATTTCTCAAGAATTAGTGATCGACAGGATGGAGACACTTATTTGAAACGGAGTCACCGTCGCTGCGACATGGCTACGAGCGTAATATTTTGTGCCCATTGTTGAATTTCACGGGAATCGTTGCTAGTCCTTTCTCATGATTTCCACTACAGGCTGCATTTGTCAGCTGAATGTTCGCCCTACCTCGTGATGTCGCCTGTGGTGGTCTACTGCACGGGCTTAGGTAACCTCTGGCCTTCGGTGTCGTCTAACACCCCCGCCGCCCTCGCGATAGGGCGTCCCGTCGTCCCGCTGCCGTCCTCTCTCATTGCTCCCAGTTTTCGCCTCGATTGCGCGTCATTACCCCAAGTGCCGTCGACGAGCGTTGATCAGGCAAGTCTCCCTTGGTCGCTGTCGCCTATCCAGGCCGTCTCCACCACTACCTCACCCTCGCCTCTTTGAACCGCCATTTCCCACCCGCTCACCTCCTCGCACCCTCATCCTGGCGGCCCATCTGCCGTGCACGGCCTCCCACACCATTCTTTGGTCCACATCGAGGCTCTCTCTCTTCTTTCTCCCCGCCTCGCCATTCCTCTCGGCCAACCCCACTCCCATCTCCGACCCTTCCGTGCCCTGTCCGGTCGCTGTTGGCCGGCGGTCGTTCTGGGGAGGGGACAGGCGGGAATAATGTCTCCTCGACCAGCGTTGCCGGTGTGAGTTCTCGGAATTGTTGGTTCCAAGCGAGAGAGCCGGAACTTGTCTGATAGGGATCGTGATGAGTTTCTCCCTCCTGGTGGCTGTGGGGTTATTGCGCCGGAATCTACGGAGTCTATTATTTTTTTGCTCTCAACTTTCGGATTCCAAGCATTTTCTCTTGGCTCTCATCTAACGGTCGATTGCGAGCCAGAAGTTGACAGGAGCACTATTTAGATGCACTAGGCCACTTGTAAAACAAAAACTTTCGGAGTGTAAGTTTATAATCGCATAATTCCTGCCTTAGAGGTAGTTTCTACTGCTTTCTGACGGTTTTATATTCGGAAGTGTCTTTTGTCGGAGTCTTTCCTTGTCATTCTGAGTTGATAGTGTGGCTAAGTTAATAAGTAGCCGACGGGATTGAAAAAAATGCCTGAGAATTTCCTCATATTAGCGGTTTGACGCAACTGTATCTCCACAACGAACGAATGAATGACGAAATCTGGTATGGTACTTAGTATTGGACTACAGTTGCGTTGAAGTAGTCCTGTTCATATGCGGTATCAAGAAGCGTCACTTCCTGTTTACGTTAAAATAGCATTTGATAATCATGTTTACGTAAGTCGTTGTTTAAACCAAAGAAAACATCTGAGATGCATTAGAACGGGGTCATCTGCTTAAGATACGGACTAATTTGATCTCTTTATTTCCTCGGCTCAATTTCCTGGCGGCAATTCATTTTATGAAGTTATTTCAACACAAAAATTCCACTAAATGATTTACTGGATAAAAACTGTTTTCAGCGCATAGGTGTCATCTACAGGCCCCTTCTCAGTGTTCTAAAATCGGACTTCTTTTTCCTCATTCCTCATTGTGCGCTGATCCTAACCTTCCCTCTCTCCCACTTCCACCTTCTCATCCAACCTTGTCTTCACTTCCCTCGCTCGTACTCGACTCCCACTCCGAGATTTGAAAATACGTGAGGCCTTACACGTTTCAACAAGAATCATAAATGCTAGTGATGGAAAGTTGATTTTGTGTTCTCTCGTCAACACGCAATATTCGTTTTCCCCTGGAGATGTGACCTCGAAACTTTTCTCCATTTCCTGATACCTCCTTCTCAGTGAGGAATGCCAGCTTTAAATTAGGCATTGGCATGCTAGCTTTAAATTTGGCAATCGAATTTAATGTGCACTTACGTGCATATGCAATAAAGTGTTCCATATGAGGATGGTGGATAGTTGTAAGGTTCATGAATACGAGTGTTTCTCGGTGGCAAGATATTCCACAGAGAAAAAATCATTCGCCTTGTCTGGGACCTCATGATTTCCGGCCAGGTGCTCGACCAGTTGAGCTACCCATACGTCGTCTTTCTCTGCGGAAATTATAGAAGCTTTAAAGGAAGTAGGTATTGTCTCGGTGAAGGCGAACGATTTTTTCTGTGTGGAATTTCTTGTTATTGTACAATTTCAGCGGGTAACTCCGTTTAAGTTTACACGGCTGGTTCAAGAGCTTTTCATTTGTGTCTGGGTGCTAAATCTCTCAAAATTTGTCTCAAACTGTACGGGGATGAATGCCTCTTCACGATGTAACGAAGCGATATTCGATCCTGTGCCAAACGACGTGAAAAAGCAGTTTTTTAGGAATTAAGATGTGTTAATGTTAACGATTTTTCACAGGCGTGTTCATTTTCCTTGCATGGGTTACACTTAATTTGAATTTATTATTCATGTTGTGAATTAATTTCATTTATTCAGTAAGATTCTCCAAATTATAGGTTATTTGACTTTCTCCTTAGTTGACTGTTGATCTCTGGCCGTAGAACTCCCCCAGGAATATAGCGAAAATTTCTCTTTATAGTTCTCGATTTTCCTGTCTCTGATTTCCAATCCTCGGAATCACATTTTTATAGAATTGTTGTGCAAATCGCATGCACTCGAAAATATATTCAGGGTTAAAACATAGCGATTAGAGCAAATAAGGGAAAATTCCAATAGTTAGTTGCAGGATGAACCCAATACCAAAGTAGATATTTACAACGGCGATGACGTTGTGGCAATGCAATGTACCAAATCTAATTACTCCATGTGAACTAAACCCTAACGTTCCAGTGAACGCATTTCGAAGACTATGGGCTATATTCAGAATCTCAACTAGTCTCACTTCTGCTGCATACATCATAAAATGTGTATTAAAGAGTTCAAAATAGTATACAGATACCTTTCGATATGGTTCGAAGCGGTGTACAGATACTTCTTAGCGCCACGCTGAGAAATTATACGACCTCTGAAGGTAGAATCCATACAAAAATTCGGCTCATAGTAGATATTTTATGAGGCAAGCAGTAGAAGCTAGACTGTAGTTGAAGATTCTGAATATGGCTCTATGTATCCGTCGGGCAGATAAAAGATCCAGCAACCCGCTCCGCTTAAAACGCTAACCAGATTACTCGCTAGGACCAGCTTCATCGTGGATACGAAGGATTTCACAATATGGTGTGGGTGTGTTGTCGTGTGGGTTTCGCCCGCATCAGCACGTTCTCTCGCCTTACCCGAGACTTCTCTTGGCGCTGTTCAGGGCTGGGGAGGTTTCATCCCCCTCCCTAAGAGGGTGGGGTGGTGGCATTGCGGCCTTGCCCTTTGGATGCCCATCTTCTCTTCCGACCTCTCCACTTATTTCCCCAACTGACCCCCCTCCCCCGCCGTCTGCTCCAGCAGCAGCATCTTCCTCCTCTTCTGGTCTGCCAGTCGCGAGACATTTTTTTCATTCCTTTCCACCAGTACTTCTCCTTCCTCTGCGCTTTCATCCTACGGATTCGAAGAAAAAGGTATCCTTCCAGCCACCTTAAGGTAATCCCTTAATCCACCTAGCGTTCTGTTCAGTCCCACGCAGATCCTAAGTCACTTGAGCAGAGGTGGTCTCTCTCCATGCCTATTCCCCACTGCCCCATTCTCCCGCCCCACACGACTCATCCCCTTCTTCCTGGCTCTCACAGCCTTGATCATTCCCACTGCACTTCCCTGCGGATCCTTTTGCATTATTCAGATCGAATATTTTGGCTGCGGCAGCTATGGAAAGGCCGTGTTGCTAGTTTTATTAGTTCGGCTGTGATGCGGCTGAGTATTTGTATGTGCGGTGCTTGGTCCAAATGGCGTCCCTCCCAAATTTATCTCCTCCGCTCACTCAGATTCTTTAAAATCTAATTCCCTACTCCTCTTGATAAAACGTCTTACCCTTAGTAACCGCCAAATTCATTCAATCATTCTTGAAGGCAGAACCTCTTGTCGACGAAGCAAAAGTCGCCTGGTTTCCCGTAGGTGCTTTTCGCATTCATGTAACTGATGACGGTTTTTTCGTGAAAGAAATATACACCAGCTAACCCTGCTCTTAAGGAATTAAATCTTGGGTCCCTCACTTTTGCCGTCCGAGGTAACTTAGGCTTAACTGTGACCTGCATCGCGTCACCATTTCCTTCAGTTAAGTATCCGTGAACTGGAATCGGTTTGCCGTCTTAAAAACTTGTTGAAAGGATTTGTAGGCTCACCTTAACAAGTATGTTGAACATGGTCTGTTATCACAAACTTGGGACTGTATTTCTCAGCAAGTGGTGGTACTAAAAAGCAATAAGTCGTTTTCTGTTACTTGTCCAATTTACTTACCATTTTTGTGGCTGATTTTTGATAATTTAACTAGTGAATTCAGTTCATAAATGCCTGTTAGAATTTAAATACACACTGTTGAAATTATATTGATTTGTTAATTATCTAAATGATCTCCCTTCGCGATCAAACTTCATAAGACTTACTCGCTCATATTTGCTTTCACTGAATCCAACATCCCTCTCCACAATGTTTTCATACGTAACCTATCCGTCATTTTGTCATTTAGAACTGAATATTCAATTGGTAGCAATAATTGACATAGTAGCTTTCCCCAAAAATAGTTCATAAATCAATCGGGTAACAAGTCTACATTGTATATATAATTGATTTTCCCCTGCATTTTAATTCAATTTCTTTGATTTGAAACATCGGGCACAATAGTGTCGCTAGAGTATCAATAAATGTTTAGAATAAGATATTAAGAATTCTCGAGTATGAAAAGAATCCGTAATGTAGAAATTAATGTAAGACTTGAATTTTGACACTGTCTCCTGCTAGGTGATGGTTCATTCCCTGCCACACTTCCTTGTGGTAGCTGTCGGGGTAATGAGTGATTGTATTAGTAATGGAAAAACAGTATTCCCTTACCTCTTAAACGATTATGTATAATCTGTTCAGATTTCCTGCTTCCGTCAGCATGAGAGGAGTGCGGAACACTGGATTTAGGAGTACATCCTCTTCCCTCATTGTAGTGTGTTCACACCTGAAGTGGTAATACTAGGACTGCTTTTATCACCGAAGTGGTGATACTATTCTCCGATGCGGAGTTGCCGAGCTGTCCGAGAGAGAAACAAGATCCTCCCTCTCCGTACTGGGGAGTCGCATCGTCAATCTGTTAACCACTTGGCTGGGGAGTTCCGGAAGAATTGTTTGAGCATGAGAGCGGACTCGTAAGCCATGCTGAAGCCATGACGAACGAACATGAGAATTGTGGCATTGAGACACGGCGATCTGCGGGGTGATGTAATTATCCACCTGTCAGATGCGCCTCCATGCAATCAGCTGATTCGTTTTATCGGTAAATCATTCCACGCTGTCTTATAAGTTGGTAGGTGTTGGAAGCAGATCGGATATAAGCTCGTGGGTGAGGAGAAAATTTTCTCCCCACATCCTCCTCCACGCGCCGCTCTGCCAGGACGCTATATGTCGTGAAATTTGCATAACATCTAGGATAACCTTTACAGTAGTGGAGTATGCCTGCACCACCAGGGCCGCGGGTGTCACGAGGGCGTCATAACATCTAGGATATTTCATAATGCATCATATGGTCTGCCAGCCCTGACTCTCCAGGACGCGTTTAGTAACAGAATCCATTCACAAGGGCAGCGTAGTAGAATCGGATCATGCCAGTATGATGCAGTATGAATTCCATTATGTTCGGATTTCATTAGGGGTTTAAAAGCATGTGTACGCAAGTCCGTAAAACCGCAGCTCGACCACTTGTAAGACATAGTGGTGGGTTTTTCGGAAAAATGACATTTTGAAATGCGTAACATTCTTCATTGATTGCGAGAAAGCTTTTGTCTTCAGTCGCACACTGTTGCACTCTTGGTATCTGTAATACCGCCGGAAAGTAAATTGTGAGGCAACTTAAGCTCCATGGTGATACTCATTCCTTCATAGAATATTAATGTATCATCATTATTGTGATTACTTCAGAGTTATTTCGTGTTTCCATGGCGATGAAGGAAAAAGAAGAGGAGGTATACTCTCCATACAATACGAAGCATTGAAGTTGAAAACCATAGCAGCAATTGAGACTTTTTCAAATTTCAAACTTGAGGATTTTCAAATTTCCTCCTATTAAATTCATAGGGCGAAGAGTTCTGGGGAGAGAAAGGTCTGGGATTCCTGTAGGAGCTAATACATGGTACCTCCCATGGAGGAACATACTGTGAGATGTTGAATGAGTTTTCGATCCACATAAATAAGCAACGAAATGTTCCGAGACGTTCTCGAAAGGGTACATTTGGCAGGTGTTCGAGACATGGAATTTAGCAGCCTCCATTGTGTTGAAAAATGGTGATTTTATATTTTGGTATAAAATAAAGTTAAAATGTTTTGTATTTTGCGATAGTAACCTCTTTGAGAGGGATTGAAGCTACCAAAAATGCATTGCCAGTCGTTTTAGGCACGAAAATATTTCCAGGAGTCCTGGACTCGTATGAGGATAATAAGGTTCGCGAAGCAGTGCCCATACATCTTGAGAGTACATATTATGGGTTGAGTTCTCCTATACGTAAAGGAAACATTTAGACATTAATAATTTCATTAGGAAAAAGGCTGCATTCTATGGGACAAAACGCAAAATATTGACCTTTTCCTTCTCTCCCAATTCTCCTTGCCACTTGAAAGATTCTTAGTATCTTTGCATCTCATATTTGAGTATTTCTTATAATTTGGATTCCAAAATATATCCTGTAAGAACAGCTGTTGGTCCACGGCATTAGCCTTAATGGCGGAAAATTCCGACCGCCTAATTTTTCCCCCATTTCGCCTCCCCCAGTGTATTTTTAATACCGTAATCAAACACCCCTCTTATATCCCTGCTTGAATCCTCTTGTCAATATCCCTTATTCCGCCGGCACGGAGGAGTGAAAGCAAGAGTTTGCGCCCCCTCCCCCTGTTCCTCCTCCCGAATCCTCCCCCACCACCGCCGCACCCCTCTCCTCCCCTCCCTCTCTCCGTACGGTAAAGGGGTTCTCGTGTGCGTCATTCTCGGGTCGACTCGGAGAGGTGCCCTCAAGTGGCGGTGGGGCCGAGCGGGAATGGGAAGGGAGGGGAGCAATCCTTTATCCTCGCGCCTGCGTCGCATGAGTGCAATTTTAATAGTTGGGGGTGGGATGGGGGAGAAGGATGAGGGTGGGGGGACGGGGGGGGTTGTTGCTTCCCCCGATCCTTCCCTGCCTCCTCGACGTGTTCCTCGCCCCCGCCACCCTCCTCTCCTCTCCGAGGCTCCCCTTGCCGGAAACAGGCAAGTTTCTTCCATGCGGACGTGCGCACAAATTTCCGCGGGGCGCATGGCGATGTTCGCGTAGGAATGTGCCCCCGGCGTTCCTTCGGCGAGCGTACTTCTCCGTTCCCTCTTCCCACGCGCCCCTTTTTGTTTACTTTTCCTCTTCCGCCGTTCTGACCTCCTCCTCTGATGCTCTTTGAGTTATCGTTTTCTTCCATCTCCTTTCTCCCCGCCTCCGCGTCTTCGTGCCGTTCCTTGTTTTCCGAGCGAAGAATTTGGGGGAGCTTTGGCTGGCTTGGAGGGTCGATGTTTGCGGAGAGAGGGGGTAGATGTAAACAGAACTCGCTGGTGGCGGAAAATAAGGGTTGGGAGGGCGTCGTCAGTTGGCCGGGCAAAATGCGAATGAAACTAAATAATGGAGTGGTGTAGGACTTGCTTACTACTATTGGGATAGTTTTATGTGGAGATATCGGCTGTTGATCCTGCCCCGTTCAGATCTAAGTGCTAAATATTGTGCTTTTGCGGCAAAAAATGGATCCAATATTCAGTGCGTTTAAATATTCCATCTCTCTCTCAGCAATGTCGTTGGCTCTTACGTAGCTTCATTGATTTTTGTCATCACTTCTTTTTCTTTCGGGAAATGTATATAGATTGCAGTTAAATGATGCCCTATTGTGGAATTGGAGGAATGTAACAAATCAATAGTTTAAATTGAATAGAATAAGGCGATAATTTATGAAAAATGGACATAGTGTAAGAAAAACTTAACTTTATATTTTTCGCTTCGATCGATAGTGGTTACCCCACAGTTAATCGACAGTTACCCTACAGTTCTTTCGCATACTTGCAACGTCACCATAATCTGTGCCTTGCTGATATGGCAACTACGCTTGTTTGCTGGCAAACGTTCGAGGTGTGAAGTGTCTTTCATGAATGAAACTGTGGGGAGAAAGCGCTGCATATAGAATTTCTTTTCATTCACATTCCTGAGGCATTCCGTACGGTGCAAACTGGCGCTTCTGGAATGTCTCTGGTTTCTGCCATATGGAAACTTTTCCATTCTCTGAATTTAACGACGCATAATAACTAAGCTCCCTAACGTGGATTCGAGCGCTTTTTGTCACAAGAGGGTGTCCCAGGATCGTTTGATTGCTCTCAAATCTTCCTACATTGACTCTGGGTTTGCCGTAGAGGGAAGTAGTCACGTCGAAGCTCGTTCGTTCTTCCGTAGGACGTCGAAGTTGCTTCACTTGCCCACAAGCCTCGCTGGATAAGTTTTAATAGCTTTCTCTCCGATGACCCCGCAGGTGAGACGGCAGGTTGTCGGAAGTGTCCCTGCGGTGGTCAAAGCGGACCTGATCCGGGGATACTAAGGCCATTGATGGCGAAGGGGTCGTACTCGAGCAGAGCTGAAGGGGGTCTCCCGAGGGTGTGTTCGAGGAGAGGCCGTTGCCTTACCTTCCGCCCGCCCCCCTCAGCATCCTCCCCGCGTCGGCCGGAGTACAATCCCCCCGCACGCCGCTAATTTGCGCGGTTCTCTCCAACTTGGGTTGTATGAGGTCGCGGGGAGGATTTTGTTGACCCGAGGCTGTGACGTATGCGGGCGTCGGCTGCGGCGCGGGTGTGGGTGGGAGGGGGGGAGCCTCTGCGTGGGCGGACGGCGGGCCAATCGATGAAAGTTCCCGAAAGCCTCGTGCGTGGGTGTTGGATTGCTTCTCCCTCCCCTGCACCTCTCCCCCAACCCTTCCCTCTCATCCCTCCGCCCGTCCCGCCATGCGCTACGCTATCATTTATTCTGCCCCCACCCCCCGCCCCAGCTCCCGGAGAGTTCCGCTCGCCCATTCACTAACGCCGTATGTATCTGTTGCATATCTGCTCCTCTCACCCCTCCCTCCCCTTCCTAGTTTTCCCACCATCCCCTCGCCCGTCTCATCGTCTTTCCGCTTCCTTTTTAATTTTTCTCTCGTTCCCTTATCTTTTGCACTTCATCCCTATGGCCTCGTTACTCATTTTCCCACTTTCCCCGGATAAGATATAGTGTAGCTCCACCGGTCAGGGTCTCTTTTCATGTACCACTTGCAACTCTTTTGCCACTATCCAACGTTAATTTTCCTGCGCTATTTCCCTCTTTGGTTCTAAATAAGAGTGAAATAAGCGCAGGAAAATTAGCGTCCCTCTCCCGGTAGTTTGTGCTATCTCCCGTTCCGTTGCGCGGGACCTCCCGATTTTCCTGCCTTTTCATTCCGAGTAGGACTCAGTCCGTTCATCTCCTTAATTAATCACCCGTTGATCCCAAACTCTGCGCACTCCCATTAATAAAATTCCCCGTGTTTAAGCGAGCTCACTTCTATCGAGCTCCACCATGTGCGAGGGGGGATGTGTTGGAACTCTACAGGAATTGGACTCACAAGCGAAGCAGTCGTTTTTTGACGGGTTAAGGTGTAAGGACTTATCATTCCGAGTATATAACGTTAGCCGTAGCTCAGCCTTACTTGTTCCCTCCACGTAAGTTCTTTAAATATATTTTTGCGCCACTTTTTCATTGGTTTTGAAAACTGCATGCACAGGTAATTTGGTAGCTGAGAGGACTACATACCTAAAGTCGAATATTGCAAATGACAAAGGAAGTATTTCGATAATCCCCGAGAAAGAATGTTTGATGTGAATTTATGCCGTTCCTGCTCTTTATCTAATTAAAAATGTTCCACTGGCACCGTGCTACTGAGATAGTTCCACAATTTGTAGTCTGCTCATTTTACTAATTCAACAAGGGTTTTCCCCGTAAAATGTGTGCTCTGGCTCAATACGTACGGGTGAAGTCGGAGCTACTTTGTGCATGTGGAGAAAGTGTATTCTCATGGTGGCCCCGTTCGTAGCGTTCTTCAGAGATCATTTTCTGAGTCTCAGTGCTTTGTGGTTGTGGGTTATGGAATATGCTTATGGCCTCTTCGTTGTTGAGCGCCTGAAACTAGCGTGACAGCTGGGCGAAAAATCGGTTGGCGCTCTTTTTTCCTCGTGGCGTCTATCAACACAGTTTGGGCTATCTGTTTCAGCTGATCCCAGGCTTCCTACATTTTTGCTACTTTGCGATCAATTTTGATTGGAATTGATCGATAATAGCCAGGAGAAACCTCAGATTAGTTGCTATTGGAATTGAGTCTTTGTAAATTTTCGTTACAATGGTAATGCAGGAAATTAAATTTCAAATACACGAGTTAGCCATCTGCTTATAGTTTCTGGCTCAAAAGTGCACATCGGCCAACTTGCCCCCGGGTTAGCCTCTTGACTTTTTGGATTTGATGGTCAGTTTAATCGAAGTGATTTATTGATGACGCATTGAAAAAGATAATGGGCCAATAGCCTCCCCATACTTCTTGCGCGCTCCCCTCCACGCACGCATCCCCCCTTTTTAAAATCCTCATTCACTGCTCCTCTCTACCGTTCCCCTATCCACCCCTCACTCCCGTTCCACCCACGCATTGATGCTGGGTTTTACGTCATAGCGGACTTATCGTTGTGCCGTGTGGCGTCGTTGCGGGTGCCGACGTCCGCACTCTCCCATTGGCCCGCGCTCTCTCCCGCTCTTTTCCCATTGGGAGCGGGAGGAGGGGGGAGGGTTTCTGTGGTTCTCCCCTCTGCGCCCCACACCACTCCTAATCTCAACCCCTTGCCCCCTTTCCCGCCGCCTCCCTCCCACACACCCTTTTCGGACTCCTTTCACCATTTTTTTAACTGAAACTCCCGCTCGCTAGTTGGTAACATGGGCTCTGGGGAGGGGGAAAGGGGGTCGCAGGGGTGAATTCGCGTCGGGGGCGGGGGGAAGGTTGGTGGCAAAGGCAAAGAGGATGGGGGGAGAGGGGGGTGGTTGGAGGCGGAGTAGTGGGGCGAGGGGGAGGAGAGGTCGTCGAGATGCTAAAGGGGGTAAGTTTTGCCGTCGCGCTGTCGAGCGCTTGAGCAGTACGTTGCTGTCAGCCTGCCGCGACGCGCGCGAGTAGGGGCTGCCTTCGCGCGAGTGTTAAAGGCTCGGCGGAGCGCGTTTCGTCTTCTCCCTGCTGGAGGGAGGGAGGGAGCGAGGAGGAGATAGGGAAGGGAGGGGAGAGGGGCGGCTGAAGTGGGTGGGAGCGATAGGGGAGGGAGAGAGGAGGTCGGGAGAGAGAGGGGGGAAGGGAGGGAGGAAGGGGCTTTGCTGTGCCCTTCCACAGCGCCTCTGTTCGTCACTGTTGCGTCGGCTTCCGAGGCAAGCAGTGGTGTGTAGTGCTCTTTCCTCCGGAGTGTTCTGTGTTTTGTGTTTGACGGCATCGCGGGCTTCTCGTGCTCTGTCCGCGGTAGTTTTTTCTGTTCGAGATACTCGAGAGGACGGACTGCACCAAATCGGCGGTCCATTCCGTCTCTCGCTCCTCGCCCGTGTAGAACGTCTCCTAAAACAGCCCCCTTCTCCGTCTCGTCTCACCCACAGAAAGCAGCCAGCCCGACCGAGATGAGCGAGGAGAAGAGGCCTGAGTCGCCGTCGTCGCCTGCGAGGGCGTCGGGTGCAGCCTCTCCCGCGATGCCCGCCGTCTCGGCCACCGTGTCCGCGGCGGCCGCCACCGCCGCCACCGCTACCGAGACGGCCCAGGACCGTCGTCATGCCGTGCTCACCTTCGAGCAGGTGCGCCGCCTGCATGAGGTGATGAACGAGGTGGTCTGCATCCACGGCCGTGGCAACTTCCCCACCCTGGAGGTGCGGCTTCGCGACCTGGTGAACGTCGTCCGCACCAAGCTGGAGGAGCCGGTGGCAGAGGCGGGTGCTGCCGGGAGTGGAGCTGCTGGCCAAATCAGAGTTCGTGACATACGCCTGAATGGGGGTGCAGCCAGCCACGTGCTTGCCACGGGCCAGCCCCAGCCATACAACGATCTTGATCTCATTTTTGCCGTCGAGTTGGGCTCGACGAAGCAGTTCGAGCGCGTTAAGTCTGCAGTTCTGGCCTCCTTGCTAGATCTCTTGCCTGCCGGCGTGAGCCGTCGGCGAATCTCCCACGCCTGTCTCAGAGAGGCGTATGTGAGCAAGATGGTGAAGGTCTCTGACGGCGACAGGTGGTCCTTGATCTCCTTAGGCAGTTCTGCCCGCGGCAGGAATGTGGAGCTGAAGTTTGTCGACACCATGCGCCGCCAGTTTGAATTCTCGGTGGACTCCTTCCAAATTCTCCTGGAGCCTCTTCTTCTCTTCTATGACTGCAGCGGAGAGCTTTCCATTGGAGAGAACTTCTATCCGACCGTCGTCGGCGAGTCTGTCTATGGAGACTTCGGCGAGGCTCTGACTCACCTCCGCAAGCGCCTGATTGCAACTAGACACCCCGAGGAGATTCGCGGCGGTGGCCTCCTCAAATATTGCCACCTGCTCGCTAGGCGGTACAAGCCTGCCAACCCCAACTATATCAAGACACTGGAGCGCTACATGTGCTCTCGTTTCTTCATTGACTTCCCGGACATCGGACAGCAGCGAGCCAAGCTGGAGAATTACCTGTGGAACCACTTCGCCGGCCCGGAGGAGGAGGCCCTCCGCCACCGCTACCTGACCCTCCTGCATAGTGTGGTGGAGGAGTCGACGGTTTGCCTGATGGGCCATGAGCGGCGGCAAACCCTCCAGCTCATCCAGGAGCTGGCCTACCTGGTCCTGTGTCAAGAGCAGCAACGGATAATGCAGCAGTACGAGCTGGCGACGGTGGGCGGGATCCACCAGGTGTTCTCGGCCCCTGCATCGCCCTGCCCCTCGAACACCTCGACGGCCTCGTCGACTTCTTCGTCGTCGACAGCATCTTCGTCGCCGGCTGCTTCCCCGCCGCCGCAGGCTCAGCCGCAGCCCCCGCTCCTGTACGCTGGGGGTTATTACTACGCCCCCGTGATCGCCGCGCCGGCCTGCTATTCCTGCGCGGCGTGCTCGTGGATGCCGTGCACGTGATTGTCACCCAATCTGGCCCTGAGCCCCCCGGCACCGCCGCCCCCGCACCCCCCCATAATCTTCCGCGTCACCTTCTCCGATCCGGCGGCCACGGAGTCGTCGGCGTCGGGGACCGCCCCTGTCCCTGCCGCCGCGAGCTGGACGGCACCGTCGAGGAAGGCGTCGGTGGGCGAGGACGGTGGAGCAGAAGAGGAGGAGGAGGCAGAGGGAGGAGATGAGGAAGAGGAGGGTGGGGAGAGGGAATCGACGTCGACCAAGGTGTGTGTCCCCGAGGTGAGGAAAACTCGGCAACGGAGGAAGACGAGGAGGAGGAAGAGGGGGAAGCGCTGAGTGTTTGTTGGCCTTATAGGGTGTGTTTGCCCATGTGAGTGAGTGTGTGTGCTTGTTTGGCGGCAGTGTTGAATCCAAAAAATGAAACGAAGGGCCCAAAATCCT
The DNA here is from genome assembly GCA_933228895.1 of Platycnemis pennipes. Lineage (NCBI taxonomy): Eukaryota > Metazoa > Arthropoda > Insecta > Odonata > Platycnemididae > Platycnemis > Platycnemis pennipes. The sequence goes on from OW121846.1 coordinate 84,521,694, forward strand.
CGAGAATAGACGTATTGTTTATCCTGATTGAAGGAGCTGCGGGGCATGCACGTTCGTATTTGTAATTGGAGTCGAGACATGCCTTAAATGGCGGGGTGAAATATAGTACACAATACTGTTAACTGGGCCTAAGAATTGTTGTATTTAAATCTTTCATGTTGAGTTTTTGAACGTGCCTACGTGCCCCGGAGTCGAGAAAGCACCTTTGTTCTGTAAGTATAAGATGGGTTGTTCGGGGCCTGTGAAGTGTGGGCCAGCTGGGAAGATGACTGATTTGTGGAAGATAGGCTGTGAGACCGTGTCAGTGCCGGTCCATGGCCTCCAATGAAAACGACTGTTGGATTCGACCAAGATACTCGGAATGGGCCTTAGCATTTCCTTTGTGCACGGATGCATCGGTACCTGGGATGTATTATCAATGGGGCGGGGGGATGTGCAAGTTCATGATTCCCCGTCGTACAAAACTATCTATCAACATATTCGCGGCGTTTTACATTAAACGGCGAAAAAATCATTCCGTAATTTTTTTGAGGTTGATATAATTTGTGTTGTGGCTGTGACGGTCGGGGAGGAGTTGAGATTTTTTTGAACATTTTACAATGGATTATAGGGCCACAATATGGCTCTTTTCAACGAGGTTTAGGTTTTGTGTAACTTAGCGTATACTTGACCTTAATGAGACGGGGGCACGGTTAGCCGACAAGATTCTAATGGCGAATTAACTCATATCATGAGCTGTAATATTTCGCCAAGTTTCGTGCCGCTAAACACTAAAGGAAGTGGTGCGGAGCTTGGTGTTTTTGTGTTGTTCCCTATATTTAAACAAGCCATGCCATAAGGCTAACATTTTCAAGTTTTATATCAATTTATAGCGTTGGCTGATATCTTTTAATGAAGACTGTCTTTTCGGCGAACATTTTACCAATGTCAATCAGGCAATTAGATCTTTTAGGTACCCGTCTTAAAGTTTCCAGAGCATTACTGTAAACTTTCCGAATAGATCCTTGCAGCCAATGTCCAGTTTGACGTATTTTCAAGTTCTGTAGTGACTCGCGTATTCGTGGCATTGAATTTAAAAGAAAAAAAATGGTAATTAGTGTTGTCGTATACTAACTATCGAGGTTCATATTTTGGCTTAGGACACGCGCCACTCTTTTTAAGTCTGATGTCTCTTAAAACAAAATTTTCAATAGTTTAGCTGATTGCCTGGGGGAGGGACAGGTTTTAAAAGTGCAGGGAGGCTTTAAAAGTTCGCTCGAATTTTCTTACTGGGATGTCTTGAAACGTAACGGTATTGCACCGCAATGCCTCGCTGACCCTAATACACAGAAAAGAGGGAAAGTGGAAAGACGAGAGAGTGAAGTGGAACTTTTTTTTTTAAGACTAGGGGTAGTTTTGTCCATTATTCTGCAGTTGCTAATGGAAGAGGTGTTGTGCCGCACGTTCTGCACTCGCGTGTTGTTTCGTGCTGCAGCTGTTCGCTGGTGGCAGAAAATAAACAAGTCGGTCCTCCCCCAATTTCTCGCAGAGACTCTTTACGTCGTTCCTAGAGAGTGGACTATTTTTTTCCTGAAGTATTATCTGTTTTAGAAAATTTGCGTAGGTCGTGTCGTACAAGCGACTTCGTGCCAGCGGAACCCTCTCTGGATGTATTTTTCCGCGCCCCCTGCATAATTTAAGTTGACAAGGTATTGATTGATACTTTTAAGTCATGCAGGTATTTGATCGCTCTTCCAAATGTAGATTGTTTCTATATTCCTGAGTGAAAACGTTTTTCTCGAGAGGGTGGGAAGAATGGCCATGGTTTACACTGATATTGAACCAACCTCTCTATTTTTGATTAATGTGCATTTAACGTGTAAAATTTTTAAAAGCTATTGTCGTAAGATCTTGAATATAATACCTACATATACTGTTCCATGTTGGGAGTTCTTAATTTTCGTTGCTTAATGTGTCTCACTAGTGTGTGCTGGCATTCTTAATGTTAAGCATATTTTAAATTTATTGCCTCTACAATGTGTTGTGTTAATTTTAATTATTCTGTAGTATCTTATAGCTTGTCCGATTAAGACAAATTGAGTACCTTCTTATTGAAGAGAGTATTTAGTTCTTAAATATGTTATTGTGTTTATAATGTAATTTGAATGCACGATTTGAATATTTTTGTGGAGGATAAAGTATTTTGACTGACCTTATCACTTTATCTTTCCAACGTACAATTTTTACCCTATTTTAGAGCTCACACTCAATGGGTAGAGGGCATGGAAAATATAAATAACGGTGTAATAAAGCTTCATGGATATACATATTCATAAATAAATATATATATTGTCCTATGCATATATTTATGCTAGCATTATCTACTAAGTGGTTCCCCCTTCCCCTTTGCTTGCGGAATCGTGGAAAAATCTAATTGTTGCAAAAAATTACGGGACGCTCTCGGCTAAAGTACATACTGTGCAATGGACAGCGAAAGTTACTTTGGGCAGGATTGCTTAAGTGTCCTCACCTTGGGGATGTACTAAAAAGTACAATAGAATATTGTAAAGTTTCGGGTATCGTGAAGTTTGACTTGGTCCTTGTTAGATACCATAAAAATGCACTTAATTATCACATTTGAGGGCATTTGCGGGCATTTGATCAAAACGGCGGGGGTTTTCAAGCGTCCAAGATTTTGTCGATGTAAATTTCATCACCGTAACGAGAGGAAGCTGTTCTTGTATTTTGTGAATGGTCTGCTCTTTTGTAAAGTTGACCGTGGAGGATACGTCCTACTTAAAATTGAGCTCTGTTATATATATTTTTAAAATGAGAATTAAAGTATTTCAAATAATGTTTTTTAAAAAAAGTTTGTATACAGATCATAGGGTTTACGTTATCCACCTTCATTTCATGCACCGTGTGCGAATACGAGGTTTCTAACAGGAGAGGGGGGGAAAATCATTTTTTCCGTCGGGAGATATGTGCAAATCAGTCGGTGAATGGGGGGCGGGAAACATTTATATCGCTCCGCGTTAAAGCTACATCCCATATGTTTCCCTTCCACGACCATTTCCGCGGGACTCTGTAATATAGAATTTTTTTGGGTCCTCGGATAACCGTAAAAGCAGTAATGATCGAGCGTCACCTTGATAACATAACTCCGAACGTACGCAAGACCCGTAATTGATCGCAAGTGGATGAGGGAGTGGAGAACTTACTACCATAAATGTAAAAAGATGCTATTTTGAATGATCCCCGAGTGAGGGGTGCCGTCATGTTTTTATTTCCCCCTACCCTTATGGTGTTCTCATGAATATCCATTGTGAAGAAATTTCTTTAAAATTGTGAAGAATAAAGATGTACGTAAAACATTACGTGGTGCCTTGTTTATTTATGCTCTCCATCGGGAGTCCTCTTGGCGTCCTTCAAACGACCTTATGCGAGCAGAGAGCTCGCACTCGCAAAGTCATGGACAAAGCGTTGGAGTTTTACTCGGCGTGCAGAAAAGGATATACGTGAGCACGTGTGGAAGTACTAGTGAGGAGGGTAATGAAAGGTGCTAAGGTTCAAAGGATGTAGAGCAAGTGAGCGTAATTAAGAGTAAGGTTTACCATAATCTTGGGGGGGGAGTGTGCTTTTGTGCCACTGTTTTTCAGTACTACGTTTGGATTAGTAGGGTGCAAGTTATGAGTGTAATGTGTTGCAATTGTTAGTTGATTGGTTGATGATTTCAATACGCTGGAGTAATGAAATGCCTCCGTGCTTTGCCAGAGGTGGGTATATTTCCGAAAATATAGCCCCAGTTAGTGGGTATAAATTACCACTAAAGGATGATCCTTGGATAAATATTATCAGTGGATATAGTGCCTACTTTTTTCAGTAAAACGTCAGTGGTGAATCTGATACTGTTCTGTTATTACAAATTGTGAAAATTTATAATTTTGGGAGCGGGTAAACTTTTTGTTGGATTTAGCAGGCTCGCTGGGAATACGGAGCCCTTAGTTTAAATGCCACGAAAGCACAAAGTGAATTTTTCAATTGCCACTTAAGTTTGGTGCTTAAGCTTCAAACGTGCCAATGTTTACAGTCGTGAATACGTTTGGATCGATTGGAAGACACCGCTCGCTGCTTTGTCTGCGTGCTGCCATCCACTGGACTGATCCGTAACTGGAACGACGCATGTGACTGAAATTTCTGGAATATTCTCAAAGGTAAGTCCGTATACACATGAGGTATCTCACACAAGCGCGGCAGGACACGTTTGGAGGCTGCAAAGCATTATCGAATTCTGAGGAACTTGCCCTTAAGTGCTGGGGCAACCAACGTCAAAGTCAGGCACCTCAAAATTTGTCAAGTGAGCAATTTACACTGATGAACGGAATTCATTTCGTTCATATACCAGATTTTCAAATTTTAAGGAGTCCCACGCAATGTTATTTTCAGACCAATGGGAAAATCAAGATGATTAATTGGAAGGTGGAATTTCAGACCGAAATTTCATAGTTACATTAACTCATAGAAACACGCACGGAATTTGATTTTCTTACCCGATATAGTCAGCGAGGCTCTAACCTAATTGTAGACAAGGATTTTTACACCCCCAGTTGCTGGAAATTTTCTAAAGCATAATTTGTTATATTTACTTACCAAGATAGTTTGGTGGGGAGTACAGCACAATAAAGTGTCAGAATTACATTAACTCGTGATTTTTAGGGCGAATAAAATGCTCTTACAGTAGCCTTATTTTGATTTGATTTTCAAATTCATGAATTCTGAATGCAAACTATAATATCCTGGTTGTAAATTACGTAGTTTGTGGAAAGATTTTCCTCGAACATATAATGCCGTATTTAGCCTGTAAATTTTTCCGTACTGTCCCCATCTTTATAGTGTACACGTTTGTGTTTTATTGTGAAGCAAGACGTTATTTTCAATTGAAAGTTTTTCCAAAATCTCGACCCGAAATCAGACAAGTAATAATGTAATAAACTCGTATTTATTTAATCGGCGAATTTAGGTCTTCGAAGTCCTCTCTTACGATTAATCGATTCTGGAGAAGCTCGAGGTACTCTGTTCGGATGGAGGTTTCAAAGTAGATTGGTTTCCGTATAAATCTGCCCCTGGGAGTTTGATTTCGACGTCCGTTTCATCCCGTATTATCCCACATGTCGTACGGGAGATAGCTCCCTCGCGAGCTTTCCCCTTTTAGCGCAAGCGCTTGACTCACGGTGGCAGTCGTGCAGCATGATTCAACCAAAAACTACTGTATATACAAGGCAGCTATTCGCTGCTTCTGTTCACGTTGCTAGACCGTATAAGGGTTAACGAAGTGGATACTCATTGGATAATCGTGAAAATGAATATTCTAGGTTGCTAAAAAAAAAGTAATAAGAAAGGTCTGCATGCGCCTAATTGGTAATAGGTCGTGGAGTAGATCTTTCACCAGTGCATTGAGTAAACCTTAAGTATTTACTAGCTAATGCACTGAAGTTTAATATAAAGTGACATGTCTATCTCGCAGATCAATCCCGTCATAGTCCGGATGAGTATAGCCCTTAAAAATATCGTTGCGATCAAATCCTCGGTTCAAATCCTTTTATGCTTCAAAAGTACCACGGGAGACTTGTGGACGTACGAATAGAGAAAGGATGAGATTGTAATCGATGTACTTTCAATTGAATACGATTCGGATGATTATGAGTAAACCCTTGAAGCCGTTAGGTGTGCTTAGTTGAATGAACAATTTTGAAAAGACGACTCGGCGCAAACTTCGCATTTTTGCGGCATGAGTACTAAGTAAAAAAGAATTTTATAGAGGCACGTTTCCACCAATTTTTTGCTTGAAGTTCCAAAAGCCTTAGGTGGCGGAAGGTACGCGAGTCAATGTAATGTATTATGTGAATTTATTTATGAAAAGCTGGAGTATTGCCATAAAATTTCTAAATTGTGTAAGCTCATAATTACCTGAAATTGGCCTATACTTGTCTAGTGCGGTATTCATTTAAGAGTAACATTCAATGGTATCCAGGTCCTTGGCCTTGAATCCTCCCACTCTCGTTATTCTAATCGTCGATAGGGTAGAGGATGCTCCCCACAATAAATGTGATTGCGCTTAGGCATTTAAATGGTTGCTGCGCGGTAGCTAACGTTTGAATGTGTTAACCACAGAATCGTTTTCACTTCTATTTAAATCATTATGTCAGTGAATGTTGAGAATTGGTCAATTCTTAAGCCGTACAAATAACGACACACCCACCACTGACATTCGTACTCAAGCCGCTCCGGATTGGTCTACTTAACCTCCATGCACTTGCCACATCTTGATTTCCTACGCGCTCCAGTGCCAAGCTGTGGAGTAAGATATTTTCGAAGGTTGGTAACTCCTCTCTCTCTCTCCACATAAATTCTACAGAATCTTAGTCCAGATCATAGGGTTTAATGTAAGATATATACGTCTTGTTGTAACTAGGTATGGACTAGAGTCCCATAAATACCAGTTGCTGAAGCTTGTCGACGCTTAAATCCTATTTTAATACATTTATTGGGTATGGAATACCAACACGTTACCGAATATAGTTTTATTTATTTGTTCTATTTTATTTAAAGAAGTTCTAAGAATTTTTTTTGCTGAGAGTTACTACATTTTGAAAGCCATCTAACAGTACTGCAATTTCGTTTAAAGTCTTGCTATATAAATTGAATTAGTTTCGGTTTGCATAAGCGTCGATATCCGCAAATTAAAAGTAAAAGTAGACTTGTGTTTTAGGTGCGCCAACAGCTAAGGTTATGTCGCACCATTCTCTTATGCTTAGGAAGAACACAGCATCGAACCCATAAACCTGGAGTCGCCAGGCAAACAGTTCTGGTTACCGCGGACGGTAAATTAAAAGTTCTCGGGATTTTTTATATACTGCAGTCCTGAATATTAAATACAGTTAAATTTTAAATAGTTTCTCTCTCGTCGTTCGTTTGGCATAATATATGAGATTCTGGTGCCTCCATTGAGCATTTAAATCTTCCGCCGTTGTCGTGCGTGCATCAAGTGCCAGTGATTTTAGTTGAAACTCTAACTGCTAGAGCCCGCCACAAAACGAGTTTCCTAGAAAACGAGGTGCGCAATACCACGGTCGTAGAGAAGAGAGCGCAATACTCATGTAAGCGGGAAGCCTTTGAAATAATTCAGCTGAAAAGTCGTAGAGAGTTCTAAAACTAGTTTCAAAATCAAACTAAAAAAAAACTTCAATAGATCGTTTTTGGTAAGCAAATTGCGAGAAATCAAATATTTGGAACAATAGATATTCTAAGAAATCTAAAACATTGCTTATCCTTTTGATCGAGGCTTAGCTATTGTAGCGGGTTACTAAGCAATTACAGAATCATCTGAACGATTAAGGTTAAAGACGGAATGTATGTTGCAGTACAAGAGGAGGTATACAGGAAATGGCAGCAAGTTACATAAGCGTCTTATTGAAGTTGCTAAGAGTTATTCCAGAAATCACCGTATTCTACCGGTAATTATTTTAAAGCCAACGACGAGGATTATAGCAAGCAAATCTATTGTCATGTCACAGTTGAAGTTGCTCAATCTCAAGGCTATTTTACATGAAACAATAAGTCTGAAAACTTGACGTAGTCTAAATTCTATAAATTCCCAAGATGAATTCGATGATTTTTTCGAAAGAATGGATGATTTTTTCGAAAGAATGGATGATTTTTTCGAAAGAAAATCTTGGGCTATTTTCGGCACAGTAGCGGGGATCGGGTTGGTGTGGTGGCTAGAGTACTGGCCTCCCATCCCGAGGGCCTGGGTTCGATTCTCGGCAGTGGCGGATTTTTCAGTGGAAAACCGGTCCCCACTTGAGTGCCTAGTGGAGGGCATTTCAAGTACAGTACTCCGTCCGTCGGATGGGACGTTAAGCCGTGGTCCTCTTGGCGCCTTTCGTTAAGAGTAGGCTAATGCCGACGCCGGGTTTCTCTCCACCCTTCCTCCGTTCCATAAAAACTCCTACCATTACCCAATTACCCACCTATCCTATATGGCGCAAATGACCTAAGCCTTCGGTCGCCTCCCCTAAATAACCAATCGGCACAGTAGCTCCTGTAACCCGCAAGTTTTTAATGAAATTACTTACTTGATACAATATGCAATTTACACTGCTTATCTCTCCATGACAACTCACAATGACAAGTATTGTAGAAAACAAATTTGTTTCTTGGTATGTAAACAGGTATAAGTGGCTTCCACAAAATTAATTAAGTATCAGGATTGTACTCTCAGTTTTGCAATTACGCCATCTTCAGATAAGAATTTAAAAAATCTGGAGTCCTCGTGGAACAGTAAAATCATATCGTGTACCAGGTAAGTATGTTATATTTCATACTGAATACAGAGGAAGGAATATTGAAATGAATACAAGATTTTCATTACTCTTCAAAGTCGCTGATTGCGAGGCTCTTGATCACGGACCTCAACAACGTGCACGTTCGAGTTATCATTAGTCGTTCATAATACTCATTAAAGAAAGAATTCGACTAACGCTCTGAAACTTTTGCAAGGTGCCTAGTGCTAATTTCAATTAATACATTAATAAATGCCTGTTCCAATTGTTAAATTGAGGATAAAACCCAGTAGCTTCATTTAAAACCTTTTTACCCCACTGAACTAAGAATTATTTCTCAATATAGTATCAGATTATTTTGTCATGGGCGCTACGACAGGCACATGAATCACACTACTTGAGGTTTTGGTAGCATATTCAGAGAACCATCATCAGCATTCAAATGTAGTCCTAGCCATCCGAGCGATTCACCCCCAATGATCTTGTTCTTCGCAATAGCAATTCAAACGAGCGCGAAGACTACCTGGTACGTCACCTAGTGGCGGCTCTGTTAACTAGAATTACCGCGAAAACAAAAGCAATTTCAATCTCTATCCTTGAAAACGTGAGTGTAATCGAAATGAGTATCATGATCCTGTGTATTATAATCTTTGATCGTGATTGTAGTCACGATGCATAACTTGGTTAAAAGGGTATATTTTCAATCACTGCTTTCTCTAGTTCTCACCGCTGGAGCATTTTCCTGAACATATTGAGACCAATAATTAGCTTACAAAGGCAAACTATTCACACAAAAATATCGGGGAGTGGTACTCGACAGATGGGAGTGAATGTGGCGCTAACGATTATTGTACTGGAACTGCTGGGCATGAAGAACATAGTATTCTCAAAAACAAAGTTTCGGAGCTACTTACAATGTGCACAAGAATGGGAAACTTGAAGGTGAGGTACGTTGCTTACTCTCGGGAGGTGTTTCTGTAGACTGTATTCGGAGGGAATAACCCGTAATTGGCTCCTTTATTTATTTGAATCTGGTAAATTATTATAATTTCTGGAGTTCTTTTGAAGTGTTTGTTTCAGTTGTTTTCTGTACGTTCGAGAGTTTGATATTTGAGGTTGCTGATCACAATAGAAAGCTTACTTGGTTTGAGTATTTAAATTATTAAAGGAAAATACTGTTCCACAAATTTTTTATATTCTGCAGATTATCTCATATGTGCATATTTTCATTCCTAGTTGTGGATGTGCCCGATAGCTAAAATCGGCATTCCCCTGTGAAGGCAATATAAATTCTCAGATGGGTTGGAAATCATGAGTGTTAGGTTATACATTCCTGCATTATAGCCCACCTCCGACAGCTGAAATAAAATTCAGTATTGGAGATACATATATTAGTCATAAACCACAATCGTCTCTTATCTCCATTTTCCATCACCATTCTTTTATCATATTTCCCATTATGATAATTTTACTAGGGGATCTGCATAGGTTCATCAGAAGAATGGGAACAGTCACATCAGATTTCTCACAAGCCTAAGAGGACATCCCTTCAGCATAGACGAGGTGAAACCATTTTATTAGTGAAAGTTTTGCCAGCCTGAAGTGACTTTTGGCCCCGCAACTTGGAATCAGCATCAACACTCTGTAGACCAAGCCAGATTGGACCCTGCCTGAAGCAATCCAGAATTGTCCCAATCACAAGACATGAGGTAATTCATTTCTCTCTGGCCTTGCATGTTGATGATACTTCTCCATAGCGATTTGGACAGGAAATTGACATGGCCCTACACTTCTTATGTGGTCATATTTTCTGATGTAATCCTGTAATAAGGGTCAGGTTATATACGTGATACATTTGTATTTTAGATGGTTGGAATCATACATTTTGGTATATTTTTTGTGTGTTGATATTTTCTAATTAAACTATCATTCAAACTTACATTCCATACCTAATCAGTTCAATGCATGGAATACACTTCATTCATTGTCACTTTAAATTTATAACTATTCGAAATTATTGCTGACATATTTCAGTGAGAACAGATAGGATGTGATCATCCCTTGTGTTCAGTCACTGAGAAATATAATATGCAATAGCCATCTGTTTGAATACTACAACTAACCTTAACAATCGAACAAGTTTCTTTTGTTGTCATTAATTTTTATTGAAAGCTGTGGAAATTCAAAAGCTTGATCTTAATGAATTAACCAACTTTTGACGAAGTTAAAGCTCTGGTATCACTCAATATCCTCAGTTTATCATCTGGCACTAGTGATTGGAGTAATGATACATTTACCTAGGTAAATGTGTTGCATTCCTAGCTATGAATTGATATTCTCTGAAATATCGCTTAGAAGATCATTTTGGCATCATGATTTCAGTATTCCAATTGTAAGTTTTCTCTCTTGTTGGTGTGAAGGATACCAACTTCATGGCACTTGAGCATTACTCCTATTTTTGAAGGAAGATCTATATTCTGTAAAACAGGTTGATAGGTAGCTCCTGACTGGGGGCCACTTCCTTGAAAAGGAATCCTCTGTGACTAAATTTTTGGTGTTGCATGGGTGTCATTGCTGTGAAATTCTAAGCTCAAAAATGTGAATTCATCTAAAAGTAGATATGTACCATACTTAACTTTTATTAATGAAGGAACAATGCTACATAAGTTTGAATAGTTCAAATCATTGGTTTATGCAACTGCCAATATCAAAAGTAAAAGAGAATAATATTTGCTTTGGTACCTCTGCCAGCTGCTAGCCCTTTGCTTCCCTATTCCTTATCCCTTCCTTGTCCAACTTCCCCCATTCTCTCACACATCATGTTTTGGTTTCCTCTATTCAGTGTCTGTCTCAGCACAGAACAGAGAGATTTAAAGTGTCTGCAAAGACCTTTGTCCATCATGTCATCCCCATACCAAAAGTGTGACATGATAAAGTTGCTGTTTGACTCATTTCTCTTCTTCCTGAACAGCTCTCTTATCAGGAAGGAGGAATGCTAAAACCATATCGTGAATGCCAAAACCAAATCGTGAATGCCAAGCTAGAGCTCCCCTGAGGACTATCTGGCACCATCTCAGAAGAGGAGTTAATTAATGGGAGCGTTGGGAGTAGTCGTCATGATCCAGATGAATACAACAATAATGATGTGCCTGAAAGCTTGTCCAACAGGTAAATGGAACTCCTGACATTTTGTCAGCAATACTAATTCAGCTCTTGCATCAGATGATGAAAATGCCTTCACTTGGGCTGAGTTTGTGGCTGTATTCTAGTGCTGCTAAATGAAATTATCAATGGATTTCATGACATTAAACACTTATTAATATTTCTTAGTGGCATTGCACTCTTGGTTGAATACCCTCTACCTATTTTGGCTTTTTCACGATTCCCTAGTGGTTAATGAACTTCAGCCAGTAGGATTGGTAAGGGCAGTGTTAATTATAATTGTTGACACTACCTTTATGTCCCCTCATAGAATCCTATCACTTAATTGCTATGTATTCAATTCCCCTATGCCTAATTCCTCAGTCATAACTACTACGTACTGACTTTCATCCCTTCCGCTAAGTATAATTTAATTGATGGTCCTGTATACTATACTCCCTCCATTTAACCTGATGCAGACCTATCACATTAAAATCTCCCTTGGGTTTTCCTTGCTTGATAACTACTAACCTTCCCCAGCATCCCCCAATCATTCAATACTCCTATTTTTACAGCATCTCTTCTCGGAGGTGACAAACATTTTATGAAACCAAGGAGGGGCATTTTTAATTGTCAAACTCCATAACTATAAAGATTGGCTTTATATAAAGGTGTTCTTTAGTTGACCTATTGTTTTGAGACTCGGATCTTATTCACACCCTTACGAAAAAGTAGTACTGGAAGTACTGGAAAAAAATAGTATTGGGAAGTACTCGTGTACTATTTTCACGGAGGTGAGTACTATAGTATTGGAAGTATTGAAGAAAACTAGTACTCGTGTACTAGAGGTAGTACACAGAACTAGTACTCATGGAAGTATTGGGAAGTAGTACTCGTGTACTAGAGGTAGTACTCGTGTACTAGAGGTAGTACTCGTGTACTAGAGGTAGTACACGTAACTAGTACTCGTGGAAGTATTGGGAAGCAGAACTCATGTAATAGAGGTGGTGCACAAAACTAGTACATACATACCCCTATTGGAACTTACTCATAAGTCTCATAAGATCTTTTCTCATAAGAAATTGGCAATGAGATGTTATGAGAAATTTTCTCATAAGATTTTGGGCGGGGAACCGTTCCAGGGGAACCACCCTGGAACCATTCCAGGGGGATCGGTTCCCTGCAGTTCTCTTAAGAGAATGACAAAAAATTAATTGTAATTACAAAAAAACCTATAAGCTGCTCCTGGAGATACGTCCTGGAACTCCCACCTACTCCTACTCCAAAAAACTGAGGAACTAGAGAAAGCTGAAATAACACATAACACGACTTCGGATCGGATATAGCATATCACACTTAATTTGATTCGGCATAATTTGGCACATGCCCACTATACACATAACTCGACCGAACTAAACCGTGAACGTCTAGCGTTTCTTGATGTCACGTAACAAATTCACAATTTTAGTAACCCTTATGCGAGTGAAAATTTTAAACAAACAGGACAGTTTATAAATCTATAATATATTTATTGACACTACTTCCAGTTTCAATAATTGTATTCACTTTCCTTTGTTACACATAAGATTCCAAATCTGAGGCATAAGCTCAAAAATAACCAATGTGACAACAACAATACTAAATAAACCACATGGCACGAGAATGAAAAGCTGTGATCGAGCTTGCTTAATGCATAAGATTTTATTGTAATGGTTGATCAAAGTGTTCAACAACCAGAAGTTTTTTTTAAAATAACGCTCCTCTAAAAAGTGAAACTATATTTTTCCAACGGGGAGTTCGTTTAAATATCATCGAAAGTCGTCACTGCACTGTCACAACACACAAAAAATATTCACGTTCATCATGTAGCTGAATGATGATCTGAATTCTCATTGGATCATTCCGAATGTTTCAATTTGTTTATGACTTTAATGTGCCTGAAAAATGATAAATACAGTCAATTCCGGTGTCAGCAATTCAAAAAGCCTGCATGGAAAGCAGGTGAAAACAATTACAAATTCGTTCAACACAATCGCTTGTCATAACGATCATTTACTCACCGTAATGTCATTGTCCATTAGAATTTAAAAGTAAGCTTCCATGATCACTAATTACAAGAAAACGTAATTATTTCAGGAGATAATTCTTTATCACGTTTCACGCTATGATGACAGCCATTTTGAATTTCGAAGTGGTCTTGCAATTAATCGATAGTAGTCTGTTCGATATTGGTCGATACAACCAACCGGATACAACTTTCCACAAACCGCGAACTATAAAAATGTGAATATTCACGTTAAAATTACTCGTGGGCATGAAAGTTGTTATTTGTGGTTTATAACTGTTCTTTTTAATAAAGGAGTTTCCTATAATTTATTTTAACTGAACGGGATTACCGTTCTGACACCTTTGGTCTTTTAGAAATGGGGATGAGTGTAGATTGGAGGCTTTAAAGATGTATAGGAGGATGGAGAAAGTGAGCTCAAGAATAATTTGATACTATCTTTCTTTAACCTGAGCTGGATGTGACAAAATTACACTGTCTTCCCCCAGCTACGCTGGGATGGAAGACAAATGAGAATGCTGTAAATGATTGGGGAAGAGCGGAATCTGTTGGGGGTGATTCAAAGAGGATAGAAAAAGTGGATGGAAGAGATGGGTAGTGGGAAGTTAAAAAATGTTATTGAAGGAAGAATCGCGTCTGGCTTCTGGATGGCAGGAAGATTATGAGCCAAATAAATGTATTTAAGGAAGCAAGTACAAGTAAAACATCAAAAATGTACCTGAAAGGTGGATAACCATTACGTGAATTGATAGTATTGGTTCATCCTAATGTGAAATAAAAATGATTAGCATTGTGATTTGGAAACCAATACTAGACATAATAGGTTCAATACTCAATATATCATGGTATCAAAGAGTAGTACCTACACACCTATTATTGTGATTACTTCGTCTTCCAATACTTACCGACAATGAAGTATTGGTGCCAAACGGACTAGTACACAATGTTAGTATTGTGAATATTTCTCCATCCAGTACTTGCCTACATTGAAGTACTGGAGTCACAGACTAGTACACGATGCTAGTATTGTGAATACTTCTCCATCCAGTACTTGCCGACATTGAAGTACTGGTGCCACGGACTAGTACATGATGCTAGTATTGTGAATACTTCCCTGCTGAGTACTACATTCAGTGATCCCAATACTAAGTATTGAATTTTGAGTACTGGGGGGCAGAATCTAATACTATAGTACTGAGATTCATGTACTTAGTATTCGGGTCTGTGTACTTAGTATTGGGCTCTGTGTACTACTTTTTTGTAAGGGCAGGCTTAAATCTTATTAAATTAAAAAAGATTTCAAAAGAGAAAATATTTAATTTTTTGAAAATTAAATTCATTTTTTTTTTTAGTTTTACTCTTATCCAGAAGTTTTTTTCTTTGTTGCATCAGGAATTTTTCAAATCTTCATAAAATTTCACAGCTCTCTTCAAACTTGTATTTTTCTCTCAGCGTGACTGAGGTTGGAGAATGTTGTAAATGGTTTTTAATAACGAGAATACATTCGTAACATCAGCTTACAATACACAGAGCACTACATTAGGTACACAGTTTAGAGTGCATAGAACATAACTGGCATAACTTGACATAACTGGCACAAATTCTTGTTGAGCGGGGCTCTGTATATCAAAATCAAACAAAACGAATTAAGTACATAATTACAAACAAAAGAGGAGCAGAATGTCGAGATTATTATTTTCAAAACCCCCCTGTAATGGCAACAGTCCTACGAGTAGAAAAAGAAACAATTCTTGGGCATAACCCCCTGCGATGACGTCTTGCTATCTCCTACAAGACAGCCGGATGCAGCAAGTGCCACTAAGAATTAAATATGATTAGGATTCTTGCCCTCGGCATCGGTATGGTGAGAGTAATAGACATACAACTTCAAGTTTTTGCAAGAATATTTAATCACATAAGGAACTATAATTTTAGGGGAGATTGTTCATGGCGGGAGCCAAAAGAAGTACAAAATACAGGGCGAAGGGTCTTACCAGTCAATGTAACACAATTGGGGCAATCAAGCGACAATGCCTGCAACAATCATGGAATGAACCACCAACTCACTAACCAACCAACTAACCTGGATACTAGCCGTGCTAGCTAATATATAGGGTCTTCCCACGGATCTTCCACCCAGGAGGCGATAGATGGGAGGAAGCGGGAAGTTTCCATAGCTAGAAAACTTGATAGGAAAATCCAGGAGATGCAAATGACTATTTACCCATGGGAACAGGGTGAGGGCCAGGTGCAAAAGGTCGAAAGTGAAACTATATTCACTTTCTCAGTGAAAAATAGACAAATGGTAATCTCACAATAAAAATCTCCCAACAACAAATATTCAAAAATTATCCCGCTCACAACACAATTAATTTGTAAACGTAGACTGCAATAAAAGTAAGTGAGCAAAAAATCCAATAACATAGCTCAAATCAACAACTATGTATACATTCATCAGTCTACATTTATCAAACCTAGACTTTGCTGACAATTTTTGTGCTCAGTGCATCCCAAGCCTTTTGTAAATACATCTGCAATCATCTCGTTTGTTGACAGATACCTTACAATTATATTTTCCTTTTCAACCTTTTCTCTAACATAATGAAATTTTGTATCTATGTGTTTAGTTCTATTATGAAATACAGGATTTTCCACCAACTTGAGTGCACTTTGGTTGTCATTATAAATAACAAATTTAATTTCCCTTTTAATAATCTCTGAAACAAAGTCCTGTATGTGTACAGCCTCTCTTGCAGCTTCTTTCAGAAGCTGCAGTTGATGACAAAGTCACACATCTCTGTTTTACACTCCCATTATATTGGTCCACCTCCATGTTTAAAAATATACCCTGTATACGACCTTCTGTCATTGACATCATTGGCAAAATCAGCATCAGCAAAACCTTCGATTCTTTTGCGTGTAGACCTGTAAACTAGCCCATAGTCCAGTGTTCCCTTTAAGTAACGGAGTGCACGTTTTGCCATTTTCCAATGAATTTCAGTATGCTCCACGTTATACTCACTAAGATAACTAGTTACATATGAAATATCTAGCCTCGTGTTGACAGCTAAGTACATTAGGCAGCCAATAAGAGATTAATATGGAACATAAAAAATCTTCTCGCATTCATTGCCGGCTTGTTTCTGACTAATATCCATTGGAGTTGAGACTGATTTACTGTCAGACATACCAAATCTTTCCAAAAGCTGAATAATATACTGCTTCTGGTTGATCAGATTTCTTCCATTCTTCTTGTCTCTGCTGAAAGACGTTCCCAGGCAATGCCTTATCTCCCCAAGGTCCTTTACTGCAAATTTCTTCATCAGCCCTTTCAGAAAATTAACCTTCTCCTGGTCATGATTGGAGAAAAAAAATCATCTACTTACAATGCTATCATAAAAGTAAAATAAAATACTACGTATGTATATTCCACACTATTTTTGATTCACCGACCCGGGTTTCGTCTACTCCGTAGACATTTTCTGGGTAAAGGAACAGCAAGTAGCAAGCTCACGTAAACTGTTTGGAGGGGGTAGTATAGGAGGGTGGTGGGGAGGGAGGGTGTTAAGGGAAAACTGGTCCGGAGACTTAATTGTTACGGTCAAGGACAGGATTCGTTGGAGGGAGGGAAGGCTATGGAGAACAACAGCGAGTAAAACTGGGGAACAAATTCATTCAAAAGGTTTACATTGCTATCATTTGAGGCTTTCTTAATCTCAAATTGTTCGAGGAAGTCCAATTTCGCTCCTTTTTCCTCCATGTGGAGTACTTCAGGGGTGAAGCACTCTCATGATCGTTCTCAATCAGATGTTTGGCAACTCTTGAACTTGTGTCTGCAGTCAACCAGCACCTCTGATGTTCGTGCACACGAGTATTGATTGTCCGGCCACTTTGTCCGATGTATTGTGATGAACAATTGTGAGTGTTGCACTTCAGTCTGTGTACCCCACTTTGTTTGTTGTTGTTGAATTTGTCTTTGGAATTAAAAAGGATTTTTCCTATAGTTTTAGGGTTATGAAGTGACAAATTAAATTTTTCTTTAGGGAAAGCATTTGTGACTTTGTAAGAAAGGTTGCCGACAAATTGAATTTTACACCACCGTTTACATGGATTGTAATGGTTATTAAAACATAAGGGAGTAATTAATTGCATGGCCTGTTTCTTCTTGGCATAGTGTAACATTTTATCAATTATTTGCATATCATAGCCATTGTTTTGAGCAATATTTTTAATGGTGGATAACTCGGACTCAAATTTAGATTTAGGCAATGGTATGGATAAAAGATGATGAATCATAGAATTAAATGAGGATAGTTTGTGAGTATGGTGATGGCAGGAGTCACGAGGAATAACTGAATCTGTAAACGTAGGTTTCCTGAATATTGAAAAAATGTGACGCCTTCGCTAATTTCAATAGTCAGGTCTAGAAAGTTAATCTTATTACCACCTACTTCAGCCATAAATTTTATGCAGTCGTGTAATTTATTTAAAAAGGTAATGAAAAATTCTAGTTGACGAAGGGGGTCAGTGCATAGACATAGCACATCATCAACATACCGGTACCAGTAAAAAACATTTTGTAAGAGGGGGTTGTTCGAATTAAAAAGTTTGTTTTCCAAGTCATTCATAAAAACATCAACTAAAATTGGGGACAACGGAGACCCCATGCTAAGGCCATGGGTTTGTTTATAAAAGCTGTTATTGAATAAAAAATAATTTTGGCCTATGCATAATTGTGATAAAATTTCTAATACGAAGGCGATTTGTGGATTAGTGCCGTAACTTTTAGATTAGATTAGATTAAAATATAGGTGGACGTACTCTAAGAGTCCCTGGGGCACTTAGACCTGTTGGTCCATTGTGCTAACCACCGTTCCAGAGATCACCCATAGAGACCGATCGCCCGGCTAAAAGCCAAGAGGTCCCCTATGAGGATCCCTTTAATTTCGTTGGGTTCCAAGAAAGGTGAGCCAAGATATCTATTCCAAGTCCTCATTATGGCTGGGCACTCGCAGAGAAGGTGAGAGGTTAATTCATCCTCTTCTTCACACCATCTGCATCTGGCTGAATCAGTAATCCTCAGGAGATGAAGGTGTCTCATCACTTGATAGTGTCCGGTGAACAGGTCGGAACTTTTAACTAAGTCCATGGTCAAGGCAACCGCCTCCTTAGCAGGGAACTGAGGTGAACAGGTTTTTAACATCAAATGAGATAAGTTTTGCATTTGGAGGGGGTTTATGGTTTATAAGAGTATGTGACAGTCCAATGGAGTTTTTTTAAAGTTCACTTTGGTTAAAAGTTGGAGTATTTACAGAGCAGGGAATTTAATTTTAATGCCAATTTGTGGGAGGGGGCAGTGAAGTGAGAAACCATTGGTCTAATTGGCACACCTTCTTTATGGGTCTTGGGTAGACCATAAAGTCTGGGAGGTAATGGGTTCATCTTGACCAGAAGCCACTTTCTTGACGGGGGATGGTGGATGAGCAATCTGAGAGTGACTGTCTTAACTGAAAAGAGGCAGTAATTGGTTAATTTATCAAATTGGTTTTCTTTTAGAAACACTTCGACTTTTTCAATATAATCACTTTTGTTTAGAATGACAATACTATTTCCTTTGATTTGGTCATGATTAACTTGGCACTGTTGAGGGTATCTGTTATGTTATGGATGGTTTTGATAGACGAAACATTCCAATGTCGAAGACGTTGACCCGTTGTGATGGGCGTTTTAATAAGAAACTTT
Organism: Platycnemis pennipes; assembly: GCA_933228895.1. Taxonomy (NCBI): domain Eukaryota; kingdom Metazoa; phylum Arthropoda; class Insecta; order Odonata; family Platycnemididae; genus Platycnemis; species Platycnemis pennipes. The sequence continues at coordinate 84,540,963 of OW121846.1, forward strand.
TTAAATGAATTTATTCCCCATTTTAACTCGCCGTTGTTATCCATAGCCTTCCCTCCTTCCAACGAATCCTGTCCTTGACCGTAACAATTAAGTCTCCAGACCAGTTTTCCCTTAACACCCTCCCCCCCCTTTCACCCTCCTATACTACCCCCTCCAAACAGTTTACGTAAATAAGAGCATGCTACTTGCTGCTCCTTTACCCAGAAAATGTCTATGGAGTAGACGAAACCCAGGTCGGTGACTTCAAAATAGTGTTGAATATACATAGTATTTTATGTTACTTTTACGTTAACATGCATTTCCACCAAGTTACGCCTGAAACTGTGCAGTTTATACAATGCTATAACTACCAATTTCTTGCCAAACGTATTATAATATACACATGCCTCATGATTTGACCTATTATATCCCATTTCAATCAATACATGGTGAACAGTTTTATTCCAGGTCCTGGATGATTGTTTGAGCCCATAAATACACTTATGCAACAAACATACCTTCTCCTCTTGACCTTCTACCTCAAATCCTTCTGGCTGTTCCAGGTATACTGTTTCTTCTAGTTGGCCATTTAAGAATGCTGTGTCAACATCTAGATGATCAATATCAAGATTCTTCTCAGCAGCCTTTGCAATTAACCCTGTTAGTGCTGACCTTATTCCTGGGGTACTAGTGAGAAATGCGGAGGGTAATTAAATAAATTGTAGCACTGTAGGGAAAAAAAATTATGAAGCTATTGTTTTATATATCCATGTGTTTTTTTTACATTATTTAAGTTGAACTTAATAATAATAATACAATTTATTTACTTTTAATAAAAAATAAATGTTATTATATCAGTTTGATAAAGTTGAACAGTAGTTTTTTAGCAATAATATTTCGATTTTCAGACACAATAGTAATATATTTTTAAAACACATTTTCTAATGAAACGTATACTTTTATATAATAGAACAAAAAGATGTGTAGAAAAAATCATAAATAAATTTTTTTCAATTTGCAAATTGCTTAACTTTTTGTCGGCCTCTGCATAGTTCCACCTTACAGTGTATAGCGGAGTAGCATCAGGACATCTCCCCTAATTGTACATTTGTTCATCTAGCCCCTATGCTGAACAAAAGAAATGCTATGTGCATCTTTATTACACTGTACACACACTGTACAAGACCTTTTTCTCTTCTTGCCATGTTTTTCTCTGCAAACAACACAATTTTTTCTTTCTTCCCTGGAAGTTGCTGCAGTCCAGCCTTCGGTCCACTTGTACGAGGAGATATGTTACTGTCTTCCCAAGCCATTCCACCTCAAGAGAGACTAATGTTTGCTGTATATTGAAGCGTTGTCATTGTTTTTACAGGATTAATTTCTTTATTTGTTATATAGGAATTGAGGACCATACGAGCAATTTCAGAAAAAAAAACTTTCTTCCAAAACTTTATGGTACGTCTTTCATCTAGGTATGAATACACCATCATATCAGATGTGTCAATTCCTCACATGTAACTGTTATATAAAGTTATTATTTGTGGCCTAGCTATATCTTTGATTTTACCATGCCTTCTTACTTACATGAGTGCTTTGTGCTGTTGCTTCAGTGGAAAGCAGCAGAACAGGATTTTTTTAGATTTTTTTCCCTTTGCCCTAAGAAAATAATTTCATCACTTCTAACATTTCTTTTCCCCTGCACTAAACTTTCTTTCTATTGTTTGGGAATGTTCATTCGATTCCTTCTCAATGTCCCAGTGAAATAAGCTTGATTTTTATGTAATTCACGTGCCAGGTCAACACTTGAAAAGAAGTTGTCCACAACAACATGGAACCCTTTCATAAAACAATTATCTATTGTCAAAAGCTTTTTCACAACCACAAAACTTAGTCCATTTTCCTGCAATTCTTTCTTATCTTCTTTATTCTTCGCACTACATTAACAGTAGAAGGCCAGACAATTCACTACCGAATCACAGAGCATCCAGAATTTTATACCCCATTTGTGGTGATGTTTATTTGGTAGATATTGAAGTAACTTTGAATGGCTTTTGGCTTTTCGCGGCGGCGTTACCCGCTGAAATTGCGCAATAGTTAGATATTCCACAGAGAAAAATAATCATTCACCTTGACCGGGACTCGAACCCGGTTTTCCACTCAGTTTTGGATTTGGAAAACCGTGGTTCAATTCCCGGTCAAATCGAATGATTTTTTTCCCTGCGGATTGTCTATTGTAAAAGTATGACTTTTTTCTTCAACATTTGAACTACAATAGAGCGCCGATTATCCGACGTTCGATTAACCGACCGTCAGATTATCCGTCCATCGGTCCCTCAACAACTCCTGCCCCTACTCTCTACCTTTCCTACCCTCCCCTCCTGCTTCTGTTCGTTCTCGCAGACGCGGCCGGCCGTGTTTGAGTCTACAAAATTGATAACTATGACCCACACAAAAGTTTTCCTGCAGCAGTGAATCGAACTACGCACATGACAACGGTGTATTATGGTGAGTCTTCTGAACCACTGCTTACTATTTGTACGCCCCGGGTTGGCGTGATACAACCTTTGATGTATCTTCAAGTGTGACCTGGCCGACGTCCTCAAACGCTGCAGTCACGAGGGCTGTTGCAACACCGCTGGCTACGTTGTATCTGTCTCTGCAGTGAAGTGGCCGCGGTTTGAGATGGCAGGTACAGACGCGTCGTTCCACACTTGCTCCCCTCTGTCGGCAACAGTCTGCGTAAAATCCTGGGCCGATGGATCAAATCCTCTTGCCGCTTTTTCATCTCCACCCACTTGTAGTATGTCATCACATCTTCAAATGGGGCAGATTTCTTCCAGACAACTCTTGAGGAGCGCCAAAGATAAGACTCCACTTACGAGCGTATCGCCAAGGGGTCGACAATCATGCGATATATCGTATAGATTACTTTAATCGATTGTGGATGGGAAAACTTTTCCTCCACTAGGCCCGCGAGAGGCGCTGCGGAGGCCGATTTCTGAGATTCTGGCTCCTGATTGGCCGATTGGTTGAGATCAGCCATGTTAAGGAGTCTGTAAAAATTGCTGTTGTGTTGAGTTCACCGATATGCTAAATTAAAGCATAATTGAGTGTTTACCGAGATAATTTTCTGTACTTGAGTGTGTTTTAAAGTGGAATCAACATGGCTACCTCATAAACTTGTGCCACTCTAGTGAAAGAGTGCAAGTGATGTTCGTATTATTTGCTTCGGTTATCGAAGGTGACAGCGTTTGTTTACTTTAAAGTTGGCCGATAACTACAATGTCGTAGATGTTTCGTAAAGTATATACAAAGGCTTTATGCATTATTACCGGAAACATCTTCTTTCACGGAACAATGTCCCAGATATGTTGGAAGGTAAGTGTATTAATGTAATTTTATGATCTCGGCCGTGCATCATATCGTTGAAGTGTTATTGTTTTGAAATGAATGGTTGGTATAAGTTCACAATATGCTCAAACGATTTTCCTTTGTATTTCACGGATTCTCTCGACGTTCTACCCAAGGGAACTTTTGATCTCTGTGCAGTGACAATCGACGATGGGAATGATTATTCTGAGGTGACTGCACTGCCAAGCACAATATCTTACGTATGTAATTTAGTGAAATTTCACATGTGGCATTAAAAAACTAATCTGTGAATATTGTGTCGTCGACAGGATAAGTGGTATTTCTTACTCATTTCTTTTGATAATAATCATTAGCATGTAGCAGAAAATAGGAGTCGTTACCTTAACAAATTACACAGAAAACTAGTTCTGAGGAAACGTTCTCATATCGCATCATAACAAAGTACATGATGATGATTATTCATTGAAAAATGGGTCGTGTGTGAGTGTGGATAAATTTGTGATGTGTAAATGTTAAAATAATTTGTTAGTCATTGTCATACCGTGATAAGGCAGTGGCATAATTTCGTGATAACTAACACTATGTGGTGTTGCGGCTTAATGTTTTCGTAGAATTAATTCCATGCTTTTGAGAGGTATACACCGGTTTTTCGCGATTTTTGGCACATTTTAGCTACTTATTTGTTTTGAATAATTATCTATTTTTGCTTAATTCGTATTTTTGCTAATTAATAACATCGAGCTTGGTGTGGAATCGATCGATTCATAGTCAAGTTTAATACCTAATTAGAGAGTTCTTAGTGCATGGTTTTCTCATTTTTGTTTACATGTTTTTAAGTGAATTCATCCTCTGTCTCAATTATTCTTTGCTGGTACAAGTTTATCCCATTGCCATGAAAAATCATGGCCGATTTTTACTTTCTTCTGACAAAAGTAATTATTTATGCCTCTAGAAAATATGCATTTGGTGTTCTCATGTGGCCCAATAAAATGATCATATGATGCATAAGAGAGACAACCGAAGTGGAGATTAGAATCTATTTTAGGATTATATTATGAACTTGTGGAATTTTTTGTGTATTTAGCTTATAAGTGATATAATTTGTGGTGTGTGCGGCGTAGTGATATATTAGGGAACTCTATTAAACAGAACCCTCAGTTGTTAATATATGTGGATGGAATGACAGTACCAGGTTGCTGGTTCACATTCTGTTTTTTTTTTTCATATGATGGATTTTCAATCACATCCCTGTGGAACAGATGTTGTGTGGACTTCTGTTTGTCTATTTCGTATGTTTATACCTAGCTGGATAGGGTAGCCGTCTCAGGGCAATTTTTATAACTCTCACAAATGTAGCCCATAAGGATCATCATAATAGGTTATCCCTCTGACCACGCCTAGGTGGTTGACCTCAGGAAGGGAGGATCAGGTAGTGTGAGGGCATGTAATAGAAGGAAGATAGAACATATCCATGTTATATTTATTTTCTTTATACATTTCAAGAAGGCTTTTGCCAACTTTTGAATGGCTTAAATCAGCTGAAACTAAATAGAATGCAGTGGATTTGTTATGGTTTTTTGTTTACTGTTTCATCCTTTGATGTATTTTCAGGTCGACCTGAATCATTCCAGGCATAGATACTACAGTCTTGGTACTACAGCAGGTTTAGGAAGTTCATGTATAATTATTTACAAGTTTCTCTACTCCATGCATCAAGAGGATTATGCATCAATATTACATACTTTTTGCCAAATGCTAGTCATCCAAATTTAATTTGAGTTGTGTGTGAAATATGCCATGTTATGTAATTAGTGATTTCTGTTAAACCATACGAATTCTATATCCTATCATTGTCTGTTGTTTGACCAAATAAGAATGTTTATTTGCACCAATCTACTTTTACTAAATGTCGGTATTCTACTTTGAATGATTTGTTTTGTATTGTGATTTTGTTTTGAAGTTAATAAATATTTTTTCGTCAAATGCTGGCTTTTATCATTACAGTATTCCTGGTTATCACCTTCCAGCTGACCTCGACTAGTTCCTTCGGTCCTATCAAAAGTTAGCCCATTTCTTTACACTATGGGGATTCATCAGTAATATCTTAAAGTGAATAAAAATCGTTGTTTTCCGTAAGATTCTATTCAAATCAGCAAAATAGTTTGGAAATTGTAATGTTAAATGAGAGCAAATCGAAATAGTGACTTAATTACGATTCAAACCTAGCGGCGACCGTTTCGCGATTTTCTCGCTTCTCACGATTCTCTCGCGGTTCTCGGGACCCGTATCCTCCTGACACGAAGCCACCAGGTGGCGCTAGTGTCCAGAAACCTATACGCATTGGCCTTATGGCAGTGTCATCCCCTTGGTATCGCCACTAGCATTGCACTTTTTAATTGCTACTATACTAATAAATTTCACTCCGACACACGATTCTATCCTCGCTAGACCGTGCACCAAGCAAAAGACATCAATGGGCAGTCAAGGCGCATAAATTGTATAGACATCGTAGCCAGTACTGTGTCGTCGATATTAGTTCGTGGGCGGGGCATAGGAGAAGTAGAGGGTTTCCGAGCCAAGTGGGGAGAGGAAGGGGTCATATGCGTACTTTCATACCCATACGAGTGCGGAAAATGCAATATAAATCATTAATTTACAAAAATGTTCACGTTTATTTGCATTTTCAGACCAGTTACTGTATAAACACGTGACCATCCGATCTCTGTGCCTTACCTTGACAATTTCTGACATGACTGGTACATCATCGACTGGAAAAAGGTCTTTGAATTGAATCGCGATATTTACAACCGAAATAGCGTAAAAATTGGGTGTGCGTTGTGGGTTGCCTAAATTCAACATAACTCTGCGGCACCGTAGGAAGTCATCCTATCGAAACAAAATTTTATCTCTGTTCCTTGGGTACAACGGACTACATTTTGCCGTATGTCGAACTTAGAATTTCAAAAAAGTTGTTCCACTACCGCCCCTAACCTACAATAATCTGACGTTCGTTATTATGGGACTTAATGGACCTGATTTGTTTCTCGAGTTCAAATACTGAGTGCAGTATGGGAGAAAAAAGTTTCCCGACAAATGGAGCGTCGCCACTATCGCTCTGAGAGAAAATCGGATTCTTTTCTGACGGTACAATATTCTTTGGTCTCGGCCCCCACGAGGGAAGTTCAAACACGGTAAGGTGATAGACGCATCGCCCGAGTATGTGACGGAAGACCGAAAGCTTGCCTGCCCCGAGCTGTAAACGCGCTGGCGTCCAGAACGGACGCATATAATTCCTCGCATGCATTTTAAACGCTCTATTTAACTATCTCGTTCTCGCCGAACTTTCCTCCGAACTTCGCTTCTTCCTCGCAATCTGGCAAGGTCCTGGGACTCACACGGTGTTCGCCTCTTCGCTTTCTATCTCTCGTTTGAAAAAGTGAAAAAGTTTATATTTTTTAGTAATTATTTTGAGAGCTTCCGCTAATAGGGTAGTTTCCTATTATTTTTTTATTGTCTTGATCGAAAGTTTATAACCTCTAGAGTACGTGTTTTAAGCCGTTCGATTTTTAAATGACGTTAAGTATTTTTCCTCATTAATTAAAAAGTGAAAAAAATCAATGGCGCGAAAACGCGACGGCAAACTATTGCATGCCGGTTAATCCTACGTGTGACGTTAAACTATTTCCTCTACCTGCCACCAGGTGGTGCTGCGGACGCTTCCAAATAGACGCCGCACTCCGTTAAGGCTTATGAACAAGTATTGGAGGCATATTTATTCCGTTAATTAATTATAATTAACTTTTATTTATTTATTTAACATGACTTATGCAGTTGATTCATTTAAAATCAGTTAGTATTCCTTTCACAAGCATATCATGTAGTTCACCTATCGCCGCACGACCTTCACGCCATGCTTCGTCGTAGCAGAAGACACAGCGAGCAGGACGTCCTTGAGCCTATAAAATGACTAATAATACCATGTTTAACTGAGAATTCTTTTCCAACATTGATAGTTTTTACAGGTTAATACTAATAAATATTCACTAGAGCTGAGGGGCCCTGAAATACAACGGTAAGTTCAGGAGACGAATTTTCCTATGCTTCGCAACGTAAACTACCTTCCTGTTACGTCAGCATGAAGGCAGCGCACCCCGCCATTTCAGAGCCTTTTCAAATGGCCTTAAAATTAACATTTAATTCTCTAGTAAACTGGGATTTCTCAATACAAACTTTTTGCGTAAATTAAATACATTTATGGCAGGGCACAAATCGCAATTAATGAAGTCCGTTTTCTTTGATGAAGGAAACTACCCTATTACTGCTTCGAACACATGGAATTATTTAGCGAAGTATGTAGCATAATTTATTTCAGTTAACTGGGCACCTCCATGATTTTCCTTTAGTATATGTAAATACAAACTTATGTTCAATACACCAATCATGGCGACAGCTTCACTTCAGCTTGGCGGAGCCCTTTGTTCCACGTTTACATTTGGATTTCATTAAGCCGTCAGGACTTACAACTTGCTTTACAATACAAATCGTGTCTTTCACTGTAGAAGGAAGCCACGCGTATATTGACTGAACGCGTAAATTGGGGCCAAACGCCGTTGATGAAGTAGGGTATAGATTTAAATTATATAATTTCCATTGGTAAAATCTCATTTCTTATGTATAAAGTATGAAAAATTTTGGATAGAAGACAGTAATATTATTTTTGAGAAGTTTTCTCTGGTTGTCCACCGGGTAAGGGCTTCCATTCCTGAAGTCCATCTCGCCCTGAAGATGACCCTCGAGTCGAGGATCGAAACGTCGGCTGAAATGGACGCCCTTACCCGGTGGACAACCCGAGAAAACTTCTCGAAGCAGATACGCCGGGAAAGCACCAATTCCTACTTCAAGTAATGTTTTGATTGCCTTATAAAAGTATGTCCTACGGCTGAGAAATTGGAATGATTTCGGTGGTATTTCGTGGTATTATCTACTTGAGTGTATTCTGGTGGTAATGTGTATGTTGGTTGACTGAAATCGTCCATGAATCCTTCATTCAAAAGAAAAATATTGGTTTTCCCAGCCCAAGACTTAATGAACAAAAGGAAATCATTGTTGTTTATGCACAGGATAAGCTCTTGGTCAAAAATTCAAATACTGCTCATATGTATTGCTTAATAGCTTCCCCGACTATGAGCGAGTCACAAGGATTTTGAAAACAGTCTCTTCAGCTTCTATTTTCACTTTTGAGCCAAATCTCACGGATACCCTTTGGAAACAAATACCCCGAGCAGAAGTGTTCAAGAGTAATATATTCAGTATTGATCTGTATTTGAATTGGTCATTTTACTTATTTGGCCGATACACACTTCCTTATTTTTTTCTCCGCAATAAGAAATCGTTCGCTAAATTTCTGCTTTATAGATACTCACACCCCTTATAGATCACAAATTCAGGGTAATTTTGTAGATTTTTTCCTGGCTTTGGTATTGGAAGAACATTCTTAGTTATTTCTTCTTTTGGTCACATTTGCCCTTAGCTCGCAAAATTGATGATTAGTCCACAAGAATTGAATAGAATGAGGCGATACTTTGTGAAAAAGTGACATTGTATAAGAAAAACTTGATGTATTTTTCACACTTTTTATTGAGTGAAATCCTACCGGTTTCGACACTCTCGTACCATTGTATCTGAGTACCCTTGACAATGACACGAGAGTGTCGATACCGTTAGGGTTTTACTCAATAAAAAGATTGAGAAGTACATCATCAACATTTTCTTACACAAGTCTTCAATTGGATCTGAGGTTTTCGCGGCGTTTATCAACATTGGTAACGGCTTTCGGGCGTTCCTCCGCGTCGTGTTATGTCATAGTCACCCTGTGACCCTGTCATAGTCACCGCGTCATAGTCACCCTGACACAACACGACGCGGAGGAACGCCCGAAAGCCGTTACTAGTCTTCAATACTTTAATATAGTTTTAGGTACTAGTGGGATTTTGTCACCTTTGGAGAGAATTGCACAGAAGAAGAATTTGCTTCGACTGTTTGATCATCATTATGACGAAAAAGTCACCTCCATAAGAAACTCCGTCGATTCTGGATATCTGAGTCTTTCGGTGACGACTTAGTGACCAGAATTTTTTACTGTAGAAGATGATCCAGCGAGATATTACATAATGAGTAATTAATTAAACACATACCTACGTAGAAAATCATTGAAAAATTATTATCTTGAAAATGTTTGAGCTGATTAGTTGCATTAAGAAAACAATGAATATAATAATTCAGGTGGATTAAAAATTTTCTCGAGCGATGTATTTTCAAATTATCAAAAATGCATAACGTTGGAAAACGAAAAGAAAGTTGGAAACCCATTATCATAAAGTTGTAGGCCTCAAAGAGTCATCATGCGGCCTGAATATTGCACATTGCATGGCCGCTGTGGGATGATCTTCCCACTCAATATTTTACGATCCCAACACGTAGATACCTCGATAGCTGACAGTATTCGATAAGCAAAATAGAAAGATACGGTAATAATCACAGGAAAGTTAAGTGAAATAATATTCTTGCTCAAATCCAGTTCAGGGAGGGCGGAAATTTTTCGGGAAGCCGTTAGACGAGCAGACAAAGAGCTGGATATAAAAACGGTTTCTTTATCTACTCTCCCGGATGATTTTCCTTGAAGCAGCGAAATACGGCTTCCGAAGCAGCGAAATACGGAAAGTGATTGCAGCAGTAGAAGATATAACCATCCACCTATCATGAGATCAGTTCCAAATGCGCTTGAACGGCAAAACATAGGTTTGGTGAAAGAGAAGAGGGGTCGAGGGTAAAAAATAGCATAACATTCCTTTAACGTGTCTTGGATAAAAATATGTATCTAGTGCTTACGTAAATAACTAAGTGGTGAACGAAAAACATTCGCTATCATCAGGTCTCGAATTGAAAACTTCGTATTACCAGTCAGTTACAATACAGGTCGAACACTTATTAACAGAGCTACTCAATAGTTTATATGGACGCGGAAAAATCCAAGCTCGTTTTTTGTAAACCTTTTCATATGAGAGAAAGAGAGCGAAGAGGCGTACACCTAGTGAATCCCAGGACCTTGCCTGAGTGCGAGACAAGGAGTGAGGCCTAAAAGAAAAAGGTAGGAAAGACGGAGAATGCGGAGTGAAGTTCGACGAGAACGAAATAGTTAAATAGAGTGTTTCAAATGCATGCAAGGAATAATATGCCTCCGTTCTGGACGCCAGCGCGTTTACAGCTCGGGGCAGACAAGCATTCGGTATTCCGTCACATACTCGGGCGATGAGTCTATCACCTGACCGTGTTTAAACTTCCCTCATGGTGGCCGAGACCAAAGAATATTTTACCGTCAGAAAGGAATCCGATTTTCTCTCAGAGCGATAGTGACGGAGCTCCATTTGTTGGGAAACTTTTTTCTGCATAGTACATCGGAATGGGGTGGTCTATAGCAGACACAAACATATATTTCTTTCGATTTAGCATATTGAATGGAGCACATTGCACTTTCAATTGTGGAATGGGAGGCTACAACACCAACCCGATCCCCATTTTCATTGCTTTTGCCATTGTATTTCCAGGGGTCGTAAGCAAACCCTTCCTACTATGGCTAGTCCTTAATGAAGAGGGGCAACCTTTACTAATGAATAGGTATTCATTCATTCGTGAGACACTAGAAAAACACGAGATTATTTAGCCTGCTAATTTTATCTAGCTTAAAATTTCAATTTTATTTTAAGGAAACGATATTATGCGATGCTTTGAACATTGAGAGCAATACTTGTATTTCATTGTATTGCTATAAATTGAGAAAAATGTGTTAAAAAATTAAATGTAAGGCGCGCGAGAAGTTGCTGAAAACAGATCCAGGTCTTCTTGGCGGACTTTATATTTCTCGTACGTAACTTTCTCTGGCATTTGAGGCAATGAAGTCTATATTCAATACAGAGTGAACCGTCTGCCGGCCTTGGTGCGATTTGATTAAGGGTAGTCGTACGAAAAACCCTCCTCTCACTTCCGCTTGCAAGGATAGGAGTGTGGGGGTAAGGCCTTGCGCTCGGAGAGCAGTTGAGAATTCTTTCTCCGCCTCTCCTTCGTTTTCCTCTTTCCATTCTCACTTCCCCTCCAACCCCTCAAGTTAACCAAGTATTCCACCACCTGCAGTGGTGACATGAGCGATTGCTTTCTTGCTTCGTGCCTCAGCTCTGCTGGCTCTTTTGCGATCCTGGCTCAATAGAGAGTGGACGTTGGTCTCCCGAGTTGGTTCTTCGGTGCCCTGCTGACTTCCCCTCCACGTACGATTCACGGCAGCACGTCCACACACACGGAGAGTCTCGCGTGAGGACTGTATTTCAGTGGTAGTCACGTAAGCTGATGAATTATTATTTCTTTGATTTTTCAGCATGCTTTGGTGATAAACCCTCTTAATTTTTTTATCTTTCGAAAACTTGACGTTAGCCTAAGCACAAGCCTAACTTTTTAGGTCGCTTTTGCATCGAAAATCATCCGGAGTCAATTTTTCTTTTTGAACAGTGCATTTTATTTGAGAATAATCGTGTGCGCCGAAAATTATTAATTATCAGGTTAGATGACCTCTTGGTGTATGTGATGTCCATTCGCTTTCTTAAACAACTAATTTTCTCTACATACCAAAGTTGCGAGATAGACCTAATTTTTACTAACGTGTGCCACATTTTCTTTCCTCCTGATGTGGAAACTTGGTGGAAATCATGGAAACTTGTTTCAAAACTTCGTGAATAGTCGCTGAAGATGGCGTCAGTTGTTTAATGGGGGATGTAGGTTTGAATCCATGCAAGTAAATATAAAAAATAGGTCACAAGTAAAGCTGCTAAGTCCTATGTTAACAGTATATTATGCAAATGTGATCACTGAATCAGGGAAATCTGACTAATTATTTAGGGAGCGTGATTGTAAACCAGAAACTCGAGCTTCAATTAATATTTACGTGTTTTGGGATGTAGGCTCAGCATTATATCCCGTAATTATTGATTAGGAAATATTTTGCGTCCAAACTAATTTATTTAGGCAAGAATATTTGTTAAATTGTAGCTGGTGCTTTGAATGATCTTGTAAAATCAATATTTTTCAGAGCAGGTTGAGTGCCATTTTATTTGGACGATTTCACCCTTTGCTGTGAATTACTTGCTAAAGAGCTGCTATGCAAGCATTGACATTTCTCCAGGCTGTGTTGAATTATCCCATACTTTGTTTCAAAAGAATCTCTTCATTTAATGTTAACTCCTCCACCTATTTTACTTTGGGGCTGAATGTTATTCCATCGGGCTATTTTTAATGGGGTCCAGTGTTGAGTTCAGTAAGTAGTACCACTTGTCATTTGTCGTATGGTAGATTGAAATAATTTCGTTTTCAAAGGAAGAACGAGCCATGAATATTTGCCTTGGAATGTCATTTACATGGTCTTAGGGTCGACTGGCTCGTATGATTTTTTTCGGGGGGGGGATCAGGTTGGTGTGGTGGTTAGAGTACTGGCCTCCCATCCAGAGGGCCCGGGTTCGATTCCCGGCTGTGGCGGATTTTTCTGTGGCAAACCAGTCTCTACTTGGAGGGCATTTCATGCCCAGTACTCCATCCGTAGGATGGGACGTTAAGCCGTGGTCCCCTTGGCATCTGTCATTCAGAATTGGGCAATGCAGACGCAGGGTTTCTCTCCACACTCTTCGTTCCCTGAAAACTCTTACCATTACCTATCCTAAATGGAGCAAATGACCTCGGCTGTCGGCCACCTCCCCTGTATGACCAACAGATTTTTTCAGTTTTGTTTTTGGTGAAATTTTCAATTCCGCTTGTTTCTAATGTATCAGACGGGGCAGAGAGTATAATAATCAAATCAGAGGCTCAAGCTCCCTAGTATCTTGATGATAATCGGTGCCGGAAACCACTGCGAGGGATCCCATACTTACATTAATTCCAACTTTAACCACTTTAGGGTCTTGGATTGATTAATGTTAGTTATAGAATATGCACATTATCCTTGCTGCTTTTTAGTAACTTTCTGATCTCACATGAGTTTTGTTTGGGTTTGCAGGTCCAATGTTCGGTCAAATGACATTAGTTCATTTCGTTGATCTTGTCATGGAAAACATCGGCCGATTCCTAGGAGTGCTGCAGGGGCGGACTATTCTTCATTAGAACACTCTCCACTGGAGAAACTATAGACAGACCACCCATTGTGGGAGACCCCAACGAAAGAATACTCAACGCTGGAGAAATCTTCGCTGGAATTTCCGACACTGAAGCCATCGCTGGAATGCTCGTAGCAGTATCACCAACTATGGACCCATATCGTCAGGAATCTGCGAAATCTCCAGGAAACATCAACTTCGATGATGAAATTTAGGATAGCCAATATTTCCTACAAGGAACGAGCATGAACTCAGAAAAGGTATGTTTTGCATGACTCAACCCATGGTTTTTGTTCACAATTTTTGTCTTTAGGTGGTGCTTTCTGCATTCATCTCCTTCGATTTAAAAATTAGAATCTGATTTGCTGCATTCTTCCAAGTTATCGTCGTGGTAGGCATTTTTTATGACAGACAAGCGAGATATCGAGTGTTGTAATGGTCATGTTCAGTTGCTTATGATGGAAGTCACATCTGATATTTTTTGTCAATGTACCCCATTATTCCTACTCTGCATCAATAAATTCAGTGGATTAGATAAATTTATATTTTCCCGATTAGTGTTCTAAGAATGAGTTATTAAAAATAATTAAGCCTTTGGGCACAATGCTGTAGCGTTACTTGGCATCTGTAGTTAAATTTTAATTATTGTTGGATTCATTATGATTAATCAGCACTGTTTGTGGTATTGATGAAATAAATGTCGTGGCTCACATAAAATTTATTATGGAGATAACACATTCGGGAGAGTTAAGCAAGTAGTCTGTGAATGGTAAAAATAACTATTGGTAGATAAATATATTACTGTAATTTGGGAATGATGCTACTTCCTATTTTGAAGCTTGTGTCGGTCACAATTACAATTATGCTCGGTTAACACCTTCCTCACGTATTTTGTTTTGCTGTGAAATGCTATTCTTTTTACTTTCCTATAATGAAGGATGTAAAGACTTGGGGAAATTATATTAATAATTTTGTTAATATTAATATTTACGATCAGAAAAGGAATTGCAAAGTCAGCACTTATGTTCACCATTGTCCAAATATTTCATTACAGTAGGGATGTGCGAGTACTCGAAAATTCGAGTCGAGTAGTTGGTACTAGACTCGAGCACTCGAGTATTTTTACGAAAGTCGAGTCGAGTAGTTCTTGTCGACGGAGCCGCCAAGGCCAATACGTTCAGAAATCTGCCGACAGGAAGCGCTATCATCAAAATAGAGTAAATCTCTGGTTACACGGTAGATAACACGTACGAACATGTACTTACGTGCGTTCATTTACATTTGCGTGAATGGTTTCATGTACATTTACGTGAACGGATTCATGTACGTTTGCGTGAACGAATGGATGAATCGGTGGTTACACGGTCCATGAAACCGCATATGTACCGTATTCCTCCGAATATAGCTACCCCCCTTTTTGGCCGAAATATTCGCGGAAAAAGTCTGGGGTGGGGGACGATATTCGAGCTCAAAGCACCTAATGTCCGTTGTAAAATTCCATCCCCTGAGTTTGAAGGCTTAGATCACAAAAATGAGTAGTTCAATTTTAAAATAAAGTATATCGAATAAATCTTGTTTATTTATACGTTTAATAATGTCAAAAATATATTTTTAGTTGGTTATATTAATTAATGTTTCGACTGAGACAGATGACAGAGCGGATATTATTTAAGTTCCGGAAGCAAGTTTGACGCCCACTTGAAGATACACATGAAAAGCCACTTCTCTTTTCTTCGCATAAGATATGGAACATATATTTATCTTAGACTAAACAAAGTTTAAAATAGATTACTCAGTTACTAATTACGTAAGGAATAATATTTAAAAATGCGCTATCTCAGCATGCGGAAGTCGGAAATTTAGTTCGTTTTGATGGTATTATTCGTGTTTGAAAACTAAGAACATGTAAAATGACTTAACAAATTGGGAGAATTAGATATGCTTTCAACGTGTATATATTTATTTCGGAAAGCGAGCTCCACGCGACAGGACTTTTGGCCTGGAGAGATAAGCTGCTCGAGGTTGTCAAGTTGTAAGCTACCGTAGGTACCGCGCGCACCAAACACCACGCGAGAAAATTTCTCTAGTTATCACAGGAAAATATCCTTGCCTATGCTTGAATAAAATTTTATAAGTTGCAGTATTCACCAAAATAAAATCAGCGATAAGAGAGATAGCTTTTGTCCCCACGAAAGAAACAAATTGCATTTTAAATTATCTTCAACTCCGTCTCCAAAATCTTTACGCGAGGAGGCATAATGACGGTATGCTTCCAAAGATACCGTCAGTTTTTAAAATGACACTGACTTGCATTCTTAAAGGCGATACTTTTTTCCGCTATTGTCGAGTCCTCATGACTCATTCACAGCGATAGGCGATCTGCTTGCAGCAGATGATTCCACGCGAGCGCTACCTTTCCAGGTATGCTCTGGACATTTGAGCGTGCTTTTATAGCTGAAAATAAATATATATCGATATCAAATAATCAAAGAATTCTACTGAGATTTCATAAGTGGATTCATATTATGACTCGACAGCAAGAGAAAGGACAATACGGTGATTTCCGGAACGGAAAGCGTGCGGGACGGAAAATAACGCAGTCTGACAAATTCATCAATAACAAAAATATTGATGAACGTAATAGTATGAAACTTTGTACAACTATTAACAAAGCCCTTAGCTACAATATGTGAAAAGGAAGTTTGACATCTCGATCTGTGTTGTTCTTACGATGCCCTAATTCGATGGAACCATCCGGTATCAAAAAAATCGCTAAAAATCCGTTCTTAAACACGTACTTCAATAAAAAAAATTGTAAAAATATTTTAATACTACCAGTAAACGTAGAAATAAACAAGCTTTAATTTGATATACTTTATTTTAGAATCGCTTCAGCCATCTTGGAGAAATTGGTCTTCAAACTCACGGGTGAAGGAAATTTTGTAACGGATGGTAGGCATCCTATTACAAGGGCATTACGGATGATATAGGTATCGTATAAAACTTATAAGTTTTACTATTCCATTTTTTTATTTCCTATTTAGGATTATTAATTACATCATTAATTTCAAGTTCCTAGTCATATCTTAAGGTAGATAATTATAGATAACTATAGATAATTATCTATAATAAATTTTTGTTCAAATATATTTCCTTAGAAATCGAAAACTTTAATCCACAGGACTCTATACAAAATTCATGTACCTGCTCAAATTCATCCGTGAATGAAAATTCATTGTTCAAACATTATTAACTTGCAATAATGGATATTGGAAATAACCCGTGCTGATATTGGGTGTTCATGCATTGTGCAAATGGGGGTGATTGACACAGATCATTATTATGATTCTAAGTTCTATCATGTTTAGGCAGAAATCACCGATTTTGAAGAGATGGTGCCATTAATTGGAAGAGGAAGAAAAGTTATGTTAAAAAACTAACTATGTAATTAACGGCCAATCATAAATTTGAGGCACGAGCTTATCAAATATTTACTGCACAAATAACTAAAGTTTAAAATTTTGCGAAAATTCAGGCTGAAATGGGAAACAAACGGTTATGGAGAATTATTTGTTGCTAATGCTGAGATATTGGTAAACATAAACGATAGATACATATGTTCAAATTACAACACTGAAATTTGAAGTTTATTTGACAAAATCTATGGCATATACGATGCCTAAGAATAAACAACAAATTTAGAGTACATGCAACCCGCACAACACAAGAAATTTTACAGGCTCCAAGCATCGCTTCAAATAGGTCACTTTTGGGATAAATAAATATTTTTTCGAATGCAGTATCCTTGTAAATATCTCATACTTCATTTGGGCTTTAAAAAGTACTTTAAAACAGACGAAAAAGCAGTATGTTATGAAATTAACTTAAAGCGCAGAATCACGGCCTGATATTCATCACAATGGTGATTCAAACATTTAATTTCCTCGAAATATACTGCAATATCCAATTACTAGTTCTTGCCCCACCTGAGCTGCAGATATTCTTCGCAAATCTAACGAATTCGTGTGTCGTAAATGCTCGTAAATTAGATTGCATAAGGAGTGGGTGTTCACTCGGAGGGTAAGCGGGCTGCGCGCTGGGAAAGATACTACGAATCAGACATTTTAATACACTAGTGGAATCTAGACTAATTCTTTTGTTGAAAAAGGCTGATATAGCTACGATCTACTCATCAGAATAAAGTAGCTTTTTCTAAGAACTTTGATAAATAGTAGTGGTTCACTGTAGGAAATGATAAACCGATAAGTCCCATAATGAACGGATTATCTCTGTGTACGGTATATAAATGCTCCTCCAACCGTCACTTTCTTGGAAAACTGGGAGTTAACTATTCCCTAAGCGATTGTAGGTACAGCTAGTTCAACGTGAGTCAGGTATTATAAATATGGCCAGTGGTATAGCTAAGGAGAGTATGGATGAGACGGGGGACGGAGGTTTTCCTTATCTGGCCCCAGCGATGAGTTGATCGTGAATACTTCGGTGATAAAATGGCAGAGAATTCTCAGACAGGTAATATCCCATTGAAAACCCTCGTAAATGATGTTTAAACTCCCTTATCTCAGGCTGTTACTATCATTACTTATTAACTCACCATATTCGTTGCAATATTTTATTTCCCTTGGGGATTCCCATTCGTTGTCGGGCAAGATGCGTATTTCACTTCATAAGCTTGAGGTCAGTTGGTATTCATTGCTGTGAGTGAATAACTACATTACGCAGAGTACTGTGGTTTTGTATGCAAGAAGATTGACGCAATAGCGAAAATACCGAAAAAGCTTACAAGATGTGGAGTGGAGTGCCTGATATTTAGAGCACCCGAAAATTTCGCGGGTAGTGTTTTGCCTACTTATGAGGAGATTATGAAATTGTTTTTGTACTCTCGGTACATTCAAGAAGAAAGTGGAAATACCGATACATCTGTGGTGGGAATTGCGGAGACGGTGGCTTATGTCATTGAAGATATCTGGAATAGACCCTCTATACCGGTTGTAGGACATAGGCAAATCAATACCATGGAAAATACCGCAATATTCTTCGATCTGTCAACAAGAAGACTTTGTTTGACCTGAAGCAAGACTTTCTTCGTCACGCGTCTGCTTTTTGGTGTTGCGGCATGTAAATTCTCTAGTGGAACTGATTTTATTCGTGATAATACCACTAAAGTGTCATTTTTAGAACGTGAATTCCTTCAGGACCAGATAAGTGATAGAAAACTGATTATCAGTGCCATTGATGTCCAGGAAACTAAAGAGGAAATGGAATAGGTTAGAAATAAAAAGATCATCAAAATGTTCTACGTTAACTGAGCAAGAAGTTTCTGAGATTTGGAAAGACTCAAGGGAAGAAACGTCTGGAAGTGATGCTGATGATTTTTTGCAAAAAAATGTGGGTGTAAATAATTTAAATTTGTCTAGATTTGCGTCTGCCTGTGAAAGATTCTGTATATCAAAACTAACTGCTACAGCACTCGCATCAGCGATTCAAGTTGATATCGGGATGATTTGTCTAGGAGATCACGTGCTTTTTCAAGTGGAGAATGCCTGGAGAGTCTTACAGCGAGAAGTTCGGGGAAAATGGGGGGAAATTCCAGGGGGACCACTACAGCAAATCGCATTCTTCGATTATATGTTTCAACCGAAACTCCTTCAAAAGAGCAGATGACATTGACAACTTTTGTGATGAAAGTATAAACTCCTATGTGGTTCGCGATAAAATTGAGACCACTATGCACGGATGGTCCGAAGCATATCACGAACATGATACATTTCATGAAATATATGGATCAAGACATCAAATTACTCCTTTACTCAATAATTCAGGGAAACGCTCTTTTTGCTCACCCAGAGAATATTCTGCTTGCAATGCTAGCCGATGAGAGAAAACCTGTCCATGTAATGGCCGTCGAAAAAATATTAAAATCAAAATAAGGAATTTAGGATATTCGAACATCCAGCTATGAATTTTGAATGAATTACGTCGAATTATATGGAACTAATTATTTGACTGGAAAACAAAGCAGTGACTCAACTAACATTAATAGCTGAAATCACAAGTAAAGATCTGGGAGATATTATGAAGGAAGGGGCTTTGAAAGAATAGTTTAAGGTATAATAAGAACCAGTGATAGACATATGCCTACAAACGTGCCCCATGGAAGGGTGGTTTGGGGGGGCACGGGTGGAACTCAACAGTAGCCAACTGCTCGTAGTAAGTTCTGGATAGTTTCTCCACGAAAATAGCAAAGAGCTATTTAATAAATACTTCATGATCAGGCTGTGCCTTTATTCTACCTTGATTAACTGATTTTTTTGTGGTAATAGCTCAACATGCATAAAATTCTTCATCATAATTGAGGTTAGTTTCAAAACATTTAACTTTACCGTCTGTTTTAATGTATTATCTATACCCAAATAAAGTATGAGATATTTACAAGGAAACTTCATTCGAAAAAATATTAATTTAAACCAAATACGGCTCCCAAAAGTGACGTAATTGAAGTGATGCTTGGAGCCTGTAAAATTTCTTGTGTTGTGCGGGTTGCATGTACTCTAAATTTGTTGTTTATTCTTAGGCATCGTATATGCCATAGATTTTGTCAAATAAACTTCAAATTTCAGTGTTGTAATTTGAACATATGTATCTAAAAATAATATCTCATAAAATTTTAAACTTTAGAGCTCGGGCGGCAGTGGTTAATATTATCCGATTTCGAAAAAAATTTGCATGCAAGATCCTGATATCAGTACACAACTTTTCCGCATAGGGCAAATTTTATCCGGAAAAAAAACCTTATTTCGGCCCACCCTAATGTACAAACTCGACTCGACTCAACTCGATACTCGCGAGTACTTAACAACTCGACTCGATACTCGACTCGAGGTCAAAAAGTGCTACTCGCACATCCCTACATTACAGTCATAGCATTAATAAAATAAAGTGCAAAGAAATATTTCTATGCGTAGAAAAGTCGGAAAACATCGTAATGACATTACCTCATTTCCAATGCAGTTGCCCTATTAGCCTGCCTCAGTATAGCTTCTCATAATTTCCTCTGCTTTCCTGCCTTGAATGCCTGCTGGAAATTGGGCCATAGTAAATGCAGATGCAGCAAAGCAGAAACTGTAGTTAGTCAGGGGTTTATCCCTACTGTAGCATGTACCCTACGCATGTCTGACGCAATGGTAATTTTCTTCACTATGTTGAACCACATCTTTTACAGGTTTTTCAGCAGGTACATACTGATGAATCTATCCCTAGTGCATACACCGTTAAAGTGATTCACAGGGTACTCTCTTCACATTTATTTGACAATCCTCTCTCATCACAATCGTAACATTTAGTGATAACATATACCCTGACACAATGGTGTTAGTATTTCAAAGGTTGGATCTAATTATCCTGTATTTTTGGTCATGACCACTTAGAATTTCTGGTTATTAGAAAGGTCATCCATAAATTGCGCAATGCTTATGGGGAGAGGGTGGGTTCCGATAGCATGCTAGGACACATTATCAATTTGGAGAAAACTGGTTTTCCAGCCTCCTACCATGCTACAAAAGATATATTATAAATGACTTCCTTTAAAAAAGCAATAATTATTTTTAATAAGTTTGTTTTATGATGTCCGTATGCATATCAAATAGTGGATTTGAATTGGTAGCCTCATGTAAGTTAGGGGGTGGGCATATGGTACACAGCATTATAGGGGGGGGGGGGGGAGGGGTTGGTCTTGAAAAAACTAGAAAATCAGTGTCACATAATACATAGACTCATAACAGGATTGACATTTGGAGCCCCTGTATTCTGTACGTGCACAGTCTGATTCAAAAGTAATGCAAAATATCGGCGGTGCCACTTTCGCCACTTTTCGGAATTGAGTTTCTACCTGATCTGCAGTTCCCATGACCGTTTCCCATTCACATATTAACCCTCGCCGCCTGTTAATAAAAAAAATTACGTCCTACCTACTAGGGGTCTTTTATGACCCCATCGAGAATATTAATTCTTTTAAGTAATAATATTATTCCAATGACTTATATTCATTTGTATTTTAATTAAATACATTTCAGATAAATTAACAGAAAAATACCACAGTATAATATACATTTCATAATTTAGAAAAAATGTTATAATTTTTTAGATAGCACTCACTGTAAAGTCTTGAATAATGAGGATTAAATGTACCTAACTATGTATTTATGTGCATAGTTTAATTAGCTGAATACAATGTAGCATTTAAAATATTTAAACATTACCAACATGCCAAAAGTGAAAGTGCCAAAATTTCATGACTCAAAAGAATTGTGCCAGATTTTAATGAAATCTTCAGCTACACAATCATTAATGTCGCATTGAATACAGATGATTCTTTGTCGAACATGATCACCACACATCTGTTGCAAAAATCATAAAGAATATTGGTTGTTTGTCACTCTTACAGGGGCAAATGGAACATCTACCACCCTTTTTCTGGGCACAATTTCTGTCATATACTGGCAGAATAACACCAATCCCAGCATTTTCAATCACAGTCTGAAATCTATTTGTTTGCCATCTGGTTTTTCGTACTCAACGGTGAATTTCAGGTGTTAACATTTCTTTTGCCTATTGTAAAAGTAATCGCCGCCTAGATTTTTTTCCGTGGAGAGAGGGGTATTTTCTCAAATACATTTGGTATGCATTTATGCCTGCAAGATCCACGATATCAAAAAAGATAGCCAATTGCCATCTTCTAGTCCCTCTTTTTACAGAATAATTTGATCTACATTATGTACACCAAATTTTGTAGAGATGTGGTACAGAATCACTTCCCATTTATTCTTTTCAGAGGAACAAATTTCAAATGCCTTACGTTGAGTAGACAATAAAACCACTGCTTTTCCTTTGCTGGGGGCATATGAAGTCTGAAGAGGGTTATTGGAAAACTAAAAATTTGAGGATTAATCTACTGGGTTTTGCTGTTGTTGGTGGCAATTATGTGTGATTTTTGCACGTAGTACCCGCGAGTGTTAGGGATAATTTTAATAAATCTTGGCCAAGATCAAAATTTGTAAAAAAAAATTATTTGTGCTGATGTTTTGACCAATCCCACTCAAGTGACTCACAAAATCCATTACTACCCGCTTCTTTTGCTGTGCTTCACGAGTATGTTCAATCAAATTCAATGGTATCGCGGCTCTTCCATTTTCTCCAATCTTTTCTTATTATTTAATTGATTTCCCAGTTGATTTGTGTATTGACAATTTTTTTCTACCATTAACTCAGTAACAAAGCATTGAAAAAACTCAGCTTTTTACACACACACTGAACATGAGCATGTCCTGGGAAACCTGCGTCCTGCCTGATGATATTCCTGGTTAATATTTTTTCCAGTCGTTTTTGGTTCCATAGCATCCCATTTACTTTTTTTCTCCCTTACTCACCGTGGATCTTCTTCTTTGACACATACGCCTAGGATTTCCTCTTGAAACTCCTCCTGGTCCTCTATTTGCACCTCTTATGTTGTCTTCCTCTACTTCACTTCCGTCACTCACATTTTGAATGTTTTCTTCATTCAAGCCAAATAAATAGTTAAGGGCTTCGTTCTCGCTGCATCTAGGATTTGACTGGATCTAGAAATTTGACTCTCTAGACTGCCATAAACAGGAATTATTCTTGTATGACTGCCGAAATTTCCAGTGCGGGATATACTCTTAAGCGAGGTAAACTGTGACTTCTGCAGTTGTCGGAGGAGTGACCACGAGTGACGATTCTCACTGTAAAAGCCTAGCTCATATCAGAGGTCGAACACTACAAAGTCAAAATACAAGTGGAGAAAACACTGACTGCATATTGCTGATTACAAAGAAAGCACACCATTGATGAAGAAGTAAGCTCTGCGAAGATAAGTTAGATTAGAAGTTGCAGAGCAATGATGGCTTCCACAATCATTGGATGAGCAATCACAAGTTACTAATTAGAGGTGGGTCAAATCCACTTTTTTCTCGAATCCGAATCCCAAATCGAATCCAACTAAGATTTGAATCGAATCCCGAATCTACCTTTCAGTTTATGAACATTGTGATGACAGGCAATGTTTCCTTTTCAAATAGTTGTCATGCAAAGCAAAAGTGAATGCATGTGCAGTAAGTGTTGGTTATATCTGCAGTTTAATAAACAAAATAACACTAAAAAAATCAAAATCAAATCTGACCATATTATTAATATTTATTGCTGAAAAACCAATACAAATTAAATCATTCAGGATACAGTGTTTCCGACAAAATTATGCATTTTTCATTTTGTTCCAATTTACACATGGAACAAAAGAAATTTCACATGATCACTCAGTAGTTGAAGACTACATTTAAAAAAATATTTTTTTCTTCAAGATAGTATCCATATAAGTTTGACCTTCTTTAGCAGTAAAAAAAAATTCTATATTATTTTAAAATAGGTATCGTATGTTGGTAAACCTCGTATTAACACTAACGACTGCATTGTGCCTGCCATCTTACGGCAAATGGAGAGCTGTCTCCGCCTAAGAGTTCACGAGCGAAATTCCTGATGCATTTATCTACATCTAAATCACATTTTTATGATGAAAATTGCATCTTACGCTTTGATGCAGTAAAAATTGACGTGTTTAAGAGAGACAGTGAAAACGATGAATTATGTGGTTATGGCAATGAAGGTTACAGTAATATTCTTAAGAAAGCTTTAAAAAAGGTTTGATAAATAAAATTGCTCTTTGGAATTCAAACTGGATTTGATCGAATCCAGCCAAAAATTTCGAATCCTCGAATCCAGTAAGATTCGGTGGATTCGGGGGGTTAGGTGGATTCGAGAACCCATCTCTATTACTAATTCTTTCAATATCTGCCAGGCTTTTTACAGAGGACAAAAATTACGAAGTCAAAATGCACATGGAGAAAACGTTGACTGTTGCTGATCATAAAGAAAACACACAGTTGATGATGAATCAGCTCTGCGCAGATAATATTTGGATTAGAAGCTGCAGAGCAAGCTGAAATCACAGTATGCTAGCAATCACTTAGCACAGGGTGGCGATCGTCAGGGAAAACTGGGAAAACCTGGAATTGTCAGGGAATTTTGGAAATCTGGAAAAGTCGAGGAATAGTCAGGGAATTCTCGTAACAGTCAAGGAGAAACTGGGATAGGAAATTCTCGTTTTTTTTCTACCATTACATTTATTGGGCAGTCTTTCCCGCCCTTTATTTCACCAAAACATTTCACCAACTAAAACGAATGTCCGTCGCAAAAGTGTATAGAATAAGCCCCGTCAATTCGTTGAACATTCAGTTGTGAATCTTAGTCATTTAGCTGTGAATCAGTATTCAATACTGTGATGGATCTCTTTTGTATATCCTTAATGCGATATTTGCCTGGTAGCATTATAATTCATGATCACCATGTATTCCGCTCATCACAAGGAATCAGAGGCTATGTTGTTCGGAAGATTTTACATCATGTCACACTAGCTTGTAGTAAATACGTGCTTGCAGTTCTAAAAATACGAGACTATGATTATTAAAATGGTAATACAAGTACAATCACACGTGTAAACAAAATCTTATGTAAGATCATATTTGATTCCCATACCCGCCTTCGCGAGACAGTAAGAAGTGTCCACCTCCCCTCCCCACCTTTCATGCTCAATGTAAGTATTGAATGGCACCCTTAACTCAGTCTCGAAGCCATTTGGTCATCACAAACCACCTCAAATATGATATTCCTGAATATGATGCTGCCGTTGCTGCCTCCTGTTTTCGCTTCCAGTGGCGCAATTACATTTTTTGTTTATACAAATATTTTTACATTTTTGGTACCCTCTTACAATCAAGGGGTTATAACCACGTTAATCTAATTCTTATTCGCTTCTAAACCTCACTCATGCCATCAGATTTTGATCCAGTCTAACAACTTGGGCTTGATTGGTATTTTAAATTAGTGCCAGGTAAGGGATCTATTCCATCTGATGACATTTTTTTCCTCCATGCACTACTTGAAACACTGGTTCTCTATTACATTACTTTACGATGAACATTCAGAAAGCAATTTTTTGTCCTTTTTCCCAATTTAGTGATCCATAGAGATCATGGGAAAAATTTTTTATACGAAAATGAAAAATCATTTTATGCATACCCCTGCGAAAGTTATCGAGAACCTTTCCTGCCCCACGCTTCCTGCCACATGAGAGAGAAGCATGGGGAGAGTAGGCCAAGAGTAAGAGAGACTTGGGAGGAAGTGAAGGAGGGTTTGAAATTGGGGGTTAGTTGATCAAGTCAGGTTTGCAGACAATAAAGTGTTCGTCAATCAGTCAGCTATGGGATTACAGTGATCGGTAAGTGCATTAAATGATCAGTTCAAGTAGTTTGGAATGAAGATTATTAGAAAACAAAAGTAGTGAGATTTTCGAAAAAAAATTAAATATTCGAATTGGAGGTGATAAATTGGAACAGGTGGAATATTTTAAGGATGTAGAAAGTATTTTAAAATAAATGAGTACTGTTAGAAAATCAGAAGGAGAATTTCACTGGAAGAAGAAGCATTTGTAAAAAGGAAGTAATTATTGGCAAAGACCTTTATAAAAAAAAGATAGGCATTAGTAAAGTCATTTCTATGCTGCGTAATTTTGTATGGATCAGAGTCGTGGGCTATGAGGAAATAATATGAACATAAATTGGATGCTTTTGATGTGTGGTTTGGAGAAGGATGGAAAAGATACGGATAGAAAAACAAATGAGGAAGTGTTGGATAGTTGGAGGAGAGAAAACTGTTGCGAAGTATACGAGATAAGCAAAGTGTGGATGACGGGCATATTGTGGGGCATTGGGATTCAGAAGAAGCTATAGAAGGAAGTATGCTTGGTAAAAGAGGATGAGGGAGGAAAAGGATAGGCATTTTGGGTAAGAAGAAAGGGAAAAACCTACGAAGATTTAAAGGAGGATGTAGCTTAGGGTGGGATTAGTCACTGTTGTGTATTAGATATATATAGATAAGTTAGAAAAAATTAAATATTGATTATGGACTATTCAAACCTGCCATTACCGGTAGGTTACTATTTATTATAGAATGAGAACAAGATGAATAGCCCACCATGACCAAACAAACACAGCTGCAGAGACGGGTTTCTACCATGACTAGGCTGATTTTTTTCTCTTTTGGTATGGCTCCTGTGTGCCTTATGGACAGTCAGGAAAACCCAGCACCAAAACGACCGGAAAAAATTTCTTGTGTTGAAAAACTTGAAGAGGTTAAAGAACTCTGTTATCTAGGAAGCCGAGTAACCAATGGTGGACGAAGCAAGAAAGAAAGTGAGTTGAATAGCCCAGGCAAAGAGGGCATTCTATCAAAAGAAGAATCTACTTACAACAGAGAATACAAGCATAGAAGTTAGGAAACAGTTCATCAGAACATACATCCGGAGCATGTTTCTTTACGGCAGTGAATCATGGACGATGACAGCAGCGGAGAAGAAAAGGGTAGAAGCATTTGAAATGTGGTGCTACAGAAGAATGCTGAAGATTAAATGGATCAACCGAGTAAGTAACGAGGAAGTGCTAAGAAGAGTAGGAGAAAAGAGAAGTCTGCTGACAACTCTGAATTAAAGAAGGGAAAACTTAATCGGCCACATCTTGAGACACGATGGTCTGATGAAGACTATCGTCGAGGGAAAAGTGAACGGGAAGATTGGAAAAGGCAGGCCTCATATGAGATACATGGAACAGGATGTGAAGGATGTAAAAGAGAAGAATTACGTCACAATGAAAAGGTTCGGCGATAGAAGAATCCAGTGGAAAGCTGCGTCAAACCAATCCTAGGATTGTTGACCAATGATGATGATGATTATGATGATCTGATTTTTTAACAATATGTTCACTATAATCACATGCAACTATTCTTTATCACCAAGAATATTTGAAAGAAAAATAATTTCTGTTCTCACGAAAACTATGCGAGTCTGTACAAAGGTCGCCATCGTCTTTGGAAATGTTATCCCGTGGGGTGCACTCGAACTCGCAAACTTTTACGACTGGGTGGAAGGGTTGGGAAAATGTTTGATAATCGTCTCACTTGACCTGGATAACTTACCCTCATTGTTATATTTTGGGATAAATGCTTTAATTGCAATTACAACTGTTAGTTATTTAAAATAGCCCAAAATTCAGTGGGGGTTACCCTTGCTCTCACAATCAGTTGGAGCACTGAAAATAGTATTTTCCTACTACTGCTACTTGACGTTGAAATTTTCTCTCTTATTTCACAAAAAACTAATTTGTTGCCTTTCAATAGAACGTCGCATCGTAAATGCAGTTTTGTCAGTATTCATGCTCAGTGATGTCACTAGGGTTTATTTTATGCTTTTAAATATCGTTCATTGCTGAAAGTGTTTTTCAGTGCTAGCACAGTGAAAACCACACGAGCGCATGCCAATAATGCCTACTTCTTCGGTACTAGAGATAGAAGCACTTAAAAAATTTCACGTCCATGTTCTGGTCTGCCAGGGGCGGCTCCAGACCAGAAATTGGGGCACCTGCGTGCTGCGGTGGCTCTGGGAGTACACCCCAGGAAAAAGGTGGTCCAGGCGTCTCCTCCCAGGGATTTGTAATAAACTATCTGCAAAAACGCACACTTCAGTGTGCTTATTTTGTTACCCTTTTTCATGAAATATTATTATTTTGCTGTATTGCGCCTCTTGCAAAATGAAGAATAAAGTCTTATTTAGTTAATGAATTACCTAAAACCGTACTTCGTAGGAAAAAAATATTCAGGCTTTCAGTTTTAGATAAAAAAAAATATTCCGCGTTTTTTTTTGGGGGGGGGGGGGGGGGGTGCGGGGGGGACAATCGCCCCTACCCCTTGAGCCCTCCCTCTGGTCTACGGGATGATGATCGGAATTCCAGGGAGTTCGTGTGCTGTGTTATACCTGGGCCTAGCCCGTCGTTCATTTCATTCAGACCGGTATGCCGCTAAACGGATCAAATAGTCAAAATATAGGGATGGTGGAGGTAGAAGAGGGAGTTACCGCTATTGCCCGAGAATTAGAAGTGGATGGGAGCACTATTGATAGATGGATCAAGCGATATAGGGAGGGTGATGAGACTTAATAAACAAGACAGAAAAGTGGGAGGCCTTGGTGCACAATTAAGCATCAGGGCAAAGAAGTAACAAAGTTATTTAGATCAGCCTTTGTTGACCAGTGGAGCTGCTGTCATCAAAAAGCAACCTAGAAGGAATTGTAGCAGTTCAAAAATATGGCGGCGATAATGCAGGTATCCACAATTACAGGCCGGTGATAAAACCTGTGACAAACGAAGAACCCCGGAAGCTAGGCTTGAATTCGCTCAGGCATACGCAGTAATGAGCCAAGCCTATTGGGATTTGGTTAATTTCAGTGATGGATAAACTTTTAGAAGTGATCAACATGAACAAGTTCAAATATGGCGCCCTCGTAACTCCAGGTAAAATATCAAGAAATGGAGTCAACATTTCTTGCAATTAGTTAATTCTTTTACCAAAAGTCTATTTCGAATTTTTCGCACGTTTAAGGCAGAGCATATTTTAAGAAATAATAGACTTGACCACAAGTCTTGAGATTTTGTGGGGCAATCGGCCAGGGCCTTTGGTCACAACACCGAGAAAAATGAAATCCCAGGAGTACGTGGGTATTTTAAGGACAGAATTGCTGCCACATAAATATCAGAGGTCGTGCCTGAGGGAGAGGACGTAGTTTTTGTGCCGGATAACTACCCCATCCATAGATCAGCAGAAACGACATGCTTCTTCCAGCAGCCTAGTAGTATTGAGGTGCTACCGTGGCCGTCAAATATGCCAGAAATCAATGCCATTGAGAACGCCTGGGGTCTCATTGTCAGTAAATGGGAAAACGAGGGTGAGAGGACAGAAGAAGCCTTGGAAACTCACATGAGAGAAGTGTGGGACAGTTTATCCCGGCGACCAACAATATTTCAAAACATGATGGGGTCAGTGCAGGATAGACTTCAGTCTGTAATACAGAATCGTGGTGATATCATAAAATACTGTGTAGGTTGCAATGTTGATCATTTCTTAAGGTTTTTCCATCACTGAAATGACCAAATGCCAGGAGGGTGGACTCATTTTTGCATATGCCCGAGTGAATTCAAGCCTAGCATCATTAGGTTTTTTTTCATTTACTACGGGTTTTTATGCCGGTGTGTCATTATGACCTTGCAAAGTCACTGCAGTATTGCTGAATTACTACAAATTATTCTTGGCTTCCTTTTGATGAGACAGCAGCTCCACCAAACAACATTGCCGCCCTTCTTCATCCTGAAGCTTCTGTTCTGAAGCACCTCCGGTGTTCACTCTTTGGACTTGTTTTTTAATTCTTGCTACCTTCCTTCTATCTTTTCATCCAGCAAAAAATTTCTCTTCGAAAAACTCATATCAGCGGTTTCTGAAACAAGTCTACCTCCAAGTTACCCAATGCTTATCCGTTGTTGTTTCACTGAAACATAGTTTCCCGTGAGAATTGAAATTTTCTTTGCTTAAGTTCGGGAAACAACAGTTAATTAGCATGTATATGGATGAACATGACATCAACCTATCACAAAATTAAGAAGCTTCGAAAAGAAGTAAAGCATTACAGTTTTAGTATGCTGATTTCTTGTTAAACCACAAGTGGACATGATGATTAATCTGTGATAACCAGCATATATATAAAGGCTCTAATGCAAGCAATGTTCGAATGAATAAGATACCCGGTCTTTAAGGAGTTTTATATTTATTCTATGAAAATCAATGAAGAAATAATTTTTTATTCCTGACAAAATTATAATTCCTTCTTTTAATAAAATATTCATCTGAATTTGTCGCTAGCTGAGCAAAATCGGTAATTCCGTTAAATTGTAGTTGTAAAAAACCTAGCTTTGCCATTCTGCCTCATGCCTATTTTCTCACAAATACTTCACTTTCCCTGCTGGTCTCTCCCGATTGTCCGTAAGGCGCATAGCAAAAGAAACAATCGACCAAGTCACGACATAAAGCTGGCACTGCAGTTTTCATTGATTTGTCATGGTGGGTTATTCGTCTTGCGCTCATTCTGCGTTTTCAAAAAAATAAAAAGGAGTTAATTGATTAATTGGAAAATTATTAATTGACGTAAGTGTTACCCGAGCAATCATAGCATTTATTTTTAAAAATATTTATTTATGAAGCTCATGATCTCTATGGATCAGTAAAATAGGGAAAAAGGACAAAAATTTACTTTTTGAATCCTCATCATAAAGTAACGTTATAGAGAACTAGTGTAGAAGTAGTGCACGGAGGAAAAAAATGTCATCAGACGGAGTCGATCCCATACATGGCAGTAATTTGAACGACCTGCCGTAACTATCACAGCCATGGTTCTACGAATGATTCTTTAGTACATATAAAATCTTTACATTTTCCATATCCCTCATTTGCATCAGTACTTCACGTTGTGCATTTGTCTCCCTGAAAAGCAGTTCAGATGAGTTTTCACAGCAATTAGAACAAGATTAATGCTATCACTATTATCAAAATTGAAGACCGGAAAGGCAAAAAAGAGCCGTGATCATTCCGAAATACATGAATACAACTCTGGTAATATATACTGTGAAAAGTTGTTCCACAAACATGTGTGAAGAAATATTCATTCCAATGCATCGTGCCAATCGATAAAATGTATTTAAAATTTTGTCATTCTTCCAGGGATACACATTTCCTATGCATTTTCATCATTTATATGTGTATGGGGAACGGTCATGGGAACTGTAGATCAGGTAGAAACTCAATTCCGAAAACCGACGGAAGTGGCGCCGCTCGATTTGTTGCATTACTTTAGAATCCGACTGTACCTTGAAACCTCGTTTCACTTTAATTTAAATTCTTGTGCAGAAAAAGCATTTAATTTTTCAAAACGGTTTCATCCTTTCAAGCATGTTGTTAATGCCTCTTTTACCTGTTGATCGTCTACATACTCTTTGAAAGCATTGTTGAAAAGTCAATTTTATTAGTTTATTTAAGGCTACTAATTTGAGTGCATATTCATCTAATGATCAAAACAATTTCTTTTTATAGTGACTAGCTTCCGTGGAGTTTTTTCTTCCATGTGATGGGAATTAGGGAATTAATTGTTCACATATAAACCTACATTATCGGTAGATCACGGAATTTATAAGCATATATTTAAAGAGCCACCGTACGGATCTTGTTTTAGAAGGCGTAAACATTGACTGATAGTAATATAATAAAATAAAATAATTTATTCCATTCATTATCTTAATTAGAGTTATACCTTTTCCTCAAATTTCATAGATGGGTCTTAGAAGGCCCAAATCCTAGGATACTGTTGTGGAGACTGTACTGGTAGGTGACTTGGTATCTTGTTCAGCTGTATTTTTGAAGTTTGAATTTACATGTTCCTTTCGACGCATCATTATCAAATATATACTGTGGAATTAATAAATTTCCACACATTACTTTACCTTCCAACATTTGTTCGCTTTCTTAGTAGTTCTGCACCAACATACATATTGGCTATTCTTAACCATTCTGTGAGATACAAAATAAATGAATGCTATCAGATGAGCTTTAATAGTACAGTAAACTCTCGATAATATGAAGTCAGTGGGACTGGAAAATCGGTACTTCGTAACTCAGGGTGTCCACTGACCGGGAAAACCTGGAAAATCTGGAATTATTCGTGAATTTTCTGGTCTGAGTCAGGAATTTTAAAAATTCTTAATTCAAGACAAAATATCCTTATTATGTAAATAGGATCAACAATGATGACTTTAATTAAGATCTAGATATTTTTTCATAACTGTACAAGATGTAATGGAGATGCCATTGGTATGAATGAATAAATAAACTACGAAAAAGTAGTTAGGCTCAATGTATCGTCAGTGCTGTGTGGATCGGAGACATTAGCTGATCGAATGTCGTCAAACGGATGCCTTCAGCGTCACGTCAAGTGCCCTTTGTTCTCATTCATTGCGCATAGGACTAAGCCAAGGACATGATATGCAAACAAATGCCTAAAGTGATATTTACACCAATACATGTACCCAATATGTTTGGGCCTGTGTAATTGCTAATTCTCCCAGTGTCTTGTAACAGTTTTAAAATATTGGTTACGAATACAGTAGTGCTGATTATCCATGCTAATGATGGGGGAAGCCCAAACAGATAATCTGATCACATTTAACTGTGTGGTAGTTATGGCCTTGGTTTCTACGCCATTCTTTCTTACACACTTCTTGTGGCGAAATCAGGCATTCTTTCATTCCATTTAGTTCTCATAAACATTTTGCCGCATAAAATTAATGACTATTGCTTACTTCACTTTTTTTCAACTTTCGAGGCACGTCAAGATAGTTGATGCACACTCGCATGGCAACAGCTCCTCGGAGTCGGATCCCTTCATCCAAAACTATAGTAACTCAGGCACACGTCTCTTCTTCAGCAATTAGTGCTCGGCCCTCGAGAGTTCTGAGTCCCTCATCTTTGTGCTTACTCATCCGGCTGTCGAAGTAAGCAAGGTCACCGACCACCCCAATTCATTGGAGCGCTCACTATACTCAGTGATTCAGGAGACTCAAAGTAATGCAACACTATCATCTGCGTAATTGGATAGCCTATTGCACAAAACCTGTGAGTGAGAGCAAAATGTAGCAACTTTGTCAGCTTGAACGCGGCTGCTGGCTGAGTGTTCAAACAACAGTGGTAGTAC
The DNA here is from genome assembly GCA_933228895.1 of Platycnemis pennipes. NCBI lineage: Eukaryota > Metazoa > Arthropoda > Insecta > Odonata > Platycnemididae > Platycnemis > Platycnemis pennipes. The sequence continues at coordinate 84,574,263 of OW121846.1, forward strand.
GGAGGGGAGGGGGAGGAATAGGAAGAGTAGGGGAGGGGGTTTTTGTAGGATGATAGACGAATAGTCATCCGATACCAGCCGTATGGCATTCTCTGCGTTCTCGCCAAATTTAAATACCTGGCATCCCCAGCTATTCTTTTAGGTAGGCCAGCCTATGTAGGGAAAAATAGGGTGGACCGAGGCTAAGTGGATCACTCCACCGTTTAATTCTTATTTAGAAAAAAATATGGTGAATAGATTTCTCTAAACTTGTTTAAATTACAGGTGAACTCTTCATAACACGAATGAGGAAGGTTATAACTGTATTACTGTGAAAACTTTCACAAAAAATGTAATTAACAATCAACCGTCCAATATCCGTATAGCCCCCATTAAGGGGGTTAAACGGATCAAGGTGCGTTTGTTTCAAAAACGGGATACATAGGAGTATATATAAATGAGTGAGTGATAAAATATAAACGTATTTTAGTGAAGTATTAATAAAGTCATTACATTTTAATTGGCATCCCTATGCTTACAAACTGTACAGATTTTAAATTTGCAAGGTTCTCCAGTGCCGTTATGTGAAATATCAGTTTTTAGGTTCGAGTGGTTTTGGTGAAGTTTTGCTAGCATATTTTCAGGTGAAGGGAGAATATCTTTGAGAACCTCATCACCGGTAGCACTAATAGAAGCTGTTGGGGCTTTTGACTACTGCAATAGCTGATCAGACGGATCATATCAGAGCTGCACTCTAGAGAATCCCCCCAAACACAACCTTAGATATCCCAACGTTGGGATGACTATGTTGCCAACTAGTGGCATATTGGTTGTAAAAAGTCTTCGGGGGTTTGAAAACACAATACGTCCAGTGGTTGAAGAATTTGAACGGCTTGAGGAGGTAATAGAACCAGTAATACATTTAAGTTTTCGCATAGGTCAGCACAAACCAGAGTGGATCAGTGACTATCATTGCCATCTAATATCAAAACAACCTTCCTTAGTGTTTATTGAAATTATGCACCCATTCTAGGGAAGCTTCTTCAGTTACCCATTCTTTTTCTGTCATCATGACCTGCGCACAGTGGGACCAAATGCCTAATTGATGGCCATAAGTCCCTAAAGTAAACTTCCAAATCTAGGTCTTTTATACACTGCATTGTCTTCTATGATAATGGCGCCAACGGGCTATTACATGTAATATGCAACCCGTGCAACGTGATAGCTAAAGTGATGAACATATTTTCTTAAATAATATCATTTTGCGCTGCTAAACCGCAGCATATTTTTTCTTCAATCGATAGCTAAGATCTTTAGCTACAAATTCATTTAACTTATTTGGTGATGAAATGCCTGGCAATACAACTTTTTGAATTTTTTCTTCAAAAATTTCACGAAAAAGTTGAAAAATACTTACTGTAAAAAATGAAGATAACGTAAAAAAAAATCTTGATAAACTTTTCACTTGTATGAATAATACCTACTTACTATAGGGAAGGTTTTTCTTTTTACTAAATTACAATCGATTGAGTTGGTGATTCAACTTTAAAATAGACCTTCTAATCATGGGTTTGCTTACACACACAAGTGAGCTATGCCCTAGTCACTTAAACAATGATTTTTGTGCGAATTTTCATACTTATATACCTGTAAATTGCATTTCCTGGTGGCGCCATTATCATAAAATACAATGCAGTGTATAAAAGACCTAGATTTGAAAGTTTATTTTAGGGACTTATGGCCATCTATTAGGCATTTGGTCCCACTCTGCTGCGTCTCAGAAGGGCCTACCAATCATGACATCATTCCTCTTGCCCTCTTACTCCCTTAAAAAGCACGAACGGTGGAATGTACGAGCCGGTTGCATTCAGACACGCTATTACTGAAACGTTTTCACCACACTCCACACTGATCGTACTAATGACTTGTCGGTTTCCCTTTTCCGCTGCGATATTGGGTGGATGAATACTCAAAGAAAAGGAAGTCCTGTTTCATCTTGGTTATATATGCATGTGGGTTTTCCCTTCAGGTTAAAGCGTTTGTGGACCTCTTCCAAGGCTTTATCAAATTTTTAGCACCTTTTTTTTTGGATGCATTCCATTTATTCTTGCTCTCAATATCCCCTCTGGTTTTATAGTAGATGGATTACAGTTTCATTTGAGGAATCTATGGAATCAATCTTTGCCAACCATTTTTGCTTCCTGGTTAAAATTGGGAGTGATTCCTACGCGTTCACAATAATGAAATGCATTTTTCCTTACTGTTTTTGGTGTCAGCCCAAATTCTCATTTTGACAGATGTAATATTCAATCTGCACATCTTTTTTTAGGATTTGAGATCCATTACAGGTTTAGCCCCCATGACTTGTACTATACCAGTCAGAGAATAAACCCTTCTGTGAACCAACGTGTAAGGTACTGCGTTGTGTTCGGCAGCATGGCTCAAGAGTTGTAGCTTTAGATTTCACTTTCCGCACACCTCTTTCTTGGCTATTTCTAACCACGAATGTCGGGACGCCTACGAATATATGTACGCACCATCTACGGGAAGAAATCTTAATAATGTTGAAGATAAAAGCATAAGTAACAGTGAAGGTCATGATCCATTTAGTCCCGTTTTTCATGATCCGTTTAGCCCCGCATTGCAAACATCAATTAAAAAAATCGTAAAAAATAACTGAATATGTAATGATTGAACACTGTTTAGTATATCATTTTTCAACAGGTACTACTTAATTAGATTGTGAAAAAATTGAAAAAATAACGTACAAGAGGCAGAGAAATCTTTTGATGTTGTTCGCAAAAATTACAGTGACGATAAAAAGAGGCCCACATGGTTCGGCGACACTTCCTGGAATGGCCATCAACGTGAGTGCGACTTCCAGCCACTAGTCTTATGTGGTACATGACGTGCCAATAGATAAGTCACTCAGCATTAAACCCAGCAATACAGATGATGTATATTTTTGGATTGGAGAAGCGACAGACCTTAGCGACATAAGTTTAGCCCCGGTCTACCCTACTATGACTTAGTTATAAATGTATTTTTAAAATCCTGTTCAATATTTAGTGTACTTTACTGTAAGTACATTGTAAGTAGACTTACTGGTAGGCTATGCAATATATTTTTTACAAACTTTCCTATAATTGTTTGAGAAATCTAATTGCTGATGTTTGTTACATTTATTCAGGATGCGCTCACTTGAATTAGGCTTTTTATTACATTAATTTTTGTTAGAAAAAGATGATGTGGGATACTAAAGACATATTATTTTACTTTTTTCTATCTAGTCTACTGGCACAAAAATTTACATTCTGATTCAGAGCGAACAGAAAATTGAGTCTTTGAGACTTAAATTAGAAAGCATGGCTAAAAAATATTAATGTGGAAAATCATCATTCCAAGAACCGTGGCTGAATGATGAAGACTTTAGCCAATGAGTTCAAGTTCCTCTCGTAGAAGAATGTGTAGTTTCTCATGGAAATGCTAATTTAGAAAGAGGATTTTCAATCAACAAGTAGTTTATCTTTCCAAACAAACTAAGAGAATCTCTTACTACCAACAAAACTACATATTTAATTACTTTAATTTATCAATTATTTCTTATTTAATTACTTTATCTATGTTATGCTATGGGTTAAACTAGAAAAAATCCATATTCTACATTGAACTTGAAAAACATCACTTTAACTTTTACAAAAACCATGATATATTAGCCTGGAAATTTTTATAAATTTATCCTTGAAAACCTTGAATTATGCTTGAATTTTATATTTTTACTTTAGTGGACACCCTGTAATTTCAAATTTCGTAATTTCGGACATTTTAAAAAAGTCATGATCTCGTGAAGTCGTAAAAATCTTTGTTTTAAGTAACTTTTGTTCTCTTCGACAACATCATATAGATTTTGTGGTCATTCATGAAAGCATTCTTAATAGTCGCATGTGTTAAAAGATAGTAAAATAAGTACCTACCTACTATGTCAATGCTTTTAAGTCGGCGATCGAGGTGTTGGCAAAATTTCATCCCAGTATCGAAAACTTATAGAAAACAATATTCTGAAGCGGAATAAATGATCTTGGTAGGTTATATTGTTTCTTTTCTACTACTAAGACCTTGATGACAAATAGGGCATGATTCTGCATATTTTCCGTATAGTCTCCTCAAGGATTATATGACGGCTGGCGAGTTTGGGTTTACAGTGCGTCAGGGGTTTAGGAGTGCAAATATAAGTGTCGGGTGTATATTTCTGTCTTGCTGAGCAGGTGGTTATGGGTGGATCTTAGAGGGATATTGTGTGGGGGGAAGGGAGGGAAGCGAAGGGGATGGTCTAGAGGTGTCAGTGTGAGAGGAGGGGTCGAAGACCCTCCTGATAAAAAAGGACGCCACATCCCTGACCCTCTCCATTCCACTCAACACCTGGAGTGGTTCCAATCAGCCACCGCACCACCCCCCAGGGTTGCCCAAAAGAAGAAGGAACCTCATAGACGTTCTATGATGCCATCCACCCACCCATTCCCCTCCTTTAAACTCGACAAGAGAGATAAAGATACTAAAGAGTACTGCACATGGGCACAAAATAAGGGCGAGATTTGCCCTTATTTTTGCTAGCCACGATATATTAGCTGTAAGTCGTTTTTTGTATTTTTTTAGAAGGAACACTACTTGTTTTTTCACTTTTTGCTACTCTTTTATTTTTCACTGAATGTCTTATTTTGGTTGTTTTTGTATTTTCTTTTTCTCTTCTTCTTGAAGCTTTACAACCACATTTTTGGCAGCTGCTTCTTTCTTAGTGTTTTTTTTCTTTTTCTTTGAGAATTGGTTTCATTGGTGTGGAAGTTAAAATACAGCTATGACCTTTACGCTTCACATTTTCTTTCACTTTCGCTACGACTACTTTAGGAACTGGCGATAATTTATCTAACATCTGACAAAAAACTCCCGGTCTTTTGATCTACTTCCTGATGACGTTCCAGAGCACCCAGGAACTCCAATTTGACCATCTACGCTGTGCACACAAGTTGTTCTTCCATTGGTTCGTGTGTCTGGTGAGGGTTGTTTAGTCCTGAGCTAGGACAGGAATTTCCAGACATGTCGTTAGAATGGTCGTCTTCATCCTTTTGGTCGTCAATGAAAACAGGTCCTACTGCACCTTGAAATGGTGAATAGTCATCTTCTTTAAACCTGTCTTCATTTGTTGGGAATATTCCTGTGCTTGCAAATCCAGAGACCCCCTTTTCGATAGTTGCAACAGTCATACAAGCAAAATTAAAAATGCTAGCAATATCATATGGCGTTATCTTTCTGTAGACATTTGCTCACATGAATTTGTCACACAATGTTGAAAGTATTTTTTAGCAGACCAAACAATGAGACAAGTGGTTGCAACTTGTGGGACGTGTGGGGAGGGATTGATATCATATGGATATGGTTGTCTCGACAAAAATTGTAAGAATCCATGGAAATGTGGCTTCCATGATTATCGAGCACCAGCAGAACTGGATCCTCTTTTGATGGCTTACCGAAATTATTGAAGTGTTTTAACCAGTAAGAAAAAGGTCCTCATTGGTCCATCCATTGTTTAAACACGAGGTGCCAGCTGGCCCACCTCTCTCAAGTAAGGAAGTCATCCTTTTCCTGGGGAAAATGAACATTGGTGGTATGTATTGTCCAGAAGCACTCAGAGTGCACACAGCTGTGATGTTGTGCCCCCTCTCCCAGCTCGTCACACCTCCAACTTGTTTCTGACCTATAGGCCCTATAATATGACCTAGTTTCTGAACTGAAGAGATACGTCTCATCCATATTAAACAATCTGGATGCTGGGATATATATATGCCCATGACTAAATTAAGGTTCTTGAAAAATAGGTCTTCCTCATCTTTGTTAAACCCCATCACTCTGCTAATACTCGTTGCAGATGGTTTACGCAAAGAAATTTCAGGAGATCTTCGCCGAAATCCTGATATCCAGTCTTCTCCCGCCATTTTGGTGTCTCGATTGAAATTATGCTTTATTTTCAATTCTTCTGCCAAATCATATGCTACCCTTCTCAAATCTGTAATTGTTATTCCATAGAATAGCTTTGCTAGAGCAAGGATGCGTTTAGTAAGTTCTGCTTCCTGTTCCTTGCTGAAAACTGAACGTCTCCCCATAATAGGATCAGAAATTTTGTTGTTTTTCAACAGCCTACACCAATTGAGAAAGGGAACAAAAGTAAAAAACGACATTGATATGTGGGAAAATAGACCCACTATTCACACATAATAACGTTACATGTCTATTATAGATGTAATAGGTACCTACCTAAAACGTGTGGAAGTCAAATTATAAGGAAACTCTGCAAATCACAAAAAACTTTCTCATTACATAACCACTCCTCTCATGACCATGGGAGCAACTGACAGTGCTTCGCACATTCTCCACTAGGATTCAACACTTGTCACGTGATCCTCTCACGGTCAGTTTCGCTACAGCTGGGGAGGCGGAATAACCCCGTATGGCGCGATTCCCCCGGTCTCCCCTACAATTTTAAACTGGGGGAGTACTAGAAACTCTGAAGTATTAATGGACAAATTATTAAAGTGGGAAATTATCAGAGTTTGATAATGTGGAACAAACCATTCAGTATTTTTATAAGAACCTATATGAAGCTGTGGACTGCGCCATCCCTGAGTGTAAAAGTAGGAGGTTTAAGTACCTATCCAAACTGGTATAATAGTAGAATAATTAAGGAAATTAAGTCAAAATACAGATATAGGAAGAAGTGCAAAAGTAATGGTTCCACTTATCACTACGGTGTGTTTAAAAGGTAGAGATCTGAATTAAGGCAAGATATCCAGGATGCATACAATATATATATTTAAAATGTTCAAAGTAGCATCATGAAAACAGATTGTTCTACCTTTTGGGAATATGTGAAGGATAAATAGTGTTCTAGAATAGTGCCTGATGAGATAGTGTACAATGATAAGAAAACAGATAATGCACAGGAAGCTGAAGAGTTGTTTGCACAATACTTCTCCTCTGTGTATAAGCAAAGCAGTACATATGGTGGACTAGGACTAGGAATAAAAAATAATTTTAGTAGAAACTCCTCCTTTACAGAACAGGAAGTGATAGGAGCAATTAGAAAACCAAAACCTAAGAAATCGGTTGGGGATGATTTGATCCCCATGTATATAGTTAAAGCATGTCAAAGTATGTTGGCTTAACCATTATGTTATATCTTTAACTTGTGCATGTCAAGTGGTAAATTTCCAGATGTTTGGAAGGTGGCCAAAGTATGCCCATTTCATAACGACCTCAACAATCACAACTTCCACAACCGGTCTTAACCGATTTTCACATTTAAGTAACGTTAAAATAAAATTTCAAAATGTTCAAATTTCACCTATGGGCATTTTATGTATTTTTTAAGAGTTTTATTAATGCATACCAATCTATCACAACAAAACCACTTAGATTCCTACCAGACTTAGTATGAATATTCATTATTTGACTAATACACAAGTTATTTTATAGTGTGTATGACAGGACAGTGGTATCATATTCACATAATCCCGGTGGTAATTAATTTATGGGGATATTACTGCAAGGAGAAAGCAGCTTTCTCATGCATGAGCATCTTTCTACCACTTGATTTAGGATGATATTTTTTGTTATCTAGCTATAGATGAAGGGTTTTGGTTTAATAAATACTTGAAAGATATTCTAATAATGCGTTAGCTCATTTATTAGGATATTCTTTATAGTCTTTAAACTTTCTATTACTGTTGAAAATGAATGATATTGATTCAAACTTTTGCATTTCCAAGTTAAGCGTGGTTTTCATAGTTGTGATTCAACATTAAGTGACATGTTAATAGCATTTAGAATTGGCAGGTAGTAATGAGGATTTCTCGAATTATATTACTCACTTTTCTTTGTAAAAATATCTCCCAGTTGAAATAGTTTTTGCTGCAGAAACCCTTTTAAAATGGGAACACCTTTGACCAATTGAATTCTGAGTTCAGATGTAAATCAAGGGGAAATGTACATGTGTTCAAACAGTCCCCAGATGTTGATTGCTTGTAATTCCAAAGATTTGGACTGAAGAATATTCCTGCCCCGTTCAAAATTTAGTAATCATCCTGGTATATCGCCAACAAAATTAAAATAAAGAATTTTTGAAGGGAGTAGTCATGCCGGTAGTGATAGTTAGCATATAAATTGCACATTGACAAGGAATTTTGACAAATTAGGGCCCCAGAAGTGACAGGATGTCAGTGCACACAATATGTGTAAATTGAATGTAGTGAAGTTAAATATTGTGGGGTAAATGAATGGATCAAGTGGACTGTAAGGCTTTGGTTCACTATTTCCACATTTAATTAACAACAAAGAATATACAAATCACATCCAGGACATCGGTCGACGATGTCCTGGATAGTAGCTAGAGTTGGTAGGCTGGTAGGAGATGCAGGCCGTGGTGAGCCGGTCGACTTCGTCAAAGAGGAGGTTGGGGAAGCTCGAGGAGAAGCGGACAGATGGTGGGCCTAGAGAGCAGTTCTAACTGAAGAGTCATAGTCTGGGGTGCGAAAAACGACTGCTCCCATGGGCTGACTTGTTAGGCAGTGAGAGCATGCCAGCAGGCAAGAGAGCAGGATCCCATCAGCGCCTCCACCGGCATACAGTTGTACTCGCAAGCAGACGGCAAAAAAGTGAAAAACAAAATGAGACTTATAATATGCAATATCCTCGCCCACCTTGAAATAATAGTTCAACATATTTAGATACAAAGAGACTTATTAAAAATAAGAAAAAAAATCTTACAGAGATTAGGGTATGAATAAGGGTTAAGGATAGGACCCACCATTATCCGCATGCAACTCCACGTATCATTTAGACCTTTAGTAATGTAGAAATCGTAGTTAATGCCATTATTTATCCTGGCTAGTTTTTGTTTGCCTGTTACCAGCATTTTCATAAAGTCCACGGTTCTCTTTTAATTAAAGCTTTCATGTGACGGCACATACCATGCTCGCTACCGTGCACCTGGAATTATGTCAGTTCAAATTCTCAGTGAATCCTACCTCGTCCTTTAAGGTGAGCAATCGTAGCTCAGATATCTGTGAAGGGCGCTCCGTACCAAACTCTAGTAGACCTAGTTTAAACTAATGTATTTTTAATTTAATTTAGTTTTTTAATGTTATTTAATTTAAACTATAACTCTGAAATCGTTCATTTGAATTTCACATACTTGTAACCTCATGTAGATAATATTGTTTTTAATTCTACCAATGGGGATACAAATTTTTAAAAAGAAATTTTGAACTATTTTTGGTGATACTGTAAAAAATGGTACCATTTTCTTTGTGCCATATGTAACTTTGGCGTCTAATGATAGCAGAGCGTTTTGAGAAAAGAAATTTTAATCTGAAATTGAAACCTATGGTGGGGGTTTGCCTGGGCAGAGAAGTTGGGGGAAAGTGTTTTTTTATCACTCACATAAGCACCACCACAAGAGGAAGGATAATGGGCAAAGCTAAGAGGGTGGGGTTGAGTATGTTGGGTGTCCAGGAAGAGTGAATGAGACGGGAAGGCTGTAGGAGGGAGTAAACACAGGAAGAGGGGAGGGAAAAGGAGGATGTAGAAGGGAGGGAGTGAGGAGGAGGAGGAAGTTTTGGAACAATGTAAATTTCCTAGGAAAGAATAAACGGAGGGGACTAGAAGGCTGAGGGAAAGTTCCTGGCTAGAGTTCAAGATTGCTTCTCTTCATTACTAAATGGCACTAAAAGAGTACACGGATTAACCTGAAAAATAATTTAGGGGTAAATAGAGCCAAATATGCATTTTTAAAAGTTGTTTATTCTGGAAAAAATAACTTTTCTGAGGGCCACATATCTTGCTACACAAAAAAGTCTGTGATTCGTTTCTGTTTTTTGTTCTCCTCTATTGACGTTTCCACCATGGCTTCTAATTTCGATAATTGGATACTAAATTGTGAATCCACGTCATTCACAAGCTCAAAATGTTCTTAACGTCTGCAGGGCGAGAATATCATTTTTTTGTGGTGAAATTATTTCTTCACTTTCATCTTCGTCACTACTATCGTGACTGGTCCCTGACACTGGTTCCTCTGACACAGGTTCTGGTGTTGTATCGTCATAAGGCTGAAGATCGTCGTCCATTGTCATATAATCATTGGGGGTTGCAAGCAGATCTACCAGCTTATTTTTGGTATGCTTGAAAATCGAGTGCCAAACCTCTTCTCTCCTCTACGATTTCATCCACAGCCTCTTCTTGAAGAGAATTAACATAACATATATACCCTAGCTCTGGTATTTATCGGAATAAATTCAAAATTCAGGGCGTTACGTCGAAGACTAACCTCGAAAACCTTGTTGAGCTGTGAGGAAGGGAATCTGGCCTATTTCCAGCAATTTATGATAGTTGTAGAAGATATCTCTCTCCAGGACTCCCCTATGGCACGGATGGCATGTAGGAACATCCATTTTGGAATGTCCATTCCTATTTCTAGAGGCAATGTATTTATATGGAACAATAATGACTTAGAGAAAAAAGAGTTAACCAATTTCCAAAAATGCAAGAGCTAAAATTGTGTATACATACCGATCCATCGTAAGAGCAATACCGCACCAGCTTCCGACGATACCAGACTTTAAAATTTTGAAAAATTCCTTTATCTAAAGGTTGAGACTTGCTGGTTGTGTTTGGGGGCAGGTAAATTACACGCACATTGGCCAATTTTAGGCAATCAAGGTACTAGTGCACGCTGGCATTGTCCAATACTAAAATAGTCTTCCCTTTTTCCCCTGCCATTTTCCTTTGCAGCTGTATTACTGTATTTTGGAAGATTTCACTGGTCATCCAGCTGTGTTTATTTAAGTGGTATAAAACCAGATGGGTTTCCATTTTTACCTTTTTCAAACATCGTGGCCTTTCTAATCTTCCAATTACAATCGGCTTAATTTTATCTGAGCCGGCTTGATTTACACAGAGCCCTTTAGTCACATGTAATTTGCTTTTTTCCCTCCATGGCATCTATCTTCTTTAAAGCCCAGGGTTCCAGGGCTCAGGAAGTTCGTGAAAGAACAGTCCAGTTTCATCAAAATTATACCGATCTTTGGGACTATATTCATTTAATTTGGCATCATTATCCGTACCTATGCCAATTATCCACTATTTGTTTATCCACATACCTTGAGGGAAACAATATTGAATCTGGATGTGAACTTTCCCAACCAGCCACTTGAACATTTAAAGTCCTCAATTTTCTTTTTCAAGACTATGTCCTCAGCCTTTTCTTGCAAAATAGGGCCACAGATGGGTAATTTTGCTCACTACCCTTGAAGAAGAATGTATACAGTTCATCTTCAACCTCGGTAAACTTAGTACTGCGCAAATTTTTCCTTTAATGCGAAACTCCGTACCCAACTTTTTCCTGAATTTTCCCATGGTAGGAGAAAATTGTTGACAGAGTTGACAGTGATATTCAAAATTTTCCTGCGGTAACACTTTAGCTCAACGTTTTTGATTAGACTTCTTCAATAATTTTCAGGATTTCTTCCAGAGATATTCGTCTTCTTTTTCTTTTTGGTTGTAAGGACTCCATATTCAAAAATTTTTGTTCCACTCGGAGCGAAAACTCTAAGAGGAGATCTCAGGACACTGATATGCTGTTCTAGGCTTGTGCGATGAGTCGATTGATCGAAGTCACGGTCATTGTCCCAGTTGCTGGCGTATCTTTGTCTTGCTGATTGAAGGGGGGGAGGGGGAAAGTGTGGAGGTGGTGGATGAATGGCATCATGGAACATCTGTGACGTTCCTACTTCTTTGGGGCAACCCTGGGGGCACCTGCCGGTGGCAGATTGGAACCGCTTCGGGTGCTGAGTGGAATGGGGAGGGTCAAGGATGCGGCGTCCTTTGTTTTCGGGAAGGTCTTCGACCCTTCCTCTCGGACTCTGACACCTCTAGACCATCCCTTCGCCTCCCATATCCCTCGAAGACTTACCCGTAAGCAAAGGATGATGCATCCCTGATACTTCCCATCCCACTCTGCACTCGAAGCAGTTCCAGTTAACCACCTGCACACAACCCCCAGGGTTGCCCAGGAGAAAAGGAAGGAACGTCACAGACATACCACGACACCATTCCCCCACCTCCTCTCCACTTTTCCCCTCCTCCCCTCCAAGCTCAGCAAGACAGATAAAGATACGACTGCAATTGGGATCTGCCCTCTCCACAATCAACCTTTTCCCCCCACGCACAGTAAACCAAAACTCCCTGACCGTCATATAATCCTTGAGGAGACGATGCGAAAAAATGCCCAATCATGCCCAATTTGTCATCAACGTCTTAGTAGTAGAAATGAAACAATATTACCCCCAAGATCATTTATTCAGCTGACGATACGGAAGACGCTGCAATGAATGATTTTTTCTGGAAATGAGCCTAGTTCCATGCCTTTTTGTAACTATGATTGGGCGATAGAGGGCAACTAAAGCCTGGTTGGGCCAACTGCCATCATAACTGCGTAGATGTTGGAAGCAAATGTCTATTTTTAGCATCCATACGAGTTGCTCATCTCTACTGACTGTGGATTCCAAAAATAAAATTCTTGTTACAGAATGTTCAACTTTTGTTTTAAATGCATTTTCAATGTTGGGACGAAATTTTGCCAGCATGATGATTTCAGACTTAAAAACCATTTACGTAGGAAATACAAGTAGGTAGGTATTTATTTTATGAATTTTAATACATGCGATACAGTGTATACAAAGATATCTTTTAAGAATGCTTACACGGGACCAAAAAACATATATGTCGCCGAGGACAACAAAAGTTAGGGAAACAGAGATAAAATTATTTTCACGATTAATTGAAAATGTTCGAAATTACCAAGTGCCAATTTTCCGCTTCTGCTGACTTCATAGTTTCGAGGTTTTACTGTATCTCTAGCCTCATTTCCCTGAGATCGTGGAATCCTGACGGAACCAAATGAATGCCAAGTTTTCAGAATCACTCATTTGGCCACCTTGGCTGAAGAGGCGAGGAGATTCCCAAGTGCACAAAGGAGAGGCGGAAGTATCCTTTCTCCCATGTCGTCGGGGAGGCTTGCAAATGTAAAACACAGGCAGATTCGCTGTCGGTCCTTCTGCATCCACAGTAGTAAGTCTGAAGAAAGCTTGAGTGACAATAGCATTGCATAATATAGGGTGAAGTATGCTTAGGATACACCTATGTCTCAGACTACACTGTAAGACACCTCATGGGTGTATGGTAGGGGGTGATTTTTCACCAATCATGAATGATGTACATTCACTGTCTACGTATACTACCTATGTATGGAGAGATTTCTATAAATATCACTGGAATATACATAATATAATACATCGGGGGACAGATTATAACTTTGCCAGAGGGGATTGCAGATATGCATTTTTTCCATGCTGTGCTGTTCATTTCCTTGGATATATAACATATTACGTTTACCCCTCATTTTGAAATCGTTATAGAATAATGAATATTTCAGTTTTTCTAGAAAGTAGGATAATCTTTTACTGCTGTGAGAGAAACCTATTTTTTCCCTGCAGCAAATTTGAAAAGAAAGTCATTTTTTCTATCCATGAGAACAACTTTGAAAAGTTAAATTTGGTACGTCCTATCGAACAAACCAATTAAAATAACATGGACACTCAACCAATACCAACATGGAAGAGTTTTTATTTGAAACTCTGCGTAACCGGAGTTAATCCCATATTTATTGAGGAATTAATGTGGCACACAATACAAAAAACACACTTTAGGCCCTCTAGTGGTCGTATGTCACTAGATAGGACAGCGTAAGTCATCTACCCCTTCTAGAATTTCTTGGAAAATTGACAGAATTTGTATCCCATGATATGCATCACAAAGAAAAACAAATTCCGTAAAGGTTTGGTGAAACTTAACTCTTAAAAAAGCTCTTGATGCAATAGACCTATGGTCTAAGAAATGGTGTCTAAAAATTAATCCAACCAAGTCTACTATCTGGGCATAATATTCCTTCTGTCACCTCTCAGAGATTTAGGGGTTATTTTTGACTCTAAGCTGCTATGTCGTTGGTGGGCATATTGTATCGCTACCAAGAAGTTTCTGATTTAATTGCTCTACGCATCTTTTTCTTTTCCTGTGTCTCTCCGGTCCTGGAATACTGCAGCCAAATCTGGGCTACGGCCCCACCTTCTTCACTAAAGCTCCTTGAACGCCCGTTAAATTTTTTCCTGTCTGTTGTCCACTACCGCCACAAGCCTTTCCGCAATTTTTCCCTCAATATAATTAGATCCTCTCTTGGTATAGCGACTCTAGCTGATCGCCGTGTCCTCAATGACAGGAGACTCTTCATAAATATTATTAATGGCAAATACAGATCATCTGACCTTCTTTCCCTTTTCCCGCTTCGTGTTCCTTCGCGCACGACGAGGTTGAGTGACCTTTTTCACTGTTTCACCCCACGCCTTTCTGTCTCTAAACGTTCTTTTCTATTCAGACTCCCTTCTTCCATTAACTCCTTTTCAAAATGTTTTCCCAATTTTGATCCTTTTTTTCATCCCTCATCTATCTCGCACCATCTTCATCGTAATTTTCCCTCTACTCCTCTCTCAACCCTATGAATACTACCATTTTGTTTGTTATTTGACAATACTGTTGAATATTGTTTTGTTCATTGTTGTCTACATTTTGTTTACTGTTTGTTACCTGTTTTCTTTGTCATTATTAGTCCTTTGTAATTGGCCTTGTGCTGTTTTTGGACTGCATTAAATAAATAAATAAAAACAATACGAAGATACTAGTTAACGGATTGCTTAACTTCAACAAAACAAAAACATTTAAAGTATTTTCTGAATTTGATAAAAACAATTGTCTGATAGGGAATAATGCATATATCGGGAAATATTTATCAAGCAACAGGAATATAAGCAAAAGCTTTGATAATGCTCAGCAATGTTATTTGCGTAACAGCCACCTCCATGTAACTAACTGTAAGAGAACTTTGTTCTATTTTTATTTCACCTCATTTCATTGTTTGATGTTAATGATGCCACTGAATTGTTACCATTCATCGCTAATTGCTTGAACTTTGCCAAGCCTTAGTGGTCGCTAATTCATCTAGAATCAGAATCTGCATGATTCAGTGCATTCGAAAGAACCAAAATTGACAGACAAGTACTTGATCATGGTCTTCATGATTCCTGTGCAAAAGCATTACTGTTATAGTATGTAGTTCAGATTCTTTCAGCAGAAATCCGCTTTGAAGAAGTAGAACAAAGAGTACAAATCTAAAATGATTAGCTGTTACACATTCAAGCATTTAATGAGTGGCAGGAACTGTTTTCCCGCTTAACCAGTTGTCCCAATTGTGTTAGTTTTTAGTCCTTTGATACCAGTCATTAGAATGTCAGTTAATTTACTTGATCAAATATCAGTGACTGGCATTAGAATTGACTAGGATACACAATCTCACAGCTCCATTTCTGTATCCCTTATTGCGACTGGTGACATGGAACTGCAAAATATCATTTTAACGCCACGCAGTGGTTTTATGCAATTGAAGGTTGTTATTTTTAGCTTTGAGCTAAGTTTATGCTTATGTGGTTCACATTTTGTGTATTAATTTCAATGTTTCATAATTAAATATTTACATGATACTTGTGATTCCGCATTCCTATTGCATATCAGTTTTGCGATGTCAGTTGGCCATGTCTTTTCTGATGTGGTGAAAATGGATTTTTGTACTACATTAGTCCCCATGTGAACTTAAAGAATAGATCCTACCGTACCTTATGGCCCATGACCTATTGCTTGGTTTTACATGGCCTTATTGTACATTGTGCATGTCAACAAATATCTTTTTGAGGGTGGGAGGGAGGGAGAGATCTGCGGCTGGTATTTCACGTAGGGCATTGAATCAATCCTGTAGCTTACTCATCTCTCTCTCATACTCTATTTGTTTTACTTTCTTTAATTAGTAAATTGAACTTGAAGGATCTGTCCCATGTTATGTATTTTCCCGTGTAGTTGTGTGTGAAATTAATGATCCATTTCCATCACTTGTGGAGATAGTTTATGATAAAAAAGATGTCAGATAATTCGTACTTTTCCATATTTATTACAACATAACGTGTTTACATGTGCTCACATCATCATCAGATAAGGAAAGATTTTCAGGAAGGAATCCGTGTTGTTGATGCAAACCTGTTTACTTCAGTTTACATAGGAATAACTCTAAAAAAAGGAAACTTGACGGACAAACAGGTGAACCCAGTAACTTTAATAAAATATTCAATTTGTCAAGTGGTTTCCAAACAGTTATGTTTTATGTAATTCATCTTAGATGCAGACAGATGGGTTAGCAATGGGATCCCCCTATCCTCCTTTACTAACTGAACATTTTTAATGGTTTAGAAGAAAATGCATATTGTTAGAACATCATTTATCGCTGAATGCACTTCATTGGTATTGATACGTCAATTTTTTATGCTGTTGGACAAGCACTTTCCGCTAATTAGGCCATTTTCTTAAGTTTTTAAATACCCAGCATGACAATATTAATTTCAATCAAAAAGAAGAGAACATTTCATATATTTTCTTGACTCAACCCAAACCTCGAGGCGGAATGGACACAACTTTGAAATGTATCAAGTCTTTTTATCTGGCATAATCCATGCAATGCAATAAACAAATGCAGCGTCGACATATTAATTGTTACTCCCTGAAACCCAGAGCATATGCGAAAGAGTTAAATACTATAGAGCATATTGCAATGGTAAATGGTTTTTGCTGCACCTTAAGTAAATAAGTAGTAGGGTCCCCCCAGTTGGAATACATGCAGCAGACACGCAATGCAAGCCTAAAAATTTCCTAAATGTTCAATTTCATGGCTATATGAGATAAAAATATATTATAAACTATAAATGTTAACAACAATTGTTATTGTTCTTTCACTTTTCGAGCTAAATATTGAGTTGATCCAAATCTCTCTTGAATTTTTGCCACACTCCAGGTTTTAGGCAGTGTAGTCAGGACTAAAATTTATTCACTGTAGAAATTAGCTTCAGCAAATTTTTCCTTGAGTTGACTTAGCATTTCACACCCTGCTAACTCTTATGGGCCAAAGGAAGTTTTTGCTTTTCCCATACTTTCCCGATTGCTCTTCGATAAACAGAAGTAATTTTATGAATTTTTTCTGTAGAGTATTTTCTACTTCTCAATTTTTTTCTATTTATTGGTGATGTATCAATTTCGGATAAACTCAGGTTGACTGTTTCTAGCACAGAATTAAGAGGTGAATAAGGTGCACCATCGCTCTCTCCTTGTGAGTTGTTGCTGGAGTTGTTTGTACGTAGGGATACATGAGCCTCTGCAAATTGCAAACCACAAGGTCCCGGTTGTGACAGTACTGCTTCTGCAGCCACAAGCTGCTCAGGAACGTCTTCTTGATGACTGATGGGAGACTTTGGTGTGTCACCTTTCGTGACTCCCCTATTCAGAAACACTCTGCACTGATGACACAATTTTCTGCCCTCGACCAAAGACATCGCTCTGGTGGTGAAAATTTTCGATGTGTAATATTTGGCAGTAATTGTGTACAAATTAGCACTACGGATAATGCAATGCAGTTTCAGTGGATTACAAAACTTTTTGAGGCTTTGAATAGAAAGCAAGAAACGATTTTTCATTGTTAACGCGCACGATTTCCACTTTGACACCACTTTTATCCTCGATGAGCTGCAGATCTCTTCGATACATTTAAAGACACTGTCTCGCGAACACTTTCCTCCTCTCACTGCGCCGATGGAGCAAATTTTGAGAATTAGTTTAAAAAACTATGTATGAGAAAAAAAAAAGGCAGACAGCTCTTGAATAAGGAGATGCACACGCGGTGACAGACCAAAACAAACTGAGATTTCTTCGCTGAATAAACGCGGCTGTCAACAAAAACATGTGCAGCTAGATGGTATTCTTTGAAGCTTTTAGGCACATACCGCAATGGGCAGAATTGGCCACCAACGGGGTCTTATAAATAGGGTTCTGAAAGGAAGAGGAATGGTTTTACCCTCTTGCCCTAATCCGTAGGTGCCATAAAATATTTCTTTTTTGAGAGAGCTACGTTTACGGAAAACGTCTCAATGCACGAAAAGCCACAGCTGCAGGCTCTCGACTTTAATTGAAAATGAAATGTTTTTTCATGGATAAAAAATATTTGGACACTAAAATCGGAGTTTGCAGTAAATTTGTCCACAGAGATAAAAAGAGTGAGATAGCAAAAAAGAAGAAATTTTTCTGCTAGAACAAATGATGCAAAAATTCCATAATTGTAATTTATTTTCATTTCATCAATGAATTATACTTGAACATTCTTAATAAGTTTTTTCATACCAATTTTCACATATTTTTAGCTCAAATAAAAGTGAATCCGCCTGGAACCTTAAGTGGGGCTCAAAGGTAAATTTCTCTGCAAACATCCATTAAACGAACCAATAACAATTGTTGTTAACATTTATAGTTTACAATATATTTTCATCTCATATAGCCATGACCTTGAGCAATTAGGAAATTTTTAGGCTTGCCGCGCGTGTCTGCTGCATGTATTCCAAATGGGGAGCCAACGGGCCTCCCGGGTGTGAGGGAAAATTGTAAATGTTTATATATTTATAAAAAACGCATTTATGAATTGCCACTAAATTTTATTTTTGGAATAGTTAGCTGGGTATGTTTAGATTACGGGAAAAAAGTTTCGGCCGATTCTGAGATTGAGTATTTGAGAAAAGTTTACTAACAATTTTTTAAACATTAGTGATTAACAACAATAGGGTTTAGAAGAAAATAATTTTTTATTGATATATTTGCATTCAATATAGATTTATCTTTAAAAAGAGCTATTAATCACTGCTGATTGACAATTACAAGCGGAGATATAAGTAATAATATGATTTAAGGCTCGGATTTTTACTAAAAATGCGAAAAAATTAAAACGTGCATAATTCGCTCAAAAAACTTTTTTTCACAAAACTATTTGAGTGTATTCAGTATGAGTTGATTTTGTTCCCATACACCAATTTTTATCAAAATCTGAGACCCTAAGGGACAAACGTTTGGTGAGTTGAGGTGGAATGACCCATATGTAGGTAAATGGATTCCATCCTACTAAAACTGTTTCATAACCTGATTATGTGGGCACACATCGTAACACGTCATTTCCCAATTAATATGTGAAAATAACTAAATTTACCTAGACTGTTACATTATTAAAGACCTTGTAACCTTTCCCCGAGGTCACTCCCTTAATTAGATGTCTACTTCGCATTCCCCGAAACAACTTTCTTACCTTGAATTACCTTGACTAGTTCCTTGATCCGGAGAGACTTGTTGTAATACACAATTATACACATATTCATATACATAAAACACTTTAAAATATTCAAACAAATAATTTATTCCTTCAATGCATATATTTTAAAGAATTACTGGGCCGCGAATTAGTCATATGCTAATTTGCGAAACCCTTTCCTTTTTTATTTACAATGAGGATTCTTTTGCTTTTCCAACAATTAAGTTATCTTGGCAGAAGGAATTGTTTTGCCCTTTCCTTTAAGTTTCTGGGTTAAATCTTTTTATTTATAAGTATATTTTCTTTTCAATTATGAGAAATAATTTAAATTATAACACTTATCGCTTATCTCCAAACTATCCTGCCTGTGGCTCCAGACCCACTTCTTTTCCCACGTCGAAAATCTGTCTTCGGCCGCCTAATTCCTTGCTGCATAAGGATAGCCTCCCCCACCGCGAATCTCCAGTTGCTAGTCTGCCAGGTTTCTTTATTAATTTCTAGTAATTGCAATTCCTTTTCTGCTCCTTCAGCTCTCCTTATTCTCCCCCATTGTCGTCCTTGTTGACTTCTTTTACTCCCTTGGTGGTGTTTGAATTTCACTTGTTTGTATTTAAAAAAGTGTTTTTAACTGTCCATTTCCAATCTTCATATCTTAGAATTGCAGAATTCATGCTGTTCTTATTTAATTTAACTTTACATTTAAATTCAGTGATGAGAAATGCAAATAATGATGGTTTTGGTTTATTATTCAGGGCTTGTTATATTGACCTTGACTTAGAAATCGTTCCATTACAACCTTTATAGGATATGCCTGAATCACTTAATCTGAGGATAATATGGTAGGTGTTTTTATTATTGCAATCTCTCATAGAACTCTCTGAAAAAATCAAAATTTATTTTGCCTGATTCTGTTCAATCTACGTTGGCATGAAGTTTAATCTGCCTAATTGTTCCATTCTGTATCATTAGGAGTGAAACCTTAATCTGTAGTTGACAATTTTTCAGAAATTTCTCAGCAGAAGAAGAGCGAGACTCATGATTAATCATTATTTAAGCATTTTCATGACCCAGTGAAGCCTTTTATAATGTGTCTTAACCCTCTTAGTGCCGCGGGCCAATATATCGGCTTTTGCTCCACGGCCGAAAAGTGCCACGAGCCGATTTATCAGCTCGAGGATCAAATTAATGTTTAGGCTATTTTTGTTACAATAATTACTTTAATGCTTTTTGCAATGTATCAGAATACCATAAAAAACAATTTATCCATTTTTTGTTAAATAAACAAAATATTACATTCATATCTAAAAAGTAACTTCATATTGTTAATAATTTTCAAAAGGAGTTACAAAACTCTCATAATCAAGCTGACACTTTTCACTAGTACTAACAAAATTCAGTGGCACTAAGAGGGTTAAGTTGGTATGGTTTTCACAATAACCAAGTTGTTGAGTTAGAGGAACTGCTTGTATATCTGACAATCCTCATTCGTTTTTTTGCCATATTTTCCAGGGATTAACTTTTTCTCCTGAATATTAATGGTGTCCTCTTTAGACCTTGACTGTTTGTTGCCATTCAGATAGTCATTCTACATTTTCCTCTGCCTTTCTACATTTTTATCCCATTCTGTTTGTCATCCCTGCACTTCGATTAACAACTGTTTTTGGGGTTATCCGCTTTTTTAGTTAAAAAGGAGCCGACGTTTCTTCTCCTTTCCCGGAGACCTACTCAGGGCTAATGAGTGGCCAGAGCGTTATGCATCAATTTATATGCTCATGGTGGGGAAGGGGAAGGAGGGGGGAGAAGGGATTTATGGAAAATTCTGGATTGTTCTTTCTTTATTTTTGGCTATAACCGGGAACCAGGAACTGCTGATCGCTTGCCCTTGGTCTCTGTTAAAATTCTTGGGGTGTTTTCTTATTTCCAGGGCTTCCCTAAAAATCCTTGTTTCGAAGTTCCTGTCCTTGCCCAGCATTTTCGGGTTCTCGGTTTCGATGTCGTGGCCTTGGGCTGCATGCTCGGCGACTGCTGACTTCTCTTGGTGCTCTAGGTACTCTTTGACTCTCGTCTTAATCGTCCACCTCGTTTCACCCACATAGACCTTATCACATACTCCGCATTTCAGGAAGTATACACCTTCTGTTTCTAATTTTTCTTTTCCTTTCACATTTCTTATGTCTCGTATTTGTTTCCTAGGTTTAAAGATTGTCTTTATATCGTACTTTTGTAATATCTGGGATATCTTGTAAATTGTTCCTTGGATATACGGAAGGTATGCTTTTTTTTCCATCTTCTGTGTTTTTCTCTTGGCGGCTGGGCTTGAGGTCCTAATTTTCGTGAGATTGTCTTCTCTCTCTTTTTCCTGGATATGGGAACATACGAGAATAAAATTAAGAAATTATTAGAAGACTTTAGAGATTAGAAAATGTATAAAAAGTTGAACAAGGATCCCACAGGAAGAATCAAAGGAAAAACTACAGAGATCATCAAGAAGAGTATCCTTGATCAACAAATACGAAGACGCATCACACCCCAAGATTCCAAGACTCCGTGTATTTACGGTCTACCTAAAATTCACAAGGAAGGAGTTCCATTATGACCCATTATAAGCGCTATTGATGCGCCCACATATAGTTTAGCCAAATACATTGCCGCCATCCTTCAGTCAGAGGTTGAAAAGGCAAGCTCCTACGTCAAAAACTCGCAGCATTTCTTTCTCAGCATCCAAGGATTAAAATTGGAGACAGAGGACATTTTAGTTAGCTTCCACATGGTGACACTATTCACCAAAATACCCAGGGAAGAAGTCATCAAGGTGGTTCGAGATAAGTTCGATGGAAGCATAGCAAACATGGTAGAAATATGCATCAATTCGACGTATTTTAAGTGGAAGGGAGAATTTTACGAACAGACGGAAGGCACTCCAATGGGGTCTCCCATCTCTCCGACCATTGCCAATATCTTAATGGAAAACTTCGAAAACACAGCATTAGATAATGCTACATACAAGCCATCGATGTGGTTACGGTACATTGACAACACCTTCATGGTATGGAGACACGGACGAAGGAAATTAGAAGAATTTCATGAGTACCTAAATAATATTGACCACCGCATACAATTCACTAGGGAGGAAGAGCAAGAAGGAAAGCTGCCGTTCCTAGACGTCCTGGTAAACAGAAGACGGCATGCTGGGACATACGGTGTACAGGAAATCTATCAACACAAACCAATATCTGCATGTGGGATCGCATCACCACCCTGCACAAATCAAAGGAGTGATGAAAACCATGTTTTATCAATCCATTACACTCAGCGATGAAGACCATAGAGATAAGGAGCTGAAGAAACTAACAGAAATCCTGACAAAGAATGGATATGGAAAAAGAGAGAGAAGACAATCTCACGAAAATTAGGACCTCAAGCCCAGCCACCAGAAGAGAAAAACACAGAAGATCGAAAAGCATACCTTCCGTATATCCAAGGAACAACTGACAAGATATCCCAGATATTACAAAAGTACGATATAAAGACAATCTTTAAACCTAGGAAACAAATACGAGACGACATAAGAAATATGAAAGGAAAAGAAAAATTAGAAACAGAAGGTGTATACTTGCTGAAATGCGGAACATGTGATAAGATCTACGTGGGTGAAACCGGGTGGATGATTAAGACGAGAGTCAAAGATCATAGTGCCACCATACACCTAGGGCACCAAGAGAAGTCAGCAGTCACCGAGCTTGCAGCCCAAGGCCACGACATCGAAATCAAGAAGCTGAAAATCCTGGCCAAGGACAGGCACTTCAAAGCAAGGATTTTTAGGGAAGCCCTGGAAATAAAACACCCCAGGAATTTTAACAGAGACCAAGGGCAAGTGATCAGCAGTTCCTGGCTCCCGGTTATAACTAAAAATAAAGAAAGAACAATCCAGAATTTTCCATAACTCCCTTCTCCCCCCCCTCCTTCCCCTCTATGACATTATAAATCGATGCATAATGCTCTGTTCACCCATTAGCCCTGAGGAGGTCTCTGGCAAAGGAGAAGAAACGTCGGCTACTTTTTAACTAAAAACGTGGATAACCCCAAAAACAGTCATCAGTCATATTGCTGAACCCGGAAAGTTTTAACAATTTGACATCCCTGCACTTCCTTCAAACAAATAAATACAAATGGTGAGATCTCATGGCTTAGTAATACAATTGGATAAGATATCACAAATAGCCTTGAAATATAATACCGTCCGAATTAGGGTGGGGAATTAAAATATGCATGAATCAATTAATATTTGTTAACCATTTATCACTCATTCTTTTGAAGTGAGGCACTCATTCTCGTATTCTCCCTTGTGTGTCATGTCTTTGATCATATTTAGTAGTTTCTTCTTAACATACACAAAGCTTACTTCTTAGTTACGTCCTCTATAAGTCTACAGGTAGCTTTATCATGACGTTAAACGTTTCTTTTTTTCTCCTAGAACCTCATTCTCTCCCCACTTTCCACTCATTATTCCCCAGATTTTTAATACTCTTAATACTTTCAATTCTGTAGCTTCAAATTTTTTCATCTTTGAAGTTTCTTTTTATGTATTGTCGTTTTATCAGTCTTAAAATTTATTTAGGATTTTTTAACTTTGTTTTGTCCTAAAAGTTTAATTTTGAATGTGACATGTAAGCAGCCAGACAGGTATACTATTGGCTCTACCAGTTCATTCTCTCATTTCCCTGTTGGATATTTCCACTAAAAGTCTGTTTTTCTCACGTATTTTCCTGTTAATTTTACTGCCTATTTTTACTTCATATCAATGGGTAAGGGAATATAAGGGAATAACTCGGGCTGTAATTAGTTTTCTGTTAATGGAGTCAAACATTTTAATGCTTTTAATGAAATTAATAAAGAATCTTTAGCAGTCATGATCTTCCCTTCAGTGACTACCCTATGCGAAAAACTTTAGATTTCAAAAGTTACTGTTGAATTTCAACAGTTGGCTCAATTTACAGTTGAATATTTATGCAGTAACTATTGGAAATAACTGTTTGCCCAAATTACTGTTGAAATTTTAAGTTTTTCTCATAGGGTAGTTAAGCATAATTTGCATTGTGCTGATGTTGCATGCATGAATTACATAGCCTTTCATTCCTTATATTTTTCCAATTATTTAATTCATTATTTGATTGAGATGTAGTGGGTTAGGCACGCCCCCTTGGCTATTGTCATAGCTTATTTGAATTTCTTCTAAGATTGCCTTCTTTGAGTTTATTATTTAGCTTCAATAATGGTTATTATTTTATTTTTTCCTGCTCCTGTCATTTTCTGAAGTATGCTGGTAAACATCGATCAGCGATGAAATTGCACCATTCCGCAATAGTCAGCTTCTGATTCTAGGTTTATCTCAGCTAATTACTTTATTCGATTCTTTATGATAAAAAAAATGTAAATTGGAGGGGTGGGCAGGGGCCTATCAGAGCCCCCCTGGCACTTAGACCTCTTTAGATCCATTGTGCCTACCCACATTTAACCTGCCCACCACTTACAGACAGGGGACAAGAGCACCACGGTGTAGGTATGAAGAGGGGCCACCCATCCAACCTCCGTCCTGGCTCAACGTAGCTTAACTTTGGTGATCTGATGGGAACTGGTATATTAACGTGGCTAGGCCCTCGCTCATTTATGATGATTCTTCATGATATGATTAGTCGGTAGTTTTTCGCAGTGTTAAGGAGATCAATTCCACGATATTTTCCTGGATTTTATTCTTAGGCCTGTTTTAGGCACTGGACCTGAAATTTCAAGTCTCAATCTTCAGCTGCCTCCTGCTATTCTATTATTTTCCAGCTTCAAAATTTGCTGATTCAGTCAAGTCACCTCCATTGTTGAGTAGTTTGTCATTAATACAATCTCGTCCTGGTGGTTTTTGGTTCCAGATTGGCTTCATTGGCTTTCAAATTTTCTTCTAAATGACTGTGTAAAACCTCAAAGCTGATACATTATATTTCCAAAAGTTAGGTTTATATCACCTGTTAAATGTTATACTGAAAATGGTTGTTTGACATTATTTCCTCTTGGAATGGATATTCAGAATCTATCCGAAATACTGGTTATTACGTTAAGAAACATAACTTACAATTTAACTGTTTGACTTAATCAAATTTCACGACCAATTAAAACGAATTTGAAGATGTGTGATCATATCAAGGATATGAATGCTCCTACTGCATTACGTTGTAAATTATTTTTATTCCCCCCATAAATCCTACAGCTACATGCTGCATTCTATGAATACAGCATGTAGCTGTAACTACATTGAAGCATTGCTTGGAGTAAAGACCTGCTTGCAATTTGTCATCCCTCCAGGTCGGTGCCATTAATATTCCTGCCTTCTGCAGAAGCTGTTAAAGTAGCCAATAATGTTGAATAACTTTATTAGATTTCTACAGCTTCTGAGTTGTAATTACCACTCTTAATATCAAGTATGTTTTTATGTATATCTGTTAGCTTGGTTTAGAAATGTTTTACTAAATTTGAGCAATTGGGTGAAATCAGATGTCATCTGCATCTACAAAGTACACTTGAAATTCACCGCAGAGGGGCAGGCAAAGCAGGTTTATGATAGTAATTTGTTCAGCTTAATGGTTTAGCTATTTGCTCAGCTTTAAGTAACTTGAATGTCACTTTAAAATATCCAAAGGAAATTCTACTAAACAAATCCACATGCATATAATCATGGAAATCCTACTTTGAGACTTATCTTGTTTACTGTACACACACAATTATACCAAGAATAATCTTTTGTGCATCTGCAGTGCACGAGATGCTTGTATGTGGCCTGAAATGAATCTTTTCCCTTTCAATTTATTTTTAATTCACCATTACTATCGAACCATCTACAATCAAGTAAATTAGGCAGCAATGGCTTAACCTCCAGTGCTTTTTTCCACACAAATGTTGGTAATGTGCACATTGGATGTGTGGCTTCAATGAATCATATGTAGGAGGAATATTCCTGGTATTCTTTCCCAAAATGTAGTTCCCGAAGTTCATTGATGGATTTTAAAATTTTCTGCATTTTGTAGAGAGCATGCGTATATGCAATCATAGCCATGAGGGCCATTGTATCTTCTCCTGTAAAGCCTTTCCTCTCTCTTCTCCCCATGTGATTGCCAACCCTGTGGTTGCGACTTCATCGACTCTTACTTCATTCCACTCTACCTTCTTGTGCTCTTCTTATGCGTTTAATTCTGTACCATTCTTGGTTGAAATAAATTGTAGAGCTTGAAGAAAAGCATGTTTTTCACTTGGACAGTTTGAGATTGTTAGTTCATTTTCTACATCTATTTCATGAATTTTGTCTATCAAATTTCAGTGCTTGTATTGCTACGGAAACTGAAGAGCGAGAGAATGCTTGAACAAAATTTATTTGGTCCCCATAGTATAATTATAATATTCCTTTAATTTCTGTGTACTATAAGAGCAGTCAGATCCTTGAACTTCAACCATCAATTCACGATAATATCCAGTAACTTGATCTAAGGAATATACATGGCCAGCCGTAAAATCCTTATCTAATCTATTCTATGCATGTATGATCTATCTATTCCTCTGACATAGTCAACTCAGCCTCGCTCAACCGCGAAGTTGAACTGAGACCTACCTACCATGAATAGGATTTCCATGTTTATGTGCATGTAGCTTTGCTTTAGTAGAATATTCTCTGGATATCTTTAAGTGACATTCAAGTTCCTTACACACACGTTAAAAGAATTGTTTCCCAAGGAGTGAGGAAATGCTCAATGTATTCGGTTACCTTCCTCAATACCATTTTTAAATGAGATTTAAATTAGATTTCTTTCATGTTTGAGAAATATCAATTCAACTTAAGAATAGAATAATTATTGGGGGCCATAAAGGCAAATAACAAGAAAAAATAACTGTGGCAAGTGCATAGCCAGTTGATACACCAGTTCCCATCAGATCACCGAATTTAAGCAACCGTGCACCAGGACGGAGGTTGGATAGTTAGCCCCCCTCCATGCCTCTACCGTGGTGATATTGTCCGCTGTCTGCAAGTGGTGGGCAGGTTAAATGTGGGTTGGCACAATGGGTCTAAAAATGTCTAAGTACCAGGAGGGCTCTAGAAGAGCCCCTCCGATTTACATTTTTAACAATAGCTGTACCAATTGTCATACAGGCTTCTAGTTTTATGCCAAATTTTCAGATCTGCTACCAAAGGTACGATGGGACAGTTGTCGTTAAATGCTTGTCTATAATCATAAAGCTGCACAAATTTTCAAACTTTCAATAAGTAATTTTTAGTAATTCATATGCCATTACTGCAGTTCACTTTGGTCATTACTCTTTACACCGCCATTAATTGTTTCTTTATTTCAATTGTGAAGTGTAAGTGAAGATGATGTAGCCATATAACTATAATTTTTTGTAAATATAATACATTAAATATTGATATTCTTTAAATAGGATACTTGCTTTCTGTGATACATATTTACATAAGAAAATAATTAATTTGAAATTTTATAAGAAGATAGAGCAATTGGTCAATAACTACTTTTATCAATTTCTTTGTCAGTGGTACAGTCCACTTGAACTATCAACCTTTACACAAACTTATAAAAATAACTTTCTTTTAATTTACATTTCGAAGAATAATTACCTGTTTAGCCAAATATTTATTTAGCATTTTTGTAGTAACCACCTTTAGGATACTTAATTTAATGGAAGCAAAAGTGTATCTACTTAAAATGCATTCATTTGATCAGAAAAACATAACAGAGATATCGTTGTCTAAGTTTTGCATTTCATATGGATCAATTTTGGTAAATTAGGATTTAGAAAACAGTTATGAATAAACCTGAAAATGACATCAAAGTTTTAATCATTTCCGGGCATATGGCATTATGCTCATTTGTAATTGAATAAATAATTTTTCATTATTAACGTTTGGTTGGAACCTTAGTCTTGGAAATCTGTTCACTCATGAAGTTATGGGATAAAGATGGATGCATTAAGCACACCATTTAGGCAAGAAATCCAACTTGAGGGCTTAATACTCTCACTCTTGCCAATGTTACAGTTCCTCATTTCAACTTACATTTCAGCAGAAAAGGCAAATGCCCTAAGAGTGTATAAAGTTGAGACTGTGTTTATTAAAAAAAGGGTTATAAAAATTTTAATCTTTCAAGGTAGTGTAAATTTTGTTACAGCTTCATGAATAATTGATCATTTGATTATAATTTGAAACTATTCTAATACTTCTTACATATTTTGTCACGAACGTTAAACTCGACTAGTTATTAATCATCGTCACAAATGCATGGATTAATCATCTCATTTTTCAGCTATTCTGTGTCCATGAGGGTCACGCTGGACAGTAGCAGAGAGAGATGTCAACCTACTGCTAATGCTGGGATGACCATGTAAGAATGGATGAGAAAGCCTTCACACCTGAGACCTTCTCAGGAGCATGAGAAGACACCACAGCTAAATTGGCAGGATAGCTAAAGTACTGCATGCAGTCAAACTAATTAATAGTTGATTCATCTAGCTACATAGATTTTAATCAGTAAATAATTGTTCTTTTTTCATGCTTTGCTTTTAGATACTTTAGATACTTTTAATGTTCAAATAGTACCACTCGTGCAATGCATTGTTTATGTACAAAGGACAATATATTAGGACAAGTACAAATAAACAATATACTTATTTGTTTAGCATTGAAATATAAATAAATATAAATAAATAAAATTTGGAAAGTGTACATTAAAAATTTTATTTGATAACACACGCAACCAAAATGCTCAAATGTGGGGTAAATAATATATGTCTGATGTTAAAATCCCAAAGTGTATACTGCACAAGGTCCAGAGGAGTGAAATTCAGCAGTCGGGCGCCTGTTCCATCCATGGTGGATTTAAGGTTAGTATGTGTGAAGCCTTAAGGATTATTAATCATAGGTAACCAAGAAGCTACATGGTATGAACAGGATTGGTTTGTAAGATTTTACTTTATTTCTTCTCAAACATACCAATTATACTAGACACACGTGTGAACTATGTGGATATTCTTGGTTACCTATTGAGAATATTCCGAAAGGTTTCACTTACACAACCTTAGGGGCATGTTCCTGACAGAGGGGAATTTCTTGGTAGGTACTTTCAGACCCACACAGGACTTCCTTCTCTTCTTCACCTGACATCGTTCTCATAGCTGTTAAACAGACATCTAGCAAAGAATCTGAAAATAAGAGAAGATTGTTTCCTGTTAGGATAATAATAATATAAGAAACATCGATACAATTAATGGGTACATAAATGTTCAAATAAACAAGTCTAAAATGTTCTAGTGCAAAAATGTGTTACAATGAGATTGGGTGCATGGATTTAATTTGTTAGGAGATGGTTAATATAATAAGACAAGTTCATTACAGAAGATGGCAGGAGGAGGAAGAGGAGATGTTAGCTCTAATGGAATTGCAAGTTGAAAGTTGTGTGATGTGCAAAAATTGTATGTTATCTGATTTGTTAATTACTGACTGATAAAACAAGATGGATGTAAATAATCCATGTTCATTCAACAATCGTTACTCTAGATAAAAGGGATCAAGTGACTTGTAATAACTCCATCGAATAATAAATATGAATATAAAGATAAGAAGAGTTAATGGTAGAAGCAGAGGGAACCAAGATGATTAATGTCAAGGGGTATGTTATGAGCGTAGGTAAGGAGAAAAACAAGTTTGTGTGTAATTAAGGAGCATAAAAAAAGTAAAAGAGAATGGGTAGAATATCAATAAGCGATTGAAATAAATTTCTGTGGAGGAGTAAATTACATTTGGTCTAATACGAATCTAATTGTGTAATCGTGAACAACACTTTTTTCGTCGGCGAGTGAGCATTGTAGGCATGATGAAAAAAATTAGTAAGTTTAAAAAGTCGGAATTTCGGGAATTATTGCTGAGTAGGGGCATGTAGATAGGAGTCTAGGCAGAATTGCTGCAGAAATTATCAGGAGCATTAGAGAAAAAAGTGTAGAAACACATGAATTTAGAATGGAGGCAGAGGAACCAGTAGAAACTGATATTCAAGTTATTTTTAGGCAACAGGAAGAAAGAGATGAGAACAATTAAAGACCAGAAGGGGAGAGATGAAGAGTTAATGGAGAGGCAGAAGCTGACACAAGAAAACACTTCAGCAAGAATACAGCAGAAAAATTGTCCAATAGGCTTTGTTAAGAGAGATTGATGACATGTTAGAGGAGTTGGATTCAAGCCAATGTGGTTTGAGGAGGGGAATGCAGGAGATGAAATGCAGTTAGATCAACAATCCGCTAACAGAGGAGTAGAGATGTGAAATCAAGAAGAGAATGAAAATGACCATTGTACCACCAGTGGCGGGAGCTATGCAATTGAAGTTCCAAACGTTAGATGGAAGACCAAACTTGGGGGCCATTAGGTATCTGCAGGAAGTGAGGAAGTACCAAATGATGTACCTTATATCGGAAAATGAAATGCTATGCATTGTCACACAAGGGATAATTGGGAAAGTAGGGAAGTGGTTTGCTGCAATAGAGACACTCTACGAATAACTTAAAATATTTCTGACATTATTCCAGATACAGTATTTGGGATAGAAGCAACAGATTGAAGTAAGAAGAGCTTTCTATACCGAGAGATACCAAGCCAATGGGAAGAAACCTGCATAGACTATGCAATCGCTAGGATAAGAACAGCAAGATGATGGGAACTTACTAAGGCAATATTTCAGCATAGAAATAAGCGGTGAAATGATTTTACATAATGTGAGTGTGCTAGCACAACAATTGCTCGATAAGAAGAATTTCTTCTGGAAGAGAGAGCTGTTACTAGACACAGAAGATGGGAAAACCAATACCCCAGGGCCACTGGGAAACGTCCTTGGACAAGAAGAGCACAAGAAGGTAGAGTGGAATGGAGTATGCAGTTGGGAGTGGACGAGGCCCCAACCATGGGGTTGGCAATCACAGGGGGAGGAGATACAGCAGGAGGAGATGCGACAGCCGGAGGCTATCGACCAGAATGTGAGCAACCAGTGAATTTCATCATAGAGGAGAGAAAAACAAGGATATGTTGTTAGGAGAGAGAGAGAGTCAGAGTCAGTACTGCCATTGTAACTAGAACATTTCATGCGTAGGAATGCACCCACTGCACAGGATTACTACAATCATTTAAATGTTTTTTAATATTGTTATTTCATGGCATAAAATTGCAAATTGGAAAATATTCTGGAAGAATCTAAAGAACTCTGAGGATGTGCAGTGGAAAAGTTTTTTTTTTTCTAATATTACACATATGTAATGATTTACTTTGGAAGTAATTAAATTTATTATTATAATTATTTTTATTAAAAGGTCTACGAAAGAGTTACCATGGTAGTCCAAGGAGAAATACCTCACATTTTTTCCCGAGTTCTACTGCCTGATTATGACACTTTCAATAAGGTTATGTTAAAGATTTGGCAAAGAGTGGCATTTTGGTAAGTAGCTCTTGTATTTGATTGTTGTGGTTGGGCAACATTGTGAAGTAAGTGTGCACAAAATGTTAAGTGGGCCACCAAGCTGGTGGTGTGGAAGTAAGAGAGTCAATGCCAGAAGAGTTATGTCTGCTGCAGTATTGTTCTTTTGTTGACACGGGAAGAAAGGTAAGTATCATGTTGTGCGGAGATCATTGAAATCAGAGTGTTTATAAAAAATGAAGGAGGCCATGTATGATCATAGGAAAGGAATGACAACATAATGAAGAAAGTACTAAGATCAGGAGAATACGACAAGAAAGACTCCTTCAAAAGTCGGAGAAAGTGTTTCCGTCATTTGCAGACCCTAGCAGATTCCAAAGATGAGAAAATTGTCCATGTAAGGTAAAAAAATTTAACCTTGAATACCTTGATTAGAATAAAATATTGCATTTAGAACTTAGTAAAAGGGAGACTCTATGAAAATAATAGATCCCAAAGTGTAGGAACAGAGATGAAGAGCTTAGTGAATAATATTTATAAGGTAATGGGGGCGTTTACTCGGGACCGAAATTGCAATTTTGTACACCATATCGTTAGATGGAAATGAAAGAAGAATTTTAGTGAAAAAATTAATCTTCTAACTACAACCATTCAATCATAAATCAAAAATTTAAATAAGCAAAAGGTGACGCCCACCGAAAATGCAGCTGTGATAACATTGACGTCATTTTCCTCCTCTCCTTGACTGCTTTCAGGGGAGAGGAAGGGAGTGGAGGGGGATTCTCGGAAGGTCAGCTTGCACAGATGCTGTCACAATCATTCCCATTGGCCGAGTCAGCTGTGTCTCCCCCATTGCAATAAGGCAAAGTAGCTTCTCGGGCTCAGTTCTGATTTGACAAAGTCGATATACATCAGAGGTTGCACCACCAGACTTTTCCGAAAGGGTGAAAAACATCAGTTTTTGGCCGCTTGTAACTCGGGAAATAATTGTCTCATCAAAAAATGGAAAAATACTTTTACAAACTCTATCAGATGGGGCAATTAAAAAATATGGTAAACGACCCCATTAGTGTTGCAATGCAAGGCAATCCACCATTTGGTAATCACCTAATTAGATGTGGTTGGAATTTTGGTGGCATGGAAGAACAAGGCACGTGAGGTCCCAAAGCAAACGCGAGAATTTACTTGTTTTAAGACTGTGTGCATTATATACCTATTCTTAAAAATGACTATCATAGGAGAGGTGAACAAATTGAAATATCTTGTGAAACAGTAATTTAATTTCTACTTTTTTCTTAGTGTTCAACCAGAAGGTTAGTTTTTGATTGGTTAGAGTAAACCTCACCCTGTACTAAGCCTTTGCGTGTGAAATTAACGCTTTCAGGATAAGGGGGCCAGTTCCTTTCGCTGGACCACCTGCGATTTTCTATGACATGTAGACATGCAAGAAATTGGATCGTGAGCATTTTAGATAGCAATAGTGTTATTGTCTCTGACAAATGCTCAAAAAACATTCGCATGAAATAGCACGAATTTACTGTCTACCATTGCGGTGCCTTTCAAAGTGCGAGCTATGTAGATATATAGAAAGCAAGACTGACGTCAGGTACATCTAAAAGTGGGCTTCTTTATACTTTAAGACTATAAGCCTAACGACACATGCATCGAAGATATTGACTAGGATCATCTACAGAAGAATAGAACAAAAAGCTGAAGAGTTCCTGGATGAAGATCAATTCCGATTCAGGAAAAGTAAGGGAACCAGAGAAGAGATATTGGCCCTTAGACTGCTCATGGAGAAGAAAAAACAGACCTTCATTGGATTTGTGGATTTAGAGAAGGTTTTTTACAATGTGGATTTTATTTAAAGGCTTGAAATTGTAAAAGGAATTGGAGTGTCCTACAATGATTGAAGAGTTACCCACAGCTTGTATAAAAACCAAGTGGCTGTGATAAAATATGAACCCAGCTGTGAAGAAGCAAGAATAAGGAAAGAAGTGAGACAAGGCTGTGCACTGTGTACTGCAATTTTTAACGTATACAATTAACAATTCAACAAAACATACATCTGGAGCATGTTTTTTACCGCAGTAGGGAATGGACACCGACAGCAGAAGAGAAGAAAAGGGTGGAAACATTCGAAATGTGGTGCTACAGAAGAATGAAGAAGAGATTAAGTGGATGCACCGAGGCAGTAACAAGGAAGTCCTAAGAAGAGTGGGAGAGAAGAGAAGTCTTCTGAATACCCTAAAAAGAAGAGGGAAGAATTTAATCAGCCACATCATGAGACATGATGGCCTGATGAAGACAATCATCGAGGGACAAGTGGACAGGAAGAATGGCAAAAGAAGGCCTCGTGCAAGATACACGGAACAATTGACGAAGGATGTGAAAGAGAAGAAATACGTAATTATGAAGGGATTATCCGCTAGAAGGACTCAGTGGAGAGATGAGTCAAACCAATTGAGGATTAATGAGCAATGATGATGACACAGGGAATACAGTAAATACCTAACGAATGTGTGTTATGACTTTATAGAAAAGAAATAGGAGCATTTAGCCTAATTTACAAAAGAAACATGAATTGGAGTAACTTGAGCCCCTGTATAATGCACGTATTATAGAATGGCACGAAGTGAAATTCAAGCTA
Organism: Platycnemis pennipes; assembly: GCA_933228895.1. Classification (NCBI taxonomy): domain Eukaryota; kingdom Metazoa; phylum Arthropoda; class Insecta; order Odonata; family Platycnemididae; genus Platycnemis; species Platycnemis pennipes. Next base: position 84,608,767 of record OW121846.1, read on the forward strand.
TTGGCTGGATGATATTCCCAAAAAATACTCTTAAGAGTTGATAGCAAAATTAAAACAATGGGATTTTTGAACTTGTTCGATGTTTTCATTGTGAAGAATTATGGTCAGAGGACCTTGTGAAGAAATCCCAATTCTCTCGAAAGATGTGACGTAGATACTAATACAAATAAATATAGAGTAAAAGTGTTTGTTTAGGGAGGACTTTAGGTAGGAAAATGGGTGTCTATTGATATGAATAGAAACACGATACAGGCATCTGAATGAAAATTTACGTGGAACATAAAGGAAGAAAGCAGAGAAAGTAGACTCAGTAGCATTAAGCGATAGGAGTAAAGCAAAGTTTCCCCATATGGCAAGGATGTTCACTCCATTTGAGAAAGAAGGGTTGTTGGAGTAGGACGTTCGAAATAAGTTTTTAAGCTCGAAAGTTTTTAAGGCCTGATTGATTTGCTGATGACCGGGCGTTGACAACTCATTCTAGGCTTGGCAATAGTTGTTCATCACATCTGGAGATCAGTGTGAGAAGCATGTGGAGATCAACAACATAAAATAAGCCCATAAATAACCAAAAGATAAGTTTTGGAAAATATTAACCGTGGAGACATTATTTAAAGCAGATGGATTGATTTCACCTAGCTGTGATGTAGAATTTGGAAAGGACATCTTAATGAGAATGGGAATAATGTGCTAATTACTCAAGTGGTACCTGGCTTAAGGGGTACTTGCGGAAAATGATCAATTATTTGAGAATAAAGGATTTCTTCGGGGTAGAACAGATTTTGTTCATTAAAGTGATTGAGGCAAGGAGCGATACACAGCAATGTAGAGAGGATGGGATCTTGAAATGACCCATTGCTTTGTTTGAGCATTCCAGCAATGCTATTGTACGACAGTCTAACCAATATCGTCGTAAGTAGAAGAAAAAGGGAGTTGAGAGTTCACTGGAGGGAGAGACGGCTCTTAAGAAATATTTTCCTTATTTAACTTTACAGCCAAATATACACACACATATCAAGGAAGCGGGGAAGAAATAAGGGAAAATAGAACGGGGGCGACTTCTGGCAAAAGCATTGTCAATCAAATTTGCTGCTGACTGAATGACTGATGGCCATTTAGTCAAAGAGGACAACAACCGCTGGATCAAGTGTTAGTGTGAGTGAGAAATATGGGACGAATATTAGCTGCACATCAACGTCAAAGGAAATTAACTTATGAAGTTTAATACGTTTCTTAATGTACTTATTTACATTTCTCAATGGAAAATATCAGTGAAGACTTCAGAAAGAAAATAATTACATTCACCAAAAGAAGAATTGACAAAAAGATGCGAAAAAATGAAACAAATATAGAGGAAGCAAATGCATTTATGTTTTTGGTAGTAAAGTTTCGAGGAATGTGTACTTCATTTTAAAACAGCTGTGGAAGAAGGAGGAAAGTGTATGTAGTAAGAAGAGTGGGTTGTAGACAATAGATGTTATAGGGTAGGGAGAAAGGAATTTAGTAGGAGGGAAATTTGAACAAGACTGAAGTAGAATAATAAAAATACAAGAGTTATGGGAGCCTGAAAGAGAGTGAAGAATAATGCTCAAATGGGGAAAAGGGGAAACAATGTTGACATCTGGTTGAAACAAGGAAGAAGTGAAGACTAAAAGTGAGAGAATGTAGGACATACACGATACATGGAAGAATGACGTTCAACGAAGTATTATCCCATCTCATTGAAAGAATACTGACATGGGGTTCCCTGACCATGGACCATAACCTTGCCGTGGGGATAATTTGTGGGATCCCATGACCCCTAGGTGAGGGTTAGGAGCTGTTATAAAAATTTCTCCACGTAGGGACCTCGACACCATATGTTGAATTTCTGGTGAGACACGCCTGTTCCTTTGATCATGAATTTAGTTTTTTTTTCACAGCCACATCTCAAAAGACGACAGTATGTCCAAGAAATGCCGATAGGATTATAAAGAAAAACTCACTGATATTAGTCGACATAAATCCCAGGGCAGGATAACATGTTAGATTCGATAAATATGCAGTGAAAAGAGCTAAAAATGTGGATGAAGGAAGATGTAAAAAGCGACAGGATTGGTATGACCTGAAATGATTAGAATACAGTGTAATTCTTAAGAAATTATTTGAAAGATAGAGGTAGGAGAGATCTACGTAAAAATGTTCGACAAAGTTAAAAAAAAAAACAAGATTAGGAACTGAAAGGGCAACTGTGAATGGCGTAGAAGAAAGTGTGCTGAAATTGAAATATAACTGCAAGTAAGATAATTTGGTATATCTATACGCCAAAGGGAACATTTTCTCAGGTTGTAATAATAAATGGAAAATGATAATGAAAGGCATAAGAAGTTCTAGTAGAAACGGAAAATGGAGAAAACAGGATAGATATATATATAATATACGAGAGGCACTTTCCGATAGAGATGTCCTCTGGATATAGGTGGGTAAGTAAATTCTACGATCTCACGGATACTCTCCAAACAAAATAGTAGTATAGTGAGATAGAAATACCTCAGCAGTGCATGAAGGCAAAAAGGGCTGAAAGAATGGATGATATTCTCAGTAATCCACAGATGATACAAGAGGAAAATATTTTTCGTACGTCCTAAGAGGAAGGAGTCTGACGCAAGGACTTCATAACACAGTTTTATCTCCATCTCAGAAAATAGAAAAGCTTTATTCAAAGGTTATAGTATGATGAACCTAATTTGTTGCCCGGATAAAGTAAACCGTCTCGTCGTTTTATTTACAGTAGGGCAGAGAATAGTAAGAATGGCTTCTTAGGTGAAGATCACTTTAAATATGGGAAGCGAAGGGAAACCCTGAATGATACTGAGTTATAAGAGAATATTATGTGTAAAAAATATTAAGTACAATCCAGATGTTTTTATTTGTTTTGTTGACTACAAAAAGGCGTTTGACCAAGTAAATTAGGGAAAGATATATATGCCATAAAGCTCAGTAGTTCTACAGGAAGCAGAAAATACTCATTGACAAAGTATTTCGAGGACCCACAACACAGGCTTTAAGAGCAGATGGAGAATCCAAATGCACGGCAATATGTGCTGTAGAGATGCAGGTTTACGCATGGCCACCCACATTTCCTGACTTATACTATCTCTCAGAAATGATGCGGGTATCGTAAGAAAGGGTGCTTACATGAGTGAAGATGGGGAAGAGTGGATTAAGTTTGGAAGTCTGTCAGATTTGCAGAAGACCATTTTAGCTAAACGCGTGATGCCCAGTAATGATTTAAGAAATCAAAGAGAAGACTTCTGAATTAATTAATTAAATATCAATTGAGAAAAAATAAATATGCATCGTTTCGCTAAGTACATAGCAGTTTTGGCAGAGACAAAGGGAATTATTGTAGTGGATTAGGATTGGTCAACTATCACCCAAAAAGAAGTAAAAAACTTGATAATAGGACACTGGAGAAAAGCAGAGGCAAAGACCAAAGTTTAACTCCGAAAGTAAATGATAGAAGAGATATTGCTACCTAGAAAGCCGAGTAACCTGTAGATGGACGAAGATAGAAGAGATAGCAGTCTAAATAGCTTAGGTGAAAAGGGCGTTATACCAAATGAAGAATCTAATTATAGCTGAAAATATAAGGGTGGACGTAAAGAAACAATTCCTCACAACAGAACATCTGGAGCATGTTTCTTTATGGTAGTGAGGTGTGGACCGTAGGGCGGACCAGAAAAATCGATTTTCGCGGGGAAACTTGTCCCTTTGGAAAAAGTTATCAAAGTGACTCAAAATGAGGCCAGGAAAATTTGGGACCTCTAGGTCAACCCTTGCGCCGTGGCCATTTACGGGTAGGGGGGCTAAAAATGGAATAAGTCATGTTTTTACAGCAGTTTTCCAATGATTTTGCCGAGCTGCGGTTCCTAAGAACATAAATTTTGTCCATATGGACGTATTTTCAGCCGTTAAGCCACAGATTGTCTATTGTGAGTGCGCGGCCAAGAGTAATTATGCAACGCCCACGCAGTGTCGCGGTGCACGGTCAGCAGGCCGCTCGCCCCTCCTGCCCGCTCGTAGCGATCGCAGCAGAACTCATCATGCATGCGTCTTCTGTCTTTGGTGTAAATAAAATTAGATAATTAAACAATTTCCAGGGAATAAGATTTACGGTAGAATTATTTCAAATTAATATAACGCGGCTATACACTATCCCCCATACATAGGGACATGACATTTTCGCGAAACGTTTTTTTTGCGACAGGTTTCACGAAATAAGCGACTTTAGGGTTTAATCACGAAATTAACCGTGTCTTCTTTGAAACGCGATTTTTTAACGAAATTTGAGATATTTTGCAAATGCCGAATTTTTGTAGCATGAAATATTTTCTTTTGTGATGGCCGGATCGGATCTTTCATTTTCTCGGTTCCGGATTCGGATCCAAAGACACGGAGTAAAATCGGATCCGGATCGTAGAATTTAAATTTTCGCGGCTTAGCGATCGAAGTGCCCCGTGAATGGAATGTAGGTGCGGTAGATATTGACAAGAAGAGGATGTGTAACTAAGGTCACGTAATTAGATGAAAACGTTCCCATGCAACTAGAAGCAAAATAAAGAAATATGACTTTTTTCCCCCATCGCCCCGGTATCGCGGGGGGGGGGGGGGGGGAGAGATAGGTAGTATGTCATGCGGGTAGCCTACATTCGGAGGGATCAGGCTTATAACGAGAGCTAGTGTACTGTGCGAAGTTCGATCCCAATCGCAGTTTTATTTTTTCTTTCAGTCACTGCATCGAAATTGTTATCATATTCAATTTCAAACCATTACATCTGAATACTCACTTTATTATACTTTGTTGTTTAAATTAGATTTACAAATGTACCACTCAAAAATTAAGGATGGTCGGGTCGGGTCGGATCCAAAGATCCACGGGTCTTTCATTTCATTCGCTACTGAAATCAAATCCAGGGACGGTAAAAATTCAGATCCGGATCGGAGATTTTAACATCTCGTGGCCTCGTGATCGATGCGCCCCGCGAATGGAATGTATGTATGGTAGATATCAACAAGGAGAGGTTAAGTAACTCGGGTCACGAAATGAGAAGAAGATATTTTCCGTGCCACAAACGAGGAAAACAAAATAAAAAATACTCGTCTTGACCTATTTCTCCATAGGCCCGGATGTGCGAGAAAAAAATTAAGTCGAATGTCATGCGGGTCGCCTACATTCGCCATATTCCCGTGAACCTATGAGAGCGTAGTTGTTAAAAATGAGGGCTAGTGTACTGCCAGTCGCGAGTTCAATCCTTAACACTACCTAAGAATACAGCCGTGCTGTATTCCTAGGGTAATGCTAGTAGGCAGTTAAAAAAGTAGATTATCAGAAATTTCATGCCAAATTATAAGTAAAAAAAATAATTAAATTTGGCGAAAGGAAATTATTGGAAAAAATTTATATTACAGAATTAAATCGTGAAATCATTACGTTAACTTTACAGTGTATTTTAGAGTGACGCATTTGTAAATCTAGTTGAAGCGATAGAAGTACAAAAATGTCAATATCCACACACAAAAGCTGGAAATGAAGGATGATGAAGTTTTTTATTCAATGGTTGAAAGAAAAATTTTAAACAGCGTAAGAATTGAACTTCATTACCTGCAGTCCACTACTCCACTCTGTTATTGTTATTACCATTATCTCATTAATTTGCCTTTAACTTAATTTTGCCTTCTGTGTTTTTTATGTTGCGTAGGGTAGCCATAACTTCTGTATTGGATCTCAAATGTATGTACTATTAACTGTTTGTTCACATTGGTATTAAGTCTTTATTAATAATATTTAAAAAACCATTCCTTTAAGACTCCTTTTTCCCAACATTAAACACAGCTTTCACCTTTTTAAAACGATTTTTTTACCGTATTTGTCATTTTTACGCACCGCTTTTGATGATTTTTATTTACCATTTTTCGGTGACCCTACCCAAACACTATAACCTTTTATTTGTTTCGTCGACATTAAAAGGAATCGACGAAACCAATTTTTAAAGAATATATAAAATTTTTTTAAATCTTCGAGACATATTGAAATCCGAAAATGCAGGCAGGGAGCCTACGGTTTATCAAATAGCTAGTCTAGAGGGGAAAAAAGCGTCCGTACTAGGAGACGCGCCTCTATTCCAATCTTTCCGATACGTAGAGCGATTAAAATGATTTAACGTTACCATAAGACGTGCTACGGCTTAAGGAAAAGTTATAGAAAGTCTACAACAGGTGTCAATTTATTAAAAAATATATTAATTTATTGTCAATCTCAGAAACTGCGTGATATTTTTGCGGGTATGTGCAAAAGAGTCAAAGAGTGTAAATGTAAGAAGGGGACAAAGTTCTCCCAAAAGAAGTGGAATTTTTGAGGGATCAAGCGACAAAACGAAAGATGAATTCCGATGGATTGGATGCCTCGGAATCTCGACGACTAATAAAAAAGTCATAAGAGGATCTTCGGGGAGCGTGAAGTCAAAATCATTCATTCTTGAAGAGGAAAAAAGTGAGCATCAAGAATTTTCTTCCTCGACGTCCCAAGAAAATTCAACTGACGAGGAATCAGCCGACTTGGGCCTCAACGTCCCTCATACCATTAGGGATGAAAATCAACCTGGACCTTCTTCAGAGAAAATGCGTCTTCAATTGCCAATTGTGGCGGAGTTAAGTGCAAGAACCGGCATGTCTCTCAGAGCAGCAGAAATGATCGTGCGCGTAACTTTAGCCTACCCAAAACTCATAGCTCCGGAAGACATGTCAAACGTAGTGGACCGGAATTACTTACGAAGACAGAAAAAGAAGATCCTAAATTCAGTAAAACTACAGAGATAAAAAAGTGAAAATGAAGGGCAGTATGTTGACGGCAGAAAGGATGAAACAAACTGCAGAAAATAGGCAAGAGGAATTATTAATCCAAGATTAGAGAGGAACATGTCGTGTTACTTGAAGAGCCAGGCTCCCAATTTTTGGGGAGTGCCTCCCCCACAGTAGGATCTGCAATGAAACATCAAATCTGCAATTCTTGTTTTTTTTGCGAAAGAAAACATTGAACTTTCACACTAAAGAGTGATTGGATGCGACGGCACCAAAGCGAATACAAATCAGAAAGGAGGCATCATCCGTTTACTGGAAGCACGGCTCCGACGTCCCTTACAGTGGTCTACTTGACGATTACACTTGATTAAATTTACACTGCCGCTTTTTGTAGAAAAATTAGACGGGGTAATTAAGGGTCCAAATTTGTTTGCAGGACCTATTGACTCCGCCCTTTAAGATGGCCACACTCATAGTATCATACGATTCGAGCCAATTCCAACAAAATTGCCCCTTTCAGTATAAGTTAGACCAGCGATAAAAGACGCATTAATGCTGATGGATTCCTCCACCTTTTCAAGTGGTGACTACTGGGAAAGGTGGAAGCTGCCTATATGACAGTGAGAAACCACTTCAAAGAACAGAGCGCAAGATGCATTGCCATAAGGGACAATAATGGAGAACTTTTGATTTAAAAGGAAGACAAAGTGAAGAGATGGAAAGAATATCTTGAAGAGTTGTCCAACAGAAACAATCTCAGCACAAAAGTGGTCGAAGAGGAAAGAATAGTTGAAGTGGATGTTATGGGATCATCAATATTAAGATCGGAATTTGACGCAGCAGTAAGGGCCCTTCTAATGAATAAGGCTTCTGGAATTGATGAAATTCCTGCAGAAGTAATTAAAAATGCAGGAGAGAAGGCAACCCATCTGTATTAAACTATCTAGCCGAGAAATGCGAAAATTTTAGGACTATACGCCTGACAACACATGCATCGAAGACATTGACTAGAATCATCTAAGAAAAGAATAGAATGAAAAGCTTAGGAGTTCCTGGATGAAGATAAATTCGGATTCAGGAAAAGTAAGGGAACCGGAGAAGAGATATTGGCCCTTAGGCTGCTCATAGAGAGGAGAATGGAGAAGAAAAAACAGACAATTTTTCATTTGTGGATTTAGAGAAGGTTTCGACAATGTGGATTAGAATTCAATGCTTGAAATTCTGAAAGGAAATGGAGTGTCCTACAATGACCGAAGAATTATCCACAGTTTGTATAAAAAACCAAGTTGCTGTGATTAAATCTAGACCCAGCTGTGAATAAGCAAGAATAAGTGAAGGAGTGAGACAAAGAAGATTTAAATCGAGAAATCCATCAGTTACATCAAGGAGAAGTCTCCTGGAGTAAATATCCACGGAGAAAAAATCAGCATGCTGCGATTCGCTGATGACATAGCACTCGTGGCAGAGACAGAAGGATCTGAATAAGACTAATAACCATGGAAAAGACAATGGCCAGATATCATCCATAAGAAGAAAACTAAGTTATGTGCAGCAAGAAAGAAGAGACCAAAACTAAGGTTACCTAGGAAAAAAAACTGGAAGAGGTGAAAGAGTTCTGTTACCTTGGAACCCGAGTAACCAACGATGAATGAAGCAAGAAAGAAAGAGTCAGCAGAATATCCCAGACAAAGAGGGCATTCTATCAAAAGAAGAATCTACTTACCGCTGGGAATACACGCGTAGAAGTAAGGAAACAATTCATCAGAAAGAACATCTGGAGCGTGCTTCTTTATGGCAGTGAGGCATGGGACAATGACAGCAGCGGGAAAGAAAAGGGTGGAAGGATTCGAAATGTGGTGCTACAGAAGAATGAAGAAGATTACATGGATCCACCGAGTAAGTTATTGGAAGAAGAAAAGTTGTTAAGAAGAAGCCAGGGATCACGGCAGAAGTCTTCGTGCTAATTGAAGAAAGAAGAATATACAAGAATACGAAAACCGAAGAAGGGCAGCTTTGCTACAAAAGAATAAGGAACCATGTAAGACGCAAAGCCAGGAAAGCAAGAGACATGTGGATCAACAATCCGTGCGAAGATGTACAAAACAACCTTACCCTTGGAAAGGTGGAAGCTGACTATAGAATAGTGAGGAACCACGTCAAGAGTTGGAGCGCAAGATGCAATGCTATAAGGGACAAGAATGTAGTACTTTTGATTGAAAATGAAGACGTAGTGAAGAGATGGAAAGAATATCTGGAAGACTTATACAATTGGAACAATCTCAGCACGAAAGTTGTTGAAGAGGAAAGCGAAGTCGAAAAGGATGATAATGGAGCATCAATATTGAGATCGGAATTCGACACAGCAGTAAGAGACCCTCGGACGAATAAGGCTTCTGGAATCGATGATATACCCGCAGAACTGATAGGGAATGCGAGAGATAGGACATTGGCCCATCATTGCATGGTCATATGCGACTTTAATCAACAGGAGAAATACCCAGGGACTTAGAGAAAAACATCATAATTTATATTCCCAAAAAGAAGAGAGCGGAGAAATGCGAAAATTTTAGGACTATAGGCTGACGACACATGCATCGAAGATATTGACAAGGATCGTATACAGAAGAATAGAACGGAAAGATGAGGAGTTTCTGGTGGAAGATCAATTCGGATTCAGGAAAATAAGGGTCAAAGAGAAGCGATATTGGCCCTTAGGCTGCTTATACAGAAGAGAACGGAGAAGAACAAACCGACCTATTTGCATTTGTGGATTAAGAGAAGGCTTTTGACGACGTAGATTGGACTCTAATGCTTGGAATTCTGAGAGGAATTGGAGTGTAGTACAATGACCGAAGAATTATCCACAGCTTGTATAGAAACCAAGCAGCTGTGATAAATTCTGGACCCAGCTGTGAAGAAGCAAGAATAAGGAAAGGAGTGAGAAAAGGCTGTGCATTGTCTTCCGTAATTTTTAATGTTTGCATCGAGAGAGCCATCAATGACGTCAAAGAAGTGTTCTGGAGTGAACATCCACGGAGAAACTATCAGCATGCTACGATTCGCTGATGATATAGCTCTCATAGCAGAGACAGAGAACGATCTGAATAAGATGCTAACAACCATGGAAAAGACTATGGCCCGATATCAGCTGAAGATCAATAAGAATAAAACTAAGATATTGGTGTGCCGCAAAAGAAAAGAGGCCAAAACCGAAGTGAAACTGGAAGAACAGAAAGTTGAAGACGTGAAAGAGCTCTGTTACCTTATAAGCCGAGTAACCAATAATGGACGAAGCAAGAAAGAAATAGTGAGTAGAATAACCCAGGCAAAGATGGCATCCTATCAAAGGAAGAATCTACTTACTGCTGGAAATACAAGCTTGGAAATAAGGAAGCAATTCTTTAAAACGCATATCTGGAGCATGTTTCTTTACGGCAGTGAGGCATGGACGATGACAGCAGTGGAGAAGAAAAGTGTGGAGGCATTCGAAATATGGTGCTATCGAGGATGAAGAGAAAATGGATCGAGCAGTGACAAATGAAGAAGTCCCAAGAAGAGTAGAACAACAGAGAAGTCTACTCAAAGCTATAAGAAGAGGGAACAAGTTAATCGGCCATATCTTAAGACACGATGGCCTCTTGAAGACAATAGTCAACTCAAAAGTGAACGGGAAAAATGGAAAAGGCAGGCCTCGTATGAGTTACATATAACAGGCCGTAAAGAACGTGAATGAGAGGAACTACGTAAATATGAAGAGGTAGGCCGATAGAAGAATCGAGTGGAGGGCTGCGTCAAACCAATCCAAGGATTGTTAACCAATGATGATGACACAGGGAATACAGCAAATACCTAAAGAATGTGTTGCGACTTTTTAGGAAGACATAAGAGCATTTAACCTAGATGTTCTCTGCATATCGGGTTCTGCGTCCGAGTATGTTGACTGGGGGTGACAACAGTTTTCAAACCTGTTGTCACCCCCAGTCAGCATACGCGGACGCAGGACCCGATATGCAGAGAACATCTGAACGACGCCGCGGAAACCTTCGCACCAGCATTTAACCTAATTTACAAAAGAAATATGAATTGGAGTAACTTAAGCCCCTGTATAATGAACGTATTACAGAATGACAAGTGAAATTCAAACAATAACTGGCTGGATGATATTCCCAAAACATACTCCTAAGAGTTGATGGCAAAATGAACACCAATTTTTTTAACATGTTCGATGTTTTCATTGTGAAGAGTTACGGTCAGAAGACCTTGTGAAGAAATCCCAATTCACTCGACAGATGTGACATAGGTACTAATGCAAATAAATATGGAAGAAAAGTAATTGTTCAGAGAGGATTTTAGGTAGGATAACCTGGATAAGGTCAATAATAATAGGATTCTGTTGACGTAAATAGAAACGCGATACAGGTTTCAGAATGAAAATTAACGTACAGCTTTAAGTACGAAAGCAGAGAATGTGGACACAGGAGCGGTAAGCGATAGGAGTAAAGAAAAGTTTCCACATATGGCAAGGATGTTCAGTCCATTTGAGAAAGAATTAGCGAAGAAGGATTGTTGGAGTAGGACGTTGGAAATAAATTTACGGAAAGTTTATAAGGCCTAAGTGATTTGCTGATGACCGGGTGTTGACAACTTAGTCCAGGCTCGGCAATAGTTGTTCATCTCATCTGGAGATCAATGTGAGAAGCATGTGGAGATCAACAACATAAAATAAGCCTATAAATCATCAAAAGGTATGTTTTGGAAAATATTAACTGTGGGATATTATTTAAAGCAGATGGATTGATTTCATCTATCTGTGTAGAATTTGGAATGGCATTGGGTTTGAAAAACACATTTTAATGAGAATAATGTGCTAACAGCTTTTGCTCATTAAAGTGATTGAGGTAAAGAGTGGAACACAGCAATGTAGAGAGGACGGTATCTTGAAATGACCCATTGCTTTGTTTTTGTATTCCAGCAATGCCATTGTAGGGCAGTCTAATCAATATCGTCGTAAGTAGAAGAAAAAGGGAGTTGTGAGTTCGCTGGAGGGAGAGACGGCTCTTGAGAAATATTTTCCTTCTTTAACTTACCAGCGAAATATAGATACACATATCAAGGAGCCGGGGAAGAAATAAGGGACAATACAAGGGGTGCACCTTCTGGCAAAAGCATTGTCAATCAAATTTGCTGCTGACTGAATGACTGATGGCCATTTAGTCAAAGAGGACAACCGCTGGATAAAGTACTAGTGTGCGTGAGAAATATGGGACGAACATTACGAAAATATCAACGCCAAAGGAAATTAACTTATGCAGCTTGAGCAGCTTCTTAATGTAGTGATTTGCGTTTCTTAATCGAAAAGATTAGTGAAGACTTCGGAAAGAAAATAATTACATTCACCAAAAGAAGAATTAACAAAAAAAGTAAATCCAATAAAAAGATGCAAAATTATGAAACAAAATGTAGGGGAAGCAAATACATGTGTGTTTTGGCAGTTATGTTTCGAGGAATGTGTAGTTCACTGCCCATTTAAACCAGGCGTGGAAGAAGAAGGAATGCGTATGCCGTAAGAAGAGTGGGTTGTAGACAATAGATGTTATTGGGTAGGGAGAAAGGAATTTAGGAGGAGGGAAATTTGAACAAGACTGAAAAAGAACAAAATAATACAAGAGTTACGGGAGCCTGAAAGATAGTGAAGAATAATGGGCAATTGGGGAAAGGGGAAACATAATATTAACATCGAGTTGCAACAAGGAAGTGGTGAAGACTAAAAGTGAGAGAATGTAGAACATACGCCATACATGGAAGAATGACGTTCAACCAAGTGTTTTAAGCAATCTGTTATTGAAAGAATACTGGCATGGTGTTCCCTGCCCATGGACCATAACCTTGTCGTGGAGATAATTTGAGGGATCCCATGACCCGTAGGTAAGGGTTAAGAGCTGTTATAAAAATTTCTCCGCGTAGGGACATCGACGACATATGTCGAATGTTAGGTGAGAGACGCCTGTTCCTCTGATCATTTACTGTAACAGAAATAATATAAAAAGGCTTTGGTAAGGAAGGTATTTGTGGGGCTATATGAACGTATTACGAAAGCGGAGACTACCGGATAATTGTTAACGGAGGGAGCAAAGGTGAACGAAGGGTAGCAATTGTAATGGATAAGATATTTGACAAAAGGAAAGTGAATTCATGGGAATTGCGTGATACGTTCCAAAGGGCCATATTCAGAACCTCAAGGACAGTCTCACATCTACTGTCAACGTTTCATAATGTCATAAAGTTTCTATTACTATTTCCAAATGGTATAGAGAATTACCACGATATGTTTTTAAGCAGCGCTTAGACACTTATCTTCACGATGATAAGCAATACCATCCCTTTAGGTACCTATATCTGTGCACCAATTCAACTCGCAGTAGAGATTTTATTAAGTAAACAGTAGAAGCAAGATTAGTTGAGATTATAAATATGACACTAAATGTGGAGTCTAAAGTAGATCAACTAGTTCGGCTTTTATTCAAGTATAAATATCTATTTCTAAAACCCACGCGGAAGATGCGGTAGATGACGTACACAATCAGCACGAGGTAATAACTTTTTTCTCGCTGGAGTGTTCTAGATTATTTGTTAATGGTTGACTGGAACACTGTGGTTGATTAAAACAGAATGAGGTTAAAGTGAGGTAGGATGATAATGAGATCGGAAGAAGAAATAAACGCGGTGAGAAATCAGTCGAATGCATCAGAAGTAACGGTCTTGTAGTGGCGAGGCTGGAGTTGAAACACCAACAGTTATTCACATTCGAAAAATGCCGAGTGACCCCATGTGATAATAGTTAGGCTATGTTCTAAAAATTGTTTTAGGACCAGTTTCGTCAATTCACACACATTTTACCGATACACATATATCTCCTACCACAACTTGAAAGGTATGCAGCACTGTTTTAGACGAAAAGAGCAACTGTTATTAGTAGTAATCTAAGATTAAGTGTAGATTTGGATGAACGAGACATTGACTAAATAAGTTGAAGCATTCACATGCATAAGGATCATTGCATCTTTCAATAATGTTCTTATTTAGTTCCGTACACTTATCTCTTATCTTTTCACCAAAACTGCCTTCCCCTCTATTCTCTCGATTCCTCTTACCTAGGATTCTACCCTCTACCACATCCTTTAATTCCCACCTTTCCTCTTATTACGCATCCCATCCACTGACTGTTTTCCTGTATTTGCTGAAATCAACTCTCTATCTTCCCTTCCAGCACTTCTTCTTCTGAACTCCTTTCCACCCATCATCTCTTCTCCGTTCTTCTTTCACACCCACGTCTCAAAAATCTTCAGTATGTGCAAGAAACGCCGATAGGATTATAAAGAAAAACACACTGATATCGGCCGGCGTACATCCCTGGGCAGGAAAACATGTTAGATTCGATAAACATGCAGTGAAAAAAGCCAAAACCGGGGGTGAAGGAAGCGATATAAAAAGCGACAGGATCGGTATGACCTGCTATCATTAGAATACCGTGTACCTCTGAAGAATTTATTTAAAGATAGAGGGAGGAAGGACAGAGACCTACGGAAAAAATGTTCGAGATAGTTAAACGAAACCAAGACAAGTAACTGAGAGGGCAACGGAGAATGGCGAGTAAGAAAGTGCGTCGCAATTGAAATATAATCGCAAAATAGAGAATTTGGTACATCTATCTGCAAAGGGGAACATTTTCTCAGGTTGTAGTAATAAATGGAAAGTGATAATGAAAGGCATAAGAAGTTCTAGTGGAAACCGAAAATGGAGAAGATAGGATGGATGGAAAAAATACGCGAGGCACTTTACGATAAAGAAGATATTTTCTGGATATAGGTGGGTAAGTGAATGTTACCAATTCACGGACACTCTTCGAACGAAATAGTACTATAGTGAGGTAGAAATAGCTGACCAGTGCATGAAGGCAAAAACGGCTGAAGGAATGGACGATATTCATGGCCGAACCACTGACGATACAAGAGGAAAATATTTTTCGTACGGCCTAAGAGGAAGGAGTCTGACTCAAGGACTTCATAAGACAATTTTATCTCCGTCTCAGAAAATAGAAAAGCCTTATTAAAAGGTTATAGTATGATGAACTTAATTTGTCGCCCGGAAAAAGTAAAAAAAAGTCTCGCCGTATTATATGCAGTAGGTCGGAGAATAGTAAAATGGCTTCTTAGGTGAAGATCACTTTGAATATGGGAGGCGAAACGCTGAATGATACTGAGTTATAAGAGAATAAAATGTACAAAAAATATAAAGTACAATCCAGTTGTTTTTATTTGTTTTGGGGACTACAACAAGGCGTTTGACCAAGTAAATTGGGGAAAGTTACGTACGCCTTAAGCTCAGGTTCGTTCGTCAGGAAGCAGAAAAGACCCATTCAAAAAGTATTTCTAGGACCCACAACACAGGCTTTTAGAGCAGATGCAGAATCCAAATGCGCAGCAGTATGTGCTGTAGAGATGCTGTGTTACGCCCGGTCACCCACATTTCCAGACTTATATTATGTCCCACAAATGATGCGGGTAGCGTAAGAAAGGCTGCTTACAGGAGTGAAGATAGGGAAGAGTGGAATAAGTTTGGAAGTCTGTCTGATTTGCAGAAGCCCATTTTAGCTAAACGCGCGATGCCCAATAATGATTTAAGAAATCAAAGAGAAGACTTCTGAATTAATTAATTAAATATCAATTGAGAAAAAATAAACACACAGCATATCGCTAACGACATAGCAGTTTTGGCAGAGATAAAGGGTTATCTTGGTGTTTAAAGGGTGATAAAGGGTTCACTTTTTTGATATTCCGTCGACATTAAAACGAATCGACAATACCAATTTTTAAAGAAGTAAGAAATTTTGTTTTTAATGTTCGAGACATATTAAGATCGGAAAACGCTGGCAGGGAGCATACGGTTTATCAAATAGCTAGTCTAGTGGGGAAAAAAGCGTCCGAACTAGTAGACGCGCCACTATTCCAATCTTTCCGGAACGTAGTGCGATTAAAATGATTTAACAGTACCAAAAGACATACTACGGCTTAAGACAAAGTTCTACGAAGTCTACAAAAGGTGTGAAATTGACAAAAAATTAATACATTTCTTAAATAATCCAGAAACGACGTGATATTTGTTCGGGTACGTGGAAAAGAATCAATGAGTGTAAATGTAAAGGGGGACAAAGTTCTCCCAAATGAAGTGGCATTTTTGAAGGATCAAAGGACAAAAAGAAAGATGGTATCCAATGGATTGGATGCCTCGGAATCTCGACGACTGAACAAAAATCTCAGAAGAGGATCTTCGGGGAGCGTAAAGTCAAAATCATTCATTCTTGAAGAGGAAAAAAGGGAGCATCAAGAATTTTCTTACTCGACGTCCCAAGAAAATTCAACTGACGAGGAATCAGCCGACTTGGGCCTCAACGTCCCTCATACGATTAGGGATGAAAATCAACCTGGACCTTCCCCTCGGGCAAAATGCGTCTTCAATTGCCAACTGTGGCGGAGAAAAGTGCAAGAACCGGCATGTCCCTCAGAGCAGCAGCAATCATCGTCGGCGCAACTTAAGCACAACCAAAACTCATAGCTCCGGAAGGCATATAAAAGGTAGTGGATCGGAATTAATTACGAAGACAGAAAAAGAAGATGTAAGATTCAGTAAATCTACAGAGATAACAATCAAAAAGTGAAAATGAAGGGCAATATATTGATGGCAGAAAAGGTTGAAACAAACTGAAGAAAATAGGCATGAGAAATTATTGATTTAAGGTTAGAGAGGAACATGTCGTGTTACTTGAAGAGCCAGGCTCCCAATTTTTGGGGAGTGCCTCCCCCACAGTAGTATCAGCAATGAAACATCAAATCTGCAATTCTTGTTTTTTGCGGAAGAAAATATTGAACCTCCAAACTAAATAAAGAGTGATTGGATGCGACGGCACCAAAGTGAATACAGAACAGAAAGGAGGCATCATCCGTTTACTGGAAACACGGCTCCGACGTCCCTTACAGTGGTCTACTTAACGATTACACTTGATTGAATTTACACTGCCGCATTTTGTAGAAAATTTCGATGGGCCAACTAAGGGTGAAAATTTGTTTGCAGGACCTATTGGCTCCGCCCTTTAAGATGGCCACACTCATGGTATCAAACTATTCGAGTCAATTCCAACAAAATTGTCCGTTTTAATATAAGTTAGACCAACGATAAAAGACGCATTCATGCTGATGGATTCTTCCACCTTTCCAAGTGGTCACCACTAGGAAAGGAGGAAGCTGCCTACAGGATAGTGAGGAACCACTTCAAAGAACGGAGGGCAAGATGATATACCGTAAGGGACAATAATGAAGAACTTTTGATTGAAAAGGAAGACATAGTAATGAGATGGAAAGAATGTCTGGAAGAATTGTCCAACAGAAACAATCTCAGCACAAAAGTGATCGAAGAGGAAAGAATAGTCGAAGTGGATGTTAAGGGATCATCAATATTAAGATCGGAATTTGACACAGCAGTAAGTGCCCTTCGAATGGATAAGGATTCTTGAATTGAGGATATTCCTGCAGAAGTAATTAAAAATGCAGGAGAGAAGAACATTTACCCATCTGTATTAAACTATCTGTGACATTTACTCAACAGGAGAAATACTCAGGGACTTCGAGAAAAACATTAAAATTCTTATTCCCAAAAAGAATAGAGCGGAAAAATGCGAAAAGTTTAGGGCTATAAGCCTGACGACACATGCATCGACGATCATCTACAGAAGAATAGAACGAAAAGCAGAGGAGTTCCTGGATGAAGATCAATTCGGATTCAGGAAAAGTAAGGGAACCAGAGAAGAGATACTGGCCCTTAGGATGCTTATAGAGAAGAGAATAGAGAAGAAAAAACAGACGTTCATTACATTTGTGGATTTAGAGAAGGGTTTGACAATGTGGATTGGAATTCAATGCTTGCAATTCTGAAAGAAAAAGGGATGTCGTTAATGACCGAAGAATTATCCACCGTTTGTATAAAAAACCAAGATGCTGTGATTAAATTTGGACCCAGCTGTGAAGAAGAATAAATAAGAAGGACTGAGACAAGGCTGTGCACTGTCTCATGTAATTTTTAATGTTTACGTCGAGAGAGCCATCAATGAAGTCAAGGAGAAGTGTTCTAGAGTGAACAACCACGGAGAAACAATCAGTATGCTACGATTCGCTGATGATATAACTCTCATAACAGAGACAGTGAAGGAGCAAAATAAGATGCTAACAACTTTGGAAAGGACAATGGTCATACACCAGCTGACGATCAAGTAGAAGAAAACGAAGATATTGGTGTGCAGCAAAAGGAAGGAGGCCAAAACCAACCAAAAAACAGAAAATGGAAGAGGTGAAAAAGTTCTGTTACCTAGGAAGCAGACTAACCAATGATGGACGAAGCAAGAAAGAAATAGTGAGTAGAATAGCCCAGGTAAAGAGGGAATTCTTTCAAAAGAAGAATCTACTTAAGGCTGGAAATACAAACTTGGAAATAAGGAAACAATTCATGAGAACGTATATCTGGAGCATGTTTCTTTACATCAGTGAGGCATAATCGATGACAGCAGTGGAAAAGAAAATGTGGAGGCATCCGAAATATGGTGCTATCGAAGAATGATGAAGATAAAACGGATCGACCGAGTGACAAATGAAGAACTCCTATGTAGAGTAGAACAACAAAGAAGTATGCTCAAAGCTATAGGAAGAAGAGGGGATAACTTAATCGGGCATTTCTTAAGACACGATGGCCTGATGAAGACAATCGTCACCGGTAAAGTGAACGGGAAAAATGGAAAAGGCAGGCCTTGTATGAGTTACATAAACAGGTCGTAAAGGACGTGAATGAGAGGAACTACGTAAATATGAATAGGTTGGCCGATAGAAGAATCGAGTGGAGGGTTGCGTCAAACCAATCCTAAGATTGTTGACCCTTGATGATGATGATGACCGAGTAAGTAACGAGGAAGTCCTAAGAAGAGTGGGAGAAAAGAGAAGTCTTCTGAATACCCTAAAAAGAAGACGGAACAACTTAATTGGCCACATCATGAGACATGATGGCCTGATGAAGACAATCGTCGAGGGACAAGTGGACGGGAAGAATGGCAAAGGAAGGCCTTGTGCAAGATATATGGAACAAGTGATGAAGGATGTAAAAGAGAAGAAATACGTAAACATGAAGAGATAGCCAATCGAGAAAACTATGGAGAGCTGCGTCAAACCAATCTGAGGATTAATGAGAAATGATGATGACAGAGGGAATACAGGAAATACCTAAAGAATGTGTGTTTCGACTTTATCGAAAAGAAATAGGAGCATTTAACCTAATTTACAAAAGAAACATGTATTGGAATAACTTAAGCCCCTGTATAATGGACGTATTATAGAATGGCACGAAGTGAAATTCAAACAATAACTGGCTGGATGATATTCCCAAAAAATACTCTTAAGAGTTGATGGCAAAATTAAAACAAGGATTTTTTGAACTTGCTAGATGTTTTCATTGGTAAGAGTTATGGACAGAAGATCTTGTGAAGAAAATCCAATTCACTCGAAAGATGTGATATAGATACTAATACAAATATATATGGAATTAAAGTATTTGTTTTGATAGGGTTTAAGGCAGAATAACCTGGATAAAATCGATGAAAATGTGTGTCTGTTGGTATAAATAGAAACACGATACAGGCATCTGAATGAAAATTCACGCACAGCTTATGGGACGAAAGCAGTGAAAGTTGACTCAGAAGCGGTAGGCGATAGGAGTAAAGCAAAGTTTTCCCATGTGGCCAGGTACTCGGTCCATTTGAGAAATAATTAGCGAGAAAGAATTGTTGGAGCAGGACGTTGGAAACAAGTATATAAGGCCTGATTGATTTGATGATGACCGGGCGTTGACAACTTAGCCCAGGCTCGACATAAGTTGTTCATCTCATCTAGAGATCAATGTGAGAAGCATGCGGAGGTCAGCAACATAAAATAAGCCTATAAATCATCAAAATGTAAGTTTTGGAAAATATTAACTGTGGGGACATTATTTAAAACAGATTGATTGATTTCACGTATCTGTGAAGAAGAATTTGGAATGGCATTGGGATTGAAAAAAACATTTTAATGAGAAGGAGAATAATGTGCTAATTACTCAAGTGATAGCTGCTGGGGTCCCTGGGGAATATGCTCGATTATTTGAGAACAAAGGATTTCTTCGAGGTAGAACAGCTTTTGTTTATTAAAGTGATTGAGGTAAGGAGTGACAAACAGCAATGTAGAGAGGATGGGATCTGGAAAAGACCCATTGCTTTGTTTGAGAATTCCAGCAATACTATTGTAGGGCAGTCTAACCAATATCGTCTTAAGTAGGAGAAAAAAAGAGTTGAGAGTTCACTGGAGGGAGAGACGGCGCGTAGAAATATTTTACTTATTTAACTTACCAGCGAAATATACATATCAAGGAGGCGAAGAAGAAATAAGGGATATTATAAGGGGTGCACCTTCTGGCAAAAGCATTGTCAATCAAATTTGCTGCTGACTGAATGACTGATGGCCATTTATCCAAAGAGGACAACCGCTGGATAAAGTATTAGTGTGAGTGAGAAATATGGGACGAACATTACGAGAATATCAACGTCAAAGGAAATTAACTTATGTAGCTTGAGCAATTTCTTAATGTAGTGATTTACGTTTCTTAATCGAAAAGATTAGTGAAGACTTCGGAAAGAAAATAATTACATTCACCAAAAGAAGAATTAACAAAAAGAGTAAATCAGCGCCATTCCAAGAAAAACATGCGAAAAAATTAAACGAATATGGGAAAAGAAATGCATGTGTGTTTTTGGCAGTTACGATCGAGGAATGTGTAGTTTAGTGCCATTTTAAACCAGGCATGGAAGAAAAAAGGAAAGCGTATTCCGTAAGAATACTGGGTTGTAGATAATAGATGTTATTGGGTAGGGAGAAAGGAATTTAGGAGGAGGGAAAATTGAACAAGACTGAAGTAGAAGAATAAAATACACGAGTTACGGGAGCCTGAAAGAGAGTGAAGAATAATGGGCAATTGGGCAAACAATGTTGACATCTGGTTGAAACAAGGAAGTGGTGAAGACTAAAAGTGAGACAATGTAGAACATATGCCATCCATGGAAGAATTACGATCAACCAAGTGTTATCCAATCTTTTATTGACAATAAAAAGGCATGGGGTTCCCTGCCCATGGACCATAACCTTGCCGTGGGGATAATTTGAGGGATCCTATGACCCCTAGGTGAGGGGTGGGAGCTGTTATAAAAATTTCTCCGCGTAGGGACATGGACGACATATGTTGAATGTTAGGTGAGAGACGCCTGTTGCTCTGATCATGTACTGTACCAGAGATGATATAAGAAAGAAGGTATTTGTGGGGCTACATGAACGTATTAAGAAAGTGGAGACAACCGGATAAGTTTTAACGGAGTGGACCAAGGTCAAGGAGGATGAGCCATGTAATGGACAAGGTATTTGACAAAAGGAAAGTGAATGCATGGGAATTGCGTGATCGGTCTTTAAGGGCCATAATCAGAACATTTAGGACAGTCTCACTTCTACTGTCATAAAGTTTCTATTACTATGACAAAATGGTATGGAGAATTACCACGATATGGTTTGAAGCAGCGCTTAGACACTTATCAGCATCACGATGATAAGTAATACCATCCCTGTAGGTATATTACTGCACCAATTCAACTCGCAGCAGAGATTTTATGAAGTAAACAGTAGAAGCAAGACTAGTTGTGATTCTGAGTATGACACTAAATGTGGAGCCTAAAGTAGTTCCAACGAGTTCACTTTTATTCAAGTATAAATTTCTATTTCTAAAAGCCCCGCGGAAGATGCGGTAGAAGACGTGCACAATCATCAAGAAGGAATATGTATAACACTCCAGCGAGAAAAAATTTAGTTGTTAATGGCTGACTGGAACACGGTGGTCGATGAAAATAGTATGAGGTGAAAGTGAGGTACGATGATAATGAGAACAGAAGAAGAAAAAAATGCGGTGAGAAGGCAGTGGAATGCAGCAGAAAAACAGACTTGTAGTGGCGAGGCTTTGAATGTAAAAAATCTGTTGAATCACCAACAGATTTTTTACATTCGAAATATGCCGAGTGACCCCATGTGATAATAGTTAGGCTATGTTTTAAAAATTGTTTTAGAACCAATTTCGTCAATTCAATAAATAATTTGAAGCATTATCATACATAAGGATCATTGCATCTTTCAATAATGTTCTTATTTAGTTCCGTATGATCATCTCATTACTTTTCACCAAAACTGCCTGCCCCTCTATTCTCTCTATTCCTCTTACCTAACATTCTTCCCTCTACCACATCCTTCAAACCCCACCTTTTCTCTTACTACGCATCCCATTCACTGACTGATTACCCGTATTTGCTGAAATCAACTCTATCTTCCCTCCCAGGACTTCCTCTTCTGAACTCCTTTCCACCCACCATCTCTCTTCTCCGTATTCCTTTCACACTCACGTCTCAAAAGACTTCAGTATGTACAAGAAACGCCGATAGGGTCATAAAGAAAAACTCACTGATATTAGGCGACGTAAATCCCTGGGCAGGAAAACATGTTAGATTCGATAAACATGCAGTGAAAAAAGGTCAAAACCGGGGATGAAGGAAGCGATATAAAAAGCCAGAGGATCCGTATGACCTGATATCATTAGAATACCGTGTACCTCTGAAGAATTTATTTAAAGATAGAGGGAGGAAGAACAGAGAGCTACGTAAAAAATGTTCGAGAAAGTTAAACGAAACCCTAGACAAGAAATTGAAAAGGGCAACGGAGAATGGTGGGGAAGAAAGTGCGTCGAAATTGAAATATAATCGCAAAATAGAGAGTTTGGTACCACTATGTGCCAAAGGGAACATTTTCTCAGGTTGTAGTAATAAATGGAAAGTGATAATGAAAGGCATAAGAAGTTCTAGTGGAAACCGAAAATGGAGAAGATAGGATGGATGGAAAAAATAAGCGAGGCACTTTACGATAAAGAAGATATCTTCTGGATATAGGTGGGTAAGTGAATGTTACCAATTCACGGATACTCTTCGAACGAAATAGTACTATAGTGAGATAGAAATAGCTGACCAGTGCATGAAGGCAAAAACGGCTGAAGGAATGGACGATATTCATGGCTGAACCACTGACGATACAAGAGGAAAATATTTTTCGTACGGCCTAAGAGGAAGGAGTCTGACTCAAGGACTTCATAAGACAGTTTTATTTCCGTCTCAGAAAATAGAATAGCCTTATTAAAAGTTTATAGTATGATGAACTTAATTTGTCGCCCGGAAAAAGTAACCCGTCTCGCCGTATTATACACAGTAGGTCGGAGAATAGTAAGAATGGCTTCTTAGGT
Organism: Platycnemis pennipes; assembly: GCA_933228895.1. Classification (NCBI taxonomy): domain Eukaryota; kingdom Metazoa; phylum Arthropoda; class Insecta; order Odonata; family Platycnemididae; genus Platycnemis; species Platycnemis pennipes. The sequence goes on from OW121846.1 coordinate 84,632,050, forward strand.
GAAGATCACTTAGAATATGGGAGGCGAAGGGAAACACTGAATGATACTGAGTTATAAGAGAATACTATATATAAAAATTATGAAGTACAATCCAGATGTTTTTATTTGTTTGGTGGACTACAACAAGGCGTTTGACCAAGTAAATTGGGGAATGTTATATATGCTCTAAAGCTCAGAGTCGTTCGTCAGGATCCTGAGAAGACTCAGGATGGAGGACAGATGGAGAATCCAAATGCGCAGCATTATGTGCTGTAGTGATGCAGTTTTACGCGCTGCCACTCACATTTCCTCACTTATATTATGTTCCAGAAATGATGCAGGTAGCGTAAGAAAGGCTACTTGCTGGAGTGAAGATAGGGAAGAGTGGATTATGTTTGGAAGTCCGTCGGATTTGTAGAAGACCATGTTAGCTAAACGCTCGAGGCCAAGTAATGTTTTACGAAAACAAAAGGAAGGCTTCTGAATAAAATAATTAAATATCAATGGGGAAAAAAATGAACATGCTGCCTTTTGCTAACGACATCGCAGTTTTGGCAGAGACAAAGGGTTTTATTGTAGTGGATTAGGATTGGTCAACTATCACCCAAAAAGAAGTAAAAAACTTAGATAATAGGACGCTGCAGAAAAGCAGAGGCAAAGACCAAAGTTTAACTCCGAAAGTAAATGATAGAAGAGATATTGCTACCTAGAAAGCCGAGTAACCTGTGGATGGACGAAGTTAGAAGAGAAAGTAGTCTAAATAGCTTAGGTACAGAGGGCGTTATACCAAATGAAGATTATAATTAATCTCTAATTATAGCTGACAATATAAGGGTGGATGTAAAGAAAAAATTCCTCACAATATAACAATCGGAGCATGTTTGTTAATGGCAGTGAGGTGTGGACCTTATGCGGTAGGGAAAAAGATTTTCGCGGTAAATTTTGGCCCCCTGGTAAAAGTTAACAAAGTGACTAAAAATGAGGCCAGAAAAATTTGGGACCTCTAGGTCAACCCTCGCTCCGTGGTCATTCATTGGGAGGGGGCTAAAAATGGAAAGTCATGTTTTTACAGCAGTTCCCCATGGATTTCGCCGAGTTGCGGTTCTTTAAGAACCAACATTTCGTCCATTTGGACGTATCTACAGCAGAAACAAAATGTCTATTTTGAGTGCGCGGCCGCGAGTAACTATGCAACGCCCATGCAGTGTCGCGGTGCGACGGTCAGCAGGTCGCTCGCCCCTCCTGCCCGCTCGTAGCGAGCGCAGCAAAACTGATCATGCATGCGTCTTCTGTCTTTGGTGCAACAAATATTAGATAATTAAACATTTTCCCAAGAATAGGATTTACGGAGGAAATATTTCAAATTAATATAACGCGTCTGTACACTATACCCCATACACTATAACCTTTTTTGGTGTTTCGTCGATATTAAAACGAATCAACGATACCAATTTTTAAAGAAGTGATAAAATATTTTTTTTATGTTCGAGGCATATTTAGATACGAAAACGCAGGCAGGGAGCATACGGTTTATCACATAGCTAGTCTAGTGGATAAAAAAGCGTCCCAAATAGTAGACGCGCCTCTATTCCAATCTTTCCGGCACGTAGTGCGATTAAAATGATTTAACGGTACCATAAGACTTATTACGGCTTAAGACAAAGTTCTAGGAAGTCTATAAAAGGTGTCAAATTGTCGAAAAATTAATATTCTTTTAATAATAACAAACTACGTGATATTTGTGCGGGTACGTTCAAAAGAATCAATGAGTGTAAATGTAAGAAGGGGGACAAAGTTCTCCTAAATGAAGTTGCATTTTTGAAGGATCAAACGACAAAACGAAAGATGGTATCCGATAGATTGGATGCCTCGGAATCTTGATGACTGAACAAAAAACTCAGAATAGGATCTTTGGGGAGCGTGAAGTCAAAATCATTCATCCTTGAAGAGGAAAAAAGTGAGCATCAAGAATTTTCATCCTCGACGTCCCGAGAAAATTCAATGGACAAGGAATCAGCCGACTTGGACCTCAACGTCCCTCATACGATTAGGGATGAAAATCAACATGGACCTTCTTCTGGGAAAATGCGTCTTCATTATCCAACTGTGGCGGAGGTCAATGCAAGAACCGACATATCCCTCAGAGCAGCAGCTATGATCGTCAGCGCAACTTTAGCCGACCCAAAACTCATAGCTCCGGATGACATATCAAAGGCAGTGGACCAGAATTACTTACGTAGACAGAAAAAGAAGATGGTAATTTCAGTAAAACTACAGAGATAAAAATAAAAAAGTGCAAATGAAGGCCTGTATTTTGACGGCGGAAAGGATGAAACACTCTGCACAAAATAGGCAAGAGGAATTATTAATCATAGGTTAGAGAGGATCATGTCGTGTTAGTTGAAGAGCCAGGCTCCCACTTTTGGGGGTTTAGCTCCCCCACAGTAGGATCTGCAATGAAACATCAAATCTGCAATTCTTGATTTTTTTGTGAAAGAAAATATTGAACTTTCACACTAAAGAGTGATTGGATGCGAAGGCACCAAAGTGAATACAGGTCAGAAAGGAGGCATCATCCGTTTACTGGAAGCACAGCTCCGACGTCCCTTACTGTGGTCGACTCGCCAATCACACTTGACTGACTTCACACTGCATTTTGTAGAAAAATGAAACTGACTAATTAAGGGTCCAAATTTGTTTGCAGGGCCTATTGGCTCCACCATTTAAGACTGCCACACTCCAGGTATCATACGATTCGAGCCAATTTGAACAAGATTTTCTCTTCTAATATAAGTTAGAAAAACGATAAAAGACGCATTCATGCTGATGGATTCTTCCACCTTTTCAAGTGGTCACCACTTGGAAAGGAGGAAGCTGCATATAGGATAGTGAGGAACCACTTCAAAAACGGAGCGCAAGATGCAATGCCATAAGGGACAATAAATAAGAACTTTTGATTGAAAAGGAATACCAAGTGAAGAGGAGGAATATCTGGAAGAGTTATCCAACAAACATTCTCAGCACAAAAGTGATCGAAGGGGAATAAATAGTCGAAGTGGATGTTATGGGATCATCAATATTAAGATCGGAATTTGAAGCATCAGTAAGGGCCCTTCTAATGAATAAGGCTACTGGAATTGATGATATTCCTACAGAACTAATTAAAAATACAGGAGAGAAGACATTGACCCATCTGTATAAAACTATATGTGACATTTACTCAACAGGAGAAATATTCAGGGACTTTGAGAAAAAAATCATAATTCCAATTCACAAAAAGAAGAGCGGAGAAATGCGAAAATTTTACGACAGTAAGCCTGACGACACATGCATCGAAGACATTGACTAGGATCATCTACACAAGTATAGAATGAAAAGCTGAGGAGTTCCTGGATGAAGACCAATACGGATTCTGGAAATGTAAGGGAACCAGTGAAGAGAAATCGGCCCTTCGGCTGCCAATAGAGAAGAGAAGATTTCCACAATGTGGATTGTAATTCAATGTTTGAAATTCTGACAGTAATTGGACTGTCCTACAATGACTGATGAATTATCCACAGTTTGTATAAACACCAAGTTGCTGTGAATAAATCTGGACACAGCTGTGTAGAAGCAAGAATAAGTGATTGTGTGAGACAAGTATGTGCACGGTCTCATGTTATTTTTAATGTTAACATCGAGAACGTCTTCAGTTAAGTCAAGGAGAAGTCTTCTGGAATGAATAACAACGGAAAAAAAATCGGCATGTTGCGATTCGCTGATGACATAGCACTCGTGGCAGAGACAGAAGGATCTGAATAAGACTAATAACCATGGAAAAGACAATGGCCGGATATCATCTTAAGATCAAGAAAAAGAAAACTAAGATATTGGTGTGCAGCAAGAAAGAAGAGGCCGAAACTTACGTGTAACTAGGAAAAAAAACTGGAAGAGGTGAAAGAGTTCTGTTACCTTGGAAGCCGAGTAACCAACGATGGATGAAGCAAGAAAGAAGGAGTCCGCAGAATAGCCCAGACAAAGAGGGCATTCTATCAAAAGAAGAATCTACTTACCGCTGGGAATACACGCGTAGAAGTAAGGAAACAATTCATCAGAAAGAACATCTGGAGCGTGCTTCTTTATGTCAGTGAGGCATGGACAAATACAGTCGTGGAAAAGAAAAGGGTGGAAGAATTCGAAATGTGGTGCTACAGAAGATTGAAGAAGATTACATGGATCCACCGAGTAAGTTCTTGGAAGAAGAAAAGTTGTTAAGAAGGATCCATGGGTCACGGAAGAAGTCTTAATGCCGATTGAAGAAAGAAGAAAGTACAAGAATGCGAAAACCGAAGAAGGGCAGCTTTGCTACAAAAGAATAAGGAACCATGTAAGTCGCAAAGCCAGGAAAGCTAGAGAAATGTGGATCAACAATCTGTGCGAAGATGTAGAAAACAACATTACCCTTGGAAAGATGGAAGCTGCCTATAGAATAGTGAGGAACCACTTCAAGGAACGGAGCGCAAGATACAATGCTATAAGAGACAGAATGGAGAACTTTTGATTGAAAATGAAGACCAATTGAAGGGATGGAAAGAATAATTGGAAGAGTTGTACAACCGGGAAAATCTCAGCACGAAAATTGTTGAAGAGGAAAGCGGAGTCGAGAAGGATGATATGAGAGCATCAATATTGAGATCGGAATTCGACGCAGCAGAGCGACCTTCGGATGAATAAGGCTTCTGGAATCGATGATATACCCTCAGTACTGATAAGGAATGCGTGATAGAGTACATTGGCCCATCTCTACAAGGTCATCTGTGACATGTACTCAACAGGAGAAATACCCAGGGACTTCGATAAAAACATTATTATTCCTATTCCCAAAAAGAAGAGAGCGGAGAAATGCGGAAATTTTAGCACTATAAGCCTGACGACACATACATCGATCTATTGACTACTACTAGTAGGATCAACTACAGAAGAATGGAACGAAAACCGGAGGAGTTCCTGGAAGAACATCAATTCGGATTCAGAAAAAGTAAGTGTACAAAAGAAGCAATATTGGCCCTTAGGCTGCTTATAGAGAAGAGAATGGAGAAGAACAAACCGACCTTCATTGCATTTGTGGATTTAGAGAAGGCTTTTGACAACGTAGATTGGACTTGAATGCTTTGAATTCTGGAAGGAAATGGAGTGTAGTACAATGACCGAAGAATTATCCACAGTTTGTATAAAAACCAAGTAGCTGCGATAAAATCTGGACCCAGCTGTGAAGCAGCAAGGATATGGATAGGAGTGAGACAAGTCTGTTCAATGTCTCCCGTAATTTTTAATGTTTACGTCGAGAGAGCCATCAATGAAGTCAAGGAGAAGTGTTCTGTAGCGAACATCCACGGAGAATGTATCAGCATGTTACGATTCGCTGATGATATAGCTCTCATAGCAGAGACAGAAGGAGCTGAATAAGATGTTAACAACCATGGAGACGACAATGACCATACATCAGCTGAATATCAATAAGAATATAACTAAGATATTGGTGTGCCGCAAAAGAAAAGAGGCCAAAACCGAAGTGAAACTAGAATAACATAAAGTTGAAGACGTGAAAGAGTTCTGTTACCTTATAAGCAGAGTAACCAATAATAGACGAAGCAAGAAAGAAATAGTGAGTAGAATAGCTCAGGCAAAGAGGGCATTCTATCAAAAGAAGAATCTACTTACAGCTGGAAATACAACTTGGAATTAGGGAAGCAATTCTTCAAAACGCATATCTGGAGCATTTTTCTTTACGGCAGTGAGGCATGGACGGGGACAGCAGTGGAGAAGAAAAGGGTGGAGGCATTCGAAATTTGGTGCTATCGAAGATGAAGATAAAATGGATCCAGCAGTGACAAATGAAGAAGTCCCAACAAGAGTAGGAGAAAAGAGAATTCTGCTGAAAACTATAAGAAGAGGGGACACGTTAATCGGCCATATCTTAAGACAAGATGGCCTGATGAAGACAATAGTCAACAGAAAAGTGAACAGGAAAAATGGAAAAGAAAGGCCTCGTATGAGTTACATATAACAGGCCGTAAAGAACGTGAATGAGAAGAACTACGTAAATATGAAGAGGTTGGCCGATAGAAGAATCGAGTGGAGGGCTGCGTCAAACCAATCCTAGGATTGTTGACCCTTGATGATGATGATGACCGAGTAAGTAACGAGGAAGTCCTAAGAGGAGTGGTAGAAAAGAGAAGTCTTCTGAATACCCTAAAAAGAAGACGGAACAACTTAATCGGCCACATCATGAGACATGATGGCCTGATGAAGACAATCGTGAGGGAAAAGTGGACGGGAAGAATGGCAAAGGAAAGCCTCTTGCAAGATACATGGAACAAGTGATGAAGGATGAGAAAGAGAAGAAATATACGTAAATATGAAGGGATTAGCCGATAGAAGATCTTAGTGGCGAGCTGCGTCAAACCAATCTGAGGATTGTTAACCAATGATGATGACACAGGAAATAGAGAAAATACCTAAAGAATGTGTTGCGACTGTGTTGTTAAGAGCATTTAACCTAATTTACAAAAGAAACATGAATTGGAGTAACATAAGCCCCTGTATAATGCACGTATTATAGAATGGGCACGAAGTGAAATTCAAACTAATTACTGGCTGGATGATATTCCCAAAAAATACTCTTTAAGAGATGATGGCAAAATGAACACGAATTTTTTGAACTTGTTCGATGTTTTCATTGTGAAGACTTCCATTGTGAAGAAATCCCAATTCACTCGACAGATGTGATGTAGGCTCTAATACAAATAAATATGGAAGAAAAGTAATGATTTAGAGAGGATTTTTGGTAGGATAACCTGAATAAGTTCAATGAAAATAGGATTCTGTTGATATAAATAGAAACGTAATACAGGTTTCAGAATGAAAATTAACTTACAGCTTTAAGTACGAAAGCAGAGAAAGTGGACTCGGGAGCGGCAAGCGATAGGAGTAAAGCCTTCCCCATATGACAAGAATGTTCAGTCCATTTGAGAAAGAATTAGCGAAGAAGGATTGTTGGCGCAGGAGGCTCGAAATAAGTTTGCGGAAAGAAAATAAGGCCTGATTGATTTGCTGATCACCGGGTGATGACAACTCATTCCAGGCTCGGCAATAGTTGTTCATCACATCTGGAGATCAATTTGAGAAGCATGTGAAGATCAACAACGTAAATTAAGCCTATAAATCATCAAAAGGTATGTTTTGGAAAATATTAACAGTGGGATATTATTTAAAGCAGATGGATTGATTTCACCTATCTGTGTAGAATTTGGAATGGCATTGGGTTTTAAAAAGACATGTTAATGAGAATGAGAATAATGTGCTATTACTCAAGTGGTACCTAGCTGAAGGGGTCCGTGAGGAAAATGATCGATTATTTAAGAATAAAGGATTTCTTCTAGGTAGAACAGCTTTTGTTCATTAAAGTGATCGAGGTAAGGAGAGGAATACAGCAATGTAGAGAGAACGGGATCTTGAAATGACCCAGTGTTGAAATGACACAAAGTTTCTATTACTAGCACAAAATGGTAGAGAGACTCACCACGATATGGTTTGAAGCAGCGCATAGACACTTATCACCTTCACGATGATAAGCAATACCGTCCCTGTAGGTATATCACTGCACCAATCCAACTCGCAGCAGAGATTTTATGAATTAAACAGTAGAAGCAAGACTAGTTGTGATTCTGAAAATGACACTAAATGTGGAGTCTAAAGCAGTTCTAACTACTTCAGCTTTTATTCTAGTATAAATATCTATTTCTAAAACCCACGCGGATGATGTCGTGCACAATCATCACGGAGGAATAATGTATAACACTCCAGCGAGAAAACATTTGGTTGTTAATGGTTGACTGGAACACTGTGGTTGATTAAAACAGAATGAATTGAAAGTGAGGTAGGATGATAATGAGATCGTAAGAAGAAATAAACGCAGTGAGAAATCAGTCGAATGCATCAGAAGTAACGGTCTTGTATTGCGAGGCTGGAGTTGAAACACCAACAGAGTTTTTTACATTCGAAAAATGCCGAGTGACCCCATGTGATAATAGTTAGGCTATGTTGAATAAATTGTTTTAGAACCAGTTTTTTCAATTTACACAGATTTTACCGATAAACATATCTCCTACCACAACTTGAAAGGGATGCATCACTGTGTTAGATGAAAAGAGCAATTGTTATCAGTACTAAGCTAAGATTTAGTGTAGATTTGGATGAACGAGACATTTACTAAATAATTTGAAGCATTGTCATGTATAAGGATCATTGCATCTTTCAAAAATGTTCTTATTTAGTTCCGTATACTTATCTCTTACCGTCTCACCATAATTGCCTGCCCCTCTTTTCGCCCTATTCCTCTTACCTAACATTCTCCCCTCTACCACATACATTAAATACAACCTTTTCTCTTGTTACGCATCCCATTCACTGACTGATTTCCCGTATTTGCTGAAAAAACTCCCCATCTTACCTTCCAGCACTTCCTCTTCTGAACTCCTTTCCACCCACCTTCTCTTCTCCCATTTTCTTTCACTCCCCCGTATCAAAAGACGTCAGTATGGCCAAGAAACGCCCATAGGATTATAAAGAAAAACTCACTGATATTAGCCGACGTCAATCCCTGGGCAGGAAATCATGTTAGATACGATAACTATGTAGTGAAAAGTGCTAGAAACGGGGATGAAGGAGGCGTTGTAGAAAGCGACAGGATCGGTATGACCCGAGATGATTAGAATACCGTGTAACTCTGAAGAAATTATTTGAAATTAGAGGTAGGAGAGATCTACGTAAAAAATGTCCGAGAAAGTTAAACAAACCCGAATTAGAAACTGAAAAAGGGAGAATGGCGGAGAAGAAAGTGCGTCTAAATTGAAATATAACCGCATGTAAGATAATTTGGTACATCTATACACAAAAGGGAACATTTTCACAGGTTGTAATAATAAATGGAAAGTGATAATGAAAGGCATAAGAAGTTCTAGTGGAAACGGAAAATGGAGAAATCATAATAGATATATATATAATACACGCAAAGCACTTAACGATAAAGCTGTCTTCTGGATATAAGTGGCTAAGTGAATATTACGATCTCACTGATACTCTCCGAACGAAATAGAAGTATAGCGAGATAGAATAGCTCAGCAGTGCATGAAGGCAAAAAGGGCTGACAGAATGGACGATATTCTCGGCTGAACCACTGACGATACAAGAGGAAAATATTTTTCGTACGGCCTAAGAGGAAGGAGTCTGACTCGAGGACTTCATAACAGTTTTATCTCTGTCTCAGAAAATAGAAAAGCCTTATTCAAAGGTTATAGTATGATGAACTTAATTTGTCGCCAGGACAAAGTAAACCATCTCGTCGCATTATTTACAGAAGGACATAGAATATTAAAATGGCTTCTTAGGTGAATATAACTCTGAATATGGGAAGCGAAGGGAAACCTGAATGATACCGAGTTATAAGAGAATATTATGCATAAAAAATATAAAGTACAATCCAGATGTTTTCATTTGTTTTGTTGACTACAACAAGTCGTTTGACCAAGTAAATTGGGGAAAGTTATATATACTCTACAGCTCAGAGTTGTTCGTCAGGAAGCAGAAAAGACTCATTCAAAAAGGATTTCGAGGATCGACACACAAGCTTTTAGAGCAGATGGAGAATCCAAATGCACAGCAGTATGTGCTGTAGTGATGCAGTGTTACGCACTGTCACCCACATTTTCTGACATATATTAGGTCCCAGAAATGATGAGGGTAGCGTAAGAAAGGCTACTTGCAGGAGTGAATATAGGGAAGTGTGGATGGAGTTTGGAAGTGACAGATTTCCTAAGACCATGTTAGGTAAACGATCGAAGCCCAGTAATGATTTAAGAAATCAAAGAGAAGACTTCTGAATTTAATAATAAAATATCAATTGGGAAAAAATAAACATGCTGCGTTTCGCTAACGACATCAGTTTTGGCAGAGACAAAAGGGTTTTCTTGAAGTGGATTAGGATTGGTCAACTGTCACCCAAAACTAAGTAAAAACTTGGATAATAGGACGCTGCAGAACAGCAGAGGCAAAGACCAAAGTTTAACTCCGAAAGTAAATGATAAAAGAGATATTGCTACCAAGAAAGCCGAGTAACCTGTAACAAGAGGACAGGAAGAATGGCAAAAGAAGGCCTCGTGCAAGATGCATGGAACAAATGATGAAGGATGTGAAAGAGATGAAATACGTAAATATGAATAGATTAGCCGATAGAAGGACCGAGTGGAGAGATGAGTCAAACCAATCTGAGGATTAATGAGCAATGATGATGACACAGGGAATACAGGAAATACCAAAAGAATGTATGTTGCGACTTTATAGAAAAGAAATAAGAGCATTTAACCTAATTTACAAAAGAAACATGTATTGGAATAACTTAAGCCCCTGTATAATGCACGTATTATAGAAAGGCACGAAGTGACATTCAAACTAATAACTGGCTTGATGATAATCCGTAAGTTGGAAGGCAAAATGAAAACAAGGCAAAATAAGAGTTGAAGGCAAAATGAAAACAAGGATTCTTTGAACTTGTTCGATGGTAAGAGTTATGGTGAGAAGACCTTGTAGAGAAATCCCAATTCACTTGAAATATGTGATGTAGATACTAATACAAATAAATATAGAATAAAAGTATTTGTTTAGGGAGGATTTTTGCTAGGATAACCTGGATAAGTTCAATGAAAATACGATTATGTTGATATAAATAGATACTCGAAACAGGTATCAGAATGAAAATTAACGTACAGGTATCAGAATGAAAATTAAGTACGAAAGCAGAGAAAGTGGACTCGGGAGCGGCAAGCGATAGGAGTAAAGCCTTCCCCATATGACAAGAATGTTCAGTCCATTTGAGAAAGAATTAGCGAAGAAGGATTGTTGGAGCAGGAGGCTCGAAATAAGTTTGCGGAAAGAAAATAAGGCCTGATTGATTTGCTGATCACCGGGTGATGACAACTCATTCCAGGCTCGGCAATAGTTGTTCATCACATCTGGAGATCAATTTGAGAAGCATGTGAAGATCAACAACGTAAATTAAGCCTATAAATCATCAAAAGGTATGTTTTGGAAAATATTAACAGTGGGATATTATTTAAAGCAGATGGATTGATTTCACCTATCTGTGTAGAATTTGGAATGGCATTGGGTTTTAAAAAGACATGTTAATGAGAATGAGAATAATGTGCTAACAGCTTTTGCTCATTAAAGTGATTGAGGTAAAGAGTGGAACACAGCAATGTAGAGAGGACGGGATCTTGAAATGACCCATTGCTTTGTTTTTGTATTCCAGCAATGCCATTGTAGGGCAGTCTGATCAATATCGTCGTAAGTAGAAGAAAAAGGGAGTTGAGAGTTCACTGGAGGGAGAGACGGCTCTTGAGAAATATTTTCCTTCTTTAACTTACCAGCGAAATATAGATACACATATCAAGGAGCCGGGGAAGAAATAAGGGACAATACAAGGGGTGTGCCTACTGGCAAAAGCATTGTCAATCAAATTTGCTGCTGACTGAATGACTGATGGCCATTTAGTCAAAGAGGACAACCGCTGGATAAAGTATTAGTGGGCGTGAGAAATATGGGACGAACATTACGAAAATATCAACGTCAAAGGAAATTAACTTATGCAGCTTGAGCAGCTTCTTAATGTAGTGATTTGCGTTTCTTAATCGAAAAGATTAGTGAAGACTTCGGAAAGAAAATAATTACATGCACCAAAAGAAGAATTAACAAAAAAAGTAAATCCAATAAAAAGATGCGAAAAAATGAAACAAACATAGGCGAAGTAAATACATGTGTGTTTTGGCAGTTATGTTTCGAGGAATGTGTAGTTCACTGCCATTTTAAACCAGGCGTGGAAGAAGAAGGAATGCGTATGCCGTAAGAAGAGTGGGTTGTAGACAATAGATGTTATTGGGTAGGGAGAAAGGAATTTAGGAGGAGGGAAAAATTGAACAAGACTGAAGTAGAAGAATAAAATACACGAGTTACGGGAGCCTGAAAGAGAGTGAAGAATAATGGGCAATTGGGGAAAAGGGGAAACATAATATTAACATCGAGTTGCAACAAGAAAGTGGTGAAGACAAAGTGAGAGAATGTAGAACATACGCCATACATGGAAGAATGACGTTCAACCAAGTGTTTTAACCAATATGTTATTGAAAGAATACTGGCATGGGGTTCCCTGCCCATGGACTATACCCTTGTCGTGGAGATAATTTGAAGGACCGCATGACCCCTATGTGAGGGTCAGGAGCTCTTATAATAATTTCTCCGAGTAGGGACATCGACGATATATATTGACGCTTAGGTTAGAGACGCCTGTTGCTCTGATCATGTACTGTACCAGAGAAGATATATAGAAGGCTTGTGTAAGGAAGGTATTTATGGGGCTAGATGAGCATATTACGAAAGAGGAGAAAACCGGATATTTTTAACGGAGGGGACTAAGGTCAAGGAGGATGAGCAATGTAATGGACAAGATATTTGACAAAAGGAAAGTGAATGCATGGGAATTGCGTGATCGGTCCCTAAGGGCCATATTCAGAAAATTTAGGGCAGTCTCACTTCTACTATCATGAAGTCTCTATCACTATTTCAAAATGGTCTAGAGAAACTCCACGATATGGTTTGAAGCAGTGCATACACTTATCAGCTTCACGATGATAAGCAATAACACCCCTGTACCTATATCTGTACACCAATTCAACTCGCAGTAGAGATTTCATGAAGTAAACAGTAGAAGCAAGATTAGTTGTGATTCTGAGTATGACCTTAAATGTGGAGTCTAAAGTAGTTCCAACAACTTCAGCTTTTATTCAAGTATAAATATCTATTTCTAAAACCCACGCGGAAGATTCGGTAGATGACGTTTACAATCATCACGGAGTAATAACTGTTTTCTCGCTGGAGTGTTACACATTATTTGTTAATGGTTGACTGGAACACGGTGGTTGATGAAAACAGAATGAGGTGAAAGTGAGGTAGGATGATAATGAGATCGGAAGAAGAAATAAACGCGGTGAGAAATCAGTCGAATGTAGCAGAAGTAACGGTCTTGTAGTGGCGAGGCTGGAGTTGAAACACCAACAGTTTTTTACATTCGAAAAATGCCGAGTGACCCCATGTGATAATAGTTAGGCTATGTTCTAAAAATTGTTTTAGGACCAATTTCGTCAATTCACACATATTTTACCGATATACATATATCTCCTACCTATATTTTCCTACCAAAACTTGAAAGGGATGCAGCTCCGTTTAAGATGAAAATAGCTACTGTCATTTGTAGTAATCTAAGATTAGGTGTAGATTTGGATGAACGAGACATTGACTAAATAAGTTGAAGCATTCACATGCATAAGGATCATTGCATCTTTCAATAATGTTCTTATTTAGTTCCGTACACTTATCTCTTATCTTTTCACCAAAACTGCCTGCCCCTCTATTCTCTCGATTCCTCTTACCTAGGATTCTACCCTCTACCACATCCTTTAATTCCCACCTTTCCTCTTATTACGCATCCCACCCACTGACTGTTTTCCTGTATTTGCTGAAATCAACTCTCTATCTTCCCTTCCAGCACTTCTTCTTCTGAACTCCTTTCCACCCATCATCTCTTCTCCGTTCTTCTTTCACACCCACGTCTCAAAAATCTTCAGTATGTACAAGAAACGCCGATAGGATTATAAAGAAAAACTCACTGATATCGGCCGGCGTACATCCCTGGGCAGGAAAACATGTTAGATTTGATAAACATGCAGTGAAAAAAGCCAAAACCGGGGATGAAGGAAGCGATATAAAAAGCGACAGGATCGGTATGACCAGCTATCATTAAATACCGTGTACCTCTGAAGAATTTATTTAAAGATAGAGGGAGGAAGAACAGAGACCTACGGAAAAATGTTCGAGATAGTTAAACGAAACCAAGACAAGTAGCTGAGAGGGCAACGGAGAATGGCGAGGACGAAAGTGCGTCGAAATTGAAATATAATCGCAAAATAGAGAATTTGGTACATCTATCTGCAAAGGGGAACATTTTCTCAGGTTGTAATAATAAATGGAAAGTAATTATGAAAGGCATAAGAAGTTCTAGTGGAAACGGAAATGGAGAAAAAAGGATGGATGGAAAAAATACGCGAGGCACTTTACGATAGAGATGATGTCTTCTGGATATAGGTGGGTAAGTGAATGTTACGATTTCACGGATACTCTTCGAACGAAATAGTACTATAGTGAGATAGAAATACATAGCTCAACAGTGCATGAAGGAAAAATGGGCTGAAGGAATGGACGATATTCCCGGCTGACCAACAATACAGGAGGAAAATATTTTTCGTATTGCGTAAGACGAAGGAAGGAGTCTGACTCAAGGACTTCATAACACAGTTTTATCTCCGTCTCAGAAAATAGAAAAGCCTTATTAAAAGGTTATAGTATGATGAAATTCATTTGTCGCCCGGAAAAAGGAAAAAGAGTCTCTCCGTATTATATACAGTAGGTCGGAGAATAGTAAGAATGGCTTCTTAGGTGAAGATCACTTTGAATATGGGAGGCGAAGGGAAACGCTGAATGATACTGAGTTATAAGAGAATAAAATGTATAAAAAATATAAAGTACAATCCAGATGTTTTTATTTGTTTTGTTGACTAAAACATGACATTAGACCAAGTAAATTAGGGAACTTTATATATGCTCTTAAGCTCAGAGTCGTTCGTTAGGAAGCAGAAAAGACTCATTAAAAAGTATTTCGAGGACCCACAACACAGGCTTAAAGAGCAGATGGAGAATCCAAATGCACGGCAGTATGTGCTGTAGAGATGCAGGTTTACGCATGGCCACCCACAGTTCCTGACCTATACTATCTCTCAGAAATGATGCGGGTATCGTAAGAAAGGGTGCTTACATGGGTGAAGATGGGGAAGAGTGGATTAAGTTTGGAAGTCTGTCAGATTTGCAGAAGACCATTTTAGCTAAACGCGCGACGCCCAGTAATGATTTAAGAAATCAAAGAGAAGACTTCTGAATTAATTAATTAAATGTCAATTGAGAAAAAATAAATATGCATCGTTTCGCTAACTACATAGCAGTTTTGGCAGAGACAAAGGGAATTATTGTAGTGGATTAGGATTGGTCAACTATCACCCAAAAAGAAGTAAAAAACTTGATAATAGGACGCTGGAGAAAAGCAGAGGCAAAGACCAGAGTTTAACTCCGAAAGAAAATGATAAAAGAGATATTGCAACCTAGAAAGCCGAGTAACCTGTGGATGGACGAAGTTAGAAGAGAAAGTAGTCTAAATAGCTCAGGTGAAGAGGACGTTATACCAAATGAAGAATCTAATTACAGGTGAAAAGATGAGCGTGGATGTAAAGAAACAATTCCTCACAACATAATGGAGCATGTTTCTTAATGGTAGTGAGGTGTGGACCGTAGGGCGGACCAGAAAAATCGATTGTCGCAGGGAAACTTACCCCACAGGAAAAAGTTATCAATGTTGCTCAAAATGAGGCCAGAAAAATTTGGGACCTCTAGGTCAACCCTCGCGCCGTGGCCATTCATGGGGAGGGGGGCTGAAAATGGAAAAAGTCATGTTTTTACAGCGGTTCCCCTTGCATTTTGCCGAGTTGCAGTTCCTTAGAACAAAAATTTCGTCCAAGGACGTATCTACAGCCGTTAAGCCAAAATTAGTCTATTTGGAGTGCGCGGCCGCGAGTAAGTATGCAACGCCCACGCAGTGACGCGGTGCACGGTTAGCACGGTGCTCGCCCGTCCTGCCCGCCCGCAGCGATCGCAGCAAAACTCTTCATGCATGCGTCTTCTGTCGTTGGCCTGAATAATATTAAAGTATACTAAATAATAATAATAATAATAATAATAATAATAAGGGGTCAAAAACGGACCACCAGCCTCCTCGTGGCGTCCCCGGTAACGGCTTCGGCCGGCTAATGGTGGCCGTCTGCTTGTGGGGTTAACCTCCCCACTCGCGGAAATATTGGGTTCCTAAGAAATCCAGTGACGCCACCCACAACCGGCCCTTCTCGGATGAGGGCCCTAGCAAAGTTGGGTGTGGCAAACCTATGCCATCAAAAAAGGGAGCTCGCATGGAGTGGACGGAGACCCTGAGGGGAGACCTTCTCGCTTGCCATGCTGCCAGTGAGCCAAGCCGCAGGGGATACATGGCGAGGATGCACTCTTTGTGGTGTGAGATGCATCCTGAACATAACCATCTGTCGCAGCAGAATCTGCGCGACTACGCCAATCACCTGCGCAAGAAAACGACACCCCAACCGCAAGATCAGAGTAGCACACCACCGGCCAAGGCTCCATCTCCTACCAAGGCAGATGTACCTCCTACTGCCGGTGCTCCCGCCGAACTTTCGGCGAAGGGAGACGAACCGAAGGCCGATTCTGATCTGCTTCAGCGGTTGGAAAACACGATAAGCTACGATGAGACGACTACCAGGCAGAGAAATATTCATCATAAAATTTCTCTGCGGGACAAACAGCTGTCCCAGTTGAATGGCATCGTAGATATGATCCTGACCGAAACGAGTAGCCTCTGGGAAATAGACTGCGTGGTATATGCTGCCGCCACACTGTTGGCATCTCCCCGAGTGCCTGCCACTTGGGAGACTAAAGCAGCAAACAGGCTTAAACAGCTTAATGCCAAAATCACGCTGGCAAGACAACAGGTGTCGAGATTTCAGTGTGTGATGGATTACCTTTCCTCCGGTCGGGCCTTTACGCCGAAGGTCAAGCGCATTGCGCGTGCAATCCGGAGAGACCACCACACACTGAACAAAAGAGTACTGCTTATCCTTAAGCAGCACGAGGTGGATAGAGTGCGGGCACTTACAACGGCGAGGAAGAAGTTGGTCAAAAGGACCAAGGCCAGGAAGGAGAACTCCACCTTCTCCTTTCAGCCGTCCCGCCTCTTCCGACCCCCTCCACCTGTTGTCCAAACACCACCATCTGTCCCGGAGGTGGAACGTTTCTGGAAGGACATCTACGAGACTAGGAAGCCATTCAACGAAGGTACTCCAGCTATTGCCCACATTAAAGAGTTTTGTGACCGCCACCTAGACGATATGGATCGTCCCATCTCAGTCACGGAAAGTGATGTGAAGAAGGCCTTCTCTGGCAAGAAGAACTTCACTGCTCCAGGAATGGACGCAGTGAATAACTTCTGGTGGAAAAAGCTCTCTTCCACGCACAAACACCTGGCCAGAATCTTCACATCCTTCCTGTCAGGAACGGAGCCAATTCCGTCCTGGCTGACTGAGGGGCGAACGGTCCTAATACCGAAAAAGGGAGACTTGTCCGATCCGAAGAATTACCGCCCTATAACCTGTCTCAACACTGTATACAAGGCGTTCACTTCCATCTTGAACGACCTTATCCTCCGCCACGTCCAACCGGTATGGGAGGAAGTGTACGAGCAGAGGGGCTCCAAGAAAGGCATCGCGGGATGCAAGGACAACCTGCTCATTGATAGGTGCGTGAGCCAGGACGCTTGTCAATACAAGCGTAACCTGTCAATGGGCTGGGTGGACTACAAGAAGGCTTTTGATACCACCTCTCATGAGCTGATTATAGCCATGCTGAGGTACATGAAAGTCCACCCAGAGGTTGTGTCCTGCATCGAACGCCTGTTACCACTATGGAAGACGCGGTTCGCCATACCATCTGGCAAGAAGACCGTCTACACGGATTTGGTAACATACCACCGTGGCGTTTTTCAAGGCGATAGCCTCAGTCCCCTCCTGTTCTGTTTATCTCTCCTCCCACTGTCCGTTCAGTTGAGACGAGGTAGGGGATATATGTGCGGTGTCCCGTCAAAAAGGGAGCATAAGGTCACCCATCTTTTCTATATGGATGACCTGAAGCTTTATGCTTCAAGCGCGAAAGACCTGCGCCTGGCGTTGGACACCGTACGCAGATACAGTGAGGATATAGGGATGGAATTCGGATTGGACAAGTGCGCGACCATCCATCTGGCGAAAGGAAAGATTTCGGAAGACCAGGAAGACGTGCAGCTCGTTGACGGAAACGCTATTCGTCTTCTTGATGAAGACGAAGCGTATGAATATCTTGGCGTCCCCCAGCGCCGGTTGCAGGAGGTGAGAGCAGTGAAGGAAAGGCTTGCAGCGAAATACAGGCAGACTCTCAGGCGAATCTGGAGCTCTGACCTGTCAGGCAAGAACAAAGTTCTTGCGACCAACACCTTCGCGGTTCCAACACTGCTCTACACCTTCGGTTGCATCAAATGGAATGTCAACGAGCTGCAAAACCTCGACAGGGGAACGAGGAAAATGATGACCATATACCGCAGTCTTCATCCGAAGTCTTCCGTCGCCAGATTGTATCTCCCGAGAAGGCTAGGTGGTAGAGGGCTGATAAGCCTGGAGTGCCTTCATGACAGAGTAGTCCTGAATACGGCTTGCCGCGTGTTCCACAGCACGGACCCCCTTATGCTGCTCGTGAAGAAACACGAGAGTGTCGGCAAAGGGGCGTTCCTATTCCAGGCGGCGAAAAGGGCAGCAGATGGCCTCGGTTTGGACTTGGACCTTACTTCCAGCGGAGAAGCGTGCGAAAAATCAATCTTGTCGCTGGAGGCGGACGTGTTAAAGCTCGAAATAAAGAATGCGGAGCAAAAGATCCTGCTCCGCAAGCATACCGAGAAGCCCATGCATGGAAGTTTCTATCGAAACTTGGAAACGCATGGGCTATCGAAGGAGCTCACGTTCGCCTTCCTGCGCTCCGCAGGTCTGAAGTCCGAGACCGAGGGATTCGTGCTTGCGTGCCAGGATGGTGTCATCAACACCCTCGTGTACCGTCGCCTCATCTTTGGGGCAAACGTGACGGACACGAGATGCAGAGCGTGCCGAAGGCAGCCGGAGACATTAGGTCATCTACTCTCCGGCTGCAGCTTCTATGCGAAGAACGCATATATAAACCGGCACAACTCAGCTCTGCGGGTGTTGTATTACCATCTAAGACACCATTACGGCATAGACGCGAATCCGATGCTGCCTTACGTCCCTGGAGACATCGAGTCCGTCGTGGAGAACGATAAGTGTAAGATCTGGTGGAATTATTCCTTCTCCACCTCCAGGCAATTGGAGGCGACGAAGCCTGATATCGTTCTCCTCGACAATCTCTCTCATGCCATGTTCGTGATCGAGTTATCGGCACCGGCCGAAATGAACATGGCAGCGAAGGAGATTGAAAAAAGGACTAAATATCAAGATCTGCTGTGCGAACTCCGGCAAATGTACGCGGGCTACTCTGTAAAACTGGTAGTCCTCATCGTGGGCGTGCTTGGTGGTGTCAAGAGCTCACTGGTCGAAAATCTCAAGTGCATCCCAGCGTGCAGGGCGCGAGCGGATGCACTTGCAAGTGCAATGCAGAAGGCTGTCCTTCTCGGGTCTCTCCGCCTGCTTCGTGCGCATGACCCTAATGCCGGGTAGCCACCTATCCACCGGTGGCGGACGTGGCTACCCCTAGGCACGACCCCTCTCGAGTCCCCGGCAATTATGACGGCAACGAAACCTGATGCTAGCCGGAGACTCGGAGGTGGATGTTACAAAAGTAACAAATAAATAATAATAATAATAATAATACAGGGAATGAGATTTACGTAAGAATGATTTCAAATCAATATAACGCATCTATACACTATGCCCCATACACTATAACCTTTCTTGGTGTTCCGTCGACATTGAAACGAATCGACGATACCACGTTTTAAAGAAGTGATAAAATATTTTTATGTTCGAGACATATTTAGATACGAAAACGCAGGCAGGGAGCCTACAGTTTATCACATAGCTAGTCTAGTGGATAAAAAAGCGTCCCAAATATTAGGCGCGCCACTATTCCAATCTTTCCGGAACGTAGTGCGATTAAAATGATTTAACAGTACCAAAAGACATACTACGGCTTAAGACAAAGTACTAGAAAGTCTACAAAAGGTGTGAAATTGACAAAAAATCAATAGACTTTTTAAATAATCCCAGAAACTACGTGATATTTGTGCCGGTACGTGCAAAAGAATCAATGAGTGTAAATGTAAGAAGGGGGACAAAGTTCTCCCAAATGAAGTGGCTTTTTTGAGGGATCAAAGGACAAAACGAAACATGGTATCCAATGGATTGGATGCCTCGGAATCTCGACGACTGAACAAAAAACTCAAAATAGTATCTTTGGGGAGCGTGAAGTCAAAATCATTTATTTTTGAAGATGAAAAAAGTGAGCATTAAGAATTTTCTTCCTCGACGTCCCGAGAAATTTCAACTGACGAGGAATCAGCCGACTTGGACCTCAACGTCCCTCATACGATTAGGGATGAAAATCAACCAGGACCTTCCTCGGGGAAAATGCGTCTTCATTTTCCAACTGTGGCGGAGGTTAGTGCAAGAACCGGCATGTCCCCCAGAGCAGGAGCAATGATCGTAAGCGCAACATTAGCCGAACCAAAACTCAGCTCGGAAAAACATATCAAAGGTAGTGGACCGGAATTACTTACAAAGACAGAAAAAGAAGATGCTAAATGAAGGACTGTATTTTCACGGCAGAAAGGATGAAACAAACTGCAGAAAATAGGCAAGAGGAATTATTAATCTAAGGTTAGAGAGGTACATGTCTCGTTAGTTGAAGAGCCAGGCTCCCACTTTTTGGGGAGTGCCTCCCCCACAGTAGGATCTGCAATGAAACATCAAATCTGCAAGTCTTGATTTTTTTGCGAAAGAAAATATTGAACTTCCAAACTAAATAAAGAGTGATTGGATGCGACGGCACCAAAGTGAATACAGGTCAGAAAGGAGGCATCATCCGTTTACTGGAAGCACAGCTCCGACGTCCCTTACAGTGGTGTATTTGCCAATTACACTTGATTGAATTTACACTGCCGCATTGTGTAGAAAAATTAACGGGCTAATTAAGGGTCCAAATTTGTTTGCAGGACCTATTGGCTGCACCCTTTAAGAATGCAACACTCCTGGTATCATACGATTCAAGCCAATTCCAACAAAATTGTACCTTCTAATATAAGTATGACCAACGATAAAAGATGCATTCGTGATGGTGGGATTCCTCCACTTTTTCAAGTGGTGACCACTTGGAAAGGTGGAAGCTGCATATAGGATAGTGAGGAACCACTCCAAAGAACGGAGCTCAAGATGCAATGCCATAAGGGACAATTATGGAGAACTTTTGATTTAAAAAGGAAGATAAAGTGAAGAGATGGAAATAATATCTGGAAGAATTGTGCAACAGAAACAACCTCAGCATAAAAGTGATCGAAGAGGAAAGAATAGTCGAAGTGGATTTTAAGGGATCATCAATATTAAGATCGGAATTTGACGCAGCAGTAAGGGCCCTTCGAATGAATAAGGTTTTTGGAATTGATGATATTCCCGCAGAACTTATCAAAAACGCAGGAGAGAAGACATTTACCCATCTGTATTAAACTAATTGTGACATTTATCCAACAGGAGAAATACTCAGGGAGCCCGATAAAATATTATAATTTCTATTCCCAAAAAGAAGAGGGGAGAAAGCGAAAATTTTAGGACTATAAGCCTGACGACACATGCATCGAAGATATTGACAAGGATAATCTACAGTAGAATAAACGAAAAGCAGAGGGGTTCCTGGATGAGGATCAATTCGGATTCAGGAAAAGTAAGGGAACCAGAGCAGAGCCCTTAGGCTGCTCATAGAGAAGGGAATGGAGAAGAAAAAACCGACGTTCATTGCATTTGTGGATTTAGAGATGGTTTTGACAATGTGGATTGGAATTCAACGCTTGAAATTCTGAAAAGAATTGGAGTGTACTACAATGATCAAAGAATTAACCACAGTTTGTATCAAAACCAAGTTGCTGTGATTAAATCTGGACCCAGCCGTGAAGAAGCCAGAATAAGTGAAGGAGTGAGACAAGGTTGTTCACAGTCTCATGTAATTTTTAATGTTAACATCGAGAAAGTCATCAGTTAAGTCAAGGAGAAGTCTTCTGGAGTGAATATCCACGGAGAAAAAAATCAGCATGCTAAGATTCGCTGATGACATAGCACTCGTGGCAGAGACAGAAGCATCTGAATAAGACTAACAACCATGGAAAGGACAATGGCCAGATATCGTCTGAAGATCAATAAGAAGAAAACAAAGATATTGGTGTGCAGCAAGAAAAAAAGAGGCCAAAAATAACGTTAAACTACGAGAAGTAAAAAAAATGGAAAAGGTGAAAGAGTTCTGTTACCTGGAAAGCAGAGTAACCAACGATGGAAGAAGCAAGAAAGAAGGAGTCAGCAGAATAGCCCACACAAAGAGGGCATTCTATCAAAAGAAGAATCTACTTACCGCTGGAAATAAAAGTATAGAAGTAAGGAAACAATTCATCGGAACGTACATCTAGAGCGTGCTTCCTTATGGCATTGAGGCATGGGACAATAACAGCATCGGAAAAGAAAAGTGTGGAAGCATTCGAAATGTGGTGCTACAGAAGAATGAAGAAGATTAAATGGATCACCGAGTAAGTTCTTGGAAGAAGAAAAGTTGTTAAGGAGAAGCCATGGATCAAGGAAGAAGGCTTAGTGCTGATTGAAGAAAGAAGAAAGTACAAGAATGCGAAAACCGAAGGAGGACAGTTTTGCTACAAAAGAATAATGAACTAAGTACGTCGCGAAGGCAGGGGGTAAGAGAAATGTGGATGAACAATCTGAGCGAACATTTACAGAACAACCTTACCCTTAGAAAAGTGGAAGCGGCCTATAGTATAGTGAGGAACCACATCAAGGAACGGAGCGCAAGATGCAATGCTATAAGAGGTTAGAATGGAGAACGTTTGATTGAAAATGAAGACCAAGTGAAGAGATGGAAAGAATATCAGGAAGAGTTGCCCAACAGAAACAATCACAGCACGAAAGTGTTTGAAGAGAAAAGCGAAGTCGAAAAGCATTAATATAGAGATCGGAATTTGACGCAGCAGTAAGGGCCCTTCGAATGAATAAGGCTCCTGGAATTGATGATATACCCGCAGAACTAAGGAGAAATGCGGGAGAGAGGACATTGGCCCATTTTTACAAGGTCACCTGAGACATGTACCAACAGGAAAAAAAGAAAGAAGAAAGCGGAGAAATGCGGAAATTTGAAGACTAAGCCTGACGGCTCATGCATCGAAGATATTGACTATGATCACATACAGAAGAATAGAACGAAAAGCAGAGGATTCCCTAGAAGAAGATCAATTTGGATTCAGGAAAAGTAAGTGTACAAGAGAACCAATATTGGCCCTTTGGCTGCTCATAGAGAAGAGAATGGAGAAGAAAAAACCGACGCTCATTGCATTTTTGGATTTAGGGAAAGCTTTTGACAACGTAGATTGGACTTTAATGCTAGAAATTCTGAAAGAAATTGGAGTGTCTTACAATGACCAAAGAATTGTCCACAGTTTGTACAAAAAAGCAAGTAGTTGTGATAAAATTTGGACCCAGCTGTGAAGAAGCAAGAATAAGGAAATAGTGAGATAAGGCTCTGCACTGTCTCCAGTATTTTTAATGTTTACATGGACGGAGCCATCAATGAAGTCAAGGAGAAGTGTTCTGGAGTGAACATCCACGGAGAAACTATCAGCAAGCTACGATTCGCTGATGATATAGCTCTCGTAGCAGAGATAGAGAAGGAGCAGAATAAGATGCTAACAACCATGGAAAGGACATTGGCCATACATAAGCTGAAGATCAAGAAGAAAACGAAGATATTGGTGTGCAGCAAAAGAAAAGAGGCCAAAATCAACGTGAAACTAGAAAAACAGAAACTGGAAGAAGTGAAAGAGTTATTTACCTAGGAAGCAGAGTAACCAATGTTGGACGAAGCAAGAAAGAACTAGTGAGTAGAATAGGCGAGGCAAAGAAGGCATTCTATCAAAAGAAGAATCTATTTACAGCTGAAAATACAAACTTGGAAATAAGGAAGCAAATCATCAAAACGTCTATCTGGAGCATGTTTCTTCACGTCAGTGGGGCATGAACGATGACAGCAGTGGAGAAGACAAGGGTGGAGGCATTCGAAATATGGTGCTATCGAAGAATGATGAAGATAAAAGGGATCGAGCGAGTGACAAATGAAGAAGTCCTATGTAGAGTAGAACAACAGAGAAGTCTACTTAAAACTATAAGAAGAAGACGGGACAACATAATCGTCCATATCGTAAGACACGATGGCCTGATGAAGACAATCGTCGACGGATACCTAAGTGAACGGGAAAATTGGAAAAGGCAGGCCTCGTTGAATTACATAGAACAGGCCGTAAAAGACGTGAATGAGAGGAACTACGTTAATAAGAAGAGGTTGGCCGACAGAAGAATCGAGTGGAGGACTGCGTCAAACCAATCCTAGGATTGTTGACACTTATTGATGATGGAGACCGAGTAAGTAACGAGGAAGTCCTAAGATGAGTGGGAGAAAAGAGAAGTCTTCTGAATACCCAAAGAAGAAGACGGAACAACTTAATCGGCCACATCATGAGACATGATGGCCTGATGAAGACAATCGTCGAGGTACAAGTGGACGGGAAGAATGGCAAAGGAAGGCCTCGTGCAAGATACATGGAACAAACATGAAGGATGTGAAAGAGAAGAAATACGTAAATATGAAGAGATTAGCCAATCGAAGAACTCGGTGGAGAGCTGCGTCAAACTAACCTGAGGATTGTTAATAATGATGTTGACACGGATTAAAGAAAGGAACTAGAGATGATGTGTTGCGACTTTATAGAAAAGAAATAAGAGCATTTACCTAATTTACAAAAGAAACATTAATTGGAAGAACTTAAGCTCCTGTGTAATGCACGTATTATAGAATGGCACGAAGTGAAAATAAAATTAATAACTTGCTGGATGATAGTCCCAAAAATACCCTTAAGAGTTGATGGCAAAATTAAAACCAGGGATTCTTTGAACTGGTTCGATGTTTTCATTGGTAAGAGTTATGGTCAGAAGACCTTGTGAAGAATTCCCAATTCACTCGAAAGATGTGATGTAGATACTAATGCAAATAACTATGGAATAGAAGTATTTGTTTAGAGAGGATTTTAGGTAGGATAACCAGGTTAAGGTAAATGAAATTAATGTAAATGGGTGCCCGTTGATAGAAATAGAAACACGAGACATGCATCTGAATGAAAACTTACGTACAGCTTAAAGGACGAAAGCAGTGAAAGTTGGACTCAGAAGCGGTATGCGATAGGAGTAAGGCAAAGTTTCACCAGAAAGAATTAGCGAGGAAGTATTGTTGGAGCAGGACGCTGGAAACAAGATTGCGGAAAGTGTATAAGGCCTGATTGATTTTCTTATGACCGGGTGTTGACAACTCAGTCCAGACTCGGAAATAGTTAACAAATTCAAAGATAACGTACTAGCCGTGATAACTTTAGCGGCGTCATCCGCTGAAATTGCACAATAGATAATATTCCACAGAGAAAAAATCATTCGCATTGACCGGAACTCGAACCAGGACCCGCTGATTCCGGCCAGGTGCTCTACCAGTTGACCTAACAAGGCTTGAGCTACCAAGGCAAGGTTCGAGTCCCGGTCAAGGCGAATGATTTTTTCTCTGTAGAATATTTGCTATCGGCAATAGTTGTTCATCTCAACCGGAGATCAATGTCAGAAGCATGAGGAGATCAACAACTTAAATAAGCCTATAAATCATTAAAAGGTAAGTTTTGGAAAATATTAACAGTGGGATATTATTTAAAGCAGATGGATTGATTTCACCTATCTGTGTAGAATTTGGAATGGCATTGGGTTGAAAAAGACATTTTAATGAGAATGAGAATAATGTGCTATTACTCCAGTGGTACCTAGCTGAAGGAGTACGTGGGGAAAATGATCGATTATTTAAGAATAAAGGATTTCTTCGAGGTAGAAGAGTTTTTGTTCCTTAAAAAGATTCAGGTAAGGAGTGGAACACAGCAATGTAGGGAGGACGGGATCTTGAAATAACCCATTGCTTTGTTTGTGTATACCAGCAATGCCATTGTAGGGCAGTCTAATCAATATAGTCGTAAGTAGAAGAAAAAGGGAGTTGAAAGTTCACTGGAGGGAAACACGGCACGTAAGAAATATTTAACCTACCAGCGAAATATACATATACATATCAAGGAGGCGGAGGAGAAATAAGGGACAGAATAAGGGGTGCGCCTTCTGGCAAAAACATTGTCAATAAAATTTAGCAAAAGAGGAAAACCGCTGGATAAAGTATTAGTGTGCGTGAGAAACATGGGAAGAACAATACGAGAATATCAACGTCAAAGGAAATAAACTTATGTAACTTGAGCAGTTTCTTAATGAACTGATTTACGTTTATTAATCGAAAATATTAGTGAAGACTTCGGAAAGAAAAAAATTACATTCACCAAAAGAAGAATTACAAAAAGAGTAAATCAGCGCTATTCCAATAAAAGAAAACGAAAAAATTAAACAAATATAGCGGAAGCAAATGCATGTGTGTTTTGGCAGTTATGTTTCGGGGAATGTGTAGTTCACTGCCATGTAAAACCAGCCGTGGAAGAAGAAGGAAAGCGTATGCCGTAAGAAGAGTGGGTTGTAGACAATAGATGTTATTGGGTAGGGAGAAAGGAATTTAGGAGGGAAATTTGAACAAGACTGAAGTAGAAGAATAAAATACAAGACTTACGGGAGCCTGAAAGAGAGTGAAGAATAATGGGCAATTGGGGAAAGGGGAAACATAATTTTGACATCAGGTTGCAACAAGGAAGAAGTGAAGACTAAAAGTGAGAGAATGTAGGACATACGCCATACATGGAAGAATGACGTTCAACCAAGTGCTTTAACCAATCTGTTATTGAAAGAATACTGGCATGGAGTTCCCTGCCAATGGACCCTAACCTTGTCGTGGGGATAATTTGAGGTATCCCATGACCCCTAGGTGAGGGTTAGGAGCTGATATAAAAATTTCTCCGCGTAGGGACATTGACGACAAATGTTGAATGTTAGGTGAGAGACGCCTGTTCCTCTGCTCATGTACTGTAACAGAAATAATATAAAAAGGCTTTGGTACGGAAGGTATTTGTGGGGCTAGATGAACGTAATACGAAAGCGGAGACTACCGGATAATTTTTAACGGCGGGGACAAAAGTCAACGAAGGGTAGCAATTGTAATGACCAACATATAGACAAAAGGAAAGTGAATGCATGGGAATTACGTGATTGGTTCCTAAGGGCCATATTCAGAACCTCAAACAGAGTCTCACTTCTGCTGTCATAAAGTTTCACAAAGTCAAAGTCTCTTTTACTATTTCAAAATAGTATAGAGAATTACCGCGATATGTTTTTAAGCAGCGCTTAGACACTTCTCAGCTTCACGATGATAAGCAATACCATCCCTTTAGGTACCTATATCTGTGCACCAATTCAACTCGCAGTAAAGATTTTATTAAGTAAACAGTAGAAGCAAGATTAGTTGTGATTCTGAGTATGACCTTAAATGTGGAGTTTAAAGTAGTTCCAACTACTTCAGCTTTTATTCAAGTATAAATATCTATTTCTAAAACCCACGCGGAAGATTCGGTAGATGACGTGTACAATCATCACGGAGTAATAACTGTTTTCTCGCTGGAGTGTTATACATTATTTGTTAATGGTTGACTGGAACACGGTGGTTGATGAAAACAGATTGAGGTGAAAGTGAGTTAGCATGATAATGAGATCGGAAGAAGAAATAAACGCGGTGAGAATTCAGTCGAATGCAGCAAAAGAAACGGTCTTGTAGTAGCGAGGCTGGAGTTAAAACACCAACAGACTTTTATACATTAGAAAATGCCGTTCTCCGTGTGATAATAGTTAGGCTATGTTCTAAAAATTGTTTTAGAACCAAACGCGTCAATTTACACAGAGTTTACCGATATACATAGGTATGTCTCCTACCTACCTTCTCCTACCACAACTTGAAAGGGATGCAGCTCCGTTTAAGATGAAAAGAGCTACTGTTATTTGTAGTAATCTAAGATTAAGTGTAGATTTGGATGAACGAGACATTGACTAAATAAGTTGAAGCATTCACATGCATAAGGATCATTGCGTATTTCATATATGTTCTTATTTAGTTCCGTATACTTATCTCTTATCTTTTCACCAAAACTGCCTGCCCCTCTATTCTATCTATTCCTCTTACTTAACATTCTCCCCTCTACCACATCCTTCAAATCCCACTTTTTATCTTAATACGCATCCCATTCACTGACTGATTTCCCGTATTTGCTGAAATCAACTCCCTATCTTCCCTCCCAGCACTTCCTCTTCTGAACTCCTTTCCACCCACCTTCTCTTCTCCGTATTTCTTTCACTCCCACGTACCAAAATACGTCAGTATGGCCAAGAAACGCCGATAGGATTATAAAGAAAAACTCACTGATGTTAGCCGACGTAAAACCCTGGGCAGGAAAACATGTTAGATTCGATAAATATGTAGTGAAAAGAGCTAGAAACGGGGATGAAAGAAGTGATGTAAAAAGCGATAGGATCGGTATGACTTGAGATGATTAGAATATATTTTCTCGGGTAATAATAAAAAATTGAAGGTAATAATGAAAGGTAATAGTAGTATAAGGACACATAAATAGCTCAGCAGTGCATGAAGGCAAAAAGGGCTGAAAGAATGGACGATATTCTCGGCTGAACAACTGGCGATACAAGAAGAAAATATTTTTCGTACGGCCTAAGAGGATGAAGTCTGACTCAGGGACTTCATAACACAGTTTTATCTCCGTCTCAGAAAATAGAAAAGCCTTATTAAAAGATTATAGTATGATGAACTTAATTTGTCGCCCGGAAAAAGTAAAAAAAACTCGCCGTATTATATGCAGTAGGTCGGATATTAGTAAGAATGGCTTCTAAGGTGAAGATCACTTTGAATATGGGAAGCGAAGGGAAACCCTGAATGATACTGAGTTATAGGAGAATATTATGCATAAAAAATTACAATGCGGATGTTTCTATTAATTTTGTTGGCTTCAACAAGGCGTTTGACCAAATAAATTGGGGAAAGTTCCATATGCTCTAAAGCTCAGTAGTTCTTCAGGAAGCAGAAAATACTCATTCACAAAGTATTTCAAGGACCCAAAACACAGGCTTTGAGAGCTGATGGAGATTTCAAATGCGCAGCAGTATGTGCTGTAGTGATGCAGTGTTACGCGCTGTCACCCACATTTCCTGACACATATAGGTGTATTATTATTAGCTGTATTATGTCCCAGAATTGATGCGGGTAGCGTAAGAACGGCTGCTTACATGAGTGAAGATAGGGAAGAGTGGACTAAGTTTGAAAGTCTGTCAGAATTGCCCAAGACCATTTTAGCTAAATGCTCGTAGCCCAGTAATAATTTAAGAAATCAAAGAGAAGGCTTTCGAATTAAATAATTAAATATCCATTGGAAAAAAATAAACATGCATAGTTTCGCTAACGACATGGCAGTTTTGGTAGAGACAAAGGGTTTTATTGTAGTGGATTAGGATTGGTCAACTATCACCCAAAAATAAGTAAAAAACTTAGATAATAGCAGGGAGTGTGTAAAATATGCAGTGAATACATAGGTATTCACTGCATAATATAGGTTATTTAAAATGACTTAGGTTTGATTACAGATCCAGATAGTGTGAGGGTATTGAAATCAATATAGAAGGATTAGGTTGTAATTATTTCAGACCATAGGTTAAAATACCGATTAAAACTCCTGCAGGAGTGTAAGACTTACAGATTCTCAGAATATGTGACGAAATTATTGAAAGTCCAATCATACTTTTGGCAGGGTGGATTATGAAGATGTTTTGTAATGAGATGTATCACAGAGAGTTTCAAATTTTCGTTTTTTTTGCACATATTTAGGGTCAGTAACTGATTATAGTTAAGGCACATATGGAAATCAAAATAGGTGTACAAATTTTTGTTGGTGCAAAATAGATTAAGATGGTAGAAATTTTTTGAAATATACATTTTTGACATAAGATATGTGTTTGTGTTGTGATTATATAAAGGTAATAATGTCTTGTGTGCTGGAGTGACTGACTAATCGAGTAGGTTCTATTTCATTGCTTTACATGTACTATGAATTTAGTGTCATTTGTAGCTAACATTTAATTTGTGAGGAAAATGTTGATCCGATATTTTCCTTGGCGGTGGCATTGTGCCTCTCAGTTACATGTAAGGACTAAATTCATGGAGAAGTTTAGTACACGTTTGGTGATAGTTCAGCTGCTGCCACACACCTTTGTGGTGGAGATGAAAGTAAGATAGATGTTGTTAGTGTCTAGGGATAGATGAATACTGTAGATGAATAATATACTGTTGGCAAAATGCGTTCTTTTTCATTGTCAATTGTTCAAGTCATTGTGTACACTTTCTTTGATATTTCAATAAATACATCTAACTGTTAATTTACTCATTTTGTACTGTTCTTTGCAGTTTTTTTGGAATAATATATCGGTTTGCAAAATGCGTTCTTTCTCATTGTTAATTGTTTAAGTCTTTGGCGTTTCCCAGTTTATATTAGCGTGTATGAGGTTTTACTAAGGTTTAAGTTACTCTATCTCCCGATTGTCACTACCGTTTTTCATTTCCTATAGCAGTTGTGAGAGTGCGTGTCTCCGTTCCGTGCCTTGGTTAACACTTCTTTAACTTACGATCTAAAGTAGCCCGCGTAGCATATTCTCGTTGCCTTTTTATTAGAGCTATGACACAGAGGTTTTTTGTATTAGTACGATGCCGGAATGTTAGGCTTTCGAGCTGTGTCTTTTTTTACGTAACATTTAGTGTGTTTCAACTGTATTTTACAAGAACATAGCACCAGGGCTTTTTCAATATTTTTAATTCTATTCTGCAGTCCTTAATTACTTGTTTTCGAACGAAAATGCTCCTCTCGCAACGTATTTGCGACGGGCTTATACTCACGTTTGTCGGGCGCTTCGCGATGCCAGCGCCACTTTGGGGGAACCTATTTTACGCGACTGGGCTGGTATCAATGGCTTCGCGGGACTCGGGAATCCTATTAATATAGTATCCCTGGATAATAGGACGCTGCAGAAGCAGAGGCCAACACCAAAATTTAACTCCGAAAGTAAATGATAGAAGAGATATTGCTACCTAGAAAGCCAAGTAACCTGTGGAAAGACGAAGTTAGAAGAAAAAGTAGTCTAAATAGCTCAGGTGAAGAGGGCGATATACCAAATGAAGAATCTAATTACAGCTGAAAATCTAAGCGTGGATGTAAAGAAACAATTCCTCACAACATAACATCTGGAGCATGTTTCTTAATGGCAGTGAGGTGTGGACCGTAGGGCGGATTGGAAAAATCGATTGTCGCGGGGAAACGTACCCCTCAGGAAAAAGTTATAAATGTTACTCAAAATGAGGCCAGAAAAATTTGGGACCTCTAGGTCAATCCTCGCGCCGTGGCCATTCATGGGGAGGGTGGCTAAAAATGGAAAAAGTCATGTTTTTACAGCGTTCCCAATGTATTTCGCCGAGCTGTCGTTCCTAAGAACAAGAAAACCGCGCATTTGGACGTATCTAAAGCCGTTAATCCACAAATTGTCTATTTTGAGTGCGCGGCTGCGAGTAATTATGCAACGCCCACGCAGAGCGCGGTGCAACGGTCAGCAGACCGCTCGTCCCTCCTGCCCGCCTGTAGCCATCGCAGCAAAACTCATAATGCATGCGTCTTCTGTCGTTGGTCTAACTAATATTAGATAATAAAACAATTTCCAGGGAATTAGATTTACGGAACAATGTTTCAAATTAATATAACGCGTCTATACAGTATAACATTTTATGGTGCTTCGTCGACAAACGAATCGACGATATCAATTATTGAAGAAGTGATAAAATATTTTTTTTCTGTTCGAGGCATCTTGAAATCCGAAGACATAGGCAGGGAGGCGTAGGCTTCAAATACCTAGTCTAGTGGGGAAAAAGCGTCCGAACTAGTAGACGCGCCTCTATTGAAATCTTTCCGGAACGTAGTGTGATTAAAATGATTACACGATGCCATAAGACGTACTACGGCTCAAGACAAATATATAGAAAGTCTACAAAATGTGTCAAATTGAGAAAAAATTAATACATTTTTAAATAATCTCAGAAACTTAGTGATAATTGTGCGGGTATGTGCAAAAATATTCAAGGAAAGTAATTGTAAGAAGGGGGACAAAGTTCTCCCAATAGAAGTGGCATGTATGGTGGATCAATGGACAAAACGAAAATTGGTATCCGATTGATTAGATGCCTCGGAATCTCGACGACTGAACAAAGAACTCAGAATAGGATCTTTGGGGAGCGTGAAGTCAAAGTCATTCATTCTTGAAGAGGAAGGAATTCTCATCAGCATCAAGAGTTTTCATCCTCGACGTCCCGAGAAAATTCAACTGACGAGAAATCAGCCGACTTGGACCTCAACGTCCCTCAGACGATTAGGGATGATAATCTAACTGGACCTTCCTCGGGGAAAATGCGTCTTCATTATCCAACTGTTGCGGAGGTCAATGCTAGAACCGGCATGTCCCTCAGAGCAGCAGAAATGATCATGTGCGCAACTTTAGCCTACCCAAAACTCATAGCTCCGGAAGACATATCAAAGGTAGTGGACCGGAATTAATTACGAACCCAGAAAAAGAAGATGCTACATTCAGTAAAACTACAGATATAAAAATCAAAAAGTGCAAATGAAGGGCTGTATTTTGACGGCAGAAAGGATGAAACCAAATGCAGAAAATAGGCAAGAGAATTGTTAATCTAAGGTTAGAGAGGAACATGTCGTGTTACTTGAAGAGCCAGGCTCCCACTTTTTTGGGTTTAGCTCCCCCACAGTAGGATCTGCAATGAAACATCAAATCTGCAATTCTTGTTTTTTTTCCAGAGAAAATGTTGAACTTTCACACTAAAGAGAGATTGGATGCGACGGCACCAAAGTGAATACAGGTCAGAAAGGAGGCATCATCCGTTTACTGGAAGCACGGCTCCGACGTCCCTTACAGTGGTCTATTTGACAATTACACTTGATTGAATTTACACTGCCGCATTGTGTAGAAAAATTAACGGGCTAATTAAGGGTCCAAATTTGTTTGCAGGACCTATTGGCTCCGCCCTTTAAGATGGCCACACTCATGGTATCATACGATTCGAGCCAATTCCAACAAAATTGTCCCTTTTAATGTAAGTTAGACCAACAATAAAAGACGCATTCATGATGGTGTATTCTTCCACCATCATGATTGGTCACCACTAGGAAAGGTGGAAGCTGCCTATAGGATAGTGAGGAAACACTTCAAAGAACGGAGGGTAAGATGCAATACCGCAAGGGACAATAATGAATAACTTTTGATTAAAAAATAAGATATAGTAAAGAGATGGAAAGAATATCTGGAAGAGTGGTCCAACAGAAAGAATATCTGGAAGAGTGGTCCAACAGAAAGAATATCTGGAAGAGTGGTCCAACAGAAATAATCTCAGCACAAAAGTGATCGAAGAGGAAAGAATAGTCGAAGTGGATGTTAAGGGATCATCAATATTAAGATAGGAATTTGACGCAGCAGTAAGTGCCCTTCGAATGATTAAGGATTCTGGAATTGAGGATATTCCTGCATAAGTAATTAAAAATGTAGGAGAGAAGACATTTACCCATCTGTATTAAACTATTTGTAACATTTACTCAACAGGAGAAATACTCAGGGACTTCGAGAAAAACATTAAAATTCCTATTCCCAAAAAGAAGAGGGCGGTAAAATGAGAAAATTTTAGGGCTATAAGCCTGACGACACATGCATCGACAACATTGACAAGGATCATCTACAGAAGAATAGAACGAAAAGCAGAGGAGTTAATGGATGAAGATCAATCCGGATTCAGGAAAAGTAAGGGAACCAGAGAAGAGATACTGGCCCTTAGGATGCTTATAGAGAAGAGAATAGAGAAGAAAAAACAGACGTTCATTGATTTGTGGATTTAGAGAAGGGTTTGACAATGTGGATTGGAATTCAATGCTTGCAATTCTGAAAGGAATTGGAGTGTATGACAATGACCGAATAATTATCCACAGTTATAATATATGAACCAAGATGCTGTGATTAAATCTGGACCCAGCTGTTAAGAAGCAAGAATAAGGAAAGGAGTGAGATAAGGCCGTGCATTGACTCGCGTAATTTTTAATGTTTACACCGAGAGAACCATCAATAAAATCAAGGAGAAGTGTTCTAGAGTGAACATCCACGCAGAAACAATCAGTATGCTATGATTCGCTGATGATATAGCAGAGACAGATAAGGAGCTGAATAAGATGGTAACAACCATGGAAAGGACAATGGTCACATATCAGCTGACGATAAAGTAGAAGAAAACGAAGATATTGGTGTGCAGCAAAAGGAAGGAGGCCAAAACCAGCCAAAAAACAGAAACTGGAAGAGGTGAAAGAGTTCTCTTACCTAGGAAGCAGAGTAACCAATGATGGACGAAGCAAGAAAGAAATAGTGAGTAGAATAGCCCAGGCAAAGAGGGTATTCTATCAAAAGAAGAATCTACTTACAGCTGGAAATACAAACTTGGAAGTAAGGAAGTAATTCATCAAAACGTATATCTTGAGCATATTTCTTTACGGCAGTGAGCCATGAACGATGACAGCAGTGGAGAAGACAAGGGTGGAGGCATTCGAAATATGGTGCAATCGAAGAATGATGAAGATAAAATGGATCGACCGAGTGACAAATTAAGAAGTCCTATGTAGAGTAGAACAACAGAGAAGTCTGCTCAAAGCTATAAGAAGAAGAGGGGACAACTTAATCGGCCATATCTTAAGACACGATGGCCTGATGAAGACAATCGTCGACGGATAAGTGAACGGGAAAATTGGAAAAGGCAGGCCTCGTTTAGTTACATAGAACAGGTCTTAAACGACGTGAATGAGAGGAACTACGTTAATAAGAAGAGGTTGGCCGACAGAAGAATCTAGTGGAGGACTGCGTCAAAGCAATCCTAGGATTGTTGACTCTTGATGATGATGACCGAGTAAGCAACGAGGAAGTCCTAAGAAGAGTGGGAGAAAAGAGAAGTCTTCTGAATACCCTAAAAAGAAGACGGAACAACTTAATCGGCCACATCATAAGACATGATGTGTGTTGAGGACAATCGTCGAGGGACAAGTGGACGGGAAGAATGGCAAATGAAGGCCTCGTGCAAGATACATGGAACAAGTGATGAAGATGTGAAAGAGAAGAAATACGTAAACATGAAGAGATAGCCGATCGAAGAACTCGGCGGAGAGCTGCGTCAAACCAATCTGAGGATTGACGACCAATGATGCTGAAACAGGGAATACAGGAGATTCCTAAGGAATGTGTTTTTCGACATTATAGAAAAGAAATAAGAGCATTTAACCTAATTTACAAAAGAAACATGTATTGGAATAACTTAAGCCCCTGTATAATGGACGTATTATAGAATGGCACGAAGTGAAATTCAAACAATAACTGGCTGGATGATATTCCCAAAAAATACCCTTAAGAGTTGATGGCAAAATTAAAACGAGGATTTTTTGAACTTGTTCGATGTTTTCATTGGTAAGAGTTATGGTCAGAATACCTTGTGAAGAAATTCCAATTCACTCGAAAGATGAGATATAGATACTAATACAAATAAATATGGAATTAAAGTATTTGTTTTGAGAGGATTTAAGGCAGAATAACCTGGATAAAATCAATGAAAATGTCTGTCTGTTGGTATAAATAGAAACACGATACAGGCATCTGAATGAAAATTTACGTACAGCTTAAAGGACGGAAGCAGTAAAAGTGGACTCAGGAGTGGTATGCGATAGGAGTAAAGCAAAGTTTCCCCATGTGGCCAGATATTCAGTCCATTTGAGAAACAATTAGCGAGAAAGGATTGTTGGAGCAGGACATAGGAAATAAGTTTGCGGAAAGCTTATAAGGCCTGATTGATTTGCTGATGACCCGGCGTTGACAACTCAGTCCAGGCTCGGCATAGTTGTTCATCTCATCTGGAGATCAATGCGAGAACCATGCGGAGATCAACAACATAAAATAAGCCTATAAATCATCAAAATGTAAGTTTTGGAAAATATTAACTGTGGGGACATTATTTAAAACGGATTGATTTCACGTACCTGTGAAGAAGAATTTGGAATGGCATTGGGATTGAAAAACACATTTTAATGAGAATGAGAACAAAGTGCTTATTACTCAAAAGGTATATGTAGGGGTCTATGGGGAATATGATCGATTATTTGAGAATAAAAGATTTCTTCGAGGTAGAAAAGCTTTTGTTCATTTAAGTGATTGAGGTAAAGAGCGGAACACAACAAAGTAGAGAGGATGGGGTCTTGAAATGACCCATTGGCTTGTTTGAGCATTCATGCAATACTATTGTAGGGTAGTCCAACCAAAATCGTCTTAAGTAGGAGAAAAAGGGAGTTGAGAGTTCACTGGAGGGAGAGACGGCGCGTAGAAATATTATCCCTTTTTAACTTATCAGCGAAATATACATATCAAGGAGGCGGGGAAGAAATAAGGGATAATATAAGGGTAATAAAGCATTGTCAATCAAATTTGCTGCTGAATGAATGACCTCTGGCCATTTGTCCAAAGAGGAGAACTGCTGGATAAAGTATTAGTGTGAGTGAGCCATATGGGACGAACATTACGAGAACATCAACGTCAAAGGAAATTAACTTATGTAGCTTGAGCAGTTTCTTAATGAACTGATTTACGTTTCTTAATCGAAAAGATTAGTGAAGACTTCGGAAAGAAAATAATTACATTCACCAAAAGAAGAATTAAAAAAGAAGTAAATCTAAGAAAAAGATGCGAAATTATGAAACAAATATAGGGGAAGCAAATACATGTGTGTTTTGGCAGTTATGTTTCGAGGAATGTGTAGTTCACTGCCATTTTAAAAGAGGCGTGGAAGAAGAAGGAATGCGTATGCCGTAAGAAGAGTGGGTTGTAGACAATAGATGTCATTGGGTAGTGAGGAAGGAATTTAGGAGGAGGGAAATTTGAACAAGACTGAAAGAGAAGAATAAAATACAAGAGTTACGGGAGCCTGAAAGAGCGTGAAGAAAAATGGACAATTTGGGAAAAGGGGAAACAATGTTGACATCAGGTTGCAACAAGGAAGTGGTGAAGACTAAAATTGAGAGAATGTAGAACATACGCCATACATGGAAGAATGAGGTTCAACCAAGTGTTTTAACCAATCTGTTATTGAAAGAATACTGGCATGGGGTTCCCTGCCCATGGACTATACCCTTGTCATGGAGATAATTTGAAAGATCGCATGACCCCTAGGTGAGGGTCAGGAGCTGTTATAATAATTTCTCCGAGTAGGGACATCGACGACATATATTGAATGTTAGGTTAGAGACGCCTGTTGCTCTGACCATGCACTGTACCAGAGATGATATAAAGAAGGCTTGTGTAAGGAAGGTATTTTTGGGGCTAGATGAGCATATTACGAAAGAGGAGAAAACCGGATATTTTTAACGGAGGGGACCAAGGTCAAGGAGGATGAGCAATGTAATGGACAAGATATTTGACAAAAGGAAAGTGAATACATGGGAATTGCGTGATCGGTCCCTAAGGGCCATAATCAGAACATTTAGGACAGTCTCACTTCTGTCATAAAGTTTCTATTACTATGACAAAATGGTATGGAGAATTACCACGATATGGTTTGAAGCAGCGCTTAGACACTTATCAGCTTCACGATGATAAGCAATTCCACCCCTGTAGGTATATCTGTGTACCAATTCAACTCACAGTAGAAGTTTTATGAAGTAAAGAGAAGAAGCAATACAAGTTATGATTCTGAATATGACCCTAAATGTGGAGCCTAAAGTAGTTCCAACGAGTTCACTTTCATTCGAGTATAAATTTCTATTTCCAAAAGCCACTCGGAAGATGCGGTAGTTGACGTGCACAATCATCACGGAGGAATAATGTATAACACTAAAGCGAGAAAACATTTGTTTGTTAATGGATGACTGGAACACGGTGGTTGATGAAAATAGAATGAGGTGAAAGTGAGGTAGGATGATAATGCTATCGGAAGAAGAAATAAACGCAGTGAGAAATCAGTCGAATGCAGCAGAAGAAACGGTCTTGTATTGCGAGGCTGGAGTTGAAACACCGACAGAGTTTTTTACATTCGAAAAATGCCGAGTGACCCCATGTGATAATAGTTAGGCTATGTTTTAAATATTGTTTTAGAACCAGTTTCGTCAACTCACACAGATTTTACCGTTATACATATACCTCCTACCTATCGTCTCCTAACACAACTTGAAAGGGATGCTGCTAGCTTTTAGATGAAAGGAGCAACTGTTATTAGTAGTAATCTAAGATTAAGTGCAATTTGGATGAACGATACATTTACTAAATAATTTGAAGCAATCTCATGCATGAGGATCATTGCATCTTTCAAAAATGTTCTCATTTATTTCCGTATGCTTATCTATTATCTTTTCCCCAAAACTTCCTGCCCTTCTATTCTCTCTTTTATTCTTACCTAATATTCTCCCCTTCCTCTTCAAAACTGCTTTCCACTACCTTCTCTTCTCCGTATTTCTTTCACTCCCACGTACCAAAATACGTCAGTATGGCCAAGAAACGCCGATAGGATTATAAAGAAAAACTCACTGATGTTAGCCTACGTAAATCCCTGGGCAGGAATACATGTTAGATTCGATAAATATGTAGTGAAAAGAGCTAGAAACGGGGATGAAGGAAGCGTTTTATAAAGCGACAGGATCGGTATGACCTGAGATGATTAGAATACCGCGTTTCTCTGAAGAAATTATTTGAAAGTTAGAGGGAGGAGAGAGCTACGGAAAAAAAATGTCCGAAAAAGTTAAACAAACCCGAGATAAGAAACTGAAAGGGCAACAGAGAATGGCGGAGAAGAAAGTGCGTCGAAATTGAAACAATCGCCAAATAGAGAATTTGGTACCACTGTGCGCCAAAGGGAACATTTTCTCAGGTTGTAATAATAAATGGAAAGTGATTATGAAAGGCATAAGAAGTTCTAGTGGAAACGGAAAATACATAAAATAGGGTGGATGGAAAAAATACGCGAGGCACTTTACGATAGAGATGATGTCTTCTGGATAGAGGTGGGTAAGTGAATGTTACGATTTGACGGATTCTCTTTGAACGAAATAGTACTATAGTGAGATAGAGATAAATAGCTGAGCAGTACATTGAGGAAAAATGTGCTGAAGGAATGGACGATATTCTAGGCTGAACCACTGAAGAAACAAGAGGAAAATATTTTTCGTATGGCCTAAGAGGAAGGAGTCTGACGCAAGGACTTCATAACACAATTTTATTTCAGTCTCAGAAAATAGGATAGCCTTATTAAAAGGTTATAGTATGATGAACTGAATTTGTCGCCAGGAAAAAGTAACCGTCTCGCCGTATTGAATACAGTAGGTCGGAGAATAGTAAGAATGGCTTCTTAGGTGAAGATCACTTTGAATATGGGAGGCGAAGGGAAACGCTGAAAGATACTGAGTTATAAGAGAATATTATGTATAAAAAATATAAAGTACAATCCAGATGTTTTTACTTGTTTTGTGGACTACAACATGGCATTAGACGAAGTAAATTGGGGAAGTTATATATGCTCTAAATCTCAGAGTCGTTCGTCAGGAAGCAGAAAAGACTCATTCAAAAAGGATTTCGAGGACCCACACAAAGGCTTTTAGAGCAGATGGAGAATCCAAATGCACAGCAGTATGTGCTGTAGAGATGCAAGGTTATGCGCGGTCATCCACATATCCAGACCTATATTATGTCCCAGAAATGAAGCGGGTAGCGTAAGAAAGGCTGCCTACAGGAGTGAAGATAGAGAAGGGTTGAAGGTATTTATTGAAGTTAATAAGGATTGTTCAACTGTCACCCAAAAACAAGTAAAAAAACTTAGATAATAGGACGCTGCAGAAAAGCAGAGGCAAAGACCAAAGTTTAACTCCGAAAGTAAATGATAAAAGAGATATTGCTACCTAGAAAGCCGAGTAACCTGTGGATGGACGAAGTTAGAAGAGAAAGTAGTCTTAATAGCTGACAATATAAGGGTGGATGTAAAGAAAAAATTCCTCACAATATAACAATCGGAGCATGTATCTTTATGGCAGTTAGGTGTGGACCGTAGGGCGGAGCGGAAAAATCTATTTTCGCGGGGAAACTTGGCCCTCTGGAAAAATTTATCGAAGAGACTCAAAATGAAGCCAGAAAAAATTGGGATCTCTAAGTCAACCCTCGCGCCGTGGCCATTCGTAGGGAGGCGGGCTGAAAATGGAAAAAATGTTTTTACAGCGGTTCCCCATGGATTTCGCCGAGCTGGTGTTCCTAAGAACAAAAATTTCGTCTATTTGGACGTATTTACAGCCTTTAAGCCACAGATTTTCCATTTTGAGTGCGCGGCCAAGAGTAATTAAGTAACGGCCACGCAGAGCGCGTTGCAACGGTCAGCAGGCCACTCGCCCCTCCCGCGCAACTCCAGCAATACTCAAGGTGCATGCGTCTTCTTTCGTTGGTCTAACTAATATTAGATAATAAAACAATTTCCAGGGAATAAGATTTACGGAAGAATTATTTCAAATTAATATAACGCCTGTATACACTATACCCCATACACTATAACACTTTTTGGTGTTTAGTCGACAGTAAACGAATCGACGATATCAATTTTTGAAGAAGTGATAAAATATTTTTTTATGTTCGAGGCATATTAAGATCCGAAACCATAGGCAGGGAGCCTTAGGTTTATCAAATAGCTAGTCTAGTGGGGAAAAAAGCGTCCGAACTAGGAGACACGCGTCCAATCCAATCTTTCCGGAACGTAGTGCGATTAAAATGATTTAACGGTACCATCAGACGTCTAAGGCTAAAGACAAAGTTATATAA
Source organism: Platycnemis pennipes (assembly GCA_933228895.1). Taxonomy (NCBI): domain Eukaryota; kingdom Metazoa; phylum Arthropoda; class Insecta; order Odonata; family Platycnemididae; genus Platycnemis; species Platycnemis pennipes. The sequence continues at coordinate 84,673,077 of OW121846.1, forward strand.
AGTCTACAAAATGCGACACATTGAGAAAAAATTAATACATTTTTAAATAATCTCAGAAACTACATGATATATGGTCGTGTACGTGCAAAAGAATCAATGAGTGTAAATGTAAGAAGGGGGACAAAGTTCTCCCAAATGAAGTGGCTTTTTTGAGGGATCAAAGGACAAAACGAAGGATGGTATCCGATGGATTGGATGCCTCGGAATCTTGATGACTGAACAAAGAACTCAGAATAGGATCTTTGGGGAGCGTAAAGTCAAAATCATTCATTCTTGAAGAGGAAAAAAGTGAGCATCAAGAGTTTTCTTCCTCGACGTGCCGAGAAAATTCAACTGACGAGGAATCAGCCGACTTGGACCTCAACATCCCTCAGACGATTAGGGATGAAAATCAACTTGGACCTTCCCCTCGGGCAAAATACGTCTTCAATTACCAACTGTGGTGGAGGTAAGTGTAAGAACCGGCATGTCCCTCAGAGCAGCAGCAATCATCGTCGGCGCAACCTTAGCACAACCAAAACTCATAGCTCCAGAAGACATAAAAGGTAGTGGATCGGAATTAATTACGAAGACAGAAAAAGAAGATGTAAGATACAGTAAAACTACAGAGATAAAAATCAAAACGTGCAAATGAAGGGCTGTATTTTCACGGCAGAAAGGATGAAACAAACTGCAGAAAATAGGCAAGAGAAATTATTGATTTAAGGTTAGAGAGGAACATGTCGTGTTACTTGAAGAGCCAGGATCCCAATTTTTGGGGTTTGCCCCCCCACAGTAGGATCTGCAATGAAACATCAAATCTGCAATTCTTGATTTTTTTGTGAAAGAAAATATTGAGCTTTCACACTAAAGAGTGATTGGATGCGACGGCACCAAAGTGAATAGAGGTCAGAAAGGAGACATCATCAGTTTACGAGAAGCACAGCTCGGACGTCCCTTACAGTGGTCGACTTGCAAGTCACACTTGATTGACTTCACACTTCTGCATTTTGTAGAAAAATTAGACGTGTTAATTACGGTTCCAAATTTGTTTGCAGGACCTATTGGCTCCGACATTTAAGACTGCCACACTCCTGGCATCATACAATTCGAGGCAATTCCAACAAAATTGTCCCTTCTAATATAAGTTAGACCAACGATAAAAGACGCATTCATGATGGTGGATTCTTCCACCTTTCTAAGTGGTCACCACTTGGAAAGGAGGAAGCTGCCTAAAGGATAGTGAGGAACCACTTCAAAGAATGGAGCGCAAGATGCATTGCAATAAGGGACAAGAATGGAGTATTTTTGATTGAAAATGAAGACATAGTGTAGAGATGGAAAGAATATCTGGAAGACTTATACAATTGGAACAGTCTCAGCACGAAAGTTGTTGAAGAGGAAAGCGAAGTCGAAAAGGATGATATTGGAGCATCAATATTGAGATCGGAATTCGATACAGCAGTAAGAGACCCTCGGATGAATAAGGCTTCTGGAATCGATGATATACCCGCAGAACTGATAGGATATGCGGGAGAGAGGACATTGGCCGATCCTTGCAAGGTCATATGCGACATTACTCAACAGGAGAAATACCCAGGGACTTAGAGAAAAAACATTATTATTCCTATTCCCAAAAAGAAGAGAGCGGAGAAATGCGGAAATTTTAGCACTATAAGCCTGACGACACATGCATCGAAGATATTGACTAGGATCATCTACAGAAGAAGAGAATGAAAAGCAGAGGAGTTCATGGATTAAGAACAATTCGGATTCCGGAAAAGTAAGGGAACCAGAGAAGAGATATTGGCCCTCACGCTGTTCATAGAGAAGAGAATGGAAAAGAAAAGACCGTCGTTCATTGCATGTGTAAATTCAGAGAATGTTTTGACAATGTGGATTGGAATTCAATGCTTGAAATTCTGAAAGGAATTGGAGTGTCCTACAATGACCAAATAATTATCCACAGTTTGTATAAAAAATGAAGTAGCTGTGATTAAATTTGGACCCAGCTGTGAAGAAGCAAGGATAAGTGAAGGAGTGAGAAAAGGATGTACACTGTCTCATGTAATTTTTAATGTTAACATCGAGAAAGCCATCAGTTAAATCAAGGAGAAGTCTCCTGGAGTGAATATCCACGGAGAAAAAAATCAGCATGCTGCGATTCGCTGATGACATAGCACTCGTGGCAGAGACAGAAGGATCTGAAGAAGACTCTTATATTAATGGAAAAGACAATGGCCAGATATCATCTGAAGATCAATCTGAAGAAACCTAAGATATTGATGTGCAGCAAGAAAGAAGAGGCCAAAACTAACGTTAAACTAGGAAAACAAAAACTGGAAGAGGTGAAAGAGTTCTGTTACCTTGGAAGCAGAGTAGCTAACGATGGATGAAGCATGAAAGGAAGAGTTAGCAGAATAGTCCAGACAAAGAGGGAATTCTATCAAAAGAAGAATTTACCTACAGCTGGAAATACAATCTTGGAAGTAAGGAAGCAATTCATCAAAACGTATATCTGGAGCATGTTTCTTTACGGCTATGAGGCATGGACGATGACATAAGTGGAGAAGAAAAGGGTTGAGGCACTCCAAATATGGTGCTATCGAAGAATGATGAAGATCAATGGGTCGACCGAGTGACAAATTAAGAAGTCCTAAGAAGATGAGAAAAGATAAGTCTGCTGAAAACTAAGAAGACGGGTAACTTAATCGGCCAAATCTTAAGACACTATGGCCTGATGAAGACAATCGTCGACGGATAAGTGAACGGGAAAATTGGAAAAGGCAGGCCTCGTTTAGTTACATAGAACAGGTCTTAAACGACGTGAATGAGAGGAACTACGTTAATAAGAGGAGGTTGGCCGACAGAAGAATCGAGTGGAGGACTGCGTCAAACCAATCCTAGGATTGTTGACCCTTGATGATGATGATGACCGAGTAAGTAACGAGGAAGTCCTAAGAAGAGTGGGAGAAAAGAGAAGTCTTCTGAATACCCTAAAAAGAAGACGGAACAACTTAATCGGCCACATCATGAGACATGATGTCTGTTGAGGACAATCGTCGAGGGGCAAGTGGACGGGAAGAATGGCAAAGGAAGGCCCAGTGCAAGATACATGGAACAAGTGATGAAGGATGTGAAAGAAGAATTACGTAAATATGAAGAGATGAGCCGATAGAAGACCTCGGTGGAGGGCTGAGTCAAATCAATCTGAGGATTGATGACCAATGATGATGACAAAAGGAATACAGAAATATACCTTAAGAATGTGTGTTGCGAGTTAATACTTAAAAGAAATAAAATCATCTAACCATAATTTACAAAAGAAACATGAATTGGAATAACTTGAGCCCCTGTAACACGCACGTATTATAGAATGGTACGAAGTGAAACTCAAACTAATAAGTGGCTGGATGATATTCCCAAAACATACTCCTTAGAGTTGATGGAAGAATGAAAACAAAGATTTTTTGAATTTGTTCGATGTTTTCAATGTGAAGAGTTGTGGTCAGAAGACCTAGTGAAGAAATTCCAATTCACTCGAAAGATGTGATGTAGATACTAATACAATTAAATATCGGATATAAGTATTTGTTTAGAGGGGATTTTAGGTGGTATAGCATGGATAAGGTCAATGAAAATGGGTGTCTTTGATATGTATAGGAACACGATACAGGCATCTGAATGACAATTTATGTTGAGCTTAAAGGACGAAAGCAGTGAAAGTGGACCCAGAAGCGGTATGCGATAGGAGTAAAGCAATGTTTCCCCATGTGGCCAGGTACTATGGGAGAAAAAAGTTTCCCAACAAATGGAGCGTCGCCACTATCGCTCTGGGAGAAAATCGGATTCTTTTCTGACGGTACAATATTCCTTGGTCTCGGCCCCCACGAGGGAAGTTCAAACACGGTAAGGTGATAGACTCATCGCCCGAGTATGTGACGGAAGACTGAAAGCTTGCCTGCCCCGAGCTGTAAACGCGATGGCGTCCAGAATGGACGCATATTATTCCTCAAATGCATTTTAAACGCTCTATTTAACTATCTCGTACCCGCCGAACTTTCCTCCGAACGCCGAGCCTTTCCGCCGAACTTCGCTTCTTCCTCGCACTCTGGCAAGGCCCTGAGATTCACCCGGTGTTCGGTCTTCGCTTTCTTTCCCTAGTTTGAAAAAGTGAAGAAGTTTATATTATTAAGTAATTATGTTGAGAGCTGCCGCTAATTACTGCTTCGAAAAATGGAATGATTTAGCGAAGTATGTAACATAATCTAAAACAGTTAACAGAGCACCTCTATGATTTTTCCATGAACTTACAAACAACTTATAGGGTTCTTGGATTTTTCTTTAGTAAATGTAAATACAAACTTCAATACACCAATCATGGCGACAGCTTCACTTCAGCTTGGCGGAGCCCTTTGTTCCACTTTGACATTTGGTTTTCATTAAGCTGTCAGGACATACAACTTGCTTTACATTACAAAACTTGTCTTTCACTGTAGAGTCCTGAGGGAAACCACGCGTATATTTGCTGAACACTGTGGCCAAACCTTGTTGATAAAGTAGGGTATAGATTTAAATTATATCATTGCTATTGGTAAAATCTCGTTTCTTATGTATAATGTATGAAGAATTTTGGATTGAGGAAAGTAATATTTTGACAAACTTATAAAAGTGAATGTCCTACGGCTGAGAAATCGGAGTGATTTCGGTGGTATTACTGGAGTGTATTCTGGTGGTAATTTGTATGTTGGTTGGCTGAAATCATCCATGAATCCTTCATTAAAAAGGAAGATATTGGTTTGTCCAGCTCAAGAATTAATGACGAAAAAGAAATTATTGTTGTTTTCGCACAGGATAAGCTCTAGGTCAAAATACGGCTCATTTGTATTGCTTAATAGCTTCCCCGACTATGAGCGCGTAACAAAAATTTTGAAAACAGTCTCTTTAACTTCAATTTTCACTTTTGAGCCAAATCTCACGGACACCCTTTGGAAACAAATACCCCCGGCAGAAGTGTTCTAGGGCAATATATTCGGTATTCAGCTGTATTGGAATTGGTCATTTTAATTATTTGGCCGATACACACTTCCTTAGTTTTTTTCCGCAGTAAGAAATTGTTCGCTAAATTTCTGCTTTATAGATACTCACACCCCTTATAGATCACAAATTCAGGGTAAGGTTGTAGAACTATTTCTGGCTATGGTATTGGAAGAATGTTCTTAGTTTTTTATTCTTGTGGTCACATTTTCCCTTCACTCGCAAAATTTATGATTAGTCCACAAGAATTGAATGTAATCAGGCGATACTTTGTGAAAAAGTGAAATGGTGTAATAAAGACTTGACGATGTATTTTTAACACTTTTTATTGAGTAAAACCCTACCGGTTTCGACATTTTCGTGTCAGTGTATCTGAGCACTCTTGAAAATGACACGAGAGTGTCGAAACCGGTAGGGTATTACTCAATAAAAAGAGTGAAAAATACATTAACATTTTCTTACACTAGTCCACAATACTATAATATAGTTTTAAGATCTAGTGCGATTTTTTCACATTTGAAGAGAATAGCACCGAAGAAGACTTTGCTTCAACTGTGTGATCAACATTATGATGAAAAAGTCACCTCCATAAGAAACTCCGCCGATTCTGGATAGCAGACAGTCTGTTTCGGAGACGACTTAGTGACCAGAGAATTGTTTACTGTAGAAGATGATCCAGCGAGATATTCCATAATGAGTAATTAATTAAACACATACGATGAAAATCATTGAAAAATTATTGCCTTGAAAATGTTTGAGCTAATTGATTGCATTAAGAAGACAATGAATATAATAGTTCAAGTGAAGTTAACATTTTCTCGAGCGATGTATTTTCAAATTATCAAAAATACACAACGCTGGAAAATGAAAAGAAAGTTGGAAACCCATTATCATAACTTTGTAGGACTCAAAGAGTCATCATGCGGCCTGAATATTGCACATTTCAAGGCCGCTGTGGATGAATGAACGAATGATGATCTTCCTTCTCAATATTTTACGACCCCAACACGTAGATACCTCGATAGCTGGCAGTATTCGGTAAGAAAAATAGAGAGACATGGCAATAATACCAGGCAAGTTAAGTGAAATAATATTCTTGCTCAAATACAACTCAGGGAGGGGAGAGCGGAAATTTTTCGGGAAGCCGTTAGAAAAGCAGGCAAAGAGCTGGACATTAAAACGGTTTCTTTACCTACTCTCCCGGAGAATTTCCCTTAAACAGCGAAATGCAGGTTTCGAAGCAGCGAAATAGGGAAAGTGATTGCTGCAGTAGAGGATATGTATACCCATCCACCTATCATGAGATCAGTTACAAATTCGCTTGAATGGTAAAACATAGGTTTCCATGGTGAAAGAGAAGGGGGCCGAGGATAAAAATTAGAATAACATTACTTTAACGTGACTTGGATAAAAACATGTATCTAGTGCTTACGTAAAATAACAAAGTGGTGAACGAAAAACATTCACCATCTTCAGGTCTCGAATTGAAAACTTCGTATTACCAGTCAGTTACATTACAGCTCGATCACTCCCTACTGATATTAACGGAACGATTCAATGGTTTATATGGACGCGGAAAATATTCAAGCTCGTTTTTGTTAACGTTTGCATATGCGAGAAAGAGATCGAAGAGTCGGACACCAAGTGAATCCCAGGACCTTGCCTGTGTGTGAGACAAGGAGCGAAGCCTAAAAGAAAAAGGTAGGAAATACGGAGATGCGGAGTGACATTCGGCGAGAACGAGATAGTTGAATGGAGTGTTTAAAATGCTTACAAGCAATAATATGCCTCCGTTCTGGACGCCAGCGCATTTGGGGCTCGGGTCAAGCAAGCTGCTGCCGGTATTCCGTCACATACTTGGGGGCGATGATTCCATCACCTTACCGTGTTTGAACTTCCCTTGTGGTGGCCGAGACCAAAGTATATTGTACCGTCAGAAAGGAATCCGATTTTCTCTCAGAGCGATAGTGGCGGCGCTCCATTTGTTGGGAAACTTTTTTCTCCCATAGTACTCAGTCCATTTGGAAATAATTAGCGAGGAAGGATTGTTGGAGCAGGACGTTGGAAATAAGTTTGCGAAAAGTTTATATATAAGACGCATTCATGATGAGTTTGTCTACGTTCGCATCGAGCAGGCAAGAGACGCGAACGGACAGGGGACGCGAGCCGGCAGGAGGCGTGAGCGGCCTGCTGACCGTTACGCTGCGACGTTGCGTAGGCGTTGCACAATTACTTGCGGCCGCGCACTCAAAATAGACGATTTGTGGCTTAACGACTGCAGATACGTCCAAATGGACGAAATTGTTGCTCTAATGGGCTGAAACTCGGCATAATCCATGGAGAACTGCTTTAAAAATATGACTTTCCATATGCAGCCCCCCTCCCATAAATGGCCGCGGCGCGAGGGTCTAGGGGAACTAGACGTTCCACATTTTTCTGGCTTCGTTTTGAGTCACTTTGACAACTTTTGCCAGAGGGCCAAATTTCACCGCGAAAAACATTTTTCCGATCCGCCCTAATGGGCAGTAACAGCATCACAGAAGTCAAGGGTGGAAGCATTCGAAATGTAGTGCTGCAGAAGAATGATTAAGAGAAAACGATTCACCCGAGTGAAAAACGGAGAAATCCTTAAGCGTGTGGGAGCGAAGAGAGGTATGCTGGATCCACTGAAAAAAATGACAAGATAACTAACGTCGCCATATCTTGGGATATGATGGTCTGGTTAAAACTATCATATCCCAAAAGGGAAATGATTGAGGGAAAAGTAACGGAAAGAATGGCAATGACTTGTGAAGAAATATATGAAGCAGGTTGTGAACAATGTGAAGGAATGGATTAGGAGAATCCAGAGCTGAGCTGCACTAAATACACCTCAAAATTGATGATTGGTGATGATTAAGAAGGACGTACCCAAAAACTGAGGTGAACTAATGCCTCAAATGAACTTCATTGGAGACAAGCAAAAGAAAAAAAGTGGAAATAGACATGAAAAATATCCTGATTGATAGTGCAAAACAAATACACCAGGACACGAATGTCTCTCTCAAACACTACGCATTCCCTTCCTCTTGAATGTTTCATGTCTCGTACCATCAATCATTATCTCCCAAATTCCCCTTTCAAATATCTCCCCCACCTCAACTATCGTGGCAATCTCAAGCTTCGTGTTTCATTAGGTCCTTCATTTGAAGCAATTACTCATTCCTCCAGATCTCCCTTTCTGAAGCTCTCTTTCCACAAACTGAGTAAGTATTTCTTTACTCTAATTACCTATAGTATATACCTATAGAACCAGCATCACAATATATCCTTTAACTACTCCAACGTCTTAATTTTACTTACGGGGAGAATGGGTAGACTTTGTAAATTCCATTCTATTGATTTTTAATAGTAGAGCTCAGTATAAATAAGTTTGGCAATTTTCCACAAAGAAATCTTTACTTCGACCGGTTTCGATGTGATACATCATCATCAGGTATCACATCGAAACCGGTCCAAGTAAAGATTTCTTTGTGGAAAATTGCCAAACTTATTTATTTTGTTATTCCACCATATAACGCCTGAAACGACTCTTTATTTTAGTAGAGCTCAGGTTTCGAACCATTTCGATCAAGTGTCGATGATAATACTACGCATCAAAACCTTGGTCCTAAAATTAAAAATCAAACGTGGAATTCACGAAGTTATTCATTCTCCCCGTAATGGATTGGTTCTAAAAAGTGAAACCTGAAACCATTAGTTACATTAATTTGCTTCTCCTGTCATTTATTTACCTGGAAATATAATCATTTTCCTTCTGTGAAAAAACGCGGTTCTATTCTTAGCCCTTCCTCTAGTTGTTCATCGCGTCTTAGGCTTCAAATTATGCCTCAAACTTTCATATTCAGGCTAACCTTCTTACATCTAGACAACCTTACCTTACATTAAAGATAAATATATTGGTTTTGTCAGGACAACAATTACTTTACCCCACCTCATGCAGTCTCAATTGCATCGCAAATAGATAAGAAGTCGTGCTCTAGCCAGTCAATCGGAATCTCACAAATTATTTTAATTAAGGTTCCTTTTGAAATAATTATTCCTTTATGATTTCCTTGGAAAATTTTCTAAAGTTCCGTCAATATTCTTTATGCATAGTGCATTAACTGATATCTGAGGAAAATTAAAAACCAATATAGAAAGTGCTTGACGCTAATTAGGTGAGTCATGGTATCCAGCCATCCAACAACGTATTAAAAGGGTATGAAATAAAAATGTTTCACTTATCGGACCAGGCGACAATGTAGGACGTCCAGAGGGAGGATTTATCCACTGCCTTGTTGACTTCCCTTATTATCCTGATGCCCAATTGATGTCGTGGTAGTATTGTCGCAAGCCTAATGCGAAGAGAAAGCTGCAGCCATCATCTGAGGTGGTGGATTCCATCATATTTTTGAATGTGTCTGGAAGACAAAAAAAAAAGAATAATCATAATGAAAGCTTGAAAATATATGCAGTATAATTCGCAATACACTACATAGTGTAACAAAATTAATTTTCTGTATGAATGACTCCACAGCGATATATTTATGGAATTCGATAAGCAATAAGAGAGACATCAGCACGCATTTACTGTACACCTATTCAATAAACAAGAATTAAAATGTCCATGATGGTTATCGAGTGGTATGCAGTTCAAGAGAAGGATAATAGCGTGGAGTCGCGGTAGTATCGAAAATAAGATTGGTAATGAATTTAGAACGGGTAATATGGGTACTTACTAGGGTATTGGTAATGAATTGTGAGTATATTGTAGTTAGTAATAAAATTCGGCGTAAAGTCAAGAGAGGGATGGAGTCGAGCCATGGACTGTGCGAACGAAATAATGGCAGTGAATTCGCAGAGAAGTTCTGAAAAATAAATAAGTGAGCACTTGATGTGAGTAAAAGGTGGAGTTGATGACATATGATAAAATCACGGACTAGTGAGCTGCCTCTGGAGGGAAAAGGAGAAAAAAAAGTGGGGCAAAACAGAGTAAGCCTGCGGTACCTGCTAATGGTAGGGTATCCGTCACCTAGGGGTTTATTTTTGTGCTAACCAGAGTGCTGGATCCCATCCCTAGAGACAGGTTTCCACTCTTAGAAATGACGGATATTTTAGTCCAGTTCCTCCTCGAGTATTTCATGAAGAGAAAAAAAGCATATTTGGTCTGTCGGTCAAAATATCGAACTGCATTCCTCGTTTCTCATTAAAAATTCTACCTACGCTACCCTACCTACCTATCCCAACTATCGCAATAATATTAGATGTGTTGGTTTTATGCGCTTCGACGGATTATATTATCGCACCAGTGAACCACAGCCCTTAATCCCATGATATATACGACATATTTCCGTGACTAGATTGAATCCGAAACCTTTGGATGGTCATGTAGCCGACGTAGCTACCAAAGTAAGAATGGCGCAAGGGGCTTAAGCGTTCGGTCTCTCCACTAGCAACAAAAAAAAAACACTCCGTACCCTCCCTGAAATTGACGTGAAAGGTGAACCTTTTTGTGGACTTCCGTCATGTTATTCACTCGCACCTTTACGATAACAGCATAAAATCTGGCTACTTTCACCTACGTTTATCTTCTATTTTCATCAGATTTTTCCAAAACACCTTTTTTTAAATTTTGATCTTAGTTTTCACGGATCATGACTGAACACCTCCTGCCACACGCTTCAGCGACAGCACTTACACTACATGTAGATGTGAGTCTCACAAATGTGAGAATTTTACATGTCTACAAGCGACCCGAAGCTCGTGGAACCCGCCAAGGCAAGGATGTTTTGGCCATCTTAGGATTATGCCAAATATGTAGTTTTTAATAGATTAATTTCTAATTAGATGTTACAATAAAATCCATTACAACCTCCCTTGAATAGCCACTGGGAGATTAACTGGCGCCACTTCGATGAAACATAGATGCGATGTCATTTTATTTATGCTTTAATACACCTGCAGTATCTGTAATAGGCAGTATAAAACGCAATGTTTTATACGGTGTAGCTAGTGATTAACCGTTCCAAAGCACCCTCATTCTACCACCTGGCTTAACTGTCACCCAATGCATAGCATACCGATGCCCCCTCTAGTGCATTCTGACCACCTTCGTGAACACCAAGAGCAACGGGAAGTAAAATATACGAAGAAGGTCAGTGGAAGGTTGAGGGTGATGGAGAGGGTTGGAAGAGGTTCAGGGGAAAAGAATCAAAAAAGGTTCGAGTGCATTGCAACGTTTCACGGAATTGGAAAGAGCACAGGTATACTTGGACATCGTGGGCGTTTTATACATTTGACTAGCAAACAGAATCCGGGGAAAAATGTCACGGAAGGGTATGAGTTATGCTAGCAGCACACATCTCTGAGCTTCAAATGAAGTCGTTCCGGGAAAAATATGAATTGCGTCAAGCTTATCTCAACAGGAGTTCCTTGGCATAGGAAGCATTAGATTCCAAGACGAAGACCAGAGCTATAAACAAGGGCATGAAGAATAATGTCTTTTTGTCCTAGTGGGCGGCAAGAAGAACGCAGTCCGATCCCAAGAGTAAGGCCAGAGTTCGAAATTATGGCATAGAGAACTTTTTCGAGCCCTCATAAAAAGTGAAGTATAATATTTTAACCATTTCCATTTAAATTAAATTGCATAGCGTGCCAAAAGAAAGAACACTTCACTTTCAGAGATTAAAAATCCATTAAACTAAAAATTGGAGAAGTTTGAAGATTCTCCCGTTCTTACAATCGGCGACCGAGAAATAAGGCACTTACTTAGTGCAGTAAATAGTTTGTTTAGATGAAGACGATTTTTTCAGAAGAGGAAGGACGCGAAGAAATTCGCCTCTTTTGATTTGGTCCTACTGTCCGCTGGCTACACCTATGGAATAATTCGTCTTGCGTGGCAGTTCCAATGTCGGCGTTTATATGAGCCAGGAATTACTTAAAAATTCCAAAAAAGAAAATAAGAACGTAAAATCGCGCTTGAGGGAAGGTATGAAGGTTACCTCGATATGCTCATGGAGATCGGTAAATTTGTATTACGTAAGATACATAAAATTTACCTTGATTAGGGAAGCAATAACAGTGAAACTAATATTACACAGAAAATTACATTCCTCAACAATATGAACGGTAGTATTTAAAACAAGTATTTACCTTTCCAATAATACGATGTGCCTCCACGCCTAGTCCCCATACAACTGAATGTTTAGTTGAAATACCACCAGGTGGCGCGACGCACTTTTTGGCCGTAATTTTTTCGCTGGGAGGGGAAATAACTCTTCAAGAAAAGCCTCCTCTGCCAAGGAGGCGGAGACTCTGGGCTATCAAATGCCCCACGAGGAAAGCCGTATCGGAGTTCACTTGCACGGAACCTTGAATCCCGTCTGGCGGGCAAGTGCCTCTCAGCATAATAGCTAGCTAGACTGAGCTGTCTCATTTTTCGGCTATTGTTCGAGACCGACCGAAAAAGAATTTACAATTATGATGCTATACCAGAATTTAAGACTGTCAAATATAAAAGCAGACTAGGCCATTAATTTTCCCTAATTAAAGTTGAAAATCAAGAGGGAAAATTATATGATTTAATGGAACAGAATTTAAAGATACCTGAGAAGATATAATGTTCAGGAATTAAACGGATCATGCTAATGCTTCGGGCAAATCACCAATGCCTCTTTAATGACGGGTAAATATAGTCATCTGATATCTGATGAACTTACCTTCCTCCCTTCTTTAGCCTCAACAGCAACTGAAAAATAGGCTTGTGTTTGGGGTTTCCAAGCCTGCCTGGTTATAAATAGGACAAATTCTCACCCCTTTTATCCAAATTCTCCTATTCGTTGAACCTTGAAGAGGGTAAGAGATAAGACATTCCAGAATGAGGAATAGAATTACCGAGCTGTAAGTTGGAAGAACTAATGTTGAATTATTAGCTACGTTTCTGCGGCGTCGGAAGTGGAGGGGGCAGATGCAGCCGAAGCCCCCCTCCCCAGAATTTGCCTCGGGCCCTTGGGAAAAGAGTAGTCCTCATGAACGAAAATTAAATTTCACTTTTTTCCAGCTTGATTTTTCCCTTCTGACACGCATTCTCACACATTTATATGCTCTTTTAGCGAAATTCTGGTCCAACCCTCTAACCCCCTCTTATCCACACACAAAAATGCGGGTTGGTTGCCAGCGAAAATAGTTCCGACGCCCCTGCTACGTTTACGAGGAAGACGCTACCTATTTCATGTAACAAATGCTGTACATTTTTCGGGAATATAGAAAAGTTATGAATGACACGATTATTGTGAGGCGTTTGAAATGTTGTCCATGTGGAAGATGGAAGAATTACAATCTTCTAAAAGGAAAAACGAGCGAAAAATTTCTAAACTTGGTATAAAGGAAGTGACACAGCAGGTTGAAATGACGAGAGGGAAAACGAGGTATGAACCATGTGATAAAGGAAAATGCGATATTGAAGAATTTGGTTCGTTGCAGAGTGTTTCGTGACCAAGGAATTGGAATGTGCAAAATACCTAACTCTCTTGATTGCTATTCGTTTATCTATCTATTCTTTGATCTATTCTTTTAAAAAAAACGAAATCGGTCTAAGTAATGAACTTGAACGTGTGCAGCGAAGATCGGCAAGATTTGTAAAGGGACGATACGATAATTATATTAGCGTGACCAGTCTATTAAATGAATTGAAATGGGAATCATTGTCAGATCGCAGGTTGAAATTTAGACTTAATCTCTTAAACAAATTCCAAGGAAATATTTTCAGTGATGATGTTAAAAATATTTTACGAACCCCAACTTACTATGGCAGACTGGACCATAATCATAAAATTAGAGAAATTGATTGCCGAACTGACCGATTCAAAATGTCCTTTTTCCCTCGCACAATTAGAGATACGAATAACGGTAAATATGTCCTATCGGAGAGTAGCAATGAATAGCATTGGTAGCTGCATGTTGGTATGAGTACTTAAAGCTAACCCTACTAACAGAAAGTTTCTGCATGTTTGCTTTGCAATTTCTATCTTTTTTAAATAGTGTAGTTCTGACTACTATATTAATACTATTCCTTTTTTATGCATGATATGTAGTGCATGTTTGGTGAGCAATCACCCCCTGCCACACACCCTTGTGGTGGCTTGCAGGGTATTATGTAGACGTAGATTGCTTGCGAAAAGACGAGATAAATGCTCTGGTGAAGAGGGAAGTTGTTCGAAGAAAATGAATCGGCATATGGGTCACTCCACGTCAATTCGACCAGAAAATCGGCGAAAATGACCTTTAGGATGACCGATTTCGACCAAACTTGGCAAAACGTCATTATTTGATAGGAAAATGAAAAAAAACTAAAGCCGTTTTGCAGAACATGCAACAGCTTACGAGAAATTGTTACGTCGAAAAATTCGATTTTTGCAAGTGACACCTACATCTACGTGATACCTTGAAAGAAATACTATAGATACTAACAATCAAGTTGCATGAGACATTATAGTTGCTTGTTTGCATGTTAGTAGTGCATACTTGGCGATCTTCACCCCCCGCCACACACCCTCACGATGGCTTGCAGGGTATCGTGTAGATGTAGATGAAGAAACCGAGAGGGTGTGTGGCAGGGGGTGAAGATCACCAAAACATGCACTATTGACATGCAACTAGGGTACTACATGGAAAAATGCTAATAATGAGTTACATGCACACGGTTAGCATCTACATGGTAATAAAGGGATCGGTTGTTAATACATGCATCATGTGCTACAGACTACTCTACAAAATTTCACCTTCCTATCCCTTTGCTATGCTGCCATTGTGTTCTATAATAGTACAGGGGAAAAATGACATTTGAAGTGACTGCACACTTTATGGTATATCTCCGAGACTATTAAAGGTTTATATTCGCAAAAGGGTTTATTTTAAAGGCCTTGAATTAGAAAAATATAATGATGGATCATGTTATAAAATAAACAATTTTATAAAGTTTATAACATTTTAAATTTTCAAATCGATTTCAGACGTAGATGTACATATATCTTCGATTTCGCTTATTTTTTTATATGTTGTAGATTATAACCCTCCACTACAGATTAAAAAAGTTTGGTAGAGGTAATATTTCATTTACGAAAGAAAAATATTTTTGAGTGCAGGCATAACGCTGGCCGGTCACCGCGCGTGCCGAATAAACGGTACTCGGGTGCCTCCAGATCTCGGCTCGCTGTGTCTTTCATCTTCTTCTCACCAATTTCACCCGCATACAAACTCTTAAATTCCCTTTGCACCATTTTCTTCCCGTAACCTGCGTATTGCTTGCAAGGGGTACCTACGGACAAAATGACACAAAAACAGGGAACGCCAATTTTTTAATACAATTGCCAATGAAATGAATAACAAGTGCCACATATACAATTGAAAGTGTGATGTGTCCATAAACGCAGGATTTCTTTCAATTAGCGAGTGCTTTCAGCATCGACTTGAGTAACTATTTTATTTTACTGAACATATCTTTGAAAAATTAAAAAATATTTAATCCACATTGTACTAATAAAAATGATTTGAAGTAGGAATTGTTTATTCTTATAGTTGTGCAATCACTAAAGTTTGTTTTTTGACCACTTTAGGTATCATGTCCACCAAGATAATGAGTAGTGATTTTTCAATTTAGTGATGTGAGGTCTCTCAGACCGCTCCTCAAATTCAGTTGACTTTTTACAGGAAATCATAATTATTAAATAAAATATTAAGAATGCTACATCCTTATTAGACAAAAATGAGATAGTAACAAGAATAATAGAGGTTGTACGCACACGGGGCCATTAGTCCCAAGCTCGAAACTTCTTAGATTAAGCAACCGGGACGGACCTTACGCACACGTACTAAAAATAATAAAAGAATAGACAGGAAAGGGGAGATCAATAAGGGAAAGAAAATAAAATGAATGGTGAAAAACGGGAGAAGAAAGGAGTCAAGTTAGGTAATAAAAACTTACTTCATTCCGCTGTTACTTCACGGTCTCCGTCAGCTGACTCGCGCTGGCGTGAATTACTAAATAAGTAGACCCGTCCCTCTACGGTGATTCCCAGCTGAATTCTCCGAGACGACTCCCTTCCACCTCCTTGATCGAAGCACTTCGAGGAACTATGGAGTTTTCTCGTTGTACACGCACAAAACAAAAACGAAGCGAAAAAAAAGCAGACGGGAGTGGGACAGGGAGGAAGGTTAAACAGAAAAGACAAGAAACTTGGGGAAAACAAAGAATAGAAGAATGAAATAAAACAAGTCCGTCCCGGCCTAAACATCCCGCCCACCTGAATTTCTAGGAAATTCACCTAATACTAATTTGAAAAATTATTAGTCCTGTTACTTAACCCTAATTCGAAAACACTAAATGGAAAGGGAATAAAGATACTAATTCTTCACTCTCAAGAGGTCCATCAGAGAGACTTATCTACGGGACACGAGGGTGGACCATGGATAAGGTTAACGCATGGGAGAGAAAGTAATGTCACCAAAAACGGGTACAGGACTACAAAATTATAATTACTCTGAAGTTGGAATGGGTACCAACTTTACTACCGGGCGAACTAACGTGCCTGATGATATACGTAGTTCAACTACCCGAATAACACCGGCTGAATCGGGAAATACCTAATTAATTCTACCAAACCTCCATAACGAGGGAGGGAGGTTAGATTCACGAATAAGGAACAGGTCTCCAACCTTGACTCTCGGTGAATTTCTAGTCCATTTTGCACGTAGCTGTAACGTGAAGGTATTCACCTGACCACCGGCGCCAAAATTGTAAATGCCTTAGTTCAATAAGTTTCCAACGAGTGGAAAGCGGTTTAACGTCTTCGCCGATCTCTATGGGCAATTCTAATAGAGGGCTGCCTACGAGAAAATGCCCTGGTGTTAGGCAGTCAACTTCTGTGGGTTCGGAAGATTTTGGGGTTAGTGGCCTTGAATTAAACACTGCCTCAATCTTGCAAAAAAGTGTGGCGAATTCTTACAAGTTTAATGCGTGTCCATGCAAGATTCTCCGTAAATGGTAATTGACCGATTTAATACCTGTTTCCCACAGGCCTCAGAAATGTGGACCAGGAGGAGGATTACATTTCCAGACAATGTTAACATCTGGTGTAAATGAAGTTAGGGCTGTCTTATGAAGTTCGGAGCGAAACATTCGATAGAGGTTTATTAAGTATTTATCAGCCCCAACAAAATTAGTGCCACGATCAGAATGGAAGACCCTTGGTATACCGCGACGGGCTATAAACCTCTGAAGGGCCGCCATAAAAGCTGCGGTTGACAGATGTCACTAATTCCAAGTGAACTGCTTTAGTTGTGAAACAAATAAAAAGACAACATTTCTCATGTGCTGCGTTCCTCTTTTTACTTAATTTGTAAGTAAAAGAACCACGGCAGTCTATTCGGACTAAAGAAAACTGTCAACAACCCGTGTTGACGGTAAATGTGTCATAATAGGGTGAAGATTAGCCTCTCGATACCGTGCACAGACAACGCACTTAATTATTTCTGATCGAACAAGTGCTCTGACAGACATAATCCAAAAACAGGGGGCAATCAATGCCTGCAACATTCGAGGGTCACCGTGCAGTGATACAGAGTGTAGTGTCGCACGATCAACCGCGAGAGATGAAACTCCTTCGGCAGCAGAGCCGGCTGTTTTTGTTATAAAGGCAAAGCCGAATTAAGGAGCCTGCCGTCCACCCTGAGATTTCCTTGGGAATCCATTACTGGAGAGAGACGAGCAAAAGCTGACTGAAGACGCTTGTTTTGAGAGATTGATTGGAATACATCCTTTAGATGACACTTTTGTACCAATTTGATAATATGGTTAAGGGACGCCGTCCACTCAGATCCCAAAATAAAAAGGTTCGGTGGCCGTTGCTCTCCCCTGCAACCAACAATAAATCTGCGCGCAAATACAATGGCTCGTACAGGGTGTCCAGCCGCGGGGCATTTGATAATTCCCTGAGATTTCCAGGTTTTCCAGACATTCCAGTTTTATTTTTCCAGAGGAAATGTAGATTTTTTCTCGTTAAGTATAAGAGAACGTTGGGTATGTTTTCTGTGTGAATAAAAGTAAGTATTATAGCTTATCTTGCATTTTGGGCAAAACAAACCAAATCCTGCGTATTTGGAGGAAAGTAAACAAAAAATCCAACATCATACAACTCTTTCATTTAGTTCGTGAGAAATTAGAGTTCTTCTTAGAGTTAAACATTATTATGCTAGCGCTCGGGAACAAGGTTACATACAACCAGACTTCGCTGAATATGAATATCACTGATACCTACAAAATGATCAATAACTGCACCTTCAGGATCCAGGCATGAAATTCCCTTCTTCACATGGAAGGCCAAGGGCGATCTTTCAATGAGTTTCCCCATCAATTTCTTTAGGTTAGTAATCCATCCATTATTGAAGAGAAGAATATCCTAATATATCTTTGTGACTATAATCTCTTTAGGCTATCTTGGTTGCATATCCTACATTAAGATCTTTTGTGGGGATCAGATTTACAGCTTTACTAAAGTCAATATGCTTCACAATTCCAGATGCCAAAACCTCCGGCTTTACCAATCTAGTCATCACAGTTTTAAACAAATCAGTAATTGCCGAAAACGGAAACAGAGTCATAGGCTTGCTGGATTGAAATTCCAAGAAAAATTGTTCCAGCTCCGCTGCAGCTGTGGCAAAGGAAGCCAGTTTAGGACCCAACATTTTGTCTTGGATGATGAACTTTATTAATCTGAAACTGTGACACATAGGCTTACATTCTTGCAATTATGATCGCTTTTCTCTTCAACCTGAAAGATTTTGACATAATTTAGCAAGGGTTGAAGAATATCGAGGGCTCAGAGAGCGCAATATTTTCATTGTCTAAACACCTAACTACAGGCAGTCCCCGAGTTACGTACGTCTCGGCTTACCTAAAAGTCCGTACTAACATAATTGAAAATTTTATCTAAATGAATGCCGTAGATTTACGAACGCGAGTACCAAAAAGTAAAATGTTCGTTTTTATACTTGCAGGCGTAGAAAATATCGAATAGCTGTCGAGGTTTTGAAGAGGTACACAGAAGAAATTGGTCAATTTTTATCATTAAGCTACCTACAGTATTTTCATTGCTACTAGTTAATTTTTGTCGCAACGTCGCGTAAAAAACATCTTATCTTCTACGCAACTGACCAATCTTCGTAACAGTTCATACAGTCGCGTCGTAGCGATATCACTACGACTGCATCAAATTATTGCGCTCACTCCATTACGATACGGCTTACTACGTTGTTCGAACCTACGTAAATACACTGGCCCCGATTGTCATCAGTTTTTAAATTGCAGCCAAAAGCAATGTTGATATAAAAGAAAAAAAAAGTTGGAACAGAAATTATGTTGCAGAAAACACTTGGTTAGTACCGTAAATGTTTATTTCAGGACTTGATGAATTGTGACTGATAGCTGCTGTAATCAGCAAACAGCTGGATTGAGATGCTATGATTATATGTCAACACGAAATCCAAGGACGCCAGTTCTACGTAAAGAAAGTGAAATTAACGATCCACTTTAATAATTTACCTCTTAAATATTAAGTACCATGAAAGCGGCAGTCGGGAGTATCACGGAGTATTGGAATGTGACTTATTGAGAAGGAATGGCCTCATACATTCTCCAACCACGAACGTCTACATCGTCCTGAACTCTTAAACTGCATTTCAATGAGAACCGCTTAGTCTTCTGACAATTTACAAGTTTCTACATTGGTGAAACAAGTAACGGGTGGGTCAATCGATTTAAAAATAGTTTGAATTTGCATTGCAAGAAAAATGATGCATAGTAGCAAAAAAAGCAAGCATTAAAATATTGATAAATCCTTTCTTCCGGTCATCTGGAAATCAAATTCATTTATTCTTTATATTTATTCTTATTTATTTCTTCTTTATAAATAAATATATTTATAAAGAAGAAAATTCTGCTCCTGGCTTTAAGGCAGCAAAAGATCGCGACTCTCTTGCTAGGAGGTAACGCGATCGTAGATTGCAAATTGAGACCTCATTTAATATACTATTCGGAAAATCCGCGAGCATTAAAAAATATTTATAAATCCTTTATTCCGGTCATCTGGAAATCGAACGCAAAATCTCGAGTTACATCTGCCTTATTTGAGGACTGGTACTGCATCTATTTTATACCAGAGTTCAAGTAGTACTGCCTTAAGGAAAAAATTCCATTTAAAATCTTGCTGTTGCTTGATAATGCACCCAGTCACCCAACACACAATTGGGAGGTTTTAAATGACTGCATTCTTCGGCCTCCAAATACAACGGCACTTCACCAACCCAATGATCAGGGAATCTTTGCGTCCTTCAAAGCTTATAACTTGCGCAAGATATTTACTGATGCTATTGCTGCCACAGATGGGGATGGTAGAAAGACACGTAGTGAGTTTTGGAACGGCTACAAATATGCACCATGTAATAAAAAACATAGCATCATCCTGGGAAAAAGTAACCACGATTCACGGTCATATTCGCACCAGGAATTGACAAACGAAGAAATGATAGAGATGGAGTGACGCTGGGGCAGAGGTAGGGGATGGAGATGATGATGGGAGATCTCAAAATGACGTGTGTGGACAAAAAAATGCTTTACAACTCAAGGATTGTAGGAGGTCTTCGAGTATATTAATTCGGCGGTGGAAAAACTTGAGCAAACGGATTGTAATATCAGCAGGTTCGCTAAGGTCATCAGGGCACTTGGCATGGCACAAGGTGCCATGTCTTGCTATGAGGAAATTTATCATGAAGAAAAGAAGGCCCCCAAACAAACCTCTCTGTACAGTTACTTCACGAAAAAGTTGAAGCCACATCACCATCAACCTCATCAACAGCTGACGCATAGGGCGACGCCACAATGCAGCGTTCGACCTCGCAGTGAGAGAAATAAAATGTCTGCGTGCGTGCAGGATGAAGTGTGTATGTTGGCGTGATTGTAAAGTGTTAATGTGGACGTCGCAGTGACCTAATCCTCTGCCCTCCTCTTATGAGAATAAACTGTGACAATGAAACCACCAGAGCCATTAGTAAACTCAACGTAAAAGGCAAAAGATACAGTAATTATTAAAGGCTAGTAAATTACACAATACTAAATGGCTCCTTCAATGGAATGATAACATAAAAATTAATATTAGTCGTCATTATAGTGCATTGACCTTAAGATACCGTGCTTTCGCAAATCCGGGGTGCAATTTCCGGGCGAAATTATCGTTTACTTATGCAAATAAATTAAATATAAAAATAAGAATTATTGAATTTCGCAGGAATAATTGAAGGAAATTGTCCGAAAAATTTCCCCACATTTCTCCGCATCGATTGAAATCTCCGGAACACGGATTTAGTTTTGGAGAACGGACTTAATTTTCGTGTTACGTAAATTTCGACTTACTAAGATCCATTTGCTGTTTATTAGCAATCTTATTGAGGCTTTCATCAAAACCCACAATAAATTGCTGGCAACTCCCTACATGTTCCATTTAGGGTTTCGTTCGAAATATAGAGATCGTGAACAACTACTTTGTTTTTGTTGTTGTTGTTGAAAGCCGTTGCGACGGGCCGAAATCACTCGGGCGCTTCGGCGAGAATGACATGGCCACTAAGAACAAAGATTATATATTCACGGGACAGGACTATGTATTGTACACAGTGTATGGAGAAATCATTGCAATCTCGGTAACTGCAGAAATGTTAAATGCAACACAGGGGAAATTTCACTATGCAACTGCCAGAAATGGCACATTATTTCAGTCGCTGTTTTACATATTAACACCACCGAAAATTCCAGAGTCGATTTCATATTTCCCTGAGATTTCCCTGATATTTCCAGTGAAAATAAAATTCCCTGAGATTTCCCGGTCTTCCCGGTTTTCCAGAGTGCTGGACACCCTGGTCGTATCAATTTTATGTAGCACAAATATTTCGTCATCCAATCACACGAACAACCCTCATCTTGGACCACCCCTACCAAGAGTGAATGAGTCTTCAACTCCGGAAGAGTATCCTCAGATTTGTCTTTCAACAATATAGAAGACCACTTTGATTCATCTTCCCTAATAAAATCTGGATCTGACCAATATAAATCACATAACATTAGCTGATCAGGTGACATCCCTCTGGAAACAATCTGCCGGATTATTATGCGATTCAATATGTCTCCATGAAGAATAGGAAAGTATAGCCGTAATGTTGGTAACTCTGTTGGCTACAAAGGTTTTTAACAAATGAAGTGATAAGCGCAACCATGCCAACACGATCTGAGAATCAGTCCAAGCATATATTTTGAGGGAACCTTTTCTTCAACGTTGATGACAAACGGGATAATAGTTTTGATAACATATCTGCTCCCAACAATTCAAATCTTGGGATAGATAAATTTTTTAGAGGTGCTACTTTAATTTTCGCTGCAACAAGATGAATACAGATTCCGGATTCCGAAATGGGTCTCATATATTCTGCTGCACTGTAACCGCGCTCCGAAGCATCACAGAATCAGATCAGTAGTGGTTCGGAAGGCGAATGGGAAGAAATAAAGCGAGGAGGAATCTTCACCTTTTGCAGTGAATGACTTTGGGGTACAAAATTGGTCCACTGAAGTATAATATATTCCGGAAGGGAATCATCCCATGACAATTTTTCTCTCCATAGTGATTGTATCAAAACTTTAGCCCATAATGTTACGGGAGCAAGAACCCCAATAGGATAAAAAATTCTCGCAATATTTGGGAGCAGTTGTCTTTTAGAATATACTATTGAATCAAAATTCACATGGTAAGAAAATGCATCGGATTTGGGTGACCAGTACAAAGGTCCCAACAGCTTTAAAAGGCAATTATCGATAGAATCCAAATTCAAAATATTTTCACGTTGTTCCGGGTGAATACTAATTAATAGTTCTGGAGAATTGCTTGCCCATTTCCCGAGAGGAAAACCTCCTAATGACAGCAAGGAAATTAACTGACTTTGCAAATCTGGTGCATCCGGCACTGAGCTCTCTCCCGTGCCGATATCGTCTACGTAAATGTCATGAAGCAATACGTGTGCAGCTAGAGGAAAATATTTTCAAAGTCCTGATTGCCAGAAAAGGGGAAGAAACAACTCCATAAGTCACAGCATTTAGTTTATAATCCACCAACGAAGATGATGGACCCTCTCGGAAAAGAACCTGCTGATAGGAACAATGGTCTGGACGTATCAGGATTTGTCGATACATTTTAGAAATATCGGCCATGACGCAACCTCATATGTCCTAAATCCGATTAAAGTATCAAAAATGTCCCTTTGGAGTTTTGGACCAGTATGTAATACATCATTCAATGAATTCCCAAGCGATGTCCGCGCTGAGGCATCGAAAACCACACGAATTTTATTGCCCTGAGGAGAAGCCTTAAACACGACATTTTTATAATTAATGCAAATAATACGATCCGGGTTTCTCAGATTTGGACATGTGACCAAGAGTCTCGTATTCCTTCATGAAATTAATATACTCCTTTTTTAAATGGGAGTTTTTTGATAACCTGCGCTCGGTATTCATCCACCGCGACATCGCGTGCTCATGTGAATCTCCCAGCGCAGGAGGAAACTGGTAAAACGGCAACGTAACCTCATATCTATCGTCAGACATACGACGATGTAACTGATTGAGAATAGGCATCTCGCTCCTACAAACAGCCAACGAAATAACGTGCGTGGGTGGTTGGGAGACAGTAGTTGGAATAATTCCCATTATAATCCAACCAAAAACAGAATTCATTGCTATTACGCTTGTGCTAGACAACGATACCCGCCCACCGAGAAGAATCCGTGGGAATAAATCCATACCTAATAACATTTCCACGGGTGCTGGCTTATCGAATTCTGAATCTGCGAGACGCAAATGAGAATTTTTTTGAAAACATAATGCGGCAGAGGAGCCGTTGGAAGTTCATTTATCACCTCGGATACCACAAACACATTCGTGAAATAATGGGTCAAGCGAATCGCAAACTGGGTTTCATTAAAAGAGTATTGGGTAAATGTGACGATCATGTACGAGAAATCAGCTACTTTTCCCTTGTTAGACCTCATTTGGAATATGCTGCCAGTGTATGGGATCCCTACGAAATCGGTCTAAGTAATGAACTTGAACGTGTGCAGCGAAGATCGGCAAGATTTGTAAAGGGACGATACGATAATTATATTAGCGTAACCAGTCTATTAAATGAATTGAAAGGGAATCATTGTCAGATCGAAGGTTGAAATTTAGACTTAATCTCTTAAACAAATTCCAAGGCAATATTTTCAGTGATGATGTTAAAAATATTTTACGAACCCCAACTTACTATGGCAGACTGGACCATAATCATAAAGTTAGAGAAATTGATTGCCGAACTGACCGATTCAAAATGTCCTTTTTCCCTCGCACAATTAGAGATACGAATAACGGTAAATATGTCCTATCGGAGAGTAGCAATGAATAGCATTGGTAGCTGCATGTTGGTATGAGTACTTAAAGCTAACCCTACTAACAGAATGTTTTTGCATGTTTTCTTTGCAATTTCTATCTTTTTTAAATAGTGTAGTTTGACTACTATATTAATACTATTCCTTTTTTATGCATGATATGTAGTGCATGTTTGGTGAGCAATCACCCCCTGCCACACACCCTTGTGGTGGCTTGCAGGGTATTATGTAGATGTAGATGAACCGACTCGGTACCGTGGATGACGCATGATTTGGTAACAAAGAACACAAAACCTGACCCTTCGGCTGTTGCAGTGGGACATGAGCTAAACCAAAAAGGTCGCCTTCGTTGGCAGATATGGTCAAGGACAGCCGCCTTATGACCGAAAGGCCGCTTTACACGATACAATTTTTTTTACAAATTCTTGTAAAAACGCGTGTATAAGTAAACTGAACGAAATTGTATGTCTGTCTGAATGGAATTAGAACAGGTTCTATTTCCCCGTCAGTCATTCAGACAATCGCACAAGCGTTCATACAATTTTCCGCTGTACACGGTACAATTTCCTCATACAAGATTTTGTACAAAAAATTGTATCGTGTAAAGCGGCCTGAAGAGGAGATGACCGCCACTTGGGACCCAGGGTCTATGAGAATTCTAATGCATTCCCAAGCCCCATTCCCCGCTTGAATCATAGCTACCGCTGTGCCTAGAATTGTGGTATGCTGTTTAGCACTCCCAGTGTGCGACGTTAAGATCACAGGGGGAGAAGGCGCTGAATAAGACGTTTTGGTCAAGGAACTACTCTCTACGATATCGCTCCCAGATCCAATGGGTTCTCTTTCTTTGATAGAGTCGTTGTTCGTGCCAACAGAATTTCCGTAACTGCCAAAATGATGCAACGACGTATGATGCTATCGCTTACATTTTTCACACTGCATACCTTTAACTTGGCACTTGGAGGCCCAATGCCCCGGCCTCAGACAATTGAGACAATTTCTTTGAGCGCACGAAGTTTGAACGTTGATCCGAGTTCAATTCAACATATTTAGTGCATTTAAATAATGGATGCAAAGAAGAACACAGCGGGCAGATATAACGTTTTGGTGTTACATCCTCAGACTTCGAAGATGATTCGCCGACTGACACTGGGAACAAATATTTAGTTTTACCTCGAGGAAATAGATTGAGGGACGGTTCCGTCTGTTGTTTGCAAAATTTTAATTCGTTTCTTAACGAAATTAATAAGATCCATCGCAGAAGGAAACCGGTTTCCATTTAAAGTCCCTTCGAATTGTGATAATGTCTCCACGTCCAGAACGTGAGCCGCCAATCGAAATAAGATAAATTCTCCCAAATCAGGTATATTCAAAGTTCCCAAAGCTGCATACATCACCGCAAAGATGGTAACAAACTGTTGTTAACGACGCTAATTGATTAGCAGAACCAGTCGAAAACGAAAGTGTTTTATCCAAAAAAGGAAAAACCGAGAATACGAGGATTGCCATAAACGTCATTTAATTCTCTCCAAGCTGATGGATAATGCATTTCACCAAAAGGGACAGAGGCGATTATTGCCAAGGCCTTTCCTTGGAGAGAAGATTTTTGACAAGAAAAGTTTTCAATTGAAGATATATCATTTCGGTCATTCACTACCGATTTAAATATATCTCGAAACGCTGGCCACTCTGAAAATGACCCCGAAAACTT
Organism: Platycnemis pennipes; assembly: GCA_933228895.1. NCBI lineage: Eukaryota > Metazoa > Arthropoda > Insecta > Odonata > Platycnemididae > Platycnemis > Platycnemis pennipes. The sequence goes on from OW121846.1 coordinate 84,699,340, forward strand.
TGGAACGTCAATTGAAGGAATTTTTCAAAAATAAACAAAATGAAATAACACCTCTTCGAACTCTTCTGCGAGCAGGGAATCTGTACGGTACATTTCCATACAATTAGAATTAGCGCAGTGTTCATAGACTGCTTGATTCGCATTCGTGAAACTACGATATACCTCATCTAAACAAGAACACCTTGCCGAAAATATTCCACATTTAGGATGGCCACTTTCGCGTCCCTGATAGCTGTTAATCTCGCATGCTAAGTCGTGCGCGATTGAGAGAGAAGCAGAAGAGAGAGACGCGAGTTTTGCCTCGTCTACATAACACCCTGCAAGCCACCATAAAGGTGTGTGGCAGAGGGTGAATTCTCACCAAATATGCACTACATATCATGCATAAAAAAGGATTAGCATTTATATAGGTACTGTTCAAAACTACACTATTTACATGTGCCTCGTGGTTGTTCCTGTCTCAGGCATGATTGCATAAAACAATCGAAATAACAAAGAGTACATTGGGCCCTATTGATTTCCAAATAATCCCCGGTTTCGGCACCAAATGGTGTACGCACACGGGTATAGTCCCAAGATCGAAACTTCTTAGATCTAAGCAACCGGGACAGACCTTACGCACACGTACTAAACAAATAAAAGAATAAACAGGAAAAGGGAGATCAAAAAGGGAAAGAAAATAAAATGAATGGTGAAGACCGGGAGAAGAAAGGAGGTAAGGAAGGCAATAAAAACTTACTCCCGTCCGCTGTTACTTCACCGTCTCTGTCAGCTGACTCGCGCTGTCGTGAATTAGACCCGTCCCTCTACGGTGATTCCCAGCTGAGATCTCTGAGACAACTCCCTTCGACTTGCTTGATCGAAGCACTTCGAGTAACTCAAAACCTGTGTGTTATTTCGCCGTACACGCACAAAACAAAAACGAAGCGAAAAAACATAAAAAAGCAGACGGGAGTGGGGCAGGGAGGAACGGGAGGAAGGTTAAACAGAAAAGAAAAGAAACTTGGGGAAAACAAAGAATAGAAGAATTAAATAAAACAAGTCCGTCCCGGCCAAAACTGACGTTTCGAACATTTCTATTTGAAAATATTCATTACATTAAACGTAGCGGTCTCTCAGACCGCACGTCAACGGTTAACAAATATTTGAAAATGTAAACAAAAAGAAAACGTGCTGGTCAACCATGAGACAGAAGCCCAGGGGATCTGAAGGCGAGCGATGGTGCCGAGAGACATTATAAAGAGAATCCTTCTCCAAACAACGACATCTCACAACCCAGGGGTCCCCGCTACTTATGGGAATAAGAATAAGTTTTATTTATGCTCTGGGTACAACACCCCTAAGGGCAATACAAAAGTTACAAAACATAATAATATTCAAATGCATTCCCTTACACTACCCTTCTCTCAGCCCGCGAGGAAGATCTTACCAAGAATGATAACCAATAATGTACCATTCTTACTAGCAAGTAATGTAGAATGTGCAGGACTGTCCACTGTCTGCATACAAACTCCAAATGCAATACTAACCTTTAATTTGCATAAAGAATGGATTGATGTACTAAAATTAAAGGTACAAGTCAACAGGGCAGATAAAAAATAGGGTACAAAAATCGAAATGAAACCAGTCAGCGTTCTTAGTATCAGCGCAGATGGCTTCCACGCAAGTTGAGTAAGCGGCATTGTTCATCATTGTCTCGTGGTTTTCGCTATTCTTGTGGTTTCCGTGGTTCCATTTTTAGTTCCGTTCCCTCCGAAGAAGGGAATATCGGGGACCATCCGTCCGTTCCTCAATTATACTTAAGTGACTGTTTCGCCCGCAAGAGGTCATGCGATACGTGTATAAGAAATAAGTAAGCGACTCACATTGCAAGCTTCTTACATATTTCTGCTTCCAAACTAACCTCCATGACTTACATTGTGCCAGCTGGGGATCTTCCACCAGTCTGTTAAATCTCCTTAAAACAGATATGATACATCTAAATGAAGTTTTGGTCTATATTTGAGGCTTGTTGTTTAACTTTTGGTAATAGAATTATGCAATGGTCCCATTGATTTTGTGTTAAGAACTACATTGTTGTGCAAAGTACAGTTGTGATGGTTTAAATAAGCAATCATCTGGGATCTAAGAATGGATAAATCAATTTTGCATTGAATCCTATGGGGAAAATAGATGTACAAAACAACTTTAATGAATCTTTCATGTACATGAACCAATTTTTGACTGTTATGCATTCACCAACACACAACATTCAAATATAGTGTCTGAATGGTGGTCTCAGATTATTACTTAGTGACTTCACGATAAATCCCAAAGGATCATAAATATACATATGTACACATGTAATTTTTAAATCATTTATTCATGTACCCAGTTTTACAATGCAGGTAAGTGTGTAATACAACATCAATATAAACGTGGAAAATCAAAATAAATTAGATTTTCATTAGTTCACTGAATGTATGAAAAGAGATGATGGCAGAAACATTAATTGATGTAAATGCAAGGAAAATGTCACACAGAGCATTACATACTAAATTAAGCACTGGAATGCTTTAACTTAAATGGAGTGGAGGGTTAATACCATTATTAAATACGTGGAGTAAGTGTTCAATTATTATAAATAATTTTCAATACATTCGAGAGCTGAATGGTCATAGCTTTCATTCATGATGAATTCCACGTCTTACATTTATTTCCAAATTGCAACTAAAAACTAGTTTTCCAAGTCAAAAAAAGTATACAATATAAGACTGGGTAAAAAAATTGATCTGGGAGTCACAAGGAATGAGGTACCTTCACATGAATGTAATAATTGTTCATAAATTAAATATTTATAAGCTGAAATTCAACTGCATGAACAAGGGAACATTACAAACATGACAATCCAGGAATCTAAAATCAAGAAAGCTTCCACAACATACATTCAATAGACTATTTCATCAACTTATTCACATGTAAAATTTGTGATTGTGCTGAATCAGACATAAAACTTAGTGTTTAAAAATGACTCATTACTCTTTGCCACCTTTTTCTAACTATTATAGAAGATCTGACTTTAGACTGCACGTCAACATTCTTGATACTTAAGAATTGACGCAGTCCTTTGCCTGACTCTAGCCTGTGCCTTGAAACTCATATCTACTTCACTTATCATTTACTAAGAGTTTGGTCTAAGAGTTAGACCAAACACAGCCATTTCTGCCACGTTCTGCTCCAAAATTTGTGTCAATTTATGAGATGTACCTTTTAAGTGTTAAGTTTAACAAAAGAGAATGCAAAAATGGCTGCTAAATTACTTTCTAGATCTCATGTAAATAGCATGTAAAACCACAGAATATATATTGAAGTGCAGCACTCAATGTCCTATAAAACTGATTGGTAATAATGTAAATTTTATGCATGAATAAAAAAGTTAGGAGCTACAATAGAATTGCATGTACCGTTGAATTTTAAATTTTCATCTTCCTGATTTTGTCATTTTAATTCGGTGATATGTCAATACAACTTGACTAGGCTGCATGGTTTATTCAATTTATAAATGACAAAATTTCATATATTATCAAAACTGAGAGTTGGCAGTATATCAGTAAATAGCAATTTTTTTCAAGGAGCATGATTAACATGGTCAATAGAATTTTTAAGAATTACAAACTTATTGTATAAAACACACACCTTGCTTACTCATTCTGTTGTCCATCTAGTTCAAGTATAATAAAATATAAAAAATGCAAATGGCAGTTTTTGGCCACATACATCATAATAAAGTACAAAAATTAGACATTTCACATCAACATGGTAGAAAAATATTACGACCATGAGATCAGTAAAATCTAATACAAATAACTCCAACAAAGAGAGATAAAGAAATGCAGCATAGTGAAAAAAATTCTGTTAAATTTGCACTCTTTGGACGGATTTCTCTTGATAAGCTCATACAAAATAAGTCACTTTTTAAGTAATAACTCTTGAAAACATGACTCATTTTATAACACTGGAAAGATCAATTATAACAGTGAACCAATGTGAAATACAGCGCAGTAGTGAGTTCATGCTTCAGTGGGAACATTACTGATTCTATGTCAATTTCCATTGCATTCCTTTAACTCTGGCATTTTCAAAAGCAGTGACTCCTAACAAATGCTTTCCCACAATATCAAAATGATTAAAGGTCCAAAGAGGACCTCCTCCTTCCCTAGATCTAGATTTAGACTACATGCCAACAACCTTTTATTTGTGGCAACATCCTGAGAGCACCAGGCATGACCTAGCGATACCACATTGAATGCTAGATCCCCTAGATTGCCAACCTAATGCCTCCAAATCTGAATTCAAGCCCTCACCACATAGGTTGAGGGCATTTGGACAACCTTGCCTAAGGAAACCCATAGCTTTTCAGTTGAAAAAATCATTGAAACCTTCTCAGAGTACCTGAGGGATATGGGCCATTACTTTGGCGTTGGAGTGATACTTCGACCCTGAGTGTCATCAGAATGATATGGCAGTGATAAGACGGGAAGCGGGCTAGGTGCAGCTGAGGCCGTTCTTGTGGAATCCAGCTTGCGTGCCTCTTGGTGAAGTAGAAGGGCATCTAAAGCAGGATCCTGGGCAACAGTGCGTAATGAATCACCGAGAACCTGCCTCAGCTGCTGCATTTCTCTCCCAGCTCTGGAGCTTCTGAGCACATAGAGTTGCCTTCTCTTCACCTCTTGGTTCAACTGCTCCCTTAATAATTGAACCTGCAACATCAATGAAAGTGGCACCAGCAATTTAACAATGAACATTACTAGGAGAAATACAGATTCATCCGATGTCTTAAATATATTTCTAAGAAATTCGTTAGCTATTTTATTATATTATATGCCACCTGGTATTTTCTACAAACAGCTAAGACTAGTGATATTTCAACAATATGCTTCTTACTTCTAACCCATTTTATCAGAAAAACTATATTTCTTTCTGCAATCATTTCTCATATCCACTGCATACCCTTCTGCTTCATTTTCACTTTCATCAACTAGAGCATTCTAATCACCTATGCATTAGTGAAAATTGATGGTAGGAAAATAGTATATGCCGATTGCTGAGAAAACTTGTGCCCTTATGGAAGAGGAATTCAGACAACATGGAAGAGTGATTGCCAATAATAAATTGGTAGCATGGCAAGTATATTCACGAAGTTGGTGCCACAGAGGTCTGAGAGTGAATGAATTTCTGGGAAGCTAAGCTACCCATGCCTACTGCTTCCTAGTTTGCCTGAGAAAATTGTGTACTGAGTGACTTCCTCAATGCTCACTCTGATGAAAATACCTGGTGACCCAGACTATATATATCGCAAGTGATTAAACCAATTCACTGGTTATGTCACTGGAAACTCACCATCTACTAAATTTTAAAAAACTTATGAAGTGTTTGTTTTGGAATGTCTTAATTATCTACTTTTGATTAAATGTATTAATTTAATCTCCTATTTCCCAAATGGCAAATTGTATCGTCTCATCTACATCTAATCCAAGAGTAACTAATCTTATATTTATATATATACCGTATTTACTCGTGTAAGCCGCGCACCTTTTTTCCCGAAACGCCGGTGAAAAAATAGGGGTGAGCGGCCTACACGAATCCTCCAGTTTTTCGTGTAAGCCGCGCACCATTTCTCCTCAAATTCCTATTGTTTTTTTTCTCCTAAGTTTCGCATTCAGTGGACATATCGACGTAATTGGTAAGTATGGTCAAGTAGTAAATCGTATATTGCAAAGTATTCTGAAACTTCGAAGTAATTATTAACAAAACAACCGCGTTTAAAAAAGTCTGAGCGTACAACAGTACTTGAAGAAATGCTAGATCAGAAACACCACTTGACAAAGCAATAGATTTATCGTGTATAGATCGTACATAGGACAACATATTGTAGCACTGATGTCTTTAAATCTAGATTGTAACTTGTAAGCTGCCACAAGGTTGGCGATGTTTTATGTCTTTTCAATATCCTAAGCGGAGATTGTTTCGGTATCACGTATCTGAAGCAACATTTTTACGTAATAGATATCTACTTTTGCGTACACATTAAAGCTACATTGCAAAGACACGACAAACAATTTTCTACATAGTGGCAATGGTTGTATGCTCAGAGATTATACCTTCTTACTACCCGTGCTATCTGCACCGAGCATAAGAGTAGTAAACGAGTTCGAATTGATCATTTAGCATTTTAAAATAATTTGCTACTATCACCCTAAAATGAATTCTGATGTGAAATTGCGATCGTTTCCTGCGACTGCAAAATTACTTATTATAAGCGATGCCGAAAAAATAAGAAATCGAGCTGCAGGAAGGAAATATGGTGCATCTGAATCTAGCAGTGACGAAAACTAAAAATGAGAACTGTTATGATATGAATATTCATTAGTGATTTACAACTCTATTTCCGTAAATGTGTTTTCCTTTAGTTTCATAATAATTATAATTGTTATTTACATTGCACTTAGTTTTTTCCGTGTGTTCCCAAGACTTTCCGGTGTTGTTAAATCGTCCCAGTCCACAGCTACTACGCAGAGAGCAGACGAGACCACCGCTATCAGGTACGGATGGCATTCTGCTTTTATTTGTTGATATGCCAACGGATTTCGGTAATAATCCAGTAATCACGAATTGAAATTGTATACATTTCTGCAATTATTTCAGTTGGGTGTTATTTTGAACAGATGCCATTTTTATAACTGGATAATCTGATCGTATGTAACTGTAATTACTGTGAGATGCTACGAGAAAAAGATGCTCAGTAAAAGAGGCCATTCGTCGATGCACGACACGATGACGATTGTGATGATATTAACACGTAATTCAATCAATTAATGAGAAATACATACACATAATTTAGGCACAGTATTTCTATTAAAGAAAGTGCATTCATGTTATGACAAAATGATGCAGACTCAAGGGCAAAAAAAATTTTTATATAGAAATAATCTTTTCCTCACGAGCCTGCCCGAAAATAGGGGGGCTCGGGATACACGAGGGCGCGGCTTACACGAGTAAATACGGGATAAGCTGGTGAAATATAATCTTATATTTCACCAGCTGCCCTGTAGGCTTTCTCAGGTCTCATAAGGGACCTGAAGGACAGGACAATTAGTAAAATAATGTCCTACACATGGAATGATACCAGAAAACCTGGAAACTGGATGACTCAACCCCAAGGGCAGAAATAATTAAATATTAAAATTAATAATCTATTCATAATCACATAACAGAACTTTAAGAGATATAAGACCTTAGTTAAATAATTTACCGAGAATTCAATCAACTTGTACCTATGCATATTGCAATGAGATACTTAGGTAATTTAAAAGGTTTAAAAGCTAGGGAAATAAGGCAAAAATTCCAATGGGAAAGGGTTGAATGACAAATGGAGCAAACTTTTTCAATGCTATTTTCATGACCAACCACTGACAGTGATCTCTTTCAAAAGCAGGGAAAGAAGTTACTCATCTTTCTGTAGCATTCACTGTTAAATACCTAGATTGGATTAAAAAAAGTTTAGGGGAGGTTGATTGATATTTTCAATTTTTTCAAATTTTAAGCTTAATCCATTTTTCAATCAACTTATAACCTACTTATTAACATATTTTTTGAGCTAAGAACCAATAATAAGAGTGGAATGGTTTTTTCATTCTTATCTACATTAATTGAATCCAGCTATTAGTTCTTGTTCCCTAAGGTTCTCAGTGAGAAATGGGTCAAATTTCTAATCAGCTGCCCTGTTACATTTAATTAATGACTTCTAGTTCATGTGCAATCTCCATATAAAAATATTCTCTCTTTAGTCTGAAGATATTTCTCTATTCCGAATTTTAAAAACAGGATGTCAGTTTCAGTCTGTAAAAAGACAAATGCACCCCAAAAAAGACTTCTAAAAACATGCCATGAACCCAAAGAACACTCTGCAACTGCAGCAGGATGAATATCCAATTAAGTATTAAAATCAGGTTATTCATAAGAGAGACAATCTGTAAGTCAGGGATGATCCCATCATACACAGTAGCCTTAAAAGTGAAGTAATTGATATACTAGTTCCTTGAAAGAACACATTTAAGTCTGGATTTCAGTCACTAGATTTAGTTTATTTGTAAACTTGTTGTACTAATGCTGTTCAACCGTTCTACTGCCAGTGGGTGGATATGGTTGTGCGAAAACTTCCAAGGGCCGATATGTCAGCCCACTTACTTACATATTTGTAATATTATATTTCCATCACATCAAAGACAGCAGGAATGATTATTTCATCCTCAAAAAAGTGAAATATATCATCAACATTGAGAAAAATACTTAAGTCATAAATTAAAATTAATTGCTTCAAAAATATCTAAAATTAATAATCCTTCATTTCTCATGGAAATGGGCTTGGCAGTTTTCGCACAGCCTACCTTAAAGGGGCTGGCAGTAAAAGGGTTAACATTCAAGAAAACAACAAAACTGTTTCATTATAACCAATATGCTTATGATAATGGCATTACCACCTTCATATAAAAATTTAACTGTTTTGTGGCTAAAATATGTATCCTTACATTCATAAAGCAGCCAAAAAACATGCTAAGGACATGTTTTCTCTTCTTTTCTTACAAAAATATTGTTTTAAAAATTGTATTTGTTAAAAATTTGAAATACAATAAGAGATTATTACATTTATTTTTTCCTAAGGCTCAAAAAAAAATCTCTCAGCCAATAAGACAGATGCTAACTATATTTATTACATTTCTTTAGAAAACAAGTTTCATGAAATATTTTATTTATCATCAGATTTTCCTCCCTGAGAAATAGCATTGGCATCACTAAGACAATGAATGTAAAACTGTTGAGTTTGGTATGATTTAATTACCTGATTCTCTAGTCGTAAAACCTGCTGTCGATGTGACTGCTCTCTGGCCTCCAACAGTCTCTCTGCTTGTAACTGTGCTGCTCGCAAATGCTCCATTTCAGCATTTATTTCCGAAGAGCTTGTTCCTCCATAACCCCCATCCATGCTGCGTAGTTTTTCCAGCAGTTTAGAAACTTCAGCCTCACGCTCTGCCAACTGCACTTCAAGTTTTCGTACTTTGAATTGAAGGTCTTGATTTTCCCTTTCCAAAGCAGCCACAACTTCAGACTCAGAAGTGAGGCCTGAGGATCCTATCATTATAGTCTTTTCTGGACGCTCATAGCTCTTGCTCCTCTCTCTTCTACGCTCAGCTGCTTCCATTTGCCGTATTTTCTCCATCAAAGAGTCCACCTGCCATGAACATTTGAGCAAATGAATTAATTAAGAGAAGAGAATAATTGACATCCGTGAAGTAGGAGACATTTATGCTCAAACATTCCTTACTAAAGTGTGAAGGTTTCTTGGGTCCTCCACCGGGTTATTGCATCCGCCGATGTTTCGATTCCCGACTCATCGAGTCCAGAGACATCCCGAGTCATCATCTTCAGGGCTTCTGAATGCTTCTGGCATTCAGAAGACCTGAAGACGATGACCGAGTCAGGAATCGAAACGTCCGTGGACATGGACGCAAAACCTGGTGGAGGACCCAAGAAACCTTCACGCAGCAGATATGCCGGGAAAACACCAGATCTTTCATCCCTTACTAATGTGCACTTTACAATTTTTTCCATTTAAAAATACCAATCTTGAATAAATATTATAAGTTGTCTTTTTTCCAACACCACAGCCATGCTCTCAAAACCCCAAACCTGAGAAAAGTAAATATGAGACCAACAAGTAAAAGAAAAATTAAGTAGTAGTACTTAAACATCGATGTAATGCAGACAGAATTTTTTAAATATGATATAATCTAATAAGATAATGTTATCAAGTGCAGAAAAGCTCTCTCACTCTTCAGAAGTGGCCTCTCATAGCATAATCGATTGCGTAATTGATCATAAATGTGACTACTTTGGTCCCGTTAACATTTTGGCAGAAATACACTCATTTGATCATCATGATCAGCCAGGAAAACACACTTTCAAACAGACAGATCAAAGTCACCACACTGACACAGTTTGATCTATCAGAAATCTTTAAGCCCATGTTCCAAATTGAAATTTTAATCCATTCAATTGCTTTCGATTGCACAGATTCAAATAATTATCATAGTCCACTCTAGGATTGCAGTCTCCAGGACTGAAGTGGGAGTTCACTGAACTAAACCATAAAAAAACAAGCAACTCTGGTACCAATGAGCAAGACAAGTTGTAAGCTGTGGCTGGGAAGATAGGAAGTGAAAAACTTCACCAAGGTTTAATCTGCAAATGCAAGTATGCAGAAATGCATAAGGCAGATGCCCATCCACTAAATCAGAAATTTGATTGGTTCATTGACAGGATCCTAAAGTTCTCAAACACAGGCAAAAAAAGTTTCCCATCCATTGGGATGAATTTGTGTGATTACCATTTGACCAATTTAATGATGCATTTACTTGAAGAGAATGATTGAGATCACTTAGTTCAACGTTGCCCTTATAGAACTCCATTGCTGATGTGGGGGAGTAGCAGAAGGAAAGTAAATAGAATGCCACGGTGTGAAAAGACACAAAACTTGGCAGCAATACAGCCAGATGGAAAAACCTCTGGCAAAGCAACTCTGGAAATGTAAAAATGACAGAAGGGAAGTGACACTTGGGGCTTGAAAGGAACAGGTACATACACCAAAAACGCTTGTTTCTAAATCACTGATACGATTTACACAAACATGGTCAAACTCAAACTAATTTATAGAAGATTGCAAGCATCTTGTTCAAACATTGTGTAGTTTACCTTGGATCTAAGTTCAGACCTCTCTCTTCTCAGAGAAGCCAATTCTTCGGAGGTACTGGCACTGACACCATCACCAGCTGGAGGGCCTCCATCGCCAGGCCATGCAGAGGTAGACAAACGTAGCCTTGCCTCAAGACCTGATCTTTGGACCTCTGCATTGGCCAACTGAGTTTGGAACCGCTGATTTTGGTCAAGGAGATTTTGACTATCACGACGGACATCAGCAAGAGTTCTTTGAAGTGAATCTAAACGCTCAGCTAGTACACGTCTTTCATTCTCACTGTTGCTCAGGGACTTCTGGAGCTGAGAACAAATTTCAGGCACAGTGTACAAATTAAACTTTTTCTTAATAAAATTATATGCATAAATAGAAAGTTGCCATTGTATCAAATTCAATATACACAGTGCTCTTCCCCTGAAATCATATAAGTGACACTGAACAATGAGATCAATTACTTAATTTTATAATTATAAATCTGAATAAAAGTAGAAAAGTAGGACATGAATTGAAGATGGGAACAGCTTGTTGTAAGCAAGCAACATTCTTTAAGAATTTAAAACTAATACAGTGAGTGTGTTATGTTTTATGCTGTACTAGGAGCAGCATGGAAATGGTGACAATATTATGTGTAATTTTAGGCTTACAAATTAAAATTAAGCAAGAGAGGGAAAGCAAATGAAATAAAAATAAAATAACAGCATAGTTCAAACCTATAATTGAAGATAAGAACCAAGTACAAGTCTTAACTGAATACAGTCAAAACTATATTACTAATTAGGTCTTATCTTAAATGTAATGCAAAAAAAAAGATTACAGGAAGACGTACTTGTTTCATCTTATCAGTGCCAGACTGAGAGGAGACACTTGAGTCAAGAAGAGCTCTGTTTAATCGTTGAACTTCTGAGCGAAGTTCAGATTCTGCAGAGGCAGCTCTTTCTAGTGACAGGCGGAGCTGTTCAACGGTGGCTTTGAGTGATCCACATCGCTCTTCTAAGCTTGCAACAGTTCTGCCTTGCATTTCTGATTTCTCCTGTAGTTTCTATAACATGAATCAAAAGTGGTTGATTTTTACACTGGTAGGAACACTTAACTTTTATTCAAGTCCAAGACAATATTTTTATTAGAGAAATTTCCCTTGCATACTAATTTAATGGCATGGACTAAATAGCCACAATGTAATTGGACTTAAAGTTGCTACATATTAGAGGAGTTTTACAATTATTGAAATTCACTAAGGAGATCAATTATAATCATATAAAAAAGCTCCATAACAAAATATTGAGTGGTACGAAGTATGAGGAGAAAAAGAAGAAATGTAACCAACAGATGCATGATTCTGCTAAATGGGTATCAGAGAAGTTTTTATAATATTTTTTGACCATTTTAACCTCCAACTAGTAGATCACTACTGATAATAATACTGAATGCTAAACATTCATATAGTGCCGGGCAACAATGCTACTCTTTCAAAAATCATTTAACCTAAGTAAAATACAATACAGAATTTCAGCAGTGATGGATATATTATCATTATTAATCACACCCTATACAGTCAGCTGCAGGTTAATTATATTAGATAATACATTTTTCCATCAATTCATTATTTCACAAAATTGATTTAGTATGGATAACACAAAAACTATTACAAGCAATATTACATCATCAACTTGATATTAGAGGAATGGGGAACTTGCATGAATTTTTTTTATTTAACAGGCGGACAGAAAATTATTTTCTCGATTCAACAAAGAAAACTGCATGTAAATCTGAGTTTTCCTTCGCGAGATATTGAATGCTAAATATAGCGACATTTTAAAGCGCGCCGAAAACTCCCTCCCCCCGAAGCCACTGCGAAAGAATCCCCGATGACGTCAACAGTGCCGAACAATCGCCCGAAGCAGCTGGGCTAACAGCGCACCAACACGGGTGATTCAAGCGAGCATATTCAACCCACAAATGAGCCCACCACTGATTTTTAATTGAGTAGGTAATCATTTAATGGTATACACTTGATATTTCTGGTCAATAATGAGTAATATTCAGGCAAGATAGTTTAAATCTCGAAAGTTCATCTTACTTTTGCAGTGCCCGCTCCATACATCGACCCAACTCCCTAGCATTGTAATTAGCCAGCGATATGAGTTCGAGGTGTACGTATTGTTTAACACCTGGCTGTAAAAATACCTCAACCAAGGTGCCTAATAAACTATTTATTAGGTTGCCTACAAACGCAAGAAGGAGAAGCCTGTGGCTAAGAGCCATTCGCAGAAATCCGGGGGATATTTCGAAGAAAACAGTGGGATTCATCTGTGAAGATCATTTCAACGCAAGTATTGAAATCTACTCAAATAAAATGATAAGCCGTCCAACTAGGGATATGTTGTTAAATATACTACGGATTTACTTGATATGTTAAAATGACTATTTAACGCGCGAGTTGGCGCCCGGATTGGTGGAATTTTCTCTGAGCCGGCAAGTTCAGTCTTGTGGGAAAGACTTAAAATTTGCTTGCAAATTTTTGAGTAACCCACATTTCTGAATCGTATTAACCTAAACTAGCGAAGTAAATTCGCTATCGTGACCGCTCCCATGTTAGAGGATTTGTGTTGTAAGTCTCTTGATCATCTGTTGAAACTGATGAAACACATAAAAAAGACTTGAAACTGCCTAGAAATATGTTGAACTCCGTTGTTCCTAAGGCAGGGGCTTCTGACCCAGTTGAAACCATCCTGAAATCTGTTGCTCTCTTTCGAAATGCTGTCAGTTGATTTTCGATTAATAATGAAATAAAATTTTTGATATTTTGAGGTACATTTATGAAATGAGAGTAGAAAAATGCAAATAACGAATTATCTTGAATGAGAGAATTATTATGCTCAAGTGCGTATGCATTTAGTACAGGGACAGGTATGCATATCCATCGTCAGCACCGAGGATCATGTGTTGGCATCTGACAACACATCTGTTGTGAGAGGAGCTTCTTCACTATCTAAATATAGGTAAATGAGGTGCATTTTAGAAGGATGAATAATTTTAGCAAATTTTATTGTTATGCTTGATATTGATTTGACTTACCTGTACATGATGATCCCGTAATCCCTTATCATTTTTTATCTCTTTTCCAAGATAACCGGAATTCAGTCTAATTTCAAAGGATTAAAGTCTACTATGTGATGTGTTAAGTAACACATGTAATTATGAAAAACACCCACATTTCGCCTACTAAGTAAAAGTTTCGCTTGATGAGTACTTCCCGAGTTTCTCTTGTGACCAAGGTGGGCTGATGATCCTTGTCTAATATGTATTACTAAGTACGCTGGTTAGATGCAGAAAATTGATTGATACCTAAAGCATACTGGAGCTTCTTCAGTCTTAAATAATGGAAACACCTATAGAAACATTAGCCTTGTGCCTCTTAACACATTATAAGTAATATCGTTATGTACACCATTTGCACATTGATGATTTCTATGTTACAACCAACCAACCAACAGACATAAACAAGTTAGATCAAGTGAGTTTCAACCAATGATCAAGGCAGTTCCAACGCATTCTGAAAACAAGCCAGTTGAAGACGGTATTTCAAGAGAGATCTACACAGATTTCAGGATGGTTTCAACAGGGTCAGAAGCCCCTGCCTTAGGAACAATGGAGTTCAACACAGTTCTACTCTATTCTTGTCCCCCACCTCATAATATGCTAACGAATAATACATTTGCGCAAACTCTAAATCCATATTCATAAACAATAAATAACGAGGGCAATCTCTAGTGCGCCACAATTTCCGCAAATACTGACGATGCCACTTTTCATTAATATATTCACTTAATCGTAGATGCTCTCTTACTGCCTATTGTATTAACAAATGCCAAAGGTGGTATCCAGAGGCAATAATAGCGTTCATACTAAACAATCACACTCATAGACCTTCGGCTAAGAATGTAAACAAGACGCGCTTGTAGATACACTACGAAACACATACTGTGAATATTAACACACATTTCGCCACTACTTAGGACAAGAATCAGAGAAACAGGTTGTCATTTGTCATAACAAATTTCATGAGGGTCATGGCATCAATTTCAGGAATGTTATCCGAACGAGCGGCAACATAATCATCCATTTTTCTGAAACCTGAAATATTAGAGGTAAAAAGTCTGTATTTTATCATCCCGAAAGTACATTTTTAATATCCCAAGTAATAATCGTGGCACAAGAAGAATAGGAAAACTTACCCAAGAATAACAGCACATGAACAAGTGACGATGAGCGACTAAATCCTCCACCAAAACAAGGTTTACAGCATGCGTTGATGTATTTCCTGACTCGGACGGCAAATTAGGCACAGATGACGTCACACCTGGCCTCGGCGGAGCTCGGGTGTCTTCGCGCAGTGGTCGGCTCAGAGAAATTTTGCTTGATTTTTTAAGTCAATTTTTTATTTCTTCTAACGACGAATGGAGAAAATTTAGGTATTTTTGCGAGCTAATATTTCAGTTTTACCTGTTCAAAATAGTTTTTATAGCAATCGTCGACCCATGCAAGTTCCCCATTCTAAAATCCTAATACCTATTGCACACCTCCTATTTGTTCCTAATCCTCCTTAACCTCCTATTTGCAACATTGGGAATATTGATTTAATCACACTGATTGGTAAATGGCAATCAGTTCTGATTATCTATGACCAGTCCATAAGCTTCAGGTAGCTGCAGCAGCCAAAGGTAGGATGTGCAACATTCAGCAGACAATGGGAGTCCAGTTATGGATTAACACTTTAACTGCTGACCATGTTATTGGATGAGACTAAGAATGCTGGCCTTATTTTTGCATTTTGAAATTTTTTAATAGAAACTGGATATTGGTCAAAAATGTATTTTTGGTAAGGGTAGAAAGATTTATCATCCTTTATTTGATTAAAGAACTGCATTTCAATAATTAAAAAGTTTCATTTTTTATGTTTCCTAACAATGATACATATCATTTTAGGAAATTGAACATTTTTACAATATTTATTGTTTATCACCTCAGTTTATGAAGAGCAAATACATATGATGTTTAGCAACTTGTGATGTTACATAAATGATTCTTGATCCTAATAAAATATCAGTATTAGGTTTTGTAATTTTTTGTGAATGAAATAATCTGAAACAAGGCTTTATGCCACGTGCATGCAATCATGCCACTAGTTTCAGTGATGCTAAAACCTGATGTATTCTCCATCTTGTGTCATTGTTATATATCATAAGGGCTAAGCTATGCTTCAGAGTGCTGCTAGATCCACCTGCCTAGCCAGTCTGCCTAGCAAAAAGGTAAGTGAATGGAAAAGATATCATTTGACATCCTCAGCATTTTTTGGGAGAAATGAAAGGATGTCAATAGACATTAATGTGAAAGTGTTAAACTATGTCAGTAGCCGTAGAAGGAATTCATACCTGTTGATTCATAAACTTCAAGCATAAAAGAGGTGAATATTAGCCTAAGCATCATTAATTCAAAAAGTTTTGTAGTTACAAAGAAATTAACCCAATGATGGATGACTATCCAGAGCTACACATATGCTGCCTGAATGTGATTAATACCTGAACGTGAGCATCTTTCTCCTGCAGAACCATCTGCATTCTCTGAAGATCACCATCTAATGCCAAACGCTGCAATTCCAGCTTAGTAGCACGTGCTTCAGAACGACCCAGCTCATCATGAATAGCCTGTTTTTCACTTTCCAGACGAGCCAAAGACTGCCTCATTTTTTCAAGCCGATCCTTAAATGTAAAGCAAATAAAAATGGGTCCAGATGATAGATTATATCACAAACCCAGCAAAACTATGTCGCATCTAAAAACCAAATTTCATACATCATAAGACCAAGTCCTAGTGGTGCAAATAAGCTTGTATCAATGGACAAAAATATGCTTAGAATGATCTCTGGCCCTCCATTCTCCAATCCACTCATACAGGAGATGCAAAATGCAGAAATCCATTTTAACATTCACCATGACACTATAATGTCGTGATTTATATTAGGGTATCATTTCAGTGGGAGTGGTTTGAATAAGGAGAACCATTTTTTAAATCTATAGAGTCCAATATTAAGGTCAAACTGAAGGTACAAGATCAGATCTTAGGTTTCTTGCACTTGCAAGGACACATGTTCTCGAATCCATTCACTGATGACCATCCAATACAGTCCCTCTTTACTCCAGCACTTGCTGCCTTTATATCTAGACATGATCAAACTGATTGACCATGACGAGCTTAACATTTGGAGCACCAAGACCATATGCCTCCCACAAAACAGGCCATTTTGGACCCACATATTTTTATGGTGAAAAATGCGACTTTTGTACATAACAGAAGCTAAGTCTATCTTTTAAAGATAATTATATCTTTATATTCTGAGTGTAAACATGAAAAGAAACGACAAATCCAATACAATAGGATTAAATTTTGAAGAAAGGAGAAAATCGTAGCAATGATCCATGAACATTGACGTATCAGCTGTGGGTGTAAAACTAACGCAACTCATGCGACTTTTTCTTACAAACCAAGAATCTCATTTTTCTGCGATCTTCTCTTTGAAATAAAAATATTAGTATGCAATGCACAAAATATATGCAGCACCTATTTCTTAATTAACTTCAAAATTATTATATGCACTCACCTATTATGCTAATTAATGCTTAGCCATTTGAAGCGGGAACTCTTAGGCAAAGTTTAATGATGTCCACTTGGCTTGCAACAATAGCTAATTCATAACGAAAAACAGTAGGATACTTTCTAGCTCAGGATCTTACTTGTTTTTATTGTTCATATGAATACCAGTAGTGCTAGACTGTATTGTGAATCAATGACAATGAAATGACCTTTGACTCTCTTTAAGTGTAGAATAATTTTTATTCAATATTAGTATCCCTGTTTCATTGAACATATTTATAAAAAATTAAGGGCATAAAGAATAATTTGCTTACCTCACATTGGGACTTCTCTTCACAGCTGTTACGAACAGTTAATTCCAAAGCGGTCACTTTTTCCTTCATTTGCCGTGCCTCTTCACTTTTTTGCTGAAGGGCTTCCGCCTAAAATATTCAAACAAAGTAAGCATTAACCACAATTAAAGTTTGAGCATTTGTTCCAGCTTCAATTGTATTAAAATTTCTCCCTTCACAGGAATTGGTGAAGCCAATACATATATGTATATCCATTTAAAAGGCCACTGAAATTATGCTGATGGACTACCCAATGACCAACATGCCATTGTGCGTTATTCAATCAAAGGGATCACATGTTTAGGCATCGCTTCAAGATGGTTCTCTTTTCAATGACTAATGTCTTACAAGGCATATCTGCATTGTAAAATGACTTAACTCTAAAGAATCCTACAACTAATGTTACTGATACTACATACTATCATTTTGAGGACTTCCAAAGGTAGGAGGCAAACATGAAACCCATTGGACATTACATAATTGAAAATTCAACAAGTAACATCACTGGTCTTTCAAGGAACACAGCATAGCAAAAATGTAACCTGTAATCCACAAAGTGATGAGACTCAACTGAATGTTTTGCATTTGGTGACATTCCTCAAATCTGCATATGCAGAAAGGCCACTGAATTAATTTTGATACTGTGGCCTTCTCTAGACTTTTACGTCTTAAGATCAATCATGATTATTGAGTAGAATGTAATCAGATAAAACATGAGTAAACATTACAGAGAAACATACTTGAGATTGCAAGGCAGTCTGCTTCTGCCCAAGCAATGTCTCTAAACTTCCTTTTTCATCCTGTAAACCTCTTAAAGACTGCTGCATCTGAGACATTCTTGTATCACCTTTGTTCTGAGTCTCTTGCACTTCTTGCAGTTGCCGTTTGACATTGCTTACTTGTGTCTTATAATCATCCTAAAATAAAAATGGGAACATCACTACAGGATGCATGAAAAAGTTACGAAAATCGTTCAAAAATATCAAATTGCCATAGTCCAAGCCTTCTTGCTGCAACTTCATAAGATGCATGAAATGATAATACATTAATAATTTTTTTAAGAAAATTACAATTTTAGCTGTTACCTTACTTGTGACCTATCTATGCTGTGAAGCATTCTCACAGCATAGATAGACAAGAAGACAGCACATTGTTACTTACTGACAACAATTCCCTGACCAACTAATCATTCATATATGTCATAGATACAAATTTCATAAGCTTGGCACCATCAATGTTATCATGTATGATCTTAGTTCCTCACTCACCCTCTCCCTCTCCATCTGAGCCACTTGCTGCATCAATGAACGGATGCCTTTCCTCACCAATTCAGGGTCCAAGTCCAGCAACCCTGCTGGAGTGTCACCACCACCTCTTCCATCCACAGCATCTTGAACTGAAGTTAAAACTAAAATGTAAACTCCTCTCGATACTGGTGCATAAAATTTAATGCGAATGATGATGTGATAAACATTACTCTTAATTCTCTAATGATGAAAATTAAAGAATGTTATGCACAAAATTAACTTTAGACAATTTTTTACCAACTGGAGGATTAATTTATCAGAAAACAGTTTTGTATACTGGTCAATGGATGGGTTCAATCCTGAGAGCTTGTGAACTCCCAACATTTTAGGCATCCAAGAAGGTTGGGGTATGTCTTTCCCTAAACTGGCAGTTGACTTTTTTATTCTACGTGTAACACAATGTAAAACTATATCAGAGAATAACTGGTTCATTTTTCCTGATCTTATTTTATTCCTAATCCTTCAAAGTATCGTCTAGTCCTCTACTGTCCATTCCATTAACACATCTTCAAGAGGATTCGTAGTCTACCCAATAAAGTGTTAAGGACACTGAAGGGCTGATTAAGGCTTTTATTTTTTTTTGATTGATGCAAATTTAACTTTGGCTGAGCTGAAAGCCACCAACTGTATCGACCATGTTGCAGATGGTTAGTCAACCTCAATTCAAGGAGGTTAGCTGCAACATTAGCACATTCCACAGTTGAATAAGCAGTCATAGACAGTGAGAGCGGCATTTACATGCGGTAGGGATCCATCCTAGGGTGAGGTAGAGCTAGTAACCCTTTCCAATCCTATGTCAAACTCATTCAACATAATGATTTTCCTCTTCTTCTCTGGTGTCAGATAAAATCTGTCACAGGTATTGTTTTTTATAGCGTTCGTTTGTCCACTCCACTGTTTGCACTTCTGTTTTCCTTTCTTTCACAATTTCCTCATACACTTTAACAAAAAAATCATCCAGGTTGCATTGTACTTTCTCATTTAAAATTACAGTGGAAGACCCATCTAGCAAGTGTAGCATATAATGAGGGCCTCTAAATAGTGAGAGGCGACCAAGGGATTATTTATTACCCTATCATTTGTACGTAAAATAAATTGGAAATAAAGAGGGCAACAAGTTGATTTCACATGGGTATTTCTATATTATGAGTAATATACCGTACTTTGCGTGTGCACAAGCTTGTGCTCATGACGTCTATCATTTACATTGAAAAGAAAACAAATTCTTCAGCTGAATGTTCGGCTCAGCGGTCAAGGGTACATTTGCAACAAATATTCCGGGCATACCTGTATGTATACTTATGAATTTCTCGATAGCCCATGAACTTTCCTATGCTTTTCCGTTATCCTCCTGCTTCTGTCACCAGTTCAGTATGAGAGCCAACTTCACAGCTGGGAAACATAAGTCATTTGATCTCAAAGTAAAACTTAATAAACATAATTAATTAATAAAAAAGTGGTAGACCATCCGGGCAGAATTATAAAAAAATTCCTTGCATGTAATTACACAATCTGTCATTGCAGTAAAAGATATTATGCATATCTAAATGAAATTTAATTAAGAATTCACAATTGTTCGTGTAAGGCTTTGCTTACAGCAATTATGATTTCGTATAATCAAGAGAATATGTTTGACACATTCCGTAAATGACTATTTATTAATACAATGTGTATACTTGCAAATGCTGATGATTTTGGACTTGATCAGATTCAGATTCAGACAATGGTACTATTAGCAGTGGCATGATTCTGACTTTTAGTCAGCTGTTTCCTGAGGCAAATTTACATGTCGCACATGGAGAAATTGAAAATTCTTATAGG
The DNA here is from genome assembly GCA_933228895.1 of Platycnemis pennipes. Lineage (NCBI taxonomy): Eukaryota > Metazoa > Arthropoda > Insecta > Odonata > Platycnemididae > Platycnemis > Platycnemis pennipes. Next base: position 84,720,240 of record OW121846.1, read on the forward strand.
ATAGTGAGAAACCATTTCAAAGAATGGGGCAAAAACATCCTCTTAATCAAAATCTAGGGAAACACCTTTTATTACAGCCTCTTTCATCTGAGCTTCCCAGAAATATTTGTCATCAACTCCTTGAGTCCATAAATCTGATATTGTCAAATGTAACTTACTCCTAACTTGACCCCATTTGGAGCGAGAGGGGCTGACAAGGCGGAATGGTAAGCTCACAGAGCCATCTGGCTGAATGCCAGCAAAGCGGCGTAGGCTAGCACCGACACTGCTCAACTTCTGTTCTGTTTCCTTCTTGGCATTTTCCATTTGTTGGAGTTGAGCATCAAGAGCTCTGAGATGGCCTTCAGCTGCACCAAGTTTTGCCTGTAAGAGAGAATAAATACAAATAAAGAGTGAAGTTGCTGGCAAAAATTGCTGGGCTAAATTACAAGCTCCTTTGGAATGAGAATCACTGAACATTAAGATTTGACCGGTTCTAAGAGAATGCAGGAAAGGTACACATTTATATCACTACACAAAATCATGAGCAGGAAATGTAAATATGAATTCAATTGTTTCCACTTTCATAGATGGGCAACTATAATGACACATTATAGGTGTGTGATGAATAATAAAAGACTTAAAATATGATTTAATTCTTTCCTAGTGAATTATTTTGGTAAAGTCTTCTCGGAGAATCAGAGGCATTTTAGGCTTGGACAACCTGATAAGTCTGCTGTGGCTGAACATAGTATCACTCGGGACCACAGGATAAAATGGGATAGCACAAAATTAATCTGCCGTTCCAACAACTTCTGGGACAGGCTTGCTAAGGAGGCCATTGAGATCCAGCTAAACAAAAATAATTTCATTCGAGACACGGGTTATAAACTTAGCAATTTGTGGAATCCCATTTAAAATAAAATAAAAAATGATAGAACTCCTCCTTTTTATCCAAATTTCGAAGATCCTTCCAGCCAATCAGGAGTAACCTGATTGTTGCAACCGTTTATAGATATGTCTCAACGGCTTTAATTTACTCACTCACCCTGAAGACGATGGATGAGTCGTCCGTTGAAACGTTGGTGTTATATAAATATTTAACCCGGTTGAAAGCCCGAGAAGACTTTACCCAAACATCACCTGACTTTATTCCTGAATTTGGTCAAAATTATTACTTTTTCTTCTATAATCAGATTGGAAATTTTCAACAAAGACAAACATACAACTGATGTTCTTAAATTTACGATCAAGAGCCATTTCACGGTGAAATGGAGTTTGACAGGAAGAAAATCACAAATTGTATATGAATGTGTGATAATTCAGAAAGATGATTAGCATGAGTTGAGATCAGATGAAAATAAAACTAAAGGGTATCAAATTATCGAACAAAATACTCTTCATTTCTGGCTAAGGTTTTTGCAACATTCTGATGACACAGGCAGGCTTCAGCATGGCCTGAGGATGCCTGAAGCAAAGCGGGTGAAACGTTGCCACCAATAATGGCAATGCAGAAGACTCCCGGAAGCCTGCCCGTGCTGCAAATTACTCTCTCTCTCTCAAGTACATATCATAAATGTGGACTCATACATATTCCCCATGAGGGGGGATAATACCTTCAGCTCCTGTATTTGCTGGGATGCATCAGCCAGACAAACTTCCAAATTATGCCTGCGATCTTCCAGCTTTCGTTCCCTCACACGACCTTCCTCCAGACGCCCCACCAACTCTTGCTCTTTGGCCCTCCACCGCTCCTCTCCTGCCTCACCCCTCATCCTGATGCGAGCCAGCTCACCACGCGTTGCCTCAAGATTGGCATCCATCTCCGCTGCCTGCAAAATAGAAGGGAATCTAAAGGCAACAATTCACCAAAGTACTAAGCCAGTGAGGCTTTAGAACAGGGGTTCCCAAACTTTTTTGTACTACGCCCCCTCCTGTTAAAATGGAAACCTTCCACGCCCCCCTTCACAGTAAAATTTGTGGGCATGTGAAAAAACAAGTATTACATTGAAAACAAAACATGTATTTTTACTATCACAAAATACAACATTATAAGTTTCAATTTAACGAAATACTGTTAAGACAAAAACATCCATCAAAAGCTATATATTTTTGCTATAAAAGAGTTTTATACAAGTGGATTGTCAAGTTTTCCAAACATCAAGGTTGATTTTTGAAATCTACAACATAAAATTAGTTAAAGAAATGTAGGGATTTTATTTACTTAGAGATTTTTATTTTTAACTGTTCTCGTGCTCACTTATTTTTAACTGTTCCCTGACATGTCTTCACGCCCCCCTGGGGGGGTGCGCCCCCCAGTTTGGGAACCCCTGCTTTAGAAGATGCTTCCAGACCATCCCAGAAGTTTCAAGTGACTGAGTGCTGACTCATGTGTTCAGACCTCTGAGTAGGTCCAATAACAAAAGATGCTTAAAAGGACCCCAGTAAGAGCTATCATCACTGTATTATGAGTAAAAATTTCACTCTTGTATCAAAAAAGACATCTAACTGAATCAGATTAATGAACACAAGTAATGAGTTGCTTTCATTTAGAAGCATACATATTTTAACATTTATACATTGACTGAGCTTAAAGTTACATATCATGAAATTTACCACAAACATAGGCAAACACGAAGGAATAAAATAACTTGGGAATACATAAGCAAAACAAAGTGAACTCTGAGACTACTAAGGTGAAAAAATGAAATTCTTCAATTAAGCTGGTAGCAAAAGGGTTGAAATAAATGTCATCTCCCCTCAGTTTCAGTAGTGCCTACATCAGTAATTTTTAACATACTACATGATAGAGACACTTAATGACATCACATACCTGTTTTTTGAGACGGTGAAGCTCTTGGTGAGAACGATCCTTCTCCTCAGACTCACAAGCAAGCCTCGCTCTAAGCTCCCGTTGCTCACCGAGCAAATGTGTTTGTGAATTCTGAGCCTTCTCAAGCTCCTCAGTGAGAGATGCTATCTTCTGCCCAGACTGCAACTGGGCACGCTCTAGGTCTCTAACTTGTACTTGCAGCCTTGAGCGTTCCATTTCCAAGGTTGTCTTGGCATCCTCCAGGGCTAGGTGGTAAAATAAGGCGAGAGTATGATACTACACGACAGAAATTCAAGCCATCCATACTCATGACACGTGGTTAGACAATCAGTTCTCACTACAGCCATCAAATAAGACAAATACTAACCACTGATTTTCTGAAAAGCCTCCTCCAGCGCTCGACCACCTTCCCTCTTTTCCCCCTCAATACGTTTAACATGCTCTCTCAGCTCTTTATTTGAAATTCCATACTTTTCTTTTTCATAATTGCTGTCAGTTAGCTGCCTTCGAGTGTCAGTCAGCTCTTTACGCAGTGATTCCAGCAAATTTTCCACTGAAATGGTGAAAACAAAATTAGAATATTCATTTTCAATCACTCCAGGTCCTGAGAAACCATTTAAGATCTGTTTAAGATCAGATCTGAGGCGCCATCTGTTTGTAAGTCCAGTCTGTTTTCTCTCACCTACTGGTGCGAATGTGTATCAATTGCGGTTGCTGTGTGTTAATGTTTGACGTACATTTATTTATATATATGATGTCCAGCTGGGAAGCATTATTGTATGTGAAGTCCACGGACTTTGACTTAAAAGTAAAAACAAGGTTAAAAATTCAGCTGTGTTGCGAGACAAAAAGGATAAAGGTAATCACATTAGACTTTTTCACCATCACCATGATCAAATCATCACCTAGGTATCGAACTATGTAATGACCTTAACTAGAGTGAGCGTTCCGAATGCCCATACTTTGGCATCAACTCTTGTGCGCTTGACAATGAGTCCGGGTCATCACCAGTGTATCTGTCACGGCAACAGTAATGCAGAGAAAATGCAAACATGAGGTATGAACATCTGTGGTCTGTACACACCGGTGCAGGATGCTGGAGCGAAATTTTCCAAGAGGGTTAATGTCACTCAGTCAAACGCGATACATTCGTGGGACTTCAGGGTGCGTGTGGGCGTCAGTACTTCTGCTTCAGCATTAAGACTATGGAAGTGTCATCCGACAAAGATGAAGATCTTCATAATCGCATTGGCAGAAGATGAATACCAAGAAAGGAATATTAGCAAATCATAATTTGTAATAAAAAAATACTATTTGCAATTAATGTTCAAACACGTGCTTATATATAAGTATTTGACCTAATCATTTTCATTGATTTTCGGATTGAGTAACGGATACTTCTTAACTGCTACAATGAACTCCTCTGTCAAAATTTCTCACAGTAATTTTGCACTAGACTAGTCGCAGGATGAGGGAAATGCGGCATGCAGCGACCTGAATTATATTTGCGGTGGGTCCGCGTTCCACCGGGTGGGATTTGCGTCGGTTTGCGCACATTGGTATCCCGCCGAGATATTCTGTCCCGTGCGAGTTTCGCTCCCGCGTCCCACCCTGATTCGTGCACCGGCCCAACTGAACATCCACATAAGTTGAGGACTTACTGTACTTAATTCCACTGAAAATCTGCATTGAAAATCAAGTTTTCATTAATTTCTCCTCAACTATACAATTTTAGCAGAGTTCTGGCTCATATTAAAGACTGGCTCTGGCCCCTTAATATATAATTCATAATGGTGATGATAAGGTTTGTAAGGATTTTTTTTTCATCCTAGCATTTTTGCCAAATCTACAGCTCAATAAAACTATATTTTTCATTCAATTATCTTCAATCTGATTTCTATGCATTACCTTCCTTCAACTTCCGAGTTGTGTCATGAAGTTGAGTCTGAAGAGCATCATGACGATCTTCGGCTAAATGAAGCTGCACCTTAAGTTCTTCACATTCACTCTGCACAGTGTCACGCTCTTTCCTCAACTCTTCCAGCTTATTATCGGAGCGAGTTTTGTCTTCTTCAGATGCCATCCTTCAGAATATATGAGAAATGTTAAGGCAGGAATAAATTGAAGTCAGCGAATGAAATGAAGACACACATCATTAATTAGAGACCAATCACAAACAATGCTAGTAAATATATAAAAATAATTATTATCACACGATGTAAACACTGAGTCCACAAGAATACGGGGGAAATTAAAATTGAACATGCAGTACATTATCCACAAAATCCCCTGGAAAAAAACAAGCATGACCACTTTCCATGCTACATTATTCCTCAAGACCAAGAGTTTAGCTGTAAAATAAATAATAACCACAGAAAACGAGCACGTGAAATAAGCAGATGGTCTTGGTATAGCATAATGCAAGAGAGGCTTTGCCAAAATCCGAAAGAGCTGAAGAAAAGCCATAAAGATTCATAGTTGTATCAAAAACAAGAAGAAGCATGTCTCTAAGCTGTATACTTCCCAATAAAATGTTCCTAACAAAAAAGTTGGGAATAAACAGGAATGTCATACTTAATCATTAGCTACTCTCAGCAACATACTTAACAAATATTAACTGACTGGGATAATGATATGTATCATGAATGCTGATGTGTGCAATTGCATCAACCAAGTCTAACTCGCCAAGGTTGACACAATATTACGAGTGAAATACATAGAAATATGTGTAAAACATTTTTCAACCAGTTGCCATTGGTGATAGCCGTGTACATGATAAGCAACCCATTCAGAATAAGAGACATCATTTGCTAGCAAAACAAAACTTGCTCGTAGATCCCCAGTTTGTTTCGGAAACATTCAGCTTGTAAACAATGACTCCATTCACTTCTATGGGTGTAAGCCCTAAGTATGAAAGCCTCACACAAAGTATAAAAAAAGTAAAACAGCATATTAGAGGCTACATGGGGTATATTGACTTATATTACTTGACTTCAGGAGTAGAATTCATCAAAATGAAAAATTAAAACTCACTTGGCTTCCTCAATTTTAGACTTGAGTCTTGCAGCTTCTTCTCTTAACTGATTTATAGTTGACCGGTCCTGTTCACCCTTGTTAGCTGCTTCACGTCTTGATCGTTCTAAAACTCCTCGTGCCTCATCCAATTCTCGTCGAACTTCATCCAAACGCTCCTGCACAGCTTGCTGATCATGCTGAGCTAAATAACAAAAGAGAGAAACTTAGCCTTGCTTGACTATGACTTTGATTTCACTTTTACTTCACATTTATGAGCACCACTTTGGACAAGAACTGTGTATAAATGATTTGTGTACCGCATAAATCACTTACAAACTTTTTCAACCTCTTCAATAGACATTTACTGTCTACTGTCACTTACTGCAATTCAAGTTGAGGTTGATACTGGACATTTTTTGAACAAGAGAACCAATAAGAAATCCAATAAGAGAACTGTGTGAAGAACTGCATTAAATTACTTTCAGGATCAGTGACTAGTGATGATGAACCCATTTTACATGTATGTATGTATATTAGTGTTGACTTTGCCCATTTTAATTACTTTAACACACAAAGCCAATGTTATTACTACATATTCACTTAAACAGTCAGGTACATGATGTAGAAATACAGCATTTCAGTTGAATATTGACAATACATATTTCCATCTTCATGATGGCATGATGGTTTCCACTATCTACCTCATACATTCAACCAAAGCAGCCTAAATAAATATTAAAATAATTATTTTCTGGTGTGGCCAATTTAAAATAACTGTATCGTAATCTACATGGTGCTAACTACCACATGCATAAATAAAAATACAAATTCCAGTACATTGGGAATGTAATAATAGGAAGAATCAAAACTCAAAATACTCTCTTTGAGATTACAGAGTCAAAATAAGGTACAGTAAAACCTCTACGGGGGGATCGGGTTGGTGTGGTGGCTAGAGTACTGGCCTCCCATCCCGAGGGCCCGGGTTCGATTCCCGGCAGTGGCGGATTTTTCAGTGGAAAACTGGTTCCCACTTGAGTGCCTAGTGGAGGGCATTTCAAGTACAGTACTCCGTCCGTCGGATGGGACGTTAAGCCATGGTCCCCTTGGCACCTTTCGTTAAGAGTAGGCTAATGCCGATGCCGGGTTTCTCTCCACCCTTCCTCCGTTCCCTAAAAACTCCTACCATTACCCAATTACCCACCTATCCTATATGGCGCAAATGACCTCAGCTGTCGGTCGCCTCCCCTAAATAACCAACCAAAACCTCTACCTAGTGAACCTCTTCATATCGTAAACTTCCATTTTTCGTAATGACTTCGAGGTCCCACCAAAATTTGTATACAATTATATGGAGAAACCTCTGGCTATCATACCTCTTTATTTTCGAAAAACCTCTACACTTCATACTGAGGATACACCCCCATGACGAGCCAACTACCACCAAGGAATAAAATATTCAGCGTATTCAGCTATAATGTTACCGAAAATGCGAAAATGTGGTAGCAAAAATGATAGTAAAACTAACCTTTGGTCTAAATAGAACGTGCAAATCGACATAAACCTCTCAGATGAACTCCTTCATACCCACGTACGAGATCACCATCTGACGCAGCTATTATACCTGAATCCGAAGATTTGTTGTATTTTAGGGTTCAAATGATTTTTAAGGGGAATTTAGCCTGTTGACTTCATTTTATTGTCAGTCTCCAAGAAATATCAATATTGTTGCGATTGTACCCTTAGAAAGTTAAATAGCGTTTATCCATACTTATGCTTTGCGGCAGTCATCTGTTTTTCCGGAGTATCTTCGCCATGAATTTTAACTCCACCAATCTTAAACAATTACTGCCGGGACGGCAGTAATTGTTTAAGATGGCAATGCATATGCAACATTATTTGTTATTAGAGTCATATTTTTGTAGTTGAAAACATCGGTCAGAGAAATACGCCTCACTTCCCCACGCAGCACGCAAATGTTACCCGAATGTTTGCTGGCCATCCTTTAAGGCTGTTTTAGGCGCTCATTGATACTGCGCAGGCTGTTGCGAGAACACTTGCGCAAGAAATATTTCGCCATGTAAAGCGATGACTTGCGAGGGCAGGCAGCACCACTGCGCGAACTAACTTACACTTACAGCTTGGTAAATATCATAGTAGGGATATAAAAAGGGGTGCATTGTATGTCTGAAATTTAAAATTCACCACTCAATGTTCTGCGAATCGATGGAGCGCATTCAATTCATGCAAACAAAAGTAGTAAATAAGTAAATATTTCAGAGCAAAGACGAACAAAAAAATAGCCAATGATGCATGGCAAAATACTGTATGCAGTAACTCACCAATCAAAAGAGCCTGCTGCTTGTCATTTTCTGCTCTCAAAAGAGCCTCTTCATGTTGCTGAGCCAAGGTTTCTATGTGATGCTGGGAGGATTCAAGTCTAGCTGACAATCTTTCTATTTCACCATCCTTATCACCTTCCATTTGAGCTACTGTAGACTGCAATCGCCTTTCCATTGAAACACGCATTTGTTCCTATGAAGAGATGAGAGAAATGCATTCAGGCACACACAGTCATGTGCAAATGAAGACTATGTCCTCCATCCACAGGCAGGTTATATTTGTTTTAATATGGTAGCAGTCCAGGTTCAGGTACTCCAACTGCTCTAGTTTTATCACAACATCTAACCTAATATTATATCTAAGACATCACAATTTCTATGCCCACGGCAGGATTTGAACCAGTGACATCTGGGTTGCCAGTCTGGCACATTAACAACCTGGCTACCACAGCCAGCCTGACTCCATTTTCACTCAATATAATCAACATAAAAATACAGTCAAATCATTGAGTTGCATGACCAAAAGAAACGAAAGACAAACAAGCCAAGGATGAGCTGAAATCAGCAGCATCGGAAGTGGGGGCAGGAGGGGCCGAAGGCTCCCCCCAGAATTTGCCCTGGGCCCTTGAGAAATGAGTAGTCCCCATTAATAAAAATTAAATTTCACCTTTTCCAGCTTGGTTTTTTCTATCTGACACATAATATTACACCCTCATACACTCTTTTAGTGAAATTCTAGTCTGTAACCCCTCCTATCCACAAAAAAATTCACAAATTTTCTTAGAAGCTGGGCCGGACTTTCTTCAAGGTTGGTCCCTCCCAGCAAAAATAGGTCTAACGCCCCTTGCTGAAATCAATCATTTCTGTTCTGGGGATACCCAGAGCTCTTCTTTGAGGGCAAAAGCCATGTTTCTAAATTGTTTCCCATTCCAGAAGCACAAACACTTCTCCCTTTTCTACACCAAGCTGAAAGAAATGATTTCACTGAACTCCTAGTCTGACATTCTGACATAAGTTGTAGCCCTGACGGCCCATCTTTAATCTGCAGGGAAATCCCACGCCCATTGCTGATAGCCAATGAAATAAACATATCAGGCATTTTTCTGGAATTGCTCCATACTGCAAAAGAAAAATTTTCACTTTCTGAATTACACTTAAAATCTTTCATTACTCTCTCTCTCTCTTTTGAAAAGTCTGCAATATTCAGGTTACCAGAAGATGAAAGAGACTTGTTGAAACCTGGGTCATTAAATGAAGTTTAGTGGCATTTACAACGGGATATATGTAGCTTTTCTGCTACACTAAATACAGCAGTGATTTTCCCCAATATTTCCTACCTTTTCTTCATTCAACTTGTTAGCTGTATCCTCTGCTTGCCTCTTCAAATTTGCCACTGTGCTTTGGAACTCTGCTTCCTTCAATGCAATCTGTTTTGCATTAGCAGCATTGGTGTCCCTGGTGTGCTGCTCAGCTGCCTCTAAGTCAGCTGTCAACCTCGAAACTTTCCCCCGCAGTGACTCCCGCTCAACCATTAGAGCTTGACGTTCCACCTCCATTGCCTCCCGCCTTTCCTCTGCTGCTTCCAGGCCTGCCTGGGCTTCATAGAGGGCTGCCTCCACCCCCTCTTTCTCTGCCCTCAGAGCTGCAAGCTGCTCCGTCAATCGCTGACATTCTTTGTCTGCAGCAGCCAGTGCCACACCCCTCTCCTCCTGGGTTCTCATTAAGGCTTCAATGTCCCGGTTGAGGCGTGCATTGGTCTCAGCAGCCTGATCAAGGCGTTGGCGAGCACGTGCCGCTTCCTCCAGAAGAGTCTCTCGAGCCCTTCCAAGAGTCACAACTTGACTACTTAGCTCTGACCTCTCCCTAGAAACCTGGCCAAGCTCAAGTTCCACCTGAAATTACAGATTATCAGCCAAAGTTTGCCTAATCTTAACAGTAAAAAAAATCTTGTCCTTAATCATGTATATACTGTCTATTATTGCCAAACAAAAGTCAAATCCAGCTTCAAGCAGGCTAATTGGGGCAACACAAAGACACTTTCCACACAACTTTCATTCGCAGTATTTTTCAATGTATGTATAATACACAGATTATCAATACAGAAATTTCTAAATTGGTTGACAATGACGGTGTGTACAATTATGAAATGCATTACAAGTTAATCAAATATAAAGACAAAAAAAACAAAAATGTTAGGCGTACACATTACACAATTGGTGCATGATGACTGTAAAATAATACCGTGGAACCTAACTTCACAATTACCTGACTCCTTTCATCTCAAAACTAAAAATGCTAAAGAAAAAGCAGTAAAAGGGTAGCAGTAATATGTAATACCAAGGAAAATCAGTAATATCAGTACCAAGGAAGAAACAAAAGTTTTTAATGAAACTTTATACCGATATCTTAAGTATTTATCAAAATGTTGAACATCTACATTTCAAATACAAAATATGTATATTTGCATGTTTAACCTGGCGTACGGTTTTCTATGCAGGCCTCCGAGGCCTGCATAAAAAATTGTGGAGGTGACCAATAATAGAGCGTATCTTTTAAGGATCTATCTGGTGGGGGACAATTCAGTTTATATTATGTAACACCCAACGGCTGCTCTCAAATATCTTATACAGATCTACGGAGAGTGTGACACATGGGTGGGTCACACTGCCAGAGAGGCCAACACTGGTATGAACCACCGGTGGGTCACAACAGTTCTTTGTATGGGGCGGCGTGACACCTATTACTGTTTTCACCTATTACGGCGTGGGCCGGGGTGAACGTGTTAAGAGTATTAGATATAAAGCAAAGTTAATGGCCTCTGAGACAAATTTTAAAACTTTTCTTTAAAATTATTTCAATTCTCCAGACCAATCAATAAATGCTCATTTTTTTCCATTTCATATCTTATGCAATCATTTTATCTAAAACACTTTAAATTATTCTTGGGCAATATTATGATTTATACAATCCATAATAGTGAGGTACAGTAATAAAACAAGATAAGGGCAAGAAATTGATAGTATTTTTCTAGTATTAACGTACTTATAATAATGCTTCTTCCATTGGCCATGATGAACATGTCTCAGATAGAAGAATAATGGATGTATATTTCAAATATTAAACCAAATATAATTTTAATTAGCTACAAAAATAATTACCTTTTCTTTCTCAAGCTCTAAAAATTTCACCCTCTCCAGAAGAGACACTTTATCTGATTCAAGATCAAGTCGGGTCTGCTCAGCCTGCAACAGCTCCTTACGCAATGATCCCAGGTCTCCTTGCTGATCTGAGTTTATACTTTGCAGGGATGACCTTTCTTCCTCCACCTTATTACAAAGAGGATTTGATAGCAGAATGCAAGGTTTGATGAAACTGACATATGATAACAGTTTTGCACAAAAAAACAAGAAGCATGGAGATATTTAACCTTTTTCAGCTCCTCTTGCAATTTCCTTTTATCTTGTTCAAGGCTACTGCAAACTGACTCCAATTTGACCATGGCTTCTTGTGCATCAGATCGTTCAAGTAAGACTCTTTCAAGTTCCAATTCCAATTCACCTATAGAGACAAAATTGACAATGTATGAAAAACATTGAAGTCCATATTCTCTATTTGTTTAGGCATTTCACAGAGTGAAATTGACATAGTCATTAAACTGAGGCCAGTTTTTACATGCTGCAAAGAGTGCACCAATTGAAATGAATCAAATGGAGGGAAAGGTGTACTTGAACAGTTTCAAACTTCTATCAGCATCATGTTCTGTTCGCTGTGAAACTAGCACTACAGGCTGAAAAATTGAATCAAAAAGGCGGGCAAAACACCAACTTAAATTGCATTGCTAACTTATAGATTGGGATGACATATTTGTTGGGATCCACGTAAGAAAATGGACATAATCCAGACACCTTGCCAGATGAGAAGAAGAAAGAGGAACAGCCATGGTCATTTAAAGGGATGTTGTGAGGGCCAAAAATTTACTTCCTTATTGAGGTAATTTTTTTCTGGCCCATTATAAATCTATAGACCAAAGAAGTTGATAGCACTCCAAGCATTTAAGAACTAGCTTAATTACAAGACCAGGCCAGGCCAATCTAATATTCTAATTCTATTACATGCCAATGTAAAAAAGTTGAAGATAGGTTTATACATTTGGACAAGCACGTACATACATGTGAGCTGATACAAGCAGTTATTTTAGCTGACAGGGCTTTAAAACTTTTGCCAAGGGGTTGAATAAGAACTTAAAAAGTTTAATGAGACAATTACCTCTGCACTTGGTCCCCTTTGGCAGCCAATGGGTTCTAAATATCAATCAAAGGAGTAATATCCAACATTCAGGGGGGCATATCATATCAATACCTACTGAATGGGAATATTTGTAATTAATAGAATTAGGGTAGATTTTATAATCAATGGAGCTCCTTACTGAAAGGCCGTGAGGCACTTAGACCTATCAGTCGATTGCACCAGGCACCTAACTGGAAATCACCCACAGAGGTCAATTGTCTTGTCAAAGGCCAACAGGTCCTCTGTGAGAATTTTCTTCACTTCACTGGGGTCTTTAATGGTGATCCCAGGTATTCAGGTAATTCCAAGTCATCAGGACAGGACATTCTCACAGTATGTATGATGTGGTTTCATCCTCTCCTTCGCACCACCTGAATCAGGCTGAATCCATGATTCTCAGGAGGTGGAGGTGTCTCTTTACTTCATAGTGTCCAGTGAGGAGCCCACTATCCTTCGTCGGTGACCCCTGTTTAGTGAGACGTTCTCTCATAGAGAACCTAAATCATGCACTCTCGTTCTCTTCATTAGGTCTGGCATTAGTTCTATTATACAGTTAGGCCCATCCTAGCCTCAGTGTGGTCTGCCAGATCTCAGAATATTGAGCCAAGCTGGTATTCGTTAGGATATACAAGATATTTTTCCATCCAAAATTTAACTATCACAATTGTTTCATCTTCATCAAAACTGCCTCACAATGCTCACATATAATCTTAATTTCATCATAATTCACCCTGTGTCAGCAGGTTGCCATGGACAGGACACCTATGGACTTATATCCTCCGTAAAACCACCAGCTGAGGTGATTCTGCTGAGCAGTGAGCCTCCAAGTGTACAGTAAGTGTTAGGGAATGCTCACAAAAGGAGTGAGGAGGATAGAGGTGAAATGAAACAGTCTCCATAAATACAACACACCTAAACCGACATTTAACCCTTTGTGGTCCAATTTTTTTTGTGGAATTCAAGTAGTAGCCAAAAGAAACACTCTTTGCAAAATAGGTGAAAAGGCTTTATAAGGTACTAGAAGTTCACAAAAGTGACATAAGATAGCAGCACCTTAAATAAAATGTGCATAATTGCAGCGCCATCGGATGTCGAGCTCAACTTGACGTTTGACCTGCTGCTAGAGCTAGGCCTGTCGAGCCAGCCTCGACGTTGGACCACAAAGGGTTAAAATGAAACACTATGTTGAGACTTGATTGGTACTGGGTTAGAGTTGCCATGAATGCATGTTTTCAAAATACTTTCAACTTAGCCAGGAGGGGCAATTTCTCTTACAATTGATAAGTTGAAAATACCAGCTTATCTGAAGAGGATGGTGAGGAGTTAATTTAGCAGCATATTCCTCACATATGACAACAAGGATGGACCTCAGGAATATTGAGATACAAAGGGTGTACCATACGACTTGGGCCACTCCTGTAGAATATCATGCATGTTGAATTACTGAAACTAGATTTTTTGCTAGGAGCAGGATTGACTACTTTTGTCAAATATGGTTGTCGCTGTAGCAAAACATATGAATCTTCTTGGTAACTTACTTTCATGAGGATTATATGTTTATGTATGACCCTAATAATAAATATATGAATAAATGTAATGACTCAATATTTTCTTTTTTCATTATCAATGATGACACTGAGTCACAAATTATGGCAATTGACAACTCACGCCATGTATGTACATGCGACTATGCTTAACACCAATCACTGACTCTAGGTGAATGAGGGCAGCATTACCAGAAAACCAGTCCCATTATTGATATGAATCATAATGATATAATGAATGTTCCCTCTACGAATAGAGTGAAGGAGGGGCTACAGATGGCCACACAGGGAGAAAGGATAATCTACAGAAATCCTACACATCATGCATGTATACTAAGATTTGGTAGTAAGCTTAAGTATGGCTAAAACATATTAACTATACACAGATGCTAATAATTTTTTTTCAGACCCCATGACAGAGCTATAAAAAATAATTCCATAATAGTTGAATTCATAAAAAAAGTAATTAAGTCAATAACTAAATAAAAAAAACTACTGAACTTATGCTAAAGAAACAACTAGGTTGATAGTGTGATTTCAAACTTGGAAAATTAGTTATTTTTTGGACATTCTTTATGGTAGCATGTTCACTGCAACAATTAACCATTTACCTACAAAAACAATAAGAAAAAACTTCTCAGTCAGTCATAACATCACCAAAACCTTCATTTGTCCTTAAGTTTGTAAAGAATGACAAAAGATTTTTAAATTTCAAAGGGTCCTAAAGATACAATATTTGTAAAGCTAGACTAGAATTAAGCCGACAGAATGAATTGAAATAATGCCGTTCTCATGCACTGTGACATTCACATGCGTAGCATAAAGAAGTGAGCATACCACGACTTTTTTCTATTTGGGACATGAGAGAGTCTGCTTCGCTTCTCTGCTGTTCCAGCACATCTTTCGCCAAAAGTGCTCCATTAAGTTCTTCACGCACAGTCAATAGATCTTCTCTTAACCGACTACACCTTTCCTCCTCTGTTCTTAAATTTATTTCCCTATGGTCAGAGTATCATGAACAAATTAAATGTTAGCCTTAGGACAGATATTAATTATTTTACAACAATGTCATTCAGCGAATGCAGCCAAAACAAATAAGCATTTTATAGTTCTCGGCAGCATCAAGAGAAAGAGTAACAACAGGCACTATGGCAAATATTCTCCATTGTGCAAAATTAACACAGTAGTAATACAATGTGGAACATTCAGCATGAGGTTATGAAATTCTGAGATTTATGGATTCAGAAAAAATATTTTCCATACGCCAAGATGCTTGGAAATTTCAGAGATGTAAAAATTCAAAATCAAATTAAGGCTGTCGAAACTGTGCAGGAAAAATGATAGACATAAATCATGGTAAAATTCATGCAATTGCATAATCACCTTATTTCAGCATCCTTGTTCACTCTGTCAAGTTCTCCTTGAAGAAACAGCTTTTCATCTTCTAAATTATCACATAACTTTTGTAATTTCAAATTAGACTTTTGAATCTTTTCGTAATCATTGTTCAAAGTTTCTACCTGTAAAATTCATCAAGGGGGAAAAATAGTGTCAAAAGTTATGAAATTCTAAAGAGTACTAAAATGAAATATTTGAATATACTGAGCATTTTCTGTCCTATTTGATTGTTCTCAACAATGGTCACAGAAATAAACCCAATTTCATACAAGAAACTAAATTATCTATAAAATAATGAATGAAATGTATGTTTTAAATTAAAATACAAGCATCAAGCAAAAAAACTCATCTTATATGTACTCATTTTGGAGTTGAACAATGTATATTTTTAGGGTTTACTAATTTTACAATAATTTTCAATATAATTTTTATCCAAATGAAACAGATGGCTGGATCATACAGCTGACTCTAACTATCACATAAGTTGGTTGAACAAGGTTCTACCATAAGAATTACTGAGCTGAAGGTATGTACAACATGTTTATGGAAACTGAAGATATGACAATTGATATACAGAAAACTAGAGACAAACTGATTTAGTGAACAATGTCAAACAGATGCATCCTGTTTTACTTACCTTTAAACTAATTACCATTTAAACAAATAAAATGATATCAAAATGGAATAATACTTATAAAAAGTAAGAGTATATTTTAGAAAAGCCTGCTAATTGTTTAGGTTATGATTAAAAAGAGCCATATTGGCTTTAAATAGATCAAACTATTCAAGTTTAATAGGGTTTCCACTATTTTCAGTGCCAAAGACATTCAAATGGTTCAAGTTTTGAAGTTAAGCAAAAATCTAATAAAGTTGAGCTGGATCAACTTGCAGCACTCACTCCACCACTGTGGAGAAAATATATAAGCTACTTTAATGAGGGACAACTGAGCGTGAACCCGGAAATACAGCACTCTAGTCAGAATAAGCAAGATATCAATAGACTTGCTACTGGAAAAATGGATGACGGAAATTTCTGGCACTTATATTAAATAAGAATTTATGAGGAAGGCTCTTGGTTCGAAAGTTTCAATTTAGATACCCATTTTGAACTGCAGTGAATAAAGTGAGTGGCAGAGCAAATCCACATATTACAAGTACTTGTAGACTTGAGGCTATAACTACATGCCCAAAAAGAGATATAAGATGACATGTAAGAAGGAACAAAGTAAGGAGTGTTAAAAATGGATATAATGTGGAGAAAACAAATTAACAGATTATTGGCAAAGATGAAAAAGCCAAGGAGAATCAAAATCTGTAACGAACAATAGACCTACCAATGGTAGAACAATTGTGGAATATAGCAATTCATTTGCATGAAAAGGAATGTTGATACTTAGCAACAATGCTGTTTATTTTGTTGCTATAGATTTTTTATATTATTGTTAATGAAGTGGTGAAAATAAATGGAAGTGTTGAGTGACCTCGGAATAAAAAGGGAAAGTTATTTAAGATTCTTCCGCAACATAAATAGTGGCAACCATGACAGGACGATAATAATAGTGAGTGTCTCCCAATACAGAGTGCCATAATTGGGTAAGTTGAGCTTTATTTAAGTTTTCGTCATTATTAGAACGGTGAAAGACAGGGTGTGATTAAATGATGGAACAACGGGCCTTTAGATCTCTGTTCACTAAAGAAGCAAATCAACTCGAGGAAATGCTCAGTTTGGGGGCATGTAAAATGGATATAAATGCGAAGTTTGCATCATTAAAAATCAAGAACAATAAATTGAGCGCACTCGATGAATCTCACCTAAAAGACCTACTTAATGAAGGAAGTGTTAGTGAAGAGGATTTAGAAGCAGAAATACAGAAGGTGGGAGAATACGAGTTATGGTATCTTACTTCTAGAGAAATAATTATTGAACAACAACAGCCAGAAGTATTAGGAAGTGAAAATAGCATAAGCTGTGCCCCAAATATAAATTTGAAATTACCAAAACTAGAAATTAAAAGATTTGACCGCAGTGTCAAAAGCTGGATTGGATTTTGGGGTCAGTTCTCTAAGATTCATGAGCGGGAAGATCTTCAATAAGAAGACAAACTCCAGTATTTATTACAAGCGTTGGAAGCCGGATCACCACCTCGGATACATATAGCAGGGATTCCCCATCCAAAGAAAACTATAATAAAGCCACTGACTTAATGAAAGCGTCCTATGCCAGACCAGGCCTATTGATTGAAGTTTATATAAGGAAGGTCTTATCTTTGGTATTAAGTAAAAGAGAAGATCGGCCTCTGGTTCAACTTTACAAAAACTTGAGAGGCTAACTTAAAAAGCCTTAGAAACGCTTGGCATTATATGTGAAAATTATGTTTCCATATTAATTCCTCTGATTGAATCGGCAATTACGGAAGATCTACTTTTGATTTGGGAGTGACAACAAACGATGAGAGGCAGTACTGAAGGAAATGACGAATTGTCTGAATTAATGAAATTTCTGTGCGTTGATTTAGAGAGCCAGGAGCACATGTTGTTGAGAAGAAATAGTTTTGAGCCAATGGGAAAAGCTATAAGAGCCAATGTTAAGGGAAAACCCGTAAAGTTAAAACAAAACATGTCTTCAGGCACCGCTTTAGTTTTGCTAGAAAACACAACGAAGAATAAAAACTTTGACTGCATTTTCTGTGGGAAGGACACCCATGCATTTCTAGATTGTGCCACAGCCATCGATATTCCAGCTGAACAAAAGACGGTAAAGATTAAGAAAGAAGGTGCCTGTATTGATTGCCTTACTAAGGGAAATATAAGTAAGGATTGCAGAAAATTTGTGAAATGCCTGGCTTGCAAGGTGCAGCATTACGCGATAATGTGCCCAAAAACCACGAGGGATGGCTTTGAAATTCCAGAAAAAACAGCAGTGAGCTTGTCGACGAATAACCCAGGGACTTATTCGCAAACTCTAATGGCCCATATGGTCGGCGATGGAAATAAACTCAAGAAAGTAAGAGTATTAGAATTATTAGAACTACAGAAAGTCAGTTGTGTAATACAGCCTCGCAGTCACATAATAAAATATACATAACTCTTGGTGATGGTGATCTGGTTAATATCAATTCTCAACAATGAATGTTTGAAAAAAAGATTGAGTGATAATTTTGGTTACTTTTAAAACTTGTTCCGCCTTTGAAACTAAGCTGTTTGAGCATATATGTATAACATAGAGTTTAATAACTGGCAATTGGAAAATTGTGGTCTGGAAGGTAGTGTGATTATTACAGGTCAAGATAATGGAATGAAGTTTAGTCGACCAGGAAAAACTTTGACTTAGTTGCATTGTTTAGCCTCTGTAGGGCCATGACAACAGATCTGAAATAAAAGGAATCATAGCGCAGAGACTACCATCCACCCAATAATAACCCATATCAGGCTCAGTGTTCATGACAAAAAGTATGGGATGGACTCTACCACATAAAAAGAGGTGAATGGATTTATACTATGGTGGAGATAAATTATCCACAAGATAAACTGCAAGTTCTACAATTTATCTTGGAATACTGTAAAGGATCTTTTAAAAGGGTAAAATAAAAGAAGCCTTTGCACTATAACCTTAGGACATTAATGGCACATGTGGATTTTTAATGACATTTTTTTTGTTTTCACAGTAACAGGTGATTTTATTCCACCAGAACTAGTGTTGGCTACAGTATTTGATGCTAAGTTATTTTTAATTACTATTCAGGGCAGACATTCTGCCAAAATTTACAATTTGGGCTAAAAATTTGGAAGTTAAAGGGCATTTCCCTAACTGCTCAATATTCACACACAGGAAAATGCTGGCAAGTATGCAAAGATCATACCATTTGGTTAATCTCTTGTCGGTTCTTTTCTAGATTTGACTTCTCACTACGACAGGAGTCCAAAGCTTTCTGCAAAACATCCTTCTCCTGATTTAATGAGTTGCAATCAGAATGAAGTCTATCCAGTTCTTGGGTGAGTTCTGAAAGTTTTTGTTCAAGGGCCTGCTGAGCTTGCTCTGAAGATTCTTCTTGCTTCTTGATTACTTGAAGTTGTTCCTTACTAGACTGTAATTTAACCTGCAAGAAAAATTTAACATAATATTAAATAAAAATACCATTTCTGTTTTGTGGATATAGTTGATAAAAATAAAATGAATGAACTACAGACTTCACAATGAATCTCTCATTATATGGCAAGAGAAGCCAACTGGGCCACTGAACATTTATTTTTGTTGAATTGCACTCAGTTTCAGGCCATGGTCCAGGGAAACATGAATTTCCCAGAAACATAGAAGCAGCCATTTCACTGCCATAATAAAAACTATTAAGCTTTAATGGTAAGACAAAAAGATACATGCAGCAGAGCTATGCATTTTTGAACATTTTGCTAATAGTTGACACCAAATTTCACTCTCATTGACTAAAATAGTTTATTTTAATTTTTTCATATTTTCAAATCCACAGCTATGTAAATGACATTTCTCATTGCTTAGGATACTTTGGGACATGAGTAGAAAGATGCGGGTAACAAACAAGCATGAACAAACAGGTCTCATAAATAAAACAGTTTTGAATGCAAGCATCAAAAATTTTGCCAGAGACAGATTTTCATAGCTGTAATTTCACTGTAATATGTTTTTACAAAAAGTAATTCCAATTTTTAATGCCAGCATTTAATTCTTTAACACTTTCGACCCGGTGCCCGGAGAATTTACGGGCATCATCAACTCCAAGCCTACGCCGACGCCCGTAGATTCTCCGTGGGTAACTTTACACTGACATTGTAGCAGTTTTCCGTAGATTTCACGGGCTTCGGTTGCTACTATGTATTCCTTAATGCTTGTAGACTATGAGAAAAATTAAGGAGTAGCACAATGTATGTTCCCGAGAATAAAATTCCGTTCTATGACAGTGTGCCCGATTTTCGTAGTTCCTTCTTTCGCCGCGTCTCACTAACCAATGCTTCTCATGCCCAATGTGTCGCCGTTCCTTTTCACTTGGATCGTGTGGATAGCTGCTTTTCATTATATTCTTGGCTCTACATTCAGACTATAGATAGTTTTTCTGAGAGTTTTATATTCTACGATGGCTTCAACTAAACCACTGAATGAATCAGATATTCAGGAACTATTGGCTGATTCCGGGTCGGAAAATGACAATTCTGATGATGATCCAGACTTCAATCCTGCGGAAGAAGGTTAGTTTAGCTTACTTGCACCAATTTTCAGTGCCAGATTTTGCTGTTTTGCAAAATATTTTCTCATTTTATCTCGATTGGGGCAAACAAATACGTTGTTTCATATATTTGCCATTCAGTGGATTGTATTCCTGATATATAGGGGGCTTTTTGAGTATTGTAGCATTCCTATGTCTTTTCTTGTAGATGAAAATGAATCAGACCTTGAAGAATTGGCTGATGATGCAAGTACGACTTCAGAGGATGATGAATCATCAGGTACATATTGAAAATATATTATTCATTCGTGGAATTATGCTGTTTTTGGCATATATTGAATACTACATTTACTTTTATCTGTGCCTTTTTCCATTGTAATCATGTAAAGCTTGATGAGATTTTATTTCTTTGAGACCAGGTGCTATCACAATAGAACCAACTTCTACAGAAGTCCAGCAAAATACGACCAGACCTCGGCAAAGGGCTAGGCGCAGGCCGACTGTAGATTCAAATGAATGGATCGAGGATGACCGGCAACCTCAACTTCCAGTTTTCGAAGAGGACTGTAGAGTGCTTGCTGCTTTGACTCCAGATAGCGATGAGTTTGACTGCTTTTCTATTTTTATGGATGAAGACATTATCAAACACATAAAGACGGAAACTAATCGGTATGCCAGGTCGGAAATTTCTAAGTTGAAAAGGAAGGGAGAGCTGAAAAAGTCCTCTATGTGGAATTATTGGAAAACTGTCACCCTTTCTGATATGTATTCATTTTTTGCAATTATTTTGCATATGTGTGTGGTAAGCTTGCCCAAAATACGAGACTACTGGCGTACAAGCTCCTTCTATCATACGGGTTTTGCTACATCTATTGGCATGTCACGAGACAGATTTTCCTCCATTTTTTCGATGCTGCATCTAAATGACAACAGCCTGTATATCCCTAGAAATGAACCAGGTCATGACCCAATTTTCAAGTTGAGACCCTTCTATGACCATGTTATTAGAACCTGCCAGAATTCTTTCTATCCTGGGGAAAACCTAACAATTGATGAGGGCATGTGCCCTTTCCGTGGACGAGTCCAATTTAGAGTCTATATAAAGAACAAACCAAACAGATATGGTCTTAAATTTTATGCTTTATGTGATGCTGCTACAGGGTACACACTGAATATTCAACTTTACACAGGATCTGCGGCCAACGCTGACAATAGCGTACGAGGTATTATTGACAGGCTTTGTTCGCCTTATTTCAATAAAGGGCATGTGATATATATGGATAGATACTACACCAGCCCGTCGATACTCGATCATCTTTGGGAAAAAAATACTCTGGCTGTAGGAACAGTCATGAGTAACAGAAAAGGTCTTCCCAATGACCTCAAACATAAAAAATTGAAAAAAGGAGAAATGATTTTCCGTCGGAAAAGCCATTTGCTAGCAGTAAAGTGGCATGACAAGCGAGATGTGTTCGCATTGTCCACAAAACATAAAGCTTCATGCTCTTCTAGGGTCATAAGGTGTAAGGAAGGAACTAAGGAGGTGATAAAACCTGATCTTGTATTAGATTATAACATACACAAAACTGGAGTTGATCACAGTGATCAGCTAATCAGCTACTATGCATTTGGTAGAAAAACTGTAAAGTGGTGGAAAAAAACCTTTTTTCACCTATTTATGCTGTGCGTTGTGAATAGCTTCATAATTTATAAAAATCTAAAGCCTAGCCAGAAAAATATTTCATTGGCTAATTTCATAGAGGCTGTTGCCGGTAAACTAGTGGAGAAAGCAGGACAAGAGAACCTCGCAGGACAGAAGCCTGAGGAACAAATGAATAGGCTAATTGGAAAGCACTTTTCTAAACCCATACCACCAACAGATGGAAAAAAGTACCCGGGCAGAGTGTGCAAAGTTTGCTCAGATAGGGGAAAGGCTACCACTGGGAAAAGGTTGAGGAGAGAAGCTAGAGATTATTGTGAAACCTGCAATGTCGGTTTATGTTACCCTGACTGTTTCATTTTATACCATACTAAAGGAGATTATTGCAAATAGACCTTATTTGCTAATTATACATTTTATAATATAACTGAAACTGAATGTACTATATTTTTGTATTATTACAAATAAATAACTTGTATTTGCAAAAACATATTTTGTGTAAATTTTTTTTTTCTCTCAAAACATCATCAAACTCCTTTGGCTGTATATTTTATCCAATGGCAACAAACGTAAATATTATTAATTATAATCAAAATATAAATATATTTCTTTAATAACATGTATAATAAATTGAGGTTTGAATGAATATATTAATTTAAAAAAAATTGTGAAATATGTTAAAAATGGCCAGGCCTGGGGGACGTTCCTATGCTTAAATGGCCAGGGTCCAAAGTGTTAAGCAAAGATAGGTAAGGATTTAGGTAAAGATAGGTAAAAAGCTTTTTTCAGTAATAATGTAATGATAATTTCAGGAGAGTATGGATTTCTCATAGTTTCCAACTAAGAGTACCAGAAACTTTACAATTATCTTAACTTACAATAGATTATACACATCTAACCCCACAATGTGATCTATTTCTAATGAAGATTAGTAGTGGCAGTAGATTTGGTAAAAAAATGTTTTTGCCTAGTTTCACTAATTGAAGGGTGTATCTTAAACTCTTAAGTTCATTATTGCTTGTATGTATTGCAGGTAATAATGTCACTTATAACAGTACACAGCCCGAAATGAAAAACAAATAAATTCATTATTCTATACTACTATGAGGATGCAGTGTATTTGGGCACCTATTAGAGTGCCCCCTTTGGGACCAGTTACTTTCCTTCAAAGAAATTTTGGAAGAAGTATTTTGATGAAAACAAGTTTTGACTGTACAACTCCAAGCATCTTCGATGTAGGTCATGCCTTGAAGAAATTTGATACAAAAAGCTGTAAGTCAAAGGAGCGCTATACTTTCTACATGTTTCCTAGTATTCTTCTGTTTAAATTGGCATGAAAGACAACTGTCCTGTCAGTGCCTTCACCCAGAAACATGCAGAGCATGAAACCAACGCTGTGGAAATCTTCAAGCAATGTATTCAAATACTTACCTGCAATTCATGAATTTGCAGCTGATGCTTATGAAGGGCTGCTTGCACAGCTGAAATAGTACTCTCGGCAAATGCTGGTGATGTAGGTGTACGAAGAACACCTCTCTTAGGAGACCTGCAAGACAACGCAATTTCAAACACTAAGCCATTTGAGAGTCTAGAAAATAGCAGCCATGAAATATATTTATACAGTAAACTCTTGATCATATGAAGTCAGCGGGGCCGGGAAATCGGCACTTCATAATTTCGAACATTTTAAAAAAAGTCAAAAAAATTTTTATCTTTGTTTTCTCTAACTTTTGTTCACTTCCGCAACATTGTATATCTTTTGTGATCGTTTGTGAAAGCATTCTTAAAAGACACATGTATTAAAAGATCATAAAAAAGTACCTACTACGTCAATGCTTTTAAGTCAGCGATTGTAGCATTGGCAAAATTTCATCCCAGTATCGAAAACGTATAGAAAACAAAAGTTGCACGTTTCACAATAAGAATTTTATTTTCGGAATAATCAGTAGAGACGAGAATGTAGTATGTACGCTAAAAATAGACATTTGCTTCAAACATCAATGCTGATATGATGGCAGCTGGCCCAACCGTGCTTTAGTTGTCTTCTATCGCCCAATCATAGCTATAAAAAAGCACAGAACTAAGCCCGTTTCCAGAAAAAAAATCATTCTCAGGTTGTTACTTGTAGCGTCTTCCTTCTATCGTCAGTGGAATAAATGATCTTGGGAGGTAATATTGTTTCTTTTCTACTACTAAGACCTTGATGAGAAATGGGGCGTGATTTGGCATATTTTCCATATCTCCTCAAGGATTATATGACGGCCGGACACTTTGGGTTTATGGTGCATGGGGGATTGTGGAGAGGAAAGATCCCATTGGTAGGTGTGCCTTTATCGGCCTTGCTGAGCTTGAAGGGGGAAGTGGGAAGGGGATGGTGGAATAGCATCGCAGAATATCTGATACGTTCCTTCCCCTTCTTCTGGGCAACCCTGGGGGGCACGTGCAGGTGGTCACGGGTGGATCTCCAAGGGATATCGGGGGGGGAGGGAAGCGAAGGGGATGGTCTAGAGGTGTCAGAGTACGAGAGGAGGGGTCAAATACCTTCCTGATAACAAAGGGCGCCACATGCCTGACCCTCCCCATTCCACTCAACACCCAGAGCGGTTCCAATCAGCCACCGCCATGCACCCCCCAGGGTTGCCCAGAAGAAGAAGGAACCTCATAGAAGTTCCATGATGCCATCCACCCACCCCCTCTCCTCCTTCAAGCTCGGCAAGAGAGATAAAGATACTAGAGGCCTGCAAATGGGCGCAAAATAAGGGTGAGGGTCGCCCACCTGTGTGTGAGAGATAAAGAGAGAGGCTCAACCCGAAGACATTTGATGGACTTTTCCGAAGTATCATTAATGTGACCTAAAGGAGAACTTGCCGAGTATAAGCAGTCACCCATCGGCTGGGCAGGCAACCTCCTCGAGGCCGGGCGACCGCCCTAAGATCGTCACCGCCGTGTATCTTTCTCAAGGGTCTTTGCCGTTTGCAATATTTTTCACTCACTCTTTTACCATCCCTCCCCTCAGTTTGGGCGAGCAACCCGGGCACCCGCCTAGGACCCAGGCACCCACCGAGTATGCGGGCATCCGGGGTGAATGGGCACAGTTGGGCATATACGTCACACAGGCGGAGGCGAACATGGGTGATGATGCCCGGCACAACCTGCCCAAATTTCCTAACGGCATCACCCACCCTCATTCAACCCATCCATGCTACAAGATTTTGGTGTGGACATCCCCTTCACAGAGAGCTGAGCTAGTATCCCGTGCCGTAAGGACAAGGTAGGGTTCACAGGGAATTTGAACTGCCATAATTCCAGGCGAACGGCAGCGAGCATGGTGTGTGCCGTCACACGTAAGATTTAATTAAAAGAGAACCGTGGACATTATGAGAATGCTGGTAACTGGTAAAACAAAAAATAGTCAGGATAAATAATGGCATTAGCTATGATTTCCACATTACTAAAGGTCTAAATGATGTGCAGAGTTACATGCGGAAAATGATGGGGAGATCCTGGCATATGTGGGAGGTGAATGCACTACTATTCACGCATTTCATTTTTAATTCATCATAATCGGTAACTATGAAAGCTACACAGTCAAAAATAGTTTTGCTGAAGCAGTTTTTTGCCGAGTTTCATAAAAATGAACTCCGTTTGTTCCTGGCGACCAGGGCCAAAGTTTGTAATTTAGAAAAATTCATATCGAGAGTTTACTGTATGCTATTTATTATTACAACATAAAACTTTCGTATTTTACAAAGAGTGGTGTTACCATCCAGGTAATCACAAACAAAAATATGCCCACCATACTCATCAATGCTCTTATATGCATTTGGCAACTAATTGGAATCCAGAAAAAAGTTTTGGCCTTGACATATTTTTAGGTCTATTTAACTGTCTTAAATGTAAACTCTTATACAGAAAGGGAATCCATTTCTTCATGCATATTTTTTGTTGAGAGGAATCCAAGGTGGAATCCATTAATCCATGTCTGCAAATGAGGCCTAGACATGTGTATTTTTTCAACAATCTTCTCAATTCCCACTTTGTAATAGGTGGAATACTTTTCCCAGTTTTTGCAATTGGCTTCTCTCCTTTATCATCTTATCCAAAGTAAGGGAGAAACTCCAGGTATTCCCTCACACAACGTAAGAACAGAAAGTCTGCTACATCAGTAGAAGGTTAGATTAGGAGATGGACTAATTTTGCATTCCCCCCGGTACTCCTTTCGTGTAGGTTGATCGACTCACTTTGTTGTCAGACATTTGAGATGATCCAGTCATTGACTTTTATTTTTTTACCTGCACAGCAAATAAGGAGTCTGTGGAGCTAGTCTGGTTAACAGTAAACACAAAAGGTGTGGTTCAGCCAATGGGCTGAGGAATTCGGCCGATAAAGACACCATACAGGGAGCACACAATGTGATCATTACTTATACCTGAGGCTTCTACTAACAAAATGCCAAATGTTTCCATGAAAATATGTCCTGGATACTTATAACTGGATTATTATGGTTCTGAAAGAAGCTAATTCTTTGATAACAAAATCTAGTTTCATAAAGGCTGGATTAATGCATAGGCTTCAGACACCAGCAAGATAATGAATGGCAATATGCACTCTGATTGATACACTAATGTCCCTGATTGATACACTAATGTCCACTGATGCATGTATCTAGAGCTATTGGGCAAGGGACATCACTGCCTAACCACGGTTTAGTCGACTTCCAAGTCTGACTTCCCTCCTGACCAGCCATCGGCTCAGTCCTTTAGCATGCCTCAGTGCATTATTGTGTTAATTGGGTTCCCTGAGCTGGAGCAATAAGGTTATGTTCTCAGCCAATCATGCTCATTGTTCCTTCATTATGTAACAACGACCATATTACCTGGGGGGTATTGGTCCAGTGGGTGTTAAGTGCATGTGCTGAGATGAAGGAGGATGTATAGCTCCAGACTGTGAGGCTCCACCTCCCATTGCTCCACTACCCATATATCCCTCCTCTCTGCTCTCGGCATCCTGGATCACGGCACGGGCAATGTCACGAAGGGCACCTTGCAGCAACTCAACCTCCTCCCTGAGACGTTGAACTTGGTTGATTCCTGCCTCAGCATCTCCACACCGTTCCTCCTTTAAATGGTGCAAACACAAATCTTGATAAAATAACCCTCAAACATAAAAACTTGGTTTCTGCACATGACTGTAATAAGAGAGACAAAATCACACAAAAAATGTACCAAAAATAAGGAAATATAAAGAGGCCAACACATATAAAGGTAAACCTAATGATTTTATAACTTTATTTATATAATTGGAATTTCGGTTTGGAAAGACTGTATTTTACTTTTTGTATCACATATTTGTGTGTCATTGTAAACTGTAAATTCATCCTTGAAGAAATGTAATCATATCAGTATTGAAAATATTAGCATCAAGTAACATACTCAAGTAACATTCCCTTTTAGTAAAATTTGACTAGTAAGTGATTACGTGGATTTCCATTTGTATTTTTCAACGAATTTTATTATAGTTGTTTTAATCCTGTGTTTATCTAAGGGTAAACCTTTGCATTATAAAATTTTACTAACATAATTGGAATTGATGACTAGAATGACAGTATTTTACTTCTATTTTACATACTTTTGTATCCAGTATTGCTTTTCAGATTTTTTTTGCCATTGTAGCTCCCTGACGAGTATCAATACTCATGGAAAGAGTATGGTCTTACGAGATATGCATTTTACTATGCATGGCATTTGTGAGATATGTATTGTACTTCGTAAATTTACCTTCAATAAATCAAATCAAATAACCTGTCAACAAGGCCTGCCTAAAAAAACAGTTAAGTTAAAAAAGGTCAATATGTTGATTGAAGAAAGAGTAAAAAACAGTAGAGGAGGAACGATGCAATGATTGGAAGCAGTGAGGGAAAGCTGATAGTTAGCAGATGACCATCCATGTCTGAAGCCATTATTTCTGATTAAGAGCTTGTCATCCAGAGATCCTGGAATCCTGGGGAAAATTAGGCTTCCCATCTCCAGGGAAATTCACTTCCTATTCAGGGAATTCTCATAACATTATAGTTTGTGTTCATTAGCTACTTCAAAGTTCACCACTCTTCTGGCCTTCCCATGCCATGCCAGGGCATGAAAACTGGCAAAAAAGGAAACTTTGAATATACTATGCATTTTGGCAATACTATCATGATAGTAACATCCTATAAAAGAGCTAGAAATTCCATATGGGTATTTGTAACCAGAAATCATTGACAAAATTTTCTCATCCTAAAAACTCTGTGGAGATTGACTACAATTCTCGCGTTACTACTATTGGAGACAATTCGCTAGTCCATGTAGTGCTTTTGAGGCAGCAACAACACAACTCTGATGGTAATTAGGGCATAAAATTTATACCATTTTCACCCCTCCTAATTTCTTGGAATGAAATTACAGTGCTAGAAATCAAAAGTATCACTTGTGCCCATGGTTGTTCATCATTGTTAAGACTATTAAGACACCAGGTCTGTTTCCTCCCTTCCTAAAAAACAATTCTCCTGTCTCCCACAAGTAAGGAGTTATCTCCCCTCTCCCAACCCATGCTTCTTACTTGAATACCTCCATTTTCACTGGAAATCAAAACAAAGACCTTTGGATTTGGTGTTGCAATAAGGTCATTGGGAAACAAGTTTCCGAAAGTAGCACTGCCAACCTAGGTAAGGGTGGTAAGATCTTTTTGTCCAGGACTACACCTCTAGGATGTCAAGAAAGTGTCCATTAATTACAAATCTTCACCATACTATCAATTTATAGCTTTCAATTTGAGGTCAGTACAATTCTCTCAATACTAGTAAATTGTAATATGTAGTATATTATAATATCTTATGATGCATACTAAAGAGGAAGAATTCTTTTGGTGAAAAGATGAAACACAAGGATTTTGATGAAAAAATAATAGGTTCACCCGAGCACAGTACATCTTGTTTACAAATTAGTTTTCATCAGACAAGCAGTTCAGTATAGTCAAGTGGCCTCCCATCCCAAGGGCTTCAGTTTCAATTGAACTTGAAGAAAGTCAAGATGTTTCCATGGTATCCCAGCCCCTACTAAAGCATTGTACAAAGGGCATTTTAAGCTCAGCACTCTATCCATTTGACGGGACAACAAACCATGGCCTAGAGCACCATCTATTAAGAGTATGCTAAAGCCAATAAATACCACCCACCTCTCCACCATTCCATAAACATTTCTACCACCTTCATCTATCCACAACAGTCCAAATACTTAAATTTTTGGTCACTTCTCCTAATAACACATATCAATAATTCACAGCAGTTTATAAAGATGATGCGATAAAGATATTCTGATATTTTCATTAATATACTTCTCTAATCACATCTAGGGGGGTGGACTAGTGGGTAGAGAGCTGAGCTACCCACCGGAGGGTCCCGGGTTCAAAAGACTCGAAGTCTCATCATCTTAATTAGAGATGTGCGAATGCTACCTGTAAGTACGGAAATACTAGAAAGTAATCGATATTCAGACTTCAAATAATTATGCTAGAAGAATTCGATGTTCGAGATCTTGAATAATTATGCTCGTTACGCTATATATGGCGTTGATGAACTACATCATATTAATTGAAAACAGGACAGAACATGGTGTATTAATACTTTCTACTCACTTATTAGGCTTATAAAAGTAATTGTTTTCATAAATCCATAATTGGCAAAAAAAATATTTTATCATATATTTGACATTTTTAAACCAGAATTTATTTTTTTGATTAAATCAACTTGTGGCTGTTTCCTTCAACAGGCACCAAATTGATTTGCAGAATAACTTACAATGCTAGAATTGCAATTCTAGTATTCGAGGTATTCGAAATGCAAGATGTTCAAGTCATGATTCAACATTGGAATTCGAGAAATCTGCTATTCGATCCATCTTAATACATGGGGAGAATTGATCTTCGTGCTCATGTTGCAGTATATTTGGCAATGTATTAAATTTCTTTGATTCCAATGTGAATTGCTTCAAGCCCACTGCCTTTTTCATAAAAAAAAGAGAATTTTTAAATTGGGATCATAGCCACATTTGGTAATGTTCCAATTTAGAAAATTGTTGATTCATAATTATGAAATTTTGTGATGTCAAATTTCATAATATTAAGTTTCTACTATAGATGGATGGAGTATTTAGACTCATATTTATAGAATTCATCCATATACCTAAAGCAGTATCAAGGTAGGACTTTTTTGATTTATCTTGAAAAACACAATCTACAGAGAGTTTTTTCCAATGAAAATGGTAAAGCACCCTGAATTCTTAAATAAACTACATGGAGATAGGATTTTTTTAATCCCCAAGGATAGGCTAATTCATAAAGTGCATGTCACATGTATTCGATAGGAAAACAGATGGATTTATGGTATAACCTTGGAACCTATCATTAATCTTTACATGTGCAAGAATTAGGGGTAGACTTTCAAAAGGAGATTTAAAAAAACTTGAGAAAGACAATGTTTTTGGTGGATATTCATGATTTATGATGAATCATCAATAAATAATGACATGTGATACTTATCAATATCAGGGATTCAATTTTGATAGAGGGAAGATATAAGGTAGTTTTGGCATACATGGCAAATATATTATGTTTACCATTAAAAGCGGCCCAAAGAGAGTAATTAACGCACAATTGAAACATCTCAAACTATTTTTTATAACTATTACTCACAAAGATAAATGCATTCACACAAACGCAATTTTTTTTGATAAAATATCAAAAGCAAAATTGCCACGAGTTCATAAGCACCAAAGATTTCATGATCCCAAAATCAAGACTTACTGGATTTCACTTTACTTTCAGCTCGAGAGACAAATGTAGGATATAAATGTACACTTTGAGATAAAGACATGACATGTGACTAGCTGGTCCAATCATTATTTCCACAGCTTGCACATTGCCAGGTACATATCTCTGGACCTTAGTCTTATAGGAGACAAGTTACTCAGAGCTAAAAGCTTTGACAACCAAAATGTGGGCTCTTATATGCTCAGATTTCACTCTTGAGAATCAGAGATTTGATTGTCTCTCAAGCACGCAGTTGAGGTCCCAAGATCCCACATTATTACAGTAGTGGTCACACATCATCAATGCAAGTGAGAAGATGTAACAGTGAATCACAGATAAAGTGCAGATTGCCTCGTCAATAAAGGCCCTAGCCCCCTATCTATCTGAGCAAGGGGAGGAAGAATTCCCTAATTTGGACATAGAAAGGAGCTTCCTTGCCATTTCATTTGGCTTGTAAGTCATCTACGAGAAGGCTTATATCCATCAGGTAACCTACTGGCTATCTGATTTAATGTAGTAGGTTAAGCAAGAATATTGTGCCTACAGATAAGTGGAGGCTTGAGCGAACTTACAAACTCAAGAGGGGGTTGACTGATAATTACATTGCACAATATAATAGCACGGGAATCCAAAGCATGGCTAATTGCAAAAACAGTAGAATAAATCAATATCATAATTCTCATTAATGATGGAGGACCTTCTAACAAAGACGGGATTGGAGGGTGATTCATCGACTGGGAAACCAACAATATTTAAACAAAGTCATGTGAATCATTAACTTATAAGAGAAACACTTAAGGCCTAACACAAGTGCTATAAATAGTTTTTTCAGGAGAATTTCACAAATCTGTAGAAGAAGAGCCCTAAGTTACAAAATACATAGATTTATAATGCAGACAAGACCAAAGGGGGTGTGCTTTGATTGTTGGAGTTAAATTTTGGTATGCAACAAAGGACTCACTCCTATGATTTTACATTTTGTTATTCTGTACCGGTATTAATCTTGAACGATTCAAGCACATCCCCTGGACTGGAAGGCTGTACTGGAGATGAAAAATTGCATTATTGCTTGCATATCAAGCTCCTGTTCATTGATCATGAATGATAGACTGATGCTGCAGGGGAGAGGAAATGTTTCTAGGCAGCATGAAATTCACCCGTGGCAAACAGGGAATCTATAATCATTAGGTTGGTGATGAGCTGACCCAGCCACCCAATGGTCGTGGCCTTAATTACTTTCAAGGCTATGGATAAGATGTTCTTAAGATGAAGATCTTAGATTAGAAAGTGCATATCCTTAGCAATTGAAACAACTAAAATCTGTGTCTAAGACTAAACTTATTTCTCAAATAAGTAAACTTCCTGTTCATTACAATCCAAAAGGTGCATTGATGGACTGAAAGAGTTTGAAAATTGATTCAAGACTTAATTGTTCCTAAAGTTGGTTTACTGAAAGAAAAGGGTCCATCTAAAAAATCAGGGCTTATGTTTGACACTGCTCCTTATGACTTAAAAGAGAGGATACTGACATCTGAGCACAGCTAGATAGTCACAAAACTTTGAATTTATACTTCAAACAATGAATCACAGCATCACTGAAGCTATGGAGCTGATCCATCCAACTACTTCCCTCATCACTAATGCCTAGGCAATGATGATGAAAATATGTATATCCAATTTTTGAAGTGAATTGGAGAAAAATATAAAACTCACAAAATCGCTACAGGATACATGAGGTAAACTTAAACATCATGAATGAGAAAGAATTCTACGTAGTTTTCCACTTATCAGCATTTTATTTCAAGACCAGTTTTGCTAATTTACATAATTTTCAGTAACAAACATTTTGGTCTCAGTAAGGCATATACCTTATGGTGGGAGTTGGAGGAGAATGGAGGGGAAGAGGAAAGGGAGAGCTATTGGTTGGCAGGCTGTGGCAGATCTGGGATTGGGTAAACCCACCAAAAAATGTTTTGAACTCTTACCATTGGAATTGTTCTCCATACAACTCCACCTTCCAGTAGACCATCCATGGTGCCATTTATCCTCTTCTAGGGTTGTCATCTTAGGGAGAGGTTGGGAGAAGAAGGGGGAAATCAGGGGTTGTGTGGCCTGGATGTCCTCTGGGGTCTTTGGGATTTATAAGGAGCCCTGAATGTCAGAGTTTGGGGATGGGGGTTGGGTTTCCACAGGATTAAGGTGAGGGTTTGTCTGGGGTGTTGAAAGAGAGGAAGGAGGAGAAAATTCCAAAGACAAGTGACTGCAGAGGACATCCAGGCCATCAAACACCCTCTTCTTTTCCCCATCCCTGCCCTAAGGTGACAGCCTGTGAAGTGGACAACTGACACTAAGTGTGACACACCAAAAGGCAGAGCTCTTTGATGAACGATTCTGATGGCAAGAGTTTTAAAAATATTTCTGTGGGTTTTGCCAATTCCCGATTGCTAACTGGAGTATTCTGCCACAACCTAAAAACCATTAACAATTTCCTCCAATGCCCACCAGAAGATGTATTGGTATTCAATAGACCGAACGCCAAGGAAAGAGTATAGTTTGATCTCGATAGGTCAAGATGAGTTAATTCGAGTGCAGAAAAATGACCCATCGTTGCAGGACTGTTTTGCTGACTTGAAAACAGCTGAAATAGCAAGCAATGACGAAGAAGGGTTCTTTCTGAGAAATGGTGTGCTTGTTTTGAGAAAAAAAGACAAGCTGAATGAAATGAAGAATTTAGTTGTGATACCAGTGCAGTACAGAACTCAGAACTATCAAAATACCTCACTGAGACCAAAATGTTCGCATTTGAAAATTATGTAAAGCACTGAAACTGGTCATGCAATAAAATACACATAACTGGAAAACTGCAAAGAATTCTTTCTTTCTGGTGAAAAATACATAAGCTTAAAATAGAAGATAGAGAGAACTCAGCAGATTAGATGATAAATGGCAGAATTGAACCAGGGCCACAGCTGCCTGACAGGGATACATCAATCATCCCATATAATCAACAGTTCACTTTGTCACCCTAGCTTTCACAAACACTACATGCATAATGATCACATTAAGTTTTTCTCATAATTCTTCTTCCACCTAAAAAGGGAAATATGCCAAGGAATCTCTGATTAATGAGAATTGATAGTCACATAAGAACAAATCTGAGATTAGCAATTCCATGCTCTTCATTGATTGGTGTGGATTACTTCAGTCAAGTGTGGAAAAATTATTTGAAATTCACTCACCAAACCTTGGATTTCTCTTAAAAGTTGCTGTATTCTATCTTCTTTCAGCTGAACTTCCATTTGTGATGCCTCCTGCTTGGATTTTAGTTCTGAAATTTGTGATAATAGCTCCTGCTGCATTTTTTCCCAATCTTGTCTTTGCTTCTGAAAATATATACAAGCAGTTTCAGTGAGCATCAGATAAATGGAAAGATAAAGAATACTAACATGATTTAACTAAGTCTTTCTATATCAACACTATCACCTGATGACAAATGACTCACCAATGGCAAGTTAAAAGGAAAAAGTATGGTAGTAATACAAATATGATCAGCTTCACAGCTTGTTAAATCTAAGTGAGATTTATTGTGCACCAAAGAACAATGCTTAGCATTACTCGTGCACAGACTGACTATCAAGCCCCCCTGAAGGAGTATCCCTCCACCAAGTTCCAGGGGACCTGGCTTTACAGCCTTCATTCCTTTTGTGCATGGGTCATAAACCTTCACGATTCAACCAAGCCTATTGGATGACAGGGAGCTGATGAATTAGAAAACAACATTACTCTACTGGTGACTGTGGCATGAATCCTACCCAGAAAGCATGCAGAAAGCATTTCACAAGCCACTCATAGTTCCAAACCAAATAGGTAAAACAGCAGAAACAACACATACATAGGGTTGAAATTGGTCAGAGTGAATGTGTTGAAATTGTTTCATATAGAAATTCATCAAAAATGAAATGATGCACATTGAGACCAAGAGGTCTTCAGTTTCTTAAGGAGGCCTATCTCATTATGGAATGTCAGGAAGCCTCATACAGCGAAAGTTCAATGCCCATTATTTTGAAGTGATTTTTAAAATACTTGAAAGATGATGCAGCATTACTGGATTTACCAATTCACAACATGAATGGGACCCGCTTATTTAGCACTCGATAAACAGGATAAAATTTTCTGTTTTCTTATACCTCAGCAACAAAGAAATACCATTTTTTCAGAAAAATCTTATTTTGCCATTCTAGGAACATATCATTTTCCAGTGTTTGCAACCTTTCTTAAAGACAGAATGAAAAAATATGAAAGTAAACATGTATGTCAAGATGTAGTGGAAGGAAGTCAAACTCAGTAAAAGAAGAATTGCACTTTTCCGCGAAATATTTATCAATTGTACATCATGTTTCAGCTACCAATCTTCAGGTACAAGTGCATAAATAATAATTTTCTGGTGGAAAAAGTGATTCTCCTCTTGGGTCTGAAAAATATATTAGAAGGAATTACTGAAAAGGCAAAATTCCTTTGTTAGGTACCTTATCCACATCCATGGGTCCAATAGTTGACAGCAAGCATGAGCAAGCAGATCCAATTTCTCTGGACGTGGATGATAGATCTGATCTAAGCCGGGCAAGATCCCTTTCTGTGGTAGCATTCAATTCAGTAAAGAGTCTTCGAACTGAGACGACATCACGCCACAGGCCAAGGAGTCGACCATGCTCTGCAGAGTAATATTCATTGAAACCTCGCTCTTCCTCCCGCCACTCCTCCTCACGTCTTGATGTCTCATCCCTAAGTCGATCCCAGTCATTGGTCAGCCGCTGCAAATCTGCAGCAAGGGCTTCTCCACTCCTGTGCGATTCCTCCAGGCGCTCATGCAAGCGAGCATTGAGACGCAGCACCTCATCACACCTGAGTGATTTTAACATGAAAAAGGATAAACATTAAGTCATCTGTGGTATCCATATATTGATACAGCAATTTTAGACTAATCTTAATTGCATCTAATTCATAATCATGTTTTATTTGTACGATTACGATGAAGTAAAAAGGAAGAATGTTTCAGCTCTTTCAAAGGTATTTGTGTGCAAAAAAATGAATACGATTCCAGGCATTATGACTTGCAGATGAATTTAAAAATATTATATTCCCACCATGTATAGGAGATATATTTCATGAAAAATCTTGTAACCTATGCTATATACTATCAAATTCCGGATATTAATTATATTTTAATCTTCTTTCCCTTAGCAATAAGTAGTTCTCTACAAGTGATTAATAAAAAAAAGCTTGAAGATACCAAGTAAAATACAAAGAAAGTAAAACAATAAAATGAATTATGTTATACATTCAAATTACTTTCTCCCAGAGAGATTAATTCCAACTGATTGACAGATTCCATGACTTCAGTAGCTTTCAGAAAAACAACTTATCGATTACAAAAACTTACTTTTTCCTTTCTTCTTCCAGCTTTGCGAGGGCTGTGTCGAGATCATGGATACCTTCATCGCCATAATCCCGATAATGTCTCATTGGTTCTGGCGATGAACTTCCAGGGGCTGTATCCCCAGTGCTTGAGATACCATGAGTGCTCATGCTAGGGAGACTCTCACCAGGTCTACCTTCAAGTTCTAGACAACGTTGTTTATACTGCAAAACCTACAAAGAATTTGAAATGGTTTCAGGAAGCTAATTGTTATGTGGGCTCAGATGGAGGAAGACTTGTTGAATCAGAATGGATTCTTGCATTAGCACATATGAACAGCCAGGAACTAATGGCAGAACTCAAGGAAAAAATAGCAGTAAATAAAAAACCTTGGCCTGGAGCCTTCCCACTAATGCTGCTTGTTGTTGCTGCGCTTGGCGGTAACTGTCCAATCGACGTTTATAAATGGCAGTTTCATCTTCCAACGTTCTCCTCAATTCCTGATTTTGTCTCCTCAGGCGGATAGTTTCTGCTGCAATGTCGTCATCCATTGCACTGCCTTCAGTACCAGAGCTAGGATTTCTTCTGATGGGTGTCTTCAATCCGGCCTATTAAAAAAGCTTTCGTTAGATATTTATAATTTGGACGAATAGAAGCAACAGGGCAAACTAACGCATTACATGAAATAGTCATTAATTGAGACATTGTATAAGAGTTCCCTTATCCAACGGCATAAATGATACCTGTTCAATAAGAATTTTTGAATTGTACACTCTTTACATGCCGTCACAGTGAAAAAGGTAACATACACCGGAATCAATATAACCATCAACATATCCATGTAAATTCCTAGACATGTACAGTAACATTAGAGGAAAATGTTAGTGTGTACGCTCCCAAAATCATGTAATCAACGCGTATTACATACAAAAAAATACAGCAGATGATGCTCATCAATGGACGCGCACAAAACTCCTGTGCCAAACACGAATATTTAAACCAGGAAAAAATGCACTTGAGTGCACAGAAACTGTTTCATTGCATTTATTCAAGAAGTTACTCATCCAATACTAAGATACGCTTCCAGAATAAGGCCATCAAGTCCTTTTCTGTGTATTAAATTTATTTTTATCTTGTTTGCCCCCAAACTTAAGGTACTGAGAGCCCTTTTATAAAAATTACCTATCACTGCGATGAATTTAATGACCATAGTACCTTACTAGGGCCTTTCACTCTATCCTTGGAAACTACTGTTGTACTCCACATTGTATATTTTATTATCTACGACATGCTAACAAGGAAGTGCCATTTTTTTATCCCACTATCATCTACGACAGTCCAACTTCTCTTTTGAAATTGCCATGGAGATAATTTCAAAACAAAACCCATTTCGTTTCTCTTCTTTTTTCAAGTTTCCAGTAGCGTCGACAGATGGCCAAAGCCGCACGATTTAAAAATATAATAATAAAATTTCCTCGATCACAAACAGTTTTGCTACTAACTACCTTTATATAGATAATTTTACTTAATCATACGAAATTCTAGATCTACCTTTATAAATAATCAAAGCATAAACAGTGAGACAGGGGGACGATACACCACAAATACTAGCGGGGCGGTAAATGGATGGGGTAGATGAAAACTGTCGCGGAATGAAACAATAAGAAGGGCATAAAATATCAATTATTACATTTTTCGTCTTTGGTATAATCCATTTCTTCATGCGAAATACCTTAAGTAAATCATGGGGTGCAACTGAATTCCCAATCGACTACGTATTTTCCTCTTGGGTTCCTCGTGCATTGGAATAACTAGTACCCGAAACACCAAATTATGGCACACCAAAGATACCCGGCGATAGGATGCTAGAACAGATTTTAAGTCGGAAACGTTATTACTATACCCTCAGTGCCACCTTGGAAACTAAGTCTCCCTCAGTCCTCCTAAAGAACGTTATTTTAAATAAATCCTTCCATTGGCGGTATTTATTTGATTATTAAGATAATATATTCCAAGAATAGCAATCGTTATTACAAGAATACATTAAAATTGATGGAGATTTGTCTTTCGTCTGTCTAATTACAAACGAGCGCCATAAAGAAATGAGCTGCCAATTATTAAAACGGAATTTATAGTGGTATGGGGGTATTTTTTTCTCGAATCACTGATAAAGATGAGCCTCCCGCGGTTTACGTGACTCTTTTGCCGACAGCATTAGGATTTGTCATTTTTAGAGAAAAATTTGCAGTCAACTTTTCACCTGGAAAAATTATCATTTTGAGGATTCGTGAGTACAACCCATTATTCCACAATCTACTCCAAGCTCGACAAGGAAATGAAGTGGGCAGTTATTTTTTGATAAAGAAGCATTCAAACAAACTTACCTTTGTTTAATGAACATATCGATGCAAAGGAAGGAAGAAATACACTATGGTGTTTTTTAAGGATGTGATACAGTTGAATGTCGCCATTCATTTCTTTTTTCACAAAAAATCCGGTAATCATTTTTATCAGCTGAAATAGCTATGGTAATAATTTTATTGAAATTATATCATTCTTTTGAATTAAAGGTTTTTCATTCCCAATGTATGTAAGTAGTAGTGGTAGTACATTATGTAAAGGAATTTTCTCCTTTTGGCGAAAGCCCTCACACACCATTTACGTTCAGTTTAGATTGAAAACTGGAGCTGATTTTAGAATTTTTAATCCATATGTTTTCATGCGCGACAAAAATTAGGATTAACAAGTGCTTATTCCGAAATGATATTTTAAAATCTGAACAGTGTCATAACACACATCTTAAGGCCTGGTTACACGATACATTAACCCGTACGAGTTAATGTGTAAATGAATGAACGCGAGAATGAACGCGAAAATGCACCGTGTAACCACACCAAAATGTACAAATGAATGAATGCGTGAACAGAAAATAGAACCTGTTATATTTGGTTCATGCATTCGCACAAGTTGAGGAGAAACCATTCACGCAAATGTACATGAACCCTTACGTGTTAATGTATCGTGTAACCAGGCCTTTAAAACCTAAATCCATGCTCTGCATGAAATATAAGCGTTCGAGAGTCAAGGTAACTTTACGACAGTAACCCCATCCATTATGTATAGCCTATCTCTTTTCTCAGGGGAAATTTAAGGGGTATATATAATAAAACAAATAAAATTAAAGAAAAATGCTAGGTGGGCTGAACAGCTAACAAAACACGCAACTTCTATCGAAAAGCTTAGTTGCGAGAGGAACATAAAAGAATATTTAAAAAATTCTATTTTAATGAAAAAAAAACTTCTGCTGATTAATTCCTGTAGCAAATAACCTAGGAAAATTTAATAGGGTACTGAAATATGGAATAAGGAGATAGCTTTTGCAGCATGTCAGAATTAATTATGAAGCGCTCCCGTGTTTATGTTCCTATATGCTCCCCAATAATGGCACAGCTAGAGTTCATACAAACTTTCTATAATCACTTCACCTGGAAGTGAACCCGGGCCACCGAGATCTGTAACCAATTAAACTAAAGCCACTCTGTCATCAACTCATCTGCAAAAGGCAGAGGATCTCTTCTGCGTGCAGCTAATGGAATGCACAGGGTGGGAAATTGAATGGGAAAGCAGTGAAGGGGGTAGGTGTCCGTTCTCACCTCTTTGCTCTTCGCGCCAAACTTTGGGTGGCCAGATGGCGGGCGTCTCCTTTCCATAGTTCCTCCAGACAGAGGTTTCTTGAACGGTTCCTGGAACGGACGTTCAGAATCATTACCTCGAACCACGCTTATGCGGCCACTGTAATGGTCCGCGGTCAAATCATTGGTTATAGAGAGGGTGGAATTTTCTCCCGACTCCATGACGCTTCTTTCACCGGGATGCATTACGCGTTATTTTCGGCTGACTATTCGTCTCAATTAATTGTTCCAGGAGTGGTATCTTGTGCTAGCGGCGAACATAATCGCGAGGTAATGTCATCCAGGAATATTATCATCATTGATTTTACATTCTTCCTGGATTTTTTCAAATATACTACTCATGTTGGGAAGTAAAGGATAGCTTTGTTGAAGTACTTCATGATACTTGACAGGGCAAATTTTGCGTTTCCACTCCACAAATGTCAGCCTTTGAGCATGGAGTAATTTAAATTTACAGTAGCTAGCATAATTTCATAGATGCCCTGAATATTATGGCAGAAAACGTGCTTGGTAACTACCCTTAAGGTTTCTGATTTGAATCAGGTTGGATATCTTGGTCACTTTTTCACTATTTTTCATGTCATTTTTAAGGTTCTGTGGGACTTAAGCCTCTGCAAAAACACGAAGCACTTATATTACACTGCAAATACTGTTTATTCTACTGCTGCTACTACTGTATTTATAAGCGGATTACTATGGAGGATATGGAGTTATACAAATACTGCTGGAAAGGAAATAACGTTGAATAAACTAAAGGCAAGGGCAAATAAGCCGCACTACTATTTAGCAGTAAATCATTTTTCCTTCAGTCACATTCAACATGAAAATTTCATTAATGCGTACAGTTATAGGAAAAGCTTAAATGCATCATGCCCACTTGAGTGAATTATTTTAGAAACTAAATCAGTTTTGGATGGTAATGGCAGATATGTACGTTGCATAGTGAACCATGCTGTTTACAAGTGGATGTGTTTCGCCACTTTTGGTGTTGAGAAACTTAATCACTGATAATCTCTCTGCGGTCATTAAACCCAGTTGCCTGAGTCAGTGACTTGTTATGAGAGTAGTGACAAGGACGTCATACGAGAAGATTAGACTCCAAAACATCGTTCAAAACTATTTCATCTCCATCAGTCAGGCATCCTTTTAACATGCAGTGTTGAAATGCTTTATTAATGGAGAAAGACATTTCCAGATTTCTCTTCGTATCTATGAAAATGCAAACGGTATGCCACTCGAAAAGACGTTCGTCTTGGAGATTACTTCATCCTCGCGCTTGACATACGACATGATAATGGATTATATGATAAGCGTTGACGTCATTTCATCAATATGGAAAGTCATGTAGTCATTTTTTCTTATGTAAGTTTTTTAAACAAACAAATATTATGCGAACGTTTCAACGAGCAGGTATGAAAGAACCAGTAAATCATACACAACAAGACACTCTATTGACGATCATTGACGAAATACCTTTGTTCCTCATTTTTTACGCTCGAATAGCACACTTACAAAGGTCATTTATGCACAGTAACAGAATTTACACTGAGAAAAAAAATCACTTGATCGTGACTCGAACCTGCTTATAATACGGCTGATTGTAATAGCAGCCGTAATAATACAGCATTAAATATAAAAATATCAGCAGGTAGCTCCGTTAAGTATTTTCG
Organism: Platycnemis pennipes; assembly: GCA_933228895.1. Lineage (NCBI taxonomy): Eukaryota > Metazoa > Arthropoda > Insecta > Odonata > Platycnemididae > Platycnemis > Platycnemis pennipes. The sequence continues at coordinate 84,762,109 of OW121846.1, forward strand.
TGGCTAGTTCACAACCTTGAATTTGTTATTTACGCATAGTTCTGAATATGCTGATTCCACATGCAGTGAAGGCGTGATCTGACGTGAGGACTGCAGGATTCGGCAATCAGTTCTCTTCAAGTTATCCACTCATCGATCTTTCGGGGATGAAAACTCTTTGCTGTATGTTTTGAAATCAGTTTTAGCTAATTTTTGGCAAGTATTTCCAGATCTACGATGAGTTCAATATGTTTCCCAAAATGCAGGCAAATATTTCGCCAATGTAAAAATTAATTCAAGGATTGCGAACTAGCCGCAGATACCTTAGCGGAGTCACCCGCTGAAATGCACAATAGATGAATTTCCACATGGGAAGCAATCCACATCGACCGCGATTCGAACCCGGATCCCCTAATTTCCGGCCAGGTACTCTATCAGATAAGCTCCCGAGGCTTCCTTATTTTTTTTCCTTGAGGACATTCATCTATTGAAAATAAAAACTCCCGGTAAATATCTTTCATAGTTGGTTCACCATTGCTGGCTCAGCAAAGTTGAGTTTTGACCGATATTAAAATCACTATGGACAGTACGCTTTGGGAAGTCTTTCACGAACGCCGTTTAGACCTTCTTTGCCAATGGGCTATAAGTATATATTCATTTGCTCAGTTCAGATTCTAACCCCAATTTTAACTTAAAGCTACAAGAAAATGATGATTTTTTCACTCCTTGCTCCTTGCTCACCTGATATTCTACTTTTTAACGTGAAAATCAAAATACCACTGTGTGAATATACATTCCTCAAAGAACAGGGTTCTGTGCAACTCAGTATTAAATTTCATATGAAATTTTATGCTATGTTTTCCAGGTCCTTTACTAAGAGGCCACTCTGGAAATTTCTTCCTCAAAAAACACTTCCTTTTTAAAGGTTGATCAAACCTCAGCCTCCTTTCTGCTAATATTATATTTTTCTATATCAATCTAGTCCTTCAGGCCAAGGAAATATTAGTTAAATTACATTTGGATGGTTGTATTGTTTCCAAACTTTGACTCTAAATGTAAGAAGATGATTTGTGCCAGTGATAGAAAATCATCATCATCATGGGTCAACAATCCTATGATTGGTTTGACGCAGCCCTGCACTCGATTCTTCTATCCGCCAACCTCTTCATATTAACGTAGCTCCTCTCTTTCACGTCCTTTACGACCTGCTTTCTATAAACTCATCCGAGGCCTGCCTTTTCCATTCTTCCCATTAACTTTTCCTTCGATGATTGTCTTCATCAGGCCATCGTGTCTTAAGATATGGCCGATTAGGTTGTCCCGTCTTCTTTTTATAGTTTTCTGCAGACTTCTCTTTTCTCCCACTCTTCTTAGGACTTCTTCATTTGTCACTCGGTCAATCCATTTTATCTTCATCATTCTTCGATAGCACCATATTTCGAATGCCTCCACCCCTTTCTTCTCCGCTGCTGTCATCGTCCATACCTCACAGCCGTGAAGAAAAATGCTCCAGATGTATGTTCTGATGAACTGTTTCCTTACTTCTATGCTTGTATTTCCTGCTGTAAGTAGATTCTTCTTTTGAAAGAATGCCCTCTTTGCCTGGGCTATTCTACTCACTATTTCTTTCTTGCTTCGTTCATCGTTGGTTACTCGGCTTCCTAGGTAACAGAACTCTTTAACCTCCTCAAGTTTTTGTTTTCCTAGTTTGACATTTGTTTTCGCCTCTTCTTTCTTGCTGCACACCAATATCTTAGTCTTCTTCTTATTTATCTTCAGCTGATATATGGCCATTGTCCTTTCCATGGTTGTTAGCATCTTATTCAGATCTTTCTTTGTCTCTGCTATGAGAGATATGTCATCAGCGAATCGTAGCATACTGATGTTTCTCCGTAGATGTTCACTCCAGAACACTTCTCCTTGATTTCATTGATGGCTCTCCCGATGAAAACGTTAAACATTACGGGAGATATTGCACAGAATTGTCTCACTCCTTCACTTATTCTTGCTTCTTCACAGCTGGGTCCAGATTTTATCACTGCTACTTGGTTTTTATACAAACTGTGGATAATTCTTCGGTCATTGTACGACACTCCAATTCCTTTCAAAATTCCAAGCATTAAATTCCAATCTACGTTGTCAAAAGCCTTCTCTAAATCCACAAATGCAATGAAGGTCGGTTTGTTCTTCTCCATTCTCTTCTATATAAGCAGCCTAAGGGCCAATATTGCTTATCTTATACCCTTGCTTTTCCTGAATCCGAATTGATCTTCATCCAGGAACTCCTCTGCTTTTCGTTCTATTCTTCTGTAGATTATCCTTGTCAATATCTTCGATGCATGTGTCGTCAGGATTATAGTCCTAAATTTTTTACGTTTCTCCGCTCTCATCTTTTTGGGAATAGGAATTATGATGCTTTTCTCGAAGTCCCTGGGTATTTCTCCTTTTGAACACATGTAGCAGATGGCCTTGTAGAGATGGGCCAATGTCCTCTCTCCCGCATTCCTTATCAGTTCTGCAGGGATATCATAAATTCCAGAAGCCTTATTCATCCGAAGGTCCCTTACTGCTGCGTCAAATTCCGATCTCAATATTGATGCTCCCATATCATCCTTCTCGACTTCACTTTCCTCTTCAGCAACTTTCGTGCTTTTAAGATTGTTCCCGTTGTATAACTCTTCCAGATATTCTTTCCATCTCTTTACTTTGTCTTCATTTTCAATCAAAAGTTCTCTATTCTTGTCTCTTACAGCATTGTATCTTGCGCTCCGTTCCTTGGAGTGGTTTCTCACTATTCTATCGGCAGTTTCCACCTTTCCAAGGGAAAGGTTGTTTTGTACGTCTTTGCATAGATTTTTCATCCACATTTCTCTAGCTTTCCTGGCTGTGCGACTTACTTCGTTCCTTATTCTTTTGTAGCAAAGCTGCCCTTCTTCAGTTTTCGCATTTTATACTTTCTTCTTTTTTCAATTGGCACTAAGACTTCTTCCGTGATCCATGTCTTCTTCTTAACAACTTTTCTTCTTCCAAGAACTTCTTTTGCGGCTTCCTGTAGTCCACGTTTAATGTTTTCCCAACCCTCTTCTACTGGTTTCTCAGTCAGGTCTCTATGTTGTTTTCACCTCTCCCATGTTGTTTTCTACTGCTTTCTGAAATTCCAGCTAATGTTGAGTTTCCTTTAGTTTTTCTACTTGCCAAATGTTCTTTACTGTTTTCTTCAATCTCTTGAATGTTAGATTGCATTTCATCATCACTAAATTATGGTCGCTGTCGATGTCTGCACCCGGGTACCTTTTGCAGACCTTCACCTGATTCCTGAACCTCTGCTTCACCGTGTTCCAATTCGTCATTATGCACCCTTCAAACTCTTACCCGCTCTTTTCGATTGTCAACTTTCGGATGTGACGTCACGTAGTGCGGTTCCAATCTGTTTCAGAGCGCATCAAGAAGAGCGCCAGGGCCTAGTGCACGTAAGGGTATGTCCATGCTCCCTTTTGTGCACTACGATAATAACAGAGGAGATTCAGGAGACAAAATTGTTAAAAATGGATGAGGAAACGGATTTCTATTATGCAAACTATTATTATTTGACATTTGTATGTCATGTGAACTTCATATATTTCGGGAACACGAGTAAAATTTTAACGAAATAGAATAGTTCTAATGAAAGTAAACAACATGGTTGCAGATAAACTTTCTAAGGCGAAGGAAGTTATGAATAGTAATTTGTAATGTATTTAAGAAGTATTTTAGTGTAAAATGACGTTAACGTACGGCAGAAATGGTGCTCACTAAATGAAAGAGTATTTATTACTTTCTATGGTGTGAGGACTACGGCAGCGAAGTGGAACTTACGTGTTTTACATGCTGAAATAATTATTAGGTTCTTCTTACTCATTGGTAAATGAATGCCGGACCATCTTAAGAATTGAAAGTTGACTAGCCATACAATTGTATGTCCATGGACTAGTAATTGGCAATACGAAAGAAGAGAAAACAGAGTATTTGATGTAAAATGTAGTCTATTTGAAATCTTCCTCTGTCTACTGGCATCTTCCACGTGTATCTTCTTCGGTAGGTTCGTCACGATAGCACAAAAAATATTTGTTATTCAGTTAAGTAAAAATGTTGGGCAATCTATTTGTAAAAATGAACCATGCATATTTTTTTCTTTTTTCTGATTACTTCACAAATTTATACAATAATTGATTGTGTTTGCACACATAATTAGTTTCCTTAATTTTGAGCCTCAAACATTACCCAATTACTGTAGCGTTCTCATCTTTATCACTATGCAGCACCATTTTTATTTATAAAAATGTCGGAGAGCATTTGACATTTTCTAAAATAATATTTACGCAATTATTCAATTTCACAAAATTTTGCGACAGATCATCACTTACAGTTTCATTACAATAGATTGAATACGCCTCACGCTAGGTTATATCTCTAATGCTTAGTAAATAAATCCGTATATAAAGATATACGTTTCAGCATACTGCGTCATCTCAAGAACAGCTAATTCCAACTACACCAAAACACGTAACAAAACAATCTAGAATCACGATCGCATTTACTTGCTGTACAACATAGGTTAAATTTTGAAGTTCCTCAGTATAATCGGTAATCAAGTTTACCCAATAGATTTCCTCAAATGGAAGTTCTTCGAAATAGAGTCAAAACTCATCATTGCACTAAGGTAATACACTTCAAACAAAATATTTTCACGTTCGTCTTATTGTTAATTTATGATCTAAATCCTTGAAAACTCATCCCAGAAGATATAATGTATAACGATTAATGATATAACGTTAAAATGATAATGATGTAAATGATATAACGTGCCTGAAAATAGAGGAATATCGTCACTTATTGGAGAAGGTATTCAATGTAAACAAATGGATAAAGTAGATGTTCATAATACTATTCATAATAATTTTTACGTATCCGAACTTTATGTGCAATCCCTACACGAAATTCTCACTACCTCGTGGTCGTCGCCACCCATCAAAATTTGTGTTTCCACGACATATTCCTTTTATCTTAGTTTATACTCGGGACTAACACAAGCGCAAACAAAACAAACAACTTTATCTAGCTTTAACATGCACATATCCGATGGCATCATCGCCGTGTTCCTCACAAATGACCTAACACCAAAATATTCATCATCATCATTTTATAGATATTACAAAATTGAAATGTGAAAATTCATTTTAAAACACTGAGATGCTTTTGCCTCACCAAATTCACTCTTTGCCTGTCCGTTTGAACGATATTTTCTTTGAAACTTGAACGAAGCTTCATTTAGCTGCTTTTAAACATGGTGTTGATACATATGAAAACATTGCCATTGTTGAGACTTCTCGCAAATTTCTTGCTTCGCTTTGACAAACTCAGACTCCATATCATCTAAAGAAATAAATGTTCGTAGCCTTCCTTAACCCCGCCAAAGATATGCAAATCTGTCAACGTATGTACATTGGAAACAACGTCCACAGGTATTGTACATGCCGGCGTTTTCGTCACCATTACGGACCTGACGTTGCCTTCAGCCGGCCAGTCACAATGCGTTATAAATTGAGCGTGTTCTTTGAGCATTGCTTTTCCTTATTTATCGTAAAACACATTAAATAAATACATGGTTAACCTCTCTAAGCTGTTTTATTATCATTTACAATTTTTAAAATAGCATTTCAAGGCAATTAAAAAGTTGTCAAGAGACCTATACGTTTCTCCTTTTCGTATATACAACACTTTTTTTTAAAGAAAAGATTTTTAACCAACTGAAAAAAAGTTCTATATTCCATCTCTGCAACTCAGAATAATCATTTCTGAACCTCATGAAACGAGTTCATAATTTGTTCTTTGGAATTATCTCTTAGTTGTAAAAATACTGGCGATTTTACTGTGAGATTGATACACTAAAGTACATAAAACAGCATGATAGAACAATTAACTTAGCCCGACACAAAATTATTTCACCAACGATTAATTGTGAATAAATTGGCTTTGTTTTAGGTTTATACTCTTTGAATTATTCCCAAAACAGGTGACACATTGAAATCGTGATTGTTATCAGCTTTTTAATGTCTTTAAACGCCAACGGAATTTTTTACCTCTCTCCTTGGGTTTGTATGATCTCACATACTTGGAAAATGTACATTTTAGTAGAAATTATGAGACCTCTGTAATGTTCACAACATCGACTCAGCAACTGCATTTAAATGCCCAAGACGTATAAACTAGATTACATACTTGGAAAATGCACATTTTAGTGGACATTATGAGACCTCTGTAATGTTCAGAACATCGACTCAGCAACTGCATTTAAATGCACAAGACGTATAAACTAGATTACTATGAAGCCCGAAACTGCGTTACGGAATATTTGTATGCATATTAATTTTTACCTTGTAGTTTACCTAGATTTTTTCCTTTGTATTAGGAGTTAATAAGTAAAAATAAATCATATTTTTGGAGTTATACCATTCCAAAAATAGTCAAGATTCGGAAAAAGCTTACTCTGGGTCACTAAGTGTTTAAATAATATTTTTTTGGCAATTCGTCCACATTTGGTAGCAAAAATCATTTTAATCGCGACTATTTTTTAAATTTAATTTCCTGTAATGTAGTCCTTTAAAATTTGAACTTTTTTAAGAATTTCTGAAGAACATAGGAAGAATTAGAAGATGAAATTTTATGCGCATTTTCGTAGAACATACGTGTGGGGGGTATGGCTGAATTAGGAGATGTGGGTGGAGAAAAGTATTTTTTAGAAACTGTACTTATAGGAATACCGAAAAAGGGTTTGACAAAAGAATGCGAAGACTATAGAACAAAAGGTTTGATATCTCATGCGATAAAGGTCGTGCATAAAATCATTAAAAGAAGGATGGAAAAGAGAGAAAACTAATTTCTGGCGAAGGATTTTGCGGCGTTCCGATGATCGTAAAAAGCTTTCGGGAGTCTTCCGCGTTGTCATTCTGCACAGAATAACAACACGGAAGACTCCCGAAAGCTTTTTACAATCAGGAAAACTAATGTCTTGGCGAGGATTAGTTTGGATTTAGCAAGATGAGGGCCACTCGAGATACGATTGCAGTGATGAGAATACTAGTGGAATGGAATCTAGAATATAATCAGTTTCGCGTGCTGTTTTGATTTCAAAAAGACGTTTGACAGAGTGAGCTGGGGAAAGTTAATGGGAAAACTGTGAAAGATAGGAGTATACGGATGAGACAGGAGACTGATCCAGAATTTACAAATGGTACAGAAGGCACCAGTGAGAGTAGCTGATGAAGTATCGGATTGGGTGACAATAGGAAGGGGAGTTATACAGGGCTGTCTGTTTTCGCCGATGCTTTTTAACATGTACTCAGAGGAAATAGTGAGAGAGGCTTGGGATGAGTTGGGTGGGGCAAAATTAATAAAATTGCTGAGCTTTGCGGATGACCAAGCGCTAGTCAGCCAGTCAGCCAAAGGCTTAAAAAAATGCTAAGATGCGCTATAAAGTCAGTGCGAAAGATACGGGGTGAAGATAAATCACAAGAAAACGAATGCAATGGGATCCTGAAGATCAAAAGGTTTAGTTATGCAAGTTTAAGTATAAAAAAAAGGAGGGCATCAGCTGAAACAGGCGGAGTTATTTCGCTATCTAGGTAGTGTGTTGGAAGAAAAGGGGTATAGCAGCATTGAGGTCAGAGGGAGAATAGCCAAAAAAATGGCAAAACAAGATTTTTATTTGTAGGCATGAACTAATGACAGTGGAGTTTAGTAGGGAAGTCAAGAAAATAAAAGTAAAATGTATAGCATGGCACGGAGACATATACGGAAAGAAGAAGTAAATAGATTTGTAGCTTTTGAGATGTGGGTATGAAGAAGGATGTAAAGCGTAAAGTGGGTTGAAAGAAGGAAGAACGATTAAGTACCATAGTTGTTAAGAGAGGTAAGAAATTTGATTGAGGAAAAGAGGAGACGGCAGAAGGTGCAGACTAAGAAGGTAATAAAGGGAGATACTGTTCCGAAAGACGTGATTGAGGGAAGAACGTTGGGTAAGTAGGGAAGAGAGAGGAGAGGAAGGGGTAGTTTGGATAGAATGATGAGAGGAAGGAGGTGTGAGGGACTAAAGAGGGATATCGTGTGGAATTTATGTGTCGTGGCAAGAGTTAAATGTCCATTTAGACCTACCTTCACTGGTAGAAATTTAATAATAATATCACATGAAATTCGATAAATCGCTATGAGGAATGGGAAGGGATTCAATCTATGTGGCATTTCAGACGAAGCATTGATGAAATGAAACAATCAATTCAGTTCATGATTAATCTTGAGTAATTAGCAACCTTTAATTTTTATATCGATACATCCCACAAGGTTTAGACATAATAAATTATAAGCCATCGTGAAGGAAGAGGGGAGAACGTGTTTTTGCACCTGAAAGTCCCCCTAACACCACCAATGGCTAAATACGAGCATTAGGCCAAACGCAATACTCACTTGAAGCATGAGTTGCCTATGCTCCAGGATAAAATATATCTTCAACTGATGAATTAATGGCACCGGTACTGAGGCAACAATCCTTAGTACGTTCATTATCAGCTTGTCGGTATTAGTGAGAAATAGCTTCCGTCACACAGTCTATGCTTGACTGGTCTATAATATGGCAATACGTTAATCCATAAGTTAATTAACCAAGCCACTGAATAAAAAATCGAACTCGAACGATGATAGTGATTCGTGAGTATTTGGAGCAATTTAATGAGCGGAAATTTTAAAATGAGGCAAGGCTGGATCCTAAACCACAAAGTACTGAGATTAACAGCACTACTATATAAGTACTTAGTTTAGGCTAATGCCATGGACGTGATAAGTATAGGAGTGATGTAATCAATTGCTCCTCAAAATATTTATCTGTCCAAATGTATTCGTATTGGTGAAACGTAATTGAAAACAGTCTGTTCTACAGCAGTCAATATCTTTAAAAATATGCAGCAAATACAATTCTTATACTAAAAAGGTAGCTAAATGTTTAATAAGTCCCAGGTAGGGTAGTCCGGCCACCATAGTCCAACATATTGTTTATTACTATTTTCTAGATTTTATCATGATTTTGGCCAGGTTAAATACATATAATATTACGTTTATAGACAGACAGATACCATTTCCCATTATTTTGCTATTTTAGATCAATAAAATGCTAAATTAGGGTAAAAATAGACAAAAATTGAGTGCGTGTTCATGGCTATGAGCCTGTCAAAGTTAACGATTTCACACAGCCTACCCTTACGAAGTACACCAAGACAGTCATCAATATTCCATACCACTTTTGATAAATAATGCAATCAATAAGCAAGCAGAATTTTATTATAGCAGGCTTAATCAGCTTCAAATACTGGGGATTGTCTAAGATGAGATAAGATTATTACCATCATGTTTTAGGTATAAAATTTAGTTGTAACTCATTGAGTGAAATTTAACTGAAGTGACATAGTCAGTGCAAAAACCATCAAATAGTTTAATTTACATTAGTTTTAATACGCATAGGGCACGAATGACCTCAGATGTCGATCAAATAATAGACACTGAAGACACTATGAAGTATGTGAAGACACAATACAGTGTGCAGTATCCACGACTCATCGTACGGGATGCTAAATACTGAACGCGGGATACTATTGCTTTCAGGAAAATCACGGCGTATACATTCCAATCATTTTAACATCCTAATAAGCTACCTGAATGGAATAATAGCAATATAATTATTCAGGAGAAAGAGACCTTTAAATTCGAGCTTTGCAGAAGTGAAGTGCCATTTTGCAAGACGCCACGAAGCCTCTGTTATAAAATACATTACCATATTGCCTCAGAGTTGTTACTTTCACTGAGTGTTATATAAACTATATTTTCCCAATGGTCCCATTAGATCACGATGGGGAATAGGGAATAATTATCCTGAAAATTTATTCGTGGTATTGAAGGAACGCTTCGATGGATACATTTCAGTTACAAAAACAGCGGATAATACTCATAAATCTAGTCTCAGTACCATGGCTCCGAAATATATATTGAATATGGGTATGCTGAAAAGCCAGTGTACATTTAAACTTATGGTACTTCATCCACAGGAAACACGCAATAAAGCTGCATTAATAAAATTAGGTACTGAATGTTGATGACGGAGAACGTAAACTGAATCAGCAAGAGAGTGTAACCAACGGTACTTTTGGTGCCCAATTTTTCATAGTGAATTTTCTTTTACGGAGGCGTGAGGCACAATAGATAGGATCCTCACAAATTGCAGAGGAGTCAGTAGAAAGCTTTAACTAAGTTTTTTATCTTAGTTGATTTTGAATTATGTGTCCTTAGAAGCTATTATTACCAACTGGAATTTGATAATTTGATTTGCAAATGTTAAAAGGCAATATTTGAGAGCTTCGTATGCAAATATATATAAACATCATGCGTGTTTAGAGCTACTCTGGAATAATATCCAACTCTCTCCCAAAGGAAAATGAAGTTGTTTCTAACTTTACCACTGAACGAAACTTAATGTTTCCATGGGAAACTATATCCCCGTCGCCCTACGCGTGTCACGGAACGCATGGAAACAGGATTTGGTCAAACTTTGCGTCATTGAAGAGTTTCACAGAAATTTTCGATTTTTGCTGTGACTTATAACAAGAAAGTTTCCAAACAAATTGCCGATGCGAGAATTCTAAAAATATGATACGTGGATTTAAGGTTCCACACGGACTAAAAATCAACAAATAAATATAATAATTCTCAGCACTCACCAATAATTTCTCATCAATCGGGTATTTAAAGAATATTTTCCCTTCATTCTGAGTACTCAATGAAAACGCTTAAGGAATTCCATGTGAGGGCTTTGAGAGTGTATTAACTGAGTATTTGAGTAGTAAGTATGAATAACTGACTTCTAGCAAGTTAAAAGAAGAATTCACACCCTATATATAAACTGCTGGAGAAACAAGCGCAGAAGTAAGGAAACAATTCATAGGGATGTACATCTGGAGCATGTTTCATTACGGCAGTGAGGCATGGACGAGGACAGCTGCGGAGAAGAAAAGTGTAGAAGCATTCGTAATGTGGTGTTACAGAAGAACGATGAGGATAAAATTGATCGACCGAGTGACAAACGAAGAAGTCCTAAGAAGAGTGGGAGAAAAGAGAAGTTTGCTGTAAACTCTAAAAAGAAAACGGAATAACTTAATCTGCCATATCTTGAGACACGATGGCCTGATGAAGACAATCGTCGAGGAAAAAGTGAACGGAAGATTGGAAAAGGAAGGCCTCGTATAAAATATATAGAAAAGGTTGTGAAGGACGTGAAAGAAAGGAATTACGTAAATATGAAGAGGTTGGCCGATAGAGGAATGGAGTAGAGGGTTGTCTCAAACCATTCCTGGGATTGTTAACCCATAATGACGATGATATACAAAGTAGTCAGTTGTGATTTAATCTGGACACAACAATGAAGAGGCCCGAAAGTGTAAAGGAATGAGCCAAGGATGAGCAATTGAATGACTTCACTCATCACCTTGAGAAGTAAGCCGTCAAAACATCGGACATGGATCCCACCCGAATGGAAACCCAGGAGACCTTCATCAACGATGAGTAGTTCTCATTTTAATGTATTTATCAATACAAAAATCTCATAATTCCCATAAAGGATACCTCAGAAATACCCTCGGATAGATACGTATAAAGAGTAAAATGAAGTAAACATTGTTATTTCACACTGTTTATTGGGTACAGCCCGACCGGTTTCAACACGTCCGGGTCATTATCAAGAGACCCTTGCATTGTTCCTTAATAATGACACGGAATTGTTGAAACCGTTCGGGCTCTACCCAGCAAACGATATGGAATAACAAGGTTTACTTGATTTTACACTCGATCATGAATTTCCACAAAGTAAGCTCGCGAATTGTTGAAGAGATACGTATATGGGCAGTTAGAACATGACTGTCATGGCAAACAAATAGAAATGGGAGTTTGCGTAAAACGCTACTTAAGTCAGAAATGGTATCAACATAACTTTGTGATTAACAAAAACAAAAAAGATAGTGATACATAGAAGACGAGAAGAAAGTATTAAACAGGGGAAACAAAAGCTTAAAAATGTGGGATTTTTGCTAATAGAAAGACAGGATAACCAGAAATTGAAGAGGGAAGAAATAGAAGAATATTTAAGGCAAAAAAGACTAATCATACGAAGAGAAAATGCTATTATCAGAAGAACATTAGAAAGTAAAGAATAATGTCATTGACATTAACATTCCATGCATTTAAATTGACATCTCTAAAATATGATTTTGTGTTTCAGATGACGCTCAGTTTCATAGTGATTTATAAAGAGGTTTAAGAAGCATAGGATAAATACAAAGCCTAGGGAAAATCGTAAGAAGTAAAAGTAACCTCATGGCACTCATATTCAGGTAATATCGTTTCATGATAACAGTTACAAAGGAATGTTGAATGAGAAGAGCTGTAGAGGTGGAGATACATGGAGCGAGTAAGAGAAGGATGGCAAAAATAAAACCTGTGTTTATATTAAATTTTACCTGATAGTAATAATAATAATAGTAGCAATAATAATGACCAACGATCGTGAGAAAATAATCACGAGGATTTTCATGGGTGGATGCAGTAAATAATAGCACATGATGAGCGCAGCAAATCAACGCAATCAAACCGCTCAGAGGTATGGGTATTAATAGTTCTGCGGTTCCCTGTGGCTTCATGAGGTATAGAGATGTTGCTCAATATATGCCGTAATCCCTAAACTTTGAAGCTAATCGCCCAAATCAGTTTACATTTGCTAAACACAGCTGGAAATAACAAAACAAATTGTTATTTCTAACTAAGTTTTTTGCTTACATATTTCCTTTATTTTTCAAATTCATGCAGGGTTTCAAACTAACAAAGCTAATATTTAATGGCTCTTCAAGTTTTAACGTAAGAAATGTCTTTTAATATGTACTTAGCAAATAATATACCAAAATAAACTCTGGAGTAGAGTTACTGAAAATTAAAGCTGAGGGGGATGCCTTGAAGTAGCAGGAGAGCCTTATGTTTTAGCTTACTATTAACGGGGACTTATAAATAGAGAAGAACTTGGTAGAATCTAACTGAAGTTAATAAAAGCACAATAGCTGAGCCACAACTACAATCTGCGCATCAACTCGCGGAATTCAGATTGTATTCGTTGTATGCCGACGCATTAATGACCCGACTACCACTGCCGACGTACTTCTTCTCAAATGCTTTTTTATTAATAATTCAAAGCGTAATGCAATAGTAACATCTATATTATTATTTAATTTCTGAAATATACATGACATCTATGAAGGAGACAAAAAACTCGTATTAATTCATATTCCAAAACTTTCCCTTTCATTTCCATCAATATCCGGTTTCTTTTGATGGGTAACGTTGACTTCCAAGTGGACTTTCTTTTTTTTTATGTCTCTCAATATCAAACCATAAAAAAATGACTAAAACATGCAAAAGTGATTGAAAGAATGGTTTTCATTGAATAAACTGGCGGTTCATTCTTGTTTCGAAGCATTCTGAAGCAATTTTTAAAACGATTTGGGATTATTATTTGAGGACGAATTAAAAAAAGGGAAAGGCGTTCTTCTATAAAAAGAAAAAAGTCTTTTAAAGACGGGAAATGATCTATTTTCTGATGATATCACTTCGATTTGAAGCGAATGGTGAAGTTTCCCTCAACTTGCAGCCATTAAGCGAGGAAAACAACTGAGTTTCCCACCAAAGGGTAATTCTCGGCCACAAACCAATAGGATTGGGTTAAAAGTTCTTGAAGAGACCCACCCCAAGAGGTTTAGCCAATAACGGCCAAACAACACACAATCACGTCAAAATAAAGGAAAATTCCGAATCAGTTCCATGGATTCAGGGACAAAATCTAGAGAGCAGGCCCTCTGTTTATTTGGGACTTAGGGAATAGGGATGAACATGTTGATGGATTCCCACAGTCCAATTGCTTTACTGCATGGAAGATAAAATACATAAACTTTCACCCCCGTAATATTTTCGCAAAATACGAAAATACGATCAATAATGATTCTCGGCTCCAATCGATTGGACTGAAACTCCTGCATGGCACTGGCACTGAGTTTCTCTGATGGCTTTAATATAATTTCGCCCATTTTTTCGAAACTGAAATAAGATTATAGCAGTAATGAGCTAGAATTAAGTCACCCCAAAGATAGAGAAACTCAGCTTTCACGTGGGTTATATTTGCTCGGCTCATTCATAAATATCTGGAGTGGTTTAAAAATATAAAAGGTAGAGACTAAAACTCACTCCAAAAGCTACGGTATTGTTGGAAATGAATGAGGCCAGCGGATCAGCACATCCTCAGCATAAACTAAATGAATCCATATTGAACAGGATTGGCGTTTCTGTGAATATATTCGCAGTTTATTAAGGAATATAATGCATGTTTTACTTCATTGATAAAATTCTCTTGAGACAAAGTTTTTCGTTTACGGCTAGTAAATGGCTTGCGCATTTAAAAAATAATTATTCACAAATATCTATTATCAACTATGGAATTATGTTAATCGAGTTTAAAATAAAACTACATTATAGCCCATTGATAAGCCTTAATTCTGGTTTGCTTAAATAAGTAGATATTATTGTAAGATCTGCTCTATGTTCTAAACCGTGTAAAATTCGTGCATTCAGAAGTGGTGATAGATTTCGTACATTTTGATTCCGATAGATTTGGTGAATTCTAATATCTGCACTAAATCTACCAAGAACACGGATTGCGATTATGTGGCTTAAAATAAGCCCTTAGCATTACCCGGATTAGACCAGTGCTCCAAGGTAACTACTAGAACGCTCAACCCTCATTCTTGCACGCATTTAACTATTATGAAAATTTATTTAATAATAGTAAATTAAACTTCACGTTAGTTTAACGATATGTACGTATCATCATATTTTTTCTCCGCCTTTTTACCACGAATATAATTATTTTTTGCCTCTTGCCCAGTCGGAGATAGCACGCTTCAAATGAAAAACACGTTTTCACCGTCAGCTCCCTAGCTGGACAATGATAGGGCCAGGTACAGACCAAATCTAGTCAGATCGGAAACCCTATCAACTCAAAGGCCTCGGGCTCAACTCACTTCTGGCATGAGTGCCTCGGTGTTTGGCTAATTATTGAGTAATATTAGACGTTGCGATATAATCCAAACATTCGGAGCACCTTAAAACCCAATTCTATCAGCACTGCGAGTCCCCGATCGGAGTCGTCTTTACTGCCTTGCTGGTGCATTCCCGTGAGTGCCTCCGCCTTGGCTAACTCGTGGACTTACGCAGGGTTACGGCGAAGGGTTGGGAGTGGGTGGAGGAGGTACGTGGGGGATTGGGAGGTGGGTAGCGTGGGTGGCACCCCATGGCACAATCGATGCGTGAAGCCGCGGCCGCCACCCCTCACCTCTCAGCACAGGCACTCGGGTTGCCCCTTCCCACCCCCGCGGCCGTCCTTGCTCGCCCCAAAAGGATTCACCGGCCGCCGACTCCCCCCGCCCCGCGGAAATCCCTCCGCCCGACGCACGTGGGCCTTGGCCGACGCCACGTATCCCATCATCCCTCGGAGATGCGCGTCAAATAGGCCCGAGGTGCCAATCCCTAGATGGTTATGCGAGATAAACAAACATTCGATTCGGACGGGCCCCGCGGATTCCGGATGGCGAGGCGATGATTAAAATAGGAGGGGGCGGGCGGGGGATGGGGGGTTGGGTGGGTCCTGGATGTTTTGGGGAGGAAGTGGGGCGGCGGTATCGCTGGCCAGAAAATATTTCATAGACACGTGGGTGAGGCGTGGAGAGGATATTCTACCACGGGTGGTGAATGCAAATAGAGCCATGCTGTTTCATTATGCCTAATAGAGACGAAAGAAAAATCTATCGGACGCGGGGCATGTTTTTTTTCTGAGCACCATAGGTCATAAGTTCATTTAAAATGGAGGTCATGGGGAGTGAGCAATTTGAAGCTTCTATGAAAAATTATCAACACGCTGTACGCAAATCATCACCGCTGTTAATAGTCATTTTACTAGTAAAAATTATCCAGAAGTTTGCCTACTAGAAAAGATCAATGGATTTAGGATTAAACTGCTATCGCCTATCATTCACTTTCCACTCATTTAGCTCGTGTTTGTAACTCCATCCAGATAATATTATAAATGATTAGGAAATGTGGAAGTGAGTGCTTTTACAATAAGAGCACAGAAGCCGCTGGCCACAGAATGTTTTACGAAATACATTCGAGTTTTCATTTCTTCAAGAATAGTATCCAGCTTTTCATTCCACAATTAGTTTCTATACACAATCAATGGTTTGAAAAATCTGTTGAGTATGTACCTCATGAAGTCTTCCGAAAACATGCTTGCACGAAAAGACAAATATAGATACATAACAGTGGATGTTAAAATTTCTCCCCGTTAATGTGGTGGGCAGAAAGAAAAGGATCTGTCTTCCAGTCATATAACTGTCTCACCACAGAGTCTTAATGTACTGCTAAAAGTACCAAAGGAATAATACCAACATCTCAGTAAGGAAAGTCAATCAATTTTCTTGTTACCAAATTCCCTAAAAATTCGAAATTTTAGAAGGCGATCGAACCTCAAAGTCATGAGTATTAGTCACTATAAATACAAAGTTTTTTAAAATTAATGTATACCTAAGCATGCTTTAATAAAAGAGCTAATCCTGCTATTACGAAGGTTAAGAGATATTTTGAGACTGAAGTTATATCCATGAATTATTGCCTCTAGAAATTCATTTTAAAGAAAAATGGTGTATCGTCTACATATCATTCATATTAATCGTATTACAGTAATAATTACAAGTATACACGTACATGAAAAGCACAGAGCACCTTTATCTCATTCTTAACAGAAAAAATTAAGGTACCATCAGTACAGAGGACAACACCAAACATAGAGGGTATCTGGTTGTTGTGGAGGATAGAGTATTGGCCTCCCATCCCGAGGGCCCGGGTTCGAATTCCGGCGCTGGATTCTTCATTTCTATACCGGGCCCTACTTGAGTGCCTTGTAAGGAGCACTTCAAATTCAGTACTCCGTCCGTTGGATGGGGCGTTAAGCCGTGGTCCCCCAGGTGCCTTTCGTAAAAGCAGGCTAATGCCGACTCACCACCCCCTCCAATCTCTACCTTCACACATCTATTCTGTTTAGTGCAAATGACCTTATTGGGCAGTCTCCTTCCCAAATAACAACAAAAGAAGCCAAACATTCGATGATTTTGAATACTTTTCCACTCTTCTAAAACAACCACTTCCACCATGCTTCGTGGCAGTGGCATAGATTTTCATTGGTGTACCGGTCCCCAATTAAGAACTATGCTAGAGAGCACTTCAAATCCAGTAATCAGACGTTAAACCGTGGACCACTTGGCACCTTTCGTTAAGATTGGGCTGATGCTAGGTTTCTCATTACCTTTCCCCCGCTCACTGAAAAATTCCTACCAATATCCTATTAACCACCTTTCTTAAACGGTGCAAATAACTTACGAGGTCGGTCGCCTCCCTATAACTACACCGGCATGAATAATGAAACCACAGGAGCCAAGGGTAGACTCGACAAAAATACGTAAAAAGAAGAAAGCTCTAGTTTGGTAATAGGATTTTTTTCACTGCTCCTAAAAAGCTCATTATCAAAAACACCTTAACGCATCGATCACAAAACGGAAAAAATTCCCTTTAAAAGCTGCTATTTATCTTATCTGGAGGGAATGAGGTTTTCATGTCGTGAATCACACGCTGCCTCGGTGACTTCCTTTTGGAAATAAAATGCTACCAATTTTTTTTGAAAACCGACGCTATTGGTTATCTGGATTTACCATTGCTAGTACGCCTTTTAAGGAAATAAACATACCAGCTCATATTCCCATTACTGCCGGAAAAAAAGTATCGGGAGATATGTGAGGGTAGAGGGTAGTACTCAACGCACGGAAACAATATGGCTGTGAATAGGAGATCGCGTGATGGAAAGATATCAGGCGGGGAAGACGCCGCTTGACTCGATAGCTTCCCTCTCCACCTCCCCGGCAAAGGAAAGTAAAATATTTCTCAAGCAATCGTACTATTACTAAACGAAAGGGAAATGGCAACATCGCTCCCGAATAGCTTTCGGTCAGTGAACTGCGAGAGGTTTTCGAAATGTAATTTCTGCAGAGGGATAACATTCCAGAGGGTCTGAAAGTAATTATGAGGGAACTAATTTTTCCAGCGATTAGCAAGTTTCGGCAAGTGGTCTAATGGATAAATTGGGTGGGAGGTGAAATAATATTAAGTTAATTTCAATCAAAGAAAATTAAGACATAATACCGTAGCATTTTTCAAATATCAAGTTCCTTCAGCAGTTGAATTGCGTACATATTCTGCTAAAATGAGAAAATGAGGTAAATTAGCAAATAGCCGTGAATTATTTATCGTCGCCTACGTTGGTTCCACCGTCTTCTTAAGGAGATGATCGTTTAATAATTACTATGATATTTGTCGATTGAGGAGATTGTGTTCATTTGGGGTCAAGTGAGTTCATTGCGATCATTATCGCGAAATTTGGATATGCAGTCCTTTTCCCTCACACTGGGAGAAACTATATCACTGATCTCTTAAGTGGAGAACAACAGGGGTAGAAATTAAGCATGAGGAAAGATGTAAAAATTAAAACCGTAATTATTTTTTGTTTAATAAATAAAATCATTCAGTTTGTCACGAGAAATATATTACGAACTAAAAACCAGCCTACACAAGTTTGTCACACTGTTATCACACCCTGGTCTTAATTCAAAAAAATAGATCCCCTCCCTGAATTAAGCGTCCTCAAATTCTTAAGCCACGATATAACTTTTCCTTTAGACTCCCCCCTTTCATTTTCTATCCCTAAAATCTTCACTCATCATTCCTCCACTTCTGATGAAGGGGCTAACCGCCCCAGAAATGTGCACATGTTTGCACCCTTAGGGTATCGTCTCTTTTCTTTCCATGTTTTGAGTAATTGGGTTTTGAGTTTTGAGAATTGAGTACGAAGATGACTGACACCTATGGTCATTCGCACCATTAAGTACATGTGAGTATTTGGGAAAAACTAATAATTTTTCAGGGAATCGAGGAAGGATGAAGAGAATGGTAGCGTCAGCATTAGCCTACCCTTAAGGAATGGTGCCAAGGGGTCCATTCTTTAAGGTCCTATTCGACGAACGGATTACTGAACATGAAGTACTCTCCACGCAGCACTCATTTATGGATGTGTTTCCCATTGAAAAATCTCTACCATAGCCAGGATTTGAACACAGGCCTCCGGGGTGGGAGGCCAGTGTTCCAGCCACCACACCAACCCCTCTAAGTTTTGAATTTTTAAAATTACGATCCAACAGGATTTCTTCTGACTCTACTCTGACATAGTGAGTAAAAAAGAGGTGTACAGCTGTCACTCGTTTGAAAAATATTTCAGTGTCCCTCTCCGAGTCGCAATCACTATCGATGCGTAACGGCAGAATTGCTATAACGTCTACGTGGCATAACTATTTCCGTACTCGAGAACTGATGCATATTTGGGAGCTAAGAGTCTTTGAATATAAAGTTCACTCTGTATATGCCTGTGCCTCTGTGCATGCATGTGCCTGCATGTCAAAAAATCCGTGAAGTAGAATGAATGAAATTTGAGTGGCACAAGTAGAATATTTTGATAAAAATTTTTATGGTCTCGGTGGATAAGAAGACATTGAAATTCAACATTATAAGTTTATCAGTTAGCATGATTCGTTATAAGTGAATAGTAGTATTCTACTTATAAGAATACTGAGTTTCACAATGTATTTGGTATAATTATCCAAATAGGGCATTCTGAAGACAAGAATTGAGTACGAAGAGTTCATTTGAGTTGAGCATTAAAATGAGTATATTTTAATATGTACATGTAGCCATGGTGAGATAAATTTCTCATACCTCATATTGTCCCCAGGGGGTTTGGCCATTTTATTTAACGCTAGAGTATCTATAAGATGCAAATTTAGATATGAAAAAGGAGCAATAAAAATGTTTTATACTCATATTTTGTTCCCGAATTTTAGAAGCGATACGGACCTAAGAATCAGCTTTAATAGATTAATATCATTGTGCAATGCCTAATTCACCTCTATGAACTCACCTCACGTAAGTTCTAGTTCAAATATTTACTGACATACATTCCCATCCCATATTTTCTCATTTAAATGAAGTCTAGCTGCATAAAGTTCTTCAGATAGAATGAAACAGAATAGAATGAAACAAAGATAACATGAATGAAACTAGAGGATAACTATGACTTGAACATGAAAGCAAATGACGAGTATTGACTTGAATTTAGCATTGTTGTTGAGTAATTAAGCATCGCTAATAATTAGTGAACATTGAGTCAATGTAAGGTTCGTCCTAATAAAACAGGAAAATTTTACAGAAATAATTTTTATTAATAAGCTAAATCTATATTATGCTTTAAAACTGTCTATAGTCACTGTATGAGAAATGCTATATTAATTACGAGAAACAAATGATCCCATCTTCTCTCAGAAAAAAAAATTCCCCTTAGTATCAGAAATCCCTTGGTGAATGTTATTTTAAAATCTCGTATATCCTCAAGAGATCCACGTTAGCGCTCACTTACGCACAGAAATTACACATGTTTATCTGATGGTACAGCCAATTATGATTGCAATTTTAATACAGGTAACCATGGTGAGATAAAATACACACTTAACATTAATCTTTTTTGGGGTAAATATCCAGTAATAAAGTCGGGAAAATCCCCTAACATCCCATAAACACGCAAGAAAAATTTCATGGTGGCATTTTAAGTATCCAGTAAACTTCAAAGTGTATGTAACTCATGCATTGCGTGGAGCTGGCGGTCTCGCGGAATATAAAATGTACCCCAAAAAACTATTGGCCTACTAAGTAACGAAACTAACCTTGGGCCCCTGAAGGAGGAAAAGTTTGTAGTCCTCACACAAAATATTCCATCGAAGTAGAGGACAACGAAGTACATAAAATCAATGAAGATGAACTCAGTTGAAATTCCTTGATTGCGCCCATTAATATAGCGATACCCAATTAAGATGATGTGCGACAAAAGAAAGCTCATACGGTTCTATATATATCCAAATTATGAAGAAATAACTAATGGCAGACGCTATAGATGTTAAGTTGTACAAAACATCCGAAAACCGTACCATGCTTTCTGTCTTCTGATATATTTATGACAAATGCACTCAATAAAATCATATCGCTCTCAAATATTTTATCTCCATATTATATAAGTCACGCAAGCTTGGGAGGAGAAGAAAATAAAGGAGCTTCCCATTCGTTTAAAATAAAAAATCTCAGCTCAAGTTTTTTGATCGTTGGCTCTCCTCGTAAATTCAAATGAAAAACAGAAGTAATTGATACCCGAAGATAGATTCGAAATATGCATAGAGATTTTAATGAACGGAATTACGCGCATACAAATCAACCTTTAGAATTAATCAGTTTTAATTCATATTTTTAAAGAATGGTAATAACACTTTGAACGGTACTCAGCATCATAAAGAAGCGTATTCTTGAACATTTCATCAGCCTGTGACAATTAAATGCCATTAAATGCCATTCCATGCCATGCCATGCGAATGTCATGTGAATAAGGTCGTAGCGTCGTAATATATACCATTTTCCCGGTAGTTTGCACAAATAGATTACGTTTTCAAGCACTGAGCCTCATTATTATTTGCATTGCAAGGATTTGCTCTTCCAACTACTGAGTTCGAATGAATCGGAAACAATGGCTGAAAGTAGAAACTAGTTGTGCATTTTAGCAATATCCTCCAATGAGACTATGAGACATCCTTGATAACGGTTTTCCGTTCCAATGAATGGTAATTTCACAGTAAACTTTACATTGGCATATTTCTCGTCTCATCACCATTTACCGCATCACCGAATCTGTTTTTCTTGTGCTTTTTCACCTTCTATGTATTTAAAAATATTCAGAAGAGGTGTAAGGTATGTTCTTCTCGTATTCTCCGCATATTACTGTCGCCCACTTCGGTCCCCGCGAATAGACCAGCGTTAATCAGGCCTGCGACCTGCCGTCTTGATACGGAAACTCACCGCAAATTTTAGAGAAGAAGAATTTCAGAATTTCTTCGGCATGTCTTTTAACTTTCTCTATGCCAAGATGCTTCACTGCGTCTCCGAGTCAAGAGACCTAAGCACGATAAAACTTATGCTTGGCGATTTTTGTACCGAAAACATATTTTGCATAAGATAAGGTGCGTGAGTAATCCTTGCGTTTCAGATGTAGGTAAGATAATTTCTTCTCTGTTTTTAGCAGTAAGAGGGCATACCTCATATGCAGTGTTACTCAAAGGTTGCTATGTAGCATAAATTCTGTCATCAACTCTCATTTCATCATAAAAGCGTTTTGAGCATGAACAATTTAATCTATTTGAATGAAATACAGAGACCAAAATCTCGCTTGCATTGCTGATACAGGCATTAGTAGAACTACTCTTAATTTTTAAAAAATTAACTTAGAATTTGAATAATTTTTATTTTTCCCGGATACTCGAATAACGAATAGCGTACACCATTTTCAATTTTCCTAAAATTAAGCAAACGTACAAGACCAATAAATTAACTGCTACATTCATGCACCCATAAGCAATTTTTCCTGGGATTAAAATTTTCTTGTCAACGATAACTATTTGTTATTTGCCTAAAAATGGCCTTAAAAATTTCACCCCCACTGGCATTGGTTCCCAAACCCTTAGCTTGCCAGACAAAATACCATAGACCTATTATTTTTTTCATTCCTGCACTTGCATTGCAACAAGATTTACTCTTTAAGTGACTGACTTTTACCTTTTAGTGTTCATATGTGCTTTGATTTAGTAGTTAAGAAAATTCCTCAGATTTTGCCTCGCAGCTTCTAAAATCCATTTTGTGTGCATACAACGTTAAATTTATACCTGTTACTAGTAACTTTCTGTTTGAAAAGGATTGATTCAGTTCGTTCATGAGTTTAGAAAAAACTATTAATAAAGTAACAAAAATCCTTTAAAAAATTTAAAATAAATACATTAATGGCCCTAGAACAATATAATTTCCTTTCTGTGCGTGCTGGCGCAGAAAGATGATAGGACTGACCCAGTGCATTTTGCATCATCGTGAGTCTATTGATCTAGTTTCTCCTGGGTTAGTGAAATATTTTTAATAAACCGTGCCGCTACTTCAGTTTAACTTGATTAAACACTTCAAGCCACGTCATCCAGCTATCGAGAAGCATAGAGATTATGCTGCGTGTCCATCATCCCCTTTTACTTTCGTCAGCATAGGATAAAATGGAGAAAATCGCCGTTATTTGATCCTTTTTCGGAGCATATTCCTTTTTTCCACCCGTAAATATCCATTTGGTGCAGAAATACGTGTACCCTCCCTTAAAAAAATATATACAAAATACTAATAAGCTTTGACTTTATGAATGGACAAGAGGTAAAGTTGCAATGAACACGCGAAACAAGTACGAAAATATGTACAACCGGCGCATTAGGAACTGCAACTAATAATTTACTCTTTTATGTACTTAGTGATATGGTTATCGTATTATGATAAATGACTGTACTATTGACGCATGTTAATTACTATTTTGATTTTTCGGAAAACATTTTATCATAGTCGGGTTTCTAGGTGCTCCATCGGCAAAGGTATCACCGTCTAACCTTTGATTCAAAACACAATATCATTAATCTAGGTTAGTTATAAAAATCTCACATTTAATGCAACCTCTATGCCCAGATCAAAGTTAAAAAATTTATCCACTACCTTGCGGAGTTATGCAGTCGTTGGTAACTGATGGTACCAAATGGTACTGATAAAAAATCGATTCAAATGAGCGAATGTGAAGTTTTGGGAGAAGCTATGGGAATGAGGCAAAGGAGGCTTCGTGCTCTTGAATTCATGGGAGAAATATGCTCACCTGAAATAAAGTCAGAAGCAGATTAGCTCCAACACCATATTGTCGAGGGTGAGCCGCTAAGGTTTGCGTGCCCTCCAAATTACTTAGGCAGCTTCGTCGAAATGAAGTTATGCGGAGTTCTAATGGTCACAACAGCCATGACAAATAGCGACTCAACGCTTCATTACAGTGATTTGGGTTAAATTTGTGGCATAAAAGGTGATTTTACACCATTAACTTGGGCGAGAAATTTCCCATTTAGGAAGAAATGTCTTTTGTGCAGTGTTTTTCAGGTTTCGCCTTCCATAAAAAAAATAAGGGCCATTGAAGTTTTATTGGAATTGTGGTTCTCCAAATGCCATGGTTACAAAGCACCTAAACTTAATCCTGGGGCAAGCACGATATACATGCCCAAGATGGGAGTCGGGAACGCAAAGTTAGTTCAGTGCATGCTACTGGGCCGTGCGCTAAATTCAACCCTGTGAGAGGTCCTAGAAGGACCTCTAACACTATTTATGTGCCGCACCGGAAATAAATCCTCCATTTCTCTAATTTTATTTTTCATCTGACCCCATTTTGTCATCCTGAGGAAGTATGTTACGCAAAGCCTTGCAAGCATTTTATGCAGTACAAGTCACTAGGCATTACGAATAAATTATGATAAAAGAAATGAATTTCAATTGTAGAATGACTTAGTAAAACAGAAAAGAAATAGTTTCATTTAAAAATCAAGCTGATTTGAGTTCCACCACAATAAAGAACGCCATATCTAAAAATAAATTTCTTGCCATAACTAAAAATGAAGTTTACCAAGGTTAAAATTCACGAAGAAATATGACTTAAGGTATACCCAGTCAAAAAGAGAGATGAACTTTGATGTTTTGAGAGGTGCAAGACAATTAATAGAGCATTTATTTACAAACGCGGTTTCACTGCTAACATTTTATTTGGGAACAGTTATCTACGTAGAATGTCTTGTTGCTATACAATATAGATGGTGTGCTACAATGAAACGTAAAATAAGTTTTAATACAGTAGTGTTTGGCATTCATTCCTCGCATTCACTGTGAATAGGAACTTCTAAGCAGTCATATTTAGTGCTAATTTACCGTAAAGCTATGGTAACTTTGGTTCTGCCCCAAGAATGAACGCAATTCCCAGTAATAAATTACTTTTCTCGTAATTCTTACTTTGATTAGTAGGTATGAGAGCAGAAACCTGTAGTTTTTAACTTATTTTTTGATATTTTTGTAAGTTACGCTAAAGCTATTCATATTATTTCTTGCTATGCTATCTACGGATAATGCCAATCCTTTGGAGTTATTTCAGAAATATTCTTACAGTATGCAAGGAAATCAATTCAGAAGGGTATTTTCAAAATTAGTGAAATTATAATAAATTTCAACGTGATTTAGGATTCAAAACTAAATAATTTCAAAGTATTAAAGTATCAAAGTAAACTCTTGATTTATTTGACTCCACCAGCGTTACAATATGTATTGTAGATTTTCTTTGATCTGAGATAGACAATAGAGAATAATATTTCATCATATAATAGGTTGAATTCGTATTCCCTCGAGCGAATGCCTAAACCAAAATGCCCACCAATCCTAAAAGGTGAAGATGAGCTTAGTTTTCCATCAATTCTCCCGATTAAGTCCTTACTACTACTGGCTTGTAGATTAGATATCTGTAACGTTATTTTAGCAATATTAAGTTGATTTTCGTTCCAAAGATGACATTCACTAACGTATAGTGCCGGGATATCTTTAAATGGCAATTCGCGAGACAGTTGACATTAAGATTCTGAGCCGAGAACAGATATCACAAGGAAAATCATATTGAGATGTTGGAATATTGCAGCGCATGTAATTCGGGGATTATGCAATTCAAATTATTTAAACAGCGTATTTTCAATATGATTTTGGGAGACATGCAGAGGAGTAACTCGCATGAAGTAGCAAAAGAATAGACTAGTCGATTGAAGAAAATGAATGGGAAGCTTTGTCAAACTGTGTCAAAAAAAATTTAGATCGACGATAACAAAAATATTGTTTTGGCGTTACGTATTGCTTCTTTCTATTGCACAGATGTGATACAAAATAATACTTATACATTTTCATCCTTATAACAAATTCTGATATCAGTCATTTTAAGTACTTACAAAACATAGACAAGAGCCATATTCTAAAGGCCGCTTTACACGATACAATTTTTTGCACAATTTCTTGTACAAACTCTTGTCTAGACTGAACGAAATTGTATGTTTGTCTAAATGGAATTAGAACACGTTCTATTTCCCGTTCAGTCATTCAGACAATCGCACAAGTTTTCGTACTATTTGCCGATTTACACGGTACAATTTCCTCATGCAAGAGTTTGTACAAGAAATTGTTCCAAAAAATTGTATCGTGTAAAGCGGCCTTAATGCGTTCCAGGAGAGTTTTAGGTGGTTTATATTTCTGATGACGGCTTTCGCAGTGATATGATTGTAGCCTTTGAGTTTCCGGGTTTCTTTGCTGCGTTATTCCAATATTCGGAAGATAACGTTTCGTACCCATTGCAGGATACATCATCAGATCTATGATCCGTGCCGATCATAGATCCGTGCCGATCATAGATCCGTGCCGATCATAGATCTGATGATGTATCCTGCAATTATTATACTACTATATTATATATTATTATAGGAGACATTATAACCATATGTAAACTTAACGTTGTTTGGCCTTTCCTGTAAAGTTTATTCCATAAAATTTCATAGAAAAGAATATTATATCTACAGAAAACATCGAGGTTCCTGTAGATACCTAATATTTTCAGGGCATTTTGCAAAAATGCCTCCTCAGAATTCCTTGGCATGATAACTTTCTGCATTTTTTATCCGGACTTTTGATGTAATTTCGTATTAGCAGTGAATTATATGCAGTATGGTTATTCCCTCAGTAGACATGATACTATAGTAGGTATTCTAGGAGATATTTTCTGATCTACGATGACGTTATAAATGAATGACAGACATCACATTGGATCCCTTGCCTATTTATTTGTATGGCCTTGTATTATCCATATTTGGGAAAAAGTTAATTGATCTCTTTACCGTAATACATTCCCAAAATTTTGTCATGCTAAAAATATCTTAATTTGATTGCATCAAACTCCCGAAATGAATTTCGCATTATGGATTTTTTTGGATCGATACGGTCATTTACGCACTGAAATTGAGTACATACGATCGATTTATGAGTTTATAACTTGATTTCGTCAAAATAGGCACATTATCATAATCAGGAATTACCAGTGTAAAATTCCCATCAAATTTTAAAACCTATGAGACACAACTACCATATTTTTCCGACCAATTTTATGATGAAACTCAAGAAAATAATTAAGTCAGATCTTGCATCTGCAAGCAATCGTTTAAGCTTAGCGTGGACTCCCAAGATAACAGCTTCCGCAACTACTAAAAGTATTTCATCACTCATATTTGACTTCTAATCAAAGTTTCCCTAAGTGTGTCTGCTGTTTTCAAAATCATTATCACCTCAATGAGTGAAAAAGAGAATAAGTTAATCCCTGCATGAAGACGGCCATGAGCACACGTTCTGTGGATATAATTCTTTCAGACCGCATGGGAAGCATTTGGATCATGGTCACTCACGGAATCTCGAATGCACAATGGAAAGGCGTTATTGTTTACTTTGATTACTTACGCCGGTTTCGAGATGGAACTTGGTGAGCTGCAATATAAGAAAAGGATACGTGACTGTATGCAAGTACTCACGGTTTTACGACCGTCTTTGATTCACAGAGATAGTGCTCCGTTCATAATACGAGAAAGAAATGCTGGCCCCGGCCTTAATCGTGGACTTTATAGGTCAACACTTCCCTTGCGTTGAACTCTAGCACGTCAAATTTCGACCCAATTAATCCATGCAAAGCCATGCTCTCCCCATTGGTTGTAAGAAAATGCACATTTCATTAATCGATGATCCTAGTAACATATTCTCCCCGGAAGATAAGTATCTCTCATTATAATTGTATGTCTAAAGTTACCAATTCAGTCCATATCATTTTCGTTCCCATTCAATCACGTTTATAAGTACTGCAGTACAAGTCATATATATCCCAGCATTAACCCCGCATGAACTAAGATTACATTGAACACAGAGTATACTTTTGAACAACATAAGTTTCTGCTAATAATGTTAATGATATTAGCGATCAGTAAACATCTATTCTGCAAATAACGGGCTTGATTCAGCTTTGATGGAATCGATAACATATTTGAAAGGGCGCAAATTATTTCCCAAGTTTTGCGAGCAATGCAATAATATCCGTTATTCATTTTCATTTTCGTTTCCTTGAATTATTCAATCCGACGAGTACTTTCCTCCTTGACTTCGTTACCATTGACATATAATTATTGTCCACATTTGTCGAAAATTATCCAGAGGGCAGTTACAAAGTATTTGAAGCAGAAAAATGAATTAAGAATCTTAATTTTTTGAAGGAAACTGCAAATGGAAAAGTAAAAATGGCTGAGTAGGAATATTTCTGAGTAAAAAGTCTGAAAAAATGGAATCTTCTCAGTGTGTCAGCGCTCACAGATTAAAATACACTCGACAGGTTGGCGCATTGCTATATTTCAACCAAAAATGCTACCTATCATTTGGAAAAAGACCCGATGAATAATGTGGTGGAAGGCCATCGCATAAAACACTTCCACCGCAGGAGTTGAATGATGGAGAAGCAGATACTGCATAAATATCTTTTCATGCACAACAGTCCTTCTTTCCTAAGTCCTCCGGGAGAAGATTGCGAAATCCTAAAAAACACCAAACAAATTTTCCCACTCCCACAATCGCCTCCCTCCTCCGCTCTTCCCTCCACTCAACCCGCGTATACACTGGGAGATTGTCTTTTAGATACTATCAAACACGTGGAACACTCAGATATTTGTGTTCTTTCGAATTTTGGCAATGCAAGTTGTCCGCCGGTCACGGTAGCCAAGTCGATAAGTGCCAGCCTGGCAACCCAAAGGTTGCCACTTCGAGTTTTTTTTAGGGTATAGACTTTCTGTTCCGCTTGGGTTAAGGTTATTATTAGTATAAATTAGAGTGTGCGATACAACGCAGGAACTGGGAGCACTTTGAACCTAATTCTAATAAAGAGAAGGATCGCCAACTTGCCGCGAAAGCCTTAACGGCGTTACCCGCTGAAATTGCACAATAGCAGAAATTCCATAGAGAAAAAAATCATTCGCCGTGACCCGAATAGGACCCGGACATTAACGCGGATCCTCTGATTTTCGGTCAGTTTAACCAACTACCGAGGTCTTTTTTTTGGAACGTTTGGATTTTTATTAAATACGGAAATTTTAGCGGCCTTAAAGGAACCAGATGCACTCGAAATGGTAGACACATTATGTTACATAGCCGCCGTTGTCGTGCGCATGGCGCTACCATCAAAAATATCCAAAAATGATTAGCCTTGACCAGGACTCGAACCTGGATCCCCTGATTTCCGGCCAGGTGCTAATTCTAATGCCATTTGAATGCGTGGCTCTCCGTTTCAGTCTCTGGATTAAATGCAACCCCACTAGTCCAGTCTTCAAAGCCAAAATCGTATGGGTAGGTGGAGGTACAGCTCACCTCGAAATATATTTCTCAATTGATTGAAGATGACGCATTAGGACTGGGGGCCAGTTCCTTTCTCGGAGGTTTCTAGAGTTTCCAGGGGCAATCGTACCGTACCGCCAAAAAACCGCATGACAAGAGTCTAAGTGGAATTTTCTCTGAGGCAAAAGTGAGGTCCGTTATCGGATCTAATAATGGGGCAATCGCGCCGAATCGGCAAATTTTCGCCAGCCGCGCATTGACAGCTACTCTCGTTATAAGGGGAGGTGACCGACCAATGAATTCATTAGCATCAAATGGGGGATTTTGGATGATGGGGGATTTTGGATGTAGGCGATAGGGTCGTAATTTTCCCAGAATAAGAGCATCTCATTTAATGTTTCAGTTTTCAAAACCTTAAAAATTTCGAACCATACAAATGTTTTGGGACGGCGGCGGGCTGGGGAGAAACCCGGCGTCCGCCATAGAATTCTCCTAATGAATGACCCACCGTACCATTCTCTTCGCAAAGGCTTCAAGTGGGGATCTAATCTCTGCCTCAACCGGGACTCGAATTCAGGCCCTCAAGGTGGTAGGCCAGTACTCTTGCCACCACACAAACCCGAACCCTGATTCCCTGTGTGCCATATCTGAAACCCTATCAAAATTCCAACCCTCCAAGAACAGTAACTAGGCTCCTATAGAATTCGCCAGTGGCTTCAAGTCCAAAGCTTCGCATGCATGAAATAGGCCCTCTCCTCTTCGCACGGGAGTCGTCCATTGTTTCCTCTAATCCCCAAAAAATGACCCCCGAAAAATATTTGAACTGGGCGAATTTATTCGTACCCTCCGCGGGAGCGATTAGCCTCGAGCCGCGATCACGTTGGAGTTTAGAGTGGTGGAGGGAATCCCGGCATAGTTATTAGCCTACTCTTAACGTGATGCGCCAAGTGGTCCACTGTTTGACGTCCTATCGGACGGACGGAGTACTGAACCTGAAGTGCTCTCCACGCAACACTCAAGTGAGGCACGTGTTCCCATTCTTCTTCTTCAGCTTTACCCCGCCTTCGGTGGTCGCTACTCCCTAATTTATTTCCCTAGCGACCTCGGCGATGTAAATATTTCTACCGCCTCTTTGTGGGAACCGGTGGAGCAAGGAGAAACCTCCGCCACTGCTGGGATTCAAACCCGATCCCTCTCGGGACTTCCAGAAAGAGGCCGGAGGCTGTTGGAAGGCGGAGGAGGAGGCGGAGCGGAGGGGGCGGGGGCGGAGGGAGGCTAGCCGCGTGGGCGTGGTTCGCCCTTTGCCCACACACACCTTCCCCGCCGCCCCCCCTCTCCCCTCCCCCCAGGCACTCGCCGAACATCCGCCTGAACTTCGCTCGTCTGATGATCGCATCCAGCCGATCAAACTCCACGATGACGAAACCGGGAAGTCTTCGAGGTGGTGAGAAGCGGCCGGCCTCTCCGCTCCATTGCGGACCTGAACCTCGAACGGAAGAACACCGACACTCTCGAGGAGGCGTAAAAGCTCCCAAGGAGAGCTCTCCCCCTCCCAACGCGTCCCCACCCTCCCCCACAACCCGCCTCCACAAACTCTCCGCGCGAGAGGAATCTTTGATATATATATATATATACACACATACATATACATATATTACATATATCATATATATGCACATATAACATGCATATGACATAATATAATACATATACAATATATGCACATATATATATATTGTATATGTACACACACAACATATATTTATGCCAAAGATCCTGTCGGAGAAAAGTATGTGTACATATATATATGAGCCCTCGGATCCTTTGTATTTATAGGCCCTAAAATATTCAATTTTGTACCGGAACATATCAAAAATACAGTTAATATAAAAAACTTTCAGGTTGTTAAAAGAATGGATATTGCCACATGTTACAATTGAAAATCTATTAGAGTTGTCATAATTTCTTTGTCTAATCGTACTCACCGATTACCATGAAATAAGTTGTAATAAATTTAAACTTAACGCTTTATGTATCGTTACTATTAATATATATATATATATGTTATATTCACAATTGATACATTTCTAAAATGAAAAACCATATAAATGAACTAGCAAAAACTCTCCGTTACTATGCTTCTAAATGGTACTTAAATCGAAACAGATATCCTTTAACATTTCAAAAAACTATACGACGCCCTTGTAGGTTCGAGATTAGGGTATGGACTGATTTGTTGGGGAGGAGCTTACAATAAATCCCTGCAGCCGGTCGTATCAATGCAGAAAAAGAATTGAGAACATACATATCCAATATTGGTTCGATTACAGTTTCTACCCATAAAACGCGTGTTTATTTTAAAGTGTTGTGAAATCTTTTACTTAAAGAGTGGCAATTTGCCCGTGATAACCGGAAGTGACCATGTATATGATCTAAGAAGAAAACGAGTTATACGACCTCCGAAACCAAATCTCACTCTGTATAAGAGATCCTTTGTATTTATAGGCCCTAAAATATTCAACTTTGTACCGGAATATATCAAAAATACAGTTAATATAAAAAACTTTCAAGTTGTTAAAAGAATGGATATTGCCACATGCTACAATTGAAAATCTATTAGAGTTGTCATAATTTCTTTATGTCTAATCGTACTCACCGATTAACATGAAATAAGTTGTAATAGATTTAAACTTAACGCTTTATGTATCGTTACTATTAATGCATATACATGAAAAAGACAAAATTGGGTGTAAACTCAGTAATGTAACAAACTTCGAAAGATTTATCTCATGTTGTCTATTACGATATAATATATATCTATTATGTTTTGCAACAATGTGCTTTACTTTCTCGATGTATTATTATCATTGTTAAAAAAATTACATTATGGGCAAAGCTGAAATGTTCCTCGCAAACTGTTTCTTCTTTCTTATGCTTTGGAAAACTGATTTTTGTAAATTGCCAGCAATGCTATTTAGTTACGGAAGGCAGTCTCCACACAGGTGACACCTTCGAGACTGCCTAAATCTCCAAAGTATCTGTATTAAAATATGCATGAAACTGTGGATTAAATAAATTTATATTATAAAAAATATAATATATATTATTATTATTATATATAAAAATGTGTGTGTATATTTTTATATTTGTGTGTATATATATGTTTGCATGTAAAACCGCGCCAGAGGCATAGTAAAATATCTGAAGTGTGGGTGGGAGTGGAAGCATGATTATCATGACGTGTGGTCCGTTTAGATTCTAGACTGACACGGTCATCTCCGGCATGGATTCGTTTCAGAATTGCCCGGGACACGCGACCATACCCCTCTTGATTTCCTCCCAATGTGCCTTCCGATGAGGAGCGTGGCCCTGAAGGGGTTTCTAAGAATAATGAGCCTGCGCGTACCGTGATGGTATTAGAGCTCACGAGACGGGAATGAGAAAGGACTCTCATTCAGAGTCGCTCGTGCTAAAAGTTGAGACATCAACTGGGTGAGGAAATAATAACTGATTCCTGATGGGATCCGCAGGTCGAGAAAGGTGAAACAATTGAATTTGACGCTTGACATTGAAATTTTAGGAGGATTCGAGCGGGAAAAAATCGGTCATTAGCAACCACCTACCTATTCCGTTCCATTAATCAAGGAGAACGTTCATTTCACTGAAAAGCAAATGATTTCCGGCCGTTGAAAACAAAAGAATATCGTCTATTACCTTTAGGATTACTACGCAAGGTTAACGAGCAATTCCACTACGTAGGTGTTTTATCACTTTTGATAGAAGAAAGAAAAAACACATCTAATGTAGGTGATAAGGATGTTTAGTCTACTGAAAGATAAACGTGTTAAAATTTGAACCAGTGAAGTGTGTCTGAGTTGGAAAACATAAAAACTTTAAAGGCATTCCGTCTGACCTCGATGTGTATTTTTATGTCCTATTTCTCATGGGATCCAAAGTACAAAGGAGCAATCAACTGCATGCATTTTATTCTCACGTTTTCACGAACTTCACGAGCGTCAAAGACTTCTTCTGTAAATATGACCAATAAATCCGAAGCATGTCAATTGCTTTCAAAATATCATATTTTTCAAGAATGATGTTTTCATTTTTTTTAGATTTAGTGAAGGAAAAGCATGATGAAATTTTGAAAACTTTTCAGAAAAGTTTCCGAAACTCTTATAGCACTTACAATTAGATAAAAGCCATGCTAACCTGGAATTGTTCCTTGGAAAGGGCAAAGAAAAAAATAATTTACCTAGTGCTCGTTCAACCGATGCGAATCGTTTTGGTATATTTTCGTATACACTTTGCATTGGAACCAATACAGGACTTGTGCATTGTGAATGTGCTTTTTCTCCAGGTTGTTCTGTGCCTAAACATTTAATGAAACCAAAATTAAAAAGTACTAAACATCCTATGAACTAACGAAAAAATGATCCCCCTGATTTTTCTCCACTATTTCAGTAGATGCCAATAAGCACGAATTGATTTTGACGAGCGCTTTTTCTGGGTAACTCTTTTCTAATTGCTCACATTCTCGATTAGATCGAGTGGATATTTTGCAAATGCTTAGAATGCACAAGAAGAAAGATTTGATTTGCAAACTCAAGGAGTTCCCCTGTTACCATTCTCATTTCAAGCCCTCGACATGGGATGAATCGATAAGTAATGGTCCACTGAACTTATGCGACTGCCGACCTGAGCTTAGGAAACAATTATTCTAAAACCATAATTTTCGAATTGCAAAAAAATGTGTAAAACTGGCCGGATGTATATTGGGATGAAAGTATTTTTGCCAGTGTTATTTAGTCGTTGATTGTTAGCGTATAAATTAATACTGAATGAGGCACTGGCAATTCATCCTAAAAAATTTCATTACTCTCTGGCTGTTCATACGCATTTCAAATGGCAGACGGGACAACAGTAAGGTAGAAAAGTAATTGACTTATTGAGGCTCATATAAGGCTTAAGCCAAGTCTAGGACCTCGATCCCGGTGGCAGATAATTCCAGCAAATATATCGAGAGCACCACTTAAGGTAGGGATGGAGAACGGTGAGAATTTGTGAGAGAGTTTCGAAGCGGAATTATTTAAAATGTAATAGGCGGCTCAAACTTGCCTTCAACAGTGGATCTACAACAACGTCAACAACTATGGGTTGCGTGAGAAGGGAATGATTTTCAACTTATTTCGAGTTTTACCAACGGTAACAATAAAATTAGAGCATTAATGCAGGTATTTCATTCACATGGTAACGCCTTGAACAAATGATTTGACTTGATTGAGTGTCGATCTTAGCTCTTTCACTTTCATGTCAAATGTCATAACCAAGCCACCAGAGGGGTGGGTGTGGTAGCTAAAGTAGTTTCTGATGTCCCGGGTTCGACTACCAGTGGCAGTAGCAGAGATTTTTCATGGGTATACCGGTTCCCACTTGTGTGCTCTGTGGAGAGGGTTTTGAGTTCGGTGCTCCGTGCTCATGATGGTCCATTGTGGATCCCTTGGCGCCTAAGAGCAGGCTAATGCCGACGCCGGGTTTCTTTCCACCTTTCCTCCTCTCCCTGTAATATTCCTGCTTCATTCCAATTACCAACCCATCATATACGGCGCAAATGACCCAAACTGTCTTCCTAGTAACCAGTCGCCTCCCCGAGTAACTACTACTGTTTCTAGGTACCATGGTCTGGTGGAATTTTCTAGTTTATGGACGAAAAGTTATATTATAATACTTTACCAGTTATAAGGTATTATATATACGTTATACCTAAGTAGTTATTTTTTACCTTTCGGTTCCTGTTATTTTTTTATACCCGGGCTATGATACCAGTCAGTCAGTCAAATATTTTAAAGCTGTTTATCCAATGATTTGAAGCGTAAAGTTAACTATTGTGTGCGTTTGTGACCAATGATCGTCGAGATAATCCAATAAGTATAGAAGCCATGTGAGGTAAACGTCGATTTATACCGTTTAATCCTAGCCAAAACAATAACCTTAAATCTAGTTATCAAGCATGAAAGGGGCCAAAAACAAAACCTAGTTCTAAACTAACTCACTAGTGTCCTAATGCGTGCTCAACGCTCGGAGTCACCAAGAATGATATTAACCCCAATCGTTGAATAAGGTGATAAATAATATCGTGCATGCATATGAAAAAAGCTGCATGAATTGATTGCTGCCAATAAGATAATATAGTTTGGCCCGGTGAAAAACGAAAATTCTTAGGAATTGGAAGGGTGAATAAAGCAAAATACATATTTGGAACTCTACATACTATTAATGACTATCAGTATATAGTGCACGCATCATCATGCTTCTTCTCCAAATTAAAATGCAATAACTTGCATGAAAATACTGCCTTCACTGTCGTAAGGTTGGTGAATGTTTTCAAGTTGGATGGACGCAAAAAGGTAAACCTTCAAGTTAAAAATGAGGAACTAAATACGTTAAACTCAAATCGTAACACTTTGTCTGGCTACAGCAAAATCAAGTCCGAAGTTCTGGTATCGGCTTTCACTGATTGAGTGAATGGAAGTGTTTCCCTTTGCTCTTCCTAGTGGGAAGAAAGAGCAAATGTGATTTTGTTGAAAACGTTGGGGTTGCCTTCGATTTTTAGATTATTTCTACTATGAGAACTTTAAGCGCAACTTCCTTCTTTCTCGCTTTGCAAAACAATATTAACTTGGACGAAGGTTATATTTGGATTTATTCGATCGTCATAAATTGAACGTAATATTTTCAGGTTCTCTCCTTCGATTTCAAGAGGCTTTTGTTTTCCTTGAAAAGGTCGTTTCAAAGTCTACGTGTCTAAAAAAATAAGCGCTATCATATTTCATTTCACGATGACAGAAGCGCATACAGGATTTTCTTTAGAAGGACCCCAAGGTCTCAAAGAGAGGGACAAAATTCCCAAAGGCAAGGGTCCAAGGTCTCTTCTTGTTTTCTTGATCGGCTAATACTATATTCGACCAATCCATTATATTAACATTCATCATCAAACGCCATTTGTAAAAAGAAAATATAGAAGCGAAATAAACTTCAATTGGAAGACTGGACCCTTCAGAATAGCGAGTCTACTTTTTTGTGACTGATGAAATTTCAAGACATTTATCCGATGAATTCAAGCATTTTTCTTATTAGTACGAGTGAATTCCCCTGCTGACAAAAGAATAAAATATAACAAGAGATTTAAATCAAAGAGTTCAGATATACTTTAACAATGGAAAAAATACTTTTTATTTATTAAATCTCAAGAAATATCCGGCTCAATATTTTTCACTGATTAGTTAATGAGTAAAAAAACTAAAAATACAACAATGAAAGCGAATATTTTCCCCCATTAATATCAATAATCCGAGAAGTGAACAAAGCTTCTGTCAGTAATATGCCACAATTCACGCGGTAATCATAGCAATATACTGCTTATCCGAAAGAGTCGTATTAAAGTCCATTTTAAAAACTCAGTGACATCTGGACTTAGCGCCAATAAAACCGAAAAAGAAGGTTTATTGTCCTGTGTACTGCAACCCTCGATGGCAACAGATGAATGTAACTATAAATTACTGACAGCGGTCGGTTTGATAATGGAGGGAAAAGTTAATAAAGTTTTTACACTCTTCGGTTACGCATATGGCTGCATGTGATTACAAGATTTAGATCAAATACGAGCTATTATTTACTAACCATTCATGAAGAAAGCACTAGATAGTCGTAAATCGATTGCAACATATCGCCTTCAGTGATAAGATTGTTCCAGACTTGGATAAATGAAGTAATACATAATGAAGTAATGGTTGTGATAAACCACGTGATCGACTTTCCGAACCAAAATAATAATCATTTGGAAATGTCACGTGGTAGGTCTAGTTGATGGCTCGAGACAGTGCTCTTCAGATAATTTTTTTTCCAAAAGAGCCTCAGCGAATCAAAAATAAACACTCTCTGGGCTAATTAAAATATATTAAGAGCATCAGATAATGACGGATACACCTCAAAGTTTATTGATACCCACAAGGGAGCGACATTATGAATATTTTTTTAGGTGATTTAATATATGATTTTTACCACATTACTATGAATCATTTTGTACCCCATAATTTTCCTAATTTTTTCGTGTGATTAAGTGCAAGTTTTTTATAAGGATAAAGACATTAGAAGGCTAATTAGTTGCCCAACAAAAGCGTTGTCTCATTTAAGGCAAGTAACACCAGTCTACACGGCTAAAAGTACTCAGTACCCTGTCACATTTCAAGGTATGTGACTATATCAATGGCTTGAAGAGTAAATGCTTTAAATGTATCAATCAGTTATTGAAAAACATTATTTCCCTGCATTAAGTGGATCTCGAACAAATAAGCTCTGCAAATTTTCTCTCGTACTTGGACAAACATGTCTAATGACGGTGGAAAAGACGTTGATCCAAGCGGTACACGGAATTCGGAGTCGAACCAGGAATATCGGTCAGATATTAAGACGTTGGTGTGAAAGCGATCAAGTTTTTGATCACTTACCCTCCCTCTTGAGACAACGAGAATACGCTCTGGGTGGCCGAATCCAAATATTTACCATTCAACGGAGGCCTCCATCGACTCGATGAAGACCGCCCGCTTAACACGACAGCAGCAAGAGCGAGGGATTCCCGCGCCGTCAAACGCGATAGCTCAACTGTCACTCATTTGCTCGGGAACACTCGGCCTTTGGGAAAGCCTTGCTCGTCATGGCTAGTCCACGTGGTCACCCGAATATCGAGCGATAAGGGTCGCCAGTCCAACCGTCGCGACGGTTCAAAGAGCCCAAGAGCGCACCCCTTGAAAGCGATGGCCGAGTAGTTCCATTACCTCGCTCATGTCGCCGAGAGCGAACCGCCTCTCGAACCCCACACCCCAAATAACGTCTGCCCCGGAGGAACGGAGGCTCTGCGCAAAAAGGCGAGCCGAGACCAAGGTCTCCTTCCCCGTTCCGGTTCATTCCCATTTGGCGCGGGGTGCATCAAGATCACCCGTGTGCAAGTCGACTTCCCGACCGCTCTCGGGGAAGAGTGCAAAGTTACACGTCTTCGAACTTTGCCACCGTGAGGAACGATCGTGGGTGGAGGAAGGGTCGAGGGAGGGAGACCCGTTACGGCGTCCTTTTATTCCGGATTCCGAAGTCCACGAAAACTGTGTCACCAATCAAGCGGGAATGTGTTTGGGTGAAAATAAAAAAAAGGGCATGTCCTCGATTGCAGGCCGAGTGCAGCGTGACGGTTTTGAAGGCTGGGGAAGGGATTTGGGCGCTGTCAGGGTTGGTGCGGTGTGGTGTACGCGCGCACCGCTCTCTCGCGGTGTGCCGAGGGCTGGTCAGGGACTCACTCACCGGTGGAGGTGCCTTGAGCATCGTCTGGAGGGGGCGTCTCAGGATTCCGGCTCTCCCGCCGGTCGCCTCGTGATCACTGCCGACGTTGGAGGCGGCACGCGGGCCTCCAGCTCCCTCCCGCGGCGGCCAGGGTGGGGGGCAGGGGGGCGGCGGCGGCGGCGGCCTCAGGGGCGGGAGGGGCGGCTCCAGGCCCACGGGGGGGCAGAGGGGGGCGCGGGAGCGGGGGGAGAGGAGTGGGGGCGTCTCGGCGGCGCCCGACCCTGGCTCGCACGGGCTCAGCCGGCGTCTTTCGCGCATATCCGACGCTCCCGGTGACGTCAGCGCTCGGGGGTTGTCCCTGGGTGCGACACATAAGCACACGCTCAGTGGTGTGGGTGGAGTCGTGGGGGGCGGAGTGTCACGTGACCGTCGCGCTTTCGCCGAGGTGACGATAAATCACACTCGCGGAATTTTTCGGATGTTTGCCGTCCCGGGCAATTCATTAGCCATTCGCTTTTGTGTTCCCTTTTCCTCCCGCGCATTAGGATACGCCGTTTTTTAAGATGATTGAGGCGCGTCATTCAATTCCTCGAAATTCCGTAAGTTTGGGAAGCATCGCGGTGTGAGTAATTGGAGAGACTTTCATTTAGGCGACAAGCGCCGCTGCTCCTGGAAAAAATCTTCAGCGACGATGATGGCCAACGCTGGGTGTGGTTTAAAATAGGGAATACGTGATCTTCCCCATATCTCATCCATGACCCAAACTTTCCAAGGGTACCTGTGGGTGATTAAATGAATATTCTGCAAGGTGGCGGCAGCATAAGTGACCATATAGCTACTTTTAGACTTTTCTGTCACAAATTATAGAAATGACCACTAAGATATTCTAATATTTTCACGATTTCACATTTCCATCTTGAATCAGGAAACACTATCTCAGTTCGCAGATGCATATTGAAAATAAAACCTGGCAATTATTGATATACGAGTAGTGCGTGGTCATTGTATTTGTTTCTTTGCGACTTGCAACATAATTAAAATCAATAAACTTACTAATTCCTTTTTGAATATATCAAACGTTTACGTGAATTCCATTACAAAATCTCAACAACGTTATACTCAACAAGTGGATATCTAGCTGCCGATATTCAGGAGTCTCACCAACCTTCCTTCCATTTTCAAGCCGTCTCCCTAACAAATATATCGTGGTTGGTAAATATCTCAGGCTTAACAAATTTAGACAACTCAGCAAAGACTGATTTAGGCAATAAAGTATTCACAGAGTTAACCACAGGCACACTCATGGGAAGAAATGATAAATAAAAATTTTGACCTGGAGCATGACGTTAATTGAATGTTCGTGAAGCGAAGTCTTTGAGGAGATAGGATATTCGCACACCGTAGGATACTAAAGTAAGAGATTGGAGATGAGAGAAGAGGAGAGAATGGAGAAAACAACCGTAAAGATAACTTAAACTAACAAAAAAGTGAGAGGAGGTGAGACTATATAATGAGGTGAGGATATTAATGTGGAAATTTAGAGGAGACAATAAATGTATTCGGAGTAATAAATGTATTGGGATGCTATGGGTTGGTATGGAAGAATTGATAGGGTAGACAAAAGAAGAGGAAGGAAGGAAAAACATATTTTGAGCACCCTTAAGATGATAGAAATCATGAAGAGTCTAAGAGGTTCATGGGGCGGCAGGGTGGTGTGCGAGGAAAAGATACGGATGCCCCAACGTATT
The DNA here is from genome assembly GCA_933228895.1 of Platycnemis pennipes. Lineage (NCBI taxonomy): Eukaryota > Metazoa > Arthropoda > Insecta > Odonata > Platycnemididae > Platycnemis > Platycnemis pennipes. Next base: position 84,802,848 of record OW121846.1, read on the forward strand.
CTTTAGATTGGCAGTCTGTCGAAAGACTTACCTATTCCTTCTATGTTATTTGTAGTGTCAAAAACCCATTGATCTTTGAGCTGTATACGACTCGTATTGAACAATCAGACGTCACGCTAGGCTGCGTTTTCTTATGTGAGAGAAAATATTTACCCTAGATCAAACTTGAAAAAAATTCAAAAGTCAACGGTTGCATCCACAACACTCAATCCGTTTTTAGACTGAATCGTTTTCAATAAATAAAATAGTGATATATAGTTTAAGCCTCTTTCTCATCAGGAGCTGATCGTTTACGCGATATGACATCATTCAGCCAGACCTTCGAACATGTAGTCCACCGGTAAGCCTAATTCTGTTACGCACTATTTATTCGTAAACCAAAGATAGGTCAACATTAAATATTGAACAATTTCATCAAGTACAGGAGAGAAAATATCATGTATATATCGAATGACGCAAATAAAGTCCGTACTCAAGCCGACCGCCATACTTCTGGCTTTCATCTCGAAGTTTGGGAAAATTAAGAAAAAGCTATGGTTTTGAACGAAGAAATTTTAAAATTTTGCTACACTGACAGAAAGCACACAAATATTGATGAAATATTATAGCAAGTATTTGAGGGAAAAAAATCTTTTTAGAAATGATATTTTATATTGGGAAAGAAAAACTTTAAAGACAATTTTATAATCTTCGTATCACATTTAAAACATTTCTTCGACCGCCCAATCGATTTTTATTTGCTGTCTCTTTTTAGAGTGCATGTAATTGGAACAAACTGAGACACTATTCTCTCCATGCATGAAGGCAGTTTTACATGAGATAATGAATTTCGCAGTTTGAAGCAGCGTCAGGTCGTGAAAATGGTATGGACGAAAGTATAGAAATAGAACAGCTATTATTTTCCTACAGTCGTTCTTGCATTTCTGAAATTTTCGGTACAATTCTCTGCTTTAGGCGATACAGTTTCCTCTGAGAAGTTCTCCGCGCATCAGACTACGCAGCCTCATGCCTCAGGTCATGGTGGTTAGATAACTCAAGTGTATTATACATTGGTTAGGATGAAGTAGGTGTGGTGGTTATAGTATTGCCTTCCTATCTCCTGCGCCCGTATTCGAGTCCCGGAAGTGGTATACCGGTCCCAACTTGTATGTGTTTGTGCGTGTCTGGAGAGCATTTTGAGGGCAGTACTCCGTCCGCTGGATTGGACGTTAAACCGTGGACCTCTTTTCGCCTTTCGTTAAAACCATCGCCAGGTTTCTCTCCACCCTTTCTCCGTGCCCTAAAGAATCCTACCCTTACCTTAACTACCCACCTATTCTAAAGTGGCTCAGATGACCTCAGCTGCCAGTCACCGCTGCCAAATAACTGCAGTGCGTGCAGGGAGTGATATTTAAGGGGTGGAATTATACAAATAACTACTCACCGAATTTCCTTTACAGTTTTTCCATATCTTGTATTTTTGACTAAGAATGATATTAGTCGTCATTTTGATTCGCTAAATGATTGCATTAATTTACTAGTTTTATTTAAAATTGTGAAATGGAGAGCCTGCTATGGGCTTTCCCATTCTCAGTGGACATTTCTTAGGAAACACGAAAGTCGTAGTTGATTTTCGTGTTTGTTGCTAAATGCATTTACCTAATTTGTTCTACCGCTCGTGGCGGGTTTTAAATGACCATTGATACATCCCTCTGATTCTTCAGAACTATTCTTTCCCTTAGCTTTTCTCCCTTCAGTTCACCCCCTTCATCTTGCCCTTTCTCTCTGCCTCCTCGTTGGCTCAGCATTCCACACCCTGTAACAGCCTTCATTAATCTCAGATTCCTGGTTCCAGCCACCTTTTCTGCATCTTCTTATTTTCCCCCACTAAATTTCTTTCCTCTCTAAACCCAATGATCCCATACACTTCTTCATCCATCTTCCTTTCTGTCCGTTTTACTTTCTCCATTCCTCTCCACCCCCACGTCTCAAACACCTCCAATCTATTCTCATTCTCCTTCCCCAAGTTGCGTAAACGAGCTACAACAACTTGTGTACAACACCGCATCGCTGGAAACGACCCCTTAACCTTTCGTCAATACCTTAAGCAATACTTCCTGCCATAGTTTATCTCTTTATATTAAACGATACTTTCAGTAACGCTATTCCATTTATAAAATCTACACACACTACTACGCTATCTTCGTCCAAAATGCTACTGAATTATTCGAATTTCGCCTCCTGTTTAAGTGTAACCCACTGATACCATGCTGAGAATTGGATTATTTCCCTATTCTATGTCCATTGATTAATTATCATCCCATATATTTTCTCGCACGAATCTGTGGCAAGGGGACAAGACTTGAGTTAACAATCATTTCGTCCATCACATTTCACTTCAGCCACTCCACAGGTTGCACGGGATTTGACTAGCACAGCACCAAACTGATTACACAGATGCATTGCTCCGATGCCTCTCATCGGTGTCAAAAGTTATTTACGGCATTTAAATACAGAGAAAAAATATATTCTAATGCTACTGCAATAACCTGAAGATCTTTTTCTTCCCATTCATGCATATTCATCACTCAAAAGAAGTGTTCTCGATGCAGGAGTGCGCAGTTGGGTGAGGAATTTCCGCTGTTGGTCGCCAGTGTCGACCGTGGTCAACGTGGCACTTTTAAAGAGTGTCCAAAACCGTCATTTTTGTACCTGAATGCTCCCTTCCAAGGGAGGAATTAATCTTGAAGCGTGTGTGAATCCGTTCGGCATCAATGTAGCCACCCATTTTGTTTCACTATTATTGCCTTCAGGAAAAGGAGAAGAATGTGTCATTTTTCTACTCTTATGTCGGAATCCGGCGTAAAAATTGTTAATTTTTTCTTCCTACTCTTACTTTATTAAGGAAAATCGAATAGTTTGATCTGGGCCTCGATCATGGATCATCATAAGGCGTGCGCTAGCATTATCGTTATTTTTTTAAAATTTAACTTATGCCAGAGAGATCGTGATCTCCGTTCTTCATTTTTCACACACCATTTCAAATCGCTTATCACAATCAGTGGAGAAAATTTTATAACGGTTGCTGTTAACCCTGCGCTACTCTAGGGGTAAGCTTTAACGATAAAGATTACGATAACGCGAAAGATGCATCCGTGATTCCACACCTGATCATAAAACATACTCTGAAGAAATGAAATGTCATTTTTATTATCGATCATCATCATCGGTCAAGAATCCTAGGATTGGCTTGACGCAGTCCTCATCTTGATTATTCTATCGGCCAACCTCTTCATATTAACGTAGCTCCTGTCTTTCATGTCCTTTACGACCTGTTATATGTAACTCATCCGAGGCCTGCCTTTTCCATTCTTTCCGTTCACCTTTCCTTCGATGATTGTCTTCATCAGGCCATCGTTTCTTAAGACATGGCCGATTAGGTTGTCCCATCTTCTTTTCATAGTTTTCATCAGACTTCTCTTTTCTCCCACTCTTCTTGGGACTTCTTCATTTGTCACTTGGTCGATCAATTTTATATTCATCATTCTTCGATAGCATCATATTTTGAATGCTTCGTCCCTTTTCTTCCCCGCTGCTGCCATCGTCCATGCCTCACTGCCGTTAAGGAACATGCTCCAAATATACGTTTTCATGAATTGCTTCCTTACTTCCAAGCTTGTATTTCCAGCTGTAAGTAGATTCTTTTTTTGGTAGAATGCCCTCTTTACCTGGGCTATTCTACTCACCATTTCTTTCTTGTTCATCCATCCTTGGTTACTCCTTATGCTTCCCAGGTAACAGAACTCTTTCACATCTTCCAGTTTCTGTTTTCCTAGTTTAACGTTGGTTTTGGCCTCTTTTCTTTTCCTGCACCACAATATCTTAGTTTTCTTCTTATTGATCTTCAGCTGATATATGGCCATTGTCCTTTCCATGTTTGTTATCATCTTATTCAGATTCTTCTCTGTCTCTTCTATGAGAGCTATGTCATCAGCGAATCGTAGCATACTGATTGTTTCTCCGTGGATTTTCACTCCAGAACACTTCTCCTTGACTGATGGCTTTCTCGATACAAACATTAAAAATTACGGGAGACTGCATAGCCTTGTCTCACTTCTTTCCTTATTCTTGTTTCTTCACAGCTGGGTCCAGATTTTATCACTGCTACTTGTTTTTTGTACAGACTGTATATAATTCTTCGGTCATTGCACGATGCTGCAATACCTTTCAGAATTCCAAGCATTAAATACCAGTCCACGTTGTCAAAAGCCTTCTATAAATCCACAAATGCAATGAAGGTCGGTTTGTTCTTCTCCATTCTCTTCTCTATAAGCAGCCTAAGGGACAATATTGCTTCTCTTGCATTTCTCCACTCTCTTCTTTTTGGGAATAGGAATATTGATGTCTTTCTCGAAGTCCCTGGGTATTTCTCCTGGTGATACATGTCGCAGATGACCTTGCAAATATATGACAGCTATGTCATCAGCGAATTGCCGCATGATATTTTTCTCCGTGGATATTCACTCCAGAAGCCTTCTCTTTGATTTCATTGATGGCTCTCTCAACGCAAACATTAAAAATAATGGGAGACAGCCTTGTATCACTCCTTTCCTTATTCTTGCTTCTCCAAAGCTGAGTCGAGATTTTATCGCAGCTGCTTGGTACTTGTTGTAATAATTGTTACCGCATTAAATTAATTTTGTTAATGCGATAATAATTAAGTATAATTAAGAAAGACATATGTGTCCTAATCGCCATTTGTAGCCTCCCTATCACCTACCTCCTATGTATTCAATACCCTGCCTGATTTTTGCTCATTACTAAAGCAACTCACCTTTAATTCTCCCCTCTTCCATCAAAAGGTCCATAGAAGTAGTCTCGTAGCTACTCCATCTTACCATGCACAGAGTTTTGAACTATTCTATAGCCTTCCCTTTAACTTCTTATGCACACCACGCATCAATCATTGCCTAAAAGAGTCTGCGACACATAATCCAATCAAAAGCGTGCTATAACTTAATAATCATTTAGTTGATCTTATATTATCAATTTTATCACGTTACTGATAGGTTAGGATTATAGGCAACTGTAGGATAATTATGCTAATAAAAAAAATTGCCTGGGAGTCTATATGTCAATAGGAGTTTTGGCTGGAGAAATACTTACATTTATGGTGTTACAGATAACTTAGCTATTCGCGAACTCACATTCCAATGCAATACATTTCAGAGAGATATTAAGGGCACGTATGTCTTGTGCATAAACTATCCAAACTGTTCTTCTGCCAAAGTATAAGTTTACACGTTGTATTCAAGTATGCACCCGTTCTCATCGCAAGATTTTCGTCATAAATTCTCTTCTCCGGTTAAAATCAGCTTAGTCAAATTAATTCTTCTAGCATCATCATTTCTATGCTAACTTTCGTCCAACATGCTGCCATAGAAACAAACGTTTTCCTCGTTTTGTAAACGATGCCTTTCTACTTTAATATTTAGTTTTTACTTATTTTTCCTCGACAATTTCGTATTTTGTACCTTCTTGTAAAGTTTTATTTCAATTTCAATGAAGCAAACTGAATTGTTTAACCATATAATAGCGATTGCAATCGTTTTGCTGTCCGGCTAACTATCATTTAGTCATCGGTAAACCTCATCAACATCGGTCAGCAATCCTGAGACTGGTTTGACACACCTCTCCACTCATTTTTCCGATCAACTACTCTCTTCATATTTACGTATTTCTTCTCTTTCACATCCTTCATCATTTGTTCTATGCATCTCAAACAAGGTCTTTCTCTGCCATTCTTCCCATTGACTTGTCCTTTGACGATTGTCTTCATGAGGCCATCATGCCTTATGATGTGGCCGATTAGGCTGTGCCATCTTCTTCTTCGGATTTTCAGGAGACTTCTCTTTTCTCCTACTCTTCTCAGGTATTCCTCGTTACTCATTCGGTCGATCCATTTAATGTTCATCATTCTTCTGTAGTACCACATTTCGAATGCTTCCAACCTTGTCTTCTCTGCTGCTGTCATCGTCCATGCCTCACTGCCTTATAGAAACGCTCCAAATGTTAGTTCTGATTTATTGTTTCCATACTTCCACCCTTGTGTTTCCAGCTGTAAGTAGATTCTTCTTTTGGTAGAATGCCCTTTTTTCCTGGGCTATTCTACTTACTATTTCTTTCTTACTTCATTCATCGCTGGTTACTCACTTCCAAGGTAACAAGACTCTTTCACCTCCTCAAGTTTTTGTTTTCCTAGTTGAACATTGGTCTTGGCCTCATTTTTCCTGCGGCATTTTGCTTTCTTCTTACTGATCTTTAGCTGATATCTGGCAATTATCCTTTCTATGGTTACTAGAATCTTCTTCAAATCCTCCTCTGTCTCTGCAATGACTGCTATATCATCATTGAATCGCAGCATGCTGATTTTTTCCCCATGGATATTCACTCCTGAGTCCTCTTTGAAAATATTGATGGATTTCTCAATGTAAACATTAAAAACTACGGAAGAATAGTAATGATGATGTTCTTCTCGAAGTCTCTGGGCCCTCTTGAGTATATGATGCAAATGGTTTTACAAAGATGTGTTAATGTCTTCTCTCCTGCATTTTAAATTAGCTCTGCAGGAATATTGCCAATCCCATAGACCTAATTCATCTGCAGGTCCCTTACTGCTGCGTCAAATTCCGATCTTTCGGCAAACCTAACCGGTTTGATTAACACTCTTCCCACCTTTAGCCAAAAATTTAAAAGTTATCTAAGAGATTCCTTATGTACGGAGGGTTAATGGAAGTCGATCATTAATATCTTGCGCTCTGGGATCAATAGATATATCCCTAGTAAATTTAAAAAAGAAAGCACTGAACCTAGGTGGTACAACGCCGAAGTGAGAAAATCCCTGAGACAGCAGCGAATATGTCATGCAAAAATGAAAAGAATTAGTAAATATATGCCCATTGATGAGCGTAATGTAATAATTGAAAACTATAAAATTTCAAAATCCACTGCAAAGACAGCTCTTCGTAATGCATTTGCAGAATTCAAAAGAAAAACTCTTGGGGAACAACTGAAATAAAATCCATAAGTCTTCTAGGTGTACGTAAGGGAAGTTCAAGGCCATAAGTCTGCCGTCTATTCACTTAAAAATGGTAAGGGTGAAATGGCCAAAAACCTCTTGACAAAGTTAACTTGCTGAATTCCTTCTTCCAAACCGTTTTTAACCCACCTTCCGGAGATTCAGCTATCGTGTTACCTGACCTTTTTCAGCGGCTGATACAACCAATTGAAATTTCCTGTAATGGTATTGAAAAGTTTGTACTTGAAGATATAAGCCCTAACGAATCTTCTGGCCCTGATCAAATTCCCTCCCGCGAATGTAGAGAGTTAGCTTCCGAAATTTCCCCCTACCTTGAAATAGTATTTAATGAATCCCTGACCGAACACATCGTACCGATGGATTGGAAAGCAGCCGATGTAATACCCATTTTTAAAAGTGTTGATAGGGAGTAGCCATCTAACTTCCGACCTATATCCCTCACATTCATTTCATGCAAAGTCCTTGAACATATAATTGTCAGTTCAGTCATGGGGCACCTAGATAGCCAGAACTTATTGTCCAATGTTCAGCATGGTTTCCGGAAGAGCAGATCATGTTAAACTCAACTTGCTCTCTTTTCCCTCGATATTTTAGTTTCTGGTGAAAATAATATTCCAGTGGATGCAATATTTCTCGATTTCAAGAAAGCTTTTGTCAAGGTGTCTCGTAGCAAACTAATTTTGAAATTAAAATCATGGTTATACAGTAATATTACATCATGGATAAATGATTTCTTACATGATCGGGTACAAAGGGTTGTTTTGGACGGTGTTACCTTCCCGGCAATTGAAGTCACTTCAAGTGTTCCACAAGGTAGTGCGATAGGCCCACTCCTGTTACTTCTGTACATAAATGATATCAATAAGGTGGTCAAAAGTTAGCTTCGTCTATTTGCCGATGACGCAGTAGTGTAAAGGCAAATTCTATGCCCAAATGATAAAGAATATTTAAATGATGACCTACAAGTAAAACCTAAATTGAAAAATGGTGTCATACATGGCAGTTATAATTAAATTTTTAAAAATGTGTAGTAATGAATTTTCGGAGAAGGAATTTTTCTCCTCCTCGCACGTACAAAATAAGTAATAATGAATTAACAAACGTGGAATCCATTAGATATCTTGGAATAAGACTAATACGTGATCTTTCCTGGGGTAAACTCATACGTGAAATAATGGGTCAAGCTAATTGTAGACTGGGATTCATCAAAAGAGTATTGGGTAAATGTGACGAGCATGTACGAGAAATCAGCTACTTTTCCCTTGTTAGACCTCATTTGAAATGTGCTGCCAGTGTATGGGATCACTACGAAATCGGTCTAAATAACGAACTTGAACGTATGCAGCGAAGATCGGCAAGATTTGTAAAGGGACGGTACGATAACTATATTAGCGTAACCAGTCTATTAAATGAATTAAAATGGGAATCATTGTCAGATTGCAGGTTGAAATTTAGACTTAATGTCCTAAATAAATTCCAAGATAATATTTTCAATGGTGACGTTAAAAATATTTTGCGAACCCCAACTTACTACGGTAGACTGGACCATAATTGCAAAATTAGAGAAATTGATTGCCGAACTGACAGATTCAAAATGTCCTTTTTTCCTCGTACAATTAGGGATTGAATAGCGGTAAATATGTCCAATACGAGTGAATCAATCCATAGCATAGGTAGTTGCATGTTGGTATAGGACTTGAAGGTAACCCAACTAACAGCACGTTTTTGCATGCTTAGTTTGCTATTTTTATCTTTTAAACAGTGCAGTTTAGACTAATATATTAATACTAATCCTTTTAAATATGTAGTGCATGTTTGGTGAGAATTCACTCCCTTCCACACACACTTGTGGTGGCTTGCAGGGTATTATGTAGATTTAGATGTACTTATTCAGAGAAAACTCTTTTTTATCTCTCTTAGCATTGATAGAATATTAATTATGTGTATACCTACCGGTCAAGCTTATTTTTATCCCTGAAATGATTTCTGAGGAATATTATACGGGGAGGTAAATCTCCGCAACTCTGTGGACAGTGCTTTTCAACACTCTCAGAGCGCCTTAGAACGCCTTGTATGGCGCTTCCTAAAACACCTTTAGCACCAACAACTTCACCATCGAAGCGCCTTTACAGGTGTTACAAGGGAGTTTGCGAGACGCTCCGAAACGCTTTACGACTGTTCTGAATGCGTGCCAAAGGAGTGGAAAAAAATGCCAGGGTAGACCTATCGCGTCTAGATATTCTCTGCTCATTCATTGTTGGTGTATCTTTAACTTTCCTGCTTTCAGCATCGTCCTTATATTTCACGTCCCTAGAAGGATAAAAATTGGAATAGCAGACTTAACTCCTGACTGATGACTCGTGGTCTGGCTTGAAGTTTCCTCAAAAGTCTGTGAGGCCCAATTAATTTCGCTGTAAAAACTGCACTTTTGGCTTCTACACATTATTTCCCCACAATATTTTCCATCTTTTTTCGTCTGCCGTCGCACTAGCATTCTTCGTTATTTTACCAAGTTATCCATTTTTCCTTCAACATATTCCCTATTCTTCTCCCTTTGTAAAAAAAACGCTATTTATTACCTTTTACAACCCATTTCCGAAATCATTATTCAATGCTATCTTTCGCTGAATGACTTTATATTTTCTTGAAAGTTAAGTACCAATCTCATAGAATCCTTCCTCCCGCACTGAAATCAAAAATCGTATTATTGTGGTTTTAGCCTTATAAAATCATGATGATACGGTCTGGCGCTACGGAGTGAATTTCATTAGTGGGCATTAATATATATGGTTACAAAAAGAAGTTCTAAGAATGAAAACACTAATTCATTATCATAAGCCACATTTCACCCGAGTAAAATTTTGATTTTGGCCCACGTATTTGTTATTTTCATTGAGTTTAATCGGCGTAGTGATATTATTAATATACAATGTGAATCACAATACATTACTGGTTAACTACAAAAATCATTTAAAACTTCACATTCTACTTTTACTCCCGACATACTTCATATAGGTACATGACACACATTGATTTTTAATAATTAAAACTCTTACCCATTCTGTAATAGCATTGAAAAAATTAACTGATTTTAATTGTATCCCCATACCGGATTGTTTGAAGGGCATAATTTACCAATTTAATGAGAATATGGGATCATCTTCAGATATTTAGTATCTAACATTTTCGAATTCATAAGTCATTGCATTCTTAATAAAAATATTGTGAAAATGAATGCTGCTGAAATTTAAAGTATACCTTAAAGTAAATTGTTCCCTAATTTTCTTAAGATTTCATTACTAGTTATCGGGGAGGTGACTGGCAGCTTAGATCGTTTTCGCCATTTAAGGTCAGGTGGGTTATTGCGTGAGGGGAGGAATTTTCCAGGGAAGGAAGAAGGGCGAAGAGAAACCCGGCGATAGCATTAGCTTGCCCTCAACGGAGGGTGCCAAGGGATCCACGCTTTAGCGTCCCCTCCAATGGACATGGCATTGAACTTGAAGAGATCTCCGCCCGTAAGTCAAGTGGGGGGGGGGTCAATATGCCGCTGAATGTTTTCTGTCACTGCCATGACTAGATCCTGACTCCTTGAGATACTACTATACCAGCCTCATCCTACTTTAAGCTTTCAACTCCACTTCATCACATGTGAATCTCCGAGACGGTTACAACATTGAAGTTGATTGCTACGTATGTGACAGAAATTTATAAATCAACAACCTAATTTAATTTTAAATCTCGCAATTGAAACTAAAAATCTTCCAAAAATTTCTCTTAGAAAGAATTAACTTTTAACCACCGCCTCTTTGTTGCCTCTCGTCACCATTCTTTTAAGGAATGATTTAAGGTGACTCACCTTTAACTATCGTCTGCCTCACAGTTAGGGGAACATTGGTGGCGTAGAAGGCGTTTTTATCATGAGAATCAACGGGGAATATCTCCAGACAGTAATATGTAGCTGAAAATCTGGAGACGGAATCCCATCTCCAGTGAATGAGAGAAGTGAACGACGACACAAAGAGAGTGGGGTCATCTGACTTGGGCGTTATGGACCAAAGAGGGCGTTAAAAGAACATGATGCAAAAAAGTATCTCCAGAAACCAAATGGTTTGTAGAGAAATCATTTGTTTGAGGAACGCACATTTATCAACAAGACCCCGAAAATTATGAACTAACTGGAACTGGTCCGAGCCACAGTAGGTTAGTGAGTACCATAGCTATAGGAGCAAGGAAAAGTCGCGAAATATCTGACAGTAGAAGCACATTCCTATGAAAGTACCCTCCTATCCCATGATTTCTTATCTATCAGACAAAATTTTAAATGCTACAAATTAAACAGCGACATTGCTTGAATTATATTCCCCAGAAGTTTATAATACATTGAGAAAGATTGACAATTAATGAGTCGGGCAGTTAGAGGAAATCATTCCTGATTACGGTTCATCAATTAAAGCAGTCTTTTCTAAACGCTGCAACTGTCCCCTGGGAAAGCTTAGACCGAAGGTTTCCACGAGCATTATTTAGTTATCTGAATCGTGATTCGTCAATGCTATCTAAATTCATGGGCATAAAGCGATAATTTAAGCAATGCAAATAAGCCATTTTACCGGCGTTAATCTATACTCACTCCGCCCAGATGACGTATGGCCACATCATCAGAAAACTTGACCGTCTAGCACCATGGAAAATTGATAGCCCGAGCACAATAGGCACAAAGCCGTGGGTGGCTAAATATTAAGCATTAATGAAACAGTTTTTCTCCGCATACGGCAAGTTAATTTCATGCACTTCAGCTGACTTTCCATACCTTAGGAAAGACGTTTAGATTTCCTAAATTTTTCAGTTCACTTCAAGCACAATATTCGATTCACAATCTCTTCAGCTCGAGAGAAGATGGCTTCAGTCAGTCAGCAATTCAGAGGATAACCAAATCATCAGGAAGAAGAAGGTGACTGAGCGGGTTCCACAGAAGTCCCAGCTCTCGCACAGACTTTAGCACAAACAGGTGAATGATCACAGTAGATGCCTCTGCCCACCCCTGCAATTTGCCATCCATTGCCGAAGAAAAACCACGGCAGAAGGGAGACCTCCTGGGGTTGAAAATTCTCTTGCGGAAGAGTGGTGTTTGGCACGTGAACAGTTGACCGCTACCGCTTCGGAATTCCACCCATGGCCGAGTGGATTTCGGGCAGTCCTGACTTCGGGGTTGATGGCGGAATCCACGACGTGAGCCCACACGGCCCAGGGCTTGACTGTGCCCGAGCGGCCACCAGGTTGGCAGTGTAATAATGAGGGAGACACCCTTTCCCCCAATCCCCACCCTAAACGTATCGGAGGAGTTGTGTGGGCCATTGATCATCGGCAACAATGAGTGACAGACAGAAACCGAACCAGCCCCTTCGACCCCATCGATTCGGGACGGAGTCCAAAAAATAAAAGTTGGGGCGGGCGGAACCTGTAAGATTGCAAGAGCGGGGCTTCAGAGGAGCGTCAATCAAATGCCAGAGCCGATGCTTGGGAATGAGGTTTACACGGAAAAATAAGTAAAGGCAACGCTCACGGCATGTTCAGTTCGTGAGTGGAAAGAAAGCCTTTTGTCCGATCAAATAATGTTTCTGGCGTAGTGGGGCGGCGAGGCAAACCTCAATCACTTGAGGGAGAAAGAGAGGACGTATAATTGGCAGTTCAATCTACTTCTCCTCGAAAGGAGGAGAGGATTGGACTGCTTCCTCCCAAGTTTTCCGATTCTCTGATGCGTGTCAGTTTTCCCATCGTATGAAAGAAGGGGGCATTGGTGAAGAGTTTCCGAAGCGTTCGGATGGGTATATCTGACGTCAGGAAATATCGAGAGGGCTATGCAGTATAGGGAAGCCGGAAGAAGACTGAGATAAAATTTTGCAAAACAAAATAAGAGCCGATTGACGTAAAAGTAATGCTGATATCAATACCACCACCTGTCAGCCGTTGCTCACATATTTTTTAATGTAGAAAGAATTGTTGGTAGTCAGGAAGGACAATATGGTTCTTGATAGCTGAGAGGAGTATCTGTATGCGACCACCATATTGTTGGAATAGAGAGTTATCAACGACAAATTAATAACAGAAAAGAAACGGCATCTTCAGTAGTGTTGATTAGTTCACTTTAATGAATCATATCAAATAACAAATGATATCCTAATAATATAATTTTATAAAACCCTGGTGATAAAATAAAATATATTATCCTAATTTATTGTCCACCTTTCTAGTGAGTTATGGACATAGACGACACAGAAGAGTAATGCACCCGATTAAGATCTTATAAAGGTTCTAAGTTAAGTTAATAATTGCGAAATATTAGTCTAACGTAAAATTAATTCTTCCGTATCTAAGGCTAGTGTTAACTTGCCAAAACATTCTCTAAAAGGGCACTTACTTTACAGTTCATGGTAGTTGTTTTGAGGAGGCGACTGACAGCTAAGGTCCTCATTTGCGCCATTTGGGATAGTTGGGAATTAGGTAGAGGTAGCATTTTTCAGGGAGCTTATGAAGAGTTGAGCGAAACCCGGCGTCGGTGTTGGCGGTCGCCTGCTTTCTACGAAAGGCGCCTAGAAGACCATGGCTGAAAGTAACAACCGACGGATGGTGTACTGCAATTGCAGTGCTCCTCACGAGACACTCTCGCAGGTATGCCTACCAATGAGAAATCTGCCACTAACGGGATTCGTTTCCGGGCCCTGAGGATGGGAGGCCGGTACTCTAGCCATCACACCAGACCGATGTCCTCAATTTCATGGTACTTGAGTAAACATCTCCTGCATTAGTGCGCAATATTAATACCTATAACTAATGGTTTCAGGTTTCACTATGTGGAATTTAGTCATGACGGGAAGAATGAATGAACTTGGTCAATTTTACTGTTTAAATTTTATCCGTATGGCCTGGATTTTGATACCTGAAGATGATACTAAGTATCTAAGCGGATACGGTTAAAAATTAAACAGTAAAATTAACAAAGTTCATTCATTCTTCCCGGGCAGCATTAAAACTCAACGTTGTCTATAACACTGACTTCACTAATTTATTTGCGCATACATCCATGTCCTGACGGTGATACATCCAATACATAAGTTAATACTAAGCAAGAAGCAGAAAAGAGGCTGCCACTTTAGTGACGTCTTTAACGTCGTTCCAATAGATATTCAGCTGAAAGTGACTACCTAAACCCCCAGTTCCTTTACTCGATATCCTAAGAATCTTCAGGGTTTTAATTTTATACGAAGCATGATTCGGTTTTGGGTAACAAGTTTCGGGATAGTGTTTTAAATAAAAGACGCTTCAAGGGGAGGAAGCTACGGTCAAGCAAAGTTTTTGTGAGGGTCACAGAGACTGAATCGAAACCTTTCCGTGGGAGATGATTATTGAATCGATCAAGTCCCCATTCGGGTGTCGGGAATTGTTAAAACGTTCTGCCTGGGAATCCGCTCAGTAACCATGGAGTCCGTTAAACTCACTCCGAGATAAATCTAATATAACGTCCGATCGGCACCGAATATTGAAGCGACCTGTAAGGCTTAAGCCCGTTTCACACGACACTTGATCCAGCACAAGACCTAGCATGCTATTCGCTACTTGATACTGAGGAAGGAATCTAGCTTGATTGGAACCGTACTTGGTGGTTTCACACGATCGTTGACCTTGTGCGTGCTATGGAGCGGTTTTCCATACTAAGTTAAAAACAGAGAAGATCGCACAGCGTCTGCAACGTGACGGGATTCGTCAACGGCCTCTGGATCCTACTGGGAGCTAGTAGCAAATAGTACCGCATCGAGTATGTAATCAAGTAGCTCAGCGAGTATGCTAGCAATCATGCTTGCTAGCCAGCATACTGGTTCTATTCACTCGATACTGGAAAGCTATCATACTAGCGACTATCCTCGACCTTGTGCCGGATCAAATGTCGTGTGACACGGGCTTTAGCTAGGAATGGTTGAACAAATACAGATCCAAAATACTTTCAGATTTAGTGGTGCAGTATGGTAGTAGTGTTGAACTTCGAAGCCATCAGTCAAATTTGAATTTGCAGAGAGTTATTCAATGTTAACGTTTCCAGAGTCTTTAGACGATACTGGAACCCAATAAAGCATGCAAAAACTTGGAAATCGTAGGACATATGGTGTAAGAGAGGAGTAAGGCAATAAGTTTTAAGTTAATGGTAGCGAAGCCAAGTGGCTGGAAGAGCAGAAAGAGATCGACAAGGAAGTGGATTCCCATTTCATTTACTTAGACGAAGGGAACTAACAGACCCTATTTCACAAGTGGATGATAAATCTAGTATTACCCCCTTTCTCACGCTCATCTTGAGGTTCTTGGCAACGAGAGCCTGGTTTGTTGGAAATTTCCAGATTAAAAAAGGTTTCCCGGTCAGATCGAAACACGGCCCAATGTGCAGACCTCTATAATGCATTATGTAAAGTTTCAGAAGGATCTGTAGGAGCAACCTCTCGTTTTCCCTCTACGGTTCATCGAGGACGGCACTCATACGGTGGAAGAGAGCTTCAAAGAAGCCACCGTCCCAGAGGATGGATCCCATAATCTATGGCAAACAGCGATAAGCAACCACTGCCCTGCACGACTATCGAGTTCGTTTTATGTTTTTGGGATCGTTTCGTCCCAACAGAGCACAAGATGCAGGCCTCGGCGACGGCAATGTATTACCTATTAATGTACAGGTCATACTATCCCACTAAAAATTTGTTTGCAAATTTAGGCATTGGTTAACGCATTCGTATTTAACTACTATATACACTCATGGCTGCGTGTAGTTCGACCGAAAGTCTGTCTAGTCGAGGCTAACCACATGTTGGTGTTGACGAAGTTTGTTTCAGAATAAGAATCCGTATTATTAGTAGTAGCGTGAAGTTAGAGCAGTGGATTTTAACCAAGGGTGCGAGGAGTTTCTTCAGGGGTTGCGAGATGTTGCGATTAAAAGATATCGTTTACTACATAGTTGCAGTAATCAAAGAGTACAATTATTTACACTGTAATTACGGAGTTTATTTCCTTACAGTCAAATAGCAGCAATATATTTCTCAATCAATCAAACATGATTTGTGTTACATATATGTTATAGGCTCATGGGAATGTGAAAAAAAATAAATGCAATTGAACAGCTTATCAACCAAACGACAGAGCTATTTTTTGCATTTAACATATATTATAATTAAAACGATAACTAAGGAAATAGCATTTATATTTCCAAAGTGCCAAGAGCCAAATTTTTCCTATCCATAATGAATAAAAATTCGATATTTTGCCAGGAGGTGTGAGAACACGACTTTAAAATTCAAGTGGCAGCTGCTGAAAAGGTTAAGAGCCACTGAGAGCGTAAGATCTGCTGGGTCTTGGGGACAGTGGCTTTCTAAACATTTTTTGACCAGTTCAGCTTAAGGGAATTAAATCTCTAATTTCCTCAGTATTCATATCCCTTTTAAAGTGGTTTATTATTTATAACTTATTTTAGAATTATTTTATCTCTTTACTTCTGGTGAGAAACTAATTTTAGTGGGAGCGTGGTCTTCTCGTAGCCGAAATAAGGAAGAAAGATTACCCGCTCATGTTTGCATGGCTAGAAATGAGTGCCAGCTACTTTCATGTGCATGTGAAAGTGTATAGTTATTGCACTTGACTAAGGATTCTTCTCTATTGCTGATGTGAAATTGATATGAAAATGACCGACATGACCAATTTGCGTCACACTAATCGGTCAATGGAATATCTTCGTAACTCCGCAGAGCTGAATGCGATGAACGGTACGGAATTAGCAGCGAGCTACTTCTGCTCAACCCTGGCGTTCGCGTTAGTGGCATCGGGGGTCAAGACCCGCTAAGAACGACTCTTTCGAAGGGCATCTCCTCCCGTCAAAGGTCGCGCGGACGCTGAGATACCAGCTATTGGGACACACAATGGGATTGGCGGCTTATATGTAAGATAAGAAGAAGCTGCAATCGCCAAGTTCAAGGACGGAAAAGCAATAGGATTAAGTTTAGCTTAGAAAATAAAAGTTAGTCTCGAAAACTTTGAAAGGTGCAGGTAAATTAGTACCTTTTCTAGCCCAGTTGCCGATTATTTCTTATCCTGCGGAATATTGCACTTATTTGTTTGAATTTCCGTAATCCATTGCTTAAATATTTCAGACGAAGCTTTCGTAAATATATTTTGGTATTTAATCCGAGGCTTCTAAATCAAGTGACGATGATCACTTCATCTGAGGGTGATCTGATGCACCTAATTATTGTCAATTAAAAAAATACTTTGTGGAGGAATTTTTCACACATTTGTACACCATCATTCAGAGATGGGTCAGCGATAAATGAGCAGGATTCGAGCCGGCGACCTATGAGTTACCTGGCCAGTGCGTTACCAGCTGGCCATGCCGGCTAATATACAATTATCGCGTCGCAATTTATTTGCTGATTGATCAAAAATCACCATTTTTTTCAGAGTTTAGGGTCATACAATTATATCTAGGTATCTGCGAAATAAAATTAACTGAATGAATGTTGAAATTCACAACCGATCACTGGATCAGCGCTTAATGGGAGGAAATGGAATGTTTGCAGAGAAAAATAATGGCATAAAAAGAAATTGATAGGCATGGAAAATATAGTGAGCGCAAGTGATGTAATATCTGATCTGATAAACAATTGCGTCAGTAAATTTACAATCGAAATGGCATATAGAAAAAAAATTGCGAAAATTCAAATAATCAAGAATTGGTCACCGATAAGCTTCACTTCAGTCGTTGGCACCTACCGATCGAACTTTCCAATTTAATGCGTTATATGGCTTTTCAATTTTTAAATGGCAATAAAAATGTTCAAAAAAAAGTTTTCCTTGGAATCGACCGGAAATTATTTAGCGACATTAGTTCCCTCTCATGATTTCTTGTGATATATCCAATCGCTACCCACGCAAAGCGTCATGGAAGATAGCATCGAAGGTGACATTGAACGTGATGCATTGAACTGGGACAAGATAATGCCTAAGGTTAATGTGGGGGATAAGCAAAAAAAATAAATTTTGCACAAATTAACCTATGACAAAGATCAGCTGAGGAAATCATATTACGTCCACCAAAGGCAACATTTCTCCTTCAAACAAGACGAGTATTGAGGAAATTGCGAATTAAAAAAACAATACTCATCCATATGTGCTTAATCACCTCAATTTCGATTAATGTTTATCGGCAGTGAATAACATATGAAATACGTAATCAAGACATGAAAAAACTACAAATATCTGATTAGTCACTCCACTGGTATTTCTTTGCGTATTAAGGTCAGACTATCATGTAAACTCGAAAGCCCGCCATTATCAATTAGACAATCGCATTCTCTTCGACCGCTTACTATCTGAGAAGACACATGCATGAAGAAATGAGAAACTCTAGGGTTCATCATCGGTCATAATAAACTTTTCCTTTTAAAAAGACGTTTCGCAATAGCTTAAACGACCATGACAATTCGGAATCTATTTGTATTTCAAGCGAGAATGAAGCGATGGAGAACTGTTTTCATGATTCAAACTACATATATGTAAAACTTCGTAGGAAGTAACGTGTTGGCTAAAAAACAGTTTCCCCTTCCATTAGCCTTTATCCTAAAACTCACAATATCCTTCCCCGAGCGGGAAATCGAACCGATGATCCTTAGATTGCCAGGCTGGCATTATTGTGACCTGACAACTAGGATTTTGTGATTTTGACTTGAGTTCTAGAAATTCTACGCATTTATGTATGTTGCTAGTAGTATATTTGTTACTAATAGTTCTTATGAATAATTGAGAACCTAGCTTGATTTACATAAAATGTACATTTGAATGAAATCTCTTTAATACTCCTTTTTTTAAGCCACTTTCTCAATAAACAGCGTTTTCATGCAGCAGGAACATTTTTCAAACTCTTACTAATCAATCAGTCATTTCAACCGATTACAAAACCTTTTGTTAATGGTATTTGTGATTTTAAGAATTCTAAGCAAAAACACATGTCCATTATGATAATTCTAATCAGCAATGCCACATGGAAACAAAAGTTTATTTCGAAGCAGTGAGGGGAGAGTGGGGTCGGGAGGGGATGCCAAGAGGAGGCAGATAAGAGAGGCAGTTGATCATCCCCTACTTTAGAGATAACCCCAAGGTGCCGCACCACACAACATTAGCAAACATTCGGTCCGCTGCTTCCAGTGATGATCACCAAATCGAAAGTTCATTTCAATGGGAGCATGATATAAATAGAATTGCTAATTTATATTTGTAGACTTATTGCAACTGAATGAATCTTCAACTTTTTTAAATATAAGAATAAAAAGGTTCATAGAAATAGTTCCCAATTAGGAGTTGACCGTGCATAGAGATGCCTCCGTAGCGTTATGACTTCATGGACAAATCAGAATAAATATTTATGACGACGAAATATACATATTTTAGCTATATCTGGCAATTTTCCCCTCTAGAGAGCAGAATTCCTGCTCGAAACAATGGATTTCCCAATATGTAGCTAACCGAGGGAGGTAATGTTTTCAATGTTTTATTCCTTTCGTACTTGAGGGAAAAAGCTGGCAGGCAGTCGACGCCAGGCACATCACAACATTTGGTAGATGTATCGCTTTTTCTTACATATTTTCAATCAAAATAATTTTGAAAATGTAACCATCAACTAGGTGAAAGAGAAGAACACAAATATTTATTTAAACGCTTTTTTTGCACCAAATTTGAGTCCGGCGAACTTTTGAAGAAAAGAGGGAAGTGTCCATTGCAGCAACTTAAAAATTACTTGAGAGTAAGTTTTGCTATTTAAAGAATATTATTTTCGAATCAGGAAAATTTAAAGCATTATAACGGCAAGTGGCATTATTCATTTTATATATGATGTTGTAAAATAATAAAAATTCACACAAAATGGCTACTATTGGATTTGATCAGTTACGTTTATAAGTTTACTAAAAAATGTTCTTCAGCGCCACATGAAGGTACCTAAATAGTCGTATAATGCTCGCAAGTTTACCGTCTCCTGCACTTGATGATAAAAATGTTCCTATAAAGAAGGGTCGGAACCAAGTCTTATCTCGAGCAAAATCATGCCTGGATATTTAGGAAAACCTTAAAATAAGTCTGACAATTACTTTACAAATGCAGTAGAAATGTAAAGGGAACGAATAATCACTCTCTCATATAGAATGTAACGAGCTATAGAGCTCAGAACAAGCTATACTTGAGTTAAATTTAGCCAATGTCAGGATCAAGGTACTAATATTGCAGTGTTCCGCCCATTCAATAACCAACAGCTCTTCGTAATCGCAGCTTCCTCCTTATTCATGCATATAAAAATGTTCCTAATTCCTAAGAAAATGGTGGACCTAAACGAGAAAATGTTCTTTGTACAGGCAGAATCCCGAGTCAATTAAAAACTACTGTTATTAAAGGAGATGATTATTCCTACAAAATAGTCAAGGGATACAAAACGACTTAATTACTACCCTAGGATCTCTTTACATAGCACCCAACCAAGACGGTATTTGCGTATGATCCCGAGGTGAAGGAAGTCCATCCACTGGTAAACGCCATCATGAAGCTCTGAAATCTCTTCTCAAAAGATAAACTGAATGCATGAACATTTAAGAATTACTAAAAAAAAAAGTAGTGGGCTGCTTAGAAACTTTTATAATTTATTATTTTAAGGATAAGGATACTACGCAGGAAAAGGAAACAAGGAGATCTTGTTTCCATATCCATTTCGAGCATCGGCACGTCTGGAGAAAATTAATCCGGATATTAAGGGACGCTTCATTACAAGGATTATCATGGAGGCGATACCGCAAATAAGCTCACACAATGGTATTTTCATCAAGAGGAGAACATGTAGCTGTAACCTTCATCAAATATGTGAAGAAAAGCTTAGTTAACAAAGTGATATGTAGAGTGACATAGTATGGTTGCGAATACTGGACTTAAATCAATTATTAAGAGAATATATATTGGAAGTTTTTGAGGTGCGGCTTTGAATGGGGATGAAAGACGTGCGATGGACAGAAAAAAATGAAAGAGGAAGTACTTGCTGATGTCGGAAAGGAGAAGAGGCTAAGGAAATTAGGAGGAGGCAGAAATTGAGAAAGGTAAGCAATTTAGGGTGATGAAACAAATAAGTGGTTATTATAGGTTACAAAACTCGATAAGTAGTATTTCTCGTCATGCCCTCTGAAATCCTAAAATGTCGCTCCCGTCATGTCCTCTAAAATGCATTTCTTGAAAATAGAGACAATTTAAAAAGCATGGTGTAGGAAGTATGCCGAGCCGAGGAAGTTAATCATAAGGGTGATAATAATGATAATAATATTTATTAATGTTCTTAGAAAATACATCCATTATAAACAGTTACAAAATACATGTGTATCAAAGGGTAGGTGGTGTTCAAAAAATAACTTAAATTTTTGGGAATGCCTACCCAATGTTTTATTATAAAACTTATGAAGAGTTTTCCTATGATGCTTTCGTTTTCAACTTTAATTATAGTGTCACAATAATCAGCAAAAGAAATTTATTTCCCAAAGAAATAAAATTTTTTGAAGACTATGAATTCAATTGTGTTCACCTCCAAACAATTTAAAATTACGCTCGCAGCTACATGAAGAATGCCTAATGAAGTCATAAAACCATGATATGGTAAATAGTGGCGGAAAAGGTGCGGGAATCACTTCCTTTATCTCGCAAATTGAGCAGAGTTTTCTCAATGTGACTAAACCCATATACCTGTCCATTAAACGAGACCGGTTCTGTGGCCATACCTGAAAACCATAAAGCAACGAGGCTGTTAACTTAAAGCTAGGACTTAAGCAATGTAACAGGGTGCAATAAAGAACATTTTTAAGCCCTAGGTTTCGGCGCTTAATCTATGTTGAATTTAAAATATTTAAGCGATTTTGACGACGGGAGGTCAACAGCCCACGATGTAAAACCTCTAAAATCGTTATCGTGTCAGGAGATAAAGTAAATCCATTAAATGTGACAGGCAGTGATGTGGTATTATGATTGAAGATATTGATTATCTATTGAAGATTTCTATTCCAATTAAATTAAATCCATTGAACATAGAAGTACTTTTCAGGAGGTTTCTCCTAAATCTAAAAATTCAATCATTCCCATAATCTTTCCCACAAAATGCGTCATTACCGTATTCGAAATATTTGCGGCATAGCGTTGAAGAGACTAGGATTAGTTACTCAAGCTGTGGAAAAGTGTTCGAAAGAAAAATTAGAAGAAAGAGTTTTTTCACTCTGGTAAGGCCAATACTAGGCATCGAGCAATTTAATCCAATGGATGAAGATTTAACTCGGGAACTGAATAAGATAGAAAGTAATATGGCGCGTTTTGTGACACATTCCCATGTACGAAAGTGTCAATGGTTATTGGAGGAGCATGTTTGGGAAACCCTTGAGGGTATAAGATTGTTCGAAAGATAGAAGTTATTTTCCAAGAATTCAAATAACACGGATTCTAAACTGGCACTGCAGACATACTTCTACCCCATGGTTACATCAGCAGGACAGACTTAAGCGACAAGAAATCGCTTTCCCCTCAACCAATACATAAAGCAAAGCAAACAAGGTATAATCATTACAAAAGTATAACGCACCAAATTTCACTTTTGTATCCCTTCATCCTACGTTAATACAACTCTATTAACTTTCTACCACGTTTCATCGTCGATTCACAAAGTTTTTCGGAAAAATTTCATCGCCACGACTGGTGATTTACCAGCTGCCACGCGCCCTTGGGGGTTTATAAGTAAGAATATAGATAGCACAAGTAGCACAGATAAAAAAAATCATTCGCCTTGACCGGGACTCGATCCCGGATCCCCTGATTTCCGGCCGGGAGCTTTCTGAGTGGAACTTGTGCTATTGCGCAATCTCAGCGGGTTACGCCGTTAAGGCCGCTTTACACGATACAATTCTTGTACAATCGAATGTATGGAACTGAACGAAATTTTTTGTTTGACTGAATGGAATTAGAACAGGTTCTGTTTTCTGTTCAGTCATTCAGACATTCGCACAAGCGTTCACACAATTTTCCGCTTTACACGGTGCGATTTTCTCATACAAGCGTTTGTACAAGAAATTTTACAAAAAATTGTATCGTGTAAAGCGGCCTTTAAGGTTCTCGCTGCCAGCTCGCGGTCTTTCAATTTAAGAATATTTATTATTAATAGTATTCTACCGGTGAAGGTAAGTTTAAATGGACATTTAATTCTTCCCACCCCCTACATTTCACACGATGTCCCTCTTCAGCCCCTCATACCTCCTGCCACCCATAATTACATCCAAACTACCCGTTCTTCTCCTCCCTCTTTCCCGCTTACCAAACGCTCTTCCCTCAATCACCTCCTTCAAAACACCATCCCCTTTTATTACCTTTTCCATCCGCACCTTCTGCCTTCTCCTAATTTCATCCATCAAAGTTCTTTCCTCTTCTACCGATTCTAGCACTTCATCGTTCGTCTTCCTTTCGACCCACTTTACTTTCTCCATCCTTCTCCACACCCAAATCTCAAAAGCCCTAAGTCTATTTTCATCTTCTTTTCGCAAAGCCCACGTTTCCACCCCATATAGTGCAACGCTCCATATTAAACTTTTTACTAGTCTTTTCTTCACTTCCCTACTCAACGTCCCTGTCATTAGTTCACGCCTACGAGTAAAACCCGCTTAGGCCAATGCGATTCTGCTTCTCACTTCAATGCTGACATACCCTTTTTCTTCCAACACACTACCTAATTAGCTAAATTGCTCTACCTGCTCTAACTTCTGACCTCCTACTTTTATCGTAATACTGGCCCTTTTTGTTCTTGAAAATCGCATTACTTTCGTTTTCTTCTGGTTTATCTTCATCCCGTATCTTTCGCACTGTTCTTGCAACGCATCCAGCATTTTTGCAAGCCTAGGGCTAACTGGCTGACTAGTGCTTGGTCATCCGCAAACCTCACTGATTTTATCAATTTCCCCCCGACCTCTACTCCAGCCTCCAGCTCATCCCAAGCCTCTCTCACTATTTCCTCCGAGTATATGTTGAAAAGTACCGGCGATAACGAACAGCCATGCCTAACTCCCCTCCCTATTGTAGCCCAATCCGATTCTCCATCGGCTACTCTCACTTGCGCCTTCTGCGCCATGTATAAATTCTGAATCAGTCTCCTGTCTCTCCAGTCTACTCCTATCTTCCACAATATTTCCGTTAAATTTTCCCACCTCACTCTGTCGAACGCCTTTTCGAAATCAACAAAGCTGGCGAATACATCCTGATTGTATTCTATATTTCTTTCCACTAGTATCCTCATCACTGGAATTGCATCCAGAGTGGCCCTCCCCTTCCAAAACCCACACTGATCCTCGCCTAGGAATTCGTTTGCACTCTTTTCCATTCTCCTATTGATGATTCTAAGCACTACCTTTGCCGAATGATAAATCAAACTTATCGTTCTATAGTCTTTACATTCTTTTGTCACCCTCTTTTTCGGTATAGGTATCAGCACGGTTTTTACAAAATCCTCCGTCCAAGCCCCCTCCTCGTTTATTCTATGAACAAGTTCATAAAATCTGTCCCTTCCTCCTCTTCCTAGATTTTTCAGAAGCTCAACTGGGATGTGATCTACCCCCACCGCTTTACCTGCCTTCATTTCTCGTAGTGCCTTCTCTATCTCACTATCCAGTATTCCGGGACCCACATCATCCTGATCTACGTCCTTTTCCTCTTCTATGTCCAAGTTCCTAGGCCTATTTTCGCTGTCATACAGTTCCTCAACATATTCCCTCCAACGACGCCGGATCTCCTCTGGTTCCATCGCAATGTCTTTGATGCACGAGACCGTTTTACCTTTCTTGATTCCCGGTAACATTATAACCTTTGAGTAAAGACTGCCTATTTCTCTATCTCTCTGGAGTCTCTCCATCTCCTTGCATTGCCGACTCCACCACTTTTCTCTTGCTCTCTATGTTTCTCTCCTAAGCCTGTTGTTAATCTCCTTATAACGCCTTTTGCCTAGCTCTGTATTTACATATTTCCATTTCCTTCTTTCCTCGATCCTTTCCATCATTTCCGCTGTTACCCATGGTTTCTTGATCCTTCTAGCGTCTACTGTTCCTATTGTTTTCTCAGCTGCTTCTTTTATGCCCGTCTTTATTATTTCCCACCCTTCATCTATTTTTCTTCTTCCCTCATGCATCTATCCACAATCTCCTGATATCCCCTCCTCTTCCCTCCAATCAGTGCTACTACATCCCACTTTTTTATTTTTCTTCCTACTTTCAACCTTTTTTTGTCTCATCTCACATTTCATCACCACCAAGTTATGGTCGGAGTCGGCATCTGCACCTGGGAAACTATGCGAGTTCTTTACGCTGTTCCTGAATCTTTGCCTAATCATGATGTAGTCTAGTTAGTACCTTCCAGTATCCCCCGGCATTTTCCATGTCTACCTACGCCTATGGTGGTGTTTAAACTACGTGTTATTAATCACTAAATTATTCCTCTTACAGAATTCCACTGCTTTCTCGCCCCGGTCATTCCTTACACCCAGGCCATAGTCCCCTACTTCACTTCCGTCCCTCCCTTACCCTAATACAGAGTTCCAATCTCCCATAACTATTAGTTTCTTCCCGCTCTTTACTTTCCCGATTAATTCTTCCAACTGGTCATATACGTCGTCTACTTCTTCTTCTCAATTTCCCCCTGTCGGCATGTATACCTGTACTACGAGTACATTTGCCGGCATCGCTTTGAATTCGATAGCTAGTATTCTATCGCTTACCTGTTCCACGTTCAATTCCCTTTTTCCTAATGTTGCATTCAATACAACTGCTACTCCCCGCTGGCTCTCTTTCCCTCCACTGTATATAAACCTGTGCTTTTCACTCCAGAAGTCCCCTGGTCTCTCCATCTTACTTCGCTTAATCCCAACAAATCGATCTCCCCCCCTCTCCATTTCACGCTTAATATTTTCTAGTTTTCCTGCCCTTAACATGGTCCTAACGTTCCATGTCCCGATCCTTAGCATCGATGCTCTCTTCTCTGCTGCTTTCTTCTTTGCCGCCGCTGCTGCTGCCGTTGTTGCTGTCTTTCTTTTCGGGCAAGATTTCGTGATATGACGACCGCAGTGTCCTTGCTTACCCTGCTGCCGGGCACGACACCCCTCCCACTAATTTGGTCCCGGGCCCCGTAGTTGCCAGGATTCTATTCACTATTGTTCAAGTCCATTGTGTTCTTAGGAGAGTTTAATTGAGGTGATTTCCCGTTGTTGCCTGCCTCAATAGTGTTTTTAACGTCACACCATCATTTAATAGGCCGCCCCACTGGGGTGAGACGCCTTCTCACAGCCGCCTCACTGAGGAACAGATGCTGCGAGTACGGTACGTGGACTACCTTTCGTCAGGCTCCTACCCTTCGACCTATCTGGCATGGGTGACCCTACCAGGAGCAACATTAGTCGCTCCCGCCAGTACCTACAGCTCTAGGGGTCACGGGAACACGCAAGCCCCAATCCCACCACGACAAGGCGTAGTCCATGGGGAAGGGTTTAAGAATATAGATGTTGGTTTATATGTGTTAAACGAATTCAAAGACCGCGAACTGGCCGCGGAAACTTTAGCGGCGTCACCCGCTGAAAATTGCACTATAGCAATATCTTGCTATATGTGTTAAAATGGTAATGAATTAAAAAACAGTCGAATACTTCCAAATGGTAATGAAAGTGAGTCGGGGATCGGGTTGGGGTTCTGGCTAGAGTAGTGGCCTCCTATGCTACTGGTGGATTTTTCATTAGTAATACCGGTCCCTAATTTTATTCATGTGAATCCCATTTGTTTGCTGAATTTCACCATAACTTGAATATAAATTCATGTTCCTTACCGTGATATATTTCCAACCCTTCCCCATTTCATCTGAAATGCTTATTACCCTCACCTTCTTTTTTCTAATGCCTGGCTTTTTACTGTTCCCATTTCGGGCCCATGCTTTTACCATCTTTCCGCCGCTAATTGAAAATAATCAAAGTGACACGAAAGATTTTTCTCATTGTGATTCCTCTAATTATTGAATCATCGTTATCAACGATTCTGTGACAGAATAAATTAATTATTGAAAAAGGAAATGACAAAGGACGCATGAAGCTTACATGAAACCAAAATCCTTCGACTGATCTCTGGAGCATATGCATTTAATCTCATGTCTTCAAATATTATTTCTCGTCCTCCATATTTAAAATTTAACTCCCAAGTAAATGTTGAAAGAGGCAGAATCGGTTTTGGTGGGATTCTTCTCTTGAATGTTGACAAGGCAAACAAAGTCTTGAACAAACCCTTCTTAAGAAGGATAATCCAGTCCTGCGTTTCAAACAGAATCTGTTGGCATTACTTGATAAAATATTTGACGACTTTATCATACCCGTAAAATGGACTGCTCTCCCATTTCCAGTAGAGTTTGGACCGAGTCTACTTCTGACTAGAACAGTAAGTACATTTTAGACGATATCTTAGGTGTGTACTGGATTCATTTTGGGCCCTTGCCAGAATCAAAAACCAGGGATGCGTTACTCTCTTAAGCATTCGTTTGAAATACGTTTGTGACTGGCGAATGGATGGAAATACGTCAATTTAACATTCCCCGAATAACACTAATCTAGCCAACAGATACATTATTTTATAATAGCAAATAAATTTTCGTTAACCTATACTCACTAGATTAATTCATTATTCAGATGTAGGGATCAAATGTAAACCTCAGCATACCATTAGATTAATATGGCTCATGCTTACTAACCACGCCATTATTATATTTCTACGGAACGGATTTAGCAGTCTCAATTTACTGGGCTCAGGGGTGCCCTTTTGAACCGGGTAAGCAGGGCTTCTGTCCCGGGTCCCGCACCTATAAGGGCCCCACATTTTGGAGGGCCTCTACTCACAGGAAAATCAAATAATCATTAGGTACTTTATAGTATCAGTTTTCTGCAGGATAGGTAGAACTAATCATAGTTAGACCTACTAGTTCTCTATTGGTCAAGTCCATCGTGTTCGTGGGAGAATTTAATTAAGGCGGTTTCCCGTTGCTTGCCTCAAAAATGTGTTGAACGTGACAGAATTGCTTGAAAGGCCGCCCCACTAGGTTCAGACGCCTTCATACCACCTCACTGAAGAACAGACGCTGCGAGTACGGTGCGTGGACTACCTTTCGTCCCTACCTTCTACCTATCTGGCATGGGTGGCCCTGCCAGGGTCAACATTCATTTCTCCCGCCAGGGCAGTACTAGGGGCACGGGAAAAACCAAAGCCCACACACCACTACATAGCGTTGTCCATGAGAAGGGGGAATAATAAACATTTCGATAATATTTATTTTGCCTATTCCTTCATTATCACAAATAAATTGTGAAATAATATTTTATAATAACCATTGATTTTTCGATTCTCGGCTGGAATTATAATATTTTTCTGAGCCGACAAGTCATTGTTACCCGGGGTCCCGCAAATCAGTCACATCTTGCCACTTTTTATTTCTTCAATCCCTCTTAATATCGCCTATGCACTTATCTTACAGTCTGAAATGTGTGGTCTTTACTTTTATTTTTCCCTCAATAATCTTTATGTTGTGCCCATTGAGTCGAGGTGTATGGCGCATTCATGAGGTACTCTATATACACCTTTCTTCCTCGGCTCTTCTATATTTTTCTTCATTTTTCATTTTAACCACCCATTGGATATTCAGTATCCTACGCAAATACCAGCTTTCAAATGCTTCTATCCTTTCAAATTTCCATTTAGCTTGAGTTATATATCGAAAAATTATTGGGATGTAAATTAAACCACGATGGACATATAGTTCCTCACGCTTTTCGGAAGTTTTTTCCTCTCCGGACGTGTCTTAGCTATTCTTTGACTGCCGAAATGGATACCATGGCCAAAATTATTACAATATATTCAGTGAATCATTTACAATAATAATCGAGCATATGTAGTTCATACCGAGTTACAAACAAAGAAGTCTTAAGATGAGTCGGAGAAAAGAGTTGACTGCTGAAATGTCTAGAAAAGAAACGCAGCCCTCCAACTCGGAGAACCGAGTTGGAGGGCTGCGTTTTGGTTCTCCGAGTTGGAGGGCTACGTCAAACCAATTTAGGATTGATGATGATGATGTAATTTATGCGATGATCCTTTTCTAACTTTCAAATATTGATCATGCATTTTACTAGATTGTCAGGTCACTAGTTTCAATGTAATGAGACTAGCCACGATTTAATTTTGGACCTTATGCACGTTTTGGCGATAAAATACGCATATAGTTATGCAATTAAAATCCATTTGGTGGTATGGAGTGAGTCATTTGCGGCAATCAGAATTTCTTTATCTGAACAAAAGTTTATCAAGAACTCGGAGGATTTTGATCTCCAGGTAAATGGACTGAGCACGTCGAAAATTTCGGAGATAAGTGCATACAAGTGGGCAGTGAAAGACTGTGGGACGATCCCCAGAGCCAAAGGTCTTCTTGAGGTCGGTCTCACGTTGTCGTGTGCTTGAAGACGTAGATTAGATCGAAAACAAACTGGCTGCAAATCCAAATGAGATAATGTCGATACTAAATCTGATGTTGAATATTCTTTGGCTCCTAAAGTCCAGACAGCATTGAGTTCGGTGTCTAAAACAAGTCGGCGTCAAAATGATGTGCCGCTAGAGTTTGAAAATCTATATCTGGATAGGCGTTCGCGCTAATACAATATAATATACATGATTTTAACGAAAATGTTATTGATATTTTTGCTATTATTTTTAGTCAATGACAAATTTTAAAATGTAGACACGCCAATGAAATAATTAACTCCGCGCACCCGAAAATTAGGACTCATTCCTACTTGCAACCCATTCTAGAGAAAACTACTATATCTACAGCATTCACCTTATGACAAAAGTTGCAGGAATGAATATAGATACATATAAGTGCGAGTAATAGTCATTATATTTTTACGGCCAGGACGGCATGCAAAGAATTATCGTCAAAACTAGATGATACATACATACAATTCAAATGGAAAAAATCTTTTCAAGGCACGACATCTATACCTGAGGGGGGATTCGAACCCGCAAGTTTTTAGACCAGCACCTTATCGACCAAGGAGGCTGGCTGAAATCGCGGTCGCATCGCGGCCGGATATAATTTCGAATCGCGAAGCTATTTCTCAACTACGACTAAAGCGAATTCATCTGATATCATTCGCAAACGCCAGTCTGGATCAAACATTTAATCAGACTTAAGGAGCCCCTCCATGTATTTATGTCACTGTTAAATCAATGCATAGGATATGATGCGATTAATTTGTCTGCACGACTTCATTTACAAAGAACCAACTATCAGCATGCGCATGTAAGCATAGTATTAACTTGATTTCACCAGAAAATAATGCTACATATTTGGGATAACTCTGTAACGTAATATGAGACTACAGTTTATTTTAGCTTTAAGAGCGTGCAAAATGTCCAGGCCGTCACTCAAACTACAACAGACATATACAAGTGCATTTTAGTTTTTGATAGACATGGCCACAATGATGAAATCCGGGGATATTTTCAACAAAAAAGCAATGCATTGTAAATTGAGTCGGATCCGGGAGGTAGGCCACCAGCGTGAGAAATTAGTACCAGATTCGGAAATATATAAGTACCCATCTGTTTTTCCACAGCAGCCATATCTGGAGATGTCTGTTGTCAAAAGAGACTATTTGCATCACGCTGACTGTTTCTAAATCAAGGGGCACGCCTTGAGGGATAGATTGAGTCCATAGTGATGTTATTAGATCATTAGAATTCTCAAGATCTATTAAGCATTTTCAGCGGGTGACTCTGCTATGGTATTCGTGGCTAGCTCACAAACCTTGAATTAGAATTCTCACTGCTCCCTAGGTAATATTTATATTTTTAAATTATATACATATAGTAAGATAGATGAAGATATAGTTTGAAGTAGTATGCGTATTATGCTAGGTTTGATCAGATTAACAAGATTAGGGAGATAGATAGTCGTACCGATAGATTTAAAATATCATTTTTCCAGCGTACCATAAGAGAGAACAATAGGCAGCGTAGCAAAGGGATAGGTAGATGAAATATAGTCAGAGTAGTCTGTAGTGCATGAAGCATGTAACAACAACCAATGATCCCTTTCTTATTATGTAGATACTAACCATATAGCTGCATGTGACACTATTATTTAGCATGACTCCATTAAATATCCTAGTTGCATGTCAATAGTTCATGTTTGGTGATCTTCACCCCCTGCCACACACCATCGTGGTGGCTCGCAGGGTATTACTTAGATGTAGATGTAATAAGTTAAGCTGCGGAAGATTGTAACCCAAAGGTTTAACAGGCAGTTTTCAAGGTAAACGGAGATATACTAATGATTATGAGTCAACGATTGGTAATAAATCCTAATAGACCTATTCGAGGAAGCATCTAAAATTCCGAATCAACCACCAGAATAAAGAGGTAAATTGGGCCTGAAATTGTAGTCCATAAAATGAGTCTGAATCACTAATTTTTGGCTCAATCCCTTCCATGCGCACAGTTTGAGGGACTTTTAAGCACGGGTGTTTCGAGAGCTCGGTCATCAGTTGAATAAAAATGCAATTATAAAAGCAAATGATACATGCTAACATTAAGCTGGTGAATAAAACGTGCGAAAGAGTTCAAATGAAAAATAATCAAGTTCAGTTAGCTCCTTTGGCAAAGGAAATATCAATAGATTTATTACAAACTTTTACAAACCACAATAATATTGCAAACTCACGACCTGGGTTTCGGCGCTAAGCACCATCATCAGGTGAAGTCCCAGGGCGAGACCCCTGTATATATACCACCAACTGGACTGGAGGGGGGGGCTGTTGATGAGAAGAGGGTGGGTGGTAATTAGGAGGTAGACTCGGAGTGTATTGTGGAGAAGGGTGGAGAGATAAGCGGTGGTTTGCAGGGCTAGTGGTAGACCTTGGGTAGAATGGGGGAGGGAGCATAGGCAGCGACTGTGTCGAGGATAGGCGAGGAGGCCGGGTACAAATATTCATTTATAACCGAAACCTTCGGGTCATTCACTGCTTTTAAAATCTCAAGTTGCTCGAGAGAATTCAACTCCCGTCTGTTATTCGAAATATGTAAAATGTCAACAGTAAAATCACTCCGATATAACCACAAAGTTACGACTAAAAGTGTCTCATTTAAAGGAAATATCCGTTAACAATCAATTTTCAGTATTTAAAAGAGTCTATCCAATCCGTATTTTCTCTCTTCGGAAGTATAACTTACACTTCACGATAGTCTGGCATCCGGTATCTTCGTCATGGAAGCTTTGACTGCCAAGCATTTCATTGTTTTCGAATATTCCATCAACTCCCGAAATATTTTATCGACAAAAAACTGAATAAAACTGCAGTGTCTTTTTAAAATCAAACACCTTTGTCCTATTTTGGACGAAGGATAAATTGACAGAGTTATATCCAGCTATCCTTCTATTATTTTAAATTTCTTAGATTCTTTTAAGGTAAAATGATGAATACAACTCCGTGAACACAATTAACTCCAATCTAATGCCCAGCCTTCCTTCAAATGTCATTCCAAATAAAAGTCCCATGACTGGGGTTGTATCCAGGGCAAGACTTTTCCCTTCAATAATGAATATAAATTATAACTTGGAATTCCGTTAAGTGAATATAAAACAGGATAAACGTAATGTTCAATCAAATCGTAGTCGTAATTTATGGTGTCAACTTCAATACACTCCTCAAAAAATAGCATTCATTACACTTTTATCCGTGTTCTACAAATTAGTCAGCAGGTCTTTTAGCTCACCTCTTGTGGCTAGGGAATCTCATAACGATAATCTTCAGAGTTTGACTGAATTTCAAATGAATCACTTGAAGAATAATCTCTATCAGTTAAAATTTTTATCGGGCCGGTGACGCACTTTACTCAACGTTTTATCTTCCTCGGATACGCGAAAATATTCCTTATTAATTTAGCGATAATGAAGGGAAATCCAATTGAACTCCATGCTTGACGACGCGTGCGTAGTGTAATAAAATAATCAGTTTTTCAAGACGCAGCCACTCACGCATTATACATCAATTGAAACCCATTACTTATTGCTGTTTAATGAATGGTTGGTGAAAACGTTATTTGGCACCTGGAAGCTCATTGCTCCCAAGTTTTCTTAAGCACCGGCCAGTAAACCCAAAATTCGGGCGTTCGTATCCCGTCTCTAGCGTGGGTGAGGGAGCTGCTCAATGATAAGTCACTCAATCTAGGCGGATCAATAATATCATAGTCGTTGATTCATATGAAGTCAAGATCAACCGCAATACGGATTCATCATTCATTGCAAGAGATACCTAGATAAATGTGAAAAATGGAATTGGATTCCTTAAAATAGTTTACAACCAGATCAGTAGCGAGTGACAAGTGATGGGTCCATACTATGACCTTCCCGGTTATATTTAAAAGAGTAATCAATACCAGTGATTTCTGTGACTCATGGTTGCCAAGATGCTTGACGACGCGTACGTAGTGTAATAAAATCATCAGTTTTTCAAGACGCAGCCACTCACGCATTATACATCGCTTGAAACCCATTACTTATTGCTGTTTAATGAATGGGTTTAGAATGAGTTAATAACATACTGAATCCTTTTTGTGCTGTTTTTTATGGCACCGCTTGCATTTTCAGAGATTCAAGTGTAAGAGTTATACTGATTTCATCGATTTGACGAAAATCTCAAAAAACTATTGCCGGTAATTGAAATGTTGGACTTCGCGCTCATCGGTTAACATGTAAGAAATAAAAGCAAATCATCAATATGAAAATTTTTTATTCCTATCATTAAAGAGAATAAATTTCTCTTTTCGAGGGTGGAAATGCCTATAGTGGAAATTAATAATTCAATACTACTTGGAATGTTGCATAATTTAATCATTATTTTCCGACGAGGATATAACCTTGCCACTTTCGACGACATGGCTACAGTCATACTCATTACCTGGAGGAAACCTTCATTGACTCGCTTCCTGAAGTCTGGACATAGTATAAACGTATGTTCCAAATTAACAAAGTATATATACATTTTCAGCAATGGTATTGACACATTCTTCCCCAGAAGATGTATTGAAAGCTAGTTTTCAAGACAGAACTTATTCCGTTATGCTTATGTGGTATTCTGTGGTATTTCTTTGTTTATATTCCTAAAAATTTAACCCTTCGAAAAAGTATGAGAAATACTTATTCCAATGATAAACAATATATGCAATTTTCTATTTGCACATTCAAAATCTTCCTATATCCTCCCATTACTATTTTTACACCGCACAAGCTATCATAACGACGTTAGAGGTCACCAAGATCCCTTCGTATATTTCAAATCAAATGTACCATCAGATTGAATGCATCAAAATCAATTAAGAAATTAACTATGAGCAGTAAATATGTGCAATATTAGTTAATGCACAATGGAAGTTCTTCCCTACATGTGTATCTTGCTCCTCTTAAGAAATGCTTGCAACCTTTGATTTTTGCTTCGCTTTGGGAATACGACGGGACTTTTGTTGATAAGTGGAATATGAACGATGTTTGTGTTAGATAACTGTTACCGGGGAAATATATTTTGAATCAAATGCTTCCATGCATCCTTACTTAAAGAAGTGTTGATGCAGTGATCTCACTGGTTTCCAGGCGCCAAAGTGATTATCACAGCAAATAAGAGAAAATTAATTAATTCATGGATTATGAGAAGTTGCTATGTACGTGATGTTGCCGGAATTTTTTTTAACCCTAAACAAATCTCCCAGTCAGGGATGAGACTTCACGTAACCTTAACTTGTTAACTTTGAAATTCTGGCATTATTTTCGACAACCGTAAAACTCGAGGGAGGGGCTTAAACGATAAATTTCAATGTTAGACAAGCCTACTGCCAAGAAACCGAGACTCTCACGTTTGGTAGCGCGAAAAAGACGAGGCCGTTTTCGTGCGACATTAGAGGTGAATCTCGAAAGAACAGCATATGTAAATAGATACGTAAAACGCAGTGGCGTGCATTGGGGGTAAGTTAGGTAAGTTGGGCTTGCCCAGGCAGCGATGAAGAAATATACATATCGTCTTCACTCAAAAATACATATGGTCTTCTTCGTTATTTTTCGTGAAGAGAGATTATTCTGGCGTTATACACCTTATTCAATACACGGCAGTGCGTCGCGCCATCCAGTTTGCCGCAAGTTTTCGCCGTGTGCACAGTCGTCCACAACAATCTCAGCGGACTGAGATCCCCTGAGGACACTCTTATCTCTCGCACTCAATGCTAATGCCTGCGGCTCGGCCGGGAGGTAGAGGAGGACAGCGACGCGAGCGCCGCCAGCACCGTGTGCCATTACCATGAGAAAAACGGAGCGGTAGGCTACGACACTAAGCGCTTACGAATTTTCATGCAAATTATTTCTGTCGTCAAAATCCATTTTTCTCGACTAATACAAAGCCTATAGCGTTGAGTAAGGTATCGATGGATAGGATTTTTTACTGACTGGCATAGCATACTAAGATTAAGTTAGAACACATTGTTTATTATTTAAGTTTGAAAAATCTTTTCGGTAAAAGCGCAAAGAAAAAGGAAGGCCCCATGGAGATACGTTGTAAATAGACAATGAGGGAAAGAAGAGTACCAACTTCACTTAGAAGATAATCTCCACTAATCTTCTTTCAGTAATAAATCCCAGCCATCCACAACACTAAGATACTTCCACAATAAAACCTCGGAAGTGTAGCAACGATTAATTTCGTTCACTGATGTGAGTGCCGATGGGTGTGCCAATGCGTTATTTGCCCAGGCAAAGCATATAATTAATTCTTATAGACTGAAAGAAAAACTCGTTACTCCGACATACGATAGGGCAGCAGTCATGTCTGGGGGATTGAACGGCCTGAACAGGGGCGGATCCAGGGGGAAGGGAGCGCTGTGGTCGGTCGACCCCCAAAAAATAATTTCAATAATACATATCGATAGACTATTCACTAATACATATCGATAGGTCTTTTCATGGGAGCTTTCATTGTAAGGAGGACAAGACTGGTGAATGCTTTATTGCCTATTTCTATTCTCGTATTTGTTTGCAAATCAGTGGGTGACCTCTCTGAAGTAACAATCGAATACATTACGTGAAATGTACAACGGCATTTCCCGCAAAGTATTCGATTTTATAACACCGCTAATTATTCATCTTATAGATTAAAGTTATATGCTTTTCTGCATCCTGTATTTAACCTTACCTAGTAAAAGAGTATATTTCTTGACATACCTTTCCAATATAAATTTGTGAACATTCAACGTTCTCTAAGCTTACTATCATGTGTCACGATATTGATTACGATGGATTTGACCGATTCATTTATTTGTTTGATTTTCATTCCATTTAACTAGCTTTCCGGACTTTTCTTCATCCGAATAAAATATCTTCCACACAAGATGTGACAGAATTAGGAGACTTTTAATCGTTGCTCCCACCGTATTTCATCTTAAAGTTCGATGCAAAGTACAACTATTCGTAATGTTATACTTCTGATCCTCCTTTCAATGGGTGACAAGTGAAGGAGTGAAGTGCCCATAACTGTTACTGCACTGGCTTCCTGCACACATGTATTCACACTTAATTTTCACGACTTTCGGGAAATGATTTCAAAACGAAGCAGCTGTACATCTAAACATTTATTAGTATTCCTTCTAAATTCAATTATTTCATTCACTTCACGATCCGTACCACATAAAACATGCGTTTCAACATACTACGCATCTTCTCAAAGAAAACCAGTATGACAGCACACGACACGAGAATAGATAGAATTGAGATCGCTTTTGCTCAACCAACAACACAACTTTAATTTTATTTGTTCTGCATAACCAAAGGTATTTTTAATCCACTCTCGTCTCAGTAATGTAACTACATTTTCCCGAGAGGAAGTTCTTTTAAATTGTTTCAACACTCGTCACTGCACTAAGATTAATCAACAATTCCGACGTTTTCACGTTCACATATGGTCTATAGTTGAATTATGTCCTCGCTAGCTCATTCCAAAATGTCGAACACGGTAATAATAAAACATTTCTGAAGGAAGGAAAAGAATTGTCGTTACTACTCAAGACAGGAATCCAATGAAAACCATTGGGAGGGTTATTAAAAACAATGACAAATTGATGACTTTTCTTCAACAAAATCTATTTTCAATTACGTAAATAATTACTCGCCGTACCTGAATCGCCTGAATGCTCGAACATGATCATCGGTGATAGGATAATCATCCCATTATCAAATTAAGCTGCCGTGAACACCAACAGTTTAAAATTCAATTTAGCGAGGAACTTACTCTGGCTAACTCCCACATTCGTTGTTCTTGCGATGTTGGTATACCCTTTCCAAACGCCGCGAAATATGAGATGAACGTTGAGCTAAATGAACACCATCGGCACAATTATGAACATACAACACAGTTTCTCTGTGCTATCATTTACTCTCATTAACATTAATTTAGGTCTAATCAATAGAAAACTATACAAAAACCATGGACATACCGAAGAAATTAAGCGCGACATGATGGCAATATTGGTATGATCAGTTATCATAGCATGACTGAACACGATCGTGGACTGGTAAATTCAACTCAAAACTGCAAAGTTGTAGACAGAGTTATGGAAACGTATAAATAAACATGTCTATCAATAAATAATGAGCTATTTCCATCAAAATATTTTAGACATTTTCTATGAACATATGCTAGAAATATGTTGATCATATAACATCAAAATATTTTGAGCATGTTTTTCTAACATATGCTATAAATATGCGGACTGCATGCTATAAAATGAGTGGCTCCTAAAATGACATGAAAACATTTTCAGCGTATGCTCACAATATGATTCGAAAATGTTTCCTTGAGCGTAATGGAAATGCCGTGAGCATGTGCTCAGCATCTTATGTGCTACTAGGGAATATAGTGGGCCAACATTTGTTCACACGCACCGGCTGGGAAGCCTAAGGCCACGGGTTGAAATCCCGCCTGCGATTTTCCTAAGACTAAGCTCAGAATACATCACATTATATAGCCTCAACCATTGGAGTAATTAAAATTAATTCCATGTCATGATTACGGAGAGATAAAATAATAATCGAAACTGAGTGAGGCAAAAACAACAAAGATCACTATAATGATTAGACGAATTAAAAAATTTCGTTTGGTTAAATACTCGCACCCGATAAGATTTGAGCTCCAGAACTTAGTAATGGGGACATTCGCTTGTATGCCTAAATGACTCTTGCGTGTGTAAAAAGAAACTGAAACTCTAACTTGCCCGTTTAGCATCAAAGAAACGTATGTGTGCGCGTGTGTGTGAGTGTGAATAATAATTGTGAGTGAACTATGAATTACTTCAATAGCACAATTCACCTCGAAGATAGTTCTGGTTGGTGAGTGTGGAGCTCACCAAGTACTGAGGCCAATGGCGGGTGGAATTCACAAATTCACGATATGGGGAGGCCAATACCTTTCTTTCCCTGTGCCGACACTTGTATTCAAGAAACATCAGGTACTTCAAATTTAAACAAGACGTTTCTAACTTTTGCTTAGCATGGCGTGTCTAAAGAGGCCTCTTCCGGATTCAAACCCGGGATACCCCGTCATTGGTCCTTCGCTCAACCCCCAGGACTACCCCGTCATCATGAATAGCTACTATAAAACGGCAGAAAACACGTAAAGTAAAATAAAATAAAAGTAGAGCATTTGATTGCGTAAAGGTAGCATGTTATCTGGTATAACAACAACAAAATGTTACGTTATCTCTCTACTGCAAGTTGAAAACTCATGCGACCTATTGTTACTGGAAACTTTTATGGAATGTTGTTATCCTTAAGTAGACAACATCAAAAACTTAGCATGCATGTTTATGAAAATGTTTACTTGCACCCAGTAGGAAGTAAGAAGTTGGTTATTGGATGTACATACCTAGAGGAGAGAGAGTGTATAGTGAACTTTCATGTTTGCAGATAAGACAGTTTAATGACTTCCACAGATGGGGTGTAGAATTCATGGGGAAACGGTGAGCCTAAAAACTACTTAAATTATATGGCAATCCATATAGTGACTGAGGTTTCCAAGAAAACTGCTTTCGCACATACGAGCAGCAAAGTTAGGCGCTAAGAACTACATCCCACTCGCTACTGATTTCTTACTTTTTTTCTTACTCATCTGATGTGCATTGAAAAGGTAGGTAATGGGAATCTCCTCTCACTGCCAAGTAGTTCCTTACCTCACTTTTCACGCAAAAACATTCCGCGTTATCTCTTTCTACCTCCAGCCATGACATTTTGAAGCTTATCAGAGCGCCCACGCCCGGAAAACGCTTGTCCGAAGAAAACTTCGCGAAGTATCGGCCGGAATGAGATATTAAAACATCTGATCCTGAGCCTCTGGCTCCAGCATAATCGATTCTACTGACCCATGAAGCCCCACGAGAGAGTAGCTGCTATATCCCTCCCGAGGGGTCGTGTCTCGCATCTGAGGAAGAGCGTGAGGCAAGAAGACGAGGACGAGCCGCAAAGCGAGGACAGGGAGCCAGGCTTTTCGTAGGGGGGGGGGGGGCAGCAGCGAGGGGTTGGGGGGGAAGAGATGGGGCCCTATAGTCACGCATTCTGTGGGCCCGTGGGAAGGGAGGCCTGAGGACGCATAAGGTCCCTAGCACGGCCTGGCACGTGAATGCGGAGGTGGTGTGAGGGAGGATAGCCACCCACGCAACGCAAAGAAGCGACCGCCACATATTTACGTGGGAGGGGTGATTGGGGTCGAATAGAATGGGCGGAGTGAAAGCATTCATTCCCATGGGCTGTTGCTCTCCACGGACGATCCTAGTTGACACATTCCGCCCACCTAAGGATGGGGGGCTAGGGATCTCGTAGAGCGGGAAATGGGTCAATAAAAGGAGAATCCTACGGGTCCAACCCCTCATTACGTTACTTTTCCACGAGGCAAATGAATAGTAAATTGCCCTTCCCCCCTTGCTTTCCATACAGCTGGGACACGAACGTAAAATGAACCTCTGAAAGGAAAGCGGGAAATGAGACCGATTTCCACGCTTCTTCCAACGAACTTCTAACGCGCTCGGAAATCAAAGGCGAATGTCGATCTGCCGACTCGAGAAAGGCGAATGTCGATCTGCCGACTCGAGCGTGAAATACCGTTGGTTAACTTTTGTTTTACCCTCTATATTTTTATTTGCCCCGTGCATTTTCTTACAGGAAAATGAGTAAATGAGTGTTTTTATTGATTGAGAGAATTTCAAAAAGAGAGTGAGAAAAATCAGAGAATTTCAGTTTCATTTGCAGCCAGTAAAACGCATACGGTCTAAAGAGCTGTGGAATTCTGGCGAGAACGTAAAAAAAAGTAAAGTTTAACCAAGTGAATTCGTGCGCCAACTATCAATGATCAGGATTTAGTTTGAAACATCCGGGCATCATTGATTGCGTGAAGTAACTTGTGTGGTCAAAATTATTTCGAATGGAACACAATTAATGATGTTTAGTGGTTTCTTCAACGGTTGGTATAATGAGTGAGAAAAGAAAAATTATTCATCGGGCGACTTGTATTAAGCTCGCCAATAAAAGGTGATAAAACAGTCTGGCAGCAAACAGTCGTTGAAATCTGGCGATGATAGCAATGAGAAAGTGACTAGCTATGTGCATGGACGTATGAGGTTTTGATGGTAATGTAATATTTTCATCTCTTCAACTACCCAGCTGATTGTTTTTGTAAGAATTTTCTACGCATTCAAAACAGAAAAAAATATTCTGTTGCGACTAAGAAAATTCCTCGCGCATATATTCTATTCATCATTGTATCATGTGTAGACTTATTTCATTTTGTGCGTGAAACACGCGTTGGAACAAGAAAAAAATCCGAAAACTGAGCGTTTAGCCCTCACATATATCTCATTACGACTAAGAATACGCGCACAGCACAAAACATCTGGGTATTGCTTAGCAATCATTTCTTTGTAATAGTTTCCTAATTCAATCAGATTTGAGCTCTTAGAATTTTAAGTTCTAAACTTTTTATTGACTCAAAACAAATTTTACGAAAGGGAACTGACACACAAAAATAGTTTTGAAATTTCACAAATCATTTATATGAGAATACTGTTGTATTTGTGGATGTGTGGAGTTAAGGAATGGCTACCACACTGACCACTAGGTGGGCCTGTGGAAAAGGAATCACCTATATTACAGAAGAAAAAATAAATTCACCCTCGACCGAGCGCGATGAGACGCAAGATCGCTAATCTTACCGACTATCACAGGCTGCTATTTGGCGATATATTTAAATCTCATATTTAATTTAGGACAGTTCCAAAAAATTATTGGTGCGCAAAATCTAATGGTTGGAAAAGAATGCCAAAAAAAGGCTTTATGGATATCATTCGTATTTAAATTGTTGGTTTTTTACATTAACAGGTCAGGGAAAATGTTCACGACTCTGTGACTTATTAAGGCTTCTCTCTCAACTATCATATGGATTGACGTAAAATTAATGACGTAAAATGAAAAAGATGTTTTAACGACATCGTCATATTTCCCCTTGGTTATTTGTCGGAATAAGGGACTTTAAACATCCGTAAATGTCCACTACTTTCCCTTTGCATTTAGAACGTATGGGAGAGGAAATATCGTTGTCAAATTCTTTGACTTCGAGTCTACTTCGATTAAAATGTTTACCTTTTCATGAACGTTGATGTATTCACGGTCATAGTTTCTACCAAAGAAGCACAAAAAAATGTTAGTCGTTTGCGGAATAATTATTCCAAATAATTTTGAAGTCCCCATAATTTTCAGTCTCTGAGAACAAACAGACATCGCCTCACGTGCAATATAATGATTTTGTGCTCAAGTATGTTTTCATAGAAATAACAAGAAGTTATTGTTTTTCAGATGACATACAAATTCTGAAAAATCCTACCTTGACGACGGGGGACAAAGGAAGGAACAGAGGGACGAGAAAGTTTGGACAAATTCAACAGTAATGAAGGTAAATTAAAAAACTTTGCTTCCTACAAGTTCACTTTTTATTGTCGACTAGTTTCGATACACTGTACCAACTAGTCGACACCAAAAACTAGTCGACAATAAAAAGTGAACTTGTAGGAAGCAAAGTCTTTTAATTTACCTTCATTAGAATGGATTTCTACAATGTAAAGGCCTCAACCATTCAGTGTATCAAATTCAACAGTCTTATTTAAAAATAAATTATGACTTTCGAGCTAGAGACGCTACTCATTTTCATTATTTTACAAAAAACTTCAGATAAAGCCAGTATTTTTTGTGAAGATAAATATAGAAATTTGATTTAATTTTCATAGGTCTAGTATTTTACATTTATTATCCCTCTACTGAACCTGTGGAGAAAAGGAATGGCTGCCACACTGGCCACTAGGTGGGCCTGTGGAAAAGGAATCATCTACATTACAGAAGAAAAAATAAATTCACCCTCGACCGAGCGCGATGAGACGCAAGATCGCTAATATTACCGAGTATCACAGGTTGCTATTTGGCGATGCACAGTTTGTTTCGAGTGTCTCTTTCTGGTTAATCGATTTTTTTATTTCCAATGTCGTCATGAGTGGAAGGATTAAGGCTAACTAATTATCTCTTTAGAGCAGCTAAGCAACTACTTGAGGGGAATAGTATTATTACCAAACTACATGAAAAAATATTATGAAATAAATAAAGATTTCGAGTGATACAAGTAACATTTATCGCACTACTAAAAAAAACCCTGAATCTTAACGTTATTAGTCACTGCAGGGTTTCCATAAGTTGTTCTTTACGGTCAATACCATTGTTCTACTGCCCAAAACCTTTAAATCAAGTGTTATTCACAGTAAATTTATCCAAACTTCGAAGGGACGATTAATTTTCGCCAGCCAATGCAAAATATCACATGAATGTTTTGCACTACATGGAAAATTATTACACAATGAACATGGACTGATGGATATATTAATGCACGAAAAACTATGAATACGAACCGCACCACCAAAAGGGAAACTGGGATAAATTTTGAAAAGAATAAGTCTCTACTTCAAGTTGTAAAATATTTAAACCCACGATCTTTAGGATCATTTGGAAATCATCATAATTTCATTTCCAATTACTAAATTGTTACCCATTTTAGAAGTCGAACAAGTAGTTACATCACCATTGCCTCTCCTCATTTTGATTATCAATAGCATTTCACACCAATAAATTTTTATACTCTGGATTGCATACCTGGAGAGAGTAGGTCTGCTTTTGGCATCACCATAACTCGTTTCCTTAGTCCAAGAGCAGAGGCGACATAGCATAGAGGTGAAAAGGAAGCTCGTGTTTTATGCAACAGCCTAGTTCACGAATCTGACATAGCCATTTGGTATTTCCAGTTTTTGATTATTCATTCTAGCATAGCTGACGTACTAGGACTAGCATTTACTCTGTAGAGATAGTCTCGCATTCCTGTCAGTCGAGTGTCAATCAGTGATTTTAGTCTTTAAATTTAAGAATTATTTTCGACCGTATTAAAATGATTTGAAGAACTTTGTGCTTTGGATCTGGC
Source organism: Platycnemis pennipes (assembly GCA_933228895.1). Lineage (NCBI taxonomy): Eukaryota > Metazoa > Arthropoda > Insecta > Odonata > Platycnemididae > Platycnemis > Platycnemis pennipes. The sequence continues at coordinate 84,846,656 of OW121846.1, forward strand.
CGTTTTATGGCATGGAAGTATGTAGTATCAGTGTGCTATGGAAGCAAAGAATGAATTATTTAGCCTTTGTCGATAAAACCTAACATATCTTCCTTTATTCACGTTAAAACTAAAATAATACTCATTCATGACAGTACCTCAATAACCTCCGGCTGGTAAATTTCTTCTTTTAGACTGAAACACAGGAAAACAATTTCACCACTGAACATTTCTGAAAACACAACTTTACACTGCGTGACAACGATATGTCAGACGTAGTTACATAAATGACTTCAAGTTGAAGCTAAGAGTAAAAAAGTAATTTTAATTTCAAAATGAATATGCCGCAGCCAGTTCAAATTTCGCGACAAGCATTTAAAAATATAAACTTACTAATTCCTGTGATATAAGAAGGAAATACATCTATTTTCTACATCTAAATAAAGAACGAAATTTTCTATATCCTAGACCCTACTGTGAGGGTGAATGAATGGCACAGGTTAGGTCATCCGTTCAAATCACCCTGATAAGATAATGGTTAGTAATGTTCTTATTTTAGGAGAAATTTTTTTAAGTCCACATAAATATGCTAAAAATAAATCTCACAAAATAGGGTTCTTTAAAGGGCTTCCAGAGGCATTGTTCTTCTTATTGAAGCTACTCGTATTCACAATTTAAAATGCACCTAAATTTCATTAACATTCTAAAATTAGCCTGATCATATAAATCAAATATAAAAAAATAAATTAATATATAACATAGATGATGATCGTGGTCTTAACATTTCGTGGTGAATTTTTATAGTCTAGGCAATGCAACTTCGCCACAAAAACGGCATAAAACGGCAAAAATAAAACTGCAGCACAGGCGTCGATTCTGAAATATCAGATAGATATGAAATAAAAAGCAAAAAATTAGCAAATAATTAATCGTTTTTATTGTATTGGACCATAAAAATGTCACTCTTCACTCCATACGTAAAATATGATAAAACAATGGGAATATTACTGTTTAAATCAATAAAATGAACAACTGCACCTTAAAAGAAACTATTAAATATCCCCAATGAAATGAAAATGCATGGGAGCCGTACGTCAGTCTCTGAGAGGACAACTCCACCAAAGAACAAAACATTAAAAATAAAACAAATTCGAAAAATGAATCTGCTACATCTCGTTGGTCAATGAATATAAAATAATAAACAATAACTTCGATGATAAATGAGAAAACAAATTATGAGGGATGAGGCGATGAGGCTATCACATATTCTTTTTAAATTAAATAAAAATCTTCAGTCTCCACAGTGTCACAGAAATATGCACAACATTTCAGCACAACACCGCTCCTCCCATAAAGGGATCGAAGAGGGTGTGACCGAACGGAGTCACTTTATGGACACCAAACCACTCCCCCAACGCCTCGAGCGGGATTTGAACACCGTGGTGGGCGAAGAAGGGTAAAGGATCCCAGGCGATGAACGCAGCCTCCCTTCCCTTGCACAACGTGTACGCAAGGGCCACAAGACATTTCATTGTGGGCCGGAGGAGCGCCTGGAGCGCGATTGACGGCAACCAGAGACGAGGCGCCGACGCCAGGAGTGGCGCCCCAGCATGTCCAAAGGAGCACCGCGACTCCGCATGTCGGCAGGACTTCCAAACGGACCTGGGGTGCTCGGCCGAGAGGCAGACGTAGGGTAAGGAAACCCCGACCCTGCATGCTACGGGAATCACGGCACCACCACCCGGTGGAACCACGAGGTGGAACGTCAAATGGGCATTTAATGTCGGCTTACCGCCAGTCCCCTTCAGCATCCCACACTCGATCCCACTCAAAAATCTTTCCAACCACGAGACCACCTCCGGTTTATTGACGGGTTGTAGGACGCCATCCTTCCCATCTCCCTCGCCGATAACGGCACAAGTTACATTGGCAGTGATCCGAGACTCCCTCACAGTCGTGCACGTGATGAGATGCTCTCCCTGTATGTCTTGCACGATTGCCCAAGGCTGAAGCTCGTTGAGGTCATCCAATTTGACCTTCTCCTGGAACTCCGCTCGGGTCCTGGGCAACAGGACACAGTGCCGGGCTCTGGCTCCCATAGGGCCGGCGGTGAAAGCAAGTAGACGGCGCTTGAGAGGTCCCGCAGCGTATAGGGCTAGAACCTGCTCCCTGGAAACCACCTTGTGGCAAACGGGTGTCGCGAGAGACTGGGCGTTGCACCTCCTCATCAACTCCCATACGTCCTCCAGGCGGCAAACGTCCCTAGCGCTGGGGCAGAATACCTTGACTCCCAGCTGCTCCAAGTGGGGTTTCGCTAGGGCGTCATAGTACGCAGCGTTCGACGCAGACACAGGGATATACAGCGTAGCATTCTCCTTCTCCGCTATCCGACAGAGGGCGCACACGTATTCGTGGGTCCTTCCTTCTGGACGTGGGACAGTGTGGTAAGCACTGACAGCAGCGGAGAAGCGAGCCAGGGGGAAGAGACCCTCCTGCTCGCACACGACCACTCGCGCGCCCGCGTCGTGGAAGTTTCGGACCATTTGAAGCGTCTGCAGGGTGCTTCCGCCGCTGATGAGAACCGTTCTCTTCGGCCGGGCCCTTTCCCACGCTGGCGTGTGAATGGCCTCGAGAACTCCGGTGACAGCTCCAACGGTTTTCCATAGCAAAGCAAGACCCATGGAAATGAAAAGCGACGGCCAGAAGAGCACGAGCCGGTACCACACTAGTCGGGATATAGAGTCTGTAAATATAGCCCACACCAGCCGCAACAGGAACAAGGGGTACCAGCCGATGAAGCCCCCAGCGGGCATTGGTGGGGGAGGAGGACTCTCCGGCCATTTCGAATACCCATTAATGTGATGGTGAGACATGGAAGTTGGCGAGGATGGTGCTGTTGCCGGGACGATACTCCCATCCTTCTTGTCACCATTGGGCGGCAGGGGGCTGGTGCTGAGTGGGAGGCTGAAGCGGCGCGTCGTCCCGTTAGCCCTGATGAGAACCGGCGACGTGGGCTCCGATGGGTTGGACCCCGACGAAGACGAATTCAAGCTGTGATTTGAGCCAGCTCTGGCTCTTTGATGTCCGCACCATGTCCGGCCGATTGTTTCGTTGGCGCATGCAGGCATTTTGAATACCGGCACGGAAAATGAACTGATATGTGGGTCAAACAGGAGAGGTGTCGACGGCTGGAGGCGAATGAGTAGGTGCTTGTCACCACGCAACGTTTTATGCATTCACCAAAGGCTCGGCTGAACCGATAGGCCGCTTCTCCCAGCGAGGACCATGAGTAGGCCTGTGCTGCACGGATGCTAGTTTCGGTCACGTTGCGATCGGAGCCCGTCACCCTCCTTTTGTACTGCTCCCCTCAGAGACGGCCGATGGGTCCGCTGGTCGCACTATGCCCCGTGTCCTCACTTCCCTTCTCCGGAGTCCAGCGAGCTGAAACTCCCCCTCCACGAGCTCACAGATACCTTATCAGGCGAGCGGGCAGTGGAGGGTGTGGGGGAAGGCGGCGGGAAAGGAGAAGTGGGGAAGGGTGGGGAGAGAGAGAAAGAGCTTGCTGCATCCCTCACAAGTTCTCTTCCCGTTGCCCTTTAACGGGGAGAGAGAATCTTTCAGTGAGGTTAAAGGGCTCACTGAGAAGTTCTAGGTCCGCCGCACTTTCCTTGCTCGGGATACGGCCAAAATAGTGATATCAAACATTCTGCAGAGCCCAGCCCAGGTAAAAAAGCCCAGGGTCCGAATGATTATCCATTTCAAAATTAGATTTAAAAGTGATCCGACTGCTTAGGTCATATCACAACTTCTGACTTAAATTATATATCCTGAACGTTATCCAAAGCAAACACCGAATCCATTCCTTAAGCGGGATTGGAACTCGCGACCTTTGGTTTGTCAATCCGATGGATAACAGACCTGACTACCGCTGCCGACAGATTCTGTCATTAAGTATCATTCACAGCGCCTGTGAAATTTTGTGAGTGACGGTTTCAATCTTGGCCTAATTAAATCTTTAGGAAAAGCATTTATTACTCGCGTAGCTTAAGCCGTTTCAAAGAGTAGCTCATACTTACCAAAAGTAATCAATTAGCGGTATAATTTTTGCCTTCAGTGGAGATGGCTGTTTTGTCTAAATGAGTCATTCCATAGTATTAGTCGCCAGTTTAGACTGATTTAGTCGGGGTAACGACCCAAAATCAGCTCACGATGTCTCACACCATTGCCCTTTCGATAGTTGCACGATTCTGTTTACGAAATTTTTGAAATTTATGCTTTCTACGCAGCGCGAGATGACAACTTAGGATGAGGGAGTTGAACCGATTTCGAATGAAAACTGGGAACAAAATTTCAAATTCTACCATATTTCACTACCTGATTTAACCATATTATGCCAACCAATAATGACAGAAGGATCTGATAAGTATGACGACTAGTGTAGTGACTAATCTGTACACAAATCTAGTAATGATATTGTGGTATTCTGGAATCTAAAAGGCCATTTTTTATGAGTACATATGCAGAAAATGTTGCATGAGACAGTAGCACTTAGGGCAGAATGTTGGTTAATTTTCAAACATAAGGTATTATTTCCATGTCATTACTCATTATAAAAACGTAATTTGCTTCGCTGCTATCTTTAGGTAGTCAAAATCTTACTGTGTAGTGCGGTTAGAAGAAAAAACTAGCAATTTAGCATTCGGGTAGTTACATCTCCAAAATTTTGAATGGGTTTAATTTTTTGCCAGTTTCACTCCATAGTGATTCGGTAGAAATCTGTTGCGTTCGATGTACGGAAACAATGCCACAGCTGGCTTTCGTGCGCTTCTCACGTGGGCCTTAACAAAACCATAGCATTCTGAGGCTTCCAGAGAACATATATGAAAGATGTCCTTAAGCTTTCCTCATTTTCCAAAAAAATTAATGTAATAAATCGTTGGAAATTTCGAAAATCTTGCCACCAATCCTCCATAGCCACTGCGAAGCCATTTCTACCCATGACCTTGATGCCGACATAACTACTAAATTTTTCCTAATTCTACGTTTGCGAGACGTGATGTATCATTTCAGGCAGGCAATGGAAACATTAGAAGAGACCACTAAATAAGACAACACATCACTACAACTATTTCTCATCAATAAAATTCCATTAATAATGTGCATGTCAAGCAAAGGGTAAACTATTATCTCATCATCTACGATTCTTGATGATATATGACAAGGGTTTTTAAACTCTTTGTAGACACCTATTGTCCACCAGGAGGAAAGTACAGCAAACGATCCCATGGGTTTGTCCGTAAGCAGAACCTTCAAGAGCAAGTTTTTCGGGCCTTTCTTTGAGAGCTGGTAAATTTTAATAAAAATTTTCAACTTAAGTAAACACTCGAGGGAACCTTTCCCTCAAACTCCTCCACTCACTAAGCCTCTCCCATCCCTAATCACCAACTTTGAAAGACAAACTTAATAACGCTTTCCGCTCAAAATAATACCCGAAGAAGACAATCACCATGAGCTAATCGAATCCATTTAAGATTTAACCACGCAAATGTACTCAGAGGTAGACACCAGATGTTGCCATATAAGTCCAAGCTCACCTCATTTGACTGATTTGGAAGGCATTTTTGTTATAAATTATTTTAAAAAGCATTTCACTTGGGAAAAATAGCGCTCCAATTCAACTGCGCTCGCTTTCCCCTTTTCCCCAATTTTTTTTTCTCGAGACTCCGTCCCAGGTGGAGATGAAACACAATTCCATCCCAGTTAATTATTAAAATTTGGTTAATACCATTTTAAATAGAATTAAATTGCCTTTGTAATCGAATTTGTCTTTCATTAATCAAGAAATTTCAGTCATTTTGACCCCCCTGTCAGAAAGTAAAAAATCACAACACAGGCTCTGCAACGCAACGCACCTAGCTAAACTCTTTTTAAAGAGGGGATAAGTTTTTCTCGATGATCGGGACGACAGCACGGGTTATTCATTCCTCTGGGAATTAATGGTATTCTGTAATCTAAAAGGCCAATTTTTTTATGAGTACCTATGAAGAAAAATGTTGCATGAGGCGGTAGAACTAAGGGTTATTTTATTTTGTCGGTTTTTTTAAATACAAGTTTTCAATTCCATGTCATGAATCATCATAAAAACGTGATTCGCTTCGCTGCTATCTTTTGGTTGTCAACATGTAATTATGCAGTGTTGTTAGGAAAAAAAACTAGGAATTTAGCATTTGAGAGGTTGTAAATTAAACTACCTTGGCAATGGGGTAGACAGTTTTGATGCTGCCGCTCAAGTTAAAAATGAAATCCAGAGTCTGTGTTTTTACCTTCTCAAGACGAGTGACAGAGTCCGAAGGAATTCACAGTCTATCTTACCCGAAGTACAGCTTTACAACGACAGCCCATAGAGCAAGGATGCCGAATCTAGTGAAAACAATCTTCATACAGTACGCCATCTGTGTTGAAATCCGAATCCTTTGATTGAGAGGCCAACCAATCAACGTAGCACCATGTAAACCAGGTCTTACGACCCGTATTTACAGGAACAATCACGTCGGAAAACTGTGCCTTTTCCTAATACCTGAGCTACTCATAACGATGGCTGACCATAAGTTTTCTAAACAATCCCATGGACAGGAACGACTGTTTTAACCAAGGCACCTGCGTCCTGAACCCTCATAAACACCAGAAAATTAGCGACATTGCCTAGGTGGTCGGGGCACGTTTTCCCACAACCGCCTTTTTAATCTCAGTATTGAAGTGCTTGTTCCGCTGTTGTTCCGAGATTTAGGGATAACGCAATGCACAAGGGAGGAGAAGATCGTCGGGTGCTAGTGGTGGTGCTGTGTAACTCTCCTTTCCCTCGCCGGAAAATTGAGACATTATGAACCAGATTGCGTGACTGTCAAAAATTGATTGTGCAATTTTTACGGTGCAATACACCGCCCTCCAACCCACTTCTCTTTAACACTTGATGGCAATACTCTAATTGTATCCCTAGGCGATGTCCCTAAAATGTCGAAAATTTGCTGTTAGCCTCCAGAACAAAGATACATAAAAGGAAGAGGAAAAATCACGCAGCATTTACCCACCGCAACAAATATAAAACGGAAACAAATTTTAACTCTCAATGAATTTTGCACAACTGTGTTCATACTTCCTCATAGTGATCACTTTCATTGCTCGTGAGTTTGCAATATTATATCCTTACAGAATGTCCAGACCTTGTTTGGAAAGGGTATTTTGTACAAGTACCGACGTAATCGCATGGTCAAAGGGGGCGAATAAAATTGAGAGAAAATATAATAACGAACCCATCGGTACGTGGGTTAAACATAGATATGCTACTTTTCTTCTTGCACGAGGTGGATGGAATCTAAAATCCGCTTTTATTAAAACTAAATATAATAGCATCATATTTTATAATATGGTTTTACGTTGTTGAAATCCTGATTCTTTAACGCTGATGATCGCCTGCCCCGAAAAGCTTGCATGAACCCTGGGCCTAATTGTTTGCAGATCCAAAGTTATTCACCTGTTAATAAACTCTTTTGGTATGATATAGATGAGAAATTTACGATTTAGATATTTGTATACAAGCAACTGAATTTATATGCAAAGTATGAGAGCAAAGCGGCCACATTATACACAAACCCATGCCGTGGGCTCAAGTCCCTCCATGGGAATTGGTGGCGTGCACTAACTGATGGTTGGACCCGCAGAAAATTTGGTGGCAGGCCAAAAGTGGCAGTGGGGATTCCAAGGGCATATGGGCGAGAAGGAATTCGAATTGTTGAAATCTCGAAGGCCTCACAGAAAATAAGCAGCTCTCGTTCCGTAATAGGCCATGAATAAAGCATCGATTTGGGGATAAACTGGTGGACCAACGGCAGAAATCACTTTCTACATGCTTCAAGAATCCCTCTACCGCAAAAGAATGGTATAAAAATTTTAATAACATCAAGATAGCGCTGAGGATGTGATAAAAACAGCGCAAGATACTTATCACTTGGGCGTTTGCAACGACTACTTTGGAGTAGTCGTTGCAAACGCTCGATTTCTTTTCGGCCCAGCGATAAAAAACCCCAGCAGGAACAAATAGTCAGACTTTTACATAGGAGGAGATATTATTAGTTTTTTAAATAGTTACGAATCTATAGAGTTACGATGAGCCAGATCTGTGCAGTAGTTTGATTGGATCCTCAGATTGTTTTCCGTTTTGACAGATATGATCTTACACCATGATATATCAAGTCCATTTTCGCATCATTTTGGTAACTTAATCATCTTAATAGAGATTTATGGCTCACTTACATAGATTAATGGGGCAGCTGTCCACCAGAGCTCATTAGATTAATCACTCAAATACCGAGAAAGTTCTCTCGCTCTTTTCCGTCAATTTATTTATTTTTACTCCCTACCAAAACTGTCACAACAAAGATACGAATTTATTCCTTGAATTACGGGCGAAAAACGCGCTCGCTTATTCACGATTAAAATTTAGAGAGCTCCGCTTTTAAGCATTTGTACCATAAGAAAAGAAAATTAAAGTCGTAGAAATAGAATTGGTTCAACGGCTAAGAATATATCGCACCCTCTATCCTAAGTTCTTACACGAATGAAAAAAACAGCATCCATGCCCAAGGCGGGATTCGAACCAAGGCAAGTGGCAACTTTGGTATCGACTTAGCTACCGCAACCAGCAAAATTATGCTCGTATGCGTGTTTATGGGAGGAATCAGGTCGATTGCTCCCAGAAAGGCTGCATAATATAGGTAGATATTTCATTCTGACTGAATCGTCAACGTAACTCCGATTTTAATTCGTTTCTTTCATGGTCACTCAGTTAATCTCCTTCGTACCTTCCTTAATTTGCAGCAAACTACATGTACACATTGCGGCCAGTTTTACAACGCAATACTTTTAGTTCGCTTCAACGGTCGTGGAGTAATCAACTCGTTTTATAGTATCTATCCCTCTAACCGCTTACGTCCTTGTCCCCAACCGCTACTTTCTGCTCCTTGCAGTACAAGGCCCACGGTGACATACCTGCGTGTCAAACTGATTGGTAATAGGGGCCTCCCTCTTACTTTGAACTCGAAGATGCCTCCTCGCCACTGAGCCGGCATACCGCGGATGAGCAAAAAGAAGATAATTAGCGTCGCGAGGCCGTGACGGAAGGAATTGTATCCCCTCATCTCGTGCACAACACCTCCTGGGATTTCCCCTCCCCAGCCCCGCACCCTCAGGGCACTCCGGTGACGGAAATGCTGAGGCAATGATCGGAGGCATGTTCCGCGCCACTAAAATTTTCCATCAAAAATGCACAAGAAAAAGTAACTCGTGAGTTATTTGCCTCAGCGGAGGCTCTGGGGATTTTACTTTGTCACATGCCCCGTGGGGGGAGGAGGGAGAAGGTACTGGAATAAGGAGAAGAGGAAAATGACGAGGGTTGTGCCGCAGGGGAAGGAAGAGAGGGTGAGAGAGCCACGCTCCGTGAGGTTCGGGAATCGTGGTGCTCACCCCGCCGGCATCTGGCTGGTACGGTCGCCACCACTCGGCCTGGGACAGGCTGACACCCACTGTGGGAGCTATGTGCCTTCTTTCAAAGGAGGAGGGGAGGAAATATCCCCATGTCGTAAAAGTAAGGAGGATGAGGTCCCCCCACCCAATGAGCTATACCATTCTTATTTCGCTGGGGTCCTCACGCAACTTACACCGTTTAGCATCAGGCCTTCACTTGCGAGATGCTACCCTCCGCAATCATCCTCCTCCTCCAGTCCCATTACCTCATAGAGGGTAACCACCACGCTAGCTATTCAAAAGAGAAGGGATAGGTCCGATCATAATGAATTCTTCATAAAGATACATCACTCGCGTAAAACATTCACCGCTGCCATGTTCGAACATTGCCGACCCTGAGCAGTTCTATCAAGTATGCTCTGAAACGTGACATTGTATCAGAAATTTTTGAGCCGGGGAGCGCGTTCTGCAGCATTTGACACATTTTTCCATAACCTTCTCCATTTTTATCCAGAGGAAAAGTATCATAATGTTCATTTATGATCACGCTATATTCGATTCTATAAGTCTAATTTCTGTAAGAATCTATTCATATAATTCTTTTCAAATCCTTCACCACTTGATCCATTTATCTCATACAAGACCATCCTTTTCCATTCTTCCCATTGACTTTTCCTCAGTAAATGCCTTCATCAGCCCATCATGTCTCGAGATAATCCAATTTAGCTGTACCATCTTCTTTTCAAAATTTTCAGCAGGCTTCTCTTTTCTCCACTCCTATTTGGATTTTTTCATGTTATTTGCTCTATCCATTCAATCTTCATCATGCTTCTGTAGCACCACATTTCAATTTTTTTCACCCTTGATTTCTCTGCTTCTATAATCGCCCATGCATCACTACCATAAAGATGTATGCTCCAAATGGAAGTTCTGATTATTTCCTTACTTCCAAACTTGTACTTCCAGCTATAAGATTCTTCTTCCAGTAGAATGACCTCTTTGCCTGAGCTACGTTGACTATTTCCTTCTCGCTTCGCCCATCACTGATCACTCGCCTTCCTAAATAACAATATACAGTCCCAAATACAACCTTTTTATCTGATCTTGCCTGACGGCCACTATGAGTTCTTACAATACAGTCACCTAGATTAAAACTAGTAGCAAGGACTATAATTATTACAAGTATTACTGCTAGGGTTCTCCATCCTGGTTTGCCAGCAAGCCAAGCAAGATGGATCTGCAAAAATTGCTGAGAGGGAGGTTGGTAATGAATTTGAAACTGTTGGTGCAGTGCTGCTGAACGCCCGTATAAGTGACGTTACGAAATCCTGTGCTGACAACTAAAAAGCCTTGACAAAAAGTGATCACATCAAAATCATGGCGGGTACAAATGACATCTTTCTCAATAAGGGTAATGATGTTAAAAATACCATGAATACTTTGGTCCCTAAGCTTTTACATACCAATGTTACAATTGCAAATATCCCTCATTGTCACGATATTCCTAGTGGCTCGTGTGAGGAATTTAAAAAATTAAGGAATGGCTTGGATCATGTCAATGTAATTGATGTAAATGGTATTGACCGTGCATTCCATACAACTCATGGTCTTCACCTTAATAATAAGGGGAAAAATCACTTATGCTCAGAATTGATTAACTGTATTACCAAGGCTGTGAGTAAAGAAATACCGCTTAATGTTGATGACTCAGTCACTGAAAATGACCAAGTAACTAACATTATGTCCTTATGACAAAAAGATAGAAACTTTGAGGTATGTACTAGTCTAAGCATAGCGCACATTAATGTACAATGTTTGAGGAACAAAATTTCGCAGTTGGGAGATTTCCCATAATGGCAAAGAGTCCACCTTTTTGTGTGTTAGTGAGCATTGGTGAACATCTGATGAACTTAGAGTGACATCTATAAGCAATTATAACATGGTGTGTTTCTTTGGAAGAAAAACTTTTAAAAATGGAGGTGAGGCTATCTTTGCTCACAACAGTTTACAAAGTGATGTTAGTTCCTTCAAGGTTACGGAACTGGTGGTAGAAAAGCATTTTGAGTGTGCAGCGTGCTTAGTAAACTCTTCTTTAGGGAGTGTTGCTCTAATATCACCTTGTAGATCTCCATCCGGGGACTTCAATGTGTTTTTAGAGAAACTTGACTTACTACTAGACTCTTTTCACATTAGTAAACACACAATAGTGATAACTGGTGATCTAAATTGAGACTCATTGGTGCACTCTACACACTGCACAGACTTATTTGATGTGTTTCATTCTTATGGACTGCATTATTTAGTTGATGTGCCCACCCCTCTATAACAGCAATAGAATATATGATGACGAGTCATTATCCTGAAAAAACCTCAACCGTAGTTGTAGATCTCAGTCTATCTGATCATAGAATGATTGTAACCGATTTCAGTTTGGGGATCCAGTCTAACACTGCAAAAAATCTACCTCCAAGCTATTTTCACAAGAATATGTTTCTTGTCTGAAACATCAAATGCCTTCACTGACAATTTCAGCTTATTTTATGACAAACTGCTATACAATATTGATTTTTGTATACCCACAATCACAGTAAATCATCGTAAAAAGAATCTAAGAAAACCCTGGGTGACTGATAATATAATAAGCCTCTCACGTAACATGAACAATAAACTTCCAGATTCAAAGTAGGACATAGCCAAGAGGAGTATGCAGAATTTCCTGAACTGAAAAAAGCATATCGTAGACTTTTACAGCATGCCAAAAACACTTATAATAATCAGTGAATTGCTAATGCTTCAGAACAAAATAAAATGGAACATAATTAAGAACGAGTCAGGTAAAAAGGACAATTCATCCATACCTAAATTTTATAGAAAAGACGGTTCCCTGATCACTGATGTTAACACTATAAGCAATCTTGTGAATGAAGCTCTTAGCAATCTTCCTAAAATGGATTAGAATAATCATGTTCTGGGTAGCACAATAAATGGTGAATCTCATCTCTTTACCTTCAACCATGTGATGAAAAGGAAGTATTGTCATGCTTAGGCTCATTATCTAAGTCTTCAATTCTGGGTATTGATGGGGTATCTGGTAGGCTACTCGCTGACTGTAAACATGCAATAGTAAAACCACTGACACATTTGATAAATGTATCTATGAGACTGGGTATTTTTCCAGACCAGTTGAAACTCAGTCATGCAGTACCAGTGTATAAAAATAAAGGGGACAAAGATGATATTGCCAATTACCGACCAATTTCATTTCTGCCTCAGCTGTCGAAAGTATTTGAAAAAATATATTACAATTGCTTGATTTCTTTTTTAGATAAGTATATAATATCCTTTCCAATTCTCAGTGGGGTTTCCAGAAGGGGAGGTCAACAGCTCTTCTAGATGCTTGGACTTTCATCTCAGATTCCATAGACAATGGAGTCCGAGTTTTAGCTCTCCTACTTGACTTTTCAAGAGCTTTTGACATGGTTGACCATCAAATCTTACTCAACAAATGTTTGAACTACGGAGTAAGAGGTGTAGCACTATCATGGTTAGACTCATATCTAAGTAGCAGAATGCAGTGTGTAGACATTGCATCGCATAATGTAAAGTGTAAATCTGATCCTAATAATATGAACATAGTCATTCCCCAGGGAAGTATTCTGGGCCCTCTCTTACTTCTTATATTCATAAATGATTTGCCATCATTCATAAATGGCAACAGGATTAAACCAATAATGTATGCATATGATGCTACCTTTAAAATCTCTGCTGATAATATGACAGAACTACATCATAATAGTCAAGCAGTACTAAATTTACTATGGAAGTGGAGTACTGCTTATATATTTAAGTTAAACATTGCAAAAACACAAATATTACTGTTTAATCATGACTATTCACATAGTTTTGATCAAATTACCCTAAATAATGTCAGTATAAGTCCAGCCAATAACAGTAGATTCTTAGACTGAATAATAGAAAATTCAGGGAACTGGTCTAAACATGTCTCCGATTTAACTACAAAGCTATTCAATGTAAGTATGGTTTGAGATACCTAAGAGAGACAGTATCTCATGATGTACTAGTAACCCTTTATCACTGTAACTTTGTGAACAAAGCTAATTACGCAATCGAATTCTGGGGATCGGCCATAACACTCCTTAACGAGGTATTTCTTATAAAAAAGAGAGCAATAAGAATCATTTGAGAGAATCAAAACTTCACCCCTGTACACCATTATTTGTGAAATTAGGGCTCCTCACAGTACAATCTCTGTACATTTATAAACTATTGTAAGTACCATAATCGCCAACTCAACTCCCTTCCCACCCACCCCCACCCCTCCCCGGGCCACCGAGTGGGTCAGCAGTCAGAGCACTGAGCGAGTAAGCAGATCGGACAGCTACACCTCTCTCTCTCCCCACTTCCCCTTCCTCCTTCTCCCGAGTCATGGAATTCCTCCAGAGACACCATTGGCGGGTCGTATATGCAACTTCCCACCTTTCCGTTGGACTCCCACCTCTCACCTTCCGTGGGAAAGTGCAGCGGTGGACGATACGGCTGGGAGGAAAGAACCCAAGGGTAGGGGAGGAGAGGCAGAGGGGGGGGCATGCAGAGGGGCCGCTGGGAAGTGACGCCGGGATTGCGCGGCAGTTGGGAGCAGGCAACCAGACGATGTTAACTCAATAAATAGCATTACTTAAGAGTGATTCTGAGTTTCCTTCCTGAAATCCCTGTCAAATCGTTGTTCGACGCCCCGTTGAGAGTCGGGGGTCTTACACTATGTGTTTTAATTAAGGTTAATCTACACAAACTTAACGTTAACAGTGATATTCATAATCACTGGACAAAATCGAACTCAAACGTGCATGTCACTCTCCATAAACAAAAAATAGCCTCCAGGAGCCCCATCGCCATAGGCTCTAAAATGTTTAATGCACTCCCCCGCACTTAAGATTTATTACTCCAGCAAATAAGTTCAAAGCTGAATTAAAAAAAATACCTTGTAAAAATGTTACTACAACTTAAATGAGTTATATCGTAATAATTGATTGTTGCACTTAAAAAAAAACATTATTTTTTAAATCTAAATTGTTCATTGTTTTTTTTTCATTTAATTCTAAGTGTAGTACATCTTATGTATTAATGAAACATGTATTTCTCTGTCCATTTAACTTATTGACGTGTCCTATATCAATGCATTGTGTACCCACTCTCATATGATCTCCGGACAAATAAAATTATTATTATTATAGAAGTCTTTCCAAGTTTAGGGATCTTGGAAAATGACAATTTATATACTTACAGGATTTCATACCTTTAAGTTTGGCAATAAGACAAACTTCACTCACCCACTCGTGAGGCAGCACTTATGGGTTAATAGTAAGTTAATACAGAAATAACACCATGGTTGCACATTAAGATTTTAAGCATGTTGCAACATATATTTGAACTCATTTAACCTTTATCAGATGAAAGGGAACATTAGTTCTGCCAAAAAAGGGACCTGCTGGCTGAAAGGGAACAGTTCTGCCAAAAAATGGGACCTGCTGGCTGAAAGGGAACTTTTGTTCTGGGTCTGCATAGTTGACATTAAATAGCCAAAAAAATACTGGCCAGCATAACTAAGAGAAGGAATTTAAATGTTTTCTCAGAAGGTTATTCATCTTGAAAAGTATCCAAGTAATAAAAGTATTAATGCACTGCCAGTAAGAAAACAAGTATTTCAAAAACAAATTCACTATCTGAGATCAGAATTCACAACAGGGTTTTAATGCGCACTGTATGCAACAGAAATGCTAGCATTAAAAAAGTATAGAAAACATTGTATAGTACACAATGCCATGATATGTATTTGAAGCACTTTTTGGGAGGCAATTCTTTGAAAACTTCCAATAATATTTTTTTAATAATATGGAATATTTCCAGCAATATGACTCATCCACATGAGAGAGTTTATCAGTGAGTTTGGTTAGGATTTGTGACAATATTAAAAAAGAGCAAGTTAGGGAAATTGCTGTCAAATACACTATGTATCACTTACTATAATTGAAGAAATGACTGTTTAATATGTAGTAAAAACCTATCAGGTTGTAGCCACAGCTAGTAATAGATTGCTTGGTCAATCTAAGGATTCCTACAAAAAACGTTGGGTAGTATTTTCCCTTGCTTTTTAATTTAACTTCTGAGAGTTGCAAAAATGTTCACTTAAAAAAACAAATTATGACTATAACAACCAGAGATGGGTTGAAAAGCAGATTTCTCAAATTTGAATATCGAATTCGAATATTAAATCATGACTCAAATTTTGAATACCCCGAATACTAGATTTGCAATTAATATGCTAAATGTTATTCTGCAAATTGATACGTTGCCTGTTGAAGTAAAAAGCTACAAGTTGATTAAAATAAAAAATGTAATTCTGGTTTTCGAATGTCAAATATATAATAAAATAATTTTTCTACCAATTATGGACTATTGAATACATTTAACTTTTTTAACCCTTTATAAGTGAGCAGGAAGTGTTAATACACCATGCTCTGACCAGTTTTGAATTAAATGATGAAGTTCATCAACATTCCATATATAGCACAACTATCCAAGATATCGAATACTTTTTAGTATTCAAGGTATTCGAGTATTCGCACATCTCCACTAACAACTACCTAAACAATAGACTGCACTCATATCACTTGAGATACAAGCCATTCATTATCTCCTGGAATGAATGGAGAAAGAAATTATCATGGAAAGTCATTTTCCATCACTTTTTCTCCCAAAATAAACCTGGCATGGAAACTATATTGCCCTTTCACCTGACATAGGCCATCATTGACTGCGCTAATTGTGGAAAAACAAAATAATTGTGAACCAGTGACTCAGTCCAATTATGTTGTTTTTACACTATGTAATTGGGTTACCACCTGTATCCCTTAAGAAAAAGTAATGGTGAAATCCATCAGTTACTGGTCAAATTTCACCAGTAACTGGTGAGATCAATCAGGTATTGGTCAATTTTCACCAGTAACTGATGGACACTCTTTAAAACTGGTAAGTCCATCAGTAATTGGTCAGTTTTGCATATTACTTAAAAATATTCCCCAGCAACTGGTGAAATCCATCAGCTACTGGTCAGTTGTTGCCAGTAACTGTGGAAATCTATCAGTTATTCGTCACTTTTCACCAGTAACTGGCGAACACTCCTCAATGATTGGCGAGGTCCATTAGTTATCGGTCAGTTTTTGCTATGTACCTACTTACCAACTCACTCCAGAAACTGGTGAAATCCATTAGTTGCTGGTCAATTTTCACCAGCAAATGGTAACACCCTCCAGTGACTATAAATCTATTAGTCCCTCTTCAGCTTATGTCAATCTCTTGTGCAGTTCCTTCAATAACTGCTAAAATTTTAGGAGCTCCCTAAAATCCCCGAATTATACAACTTATGGATTAATTAAACGAAGTTTTCCTCCCACATCTAATGACTTATGTTTCCTAACCATGAAGTTGGCTCTTGGAGTGAACAGGCCACAGAAGTAGGTGAATACAAGAAAACAAAAAAAAACAACTAAAAGAGTACGAATTATTGAGAAACCCACAAACGCACATAGGGAATGCCCGAGATGTTGTATATTTGCACTCGACCATTGGGCCGAAACATTAATCATTTTTAATGCAAATAATAGACCTTGTGAACACACGTAATACCAAACGACTCCTGAGAAACCCCGGCTTGTTCTCGTTATTGCCAATTTATTTTGTGTGCAATCATAGCATAATAAATTGTTCCTAGACCATCCCTCGCTTTTACAGGTCTCATTATATACTGCACCCGTTGTACTAGGTTTCCAATTTATATCATTACAATGAAGACGGAATGCACACATAAATGCCCTACAAAGTGAAAAACCCACTAGGGCTGAACCCGAGACATGAGGTTATGCAGGCAAGGGGTTGCAAGGGCCAAGTCCAAATACATTGATATCTTCATTATCTCTTCCAATTAAAAACCTAATTCTCTCCTAATTATGCAATCATTTGAAGAACTAACTTTCCAGCATGTGAATGAGTGCATTTTCACTCAACAAAAAGAAAACGAAGCCAATCACCATATTAAAATGTGATCCCAGGAACTGTTAATAATATACCATGTTTTAAGAAAATGTAGGAAACAGGCAGTGATGAGAGTGAATCGCTAAAATCCTCTATCAAAATTAGTTCATAAAAATTAGAAATAGGACAAATAGCTGATAATAAAAAAAATTAATTTACATAAATGCTTCAGCAGTAGTAGTTCACTTTTTTCAACTGTACTGTATAGAGACGGAGATGAAACAAGAACGTTTGTATCATCAGCATACAGAACAAACTTTGAAGTTTGTTTGTAGGTTATGAGGGATCTCATTAATAAGAATCAACAATAATATAGGGCCCAGAATAGATACCTGAGGAACACCTCAATAGATATCATTAGAGGTGTACTCTGAACCATTAATATTCAAACTTACTCTTTGAGACCAATCAGACAAGTAGGTATGAGTCCCATCAATGGGAATGTCATGAATGCCTAGCTTGTCCAGCTTCTTTAACAGCAAACAATGGTTAACATTACTGAAGACCTGAGGAAAGTCAATGAATAAGCCCACAATATCTAATTTGTTATCCAGTGATGGTAGAATAAAATTCACAACTTCGTGCACCCCTGTTGTAATGGATCTACTTTTCTAAAACCATGCTGGCATGTAGAGATTAGTTTCAGTGATTCAAGAAGTGACGTGAGTCGCACATAGAAAATTTTCCATAAGCTAATAAAAATATTATTATTATTACTACTGCTTAAGTGCAGATTATGTCTGCTTCCCAACAATGCTGAACAAGCCAAAGCCTCACCCCAGCTCATCTCATTTTGCTATAGTTTTATTTTTTTGAAGGGCGATTTCTGGAATGCCATGACTTTCCTACACTCGACAAAGTCCCATGGCATTTCTTGGTTTTCAAGGTCAGAGAATATGAATGAACCGAGGTCACAGAGCACCATTAATGAGCATGAATTTACTATAATTGAGCAGTAGAATTTTCCTAAAAAAACATAATTTACACTGATTTCATCGGTTCCACAAGCAGTGAAATATGTAGAATCACAGATTATAATAAATACCTCAGCCTTACGGCTAGGAAGCTACAATGCAAATTGAACAATATTTTGAAAAGGAGGGCTAATTGTAATGTTTAAAAAATAGGACTAACCAACTTAAGGTCACTTACCTCTGAATTTCATTCACTCAGCCTCTTAACAATGCATTATCAACTGCCAATTTATGGCCTAAAAGAGTGACTTTCTTACCTCAACAAGTCATGCATGGGAATGGCATAGGAGTGAAGTCCTCCTCAGCCATAGAGGTAACAGTTAATTTTCTTTTAATATCAAAAATCATAATATATACCTTTATTCAAGCCATAACACTAAATATTTTGAGCTCGTACCTCCTAAATGGGCAGGTAGGAATTATATCCACAGGATGAAACACCCAGTTTCCTCCCCTTCGGTTATTCAGTTGCTCAAATATGTAAAAAAAATTAATAGAAAATTGTATGCAACAAAAATAATTTGCTTAATCCTTGCCTCTCATCACTACTGCCTATGAAAGAATTCCGAATTACTCTGAATGACTTCGATCACCTTTAAAGAAAACAATTTTGCTTAATACAAAAATAGTAAAATAATATAACATATACTGCTATATATAGTAGTTAGTTATGTTAAATATTCAAACTATATATATATATATATAACCTCAATACTGACATGAAGAAAGCCTATGATAGACTTTTCACACTCAGTCAGCACAGAGACTGACTTCTTTGGAAGAAAAACCAGAACTAAAAACATAAAGCAATGAAACTGGAAGGATGTGAGATTCACAGCAGAGAGACAAGGTAAAGTTCAAATTTTTGATTAGGCACATAAAAAGAGGGTAGGGAATTAAGATTCACCATGCAGATGAATATTAATAAAATAAAAATAGTATTATAACTATTTTACAATAATGCAATCTAGACAGTGCAAAAAAGATATATTTTTTAGTATCCTTAATTTACAAGCAATGTACAGGTTCCCTTATTGGAAGATTCCTATGGACCAAGAAGGAAAAGGGTTTTTTTCCGTAGAATAGGTGCATTTAAGCATTCTCCCAGTAACTTCAACCACAATATGTAACTAAAATAGACTGTGGCTCAGCGTTATAGCAACCTACGAACAGAAAAGTTGCATTAATTTTAACCATGTTCAATACTTCTTAATGTAATGTTGAAGGAATAGTGGCACACACCTAGATTTATAAATGCCTGTATTTGTTCACAGAAGCAACCAGGACTTGAAGTCCATGACGTCATTTCTTTTCTTTGCTGATGATTCAAATCTGAATGACCCATTAAAAAACCCATGGACATAAAATTACTATAACTATGACTGTATATGAGGGAAAACTACCTTTCCCCTACATTAGTCAATTTCCAAACAGTTGTTTGTGGAAAATATTTACAACTGCACATCATTCGTCCATACTGTTATATTACATGGTGACTTGTGCCATTATGGCATCCATATCAAAAATCATAGATATGAACTGCACAAATATACAATATCCACTCCACAAAAATCCATTATGATTAAAAAAATGTACAATACATAAATGCATGCTAAAAGCACTTTTACCAGCACCTTGGGACAAACAAGTCATCAGCATGCTGTTTTTCATGGAAGTCTGCATGTCTCATCTCTATGGGTTTTTAAGGGATCATATCTGGACCTGATTTTATAGTCTAAGCTGGTGAAACGATTACCACAACATAACTAACAAAATGTAATTTTGTAGTCAACACCCAAATGTTAAAATCCTCAAAACACAAGGGCTAAAAGTATAAAATATTCCCACTGCAAGCTGACCTGAGCAGGTTAGGAAAATACTATGTCCTACATGAAGTAGTCACAATTGAAGCCCATGTCAAGTATTTTGTATTCATGCATTTAAAGCAAATGCCGTGACTCCATAAAGTCATTCAAAAAGTAGTACCATACTGGCAGTTTTCTCAATACCATTACAGCAAAAATGAGCTTAAAAATTAGTCAATAGCATCAATGTTCTCATGGTGTTTGAGCAAATAACATGTTGCTTTTTCTCGTAATTACATTATGTAATTAGTGTAAGTCATGATATCAACAAGGTCATATAATAATAATTTTGCATTTCAATAAATACCACATTTTTGCTTAAGAAAAAGACCTTGCCAACACCCATCCAAGTCAATGGCCCTGGCCTAACCCTTACGTGACTGAAATTATGAACACAATAAGGAACAAGCTTTTTCCAACTCACAGTCTTGAAATAAATGATTAATATGACTGATACATGTGTCTGAACATTAATAGTTAACATTGAAATCAATAGTCGACATCCCGTTGAGGAAATGTATGCCATGTTCAAGACTTCAAGCAATAAATGAGGTATCTTTCTGCATAGGTCATAAATAAAATTAAAGAAAACTTTCAAAAAAATTTATAATAGTTACAAGGAACGGACCAAGTCCTGGTCGAATCAAGGCCAGAGAATACATAATTGAAGTCATTATGTAACCTGTGACACCACATGTTCACAGGATAAACTTTTTATATATGTTTCTCCATTTAATAATTTATATTCCATAATTTCTTTTAAAAATTCTCTTAATCTATTATTTCTTTATAATTTCAATGACTTTTAATGAACTTTTAAAAATCAAAATATGGAGTAACTTATTTTGTCCTTCTATTTCAGGTCTTTATCAGAATTTTATTCTCTATCTGGCTTTAGTTTATTGAGTCCACTTGGACCAAGTCTGAAACAGAAGAGAAAAAGAGATCTCGTTAGTAGTTTTCTGGAAAGAAACAACAAGAGTAATGCAGTAAGTAGCATTATAACCAGATGTGAGGATATCAACAAGGGTAACATTTTGAAATGTCTGAATACAACACTCTCATTGTTGTTGGTCAAATGCACTCTGCAAGGTAGACCTTCAAAAATAATGCAAGTTCAATCACAATTGACAAGCTTCGAGCAAAGTAATGCTTCACATCATTTTTCTTTGCTTCAAAATAGGCACCTTCTTCAAAGCAGTTGGGTGATTTACAAATTAAGAATAGCATGCTCATAACTGTGGCTTTAGAAACACAGCATATTAAATTATCTGCCGATTAAATGACCATGATTGGGAATACTATAAATTACTCACAAAGAATAATCAAAATCAATGTTTAATGGACCTATGTATAGCCAATTGCATTCTTCAACTTCCATTATATGTATCACAAACTAAGGGATCTCAAGAAAAGTTATAGCTGGCAAAACGCTAAAGAATCACAATAATGGGAAATAAAAGGTGAAATGTAAAATAAAATAAATAAATAAAAAAACACATACTGAATAAGTATTCGTTTATTTAAATATTCTACGCTTAAAATAGTTGGATAACATTTATATATTTTCAAAAATATTTAAATTGCCTTTATGATAGTATTGATAACTTTCCTGAAGTCTACTTTTAGTCCGCATCCCAATACTGAAACAAACAAAAAAATCCATGCCAAATTATTATTATGTAGTGCCCTAAGTATTAAAATGCATGCAAAACACAAAGAATTAACACACAAGAACAATCTAAAACCTCTAGAATCATGGGTAGCATTTCAACTAACATTAACAAATATCATTAAAATTGTATTTACTTGAAGATAAAATGAAAAATGTTCATATACTTAACATTATTGCACATTAGTACATTATTGCAAGAAGTAATGGAAACTTACCTCGAACTAGTATTAAAGGGTCCATTCAAATATTATATCATGCTGTTGGGTGGAGGGGAGAGTTTATTTATGTGATAGCATGTCACAATACGTGGGATGAAGCAACTTTAGGAGGGTCTACGGCCATAATTCACAAATGAAGGCCACATGACATTGGAATCATTTTCCTTTCAAGGGAAGATACACGCAATAAGTACAAGACTAACACTTGATGTGTAACACTGGTGAATTGCCATTTTTCTGTAGGATTTAGTATCTAGAAGATGACTCAAAGAAATGTAGGTCACAAGGACTGAAGATAATAAGCACTGGGATTTCACTAATATTTGAAAATCTACCATCCAAAAGCAATTTTAAAATGTGTGTCCATAAATATTTTCTTTTTTATACAGCTTTAAGTTTGCCCGCAAAAATTTTGGCTCTCTCTCCAAATTGGACACACAAGATTCTTCTGTGCAGCCTCTGATTTCGAATGGATATGTCCACTTGTGTGTGTAGTATTAACAAAAATGTGACTATGGAGCTAAAATGGAGAGCGGTGTTTTTTTATTTTTGGCTGTTGCTGATATGAGACTGCAAAATAACTGAGACAGTAGCAGCTATCAATGTTGAATAACATTTTTAAATTTAAAAAAAGTATGTGATTAATAAGCCAATTTGATATAAATAAAGATATTCTTATGATATATTTTGCAGTCTACTACACCTATTGCTGTAATATAGCAGCAGCTATGTAAAAGCTATCAATTTCTCACAGATTTGAACCATGAAAAGATCCATTCCTCATTTTTACAACAGAAATCACCAGTAGCCTAACTCCATTAGGTCTGATAATTAAGTTTCAATATGAAAGTATAGGTGAAAAGAACAGAAAAACAGCAGTTTGGTGGACAGAACAGAATAGGACTGTTAACAGTAGAGACATTTTGCTTCGTTGCTGAGAGGTGGGAAGGCAAAATAAATTCAGAAATTGAGGCAGAGTGTTAAGTATAATGGCAATTTCTCAAACCTATGTTTTCCCATATGTTGCTTTCATTTGTATATACCCCTTTGTAAACTTTCTGTACCGAAGTCAGTCGAGATTAAACCACTGTTGTAGATGGATGTTGAGCTTAATAATAAACAGGTTATGGGCCCAGATTATTGCTAAAACAATAATTATTGTTAAAATGGTATGGAGCTGGAAGGAACGAAACTGCCCCTGCTCGATGGGACAAATTTTGATTCCTGTAAGTTTCGAGTGGAAGTTGTGCTCGACGCCCAGGATTTGCTGGAGTGAGTGCAGAGGGAATTAGTACTGTATACTGCTGATCCAGGGTCATCGCAAGAAAAAATTGCAGCCATTGAGAAGAAAAATGTTGCTTTGAAGAAGTATGATAAGTTGGCAACAAACATTATTGTGAGGTGCATAGCTGACAGTCATCTAGAATACGTGCAAGGTCAGTTGAATGCTTATCAAATTTGGCAAAATCTAAAGAACACTTTTCAGAGATTCAGCATTTTATCACCGTTAAGGCTGCACAGAGAAATCTCCCTAATGAAGTTCGATTGGTTGAAAGTTGATACCGAGCAACATTTCGCATCATTTGACCAAAATGTTAGAGAATGGAAAAATGCTGGGGCTACGGTAGACAACATAGATGTGATAGGTTATCTCCAACATACTATGCCGGTGTCCCACAAGATGGTGATCACCGCAATTGAAACTTTGAAATCGAAGGAACTTAGTCAGTCCTTAGTGAAAAACAGACTGGCTGATGAGACCAAGAAGAACCAAGATGAAACTTTGCCTCAGCAATCAGAAGCTGTGTTCTATGCTCAGGCAAGGGGCAGGGGCTCAGGCAGAGACGTAAGGGGCTCCGGAGGAAGATTCTGTGGGCAAAGTGGTCAGGGCATTGGACGCGGTAGTTATCAGTGCTACAACTGTAAACGATACGGACACAGGAGATTTGAATGTCCGCACTGCAAAAAGGATGCTCACTGTGTGACAACTCAGGAGGATGGGGACGAAGAAAGTATTGTGTTCAATGCTGAGTGTCTAAGCAGTGGTGGAGATGGTTGTTCGTCTAATGGGTGGTATCTCGAGTCGGGGGCAACTGATCACATGACAAATTGTGAATCAGGGTTGATAGACTGTGTGAAACTTAAGGAACCAGTTGTGGTAAAAGTTGCTAAAAGGGGTCAAGTTATGTATGCCAATAAAAGAGGAACGCTCATAAAAGAAAGTATCGTTGGAACCAATGCGCTTAATGTCATCATTGAAAACATGTTATATGTGCCGGGAATGCATTTTAATCTGTTATCGGTCAGTAGGTTGGAAATGAAAGGTTTCACGATTATATTCAAGGATGGTTAAGTATAAGTGTTAAAAAATGGCAAGGTGTGGGCAAATGGGTACAGAGAGAAAACTCAGTACAGAATGAATTTTTCTGAGAGTGATTCTGGCTTTGCTAATTTAACTTTGACTGAAAATGGAAATCTGTGGAATTCCCGTTTAGGCCATAGGCTGGAGGCTTGGAAAAGCTATGCAAGATGGTCGATGGTATTGGTGAGTTTTCCAAAGAAGCTTCCCTTAGTGTGCTGAGGGTAAGCAAGTGTCATTACCATTTAGAGTTACAAGACCTCTAGAGTTGATTAATAGTGATGTCATTGGACCTATTACACCCACATCTTATGACGGAAAAAGATTTGTTGTCACTTTTATTGATGATTTCACCAACTTTGTTATACTGTATGCCAATGCTGCCAAGTCAGAAGAGTTTATGTGTTTTAGAAAATATGAGGCACTTGTTAAAGATCAATTTAATTTGTGCATCAGTAGGTTAAGATGCAACAATGGAAAGGAGTATTTGTCAAGAGAAATGAAACCGTTTCTAGAGTATAAAGGGATACAGTATGAATTAACAGTTAGATATACACCTTAAATGGAGTGTGAGAAAGGATGAATAGGTCTTTACTTGAAAAGGCCAGGTGTATGATTTTAGGTTCGAGTATACCAAAACCTTATGGAGTAAGACTATTTTGGCAGCTACTTACAACATCATTAGATGTCCTACCACTGCAGTTGAAAACAATGTTCCAACTGGCCATTGGTATAAACGAAAGATTAATGTAAGTAATCTAAGGATATTTGGAAGTCCTGTTTTTCTGAAGTTGTCCTCCCAAATTGTTAACGGAAAATTTGAGCCTTGTTCGGGAGCTGTGTATATGATAGGCTATGCCACAAATGGTTACAGACTGTGGTCTAAGAAAAATCAATGTGTTGTTATTGGAAGGAATGTAATATTTAATGAAAAGTTTTTGTTAAAAGGTGGCAATTTAGAAAAGGATGTTTTTAAGAATGATGTAGATTATGAGCAAGAACAGGATGAGGAGTTGACTCGTGAAACTCCTTCTGTCATACCAGGCTTAGATTCAGGCAGAGGAGAAAAAGTGGAGAACTTAGAAAGGGAGTTTCCTGCTGCTCGTAGTTCCCAGAGAGTGACAAATCCACCAGACTGGCATAAACATTATATTGTAGAGAGTTCCAGTGCCGTGGCTTATGCCAAGAGTGTTGGAATTTCAGAAACCTTTCTTGATGATATTCCAAGTTCATATGAGGATATAGTAAAAAAAGATGACAAAGAGCAGTGGGATGGTGCTATAAGAGAGGAATTGAATGCTCTTGGGCTGAATAAAACTTGGACTGTTACAAATTTGCCTGTAGGTAAATCATGTTTGCCTTGCAAGTGGGTATTTCGCAAGAAAACTGATCAGGAAGGAAACATGAAGTATAAAGCAAGATTGGTTATAAAAGGATATTTTCAAAAACAAGATATAGATTTTGGTGAAACATATGCTCATATAGCACATCTTGTTACTGTTTGAATTTTGCTGGCAGTAATTAATGCAAAGAAACTTTATGCTCTACAACAAGATGTAAAAAACTCTTTTTTGCATGGGACCGTTGATGAAGGAATACAAATGTTTCCACCTCCTGGTTCTCGCATACCCCTTTTGTTTGTAAACTCGAAAGGAGTTTATACGGATTGAGACAATCTTCGAAGGCTTGGAATGTTTTAATTATTTCATAAATAAATTAGGATTTAGACGTTGTACTAGTGATGAATGTCTGTCCTCTTACACTAATAATTCTGTTGTTATGTATCTGCTAATCCATGTTGATGATATTGTTTTAACAGGAAATAACATGAAAGTTTTGACTGATGTTAAAGCCAAACTTATGTCTGAATTTAGAGTCACTGGTCTTGGACCTCTTGTATATTTTCTAGGAATTAAGATTGAAAGAACAAGAGAAGAAATGTTTTGAAGCTAATTAGCCTATTTAGAGAAATTGTTAAACCGTTTTAATATGAGTGACTGTTATCCAAAGTGATACACCTTTGAAACTTGATGAAGACTTTAATGCATGTAATGATCAGCCCTGTATATTACAGGAAAAACCTTACAAGGAACTTATTAGATGCCTAATGTTTGTAATGCTCACTACACGACCAGATTTAAGTGTTTCTGTTAACTTATTCAGTCGTTATCAAAGTTGTGCTACGATAAATCATTGGGAGGGTTTGATGCATGTGCTTAGATATATTAAGAGTACTATTAATTTAAGATTATTTTATCCAAAATGTAATGCTGATGTGTTATGTGGCTATGCTGATGCAAGCTCTGCTGATGGTGAGGATAGAAAATCAACCTCTGGCTATATGTTTTAAGTTTTTGTCTTGTTTCATGGAATACTAAGAAGCAACCTATCGTCGCTATATCCACTTAAGAATCTGAACTTATAGCCCTATGTGAAGCATGCAGTGAATTTCTGTGGGTTGATTCAATACTAAGGTACCTTGTTATTCATCCTCAATACCCAGTCTCTATCTACCAAGACAATCAGGCATGCATTCATTCCATTCACAAGGATGAAAAGAAAAAGGTAAAATGTGCTGACATCAGGCATCATTTTGTAAGGGATTTGTTTCTGAAGAATACCATTGATGTAAAATATATTTCTAGCAGATACCAAAAGGCTGATATATTGTCCAAAGGTTTATCTACTCCTATATTTTTACTTCTTAGAAAACTTTTGAGTCTTTTGTAAATTCAATATTGTGTACATTGTATTGAGAATTTGAGGCAGTGTGTTAAGTATAATGGCAATTTTTCAAACCTATGTTTTCTCATATGCTGCTTTCATTTGTTTCTTTTACACATACCCCTTTGTAAACTTTCTGTACCTAAGTCAGTCGAGATTAAACCGCTGTTGCAGAAGGGCGTTGGGCTTAATAATAAACACATAATATTTGAATGGCACAGAAGAGAAAGTCATCATTCCAAAATAAGTTTACACAACATCCACAAAAAGCTTACACAACATATAATAGTGCATCAGTGCCCTCATTAATAGTTAATGCATCAAGGACCTTGGTGATGTATAATATTTATCAAAATATTACAAAAAAAACTTCTTGCACCAATTTCTTATCCAATACAGCTCTTATATACACACAGAAAACAAAGTAAAAATACTATGAGGGTTTGAGGGAAATAATACCCATAATAAAGTCAACTTGAGTCACTCAAGTAGTAGAACGTGAATTGGATTTTCATCTAAAACATACAAGTTAGATTTCAACACGTGATACAATTCTTTTCTTAGGGTAGGACTCCTTGGAAATCTGAAATTAAGTTTGATTAAATATGCAAGGATATGTCACATGGCTTTCCTTGGGACCTTTTCTCCTTACTCATGGAGTGTAAAAGTCTCCAGTTGTCTCTTTCAGGAGCTATGTTGCCCAAGCTTTCGCATCCATTGCAGGCCACATCAGGGTGCATTAACATGGTGCATCAGGTAATGCACCCTGATGATGCAGCCTGCAATGGATGTGAAAGCTTGGGCAACAAAGCTCCAAATGCAGCGGCTCCCGAAAGAGACAACTGGAAATTCTCCACGCTGTGAAAACCTACGCTCAACTGAAAAAGGGTCACCAAAATTTAAAAAATATACTATCAACTCAACGTCATAATGGTGTCGAAGCTGTTACTATGGCAATAGACTCATAACAACAGCATAATTAAACTAAAGATACCCTAGTTGATTAAAGCTAAGCTTTTGACGGAGTCAAACAATAATTTACTGAATAAACTGACATTCTATGGAGTAAACGGGACAGAAGTGAGCATTTTCAAAACCTCAAATCATCCATTTTGTGATAATTTGCTAAGTGAGGAAGTTCACAGAGGGAAACATTAAGGATGTGTACTTTTAATCCATTGTTTGATGCCTCCGGAAAATGTTTCCTAAGTTAGGCATTTTCTTGTACGGGTTCCACTGGATATCTTAGTAATATGATGTGAATTCCGAAGATAACATGGATGATGAAGAGTAAGGTTGTAACAACCCTTTTAAGAAGCAAAAGTTGATGTTAAGATTACACTTGCCAGCTTCTTACCCACAAGTACCATTGTAACATCACAAACCTAAACATTAAAAATAGCTAGCTGTCATTTAATGCCCATTCAACAGACATTTAGTCGTTTTCCAAGAAAGGATTTAATGTACCACCATACATATTTTCCAAAATAGAAACAACAAACTGCTCACAGAGAAAACAAGAATCAATTTACATACCATACCATCAAGTCTGCTTATCACTTCTTAGTGGAAACGCATGTTATTTATCTGAAATGCTTCCACTCGGTTCTGAAAAGGTATGTCACCATCTGGTGAATATAGAGAATGTTTACAGAATCATACTCTCAAAAATCCCTAATTCCACTACAATAATGCTGGTTCAGCTGACAAGCAACTGGAATGGCGGTAAAATTTTAAAAAATAAAGATTCATTTGTATAATATATGTTTTATAGCAATACTCCTCAGGTAGGTCCAGTTTCTACTGAACAAAGCCATTCACTAATTAGCTCTGCAGTTTTTATCACAGTAAAAAAAGCATGCCCATACAGGCCTTGCAGACAAAGACCTCTAACAAAAAAATATGAAAACTTTCATAGTTTTATAGAGAATTATTGGTGGCCTATCTCGACTGCTATTGCAAGCAGGTGTGATTCACATTTTATAATTTTGAGAATGCATTGACTTTGGCATTCCTGTACCTTTAATGAACATGCCTACTGAATGAGAATGGGGGTAGATTAGGAGGCTGAGATTGCCCCAATTTGCATATCCATGAACAATACTATCAGGGTTTAGTATGGTTTGAGATAAGCCATCACTAAGAAATTACAATGTAAATAAGATAAAAAAATGAAAAAAAATGTACACCTTTTGAGCCCCCAGTAGAATTTGCAAGATATTTATTTACAATGGATAGAAGAAAATAACATCCAACAAAAAAATAATTGCAGCTTGATAACTGATTCCAAGATAAAAAATTTCCTAGAATACATTAATGAATTCCCAAGGTATGTGGTTTCCAATTTACAATAATATGAAATGCTAGAAAAATACTATTCATAATGCTGGGAAGAAGAATTTATGTTGCAATCATCATTAGTGCCACCATAATTTTAAATAACCAAAGATGCATCAAGTCTTGATACTGGAGAATCCAGAAGTGAAGAGGTTAAGTATATCCCAGAACTGGTTTAACTAGCTTGAGTTGATAAATGGAAAAGTTTATGCATAAAAAACAATGCGTGCCATTCAGGTACCTTAAATAAGCCATATCCGGGTCATTTAAAAGTTATAACAAAACAGCTCGATTGATGATTATTACTCACTGGCACTACTGAGTCAAACAGGTTTCACATATAAAAAATTAGTTAACAAATAAATGACGCTGCTTAACTAGGGAGTTCCAACTCAAATGACTTATGGGAACCATAGTATCAGGCTCAACTAGCTGGAAGTTTAATTTCGTAAATGAAATACTAACTTTGTTCCCTTCCACAGATTTAATTTCCTGGTATGACATATTTCGACGCATCGGTGTCATCCTGATGATGGCACTGATGTGTCGAAACATGTCATACCAGGAAAATAAATCTGTGGAAGGAAACAAAGTTAGTATTTCATTTACGACCTATGGGAATTTTGAGTGGATCAATTGACAATAGAGGGAGCTGCCAAAATTCATGCAATGCATTAACTTCAGACCAGAATAAGCAGGCTAGAACACCTGTGAATTTGATGTCACCAAATTTTGCATCACAACAGGTTTTGCCATATTGTTTATGTTGAAAAGGAGTTTTGCTGCAGTTCGATCCTGTGTCTTAAAAAAAACTGTTGCCTTTCCAATATAAATAAAGTGGTTGCGATGCTTGTGACACTTGTTACGATGCAAAATTTAGCACATGTGGACTATAAGTTTGAACATCTATGCCACCAAGGATGAAAGAAAGAAGAAGAGAACCTACAAGACCGTAAGTACCAATTTTATGAAAAAACAAATATTAATATCAATTTGATCAATGCTAACTCGGTGAAAGAAATGCTCTAACCACTTTACATCCAGCATTGACATGTGAGCCATATACTCTTATACTTACACAATTAAAAGCACATCATTATATTTCTATGCATTAGGTGCAACAAAACCGTTGAAAACTACAATTTATGAAAGCACAGGGCTAATTTATTATATGCTTCCATAATCTCTTGAACATACACAGCTATATTCTGTACAGCATTTGTTCCTCTATACTTACCTTCTGGTGAAGAGTCATGAATTTTGGACAGCATTCCAAGTTTATTGGATTTTTATTCAAGGCATCGTTAGAAATGCAAATAGAAGAGTTTCGATTAATTTCTCAACAAACACAATTAAATGAAGGAATGAGTAAGTTTTCACTTTCTTCAAATTATTGGTCTAAAGTAGACATGCTGACAGGTATTCTCAGACAAATAAGCCATTTGACTATAATATGAAAAATAATGCCTTATGTCTTTCTGTCAATCATCAGGTTGAAATGTGAATGAATGA
Source organism: Platycnemis pennipes (assembly GCA_933228895.1). Lineage (NCBI taxonomy): Eukaryota > Metazoa > Arthropoda > Insecta > Odonata > Platycnemididae > Platycnemis > Platycnemis pennipes. Next base: position 84,877,927 of record OW121846.1, read on the forward strand.
TTATTTTCAATCACTCATTTTTCAGATTCACATCAATTGCCATGCGAAAAAATTCTCCTGGACTGGGAATCAAACCACGGACCTTTGGCTTTCCAGGCCAATGCGCAGACCACTATGCTACCAATGGCAATTTTCTAAAGAAATCTTCCAAAATTCCAGAATTCTTCCAAAGAAATATCTTACACTCAGTTTTCAGACTTGAGACATCTCAAAAATTGACCAGTAAAATACATAATGTGAAAAGTATATAAAATAATGAAAAAATATTTTCACTCTATTGGTTTGAATGCGAATATTCCCAAAATAATTCACTCGTCGAGACAAATATGTCGTATAATAAATATCAGCACTAAATAATAACAAATTAGTGGCTGGAACTTATCAACTTATGGAAAATATCAGGGAATATTAAAATATGTGAAAAAATATAGGCTTACTGTTATACAGAGGGCAAATCTTAAATCTAACATGGCAGTTTCACTGGGGTAGTTTAATAGAAGTCTTTAGCCCCAGTATAAAGAAATACCAGGAGAAGAAAATAACTAATCAAGGGGCCCACTCCTATAAAATAATGAATGTTCTATCACACATTCCACGATTGGTAGAGGCTCTGAGCAGAGATTAATATTATACAGACCCGGAAGAGGTTCTTGCTAACCTAATTACTCCCTTCATTCCGACCATGGATCAGGAAATCATCTCAGATTTTAAGAAACTATACTCAAAATCACTTTTTCCTAAATTTATGTGACCTCATGACATAACACTCAATAGAATTCTGAAAAGACCACTTAATCATTCTCCACTGACCAGGGGATTATAGACTAAGACTGGGAACAAACCTCTTTCAGAACAATGTAACCCCTTCTCAGCACTCACCAAAGATTTGTGGAGGCCTTAGAGTCAGTAGCAGAGCCTATGATTTGGGCAGGACATAGGACTTGGGGAAGGCCAGGGAAAAGACTACAAGTACTTAGTCATCCACTGAAGAGTTGCAATAAATTTACTAGCAGCACCAGCAAAAAGCAGATGAGGATTTTAGATAAGGAAGAAGATAGAAGATAAGCATCCCCAAAGCGAATAACCAATAGAAAAACTCCTTTCATATCTTACGTTAGCCAATGAGAAATTTAATTTTACATCTTCTTATCATTTTGAGCAAAGGAATAAAACTGTCAGATACTTTAATGGTTCTGGAAACCACTATTTTAACTTCAAAATTGACGTAGAAGGTTTAATTAATATTTCTCTAGGGGTCTTGGAATCGGAGAGTCAGCAGAGATGAAAATGAAGGTGGTCAATAGAACAAATTCACAGGCAGGGAGGACCACAAATCCAATTTTGCATCATGCATCACCCTTCCATTTTTAAGTTCTTAAAATCTTTGCATCTTTTGTCATAAATTTTACTTCTTTTCTTCATTAACTCAAGAAGCATAGACTCTACCTAGAATACTGTTGTCTTTCCATTTAGAACTACCTATTGCCATGAGTGGTGCTAAAGCAGGGCCACAGTCACTTAAGATTGCACAACTTTAAGATCTTGAGCTTCTTCCTGATCACTCAACTAACCACATAAATTAAAAAGATTACGATGAGCCATCTTCTACGTTAAGTCACAGTATTATGATGTACATATTATGAACACCTCCATTGTAATACAAAAGCTCAACTTCAAATTTCTTAAGTTAATCTTTAAGTTACGTTCTTACATTCACTGCAACCCAGCCAGTGGCATAAGGTACAGAGCTCATTGAATGGCATCACACTGAAACTGCAAGTAGTATTAACCCTTATTATGACACTTTTGTGATACTATTTTAGGAAAATTTCACTAGCAAATCCAAAAAAATAAATGATATTCTTCTGCAAGAATGAATGTGTTTTAAAATTGGAGGGTTGGGTGGGGGCCTTCTGAAGCCCCCCTGGCACTTAGACAGACCCCTTTAGATCCATTGTGCCAACCCACATTTAACCATCCCACCACTCGCAGATGGGACAAGAGCACCAGGATGGAGGTATAAAGGAGGTTTAACCATCCAACCTCTGTCCGGGCCCAACGTTGCTTAACTTTGGTGATCTAATGGGAACAGGAGTTTCAACGTGGCTAGGCCCTTGCCCATGTGTTTGCTAAGTAATGCTGGCGAGTGACCCACAACCCTCACTGGTGGATTCAGGAGGAACGGAAACCAAGCAATGTCCCTTACATCAATAGTATTTTAATGTGAGTTAAATGATCAATATCCAGGGTGACTGGCAAATGGAACTGCTACAATCTCCATATAATTCCCACACAATATAAAATATTCTGCTGGCTTAGCTAGGGTTATCTGCACAGTGTATCTGCAAGCACTGCCATGAAGTTCCACAAAATAGCATGGAATATTTTAAGCCTGTGAGAGTAGTGGAAGTTACTCAAGAGTTTATCATAATTTTACACTTACGGTTATTCCCTCTATTTCTTATTTCAGCTCTATGCTGACTTATGCACAAAACTGGTAAGATACATACCTCCAACAAATTGAACTTCTGTAAGAGAAAACACTTGACTTCAGCCAGCTTAAGTAATTGTAGCCAAATTGTCCGCAGTAAGAATCTATCTACAATGAACTTATGTCATGCAATGATCTAATTCATTTTAGCTTATAGCATATCAATATTCTGAATGTGCTTAACCAGCAATCTTGTGCTTCATCGAAGATACCGATTAAAATTGATAAGATGGAAATTAAATGGGAAGGAAATTAAATCAACTTACTATTTGATGTCTTCATGTATTCCAAACTTGTGTCACAATTTTACATCTGTTCAGTAAGTAAGCATAAAGAGTGGATGTTGATGCAGTGCATTCCAATTCCTTTCTCATCCGCCATGCTTTCCATAACTCTTAACTGTCTGAGTTCTATGATGAAAATGCCATACTATCTATGCTACTATACTTCTATGCTATTCATACTATACTACTATATCTCCTTAACTTCCTATCGATGTATGTACTACTTTATAAAAATTTTACAAAGAGATGAGGGTGTAATAGTTCTGAATTCATCATGTCCGATATTTCCCAAAATATGCACACAAAAATGTTTACAGGATATACCAAATTAAAGAGATGACCACCTTAGAAATTGATCACAAACAGTGGATGACTAGTACTTGTTCATAGCAATGAATTCACATTCTTAGAGGTTGCAGACAAATAAAAACAGTCAAAACTGGAGTATTTAAAGTTGAGTGAATCCACTATAGATACTAGATACGAGTGAAAAATAGACAATGTCTGCTATTTCAGTTAAAACATTTCTTCCTCTTCCAATTAGTGACACCATCTCATCTCTACCATAAGTACATGTTCGTATGTGTTACTATATCATGCAACCAGAGCTTTACACAATTTTGATGATAGTGCTTCCTGTCGGCAGATTTCTGAACCTATTGGCCTTGGCGGCTCCATCGACAAAAACTATTCGACTCGACTTTCGTAAAAATACTCGAAGTACTCGAGTCTAGTACCAACTACTCGACTCGACTCGAATTTTTGAGTACTCGCACATCTCTAGTTTTAGAGGTGCCTAAAATTTTGTCCACCAAGTATTTGCGAATAATGGTGTAGATGATCCAGCCACTACTTCCGTATCTCTGAGAACCCATTAAATACTGTCTACAATAATTTTGTAGGTTCACCAGGGATACTATAAATATTTAAAAATTTGGATTGAAAAGAAATTGTTTTTGTTCTGAAATATATAATTCATTTTAGAAGAAAAATGTTTCACGATACGCTTTTATCAATCACACAAAAATATTTTTTAATGCAAATTACCTCATTTTTACTGAAATAATTTAGCCCTCTCAAGATTCATGTCATGACTACTGGCATCAAACCACAATTTAAATGATCAATTTAAGTTCAATACATATCATTAGGGCTCATTTAATAATTATAAACTGAATTACTGCTGTTAATTCGACAAGGAATGAATTTATGGTGTATCTTGTTCCAAGCGTAACGGAAAGCTGGACCTCTTACAACTAGCTCCTACAAATCGAAAGAATTAATGGAAAAATTACTGATAAAACATTGAAATACAATGCCAAAAACTTACATAAACATGCTCCAGAGTGACAACAATGCGAAACAACAACAGTAGACAGTAAATATAAGTGTCCTATGCCTTGAATTTAAGGCATCCATGTCACAGGGTAGCCCAGCATGCTTTGAATTCAATGCGAGTACTTCATACTTTTCTTCAGATATTGCCCATCCTATTGAGGGTGATATCACGTATTTCTGACCAAAGAAGGATGCACCAAATACAGGAACACACAAATATGGTTTTCAAATCAGCCTTCAACTTTTATCATACTGTGCTTCTGGGAAAGGAAAGTAGAAACTATGTCTGACACCATTGTATGATTAATCATTGTATTAACAGACGTCGGACTAACACAATGGAATAAGCTATAAAAATAAATGACATTATTACACATTTTGTACCTTTCAAATATACCGTATTTACCGGAGTCTAAAAGGACCCCTCATTTTTTAGTACTTTTGAAAAGGACGAAATTTAATATGCATTACCATTATAATAACAACGTCTTTTATAAATATTTATTTTTCCTCCACTTTTCTTGAAAATTGCCTCAGTATGAATTTTAAAACCATTTCAAAAACAACCATTCGGGTTTAAAAACGTTCAATGTAAGAAAACAAAAGCATTACCTGTAATTAACAATTAGGCGAATAATTATGGTAATTATCAGAAATATGAAATTGGAATTTTTTTCTAATTGACTGTTAAGACCTAATTGATTAGTTTTTTTGCTGTAGCAGTCACGCAATTTCTTACACAGTGAAGTTCGTTTCCTATGCCCATGGCATGCAGTAGGGAAAAATTATTTCACCACATCAGGCTTCTGTACCAGTCTTAGCTATATTTACATTTGAGTATTGATATGCTACATGTACAGATGGGACGAATAGCAGATTTCTCGAATTTGAAAACCATAACTCTTAATACATAAATACCTCAAATATTAAATACCTTGAATACTAGAATGGTAACAACCCATTGGCTTAAGGAGACAGCGATTCACCAACTGGCAGAACTTGCTAAAGAGGCGGTGAATCGCAGGGTCCCTCAATTTATTTATTACATTCTTTTTATCATTCACATATTTTTCACGTTTAGTGTCATTAATGAATAATTTATATTCTCTTAATGCAAAAAAATCCATGAAAAGGGATGTAAAATGTTTTTTATCAATTAAAACATATATAAAATATGATTTCAATAAAAAATAGTGAAATAAGTGGCAAACAAAATAAATCAAAAATACTAAGCCAACGGGTTAATGTTTTAAATATTATTCTACCTACTTATTTGTTGCCTGATGAAGTAAAAAGCTAGAACTAAATTAATTGGTAAAAATTAATTTTGGTTTTAAAAAAAGCCATAAGAGATATGTCAGAGTAAAAGCTTTTACTCTTAACGAAACTCATATCGAACGGCAGCCGTCCACGATGTTTATAAACTATTCGACTTTGAATCGTGACTAGCAGTGAATAGCTTAGCCACATTATACACGGGGAAAGTGAACAGCTATTTCACCTTTTACAGATTTCTTTTTGTGCTCACTAGCCTCCAATAATCCAAAGTTTCTTTTTGTGTCTCCGTTAGATTTCGAAATGATAAATGACAAAAGGCTAAAAATGTTCATCAGAAGTCTAATTCCGTCCTTTGCACTACAATATATATGTCAATCCTTATAGAATGTAATTTATAGATCAACCATGAGTTCACCAGTTGTTGACAAACATGAAGTTCTGAGAGTCAAATCGCCAATGATTTCAGCATTCACTTTTTATTGTTTAAATATTGTATGCACTGCACTAGATTGAAATCCAGGGGCCATAAAGTATCACTATTAGTTGAAAAAATTATTATCATCACAATAATAATATTTTGATAGTTATTGTTTATTTTTTGAATTGATATCCCATGAAATGCATTCTTATCAATTACTAAATCATACATTTACATATTAATTCTAAACCATTGCTTAAACACAAAGACTTCATATTCAAATCCACGACAAGTTATGATATTTTCCGTTAAAATGTCAAAAAAGATCATCAGGGTATACGGTACTATGAATTTGTTTTAGTAGTTTTCTTGTTATTTCATGGGATGCTGATAATCAACATGGCAATTTATTAAATTGGGGAAAACCAAATGACACAGTTTCTCTAACATTCAATCACTGTATCCACCCAGCAGAAGTAAGGTGATGATAGTACACACCGTCCGTCGTGAAATAATAGTGATTGAATTTATCTTTGAATTAAATGTGAGGATTTTGGACAACTGATGTAACAAGAAAAACTGACCAAGGAGTATTCAATAATCAACTTTTTTATTTTTCTTCAACAATACTCCTGTTTATTACAAGTAATTGTCCTTTTAAAAGGAACCAAACACAAAGTACAGTGTTAGGGCAATGAACTTCATTTGCAGTACGTGTAATTTAAAAAAAATGTACAAACAATGAAACCCCATTCATGATTTTACAACAAAACTTACTTAAGTTTTTTCTACCTATCAATCATATCATTTCCACTTAACGACAGTAAAGTCTGGCACTCAACAAATTTATGTACACAATTGATTTTTTCTATTCGACTGGCAATGATATTGCCCTAAAGTCTTCATAATTGGAATCATCAATAGAAATCATAGCCATTTAGTGACGCTTCCTACCAAAGGTGGCCCTTCTCAGCCTGAGGTCCCCCATCCTTGTCAATCATCAGGCGATACTGCTGGTGTGCCTGGAGAGGGACAGGAGTGTGGTGCCCCTGTAGAGGGACACCAGTGTCAAAGGTCACCTAATCAAATGAAGGAAATCAACCAGGTTCAAACACTACTTTCCTCTGAAAATCTAAGAAGAATATATGCCCTATTAAATTAGGTTAAGAAATAGAAATATACGGCAAAATATAAATAGTTTAAGACTATTAAGTTTCATCTGTTAATGGCAGTTTTTTGAAGGCAATCCAGCCTACCCTAACATGGTACTCGTGTATTCATGGGTTTAACAGAGCATCGTAAATTTTAGAATTCATACGTCTTGCATGAATTGGTTTTATGGCTCAGCAGGTCAAGTAACCAAAGCTAGCTGCAGTAAACATCCCTCAAGCCCAACAGGTGTCATAAGTCACTGTAGCTTCACATGAAAATCCAAGTCACAGGTGGTCACTCCAAGGTTAAGTACCCAAAATTACATTATCCTCAGAAGAATTTGGTATGGTAAAATCAAAAAGTTGGTTAACACTAAGATTATTAATATCTCCTTAACAATATTACTTAGCTCCTATTAACTTCAGGATCCATAGATGCATCACCAATAAAAATAGAGGGAACTGGTGCAGTTCAGTTAGAAACAACAAAAACATGCTCTTTAAAGCAAGAGAGCAATGTATTCTTGCTTGTAGGTAAAAAGCAATTCTTTTTGTTCTAACATGAATATAATTCTTTCGCCAGATCAAAATATCACAATGAATTCTATTTTTTTACATCTATAATTAAAATAGGCATGCAGAAAATGAATACGGGAAAAGAATTCATAAAACACTCACTGATCTCTTCTCATTTACTTCTGGTAATCCTGCTCTCGATCCCGGTCCAGTCTCCCACTCTGACTGCTCTACACCATCCACTTTCATCACCAGCTCAGCAACTGACGTGGGTGGCGTTGTAGGAACACCAACATCCGTGACACTGCCAGGACCTCCATAGGCTGAAGCCAGAACAGCAGATACACCTCCGTGCATGGGGGAGACATTGGTATTCGACCCATTCGGAAACTGTGGGGGGCGGCCATCACCCAGGTGATGATGAGTGTGATGGTGGGAAGGATGATGCATACCCTGAGGAGAATAACATTTTTAATTACTTCCATTTCAATGACTAATTCCCCATAAAAAATAACCAACACCTGAAAGACAAATGCATCATGCACACACCTGGTACGACCCATCCACAGGACCGCCTTCGCTCATATTTGAATCCTCCCGTGGGGGTGGGCGACCATACGGATGAGGTGGAATGGTGCCACCGAAGAGCTGATGGTGCTGCCGCTGCCACGGAATGGAGGGCTCAGCCTGCATCCACCCACCAGTGATGACATCCTGCTCCCCCATAACACCACCCCCACTCACAGAGTAGCTCTTCCAACAAGCTCGCTCAGTCCCAATTGGCATTGGTCGAGACCTCCTATCTTCCGTTCCAACCGACTGAGATCCACTTTTGTTCATGTTACCATGAGGACCTACATCAGACCCAGGAGAGCGGGAACCGCTAGGGGGAGCGGGGGAGACGTGGGGGTGGTGAGATGGGTGCACAGCGTGCAAGTGCATGCCTGCGTTATGCATCTGAACGGAGTTCCCATTCTCTATGTTTCCCATGGGGTCTGGGGTGCCTCCAGGATGATGGTGAGAAGCTAGCCCAGCAAGGGCAGCATAATGAGACCCCACTGTGCCAGGGAATGCACCTGGATTCACCTGATCCCCTTGACCTCTATGGTGTGCCTGAGGATGGAAAGGATGTGGAGGAGCTGTTGCCATGTAAGCAGGCCAACGGGCTGCAGGATGATTTGGATTGTGATGGCTGTTGTCACCACCACCGGGATGATTTCCTGGTGATGCTCGTGGGTAATTGCCAGTGGGACCTCCTACCTGAGAATGCGGTTTCCCGACAGAGGAGGGGCCTTGTTGGACAATTGGAAATGGCACAACACTACCATTTGCAATCAAGGTAAGTCCAGGGCCTGATCCTTGCCTGACAGGTGGAGGGGTTCCGTGGTATGCAGCAGGGGTGGCATTGAACGCAAGCTGCTGCCTCTGCCCACTAAGTGGAGATATTGAGAAGTCTGGTGCTCTAGGATTTAGTCTAGAATGAATGCTGGCATTAGTAGTCACCACACTGTTACCTGACACAGAACTACCAGGTTGGAAATGAGTAATAGTTTGGTTGCCTGGATTCTGGAAAACTTGCATGTTGGATAAATTATCCCCCCCACCCAAAGGCTGGGATAGATTTCCAGTCCCATTTCTTTGTCTCACTAGCTTGAGCAGGCTGTTTTCAGTCCCATAGTTGGAAGCAGATGGGGTAAATGGTGCACCGCCAGCATCCAGTGGGCCATGGTGCCCATGAAGATGCATCAAGGTCCCCCGAGGCAACACATCTCTCTCAGCAAAAACACCTTGCCGATAGCTGGATGTTTCCACAGTGGGAGTCTGCCTTGTCTGAGGCCTTTGCTGCCTCCCACAAAGGGAACCTGGAGACTCAAGACTTGTTGGTCTTACTGGAGTTGGGGCTCCATGTCCTACAGGGCGCTGCCTTAAGGTTGCACCTTGCATTGATGCAGATGATTCCGCCAGCTCCACAAGATCTGGTACCGAGGAGTATACAGTAGTCAAGGCATCCGAGGTTGGGACGGAGGTAGTCCGGGAGCCACCTGGAGTTTCATGGGGTGAATTCGCAGAATTCAGAACTGGAGACCTCGCTGCCATCCCTCGATATCCAGGTGCTTTGGAAACATCCACTTGAGGTGGCCCACTGTCAAGGAACTTGGCTGCTGTAGTAGTTGCTGGCGGTGATGAGCCAGACGCAGCTGCTCCAGCGAAATTCATTCCTTTGGATTGAACGTCATTGCCCCCTTGACCCCACATAGTTTGCTGGGTCACCTAGAAGAAAACATACATTAATCAGATTTTTATAACATGTTCAGATTCATTAGTTTACCTCCTTTGTTTTCATCAGATGAACTAATTGTAATCACAACTAACAGATAATTCCAGTATTTTTTTAAACTGTAGGCTAATAAATAATATCACTCAAATTCACAACATAATGGCAGCTATACTTAACCCTTTTACTGCTAGCTTTACTACTAATATAATAATATTAATATGTAATGTAGGTGGGCCGATATATTGGCCCTTGGCAGTTTTCACACAACCATAGAGGGCCAATATATCGGCCCACCTACATTACATATTAATATTATTATATTTCCCTCAAATCAGAGACAGTAGGACTGAGTTTTTCATCCTTATAAAAATTGAAATATATCATCAACATTGAGAAAAATTCATAATTTATATATTATAATTAAGTGCTTCAAATATACCTAAAATTCATAGTCTTACGATATTCACGGAAATGGGCCTGGCAGGTTTCACATAGTCTACCTTAAAGGGGCTGGCAGTAAAAGGGTTTGTCTTATTTTTAAAAATGAAAACCTCCATCCTTAACAGAAGGCATAAGTGATTCATGAGAGTCCTTTCCCAAGGACAATAAAGAAAAAGTTAAATTAGTTAATTTTATAAAACATTATTTAACAGCAATTGAAAGGAATAATTTCTACTATTAGAACTTGCTCCAGCAAGCTTGCTGCACTTTTTTTCAACCAAATGACAAATTTTCTATTTGCTTTGCATTCAAAAATCTAAATATCAAAAACACATGCACATTATTTCCCAATTAAATGCCTCCAAATGAATCAAATATGTGATGCTTATCTCAGGTAATATAAACAGTCTAATAATCACTCATGAAACCTCTGGTTCTGAGCACCTGGAGACAAGTTGTATTGGCCATAAGTCAAAAAATGTTACAAGAGGAGAGGCATAGGTTAAGAGCAGCTCATGTACACTCAAAGTCAATGGCATACTGTTGACATTATTCTATTTCTGTACAGCTCAAGAAATTAATTACTTAACTGCACTTAACTCTTTGGAATGTCTATTTGTCACTGTTGAACCAGTTTTTATTTGAAAAGTTTTATAGGATTGGAGACTGTGATGAAGGAGGAGGACGCCATGTCTTCATGTCTTCTCATTAGAGACTAGTCTGGTTTTGCATAACTTAAGCACAAAACTATACTGAGCCTAAGCTCTAAGTTGAAAGATAATTATTTAATGAACCACCATATGTTTCAATACAACCTCAATGGGTACTTGCCTACCTCCACCACTCTATAGATTTGAACAACTGATCCTTCATGAATGCATGCTACATATAAATACAAACTTCTTGCAAAAATTATGCTTTGTCTCACCATACCAGGAAGACAGTAGCAGAATAGCTATCCCAGCAATAATGATTTGTTATTCATAGAGCACAAGACATCAAAGCAGTAATTATATGAAAACTAAAACCCAGCAACCATGGGAGATACTTTCTAAAATCTTACACATGGCTAACTGAAACTGCAGATGACAGCATGTGCCTCCATCAGTTCTCAAGATTCCTTAAAATTGCCGTTAGATTAGCTTATCTGCATTTATATTAAAAGTCTGCTCAGATCTCTCCATTACTCTGGACATTTAATGATACACTCAACAACGAAATAATAATTACTAGACATTAATAAGACAACTGCTCGCTTAATCATACACTTAGCATCATAGGAAGAGCTTGAAATAGTTCCTGTTTCCTTCCAGCCTAGCCATTCATCTCTTGCAAGGGTAAGATATTGTTTCAGCATACTTCACTTTTTCTAATAATGTACCAGAGCAAAACATGGTATTTCTTTGTGAAGGCTAACCATCAGATTCAAGCTCTTCCTCATTTCATACCAAAGTGAGGTATTAAGACAAAAACTTGAATCACCTCCCATTTGCATGTCTGAGTCTGAGATTTGCATGCACACAAGATGTGCTAAGGACCCCTTTCTAAAAAGCAATGTAAGCAATGGCTGCTCAAAAGCAGTAACTCTTGCATCTTCCTTACAACTTCTCTGCCCCAGTGAAACAAGCTCCACATATTATGGGACGGTACTTGGTCATGAATAGGGTTTTTCACCTGCACTGATACACACACACAACACAATTCTATCCGTTCACCCACTGTGCACCTCACTGCCAGTCACATTTCCTCCTTCACAATACTAAGGTATTTCATTGTTCTTAATGCTTAACCCAGGGGATCATGAAAAGGTTTCCCAATCGCCAACGCAGGGCTCAGTAAAACTTTGCTTCCTAAGAGGATTCCCTAAGTGATGGTAAATCAAAATCTACTACGACTTGATCAACAAACGTGAACGTATTTCAAAACGTTCTGTTATTCTACATTTTTAAAATGATTTTTGACTCAAAATTGCATGGTGTTAGAAAGTCATGGCATATTGCAGTTTAAAGTTTAAAAAAATCTACCATTTAACACTACCATGAAAACCAAAATGTGGCAAACTTTGAAAATACATCTTTTGATAACATAACATAGAAAAAACAGAAAAGAATTGAATATTATAAGCAAAATTCCAAAGAAATTTGGGTGAGGATATTCTATATCTCCTTCAAAATAGCCAGATTTTGTTGACCACCTCTGTCTATGGTTTTTAAAACTGATTCCCAAGGGACTCTAGAAAACACATTAAGAATTTCCAAAACTACTGAATACAAAATTTGTTCGAGGATTTCCGTTGTCTAATCCCTACATTTTTTTTCGTTCTGAAAACTGTCCCAAAACTGTCCCTGTTTCCGTCCTGCCCCGTCTCAGCAAAATCTTCGTTTTGGGGCGACTTTTTTTTCTTGTCCCAAATCGATCCAAGCCCTGCTAAATAGGAAGCACTTCATATCAGACATGTCTAAGAAGTTAACTTTGATGCCACGCTTAAACACATGATGCGTATACTCTATAGCATCTGTGGCATCATGTGTGGGAAATAAGTTTGTCTGCAACCTTGACTAGTTTACCTCAAGAGCGGGCTGAGTAAGCACTAAGGGTTAGGGAACTCAATACTCCCAAGAAGCAATTTCTTATCGCCGCCAACGAGATGTATGATTAGGTCAGCTATAGGCTGTCAGGGGTCAAGGGTCAGCATATATAGCTTGGCGTGTAGGCATTGGACTCAGACCACTCACATGAATGGCACCTAGTCATTCATCAGCTACCTTGAGCGTGAGCCTACCTATGAGTGTGGATATGAGACTCGGAAGTAAAATAATATGAAGTGAATTTTTTCTGATTGGCAGAGCCACAGATTACTCGCGAGCTACATAATATATTGCCATCATGACTTAAAACACTAATTGCTAGGCAAATATCATAAGTAGGTGATGATAGATGTATAAAAAAGGGACTAATTGAGTGTCTGAGATTAAGATTCACCACTCAATGTTCCAATTGATTGAGTATATTCAATGTGCGTAATTGACAGACATTAAATTATAAATAGCTGTTGAAATGTTTTGGAGAAATGAATTTAATAACCTACTGATTGAGAAACAAAATTGTATAAAAAGAACGAGAACTTCAATGGAGTAGGCGCAAAGGATGAGGAGAAAGCAAGGCACTGAAACCAAGTTCAAAACTACTCTGAGAATTATCACGAACGGATTATCCATCACTTCCGATTATTCGATTGGGTTCCCCCTCCATTGCCACACATAACTGGTGCTCTGCTAAATATGAATATATAAAATTCATTGAATATATTTCAATTACCTTTCCAAATACGTTATTGAACAGAGAATATTCTTTAGGTGTAGTAATATTTGGTGATGACAGGGGTGGCTGCTGGTCCCGTCGCCGCACGGCAGAATTTCCTCTCCCCAGGTCAAGATTGACAGGAGATGAGGGGGGAACAACTTGGCATGGTGTGGATGACGTTGAAGTCGTAGGAAACGTTGAAGCAGCTCTGTATCGCCCACCAACAGCACCTGGGCGACTGGGTACTCCCTGGCCCATGCTTATGACAACACATGGCGGGGAGTTGGCACATTTTGGTGAGCTTATGTTTGTTGGTGTCGGCGGAAGCACAGGCACCGTTGCCCCAAGGGGTGGTTGCAACAGGGGCTGCCTCTGACGTGGTGACTGAGGCCTTGCTACCCGCTGACTCCCCTGGACAGATGGGGCACGAGGTCCTGGGCCTTGCACTGATGCTGGAACTGATGTCTGTCCACCCCCTGAAATGTTGCCAGGAACTCCACCAGCTGTCGTCTCAGTTAGCTTGGCAGCAAAGGTCTGAGTGGTGGTGGTTGTCACTATTTTAGTTGCCCGGCCAGCAGTCGTAATGGCAGTGGTGTACGACATGGTGCTCTTTGTGCCACCAAGTACTGCAGCTGCAGCTGCTCGTTTCTCTGTTGTCAAGAGAAAATAGGAGGCAATTTTTAAAATCTGAAATGATTGCTATCATATATGATACATGAAATCTGCATGAAGACTATGGAAACACACGAATGACAACCACTTCATAAGTAAAAAATGTAAATTTGGTCATTAGGTCAATTTGAAACAAAAATGATGGCAAGAAAATTTTCAATGAAAATTAATTTTCATTATCTGATTACCAGTGGCGGCCATTTTATCAAGAAAAAAATGATACACTTTGCCTGGAAGGTGTCACAAGATAATGCACAGCTATAAACATTATTTCTTAGATCACCAATTAGCTACAGCAATTTATTGAAGATAAAGTATCAGTTTTCTGAACTCTTATTCCACTACACTTCGTTCAAGGCCCAAAATATCATGCAAATAAATAAGCATATCTGCAGGGGTCAATCTGTGTACCAAAAAATACTTTCAGCAGTAAAATAAGAGAGTAGAATGAAATTATGAAATCTGATCACACAACTTCCAACCATAAGGCTATCCTAATGTATGGAACAGTTCGTATTACTCCAAAGTTTTGCAAATTTACTGAAAATCTTGCTCACAGTACTAGAGTGGAAAAATTTAATGAATAAAAGTAACCAAACATACCTTACATTAGAATATGAGTATTGGGTGATTACAGAACTCAATACTCCTCCACATAATACAATACTATGTGTTAAACCCCTTGCAATACATGCCAAATATATACACAACATCATTCCAAATACAGAATAATTAATGCAATTACCCGATTCGCAGATCATTCATGCATGATTTTTATTCTCTTCACAAAAGATTTGGTTTGAAGTATGCCAATGGCTAAGGTTACTCACTAGCAAATCTTAACTTAAAACTGTCCCTGATGTGAACAAGTTAATTTGTTCTAAGCAATGGTTCTTTTCTGACATAACCAAATATACTAATACTGCTGCAGAAATACCCTTCTTTCTTGTTCAACCTTAGTTTACTCATCACTTTGTAGTAGTACCATTTATCATTGCCATGCTGCTACTACTAATACTGCTGCAGAAATACCCTTCTTCCTTGTTCAACCTTAGTTTACTCATCACTTTGTAGTAGTACCATTTATCATTGCCATGAGTCACAAGGGATGTGACCTCCAAAGTATTTCAAGGCCATTTTAAAGTTCATAACATTAACCTTATAAGAATGTATTAGCAGAATTTCTCAGATTTTCATGCATTTATAACAATAATCTCAAACTTGAATGTAAATTATCTTAAAATTCTTTGCGATGAATCTTTTCTATACACATATGATTGAACATAAGGCACCATTTTGATATGCATTACTCTTGCAGTGCATTACATACTGTTTCACCTCAAATAACCCCGGACTTCATCCTCATTCTTTCTCCAGCTCCAATATAAATCCAATGATATTTTTGGGCTTTCAACCCTTCGCTGTCAGCCTTGTAGCCTTATTTCTGTGCAGTTAGGTGAGGGTCAATGAAGCCAAATTATTGAGTTTCTTCCTTAGCATTTGAAGATTTTTGTGCTGGGAGGGTTAGTAAATTCAGTGCTCACAATGAGATGAATTGTATATGTAACTGACTAGACGTAGTTGTATATTTTGTTTTTTGTAATGTAACTGACTCGTCCAAGTTTATGTAATTGTACTTTTTGACGACTCCATGCAAGTGAATTTGCCCACGGATAATAAACTTTATTATTACTATTATGAATCAACAAAATACAGTAAAACCTTGTATTTGCATCATCGAAATTTACGTTTTCTCACAATTTACAATATTTTCATTGGGTCCCATCCAATTTCCTATATCTCCAATGCATGTAGAACCCTGTATTTACACCATGACTTTTCCATTTTCCTGCTGTTTGTGTTAGATGCATTGGTTGAAAAATTGGTAGAAATACCTACATAAAAAAATTAATCAGGACAGCTCTATACTTTAAGAAATAATTGATAATATAGCTCTAATTCAGTTTATCGGTGTTTCTTATTTATATTTTTACTCTATATTGTTAAAAATATGCACATAAAACAAAAAAATGTCCTTTTCCCGCAATTTACACTTTTTTCTAGCGGTCCATAGAAAAGTATAATAAATAAGAGGTTTTACTGTATTCTAGACCAAGATGAATATTTAACTCTTGAATGTCAGATTTCCAGGCAGATGGTTATTAGCCTGGCCACTAGGACCTGAAAATTATTAAACTCGGTGTTCTTGATTCATTGGCTGATGTATGTAAATATTTACTTCATTTTCCACAATGCATTGTTTTTATTTGATAATTACCACATATTTCATAAGCTGTTCAAGAGCATTTCAGTCGTATACAGTAATCAGCTGTTCTTTTCAGAGGGTAAGACAATGATTGCATCAGCAAATTATAGCCTCTTAAAATGTATAATGTACTTCTTACAGTTGCCAGTTCATTAAAACTGTATAAACTCATGTATCACGTGCACCTATGTAAGATTCATATCCTGTTTTTGAACAATGACCTAAAGGAAAAAAATCTAATGCTCTTGAATATGAACAAAAAATGCTAATTATAAATGCAAAATACACAGGCGTTATGGAGGCATTTTCAATTTGACTCAATGTGTAAACCATTCTTTTTTCACATTCCAATAACATAATACTAGAAGTACTTTATTTTCTCCTAGTATGTTTCTGCCATACCCTGATGAAAAATTGTCCTACTGATTGAAAAGCATTCCTAAATTAAAATCAACATACCTCCCTTACTGGCCTTAAATTCACTTTCGCTGATTCCCATTGTTCGAAAAACGGGTAGAGTTTATTTTCATCCTTTCTTTAGGAGATTCATCATCGTCATCTTTATACTGATAAAGATACATGTTTGTCACTCATTCATGAAAACCATGCGACTGAAACTCAGACATTCCTCTAGCACAGCCACTTGAGGTTAGCCTTCCCATTTATTTCTTTTCACCTCACCTCACTAGTTAGGCCCCACCTTGAGTATGCAGCCAGTGTATGGTATCCTAATGAATTAGGTTTGATCAGAGAACTAGACAATGTGCAGCCTAGAGCAGCTAGGATCATTAAAAGGTGTTATGATAGGTTGAGTAGTGTTTCAGAATTAATACAAGAATTAGGGTGGGAGTCATTATCAAAGTGTAGGTTAAAGTACAGATAAATTTTTTAGAGAAATTTCAATCGGATAGCTTTACTGAAGTTGTTAGGCACATATTAAAAACACCAGCGTATTATGCTAGATTCGATCAGATAAACAAGATTAGAGAGATAAATTGTCGTAATGATTGATTCAAATGGCTTTTCCCCCGTACTATAAGAGAACAGAATAGAGCACATAGCAAAGGGATAGGTAGAGGAAATATTTTAGAGTGGTCTGTAGTGCATGATGTATGTATTAATTCCTTAAATACTATAGATATTAACAATCTAGTTGCATGAGACCCTATAGTTGCTTGTTTGCATGTCGGTAGTGCATGCTTGGTGATCTTCACCCCCTGCCACACACCCTCGTGTTGGCTTGCAGGGTATCGTGTAGATGTAGATGATGGTGATGCTCAAGCACTGTCACCAGAGTGGTAGTTTTTGATAGCTTTTGATCAGCAGTTTATACTAAATAGGCATTATCACTCTCACTAAGTACCACTTCTTTCCATTCAATCAATTATGTCCACAACATATTAACACTGTGTGTGACGAAGAGTTACTATCATTTGAGAATGACAATCATGGGAAAACCTGGATGGAAGTACCCAGGATTAAAGGAAAGAGGAAGTTCAAGATCATCATTGGCACTGCTGCTACCACTGGCCCCTTATCTGGTATTCCGACGAAAGCCCATACAGTCATCATCAAACCTATTTTTAATGAAGTTCTGGTTATAACAAAGTGAAGGCTATTTCCCATCAAAAATGGCCATTTTATCATGTTAAAAATCATACTTTTAACAAACATTTATTTAGTGGTGGTCAGTTTTTTTGTGCAATGGGTAACCCTTTTCTTTCTGTAGTAACCTCCAGTTGTTGGTAACATATTTTCAGAATTATCTGTAAGCTGAACTCAAACGAAGGTGTACATCTGATAAATTTAGTGCACAAATACTCCCACCCGCCCACCCCTTACTCTAGTTCCCATGAACGCACACCACAAAAGCCTTCACCACTCTGTGATTACCAAGGTTGTCCGATGCAGGCAGAAAGGTTGAGTGAGATGTAGATGTAGGGGAGATGTAGGGTGAGATGGATGGAAAGGACGCCCATGGCTAGAGATTGAAAAACGATTCTGCGAAGAAAGAAGTCGGGAAGGAAAGGTGGAAGGAAGGAAGAGAAGGGTAATTCTGGTGATTCATAGCCACATGACATTTTAATACGAGGCAAGGTGTTGGGTATAATAAGGGGACAGCGACTGGCTGCGAAACGTGCAGGCGTCAGGGTTTTCCACCCCTCTGACTTTCTGTTTTGCCCTGCCATCAGACAACTTTCTGCCTTTAGCTCTTCCTGTGGCGGTACCTTCACTCTTTGGTCATCAGCCATTGTGTCAGGCAAGACTGCGTACACTCCTGTTGGTGTCAATTAATATAGCGTTTGTCTTTGTATCGGTTATGATAGAGAACGAAAAAAGAAGAAGAAAAATTTTAAGCTTGAATTTAAAGTTGGATGTATTCGTACGCCTTTCGTGTGACTGTTGATGACAGCCTCAATAAAACAATATCTTCTCCATCCTTCTGGCCCATAAATGTCCTAACGAAGCAGTATTTTTTTCGGAAAGCTCGTGAATACCCCACTGGGTTAATTGTCCCGGCTGTTAGTGCATCTCACACTAGTGTGTGTGCGAATGTTACAAAGTAGAAATAAATATTTAGGAAAAAATAATATATGCTGCATTACTACTGACTTGAGATTTTAAAGTACCACTTTCAAGTAACTACTGCCATGGAAACCAGAAGATATCAGTGTAAAAAAATACACTTGTTTTTGCCAATGTAAAAATTGGCAAAAGTGCCTATATACATATATGATCCGATGAGCTTAATCCCTTACATGTTTTATTGCTATTTGCTTTTCTATCTCTCCGTTTTAATTCGGCAAGTAAATACAGCATACTGTTCAACTTTTCACTTTAGTAAGGAAATAGGCTCAGTTAATACAAAAACTGCAAAGATTATAAATTAGAACCCACAGATGGTGTTAGCATGCAGGCGCGGCATAGAGAACGAAATAATACATCGAAAACAAGAGGAATTGGAAGGACTAAACCAGAACGTAATATTACGACAAACACAGGGTACACACAATACCATGTCGCAGAATATTGCATACAAAATTGTTAACTGGTTTAATTAGATGAGCAAAAACTAATACTCCAAATCAAAACTTTGATACACACCTCCACATGAAAACCTATCTAAAGGATATGATTCACTCACCAACAGAACTGACTGTCCTTGGAAGTGATGAGTTTGCTATGTTTATCGCTCCAGGAGTAGTTCCCTTTCCAGGACCTGTGGGTGGCTTGACTTTCGCCAGAGCCTTCATAAAAAATATAAACACAAATAAGTAGCCCATCTCACATATTCAACATTTCAGTTATGTCCAGTAAAATTACAGCAAAAGTAAACCATAACAAGTGCAGACAATATGTTACAAATTCATTTGTTTAAGGCACAATCATTATAACCAACACGAGTTTTTATGCATACTTATCGTTATGTATCAAAGCAACTAGTTAGGGTTCAGAAGAGCCATGTAACAATCAATTGTTGCACGAGTTGAAAATCATACACTTCATTAAGAAATAATAAAATTGTCACCAATGTGAAATACAACTTATGCCACAGGGTTGACAATCATGATAAAATTGACTTGTTATGGCCATATGACAGAAATGACCACTCATTATAACTGACTAACACGCGATGTGCATTTCGACAACAAAGGTGAAAAAAATCACTAAGGAGAAATTCACTTGCTATATGTCATACTCAACATAGATGA
The DNA here is from genome assembly GCA_933228895.1 of Platycnemis pennipes. Classification (NCBI taxonomy): domain Eukaryota; kingdom Metazoa; phylum Arthropoda; class Insecta; order Odonata; family Platycnemididae; genus Platycnemis; species Platycnemis pennipes. The sequence goes on from OW121846.1 coordinate 84,898,076, forward strand.
CTTCTAACATATATATCCTGTGTCCTAAGTTACAAATACTGTAACAACAATAAATTAAATGTTATTCTAAGCTATGGAGAAGCTCAACATCTCACCAACAATAATTAAGCCGTTTTACTACTATCTCGTTGAACTCTTAGACCTTACTACTTTTGGCTGACTAAGCTACATAGAAAAGCCATGTCCTCATATTACCGTATTCCTCCGAATATAGTCCCCCCCCCCCTTTTTGGCCGAAATCTTCACGGAAAAAGTCTGGGTGGGGGACTATATTCAAGCTCAAAGCACCTACTGTCCATTGTAAAATTCCATCCCTCGAGTTCATGGGCCAATATCTCAAAAATGGGTAGTTCAATTTTAAAATGGAGTATATCAAACTAAAGCTTGTTTATTTATAAGTTTATTAATTTCACAAATATATTTTGAAGTTGGTTACATTAATAAATTTTTCTACCAAGACAGATAAAAAGGCCAGATTTTTTTCAAGTTCCGGGAAGCAAGTTTAACTTTGACGCCCACTTCACAAGAAAAGCCACTTCTCTTGTCTTTGTATAAGATATGGAACATATATTTATCTTAGACTAAACAAAGTTTAAAATAGATTACTCAGTTACCAATTATGTTAGGACAAATTTTAAAAACATGCGCTATCTCAGCTTGCGGAAGTTGGAAATTTAGTTCGTTTTGACGGTATTCTTCGTGTTTGAAAACTAAGCACGTGTAAAATGACTTAACGAATTGGGAGAATTAGATATGCTTTCAATGTGTATATATTTATTTCGGAAACGAAGTTCCACGGGACAGGACTTTTGGCAAGGAGAGAAAAGCTGCTCGAGGTTGGCAAGTTATAAGCTACCGTAGGTACCGTGCACACCAAACACCACATGAGAAAATTTCTCTAGTATGCACAGGAAAAATATCCTTGCCTGTGCTTGGATAAAAGTTTATAAGTTGCAGTATTCACCAAAATAAAATCATTGATAAGAGAAATACCTCTTGTCCCCAAATTTCTCAGCTTCTCGACGAAAGAAAGAAATTACATTTTAAATTATCCTCGATTCCATCTCCAAAAACTTTGCGCGAGGAGGCATAGTGACCGTATGCTTCCAAAGATACCATCAGTTCTTAAACTGACACTGACTTGCATTCTTAAAGACTATACTTTTTTCTGCTATTGTTGAGTCTTCATGACTCATTCACAGCAATAGGAGAGCTGCTTGCAGCAGAAGATTCCACACGTGCCCTTTCTCTTTCAGGAATGCTCTGGGCAGTTGAGCGTGCTTTTATAGCCCAAAGTAAATATATATCAATATCAAATAACCAACGAATGCTACTGAGATTTCATAAGTGGATTCATATTAATGATTTGAGAACAAGATAAAGGTCCAAACAGTGATTTCCGGAACGGTAAGCATGCGGGATGGAAAATAACGCAGTTTGACAAATTCATCAATAACAGAAATATTGATGAACGTAATAGCATGAAACCTCCTATGACTATTAATAAAGCCTTTAGCTACAACATGCTAAAAGGAAAGTGTGATATCTCGATCTGTGCTGTTCTTAAGATGCCCCAATTCAATGGATCCATCCGGTACCCAAAAAAATTCGTTCTTAAAAAAAATTGTATAAATATTTTAATATATCAGTAAACACAGAAATAAACAAGCTTTAATTTGATATGCTTTAATTTAAAATCGCATTAGCCATCTTGGAGATATTGGTCTTCAAACTCGTGGGTGACAGAAATTTTGCAATGGATGGTATGTATCCTAATAAGGGCATTACGGATGATATGTTGCATAAAACTTATAAGTTTTACTATTCCGTTTTATTTCCCATTTAGGATTATTAATTACGTCATTAATTGCCAAGTTCCTAGTCACAGCTTATCTAAATTATATTTTTGAACAAATATTTTTCCTTAGAAATCGAAAACTTTAATCCACAGGACTGGATGCAAAATTCATATACCTGCACGCATTTATTCGCAAATGAAAATTCATTGTTCATATATCAGAAATAGCCCGTGACGATTCTGGATGTTCATGCATCACGCAAACGGGGGTGATTGACCCAGGTCCTTTTTACGATTCTAAGTTCTATCATGTTTAGGCAGAAATCCATAGATTTTGAAGAGATGGTGTCACTAATTGGAAGAGGAAGAAATTTTTTAACTGAATTTAAGCAGACATTGTCTATTTTTCTCGATGATATGCATTTCAAAATATTATTCCACCCTTAATACAAATAATAGAAGATACAAATAAATAATCAGAACTAAACAAATACCATCCTGATTGGAGAAGGTAGTAAAAGTATGAAATATTAGGTAAATGGACCCATGAACACCTGTGAAGATTAAACCTGCAACGTAAAGCCAAACTCAAATAAGAAGATAGAGATTTAGGAATTTGTGTCCTTTCATTATATCTCATTCCTTGTTAAAATAATCCTTCACTGCAATCTCAGTAACCTTGATTTCTTGCAACCAAAGCGAGTGATAACTATAAAGGGCGGCATTTTAATTGAAAGAACATTTGGTCGCCATGATTTCCAATGAACATACGGCAGTGCTCACACTTCAAAATCGTAATTTCTCACAAATTCTCTTTACATATCTCACTTCATTCCACCCAATTATGGAAATATAGTTTTCCTAAATAAAACAGCTAGTCAACTTAAATAGGTGAAATAATATTGACTATTTTGGTAAATATATTAACTTGATACTCCATATTGATAACTGAAACAATGGAAATTTTTAATACTCAAGGTGCTCAAGTTGTTATCTTGAGAAAATTATGTGCAAGTCCTGCTTTGCATTTCAAAAACCAATTTCCGAAACTGAAATTCAAAAATTGGGGGGGGGGATTCCTATAATCAGGGGGTGGACTATACTCGGAGGAATACGGTACATCAAATAAGAAAAATGGGAGATTTATTCATAACAAAACATGACCTTTTATAAATGAAATCATTAAATACTCCACATACTTGCAAAAAATAGTTGTTTAAAATGAAGTCTTACATTTATGAAATTATTTATGCTAGTTAATCTACTCATTACTTATTATTCACTACAATCAGCGTGTGATTAGGACTAAGAATACCAATGTATTCTTAGTCTTATATTGCTTTTAAAACATTCAGTCCATGAAGACATTCATTGCCTGAATTTTTTATTTTTTAGATCTGGGAAACAAAAGAACGGACTGCATTAACCTTAACAACACTTTCAAGGGCCCACAGAACCCCAACCAGCTTCAATTTCTACTAAAATTTTAGCTCACCAATATAATTAACAAGATGGTAGTCCATAAACAACATATGACCCTTAAAATGTCATACTTACAGCATTTGCCACTGAGGTAGCCTTGGGGTCATGACACCACGATATTGTAGGCGGCAATCCTGGACCTGAAGGCACTTTAGCAACAGATGTTACAACCACACCCACAGAGCCAGCCCCTGGTAATATGGCTTGCAAATCAGCTTCTGGGTCTTTCACCAGTGCTGTAATCAAAGCATGGGCTTGTCGCGTAGCATCTGCAGACCCTCTGAAAATGAAAAGATTTGCTTGATTATTGATAATAAAGTGAAAGGCTATTATGTACATACAGATTTTTTTTTTCATGTTTTCCACTTTCCTCAAGCAGAATGGTGAATGAAACAGCAAAAATATATGCATTTTACGGGAAATTTCAAGGCAAATAAAAGCCCATATTGCCAGGCAGCAGGCCAAGTTAACAAGATAGGGGCCTCTCCATTACAAGAAAAATCAAAACTTTCACACGATCAATCACCCAGGTCATAATTATTGTACTTCATATACCACCAAAAGATATAAGAGCAAACAAAAAACCCCCTCAGTTGTGAATAACCTATATAATTGTTTTAACCCTGGTGGGTGTTCGTTTCCACTACCTCTAGTGGGCAACTTGAAAATTGCATGTACACATGCACCAGATAAAACCATGTTCTAATTCGGATGCAAACATTCTCTCCTTTGTGCAATTTTACCTCAAAAGTCATCACTTTTCAAGGTATAATTTTTTTACATGTTGTAAAAACGGCACAGTTTCAATGAGTGTGCAAAACGGTCCTCAGACGAACAGTAGGGGAGGATATTACTTTATACTGGCTTCAAACTTTCCAAAATATCTTTCATAATATGGTCCAGAAGTGACTAAACCATCAATCTGATACAATTTTTACAAGCTTTAATATTTAAACACAAGAAAAGTGATTTCAGAGGTAAATGTAGTTTCTAATTTAGTCATGTTTGTTCAAATTAAAAAAGTTCTCCCAACACATTTTGAAAGAAGTCTTATCCTTTTAATACATGAGATAATTACAAGATGATTACTGGCACTACATATTATTCAAATGGGAAATATAATTAAATTGCAAATGCCACCACCGTAAGTGGCCACTTTTTCATGGTACCGAATATATTCCCCATATAACATTTTTGCGGTGACACTCTCATGCTCTGGCAACACCTCGCACAGCATGAAGCAATGTCCATGGAGGCACATCATGACATAAAAGGCTTGATCTGTGACAAATGTACGTCTACTAAAACTCTGCTTACAAGAATGCGAGTATACTTTCAAAATGCAATTAAACACTACGCTGTACTAAACTTGTGAAATAGTTATGTTAGGGTTGAAATCAAACTAATTACTATAACAAATAATAGTCATCAGCTAATTCTGGGAAAAAACAACAGATATTACGTGAAATTCTGTGGTCAGTGTATCTACATCAAATTGAAAGGATTTAAAAATTACAACTCAATTGTATTGATTCGCTGTATAGCATAGGCATTATTCCTAAGGCTAGGAGACTCACTTTAGTAAAAGAGAATGAAACAGCCATGAATTAAAAAAAAAACAGGTGAATATTTTTCTACCAATTTATAATGGTACGAACTTGGCTGCTGCAAATGAATTAAGTTCTTGTAGCTGTTCAGTTGGTAGATCTCAAAATAAGGGGAATAAGAGAATTAACTCATCCCGCGGAGTATTTTAAGCATATGCAGTTATGCATTAATTAATGAAAGGGGTATATTTGGTGCTAGTCGATTTGTGTTTAAAGAAGCCATTTTAACATGGGAAAGCCAGGGATGCATTTTAACTAGGAAATTTCAAAACAAAGTTCCAGATGACCTAGTATATTTCAGTGAAAAGACCATAAAATGCCTTTTTTGAAGAAAGCCTATTGTTTGAAATACATTTAATAATGTTTCGTAGCTGATGAAAGTCAATCTGTGAAATTCACTAAGTTAATTTGAAATTCCCTCCTTTTTAAGATGCGTTCTACAGTGCAGTGGTGATTTATGAGAACTATTTACTCGCTGCTACAGAAAAATCGAATGTGAGCACTATGCTCACATTCGATTTTTCCACATTTTCCCATATGAAATACTTGGACAGAGGGCCCTCTCAACATGACCTATCTGGCTTCAGCTGCTACTGTCGCGGTATACAGCGATTGTTATTCCATTGTACTGAGTTCAGTGCTACAAAATCATTTCAAAAACTTCACAAAACAGAGGTCAATCACTCCTAGGGACCGGCCTCTCACTTCGTAAATCAGTAAAATCGAGGTTTCGTAAAATAGAGGTCATTTTACATGGTTTTCCTATACACAAAGATTGGGACCGGCGGAATGGTTCGTAAATTGGTGTCATTTCGTAAATTAGAGATTCGTAAAAAAAGAGGTTCTACAATCCATACTTTGATAATGTTATGAGGAAACCAAGTCAAGCTCAATCTTTATTTTGCCTTCCTATTAACCAGAAAGATAGAGGGGCAGGAGAAGAATCAAAAGAGGAATATTTAGCCTCTGCTATGGTACTTAGTGTAGAATAAAAAAAGTACATTGCTTATCACTGCACATTGATATCTGAACTTTTTCATTGAATATCTGACTATTAGGCTAAAAATTAATTTAATCCTCCTTTAATAAATGAAATAATTAAATTTGAATTCTTAAGAAAATTAATGATGGATCTAACCAACCATATGATGAATTTTCCATTGATTTCGATTCGATCCATTTCCATGGATCAAAGGGTTATCTGGTAAAATAACAGCAGGGGTATAAAAATTAAAACAAATGAACTATCTCCTGCAATTACAAGAAGTTAACTACCACTCTTCACAATATAAAAACGTCAAATACAATCAGAGATAATGAATTAAAGAAATAATAAGCAATAAGCTGAGCTGTTCTCTTTTAAATGAGACACTGAGTTACAACACTTATGCAGAATTCCAAGTATAAAGTGGTATATCACAACCACGACTCAGGTGCACCTTAAAAGGTAGAGATCACACTGTTTGCAATTCTTAGAAATGCATATATGCAGGATTTATAGGGGTTTCCGTTTCCATTTTCCCTGACTTTTCCAGGATTTCCAGACCATTATTAGTAATTTTCCCTGACTTTTGAGCACCTGAAAACTCCAAGATTTCGGTCATTTATAAAGATAAAAGTGGTAGTGAGGAAGCAGAAAAGTCTAAACTTATGAAAAATAGTAGGTTTATTTTCATATTAATCATATGAACTTCCAGTAATAAGACATCAACAACTTTAAGTCCACAAAATAAAAATCATGATTACTTAAATTGATATGCCTTCAGAAAGGGTTTTAATTGCAGAAAAATATATGCAAAGAGGGGTAACCTGACTTTTCCTTCAAACCTGATGTCATATTAAAACAGCTCTTTGAATCAATCTTGATTTTTTCTTCCTCACATCCTTCTACAAATTTGGCCAAGTGGAATCAAATTTGACAGAGAATAACTTTTTTGTCACCAGAGGGACAAAGCAAAGCATTCCTGGCAAAATCGCTAGCGAATGAAAATGAGATGCACATGCATTTCGCCAATCTTTTCACTAAATTGTGCAGACTATAGCCAGAAAGAACCAGAATAGGGCCCCTGGGCTGCCTCCTCCACAGCGAAGCCAGCCTGAGGTCAGTCGTCCCCCCCTTCCCTCCGCTCCTATGCACAGTTTTTGATCTCTTGGCATTTTCAGGTGATAAATTCCGAAATTTGAACGTTTTGCGATTTTTCCCTGACCACACGTTAAATTCCCTGACTTTTCCAGGATTTCCAGGTTCCTATAAACCCTGATATGGAATGAAAAAATTAAATTTCAGAAAAATTCACTCACTTGATGGTGATCACCCGTTCTCCTTGTCCTTTATTTTGCTTCTCAACCTCAATGTGGGCTGAGGTTGCTGCTCTTATGGCATTTATATTACTCCCACCACGGCCAATGACTCGGCTTATGGCAGTAGATGGTACAGACACCTTCTTGGACCTCACGCAGGAGCTATTGATCGCAAAGTAAGATAAAATCAGTATAAGATTCTCAAATATGACCCAAGAAGTGCACTACACATTTCTTCCAAACTACCTTGAATAAAGGCCACTCAGTCATTAAGCATAAATAAAATAAATATTAAGCTGCTTATTATTTTTCACTTTATCGACAGATAGAAAATATGACTATGACCTCAATAAGCATTTCAAAATTTCAAGATAATCACTGAAAACTTACTTCCTGACTACTTCTTTCCATCCTTCTTCTCTTTTACCACCTTGTTTCGGACTTGTCAGGGAAGATGTCGCATTAGAAATCTTGCCTACATTGGTGTCACGATTAGCAGTCTCTCCCTCACCGAAGTGTCTGTGCAAGAGAAATAAGTAAAACATTAAGCTTTTAGAATAAATAAAAAAAAATATCTGTATTGTGATTACTACATCTAGATAACAAAGCATATTTGAGTAAGAAAGGTTACTAAAAAAGGCTACAGAAGATATTACCGCCTTAGTTCCATCAATGTCCAAGTTAACCTTGTTAACGTAATGAGATTTAATATGCCAACATTTCAAACAGTCTATAGCAAAACCACTGATTCAATTGAATCTCTAATCCATGGATTCGATAAGATTCGATCGAATCTTCTAATCCCTGCCCCAACCCTAGTTATAAGCCTATTACACTATTTTATATATTATGCAAAATTTCCCACCCCTGTGAAATGTGGGCAAGTCATAGTAATTGTTGCAGGTTTGTTTTTTAAATGCATGTGTGTAAGTTAGAAAGAATTGTTTTTGTATCTCATTAGGACATAAAAATTTATTGGTAGCTTCTAGTTGGAAGGGCCTTTGCAATACAAGCCATTAAACATCCCTGAATAGCTCTTTCTACTCTCAGCTCCTACTCCATAACTCCTCAAGCCACACTAAACTTTGCATGGATATAATATAAAATCCCTTACATGGGTTATGTGCGAGAGTTGTCATTTCTAATTTTCACTGGCCTAACTGAACATCCGCATAACTCCAAATTCGTGTACCTCAGATCCGCGTAAGTCGAGGACTTACTGTAACTGCTCGTTTTTAGCATTAAAATCGTAAATCCCATGGTAGGAAATGTTTATGCAGTATATTGTAAAAAGATAATTCTTGTCCACATATGAATTCTTTGAAATTCCCCAATTTGAAAATTCTAATAAAAAAGTTCCTCTGCTTTCTTCCAGCAACAGTATTTTCAGAAAGACCCTTCAGTACTGTTGGAAATTAGGTTGATAAAAAAAGAAATCAATTAGATCCTGACAGAGTGAAAATGATGCATTTTCTAAACAAAACTTGTATTCTGTTATCACTGAATTTTCAATGCTATTTAAGACAAATTAAACCTTGATTTACTTTCGAAATTACCCATTCTTTGTGATTGCCCTTACATGTCCTTAATTTCAGTGAGAGGGGACTATATGACCCTTATTGATTTTTTATTTACTTCAAGAAATAAGATTCAGCTTCGGTTGGATTTAATTAGAGAATTCACGAGAAAGGAAGCATTATTCAACAATTTACAGATAAAAGGAAGACTTGAATTTAATGAAATTGAGGAGGATTAGGATTTGGGATTAGGATTCGAGATATGGATTCGATAAAAAAACAGGATTCGGATTCAATCAAATTTTGGAAACACCCCATCACTATCAAAAAGCCTTATTAATTAATTGATGACTATATAATGGCATCAAAGACATTCATGCTTCATCCTTCAGTAACCAAAACAACAAAGTCAAGTTAGTAACTTCTATTTTTTATGATAGATATTCCTAACAATAAAACTAGGAATCGATTTTGTACAGGTTGATGAATGCAAAGCATGCACAGTGTAACTGGCATGAATTTCAAAGTAAAGATACTCAAAATCCAATACACCAGCATCAGTTCAAAGAACTGATATCCAGTCTAGACCGGGGTCACTAAAGGCGAAGGTGGAACTTAACAAAAGATACACATGAAAAGTTGACCAAAATCAATTCAAACTGTACAGAATGACAAAAAAGTCAAAAACTAAAATGCTGAAGTATTATTAAAATTGTGCTTTCATATCACCATTCACATTAAATATGTAATGATAAGAGGGCACCAAAAGGAAAATAATAGTAATAACTACTCGAAAGATTATTATGTCGAAATAAGGAAAAAAGACTAAAAATGCTCAGATCAGGAAACTACTTCTATCCTGTTAATAGGTCAATACTGAAATATAGTTGAGTAAAATAGTATGTGCATGGCAGTATAATCCTAGCATTGGTTTCCAAAGGGGTTCCACGACAAACTTGTATGTCATTCACATCAGTAAAGTGGCGATCATGACATACATTTGTAATCCAAATTGAAAGGATTAAAAGCTCAGACTTTAATGGCAGGCCAGAATGTTATCAGCATATCCACAGAACTTGGCAAAAATTCCAATCCTACTGAATTAGGGCTAAATTAAGCAATGTGCAATTGGATTTTCTTAATATATACACTAAACACTCTTGCTTTCCTTTTCCTCCTAACAGGATGATAGTCATCACATTCCTACCAAGAAATTATTCAAATAAAGATCTCAAAATCTGTTGAAATCAATTTGCCATCCTCGACTCAGACAATCATTCAATGTAGAATTGAGCAATATGCAACCAGGACTACTGAATTCAAGCAAGGTGAATGAGACATGAAATTTCCACTACTTCTTGTATATTTCCTGTACATTAAAAATTATCCCAAAACAAGTTTCCCAAACTGTACAGAAATATTATTACAGTAGAAACTCAATATTATGAAGTCAACAGGACCGGAAAAATCGACAATTCATAATATCAAATATCGTATGAACGAGTATCCTTGACCAACATCATGATAAGCGATTTTTTGTTTCCTGGAATATATGCAATCCCGCAACGTACTTGCATGGTTTACTATGTTATAATTCAAGAATGTAAATGTGTACTCATGTCAACACGGTTCATTAAGTTAAACACAACTAATTTGTTCCCTTTTTTCCAATAGGTCAGAGGCAATCAAGCGCCTTTGCAAAATTTTCGTGCAGTTTGGACTAGGCCTATGAAGCTTCATTAGCACATTTTTTATATTACTTTTATCTCTACTGAAAAACTCGTGACATATGCGTGGGCGATGTATCCAAATTTTTAAACTATGATTGATGTATGCATACAATATGGAAGTGCGCGATTTGCAGGATCACTTGCAACTAGATGCTGCTCTGGATATAGAATTTAGAGGAATAAATTGCTGCTAAAAGAAAACCATATGCTCCACGACAGGTATTATAGATTAGACCTAAATTAAGTTAAAACAGTGAATAGATACTCTCTCGGATGATATGTCAATCATGTATTTCGTACAAATAATGAGTTGCCCGTTAATTTCGAGAAATAATAGCCATAACCAAAATGTCCTGGTTATTTCCGAGACAAAAGGCTCTGAAAGAAGAACTTAAAAAGGAGTTCATCTTTAAGTTTACCTCCTTCCTAAAGTAGTACAAACCATGCACTTCAACGGTGAAGGTGTGATTATTTCCTTTACACTTCTTCAGCTACTAATGATGGTAACATAAATCCATCATTTAAGTTTTTCACTATACTCTGCGAAAGCTTCAGTTGTGGCTCTATTCAAATCAGGTTGCTTGCTATTCTTACACTAAACTGCAGGCATAATTTAAAGATTCGATTCGCCTAAAAATTGAGGAATATATTTTCGTATCATTCTTCCTCTGCTTCCGATCAAGCAAGGGGGTTTTCATCAGAGCATTGCGGCTCCAAGTGTCGTCCACGCACAAAGACGGAATCGGAAGTCCTATGTCTTCACCCATCACTGAGGGGATCACTCCATTCACCCTCACAAAAACAGCTACGAGTCCCATGGTCTCCGAGTATCTTACATCACTTGGGAGGTTGATCCTGCTGGGATTCAAGGCCAAGGGATGTGCGCAGGAAAAAAACATCGAAAGAATCCTATACTTATGCAGCATAGTCAAATCTTATCTTCCTCCTGCTCTACCGAAACAGGCTATGCCTGCGGAGAGGGAGGACAAGATACTGGAGAGTGGGGTCTTTTATCATGAATCAAGTTATGCCCACAAAACAATATTTGAACGCGGGGGACACTGCAGGAGGGAGAGAAGGGGCTCACAAAGTGGCCTTATCTCCTCAAGAGCCAGCACTGGGGACTTCAGAGGGAGGGAGTGACTCTTGCCCAAATGGGGGTGGTGAAACGAAGGGTCACTTGAGGTGAGATGACCAGTGTGGGAGGGAAGGAAAGCCTTTGCTGGGTCCCTGCAAATGTGAAAGAAAGGTAGTGGGGAAGAGATGGTCAAAGTTTTGGAGCAAAGGAGATGGAAAACTGGCGGAATTTGCTTGGTGGGGACTGCCAGGGGAGAAAAGAACATGGAAATGAGCGGGGATTTACATTTTGCTTTCCCTTAATTACCGATCACTTCTGGCAATCAGTGAAAAATAAATCAGCAAATAATAATTCAAGAAGAAATATGATGAACATATGTTTATTATTAGAAAGGTTCAGCTCTTCTGGCGACAGAATGACCAAACTTTTCTGCAACAGCACTTCTACTTAACTTTTTTGATTCAATTTCGGGATCATTTTCACCTTCTCTTCCAACGTTATTCCTTTTCTGTTTAACTGAGAGGGTTCCACGTCTGTGACTGTGTTAACACACTGAGCCTTTTGCATCAATACCCCTACCCAAAGATCCCAGTCAATTCGTGTCCTGCTTCCGAACTAGCTGGGTACCAACTAACTCCCACCCCTGATGTCCTCCGGGGTGTATTGTCCGATAACGGAAGGGAGAGATGAAAGTGCTCCCGATTGGACAAGGATTCCAACGAGGCTTTCTGCTCCCTCTCCAACGATGTGAATTAGGGTTTTTCATAGGATCTTATATATACTTATATATAAATACTTATCATCTACTCTTATGTGTATCTCTAACGAGGATTAGGCTACAAAAGCATTACCAGATTTCTTGTCACTCCGGAGGATCGCAGCTGAGAAGTTATCTTTTAGTATTTTTTTATCGCTGGGTAGGAGAGAAAGGTGAAAAATGCATACTATTATACGACCTAAATATGTATGGGCATATGAGTGTTTTTTACCGTTGATTATGCATGTGCCCAGAACAAAACATAGTATAGAATTAATGCGACAAACTAAGTGATCGTATGAACTAAGCAAACTCATATTTTCTCCGATTTTCTTGGCTGTCGGCGACAGAAGAAGGGATGGGCAATGTTTAGTTATGAAGAAGATATCCTTCCTCGATGACTACATAGAAATGCTGAAGGAGGACGGCAAATGAAACCGGATTCATTCGATGACGACTATTGTCAGCCTGAATAATGAGGCCGTGGAGTAAGGTTGGGTAATCAGTCTGAAATATGTGGGGAGAAAAACGCTTCCATGTGTGATATACATGACTGAATTTATCAGCTGAATGCCATGGTATCCCTTCTGATGCCTGTGAAAACCCCCTGCCACACACTCTCGCGGTGGCTCGCAGGGTATCATGTAGATGTAGATGAAAACGTTTATGAGCGCACGTGCGCAGTAAATGATTACTGTACTAGGAATACCCCTCATGGATTTATGTTTGGGGAAAACGGGCAGCAAAAAATGACAGGGATCATAAGAGGAAAATGCAGGTTGTAGCAATTAGTTTCTTGCGGGAAGTATCACTGTACTTGACAAATTTACATTTTTTTACTCGTTGGCAGTGTTATGTATTTTTAGTCGTATTGGTGACATATTTTATGTACTACTTCGCCTATGATTCAAAGTCGTCCTAATGCATAATGTGCATGCCAACGATGACTGATTAGGAGCCTTAATCAGGCAATGAGCATCTGAAAAACGTTGCCATGATCCATCATTATTCATAAAAACGAGTAATTGTTTCACGCCAGGACCGAGACCCGAGGTTCATAATTTCAAAACATCATTATTTCATAATATCGAGTACTGTTACATGTATTTAGATACCCTTATGGTCAGGACCGAAGATTTTGCTTTCGTAATATCAAAATATCGTAATTTTTGAGTTTCTACTATATTATTCTCCACTATTTTGCTAATGCTAGCAATATGAGAATTTTTGATAATATTTTTTTCAAATCACAAAAGGGTATAATCCAACCTTCACTGTCCAGTCTAAAAAAAAGTATTGATAAATAATGCTTTACCATCACAAGGGAAATATTAACACATTGATTGGATTGGAGGTGGTAAGAGACTTAAGTGGAGAGCTACGAGAAACCAATCCAAGGATTGTTGACTGATGATGATGAATATTACAACAGGGGCATTGTAACAAAATTTGGCTCTATTGTATCAATTTCAACTTAGAAGAAATTCATGTTGTGCAGATGATTGAGACTCTAATTTCACTAAATAATTTATTTAGTGGAATTATACAGTGATTCAATCATTTACACATAAGCACCAGGCATACTTGAAGATGCCAATGCATTAAAAACCAGTAAGTACCAGTAAATTATTAAGGGAAATTATTCCAAAATTCAATAATCTGCATAAAAAAATTTCTCTACTGATTAAAACAACAGGATTACAATTCAAAACAATTATTCAACTTACACATAGCTGGTAATGTTTTTCTTTCCTTTCGCTGGGATGTAGGTTTCATTTCCAGTAGCTTCAAAGTCTTCTCTCTCAGCAGGATGCCTTGATGATTCATAAGCTAGGCGCCCCCGAATATTTGCATTACAGCTAAGGCCATCCATGATACGAGACCCTGATCGTGATACTCCCTGATCAATAGCATTCATTGTCAAGTCCGTGCTCGATCCTGAATTTTCCCCAACAGGGATATCACGGCTAGCCCTAACATCCCTGGCATCGTTTCCCTGTGTCCTATGGTGGTCCGTCTTGGCGAGCCTAGCTGAAGTGGGGCGACTGGGCACCAAAGATCGTCTCTGGGACATGCTCACTGGAACAGTCGCAGTGGCCACAGTAGTTCTGGCTGAGGACATTGCTGAGGGGATATCTCCATCTGCCACTGCAATCGCTCCCTCGCAACCTCCAATGTCTATTTCTTCCTCTCCATCTAAGTCGTCCATCCTTTCTTTGTTCCCTGAAGGACTAGAAGCCTTTTTTTTCCTCTTATCCTTTTCCTTCTTGTCGTTTGCTTTCGTATCTGCACTACTGCAGCTGCCTTGACTGTTTGCATCAATTCCACTATCACCCTCTTCCTTCTCTGTTCCATCATTACCACGTCCGGCATGAGCAGGCTCTGGTGGTGCATCTCTAGAATCATCCCGCATGGCTGGGTCTGATGTTCCTGGAAAACAATGCAAGTTATGCAATCATATTTTTGAGTCCATTGTTTCTCAAATGATTTAGCTTCATTAGCCTTAGTTCAGATAATCATCCCCCACATAATGATTTCAGCTATGGGATTTTGTAGCAGGAGTGTCAAAATCATCAACCCCGGACTCGATAAATGTTGCTTTGCAGGAGGTAAATCTTTTAAGCAGGACAGTTTTAGTCGCAATGAACAATAATAATAAAATCATAATAGGGCATAGTGCATGTCTGCATGGATCGAAAGTGATATAAATTATGTACATTTCTGCTTAGGACCAATAGGGTCCAAATTTTAGTTTTTCTGGACAGAAAACCTGGAGGACACTGAAACCATGGCAGAGTGTTTACCAAAGTCAAAAACAAATATTTCAACCCTTTTCAAGTTTTAACGGCAGACTACCAATTTTTTAAGGCTTAAATCTTTAACTCATGAAGGAAAAATAAGTCTGGTAGAATTATTCCTTACGGTGGAGGTAAAATTTGGTGGCAAATAACATACAACAGCGAAAAAAGATTAAAGCCTATGATACAGACCTTCATACGCTATAATTGAGGATGAGTGACATGATAAGAACATTTTATAAAAAAAAACATTTTGCTGTTTGAAACCTCAAATAATAAGCTGAACACAGTTGTATGAAGTACAGCTAAACACAGAAATTCCAAAAGCTGTAAGGAAAATGCCCAACTTAAACTACTTACTCCTTCTTGCCTGTTTTCCTAAGTCACATAATCATCCTCTCTTTCAAAACACTTTTATTAGAAACTACAACATAAAAAATGTTTCCATTCCATAGTTTCATTGAAATCTTTCATTTTTATAGAAATTTTAGTGACACCAAAATTATTGCAATATTTTTGCCACTTCATGCAGAAATATGGCAAGAATTTTTCGATGAGGGTCACAAAAACTATCACATAAGTTTTTCAAGATGGGTATAAGGCTTCAGGGTCATACTAAAAAAAAGTAGACCCAAGTATCACCCTAAAAAGTCACCCTAGTGCACAGTGTTTTGTTTCCAGAAAATTCTGCTTACCCCAAAGAGTAATATAGTGACAAGGATATATAGGGGCTCTCATATTGACAAAAAATTATTTTAAATACTTAAGCTGTACAATTACATTTTAGACGACAATTGAGGCATAGTTTCTATCACTAGTTGTCTCACAAATTTTAGTAAAATAAAAAACTCAAAGTGGATATCTACATCATGAAATCTAGAGAAGTGTTAGGGTAGCCAAATATCTCAGAGGTACTTTTTGATCAATGCGGTAAAATTTGGTGCCACTAAAAGGGTTAAACACAATCCAAAAATTGTTTTAGATAATGATAGTTTCAAGGGTCATTAGATATGTTTGTGATCTAACAGTCTTGATGTCTTTTGGTTCCAAATATTCTTCAAATTATCATACTTGATGGTGCATTAGATGCATCTCAACCTTCGCTTCCTTCAAACCTTCAATAGGACATGTTTCTGGGGTGGAACCTTCCCAACCTAGAGCCTAGGCTGATTTTTGAGTCATAATTTTGGAGAATAGGTAAATCGTATTTGTCATCAAATATGGTAGTCGTAAGGATACATATTCCTTTTTAAATATATATTAGACCGTGCATGGTTAGTCTTCCAATTGAACAACTCTTGGAGTCAAAAATCAGTTTCCTTTGAGGGCTGAGTGTGGTGGTCTCAATGTTTTGACATGAAATGATATAGCTATATATATTCATGCTACAAATTAATCACTTACCCCTTTCCTCATCATCTTCATCACCCTTCTCATCAAGATCTTCATCTCCTTTGCTACCATCTTTTTCATCCAAGGGGGTATCAGCTTTCTTTTCCTCCATTTGTTTCTTTTTCTCAAATTTCTTCTTCTTTTTGCGCTCCCTTCTCCTAGCGGCAGCTGCTCTCTTCGATTCCTCTCTATCTTTCTCCTTATCCAGTTCAGCTAATAAACTAGATGCATTCTTATTTGCCTTAGCAGCTTGCTGATCTTTAGCAGCCCGAATAACCTTAGTGCACTCCTGTGCCTTCTCCAGCAGTTCCTAAAAATAAAATTAAAAATCCATATACATACTCAATGTCATCCGATGAATACATCAATTTGTACATGATTACAGAGGATTCCTTAAATATAGTATATAATATTTTGTCTTATCTAGAATATTAGTTTTTTTAGAAAACTAAGCCAAATATCCTGACTATTCCTCAAAATTAAGCACTGTAAAACTACCTCTGTGCTGACGATGAAATTTCCCATAGGTTTGTGGTGTGAAAAAAAAGATGTCATGAGTTAAAAAAGTTCAGGGATAATTGCCACCAAAGACATGTATAGGATATAATCAAAATGTTTCAGCTGGCAATTACGTAGCATGAACCAGGCTATAGTGGCACCCTCTATTCAAAGGAGTATCATCTCACTACCAAAACACTTTGTAAGGTTAGAACAAAACTGCAACCATTAGGAGAATTCTTAACCCCTTACTACAATATTTATCATTAATATCACATACCAAGAACAACTATTCTTCACAAAAAATATAACTTTGAGGAAAGCCCATAAACATTAACAGATGTTCCATAAACAGTAAAGGTTTTTCCACCCTAGGCCAATTATGTAGCGACATTTTCAGGAATGATCCAATCCCAATTGATATGCACAGCCTAAGATATAAAAATCAAACACACCTTATCGCTTATTGTAGCTATGTATCGTGTCATCTCCTGGTCGCTTGGGTACTGGGTCACATGCGACACCATCCATTTCACAACCTTCAGATGGCCCTTACGGAATGCTGCCATTAAGCAAGATACCTGCAGTGAAAAAATTACCATTTTTGTTAAACAAAATTCAGTTACCTGAGTCACCATTTATACTAATGCTTGAGCACTACTTAATACCTTCCGGTTATCCTGGGAATCAATATCTGCCCCTGCACCATACAACAATTCAACAACACTTAGGTGTCCACCATTGGCAGCTAACCACAGAGGGGAGTTCCCCTTTTTGTTTTTGACTTCCACTTGTGCACCTCTGCAATGACAAGAACATAAATACAATAAATAAATGTATTTCTTAACCATAAAACTTTAAAATAACTACATCTTCAGAGAATGTTACCTAGAAAGCAGTAGCTCCACAAATCTGGCATGGCCTTTATCGGCAGCAATAGTTAAAGCTGTATCACGAGAGGAGGGTACTGGAGGTGCATTCACATCAGCCCCTTTATCTAATAACACCCTGCCCACTTCAACAAAACCTCCACTAGCAGCCTCCATCAAGGGCGTTAGTCCAGTCTGATATTTCCATGGTAGAGCAAATGAAGGTAAAAAATAAACATTTTAACATACTTTCCCACACTTATCAATTTAATTTGTTTCATCCAGGAAATTGAACCATAAAAAATGACTTGTACATGTACAACTAAGAATATTGAGGATAATTTTTCGATGTGTTAAGTTTAAATACATTTGTTGATAAGCATTATTTCACACTAAGACCAAAACCTATAAGACCAAGGCTATGGGCCTCAATTCCCATAAACCCACACTATACCACAAATTTTATATACTAAATACAAGAGCTTTTGTCAATAATATGCACCTTCATAGTTTTGCAGTAGGAATGGGACTTTTTGAAGAGTAATTAAAGATTTCTGAAGTAAAAGAGCATATGCGTTTCATTTCATTTAAAAATTACAAGGGTTCCCTTTGAAATATGCACACATCAAAATACTAACTACTCATCTAACTTAACATTTCAAACAAGTAACAGTTAGGTTGTGTCACAGCATAAATTTATGCTAAGCAGACACCTAACAGTAATGATAATAACACAAATTTCACACACTACTCAAGAAAATATAATAGCTTTGCTGAGGGTAGGATTCTATTAGCAAAAAAGACATGCAAAGAAGATATGAGCAATATAACAGGGTCCATGGATAACTGACACACTACAGACACACTAACATACATGTAACCCATCTGTAAATGCAAACACATCCAGGTCTGTGTTTTGACATAATACTTAACATAGGTTGGTCACGGTGATTAGTTAAAAATAAAAATCATTGCATCTCAAGATAATTTCACAAAATAACACTGAACTATCTACGGAATTATGCTTTTTGCTATTCCGTAATTCCATAGAAAACTCCGAAGGTGAAAAGTAGAGAGGTTTACGGTTTTTGTCATACTGTATCAATAATCCCATTATTACTAAACTTGTGGGACTAGAAAATCAATGGATAGTCAAATAGAACTTCATACTGTTTTATTTTTAGAAACGCTGCAAAAAATTTCCCATTACCAGTTTCTAGTGTGTTTAGTCTCTCTCGTGTTATAGCTGTGTTAAGGAATGATTTCAGATGTATAAATATGATTAATGACTTAATTACTAGGACATATATGAAATCTCGGAAATGTATGAAATCATACTTCTGTAAGAACAGTCCTCAAATGTTTTCAATGCTGACTCTTATACCTTTCCTTTGTTTGTCTGAAATTAAATAGTTTACGGTAGGATTTTTGGTTGCTTTAAGAAAACAATCTTGGCCACCGACGAATTGTCTCACACCGGCAACAAGATTACTTTGCATTGAGGGGATGAGAATAGGGAGTGCGTGGCTGGGAGGGGGGCTGAGCCAAATCCATGCAGGGAAGTGGCAGTGGAGGGAGGATTAGCCAGGCACAGCAGGACCCCCATTCCATCACTGACTCGTAGTCGTAAAAGAAGCCATAGAAATTCGATTGGAAGGCAAAAATTTCAATCGTGACACAGGCTTCTCAATCAGTAGCACATGGAAACCCATGACAAAAATCATCAAAAACCAACGGAGCACTCCTGACAGCTGATTGGTTGCCAAGATGCCATTCCATCACGGCGACCAATCACATGACACCTGACCTCCCGGCAAGAGTATGTAAGGCGGCCAAAAACCTCAGTTTGACACTTATCTGTCCTGATGACGGTGCCGGAGTTGAGCACCGAAAAGTCGGCCATGGACAACCTGACTCGGTGGAAAACCCGAGAAGATTTTCCACAACTAGTTCGCCGGGAAAACCTTCGACCTTATTTCAACGTGGTTTACACTAACGAGAGCCTATGGTATGTAACATACTACATTGCCTCCTGAACCTAATTTATGCTTTAGCTTGACTACTAAAAACAAGTGATCAAAGAAATATGATAAAAACTGTCTTATACCACATTTCCTTGCCTATATGATTTACTGTTCCATATGACACACTGATTTCCTAAGTCAGATTTTAGAATACAAATATGTATAACTCATCCTTTGTAGAATCCCACAAAATAATGGTTTGATGGAGAGCAAACCTGTAGCTAGCTACCAAAGCATAGAACAGAGTTAAAAAATGTTCACCTAATGGGCTAGGAAAAACAGTTAAGTACAACCCTGTCACTAGTTTCTCATATTAAAAGATATTTCAAGCTCATGACAAAATAAAGAAAAAGAAAAGATAATGACAAAAGCAGATATACACCAAAATATCAAACTGTACCACTAACATGCCACATACATCTAAAAAAAATTTAACCGTTAAATAGTGACCTTGGCTCTGTGCTCAACATTTGCTTTCCGATCCAGGAGCAATGAAACCACTTCATGTCTTCCCTGAAAACAGGCTAGTGTCAGAGCTGTATTCCTGTTTGTCTCAATTTGAGCGTTGATGTCGCTCCCCATATCAAGTAACAGCTTCACAGAGGCTAATTGAAAAAAAAATTTTGAGACATTATATCAATAACTCCACATTTGTGTCAACTTCAAATACAAGAATGTTTCATCAAAATATCTCACCTGTATGCCCATTCATAGAAGCCAACATAAGGGGAGATATTCCAAGCTTACTACCTGTCCTAGAATTTATCTCAGCTCCATGTGCTAAGAGCATTTTGATTATGTTTATATAGCCTCCAGATGCAGCTAAACTCAAAGGTGTATAGTCCGATACATTTCTATGCTCCTTGTTTGCCCCTCTGTTAAGTAGAAGGTCAACTACCTATAAGAGAAAAAGAAAAACAACCACATTAATAATGCCTTCGGAGTCAAGCTTACATTCAAATTAAATAGTGAGTAGTAGATCATTAAAAACAATCACAACACAAACCTCAAACCTGCCCCCTGAACATGCAAGAGACAAAGGGGTGTCTTTAGTCCTTTCAGATTGAGCTTCAATGTCTGCTCCATGCTTTAGAAGTGCATCAACCACCTTTTCATGACCTGCTGTTGCTGCCAGTATTAACGGTGTGAATCCCTTTTTGTCCCGGTGTTCTTCAACCCAGAAAAAAAATTGTCACCATAAAGTAAGATACACAGCAACAATAACAAGTTTGATATCTAATTCTTCAGTGGATATCATTATAATGAATATAGTTAATAATTAGCATAGGCTAGATTTACTTATCACTAGTTCCTTACAAAGATTATACCCAATCAATACAATAATTAGGTTACTGCCATGGAAAGAGGGCAGCTCAAGTTATTGTTGGATTCTCAAATGAAGCAATCACCAAAGACAATAAAAATAACCCTGAATAAATTCAAGAACTAAGGGCCAGTTTCACCAACGAAGATAATCATTTTAACTCAGTTAATTTTGGGATTAACCAAGTTAATGTGACTTTTCTGTTTCACCAGTACTATTAACTCAGTTTTGGGGCATTATCTCGGTTAATATTTTTACAGGAGGTTTTCGACAAGTGAAAGCTTATTACCTAAGATAATGCTATAGAAGCGATATGGCAGATGATTTCATTAACTGCTTTTGGATATTAGTAGGGCTGAGCGAGTAGGGATTTTTTTAAGTCGAGTGAGATCGCGTGAGAATGTGAAAAAATCTTGAATCTCGAGCGAGATTCCAGCACACTGAAATTGCAGTACAGTATGCCTATGTAGGCATAATTTTCTACTTACACAAATATTAGTTTAAGCTTAGGCATTATTAACCAAATTCTGTTGAGTGTACCTTTAGCATTTACTTTTAGAGACCAACATCTATGTGGAATCATAAGGATGTAGATATCCTGTATTTATGTGATGATAGGCCTCCATCAAATTATGAATACACCCCTACTTTCACCACTAAAATTTAAAAACGTTTTTGAGTATAAATACCATCACCCAATACCTAAGCATAATAGCCCCATGTGCATACTTGGTATATTTTTATATGCCTGAACTATATTCACATAAACACATTTCAAATAAAATAACATAACAGAATTTCAAACTTGAGCTTGGTCCTTATTAATTTATTACTTTTTTATTACTTAAATTATTTACGAACTCGCTAGATCAGATTGTCGGTCATAGAAATCGTGACAGGCTAGGCCTAAATTAGATAGATAGAGTAAAATCCGGTTATAATGCACCCCACTACACCGCAGGTCTCACCATGTCCCCCAACATGATTAAATTGACTATTTTCGTGCTAGATGTAGGTAACTTTTTCACGAATTTTATCCTGACGTCCCGGCTGATGCGTCTCAACGGTGCAACTTCAAGAGATCTACGCGGTCGGCGACATATCTAATACAGTAAAACCTTGTCTCACCATGTTGCCCTAAATGATTCCATTGACTATTTTCGTGCAAGAAGTAGGTAACTTTTTTGCAAATTTTATCCCGGCATCCCGGCCAATGCATCTCAACAGTGCAACTTCAAGAGATGTACGTGGTTGACAACATGTCTAATACAGTAAAATCTCGTCTCACCATGTCCCCCTAAATGATTCCATTGACTATTTTCATTGTAAGTGGAAGGTTACTCTTTAGCAGATTTTATCCCAACGCGTCACAACGGCGCTACTTGCTACAGGCACTCATACCACTGTAAGCTATCATTAAGTTCACACCAATGCGATCAGCGACATCTACAATGTAATTTGATACGAAAGTAGGACAACCACAAGAATCTAAGCACATACATTGTTTCATAACAAAAGTAACAACCCAGCAAATGAAAATTGTTCATTATATCTTGTGAACTAGAGCTGACAATCAGTGGAGTGAATTATACACACATAGCTCCCGAGATCGTAGATTTCCACGTTCCTGCCACGGTGCTAAAACCAAGGTAAATACATTTCCACAGTCTTAGAGCATTTTTGTGATGAATGTGCTGATTCACCTCTACCTTCCGCGAAATTCGTATGAATACATCAATTATGTATTCTTTGATTTTAGGGGAAACAATTTCTACCAAGAGGAAATTAACTTATATAAATAAAGGAAAAGTTGGGCATGCTCAACAGATGAAACGTGGTGGTATACAATTAAGTTTATTCCGGGAGTTGGGTGAGATGCCTAAAATAGAAAAGGTACTCGATCACATCGGTGAACTGATGAATTGGCTAGAGAGACAAGAGTGATTGTGATCATCTTCATCTGTCACACTTGTAAAACATTAAGACTTATGTCACAAAGAAACGCTATCAACTACCGCGGCAAAAGAAATATCAGAATGTTTTAGCAACTCCCGTTAAAGTACGGTGTGCATTTAAACCATAAAATATCATTTTAAATTGTATTCTGCAAATAAATTAGTTATAAAATTTAGTTTTATAGGTTTTCTTTACTGTTTCTCACGAATTTTCCGTTAATAACACGGGTTGCCGAAAATGCAGGTGTAAACTCCGTCCCCCTTGACCTGCGTTACAACCGCATTTTTCTGCCTCTTGTTTTAACTTATTGGATGTATGCTGGTTCTAGAAGTAGCTTATGTTCATGTGTGCCTATTTTATGTATCATTTGCTAGTAGGCACTAGGCCTCCGATCACGAAATGGAGCAGGGACTCAGTTAGGTCCTGTGCTGAGGCCTAGGCTCTCCTAACTTCTCGAGTCTAAGCCTGAGACTAAGTGATTTCTCGACATTTTGTGGCATGATGTCATGAAATTATCATGCAAAAGTAAGGGAATAAATATTGATTTACTACGTCGCATTATAAAGCAAGGCCCTGTAAAATTACGTCCACCATGACGGAGATCTCGAGAAAAGCTGGAGGCTTGTTTTTCGAGTGTATTGAGATTAAAATCGAGCGAGATTAGAGCAGTACTCTTATCTCGCTCAAGAGATTCACACAGCCTTAGATATTAGTGATATTGATGAGACATTTGAGCTCAATTACCATTATTTAAGGCGATCACTAGGAGAATTAGGGAACGAGGTAATTGATTTGTACCCAAAAGCTGAAATTTTATTCATCCTGAATTTATGGACGCAACGAAAAGAGCATAGCAGCAATTGTTTTCTAGTTGATTTTATTGTGTTTATTTTTTCAGTACTGCAAATCCTCTAGATGGTAGGATGAATTGGTGAATTTCTCAAACATCCTTATTCTTGGAACTAAAATATTTTAGGTAAGTTTCATTATTTCTTCTGCTGAAAGATATGACATTGCCTTGATTTTCTGCAATTATTTATATACATGGAGTTTGTAGCCACAATTACAAGTAGTGCCCGACATATACTACCATGAGATAGGAAACTGTTGACTCAACTACAGGGAACTTATGCTCTTGGTTGTGTTTATTATATTACTTGATTTGTATCATGCATCATTTGTTTATCAGCATAAACAAATATGAAAATGTAGTCAAGTAAGTGATAATAGCCTAAGTGCAAGGATATCCATGAAAAAAGCAGTAGAAAATATTTATTTGGTGGTGAGAATGAAGTCTTCGCTCCGACACCATAACAACGGTGAATGGAAATGCTAAGTTTTGATTGAACAAAAGGTATTACTAGCAGTTACTGTAAGTTTTCGAGATGCTGTAAAAAAAGGCAAGGTAATGAAAGTTCATGCCAGTATTTTATTTCTATATCTCCTAAAAGTAACAGTGAAGTGATATATAATGGAAGATGTTTAGTAGAAATAGGAAAAGCGGGCATTGAAATACGTAAACATATAGATGATATTTACAAGTGATTATAGATTTTTTCCAAATAATTTAGATATTTCGTGGACGTTTACTTAATATTTGTGCTTCATGGGTCCATTGGAAATACCTTTTGTTTCAATAAGTACGAAGTTAAATCAACTGAATTACAAATCGGTTAGGTGCTTTTATTTGTTTGTTGACGTCAGGAGTATGAGAAATTTATGAGAAATTTCTCAGAGAACCTAATAAGTCTCAGAGAAATCTTGGTTTTATAAAACCAAGATAATAGCAACAGTGATGGAATGCAAACGAGAGATTATCGAGATAATAATTTTAACAGAGATAATGTAACCTGCGATAACAGGAAATTTTACCGTCGTTGGTAAAAGTGATTCTCTGGCATATTTATCTCCACTAACAACAAGATTACAATTTAGTAGCTTATCATTCTTGAGTTACTATCATATTCAATTAACTAAAAGAAAAGATATTAGAGGCTGATGGCTAAATGCAATGGTTCAAAACTTAATTCTTCCATTTACGACAAGATATTTCATATACATGGCTTTGGCTCATAGTGTCAGATATTACAGTTAACATAAAAATCATATGGAACTCAACTGCACAACTTACCAATATCAGCACCTCTAGAAAGCAGAAGCTCTACCAATTCGTCATGCCCCCCTGCACAGGCTAATGTTAGAGCTGTATCATGGTTGCTGTCGGTTTCTGAATCTACATCCATACACGAGAACGGTGCCTGCTGACACGGAGCCCCACCAGATCCACTGCCCACAAACTGAGGACCAGCAGCAGCACTTCCACTGACACCATAATTGGCTGAAGAGAGAGAATATGCTGACTGTAATAACATACTCTGGAAGTCATCATAACTTAGCATAGATTATTACAAATCCTGACTTACTTGGGCCAGATTCCACAGGAAAACTAGGAGACAAATTGGCCCCAAACGTATTGTTGGCCTGATGATTTGGCTGTTGCTGGATGTGTTGGGGCTGCTGTATAGTTTGCAAAACTTGTTGGCTTTGCTGGGAGTGTTGTAATTGCTGCTGGGACTGCTGCTGCCTCAACTGCTGCTGCTGCTGCTGTTGCTGTTGATGGCAGCGTGCCTTTTTACCCTTGGTTCCAGGCCCTCCAGCTATTTGTACAGGTGGAGTTCCAACTTTCTTATCAGCTGGTGTCTGCGTAGCTACTGCCTGCACCTGATGACCACTACACTGTGTTTGGGGGGCAGTGGCAGTAGGAGGCTGTGGCTGTTGATGACTATGGGGTTGTTTTTGTCCAGCCTGCGATACTATTTGCTGCTGAAGGCAATTTCCTACAGGCAAACTACTACTGCCTGCACCAGTGTCTACACCAATCGAATTGTTAGCTATTCCCTGGCCTTGAAATGCTGCAATGAATTCAATTTCAAACAGTTGAAGCACGGAATAAGCTGTACAATATTGGATAAAATTATACCATTAAAATATTGTACTAGGGTAAAAGTAACTATTACAGTGGACTCTCGTTAGGACATTCTTTGATAGCACATTTTCCTTGTTTGAACGTTCAATTCCTTAGCTCCAAATCACAGTGCGTGTAAATAATTCTGGTTATTACACTTTGGTTGCCCCTCTAGCATGTTAAGATGAGGACCAAACCAAATTTATCCCCAGAAAACCACTACATAGATTACTTTGACAATGGGCATCTCTCAAGAGGTTTAATTTAATTCTCTCGTTAAAATAGATTGTATTCACTTACCAAAATATTTCAATAGGTGCAGTATGGAATGTTGAAGCTATTAATGAAACATTTACAATAAATGAACACCATCTATCTACAGGATAAACAACAATGAACGTCAAGTATAATACTCCCCTGAAAGTTATGCAACCCACGAAGGTCTTCAACTTATCCTGGAAGGCCAAACCTTTTTTGCACATTTTCTTCGTTACCTGTTCAGAATGTTGGGTCCCTTCATAAATGTGCTAACAAGAGTCTACTGTATTTATATATTACATTGAAAACAGCAAGTGTACTTTAACATATCTATCTCTAATCAACTGAAAGGGAAACTTAAGATTTTGCAGAAGAATGAAAGAACTATCACAATTCATCACTTCAATGCAGCTGATAAAAAACAGAAACCCCAATAAGATTTCCTCTACTGACAGGTAATGGCAATATTCACTTTCTTGCATTCCCTTTCATCACAGGGAACTAGAGATGTGTGAATACCCAATGGTTGTGGTGCGATTGGAGTATTCGTACTACTCAAACACCTCACATACCAGAAAATATTTGATATTTAAGATCTTGATTACGGTGCTAAAAAAAGAAATTTGAATTCCTTAAATATATTGCACCACAAACCATTGGGTGTCAATACATACATACAGTGCTACACTGGCATGTTGATAAACTACATAAAAATTGCAGTGAGAAAACCCCATTGTGTTTCATTAATACTTGTTTTTTTCTAGTTTTATTCATTAATGAATAATTGCTCAAGTCTATGATACAGTAATACCTCTCTATACTGACATGAAAGGAGCCAAATTTTAGTCATTTTGATACATGGAAGTTTGTTATGAAGAGCTTTTAGCAAATGGACACCTATTTTCTGCCTTATGGAACTTTTTGGTGATGAAATTTTTTTTGTCTGAATGAACTGCCGTGAGGCACAAACATGAAAAAAATACAATGTCATACTAAGGGTACGGCTGCAACAATATTGAGAGTTCATGGTGAATTGAAAGTAAAATGGAGTCAGAATATGCGAAATTCTCCTTAAAAGATCATTTGAACCCTAAAATATAACAAAAGTTCGGATTAAGCACAACAGCCATGTCAGATGTTAATCTCGTACATGGGTATTAAGGAATTCATCTGGGAGGTTTATGACAGATAGCGATTTTTATTTCGACCAAAGATTAGTTTTGCTATCCTTTTCGCAAACATAATAAAGGTTTCACCTGTGTAAACTAAAAAACAATGGCAATGAAACCAATTGCTGAATCAGCAATTGATTTCTTTGCCAGCAAGCTTACAAGCATAGATGTTCCATCTCAGGCCTCAATGAAAATATTCATTCAATCTAATTTACAAATAAACTAATTTTGAACCGAGAATGAATATCAGAAGTCAAAATGTAAACTAGGCTTATAATAAAAAAATTTGATGTAAATCCTTCATAAAACATCATCTACAATATACTAGCCAGTATTTTAATCATATTTCTAATACTAATTGCAATAGTTCCAGAATTTGAGCTGACTATTATCCATTTCTAATGTCATAGGGGCTGAGAGATTAGCCTAAAATTTGTAGGGATAAGCAAAGAGAAAATTGCTCATCATAAGCCTTTCTCACGGCAAACTATAATGCAGTAGGGCGTGGCCTAGCCTCCCGCAAATTTAGTCCCTCTCAGACCTCCGGGGAGTTAAACTTCTTGAATCTGCAAGGAATGCTGCCAATCCATTCAGTTACATGTGGGCGAAGACAAGGATGACAATTGGATCACAGCGATGCAGAAGCAGACAAGGTGGCCTTAGCCACTACGTTAGACCGGAGAGAATTACAATGCCTACTAATTTATTCGTATATAAGCTTTTAAATGATTTTTATTGGAAATAAAAAGACCTATAGCAAAAACATTGTCATTATTTTTCTCACACTAAATTATGTATTTATACATTGCTGTGAATAATATCAACAAAAAAATTATACTGGTTGACCTATTCCTGCTTTAAGCCAACTTTTTCTGCTCCTGTTTTCAGGGGAAATAACATTCTCTTTTTGGCATTCACATATGCTTTTTGCTCTCACTAGTCCACCTGAATCAACCTGTTCATTTCTTGGGTCTATTATTTCCGTAATGGCCTACGGTGAAAGCCATTATAAGAAGCCCCTGAAAAGAATGGATTGGACACCCTCCATTTTGTTTCTTGACCCAGGCGAAGGCTGAGCAGAACCCATTTTGACAACGGTCGACATGTCATCCATAGGGTCTCTCTCACTGAAGGTCCCACAGACTATTCAGCTGAAGGAATTAGGAAAATAATTTCAGCTGCACTGAGCTCGAGATGCCCCTCTCAATGCCAGTTTCCCACCCCCTGGTAGACTTTCAAGCTATTCTGAGCTATCCCAAAAGGCACCCCTCCCCCATAATTATTAGGCCTGCCTTTCAGCTCCCAAAATATTTGAAATGGATAGTAGTCCTTCAATAACCTTTCCCAATTCCCAGAAATATTTACTGATGCAACTATGCAGACATGAAAGAATCTAGTTGAAAATTAATAAAAGAACTGACTATAATTATAAAGACAACAATTATTTTTTTTTTAGCTGTCAAATATTTTTTCATTAATTCCAAAAAATACTGCTTTAAGAATTAAGAAAACATATTTCTATCCACATTGCATCAGGTGTTATTTCATTGAAGAGAACCGGAGTATTACATGTTAGAACAGTCAGTTCAATTTGCAATTTTAATTAATGATATAAATCTTCTCTTTTATCCAAATTATTGATAAGATGAAACTTCACAATGGACAACACTGTAAAAAGTTAAATATCAGGCTAAATGGAATATAATAACATAAAGAATACCATCAATATTTATTTTAAGTTTATGCATTCTGCCAGGCAGGGTAGAGGACAAATATCCTTGAAACCACTGCCTTCTGCCTCTGTAGGAAGAGTTTTAGTCTGTGATTAAGTTTCAATCCTCAGTGCCTTCATTTTCACAGCTAAGTTAAGAATGCTAAGAGGTAATTGACAGACCAAAACTTTGATTCCACAATGGCAGAAGGCAAAGTAAAGGAGAAAATGAAAAATCAATGAAAGTCTAGAAAAATTAATGGCAACTCAAACCTGAACAAACATTGCCACAATATACAATTAATTATAATTTTGACATTCAAAGAGAAATATAACTTTCAATCAACAGCTTTTCTCCAACTTATCCATTGTTGCCAGAAACAAAATTGAGTATCCTATGAATAAGGGAAAGTCATGCATTTCAGGAACTTTTAAAAATAGTTAATCTGAATTCTGTTAAAATGAATAGCCATTATGGGACAATGGGAGATAAAATTTCCACCACTTCAAAACATAACTGAAAGTGAAAGAGGCAAAGAGTACCTGCACGAAGCCCATATCACATTAGCAATTATTAGTTCTTGCAGCCACAGCAAACCTCCAATCAAAATTATCAAATTTTTTTAGATCCTAACACAGGACAACCAAAAAAACTGGGGTCCATTGATTATGCTGCCTGTATTACTCCATACTTTCTAGCAATCCACCTTAAAAATTCTATTCCAAGTAAATCCCTATTCTTCCCCCCTTCTCTGCCTAATATTATCCCATCTAAAACCCTCTCCAGCAGTCTGCCACCTCTCAATATCCCCTTCATCCAGTTTAAATCCAGTTTAAGGTGGTCGCCAGCTATCCATTCCTCTAAATTTACCAATTCCATTTCCTTTAATTTAGGGTTATGGATGCTGTTTGCACAGTCAACCAACTCCATCATCAATATTTATCCTCAGAAACATGAAAGCCTTTGAAATCCCCACTTATTTCATCTACATCAAGCTTCAAAGCAGGCCACAATTTAAACCACGCATGTTTTAGAACTGACTGTGAAATACTATTCCAAGCATGCAAAATTTCCCTCATTAAGTCTTTTAGATTATATCTGTTTCTGAAATAGTTTAGCCTGCTTCATTAGCATTTGGGCAGAAATACTAACTAAGCCCTTCACTTTGACGCAATCAAAACTACGCAATGTAAAATCAACACTTAAATCGTCTTTTATAGTTTTTCTCTTGTCATCCATTTCTTCGCATCACATTAACTGTAAAATTTTGAGGATTTTCTCTTTCTGCTTCTTAATGAGTTATATCGTTATACTGCCGAAGATCCCACGCAGTATGTTTCAGACAAATGCTTTACCGATCGGTGCATCGATGCAACGGTCTTAAGATTTTTCATAACTTGCACTTCTTCTGCAATTGTTAACGTTTTTCACTGATGCTCACTCCTCTGCAGTTTCCACAGCTGTAGAAATTAGACATGGTTAGGGAGAAACATAAGCAGATAACAAATAATTTTATCAAATCTTGTGGTCAATCGAAAATGCACGCACCATTGAAAGTGGCCAATCTGTAAACTAGTTATAGTCCGTCTCGGCGATGTCTTCAACTTTGTATGTTTAGTTCAAGATGCAGAATAATTCCAGATTACACGAAGTACCAGAAATTAATATGTTTAAATTATTCTGATTCTCGAAATTGGAAAATTAACATTAACAATGGGATAATATCTCGGCAGGTTACGAAGCAATTTTTCCGTAAATTTGTTTGGCATTTTCCACAACGTACCGGGTAGGTGGTAGTGGCAAAACTGCCAGATTATGGGTGTTCCCAGATTATGGATTCCCGGATTAAGGGTGCTTAACTGTATTGCTCTTTTTCAGATAATGTTTTTCTTATTTTTATCTTTACTTTATAGTAGGTAAGTATGCATGTAAAACTGAAAAATCTCTTTGTCCCACTATCTACACTTTATTTTAGTCGCCCAAAGAAAAGTGAAATCAACGGGGTTTAACTGTACCTATTTTGAAACCCAACTTCTTCTCGAGTAGATAAATTCATCTACATGCAGTCAAGCCAAAAAAGAATTCCATACTAATGCTACAAAAAAGCAAAGGATATTCTTGAAATGATTTAAGCACAATAACTATGATGCACCCCTAACTACTAGAGAAGACACCACATCCTCTACGTGATGTTTCTATCATTTTACAGCCACTCAAGAATTGCAATCAGTGATATGAAATACTTGAAACCACTTGAATACTTGGAATATACTTGAAATACTTGGAACCAAGCTCAGCAATTTTTAAACAATGACTGCTAATGTGATACAGACTCAACCCCTCCCTCTCCACCCAGATCCCTTGATCTGACATCAGTCACCCTAAAAAGCTCAAAACCGAATCTAACACAAGAAAGCTTGGAACCCCATGATTAAATAAATGGAATGCCTCATTTATCACCAGAATCCAGGTTCTTAGCTTCTGTTAGCTACTGAGAAATGAATTCCAAAATAAAGTGCAGTTCACTATCTCTCAAGCATACTCATGAAAAAATAAAGGGCAAAATAACTGACGAAATAAAGTTCAAGCTATATCACTTGCTACTCGTCGATTAAGCGCAAACAATTTGCCAAGGAAAGTATGCTTGCCAAGCTGAGGTGGCTGCATCATTATTTGAGAATGAACGCCTGTGGCCAAGCGGGGACCAGGGATCTGCGTTCCTGATACAATGGCAGGTGGAGTAGCTAGTTGACTGGAACAGGGAGGGAAGCCTGCACCCTGCCGGAGGGATGCGATACAATTTGATTGTCTGAACCCAGCACCTGCTGGGATGCCTTCGGTAACTCCAAGGCCATGAGTTGAGCTAGGAGGCATCTGCGATCCAACACTCCCAGAAGACCTTAGCTGCTGAAACTGGGGTCTGGTGTAACCAAGCTCCGACTCCTTCAAAGGAATAGGATGACACAAACATCAACAAATATTTCACTTAAAATAATGTATGAATTAGCATTTCATTAAACATTCCTTGATCAAAATTTAATAGGAGGTATAACATTAATAATAATGCTATTCCATTAATCTAAATCTATCTAACCAAAATCCAAGTATCCAATCCAATAATGAACAACATGACTCAATTTACATATATATAAACTCATTCTCTACTCTGCTATCTTACTATGAGCTATTTTCCCTCAGACATTGCCAGGACCCCCGAATTTGGGAAGCTATATCTTCCAAAAGAGGAAATAAATTTTTAAGCAGTGAAATTAACGGGGTTTAACTGCACCTATTTTGAAACTACTATTTTGTTATGGAATGTTAATTTCTACATTTATTTATGAAAATAATATTTTCTCGGACTTTTCCTAAATTTTAATTGGAAAAATGTTTTCAAGACATTATATCTGATGACCCAATAATGCATGCTTGTTATTCTGTAAGGTGTAGCCATATTAAATTGAAATGCCATCTATATAAAGCCAAAGATGTTTGAATGTTGTTACAAAAATTGTAAAACCCTGGTACCAAACTGGTGACTGGACCGGAACTTGAGTGGCTTGCTTGTAGCCACTTGGTTGCCAGAATGAAGAGTGTAGAGAAGCAAACAAATAATATTATCCGAATCAACTAACTGCATTAGAATTGATTCTCTCTTTTGGAAAAATAGTTTCTCAAACTCAGGGGTCTCAACATACTATACTGACAATAGATCCTCACCGAATTGTGACTCCGTTGAGCAAAATGTTTACCCTTTCATAGTGCTACCATAGTTCATTCTGTCAGATCTAAGGTTCATATTGAAAGTTTATTCTTTTCCATAAATTTTCAATTTACTTGAATTTTGACATTAGTTTGCGTTAATTCAAAGTAAAACAGAGCTTGAAGGTGTAGTAACACTTTCTGCCCACTTATTAAATCTTATAAAAGTTAATCTAGTCATCAGTCCATAATTGGTGGTAAAATTATTTGATTATACATTAAAAATTTTCAAACCAGAATTATTTTTTTTATTTGTTCAAGTCGTAGCTTTTTACTCCAACAGGCAACAAAGAAATTAACAGTTTAACATTTAATACATTAATTGCATTTCTAGCATTTGAGGTAGTCAAAATTCAAGGTATTTGAATATTCCAGTATGATTAATACTCTAATTCAATATTTGAATTCAACCTTGAATTACCTTTCTCAATATTTCAATAAAATATATTAATGAAGACCTTTGAGGCCAAGATGTTACTGACCTTCGGTTAGTTACATGTGTTGTTGTAAGACTAAATATATCGAGGTGAATGAAATCCAGCAACTTGCATGTCCCAAGTACAAAAATAGATAAAAATGAAGGAACTTACAGCCCAAAATTTCCCCCATAGGAGAGGCCATGGTACTATTTATATTGGAATTCATCAATTATTACATTCCTCCCAGATGCCCTCAGGGAATATAATCACATTTAAAATGCTTAAAAACATGAAATTCACTCAGGTGAAAAGAAAAACACACAAGCACCCACCTGTAGGATCTGCCCTGGGGGACCAACCAACTGATTCCCCGGAGAGGGCACCGCAAAGAACTCCACACGGCCAGAAGTTTGGGGTGCATCAGTGCGAGGCACCACCCGCATTCCATCCCCAGGCAGTGGAACATTACTCGACTCCCCTGCAATTGACTCCCGTGAACACCTAGGTGAGCGTCTCTCTTCCCTCTCTGGTCCACGTACCACCTGGACCCGACCGGACCTACTGCTCGCAGGCGCACCAGTGGAAACCCCCCGATCACACCCACTACCCTCGCCCATGTCCTCAACTCCCGTTCCCTCATCCCCGACCTCTGAACTGGCCCTGGATGAACCCTCTCCTCCTCCTTCCTCAGCGCCCGAAGCAAGACTCCTACTGCATTCTCCTCCCTCCCCATTCCTGCTCCCATCCTGGACCCTCCTCCTCCTCCATGGTCGACTTGCACCTACCGTCACCCCTTCTACACGAGCTGATGGGCTGTCATCCTCCTCATCCTCGTCGGGAGATGGGGTGCTCTCGTGAACACGCCCATTGCCTCGTGAGCCTTGGATCGGAAGGCTCATGTCAGAGGACACTGAGGGAGTGGTCTGCGAGTGAAGGGGTAACAAAGCCAGTCATTAGGTGGGAGAAAAGCATTTTCAGTGATTTATAAGCTACACGTAAGACTCTCTCCTCCATAAGAAATCACACAAACCAGAAAAACATTTTAAAAAAAACATGAGAAAAATGTCTTGCATGTGTTAGCATATTTACCCTCAACTTCTGTCAAACTGGCACATAGTTACTAAAGAACAAATGCCTTAGTTATGAATCAAAAGGATAATCTTTATATCCTGTAAATTTACCAAACAATTAGATTTGCAGCAAAATAAAATACAAAAATTAAAGAAAGCCTGAGAGGCTCTAAAAAAGTTAAGTCTGATGATTTAAGATTCAACTTTTATTCACTTCCAAGCCACATATATTCTTCACGTAGTCCATTCCCATCCATCCATCTCTCAATGTAACTCTGAGATATTATAAATTTCGATGCTAAAATAATGGCATACAAAATTTTGGCAACAGCATAAATATTAGAGCCATTATGAAAACGCTATAGATCATGAGAAACAAATAATAGGTATTTAAGTTCCAACAATTGTGAATCCTGATTAGATCATTACTCAGGATTAGGATTTTCCCAGTGGTATTTGGACTAAATTGTAACTTTTTTTCAGTTCACACTATTCATAATTTACTCTAGACTTTACTGTCCATTACCATTCTACCATTTTTAGATTTTTACAATTAAGAGTTCAATTTGCATTATTTCACATCTTCAAGACCTTGGCTCACCTTGAACCAAGAATGAACAAATTACCACACACTTGAAAGCATAAGATGTGCATCATAAGAAATTTCATTAAATTCTACAAAATGATCAAGCATATATTCATGAAATATATTATTCTGGAATTATTTTTTCACTGATAGAGCCCAAAGTGAGTTGCTTCATTTGCCAAGCAAAAAAGTACCTGATTTGAGAGACAATAGACAACAAATCCACCATAATTGCACACTAATGCCATAGAATTAAAAATTTTTTAAAATAATTAGCGGAAGTCCGACCTCTGCAAAAATATTTTTTACTGCATGGTATGAATGATATCTTGGAGGTTCTGTAGATATTGGTTCTGATCACTTAATTAGCCTCATTCTTGAATAAGATTTCAGAAAGTAACTGGCAGAAGTGGAAACCATATGCTGGCATTATCATCATCATCATAAGTATTGTATCAATAGTGGCATGTTTTTGGGTAGTCCTCAACTGCTAACAATAACTCATTTACCCTTCTGATTTAATCCATACACTTAAATCTCTTTGAGTCTTCATATCTTCTACCAGCATTCATGGCATCCAAAATATCTGTTCCTTTCCTTCTTCTTCCATGTCTATCAGACATTACTTCCTCAATCACCTTATTCAACATTACATCACCTCCCAAAATGTCCTCTTTTGTAGCCTTATAACTTCTTCAACCAATCTCCTTTCCTCTCCCACTGCATTTAAAATTTCCTTATTTGTCTTCCTCTCCATCCAACCTTCTCCATTCTTTCCCACACCCACATCTTGAAGGCCTGCAATTTACTTTCATCCTCTTATTGGAATTACCAGGTTTCTGAATCACACAACACCCAAACTCCATAGAAATTTTCACTTATTTTTTTTCTTCATGCATCTCGAGATATCCTCATTAATTCCCTCCTCTTCATGAATGCTTCTTCATCACCATCATTCTTTGCCAGATATCCCGACTACTAAACCAACTTTATTCTAGCACACACTCAAGTAAACTATTCCACCTGTTCAAGTTCATGCCCATCAACCTTAGTTTTGTTTCTATCCTCTTTGCTTTCAGAGATTCCATGCTGATATGATGCATGAATGATCTGAATTAGAGAAATGGTTCCAATCAAATCAAATCATCCATGATTCCATGAGTCAGTATACTATTTAAACTCATTGTCATCCATTTAAGGCTAGCAGCAATTACACACAACTCTGGTATCACTTACAATCCATCCTTCAAAAATTACCGTGGAAGCAAATGTGATATGCTATATAAAAATGGTTGATTACCAAACAAAAATGACTACACATCTCAGATTAGTACTGGCAAACTCCACTGTAAAACACAATGGAATCAATTCTAATAAAATGAAGGATTTGAGTCCGCAATCAGCACACACACAGCAATGGCTGGAGTTAGGAACAAAATTAAAAGCCTCATTTTCACATCCTAAACTTCAATTTAAACTCTGAAAGCTGCATTTGGCTCGTAGTAAAAATTTAAAAATGAATTGCAAGGCCAATTCATGGTTTCTCTCAATTTATCAAAATCCACAGCTAATTTGTGGTTTTCAGAGCCGAGCAGCCTCCCAGGCAATGGAACTAAAGATTTAAATAATTAAATAAACATATGGCCACCCACCCGGTACAATAATGTACAATAACTAACCTTCCCTTAACCCTCTTAGTGCCGCGGGCCGATATATCGGCTTTTGCTCCACGGCCGAAAAGTGCCACGAGCCGATATATCGGCTCGAGGAGCGAATTAATGTTTAAACTATTTTTGTTGTAATAATTACTTTAATCCTTTATGCAATGTATGAGAATACCATAAAAAACAATTAATCCATTTTTTGTTAAATAAAAAAATATTACATTCATATCTAAAAAGTAACTTCATATTGTTTATAATTTTCAAAAGGAGTTACAAAACTCTCATAATCATGCTGAGATACTTTACAGCCCTTATCATGGATTTTTTTACATTAAGAGAATATTAATTATTAGGGATGTGCGAGTAGCACTTTTTGACCTCGAGTCGAGTATCGAGTCGAGTTGTAAAGTACTCGCGAGTATCGAGTCGAGTCGAGTCGAGTTTGTACATTATTGTACATGAGTGAAGGGACCCAGTTCTTACTTAAGTCATCGCAATTAAAGTTAGCCAGCAATCTGACTATCAAATGGCAGGTTTACCTACCTAATGCATAGTTATAAACAGTCAAATTAATATGGCACGTAGCGCAGGCCAAAAGACATAATGGAAATTTTCCGGTAGCTCTCGAAATAAGAAAATTACCTTCATTCCTAGGATTACTCAAAAATGTGTAAATTAGCTTGCAGTACGGTACCTAGAGTGTACTTAGGCATAATATGAGGCCTATATGAGTGACATGTCCTATTAACTTGTAATGAAAGTAAGCCAGGAAGCAAAATATTTTTTCTTAAGGAATACATAAGCCTAATTAGAAGAGCATTCCTTGTATTTCGCATTCCTATGTATTTCTTTTCAGAGCTAAACGCTTTCTCAGTGATGTCGTGTATGCCGGGGTTAGTCCAACAGTACAGTGAATTTCATACAATATGCCTTATTTGTGCAGTAAATATTTGATAAGCTCGCGCCTCAAATTTATGATTGGCCGTTAATTACATAATTAGTTTTTTAACATAAACTTTTCTTCCTCTTCCAATTAATGGCACCATCTCTTCAAAATCGGTGATTTCTGCCTAAACATGATAGAACTTAGAATCATAAAAATGATCTATGTCAATCACCCACATTTGCACGATGCATGAACACCCAATATCAGCAAAGGTTATTTCCATTATCGATTAATGAAAGTTAATAATGTTTGAACAATAAATTTTCATTCACAGATGAATGTGAGCAGGTACATGAATTTTGTTTAGAGTCCTGTGGATTAAAGTTTTCGATTTCTAAGGAAATATATTTGAACAAAAATTTATTATAGATACAGTAAAACCTCGCTTTTACGTCCCCGCAATTTACGTTTTCCCGCCATTAACGACTTTTTCTTCATGTCCTAATAATGTCCTTATATCCGCAATGTAACGTCTTCCCTTTATTCACGCTAGCAAATTTTTGAATGGTTCGCCATTTACGTTTTACGAGACGATTTTGCCGTGATTGTCGTCCTGGTTGCATAACTAGTGGTTGGACTCAACGCTCCGTGAAAGACAAAGTAAAAACTCATGCAGTCAATTACCACTATGAAAGAGAAATAAAGTTTGCCCAGATATACCACCATTTATCGTGACCTCGCTCATCTGTGCAATTGTAATGCCGCGAGGGGTTACAGTACACGTACGTCGTTTTTCTCGCGATTGTTGTTCAGGTTGCATAACTCGCGGGATGGCTGATGCTATCGCATTGGTGATGAAATTTTTCATTTATTTAAGAAGTGTTTGCTTTTCAGCATTTGCGGTCTTGTCTTTCTTTTTTGGAGGCATTAATACAGATTTTATAAAATCCTCCAGCCAAATTTCATCCTCATATATCCTACGAACACACCCGTAAAATCATCTCATTATTCTCTAGCTCGATTCTTAAGTAGCTTTGATAGAATATCACTATAGTCTCCACACCTTCTTTTCTCATAATATTTACCCTAACTTACTAGCATGGTTGGATCAAGACTCCTGGCCTCAGTTCATCCTTATCTATGTCATTCTCCTCTTCTATTCCCAAGTTCCCTTGTCTATCATTAATGCCATGCAGTTCTTTTCACATTTTCCTTACCCCTATGCTAAATCTCGTTAAGTTCTATCAGCAGCTCTCCTGACTTAACAGTAATGAACAGTGTCTTGACCACTCTAGTGTCTACTACACCATCCCCCCCCCTCCATCCTTTCTCAACTGCTTGCTGTTCTGCATCTTCCCTCATACACCTGTAAACTAATTCCTGATATTCTCTCCAAGTTATTCTTTCAGGCATAACTTTCATATAAAATTGCATACCCTCAAATTACACTTTCCCGCGATTTACACTTTTTTCTCTAGTTCCCCTCAAAAGTGTAAAAGAGGGGTTTTACTGTATTTATAATTATATATCTTAAGATATGACTAGGAACTTGAAATTAATGATGTAATTAATAATCCTAAAGAGGAAATAAAAAAATTAATAGTAAAACTTATAAATTTTATACGATACCTATATCATCCATAATGCCCTTATAATAGATGCCTACCATCCGTTACAAAATTTCCTTCACCCGTGAGTTTGAAGAACAATATCTCCAAGATGGCTAAAGCGATTCTAAAATAAAGTATATCAAATTAAAGCTCGTTTATTTCTACGTTTACTGGTAGTATTAAAATATTTTTACATTTTTTTAACTGAAGTACGTGTTTAAGAATGGATTTTTAGCAAATGTTTTTTTGGTACCGGATGGATCCATCGAATTCGGGAATCGTAAGAACAACACAGATCGAGATATCAAACTTCCTTTTCACATATTGTAGCTAAGGGCTTTGTTAATAGTTATACGAAGTTTCATACTATTACATTCATCAATATTTTTGCTATCGATGAATTTGTCAGACTGCGTTATTTTCCGTCCCGCACGCTTTCCGTTCCGGAAATCACCGTTTTTACCTTTCTTTTGCTCTCGAGTCATTAATATGAATCCACTTATGAAATCTCAGGAGAATTCGTTGATTATTTGATATTGATATAATATATTTATTTTCAGCTATAAAAGCATGCTGAAATGTCCAGAGCATGCCTGGAAAGGTAGCGCGCGCGTGGAATCATCTGCTGCAAGCAGATCGCATATCGCTGTGAATGAGTCATGAGGACTCGACAATAGCGGAAAAAAGTATCGCCTTTAAGAATGCAAGTCAGTGTCATTTTAAGAACTGACGGTATCTTTGGAAGCATACCGTCATTATGCCTCCTCGCGCAAAGATTTTGGAGACGGAGTTGAAGATAATTTAAAATGCAATTTGTTTCTTTCGTCGAGAAATGTGGGGACAAAAGCTATCTCTCTTATCGCCGATTTTATTTTGGTGAATACTGCAACAAATAAACTTTTATTCAAGCATAGGCAAGGATATTTTTCCTGTGCATACTAGAGAAATTTTCTCGCGTGGTGTTTGGTGCGCGCGGTACCTACGGTAGCTTACAACTTGACAACCTCGAGCAGCTTATCTCTCCAGGCCAAAAGTCCTGTCGCGTGGAGCTCGCCTTCCGAAATAAATATATACACGTTGAAAGCATATCTAGTTCTCCCAATTTGTTAAGTCATTTTACACGTTTTTAGTTTTCAAACACGAAGAATACCATTAAAATGAACTAAATTTCCGTCTTCTGCAAGCTGATATAGCGCATTTAAAAATATTATTCGTAACGTAATTAGTAACTGAGTAATCTATTTTAAACTTTGTTTAGTCTAAGATAAATATATGTTCCATATCTTATGCGAAGAAAAGAGAAGTGGCTTTTCATGTGTATCTTCAAGTGGGCGTCAAACTTGCTTCCCGGAACTTAAATAATATCCGGCGTTTTTATCTGTCTCATTCGAAAAATTAATTAATATAACCAACTAAAAATATATTTTGACTTAATTAAACGTATAAATAAGCAAGATTTAGTTCGATATACTTTATTTTAAAATTGAACTACTCATTTTTGTGATCTAAACCTTCAAACTCAGGGGATGGAATTTTACAACGGACATTAAGTGCTTTGAGCTCGAATATAGTCCCCCACCCCAGACTTTTTCCGCGAATATTTCGGCCAAAAAGGGGGGCTAGCTATATTCGGAGGAATACGGTGCATATGCTGTTTCAGGGACCGTGTAACCACCGATTCATCCATTCGTTCACGCAAACGTACATGAATCCGTTCACGTAAACGTACATGAAACCATTCACGCAAATGTAAATGAACGTACGTAAGTACATGTTCGTACGTGTTATCTATCGTGTAACCAGAGATTTACTCGATTTTGATGATAGCGCTTCCTGTCGGCGGATTTCTGAACCTATTGGCCTTGGCGGCTCCGTCGACAAAAACTACTCGACTCGACTTTCGTAAAGATACTCGAGTGTTCGAGTCGAGTACCAGCTACTCGACTCGACTCGAATTTTCGAGTACTCGCACATCCCTATTAATTATTCATTAATGACACTAAATTGAAAAATAAATGTGAATGATAAAAAGAATGCAATAAGCACTTTTCACTAGTACTACCAAAATTCAGTGGCACTAAGAGGGTTAACTTACTGGTAACTGAATTTTAAAAGTTATTTATTGCAATGCAAAATCATATGTGATCAAAATAATACTCGACATACTGATTTTTTTTTAACCCATCGGCTTAGTAGTTTTTACTCCTTTTTTGCCACTTTGCACTATTTTTTATTGAAATCATATTTTGTATTTATTTTTAATCAATTAAAAGATACTTTACAGCCCTTATCATGGATTTTTTTACATTAAGAGAATATTAATTATTCATTAATGACACTAAATTGAAAAATAAATGTGAATGATAAAAAGAATGCAATAAATAAATAAATTGAGGAACCCGGCGATTCACTGGCTCTTTAACAAAAGGCCAATTTCTGCCAGCTGGTGAATCACCGTCTCTTTAAGCCAATGGGTTAACTACCAAATAATTTCCAAATGAATTAGTCATTTATTTGGTATCACGTTTAAATTATCAAGGAAAGCTAAACTTTAAGGAAATCATCAATGACATATGTATTACTTTAATGGTTCATTCAGACAGAAATTTCTGGTTTCAGACAAGGAATTCTTTCCATTTCAGTTAAATGGCTCACATCCCAATCAAATCACATGCAATGAAGGTGTATCATACTTTCTGACAAGGACGCAAGAAGCAGAATTCAGTCCAGTGGTCAGAAAGAAAAATCAAGACAATTGCATATGTAATTTTCTATGGGCATAACCATTACATATGATTTCAGAGTGCGATGCTTTACCCTCAATGGAATCCAACAACTTTCCTTTCAAAGAGCTAGTAAGCCCAATGTACAATATTTCCTTGGCTGGGACTTGTTTTACTGAGACTTCAACAGGTGATACTATCTAGGCACTAATTATTTTATTAAATGACCTAATTAAATATACTGCTAATGGCAATAACTAAAATAAGAGTGAAATATGATCTAAGCGAAGAAACACATATAATTTAACAGAAGATAGCTTCAAATCTATTACTGATGCAATGCAACATTTACACATGCATTGAACTCAAATTCAATGAGTACCTCACAGCTTGGTAAATCTTTTAAATTCCCTTATATGTATATTTTATTTCCTACCACTACACCATGTTGATATATTTTTGGATATGCAAAAAGGAAATTAAGTGATGGCTACTTTGGTGTTCTGCTACAGTAGAAAACATTTGCTTCATAACACAAGCATCATAACATAGAACAAAACAGTGTCCGAAACAACATCCATGGGTCCATTTATGGCACAATGATGAAGATGGCCATCTTGCATTGAGTGTCCAAAATGTTTTGGGTCAGATGCAGGATACTCCACAAAGGCATCAAGTGAACAGTGCAATTGTCCATGATGGGCTAGCTTCGATCTACTTTTCTCATTGCTTGCAAGGATAGGCATAGATTTCACATGAGTCATCATCAATTACCTCAATAGATTCCTATCAATTCAGTTGGCCACATTTGAACAAATTCGATTCATTCAGTATGAACTAAATACAAGGTAAAATATTAGGTCCTCATTCGCATGTTGCTTAGGTGTTAAAGCTGATCTTTGAAATTTATGAAACTGAAAAAAGCATGATGATGAAAACAGAAAACAAAGAATATACAATTGGGTGACATAAAAGCCACTTACAGACTACCCTAAATGTATGCACAAAGGTAACATTAAAATTTAGTATCATAAATTAAAGGATATTAAATACTAGAACAAACTTTAAACACCTATGGAATTGATATGAATCTAATTTCAGCATTTGTGGACTGAAAAAACTCATTCTACAGCTGCTATGCTTCCATGAAAATTAGAATTAATAAAAGAGCATCAAGAATACCTACATGCTCACTCAAACTTCAGCAAATGAAACAAATTATATTTTTCCACATTTTTTCTCAGTTTTCACAACAAGTGTCGCTGATGAGGAGATTGGTGGGCTCATTGGGAGTCTCCCATTGAAGGACACAATGGACTCAATAGGCCCTAAGCCCTTTCTTTCGGACACGGCTTTACTTTCATTTCAATGTTATGGAAAATAAAATTTTCCACAAAGCATAACCTTTCAATACGATAAAAGGTATGTCATGGCACTACAAACACTACAAGTACAGAGGCTAAGTTCTCAGTGACATTAGAACATGGAGGCAATATGTCTATGTTAACCAGGGCACAAGCAAATAAAAGCCACGTTCTAATACCTGCTGCAACATGGCTTGTATTTGCTGCAGACCATGCTTCTGATGTAGAACCTGTCTAACTTGTTGCTTTAGATGCGCCACTTCATCCGTGTTTGGAGGTACATGTGGACTTGGGCCTTCTAGCTGCTGCAACTGCACCAACAGTTGCTGGTGGGGGTGGAGAGGAGGCTGCTGGGTAGATGGAGGCGAGGGGCTGGCCGCTGTGTTTCCCCCAATGCCTGAGGCTGCCCTCCCTCCACCCTGCTCCTGCTCCAACACCTTCAAAGTTCACATTAGCAAAGCCCCCTGTTTACTGTTCTTTCCCGAAAAACCTT
This sequence comes from Platycnemis pennipes, assembly GCA_933228895.1. Lineage (NCBI taxonomy): Eukaryota > Metazoa > Arthropoda > Insecta > Odonata > Platycnemididae > Platycnemis > Platycnemis pennipes. Next base: position 84,941,891 of record OW121846.1, read on the forward strand.
GCTAAGGGAGTACATTCAGGGTGTTTCTAGTGTAGAATAAATCCAAAATTACTCGTCCCCTGAATGCACTACTTCTTAATATCTAACAAAAGCAGCCACTCCTACAGGAGACATCATCTTGAAGGGTGCCATCCACCAATCAATCATACACATTACATGTAAATCACTCACCCTACCACAAATCTTCATGGATTATTATTCCTGTAGCATTATTTGGAGATGCTTGAAGATGATTTCTTTGAGGGAGGAGACTGGTTAAAGGTATGGATATCCACTTGGTTAATATAAGCAGTTTTAATCAAATCCATTCACTTAAAAATAGTGTTAGGAATCACAAACCACTTATGGACAATGATTAACCACTATGCTGAAGTTTTACAGCCATGACTGCAGCCTATTGGATTAATCAACGTTAACTTGTTATATTTTTGGGTTAGGAGTGTTGGCAACTGATGGCATCAGAAGTTCCACCTCTTCCATGCCAACGTTTCTCAATATAAATTGATGGAGTCCACACATTTGAAGAGCACTGTATTCTTTTCACCATTCAAATATGCATTTAGGTGTAAGAATGTTTTCAGAAGACTTGTACACTTCCTTTCATGGTGTTAGTCAAAATCCGACAATATTAGTCATGTAAATTCCTTTGTGCAATGTTTTACATACACTCCACTCAGAAGTTCAGTAGAAGTCGATGGCTAATCTTTTTTTTTAAAATACATATGTTCCAGAGCCTGGTCTATAATAGGCAGATCATGAGAAGTTCATCTGTACAACATGCCAGACAGCAAAGAATTCAATGGTCTCATCAAATAGTTATCCACAACCACAATGCCCAATCTCTCACATTAGTACAGCCCCTAAGCAACAATTATAAATTTAACCTTAATAACTGGGAAAAATATTGAAATTTTTCCGAACATGATGCAGAATAAAAAATCTTTGTCAAATTGTGTTAATAGTTATTGATCACTTATGGTAATATGTGGATCACACATACCCTATACTTAATAATTAAAAATATTAGCCTAGCCATATGCAAATGGCAACTCAATTCAATCATATGCAACTCAAAAGACAAGCAAACATTCTACAAAATAAAAATAATGCAGCTGCTTACCTTTAACTGCAACTGCTGGTTCAATTGCTGCAACTGTTGCAATTGCATTTGATTATGATGCTGTAACAATGTTTGGACCTGCTGCTTCCTCATTCCTTTCCCATCTTTCTTCGACACGGGCTTAGCCTTTGGCCTATCACAGATTGCCACACCAGGTGGCACAGTGTGGAAGGGAGGGGGGGCTGCAGGGGCCGTTCCGTCCCCAACTGCTGGGGCTGGACGGGTTGACAAAGTCATTCCAGGGGCCACAGGTGGCTCGCCATCTCCAGACACGGAGGGCGCAGGACCACGAGGACGGGCTCCTGATGATGCTACAGCAGAAGCTGTGGCCACACCCCTGCTTCCATAAAAACCCGCAGGGATGCCAGACTGGTGAAGCATACCGCTTGCCACAGCTGCAAATTTTTAAAAAGGCATCAGTCTATCACGAAACAACTTCTTATAATCATGTTCTTCATTTTGGAAATAATCTTGGCATTCATGAAAACTGTTCCCTACCCCATTTATAGATTTTCTCTGATACAAATTCACATAAAAATGATAAAATTAGTTTTAAATCAGCAATTACGTGCCACCAGCTAAAATTTAGAAAACTACACATTCCCGTGCCAGCATTACATTTGCAGAAGTAATAGTTCAAATAAAAATTTTAATACACTTTTAATGACTTAACTTACATTTTTCCAGAACTAAGAATGATATACTCTTTATTGCCTCATACTGACTGACAAAACTTTCACAGCTCTTCATAATTATTTTCATTTTTCAATATCTAAGGGCATAGATTTTTTTCATTTCCATTCAGGTACATAAATAGATAAATGAAATTTTCTCCCTAGTATGCCACAAAGCAAAACAATGATTCATATGAGGGGCAAAACAACAAATTTCTTCCCCGGTCATAATGACCCAAGTGACGTGAACAGATCAGGCAAATTATGGTCATTCATGACCAAAGTGGCTGAGGACATGATACCAGCACATAGCACCATCTATTATTATTCATCTACATATTTTTGGTTTGACCATTAAGCAGGAAAATTAGCAGCAAAATCAATTATTAGTCACAATGGGGACTTATTACTATTCACTCATAAGCATTCCAACTTACTGAAACTGCATGCATCATATTATTACCATCCATTTATACTAAAGACTCACCTGGGCAAGGAGTAAGTGGTGGCATGGGTGGTGCGGGGTTAAGGGATAAATTCACCTCATTATTTTGTATCGCCCCCATCGGGACCAGGGGTGGGCACGCAGGTAAAATACCAGTTGGCATACCCGCTGTTCCTAATGCCTCACCCCTCCCCATGCCACCAAGATTTAGTTGCCCGACGGGAACTTTTTCCTGAAGTTCTCTTTCCACCCGCTGCAAAATAAAGGAAGTGTTTATTATATAAAACACTTTCTCCTTTTTGGTGGAAATTATAGGATTCCCATACACAAGAAGTATATCTTTCATACCTGCAGTTCTTCTAATATCTGTTGCTTCTGAAGAATTTGCTCCTCTGGTAACTGTGGGAGCCCAGTTTTTTCTAGCACTATATCCACAGCTACAGCTGACAATCCGTGATCATGGGGTAGTTCCTATGAATGAATATTAGAAATGTAAATTTTTTATTTCAATATTAAAGATTACATTGTTAATATCATCCTCAAAACTCAGCAGATACCTTCCAACACAAACATACCTGCAGCTCTGTACTCCCACTATTACTATCACTCATTGGTCTTCCCTTCCGGAGCAGACTTTTTAAGGGATTTTGCTTCTGCGCCAATGGATCTGCCAGCCTTCCTATATTACACATTTTTAAAACATCAGTTAGTACACATACTTATAATTTTCACAAAAAAAGAACACAACGAAAGTTACACTGATAAATACACAAATTCCAACTCCCAAAATGCACCAGCAGTGGTACAAAATGTATCTTAGACAGCCACCTCCCAAACATTATTTAAAGAGCCTCAAAATATAATCATAAGATGAATTTCTTTAATTATTTAGAAGAGAACTAATGATTTATACCATTTTCATTCTTAAATACATTCAAATACACAAAGTACAAATTGAAATACACATATGCATATTGAGGGTGAATTGCAAAAATGCATTTTTGCAAAAAATCTACAAAAATGGTTTTTATAAAAAAAGCCACTTCAGATAAAACAAAATATAATTGCCATAATCTAGAAAAATTAAGAGAAAGAAACCACAACATTATTAGTCAACAGTTTGCAAGGGGGTAATACACATTTCTACTTTTCACAGCTCTTTAGTAATTCAAGGAATGTGGACTTTTTCTCCACCCCTCCACATAAATTCACCAATATAAAAATTTAACATATTTCCAACAATGCTTGCTTTATCAAAACAAAAAAGTTAATTTAACAACAAAAATGCTGAGAGGTAAGTAATGAAAAGCAAAATACTACACTTTAAATCACATATACTACATTCAATCAAATCTAAGATGATGTTTTTCTTACAAAAATTCAACCAATATCATTAAGACTCAGTCTTGGAGATGGATGGATGTAAAGAATAACTATGTGTAAAAGTGATGTTATACAATGAATGTATATAAGAATGATTAAGTAATTCAATACAATGCATTGCATGAGAATCCACAGCAATAAATAACCTTAAAAAATAACAAAATATTATATTACTGCAGAAATGACTGTTTAGACTGATAGTGATCATCTATATAGGTATTTCAATTGAGTGTGTGATAAATCATACTTTGAACATAAAATGAACTGACATCTGTATGTAATTTCATTTCATTTTTTACTGCATAACATTCATCAAAAAAATGGTGAATCCTTAGGTGATTTTTACTTAAGTACTTAGGGCTCGTAAAAATGACAAATTATGTTGAAATGTGTGACTTGAGAGCAAAGGGCATGTTATCAAAAGAAATAAAATTTAATTATGAGATGAATTTTATGCTTGTCACATGTGTTTTCTTAAACTGTATGTTTTTAAACCTGAATGGTTGCATTTAAAATGGTATCTTTAATATTAAAAGCTAACAGGCAATTATGATCAATAAAAGTGGAGGGAGATACAAATAACTTTAATTTGCAGTTTAATTTTGTCATCTTCTTTCCATGAGTACTCCACATGAGGGGTCATCTAAGAATATAAATCTTTATATTAATCTTTGAATATATTAATTTAAAATATTAATCTTTAAAAGTGAATACAGTGTTCAGTAAAATTGTCAGAAATAAGTTTAAGTGCCAGCAATGTAAGTTGATCACTCTCTAAGAACACTGACCATGTTTTGGTACTTTCAAATTTTTTTACAGAAGTTTACACTGGTTAAAAATATATTTTCACATGAGTAGGAACATCTATCTTGCTTCTTTTGATAAAAGTACTACACTTTAAAATACATGCTGAGGATTTTGATGCTTCCTAAAATGGTACGATTTCCAAAAATGAAATTTTTTTACCATTTTTATTCAGTGAATCATCCCAATTTATGAAGGGTAAATACACAATTTTTTTTAGAAACATGGGGAAATAATATAAATAATTCTTATCATAAAACATTAAACATAGATATTTGGTTTTGTACTTTTCCATGAATGAAATAATTGGAAGCAAGGCCATGAGCAAATGGCAAAGTTCACAACATCAAGCCGCTAGTATCAGTGACAGGGCTGAAAAGCCTGACTTATCAACATGCTTTATCTTATGACTATGCTATAAATGATAAGGAACAAGGTAGGCTAATACTGGAGTAGAGATAATACCAATATAGATGCCGAGTAATACTAAAGCCACCGAATAATGGCTAAGCTCAAAAACAAATGAATGAAATGATGAGACGCCAACTGACATCCTCTGCATTATTCAAAAGAAACGAAAAGACGCCAATAGATGCCCACCTCAGTGCAAGCCTTAATATGTCATTCCCTTACAAAATGTCCAAAAATGCAGTCAGCCACTGGGAGTGATACACAAATATGGACTCAGCATTGATATAATTAATAAAGATTAGGAACAATTAATTCACTGAACCTATTATTTTTTCTTAGGTCATCCTAAACTCTGTATAATGCTAATACAGTCAAGCACACTTATATCAAACCTGCTTATAACGAAGTTCCGGTTATAACAAAGTGAAGACTATTCCCAGTCAAAGAGAAGCTCGAAAAACCAGGTCCACATATAACGAAGTTCGGTTACTACGAAATAAATATTCGGCCCCCTCAACTTTGTTATAAACGGGCTTGACTGTATAGTCCTTGAGGCCTAATAAGTGATCAATGCCAAAACTTTAACATAATTGGTATGAATGAATCAATAGCTCCTTGTCCCATAACAATACATACCAGCAGGTGACTTTGGACCAGCCGAAGACACAGTGGACGTGCCAGATACCACTGTTCCAGAAGCAGAACTCGCTCCAAGCTGAGATTCATCCCTCTGGTTCACCCGAACTGCCTCAGGCACTTCATGCAGAGAATTAGGTTGCTGGGGGATTTGAGGTTGGGGAGCAACGCCTGGAGGAGGGCTCATCATTATGGAATGAGGATAGTCCAGCAGCAGCTGAACCACACTTGTATGGCCCCCTTTTGCTGCCTCAATTAACATCGTAGAGTTATCCTGTAGCATGAATGATATAGTGGGTGGCAATTATAATGACAACTAAATATCTCCTTTATCAAAGAGAGAGAAAAAAATCTAGATACACAAAATGAAAACAAAAATAATCTAGAAAATTATTCACTACCAACACTATCATGAATAAAACTTATAATGGCATTTAATCAAAATAGTGTCACATGAAATGGGAACCTGTTTTAGAGAGAATATTACCTTAAGTTTATGAAAGGGGTCAGCAGAATGGGCAAGTAAAAGCTCCACAACTGCTAAATGCCCACCAGCGCATGCAAGCGACAATGGTGTGTGGTCATTGTTTGTCGTTTGCTTGTTTACATCAGCTCCCTTTGAAATCAGGAACTGTACTGTGCACAGATGACCTGCACGACATGCTTTCATCAATGGTGTTCGGCCTCCTTCAGATTCATGCTCCTGAAACATGATGACAAGGGAATTATGTTCAGATTATTCCTTCAAATAAATATTCTAGATGTGTACACATGACAGATTAATATTCCTTCACACAAATATTCTAGATGCGTAAACATACCAGGTCAGCTTGGAAGGACAAAAGCAGGTCAGCAACATCTGTATGGCCATTCTCACAGGCATACGTTAGTGCTGTATCCCCAGTTTGTGTTTGCGCCCGAACATTTCCATTGGATTGCAGTAGGTACCTGGAACATACATACGTTGTGTTAACAAATAATCATGCAGGAATACTTATTTCATGAAATATGAATTAAAAACATAACTCAGATATACAAATCAAATACAGGTACAAAGGGAGAACATTTGAGCCATCAGCAAAATACCACCCAAACAATTAGGAGACCATTGCTTGTTTCGTGTGCTCACGGATAGCTCCAGGTATTTTTTTATAAGAAATTCACCAAGAATTAACAATACAGTGGTACCTTGAGATACGAGTTTAATTCGTTCCATTACCGAGTTCGTAAGTCAAAATACTCGTTGGTTATTGGTTGGTTATTTAGGGGAGGCGACCGACAGCTGAGGTCATTTGCGCCATATAGGATAGGTGAGTAATTTGGTAATGGTAGGAGTTTTTAGGGAACGGAGGAAGGGTGGAGAGAAACCCGGCGTCGGCATTAGCCTATTCTTAACGAAAGGCGCCAAGGGGACCACGGCTTAACGTCCCATCCGACGGACGGAGTACTGTACTTGAAATGCCCTCCACTAGGCACTCAAGTGGGGACCGGTTTTCCACTGAAAAATTCGCCACTGCCGGGAATCGAACCCGGGCCCTCGGGATGGGATCAAAATACTCGTATCTTAAATCAATTTTCCCCATTGAAATTAATTAAAATGTGATTAATTCGTGCCAGACCGCAAAAAAGCATCTCCATGGCTTTTTAAAATGTTTTCAACATAAAAAAATATATTTATAATGAACAAACATTGTATACAAACAAAATAAAACCAAATAAAAGATAATGTAAAGCAATAACCATATTGGCAAAGTCGATTAGCGTATGGTACGTACGTATTGATTTTTTCATTCCCCTCACTTTTGCTTCACTTTTTCTTCTTCGGTAGCTTTTTCTTTTTTATCATGCTTTTGTCACTTTCATCTGCAGGGTGTTTCCATAGAAACCTGTCCAAGGAGCTCTGTTTCTTTCTCCCTTTTAGAATGTTTCTGACATGGGTTAGGCGTGTCATTAAATAGCGCTGATGCACGAGCAGTGGCAACCTTTTCAGGGTGGTTATTTTCAACGAAGTCCGAAACTTTTTCCCACATTGCCAACACTTCCTTTATCCCATGTGAAGAAATAACCTCCTCCGCTTCTGGCTCCTCTGCTATCTCCTGCAGAAATTCCAATTGTTGCTGCATCTGTAGCTCGGCCAACTCTTCCATCGTCAGTTCCTTGGAATGGGCTTTGACAAGCTCTTTGATATCTCCCTCATCCACTTCCAGGCCCATAGACCTTCTGAGATACACAATCTCTTCCAGTACTTCCTCTTCAGCTCTCCAAATCCTTCAATGTCCCTTTCAGTCACAGCCTCAAGCCACAGTTTTTTCCATGCAGAGATCAAGGTCCTTTTTGTAACACCCTGCCATGCCATATCAATAATTTTGAGGCATATGACAATGCTGTAGTGGTCCTTCCAGAACTCTCAAAGGGTGAGGTTTGTGCTCTCTATAACCTCACAGCAGCGTTGAAACGTGTTTGGAAAAAGTTTCCTGAAATTGGAGATCACCTGTTGGTCCATGGGCAGTAAAATAGGGGTGGTGTTGGGTGGAAGGTAGAGAACCTTTATGAAGTTGAACTCTTCTACGATGTCATCCTCAAGGTTTAGTGGGTGGCAAGTAGCATTGTCGTGGATGAGAGGGGCTTGCAGGGGTGATTCATTGACCTCGAGGTATTTCTTAACGGCAGGACCAAAGACCAAGTTGACCCATTCCACAAAAAACGTCCTGGTGACCCACGCTTTTGGCTTTGCCCTCCACATAACCTGTAGCTTCTCTTTTATAACCTAATGTGCCTTGAAGGTTCTGGCGTTTTCTGAGTGGTATATGAGCAGCGGCTTGACCTTGCAGTCGCCACTTGCATTTGCACACAGTGCAAGAGTCAACCGATCCTTCACGGGCTTGTGGCCTGGCATCTTCTTTTCTTCTCCGTTATATATGTTTTGCTTGGCATCTTCTTTTCTTCTCCATTATATACGTTTTGCTTGGCATTTTCTTCCAGAAGAGTCCTGTCTCGTCACAGTTGAACACTTGTTGAGGGATGTATCCATGGGTTTCGATCAATTCAGCAAAAGTTTTCACAAATTCCTCAGCCGCCATAGAATCAGAGCTCGCTGCCTCACTGTGCTTGACAATGGAGTGAATACTGGTCCTTTTTCGAAAATTTTCGAACCACCCCCAACTGACTTTGAACTGCTCCAGTGCTGAAGTACCTGGGCTCTGCTGCAGCAAATCTGCATAAAGGACTCGTGACTTCTCGCAAATTATACTCTCAGTCACAGTGTCTCCAGCAAGCTGCTTCTCTGTCAACCACAAAATCAAAAGATTCTCCATCTTTTCATGGACAGAGTTGCGTAGCTTTGAAATAATTTAAACATCCTTAGCAGGAATTATAGCCTTTATCGAGTCCTCCTGCTTCAGAATAGTACATGTCGTAGAAGTTGCACAATCATACTGAATTGCCAAGTCTATGACACTTACACCTTACTCATGTTTGTCTATTATCTCATGCTTTAATTCCATGGATATCACCTTTTTCCTTTTCTCAGCACTGTTCTTTACACTCATCTTCTTAGGTCTCATGGTTATATGAAAAAATTAACTAAATAACTACTTAAGTTCCAAAAAACACTAAATTAAAACAACTTGACAGAGATGCTTCCGCAGCGAAGTGAACACGTGAATTGAACACGGAAGACTCGCAAATCTAAGCGGTGGCTCGCTATGCCAACTGGCTGTGACGTCACCGAGACTGGCTCATATCTGAAAAAACTAGTATGTCAGGGCATGATATAAGCCAGAACTAGTCTTTAACACTGATGCTTTGTTTTGGAGGAAAAATTAGACGAGAAATTCACTTATTCCTTATAGAAGAGTAATTCACTTCCAGCTCCAAAGCAGCAAATGATAATAAATATTCTCCATTGTGCTAATGCTTCACGAGAAGGCATGGTGAAGCTTCTGTCATACCGGTCATTATATCCTATAGTGCTGGGAGTTAAAAATAAAAACTAATTTTTATTTACTGGAAATCTAACAAGAAAGCCTGGCTCACAGATACTCTCTTTTCGATTCATCCAAAAACTTCCATCCAAGAGGTAGAAAATTACCCCACCACTAAAAAACTAAGTTTTCAGGCTCTCATTATTGTAGGAAATCCACTATGACATTCTCAAGATTTGCAATATGCCATTACCAATATGGCGGTGGTTTTTCTACCACCAAATGAAGCATCACTCCTTCAACATCTAGACCAGAGTCATTTCAAACATTAGAGCTTACTACACCAGCTTTCGTAAATGGCAAGGGCCACCTATATTGTCACCAACCTAATTACTGACACCAATAAAAAGATTAACCTTATTCTCAGAGTGAAATCCATAGGGTTATTGGGCACTATCTTCTTTTCAAAGGCAGCAGTAACAGCTACCACTTGAACATACCTGACAAGATCTAGGTGGCCCTCTTGTGCTGCTTCCATCAATGGAGTGGAGGCACCAAGTTCAATATCACCGCCTGCCTTAATGAGGATGTCAGCCACTTCCAGGAATCCACCACAGCATGCTAACGTTAACGCAGTTTCTTGCGTTTCTTCGGTTTGAGCGTTAATGTTTGCTCCTAAGAAGAAAAATTTTAAAATTGGTTATATTAATTTAATGGATACTTCTGTCATTACATAGCATCAAATTTACCATTAAATCTAAAATAACAAGGAGGTTTCCATTACCCAGATGATGCCACATGAAACAAAATATGGGCACAATATTATTATGTTATATTACTTTGAAGCAGTTCCACCAAATTATGACAGAAACAATATCACATCGGATTACATTCATACTGGTGAGTCGGAGTCAAGAGATTACTGACTCCTCATGCCATCAAAATATTCATGGCATTTCCAAATTAGCCATTTCCAGTATAATCAGTCATGATTTATTATGTCAACACTGAGGAAACTATTCAACAATCCATAATTGGTAGTTAAGCTATGTTATTATGCATTCTAAATTTTAAAACCAGAATAAAACTTTTTAATTTAATCGAGTTTTAGCTTTTTACTACAAATGGCAACCATTAAATTAGCAGAGTAACATTAAATATAGTAATTACAATTACAGTGGAAGCTCTAAATAGCGAGAGCCCTCGGGAACTGAAAAATCACTTGCTATAAAGAATTGTCGTTGTAACCAAAAGCAATTAAATACTCACCACACAGCTTATTTTTGGGTTATTTTTTGTGAGTGGTGAAAATATTCTAATGAGATTGCAATTAAAAATCAAAATTTTGAACATTTCATTTACCCATGATCATAACCACTTTCACTTACATCAAATTCTACATTCTGTGTCATATGCTGTAATATAATAAGTCGGATTTTTACAATCAAGCCCTTGCCTCAGATGTGTGTACTGTACGACATGTTAATTATATTGTCATTACCCCGATCATTCGGATGCGCCATTACATGTCACGACTGCAAGTAATGGCAATGCAACTAACTATTAACTGCAAAACCTGCAGAAAACAGAAAAGTCATACTTTATACCTCACCAAAAGTAGTTGAAAATGGTGAGTACGGCTTCTAGATAAAGAAATAACCGGGATAAAACTAAAGGGGATTTAGTTCCTAGCAAGCACCGGATTGCTATCTTCTCCAGGTTAGCAGTGGAAATAAAGGAGAGAACCTTCATTTGCTGTAAGATTGCCTCCTTTAAAATGGTCTAAATCGTCTCAGACAAGAGCTGACTTGGATTTGGGCACGGATGAACGCAATATCTGCTGACATACCAGCATCTAGCAGCAGCATAGGGAACTTTTTGATACGAATACCAATGGGAGGTGTGGGAGGATGACAAAAGAGCAATGAAATGCACGGACTTATGAGAAATAATATTTAATTAATAAGGATGGATACGGGCATTTCATGAATGGTCGAAACGAATATTTGATCGTAAAAGTAGGTGGAAAAATTTACTGTTTGGCATTCAATTCTATTTAAAAGAGCACGTGAGCACAAAATTTACCTCTCATAATAGTGAATGACAGCAGTTGCGGCAGGTTGTTGTCCTTGCTATTACTGATTTATTTTACATGTAAATCATAGGGTTTTAAATGGTTCCTTCCAAATCCCTCACTAATTCGAGCTTCTCGGTACATGCCATACTCGTTGTATGGGGCTTACACTGTATAGTATTTGAGGTGTTTGGAATTTGAGGTATTGGAATATTGGACTCACGATTAATATTCGAATTTGATATTCAAATTCAAGAAATCTGCTATTCGTCCCACCTCTAATAAAAATTACTTGTTTATACATGCTACAATTTTGTCTCGCAAGGAATTTACCCTTTTTAATGTTCTTCAGGTACCAGAAACAAGTAGATTTATTTGAAATTCATTATCCAAGCACTTGTCTCAAGCTTTCCAGTTTTAATTTTGCAGTTTTCTGGATTGCTACAACTGCAGTGGAAATAGCATGGAAAAACATGTCGTTTTGGATAATCATACAATTTTCTATTAATTTATACAAAAGGGCTGAATAATTTGGTTTTATCTCCTTTGCACCTCCTTCCATTTCATGGAAAAAACTCTAACTCATAACGCAACTATAATATAAATACGTGGAATAATAGCAATTGCAACTGTAATATTATTCATGTTGATCATAAAGGCTAAGCCTTTGCAGGCAAAGACCCTGGGATGATTTTTTTAGCCAATATTTTGAAAAAAAAGGCACTTTATATTCCGTCAAATACAATAGTTTTTTCATGGCTCAATGTCAAGTTAATGGAATATATTCATTCATGGAAGTATGCCTTTAATTTGTATTTATCATTGCTCCTAAATGTGTTTTTAACCTCAATAAAATACATGAAACAAAAAGATGTCACTCCATCAAATCATAATTAAAATTTTATATTAAGAGACACTTGACACATGAGCAGCTGGTTAAATTGGCTTCCCTCATGTTCCACTCACAACCCGAGTGGTGCTCAACACTGCTTTACTTCCCTTCACGATATCATAATTGAATTCTATTTTGCATGTACCTTGGCTAAGTAGCAATACAACCATCTCTTCATGCCCCTCCCGGGCAGCTTCCATTAATGGGGTGTATCCCTCATCATTGACCTCTTCGATGTTGGCTCCTCGTTCTATCAGCAGCATAGCCAGATCGACATGACCACCACAGGCAGCTAACGTCAATGGTGACTCAAAACTATCCGTGGGCATGTTTACCTGTAAAAAATTACTGAAATTTAGTACAATGAAAAATACCAAGCATATCCATTAGAAACTACATGATGGTAACAACCTCAAAGTTCAAGGTTAGTCTGGGAGGAGAGTGTATAGCTCACTAAGTAATAAGCCCAATGACATGTGAAAGTCACACAACCACTTCCAATGTCCAATCAATGTCACACATCAGGGTGGATGGGAGAGTTTATTCCACTCGACCACCTATAGCTTCTACAGAAGAATCAATTTTCCAAGAATAACACAAATCTTGGATTTAGATGGACGAGTATCGGGCTGCCCCAGTATATGAACCCTGGAGTGGCTTGCATGCCAAATCTCAAACCAGCCAACAGGCTGGCACATCATACATGAATAAATACAATGACAGAAAACCAAATTTTTAAACTCTAAATTCCATGAAAATGCCATGCAACCAATAATTTTTTTTTCCTAATATCATCACTTGCATTACTCTACTCGATCAAAGGAATAGCATGAGATCACATTCAGCATGCCTGGAGCATGAATGACCAAGGTATGGGTGATTTGGAATCCTTATATAAAATTATATTCAGCGGTTGTACCTTGGAATTACTTTCTCCTACACCAGAACAGTGATCAACCTGAAGGTAACTCCAATATGTGAGAGCAGAGATCAAAAGTAATTAATGAAATTCATACATCAGGGTTAACCAGTCCTCTTCCTGTGGTTTCCCAGAGAGATCTATTTCCAATAAAATCATGCACTCATGGTTCATCTGAACTGGCCACTTCAGCTGAAAGAGGCCACTTCAGATTAGAACTTAACGCATCCTGGTCAGCTTAATCTCTACCCACTGAGCCAATATGGCATAGCAAAACTCTAAAAATAGGAAATAATTACCTTAAAGGTCTATTTTTACAACTTCACAGTAAAATAATCCTGCATAAAAGTTTTGCTGGTGATCACCAAAGAATATTTCAGTGAGAGATCAATGTTTTTGGATTACACATAAGCTCATTCCTCATGCCCATTAAAAATAGGATATCGCTAAGGCATTTTTATGCAGCATTTCAGCATTTGTCTTCATACATTAACGTCAGGAAAGATATTCCATAAACTGCAGTACACTAATGTAACAAAGCAGATAAAAAGGCTGCATTCAAAGCTATCTTAGAAGCATAGTCACACCTATAAAATGTGTACGAAGCTTCATATCCATAATTTTATTTTACAGATAGAGAAAGAGTACTGATGTTGGAAGTTTGAGATGAATTAAAAAACCCTAGCGAACAGACTTCCTGACCTCCCTTGTATCAACTTAAATAAACACCTTCTTTTTTTAAATAAACACCTTCAGATCTTCCACACATGAATTTAATGTCTACGAGGAGAGGATGCAGTATTCAGGGGCAATGTAGTCAGATAGGATGTGAAAAAGATCATGAGGTAAGGAGAAACCATGGCTACTAGTAGCCCATGTCAATCATGTTTTTCCCCCCTAACCGCTGTATTTTGTGGTTTGCCCATGTCATTGCAAATAACTTCATCAAAACCTATGAGCTGCCTAACACACTTAATTTGCATCAGAACCTATTTATTTGCACATACATGCACCATAAATGCAATATTTGGTGCATTTTCTCTTCCAGCTGCCAACTCAATGACCAACATATATTGTGAGGAGTTATGAGAAAATTAATTTCAATTATGGATTCCAAGGAACGATTTCCATATGACTTTAAGATGATATATAACATCATCATTTATGTTTCCAACCATATTTACGTGATGAAAATCTTTAGTTGTCATATTTGTTGCTATTCTGATTATATCTCGGAGCTTATTCCCTAACACCTCTATATTTAGCAAATGGCTTCCCCTAATTTTCTCCCCTTCAATTTCCTTAGGAATAAAAATCCTCTACAAAATTTTACTGGCAATAAAACCATCATGTCATATTGGTAAAGCTCGTTTCTAAATCAATTCCCCAACATAAAGGATACTAATATCTGTTTATCCTTTGTCAGTCATTTGACAACCAAATCACCAAATTTTACTAAGGAAGCCAATGAAATATGCAATATTAAGTGCAGTATTTGACTGGTTTATTTCTTATCTCACACAATGATAATGCTTAGATGAAGTTACTCACTATACCATAACTTTAAATACACCAAAACCATTCCTTCAATGACAATAATGATCCCTAATGGGTAGGGTAATGGTAAGGGTAAATAATCCTTTAGGTATCTATAGCAATTTCTTTTGCCAGAGAAAGTTTTACCAGATGCTAAAATTGTGCTTTTGATGATGATACTAGCTTGTTATTGCATTCTAAAGAAACAATCATGCACTGGATAAAATATTTCAACAAAAATTTTCATACAAAAAATGTTTGCCACATTAATGTCCTGCAAGGTTTAATATAACACAAATGAAATAATCGTGTATTTTAAGGCAGTGAGTACTTCACGGCGGATACCAAGCAGTATTTGGGACCAAGAGTACTTTCTATTCCTTATATTTACTATCATCACCTGCTTAGTAAATGTTGGCAATGAGTGATGACTACTGTGCATTAGTTTGTGATCAAAGAAAAGACAAATATAGTTCTTAGAATAATAAACAGGCTGGTGAGGATGGCAAATAATTTCCTGGGTGAAGACCAAATGGGTTTTACAAAAGGTAAAGGCTACCTGAGATGTCATAGCATAAATGTGAATTTAAGTGGAAATATGAGAGTGGAAAGAGTGAAATTAAAAGAGAGGAATAAGAAATACAGTCGGGACGTTTTTGGCCATCGGTGTTTTCAATAAGAAGTAGATTGAGTTGAACTAATGCCATGCTCAGAACACAATGGTCCTTACATGTGTAACTTCCTACGTGCATTCAGATTACTCCTGAGTTACCATCCTAACTTCAGTGCTGCCTTCAAGCCGCCAATGGCTGAAGTTTGCAAGGAACAAGTCACTACTGTTGACCAAAATATTATGTGCACTCGAGTTTCCCTTCAAACTCGAGTGCACATTATATTTTGGTCGACAGTAGCAACTTGCTCCTAGGAAGGTAAACTGAAACCAATTGTGGTTCCTGCTATATTCACTCACTTTTAATTAACAGCATTCACTATGGCAATATTTTGAATTTGGTCTGTCGTGAATTGTTGTCTCTCTCTTCTCATTTCCTGTTTCAGTTTTCCCTGCAAATGCAGAGCTTACCTTGTAATTTGGAAACATTGGGAACTACGAGATAAACGTGTAATAACTTGTGTCCATATGGGGAAAAAGACCTGCACACATAACGGCCAGCGTAGTCTGAAAGAGGCACAATGAAAGTGCTAAGGAATCTACATGGAGACAGGACAGAGACAGGGAACCTATAAAACGAACAGAATACTCAGGTAAGGATAGATGATGGGCAATTAGGAAAGGCAAGAATATGATGGGGAGTTAAGCTGGGTTGCCATTATCCCCAGTACTTTTCAATACATATGCAGTGGAAATGGTCAAAGATGCATGGAGGAACCTGAGGTAGGCATAAAGGTGGGAGGAGTGGTAATAAAATCAATCAGGTTTGCCAATGACAAGTATTAGTAAGTTTGGCAACCAAAGGATTGCAAGCCCTTCATGACACTGAAAATCGAGTGTGTGAGATTTAAAATGAAAATTTATCACAAAAAACCAACATTAAGCAATTATCGAGAAAGAAGAAGACGGAAAAACTTAATACATTAAGTGGGAGGGCATCGGCTAGAACAGGTGGAACTGGTTAGCACCTTGGGCTATTGGTGAATGCAGACTTAGGGATAATAGGATTCTGAAAGTTATTGAGGGTAGAATGCTAGGTAAGAGAGGACTAGGAAGAAAGAGAAAACATAATTGAAATAAGGAAGATGGGTAAAAATTGTGTTAAGTTGAGTAAGGACACTCCATTCAAATCTACCTACCCAGTAAAATAGCAATTAGTTTGCATTCAAGGCATAAAGTTTTAATTAGAGATGAAGTGTATTGCAACCCAGTTTTTAGATATTTACCATTTACAAAACATGTTTGAACCCTCATCTGTCTAGATATTATTAGTGGGAATGTAAGTCACCAGGAAGTAGAGATATCACAGCAAGGGCATAATCAAAAGCTTCAGGAGTAGATGTACCTTTTGAACATTTTCCTGCAAAATCCAATTGCTAATGCGTGGATTCTAACCCAGGCCCTCAAGAACAGCAATCACCTTATTCACTATATCCTCAAAATATAGGGTACAATGCCAAAAAATAAAATTAGGGATTCTTTTCTCACGGCTAAAAGTCAATGTATACGCCACTGCATTTCTCCCTGCACACAGCCAGGTATATTAAAAAAAGTGGCACTGTGCCTGTCCCTAATTCAGTTTTCATAGAAAGCAAACTACATTTTTCATCACATTTTAGATTAAACTGAGAGATGGTATGCAAAAAGGAGTCAGTCTATGCAAGCATTTTTTCTAAATGAACTACAGGAAAAATATGCCAGTTGTCTGGTGAAGGTACGTAAAAATTAATATATACATATCTTTATATTCAACAAAATTAAATTTCTAGTTTAGAAGGAAGAAGTAGAAACTGAGTAAGCACAGTGATACCTCAGCTAACAAGAAACCCAGCTAACACATTTTTTGGCTAACTAACATATTTTTCACCATTTTTACAGCTCACGAACAGCAAAAGAATGTAAAATTAATTGTTTTATAACCTTACTCCGTGTCCAAACCGAAGATTATTGTGATAGGTAAGGGTAGATCTTACCCCATACTAAGCCATTGGCTTGTGAAATTCTGACATTCAGGAATGGGAGGCCAGTTACTCTTGCTGGGCCTGATTTCCCACAAAGATCTGACAATCACAAAATTGCACTGCAGGACACATTTCAACTGACAAAAAATATGCACACACAATGACGAAAATTGGTCCATATGCTGAATGTTGATTTTCCCTCATCATGATTCTTTGCCAAAACCACTGAATTCAATCGATTTCCCAACATTTTTAATCGCTTCATGTAATTTGCATAGAATACAAAGAAGTCAAAACATTTATCTCTGGCTTTACTAACAGAAATCCTAATTTGATTTTTCTTACTTAAAAATTCACCATTTCGTTTATTTTCCCATAGTGTTTTACGAGTATTTTGATAGAGTTTTTTTCCCAATATTCCAAGCAAGTATGTCCCACAATTTATCAGTGGCATTGCAACTTCCAAGCTAAAGTAAAAATTGTTAGTATCGATCAACCTTTGAACATCGACAAACATCTTTTAACAGTCATAAACAACCACAGGAAAAACGTGTCCCAAATCACATTCATGGACAATCAAAATCTTCCATGCATCAAATGTTGCTTGGACATAAAAACAACTCAAAAATATTTGCCATTATTGATCCTAACTGATTAATTACAGTCCACCAATTAAAGCAATCAAGATAAATTAGCTCTACAGACACCCAGCAAGGCATTTGGCAAGTGTTCCATGATTCATTATTTTGTTTCTTTTCTACAGTTTTGGTGTGGTCTGCTACTAACATTAATTTATCTCATTCTTTATCAAATTCTGTAAATGTCCAGAAAGTTTTCAGTTCTTTGATGATCATATTAAGAGTAGAGATCCTTGAAATAATCTCTTGTCTTTTAACAGAAAAGGCAACCAATATAAACTATGTATTGAACTGCAGCTTCAATCACCCATAAAACATATCACATGTGAATGTGCGGGTTCTAATATATTTATTTAGCCATAATGTATGAAGTGATGACAATTTCTGTTTTCTATCATGTATGAAGTGCCACATCAAAGGATGAAAAAACATGAACCATACTAATATTTCTAAAGCTATTAATTATGCTCAGAACAAGATGATGCCACATTAAATTTTGAGGCAGATTCAAATTTGAACAAATTAAAAAGATAGAACTCATAATCTTTTTCCTTGTTTTCAATGTAGACTCCCCAAAGAAACTTCAAGCTAGATATCTCATCATGTCCAAATAAAACAGTGCAAAAATATGGAGAAAGAGATACCTCATCACACCCAAATCATTTGCCTTTTAATGTGGCAAGCTATCTTGCCACCCTCAGAGAGGGTTAAAAAAATCAAAGTAAACCTAACCTTCCAAATCATATTGTCTTCCTCTACACGGTAAAAATTGAAGGTCAGGAAGAGAAAGGAAAAGAGAATTTCTTGCCTCAATTGATTTGCATATCGTTAGGATAAGCTAGCATAAGTTCATGACTCTGCGATGCTAAAAAGTTGCACTCAGTGTGCACAAACATTGGGAAACCATTCATTCTAATCCACATTTCAGCTCTATTTTTAGCACAAAAATTGGGGGTTAGATAACTTTCTTGGTCCAATCAATGTTAGGCATGTTGATGAGCTACTATATACATGCAGCAAGAGTCAGATGAGATAGAGAGTCTGTTGATGGGCTTCACTGCATTCCTTATGGTGGAAAGCAAAGTTTCAACAAGTGGGATTCCGGCGATACTGTTTTTTCACCTTACATAACTTGGCGAAACTAGTCACCATTCAAAATCAAAGAAAGTTAGTAAACATCATGATGGTTGCCGCTCAATACAAGCTATGCTAAGGATTAACTTTTTTAAACTGTTACACATTCACTGTTGGCTTATAAGAGGTGAGGCAATGTGACTTTTTTTTCCAAATCATACTTTCGCAAGTTGCTAATGAATTTTACATAAGAGTTACTGAGAGCTCATGCCTCTACTCTGCTATATTACTATAAGCTATTGTCCATCAAGACATCATTGCGAGTACTATGAGAGTTTGAGAAGATATATCTTCCAATATTGCAATTCCAATGCAGTAAAATGTATCTTCGTGATACATTTTACTGCATTAAAATTATCATTTCTACATCATTTATGCAAATAAAAATATTTTGGTACCTTAAATACACTTATACTAAATTTTATTTTCAAAAAGGGCTTTTCTGATCATAAAATCTTATGACCACATATTCCATGCTTGTTATTCTGTTACTACCATCATACGAAATTGAAATTTCAACTAAATAAAGCCAATGATGCTTTTAACAATTTGAAGAGAGCAATTTATTTAAAAATTTACAAAAGTTGCTATGAAATTCATAAAAGTCTACTACGAAACTTATGACTAGAACAAAACTTGAGTAGGATCATTGCAGCCACAAGGTTGTCAGCATGAAGAGCATAGAAAAGCAGGTAAATGATAATTACCATTTAACTAATGGCTTCTTTTTTAAAGGAGATAGCTTCTCAAACTCAGGGCTCCCAACATACTTAACAGACAGTTTTCTTACAGAATTATGGGTCAATTACATGCAAAATATTACCTGTTGAAACTGATGTTAATATTGTCGAGTTTAATCTTATCCTCAAATTCTCAACTTATTTGATCTTAAACATTAGCTTGTGGTTAGATTCAAAACAGCATGGAACTTAAAGGTGCATCAACACTTTCTGCTCACTCATTCATACTTATAAAAGTTACTACATTCCACAGCCCATAATTGATAGTAAATTTATTTGAAATTTTAAAACCCAAATTAAATTTTCTAATTTAGTTGAGTGGGTGATTTTTACTTCAACAGGAAAAAAATTAATTAGCAGTATTAGATTTAATATATGAATTACAATTCTAAGATTAGAGTTGTTCAAAATTTGAGATATTCTGAGTTAAAGTTCTATTTTTTTCGAATTCGATATTCAAATTTGAGAAATCTACTATTCATGCCATTTCCATGGCCAAAGCTCAGTATTTCAATGGAGTGCCCAATACATAGGGACACCGAAAAATGGTAAATAAAAATCATCAAAAGCGGTGTTTAAAAATGACAAATACGGTAAATAAAATAGTTTTAAAAAGGTGAAAGCTGTTTTTAATGTTGGGAAAAAGGAGTCTTAAAGGAAGGGTTTTTAAAAATATTATTAATAAAGACTTCATACCAACAAACAGTTAATAGTACATACATTTCAGATCCAATACAGAAGTTATGGCTACCCTACGCAACATAAAAAACACAGTAGGCACTCATAGAATGACTTATGGGGAGCATGCATTCTCCAAACTCGGGTAAGCCGACAATAACAGAGTGGAGTAGTGGACTGCAGGTAATGAAGTTCGATTCTTACGCTGTTTAAAATTTTTTTTTCAACCATTGAATAAAAAACTTTATCATCCTTTATTTCCAACCTTTGTGCGTGGATACTGACTTTTTTGTACTTCTATCGCTTCAACTAGATTTACAAATGCGTCACTCAAAAATACACTGTAAAGTTAACGTAATGATTCCATGATTTAATTCCGTAATATAAATTTTTTCCAATCATTTCCTTTTAAATTCCAAATATTGCCTCACTTTATTATTAAATATTCCAAATTTAATTATTTTTTTGACTTATAATTTGGCATGAAATTTCTGATAATCTACTTTTTTAACTGCCTACTAGCAGTACCCAAGGAATACAGCACGGCTGTATTCTTAGGTAGTGTTAAGGATCGAACTCGCGACTGGCAGTACACTAGCCCTCATTTTTAACAACTACGCTCTCATAGGTTCACAGGAATGTGGCGAATGTAGGCGACCCGCATGACATTCGGCTTAATTTTTTTCTCGCACATCCGGGCCTATGGAGAAAAAGGTCAAGACGAGTATTTTTTATTTTGTTTTCCACGTTTGTGGCACGGAAAAAATCTTCTCATTTCGTGACCAGAGTTACTTAACCTCTCCTTGTTGGTATCTACCATACGTACATTCCATTCGATGGACGCATCGATCACGGTAGCGAATGAAATGAAAGACCCGTGGATCTTTGGATCCGACCCGACCATCCTTAATTTATGATTGGTACATTTGTAAATCTAATGTAAACAACAAAAGTGTAATCAAGTGATTATTCAGATTTAATGGTTTGAAATTGAATATGATAACATTTTCGATGCAATGACTGAAAGAAAAAATTAAACTGCGATTGGGATCGAACTTCGCACAGTACACTAGCTCTCGTTGTACGCCTGATCCCGGCGAATGTAGGCCACCTGTATGACATCCTACGTTTTTGTATCATCATTGTAATAATTATAACTTATGTCAACATTTATTTTTTCCTTCACTTTTCTTGTAAATAATTAACTCAGCGCAAAATTTGAAACCATTTCAAGTACAACCTTTCAGGTTTAAAAACATTTAATATAAGATAATTTAAGTACATATTTATGATAATTACCAGATATATTTAATTTAATTGGACTTATTTCAAGAAATCGATTACGCTATTTGTTTTTACTGTGGTCATCATGCACTTTTTAGAGCATGAAGTTTGGTGGCATGGTATGCCCTCGACATGCTGTACAGAGAAATTATTTCACCGCATCATGCTTTTATACCAGTCTTAGCTTGATTTAAATTCAATCATTGATATGCTATGTCCTCTACCAACGATGCAAGTTTTCTGAGTCATGTCGTCCACATAAATGGACATGCCAATCTGCCACTGAGTACACACTACCTTCACTACTTTGTGTTCTGCATAATGGAATTGACTTGGTTGTGGAATACTGAATGACTTTTTGAATGACATAGCTTTCCCTGTTTCCCCCTTTGTAATTTTTTTCCAAAGTTGCCTCAAATACACTCAACTTCCTTCTTGCATCTCAGTTGCAGTTTGGCATATTTATGAAAATAAGCTTAACATTTGTTGCAAGACTTCCTTTTGACAACTAGCCCTTTGCACTCATGCCATACTTATGTAATGCTCGTATTTCAACATTTGTTGCTTTTTAAGGGCTAAGTACGTATTTCATAGATTAACCATGAATCAATTACTGATAAATGTTAAGGTACCAGAAGTGAAACCACCAAATGTTTTCTACATTCGTTTAAGTGTTACAAAAATTATGCAATATGCCTGAAAATAGAGGAATGTCATCACTTTGGAGAAGCAATTCAATGTAAACAAATGGATAAAGTAGATATTAATAATTTTCTTATTTTTAAGTGAATGTACTTGATGAGCAATGCTTGCAAGAAAGGCTCACTACATCCTAGCCTTTGCCATCACAATCTGAGCTCCCATGACACATAACACCTTCATCTAGCTTAACTTGCACATGGCATCATCGCTGTGTTGCTCAACCCTAACACCAAAATATCCATCACCGCAATGTTATAAATATTACAAAATTCAAATGTGAAAACTCATTTTCAAACATTATGATGCTTTTACCTCACCATCTTCACGCTTTCCATTTGAACCATATTTTCTTTGAAGCATGAATGAAGCTTCAATTAGCTGCTTATAAACATGGTTTTCATACACATGAAAACATTGCTAATTTTGAGACTTTCAGCATATTTCTTGCATCAGCGTTGACTAACTCAGGCTCCATATCTTCTAAAAAAATCATAAATGTTCTTAGCCTTCCTTAACCACACAAAAGATATCTAAATTTGACAACAAAAGTTAAAAACAATATCCACAGGTAATATACATGACGGCATTTTCCTCACCTTTGCAGGACCTGACTTCACTTTCAGCTTATCAATCACAAATTTAGGGCATTTCTTTTCCTTATTTCTCGAAATATACATTAACCCTTTTACTGCCAGTGGGCCGATATATTGGCCCTATATGGTTGTGCGAAAACTGCCAACAGCTGATATATCGGCCCAATTACATTACATTATTACACATTTGTATATATTATATTTCCTTCAAATCAGAGACAGCATGAGTAATTTTTTCATCCTCATAAAAACTGAAATATATTGTCAATATTGAGACAAATACATAATTTACATGTTCAAATTAAGTGCTTCAATTATATCTAAAATTCATAATGGTAAGAATTTCATGGAATGTGCTTGGCAGTTTTTGCAGTCTACCTAAAAGGGACTGGCAGTAAAAGGGTTAAATAAATACATTGTTTTCACCACTAAGCTGCTTTAGTATCATTTATTTTTTTAAAATAGCATTTCAAGATGATTCAAAAATAAAAAGTAAAAAAAATATAAAAATTTTCATCGTCATCACGAATTTTGGAATAGAGTGCGAAATACATCTTTCGTACATCTCTGGTCAATGATGGGATGAACCCAGAATCTTCTCTGGCATGTAGAAGAAGACTTTCTTTTCATGTCAATGTGGGTAAGCCTCAATAGCTTTTAATTGCAACTAACTCATTTTAGTGCTTTAGTGCATTGAGAGTCTAGTGCAAACTGAGTGAAAGCCTTTAGCAAGACTGCGATGACTATAACAATAGCATTGTAGCATTGAGGAAAATTGAAAGTTAGTATCAAATCTTACTTATTTTCTCTATATTCTTTGCCTTTTTACTTGGCATTGATTCTAAATCATTGTTAATATCATCTTTTGCACACTCACATTTAATATGATCATGAATGTAGTTTTCCTGTTAACAAGCGACCATGACAGTGAACATCAGGGCTAAATGATTATTTTTTAAATTTTGATCTATTGTTATTAAGGTATTTGCATAAAAATACTGTAGAATACAGTTCCATCCTGTTCCAAATATGCCATTATTTTCCAGTTAAGACTATTTTTTACGATTTTTTTTCAAATTGCATTTCTCCCAAAAGTCAATGCCCAAAAACACGGGGGCGCGTGGTACACGAGAATATACAGTAATAAAGCTATAACTCAGATTGCATTAAAATTTTTTTTCTCAAAACGCTCTGCTATAATTTATTAAACGTCAAAGTTACATATGACACTAAGAAAATAGTACCATTTTTTACTCTATTTCCAAAAATATTTCAAAATTTGTTTTTAAAAATTTGTATCCCCACTGGTAGAATAGAAAACAACATTATCTAAATGAGGTTACAACTATGTGAAATTCAAATGAATGATTACAGAGTTATTAATTTTTAAACTAGAGTCTATAAGAGTTTGGTATGGAGTGCCCCTTCATGGAGAGCTGAGCTAGGAGTGCTCGCCTTAAAGGATGAGGTATGATTCATGGAGAATTTGAACTGCCATAATTCCAGGCGCATGGCAGCGAGCATGGTATGTGCCGTCACACGTAAAATTTAATTAAAAGAGAACCGTGGATATTATGAAAATGCTGGTAACAGGTAAAACAAAAACTAGCCATGATATATAATGACATTAACTATGATTTCACATTACTAAAGGTCTAAATGAAATGCGGAGTTGCATGCGGAAAATGGTGGGGAGAGACTGGCATATGTGGGAAATGAATGCACTACTAATTCACGCATTTCATTTTTCATAATCGGCAACACTGATTTGTTAGGTGTCTACGCCGCCAAAAATAGTTTTGCTGAAGCAGTTTTTCACCAAGGTTTGTAAAAACGAATTCCATTTCTACCATGGGACCGGGCCGGTAGTTCGTAATTTAGAAAAATTTGTATTTTCGAAACTTGATATTTTCGAATATTGCCTTGTATTTACTATACTATAGGCTTTTCGTCGGGACCGGCTGTTTTGCTTCGTATTATCGAGATTTTACTGTATGTAAGTTACAGGCATGGATCATGGATGCAGGTTACAGATTAGGAAAATAAGATTGCCCAAAAGTATTCTAGTGAAAACAGATTAGAGATAAACTCTGACATAAGGGATCTCAGGCCACATCTTTTTGACCTTCATGAGACCTGAAAATAGGGGCTATTTGATTTGAGAAAGGCAAGCACCTACATATTTTCTGACTCTTTTCCTTATTGAGTCAAGAAAAGCAAAGCAAAATTTCTGCCAACCCTTTCAAAGGATGGGTGTGGGTGCATGATCTAGCCGTAACTGTGGAGAATAGCAAATAATAATTATAGCCTTCGCACATCTTATTTCATTATACAGCAGAAGATCAATAATCCAGAATTCTAAGCAACAGAAATAACTAAATAATAGGTTTTTCTGAATTTTGCTTATTTCATTTTCTATGCCACCCCACCTCAACGACAGCTATTTAGCCATTTAAAAAACCCACCTTAAAGCATTATTTGGCTTTGTGTCAATCCTATGGGTACCAGTCAATTAAATTATACTTTCTTTCTGAAAAAGCATCGGTTATTCCTCATATGTGAATACAATTTCTGTTAATGACCCAATGCCATCATCAAATGATATCATTAAACTCCGTCACTCATCCTTCCCCCTGTCCCTGCAAGAGGGTTGGAGGAATGGGAAAGTGAATATTGTACTTGCAGCTTGCTGATCAAAAATCGCTCACAGAATATCTATAGAATTTACAGTTCATGTGAAACAACAGCAGCACTAGAATGACTGTCTTCCAAAGCTGCGAACCTCTGTCTGAACCAGATATGTATAGCTTGTAGGGTAATTTTATAGCTGCTTTCTGATAGCATTAAGCATAAGGTTTTGTTGAGCAGTGGAAACCTGGGGATTACAGTCAGATTTTCCATCCTTCTCTTTCATGACGGTAGTAGTAGTTGGCTTAAAGAGAAAGAGACCTCTTCAACAAAAAGTTGACTTGCTGGAAAAATTAGATTGTGGTCTATATGTTTTGCAACTGCATCGGGAGTATGCTGAATGAAGGAATACTTATGACATCCAACTCGTGGAATCCAATTCGATAGCAGGAATGCATAAGAAGAAATGAAGGCTTGGCAGCAATGAGCTGGACAAAGTATTGTAGAAGTGGTTTAGCAACACCAGAGTGAAAGTATCCCAAATGTGCTCTCAACAAGTGAGGGTCGACAGCACATACCCAGCTTCCTGCCATAACATGGTTTGTTGTGACAGTAGGGAGATTACAGCATAAAATCAGATGCTTGAAAATGCAGCTTTTGTACCATTAGCCCAAAGGACCAGGACAATTTTAGAACGAATCAAAGTAAAGAGTAAAAAAGTTTGTTTTCTGGGTGTGTCAGGAAATAGAGGCATGCAAAAGGTTTATGTTCCCATCAGAATACACCATGAAGTGATATTGTTTTCCATATAAAGGTAACCTCATTTGCATTTTTTTATTTTATTCACGATTCATCAGTTAACAATGAAAAGTTTACTATGAAATATTTTTATGTCAAATAAATTTTGTAGTATTTTATAACTGTCCAGGCAGACTGTTACAGACCTGGCCACTAGGACACACAGTTATCACTTATAAAATTCTGAATTCCTGATCCATAGTCTGAAATAGGCGAGTACTTGAGTTTGGGTTTGGCTCAGAAGGAACATTGATTGACCATAGCATTATTTTCGAGTGACAACACAAACTTGGAGAGAAAACAAATATTGAGAACTCTAAATCCAAACACATCTTTCTAACCTTCGTAATCAACATAAGGATTTAATTTGGAGCCCCTTACATGTACCAATTGTTTTTTCTGATCAGCATATATTTCATATGCTGCTGGGTAATATTTCATTATCATAATGTAATTAGTCTCTCTTTCAAGAAGACTAAAAGACCATGGACCATATTTACAGTTCTTCTTATGTCAAAACAGTAACTGCATGTAAATGTTCCTTACCTACGTGCCTAGCAACTTGTATTTGCTTTAAAAATGCTATCAAATCATTGGAAATTTTGTGGGATTCAACAATATTTAACATACAGTCAAAGCCCATCATAGTGAGTATGGCATATAGCGAGAATCTCGCAATAACGAGTGATTGGCAATGTACCATCGAAAGGCCCATGATTAACATGTAAAAGAAAACAGCTATAGCAAGTCCAAGAAGCTCCTGCCACGGTATACACTCAGTACTACGAGTGATATTTCTTGAGGGTGATGCACTGCAAAGTACGAATTAATGCATGGTATTTACCTTTAGTAACATTATTTGTCAACTACATCTTAGAATACAATATTTGTTCCATCTCTACATTGCTTAAAGTCCAATCAAGTCCTCGCACTGATTAATTACAGCCTGCCTAATACCTTGCGCGCACGCTAGCACTGAGCAAGAGAGGAAAACTATGAAACAAGATTTAAGTGTTGATTTAATTGCGTGGTTTCAATTGCATCAAAGTGAAGGCCTTAGTTAGTATTTCCGGCTAATTGTTAACGAAGCAGGCTAAACCATTTCAGAAACAAATATAATCTAAAAACGTAATGTGTGAAATTTTGCATGCTTGGAATAGTATTTCACAGTCAGTTCTAAAACATGCGTGGTTTATGTTGTGGCCTGCTTTGAGACTTGATGTAGATGAAATAAGTGGGGATTTCAAAGGCTTTCATGTTTCTGAGGATAAACATTGATGATGGAGTTGGTTGACTGTGCAAACAGCATCCATTACCCTGAATTAAAGGAAATGGAATTTGTAAATTTAGAGGAATGGATAGCTGGCGACCACCATATCTCTCACCACACAACTTTTCACCGATGATGAAATCACCAAATGGTAATTAATAACAATAAATCTGAGTGGGGATGAAGATGAAGAGCCTGAAATTGTTGAAGGAAGACTACACTTAATGACGATCTTTAAAGAATCATGCAGTCTGGTCACCCGTGATGTAGTGATGGGTGGCCTTACAGACGACACCCAAGAGTTGACTTCACGCTGAATCAGCTGACGACAAATCAAGTGCAATGGAGATATGTTGCACGAAGCACATAATAAGAAATATCAAATTTTATATACCTATCCTTTTCCAACAATAATATTACACTTTTAAATGTGCAGTAATATGATGAACACTATGTTTATCTGCCGTTATTTTCACTCACTGCACAACTATGATACTTTTAAGCAATAACTTCGTGAATTAAGAAACCATTTCTTTTTTATTATTCTCATTGACTCTTTTAATAATTATGTTCAGCAAATGGCAAACTAATATATTTTGTCATAAATAACTGACTCCTTTCAATGAAAACATCCTGGACGTCAGAAATAGACCAGTTGACATGCATGACCCATAGTCCAGCAAAATCCCTAATCCGGCATCACTTCGGTCCCGACTGTGCTGGATTAAAGATGCTCAACTGTACAGTAACACCTCGCATTGGGGTTATCGGAATTTACATTTTCCAATGATTTACAATGTTTTTATTGTTACCCTTCCAATTTCCTATATCTCCAACCCTGTATTTGCACCAAGACTTTTCCGTTTTCCCGCTGTTTGCGTTAGATGCAGGTTAGAATGGATTAGATTTAAAAAAAACAGAATTCCCTTCTATGACATTAAGCCATACATACTAGCCTATATAAAACACTGTTTTACCTCGTTTTGCACATAGACACTACAACAACATGGGAAAGAGAGCAGTTATGTTCTCCGTATTATGGAAGAATTTGAACTTAGTGGCGCAGCGGGGCAGTACATTAGCGACAGAGATGAAATCTTTACACTCCCGATACTTTTTCCGGGAAAGATCCATACTATGAAATTAATGCGTACAGGATGTAATTTATGATTTAGGAACACTTGTGGCAGTATATTTAAGCAGTACCAAAGTTCATAATGTGAAGAATGAAAATGAATTTTTACCCAGACATTATGAAATGTTAAGAATACATTAAATGAACTGGTGGGTGATGACGGGATCATTTGTCAGACCATCAACATTTGTACTACATGTTACTACAAAATTAAACTTATTGAAAGTTGTTTTATGGGTTGAAAACGGCATTGAATAAATGAAATTACTTTGTTGAGAAATGTTTGCAGTTTAATAACTGCTTGCACTGGCCAGCCAGTGAGGTGTTGTTTATGCTATCCTTAATTACTCCAGAATGTAAATAGGAAATGGATGTGAATAACAATATTTTCAGATGACTTGAGGGTTTTTTGGGTTTCTTCCACGTTGGTTTATTCCTCTGGACATCAGTTTCATTGGCATTCCAGATGCCATCTTCAGGTTCGAAGATCGCATCCCATCAAATTTCCTATAACTTCATTCCATATATTTCCCATATCTTCCTACTATATATTTCCTGTACTTCGTACCTGAGGATGCCGTCTGGAATGCTGGCAAAACTGTCGTGCAGTAGGATGAACCAATGCAGAAAAAACCGGTGACCCTCGTGTCATCTTCTTATCACTTCGGAAGCCTTCGCAGCTACAAGAATATTTTCAATTTAGGCATAAATAAAAATTGTGGATTCTCATGACGCAACTCGCACTGATGTAGCAAAACAACAAACCTTACCGGTCTCTACAACGGATACAATTGTGAAAAATTGTGATGTGATTCAGAAACATGCTAGCTAGTGCAGACATCTGTCGAAAAAAATAAAATGTCAAGAAATCATGATATGAAGGATTACCAACTTAATAAGTGGTTTTTAAGTAATTGATTGTAAAATATCACTGTGAATAGCTCCGTCATCAGAGAAAAGGCATTGCACATGTATAATTTTGGGAATTATGGATTTCACAACACCCAATGGATAGTTGAAACATTATTATAAATAGAAGTATATCATACAAAAATAAATCAGGACAGCTTTATACTTTCAGAAATAATTAATAATGTTGCTCTAATTCAGTTTATCGGAGCTTCTTATTTATATATTCACTCAAAATTACTGAATTGTGCATATGAAACTGAAACTTGCATTTTCCCACAATATACACTTTTCTAGCGTTCCCTAGAAAAGTGTAAATAAGGGGTTTTATTGTATTTCATTAATCACTTTCACTGCTGGCTACGTAATTTTATGGTGCTTTTTTTTAGCATTATTTTTAACTTTTTACAGAATTTGCATATTAGATAAAAATATATTTTTAGCATGGGTAGAAAGACCTATCTTCCTTCTATTGATAAAAGTATTGCATTTTAATAAATAAAATGCTTTATATGCCTCTCAACGATGGTATGTGTGGAATTTAAAAAAAATCATTACCGTATTCCTTGTGTCAAGACATCATGCAGCTAGTTTCAGTGACTGGGCTGAAAAACTTGACTATTGCTTCATATTATGAGTTTCCTTTTACGTAAGAAGGACCAAGCTAGACACCAGGATAATTTAGAACTGCCAACTTGTGGACTGGATTGAAAACAAATAAGGGAATTGACAAGATGTCAACTGACATCCTCCCCATTTTTCGGAAGAAATAAAAGGATGTCAATTCACCACAGTGAATAAGTTTAAAAGTTGTGAGCACACAGCAAATAATGGGAAATTTAATTCCAAGTTCACATTTTTGAAAACAACAACAAACATTTTTAACATTTTTCAGCAAATACACTGAATGAAGTACTCTCTGCCCATGAAGGTCTGATACAAGAAGGTTGGCAAAAGTGGAAATGGGGACAGATTCCCCCTAATGGCTGAGGGAAGGGTCCAGCACATTGCTATTATGTTTACACTTGGGATAATTGATTACTGCATTTACTTGTGATTACTGTGCCCTCCTGTATCCCACACACCCCGATTTTTGGTTTGGTTTGCAAAGAAAAAAAATATTTGTCAAAATTAATTTTTTGTCCTTGAGCCTGTTGCTTTTCATTTTAACCTGAAAGCACAGTCTTTAATAAAAATTAAAGAAATAGGAATAGGTTGAAAAAATCAAGCAATAGAATTGGGATAAAAATATGCTATGCAAACAACGGGAATTATAACAAAAAAGGAGCATGAATTACAAGAAAATCCAGATGATTCGTTGCACAACCCCTTTTCTTCATCAAAAGGAATGCAGCTAACCCCAGTGAATACAATACATGAGAAATTTTTCCCTTGATAATTGAAAAACTCTGTACTGAGGGAGATGGCCATGACTTTCTGGCCAGTGGACTTATTTTTTTGCATGTTCGCCAACGTGTAAGGGTTAAGGCCAGAACCAGCAAATTTGCTTTATAATCATGAAATTTCATAATACTGAGTTTCTACTGTAGTTGGCCAATCAGTTCCAAGGTATATAAAAAGCAGAATTTTAATTGAAACTCTAATGTTGTACTAATCAGAAATAAACAGGCAGAGGAAAAGTATCTTATGTCATTATGAGGAATTCACTCACTGTACCCCCTTTTACTTAATAACTAAGCTGACACATGCCTTGACTGCAAATGATTTAGAGTGAAGATTGAAAAATTAGATCAAAAATGTTTAATTTTTTTGTAGTAATACTATGGCATGATGGACATGGGAGGAAAAAGTGGACAGTTACGCAATGTAAGGTTGATATGATGCTATGACTGTACTAGGCAGAATCTACAGCCACAAAGAACTGGTATCATATGAATATTAGGTTACTTCAGTATCAAAGAAATGCTACACCTCAAGAAATATTACTAACTAGAATAACAAAATAACATATTACACATAAACCTTCTTTACGAGTTATAAAAAATGCCTGAAAAAAGAAGATCCACATGTTTAATAAAAGAGCACCATACTTTAGATTTTCTATCCTCCAAGAGCAGTACCAAGGATATTATGACTGCTTCATGATTCTACTTCACTTGCTACCACATTAAGGAATAGTTCTTCGACTAACCTGAGCCCCCGAGTCTAACAGCAACCTTGCAACTTCCACATGCCCATCCATTGACGCTTCCATCAAGGCTGTATGCATTTCATCAGTCTTGTGCTCCTGAAAGTAAGAGAAATATTTCTGATTTTTCAAATGGAATTACCTTAAATTACATATCGGGAAAGCTGATTATAATCATTTTAGACAAAAATTACACCGAAATAATTACTGTACATTAAAGTGTAAACAAAAAACTCAAGTACAAAGTAAAATCTGGATTATTCAGACGTTTTCTACCATGGCCCTGATTTCTTCACTGTGATGCTTAAGGCAAAATAAAATATTTTCCAGGAGGAAATAACTTAATTGCTCTATTATACACAATTCATATCTGCTAAAATAATTCTGAGACTGTGCAGGGGTAGTGCAAGGGAGGAAAGAAGATAAGGAAGGAATATAGATAGACTAGGGAATGCGAGTGAAATGGATTATAGTCTAATAGGACAAAAAGGTACTGAAACTGGATAGTCATGGAAAGGATTTTTAAAAGGAATTCTATATGGCATGAAAAGACATCCATATAAGTAAAGATATTGGGCAACAGAGACACAAGGTATAGTTTAATATCCATTAAACCCAATCCCTTCAATAGACACACTTAAACCTAATTAATGATGCACGGCAATTAAATATAGCTATTGAAATGCAATACTGCACAGAAATAAAATATCAGAAGATCCCAAAGCAAAAAAATGTTAACTTCTACGGTTGATATAAAATAATAATGAATCATTGGATGCCATCACAGCAGCAGTAAAACATTTTTAAAACACTGAATTTCATGAGTCAAAGATGAATCTGATTCTGAGACCCTTCCCTTTGAAAATACACCAAAGAAATAAATTATTTTTCAATAACAATCAACTGTAAGAATATGAACATTATAGGAGTTGAGATGCTGATGAAACATCAACTCAAACACCCTTTCATTGTGTAGACTGGTAAACAAATATCTTGGCCACGCAATCTAATTAAAATGGATAACTTTGCTGGCATTTGTAATATGAACCCCTTTTTCCTAGACAGCCCAAAAGAAATATAAACTGTCTTAGTATTGTGCAAATATTGTAGTTGGAAGTGTCATTAAGGGTACAATAATTGCCCTTGTACAATTTCCAGCAACCATGAAGCAATAAATTAGAGAAACCAGTTTTCCAGCAATGTTACTTTCTGAGATTTAAACATGCTCACAAATTCTTTTCAGGTGTTTTTCGAGGGTTTAAGATTAACAATGATTCAATATACAGTAGATTACTAATAATAAAATAAAATATTTCTAAAACTTATAAAGGTTTCTCTCTCAAAGTTTTAATACTAGAATAGAGACAA
Organism: Platycnemis pennipes; assembly: GCA_933228895.1. Taxonomy (NCBI): domain Eukaryota; kingdom Metazoa; phylum Arthropoda; class Insecta; order Odonata; family Platycnemididae; genus Platycnemis; species Platycnemis pennipes. The sequence continues at coordinate 84,975,365 of OW121846.1, forward strand.
ACAAAAGCACACCATTAAGACTGTATTTTTGGAATAAACTAACAATGGCATCAGTATTGACATGATGAACTGAAGTTGAGGTGACCCTTAGTGGCAAGTGGAGTGCTTTCTTATCCTCCACTACAGAACTAGATAGCACCAACATCACTTCTTCAATAATGCATACTGTCATTTATCCATACACATGAGATGTATACACCTACATGCAAACTTGGAGCTTCTGCAAAGGTTTACTTCATGACGGGTCACCGACAACAAAGGCTAAGATGGACCAGAAAAAAAATGAATGCAAAGGGTGATGTTTTCCTCTCCTCATCTCAACTCCCATAACGTTCATATTCTTACAGTTAATTGTTATTGAAAAATAATTTATTTCTTTGGTGTATTTTCAAAGGGAAAGACAGCCAATAAATCAGTTCATGGCAGTTTTTCCACAACTTAAAGAGGGCAAACAAATCAGTAAAAGAGTTAAATAGGTATGTGCCTTCCAAGTAGCCTAGTGGTAGAGTGCTGGGTCACTGACAACAAAGGCTAAGATGGATCAGAAAAAAAATGAATGCAAAGGGTGATGTTTTCTTTTTTAGAGAATTAAGATTTGTTTGTATTGTGGCTGTGGGTGGTACATAGCTAAAATAAATTCATGACAGCTAACCTCTCTTAATATGTCAATTCATCCTGGAGGTACAATGCCAGGGTAAAAACTACATTCAGTGCCACCTGGACTCCCCCAAACAGGTAGACAAAAATTGCCTAGCAGATTTGCACAAAATGAGTAGCTCATGAATGCACATTATTTCAAGACTTAACTTCAATGAATAGTCTTCATATTCAACTCAAGAATGGTAATGCAATTCGGGTTTGGGAAAAATTATAGAATTAATGCAATTAATCTGAGGCTGAGGCCCACCACTATGGCAAATATATAAAAGTAAACAAAGACAGCCAATAAATCAGTTCATGGCAGTTTTTCCACAACTTAAGAGGGCAAACAGATCAGTAAAAGAGTTAAATAGGCATGTGCCTTCCAAGTAGCCTAGTGGTAGAGTGCTGAGCTACGGACTGGGGTGGTTCCTGGTTCAAATTCTGACATAAGCCTTTCAGGACACCCCCACCTAAAATCCTCGCGATTCAACTTTCTATGTGTCAGAAATTCTCAAGAAATTGCAGGTGGCCTGGGGAAAGTAACTACCCAACCCTGAATGTGTGAATTTCACACACCAATGGTCTATTACAAGGAGAGCTCTACCCTCACATATCAAAACAACCTTCGGGTTGAACACAATGAGTGATACATATTTTGCACGCTAATGCATTACAATAAATTAGAGTTATCACAAACTAAAGTGAAGTGTATTACCGATAGTAAAAAAACAAATATGTCACAAAAACCGTAAACAGAGTAAAGAGAAGAAAAAAAGATGATTAATATTGCACTTATTTGAAAAATTTTCACAATAATACGCATTAGGGATAACCAAGGATCTCCACATTAGCCCCTATGCAGCGGAGACTAAATAATTAAGACTCAATAAACAGACTAAAAATTTGGCTTCTGGGTTTCCAATCCACAAGCATTTTGTCAAACAAAATACAAACCTCAATAACTCAAAACTAAATTCTGACTCATTTGCTTTTATACTGAAAGCAACAGTAAATGCCACTACTATAACAGTCTCATAGATAATATAACTACTTACAAATATATTTTACAGATTCCAAGTTGTTTCAGAGCACAATTACCTGATCAGCTCCCGCTTCCAGCAGGAATCGGACCATGTCTAAATGACCCTTGTAGCATGCCAGTGTTAGCGCTGACTCCTTGAATTCATTGGAGTGGGTGTTAATTCCAGCCCCATGCTCTAACAATATCTAAATGGATTAAAAAAGAAAGGCATTTCAATGAAAAACATATTTAAATAAATATAACCATTCAAATAAAATTTTATTTTAATCTTACTTCCAAGGTAATGCCATCATTGAGGAGTTGATAGTTCATAATCACATTCTCACACACACAACATTTAGGTCTTTTTACTTTCACAATTCTTATCCCTACATGACATGATCAAGCACACTAAAATAATCTTTCTAATAATTGAAGTAAATAATTCTAAATAATCTGTGAAACCTTGCTATTAGAAATTGAGAATTTGATGTTTCCCCAGGGTTCTGACCACTTAGAGCTAAAGAAATTATGTACAGTCGAGCCCACTTATATCAAACCTGTTTATAACGAAGTAAAGGCTATTCCCCATCAAAGAGAGGCTGGGAAAAACTGGTCCACATATAGCGAAGTTCAGTTATTACGAAGTAAATATTTGGCCCCCTCAACTTCATTATAAACGGTCTTGACTGTTTAACTCCTTTCTCCACAGAAATTCCATAATATTTATTTTCCTTCAATTTTTAAAAATAAAATCAAATTCCCCAAAAATTCCCATTCAGCTCAGACATAACATTAAAAAAACAATCAGAATAAAAAAATTAATCATAATGACTATTGAAATCTAAACTATATTAGTCCTAAAAATGAAGGTGAATACTGAAGATAATGATATCTTACCACACCAAAATATTTACTTTTCACTTCAATAAGGTAAATAACTTTACATATGAACAAGCAATAAATAAGCTCCATGAGAAGTGGTTTTGGGTCTAAATCTTTATAAATCTGTATCACACTGTCAGTTGTCAGTAATGAATGCCACTTCCACCTGCACTCTCAACTAATCAATGTCAATGTGGGTAATAGTTGCAAGATAGGAGTACATCAATTTCCAACCAGACAGTTTTGAACCTTAGTGCTCACAACTGCATGTTTTTACATATTGTGAGACTTTTACATCTACCTCAAACTTCAAAACATTAAGAATGGAGTTAAAATAGCATTTTCCTTGCTTGCATTAGTTATCTAGAGTGAAGGATGTATTGACATGGTATGTATTTAAATGAAGTCATATAAATAGTACCCGTTTTATTTGTATTCTTAATATTTTGGGTATGAAGCAGCAATTGAATGGCAACAATCAAAATTTTGCAACATGTAAATGCAAGAAGCACATGACCCCAAAGGGAAACCCCATTGGCTATGGTTGACAACTAACCAGCTAGAAAATAGAAGAGCTTCTTTTAACTGGCACCTGTAACCAAGAGCATGTTGGCAGTGATTGAGGACAACGACAACCAACAATGACATCCATAATGGACATGTGATAGTGCAATGTAGACTTAACACTGGCTGACTTAAAAATTATTAGGTTAAATGGAATCTTTAAAATACCTAAATATGAATGCTGAAACTTCAGGCACTTGAAAACTAATACATCCTCAAAAAACAAATACAATTCCTGTGAGACTGAAACCAATCCAACAATACTTTCAGAACCATTACAATATAATACTTTCAATTTTGAACCTTACCCTATCAATTAAACACAAATGTAACAGGTATACACAAATATCTTACATTTTATCTCATTTTAACAGGGTATTTTTTTGAGAGACCATAAAATATTGAAAAGCCAGAACTTATTCAGCCTCAAAGACAATACTGCTAACCTACACACTATGGTTTTTCACAAAATGGATTAATGCTGCAATGTCAGTCATAGATAGCATATATTATTATCACCCAAGCAATGCCAGTGACCGATGCTCCCCAAGGTACATTTATTCAACATAGCAATGTGTCACTTCCATTAATTTACAATACGAAGATGGCAGGGACCCATGATTAGATTTCGCGACAAGATTTGCCATGAAAGTTTCATAGACAATTCACTGAATTTGGAATGAGGAAACCAATAAAATGGATAATTATCATCACCATAAACTGAACTAGTGACCTACTGAAAATGTCGTATTTCATACATTATTAGCCATAGTATATTTACACAGTATATTTGCCAGCATATAAAATGCATTGGCCTATGAGTTTTTTTATACACATTTATATGGGCAAAAACTCACAAATGAAATCATTGGAGAAATTTTGGGCAATGTTGAGAATATTTTCCTACGCTACATTAATTTTTAGGGTTAAAAATGATCATAGAGCATGTAAAATGACAAAATATAATTAATTTAAAACTGATCACATGAGATGTTTTTCATTATGTCACAACTGAACCACACCTGCAGCTATCATCTCTCTCCAGATTTTAGTAAATATGCAATAACTTTGCAATTTTTCACTTTGAAGAAAAAAAAGAATTTATTAACAACTAGTTCCGTAGAGATTCAGCATTTAAAGGAAAAATGCAACAGAATACTTGTATGAGAGTATTGCTATAAACCAGACATTTAACACAGACTGAAATTTCAATTTATTATTTCATTATGATTGCATAAAATATACCTCCACATTTTATGTGTATTTTGAGAGAGGGGAAAGTGTGTCCTATATGCTGACAAACATAACATATGGCAGCATCTCTCTCCAATGGTGTGAGCTCTGAACCCCTCTTAGCTACAAAATACAAAAAAAACAACTCTCACCTTAGCCACACCCACATGACCAGCACTAGCAGCTTCCATTAAAGGCGTGTGTCCATTCTCATTGTGGTCTTCTACTTTTGCATTCGATGCGAGCAGGACTCGAACTACCTCTTCATGACCACCAGCACAAGCATACATCAGGGGAGTGTTTCCTAATAAGAATGAAAATGAATATGAACTATAATTTCTCTTTAAAATTAAAAATTTCAACACTTACGCGAAGATGCAAAAGCACATCTGTGCTGGTGTACACATAGTCCTCAACTATGCATGATCAAGACATAATAGAAACAAAAGAATGGCTAAAAACTAAGAAGAATAGATAACAATGTAAATGGTTGATACTTCCTATATTCTCCATTATTTCAGAAAACATGCCCCTAAATTAGGCGATTTCATACATCACTTAGCAGCAGATGTCATGAGGATGCAAATAATAGCAGAAGTAATTGGTTGTTTGAGGGAGGTAATTTGTTGTTTGAGCAAATGTAATTTGTAGTATTCCCTTTTGTAATGATAGTGTGTTTCTTAGTATCAAGAGTTTATTACTTTACCCAGGAAATTGTGAAGCAGGGTTGTCAAATCACTGCCAAATCTGGACTTACAAAAATGTTACATCCAGGAGTGATTGTTACGAGGGTCACACGTACTTAGAAAAATGTGCACATAGGATGTAGTGTCATAGGGGCTAGGGATCAAGCTTTAAATTATAAGAATGCCAGGCATTTGAGCTCAGGGTATAAAATGTCTAGAATTTCAAGAGCAGTTTCACCAAAAAAATGAACATTTGAAAAACTGTAGTTCAACCAAAACAACTGAAGCTGAAAACAAATCATTGGAACAGGGGTTCTGCAATATTTCAATCTCAACAGCCCAGTTGAATCAGCCAAAAATTAATTGGGAAAACAATGCTTTGCTTATCATTATAACCACCAAAAAATTTAATTTGGGGCCATTTTACATAGCAACTGGATCCCATCTGTTGGGAGGGCAAAGTTCACATGTACATAAGGGAAATACCCCTTTCTTCACTCCTACACATGGGTTCAGACAAAAACTACTCTGAAAAATTTAACAGCTGGCACAACCCTACTCCCTCATAACACCTGCATCCCCAGACCAGGTAAAAATACCTCCAGCCCATTATGTCGGGAGCTTGGAAAACCCTCATCCTCTCTTGGAGATTTAAATTAAAATTAGGTTCCATTCCAAGCACACAGACAGATAAAGGTGTTCAATTCATGAGCAACTTAGGGAAACTATATCTTTCCAAATGACAGAATCCAAACAGTGAAGACCATTTCAAATAATAGCAAGAGCCATCATTTGAAATGCACCACACAAAAATGTAATCAAGTAAAAAAAGCAATCATTATCATTTAAAAAATCATTAACAAGTAAAGCCACTGTAAGCGGCCTATCACAATAGGTGTACACAAAATTCATTCACCAGTCCACCTCTCAAGATGTCCATTTTAACTCCTTAAATGGGGAATACATTTTTCCTTTCCCCTCCCATGGTGGGGAACAATACAGTTCATATGTAGTAAATAACATATATCCACACTCCCCACCATAAAAATGACGGGTCGGCTGATATATCCGGCTGATCTTAGTCATTCGGCATTTAAGGGGTTAAGATACCAAAAAATTGAACTTCCATGAGTACAAGAACAGATACCAAAAGAGGGAATGTCTAAGGAGTTATTAATACTAGAAGCACAAGGATTACTTTTTTCTCAGAGAAACTCCTTAGATTTTGGGAGAGGAAGTGTGATGGTTTTGCAACCCTCAACAATTGATCAAAACAATTTTGAAGTGTAAACACTACTCAAGTTGATAATATTATTGGGTGTCATGGTGGCCTAGTGTGTAGAGTGCTAAGCTACTGACCAGAGGATACTGGGTTCAAATACCAGATAGAAGCCTTTCTCGACCCCCCCCCCCTTTAAATCCATGCCATTCTGTGATTTCTTCATGTCAGAACTTCGTAGGAAATCGCAGGGGGCCCAGGGAAAGGAACTGGCCCCCCTACCCTGAATGTGTGAATTTCACATGCAGTAAGGGGTGAGATTTACCTTCACCCATCAAAAACCAACCTTTAGGTTGAAACTTAATTTTTTAAATATGATTTGGTCCTATATGTACTTAAAAGTTGAATTCTCTCAGATTTAGTTTGTATTAATATTGGAATCCATTTTACGACTATCTTAATGATTTCATTCTATTCCACTCTTCTTGTCATCACATTACTGCTAATCTCCATCATTATTGCTATTTTCCCCTGACACATGGAGTTCCAAAACAAAGAATAAATATGGTCAGACACGTTCTTCACACAATTAATTACATGAATAGACACTTCCAATTGGATTCCTGATTTTTGGCTAATTTACCCTCAAGTTTCACCTACTTTTGTCCATTTCTTTAATCTAATAATTTCTTTAAATATTCACTTTTTGGTTTCATCATCATTCCATAAATGAATTAATTATGCACAGTAGTTCACCCGGCTCCTATTTAGCTTATTCATTGAGTTATAGCAACCACTACTAGAACTCTTCAGCTCCCTTGAAAATGTCTCCTTAGAAATACTTCATGGAGACTTAGTACAAGCAGGCTTTAATAACATCTTTCACATGAGCAATCTTTAGTCTGAGTACAAATTACTCACTGTATACTGAAATAGGCAGTGCAAATTCTAAACAACAGATCCCCTCATTCTACACCAGAGATTTTTTTGTTGTGAAAAATTAAGAAAAAGTTATTTTCTAAAATAGCAAGCAAAGATACTTGCCACTATTTACTCACATGTAATTAGAAGAATAATAGTCAATTGCATATAATCTACATATTCAAGGATTTCAAACTAGCCATAAAAAATAAAAAGGAGTACCCAAGGATAGAAATTCAAGTTAAACTCCTTTAAAACCCCTAGAAATCTACAGGGGAGAAACATTCATGGTAACATTGCTCGTTGCTCAAGCACCTGTCCAGAAATCAGAAAAACTATTTCGAATCCGTCGAGGTTAGGATTTTTTCTCTACGAAACTATACCATGATATTTTTTGTCAAATTCACCGAAAAAATATTTTTAAACTTCTGCAGCATGATAAATAATGCCAAAATGTAGGAAAGAGTTAAATAAGTAATGGTCCCTACTGATGACAAAATCCAAAGCATCATCAAGCACCTGTCTTTTTTTATTTTTATTCCCTAGTTAATTCCCTATTCCCACACCACTCAATATTCAGAAGAACACATTTGTTAACACTTCAGCACAAAAATGATAAAAACAAACTAATCACAGAATCGAGCAATGAATGCATAGGAGAGATTTTAACGTCAGAACACGATGGAAAACTGCATGTCCAAAGGAATCACAATGATGCTTTAACCAAGGATATAACAGAAAAAAAATGTTTTTGTCCTCTTATTAGAGACTAGATTCATTTACCAGACGATGACTGTGCATTAACATCGGCTCCGTGGTTGATTAGAAGTCTGACGACCTCCACGTGGCCTGCAGAGGAAGCTTCCATTAAAGGTGTACAGTCACCTTTTATCCCTCGGTCCTCAACATTCGCACTCATTGCAAGTAAAACCTACCCAAATAGACAAGAGGAATTAATATGATGAAGCATAAGTACATTAACATGTGCAATATCATTCAAAGATATATAAATAAACATTTCTTGACTATAAAAATTGACCTTAATAGAGAGATAAAATCATTCTATAAAACTTTTGAAAATTGGGTACTTTCTAGCGTTTGCATTCACGTTACAAGTGCCATCAACACTTTAATGTCAATTATAACCTACAGTCAAATATAAACAGTCTTATTTATTTAAACAAAGTCTTCATCTAATTCTTGGAATACAAAGTTAAAAGCCCATTTCCAGAGACCATATTCAAATCAAATTTCCAAATGCTGACCATAAGTTACAACAACCAAAGATTATTAACTGTTCAGTCAAAATCGTAGGTCATATCATCTTACATCAATAATTATTGAGACTGCATGCAATGGATGATAGTGAAAAAAAGACCCCAACGTTTAATAAAAAAAAGCTTTCAACATCAACATTTTAGGCCCCACCCATTTTCACAAAATGATACCAGCAAGTTATTTTTATTAGAAATCCCAAATAACCTTCCACTTCCTCACCAATGGCAACTAGATTTTCTGCTGAATGCTAACTGCCTTGACTCACTAAGTGCTTTTGCAAAATAGCAAGATTGAATGTTCCATCATAAGCACAAAATTTTTAATGGGAAACAAATTGGATACAAATAAATGGGAAAATAAAATGGAAACAAAGCATGACTGTATGGTAATAATTAGTGAAGACTATTAATCACATTTATCAAAATGAAACAAACTCAACACTACCTTTGCCCATTATATTACTTAGTGGAATCGCTGACACTACTTCAATTGACAATACTTTTAGAAATTTTACCCTTTATCTCCCCCAGAAACCTTGAATACAACAGTGATAAATAACGAGTACCTTTTCATAATATTTTTGGTGCTAATTAAACAAATAAAAATATTTCAGAAAAGTTAAAGCTTCTACAGAGATACTTAAAAATGACTTATTTCATTTCATAAGACTCTTTATTAAATAATGTCATATTATTAATCAATAAAGTGTCAGTAATGAAAAAGTTACTGGTGTCAAATACCTTAACATTAAAATCAGTTATTAGTAGAATAACTTTCAGAGTAAACACATAATATAGCATGCATAAAACCACCACCATTTCTACAGCAATTGACGTCACAACAACAAAATACAAAATCAACACACTTGAAACTAAATACAGAACAACTAACAAAGTAATGCATGCATACAATACATGTCTTTTGAGAACTGATTCCGCAAAAGCAATTGCATTTAATGATAAATTTCACATAACAACCATTATTACAAAATGTTATTTTTTTAAATGAGTACAAGTTGAGGTGTTTTGGTAATGCTTTATTTTAGTAGATATACTGAAATAAGAATTAACAAAAAAAATGAGGAGACTAGATGGCATCTTCTCACTAAACATACAACATCAGGATAAAATATTACATTTTGAGCATAGACATTTACACCATGTAAAAAGTTATAAAAATTAACATAATAAAAATAAAAAATTATTCAAAATCCTTGATAAGCATACTGCAATTGTATGACAACTTTTATTTAATGTATTCATCATACCTGCGCCAGCTCAAAGTACCCAGCAGAGCAAGCCAAGGAAAGGAGGCTCTCTCCTTCCTCAGTTGTCTCGTGGACACTTCGACCTTCTCCCAAAAGCTTTCTGACTGTTCCAACATCACCATCAGTACACGCCTCAACCAGTGACCTAAAATAAAGTTTGAAATTATATTTTTTCATCATAACAGTATAAAACAAATAGCTTTAAAGGGATTTTTCATTGTTCTTGTGCATTATCTTGGGTTCCTTGGCAACAGCTCGGTATATTTGTTTTCAAGTAATCTCGAACTTCCTTAAAAATGTACATGTTCAGCAGAAAATATGCAAGAAGAATTCCACTAATAATCCCATCAACTACAGCTAAAATCCAATTTACTATTATTAACTTTATGGACCTTGGTATATAAATGGGAATTAGGTAGAAGTAGAAGAGCGAAGTTTTGAGAGGCTCCGCTAAAACTGTACACCTTAGTGTCTATTTGGCCCACTTCCAGCAGTGACGATTTTTAGGTCAGTTGTACCATTACTTAACCCTTTCGCTGCGGCTCACTCTCCGGAAACCTACTCGTCACATGCAGCGGAAAAGTGAAAGTGCTACAGTGAGAACGAAAAGGTACGTTCACAGCAGCCTACCATGCGATCGTACTACATACGTTCCCAGCAGCGAAAGGGTTAAAGTAGCACAAGTCTTCACATAAAACTTAAGAAGATGCTTCGAATAAAGACAGCATTAGATATCAGTTACATTCTCAATAAAATTCCTACAAACAACAATAAGGTATGCATGCTATCTAGAAGTAGAAGAGTAGTAGTATCCGAGTGACTTTTTAAAACTCGGATGGTAAAAATAAATGATACCATTCCCACCTATATTTTTTGGTATTATTTTCCCTGTTAACACGGAAAAAACATTTCTTTTTCTCATTCCTCTATACATACACACACATGAAAATATATTACAAGGTATTTTAATGGAAATATAAAGCAGGTATGCACAGAACTAAGTCCCATACTTCTACACCGAAAAATGCTTGTCCAGGAGAGATAATTAAGTCAGGAATATGCTTTATATCTAGAAAATGAAGTGAAACTAATTACAATGTTGAACACTAGTCATAAATTTTAATAACAAAAATTCTACAAAGCTTATAGAAGAGTATTTTTATACAGACTTTACAGGCAAGATTTGCTACTTCTCATACCTGTTCCTAAACATGACCTTAACCATTAACTGGGTTACTTCAGTATTTCATCATTATTCCCTAGGAGCAAAATAAAACACTTGAAAATTACTGAGAGGTAGATATTGTATATCCCAACTGCTATCCCACAAAAAAATACTACTCAATAGTACAGCATTTGCTCTGAAAAAAAGTCCAGAACCAGTATGACATTCCATAACTCAAAGGGTTAAATCAAGTTTCACGCTTTCAAATAATTCCTCCACTCTGTTTTATCTGAATATGGTCATGACCTATATAGACCAAGACACATCCAACCTTGTCACAAAACACAATACAACGCCTTGAATAAGCAGAGAGACTGGATTGAAATGCTACTACTTTATATCATATTCCTTTTCATTATTCACCTTCATTCTTCAAAAGACTTCATGCTTATGAAGCTAACCTTCACCATTATTCATCTTTCTAGAAAAAAGGACAAACTCAGAAAATTCTCAATAGACCATGTTTCATCCACTCTATACTGAAGAAATTAAAACCCACTTAATGGTGGTAATAATCATTATTTAGATATAGAATCCACCCCACAAGGTAATACACATTCTACACACACTGGGGGCTTTACCTATTTTCATTTCCAACAATTCATCAAAAATCCTGATATCAGTTTATTAATAATCAATGCTAATTTCCATACCAATGGAATGCTTGGAGATCAAGAAAGTGAACCCTGATGAAATAAATAACTCTTGTTTGCTGTTTCCTTGCCATGTACTAATAACATCTGGTTATCTTACTTCCTTCTCCATAGGTTAATCATCTGTCACCTATAGTTGTGAATTACCTCAGCACTGTATTACTATTTATTTAGCGTGTTTTCTTACTTAGATATCCAAATAAATAACTATGAAGACTCCTCTAAAGTGAAACTGACCAGTGATTCTGAATATTGAATATGTAAGTATAACTGTATATGTACTGTACTTACAGACAGGTACATATTTATGCCAGAAAATAAAATGGCAGTAAAGTTCAGCCAACAGTTACATAACATTTACATCTGGTGAAGAAATTACCTGATGTGCAACAAATTTATCGAGTGGGGCATATTTTCTCCACAACTAATTCTCTTATTTACGAGATGGAAAAATATTTATAATAAAAAATAAACCCCTTATCTAATACTTGGTTCCACATAGACATTATTAAAAGTTCCTTGCCTTGGGCTATGCAGTGTTACCAAACAAAATTTAAAATACACTATCTAAATTTAATTTGATAAAAAACTGAGATATAAACACTTTTGATAAAAAAAAGATATAAACACTTAGGAGACTTTAAATAAATGACTCCAAAACATCTTTTTCAACCACAGACATTTTGACACAGCCAGAAAGTTATTCAAAATATGAAACCTACTACACAACATTTGGCAAAGGCAATAGGATTGTGGTTATTTTGCAAAATTAGAGCAAATGATTAAATATTATTGATCCATACTCAAGAGTGATAGTCTTTGAAGTCAAATACATGTAGCCTTAACTGGGTTTGGTCCACGGTTAGTCAGGCAAGCCCGATAAACAACATGGTCTCCTTAGTTTATAGCATATCAAATTAATGCATAGAAAAAAGATGATAAAATAGAGGGGGATTAATTTTATACTAATCAAATGGAGAGCACAGATCCCACTTTTGACTAAATTGTCAACAACATAAAATTAAAACTAGCATAGATTCTACTATTTAATCAATCAACACACTCCATCCCCCTTAAAAATCTCTCGTTGTTACAATGACCACTGAGCTCATAAATATTTCATAATTACCATTGTACTTGCTAATTATCAATGATATTTTAGCTTTCAAAGAGTATGGTGGCAATAGGAGAAAAAACCAACCTGGTTTCAGCTTGGGAGCGGGGGTTTTCATTGCGCATTCGGGTTAGGGCAGCAGCAGCTTCATCAAGAGCACAGGATACACTAGATGTTAGTCTCCGCAACACCTCTGGATCAGCTAGATGCTTCCCATCGCCTGTTGACAACTTCCCTATACCTATAAGCACACAATATTGCAACAATTAAAATGAATTTAGCTGACATACAATACTTACGAGAATCCAAGGACTTAAAATAAATAAAAAAACTATTATCTCATTACCTGCAGCTTCTAGGAGGGCTTCCAGTCTTGCCTGGGTTTCGGGGTCAACGGAATGATCAGTGTCCTCAGGAGAAAGAAGAAATTTTGAATGTTCAAGGCGGGCCTCCTCATCCAATTCATTTTGGTCGATGACAAAGGACTCCACCTTAAGCAACACATTTGCAATTGAAAATATTGAAATTATTACTACTTAACTTAGAAAGATGGAAGTTGGTCGTTTAAGAACTAAAAGTAAAGTTTTAAATACTAAAGTGACCTCTGTCAAGCCTACCTTAAGAATATTTCAAAGTGTTAATTTTAAGTATTCTCATAAGTGTTTCTTTCTCATAAAACATACCCATTCCATGGAAACCTAAGGTACACCACTAAATTCACATTAATAACACGAGATTTAATAATTCGATAGTATCGTTACCTAAGGAATCATAATTTAATCTAAGAGCGGATTGGGTGAATAGTGCTACCTAACGTAGGGCAGGATTGGCGAGTCAACTATCCGAAAAAAACTGTGACTAACGTCAAGTACATAATACAAGTTATAAGAATTAAAACTGAGCATTTAGAGATCGTATGTAAGAGTGCCAAAAAAAACAAAGAAGCTGCATATGATTTATAAACCAATATCATTTCTAAAACTCACTAACACTGCAGATACATGCAAAAACTGAATACTATCCCTCCTCTATTTCATCTAATAGTCATCGAGGGACTGTAGGTTGTGATATACACAGGTTTACGACCGTTTCCGACGTACATCACGTATATGTCGAAGGTGCTGATCTATCCCAAATTAAATCCCAAGGCAACTTATCTACATCGACTGGTTATACATACATTAAATACTTCACGTGGGGTGTAATTGCATGAATACTCGACTCTAAACACTTAATTGTCTGACTACAGGTTTAATCCAAATGTTTTCATTCCTCACTCATTCCTGCACATGAAACATTACTTTGATTATGGAACTGAAACATAGCAAACTGAATGATACGCAATAAATCTGCAAATGAAGTCTAAACTCATGCCAAATACCTTCACAGTAAATTAAGAGACAATAATGGTGAAAACTACAAAGGCCCTTGAACACTAAAACCAAGAATGTGGGACTAAAATGATAATTCTTGTGATACCTATAGTTAAATACGTTTAAATAACTAAGAATGATTGTCAACATACACTGAGTCTCAAGGTTTTTAAAAAGCTTGCACACTAATAAATGTCTAGTGTGGCAAGGGCGAGTTCCCTTAAATCCACAGGCTCCGACAGTGATACGATTCACAGCTGTGGCAGCAGACTCATTTCATTTCTCGAATCTAGTCACAGCATTACACCATAATATGTGAAAATAATTATACAAATGACTGGCCTCTTAACGTGCAACTGCACGTAGGTTGTTTTTTCTGGCAATATACTTCAGCAAACTAACTAGCCCGGAAGTGGGGCTCATAACGATTAAACGTACTCCACTAATAGTTACCTCAGCACAAGTAAGCTTCAAAACAAACAATAAGGAGCTATTACAAAAATACAATAAATCTTCATAACACGAACTTCGTAAACAAAAATCTTGGAAACTTAGTTATCCTCGAGGCCACACGTAATACACTTCGTGTTTTAAGTATTCATTCTTACCTCAGATCCGGAGACGTCGTCTTCTTCACTGTCTGAGGAGTCAGATATATACCTCGGCTGTAATTCCGAATATGTTTCAGTTTCGGACTTCGTAGGACTTGAGTTCGACGATTGTGGGGTCGAAGACTTACCCAAATCGTGTTGCACATTACTTCTACCTAATTTCTGGCTATCCGAAGTCGCAGTTTGTGACACGTTCTGCATCTCTATACTTTTTAAATTTAATACAGCATTTGTTAAATAAGTTTCTTTCCCAAAAAAATCACTTTGAGCACCAGTAATTTGAAATTACTTCATCAGGTTTACGGTCATTGATGAACACTGAGGACCGCCATATCTAATGTGGTGCAAGATACCCGGATGCTCAGAACAGACGTGAATCCCGTCCGCTAGCGATATCTGCCGCTTACGCCTTTTACCTCTATAAAATATGAAATGGAATAAGAACCATACTCCATCTACTCTAAAAACTGCCAACTTGTAAGAAAATTAAATGACCTAGCATTGGTTAATGACATCACTTCTCTTAGAAGAGGGAAAATATGGATTGAAATATAAATGAACGATGGGCCAATTGTCGTTGCTGTAGCGGTGACGAAGGCAAAAATTTTGCGCCGGGGTGATTTTGCATCAATATCACCATCTTCGTCTCACTCAAACACGAGCATTCACAAATAAACAAAAACACCAATGTCCACCACGAATGAGTATTTATTATGCGTGCCATTCAAGGACTCCGGAAATGCTTAATCTATGGTTATGCTTTTTCGTTGAGAGAGCCAACTTTTCACTCGGAATTATATTAATAAGTTATTCGCAAAAAAACTTAGATCCACTCCTTCCAATTTTGTCTAATTTAACAAGTAGTAAATCGGATTACTTGGTGGGAAAAAATAACTGCCAACAACTTATCGAAATCCACACACAAAGGGTAAATCTTATTTTAAGAGACCGAGCTGGTGAGGCACCTAAAGCTAAATTTGTATGGAATTGATGAATTGGAATTGTTTGATAGGTGAGCGGTAAAACCAGTGATACGTAAAAAATGTACAAGTATCCATGCACTAACGGTGGGCCGAAGCTATGTCATCAAGTATTATCTACATTAAAAATGATGAACATCTTTTTAATATAGTCCCGGTAATGATAATGTTAGACATAATGGAACAGCTCTAAAAATTAGCTGTCATAAAAATGTGTAAATTAAACTGGTCTTCGACAGATGATATAAATTATTTTTCTTATTACATCGACCCGAGTCTAGTCTCAACCATGTATACTGGTCGGAAACCCAGTATGTTAGACCAGTCCTACCCGTTCGTTAGAGCACGATTAACGGTTTCATATCAACATGTACTCTACAATAAATAAATAACTAATGTCCTTCCCATCAAATGAATCTCTGTAATTCAAACTGTCGTGTCTCAAATGATTTCGGCCAATCAAAGATAACAACACACCTTTCCAACATTCAGCTGTCTCTACATGGCTGTTCTACAGAATGTATCGATATATATGTTCTGTGTTACTTGCCTTTGATTGGTACAAGATACACGCTAATTCAAATTTCACGCGCTTCAAATTTCAGGCATACTCGATCGTAGTCAACTGCGGAAAAACTAAAACCAGTACTTGCTCAACCAAATACCAATACTCAAGTACGAAGAATACCATATCAGCGGGACTCGGGTTTGGTTTGATTGATGGAAAACTCCCCGTCACTAAATAACTACATTCTATAGAGAGAAATGAAAGTGGATACTGTAAAAACACTTATGCTCTTTACAATCAATGACCTCGGAAAAATTCAAGCCTGGTCAGGAATTGTACATTTGGTAATGTTCACAATTCATATTTCTCGACGGTGAATTGAGAACCCTAATAGCAAAGACGTCAATTACAACACCCATGTCAACACAGTATGGGATCATGCCGACATATTACATTTGCCAAGGATATATGTTCCTCAATTTTCAGATAGAAATATTTAAATATTCGGTTATGCGCAGAAGGTTTCGTAGAATTTCTAGTATGAAAAATCCACCATACTCACTAATGAAACTGGAGTATACACTCGATTATTCGCTAATTGCATAATTTAGAAAATTCATACGCGGAATCTCCAAAAATGAACCTAAAAAAGAGAAGATGAAAATGGAAGCGTTTGCGACGAGAGACTGGATAAAACATGGAAACACGATAGGAGGAGAAAAAAGAATGATAAGTACTATACGCTCTAGGGTAGAAAAGTGTCTCGAAAAACTTACGGAAAAAAATACTAAATTGGTTATGATGAGAGATAGGATGCTGAATGAGATTTGTGCTAAGCGAGGAAGAGAAGAAGATAAACTTACTGGGTGATGTATAGCGAAAAAGAAAGTATGTCAAACTGAAGAATAAATCGAGAGAAGAAATGGGTATTTGAGGAAGTAGCGGAACATGTTGTTATTTAATGGCCAACATACGGCAATTTTTAATCGGTAGAACATTCTAGATTTCTTCTCTAACGTCAGTGTAGGCAAAACTCAATAAAATTGTTGGATTCGATTTCTTACTCTGCCATCAACCCTTTTCTAGTATCCCTGTACTTGATGCAGTCTGAATTTTTTATGATTTTTAATCGGATACCGTTAGAGTCAAACGCCGTAAACTTTACTGGTTCAAATTTAAGGATGGGGGAAAAATATGGAACAGTGCCTAGAATTTCCAATCCACTTATTTTTGGTGTCATATAAAAGTCAATGAATTTGCAACAGGAGAGTAAAAAAATTAATAAAATGAAAGATTAAAGAAGGTAGGAACTCCCAAGATTCGAAGTCACCCATCGTCGGCAAATTTCCGGCGATTAATTAAGGTTACATGCCAAATAAAGCGTTCAGCTTCTAGCCAAATCATCCCATGCCACATTCCCGTAATCGCTTGCCTGCTATTCTGACGTAGACGGTATTAATTCTCGCCAACGCATAATATCCACGCCTATTTGTTTCCCACTTCTTGCCAAAATCCTACATTAGCGTCGTACGATTATAATATCGTTTCTTAAGTTGCATAAGCAAATGGCTGCGATTAAAAAATAAAAGATCCTAACTCGGCTCCTTTTGGTGGCAGGAAACTCTTCTTCATAGAAACTCTGCGTAATGAAGTCAGTGTTCGATATATACATATAAGCCAGAATACCGTACGACCGACGGATGATGCATATAGAGCATTACGGGTTTATAAAAAAATTACACCTTTTTTCAAACCCACAAGCGAAAACTCATTTACTAATTGTTCGATTTGTACTCATTGACACATGAAATTAGAAACATTGAGGAGTAGAATCTAGTTTGATTCGACTCGAAGACGTCGCCAACAAATAGATTTCATTTAAGTAAAGCTTCTTGGGGTAAAAATGGGGATATCTCAGCAATTAATTGACCGATTTGCTTATGCAACAAATTGATATATTTAGAATTTCATGGGCTTTATTCTCAAGTATTAATATTAGCAAGAAGCTCTTTTTTAATTAATATTTTATTTGCAAAAAATGGCATTTTTTGCTGTTTTCGGCTTTTTTGCACATACTAATGAACAAATTGGGGCTGAAATTCAAGGTCATTCAACTGTCTTACTTCACATCGTAACTTATAGGTCAAAAATTATAACAGGGTGGCTACTGATAACCAATTTTCAAATTCCCTGACCTTTCCCTGACTTTTCCCTGACCGATCGCCAAAAGGTCTCCTATTATTGGAATATTTTATTTCAGCTGAATTAAATTTTCGTCAAAACTCAGAAAATGTTAAAAGCTGAAATCAATACATTAAAAGCTACAAGCATGAAAAAATATATTAAACCTTCACAAGTTAAGCCCTCACACAAATTGTACACACTTTTAACACATTTTTAAGCACGTATTTACTACAAGATAGTGTGCTCCAACTACCTCTCGACCTGAGTCTCGGAAGTTAAAAAACCGCGAGGTAAAATCTTCCGAACAACCTAGCCTTGGATTCCTTGTGATGAGCAGAATACACGGTGATTATGAATTTTAACACTACTAGGCAAATATCGCATTAAGGATATACAAAAGGGATTCATTGTACGACTGATTCACAACTGAATGTTCAACGAATTGACGGGGCTTATTCTATTCACTTCGGCGACGGACATTAGTTTTAGTTGGTGAAATGTTTTGGTGAAATAAAGGATGGGAAAGGCTGGCCGGTAAACGTAATGGTAGATAAATAACTAGCATTTCCTACCTCAGTTTCTCCCTGACTGTTACGAGAATTCCCTGACTATTCCCTGACTTTTCCAGATTTCCAAAATTCCCTGACAATTCCAGGTTTTCCCGGTTTTCCCTGACGATCGCCACCCTGTATAACCTTGGTTTCTAGGCTAAAAGAAACTGCATTTATGCAATTTTTGACGCTCGTGGTTGAGCTCGTGTGTTAAATCACGAATGGTAAACATGATGGAGAATATTTTATCCCCCTATACACCGCAGAATAGGACCCATTCATTCCTTAAAAACGCACTAAATACCTATCGAAAGGGGTATCTGGGAAGGGACTTAAACTGCTCTGCTACACTCTTGCCTCGTCGTGTATCTGTTTCCATTCACAGTCGACGGGGAGAATATTATAACCCTACCGCGGGGGAGAAGATGAATAACTCGAAGATACATCATTTTTGTTGAATTTTTCGCCAAAAATAATCGGTACTCATTGGACCAAAACTCGAAGATAACATCATTTTTGTTGAATTTTTCGCCAAAAATAATCGGCACTCATCAGACCATACCATTTATTTCATATTATTTTTCCATCATCATTTTATATAAAATCATATTGCATACTACATTCATTCCTGCACAAGAAAACACATTTTTGTATCTATTGACTTGGCTGAGAGAGAAACTCAGCAATTACGGTCGGCGCAGGGTCACTTTCGGATTAAATACATGCCTGGGGCTCTCATGGCACTTCTTGTTTCAATTCTTTCAAGCTTTTCCCAAAAAAAATTATATACTTAGTAGGGTTCGAATAGTGGCCAAATAAGAATGCTAACTTTGAGGGAGAAAAGAACGAATTATCATCATCACCAGTCATCAATCTTAAGACTGTGAGACACAGCCATTCACTAATTCTTCTATCGGCTAAACTCATTCGTATTTACAACTCTTCCTTTTCATCCTTCACAACTTGCTCCATGTATTTCAAAGAGTCCTTTGCCATTTCTCCCGTTCACTTTCTCCTCGACAACCGTCTTCATCAGACCATTATATCTCAAGGTATGTCCAATTAGATTGTCCCGTTTTCTTTTCGAAGTTTTCAGCAGGCCTCTTTCTCCTTATCTTCTTAGGGAGGTTGGGCGAGGCGACCGATGCTTAAGGTCATTTACACCACTTTTGGAAATGTGCGCGGTTCGATAGGGGTAGGGACTTTCTCAGAAAACGGAGGGAGGGTTGAGAGAAACCTGGCGTCGGCATCAGCCTACTCTCATCGGAAGGCACCAAGAGGTTCACGGTTTAACGTCCCATCCGACGGACGGAGTACTGAACTCGAAATGCCCTCTACACAACACTCAAGCAGGTATGGCAAGCCAATAAAAATAGTCACTGTGTCAATCCATTATCTCATCTTCATCATTCTTCTGTAACACCACACTTCGACTGCTTCTAGTGTTCACTTTTCTGCGGTTAATTTCGTCCGTGCCTCCCTGCCACAAAGAAGAATGCTCCATATGCAAGTTCTATAAGAGTTTTCGTACTTCCCAGCCTGAATTTCCAGCTATACAGATCCAGGTAGAATGCCCTCTTCCCTTAAACTATTCTATACTCTTCCTTTCTTTCTTATACAATCGCTGGTTGCTCAGCTTCCCAGATTGTAGTATGTACCATTACACGTATTCAAGCATTGGTTTCCCTAGATTAACATTGGTACTGGCCTCTGGTCAATCTTGCTTAAATATTTTTCCGCTTCTGGCATGACCGCAAAATCATCAGCGGAACGCTCTCTGCTGTTTCCCGTGAATTTATAAAACTGCCTCATGGATGCAAATTATGCCTTTGTTGCTATAGGCGAGGTAAATTAAGAGAGACCGAACACTATCTTGTCTTACCGGTTTTTTTTCTTGCTACTTTACTCCTAGATCCTGATTGAATCACATCTACCTGGTTTTTATACTATCATGCGGATATCGCTTCGGTCATACATAACACTCCAATTTACGCTAGAAGTATTATTACGCCCCAATCTACTTTGTTAAAAGCTTCCTACAAATCCAAAAGGACAGCGAACGTCGGTTTCCCTATTCTTTTTCATATTTTGAGCTTAATGGTCATATCTTACCTCATGTACTCTTTCCTTTCCTGGATAAAATTGATCTTCCTCAAGTATCTCTTCACCTTTTTGTTCTTTTTTCCTCTATATGACTCTTGTCAATATGCTATGTATGTGTTGTGATCTTGTCCGAAAGTGTACACGTTTCTCAGCCCTCTTCTTTTAGGGTTCCTGGTTGATTACATGCTTTTGGAAGTACATCCTTATCCAGTTGCGCATATGTCACATATGGTATTATACTATTGGGTCTTCTCTTCTAAATGTTGAATTTACTCGGCAGGAAATTAATCGCTTCTAGTAGCCTTATTTATCCCCTGGTCGATTCCTGTGTTGAACTCTGCTCTCAATATTGTTTTAATTCTTCTTCGCTTCCTTCTCCTCTTTCGATTGCCTTCGAACTTACATTACTTCGGTCGTAAAATTGTTCCATACATTTCCTCTAACCCTTCACTTCATTTTTTACAATTTTACACAATTTCAAGCTCTTCATCTTCGCAACCTAAGGCATCACATCTTGTTCCCCGTTCCTTGAAGTGATTCCTGTTCATCCTATAGGCAGTTGCCACCTTATCATGCGTGAGCTGTACTTCTTAGCATATATCCCTTGATCAATCTTCTGTTTCTTTTCTCAACTTACGAATTATTCTTTATTGACTCATTTCTTATTCTTATGTAGCATAGTTGCCCTTCTACGGTTTCTTCTCTCTTCAATTACACTGGGTGGCTTCGAATACTTCTGATCTAGGGCAAAGTTTTGACATATTAAAAAGAGAGCTTATTTCAAAACTTCCTTCAGCTCATTTTAAATATTTTACCAGCTCTCTCCCACTAAGTCCATAGCCGGGAGCTCTCTCAAAACGTTTTACAACGCTCTGGAACGACAGCATATGCTGGATACTCTTCAATTTCTCTACCTGCCATTTTTATCATTCTTTTTTTCAGTTCCTTGTATTTCATATGATATGGCATAATCACCACGTGGTCATTATCGCTCTGTACACCTGGGTATTTTTTTTGCAGTTTCTCACCTGGTTTCTGGAGCTCAGCTTCCCTAAGATGTAGTCATTGGCGATATTTTTCCAACCCCTGGCAATTTCCATGTATATCTTCATTGATTGTGGTTTTTATACACAGTGTTCGCTATTACTAGGCTGCGCCTCGTGCAGAATTACATATTTTCTTCCCTCTTTAATTTTTATTTCTCAATGCGTATTTTCCAGGTATTTTTCCAGCTTCATCATCACCGACGATAACGTTCCAATCTCCTAAAAGTACGTGTTCTCCTCTAACCTGTTTTATTATTTTCGTGATATCATTGTAGATGCCTTCTTCTTCACAATCTTTTTATCAATAGGTTTTTGTCTATTCTTCTCCGTAACTGTCCTTTCGTTATACTGAGAGTTCCATCACGTCTTCTTACGTATTGCGACACTCTTCCTAAGCATTATGCTTACTCCATCATTCCAGTGCGTATGATCCTGTAGTCTCCGCTCCTTAATCGGGTCACTTCATTTCATTTCTAATTCCCAGTAAATTGAGTTCCATTCTTCGCATTTTCTTCTTCAGATTCTCCTATATTCGTCCGGTATGAAGCGATACCACGTTCCATGTTCCTAATTTAAATTGCTTATCAAATTTGACAGATGGTGGAGACTAAACCAGTAGGTACAACGGCACTCATTTTAGTAAGGTGAAGTAATGAGTACCTACTTAAACGGCTATGGACTGCGATATAGAAGGCAAAAGGAAACCAACACTTCACTATCCCGAGAAGTAGCAGCTAACCTAGCAGTCCCCTCCCGGAGATTCGAGTCGGGGATTATATTTCCTTTGGAAAATTTAACTCAGAGAGTTCCATCACGTCTTGATTAAAGAAAACGAGCTGATTAGCTGTGGCTCCTCATGAAAATTATGTGATAGTTTCCCGTTGGCAATCATATTTCAGTAATAGCCGATAAACTTACTGTTACCGAACGCGTATTCAAATGAGTGTCGTTTTGCCAACCAGTCTACTCGTCACTATCACTCGTATGGATAAGAGCAGCTGCAAAATGGTTGGAGGTCTTCTATCGCCAAGTCACTGCATCTTCATGGGTTTCTGTATCATCTGAAAGGCCTATCATACAAAGGGTGGCTCAAACACTTCCAAAATACCGTCGCTTACTGTTCATGAATGCTTATTCGACGATTAGGCTCGCTTAACTTAACTAGCTAACATGTAAATAAGGATCAAAACCCGGTGGACGAACTCAGTGGTTTCAAACTCTGCACGAGGAACAAATTATCATAGATTAAAAATCTGGGACACATACAATGCAAATTAAAAGGCTAACTCACCAATTATAAATCTTGAAAATCTAAGCGACATCCAACGACCTACCAAATTTGACAAAGAAATCAGTGGTTCCAATATTTTCCCCATTTTTCTACATTACGTATAGATTAAGTCTAGGATAGTTATTTTACATTTCAGATAAGATAGCTGGAGCACTTCTTCTCCCAACCACAGAGCGCAATAACGAGAACAATATGAAATTACGAATGATTATCTCTAAAACTCCAGCTTATCACATGAATAAAAAGACACCTGGGATCAAACTTCTTACACATTTGAGGATTCAAACATTTTAAGAACAGTACATCAGTTGAGTACACGGGGTCTACCAGCGTCGAAAACAAAAATTCCAGATCTTTACAAGGTTTCCATGGCTGATTACCAAATTTTCAAGGTTATAAAATCTTCCACACAAATTATGGCAAAAAAGTCTCACAGATATATTAATCGTGATGGTAAACTCATCGAGATAAATTGTTACTATAATGACGTACAATACACTGTGAATTTAGCTAAAAATCAAGATAAAAATCTGACGAAAAGTATTCATGTGCTATCATTGAGGGAAAACTGAAACAATACATCTTGGGAAAAATCTGCGTTAACCCATCATACAAATATAATAAGCCTCTTCAGATTAAACATAATTCACTAGGCGTTGATCCAGAAAATTTAGAGAAAGATGCCGCTAATATTTAATCAGTAGTCAGCAAGTAGTTACCACTGTAATTTATTAATTTATTTTAAACAATATTTATTTGTATATCAACTTCCTTTCTCTTGTTGAACACATTAAAACTGACTCACAACACAAATAAACATAAACAAAATAATAAATTACCCTCCTAATCTTTTAAAATATCACAGTCACTTTCTTCTCTCTTCAGGCTCAAACTGACAGGCCAAAAATCACTTCACATATGATTAAGAGCCACTTCACAATTCACTTTGCACATACATATTATCAAATACCCTCTTAAAATTACGTACATACAATAGTAGTGGGGAGTGGACCGCTTTATCCCTCTAGTACGCTCTCGAGTTCCCGGCTGTGTCCTCCAATATGCGATCCCTGCCTCCTCCTGCACCCTGACTTCTCCGCCTTGGCTGAAGATCCGTCGCCTGTCTCGAATTGGGTCCAATTCCACCAGATGATTCCCCGACGTGGATTCAGCTTCCCACGGGCCAATTCCTAGACCTCAATGGCTTTTTCCTATATCATACCCCGACATGGGTTCCGCTCCGATCGGGAGAAATGTTGGACTAGCACCCCCTCTTCATAATGGGTGTTTTCAAGTCTGTTTCCGCACTAATAGGCGCTTCAGACCGGGAGGAAAGGCATAAGGATAGGTATGGAAGGGATGGGGATAGGATAAGGTCCGAAGCGCCCCGTGCACCCCCTCTCTCGCTCTCCGTTCCTCTCTATATAATAAGTTCGCTCATTGTTTACGCTCGGCCAAATTTAATTTCCCTGCGTAACTTGCCACGACTTCAACGATAACAACGGATACAATTCCTATTGTTGAGGACTGCAAATTGCGAATGCCCCGTATCATCACGCTCATTACTAAATTAGCCATTGTAGAGCCCGACGCCATTTTCCCCTATGACTCTGTATAAACTCTCCTGATAAAATTTAATATGGCGGCTCCTTGAATCCCATGCATGACATGCTAGTAAATGACATGTTACACCACCATAGAGTAGGAAATACTCTATGGTAGTACAGTACTACTAGTAAAGTATAAACTTACTCTATATTGAAAAAAGATCTGGTGTATTCCCGGCGTATGCTATGAGTGAAGATTTCTCGGGTTTCCAACCGGGTCAGGTCTTCATGGGCCATTGAAGCCCTACCCGGTGGGAAACCCGAGAAAGCTTCACTCATTACTCTATATTCTTACTCTGTGGAACTATGTATACAGATTTCCCATGTTTCGCAAATTTCTGGCAGTTCTAGGAAGAAGGGCTTTTTCTTTTTTTCCCTGCATACTAAGTCACCGCATTATACCATCGACAACGGTGGCATTACCAACACGAAATATAGCGAGTTGAGCAATGAAAAACGCAATATTTACTTTAAGCGACAATTTTCCATTTTGCATAGCCATTTCATCAAGTCACTCAACAAGTACAATTTTTGAATTAGAATAAATATATAATAGTATAAATAGGATGATACAATAGAGAACATTCATTACCTTATGAGGTACACCTTTCAATGCGTTTTCTAAAATTAAAACGGTAACTTACTATCACGAAGGTCATGAGTTGTGTAATAAGTTCTATATTCAATGTTAGTACGCAAATAGTCACAGATGAAATTTAATATTAAAGATGACAAAGCACTATCAAAAATTATTCCTATGCAGGGATGCGGGAAGAGGATTCCTTGAAATCCTTTTAAATTGAAGGTTGGAACACAAAATTCCCGTCATCAGCGATTTTCAAGGCTCAAATGAAATCCACGTTTTTTTCATGGTTTTCAAGATTTTCAAGAATGGTATACAACCCGAATGCAGTAAAAGAGACATTCGAGCACCAACTAATTCTATATTATGCACTATTAATATGCATTATAATTTAATATTTTTACCTGTGATCGGGAAGAATCTTCTCCACACTTTGATGCTAGGGACGAACGTCGGGAACTTCAGGTTGATCCTCGAAGAAAATCCCGTTAGGTGGGCAACTGAAGGTTCGCCTGACTTGTACTAAAGGTCCAACGTAGGAATTCGTTTTTTTATACGTGTACTATTGTAATATTGCGGTTATCGAGGAATCCACATAATTCCACGAGCGCAAGAACACTAATTTAAGGCGCGGCGTTATGTAAAATCTAATTTCTTTCCAATTATCGTCCTGAGTATGTTAGAATACGGCTGTTAGAGATTGTTCATATTTGTGTAAGTGTTGGTATGTATAAGTCGCTGTATTGGCTTATGCAAAATTTCCAAAGGTGTCAATAATAAAAACAAAACACAAAAACGAAACACACGTAATTGTATATTCTGGTTTGAGAAACCTGTGGAAGAGAGCTAGGAAAAAATGAAAAGAGGACTACAGGAAGCCGCAATGGAAGTTCATGGCAGGAGAATAGTTGTCACGAATAAGCGATGGTCACGAAAGATGTCTTCGACCTGACTGAAAAGAGAAGAAATACAAGAATACGAAAACTGTAGCGGGGAAATTTGATACAAAAGAATATGGAACGATATTAGTCGCAAAATGAGGAAAGCTAGAGAAATGTGGATCAGTGATCTATACGAAGACTTACAACACAACTTTGTATATGGAAAATTGGAAGCTGACAATAGGATAGTGAGGAACCACTTTCAAGAATGGAGCACAAGATGTAATGTCATAGGGGACAAGAATAAAGGGCTTATGATTGAAAATAATGATGAATTGAAGAGGTGGAAAGAGTATTTGGAGGAGTTTTACCACGGAAAAAATCTCAGCGCGAAAGCAGTTGAAGAGGAAAGTGAAGTAATAAAGGATTGATACCTATGAGAGTCTCAATCTTAAGATCGTAATTTGACACGGCAGTAAGGGATCTTGGGATTAATTGAGTTTTTTGGAATTGCCGATAATCCTGCAGAGCTAATTAGAAATTCTGGAAAGAAGACACCCATCTTTACCAAAGCATTTGCGACATATGCCTCCTCAACAGGATATACACCAACGGACTTCGAGAGGAACATCATGCATTCCCAAAAATAAAAGAGCGAAGAAGTGTGAAAATTTTACATACACCTGACTAAATATGCATCGAAGATATTGACACATATGATAAGTACAGAACAAAAAGCAGACGACATTCTGGATGAAGACCAATTTGGATTCAGGAAGAGCAACGTTAACAGAGAACCAATTTTGACCTTAACCAGCTGTTAGAGAAGAGAATTTAAAATGACGGAAAGTCGTTCACTGCGTTTTCGGACTTGGATAAGGCTTTTGACACGTGGATTGGAACTCTGATAGACATTGAAGTGTCCTACAGTGACCGAAGAGTTTTCCACACTTAACGTAAAAACCCTTTGTAGAAAGGCAAGAATGAAGAAAGGAATGACACCACGCAGTGCACTTTGCCCGTAATTTTTATGTTTACATCGAGAAGGTCATCAATGAAATCAAAGAGAAGGCTTCAGGAGTGAACGTCCACGCGGAAAAAAATAGTATGCTGCAATTCACCGATGACACAGCCGTCATAGGTGAGACATAGAGGGATTTGAAGAAGCCTAGCAATTGTATTAAGGACAATGACCAAATACCAGCTGAAGATAAATAAAAAGAATACTAAGAAATTGGTGCAAGTAGGAGAGAAAAGGCCAATAAAAATGTTAAACTAAAAAAAAAACAAAAACTTGAGGAGGTAGAAGAATACAGTTACCTGGGAATCCGAGTGATCAGTGATGGACGACAAAAGATAGAAATAGTAAGTAGAATAACCAAGGCGAAAAGGGCATTCTGCCAAAAAATCTACTTCCAGCTGGAAATATAAGCGTGGAAGTAAGGAAATAATTCATTAGAACATACATATGAAGCACTCTTCTTCATGAAATTGAGGCATGGATGATAACAGCAGCGCAGAAGTCGAGGCTGGAAGTATTCGAAATGTGGTAGTACAGAAGAATGAAGACGATTAAATGAATCGAACGAGTGCCTAAAACAGAAGTCTAAAAAAGAGTGTAAGGAAAGATAAGTCTTTTGAAAACCTTAAAAAGAAGTCGGGGAAGCTTGATCGGCCATATCATGATACATAATGGCCTGATGAAGACAGTTGTCGAAGGACAAGTGAACGGGGAAAATGGAAAAGGAAGGCCTCGTATGAGATATGTAGAACAAGTGGTGAAAGATGTGAAGGAGAAGAATTACGTAAATATGAAGACGTTAGCTGAAAGGAGAATCGAATGGAGAGCTGCATCAAACCACTCTGAGGATTGTTAACTGCTGATGATGAAAAGTAAAAGACACATCGCTAAAATGTGACTCAAAAAGCATTATAACCATGAAACGTAATACACTATACATATCATGGCATCAAGCTGACGTACATGGTATTGTACATAGCATGCCAGAAAAAAAATTCAGTTCCAACTCCATGGTGCATGGTGCATACCAAGGAAAAGCCTCTGGCCGATTCGATACACAAAAATAATAATTGCTCGTAAACTATTGGGCGACGAGATCCGACGAGAGGAGACCTGGGCCTCAATCATGGATCTTCATAACGCGTGCGCTAGCGTTATCGTTATTTTTTGATTTAACTTATGTCAGAAAGAACATGATCTCCGCTCTTAATTTTTCGCACAGCACTTCAAATTGCTAATCACAATCAGTGGAGCGAATTTTATAGGCGGTTATTGTTAACCCTGCGCTACTCTAGGAGTAAGCGTTAACGATAAAGTTTGTCATAACGCGAAAGATAGATCCGTGATTCCACACCTGAACTGTAAGTGCTCTAAGCGCTCCACAAGAGCATGAACGGAGATACTACCGGTCTATCCGCCACTGCCGGGATTCGATACCTAGCCCTCGGGGAGATAGGCCAGTACCCATGGCACTACGCCGACCCGCTCCCCGCTATTATGGAGGATTAGTCGTCTGTTCAGAGGACTTGGATACCTATTTTCTCACGCAAGTAGCAGCAACCTCTGCTGGACACAGAGTCCATATTACGAGTTAATTTCGAGACGAGCATAAAGTTGATCATACGCCATACTTCCTAAAACATCACCTTCTACCGAAGCAGATGAATGCTGGAGTCTTTAAGATAAAGCGCCAATTTTAGCGTTTTTTCCACCAAACTCTCTCATCTGAACCCACATGGTGGAAATATAATCGCTGATAAAGCAGTTTTTGAAAGATAATTGGTAAAGCTAATCAAAATGGTCACTTTGTCTGAACGGTCATTGTTACATCAAAGTCATTAATGCGTTGACATTTCAAATACTATTAGCACATAAATGTATTATATGTTGAGCGTGCGCATTTAAGGGCCATGCATAATTGCTTTCACGGATTCCAAAATGGAGAGTAGGGCAGAGAGAGAAATGTACCTCTATAGCCGGAAACATTCACAAAAAAGCAAGCATTACGGTAATAAAAGAATCCCAAAGCGGAAAAGTAAGCATGCAAGAAACTAGTTATCCTTAGTCAGGAAGCAAGTAGGACATAAGACTGCGCATGTATGTACAAAATCAAAAGAAGTTGAATGTGCATCTACTTACCGAGTAGAAATCCACTCGTACGAAGAACTTGCAGTAGGCGTAGGCAACTGTCAGGGAGAACAAAGATGACAACTCTATGCGAGCCTCTTCCATCAATTCACGAATCATTGGTCTTATGTTCTTAAGAACACTTGCCTGGAGTTCTCCCGTCGGGAAACTACCAGGCATGTATCGCAATGTGGACTTCACAGCGGAATTCCATCTCTCATAATATTTTTTTATGAATTCTAATGAGCCGTGTTGCGGAGATAAAACAGGTTGCCCCAAGAAAATCTGACTCAGTACCATCTGTTCAATTTTCCAGCAATCCAGCTCAAAATCAGAAGCAAGTTGGTTTTCCCCTATTTCGTCAACAGAATTTTCCTTCTGTGATGATGGATCCAGAGGGATACCTTCTGGATGGGAATGCGGCACTATCTCTTTACTATCCGTCCTCTTCTCTGGTTTTAGTTCATCTTCAGAAGAAATATGTATTCCCAACGACAGCGTTTTAGCCAGTAGAGGCCACATTTCAGTCGGAGATGGAGCGCCAAGGTCTGGACGAACGAGATCTTCAAATGCGGGACACATGTAATCTGCTAGGGAATGCTTGTCATCAAAGGGTTCCTCTGATTCTCTGGATGAATTAATTTCCTCACTTGTACGGGTAAGATGAGGGTATCCGACTAACAATGTGGGCGTTTTGTTTGACATAATTCTCCATTCAAAAGTTGGCGTAATGCGAGAGCTGCATGTCTCATTGGTAAGCTTCGACAAGTTTGCCTGAATTAAGTCAATCGCTACATTCTTGATCTTTTCCCATACCAAAGGGGATGGTGATACATGTACCATCTGCATATTCGGTACTTCATCGCATGGAGGGCTCTCATCCTCTGTAAATGTAGACTTACGCCTCCTTTTAGTACGTGCCAGATTGGAGGGCACAACGAGAAAATGACTTCGAGGTCCACCCAAAACATTTTCAATGTGTTTACGCACATCTTGAATTAGCTCTCTCTCTCGAGAGGTCATCTCGCTGGTACCCGATGACATCTCCAATGACTTCCGAGTTTTCGCCTTCTTACCAGGAGACATTCTTTGGTGTCCTTTCCAATGAAGTCAGATGTCCCTTAACAACCAACGAAACAGGACACTGCAAAAGAATAAGAAAATAGAGTTAAAATCAGCTTCAGCGAGCATAAAAAGTTTTAAAACATCGACTTAAATCTATCATGCTTTACACATAAAATTATGCCTTAGTATTTCATCGCCTAAAATAAGTACATATGTTGAAACACTCAGGTAGTTAACAGTGCAAAAACAGAAACTCCAATTCACAAATTTCGGAAGCTCCTACCCGGACTACAGAAGTAAAACGCAAATCCCATCATGTACGCGTGGTTCCCAATAGATAGTTGATGAAATTTCCACTGCAACAGAATTTATGCATCACGAAATTTTGATAAATTTAAAGTCACAGAGTTTTTCCAGTGGAAACGGGAGCGGCGATAATGTGTTGGGGGAGCGTCAGAGCGGAGTGCTCTGGAGGTAGCGGCCGAGTGTTGTGGGAGGCTTTAGGATGTGTCGCGGTAGTGTCCGGGGAGCAGATTATAGCCCACTGGGAGCGTTTTCGGGAGCGTTTCGGAAGCGATAGGGGAGCGTCGACGCTG
Source organism: Platycnemis pennipes (assembly GCA_933228895.1). Classification (NCBI taxonomy): domain Eukaryota; kingdom Metazoa; phylum Arthropoda; class Insecta; order Odonata; family Platycnemididae; genus Platycnemis; species Platycnemis pennipes. The sequence goes on from OW121846.1 coordinate 85,006,600, forward strand.
GTCCGCGGTGGAGCGGTCGGCGAGGTGCCTGGGAACGTCCGACGCGCTCCAGAGAGCGCCGAGAAGCATTCACGAGCCGTTCACGAAATGGTTGACTAGAGCATGCAATTTTACAGCGGAGCTGTGCCCATGTAGCGTAACAAGTCAGCTATCACAATAAAGGCTGATATCACAAAAGAATTAACTCAACTAGCAGGGATGCACCTAGGATCAAAATTGCAAAATAAAAAGATCATGTTGCTTTATGTTTACCCAAGCCGTATTTGTCGTTCACACATGTACTACACAAAGCTATAACCTGGCCCTACGATTCTTATCCGCCAGCATTAATCGACCTGTCAATCTCAGTCTTTCGTCAACGACTGTTTCTCGCTTTTACGTTCGCAGGCAGAGGTTGGGAGGCCCTATATATACAGCTGCTGACTGGCATTAAGTCGTTAGTGATAATTAATTTACTAAAATATTGACATGGGTATTTTGCGCCCTGAAAACAATTCCTCAATAACCATTTTGTGGATAAAAATAAGCATGACCGTTATGAATATACATAACTGATATTATTTCTACTTCAGGAGAGATAAATAAAAGTTTCCTCAACAACGTGGCAATCGTCGGACGAGCCACGGGATTCTAGGAACCGGGGAGGTGTCGGAGAGCGTGTGGTTCGCCTTAAAGACAGTGTTCGGGGAGTGTTCCGAGAGCGATCATAGAGCGTTTCAACCAGGCATGTGATCCGAAAAGGCACTTTACGTTTCGTGCCGTACCAGGGAGGCACCCGAACTCGGAGTCCGAGCCTCAGCTTTGAATGAGACCGAACTCTTCACCGCGGGTGGTTTATAGCGCCAACTGACCTGTCACACTATAGTTTATAACTTCTTAAAGTTAAACATAAATCACAAAGGTATGTTCGTCTTTGTGTTGCACTAGTCACGCTGATGAAAATGGTTTTTTTTTCATCGCAGTCATACGATAGATATTAACCAATTTACATGCTTTAGTAATTGAGTGTACATTAAACTGGCTTGGTTTACTAATGTACGTGAAATGGTTAATATATTTCGTAAAACTGTGTTTAAAAACCCATTTTCATCAACGTGAATAGTACAACACAAAGATGAACATAATTGTGCGATTTATGTTTAACTTTAAGAAGCTAAAAACTATGTTGTGACAGGTCAGTTGGTGCTATAAACCACCCGTGGTGAGGGTTGGGTCTCCTTCAACGCCGAGGCTCGGAGTTCCGGTACCTCCCAGGTACGGCACGAAACGTAAAGTGCCTTTTCGGATCACATCTCTGGTTTCAACCCGGGAATGTCGAGGGAGCATCTGGTAAGCGAAGTGTCGACAGTGGCGGAGTGCATCGAAGGGAAAGTTAATGGCCAATTTACTGGCGGACTCCGGCACAGGTATCACAAAGCTACGCGAAAAATACAAACCAAAGCCAAGTTCTTGGACTGGATTGCAATCGGATGGCACGAGTTTTAAAATCTAATAACAACTTGATTAACGTGGTCATAACCCCTTGATTGTAAGAGGGAACCAAAAATGTAAAAATAATTGTATAAACAAACAAAACGTAATCGCGCCACTGCGAGCGAAAACAGGAGGTAATTAGCAACGGCAGCGTCATATTTAGGAATGCCATATTTGAGGTGGTTTGTGAGTTGACTAAATTGCTTCGAGAGGGAGCTAAGGAGGCCATTCAATAATTACGTCGAGCGTGAAAGGTGGGGAGGGGAGGAGAACTCTTCTTATGGTCTCGGGAAGGGGGTATGGAAATCGAAGATGGTCTCACGTAAGATTTTGTTTACACGTGTGATTGTACTTGTATTACCGTTTTCATAATCATCGTCTCGTATTTTTAGAACTGCAAGCACGTACTTACTACAACATAGTGTGCTACAACTACCTCTCGACCTGAGTCTCGGAAGTTAAAAAAAAACGCGAGGTAAAATCTTCCGAAAAACATAGCCTCGGATTCCTTGTGGTGAGCAGAACACACGGTGATCATGAATTTTAACACTAATGGGCTAATATCGCATTAAGGATATACAAAAGCGATACATTGTACGACTGATTCACAACTAAATAACTAAGATTCACAACAATGTTCAACGAATTGAGGGGGCTTATTCTAGGCACTTCGGCGACGGGCATTAGTTTTAGTTGGTGAAATGTTTTGGTGAAATAAAGGGCGGGAAAGACTGCCCGGTAAACTTAATGGCAGAGAAATAACGAGAATTTCCTATCCCAGTTTCTCCCTGACTGTTATGAGAATTCCCCGACAATAGTTCCTAACTCCCTGTTCAACAACTCCCTGACAACAAATCCCTGACTTCTCCAGATTTCCAAAATTCCCTGACAATTCCAGGTTTTCCCTGACGATCGCCACCCTGAGATAATAGTCCCACAAGGGCTGGATATAGAAAATGATCATATACAATCTCTAATTCGATATTCGATTGTGGAACACGTTCTGTTTTCTGTTGGCCAATCTCGAATCGGAGGTTAGCTTTGCCGTATCCTAATGACCAAAACAACACCAAATATCAATGCTACTTATTCGGAATTAATTTTTTACGCAGTTTTAAGCTTCAAATTTCCTTCACACACAATTGCAATGCTTGTAATAATAAATAATGCATTCATCTCCATCTTCTATCTCGTATTCAGTAAACCAGCGTCTCGCAGTGTTCTTTTTTACTATGGTGAGGCGAACTCATACGGGATAACAAGCATTGCTATGACCAATATTGGCGTCTGTCATGCCGAATAAATTGTCCAATTATTCATCCAATATTGTGCCAATATACTGGCCAATGAATTGGACCGTGTAAAATGGGCTTTAGCCAAATCTACAATGTTTTACATGAGATGTGAACGACGTTGTACGTTCTCCTAATTCGTTTATTTTCCCTTTTGTGACCGAGGTCAAAGGGATCAGAGCATGACCTAACTTAGCTCCATTTCTCCAAACCACACTGTAGACTGATATAGAGTATAGGGTCATTGTTTAATGGGTTTAGGTTTTAGTGGAAATACGTGATCTGTACCAAAAGATTTAATTTTAGAATACCTATCACACTAGTGAACTCGACGAAACAGGACAAATCTATTTTAGCCGTTATCTAAGTTATTCGTTTCGTGAATAAGGGACTTAAAAATTGGTGCATACGATAAGGCGATCGAAGGAAAATCGACAATTAAGGGTGCTACTAGTGTTTGCGGGATACCAATTTAATTTATGGTATTCAAAAAAAATACCGCGCCATTCTTTCTAGCACAAAGGAAGATTAGGAATTGTCCTCTACTATCGCTGTGTGGGTCCCAAAATAGTTTCAGCATGCTGACGCGGTGAAAGCCTATTAGATAACATCTCTAATCTGGCAAAAATTATAAGTCTTTTCCGACTGCTTGCAAGATAGTCTTAATTTTAGAAACCGAACTGAAAATTAGGATTCATAAAAATAACGTAAATTACAAGTCTCCGAGTAGATTGATTTTTACTCAGGTGTGATGTGAAATTTGGTTTATATCATTCAAAAAACTCATTTATAAAGCGATAACGCGATTAAATAAACGGTCATTTTATTTTCAGTCCGATATTTGATCGTAATATTTGAGGGAGCAGTCCTCGTTCCATCGGCACGGCAGTTCGCTCCCTCATTCGGCCTACAGCTCTTTGCAATAAGTCGACTGCTATTTTCCTCTAGCCACTTGAACCCTCTGACCTGGGGGGTTATTTTGTAATCTCACCTTTTTAATGACTCTTTGCGGGAAGGCGGGAGATCCGTTTCGCTCTCTTAATGATCGGCTCACGAACGGATCGTGAATTGTCGAAGCTTCTGTCGTTGAATAAACAAACAAGTGCCTGGCAACGGCAACCGCTTTCTTCAAAAATGGAGGAATACGGTGAAGGTGAGTGAAAAATTGTTTGTCCATATCATTTTAATTATTCGGATGGCCTGTCAAGATAATTCATGTCCGATAATTTCCTTTATACCAATATTGGAATTTGCATTTGTTTCTCGCTACATTTTACGTTAATAATGTTTCATCATTTTTCATTTTCTCAATAGTGTTCCATTCAAGAAATCATTTGTTGATAAGATACAATTCGTGATTTAAGAAAGTTTAAGTTCTTCACGTTGTGCAAATTCCAAAAATACAATTAAAAATCGATTGTATCTTTCTCGTTCTTGCCTTTTTTCCAACTCAAGCTTCTAGTGGAAACGATGGTGGCTCCATGCCACGTTATTTATGTAGATGAGACGGGAACTAATGTCAGGCGGAGATAATGAAACGGATCAAGATTCGAAAGATACGGATCAGAGCGGATGAATCGTCTGAAAGACCAGCACATGACCGGCAGTTCACCGCTTGAGATCCGTAGATGGTCACGCCGCCTGGGTGGCGGAGTTTAACTACGAAAAAGTGACATTGTATGACGTATTCTCACTAAAGTGAGATTACAAAATAACCCCCCTGACCTAAAAACTCTCCCGCCGACATTTTTCAGTTTTTGAACTAAATCAATGCGGAAATGGAGGAATTTTCGGACAATGGAAAAATAACACAACATTCGACTAGAGTGTTTTTCCGATTCCGAAAATTGCGTTTAAAGATCTTTCCTATAGTAGAAAAGACACCGAACAAATGAACACAACGAGAAGGGTGCAATGACGGGCATCCACTTGTATAGCAATACATATAATACATTGAGCAGCTAGTAGTACTCTACTACCATAGAGTAGTTCCTATTCTATTCCTACTCTATAGCAGCTATTTTCACATCTGCAGTCTCCTCGCTTGTGGCACCTATGAGGACGCAAAAATATAGAATAAATGATGACCTCAAGATGAAGGAGTTAGCCTCATCCCCAACTGAGGATGCAAATTACCGAACTTCGCCGGCTCGGCATGACTCTGCGGTACTTTCAACCTGTCCTCATTCGTTTTTAATTTCCTTCCTTCTTTTTTTTTGTAATCGATTTTGTTTCCACCCATTGAATATAAACGTAACGTGACAGGAGATGAAATAGAGGACGTTACTTAAGACTTTGACCCAAACGCGAGAGAAAGGGAGATATGAGCGTGGCGGTGACGGGGGGCAAGAGCGGGAGGGCCTTCATCAGAAAAATTATTTCCGAAATGACATGGCATTTGGCAAACTTATTCCATGATCGTAAAAAATTTTCACTTCCCTTTACAGGAGACTTGAGTGGTGTCGACTCTAAGGCGACTGCCAATATCACAAGTCCCAATCGCATTTTTGTCTTTAAATTCGCGGACTCTACACTGATATATGTACATACATTTTAACTTTTGGCACAAGGTCCGTCACCGCGACCTGATCCAGGGATAGAATAAATCTATTTGCTTCCATGATTACATACACATACGACAGACTGAGGAACTATTGGTAATTCAGAACCCTACCACTTCCATTTCTAAAACTTAGCCTTGAAACTATGCATCGTGAGGTGTCTTACGCTTTCAGATAAAGCTTGTTAGACAATGTTTGCTAATCATGTCATCATAGGATCTCAAGTTGTTTTTTAAACATAATTATAATTATTTTTCTACCGAATAGGGCCTTTATTACGTATTCCATCCCTGATATGCATTTTCCAATGCCCCATTTTTTAGCTTATGCAATAGCAATTTCACCTGATAATTTCCAATACCATTTTCATCTCTATTTAAAGGTGATATCAGATGTAAATTGTAAAATATGAATTCATTTGCCACAATGTCCTACGTCTCATCATTTCACCTAAGAATTCCAAGGGCTATTTAACCACCCATGCATGAGATCGCAATCGAGAAGGATCACGACTTCTTGGTCGCCAGACAAGTTTGTTACCGGAAGGCTGAGGCCAGCAATAATATTATTAACTGATGGATGGACCTTCTTGCTATATGTGAGTCTGAAGAACGCTAATCATATCTTTGCATACGATCATTAATCAGAGTAGCCAAGTCAATTCTTCTAACGTCTTCGTATCTATATAATTCTTCTCTTTGGCATCCTTCACTACTTGCTTCATGTATCTCATCCAACTTCTTACTTTTCCACATTCACCATCACTTTCCCTTCCATGGCTTTACGCATGTCTTAATATGACATATCATTTTGTGCCAGAATTGTCATGGCATCTATTTAACCGTTCTTCCTAGAAACCTCTTGGTTAGTGACCCGTTCCATTCATTTCCTCCTCATCATCACTCTTAAATACTTAATTGAATAACATACATTCCAACGTCACCCTTTAATGTGGCTGTCACAGCCCATGTCTCTACCTAAAATACGATCATATGAGGTGCTTCGATAATTTAAATATAATATTTCCAGCTGGGAGTAGACTCATCTTCCAGCAGAATTTCCAGTTCGCCTCTTCGATTGATCAAATTAAAGTCTACTGATTATGTCATTCTTGTTTGGTCCGTAGCATGACATTCCACTTCCCATATTCTTTATCTCCCTAAAACTGTTTTTTCTGAGCTTAATACAGCTCTGATCCACTGTTTTTCTCCTGCATCCACCTGCCCATAATCTTCCTCCTTCATATCTGACATCGGTTTTCTCAAGTATTGATTTGCATGCATAACTATTTTCGTAGAGGTTCCCTCATTCTTGTTCACCACGACCATCCATGTGGAGTCTCGTCTCTTCTTGCCAAAAGGCTGTCTCGTATCTACATTTTGTCCTCAGTCTCAGCTCATTAAATTAAAAACAGCAGCATTACCTAGAATGAGTTTGCTGCAGATGTAAAATTGAAAGGTGAGATGATTAAATTGGTCAGGTTTGCAGATGACCAAGTTCTCTAGTCTTCTAAGAGACTGAAATCGATGCCGAAAGCTCTATAGAATCTATGAGTGATAAATCGGATACATTAAACAAATAAACGAAAGCAATGAAATTCTCACATAAAATAAATCTAAAGACAACAAATCTAAAATAAACAGTGGAGTTTTAGGTAACACTAAGGACATTAGGGAGAGAAGGGCCTTATCCGAGAGACGATTACCAAAAAAACGAAACATTTGACCAAAACCTACATCAAATACGACAAGAAAAGAAAATTACCTTCAGAGATTCTTATGCAGCGTGACGTATTGTTGTTGCGAGACCTTTTTAGAAGAACGGAACTTGATGCGGTAAATCAGGTGGAGGCGAAGTAGGTGGATGGAGCAAAGATGGGGTTCTGTTGGCGGTGACAGAAGGAAGAAGTTGTAAGAAAGAACGCACGAAGGAAGCGAATTGCCATTTTAGTATAAAAAGAGAAGCAACGTACCTCGATAAGAGAGAAATATTGCAGGGAATGTGAGCATTGAAAAAAAGTGATGAAGAAGTATTAAAGACAAGTGCCAGTGTTACATCCAAAACTAACCTCGCCGTTAAAATATTGAATAACACGGTTATATGGCTGAAATTTAGAGAAATGTTTTTTTTTTCATCATAGCTAAATAATTTTCACAACTAACTTCTTCCATGGATTATTGGATTTATTGGATGAAAAAAGTAATCGATAATCCATAATAATTTTCAAAGACGTAATTCAATGTAAGAGATGAACTTACAATGGAGTCGCGTTTGGAGGGAAGTGTTAATTCCATAGATCCATGGCTTTCACGGAATTATAAAATAATATTTATTTATTAAAGTAATATTTATTTTTCACAGAAAGTAATATTTATTTTTTATTGTTACATGTTAAATTTTAACGCACCATTTAAACTTATCTTAAACCTAGGCGGAACGTGACATCCGTGCCCGAGGCGGGATCGAAAAAACCGGCGACTCGTCCACCTCGCGCCCCCATACAGGCACGATGTTGAATTGACTACGTATCTGATTTAATTAAAAAACTAATGTTGTCGGAGTAGATATAAGTATAGCAAGAGAAGCTTAATGCCTAGGCATTATTCTTACCACAAATCTATCATATCCGAAATGATTGTGGCAGAGTTCTCAAGAGACTGGCTGGAGACCGGTTATTTATCACTTGTAAGGTCACACCTGGTGTGAATCAAGCGTTTGGGATCCTATTTGCGTTTGCAAAAAAAAACGTTTAGGAGAAAAGAATTAATCCGGGAACTAGACCAGGTAGACAGGTAAGCATCTTTATAGGGGCGTGATTGAGACACCCCTGAGTCCCCAATTCCAACTAACCCTTGATACGAATACGAAGAGATACGAAGAAAAGCAGAGCAATGTGTAACAAACTCCTATGAAGGAACGGATTGGTTGGTGGTTATTCGGGGGAGGCGACCGACAGCTGAGGTCATTTGCGCCATTTAGGATAGGTTGGTAATTGGGTAATGGTAGGAGTTTTTCAGGGAACGGAGGAAGGGTGGAGAGAAACCCGGCGTCGGCATTAGCATGCTCACAACGACAGGCGCCTAGGGGACCACGGCTTAACGTCCCATCTGGCGGACTGAGTATTGAACTTGAAATGCCCTCCACTAGGCACCAAAGTGGGGACCGGTTAGGGATCGGGACCGAAGCACCCAAGCGGGGATTTTTCCACTGAAAAATCCGCCACTGCCGGGAATCGAACCCTGGGCCTCGGAATGGGAGGCCAGTACTCTAGCCACTACACAAACCCAATCCCCATTAATCGAACCCGGGCCCTCGGAATGGGAGGCCATTACTATAGCCACCACACCAACCCGATCCCCATGAAGGAACGGAAAACGTCATTCAGCTATTGTGAGAGCTTGGTTGGGAAACCCTATAAACTAGAAGGTTCTTCACAGGATTGATGTAACTCGAAAAATTCGAATAGGACACTGCAGACAATTTCAACCTCCACAATACACCCGCAAGACGGACAGAAGCGAATAATTGGGAGATATCAACTGACGGACCGAGTGATACAAGAATTCGTTGTCCCCACAAACAATACGCGACTACACGAACTAGCTAGTCTAGCAACGCGACCTCTACTTTCAAGTGAATTTAAACGTATCTGTCCATCAGAGGTAAAACTTCCTTCTTGTAACAGTTACCACATAATTGCAATATGGACATGTCTCAATTGATTTTCTCACTGAATGGTAAATAGTTTGTAGGCGAAAACTAAAAATATATGGGCAATAACGACTTACTATTCCGCTGATTAACCATCAAATTAGATTACACGTTGAACGCTTTAGAATGAACCCGTTTTTCAATTTGGGGTCAGTTTTTCGCAGGATTCTAAAAACAATTAGATATAAGAAAAACAGTTCAAAATAGGTCTAAGTCCTAATAACTTATTTTTAGCCATTTCCGCAGATTGAGGATCTGCAACGCAGCTAATGCGTCTACAGCGCGCAACGAGAACCTCACGGTTCATGTGTCATTATAGAGTGCAGAAACATCGGGCGATTTCTCCTCTTTTTATCCTCCCTCTCTCTCTCTCTCTTCGCGGAAATCTCCCAGAACCGGAGCAACCCATACAGAGAGCATTGTCTAGCCCGGCGATTGATAACGAACATGCGGGACCACGATGAAATCTCATGGCAAACGATGGCTTCACCAGTCCGCTACAGTTGGAGACCCATGGCGCGTACTACAGCCCTCACGAATCGCATACACATGGAAAACTTATGGGACGATAGATGACATATGAATATTCATGCTATGGGCGCTATCAACCCTCAACATATCACCTAGTTTTATCGCTTCTCCTCTCTCTTTCGCTTCCATTTTCCAATCCACCTTCTCCCATTCAAGGTTCCTGCACTGAATTACAACTTTCTTCAGCGCCGCGGACACGATGCTAGACCAGGAACCATTCCAGCAGCGTTCCCTCCCCACATTTTTAGCAAACTTTTCACAGAACTCCAGCTTGCCCCTGTTCCAAGAGACGTTAAAATCGATGTGAATTTTGATCTCTGTGGGATAAAACGCAACAAGCCGGTTACTTCAGGTCATCTGCCGCGCGTGATGCTGTAGAATCGTACGAGTTAGATAAATCAACTTAGTGTACAACCTAATAGTTGGTTATTGGTAAGTGAGAGTGAAGCCCACCCCATACTATGCCATTGATGAGTGTAATTCACACATTCAGGATGGCGGGGCAAGTTCCTTTCCCTGGGCCACCTCCGGTTTCCTACGAGGTTCTAACACACAGAAAGAGAGGACTTTAGGTGGGGTGTCCAGAAAGGCTTCTACCCGGGATTTGAACCCACGACCCTCAAGTCCGTAGCCCGGCGCTCTATCCACTAGGCAACCACGACCCCTCACGAGTGTTATGTGGAGCTATTCATAGAAACGTAACTTTTATTGGCAATGATGTATTGTTTATAGAAACGAACCAAAAATAGTATTAGCTTTGCTTATCTTGATGACGTTTGCGAATGGATCCTTTGACATAATTCGAACTGAAGAAACGACTTCCGCTTCCCTAAATGAAAGGTGGCAGACAAAAGATGATTACTTAACACAGTTCAAATGAGGACGATCATGATAATGACATATATTGTCGAAACCATGGTAGAAACCAATAAAACCTTTGTGTGGAACAGACAAAGCGGATTTTCATTTCCAATGATTACTTAACTTTCATCGAATCATAGGGAGCAACCAAAGCAAGGTTGTATCAAGGGTAATGAAAGCGTTGCCATGCGAAGCATGAAGTGTGGTTCCACGAAACGCAATCTGTGAGAGAAGAAGCTCATTCTTTACCTATGTTAACGTAGATAGACGCAGCTACCGTTAAGAAAATAAACAGGACCTCAGATTCGCTTCCCGACATATTTGGGAAAGATGGTGGGGGTTAAAAAAAATGAAGACGGCTCCAGAGAATTTCTGCGAGATGTGCAAACATTTAATGGAAGTTGTTATTCAATTAAAACATTTTTTCAACGCTGAGAAGATAAAGCAATTTTATTTGTGCATATTTTTTAAATATTTTTCTTCAGTTTCAGCAGTATTCAGCTAAAATATTATTTTTCTTTCTTCCAACTATTGTATAATACACTAAACATAATTAAAAACTGACCCTTAAACATACCAGGGAATAGAATTGAAAAGGGGAAAGAAGGGCGAGAGTGGGGGGAGCAGAAGTTTATGACAATTCGAGAAGGTTCTCGATGGAGAAGGTCAGCCTGGGGATGACTACTAGTAGGTGGTGGGTGGAATGAGGATGGGGCAAGCGGAGGGGAAGATGATGTTATCCGCCAATTCTCGCCATGGATTAAAATTTCTAATTGCTCCCACGCTTCCATTCTGGGGCCTTTTTTCGCCGTGGGAGGAGGAATGAACTCGAAATCACTGAAGTGACCAGGGTCTATTAATTGTCTTGAAAAGTGAGACAACTCAGTTTCGCCAGTTAAAAAAGCAAGATGGTGTCCTTTCGCTCGAGTTCTAAAATTACTCCACGTTCGACCAACCTACATAGGAGCACGATCATTGCATTGCGATGAGTGTATGTCCGAACTGAGTAGCAGTTCTGATTCTCATGATGGGCTAAAAAACTTCCGAGGCTACACCTTTGGATAAAACAGATTCTTGTGGGTGCGAGAGAAATTTGGCCGCTTTTAAAGACACCTCGTCTAAGAAGGTATTTTTTACCCTGCGCGGTCTTTCCCGGTTAAGTAAAATTGTGTGGAATGGATCATGGATCTCCATGGAATGGACGATTAAATCTCACCCCCCCTTTTTACTCACTATCCCGTCACATATTATATAGGTACTATTGTGGACCGCATACTCCTTTCACTACTTTGTCCACTGAAGAGGGGCCCGCGAGGATGTCACACTCTCAGTGACAGCAAAATAGAACTTAGGAGCGGAAATGCAGAGACCTCCATTTCTTTTCAAAATTATCATAAAAATTACACAAATGTTTGTCTGCTTTACCTGACTACCGACCAATGCGTGACATTAAGGTTTCGGACATCACTCAGCAGAATTTTTTATACTCCTATGCTTGTCGAAGGAACACACTGTTACCTGGGCCAATAGGATCCCTGAAGGAGAATTCCTTTCACAAAAAAAAGAAATGTAACAAATCAAACTTCCCTTACGAACTGTTTCCCACCACAAACACCTTCCTCGCATTACTGCGCGACGCGTCGCACAGCAATGTGCCCTAAATAATGAACAAATTTCATTTACCGGCCCCGGCTCCTGAAATTCACCTCTCAAGTTCCCCAATTTCTTTCCTTTCATTCGACCTTTGCAATCCCATCTATTTCCTCTCCTATTTTCATTCTCCTTGAAAATCTGCGAAGATGGATCCTCACACCAAAACTTGGCAAAGACCCAACCGTCCCTGGCAACTCCCGACCTATTTCCCTGTTTTTCAAACCCTTTCTTTACCCAAAACAGCATCCGACCCGAGATGCTGAGATGTCGGCGCCGCATATCAGCCATTCAGCAAAAATCTCACACACATTTAACAGGAACAAAGCAGCGCCTAGTGTTTTTTTTTCTAGACGTTGCACGAGCGTGTGACTGCGTATGACACTAGGGTTCGATCACAGGCTAGGGAAACTTCACAATTCCTGGCCTCTGCATCGTGAAAAGCTACTCTGACGGCCAAAATGTCGGCGTGGTAGAGGGCCGGCCCTATCATCGCTCTTCCCGAAAGGATCCGGCATTCCCCAGGGCTGAGAAAAGCTACCTTGACGGCCGAACCTTTAGCGTAAGAGAGGGCCGGACCTATTAACGGTCTTCCCCAAAGGATCCGGCATTCCCCAAGGCTTCCTTTATCAAACGCTGCTACTCGTAGTCTTTGTAAACAAAATCCCAACAACCACAAATATTTATACGTACGCTGATGATACTACGATTTCCGCCGCACCCTATACCAGATACGCGAATATGCACGAGCTAAACAGACACATTAAGCAATTACATTCATGGAACGAGGAAAATCCTAAAGTACGCAAAACAGCACTCACACATACTTCACAGGGCAACTTTAATTTACGCCGCAAATCCCCTACTCTCAAGAACAAAGAATAACGAAGATTTATACAAAGCTTTTACGCAATCCTAAACGTGATTCTCGAATGGAAGTTGATGCTTGGCAACATGTCGAGAACTGAACGGAAAGCTTTCAACTACGCAAGCTACTGCTACAATGGCTTTGCAATATTTTAAACGTTAACTAATGGATACCATGTAGGAATTTCGTAATGTTTATCACCTCCCATCCACCAACGAATTCTCTTCCTCAATAATCCACAAAAATGTTTTTAAAAATTCGAATCGAGGCTTGCTAGCACATGAAATACAAATTGAACATACACTAAGAATAGAAGATAAAGAAGTCCTGAGAGGAGTTGGAGAAAAGTCTTCTGAAAATCTTAATAAGAAGATGGGACAACTTTATGGGTCATATCTTGAGACATGATGGCCTGATGAACACAATTGACGAAGGACAAGTGAACGGGAAGAATGGAAAAGGAAGGCCTCGTATGAGACATATGAAGCAAGTAATGGAGGGTGTGAAAGAGAAGAATGACGTAAATAAGTAGAGGTTAGCTATTAGACGTGAGCAGAGAGTTGCGTCAAACCAATCTAAGGATTGTTTACTGATGATGATGAGGGGTTATAATCCTAGTGTATGCAGCACCCTTTCGAAATACACCACTCAATGCAAATCGAAAAGAATTCCATGAAAGTTGAGACTGAATCCCTCCGCTGGATGTAGCGGTGGGGGGAACAGGATACCAACAGCAGATTCCTCTGATCCGCGTGAAAAGGACAAATGGGTTCATACCTCACAGAGACAATCAAATCGCGATTTCCACAAATCGTTATGGCTCTTAATCATGGACTGGGAGTGTCTCCTGAAAGGTTACTGTGGCTACGGAATGTAAGAATAATACAATGGCGATCACTTCCCGAAAGCGCGGAATACAATTCGTGTCTATCGGCCGTCCTAATATCACAACGCAACGCCAAAAGAAGAGAGGAGGAGTCGGGCTAACTGTTAAGGCCGTATTCCATGGTACATTTTTTGTACAAACGCTTGTATGAGGAAAAGTGTACCGTATAAAGCGGCAAATTGTGTAAACGCTTGTGCGAATGTCTGAATGACTGAACGAAAAATAGAACGGTATAATTTATTGTACAAACGAATGTCTACAACTGAACAAAATTGTATGTTTGTCTGATTGGAATTGGAACCGGTTCTATTTTCCGTCCAGTCATTCAGACATTCGCACAAGCGTTTACACAATTTTCCGCTTTATGCGGTACAATTTTCCTCATACAAGCGTTTGTATGTACAAGAAATTGTACAAAAAATGTACCGTGTTAAACGGCCTTTGCTGAAGACAGAAAAAGAGGGATCCAGCTTTCCGTTTCGTCAAGAGAAAGATTCATTATTTTATCAAATAATAATGGTGAAACAAATGATAATGATGGACATTTGCGAGTAGGGCTAACCACCCCACACACAGTAAAACTGGTTCCAACAAAGACAAATAGGCAAGTCTCCCACAACCCTCGGATGGGGGTCCAAGTGGAGTTGGGTGTGGTGATAATAACAAATCACCGCACATGGGAGTTCGTATGAGGTGAACGGATGGTTATGGGACGATCTACTTGCATTCATGCGGGCACTATATTGTCCTGAAAGCAAGGATTTCAGACCCTCACAGAGACGTGAGACCTCTGAACTGTCAACTGCGTGTCCTGCGCTGTAGCCAATATCACGGCCCACCCCCAAAAGAACGCCTCTGGGGAGGGGAAAGCAACAAGGTTGAACAATTTGGGAGCAAAGATCAAGCTTACGCGACGCCAAGCGACGGGGATTCAGTGTATAATGGAAGAAATACGTGCTGCTAACTACCAAGCAGCACGAGGTCAGAAGAGCATGGGCACTTCAGGGGCGTCGGAACTATTTTCACTGGGAGGGGCCAACCTTGAAAAGGGCCCGGCTCCTATGAAAAGGGCCCGCATTTTTTTGCGGATAGGAGGGGGTAGACTAGAATTCCGCTAAATGTGCATATGAAGGTGGTAGAATATGCGTCAGAAGGGAAAAGGCAAGCTGGAAACAAGTGAAATTTAATTTCTATTAATGAAGACTACTCATTACTCAAGGGCCCGGGGCAAATTCTGAGGGGGGGGCGAATGCCCCCCACTTCCGACGTCGCTGGGGCACTTCCCAAATTTCTCATGAGGAGTAGGAATGTGAGGGAGAATACAGCCTTTCTATGCCATACATATCGTCTCTTTCGAGCACCTTCGCCTGTCGTTACATCTGGATAAATTCCAGATGTGACGATAAATTCTATAAAATCTGGATATCTATCTATCTAATCTGAATCTGGATTCTATAAATCTGGATAAATTCCAGATGTATGGAGCAGGGGCGTTTCCCTTCCATGAGGCCGAGGCCAGAGGAGGAAATTGGACTTGATTAGACCTGTCGTAAGGAGGAAGCGACAATGACATGAGAGGTATGGTACGGTGGCTCTCATAGTGGCTCTGCAAAGACTCGTTCGTCTTGGATATTGCGGCAGACGTCATCAGCCTCAAAATATAGAGCCAAACAGAAGGCCTCGCTCAAGGCGCATACCGATTAGTCCATGCGTGGATGAATCTAACCAAACATGGCAAAGCATAAGCTATCGAAGGCGCTGACGTTTGCCTTCCTACACTGAGTGGTTAAGAATTCCGAGACCGTGATTTTCGTCTTCGCGTGCCAGGATAGTGTCACACCTTCATGTACCGCCATCTTAAACTCAAGACGGAGGTTGTGACACGACATGCAGGACATGCCGAGCCCAACAGGAGATTTGAGTCAACTTCTTTCTGGCTGTAGTTATAACGCCAAGTCAGCGTATTTAGTTCAGCACAGTGCGGCTCTGTCGATGTTTAACCTCTGACTTTTCACCATGCTTTCACTTCCGACACCTTTACGGCTTCGACAAAACCCTTGCGCTACCCCTGGTGCTATCGGGTCCGTCGCGGAGAACGATGTGTGCAAAATATGATGGAATTATACATTTTCCATCACCAAGCAGTTGGAGGTGACGAAACCTCTATTGTTTTCCTCGACCACATCGGAGGCACCATGTACATTATAGAGGCTTCGGCTCCGGCTGAAACGAACACTCTGATTCCAATAATACATATTGATAAGATTGTTTTCATAGAAGGGGTGGGAGTAAGAAGGACAAGACTGGTGAAATAAAGTGACGCCCACGGCAAGCATCACCGCCCCTTCCTCCCCCAAACCTGACATTTGGGTTCGCCACAGCTCAGAGCATGCTGTAAAGTGACACATTGGGCTCATTTTGTCAGAAGTGAATTCCATAATATTCAGAAAGGTCCATATAGCCTATCTAAAGGCTACTTTAGTGTAAAGTCTCCTCTATGAATACATTCTTACACCTCCTTATCAGTTATGGCTCCTTAACAGATGGGGCACCTGTTATGGCTCTCCAAAATGAACTGTGCAGTTTTTCTTTGGACCTACCCTGGACTCATTAACTTCCTATCATTGCGGGGACCCCGAACATTTATAGGTGCATACTCAAGAATTAAAATAAATAAAAGAAGGACAAAGATGGTATTTGACATCCCTGATTAGCCTAGTAACAAATAACAATTTCCATTTATACTTTTTATAGTGACTCATATTTATACAAGGCAAGTTCTTCACCAAAGAGGAAATGATAAAAAATAGCATTAATGGTTCTAAGATTTCAAGAATAGCGGGAAGCTACGCTTTTGCCATCTGGTGACAATATAAGATACCTAACCCCACTTTCGATCTTCTTTTTAAGGTCCTTGGCCAAAAAGGTCCTCAGCTACAAATTATTTATCTGTATCTACCTCTCTTCTGGTTTTGCTTCAAAGTTTCATTGAAGCTTGTGAAAGGTAGGTACTGTTTCACGCTTTAGGTAAAATGCTCAGCATCCACCTTGTTTCATGTCAGAATTGCTCATTTACGTTGAAGGATGGGAAAAGCCAACCTAACGCGAATCTGAATATTTTAGAAGGTAATTATGCTCTCTTAAGATATTAATGTTGATACTATTCTAGAAAAATTATTTATTTTTCACTTGTTTGTTGTAATTTACTCCGATGATGGGCGATTCATCGTTATACGTAATGATACAAGTCAGTTAACTTGTGGCATAATAAAGTTTTAAGTTGACTTACATAGTATAACTATACCGAATACGCCGGTCATACGTCGCATGTCATGTCGCAATGGAATTTGTAATTTTCATTCTGTATTGGTAATGTATTTCACAATGTTAAAAATAAATGGTATTTTCGTATCCTCTATTATCACAATTTTTTTCTCCTTTGTGGTACTCTTGATACATTACTGATGAAACGATTCAGCGTAACAATAGACAAACCAGGAACGACATTCACGTGATCTATGAAATAGTCAAGGGTGGAGAACTTGGTTAAGAAGTCAATTGTGAAAGTTTAGATTTCCTTGACCCTTACCATTGATACATTCATGGAGCTATATTTGACGTGAATATGACTAGAGAGATGCCTAGACAACCTGACGTCCGCGATCTCCGGACCCCGCAACCCAGCGTCGATGAAGTTCTTAAGATTGAATTTTGACAGGGTGTCGTACGTTAACTTGGACCGGCAGGATAGGTAATGCAGTCGGCTAATAATTCCGGTATAGTGTCTCATGAAATAACTACTTCTCAGAGTTCGCCTACTCACGGCAACGAAGCGGCGGCAAAAAAACTAACCATTCGCACGAGTGCGCTCTTCTTTTCGCTTCCGATTTCCGGTCAGCATCTGAGGCGGGATAGATTGGACTAATTTAATGAATATCGTAATGACTTGAAGAAATTCTCCAAAGAATTCTCTTAAGGTAACTATTACAAAAATATTCTCTTAAGGAAAATAGGTATTTAAAAAAATCCTTGCACCCTTATTTACTTATGTAAATTTTCAAGGGTATCCGATAATTGAGGAAATTTCTGATTTGATTCCACCCAATTACATGCTTGTAATTATTCGTTTTGTTTCACAAAGTGGATCACTTGGACCCTATACAATCACTAGCGTGCAAATGGCGACTAATATTAATCCTGCACAAAGCAACACAGGTTACTTGGTAGCAGTCAAAATGTTAAGAGACAAAGAGATTTCTCATAAGAAAAAGGGATAGTGTAACCTACACAAGCGCAGTGGGTAACTTGAATTTCAAACCGGTTATAATCAACATGTGAAGAAAACCTTTATTGAAGTATATACCAGGGAGTAATTTGGATATTTTTTTTACTTCAAACCAAATTCATTTAATAAGACAATTACATTTCACAAGCTCATTTATTACCTCATCATCAGAACATTAACCAAACTCTTAGACTAACAGTCTTGGACTCACATAAGTCTCTTAGACTAACATAACTTCTTCCGCTACAATATATTCCTTGCAAGTACAACAAGTACTTTGTAGTAGTAATTTGAACAATCCTATCCACAGTGAATCACGATTATTAAGCACAATACAGACCACCCATGTACTATCACATCCTGGTAAACTCCTCAAATCCCAAGGTCACAACACCTTTTCCACAACGTTAGATATTCAGCCATTGTCCATTGTGATGCTGCACACATCCCAATCATACAACCACATGCTAAAATTGTCCACCTTTGCAAGTGCTTATTCTCTATACCTATTTCATGTACCATAAATTTTCTATCAACTTCCACACCACCACCTCCTAAATTACCCTCCCCACACAAAATTTTCAGCATCTGGAGTCCAACTGCCCCCTCATTTTGGCAATACTCAGTTATCATAAATTAGTAATGTGTTCATGGCAAAACTAATACATATAACTTATCTCACATGGCTACTACACTCACGAATAAATATTTCTCCATTATGCTGCATTATCTCCCTAATAGATGTCTTGCTTTGTCTCAAGGCAACGAGTCGAATGCACATTAGTCCTACACACCAGAATAGCTCCTTAGGTATCAAAGTAAATTAATAACTAAAGACAGCTCATTCAATTAAAAAAACCTAGTCTCTGATACATTGAAAGGATGGAAATCAGAGTCTTTAGCTATGGTTTTACATACAAAATTTGCAGTAAGCACTCTATATTTATCACAGCTTAATTCCTATCACTGGTGTATAAGAAAGAATCTGCTTTTGGAAGTATTGAACTATACAAACTTGCTTTATTTTTCAGACAGTGCTAATATGTGCTTAAATGACTCCAGTTAATTAACACAATTGGTAAGATAAGGTGATATTTCAGAGCCATTCTTAATGCACAATACTTGCTCCACAATAAACAATTATGTATGAAATCCTTTCAGGTAATATCTCTAGCTGTTGGAAAAATAAAAGCAAACTAGCTCTATCTCTTCCCACAAGACCTTCCTCCAAAAAACTTAGAAATGAGGTACTGACCATCTGACCTTAATTTTTTATTTTATTGCCAGCTTCAAGCAGTCTTTTGAAGATTGATATCCAACAACTACTATAAATATTAGCCTGCAACTGGCCTTGATTATAAGAAGTTTTAATGGCCAGGACTGCACATTTACGTAAGATTTGCTCTGACAACACACATTCAAATTATAATATACTTGACCATTTAATGGCAAAAATGTAAATAATAGAAAGTCTCGTCGTTGAATTCCAGTAGAATTCCTTCATTAATGGGAGTCATGATCTTAGTCCAGAGGTAAAAGAAATACGTAGATAGTGGTGACTTTCCTACACACAAATGCACATTGAATCCCATCCAACAACTTTTCTAAATACAGCAGCCCACATACTCTAACATCATTTCCCAAACCAAGGGAATACATTCTCTTTCAATCAATTTACTTTACTGTCACCAAATTAATACCATATTGTGGCCAGAACAGTTTTCTTCATTAGTGACACCTGTGCAGAATATATAACTTCCCTAAGTTCATCAACATTGGAGAGACCCCAATCAATGCCCCCATAACTGGAACAATTTCACAATAACCGTACACACACCCTTAACAATGTAAGTGCCATCATGTAATCAAGAAAATTGCCTTCAGGGTCAAATATTTTTTATTTACTGATAAATAATCCTTTCACATGGAATATAAATGTAGTCAACATGTTACCATGTACTTAACCATAAATGCCCTCAGGCCTTGCCAGCTACCAGTACATCATTGAAAAAGAGGTGTCAAAAATTCCATTGTCAATGCATGGAGTTTACCACCTCAAAATTAATGTATATAATATATAAATCTGATCTCTATATGAATGGTGATAACAATGTAACAGCATTCACAAAGCATGCTTGGAATATGGGCAGTCTATAAGTGTAGCTTTTAGAACATTACACATACAAGATAAACATACAGTAAACATTCTGCTTAAGAAGTGTCACTGATATAGTAAGTTGATGGGTAAGGTGGTTATGATTTTTAGCTAGCATACAATGATTCAGGTGGTGTGCACAATCCAGAACTCTAATGGAAACAACTGAGGATGAAGCCAGACATCTAATTTCTGATTGCAATGAGGAAAGCATTGCGTGCATCCAGGGGGAGTAGCACTCACTGAGCTATTGAGCGGTAGCAAACTTTCCACTATATCTCAGCTGCTGAACTCCCCCTGGATGGTGAGCGCTACAGTGGGAATTTCAATCTTCCTCAATTGGCGACAGACATCGTTCTTCGAAGCTTATAATGAAAATGACAAATTAAAGCAAGGTTGTTGACACGGTTTGGCATTACGAAGAACTTCAGTTTATATTCCTTCGACATAAATATAGGAATTATGCAATTTTATAAATGGAATAAGAAATAACAACAGTAAGCATAGGTCAACAACAATAAATACAGCCAAGATGGCGTTGCTTTCAACTTCATCGAAGGGGTTCATAAATATTATTCCTCTGTGTATGGAGCTTTTTTGAGCATGTTAATATTTTGTTCGAACATAAGACACTTTCGGTTGCTTTGGCTATACTTTCCAAATTTAGAGGCATATAAAAATACAAATCAACTGAGTGCACCCCGTGGAATGTCAACGCAAATTGGCCGTTTGAAAAAGATTTGTTTTCATTCGGTAAATGTCAGGGTGAACATCGGCATTGAATGCATATAGGCTCGATTTCATAATTTTCTTCTCTAACATTTTCTCGGTATGAGAGCAGTCACTGATAATTACTTATGCTGTCACTGCTTATGCTCAGCAACCGATGTGCTTTACAAAATCTGAACTCTCAGCTACTTCGACATTATTTTAGCAAGAACACAAAAGTTATCACATGATTCACCTCAACAATCTGACAACTCGAAAGTATATTTTGAAAAGTTCTTAATTCTCCATTTCTAGAATGAAAATGGGATAGTAAAACTTCATAGATGTCGTAGTCTTGGGTACCTAAGTGCTTCAAGGGCTACGGTTATATAGCATCATATAAACTAAGATCATAATCGTAAGACCTTGAGAAGCATTATAAAGCAGCATTCAGGGTCCACTAATGTGGTTAACTTTCTTCCTATCTTTGAATTTTTTGTTCAGATGATATAAGACTTCCTTTCTTTACTGCAGATGTAACGTATGCATTTCATGAACTACCTTCAGCTTCACAATGCAGATGAGCATAAAATTTTTAAGGCATTTAAATATATCACTTAATATCTATCTTGTTCAAAGTTTGACTTACATTGGCTTATATACCTATTCCTTTCCATTCACTTACATACCTATGTCTCTTCAGCATACTTAGCTTTTCAACCATTCTTTTTAATACTGCTAACAGCGTTGCCTTTTACCTTTAAAGGTGAATTAATTAATTCTATTTATCTCATCAAAATTTAAAGCTGGCACTGATGATTAATCTCCCCTTTTCACATTCTATTGTTTCTCTCTATATTTTTTTATATTTCATCCTTATTAAGTATACCATACACTTTATTTCATAGCCCTTTTTTATGTTTTTGGTGGTGAGAGCACACAGGCTTCTTTGTTCTCACTCGCACCCTTGCTTTCTGTTCCATACATGACCTACCCACTCTCCCATTTCACAAAAAAAGAACTGAAAATTACATCAAAAGGCGTGCCTTATGACAAAATTTCTGGTTGCCGTTGCTTCAACTGACTACATTATTTGGCCTTATTAGGACATAGGTTGGTTGGAATTATGTATGAGTAGTTGAGACAAACAAGGTTTTTTGAGACTGCTATTTTGGGTCTGAAAATATACCTCTTCCATCTTTCAGAAACAATTCTTGTTATAAAACTATCCTCTCTCCACCCACATCTTTGCCTTCTCAGGAATTATAATTGATTGCCCCATTCCAATGAAATGAGATGGATGATGAGCAGGCAAAGGCCGGATCCAGTCGAAATCCAATTGGACCAGAGCCAATCATACCTGTTGCCACCTCAATAGGGATAGTGAAAATTAGAATGTGGGGCATAGCCAGGAATTCTAAGATCTGGAGAACAATACCAAGTCTTAGACAGGCCAAACTACATATAGGGGAACATAGGCCTGGCCTTGCCAAAAGACTTCTGTCAATAAACAGGGGCCAATAATAAATGGTAGGTAGTGGGACTCCTTACAGGGCACTACCAAGTGATTCGATAGCACCTACACCTCCTGGGAATTGTAGATTCACCCAGATGAAGGTGGTGTGAAGAAGTGGATGAATCCAAATCCCACATAGTGTGCAAGTACCTCGCTGTGATGAGAACTCAGAATAGGTACCTGGTGTTGACACCCCCATAGGTGAACTATTGGCCTACAGCAAGGCGACTGGCCTTTATGGGTGATTTTTCCAGAAGGGTGGCTGGCACAATAGGTCTAAGTGCCTAATGGCCTCCTTTGAGAGGAACTCCAACACGATCATAATCTATCTATCTAGCTTGCCCCATTTCAATATAAAGTATACAGTAGAATCTCGATTTTATGTAAAATTTGATTTTACACAAGTGAGTGTGCGGTCCCGGCTGACTCCTGTAGTATTCTTATGGATGCATTATTTGATTTTCGACACAACAATTTTTCGCAAGGCTATTTTGGTACCCAGTGGGGAACTGGATGGGGGACAGTGGGGATATGAATTTGATTTTACGAAATGAAACAACAGAACTTAAGAAACTCAAACAAAATCCTGCAGATTTTTGCCCATCTTCTCAAAGGAAATCTTCGATTTAATGCCGTACTACTGTGACATTAAAACTGTAACGACTCAATACATTGCATTTCAATGGTACACATATTATTATTTCATTTTTCCATCTTTCTGCACTTACAGCTATGGCTTCAAGGTGTTTACTTGTTTGCGCTATGATAGTTGCACTGGAATCCTGGAATGCTCATGCAAAGCTGCTTATGATCTTGAGATAGCAACCCTGTCAGCTGTTGCGAGTGACGAGATGAAGCTCGCTTTGGGGTCGCCTGTAAGCACGTGTGTCTTGACACTTGCGTGCATTATTGAGTGGGATAAAGTATGGAAAATGTTTGTCCTCGACCGATGCCAACAACCCAGGCATTTGGGAAGATATGTGAAATTGTAGTATTATATAAAACATCACAACTGATGGCATCAGATGGCTAAAACTCGCTTAAATGCTTGGCAACAAATTTTTCCGGAATAAACATGTTCACTCACTACCTTCCCCATGTCTAGGTAGATAGGTCTGTTTAGGTTACATCGTCTGTACTATTCCAATCTAGAGCTTTAAGCGGAATTCGATACACTGTTTGGGTTAGCCAAAAATTTAAATAAATTGAACTGAAGTACCAAGGAATATGAAAATGATTGCAAACTCAGTGTAATTCAAGTCAAAGACATAATAATTGCATAAATATAAAATTGAATAAATGATAATTACAACTGTGCTGTTTTTAAGTACCCTTTCGCACCGGAGCCTTGCAATGAAAAATGCTTCCCTTGTCATTAGTACTATGAGCATATCCTTGTATTCCTCCATACGGAATTCACTCTTGGCATGGAATCGCACAGATATACTACTTGTCTATCTTGTATCATAAGTCAGGGAAGCCAGACCCTTTCCTCGATCACTGGGTAGAGGTGATAACGACCCTCTTCTCAGTACCATCCCCCCTCAACCAACTATTCTTTTAGGTACTCAGTGAATTTACTAAAAATATTTCCCCCCTACTATGAAAATACAGGCCCAGCAGTTCATACCGAATGTTTTGTTCTGCATTTATTTATTTCAAACGTAACTTTACCGTTATTGTTAACAAACTTCTTGTAAAATGAAGTTCACTCTCGATAATTTTATTGATAATAATAATAATAATGTTTATTATGTTCAAGGATTTACATCCCCTATGAACAGTAATAAATAATAAATGTTACAATGGAGCTCACATTGTGATATTATAACAAAAAAAATTAAGGGTTCAATAGAATATTACAAAAAAAATTGAATACTACGTGACATTTTGTTTGAAGTGTTACAATGTTGTATTTGGGTCAGCGGGAGAAAGACAACATAGGCAGTAAAATAAACATATGCTAAATACAAGAAAATTGATTACTCAAAACACAGAAAATCACTTGGTAGATAGAACAAAACAAGAGATTTTCCTTTGAATATTACAGACAAAGGGATTTTTCTTTCAGAAGTTTGAAGAGTTTCCTCTTGAATATGTTCAAGGATGGAGAGAGAGTCTTTGATATTTTTTGGGAGGTTGTTCCATACGTGCGATCCTACAACTGTGACCGAATTTTGATAAGTCATGGATCTAATTTGGGGCCCATAAAGATAATTAGGATCCATCCTAGGTACAACATTAAGGGACTTTACCTTAATTGGATAAAATTCAACTAAATAATGGGGTTCATTGTGTTTAAAGAGGGAGTACATGAAACAGGCCATCATGAATTTGCGCCTTGTTTTTAGAGCAAGTCAAGAGAGCTTATTGAGGTAGGGAGAAATATGATCCTCCCTCCGCAGATCGAAGACGTATCTGACACATGAGTCTAAGAGATGCTGGAGCTTGATATTGAGTTCCTCCATTAAATCATGAAATACCAAGTTGCAGTAATCGAAATGTGGAAAAATAAGGGAGGAAATCAGCCATGTCCTAATATAGGTGGGCAGCAGAGTTTTGTGTAATTTCAGCTGATGAAGGATTGCATTAACCCTATTGGCTACACTCATGTGTGTTCCTTCCATGACAAGTTATATGTTATCGTAAAACCTAAATTTTTTACACTGTTGGAGTAGTGAACACCGGTATTTTGCACCTTTATCGTGGGCAGAGTTACAAGGTTGAGTTTAGCAATGACCCTGGAATTGCCAATGATCATAGCTTTTGTTTTTTTACTGTTTAATACAAGATAATTTTCCTGGGCCCACAAACTGATGGCAGAGACGTCATCATTCAGCTTATTTATCATTTCCATGATGTCTTTTGAGTAACAATGGCAATAGATTTGTAGATTGTCAGTGTACATCATATACTTACAGTTTGAAATACAGTTTGGGAGATTACGAACATATAATGAAAACAATAGTGGACCAAGCACCAACCCTTGTGGTACACCACATGAAATAGGAACCCATTTTGACCGGTTTCCATGAGAATCTTTCACTGACTGTCGTCGCCCATGTAAGTACGAAAAGAACCAATTTAGAGAGGAACAGGAAAAATTCAGATTTTTCATTTTTTGCAGTAATAGTGCATAATTTACACAGTCAAATGTTTGCTAAAATCAAATAATACCAGGATAGTTAACAGTTGTTTGTCCATGGCGTATCTTATGTCATCTGTGACTTTAATGAGAGTGGACTGTGTTGAAAAGTTCTTACGAAAACCAGATTGAAATGGGTCAAACAGTTTGTTTACATTGAGGTACTCCACAATCTGCTCGTGAACAATTTTCTCAAGGCATTTTGAAGCGGTGCAAAGTAAGGATATGGGGCAATAGTCTACCGGTGACGAGGGATTTTTAACTTTTTTGATGGGTCGAATTAGGGAAGACTTCCAGTAGGATGGAAATATGCCAGTAATAAAGGAGGAGTTGAAGATATTGAGTAGAGCAGGAAGCACAGTTGATGATGATACTTTTAGAAATTTTATCGAAATATCGTCTACACCAACTGAGGTGTGATGTGATAAAAGTAAAAATTTTTGCCGTTGAACGGAACAACGGCATCCACAGACAAAATATTGAAAATGGCAGCACCAGCATTGCTGGAAGGGGAAATACCACTCGATGAGAAGCATTTATTCAGTTTGTTCAAGGAGAAACCACTTAATGAAAATTTATCTGGCTGTCTGATGAGACCAAGGTATTTCAGTTCTCTCCATATTTCTTTTGAGTTTGTGAGTTGTGAAAAGGTGGCCATAAAGTACCCTCTCTTAGTTTTCGTTATTAAGCCTTTGATAAAATTACACTGTTTTATGAATATTTTGTAGAGTTTGGCTTTGCGTCCGGATGAAAGCACGTCTCAATCTGTCTCTTTCTTTAATTTCTCGTTTTATTTCCTGCGTTATCCACGGAGCTGAGGGTCATTTAGGTATTAGAGAACGTTTTGGGGCAAAGCTATCAAGACATGTATTAAAATTGGAGTTGAAAAAATTGACTTTTTCGTCAACATTTGGGGAAGTAAACAGCTTTTCCCAATCAACCTCGGCCAATTTTGTCTGAAATCTTTCTACATCCATGTTCCTAGCTTGTCTAAAAGTAATAGCAGGTGGCTGAGTAATGGCAGTGTCTTGGGAATCAACTATACATAGGTCAAGAAGCGTATTACAGTTTTCGGTATGATGGGTTGCATTCAATGGGATCAAGTACAAGTCATTACAATAAATGAAGTTTCTCAGAAATGTACAATAATAACCATCACGAAGCAAATCAGCATTGAAGTCCCCAACCACGATTACATTTTTATAGGTGGGACAAAACTTCAAATAAGCATTTTCAATATCAGATAAATGCCCCACTTTAGGTGGTCGATAAACAATAAACAATAACAGTTTCGACAGGTTTCCCCCTGTTATTTCAATTACCAGGAATTCCGGCCAGGCCTCATAGATCAGAGGCGAGATTGCCAGGACCTTTGAGTGCAGGCGATGATGTGTGAAGGCACCGACTCCGCCACCAACTTTGCCAACTCTATCGTGGCGGAGAAGATGATAGTTGTCAAGTTCCAACATTTCGCCAGGAATACTTGGCTTTAGCCACGTTTCGGTCAAACAAATTATATCAGCTGGGTGACAAGTAAAGTGGTTCCGAAACTCATCAATATGACATATGAGGGACTGACAGTTGACAAGGCAGACGGCATTTCACTCAAACTGATAATAGAGTTTAAAATGTGGAAATTCACAGAAAAAACTTAAATAATGCAACTCTGAGCTTATATTTTCCCTGCATGCAACAAACATTTTGATACTTATTGTTATCGTTATACATCCACCGAGTATGTAAACAAATGCTTGACCACGGATGCACCAGTGAAGGCATCTACCACGCTGAGATCGATGGAAAGATTGGAGATTACCCCTGCCCGGAGGCCACGGAAGGGTCCAGCGAAGAGTGAGGTGGAGAAACGATAAAGTGGTCATTTTAAGGGTCGATCACTCAGTCTTGTCTACATAATCGACGCATCTAAACCGGTTTCCCCCAAAAAACGCTCCCTCACCCACAAAGTTCTTCGTGTCTTATTACTGGTCATGACGAAATTCATCTGGGCGTGACTCTTTCAGCGAGAAAGACAAGGGAGTAACCCGAGAAGATCACTCCTGCTTATCTGTAATTGTCTACCCCCGCCCAGCTTCGCTTCGACCCAGGTGGCCTCCACTAGTGGGGGAGGAGTTGGGTCACCTTTTGGGGGCTTCCGCAGCCAACACTTTTTTGCTTGCTTGCATCTCGCTTAGCAGCAGAGACGTCTTGACATGCTGTTAGTTCTCGATGGTTAGTAACGACATTCTTATGCCTCAATTGAAAAATCTACGTGTGATCATGGTTAAGTTCTCTGCGAAAGGGCGGAATACAAAAGTTTACTGTTCATAATGCTGCTTGGATTTATTAGTCATCTCTCCTCACAGATGACATTTAATATGAGAATAATGAATCTTCCTCACCGAAACGGATGAACTGACAGCTTTCCAACAAGAGCGAAAAAGTGTTACAATATTATGACATATCTATGCATTGGTGCAACGCGCACCGATTTTGCGGACAGATTTCAGTGGGTTCTCATGATTTTTCATAAACACACTTTATTTACAAATGTTTCAATGAAGTGCTGAGTGACGATGAAGATGAGGTCATCCCTGAACCCAAAAAAGAAGTCATCCTCCAGGCATTAAATACCTTCCATCATTTCTCATTACTTCACGAAATTGATGATGATTTAAAGATAATTCAGGAAAAATTGAAAAAGTAATCCAAACAAAAATGGAATGGTTAAAGGTGCAAAAAACACCACAAAATATCTTAAAAAGACGTAATTCTGTAAATGAAATTTTACTTTCCGAGGGGTTTTTGTTCATTTTGATAAGGCGGTTTAATTGTTTGCTATGAAATTCTATCTAACTTTCACAGAGTTGTGTACTTTTCTATTTAATGATGTTGGATAACTTTTTTAACCCTTTGCGCTCGATTTTTTTCACCCTCTATGCCAGTAGTCCACTCGGAATTTATTTTTAAATGCCCTTGGATTACACGTGTTGTGTGTCAAGTGACGCTCGACTCGCGAGTTGGTACTGAGCTACGCTGTGTCGAGTATCAGTCAACACCCGAGTTCGGATGTTTTCACCTTCTATACCAGTAGTCCACTCGGAATATAATTATTAGAGGCCCCTTAATTTTGCCCCTGAATGTCGTGTGACACTTGACACGCGAGTTGGTAGTGAGCTATGCTGTCGAGTATCACTCGACACCCGAGTGGAAAAGGTTAAACTGCCTTAATTTCAAATTTTATCTCTGTTCAATTCATACTCTTCCACAAGCATGATTTTCTAATTATGTACACACTTGATTGCCACATGTTTAAATGCAAAATCTGTACTTCTGCCTGAGCAGGCAAAAAACTATGATTGTTTTGAAATGCTATTTTACATTTTGATTTAAAATATATTACCTCTCCACCACAATTTAAATAGTTTTAATTCCTACAGTGTAATATGTATACAATAATGATCTCTTTGTAGTGAAAATAGTTTCAGCTCATTGCGTTCACATACATTGTGAAATTATCGCATATTTTTCAAAATCCACTAATATCTTAATTTTACATAGCACCCCATTTGTGGGTCCCAAAGTGTTACGTAAAATCAACACTCTACTGTGTAATCCTGCTCTATATTCCCACTTACTCTTTCTTGCCATAGCTATCCAAATCAGCAGTTAGGAAATGTTTGGTAATTGACTGATTCCCTTTTCACCCATCTCCTTCATACTCCATAAACATGGTATATAATTAAAAATTTTAATTTCACTCGGAGGAATTGGGGGCCATTCGTTTAACAAGAAGTGCTCCCATTACTGGAAGCCCATTATTATAACTTTATGAATACTTTTAGAGTAATGTATCATTCTACTCATAGTGTGAAATCTAGCTATGTTCATCAGCACCCTTGCAAGGTTGAACATTTTTTGAAAGTCATCCACAGAACAAGTGTTTACCAATTTAGTGGATGAATTCCAAATTATTATTATTATTCTACCAGTGAAGGTAGGTTTATATGGACATTTAATTCTTCCCACCCCCTAAATTTCACACTATGTCCCTCTTCAGCCCCTCATACCTCCTGCCACCCATAATTACATCCAAGCTACCCATTCTTCTCCTCCCTCTTCCCCGCTTTTCCAACGGTCTTCCCTCAATCATCTTCTTCAAAACACCATCCCTTTTTAATTACCTTTTCTATCCACACCTTCTGCCTTCTCCTAATTGCATCTATCAAATTTCTTTCCTCTCCTACCAATTCTAGCACTTCATCGTTCATCTTCCTTTCGACCCACCTTACTCTTTCCATCTTTCTCCACTCCCACATCTCAAAAGTCCTAAGTCTATTTTCATCTTCTTTTCACAAAGCCCACGTTCCCGCCCCATATTAAACTTTTCACTAGTCTTTTCTTCACTTCCCTTCTCAATGCCCCTGTCATCAGTTCACGCCTCGAGTAGAAGCTTCTTTTGCCAATGCAATTCACCTTCTCACTTCAATGCTGCTATACCCTTTTTCTTCCAACACACTACCTAGATAGCTAAATTGCCCTACCTGCTCTAGCTTCTGACCTCCTACTTTTATCATTATACTGGACCTTTTTGTTCTTGAAAATTGCATTAATGTCGTTTTCTTTTGGTTTATCTTCATCCCCTATCTTTCACACTGTCCCTGCATCGCATCTAGCATTTTTTGCAAGCCGTGAGCTGACTAGCGCTTGGTCATCTGCAAACCTCACTGATTTTATCAATTTCCCCCTGGCCTTTACTCCAGCCTCCAGCTCATGCCAAGCCTCTTTCACCATTTCCTCCGAGTATATGTTGAAAAGTACCTGCAATAACAGACAGCCCTGCCTAACTCCTCCTCCCTATTGTGGCCCAATCCAATTCTCCATCAGCTACTCTCACTTGCGCCATGTATAAATTCTGAATCAGTCTCCTGTCTCTCCAGTCTACTCCTATCTCTCTATCTACTATTTTCAATTCATGGTCAAAAGTCTGGCTATAAGTATTTGACCTCATATTTAACTAGACATTCGGATTGAGTAACGGATACTTCTTAACCGCTTAAATGAACTCCTCCGTCGACATTTCTCGCAGCAACTTTGCTCTAGATGTTCCGGGCACGGGAAACGCTGCATGCAGCAAACTGGACTATATTCACAGCACCGCATTCTGCCGGGTGGGAATCAAGTCAGTTTGTGCATACTGGTATCCAGCACATGATTTTGCCCCGCATCCCACACCAGTGTGTGCAGACCTTAACACTGGCCTAACTGAACCAGGATGTCGATCGGCGGCCCAATTTCAAATTCCCGCATGTTTCCCGTATTTCCCGGACGATTATTTGCTAAATTCCCGTATAGGAGAAGTCCGTGTAATTTGAACCGGCGTGTAATTCGGACCGATAGCTTTACTTTGTATTCATTAAGGGTAGCAACATGTTTAGGGTGTAGACGTGGGGGTGTATTTTTGGAATGTCTTCTCTCCAAATGTCAACAATCAAGCCCAGGTGATTGAGGCATATAGGCTAAGTGAGCGAAATCGTGAAATTCCCTTCCCCCACACAAAGCATAAACAACGAAGAGACACTCTAGACAAATACACCCATTGGAATGGCTCTGACTCCTAAGGTGACAGCGAAATATAAAGTTACTTTTGCTAGTTCAAATACAGAAATTACTCCACTCTTATCATAATTCGTGTAGAAAAGTGCAAATAATTCTTATTAATGTATCTAAGGATGTTTCTGTGAAATTCAGTCTCATTTTATTTTGATCCTCATGGTGTATTTCGGACCACCGAAGAGCGTGTATTTTGGACCGGTCCAAATTACACTGATAGTTACATAATAATTCGCCATATGCATTATCTAGTACAACAGGTAAAATAAAGTGATTAAACTTTCTATCTTATTAAATTAGACTTTCGAACCGGATAAGTCACATTATCACGCTGCATTTTTCGACAAAATCGTGCGACGCGAAACCTACTACTGTGGCAAGGGCGACAGATGTTGTGTGTGTGCTGTTTCCACACTTGCCAAGTCAGCCTCACGGGTGCTGAAATGACAACCTTGCGCTCAGTGGGTTACGAAATCTTAATGGGCTAAACACTGCGACTCCCGCACTGCTAAGGTCCCACCAACCGAAAATATGGGGATCTTCTGGATCTGTTCATTACAGAGTATTTCTTGAAATTTCCCGGACACTATGCGAATTTCCCGTATATTTCCCATATCTCCCGTATCGATCGACATCCTGTGAACACCCACGATACTCTAGATCGGTGTAATTCAGACCCGTATAAGTCAAGGACTTACTGTACATCATGTTCAAGCTGAAGGCTGGTCTGGTGGGATCACCAAATACTAACCCAAGCAGAATGTGAAACTCAAACATCAAGGCAAGGGAGGCTACTTTCTTTCTGTACCACATGCAATTTCTGGGATAAATCTGGCATGAAGAAAATAACACTTGGACATACCCAAAGGACTCGAATTGGATTCAAGCCAGAGACCTCTCGGAAGCATTCCAACACAAGCATGCCCACTGGGCTACTATGCATAACACATAAAAAGGCAAGCAATTAGAAAATAATCAGGCTAAATTTTATTATTTCTTTCAAACCTGTCTCACTATTTA
The DNA here is from genome assembly GCA_933228895.1 of Platycnemis pennipes. NCBI lineage: Eukaryota > Metazoa > Arthropoda > Insecta > Odonata > Platycnemididae > Platycnemis > Platycnemis pennipes. Next base: position 85,038,872 of record OW121846.1, read on the forward strand.
TCTTTTGAACTGCATGCAAGACTTATCCAACCAAACTGTCATTCATGGTCCATGGATTACAGTCGGGGATTAAATAGTTGATTTTATAGGTTTCCTAACTCCATGGTTCTCTTCCAACCCACAATGCACTTCCTTCAGAAATCATTATTCAAAGCACATGGTCGAATCTTCCTTGAGGTGAGAGCATTTTTGCCTACTGATTGCATTCATTTCTTTCATATAACTGTAAATCGGGGTTGTTATGAACATGAGACTCTTTGGGTAGGACCTAAATAAGTTTGCAACAAGATAAATGAAATGTACAGCAGGAAAAATCTCGTCTGGTTTTCTTGAAAGGACGATTTCTGACTTATGATCAACTATATCTGAAATCCAATATAGCATATCCAAGCAAAATAACTACTGCTCTAAGTGCGGAAAAATGGGTTATACCTTGTTTACTCAACCAGTTACCAAATTTTAATGTAAACACATCACTCAGAAAAAAATCATATCTAAATTACTACCCACTACCTCACCTAAAAAAAACATCAGCCTTACATTTTCTGCCAACAAACAACACCACTGAATACAACCCTCACTTTTAAAATTATCTCCTTTCCCTTCCTTAAGCAAGTTTGGTATATTATGCAAATGCCTAGAGACAAAGCTCAGAATTACGACCTAGAAGACAAGTTACAGCAATTGAAGTGAAGGAATAAACCGAGCATGGAGTGAAAATGAGAGTACAGCCTCTTTACACTAAGCACACATTACACAGAGCCCTGAATAGCTACAAACAATGTGTGTGGTAAGAAGTCATCACAGCAATAGTAATGCAGGCACATACCCCACCTTTTACGTAAAGCAAGCTGAATTAATAATGCATTCTAACAATGGAGTAACATGCTACACCTGAAAACTCTAGAGAATGCTAAGGGATACATTGCAAGGCAAATTAAGTTTCAGATGAAAATTCCATCAGTAGTGACATGCATAGGGTTGCCATATGTCCTCGTTTTAGGACATGTCCTCAATTTTATTCTAAAATTGACAGTCCACAAACTATTTTGAAAGAGTATGAATTTTTCTGCAACTTGTTCTTGGTTCAAACCAAGTTCAATTCGAGACCAGCGAGTGAATCGATAGTGATCGATATACACTACAGTAAATCGAAAACTTTCCATGTCCAGTGTACCATCAGTGTGAAGATTCATATAGGTTATTTTACGAGAAAATTATATCGATCTCATCATGGAGTCATTTCAAAATATTTATCACAATAACTTCCACAACAGAGAGTTATCAAATGCCTGAATAACTTGTGATGCGACTCGAGTTATCAGTACAAATATTTAGCTGTACAGCGGTAGTAGATACACCTGTCGTAGATGTTAATCATGCAGTACATACGCCTCTACTGCCAACATAGGTATTTACCTACTAAAAGTAGCTAAAATAATCACCGATAATGTGTGCGAAGTAAATCTACTACCCATACTGAATCACAATGTGCCAAGAATTCTAGTGTGTGTCCACTGTACAACCAATCAGTGATTAAATAAAATTTGCGTGCGTTTTTAAGGAAATCTAGGAAATCACTCCGTGAGGATATTCGCCGGATATTAGGTTATTGCACCGCGAGGATTTTAGGTGAGGGTGTCCCGAGAGACTTCACCCTCCGGTAAATAAGCATTTTTCACTGTAAAAAAATTCAAGAACATAATAACATGCTGGAAAAAAATTGATATGAACTCATACTCTGCACAAATAATGTGAATTAACAATTTTAGTGATGCTCATAGCAAGGGCATGCCACTAAGGTCATTTTTCACAAACTGCACAACTTGTGGCAAGGTCAAGTGATAGAAATGGCATGGAACAATAAGTGGAAATAGAACCAGATGATTTCTGCACACTCATTCATGCATTTGGGAAGTTATCCACGAAATTTATTGGTTTACATGATGCTATACAGAGCATATGCCCATGCAATAACCTTAATGTAAAATGGCATTGAGAAAAACTTGCATGAGCATCAGCAATAATAAATAAAAACAAACAAAAATTAACTTAACAAATGGAAAATTCACCCTGAACATTTAATCATCATGCTATACTTAAGCAAACGTTAGAGATAAATACTACCACTAATACTGACACCGGAACAATGCATGCAGACATATCATAACTACTTACAAGACTACTGAAGCTAAGCAAAAGACATGCGAGGAGAACAATACACAAAATTCATTTACAATAGAAGTCCACCAAAGTGAAAATGCACAAGTGATATTTTTCTTTTTCCATTATTGGTCCAGGGTGATTAGTCCAGCTTCATCGTTCATAATGAGCTTTCTGCCACATGACCTGAGCAACTGGTTTTTCGATGACCATCACCTAGGTTTCGTAACTCATGGAACTCCACATCTTGTGAAAGATTAAGTTACACAACATTACATTAATTCAAAAGAAGTTATCAGTATGAAACAAAATTAAATTTGCTCAAGCACGAGAGGGGTAGTCAGGGCTTCCACTCACTTTTTGATACAGAAAAGTGAGAAAGTGAGTGATTTTTGCCAAAAAAGTGAGGGGAAATGTGGAAAAAGTGAGGAAAAAGTGAGAAAATAATGAGAAAATTGGTGATTTTTACCCCATGTTATACTTCTGGCAATTACTATACCCCTACATTATTCAATATTTTAAACAGAAACTCTTATTTAAAGCAGTAGGGATAAAGATTACAAAACAAAGAATTGGATAGTGAAAACATGTATTTCAGACTGAAGAAAGATTGAAGAATGAAAAAAAAATAAAACTCGGCTAGAGATGAACACTACAAAATAGATGAGAATGAGGCACATATTGTACCATACATTAGGAGATCAAATAAACAATAATAATTTAAATAAAGAATAATACTTTTAGTCTAGGCAGGGTCCACCTGCTCCTTGAGATCATCAATATCTTCATCCCGCCCCTTTTTGTGATTCTTAAAAAGCTGCTCTAGTAGAGACGATGTCCTCTTCTCTACTTTATTTTGTAAAGGCTCTTTTTTCTTAAGCAAGTCATCCACCCGTGACCGCAGTGTTTGGGCACCCTCCAGCATACCTTGGGCGATCTTGACTTTTGTCATATCTTTGCTGGCAATAGCCTCCTCCAGTTTCTTTTTTGCCTTGTTGACTAGTTGATCAGAGGCCTTGCACTCCTCAATCTCCTTCTTACTTGTCGCAATGCAGGTCACCCTGTAGCTTGCCCAACACCTGTCGTTCCTTTAACTGGGCAGCCTCTTGCCTCTCCAGGCGAGCTCTAATCTCTTCAGCTCGTCTTCCTTTAGTTTCTGTTGAACCTCCAGGTACTCTTCATACTTTCCGCGTGCTGCTGCTGCGAGCTTGAGCAGTAGCTACTCAACCACAACGCTGCAACAGGTCTAACACACGTGCCGGAGCACCAGCCCAGAGACTGCAGAGGTTGTCAGCAAGCCACATGCTGCATCAGTCGAGGCACGGGGCCTGCCCCGACATCAGCGCATTAGCCAACGATGCCAAATGCAATTGCCGAGTCTCGCTTTTTTGTGTAGACAAGTAGCGAGGAGATAACGTTAAAAAATTGAGACAGTCTAATAGCAGACGATCTAGTTGTGCAGCGCCAGAGTGGTGGCAGTGGTTGTGGGCAGAAACTCTTTTCCATATATGATAAAAACCTCCCCTACTTCCCCCATCCCAGTTCCCCTCCACCTACATTCCCCATCTCCTCAGTTCATACTGTGGCACGGGTTGCGTTTGCGCAGGGGTTGCAAAGGAAAAAAGTAAACAAATGCCCGCAGCGGCCAGCTGGCACGCAACAACACAAACATGCTTCAATATGCCTACCAGTGGTCCGTAGCATCTCCTTGCTTGCCTGCCTGACCGCCGCTAGCCTGCGACACCAGCACCCTTCCAATGCAATGGCCGCAGAGTGGCCACTACGCTAACGCAATTGCAGTGAACTATGTCCACCACTCGTGGCGCAAGCGCAAAGGCAAGTGATTTCCGCAGAAAGGATGGATTTTCTTGTGGGATAGGCTCGCATTTGCCAGAAAAGTGAGCATTTTACAAAATAGTGAGCATTATTTCAAAATAGTGAGAAAAGTCACCCGGTTTTTGAATAAGTGAGTATAAGTGAGAAAAGTGAGTCAGTGGAAGCCCTGGGGGTAGTGAAAGAGATCTTATTGAAATAATTGCATGAAATTTTGCATTGGATTCCCTTTAACCAAGTTTCACGTGTGAGGGAATTAACCCTATAACCCATACCAGGACAAATAATTTTTTTCTGGATCACACATTCAGTTTACTTCAGGTTTCCCTTAAGACAGGCTTCAATGTGGTACCAAATGGATTTGGTGCACTTGTGACCATCTACCATTAATCATAGTGTGTACCAGATGTTTCAGTTGTGTTAGGACGGAGGAGAAAAAACTGGATTTAGCAAAATCTTCAAAATCTTGCAAAACACAATTTCCAAAAAAAAAAATGGAAATCGGCTATAATTATATAGCATACAGTTACCAATTTTGCTCATCTTAAGAACCACCAAATAATTAAATTGCTTTTACATTGAATTCACAGGATTCATTCAATGCTTTCATGGAATTCCCCAAATTTCTTCCACCATACTATTCCCACTAAATCATAAGGCTGTCTGCTTTCCTGATAGAATGCTGATGACAGTGGAAGCTGGGCACCTGATCGCTGGCAGAGAAACCCATGGAGATTACGAATGAAGTGCAAGAGACTCACTCAATTCATTGTCCTTGTACAATCACTTCCTATGGTAGCAGGGCTTCTGCATGTTCTATCACTCATTTTCAACAGCATTACTTCCCCTAAATGCATATTTTAACAGCAGTGGTTAAAAAAAGCATTGCTACCACTCATTTCCAATGATAGCAAATCGCAGATTTTCCACAAAATACTGTGAAATTATGTAATGTTTAAATTACAAACTACTAATGCAGAAGTGATGGCGATGAAATTTTAACATTTCATAATTAAACTAACAATTTTCAAAGCATTTATGGATGGACTGTTACAAATACCCAATAATTAATTATTGTCCTCTGGTCTCTCTATGGCACATGGCAATAGGAAAGCATTGAAATTCTCACTGTTTATAACAAGTACAACTTGTTAGAAGCAGATTTAGGACCATTGACAGTGCTCATTATAGCAGACTTCTACTGCATCCACAGAACAGGGCTTAAGAAAACACAGGTAGCAGAAAAAACAAAACTGGACAAAACAATTCACCAAGCACTTTTAAAACCCATTCTTCTGCTTCTGCATGTGTTGTGACTAGCATAAGTAAAACACAGTCCATTCTTACTGGTACTAGGCTGAAGTTTCCCAGGAGCTTAGCACTTTTATGACAACTTTTATGACAACAATATAGTCCAACACTTAAGCCACACTTTCACCCTTTATTTTCAAATGCTAGGCCCCACATTTAGATAAAAAAATAATTATTGGAATGTAAAAATAATATTTATACAATCCAATTTGCACATTAATAGTTTCTGCCAAGGAAGCTAGCAATAAGGATGAATACACCGGCAGTAGTGGGGATTCAGTGCTGACAGACATAATACAGTTAGAGGCCAGTCATTTAGCACCACACACACAACAATACCAACATTAATGATTATTTCTTTATTGATTCAGGAATTGGGATACTTCGTTCATCTCAAACATGTGTGTCACAAACACCCATGCCCTGGGTGGGATTCGAACCCACGACTATTTGGTTTAGTGAGTACAATATTCACCTCACTACCCTGGAGCATTGTGAAAGCTATTAAAACTACCCAATTTTCTACACATGACTACTCAAAACAATTACAATTCATATTGGGGGGAATAGGGGACTTTACTTACAATTGTTTTATGGTACAGGCACTTCCAAAAAAAAGTTAACACTTCAGAGCCGAAATTTTTCTAAGTCTTGAGTTGACGGTGATTTGACAATGCTGCGTCACGGCTTCCCTCTGGCGGAGCATCGCGAAGTTCTAACCGAAAACAAACCCCCTTCCCTCCTCCCCCGTCCTCGCCTTTCCCTGTTTAGCAGAAGGGATTACTGCACGGTCGGTCTTGTTATGCCCTAAAGAAGGGGGCTATTGTGGGGACTCCATGGTTGTTTCTTCCGACTCGTGCTGCGAGACTGAAGTCCTGAACACATCTCTACGTTCGCCACCGTCGCGAAAAAAACTGTACTAATTTCCAAAATAGCTTTCTTTGAGATATAGACTTGAAACTTCACATAAATACTGAGAAAATATTGCTAATTAAGGAATAATGCATCATTTGACATGATTCTTATCTGTTAGCCAGATATAGGGGCTCAAACATAACCAAATTTCCAAATAAACACCTGCATCATTTGCCTATTAACACAATGCTATGCCTTTAAATTGCCTGAGCTACAAATTTTTTTTTAATCATTTAATTGCTATTCCATTACTTAGAAAAACTAGAGCATATCTAGTTCACCAGGGCCCTGGAAAGACTCCACTCTTTTCAAGGGCTGAAGGGCGTGAATAAGAAGTATGTTCCCGGAGTGTACGCAAAGAAAAATAACTCGATTCCGCGTAATCTTATCCCGTCGCACGGCTCAATATGCTCGCGATTTCATCAAATAAGGGTGATTGAGGTTACTGACAATGGATACAGTTCAAAAACAATGAATTGGAAGCCTTAGGGTCCATGTCACTTCAGCAATGTAAGCGAGTCACGTCAATTCCAGCTCCCGACGCGTGGAGCCAAACCCCAAACGTGCGGTCGGAAAATCATATGTATTTTTCGGTGTCGCAAACTTACTTTTAATTCCTCTTCACTTCCGTGTATACAAGTTTTCAGCGAATTATCAGATATAAGTGACTTCACAAGTGTCTCCCTAAATTGTTAGATATTCTCTACTTTATGCAAAGTTTTGTCTGAGAACAGTGTCCGCCATTATAAGTAATGGAATAGCAAATAAACGATTCAAAAAATATTTGCAGCTCAGGCAAGTAAAAGCAAAGTATAGTGTTAATAGATTATGCTATTTTTATCTCCCACAACGTCATCATCAACTTGTAAGATATTCGGATAAATGTTATTACAGGATTTTTTAAAAATTTCGTGATGTTGAGCCCTTGTGTCGCTCTAACGGATGAGAATCATGACAGGTGATGCATTATTCCTTAAGTAGCAAACTTTTCAAAGAATCTGTGTGAAAAGTGTCTCCCTAAAACGTTAGATATTCTCTACTTTATGTAAAACGTTTTGTGTGAGAACAGTGTCCGTATATATCTCAAAAAGTATATATCTAAGTATATATCTCAAAAAAAGTTATTTTAGGATTTTGTCCAGTTTTTTTTTTTTTATTTCCGACTAATGTGGGTCGGTCCTGTGTCCCGAGATTGTCGCTTTCTTCGACTCGACCTGCACGACGTCTGAAGTCCCGAACGTATCTCTATGCTCGCAACCATCGTCACAGAAAAAATCGTCGTCACACATTTACATAACATTAAAAATCGACGCTTTACTTTGAAGAGGAAATCACATATCATCATTGGTTGTTATCACCCTCCAATATGTATGTGTCCCTTAAATAATTAATTCCTTGGTTAATTGGTGTTGTTTCACGTTCGTGCCATTTCAGAGCGAGTTCATAGGCATATTTAATTCTCACATCGATGTGGTCAGAAGCTTTGAAAATATGCGATCCCAAATCTTAAGACTAGGAGCAGGCTAATAAGAACATTTTAACATTTTCGCCGTATTGGCACAGTAAAATGCTTGATTTTCAGGATGAAGTAAATAACGTTCCCAATTGTGATGGCATTTCCACGAGTTAACCTTAGCATTTATAGTATAGGAGTCCTAATTTCAATAATAATAATTATGCCCATGAGATTATTGTTTGTATAATACCAATACAAATCTGTTATTGACCACGCAGCCGTTTCCCTAAAATCTGGACTAATGTCTAATCTAACGCTTTGGAAGAAGGTGTTTAAAGAATTGGCTTTTTCTACACTGCTGGTGACTCTAATTGCTTTATCGTTTTTAAGTGTGTGCACTGTGGACCTATTTGCCCGAAGCTCTCTCACATATGACCAAAACGTTTTAGGATTGCTATCTAAATATTCTCCTAACATCTTGCTCTTGAAATGTTATAACGCTTGCCGACATGATTTCCTTGCTAATGCTCTCGATTTTTTATAGTTTTGACCTAACTTTTTTTTCCTCTACCGATAGACCCTGTCCTGCATTTTTCATCCTAGCGTGGCATACCCTTTGTCACTTCAGTGATTTCCTAACCTCCGCATTATACCACCTTGGCTCTGTATTATCACTTATGAATTTACTTGGTATGTATTCATTAACTGCTTTACGTGTGTCCTCAAGAAATTCTCTCCAAGAATCCTCTGTATCTAATCCTTTGCTTTGTTCGCTAAATATATTAAACGATTCCCTTAATTCCTCTTTCATACCGTCGTAATTAGCCTTGCAAAATAAGTATACCCTCTTCCTTGGTTTATAATGTCTTCCAATGCCTACAATAAATTTCGCATTTACTATTTCATGATCACTAAAGGTTACAGGTCTTAATACATTTAATTGCGCGCGCATGCGACCACAAATAAATAATTATTCGTATGAGATTTAACTGATTGCAAGAGCTCTGTAGGCATGTGGAGACATTTCCGTTGGTCAAACTGTAACTAATGCTACGCTATAATTGTTTATTCAATGCCTTTTTCCGTTCTTCAAAGGAAAAGGACTGTGACAACATACGAATATTCCCGAATAACCATTGTTTATAGGATACCTGCAGGTGGTCGCAAAATACCCCCGACTCTCGCCTTACCCTTATTCCTGTCCGTGGCGTTGAGCCGCGTGTCCTCCTAACCCTGCCGAAGGATCGCCACCCACTATTCTCCTCCTACCGAAGTGGAGGGGCGGTAAGGAAGGATGGCTAGCTGGTAATTTCACTCTCAGAAAGGGTTTGCACACGTGACGCGCGGGCACCCGGCCGCCCTACGGTGATCTCCTCTCGAGGGGCCAATTGCTCGGATTGCGAAGTGGGTGGACGGCAATTAGTAAATTTCCTTAAGAACCTTTATCGCAACTGAGAATAGTAATTGCAAATTGTTAAGCTGTTCCTACATTTCCTTCTAATGGAAAGGTGCTCTATTATTCGACCATATTGCATGCTAAACAATACCGCCAAAAGCTTTGGATATATTTCTTTAATGGACGGAATTAATTCATTTTTGTGAATGAATTGTTACTTCCTTCACACCACATATGAAATTAATAAGAGACTATCAAACCTAAATCATGAAACCATGTTGAATTGTTACTTCCTTCACACCACATATGAAATTAATAAGAGACTATCAGACCTAAATCATGAAACCATGTTGATAAATGTGTTCACTCGTGGGCATTTAAATGTTTTGAAATATTCACCCGGTAATGTGAGTAGAAACAAACTTAAAAGCACTCAGGTGGAAGAGTGGATGGGCAGACGTCTGCGAAGTTTTACCTGCTTCCGGAATACCCCTCATGCCTGGGCACTGGGCTGCAAGGGCATAGACTCAGGATGTTGAACCGAGGCATACCGCGTAGAAGGGGTCGTGGGTGCAATAAAACGTATGGAGTAAGGTTTTTGGGCAGTGGAAAGATATTCCTACGGGGAGACCGGTCCTCCTCATTGTCTCAGTACAGGGACTGAACAGAGTGGTCAGAGGGAACATGCCGCCCCCCATTTGGCATTCAGATCTCCTTTGAGGAAAGGGGAAAAGGTGACAGGGAAAACGAAGACCAAGGCTCTGAAATCGTCGGTGCATCTTTTACCGTGTGAATAAAAAGAAGGGGGCAAAAGTAATTCAAAAGAAAAACCAGTGTATTTCTGAATGTTACATGGGCCCTAGAAAGACTACACTCTTTTCAAGGGCGTGAATAAGAAGTATGTTCCCGGAGCGCACGTGAAGAAAAATAAAGTGATTCCGCGTAAACTTACCCGGTCGCACGATTCAATATTCTCACGATTTCATCAACATAGATCAGTGAAGTTTTCGGACAATGAGTGCCGCTGAAAAACGACGAAATGGAAGCCTTGGGTCCGTGTTGTTGAGTAAAGTAAGCGAGTCACAGATCTTCCAGCCCCAGCCGCGCGGAGCCATGCCCCGGACGCGTGATCGGAAAATCATATGTATTTTCGGTGTCGTAGACTTATTTTTTAATTTCTCTTCAATTTCGTGTTTATGAGTCTTCAACGAGTTCTCTGATATAAGTCACATGACAGGTCTCTCCCAAAAACGCTAGATATTCTCTATATTATGTTAACATTTTATCCGAGAACAGCGTCTGACATTTTTAACGAAATTGCGCTAAAATGCTTCAAAAATATTTGAAGCTTTGGTAATTTAAAGGCAAAGTCTTGTGTTAATAGATCATGCCATTCTTTATTCAATCAAATTCCTCACATAACGTCACGATCAACTTAACTTGGAAGACATTCGGAGAAAAATTAGTTCAGGTGTTTATTTGGAAATTTGGTCACGTTCGAGCTCCTGTATCTGACTAATAGATTAAAAGTATGTCAAATGATGTATTATTCCTTAATTAGCAGTCTTTTTGTGAAGTTTCAAGTTATATATCAAAGAAAGCTATTTTTGAATTTTGTCCAGCTTTTTCCGATTTCCGTCCACTATGCGACGGTGGTGAGCGTAGAGATATGTTCAGGACTTCAAATGTCGTTCAGCGCGAGTCGGAAAAATAGAGTGCCCACCATAGCCCCCTTCTTTAGGATATGAGAAGACCGACCGTTCAGTAATCCCTTTGTCCCATCTGGTAAAAGGGTAAAGGAGGGGGAAGGAGGGAAAGGGGTTTGTTTCTGGTCAGAGCTTCTCGAGGCTCCGCCAGAGGGAAGCCGTGACGCAGCGTTGTCAAATCCCCGTCAACTCGGGACTTAGAAAAATTTCGGCTCTGAAGTGTTAACTTTTTTTTTGGAAGTGCCTGTACATAAGGGGCAGTTTAACTAAAATTATGTTAGTGAGACTAAATTACTTAAGTTTATATTACTCACAATCTCTCATCATAAAAATGTAAGAAACATGCACAGTATATCCTAAGATCCCATTTTATTAATGAATGAAATTTATAACAAAATATGTTGAAGTACCTCAGTAATGAATTATACAAGGAACAAGAGAAAATGAATTACTTATACTAACACAGTCCTTAATCCTCAGCAAATCTTTCCAGGTCAGTATGTAGGCCACACGATGTCAGAAGCTACAAGAAAGATGTAGTAGGTATGAGGGTAATTAGACAAACTACACACCTGCATAGCAATGCAATGGAGGGGTTAATCATTTTACTGGGGCAACCATTCGCCAAAAGTTTAATGTGTATAAAACTGATAATTCTCCACAAGTTGTGAGAATCATTGGTTCATTAGATATAGAATTATTTGTGAATTATGGAATCCACAAGTAATGCAAGAGCAACCACAGCTTCCTTCACCTTCTCATTCAGGTAATAGAAAATCCCCCGAAGGAGAATTAAGAATTTTCATTTCATCAACTCAAAATTAGTACATCTATCCTATTTTTACCATTTGCAGTTCCCTTTAACCAAATATTAGCATGAACTAAGTGGTGCAATAATACTTCTATCAATTCAAATATTAACACAAAGATAAAATAAAGCTACACAAAAAGAATAATGGGGTCATTTACCATAGTTTTTATTGCCGAATCTGATGGAGTTTGTAAAATAAAAAGACCCATATTTTTCCGTAATTTGATCCGTCAATTAGTTCCTATATAAGTTATAAGCGACAAAAACTGATGTTTTTAACCCTATCTTAAACGTGGGCATGCATGCGACCACTTAAGTCAACCAAATCATCCTAGCACAACTGAGCCCGCAAAGCTATTTCGCCTTATCGCAATGGGACACACACAGCTGACTCTGCCAATGGGAGTGACTGCGACAGGATCTGTGCAAGCAGACCTTTCGACACCACCTTCCCTTTCCCTAAAAGCAGTCAAAGACGGGAGGTAAATGGCGTCAATGGTCTCAAAGCAGCTTCTTTGGTGGGTGTCACCTTTTGCTTATTTTAATTTTCGATTTATGAGTGAATGGCTATGGTTAGAAGATTTTTTCTCTAAAATTCATTTTTTTATTTTCATCAAACGATTTTATTAACAAATTTGCTATTTCGGTTCCAAGTTCCATTCCCTATCACACACTGGTTTTTAGCACATAAGGTGATATGACATGGCTGATATTAACATTAGACGAACAATCTTCAGTCTCCATAAATTTCAGTGCTGCAACATAGGCAGTGAATGACCTGTTTTCTAAGCAGCAATGAGAAAGTAACCACCATTACATGCTTAGTTATTTCCAGAAAGTTGTTAGCACACAATAGTGGCTATTATAAAGCATTTGATAACTCAAGGACTTCCAGCACTTTACTCAACTATGAACATCATTATCTCCCAAATTTCAGCAATATGAACCTAGACTACTTTTAACCCTACTAAAACCTAATGCTAGGACCAAATATACATGGTACCCATGATCCTGAATGATAAACTTGCATTGGCATCACATACAAATTAAATCCTCCCATTACTAAGAACTCTTAAGGCAACACAAAAAATCTTGTGCATATTTTGTCTCTCCCAATCAAGATAATACATGCATGCAATACATGACATTAAAAATATGAGGAAATCATTCTCTTTCTCGTGAAGAGGCCAATACTGACAGACATCATCCCAAATGAATGAAAATACTGATAACATGCATACTAATGTAAGGCATCTTAGCAACAAAGATGCATACTGGCATTCAAAAGCCATTAATCATATTTAACCTTTCCTGGACCACCAAGAGCAATAGTCAACCTAATATATAGGATATTGCATTTGGCCTTGTTCATTTTATATTTCTCTTCCATATGAGCCTCAGAAACCAAGTGCAAAGTATTTTCTGCCAATTACACACCTGAATGTTATAAGTAGAGCTAGATATCAAAACTTGATAAATGTGATAATATGGAGCATATAAATTAGCATCTTGCAATGTAAATAACTACTGCCACGAGTCAAGACTGAAGCCAATTTTCATTGCATCCTATAGGTCTTTACAGAGTAGAATACTTTAAATTCGTAGCCTAATATATACATAGTCTACTTCAGGCTCTTAATGCAATTAGCTTCACCCCTGAAGCTAACAAAAAGCACAAGGCAATTAGCATTCAAAGAAATATAAAAATCAAGAAAGATGGGGCAGCTTGATAACCCATTCAATGAAGTGGAAAGAGTTATTAACTATAATACACCAGACATGCTGTTATGTTTCTGCACATCTTCCGTAAATTAACAGGCAAGGACCACTCCACCCTCAACAGTTACGAAATTATGTGAATAGACTCATTATGAGATAAAGAGTATTAGAGAAATTGAGAAATTTTAACTGAGAATTAACCTAAAATGATTAAACCGAACAGGAAGTGATCAAAGCAAGACCATGAGTATTGGCGAGAAAGTTATTGGGATAAGGGTGGAAATGTGTTGGATAGCACTTCAAGACGTAGTGATTACTACATGCAAACAAGAAACATCCCTGATTCAGAAACACGCCAACTTACAGACAGCAGTATATCCCCAGGCAGAGTTGGACACGATTTTACTGTGCCAGAACCACTCGCATAAGGAAACTCAAAAGACGAATACAGTCAACTACTTTGCTCAAATCTGGGACACCTTTGTGCCTAATAATTTTATTCCACTTTCATTAACATTTTTCAAAGTAAATGATGAGAATTTTTATCAAAGGACTAGGGAGTAGAGATGGAAATACAGGGAGCACAGCATTCATCCATTTTCTAACTCCTTGAAAAGGGGTTCAATGGACATTATCAGGTGGGGCCAGTATTTTCAAGGAAGAAACAATTGGCAAACTATTGACTTAAGAGCCATTTCACTGTGATAATGACATGGGGTACTAGTAGATAATGAAATAATATTTCATAATGAACCCAAGACATCCACAGAGTGAAGTCACAGGGTGATACTCGTTCAAATTGTAGTTCAAATCGGTAATTCAGTAACTGGTCACACACAACTAGAAATAAAATATAACATTTAGAAAAATTTTACAAGTTAATAAAACTAAATTTTCGAGGACCCCGAAAGGTTAAGCCCAGTTTCAGACGATATTTGGCAGCGATCATATTAATTTGCAACAATCTTTCTCTCAGATTTATAAGGAATGCCTATAGATGGTTCACCCATGCTAACACACTTGCGGTGTCTTCCAGGGAATAATGTGGATGGGTAAGCATGAAAAACCACTTTTCCATCAAGACAATTCCATCGTTGCATATTAGTACTAAAAAATTGTGAAACAAGGCGATAAAGTATGCATTGAACTCTTTCGTTATCCATTTCTTTCGACTTAGTAATTGGTAAAAAAAACCATCAAAAACTTTCATGCTGCAATTAAGGAGATTCGCTGGGTTAATATGCACGCGGGGGGAGCACGTTAATTATCATAAAAATACCTAGAACCCACATAATTGACGTGTGCTCCAGTAGGAATTGAGAGTATTCGGGTAACAATGCGTCCCACTTGAAACATAATAAGCACGTAATCAGCGAATACATGTGCAAGAAAACTTCACACTAACCGGCCAGGAGAACCACTTCGCAAAATTGAAGACCTTGTGAATAAATTATGCCTATTCCTAATGAGTCCATTGACGTATCATCGAGGAACAAAATTAAACTGATCGCATGATTCGAAATTACCGCGATACTCATGGATCGGTTCCCTTGTGGGGACAAAATATGTTAATACTTACCATAAGACCGTTTGACCTTCGATCATTGGCATGCCTTACTGATCATCGCCTAATTTTACACTAATTTAAGAATTGGAGGCTTTAAAAGCGACTTCAAATACATAATGTATGCTATTCTCCCCAATTGATAAAATTTCTCATAGACACCATGCTCCCGTAGCACATTCGCGCCATGTGCTTCAATTTTAAATTGAATCCCGAGAAAATGTGAACCTCGCACGTAATTAAAATGTTAACTATTTAAGGGATTGAGATCACGATACATATAACAGGAATAACGTTCGCTTCAATAGATAATAAATACAATTATACATACAGAAACTTACCTAGTTGTCTATAACACGTCGGCACTATTCACAAGATGTGAGCTGAAACAATTGAAGTATGACATCCATGAAATTAAAAAATATAAACAAGAACGAACGAACAAAGCGAATCGTGGCCACGAACAGGGAGTGTGTAAATCAAGGTGTAAATTATAATAAATTTAATTAATATAGTATCCCTGGCCACGAACATCCATGTTCTTGATTGTGTCATTGTGGAACACCTTCGTTACCTATTTCCAAATTAGTTAGGACTCGAGTGTCCGATGATTTGGAAAGGTGTATTTAAATTAATGCTAATTAAGTTGAGTTATAATATTTTTTACCTAGGAGGTTTCATTTCACCTACAGGGAATAACTAAGCTGAGAAGTTATCTTTAGGTTGCCATGTCTGATTATTCTGTTAGTTGTCCCTAGATAAATAGTGACGGGAGACCGTAGATCACTGTGTATAGTGACCGTGTTATTGACTCACTGATCGCGGTGTAATCCTGATTCTACGTATCAGTAAAATATACTCGCTGGCCTGCTAATGTTTTATAAAATGAAGGGATTTTCCTCTTAGAATTTTTCCCTTTGATTCAGTTCATCACTTAATTTCTCATTCATTGTTAATGGCGAGTTGCAGCTTTGAGCTGAACTAGAGTAGCCAGGATTTCAAAATAATGACGGGATGCGAGTGCGCAGCACTAAAGAGAGCTCAATCTCAGATACTTAAATAAAGTAATGGTTAATATTGCCATGTAACCGCGGGTGTCGAGTCTTTTGGGTTGATCTTTGACGTCTGTTTTTTCAATGTTTCCTGGAGATATTGGCTTATCAGAGATATATATAGAGAGGATTATCCTAATTCCGATAGCGTTAGTAAGCGGAATTGGCTGCAGTGAAGAGAAGCACGAGATTCACTGCTTTCAATTAGCCAATTTTTTATCTTGCGCGTAAATTATAAAGCTTTTGCTGCAACAGGCTATTGATTAAAGATAACTGTTTCATTAATAATTTGTAATCTGGTAAATATGTGCAATAAAACTACACATACTGTGTAGGTAAGATATTTTTACGCCCTGTGACTCGATTAACATGGAAAATGAGATACCTATGGGATGTAGGATGAGTCAGTTATTTCAAAATATAATTCTCGGGAGCTACGTAGTTTCAGGGCAAGCGACCAAATTGAGGGAAATACGTTACCCTTAATTGAATGCATTAGTATCGATAATAAGTTCAGGTAAAAGTGTCAAATGTACACTCTGGAAGTTCGTTCAGAGGAATTGGTACAACCATGAGTGAAGACATTGCTCGACTGAGTATTTCTCCTTATGGAAGTCACAGCAAATAATAATTAACCTATCGCAATAATTTTTGAGTATGCAGCAAACTTTGTCAGTGAGTTGAAATCATGACCTCTGTACGAATAAACCCATGGTTTGGCTTCGATTTACTTCATCATTAAGCTGTAGCAGCAGTGTGAAGGTGGGGACAATATCTGGCCTTACCCTCTTCAAGCGACTTTGTCTATTCCCATTTTCAGATCTACCGTCACATTAGCTTTTATGAAATATTTAACAATTCAGTTCTCTTAACCATTCAACTGTTAAGTATGCCTTGGTATATACTTCAATGCCATTGAAGTGTTAGGCGAGTCTGGGATCAGGGGATAGTACAGGGCAACATTTGAGGAAGCAAATGAGCAGATGATCATGAGGGCAGGCAAAGGAAGGCAAAATTGATTTAGAAGACCTGAATACATTAGGAAAAACATGTTAAACAATATATGTCAGTAAGGGACAACCTTACTAATTTTTAGAATATTTATACTTCTTAGAATAAATGGGTGTTTAAGCTGTTACTGCCCCATTACCTGGTCCATGTTTTGTAGCAACAAAACTAAACCAATGGAAACATAAGAAAGCACTTCAGATTGGATAAAAATTACACAATACCTAGTTAACCAAATTTTAGGGAAATACTAAACAATAACAGTTAGGTAATTTTGAGCATATTTATCTTGAAGTTCAAATTAACATTCTCAAAAAGGAAACAATTTTTTCAGTCCAGAGATCACAGTTTACAAGTTAACCAAAACATAAATTAAGGGTAATTGAAGATAACAGAGCCATAAAAAGCTAGAAGATTATTGTGGTTAAACAAATACTTTCACAGCATTTGTCGAAAAGGAAGAAAACATTAAAACAATTATGGGCTAATCTAGCCAAAAAATAAAGAACATTCACAACTGAATGATATGATTTATATCTTGAAGAGATAATCTAATTTAAGAATTATGCATATGTTTTAAGGGGCAGAGGCCTCTAAAAAATGCAATTCATAAACAAGTCCCTTCAGGATAATACTGTAGCAACTTTGCATAAATAAGGATACAGGTAAATTTGCACCAAAACACAAAGTTCAGATATAATACAAAAACCATAGATATGATTTCTGTAACACATTTGCCACTGGCAAACTTGCTAGTTTCAAGTTCACACAAGACACTAAAGGCCACAGAATTATAGAAGTATCAGGACCAAAGTGTATGATAAATTAAAGCTTGCATTAGGCTTCACTCAGTTCTCCCATAGGAACTTCGCCCAAAATGAAAGCCATATAGCAAAGCATTCACTATTAAATTGATAATTTTTACCATTAACAGGGCATGTAAATTAAATGTACAGACAAGTTTGATTCACACATATGAAATTCTTCAATCAATATTCTTTGCAACCAAAAACCTGAATTTCACAACAGTCATCAACATAAAAGTTTAAAATAACATAAAATTAATGACAGCTAAGTGAAACTTCAAGAGCTACACATACAACATTTTCCTAAAATCATAACAATAACATACCAACAACTGCAAGGATTTATTAGAACCAGGCCACCAAAAACCTGAGATGAAAGAGACAGTGTTTAAAATCCATATAATCATAGCCACCCCACTTTAGGAAAGTAATATCCTTTCACATGAAAATAACATAAACTGGATGTAGAAATGCTTTCAATGAGGCATCAAAGGCACTAAAGTAGTAATGTACTTAAATGTCCACATCACGAAAATGTATTCTCAGCAAGAGATGTCTTTTTATAAACTCCCTTTTTCACTAATCATGTAATAAACAAGGGTTAAATTCTTCACAGCCACAATCATTTCCATGCTTGTTTTAAGGCTTTTCTTGCGGATAGTTTTCTTGTCAAATAAGATGCTACCGTTAATCCCAATAAGACAGCTGAAATGAGGAAATGGTCAAAATCTTCTTTCAGGAGGTCAAAAGTTTTAGATGGAGCCACTCTAGTGTAAAAGAGATCTGCAACAAAAAAAACAAAAATTACTAAAACCAAATGAAACTTCTTGGTCAAAGACTTTTTACTAGAGATATACAAATATGGTATTCAATACTCAAGATCTCGAATAAAGATGCTAAACGAAGAAATTCTAATACCTCAAATATCACACCATATGCCATCCAAAAATAGTGTTGTTTTTGTTATGTTAAAATATAAACTGGAAAGGGAGCAGGGCCTTCTGGAGGCCCCCTATTACTTCGACCCCTTTGGATCCAATGTACCATTGTTGTGATCATGGGATTGTGCCATCCAACATAATACCTACCCACCACTTTCAGACAGAGGACAAGAGCAACGCGGTAAATGTATGGAGGAGGGTTACCCATCCAACCAACCTCCAGGCCCAGTGTCACCTAACTTTGGTGGTCTGAGAGGAACCAATATTTCAATGTGGCCAGGCAAGGCAGTCTCGATACACAGGCCTGATACATGGGATGAAAAATCACTGTGACGTCAGGAAAGAAATCTGAACGAAAGGTGTTGCTCAATTGTTTCCTGGCTTAATTATAGGACTTGTATTGTTGATCGTTGTATCTTTATGGTTGGTAGTGTGAAACGTGCTGGCTTAATTTTATACAACTGTGTTTATTTGCATTTTTTGTGCAATATAAATAATAAACAATAAATTTATATGTTTCTTTGTGGTTTTGGAATCCTATGAGGGTGAAGTACATGGCAGAAAACTAACTTAGACAGGTAATTACCATGTCTATTTCATTCTTTACCTTGGCATTCTAACTAGTTTGTTAGGTAGCAAGTTAAATTCCCATCAGTTTCCTCAAAGCTGTTGTGATTTAGTATATATTTATTAGTTTCTTTATGTTTGCATTAGTATTTTCTCAGTATTCTTCACCTTGGGGTAACATTGACAGCTAAATTTCTTTTAGTTTCTTATCACCTTTGCCATTCACTTTATATTCATGGTTTAACCCATTCACATCCATAAGCATACTGGTAGGCGAGCTGGATCTAGCCTCAATCACCACAAGTGTACTGGTACGCATAATGCATTGTGTTACTTGTAGGTTGATCCTGCTGCCATCTTACATTTTTCAAAAAACTGTTTGGTCAGTCATCTGTACCTGTTTGCAGCTGCTATCTGATGGCTTCATTGGAAAGTTTTCTATTCATCAATTTGTAAACTACATTTGTGATTAAATACCTTAAAAGTCATTAGTGTTAGGGGTCACTTGAAATCTCAGAGAGAGGATGTGAATGGGTTAATGGCTGCCAAGAACATTTTGAATTTAGAAAACCTCAGTAGCATTATTGTTATGCAGTGCTATTCACTCAGAACTAAATGAAGTTTATGACTTAATTGAGCATATAACTTTTACTGATGATAATGTTCATGTTTTGTGCATGTTCTGCTTTTCGGTAAAGCCTGTTTCACACTACACTTGATCCTGCACAAGGTCGAGGATACTAGCTAGTATGCTAGCTTTCCAGTATCGTGTGAATATAATCAGTATACTGACTGGCAAGCATGATCGCTAGTATACTCGCTAAGCTACTTGATTTCCTACTTGATGCGGTACTAGTTTGCTGCTAGCTTCCAGTAGGACCCAGTGGCCATCTACCAATCACGTCACGTTACAGGCACTGTGCAATCTTCTCTTTTTTTATTAGTATGGAATCATATGGAACAACTGCTTCATAACAAGCACAATGTCAATGATCGTGTGAAACCTCCTAGGAGGGGGACCAATCATGCTAGATTCTGTCCTCAATATCAAGTAGCGGCTAGCACACTAGGTCTTGTGCTGGACCACATAGCGCGTGAAATGGGCTTTACACTGATAAAATTTATTTAAGCGCTAGAGTTTTATAAATGAAGCTGGCAAAAGGGTCGGCGAAAGCTTAGGTAAATCAAATATGATTTTTATGGTCTAAGTAAATTATCAGTTTCACTTGCCAAAAAATAAAATTATTTACTCTGTTGCATGCTTTTAAATAAATGGTGTGCTAGTGAACTACATCATAAGCACAGTGTAGAGACCACATTCTGTTTCATTATTACTTCTTTTGAAGTGAATATATCTTTGATTTTGTCCATTAATGAATAATTGCTTACTTAATTCTATGATAGTACTATTGTAATGCAAGGTCATCACTGCACAACAATAGTGCAGTACTTGCCTTTGGCCAAGCTAAGTGGAAGGAGGAAGTAAAAACATGTTTCCACATAATGCACTAAATGTAGCACTGTAAAAGGTTATGCCAAATAATTTAAGATTATAAGACAGCAGTTCCAATGAAGGGAATGAAGGCTAATAGAATTCTAGCACTTCTAGCCTTCCTACTACTACTATTATCTAACTGTTATGTAATTATGTGATTGAACTCGGTGGTGACCAGAAGGAACGCTGGGAGTGACAGAGCGCAAAAGAGAGGATGCCAATATGGCTGAGATGTGACAAGCCTTTGTAAATTCTGGCTGTATCTTTATCATAAGTGAATACAAATCCTGTTCCTGAAATGCAATGCCTTATTATTTGAACTCCGTAACGGACATAACACTTAACTATTATCCTTTCACCATAAATAAGACAGTAAAACTAGTCACAATGCAAAATTAATGAGTTTGTAAACAACATCTCAAGTTACCACTTGATAGGAGCTTCATTACAAATAAGAACTTTCACTCCACATATTTTCATCATTAAATTAGAAGAAGTGACAAAATGTAGCTTTTCTTCCCATCTGGAGTACTTAAGCAAATAGGTAATGGCATGAGTCTTTGAGAGCTCATACAAGCAATCTATACTATGAGTTACACTACAGGCAGTAAAAACTAGAGACACCTGAGATTGAGAAGTTATATATTTCAAAAGAGTAAACCAAATTTGATGAGGTAAAACGTATGTATCTCATAGAATTTTTATTTCAATGTTTATTAAGACAATGCAAAATTTTTTTCTCAGCTTAGATAAACTTAATAAATATTTTAACGAAAAAAATAAGGTCTCCGATCTTTGCAAGCTTGCTTTTCCATTAAGTGTCATCATATTAAACTCAAATTTCAACAAAGTGAAGCCAATGATTTTTATCTATTTGAAGAAAGCAATTTTATTTATCATGATATTTGCAAAGGTTTACTCAAAATTTGTAAACCCCTACTAACTTTGAAACAGGTGGTTTGACTGAAACTTAAGTGAGAATGTTTTTTCTTCAAGGTTGTCAGCATTTTAGAGTATACAGAAGTAAAAAATAACAATCACCAGTACCACCTAACTGCATTAAAATGTTTTTGATTTTTCTGGAAGTTAGAGTTTCTAAAACTCAGGGTTCTCGACTTATTTTGCATTCTGTAGATTCTAAGTGAATTATGCATCAATTAAATGCAATTGTTCACCTTGTAATACTGATACCTTGCTTCATTCCATTAAGTCTTTCCTCTAAGAATTTTTTATTGGCACGTTTATATTTTTCCATAAATTTATTATTTCCTTGACTATTTTATGGTGGGGTCCAAAACTAATTAGTGCATTAAAACTTTCTAGTATCACTTATTAGCACTAAAATATTAATGTATTCAATGTACATGTAGTAA
Organism: Platycnemis pennipes; assembly: GCA_933228895.1. Lineage (NCBI taxonomy): Eukaryota > Metazoa > Arthropoda > Insecta > Odonata > Platycnemididae > Platycnemis > Platycnemis pennipes. The sequence continues at coordinate 85,060,988 of OW121846.1, forward strand.
AATTATTTGATTATATGTTTGAAATTATAAAACTTGAGTTAATTATTTTTATTTAACTGAGTACTAACTTTTTACTCAAACTGACAATAAATAAATCAACAGAATACCTTTTAACATCAATTTCAATTCTAGTGTTTGAGTTATGATTTCAATTTGAATTTGATATTTGTTATCGAGAAATCTGCTATTCATCCCACCTCTTAATAATTTCATTTACAATTACAACCAATGTAAAATTAAATATATGTATTATTCTTTGAATACTGTTATCACCAATCAGCAAACACAGGTATTAAGAAATATTTCAGAAAACTGACAACTTTCTTCGATGCAAGATTACATCCATTTTAAAACAAAATAGATGCTGCTTAAAATGGATGATAGTCAACAGATGCATTTAGAAATATCATAGCCTTCAGAAATCTATAGAAAGCATATCAGTAAAGCAGCATACACTATTTAACAATGCAGAGTAGAAAAGATATTCACCTAGGCCATAGACAAACACCAAACAGGTGGATTCCAACCCACTGGGCGCAGTATGGATTCCACTAACTTGCATTACAGTTTTGTTGTAATTGATTATAGCATCCATTGGAATTGGAAGTTCTGGAATGTATGGTATTACACCCTCATCTCGCATTTCTGACATGGCCATAATTGGACGACGTGGATCAACAAACATCCAAGGCAGTTCCAAAATCCCTCCGGTTGATAATGCCACTGGTAAAAAGAAAAGTAGCAAATCAAATTGGATGGTAGATATTAATCTGAATTATTGTCATTGTCTATGCACAATGAAGTCAATAGGAAAATGAACACAATTATAAAGCGATCACAATAATGTTTCACAAAACATTACAAATTACATTCAGGCACCAAAACAGTTCACAAGTAAGGCAAAATTTCATGCCCTAAAACTCAAATTTTCATTTTAGCATATGCAAAATCCTAGAGGTCTCCCAAGTACAACAAAGACAAATTTCTAATATTTTCCAATTAAAAAGTTAGGTATTTTTTATATTATTAGATTTTTTCACAACAAAAAGAAAGCTCAAGAAATATTTCCCGCTGCATGAATATAACTTTAAAATAATGAAATAAACTACTATTATATTTCATAACAGGCCCCGGCTTCTCCCTATCCCTCTCGCATTGCCTCTGCTGCCCCTTATTGTCCGCTTAGTTCCTGCTTTCGGTCATTGGCGCCACGAGTTCATTCGTCCTTCATTTACCTTGTGCCAGCACACAAAGTACGCATCTCACGGTGTTTCACTGCGGCAAAACACATTTTTGTGAAACTTTTCCTGCGAAAAAGATCTGGTTTTCTTTTCTCAAATCATCATTAAGTGTTTTACAGTTTGAAAACCAGACTGTATTGGTAGAACACTATGTTTGGTAGGAGATACATCACATCGGGTTGTACCATGGAAGAAGGAGGCGCTCCGACGGACGGAGTACTGAACCTGAAATGCCATCCACTATGCACTCAAGTAGTGATGGGTTTGTCACTGAAAAATCCATCACTCCCGGGAATCGAACCCAGGCCCTCGGGATGGGAGGCCAGTACTTCAGCCATCACATCAATCTGATCCCCATCAATACATTACGGAATGGCTGTTGTAAGACCACATTTTGTTTAGCTCAAAACCTTTAACCTATCTGGCATGTGTAGCCACCCTACCGGGGCTGCAATTCTGAATCTGGGATCACTATTTCATGATCGTGCTATTCCACAGGTCATTACAGCCTGAAATGCTATTCTGAATCAATGTGGGCTATAAATTACCCAGCTCTGAGTTGCAATAATCAAACCTGCCCCTTCCAGTAAGAGAACCATAAAGATCAGGAAACGAAAATTCTGGCAGCCGATATTAAGCAATGTTTACATTCTTCTGGGACAGATTCACAGCCAACTTCATGTCTTTCACCATGGCCAGGGAACAGCTGATATATTAATGTATTTAATTATGCATGCATAATTTATTTCATTCCATTGAAAATTTGCCTAGTCATTACTATTGTTTGTGCTTGATTTTCATTGCACATATAAATAACAAATCAAAGGTAATAAATAACTAATCAATTGCTATCAGGTATATGCCACATCACACTTTCCCCTGTCCGTTATTATGATCTATTAATGAATATTTACACATCAGCAATCCAGAATTTAATCTAAAGGATTTCTCTCACCGCAAGTTTTAATCTAGCCAGTTCACTACAAATATTGTCACTTCATTTGATGCATGAAAACGGTTAATAAATCTCTCGTCCATTACTTCAAATGGACTAATGCTATCTTTCTATCATTATTCTCATTTATCAATGACAATGTCCAGTAATTCTTATCAAGAGTTAATGCTTTCCAAATATAATGAACATGTCTGATATTACATCTGATACAATAACCAAAGAAACTAAAACAATCAACAGCAACAACAACAAAGTCAACAGTAACATGACATTCCACTGATTTCACAATAACAAACACAAATATGTTACACCTTCTCTCTAGTCGTAGACTACCCTGGGCTTCTACTTCATCTACAAAGGCAATAAAAAATTGCCCAAAACTGAAATGCAAACATCCAGTCATATTACTCTGTGAACAAACTTCCAATATATACCCGATACGACACAAAGTAAGCAATTAAAAATATTTGAAAGTCGGTTAGCATATTGATTTGAACTCATTTACATCAAACTATTCAGATTACCCTTTCTTCAAGACCAGGCAATAATGTAATGACCTGGCTGGTCGCTACCCACCATTCAGAATAGCTAATTATGACCGCACTATGGGTAATCTGTAGAATAGAGACTTCCGATGAAATTTCTGCATTCAAAATAGCATATAATGACTAGGTCATAATAATTGTGAAAATAGCAAATTTTGCCACTATTATGACACATAACTTGGGCACTATTTCATTCAGAATAGCAGTCCAGGAGTAAAATCCAACTGTTCATGCCAATCCAACTCTAGGGGTTATACGAACAAATTTATTCCACCACATCAAGGTCATAGTCCATGAGGAGGGATGAGAATATGAAAAGCAGATAATTCATGATAAAACAAAGTCAAGAGACTTACTGGAATAAAGAAGGCAAGCTTTAATATAAATTAGGAGGGCATTAAATTAAAATTGGTCAAAAATTATGGCCACATGATCAGTAGCACTTAAGACTAACGTGGATATTGTACTGATAAGATGGATTGCTGGTGAATATGGTATTTCCTAAGAACTTATAAAAATAAAACAATTGCAGATACAAAAAATCATTAACTATTGCTCCCTTCTGAAGATTAAAAATGATGCATTCTAAATTTTTACCTGGATAACCAGTAATTGTATGAGAAATGATGTTAGCAAATCAAATACCACAATTAGTACAAAATAGGGATGGGACATTCAAATATTCAAATCCTGGAATCCATTGAGTTTCATCTCGAATCCAAATCCTTAAAAATACAAGTCACTTACATGCTCAGCAGAAAAACCATTTCTTTCCTTACAATTCAACTTTACCATCACCATCTGTGATCAAAAATCGTAAGCATGGATTCAAGAGCTCTGTTTGCACATTGGCACTCTGTGGCATGTCATGCAGGCTGAAAGAGCATCGGAGCTCAATCATCCACTAAAGACTATTCATCACATTTGTAATAAAATGAGAAATTAACTTCTGGAATGTGATAAAATACTCGTTTTTTTCAATTAAAAAGTTAAAGCAATTAAAAATTTTAGACTTGTAGTTAGTGTGTTAATTCAATTGCATGAGTAAAATTAATATTAGAATTCAAATAAAATCGAAGACTACAGACAAAATAAGGATTTGGCTCTGAAATTATAGTTGGGATTTACGGCAATGGTAACATTTAGATTTTACATTGAATTGGGGTTAATGGCAAAAAAAAAGATACAGATTCGAAACGAGATTCAAGATTTGAGGGTGAATTTTGAGATTCAGATTCAAGAAAAACTGGATTCAGCCCATCTCTAGTACAAAGTTAGTTACTTAAAAATTACTAGACAAAATATTTTTATTACTTAATATGTGCTTGCTGGTGATTCCCTTTTCAGTTATGGTCTCTTTCATCGCATCAACAACAGCTGGCAAAATAAATGCTTGCCTTTCCACAATGGGTTGTAAAGGTGTGGTGACAGAGGAGAACGCTGAAAATAAAAGTAGTATCAACTAGAAATGTGCGAATACTACCCATGAATACTCAAATTGTTTGAACATTAGAAAGTATTCAATATTCAAGGCCTAGAATAATTATACTAAAAGATAAAGTTCAAATACCTCGAATATCATGCCACACTCCATTCAGCACTATATTTGGCATGTTGATTAACTAAATCATATGTCCCACAAGAGGATGACGGAGACACAAGTCAGTTGACAGGTTTCACTGCGCAATTTATGATAGAAAGACAAGTTTCAACAAATGGAGGGCAAAGGCCTAGCCACGTTTACACACCGGTTCCTGTCAGATCACCAAAGTTAAGCAACGTTGGGCCCAGATGGAGGTTGGATGGGTAGCCCCCTCCATACCTCTACCGTGGTGCTCTGGTCCCCTGTCTGCAAGTGGCGGGCAGGTTAAATGTGGGTTGGCACAATGGATCTAAAGAGGTCTAAGTGCCAGGGTGGCTCCAGAAGCCCACCCCTCCAATTTACATTTTTTTTATTTCAACAAATGGAATTATGGCAAACTGTTGTCTTTTCACCATAAATAACACGCTGAAATTAGTCACTGCAAATCATTATTCAAAACCGAAGAAAGTTAGTAAACATAGTCAAATGTAGCTGCTCAATAAAAGCTTCCCTTACTTCTGTTACATATTCATCATTAATTTATAAGAGGTCACACAATGAGTCTCTTCTTCCATATCATAATTTTGCTAATAACTAATGAGTTTTACACAAGAGTTACTGAGAACTCATACCTCTACTCTACTATCACTACGAGCCATTGTCAATATTTCCGTTGAGACATCGTCGAGAATATGCCAAGATGCCCGAGTTTGATAAGCTATTTCTTCTTAAAGAGGAAATCATTGTGAACGCAGTAAAATGTATCTTATAGAATATTCATTTCTAAATCTGTTTATGTAAATAAAATTTTTTTGTCACCTTAAACTTTAAAAAAAATTTTATTTTGATTCAAACTATTTTTGAGACTCTAAATCTGTTGATCAAGAATTGCATGCTTTTTATTCTGTTATGTTCTATTCTCCTCATGTTAAATTGAAATTTCAACTAAATTAAATCAATGATGAATTTTTTTTTCAAGTTTTCAAAAGTTATTATGAAATTTGTAAAACACTACTATGAAACTAGTGACTTGAATGAAACTTGATCGAAGTCATTGCAGTCGAAAGTTTTTCAGCATGAAGAGTGTAGACAAGCAGAGAAATAATAATTACCAGTACATATTACCTAACTCCATTTCTCCATTTAAATTGGTTTTCTCTTTTGGAAGAGAGACCTTCTTATTATCAGGGGTAGCAACATACCATATTCCTCCAAATATAGTCCCCCCCCCCTTTTTGGCCTAAATCTTCTCGGAAAAAGTCTGGGGGGGGGGGAAATATATTCGAGCTCAAGGCACCTAATGTCCGTTGTAAAATTCCATCCCCCCAGTTTGAAGGCCAATATCTCAAAAATTGGAAGTTAAATTTTAAAATACAGTAAATTGAACTAAAAAAGCTTGTTTATTTATGCGTTTATTATTGTCAAAGATATAATTAGAAGTTGGTTATATTAATTAATTTTTCGGCCAAGACAGATAAAAAGGCCGGATTTTTTTCAAGTTCCAGGAGGAAAGTTTAACCCATTCGCCTCTTAATTTTCCATGGATTTTCTGCCCTTTAAACTCTATTTAATTTTCTGAAAAATTTCACGGAATTTTTTAAAAATTTTTTTTGGAAATTAAAATTATTTACTAAGTAATTAAATATTTCACAATTTATTTTCACCGAATGAAAAAAAAAGACTCGTGGTACATAAAATTGGGAAAAAAGAATAGCATTAGAACATTGAATTCCATCAGGTGACCGGCGAATCACCGGCTCTTTACCTTAAGGCAAAATAAGGTAGACCGGCGAATCGCCGGCGCTTTACCCCAATGGGTTAACTTTGAAGCCCATTTGAAGATAAACAAGAAAAGCCACTTCTCTTTTCTTTGCATAAAATATGGAACGTATTGTAACCGTATGGGTGCTATACGGTTAACAAAAATACCACAGTAATTTAGCGAGTTGCCCATCTCTAATGGTAGGCATCCTAATAAGGGCGTTACGGATGATATATCGCATAAAACTTATAATTTTTACTATTCCCCTTTTTATTTCCTATTTAGGATTATTAATTACGTCATTATATGCCAAGTTCCTAGTCACAGCTTTTCTATAATATGTTTTTGATCAAATATCTTTCCTTAGAAATCGAAAACTTTAATCCATAGGACTCTATACAAAATTCATATACCTGCGCACATGTATCCGCGAATGAAAATTCATTGTTCAAACATTATAAACTTGCGTTAATGGATATCGGAAATAACCCGTGCCGATTGCTGGTGTTCATGCATCGAGCAAACGGGGGTGATTGGCCCAGGCGCTTTTTACGATTCTAAGTTCTATCATGTTTAGGCAGAAATCCATCGATTTTGAAGAGATTGTGTCACTAATTGGAAGAGGAAGAAAAGTATATGTTTTAACTGAAATAGCAGACATTGTCTATTTTTCTCGACGAAATGTATCTTGAAATATTATTCGGCCCCCAATACAAATAATAGAAGATACAAATAAAATTATCAGTACTAAAGAAATACCATCCCAAGTGGAGAAGGTACTAAAAGTATGAATTATTTGGTAAATGGACCCATGAACACCTGTGAAGATTAAAGTCATACTGCTGCCAAATATGTACTTTTGGACAATGGCTATAATGTGATTACGTACACGAACGTGGATATAACGAAGCTTTTATTTGACAAAAAAACTACCCGTAACACAAAGCAAAACTCAATAAAGAAGATAGAGATTTTGGAATTTGTCCTTTAATTATATCTTCATTCCATTTTAAAATAATCCTTCACTGTGATCTGAGTAACCTTGATTTCTGTCAACGAACGCAAGTGATAACTACAGAGGGCGGTATTTTAAATGAAGAACCATTTGGTCGCCATAATTCCCACTGAACATACGGCAGTGCTTACACTTCAAAATCGTGAATTTCTCAAGAATTCTCTTTACAAATCTCACTTCTCCATTCCACCAAATTATGGAAATATAGTTTCCCCAAATACAATAGCTAGTCAACTTAAATAGGTGAAATAGTATTGAGTATTTTGGTAAATATATTAACTTGATACTCCATATTGGTAACTGAAACAATGGAAATTTTTATTACTCAAGGTGCTCAAGTTGTTAACCTGAGAAAATTATGTGCAAGTCCTGCTTTGCATCTCAAAAAATTTTCCCAAACTAAACTTCAAAAGTTGTGGGGGGGAGCTATATTCGGAGGAATACGGTAGTTTACATATTGACCTGTACTGAATTGAGTCAATTATGTGAAAAATGTTGACCTAGTCATAGTAATACCATAGTTCATTTTATCAGATCTGAGGTTAATATTTCCAACTTTATTCTTGTCTAAATTTTCAAATTACTGAAAAGATGGACAGAACTAGAAGGTGTATAACACTTTCTGCACTTTTTAACACCCAAAAATGGATGTATCAAATGGTCCATAATTGGTAGTAAAGTTATTTTTTTGTACATTTGACATTTTAAAACCAAATTAAATGTTTTAATCTTATGAAGATGTAGCTTTTTACTTCAACAGGCAACAAATGAATTAGCAGAATAACATTTAACATATTAATTACAATGCTAGTATTCGAGGTATTTGAAATTCGAGATATTTGAATACTTGAATCATGATTTAATATTCGAATTTGAGAAACCTGCTATTCAAAACATCTCTAGTATTAACATAAAATATTTAAAACATTACTCACTAAAAATAAAACAATGAAGTAAAATAATATTTAAGCCTAAATTATCAGACTATTGAATATTTTACCTGTGGAATTGCTTTGGACTTTTCCCTCATACAATTCCAAGCTGGCCACTTCAGTTCTGCGTGATTTGTCATTATAATAACTGTACACAACCCAATTTTCAGAGTGAAGAATGTGAACAGGTCCCTTGGCTCTTTTGTGAGAAAGTGAGAATACAATTGCTCCAGAGACAACATCAACTAGGTATAAGTTTAAGAAATCTGAAATGAAAAAGCTTGTATTAAAGAGCTACAAACTGCTGAGGGAATTAAATTATTTAAAATCACTTTCATAATATATCAGCACTTAAGTTTACTATTTGATTCTCATATTCACTGAAATCTGAGCGATGTTACGCCAATGTTACTCCAAGTGAAGAAATGAAATCAATAAATTCTGATATCAACTTTGGTTTTTTAAAATCTAGATAAGATTAAGTTTTCAAGAAAAAATTGTGATTCTTACTTAGCCTCAACAAGTATAGACACTCAGAAATTCTATGAGACTCGGGAAGAATAGAATTTTTATTTAGAAAAATGCTGGGGCAATTCCCTCCAGATAGAGAATTTCCAGCATCATTCCCACAGGACTGTAGGCACTCGCATACAAATTCCACAATTAGTACCAGTAAGTGCAAGAAACTTAGGAAATAATGTAAAAACAATACTTTTTTTATAAGGGAAAAGAATTAACTTTGAAAGTGTGGCAAAAGTATTTCTAATCACTCACTATCAATGGTTATGCTCAATTTCATACCTATTTGTCTATTCCTCTACAGCTAAATTTCTAAGTCATGATCACCTCTTGGCAGTAATACTTACGTTTGTGGATTGGATCTACACCTTGAGCAATAAATGCCACTAAGTTAGGATTGATATACTTGTAGAGAACACTTCTGTCGGCAAGAACCCTTCCTTGAGAATTCACTCTTTCCATTGGATTTTTGCTAGCTACAGCAGTAATATGTTGAGTTCCAGGAGGTAGGACAGCTTCCCAAACATGCTTCACAGATATTTCCTGGGATACAAAACATTTACTGTTTATTGGAGTAAAATAACTGAAACAGGACCTTTAAGAAAAAATGGCTTAGCAATTACCACATAAAAATCAGGTAATGGCAGGGGTCAGTAGCCCATGCAAGCAATACAATTTCATGTAGCCAGCACAACTTAAGTAGCAATATAAATTACTTTAACAACATCAAAAACAGTTTCATATATTCATATTGTACAGCTTAAATACAATATATCAATTAGTTATAAAAAAATAATTCAAGGAAATACAAGTAGAGTAAAACCCCGTATTTGCGTTATTGGAATTTACGTTTTCCCACAAATTGCAAGATTTTTTTTGGGTCCCATCAAACTTCCTATCTCTGCAACGTATATAGAACCCTGTATTTACCCCGTGTGTTTCTCCATTTTCCCACTATTTGCATCACGATGTACTGACTTAAAAAAAAATAATCTCCCTTCTAAAACAGTTACTGGTGCATAGAGATGGGTAAATTACCGTAATTTTCAATTGAGGTAAATTACCACGGTAAATTACGGTAATTTTCAAAAATTACCGTAATTTTCTGGTAATTTTAAGTTTTCAGCTGCTAATCCTTATCAGAGGACTCAAAACGAAATCAAATAGCATTGAGATACAAATGCCGACGCTTATATCAAACATATCACGACGTTTATCTATATATATAAAAATGAATGTATGTGTGTGTGTGTGTGTGTATGTGTGTATGTCCTTTATGCATTACTACACCATTCATCGGATCGCCATGAAACTTTGGGAAGTTGTTGAGTACATTCCCGAAAAGAGGACTACGAAATCGATATTTCAATATCGATACTTTATCGATATAATATCGCTAAAGTATCGATAAATTGATACATTATTGAGGTGAAATTATTTAGTTTTTTAAAAGGAATGTATCGTTGCAATATCGATACTGTATCGAATGTATATAATGTGTTTGTCCTTTATGCATTACTACACCATTCATCGGATCGCCATGAAACTTTGGAAAGTTATTGAGTACGCTCCGCGAAGGTTTCTACAAAATCTATAATTCAATGTCGATACTGTATCGATATAATATCGATAAAATATGGATACATCGATACATTGTTGATACAAAATTGAGGTGAAATTATTTAGGTGTTTTTTATCAAAGTTTTATAAAGTATCATTACAATATCGATACTGTATCGATACAATATTGATAACTTCATGCATTACCACAACATTCATCCAATTTCCATGAAGCTTTGGTTAGTTGTTTTGTTCACTCCATGAAGGTTTGTACAATATCGAGAATACAATATCGACACTGGAGACGGGATGTGCATCCCATTGAACTTGCAATTTATTGAAACACTCACGTGCAACATATTCAAATCATCCGGCATGGGACAAATATTTCAGAAATGCCAACTTATTGCTTGGGATGAATGCACAATGGTGCACAAAGCATCGCTCGAGGCTCTGGATCGATCAGTGCAAGATTTCCGTTGAATCCTGAGACCATTTGAGAACGCATTAATATTGCTTGCACGACATTTCAGGCAAACATTACCTGTAATTCTTCAATTGACACTAGTGGATGAAATAAATGCTTGCCTGAAATATTCTACTTTGTGACGACATGTAAAGGCGTTAAAATTATATACAAATATGCGTGTCCAGCTGAAAAACAAACGATCAGCTGAGATATATTGTATACCCATAAGAATTGTGAAATTAAACATACTATAAACGTGCGCTTTCCATTTAACCAGATTGAGCCACAGCAACGCGTGGCCGGGTCAGCTTGTTTATTATAACTCATTAGAAAAATTAAAACAAAGTTGGCAGCAACACGCAATTTGCCTCTCTTTTGTCACACTATGAGAAATTTTCGTTCCAAAGACATGCCTCTGCGCAATATGCATTTGTTATTTTACTCTGAATTAATTGGAATTAATCATGGACACAATGTAAACAAAATCGTTTTAGCTTCTTAATTTATAATATCACCCATTCCAATGGTTTCTTTGTGAGAAAGAAGTTTTCTGAAAAAGAACTTTTCCGAAAATTACCCTTTATTACAGTAATTTTCAGGGGTGTTGGTAATTTACGAAAAATACCACGGTAATTTACGAAAAATACCACGGTAATTTACCAAGTTGCCCATCTCTACTCGTGCATATCAGCCCTTAAAAACCATCTTTTGGCTTCCTTTTGTACATATGTAATTTAAAATACAAGAGATAGAGAGAGAGAGAGAGAGCAGTAATGAGAACTTTTTTCAGGGAAGAATTTAAATGTGGCGGGACACAATGCCACTTGCGTCAGAAATTTGAACTACGTCATCTCGTTATCTGTCTGCAAGGAAAAGATTCATGATATGAAATGAATGTATTGTAGGACTACCCGGCTAATAATAAATACCATATTTACTTGTGTACGCCGTGCATCTATTTTTCTGAAACAGTAGTAAATCGTATATTGTAAAGAATTCTGAAATTTCGAAGTATCAGTAATAAAAATCCACGTTTAACAAAGTCTGAGCATACAACGCTCAATCACAAACACCACTTGACAAAGCAATAAATTTATCGTGCATAGATTGTATGTAGGACAACACATTGTAGCACTGATATGTATTTAAATCTATATTGTACCCTGTAAGCTGCCGCAATGGGGGCAGCGTCATTACGTCTTTTCAAAATAGTAAGCAGAGTTTGTTTCGGTATCACGCATCTGTAGCAACATTTTTGCACAATAGATAGCTCCTTTTGCATACACATTAAAGCTACATTGCAAAGACACGACAAAGAATTTGTTACACAGTGGCAGTATGCTCAGTGATTATACCTTCTTACTATCCATGCTATCCGCTCCGTACGTGAGAGTAGTAAACGAGTTTGAATCGATCATTTAGCATTTTAATAAAATTTGCAATTATCACCCTAAAAATGAATTATATTGTGAAATTGCAATCGTTTCCTGTGAGTACAAAACTGCATATTATAAGCAATGCCGAAAAAATAGTAAATCTAGTAGCAGGAAGGAAATATGGTGTATCTGAATCTAGCAGAGACGAAAACTAAAAATGAGAACTGTTATGATATGGATTTTCATTAGTAGTGATTTATGATTCTATTTCAGGGAATATGTTTTTCTTTAGTTTTATAAGAATTATAATTGTTATTACATTGAGCTTTAGTTTTTTCAGTATGCTCCCAACAGACAACACCCACGAGTTGGCATTGCACTGAATGAGCTGATAACAAATCAAGCGCAGTAGGAATTATGTTACGAAAAGCACAGCATAAGAAATATCAAAGTGTATACCCTTTTCCAATAATAATATGAAACTTTTACATGTGCAGCAATATGCACAATGCTTAGATTCCATTATTTTCTCTCACTGCGCAACTTCGATACTTATAAATTATAACTTTGTGAATTAAGAAACCATTTCTTTCTGATTATTCTCAGTGACTCTCTTTAAAATAATGTTCAGTAAATGGCAAACGAATATATTTTGTTAGAAACAATTCACTCCTTTCAATGAAAATATCCCGGACTTCAAAAATATACCAGTTGCCATGCATGACCTATAGTCCGGCAAAATCCCTAATCCGGCATCAATTCAGTCCCAACTGCACTGGATTAAAGATGCTCAACTGTACAGAATTTGAAGATTAAGAATGAAAGCGACTTCTGAACCAGACGTGATGAAACATGATAAATGCCGGAACTATATAACGTGACCGACAACTGGGATCATTTGTGCTGACTTGATTCAACAGTTATAACAACCATGGGTTACTTAAATATAAAACTTATTGAAACTTGCATTATTCCATTCAAGCCACACTGCATTGCAAATAATTATAAAAATTATGAAGTTACACAACAGTGTGCACTAGTAGAATGGCGAGGTAGTTCAGATACTCATTTGTGGCAAAGTTACCCTCAGTTAGTATGAAAAATAGAATTTATCCAGCTTGATAATGGAAAGGTGAGGTGAAAAGTGGACATTTTCAATTGAGGAGAAAATGAAAATTTTAGGGAAAGTTGATTCCCATACTGGAACCCGAATTGATCTGGTGAAGCAACTCAGATTGCCGGTCTCAACATTGAATACCATAGTGAAAAATTGTGATGCGATTGTAAAACATGAAAGCCAGTGCAGACATTTGTCAAAAAAGAGAAAATATGTAACGAATTCCAGGTATGAAGAATTATAAAGAATGCTGAAAGAGTGGTTTTTAGGTGCAGGATCATCAAATGTACCTGTGAATGGCATAATCTTATGAGAAAAATCGTTGTATATCGCCACAAGATTGGGAATCGAAGATTTCACAGCATCCAATGGCTGGTTGGATAGATTCAAAACTAGGTACAATCTTGTATACAAGACTTTGAGTGGTGAAAGTAAAGGTATTAACATTGAGACTGTAACTCAGTGGAAAGTATCTGAACTGATTAGACTTCTGGAAGGCTACAGCCCGAAAGATGTTGTCAATGCAGACAAGACAGGATTATTCTTTAATGTGCTGCCAGCAAAAACACTGTGCTTCAGAGGGGAACAATGTCATGGGAGGGTCCCTCAGTAAACAAAGACTTACTGTCTTATTAATCACAAATGCAGATGGAAGTGAGAAACGTCAGCCGCTAGTGTTTGGCAAATCAAAAAGTCCTAGGTGTTTCAAGCATGTAAAACAGTTGCCCACTAGATACACCGCAAATACCAAAGCATGGATGACCTCAGCAATCTTTGTGGATCAGCTTCATGCTCTGGATGCGAAAATGGGGTCGCAGAAGAGGAAAATTCTGCTGTTTATTGATGAGTGCCCAGTAGGGCAGATCAGAAAAATTGATTTTTCACGGAGAAACTTGGCCCTCTGGAAAAAGTTGTCAAAGTGACTCAAAATGAGGCCAGAAAAATTTGGGACCTCTAGGTCAACCCCAACCCTCGCGCCGTGGCCATTTATGGGGAGGGGGGCTGAAATTGAAAAAAGTCATGTTTTTATAGTGGTTCCCCATAGATTTTGCTGAGTTACGGAGCATGTACAAACATAGTTTGGTACTTAGAGAAGTAAAACATTACAGTTTCCACCCAAATCTTTAATTTCTTCAATTAATCTTATGGTATCTTGCATCTTATGGCAAAATAATAAGAACGTTAGTCTTTTGTTACCAGGACAGAGGTAAGATAACTTTTTACTGATATGTCTAAATTTGATGGAATATTTTGCAAAACTGAACGTACAAAAAATAAATCTTCCACTGAGCTATTTTAGATACAATAAGAACAGTATATTTATAGGAACTATGTCTCAGTACAGGCCTTTGAAATAGGCCTATTTCTAAGGCCTGTACTGAGACATAGACCTAGGCTTATGGCAACATCCTAGTATCACATATAAGCTTGTTCGTTATAATGAAGTAGTAATCAAAATTAGCTTAGGTACATCTCACTACAAAAACTTCCGCAAATTGAGCAATAAAACACATCGAAAAAGTTTGTCTCGGTACTGGTCCAATATTTAGGCACTTTTAGTAAAATGGCCTGTAAAAGTGAAATAAATGTCTAATGCCAGAAAATCAAAGTTATCTTTTAAAAACACATGCATTAAAAAAAGCATTTCCCAAGTTTTTGCGCAGCAGTTTTGCGTTACTTTGTATGATAACTTTGAAGCTCGGAAAGCAGAGTCCAAGGAGGCATTTAGAACAAGAATTTCACACTAGGCTGCTGGAGTACTACCCAGCAGACCGTCAACTCCCATTGTCCATTTTCTGAGTGACGAAGTGATCCAAATACTCAAAATGGAAGATTGTGAATGGAATCGCCAACCGTCAAACTACGACCAGGTCCCCGACTTTCTGTTTTATACCGCACAAAGTGAGTCTGCACAATGGTACATAGAATTTCAATTTTTGGCTCATTTCTGCCTGCTCATATACAAGCGTTGAGGACACTTGCACCAAGCAGCCAAAACGAATAACGGCCACCACCATTTTTCGGCACCGTGGATAGCAATGTCTTGGCCCATCAAGTCACTTCCATCCATTCCGCAGTTTTATTTTTCAGTGAGATGTGGTTTCTGTGCAATTGTGTCTTTTTGTGTCCTTATCAGTGTCTTTGTTCCTTACTCATTTTCATGATCGCAGATTTGTCTCCTTCGAAATGAGAGTTTAGCTTCTTTTTTTTCCTTTTCGCAGAGTTTCATGTTCATAATCTATGACTTTGGAGTTTTCACCACCAGAAACGTGGTCTGGGTCATTTTCCTCTTTTTATTCAGCAAATTTTGCAAACTGGAATGGAGCGTGATACCTATAAGGACAACCTGAGAGATTATCAGCAAATCCACCTGTATCTTTATCACTGAATTCTTTGACGAAATGCTCCTTATTTCTGAATATTTGATGTAAAGGCCTTGTATCAGTGTCATCCTCCAAAATTTCTATGATATCTCGAACAGTCAGATTCATGGGAGAAAAATGAGGAACCAATGTACATATTTCTACATAAATACCTAAAGTTATTTATTTAAACACGTTACCCACAGTAAAAAATGCCTAAAATCCGGTAACCCTGATGAAACAAACGGATTTGGCAACTTGCGTGAAATGACCCCGTAACCTCCCAGCGTAGCCATATGGATACGGCGGTATTTACTCTAATACAAAAATCGTACTATTAAACAATAACGCCAAGTAAAGTGAGCACATGACGCCCCTATCCTTTAGAAACAAAGGAAGCCTATTTTTAGTTCACAACCACACACTGCACAGCAAAAAAGTTACATATTTACCTCCAGCTGGCATCCATTTTGCTCCTCTGATGCACACACGATATTTCACTCACCTAGAATCTCGCTCCGACCAGCTTCCAAAACAAAATAACACTTGGATCTGGTGATTGTGACCTTCAACTATGCAGTTTTGACAAGTTTATTAGAATAAAGTTTACAGTTCATCCTACAGAGCGTCATACACTCGATGCGTCAAGGTGTAGCCATATGGCTACGGTGGGCGGAAATGGGTGAGATGAAATATTGGATATACAGGGTGTCCAAAACCACCCGTCCACCCCCTGAAAGTTGCCAGGAAAGATTATTTTTCAGAAACTGTTGGCTCATTCATAAGCAAATGGGGTATGCTCTATTGAATGGTCATAAAATCAACTTCCGGTTTACACCGGAAGTGGGCTATTCAGACCGGAAGTTCATTTTTTCAAACACAACATGCACATATTTTTCACAGATTCAGATTCTACGCTGAAAAATACGTAACTTTTACTGGAAACATTTTTTGATAAAATGTGATTTTTGACCTCTAATTGACCTCTAAATTTGCCGAAACCGGTACTTGGTACTGACACTAGGAATTTGCACGTCGTGACCTTGAAATCGAATTCTGCATTGTTAATCTCGTGTTTTACTTTAATTGTTGCTGTTATTTACTCTTTAACCATATCCAGAAACATAAAGTGACTGTTTGTTTGAAGGGTGATGGTGTATTCAAATCAAGAGGCATTCGACATGCTCCAAATTTTGTTTGAAACTGGCTCCTTCTCTGCTGCTGCACAATTATGGGTGGAACGCTACCCTGACCGATTTCCACACTCGCGAAAAGTTTTTTTTCTACACTTTCTATACGAGTACGAAATGATGGAATTGTGCAATCGCATCACAATAAAGGCCGAAAAATTAAACGGTTTATTAGAGATCAAAAGTCAGCAGATAATTTAGCCGCAGCGATTTTAAATCCGCATGAAAAATGTAAATTGGAGGGGTGGGCGGGAGCCTTCTGGAGCCCCCATGGCACTTAGACCTCTTTATATCCATTGTGCCAACCCACATTTAACCTGCCCGCCACTTGCAGACAGGGGACAAGAGCACCACGGTAGAGGTATGGAGGGGGGTTACCCATCCAACCTCCGTCCGGGCCCAACGTTGCTTAACTTCGGTGATCTCACGGGAACCGGTGTGTCAACGTGGCTAGGCCCTTGCCCAATCCGCATGAAGCTCTAAGAGGGACGGAAATTGATTCTGGCATTAGTCGGGGGTCCATTTACAAGATTTTGAAAGGGAATAAGTTTCATCCCTACAGAATGGAATTACTCCAAGATCTGAATAATAATGACATAGCCCAACGTCTTGATTTTTGCAACTGGTGCCGTATTCAACCAGCAGACTTTCACAGAAAAATCTTATGGTCGGACGATTGCACGTTTAAAAGTAATGGGTCGGTAAATACTTGGAATTGCCACTACTGGGCACCGAAGAATCCTCATTGGCTAAGGACAGTGGATAACCAACTTATTTGGAAAGTTAATGTATGGTGTGGCATTATTGACGACAAAATCATAGGTGTAGTTTTGCACAAATTCCGGTGTAAACCGGAAGTTGATTTTATGACCATTCGATAGAGCATACCCAATTTTCTCATGAATGAGCCAACAGTTTCTGAAAAATAATCTTTCCTGGCAACTTTTAGGGGGTGGACGGGTGGTTTTGGACACCCTGTATCATGTCTACGATAATTTGGATAAATATATTTCTCATACTCCTCAATAGTCGTTCTCTGTACTTCTGGTTACCAAATGACCGTATACTAGTTGTCGCGTTTAAGAAAAGGTACGTTACCAGTTGTCTGGTTACCGATTGTTGCAGTTACGAGATGTCGCGGTGACGAGAAGTCCATTTACGAGATGTCAGTTACCGGATGTCAGTTATGAGATATATGGTTACGATTTGACGTGATACCCTGAGTGGGGATGGTACGAAGAAGAGGGTCGTTATCACCTCTGCCCAGTGATCAAGGAAAGGGTCCTGCTTCCCTGACTTGTGATACAAGATAGACGAAGAGTATATCTGAGCAATTCCTTTCCAACAGTGAGTTCCATACAGAGGAACACAAGGATATGTTCACTGTACTAATGACAAGGGAAGCATTTTTCATTGCAAGGCTCCGGTGCGAAAGGGTACTTAAAAACAGCGCAGGTGGCATCTACGATAACATCAGTTGTAATTATCATTTATTAAAAATAATAATTTCTTTGTTTTGAATTACACCAAGTTCGCGATCATTTTCATATTCCTTGGTTCTTCGAATTCCACTTTAAGCTCTGGATTGGAATAGTACAGACGATGCAACCTAAACAGACCTATCTACCTAGACATGGGGAAGGTAGTGAGTGAACATGTTTATTCCAGAAAAATTTGTTGCCAAGCACTTAAGCGAGTTTTAGCCATCTGATGCCATCAGTTGTGATGTTTTACATAATACTACAATGTCACATTTCTTCCCAAATGCTTTGGTTATTGGCATCTGTCGAGGACAAACATTGTCCGTACATTATTCCGCTCAAGTCTCAAGACACGCGTGCTTACATGTGACTCCAAAGTGAGCTTCATCTAGTCACTCGGAAAAGCTGACAGGGCTGCTATCTCAAGGTCATAAAGCAGCTTAGCATGAGCATTCCGGGATTCCGGTGCATCTATCATAGCGTAAACAAGTAAACACCTTCAATATATATATACCATTCAAGTGCAATGTATTGATTCATTACAGTTGAATTTCACGGTAGTACAGCATTAAATTGAAGATTTCCTTTTCAAGATGGGCAAGAATCTGCTGGATTTTGTTTAAGTCTCTTTAAGTTCTGTTGTTTCATTTCGTAAAATCAAATTGATATCTCCACTGGGGACCAAAATATCCTTACATAAAATTGCTACATCGAATTTACGAAAAAATCAAATAATGCTTCCATGAGAATACTACAGGAGTCAGCCTTGACCTCTCATTCACTTGTGTAAAATCAAATTTTACGTAAAATCGGGTTACGTAAAATCGAGATTCTAATGTATTTGCACTTTTTTTTCTGGGGTCCCTAGAAAGGTGCAAATAAGGGGTTTTACTGTATTTGCGAACCATGTAGCCATGCCAAGTCGAATATGTGGCCCACAGGTGTGAATAGGTTTCCAACCCCTGGGTTAAGGTGATCACATAATTACAACTAAGCCTCATACATTCACCTCCCTACACCTTTGTTCCGTCTATTTAACAGATAGAATCAAGTTTATCATACATCCTAAAAATATATATCTAGACATCTGACCTCTCCCTTCAGCCCTGGCCAATCACAATGCTAACAGCACCCCATAGATCACCTACCAACTATCTCACTTCCATTTTCACCAATTCATGCAACTAGATATTGCTTCTACACCACCGCCAATGTTCTAACCATTTACTAATTCCTCCATCAAGACTGCTCATGAAAAATTCTTAGAAAGCAACCGCCATCTGGGATGAAACTTTTCTACCGGACAAACTAGTATACTAAGCTTTAATGAGGCCAAGGGCTTTTACATGTGTTTTTCCCAGCTTGCTTACCACATGGTGCAAATATTTTGCAACACATATCACTGAACTTTAAAACTTAAACATGATTTTGGAGTGTGAGTTCCCTGGTTCACCAAGGCAGGGGGAGATATGAGTTGTGGTGCCAGTGAAGCTTTTGAGCCAAGCATTCAAGCGCAAAAATAATCAGCTATAGCCTCTAAGTTATGACATATGGATGGAGTAGAAATATTTACAAATAAAGAGGTACTGCAGAGGAGGAGATACTGAGGAAATTGGGTTACCTGATTCACAAAATAACTTGGATGGGAGCAAAAAATTAGACCACCAAAAACTAAAAATTAATTACCGTATTTACTCATGTAAGCCGCGCCCTCGTGTATCCCGCGCACCCCTATTTTCGGGCAGGTTCGTGAGGAAAAAATTATTTCTATCGAAAAAAAAATTTTTTTCCCTTGAGTCTGCATCATTTTGTCATAACATGAATGCACGTTCTTTAATAGAAATGCTGTGCCTAAATTACGTGTACGTCTTTCTCATTAATTGATTGAATTACGTGTTATTATCGTCACGATCGCCATCAATGCACGGCCTCTTTTACTGTGCATCTGTTTCTCGTAGCATCTCACAGTAATCACAGTTTCATACGATCACATCATCCAGCTATAAAAACGGCATTTGTTCAAAAGAACATTCAACTGAAATAATTGCAAAAATATATACAATTTCAACCCGTGATTACCCTATTATTACGGAAATCCATTGGCATATCAACAAATAAAAGCCAAACGCCATCCGTACCTGATAGCGGTGATCTCGTCTGCTCTCTGCGTAGTAGCTGTGGACTGGGACGATTTAACAACACCGAAAACTCTTGGGAACACACGGAAAAAACTAAGCTCAATGTAATAACAATTATATTTCTTATAAAACGAAAGAAAAACACATTCCTGGAAATATAATCATAAATCACTAATGAATATTCATATCATAACAGTTCTCATTCTTAGTTTTCGTCACTGCTAGATTCAGATGCACCATATTTCCTTCATGGAGCTCGATTTCCTATTTTTCATTCAGAATTCATTTTAGGGTGATAATAGCAAATTATTTTAAAATGCTAAATGATCGATTCGAACGCGTTTACTACTCTCACGCTTGGAGCGGATAGCACGGATAGTAAGGTATATTCTCTGAGCATACGACTATTGCCACCACGTAACAAATTTTTTGTTGTGTCTTTGCAATGTAGCTTTAATGTGTACGCAAAAGGAGCTATCTATTAGTACATAAAAATGTTGCTACAGATACGTGATACCGAAACAAACTCCGCTTACGATTTTGAAAAAACATAAAACTCCTTGCGGCAGCTTACAGTATACAGGATATTTAAATACATATCAGTGCTACAATGTGTTGTCCTACTTACGATCTATACACGATAAATCTATTGCTTTGACAAATGGTGTTTCTGATCTAGCGTTTCTTCCAGTACCGTTGTACGCTCAGACTTTGTTAAACGTGGATTTTTATTTTTAATTACATACTTCAAAATTTCAGAATACTTTACAATGTACGATTTACTACTAAACCATGCTGCGAAGACTAGTATACCACTACTACTAGACAGAATGCGAAACTTAGGAGAGAAAACAACAGGAATCTGAGGAAAAATGGTTCGCGGCTAACACGAAATCTGGAAGATTCGTATAAGCCGCGCACCCTCATTTTTTCTCCGGCGTTTCGGGAAAAAAGGTGCGCGGCTTACACGCGTAAATACGGTACATTTGGCATTGAAAATGACCATTTTGATGGGGAAACTTAAAAATGGAATTTCCGTAAAAAGTACAATAAAAGCAGCCTTGACAGTATTAGTTTATGGCTTATTGAAAATTAAGTCATTAAGGTAGATTTCTACCCCCTTACCTGATCACTGCTTTTGGAAAAAGAGAAACCAGAGAGGACACCAGTAGTAGGATCAGCAACATACAGGAAAGTATGATGTGCATGTTCCATGAGAGTGCTTGATATCCATTTTGGATACAAATGGGCTGAGCCTTGAGAGTCCAATATCAGAAGTCCCTTCAGGAAAACAGTCTCTTCTGATGCTTGATAATGGAGCATCGAACACTGGGTCACGCTGTAACCCAATGGGTAATATCCAGGACTTGAAGCTTCATCAAACCCATACTCAGACATGTGCTGGCCACTCATTGGGTTGAAAAGATATAGCACACCTTCACCAGTCTCCTAATTGGATAAGTTTAAAAATTAATGGTCAACACAAAGAAATTTATTTATTCCAACGAAATACAGTGTAACATATAGCCTGGTGAGATTTTTCAACATTATAATAATCATAGCAATGTTCAAAGCAAATAATGATACATTGCCAAATTTTAAAAACAACACAGTAACAATTGTTCAACACATAATGTCAATTCTTTCACCATAGATTTCAAGAGATGAAGGTCCCATTAAAAAAATACTGATACTAGATGCAGCTGAAGTGATTTGAGTGCTTTTGCAGAGAATGCCATCCTGAAAGTAAGGGAATTTCTGGATTCTTAAGCCTTAATGTAAAGCTTAGAAAGACCCATTATTATTTTACCATGCTCCCTCATCATTAAATCTTTCTTCCAATTTGTTACAACATAAACATGTACCACATAGAAGTTAACAAGGAGCACTTTTTAAAGGTAACAAATTGAATATATAAGAAAGATTACAATGTAGTGAACTCATTTCTAATTCATAGCAACTAACAACAATAAAAGTTTTTAGCAAACATCCATAATTGATGAGTTCTTTATCTTTTGACCAACACAACAATAAAATATTTTTATGATTATTATTGCACCAAAAAAGTTCTCCAATAAAATTAAAATCATAACAGGAAGTTACAGTGGATCCAGTATCAGTGGATCACATAGAATAATGTGTTCTATTCTAAGCATTTCATCTGATAAAAGTGACAAAATATGTTTTTCACTCCACTTAGAAACTAAAAACAAAATACATTTACCCTGTCCTTCAGCAGCAGTGCACAGTGAGAAGGCAGAGGGAAGTGACTGGTAGTCCTTAAAACAAAAAGTGGCATATGCTTCGAACCAGTAGACTTATCCTTGAGAGGAGCATATTTTGACTCTAAACGTCTTTGCCAAATTAATTCGCCACTCAAATTGTCAATTCCAAATAGCTGCAAAGTAAAATTTAATTTAGAGCTTACAGGTTTGAAAAAAATAAAAGTTTCACTATCAGTGATGACAATTAACTGTACACAGATAATAACTAAGGTTATTTCTCAGGCTTATTAGCAAAGCCTGGTCTTAAAACTTAAGCAATGCTTTTGAATTGCTAAGCAAGATGTAAATCATGCAAGGAAAAGTTATATAAAAACTTTATTAACTATAGAAGACTAAAATTATAAAAAAGTAATGCATATTTTGGTGACCTTGTACTCCATAGTACGATAGTTGCCAGCCAGCTGCCAGGTTAGTAGTATGCTGACTTATACACCTGTTATGATGAACAATACTAAATATGAATGAGAATTCACAACTAAGATGAATGGCAAATATTCTCATTCTAACAAAAACTGAGAGAAAACATTACAGTAGACCCACACATAGTGCTAGGTTAGGTTCCTTGAAATCATCGCGTCTTGTAAAATCAGAAATCTTGTCTTGTAAAACAAAGAGTAAACAGGAAATACCGAGATTCGTTCCGTATTCTCAACGCCTAACGTATGGCAATACTGAGTTTCATTACTTAGTATTAGCACCTAACTTGCGATTCAGTCTGAAAGTGTTATTTCTCAATAACTATGTATTTTGGGAAATAATTTCCTATTTGTACAACGTTTAGAAGAAATTTTTCGTATTTTTGGGAAAGGTGTCCAGTAAAATAAAATTGCCTTTTTCAAGTAAAAAGAATGCTATTCTATTAATAGTTTTAGCCTTTTAGGTTATATTGACAATCCAGAGTGCACACAAGATTAAGTGAATTGGCTGCAACAAAACATTTTTTAATAAAATTCAGCATGAAATGTTTTTCGCCTATTTTATGGGACCACAGAAAATAGAACAACCAGCCATTTCTATCTCCATCTTGGCTAAGAGAAAAATGAAATTCATGATAATTGGGCTTTCAACAAACAGTGTGTAAGGTGCAGAAATTGAAAACGCTCATCACAATATAGGTTCAAGGCAGCATCATAGGTGGATGCGCATCATGATAATCAGATTGATTTCAACAATAATATTGCTTACCATTTTGTAATGTAGAAATTAATGCCATTTATTCTGACAGCCGATGCACCCAAGGCTTTAATTCCAGCTGAGTTGAGCGTTATTTTACCATGTTTTACAAATTAACCTCGGTAGACGATGTAGAATCATTGGAACCCAGGACTAGCAATTAGCGGAGAAAAGATGCCTTTTAAAACGTAACCTCGAGGAACTCTGTAATGCAGCTGTTTAACCTCGCTCTTCATGGTTTTCTATAGCTCACACTAAGGCGGTAAATCTTCCTTCTATCAACGGATCGTCTCAACATAATTTTTCTTGAAGTGCGTTTAAAATGTCCTCGAGAGATTTCACGGTCAATTTAAGACACTTCATCTGAATTCACTAACCCTCTTCACAGCTCTATATTTTCGTTGGCTGTAATCAATTCCAGTTCCAACATCTGTCAGAAACAGTTGTCTGATTGAAATGGAGGATTCTGTCACATCCTTGTGATATGGTTATTATAATTCTTCTACTTCTTTCTGCTGCTTGCCATCAAATTCTTGTCCCCGTTAGCTATTGCCGTGTACGATTTCGGTCATTTCTTCTTCGAGGGAAGAAAACCTAAGGAAAGTATTCACCACTTCTGAACAAAGCTTTTCCAGCAAGCATTCAATGTATACTCCTTCACTTCATTCCATGAATCTAATTTGATGTTAATTGCATCCATGATTTTGAATGAAGCCCAAAAATTCATGATCTAGCAAAGGGGGTTACTTCAAATGCCTGCAGCCGTCTGAAAGTGCGCCTAGTGTGGTAGGATTTGAAGGTTTTTTTTTAATTCCTTGATACGGTGGTTGTCAATGGATGTCTTATTTAGAGGGGGAGAAACAGTACTCAATGTTTTCGCCAGCATTTTGCAGAATAACTGGATGTCCAGCGTGGTGTCAAGTGTTACCAGAGCCTTAAAATTCAAGTTGTTCTTTTTTAGATCTCGGAAACAAAGCAAAACTTGAACCACTCTGTACACAAAGCTGCATTCACCCACGCCTTTTGATTTGATATCCAACATACAAATAGGATCACTTAGGTTTTTCTCTTTAAAACTCAAGAATTTTCAGCACTAACAAGTATCAGCCTACAATTAAAGCCTCCTGAAGTATTAGAAAAAAAAGTGTAAGGCGATGCTAAGTGGCCTTGAAACCTGGTTCTCATAATTCCTACTTTGAAATATAGGTAGGTCATCTTCGTCATCTTTTTCCAGAACAAGGCTGTCTTATTGGCGTTCAAAGTTGGTTACGGCAGATAACTCCTTTCTTCAATTA
Organism: Platycnemis pennipes; assembly: GCA_933228895.1. Lineage (NCBI taxonomy): Eukaryota > Metazoa > Arthropoda > Insecta > Odonata > Platycnemididae > Platycnemis > Platycnemis pennipes. The sequence goes on from OW121846.1 coordinate 85,085,986, forward strand.
TAGCAGAAAACTCTGGATTAAAATTTTGGGCTGTTTAATGATTAGCAGATGAAATTTCCCCATGTTCCCCTAACATAACATTATGGTTATAGTATCGTTTTATAAACTCTTTAAACCATTCAAAACTCACAATAAAAGTTGCACTGGTAGAAGACTGGATTTTGCACAGATAAGGTGTTGTGTTAAATCATTGCCTTAACATGCATTACTGCTGAACTCAGTGTCACCATTATTTGATTTTGGTCACAAACATTTTCCAGAAATCATTTTTCACAAACATTTTTCTACCGCACACAAATTTACTTTTACCTATTTTGGAAATCCTTTTCTTTTCTCGCCACCAGAAGTTCCTGCACTGAAGTCAGCTCTTATTTTTCCTTCATTTGTTCATAAAGTACATATGCTGACTCGTTTATCCCATGTTTTCTCCCTAGGGATGAGGTTTTTTGGGCTGATTTCAGTTTGTCTAAAATTTTAATTTTCCGGCCCAGTGTAATGGCCGTACGAACATATGTCATTCCTCCACGGTGCTATCAATGCTCTTTAAGATTGTCTCGAGAAATATTGTGGTAGCATCGTTTTGCGACTGCGACTATATCATAAAACTAATCTGTTGTTTGCAATAACTATTTGATACAGTTGGCTGACCAAAATAGTTGCAGCTTTAGTAATTATGCTAGGGCAACACTTTATTTCACCGCTAATTCCTAATCACGAACCTTGAAGGAAAAGGGAACCAAGGCTTGGAGAACATATACATGGTAATGTCGAAGACATGCAATGCCGATGAAGTCACCAATAGCTAGTAATGGGCAGAAAGTTACACGTATAGTAATGAAATGATGAATACGCAGTAAATATCATGAATTAATACATTCTTTACTCACTATGTGGTTAGATTTAACAGGTGCATTACTTTGAACATTACTCCTAATCCTTGAACCAATGTATAGAATCATGATGGAGCGTGATTCCCAGGTTTGCTCCGATTGATATATCTGAAACCAGGTACTACCGAAAATAAAGATCGCATCTTGTGAAATTGGGTACATTTCTATGACTGCATCTTAATGAAATCGCGTCTTGTGGAACTGTGCTATGTGAGGATTTACTGTATATACTGAGCCATTCACCTTTCCAACAGCAGATGCAGCAACAATCATGCGATGTAAGCCAAATCCATCCCGTACTGGTCCAGTTCTTGGTCCACCTGCGACAGGGTCCTCTACTCCAAGAGCTTTCATCAAAAGAGCACGCACTTGCAGCATTTGACTACTAAGACGGCGCCACAACATCCCCATGAATCCAGAAGCTTGAAAGGAATAAAAATTTAAGTTATGGCACCACATTCATGGATAAACTGAAAACGGACCATGATTGAAGAAACTGTAGAGATGTGAATCCAGTGAATGAAAGAGTCCATCTAAGCTCTCCATGCCATAAATATGGATGCATAGTCCTGGACAGTGAAGTGCAAACAAGTTTATATACTGAGGACACAATGGTCATAACAATGTACAAATTAATAATACAGAAAAAAACACAAGCCAAATCCACAAAAATAAACTTTACTACGACCTTGTAATGGTAATAAAATTCCAACAAGTCCGAGGTTAATGTTGTCGTTTCATTTTTTCCATAAATTTATTCTTTACTAGTGGTTAATGGTTAGATTCAAAACTCGACAGAACTTGAAGGTATATTAACACTTTCTGAATAATTCATAAACACTAAATGCTAATGCATAAAATATACCATAATTAATAGAGAAATTATTTGACTATTATTTGAAATTTTAAAACCAGAGTTAAATGGAGTTGTTTATTTTTTCCTTACACCGACAACAAATAAATCTGTAGAATAATATTTTTTATATTGAGTGCAATTCTAGTATTTGAGGTATTCGAATATTCGAGTTACAATTTATAATCGAAGTATAAATTCTAGAAATCTGATATCTCTACTTCATACCTCTTTATCGATTCAAGTAGATACGTATACATCTACAAATATTCTATCGCATATGAACTAAGTCCAAGAACTGACTAGAAAAGATGATTGATACTCAGAATTGCAAATGATTTCATTTGCTTTATGATTAACTGATGCTAAAGAAGAGGGAGAAATTGGGTTCTGATGATGGTAAGGAAAATAACCGAAAAGGATGGAAAATTTGATGATAAATCCACAATGCATAATGTTAAATTTGAAGAAAAAATCCACGAGAATTATCAGAATGTTGCATTAAAAATTCAAAAATATGCACAAGCACATACAATAAACCATATTTAAGGGTGGTAGAGGATACTTGATCAATACTTCTGGTAAATCACATTTCATAACACATAAAATGCAACTCCTCCATAACATAGGTATATTAGAATGCACTAAACTATCACATTTTACATAGCAATAAAATAGTAATCAGCTTTCACACGCAAATGTTGAAATCCACAATGCATGCGACATTAACAACTTAAATCAAGATAATTCCATTGCATAAGTCCTGCAATATAAAACTCAATGTAACTCTGCTAAAAAGCCAAGGATCGCTCGATAAGTTAAACTTGTCAATTACATCCAGACAAGGAAAATAGTAAATACAATAATTACTTAGTAATATTCCACAAATTTATTTTACCACGGACCTAGGTTTCAATTGGTAACTAATTGAAACCTAGGTCGGTGGTGAAATAAATTTGTGGAATCTTACTAAGTCATTATTGTATTTACTATCATGCGGTTCCACCAAGTGAAGCCTGAGGATTTCCTTTTTACAAGGAAAATACTTAAATCTTAGAAGCAAATAATACAATACAATGTAACATGATTAAATGAAGAAATTTCTTTGTGAATTGGATTATATCTATTAATATGCTTTTTAGTAGAGATCCATTGAGAGATCATGCACGGATTTGAATTCAAACCAAGAATGCAAAATTATATTGGTCTACATTTATAATAACGGTGAAAAAATTTTATTAGAAACTCAATCATGAAGGACAAAAACTCAATGAAGCCACAATGCACTATTCTGGCACGTAACCATTTCTATAAATTAAAAAAAATCATTTGGCAAAAATACATATTCATACTAAACACTAGAGAAAATCAATAACAAGGTCAATAATTATGTCGTGTCTTCAACTCACATTCCAAAAGGTGAACAGACCACAAGCAAATTCTACCAAAGTGAACATGATTTTACTCACATGAAACTCCCAAGTCAGCTGTCAGCATGTTTGGGAGATAAGAAAATATCTTATTATTTCATAAAAATATCTCTTAACCTAATTTAGTCCACAAGACCCCATACAGCAAATAAAATACGGAATACTGAGTAGATGTTAACATAGAGAAGCAGACCTTACTAGGCATCGTTAAAACAAAAAAAAATATATTTTTTGAGGAGCAAGATTATTTTGCTGGAAATACCATAGGAGGAATTCATATATTCGCCATTGGGCCGCAGGAGTGTATGAGACTTGCTACTTTTGACAACATATTTCTAAACAGTTGAAATGAATGCCAAGAATGACTGCCTCCCTTTCCCCCCCTCTCTTGCTTGAAAGTTATGCAACCCAAAACTACGTCTTCAACTTACCCTGGAAGGCCTAACCTGCACTGCACATTTTTCTCATTACCACTACCATAATTTCATATCCCTTCATAAACGCGATAACAGGAGTCCACTGTAGACTAACCACAAGCTCAACCCCCATAGTTTTCCAAGCAATTTTTCAACACAAATGACGTTGGATAAACTGCAACCTTGAGGTGTTCATCTTGAGATATGAATTGTGTTTCACTGGAATTCTCCCTCTTTCAGCACTTAAGTATAAAATATATCAACTAATTACAGTAGAATCTCGATTTTACGTAACCCGATTTTACATAAAATTTGATTTAACACAAATAAATGAGCGGTCCCGGCCGACTCCTGCAGTATTCTTATGGAAGCGTTATTTGAATTTACATAAATTTGATATAATGATTTTACGTAAGGCTATTTTGGTCCCCAGTGGAGATATCAATTTGATTTTACGAAATGAAACAACAGAACTTAAAGAAAGTTAAACAAAATTCGGCAGATTCCAGCTCACCTTTAAAGGCAATCTTTAATTTAATGCCATACTACCGTGAAATCCAACTGTAATGAATCAATACATTGCATTTTAATGGCACATACATTATTATTTTATTTTCCCACCTGTCAGCACAAAAAGTTATGGGTTCAAGGTGTTTACTTGTTTACGCTATGATAGTTGCGCTGGAATCCCAGAATGCTCATGCTAAGCTGCTTTATGACCTTGAGATAGCAACCCTGTCAGCTGTTCCAAGTCACGAGATGAAGCTTGCTTTGGGGTCACATGTAAGCACACGTGTCTTGAAACTTGCACGAATTGTTGAGTGCGATAAAGTGAAGACAATGTTTGTCCTCGACTGATGCCAACAACCCAGGCATTTGGGAAGATATGTGAAATTGTAGTATTATGTAAAAAATCACAACTGTTGGCATCAGATGGCTAAAACTCGCTTAAATGCTTGGCAACAAATTTTTCTGGAATAAACATGTTCACCCACTACCTTCCCCATGTCTAGGTAGATAGGTCTGTTTAGGTTGCGTTGTCTGTAATTTTCCAATCTAGAGCTTAAAGTGGAATTTGATACACAGTTTGGGTTAGCCAAATATTTAAATAAATTGGATTGAAGAACCAAGGAATATGAAAATGATAGCAAATACAGTGTAATTCAAGACAAAGAAATTAGGATTCTTAATAAATGAAAATTACAATTGATGTTATCGTAGATGCTACCTGTGCTGTTTTTAAGTACCCTTTCATGCCGGAGCCTTGCAATGAAAAATGCTTTCCTTGTCATTAGTACAGTTAGCATATCCTTGTGTTCCTCTGTCAGGAACTCACTGTTGGCAAGGAATTGCACAGATATACTCTTCGTCTATCTTGTATCACAAGTCAGGGAAGCCAGACCCTTTCCTCGACACTGGGCAGAGGTGATAACAACCCTCTTCTCTCTTCCCCACTCAGGCAACTATTCGTTTACTCAGAGCACATACTAAAAATATTTGCAGCCTACTATGAAAATAAAGGCCCAGCAGTACATACCAAAGGTTCCAGGCCCCAGAAGATCACTCTGCCTTATCTGTAATTGTCTCCCCCGCCCAGCTTCGTTTCGACCCACATGGCCTTCACTAGTGGAGAAGGAGTTGGACCACCTTTTGGGGGTTTCTGCAGCCAACACAGTTTTTGTTTGCTTGCATCTCACTTAGCAGCAGAGCTGTGTTGAAATGCCATTAGTTCTCTTGCGTGGAAAGATCTGTGCTCGTTATTAATGACATTCTTATGCTTCAATTGAAAAACTACGTGTGAGCACGGTTAAGTTCACTGCAAAAGGGCAGATAACGAAATTTTACCGTTCATAATGTTGCTTGGAGTTGGCTGCAAAAGGGCAGATAACGAAATTTTACCGTTCATAATGTTGCTTGGATTTATTAGTCATCCCTTCTAACAGATGAAATTTAATATGAGAATAATGAACCTTCTTCATCAAAACAGATGAACTGACAGCTCTCTAACAGTTCAGAAAAGTGTTACAATGTTACGACATTCCTATGCACTGGTGAGACGCGTAGCAATTTTGCGGATAGACATCAGTGGGCTCTCATGATTTTTCATAAACACACTTGATTTTCGCTTGATTGCCACATGTTTAAATGAAGTGCTGAGTGACAATGAAGAAGATGAAAGTGATGAGGTCATCAACCCAAAAAAGAAGACATACTTCAGGCATTAAATACCTTGCATCATTTCTCACAACTTCACAAAGTTGATGATGATTTTAAAGACAATTTAAGAAAAATTGTAGAAGTAATCCACTCAAAATGGAAAATGAAAGTGCAAAAAAAATCACAAAATATTTTAAAAAGACGCAATTCTGTAAATGAAATTTTACTTTCAGAGGGGTTTTTCTTCATTTTCGTTTTGCTCGGGCACTTTATTTGTTTGCTATGCAATGCTATATGACTTTCATTGAGTGGTGTACTTTTCAATTTAATTATCTTGGATAACTTTTTTAAACCGTCTTATTTTCAAATTTTATCTCTCAATTCATATTCATACTCTTCCACATGCACAAATTTCTAACTATGTACACCCTTGATTTACACTTGATTGCCACATGTTTAAATGCTAAATCTGTACTTTTGCCAGAGCAGCCAAAAAGCTAGATGATTATGTTATTCTATTGTACGTTTTGATTTAAAATATAATTATCTTTCTGTCTGGAAGTTTTATTTTCCACAGTATAATATGCATGCAATAATCTCTTTGTAGTGAAAATAGTTTCAGCGTCATTGTGTTCACATACGTTGTGAAATCTTAACATATTTTTCAAAATTCACTACTATCTTGATTTTACGTAATTTGATTTTGCATAACAACCCATTTTTGGGTCCCATGGTGTTATGTAAAATCAAGACTACTTTTTAAGAGAACTGAAAAAAATATGGAAACGATTTATTTGAAAACACTTTCGCAAAAGGACAAAATGCAATAGTATACTCATATATGTGTATTGATACAAGCCAGAAGTGTTAGACCTACTTAAATTTCAACTTATGATTACTGGATCATTGCATGCACCCCATATTTTAGGCACATTTTGAGGGGAAAAGTGTATGCCATCCACCAGCAAATACAGTAATTAAAAAATATATATAGCCTGAAAGGAATAAAAGCAAATCTTACTTGCATTTCTTATGATGCCATTCCAAACAACCTAATAAAATTGTAATACACCATCACCATTCACCTATACCATTTTTTTCTTAGTTACAAAGGTCAAGTATATGACATTTGGTTGAAATGTACAGCATGGATTAGGAGGAATGCTCTAGATATGTGGACAAACAGGCATACAGAAAGAGAAACTTTAAAAACTACATATAGTAACCAGTCCTGTTTGCTTGTGATGAGAGAGGTTCAGGTGAGCGGGGAAAGTCGGCTCAGTTGACCTGTGATGTGAATTCTATTTCCTTCTCTTTGTGCAATGTGTGGGTCATGTAGAGTGAATGTGGGCTTTCTTTGTTTTTTCTTTTCAACCCCGCCCTCATCAGTGTCGGTCGTGAGTGAAGTGAAGCGACGAAATCATACAGCAGTGACCTTCCTGTAATACCCTCCCCCCTCCCCATTTTCCCAAACCCTACAAATCTGTGAATTTTGACCTCCAAGACTGCGATAACCGCCTCAGGAGTGAGTTTAATCCCCTCCCTTTCACCGAGGGGTTCCCTTTAAAAGGAGATCACTCCGGCCCAGAAAGGGGATTCCGCTCTGGAGTTTTGGGCGGAATTGTGGCAGGGCATAGGGTGGATAGAAATTTTAAGTACGAGAGATTGGTGAGGAGAAGAGGCGCTAGAGGACACGTAAGTTCCAGAGACGGAGGAAAAGAGAAAGGTTGGAGCAGGCATCTGGAGGTGGACATAGGAGTGGAGCGATAGAAAGTAGAAAACAAAAGTGAGAGAAATCGCAACTCATCCCCGAGGGAGGATCCGCAACCTGCATTGGCCACCAACTGATCCACATCTCAAAGCAAGTAGTCCCGAAGCTGCGTGCCCATCTGCTCTTGTTAAGTAATGTACTCAGCCCCACCCCAAGCCACACTAAACACCCCCAGAGCCTGTCCAATCCCTGAAAGAAAAGTGTTAATTGCGGTCTCATTCGTATCATTTAAATTCAGCACTTTCCTTTTCTTTCATTTATTATTTTTGGATGAATGGGAATGAATGATAAAAGGTTTCAGCAGGTTTATGTTCTATTTGTTGATGTTGTTATGTGTGCTTAAAGTGATTGAATTGGGTATATGAGAGCGCATCATCGACAGAAGAAGGGAGTACAGACTACGGAGCTGCACTCAGTTCCCTTGGAAATAGAAAATCTACAATTTTTGTGGAATGTGTTACCAGTTTGATATGGCGCCTATTGAGCGACCTGATGTATCATTTCGTTCATACGTTAGTTTTAGGATTATTTTTGGTTATTTTGCCTAATCCCATGTTCATGATTGGAAAATTGAACAATAAATTGTCATTTGCTATAAGGTTGTTGACGAAATTTTCCCCGGAATGCTTTCCTCCCTCATCACGTAAGTTAAGAAAATCAGACTGCGGTTCTCACTCACGACACCTTGTCGACCAAGACGTCGCATTCGGTAGAAATTCCACACCAACCCTGTAGAAAGAAAAGGTTTCTTGTGTGTTTTTGGGCCAAAGAGCTGACGGTGCTTCCCTTCCCTTATTCCCTTCCTGGAATCGCAGGTGGTGCCGCAATTGGAGCCCAAGGTTGTCTTGTGATCCCTTCTTCCAATTCACATCCCCCCTGATTCCCACCTCTTCTCTCCCCCGACCGACCTCTCAGCGTGTGACAGAGGAGGAATAGTTTATAATATAGATGTTCAATTATAGATTATGAATGAGGACATTTTTATTCATAATATAGATAAATATTTATAGATAAAGCTGCTTTTCTAAAAAGTAACACAGATATTAAACAATAATAAAATGCCTTTCCTTCAGTGGCATAAATTACATTCATACCTATGATACATTTCACTAAAGGCTGTTTTACATGTTACATTTTTTTGTACAAACCCTTGTATGAGGAAAATCGTGTGAACGCTTGTGCAAATGCCTGAATGACTGAACGAAAAAATAGAGCCTGTTCTAATTCCATTCAGACTAACATACCATTTTGTTCAGTTTCATATATTCATTTGTACAATAAAATGTATCATGTAAAGCGGCCTTAACAGATGAAAATGTCATCAATTACATCACTCACAGATACTTTAAATTTGTGATAACAACGGACAATTAGCACCACTATAATAATTCAATGCACCAAACTCAATTTTTTCATGGTAATATCAATTCTATTTCATACTCACATTTGGCTTTATAGAAATGCTGCCTCTTGTTCAGAGCATCTGAAAATAATAAAGCTATTTTAGGACACATCTTGACAGCAGTCATTAAAATGATTCATGTATTATAATTTACCAAAATATTATCCAAAATATGATGATGAACATTCTCATGCATAGTCCTGATTACTTTGCATCAGCTTCTCAGATTCAAAAATTTACTTGGTGTTTGAATAAAAAGAAGGTACTCCAACTTTCAACATTATCTAACTTTGGACTCCTAACCTAACGTCAAAGTGAAGTCAATGAAGTACACGTACAAGGCATACATAAGGTCATGGAACAAAAGGTCACAAGGCCATGGAGCAAAAAAATTTTGGTGACTAAACACCTGATAATTAGTCAGCATAAACCTCTTTTTATTCTTCTGAGTCAGTATTTTTGGTTTAGATGTGTTCATACTAGGGCACTACCTTATTCGTACTTTGAGCCCAAAATCCACAGCCTGGTAATTGAAACAGTTTAGCAAGGCAATTCTCCAATCCTCACACTCCTCAAGCATGAGATCATAGCCATCACTTAAGGAGAAGGCAAACACTACCACCAGCTGAAACAAGGTATGGACTCATACAATGCCATATAATTTTCCATGAAATCAGCAGAAACCTATATGAGAGTACAGGCTTCGGAGAGTGGGCACGATCACCAAGAAAGGGAAAAATTTCTATATTTACATAAGCACCCAGTTATGCAACTGTTTCAAAATACATCACCTCAATCAAAAACGTTACACTTGAAAATTTGCTTTCAAGGCGATTTCACAGTGCCAGAAAACAATAGCCATAATGTTCTGTTTTGAAAGTAATCCTTTCCGTAACATATCTTCTGAAACATGTTTACCATAGTTCTACAATGTGATTTCACAGTAATGCATTGTAAAATAATAAATGACACCAACGAGCCATGTACAGCAGAAGCCTGGTATAGTGAGTACGGCTTATTGTGAGAATCGCGTTATAGGGAGTGATTGTCTTTGTACCACCAAAAGTCCATGTTTTACATGTAAAATAAAGTGGATATGGCGAGGCCAAAGTTCCAAAATGCATGGGCGATATTGATAATCGGGGCACGATAAGATACCGGGACACGATAAGATACTGGGGCACGATAAGATATCGGGGTATGATAAATATCACTATAAACATCACAATAAAATAACATGATATCATGTCATGATAAAACATCACAATATCAGGCCCAACAAAATACAGTAGAAGCTCTATTTTACGAGGTTGAAGGGACCCAAAAATTTGAGCTTTGTAAATCAGAGGGTTTGTAAATTGGAGGTTATCTTCCACTAACTCCTCTGTCTCCGGAACTGATGTCTCACCAAAACCAGCTGATCTCCAACAGTAGGAAATAGTTTTTGCGGTCACACTCCCATGCTCTGGCAACACCTCGCACAGCATGGAGCAATGTCCATGGAGGAACATCATGCAAATAAGAGGCTTGATCTGCGACAAATGTACATCTACTAAAACTCTGCTGACAAGAATGCGAGTATACTTTCAATGAAATTAAACACTATGCTGTACTTGTCAAATAGTTATGTTAGGGTTGAAATCAAACTAATTACTATAACAAATAATAGTCATCTGCTGATTCAGGGAAAAAAAAACAGATATTTCGTGAAATTCTGTGTGTGCAGTGTATTTACAAGAAATTGAAAGGATTTAAAATTTGCTGTATAGCATAGGCATTATTCCTAAGGCTAGGAGACTCACTTCAGTAGAAGAGAAAAACACAGCCATGAATTCCAAAAAAAAGTAAATATTTTTCTACAAATTTATAATGATATGAACTTGGCTGCTGCAACTGGATTAAGTTCTTGTATCTGTTCAGTTGGTAGATCTCAAAATAAGGGGAATGAGAGAATTAACTCATCCCACGGAGTACTTTAAGCATATGCAGTTATGCATAAATTAACGAAAGGGGTATATTTAGTGCTAGTCGTTTTGTATTTAAAGAAGCCATTTTAACATGGGAAAGCCAGGGATGCATTTTAACTAGGAAATTTCAAAACAAAGTTCCAACTGACCCAGTATATTTCAGTGAAAAGACCAAGAAATGCCTTTTTTGAAGAAAGCGTATCGTTTGAAATACATTTAATAATATTTCGCAGCTGATGAAAGTCATTCTTAGAAATTTACTCAGTTAATTTGAAATTCCCTCTTTTTTAAGACGTGTTCCACAGTGGTGACATCTAGCGGTGATTTACGAGAACTATTTACTCGCGGCTACAGAAAGCGATCGCGTTCTCAAAGTCGCGATCGCAAATTCTTACCTAATGACATAAAACACTTCTAATGAAAAATTAAATAATCAAATTGCATAAAGATTTGAATATAAGTAATTTATTATTGCAAAATTAGTATTTTTTAATGAAACTAAGCTCCACGACAGCTGCAGCAAAGAACTTCCTACCGGAATGCATTTTCAAGTGAAAGGCTGAACAAAGTTCTGAATTGGGGTTGAGACGGCTACCTTAAAGCTAATTTTAAATAATTCCAGAGAAAATATGGATCCTTTGTGACGAAGAGTTAGGTATTTGCAATACACAAAATGATAGAAAAGAAATAGAAATTACCAAGCACTAATCCGATTATTTTATGAACTGGGGCATTGTTTTCGAGAAGTAGGCATCGTGCCATGCATCTTTGAACATTTTTTCCTTGGATCATATAATTAGGATTGAATTGCGATTTGGATGATCAGTCTCCGCGATTTTTGCTACAATTTAAGCACTAAAAAAAGCACCATGCTCACATTCGATTTTTCCACATTTTCCCATGTGAAATACTTGGACCGAGGGCCCTCTCAACATGACCTATCTGGCTTCAGCTGCTCCTGTCGCGGTATACAGCGATCGTTATTCCATTGTACTGAGTTCAGTGCTACAGAATCATTTCAAAACTTCGTAAAACAGAGGTCAATCACTCCTAGGGACTGGCCTCTCACTTCGTAAATCAGTAAAATCGAGGTTTCGTAAAATAGAGGTCATTTTACATGGTATTCCTATACACAAAGATCGGGACCGGCAGAATGGTTCGTAAATTGGTGTCATTTGGTAAATTAGAGGTTCGTAAAAAAGAGGTTCTACTGTATCACGCTACGTTATCACCATAAATATCGCTATTAAAGATTGTGATATTGCGCTCTTTCAAATAAAGCGTAATCGCACCCAATGAATTATCGTGATATTGTGCCAGATAATCATGTCGGAAAAAGATAGCCATTGAGTTGGCCTTTGCTTAAGCTGAAGCAAGTACATTTGAGGACTTACTATTCTGCTATCTGCTAATTCAAATTCTCAGCAGTTCTCTCACACCCTCTCTTTCAATTTCAGTGGTCTGATAGTTGACGTACTTGTGTGGACAGATAGGTGACGTACTTGCTCCAGCTTAAGCGAAGGCCAACCCAACGGCTGTCTTTTTCCCACACGATTAGCCGGCGCAATATCACGATAATTCATTGGGCGCGATTACATGATATTTGAACGAGCGCAATATCACTTTCTTTTATCGTGATAATATATTGTGATGCTTTATTGGGGCGCGATATCATGATATTTATCGGGATGCGATATCATGATATTTTATCACGATATTTATTGTGATCCCGATATTTATTATTTCCCGATATCTTATTGTGCCCCGTTATTTTATTGGGACGCGATAAGATGATATTTATCGAGCAAGGATATATCGTCAATTTTAAAAACTCAAAATCAACTGATGGACGTACCGGTTAAAGTTCGAAAACTAGACAAAGCTGATATTATCATCATGACATAATCGCAAAATGATCCAAAAACTTCCACAGTATACCTAATATTTTAATTCCGATTAGTTACGCTGTCTTTACAGCTTTCTTCGGTGATGGAAAAATAGAAGAACTGGAAGGAAAACACAGAAACTAGAGGAATTAATGTTTTATATAATGGAAAATGTTCTGTTTCTTTCATGAAATATGTTGATATTCTACCAGATTGTGCCTGAAATGACTTTATTGCTGTTTACCTTCGTCAAATACCATGGAAACAAAAGAAAAAATGTAAATACGAACGACTATGAGAATTTGGTGGGTTTTTTCAACACCTTCAGATATACTTAACGAGCTCTCGATTTAGCGAGTGATTATGAGCACTCGTTATACCGGGATTCCACTGTATTTTCAGTTTTTTAAGCAATGAACCTGAAGATGATGCTATGCATTGAAACCATGGTCGTGATTAAATAAATATATTTTGTGGAAGTGCATTGTTTCCTTACCATCATCATGATGACTCTGAATGTACTACAATAAATTTACCTGAAAAACATTCAATTATCCTACAATGGTCAACTCAAATCTAAAACTAGACCGGCCTTCTCAATGACATGCACAACACATCATACATACCTTCTTTGCTGTCGAAACTGTTTTCAATCACAGCATCCATGTCTGAAACTGGTAGCTCTAGAATTTCTACAGAAACAATAGAGGCCAAGGCTTCTTCACGTGACCAAAGGACCCCTCCTAATGAATGAAATCCAAAATGAAACATGTGATAAAGATATTGTATACACTGCAACAAAATTTAGCAAGAGTACAATTTTATCGCAGCATTTCAAGCAATTAGAAATAACTTTTCAACACATCAACTTCGAAGAGTAGAGATATAGTCAAGCGTTGAAAGGTTCTAATGTTAAATAGTGCAATAAATACAAATCATTAATGCCGCCCCAAAAAGTCAATAACAATGTTTACTGCATTTGATATAATTATTAGTTTTTCTACTTGTTTGGGCAGGCTTTGATGGTATACCTTCCCTCATTTTTCATTTGCGGAGAACTTATTGTCCTTAATAATTTCTTTCTTCAGTTCAGCACAATTCCAACCTCTCATTATTCTACTTAAAACACTATTTATTTTCCTCCCTTTCCCTTGCTCAAGCATGTTTCCTTTAATAATAGCATTTATTATGCCATTACTCTTACTAGCTTGCTTATCCATGATCTCTTCCTCGGAAGTGCCAACAACTACCTTTACTTTCCTGCAATGTCAACACCGCACCATTTGACCCCCTCTCCATTGATCTTACCTCCTCCATTTTTTTCTGCTCCACACCCACTCAAAAGCCTCCAATTTATCCATTCTTTCGCAAGGACCCAGGTCACTGAACTATTTAACAAATCACTATATCATGTACCATGCACAAAACAATACAATATAATTGTTTGGATATCTTTCCTAAAAGTTCTGGTGCTACGTCCTGCCCCATTGGTATAAGCTTGATTTACTACAACAATTATTTAAATAATATAATTTGCCTATGTCAACCTTCAAGAATAACTTTTTATGCTCGGCTCTGAATCATTTTTCTCGGAAATCGCAATTACAGTAGTTTTATGAAAATAAATTTCCAACCCACACCTCTTGCTGCCATCAAAATGCACCAAATATGTAGCAACTGCAATCCAATGCACAGATGGTCTTACTAATTACACTTGGCTCCAACTTTTTGCACTTTTACTAATATTTCTTCCATACACAGTTGTGAAAGTCTAGGCAAAGCAGGCAACTTGATTATACTTCCTGAAATATTGCAGCCCATTCAGCAAGCAGCATTAACATCAAGTTCCCAATTTGAATAGTTTGTCTTATATAAGTTTTAAGTAATGCCCATCCATCCACCCTTAAATTAATTCAATTCCTTCATAAACATCCCTCAAACACAAAGCATAAAAAATACAAAACATTAATATTATGAATGCACCCTTTCTTCATTGATATAAAATAAAAGCAACAAGTATTCAATCATAAAATAAATACATAAATTTTCCTAATCAAGCCTAAACATGGCGTTATCTCTAGTCTTCCAGTACAGCTGCCAGAGGAGGTTATGAGAGCTCTACCATATGCACACAAAGACACACTTTTCATCAACCTCCGACTTAATCCAGAGCTTCTCAGACTGAAACAGCAATGTTGATATTAAGATAAATTGATTTGAAAATGCAGGGTCTTCCTTCTTTGAATTAGGAGCAGCTAAATCAAAGCATGACTGTATATCAACATATTCTCATCCATAATTATGACAAGAAAGTTTTAATTACCTCCCTGGTATGTTTGTATCAAGACCTAACTTCAAATTTCATTGATAATAAGTAGCTTACTCAAAGGTAAAATGAATGACACACATGATACACACCAAACAAGTCCGCCAGAGGACAACAGTCACTGCTGAGCAAGCTACAGGCTCTTTGTAGGAGGTTTGTGAAGCATGTTAACCAAAGTAAAACCAAAGTAATGAGGTTCTCAGGAGATAGGAAGGCAAGGATAAATAATACATTTGAAAGAGGAGAACTAATTTAAAGCAGGGAGAGAAAATCACACATTATGCACTTAGCCACAATTTCTCCAACTTCTCCAGTTTTCTTACTGACTCAAACCCAAGTTAGTGTGCATCAATATCACATAAAAATTTCTCAGGCGGAGACGACATTTAACCCCTTCTAGTTTTTCCCCATAACATTACGTACAAAAGTTTTCACCAAATAAAAAAATTTACCAGTACATACACATTATAAAAGCACTAAAAATAAAGAAGCTTGATTACTTACGGCTGAAAATTTTAAAAAAATTTGACACTTTAGAGGTTAATGTTGAAACCTATGCAATAGTAAGTTAAAGTAAGTCAATGCTGCTGGACTCTCGTGTCTACCCGAATCGCGCAATTCTCAGACGAAACGTCGCTCCCGAGCTCGCACCACCCCCGGTATATATACCAAACGCGCCAATATGGCGGCACGCGGCATACACTAGGGGGGTACGGCCCGAGAGGGCGTGTCCGCTGGATTGGCGGCGGTTGGCACGAAGGTCCAGGTCACTGCATGTGACTGCTGTTCTTTAATAAAGATTTCCATATACATTTCAATTAACATTACTGCTATGCTTTACTGCTATGATGACCATTTTTTTTTAAATTTGGAAATATGTTTCAGAATTTATTCATAAAAATTGGAAATGTTTTTAACGTTGGATTTTTGGATGAATTAATTCAAAACAATAATTGACACAATGGAAATCAATGCAAGCTTGACACTAGCACTGAAACAAAGGAAGAGTAGATGCATGAGTCTGAAACCAAATAAAGAAAATAAACTTTACCAGTTAGTTGATATGACATGATGGTATGATCCTCAGATGAAAGGAACAACACGCAGCTCTTTACTTTGCCAGGGATACAGTGTGATGCTTGAATATTTACTTTCCCCACAGTAGCCGGCAGTTGGAGATCATTAGGAAAATCACTGAGACTATCACCAGTCTCCAAAACATGAGCAGTCAATCGCATCTTCTGCAAGGAATAGATACACATCATGCCACAAGGAAAGAAAGAGTCCTATGATAAAATTGGTAAATCATTATTAACCCGGCGTTACTCGCGCGGGGTGTCCTGAACACCCCACCCTGTTTTTTATTGTATATATTTTTTAGTCTTTATTTTATTGGCCTTTCCTCTTCAATAGCTGGAATGTGATATGTTATCTTTCTTTTAACACCAACATTCACAGGTATACATATTAAACAACTTGCGTAGTAGCCTCCAAATGGGATGATGTTCAAGCCAGTCAATCTCCTACGACCAATGCTTACTCCATACCTCATTGTTTTTAGTTGCAACTTTGTAGCTGTAAAATTTATGTTACAATATAACATGCGTTCTCGTATTTCACCTTTATCTGCTGGAGGACGCCTCTCAAATCATTCGGTATATTCTCGCTCACGGCGTTACTCGTGCGGGGTGTCCTGAACACCCCAATTGAATCCGCGCCGTAGACTCCTCGGCATGTGCTATATGTGAGGTAGGTTTTTCTTGGTTTTATCCTATCATTGAATAATATTGATGAAATAGTAATTATATTCATGCTTTGATGGTCAGTATATTATATCGCAATTTTCAGATTTTCAGCTCGGTTCGATTGCGTACAACTCCGAAAATATTATTTTTCTTATCTCCATATTTTTCTTCTATATATCTTCTTTTTTCTCCATAAACATAACTTGATTACGAGTGTAGTATATCACTCAGTAAGTACGTTCCTAATATTGAAAGTCTAATTGTGATTTTCCCACTGCCAAAAATATTCCAGAAACATGATTTTTATGGTTTACAACTTAGCATGGTATAACTTCAGGTTAGGAATATCGTTATGCACAAATATTCAAATTCAAAAAGTAGGTGTGAATTATTCGCGTGCGGGAGATGCCAGGCCCACCGATGAGGGAGAAATTGAATGTTTCATACGGCGTCTGCTCTACGCGGGAACAAATAGAGCTGGGCGAAAAAATATAAAGGATTTATATGATCGAGATGGCTTGGGTGTTGACTAATTTTACGTGTCCATGAATTATCAAAGATTCCGTTCTCTTATGCAGTGGCTCAGATTTGATGATATAAACAGTAGGGCAGAAAGAAAAATGATAGACAAATTAGCCTCGATTCGTCAACCTTTTGAAATGCTAGTGAGAATGTTTCAGGATAACTATGTCATATCGGAGTACACAACGGTAGACGAGAAATTAGTCGACTTTAGGGGAAGATATTCATTCAGGCAATATCTGCCAAATAAGCCTGCAAGATATGGTATGGAAATATTTTCATTGGTTGATGCTAATGTATTCTATATTTACAATTTGGAGGTATATGCAGGGAGTCAACCTGAAGGACCCAACAAAGTAGATAATACTCCTAAAAATGTGGTAAAGCGCTTAGTGGAACCAATTGTAGGGACGTGGAGTAACGTCACAACTGACAATTGGTTTGCAAGTGTTCCCCTGACAGAGGATTTGATACAAAGTAAATTGACACTGGTGGGAACTCTGAAAAAAAAGGGAATTGCCACCTAAGATGGTGTGCACAAAATAGAGGGAAAAGAATAGTATTCTGTTTGGATTTAGAAAGAACATGACTATCTTATCTTACGTCCCCAAAAAAGGTAAAAATGTAATTTTGATGTCAACAATGCATAGTAGTATGAGCATAGACACGTCGACAGGTGACAAGAAGAAACCAGAGATAATATCTTTTTATAGGTAACGTTACTAAGGGTGGTGTTGACACAGTGGATGAGATGTGCGTAGCAGGTTATATTTCAAGAAATACTACTAGATGGCCAATGGTAATTTTTCCCCTTGATAAACGTGGCAGGTATTAACTCTTTTGTTATATACAATTACGTCAACCCAAAAAGCAAGATGTTTAGATCAAAGTTCCTACGAGAAAGTGCGAGGGAATTGACGAAGCCATTTATAAGGAGAAGATCAGAAATGAAAATGATCTTGATGATGTTATTTTGATTAGTTACGGCAAAATTTGTGTGCACGCAGAGACAACAGACTACGGTGCCTATGCAATGATAACAGTATTCACAGTGGTTCATATTCAAGACTCTGAGAAAGTAATGTATCGTACGTAAGAGAAAGAATCGGATCCGGACATAAATTTTGGGAGGCATCGTCCCCCCACCCCGCCCCCCCACCAAATTAGCACTCAGAAAATTATGTATAATCTAAGTTTCCCAATGGATGTGTGAACAAGGAGCTTCTAGGGTGGTACATAGGTCGCAGTGTTCATTGTATCAGTCGTGTCAACAGTAATCGAGCATCGTCCTCAGGGAAAAGGTGAGTCATCTCTTCCCTGAGAATGACGCTCGGTTAGTGTTGTAACGTCGGCTACAATGAACACTGTGATACGGTGTACCACCCGAGATGCTCCTCATTACTCTAAGAAACTTAGATTCTTCTAAGCCCCATTAACCTTCAGAACTTAGCCCCTGCAAAAAACTATTTCTCTTGGATTTGTGGTGGGGGATTTTACCACTCTCCCCCACCCTAGATCCGCCACCGGTTAGTGATTACAAGTTCAACGAACAACACCTCCTCCTCAGCATGAAAACTACAAGTAAAAACATATATTTAAATAATATTTATGGTTTTGACAAATAAAATTTTGTGTAACCCATTTTTAAACGAAAATTAACATTGGGGTGTCAGGAGCACCCCACGTGAGTAACCTCGATCGGAAATCACGCGCGAGTAACGCCGGGTTAATCACAAAATTTGTTCTACAAAGAACACTTGTTGACAGAGTTTTTTAATGGAATTAAGAATAAATGTAGACTCATGGGATCCTCCTGGGCCCACCTGAACAAAAGTTTAAATGTGTAACTATGCTTACAAGATTTTAGCAATGTCAGGACACCCGTGTCTTAACACTCTGTAAATAATTATGTCTTTTCTGAACTGTAACTAATTGCATTGGATTTTTCATTTATTTGTTCTATTTTTTTTGACGTGCCTTATATCTTGTACATTTACCCCCTGGTGTGTACCTTGATCTCCAGGCAAATAAAGGTATTATTATTATATCAGTAATATTCTCTTAGAATAAAAACATTCTGATACCACTCAGTTTTTTCACATTTATTTTGTTGTAGGAAATACTTTTTATTATATATGATATAGGCAAATATCATACATATGTAGGGACATGCAAAAGTCGCAAATGCGATAACGCGAATTCTGGGGTTTTCCTGCTAATACGCGAATTTCGTGTTAATTGCAAATTTCACCAATTCAAAGGTGATTTTCATCATTTTATCCTTCTGCTCATGCTTCTCCCACGAAAGTTTTTTCGAAGCGTATTTTTATGGCACATTGCTCTGATAAACTGAGGGTTTGGATGGCTTTCTTGGCTAATTTTCAATAATATGTGCTAGAATAACAGTACTACACTATAGGAATTGACGATCGTGAATGAGTCGTCAGCGAGAAATCAATGCGTTATGTTTTCACCAACAGTATAAAATTTTTACGCGGCTCTGATTCATTGCATTAAAATATTCCCAGAGAGGATGAACGATTAATAACGAAAGAAAACTAGTAACTAATCTGATATATTCATAATGAGCGTAGATTAACTCAGCATATTATACGAAAATAATACGCACAAGAGAGTTTTTGAAAAATGCCTTTCTTGTCAAAAGATGACATCTAAGCATCAAATACGGTGAAAAATTCTCGGGAATTTGTTAAAATAAAGGTGACTTCCTGATGTCCTCAAAGTAACGAATGATGTCCACAAAGTAACACATTCAAGGAAAAAATACGACTTGTTTGTCAAGAGGATGTCTAAACCACGCTACTTTGTAGCTACGGTTTCGGCTACTTTGTGAACGCATTCACACGATGTCTACAAAGTAGCCGAAATGCCATTAAGTATTTCTTATCGCCACTACCGGTGCTCCCGTTTTAATCCCGGGAAGGCTCGAAAAGTAAAGCATTCCAAGTAGTCCAAGTTCACATAGGAGGCATAGGAGCAAAATGGGCGGAAGATGGACAAGTGGAAAAGCATCTATTCAGTCACACGACAGCGGAGAGCGGTGGTGTGGGTGAGGGGCGGAGTTCAGCCCGCCTTTCTTTGTCCACCAGTGTAGGAGTAGTTGACAGATGTCTCAACGGCTTACCGCCGTTTGAGACATCAGCATCGTGAATTTATTTCGTTTCGTTGCATTCAAAAAAAGTATAATGCCGAAGTGGGTAGTGACCGCAAAACAACGCGAAGCAGAATTTCGGGACCACGGATTATATTGTGCTGATGACAAAACAATATTTTGTCGTTTTTACAATACAACTGTTTCGTGGGAAAGGAAGGACAGCTGCACAAAGTATATTGCGAGTGAAAAACACAAGTCTAGTGTAGGAAAAAATTCTGCAAGTGGAAGTACAACTATTCGGCAGGCATCAATTACAATTACAATTTTTTTTGGGTCCGGTAAATAACCCCATAAGACCCCAAGTATTTCCAACCTCACTTATGAAACTTTTCCTTTATACGACGAGCTCAATTATGAACCTTTTTCACAGTCCTTTGGTAGGAAAGTCCTCACTTATACAACTTCTCAGTGACTAACCAATGGAAAGATGTCAAATTTGAGTTTTTGTCAACAACTATTATAAGTCTCGTATTTTCATATATGCACCATTTCAATAATTTGTAAGAAATATGATTTTTTTCCCCATTACCTTGGTATCACAAGAAAAAAAATACATAGAATGTCACGCAGGTAGCCTACAATTGCCGGCATCAGGCACACAACAAGAGGTGAGTGAAGTTGGATCCCTATCGCAGTTTAATTTTTTCTTTCAGTCTTTGCATTGAAAATTTTATCATCTTCTATTCCAAACCCTTACATCTGAATACTCACATTTTTATACTTATCTTGTTTAAATTAGATTTACGAATATTCTTAAAAAGAAACTTAAAACTATTTTCAGTTAGATCTCTGTTCATACCTAGTGATATTCAGTGTTAGAAGAAAAAAAGGTACTTGGTAAAAGAAAAAAAATTACGAATTATTCACAGCTGAGTTTTTAGTGATCAATAGTCCTGCATAAGCTGGTGCTTGTATGTAGAAGATGAACTGACAATAAGCACCATTACAAAATGTGCCAAACATTAATTGAAACTAGGCCCTGCTGGTGAAGTGCCAGGAATGCTAAGTATTAGACCAAGAAATTCAACTTTGGGTACAGATCTTAGCATATTTCAGGATAAAAAATGCACACTTTCTGTCTAGGTGTCAAGAACATACATTTATTTGTATAGTTGCTTTTAATACAATAAATTATTAGCCTTCATTTGCCTGCATCTAAACATTCAACTGCAACCATGAGACAAAAAAGATTAAATTGGACATTTGAGAAGGGTTTCATGTTCCCTTACCATGAAACCTCTGTTATGAAACTTCCTCAATTATGAAACTTTTTTTGGTTGTCCGCTGAAAGTTTCATAAGTGAGGTTCTACTATACATGGAATGGGAGATAAATCATAAAAAGACGATAGTAATGAAATTTTACGCACAATAAGGGTGAGATTAAATTTTAAAGTTCAAGGTTAGATGGTTGATTTATTGTGTTAATCCCGCAGAAAACTATCCAGTTGCCACAGAGCTCCAAAGTGGTGTAGAGAGACTTGAGATAGGGAACAACCTTTACGATTACCTCTTGAACAAAGGGTACCCCAAATAAAAGGCAAGGGCCAGAGTTCTCTTGCAGTTTGAGCACTTAAACCCTCCACACCGAGGGACAGTGCCACAGCTTTGTCAAATACATTAGAAGCCCGTTATAGTGAGTACGACATAGCTTGAATCTCGCAATAACGAGTGATTGGCAATGTATCATCGAAAGGCCCATGATTAACATGTAAAAGAAAAAAGATATAGCGAGGCCAAGAAGCTCCTGCCATGGTTTACGCTTGGTATTACGAGAGATATTTCTTGAGGGTGATGCACTGCGAAGTACGAATTAACGCATGGTATTTATCTTTAATAACATTATTTGTCAACTACAACTTTAGAGTACAATACTTGTTCCATTTCTACATTATTTAAAGTCCAATCAAGTCCACGCACTGACGATTTACGGCCGGCCCTGGCGTACTTGGTGTGCGTGCTCGCACTTTTTAGTTGTTCTTTTGTTAATCCAAGTTCACATAGGAGGCATAGGAGCAAAATGGGCGGAAGATGGACAAGTGGAAAAGCATCTATTCAGTCACACGACAGCGGAGAGCGGTGGTGTGGGTGAGGGGCGGAGTTCAGCCCGCCTTTCTTTGACCACCAGTGTAGGAGTAGTTGACAGATAAGGAGTTGATTAACTCGGTGAGAAACGAAGGTGACGACGACATTAGTTCTCTTTCGGAAGAAGAAACAGTGCCTATGCCAACTAGAGCTAAAGCACAGCAGGCTCTTAGAAAAATTAGCACCATTTACTGGGCCAGTGATGCTTCCGCCTATGACTTTAGCAAATTTAGTGAAGTGGAAGGGTCTGCGCTTTCAGCAACGGCCAGTAGACTGAAGCAAACAATGCTTGAATGATTTTTCAGCAGGGAATAGAAATTGAAAGTACTGTGCTGTTGATGTGAAGCGTGTGCATGTGTGATACTAAAGGCCCAACGCTTGTTTTGTTATGCTTTTTATCATCGCGACAAAGTCACCAAAGAATTATTTATATTCTTAAAATTTTATGATTCATTCTGGTTTTGATTATTTTTCCTGTTAGCAGAAGTAATGGGAATACCTACTTATGTTTTCTGGTACATTTGCTAATTTGTGCATATTTTTCAATGTTTTCATAAATATTGCCAGGGCTGATGTTATGAAGATAATTAAAATTATCCCGTTCAACAAGTTTTTATTTTATGATTCCTGACTCCATGGATAATTACAATTTTGATTGAATGCATTGATAATTCTCGGCAATAGTATTTCACAGTAGTTACCTCAGTTCACTCTAGATCCTCCAGATGGCATCACCAGTGCGACACACGATGTGCATCTCAACCAACGGAGGCATTTGCTTGTGTAAATAAATACTTGCTGCAACTTATTTTCGAGAGATAACTGAACGTGAATTTTAGGAATGGCCAGGAAGAGGTAATTATGCAAGAAATATTTTCGACCACGTAAAATGCTGTATTGCTGCGAAACATTACGGCAACTTTCCTAACCAGTGGACGTACTGGTTAACACTCGAATACTTCAGCAAAGCGTAAATTATTGATTTGGAAGATCTAATTCATAAAATAAACAATAAATATACAATTGTGCACGAAAACTACCTGTTTCTAATAGCATGGTAATGAAAGAAAAATGGAAAGTAAGAACAACTGTGGGAATTGAGAGGCTTAATACATCACCTTCGGATATAAAGAGCACTCGATATAGGGAGTGATTTCCCAGCCATTGAGAGCACTCGTTATACTGAGCTTCCATTGCATTGCAACATTTGTCTCCTTCAACTCAGCACTTAAGGCCGTTTCACCGGTACATTTTTTGAACAATTTCTTGAACAAATGCTCGTATGAGGAAAGTTGTACCGTGTAAAGCGGCAAATTGTGTGAACGCTTGTGCAAATGTCTGAATGACTGAATGGAAAATAGAACCTGTTCTAATTCCACTCAGACAAACATACAATTTTGTTCAATTTCATAATTCATTTGTACAATAAAATGTATCTACCATGTAAAGCGGCCTTTAGAAATATTCCTCAGACGTAGTAAGTTTTTGTTGGTGGCTGTAAAATGCATAGCACATTGTTCGAAAAAAAAATCAATACAATGCTTTGCAGTTGAGAATACTTTCTCTTAAACTATCATTACCATTGTGTAGGTATAGCAATATACTTTGGGTGCCATAACAGATTTGATCAAAGTCTGCCCACAAAAGTATTTATTTGTGTATTACACATTGAGCTGCAGCTAGGCCATACAGCGAGATGCCAGGTCACCAGAAGTGAAATGGGGGAGAAGAGAGTAAAATTTATTGAAAGAAAAAAAGGATAAAGACGGGTACTACATTGAAGCCATCAAATGACATCAGGCCATCTTTCACTTTTACTTATTTCCAAGCAATCCGGTGAAGTATTTAAACATGCTCATTTTTTATGAATGTGTGGCAATGGGTTTGTAGGTGACACAAAAATCAGATGGACTTTATCAAAATGAATCCAAATTATGGAATAGGAACAAACTCAAAAATCAGGCAAAGAACTCAAGAATAGATTATGATATTATGCTGCTCAAATTTCTTCTTGATAGGAGGACAACTGGCAGGTATATAAATTGAAAAATATGAACATGGTCTCAGTCACAAATGACAGAATATTATTACACTTATAGTACACAGGGTTCAATAACAAAATTTTGACCCGGCAAGCACAGATGAAAAAATGGGGTTCCTAGGGCTTTATTGACAGTCCAGTATCTGAATTAACTGGTGCTCAGTTTTACTATTCACTAAATTCAAATTCACTAAATATTATTCAGTGGCGTGGAAAATACTGCCAAGATGTGAGAGAGATAAGAGTGGCCCAAAATGTATGACTGACAATTTACAACCCAGACACGAGGTAAATTTCAAACTAACATATACAATCAAATTCCATAACCTAGCCTAAGCAAATAAAGAATAATAAAAAACTACTCACAGACTGCAGGACACTGAGTATGACAAGCTGATTTTTCTCCCATGCTATGACGGTAACAGTGGCCTCTGAAGTTAAAATTACTGGCTTTGATATTTCATCTGGGATACCTTCGATTGAGAAAATTGCCTTCTTTCCCTCACTCAAACTTAAAACTTCAATGACCTTTCTTCCACCATGTACAAGGGAGATCTGTAAATCTAACCATTTCTCAAGAAAGGGCAGAGTAATGATCTTGAAAGTGCTGTCCTCCTCGCAAAGGTCAATTACCCTCAGTTCTTTGTCTTGAAGGCAGGCCAAGAGCCCTCCAATCAAAATACACCTATGAATTAAGAACATGACATTGGATTACCAAAACAAAATATAAACATCAACGTAAAAAACAATGCCGTAAGAGACATATTTGCAACAAGTAAGCAAGGCCTCACATAGATAGTAGCCAGAAACTACTTAATATAAGAAAAAGCTAAGTAGGCACAAACTTTGCAGGACATAAGAGACACTTCATGAGGTTATCCTTCCAGAAAAAGAAAGAACATATAATGACAGATTTAACACTAGCTTATAAGCCAGGACAAACTTCATTAACACATACGAGGGTGGTTCATTAAGTACCCGTGTTTGACAACTAATGGAATTGCTGAGGCAAGTTGCTGGTACCATTGTGTTCTGCTATATTTTGAATAGGGATACGTCGATTCTTGATACCTATTCTCAATACCACCGATTCTCGTGGGTTGGCATCGGAATCGAGAATCGATAGTGCAAATTTGATACCGATACCTTGATACTAGGGATGGTCGGAATGTATATTTTAAATTTTCGCAGGTTAGCGATCGAAGCGCCCCGTGAATGA
The DNA here is from genome assembly GCA_933228895.1 of Platycnemis pennipes. NCBI lineage: Eukaryota > Metazoa > Arthropoda > Insecta > Odonata > Platycnemididae > Platycnemis > Platycnemis pennipes. Next base: position 85,111,869 of record OW121846.1, read on the forward strand.
AATATAGCACCGTTAGATATTGACAAGGAGAGGTTGTTTAAATATCGTCTCCAAATTAGATGAAAATTTTTCCGTGCAACTAGAAGCAAAAGAAAGATATATTTTTTTCCCATTAGCCCGGTATCACAGGAAAAATGACGTAGAATGACACGCGGGGAGCCTACATTCACCTGGATCAGGCGCACATTGAGAGTTATGGTTCATAAGGAAGTTCGATCCCCATCTCAGTTTCACATTTTCTTTCAGTCATTGCATCAAAAATTTTATCATTCAATTTAAAACCCTAACATCTAAATACTCACTTTTTATACTTTTATTGTATAAATTAGATTTACGAATATATCAATAAAAAATTAAGGATGGTTGGGTCTAATCCATAGCCCCACATATCTTGCATTTTATTCGCTGTCGAAATCATATCCAAAGACAGTATAAATTGGGATCCGGATCAGAGATTTTTAAATTTCGTAGCCTAGCGATCAATACCTCCTGCAAACGGAATGAAGGTACGGTAGGTACTGACAAGGAGAGGATTTGTAACTCGGGTCACGAACTGAGGTGAAAATTTTTTCCGTGCTACCAGAGCAAAATAAAGAATCATGTCTTGGCTTTTTTCTCCACAGGCCAGGATGTGTGGGAAAAAAATCAAGCAGAATGTCACGTGGGTCGCCTACATTCGCCGGACTCGCATGAACCAATGATAGTTGATGATAACAGTTAAAAATGAGAGCTAGTGTGCTGTCGGTCACGTGTACGATCATTAACTTTGCCTAGTAATAAGGTCCATGAAGGAAAGGAAAAAAAGGATAAAAGACGGTTGGACTGGATCAGGTGCACTGGATCAGAATTCCTAGGGTAAGGTAAGCAGGAAGTTAAAAAAAGTAGATTATCAGAAATATAATGTTGATATAGAAGTCAAAAAATTAAACAAAAATAATTAAATTTGGCATTAGTAAAAGAGATCGGAAAATATTTTATAACAGAATTAAAACTGTGGAAACAATGCATTAACTTTAGAATGTATTTTTAAGTGATGCATTTGTAAATCTATTTTAAGCGATTAAAGTACAAAAAAGTCTGTATCCACATGCCCACAAGGGTTGGGAATTTAGGATGATAACATTTTTGATTCAATGGCTGAAAGAAAAATTTTAAACAGTGATAAGAATCGAACTTAATTATCAGAAGTACACTACCCCACTCTGCTATTGTCAGCTTACCCAAGTTCGGAAAATGCAGGCTTCCCGCATGTCATTCTATCATTTTTATTTCAAATAATGGAGAGAAAAGCCAATACAAACATGAATTTCCTTATTTTGCTTCTAGCATGAAAAAAAGGCTCATCTCATTTCATGATCAGAGTTACACAACCTCTCCTTACGAGTATACAATTCACAAATATAATTTTAAAGTCTATTATTACTAATTAATTGCAAAATTACTAGTATAGCAGCTTAAAATATTCTATAATAATTTTATCGTCTTAAAAATTGAATCCCCAGATATTCCATAATGCGAATCTCCTGGCTGTGCTAAAAAGTTTTTGTTTCTAAAAAAGATTTTGAAAGCATTCAAGGATTTGATTTACAACAGCAACCCAAGTTAATGTAAACACATTGTGCACTAAATTGATTTTAGGTTTTTCATTTTGTTTATTATTTAATATTCTATATTATATTATTCTTGGCATGTGATACGCTGGGAGTCTTATTTCTATAATTACATTAAAACATTTTTGGATAGAGGGTGATACTTTATGGTATCACTAGGATCTTATGTTTCGGAAAATAAATCAAAAATTAATGAAAAAGAACTTATAATGTTTCTTTTAACTACACTCTAAAGAATAGTTGTACAGGTTTAAAAAATGCATTGTTTGATGAGTAAGTGATAAGGAAAGTGAACTTTATGTTAGAAGTAATAACATATAGTAATTGCATCCATAAATCTTGATCCAGGAAAATATTATCCACACAGATGATGGGAAGTTAATTTTCTCTATAATAAAATTACTCGTCTTTTGGAAATACTATTGTTGCTGCTTTTCTGTGTAGATTAAAAATGTACAATTAGAAAAGAAATGAAATTCTGAATCCATTATCTGAAACTAAGGATCCGAAACCAAGACAAAGATTTGAAACCAAGCAAGATCCTTGCCTAGGCAAGGATCCAGTTCCGGATCCATTCATCACTAATCGATACCTCCACGAAACATAAGAGCTTCTCATAAAAAATGAGAAACTTATTTAGTATAGCAGGAAACATTTGTGGCCAAATACGAAATTGTCTTGAACCAGAGGGGCTAAAAATGCTGTTTTTTTAACAAACAACCTGATGTAGGCTCAAGGGTTTATGTCATGACCTTTTATTCTTATTTCTTATTGTTTAAATGTTGAATTATAATTTAGGTTAGTGTTTTTATTACTCTTATAACTAATTATTAATCATATTAAAATTAAACTTATGGCATGATAGTCATATTATTTTGAAAATGTTATGACATTTTTTATTTAATACTAAATATATTTTGTAATTAAACATGCTTAAATAAAAAAATAACTTGGAGTATCAAACAGTTTTTATTTTCATAGTGTCCTCATAGTGCAATATCAGAAGTTTTTCCCAAAGCAAATAGTACATTCAAAATTTTGTTTTGTAAAATTGTATTTTCAGATTTCATGGAACATTTATTAATAATGTATAGGAAAAAAGATGGAGCATGGTAGCCTAGTAGGTAGAGTGCTTGGCCACTGATCAAAGGGTCCTGGGTTCAAATCCGGGTGAAGCCTTTGGATGCCCCCGAACGAAAAATCCTTGGATTGCGAGGTGGCCCAGGGAAAGGAACTGGCCCCCCTACCCTGAATGTGTGAAATTCATATACCTGTGGCTTAGTCCGGGCTGAGCTCTACCCACACCTTTCAAAACCAACCTCCGGGTGAATCACTGAGTGAGTGATAGGAAAAAAGAAAAATATGTATACGTGTATAGGTCAATGGTATCCGCATCGAGAATTGATTTTTCAGGGTTCAACGATAGCGTTATGAATTGCTACCCCACCACTCTAATTCGCTAGAGCTAGCTCCATGCGATTTCTTCTTATTCACAAATATGAAGAAATGGCTCGCTAGATAAATATTTAGCTCAAATAAGGAGATCATTGTCCAGACATGCATATTTTGCAGAGCTCGACATTTCCTATTTTTTGTGAGGGTAAAAAAATGGCAGGGACGTCCGGAGAGTGTATATCCCTAAAAAGGACCATGTTGAAAAATAAATAATTTGGGTTCGAGAAAATTATGTTTTCTTTCCTAACACGGGTACTTAATGAACCACCCTCATACATCTGGATAGGCACATAGCCAGGGGGGAGGCTGAAGTCCCAGAAGCCCCCCTCCCCCCCCCCCCCCTGGATATGTGCCTGTACAGCCTACAAACATGACCATTAGTTTGATGCATGTGTATGGGTAATAGGTTATTCTCTTCAATCTGATATGTATGTATGTGCTGAACTTCTGTTCTGGGGCCGGTGAAATTAACAAGGTAAGCAGTGAACTTGACCAGTTAGAAGAGATAGGAATGGGCACTGTGAAAATAAATATCAAGCATTGAAAATTAAAGGAAGAGATTTACATGTCAGCACCGATTGAACAAGGCTGATTTGTTTCAAGTTACACTACACTACACACCCAAAGCAAATTTATGGCTACATGCCTGCACCTGTAAGATGATCCTCTATGACAGAAAGGAATGGACAAGAACAGCTGCATAAAAATCAAGACCGGTAACATATGTTCAACTATAGAAGAATGATAATTAGACAACAGATGGACCCAATAACAAATTATGGCATTCATGAAAGTATGGGAAAGAATTTTACTGATGACATTAAAGAGAAGATGAGGACACTTAATTGGCCATAACTTGAGATATGAGTCTGATTAAGTAAATTCTTCATGGTATAGTGAGTGGAAGGAATGGAAACTAAAGACCTCGTGTGAGATATTTAGAGCAACAAGTGACATATTTAAAAAAGAATTGTCTAAGGCGGTTAGCCGTTAGAAGAATCGCGTGAAGAGCATCAAACCAATTTCATGATTGATGACTAAGTGATGACGATGAGACGGAATTTAAAAGATCAGGTAATAAAAGTATTACACTAAATCAAAACTCAGATCGTGCTTGGCACAAAACGATAACACAAAATAATATAGTTTTCCTTAGAGAAAGCATTAGCATTTCTTACCTGGTGTTTTTGGAAACCCACTGAGAAGGAATCAATCGGTAACTCAATTCAGTTCCTCCAAATGCCGAATATGTACTCACAGCAATTTGAGTTGGCAGATTCAGGTGGACTTGGTAGAGAACTCCACTCTTTAATCCCCACATCTTTTTACCAGGGCTGATAATGAAATGTTCACAAACAATTAAAGAACGGCCTATTTAACTGCTTCCAGTACTGGTTAGAATTAAGGCTTAGGTACCTGTCAAGATGCTTCGACTGAACGGTGGTATCCATCGTATTGAATCCATAGTTGGCATCCCACTTACGAACATACACTGGATTAGAACCAGAAACAGTCATTATTTCCGGACCAACATGCAAGAGATTAATCGTTCCTTGATCGTCCCTCTCCATGACTTGCCTCCAAACCAAACCTAGGAATATGAAGAGAAAGTTAACATTCACGTAGTGGTACACATTGATTAATGTTTAGCTATTGTTTATAACCAACCTTTCTTCACGTTAAAGGCAGCTACAACATTCTTTTCAGTGGCAACATATATTTTCCCGGTATCCGATTCTCCAAACTGTGATAATATTGGCTGCCCTACATACTGTTGCCTCCTTTTGAAGAAATAGAGATATAATTCCATGAGAACATAGCCCATGTATATGAACAATGTCATTAATCATCATAAATATTGAATAACCCGGGTAACTAGGGAAAGTACAAAAATATTATCTACAATACCAGTCGAATTTTCCAATTTGGTCTTCATATAAGCCGTTGCATAAATAAATGAGAGCACATTTTATAAACAGGACATTAAAAATCTTCTTCATAGTTAATGTTTTGCCTTTTGTATTATATTTTGAACACAGTATACAATTTTGAGTACAATAAAGGTTTTCGCAATTTCGTGTTGCATTTGTTCCTTCCTACGAAAAACACGATGATATGAAGAATGACGTATTTATGTAAATGTATGTGTATCACTGATAAAATACACTTTGTTTAATTATTTATTCTATACTCATGTTTTCATACTTACATATAATTGTTTATATCGGAATACGTTGTTATAACGTGCGCAGGTAGAAATGGCAACATCCTCTCGTTAGTCCGCCATATACAAACTCATTGAACTGCCGATTAATATGACACTCTGCATCAACTAGTGCAATAATTCACCTACATCCCCTTGCTTCAATTTTTTGATTAGCTCATTTTTAAGAGAAAAATATTTGATTCTTCAATGCAACCTTTCGCAATGCAATCTCTTCAGACCCTGCATTAAATTGGTACAAAATACACATAGTAAAAATTAACATCATATTTTCATTTTTAGTTCCCTTGGAGTATACATTTCTGTAATAATTTTTATAATATATCAACCATGTATTCATTTTGATGTAAACTTTGGTCAAAGTAAAACCTCAGTAAATGCTCTTCATTAGCATTTGATGGACTAAATATCAACATTTGCTATTTACCTTAATATAAACAATTCATTGCAGAGAACCATTTAGCAGAGTGATGAAATGTATACCTAAGCATATTTTAAGTGACTTTCATCAAGAAAAAGCAATTAAAATGAGATAAAGGAAAACCTATTTGAGAATCCACAAGTCTGAACTCCATTGAGTTTCATACCAACCTAAAAAGAAGGGTAGAAATTTCCTCCCCGTCTTCATACTAGGTAACTTTAACCAAGATATCTTTCTTTTTCTTCCTTATCCTTTCTTATGCAGCATTCTACCTTCAATAACGACCATAATCATTCCATTGTCCTTAACCTTATTAAATTGCCATGGGAAAATACATCAGCTCTCTTGTAGACCAAAAATAAAATATTTATAATTTAATAAGGTATGAACTCTGGCATTGTTGAATTTAATGAGATATGAACTCGGGCATGGTTCAAGTCTAGGGCCTAATCATGCAGCTGATGGGGTAGAAGGAGTATGAACCTGATCAAAAAAACAGGGTAAATCCTGCTCTGGATGAACCAGTTGTTATCCTACCTAGGATGCTTGGCCAAAAAAGGTCAGAGGTATCTAAGTTAGAAATTAAATTATATCTCCGTAGCTTAGAGGGTGGAAGAACCCAGAGATGAAAGCCTTGAGGAGAAATCATTAAATGTGGACTGTTTCCCATATTAGGTGGTCAGCATCTTTTCCCATGTAAGGTACAGCTGTTTTCATATAATTCTAGGTCTTAGCATCATAATTTTAGCTTACTGGAGTTTCTCACAAGGAATCCCTGAGGCACTTAGATATATATTGGTCCACTGTGCCCACCACCCTACTGGCGAATCACCCATTGAGGCCAATTCCCTTCCTAAAAGCCAACAGGTCCCCTATGTGGATTTCCCTAGCTTCCCTGGGCTCCATGAATGGTGTGCCCAATTATCTAATCCAAATCCTAATCACAGTAGGTCATTACATGGGATGTGGCTTCATCCTTTTATTTGAACCACCTATACATGTGGGTGAATCTGCAATTCTCTGCAGATGGATGTGCCTCATTACTCAATAATGCTCAGTAAAGAGTCCACTGCCATGGACCCCAACAGACCAGAATGAGGTATTAGAGGGGGTGTTCTTGTTGGAACCCCACCAGGGCTCTTATCATCTCCCCCTAGGATGAAATTGGACTACTGGAGTCGATGTCAAGAGTGCACCTCTCAATGCACTCATTATAATTCTTTTCATATGAATTGCATATTTGTATTCCATATAGATAGGGTAGGGAAATAAAGTGTCCAACTGTGCAGAGCCTCACACGAATGGGTAAAATGTAAACTACGTGGACTTATGTAGTTCCCTTGGCACTTAGACCCCTTTGGATCCATTGTGCCAACCCAAGCAGCATCCTATGGCAGTTATACGTCGGCCCAATGTAATTTTGACGTCACCAATGTTGTTTTAACATCAACTGATAATGTCGATATAAAAATGACATACAAATGATACCTTTCTCTGATGTAAAATTGATATCGTCGATCATATCTGAAAGTGATATTTAATAGATATGGCTTTCTGATGCAAAAATGATGTCAGCTAAGCTGACTAATGAAGGGCATAAAAATGATCATATTTTTCTGGTCGCTGGATTTTATAATTTGAGTATTCACATTTTTTCCTCCGACATCAGAGAGAAGAAAGCCAAAAATTCATGATTGGTCAGAACATCAGAAACCATTTGGAGGCCTACATATAAAATAAGAAAGATGATTATTTAAGGATTCGCTGTTTGTTTACAAATTGCTGTTCACGCGGCAGGCTTGGAATATCCTACACTTACCACCAAGCGCGGCTTTAGAGCTGGATGGGGTACACCTTTGGTCGTGGTTTCTTTGAAGCCCTTTCTCCCTTGCGTTGCCATCCTTGATGGACCATGAGGGCTCAACATCTAGTACCTTGAACCTCGGTAAAATCGCCATGCAAATTAGGGATCCTGGGTAGCTTAGTGGTTTGCGCAGTGGCCCGTAAAGCCAAAGGTCCGTGGTTCAATTCCTGGTCCAGGTGTATTTTTTCACATGGCAATTCATGTGAACCCCCTATATTGGATTATAACTCCAATAAATTCAACAGAAAACGAGTTTGAAATATTTTATTACAATGATAACGCTTAAAGTTACGCATATTTGACTAAGGGAAGTTGGGCCAGGAGTGAAGTAGATATCTCATTACTATCGTATATGCTTAAAATTACCCATTCCTTAACAAGGAGAGTTGGATCAGGGCATGAGTGCAGGGTTCTCAAAGTAAAAGATCGAAACTGCCACTTTTCCTTTTATTTTTCCATCGCATTTTTATTGTACGACCGTCCCTGATTATAAATATTTTTAATATGTTTATCCAGGATATATTTTGACTATCTTACTTACTAATTCATCCCAACATCATGTTCATGAAAAATCAGTCCATGGTAATATCAAACATACTTCGGCCCAATATCATTTTTATGCCAATGCATTGTGTTAAAGATGTCATTGTATCATCAAATTTATATTGCCCCAATATCATCAGCAAATATCATTTTTATAACGGCAACTGTTGTCACTTTTGGCATTTGCTGATATCGGTAGCCAATATCTGATTGACCAATAAGTGATATGTGAAGGTGTAAAAATGATATTGGGCCAATATCATAATGTTGCTTGGGAACCCACATATTACCTCTCCACCATTTTCAGACAGGGGACAAGAGTGCCATGGTAGAGGTATGGAGGAGGGTCATCCATCCAACCTCTGTCAGGGCCCAACGTTGCTTAACTTTGGTGATTTGATGGGAACTGGTGTTTCAACATGGCTAGGTCACTGCCCATACATGCTTGGGTTATTATAATTATTTTTCTATCAGTGAAAATAAGTCTTAATGGGCATTCAATTCTTCCCACAGTGCCAATTTTTCACCTGATGCCCCTCTTCAGCTTCTCATACTTCCTAAAAAAGGATAATATAAAATATTTTACTCATTGCCATGCTCGGTCCCCTGACCCTTCCCTGGAAAGCCTTGGGTTCCGGAATCTGAGTTACTGAACCTGGCTATTTTCACCTTACTGTCAGAGGATCCTTTGCAGGACCTCCAAGGTGGACTTACTATGTTGTGAGTTGCCTTGGGACACATCTATGATCGACATGGTCAAGGCATCTTCTTCCTCCCCACCAACCTACATTTGAGGGGCTGTGGGGCTTTCTCTATGGCTCCATCTAGCCTAGGAAGACAACCTCAACCTTGAGTTAGCCGATGGGACCTTGGACACCTGAAGCTTGGTCCAGCAAAGAGATTAGCTGATGTCTTGTGATCACCACACCTCCATGACAAACTTTGTGCTATGAAAGGGGTCTCACATCTCTCATAGGTCCTCAAAAAAGTTCTTTGCAGCCCTGGGTTGACCCTCTTCAACCTCACCAAGAACATCTTGGTGTCTGGATTACTGGGCCCAGGGATCTAGGCCATTACTCTTCTCTTGCTGAAGAAGTTATTAGCATCCACACCTTGGAAGATTATGCCCTCAATGGGTTCCATCTTCTGTGTTGCCTACATGAGCTAGGGTACAAAATGGCTGTTGCAATAAGCAATCTCCAACATTGGATTTGTTTTTCTCCTGGTGTATTAACTGTGTGAACATCTTTTGGGTCACCACCAAGTTAGGTCTTGCAGTGCCGTTGTTTCGAGGGACAACTCATCCATCGTCTTCAGGACATTTATGTCACTTCCAGGCTTCCTGCTGTCTTATATACATTTGCCATCCTCTCTGGCTGCCTACCCCTCTTGATTGGTTGGTCCTCATTGCCTTCGTTTCCCTGTTGTCCCTTGAAATGTCAGCCCTTCAAGACCTGACCAGGTGGGGAACCCGAGAGATCTTCACTAAATCTCTAATGCTGGCAATTCTGGTACCCTCAAAGATAAGGATCTCCTGACCCTCTGAGATATTGTCCCTGAGTTTATCTAGCCTCCTCTCTATCTCCACATGCCACTCCTGTCATCATCACCTCAGGGTAGCATGCAGGAATAAGGGCCATCTTCTTGAGGTCCTTGGTTGCCTCCATTTAAGAGGGCTTCCACCTGGCCTTGGCCCTCTTGGCATCCTATACCTTGCTGCCAGGTAAATCCTTTGTTTTCTCTCTTCTCTTGGTGGCCACTGTGAAGTGAGACTCCCTCAGGCACTCCTCCAGCTTTGGGGCCCTGCCAGCAACTTCCTCGCCAGCAGTTCTCCCTTGAGCAGAGGTTTAACCAACCTCCCACAAACTCCCTCCCTTTCAGCGTTTATCCTCATCTTTTCTTTCAGACAGCCCCACTCCACTTTTGGCCAGTATGAAGCAAATCCATCCTTTGGGGAGCACTGGCACAGTGCCTCTTTACATGGTAGACTTTGATGAGTCGGTGGTAATGCCATCCACCTATATCCTCGATAGGCTAGAAGGGGTGGAGTGTGGGTGTCCCAGATGGGCCTCCCACAGTCAAGTATGAGGTAGTGCCCTCACTCTGTATCACCTCCTCCAAGGAAGAAATAGGACTACTAGAGTCCATATCAAGAGTGCACCTCTCAGCACCCACCATAGAAATTTTTGGAACCAGGTCCAAATTTTGGCCCATCAAGTAGCTAGGACAATAAAGGGTACACCCATGCAGAGCCCTGCATGCATAGGTAAGGGTAAATAAAACTGGAGGCCACCCTGTATCCGGAGTTTCCCTGTTAACAACTTCTTACCTCCCACACCCAGATGTGGTCGCCTTTGGCAGAGAGAATCACTGTGGTGAGGGGAGCTATTTATTGACCTTCCATGTCTAGATCTGCCATGTTCAACAAAACCAGGAGCACCTCGTGGAGCATGTGGCTCTTCACCATGCATGACAGTCTTGATTGGCTGTGAACGTGTTCTGCCCTACACTTATCCCATCCTGGGATCACTTATCCCTTACCCCCTGGAGTCCAGATAACTCACCCAAAATTTAACTTTGGATCAATGATTGTTAATATCTGCAGTATCATTGCTCTTGTCTTATCATCTACTCAAAATTATTCCAGCACTTTTATCAATGTATGTGTGTTCATATTAACGCAAACATGAATTGATAAATGTAAATTAATATTAACATACAAGTCATTGTCAGCTTCTCATCAAATACTATTGTTTTGGATTTGATTAGAATGTTGATGATTAAAGATCTGTTCCACACATGATCATCCTTCATGTGGTCTCATACTCTGTATTACAGTGCTTTGAACAGTACCTACCTTATAAATCTCTGTTAGGAGTGATATTACTCTATACATGTTGTGGTTTGTATTGTTTCTTTTCTCGAGTAGTAATCGCACCCTACCATTCAGCTGGAATCTGGTCTGTTATCCACATAACTTTGAAAAGTCATTCAAGTTAGTGTAATATATTTACTCCGGTGCATGTGAGATGCTCTGCCACAATCAAGAAATTTTAAAATGTTATGTTGTTTTTGAGCCCCTTTAGGAACCTATTTCATTTTTACTTGGTGGTGTGAGTTTCTAACATTGATTTGTGATTTTTCAAATTCCATTTGATTCATGGTCGTTCACTACTGAGTAGGTTTTCGAAGTACAGCCAAATATACCCTAATGGACACCTCCAAATAGCTTACACCTCCTAAAAATGGAAAGTTTATCAATCCCCAGTAGCAGAACATTAAAACTTTTGACACTAACACCTCCAAAATAGCTGACACTGTCAATAATGGATATGGACAACAGAAAGTAACATTATCATTTAATTACCTCCATTACTGGACACACACTATGAGCTATCATGTAAACATTTTCCTCCCCTGAAGAAAACCCTATTTCTTGAACCAATTATGAACAGAACGAGTAAATTTTATAATAAATTTTCGTTAAGAAACATTTTCCTAGCAATGAGGGATCAATCTGCTGTCTATGAGTACATCCTCATGCTTATTTCCTTTCTACTCACAGCTTATTACACTGCTACTTATTTCTTTTCAAGGGGGCAAGTTTCCGATTCTTGTTTTGAAAATAGTGATGCTAGTTGCTCTCTGAATAAAACAAAAGAATTGTTTCATTCCATTTTTATTTCTTAATGTGGATTTTATTCAAAGATTTAAAAAATAAAGTTTAATGCAACATATTAATTTCCTTTATATTTTAATTAGTTGTACTTACTGCAGAGAAAAACTTGTACTAATTCCTGCCCTCTCTAAATGGCATACACCTCTCAGTAGAGGACAGTTTTTCTGGTCTCAAACATGTCCACCATTGGGAGTTTTGACTGTATTTAGATAGATGCCCATAGCTCTGTTTTTTAATGAGAATTAATTTACCTCTGTAACTCTTGAAGCAGATGATAGGCTTAAGTGGCTGATGAAAGTCTATTTCCCTGCTGTTCTTTTCCTATTCATTTTGGATTCTTTGGAGATCTTTTGTTGGAGTTTCTCTAGTTCCAGGCTTCAGTGTTTCATAATTCCACCATAAGTGTTTATTTTTGGCTTGAAATTTTGTTTGCTTCGCTAATTCTTTTATTCTTTGTGTAGTATATCTGAACAATGAAAACAGTAAGTTCTGTACAGAGGCCATCACATTCCATTTGTATGAATAGAGATTTTTTATGAACATTATCCTCATGTACCAATTTCACTTTGAATATAATGTTTTTACTTGATTAAAAAAATTAGTCTACTTTCTTTGGAAGTGCTATTTCAATGAAAGTTGTATGGTGCAAGTCATTTTGCATTATGATAGCTTGTAGTCATTTTACATCTTTTTTATGTGTATCCTGCAAGAGAAAGGTGGGCTCATTAGGGAATACACGAAGGTATTTCCATTAATTACAGCAGTTCAAATTATGTACTTGAAAAAGTATGAGAATGGGAGAACTCCCAAGCCAGTTTTTAAATATAAAAAGGCTTGAAAATGTGATACTGAACAATGAGTTTTATAACTTTTTATTTTGATGTTCTCGTGCTGACAGGCTACTATCTATTGAAAGCGAAAAGCAGATCAAAATATATTTAGGGATTTAATTTTAGCATTACAATTAACCTGGTAGGTGCCAAAGTTGTTGTGAGTGACATTGATAATTTTTATGTAAGTTTCAGATTCACTCAAAGTGACTGTTTTTGAATGAATAAGTAACTACTGTCATTTATTACGGTATTCTCTTTTTTTGTACCTCAGCACCATTGGCTCTTGTAACAGTCCAATACGACTTTCTAATTTTCCAATTTTTTAAACTTCCAATATCATTTTTCATTAATGCAATTCTTACAATAATAGCCTAGCAATTTTTCCAAGAATTTTGACAATTTTGCTTGGTACTCAGAGTCAATTTGTGGGTATTTAAAGAAAAAAGAATCATTTATCTTCATTGGCTGTAGATATCAGTTTTTACCTAATAATGAAAAATATAAAAGACTGGCTTTAGATATGAGCTGAAAAGGTAACTGATTATCAAGACTATTGCTGAGCCTGAAAATGAAACTTCTGTTTTTGACAATAAAAACTTTATTGATAAAAATAAACCACATATACAAAATATTAAAATAGTTGCATAAAACTTAGTGAAGGTTTGAATGGCAGGTTTCTCGAATTCGAATATCGAATCCGAATATTAAATCATGACTCAAATTTCAAATACCTTGAACACTAGAATTGCAGTTGATATGCTAAATTAAATATTCTAAAAATTAATTGCAGGATTTTAATGGGGTAAAATTCATTAATCTTGACTGGAACTCGAACCCGGAACCCTCTGATTTCAGCTCATGATCAAGCACCAAGCAGATACAGAACCTTGGAGGATCACGAGGAAAGAGTTCATGAGTTAGTTCAAAGAGTTAATACACCATGTTCAGTCCAGTTTTAAATTAAATGATGCAGTTCATCTACACACCAAATATAGTGTACTTAGCATAATTATTCGAGATCTAGAATATCAAATTCTTATCATCAAAAGTATTCAAGGTATTTGATTATTTGCAGGTAATATTCATACATCTCTAATAAGAATCACATATTTCATTCTTGCACCATATGTAGATTTGTGACAGGACCAGTGTCATCCATAAAAAGAAAATGATCCACTCTTGGAACTCAAACCTGAAAGAAAAAAAATCATCACTTACAATCTTATACAGCTTGGTAACATCAAATTATAATATTTTAAAGCCTACCCCTACACGTTTGAATGTGCTTTTTAGTAGTTCACAATTACAAGGGTCAGCCAATGACACAGTACAATGGAATGTTAAGGCGTTATGGTAAGGTCGGCCTCGGGCAGTTTTGGGCGACCGCCTCTTTGCTCTGTTTTTATTTATCACTCAACTACGGGATAAACATTGAATGTTGAGACTTGCAGTTTTATTTGATTCATGAGATGTCATTCCACATAACAATTGGAAATAAAAAAATTTATTTCTCTAGGTTAGCGAGAAAATTAGGCTGAACTTTGGCTTATTAAAACTTGCTTCAAAGACAGAAATTCAAAAATCAGAAAAAATCAACATGTAGTGACATCTTTCTTCTACAAGTACGTTTCAGCACATAGGTCAGAATTAGTTTCCAAAGCCGCTTTCATCAAAGCGGTGGACCCCTGCACGCCGAAAATCTTAATCGTTTCGGCAGCTGTGGAGGTCAACCGGGCCGCTACGAGCCATTCTCTCATTCCAATCTCCCCATAGTAACTTGTCAGCAGCAACATTGGGCCACCTTCCCCTCCTTCCTCCTCTCCCACTCATCACTTGCAGGTGACTCGCTGCGAAAAGGCCAGTAGTGTCAGGTTACACACCGAGTTCTTCTGAGAAAAGGTCGAGTAAGTCAGAGCTCTATGGTTGAACTCTCACCTTTTTGAAGTTATGCTGCCAGGGGTTTTATAACCCTACGAGTTCATTTTTAAAGTTTTTCAAAAAATACTAATTGTAGAGAGGAACACATAAGAAGTGAAATAATGATAATAATTCTTTGTTCGTGCTCCCAGCACTTATTAATACCCATTCGGAACTGTCTTGAAATTAATTAATTTATTTTACAATTAATGAAATATCATACTCTCTACAGCAATTCTTGATCAGGGAAAAAAAGTTTCCATATCTTCCACCTTTCCTTTTTACCACTTACAGCATATGATTACTTACTTGGTTCTCCATGGTTCCACATAAGGAACAGCATTTACATAAAAAATGACCAATATAAATTTGGTTTTTACTTCCAAAACCCCTCTCCATTAAAGTATGCTCAAGATTAATAAGGGTTAAGGGATTCAAAAGGTACTGCATATGAAACCAATACATAACCTAGCCCGAATTTGAACTGAACAACCTTCAACCCAATCTGACACAATGGCAGGTGGGAATAAAAATTTTGTCCTAAGAAATACGTAAACACCCATTGAAACAGCTATTTTTTGGCGTTTTGCAATATTGTGATGGTGAAATGAGCAGATGCTACCTAAATAACTAATATTGATATTAATCACTTCTCGGGTTCTCTCGAAACCATCACTAATTTTTCACTTGAGACTTTTCAGCATGAAAGTAATTTTTTTAGTTCATTGCAAACAACCACAGAGTATGTATATCAATAAATTTGTAAATAAAAAGGCAACAGCTATATTTGCTCTTTGTCTTACAATCTAAAATTTTATTCTCTTTCCGAAAATTTTAGTAGTATTTACTGTCATACATCAGAAAAGAACCAGACGAAAGGAAGTACCATAAAAAATCTAATCCTTAACAAGAAATATAGTTGCCTGTTTCAAATCATGTAATCTTCCATACAATATTTCGTTACTCAGTTGTAATAAAAATGAAATAAAAACAAAAATTTTGAAATGAATTTGAAATAGAAATTAATTTTGTGGTATTTGTAACCTTCATCTTCACAACCAATGGAATGGTTAAAGTTTGCTATCCTAAATATTCTGGCAGAAGATAGGCCTACACAAGAAGATTTGATGCACTTGAAGCAACATCACAGCT
Organism: Platycnemis pennipes; assembly: GCA_933228895.1. Classification (NCBI taxonomy): domain Eukaryota; kingdom Metazoa; phylum Arthropoda; class Insecta; order Odonata; family Platycnemididae; genus Platycnemis; species Platycnemis pennipes. Next base: position 85,127,567 of record OW121846.1, read on the forward strand.
GATTCGTGAATCGAGGTTGGCCATTTTGTTAGTCACAGACAGTGGTGGTGTGTGGAAGGTAAGCAGATGCACGGTTAGAAGGTACTGATTCCCGAGGCAAGGCTGACCATTTTCGATTGGCACAAACATATTGAATCTACACTTGCACTCTTCACGGATGACTGTGCTGATGCACGTGGTGAAACTATGAGTAATAGACAGAATTCTGAGTAAAAATTCATTAAAATAATAGAAAGTGACAAACCAGGCAAAAGTATGTAATTCCAAGAGGTTGAATGTGTACCAGCTGTTAAGGAAAGAATTATCTTCTAGTGGAATATTCCATATTCTCCAGTAAATTAGCCCGGGACTTCACAAAAACCAAGGATAATTTTCGGAACCTTTCAGACTATGCGAAACCAAGTGGGTTAAAAAGAACAGGTGGGGCATGCTAACCTACGGGTGAAAGTCATAGAACTTACTTAGTAAACTCTATGGTGAAAACAAAGCCAGAATGGGAAGGATTAGTTCCCTTCTCGACATAAAACCCTACGTTATCATCGGCCTCTTATATAATTCGTACCTGCGTTAATACCCGATAAATTCATTGCAGTAGCATTGCAGCTGCCCTTAATGGAGGATTTTTAAGGAAAGTAATAATACATTTTGTTCCGTTAGGAATTCCTAAAACCTGGTACAAATTTATCATATTTAACTACATTTATGGCGTTCTTGTGCTGATTTTAGACTTGGCACTGTCGATTTTACGCATTTTTTTAAAAGTACAATTCATTTCCATCTTACTATTATTGTGTTAACATTTTTTCGCTGTTTTTCCTTTTTGGCATGTTTTGTGCAATCCATTTTAACCTTACAACTCATAGTTTTACCGTGTGCAAAACTCACTTCATCTGTGAGCAGTGCAAGCAGTCAGCCTGAATGCATGTGCCGAATAATATTAATAATTTTTCTTCGCCAATCATTTGCGATTATGCCGCCAGTACCTTTTAATGTCATTTCCAAAAAACAATGCTGATTATGGCATTACATAAGGAGGAACCATCATTATAGGCATGCCAGATAACTACCTTGATTTTTACGTATATTATAGTTCAATAATTTTCCTTTCAAATGGTGTAAGACTATTGCTTTGTCATTGACCATTTAACGAAGATATATGAATTTGAAAATGAAGGTTTTTGAAGTTGAAATGCATTGTCCTTATGGAAGTATGATGACCTTCCCTCGCATAGTAATTTTTATCTTAATTCTGGCCTGAGAAATGTTTTTATAAAACTATAGCAACGAGCACGAAACATTGAGGCATATTATATATTTTTTTAGATCAGGACATCAGAAGTTCAACGATAATATTTTAGTTAAAAGAACATCCTTCTGGTTTCCATCCGTGCAAAGAGCCTGCTGCGGTGAATAAGGGAACGTTGCGAAGTACTGGGAGGTAAAATATAAATTAGGGTATAGAAATTAAATAGACAGCTTTTATTTTAATCGTCACAATGCCTTTAGAAATTCAATTCTTAGTTTTAAATAATTAGAATTAATTTAGACTTGGAATCAATATGATCCCTCCAAATAAGATGATGGAGAAATGGGATGATGAATTTGAATTATGAATAAAGTGAGAAAATGAATGATGCCACGAACAAATGATTGAAATGAAAACATTTGGAAAAGAACCAGAATAGGCAGTAAATTTTGATATAAATTACACATTTTAGAGGAAACTGGATTGCAGAGCGTAAAATAATGGAAAGAATAAGAATGTTTGAAGCCTTGTCCGTTAAATAAAGAATAAATGAAAGAAATCTATTGCCATTTATTAAATGAATTCAAGTGAATGAAAGAAAAATGTTTTGCGCTCTCTTAAATTCTGGTTTTCTTAGGATGCTAGAAACAAAGAAATTCACTGCATCTCTCCAGAACAAATCGTTTTCGAGATGAAAGGGAGAATGGATGCACTGGCGGATGGGTGGTCAAGAAACAACATTCGTTATTTCTTATTATAGATAGATAATAAGGTAACATTCAAAGTTACATAATTCGATGTTAATTAAACATGATCAATTGCTCTTGGTACTTCATATCTTGATAAAAGTGGACCTAAAACTTTCTTTTACATGGATCTTTCGGTAACAGCAGGCGTATGCTACCGCCGGATTTCTTTAAACTATTCCTCGCTTCCTCAAAAAATTCCTTCATCTACCCAGCTATCCATACATACTTAATTGCGCAAATGACCGCGACTGTGGCTCCCTCCCCTAAACAACTACTATTGCTTCAAAAACTATAATCGTGATGGAAATAAATTCACATGTCCAGCAGTATAGAAATGTCATCCTAATACATGTGTAAATAGATAAAATAAACTCTCCATTGGGGGTTCAAACTCCCGACCTAGAGCTTTGGACAAGAGCGCAGAATGGTAGCCACTACACTATGCGGGCCTCTGGTATGAAAAGGCATTGACTCTCGAGACTGAGACCGAAAGTTAAGACGCGATCGTCCTAAAGACTCGCCCAAGAAGATTGTGGACTAGAGTTTATTCGGCAGTGCATTTCTTTGGCTGGGGCTTCTATCCCTTGAGTTTATTTGACTCGTTTTGCTAGCCCTGTTACATTAGCAGCCTTACCTACTTGTCGGCCCCCAGTGACGTAAAACAATTTCCAGCTAAGGCCGAAGTTGTATGCCAACTCAAAAATGTTTTCCAAGTTGACCCCATTCAATTCAAAGGTAAAAAAAGGTGTGGGTGTCCACTTTTTTTTACCTTTGAATTGAATTTTTGACCACTTTTGCAAATGATAGTAAATTCTTTGCTATAAATTCTCATGGGTTCAAAATATTCTTGATGTTGAGGAAAATGTACTGCTATTGTATATTCCAAACATCTCACGAAGATAAATCTGTATCAGATAACATCGCTTCTTTGGCTAGTACTATTGTTGTTTTGAGTTAACAAATCCTGAAATATCTAATTGAAGGATTGAATGAAAAAGGTTGTGTTAAGTGTCATAAAACCATTAACATCATTATGAAGGTTGTCTGGGTGGCTAAGGGCATGGTACAAAACCATCATGATAGGAAAACCTCTCTCTGCAGAATACTCACAGGCCTTGGGAATGAAATAGGTCATGAACCAGCCTTCAAACAATAATTGAGTCATCAAAGATTTTGGGTTTGAATGGCAGTACATGAGAAGTTTGTACTTCTTGATGTTCTTAAATGCACAAAGGTTTGCAGAATGATAAATAAGAAAAAGCTTCAACGTAATCCGTGGCCTACCCACCATTTAACATATTTAATCTATCCTTAAAAACTGATTCCTGGCATCATTTTTGCTTCTTGGTAAATGCACATACAAGACATGCATTTCCATTGCTAGCCAGTTTCATCTAAGTTGACAATTTGTTCTGGCAACTAACCTTCTTTGATTAGGAAGTTAAAACTATCAATGAATTTTTGAATATCATGCTTCAGCAGAATTGTAAACAGTGCACTAACAGAACACAATATTCTGACCACGATCTTTCAGCTGAACTTTAAACAGTACTCCTCATGCAACAGATTCTTGAAGTGTGAGTGAAGTCCACGACAGACATGACACCAATCTGACTCAATTTTGTAAAGTACGTAGATTATGGTGTAAAATGGAAATCTCAGGCAAGAGAAGCTCTCAATAGTTTTTAAGAAAACAAAATGTCAAAAAACTTCAAAAATATCAATTTCCTTAAGAGGCAGGAAACTTTGATAGCCCAATGGGTATCATGTGCACCTACTTGATCTTCTGAAAGAAAAGCAGAGCACTTAATTTTGGACAACTGCACATGCTCTAATAGTGTCATTTCTTGAAGATATCGAATGACTTTCTTCTAGTGTCTTCATTTTGGTCCATCATTCATGTCTCCGAGAGATACCTGACATTCTTGTCGCATTCATTTATCCTGGGATTTTCATGCAAAAATTGACCATGAACAATTCTGGATGAAATGTCCTCCAATGGATTGCATCATTCATTGATCCAAAATTATTCACATATTTTGACATTCATGGATGCAATTGCCTTGAAGGTGCTTGTAACACTTTTTTAATATTCAACATTATTTACCAAGAGCTGGACGGAAATACAAAATCAGTTTGCAACCAATGCATTTCAATCAATGATGATTCTAGTTTATATCTGAAAACCAACCTTCACTTTAACCCTTTGCACTTGGATTTTTTAAGCATTGATTCCAGTAATCCACACGGAATTCAATTTTTAAATGCACCGAGATGAAAGAATGGGAACAGCTTATAAAATGAAATTCAATACCCTCTTATGAAAGTGCTTATTTGACTAATTTCACTTTTAGAATGAGTACTAAGGACCATATATTTTAAGTATTTTGCAAAGTACGTAGATTATGGTGTAAATCTCTAAGTCGTGAGCTAGGCTGTGTCTAGTGTTACTTGACACCCAAGTGGAAAAGGTTAAGATGCCCATGACACTAAACTGATGAATGGTAACAATGAGACATATTCTATGAGCAGGTGTAAAGTTAATTATCCAACTGCTTGACCGCCTTGGGCCTTAGCCTGTGGTAATACCAGATTGCCTACTTCTAAGGAATTTTTTAGCTTTTTTTAAAAGGGCTTCTCTAAAAAATGTATCAAGAGATACAGACTTTTGTGTTGTTGATTTTCATTACACATCTTGTCTCATGCAAAAAAAGAGACAGATCAGGGACAAGTCTGTTATCAACTTCCCTTGCGAGTGTACCTATGTAACAAAAAGAGGATGCCTTAGTCTGTGAGAGGCCTAAGTTTCTGGATGATGCCATAGTTATCATACTCACAGCTACATTGCAGTGTTCTCAGGCCTCCTGACACCAATATGCTTCCTTTCCCAAAAACATTATATCAACTGCACATCTATGCACTCGAACAAAGAAAGAAACCTCTAACCAGGTTGGGTATTATATATCTAATATAAAAAGGTTTAATATTAAATTGCCATACAAATAACATTAAGACGGACCTTTAACACTAACTTAATGCAATTAAAAGCACAGAAATGGATAAAAAAAAACTATTTGCTGAGCTTATGTCAAATTTGAGGCAAGTTAGACACCACTTGGAGTTCTTTGGATACCCTCTATTAATTATTTTGGGGTCCTAAGTGTGGTCATCAATATTAATTCATGTTAATTATGCACGTTGAAACATACACATTAAAATATATTTCAATAGGATTTCTGTTGCATATACAGTCACATTGTAGAGGATGGGGAAAAGTTAGGCATCTTCCTGCCACATTAGAAAACATGGTATATTCTATCAAGGCACAATGCATTTTAATTTGCAACCACACCTTCAAGACAATTCTAAGAGGTAATCAATACAAAAAAATTAACTAATAACATCACACCAAGGTGTGAATGAATTAATACATTATACCTAGTTTATAAAAATATTATTTGCAAAAAAGTTAGAAGAAATGGTCCTCATTAAGCTGTTATAGTTATCATGGGACATTTTAGAATTGACACTAATACTCACTTAAAGCTCTACATGCTTCTGCATTATTCTGGCTTCAAGATCCAAATGCAGTTTCTCAATTTTTCTGGCATGTTTCTTTATCTTCTCCTCCGACTTTTCCATTACTTCTGGTTTGTTTCCAGCAACCTTTTTTATTTCTCCTAGCGCTGCTTCAGCTTGGAGTGTACGAAGTTTCAGAATGCGGCCTTCATAATGCTTCAGCTCAGTCTGCAGATAGTAATTTCATTGGAAGGTAAACATAAGAGAACATCAGAATTTTCATTAAGTAAAGACTTTGAAATATAAAAACACTGATTATAATGTGATTTCTGCTACATAGGTAATGATATTTGGTCAATCATAGCAAATGAATTCTATACAAAATATTTATGGCAGATTGCATTCTCACAATTATTTGTTCGGTCACGGCCACATATCTTTCTCAAGGCTCTTTCCCATTTGCAATATTTTTCAGTCATTCCTTTAGCACCCATTCCCCCAGTTTGGGCGAGCAACCCGGGCAACTGCTTAGGATGTGGGCACCTGGGCGAACGGGCATGGTCGGGTGTCTACACCACACGGGCAGAGGCGAACACGGGTGAGAGTGCCCGGCACAGGCGGGCGAGGGTCTACCGGATTTGGCACCCGTTTGTAGGCCTCTTAAAAGATACGCCTGCAACTGGGACCTTCTCTCTCCACAACCGGACTCTTTTCCTCCCCTCGCACTTTACACCCAAACTCCCAGGGAATCATAATCCTTCACCCCAACAACACAACTGGCCCAAATTTCCTAACGACATCACCCACCCTCACTCAACCCATCCATGCTACAAGATATTGGTGCAGACAGCCCCTTCAAGAAGAGCTGAGCTAGGATGGCTCTCCTTAAAGGACGGATAGGGTTCACGGAGAATTTGAACATCATAATTCTAGGTGCCTGGCAGCGAGCATTGTATGTGCCTTCACATGTAAGCTTTAATTAAAAGAAAACCGTGCACATAATGAAAATGCTGGTAACAGATAAAACAAAAAATAGCCAGGATAAATAATGGCATTACCTATGATTTCCACATTACTAAAGGTCTAAATGATACGCAGAGTTACATACAGAAAATGATGGGGAGATACTGACATATGCCGGAGTTGAATGCACTACTATTCACGCATTTAATTTCTGATGCACCACAATCAGCAGCACTGATCTGCTTGGTGTCTACGCAGTCAAAAATAGTTTTGCTTTAGCAGTTTTTAGCCGAGGTTTGTAAAAACAATATCTATTTGTTCCTGGGGACCTGGACAGAAGTTCGTAATTTCGAAAAATTCATATTTTCGAAACTTCGTATTTTCGAATATTGCCATGTTATTACTATAGGATTTTCGTCAGGACCGGCCGTTTTGCTTTCTTTAATCGAAACTTCATATTATCATGCTTCGTATCATCGAGAGTAAATTGTACGAATGTTACAAAATCTCATGTACACAAAGCTAATCCCTAAAGTCTACCAGCAACCATATATGTCATTTGTCATCTACCACAAGATTTCCCCAAGGCAAACTACCTCAGACTGAAAATGCAATTTGAGATCAATATTGTCTTCTTCTTAATAATTAATTTTAGAGATGAGTCGATACCAAAATTTATTGATTCTCGATACCGATTCCAGGAAAATCAACTCTATATTCTCGATACCATCAACCTATACATATGTATGTTTTTTTTACCTAGTTTTCCTATACAATATTATTAAATGTTCCATGAAATATAAAAATACAATTTTACGAAACAAAACTTGAATATACTATTTACTTTGGGAAAAAACTTCTGATATTCCACCATGAGGACATTTTGAAAATAAACACTTGTAACACAAGAGTTTTATATTCTTTTTTATGAGCATGTTTAATAACAAAACATGTTTGGTATCAGATAAAAAATGTCATAAGATTCCAAATAATATGACTGTCATGTCATAAGTTGAATAATTAGTTATCATCATCATCAGTATTTCAATCCTAGGATTGGTTTACCGCAGCCCTCCATTCTGCCCTATTCAGTGTTAATTCCCTCATGCTCTGGTATGTTTTCTCTTTCACATCCTTCTTTATTTTCCCTATATATTTGTCCCTTGGTCTTCCTCGTGGGACCTTTCCTTCAATTATATTTCTAACTAATTCTCTGTGCCTCAAGGTAGGGATGGACGGGTCAAAATTTTAAGGTTCGTGTCGGGTCGGGTCGGGTATTTTTTTTGACCCTCGGGTCGGGTCGGGTCTCGGGTCGGGTCGCATCCTATAATTTGTTCGTAATTTTTTTCCAGAAGTTTATGCAGAAATGTCCAAAAATATCTTTATGAAGGCCAATAAAAGGAAATAAAAGAAAAAGAAACAATCTAGACGTACATGGTGGACTAAAGTTTAAGTGTATAGACTCAAAATAGAAATTCAAATATCTGAAAACAGTTGACTTCAATAATAACACAAATAAATACAATACTAGGTTGGAAAATGAATTAAGGGTAAAACAAACATCTTACTGTATTTCCTGTAGTAGTAAATGCATCCCAAAAACTATTCTTCATTTTCACTTAATTTGAGATAGGCTATTTTTAAACTTAATGGCCCATATTAGAAATTTTTAAAATCAAAAACAAATATACACAGGAAATATTTTGTTTGAATAAATGCTCAACTCTTTAGTTACAAAAAGATTAGAGAAACCAAAACTCAGTCTTTTAAGAATAGAATGATAACTGGTGAAAGCTAGTAACAATTATCACTATCCATTAATATTTGTCTAGTAAGAATGACTTATGCCTAGTTATTTACTTTAATTACACAATTTATAAATTATTAGTGACTTTGTCAGAAGTGAAAATAATTAAACCTAATTTTTTTACACTTATCACACAGAGAATGAAAGTAACTTTACGAGAAAGAAAGTAACACTCGCCGCGTCATGGATATGTAGTGAATCACGAGTTCAACTGAAGCTCGAAGCGAAAATTGTACAAGGAGAGGGTGGGGGGAAGGGTGGGGGAGGGTTAATGCATCGCATTGATTCCAGGATATTTACATGCATCTAAAAGATAGATGCATGTTAGCTCAATAGTGTGCAATTTAACGGGTGGATCTGTAGGAGAGAGAGAGGAAAGAATTGAAACTTTGAAACACGAGTTGAACGAAGAATCATGTTCAGAGACATGTTTGGGGACAGGGAGAGAGAAGTGCGGAGAGGAGGGATTGCAAGAAGCGCGGTGATTATTCATGCGAATATTAAGGGGTGTGGTGCATTGGCCAATATAGAAAGCGGGGCAGAGACTACATTGAAGGTGGTAAATAACATTACTGGAAATACAGGAGGAAGATGGAAAGTGAGGTAGAGAGTTAAGAAGATGAGAGAGAGATGTGGGTGGTGCGGTGAAAATAGGGCATGTCTTGCATCTCGCGCGATTGCATGGAGTCGGGGTGGCTTTAATGTTGTGGGAGTCTTTGAGGAGAGGATTAGTACTTTTGAAAATACTACTAAGGTTGGCTGGGCATCTGTAGGTAACAGAAGGGCAGACAGGGAATATTTTGGAGGTGGAGCTGCTGTTGGAAAGGATGGGGAAGAGTTCCTTAAGTATAAGTTTGAGGGAATGTGAGCCAGGGAAGTAGGTAGTGCAGATGGAGGGGATGTTGTGGCGATTCGGAAGAGGAGGTTTAGGTTGATACGGAGTTTTAAGGATTTTTTTGTTTAGAAGGGATTCTGGGTAGCCACGGCAGAGAAGAGACTTATGAAGGGTCGAAAGGAATTCATGTAGGGAGTCCGGGTTATTACAAATGCGGTGGCCGCGGATGGAGAGAGAGAAGGGAATAGAGCGTTTAGTGTGGGAGGGATGGCAGCTGCTATAGTGTAGATATTGAAGTTTATTAGTTGGCTTTATGTGGACTGCGGTTTTGAATTTATTGTCTGAGAGGGAAATGTTGACATCGAGGAAAGAAATGTTAGTGGTAGAGGTGGTTGAAGTGAAAGAAAGAGACGAAGAGTCATCAAGTGAAGAAATGAAAGTGTTGAGGGAATCAATGTCGTGCGGCCAGAGGAGGAAAATGTCATCAATGTATCTCACCCATAGTAGGGGTTTAAGTGGGTAGTGGGGAAGAAAGTTCTTTTCAAGGAAGCCGAGATAGAGATTGGCGTACGAGGGGCTGAACCTACTTCCCATGGCACAACCTTTGGTTTGAAGATAGTGTTGATTGTTGAACGAGAAGGCGTTGTGGGTGAGAATGAAGTAGGATAGGTCGAGTAGGAATTCAGTGCTAGGGACGTGGGGCGTAGGACGTTGTGATAGGTAGTGGCGGAGAGCGGAAAGGCCTTCATGATGTGGGATGGAGGTGTAGAGAGAGGTAACATCTATGGTAGCCATGATAATGGGTTGGTTGGGGGGAAGGGTGATGGAGTTCAATATGGAGAGAAAATGATAGGTGTCACGGACGTATGAGGGTAGGGACTGGACATGAGGTTGGAGATAGTAGTCCACGAAGGCAGAAATGCGTTCCGTGGGCGAGTTGCACGAGGAAACAATTGGGCGGCCAGGATTGTTCTCCTTGTGAATTTTAGGAAGGAGGTAAAAGTGAGGGGTGCGAGGATGTGGGGGAGAGAGAAGAGAAATTTCTTCATTAGTCAGGCCTTCTGTAGGGCCTCTGTCTTTGAGGAAGATATATATATATATATCCATGTTATATTTTATGCAATGCTACTGGAGAAAATAAATTCATTCATTCATATTAAGCTCATGACATTGTTGCATCAGGGCTGTAGAAATTGGACTGGGACTGTTGTCTGCCGTGGTATGAGACCTGAAATTTAATAATGTAGTCGAAGGGCCCCCGCATAGAGCGCAGAAAGTATTTTTTTTCCCTGACTTATTATCTAAAGAGCGGCCAGGCCGATTTTTATGAAACTGAAATCAAAATGTAACATTTTTCAGTTCACGTTAGATAGTGAAGAGGAAAAAATGAAAGTAGATAATAGTAGAGTTGAGCACCCTTAATCCGGCAATCCCTAATTCGGGAACACCCATAATCCGGCAATTTTCTCATGACCAACCTTCATGGTCCTTCATGGAAAATGCCGAAACATTGCTTCATAACCTGCCGAGATATCCCATTCTTAACGTTAATTTTCCCATTACGAGAATCAGAATAATTTAAACATATTAATTTCTGGTACTTCGTGTACACTGGAATTATTCTGCAACTTTAAGTAAACATAAATTTGAAGACATCGCCGAGACGGACTACGACTAATTTACAGATCGGCCATTTTCAATGGCGCGCGCATTTTTGCGCCCGATTGACCACTAGACGTAATTTGATAAAATTATTCGTTATCTGCTTATGTTTCTCCCAAAGCATATCTCATCTATACAGTTATGGCAACAGCAGAGAAGAGAGAAATCAGTACAAAACGTTAACCATTGCAGAAAAAGTGCAAGTTGTGAAAAAGCTTGACGCCGTTGCATCAGTAAAGCGTTTGACTGAAACATACTACGTGGGATCTTCAACAATATAGCACATTAAGAAGCTGAAAGAGAAAATACTTTAAATTTTATTGTTAAAGTGACACGAAGAAACGGATGACAAGGAGAAAAACTATAAAAGAAGATTTAAGTGCTGATTTAGATTGCGTGGTTTCGATTGCATCGATGTGAAGGCCTTAGTATTTCTGGCCAAATGCTAATGGAGCAGGATAGACTATTTCAGAAACAGACGTCAATCTAGAAGACATGATGTGGGAAATTTCGCGTGCATGGAATAGTATTTCGCAGTCAGTTTTAAAACACGCGTGGTTTAAATTGTGGGCTGCTTTAAGGTTTGATGTAGACTAAATAAGTGGGGATTTAAAAAATTTCGTGTTTCTGAGGATAAAAATATAGATGGAGTTTGCAAACATCATCCATAACCCTGATTTAAAGGAAATGGAATTGGTAAATTTAGAGGAAAGGATAGTCAGCGGCAACGATATTCTCACCACACAACATCGCAGATGATGAAATCATCGAAATGGTAATTAATAACAATAAATCCGAGTGGGGATGAAGATGATCAGCCTGAAATTGTTGAAGACAGACTATCATTGATGGTTGTCTTTGAACAATGATCCAGTCCGATCGCCCGCGAGGTAGTGATGGGCGGCCGTGTAGACGACACACACGCGTTGACGTCGCGCTGATTCAGCTGATAACAAACCAAGCACGATAGGAAGTATGTAGCACGAGGCAATGCATAAGAAATATCAAATTCTATTTACCCTTTTCCAATAATAATAGTATACTTTTAACTGTGCATAAAAATGACGCACACAATGCGTAGATTGCGTTATTCTCACTCAATCTCTGCGCAACTTCGATACTTTTAAGTAATAACTTTGAGAATTAAGAAACAATTTCTTTCTGATTATTCTCAGTGGCTTTTTAAAATAATGTTCAGTAAATGGCAAACGAATATATTTTGTTACAAATAATCGACTCCTTTCAATGAAAACATCCTGACGTCAAAAATAGACAAGTTGCCATGCATGACCCATAGTCCGGCAAAATCCCTAATCCGGCATCACTTCGGTCCCGACTGTGCCGGATTAAAGATGCTCAACTGTATGTTGTTTGAGAGAATTGGAAAACACGAGTCCTTTTTTTTTTCTCGCTAGATGCAATGTCCAAATGTCGAGGATTACTAAACGCAAAATCTTTTCACTTGATTGCAATCAAAAGTTACCACGTCCATATTTTAGCCTTCATCAATTTTTTCGTGAAATTTAAATATTATAACTTAATTTATTGAAATGTTGTCCTCATTTTTGCGAAACGACTTTAGCTCAGTTTTCACTACACGAAGAGGGATTTGCGTAATGTAATGCCGTTTGGAGGGGCGGATGTACGATTTTCCTTGAGGGTTGGGCACAAGATATTGAGAGGGAGGGGAACAAGCTGTTGAGGGGGGGAGAAGGGAGGTCAAAGGCTGGAAGTTTTATAGCGAAAAGGCAGAGCGGGACTCTCACCGAGAACTTTCCTCCACCTTTTAGTCATCTTCCCCTTATCCCATCAGGAGAGACCTTTCCTTCCAAAGCCTTGTTTACTCTTTCCTACCGCCTGTCTCTTTATCTGCATCTTCGACACCCTCTCCCCCCCTAGCATTTCCGATTCACTCCCTCCTTATCGGTGCCCTACTGCGTCGTTAAAAAAAATGCTCCCCCAACTCATCTTCAGGCAAGACCAAGCCCCCTTACCTCCCCTCTTTCATCTGCCATATCCTCACCCATCTCCTTAGCTCAGGCAACCTTAGGTAGGCCTCTATGCCCCACTTGGAACATTCTCAATAGTTATGAGAGTAAACTCATGGCTCACCTTCCCAGTACCAGAAGTAAATTTCCAATCGCTTTGAGACTAGAAGTATCTTTTGTTTTCTAGGATTGGAAAAAGAAACTTTGCTAACAATAGTGATTTTATTTGCCTTGACCCACGTTTTGTCGCATAGCGTCATCTTTAGGTGAAGTAATGGGTTCACTTGCGTGAATTCCTCTAACGTATGACTCAAACCGTCGCACAGTGGCTCAAAAACCCTAAAATATTGCCAAAATGAGCAAAAGTTATGCGAAAAACATAAAATTTTACATCCCTATGATTTTGAAGCCACTGAAAACGTATATGAAGTCAGACTTTAATAAACCTAATTTTTTGCGTAAATATGTAAATTTTTGCGAGCACTAGGATGTTTTAGTACAATTCCAGTTGACTTGCTATGCAAGTACAGGTTTTCAGGGTCACTGAAAGCAAATCTTAAGTTAGAATGTAAGGAGCTTAACATTTTCCTTATATTGTTGCTAGTACTAATCTTTTTATATTTATTACGTAATTTTTCGCTAGTCGTTGGATTTTTCATTATGATTCAAATAAAAATGAATGCATGTACATGTTTGAGGTCAGTGAAAACTAATTTCATGTAATAACTTAGATATTGCATCATTGTTGCTAACATGTTTACAGAAAAATATTTTCATACAACCGTACTGCAAATGCTCATTTAAATTATTTTATTTACTGTATATATTTGACCTCAACCCGTTTCGACTATATTCCGAATAGAATGTTTCCCGCCACTCTCGGTCCACTCAACTGAGATTTGTTATCTCCGAGGGTTAAACTGACCCTGCTCTGACCCACGCGCTTGCTCATACACCGGACCCTTCTGGAGTTTTGTAAACAAGGGGGGTGGAACGCGTTAGGGCAGGAGTTGGGGTAGCATCAACAGTTGTGACATGAATGCGTAGATGAAGGATCAAGCTTTGAGGAGGGTGGAAGGGAAATCCTCGTTTCGTATTCTAGGTTTCGCAAATAGCCGCTGAAAATAGGAAAAAATGGAAAGTTTGGCTATTTTTTATAAATGTACAAATAAACGTATAAAAATTCATTCCACTCCAGTCAAAAAACAATCCTGTTACTACAATGGGAAAATTTCCAAGATACCAGCTGCTGTGGTAAAGTCGTAGTCGCATTGACAACAGCATTGACATCTGCAACGGCCTTTTAAAAGCAGGTAGGGAGCCCCCTTCATCTATGTCTTCGTAAACTAAAGGAATAATAGAAATATCATAATTTATCTTCACAAACCGTTATGGGGTTAGTCTTTAAAAACTTTTCAGCCTAACCTGGTGCCAAGCCGAGAACATTTTATTCGTTACCGGAGGTGCTAACAGGGAAACGATATGGAAAATATGCCGTATCCCATTTGTCGTGAAGTTGTTTTTAATCGGAAAGAAATAATATTTCATCCCAATATCGTATATTCAGCTGAAAATATGGAAGTCAATACTAATAACCCCTGCCACACACCCTCGCGGTGGCTTGCAGGGTATCGTATAGCTGTAGATGTAACCCGTGAATGTTATTTTTTGGGAAAGGGCTTAGTCCCTTGCTATTCCATAATTAAGTGACGGAGTGCGACTGAAACGTAATTGGGCCGGCTGTCGTCACAACTGCGTAGATATTAGAAACAAATTTCTGCCTATAGCATCCTTAATAGTTGCTAGTATTCTAATGTCCGCGAATTCCGAATGTTACATTCTAATATAAAAACGTCCAACTTTTTCGTTACTTTCCTTTTCTTAACTGGGCGGAAATTTCATAAAATCTGTGATCGCCGACATGGGAAATCGCCGACTCAGGATCGCCATTTACATAGGAAATATTCGCTGGCATGTATTTTACGACCTATTATGACATAAAATGTATGAAATAAGTTATATTTTGAGAGTGCTGTCTCTAATAATTACCAAAAAAGCTTTAAAACTTTGCCAAAGACAATAGAAGTTAGAAGATAGAAAAGTAAAATATTTTTCGCGATGTATTAAATTCTCACGATTTTTGACCCGACCCGATTTTGACCCGAGATTTGAAAAGGCCCGACCCGAAGGTCGGGTCAGGACGATGACCCGACCCGACCCGAAAATTTCGGGGCCCCGTCGACCCCTACCTCAAGGTATGCCCAATCCATCTGGTTCTTCTTTGCCGTAGGGTTTTCCATATCGTCCTTTCTTCAACTGCTCTTCTGTACACCTCTTCGTTCCTCACTCTATCTGTCCATTTAATCTTCAACATTCTCCTCCAGCACCATATTTTGAAGGCTTCAATTCTTCGTTGGTCTGCTTTCCTGATGTTCCATGTCTCTGATCCATATAGTGCCATGCTCCATATGAATATTTTGATGAACTGCTTCCTTGTTTGCAGCCGTAGCCTTAAGCATAGTAGTTGTCTCTTCTTCATAAACACCTTAGCTTGTGCTATTCTTTGCTTGATGTCTGTCGAGCTACTTAGTTATAAGAGTAATATAAACACTAACCTAAATTAGAATTCAAACTTTAAATATTAAGAAATAAGAATAAAAGGTCATGACACAAGCCCTTGAGTCTATTTCAGGTTTTTGTTCAGAAAACCAAATTTTTAGCCTCTCTGGAGCAAGGCCATTTCGTTTCTGATCACAAATGTTTCCTGCTGTGCTAAATATGTTTCTTATTTTTGACGAGAAACTCTCATGTTTTGTATTCTTTTAGGATTTTTAATCTATACCGAAAAACAGCAACAATTGTATTTCCAAAAACACAAGTAAATTTAAAGAAGAAAAATTCAACTTCCCATCATCTGTGTGGATAATAATCTCCTGGATCAATATTTATCGAAGCAATAGTTATATGTTATTACTTCTAACATAAAATTCACTTTCCTTATCACATACTCATTGAACAGCACATTTTTTAAACCTATACAACTATTCTTTATAGTGTAGTTAAAAGAAACATCATAAGTTCATTTTCATTAACATTTGAATTATTTTCCAAAATATAAGATCCTAGTGATGCCATACTGTATCACCCTCTATCCAGAAGGGTATAAATGTAATTATGTATACAAAAAAGACTTCCAAGCATGTCACATGTCAAGAATAATATAGAATAATAAATAATAAACAAAATGAAAAACCTAAAATTAATTCAGTGCACAATTGGTTTATATTAACTTGGGTTGCTGTTGTGAATCAAATCCTTGAATGTTTTCAAATTATTTCTTAGAAACACAAAAAAAAGTTTAATGCGGTCAGGAGATTCACTTCATGGAATATCTGGGGATTCCATTTTTAAAATGAAAAAATTATTATAGAATATTTTAAGCTGCTAAACTAATAATTTTGCAATGTCTTATTAATAATAACCCTTAAAATGAAATAGTTGAGTTATATACCCATAAGGAGAGGCTGTGTAGCTGAGATCATGAAATGATGTGAGCCTTTTATCTTGCTACTAGAAGGAAAATAAAGAAATATGTGACTCAGATTTTTTTTTCCTCCATTGGCCCTGCATTCTCTGAACTGGGGTAAGCCGACAATAGTAGAGTGGTGTAGTGTACTCCACGGTAATGAAGTTCGACTCTCATTAATTTTTAAAAGTTTTCTTACTGCCATTGAATCAAAAATTTTATCATCCTTAATTTCCAACCCTTGTATGCAAATACTGACTTTTTCGTACTTTTATCACTTAAACTAGATTTACAAATGCACTCAAAAATACATTGTAAAGTTAATGTACTGTTTCCATGGTTTTAATTCTGTATTAAAATATTTTTCCAATCACCTTCACTAGCACCAACTTTTATTATCTTTATTTACTTTGTTGACTTGTATATTGACATGAAATTTCTGATAATCTCCTTTTTTTACTTGCCTTGCTTGCCTTACTCTAGGAATACAGTATGACAGTATTACTAGGCAGTGTTAAGGATTGAACACGTGAATGGCAGAACACTAGCTCACATTTTTAAAAACTTCATTATCATCGGTTCATGCGAGTCTGGCGAATGCAGGCGACCCACATAACATTCTGCTTTATTTTTCCTGCGCATCTGGACCTATGGAGGAGAATAAAAAGCCAAGACATGTATTTCTTTACTTTGTTCTAGTAGCATGGAAAAATTTTTATCTCATTTTGTGACCCGAGTAACAAATTCTCTCCTTGTCAGTATCTACCGTGCCTAAATTCCATTCATGGGGTGCATCGATCACTAAGCCACAATATTTAAAAATTTCTGATCCCAATACAATACTATAGCATTCGGATATGATTTCAGCAGCGAATGAAATGAAAGATCCATGGGTCTTTGGATCCAACCCAACCATCCCTAATTTTTTAGTGATATATTAGTAAATCTAATTCAAACAATATAAGTATAAAAAAGTGATTATTCAGATGTAAGGATTTTAAAATTGAATGATGAAATATTCGATACAATAACTGAAAGTTAATATTAAACTGAGATAGGGATCGAACTTCCTTTGGTACACTAGCTCTCGATGTCCGCCTGATCCCAGCGAATGTAGGCTACCCACGTGGCGTTCTACGTATTTTTTTTCTTGTGATGCTGGGGTAATGGGTAAAAAGTCATTATTTCTTTATTTTGCTTCTAGTTGCACGGGAAAATTTTCATCTAATTTCGTGATCTGAATTACACAAACTCTCCTTGTCAATATCTACTGCACCTAGTACTGCAGGGGGGCATTCGATTGATTATCCACAAAAATTTAATATCTACTATCCGGATCCAATTTTACTCTGTCTTTGGATCCGAATCCGGATCCGAGTAAAATGATAGATCCGCGGATCCTTAGACCCTATGGATCCAATCTCACCATCCCTAGTATCCACGGTATCGGTATCGACTTTAAGCAATCAATTCTCCATACGATACCAATCCTCAAGAATCAGTGGCATCAAGAATAGGTATCGAGAATCGACACATCCCTTGTTAATTTCTATTAAAACATTTCAATTTTGAATTTTGTAAGGGAAAAACAAAAGCAATTTTATGTGTACCAGGAAATGCAAACATAGAAGGACAATTGTATGAAATCTTTTACCGTGTAATCTTTCATTCATAATCTTGAACAGACGATTGTACAATAATCTGGACAAGGAAAAAGACAAATTCTTACAGTATTTAGTACATAAATTGCACCGTGTAACCAGGCCTTGAGCTATGTGTATTTTCAATACTAATGAAGAAAAAACTTTTGAATACTAAAATCAGTGATTAGGTGCCAAATAATCATTAGCCAATGATTTTAATAAATCAAACTTTTACAAAATACCACAAAAAATGTTTTAAACAAAGTTACAACCTGGGTTTCGACCGAATAATCGTCATCATCAGACCTGATGATGACGATTATTCGGACGAAACCCGGGTTGTAAGTTTGTTTGAATCATTTTTTGTGGGATTTTGTAAAAGTTTGTTTCATTAGAATCATTGACTATGGAATACCACCAATTGGCCAAAGATAGAGTTTTATTTAATCATTAGCTACTTCAAAAAGCAACATTTGGTACTGGAAAAAACATTATAATTCAATTAATGAGTTCAAGACACTAAAATGAATTTAAGGGTCTTACTCGTAATGACTCCAATTCACTGGGCGAAAATTTAGCCTGTGTAGCTAAAACCCAGAGTTTCTGCACCTTAGGCTCTAAAAAGTCCTTGTTTAGAGGGCCCTTGGCAGTCAATCTTTGCAGGTTGTCATACCCTTCACGAAGTTCATGGTGGGCTGTTCTGTATTCGTTTACAAATACAAAAGGAGATAGCTGGCATAAAAAAGATAATAACCTTGACAATAAGTAAATGAAATTTAAACTCTAGATTATAGAGAGAAGACTGATGGAAAACACTAGTTAGGGAAGTTAAAGATCACGTATCTGGAAAAAAAGACATGAAAAATCTGTGGTTGAAATTTATTATTAGAAGCAGAATGCCCCTAAGGATGGGCTTAAATTAGTATCAATCACTTTCATAACAAGCACTGAAAAAATAACAGTGGTGGTGGGAAGAGAAAAGAAAGGAAACTTAAGAGTTACATTCCTCACAATATAAGAGAAATTATGTACTAAATAATTGGCACTAGCCCATTTTAAAAAAATGGAACCAAGAGATTCAAAATTATGCATTCCATCTGAAGGACAATATTCTACACTTAAAGCGCTCTCACCACATGACACTCAGCACAGAGCATGGTTATAGTTGAAAAATCACTGCCACCATGGGAATTTGAGCACAGACCCATGGAATGGGAAACCAGTACTCAAAACATCACAGTAGCCTGATCTCCTGGAACTTTAGTCCCTTGGCCTTGCCCCATGCAAGCCCCTTCAATCTTCAAGTGCTCTGTGACCTTATCTGTCTTCTTTTAAATTGCCTCCACAAAAATCATGTCTCTCACACATCCACTCATCACACTATAATTAGTAACATTAGATTTTCACAATCCTATTACATACTCCAGTAGAATGATGTTAAGGTGCTGAAACTAGTTTTCTCCCAAAAAGAAAACGTGGACTTCACAACAGTTGTTATTACATAACAACCTACTCTATCTCCTTTACTTTTCAGACAACAAAATCAACTTTAAGCCTAAAAATCCAAGTAACAAAATTTCAGGCCATGAATTGTACATATGTGAATTTACAGTAGATAAATATAACAATCTCTTCACAATGACTCTTATCAGTGATGTGAAAATGCTGTTTTATGAAAGATAGCTCACCTATGTTAGAGCGAGGATGATTTTAAGTCAATCCAGAAAGTTGTAAGCACACAGTGCAGTTAGTAATAGTATCACACAAAATAATATCCATGCAATCTTACCTCAGCATATTTGTTTTGGATTTATAGTCTTTTTTAGGCTCTTCTAACGTATCCAGTTCATTGAATTTGTCAAGTTTGTCATTTACAGAATCTAAAAGAGATGAGAAACTTCAGGAAATACTGTCACTGAAAGATTTAAATACATGAGGATTAGAATACTCACTTTCATGGTTATCATCCGGGTTTTCAATTTCAGCCAATAATGAATAATATTGATCTATTTTATCTTGATGGTGGTTGAATTCTTCCCTCAGAGTTTGAAGCTCGCTGGCTGAAAGTAAATGCTTACCGTTAGTCAATTATTACTATTATGGTAATTAGTAATGCAACTAAAATACCTGAGTATTCCAATCTGAATTTTCCTTACAGAAGTGAAAAAACCTTTTCTTCAGTATAAATTCTTTTCACCATTAACATACAATATTTGATCACACATAAAAGACAACGGCATATAAGAGAATTCAAGAGACACTAAGAGGCTTCAAGTTCCTGAGGCCGAATGTTCACATACAAGATCCAGGAGTGATGTTTAAACATAATTTTGGAAAAAAGTTCCAGATATGCGGATGAATACGGTATGTTTAACATTGTACGTGCAGTCAACTATAATCAAAACCATCAAAAATGTTATCAAATATGGAAACTGAAAAGCAAGTATGTCAATGCAAGGAAGTTATTCATGACGAGAACATTGACAATATAATATACATTATTCATTTAAACTACACTTTTTATACTTTGCAATTCGTTACTTTTCTAATCAATACTTTTGTACAATCATAAACTAAGAGGAATTTTAGGTGGTAATGTTTCTCATATGATTTTCTGCAAATTCACCAAATAACTGGGTAGTACAATGAAAGTAACTTGCTCCCCACTCTGAAATTGAAGTTAATCATCACATACAAATTGACACATAACAAGCCATAACCGTTCAGCTTAAACCTGGTGGGCACAATATATTAATAGTATCCACCATTGTAAGAATTAAAATTAAAATGCCAATTTAAAGCTTAACAACTAAGTTTGACAACACACTTCCTTTTTTTCTATCTAGATGACTTTTCCGAGACTCGATGGAAAGTTTCCACAGCCAAAAGTCAAAAAAAGGATACAGAGATCATATTGACATTTTGATAGTTAAAAAGGGATAGTATTTCAGGGCAAGTTCTTCAGACACTGAAGGAAAAAAATATTTTAAGATAATAATTAGTCTGATTTTGTATTAAGAGGGAGATAGCAGCAGTATTTCTTTTCGGGAGGTGCTCATCATGAAGGCCACTTGTACTTGAGTATTGGTTGTCACTTAGAGGAAGCAATTCATTATAAATGAATGGATACTTTATTTTTCCACAAAATGATTATGTTTCACAACAATTTATTAATTCATCCTCATGAGTGACTAAAGAAGACAAATACACTGGCATATATACTGTGGGAAAAATTGGGGGTGGGGGCCTCATATAGTTTTCATTTATATAGCCTCACATGGCGTAAGATTCTCTCCTGTTAAATCATAACTGCTCAATTATTTTCTACTTTGATTCCTCCTGTTGAGAATCAATGCACACATTGCGTTAGTTTACTACATATATTGCAATTTGAACTGATTCTCTAAATAATCTCCAACATCTGGAGAGCATCCAGGTGGCACCTTTCTTCTAAAAAAAAGAATATCAGTAATAAAATTGCTACAATGTTCACTCTCAAATAAGCGATTAGCAAACTGAGTTTTTGTTCTGATTTTGAAAGAACGATTTATGTTCTTTATGTCTTTCTTGAAATTTACATCCAGTTTACCCAATGTACAGTTGGATTAAAAAATAATGCTACAAATTGAGCGGTGCCACTTTCACCGTGTTTCAGAATTGAGTGTCTATCTGTTCTACAGTTTCCATGACCGTTCCCTATTAATTTATTAATGATGAAAATGTATTGGCTCTGTGTTTTCCCGGACGAAGGACAACATTTTAAATACATTTTATGGATTGGCACGATGAATTGGAATAGAATATTCGTCACGCATGTTTATAGAACAACTTTTCCACAGGATATATTACCCAACTTATATTAACGTATTTAGGAACAATCACGGCTGTCTTTTGCTCTTCCGATCTTTGATTGTGATATAAATTGCAATAACCTTGTTCTAATTGCTGTTGATACTCCTCTGAACTGCTTTTAAGGGAGACATAAATCCACAACACGAAGTGTCGTTACAAATGAGGGATATGAGAATGTATGGATATGATACATTCTAATGTTATTGTGTAACCATGGCCGTGATGATTATGGCAAGCCATACGAAGCAGAGAGAAGTGACCAGAACATGGGATCGATTCCGTCGGATGCCGTTTTTTCTGTGCACTACTTCTTATAATTGTTCTTTATTACTTTATTTTACGATGAGCATTTAAAAAGTATTTTTTCCTTTTTCCTATTTTACTGGCCCATAGAGATTGTGAGAAAAGTATTTTCTTTTAAATATAAGAATGAAAAATTAATTTACTAAGACTGCTTCCAAAATTATCGGGAACCTTTCCTGCCTCACGCTTCCTGCCGCATGAGAGAGAAGCATGGGGATAGTAGGCCAAGAGTAAGAGGCATGTGAGGGAGTGGGAGACGGTTTGAAAGTGGAGGGTGAGTTTATCAAGTCGGTTAGATTTGCAGGTGATAAAGCATTGATCAATCAGCAGCTATGGAATTGAAATGTTTGGTAAAAGCATTAAATTATCAGAGTTAAAACTTTGGAATGAAGAATAATTTTAAGAAAATGAAGGTAGAGAGACTTTCGAAAAAAAGGATGGCTATGTTAAATATTCAAATTTAGGTCATAAATTGGAAGTGTGGATGATGGGGGGTATTGTTGGCATTGGGATTTAGAAGACAGATGTACTCGTATATTCTCATATCCCTCATTTGTATCGACACTTCGTGTTGTGGATTTATGTCTCCCTTAAAAGCAGTTCAGAGGAGTATCCACAGCAATTAGAACAAGGTTATTGCAATTTATATCACAATCAAAGACCGGAAGAGCAAAAGACAGCTGTGATCGTTCCTAAATACGTTAATATAAGTTGGGTAATATATCCTGTGGAAAAGTTGTTCTATAAACATGCGTGATGAATATTCTATTCCAATTCATCGTGCCAATCCATAAAATGTATTTAAAATGTTGTCCTTTGTCCGGGAAAACACAGAGCCAATACATTTTCATCATTAATAAATTACTAGGGACGGGTCATGGTAACTGTAGAACAGATAGACACTCAATTCTGAAACGCGGTGAAAGTGGCGCCACTCAATTTGTTGCATTACTTTTGAATCCGACTGAACATTGCAGAATACATAACTGAAGTTGGTAGCCACCATTAATAAGGCATTTAGCACCATTTAGGATGGATGGGTATTTGGAAGGAGAGAATTACAATGAAAGGAACACTAGAGAGACTGTAAACATTAACCTGCTCTTAAAAAAAGTCACCAAGGGATCTGCCGTAAAACATCCCATTTAAAAGATGGAGTACTAAACTTCAAGTGTTCTCCACACAGCATTCAAGTAGGGGCTGACATATCAATGAAAAATTTTTGCCATAGCTGGGAATCAAATCGAGCCCTTGGAATGGGAACCCTACTATCTACAAGGAAGAGTTTTCTCCACTAGATAATAGTTGCATATTGCAATAGAATTGTC
This sequence comes from Platycnemis pennipes, assembly GCA_933228895.1. Lineage (NCBI taxonomy): Eukaryota > Metazoa > Arthropoda > Insecta > Odonata > Platycnemididae > Platycnemis > Platycnemis pennipes. The sequence continues at coordinate 85,150,988 of OW121846.1, forward strand.
TTTCTGCAAGGGAGCTAAAGTCAAGATTATGTGCCAAATAAATCCCTTTTTCCTGAATATTTTATGCATTTTCTTGTATTTTCTCAGCCAAAAATGATTTCCAATGTCTTGTGGCAACCCTATAACTGCTAATTTTGCATACAATAAGACTATAAGGAGGCTAAAATGTTACCAAAATTCAAGGGGTCCACTTAATTGTACTGCTAACTAACAAATATAAAATCAGCTTGCAACTCAAACTCAATAAATTTACATATATTAACCTCACTACTTACAGAATAAGAGCCCATTTATGATGATGCACTTTGTTGGATCTTGGATACAATGCTTACCAGTAAATCCAGACCGCTCAGCACTTTCCCAAAGTTTGTTCAACTTCTTATCCTTAAAAAGGCTCTTATTTATATGCCTGTCAGAAGTGTCATAAGGAGACTTAAAATTTTTATATTTTTCTGGATTGTTCACGTCATCAAAATGCTCTAAAAGGCCATAAGTGCTCATTATACCTGAAAGAAACTCATGGAAAATGTGAATTAAATGGTTTTTAGTTGCCGGTGATGGGCAAAGAGCAAAGACCTATTTATTCTAACTCCACTTATCAAGTCTGATTATATTTTTTAAACCATAAAAATCTAATTTAAAAAACTGCTACTTATTTTTATGGAATAATAAAACATCTGATATAAACAAAACAAATCAACTCTCCTCACCAATTAATTTTTTTCTCAAATCTCCTTCATGCATGCCATCTTTATCCTTCCCTTCTACTTTAAACCTTTTCCATGTAATTTCTTCTTTATCATGAATTTTTAATTCTCCAAATAATGATTTCAGCTTGGGCGCAGTTAACCTCTGGAATTTAAAATTGTACGATAAATATAACTAAGGCTACCTATGAAGCCACACAGCTAAGTAAATGTAAAAGAGAACTTTAACTGAAGAAGGATTTCATGGATATTATAACTCATTTATAACTCATAAAATGAAGAAAAACACAGTTCTGTTAGGGCATGCTCGCAGAAGAAGTTCTTATGAATGGCTTCATATTAAAAGTTGTGGAAGTCTTAAATATAAGTTCTTAAGAACTTGCCCTTAATATTCCACACTAAAGAGGTTAACCCTTTGTGTGTAGTACATTTAAGTACGACCCAGTCACCAGAGGAGAAATAAATGAATTCACTTTTTCGGCATTCCATTTTTCAATATTTTATAACACACAAGCTATATGAGTGTTGAAAATGTTTGTAAATCTGTATAAAATGGTGCCTTATTAAATGCAAATTTTAAAACGATTTTGGACTGATATTTCTTATTATTATACATGTTGTTCTCATGTTGTGATCACTGAATGGAATGGATTAATTTTAAATTGAACAAAATATTTTCTATCCCACTGGTGAGAAAATATTTTGTGAGATAGATAGTTGGTATCTCACTGGTGATTTTTACCTGCATGTATTTTTTAAAAGGAATTCAAAATATGGAGATTACAGTTTTAAATTTGTGCTAGAGCATAATTCAGTGTCTATCTCAGTCTTTATAAGATCATCTCCAAAACATTTAATACAGAAACTAGCGTTTCTTAGTTCACAACTTAAGCATGGAAATATTTTAATGCTTTACGTTAGCTTTCTGCTTAGCATGACACGACTTGAATTATTTCATGCAAAACACTACTGCACATGGCTCATATTCTATTATATTATATTGGTATATGCTATCCCTTCATTTCCATGCTTTCCACAAATTGCACCCCTTTCCCCCCATTGTGGCAATCCTCCTCATAAACTGTCTTTAAGTCTCCTTTCTGAATCTTATGGCCAGGTACACATTGCCCAGATACAGTTGCATATTATAAGTATATTCCCCTTGACCATTTGCACTGGAAATAATAGGTGGTCCACTTTTTTCGTACTTTTCTCATGAATTGAATCTATATAAATTTGGGAGTGCTGAATTCAACTTTGTTAACATCCTAAATTTCAACATGAATAGGCTGCGATGTATCAAACACATTGTGCATATTGACAGAATCTTCTCTGTCCCTTTCCAAACTCACACTAATGTCAAGATCACTTCTAAAAAATATTTTACTGATTTTCTTGAGACTACGAAATGTCTGCCTTCTTATGATTGTTTAAAACCAAGATCAGGACTCTTCTTAATAAAAGAAACTGCTCAGTAAAAGTACACAATAGTCAGGTGAATAACACCACACAACATGAAAGATACTGGCTGAATGAAATTCATGGTCTTGAAGCTACTACGAGGAATGGGCAAAGATTTGGAGGGGTCTTAGATTGTGTTGATTGATTTGAGAGGCTCAACTTCAATCATAGTTGCCTGTGAGGTATGCAGAGCAATGCACTTGGCCCCTCACTTGGGGCCATTGAGACAAAGTGAGTATTCATATGGCTTATGACGATGAAGCCCAAGGAATAAACATTTACTCGAGACAGTATACAGGCTTCTACTTAATAATAATAATAATAATGCATTTATTTGTCCAGAGATTTGTGGTATAGACATATACAAATATAGGACACGTCAAAACAAGAAAATCACACTTTCAAAAACTCATTTACAGAATAAAACATTTCAGTTTTCAGAAAAGTTAATAACTTTTTTTTGAACACGGGTATCTTTGCTTCATGTTTAATTTCCTTTGGTAAACTATTAAAAAGCCTTAATCCCATTGACTTGGGCCCAAGAGCAGCATTTTTTGTTCTAACAAATGATTGATGCATATCTTTACAAGCTCTCGTGTAGTGAAAATGGCAATTGTCATTTGTCACGTATTCAGATATGTTATTACTAACATACATAATTGCAATATAAATATATATGCATGGAATTGGTAAGATTGACAGTTTTTTAAAAAGAGGCTTACAGGGTGCATCACAAGGAGCGTTGCTAATAAGCCGAACAGCCCTTTTTTGTATTTTGAAAATAGAATCGGCATGGGCAGAGGAACCCCAAAACAAAATACTAAATATAACAATAGAATAAAATTCACTGTAACAAATAGATAATAGTACCTTGACATTTACAGAATTTCTTATATTTCTAATGAGAAAGCATATGGAGCTTAGCTTACCACGTATTTTGCAAATGTGCTCTTCCCAAGATATAGATTATTGCTATTTGTAGCTAATGCTATTTGTTTTATAATTTTGAAGTCTTTGTGAAAATTATCTTTCGACATGGGGATAGTGAGCAGACAGTGGAGCACGGAGTCCAACACTGACAATTTTTGTGCAAAATGATGCCTGGATTTAGCACGAATTCACATTTGGATACATGAATGGGACACGGGCTGAAGAGGGACATCATATACAATGTAGGGGTTGTGGAAGAATTGAATGTCCATTTAGACCTACTTTCACCAGTATAAAACTAATAATAACCCACAAATTAGCATCAGTAACAAGTTGGAAATAAGAGCAATATAAATTGAAACTAATATCTAATGCCAACAATGTGAGAAGTAGGTATGATGTAGGTAGAGGACAGGGTATGCATGTGTCAATATTGCTTGAAAACATCACAGTAACCTGTGAAGAAGAACAACTGGAATGTTTTAAATTAGTAACAAAATATTCTTGCTAATATGAGGAAAGTGGATTGTCTCTATGCTATAGTCCTCATGTTAATGAGGTATACATATTTTTAGACACCTAGGGATATATGATCGTATATGCCTCATGGGTCAGCAAGTTGACGTGTTATATGCCTCATATGTCACCAAGTTTCTCGTGATTTAAGCCAAAAATGTTTTAATACAATAAGCGATTTCTCTAGAATCATGAAAAAACATCCTTATAAGCAAAATTTATGGAAAAAATACAAAAAAGAATACGATAAGAATTTAGTAAATATCATGACTGATCCAACAGATTTCATCCTATATTTAATAGTGCACCTATCACATTCATCGCTAGTTTTTATTCAGTGAAACTTAAAAAAATTAGGTCTAGCAGGGTTTCTTCCATTGCACGATTATTGTGCAAACATTTTTTTATTTAACATTGATTGCATATATGGCTGAAAATTCCATCGGTAAAGGTAGAAACTTCAGGGACAGATAATGCAGAAGATGAATGACTTGGAGATGATGAAGCTAAATGAGATTTCTTTTAATACCTAGGGCTATATTTTTAAACATGCATAGCAATAGGTTTGAAGTCATAGTACCTATCTCTATCACAACCAGCAGGAATAAAATGAGCTGTCCTTGCAACATGGGATATTTGGTAACAAATTATTGTCTTATACATTCTTGTTTTCTGAAGAATAATTTGGCTGTGGTTCATCCACTAGGTACTTGAGTACTGAGATTGTATGGTACTGGTATGTGCAATCTTTGAAATTCAAGGCTATGGAAAAATGTCTGCTAAAATATCCATTTTTCTTTCTGCAGCATCTGTGTCTTATTGTCTTTACAGATTTCCTCAACCGTAGAATACTTGTTTTCTAAAGTTACGCTGTAACATTATGAAGTTGCTAGAAAATATGTTGTTTAATGAAGGATCCTTGAAGTTTCAACATGCATTACCTTACTGCAAGTAGATATGGTATTTTATTGGGATATTTGGACCATTTTCGTTTAATTTATGCCAAGTTGGGTTCCACTTTGTTTAGTTTGCAAAACATTGCCAAGTGAATAATCGTGTTTGGCAACAATATAATGTGATATCAATGAACTTTTTCTTTTCGTTTAAAATTTTGGTGACCCACAGAGTCTTTGAAAACGCTGAGGAAGTGCCATTGATTGTGTGTTGAAGTTTTGTTGTATAAATTTTGTATAATTCATTTACATTGGGCTACTGGTAAATAAAGGTAATTATTATTATATTTTTGTTTTATGTTGATGGGTGGTGGGATTTTTAGGTATTTTTCAGGCATTTTTGTCAAAGATGTTTTTCCAAATGAAACATATAACTTGTTTTTGTGCAAAGAATAGTTACTACCTAAGTTTCGACTACACAGCATAATTTTCAGTTTATCTGATGATATTTTGTAGAAACATAGTTAGTATATACTAAATATTCTGTATGGAAAACCAAAGTTAACTGCATTGTTACATTTTTGTGTTGATTATTGCTACTACTATGAAAAATATTTTATGCTTAAATCTAGTATTCTGCAAACCTACATTAATGGTTACCGTTAGACCATAAATGGCGGACATTCCCTGAGAGCACACTAAAAATTGTAGACGTCTAAATTTGGTCAATTTAACGTCTACAGATAACTTCACTGATTGAAGTTTGCTGTAGACCAAGAATTGACCTAATGTAGACCAAGAATTGACCTAATGTAGACACGATAATAAAGTCCTAATGATGGATGCTGTCGACCAAATTTGAAACCAAAAATTACCAACCACAACAAATGTAACATAATATGTTTTCAATAGTTCACCATGAGACCCGTTTAAATATTTATAAAAAACGGAATTACTGGTAAATCAGCAAACATTATTTCGTCATTATCAGTCCATTGCTGCGCTTGAACAACATCATCAGGTAGAAATTCCGCTCATATGGCCAAGTTGGCTGCACTTGCTTTGGCAGTTTTCTTTTCTTCAAAAAGGCCGAGGAAGTGCAATTAATTGTGTGTTGAGGTGCTGTTGTGTAAATTTTGTATAATTCATTTGCACTGGACTTCTGGTAAATAAAGGTATTATTATATTTTTGTTATGTGTTGATGGTTTCTGGCGTAATTCCTGTAGAAGCGGTTGGATTTGGTGTTTTTCAGTCATTTTTGACGCAGTTATTTTTTTGTAATAATCAAATAAATTGTTGATAGATGTGAGCTTTGTGCACAGAATAGTACTGTACCACTATAAGTTTTGACTACGCAGCATAATTATTAGTTTACCTGATGATGACGTGTCGTAGAAACGTACGTAGCATAGTTAGTGTATTAAATATTAAACTACGTAGTTAGTAGGTATATTAATATTCTGTGTGGAAAACCAAAGTTTACTGCCTTGTTCCATGTTTGTGTTGATTATCGTACTACCAAGAAAACTATTTTACTTTTAAATCTAGTATGCTGAAAACCTACATTAATGGTTACCAGTAGACCACGAATGGTGGACATTTGCACCTTATTTAGACAATATGTGGACGTAATGTGAACCAAAATAAGACGTTTACATATGGTATGAAGCAAACTTTATGGTTTGCTGTATACCAGATGTAGACGTTAAAATTAGGTCTACATTAGGTTTGCTGCAAACTTTGCGAGGTTACCAGTAGACCACGAATGGCGGACATTTGCACCTTTTTTCAACCACATGTAGACGTAATGTAAACCAAAATAAGACATCTAAATCTGGAATTCAGCACACCTTATGGTTAGCTGAATACCAGATGTAGACGTTGAAATTAGGTTTACATTAGGTCTACTGCAAACTTTGTGCTCTCATGGTTTACACCTTATTTCGACCAAATGTTTTGGTAATGAAAACCAAAATAGACGTCTAAATCTGGTATTAAGCAAACTAAAGGTTAAAATCAGGTTTTCTTTAGGTCTACCGCAAACTTGCTCTCAGGGTATAGTCAACGGATAAATGTCTCATGTTTTGTGCATGACAGTAGACCATGCGTAGGCATTAATATACTCGAAAGTACTGCACTGGAACTCCAATAAAATTTCATCCAAACACAACTATGCAAGACTTGCATTTTCAACATTTCAATACTTTTGGCATATAAGATAATGCAGGGTAAAAATGAGGATAAAAGCAAGGAGATGATCAATTAAAAAAATCAAAGCACGACGTACTCAAAGGCCAACAATGAAAAGAGAAAGCAATTACATAAGTTATTAATCACTACAGCATAGCAAAATAGTCTTTTATAAAATGACACTAGAACTCGACTGAATAGTGTTGAGTGATTGGTCCTCAATAATCTGCTCAGGACTGAGTATAGATGAATGCTATTAGATTTTCTTTGTCAGGACCAAAACCTCCAATTATTTTTACCAATTACTTAAAAGACAGCCTCCTGTCTGGGGTTGTACTTTTTAATATGGGAATATTGACTATGTTTACCTCCGTTTCCCACAAAAACGAGAGCAAAAATGCCATTCAACTAGTTTTCCCCTACTGTTTCAAATAATCTTAATTATGCTCGTGACAGTAAATCACACCCTTGCTGCTTTTTAGATCCACCTCAGAGAATGACAACCATCCATGCTACACTCTATCGGTATAATGTAACATTCAAGCACTAAGATATAAAAGGAGTTAGTTACAATAAAAAATCAAGTTATGAAAGAGCCAGGAACTTCTTCATCAGAATAATGATAGTGATCACTTATTTACGCAAGTCACATCGCGTAGGCACCGGCAATAAACAACCGACAAAATCAATCTAAAACGTCAAAATATATAATTTAACATGCAATTCTTACGTGTTGTGCTTTAGACCACAGCATATTAAGCTTGGCCATTCTGAATGGCTTATCGAGTGTTTTTAAGTCCAAATCAGCATCAACAGGATTTTTCCAATACTCGTTAGCTTGTTCAGAGTATTTATTGTGGGCTAAATTGCTCTTGAGCACAGCAGTCCCGAAAATGAAGATAACAAACCACACTTTGACAAGGGCCATTTCAATTAAACAGTACGTATTGCTCTTGCGCCTTTCACACCGTAGCATAAATTCGTCTGCGCCTCCGTGCACTTATTCTCCCATCCACATTACCACATTACTCCCGAACCTCCCTCTTCTTGCAACTAACAAGCGAAAGTTTGGAAGCGTGATTATGGTTCATCTCTTTCACTTATAACCAATATCGAAATTTATTCTTTTTTGGAAGTCTTATAAACAAGGTTCTTTATCAAAATTTTCGGACTTCATTAAAAACTTAGCTCAAAACAAAAATCATGATAAATATGAATAACTGAATAACCTGAATAATATGGTTGTTCACATTAGGCGGCATCTGTTTATTTTTAATGAATTAATGATAACAAATGACGTATGAGAGTTAAATCTTAAAGTAGTTAATAGTGATCCCCAAAAGATATTTCAAGTCGTTGTTCGTGTTAAATCAAGGTTTGTTAATTTGTTTTTATGGCAACATGACGTGTGAGATCCAGTTTTTGTTATATTTGTATTGGCGAGTGAATTAATGCCATAAAGTGCACGAAGAAGAACATTGAGTTTGCTATATTTGTTTTGCTACTGCACGTTAGTATTCGTGTTTAATTGTTTGAATTGATGTCGAGAAATTTTGTAGAATTTGTTGCTGATAATTACGGTGTACTTTTTTCTATTCATGTTCACTCCAATTTTTACTTTATAAATGTGACTCAAAGGTAATATCCTCATTAAAATCGTGAAGTAATCAATCCAAGAGATCAGTTTATTGGTAACTTGTTAATTTTACAGTGTAGTTTGGGCCTTGAAACTTCCTTTATTTTAAAAGTTGTGTCACTTGAAAAGTTAACGTCGAATCTCGTAATTTCTCGCGAAAATGTGACAGCCAACTGAAAAATTCTCGTAATTGTGATGGGATAACCGAATAATATCTCGGATTTTATTTGTAGTTAATTGTAAGTAGTGATTGTTGTTGGTTCTTGGCTTGACTCTCCCGGCACTATTTACTAGTTTGTGCTACCGCGCAAGATGACAGTAGTACCAGCTGGCTTGTGCAGTGGGGAAGCCTAATGACATGGGATGCACTGTGTGGCTATATTATCAATGTAACATACTGGGACGCATAACAGGCTGATGTGACTATGTATGCACTGGATTAATAATTTACATGATCTGTTGTTATTGATCGCAGTTTTTTGTATTTAAATTGTACGGTGCCAACTTTTACGATGCCTATGTTAGTTTATCCATTTTCAAACATGGCGTTTGGATTGTTCGTGCGTGTAAAATTGATCGTTGAGATGAATTAAGTGCTTAGGAAACTATTATCGAACACGTGGTAAGCGCGTATTCTATCCAAGAACCATTTTTAACAAGTGGCGATCATTAATTTGGTAGTACTTCGTATAACTGACAAACGGAAATACGTGAAATATATCTATTCATTCATCTCATCTTTCGGGCTAGCAGACGAGTGAATATTGCTGCAGTATTTCACAATTTTTCCGGAGCAGAGCATTTTATTTAGGTTTGCGGCATGCCGTGATCACTCAGGACTATTTTCAATTCCAATTCACCGTATATCAACCCTTGTTTCATTTTTCGATTTTTCGAAATGAGTAATATTTACTTGCGTTTCCCGCATCAGTCAGTGCCCCGGCGCGGTGTCCCGAGATTAATCTCTGATGCGTATCTTATATGAATCACACGTTTCAAATTAGTGCAGACAAGTTACTTTGGATTTCAATGGTACTCTTAAATGTTTTCAGTCCTTTAATTAGGGTAAAGGTAACTTATGTCATATTCAATGTGGCTATTGTCCTTTCAGGTGCATGATCAAAATCCGACCCTTTGTTAATTAAAATGTCTGGAAAATACTCCAAAGTGTATGGTAAACGGACCTCTTCGTCTGGAATTCAGTTTGAAAAACTGTTTAAAGAAAATAGCAATCGCCCTTCCGCGGCAAAATCAGCTGGAACCGTTGGCCGTTGGGGTATCACTTCATTTACCTCAATAAGGAGCACAAATATTAATGGTGAGAACTTTTATTTTGTCTTCTTTTTGGGTGTAGTATTTATCCTTATTTTTCAGTGAGTCTGACCCTTGGTGATTTTAATTGTTTGACATCTGCCCATCAACTGTTCTTCTGCTTGATTACATTCATAACAGTAGTAGCGCGACTTAAATCGCGGTCGATGCTGTCAGTGACATTATCTTCCTATTATGTCAGATACGTGTCGTCGAAAATAGTGTATCGTAAAATTCGTTGATGGCAATCGGATATTAAATACTGCCAGTGATTATAGTTGTTTCATTAGATGCAAGTCATTCAATCGTTATTAGCGGTGGTGAATATAGATGTTTTTGTTATTTAATATGATTGGAAGTGTCCTTTGCAGCGTTGGTGTTATGTCTCATAATCTCATGATTGTCTTAAGAGGTTCTTTGATCTGCCTCATTAATTTTTGGCCGATTCTTTACTGTCACTGGTAGTCCATATGAAACATAAATTAGTGTGGTTTGATTAGTAATAGGGTTTGTCATTGAAAATATTTTTTTGTCACAAAAAATGTACACTTTATTTTGTGACATTCCCTCAGAAGTTCTCATTTTCCCCAGCGTTTCTAAAAAAAATTTCTTCACAGAAGTGGGCTTTTTTTCCAGGTTCTGTAAATGAGTATTAATACTCTTCTTTACATCTTCATCGAGTACCTAATTTTTTCCAGTTAGCAATCTTTTCACTCTTTGGAATTGATGGGAGTCTTATTGGAGCCAAATCTGGTGAATAGGATGGGTGCTGAACAAGTTTGAACCTTAATTCAGTCAGTTTGCTCAAAACAACAAATTAGATGTTCAGTTGCGTTCACATGATGGAGAACTTTGTTCCTGGCCTTCCAGGATGTTTCTTCATTCTTGTTGCTTAAACCCATTTCACATGGTACTTGATCCAACACAAGGTTGAATATACTAGCAAGTATGCTAGCTTTCCAGTATTGTGTGAATAGAACCAGTATGCTGGCTAGCAAGCATGCTCGCTAGCATACTCACTGAGCTACAGGATTTCATGCTTGATGCGGTACTAGATTTCTAGTAGCTCCCAGTAGAGCCCAGTAGCCATCAACCAATCAAATCACGTTACGACGCTGTGTGACCTTCTCTTTATTAAATTATTGTGGAATCATATGGAATAACCGCTGCATAGTAAGCACAAGGTCAATGATCATATGAAACCTCCCAGAGCAGTTCCAATCATGCTAGATTCTGTCCTCAATGTCAAGTAGCGGCTAGCACACTAGGTCTTTTGCTGGATCAAGTATCGTGTGGAACGGGCTTTTGTGTTTTTCAAAAGTGATGCATAATATGTGATGATGTTACCCATCCCCAGATGGTCAATAAGGCCATCACATTTCTGGTAGACTGCTTGCTTTTTGCCTTGTTCGGAGCTCTTTATCGCTGTTCAATTCCTGTTGTGTGTTGATGAATCAAAGTTTTATCCCGCGTTTGGATTGCTGTGATTGGATTTTTTGTAAATGCCTTCAACGAGTCAATCCATGTTTACATTTTAATCTACTGTTCCTCAGGTGTGAGTAGATGTGGCATCCAGCTTGTACAAAGTTTTCTTATCTGCAATGCTTTGCAGAAAATCAAATTCACTTGCTTGATACTGATTCCCACTGTATCTGTGATCATGTACACACCATATGCTGGACCATGCACTTTATTGGTGAAATCTGGCACAATAACACAAAGTTCCACCGAAATAATCATTCGCCTTGGCCGGGACTCAAACCCAGATCCCTGAATTTTCCATCCTGGGAAAGCACCTGGCTGTAAATCAGGGGATCTGGGTTTAAGTCCCGGTCAAGGAGAATTATTTTTTTTCTCTGTGGAACTTTGTGCTATTGTGCAATTTCAGCAGGTAATTCCATTAAGGTACTTGTGGCAAGTTCACGGTCCTTCAATTTGAAATCTGGCACAACTGTTTTAGGCTCCTCAGGATTTGGTACAGTCTCACTCCTTGTTCTTCCCTACCAGTATCTATGTCTGTAATCCAGTATTGAATAGCTTCCTATGAGGAACATGATTCAATCAATGCAGAAAAATCCTTTCATGTAATTCTTCACTGTTTTCCTTACCAAAAAGAAAAACTGATTCATACATCCAGTTCCAATTTAGTCCATTTTCCAGAGATGATCTACATGCTTGTGTTCATGCTATCTGCCAAGCATAGGAACCATCAAAATGACATGTAACTATGGTCCCCAGCTATAAGGATGAGACTTAACAGTTGCAGCTATGGTGGCCAGGTTGGTAAAGTGCAGGCCTGGTGCTCCAAGGTTCGTGGTTGCGAACCCACAACTCAGGCATGGATGTTATGATTGTCTTAAATTTAAGAAATTAGCTTAAATAGTGCATTCCTTCTTTCTTTTTGCATCACTTAAAACCCAAGTCTACTATGGTGGTGTACGGTGGTGCTAATATGGTGGTAGTCATGGTGGTAAACAAGGTTAGCATAGCAGTGGCAGTCATCAGAGACTGTAATTATGCGAACAATTCACCCTTGTATGTATCGTAGTTGCTCAGTAGTCGATGTTGTAGGTTATTGTTGTAGTTGTTAGGTTATCTGATTTAGTTCTGTTTGTTCTCACTGTTGGTATTTTATCTAGTTGTTGTCTCTGGGAATTGCATTTCTTCTGTTCTACCAGAGAAAAATTACCCTTCATTTGCATTTGCTCTCCATGCTTGAGAAATGTACTTTGTGATCAAGGTGCTTTCAATGGCATAAGCATACTTAGGCTGCTATTCCGAATTGGGGTCGCTATTTCAGAATCCGTGCTATGCCACACACCTTTATGGTGGTTTGCAGGGTATTATGTAGATGTAATTATATTGGTATGCTATTCTGAATGGGTGTAGGCTATAAATTACGCACTTCGTAATAAGTAAGCATACCCCTTCCGGTATGAGAACAATAAAGATCAGTAAACAAAAATTCCAGCAGCCAATGCTCTCCTTTCATTTTTCCTTAGTTTTGGCACAGACTTCTTAGTTGTAGGGTAGCTCCCTTGGTTATTTCATAAAGGGCACGGCATTAATTTCTCAACTGAAACAAATACTGCAGCAATGGATACTGTATCAGTGAATAGGGGTCTTTTTCTCACTTCTGACATAGCATAATTAGTTTTCATGAAATCACTATTGTTTGTTTACATATGCTGAAATAAAAATTGTTTATGTACTACTAAGTATAACTATACTTATTAATATACTGACTATACTCTAGTATACTAATTATACTATGATATATGATTATAATTAATCCCATGGAGACATTGTAAATAAACAATGGACAAGGATTTTTGTCAGCAGGAGACATATTGCTTTTCATTGGGCAAGTAAATAACTAATCAAAGGTACAATGAAGTATTAAATTCACATTAATAGCCTTTGCTCCAAGGTATGGCACATCACACTTTTCCCCTGTCTGCTATTATGATCTATAAATGTGTGTTCATGCATCAGCATGCCAGGATTTAATCTATAGGAATTCTCTTGCTGCAAGTTTTAATGAAGCCAGTCCACTACAAGTACTGTCACTTCCTTCGACGTGTGGAAATGGTTAATAAATCTTTCGTTCATCACTTCAAATGGATTCATGCTATCCTTCTGTTAACATTCTTCTTTATAAATAACAGTCCAGTCTTTCTAAGCAAGATTTAATGCTTCCCAAATTTAAACAACATTTCTGAGATTTTCCAATACAGCAACCAAAGAAACTAAAACAGCAACAACAACAGCATCAATGGTAACACAACATTCCACTAATTCCATAATAACGGAAAACAATATTTCACACCTCTCTGATCGTGGCCTACCCTGGGCTTCTACTGTTTGTACATAGGCAATTAAAAATTGCCATGTATTGAAATGCTGACGTCCAGTCATTTAACTTAGTAAAAAAACATTGAATATATATATACCTGATACAGTTGAGCACCCTTAATCCGGGAACACCCATAATCTGGCAATTTTGCCACTACCAACTACCCGGTACTTTGTGGAAAATGCCAAAACATTTTACAGAAACATTGCTGCATAACCTGATGAGATATTAATCCGTTCTTAATGTTAATGTTCCAATTGCAAGAATCAGAATAATTTAAACCTATTAATTTCTGGTACTTTGTGTACACTAGAATTATTCTGCAACTTGAACTAAACATACAAAATTGAAGATATCGCAGAGACGACCTAGTTTACAGATCTGCCACTTTCAATGGCGCGTGCATTTTTGGTTGACCACTGGACGTAATTTGATAAAATTATTTGTTATCTGCTTATGTTTCTCCCTAACCATGTCTAATTGTGGCAACAGCAGAGGAGCGAGCATCAGTACAAAACGTTAATGATTGAGGAAGAAGTGCAAGTTGTGAAAAAGCTTGACACCATTGATTCTATGCACTGATTATTAAAGCATTTGTCCGAAACATACTGTATGGGATCACCGACAGTATAATGATATAACACATAGAGAAGCAGAAAGAGAAAATCCTTAAAATTTTACAATTAAAGTGACATGAAGAAATGGACGACAGAGAGAAAAACTATGAAAGACGATTTAAGTGTTGATTTTACATTGCGTGGTTTCGATTGCGTCGAAGTGAAGGGCTTAGTTTTTCTACCCAAATGCTAATTATGCTAAGCTATTTCAGAAACAGATCATCATCATCATCATTGGTCAACAATCCTAGGATTGGTTTGACGCAGCTTTCCACTCGATTCTTCTATCGGCCAACCTTTTCATCGTGACGTACTTCTTCTCTTTTACATCCTTTACAACTTGTTCCATGTATCTCATACGAGGCCTGCCTTTTCCAATCTTCCCGTTCACTTTTCCCTCGACGATAGTCTTCATCAGGCCATCGTGTCTCAAGACATGGCCGATTAAGTTGTCCCCTCTTTTTACAGTTGTCAGCAGACTTCTCTTTTCTCCTACTCTTCTTAGCACTTCCTCGTTACTTACTCGGTCGATCCATTTAATCTTCAGCATTCTTCTGTAGCACCACATTTCAAATGCTTCTACCCTTTTCTTCTCCGCTGCTGTCATCGTCCATGATTCACTGCCGTAAAGAAACATGCTCCAGATGTATGTCCTGATGAACTGTTTCCTTACTTCTATGCTTGTATTTCCTGCTGTAAGTAGATTCTTCTTTTGATAGAATGCCCTCTTTGCCTGGGCTATTCTACTCACTATTTCTTTCTTGCTTTGTCCATCGCTGGTTACTCTGCTTCCCAGGTAACAGAACTCAAGTTTTCAAGTTTTCACCTCTTCAAGTTTTTGTTTTCCTAGTTTGGCATTGGTTTTCACCTCTTCTTTCTTGCTGCACACCAATATCTTAGTCTTCTTCTTATTTATCTTCAGCTGATATCTGGCCATATTCTTTTCCATGGTTGTTAGCATCTTATTCAGCTCCTTCTCTGTATCTGCTATGAGAGTTATGTCATCAGCAAATCGTAGCATACTGATTGTTTCTCCATGGATGTTCTCTCTAGAGCACTTCTCCTTGACTTCATTTATGGCTCTCTCGATGTAAACATTAAAAATTACGGGAGAGAGTGCGCAGCCTTGTCTCACTCCTTTCCTTATTCTTGCTTCTTTACAGCTGGGTCCAGATTTAATTACAGCTACTTGGTTTTTGTACAGAATGTGTATAATTCTTCGGTCGTTGTTGGACACTCCAATTCCCTTCAGAATTCCAAGCATTGAATCCCAATCCACGTTGTCAAAGGCCTTCTCTAAATCCACAAATGCAATGAACGTCGGTTTGTTCTTTTCCATTCTCTTCTCTATGAGTAGCCTAAGGGCCAATATTGCTTCCCTTGTACCCTTACTTTTCCTGAATCCGAATTGATCTTCATCCAGAAACTCTCCTGCTTTTCGTTCTATTCTTCTGTAGATGATCCTTGTCAGTATCTTCGATGCATGTGTTGTCAGGCTTATAGTCCTAAAATTTTCCAATTCTCAGCTCTCTTCTTCTTGGGAATAGGAATGATGATGTTTTTCTCGAAGTCCCTTGGAATTTCTCCTGTTGAGTACATGTTGCAGATGGTTTTGTAAAGATGAGTTAATGTCTTCTCTCCTGAATTTTTAATTAGTTGTGCAGGAACATCATCAATACCTGAGTCCTTATTCATCCGAAGGTCCCTTACTGCAGCGTTGAATTCCGATCTTAATATTGATGCCCCCATATCATCTTTTTCCACTTCGCTTTCCTCTTCAAATGCTTTTGTGCTGAAATTTTTTCCATTGTATAGCTCTTCCAGATATTCTTTCCATCTCTTCACTTTGCCCTTGTTTTCAATCAAAATTCCTCCATTCTTGTCCCTTATGGCATTGCATCTTGCGCTCCGTTCCTTGAAGTGGTTCCTCACTATGCTGTAGGCCGCTTCCACCTTTCCAAGTGCAAGGTTGCTTTGTACATCTTCGCATAGATTTTTCAACCACATCTCTCTAGCTTGCCTTGATTTGCGACTTATTTCATTCCTTATTCTTTTGTAGCCAAGCTGCCCTTCTTCAGTTTTCGCATTCTTCTACTTTCTTCTTTCTTCAATCAATTCTAAGACTTCCTCCGTGATCCATGGCTTCTTCTTGGCAACTTTTCTTCTTCCAAGAACTTCTTTTGCGGCTTCCTGTAGTCCACATTTAATGTTTTCCCAATGCTCTTCCACTGATTTCTCATTCAAGTTCTCTCCTATGTTGTTTCCCAATGCTTTTTGAAATGCCAGCTGATTTTGAGCCTCCTTTAGTTTTTCTACTTGCCATATATTCTTCTTTGTTTTCTTCAATTTCTTGAATTTTAGATGCCATTTCATCATCACTAAATTATGGTCACTGTCGATGTCTGCCCAAGGGTAGCTTTTGCAATCCTTCACTTGGTTTCTAAATCTCTGCTTCACTAAAATGTAGTCTATTTGGCATCTTCTTCTGTCTCCTGGCATTTTCCATGTGTATCTTCTTCGGTTGTGATTTTTAAACAACGTGTTGGCAACTACTAACTTATGTTGAGTGCAGAACTCCAGCAGCCTTTCTCCTCTTTCGTTTCGGTTTCCCAATCCGTATTTTCCAGTTATTCTTCCATCTTGACCTTCTCCGACGATAGTGTTCCAGTCTCCTAAAATAATAAGTTTTTCTTCTCCTCTTACCTGTTTTATAACTTCCGTGATATCTTCGTAGACGTCTTCCACTTCTTCATCTTCATAGTCCGTCGTAGTCATGTAAACCTTCACCACCACAGTATCTACAGGTTTGGTCTCGATCTTCACCATTATTATCCTTTCATTGTACTGCAGGAAGCTCTTCACACGCATTCCGGCACTCTTTCTGAGTACGATCCCTACTCCAGCATTACCATTTAATGATCCTGTATGTATAATCCTGTAGCTTCCACTCCATAAGTCTCCTTCTTCGGGCCAGAAACAGATATAATCTAAAAACGTAATGTGTGAAATTTTGCGGACATGGAATAGTATTTCACAGTCAGTTGTAAAAAACATGTGGTTTATGTTGTGGCCTGCTTTGAGGCTTGATGTAGATGAAATAAGTGGGGATTTCAAAGGCTTTCATGTTTCTGAGGATAAACATGTGATGATGAAGTTGGTTGACTGTGTAAACAGCATCCATAACCGTGAATTAAAGGAAATGGAATTGGTAAATGATGAGGAATGGATAGCTGGCGACCATGATATCTGTCACCTCACAACATTTCAGTGATGACGAAATCACTGAAATGGTAATTCATAACAATAAATCTGAGTGGGAATGAAGATGACGAGCCTGAAATTGTTGAAGGGAGACTACAATTAATGATGATCTTTAAAGAATCATCCAGTCGGGTCGCCCTTGATATAGTGATAGGCGGCTGTACACAGTACACCCACTCGTTGACATCGCACTGAATCTGCTGATAACAAATCAAGCTCGGCAGAAATATGTTCCACGAAGCACAGCATAAGAAAAATCAAATTTTATGTACCCTTTTCCAATAATAATATTAAACTTTTAAATGTGCAGTAATATGATGAACACTATGCTTAGCTGCCGTTATTTTCACTCACCATGCAACTTCGATACTTTTCAATAGTAATAACTTTGTGAATTAGGAAAGCCATTTCTTTCTGATTATTCTCAGTGACTCTTTTGTTAATTATGTTCAGTAAATGGCAAACGAATACACTTTGTCATATATAATTGACTCCTTTCAATGAAAACATCCCGGACTTAAAAAATAGACCAGTAACCATGCAGGACCGATAGTCCGGCAAAATCCCTAATCCGACATCACTTCGGTCCCGACTGTGCCGGATTAAAGATGCTGAACTGTACTACTCAAAGTAAACAGAAACATTTAAAAGTCGCTTTGTGTACTGTTTTGAACTCATTTATTGTTGTGCTATCCAGATTGCCTGGTCTTCAGAGTCGGGCAATAATATAATGACCCTGCCGGTTTCTATCTGCCATTTAGAATAGCATATTGAGACTGAGCTATGGCTAATCTGTGGAACAGAGACTTCCAGTGACTTTTCTGCTTTTAGAATAGCATATAGTAACTGGATCATGATAATCCTAAAAATATCAACCTTCTCTGCTATTATGACGTATAAGGCTGATGATATCTCATTCAGAATAGCAGAGTTATTATTTTGGTTTCCAAATCAATTGAATCTTGTCATGTCAATTATATATACAAGTATCTCTATCGTTTTTCATTGTACTTATGATGCAGCATGGTTTTTAGGCTTCGGCTTTGAATTCAGTGGAGGTGAGTTATTTACAAGACATGCATGAACCTGGTGGATCTCTGCTTTTATAGAAATGCTTATTAGGAGTGTTCCTTTTGATTTAATAAGTCCTTTGCAGTCCTTACAAGACATGCTGAATCGTGGATCTCTGCTTTTATAGAAAATGCATATTAGGAGTGTTCCTTTTGATTTAATAAGTCCTTTGCATTACTTCATTACATTTTCCCCAAATCTCATGTAGAAACAACGAATAGACTAAAGGGCCTCTGCTATTATTGCACTCATTCATAAATAATATCGTAAAACCCCTCATTTACACTTTTCTGTGGAACCCAGAAAAATTTCAGGAAAATGTAAGTACCAGAATTGGGAAAATTTTTACTATAACATACTTAATATCTTACAGGTACAGTAAAGGTAAACGTAAAGGCCATTTTCACACTCATTGAAACTGCATAAGTTGATATTGCTTCCTTTTGAAGTCATTCACATAAGACTGTGATGTAGTAAATTTTGAGGATGCTTGGTTGACACCTTTACCCAGTGCAATTGTTGGTGCAGTATTTCAGTGACAATATACCATCAAACAGTGGCAGTACTGTTAATATATCATATAACGTCAGGATCTGTTAAGTAGCAGTTAAATGGATGTGAACGATGCAATATATTACCACCTCTTTAGAATATTTTTTAGAACCATATTCTAGATGAATTATGGGACACCTTAGTTCCGTAAACTTAGCCCAAGTTAACGAGATAGCTCATGGTTATTTTACTTAATGCACCATTGAAAGCTTTAAGTACAAACAAAAACACCCATCTCAGTCATCAACAACATATAATGGTTCATTGCCGCTACATCGGCACCATCTAGTGAGAAAAAAATGTGGAGACTGTACGAATGCATGTATCAGATTAGAATGTTCTGATTTGCTCGCAGTCGTTCATGCAGTGGCGTAGTCTCTCCTTGCAAATCCTTGCTTTACATGGTGCAATATTTCTTGTGCAAGTGTCCTTGCTGCAGCCTGTGCAGTTTCAATGAACGTATAGAATGGCCTTATGAGAAATACTGAATAAAAGCAGTATCATTATTATCATTATATTTCTTAAACTATGGATTTCATTCTACATCATCGACATAAAATGCTGCCTTTCTAAAGCTGTTGTATAATGTAGATTCCTTATCTTCCTTCCAACCCCATGATATGTAGTGTTAGGCATCTAGTAATGTCAATTTATTTGCCTTTATATTCCTGTCACAATTATCTTGGAATATCACTTTCTGTACAATCATTCTTCGATTACGTACCTGAATGAGTGAGTTTTACCTTAATCCCTTTTTTAAGAGTACTGATGCAATTTGCAGTAAACAGCAGAATGTTCATGTATGGTGACCTCATTTCAGCATCCAGAGCATGACACAGGCCCTAAAATATTTTGAAGGTCATCCATGATTTGTGATTTGCTGTGGATCTAGTGGGCAATGTTTTTACATCTTTGAAGACAAGGAGATTTTTTGATTTACCTATCACTAGTAGCTGAAACTTCTCACTTCCATCTGCATTTGTGATTAATAAGACAGTGAATCTTTGTTAGTTAAGTACCTCTCCAAGACAATATGCCTGTCAGAAGTACAGTGTTTTTGTTGGCTGCACATCAAAAAATAACCCTGTCTTGTCTGCATTGAAAATTATTTTGGGCACTAGCCTTCAAGAAGTTCATTCAAATCTGACACCCGCCACTGAGTTGCAGTCTTGATGTCAACACTTGTACTTTCACCACACAAATCTTGTATCCAGAGTTGTGCCTATTTGCCAATCTAAACCGTTGAATGTTGTGAAATCTTCGATTCCCAATGTTATGACAATGTGCAATGCTTTTTCTATTGTGATGATGCCGTTCACAGGGATATTTGAAAATCAAGCACTTAAAAACCACTTTTGGTAATTATTCTAATTCTTAATATGTACTTGGAATGCGTGACATTTTCTTTTTTTGACGAATTAAAGTACTGGTTTGGGTGTTTTGGACTTGCAGAGTTATTATTTGCAAAGATATTCAGTGTAGAGACTGGCAATGGTAGTTTTGCCAGATCAATGCAGGTTCCATCATGGGTATGAACTTTTCCAAAATTTTAATTTGTTCTCACTTGAAAATATTCCCTTTCATTGCCTCACATCTCAATTGACAATCAGCATAAAATTTAAGTTCTGGAGTAATTGAGGAAAACTTAACACACAGAAATTCAAGGTATCTCATCACTCCACTAGTTCAAACAGTTGTCCAACTTCTACAGCTTTGAAGAAAATAATTAATTTTGTTACAGGTTGGTTTCCATGAGATTTTTTAGCAACCCATCATTGTTACACCTGTTACTTTGAGGCAGCATGATTATCCCAATTTCCAGTCTTTGTTCTTTTTTTCACATTTCATTATCTAGGTGAGAAGTCATTTTCATTCTTCATAATATCAACTACTGTACAAATGAATGCTATGACTATTCTTTCCAAGTTCTTATTTTCTATTCTGCTTCCTAATCCCTAGAAGTTCTTACTTAGCCCTACTATGTATTTGTTTCAAAGCATGAATCTTTTCCTGGCTGGCAGATTACAGAGTACAAGTAGTTCAAATTTTCATTACTAGTGGTCCTGTATACCACCTCACCATGTCAAATTCTTCCCTAAATTAGCTCGAATATTTGCTCTTTCTCTCTGCCTCTAGTCCTTTTGGAGTCTCTATGTGCATAATGAAGTCTTAGTAAGTAATTTTTTTTAAATCCGAAGCATTGTGATGCAAATAGAGGGAAAATGAAATCATGTAAATATGGGTTTCTACCTATGTTGGAAAAATGGTAATTTGATCGGGCATGATAAAACCATTCACAGGTAAGCTTTAACTCTTCTAATGCAAGTATGGGATTTTACTGAAATCAATTAAGAAAGACCTGCAAGAAAAATTTCTGTGATTCCATTGTACAAGAGTGCATTGGTTGTATTTTTATGTAATTGTAGGGTGGTGCTATCCAAAATAATCTGTCATATTGGTGGAATTAATTTGATTATAGGTTCCTGTATTGATTTCTACTCATGCAATGGTGTTAAATCTGTCCCGGGAAGTTATAAATAGTTTCTAGTAAATAGATACTGTTGTGTGCATGGGGTGAGGTCTGCTTTGGTGATTTGAGTAGATGTGGCTTTAGGTGCAATATTAATAATAGTCTAGTTTTTTTTGGGAAATTTGGGAAACAATACCGACACCAATCATAAGCATTTTTCACAGTAAGTGAATGAACCAAAGCTGATGTGGTAGAGTACACAATTTTAATGAAGAATATTAACTGATACGTTTTTAAACCTGGGCTCATCTAAGGTCAATCTTTTAGTTGACAGGCTCTATTACCTAGTATATGTATCATCATAATTATTAATAGTCAATAGTCCTAAGATTGGTTTGAAACAGCTCTACTCTTAATTCTCCTGTATTTGCTTCATTGGATCTTATCTCAAGGTATGGCCAACTGGGTTGCCTTGTCTTCTTTTTAAAGTTTTCTGAAGTCCAAAATTTTTAGGATTTCTTCCTTAGTCACTCAGTTGATCCATTTTATCTTCGTCATTCTTTTGCAGTACCACATTTCAAATGCTTCTTGCCTTGACTTCTCTGCTGCTGTTATTGTCCATGCTTCACTGTCATAAAAAAACTGCACTTCAGATGTATGTTCTGAAAAATTCTCTTCCTAATCCTTTGCTGGTCATTCAGCTTCCCAGACAGCAATACTCTTTCTCCTCTTCTGTGCTGTGTTTAACATTTGTATTGGCCTGTGCTCCTATGCTGAAAAACCATCACCAAAATTTTCCATGTGGATATTCACTACCCTTCTCTTTGACTTATTTTATGGCTTTCTTGATGTAGACAATATAAATTTTGGGGGGCAGTGTACCTTGATTACTCCTTTCTATATTCTTGCTTTTTTGCTTCAGGTGTAGATGTAATAACAACTCATCATCATCCCTGGTCAACAATCCTAGGATTGGTTTGATGCAGCTTTCCACTCGATGGTTCTATCGGCCAACCTTTTCATTGTGATGTTATTCTTCTCTTTTACATCCTTCACAACCTGTTCCATGTATCTCATATGAGGCCTGCCTTTTCCAATCTTCCCGTTCACTTTTCCCTCGGCGATAGTCTTCATCAGGCCATCGTGTCTTAAGATATGGCCGATTAAGTTGTCCCTTCTTTTTACAGTTGTCAGCAGACTTCTCTTTTCTCCTACTCTTCTTAGTACTTCCTCGTTACTTACTCGGTCGATCCATTTAATCTTCAGCATTCTTCTGTAGCACCACATTTCGAATGCTTCTACACTTTTCTTCTCCGCTGCTGTCATCGTCCATGCCTAACTGCCGTAAAGAAACATGCTCTTGATGTATATTCTGATGAACTGTTTCCTTACTTCTATTGTATTTCCAGCTGTAAGTAGATTCTTCTTTTGATAGAATGCCCTCTTTGCCTGGGCTATTCTTCTAACTATTACTTTCTTGCTTCATCCATCATTGGTTACTCGGCTTCCTAGGTAACAGAACTCTTTCACCTCTTCAAGTTTTTGTTTCCTAGTTTGACATGGTTTTGAGGTTGGTATATATTGTGTTACAGATAGTTTTATCCTTAAGACGAATTTTATTCTAGAAACACTGAAGGCTAGTATTTGGGTGAAGGTCTCTTTCTTTCTCCACTGGGTCAGGCCTACCATGGCTGATGCTTCAATGCACCACTTGCCCATCATATTCGGGAAGTTTATTTGAATAGCAGTGAATTGTTGCCCATGGAAGATTAACCGATAGAAGAATCTGGGACACCATCACCCAGATAACTCACTGGTCAAGCACCATATTGATTTTCTAGGCTAGTATTTGTTTTTCTTCCCCATGAAAAATTGTGTGGTAAATTCATTTTACTCGCCATCATATGAACTAAGTGGTTAATTTTCCATTCACTCAAGTGAAGATTGTTGCTTAGGAAGGAGCTCACCATGATCCAAGTTATTGGCATGTATCCAATACACATATTCAGGGTAGGGGCCAATCTAGGTTACTTGCAATTTCCCGCGAAGTTCTGACTCTCAGAAAATCGCACCACGAGGATTTTATGTGGGAGTGTTCAGAGAGGCTGCCAGAATTTGTACCCAGAACCTTCTGCTCAGTAGCCCGGCGCTCTACTCACTACTATGCTACAAACGTCAATTTTTTATTACAATATGGAAAAATGTGTCTATCGATGTTGTTCGCATGAAAGAATCGTGACAGTCTATTGTATAACCTTATCTATAATTCAAGTTAATCGGACTATAGCTGCCGTAAGTGAAAGATAATAACTTTCTCGTGTACGCTACCTCCGTTGATGGCGTTCAAAACAATTATTTAGCTCTTATTGAAAGTTTTATTCCATGAAACTAGCGGAAATGCTACATTGGTTTGTATAAATACGGGTGGGGTTCAAGTGGTCAAGCTTCTAGATTCTATCCTTCTAACCTTGTAAATATGTAGTGAAAATTACCCGATTACCTTTACTAGCTCATAAGCCCACCCAAATCCAAATGATGGTACCAGCGTAAGTATCTATTCACAGCAGTTTTAAATTGGGTTTAACTCACCAACCAAACATTTAGCAACATGATGACTACGATTTAGATAATATAATTACACTCGGTTATAGTGTTGTTACGGCACTCTTTCTACTTGAAAATTGATTTAAAACGTCGTCTACTAACCTTGCGATACCAGAGTAGTCTGTGACGGGAAGCGCCTCATTCAGAAGAAAGTTTCCGCACGAAATTCGAACTTGGTAGAAGTTCTGTATCTTCGGACCGGAGAAATGATGTGTAACTGTGTTCTGAAAATGTTTTGCATCGAAGCCGATGATGTGTCGGCGACTGACGTAATTTTCCCTGTACCGGCGGAAACAGCTGATGTTTTGGTTTTCCTTTGTAAACAAACCCATTGTGAATGGATAGCGTGACCGAATCCTTTCGCGCTTAGATCCTAACTGGTTATAGATATGATAATGGATTTAAAGCCAACGATGTGAAGTTGCCGTTACACATTTTTAAATGTATATGGATTTGGAGCCAACGAAGTGAAGTTGCCGTTACACATTTTTAAATGTATATGTTGATTTTAATGAATGTAGCCAGGTAATACCACGTGTAAACCCACCACCAGGTCATTCTCTGTTTTCTATTTTAGTTTACAATAAAGTTAGGTAATCCACCTAATTTTAATGTTAACGAAATGAGAGGCATTTTGTATATAATTTCTGAAGTCCGCAACATAAACATAACGTTTGCGTCAACCTGGTATTATAAAACTAGGCCTAAGTCAGGGGTGGCGAACCTTTGGGCGATTGAGTGCCAAAGTTTATGAAATAAGAGTATACTCGCTCGACTCGCGTGCCAACCCATCGAGTGAGATAGAGGTATCGTTCGAGCGCCTTCCCAGCTCCGCGTGCCACTTCGGGCACGCGTGCCATAGGTTCGCCAACCCCGGCCTAAGTACAACAGGTAAAATACATAATTTTTATCGCGACCGATTCCCACGATTTTTAACACTCTTTCCCTCTCCATAATCCCAGCCTCAAAATATTGACCGAGCCGTTGTGACAGTGAGTCTTAAGCTTGTGTCATGTGATGCAAAATATATTATGATGAAAATAACTTGGCCAAATTGAGTTAGGGTGTGACGCAATTCTAATCAAGCGACGAAAAAGGAACTGGCAAGGAATAAGTTTGATGAGATTTTTTTACGACACAGAAAAACGACAATGTTAAAATATCAAGTATAAAAATAGTGTAAGTTCATTAATCCAGACACTCGCGGTCAATTACAGTTTATTGCACTAGTACAATTTTATAGGTAGACCCGCGCGTAAATAAATTTATAATTCATGATTTCAAACAACATTGCAGCCTAATTCTCTGTGTTGCACAATTTCTTGTACAAATTCTTGTACAGACTGAACGAAATTGTATGTTTGTCTGAATGGAATTAGAACACGTTCTATTTCCCGTTCAGTCATTCAGACAATCGCACAAGTTTTCGTACAATTTGCCGCTTTACACGGTACAATTTCCTCACGCAAGAGTTTGTACAAGAAATTGTACGAAAAATTGTATCGTGTAAAGCGGCCTTAAAGGTCAAAAGGTAATTTCTGATGAATCAAACGAGTTTACGGAAAATAAACAAAGCACTATCGTAATGCGTACTTTCTTTGCGGGGCATGGGAGCGGGTCATCTTGTAAGCACCCAGCTGTGGTGCCGCAAGTGTCTTCGAGGAATCGAAAATTAGGGTGTGGCTTGGGGCCTATGGTTTTGAGTCTTCCGAGTCGGTGGATTCGTATTCTTCAGGCGATTCACTTCATTCCGGCGCCGGCGAAACGCGTAAGATACTTAGGTCGGACGACAACGCTAACGCGGGTGTATTTTTTTTCTCTCGTTTTCGAGAGAAACCGAACGACAGACTTGGACCCAATCACTATGGGTACAAAATATTTTTTGTTATTTTTTTAGTGAAATTTAATTGTAGTTGAAGAATTATTTAATACTCCCCTCTGGTTACTTATTGAATTGATGAATATTTAAAGGGTCTGTAGAGAAAGAACTCCCACCTGAGAGCTGTTTAAATGCTGCCAGAGTTGTGAAACGTCAATGTTCTCCCTCCCATGTCACTTTCCAACAAATTTGTTGCCTCCATTTAATTTTTCATTGGGGCGCCATTCAAAATCAAGGTTTGCAGTATCAATTTAAATCAGAAAAGGCTGATTTCTGTAAACATTACCAGTACATAAAAAAATCATTTTTGTAATTATGTAAACTGACATAATGTACAGTTCATGTTTACTTACATCCTGATGTTGCAGATCCAGGAACCATATTTTAATATTAATCTTCTTCTATCACTACCCCTAGGTAAAATAGGCTTCATACATTGCTTAAGTTATATTAAACATGTCTTTATTTGTACAGCAAATTTAGGACTTCAAAGTTCTCTTGAAATTTTCTGTAATGAACTACACAAACATCCATGCCTCTTAAAGTGAAAATCCTCCTCGGGTTGGACTCAAACTTGCGACTTCAAGTTTGACAGGTGAGATTTGCCCCACCACCACCGGCTTATGGAAAAATGAATTTCTCCATGAAGCTTTTACTATTGATAAAAAACCACAAAATAATGAACTGGTTTTAAAACTAAACAGATCTGGCCACCTTCAATATAAGTCTGGGTGTCGATGTTTTGCACTGACCTTTACAGATGGACTTCCTCTTTCCATTTGAGATCCAAGAAGTGGTGAGTGAAGAGCTTTCCATGCTTAATGGTGAGGAAGTATTCAATTTCTTCCTCTAAAGCTGATGAAGCTGCATAATTATCTTGGATTTGGAGCACCTGAAAAAATATTAATGAAACTGTGCCTAGGTGGTTGCTAATCACTACAATTTTCTTTAGCACTTTAGAAAGATTAAAACTTTTCTGTCTTCTTTTGAAAAAACCATTCTCTTTACAGTAAAACCTGTTTAAGTGGCCACAGTATGGCCCAAAGAAAGGTGGGTGCTTATGGAGGTGACCACTGAGTGGGCTTTAACCTTTTCAAATCCAATATTTTGCTACTTGATTACCTCGACTCTTTAGTATTTATTTTGGGCGGGGAAGAGGTTGATGGATTTCTATTGCTATACTTTAGTTTGAAAACAGGAAAATGAATAATAATGAATATTATGTATTTAATTTTCTATTTTGTGAGAAATATAATAATAAATGTATTTGTTTACTCTTGTTTATAATAAAAATACATCTCCAATAGACATCATCCAATATCCGAGTGGAGGAGGAAAATTAAAGTGTCAGATCGGACATTCGACAGGAAAGGGAGGAGATGTAAGGTTTAAAGGTAGGAGTAGCAATGAGATAGGCCATTTATAATTTTAATAGGCAATGAATGAAATCACCAATTTATTTGATTTCTTTTGGAACAAAAATAAACTTTCATAGTTGTTTGTTTTAAATTCATGTAATTTTTCTTTGAATAACAATATTCCAATGCATTTATCAATTTCTCCAATGTATTGGAGGTTCTCTCTCCAAAGGTCTTGTCCAACTCATGACAAACAGACTGCAACTGGTTGAGATTCTGGAGTCCCTCATTGAGTTTTATCACCAGATCACCATCTGTTGTCCTCTAACTTTTATAATCTGCTGAATTTATTTCCAGAAAAAGTAGACATACTTATGTTGATTTTGTGCCAAATATTCCTGCAGTGGAAATGTTTAATACCAACAATTCGTTGAAGTTTCATTCTTTATTATTCGCAAGTCTATAAGTCAATCACAATGTAAATTAGATGCTTGCATTGCTTGGATGTAACCGAATGCTCTTTAGAAAATTAAAAAAAACTTACCTTATTGGTATTCTTAAAGTCTCTTTTACCTATCATCACAGAGGTCATCAAAGCATTTGATGTTCTGCATTATCCTTCATATTTATGATGGTACTGAGAACTTCGGACAAGGATTGAATTTCCTTCTCTGCAGATTTAGATGAATTGGGCATATCTTCCTTCTCTTCCCAATTAATTATACCACATTTCTGAAAGCACTTTCTTATATGGACCTGTGTATCCCAACTGACAGACTTCAAAAGATCTGAAACACCATCTGTTTTGACTATTCTTCACACAAGAGACCTGAGAACTCTCATTCTGTACTCTCTATTTACTGGAGAATGGAAGGATTTTCACCTTCCTTCCAAACCTTCTCCTTATTATTATATGCATATAATTCATGTTTGGGAGAACTGAAGAAATGTGCAATCAAGGTGCATTCTTTAATGTTGACATTTTTATAGGAATTGAATATCAAGTCTGGTTTGAAAGCATTTGGATTCTTGATTTTAATCTGGACAATTATAATAAAAATGAAAGTGATTATTTTCCCAAATAATTTTGATAGTTCAAAGGTAGTCTGGGATATATTTTATGATCATGTTTTACTGAATGGGATGCAAATTTGCTGTATGAATCAGGGGGCCACTTGTCCGTATGGTTCTAGAAAATGAACTCCAATTTCATGGTGTGCTGTAGCTTATAAATGGTTAAATGCCTTGTAACATGCCACCTGTGTATTGTATTATAGCGACAGAATTCACTGAAACTTCAACTGTGAAGGTCCTAATCACCATCTTCTCACAAATTGTTGGTAAAATAAATTGCTAATTAACTGGAAACCTAACTCCATGTTGCTTCATTTGAACAGGAGGTGGTTGAAGATGTAAATAAGAATGATTAGTGTGTGGTACTGATTATTACTTTCTCATAATGCCCTTATCTCTCATGCAATTACAGGGAAAGAATGTTATGTTTGTTAATTCTACATGTTTTATGTTTACTTTCAGGCCGCCGAGATGATAGTACAAATAAAAAGATGCGTTTGGACTTTGGAAGTCAAAGCCCTACAATCTCATCCCCATCCAAAGATCCATTCCTATTTGACCCTGACCCAGATGTCTTGCAAAACAAACAGATGACTGGCTGCCCTGCTCCCATTGTTAAGCCTGTTTGTAAACCGAGGAAGTTTTTCAAGAGTCGAAATGCTGACCAGTATCCGGCCCCTAAAGAGGAATCAGAGGATCTCCACCTGAGGACAGCTGCATATGTGGCAGGGAATCGTCGCTCAGAATCCAGTTATGGGCACAAAACCTCGGACAAGTACTCTGGGAAAAAGTTTGACAGGGGTGTGTATGGTAGTTCTAAAGGTTCAAGAGATACTCGGTCTTTGGGGTCAAAAAAGTTTTTTATATCTCCAGGAACAGCTGCTACCGGGTCAGATGTGGACACAACAAGAACAGGGGACTCCGATGTCTCATCATGTGTAAATGATGGCAGCTCCCACAATACAGTTTCTAGTGCCCAAACTTCCCTAAAAGAAGTAACATATCTCGCTGCTCCCGTAATAGAGTCCTCTCCCACATCAAGCAAACCTCCAATACGTTTGAGAATATTTAAAGATAAAGGGACCTCCCATCTTGTCAGTGAAACACAGGAGTTGGTAAGTGCTGTTGTGTCCCCTCCCCCTAGTTATGGTGGTAATGGTCCCTCTGGTTCCGTTGTAGGTGCGTCCTCATCCAGTGTTAATTCTGTGGGTAGAGAGTTCAGTCCAAGACAGTATGTGAGTGAATGGACAAGTGCTGCGGATGCTGAGCAGGAAGGGAATGTGACGAGCATGGGGGACATCTCAAGTTACAGTGAAATGGTCGAGACTGAGGAGAAAGATGACGATTCATCATGCGAGGCAGAGGAGACATCGGGAGTGGCTACTTTGCCATCCATTTCACACCAGTATACATCGTCTTCTCCTCCTAGCGAACTGCCATTAAATTGGAGGGCAGAGGAAGCTAAGCCCCATGAAGCTTTGCCTGAACTTCCATCCTCTTGCTCTCCAACGCCTCCTACTAGTACCTTCCCTGACGAGGGGCCTATCCAATTAGGACAGATATCTGACACTCTCATTCCGGAAACGATCCAGCATGATGTTGGTGATGCACACTGTAGTTCAGAGACAATGGCTCCAACATCCTCTGTGGTTGTGGAGCAGTCTTGTTTAGGTCCTGTGTCAGATGAGTGGATGGACTTGAACCTCAGGTCGTCAGGTGAGGCTGAGGCAATGGCCACAGAGTCATGCATTGTGGCACCATCGACAGACCATACAACCAGCTCCGAGGAGGTGCAAGTGGAGACAACTGAGGTGAGAACTGTTGGTGAGGTAGGCACGACAAGTGGCGTTCCTAAAAAGGGTAGTATATTCAAGAGTCGCCAGCTTTCTGATCGGCCTGGTAAGCGCCTGGCCTTATATAGGCATAAGTGGTGTGATGAGCGTGAAGACAAGGATGGTGCCAGGGGCCAGTTGCATGTGGATGGGGTCAGTGTTGGAGAAAGGGATTCTGATCCAGCGAAAGGCCAAAGTGCATCCATGCCCTCGGGTGTACCTTTGTCTCCTTCTCCAGGACAAGCTTCAGAGTTTGATGGCCTTCAATCCACTCCGGTCCTTACAAGGGTCACAACGTACCACTCCCATGGAGAGAATGACTGCAGTACACCTAGTGAGCCTGTAGTGGGGGTTAAATGCCCAAGAGGTGCCAAGGAGGTAAGTAATTTTGTGTGTCCTTGTTTCAGATTTTAGTGTGTGTGTGTAAACATCACTCTTAATTTTATGAAGTGAGTTTCATGTTTGCTCTTCAGTGTTTCTCTGAACTTAGCTTCTATTTGGGAGTTTTTTTGTTCCTGTTTCAGAAAACATGTACTTATGCTGAATTATTTGTGCACACTGTCACATGGTTGTTAAAACTGCTTAACTTATAGCTTGTCTACATTACTTGCCATTATCATCCATATATTCTATTTCTGCACTTGTAAATTGGAGGGGTGGGTGGGGGCCTTCTGGAACCCCCCTGACTCTTAGACCTCTTAAATCCATTGTGCTAAACCACCCACATTTATAGCTGATAACTTCAGGCTTAACTATGTGATACCTTTCCATAATGGAAAATAAAAGAATGAAACTTTTTTAGGTTCACTTTATATTTAAATAGGCACGACCCGGGTTTCATAACGTAGTTACATCTTCAGGTGTAACCTGAAAGATGTAACTGATCACCTGAACATGTAACTACGTTATGAAACCCGGGTCGTGCCTATTTAAATATAAAGTGAACCTAACAAAGTTTAATTCTTTTATTTTCCACCCACATTTAAACTGCCCGCCACTTGCAGACAGGGGACAAGAGCACTTAAGTAGAGGTTTGGAGGGGGTCACCCATCTAATCTCCATCCAGGCCCAACGTTGCTTAACTTTGGCGATCTGACAGGAACCAGTGTATCAACTTGGCTAGCTAAATTTCTGCCCTTAGTAGCTAGTATTGGGATAGAAATGGTTCCTCAGCCATTTTTGCTTTTGATTTTATCCTTCACTTTGCTGGTGTTGATGACAGCTGCACTTTGTATGCTAAATATTTATTGCACCTACATGGTCATTTAGTAATTGATTTCTGTCATAATAAAGGAAGTTGTCTGAGGCCCTACCTGGAGGAATTTATCCATCATGGAGATAGCAAAAAAAGAGAGGACTCCACTTCCACACATGAAAATGTGGATATTTCATATGTGTAGTTGCAGTGCTCTATTTTTCTATCTTCATTATTTTTGTCTTAATTACTTAATTCTATCCTTGTATTGGTATGTCTAAGACCTAAAAGATGTAGCATGAAGTATTTTGTTACTTTTAAATGTGCACTCTCCTCTGTGGATGCTAGTTCAATGTATAATTACGCTTTCCCATTAAAATGAGTTACTAAGTGGATTTAGACTCCAAATGTCAAGTGCCACTCTAGGCTGATTAGGTTTATGCTCTCTTATGTGCAATATGATGATATATTTCTCACCACTGCCTAGCAGTGATGCCTTTTTGCCATAAGACCTCTGAAAAAGATAATCAAGTGCACTCAACGCTAAAGCTACCAGCCAAATTTGGGATCTCAGTTCAAATCCCAGCAAAGGTTAATGATTATAATCCTTTTGAAACATTGAAGTTTGAGTGCATGTCATATGACTGTGTCAATGTTGATGCCCTGTGATTTCCCCTAGTTTGGCATAGATCCAAATTTATTTTTAAGTAAATAACCAACTTGAAATGTGTATTATCATTAACTAGTAATGATCTGTACAGTAAATAGTGGTAGGTCCTGATAGAGCTCTTTGTATGCAATGTAGCCTTAAAACTTCCTTTAGCTGTTTTATTATTTTGGATTTAGTTTGTCACCATCCTTATTTAGCTAATTTTGGGTGCTATGCTTGTAGTACTTCTAAAGTACATATTTTCTGGAAAGATTATACTGTATGTTAACATTAATTTTATAGATTTGTGAATCCAAGCATTAACTCTTTGGTTGTCTGATGGAATAAATTATAATTGAAGGAAAAAATTGCTGAACCTAAGTACAAGAGTCCCATAAATGTTTTTATGATAATGACATATCAACATATCTGTAGAGAGCAAATTTGCTGAGGAGAGTTTTTTCAAAGGTATCGTAGACCAAAAGAGATAATTAGAAGGAAAAGGAATGCATACTTCCATCCACATTTCAGTCATCCAGGTGGCCAAAATACATGCATAGGAGTAAATTCCTTTTTCTTTTAATTGGCTCTTTGGATCTGCATTCCTTTAGAAAGCATAAGCCTTGTCATACACCAGAAAAAACTCCGTAAATCTACAACCAATCCTTGATTCTTGAAAATGGTGCCAGCATATATCATGATATGCTGAAAGGATAATTTCCTGAAAGATTATGATGTAACCATCGTATTAATGTACACTCTGAGCTTGCTGGGTTAGAGCAGTTCTTTTTGTACTTTTTTTAAACGTCACTGTGTAGCAGTCAGTTTCTGCTTTCTTGGGCAGGATTAAAAAAAAACTATTTTAGTTATTAAATTTTTCAGTTTTACTCTCGGATAAAATATGAGGTAAATCAGTGAAAAATATTGGCTGTCATTATTTCCACATTCAACAAGTTAAAAAAAATCCCATTTTTAAAGGCTAGCGGTGATCTAGTGGTGAGGGTTAGTTTTCATGGGACATTTTAAGTCACATTTTCCAATTTTAATTATTTGTTTCCAATGCCATTTCCACTATTTAGGTTTCCATTTAATGTCTTTATTGATATTCAATAAACAATTAATAAAAAGTGAGCTGCCTTAGATGTCAAGGAGGTAACCAAATAATTGGTCTAGAATTGAGTTATAAAGAATTAGCATTTTGTAGGGCTATGTAATGTTTGTGTGAATTGAGGTTGATAAATTGATATTACTTAGTTAAGCGATAAATGCTAGTTATTCCAGCAATGTTTTTAATTTGTTCAAACGATTGTTATTTGGTGGTTTCTAGAAAAAAGTCCATTACCTTTATGATGCTATATGAGGAAACATAGAGCACAGTATTTATTTGTGTGCGTGTTGACTTTGAAATCTGGTAGTTTGACTGCTTGGCTGCTGTTGTAGAAATATTTATCATCTTCATTCTCACTGTCATTATATTCTCGCAAATAATAGGGAAAAATCAGAAATACGGGATCACTATCAGAAAAAAGAAAATAATTCAGAGATTGAAGTCCAGAAAAAGTGGCCACCATGTTTTTGTTTGTTCTGGTATTTTTTGCTAATATACATCCACTCCTCAGGCAATGAGTAAGTTTGTGCTGCTTGAAATTTTGTGTGAAACATCTGGGTATGTTGTCAGCTGCGTGTGAAAGTATTTGATCATCACTCTGTAAGTGGCAGATCTTCTTTCAGTTGCCCCAGTGGCTAGTTGATATGGGTACTTCCTGAGGCAAGGTGTGAAATAACTATTCTCTAGAGCTCTCTAATTATTCCTTTTGATGGGATTTGAAGTCTGGGAAATGATTTTTAATCACTGAATATGAGGCACAATAATAAAGTTTATATTTCAGCTGATCATCAGCTTTAGCCTTGAGTGTATATTTTGCTTTTTGTTTTATATTATTTACTTGGTATTTGTTTATTTTCAATGTCTTTCTAATTAATTTTCTAATATTTTATTTTGCAGTATTACACTGTTGTGAGAAATGTGAAAAAGGCACACCAAATACAAGAGTCAGGGGAATTCCAAGAGTTCAATGACGATGTTGAGTACATCCTGGATGCTCTTCAAGAAACCAACCCGATGGCAACTAGGTAAACATAAGCGCTAATTAATGTTCTTGAATATTTATTTCTCTAAAGTATTTGTACTATACTAAATACTACAGCACAAAGATGATCTTGTTGAATATTTTAATGGCTGCCTGTAACCTATACTTAATTCATTAGCTGCTGCTACACTTTTGGCATGAAATATTAGAGGTACTTTACTGATACCAATATCGAATTCAAGGAAATACAGAGATTTCTTCCTTAAACATAATCCTTTTCATGCATTGAAATTTGAATTTATTGTTGAAAAATATAGAAAACTAATTGGAATGGATGAAGATTTACTGTTGATGCTGCATAATTTAACACGTTCACTGCGGGGCTGATTAAAGCCCTACCCCTCACAGCGCGGCGTGACCCACCGGTGGGTCACATTCAGCCTTTTGCATGGGCGGTGTGACCCACCAGTGGGTCACAGTCCTTCCGAGCTTCTGGCCGCTGCCGAGGGATGGTGGTTGAAGCGGCAACACTCCGCTGTTTGCTGAGATTAGAGGAAGGCTGGGGGAGGCGACTCCCAGTCTCGCCCCCAGCCCGCCCCTCCACCGGCCACGTGGGGCATGTTATCGGCTAGACCCTGGCGTGGGATGTGGGAAGAGAGGGGCAACAATACAATGCATGTGGTAAAGATTTGCTGACGTTCGGAAAACCCAGGAGACTCCCACCCGTCTCTTTATTGCCCCTGCCCTTATTCGCGCCCGTCTGTGAGACGTAGATGCCCGTCCATGCGTCACCGATTCCCCAGCACTGCTCACACTATGAGAAAAGGGGAGGGAGATCCTTTGGAAAGAGTATATAGTGGTTTGTCTCACTCAGAAAAAAGTAGTGTCTGCATTTCGGAAGACGTTCACCCGGCAAGGGCACGGTCACTCATCCACCACTGAGGGATTGGCTCAAGAACGCTACACGACCCTTTCCCAATTGCCCTTCCGTAGAGTTGGGAGGGGGGGGGAGGAGGGGGAAGGGAAGAGAGAGAGTCTCAATCTCTCGCACAGCCGGGCAAGTGCAGTTCGGACTGTTTAGTTTACGAGCAACTGACGGACAGCCAAGAGGTTGAGGAGAAAAAATTTTCCTAAACATTTTCATTATTTTTAATAAGTTGATATATGTTTTGCTATATCGAGTATGGTTCATCCTGCTGTATAAAAATCGCACAAACTTGAAAAAAAACAAAAAGAAAAAAAATAAACATATTTTTGATATAATACGCTAATATGTAAATTTGTTCGTGACCCACCGCTGGGCCACACCGCTCACGATGAAAAACTTTCAGGAGTGGTGGCATGGCCCACCGGTGGGTCACACTAAGTGTCACATAGTAGTCTATGAAAAAGTAGTAGTCTCTCGTAGTCTCCTGAAAAAAGTTTCAGGAGGGGTGGTGTGGCCCACCGGTGGGTCACACTAAGTGTCACATAGTAGTCTATTATTTGAAGTGTGACTAACCTCTGGGTGAAGTCTCTCGAGAAGTTCTCGATTCCTACTCTCACAATACTCCTCGCAAGTTACGACAATTCAAAGAATTTTATGGCGGCGGCGCTAGATGGATTAGCGTGACCCACCGGCGGGTCACGCCGCAGTGAACGTGTTAAGTTTCTGGTTTTTAGCTGTATAGATTATTTACTGTGTGAGTCTAGTAAGAAATGAGGAACATTTAGAATGTATTCTAAGGTCATACACTTCATATGAAATATTCATGTATCATATGCTTCTTGGGCTGGGTACTTATTGTAATCTGTCACCAAGTAGACTGATCTTTGGGTCAAACCAGAGTTGATAAAAATAATGATTTTTATTTAAAAAATCATAAGTGATGATTTTTTTGATTTAAATCAGTTTTTTGTTTAAATTGGATTTTTTTTATTTAAATCTAATTTTGGAAATTCGCAAAGCATTGGACGATGATAATGCAATGGACCTACATATGGATGTTCTGCTCATAATCTTAATTTGCTTGGTCAAGATCTTCATATGATTAATATATCAGAACATGGAACATTTGTCTTTAGGTACTTCAAGAACAATCACTTTGCATCATCGCAATTTAATTTAGAAACTGGGAAATCAGCATCTTGTCATTTAATTCCTACTGAAATGCGATGGAATACTGTAGCTGATACTTTGGAGTGTTATGTTAAAAACGGGGCACTTTTGATGAAAACTTGTGGATAAAAAAGACTAAAATAGATATGCTAGTTCAAAAAAAATTTAATCATACATAGGCATTAAATGCAGTGTGGAAGTTTTACTTTTAATAATGAAGCCTATTGCCATAGCTTTGGACAAAGTGCAACAAAATAGCTGCACAATAGGTATGTGTGTTGAAATTTGAAAAGAATTTCAAGACAATCTGCTGAAGCAGCTTGTCGATCCAAATTCAATGCTGAAACTGAATGAAAGATATCGCCAGGCTATGACTCCTCCACACTACTTGGCTTATCTTTTGGATCCAAAGCAGAAGAATTTTGACTTGACAGATGAGGAAAATAATTCTGCCATGGTTTTTGCTGAGGAGGCATATGCAGGAAAAGGATTTCTTCCAATAATTGTTAAATATTTGGCCAGAACTGATCCTTTTCAAAAATACATGTTTCCAGATGAAGCACTTAACAATTTATCTGCCTTGCAGTGGTAGAGGTACCTTGAGTGAAGCCCTAGGAAATACCATTATAAAAATAATTGTACAGCTTTTCATCGGCTCAGCATCATCAGCTGGAATGGAGAGAGTCTTCTCCACTTTTAATGTAGTGCACAGAAAACTGTGAAATAAATTAGGAAATGGTAGAACTGCTACATTATTTTTCTTATACATACACGCATTTAAATGATAGCCATCCAATGTGTGTAGATGTGTGCATCCTTAACAGAGTTGATGACAAAATGTGATTCATTCCTAATTTTTTTTCTGGTGTACTTTTAAAAATGAAAATAAGCAGCATTCATATTCATGAATATATAAATAATATTTTGTATTATTTATTTCTTCTGTTATTCATTTCATCATTAGAATGCCTGATTCTCTCTCTCTCTCTCTCTGCAAAATACACAGGAATACAAAGCAGTACTTTTTGTGTAATCTAATCTGGTAATGCTTTATTCCATACGTTTTGTGTTCATGTGTATGGAAACTCAAAATAATGCATACATTCCCTCTAATAACTAATAGGAGTAGCACATTTTTTCTTGGTTCCGCATGTGAATTTTGAGCAGATAGGCTGAACTCCCTTTTTTTAGGGGAAATTTGACTTAGTTGCCACATATTTTTCTACATATTTAGTTCGATAAATTGTTTTTGGTGTTACATATTTTGAATGCACTAATCAATTTTACGTTAAATAATTTATCTCTCAATATGAACTGATGATTTTCTTAACTCTAAATGTGTTTGCTATTCTCTAAGTGAAAACCATAATTTTTTATTTGAAATTGTCATGCTGCAGTTACTCTCCTAAAAGTATTTGCTTTTTCAAGATTCATATTTGATTCATGCATAGTTAATGGCTTTACAAATAAGTATATATTAAAATAATACATGCATTATTAATATTTTTGACACTCAAATGAACTATTATTTAGATCCGATTTTTATTTAAATCACTTGATTTTCATTCAAAAAAATCAGGTGATTTAAATCATGATTTTAATCAATGTGATTTAAATCACTCAACCTTGGGTCAGACACTGTTTTTTTAATTTGCAGTAATAAACACTAAATCTGCCTTAAAACTTAACTTTCAACTTACTTATGGTGTATCCAAGTTGTTTTGAAACTTACTTTAAATGATTGAAAATATAGCTCTTATTTACTCAGTTAATTTTAAGTTTCTTCCTGTTAAAGTCAATTCTGAATACTTATATTTGGTACTAATTCTTCCTTATCCATAACAGATGCCTCTCCGCTATTTCACTTGCTGCAAAATGTATGGAACCTGCATTCCGAATGCACCTAAGGGCCCATGGAACTGTGGCAAAGTTCTTCCGTGCCTTGCATGATGCAACATCTGATCCTGTAAGTGGTTTATATATAAATTTATTTAAATTTACATACTAAATGTGGGGATAGGGTTGGCGTGATGACTATAGTACTAGCCTCCCATCCTGAGGGCCTTGGTTTGTTTCCCTGTAGAAGATGAGAGTTTTCATTGGCATGGTAGTCCCCTCTAGAGTGCACTGTTGAGAATACTTAAAGTATAGGACTCTAGCAGTCTATTAGATGGTAGTTAAAATGTGGACCCTTTGATGCGTTTGATTAAAAAATTTCCTCTAACCGTCCTTCGTTCCTTTGAAAAGAGAGGTAATTTAACTGTACTGAGAATTAAGTTAATTTTTTTTACGTAGAGAAATATTTTCTGAGGGTATGCCTTTTCATTTTGTTCAAGTTATTAACCTTTTATGGTCGTGTGTTTTTGTTATTGTTGCATTTCTGATATTTACCCATTAATTGTCAATTGATAATGCCAGTTTTCATTTAATTCTTAAAACATTAATTCTGTTGATGATCATTACCATACCAAGAACACATACTCTTTAGTAACTGTGGCATTCCATGTTTGAACAGGTTAAATGGACCACTAGCAAGTAGCAGGCAAGTACCATGATATCATCATAGCTTTCTCATGTGTAGAGTCTTTGAAAAGTCACCGAAAATATTTTAAAGGCCTGTTTATGATTGGCGTCAACGTGAGCTTCAACTTCAAAGTCAAGTTGAACACTCAGGTTCTTATAGACATGTTTAGGATTGCGTGAAAGCATCAACCACTAACTTCAACTGTGAACGTCAAAGTTGAGCTTGGCTCTTTCTTTCAGATTCACAGTTGATGTTTTGACGTCAGTGCATGCACAGTATCATTTGTCTGCCCATTTTTGGGGGTTTTGGGCCACTTTCATAACCTGATCTAGTTGGGCCATAATGGGCTGTGACCTGGCTGTTAAATTTTTTTTCTTTCCCAAATCATCAAAGCATAGATTGAAACAATATTGAATCAGTTCAGAAATGTGCACTTTATGCAAAGAATTTTTCTCTATGAATTGGATGGAATCTAATAAATAACAATTCTGTGTATGGTATAAATATTTTCATTCTATATACAGGCATTATTCCAATTTATATTTTTTATTCCTACTTCAATTCTTAATTTAAATAAAGAATCAAGTAACTATGTATATTTCCACTTGAATTTTCCGCCCACCTATTGGTTTTACCAAAAACAATTTAACCCCTTCCCCCAACCCACCCCTCCACCTCTATCACTCTCCTTCCCCCCTCCCCTCCTTCCCTTCCCCCTCCCTCCTTCTTTTTGGTTATATATGCCAGCGGAAAAGAAATATTGACTTGTACTTGAAGATGACACCTATGCGTTGAAACTAGTTGTACCTAATAAATTCAAGTGGAAATATACATAGTAAAAAAAAAATGGAAATATACATAGTTACTTGATTCTTTATTTGAACATGAATTTCCACATAGTTACGCCGCAAAGTATTGAGTGCATCTTAATTTAATTTATATTCATTTGGTAAATGGTTAAAAGTATCTGTTGAGGAGTAGTATTCGAGTGTAGAGGAACAATAAAGCTTATCCGCCAAGCTTTATTGGCAAACAAAATGTTTCACCAAGTGCTTTTCTTCTTTGGTTTAAACTACCCTCATGGGGAAAATTCGTGCAATCTTTTTGTTGTGCTTGTAATAAATTGCATACGTGGTCAGAGCATTTAAGATATGGTCATCGCGACAGATATTCATGTAATCGAACTCGTCCATGCTTCTTGCTCTTTCTTGGGTAGTAAAAAAAAATCCACGAGTGGTGGTGCTAAGCCACATGTAAACATCAAGCTGAAGATTGCTGCCGGTCACTGAATATTACTGACACTCATTCCAGTTGACAACAACTGTAAACAGACACCGAGAAATGTGAAACCAATTATGGGTTAATGTTTGAAGTTGATGCAATCATAAACGGAGCTTAAGAGGTGATAGGAATTTATATTTCTCGGTTCTTCATTTAATTTCCAATATTTATTGTAACAGAGTTGTGGCATAATAGGTGGTTACTGATAATATTTTTTCATGTTGCTTTGGTTTCAAAAAGCATAAAAATTCATTTTAATTAGGAAAACTGCCAGAGAATTGTAGGCTCTGTTGAAAATAAAAACCTAAATTTGAAGAGATTTTGTGTCAGTGCACCACCCATTTATTTATGTACCCCAGAAGAAACTCATTTTCAATGACTGGTTATGGAAAAAATTGAGAATATTCATGGGCGCTTCTAAGCATGATGTACTGTATGTTGCTCTTACTCTATAAGCAAGGAGTTAAAACTGTATGACCTGTTGGAAAAGAATTGTAGAAATATTCTTTTCTATGACTGTTAAAAATATATTTTTGATCCCCCTACTCTCACCAATGCCTATTGAACACCCTGTATATCGTCTTTTTCTTAGGATTGTGAGTGCTTTTGGTCTTGAGTTTTCCAGACTTTTTCTTGTGACGATATTTGGAGCGGTTCTGGAGAAAACATACAAAGGCAGCATATCTGCTTTTCAGGTTTCCCTCACTTTGAAGATGTTTGCTGTACATGAAATGTGCATGGCAGCTCTCATGCATCTCACTTGTACTGTAAAGATATCTGTTGTGATTATGTATCAGAGAGTTATTGACCTCAACCTTTTCTTTTTTGTCAGAGCCTTGGATTGTGCACAGCAACAGTGATGTTCGTGTTGAGTCAGGATAGGCTCAATATGGATTTGGACAGGGATAGTTTAGAGTTGATGCTCAATCTCCTTGAAGTTGATGGTGGTGGTATGGGCAAGGAGGGAGGAGAAAGTGGGACTGGTGCATTGGACCATTTGGCTGGTGCCATTTCTTCAGCTCAGCTTGATAAGAACAAGCACAAGGTTCGGGAGCTCTGTGCTGAGATCCAG
Source organism: Platycnemis pennipes (assembly GCA_933228895.1). NCBI lineage: Eukaryota > Metazoa > Arthropoda > Insecta > Odonata > Platycnemididae > Platycnemis > Platycnemis pennipes. The sequence goes on from OW121846.1 coordinate 85,192,116, forward strand.
GGACAAGGGCATGCAGTTCACTTGGATCTGGACAATATAACTGTAAGTGTAGCTTTGATTTTGAATGATATGAAAATATTTTTACCCGGCTAAAATCCAAACTTTGCTATTGTCTACATGTACAGGTGTAAGCAGTAAGATTTTTGTGTGAAACCATTGATGACAAAAAATATTCATTTTTCAGTTCCAGGCAATGATTAATTAACCCTCTTAGTGCCACGGGCCGATATATTGGCTTTTTCTCCACGGGCGAAATGTGCCACGAGCCGATATATCGGCTCGAGCGTAAAATTGTTTTTCAAACTAATTTTGTTGTAATAATTAAATTTATCCTTTATCCAATGTATTAGAATATGATAACCAACAAATAATTCCTTTTTAGTAAAATAAAAAAAAAACATTACATTGATATCTAAAATAGTAATTTCATATTGTGTTTTTTCATAAAGTGCTACAAAACTCTTAAATTTAGGTTGGCACTTTTCGCTAGTACCACCAAATTTCGGTGGCACTAAGAGGGTTAAAATGTATATGCCTAATATTGTAGGCATCAAAACCACTACAAATACAAATGTTTTGTATGGAAAAGTTATTGGTCTTCCATCCCTATAATCTTTGAATTGCACGTGTCACAGGGTACCATTCTTGGTGAACTCTTAAATGGTATTATCTGGTATTTAAATCTGCTGTTACAAAAACAGTAATTAGGTAACCCCTAAGGAATAAGCTGATCCTACCTTTGAGTTCATTGCTGTATATTATGCTCCATAAGGTAGCAAATGGTGAGATTTTTCGTATGAGATGCTATAATCATTTCGGTGCTTTGCTGTATTGCATAACAAATAGACTCTTGTTGTTATGTAAATGCATGGAGGTGTGAAAAGGGTGATAATGCAATAAGAATTACTTTTAAAATATTTGTATTTGTGGTAGTTATGATGTTTACAATATTAGGCATGTACATTTTAATTAATTATTGCCTGGAACTGAAAAATGAATATTTTTTGTCTTCATGATTGGAAGTCTTCACATATGCAATAACCATAACAATACTACTTTTGAAAATCATAAAATGAATAAGTTGAAAGAAATTCAGTTAAACAATTGGAAAAATAAGCTTTTTTAAAATAGTTGGTTAGTTTTTCCATCACTTCAGCCTTGTGTATTTTTTTAGTTTCTTTTGTTTTTAAATGAAGCAAAAAATGTTTTCTGACCTCATTCATTCAGTAGAACCTATTGAGAGTATTTGTAGCGATTTGGTGGTCTTTTTGCATTGGTAATTTTAGAGGTGTGTCATTCTCGTCTTCTCAATCATCACTTTCACCAGCATTATCACTTAGGCCATGTCTGTTGATGACGTTCAATTATTCAGTTTCATTTTCTATGTGTATCTCGCTTATCATGACACCATCATCAATTTTTAAATAAACTTGAGTTTAAATATCATTGTTGGATGCCTTGAAATTTTCTGTATTCATGTCATTGGCAAGATCTCATGCCTTTTTCTGCAGGGTAGGCCCACCAATGGGAATATTGACTTCATGTCATTTCATGAAAAACTCTAAAAGAGCATTTCCAGATCTTCAAATTTGGCCAAATGCAGTGGATTCAGTGATTTTCCTGAACCCACTACTACTTCAATGTTTTTTTCTGTTTATTAAAATTGATGACAATGTAGAAATTGGAACCTTAAAATTATGTGCAATGTCACTCATGCTGTTTTCTCTTTTGCCATTTTTCTGAATCATTTAAAATTTTTCATTAAGAGAAACAAATCTCATAGGGTTTTTTTTAAATAATAGTATATCCATGTTGAACTGCTGAAGAGAGGGTGTTTACAGTTGTATGTCATATCACTGTGAACTATAAAAATTTCTGAGTTGAGCGTGCAAGTGATGTCATAAATTATGTTTTCACATGGCCCACATTCCCATTACTATCACTGAAAAACAAGTTGTAAGCAGTAAATGATTCCCATGTACACCCGTCCACAATAACTGTTACCACTTCGGAGGCCGATTTTTTCTAAGTCCCGAGTTGAAGGAGATTTGGCAACACTGTCCCATGGCCAATAAAAGGCAAGAGCTTGCCTTTTATTGGCTCTTGCCTTTTATTGGGGGTACCCTTTTCTAGAAGGATTATTGCCCTTTCCGCCCTTTCTCAAGTGCGCAGCTCGGGGAAACCACCTTCTCTGCGATTTCTGCCAGAATACGAGTGTCCCGAGCCGCATAGTTCTCTGAAGCCACAGATCGGGAGAAGGGGCACGAGATAAGTTCCAAGTGCTGCTCACCACATTTCTTGTAGTAACGTTGTTGATAATTACACTCGCTTTCTCTACCTCCACCGAAAATACCTAAATTTATGTCCATGTCACTTTGGAGTTCTGTGACAAGTGGACGATTTTCCGGAATTAACTATTAACGTGCAGAATTGTCGTAGCGATTCCACAGGTATTATAAGGCCTTAAAATAGTTCAATGTCCTGGTTGAAATTTTATATCCTGTAACCTTATTACTTCAAAGGCCTACATTATTGATCACTAAGTCACCAATTCTCTCCCAATTCATCCGACATTCATCTTGCCAAGTGAGGAAGGTGTAAACACAAAGTCATAGGATTAATATTCTGTTGTTTTTTTCAATTGATCGGTGCTGCAGCTGCTCATGTATTATGTCTAAATGAAATTAGATCAGCTGCTAATATGATCTTCCGTGTTTTTGTAACGCTCGAGTAAGAACTCCTGAAAATTTATTCAAAAGCCATTTATTCCTGATAATTAACAGTTGTGGCCTACGTAGGCCTAGCTTTTTGCAAAGGAGAAGTCTCAAGGTTTTCCCAGCCTCCTTGCATTCCTCTCTCCAAAAGATAGTTGCATAATCAGAGAAGGGAGAAGAGTGGCTGTTGAGCAGTTTGCTAGTACCTCTCGGAAATAATTCCGATACGTTCGGAAGTTGGTCGGCATATTTTTTTACCCATAGAAACATTCCGGACACGTTTTGTGACACCTACAACCCAGAATAGTAAGCAGGTGGTGAAAATAGAAGCAAGCCTGATCACAACAGAAAAAAACTTACTTGTGCGGGACTTGAACCACGGATCTCCAAATTTGCTGTTCTGCGTGATGTTTGAAGCAAGGTTTGACTTTATGAAGGCTCTCCATTTATTCACATTTCTACCATCCACTATCTAATAGTGTATTGGAGAAAAAGGGGTATAGCAGCATTGATGTCAGGAGGAACATCGTATTGGCAAGATAAGCTTTTACTCGTTGACGTGAACTATTGACAGGGGCGTTAAGTAGGGAAGTAAAGAAAATACTAGTGAAAAGTTTGATATGGAGTGTGGCACTATATGGTGCTTAAAAATAGGCTTTATGGAAAGAAGGTGAAAATATACTCAGGGCTTTTGAGATGTGGGTGTGGAGAAGGATGGAGAAATTAATGTGGGTCGATAGGAGGATGAACTATGAAGTACCTACTAGAAAATGTGACCTCTGAGTACAGGGTGATTATTTTTCCCTGCTCTTTGTGACACGCAGTTCTCAAGTAAGGACTGCCAGGACTCGAACCGGGGCCTTCGAATATGAAAACACACCTATAGTTTTGACCAATGCATCTACGAGTATTTTTGAGACATTCAATTTATTCCTAATAATCTCCTTAATACTATTATTTATTATGTGAGTTTGTTTTGATATTTAAAGTAGCATATACTATGCTATGAATTGCCGATGAGTCTTCATTCTAAGAAATAACCAGACGAGTGCGCAAGTGTGAGGATTGTGTGTAATTAAAAAAAAATTCTAAATATTTCCGCAATAATTTTTCCCCACACGTTACCTACTTCAGCTTGAAACTTAACACTTGTATTCCATTATGACATTCAATGCGTCTTCTCTATTGCTATTGAAATCTACATGTATCAGCTCTAGCATAACTATTTTTGCAATTACTATGCAAGCACATTTTTCGAGCTCATTGCGCAATCAAATAACATTCACCAACAATTCAAAAATATCATTGATCGTTAACAGATACATTAATTTTCATAACAATAATCATCTATGTCATTAATATTCATTCACTCACTCAGTGATTGAACCCGAAGGTTGGTCTTTGATAGGTGAGAGTAGAGCTCACCCTGTACTAAGCCAGTGGCGTGTGAAATTCACACATTCAGGGAAGGGGGAGCCAGTGCCTTTCCCTGAGCCACCTGCGATTTCCTACGAAGTTCTGGCACGCAGAAAATCAAATGGTGAGGATTTTAGATGGGGGTGTCCAGAAAGGCTGTTGCACGGGATATAAACCCGGACCCTCCGGTCAGTAGCTGAGCGCTCTACCCACTAGGCCACCATGACCCATCAAGATCAAATTATTTCCTACGGTGAATTAAAGGCAATATCTGAGTATTTTGGAACATTTTGGAAATGTCATAGACTAGGAAATATCGATGGTGTTAATGACGCTTTCACTTCGAACTGCGTTTAGATTTGGGCTGTCCCTCTCTCAAGAGCCATTGTCACGGAAACCTACACGGCCCATCTTCAAGGGAGTCACTCCGAGCAGCCACAGGGCACCCTTTAGGCTCCCTCCCTCTCCAATACAAAAATTTCTATCCAGGTAATTGAGGAAGGGTCTCACCCCAAACCATGGCTCTCTTAAGGGGGCCGTGCCCTGGTCTTGCAGGTCTTTCGTGGTTGGGGTATTTAAAGGGACAGAGCTGCACTGTTGTCAAATCTCATTCAACTCAGGACTTAGAAAAAATCGGCCTCCGAAGTGGTAACATTTTATTGTGGATGGGTAAACTAATATCTATGGAACTAGTAAGTTTGATTTGGTTCCATAATATGGTGATTAACAATTGCCTGCAAGAGTTGCACTTGGTTGAATAGTATGAGCCGCCTCATATATGGTATTTTTTATTCTTTTCTATTCCAATGACCTTCTTTTATGAAACAATGTCCTTTAAAACATATACTTAAATATATTTATGCATTGGAATTATGACCCTGCTAATGGTATTGCTAATTGATATATCATGGTTGAAATTACGTAAATGTTTTCATGCCAACATCAAAAATGTAAGCAGGAAGGGATTCTGTAGATTAAGCATTTGATTGCATAACTTGATTCCTTAAATACTTATTTTAGTGGTTCATATCATTAGATGATGTGCAAAGTATGCGGTGGCACCTAGTGCTCCAGAATTAGTCTTTTGTTTTCATGAGGAGCCTTGAAGCATGAATATGATAGAGACCTATGAGCTATCATTAAAATTTATTGTATGTGGGGTCAGAACAAGCTGATGCATTTAATGTCAGGCATAGGTATTACTGGCAAGAGGGCAGGTCTGAGGTCAGAAGACAAAGGGTTGCTCTGCAGAAAAACTTCTTTGATGATGATATCATCTCTATCTGTAAAATGATGGCATCTCTATTGTGTAAATGCTTGAAGTGCAAAGCTGTCATTGAAGAATGTTTCAAAGTTGTGAATCCATGAAATTAAATTTTATATTATCCATGGAAAATGACATGCAAATAACATAATTTACCCACTACTGCAGTATTTCCACATTCATAGAAAGCAAAAACACCTGAATCCATTGATTAGAAGCGAATTCAATTGTATTCTGTGTTTGGTTCAAATGGACTTACATACTGACATTGCCTTTGTCATGACATTTTTTGAGATTTAATGCAGTTACAAGACTATGCCATTGGTGGCATCTGAGCGTTATGTGATAACGCAACTACAAATTTTACATAACCAGGTTTTTAATTATGTTGACATATGAATGCTTGTTGTATGAACAAGTTTTACGTAATGAAAAGATACGTAACAACAAGATTCTATCGCAGCAGTTAAAAAAAAGCCTGGGATTGGAATACATGTATAAATTTTTTACCTAAACAGCCACAATAACTTGCGGTGGTTTTATAGTTTAGCTGATTCTTGGTATTTAATTTTAATTAAAAAAATATATTCTCACAACCAATCATTCTAGGTGGGGCATTTGGCAATGGAAACATTGCTAAGTCTGACTTCCCGCCGAGCAGGTGAGTGGTTCAAGGAGGAACTACGGGAACTTGGAGGATTGGAGCATATTGTCAAGACTGTCACAGAATGCTGCTGTCATATAGATAATCAAGGGCAAGGAGAAGATGCTATATTTTCTAAATGGAGTGATCCAGTGCTTGATAAGCTGAGGAAGGTTATCCGATGCTTAAGAATTTTGGAAAATGTAAGTATGAGTGTAATTAATTTAGGGTAAAAGTACCCAAAAATTTATTTTCTTTGTGTTAAAGTTTGCTGGACTTGGGATTTGATGTCATCATCATGTATATTAGACTCTCGTCATTGCAAAGTTCATGGCACAAAAAAAAACAGTGGATCGTAATATTGATCTTCGTATCAAAGTTTTATTTTGAAACATTGCCAAAAAATTTCCATTTGCTATTTTTCTTGTCTGCTCAATCTTTCATGTTTTTTAGCCATGCTGTGGAATGATTTCAGATGGGTAGGTATGGTTAATGACCATATAATGCAGAAAATATAAAATCTTAACATTTTAATGTGTGATAAAAAAATCACACGCTATGCCATTCCATGTCTTTATCATTGTCCTTTAAGGGAAATGGAGTTCAGAAATGATGAACTAAGTTGCATTTTTTTCAAATGACGAATGCAGGAAATGCCATGTCAGGATGGTGATTTGCATAAATTTGTAGTACAACCATACTTCTGGGAACATTGTTTGTGAGAATAAATGACATTATCTCAATGGAACTTCATTCGGGATCAAAACGGTGAATGGTACATGCCGGGTAACGATCCTTGTGAGAACAATAGTTTGAGGTTCCACTGTACTGCAAATAGGGCCCCAACATGCATAGTCATGGGTGGGGTCAAAGGGCTAAGCGACCATTAGATATTATAAAAGGGATAAATAAAATCTAAGGAAGAAATAAATTTAGCTGTCAAAGCATATTTTGTTAAAATGAAACGTGAATAGTCTTTTTGCACATAGAAAGATGAAGACATTATATTTAAAAATCTGTAATTTGTTTTTGAACTTTGCTCTATCATATCTTCTACAATGGCATCAATTTGTATTAAATGAAAATTAAATTGAGAGTCGACATTAACGAACGTGAAAATCAAGTGTCGTTAGGGCAGGCACAAAATCATGTTTTTTCAGTTGGACAAGAACCAAGTAATTTTCATCTGTGCATAGTTCAAGATCATCATTAATTGACGTATAGTCAGTTTTTGATGGTGATGTGCCAACATGAGCAATATAATCTCAGAAACCACTTGCTAAACCTGTTTCGTAAGCAGTGAATACATTCTCCACCCCCTAACCAGTTGAATTGTGCATAAAAATGTGCAACAATAGACATTAATTGGACGTTTTTGTCAGTTTTGAGTTTTCTTACATTCTGACCTCGAAAAGTCCACATTAGTTGCAGACCAAGGGACCTGCTACTTTCCAGCAATTTGCAATTATTTGGGAAGAAATCTCTTCCCAGGACTCCCTCTTACATTATGAATTACATTTTGGAATTTCCCGACCCTTTTTCCCCATTTCTTCCTGCAAATACATATTAAGAATGTTTGTCAATAGTGAACTAAGGTAATATGTACCAATTGAATAACTGGAAAGTGTAAATAAATGTTTGTATGCTGATCCAGTGTAGGTAGTATTGTACTAGTCTCTTCTGGTAAATTACTTTAAAGTTTGGATAGTCCCTTTATCCAATAGTTGAGCTGTATTTGTTGCATGAGGAGGAAGAAAGATTTTACAGTCGAATCCTGATTTTAAGTTTTTCTGGGGTACAAGCTTTTATACTTAACCCTTTCGAGATGGCAGAATTTACACCCTTACTTGTCTACTGATCTATGTACTGAGAGGCTCCTTTTTCCTCTCAGAAATGATCATTTTTATGAGGCATCTGTTGAGAAAGTTCTCTCAGGTACTCACTCACTCTCCTCCAGCTCCTACCTTTATAGGCCATCGGGGACCTTGCCATTATCTCAGAATCTGGGGGCAGGTAAGCTTTGTAACCTTCCCAGCGGCATGAGTTAGAGGTCAACTAATTGTTTATTTATTGGTTTTACTAAATGTATATTTGCTGCTTTCTCTCAAAATGTACTTTTAAATGAATTCCTCATGGTTTACCTCTCATTAACAAATTTTAAGCGAAACTACCATCAACTAGTGGATTTAATGCATTAACGATTTCCAATGCAAAAATAGAACTCCAAGAAATACCCTTATTTGATTCTGAATTTTCCCTAACAAACATCATTTACTACATTTGACTTCCTTATCTTTCCTTTAAATCCATTGGCTGAGACAATACAGGAAAAATAAACTTCATAGAAACTTAACCAAAATAATATTTGAACGAAATTTCACAATCTCGTAGAAGAAATCGCCAAAACAAAATATTCCTGGTATGCATTATCAGACAGTATGATATCTGTTTGTATTGATGGTAGAATTTCGCTTAAAAATTGTAAACACTCAGCAAAACACAAAAAGTTCAGTTCAGATTTTACATTTTTTGAGAAACCAACAAGTATTTAGCAAAATAACTCAGAAAATAACTAAATAACTATTTAGTAAAATAATTGATCGTATGACCACGGTCCCTTGCCGCAAAGGGCGGCCAATATGACGAAGGGTCAAGGTAACCTGCTCGCGAGGATAAAGCCTGAACCCCACTGCTATGGGTCCCAAAAACATAGAAGCTGTGTACCTGTGATTGCCAGAAAGCGGGGAAAGTATAGAGATGAAAATATTCATTCATTTGCATTAGAAAATCTCTGACAGAATCATTTGAAGTTTGTCTTCCAGGTCAGGAAAGCTTCTGTCTTATATTTCTGGTGATCATAGTGAAAGGGGAAAAGGAAATGCAGGCAAACACAAAATAAAGTCTTGGCATCTTTAATAGTTTTTGGATACAGACAATAATGAAAGCTACCTTCCATTTAATGTGCTCATCGTATAATGGGTTCAACAAATTTTATGCTTTGGAGTGGGAAAACTTGCTGTCCTTGAAAAGTGAAGCTGTGCTGTATAGTCATGGTTTTTGTTGTTCTTCATACGGGCCAAATGGTTTTTTGACCCTTTTCTTTGATTCTCTCATGTATCTGTATCAAAAAATTCATGTTTAAAGTTTTATGACTGGTTTCCTGTCTACTGTATGTCTACAAATATAGTCCCCCCCACTTTTGACCAAAATCTTTGCAAAAAAAAGTAAAAGGGGGATATATAATAAAAGCTCGAGACACTTAGGTATCCAAATAAGGGTGTTACTGAGGATAAGTTTAACAATTTAATTTTTTTCCCAATTTAGGATTATTAATTATGCCATTAATTGCCAAGTTTTAATTCACAGCTTATATATGGTAAATTGTTGATCAAATATTTTCCTTGAGATGGGAAAGTTTAATCCACCGGGCTGCTAGGTCATGGTGCACCATCTAGGCTAAACTCGATTGTATGACAAATGCAACATCTTTGCTTGATGTTGGAATTTGAATCTGTGACCTTTGGGCTGCCAGTAAATGTGTTGCCAACCTGTCTGCCATGACAGGGTTGAACATTATAGTTAAGGTAGAGAGGTGCTAGGGTTTCATCATCTTTAGAACTGAAGGCTGTGATGAGTAGGGCTGTTTCAATTATCTGAACTATGAACATTTATCAGACTGTATCATTGGTCACTGGTAATGGGGAAATCCTCATAAACTGTGCCTGTGTGTGTGTTCAAGAATCACAAGGGTGACTTTATTCCGTGTATTGTTTCTTTTGTATTACGTCGTATTTCTTTGAGTACTTGATTTTGTGCGAATGTTGGGTGTGATGAGAACTGATTTACTTTGTATCCTTTTGAAGTTTTGGTTGAGTGATGTAAACTCCATTCCACCCCTTCTCTTTTATTGTGGTATACTTTGCAGTCATAATATTGAACAGAGATGTTATTGGTGCCAGTTGAAGTTTTTGTTATGATTTTTTGGTGCATCCCTTTGGTGATACTTCCATTGTATTTCTAAGTAAATTCCATTGTCTTTGTTTGCAGTTCTCCCATAAAAGTTATAATTCTCTTTTCCCAGGTCACACATCAAAATGAAGAAAACCAAACATACTTATTGAAGCATGGGAATGGGACTCTAGTGGATACCCTCATAAAATTGTACAGACTTTGTGATGCAGAAATTCCTCTGTATCCAGTGCATGCCAGTACTACCAAGGAATCCACAGAAATGGTTCTTCTTGAAACACTCATTTCTACAATGAAAGTTTTGATTAATCTCACTCATGATTATAATAGCCAGTGTAAGTACACCCTTATTTATGGGTCATTTAGTATGTTTTTTCAGTTTTGTGTCATCCATTTAATTTGGGTTTGTTCATAAAAAGAAATATATGTGAAGTAATTTGGATAAGATAACCAGATGGCTTGAGAGTTTGGGAACATGGTTTTCAGGAGAAATTCCTAAATTTTATTTCACTTCCTATTTTATTTCTATTTTCATTTTCACTTTCTTGATTGCTTGGCAGTGATGATGGCATTTATGTAACATAAGTTATAGCTGTTTATCTCACTTATTAAGGAAGAATTCCTTGTCGGAATGTAAGGCAGCAAGTTTATTTTTGGGACTAAATAGAGAGGACTCCTGTTTATTCCCCATATCCTCCATGCTTAAGAATTTGAGACCATCATGCAGTTTGTTTTCTGGGCAATAAGCATCCATAGAGATATTCCATGTTTTATCTCCCATTGCTCTCAGAGAAGCAAAGTAAACACGTCTTCCTCTTAGTATACCTTCCCTTTTTTGGAAAGGATTGAGGGTTTGGGGGATCTTCTTTTTTCTATCCAATTGTGCTTGGCATGAGAATAAGTGAGCATTTTTTCTACTGTCCATTGCTAGTTCAAGATTTTGACTATGTTTTCATTAAATTTTATCAATATGTTATGAAAAAAAGAGGCAGTTGTCCGAAGAGTTTATGTAATGAGAATAATACTAGGATATGGCTTTTGAAAGATAACCTAGCTGCATTTGCATAAAGGGCAAAACATAAATATGTAATATTTGCTAGCTCTTCTTTCAGTTACCCTTACTAAGTGGATATGCCTTTTGAAATCTGTTGAGCTTGAAAGGGTACTCAAAATAATGGGAATTATAACAATTATACACTCAATGTGAATGAATACACTAGTCTCAGCAATTTTTCGCGCCACTAAAAGTTTGTAGAATTTCTGGAGAAAAACTTATCCCAGGTTTAAAGTGATTTTTCTTTGGCTACTGCCATGGTACAAAAATGCTTTCCATAGTATTTTTTTCATTTTTGAGAATTAAAGAATGTTACTCTGAGCATAATCAGGTAAATCGGGATAATGAGAGTCTGCTATCATCTATTTTTTGACAAAAACCATTGGACATCAGGGGCTGTAAGGGCTTTGGTGTTGTGTTTTTGAAACCATTCAAAACTTGCCCCATTTTAGGGTATTTACATTTCACACTTTCATACAGTTTTCTTAACTTGTCCAGGAAGAAATGTTGAGTCAGGAGGAAATTCTCTGTGAGAAATTGTCTTCACATTTCATAAATTTGCCTTGCCTTGCCGTTTTCAGTCTTGACAAACTTCATGAATTTTGCTGGCGTTATTGTTGTTTCCTAGTGATAATCATAGCACTCACTCTTTCATACATACTAGCTCAGTAGATTGAAATGGAGAAATCAGAATTTATACAACTCCCGATAAGAATAAGACTTAGCCGGGAGGTGTTTTCACACATTGCATTGAAAAGTAGGGTAAGCATTTGTTTGATAATATCTTCATTGAGGAGATAGGTTTTCCTCTGCTTAAATATTACAACTTAAAATTTTTCCCTATCTTTGTTGAGAGATCTGGAATGGGAAGTTTACTTTTGGTCCAAGCTCTCTCCAACGTATTAAGTAAAAGATATTTTGCTACATAGCTCGGAGTGTGGTGGCCCTCCCCCCACTCCCCATCTTCCCAATCAATTTGTTCCCCTCTACTGCCTTCTGTTTCAAATCAGTCATTGATTCCTTTAATTTTCATGTGATATAGATGAAATTCCTACATTAAATCTTCAGTGGTCAGTAGTTGAATTGAAGAAAATTATAAATATCCAAGACCTCTGCCCTATATTTTTAATCCAAAACCTTTTCCTTTATGGATGTAATTTTTAGGGAAAAAGTTATCCAGAAATTAGATACTAATGCAACAAGTAATGGAATTAATGGCTTTGAAATTGGTCTGACCCTTGATAAGTTGATTATGTTGCTTAGTGCTTAACTTCCTCTGAGAGAATCAAAATCCATGAGTCAGCAGCAGCTTAGGCTTCAGTCTTGTTATAAAAGTTTTAACTCTACTCTTCCAAAGTAATAAACTGACCAATACATTGACCTATTTGTGGATAGCTCTTAGGTAGAGCTATTTATGGCTCTATTTAAGAGTCAGGGATAGGGTAGCTTGTGCTCTACGAAGATTTCAGCAGTTTCTCTGTACTTAACACTTTTCTCATTGTTCCCTTGAGCATTGAATATGGTTTTTAAAGATATTTTGATACTTGTATCTGATCTCCATATTTGTAGCTTGTTTAGATGATTCGGATGAATCCTATTCCCCTAAAAACACATAAAAGTTAGAACAGGTGTTTTTGGACAAGGGCAGGTTGTGAAAACCTTTACTGAGTGGGTCCTTTGATTGTAGAATTCGTTGCTTCACATGATTTCATAGATTTATTTTTTTAATGTTCTCTGCGAGTGTGGAGGGAAATCATTGTGAAATTTCTGTTTTAGTGGTGTTTGTGTTTACCACATAAAACACTGCAATTTCAGTACTACGTTTAGGTCATCTTCATTCATGGATAAATTATGGTTAGTAATTTGTGCTTACATTGTGAGAAATTATATATTATAAACTATAATTTATACATGCAATAGGACCTTTATTATTGGGCGCAATTTGAAGAAAAATTTTAGTTTGTAGAATATCCACTGCGTGTTAGGAAGTGGTCGTGCTAGAGTCCAATTACTTGCATTTCTGTTGGCTGTGCAATCAAAGAAAGGTTTCCTGCTCACCAGCACTGACAGGCATCTAAAATGTAACTATGTGACTAAATGGAGCTGAGCTCAGTAAAATCATATTCAGACTTTCCCATTCAAAGTACTGATTTCCCACGCATAAGTGAGTGGATAGCAAACACAAAGAAAGCAGGTATGTATCTGCTTACTGCCACCAGTTGGTGCTGAGAGGCATCAAAAATGTGACCCAATGGAAGTGGACATAAAATAGCTTCAGGCTTTCCAGCACTTGCAACCAGCTCCAGAGAAATCACTGGACTGTAAAAATAATCATTTCCAAATGTTGACATGCATAAAATACTTTATCGTTTAAACTGTGAAAATTTCAAGCAATCCACTGTTTGCATACAAACATTTTGTTACTTACTACTTTCTATGAATGAACATTTATAATTATTTTTGTGATACTAACCTCTATGGTTTGGTACAATGAGCAATACACAACTTCTGAGAGTATTTTGCTGATAATGATCGTGACAGTGGTTAAAATCGACTATTTATTCTAATGTACATTCCCACTTGGCTTTTAAGTTACTCTGCACAGTGTATTGCTTTAACGACAACAGTAGATACAGTGGACTATCATTAGCACATTTTTGTAGGGACCCAAAATCCTCAACGTGGCAACAAAAGAAAGGTACTAAACAGGTGGGACCTTCCTGGGTTAGGTGAATACGTGTGTGGGTTGCATAATTTTCAGGGGGAGGGATATGCGTGCCGTTAAGTTAGTTCGAGTGCATAAATCGTTGGCGTTCATTTATTTCAACAAAGATTATTTGCAATTATTACATCTATCAAGAAAATACGTATGATACCTTGCATTGATACGCCATCAATAATTGATTATGATTATTATCGCCAATCAGCACTTTATGTATTAAGTCCCTGCGAAAAAGACAAGTTTAGGCTTTATATCTCAAAAATGGAAGAAATGATATTCATACTGAGCATATCAGCATGTAGATAATTTAGTATTTCGTATAATGCAGGTAACAGACATTTTGTTAATGATTACTTTTGAGGCATGTTTTTGCAGTGAGGATGAAAAATTGCACAATTTGTTTATAGATGCAGAGAGCTGCTTCACTTTGCGGTTGTCATAAAAATATGAATTGTACTTTTGTCATGATGTCCTTTTAGTTTCAAATGATTAACTTATATTTAAGTTATTCTAGTCAATGTACGAAACCTGGTTTTCTCCATAAGTATGCAGCATTGGAGGCACGCGACCACCTTCTTCAATTTAAATTTCTAATGCAAATCAATTAACATCATAACATTTGACCATGCCGCAATACTATATTTGAATTAATTTTTTTGAAAATGAGTTCGGAGTGATAGTGGAAATGCCTAACAACATATGCTTTGAGCAGAAGGAACTTAGGTTGATGGCAAAACTATAATTTTTGCCACTATTTCAACCTGCTTCATATGTGGGTTTTCGTCTCCTTTTCGGAAGATATTAAGATTTTCAATTGATATTCTTCCTTTCATCAGATGCTTTTCCAAGGCTGATTCTAAGCACATGTCTAACTTTTGTTTATAAGTATTGGTGCTCGTGTAGTTTTGATGTCCAGTCGACACTTTGAAAACAAATGAACATCGTGATAAAATGCAGGGCTTTTGGGTGCCCTTTTAATTCTTTGTAAACATTTTTTTTAAACTATAATATACCTATTCAAATATTTTGGTAAGCAATAATGAGTTTTTTAAATTCAAAATTGAAACATTTTGCAAGATATCCATTATTGAATCAACCTGTACAGTGATTATTTTCCTGTGACAAATTTGGTTTGGTCCTCCTCTGAACAAGCTATAGAGGTAAACAAAATGTATTAACCTGTATTATTTACATGCAGAGTTCTCCTCCCCGCCCCACCTTTCACGCTCGACGTAATTATTGAATGCCCCCCTTAGCTCCCTCTCGAAACAATTTAGTCAGGTCACAAACCACCTCAAATATGATATTCCTAAATATGACGCTGCCGTTGCTAATTGCTTCCTGTTTTCTCTCGCAGTGGCGTGATTACGTTTTGTTCATACAAATATTTTTACATTTTTGGTTCCCTCTTACAATCAAGGGGCTATTACCACGTAATCAAAATGTTATTCGCTTCTAAACGTCTTTCGTGCCATATGATTTTGATCCAGTCCATCAACTTTGCTTTGGTTTGTATTTTTCGCGTAGCTTTGTGATACCTGTGCCGGAGTCCGCCAGTAAATTGGCCATTAACTTTCCCTTCGATGCCTTTTCAGTAATCTTCAACTTCCCAGAACTACTAGGACACACCACCTCTTCCTTGAAGAATTAGACATTGTCAATATGTAATTTTACTGAAGGAAACATACACGGCCATGGAAATACGATACACGGCCACGAAAAATGTATTAAAAGTGTGTACAATTTGTGTGAGGGCTTAACTTGTGAAGGTTTTATATATTTTTTCATTAGGGCGGAGGTTCCATATATTTTTTCATTCTTATAGCTTTTAATGTATTGATTTCAGCTTTTAACATTTTCTGAGTTTAACGAAAATATAATTCAGCAGAAATGAAATATTCCGATAATAGGAGACCTTTTGGCGATCGGTCAGGGAAATTGGTAAAGCCATCAGGGAAAAATCAGGGAAAAGTCAGGGAATATGAAAATTGGTTATCAGTAGCCACCCTGATAATGGATTGGCTATAGGATCCCCCCTATCACCCTTACTGGCAGAAATATTTCTCAATAATTTGGAAAAAGATTTATTTCAATACAACCACCCACCCCTGAAGAAAGTCCACTATTGGTTCCGTTATGTGGATGATATTTTGTTTATGGACAGGAACCAAACGTCAATTGATGAATTTCATGAAAATATATAACCTTAATGAAAACATTAAATTTACAGTTGAGTTCCAAGAAAATGACAGATTAAATTTCCTTGACTTAGCCATATCCATTCAGGATGGTAAACACGTTTGGTATTTATTGCAAACCAACATGCACCATGCCATGCCACCTCCAAACATCCTCCTAGTCAAAAGCTAGTGGCCTTCCACATCATGGTCCACAGAGCCATTATTGTTCCCCTCACCAATGAAGAATACTGTAAGGAGATATCCCTCATCAAATCTATAGCCAGAGCTAATGGTTTCCTGTAGACTATGATAGATAACCTGGTAGCAAAAAAGAAAAAAGAAATTTCCCTTAGGCAGATTTATTCAGTTGAACCAGCAAAAGCTCAATGCTGGCGGAAAATAAATTACATTGGCAATGTGTCCCTAAGAGTTGGTAAATTCCTGAACCACCTTGGCATCAAACCAGCCTTCCACAACAAAACAAGGGTATAGGTATTTGGGAACCAAATAATCTGATGGATTAAGCAAGAAGGAAATAATAAAAAGAATAGCTTAGGTGAAGAGTGCTTTCAGCAAAAGGAGAAATGTACGAAAAACACAAGATTAAAGTGAGGAAATACTTCAGTAGAATGTACATATGGAAGTGCTCCTCTATGGCTGGTATGGGCGATAAACAACAGCAGATTAGAAATAATGGGAAGTATTCAAAATAGGGCATGACTGAAGGATGATGAACATTAAGAGGAGAAACTGAGTAAACAGTAAAGAGATTAAAAAGAGAGGAATAGAGAATAGATTTTGTGTAAATCCTGAAATGAAGAGAGGACTACCCATATAGACATACCTTGGAGCATGATGCTTTGATGACAGACTCTGAGGGAAAAGAATAGGAATAGTTTTAAATGAAGACCTTGGTTGAGGTGGATGGAGCATGAAGTGAAAGATATAAAATGGAAAATTGTTGTGTGTACAGATAAGTCAATAGAAGAAATGGGAGGAGAACTGCATCAAAACCAATCTTAAGAGTGCTTTCTAGTAATGGTGGTCCATTATAGAAGTCAACAATAAAGTTAATGAAACTGATGAGAAAGTTACCTTGTAACCACCATGATATATTATTTCGAGGACATTTTTCCCTTTAAAAAAAACAGGAACAGCATATTTTACTTAACATATGCAAACGGGAAAAATATTCCATGTCTGGCCAACTCTCACATAGAGAGCTCAGAGTCCTTATCTTTATGGTCCAAACTATATAAGGAGCTGTTAGTCATCTTTCCTCCTCCGATAAGTTAGTTCATCTTTCGTCCATTCTCTCATCTTAATGAGTGACCTTTCCTATTGTTTCACCACATTGTGTTGCAAATCTGTGGTCATTTGGGCCTCTCCATTGGGAGAAGTCTTCAGAAGGTAGAAGGGGTCCTTAACCAGCTCTACCCTGGGTGTCTATTACGGATCTTTCTATAAGGCAGTTATCGAACGGTAAAGTAGTTTCCGTTCAATACGAATCGTTCGACAACTGAAATGCTATTACGGTCCGTCTGTTGATTTCGTTCGATAAATATGACGATATGGCGGAGGAGTTGTCGTTCGTTACGGGGCAAATAGTACGATAAAGCTATTACGGTTCTTCATATCGAACGGTAGCAGCTTATCGAAAGCACGATATCCTACAGCGGGTTACGGACCGTCTGTAACTCCCTTGTCGTTCGATACGGGAGTTCACCTACGACATTTATTCAAGGAAATGAACAAATATATCAATGGATACTGTATTCTAATGGTTACATTACTATTATTATTGAATGCACTGCAAACTGATATACCTAATAACGCAATGAGGTGAGAATTAGAATTACAATGACATTATTTCTTATCGTTCCATTCGGGAGTTCACCTATGATGTTTATTCAAAGAAATGAGCAAATGTACCGATGGATACTGTATTCTAATGGTTACATTACTATTATTATTGAATGCACTGCAAACTGATATACCTAATAACGCAATGGGGTGAGAATTAGAATTACAATGACATTATTTCTTGTCGTTCAATTCGGGAGTTCACCTATGATGTTTATTTAAAAAATGAGCAAATATAACGATGGATACTGTATTCTAATGGTTAAATTAGTATTATCATTGTATGCACTTGAAATTGATACACGTTATAATGAAATGTGGCGAGAATTTGCATCAAATTGTTTTACACTCAAAGTATAGGTAAACGCTGAAACATAATGCATGAGATCGCGTAACGAGGCATAGCTCGCAACTATTAATGCGTCAATCTATTGTGTAGTTTACAAGCACCACTCTTTCAACAGGCTTCTTAAAGGATTTCTATCGAGTTTTATACAACCATAGAATTGTACTCCGTATAAATTCTTTGCAGGGCGCTAACCCCTTATCGACAGTGGTGGCCGAGTGGGTTAAGGCATTGTGTCAATATTTTTGACGAATGTTCGGTTCCGACCACGACCAAATTTTTTTGCTTTCGAATACTTTACAGCATGGCTGTTAGATGCTGATCCCGTACGTTTACGGCAGTAACAACAACATATTTTTATTTTAAAACTATTTGCTGGATTTCCAATCAACCCCTTGAGAGACATTCGAGGCGAATTTCGGGACTGTGATTACGGGGAAGAGGCTTCACATGCTGACAGGCTTAATATGTTTCGATGACAAGGATTACTCTAATGTAAAGCAAAAGGTTTCATACTTACCATGCCCAAATGGAAATTCAACATTAGGTATCAACAATTTAGACAGTGACTTCTCTTCGTAAACTATATTGAACGTATGACGTTCTTACACAAATGTAATCCTTTTGCATTGTGAATGAGTAGATGAAGAAGACGTATCGATTTATTATCTACCAATACTTGAGCTTGAAAACCATGACTGATGTGTAAAGGCTTTACATTTTAAATGATATGCTTAAGTACAAGAAATGGAAGGCTTATACTCTTGGCTGCTATTGCTGCAGAAGGAAGGAGGGTCATATTCCCATTGTTATGCTTGTCATGCTCGATGCTTTAGGTTAACCATATTTAATGCATAGCATGAACGATAAGTTTAACTATTATTATAATGTTAAATTGAGGAATGGATGGAATGAATTATGTCACCGTAAGCTGTATGCATGTTAAAACATGGGACTTTTAAACTACATCGTCAAAAATATTAAGTACTGTCAAATATAATTATAAACATTTTGCTCACTGACCTTTTAATTAGTGAATTTCATTTCTGTCCATTTTATATGATGGTATGAAACAAGGCGATTAGATAGCACGATTAACAACATTAATATGAATGGTTTTGTGTCGTAACTAACAATGCAGCAACAATTACGGGAGTATTGAAAGCGAACAACCAAATGAAATCTAGATAAAATTCTGTAATAAAATATTCACGTTTGTTTTAAACTGTTTGTAAATATTTACTTCGTGATCTCAATGTTGCAGTTTGGGGTTATCGTTCGTCATTTGTTAGCATCGATTGCCTTCTGCTGTTTCCTCTGCAACGTCACACGTCACCGATGTACGATAACTCTCCGAAGACAGCTGAAGCTTATCGAACGAAAGCAACGCCTGAACCGTAATAGCACGTTAGACAGCCTCCATCATTTCGTTCGATAGTGGTATCGTACGATATCTCCTATCGGCGGAAGTTCCGTAATAGACACCCTGATCAATATTAGAGAGTTATACAGTCAAGCCTGGAGAATAGCCTTTACTTGTTATAACTGGGACTTTGTTATAAACGGGTTTGATATAAGTGGGCTTGACTGAGGGGTATATACCCTCTGTCACATTTTATTCTCCTTGAAGTGGTAAGCGAAGTGTTAGGCTGCTAAATGATGAATGATGTTGGGCACTCAGTTGTTAGAAAACTAATGAAAGCTTACACTTGAGCTTTCCTTGTAAATGTGAGAATTTATGAGCTCATATGTTTAGGATTATGATTTTTTTGTTGATACTCTCTGATAGTAGATATTAGGATCAGTACTTGAACAAATATTTGTGATTGATTGATTGACTGATTCATTGTGCCCTCCCAGACTCAAATTTAAAGAATTACTTTTATCTTCCAGCATACGGAAGTACTCTAGCTGGAGAAAGAGAGGGAATTATGGAGGCAAGTCTTCATTGCTTACTTCAAGTTCCTAACTTTGTGCCAGAAGATAAGAAGTTTGAAATCCTTGTTTTGGTAAGTAATTTTTATAGTTCGTGTTTTTTTCATCATGAAGAGGTAATGAAAATCAACCATCAGGAAAGTGTTGGAATTCAATTTCAAATTGAAATAGAAAATTATATAGGTTTGTTTAAAATGTGTAACGTAATTTGGAAAGTGGTCTTCTGTACAGTTGCTTACCACCACCACCTCAACGCCTAATTGTATCTCTCCATGTGTATTTGTGCATATTTTTAGTATAGAAGAATACATTTTTTGTTTGTTTTTACAGCTGTAGAAAATGTAATCACCAACTTACACTAACTAAATTTGTGGGAAATAAAATGATGATGGCACTTGAATGAACACTAAAAAATGTTCAAGCCACATTCGCTGATGGCTTCACTTGGGAAATCTGACCTGGAATATGTTATTAACATCAGAAAATACTGCCTATTACTAAAGTAATATTCCAGCATTTAAGTGGACGTTGATGATAATTGTTTCATTCAGGTGCTAGAGAAAAAAAATCATGTATAAGTGTTAAATCTTTGTTTAAGCCGACAGCTTTGTCGAGTTTTCGAATGTTAACCGGTACGTCCATCGGTTGATTTTGAGTTTTTAAAATTGATGATATATCGTTGCTTTATAAATATCATCTTATCATGCCCCGATGTTTTATCGGGGCATGATAAGATATCAGGAAATGACAAATATCGCGATAAAATACCATGATATCGCATTCCGATAAAATATCACGATATCGCGCCCCGATAAAATATCACGATAAAAGAACGTGATATTGCGCTTTTTCAAATATCGCGTCATGCGCGTAACCGTGCCCGATGAATTATCGTGATATTGCGCCGGTTAATCGTGTTGGAAAAAGACAGCCGTTGGGTTGGCCTTTGCTTAACCTGGAGCAAGTACGTCACCTATCTGTCCACGCAAGTATGTCAACTATCAGACCACTGAAATTGAAAGAGAGAGTGTGAGAGAACTGCTGAGAATTTGAATTAGCAGATAGCAGAATAGTAAGTTTTCAAACGTACTTGCTCCAGCTTAAGTGAAGGCCAACTCAACGGCTGTCTTTTTCCGACACGATTAACCGAGGCAATATCACAATAATTCATCGGGCGCGATTACACTACATTTGAATGAGTGCAATATTACGACCTTTGATCGCGATAATTATCGTGATAATATATCGTGATATTTTATCGGGGCGTGATATCGTGATATTTTAACGGGACGCGATATCATGATATTTTATCGCGATATTTATCGTGGTCACGATATTTATCGTGATGTTTATCGTGATATTTATCTCGATATTTATCGTAATATCTTATCGTGCCCATCTTACCCCAATATCTTATCGTGCCCCGATAAAATAGCGGGGCATGATAAGATGATATTTATCATCACGATGTGAGTTATCGTTATCGCCACCTTACGATATGCTAAAATTATCGTATCCCGATATTGAATCGCCCAATATAGAATCAATATCGCTCATGCCTTGACCCACTACTAGTATATATCTGTGCCTAGACCTAACTCCCTCTCCTACTCTCATCTTGCTCGTCATCCGCCCACTCCCATCCCACTGATGACTGGGCCTAACAAAAGAAGAACGTAAAATGGGAGCATGTAGAGCGTACTGAAGGCCGTAAATCGCTAATGTTTGGACGTAACTGGCTGTAGGTGTTGTAGATATGGCACACATGTTGTATTTTTAGTTTAATTAGCAGATAATACAAAACACAATAGTTTATTTTTGCTAGGCGGTGCATCGCCCTCGAGAGATATCTTTCGTAATACCAAGCGTATACCGTGGAAGGAACTTTTTGGCCTCGCTATATCCGCTTTATTTTACATGTAAAACATAGGCCTTTTGGCGGTACAAAGACAATCACTCGCTATAACGCAATTCTCGCAATAAGCCGTACTCACTATACCAGGCTTCTACTGTATTTTCCAAAATATAAGATCCTAGTGATGCCATATTGTATCAACCTCTATCCAGAAAGGTATAAATGTAATTATAGAAAAAAAGACTTCCGAGCATATCATATGCCAAGAATAATGTAATATAGAATATTAAATAATAAACAAAATCTAAAACCTGATATTAATTCATTGCACAATTACTTGGGTTGCTGTTGTGAATCAAATCCTTGAATGCTTTCGAATTCTATTTTAGAAACAAAAACTTTTTAATCCAGTAGGAGATTGCATTTATGGAATATATGGGGATTCAATTTTTAAGACAAAGTGATTATAGAATATTTCAGGCTGGTAAAATACTACTTTGGCAATGTCTTATTAATAATATCCTTTAAAATGATATTTCTGAGTTTTATACTCCTATGGATAGTTATGTAACTTAGGTCATGAAATGGGATGATCCTTTTTTTCATGCTACTAGAAGCAAAATAAAGAAATATGTGTATTGGCTTTTTTCTACATTATTCGCAAGATAAAGGTTGAGTGACATGCGGCGAGCCTGCATTCTCTGAACTCAGGTAAGCTGACAATAGCAGAGTGGGGTAGTGTACTGCAGATAATGAAGTTCGATTCTTATTGCTGTTTAAAATTTTTCTTTCAGCTATTGAATCAAAAACTTTTTTTACTTTTACAGCTTAAACTAGATTTACAAATTCATCACTTAAACATACATTGTAAAGTTAAATCGTATTGTTTTCACAGCTTTAATTCTGTAATAAAATGTTTTTCCAATCACTTTGCCAAAATTCTTTGCCACAATTGCCAAATTTAACTATTTTGGTTAAATTTTTTGACTTATATATTGACGTTATATTTCTGATAATCTACTTTTTTAGCTGTCTGCTTGCCTTACCCTACGAATACAGCATGGACTGTATTCCTAGGCAGTGTTAAGGAACGAACTTGCGACTGGCCATACACTAGCTCTCATTTTTAAAAACTATGCTGTCATCAGTTCATGTGAGTTAGGTGAATGTAGGTGACCCGTGTGACATTCAGCTTTATTTTTCCCCACGCATCCCGGCCTGTGGAGAAAAAAGCCAAGACATGTATTTCTTTATTTTGCTCTAGTAACACGGAAAAAATTCTCATCTCAGTTCTTGACCCGAGTTACAAATCCTCTCCTTGTCAGTATTTACCGTTCCTACATTCTGTTCGCAGGGCACATCAATCACTAGGCCACGAAATTTAAAAATCTCCAATCCAGATCCGAATTTTTACTGTCTTCGGATATGATTTCAGTAGCAAATGAAATGCAAGATCCATGGGTCTTTGGATTAGACCCGACCATCCCTAATTTTTTAGTGACACATTCGTAAATCTAATTCAAACAAAAGTATAAAAAGTGAGTATTTAGACGTGAGGGCTTTAAATTGAATGATAACATTTTTGATGCAATGACTGAATTAAAATATGAAACTCGGATGGGAGCGAACATCCTTTAGGACACTAGCTCTCGGTGTCCACCTCATACAGGTGAATGTAGGCTACCCACGTTGCATTCAACGTATTTTTTTCATGCAATGCCGGGGTAATGGGAAAAAAATACCGTATTTACTCGTGTAAGCCGCACACCTTTTTTCCCGAAACACCGGTGAAAAAATAGCGGTGCGTGGCTTACACGAATCCTCCAGATTTTCGTGTAAACCGTGCACTATTTTTCCTCAAATTCCTGTTTTTTTTCTCCTAAGTTTCGCATTCTGTAAACATATCGACGTTAATTGGTAAGTATGGTCTAGTAGTATATCGTACAATGTAAAGTATTCTGAAATTTCGAAGTAATTTGTAATAAAAATCCAAAATAATGTACGACGGTACTTGAAAACGCTAGATCCGAAGAACCGCTAGATCCGAAACACCACTTGACAAATTAATAGATTTATCGTGTATAGATCGTACTTAGGACAACACTTTGTAGCACTGATATGTATTTAAATCTACATTGTATCCTGTAAGCTGCCACAAGGGGTTGGCGTCTTTATGTCTTTTCAAAGTCGTAAGCGGAGTTTGTTTCAGTGTCACATATCTGTAGCTACATTTTTACGCAATAGATAGCTCCTTTTGTGTACACATTAAAGCTACATTGCAAAGCCACGACAAAGAATTTGTTACATGGTGGCAAGAGTCGTATGCTGAGAGATTATACCTTCTTACTATCCGTGCGTGAGTGTAGTAAATGAGTTCGAATCGATCATTTAGCATTTTAAAATAATTTGCAATTATCACCCTAAAAATGAATTCTGGTGTGAAATTGCGATTGTTTCCCGTGAGTACAAAACAACATATTATAAGCGATGTCGAAAAAGTAGAAAATCGAGCTGCAGGAAGGAAATATGGTGTATCTGAATCTTGCAGTGACGAAAACTAAAAATGGGAACTATTATGATATGAATATTCATTAGTGATTTACGATTCTATTTCCGCGAATATGTTTTTCTTTAGTTTTATAAGAATTATAATTGTTATTAAATTGAGCTTAGTTGTTTCCGTGTGTTCCCAAGACTTTCCAGTGTTGTTAAATCGTCCAAGTCCACAGCTACTGCGCATAGAGCAGACGAAACCACCGCTATGGTACGGATGGCGTTCTGCTTTTATTTGTTGATATGCCAACGGATTTCCGTAATAATAAAGCAATCACGGGTTGAAATTGTACATTATTCTGCAATTATTCCAGTTAGATGTTAATTTGAAAAGATGCCATTTTTATAGTTGGATGATGTGTCATATGTAACTGTGATTACTGTGAGATGCTACGAGAAAAAGATGCACTGTAAAAGAGGCCGTGGAGGCCGTGCATCGATGCATGACGCGATGATGATCGTGACGATATTAACACGTAATTAAATCAATTAATGAGAAAGACGTACATATAATATAGGCACAGCATTTCTCTTAAAGACCGTGCATTCATGTTATGACAAAATGATGCAGATTCAAGAGCAAAAAAAATAATTTTCTGACAAATAATTTTTTTCCTCACGAGCCTTCCCGAAAATAGGGGTGCGTGGGATACACGAGGGCGCGGCTTACACGAGTAAATACGGTATATCTTTATTTTGCTTCTAGCTGCTCGGAAAATTTTTCATCTAATTTCGAGACCATATTTACGCAACCTCTCCTTGTCAATGCACCTCCAATGCACCTATATTCCATTCACGAGACGCTTCAATCGCAAAGCCGCAAAAATTTAAAATATACGATCCAACCATCATCCCTGGTATCGATATCGACTTTAGGCGATCAATTCTCAATACCGATGCCAACCAATGAGAATTGGTGGTATCGAGAATAGGTATCGAAAATCGACACATCCCTACTAGATATACATTAATTTTAATTTTTCTTGAATGCTTACATGCTGTTGAATGTAGGATATTACAAATACCAGTTCAAAGACCTTCTGATAATTATATTATTTCTGTCGTTAATAAAATTTTAGTTTTTATTCATTAGTTATCGAAATAATCCTCAAATAAATTTTATCATGCTGTGCAATGTGATTTTGCTGTTTTATGTGAAAAATTCCTTTGCTTTTGTGAGTTTATGTTTGTTATTTTATTCTTTCAGGCTCTTGCACTCCTAATAAATCTTGTGGAACACAGTCCTCTCAATAGAAAGCTGCTTATCGCCTCTCAGGCTCCTTGTGATCCTGAAAGAATGTTCTCAGGTGTGTTGTTATTGTATTTTGGCTGAATGCTCACATTTTAGAGGTAATCTAGATGATTTGTTGTGATGTTTTGCACCGCTGTTGAATGCAGTAAGCTTAAAATTTGAATCTTGTGAATCTATGCTGTTAGTCTCAACCAAATAGGTAGGCTTGCTTGAGCCGTTCATGCTAAAGAGAAGGCATCAAGTGAGGAAGTGCTGCTAAAATTACAATATTCCCAAACTTGTTGAGTGGCAGGCAGAATATAATTGTTTCCCCGCTTTCTGAAATTATGTTAGGGTTTAGATACTTTTGCCTTTTAATGCTCTGGTAATCAAATGATTTTATATCTTACAATCACTAGCACTGCAGTTAACTGACTCTCCAAATCTAGAGTCTTTGATTGCTTGGTAAGTAAAACTCTAATTTGGCTTTGTATTCCAAAATGTGCAGATTTTTTTCCTCAAGGTTGTTAACTACTAGCAAAAATAAGCAACTGAATGGAGTGTCTATTGCACCAAAAGATTGATTATGGTTTAATAGTTTCTTTTAAAGATGAAACAGTTGATATTGATAATGGAAACTATTTTTAAAAAACCATTACGACTCACTTAGTTGTGAATGAAGAAGAAAAAATGAAAAATTGAATTCACAGTAGCAATAGTTGGGAAAAAATGTTTAGAAAGTGTATAACAGAGGGAAACTTGACATTCTTTCTCATGAAGTTTGGTGTCTTGTTTTAACCCTTTCGCTTTGAATATCGAATATAGTCAACTAAATATTTTTTCCACTAGAAGGCACTGATCGACTTTTCTCCAGTCTCGAAAAAAGATGTTTGTAACATGCCCTAATCTACTGATGTCTCTTCTTCTGAGAACAGGTATTGGAAGGACCTTTTCTGCTAAATGTACGGAAAGAGGAAGTTATACAAAATGAGTCATTGTGGTTCAGAGCCCACTGAAGCTTAAATATTTCTATTTTGATATTTCAGTGTTTAAATGACCTTTCATTAAGAACTGTGCTGAAAACGAAATGTGCAGTGAAAGGGTTAAACTCATATATGCTTAATGTAATTGGTGTCACTTGGTGGGAGAGATTCATTAGTGAATGAATGAACACTTTGTTTTTCCTGTTTTGTTCCTACGTTTTAAAACCTGAGTGTACTGATCTGTCTCTTATAAAATTCCATGAGGTGTCAGTATGTCAGGTAGATGCCCAATGTATAAGAATGACTACTTTTTCTAGAGTGAAATCCCTGAAGGGAATTATCCAAAATTTCATTTGGCTCAAGAATTACTTTACTTAGTTTACAGTAGATGGATGTTGTCCCCAGTTCATTAATTGCAATTTTGTGATTGCATTCATTTAATTACCTCATTTATTTTGCAGGCAAGCATAGAACCGCTGTAGAAGCTCTCATATTTTTGTTCTGCGAGAAAGAAGCTTTTGCAAGGGTGGAAGAAGCAAAAACTGATGCTATATTGGATGGGAAGAAAGAAGATACCTCTGAAGCTGACAAAAGTGCAAAAACTCCAGAAGAGTTCATTGAAGAAACTGTGGCAAAATGTTAGTAATTGAAAGAACTTGACCTAAGTATTCATACTGTGTTCATTTTATTGTATTGTTAAGACTTAGTAATGTAAGCGTATTTCTTGGCTTGAAATCCACATGCATGAGATATCGTCTGTCCTATAACTGTATGAAAGAGTGATGCAAAGAATAATTTTGTCATGGGTGTAGGGTGTTTTTCCATATAGGCATATGCTACCAGTTATGGAGTGATTTCATTCAATTCTTATTAGTGTTGGCAAAGTATGAAATATATTCTTTTATTTGTTAACTGACATAATGCCTTGGCAGGGATCAAGGTCGCTGACATTTAAGGCCCCTCTTGTCATCATCAATGATGCATTATGAAAATACATAGATCATTAAACTGGACAAAGTGGTCTCACAAACTTTTCTTAATTTGAGGTGCTTGAATGAGATTTGGTGCTACTGTGGTAGCCAGATCAGTAACGTGCTGGTATGGTTAACAAAAGGTCATGGTATCAAACACCTCCCAGAGCATGGATGTTGTGTTTGTCCTAGGATTAAGATCTCAGGTTATTATCCATACATTCTTAGTTATCAGTGACACCATCAAAATTGGTGACGACATTAGTTTTTTGCCTATGAGAGAAGCCAAAAGCCACATTTTCGAGGAATTTGTACCAAGTAGGCAATTATATAGTTTATTATTACAACTTCATTGCTCTCCTTGTTAAATATTTTTGGCAAATTTTCCTTCTGTGTATACATTGGTCAAGTTGCTCTTGTGTTTTCCATTTGAAAATATTTTTGGACATGAAGGAGAGGATGATTCTCTGCTGCATGAAATCAGTACCTACCTTAAAATTTTGTGCCAACTCTAATGCGAAGTATATTATATTGTTATTAGATGTCTTCACTTGTGATACTTATAAAAAGGCACAATGCTCAGTTTTTCTGATATTAATCTAATTTCTTTAGTTATTCTCACTTCTTGCACATCTGTCATCACAATATAAGCATAGCATTTGGTGCCAGATTTGTGGCCCCAAAATAAATAGCTAACCCATCACTGTCGCTAGTCTTTAACACTTTTAGTGCCAGCAGGCTGATCTCTTGTCCATTAGGTATGTGCGAAGAATGCCACGGGCAGATCTATCGGCCAAATGTTTTTATGCTCACTCCTTTTCTTTTCTGTGCGACACATAGCTTATAGAAGAGATAACAATGTAAATGAACTTTTTTATCATACCTGTAATTCTTTAGAGCGTATATAAAATAAACTAGCTTCAACAAATAAGTATTAGGATTAATATAAATTTATCAGTACAAATGTACACATTCGTCAAAAAAGCCCTGGCATTTTTCATGTATACCAGACCTAAGAAGCTGGCACTAAAAGGGTTAATGCATGAAGTCCCTCTGTAGTTTAAATGTTGAGAGAATTTTTATTGCAAATGATTTTCACAAATATTGCTTGTCAATAACCACATTTTTTAATCCTGTTTTCAGTGCTTCAGAAAGCAGGACGGCACATGGAAGAAACCCTGATTGCTGCATATGTCGCTCTACTCCTTGGTTATGTTGTGATGGAGAACAAGGTATGCAATTTAATTCCTATCTTCTCAAATATACTCACTGGCAGTTAGTAGTGCAGTTGCCTTATCTTCATCCATATTCAATATGTCTTTTTATGTGATGCAAGCCATTCCTTCTTAGTGGCATGGCACTGAGAAATTCTTGATGTTTCAGTCTGTCCTACCCTTAGCCTCGAGGAAAACTGTCAACCATGGCACCCAGTGCTGCAAGGTTATGCCTGTTTGCATTACAGTTGAGCATCTTTAATCCGGCACAGTCGGGACCGAAGTGATGCCGGATTAGGGATTTTGCCGGACTATGGGTCATGCATGGCAACTAGTCTATTTCTGACGTCCGGGATGTTTTCATTGAAAGGAGTCAATTATTTATAACAAAATATATTCGTTTGCCATTTACTGAACATTATTGTAAAAAGAGTTACTGAGAATAATGAGAAAGAAATGGTTTCTTAATACACAAAGTTATTATTTAAAATTATTGACGTTGCGGAGTGAGTGAAAATAACTGAATCTAAGCATTGTGCATATTGCTGCACATGTAAAAGTTTCATATTGTTATTGGAAAAGGGTATAAAAATTGATATTTCTTACGCTGTACTTTGCGTAACATAATTTCCTACCGCGCTCGATTTGTTATCAGCTGATGCAGCGTGATGCCAACGCGTGAGTGTCGTGTGTCGGCCGCCCATCACTACGTCGCCGTGGGCGACCGGACTGGGTTATTCTTTAAAGACCATCATCAAGAGTAGTCTTCCTTCAACAATTCAGGCTGATCATCGTCATCCCCACTCGGATTTATTGTTATTAATTACCATTTCAATGATTTCATCATCTATGATATGTTGTGTGGTGAGAATATCGTGGCTGCTATCCTTTCGTCTAAATTTACCAATTCCATTTCCTTTAATTCAGGGTTATGGATGATGTTTGCAAACTCCATCATCATATTTTTATCCTCAGAAACATGAAATTTCTTAAATCCCCACTTATACTGTCTATATCAAACCTTAAAGCAGTCCACAATTTAAACCACGCGTGTTTTTGGAACGGACGGTAAATGCTATTGCCTGCACGTGAAATTTCCCAAATCACGTCTTTTGGATTGATCACGTCTATTTCTAAAAGAGTTTATCCTGCTGGATTAGCATTTGGCCAGAAATACTACTAAGGCCTCCACTCCGACGCAATCGAAACCACGCTATCTAAATCAGCACTTAAATCTTCTTTCATAGTTTTTCTCTCTGTTATCCACTTCTTCGTGTCACTTTAACAGTAAAATTTTGATGATATTACTCTTTCAGCTTCTTAATGTGCTATATTGTTGAAGATCTCACGTAGTATGTTTCAGTCAAACGCTTTACTGATGCAACACGGTGTCAAGCTTTTTCACAACTTCTACTTTTTCTGCGATGGTTAACGTTTTGTGCTGTTGCCACAACTGTATGGGTGAGACGTGTTTTGCGTGAAATATTAGAATATAACCAATAATTTTATCAAATTACGTCTAATGGTCAATCAAAAATGCGCGCGCCATTGAAAGTGGCCGATCTGTAAATTAGTCGTATTCCGTCTCGGCGATGTCGTCAAATTTATATGTTTACTTCAAGTTCCAAAATCATTCCAGTGTAGACGAAGTACCAGAAATTAATATGTTTAAATTATTCTGATTCTCGAAATGGGAAAATTAACGTTAAGAATGTTATCTCGGTATTAATATAAGAATAATATCTCGGCAGGTTATAAAGCAATGTTCCGGTTAAAAACGTTTCGGCATTTCCCACTAAGTACCAGATAGTTGGTCATGGCAAAATTGCCGGATTATAGGTGCTCCCAGATTAGGGGTTCCCGGATTAAGGGTGCTCAACTGTACTGCCAAATTTGTGTGTGGCATTGGGTAGTTGATACCTAATGAACTGAATAGGAAATATGCTCTTATGCCAGAATAGGACCTTCTTCAAGGAATAATACTGCGATATCTTGCTGTTCAGTAATTGTTTAGCATATGTGTCCACAAATTGAAACTCCTCCATGAACACAAATTCCTATGTAGGTGAATAAAACCATGTCATAAGTAGTTGCTGATAATTTTGCAGAATTACAGCATACTGTCACGGTTCTGCTAATCAAGTTCACTCTGCAGTATGAACTCTGTAATTTCTTGACTGGGCCATGAGTATTATAATGCTACCCATTGGAAAAATCAGTCTCAGGAGGAGAACAGGAATGAGAGTGAAGGAGCAAAGGCAGGGATATCCTTTTGTCTTTGGGGGCAAGTCTGTAACTCTGTTTTCTCCGGAAAACAAGAGAATAGAGACTAGTGAGTCGCCTGTGTGATAGTTGTTGCCCAACTGAAATCTCTAATGCTCTTTGCTAGAGAAAGGAGAGTAACTTATCCCCAGGAGAATACTAGTCTCCCGACCCAAGTCTGTAAGTCCTTGAAGCGACTTCCAGCACCCCATGTGGGTGCATCTGTTATGTCCCACTCTCGAGCCTGACAAAACCTTTTGTCCCATGGAGAAAGTGCGCATCTCGGCAGTGATTTGTTGTTTCTGAAACCATTCCATCGGAAGAGATGCTATAGCATTTGAGCGGTATATTCAGTCATGCATATCACATGAGGAAGCCATTTTCTCCCTGCATGTTGCAGACAGCTCCAACCTTACTCCACCGCCTAATTATTTCGGCTGACTATAGTCATCTTCGAAAAAATCGGGTTCCATTTACCGTTCTCATTGAGTGTTTCGATGTAGTCATCGAGGAAGGATATCCTGTTTGTAAGTAAGCATTGCTCTTCCCTTCTTCCATTGCCAACAGCCAAGAAAATCCAAGAAAATATGAGTTCGCTTGCTTCATACGATCACTTAGTTTGTTGCATTATTCTGAATGATATTTTGTTCTTGGGGCATGCATAATCAAAGGTAAAAACATTCATTCGACCATATATACATATACAGTGGAATCCCAGTATAACGAGTGCTCATAATCCCTCTGAAATCACTCACTAAAACAAGCGCTCGTTATATCCGAAGGTGTTGAAAAAACACTTCTAATTCTCATAGTCGTTCGTATTTACAGTTTTTCTTTTTTTTTCATCCAGGAATCATAAAATAAAATAAAAACTTGTTGAATGGAATAAATTTTAATTCTTCGTATAACATCGGCCCTGACAATATTTACGAAAACATTGAAAAATATGCGCAAATTAACAAATGCACCAGAAAACATAAGTATTCCCATTATTTCTGCTAATAAGAAAAATTACTCAAAACCAGGATATACCTATGATTCGTAAAATTATAAGGAAATAAATAATTCTTTGTCAACTGAAAACTTTGACGACTTCGTTGCGAGAATATAAAGCATAACAAAAAAACGTCGTACCTTTAGTACCATACATAGACACGCTTCACATTAACAGCACAGTTCTTTCAGTTTCTATTCCGGGCTGAAAAATGATTCAAGCATCGTCTGCTTCAGTCTAGGGGCAGGAACGATCAGGTGGGCGGAGGGGTGGGAACTAGTGGGCAGGCGGAGTGACAGGAATGAGTGGGTGGAGACAGGAGGGCGAAGAAAGGTGGGCTGAACTCTGCCCCTTACCCACACCATCGCTCTACGCTGCCGTGTGATTGGCCAGATGCTTTTCCGCTTGTGCATCTTCCGCCCCTATGTGAACTTGGCTTAACAAAAGAACAACTGAAGAGTGCAAGCGTTTGCAAGGTATGCCAGGGCGGGCCGTAAATCTTGAGTGCCTGGACTTGATTGGACTTTAAATAAGGCAAAGAAGGCACAAATCTTGTATTCTAAGTTGTAGTTTACTAATAATGCCACTAAAGATAAATACTATGCGTTAATTTGTACTTTGCAGTGCATCGCCCGCATGAAATATCGCTCGTAATACCGAGTGTATACCGTGGCCGGAGCTTTTTGGCCTCACTGTATCCGTTTTCTTTTTCATGTTAATCATGGGCCTTTTGATGGTACATTGCCAATCACTCATTATTGCGACATTCTCGCTATATGCCGTACTTACTGTAATGGGCTTCTACTGTATTTCAATCAGTATCGTCAATACCATTCTGTCTCTGACAGTGAAAAAGTAATAAATTAAGCTCCATTGTTTAGATTTTCATTCATTAGTAATATTATGCATCTGAGAATGACTATAATGGATATTGAAGTTATAATACAGCCCTGTAACTGCAAGTATTGTAAGTAAAATATTTTAAGTAGGATGTCTTCTTTACATTGACATTGTTCACTGTGGCCTTTGTGGATGGAGTTATAACAAATACAAAATGTGAAGGCATATAATTTTTTCTGTCTTGTGTAATGAAACTACATTTCAACTCAAATGTTGTTACTTTTATCCTTGCAAATAATTACATGAAATGATCTCAATGTTGGCATGAGCAGAAGCACAATCTGATCACTTGACCTAGGTCAAGTACAAATAAAGCCAGTTTCAGTTTGTCTGAGGCCAAAATATTATGTCTAATGGGTGCATCTCGCTTTGAACTCTTCACTCTTCAACAACTTAGGTCTTTGCTGTTGAAGGTGTACTTTCTGTGAACGTAACATTAGTGGCCATGTCGACGATTATAGAAGGATGGGAGATGACAGCCTGGTGTATAGGACTTATAATTAGCATTTCCTGGAGTTACAGAAGTAGTTGTAGTAAAACAGGGGAGTTGACAGCCACTTGACATTGTTTTAACACAAATGGCAGGTTCTCTTCCCCTAATAGCTTATAGCAACTTAATGTTCCCATTATTTTTCAATGCTTGCTAAAATTCATGGTCTAAATCGCATGCAACCGAGAATTTGTGAAAGGTCACATATATTCAATCCATAATCTCCACCATGGGCTGTGAATATTCAACTCTCTGGCAGAAGAATCTTTAATTTGTGTGGAAACAATCACTTATTTGTATTTTTAGACTGCTACCATACAGCAGAGTAATTATTATGAGAGATTGATTGCTAAAACTTTTTATGTCCTTGACAGAATGAAAGTGGTTTTTATTTCTCTAAATATTCTTGTTGCCATTCATGCGTTCTAATTTAGATGTTTTAAATAATATCAGTGACAAAAATTAGGTGATAGGTTGCACAATTTCGTACAATGAGAAAAAACTAAAAAAAATTAAGCATCTGTGTCCGAAACTACTGTTTCTTACGAACTTTGATGTTATGAAATTCTGATTTTTTTGACCCAGCGGATTTTGTAATATTGAGTTTTTTCTGTAAAACCATTTTAAAGCAATAACATTTCAACAATTATGCCACTTTCAGGCGTTGCCACAATATAAAGTAACTAATAAACTTTTGAAAGCAGCTTAGCGTTTCTCAATCTACGTAAGACCTCCTCCAAGTGTAGGAGGTGTTCACTGAAGTTCTTGCTGTGTATAACAACATCATCTAGGTAATTAAACACTTACTTATATTTTATGGCCGTGAAAGTTTTATTAATTTATTTGTGGGTACATATCAAAAAGGATAATCATTTTTGCTAGCATAATCCGAAAATGTAATAAACACACTTAAAATGCTTACTCTCTGGAGTAAGGAAAAATGCTGTTACGCCTCATTCAAATCAAGCACTCTTAAAAATTATATATGGTAGGTAATGGAATTGAATGAAGTCAAACTGCTTTTTGGTCAAGTGCGTGGTAATCTACTGTGAGCTGAGAGGTTGAACTTTTATTGGAGACCAAATTGTATGACCAGCTTGCATAAGATGAATCAGATTGAGTAATTGCTTTCTTTTGCAAACATTTTTTACATGCTCTTTCATTTTGATCATTTTTGCTGAAATACATAAACAAGGATAGGATCAAACTGATATGCTATCACACTAAAGTATATTGTACTCAATCCTGCTGTCTCTGTTACAACATCCCCCTTAGCTTCTCAGACCATGCAGTTACTTTTGTTGACCAATACTTAAATTGTAATATTCCTAGTCTCTCCACTTAGGCAAATCGAACCCATCAATATTCATTTTGAGCTCTATGTATTCTGAAACCCAGAAATGTGAGCAAGATAGGCTTCATCTTCTGATTTTAGATGGAGATGTTTTGTTCTGCAAGGGAAGGACTATGGTATACCAAAGTGGGAGGCCCCAGGATTGATTTAGTCTCAACCAATTGCACTGTGGACGTTTTGGAGGGATGAATGAAAATATGAGTGCATAGGGGTCTAGTCATTTCCTGTAAAAATATCTACTTGGATTACACCCGAAGGCTGAGGTAAAAGATGGATCACAAAACAGAGGGAAAGGAGATAGGAGCACAGGGGAAGACGCAGTGATGACAACTTAGTAGTGGGGTTGCTGATGTTGATGAGCAGTGGTATCAGGCCATTGAGGAGCTTCTCACTTTCTTGTTGCCATGAACACAAGTCTCAATTGGCTTAGTCTCACTTAACTAGTGGAATGCCCATTCCAAGTGCCAGATCCCTTTTAATCACAGATTACACCATGATGGCATGCTTGTTCATGAGGTCGATGGCTAATATTTGAATCTACCATCATCATTTTCTGATAATCTCTCCTCCCATGGCCAGTTCCTTGCTCAAATAAGGTGGCTATGCATGGCTCTTGAGGATTGCTGAACTACCAGAATATCTGTGGAGGAATATTTGCAAAGGATGAAGTAATTAATCTTTTGAAATAGATAGCTGGCAGAATTTAATCACATTGTTTTTTAATGGCACTTTAGGATGTTATTGGCTACTTTTTAGTGATTGAACTCACTTACTGGGTTCCTTTCAAGGTATGTAGCATTTCGTTGAAAAGGGTGTGAGTCCTCGGACATTTATATCCCTGGAAATATTGTTGAATAAATAATTAATTGGTGAACAATAGGGATGATGAATCTGAGGGCCAAGTTGAAATAAGGGAATTTGAAAAGCATTGAACAAGAAATGATTAGGGGAGTTGAAGTCCATTATGAGCAGTATAAGTTAATAATAACCTTTTAATGTTCATTAAATAGTGCATGGTGCAAAATGATGTGAGTTGTCAATGTCCAATATGAATAAAAAACTAACGACACAGAAAGGTTGTAATTAACATTTATTGAAGTTATTGCTTGGATGTTAATGTTTTCGAGGAATTTGATAATGTAAAAGAATTATAGGGCATAGGACAAAAGGTAACTAGGACAAAATTTTATGAATGAAGCACTATGAGCTTGGAACTGAGGTGTTACTGATGAGAAAGGTGTACTTTTATAATCAGGTTGGTGGATATCAGCTTAGGGTCGACACTTTTTTTGAGACAAACTGTGTAATACTGAAACTGCTGATGCATGGACTCCAATTTCTGTGTGTCATTGATTATTTCTAACTTCCGACTAGCTGGTTGGAATATGTATCTCTAGCACCAATGGAATTTTGGGATAGCTCACGGCCTGAACAAATTTTTGTGGAATCTGTGGATTCCTTCTTGGATTTTGTAATTGCTTGTACCTTGAATTGGTTTCTTTATTCTTTTCAGGAGTATGAAGATTTTGTTCGTCAATATCTCCCTGAGGGCAATTTCCAGGCTATGCTTGTGGTCTTGGAAAAGTTCTTCAACTTCATGAATTTGACGGCTTCGGTGAGTATTTATGTTTATCTTATTACAGGCACTTCCAATAAAAAGTTACCACTTCAGAGCCGAAATTTTTCTAACTCCCGAGTTGACGGTGATTTGACAACGCTGCATCACGGCTTCCCTCTGGCCGAGCCTTGCAAAGTTCTAACCGAAAACAAACCCCCTCTCCTCCCCCGTCCTTTACTTTCCCTCTTTAGCAGAAGGGATTACTGAATGGTTGGTCTTGTTATGCCCTAAAGAAGGGGGCTATGGTGGGCACTCCATGGTCGTTTTTTCCAACTCACGCTGCAAGATATTGAAGTCCTGAACACATCTCTATGCTTGCCACCATTGCGAAAAAAGCTGGATAAAATTCCAAAATAGCTTTCTTTGAGATATAGACTTAAAACTTCACATAAATACTCAGAGAAGATTGCTAATTAAGGAATAATGCATTATTTGACATGATTCTCATCTGTTAGCCAGATACAGGGGCTCAAGCATGACCAAATTTCCAAATAAACACCAGAACTAATTGTCACTAACCTCCACTGACTGATGAAATCATGAGAATATTGAATCGTGGGACCGGGTAAGTTTACGCGGTATCATGTTATTTTTCGTTGCGTACGCCCTGGGAACATACTTCTTATTCACTCCCTTCAGCCCTTGAAAAGAGTGTAGTCTTACACTGAATGGGACTTGTAATTTGAATAATAATAATACCCATAAGATTATTGCTTTTATAATACCAATACACATCTGTTATTGACCACGCAGCCGTTTCCCTAAAATCTGGTATAATGTCTGCTATGTTAAGAGACAAGGGCCTCCCTGTGACAATGATGTAATGTGGGGAGCTGCAAGAGATTAAGGACCTAGGTTGAGAGGAGAAGAGAGAAAAGACCTCAGGCAGGAGACTGTCCTCATACGCCTAGATTCACCCAAGTTGTCGCCTATAGATCTTTAGTTGCAGTACCTCCTATTTACGATTCAATTCTTCACCTGCAAAACTATGGCCACCTTGCGCATATTCCTATAATGCATTAATAACAATCTTAGAAATGTCCTTAGCGGTCCATTAAACTTATAGGGCTTTCTCCGCTATCGGAACTGCATTTTTACACTCATTATCTCCAAGGCCTTTATTCAAAAGCATTGACCGTAATGAGTGTTGATGGATGTGGAATGTATGAGGGTTACAGCTAATTGCACGTACATGCATCCACAACTAATTAATTATTCGTATGAGATTTAACTGATTGCAAGA
Source organism: Platycnemis pennipes (assembly GCA_933228895.1). NCBI lineage: Eukaryota > Metazoa > Arthropoda > Insecta > Odonata > Platycnemididae > Platycnemis > Platycnemis pennipes. The sequence goes on from OW121846.1 coordinate 85,229,890, forward strand.
GGTAAGCATGTGAAGACATTTCCGTTGGTCAAAGTGCAGCTAATGTTACGCTATAATCGGTTATTCAATACCTTTTTCTGTTCTTCAAAGGATGAGGACAGTGACAGCATATGAATATTCCTGAATACCCATTGTTTATAAGAGACCAATGGTAATTTCCTTCACACCGTGTATGAAATTAATAAGAGACTATCAAACCTAAATCATGAAACCATGTTGCTAAATGTGTTCACTCATGGACATTTAGATGTTTTGAAATATTTGCCCGGTAATGTGAGTAGAAACAGACTTAAGCGCTCAGGTGGAAGAGTGGATGGGCAGACGTCTGCGATGTTTTTGGGCAGTGGAAAATTATTCCTCATGGAGACCAGCCCTCCCCATCCCCATTGTCTCACAGGGACTCAGCAGAGTAGTCAGAGGGTACATGCCGCCCCCCATTTGGCATTTAGCTCTCCTTTGAGGAAAGGGGAAAAGGTGGCTGGGAAAACGAAGACCAATGTGGCATGGGAGGGTGAAGTCTCTCGGGACACCACCACATAAAATCCTCGCGGTGCGATTCCCTAATATCCTGCGAATATCCTCACGGAGTGATTTCTTAGATTTCCTTAAAAATGCACGCAAAATTTATTTAATCACCGAGTGGTTGAACAGTGGACACACGCTAGGATTCTTGGCACATTCAGTATGGGTAGTAGATTTACTTCGCACACATTATCGGTGATTATTTTATCTTTCGGATTTCCTGCACTTTTAGCTAGTAGTTTTTGGCCATATCTAGGATATACACAGTGGCAATCTAGCGCTATCAGAGTTTTATGTTGACTCTTGTTCATCTCCGTGGAAAAGCCTTCTCACATGACATCTCAGCTTGGACAGCATCACATTTCCTACATTTTGACATAACTTTTGTTACCCTAGTTCGTATGGTGTTTGTTATTTCCACTAGTAATTTAGCTGTCGCAATGCTTCCTTTCTCATTTAGACTCATGGAAGTTGCGAATGCCGTTTAAACAGTAGAGGTAAATGTTTTGAAATTTGGAATTTTTCTTCTTCGCTTAGGATGCTTGAGAATTTAAATTTAGATAATCAATTATGCAACATTTGAACCTTTCTGAGAATACTTATCAACAGGTTAACATCTACATCTACGTAATACCGTGCTTGCCACCTCGAGGCGTGTGACAGAGGGTGAAGATCGTCAAATATGAAATACTTACAAGTTAATTTAGAGCTACAATGCCACTACTTCATGGTGACGTTTTAGAAATAAGAGTCACGTATAAGTAGGTGGTTGGTGTTTACTAATCCATGAAGCGAGTATATGTTAGAAAGTGTGCAGGGCGGAATTTCCTCAGAGAAAAAATCCACCAACACCGGTTCTCGAACCCAGATACTTTACCAATTATCCTATTTAGTGATACTCTGCTTCTCCCCTGTGAATTTCTAGAGGCATTAATGGATAATATGCTACGTGCCTGCCGTACTTACCGTAATATCACAGGCAAGGCAAAGTCGTGCATGCAGCGCCACTGTCCACGAAGTTAAGGCCACCTTTAAACGCTAAAGTGCTTACTTGAACAAACTGAAAGATTGTAGACTTAGGGATATCATTGCGAAGTTACTCGCTGAAATGCACAATAGCAGAATTTCCATAGAGGAAAAATCCACCTTCACTCGTACACGTAACCGGATTTATAGGTGCTTGAAAATGGTTAAGTGCAAAATTAGTAAAATTAATGCACCCCTTAACCATTTATTATTTCGAATCTTGATTCTCTCATTAGTCCGGAAATTTTCTTCTCAGCGTTTTAGATAGGGCACTAAAACCAATCCGTGTGTAATCATTGAGAGCTTTTATAGCATCTATTTTAGGTCCTAAATGTAATCTTTTCGTTAAAAATTCCATCAAGTACTCTTTCTTCTCGGTCAGCGACACATTCTGCACCTCTATCACTTTTTCATCAAACTCAAAACGTGATAATTCATAACAAGTCATTACTTAACACCAATGCCTGAAGTTACCTCTGAAAAGGTCGAGAGGTCCAGGGAATAATATAAAATATAATTTCGATGCTGACAATTGTTAGTTGACAAATACAGATGAGTACGCAGTAAAAGATATACCAAAAAGAGGATTTCAATGGTAATATTTAAAAACACTTTACGGCATTGCTAGGAAAAACAATACAACACTGTGGTGTCGTAAATACAAATTTTTTTTGTTCACTAAAAATAAAAAAATATTCCACCCACATTTTAAAAGAATAGACCACAAAATAAATATAAAACACTGCTGATTGATGAATAGGAAGCGCTACCAAAGGTGTTGAGGCTTGAAAAACTAAAAACACAAGTCCAAAAAATATTTTAAAATCCTGAAAAGTCACTTGGGCACAATTTTTCTTCCCTACTGCCAAGCTACAACTAAATTTCAAAAATACATTACTCCATTGAAAAGAAAACTGATCACTAAAAATTCCTGTCAAGAATGTCAACGGCTCTGCGGGTCCACTGTTAAATGTGCCTTTGTGCACGAGCCTAATGGCCGGGCGAAGGCTCTGAACGAGTCGGTGCATCTCTCACCACTTGAATAAAAAGAGGGGGCGAAAGGAATTCAAAAGAAAAACTATTTTATTTCTGGAAGGTCACATGGTCCCTAGGAAGACTACACTGTTTTAAATAGGCTTGTGCGATGAGTCGATTAATCGAAGTCATCGACCATCGACTGCGATGAGTCGATGAGAATCACTGATGTCGATGAGTCAATGCGAATCATCGATGTCGATGGCTCGATGAGTTGATGCGAATCATTGATGTCGATGACTCGTGTTGTGCTGCTGACACGAAAAACGCTACCACTGCTGACGACCCCTTCTGGCGGAGCTCCACAAGTACAAGGAGGTCCCAGATTTATCCAAATCTTCGAACAACCTACATTGGTATAAGGACAGGAAGGATGTATATCCCCGCCTTCGGAAGTACGCAAAGAACGTCATCAGAGCGGTTCTTCAGCGATGCAGGAAACGTTTTGTTGGACGACCATCTTGTACTCACCGATGAAAATGCGGATATGAGAATTGTATTATACCACAACAAAGAGTTGTTGCTTGATTTGTGACTCGGTGCTTGTTTCCCTCTTATAAAATAGGCCTTGTCCATCTCAATTAAGTTTGACCCAATTCAGTCTTCACTTAATAGCCACACCAAACTGCCAACCGAGACATCTGCACCGATCATCGACATTCATAGATCATCGTAATTCATCGATCATCGATATTCATCAATAGTCATCGTGTACACTATTCGATGATCGATGACAGCCATCGTCATCGAAGCATTTGGATGAAATTTTTTCATCGAAAATCGATGACCAAAATCGGTCATTGCACAAGCCTAGTTTTAAAGGGCTGAAGGGAGTGAATAAGAAGTATGTTCCCAGAGCGTACGCAAAGAAAAATGACGTGACTCCCCGTAAACTTATCTGGTCCCACAATTCAATATTCTCATGATTTCATCAGCATAGAGTCAGTGGAGGTTAGTGACAATGAGTTCTAGTGTTTATTTGGAAATTTGGTCATGCTTGAGCCCCTGTATCTGTCTAACAGATGAGAATAATGTGTGAAGATCTCTCGGGTTTCTCACCGGGTCAGGTTCTCCATATCTTCCTCCGATGTTTGAATGCGCGACTTGCCCATCGTCTTCAGGGATCCAGGAATCTTGGATTCCTGGATCCCTGAAGACGATGGGTGAGTCGCGCATTCAAACATCGGAGGAAGATGTGGAGAACCAGACCCGGTGTGAAACCCAAGAGATCTTCACACATATTATTCGCCGGGAAAACACCAGATCTTAGATGAGAATCATGTCAAATGATGCATTATTCCTTAATTAGCAATCTTCTCTGAGTATTTATGTGAAGTTTCAAGTCTATATCTCAAAGAAAGCTATATTGGAATTTTGTCCAGCTTTTTTCGCGACGGTGGCGAGCATGGAGATGTGTTCAGGACTTCAATGTCTTGCAGCGTGAGTTGGAAAAAACAACCATGGAGTGCCCACCATAGCCCCCTTCTTTAGGGTATAACAAGACCGACCATTCAGTAATCCCTTCTGCTAAAGAGGGAAAGTAAAGGACTGGGGAGGAGGAGAGGGGGTTTGTTTTCAGTTAGAACTTTGCGAGGCTCCGCCAGAGGGAGGCCGTGACGCAGTGTTTGTCAAATCACAGTGGACTTAGAAAAATTTCGGCTCTGAAGTGGTAACTTTTTATTGGAAGTGCCTGTACATGTGATCATCATTGATCATCTAAGGGAGTTGAAAAATAAAACAATTTTTACCTTAGATTAGTTAAAAAATGAGTGATAATTTTTGTTGGTGGTATCGTTGAAATATGCATCTATCGTCATTCTAGTGGCATTGATATTGGATAGACGTTAAAGTAAACAATCAATTAAGAGATGAACAACAACTTATTTTCTTCTGGATACTTTAAATATTTAGTTGATACTGTCGCCATGAAGGCGACGCAAGGGTCTTCGGGGTGGGCAGAAATAATACCCCAGGTTACAAGTCTTGGCTTGCACTGCCAAAGACACAGGTTTTATTATGTCTGATATAATAAACAAAAGGGCCAGGTGGTAGAATGGGCAGCAACCATAGAATTACGGCGGTAAACGAGGGGCTAGGAGCTGCTGGTCGATCTCATGGCTGTCCGGGCAGAGGACGCCGGTTGGTCGCAAGCTGTCTGGGCCTGGAAAGGCCGGTCAGTATTGCACTCTCTGGGCGGAGGACACTGGTCGGTTGTAAGCTGTCTGGGCCTGGAGAGGCCGGTCAGTCTTGCGCTGTCCGGGCCTGGAGAGGTCAGTCAGTCTTGCGCTGTCCGGGTGGAGGTCGCCGGCCGGTCGCAAGCTGTCTAGGCCTGGTGAGGCCAGTCAGATTTGTGCTGTCTGGGTGGAGGCTGGTCGGTCTCGCAACCGTGCAAGCCTTGGAGCAGCCGGTCGGTTCCGGGACTGTCCTTTGCCCAGGCCGAAGCCCGGGCAGGTCTGTCACTCGGTGGCCCCTGCCTCGCTTATGAAGGAGGATTCTTCTTAGGAGTGGGTTGCGGCCCCAGATAAGTGCTCTGCGGAGGCACCAGCCACAGCTCATACCGCTGTGGTGATGACGAACCAAGGGGCAGCCAGCGGCCAGCAAGGCAGAGGCTCTTCGTGTGGTCATGGGAAGCGGGTGATAAGCGAGAGGGATCATGAGCGCGAGATACTTCGAGAAGCCACACTCTGTCTTAAGATTGGGATGTGGGAAGGGGAAGGGGCAACTCTAGGCCGTGGGAATGCCAGTTGTGTATGGGCGATTCTTAAGTCTCTTTGGCTTTAGTTTCAGATTCTTAAACTCACTTTGGCTTTAAGCTCAGCCGTGAGATTATATTTTATCGAGAATATGTTTAGTTAATTAAATGGTATGAATGCATGTTTATTTTAATTCTTTGAAATGGCTTCTTTCATTGATGTATTTGCAGTAAAAAAGTTTTTCATATGCAAATGGACTATCAGAGAACACCTGTAACAATGTGTATTTATAAACTTAATGTGTAAAGTTTGTACAGGTAATGGTGATTCACTTTCCATCATTCTGCTTTACATAATGGTTCTGTGAAACCTAATATGATGGACCCAGGAGCAGTATCAGGACCCAGCAGGACCAAATCAGGACCCAGCAGTAGAGAATCAAGGCTAAAGAAAGAAGTGAGACAAGGATGTGCACTGTCTCCTGTATTACTCAATGTCTACATCGAGAAAGCCATCCAAGAAGTCAAAAGAAAAGTCTCTGGTAGTGAATATCCACGGGGAGAAAATCTGCATGCTGCGATTCACCAATGACATAGCAGTCATGGCAGAAGCGTAAGGAGATTTAAAGAAGACACTAAGAAATATGGAAAGGATATTGGCCAGGTATCACCTGAAGATCAATAAAAAGAAGACTAAGTATGCAGTAGGAGAAAAGACGCCAGGACAAATGCTGAACTAGGAAAACAAAATATCGTGGAGGTGGAAGAGTTCTGTTATCTGGGATGCCGAGTAATCAGTGATGGACGAAGTAAAAGAGAAATTGTCAGTAGAATTGCCCAGGTGAAAAGGGCATTTTACAAAAAGAAGATTCCAATTACAGATGCAAATATAAGTGTGGAAATGAGGAAACATTTCTTAAGAACATACATCTGGAGCATTTTACTATATGGCAGTGAAGCATGGATGATGACAGGAGCAGAGAAGTCAAGGCTGTAAGCATTAGAGATGTGGTGCTACTGAAGAATGATGAAGATAAAATGGATCAACCGAGTGACAAATGAAGAAGACTTCACCCTTTCGATATGAATGCCGTTTATAAACATCGCAGATTTTTCACATTGTGAACAAATGCCATTTATAAACGCCACAGATTTTTCTCCGCAAGAGAACGAAAGGTGTCTTAAAACGTCGCTGGGGCCAGGTAGGCAGAAAAGGTCCAAGGTGTCATTAAGGACCCCTACCTTACGGGTCTAAGGACCCTTCCTCGGCTTAGAGGTGAGGATTTACTCGACCCTTCTTCACAGCACCAGCCTTACTCTTGGCAGTTGTTTTCGGTCACTTGTTTTTTCCTCCAGTGGAACAACCAAAAAATGTGTTTAATTTGCATGATATTTAGGTCCAGAAGTTTATCCTTGTTTTTTTGAGTCTGTATAAATTTTAAGTGGAGCTCTAACATTATTATTAACAGAGTTCCAGATTCAAGAATACAGCCCAGAAAGTCCGGGAGGTTCAAGAAAGGTTCAAGGAGGTTCATAATTGCTATGCGAAAAAATCTATCTTGCACTACCATTGCGAATACATTTCCCTAATGATGGTTCCTGATGAAGGTATATGTATCACCAAAAATTTGTTTATATATAAAATACGGGTATGGTTGGATTATGTGCAGAATTGTCTCCTAGAGTGAAACAAAACAATTTATCATTGTAACCATTGATTTGATGTCTATTACTCCAGATATCATAATATTAACAGTAAAATTTCATTTAAAAGCTCTAAATGCCGAGTAACCAGCGATGGACAAAGTAAAAGAGAAATTTATATAACAAATTTAAGAAAAGAAAATATTTATAATTTATAATTATGAACTCTGTAATGAGAATGAGCCAGTATATTGTTATAAATGGTATTTATAACAACAGGAATTCATTTCTGTATTAACCTCCGCTTAGAGTGTTACTACTATTTATTTAAGAAAAACCACTGCATTAAAAATAGTTGACCGTGGACACAAGGCCATTAGTCTGTGTAAAGTTTGTACAGGTTTCCATCTATGCTATTAGATTGGACTAGATGCTATAAATAAGAACCTAGGTGGTTCTTATTTGGAGAAGGGCGAAGATAATCTTTGCTCAGTGACTGAGGAAAGGGTCGGAAACCCCGCTGGGTCCGGTCCCAAAGTGGTGGAAAGACATACCTACTTGAAACCTTGCTTCAAGAAAGCTCCTAGGGGAACCCGTGGAAAGGAAAGCTTTTTCCTGCATAGGACAGCCCCCCCCCTCCCCCCACCCCACTGCCATCTTAGTTGACGGGGTATAAAGGCTGGGATGCGCCGCTGGGAGGCCAGTTCGGCCTGGCGACGCCTAGCGGGTGGACGTGGTTCCAATTATATTGAATTGGCTGGATAATTCCTATAATAAATAAGCGGGCGCGAAAGGGTTAAGAAGAGTGTGGGAAAAAATATGTGTACTGAAAACCGTAAAAAGAAGACTGAACAACTTAATCGGCCATATATTAAGGCACGATGGCCTAATGAAGACAGTTGTTGAGGGAAAAGTGAACGGAAAGATTGGAAAAGGCAGGCCTCATATGAAATACATTGAACAGGTCATGAAGGATGTAAAAGAGAGGAGTTACGTCAACATAAAGAGGTTGGCCGATAGAAGAATTGAGTGGAGGGCTACGTCAAACCAATCCTAGGATTGTTGACCCATGATGATGAATATGATGGAAAAGTGGGGACTCTTTATAGTACTCTTGTCTTTCGAATTGAATGTTTGACCGTGGACCCTGTGAGACTCATTGAGAGCAGGCTAAGGATGGCACTCCGTTTCTTTCCACCTTACTTCATTTTCCTGAAAACTACTACCATCATCCAATAACCCACCTATCCTAAATGATTCATATGACCTTAGTTGTTGGTCACCTACACCATAATAACTAACTAATACAATTCCGTCTATCCAGGTGGTCCATCTGTTGGAATGGAGTGTAAAACTTTGGACCCTTTCATCTGGAGTAGGCCAACGCAACACTTATGTTCTCTATTCCTTTGCATGTTGTGCAATTAATTTGTAATGGAATGCCATATTTTAATGTTGGACTGGTCTTATTGCTACAAATTTATAATATATAACTATGGAGACTGTGATGAGAATGAGCCAGTAATTGCTTCTTGAATTACATTGAATTTGTGTAATTGCATGTGAATTCCATTGGTAAATTGTTCCTATTTTATTGCCTCTCTTAATTCTATTCAATTTTCTTTTAAATCATTTCAGGCGGTAGTGAGCAGTCGAGGAATAGCTGCCACAGAAAGAGTCATCAACTACCTCAGAAAATGTGACTCTGCCTTACTGGACACACAAACAGTTGGAGGTTGTGATACTTCTTTTGTTTAGAAATATTGCAATCCCTCTGAAGAACTATTACCCATACTATAATTCCCACCACAAGAATTCTTAGTTAAAATTTACGTAAAATAGGTACATTTTTTATATTTATAGAAATTTACTGAATGTCCTAAATGTAATTGTATGGCAGAAAAATGATACCTGACATAAGCCCTCGGGAGTACTCACCATAGTAATTTTGCTAAGAAAAAGGGCCATTCCCAGGGGCTAAGTGTAGTTAAGATGCTGTTTGTGATTTAAGTAAACTGTAATAAGGCCAGTGATGGGCATAAGATCTTGAATGAAGAGGTCCTCTACTATAAGTGAATAATTTTGAGAAGGCGGTATAGTATTTTAATTACATGTTCAGGATTTCAAAGGGGCTTTACATTAATATGTTTTCTAAAGTTGTGAGTTATTTATTTCACATATTTTATAGTTGTAAATTATTTGTCAGCCTTAAAATGTCTCCATCTCCCAATTGTGGGTGACTATAAATGTGGCAGTATTTAAATATATTCTTCTCGAGTAACCTATTGTATAGAAGGGCAAAATTGTGGTTAATAACATGCATACCAACAGTAATGATAATGCTCCCATTGTTCCCTTCCCATTCTCCCAGCATTCCCTCTGATTTTGTTTCATCCAAAGAGCAAGGGGATGGTTAAAAGTGAATTGTTGGCATTAAGCTCATCTTGCCAATAAGGCTTGTACTATTTGCCAAGACCAATCAGCCCTCTTCATATAGGTTTAGTGTAACGAGGTACCTGCGACTTGCAGTGAAAACATGCAAACAAAAATCATGCCCTGTGTTTATTTTGTGTGCGAGCTCAAGGAAGGTATTTTGGAAGGTAATCTTCTGATTTTTTTGTAACTGTGTGCTGAAGAGAACTGGTGATATTAATGGTGGAAAAAGCCTGTGACTTAGTTTGTAAGCATGAAGCTTTTAATTTGTGAAGTTCTTATGATCAATGGCTAATGATTGTAGTGCTCATGGATTTTAAACATTCATCAGTACTTCATTGATTGTCATTTTCATCACGTTTAACAACCATATTTTTCCAGACATAATGTTTTTAAATTATGTTCCTAGCTTTTGTTTTAGTGTTCTGCAGATGTCATTTAATTGTCTTTTTTAATATTGAGTTGCGGTTATTTTTGTTAGCAATTCCTTCAATTTGATTGACAAAATGGATCATATTCATGCCAAACTTGCATTGTTTACCAGTGATTTCTTTCACAAATTTCTCAAATCTGTAATTTGTGTTTCTAAGCAATGCAAGGTAATGTACCAATAAAAAGCTCCAATTTCTCTTAAAATTTTGTCTTTCAGTAGTGGTTATGTTCTCTGAACCAATGGTGGTCCAAGATATTATATTTACAGCAATGCCTTAACTTCTTCCTGTCTTGGTGGTTCTTTGTGGTTTCAACTCTTCCATTAATTTATTATTTCTTTTCCACCCGCACTGAGGAAACACGTTTGTGATTTATTTTTCTCTGCCATCTCTCATTGTCAATTGCTCATTGTTGTGATCGGACCAAAGCTGTCATAAAGTGTATGCTAAGCCTCAAGAAAACAAAATAAACAAAAAGTATGTTAGATTCATTCTTTCGACTCTCCTGTTAACACCACGTGAGAGCTCTCTATTGCATTGGTGTTGTTTTTATTTCTCCCTCAATTTATATGTAGTTTGAATCTGGCATTTATTTGGATAAAATGCTATTTGGGACAAGGAATTTGCCTTTTTTCCCTATTTCAACTATCTTTGGTATTTTTAATCAATTTCAGCTATATATGTCATGGATTTTTGGTCCCAGTTGTTTATTTTTAAATACTTGTGCTCCATACTTGGTAGTAATGCTACATTTTTAGCACAAAATAATTTGTAAAATTAATATTGAATTATTTCAAAGGCTTTCCCCTTTGACTTATGGTGCGATTGTTATCTACAGTTAACAGGCAATGAAAGATGTCCCTGGTAGAATCACAGTTGCCAGACAATTCAAAGGGTAGGAACCAATCAAAAGGTCATTGTAGCATATTTCTTCACGACTGCAAAAAACATTTGACTCCAGTGGAATGGCCATTTAACACATTGCAGACCTGACATTTTTTATTATCTTTCCTCAGCGGTCATGCATTTTCTCCAACGTTTATGCATACAGCTATTAAATAATCTATATTTCATCAACTTCATGAAACATTTGGCTTGAAGATTCAGCATTTCCAAAGTAAAGCACGAGGTACGTGGTTAATAATTTGCAAGGCGTATACAAAATAATTTCTTCAAACTATATCTGCAATACAAATTCAGAGTACATGTAAACACAAGTATACTCGCGACCTGTCTTTAACAGGTAGTACGCAAAACACGAGTGAACTCATGGCCAGTCTGCAATGTGTTAAGTGATGGTGTCATGTTAAAAACACTGTTGATGAAGGTATCAGGAAACCACCTCATGTACTTTTTCCAAGAAGAGTTCTGGACAAAGTTGTATAACATATTCTTTTCATCTTGCCTATATTTCTTTTGGGTCTGTATCAAGTTTTAATATGTTGTCTGTTGGGTTACTTTCCCCTTGGATTGCAAGGGGATTGCATCTATATTTTCTAGTTAAACATTGGTCTTAGCATCTACTCTCCTATTGCATACTACCTTAGTTTTCTTTCTGTTGATCTTCAGGAGATATATAGTGATTGTCTTTTCCATGTTCACTAGAATGTTTTTCAAGTCTCTTTTTATCTCTGTCTTTCATGTTGGTACCCTAAAATGTTTATCGCACTTGTCTGATATTCTCTTTCCGGTATTCCCTTACCAGAGATCTGAATGGGGGACTGTTTTACCTCCAGAATATTATACTTAAGAGGGTTCTAGCTCACCTTGATGAAGGAAAAGAGTGGAGTAGCTGAGACTCCTCAGGATGATAAAGTGATCCCTTGCGTTCCACATTGCATAACTATATCTGTTAAAAGTAAATGTTGCCATGCCTGTGGTGAAATGAGTAGGTACTGTTGTACTGACCAGTGTGGTTAGTACTTACATGAAGAAGAGCATCTACTCTCTCCTTCAGGTTATGGTGCACATAATTGTTGGTGAACTATCTTTGCCAAGACACGGAATCTTGGCAGGTTTCTGTATCACTTAGAAGGCATACTGTACTGAAGAATGAATACCACCATGGAATGCCACCACTTTTTGTCCATGACTGTTGATTTGATGAGAAAGCTTGCTTATCTCGATGCCAACCTTTACGTCTAGGTGTAGAATATTTCAAGCCTAATAATACGATAATAACTAACACTACTTGCCATGTGAAAAAAAATTCACCTGGACTGGAAATGGAACCACGGTCCTTTAGCTTTCCAGGTCACCCTGTAAAGTTGCCATGTGAATTAGAGATCCTGGGTAGCATAGTGGTCTGCGCAGTGGCCTGGAAAGCCGAAGGTCCGTGGTTCCATTTCCAGTCCAGGTGAATTTTTTCACATGGCAATTAATATGAATTTACGTCTAGAGGTTGATCCACAACTGTGGCTACAGTGACTAGCAAATTTTGTGCTTGAGATTGGTCTTTGTGAGTAATTGATTAATGCAGAGAAATACTAATGGCAGTTGGAAGCATGTGCAGATTAGCAAATGTTTATGTTCTAACAGTATACGAAATTACAGAATGGAGGACAAGGGAAGGAAGACCTTTCTTTTGAGACCTTCCTCAACATCTTGGAATTGGACCCTTGGAACACCCCCTTGGAATTTCTGTTGTCAACGATGGAGAATATCTTGCTTTGAACCTCTTGTTCTATGAGCTTGCATATGCAATCGAAGTAAACGAAATGCATGTAGTCAGGAGAAAACCCTATCCTCATATCAACATCCCCAGAAAACACGAAGCTGCCCCAAATTTTATGAACATTTACTTGTTGGTGAAGTATTTAAAATGACAATTTAAAGGAAATCCTCGATAAATAAAATTTAGCATATTTTTCACCTGCCAAACCTAGCTATATAGCAACTTCTCTTTTTGATCTTCATTAAAACATTTGCATGTATTAGAATAGTTTATTTTCGACAAACTTGATAATACATCAACTGTAGGAAACAACAAGGGTTCGTAAAATCAAATACAGTTACATGTGCACACGAAGTCCAATAGATGGAAGAAGTAATTTTATTTTTAAAATGACCAATTCTTGTTTGCATTTAAATTTATTTGGAAGTTAGTTTATAACACGAGGGCCGTGAATTTAGGACCATGTGCTGCTGTTGAAGTTCTTGCATAGTGCGATTCTGTTCAGTACATCTCTTGGTGCTATAACAGTGATAGCTTGAGTTTATGATATACTTTACCATATATTTATTTGGTACATGCTATAGCCAAATATAAATACATATGTAAATGGCCTTGTAAAAATAGGATGTCAGGTCACGTGTTATGTACATACCTACTTATTTCTCCGAGTATGCACAACTAACTCATTCATTCCTCTGGGGTGAAGGCATATGATACTGTTGGGAGCACAGGAGGTTCAATTGTGCTTGCAGGGACAGTAAATTACTTAAATTAACACCTTCACGTATCATAATTCTATTATTCATTAACCCAGATTGTAATATTTTTACTGAATTTTAGTTAATTGACCAATTAAATTTGTTAAATTACTAATTTTTTAAATAAAATTTAGCACTCTACCATGAGGAAGTTTCCTATATGGCTATGAACCTTACAAAGTAGATATTAAAGCTTTTGGGTTTTTAGCAATTCATTTAAACATGTTATTTAGGTCAGGACTGTGGTCTTACACGATGATGATATATTTGAATGCAGTAGTGGTTCATAGTTATTTAGAGCACCGTGTACTAGTTTGTGAACTGAAAAAAAATTCTAAGGAAATGATTGGTCAATAAAAAATAGTAATAAAAGAACTTAAGTGGCTAGGTGGTTTTGGAAAAGCACGTAAATTTCAAAATGGTTCTATATAAGAGGCAACAAGGACAATTGGTAGTTGGACCTAGATTTTTATTTTCACCTAGATTTTTTGGTTATATTTAACCATTCATTTCAAAGTTGACACAGTGTAACCCTCTTTTTGTGATTGGTAGATGTACACAGCATTTTCAAATCACCAGAATGCCAAGAATGAATTGCAGGATGTACTGGGATTTTGTCTCTTCTTGCTTTAAGCAGTCAAGTGGCCATCATCTCTGGTCTTGTACCATGTAGTCTCCTACATTTTTTTGATACGGTAACTTGCCTTAAGAGCCACCTTTAAGTAGTCATCTCTTTCAGCAGTTGCTTATTTCCTGAATCGAATATAATCCCCTTATGATACCTGTAAATATCCGCTCTTTTCAGAGGTACCTTGAGCAACTTAAAGCCACTCCATTTTAGGCCTGCGGCAAATACTTGTGACCAGCAGCTAGCTTCATTGTTAGGGATTTAAGTTTCCGCAAACAAAGAAAAACTCAATAGAGGATCACCTGACAGGGGATGTGTTGGTACTTTTTGGTATGTGCTCAGGAAATTTTTATATTTTATGCTGTATGCTGCTGGGTTACAAATAGTCAAGAAATGTTAGAAAATTCATTTTGTATGGCCCACTAGAGAAATTCATTGAGTATGACCGAATTTTCGTTACGTAAAAAACGTCATCACCATTAGTCACATATAAATATCCCATTCTCTCTAGGATTGTAAAGTACAAAGCTTCTGGTGGCCACCCAGCCTAGAGGGGAGAAATGACCCACCATCTGCGGTGGCCACATGCATGGAGAGTGTGAACATGAGTACAGGCACCTTCTCTATGAGCCAGCCTTAAACCACTTAAAGTATAAAGCGAGACCTTGGTAGTGCAATGTGAGTGAGAGGGAATGTGTCTGTGATGCGTTGGAACTAGAGATGAGTCGAACAGTAGTAGATCTCTCGAATTTGAATATTGATTTTGAATATTAAGTCATGACCTCAATATCTCAAATTTCTAATACCTCGAATGCTAGAATTGTAATTGATATGCTTAATGTTCTTCTGCAGATTTATTTGTTGCCTGATGAAGTAAAAAGCTACTAGGTGATTAAATTATAAAAAATAAATCTGGTTGTAAAATGTCAACTATATGATAAAATATTTTTTCCTCCAGTTATGGGTTGTTGAATACATTATTATTATTATTATTTATTTATTCTTGGACTGGTCCATTAAGAACATAATGGGGTTATACAATACAATAGAGCTCATAACAGACAAATAACAAAAATTTATATGGGTAAAATATAGGGATGGGCGGATGCATTATAGTGAAAATAACATGAGAATATAAGAGAGAAGAGATAACAACAGAAGTTATACACTTTCGGTGGGTCTGTTTATAGCGAAAAAATCTGTGCTTTAAAACAGACAAAGAGATAGAATCCTTCACATCCTTTGGAGCACTAGCACTGTTCCATAATCGTGCTCCGACCATAGAGAAGGATTTTTCATAAGTTGTCGTTCTGTGTTGGGGGGTGAAGAGAAAATCAGGGGCCATTCTAGTCAAAATGTTGGACTTATTATTTCTGACAGAAAAAAAATTGCTTCAGGTAACTAGGTTGTTCATTTTTGAAAAGACAGTAGAGGTATGTACCAAGTAAGTATTTTCTCTTGTTTTCTGCCTTTAACCATGCAAGACAGGTAAAATAAGGGGAAATATGATCATCCTTACTTATGTTGAAAATAAACCTAACGCACATATTTAATAGGCATTGAAGCTTAACATTGTGCTCTTCAGTTAGATCCTGATAAACCAGACAGCAATAAGCGATGTGAGGGAGAATGAGCGTAGATACTAGATGCTTGCGAGTGTGAGGTGGCAGAAGGCCTTTTTGGGCTTTAAGCTGGTAGAGGATCATATTAACCTTATTACACACGTCTTGCACATGATTCTGCCTAGACAAGTAACACATCATCGTGACCCCCAGGTTTTTAACACAATTTGAGTGTGATATTTCGGTGTCATTCACTTTTATAAGCCTTAAAAGGTGAGCAGAAGGTGTTAATACAACATGTTCTGCCCAGTTTTGCATTAATATGATGTAGTTCATCAACACGCCAAGTATAGCATAATTAGCATAATTATTAGACATCTCGAATATCGAATTCTTTTAACATAATTATTCAATGTCACCAATATCAAATACTTTCAAGTATTTGTGGGTAGTATTCGCACATCTCTAGTTGGAACGGCTAGATTACAACCTAGTTAGGTGAACATACTGTAGAATTAATCTGTTCCTTTGAATTTTGTGCTTCCAAGAAAAACTATTAATTTAAAAGAGTGATACTTAAAAAACTATTTTGCTAACAATGGTTTATTGTGAACATCGCATTTCAAATACTTATGTTACCTTGGGATATTCATTCAAAGCCGTCTATTTTGTGTATTACTTCTTTTGACAAAAATTCACCCCCTTTTCCAAGTAAGGGGCCTGAGCCCAGCAATGGGAAAAATATATTACTGTACCACTGTTGATTGACCTAGATCTTGTATCTATGTGAATGGGATAAGTGCTTTGCATCTATCAGAATTTACCAGGGATCAGACAGCAGTTCTGCTGACCCTGGAGGAAGGTGAGAATAAGAGGAGGGTGGCCATCTGCTCCTCCTACCTGCTATACGATGCACCGGCTCCACCATCAAATGAGATGGAGAGCCTGGTGAATAAGACCCACAAGTGTGATCTTCTTATCGGTTGTGATGCTAACTCGTACCACATTGTGTGGTGGAGTGGAAGCACCAACGGAAGGGGAGAGACCCTATTGGAGTATCTTATGTCTACGGAGTTTCATATACTCAACAAAGATCACTACCTACCTTTGCAAACAGTGTTAGGCAGGACGTGTCAGATATTACACTGTGAACCTGTTCTCTGCTGCGCAGGATTGATGGGTGGAGAGTGTCAGGGGAGATAACTCTGTCCGACTACAGGCACATACTCTTTACTCTTTTAGAATCCAATTACAGGGAAATAACATATAGGAACCCCAGGACTACCAACTGGGACTATATCGAGAAAGGCTGGGAGCTTCCCTAGAGGGGACAACACAGTGCAAGTTTAGAAATGTGGATGAGATAGATGCTGCTGTTGACTGTATACAGAGAAGTGTCATCACATCCTACGAAAACAGCTGCCCCCTAAAGACCAGGAAGGAGGGGTGTAAATTACCCTGGTGGGGAGCAGAATTAAACAGTCTCCGCATAGAGACTAAGAAACTCTTTAACAAGGCAAATAGGACAAGAATGCCTCAGGATTGGGAAAACTGTAAGGTTGCCCAACGGAGGTACAAAATGGTGATTAAGCACTCTAAGAGGGATTCATGGAGGGGCTTTTGTGCGAACGTAGAGACTGTTCCACAGATGGCAAGACTTCATAAGATCCTATCGAAAGACTCAGAAGCGGGAGTAGGGTCTCTGCTGCTTCCCTCCGGAGACTTCACGTATTCGGACAAGAAAACGCTAAAGCTAATGCTGGAGACCCACTTTCCAGGCTCCAGGGAGTTGAGGGAGATGTATCATGGGAGAAATCCCATTCCGTCTGGCTCGGACCGGATGGAGACATTCCTCCAGCATCGTGACGTACAAAGTTACAAAATGGGCAATCATGTGTTTTAGCTCCTTTAAGGCTGCTGTGGAGGATGGGGTATTTCCTGCACTCCTTCAGGAAGGGCAGGATCTGCTCCTCCTCTCAATGGTAAGAATATTTCGCTCCTTCCTGGCTTATGGATATGTTCCTAAAGCCTGGAGAGTCACCAGGGTGGACTTTATACCTAAACCGGGTAAGACGGACTACACAAGAGCAGACTCCTTTCGAGGAATCAGTCTTATATCTTTTCTATTGGAGACACTAGAAAAGATAGTTGACGGGTACATAAGGGATGGGCCATTAAGGGACCATCCCCTGCACCTGTATCAACAGGCGTACCAGAAGTTAAAGTCTGTGGAAACAGCGCTCCACAATTTTGTTAGCAGGATTGAGGGAGTGCTGGAACATGGAACGTACGGACTGGGGGCATTTCTTGATGTCGAGGGAGCGTTTAATAACATGTCCTTCGATCAAATCTGCATTGCAGCAGGAAGAATGGCATCCATGCTCACATTGTTCTCTGCTCCATGATACATGTTGGAGCAGAGAACTGTCGAGGTAGTCTTGAGAGACAGTTCGATGAAGGTAGCTGTGACGCGAGGCTGCCCTCAGGGAGGAGTGTTATTTCCACACCTCTGGATTATGGTAGTCGACAGTCTTCTTGTAAGGCTGAATAGGACTGGTGCATACACCCAAGTGTACGCAGATGATGTGGTTATACTCATCATTGGGAAGTACCTCGATACTGTCTCTGGACTCATGCAGAAAGCCCCGGATAAGGCAATGGGTTGGTGTGCAGAAACAGGGCTGACGGTAAATCCGGAGAAAAATAAGCTTGTATTGTTTATCAATAGAAGAAGAATGGAGGGCTTTAGACCTCCCTCTATGCAGGGTAAGGTTCTAAGCGCCACCATCAGTTAAGTATCTTGGGGTTATTTTGGATTCCAAGCTTAACTGTGGAGAGCATTTGGAGCCTCCGTACGGATGTGTAGGAGGGTCCTTGGTAAAACATGGGGACTTCAGCCAAAAACAATTACATGGAATTATACGGCAGTTGTTAAACCTAGTTTCATGTACCTACTGCTCTATAGTTTGGTGGAAGAGAGCCCGGCAGAAAATTGCTGGGAATAAACTGAACCACCTCCGCCTGTATGGGCATTTCAGGGGCGATGAGAACAACCCTAACTCTGGCGCTAGAGATTCTGCTGAACCTCGCTCCTCTCCATGTGAAAGCAGGTGCATGCAAGGACAGCAGCTTATCGTCTCAAATGTATGGGACAGTGGTATGACAAAAGAAGTTCCATTGGTCACAGACAAGTTTGGACGGAGCTCATGAAGTCGAGTCCCATCCTCGAGATGGGCAGCGAAGGAATGATAGCCAGGTTCAACCAATCACCCCCCCTAACTTCAAAGCCTGCTTCCCGGATAGGGAACGGTGGGCTAGAGGAAAGGGGAAAGAACTTCATTCTGGGGCCGAGGTATGGTATACGGATGGCTCCAGGAAAGAAAGAAGAGCGGGAGCAGGGCTGTAGCACAACTGTAGCACAACAAGGAAGCTCTCAATCCCTCTGGGAAAATATGCTACGGTGTTCCAGGCAGAGGTATATGCACTTATGACCTGCGCGTTTGCCATCAAGGAGATCGGGATGTTCGACAGACCGATACACATATGCACGGATAGTCAGGCAGCTCTGAAGGTGCTGACATCACCATGGTGCAAATCACAGCAGCTGCAGGAGTGTCGTGAGGCACTCAATGATATAGGCAGATGCGGGAAGGTGGAACTTTTCTGGGTGCCTGGTCATGCAGGCATATCCGGAAATGAGATGGCTGATGTGCTGGCAAGGGCCGCTTACAGCCGAAATCCGATTGGACCAGAGCCAATCATACCTATTGTTACATCGATAGGGATAGCAGAAATTAGAATGTGGGGCTTAGCCCGGCATTCTGAGATCTGGCGAACCACACAAAGTCTTAAACAGGCCAAACTACATATAGGAGAACCAAGGCCTGGGCTTGCCAAAGGACTCCTGTCATTAAACAGGGGTCAATTACGAATGGCAGTTGGACTCCTCACTGGACACTGCCAAGTGATGAGGCACCTGCACCTCCTGGGAATGGTACATTCAACTAGATGCAGGTGGAGCGAAGAAGGGGATGAAACCACATCCCACATATTATGCGAGTGTCCCGCTGTCCTGAGGACTCGAAATAGGTACCCAGGTTCACCATTTTTGGAATCCAGGGAAGTTAGGGAAATCCCAATAGGAGACCTGTTGGCCTTCAGCAAGGCGATTGTCTTCTGGGTGATTTCTCCAGAAGGGTGGTTGGCACAATGGACCAATAGGTCTCTTAGGGCCTCCTTTGAGGAACTCCACCATATTAAATATCTATCTATATATCTATGGAATAAAAACATTAAAACACTAGATATCAAAATATCATTTTGTTACCTTTAAACATTTTCCGAGTGTGTACCTATTAATATATGCTTCATAAATTGCATTGTTTTTCTTTTGAATACATTTGCCAAGATAATTAAAAGTGGAAGTAATATGAGAGGGATGGTGTTTAGCAATGGAAATATAGGTGGTTCAAAAATTTTAGGGAACGATAAATAACGATGGAAAACCATTAAGGTGTAGGCGTAGGTTCCAATCCATTTCGCAGATTTTCCACCTTTTTGACCCTCCTACCCTGCTAAAACGCTCTCTAACAATTTCTACGACCCCCTTAAATTACGTAGGGATGCCAATGGAACCGATCCTTTTTATAAATGAGAAAAAGAAGATCTAAGACATAAATACCGTATTTATTTCTCAAAACTATGGTTAATAATATATTATTGTTCACTGATTATTATGGGGATCGGGTTGGTGTGGTGGCTAGAGTACTGGCCTCCCATCCCGAGGGCCCGGGTTCGATTCCCGGCAGTGGCGGATTTTTCAGTGGAAAACCGGTCCCCACTTG
Organism: Platycnemis pennipes; assembly: GCA_933228895.1. Lineage (NCBI taxonomy): Eukaryota > Metazoa > Arthropoda > Insecta > Odonata > Platycnemididae > Platycnemis > Platycnemis pennipes. The sequence goes on from OW121846.1 coordinate 85,250,139, forward strand.
AGTGCCTAGTGGAGGGCATTTCAAGTACAGTACTCCGTCCGTCGGATGGGACGTTAAGCCGTGGTCCTCTTGGCGCCTTTCGTTAAGAGTAGGCTAACGCCGGGTTTATCTCCACCCTTCCTCCGTTCCCTAAAAACTCCTACCATTACCCAATTATCCACCTGTCCTATATGGCGCAAATGACCTCAGCTGTCGGTCGCCTCCCCTAAATAACCAACCAACCAACTGATTATTATGTGTCACCATTGTCATTTGAAGACGGAATGAATTATTATGTATTTTTCTCCAAGCGTAATGAAAGGCTGTACCCCATTCCCTGTCGATAGTAAATAGCATGCTGCTGTAGCAGTTGGCGCTATGTCCAGATCACCCTTGTAATATGTATATGAACCGCCCCTGAGCCTACGCTTTGGAGCATATGAAAAAGGTTCACGCGAAAATTCTACGCGCGAAGTAGCTTCGCCTCTGGTTCATGCTTGAAAGCGAGTCTTATGACAGAAAGATGATGGAAATAAAACTACTCTTCTAACTACCTTACTATTTATCACGAGGTTTTTAAAACTGATATCACGATAAACTTTATGTTTGCCCTAGTTAATAATTACTGACAGTCCTACCAGGGGTGTAGCCATAAGTCAGGTTTGGGGGTCGGGGCGGAGGGACGGTCACCAGTCTTGCCCTCCTTACCCCCATCCCTCCAATGAGAAGACAGTATATCGATATATATTATTGAAATCATTGTTTTTTTTGGGGGGAGGGGGAAGGGGCGACTGCCCGTACTATATGAAGCTGGCGCGGGCAGGGGTGGCCCCCCCTTGATCCGACCCTGAGCCCTTCTTTCTCTGAATGTGATTTGTGAGTAATGTAATACCTCATCAACGCATCTCACGTACTTCAAGGGCGATAATGCTGGGTTCCTTATGACTGATTTACTGCGATAAATCTCCCAATGGTTTGGGGACCCACATCGTGTTTATAACAGGGTGTTTATCCGAAAAGGCACTTAACGTTTCGTGCCGTACCTGGGAGGCACCCGAACTCGGAGTCCGAGTTCGGGTGCGTTGAAGGAGACCCAACCCTTCACCACGGGTGGTTTATAGCACCAACTGACCTGTCACACTATAGTTTATAATTTCTTAAAGTTAAACATAAATCACACAATTATGTTCATCTTTGTGTTGTACTATTCACGTTGATGAAAATGGTTTTTTAAACACAGTTATACGATATATATTAACCATTTTACGTGCATTAGTAAACCAAGCCAGTTTAATGTACATTAAATTACTAAAGCATTGAATACCTACGCAGCCTAATCCAATTTTTTCAATATATTTATGACGGAGGCACAATGAGCGATTCCTTCGATATTATTTTCATTAGTGAGAGAAAAACACTGTTTTTATCAGCAAACTGCAAGCTCAGAAAGGATTATTCCATTTTTAAGATACATAAGGACATCGGCTTCTGACACTGTCGATGCAGAAATCGAGTTTGGATACAAATAGCAAAATAACAGGAGAGCCTACGGAAAAACTTATCACACCGTAATATTTTTAATTAATTATGCGCTTTTTGACGGTAAATTGAGATTTTTCAGGCGCGTTATAATATTTTTTCATCGGGTGTTACCTACTACCTGCGTTAAAATTGCCCTTTTTTGACGGTCTTCGAAGAAAGTGACGACTTTGATGATTTGTAGCCCAAAAACAAGTTGTTCAATAACATCTAAGTTTTAAACATGTTTTCCGAACAAAAGACTCTCACAATATTCCCAGTCCTCCTCCAGTTAAGCAGGGGTCAAAGCTCACGAGGTCTAGGTAGGCAAATATGGGCAACAAATGTGGCGTAAATGGTTGACAAAGTAGGGACCCTATATCCATCTCCTCGTCTGTTGATCTCCAAGGACTACACGGGGGTCAAAGATGTGGTCTATGTGAGCAATTCGGGACAAAAAACTTGTCGTATCTTAGGTTTGAATGGGTGCCAAGTCGATGATAAAATTTCAAGATTCCTCTTGTTCCTATTCCCTCCAAGGGTTATACTGGAGTCACTTTCAGCAACCTCACCTTGCCACTCCGCTTCTCTTTGGCTTCTGTTCAGGGTTATGGGGCGTCCATTAATTACGTGAGGCGTTTAGGGGGGGAGGGGGTCGATGGGAATCTCACCCAATCTTACGTGGGGGAGAGGGGGTGGGGGAGGAAATATCACGTAATTTTTTTTCCGCTACGAACAGTGTAAAATTGCGAGTAAACTGGGTTAAATTAAGGAATACAAGTTTCTCCACTAAAATATGGTTAAATCCTACACGATAATATTTATAGCGGTTATGCGAACGCCACAAAGTAGCACAGTAGCCCTTCGATTGTTTAGCCGCCACAGACCAGCCAAACGCGCGACTCGACGAACGCTGCGGCGTACGAACCGGATGGCAGCGATGTTTAAGTTTTTTTTAATAAATACAACGCAATCAAGCACAGATTAACGTATTTACACTAAAAATACGCATTTTGAAAATATCACGTGAAATTGCGAGGGGGGGGCAACATCGCCTCACGTAATTAATGGACGCCCCCTTAGTCACGATGATTAAATTCACCCTGAGAACAATATTCCTTAGTTGAAGGCTTAGATGAAGGTTGAATAATCGAGATTCACACATTAAAAGGAAATTCATAGAAAAGCTCGAACTTTTTTTTCCAACGCGGTTACTCCTCTAATGTGCACAATTTTAACGCAAGTGCATGCAGTTTAGGGAGAAATTTGTCCCATCCATCGCCGTGGGCTGTCACTGGAGTCCCAACCTTATCTCCAGCCTGGACACGATATTACCTAATATTTCAGTATCAGATCGTAGGTTAAAATAAAGATACAGGAATTTAAAATGGATAGCTTTACTGAAGATGATACATATATACCTGTATTTAAAACACCAGCGTATTATGCTAGATTTGACCATACAAATATTATTAGTGAGATAGAATGTCGTAGATTAAAAATGTCATTTTCCCCCGTACTATTAAAGAACACAATAGGCAGCATAGCAAAGGGGTAGGCGAACTATTGTAAAGTAGTCTGTAGCGCATGATGCATGTGTAAACAACCAACCATTTTACTACTATGTAGACACTAACCATGTGGCTGCATGTGGCCCATATTATTAGCATGTTTCTATGTAGTATTGTATTTGTAGTTTGTTCATCTTCACCCCCTGCCACACACCCTCACGGTGGCTTGCAGGGTATCGCGTAAATGTAGATGTATACTACGTTTTTTACCCCAATTTGCTTTCCTAGACCTCGTGACCTTTGATCCCTGCGTAAACTTGGAAGCCAGAGAATGCCGGGAGGTATCTTTGGACATCGATTAGGGAATCAATTTAAACCTATAATACAATATCCCTGATTTTCCTGTCCATACCTCGTGATGTTTGACGTCCGCCTAATCCTTGAAGGTCAAGAGATGACAAAAGTGACCTTACCGTCCACTTTGGCAACCATTTAAAAATATTACTGGCTCTTCCTATGATATGACACGTTTATTCTTGTGGGTTTGTTGCCCACATTCACTTTTATCACCTCTGTGACCTTGACTGTGTCCTGTCATGGGTCACGGTTAAAAGTGATTCCATCTTGTTACTCGTGCCCAAAAACCTTTCTATTTCAATTTTTTTGCCTTATGAGGCAAAATTTGATTTTATTTTGTACCTTCATTCTGGGGTCAAAAATTCGAATTTAGAAAATGATACTCACACTGCACAAAACATGGGACCTTTTTCTATATATTAGTATGAAATTTCATCAACGAGTAACAAATAAAAGAGCCTTAAATTCGAGGTCAAAAATGACACATAATCCATGGAACAACCTGTATAGAAACATCGGTTAACCCATTATTTTTCTTCTTCCGCCCTTGAAGTAGCAGCCATACACTGAGCAAGTATTAGCCATTAGTTAGGTATTAGCCTATGATGAACTATGTTTTCTCTTCAGTAATAAAAAGCACTATTTTCAGTGAAGCACTCTTCACGCTGAACTGTCGTGGGTCGTGGTAAGATGGCGGCATTGCGCAATATGTCGTGCGGGTTGCGTTAGGTTGGCTTCAGCCCCCTCTATGCATGATACATTGCACTGCCGATCTATATCTCTATATCTGTGTTCTCTACCCCTTTTTCTTCAACATACTCCCGAGGTAGCTAAATTGTTCCTCCTGCCCTAGCTTGTGGCTTACTTTTATGATTAACCTGGCCCTTTTTGTTATCGAAAACCTCATTGGCTTCGTGTTCTTATGGTTTATCTTAATTTCGTATCTTTGGTACAGTATTTGTAACGCATATAGACTTATTTGTAGACCGTTGGCTGACTGGCTGGCTAGCGTTTGATCATCCGCAAACCTTACTGACTTGATCAAATGTCCCCTGCCTTTACTCTTTTCTCAAGTCCATCACACACCTCTCTCGCTATTTCCGCTTCCGCTAGTACCAATATGTTAAAAAAATACAATTGAGAACAGAGCGCTATCCGCGCCGTCTCTCTTTTCCCGTCCAATCCAATTCTCCATCAGATACTCCTTTCTGCAGTCTACTCCTATCATCTGCAATATTTCGATTTATTTTTTCCACCTCACGCTGCCAAACGCCCTTTCAAAATGAACTAAACACTAAAATTCACGTTGATTATATTCTAAGTGCATCATAATCATCATCATCATCATTGGTCAACAATCCTAGGATTGGTTTGACGCAGCTTTCCACTCGATTCTTCTATCGGCCAAGTTTTTCATTGTGACGTTATTCTTTTCTTTTACATTCTTCACAATCCGTTCCATGTATCTCATACGAGGCCTGTCTTTTCCAATCTTCCCGTTCACTTTTCTCTCGACGATAGTCTTCATCAGGCCATCGTGTCTCAAGATATGGCCGATTAAGTTTTCCCTTCTTTTTAGAGTTGTCAGCAGACTTCTCTTTTCTCCTTCTAAGTGCACGATCACAAAATAATATCTACGTAAACGTATTGTTTGCACGAAGTGATAAAAGTAGAATAAACTACGCCAATGTTTTGAGTGCAGTACACAGTATAAGTAAGGACCTATCACTCGATAAGAAAAAAAAACACAAAAATAATTCAAAGGGGTCATGCCATGTTAGCCATCTGTTGCACGAACAGAGAAAATTTAACCAAATGTTTTGGTAATCCGTATCATTTTTGTCGTTCATTTTTGCTTGTTAATAGCGGTAAGTTAATAAATGACTAGTTGATTGAGTCTTGGGTGAGAATAAGATAGGACGCTGGAAATCTTCGTGCCTTTCTGTTACAGAAATTTCAAAGCTCTTGTATCCGCGATTAAAATGTTACCGTTTATTTTAATATCAACTAACTAGGGGCCACAAATTTCTAACCCCAAGTTTTTGTGCTGTTAAAAAAACAAGATTTGAAATATCTGATGAGCAATGGACCTTACCCTTAGAACTGTACCCATCCGCTGACAACCTGATACGTATCCCTCGTTTGATTGAATACTATCGTACCCTCCATGAAGATAGCTTTGAGATTCCCGACCCTCCTACGTTTGTTGTCTATCGGAGCGAAATCGGCAGTTCGCTACTGTGTTATATCTTTTACCTCCTGATGCTGTAATGCTCCACAGGTTGTCTGCTTGTGGTCCTTCGTGTTTCCTGTCAAATACCTCGCGCTATCTTTTCGTACAAAAAGAAAGTCGGCTCTTACGTCATCCGAATGCTTACACCTTCACTTCTGAATATCTGTACATTCAGAGATACCGCGATAAGATTTCTCCATAGCCCTTTCAAAGGTAAAATATTCCAAATGGAATTTATGCACGATAGATTTATAGCCGGGGCCAAGAATAAGCTCATTACATAGAACCTCGTTCGAAAACAAGGTACAAAGTACTGTCGCAAGATGGGCTCTTTCGGTTCTACCCTGAACAAAGAGATGGGAAATTTATCTTTTCATTGTAGCAAGTATTTGGTGCCGGAAATGGTAATTTCAATGTTCACATGCCTTCTTTCCCACTGATGACGTCAAAGTTGTTTTGTTCTCATTTTTAAGATTTTCGCAATTATTAAGGTCCGTCACAACCAGATATGCCCAGTCATCTTCCTCAGCACATTTTTCGTATAATATGGTCTCTCTCCCTCTCAAAACTGTAATGTCTTAAAGCAAGTATTGCCCGAGTGCAAGCGATCCCTGAGCGCGTAGCCTTTTCATTGGGTGGTAAAAAATGGCATGATGGACAGTCTGAAACTAGTGGTATGCGAAACTCTTCACGGTTGATATTCTTAGGAAACCACCTCAGTTTGGACTCACCAGGACTCGAGAGGGTAATTTTGCGATAAAAATGCGAAATATATGTGCCTATATGCCTTAAGATGACCATGAAACCTCCGAATATAACATGGTACACACTTGAACATTCCAATAATATGAATAGAATATTCCCTAGAATAATAAGACATTGCATAATGTAGTGATATACCCCCAAGGTGGCCGTTAGCAAAGTGAACTGCATTCTGTGAAGTGCCTTAGAGATTTTTTTGTTTTAAAATTTTGAATCCCTTTAGACACCTCTTGAGAAACGTCGGAAAATGAAAAAGTATACGTGCTTCGCGTGAAAGTTACTAAGAGATATCTATATATTTTCATAATTAAGGTGTGATTAAGCTCCGATATTTCATCTTTTCAATCCGTACCATTGATTTGATTTCTCTGTGACGTATTTACATGACTGAGAGAAAGTGCTGCGTTTTCATGCCGATTGCATAAAAATAAGTGAATGAATTGATTGGGTGACAAGTAATGACTCGTATCCATTATGCTATGCATGCCCATTATTGCCAAACCTCACTCGAATCCGATAATGAACGAATGTGCGGGTTGAAACATTGAAATCTCGGTGCATCGGATGAGGAAGACGCACATCTTGTCGCGTTATTTCTGAGCTTGGGATGCTAAGCCCACCCTATTTACCATCCCATCCCTCAAGTAGTCGTTTTCGAACCCCTTCCAACATCATCTGCCCCACCCTTCCTCGCCCCCCATCCGTGTATTCTAAACTGCAGCGTAATATCGGCCACGCCCCTACCCTTTGCTCTCCGTTTAAGTCCCCGGGGTATGTTTCCACAGCGCGGGGTCGAGACTCAATCTCTCCGCAATTTTTCTCCAACCTCACCCTTTATCCTACTCTCATCCGCCCCCTGAGGCCCTTCCCGCCGCGTCCTTTATATACCCTCGCTTCACGAAAGCTTCCCGCCAAAGGATAGCTCCAGGCCAGCCGACGGAATAATCACCCCGGCCCCTTCTGCCTCATCTCTCCCCACTCCTTATGCCCGTAAGACTCTCACTCCGCCTTAATATTCTCCCACTCCCCCACCTCCACCACCCCTGCCGCACCCGCTGCTCTAACCTCAAAGACCGCTCTCGTTCCCCACGACCTCTCTCTCCACGCCCGCCTTACGGCTCCTCGGCGACCCCCGACCTCATCCTTCAGCGCCGAAATCACCCCCCACGTCGCATCCTCCCGTGCTCAACTCTCCTCGTCTGCTCCGCCACAGGGGCGCCCAATCACCTAGCCGCAGCTCATCAAGTGGCGAGGGAATAGGTGGGAGGAAGGGGCCGTTGCCGCAGATTTCTTATGCGCGCGTGGTGAGAGGGAACCTTTCGGAATTAAAACCTTCGATCGGTCTCCTTGCTCCGAGATTCGTTTCAATTCCTCCGCCACCACAGATCCACACGTCTCCCCCTGCTTTTCTCCGCCCCTCCGGTATCCTCGTGCTTCTCCCCTTGGTCTCTCGATGACTGCGGCTGACACCCGGGGGGAAAGGGATGGTATGGGAAGCGGAGGGAAGATGATGAGGAGGAGGAGGCTTCACACCTCACTGGCCCCACAAAGAGGGTGCGGGGGGAGGTGAAGGGGGGTTTTGGGTGCGGAGAGGGCAGCGGCAATCGCCCGGCCTCTTAAGCCGAAGCCCCCCATTGCCGTCTCAATGGACTCAAAGGCTTCACAGAGCATCTCGGATGAAAGAGACCGATAGTCTTTGTAAATCCGGAATTAGCAATATTACCGATTTCTCAGAGTGGGGGTTGTAGGATGAGTGGAAAGAGATCTTTCGGGAGAGTTGGGTATGCTCGAAGGTTTTCGGTGGTAAGATAGTGGTGCATAAGGGCTCAGGGTTCTGGGGCCGCGAATTGCTGCACGCCGTACGTCTGTGGAGCGCGTTACGGGACTTAAAATTTGTTAGGCTTTTTTCGGTTTGCACGAACTCGAAATTTTCTCGCACTCCTTTCATGGTCTGTGCTCGATCTTGTCTCGTTTACTGAGGGCGCATAAAGTAATGGATCAAAGTAATCTTGAATTCGAACTAAAAGAGTTGTTTGAGAGACAGTGAAGATCAAATAAAAAGAACAAGGATCGAAAATTTTAGAAATGGTCGCAATTTTATGGCGAGGATTATATTCGTGAATTATTATTTGGATCTTAGAAATATAAAATTAACAAAAGAGTAGTATCATCGGATGGATTAGAAATTTTGGTGGAATGATATTTGCGGAAGAGACGTGAATAAGAATCAGGGAGAAGAACAAGTTTACCGAAGAAACGTGTGGGAAACCTCGAGAAGGAGGGGGTAGTGAGTAGTGAAAGCGCAGTGAGAAGGGTAACTAGTATCTACGGAGTTACATAATATCAGATTCTAGTGCCACAGAGCCGAAGAAATCTTGGCACTTGAATTCGGGACTCTGTTCTCTTCTGCCGGGCATAAAAAACATTTTGAGTGTTCGACAAAGCATTTTTCTTTGAAATAAGAAATTTTAAATCCTGGAAACTCAAAGACGGAATCCGACGAATGAGATTGAGAATTTCAGGTTATCCGAATCAACTTGGGTGTTCTTTGAGGTTGTTATGTGGTGCTTCATGCTAAAATCATTAACAAATATGGCGATTGCCATAAAAATATTATACTTTACCGAGCCAGGTTTCAACTTTATGGCGTCATCACTAGATGGTCACATTCTTTTACGCCTCAGCGATTTGGAACAAAATTCATAATGCGTGATTGGCAGTTCAGTTCGTTTCTTCATCCCCCATGCATAAACCAACGAAATTTTTCGATCCGTTTTCATTTTCTTCAGTCTACAATGCTATGATCAAAAGGGCCTTCCTGTGATATATGCCCTCTTGCAAATTTATTCTTTTGAGTTTGGCTCGCGTGTTGCGTATTGCCAAATGATGGGGAAAGGAAGGCTGGATTTAGTAGGAGTAGTTTTGGGCGCGGGAGAAGGGGAGTCCTAAGATCGGGCCGGGATCCATCACCCGCTTGCCGGTGTGAATGAAGGGTGATTAAGCACGCGGGCGAGGGTGCGGGGAGTGAAAGGGGAGTGCGAGGGGCGGCGGTAGGGGTTGAGGATTTGGGAGTCGGAAGCCCTTCCTCGCGACAGCCATTCCCCCGCTTCTTCCCTGTGGGCGGGAGGCGTATTACACGGAAGTGACGGGGCTGCACGTCTTTGTTCGCTTCGTTTTCATCTCGCCGCCAATGGGTGGGTGATGAGGTGGTTGGGTTGGTGTATGGAATGCCAACCATCGAACACGACTATTTCATCTTCGAGTCAATTTTAAGTTAGCAGGGAAGGAGGAGAGGAAAAATGCTTCGCTCTCTTGGTTTCGTCAACCAACAGTCTCGCTCTCATTTCATCCGCCTCCCTTCCCAATCCCAAATATCTCCTCCAGGTTTCCTTCCACTTCTCTCGCTCTCATTCCACAACAGGGAGGGACCGCAGACCCTCCGGGAACTCATAAAGATGGATACGGTAGGCACATTTCCCTTCGCATCACACTGCAGCGAGCACGCTTGGTGATTAGAGGAAAAGCAAGAGAGGGTGAGGTTTCCTTTTGCCGCTAGGGTTGAGGTTGCTCATTCTTTACTCGTGGTATTCATCTGTCGACTGAGCATTTATCGTTGCGTGGAATCCACAGTTTCCTTCCAATCCCACCCATCTCGTGTATCGACCTCCTCGTACCCGACGTTCACGATGGAAGCACTGGGGTTAGATGCCAAAGCATCGCAAGCCTTACCGGAGAAACATCTCTCAATCCGTTTGGACCTACGATGACTCGTATGGTGAGAGAGGATTTCATGGGCTTTGGGTAAAAGGGTTTATTTCGCATGCCGACTGGGGAGATATCTCATTTTCCGTCGACATTGTTGTTCCGAGAGACTGGTTCTTGTGTTTGCAGGTCTTTGATCAGGGGAAGTGGGAAGTATGAAGTGATTTGAAGTGATAAAGATACTATTGGATAAATATAATTGATTATTTGTTTTATACCTCAGTTTTACCTAAAAATTAGGAAGTAAAAATTGGGTAATTATGAATTCGATTAATTCAAAATTTTAAATCACTAGGTAAAGCTAATTATTTTCCTCGCCATATTTATAGAAAAAGATAATATCAATTCAAAGTAGGAAAACAAAAACTTGAAGAGGTGAAAGAGTTCTGTGACCTCGGAAACCGAGTAAGAAGATGGACGAAGCAAGAAAGAAATAGTTAGTAGAATAAAGGGGGAATTTTATCAAAAGAAGAATTTACTTACAGCTGGAAATACAAGTTTAGAAGTAAGGAAACAATCAGAACTTACTGGCCATATTTGGTGTGTTGAAGGTAGAAGCTGTTCGGATCACTTGTTTAAAAGTTATTGAATATTTTCGTGTTTTTCAACGTCCTGATGTAAGGTAAGTGTGTTTATTTAACTATTATAACTAAACATAAATTCCTAATACAGGCAATTGATAGTTACATCTTAAAAGAGCTGTATTTAGGCTACAAATTGATGTGTCTATGTAACACGTAGCTTGATGAATTTAGCCGGTAGTGTGGCATTTATGTAATGGAGGCGAAGAGGGCTAAGTAGCCACGTCTGTGGCCACTTTACCCGACTTAAAATAAAATATATTTTCAGTGAAAAGTATTCGTGTACTATGTTCTTTATAAAATTACTGGGATTTTAAAATAGCATATGGTATGTGTTTTATTTGAATTATTACGGATTAAAGCCTATTGTAGTGATTTTCACCTGCAACAAAGTTCTGTAAGTATTTTAGCAAGTAATGTAGGCTAGTTATTATAAGCCAAAGTATGAATTATTGTACGATGTATTTACATTGTACAAAAAATTACTTTCTACTATTGCACAATTAATTTCTAAGATAATTGTAGCTTTATTGAATTGAATGCGAAAAGACAGTGTTTATTCATATTTTAATGCTATTTAAGATAGAATTCTAAAAAAATTGTTTTTTTTCCAGGTGCGGCAATGGTGTCAAAATATCAGAGGAAGAGTCAGCAGCAGTCATGGGATTCCACAGCGATGCAACGAGCAATCGATGCCGTAAAGAAAGATGGAATGCCTTGGCAAACGGCTGCTAAAACCTACAATGTGCCTAGGGACACTCTAAAACGTCGTGTACTGAACAAAAACCAAGACGATACTGACAACAAAAAAGTATTAGGCCATTATCGTGCTGTTTTCAACGAAGAACAACAACAGCAGTTGGGTAACTATCTCTTGGATATGGAGGTACGTTTTATTGGAATTACTGTAGCTGACTTGCACAGCCTTGCTTACCAACTGGCTGAACGGAATAAAATCCCTCACAATTTCAACAACGAAACGAAATTAGCTGGTAAAGATTGGGTCACCGGGTTCAGAAAGCGCCATCCTGAACTTGTGTTGAGAAAACCTGAGGCGACTTCAGCAGCAAGGGTCCAAGAATTTAACAAGGCAAATGTTAAAAAGTTCTTTGACATTTTGGAGGATGTTCAGAAACATCACTTGTATCCTCATAGGATTTTCAACATTGATGAAACATGACTTTTGACTATCCAGTCAAAGTCCTCAAAGGTTTTTGCTCTAAAAAGGTGACGTCAAGTCGGCTCTCTTACATCTGCAGAGAGAGGTGTTCTCTCCACATTTGCAATTTTTATGTCAGTTAGGGGAGTTTTCATTCCTCCTTTTATCATATTCCCTAAGCAGCGGATGAAAGTTGAACTCCAAGACGGCGCTCCACCAGGAACAGCTTTTGCTTGCCATCCTTCAGGGTGGATGCAAACTGAGATTTTCACTCAATGGTTTGACCATTTCTTGAAGTTTGCAAAGCCATTTGAAGATGACCCAGTCTTGCTTATACTTGATGGACATTTTACTCATACGAGAAATCTAGATTTCATTGAAAAGGTTAGGGATAGTCACACAACTGTGGTTTGCATTCCCCCCCACTGCAGTCATAAGCTGCAGCCACTTCACGTGTCTTTCATGGGACCATTCAACACTTATTATGTTCAAGCAATTGAGAGATTCTTGCGTAATAATCCTGGTAGAGTAGTGACACAGTATCAGGTGTCTAAACTTCTTTGAGAGGCATTTCCTCTAGCAGCTACTCCAGCCATTGCAGTTAAGGGGTTTGGAAAATGTGGCATAGTCCCAATCAACAAACACAAGTTTACTGAAGCGGATTTTGCTGCAGCTACGACCACAGAAGTCCCTGAGCAAGCTTCTACCTGTCTTCAAGAAGCTGAAAATCAAGAGTTAGGGGTTAAAGACCAAGAGGAAACTTCTCCTGTGGTGCCAGGAAAAGAGTATGCAGATTCGCAACGCAAGGTTGCACTACATCAGGAGACGCTACCTTCAAGTAAAGAGAAACCCCCTTCTGGAGAGATAGATTGTCGACCAGTAACCTCAGCATCCAACGCTGCAGTGCCTTATGTTTTCCAAAGACCACAGGCAAAATTTCACTGTAGGTTCCGGAGATCCCAACTCTGCATTTGTTCTCATCTCTGAAGACTCGCCACAGCCAAGTACTTCAACAAGCCAACTTAGACCACTACCTCATTGCAGTACTTCATCTTCTTTAAGCAGCTTCCCCAAGTCCAATAGGCCTAATAGTTTTGCTGTAAGCCCCAGGATATTGTTCCAATCCCTAAAGCAAACATTAAAAAACGAGAAAATAAGGGAAAAAGGAACAGCTGCAGTTTTAACATCAAGCCCGTTCAAGATAGAACTTGTTGCCGCAAAAGTGGAAAAAGAAAAAAAGGAAAGACTAAAAAAAATAAAGTTAGAACTGAAAAAAGAAAAGCAGAGTAAAAAGAGGGATGAGGTAAACAAAGAAAAAGTTAAAGGAAAGCAGAAACCAAAAGCAGCAAAGCTTGCTTTGTTTAATGACTCAGACAGTGATTTGAGTGATTCTGATTGCCTTTACTGCGGGGACTATTATTCCAAGTCTAGGGAAAATGGAGGATGGATCAGGTGTTCGGGCTGTTTGCGGTGGACACATGAGGCCTTTGCCGGGTGTGTGGAAGAAGACAATGACTTTATTTGTGACATTTGAAAATAAACTTAACGTGAAGCTTTCTTTTTCTGCAATGGTAATAATGTTTTTATTTTGAAAATACACTTTCACTTTTGACACAAATTCAGTTTTTAGAATTGTATTTTTATATCGGGCAAAGTGACCACCCCATGACCACTTTGCCCCACCCCAAAGGGCAAAGTGGCCACTTGGTAGAGTTATAGTAAACACTTTTTATATAAAAATGTAACCGAGATAATGTCAAAATAAAAATTGTCTTATGTACCTCAGTATATAGACTATCCTATGTTAATGTATCATTTATTTCATATGTATTTTCTTCAAGAAAAAATTTTATTCCTTAGAATGGCCACTTTACCCACCCTTCCCCTACCTAATGTAAATTCTACGGGTGGTCGGGAACCTTCTGGAGCCTCCTGGCACTTAAACTCCTTTGGATCCGCTCTGTACCTTATACGTACAAATTGAGTTGATTTTACATTTTAACTTGGGAAAGTTTAAAGCAAGCATTTGACTCTTAATATTATGGACCGAGATGTATATCCACATACTGCTCAGAATGGAAATGCCTAGTGGACTAGCCTTGTTAGCAGAGGAGTTAGTCTTTAATCATTAGAGATTTCAATTATAAAGCATGAAGAATTTGATTTCTGACGTAGAATCTCTAAGTAGAGGTTTAGTTATCCATTCACTGTGACGAACGAAACTATTTTCTGCAAGATCATAGATAAATCAGGATAAATGTTAATAGAACCATAATAATTCCAGGCTGGATCAAATCCTACATGGAGGATATCTGCCGTAAAAAACTTCTTGGGCCAAGTAATGCTTCTCTGAACTAAAATGAAAATTTGGTTGTAATCTAAATAATAATTGACCGGTAATCGCGATTTATATTATACATCAAGGAGAATGTTGACGTCATTAGTTGCATGTTAATTCTTGCTATTTTATGGAATATTTACGCAGAATTTTCTATTTTTTTCATCTTCCCTGACGTGAGTGATCGGATTAGGTTATTTATATTTCCTGATGTGTGAGTTACTAATCAATGTGAAGTCCTCTCACGGGGGACTGTTTAATGAGACATTGAGATGATAAGCATTGGAGATTTTTATTTCAAAAGCCTGGGGCTTTCCTTCGAACACCTGTCCTCTTTAGACACATTGCTGAGGCTCATACCTAGTTTGAACACGATATTAGGAATAGTTTTTTGTCATTTGCAGCTTTTGGCCAGTAATGTTCATGATTGAAATATGGTTAAAATTCATTGGGTACTTTAAAACTTTTGGTGATTTAGACAAAACTCGAGAATGAGAATGGAGATTTTCACTAATTTTCAACGATGCAATTTATTTACGAAACATTTCCATATGTCGTTAGAATTATTTTGAGGCGCATGAATTACTGCTTTTATGAATCTAATCTTTTTTTATGGCATAAAGTTGATCCTTAGAGCTATTACATTATTGACTTCCATCAAATTAGATGAGAAAGAACAATGATAATAATTGATTCCTGGTTCCTTTTCCTGGTTCCAACAATTTATAAATTTTCCTGAAAATATGTGGGATATCATGAGGACAAGTGACAGAAATGTGATGAGACAAAAACTGATTCATTTGGCTTTCAAATGAAGAATAACGATTTTCATGTAGTATCTTTATTTTATGTAAAAGAAATGATTAAGCAGGGGATAAAAGCATATATAGAAATTGTTAATAAGTTTGAGGGGAAGGATCAAGAACTCGCTTAGGACAAAAGGATATCTTTACTCCAGCTAATTTACAAATGTCGCGTTGAAGTATGATGAACTTCAGGAAAATTTCAAAATAACAGCTGATTTTTGGACATTCTATGACAATATTTCTCCGACACAACTGAATTTGCTGTCTCATTGAAGTCTTTTCTTCTGCTGAACTCTGAAAACATTTATTTGGACCGTAAACATCTTTTATTGATTGACCCCCAAAATTATGCGAAAAGTTTATCAGTTAGTTAGTTACTTGTTTTTATTGAGGTGGCTTGGGGTGGATCATGGATGCATTCCATTTTTTGGACGATGAAGGGGATCATTTTTCAAAAATATTAAAAATCCCTTGTGGGACAATGTAAACATAGGTAATCGTTCTTGTAAAATGTATTATCATCACCATCCATCATTCTTTCTCTTCATGAATAAAGCATTCGGGCGTGAGGTATATCAAGACAAAAGTTAGCATTGAGCACTTGCGTAACTTTATGGCATCACATTTCCTCGGGGAATGAGTACCCTTAAAAAATACACTTACGTGACCGAAAAAGACCAAATTATCAGTTTATTTTTTGACATGCAATCACGCTATCATGTTGGTAAAGCTACATGAAATAATAATTTTGCTAAAAAACAATGAATATTAGACAGACTGTTGTGTTAATCACTGGATCACGGCTAGTGATGTTATTTAAACCTTAATCCTGAGGTGAGTAATGAGAGTAAAAGGTCTTAAAATAGATTATAATCGATATTCGGTAGTCACCCTTATTTAACGGAAGTGCTGCACCTGACGTGCAGCCCAAATAACTTTCATCGGGGAAACTGGACACTCTCAGCAACATTTTTGATAACTTCTAAGAGCCACTGCCGTGGACACCGCACCTATTTCACTCCTGAATTCTCCGGCGGTACTTTCCTTCAATCGCTGCATTGGCTTCCGCAGGGTACCTCGGAGCAGCCGTGGTACATCACTTGAGGCCAAGAATTCGCAATATTGAGGGGAACTTAGTATTGATAGAGAAAGAGAGAGAGAGGGATCATCACTCTCGTCAAGGGGAGCAAACTGATCTCCACACCGTGATCAAAGTTTTCGGTTTCAAGTGATTTCGGTGAATCTGCTCCCGGGGCGACCCCGGCGCTCTCGTCTCTTGACGTCGGCGTGCTCAGCCGCTGCTGGCTGCGGCGGGGGCCGTCTTTTTAGGGGCGGCCCCCGTCGATTGAAAGGGCGAAACAAACACTTGCTTTCATCCCGAGCCGACAAGTGACGAGGAATGATGGAGGGGGAGGTGTGTGGCAGGGGGAGCCGCGGCCAGGAACAGATGACTTCCAGCGGCAGGGGAAATAAAGGAGGACCCGGGGCCGCACCTACACGTGTTCCGTCCGCCTCGCCTCCCTGCCCTAAGTCTCCTCAACCTCTCCTCTCCCACGATCTTCCTTCCCTTCCTCAGCTCCATACTCTCGTTTCTTCCCTCCCTCTCTGAACTCTCTTCCTCCTCGCTTCCCCCCCCCCCCCCACTATCTTCTTCCCACACTCGCCTCCTCTCCTTCGCTATCTGCCAGCAGACTCATCCATCTCCATCCGACAGGGCCTTCGCTTGCGCATTCATCATCATTCCTCCAGACGGATGGCCCAGCAAACGATACTCCTCTCTCTTCTTTTTCCAGCCATCTCTTGCCCTCCCCATCACCCATCGCCTACTCTCTCTCCCATCCAAGCTCCACCTCTTCCCACCCTGTCCTCCATTCTCTTTTGTCCCCCCTCCTCGAACTCCTTCATCATCTCATTCCACCTCTCACCCGAAAAGTATCGCCTCCCACCCCTCTGTCACTCTTTCTCCCGTCAACTTTTTGGGGCCGAGCTGAAACACATTTCCGAGGAAAATGATTTCCTTAATATTTCGCTCGAAATTTATCTCGGCGTCTCCCTCAAAATGCAAGATCATTTTTCTCCCCTCTCGATACATCTTTTTGCTCATTCTTAATCGAAGGTTAGTGATACGTGCTCTTTTGTAAACCGGCTGTGAATGATGATTTCATGGTGTGATAAATCACGTGGCCACTTGGGAAGGGGGAAATCGGCGGCCTCATTTGAAACCCGTGCGACTGGTTTCGTGCCGTGCGAATGGAAGATGCTCGAGAAGATGGCTGCGCAGGAAATGTGAATCAAGGGGAACACTTAATGCGTGAAAGATATATAGTTTGCTTTTACCTGATTTACAAGACCGGAGTGCAAGCTCAATGTAGGTATACCTTGTTAGTGCCGAAAAAAGCCTGCGGTTTTCTTATAGTCGGCATACTTTATTTAATGTCTCCGACGGGGTAGTTTTTCTAATTTTATGCGGAAATCGTTGATCAAGTCGAATCTAATGTAATGACCTACTGGGAAATGATATTTAGAATTTTGCCTGCCAAAATCCAGTACGTATAAGATTAACCAGCATATAATATAAGTTGGTGTTCTCGTTGTAGGATGTTCGGGGAATTCTTATAATTAAGGAGTAGTTTCAACCCGAAAATCTGAGGGATACTGGATTTTTACACCTGGTTTTCTTTCTTTATTTGATATAACTTTCATTCGTAATATATGTCGCATCTTGGATCTCTGCTCTCATAACAAGAAAAAATTGAGCAACAAAATGTTAGGTCATTCACGTTTTCTCATGCCAAATCTATCAAGTTTTACTAACATGAGATACAGTTACCAAACCTTACCATACTCTTACCAAATGAAAACTTCCAGGAATTCGTGTCAGATAAAATGGAACAAAAAGTACTGCTTCCTAAAGCGTTTGGCGTTTCCAACGCTTTTCAGTCCACAGGTAGAGAGAACTTCAACCTATTTGACTCCAGTGGCGAAAACAAAGAAAACTCTTTACTAATTAAAAAATTTACTAATAATCTTTCTATAGAGGCTAAATGCTGTGGAAATAGATCGCATTCAATATTATGCTCTTTCTTCGTCTTCGATGGCAAAATGGTTTTTCTTTCAATTTTTCATTGAGGATGTGAGTTGGACAGCCTGTACCCTCGTTCTGAGATTCATTTATCATTCCTCTTTTATCACCCAATCATCGTCAGACTGAAGGAAAACGCTGAAAAGTGATAACAAAAAGAATGCTTATTTTTTGAAAGCAATATTTATTTGGCTTCGAATCTTTTCTGGGCGTTCTCGTCACTCACCCACTGCGTCATTAACCGTTGCTGAGCTAAGATTCGAAGCGTCTCTCTTACACATATATCTGTTGACAAAAAGGCATGCAGCCTAAGACCGTGTGCTTTCCATCACATTTGGAGCCTTTCACTGATGATTTCATTTCTTTTTTTAGTTATCACATAACTTCCATCAAAATTTGTTTTGCGAAATAACCTAAATCTATTAAAAGTATACATCCATCCTTAGCGGCACTTTCTTTTTATGCAGGCCAAGCTGTTTTATGATGGTAGTTAGTACAAGTTGTTGACACCTTTTGAGTATTTTCCTTTGATGCCTCATTTTAGCAATTCGGTCAAATAGATTTCATTATGGATATTTTCTGGAGGAAAATACTTAGACCTGCCGTCAGCGTGAACCAGACTATGGAAAGATATTTTTTGGGTGGTTAGAATTTTAGTGGTCTTTGCTTTTTGATTTCTGGTCTTAAATCATATTATACTGCTACATTTTATATCTTAGTCACTGCTCATCAGTTATGAATGCCTGATCAAATATGACCAGTGGGGGCGAAGGTACCTAATTTTTGAGTCTCTAGTGTAAAAATGTGTATATGATTTTTGGCATTTATGTGGCAGGTCATTTTGCGCAGCTGAAACTACGATAAAACTAGTTGTCCGGAAAAAGGCATTCATAATTTTATTTTGATGTAATGTGATATGAAGAAAGGTATAAAATGTATAAAAAGTGGTATAAAGAGGATGTGTGAATCTAAATATTCACACATCTTTTAGTAATTTAACATGAAAATTTGCAGTGGAAAATTATAAAGTCTTAACGTTTCGTACAAATGAGATTCCAAAAAGCGATACCCCTTTCAAGTTGCTCATCACTAGGTTGGATAGACGAAACCTTCTTTCAAACATATAGTTTGGTTTTTGGCGCCCGAAAACTGCAACCGATTGTCTGGTCTCCTGAAATCATTTCATAGTGATACACGATGTGGTGAAGCATAAAAATTTCCCAGGTGAGGTCATTGAAGACAATGAGGTAGTGATGCATAATGACCCTAGCTTTCGAAGTACCCGAAATCTACTGTTTGCTTGACCAAATCGGTCGTGCGTGGTGTGATCATTAGAACTTTTTCTATAGTATAAAAATACTAAAGAAGAATAATTTCTGGGCCAATTTCTCTTTTTATCACCTTCTTACCTAAGTTTATTCTTTTGTGGCTAAAATGCGAGCCGGCCTCGATACTATGTCGGTAACGAGCTTACCTGGCAAGCTGAAGGTCGCGAGTGTGAATCGCGCCTCTTACGCCAGTGTTATGTTTGCCTCGTATTTAAGGCTATGGTTTGGTAGTGAATTTTAATTAAAATCGATATATACTACCATTAAAATGCGATCTATTATACTAAAAGCATTATGCTCAATGGCAACATTCCCAGAATTAATTCATTTCGAAAGTTCCTTGGCTGCACCAGAAATTTGACCATCTGCTAACATTTCCTCAACTTACAATATTTGCGAATAACAATTTCTAGAGCTTAAAATTTACTTCAACGCTCTCCAGTTTGAGGTGACTCAATTTTCAGGAGTTAATATTATTCGTGTAAGATTTGAAAGCTGAGCAATGAAAATAAAATATGAAATAATTAAGTGATGCCAAAACCACTTTGTATTTATTTTTGGTTTATTTTCTTCACATATAACTATATTGCATCAAAATTTCACTTATTACTTCATTGTCTTTACAAAAATGATAGAACCAATTACTTTTCTCTTAATTTACGAGTATCTTTGTTGCTGCACTGTTTTTAAATCCGTCTTGGTAATTTGATAGGAGCAAATTGATTTCATTATGCATATAGCAATTAAAATTTATATCTGGAGAGCATATCAATCGTTTCAAATGATAAATGGTGATATGATGGTTTATAAAATCAGGATCTTGCAGCTTTTTCCTGCGTTGCAACTTTCTATTTCATCATTTTTAGAATCATGAGCGGCTTTCGTGAAGTATGTTGCATGCGATTGACATTCCTCTACCCGATCCTCTTACAATTTTCACATCAAAGTTTGTTGCTGGGAAAAGTTATTGTTTTTCCGTCAACAACGAACACTTTCCACCGTCCCTTTTTTGTCCTCGCTGAAGTTCAGATATTATTCTTTTTCTGCTCAATTAGGTACATGTGTGTAAGGCTGCGGCAGTATGATATTGATCTTTAGTAAAACTTGTACCTTTTTAGATTTTTTGCTGCCCTCGAAAATTTTGGCGGTGTTGCTTAATGTAACTTTTTACATAAATTGTTTATTATTTCCCCGTGAGTTCGCATACTTAATGGGAACTAAAACTTTCATGAAAATCCTCTCGGCCAACTCAGTTTTCTCGGCGTATATGGCGAATAGAACTAGTAGGACGGACAGCCCTGTTATACGCAAGGCTCCCACGCAATGCTATCCGCTCAGGTTCTTCATTGACTCTCCTTACCTGCACTCTCCAGGTCATTCACAACTCACTAGTTTCGGATACGTTTTACGTCCTTCCAGTTTGATCTCACTTTCGGAAATACAGAAAACAACTTTGCCTGGCTGGATCTTCTAGTAAAAGTAAGCCTGGCAGGACCTCGTAATGGGCAAAACAAGCAAAAAATTGATTAGGTATACTGAAGTTCAGTAGTGGAGAACTTTACATAAATTCTTCCGAGGGAGATGACAATAGGCCATACTCTTTTCTTTTAGTGATTGTGTTTATTTCTACGACTCCAAAACATGATTGATGAAAATGTGCCCTTATTTGGTTACAGATGTCACTACGTCCGCTGAGTAGCATGGTGAATCACCAACGGTTATGCATGACTGACGTTGAAGCTAATGTTACATCGGTGCCAAAAGGAGAAAATTTACGAATCGATAATTTAAATTAAATTAGAAATGAAGAATTTTGACTACATGCTTAGTCTTGTTCGCGGAGAATTAGAATCAAGAATCATCCAGAGAAGAATAAAGAAGAGGGCGAACAATTCCTTCGGGGAATATCGGTTTGGGTATCATGCAGGGAGGGAAACTCCTGTTGCGATTCCGGTATTAAGAATAGTAGTCGAAAGGAAGGTAGAATGAAATGGACGTTTTTACATACTTTCTGGATTTAGAGGTGTTTGAAAGTAAACCGGGAAATGTTCAAGGAGCATTGTAGGAGAGAGAAGTAGATGGAGAAACAGAAGAATACGGGATCGTAAGTGGCCCAGACGGTGCAGGTGAAAAGGAGGAAGAATAAGAATGGGACAGGGGTTAGACAATTGTTAAAAGATACTCGTTATCACGAGTATCTTTTAACAATTATTCCGAGGAAAAGGTGAGAGAGAAATATGTGATGGGCTTGATGCACGAGTAAAGGTGGGTGACAATGTTAATAAAGTTGTAAAGTTCGTGGATGATCAAGCCAGTTAGCCAGCCAGAGGTTTTTAAAAATAACTCAGATGCGTTACAAAAGCAGTATGAAAACAAAAAAAAACGAGGAACTCGAACAAGAGTACTGAGAACAAACAGGGCATGATTACATGTAAAAGTAGAAGTCCTAAGCCACAGCAGGTGGATCGATTGGCTACTTGGGTGAAATGTTGAAGAAAAAAGGATATAGCACCTGCGAAGTTCGCGGGAGAATTCAAGGATTACGAACTAGCCGCGAATACCTTCGCGAAGTCCCCCGCTGAAATGCACAATAGCTGAATTTCCACAAAGAAAAAATCCACCTTGACCGGGACTTTGGAACATCACCTGTCTCCCGCCTTTTCTCAACTCAAGCAAATCTTTATCTATGAATTTGTCCCTCTCCTCCTACCTCCTGTTTAGAATTTTAAGTCAGGCACATTTGAAATTAAACTAACGGTTCTTGATCTTCGTTGCCGTATGCAGTTTCCTTTTTCGACATAGAGATCAAATCAATTCTTATGGTCAAACTAATCTTTTATTAATCGTTCGAAAAAGTGGAAAAAGTGCGCTTTTCATTATCTTTTAAGCGTTTTTAGTAATTATGCGGGCATAACATCTTTTGCTAATGCATTCGTCACCTTAATTTCCTACCATGATTCCTTTGTCTCGCAATCTAATATTTGTGTACCCGGACTATCACAATTCATTCCTATTAATTTTCTATAGATATAGGTACCTCCTTTTTGAGTATATTCCGTGTATTCGTCACCATATCATCAGGTTGAATAATTGGTTGCAGGTTTCCGTTTCTTTTTCCAGTGTAATTCTGAACTTGGGAACGATTAATTGAAATGCCACCAAATTACAGTCTGATTTATTTTTGTTACTACCTCAATGAACAACAAGTACTGCTTGGACTACTTTTCAACTGACATCTCTTTGAACTATCTGGTATGGGTGACCTTACAGGGAGGATTATTGTTCCTTTCGGTCAATATCTATGTTCCATAAGAACTTGCAAGTTCTTTCCACCATCTCAAGGATGTCGTGCATTGATTGTGCCAAATGTATTTACTCATTTACCCCTCAAGGTATCCACGTACTCTGTCAGGCATTCATGTATTCGTCATTCGGGCGCTCAAATACTTATGAGGTAATACATTTGGCACACTCCTACCAATAAATCCAACCTAAAGTCGTCTCAGAACTCCAATTTTCCCCGTCGTACAGGATCACAAAACTCCATGTTACTACTGTCTTTTCTGTACCTTTATTCTCGCAAGATTCTAATTGGTAGACATCCCCACATTGGTAGACGTCCCTTAACTACCGCAGTCCTCTGATGTCCTTACTAATCCATCTTAATGCATTCATGAAAAAAAATTCTTTATATCCATTTCTTGGCAATGAAGTAAAAACTTTCGTTAAGCTTAACACATTCCTCTTCGCAGATCTTTCCGATAGCCATCGAACTTCATTGCCTTTGATACTATGTGTATTATAGTGATGCAATTCTTGTTGCTGTTGTTATTCGGGGAAGGCAACCGACAACTTAGGTAATTTGCGTCATTTAGGGTAGATGTTTTTTTAGAGGAAGGAATTTTGCAGGGAGAGGAGATAAGGTGGAATGTAACCCGGCGTCGGCATTAGCCTACATCAATCGAATTATGCCAAGGGATTCACCCATAGATTCAAGTTCAGTACTGAATTGAAGGGCTCTCCACGCAGTCCTCAAGTGGGGACAGGTTTTTCATTAAAAAAAACTTTGTCGATGCTAGGATTAAGTCATTTATTGATTGAAAATAAGTGATGTCCTGCACTGATAAAGGATGGCAATAGCTTGTACGCTGTTATCTTCTTCATATTTCCAAAATGCATTTCCTTGTTTTTCTAAATGTCTTCGCATTTCGTCCTACGCACTTATGACGTATGACCTATGAATACAATTTGGTTTTCCACTTAAAGGGCACAATATCCATCCTCCTCATTTCCGTTAATGTATTAATTATTATGTTACGTATACCTTTCTTAATATTCTGTTACCAAATAGATCGCCTCTACCTTGCATAATCCTTCTCACTCTATGCAATTGCGAAATGTTGTCATATTAATATTTGCGATGGCATTTATTTTAGGATTGTCGCAGATTTTCGTGTTGATGTAACAGAATTACTTTAAAAAGATTATCCTGGGGATGGATTATATGGGGATATAACGAATATACGTGAATCGAGAAGTGAATATCTATTGCTTTCATGCCAGTTCCATGCAGCTGTGGCTTACCAAGTAACTGGGTGAATAAATGATCAATTTTTCAAAGTTGGGGGAAATCATTAACGTGGGTTGATTATTGAAAAAATTAACCCTTTTCATGAAAATTTTGTCTCACCTGGTGATCATTGCCTTATCAGAAATATTTAGTTCTTTTTTTTTATGTAATACGATTTAATAAAGATGGTGAGATCGCCTTGGGCATACCAGCCATATGTTTACCAAACCCTGGTACTTTCGGATAATGGAGTGAAGAGATTGTGATGTTCTTCTATTGAATGAGGGTCATTTCAGCTGTGCCTTTTTTGTTTGAGACAGACAAGAGCCCGAAAGCTTCTGAGTGTAGCAGCTACTCAACGTTGAAAAAAAACTGTGAACATTTTATCCAAACAAACCCCCACCTTGAATTGACTAATCTCTCTTCAGGTATCAGCCCCATTCATGCATATATTACACTAAGAGGGGAGGCCGGATATTAGTTTATTGATATTGTGTTCTGATATATTTTGCGGCATATGCTTATCCTCCTCGTGTCCTCGTTAAGAGCGCAGTTCTTTTTGCAGGGTGCCTTTAGTCATTGACTGGTTTCCTTGTAAATTAATATAATTCTCATTGACCCTGATCACATTTTTATGACCAGAAGTAAAAGTTTTCTGTCTTTCAGTATCTTGTGAAATGGATGAGCGGGAATGTTGATTCCTGCGTTCTACTGGCATTGTCTTTACACTGTTTGGCGAAAGAAGGGATAATATCACATCTAAATATCCCAAAATATACGCGAGTTACTATTATTATTGATACATTTTTGTAGGGAAACATAAAAATATCTTTCAGTCAACATATTTTTTAAATCGATTGAAAAAAAGAAATACATTGGAGAGGTTTAAGTCGAAATAAACGGTATAAGAGGTGAGCCTACTGCTACAAATGATATTTATTAACACCAAACATGCATCCTTGTATTCAATTGCCAATAGGTTTTCATAGAAGGATTTATTAATCATCATGAATAAATGTAGGAAACCGTCACTATACCGGTTGATGCTTCTTTCTCGAGGAATTTTTGCCACCTTGTTGGAGGGTGGCCCTAACAGGCCTCTCCAAGAAGTGGCTAAGTGGCTCACTCACGCTCACCTGATTCACAACCTTTCGCGCACTAACTCGCGCCGCGATAACGAACAAAGGGTTAACTGAAGTGGTTTGCGAGGGTTAATGATGCCAGGGACCGGCATCTGAGGAGGAATAGACGCACAGATGGGACCAAGTCACGAATGCAACATTCAAAGAAGTACCCTTCAGGAAGGAGGGTTAATGAATGGGGAGAGCCGTTGGCGGAAGCAAATAACCATATTTAGGCCGCAATGGGGTCGTTTACCATATTTTTTTTATTGCCGAATCTGATAGAGTTTGTAAAATAAAACGACCCGTATTTTTCCGTTTTCTGATCCGACAATTATTTCCCGAGTTATAAGCGGCGAAAAACTGATGTTTTTAACCCTTTCGGAAAAGTGGGTGTGGTGCAACCTCTGACGTATATCTACTTCGTCCAATCACAACTGAGCCCGCGAAGCTACTTCGCCTTATCGCAAAGGGGGGGACACAGCTGACTCGGCCAATGGGAGCGATTTCGACAGCATCTGTGCGAGCAGACCTTCCGAGAATCCCCCTCCACTCCCTTCCTCCTCCCCTGAAAGCAGTCAAGGACGGGAGGAAAATGACGTCAATGTTATCACAGCAGCATTTTCGGTGGGCGTCACCATTTGCTTATTTTAATTTTTGATTTATGAATGAATGGTTGTGGTTAGAAGATTAATTTTTTCACTAAAATTCGTTTTTCGTTTCCATCTAACGATTTCGTGTACAAAATTGCGATTTCGGTTCCGAGTAAACGCCCCCATTTCATCCACTGCAGCGTACTGAACGTTTATAAACTACACTTTTCATCTTTGTCCTTAACTTATTTTCACTTTTCCAACCCATCCTTAATACTTCCCATTGCTACATTCCCATTACTACTAAACTACACTTTTCAATTCCCATTACAACTAAACTACACTTTTCATCTTCGTCCTTAACTTATACTTTTCCAACCCATCCTTAATACCTCCCATGCATAGTTTGATATCGGATACATTTTTCCCACCTACTACGTGCGGCGCTATGAAGTAACCTTCATTACACCGATTCTGACCCGAGCCGTGGCTTTTCAATAATGTTGGCACAATGGCATGAGGTACTAGTGGGTGTATTTATTTTTACAAACTGGAGCCAGGAGAAGTTTTGTTTGTTCTTGCGAAATTGATCTACGATATTTCTCCCTCCTGCTTTGTAGCCTGCGTCGGGTGATTGAGAACGAAAGCATGACTACACTCATCTTGATGTTTGTCAGTGATAGTTGTTGCATCCAGTGAATATTCTGGAAAGATTTATGAAGGAAACTCAATCACAGATTCCAAAAAATGGTAGAGGCTCATTCAGTTCACAAGCCCCACAAAGTGTGTCCAGTGCATAGTTAATTAGTAAAATGGGAACAGGATAAATCGAAATATATCATCGGTCATGGGCGAGTGTACTGATTTTGGATGAATAAATCACCAAAAACGGTGTAAAAAAGCTTCCTCCATTGACATACTTTTAGAAATAGAATAATTTATAGTCAGTATGAGCCAAATTCATGTTCTAGTGTCATTTAAGAATAGTGCTGACTGTGTCCTGAGTTGAGGTTAGCTGGTCATAAGAAGACCCATATCAAAGGTTTCTTCTTGCATATTAATGTTTCGTGCAACAATTCTTAAATGAAACACTTTTTGGTATGCAGGGAGTGTTTAATCAAATGAATTCCCTTATGTTATTGTTGGTTTAATTTTGTGCGCGATTCCCCTAACCAATTCATTTGGGTAATACGTTGAATTTTACATATCAAGTTTGACCTCGACGCCGGTATTCTCGACTCATTCTGTCACGAGGCATAAAAAAGTGATATTGCCTTGCCTACATTTATCGACAAACTGTCCAAAACAGAATCCATCACTGGGAAAGAATTTCCATTCGATCCCGAATTTTCCTACTGCACTGCTGTCGGTGAAATGACAATTCAATTTCCTCTTTGTTGAGAGAGAACAAGTAACAAGAAGTATTTCGACTAAAACAAGAGGTTTCAGGTTTTCCCAAATGCTGTGACAAAAAATTCAATGGTTGATCGTAGAAACACTTTATCGTCCTCAGGCAAAATATGTATCTATTTTTTAAGAAGGATGGTGGAGTTCTCAGGAAATAAGACGGCCTGTCATGCCTTGAAGCTTCCTTTGATCTGACAAGTTCGTGGAATTCTTTGGGCATAGTAATAGATTACTGCTTGTTTAGTGCCATGCCATGTGGAAGCCACAAGTCTCCAAAACCTAGAAAACACCCTAATTTAAAAAGTGACTTAAGTAATCCTAATGTTAAGAAATTGTAAAATTGCTCATATTTCTAAGTCATCACCTTACGTCAAGAATTACGAAATAGTCATGTAATCAACTAATGTGTTGATTATTCTTCGAACCATTTGAATGGATAAAATTAAACGAAATTCCAAATAGAGAACTAGTAGGATTCAAATTATTCACCGGGAGTGGAAACTATATATGTTATATTTTCGAGCTCAGAGTTTTTCAATTTTTATTGGACCGAGAAGAGAGCAGTGCTTTTGTTTAATTCGTGTATTGAGGTGAGATTTGGTTACCATTCCTCTTTCTGACGCTACTAGTGGCAACCAGTGAAGTAGATGGCCGGTTTTGACACAACTAATTTTATTATTTAAACCACAATAAACTTCATCAATCCCTGCGGTGATGGCTATCTCTCTCCTGGGACACCATAGCTATAGAATTCTACGATATTCCAGTCATTAGTTGGGCCTTCCATTCTAGGTCACAGGGTAGTAGCCATGTGAAATCAAGTCAGAGTAGCATCTTTTCCTCTATGAGATGGAACTTCGGAACGATAAATTCATCTGAGACCAGCGGCCGGACAACACGTGCCTCGAAGATGTTGATAACAGTCACCTACAGAAGAAAAGAGCAAAAACTGTATAGCTCCAGGATAAATATCAGTTTGGATTCAGAAAATCGAAAGGCACAATTGTGACTATTGATTGTAGGATTGCGTCTTTAAAGAGACATAATTTTGGTCCTTGGGCTACATATAGAGCAAAATTAATCAAAGTTCGATTCACATATGAATAAGGAGAAAGATATTGACGGTGTTGATTAGAATTCAATACTGAGGATTCTAAAGGAAATGGAAATGTCGTGCCCTGAATAGCTATCCACAGTTTGATTAAAAACAACGTGGTTGTGATGAAATTCGGACTCGATAATGAAGAAGCAAGAGCAAAGAAAAGAAGAAGAAAAGGTTGTGCTCTGTCTCCCGAAATTTAAATACCAACATTGAGAAAGCCATAAATTAAGGAAACGCTTCAGGATTGAATACTCAAGGGGAAAAATTATCATGCTACGTCTCGCCGATGACGTAGCGGTTGTTGCAGGGACAGATACAAGAGCATCGGTAAAAAATCTTAAAAATATACTAAATGTGGTACTTATGTGCAGGTAACCCACCACCTATCTAAGATATACTCAGTTTTTTTCCTATTTAGTCGATTTCAAGAAGGAGTTTGACAGGTTAGTTTGGAAAATTTATTTAATGTTCCACTGAATGTCGGATCAAACTCTACTGGCGTTTTTACTCCGATATTTCTCCTAACTCACGATTTTTCTTAAGCTTCAAATTGGAGTATTTTTTGTGCTCAAATCAGCTTCCCTCCAACCCAGGTTAAATTACAACATATAAAAGACCGAGCGTGATAAACCACATATGTTCTGTAACATTCCCATCATTTCTCTATTTTTCATTGTTCCTTGGCCTTCACTTTCCATCTTCAGTGGAAAGGGGGTTTGAATGAACTTGTTTGCCATAGTGGTGGAGATTATTGTAGCCCTTTACGGTGACCTGATTGAGGCTTGCAAGTACAATATTCGCATGGTGTCTTTTGAATTAAGGGCTATCATTTTAAATCGGTCGCTTTTATTAGGACACAAATGTCGGGGTCAACGACGCATGCAGATGCTGCAGCAACTCATTTCCCAATTCATCCGATCAGCGTACTAGGGAATATATCATAAGAGAACGGATATATGAATGAGTTAATTTCAATAATTTCCGTAGAATTTTTGAATTTACATCTACATAATAGCCTGAAAGCCACCATACAGACGTGTGACAGGGGGTGATATTAACCAAGCATGCACTACCTATCATGCTTAAAGAGGATTAGTTCATTATTTTAGTGAAATCCGCCTAGTCATACTAACTGAACGACGATAATATTGCAGAGAGTAAATGCCTTCCTCATTAATACTGTTATCAATTTTGTTCTTCCCTCCTCACCTTTGCAAAAGAGTATTTCCATTGCGCATCCCAATTCCATACTCCAGCAACTTTCCAACTCCCGCAACTTTCTATATTATGCTTTGTACACTGGATGAATTTGTGAATTCCTTGTGGATTTCCAACTTTTGACATTTTTTTCATTTGACTGTATGAATTCCTTATCTAATCACTGACATCAGTGATGTTGATTAGGTGTCCATGAAGGGTCACTTGACAGCTGTGAGATAACATTTCCCCTCACTATTTTCCGTCCATTGACAGCCTCGCGTGACTTCTCCATTCTCTCTGAACTATCGAGGTTTACGTTGCGTTTTTTATTTGAATTCAGATAATGTGCCAACATGATCTATATATATATATATAAATGAATGTATGTGTGTGTGTGTCCTTTATGCATTACTACACCATTCATCGGATCGCCATGAAACTTTGGGAAGTTGTTGAGTACATTCCCGAAAAGAGGACTACGGAATCGATATTTCAATATCGATACTTTATCGATATAATATCACAAAAGTATCGATAAATCGATACATTATTGAAACAAAATTGAGGTGAAATTATTTATTTTTTTAAAAGGAATGTATCGTTGCAATATCGATACTGTATCGAATGTATATAATGTGTTTGTCCTTTATGCATTACTACACCATTCATCGGATCGCCATGAAACTATGGAAAGTTATTGAGTACGCTCCGCGAAGGTTTCTACAAAATCGATAATTCAGTCGATACTGTATCGATATAATATCGATAAAATATGGATACATCGATACATTGTTGATACAAAATTGAGGTGAAAATATTTAGGTGTTTTTTATCAAAGTTTTATAAAGTATCATTACAATATCGATACTGTATCGATACAATATTGATAACTTCATGCATTACCACAACATTCATCCAATTTCCATGAAGCTTTGGTTAGTTGTTTTGTTCACTCCATGAAGGTTTGTACAATATCGAGAATACAATATCGACACTGGAGACGGGATGTGCATCCCATTGAACTTGCAATTCATTGAAACACTCACGTGCAACATATTCAAATCATCCGGCATGGGACAAATATTTCAGAAATGCCAACTTATTGCTTGGGATGAAATAAATGCTTGCCTGAAATATTATACTTTGTGACGACATGTAAAGACGTTAAAATTATACACAAATATGCGTGTCCAGCTGCAAAACAATCGATCAGCTGAGATATATTGTATACCCATAAGAATTGTGAAATTAAACATACTATAAACGTGCGCTTTCCATTTAACCAGATTGAGCCACAGCAACGCGTGGCCGGGTCAGCTTGTATTTAATAAAGAAGTATTAGAATTATGGAAAATTTACATAGAGGATAAGTATTTAGTGGATTTATATTAGCAATGAAAATTTTATCTTCCTTAGGAGCAAAGTTGTGCATTCAACATCATTAACTGCAACAGTGGAAAAAGGATTCTCTATAAAACAGCTTATGCCTAAGAAAAATTGATCTTCGTTCCAAGGCAATGCATAATGAGTTTTTTCAGAAATATCGGTCGGAAAAATCTGTCTCGAACATCGCTTAATTTAGCCTCGTAGTAAAATTAATTGTCTGTAGCCAATGGGAATAATAACGAATATCAATTTATTAGTGGAGTAATGACTATGTTGATATATATATGGGCTACATGAAGCAGCAAAAGAAGCTTAGGGGAGAAGAAAATTGTCAATAAGAAGCCGTGGATTACAGAAGAAGCGTTAGAATTTACTGAAGAGCGATGAAAATATAAAAATGTGGAAACTGAAGAAGGTCAACTTAGCTATAAAAGAACTAAGAATGAAATAAACTGTAAAGTGAGAAAATCAAGGGAAATATGGATGAAAGATCTATGCAAAGATGCACAAAGCAACCTCGCACGTGGACATGTGAAAGTTGCCTACAGGATGGTGAGGAATTACTTCAAGGATCAGGCTGCAAGATGCAATACCATTAGGGACAAGAATGGAGAAATCTTAAATGAACATGAGGATAATGTGAAGAAATGGAAGGAATACATGTAAGAGTTGTGCAATGGAAGCTCTCTTAGCGCGAAAGCAATAGAAGAGGAAAATAAAGTCAATAAGATTTGGGAGCCATAATTTTAAGATCGGAATCTGAGGCAGCTGTAAAAGACCTAAGGATAAATAAGGCTCGCGAATATATGATATTCCTGCCGAACTAATTAAAAATGCGGGAGAGAAGACGTTTACTCAGCTGTACAAAACCACCGGCGGCATATACTTTACAGGAGAGATACCCACGGACTTTGAGAGGAACGTCATCATCCCTAATGCCAAAAAGAAGAGGGCTGATAAATGTGAACATGTTAGGACCATAAGCCAGACACACATGCCTCAAAGCTATTGACAAGAATCATCTATAGAAGAATAGAACGAAAAGCTTAGGAGTTCCTTAATGAGGACCAATTTGGATTCAGAAAAAACAAGGACACAAGAGAAGCGATTCTGGCTCTCAGACTACTAATAGAGAAGAGAATAAAGAATAATCCACCGTCGTTCGTTGTATTTTTAGATTTGGAGAAGGTGTTTGACAACGTGGATTGGAACTTGATGCTAAGGAATCTCAAAGAAATTGGAGTATCATAAAATGACTGAAGAGTTATCCACATATTGTATAAAAACGAGGTGGCTGGAATCAAATCAGGACCCAGAAGTAGAGAAACAAGCATACACAGAGGAGTGAGAAAAGGCTGTGCACTGTCTCCTGTATTATTCACTGTCTACATAGAGAAAGCCATCCAAGAAGTCAAAGAAAAGTCTCCAGGAGTCAATATCCACGGGGAGAAAATCAGCATGCTGTGATTTGTCTACGACATAGCAGTCATGGCTGAATCAGAAGAAGATTTAAAGAAGAAACTAGAAAATGTGGAAAGGACAATGAACTAGATATCTCCTGAAGATCAATAAATGGAAAACTAAAGTATTGGTATGCAGTAGGAGAAAAGAAGCCAGGTCATATGTTAAACTAGGAAAACAAAAAATTGAGGGAGTGGAAGAGTTCTGTTACCTGGGACACCGAGTAACCAGCGATGGACAAAGTAAAAGAGAAATTGTCAGTAGAATTGCCCAGGCGAAAAGAGCCTTTAATGAAAGAAGATTCTGCCTACAGCTGTAAATGCAAGCGTGGAAGTGAGAAAACATTTCATTAGAACATATATCTGGAGCATTTTACTATATGACAGCAAAGCATGGACGATAACAACAGTAGAAAAGTCAAGGCTGGAAGCGTTTGAAATGTGATGCTACCAAAGAATAATGAAGATAAAATGAATCGACCGAGTGACAAACGAAGAAGTCTTAAGAAGAGTGCGAGAAAAGAGATGTCTGCTGAAAACCCTAAAAAGAAGACGGGACAACTTAATCGGCCATATCTTAAGACACGATAGCCTAATGAACACAATCTTCGAGGGAAAAGTAAACGGAAAGAATGGAAAAGGCAGGCCTCGTGTGAGATATATGGAGCAAGTTGTGACGGATTTAAAAGAGAAAAATTATGTTGATATGAAGAGGTTGGCCGATAGGAGAATCGGATGGAGGGGTGTGTCAAACCAACCCTAAGATTGTTGACCGATGATGATGATGATGAATGACTTTTTTAAAAAATGATCTTAAATTAATAGTAAAATAAATAGTCTGTCTTCCGTCTCACCTGGCCAAGATTTTGCGGAGTGTTTCAATGCGCTTTGTTTTATCATCTGACGCCAAAAGTACATGGTGTATTTCCACTTAAGTCTAGAATGAAAACTGAAAGGAATATTAACTGGGTGTGCCTAGTGGGATGGTTGGGCTACCGAGGATTCCTTGCTATATTGAAAGGTAGGATATGTTGCTTGCCTGGCTTAGACCCAAAACTACCTGTTTGTGTTTGCGTATCTGCGCGTACTTATTTAATTTCACCCTCGTCATAAATTCAGAGAGCGAGCGATATGAGTGGCGAATCGTGTTCAAATTTCTGTATTCCCATAGCAACCAACGCTTTTCTACAATATTGAAAAGTGAAGCAAAGAAAGAATAAAAGAAAAGCTCGCGCCCTCAAACGATAATTATAGGCATCGGTTCGGTATCGCCATTGAAGAGCTATTTCCTTCCTTCCGTCATCATTTGTTAAGGCTTGGTTACACGATACAATTTCTTGCTCTTTCTCCAGAATGATTGCTTGATCGTGAGAATGAATGCGAAATTGTATCGTGTAACCAGGCCAAATTGTAGACGACTGCCGAGAAAATAGAACTGTTCTAATTCCGTTCAGACAATCATACATTTTTGTTGTTTCAGAGACTCCTTGTGGTAGGGTAATATCCTAAAGAACGATTGAGGCCCAACACAACTCATTGAGTCCAGGTGGGGAACTGTCTTTAAAATGGCGTCCGCTCATCCACGTTTATTTTTTGGACCATGTACTTATGCTATATTTAAATGGTCTAAGGTTTATTTACGGATCAAAAGAATGTTTACATTCAAAACAAATGAAATGGTAAATGGCATATATCACAGATAGGTAAAGCCCGTTTCACACGATACTTGATCCAGCAAAAGACCTAGTGTGCTAGCCGCTACTTGATATTGAGGACGGAAACTAGCATGATTTGAACCATCCTGGGAGGTTTCACATGATAATCAACCTTGTGCTTGCTATGAATCGGTTATTCCTTATGATTTCATACTAATTCAAAAAAAGAGAAGTTCGCACAGCGTCTGTAACGTGACTTGATTGGTCGATGGCTACTGGGCTACTAGGACCTACTAGAAATCTAGTACCGCATCAAGAATGAAATCCAGTAGCTCAGCGAGTATACTAACTAGCATGCTTGCCAGCCAGTATACAGGTTCTGTTCACACGATACTGGAAAGCTAGCATACTAGCGAGTATACTAGACCTTGTACTGGATCAAGTATCGTGTGAAACGGACTTAAGGGAAATGACACTTCTAGCTGTTTGTTTAACTTTTGGCCTTCGGGATTCGGTGTGTTTACGTGCGACTACTATTATTTCATTCATTATAATTGCTGTGATTAGCAAAATTTAGACCTCTTTGTGTGATTTAATTTCACTTTGACCTCTGCTACGCTTGGATTTCGCTCTGCTGGATTCGCTTTCGCACCTTCTGGAGAATTCCCACGGTACGGATATATTTAGCCTCTTGCCTTCATTGGCCCTAACACTCCCGTTATTATTCACCTCTTGCATTGCCCGCATGGAACGTTTTTCACCAAATCATTACTTCTTCCGTTGCCACTAACGTTCAAATGAATTTACATTTACATTGAACAGCAAGGAGCATTCTAGAGTGGCTCCCTTTGTAGTCAAAATAATGTGATCCGAGCTGAACGACTGACTGAGTGCTATGTGCTTTCTGTCATTTGCTCCAATACATATCACAAATTTCCACAAGGTGCCAAACTTAAGGGCAATGATCACCCAGTTCGTACGTGATCGTAAAAGCAGAAGAATTTCAGCATCGTTGTAAAAGTGTTTTAAACGCAATGTATCCTTCCCATAAAGGCAAACAAGGTATTTTCC
The DNA here is from genome assembly GCA_933228895.1 of Platycnemis pennipes. Lineage (NCBI taxonomy): Eukaryota > Metazoa > Arthropoda > Insecta > Odonata > Platycnemididae > Platycnemis > Platycnemis pennipes. The sequence continues at coordinate 85,285,120 of OW121846.1, forward strand.
TATTCAGATTCAGGCAGATGATATTGGAGACAAGGGGAATAATTCCACCTATCATGCTGAGGTGAATCCTCTTTCAATATATCTTTGAACAAAAAGTTACTACAGTTGCCAAAAACCGTAAGGTTACTGATAACCTGGAACCATGTATTTTATTCCATTTAGTAAACTTTCACTACAACTAGTAATTAAAAATTTAATCAAATGCAGAAGTCCAAACGGAGTAGATGTCAAAATAATGTTACAAACCAAATCTCACGCAAACAAAGCAATTCCCACAAGTCTACTAACAGCCAAATACCTACGTCGTTTTCGTCGTCTACCAAAGATTTCTCCACGGAACTACGTCACTCGACTGAAAACTCAATTTGAGAAATACTCTCTGCTTCCTGACAGTCAATGAATATTCAAACATTAATTTTGAGATTTGTTAGGGGAAAAAACAATCGCATTATGATTACCAGAAAATTGCATGAATTATTGTACAAAATCTTTCACCGTGTAACCACTCATTCATAATCTTCCACAGCCGATTGTACAAAAATCTGGACAAGAAAAGAGACAAAAATTCAGACAATAATTTGTTCAAGAAATTGTATCCTGTAACCAGGCTAGTAGATGATTTTCCTGATTGTTGTGCTACTCTTCATTCAGTTCTGCTATCGATCTGGCTAGCTATCCTTGCGGCTGTCGTAATAATATCAAGATTATTCAGTGAAAATTATACATTTGGAGTGATCGCGGGAAATAGAATGATTGATTTATGTCCGATTTTGAAAACCCTTGACTCTCTTCTTCATACACATTAGGAAAAATCAATCACTACGCGCGCTGAACTATATAAATTAATGATTATACCCACATGACTTTGATAAATGGACCGTAAAACTACAGTGAATTCGAAAGAAGAGTGAAAATTGGCATATCCTTTTCTTTTTGAGCGGAATGAAAAACTAACTGTTGTATATTTAGATTGATGTGACGAACAGGTCTTGGTGACAAAGAGATATGTAAATATTTGTTAGTGACTGGTGGTATTGTTAAGAGAGAGACTGAACATGAATGACTGGAATAAATCCAATTACCAAAGCACCTTAGTATAATTGTCATAATATTACACTAACGACTGTTCATCAAATGAAAAATCGGCTCAGCTTTCTCCGATTCGTATTTTTGTAAGCAATTTCTTTGAGGTAATGAAAAGAGTGAGTTACAAGAGCACCTACACATTCCTTCAAAGTCCGTCTACTCTTGTTGTCTACGCAAGTTAAATGTCTTTTAAAGTTAAATGGCAAAGGAAAGACATATTTTTGAAAACCCTTTGATAACTTGATTTTGAAACTTTGATAAATATTCACGAGAAGAGCGTCGCCAATTAATTATATTACTAAAGTAAAAGTGGTGAATAAATAAATCAGTGATCATTTAGCTTTGAGACTCAATTTATTGTTAAGCTGCATCCGACCCGCACCCGAGCGTTCCTCCTTCGAGGTTACTAGGCGCGGCGACACACCAACAATATGGGTTTTTGCCCTTAGCGTCGGAATAGTGAAATGAGTACACCATACTGAGTTTCTCAGATTTTATATTATAATAATTAGCAATGTGATACAAAGCAGTGGGGGAGTGTGAAATGAAGCTTACGGGACTCGAAAGAGAGATTGAAGTGTGGGATCAAAGCTTAGACCTTACCAAGGAAGCAAGTGCGGCTTCTGATGACGGATTCCTGTCGACCGACCCGACATTCGGGAATGAACTCCTGAAACGATCTCCTGCGCCGCACTCTCTAAGAGTGCTGCTGAATTTCAGTATATTCAGGGCCGAACGAAGGTGAAACTTTCCGTCTCTTAGGACGCAAATAGGCATTTGTCTCCTGGACATTCAAGCTCCACAAAAGGTGAAAATCCCAATGAGGGTAGGAATGGGAAAGAAATAACCTTTTGTGCTTATTCTGATCTCTCTCTCTCTTTCTCTCTCTTATCTCCGAATTCCGGCGAACAACATTGTGATTAAACTGCTGGCAAAACGTTTGGATAAAAAACTTATTTTATTGAGTGACTCTCCTTATCGCCAGATGAAGAAAGAGATGCGGCAATTAGAAAAAACAATTGAAGACAGGAAATGATCGAATTCAGGGTATCTAGTATTCAGGAGCCAAAGTTCACCAAAAAGTGCTGAAATCAAATTATTCCCCTCAGCCAGACACCTAGGCCGGATATTTATCGTTGGAAGGTTCTCTAGGAAAGTTTGCCATAGCCATCAACTTCTGTTTGAGGGGAATATTCGGCGACCATGATTGACCCGTATTTATTTTCGCGCGCTAGACGTGCGGGATCTCGGGGGTTTCTAAACCCTCGTCTCGTGGGGTCCGGCACCCTGAGTTCGACTCATTTGGTCCCGTCCTCCTCCTCCACGATCGCGGACGCCTCAAGGTTTACGTCTTTCCCCACTCTATCCCACCACTATCATCCCTCACCCTTCCACACATACGCTTCAGCCCTTCAGCCTTCCCCCCCCCCACAGCACTTCAGTCCCTCCACCAAACCCACTCACTCGACCCCTCTCCACCGCCGCCTCTCCTGCCATCCTACTGCCATCGTATGTCGACCTCAGAGCGGTGTTAACGCGGACACACAAACAACTCCATCTCATGGTCGACAGTGACGGATGGCGCCCCGGCTTGTCCCCCCAATGAGGCGAGCACAGCGCGGTGTCGGCAGCCGAGGAGCCGTATGACGGCCCATGATAAATGACTGGCGGGGAGGTATCGAAGTGGGGGTAGGCTCGGGGCGAGGGAAGGGGGAGAGGGACGGGAGTAGGAAGGAGGGGGAGAGAGAGAGAGAGGGGCACCCTACGCCACCCCCTCCCAAAAAGCCGTCAACCTCTTCCTCTCCCCTAACCCCCACCCTCCCCCCTCCCGACTTGTTGAACGGAGCGAGCGTGGGTGGATTTGGTATATCCTCCTCCTGCCCCACACCTCCCTCCCTCTCCTCTTTGACGTCTTCCACCCCTTAGATCATCCCCCCCCTTATCTAAATCCATTCGGGATGGTGGGCTGAGTGTGGGTTGGATTTCCCTCGCTAGGGGTTATAGCGTCCCGTAAGGATTCCGCCGAGGAGATATTTCGATGATGATGCCTCCGCTGCTCGATTATCGCGAGGAGAGCCGTTTTGGGCGCGAAGGGGATATGTTTAGCAGGGGTTTAGAGAGGGGAGGGGAGGCTTGGCTGGTTCTGGGAGGGCGGAGGATGCAAGAAGTGTGGGTGGAAGAAATTTTGAGGAAAGGAGGAAAGGGTGGGATGGGGAGCGAGTCGCTGGAGCCGTTAAGGAGCAGTGGGGGTCGTCTCACATCCCTAGCCCCTCGCACTCATCGCGCATGCACTTCAATTCCTTCCACCAGTTCCATCGCGGACCCTCCCGGTGCCACCCGAGCGAGGGGTGCAATTAGCGCTAAGTGACCCGAGCCATATAGCCGAGGAATATTCTCATCTGAGGGGATATCCCGCCTGGCAGTCCTCCGGGACTCGGAATGGGGATGAGGGGGGGGGGGATGGATTCTCGAAGTTACCACTTTCTCCCGGCATCCAGCATTCTCCCATGTCTGCTGTTCACATCAGCCGTTTGCGCCCTTCCCTTCCCTCCTCGCAGCCAGCCCTCCCCCATGCTCGCAAAAGATAACCGTCCAATTAATTTCCGGGTTACTCCGCGTGACGTTGACGGATTTTGAAATTAACGACGCTAATTGCCGTTTAATGGCTAAACTCGGATGGGGTATCTCCAGGAAGTTTGATATAATGTGGGCCGGAGAGGATGAGGGAGAAAGAGAGGAATGGACGGCATTGATATCGAACGGTATGTAGAGGAAGGGGTTACAAATCTCTTGGCCGCTCAAGAAATATTAAGTTTATATTTCATTGCTTGGTTTGAGCAGCACAGTAGTCGTCGTGCGTGCAAGGTTTCCGTTCAAACTTTGCTAAACCCTTATATCTCGATAAGCATGGGCTGTCTTAGTTTATTTTGCGATTTACCCTGTGATTCATTGGACAATGTTTGCTTATTTTCCGTGGCTGAACTCATGGACATGTGCTTACGTTCAAACCTACGCCCTAAGTCACTCGCTTGATCCGTAGGAGAAGGCAAGATTTCGTCTATGGGCACTATGGGATTGAATTAGGGAGAACTGAAGCGTTAAACTATTGTATTGAAAAAAACTTTCCACAGGTAAAAACACTACTTTGGCTGGTGAGGAAGAATATTTACCGCTTCCTTCTGGCATACCTTACTTCACTCTCATTAACAGACCGAGTAAATTGTGTGCTTCCCTGCTCATTTTTTAGGCATCTTGGTGCTATATCCTTTAGATCTAAGAAGAGGACTAAGAAGAACAATTGGAAATATGGTATAATGGGACAATGATGATAACAGAATAGAAACTCCGGGTAGTCAACAAAGTGGCTCTGAGAGGTAAAGGCAAAAAATAAATGAAATTCTGACTAGGAAAAGAGAGAACCCACGGGCTCGTCTTGAGACATGTTGACCTCAATCGCCGAAAGGAGATTTGAATGAAATAAACTGCAAAGTAAGGCTTCGAGTAAAATGTGTGTCGAAAATAGTTTAGGGTGTGAATAATGATATAAATAAGAAGAGAGCCGAGTTGGAAGAAATGAGTGGATAGAGATCTGTGTCAAACCACTCTAAGGGTTGATCACCGGTGATGATGATGCTGTGAGTTGAATAAAAATCTAGAGAAAGTAATAAATGTCGTTGGCGGAGATTAAGGAAAGGCAGAATGAGTGACTAAAGTAGGTAATTAAAGTCGATGGGATACTGAAGGACTTTATTGAAAGAAGGTTTCCAAATGAGAGACAGGGAATGAAATTACATTTTAGACCGCATTAAGAAAGGTAAGAGTTGTGCTGATTCGTAGAAAGAATGGGGGCGTTTATTCGGAACCGAAATCGCAATTTTTCGCACGAAATTGTTAGATGGAAACGAAAAAAGAATTTTAGTGAAAAAATTAATCTTGTAACCACAACCGTTCACTCATAAATCAAAAATTAAAATAAGCAAAAGGTAACGCCCACCTAAAAAGCTGCTGTGATAACATTGACGTCATTTTCCTCCCGTCCTTGACTGCTCTTATGGGAAGGGGAGGGAGTGGAGGGGGATTCTCGGAAGGTCTGCTCGCACAGATCCTGTCGAAATCGCTCCCATTGGGAGAGCAAGCTGTGTCCCCCCCTTTGCGATAAGGCGAGGAAGCTTCAGGAGGCTCAGTTGTGATTGGACGAAGTCGATATACGTCAGAGGTTGCACCACACCCACTTTTCCGAAAGGGTTAAAAACATCAGTTTTTCGCCGCTTCTAACTCGCGAAATAATTGACGGATCAAAAAACGGAAAAATACGGGTCTTTTTATTTTACAAACTTTATCATATTCGGCAATAAAAAAATATGGTAAACGTCCCCATTGGCGAATCTTAGGAGATCCTCATGTTGCCTAAATTCAGAGTTTGGCGATTTAAGGGTTGGACCACGCTCGCTGTTTAAAGGGCATTAAAAGGCATCGTGTTTCCCTTAATCGTGTACTCTCCATTCCGTTGCATTCTGTAGTTGCTCGCGTTATTTTTTGCCTCTGCTGGTTATTATTTTCAGCTCGTGCGATCCGTAAAGTAACTCAATGCGGTTGCCCCCAAGAGCAGTGGCACATGATACACAAAATTTCTTGCTGAAAAAAATGTGGAGCGCTGTCTTTGTCTACATTATCCCGTTAAAACAGGATCGAAGCTCTCGTTATGATTTATTTATGATCATTAACCTGAAAGGAGCAGACTTCGTCATAAGCAGTCTTTCGAAGCCATCATGGTGATGCGATTCGGGCGTTGTTAATATTTCAAATGGCAAAAGCCTAGCCTTCTTTCTCGTAGAGAGTAGTTAAGGGCGGCGGAAACTTGCTTATATCTTCATATTCAGATACAAAGTAATTTGATGGCCTTAGAATAATTATTTTAGCAGAAAATTATTCTTTGGATCAATTTATCACCTATATACGCGGGTGACACTGATGTTTCACTTGGAAAGGAACGACACAAATGATTGTTGGGGACTTTCAGTTTTCAGTATTTTATTTCAGTTCATGGAACTGACTTGAGTATATTGTGCATCCTAACGATGTTTTAACAGTATTTTATTCTCTACCCGAGTGATAAAATACACCCTTGTTTTTTAAAATAAAATACGACTTTACAATCCAGAAAATATTACTGTTTTAATAATTATTTTACTTCTCCCATGAGGGAGATGATGAATAACGTAGGTCTGTTAAAATTATGCCGAAATATGTTGCCAGAGGAATGAGAATTAATATATTACTCTTACTGATCAATGAAAACAGTTCCACAATTCGCTGTTTCATAATTTGGTTCTGAGGATTGGAAATGAGATGACTATGATGAGACATTAGACAGAGACCTTAAAAAGGAAGGTTTATCTGGACCAACTTCCTTTGCATCATGTTTCTCCTCATCTGATATCGAAAATAATCATCTCCATTTACTGACTGCCGTGGAAGCCAAACTGAGGGTGTGAGCCAGGAAAATAGGCAACCAACATGGCAATCATCGTCATGGCCAAGGAAACTGTATATTCACTACAAGTATAATGCTTAAATCTCCACATTTTCAGTTTTGATTGATGCATGTCGGAGGTCACTATAGCAGCAATTTATATGTCCAATCTAGAAGGTTCAGTTTGCCTGAGTTAGTATTTGAGTCGCGATAACATCATCCGTGAATAAAATCGGGGGAATATTTTAGTTCGAATGAGATGAATCTCAAGATCACCTGATTACATGGAAGAGAGGTACCTGATACAATGTCTCAACATTATGGTCATTATTGGGCTTGGCATGATTACGAATTCGAGGTTAGAAGTAAATTACATAATATTTACCTAGTTACTCTTTTGCAATAAATTTGGTAATTTAGGCATTGAGAAAATAGTCATCTTTTAAGTGTAAGGGTATCACATTAATATTTGTTCCGTTCTCTCATTCGATGAGCATTTTCCATTAATTTGTGTATGCTGACTGTTTCCCTCTTCATTTCAGGTGCCAATCTCGGTTATTTTCCTCTTTAAAAGGCATGTCCGGAGGTCAACTCTAATTTACACGTCCAGGCTAGAGGCTGAAGGTAATATTTTATTTTCATCTCCAATACCTTTATCTGGGACCATAGTACCTTTAACGATTAAAATATTTGGCAAGATTGTGTTTTTGGCTAACTTTCATGCACTATCCTGCCAAGGCTTGATTATGGTATTTCAGTGTTGTCATAGAATCTAATCGATGAAAGATTTTGCAGTAATAGCAAAAGTTTGTCTAAGGAGCCAAGCCATAAATGAGTATCAAGTACGTACTTGCATACATGAGCCCGTGAGAATGTTACAGGGTTACCAACACGATTCAGATTTTTCACTACAACGAAGAAACCCTCAGCAAAACTTTTATACCACTAGTAATTAGTTCATCATCGAATATTAAAAAAAATCACCGTTCATACTATATGTATATCAGGGAAAAAACTCGCATTTTTGTTCATGTTTCTCATATTTAAGTATATTGTAATTTTTTACTATTACTTTCCCTTCCCCACCTGCAAAGTATAAGTGTGATTTTGAAATTTCAAGTATAAAAACTGAAGATTTAGTTTAGTCTCCAGGAATATCTTAAATAGTACCTGATTGGTTAGAAGTTAGAATACAAAATAAGTGTCACTTTCATTTTTTGGGAGTTAAAAACATACAGTTTTATATTTTTTATCTTGTGAAGTATTTAATGCACGTGTATTATTTGTGTTTTGTTACGGAATAAGTCATTGCTTTACTTTATTTATTGATACACTAACTCCCATACTTTTGTCTGGAATACAGCCCTGTTGATGTGCTAGAAAGATGAATTCTCTTGTGGTGTTCTTGATGTCCTCATTCAATTTTCCTCTTCTCCGCCGAGTGTGATAAAATGTCTTGCCTGTTTGCAACCTTCTCTCAACATGCAGCGCTGGGGAAGTGATTCTTTGTGTGAAATAATGGCTTCTATGCGGAAAAATATCACGAGAAACCATGGCGATTCTGTAAAACATTACTTAAAGTTTGTTGCAATACTTGTTGCCATTCTTTGTGGTCGTCCGGTTTCAATTTGATATTCTTTTTTTTAAATTTACCTGTCCAATTTCCTTTTCATTCCTTGCCAATTTATGCCACATCATATTTTTTTATTAATATGGGCAGTGAATTGAAAAGTGATGTGAAATTATAGAGCTGAAGTACGTCATTAGATTTTGCTGAGGGGGTGGCTGAATTGGGACAGAAGCCATTGTTAACAGATAACGCCACGATCAAAATGGATGCATCAAAGCACGTGACAAAGTACGTTTCAAGTACGATCATTACAGTCCATCATGACGGCCCCATTCCTTTCCTTTACTTCTTGTTGCTTTCCTCGAGCTTTTTTAAGCGCATTTACCCGCCGGTTAATTTATCGCCACTAACCCTCTTCCGTCTGAACTCTGAAATTGCGTTAACATAGCTTGTGGCGTGGGCGGGAGTCGATAATGCAGCCGTGACTTTTCAGGTGAGTGAACTCCCCATCACGCGAAACAGCCCAGCCTCTTATTGTCCTCCTCCCGTCTGAATAGCGCTGCTGGAATTCCTCGATGCTGTTGCCGCAAGGATTTAGACTTGATGTATTCTTTTTGTTTCCCAGAGAGTCGACGAGTCAAATCCCACTCTCAATCCGAGCCAAGCTCTCTGACTTGCTTTCTCCATCTGTGTCTAAATCACATTGAGACTTTTGATGGGCACGCCCATCATTTTTCTTTGACGTGGCGCGAGGTGAGCCTCGCAAACTGCGGCACAATGGCTTATTACGCAGCAAAACCCTACCGGTCAAAAGGAAATGCTTTCAGAACGCTTAACAATCCATGTGCCTCTAAGGTAAAAGCCGTGTTCTGAGACGCTTCACAGTTGGTAATACATTTACCTCGAGTAGACAACGGTATTATTAATGTCTCGTTCTCCCAGACTGTTCGCGTTCGATAAACTCCATTTTTAAAATATTTTTCCGAAATACGCATCCGATTTCTATTACCTTGCATTACTTAAACTCAGGTGCCAAGGCATCCATTACTAAAGTTGTAGAAATAAATTTCCAGATAATTTTCAATAAGCGATCAAACTGCGTTTTTATGCCTTCAGACACCGTAGGTTACAAACGACTCCCTTTTCCCGCCCAAGTATATGGCTGGGGAAGCAGCCGTGCATCTAAATGTCGGTGAACGAAAAAATTATACCTATGTTTGCCTCTGGGCAGAGTATTGCAATTCAAGAGTCATGCTTGGTTCGCCATTCGCTAGAGCGATGGAGTATCCGAATTCGTCATGGCGAATACTTCATGTTCCCTATAGCCATGATGCCCACGTTTTTCTGCACTTTACGCCCTCCGTCCGTCCCTCACCACTCACCAAAAGCGCCATGGCACTTTGGTCTAACTACGCTTCTTCGTCACTAACGCCTTTTGCCAAGGTAGCTATGGAGCACCATTTTCATTTCCCCTCATACATTTACCACTAAACGATTATAAGTAGGGATGGGCCGGTTCCGGTTCGGTTCTTAACTTCGGTCCTCGGTTCCGATTCTCGGTTCCGGTTCTTAATTTACCACTTACTTTGCATTGCTTAGTGGTAAGATAAGATGATCAATAATCATTTTCAGAGGCATACTGCTTGAAAAAAATACCTACTTCATTGTATTTTTGTGTTATATATACTATAGTATGATATAATTAACGAAAATGATATGAGGACTCGCACCTCCAAAGGACGCGGACGTAACATATACCTATCAGTCAAAATATCCTTATAACGGCGGTATTTCATCACTTAATAGAATTTGATGTGATAAAATAAATCATATAGTCATTTTAACGACTGAATTAGAATAATTCGCGGCAACTTTGAAGCATCTAAGTACACTATTTCACCAGGTGTTAATGTGAAGCCTCCACTTTCAGTGTGAGCAGGTTTCAAACTGGTTTTCGCGCCAATTATTTCGGTACCGATTATTTTTGGCCTCGGTTCCGGTTCTAAGCTCAAGAACCGGTGGAACCGATAACCGAAGAACCGAACCGACCCATCCCTAATTATAAGGCATTTGAATATGTCAGATTGAGCATTGCTTGGTTGGTGTGGTATTCAAAAGCGGGTTCTTTGTATTTAAGAGCATTGTTTTATTTGAAATTTAAGGAAACATCGCCGCCTGCGATAGTCTTGTCTCTGACGAACACAGTTGCTCGTTTCCCCGAACTAATGTAACAACTGATGGCCACGGTAAGCAGGTCTGGAAAACGTCTGCGTTGACACTCAAAGAGATCAGTATCTCGCTTCTTGTGTGGATGTGTTGTATCTACTTCAGAAGAAGGTTTAGAAACCTCAGTCACTTTTATAAGGTTTAGAATTTAGTCAGAATACACAATTGAAGCCAAACCCATGAGCCTACCGTTACATATGTAAACCCATTTAACGAAAATTGCTTGTCTTTATTGTATTCAAAATTGTTTTTTCCCACGTGACGCCTATTTTATTCCGTAACCAATATTATTTATGAAAATTATTATGGAATAGTAAACATCTGTGTACCTATAAACATTGATTTCTTGCACAGGTTCCACATCCAGGTAAACTTTTCTCTGAGGACCCCGCCTTCATGGCAAAAACTATCGTCAATTTAAATTTATGTAGCTCTCTCTCTCCTACTCTCCTTCTATCCGATGACTTCGCTTTCTCTATCCACTCGTCATCGGTCGCACCGGGCTCTTCATCGAAGCAAGGATCAATGACGCTCGGCTGTGCTTATGCCATATTGCCGTCAAGCCTTTTTCAAAATCCTAAAGTAAAAATTTAAACCTGATTGGAAGTTAGACAATATACTTTTGGAGATTTTAACGATTGCTTCTTAAATACCCAAATGTACGAATGACCATGAAGTGCAGTGAGAATTCATCAAATCAGTCTCTTATTTGATTAAAAAATAGCATTCCATAAATTTTATATTTGCTCATAATTTTTCAAAGGAAAAATACACGTATTTCAATGAATTATTAGAGTCGAGGAATGAGTTAGAAATCTATCGTTTGTATTGGTTATGGTGTGAAGTCAATTATTTTACTTTTCAATCCGCAGAGTTTCCGTGCCATGATGAACTACAATTTTATAATAATTTGAAATAGTTTTTCTGTCAAAATTTGTAATAATCCGATGGTAGAGTAAGACTAATGAACATCATTTCAAAACTGGTGTGCCTGAAATGGATCTCACACGCAAAAGACGGGGTTCTTCATTCTGAGACAAGTGTATAAAAACGACCTCGTGAGTGCTCAGCAGTTTATATTGGACAGACGGGTAAATTCAAAGAGAATACACGAGCATCAAATGTGTGCCAAAAATAGTAATTTGGATTCTCTCTTTGCCAAACGTATCTTGCAATGCAATCATGAAATTGACTTCAAACCCGATTTTCTACGCATAGAAAAGAGAGGGTACCTACTCGATGTGTTGGGGCAATTGGGAATATTGAAAAGTGTTGAATGCAAAGAAGACATTGTGAACGAGTATTTGTGCACCTCCCACTCCTTCGACCTGCCTCTCTTCCTCCCATAATGCTCCTGTAGGGGACATCTCCCACCCCATCCAATATATTCCGCCTTTTTCAAGGTCTTCATCCTCCCACTTAAGCTCCTCCCCTCCCCCCTATTTCTCCCACATCCACTAATACTTTTCCCGTCCCTAGAATCTAACCAGCCTCACACCTCATTTGTGTGTCTATTTTACGTGTGCATCTCCTGTGGTAATTCACTTGATGGTGACGTACAACCTGAGTCGTGTGCTACCAATAAATATTGGAATTACAAAGTTACCATTTTTCATTTCAGATTCTGAATTTATGTTAGGTGTGCCTTTTAGTTTTCTTCTGTTGCATCATCAGCTCCTATCACCCAGCAAGATTTCCGCGAAGTATACTCAGATGATGGATAATCGGGAACGTATACCCATGCACCGTTTATCAATCCTCGGTGATAAAACATTGCCATATTATCGCTGCACGCTTCTTTGCGTGATTAAGTGCAAGTCTGGCTCCTTGACATTGCCTCGCCTTCCTCCATTGTTTCTCTTTTCTCCTGACGCTGCGCCCCTTGACTCCCGGAAAACAAAGTGTCTCCGCCCGGTAAACAAAGCCTCCACCTTCGGTCTGCCTGCCCACGGCGCAACCTCCTCCAATAGCTTTGCTCGTCTCCATCAGCGGTTGACCCATTTCCATCGCGGAGCCCAGCACTCTTTTAACTAAGCGGCGGAGGTATTTTGTTGAACGGGAATGAAAAATGACTGAGTAATTCGCCGCGACGTGCTCTAATGCCGTTGAGCGACGTTGTATCTCGCTGCAGAGGCCGTAATCCCTCGAGGGGGGTCGGGGGGGAGAGAGGTGGTTTGGGGGCGGATTGACGGTGAGCCCTTGTATTTTTTGACACGATACTCTCTTGAGAGCCAGCCACCAGCGTGTTTTTACATCAGGGCTGCGCTGAGGTTGGCGCGAGGGCTGGTCGCGGTACCGTCTCGCTCGGGAAGCTAGGCTCTGGTTTTAACAATCGCTTGGATCGTATAAAGATTGATAGAACAAATGTTTTCATCTGCTGCTTCCATCGCCAGGTTCTCCACAGAACTTTTGCTCGTTTTATCTATAAGTGGAAACATGTTTTAAGTGCCAAGGCTCTTGAAAGGGCTCTCGTTTTTACTTCCTACCCTTCCAGTGCAAACACGTTCCCTAATAGGATGAAGTGAGTAATATTGTTCTGGTAAATAAGTCATCCACTCCAAGGAAAACGAGCAGATTTTTCGCTGGTCTTATCATATGAGTTTTAACCTTTCTCTGAGCTCATGAATTTAAATCTCTTGTGTGTATTACATTCTTTCTCGTGATGGCTCAAAAGCCATAGGGGAGACCTGGATGCTTTGTAATCAGGTACATGATAACCACCAGATATAAAAGAAAATTAGATCACCAGAAACTATGGAAATATATCCACGTCTTGAGAGAACCTTGCAAACCACTTCGATCGCTTGTACTAATTTGATATTATTTGTTCAAGATGCATCAAACCGCATGATTATAAATCATTAAGTAATATCTTGTAATATACGTATTCTTTATCTTTTTGGGATGGCGTTGAAAAACGTGACTTAGAATTCACCCAAGTGTTTCTGTATTTATTTCAATGCATTACTTGGTGGTGATCCCAAGCCAGTGATCCAAGCCTCGAGACTGGGGAGTGAGGTAATGTTGATCCTCTTGCTGGCTTTGCCCATCTTTTTGAGTTTTTGGGCACGAGTTTTTCGCATTTCATACGGTTCCTAATTGATGGTGGGACATTATTAATGGTGTAATAGAAGGGGAAGCAATATCTGCTGTGAATAACAAAGATTAAAATACTATCCAGTTTACGTGTGGCATATTCATTCCGTTCTTTCACTTTCAAATACCTATGCTATGCACTAACTGACTCCCGAATGCTTTATCATACGGGACTATTTCCTACTATCCTCGTTATATCTGTTTTGCTTTATTTTTGGGAATCGGTAAAAGAAACCTGTAAGTAAAGGTATTGTCTGTTATTCACATTTTGAAGTTACTTTCCCGGGTATATTTTCACAGGCAGGAAGATTGGAATTTTTAATCTATTTGTTCCAGAACATATCCTTGTTATTCAATTAATATACAGCTTACCTGCGAACGGGGTAAGAGTTGTCGCGTTTGTTTACAACAATTTCAGGCATAGAACAACGCATTAACGTTGCCAATCCTTGAAATTGTTTCTTTAAAACCAATTTCACGTGCGGATAATGCCTTTATCTTAGAATGATTATGTTGAAGGTTTTAAAGATTTAACTTGACTAATATCTTGTCGATAAATTGATTTTTCAAGGACTCTGCACGTGAAAGATTACCGTCACAAATTACTTTGCTGGAGAAGTTTTAAGAGGCTATATATATTCTTATTATGTAATTAGAAAAACACCGATGTTGAAAACGATCAATAATGCCTATTTCATAGATAAAGAAAAAGCCTAATAATGATCAAATCTGTCCCTCCATTGGCTTTTCATTTCCTTGGCCTTCTTGAAATAATGCTACGAAACTCTGTTGGGAGTAACACCTTAATTAGTGAAGACAGCTCACATACATTTTTATAATGTATCGCTAAATGAAACGCTATTCAAGGAATTTGGGTTGTATATTAATTTGCAGTATTCTTTCCGGTCCATGATTATGAATTCAGATTTAATAGTGTCATTAATTGATGTTCAATGGATTTGATCTCAAGTACGGCAGTTTATAAAAGCCACATTTCATTAATCTGTCCATGGATATTCTTTATCTGCCGGGTTTCGCCATTTCATCAAGCTTCTTCCATTTCATTACATTCAGATTCTTATATTAATATTATTATCACGTTACATAGGAAGAAGGATGAGTCGGTGAATAGAGAGAGTATAGGGAGGAAAAATGTAAAGGGGTCGATGAAAAGATCTGGATGTATAGGATTGAGCACTACTCAACTCTTGACGAAGACTTGATTCCCAAGGATTTCTACGGATGGGGGAAGGGTAGCGGGTTGCCTTTGATGTGGGCTTGGTAATGCCTTTTCGGCTTTGAAAAGCGTGCAAAGCAGACCTCAGCGTCCCCGGAGAGGGGCATATCCGGCGAAAATTGGCTGTCAATTCGCGGGAGGTTGCTTGCAGTACCGGGATTGATTGATTAAAGGGCGAGCTTCAGCGGGAGAACGGGAATCCTTCCTTCGGATTTTCGTGGCGCATGGGCGCTTTCTTATATCATTCCGACGCCACCCGTCGCCACCGTAAGGGGAGAAATATTTTTTCCTCGCCACATTAAAAATTTTTTCCCTCGCTTTTCAGAATTCTTTGGTAAAGACTCCCCACACGAACCGTAAATTGTTTCAACGCTCTTCATCATCGTGGCGAGGGATGTCGTGGGGGAATATGGGAGAAGGGGGGCTGGATGCGAGAGCGATGGGATTATTGTTCAAAGACTTCACGGAAATGATTTTGATCAAAATGATTACTCAGGCTCCCCCAGGAATGGTAAAGACGAGTGGGGATGAACACGGTTTTGTGTGTCAATCTAACACGTTCGGTGGAGTTGCTTTTTTTTCGTGATTCGTTTGTGAGGCTTAGTTAGCCGATGTTATTTTTTTTTAGGTTTTCAAGCTAAATACCATCCAGTTTTCTTGTATATGTGCTTGGGAGTGACTGTAAATTTTTTCGCATGTGAAAGGTATCACATTATCCAAATGGCAAGCTTTTTCTTCCCTTCGCGTACCATGTCACCTAATTTGCTGAATTTGCTGTTTCTATCATGATGACGCGTAAAATATCCAGTCACTCATGAGCCGGAGTTAGTTACAGTTACTTTTGTCGTTGTGGTAGAAAAAAAGAAAAAGTAATTATCGATTGCGCAAAATTTGTGATTAAAAGGCTCTATAGGGTATAAAATTTGGCGTCTTCTACACAATGCGCACTTTGCATAATATTCTACTCATACAATCGTAGAGTATCCTGCAAGAATGTGTGGCAGGGGAATTAATTATTACCAAACATGCAGCACATAGTACAGAAATGTATGTACCTAAAAGGTATGTTTCAATGTAACTGAAATCTGGTGCTGATCATGCAGCTGTTACATGCAACTTATTGATGTAAAACTATGAGGGATTTTGTCATTTTTATTAATAAGTCTTGCATTAGGTTGAATTCACCAGAGTATTTCATACAATACGCAGTTAAAAGTGTAGTTCTTAATATGCGGGAATCATATACAAAGACAACTCTATATGTAGACTCTCTATTTAATGTCATCGGTTGTCAGATTCGCTTCAAATTCACTTGATGGTCCTCGACTGTTTTTATCTCATTCATCCAGGTTACGGTTATTGAATCTTATGAGAAATCAGTAGCCACGCAGGCATTTGATTCTCAATTTAAAATTTTAGTCATTATCTGAGTGAAATATTACCTTGAGTTGCTTTTCATTGCCTCTTGAGCGGCTAAGTAATCGTAAGAACCGGAAAAATGCTATCTACGTGCTAAAAAATTTAGTTTCCATCCATGTCATAGAGCCAGTACTTCATTACCACTACACTTTACTGCGGTTTTTAGACCCATTTATCTTTATGTTTCATGCAGGAAAATGAATAACAAGGATAATAAATTGAAGGAAACCAGTTCTGGCGTCACGAATTTTAAAATTCGAAGTTTGTGATGAAAATCGTGAGATTATAAAACACATGTGATTTGTTTTTTTAAAAGAATTAATCATAAGTAATATTCTCCTGCAAATAACTCCTAAATATGATTTAAAAATGCGGAAGATGCGATTTTCATGGTCAATCCTGCTTTTCATGTTAAAAAATGATCTTCCGATCATCATCTGTGTTTTCGAGAATGTTTTCGCACTTATAGGCGTTCCAGAGCGGAAGGAAAGGTACAAGAATGAGATGGGAAAGGAGGAAAGGTGGAGAGAAACCTGGCGTCTGCATCAACCTTAACGAAAAGGTGTCGAGTGGACAACGGCTTAACATAATCCGACGTACGGAATACTGTACTCGAATACTCTCCGCAGAACACTCAATTAGGGGGCCGGTTCGCCAATGAAAAGTATCTTCCGTGCCGGGATTCGAACCCATGCCCTCCCGGAGAGAGGCCAATACTCTAACCACTATACCAACCCAGCCTCCGTCACTGATCTTACGTCGTAAGATTACTCTGGTTTAATACGTCGTATTATGCGTTTTATATTATACGTCGTGTTATTGTATCATACAGGCCATGTGGATTATCGTACTGTTATTGTGAGGAACATGTGCAGCCCCTGTTCGAGTGAGCATATCATTCGAACTTTATGTGGCAGTCGTGGCTTTATTTTTCTTAGTACAATTTATCTGAATGGAAGGTCTTCCAGTTCAAATGAGGACGATGATTTCTACACTCTAGTTCTATCCAGTTAGATTACTAAATTCTCGCTGCCAAGCTCGTTACTAATCTCCTAATTGAACTACGCAAAATTTGTGAATATTTTCGTGAAAATACTGCTTATATAAATTGATTTTGATATTTAGTAACTCAACGAAAAACCAAATCGAACGATGTCCCCGGAAAAGTTGCTTCTCAAAAGATTTTCCATGTCTGTCCAGAGTCATGACTTGAAACCTCGAAGATATTTTGGCTCTCCGAAGATTTATGGCATGCCTTTCTGGAATAAAAACATGCGTCTTCCTTTCCATTTCTAATTAAACGGGAAACGGCTTGTCCCATATTTTTTACCTAACAGAAGTTTGGATCGATGGCTGAAAAAGGGCCCTTTTGAATTTATTGGATTTTTAAAAACAGCTTCTTGTAGATCAAAGCCCGTAGATTTATGCTGTGGCAATATTTTTGCTCTCGCGCTTGGCGTTCTAAATGAAACGTCTCCAATGGAAGCCTACATTCATCAGGGGAGTGAAACATTTATTATTCGCGATCGATCGGGATACCTGAGGCAGGCGTTTTCCGCCAGATACGTCCAAAAGGCTGCGATACAACGGAATACGGTTAAATTACTCTTTTCTAAATATATAATTGGAAACTTTATTAAATAATTCGCTCTTTCCATATCCTCTTATTTTTCCGTTGCCAGGCCTGAGGCATTTTCGTTTTCTGTGTCCCACAATATTATTGAGATATCTTTGCAGACTTAAAATTAACCTGTCACTGATATGCAATTTTATTAGTGATTGATGACTTCCGTTCTCCAAAAATACACAAGCCTTATAAACTAACTAGTTGATGTATTTATGTATTTTTCTCCTTGATGCGCCTGGTATGGTTTGTTAAAACTACATTCCAATTGGAATTACCGCTATTTCTTTTGACCCATCATTTTTTGTTTTCGAGCGTCCGATTCGGCACAGAGTTCTAAGTTTAAAAAGCATGGAGACATCTTGCTCTATATTCCTTTCTCCGTAAATGAAACAGAGTAAATTGTATTTTTATTGCATTTGAAACATGTGGCAATGACATATAGTATTGCAAGTGTAGCAAATAATTTTCTTGCATTGTTTATGCTGAAGTTAGTATCTTGTAATGAGACCCTAAGACACGTTTTTAACTGCTAAGCTATCTATAATTGTTGAGTGCCTATGAAGTTTGTCTCTTTAGGTCAATATATTCGATATTCTGTGTTTAATTAATGGTTTCAATTTTTATTTTCTCCAGGATGATCCGTAGGTTGTATGCTGAAGGTATACAATTTTTGTTTTAGAAATTGGTACCACGTGGATAAAAAATAATTCAATATTATATTTGTCTCGTGGTACTACAGGAAAAAACTGGTAGATTGTTCAATGGTGGTAAAATTACTAGTACCGATGCTTAATATTTTTGGTGAGCCAAGTTGTTATTTTGGCAACGGTTTTTTTCTTACAAGTGATTGACAAGTATCCATGAGGTAAACTGACCAAAGTATTTAGTGAATCGAGTCCTTGCTGAGTTGGTCTATTTTGAATTAATGGTCAGGGGAGAACATATAAGGAATCACAGTCTTTTTTGTTAGCTTTCGTCATCTTAGCTGGCGCATTTTGTTTCACCATCATAAGTATTAAAAAGCATCTATGTCCCTAATTTGGATAAAAGTAAATGCTTTGGCTATAATTTTAGTCTCCCATGTAGTCACGTTTTGCTGTAAGATAGTAAAACTGACAACGTACGCGTGCTATCACACGCAAACGTATTGAAAATCATATTTCAATGATAATTGAGAATGTCTTTTGCAGTCGTTTCAATGTGAATAGGAACAATCTTACCATGCTGTAGTCTCTTGCCTTTCTTAGGTATTGCTTCCATTGTCAACATTTAAAGTCTCTTTTTGCGTAGAGGGAAGTGTAAAGCTAGTCAATAGAAAAAAATGCCATATTGTGGTTTTTGCCGCTTTGATTCACACTGTCTGATAGCTAGTTGATGACGTTCGTGGATAAGGTTGCTCCGATTTCATCATATTTTGCACTGCTGTCTTGGAGCTCATTGAAACTCATGTCAATTCTCTCGTCATACATTGTCGCCGAAGGACTGTTTAGTACATTTGTATCACTCGCACGTGCAAAGCAAACCAAATCTCTCGGACACGAAAAAAAAAAGTTTCCGTTGCATAACCTACTGAATCCCCTAATTCGTGCCCACGGATTAAAAATCTTTTTTTTTCCGCGACGCCGCCGCCGCCGCCGTAAGTCTTCCTTAAGTTCGTCTCGGTGTCGGCAAATGCGGGCGTTGGGCAGTAGTGGGATTATCAGGGGAGCCGCCCTTTTACTCACCCCAATCCCACTTAGCCACCCGCCAACGATCTTCCGACTGGAGGACCTTTCAGCCATCCCTTACCCTTTCCACTGCACGGAGCGGCACGACATCTTTCGGCGGTGGTCCGGGAAACAGCTTGTTGTCTTCGACTATTCAGGCGTTTCGATTATTTATCGCCAGGGGCGTCATTCTTAAGGATTAAAGTGTCAGCCGGAACATTTATTGGCTCCGGACTGCTTGAGGAATGGGATGGAAGCTAAGTGAGTGCGGTTGCTGCTGGGAATTGAGAATGATAAAAAGTTAAGTCGTCGAAAGAACCCGAAAGACTTCGGTGTGGCAATATTTCATATGGGCTTGACTGTGTATAAATTATGCGGATTAAGAATTTCCTGTTAACTTGGAATGGCGATGCCGTCCTTAGGAGCGGTATTTCTTTCCGCCTGGCTTTCCCTATGAAATATGTTACAATCCTTGTCATTACCCAGCAGTGCCTCGGGGATGACGCTCAATCTTTCACTTAAGGTATCTGAAATGAGATGCTTATTGTAAAACCGGAAAAACAAGGTACAAAAAGTCGACTCAATTAATTGTTAGCATTAGTTCTCTGTGTACGTGCTGTATGTTATCCCCCTTAAATGTGATGATGGAAAGCCAGTCATCCTCTCGGCTATAAATGTTTATGAACCATAATCGCTGAACATTTTTTGACGCAATACAACGCATCAGTTTGACGCAGAGAAGCTGCTACCGAAGTTCATTTTTGCCTCGGAATAAATCTCAATAGGCATTAATATTTTTATTTCATTATATCATTTATAGCTAAAATGTAGATAAATGCATGTTCATCACGATATTTAACAACACCAATCAGGTGTTATGTCAGTTATTTTTTGCTCCCCGTATTGTATGTTTTTTTCCGGTAGCGTCACTTCAATAGTACTGCACCAATTAAAGCTGTAAGCTTAATTCTTAGCCACTATACATACACTTAGAATAAATACACACGTCTAGTGAACGTGCATTGGGAATCAAAACTGTGGATGTATCCACCATCAATTTATAACCGTCTCGGGGAAAAAGGCTTTTGTTACAACCTATTACAATATGCCTCCATTAGGCTGGTCACATTTTCTGCCAGTCACTATGGATATGACTTTTCGAGAGAAATTAATGTGAGCACTTTCAAATCCTACCCCCGAGGGCTATCTTGATAATGGTCCCCGCGTAGTCATTCTTCGAACAGAAAGAATGATAAAATATTCCCAAGTCAAAAGAGCATAGACGGATGGACTGGCTGACAACCTTTCTCTTTCCTTTACTCCGCAATACAAATTATTCCTTTGTGAAGTGGTTCCTGCTTTTAATTGCCCACGTCATTTCAAAACCACCGCATTCAATCTAGCTCTATGGCCGTTTGCCGGATTCCTTTTTTCCCTCTCTTCCAGGTCGAAGAGTGAAAAGAGAAAAGTCCCATAAAGAATGTCCCACTCGCCTCGAGTAGAGACATAACTGCAATGGATCTCTTATCTCCCTCTCCTCCTCTTCCTCCTTTTTTCTCTCCCTCGCCCATTTCCCTTCTTTATCACCCTCTCGTTCCTCTTCCGTCCCCACCCGGCCACTTGTATCGACCCATGTCACACTGGATAGCGATGGGGCTCAGACAGGCGGTGACCGAAAGAGGCACGAACCACCTTCACGCCAACCTAACCTCCAGATTTTCGGCACAATAATTCTTCTCCGTCCGCCACCCCCTCAAAACCGACCCCCCACCCGTCTGCCTCCTCACCCCTCTCCAGGGACACACCCCCCCCGTCCTCCTCCGCTTCAGCCTTCCGCCCCCCACCCCAGGAACCCACCGGCGCCCCACCCCGGCAGCCATTGAGGCGGCCCGGTCCCCCCCTTACCATCCCCCGGTTCCCTTTCCGCCCCTTCCCCCGCCCACGGCCCCTCCACCCCCCGCCGAGCCGGCTTCCACCCCCTGCCATGGATCTCCCCGCCAGCCCCCGTGATAAACGACGTACTCACGGTAATTGCCTTCTAAGTTATGGCTTATGGCGTGTATGAAATATGGTATCGCTCTGCACGCAATTACTGAGAGGTTATTTATCTTCTCTGGAGAGAGAAAGCGAGAGGGAAGGAGAGGGAGGGTTGAGGGGGTGAGAGGCGGGGGAAGGAGGGGGGGAGGAGGTGGGGGTGGAAACGAGGGGACTGCTAGGAACGGTGAATAACGAGGCTGCAATGGAGTATGGGGAGTGGGGGACCATTACCGTCTTTTTTGTCTTTTCTCTTCTCCCCTTGCTCCTTCTCCCTTCCCGCCCGGACCGCAACTCGAATGAAATATTGAAAGTGTCCGCACTTATTGTGAACATTATGGCATTTGTTTCACCCAAGTTTATGAAGCATTCCCGAGAGGAGGGGGCCGATGGGTGGAATGGGAAGCGTTGGGATTGCCAAGGGGACGGGCGAAGGCGGGGACGATCTCACCCCTCTCTCCCCATATTACAACTTCCCTTCGCCCTCATAGACGTCCCGATACCCGGGCCATCTCCGGCCCCCGTTGTCAATGAGGAAGTGACATTTTGGGGAAGGTTGCTCGGTGGTTTTCTCCTCCGATGGAGCAGTCCCTTAAAGTCAGTATAAATTAACCTTCAAGGAGAACTCAACAAAAAGCAGTGGTTTGATGAATGTTCACGTGTCAGACGCTTGTTATGAAGTGGGCGTAGTGAAAGGTGTTTAGTTTTTACGAGCGATTTCTCATTTTATAGGGTTTTACACGTGTTCACTATATATTTAGGGGTCCCCCTTCATATCATTCTTCTTAAATAACAGCAGATGAATGCATCAGTTCTAAACAAATGATTGTACTTATTGTTATTTTGTTGGCATTCATGGTTTTTCTCTGGAATTATATTTCCATAGCTATTATCACTTCTGCAAAGCCAATACGTATTTACCAGTGCAGCTAAGCAACAGAGTATCATCGAAAGAGTGCTATAAATTAGGTACTGCGTGAACCTTATCGTTGTCTAAAATCCTCCATTCAGTCAACTGCTTGTTGAAAATCTCTTTGATCGGGTCGATTTGTGGCCGACAATATAATAAAATATTAGCTCATTAATCCGGGGTTGATGCGTTATTTCGGTTACCATGAGGTTCGTGCGATTTCCTTCACTCTGAGTTCCACAGGGGTAGGACATCAATTCCATCCTGGTCGCCATAATTTAGAGGGGAAATTTCGTCCAATTTTTACGCCATATTGCATTTGATATGAGCGGTGAGATGACATTAATGAGTGTTGATGGATGATCCCTCGCGTCCAATGTGTTTATTACCAGAGAGAGGGTGAGGGATGTGGAATGGTCGACACAGCGAGGGATAGGGAATGGAACTCGGTTCTCCATTGCAGGCAAGAGCTCACCACGTCCATTAGCTAAACGAGGCCAATTAGAGTGATTTTAGGATTGAGGAAACGTATCCTGCTCGCAGAACGTGGTGGGAGAGGTTTTCATTCAGTAATGCGTTTGGAATAAATCTAAAACTTTGGCGGAGAAGTAATGAGAACGGCTTCCCTCAACACAGAAACATCTAATTTGGGAACTAAAAAGCTTCACGAGCAGTTTTCCACTTCCACGAAATCTCCCTAGCGACTGAGCTTTACTTTAGTAAGTCCTTTTCGGACCCCTTGATTGGGATAGGTTGTTTTTTGGGTGCATGTAAATATAGAGTAGTTAAACTTTTTCTTACCAATTCAACTATTTTAGCTAATAAATAAATATTTAGAAATGTGCGTGGTTGAGTTTAGGCTTCCATACGGACAATCGGTCTAAAAAATGATGATAGGAATTTAAATCAAGAGAGAAGTTGACAAAGCACTGATGATAGGTATTCATTAATATATTTATCATACAACACATTCCAAGCCTCTTAAAACTATTGTCTTTTAAAAATATATTTTAATGCGATTAAAAGGTTAAATGTGATTTTCCTGTGAACTGGCACGTAACTGAGGTCTATGTTTCGTGAAAACTGCATATTTTATTCAAGCTATGATTTAATAGCTTTGTATTACTATGCTATAAATGTTACGATTCCAATATTTGGTGACTTAGAAGTGAAGCATCAATATTTAAATCGACTTGTAGTACAATCAACTACTATAGAAAGTCCCAAATGTGCAGGTTATGTAAACAGAATTTAAGAAATAAATCCTGTAGTGGTTAATATAGTTATTTTTTGGCTCAGAAGGGTCAAAAAGCTTTATTTTGAGGTCCAAATGCCTGAGATTTGTGACCGTCTCGGCAGCTCCTTTGCTACGCTTTCATCGGATTCATTACAAGTCTGGCCACATTTCTCTCAGTTTCTTATACCCCACTACACTTTCTTTTTCTTGTTTTCACGGTACTCATATCTCAACCTTTTGTTTTTCAATAATGCTCGTTTTAAATATTGCCTTACTTACAGTTCCTTGAGGTAGTTCGGGTCATTACGCTCTCTCAGTTCCCTCGCCTTCCAGCATATTTTTTGTTATCTTGCGATGAAATTTTACTGCCACGCAATTGCCTCGAGGCCATAACGTTTTCATGGGATGAATCAACCCTATGGAGTCACTAGAAAAGGCTGGCATCAATAGCTACCTCAACGCCTCTCTCTCAAAAACTGTTGAGTTTTTTCAAATCTCAAAAATTATGAACAAAATAGAGTTATTCTTCTTGGCAAAGGCTACTTTTACCAATTAATCGTTGAATGGTGTTTTTTACTGTATTTTCACCTATAGTAAATTTAAATAGTTTTCTTCTGTCAAGTGTGAGTGTGTATAATTGATCTACGATC
Organism: Platycnemis pennipes; assembly: GCA_933228895.1. NCBI lineage: Eukaryota > Metazoa > Arthropoda > Insecta > Odonata > Platycnemididae > Platycnemis > Platycnemis pennipes. Next base: position 85,309,391 of record OW121846.1, read on the forward strand.
CAAAGAAACAATTTGTAAAACCTTTGATGCCCAAGTCGACTATTTTGATTTTGTAATACACTCTTATGTTGTTATTTCTAGAACAGTAATTTTCAACTCTAGAAATGTTGTAGGCCTCGGAAACTTTAAAAACATTAAGCATGGGGCTCTTTGAGTGTTTCTCGTTGTATGCAATCATCTAACAAATGATTGTAAACGCGGTGTATGACTGTCGGAAAGGCAAAACGACTAATGTCAGTCACAGTAAAGAAAGAAATTGGTTCTATTAATTCCAAAATTGAGTTGAAAAATCCGAGGCTCCTTATTTCGGAGAAACGCGCATTAATACAGCGAGAATATTAGACCTGAGTCTTATTACAAGCCTTAATTCATTGGCTGACGTTCATTTCGTATGAGAGATCAGTCCACGCAATCGATTTCGCAATCTTGCCGCTGGACGTATTTGCCATTTCCCCCCTTAATCATCGCTAATACTGTCGTTTTTCTTATCTTCGTTCATCTTTTGTTCAGCGGAGGACGTCAATTGCCAACGGCATTAGGAAGTAGGTAAGCGTGGCTCAAGCGGAGAAGAGGAAATATGAGTGTCCCATTACAAGGGAGTCGTGGAATATATGTGTTCCGCGGACACGCGATGGGGAAAAAGTCAAGCTCTCGTGGCAAGAAGAGAATATCCCCGTTTTGTCGATGGTTCGAAAAGTGACGCTGCAAATCTCATTTATTCCGGCCGGCCAAGGACTTGATTCATTCCATTTCATAACGCATGCGTGACGGTTGACTAAAGCACCATCTACCGCAATCTCAGGAAAGCATCGCTCACCCATTCCCTTGCCTACCCATCCGTGGCATTTGAAATCGATTTAATCTGGCGAAAAGCCGATTAAATTGGCGAAGACGGAGGGATAAGCGATTGCCTGGCCGCTACCATATTTATTACCTCCCCATTATTTTCTCATTACTACTAATCAAATCAGTGGTCATATTTTCACGCGTAATTAATAGCCTGTGATGGAGATGCCATTTTTTCATGCTTTAATGGTAATCCTTTTCGACGGAAAGTATTTTTCCGGGGAAAAAAATTAAAAGTTGGGCCCTGATCGGACGTTTTTTAATCCCCTCATGGCATCATTTCTATTGCCGAGGAATTGTTCCCTTGCCATGAAATAGGAGTGTGGATTCGGAGCTCTTTTCATCTTCCTCGAGTGGGTGATAGATGTGCCACAACAGGCAGCGTTATGTTTTCCCTGGGAAGAAGAAGAGTGGGCTCTCGCTTATTGTATTTGCCAAGGATTTATCATGAATGGATTCTTTCCCTTGACATTTTATTGAACACTCATGCTCTGCTTTTTACCCCGCAAAATATGGGCTCATTTTCAATATTGTCATTCAGACAGTGATAAAAGTTAAGAGATAAATTTAATTTTTCATTTTTCTCTTTTTGAAATTTAGACCTAAATTATGCTTGTAAATTAAATTAGTCTTTTGAAATATTTTGGTTGTAACATGTAATTATTCTCATGCGACGCATAGTATGCCGATGCCGATGCCCGCCAGCGTGCCCTATAGTGATTCCTCTTGGATTTATGGGTCACTCTCAGCATCATGAACTCTTAATATTTAAACACTTATGCACTTATATCAAGATGAAGGACGTTGGTTATAGGAAATTAGTATGACTTTCTACACCCGAAGTATTTCTATGCGCTTCATTAGGGGATACTCAGAAAATGTACAAATTATACTGAGGTGGGTGTTTTATATTTGGGGTATATAGAGTCGCCCAAGTTGATGGTGTATCACTTTTCGTACCCGGTTTGCCAGAAAATGTCTTTCGTGTCCGACAGAGGTTATGTGTGCCACCTCATTCCAATGGATGATATTTGTGAGTTGCTCATCTTAGAGCGATTCGACTACCATATTAATGTTTAATTTCTGGTGTGATAAAGATCTCCATTTCAATTCATGCTATAATTTGACGAAAAAAGTGACCCTAGAAAAACTAATTTCTATGCTTCACTTTTCTAGGCAAATTTAATTTGAAAATTACTACCAGACTCCTTGCTTGAGTCTTTATTCTAAGACGCTACCTTTTATTTTGTTGGACACCTGGATACGATAGCCTTCAATGAGGAGAAATGATTACTATGATGGTTGCAGTACCACGAATCCTGAAGGTTCGAGTAAAATTCAGGATGCGCAGATATTTGAATCTTATTTCGGTCACTATTTAAATGCTATTTAAAAGAGAGTTTCTGATGTGATGATTCATCCGTCTAATGAGTTGTGCACCAACGGAGCGAGAAATAGACCTAGTATCCTCTTGCGTCTTTTGTTTAAGAGTAGGGTAATTCTGACACCGGGTTTCTTTCAACCCTCACTCCCTGCCCCATTTCCCTCTACTCTCCAATACCTATCCATTCTGAACGGTCCAAGTGACCAAAACCGTTGGTCAACAACTCTATCAACAATAAAAACTGTAAACAAAGTCCAGCAGATTGTTTCAGTAGCTAATCAAGTGATATTTCATAAGTAAATCGAAGCTATCGATCATTAGAGTAAGCGATAGTTATATAGTAAGAGATAGCGATAGAATTTTTGTGCAAATTTATTTTGATATTTCCACCCCACCACAGCTAATAAATCTATCATCAGAGAAATTTATCTTTTTTCGGGAAAATATTGTGATGGTGTCCCTATTGTATTTCATCAAGCCAAGGAGGTACTTCTATTTCTTTATATACCTACATATTAGGTAAAGACTGTAGAAGAAGAAGAGTAATGCACAATTTTCATAAAAGCCAAAGGGCTGTGATTAAACCTGAACTTAGCAGTAAAGAAGCAAGATTAAAAAAAGGAGATAGGCAAGGATGTAAACTTTCCTGTGTGATATTTACTAAAACGTAACAGTAGTAGTTATTTGGAGAAAGCGACCTACGGCTGAGGTCATAAGCGCCATTTTAGGAAGTTACGTGGTCGGATAGTGGCAGGAATATTTCAGGGGAAAGAAGAAGGGTGGAGAGAAATCCGGTGTTGGCATTAGCCTACTCTTAACGAGGGGATCTAAGAGGTCCTCAGTTTAACGTTCGATCTGACGGACAGAGTATGGATCTTGAAGTGCTCTTCACTCAGTACGAAAGAGGGAACCGGTATACCAATGCCAATGAAAAATATCTGCCACTGCTGGGATTCAAATGCAAGCCCCCGGGGTATGAAGCCAGTAATCTTGTCTTAAACGTAATTCCAAGTTGGAAAAGCGATGAAAGAAGTGAAAAACAAGACCTTAGGAGTGAATATCCACGAGAACAAAATTGTATGTGTATTATGTCGATGGAGGCAGGCGATACTTGGTGGAATTTAGTGGCACTGAACATGTTAAGAAAAATAACTTTTTTTAAATTCCACAATTTAAATTTATTTTAACCTATTCATTTCGGACTCTGAGCGTCATTGTCAAGGCATACGTTGTGTATGCCTTGACAAAGACGCTCAGACGTCGAAATCGATAGGTGAAATAAATTAAAATTGTGGAATTTAAAAAAAGTTATTTTTCTTAACATGTATACTGTAATTGGATTGTGATATAACCGTCATGGCTGGGGCCGGAAGTTATTTAAGAAAATATATCGAGTAGTTAACATCCAAAGACAGAAAAAACAATAAAAATGGTATGCAGTAGAAGAGCAAAGTCATTAGAAAATATTACATTGGGGAAGCAGGGAATATCCCAGGCAAAGGTGGTATTCTACTAGAATATGTATCTACTTACGGATGGAAATATAAGCTTGGAGGTAAGAAAACTTTTACATCAGAGCTTAAGTCTGGAGCGTGCTTTTCTTTAGCAGCGATGCTTAGATAAAACAGACTCCGAATAGTAAATACTTAAAGCATTTGAATGCTGATAAAGAAGAATGATAAAAAAATTATGACGCAGAAGTGCTTCATCGCACTAACGTCCTATGAAATGGAAATAGAAGTACAGCTTGAATGAAATGAGCATGAAATGGAAATGCCGCTTAACATACAAAACTATAAGAAGAGTGTAAGGAAAGTGAAGTCTGATGAGAGCTATCAAAAGAAGACGGGAAACCTATCAGAAATGCTTGATGAAGACAGTATTCGAGGGAAATAGGGAGGCTAAAAAGAATGTTTCGTGAAAATTTTAGTGAAGGATGTCAATGAGAAGAATTAAATAAATTTGAAAACGTAAGCCGATGGAAAATGGAGTGGACAGCTGCGTTATACCATTCATAGGATTGATAATATTAATTATTTTTCCTGAAGGCACTGTATATATTATTGGAGTATAAGTGGGACCTTTCTTTTCAACCACAATACGACGAAAAAATATTGATATATTATTATTAGGCAAGTTAGCATTGTTGTCACTTATTAAATGAAGAAAGATTTCTTTTAAGTTCAAGAACTATTTAGGCTTAGTTGTGGGGTTGATCTTGCTTTCCAACAGCAATATGACGAAAAAACATTAAGTATATAATTAAATATGTTATCGTTAATATCGTTGATAATACTTAATAGATATTAAAAGGGCATAGACTGGGCCATTTAAAAATGTATTTGGTCTAAGTTTCGCTATCTATATAAGGATGTCGATGACCTGGAAAACCGGGAAAACTCAGGGAATTCTTGTAGTTTTCCGATAACCCTGGAAATAGCACGGCAGCTTATTTCCATTAGGGCAGAGAGAGGAGTTAGAACTGCGGCTTGGCCATGCTAATCCTAAATTGCCTTCTACATGGCTCAACGCAGCACTGCTCAAATCTACTTTGTTCTGTGCGCCCTCTCAGTGTCTGGCTTGCCACCCCACACTATCAATGAATAAACATCAAATTCTTTCGTTTTTTCACAATATTTTAATGGACTATACCAATTTAGACTTCTTAGCTCATCATAGTTGACCTAGGAAGTCGGAACCGGAGTCAATTAAAATACTGTGGAAAAACTAAGTATTTGTTGATTTGAAATGAATTGTTTCCACCACCTAACGGCCGATACCATCGAGTATCCCACACTCCCTTCTCACAGTCTAGTGCTACTCACCCTCAATCCTACCTATCAATTTCCAAGACATGAAATTTGAAATGAAATGCAATAAAGGGTTAGATATTGATATCAGAATGAAAAACCAATTGTTGTAGTATGCGATTCATATTAATTATTAGTCTTTAATGGATTATAAATGCTATTTAATTATTTGTAAATATTATTTATGCCTTAATCAGTGAATTGATAGCAATATCTATCTAATTACGTCATGGATGTTATCCAGCTCTGCATGTCGTGTTTCGGCGTTATTAAGCCTATTACATATCAACAGCTCACTCAGTAAATAAAACACAAAACGGATGTAAACAAACCTGACAGCGAGTGCTGAGTAAGGGCGATGACGTTACAGGATATGCAATATGGCGGAGGTCCGTTTGAGCGCAAGGCTCGAAATTTGGTTTCCATCACTTACTGTCAAAGAAGTAGGAAAGGTAAAACAGGAAACATTTGAATTTCGGCTTTTAATGCATCAAGGATTCATTTACCGTTGTTCCCAAAATGGTGGAAATACTCTGTTAGAAATACAAGCTTGGAATTAAGGAAACATTCTTCATATTAGGCCTTAAGTTTGGAGCATGGTTCTTTATGGCAGTGAGGCATGGGCGATAAGAGCATCATAAAAGTCGAGACCGGAAGCATTCGAAACGTGATGCTAAGAAAGAATTGATCGAATGAGTGACAAACGAGTGAGTCCATAGAAAAGTAGCAGAAAAGATAAGTCTTCTTAAAATTTTAAAAATAAGACAGGACAAATTAATCGGCCATACTTGAAACATAATGGCCTGATGGAGGCAATCGCATTAGACGTATGGAGTAAGTTGTGAATATGAAAGAGAAGAATTAAGTAAGCATGAAGATGTCAGCCGATAAAGGAATGGAGCTACATCAAACCGATCTTATGATTATTGACTCATGACGATGATGATTGAAATTAAATTTCTTATGTCTAATTACTTCGGGTTCGAGAGCCTATTATCACCAAATCGTGCCATCTACATGAGTATTTTCCCCAATTGTTATTGAATTAGAGCTAAATTTATTGATTATGATACTTTTCATGGCTTGTGGCTGAAGTAGTACTGAAGGCGTCTGTTATGATGCCTTGTGCACTTTGTATGCAATAAGAGTGTATAATGAAAGACATGGGTCCCCTATAGTATGGGACAACATGTTGTATGGGACAGGCGGTGTTTTGGCCAATTGACGCAATGGACAGCACCTATTACGGCATTGGCCAAGGTCCGTCCGTCCGGTATAGACGGAACTTGCATTGGCGTGAGCGCAGTGATGCCAAAGATCAATTACAGCCATGATGGTTTTTTGTTGCAACGCGTTCTCTTGTAATTCTCTTTAGTTCTTCTCTTGTTCTCATTACTGGTTTGCACCAAATTTTCGCGCACGGAGATAACTTTAGACCATCCCACCTTCATTGTAAGTAAGTACACAAATGTTTTAATTGTCTAGGTAGCAACTAAGGGTTATTGTATGAAAGTTATGACGATTCATTCCAATCGGATTGGTAGTTTGCCCATGATAGTGAAAGTTACGTTGCGTGACAGTCCGGTTGTATGGGACAGGTGCAATCCGGGTTGTATGGCACGAAATTGAAATGCACAAATTAGGTGATTATGATGAATTTCTTAACTAGTTAAAGTAGGTTCATTATTAATACTTTATGTTTCGACAATCCCTACTTCTTCCCATAAACAAGTAAATAATATTTAACTATCACAAATTACTTAAATAATTATTTATTTGTTGGAAGTATTTATTGTCAAAAAATAGTAAATAGGCAAGAATTTTAATTCACAGGCGAGATGGTGAGGCCTAAACAGAGAGAGAAGTGGAAGGCGGAGGATTTGAAGAAGGCAATAGAACAAGTTAGGCTAGGGAAAATGTCGCTGAGAGTTGCAGGCAATCATTTTTCAGTACCGAAAAGTATGATTAAGCGAAAACTTAAAAGTTTAAATGAAGGGCGAGAAGTACAGATCAAACCCTTGTTAGGGAATTTAAAAGCATTTCCTAGAACGTTTAACGACGAACAGGAGCAATTCTTACATGTCCATGTAAAAAACCTTGACAGCCAGCTGATGCCATTGAACAAAACAGAGTTCACAAAACAAAACAGAAAACGTCACAACAAAAAAAAACAACAAACATTTATCGACGCCCGAAATAAACTTAATTTTGATGAAATAAAGACTGAAACCAATCAAGCGCTATAACCAAGCAAGTTACCAGTGAAACCAAAGAAGTTACCTACTGTATAGTTTGTGGAGAATCCTTCAATGAAAACTGGATACAGTGTAGTGAGTGTAGGATATTTCAACCCTGCCGCGTGAACGGTGGTGAAATTCATATTAATTGCCTTGAAAAAAAATTCACCTGGACCGGGAATCGAACCACGGACCTTTGGGTTTCCGTGAGTGAGTGCCTGAGATGGATCCACGAGAATTGTGCTAATACTTTTTTGCAATGTCTTTTTACACATGCGATGGTTGTAATGTAAAAAATAATACATTTATGCAAATAATTGCCTACTTCTTACCATTTTCCAATTCCTTACCAAAGTGTGCCAAATTAAGAAACATTTGTGATAACAGATTGTTTTCATAAACCATTTAAATTTTTTAAAGTGACAAAAATAAGAATAAAAAATGAAATTTAAATTCTTAAAACATTTAAAATTAAATTTATAAAAAAATTAAAATAGAATTTTTTAAGGTTAATTATACTTATAATAATGGCTTACAACATGCATTATTGCATTTTGTATTGTAGAAGGTTGAATTGCAAGTGGGACTGGATTAGTCCGTAGCCTATACAAGGTGTCCCATACAACCCTCCAACTTTTCAAATGAGCAAAATGTTACGGTTTTTCAAATGAAAAAATATGGTATCGATCCGGTTTGACGTAATTCCTTCAAAGAGTATTTTTATAACACTTTGAAGTTAGTTTAAGTATAAATTTCAATTTGATTTAGCCTTTAACAATTTAGCAATAAGCAAAATGGCTTAGCTGTCCCATACTAGAGGACCTTCCCCTATGCCAGGAAATATCGAATAATACAATTTGTGCAGAATTATTAGCATTTATGATGGTATAATGTAGCGAAGAGTTTAGAATGAACTCTTGCTAGGGTTCTTTTTGAGTCCATGCGTGCAGAGAAGAAAATTACTATTCACTAAATTTTGCTTCGATTCAGACCCCTGATAGCGTCATCACTGGCTTTTGAACGCATTTCCATAGTTTGATTGAACCAACGTGACCATAGATTCGAAATTTTAAGGCTATTGTCAGAGTTAAACGATGGAACATCGAAGAATAAGTAGTTAATTTGATGGAACTGCTTAACCTGTTCAATAATCCGTATTATGCTCAAAAAAAGGTCTAATTCGATGTGTTCGAAAACCCATTTAGAATACATCAGTATGGACCTTTCTCGCCCTTTATTGCTCCCTAATATTTAACACCACTTTCTTCCTCTGTACCAGCAACCCTATCAGCAGGGCCTATGGCTTTTGTCTTTGCTTGCTGTGTTCAACAGTTAACAAAATAATAGCTTTCATTGTTTTGATAAGGGTTTTTGCGACTTATCCTGCGAGGAGATTTCATGAACCGACGAAATTTGTTTACCTTAAAATTGCATTTTGTCTGCGATTCAGGTCAGAATACGATATAGACTCGTCTTCTTGCATAGCGGGCAATTATGAAAAAATCTCTATAAAACTAAGGCGGCGGTGACCAATTTAAGTGATTATGAAGGCTTGTGGTGTCCCACGCATCCGAGTTTTCAAACTAAGTGCATCCGGGATGATTTTCAAGATATCGTCCTTATATAATGTTTCGCGGTGGAGGTTTTAAATACAGTGACGCTGGGGTGTACGGTGAGGTGAGGCAGTATAAACGTTGTGAACAAGTTACCATCTCTTCGTAGCCAGGCACGAGGGACTGCAGCGGTTTATGACGCAGAGGCCACTTCTCGACCTCCGTCGCTGCCCTTTGTAATCCTCCCTCCTATTTCACAAACAGGTTCGTTGAATTTCTTTGATACGTTCATCCAATTTCATATCTCCTCCAATAAGAAGAGGTCCAATATTTTTATTGCCGCAATGAAAATCGTAAAAGTTTGTTTGGTATTTGCTATTCTCATATGAAACATTACTAAAAAATCCCACCGATTCGGAAATAATAAAATTATTAGAATTGAATTAATTGAAAAATTAAAGAAAAACTTGATCAGAGTTAGTCAAACTTTCTCCATTCCCAATATACTGCGAGTTCCCAATCCACTAATTGCCACAAGTTTTTATCTGCGATGTTTGCGGAATGATGCCATAGAATTCGTATGGGTCTAGGGTACAAAATGTTAACGCAGCGAGAAATCAAAATTTCTTTCTTCTCATTTCGCTCGGGGATAGCGGATAACAAACCAAGCAAATTTTTGCACTTCTTCGTGGCAAATATAGTGAGGCCTGCTTCATTTTATGATGCGGAATTGTCTGGGACCATTCTTTCTCGGCAACGGGAGTGGAAATTTAAATTGCTTTTGTCGGCGTTTTTTGACCGGCACACTTATACGGAAGGCAAGTGAGACTGGAAGTTGTTTTTTCGGTGGCTATAGAGCACAAACAATCTTATTCTACATATATATGCAAGATATTTGCTGTTATAAAATCATATCTGTAATACGTGTGAAGCTCCGAATTCCCTTGGTGAATTTTGTCGACTGAATAGTAATATTGGAAATATAATTACAAGGTTAATTAGTAGGTTGCTCTGATGCCTATTTTGCCTCCTGTGACTCTGAAGCCATAGCGAGAGGAATTTTCATATGAGCTGTCCGTGCATCAATAAGAAAAGTGCGAAATTAGTCCTTTTGATTTTGGGAACTTACGGGAGAAAACAATGGTATTTTGATACCATTGTGACGATTTTACTTCGCAGAAACAAGTTTCATGGCTGCGGTAATTAGGTTGATAAATTTCTTATTTCGCAATCCAATAATCAGATGCTCAAATCCCGATTTGAACATAGAAGAAGGGTTTGAATAAGCCCAGGTTAGTTGGTGTGACTAATCCCGGCTGCACGAGAACCTTGGATTATAATATTACTGCGAAAGCCAAAGTTTTACACCTACATCAATTTTTTCAACGTATCTCCATAGTTTTTAAGTTGTGTTAGAAAGAATATTCTATATAATGCTTCATGCTCTTTACAGTGCCTATTTTCCATGTATCATTCTCCCGATTCCTATTTTTTCATCTGGGAACTAAAAGTTAAGCATCCTATCAACATTGCATGTTTAAAGTAAATGAATTGTACAATGAACGATAGGATCACATATAAGAAGCACAGAGTAAGGGAAGCAAAAGAGAAACAGATAAAAGAAAAAAGTGCAGTTACTCAAGTAGACGAATTCCAAATGCGAGTGCATTGCCAACCTTGGTGAATTTGAAGGAATGGCGTCTATTTGGCCGGTGATTTTGCCTCCTACATTGGCTTTGATGCGTCAATATGAACGCACAGAATTACATAGGCTCCTATTCTGCGGCGGTACCTTTAACTCTGGTCTTAGGGGAATGTCCTGTGCAACGATGTAAATGGAGCAATCTTAGGTCTTATTACGGTTATGTGACTGGTCTAAATGGTTATGGACTTCATCAGCGAAAATGGATTTCGGTAGTATGGCTGAAAGAGAGTTTGAGATGACTGTTCTTAACTATTATTTACCAAACTTATTCATTTTTTAAATATAAACCTTTGTAGTCGAGGTATCTTAGCTCAGGGAAAGTGCATGACCAATTACGCAGTGTGAATTCTGATACCACAATTCCGTTTATTACGAAAGGGAATTAGGCCTTGTAGGCTAGGTTTATGCCTCATCAAAACGTTTTCAATGCATTTGAATATGTGTTATTTTATTTTTACAATGGTAGATGTGTATATTCACGCATAGAAACACAATGTCCGCACTTGAAAATGTTGCGATGCGATGATGGGAACTTGTAAGGTTATGGAAAATTGCATATTTTCAACATGAACAAATTTCAGTGCCTGAAACTTTATTATACATGCTTACATATAATTTAACTTTTGTTTTGCAACGTCAGTAATGCAAATCCTGCCGTTGATTTGAACGCTGTATCGTGACAGAGAACAAAAACGTAGTGATTATGACAATGGATCTGAAACATGAATGCTTGAGGATCCTTTTGCATTTGCAGTGGCGAAAAGCGCATTGCGAGGGTGCCCTTCATATGAATTTCAGCATCCGAGCTTTGGGCCTGGAGGGTAGCAGATATAACTCAGTTTATTTATCGATCCGCAAATGCCTGGAAATAATTTGTTGGGCAATCTCAGTTAAAAGCATAAACATTGTGCTTTCCCTCTAAATTTTTATGCTCGAAGCAATCGCTTCATAAATTTTTAATCTTTAGATAAAAGGGGACTTGATACTATGTGGTGAATTTTATTTTCTCGCGGAGACCCATTCTCAACCAAGTGGCTGCATTCAAATCCAGCCACCCGATACGGAGCGTGCATGCATTAAACATTCAGGATTCTAAATATTTCACCAACCTTGATGGAACCAAATGGTCTTTTTATATGCTTTCATTTGCCTTGGCCATTCCGCAGTGGTCATCGCATTTCGACGCGTCCCGAGGTGGATCCCTCTAGGTGGCCCACCCCGTTTTGTGAGGTGGAGTCTAATGGCATCCGAACTTTCTTCATTCCGCCACGAAAAAGGCCGGGGGATGACAAGGGGCGGCCAGGGAGGTGGTGGAGAATGGCGGTGGGTGGCTCGGGAGGGGAAAAGAGCGGTTTCCCATTCCTCTCCATCCGTTCCGTCGAAGGCACTTGGCCTCAATGCGATGGCAAAGGGTACCCCGGCGTGCTATAGTGGCCTCAGCTCGTTGAGAGTGGTTTAGGGAGAGGTAGGGGATCGGCGAATAGGAGAAATGACATGGTGCGGAGGTGGAGGCATGCCATTGAGAGGGTGGCGAATGCACCACCTTGAAGGGCTCGCTCCTGCGGATGCCTTGATGGGGGCGGGGTGGAGGAAATAGGCGTGGATGGGGGCGAGATGGCGTCCTCTTACCTCCCCCGAGACCGTCTTTCCCATCCTAACCCCGTCGTCCGTTTTAAAGCCTCCTTCCACGATGGCAGAAGAGTGTCTTGGCCGTGAGGGGCGACGGAGAGCACCGGGAGGAGGAGGGGGGTTATAAAAGACACAAGGGGGTCGGTTTACGATGTAAAGAAATATTGATGGCGGCGTCGGGAAGTGCTTCTTGTGGATACTCGCGTCGTGAGATGGCGGGGGACGTGTATTTTTCAGGGGGTCGTCTACCGCCAGCGGAAGATGGGGGTTGGCGCGTGCCTCCAGAGGAGACCCCGTGGACACATCTCTTGGACGGCATTCCGAAGTCATTGTTTGGAACATTTCTACCAACTGTACTGAAGCGGTGATGGTACAGTTTCAAATTGGATCACCTTAACTTTTATAGAAGAAATAACTGCTTTATACTTCGATCGTAGTGGGAGGAGCTTATTAGAAGCCCGTGAGAATAACATCTGAAAGCAATTGCTTTCCTGAGGGTATTAAAATATTCTAAAGACTTCAGCGTACTTGCGGTTCGTGAGGCCATAAAGAACAAATTGAGAGGTAAAAAAACATAACTTTACACGTTCCATACCGAAACACATTGCGCGCCGTTTTTTATTTTATTTTTTATGCCATTTCCGCTTTAATGGCCATTGCGAACCAGAAAGCATGTGATAAATCAAGTATTGCAGTACTTTTGAATACTTTTCACTTTATACACCTGGTGTAATGTTTAGAGAATTTTTTTGCTTGAATTACTGTTTGTTCTTACACCTTACTGTAATATTAAAATAAGAATATTAGTATTTTTTTAGTTTTGCCTACTTTACAGACAATTTATCTCCATAGTTAATTCGGCAAAATCTCCGTACTCGACTATCCGAATGTCGTTGGAAAATTGTGTAATTACATCTTGCTCTATTCACTTTTCTTAGCAATGAGCAAAACAAAGGCCCTCGAGTGAGGTGGGGCACTAGCCATATGCTTGATTTCTTTCGACTTTTAAGACGCCGGATTTTCGGTAGCACATGCTCAGGGGAAATTGCAAGGAGATTGATTGCGAGCGATTGAGTGATTTTTCGAGTCTTCCATGGAGTGAGGATGTAAATACCTTCTTCTATTCCGAAAATCCAGTGTACAAACGAAATTTTAGACTGCTCTCGATGTTTCCTACGTAGACCGTCCATATTTTACCTTGCCTTCAGATTCAAATAATATATAAGCATGGAATTGAAGAATACAATACCATTTGCAGGCAAGATAAAATATTTATTCGAAAATCTTGATTTGAAATGCTAATACTCGAGTATCTTAAGAAATATCTATTTTGAATATACCTTTTTATAACGATAAAAATTCTTTCCAAGACCATGTCTTGCTGCATCTTGCTGTCAAGACAGACTGCTAAAGGAAGAAGGAAGAGAAAACGGGTATTTATTTCCGAGGAATATGTGGAGAATGCTCCCACTTCAATTGCAGCGCATATGCGACCAACTCGTCCATCAAGCCGCTGTAATAACCAATGATGAAATGCTGCATTTATTTCTTGAGGAACCTGATGAAAGGGACACCGAATTTCTCGATCGTTCTGATACATGTGTGAATTGTGAAGAAAGTAGCGAACAAGAGAATGGTGAACAAAATTTTCCCCCACCAGCTGCCTCAACGTCATTATCTACTGAGAAAAGAGGAGCTGACAAACGCAATTGGCTCTCAGGTACGCCAACTGTTCCTGAAATCCACTTTAATTCCAAGTCTGGCATGAAAATGTATTGTCCTGGTCCTAATCCTAGGAACTACTTTAAATTCCCTTTTAATCAAGAGTTTTATGCACTCGCGCTCAACTCGGAGCGTGGAAAATATTTTTAATGGGCATCCTCTCTAAAGAAAAAATTGTTATGAGTAAAGAGGTCGACAAGAGACAATTTGTGGTCTTTCTAACGTTACTATTTCTCATGAAAAAAATTCAGATTCCAGAAATTTCAGATCACTGGAAAAACTCAAAATTTATTCAAATTCCTTTAAAAAAACATGGGTGGATAAAGTTTCATGCTGTTTCTTTAGTACTTACATTTCACAGAAAATCCAGAAGACAGCGCTCTTAAGCCTGCTGACAAATTGTATAAAATGACGCCTTTGCTGGAATTATTTCTACGCTCCGTGCATGAACTATACTACTCAGGGACACATTTGAGTCTTGAAAAGTTGACTATTTTCTGGAGAGGACTTGTGTTTCGGTAGTATATGAAGGTGAAAAAGAATAAATTCGGGATATAGCCCTATATACTGGCAAAACCAACTGGCTTGACCCTACCATTTTTAATTTATTCCGGCGCACATAATTCTGAGATCGGTGCTGTTGGACACACTGCAAGGTGGTCTTAAAATCAATTGAACCCTATTTGAAAGTGGGCCATTAGGTCTTCACACACAAATGCTACAAAGATATTTCACCCTTAGAGAAACCTCTCTAAAGGAAAACACATTCCACTGGTACAGCGTACAGCAGGAAGTGACATGGTCATTACTTTCTTTTCGCACTAGTGTTATAAACCCCCCAGTGTCAGCAAACTATATTTTTCGGGCAATTGATAAGATAAGGAGAATAAAACTTGATGTGTGAAACTGAGGAGGTGCAGGATGTTTTCAACAAATAAACCAAATAATAAACAAATCGAAAAGACACACAGAGGAAATGTTTAGCGAACATATGAGAAAGGGGGAGAAAGGTTGTACTTTCACAACTACTCTCCCATCATGCACTTCAGCGTAAATCTTCACGTCGGTATACTAAATTAGTTGCTTATATTCGATATCCAGTTGTTGAACTCGTATATAAACCAACTTGTCAGCAAACACAGTGGGACTAAACCAGTGCGACTTACGGCAGGAAGTAACAGGGTCATTACTATCTTTTCGCACTAGAGTTATAAACCCCCCATCAGTAACTAGGAAACTGCATTTTCGGACAATATTTAGGAAAAAGATGAGAAAACTAGACGTTTGAAACGGAATAGATGCAGAATATGCAAAAAAAAACAAGAAAATAATTAGTGCTATGTTACCCTTTCACTGAGAAAGCTGTTCTAGCACACTGTTTTCTGGACTACCATGAACTCTGTAGCTTTAAGTACTTAAATACTATTCTCTAATAGCCATTGAGTACTTCTTCCACGTAAAAATTACGAATTCAAAGATTTATTATTTTCTGTTTAGAGAAAAATTACTTCTGCTACATTTAGAAAATCAAGCAAATGTTGATTCTTATAGAATGTTTCCACGAAATTCGAGCTTTCTACAGAATTATAATACTGTGTAAAATGTAGTAGTATAATAGTAAACTGTGTAGTAAAATTCAGAATTATAATACTGTGTATTGTGATATTGGCTGCACTGTGTAAAACAGTAACTTCCTCAAAAGGATAAATTTGAATAAGATTCTATTAAAGAATATGCAGCGGAGATTTCACGTTTCTTATTATCTCTCAAAGTGTAAAGAAAAAAGCGAATTCAGGATAAAGAAATTATTTATAAGGCACCCTTTTGAATATGGTATAATTAGAACTGTGCTCACAAAAAAAGCTATTGGAGCAGTAATGGAAGAAATAGGAAACAAAGATTCATAGTCTAACTGCTGGCATTTCTGGCAAGCAGGGAAAATGTACATTGGGAACATTTCAAACGCAAAACATTTCGCTACGTTTCTGAAGCGTAAATCGAAATATCCTCAGCCGGTTGCATACCCTCGGTCATTTCAATGTGGCGGATTTGTATCATGAGTGACATGTAAATTTAAGCACATTAATGTAAATTTACAATGAATATAATCAATTTGCAGAAATAAAGTGTCGTACTTCAGCAATTCAAACTAAGTACTAAAAAAGGCCTCAGGATATGGAGTATGTATTGATTATATGGCACACAGTTATGTGAACAGCTCGGAAAGTGTGAAGGAAAAAACATGGGTAAGAAAAAAATCCACTCAAATAATTTAACTTTGATAACTGAATTCAAACACTGAAATATAACTGTCAAGAACATTATGTTGCAACTTTTTGGGCCAATTATGCGCACGATGCAAAGGGATTGGCTAAGCTGCCCACGGCATAACGGGGATATGAAAAACGAAACAAACACTAGGCAAAGAGGGACACAAACATTGCTTCATCAATGTGAAACTTATATATTTGCAATATGTGAACAGAGACCGGACAAGTATTTGCAAAAGTAGGCTAAAAGGAATATGGCCTCAACTATGCCGCAGATTGCCGAGAAAAGTATTTTGTATGGAATGGGTTTCTCCATCTGCACACGCATTCGCATATCAACTCAGAAACGTTTTAACTTACAAGATATCACTAAGCAAAGTACGGTTTCAATTGAACTGAGATTTTAGGATTTGATCGCTATCTTCAAAAACAGAATTTTTAACCAAATTTTATCATTCGTTATATTATTTAAGCGCACCTCTTTCTGCTAACATATTGCTTCTGCTTGTTCTGATAGTTTCAATGCACGATTTTGGCAAATTATTGTATTGAGTTCGTTATAAGTGAAGTCAGATAGGAATGATTAAGCGCCCAAACATCCACCTTAGCATCTGTTACAAAATACGCTACATAAAATCACCAAATGCGCTAATAATCTGAGCCCTCTCCAAATTCAGGAGTTTTATGGAAGCTGAAATTGCTAAAGAAGAACTCTTAATTCTTAAGCTTTCACAGCGACTGGCAATTCGACATCGACATTTCCTCCACGTGGTTTGGAAATATTCTTAGAAAATCTTTTCCCAAGGGATCGCACTTTGCTTTCTTACTTTACATTATTCTCCATATCTGGAAACCATTAAACCAAGTATTTATTTGAATCCCTTTTAATGGTGGAAAAAGGTTGCTAGTGGCACAAGCTCTCACCTACAGTCAATGACCATGTTTTGAGAATACAATAGGCAGCATATTAAAGGGATAGGTTGGTGAAAAATTGTTAGAATAGTCAGTAGTGGGTGAAGCCTATTTTGACATTACTAACCATGCATTCTAGGGAAATACAGATAAATGTATGTAGAGAAATACATTGCTAACAAGAAATCACTTCATTACTATGTTGAAACTATCTAGTTGACCCGTATATCTAACAAGTCCCAATGAAGTAGTAGCATTGTCACTCTTAGTAGCATGTAAGTAATGCATATATGTTGATCTTCACCCCTTGCCACACACTATCGCGTTGACTCGCATCGTATTATATAAATGTGGATGACCATAGGCGAGCGAGCGTGTGAGTGATTAAGTGAGTGAGGGGTTAGGAATGGAGTAGTGGTCCTATGGTTACCATTCGGTCAGAATTGCCTCTACCGGCGACTCCCTGCCGACCCCTTGCTAATTTTCACTCCCCTGGACTAACGCAACGCCCTAGGGAGCGGTAGCACCCAATTTGGGAACCACAGGATTAGACGTTAGCAGTGAGAGGCCCTAAAACCTTATTTATCTTCTAATGCGACGAATAAATACTCATATTCCTGGGGACGGGCCTCAGTCTAGTTCCAATCAAATGCTGCATTCAATGAAGAAAGTTGAGGGAAGGAGTTTTGGGGAGTTACTTTCAAGAAGATAAAGGGAAGATGGAGGAGCACTAGAAGCAATTTTCAGATGTTTCGATTACTAAGTGATGATAGTAAGGGAATGGTGAACGTTAAAAAGGAGCTAAAACCTTGGGGAAAGGAAGGCAGAGAGCCACCGAATGAGTGGTAAATTGTAAGGGAGAAGAACTATAAAGTCATAGATCAATACAGACGGCAAGAAGGATACGAAAGAAGAAAAATATAGATGTAGGCTAAATTATGTAAGGCGGTTTGATTGCATAAAGGAACAAGGCTATATATATCAAGGGAAGTACGGTTAGAAAGATCTACAAACATTCAAAAATAATGGTAACGAGTCGTGGGCGTTCCTCCGCGTCAGGGCGTCTCTTGGTGACGACAGTTTCTGCAGCAAAGATGCCCTGACTCGGAGGAACGCCCGAAAGACGTTACCATTGTGGATAAACGCCGCGGAAACCTCAGATCCAATTCAATTCAAAAATAGTAAAAAATGACGCACTATGTAAGAAAATTTATTGGAACGTAAGTTTACGGCGGAGTAAAGTTTGATAGGTACTGTCTGAGGGTGAAAAAGGTGGAGGCAACCATTGTTTGAGAAAAAATACTTTGCCAGCCTCCATAGTGGGGAGGTAAAATTTTCACCTGCCAGTCCTGAGGTTCAAATCCCACCCGATTAAGTTTTTCGCCATCCGGAATTTGGAATTGTTTGTTCTAATTCTTCATGCTTTCCAGACCCTAAGCTGACAAGCCAAAATCCTGTTCTTGGTTATGTAGTTTTTAAATACGGTAGTAATATGTAGTTTTTAAATGGAAGAGAGGAGTTGCTAATAGAATCCTAAGGGAGAGCAAGGAAAGTTGAAGGGAAGCTGTTGAAGAGTTAATTAGGACATTAGGCCCAAACCCTTGACAATGGAGTAAGGATTTTATTTCAATGAAAATAGCATGGAAGCAATATATAGAAAATGGAATTATATGGAATATATGAATAAATGGAAATAGCAATGGAAGAAGCAATATACTTCAAAATAGAATAAATAAAACAGTAAATGGAAGAGAATGAGGCGGTGGAAATCAATAATATTCCAGTGGTTGAGAGAAAAACAGGAGAAGGAAATAATTTCAGTTTACCTTCTGTAATACGGCGCTGAGGAGAATGGGTAAAGTAAGATGGACAAAAAGGAGTACGAATAAAGAAGTGTTCAGTATAGAGTGGGTGCACGGAAAAGATACTTAGGGGCAATGGAATACTGAACCTCATTATTAAAGGTAGAGTGCTGATTGGGCAAAGATGAGGAAGGAAGAGGAAAGGTATTACTTTTTCGGCGATTCTCGTGAACGAGATTTACGTCCGAGAAATATCAAATTATGGTGTCCATTGCGTTAAAATCAAAGGAAATCATGGAACATGATAAATTCAAAAGGATCATAGAGAATCATCTGTAAAGAAAATTTGTGACCCAATTGCTGCATTGAAGGAAAACATAGCTGAAGCCGTTGGCTTCATTGATATGCAAGCATGATATTATTGGGTACAACTTTGCATGCTCGGAAATTTGACTTATTTGTGCAGTAATGATATTTGGATGGAATTTACGTAATTATAATTTACAAAATATAATGCAACACAACTGGCTTATAGTGTTTAATTAATACCATATTCTCTCCGAGGATGCGGAGAATCTTTTTTAATGTTCTTCATTGGAAATATTATTTATTTTCATTGACTTTGTCCACTGCTGTTGGTATTAGATGGACTTACATTTGAGCGTCAACGGAACAGTAGAAAACAAAGCAAGGATAGAAGTTTTGTATAAGTGTAGCAGAGGGATAGTGGTGTAATTTATGGGCTGTGTGAAGGACACTGTCTTTACAAATTTTCTTTTATTTTTGTGTAAAAATACTCTCCGCTCTCTTTTGATGTTTTAAAAATATTCTCTGTTCTCATTAAAATTTTTCTCAATGAAAGTGGCAAATAGTGTCATATACCTCCCAGTATTAGAAAGACATCAATTTGGGTGTTAAAATTAAGACTGCCCCATTTTTCCATACACATCATTAAAAAAATGAGTTATTCATCACACTTGTTACACCACGGTGACCCGACTTCAAACAATTGGTCCTCACCATCAAATGGTGGTTTTAGGTGGATTTTTATCTTCAGTATCCGATTGCTAAAAAATAGTAATGATTACACATTCGAGTCATTTAAAGTGTGGGGGAAGGGAAATATTAACTTTCCGCGTATTCTTTCGCCACCTACGGAATATCAGTCTCGATTCAACCTCCGTGGGGCAAGTGCTCGTAAGCTTCCAAATTCGCAGCGTATGCGAGAGTGAAAGTGCTTTGGGCTCGCTGACTGTGCTCGAGCCCCTACCGCCCCAATTTTTCCCTCCATCCTCTGGTGGAGAACCACGTTGCCCTGCTCAATCTCCCCACCCCCTCTCGCTCGGAAAACTCCGGCTTACCTCGGCTTCCCTTACTTCCCAACTACCCATTTCTTCATATCCCTAACTTACATTACCAGTTCCGGCCGCCCTCCCCTCCCACCCTTGCTAACCACCCACCTGCGTGCTACCCGTAAGCATCTTTCTCCGTTTATCGCATTTCCAGGCCCCATTCCGCACCCTCCCCGCCCTTACTCGCCCCTCTCGGAGGACATCCTCCTCGCCTCCATCCGATACAATTTCACCCCCTTTGCGCCCCTCTCCCCCCACCCACACCCTCCCTGCTCCCCTTACCATTCTTTCGCGCTCTCTCTCTTTCAACGCGTTACTCGGACGGTGGTATTTTTACACCACTCCGGGGCCCACACAGTTTGAAATTCCATTCCGGCGACAAATATCTACTCCCATCTCCTTCCTCGCCCTCGCCTCGCCCTCCCTACCTCTCCTCGCCACTTTGCAAGCCCTCCTCTCTAGGACCCCGCCCACCCAAAACTCCTTCTCTCACACCCGCCTCCACCCACCAATCCTCTTTGCCGCGGAATTTTCCGGGCGTCCCTATCCCATCCCGCAGCCCACAGAAAAAAAACCCCACCCCTTGCCAGCACTTCCCTTGGTGTACCCTTCTTTAATCCGCCGCCCTTCCCGTCTCGAATTGCTTCCCTCCCGCTCCTCCTCAGGGTCCTCTGCTGCAGGAGGGCCGATTCAGGGTAGGGCCGGGATCAGTTTTTAGGCCCGTTTTCCGTCGCGAGTGCTCCGGGACACTGGAGTGGAATGGTTTTCCTCGTGCTTTCCCCGTAACGTGCCCAGCAGCGCGCCCGGACACGCTTCCGCCTCACGCCGAACCTCCCCCCGTCGCGATCCTCGGATCGCGAAATACATTTCATCTCGGCTGGCGAGGCGTGGAGCGGGCCCGGTGCCGTCGGGGTTTCACATCGGGTTGTTTTCGGGGAGCTGACGGCGCTCCTGCCCGCACCCGCCCCCGCATGAAACCTCCCGCCCGCATCCTAACGCGCCCCGTTCCCATCTCCCGTCATCCTTGACATGGAATGACGTCGAATTTGCATTAATGCGAAAAGCCGAAAAAGTGTCGTGAGTAGTGTGATGAGTGCTATAGATTGGATGTGACGGAAATGTTTCTCGATAACTCATTCCTCTCCCCGCCTCCGTTCTCTGCATCTTTACCCCCTTGCCTGCCCCCCTCTCTCTCTCTCATCCCTCTCGCCACCCCTTCAAACTCCTTACTCCGTTTTCGGAATGACACTTTATAGCGCTTTTATACGAAGACATGATGCACGTAGGTCTTTTTAGGTGAGTGGGGACCCTTCCTTTTTGAGGGTATGGGGGTCTGACGGCTCTATGAGCGTGTCGGCTCAGGTTTTATTTTTTTACCTTCTCGCGCCCAAGAAAGTATCCTTCGTCAGTCTGTTGGGGTGGGTGGTGCTTCATCGTGTTACACTCTTCCAAATTCATTCGGATACGCTGCGATGTGGGATGAAATAACGGAGTGTCTCGTCAAGAGATGGGGACGCAAATTGTTTGGGTCACTGGAATCGAGAAATTTTTATATTCCACGCTTTCAAGGTACCCTCCGAAAGTTAAATTAGCTCTCACCTCGAGTTTTAATGCGTCTCATCAAAATTTTCAAGACAAGAAGCTCTCATGTGACACTGATGACATGGGGGAAAAAGAATGCTTGGCAATGAAGTAGCTGAAGTAGGATATGGCGAGTAACTCGAGTTCACAGGCTGGAAATGGGAGCAAAATTTGCATGCTACATTCTGCTTTATTGACCTTTGCTATGTTTCATATGCGATATATCTATGATATATTTAATTTATCATTTTAGTGCATGGGCATGTACATTTTGTACTCCTAAGATTATAGGGGAATACGTTATAGAGTGATGCTGAACCTTAATTTATATACAAAATCTGTCTTTTAATATTTGTTCAACTTTAGCGGTTGTGGGATCACTAAATGTAACACCAGGTAGTGTACGTAATGCTAAGGAAGAGTGACGGATTGCGTATGAAGAGCTTCCTGGAATAGAGTGAAGGACATATTGGTGAAGATCGAGGCCATGCCTACAGAACCATTGTGGTATTGTGGTGCAAGTTTACTTGCCCACGTAGGTCTAAGAAGATGAAGGAGACTATGCTGATATCACGGACGTAATAATGCTGATCGGAGGAGAAGAAAACCTAATTATTTCTGGAGATTGGAACGCTATCGTTGGAGATGGTTGAAAATAAAAAATAGCTGGAAAATATGGATTGGGAAGAAGAAACGAGAGAGAAGAAAGATTTTTATAGTTCTGCAAAACACACAGGGTGGTGAAGGCAAAATCATAGTTCAAAATCTGCTACTGGAGAAATGGAACGGGAGACAGAATTGGAAAATACTATGAGACAGAAGAATATTTCAAATTGGTAACATTTTAGTGAAAAAGAGATACAATAACCATGTGACGGACTGAAAAAGATACGCGGGAGCAGATATTGATAGTGAACATAACTTAGTGATGGTGAAATTCCATTAGACGTTCAAGGAACTGAAGGAAAAAATGAAGAATATATGGCAAGTTGAAAAATTTAAGGGGACTCAAAATCGGCTGGACTTTCAGAGGGCAGAAGAAAACAAGATGGTAGAATATTTGACGCAGTTGAAGAGAGATGGGAAAACGGTAAAAACTGGCTTTAGAAAGCCAAAAAAGAAGTCTTGGGAAGAAAAAAAGTTGTCAAAAAGAAGACTTGAATCGCATAGGTTTATAGACTTGATTGAACGAAGGATAAAATGAAAGAAAGCGGAAAGTTAAGAAGAGAACTCTGACAAAAGATTTAGGAATAAAGTAAATCTGAAGAAGGGATTCTTAATTCTGGGAGCCCACCTTCCTCCACTATTCCTACCCCCCTTCCACCCCCCTCCTATTTTGTTTTTTTTTTTCATATATATGTTGGTGCATCTTAGCTTACTTTACCTGACGATGCTGTAATACAGTGAAACCCAGGTCGTAGTAAAATTTATTTTTGTGGATTCGGCTTGTGTTTTTTCTGTCTGTGTTATCATTTAGGAATGAAATAAACCGTTAAATAAGAAATGGATGAAGGATATGTGCGAATAAGTCCAGAGAAACCTCGCTCACGGAAAGGTGGAAGTTGCCTACAGGAATGTAAGTTACCACTTCAAGGAACTTCCAGGAAGGCAAGGTGTAATGCCATAAAGGACAAGCATTGAGAACTTTTATTGGAAAATGAAAATACACAGAAGAGAAGGGAAGAATATTTGTAGTAGTTCTATAACGGAAGCAATGTCAGTGCGAAAGTGATCGAAGAGAAAAGTGAAGTCAAAAAGGATGATGTGAGAGCCTTGTTCTTAAACTCGGAATGCGTCCTAGCATCAAGGGACCTGAGGATAAATAAGAGTTATGGAATAAATGATATTCCTGTCAAGCAAATTAAAAATTCAGGAAAGTAAACATTTACTCTTGGTTTCTGCAGAATCTTCTGCGATAACTACTCTACAGAAAAGATACCCACGTACTTCGTGAAGAACGTCATTCATCTTCTGTAGTAGAAGAGATCCGGGAATAGTGAAAATTTTAGGACCATAAACCTTACGACACATCCCTCGAATATATTGGAATAATCATCTGTTAAAGAGTGAAACGCAAACTAGATGGCTTCTGGATGAAGATCAATTTGGGTTTAGGAAATCGAAGGGTATAAGAGAACCAATTCGGCCCTAAGGCTGCTTATAGAGATGAGAATGGAGAAGAACCTACTGACGCTCCTTGCGATTGAGGCTTTGGGTAAGAAATTTTATAACGTGGATTGGAATTTAATACTGACGACCCTGAAAGAAATTGTAGTGTCAATTAACGACTGAGGAATTATCCACAGTTGATGTAAATAATTAGATGGCTATGGTGAAATCAGGACCCAGCAGTAGAGAAGGAAGGTTAAAGAAAGGAGTGAGATAAGGCTGTGCACTGTTTCCCGTACTTTTCGATGGCTACATCGAGAAATCCATCAAAGGAATTAAAGAAAAGTCTTCGGGAGTGAATATACACGGGGAGAAAATCAGCATTATGCGATTGGCCGACGACATAGCGGTCATGGCAGAAACAGAAAGAGATGTACAGGATAATTTACTAAACATGGAAAGCACGATGGCCAGATATCACCTCAAGATCAGCTAAAGAAAACTAACATATTGGTATGGAATAGGAGAAAAGAAGGCAAGACCAACGTCAACTACGAAAAAAGCTTGAGGAGGTGAACTTATTGTTATCTGGATAGCTGAATAACCAGGGTTGGGCGTAGTAGGAGAGAAATTGCCAGTAGAATGCCCAGGAAAAATACGCATTTTACCAAAAGTGACGTCTACTAACAGCTTGATATATTAGCATTGAAGAAAGAAACAATTCCCGCCCGTTTTTATAATACGCGTCTTTCTAATATGCTGTTATGCTGCTAGTATGAAAACTTCGATGATAATCCTTTGAATTCTTAACGTTCTAACATTAATCGGGATTGCTGTTGTCGTAGTATTCGTCCAAATCAAGAGTGGATATGACCTAAGCCGTCAGCAGCCTCCCTTAGTCCTGAAAATGAAAAAAAAGGGCTGCTTTTTGAGGCCGATCAAGGTATGTCTCGATTACTGATTATATTATTATTTTGCATTCAACTTCCGCTTTTGAGATTAGTGAAGGTAAAATCATAATATTTATTTATTTAGCAAGAGCTGTTCAAATTTGTGCATAAAAGGATTTGTTGGTTAGATTTACACGTAAGTGTATTGGATTTCATAGACTTGCCACACAGTTCTGAACCCTGTCAAACAACCCTTTTGCAATAAAAATTTGCCCTAAATTTAAACGGGCGACTCTATTGTGTTAACTCCGTTTTTACCAGTCCTCCATTAATAATAGTGGGATACCTATCCTTACCTTGAATTCTCCCTAAGGCTCAGTAGACCAAATTATTTTGTGATTATCTTTGCAGAATTGATATTTTCTCTCAACACCTATTTCAATTGTCGTTGTTAAAATTTAGAATATTTGCCGGTCAAATGATAAATGATTTTATGTATAATACACTGCGGTTATACTTTAAGGGAACTCGGTGATAAGCGTACTTATCACTACTTCACTTATATATTACCATGGCATTAGTTAAGCTTATTTCTCTGGCGGTATTTGCCAAACTCTGCAAGTAATCATCCGCAGAATAACGCACTTCGTTAAATGGTGGTTTTCAAAAGGCTCCTAGTTAGGTACTACCTCGTATCTGTTGAATCCACTGCACAAAATTAGCCTAGTCCCGTTTGAATAAAATAGTCTGTCCAGATTTTGAAGCTGAGTTACTTCGCGTTTTCTGGACTAACCAGGAATTTAAAAGAGGAAATCCTAAATATTGGGATTTAGGGAGTAATTAAAGCATTGATGATTCTAATTTTGACAAAATTATAGGAAAATTTCATGAAAAAACTTCCCTGGCAGGGCAAATCGGAATGAGTATTTTAAGTATCGCAGGCCTATCACGGCCAGATTTTGAATTAATGACTCTAATGCATCTCTTTGCCTCGTGGGCTCAGTGTATTGATTTCATTAAAAAGAAAATTGCTCGTCTTTTCCATCGCATTCGCACTCGTCCAAGTAATTAGCTTTCCATAGAGTGGTGAGAAGTTCCACCCTATTGTCGCTGGACTTTTCTCGCGGTCCAGCCAATTTTTTCCCCTCAATGGAAACCTCTTACGCGAGACATTCGATGGAGAAAATCCGGGACAACAATTCCCCTCCATCTCGCTCGCACGGAACCATCGCATCGCGCTTATTCCGCGGGAAAAAAATCTCACTTAACGCACAACACAAGCAGGAAGCTTAGAAAGGTTGAGAGGGGAGGCCATGCAGAAGAGAAGACGTGGAAGGTCGTTGGGGCCGCCGGGGCAAGACGGTGGGGGAGTTTCTTGAGGAGCAAAAATTAAGTCCGTGGATAAAAGAGCGGGAGTAGGCGTGATGGAGGAGCGAGGCTGTCATATCCACTTGGTCAGCGCCCCCTCTTGCTTGCTCGAGGTCTGCGGCATAAATGAGAATATAGAGAGGGCGGGAGAAGCTTCTGACAGCTTAGTTAGCCCTGGGCACCCTCGACATACGTCCCTACACTTCGTCTCAACTTCCGTTCCCTTACACACTGCCGTTCCTCTCCTCATCACCACACTTGTCCATCTTCTTCCGCTACCATTCTGTATTCTAGGGGGTTGCGTTCCAGAGGATCTTCTTGCGGGCGTTTTTTGATGAATAAGGCGAGGATTTATTTAATAAAAAAAAGCATATTATACTTGTGCATGAGGATTTTACGTCTTTATTCAGTTGGGTCTTTTTATCCCTTTTATCTTTAGTGACTCTTTTGCGGGGTATAGAAATATGTACTCATCAAACGTGATGCATATTTTTTTCGTGAAATATTTTTAACACCTTATTTTCTTTACTCCGTCAATGCCATAACGCGTCTTAGAGTTTTCATCAGTATTCTCTAATAGTTTTTGCTTGTTAGTGAATTTTAGTTGCACACGTGAGAATCACGACTAAAGTTATAATGCCCTCGTACGAACGTCGCAGTTCATCTTCATAATTCATTTACTAACATTTTTACCATCCAGCGATGTTAATAATATTGAATGCTTTTATGATTCACACGGCACGGACGATTGGCTAGCAGGCAATGCCATAAAAGGGCCTCTTGGGCTTGTCATTTGGAATCTCAGGGGGCTCAAACAGTGCCCCAGGTTGTTCTCAGGGCATTAAAGTTAGCGGATCGCAGTGTCACTGTCTGCGTTATACGGCAAATCAACCTAATATGTATTGTTTATATGGAGAATCCCAGGCATCATGTAGATGCTGAATATTTATGTAAGATGATGCTGAATATTTATATAATATCGCGTACTGTGTAAATTTTTAAGGTATTGTGTCTTTGTTTATTTCGCTCTATTTCATTGCCAGAGAGCGTGGAAAATAGGGTGGGAAATATGAAAGAGAAATCAGAATTTCTCAAATTGGACACCATACTCCCTCATGGTTGAGATAAGCTGTAATGGGGAAACCACATTTTGGTACTAGTTCCTCTCCTTTTTTCATCCATCCCCTATAACCTATGGAAGAGGAGACTTTTAGTCTCAATATCGCACCTATAAAGACGCGTATCTCTTTGTCTATAACTTTCTCCCTCTATTGTTGTCTACCTCTCCTGAATGAGGCGAAATACCTCAGGTGGTGGTCGCCTCCCCAAATAACAGAGATAAACTCTGAACGGATTTCGTATTTGAAATATAATGATCCCTCTAAAAATAAGGATGCATGAAAAATAGATGCGTTTCTCTTTTTAAATATTGCTTCACATCTGGAATAATTTGTTTTTCATGGTGGCCCAACGTGTCCATTCCTTTGGAGTTTCAAAAACCCAACCTTGCGACTGGGATTTGAAGACTGCTCTGTCGCTGCCAAAGCAGGCGACGAACATGTTTTTAGACTAATTACCAAACTAATGTCAAAAAATTAGTCAAAGCTTATTGGAAAGGATTTGTTGATATATTTTCAAAGCTTCTTTTAACCTTCCTTATTGCTTTCAAGGCCCCCATATTTATAGTGTAGAGGTTATGACGGAACAGTTACTCTTCATCCACAGCCATCGTTGGTCTAATTATATTTATGATGCATTTGCATTATACTTATAGAATGATAGGGATGTTACTTTTGTTTATGTCCTTTGAATGTATTCCACTAATGGGGTTAGTGAATATTCGCTCGAAGTTTTAGTGAAAATTTATCACCATGTGAATTTGATTATTTTTTTTTTCGAAAGGTAAAGGGCTGAAACAAAAAATTGTCAGGGATTTTAGCTTGGAATATATTTTCTAACATCAAAGCATGTCAGAGTGAGCAAAAAATGTCGATTAGCCAAGGAGAATGTAAAAATGAACCTACAGGGCAGAAACATGTTTAAAATCAAGAGATGAATATCGTTTAGGAAAATACGCTTTCTATTATAACAATATCTCCGTCCAATGAAGCGAGAACGATCTTATAGAATTAAATGCACAATAGCAAGATATTCCTCAGAGAAAAAATCATTCGCTTGAGTCCCGGTCAAGGCGAATGATTTTTTCTCTGTGGAACATCTTGCTATTGTGCAATTTCAGCGGGTAATCCTGCTAAAGTTTTTGCGGCCAGTTCGCGGCCTTCGAATTTAGAATCAAATACATTTCATCCCCATTGCACAAAGCAATAAAAGGGGAATCCAGCCAAGTCTATAAGCACGTTATGAACTCACTTCATATTACGGATCATTGCTAGATGATAGATACACTAGAGCGCATATCATTGTGGAAAAGGAGATCTCATATCTTGAAATAGGATATTTAAATGAGGTGAATATGGAAAAAATCAATATGTAGGTCACTTTATAACGTCCAGACTCAGGGGCCGTTGATGATTCGACCAATCGAGACTTTAAAACGATGATAATGAAATATGGGTTCTGATGAAATGTGTAAATTATCTATGTCCAATCGGGGATTTAATATTTTTTCCAGCCCCGTAACCACTCTTTTTCATTTGCGGAAGTTGCGATAACTTAAGGTGGAAGCTTGTCTCGTGGGAAGAAAATGAAACGAAAGTCTGAGGCCAACAGGAATTTACCACCCAAGCAAAGCACCTCAACCTTTTTACTCGGGAGGCTGGCGCACAAGGAGAAGAGCGGCAAGTGAAATAACTTCCCATTACGACCCCTTACCAAACCCTCCCCCGTTCTGCAATATTACACTCCAGGGTGGCTATAGCAAAGAAAACCTAGTGCATCCTCCTCCCATGGAAGGCCAGCCCTTCGCCAAATATCTCCCAGCATCGTAGTAGCCTCTGGACAATATATTAAAACGAGGGTTGGTTCCCTACTCTTAAGGCCGCCTTCCATTTCCGCGCCCTTCTCCACTCACCCCACACACATGCCACACATCGCTTTTGCTGTCTGTGAGAGCCACTGGGAGGCCATGATTTCGCGGCCGGCTACCTTTCTCTCTCCCCTCTTGCCAACGCGAAACCTCTTTTAATGGCCTCATCCTATTCCCCCCCCCCCTAACTTTGTTTACGACGTCTTCATTCTTCCAGACTAAACAATCAAGGGACTCGATACGCTGCTTCCATCAAACCTTCCCCCAAGCATAGTCCTCTCCGCTCACTGTGGATCACTGATCCCCTAGGTGCCATTTTCTATTTCTTTTCCTCAAGGCGGATAGACGATGCGTTGGCACACATGGAGATGTGATTGGCTCGAATCAGGGCCTCCATTTCTTTGCTCAAGGTAAACACTCTGGTGATATTTAGACGATGGGACAGGAAGGTAGTGGGGAAGAAAGTGGTATTAGTGCTGTTTGTTGATTGTGGCTCCGGCACGTCTCACCATTTGGGAAGAGTGCTTCGGAGATTTGGAGTATCCATTTTGCATATAAGCGTAGTACCTAGAGGCTTGTGTTTGCTGACGCGAAAGTTGCTGACGCGAAACGCATGAGGTCTTTAAGTGATTTTTTTTAATACTTGCATAGATTACAAGTTCAATATTAGCGAGGATAATTCATACAACCTCATCAACACCTAATTTAACCGGAGATTGAGGTGTTTTTTATATGAAGCACAAATATTTCTACAAAAATGTGCATATGTACATATAAAAAGGCATGGGATTAATATTATATTTTTGGACCTATTTAATGGCGGCCGTGAATGATTTTCGTTGCTGATACTCCAACGAAAGTACCTGGGTAGCTCAATATTTTGAAGATGATGTCGTGTCTTTGATATAAGATTGGCCTTCTGTAGGCAATGTTTTTTAAATAAAGATAGGATGCTTTCCCGACGTGTGGTGTTGGTGAAGGATGTTTGGGTACTTCACAGGGTCACCCGATCTTTCTTAAAAAAATATTGCTTACGGAACACCCACCGAGTGACCCGTTGGAGTACCCGAACAGCCTTCACCAACACAATTTTATTTTTCTTTCAATACCCTTTTATCCTCAAACCATAGTAATATAAACCATGTTAAAAAAGATTCTAAGTGGATAACTCATAGGCAAGGAGCTCTTTATCAGTGTGGCGCATAGAGATAGTGGGTAAAAGAGAATTTTAATTAATGGGCATTATCTGAGGAAATTGTTGTGTCGCTAAATAGATGCGGGGAGAAACAGGTTTTCTTTTTATTATAGTATTTGGCCATTGGCATATGAAGAAAAACAGATGTCGAAATGTTGTGTACTTATTCTGTTTTTCTGAATAGTTACAGCACATAATTCCTTGGTGTGTGTTGAGGCAAGGATAAATTCCCTAGGTTTTCAATTCGAAGTCATATATTATGGGTAAACTATACCATAGCTTAAACCTTAACCTATTACAATGAACTTCTTTTCATGATTGCATCGTCACTGTTAAAGGATGCATATTAAATGGCCCTCACTGTTTATGTTCGTTGCAAATATTTTATTGAGCCCCATGATAACCTCACATGAAAGGCGATGAAGCAGTGAGATTTTTGATTAAGCTTAAACGTGTGAAACTTTTGATCTTAAGGTCAATCAATTGATCAATCAATCCTAAGGATGGTTTGATTAGGTCTCCACCCTACCTTTTTCCAGACTAACCTCTTCATATTGATTCTTCATGCAAAATTATATTTTTTAGATCCTTCACTCCATGTATGTCATACGGTGTTTCCTTTACCATTCATTCTTCCTTTTCATTTTTCCCTTGATGACGGTCTTCTTCAGGCTGTCATATTTAAAGTTTTTAACGATAATATCAATCAGGATGGAAACAATTTATTATTTTATGAAAAAGCACGGATTTACGGAAAAGATATTAGGCATTTGCTCAGATATGCAGAGTAATTTCAGTATGATAAGGACAGATAGGAGTCGAAAATATTGGATATTGACAAAAAACACTCTGCTTGAAATAAATGGGAGTTACGGCTCTCAAATTATATGATATCTCAGTGAATTTTCTGAAGTTTTTAACTAAAAAATGGAATACTCATTCTGGAGTTTATTTTTAGGACACAAGGGGTTACTTTGAAGGCTTTCGAAGTCTTGTTTGAGCCCCTTTCCCAAAGAACCAAAAAGCAACATGCATGGAAGGAATATAGAGTCATGAGTTGAATGGCTCACGTAGTAAAAGTAAGTTTTATAGTAAGCATAATGAGATTAAAGAGTAGGGCTAAAGAATACCTGCTTGGTGGCCAGTTTTGGCTCAGGAGATGATTGGACACGCGATAACACAGGGATGAGGGGGACGTAAATGGGATGACATATTGAATAGTAAATCAGCAAAATATATGCAGACAAAGATGAGTAAGATGTGGTGTAAAAGAAAGATCAATCGCAGGAGGACAAAAATAAAGACATTGCAGAGGAATGAAGATAGTAGGGTGAACGACATGGCTGGAAGGCATGAGCGAGATAGAACAGGTGGCACATCTCTTGAACATGTTAGATGAAAATGGGTTTGAAGTCGGGACATCAGGCAACGACTTGCATTGGATAAGAAAGCGTTCGCATAGAATTGCTGTGAGGTTTGTTCGTGGGGAAGGAAGAAATTTTATAAAACTAAAAAGTGGGGTCTAGTATGAGTAGAGTAGGAGGTGGCAGTATGTGGCGCAATAATCTGATCCCTGCTGGTGGAGGGTGAGCGGAGATTTTAGGCCTTTGAGATCACTCAGTGATTCAACCCGAAGGTTGGTTTTGATAGGGGAGAGTAGAGCTCATCCCGTACTAAGCCAATGGCGTGTGAAATTCACACATTCAGGTTAGGCACATTCATTCAGTTCCTTTCCCTGGGCCACCTGCGATTTCCTACGAAGTTCTGACACGCAGAAAATCTAATCACGAAGATTTTAGATGGGGGTGGCCAAAGGCCGGGATTTGAACCCGGGACCCTCCGGTCGGTAGCTAAGTGCTCTACCCACTAGGACACTTCTTTAAATTATTTTTGCCTGATGAATGTTATGCAAAAGAGTCAACTTAAGGAGAAAAATTTATCACTTAATCTGTCCCAAATACTTAAAAGTTACAAATACCTAAAGTGGGGCATTTATCTGACATTGAAAATGCTTATTTGAAGTTTTGTCCCACCTATAAAAATGTAATCATTGTTGGGGACTTCAATGCTGATTTGCTTCGTGATGGTTATTATAGTACATTTCTGAGAAACTTCATTTATTGTAATGACTTGTACTTGATCCCATTGAATGCAACCCATCATACCGAAAACTGTCATACGCTTCTTGACCTATGTATAGTTGATTCCCAAGACAAAGTCTCATCCTACTGTCAGTCACCTGTCACGTTTCTCTCGGCCCACGACAAAATTGCTGTAACGTATAAATTTCATACTGCCATTTCTCAGTCACCTGCTATTACTTTTAGACAAGCTAGGAACATGGATGTAGAAAGATTTCAGACAAAATTGGCCGAGGTTGATTGGGAAAAGCTGTTTACTTCTCCTAATGTTGACGAAAAAGTCAATTTTTTCAACTCCAATTTTATTAGCTGTCTTGACAGCTTTGCCCCAAAACGTTCACTAATACCTAAACGACCCTCAGCTCCGTGGATAACGCAGGAAATAAAACGAGAAATTAAAGAAAGAGACGGGGAGGGACGCAAAACCCAACTCTCTACAAAATATTCATAAAACAGCGTATTGTCAAAGGCTTAATAACGAAAACTAAGAGAGGGTACTACATGGCTACCTTTTCACAACTTACAAATTCAAAAGAAATATGGAGAGAACTGAAATACCTTGGTCTCATCAGACAGCCAGATAAATTTTCATTAAGTGGTTTTTCTTTGAACGAACTGAATGAATGCTTCTCCTCGAGTGGTATTTCCCCTTCCAGCAACACCGGTGCTGCCATTTTCAATATTTCGTCTGTGGATGCCGTTGTTCCGTTCGACGACAAAAATTTTTACTTTCATCACATCACACCTGAAATGTTGCAGAAAGCTCTACTCTCCTCTAGATCCAACTCGGTTGGTGTAGACGATATCTCGATAAAATTTTTAAAAGCATCATCATCAACTGTGCTTCCTGCTCTGCTCAATATCTTTAACTCCTCTTTAATGACTGGCATATTTCCGTCTGACTGGAAGTCCTCCCTAATTCGACCCATCAAAAAAGTTAAAAATCCCTCGTCACCGGCGGACTATCGCCCCATTTCCTTACTTTGCGCCGCCTCAAAATGCCTTGAGAAAATTGTCCACGAACAGATTGTGGAGTACCTCAATGTAAACAAACTGTTTGACCCATTCCAATCTGGTTTTCGTAAGAACTTTTCAACGCAGTCCACTCTCATTAAAGTCACAGACGACATAATATACGCCATGGACAAACAACTGTTAACTATCCTGGTACTATTTGATTTTAGCAAAGCATTTGACCGCGTAAATCATGCACTATTACTTCAAAAAATGAAAAATCTGAATTTTTCCTGTTCCTCCCTAAATTGGTTCTTTTCGTACTTACATGGGCGACGGTAGTCAGTGAAAGACTCTCTTGGAAACCGGTCAAAATGGCTTCCTATTTCATGTGGTGTACCACAAGGGTCGGTGCTTGGTCCACTATTGTTTTCATTATATGTTCGCGATCTCCCTAACTGTATTTCAAACTGTAAGTATATGATGTACGCTGACGATCTACAAATCTATTGCCATTGTTACCCAAAAGACCTCATGGAAACGATAAATAAGGTGAATGATGACGTCTCTGCCATCAGTCTATGGGCCCAGGAAAATTATCTGGTATTAAACAGTAACAAAACAAAAGCTATGATCGTAGGCAATCCCAGGGTCATTGCTAAACTCAACCTTGTAACGCTGCCCACGATAAAGGTGCAAAATACCAGTGTTCCCTACTCCAACAGTGTAAAAAATTTAGCTGTTACGATAACATATAACTTGTCATGGAAGGAACACATAATGAGTGTAGCCAATAGGGTTAATGCAATCCTTCATCAGCTGAAATTACACAAAACCCTGCTGCCCACCTATATTAGGACACGGCTGATTTCCTCCCTTATTTTTCCACATTTCGATTACTGCAACTTGGTATTTCATGACTTAACGGAGGAACTCAATATCAAGCTCCAGCGTCTCTTAAATTCTTGTGTTAGGTACGTCTTCGATCTGCGGAGGGAGGATCATATTTCTCCCTACCTCGATAAGCTCTCTTGGCTTGATCTAAAAACAAGGCGCAAATTCATGATGACCTGTTTCATGTACTCCCTCTTTAAACACAATGAACCCCATTATTTAGTTGAATTTTATCCAATTAAGGTAAAGTCCCTTAATGTAGTAACTAGGATGGATCCTAATTATCTTTATGGGCCCCAAATTAGATCCACGACTTATCAAAATTCGGTCACAGTTGTAGGATCGCATATATGGAACAACCTCCCTAAAAATATCAAAGACTCTCCATCCTTGAACATATTCAAGAGGAAACTCTTTAAACTACTGAAAGAAAAATCCCTTTCTTTGTACTACTCAAAGGAAAATCTCTTGTTTTGTTTTGTTCTATCTACCAAGTGATGTTCTATATTTTGAGTAATCAATTTTATTGTATTTAGCTTATGTTTATTATTACTGCCTATGTTGTCTTTCTCTCGCTGACCAAAAAAAAAACAAAATTGTAATACCTCAAACAAAAGTCACTTAGTACTCAATGTTTTTTTTGTAATATTCTATCGAACCCTTAGTTTTTTTTGTTATAATATCACACTGTGAGCTCTATTGTAACATTTCTTACTCACCACTGTTCATAGGGGATGTAAATCCTTGAATATAATAAACGTTATTATTATTATTATAAAAGGGGTTGCGTGATATTTTGCGTGTTAAATTGGAACTGGAAAATTTTTCCATTAATATATTGTCCTTAATATTACTAGAGCACTCTCATTTAAGAATTATTCAGTATTTTCGAATCACGTCATGGATATTAATACTGTATATATTAATTTAGGTAATTATGTAACTCAATGAAAATTGTATCGACAATGATGTAAATCGTACACCTAGTTTTCAGCTTTACGCCAAGAAATTAATACTCAAGAAATTCAACAGCCTTCGTTATAAAGCACTTTGATTAATAACATTTATCCTTGATAAGCTAATTTGAAATCTAATTTTATTCTTTTATTGAATAGTCAATTTATCACGAGTGGAATTAGGAATCAAGAGAAGAAACTTATCGTTCTCCTGAGCTTGTTTTTCCGATTGTGGTAGGTTTAGATGGACATGGAATATTTTTATGTACT
Source organism: Platycnemis pennipes (assembly GCA_933228895.1). Taxonomy (NCBI): domain Eukaryota; kingdom Metazoa; phylum Arthropoda; class Insecta; order Odonata; family Platycnemididae; genus Platycnemis; species Platycnemis pennipes. Next base: position 85,344,957 of record OW121846.1, read on the forward strand.
GATTAGTATTTCCTTGTATCGAGATACGCCTACCTTTCACATGATGTTCGTCTTACAGCCAGCAAACTCCCTGCCTCACACCATTCTATCAAAACAGTGTGTTCTATGATGTCTTTTAATAAAGAAGAATGAAATGGTTTTCTGCAAATATGGGGAAAATGAGAAAAGAAAACAGCATTTAAGCTCTTTTTTATCACGTTTACAAGGAAAAAATGTTACTCATTTCATTTCAGCCAACATTGCTTTCGGCACGAAATGCCATTTAAATGTAGATTCTCTATATGCCAAAATATACGGCGATTAAAATAAAATCCGTGGGAAATTTATGTAAAACCAATCATTTTATTTGGATATAAGTTAAACAGTTCACAAAATAACTCCTTCAACCATTTCTTACAAATGAGATTTGTTTTGAATTCTTTTTTTTTATTTTTCATTATTTAGGTTGTTTTCTCCATGCGTCCATCGAAAAACACTTTATACTTAGTGCATAGGCATTTTAATATTAGGCGTATTCAAATTATCTTGGTTTCATCGCTGGTAAAGAATTGAATTTCATGATCAGTTCGGTAGAAAGTGCGTTCCTTGCGGTGCCCCTTTTTTGCTGCTTCTATTCAATCTTCATGGAGTGTTCGTAATGTGATGGAACCGAAGAATGACGAAGAGAAAAATGGATCGACCGAGTAACTAGCGAAGACGTCCTGAGAAGAGAGAAGCCTTTTAAAACTTTCAGAAGAAGACGGGACAGCTTAATTGGTCATATCTGGAGACATGATGACCTAATGGAGTGAATCGTCAAAGAACGATTGAACGGGAAGAATGGCAAAAGAATGCCTCCCTATAATATACAGAAAAAGTGGTAAAGGATGTGAAAGAGAAGAGTTACGTAAATATGAAGAGGTTAGCTGATAGGAGAATCGAGTGGAGAGCTGCGTCAAACCAATCTAAGGATCGTTGAATGATGACGATGTATGCTAGTTGGCCAATCTGCTTAGGAACTGCAGATTCTATAAGAGAGGTATTTGGTATGGATACCGCATTGGGAGAGGAAAATAATGAGATATTTTAAGAAAACGAAATTAGAGGTACGCTGATAGGTGGGGGGAATATAAAAATATAATATAAAACAAGTAGAATATTTTATTTTTTTGGTATGTATTTTAAATGATTATGGGTGATATGCCTTAGAGATTGGAGATCTGCGATAACAAAAGCTAAGTACTCTACTGGATTCTGGGGTAAAGATGTTATGAAAAGCTATTTAGGTGTTTGATGAAGAGTGTGGCATCATTACTTTCCGGTACGTGACTCAATAGTGAATGAAATGAGATGGGAGGGGCCAGAGAGGTTGGTTTTAAGGATGAAAAAAGTACAATGGAAGGGGAGGGAAATGAATTGGTAAGTAGGTACTCGGTATGGGGGTGGAGGAAAGGAGGCTCACGGAGGAAATTAACAGGACTCAGAGTTGGTGATTGGGACAAGTGATTAGGGAAGATAACATACTGGAGGTCATCAGCAAACGGAGAGTACTAGCAAATTGATGAGGTAAATGGGTGTTTCAGACAACATGAAAAGAGGAAGAAAATATGTTTATCTGAGGAAGGAAATAAAATAGCTCTAGCTTTGGAAAAGGAACTGACAAGAAAATTGGGAGAAAAGAAGGGAAGCCGAGTACTATTTAAGTCCTAATACTGCCTTGAAATTTATGTCCAGAAAGTTACACTTGAAACTGAACATGTTAAGAAAATTGATTTTGTATAATTCCACAATTATAATTTTATTTTACAGATCGATTTAACGTCTGAGCGTCATTGTCAAGGTACACTTGTCAATAAGTGTACCTTGACAATGACGCTCAGACGTTGAAATCGATCGGTAAAATAAAATTATAATTGTGGAATTGTATCTTAGCATGTTCAGTGCAACTAAGTTCCACCAAGTATCGCCTGCCTCAATCGACATTACACTTGAAATATGTTGGGGCAGGTAAATCAGGTCAGAAATCAGGTTGATTGTTTCCATGTTATTATAAACACATTGAGCCATATTTTAGGTCTAGTAAAATAGCGTTGTACTTACGCTCTCGCACTGTGTCAGACTTGTTGGAATCCATTTTTTTATTGGTAACCAGTCACCTGTACTAGCTTTGTTATTGAGTGCACAGTAGAGCGTTGAAAACGCTCGTCCTGCCAACCGAATGCTTTCAGTAATCATTCTGATTTTGTGATAGAAATGCATGCCAATGTTATGACGTTTCCCTAGCAGTTGCATTAAATGCCTACTCCAGCCTTTTAGAGCAATCGTTGTGAAATGTTATTGTTCATCCAAATAAAATTACTCAAATTACCCTATCGTAATACAATGCTCCTCGACTACTATAGAAGAATTTCTTAAAATCTGTATTGCGGAGTGGGAAACTGAATGAGGATGGAGATTTTAGGCAAGAGACGGGTAAATGTTATTCTTTGGAAAAAAAACTTGTGGAGTACTCAATTTTCAAGCGGAAGATTGATTTGAATTGTGAGGGTAGAGCTCACCTCATACTAAGCCACTGATGTGTGAATGGAGGCGTTTACTCGGAACCGAATTCGCAATTTTGTGAACGAAATCGTTAGATGGAAACAAAAAATGATTTTTAGTGAAAAAATTAATCTTTTAACCACAACCATTCGCTCATAATTCATAAATTAAAATAAGCAAAAGGCGACGCCCACCGAAAAAGCTGCTTTGATAACATTGATGTCATTTTCCTCCAGCCCTTGACTGCTTTTCTCGGAAGATCTGCTCGCACAGATGCTGTCGTAACTACTCCTATTGGCAGAGTCAGCTGTCCCCCCCTCCCATTGCGATAAGGCAAAGCAGCTTCGCGGGCTCAGTTGTGATTGGACGAAGTCGATATACGTCAGAGGTTGCACCACACCCACTTTTCCGAAAGGGTTAAAAACATCAGTTTTTCGCCGCTTACAACTCGAGAAATAATTGACGGATCAAAAAATGGAAAAATACGGGTCTTTGTATTATACAAACTCTATCAGATTCGGCAATAAAAATCATGGTAAACCACCCCATTGCACACATTCAGGGTACAGTAGGAAAGCTACTTTCCCAGGGTCACATGCGATTTTACAGGAAGTTTTGATAGTCATAAAACTCGTACCACGAGGATTTTAGGGGGTAGCGTCCAGAGAGGATTGACCTGTATTTGAACCCGAGACCCTTAGGTCCCCCAGCCCGGCGCTCTACCCACTTGGCCACCACAAGTATGAAAAAAATCTTGCTTTGAATTTTACTTTATTGCCATTTCCATTCTTGTCGGTTCAGTTCAAAATGCAGACATTTACATGCTTAATGCACCATCTGCTTGTCATTGAGATTGAAGTATTACAAGTGGTCCATATTTAATAAAAAACGGTATATTCATTTTAGTTACATCCAATTATCCGACCACTTAACTGATGGAAAGCTATTTTTTAATGCCAAACAATATACTGGAAGCAAAGAACACATAAAATTTGAAACTTTTAGGTACATCGTGAATAAAAGTTCCATAATCTTTCTATCTCGACACTTCAACGGATTATATATGAAGAGGAGCTCTTGCAGACGCTAGCTGTCATTTTGATAATCGTTTACATCCCTCCTAACACTTATAGATTAGTGGGGCGGCAGCAAATAACGACATTTGTTCCGTGTTGCGGAGAAATGAGACTAATTGTAGATCGAGTTCGTCAAAGTCGGAAAGGGAGGGATACTTCGCGGGTGTGGTGGAAGAGGGAGGGTGTGGAGTAGGGGTGGGATCCAGGGGGGAGAGGGTTTCGTGTCGAGGTCGGTGGGCAGGCCGGGGGTTAAACGGAGAGGTGGACGGCGGGATGCTCGAGGAGTGTTCCTCCTCCCCCGGAAAGGGGGGGAGGAGAGGGGCATTGAAGGAAGATGAAGAGTTTAGGTGAGAGGTTGAGACGGAGGTCAGCGGGAAGAGGCAGCCTTGGGCCGCGGGGATCGGTGGTGCGAGGGGGCGCGACGGGGTTGAGGAATGGGATTGTGGAGGGTAGCGGGCGGTACCGCGGGGGTGGGTGGGTAGTGGAAGGGGGGGAGGACCATTTCGCAAGGGAGAGGGATGAAGGGGGGCTGGGTGGTGTGCATGGATGGGGGCGTGGCTCGCGCGGGAGGGGCAGAGTGCCCCGGGCCGGGGGATGGAGACGGGGGCGGGGTGGCGAGGGGATGACTCTCCCTTAACCCCTTTTCGGCCTCCAGAAGAGGCCGAAAAGGGATAAGGGAGAGTAATGGGGAAAGTGAAGAAGATTTATGAGGAGTGAGGCAGGAGGGGGAGAGGCGTGATGGAATGAGTTTGAGATTTCACTGGACTGAGCGAGGGTGCAAAGGGATGGGAGTGTGTGAGTGGGCCGCAGACGGGGGAGGACTCTCTCTCTCTCGGCAAGTAAGCATTTGCGTACGCCAGCGGTGGAGGGAGAGGGAGGCAGGATGGAGGAGTTTAGGGATTGCACCAGCGTTGTGAGAAATTGAGTGGTATTCCCCACCGTGCCTATTTTATGATCACTGTTTTTTCCCCTGGATGTTCGGCCTTTTTGGTTATAGGATCCTTAAATAGCTGATATTAATTAGTGGTCAAAGATTCGGGACCACAGGCATCCTATTAATTATCCTCTGGGGAAACATTCTACTTGTAAGCGCAATATGTTAAACGTTCTATGTGAGCCAGCATGGTATAATAAACGGATTAGAATTCTACACCTTCAGAATCGATTGATGTTATCATCCGATTTCTATACTAAATTTAGTTTAGGTAATTACGAATGTCATCGAGTAATAAAAAGCATACCTATGCTTTTAAGTTACATATAAAAATCTAATGTTAACACCAGCGACAATAAGTTATTTAAATAGCGATAAGTCGTGTGCTTTTACATTTAATAGTTGAAGAAATAAATACCATGGTGCACGTGATTTAAAATTCAAGGATAATTAAGGTTAAATATGTAATTATAAAAATGTGAATGTAATGACATCAAATGCAATTTAGAAGCAAAATGATCTTGACTTAGCTACTGAAAGCCATGAAATAACTGAGAACAAATATGTACCGCATTTAAAATCTTGTGATACAGTATGCCACATCTGTGGACATCATTGTGATAAAAACTTTAACTTTTCATGTACTCAAACTGGTGAAGTGATCTTCATGAATCTCTTTATTTGTTGGCCGAGAGACCACTGGAAGGAATGGAATCTATTCTATTTAAGCGTTAAATTTTTTCGTGGCATGCATTTAGGTGCACAATAGCTTACATTTGTATGCATATGAAATGATCTAAGCTGTATCATATCAGGTCAGCTATTTGAGTCGAAATCATCCTTTTCTAATTGATAAAATTTTTTTTCTGACTTTGTCGTTAATGTGAGCAGTTTATCTTTCTAATATATATTGATTGTTCTAGTCATATTATTGACATTTATTACTCTTTATATTCTACTAATTTTGAAAAAAAATCCGTTTCAGTGGTAGTGAAAATACTTTATGGGCTCCTCATTAATGTATAGATAAATAATTAGGACGGATCCAGAAGCATTTCTACTGATTGATTGTGGTCGACTGTACAGATCCCTATTGTTATCATGTTGCTAACATATCTTTCATAAGTGGAGTGCTATTTATTTCTGTAACTATTTTCTGTGCTTGGCTTTCGCATATGGCTAGTGAGAGAGAGTAAGAGTTTTGGACATCCTGTAAACATTGTGATTCACGCTTTTCTTTCACGATTGATGATTTGGAGCTTCAGGCAAACTTGGAAAGACAAAAAATTGTCGTCAAGAGTTTGCTTTCCTAAGAATAATAAAAAAATAAAGACGACGCGATCAACCGTGTCGCCGAGATCCATGATCAGGTCACTGGTCCCCGTTTTCGAAATGTTTTGATCCTGCAAACTACTCGTTTAATCTGTGTAGACCATCTCAAGAGCAGACGAGCGTTGCCCGTCTGGAAAGGTGTTTTGGATTGGGAAAGCGTCAACGCTCACGATAGGTCCAAGATCCCGATGTATAAATCACGAAGCTTTATTTATATCTTTATGCATAACTCTGGGGGTCGAATTGGCCTAGTGGGTAGAGCGCTGAGGTACTGACCGGAGGGTCCTGGGTTCAAATCCCGCACAAGAAATTCCCGACTAAAATCCTCGCGATTCGATTTTCTGCGAGCCATAACTTCGTAGGGAATCGCAGGTGGCCCAGGGAAAGGAACTGACCCCCCCTACCCTGAATGTGCGCAATTTGCACGCCATTGGCTTAGGACGGGGTGAGATTCCTATCCCCATCTCTCCCAGATACTCCCATCTATCAAACACCAACTTTCGGGTCGAACGCACCTTTTTTTATGCATAACTGCTGAATGATTAATGGAAATTTCGTTCCATTTGCAGAGATATGTTTGAAATAGTGATAGCCAGATTGAGAATTTACAGTAGATTTCGGGCTGTGGCCTTCATGAATGGAGTTCCAAAATGCATTGCCGATGTGAGGATCGTGTGCGAGGAGTCAGTTGGAACGACGTCAGCCGTTTCACTTTGGGCCGAGAGATGTAACAGGTTGAGTGAGGAACAGGTGATGAAGTGAGTATAAGAGGCATTGGATAGAAGTGGATTCCAAAGAGATTCGAAACGACTCGAAGTATTAGTTTAGGTGAAGGTAGAGGGATGTTACTCAGCGGGAATGACAGAATGGAAGGAGAAGGGCTGAAACCTTTTCGATTGGGATCGTAGGATTGATGGACTGACTCCGGATTTAGCATCGGAGGGCCACGGTTGGTTGACTCTACATCATTTCCGCTCTTTCGTGTCAGTTTTTGTAAGCGGGTCGATTACCTACGGCGTGTTTACGATGGTGGTCTATGTCATACTACTATACGACCTAAGGCAGAACTTGTCCGTTTCGAGCTCCGTTGCCGTATCACCGGTGACAGTCCTAAGGCCTATTCATTTGCATTATAATTTTTGGAGTCGGAACGGCCGTTCAGTATACAGAGTGTCCCATTGATCGTGTGTCATTTCTGACCTGTAATTTTAGGCACTTCCTTTCGAGCCACATGGATGAAATTTGGTACCTGACTAGAAAAAGGTTGTAAGTTTTGTTGAGTCTACGCAGAATGTTAAAAATATGACCTTTTGACCCCAGAAATAGGGTCCAACCTAAAATCCAAATTTTGCCTTATGGGCTTTCAATGTTAAAATATTCGAAGTACAAAAAAGGCAGAATTATTTAGCAAAACTTTTAACTAATAGGTTTTTGGGCACAGAGAACACAATTAAAGAACTTTTGAGGTCGAAAATTAAAACCGTGACCCCTGAATGGTCACAGTCTAGGTCACAGGGGTTAAAAAAATGAATCACCGCTTCCAACCTGTCGAATCATAGGTTTAAAAAGGGACCAAGGTCGATTTTAAGGTCTTCAAATCCCTTATTTCATCCCTTGACCGGCTAGGGTTCCTAAGGGGTCAAAGGTCAAAGGGTGACAAAAGGTGAAATTATGCTAAAAACGTATCGAATCATAGGTTTCAAAAGGTGTCAATGTCGATGGTAAGGTCACCAGATCCCTATTTTCATCCCTTGACCTTCAAGGGTAACTCAGGGGTCAAAGGTCACAGTGGTTACAAAAGGTGAAATGAGGCTACAAAACTGTAGAATCATAGGTTTAAAAAGATGTCAAGGTCGATTTTAAGGTCAGATCCCTATTTTCATCCCTTGACCTTCAAGGGTAACTCAGATGTCAAAGGTCACAGGGAGGGAAAAAGTGAATCCAGGCTACAAACATGTTGAATAATAGATTTAAAAAGGTGCCAATGTCGATGGAAAGGTCTTCTGATCCCTCATTTCATCCCTTGACCTTCAAGGGTTACTCAGGCGTCAAAGGTCACTGGAGTGACAAATTTCGAATCGGCGCTAAAACGAAGCGTATAATAATAAACTTCAGGAAATACACATATTCCATTGATAAAGGGTGAGTTTATGCGCCAAACACCGAGTCGCATTCCTCAGAAATCCCCCCTTTATTAGTTAGTTATTTCAAAAGACCCCTGATTCACTTACAGGTACATCATATTGAACACTGAATGTATTCGATGTAGTACTTGTGCATGTGGAAAAAGACCCTCTGTTTTCCCACACTTTTTTAAAATCTTTTTAATTCTCTGGCGCCCGAATGGAATTCATTCTTACATCCCTCTGATGGACATGCACATTTGCTCCTTGATCATCGTTTTTTGGATTTATTGCTCAAATGGGTGTTCCTGATGAGATTTGAAAGCTTATGCAGCTGATAACTTGTCTCGGCCGAGCAAAATAATTATCTCTCTATGAACTCATTCCAAATAATTCATCTTTTATACTGCGCCAAGTTCGGTATATTTCTCTCCCAAGCCCGCACTTTCTCATATCATTACACAATTTACTTTTAATATGCATCCAAAGCCATGTTTCGAGGGCCCTCTGGTCTCCGTTTATTTAGTCCATGTCTATGTACAATTCGACCTGACCCCGAACACGAATACCTCAACCTTGTTCATTCTCCTGTTTCCAAATCTTTATTGAGCATAACAGTTCTCTAGTCATCTTAAGGGTTACGTTAGTTTGAGAAGGCATGTGTTTGATATATATCGAAATAATTGAATCCCATGCCATTGTACTGGTTAGGCAAAAGATTTCACCTACCACAATATATTGTCCTTCGTGGCAATACATCTGCCTTTTGTGGCATTTATTAAAATGGATTGCGAATGACTGAGGTCTTTGGGCTTGATAAGAATCGAGGAATTCTACTTTTTGAAAAATACTATTTTTTGTTACCACTGAACCTTCAAAGCTCTGGGGCCGGAAAATATATTTAAGAGGAATAAAGAAGCATAAACGCAGTCATGATAGCTAAACACGCCATTAATGACTGATTTTATTGTGAGCTTCAATGGGGTTAATACGGAAACCTCACCATCGGCAAATCGGAACCAATCCTGAGGTTAAATTTTACACAGTCGCCTTATGTCCTTCACCTTCCTTCATCTTCTATTATGAAAGTTCCTTTCAGACTTAGATATATGATTTTTTTTACGAATATACCACGAATAAAATAAATTTAGTGAAGTGAAAAACGAAAGAATTTTTCAAATGACTTAGCTATTCTTTCCAAAACTGTGATTGCTTCTGCCATTTATTATTTCTTATTTAGATTTTACGCTGGTGGAATCCCTGCCAATTCTATTTGACCTCCTTAACATCGAATTCTCTTACATTTGGCTATTCTATCTTACTGTTATGTCTCAGCTGACTCAACCAATATTGATACTTTTTTAGCATGTAGCTACTAGCAATTTTCAGTGCAAAATAAGAGGTTTAATTTGTATCTCAATTTACCCGATATATTTTAGTTAAGTGAAGTTCATGTGTATGCACATCATATGGATTTCCTAAATGTAGTTTTTAAGGTGAAATTGAGATACCTCTTCAGTAGAGTTCATACGTCTCCATGAAACCATTATCTGAAATGGTATATAATTGATGTTTTTGTTAGGTCCAAGAATCAAACATGTATTACATTTTAAATAAGCTGTAGTGCATGTGCACATTTGGTGTGCATAAGAAAATAATGCTTTCTCAAATGTATTAGGGGTAAGCTACTATAAAACACAGTCAATTAAAAACTTGTTTTTATGGTTAAAGTAGGCATAATTTCGGATGCACATGTATGGAATAACTTGATCAGTGTCAGGTGTTGGCTGAGAAGTGGAAGGTGGGGGACTGAGTGAGGTATGTAGGCATGAGGTATGAGGCATGTAAAATGAGTGCACTCACAGGGACACAGAGATTTATTGGGAGTGTGTCCAAAACATGAATCATATTTGAGTGGCGTTAGTAACATCTCTCACATCCAACCGTAGTGGATACACGTGGCAAGTAATCGCTATGTTGCCATGACTCTGTATTCATTCCTGCTCTTTCGTAGCCATAATTGAATATGAGGCAGTTTTATATCCTAAATTATCGGCAAGTTAACCAAGTCATTATGCTCACATATTGTTTATTAATGATCACGGATAGATCCACTTTTACAAAAGGACAAACAGATGCAGCCAAACTGAAAGCCTAAGGCCACACACAAATTACTGTTTATCATTCTCACAATGATGACCGGATGGAAAGTTATTAAATTACCAGTATTTACTCAGATTTTCTTCCCAACTTCATATGCATTATAAATTTCATTTGAACACAATGCATACAACTCATCTCATGCAAAAACACCCATTTTCGATTGCACCATATTTCGATTGCAAATATTCTATCGATCTCACCATGGTTTGAAAATATATTAATTTCTCTTGAATTCGTGGTGCTCCTGGTTCTTTTGAAAATCATAACATAAAGCCCAAACTTTCATTTTTATAGCGGAATTCATATGTCACCCTGGCTGTCGTTTTTTAGTTCTCATTAATATGATACTGCTATAATAGTACTCTCAAATGAACCTGGATAATTAGGTATTTATGTACATTCATTTTATTATTTTAACCTGGCTGTCATTTTTTAATTCTCATTAATATGATTTTGCTATAAAATTTCAATTGTAGCTGGATAATTAGGTAATATTAATTTGTAAACGCTGCAGATCCATATACTCTTTTAGGTTTAAATGATAAGGTGTATTGAAAGTTCCACTAATTTACCATTTTCCAAATATCTAATTAGATTTATTCAAGGTAGGTGAGATATTTTCACGGTAAACGAGCACAATATGTATTCTAATACGCACACTAATAAACTACCACAATGTTGTACCGTTTAAGTATACCGTATTCCAACGCATTTCAAATATTACTTTAGGAAGATATTGAAACTAAACTCATACGTAATGGATATCAAGGATAGTTCTGCAAGTAATCCATGACACCGGGAAAAGCGAACTAGGGATGAGCTGTAACATTACTGATACCCATAATTTCGTGGCGTTTCGCCGTAAAACGTGGCTAGAACTTCCGTTCAACTATGTGTTTTGCTGAAAAAGTCACTATTTACCCTATCCGAATAAATACAGTATATTGAATTATATTTGGAATGATTAAATTATAGAAAACTCTTACCTTGCATAAGCTCCAAGAGTTATACTCTTTCGCTCACGTGAGATTTTAGCCATTTCCGATGGGCGTACCATTTGGAATTCAAAGCAGATTGAAATACGTTGCTCTTAAAGCACGCGATTATGCAAACAGCACTCGGTAAGGGAGTCACACAAATTTAGCTGCTGAAATTTTCGTCAGAAAACTCGGAAATCTATAGATACTCCATTTCAACTAGACCTCCGTCTGGATATGATGGTTGAAGACGTGCTCAGCCACTGGTCGAGAAAGCACTGGCCATTCCTACGAAAGACGACTACCTATACAGTTTGATTTCCCACGCATCCCTTCAGATGATGCCCTAAAAAGACCATACTCTCATAAGATAAGCACAGTCCAGAGAATCTCCACATGGAGAGCCTGTGTCAACAACAGGCAATGAGTATAGCATGCAGACCACTGGGAAAGGAAGTGTTTTGATGTAAAGGAAAACGAAGTGAAAACATCATAACTCTTATCCACACTCTTAAACCCTCTAGCTGCCCTTTCAACTTAACTAAGATTCTTTGAAAAGAGACGTCGAAAAAGAGGGGAACGAACGAAGGGAAGTGCCTCGCTGACAGATGAGGTGAACCATTCTTAAGTAATTCATGGTCAAGTTGACCAGACCTGTCATCCCAAGTAAAAATTATATTCCTCTCTTAGTAAAATTTGGGCATACTTAGCAGCGAAAAATCAATATTTAACCGAGGATGAGAGAGAAAAGAATTAAAATAAAGACTCGTTATGGTAAAAGGGATAGGGTTTAATTATAAATCAAATTAACCAATGAGGCCATTTGTACATGGAAATTTAAGAAAAATAAGAATCCACTCTGTAAGAATATTAGACAGTGGTGTCGAGGGCCATGGTTATGCTCACATTCAGTTCAAACTTAGGTTTTTAAATTTAGGTGCGATATTACCTGAGAAATTGAAGAATTTTAGAATTGTATTCCACCACTACTTGTGGTGGAGAATGGGAGAAGCATGTAAAGCGATGACCCTCGGGAGTTTAATAAACAAGCAAGGGAGAGTGAAATGGGGATAGAAGGTGACCAATGAGGGAAGTAGTGGATGGTTTTGAAAACGCTTAAAGAGCAAATGGGGGTGAATAATACAGGAAGGGGTTATTTTAGCGGTCTCATCACCTATTAAACTTTCTGAATTTCAAGCGCGCGAATCTCGTTTTTCGCACATGATATAGAAATTTTCAGATGAAAAGGATATACTGATTACTTTTGGATAATTTGACATTACATAAGATGCGAGTCATTCTATAGGGACGCCACGGAAATAAATTTCACATCTTAAGTGCGAAGGACTGGTGCATAGCCATTGAAATGCACCTTAGTGACTACGAGACTTGCCTCTATGCCATATTCTCGTGTAGCATAATGCCGCGTAGGCATTTAGCACTTGAATATTTTATAGATAATTACAAGGAAGTAAATTTCAAATAAGTATCAGTGACGTTCCAATAGCACGAGGCTGATAATAATTTAATATTTTTCAAAATCAGTGATGTGTGGAAAATAATTTTAACTGCCTTTGGGCTTGAAATTTTATCCTTGAAATCATCAAAAAGTAAGAACACTCATTACAGAGAGGGGATTAGTCAATGATAACTCTAGAAGTATGAAATTACGGAAACTGATTTACAGAGAGTAAAGGTGTAAGAAGATCATACGTACTTGTTCTATATATTGAAAACTTGTTTGGACTTAAGTAGGTGAGTTCAGCTGTAACTTTAAAAGATTATTTATTTTTTTTAACCGAACTTTACTCTTCCAAAGAAGAATATTAACTATTACTTGCATTGAGCTTTCAATTTGGTAGGGAGCCAGTTTTCCCCTAGCAAATTTTCCCCTGCATTTTTTCCTCAAGTATTTTATTCCCCCAATATCTTTTCCCCTTATATACTTTTCTCCCACAAACAATTTCCCCCCACAGCAAATTTTCCCGAAAAACCAGAGGAAATAATAATCAACACATAAAAGTCGAAAGACCTTTGTTTTACTTTTTCTTGCCTACAATAGGATTCTTTTCTCTCTTCAATGTCCTCAATAGGAATCCCTCTCTATTGGCCTTCGTCTTCTTCATAGAACAAGTCATTAAGCAAGAACTCTTCTCCTATGCAAATAAAATATAATATAAATGTATAAATAAAATATAACAATTATAATTATAAATGATAGTAAGAAACTGGGATTGTTTATCTATATTTATCGGGAATAGTTTTAAGATCCGGTTAGCTGTAGGCCATTTATGGTCCGAAACATCTGGACCTCCACGCACAACCTTGGCATGTTTCTACCCTCTTTTTTACCATACACCTCTGTTTTTACCCAAGAGTAATATTAAGGCTTATTTCTGCAGGCCCAATTAACAATTCCCTTACTTGTGCTATACTTATAATAAAACCGTTGATGCGCAGGAATTAAATAGGCACGATTAGGTATCAACTCAACTATCTTATCGTTGTGAGTGATGTGGTTTTTTGGGGATTTCTCCGCGAATACGCGGTTGTCTACCAATTTTTCCCCTCCGCTGCTGGAGGCCTCTTCAGGGTATTGACGCCTGAAGATACATTACCCTGAATAGGCTTCCAGCAGCGGAGGGGAAAAATTGGTAGACAACCGCGTATTCGCGGAGAAATCCCCAAAAAACTACATCACTCAAAAGACATGGACCGCGAAAGTTTTAACCTATCTGATAATTTTCACTTAATAATTTTAACGAACAACTTTATTTGCTTAACTACCTACCTAACAACCTATATTGAATTCAGAAATGAACACAAACTTAATGCTTCAAAAAAAGAGCTGGGGAAAACTTGGGAGAAAATTGAAAAACCAGGGGAAATTATTTTAGGGGAAAACTGGCCACCAACCTACAATTTAGACAGCTTTCTTTAGAGTAGAAAACTTTGAACAGCAGGAAAAATATTTTAGCATTTATTTACTCAGTTTTTACGATAAATATATAAAAAAAACTAATATTGCCTCTTTGCCTAAGGTCTGGATAACTCATCTCTAGGAAAAAGTATTAGGCTGTATAAAATATCAAGAAAAAAGTAACATAGTCGGTTTTTGAAATTTTGGTGTAAGAAAAATAAACTATCTTCGCGCAAAGGTGGCTGGGAAATTCAATTGGTTTGTTTTGGTTGCAAATTGTTGAGTATAAAAGACTTTGTATGCTAAATTTCGGCAAAAAATAGCGGGAGGGGTTCTACTACTTTTATTTATTTTTCATTGGTTACCTTAAACCATGCCATTGTTGGCCATTCTTTGCACCACGTTTGGACGTTTTCTAGGAATTCTCGGGTAAGATATGGAAATTCTGTCAAATGACTATTGAAATCAATATTGTTTGCTCTTAGATAAATAAGGAATAGAGTTCTACATTCATAAAACCGATCTTTTCAATGTATTTTTATTTTTACCAATTTTTTACAGTGGTGCAAAATATGTTATATTGCCGGGTTACCTTGCATCACCTTCAAATCATTTGGTTGAGGCAAGAAAATGAACCTGGTGCAAAGTAAGCCACCTTATAAAACCATGAAAACTTGACAGAATTTGAATTACTTTGATTTACATCGGAGAAAATAACCGAAACAAATAAGTTTCACAATTTGTATTTCACATTGAAAGCCAGAAAGTGACATGGTCAAAACTTGCTTTCATTTTACACAATAAACTAATTTTATTTTCAATGCAAAAGATTTGAAAATATTCTTAAACAAAAAACACTATATTTACAAATTTGTACAAAGATCGGCTCGGCTAACTCAGAAACTGAGAAAATACATCTTTAGCTCAGTAATTTGGGTGGATTTATGCCTCCAACCATGTTTTCTAATTTATAAAAAAGTAATCTTTGTTCATAGGCCACTTCCAATTTTTCAAAGACTTCATCGTGGCACTCACGAACGCCCCTTCCTCGTCAAAGCTTTTAATGACACCTGGGTAGTCATTTTTTATGCTACAATTACAAATGAGTCAATCTGTCTGCTGATAGATTTCAGTTCCTTCTGAATCTTTGGTAGTCCCAGCTCATTCTGTTCCGATGTTTTGATCTCTTCTATTTTATTTTTGCTGAATGTTTTGCTGAATGATTACCAATTGCCGTCATCTGAACTGTCATCCAGAGTAAATTCAGCGTCATCATCCGATTCTTAGTTAATAAATCTGGACTTTTCATACTGCTTTTGATTTTTACTTTATATTTATACATATTTATTGTTATAAATTGGATTGTGCGTGGTGCAAAATGACCATAGCTGTCGACGCACCCTATAAATCCAAATCTACTACTACTACTCCGATTCTTCGTCATTTTAGCCATTAAGTGATTTACGGATCTTTCTCTTTTTAGATTATCTGCCTCCTTCAGCAATTTTTATTGGTGCCAGGCTGTGGTTGACCACTGACAGGCACTGGTTGATGTCTGTTTGCTGATGGCCCAGGTACATTTAGTTCCTCGTGAGGTAGACTTTCCTTCAGGTACAGCAACGTTTCTCTTCTTTGTAAGCCTCGGCTTGACAGTGAGTGAATCTCTTGTAGATTGGAGAGCTTCTAAGAAAGCTGAACTAATAGCTAATGGTTGTACTTGTTTGTTGTCTATTCTTTCGATTGAAGGCACATGCTGTTAGGATAAATTCCGCATTTCGGGAGCCACTTTCAAGATTTCTTTTTAAGTGGGTCTCCAAATCTTCAAGGGCTCGTTCCCATAGTGGGGAGAAACATTTATTAGGCAGAACAGGACAGCTCATGCCCTCAGGAGTTGCCTTCCAATCACTTAGGACTCTTCTCAACATCAATTTCCTAGGGTGGTAAAAGCTACATCCATAGGTGGGGTTAAATGAGTACTGTTGGGTGGCAGAAAGACAAAATGGATGTTTTTGTCTTTATACCTTTGAAAAACGCTTACAGTGAGGTGAGTAGACAAGTTATCTGCAATGATAACATTTTTCCTGGCAGTTTCTTCAGCTTAGGTAACAGGAGGCTTTCAAACCACTCGTTAAAAGCGACTGCGTCAAACCAACCTGACTGGGTGCTTTGGTGGCGACAGGGATTTGGACCCCCCTCCATCCAAGTATTCCACGTTGAGTAGTTTTGTAAAAAAATTGTGGTAGAACTTCACCGGAAGCACTGCCGCACATCATCAGCGATGTGCTAGTCTTATAAACATTAAAATCCTTTTCTGGGTATTTTGTTCCACGGCGACACATGACTCGTTTCTTTCCAGAATCGTCAGTTAAGTATGTTTCATCCAAGTTCCATACGTTTTATGCGGGTACGTTTTTAACAACGGCTTTCAAATTATCAATTTAGGCTCGCTCTGTATTCTGATCTACAGCAGCTCTACTGCACTTTATATTTAGTGAAAAATGTTCCTTCAGTCTGGGGTAAGGCAGCAAAAAAAGATTTCATCCAGTCCCTTACTGGAACATTATTTCTTAATTGTTTTACTATCCTATCAATTTTACTCCGATAAGACTTGACAGTGTAACTTAGATCTTGCTGCGTTAATGGAAATCCGTAGTCGCTCATAGCTTCAGTATAAGAAACGAAGGTTTCCTCTTCCTTTCTCAAAAACGCTGGCTGCTTGTTGGGTACCTTAGCATGTTGTATAAGTTTTTAGTTTATGCTTGGCCTAGGTCTTTTGAAATGTAATGCAGCTTAGACTTGAGTGAAGGTTCCCTTTCGTATTGAATGTAGAAACTCTTCAAGTCTTTCCTCTGAATAGTCTGCGTATTGAGGAGAACTCAGCTTTCGCTGGTAAGTTCGTACCATCCTGGAACAGCAAGATATTACTAGGGAAATGAATTAAATTTATTTTTAAGCTTAGATATGGTGGACTGTATCTTATGGCAGTACTACAGCAGTATTTGAAGATTCAACTCACCAGATCAGGGAGAGTGTATCTTCAAAGAATACAATTTAATCTTTTTGAAGAAACCTTACACTCAATCATATCTAGGATAACATACTACGATCACTACTTGCCAAAACTAAGCATAAACGTATTGATAACATGCTGTGCTGTTACAATGCACCACTTTGACGCTGGTGCAAAGTAACTTTTTTTTACTAAGCATTTGCTCTAAAAGAGATCATTATAACATCAATCGTGAACATTGAAAATCTAGTTAAATGGGATGTAAACACTATGATTTGAAATATAATACATTTCTATGCATAATTAGACAACTCTTACGTTTCACTGAAAATGTTTTCTTCGAGAAAATCTTCACTTTTTCAGGTTCAAATTTTAATATAAAGTCAATGGTCACAGACACGCTAGTCAAACACTATCCAAAATGGCAGCTGGTGCAGTCGTTCTTAGTCGCATTATAATAGGCAGTGTCACCTAACAGGCCAGGCAAGTAGCCAGAAATTTGCTTCGGGAGGGGCTAAGTCTTGTGTAGAGTAACTAGAAACAAATCAGCATTGCCCGTTCCGTGCCAACATGTTACAAATCTCTTCCCTTAATTTTCAGTGCTTGGTATTTACTTTCGTAGTGCCCATTCCTATCTCTTCTCACTGGCTAAAGTGCACTGGCAACCTTGTTATGAAGCAGTTAATTTGAACAGAAGTTCATCACATACATTCAGATTTGAAAAGAACAATGTATTAATCACACAATGCACCAAACTAGTGATCACGTTTCAAGACACTTAACGCTTGAATTATATGCAGTGTAATCCGCATTATCATGCCCAGTTAAAATCAGAACAACAAAATTATTGGGACAAAATTTCGGGGGGTGGGGCTGAAGCCTCCCTGGCTACCTGTCTGTAACAGGCATGAACGGAACTACTCATGTATCATTATAACTTGGTTAAAACCAAATATACCTGATAGCATGGTTGAATTTAGTGAATACTACTTGCTCAGACACGATCGGATCGGGAAAGGCGGTGGCGGGGTTGGCGCCTTCATTCATCATCGACTGAGTTCGTCGGCGCTGGCGACCTCTTCTGCGACCTATGAATGCCGACCTGAGTTCATGGTAATTGAAGTTCATGGTAAAAACCTTTCCAAACTTCTTCTATTTGTTTTTTATAGACCTCCAAATGTTGGGTCCTTGACTGATATTGAACAAGCCTATACAACCTTTAGTCCAAACTATAAAAACATTGTAATTGTAGGTGACTTTAACGCCGACCTGCTACGGGATAGCTATCATTCTTCCCTCATCAGGAATCTCATTTTTAATTATAATCTTTATCTTGCCTCAACGCAGCCCACACATCACACAAAACATAGTCATACTCTTCTCGATCTTTGTATTGTTGATTCCCCTGAAAAAATCTCTTCATTTTCACAATCCCCAGTGCCTTTCCTCTCCGCACATGACGAAATTTCATTCTCCTACACATTCAATTCTCCTTGCCTTCCTATACCCAAAAGTTTCTACCGTGATCTTAAAAACTTCGAAGCAGCCAAGTTTCAGGATGACCTGCTCACTTATGACTGGACAAATCTATTTAGCTCCTCGTCCATTGATTCAAAATTAGAATTCTTTAATCTGGAATTTTTTGAGTGTATAAATTGTCATGCCCCCCCTGCGAATATGCACACCTAGACGACCTTCAGCCCCCTGGCTGACTAATGACATTAAGCAAAAAATGAAGGAACGCGATGTTTCACGAAGAATTTTCACACGAACAAAAAGCCAGACTGCTTACACTGAGTTTATCGTTTTGCGTAATCAGGTGAAGCACCTTGTTATGGAGGCCAAGAAAAAATATTATGTAACCACCTTCTCCAATTTGACAGAACCAAACCAGGTCTGGAGGGAACTTAGAAGTCTTGGACTCGTGCAGCGGCGAAACAAGCAGCCCATGCATGAATGGGGTCGTTTACCATATTTTTTTTATTGCCGAATCTGATAGAGTTTGTAAAATAAAAGGACCCGTATTTTTCCGTTTTCTGATCCGACAATTATTTCCCGAGTTACAAGCGGCGAAAAACTGATGTTTTTAACCCTTTCAGAAAAGTGGGTGTGGTGCAACCTCTGACGTATATCTACTTCGTCCAATCACAACTGAGCCCGCGAAGCTACTTCGCCTTATCGCAAAGGGGGGGACACAGCTGACTCGGCCAATGGGAGCGATTTCGACAGCATCTGTGCGAGCAGACCTTCCGAGAACCGCCCTCCACTCCCTTCCCCCTCCCCTGAAAGCAGTCAAGGACGGGAGGAAAATGACGTCAATGTTATCACAGCAGCATTTTCGGTGGGCGTCACCTTTTGCTTATTTTAATTTTTGATTTATGAGTGAATGGTTGTGGTTAAAAGATTAATTTTTTCACTAAAATTCATTTTTCGTTTCCGTCTAACGATTTCGTGTACAAAATTGCGATTTCGGTTCCGAGTAAACGCCCCCATTCTCTATTAACGATCTAAACAAGCATTTCACTCCCACCTTTGCCTCTGAGGGAAATAGCATAGCAGACATATTCGGTCTCTCTAACCTTGATTCACTCGTACCCTATAACGAGAGTAATTTCTTCTTCCAAAACGTAACCCCTCATAACCTACGTAAAACGTTATCTTTCTCTAAATCCAACTCAATTGGGGTCGATGGAATCTCAGTTAAATTTATCAAGGCCTCGTCAACTGTACTTCTACCTGTAATACTTGATATTTTTAATTTTTCCTTAATGTCATCTGAATTTCCGATTATATGGAAATCATCACTTATTACTCCAATTCAAAAGGTTAAAACGCCAACTTCTCCCAGTGATTATCGGCCAATCTCTATTTTGTGCTCTCTTTCTAAATGCTTAGAAAGGATTATTTTTCAGCAGGTTACGAATTATCTGAATCAAAACAACTTGAATGATCCATATCAATCTGGATTTCGGAAAAACTTCTCTACGCAAACAGCGCTACTCAAATTAACAGATGATGTACGTCGAGGAATTGATTAACGGATGGTCGCAATTCTGGTTTTATTTGATTTTACCAATGCTTTTGGTCTCGTTAATCACGCCAAACTCCTCCACAAGTTGAAAAACCTCAATTTTTCCTGTTCCACACTTAACTGGTTTTACTCCTATCTAAAAGATCGCCAACAGGCAGTCAAGGACGCGAATGGGAATACATCGCAATGGACCACTGTCCATTGTGGGGTCCCGCAAGGGTCAGTTCTTGGTCCTCTCCTATTTTCCTTGTATATTCTTGATCTGCCCAAGTGTATTATAAATTGTAAATACCTTTTATATGCTTACGACTTACAGATTTATCATCACTGCCATCTGCATGAGCTGAATGATGCAATTTTCAAAGTCAATCAGGATGTTCAAGCCATCAATTCATGGGCTGCAGACAATAACTTTGTGCTTAACCCCAGAAAAACAAAGTCTATGTTACTCGGTACTTCAAAACTACTCAAACATGTTGACTTTAATGTTTTGCCAAAGATTACCATTGGTGATGTGGAAATATCATATGCTAACTCTGTTAAAAATCTTGGGGTCATATTGACGCCCAATTTGTCCTAGCAAAACCATGTTCAAGCCATCAGCAATAAGATTAACATGATCCTGTTTCAACTAAAAATTCATAAAAACCTTTTGCCCTCTCATACCCGCAAGCAACTGGTATCCTCGCTAATATTCTCCCATATTGATTACTGCTGCCTTGTGTATCATGACCTAACTAAACAGATTAACACCATGATTCAACGACAATTAAATATGTGTGTTAGGTTCATTTATGATCTTAAAAAAGATGATCATATATCCCCTTATTTTTCTAAGTTAGAATGGCTTAAAGCTAAAACAAGGAGGGAATACATGCTTGCCTCCTTCTTATATAAACTTTTCAATTGTCAACAGCCTGAATATATCATGCAATTTTTTCAGTCTAAAGAGAAAAATCGAAATGTTGCAACTCAAATGTCACCAGATTTAATAATTCCCACTACACCAAACCTCTACATTTAATAAATCCATGTCTGTTGTTGGGACAAGGATATGGAATAGTACTCCTGAACTAATCAAAAACTCCAAATCACTGATTGCTTTCAAAAACTTACTGTTCAATAAAATGCTATTACAGGAAAAAATTTAATTTACCAATATGCTTGTATTTTTTGTTACCATTATGTATCCAATTGTGTTACCATTATGTATTGTATGTATCCAATTTCACTGTGTTCTCGAGCTCTGATACTAATGTATACCTTTGTATGTTCTTAGTGGACCAAGGGTCCAAGAACAATAAATATTTCTTTATCTTTATCTTATCATTCTTGGTTCCTCTGCTAGATACAGTGAATGTTTTTTCAACATTGGTGAAAAGTAATCCCAGTAGGTGCAAATTAGCCCCGGTTTACGTTACCTGTATTGTCGGAAGATACAAAGGTCCATGATGGTGTTTCTGTGAATCATATTTGAGTTCTATACATGCCTTGAAAAACCGCTGCGAGCCGGGAGTCTTTGTATCTTTTACAGATCATTTTCTATGCAAACGAACCACAAACTTCAGCACCAAAGACACTAATAATACACTGATGGGAAGTTGCCCCTAGGAGTCACTGCTTAACGCATTCACTCGCTTGTAGCCATTGTTTGGCGTTAAACTTGGCGTGTAAAGACGTATGCAAGCAGAAACTTAAAACCGATATAATTTTAGGCATTTGCCCTTTGGTGCACGAGCCCAAGGATTTTGCGAACGCGACTCACAACCTTGCGGCTATGCGGTAAACGGGGTCGAGTTTAAACCACTTCACGTGGAAAACTATCAGAGAGGAGATTGCCCACTCAATTCAGGGGTGGAGAAATACAAGGAAAAGACCGTAATGGCTTACTCCCCATCAACTGGAGCGATGCCTTGATTTAAGGCTCTCTTCCGCCAGCGATGAGCAAGCTACTTGAGGTAGCGATTCTTGTAGGTGAATTACTAAGCCATGTGTGAGAGAGTTGATGAATATGCGTCAAAGGCATGACCACTCATCTAAGAGGCAACTTAATTACGAAGCGCGTGTGCCCTCAGGCTATACTTCGCCGTTACATTGGCCAAAAAGTTCTTTACCACACGGCCACTCTCCTATCATTGGGGATCTTTATGCTATCTCGTAAGAGGTTCAATTAAGTTTCTTGCTATCCTGGGTGATTTTTAAGACACATTCGTGTCTTGTTTCCCTAAAAGGATATTTATTATTGCTTAGAATTTGAGCCTTAAATTTTGGTGCTCATCATCATTATCTGTATTTTCAAGTGTTTTCACTCAAATAGGCGCTTCAGATCGGGCGGAAAGGTAGAAGGATGGGAATGGAAGGCAAAGGAGGAAAGTTGGAGAGAAACCCGCCGTCAACATTAGCCTGCTCTTCTCAAAAAAGCGTACCATCGGTATTGCCAATGAGAAATATCTCCGACTGCTGGGATTTGAACCCGGGCCCTCCCGGTGAAAGGCCAAGCTCTAACGACTAAAGCAATAGCAATTTGACCAATAGCATTATATCATGATCCCAACGCTTTGATAGACTCTGATTTACGTACTCCGGTTACCTCCGTTGATTAGTAATTCCTATTTACTTTCAGAGTGTAACGTACGTTTCATTATTTCATTATTTATTTTGAAAAGTGGTAGTTAAGAATTAGATTCTACCGCAGAACCTTGCAAAACCCAATTTCTCATGTTATGCTTTGCATGAATATTGTAATAATATAATTCAAGCTGTGCTTCAAAAGTCGTATTAATATGTGGAAGTCATGCAGTTTTTTGCCTTTTGATAGTGGCTTATAAAATATGATCCCTGAAAAAAATGCTGTTTCTGAGTCTCACGTTTGTATTTCTTACAGGGTGAGAGATTTGTTACTTTAAATCGATCGTCATTTCCTTTCATTATCTTCTTTATCATTGGCTCACTAATTACAGGGAGATCAATACTCGACTTGTTCTCGACCTCCGTTGAATATACTTAGAAGCCAGTTCTTTCTTTTAGAGGCCTGTAAGTGAAACTCGTTATTTATTTTCCAATACTCTAGTGTAATAAGGTCTAAATACTTTCGGCTTTTCGTTCAGTAGTTAGTTAAATTCTTTTTTCTGAAAACTTCAGAATTGACCGTTCAACGGTCTCGTCTATAAAACGGCGAGTATTTATCTCTCCTGCCATTGAATATTTTGTGAAGAGGTTGAGATATATTTTCGAAACTTATACAATTTTCACCTTCTTTTCATAGTGCATCTCACGTCATGGTTTTGAATTGCTATTCTCACGTTTTATGTCATTTCGCAGTAATTAATGACCTCATTGCCATATTTACCAAGATTCTTCAATCAGGGTAAGAGTCCATAAACATCCTATTATGTTTAATGCTTTTCTCACATATCAATACATACGTACATATCATTTTATATATTCCTGGTTAATGGGATAAAGGGACTGGTTCTTCTTGTACCTGATATCGGCAATTTTACGATTTATGAGCGTGAAGGAATATCATTTTTACTAATATGGTAGGTGTTTGTTTGAATCCCCTTAGGGGATTCAAACAAACTCGACACGGTGACTCCGTTGGATATTTCAAGTTGTTTGGAACTAATTATTGAAAATTGTCATTTTAACCATGGTATACAGTCTCTATTGACCTGAAATACTACATTGAAGATATTACGAGGATATTGGATTGATCGAATTGATCACTGAACGTGTGACTCTGGTAAACACGACATTGGAATTTAATTTTGCTATTGTAAGTTTTACCTTTGCATATCCCATCAGAACATAAATCTTAGAAAGGAAAGAAAATTTTCCTATTGGTGGCTATTGCTGAGAAGTTGGGTTCATTTTATACAATTGCCAGTTTAATCAGCGGCCAGCTCTGGAGAATCAAAGAAACGTCTTGCTGTGTTACCGTCATTCGTGTTTCCTGATCCAGGCCTTGGCACATCCATTATCAACCCCATCCTTTCTCTAAATGCCTTCTGAATGCTAATCTTTTTTCTGTTAGCTGTGTTCTCAGGTTGCCGTGGGCCTATTAAGAGATTTATCATTATTTATTTATTTATCATTAAAGATACTTATTTTACCTTAAATACAGTTTCCAGCTTGTTTGGATTATTTCTCACCTGCCACTGTTTTAACTCCAGTCGATACGATATGTGCAATACGCATTCGAAAAACCGAATATAGCAGTGTAGGGTAGACAGACCAAAGGAATATTTAGTAATATCTGCTGGTCGATCTTTCATTGCCCTTAAATCATTCATCTGGGAAGCTTCCGCTCCGCAGATGTAGCACCTCATAGTAGCACAATCAGTCAATGCATTGCATACCTAAAAAATGTTTTTATAGATTTGTTTAACAATATCCACCACCATTTACTTGTCCATCAATTTAAATCCTTACCTTTCTATCTATCATGGTCAGAAGCAAGCTGAAATTAACAGAATAATTTCCCCAATTCCAATTTTTTAAGCCGTCTATCTGCTTTTGTACATAATTCCTTTCCGCCATAGCAACTTCCTTGGTTTCTTTTAGCCACTGAAGGCGAATGGGCCGGTAAAATATGGTTAACGACGGGCGAGGATGTTTCCAGATAATCTCACCTAAAATAGTTCATATATTATTGGTACTCAACTGTACTGCTATCAGATTGGCCGAAGATAAACAAGGTATGAAACAAGAAATGCCTTAAGCTCGTACCAGTTGCGTCATTCAGCAAACGAAGTGGCACCATGGCGCTCATAAATAAATATTCATCTGAAGTATCTGCTTCTTCCCACAACTGTTTATATTGCGAAAGGCCCGAACTAACATCAAATCCATATTTGCAAATTAATGTGCAATTTACTTTGTTGCCGGATGCTAGAGTCGTGGAAACGCATGTCAGTATCCGCGATTCTGTATGGTTCAATAGATCTTGTAAACTCACTTCGCTAATGTTTTCTGTTATGTGTATCCCTTCGGGGTATGCAGCGCTTTTTGCATTTAACACTCGCACATAGCTAGGGTACAGGTTGTGCCCGTAACTAAGAGCGGAGCAATTATACTGATTCTTTGTCAGCTCAGTGGTGATCATCAGAGATAGAGCCTCCTCTGGCGACATCTCCGACTGCATCTCATCTTTTTTCCTCCACCTTGTGAGAATTCTTTTTGCTCTAATGGGAGTGGTAGTCGTTACTTCCGTGAGAAGTTGAGCGGTAGCACTATCTCCTTCCTCTCTGCCTAGAGGCTGCCAATGCGAGCTCGGCAGCAGAGGAAGAACTTTCAATATTTTGGACTTTTCTTCTTTTTGACCTGTCTGAGGAAGTCCTAAAACCTTTTTTTGGTCACCCCAATGAACCTAATGAATCAATAATGTTAAGATATAAATTCCATGTAAAAACCTTCGTCCATGATATTGGGCAAAAGAAATAAATCAGAAAATACATTCCAGTCATTGTAGAAGTACCTGGTAGATACTCACGGACTGCTTCCGGGAAAATAATTGGCTCTTTGAGCCATGCATTATTGCGAGCTAAAAATTGCTCGTTTTTTCGAAAACATTCTTCCCACTTTTTCTGGTAATATACCAAGAACCTTCATAGAAATTCACGGAGACTATCTAGGGCATCGAAATGATTCTCTAAATTCAAAGTCCGAGATAACAAATCCAGCAAGAATATTTTTTATCGTGCAATGATTTTCCTTTCATCTCAATTATCTTGTTGTGTAGCTCCAAACGTGTGATCTGATATGATGTCATTTCAGAGCTGGACAACACAAAAAATCTGTGTATGGATCCGACATATAAAATTATGTAATGAAAGTCGCACGATGAATACCTTTCACGATTATATTTTCCATAATATAAGATCGGCGAAAAAACGCCGTGAAGCTTTATAAAAAGGAACATTATAAGCGTCGGAGTGAAATGCTAAGAATAAATAGCGATACTGAAAATTATATTCAAAATACTAACCTTGAAAAAGAAAGACTATTGAGTAAACCAGAAACACCCTTGACCAACACAGGAAATAAACAGCGAAACTAATTCAATGATATATATGCATATTCCAAGTACGTGTATATGATATATATTCAATGACGAATCAATTCACTAGACACACACAGATTTTAGCAAATCACTAAACCACTACAGGCACAACACTCATCCACCGAATCCAAATAAGAACTGCCAGCTAAAATGCGTTTTTGAAGGGAAAAGGAAAAACCCCTTCGGAAATACCCGTTAAATACCGTCAAAGTCTGCGCGGTGTCATAAAAAGCCCCTTTTCGCACGTTCCTCCTCGGCAAGTGTGAAAAGGGTAAGGAGTAGAAAAAGAATCTCTGACTGTTGCCTTTCCTGGTAAATTTGTAAGGTACCCTTCGCGTGAAAACTTAAATTCTACACCAAAAGATGTTCCAACATGCGGCAAGAATCCGTAAAGTATCCAAACCAGAGCATGTATACCAGAGTCACGCGTTCAGTGATCAATTCGATCAATCCAATATTCTCGTAATATCTTCAATATAGTATTTCAGGTCAATAGAGACTGTGTACCATGGTTAAAATGACAATTTTCAATAATTAGTTCCAAACAACTTGAAATATCCAACGGAGTCACCGAGTCTCTGGGCCCCGCGTCGCGGAGCCGTGCCGTGAAGCGCGATCGAAAAATTGCGTTCATTTTCGCAGCCGCAAACTTTTTTACAAGATTTTTGCTTTACCTTCTTAAAATATCTTTATTAAATACTTTCATGAAAGTTTTTGCGGTGGCAATTGTCTTAAACTAAAGATATTGTCTACTTTATGTCAAATTTTACCCGGAAAAAGGGTCCGCCATTTTGCGACGTAATACCACACTAATATTAACCAAAATCTTCGAAACTAACAGATAATATAGATAAAGTACCATATTACCGGAATATAATGTTTTTTACTTCATAAAAATCCTTCCAAAACTCCACCAGCAGCTTAACTTCAAATATTTTTGAAGAAAAGCAAGATCGGGTGTGTTTTTGGAAACTTGTCCAAGTTTGGGCCTCTGTACCTCAAAAACGGATGAGATCATCCAAAAATGGCTTATTGTTCCATGATCAGTGATCAATTCTCAGCGTTTATGACAAGTTTTAAGTGTGTACCTCAAAAGAAGCAATTTTGGACTTTTGTCCGGCTATTTCCGATTTCAGACCACAGTGCGTGGGTTCAGCATTGTGAAGACGTATAACTACTTTTATTATCAAAATAACAAGCGCAAATAACACCCGACTATGCTGCGACATCTGACATATGTCACGTGAGTGGCCGGCGAAAGGCAGTGCCGCGTAGAGTTACGTTGTGCGCATTCTACTTTAATACCTATGTGGCGTCGCGTCGTCGTCGCGTTGTTCAGTAATGTTTGAATTTTCAAACTGAAGACGAACGTGAGTCGTCCTAGCCAATCACAATTCACCAGACACAAAATTATGAAATAATCGGTCAAATTAATCGGGTATAAATATCAACATAATCGATATCGGCACTTGCATTAATCGATTCCAAATTTTAGACCAAAATAAACGATTATTCGATTAATCGTTATCTTAATTGCCTATCTCTACCATCAGGAATACAAGGGTGCAGTTAATATGAGTTAATATAATTCAGAACTTTCGAAGATTCATTACAGTTTAGAAGAACTACATTACACATAAGAAACTGGTTATTATTTTTCCAGTTATTCCAATATACTAGAGCAGATTCATTGCTATGTATTCAAATGTGGGTGTGGCTATGTGTGAGTATTCAAATTGAGTAATTGCACATGCTGCATAATCCTTTCGAAATGTACTCTATCAGCAATGAGAAACGTTGCTTCGGGATGTTTCTTATCCCAACTATAGTCCTGGATTACATGCAATGCATGAAATTACACCTATTATACGCTTTTAAGGCTTCTGTCATGGTTTTTGCTTACTTTCCTGCGGTGAATCTAGGTTTGTGTCACGTGATGTATTTTAACAAAGACAAATCTCATTATCAGGAGCGTTTCAGGTTTTATTCAGCAATTTAAATAGAGGAGGAATTCAGAGTTTCTTTGACTAGGGAACAGTGTCTTCCGTGAATCTGTTTGCTGTTCCAATTGCAGAGATCAGAGGGCTGATCCCATTTGCTGCGACTTAGTCCGTATTTTTTTTTTGCAGATTTTCCAGTGTCGAGGATCAATACCAATTCGTTACGGATTTATTTTAATCTAGGGTGTGATTGTCTTGATAATTGGATGGGAAATCAATTACCATCATGCTTAGCATGCCAATTGCGGTGCTCTGATGATTACAGTCGACCTTGGTTAATAAGCCTCAATAGTTGCCTGGGGAATTTGGGTGTATGAAAGTCCGAAATGCTCTGAAAAACTTAAGGAGAAAAATAGTTTTACTTGCTTTATTTAATGTCATCAACAAGTATGTTATTTATTTTCACATAACATTTCATTCTACAAGTAAACAAAGATAATTCCGTTTCTACTTCTCTCACTAATCACCTAGAGAATACAACTCTTTTGCAATTCATTAGAAATTGCCATTTGTGGTAAAAATTTGGAACATATATTGTTTACTGACGCTAGATACTTCCTGGGATGTAGTTATATACTTACCTTTCTTCAAAGTCTTCTCTCACAGTTCGGGAAACAGCTTTAAAATTCTTCCTGCAATAAATACTGTGAAAACATTGTGTTGAATTGTAGTTTAATGAAAATCAGCACCTATAAGACTTTGAATTACATTTACCTTACCGAAACATGAGTAATATTAGACGTATTTTTTCTGCATGATTTTCAATGTGGATTCATTGGCCTTTACCGCTTATTACTTGACTTTTCATTCCCTTTCAGTCAAATTTCTCGTAATAAGCATAGAGCGGCATTGCGGGTATTCCCTCTACCCCAGACATTATTGACTGCAGTCCAATTTGGCTGCTCATTACTGCTACCATCATATTTTTTTGTAGGGCATTAGAAAATCATGATTATTCTGGTAGCATATTATTAGCCCCGTGAAGATTTATTCCTTATTCTCGTGAGAAATGATAATGGCACAAATCCTTATAATTCCACATTTAGTTTCTTCTTATTTTATCTACCGGGCATTAAAAGTTTTTGGGACGTATGCAAGGCTATTTGACGCTGAAATGGTTGCTGTGGAAGTTAAAAATGTGTGTGAAGTTGCACAAGATATTAGAGAGCTTAAAATAATATCTTAGAGAGCTTAAAATAATATCTTAGAGATCCTGGTTGGATAAGTTGGATGTAAATGGTGAAGGATCTGTAATTTTACTATGCATGATAAAGAAAATAATTATGCGTTTACGGTGAAGAATTAATCGCTAGGTAAATTTCCAACACACCATTTTGCCAAAATTCTTTCTGTGGTCTTAGATTATTACTTAATTCCATTATTATGCTCATGGACTCATATTGACTCTGGTGGGTTTCAATATGGACGTGAATTAACATGAAATGCCTCTTGAATTAACAAATATTATTGATCTTCTTTGGCATTACGAATAAATCAAGATGCTTCATGATTTCCAGTATGGTAGGGAGTAGTGAGGAAAATAACTCATTTAGCGCAAATTTTCCATTCATGGAGAAGTTGTATTTTAGTATTTCACCATCGCATTTAAAACACAGGTGTCAGTGCAGTCAGTGCGTCAAAATTGTCATATATTCTATAAAAATTTAGCACATTTATTGGAACTGTCATAACGACCATTGCCATATGGGTTAAAACCATAAACGTTTCGGTGTAAATTAAAACCCTATCCCTGATACGTCTACAATTACGTAGTGGTAGAATTGGCTTATAGTTAATCCAATGACTAAGGTTATTTTTTATCGTCCAGCCTGAGGTCTTAAAATTAAGACAAGTAGAACATCCATGCCTGAAGTGGGATTCGAACCCGCGAATCTTGACGAGGCAGCCACGCTGGCACATTACCGACCTGATACCTGGCGTCTACTTGTTGCCCAGCAAGCATCCGGAAAGTATTTTGTCGGGAACTTAAGCAATTCAACTGTGGGAGGGACATTGAAAGATAAGGTGTATGGGGAAGGATGGTGTTCGTTGGTGGTTAAGGGAATCTGGCTTAGGTGGAAGAAGTTTGTGAGTTAAATCAGAGGGGATTCGCGAAGTAGTATGAATGTGGTTTCCTCGGAGTGGTGCGGTGAAGGGATGTGTCGGCGCAAGGGAGGAAAGGAATGACGGTGAGGCCGTCGTGGCAGGTGGAATGAGCTCTGGGGGGAACTGGTGTCGGGACGAATGAGAAGTGTAGGATGTAGGGTTGGGACCTGGAAGATAACCCTCGATGAAATCTCTAGGTTCACCAGAATACGACGCGTATATACCTCCTTGGGAAGGTATTAGCATCGTGACTCGAACGGACGCTTTTACTTATTCCGCTTCAGTTTTTGACCACCTGATTCGTAACGCACATGTTGCACAGCGCGAAAGATTCGGGTAGGCGAGCATTTCAATTAAATAATTGTTGTTTTCCACTAAAATTAAATATGCGACTTGAACTTTTCCCCTCGATCGATATTATTTCGTACGGATTCACGTGGCTCGGCTCAACTGAATCCGAATTTTGACCAACAAAATGTTTTCGCATGACTCGCCGAAGAGGACAGTTATGCTATGGTTGCCGGAGCATACGTACGTTTTACTCTTATAATACTTTTTACAATTCGTTTAAGGTGGAGCCAAAGATTGCGGATTTTCTTCCCATGAATGTCAAGGGTTATTTTCATTGTATCTATAACTCTAATGAATTCATATTTTTTACTAAAATTGGTTTCTTATGGAAACTGATAAAAAGCAGCATGAATCTCAGGATTTAAAATACTTTTTTCTGTCCTAGAGGTTTATAATTATTTTATATATTTTCTCCTTGGCCGATAGAAGAATCGTGTGGAAAGCTGCGTCAAACCAATCCTAGGATCGTTGACCACTGATGATAATGATGATTCTCTCCTTAATTTTTACAGCTTGATTACTGTTACGGTTGTGAAATATGAGTTGACGTGTCTGTGCAGCACTTGGCAGCGTTGGTTGTCACAAACAGGAGCTAGACTGTTCTCAATGATGCGAGACGAGATTCAAATTGATGGCATTTATTTTGACTGGATCGAATCCCTTTGGCGGGAGAACCATGGTTTAATCCTGACGTATGTGGTGTCTGACCATTACCTAAAATACAATACCATCTTTTTGGAGCAAAGCCTCCGTCAGTCAAGGGCTAATTTTCAATGTTGGTTTAAGTAGTTGAGTAGTATGCCAATTGATTAACATCTCGGAGTAAGTTGAAGCTATGAGCATGTTGGAAGTTGATAAGGAAAGAAGAAAACTTGGTTAGTAAATCTTTATTGTAAGCTAAATCACATTTTTAAAGTTATGAGAATGAAAAAATATGCATTTCAGCTCATTAAAAACTGGTGTCATGGAGCCAATTCTTTTACTTTATAGTTTTTATCCTCTGGACTCTGTAGTCTCAAGCATATAATTGGTTATCTGGGCACTTAGATGTGCGAGTTCTGTTGTCCAGTAAAGGCGAGTTATTTTTTCAGAGGAATGAACCTTTCTCTCACTTTTTTTTTAAAAGAAATAGTTTCATGATGTGTAATAGATCCCCTATGATATCCGACATTTTTGCGATATCTCAGGAGGGAGATGAAGTGGAAAGGAACAGAAAGGATGACTTCCTTCTCTCTTGTGAAGTAAGAGCGCATATTGCTTTGAGTACATGATAAATGCGACGGTAAATAGGTGAAGGGGAGGGACGGACGTCTTCTTTCTGCTTTAGACTAATGTACAGCCGTTAGAGCGGTGTAGCCGAGGCATGGTCCCATCCCCCTCGCTCCCCTCTCGCCAGATATCCTTCCTCACGTCTACTTACTCCTCATTTCAAACGCATTTTATTTCCCCTCTTCCACCCCCGCAGCCCCTCCCCGTTCCATTACGCTGCCTACCTTGCTGCCCAACCGAGCCGCCGCCTGCGTCTCCTGGCACTCCCCCCACATCACTCCCCCCCCACCGAACTCACCCGCCCATGCGTTTGCAAGCCATTTGTCCTCTCACCACTACCTCCTCTTCTCCCTCCCTTTACCTCACCACTTTCTCCCCTTTCCTCTCTCTCATCCCATCCGCCCCTCTTGCCTCTGCCATTAACCACCTCTCTCTCTAGCCTCCCGTGTTTATCCCTCGCTCCTTTCTGCCTCTTGTCACCTCTTTTATATTCACTCCCTCACCATACTCCCGAACGTTTCCTACTTGGGACGGACGCGGAAAGAAATAAGCTTAGTGGGCTGCATTTTCATATTTTCACGAACGCCAAATGTGTACGTATAACTTGCAGTTACTTCTTGGGCTCCAAATGGAACGTGTGCGTTTATAAATGAAACTGCAACGTTCTTCCCTACATCAGGTGTGGACTCACCTCGTACGTGTGGTTTTTATGCATTATGCTGTGGGTGTTGTTATTCGGGGAGGCGACAGACAGATGAGGTCAATTTCGCCATTGTGGATGGGTTGGTAGAGGCAGGAGTTTCGAGGAGAAGGAAAGGTGAAGATAAACCCAGCGCCGGTTTACCCTTTTCTTAACGAAGGGTGCCAAGAGATCCTCAGCTAAGCGTCTCATTCGACGGACGGAGTATTGTACTTGAGTGCTCTTTACATGGAGAAAACTTCTGCCACTGTCTAGATTCAAACCCGGGCCCACAGATGCTTTCAGTGCCATTACTGTAGTATCTTTATGATTCTAATGTTATGTAATGAGCTTACTTGAACTCGGATGGTAATCGCTTGCAGACCGCAGGTAAAATTTAGGCTGAATCGTTAACTGATAGAGAAATCAAAAATATTTTGAGAACTCTCGCAAAAGGTGAAGTATTTTATATCATCGCTTGGTGATGGTTAAATTAAATATTCACTTAGTCTAATGTTGATTAAATCGTTCAGCCATCGGAAAGAGTAGTTTTTTGCCCTTCAAGTTTTTTAAAAGTTATCTGATCGTATACTGAATTATAAAAGTTGCCTCTAATGAGTGGCTCAGTTAATTACCCTTGGAGAAAAATCTTCATACTCAAGACGAATGTATCTGCGCAGACGAAGGCCATAATATTTTTGTTGCGCCTTGCCTATTAAACATTAGGAGAAAATTATGAATTTTAATTGGCACAAAGTAAACAGCATCTAAATGGCGTTTTGGGAACTTGAATTGGGGGAAACCGACCCTTCCTTATTCTTGGAGACAAAATTAAATGCAAATATACTACGGAAGCATTTAAAAATCGATCAAATAATTACAAAAACATGCATACGTGACTATCAGCTAATAAAGCTTGTTCAAGCTCAGCAGAGATTAGGTTCGAAGAGTTGATTTTCTCGTTATATTAGTTTTTTAGTTCATTTGCCAGTGCATAGCTTATGTGAAAAATTTCTGAAGATTCGATTATGTGTATGGCTGAGCGAAAATGGATTAGATCCATTTTCGCTCATTTAGTCATAGAAGCTTGCGTGCATCGATTCTTTTACTTCTATGGTCATTGCAACTGGTTTATAAGTAAAATATTTTCTGGAAAATAAACCCAGTAAATATTCCCTACGCTATTTTAGCTATAAAGATGATATTATATCAACGAATTATTATGTGTAGAATTTAAAGTTATGTTGCTAAATTTTGATAGATTGGTTCCAAAATTGATTGTTTTCGTATTTGAATCATTGAATTCTTCAGATTGTGTTGATAAGTGCATTGCTTACGCATGCTGTACTTATCAGTATGGGTGGAAGTATTTAATCACATTGTAATGGATGTGTAAGTGGTTCATACGATCGGGAAAAATTGGTAAAATTTAACACCGTAGTTTATCTAATTCATGATAATTTGGTTGACGGTATTGGAAAGAAATGCTCACAAACCTCAATTGCAAAAGATAGATCAGCTTTCTATTCTTAGCGTGAGCATGCCAGTTCTCTAATAAGATTTCTATTTACATTTACTAAGCTCATGCTCGCGGTGGCTTGCAGGGTATTATGTATTTACGTAGATGTACCCTTTGAGCCACCTGAAGAATGTCTGAGGAATGAATGCTCATCAAGCATGCTCCAAGTGCATGCAGTTATGGCGAATGCATTGCTCTATTAGATATGACTATATATATCAGACGGGATAACTATATCATTCAACACACATCATACGAGGAGATTTTCAAGAAAAACTACGCACGTCATGGTCACATGCTTACATCAATATCTACGTAATACCCTGCGAGCCACCACGAGGGTGTGTGGTGCATGGCTCATGCAGACTTATGGACAAGCCCAAAATTTCAAGTTACCTTTCTAAATCATCACCGTGGTAACTTCGGCTTCATCTTCGGTATATTGCCCTATTTATGTTTAGTGTTTCGGATTTAATTATTCTTAGCGTAGTTAATCTTGAAAAAAAGATTAACTAAAAGTCTTAACCGATAAGACCTAAGACCGAAGACCAAAAAAATCTATAAGACTTCAGAAGGGAAGAATATCAAGGCATCCATTAAATGGAGGCCTCCATTTAATTAGATGAAAGAGTTTAAAAAAAATGTTTGTTCTTTTTAAGAGATAACGAATTATTAAGAGTTTCTAGAGATAAAATACCAAATGCATCGTCTTGCTCAGAATATTGGCAATATTAAATTCATTACCAGATCTTTTTAAAACTGTTTTTAATAGACAATTTGGACACAATATTCCCTGGCGGATTTTTATAATCTTAACTTCATGCTCCCGTACCTAACTGATAAAAGGCAAACAATAAAGAACGTAATATCGATTCTTTCATTATTCCCTGACTTTTAATTCTGCGTCGGGGTTACTTTGAAACGTCTTAGGAAAAGGCTATTTGTGTAAAGTTTCTTGAAATTAGGTCTAGGCGTTATATGATATTAGGAGAAAAAACGTAATTTAATGAAAATTAACTCTTTCTTCATAGTTTCTTCCAACTTTGGTGGATGTGCTGGATATGTGCCAATCATGATAACTTTTTCAGGTGAACTATTCTTGTAGATACATTTTTATCGTGTACCGAAGATCCCTGTCATCCACTGAGCGGAGAATTGCCTGGTTACCCTGGATTTTCTGTTTGCTCTCCATGTTTCATCAACTTTGGGCGTAGTATCATTTTAATTTTTAGAGGCTCAAGGATTTTCAGAGTAATTCAGAGGTTCAGGATACAATGACCCCCAAAAGGATAACAATAGTGCAAAAAAATTTCAGCTAGTGTACCATTCATTGGCTTGTGTCTTGGTATCGACATGATCTTCTTAGTGGTGAACTATTTTCCAGAAGAACCCAGTTTCATCGCAGTTTAGCACCTGTTATGGTTCCAAATATTTTGTCTCCGTTGGCTTCCGAAATTCTGTCACACGCATTTATCAGTGCCACGATGCCCAGCAAGCTACCACTAGGGTGTGTGACAAAGGGTGAAATATTACCAGGAATGCATGTCTACGGTAAGGAATTAATGTTACGGTTACTGTAATGCAGGAATGCAAAAATACAAGTCTGTGCATGTACTGCCTACAGGATACTGAGAGGTACATTTTAATTGCTAGTCTTCGCAAAATAATGTAATCTGTCAGGAAATATGACCTACTTAATCCACTCTCATTTGTACCGTCTGTTGTGTATCTAACTTTCTCAAAGTTTATTTCACCAATTTTTCGGCTTATGACGAAATCGTTAGGTGGAAACGAACAACGAATTTTAGTGAAAAAATTAATCTTGTAGCCACAACCATTCACTCATAAATCAAAAATCAAAATAAGCAAAAGATGACACCCACCGAAGAAGCTACTTTGATATCATTTACGTCATTTTCCTCCCGTCCTTGACTGCTTTTAGGGGAAGGGGAGGGAGTCGAGGGGGGTTCTCGGAAGGTCTGCTGGCACAGATCCTGTCGCAACTGCTCGTATTGGCAGAGTCATCTGTGTTCCCCACATTGCGATAAGGCGAAGTAACTTCGCGGGCTCAGTTGTGATTGGACGAAGTCGAATACGTCAGAGGTTGCACCACGTACACTTTTCCGAAAGGGTTAAAAACATCAGCTTTTCGCCACTTATAAGTCGAGAAATAATTGACGGATTAAATAACGGAAAAGTATGGGTCTTTTTATTTTACAAAATCTAGCAGGTTCGGCAATAAAAAAATGTGGTAAACGACCCCATTAAGTGTCACTTGGTTCAAGTTTCATTTTACCCACTGGCTGGCGAAAATTTTAGGTGTTTATCTTAGGAGGTTGGTAGACCCACGCGAACGACAAAGAATTATGCGACAAGTATTATCTAGTACTGATGATGAAGTATATAGAGCGTCACGTGCTAAGCACTCCCGAGAGCAGAAAAATGACTTTGCTAGGCCAAGAAGACACCCACGATTTTCTACTATCTGCGAAGTTTAAAGTAGGTTCTTTCCTACATAGCTCATTTTAAAGTTGGGGTGTTAATCTCCTTGATGAAGTTTAGGTTAAATGGTAGTCCCACAAATCTACCTAAAGAGCGGTGGAAAATGTGGAGTGAAGGAAATCTTCAGCCTCGAAAAAAGTGGCTTGCACTTAGCCACTCAAGTGAAATGACAAAAATTGAGCCTCTCGTGTCTCTTTGGCCCTCTTTCAATAGGATTTCCTTGGTCACGGGTTTTTAAGAAAAAAAAAGTGGGCAGTCTAGCAAATGGAGGTGATGATGACCGCTGGCGTAGATTTTCTGACTTTCCACCAGCCATCCCATAAACTCTTGCTCTCTGCACAAAAATACATTCGTGAGCCATTGTTAGAATACATCGACTTTTGCCCGTAACGTAGGCGTAATTACCGTAACTGTTGGCAGATGTTACTGAAACGTAATAGACGAAGGAATCATAAGCTGGATATAGCTTTCCACCGGACGACTATTTTCAACAAATAATTCCTCATCTCTGAATGTCACGAATGGAACAATTTTCCCTTGTTCCTAAGAGAATCTCCGTCACTTTCGTTTTATAAAAGGGCGCTGCAGTAAACACTTCTCAAAGTTCAACAGAAGGACTTAAGAGCATCACACACCAAAAATACGTACTCGATATACTAAATAGTTTGAAACACGGGTGGCAAGATAAAGACGGCGCACAGCCAACACCATATATATCGCATCACATCATTTTTGTTTGTGTAATGTTTCATTTTTCATTAAATTTACATTTTATCTACTAACTTTCCTATGTATCATTATATTTAATATGTTTCTGAACACGAGCTACGCTATGAGTAGGATTGTGCAGGTTTTCACGACCCCCTTCCTGCGTGGGTGTTTTCCTGCAGTGGGGTTTTCGGTAAAGAATGACTGCATAATAATCCTCACGTTTTCCCCACAGTTGTCAATAACTTCACACACACCATGATTACTTTCATATTTAATATTGACATATTGTGTACGAATTTTTGTTAATTTATTATTCATTAATTCTTTGTATGATATCTTTTTATGTGATCATACGTTTTATGTTAATAATTTGGTGAGGGTTTGGACGGCAGAAGGGACAGTTTTGTCTCAATTTCGCCCCAATGAAGACGTTGAACAACTATTATTATTATTTTAAATACTTAAGCGGAACTGACTATGCCATTGATAGTAAACTTCACTCTATTTAGGTATTAGTGCCATATTTACGGCTGGAAGCAGAGTGCCAATATTATCATTCTGAAACTGTATCATGGCCAATTAAATGATAGCCCTCTATAATCCGTTATAAAATTAGTGTGTTTTATGAGTTTATTAAAGCATTATATAGCCATTGCAATATGACTGACGACTGACGAAACTGACGATGTTTCCACAGGCTATAATATTTATGCCAATCGTTGAGTATCGATCGTTATATTAAATTTTAATAACTTCCGTAACTACCTCCCGCTCCTTTACATCGAACGTGAAATGTGTTGGGTTATTTACCCTTATGCTGGTCCTGCCTATTCATCGGGCCATATTCAGACTCTACTACAGTCCCGCTTCTACTTCGTACGTCCCAAAATCCGAACGAATTAAATTGTGTACAGATTCTACCTGCAAAGGTGATATTACTTCTCAGCGTAGCGCTGAGAACTGATTTCAGACTCTGAATATGGCCCAGCCGAATTCAGAATCTGAACTACAGTCTCACTTCTACTGCTTATGTCATAAAATCCCTATTATGAGTTCAAAAGCATATACACATTCTCCTCGATATGGTTCGAAGCGGTAAAACCAACAGCGTGGTAATACCAACTTTGCATGGTGAAAAATGAACGCTGTGTTGGGCCAGCCTTTGTGACGCCTTTGGTCTACTTTCAAATCGAGCGTTATGGATGCACTATGTTATTTATTCTGGAGCCCTTCAAAACTGATGCATCACAATAAATGCCTGGACGAATCAAAATTTTCACTGAAATTTCTATGCAATTTTTCAAGCATTTATTCCTAACTAACATCCCCATCTATTGCCCCTTGTCCCATTTTCCATGCCCACCCATCTTTCTGAGTTCAGATCATTCCTGGGTCCCTTTCTTCTTCCTGCTGCCATCGTCTTCACTCCACCCTCCCCTCAGTCCTTCCCCCACTTCATCCATTTCCTTTTCCTTCTCTCTTTCTCCGTTATAAGCCCCCACCCCCGCGCCCCCTACCCCCATGGCCCCACGACCCTTGCCTTCTTCCCTCCCGCTAGGGCGGGAGGTCACGTCCAGTGGCTCACTCCATGACTGTGGCGCCATCCATCAGCTCCGGAAACAATTACTCGCTCTTTCCTCCCGGAGCTCAGTCCTCCCCCATTCTCAACCTCCCCCGCCCCCTTCAGGCTTTCGACTCCTAAACCTTCTTCCCCTTCCCAGTGCACCCCTGCCCCCACTCCTTGCCCGCACTTCCCCCTCATTTCAGCCTCTGCCCCCCTCCTCTTCTTTGGTCTCCCTTAACCGCCTCCACGCCACCTCTTCGTGCCTCCATCTTTCATCCATTCATGTTACTTCCGACTTCACTTCCTAAACACCTCAAAATCCCCCCGCCGACCACATCACTTTCAGACATATCTACCGCAACACATATCAATGTGTTCCCCATTGTTCACTCCCCATGCCGCCTTCCTGCTCATACCCATCCTCGTGCCCAATCCCCACGCCTCTCCTTCACTCTCACCCCCTCGGATAGTCCTGACTCGCTTGTTTGCTCACGAAAAATATGTGACCGTGCTCCGTATTTTGTTCAGTTGAGCCATCCCTTTCGTTTAAGTGGAACTTCATTATGTTCTCACGTTGTAAGTGTGTGTTCAATTCATTCGTTCGATTCCTTCCAATTGCCTGATGAAATGTCTACTTTTTCCCAACATTGCCGTGCTGCAAAACCTCCTAAATGAACCTTTAAACAAAATATCAGTTTCCTCAAGGTTTATAAAAATATACGACGCGATGCTGGTCTAGTGGGCAGAGCGCTGATCTGCTGAGCAGCAGGTCCCGGGCTCAAATCCCGGGAACGAGCGTTTCTGAGCACTTCAACTTAATATCCTCGCGATTCGATTTTCTGCTAGATAGAACTTTGTAGGAAATCACAGGTCGCCCAGGGAAAGGAACTGCCCCCCTACCCTGAATGTGTGAATTTCATCCGCCGATAACTTAGTATGAGGTGATCCTTGCCTATCGAAAACCAACTTTCGGGTTGAACACAACTTTTAAAGCTTAAAATTTTGTATTCACTTTTATAACACGCTAGCTCACTCGATTCCGTTATCTGTTTTAAAAAAATATTATTTCCCATGTATTGAATATAATTATATATACACTCGTAAGAAAGGCGCACTACGCAGTCATAATAAATACAAAACAAAACAGACAGGTGACGGAAACATACGAAAGGAGGTACTCACAAGAGTTTGGACGTTTCCGCGGACATGTCGCCTTTTTCAACAGAAGAGGTACCACCACATTTTTCCCGGCTCACACAAAATAAGAAGTATTCTGAGAGACCTTTACCCAATCATAAACAACAACAAAACTACATCACATCTCCTTCCTTCCTGCCCTTCCGTAACATACAAAAAACACCCACTCTTAGAAATATTCTTAGATCCACTCGAACCACTCTTCAACAGCTCCCCTTCCTTGCAAATGTTGCTTTCTACTCCGCTCAGCCTCCTCATCGGTCCTCAAGAAATCCTCCTCTACAACCTCCTGTACTTCCACCAACGTAGTTTGCCGCCTCTCCTGCAATGTCTGCCCCTCCTTCTACATTGGAGTGTGCACTTACACCATTAGCTATCATGATGTACGACCACCGGCATTCCACCAAAATTCCTCCATTCTATGAACCTATCCGTAAACATACGGCCCACTACAATCAGACTTTCGACAATTTTTTTCCCTTGCCATAGTAGAAGTTCTTTCTGGAAATGCCACTAGTATTGAGGTGAGATCTCGTTAGTCGGCCCGTATCTGTTTAGAAAGAGCCTATCTAACGCCAGGTTTGAATCACTCCCACTAAAGGCCACCACTTCTTTACCTCTGCCACTGTCTCCCACCCCGCTCCTGTATCCATTCTTAACCCCCACTCTTTCACTCACTAAGAGGACTCAGCCAGCGGCCAACGGCATTAAAACTATTCTGTTGAAAAAGGCGGCATATCCGCGGAAACTGTTGATAGTCTCCTTTTCGTGTATATATATATAACTCAGTCAATAAACGCTAGTTGGAGCTAATGTGTAGGCACTCGACGAACGAGGAATAAGTTACTAATACACAATAAATAAAAAACAAAAAATAAAAAACATAGACTCGAAAAAAAGGACACTCACATGTGATGCAGAACTGTTTCGGCGGTGACCATCCGCCTTCATCAGCTAGTGAGAAGTGAGGTTCGAGGAATGAGGATAAGGAAGTTAACGGGGGGGATGATAGAAGGGGGGGAAAAGACGAGGAGAGAGATTAAAGGAGTAGGGTTCATTCAATGTGAGAGGTTGAGGCCCGGGAATTCAAATGCCCTCATTACCCATATAAATGAAAGTTCACGTGTTCTGACGTCGATATCGGGAGCAGAATCAGGGAGTTTTTCTAATATAGTGAGGGAAAAACAATTATCAAATGGAAGGTTATGATTCATGGAGTGTAAAGAGACAGGGGGATCATGGCAAGATTTGGTGGAGAAACGGTGGTTGTTAATTCTAAGGGATAAGGGGGTAGTACATTTTCCAATATAAAGTGGTTGCATATGAGCATATATACTACGTTTTTTGACAAGCAATTGGCCGGGAAGCGGAGTCGACGGGAGGTGGTTGGGTGCCTGTGATTGTGGTGCTGGAGGTAATGTTGATTAGTGGGCAGGTTTTACAGCGCGGGCGGTTGCAGGGCGAAAAGCGGTGGGCAGTGTTATGGGCGGGGCGTACCAAAGGGTTAGTAGATTTGAGGATATCTCTTAGATTGGCGGGTCGTTTGTAGAATACTGAGGGGCATTGTGGCACGAGGGAGGATGTCTTATCATTATCTTTAAGGATGGGAAAGAGTTTTTTGAAGATTGCCTTTAATTTGTAGGCCTTTAGAAAGAAAGCTGTACTAGTTTTTTCATAGTATTCTCACTCACTCTTCGGTTATTTTATACAATGCTCTTAAGGATACGTTTGAATAGATTTGAATATTCTCACATCATCGAATAAAAATAAGATATTATGCATGGAGGATACTAAATAACATGTGTTTAACTACCTGTATGACACAGCACCTTCGGTGACGATTGATATTAAAGTTCATAAGGATTTACCTTTATATATGAAGATTACGTAAGAGTTTTGTTTGGAGCCTAGATCAATACCCCCCTCCCAAGTATGATGCAATTGAAAGAATAGTAGCTACCTGTACTCGCTTCAATAACAATAGGCAGTAACGCGCGTTTCGTCTTGTTGTCCTCATCAGGCCGAACTGCGGAGATACACATAAACTTGAGTGTATATTTACTTAGAAGTGCTGTGATGCTCGTGTGGAAGCGGTAAGAAAGAGAGAGAGAGGTTGTTAGGCTTAAAACTGGGACGGTAGTATGACTCCATCGGGATATAGCCCAAGAGTGGAGAGTAGTTTTGAAAAAGGAAGGAATGGAGGTTTAGTTATGGTATTCGGTTAGTTGGATAGGGCTATTGGGGAGAGTGAGACGATGGGGGAATGAGAAAAAATTCTCAGTGGGGTTTGATTGTTTTCTTCTTCCTCTTAAGAACATCCCACGGTTCCAACGGGTCTAGACGGTATCCCTTCTTCCCTTGCTGGAGGATATCCACTTTGAAGTCACATTGGTAGGACGTCTCTATAAAACGCTTGGGTAAGTAATATTTAAGGTTTTTGCCTAGAAAATACTTTTTACACGGACTTATTTGACCTGAAAAATTTCTGCCCGTTTGACCCACATACCACTGCACACGTGTCACTCGCTTCTCTATAAAGACCAGACTTATTTTCATGAGAGTAGTCAGGGCTGGAAGCATTCGAAATGTGGAAGAATAATATAGATTAAATGAATAGACTAAGTAATATGCGAAGAAGACCTCAGAAAGAATAGGAGAAAAGACGAGTCTTCTGAAAACATGTATAAGTGTTCTGAAAACTGAAACATGGCATGATTGAGACAATCGTCGGGGGCAAGGTGAATGGAAAGAATGGAATAGGCGAGTCTCGCTTGAAATATGTGGAGTAAGCTATTAAGAATGCGAAAGAGAAGAATTAATTAAATATAATATTGTCAGTCAATAAAGGAATTGAACGAGCAGCTTCGTTAAAATAATGTTTAGATTGTTGACTGATGGTGATGTTTTCTATTTTCCCTCCGATGCTTTCTGGTCCATAGTGATTTTTACTTTTTATTGCCAAATTTTATTTTTTAATATCTTCTCTATTATCAGTAATGTTGTGTACTTGTGTATACAATGGTGTTGATGTCCTCTGTGAATTTTCTGTCGTTTAACACATTATTCAGAGAACGTCTGTGGCCATTTATACCCTCAAATTCGATTACTTAATAGTTGCACAGATTTAATTAATGGCTTCATGCTCGGGGACGACTTTCTTCGTGATTGGCCGATTTATACAAATGTGAGGAGTCGCTGCATAAGAAACAATCTATAAATTG
Source organism: Platycnemis pennipes (assembly GCA_933228895.1). NCBI lineage: Eukaryota > Metazoa > Arthropoda > Insecta > Odonata > Platycnemididae > Platycnemis > Platycnemis pennipes. The sequence continues at coordinate 85,388,226 of OW121846.1, forward strand.
TAAAGAAATGGTGATTTGTAGACATTATCAATAATCTTATTTCCGATACTGTATGAATTTTATTCATGCAAAAAGAGATGAGTCCATGCACAAAAACATGAAAAAATGTTTTGATCCACATAAGCAAATGTAAAGATAAACATTCTTTAAGATAAATATTTCTGCATTAAAATTGATTCTTTCTTAAGGAATATATAAATTCTCAAAAACAGCTGTCCCGACTTTTTAAGAGACAGTAATAGTCCTTTTTGGTAATTATGGGCAATATCCTGTAACTAGTTAAAAATGCTCGAAAGAAATAACAAGTGGGAGAATACGTGTTTTTCCTCCTACAGTCATACCTGATTCTTCATTGACAAAATCAAGGAAAAAATGTGTTGAAATGACATTTAAACTAGGTTTGATATGCTCCTTTCAAGGAAATCTTTTCTTTTTACCCCTGAACAACGGCTGCAAGGATTGCCTTGAATGCTTTAAATAGACTTCATAGAGAGATTTTATCCAATGAACCAAGACGTAAACTCTGCAAATCACAATTACTGCATTATTTACAGGAAACTACCTTCATAATAGTGTCACTATAGACTACACAAAATCAATGCAATAGAGCCACAGTTATAAAAAAAGTTTCGTTTTCTAATTATCAAAACTACTTAATAGCAAATCTCTGGTAGGAATTTCACCCAGTAAATTTATTTGTTTCATATCTAATTGCTATGGAGGCAGTATCAGTGATTCTTACATCACTATTACTGGTGGCATATTAAATTAATCGAAACCGGGTGATTCGTTCCTTGCCGTAAAGGGCTCTCTAGGAATTCAGTCCAATGTTGAGGACATTGTACGGATTACCATTCCTCCATTTCTTAGGAATAGAGAGCTTACAGAGAACAAATTTAAATGAAAGTTACAAAGTTATACTATGGAGTTACAAATTTAAAAAAGTGTAGATGACCCTGAAGCCACAACGATTCACGAATACTTGTTCCCTGTCTCCTCCCCCATTGTGGGCGCAGTCCCTTCCCTTTCCCAACCTCCAGCTTCCTTCCCCTCCACTTCTACCCTGGCATAAAAAGATAGAAGACTAGCACTTTTACAACTGAAGATGACGATCAATTGTTGAAACCCGGGTCGTGCAATTTTTTTGTGATCTTTTGCGGTATTTGTTAAAGTTTCTACATTAAATACGTTGAGAATTACTACAGCTTACTTTGTTTCTTCAATGCCACATGATAGAAAATGTAAAAGTTCTTATAATTAATACGTTGAAAATTAGTTCAATCTACTGAGTTCCTTCAATTTTATATAATAACAAATGTAACACAAAGTGGTTGGGGAGTATGTAATCAACTTTTACAAGGGAATAGCGAGAGAGAGGGAAATGCAGGAGGAGGGGTTAATTCTTACCAATGCAGCAGCAGTGGCTTCCGACGATGGGTTCCTGTCGAATAACCGATTTTAGTCAGTGAGCTCACAAAATGATCTTCTAAACTTAACTTCCTGAGTACTGGCAGCATTTCAGTATATATATGGCCGAGTGAAGGTAGAACTTTCCGTCTCTTAGGAGACAAATAGGGATTGATCTCCCGAATAATCATGCCCTGCAAAAGATGGAAAATCTGAAAGAGGGAAGGAGTAAGGGCAAGGAACAACATATTCTACTTTTTTCATCTCTCTCTCTCTATATCTCCCAATTCCGGCTCATAAAATTTTAACTACGATACTACATCCAGTAAAAACATTTTACATAAAATGGAATGCAAAGATCAACACGTGTTAAGTATACCTGGGAAGGTGGAGAGTTTGCAGAAATTCTAACGTGGGGAGGTGAAGAGGTAAACATGCTTACCACTCGCGAACGGAGTATATTAATTACTCTAGATTAATTCAAAACTTGATGATTATACATTATCTTTTGTGAGACTCAATCTATCCGAACGTCATATTGTATTCATTTCATGAAAAATCTTTTGATATATGCGTAAATTGACGAAATGGTCTTCATAGTGTGCTGATAAAATATGCATTGCTTCCTTTGTCAATGTTTTTGCATTTTAACTTTGGGGAAATCTCGGCACCTCTTTCGTGCTTCTATCATTATGCTTGATAGTTTCCTTATTTTTTTAAAGAAAATATTGGAACACTCCGGGGAACATAGCACCTTCGATCCTTTTATATTACTTGGGCCCAGGTGAGAAAATGTTTTGGCGAAATATCCGGGTGTTAATATTTGGCGAGAGCAAAATTGGACCCCATTATTCGATTATCAGCTCATGTAGTTCATTCAGAATTAAATAATCATTTCATGCCTCAGCACACCAATCCGCTGTGCGGAGGGAATTGTTCCGTAAGCATTTATGCTGGCGTATACGATATCATCCGTTTTTTAATGGACTGTTTGAGACTCAATCTATCCGAACGTCATATTACATTCATTTCACCAACAAACTTTTGGTAGATGAATTGACATGAATGAATGAAGTTCTGTTCATAGCATGTTTTCAATACGCATCTTAAGTTCACAATCCTGATGCACGACAACGACGCCCCCCGAGCATATTCGAGCGAGTCGCTTTTCATGACAATTGATGACTCTTTCCGCTCCCCAAGTGCGTATATTTATCCATCCCATTCATCCTGGCCTCACGCACACCTATACACCGCCTCCGTGAAAGAGGAAGGAGTGGTCGAGGTGGCGGCAGAAGCCTGAAGGGTCCACGTCTGCGATTGATGCTTGGGTCTCTCTCTCTCTCATTCGCTACAGCGCACCCTTTCCCGCCCTTGCGTCATCGCATCCCCACCCCACCCCTCAGGGCTTTTCCCACACCGCCCCATTCGTTTCCCTAAACGTCCGCATTTCTCACTTCCAAGGACGGCAAACCTTCCTCACATTCGCCCCATCCTTTCCCCAGCTCCTCACTTGCAACACCCTAACGCACGAAACCTTTACCACACTTCCTCCGCACCTTCCAACGAGGCGATGTCTCAAGTTTTTTTTACCCTTCGCTGTATGGCATCGATCCAAGGCTGTCTCTTCTTTCACTTCCGCAAAAAACCTCATAGGTACCCAAGCTTATTATTTCAACCTAGCTCTCGAGGTCAAGTGATCCATAGGACTTCATTTTCTTAACCGCTCTTAGGAAACGAAGACAACCTCTTTTTGACGCTTCACTTGCATTTTTGGCTTCATGTGCCTCAAATAAATGCCGCACGAACTCTTCATGTCTAGCGATCTGATTTTTATTACGGTCTTTGGATACAACTTGAAATACCAATTTTTTTGCAAATTCATTGGATATACCCCGAAAATGAATTTCAAAATTTTTAAATTTCAACTGAAAGTAAAACCTCGTTAAATTTAAACGCTACATTTTACACCCATTTCCTATTTCGACGTCATCATGGAAGGTCTTTCGACACGGGAAACTCCCGAGGCATCAATGTAGGTGGACCTTGCACTCACCATAGGGATGTGGCAGAGAAATTTATGTATTCCCTTTGATTAAACAGATTGATCGCTACGAGATTTTTCCCCACTAAAAAAAAGTTTCCTCTGGTATCATGCCCCCTCGCAATTAAACCCCCTCGACTTTGATCACGTTGGTTTGAGCTAAAAGGAAGGTAGTTTATGAACAAACAAGGGACCAATCAAGAAAAACTAAGATATGCATAGAGCCGAATCAAATACTGACGGGCTGGTTGTATTTTTTAATATATATGGCTAATCTCTTGACTGCACGAAAAAGCATAAACCTGCATTTATCTTTCATTTTGAATGCGACATTCAATGTGATTTAATCAGGGATTTGGTGGAATTAAAGGTACCTAAGAAATTAAATACAGAAGAATAAAACAAATAGCTTTTGGGCTAAATGTTGGTATTTCCTAGCAATACTTTTTGTGATTTTCATGTTGCTAATAGCAATATTTACGTGTAAAAATGAGGGCTATTTCAAGCATATTTTGAGATAAGTATGTGCTTAGTATGTAGTTGAGGAAAATAGACGTATGCATTTAGACGACCCGTAATATACTGACATACCTGGTCTTAAATATCTGGACCATTATTATGACTTACTGTTCCCCTTGGATTTCTTTTTAACTTCCTTAGCTCTTCAGTGAAATGCCATGCGATGAGACTTTTGTGGAAAAGTTATAATCTGATGAAATGTAATGTGTATATATATGTATAACCTCAATATTTTATTTTTGCAAGAAATTTGGCCAAAAACGGCCTGCCATTCGCTTGGATGGGAACGGTCTTTTTATTATTCTTGTTGAGTCCTACGGTTCTTCCGTATCCAAGATGTCAAATGACCAGTGGCTAACCCAGGTCACACGACACCACCAAAATAGATAAGCAGGAAACGTGGCGGGCAAGCTAACATACACCGCGTATCTGCCGGACGAAACTTATTCCCTTCAGGAATTCACGTTAACTGAGCCTTCAGAGCGCCGTCACAGACTCACGCTTTTTGCGTGAAATAAATCCCCCAAAATATATTGTTCCTATCCCGTCAAATCTCGCGAGGGTGCTGGAGCACCATCATCAATAATGCTCTGGCGAGCGGAAGAAATCGGTGCACCTCACGCCGCATCTAAAACCCACTTCTTACAAGGAATACACCGGGGGGAGGCCGTGGGGGCTTGGGGGTGGTACGGGGCGCTTGGAGGGGTTTGAGGAAGAGTGGTGCGAAGTGACAGGGGAAGACCATCAATCAGAAATCCATCGTGAGCCTCCCTTATCTCACTCCCCTGTCTCACCTCCCCGTTCCACGGTCACCCGCCGACTCAACCCCGCCTCTCTCTCTCCCCACCCACTTCGACCGGTTTGTCAGCTCCGTGGGCCCTCGGTTCGAGTCCCGGAAGATCGCATCTCTTTCATTATCCGCCAGTCGTCGCGTCTTTAGCCTTCGCCCCCGCGCAGGTCTGCACCCCCTCGACCACCCCGCCTGCCCGTCCCCCACGAGAGGCCCCCCCCTACTCCTCATCTCCGGCGACCCCCTCTCTTCCACCGATCACTCCACGTCCCTGCGTCATCACTCATTTCCCACCCTCCTCCGCGGCCGTTCTCTCCCGAACCGCCGCCATCCCCCGAGTCCTCTTTATCCTTTCCGCCTCTTTCCTTCCCCATTTGCTCTCCCCATCCATCCTCGCCCGCCCCGCCACCCCTCCAGCCCCCCTGCCACCCCCTCTCCCGGCCTCATTTATCTTCCCGCCCCACTCGTCCGCGTTCCTTCGCCGCCGCGCCTTTACCGCCTCCACACACCTTTCCAACTTCCGACGCCTACCATTCCTTATCCTCAATTCCTCGACTTTTATCCCCACACCCACTTTGTACCCTTTCTCTTCCCCCGCCGACCCCGCGTTCCCTCTCCCGTTCCCTCTCTCCCTCATACCCACTCTCTCTCTCTCTCTCTCTTTCACTGCCGTGCCAACCAGAAATCTTTCCCTGAGCCTCGCAAACTCCCCTCCACCCACACTTCCTTCCCATTCAGCTCCGCTGCTAACTTCCTGCCCACAGAGCTCCTCCGGCGCGCCTTCACGGATACATCGCCGCCCGCTCCGCCCCTCCTCCGCGACCATCTCTCCTAATCTCGCCCTCCTCTCCGCCTAACACCTCATCTCCATTATCTCCCGCACTCGCCGCCTCCGGCGTAGAGCGAGCGCCACGTCTACTCGGCCCTCGCCGTCTCTACTTCCCTCGCGCCCCTCCCCAATCCGCGAACCGTTTCTCCCTCGGGCAGGCCCTATTTCCTCATTTCCCTGCATCCATCCGCCACCCACCGCCCCGATCACCCTCCCCTTCAATCCGCCGCCTCCCATCCCCATCCACGCTTCCCTCTCCGATCATTGCTCCGGTCCGCCGCAAGGAAAAGTCTTTTGTCGCAGCCCGACTCCTCCTCGAGGGTGATATTCACCGTTTCCGGATTTATCGCCCCTTGAAATTACGACCCCCAAAACTCCCACCTTCGTTTCCGTCCCACCTCCTCCCTCCCGCCTCCGTCACTCCATCCCGTCCGTCCCTCCCCCGCGAGGCCCACCCCACGGAGCCAGAGGATCATCCCTTTTTTAACGGCCGCTTTACTGCCCAGGATGGCGGCGAAAAGAGTGGGCCGTCGGGGAGCCGGGGGGAGGGCAACGAGGGTGGCGGAGGAATCGGATGCCCCGGAGAGGTAGGCCGTCGTGCATTACGCCTCTCCAGCCGTAAACCCCGGTTACGGAGTCTCGCCACTGCTCCCTTGGCATCCCCGCATATCCATTGCAATGGGCACTTCCACGCGAGATGGCAATTTACGCCGGAGCGGGCCATCAAGGCTCCTCTACTCTATCCTCCCGAATTCCCTCCCCCTCCCCGCCCTCTTCCGCACCCATGGGGAGGGGAGGACTTGTGTGGCGCAAGGCGGTACGGGTGGTGGGGGTGGTGGGCGAAGGGAGAGCCGAGGGGTGGGTTGTAAATGCGTTTTGGGGGACGCGAAGGAGAGTGGAGGGCTGGGTGGGGGGTGGGTGTGCATGAGGGGGTTGGGGAGGTGCGCGGAGTCAGTCCTCTCTCCCTCCCTCCTCACTTGCCTTTCGGGCGGAAGGGCGCCTCAGGGAGGCAGCTTTGGAAATGGAAGCGTTGGCTGCCAAGAGGAGAGCAGGGGGCACCGTAGGGACGACAGGTTTACGATGTGAGAGGCCTGGTCCCCGAAGCAGTTTCTCTTCATCAGCGACGGCCGTAATTAACGCCACCAACACATCTGCTCACCCCTCTTCCTCCATCCTCACTCACTCCGCCCTCCTTGCGGCGCCGCCTCACCCGCGACCTCTGCGTCCTAATGGCCTATGCAGAGGTGGGAGTGGCCCCAGAGATGGTCCCATCGTCCCGACCTTTTCTGTCCTAGCGGCTCTCGATATAATTTACCCGCGCGAAACTCTGACCTATCGGCTTTGCCCAACCCTCATGCCCTAGGCTGTTTCTCAGTATTGCATTGTTTTGCTTGGAGGCGTGAAAGCACAGCGGGGGTCATTAGCCCTGTTTAGAGAGAGGGTGAGGTAGATAGGGAGTGATGGAAAACCCGGTGTTAAGACCGATGTGCTTGCAGCTAAGTGCTTCCAGTCTTTCTTCATTGGCCCGAACTACATCGAGGAGATAATGCCGTGGACCTTGAATTTTCACCTTCAGCCGTCATCGTTAGTTGCATAAATTGGAAAACCCCATCTTTAATTAATGATGACCTTTTTAAACTTCCGATGATGAAGTTGACAGGTAGTGTTCAAATGGGGGGGGGGGCACACCTGCAGTATATTCATATGAAAAGTTATTTCATCTTTCCCATTAAAATTTTACTTGGCTACTTTGCCAATAATATAATTTTTATCATTGGGAGGTTTAGAATACCCTGACCAGAGTTTCCTTTGAATCAGAGTCAAATTTTGGTTTCAAGATGATTTTTGGAAATTGTCCTAGCGACTCTTCTTGAAGTGTGAACCTTTGCTCGAAAGACCAATATTCGCTCTCATTGATTGTCTTTTAGACTAAAGCAGAAATAGTTACTTTTTTATTAGTATTTTCAGAGATAAGAGTGCAACAGATTTTATCCTTCCTACTCTACTTTGCTAGAGTTGATATCACGTAAATAACCGCCTGGATAAAAGACTTTTGATTCATGATCAAACTTTGTTTCCCATAAGGCATTGAGAGAAGTGTTTTATCCATATTTTGGTCATCTTTCAGCAGGAATATACTGTACTCCCTAAGCATCAGCATTCGAACACTTTTATTCTTTTCTGATCAACTTTCCCAATGGTCTATACTTATAATCTGTATAGCGACACAACTAACATGAATGTTTCGACATAAGGTTTTCTTGTCTCCAAACTTATGTGACGAAGTTTCACTATCTGAAGTAATGAGTAGCGAAGATGCCTGGGGAAAGGAGATGATTCCTCCATGATAGCCAATCACATCATGGAAACCAATTAAATATGTGTTTTCTTACAAAAAAATTGCACTTTGAAGAGAAGGGGAAAACTGTACAACTCGAGCAATTTGAGATGATTGAATAAGGGGAAAACAAACCTTTCCCCATGACAGAAATTTTGTACCAAACTCACTCACTCTTCACACTCCTTCTTCGCCCCCTGTTTTAATACCCCGGACTTACATCCACCCAGACCCTAGGGAACCCCAAAATCTCCATCTTCCCAAACTTCGACACTCAATGCTCTTTGAAAATCGTCCCGGAGAAAAGTGACCACAAAATGACCACCACACCAACACTCACCCACTATCCACATCCCAATCCCGCCCTATGATGTCCACCTGAGCAGAGGACAGCAGAGACCACGGGCAGCCAGCGTTCGAAAAGCTGAGCTCCATGAAGAACAATGCCAACGGCGAACGTTTCCAAAAAGTCATCGGGCTTCATCTGCGCATCCCACTCAAACCCCCAATCCCTTACGGGAGTATCTGCCACAGCCTACAGACCACTAACCCCTTCTTTCCCCCTATTTCCTCCCTCCATTCACCCTCCAATCCCTCCAGAATATGTTTATAAACCTCCCCGAGCCCAAAATGTTCGCACTTCAAAATAGTGTAAGCCATCGAAACTGATCGTGCCCTAAAGCACTAACATGTGAAAATTGCTAAGAGTTCTTTCTAATCCATATTTTCTGGAATATTTTCTTAGACAGAGAATGAAATATTGAGTTAGAGGGAATAAACGTCAATGGAATGATGTATTTAAATGAATTTCTACCATATTTATTTATCCATTGTTATTGAAGTATTCGCTTGAGTATGATTGTTTGAAGCAGTTCTCGAGTTGTAATTAAAATGATTTTCTACCGATAGAAATACTTTATGATTACGGATAGCCAGAGCTCGTTCAACAAATATTCCTTTTTCTAATATTCTATTAATTTAGCATTTTGGTTATCTGTGACCCACCTGATCGTCGCGCCATGTGGGTGGCCTGACATCAGGATGAAAAGGGAAAATGAATTCTTAAGGCTGTCGTCTTTTTTATAATTTTTCTACTAAATTCTTCTTGTTGTAACATTACTATTATGAAATTCACATTATAAAAGATAATTCATTCACAGTTTTTATGTTTTCTGGGTAAATATGGGGCACGCTCCTTATGCGTGTGGCATCACGTAAATTTTAATTATCTCATACATTGTATGCTGAGTGACGGCCATGAATACCATAATTTCCTTCAGAGACATTTAAAATATCATAGGAAATTGTTTGATATGCCCGTAAGTATTTTGGTAGGTTTTAATATTTGTAGTGTGCTACGTTGTAGGCAATAGAGCAGTCTTAATTACTCGCAATTGTCCACTGATAAGGGGGATTAGAGTATAGATTTAATAAATGTTTGGGATAGTACAAAATTTTAGAGTGATATATTTTCTTAGTCATTATTATCTGCACAGTAAAACTTTGCATTGATTCTTTAGTGAAATGATCATTCTTTGTGACCAACTGCTCCAGTAATCAATCCGTGAATCCTTGTAGGGAAATCAGATAGGTAAAGTGCGTAAAGCGAAGTAAAATGGAAATAATGATAAAATAATCCTTAATAGAGAAAATATATATGTATCTGATACACTCACACTTCAAAGAGTACTATCTAATCGAGTGGAAACGTCATCGCGTGATCCAGTTTACGCGATGGATGGCTGTCACATGGAGAAATGGAATATTGTTTTGCTATGTATTCAAGAATGGAGCTATCGTGAGTTCATCACTCTTAGCGTTGAACTTATTAACAAGGCAGGAGTAGACCACATCAATTTACTTATTTGACATCTTATCTTAAATACTACTCTTGGGTATATCTATATTTCGCCACAAATCTTATAAATATTTCTAATTATTTTAGCTTAATAACTGCAGGGTTCATGCAATTTAATTCATTTCTGTTATAAACCCCATGAGTTATAACAATTACACCCTATTAGGAGATATAAACTCGTCAGCAACGAATCTTATTTTACATACTCAGTCCTAACTCTTTCCTGGGCAAGCTCTTGATTCAGTACGGGTTTTGTATTCCGAGGAAATGTACTTCGTGATATCTGCGAGATAAAGTGTGACAAAGTTGAGGGAAGCTATTCGCGGTACTAATTTGAAAACTTTTATTTAACTGTAACACATTTATGTGGGATGAGCAAAAATATCCCCAAAATTGTATGAACCTCATTCACTTGAACCGACAAGTAAAAATTTCGTGCATTTAGATTTTCCGTGGAAAAAATAGGGGTACCTGCTTAATTGCTTAGTGTTCATCTGGGTGGATTTATACCAATAAATTTGAGCAAAAATACATGCATCATCATCATTCTCTGGGTGAGCCTTGGTGCTTAGGCAAGGAAGGAGGCTGCCAAGAGGTCTGGTACTCCCTACGCACGGTTTTGTCTCCTATTCTGGGTGAGCAGTGGTGCCCAAAGGTACGCTGGCAGCAAGGTGGTTAAAAAAGACACTAGAAGCTGCCACTATTTTTGTAACCAATAGCTACGTGTCACAGTTAAATGGTGGCGACGAGACGCCTATCAGCGAGTCTTCGAACTTCTGCTCCAAAGAAAAGAATTCAGGTTTGAAGAGGGTGAATTTTTTTGTTAGGTAGTTCCAACGTCCATTGAGTAGTGGCTCCATTGCTGGAAAAAAAGGATAAAGGAAGTGGACTAGGGATCTTCTCCTGGTGTATATCTGGAGGCAAAGTACCCAATGCCACGGCAGAAATACTGGCATAATCATCAAATCATCATCTGTGTTTTCAAGTCTGTTTCCGCACTAAAAGGCGCTTCAAATGGGAAGAAAAGCTATGCACAAATAGCAATGAAATGTACCGTAAACTACCGGTTTCGGCTGTCAAGCCATCCTCAGGTACATGATACCTTTTTCGCAATGTCACAACGCTTTTCATTGCTATTATGGAATCCTTCCACTACGTGAAAGCTTCAAATTTCAATTTAATCTATGCACAAAGATGAAAATGAGAAAAAAGGAGGAAGGGGGGAGAAAAACCCGGCGTCTTAGCGAACAGATGCCAAGGGGACCACGGTTAAATGTCTGATCCGACTGACGGAGTACTCTACTCGAATGTTCTCCCCAAAAATCTCATGTAGGGGCCGGATTATTAATGAAAAATATCTTCCTTTGACGGGATTCAAACCCGTATCTTCCCAATACTCTAACCACTACACTAACCCCGCCTACTGACTGAGGTGAATGGCTCGGACTTGTCTAACCTACGAGTGGGGAAAAAATGGAGTGAAAAAATTTAATACCGTTGGAAAAAATCGAGGTCTTCTTCAGGAAACAATAAGTGTGGTAGTCATCTGGGCCATATTCACTTTTCGTCTGTTAAATTATGCACCAATACTGAAGGGAGAGAATAATGAAGTCGAGGCTTACGAGGCATTACCAAATGAGATTTAATCCTTCTCTCCTTTGCATCCAACTTGCAAGATTCTAGCATATCCGTTTTATTTTACAATGGCCTGTTTAATATTTAAAATTTGTCAAATCTACGACTTCACGCCCATATTTTGTCAACTATTTTGGCTATAGGTATTATCGCCTTCCCCGGTTCCATCATCTATGTGAAATAATGCCTTCCAGAAGGACGCTACGTCGGTCGATATATTTCTGGGCTCCCCTCTTAGAATTCTCTGCCGTAGTGACTCTACAACCACCACTTAAACTTCTCCTACCAGTCCAGCTCATCAGGTCAAAGAAAATCACTAGTCCTTCCACGACATTAAGGTTGTGGTCCTCGGGGATGGATCGCCAATCATAAGAGGGCAATAGTGGTAGTCTTGGGCTTCTTAGGTGCTTCAATACGTAAGGTTACATTGAACAGTCTCACCTAAGATCCTAGTAAAAAAAACAACATTATGCCCTTGTTGGGATTCGAACTCGTGACCTTTAAGTTGCTAGACCAGTGCATTGCCATCTTGGTACCATGGCCGATGAATTTAAGTGGTTATTCAATCTAATCTTGTTAAATTTTTACGAAACAGCCACGATATTTTCCATAAGCATTGTATATGTGACTAGTGAAATAGAAAATAAAACCCTTTTGAAGAATTACCTGGGACATGAAACTAATTGTACATCTGACTCTTCCATGTAACCATTCAGCATGAGAAATTTTCAAGTCTTGTTTACTCGAGAACATGAGTTGAGCCGTGAAAGAATGATGAGAAATGTATTACTTCCGCTCTGAGGCGCATTTAATGCTGCCTATTGGTACCTTCTCTCATTCATTCCACTCACTACCAGCACGGGTCCCTCGCAATCCATTCGTTGCACGACCCGCTGAGCTCTGTCCCGACGTGCACTCCAACCATGCAAGCCCGGAGCCACGCCTCAATGCCTTGTTTCCGCCTTCATAGTCGTCCCCTCGTGGTCTGCCTCTAGTCTCTTGTCATGCAGGGCGCAAGGGTGGCCGTGTTACGGGGGTCCACCCATGGGCCACGCGCCTCTCTTATGGCTCGCAAGCCGAAATCGATGGAAGGAACCTTCGCAATTGCGAGTCGTCGTCGGTCTGGTGATGGTGACTTATAGGCCGCGAGTAACGCTCCAACCCCCGCCCTTCATCCAGGTCACGTTGTAAAAGACTCTGGCTAGCGGATATGGCGACAGGAGATCGAGATTTGCCGCTCGCCGCAGCCGAGCTGCCATAAGTTTACATTTGAGTTGGATTGGGGATGCATTCGATTCGAGTACACGGTCGACATATCGGTGTGTACGACCGCTGCGTGCTGTTGCGTAATGTGAGTCATAATATGGAGTTACGCCTACGCCGCTGGGCTCTCGCCTAAATTGCTCTGATAATGGGGGCAATGTCACGAGACTTGTCAGTGGACATTTTAGTGGTGTGTAATATAATGGTGAAATTATGAAATGCTTTTTCATCCCTTATGCCCCTTTCATATGCCCCCTTTTCGGATATAACATGTTGTATATCTGTTACTATTTCCTCTTACTTGCGAGGCATTCGAAAGTGACACGGGTTATTCACCTACAGCCACAAAGACTCCTTCCACAGTTAATTGCAATTAAATTTTAATATAATTTGTTGATTAAATGCTGAGTAGTGTCTTTAAGTCTACGTATTAAATGTTATAATTTGCATCTTGTTGATTTTACATGGTTTTCCTAATCGAAACCTTATATTCATATTTTTCATTTGTATAACTAGATTAATTTTTTTGTTTTCATTGTCATATTATCTGAATTATTTTATCCTCATTGTAATTTTAATTATTTTTCTATTGTAATTTTATATATTTTTTGAGTATTTAGAACAACGTTTATATGTGTATATATATGCTATATTTCATGCATTGACGAGGGGTTAGATGGAAGAAGGGACTTTTTAGTCTCAATCTCGCCCCAATAAAGACGCTTATCTATCTATCTATCTATATTAAATTTATTTTTGTTCACATTGTGAGGGGCAATGTGAGGCAATTAACTTCAAATTTTAGCACAATGTAATGAAAAACATTCAATACGTCTCTCATGGATTTCAGAATTTTGTTTCAACTGACCCATTTCATCGTAACCCACAAAAATACAAACCGATATAAAAAAGTGGACGACAAAATATTATTAACAATAATTTATTTTAACATTTGGATATCTGTTGATTGCAATGTGATGTGCATTGGACGACCACCACCGATTGCAATATTATTGGACGACCACCCAGAGCCAAGAAAAATCCATATGATAAAAATGAGAGCAGTGTCTTTACTTGGGCAGAAAAAATTGTGAAACATAAAAATACGTATTAAATACATTTCTTTACGTGTGCCAAATTTTGAACTTGACTGCCTCACAGGTTTTTGAGAAATAAATGTTTAAATTCGGCGTTATTCTTCAACACGTAAAAAACGGGCCTTTCTGCATTCCAACTGTAATAAAGAACACTAAAATATAAATGAAAATGTTAAACTGTGCATAGACAAACGAAAAATTAAACGAGATAAAATGGTATAGTTGTATTTACTATACTCCTTCTGGTTACTCCAAAAACATCCTTCTAACTCGAGTATACATAATAGTTCGGTCGACAGTAGTTCTGTTGTCTCTTCCGGAAGTACCGAACTAGAACTGGATAATGTGAAGGCGTTGGCTGCAGTCCGTGCGCGTACACCGTGTAAACCCCGTTCACTATTGCCTAGCAACGGTTGTTTTCTAGTTGATACTAAAAGTGTGCGTTTACTTTCGCAATGCTACTGCAGCATATCCTGTAGAAAGTGGTGCGAATTGGTGAATATCGCAAGGAAAATCTTCTAATTACTTTCGTAAATAATTTGTGTCTTTGGTGAGTTACGAGCATTCATATAAGTACTTTATTATATTAGAATATGTAAGTATATATACACTTAGAATATACCATATGTCTGATAAGTGAACATATACATATATAAATTTTCTATCTTGCCGAAGGGGAATCCTGGCCTGTTTTCTACTATTAAATATACATGTAGTTTGTGGCCTCACTTTATTAAGCAGTGCATGCTATGACATTTCTTTGAGACCATAAACGTTTGAATTAACAAGGGAGAGGAAATATATTCTCGGCCGCATTAATTATTTTACTTGATTGTTAAGTTATATGCTAATTATAGCTTGGGTCATTTGCTTTTCAGCCTGAAAGAATACACAGTTTTGATATCAAGTGAGTGACACTGGCAAAACATGGGAGGATGCCAATGGATATAGCAGCAGGAAAATTTAACTTGCTGAGAGGAAATAATTCATTGCTGTAAATCGCGGACAAGTTGTTCTGGGTGAGTTAGAGTTTTTTTTATTGATTAATCCTTAAACATTTCATCCCGGTCTGATGTGCGTATAAGTGTAGGAAAAGACCGTGGTTATCCATCCGTGGTTCTCCGTCTTGAGTCTTAAAGACGCTAGTGTGCAATAATCTGGACACGATAAGTGAGATGCAATAGTTCACAAACTTGGCATTTTGAAAGAATCAAACTTTTCCTGGAAACAAAGTTTAATTCCACGACGGAATATTTAAGTGGTTAAAGGTAGCATATCATTGAGTACAAATCAGGTAATTGAAAAAATCAGTATAGTTTGGCGAAAGAAACTATCGTTCCATTTACCAAACTCTTTTCAATTAAGCCAGTTCGGTCAAGGCAAACGGCAAAGTATATTCATGGTCTATTCCCCAAACATATGGTTAGCACATTCTACAAGGATATATCAGAAGTATGTACTCAGCAGAGTCATTGGTCATATTCACAGCATGATCTGAGAGAACATGCTCAGCATATACCAATGTCTTCAAAGTACATGCTAGGCATATGCTGAGCATATATTTTTGCTGATCGGGATATTTTATTCGCATTCCTATTTTCTTCATTTTTCTTCTATTTAACACCATTACATTGTTACCATGCCTTTTGATGCCATTTGATGTTTTTGGAGTTATTCTCCCTTGAAAAAGTCTTCTTATATTAGTCGATGATCCAAAATATGTTTTCTAGCTCCATCATCTCAAGTGTTCGACCCATGTTCGTGGATTTTTTTGCGTACATTCCCAGCTTGCTATTCCATGCCTACGTCCTCATGACAAATCCACCTTTCCAGATCATGTGATAGCACGACGCGTTTTGTTGTTATAACAGAATTATCATCAAGGCTGATCGAGGAACTTGATAATGTTGTTTTAACAACGAAACGCGTTGTGCTAATTGAATAAAATCTGTAGAAATTCTGCAATGTATTCCTTCAGCAATAATGTGAATTTCATTGCCGTTACAATTCCAAAGGAAATTTATATGTACGCCCAGGCCTCACATAAAAACCATTGGCTCACGAAAACATTCTCACTTTTTGCTATTCATTTTAGGAAAGCGCGTTCAGAATTCCGCGTTATTAAGAAGTATCTACTTACGGAAAAAACACATCCTTAAAAACACGTTCAATAAAAATTTTGGCAAAACAACTTTTTGGAGGACAAAAAACCGGCGTTCGCGAGGAAAAAAAGTTCAGTAGAAAACACCGTTTTAGCTGAAAAAGTTGGTTCAAGAGAAAACTCCGGTTCAATAGAAAACACAGGTTTAGGAAAAAACACCGGTTCATTACAAAACACCGGTGTACCGCTATCGTAAACGGATTTTTTCAGAACCGAGAACCGGTTCAGGATTTCCTGCACCGCACAGCCCTACTATGACCTGTTTATCGGACTTTATCATATTATGATATTAGTTTTTCGTTGACTGATATTTTATTCTTTTCCTGAAGATGATTGTAGTGGATGTCCATCTTCAAAAAATTATCGTTATTGTCACCTTATGTCTTCATCAAGGTGATATTAGTACAACGCCCTGAAACTGTGATTGATGGGCAATATAGATGTAAAAAATTGTTACCATTTTCATTTTCTCTCTCTTGAATGAATCGATGAGTATCGATAAAATGAGTTGGAGAACACGAGTGACGAAGTAGATGTAGAACCCTTTTGTCGTATAGTGATCCGTTTTAGTGTAAAACTTGCCTCTGTGCGCCTCAAAAATTTCCACGATTGCTAACGTCTGCAAACAATGTGAGGCTTATTCCAATTCATCATCATCATCATCATCATCATCAAAATCACCACGTATTTTCAATCCTGAGTTTGGTTATTTGCTGCCGTTGATTCTTTCCTATTCGTCTCAGCTCAGTGAAATCCTGTTACTTCTTCATGCAATTTTTTGTTATTTTTGAAGTATAGACGAAGAAGTAGAATGAGATTGTAGAGGAAATTTTAAAAGAGTAAAAGTTTGTAAGTCATAGGAGATTATGAAAAGTACTCAAGCGTGTGCTTTTGAAATCTACTAAAATTACGAAACGAGTGGTATATACGAGAAGAGTGAGGAAGTCTTGAATAAGATGGAATGTGATTAAACTATTATTGGAGGAAGAAGTGCGAGCGTATGGCATGATTCTAGAATCAAGGTAAAGTAGACTCCCGTCTGTAATTTGGGGCAATTGTCAGGAGGCAAAAAGATGATGCAATCCCAGGTGTTGCTGTAGTGGCAATAGCTAATACGACGAGGTGATTTGCGCTAAACTATTAGAAACATGGCTAATGTTATTAATAGAACAAGTAGAAAGTAAGGAAGGGTGGACAAGATCCGCAGAGGAACTTCGCGGCCGAGATTAGACCTGTCAGCTTAAAGTTGGAACGTAAAATGACATACGGGAAGCCTGAGCCCAGGAATGCTAAACAGGGCATAGAAAAGGCGCTGAGAGAATTGAAAGCCCTTTAAGCTTGCGGGAAATTTAATTTTCCATGAGACGCTAAACCATGCTCATGATCTAGATAGTTCTTAGAATAATTAATAGAAGGTTAAGTGATGGAGCAAGACAGTTCATAAAAGTAGCTGTGTTTGGATCCAGGAAGGAAGGGCGTAATGCAATTAGTTTAAGGCGTATTTTTAATCGTTTATTTGAGATTTGAATCGTTTATTTATGTTTATTTATTTTATCGTTAGAGACGTTATTGATTTTATCGTTTATTTGTTGGTTTATGACATATATTTTATCGTTTATTTGTTGGTTTATGACACATATTTTATCGTTTATTTGTTGGTTTATGACATATATTTTATCGTTTATTTGAAACGTTCATTCAATAAAATTAAGAATTAACTTGTTACCTATGTGGACTTCAAGGATTTGACATGCTCGCCTGGTAAAAATAATGAAAATAATTTAGGAATAACAGAAGGGATGGATTCCAAGAAAATGTATGCATGTATGTAACTACCGGATGGAAAAATCCAGACGAACAGCAATGCGCAGAGGAGTATATGGAAGCTGAACTAGATTGAGAGGAAGACAAGCAATGATATATTACGCATGGTAGATTAAAAATAAGAAGTTGTTATCTGATATTCGATAGCAAGGGAAAAAATAAATGCAGTAAGTGTCAAGAGGCAAATGGCTAAATAGCGCTGCGATTGAAGACAGAACGGTTAACCAGGGATGGGGGAGGAGGGGGTAGGAAAGTTTAGTAGCATGGGAGAAGGTTGAGAATGCATGTAGAATTTGAGGGACATGGTGTATAAACTACGTGTTCACATACATTATGTATATCTACGAACTTCTAGAACGGATGGAAATGGGGAAATTGGGGAGTAGACCAGGTAAAATTTTTTCGAAGACCAACGAATGGTTAATTACTGTGGATAATGTAACACATGAGAATACTGTGAATAAGCTGATTTAGGATTTGTTTCTGATAGTAATTAATTTATTCTGATGCAAATTTGTTTATCTTTCCTTTCTTAACGTTCGAATTAGCTTGAATAACCTTCCCAAATCTCCTCTTCTCGTCTAATTAAAAAATTCCCCTCCATTTGTTCACCTCACGCCGCTGAAAGAAGTCAAATCTGTATTCAGTATTCTTTAGTATTTTCAATATTCAGAGGTTGCCTCGTTGGTGGCTTTTCTCTCGGTATTTTTGATACTTGTATGGGAGCATGGAGGGCATTGATTTCCGGGGAGTCAGCATATCCTATTTCTTAAGACAGCTACATTGTATTAGGCCTAGAAAATTAATTCGCTACCGTTTATTGTAGCGTGTACCATTAACGTTATTTGATCGCAAGATTGGTGCATAAACATATCCTCAATCATATTATTTTGTTTATTTTCCCTACTTAATATAATGCGAGGTTTTAATCATTCCAACCTAGGAATCATCTGATCATTATTTATCTTACATGCATAGTTGGATGGTCGGCATTTTAGGCCAGGCAAGGTTCAATTTCCACCCAGGGAAATGTTCTTGTTTCCATCAGAATGAAGATTAAGTTTCACGGTGCAACCTTTAAATTAAAGTACCAGAAAACATTGATTTTTCTTCTAATTTAGGAGCAAATAACGAAAATCGAGCGGAGATAAAGAGAGCCGATTCAAACCAACCAAATAGGTTTGACGGCAGATGATTACGAAGGGGGATAAACAGTCTTATTTTTTACTCTTTAGTGTAAATATCTCATCTTTGCCGCTGTTGTATAGCTGATATTAGTGTGGGTTTTCTACATGAAATACAAGGGTTTTCTACATGAAATACAAGGTTAAGCCTTTAAGGGTTTAGTTATGCCTTTATCAGCCGCATCCCGAGTATCTTCAAGCAGACGATATGGAATGATATTCCTCGTCAGGACAATCAATATATGGCTTCGACCTTTTTCGACAAAGTGCTGCATGTTCAAATGCAGGGTCTTGCCATAAACTATGCTTAGGCAAAGTGTCCTTAATGGATATGTACTTCTAAGTGTTATGTCCCTCACGGCGAAGGACTGTTTTCTCTTAGTATTTTAGTCTTTGGCTAAGACGCTTAGCCTTCTTAGCTTAGACCTTCTTTCGTAATCTTTATGGATCTTTTTCATATCTTCGTATCTAAATTCTCGTGCTGAAAGAATGGTCAATTTTCCAAGAACATTTAGGAATCCAGGTAGTCGTTTCATGGGGTTATTAACTGTGGGTTTCCTGAATACCTTATATTTTACACGAAGAAGTTCCGGTTTTATGCTCCATTTACTACTCCTCTACTTAATCAATTTTTCATATGTTAGAATCGATAAAAATTCATTCGATGCAACATTGCAAGAATTTATTTCTCATGGCTTATATTCAATGCTTTACATCCGCCAACTACTAGCTAATGAATGCAGATTTAAAAGAATTGGTTGTAGCACCGATTGCACACCATAACTATTTTTCATACTATCTTCATTTGAGCATTGTCCAATCAGACATTTACATTTCATTAAATTATTCATTTTGAAAATGCGTTGCTCATGACAGAATTGAACTTAATTAGTTTTGAAGATTTTTCTCGTGTGCCGGTTTCTCTGGATTCATCTACTCGTAATCAGGAGGATATGGCTCCGCTGGTGTCGCCCCCGCTACCGATCCGTGCTTTCTGGCTGATTACTATGGAAGGTGGCCGTAATCATACTGATCTCCTTATTGTTGGACACAATGCTCTGTAAGGCTTTCTGTTTCCCTAAAAATGGAGTGCTAGCAAGCATTAGGGAAGATAGCGAGGACCCCGTATCGTAACGATCCACTCGTCCAATCCCTAGGTGCGGTCCTTTTTTGACACCATATTTGCTCGAATGAAGTAAGATGCCGATGAATTCCGGCGCTATCAGACACCCGTCATGCCTCACACTGGGGCCGTATGAACGAGTCCCCGCCATCCTCTTAAGCGGAGATGGCTATCTCACAACTCCCCGTAGGTGGCCTTCGTTTTATCTGACCCGCACACGGGCACCGAATTCTCCTCACCCCTTTCCCACCTCCCCCCTCCTCTTCGCACCCATTTTCCCTCGCCGCCCGCCTTCATCGTGAGCTTACGGGGCAGTTCGATGAAGGGGGAAGGGGCAGGGTCGTGAGGGAGGATTTCCACAGGACACGCGGCCGGGAATCTGCTGATGCTGATTTGAGTCTGCTGAATCGGTAGCGGGGAGTTTGCCGGGGGGTGGTGGAGAGCGGAGGGATGAATAGCCCTGTGCAAAGGAAGGGTGGGAGGGCTCCGGAGGATGGGCGGCTAAGATCGGAGCGTGCTCATCGCGGCCAGCTTGGATTTTATTTTTCTTCTTATGGGCTGCATTTCGCCCCGGTTGGGAAATCTCCGCTCCTCCCCATTTCACCTGAGGGTTTCGGGATGGCGTGGAAGGGGCAGGGGGAGTGGGACGGGTATTCCCGTATCGGGGAGGTGGTGGTCTACCCCTTGCCGTGTACCCCTCGCGGATTTGCCTCATGCAGGCTCATCGGAACCAATGGATGCAAAGGAGGTTGCGCCGTCGGCAGGACACGAGGTGAGGGTGCGGGACTTGGGGCGCGGACGAGGCGATCCGCTTTGTGGTGGGGAGAGGAAGCGCTCAAGCAGATCCCTCCCCCGAAACCCCCTCTCCCCCTCCCGTCTCCCGGCCCGAAAAAATATGAATTTGCACGGAGAGTGCGATAAACGCGGCCGTGTTTGAGAATGCTGAGAAGAGGTCTCGAGATCCACATCGGTTTCCCATGAGGTGGGAATGGCATCGTAGTTTTAATCGGTGGTGAAGGGCGTCGTTCCGTTGGGACAAACATGTCTCCTCTCGCACCCAACCTCTGCCACCCGAACCTCCTCCTTCCGTCACCGCCGGCGCTTAGTTTTCGTGTTTCGGGGTGGCAAGATTGCGCTTGGCTCACCTCTTTCTCCGTCCCCGGCGCAAACAATCGGGAGTTGAGTCGGTGGAACGCGAGCGCGGGGCCGGTCCCAGCGGCGGGACCCCCCGCGAATGGCTCTTCCGGGACGCGGGTGGGGGTGGTGGACGATGGGCTTGCGCTCCTGAGCCCAGTGATACTACCAGGGAGGATGCTTGCTTGCTACTTGCGCTTTTTTGCCTGGGCGGAATTTGACCAAATCGAATGCTTTTCAGAGCGTGCGAGGGCATAAAGTGAATCTGCTTCTCTACAGAATCTTGGAAAATCAGGGGGCACATGGCTCAAGCATCATTGTTGACACCAGTCTAATTTATTAGCTGCTATAGGAATAATGGCACAATAATATTGCTTATTGGAATGAAGGCCATTTGAATTTTTTATTCTTGACCGTTTTGATGAGTATTAAAATTCCATTTATTTACTAACTGCCACAAAGAATCAAACTGAAACTCATTATTTTAATGATTCATGTTAAGGTAATCATGATTTATTATAATGTTTAGATGAGGTTTTTGTTGACAAGATCCGGTTAAAATCTTAAACGTTAGTTTCCCCTCTTAGGGATATTCCAAATGAAATTTTTTATGTATTAATTTCACTCGCACCATTGGCGTAAACACCAATGTTTCTATTGCAATTAATGCAAATTCCTTTCCTCAGTATTATGCACATTTTTTTACTTTCCTTAAGGCAGAGCTTCATTATATTAAAAGGGTTCAAAGTACCTACATGGAATTATGGAGCAATTAACCAGAGGCCCTTAACGTAAAAAATAATGAATAAACCAATACATTTCACTCATCCTTTATTTAAAATTGGTAATATTGCATTAATTTATCTTCCTGCGAATTCTTATATCTCATTTCTATTAAAATTTGGATTTGTATTAGGTTTTTACGTAATTTCACAAAATTGTTAAAAAAGAAACGAAAACTTAAAGGAAGACAGACGGCTTAAGTTTCCAAAACGTTACCTATGTTGTCACTGATGTCTGCTCATTGTTGATGGATGGTAGATGTTTCCTAAACATACCTTTGATGCGAATTGTCGCAAAATAAGGGAAAATACGTTAAATTATACAAGGATAACATGCTGAAAATTTTATTTTCCTTTATATTGTTTTTTGAAAAATCATTTGAGGGTAGAAGCATGGAATGTGAGATCTCTTTGTACCTACGAATGATTGGAAAACCTGAACGTATAATGAGAAGAATGGACCTTGGCGTATTGGAAATCCACAAAATAAAGTAGCTCGAAGAAGGAGACATTTGTAGCGGAAGCCACAGGATTACACACAATGGATCACTGATTGTTGATGCTGGAGTAGGAATAATGCTTAGGAATAGCGCAGCAATGCGTGTGAAGAGCTTCCCACAGTAAAGTGAAAGGATGGTTATCGTGAAGATCGAGGCAAAACCTGGTTATACCATTGTGGTACAGGTTTACTACGAAGATGAAAAAGTCGAAGACGCCTATGAGGATATTATGGAAGTATTACAGTTAAGGAGAGAAGGAAACTTAACTATTTTAGGAGATTGGAATTCTGTCATTAGAGCTCAAGATAGGAGGATAATTGTAAAATATGGATGGCGAAATCGGAATAAAGAAGGAGAAAGACCTCTAGAATTCTGCAAACTACACAAGTTATTCGAAGGAAACACATTGCTTAGAAATTAAAACGGAAAATGCATGGAAAATGCTATGAGATAGATACATATATCATATTGACTACAGTATTGTGAAGTATAGATTTAGGAACCAGTAGATGGACTGCAAAAGATACACTGGAGCAGAAATTGTTTGTGGCCCCAACTTAGCGATAGTGAAATTTCATTAGCAGTCCAAGAAATTAAAGAAAACAAAGAAGAATATATGGCAAGATGAAAAATGAAGGACTCTCAACATCGGCTAGCCCTTCAGAAACTAATGGAAAACTATCGGAGAGGATCTGGCTGTGAAAACAGCGAAAGAGAAATAGGAAACCATTTAAAATTGGTTACAGGAAGCCGAAAAAGAGGTTTTGGGAAAAGGAAAAGTTGTTAGGAAGAGGCTATGGATCGCAGAAGAAGTCTTTGCCCAGGTTGAGAGGAAAAGAGAATTCAATAATGCAAAAACAAAGGAAGAGCAACTTCCCTACTTGAGAATAAGAAATGAAAGCGAGAAAAGCAAGAGAAATATGGGTAAAGGACTTACGGAAAGATGTAGAAAACAATATTTCCCAGGAAAATGTGACGGCGGCATACAGGATGGTGAAAAATTACTTCAAAGAGCGGAGCGTGAGATGTAATGCCATGAGGGGCCAAAATGGCGAACTGTTAATTGAGAATGCTATAAAGTGATGAGGTAGAAGGGACAGAAGAAAAAATTGTGCAACGGAAGCAATATTTTCGAGAAAGTAATCGAATAGGAAAATGAAGACGATAATCCGCAAGACTAACTACAAAGGTAATACAACTAAATACAAAAGTAGGAGAGCAGACATTTACCCAGCTGAACAAAACTATCTGCTACATATACGCAACAGGAGGTATACCCACGGACTTCGTGAAAACATCATCAGTCATATTTCCAAAAATAAAACAGCTGAGAACTGTGAACATTTTAGGACCATACGCATGATGACTTATGCCTCGAATAAATTGAAAAGGATTATTTTTTACAGAAAAATAGAACAAAAGTAGAGGAGTTCCGGGTGAAGACCAATTTTAATTCAGAAAAAGCAAAGGTATAAGAGAAGCGATTTTGGCCCTAACATTACTCCATATGCTGCTCATAGAGAAGAGAACGGATGAGGACAAACCAACGTTCAATGCACTCGTGGAATTGTAAAAGGTGTCCAAAAACATGTATTTGTATTCAATGCTGAGGACTGAAAAATTGGAGTGTTACACAATGACTAAACAGTAGTCTAGAGTTGAATAAAAACCAGGTGGATGTTGCCAAATCAGAGATTCACAGCAGAGAAGCAAGAATAAAGAAAGAAGTGAGACAGGATTATGCACAGCCTCCCATTCTGTTCAATATCTACATCGAGAAAGCCATCAAGGAAATCAAAGGGAAGGTTTTAGGAGTGAATATTCACGGAGAGGAAATCAGAGTGCTGCGATTCGTCGAAGACATAGCGGTCATGGAAGAGAAATAAAGAAGCTAAGGAAGACTTAAGTAAATACTGAAAAGACAATGTTCAGATATCTCATGAAGATAAATAAAAATCTCGGTAATGGTATGCAGTAGGAAAGAAGAGGCCAAGATCAACGTTATACTAAGAAAACAAAAGCTGGAAGAGGTGAAAGAATATTGTTAGGAAGTTTTTTATTGAAAAAATATAATATAGCTGGAAGAAAAATATAGTTTTGGTAGTTTGGAAGAAAATTTTGTTAGGAAGCCGAGCAACCAGCGATGGGCGAAGCAAGAAGAAAATAGGTAGTAGAATAGTCCAGACGAATAGGACATTTCACAAGATAAAAATGTAGTTACGATTGGAAATACAAGCTTGGGAGTCAGAAGAAATGTCATTAGGACCATGCTTTTATATGATAGTGACGAACAGACGTTAACAGCAGCATTGAAGTGATGCATTAGAAATGTGGTGCTACAGAAGAATGAGTTGGATAAAATAGATCTATCGTGTGACATATGTAGAATATTCTTTCATGAGATACACGAAACAAGATGTAAAGGATATGAAAGAGAATAATTACGTTTATACGCAGACGCTAGCCGATAGAAAAACCGAGTGGAGCTGCGTAACCAATCTTAGGATTGCCTACTTGTTATGTTGATGATGATCAACAACATTAATCTTGTCGCATCATGGTCAATTTACCTTTTTTATAACAGGAAAAGGAAGACCTCGCATGTGATATATGGAGCATGTTGTTAAGGATGTGAGAGAGAAGAATTGTGATAATAGAATCGATTGGAAGGCTGCTTCATACCAATCCTAGAACCCATGATGATGAGATTGTTCTCTTCAGCAGGGAAGCGTACTCAGCACAGAATTACCCCGCATAGAAATGAACATTAGGCCTAGGCAGGGATTTTTTTGCCGCATTCTGAGGACTATTGTCTTCCAAACGTACCTGAGTAGTGTTTACGCATACAATACAAGCATTCCTCATGATGATTGCTCCTAGATCTGCTTTTATCTGCTCCTAGATCTGCTTTTATATTTAAATCCATGCATATTAGGGGCAGAAAAAATGAGAAAATTTTTTGTGACTTTATATGGAAGTATTTAGACGTAATTCCTCTGTGTTCTATTCTGTTTCAATGCTCACAATTCTTTTATTAGGAAATGAGTCAAATACTGATGTTTAACAAAGCATGGAATTGTTTAAAGAAATTAATATCTGATTCAATAGCAGCAATTATAATTATTAGTTTTCTACCGCTGATAGTTGGTCTACATGGAATAGAAATAAAAAAATATTTCATACACTGTGTAAAAATCAACGAGCGTGTTAATGCATCCAATCATGGAAATATTCCACAATGTTAGATTGGTATCATTCGATTTCATGGAGTCATTTGTTTTAAGCAAAGAGTTGGTTGGTAAAAACCGACTTGTGTAAAGGTCCGGAAATATTTAGCAATGCCATGGAAAAGACCAAATAACCATTATATGCACCAATATCGGGTATTTACCTACCTGCCATACCACAACCGTACCTATAGGCCGTCCTTAACTTTCCCCCATATTGAACCAGCTTTTTTTTGTATTAAATTCCTCTTCATATATTTAACTGCCTTCATATCATCTATAATATGTATCCATTTTCTCGTTCTGTAGCAGCAAAAGGAATCCCCCCTCACTCCCCCCCCAGCATTTCTTTATAGCAGAGAACGTCTCGGTCATTTTTTGTAACGGTCTAATAAATTTCCCCCCTATCTTCCTTTTATATCCTTCTTCCATCTAATTCTTTGACCTATCCATCTAGCGAATTTCTATTCTTTTTCACACTTGCAATACTTACTCTGATTTAAGTCAGGCATGCTCATGATTTAAGTGATGGATTATAAAACTATTTTTGTATACACATTAGAATGGTTTGTAACTTCAAATTGTGAGTAGTGCTAATTAAGCTCCAAATATACTCCAATTAAGCCTCAGTTCAGTAAGCTCCAATTAAGCGTGAATCACTTATTAGAATGAAAATTAGTTTAGCTCACTTATCCCCGTCACTAGTTCTAGTGAACTCAGAATACAACGCTAAAGAGGAAAATTTCTAGCTTATCGATGTTATAATGGTAAGAATATATTTAAAAACTTTAGATTTCTGGCGGTAGCTGAGAGGAAAATGTCGCAATTTACTTTTGTCAAGATATCTCTCTCCTTTTCCTACACAAAGTTTGGAAAGTTTATGGATGGCGAGTCCTTTTTACAGATTAAATTAATATATGAGTTTTCAATAATATTCTGGGGAAATAATTTTGTAGAATTTATGCGATTCAAATGCATGAGTTTCCTCAGAATGAAGAATGTGAAGAATGCTTCACGTGGGTTTTAAACTTGAAAAAAGCTAAGGTAAACTTTTTTCCAGTAGTTGAGGGAGGAATTCTTTACATTAAAGGAGACAAGGTACTTTCCCAAACATACTCTCTCCCAATTTTTAGACAGGCTAGTCATCAGTTTTAGGGGGTTGGCTGCTCACCTTTTTCTTCTAATTCGAGTAGAATCAGTCTTCTTCTGAGGTTTTGGATGAGAAAGATGGCATACAAAAAGATAGTGAAGGTTATTTTTTTTATTTTACTCCACAGTTTCAAACATATTTTTATACAGGTAATTTGGAGCTTTAGGCAGTCTCAAAAGTGTCACCTGTGTGGAGACTGCCTTCCGTAACTAAATAGCATTGCTGGCAATTTACAATAGTCAGTTTTCCAAAGCATAAGAAAGAAGAAACAGTTTGCTATGAACATTTCAGCTTTGCCCATAATGTAAATGTTTCGTTTTTTTACAATGATAATAACACATCGAGAAAGTAAAGTACATTGTAGCAAAACATAATAGATATTATATCGTAATGGACAACGTGAGATAAATCTTTCGAAGTTTGTTACATTGCTGAGTTTACACCCAATTTTGACCTTTTCATGTATATACATTAATAGTAACAATACATTATTCCAGGTTAGAATCATTGCAGTGGATTCGGATGCTAAGGAGAATACGTTTATTGCATTATTTTTTTGGCTCTCTTTAAAGACTGAATTTTTGCAAGTGCAGCTCATCAAGCACTTTCCACACTGGCAGAATCAAAGATGAATAATTCCACAAAGTTACTACGAGTTGCATCTCATTAATATGGAATTAAGGATATTTTGGCCTAGTGTTGAGTCAGATGTGCTTCATGCTTAGACTTCAGCAATAAGTTTCATAAAGGGAATCAGATTAAGGAGATTGACTTGAGTGTTGCTACTGACGATCGGGCTTTCCTGTCATAAATGACGAAATAAAGTAGGTGCTCATGGTAGCCACATCTGTAATAAGTCAGCATTACATTCCCATGGTCGCGGATTAAAATCCTGTGCTGAGCATGAATGTTATGTTTGCTTGAGATTAAGATCTAAGTTTAGACTCTGTGGTATAACCCAAGGTGTCATAGCATCTGTAACTCAAATCTACCTCTACTACTTTTTCGAAATAAAATAAAAAATGTCCTGTTAGAAATAATCTTTCCATGAATGTTCATTTGAAAACGATCAATAAATTTCCAATACTGAGATATTATTAAAATATTTGTTCTTAACACAGACTAAGAGGCAAAACCCAGTTTGAATTTCAACTTTATAATCTTTTCTGCTGCTTAGCCGTGGATGGTCGGTAACCATATCGCCAGCTCGGCAACCCAAATTTTGTGGGTTCAAATTCCATTTTGCATGTCATGGGTGTTGTGCTTTTCTTTAAGTTTAAAAGTCTGTTAAAGAAATGCTTTCAGGCGTAACTTTGTGGAATTCATTCACGATGAGAATTATAATAAATCTTACAAGAAATTACTTAGTCTACGGCGTACGGAGTAAAACTTACTAAGAAATTACCGAATAAGAAATACCAAGTATTTCTTTTTATTCTCATCATGATTAAACTTCTGTTAGACGGTGCGATGAATCCAAAGCATTTGGAGAGCCTTAATGTTAAAAAAAAGCAATTACCTAGTACTCTCCTAATGATGTGATCATCGAATGTGTTCCAGCTGGTTAATGGTGGTTTTTTGCGAACCTCTTAGTCCATTTCAATATACATCTTTCATGAAATGGTTTGATACCACCAAGAAGAGAGTGCAACCTGGGAAGTAATCCGAAGGAACGGGTGGTAAATTGGCTGTACAAAGGGGAACTTAAGAATTGTAATTATATATAATTTGGCAGCCGATAGATGTCGCAGATAACCAAATGACGTCCAATTTGGCTATTATTTGTAAATTTTCCAATTTAAAAACATGTGCTCTTAATATTTCCGATGCAATGTTTATCGTAATGACGCTTCCGGACTGGCCTTCTCTTGTTAATTTTTACTCAAAATGGAGAGGATTTCTTCCAGCCCTTCAACGTTCCCCACGTGAGTTTGCGGCCGACAGGTCGAGTGGCACGGGGCTTTCATACTTTCTTCGTCCGAGTGATCCCAACGAGAGCTTCCGAGGGCGGGAGAAAAGTGTTCTGGGGTAGGAAGGAGTACGTGCTGGACGAAGCCACTCTCCCTGCTGCATTCACCTCCCCAACTGCTGCTCCCTT
Organism: Platycnemis pennipes; assembly: GCA_933228895.1. Lineage (NCBI taxonomy): Eukaryota > Metazoa > Arthropoda > Insecta > Odonata > Platycnemididae > Platycnemis > Platycnemis pennipes. The sequence goes on from OW121846.1 coordinate 85,417,189, forward strand.
TTACTACCGTTCCCTCGTCAGCAGCGCGCCACGGCTTCCGACCAAGCTCTCCCGCGGCAAGCATGTCGTCTTCTTTCACTGCGGCATTCTACTCTCATTTCCACGGGAGCAAAGGACGTGGGTGAGTACGGGAAGACTTGAGTCGTGCAGAAAGGAGAGAGGATGAACGTGGGGAGAGGAGGCGGACACGTTAGGTGGGTGGCTAAAGTACATGGCGGGCGGGATTGAAGGAGTGAAGTGAGCCAGCGCAAGTGCCGACTCCACTCCCCAAGACAAAGGCGCCAAGCACGGGTCGCCTTCTCTCTCCCCACTTTTGAGCAAAGAGGTTGAGGGGGGGGGGGGTAGGAAGGTCACCCCACCCACCCTTTCGCCGCCTTCGCTGAATCAATTCCCCATCCGAGTTTTCAGTCGTCTCGTCCACCCGATCCCGATACTCGTTCGCGAGCGCCCTTTTTTCCCTCCTCGGAGGCCGCACCCTGCTCTAGTTTCTCCGCCTTATCTTTCTTGAATGTGGAAACATTTCCGTGCGGCCCCTTATTTCAACCTCCCTGACGCACTCTCTCCAGGGGATTAGACCTTCGCCGCTTCATGCCCCCACTTCTCTCCATCCGCCAAACTCGCGGCCGAGTGCTCCAGAGGGAGAGGCTGCGGGTGACTGGTTTTGGGTCCAGATCACTTCCCTCCATTGTATGCGACCGCACGCGGATGGCCTTCGCGCCTTCACCTCTTCGGATCCCGGGTTTGGTATTTATGCTCAAAATCTGAGCCGCATAGCCAAAGATAGTGAGATTCCCTTAGAACTTTTTCCAGCCGAGCGCGTCCTCCGCTGTGCTATGGAGAAATAGAAAATGGGGTTTGCCGGCAAGATTTCTCATGAATAAGAATGTGGGTGTCTAGCGAACTTATCTCGCACTTACTGTAGCGTAAGCGTTCCCGACGGTGATGATTTCGGCCTTGGGAGATAAGGGGGGATGCGTATGACGCGAAAGACTTGAATCAACTTCCCATCGCCAGATTGAATTTGCAATATTCGAGGATTCGGTTTTTAGGCACTCCATATTCTAAGATTCTTATTATCACGTCATTTATGCTAATCGAAAATATAAGGCGAGCCCAAGGAGGCATTCGATTCCTCGACCTTTGGGTTGCTGGCGCGTTAGTGACCTGGCTTTGGCTACCGGGGAATGCAACACTTCCAAAGTCGTTCACGATAACATTTGCTGGTAGTTAAAACAATGGCCATAAAATTTGAATAGAATTACCAAAGCTCATTCTCAATGTGTGCATTAGTTAATATTCCATCATATTCCGAAATTCTGTCTTATGCGACTCTGATAATGTTTGCTAACTTTACCTACCTGTGAGTTTTTAAGTTTAGGTACTTTTAGGAAGAATGATTTTTTACTTCTCATTCTCTGAGGATTTTCTCTCTTCGTTAATCTCCCGATTTGGATAATGATTAAGCAAACAAATAGTGACTTTGAAAACTTTTCTAATTGATTCCCATTGTTTGCACTGAATAAGTTTGTATTTTATTAATGGTGATGCGCGGGGAAAATGAATTCTTCATCATTTCTATTCTGCCTCTCAATTGGCTTTTATGCATTTCCTGATGTTGCATTACTGAGATAAAGATATTGATTTTATGTTTCGAAATCTCACGATTCGAACGTATCTTGTAAGATTAAATTGGCGTGTAACCTTCGGGCCTCCGGAGTTTCCGTGTCAAGTACTTCCATTTGTGGTGTCGCAATGTTGGTACGCTCTCGGGAATTCACTACAGAACACGCTATTTTTCACCCTTATCTTCTATCAAGTTAAATATCAGTTTCCGAGTTAAATCTTTATTAGTTGGAACCCTAACTCTCGATACGTTCTTGAGATGAGGTCCCTTGTTTTTCTTATCAGGGACTACTGATAGGCGGTTTTGCTCTCGTGTGTATGCAGGAAGTAGGTTATATGTAGGATGTTTTGGAACTGGACAAGGGTGAAGGGAAATCAAGTGTCCGTATATGTTGGCTTAACCCGCCATGGATTCAGTCAAATGTGGGATGCACACTAGCAGGAAATGACGTACCCTAATTGGTCGATAAATTTATTTCCATAAAATGTAAGACCGCAAGTGAGTTGCCCCAGTATATTACATGTACAAAATATTGGCAATTGCCACTCAAACGTACACAAGGAATTAGGCAAATCAAGTAAATATGTGAACGCAACGGAAAAGGAATTTTGCGGAAAGCTTGCAATAATTGACAATTTTTTAAAGATATTCGAAGATTTGTTAACAATAGGGCGTTGTTCATACAAAAGAGATGAGAAGTGGCGAAATAAATTCTTTGTAAACATTCTATTTCATTGGAGTAAATACGAAATCAAAAGTCCTACTATTGTTATCATTTCACCACGCCATAATGTCTTGGGCCGCTGGTGAGGGAAAAATAATAATCCTGTCTTGTTATGATTGGTTTCACATATAGTAAATCCTTTAATTTTCTAATGTAATTTTGTTTACTAAAATTTAGATGGAGTTAGAGGTATTAACATGTACTGAAAACATGAGGCAGGTTCACTGTATTACAGCATTGGAAGCTGATGATGCAATACAGTGAAATCCGTGTCGTAGTAAATTTCATTTTTTTTTATTTGGCTCGTGTTATCTTTCCATGTTGCCATGTTTTGCATACACTCCATATCACTTGAATCTTGAAAATAGAGTTAGGGGGTTGAAATTTTCAGGGGTTGAAGTTAAAGTATCACACATTCAAATTAATTCAATTGTTTCTCCTTTATAAAGTGATCATCAGAAAAGTCTGGACTTTTTGCGGAAAAAATATGAAATTTTCGAAATTTATTTTATGCAGATTTTAGAATTTTATTTCATGCAAATTTAATTTCGCTATCAGGGAATGATTTTATTGTAATATTTGCAATCCGTAATTTGGACTCTTATCCTTATATTACAGGTCATTTAATTGTCGCGACGCGTATATTCAAATGTATTAAAAACATGTATTTGACCTTTATATTGTGCTATCATATATATTAGAAACTATGTCCTAAAAGTATATTGTTTTAAAGCAAATATTAAGCCCTTCCTGTTATCCAATTTGGCATGGAAGTTTCATAGCATATAGAATTTGGTTTCAATGCTTCTTCTATTAACAAAAAATGAGAAAAGATGATTGGACAGTAGGAAGAAACATTATTGGCCCATTGCTCTATGCTGAAGTTTATTATAATATTTTCATCGCTTACACACTTCATGTGCATATTTACTAGTCTATAAATACCAAGAATTTATACCTACCACGTAGTCTTTGAAAATCCAGGAGGTCCTATGGAGCATGTAATTTTCTGGTTGACATCGAAACTTCAGTGGTCTGAATACGGGACAGATTATGTAGGTGAAGGAGTGAGCTGGGGAAGCTTCTATGCTTTACTACTCATAGAAATTGAAAAATAAACAATGAACAACTTTTTATTAGACTTTATTGAAATATCAATCTCATGGCAATCGTTGATCACTTACCTAAAATTTCCAGCTATTACATCAAGCAGTGAACAGAGACCTCAGTTATGAAATGACCATGGAGAAACCACGAAATGGGCAATATCCATAAGTAACTTTTATCCATTTTGTGATCCCTGTGAGATGTTTCATTTCCAATCAATATGACCTAAATTTCGGAATTAGTCTCGATATGGTAGTATCAAATTAATCTCAGCGTTCCCCCAAATTTCCATACCGTCTCTAAAGTCTTTAAGCAGGCATTTGTGTTTTAATTTCTTTTACAAAGTTCTTTCAAAATGCTCGTTTCTCATTCAAAATTTACAGTCCTATACTCTCAAGTATTTCACCATCCCAACTGCTATTGCCTGTACAATCTTATTAATTGTAACTTTTCCATTTGTTCCTATGCATTGTAGTTTCTTTTTGATGATTTTTCATTATCATATACATATCGTTCCAATGGCCACATTCATCGAATTATCCTAAGTCTCCAGAATTTACTATACCTATCGTTTTCCTAGGGTATACATTGCTGAGACGACAGCTGAAGGAGGAAGGTGCAAACAAATTACGACAGAAAAACACAAACTATGTTTTTTGGTCAAAAGAGTGCGTTGGAGTTACGAAGTAAGGAGGATGATATCGTTGCCAAAATTGCTGTTTAATTATGGGAGAGGAATGTCGTCAGGCAGTTAATTAGGCGATTATGACTAAAGATGTAAGTAGCATAGCAGGAAATTTTTGTTCAATGGGACCGAAATGCAGACAAAAATGTGAGCGGGATTTAGATGATAGAATGCTCGTCACATATTATGGGGGTGTAATATGGGGGCAATAGAATGGTAACAGGGGAAAATAGCCAAAGGAAAAGTTCTCTTTCTAGTCCAGGTGGAAAAGGATATTCATGAAGTTATAAAGAGTATACCTATGTGCATTTGAATGCGCTGAATACGTCATCACGTTTAAAGATTAGGAGAATGGTTGAAGGAAAAATGTTGGTTTAGTGGATAATGTATAGATAGAAAATGGGATTTTCGATCGGGATGAAGATATATGGGGCAAAATTAAACCTATAGAAGGGGGATTTAAATAAAAAGAATCTTGTTAGGTTACAGTGCTGGAGGTGGTTGAAGTATTTCCTATACTTATTGTTCTCGAGAGGATGGTGCTGGACCATGTGAAGCACAGGTATGGGGGCGTTTTGTTGCCTTTATGCCTTGTTTGTGCCTTCTCTCAGTTAATCAGGAAAATATATACATTAGGCTCCCATAAATAACAATGATGGTTTATTACAGGATTTCAATAGGATAATGGGATGAAAGCCAGTGCAAAAACGTGATTAATGAATCCCATTCCTCCATGCTTGAACTGTTAAGAGAGACTCTTAGTATCGTAATTTTTCACATCAAACGCGATTTTTTTCCTAAACGTAACTTGCTATGAAGAAAGCCACGATGAAAGATTGAGGGATTAATTTTCAGATTTCACCTTTGGAAATGATTGGATTATCGTGAAGGAGTGAGCTTGATTGCTATGCTCCTGATCTGATGGCCGCAGGAGTGCTCTCTCAAACTCGAATTTCAAATTAAACGATATCTTAAAGCTGAGACTTGCTGATTTCCTTAGGACAGTTGTGATTCCGAGAAAACAAATGAATACCACGAAAGCGCCTAATCCAAACATATTATTTCAAAATAAAATCCCATATCACTTTCAATCCAATCATGCTGCTCTATTTTAATACCATTCCTACTTCTCTCATGCAAGTGGACAGTTAATGAATGCTCACAGTACCTAGATGAAAAAAGTAAGGAATTTTTGACGTGATGAAGGCTTATTTTTGAAGATTCTAAGTATTTCAGAAAACACAATTGACCGTGGAAATAGTGCATTCAGGGCTCATTCAGTAGTCAATTCATTGCTCGCATTCAGCATACTACCTTGGATTATTTTGTGTCTCTTGTTGGAAAATTATTAGCAAGTATATTTTAATTTAATTTTTACTGCGTGAAGATTTCACCTTTAACTACATTGGCCTTTTCTCACAGAATATTGGAAATAAGTTTTAATTTTGCGCCAAATTCTGTGCACGGAACAATTAAATGGTGTTCGATGTAGCAGTCGTATTTTTTTAAGCAACGGTTATACTGAGGGAATCTGGGTCATTCGCTCTATAAAGTGTAGGCGGGTGATACGACAGAGGTAGGGAATAGATGGGAAACTGGGTGTATAAACTCCGGTGTCGGTATTTTCCTCCACATAATCGAGGACGCAGAGGGCTCCAATCTTCCACCTCTCATCGGCGGATAAGCTGGCGAAGATTGACCTAGACGTAATTCAAACTCGGGCTTTCGGATCGGAAAACCACTACTTTTGCCTTGAGTTTCCTTTGATTTTTACCTTGGCCCTCGCAATGGAGAAGAATGGCAATATTCCACTCACCACTTTGATATTATGCATTGGTTGATCAACTTTGTTTAATTTATTTTAAATTCTCGATTTTATAAGAGCTAATAATTTAATTTATTTAGTGTTACATAACTATTAAAAATATTTATTAGGAGAGAAATTCTATTCGTTTATAATGGTATCTAGTTTTTTAAGAAATAAATTTAATTTAGCTTTAATTTTTCTTTTTCTTCTTTATTAGACTTAGATTAATTAAATTAAAATTAATAGGGGATAAGCTCTATTTATTTTTATAATATTAATTGTTTTGTTTATAGTAGGATTATAATCTTCCATATGATACCTCAGGATTGCCTGCCTTTGAGAATTATCAGGACGTAAACGTGGGAATCATCATAACTTTAAGGCTAATGGTGAGTGGCCTATGGTGTGAATCTTCCCTGCCGAGATGGAACCACAGCCGATGACTGTCAGCGCTCCATGACACTATCAATAAGTGACCTGACTATTCCCAAAAATTGCCTTCGTCTCCCCTCGGGCACCGGGTGAACCCTCCCCTGCATCGGCCATACCCTTGCCCCATTCCTAAAATCGCAACATTGCGACAGTTTTACGTCTCGCTCGGACTTCGTCTATCCAGAATATCTCGCCTCGGCTGCCTCGGGCATGAACCGGCAACCTACCCTTTTCCTTGTAGGATATTTCAAGCCTGCCGCGTGAACGGCGGTGAAATTCACAATAATTGCCATGAGAAAAATTTCACTTGGACCGGGAATCGAACCACGGACCTTTGGTTTTCCGGGCCACTGCGCAGACCACTACGCTACCCAGGATCCTTAATTCTTAATTCACAATTCGCAATTCTTAAAGTGGCCCGGAAAGCCAAATGTCCGGCTTTTGCGCTGGATGAGGTTCACCATTGGTCGTGGCTTCTTTGAAGCCCTTTCTCCCTTGCGTTTTTGATGGACCGCGAGGGCTCAAAATCTAGTACCTTGAACCTCGGTAAAATTGCCTTTAAAGTTAAGGATCCTGGTTAGCGTAGTAGTCATAGTAGTAGCGCAGTGGCACGGAAATCAAAGGTATGTGGTTCGATTCTCGGTCCAGGTGAATTTTTTCGCATGGTAATTATTGTGAATACCCTTTTCCTTGTCTGTGGGAACTGGGAAGTCCTCGCAAGCATTGGTCATTATTCTTTATTCATCGTTTTCTGCCATATATTTTTCACTATTTGGACCGGAAAAAGACTGCATGATGACTGGCGAAAAGTTAGTCCTAGCAATGGAACAATGCGGCGGAAGCCCCGAACCCCAAGGATGTTCATCAGAAGCCACGAGGTGGCTTCGAAAACAATCCACATCACTCTTATTTAATGAAAAATATGCGACCGCATGAGGGAAGGTAGGAAATATGACGAGTTCAAGAGGTCGACGGTAGAGGAATTAGGAATTTGCTGTCCAGCAGCGCATCACACATCACTATTGCTATGATTATTATTCATCCTAGTTTTTTACAGACTAAAGGTAGGATTTGACAAAGCATCTCCATTCACTGTCAACCCTCTCATCTCGGCGTACTTTCCAACACCTTTTATCTGACATGCTTCACATCCCTCTTTTTTCCAAGCATTCCACCCTCAACAGCTGTCTTCTGCATCCTCTCGCTACCTATTACTCGCCACAGTGATATGCTTTGTCTTATCTTGATTTCCAAATATCTTCCCGCCCCCAACATGTCCACTACATACGCGTTAGTTTTCTTTTCGCTCTATCCTTCGAAGATGACGGCACAAAAGATGTCTGAATCACTTTTCAGGTGGCGAACCAGAATGCTATGTTATAACATTCTAATGTGTGCTAAATACCTGCTTCTATCTTTTATGCTGAAGTGTCATACGTTAAGTTACTTGAGAACGGAGTTCAAAAAGGAGTCAATGTTCTGTTACTCTGTAAAATAGCGCTGCTTATTCTAGGTAAAATTGGAATAAAATACTAATCAACGTGGTAAAAAAGGTTTCAGGTAGGCATGCCTTGATATCAAATCGGCTGTAACAGAACTCGAATGACATGCAGGATTGTTAAACGGGTAGTAGGAGTAGAGTGATAAGAGCAAAGTCCCCACGCGGGTCATATTCCGGGCAGAATAATTGGACCCGGTAGAAAATTACGCCCTGCATTCGATGCTTGCAGAAACTCCGTGACCTGCTCAGAAAGGGCCGCGGGGCATATGTTCTACTCGTAGCAAAATTCAGTAAAAAGCTTTCGCAACTAATTACTGTCAGGAGTCAAACCTGAGTATTTTAACAGAAAAGCCTGGCCAGTAATAGTAGCAGATTAGAGAACATTGGAATTGATGGAAATGAGTGGTGTTATAGAAGATTAATGAAGATAAAATATATATACTGAAACACGAATAAAGAAGTTGTACGAAGAGTTGGGGAAAGACGTTTTCTGTAGACGCTTTGAAGTAGGAGATAAACTCATGGGACATACTATGAGGCATAACAGCCCCCTGATGACAATAACTGAAGGAATAGTAGGCGGATAGAATTACCACGGAAGGCCAAGGAGAGATTATAGTGGGCAAATAATTGGATACGTAAAGGTAAGAAAGTATGAGGGAGTAAAGAGGTTCGTTGAGAGTAGTGCAGATTGTAGAGCTACAGCATAGGGACCAATTTTTGGATTGATGGCTGCAATTGACTTAGGAGAAATTCGGTGCATTAACATGAATTTCCTATTCTTTAGCCGACATTGCCGGCAATATCCTGTAATTGAAACTTTAAAAAGTTTATAGATGATTTATCTATGGTATTAATAAATGCACTTCAATGCTGTTAAAACTTTTATTTCCGGTTCTCTTATTTCCATAGATCGGCAAATTCTGTGGTCAATTATTTTGGGAAGCAAGGCTATGATATAGAAGTAAAGAAATTTGTTTTCCATGCGATTCTTCCAGAATTCGCCATTCTGGAAGATTATTTGGATTTCGCAGTCCATAGGAGTCCACACCATAAAATCACAAAAGGAATATCGGGAAACATGTAATTGTCCCTGAATTTCGTAGTAATAATTATGGTTTATCTTGAGTTTAAGATCCTTATCCAAGCAAAAACACTTTATTTCCTCAGCTGCCTGTTGTAATGCCAAATGTTCCGATGACAGTGGACATTTTACTTCAAGGATGCCCCATCAATTGTTTTTCCATCAGGCGAGGCTGCCTGGAAACAGTGTTCGGGATCAACAAAAAGGCCACATAGAAAATCTGCTACCCGTTAACTCCTCATATTTCATAATCGCATTTGGTTCATATAGGCTACCATATCTCATTGCATCATTTTCAAATGGCTCGGCATAAAACAGTATTTTCACAAGTGGTTTTCCTTCTCCTACAAATAACACCAAAATTTGATAGCGTCAATCTATTCCGTCTTTCATTAAACCATTGCTCACATTCGGTTTGACCCCACGTCTCTCTCTCTCTCTCTAGAGCTTCTATTGACCCCTCAATCGTCAATTTCTTCATCAGCTCTTTGATTTCTACTTCCATTTCCTATTCGTCTATGCCCAATTTTTAAAAGAACTCTCCATAATCCTTAGTTTCTTTTGCCTCATAACTTTCCCTAACTTTCCTCTTAGGCCCTTTTACAAGACACCTCCTAGCTGACTGTATTCGTTTCAGCCTTCGCTCGCCAATTCTGTGTACACTTTTCAAAGGGCTTCTTCCACATACCCTTTTCTACGCAGAATAATCCCACACTGGTCCGAGCTGAAAATCAAGCCCTGCACACGACACTGATGACATAAAATTCTCCGCCAGATTACTCGTGTCAATCGTGGCTAGCATATTTGATTTCCTTATCTAGGGTTTTAATGATTCGTTCTCTTTCCAGGACACCCATCTCCTTGTCGTTGAAAATCCTTTCCCTCCCCTCCTGAACATTGCAGTTATATACTTTGCAAGTCGAGTGCTGTTGAATACGTGAAACGGCCCGTTTTTTAGATCTTCGGCTATTGAGTCGCAGTCATATTTTTCTTTGGCATTATGGAAAATTGCACTTCGTGCCGATCTATTCAGTCTCATAATTTGGTTTTTGTTAGAACTGGTTTCAATTCAGGGTGTTCCTCCAGAATTTTAAAGATGGATTTTTATAACATTTAACCTCGTGATTAGAACAATCAATTTTCTTTACCAGTTTTCCATATGGAACGGATTCATGCTCTTTTTCAAAAGCACTTGAATCACCATCGTCTACGAGGAAATGGTATTGCAAGAAAAGTAATTGCATCTCCTCGCTGCATCAAAATGGCTGAACAGCCATGTCAGGCATTTTGATGCAGCCTTCGCTGACCAACTAATGACTCCATGCCTAGGAGTCATTAGTTGGTCATTTCTAAACGAGATAATCAATAGAAACAACTCGATATAAAATCAAATGCGTCTGGTCTCGGAGGTTTAAACAAATTTCGTCCGTATGTGCAAGGTTTAAATGATTGAAACTGAATAATTTTACTTGACTAAAAATACAGGAGAAATTCACCCATAGAGACAGAAAATACGGGAGCCGAGAGAACGTGAAAAAATAGGGTTTAATACGGGAGATCCCGGGAAATACGGGAGAGTTGGTCACCCTAAATCTACTCCAGTTCCGGAGGAAACTTTTGTGTGTCATTGGCTCTTCGCAGTTACATAAACATTGGCATATGCAGCAGTATTTGTTTCGAACATCCAGATAGATTAATTTCTTCGTCCTGTATCCAACGATCATACAGCCCCTAAGTTTTCCTCACACCTGTGGCCATGGCTTCGATATGACCACCGATATGACCACACACCCTCAGCTATAGCAGAGATAAACGGGACCCCTGTAGAAGTAACGTCCTCGTTATTTATCGCTAATCGTCTTTCTTCAGCATCAGCCTCAAGTATCATCTCTAAGAATTTTTTCCATGCCTAGGAACAATTTCAAAATGTAACAAAAGAAATTAACAATTCGGTTGTAAAATATGTCTAAATAAATTTAGACTTATTGCAGAACTACTTTCACAAGTCGATTTTCATTATTGTGAAAGGTGTGTTTGTCCATTCCATGTATTTTAATAGTCGAGAAGATTTCTTCCAAATTGAAATGTGCTCCTTCAATTGACATGAAACCCCAAACGACATTGCCGACAATATTCAGAGCACGTTTTTCACCAGTTATTTCTCCTTTTTGAGCTGCCGGAGTCTTCTCTATTTCCGGTTCAATGGTAACTTCTTTCGTCGTTATACAGTGAGGACATTCGAATACTAATCGCCAGACTTAAGTTTTTGCTGTGCTGAAAATCAGTTGAAATGACCCATGGCCACTTTTTAAACACGATTGATGATGGTGCTCCAGGGACCTTATTTCTTTCTAGAAATGTTTCCCGTCTACTATGAAGTGTCTATTTGTGCTTTCCATGGCAGGTTCATTTCCAAAAATTCCAACGGATTCCATTATCATTTATCGGAATATCGCTACAATAACATTACTATATATAACATGGTGTTAGCATAATAAATTACGATTATTGCAATGAAAAAGATAATAGCTTAGTTCAAAACATACTAAGGGGAAATATGGACTGATTAGTGCAAGCAATCTTGAGTCGCAGCGAGTAAATATAGTGCAAATGGAGTCGTTGGCATAATAAAGTGCAGAGTAGAATCGGGACTCTTCTTCAAAACACACTGATACCGGTAGAAAATTGTAAAACTATGGCAAATAGTAAAATGTTTATTCTGCAAATGATACATGCAGATTATAATAAAAGGAGAGGGTATATGTTGAACCTCCTTATGAAAATTACGTGTATTTATTCAGTACTGAAGTTCAAGCACGAATGACAAATTAATGAGGAAAAATTCCTGTGGAAACTTTTATAATTTTCTACCAGTCGTATCCAATTTTCACACTCCGTCGCGCTCGTGATGGCCATTTCCTTGAATGAAGATTCTTTAGCAACTCTCAATTAGAATTAATCTCCCATTCTTACATCGTGGCTTTCTTTGAAACATGTTGCGTTGACGAAGAAATCAAATTTGATATGAAATATCGCGTTACGGAATGTCTCTGTTAACAATTCAGACAGAAGAATGGGAAGAATAGAGAAATTTCTGTCTTTCATTGCATTATAGTATTGAAACCCTGTAATAAACCATCATTATTATCAATCAGACCCTATTGTAAATATTTTTCTCGAATGTATATTTCCTCCACTGTAAATGTGCCGAATATCATAGCGGTAGGTCTCTAAACACATTTATCTTTTGAAATTGTATTTTCATCGACTAGTAGTTACTGAGCTATTATATTTTGCTCGTACATTGGAGCAGTTATTTGGTCATTTTAGGTTAAAAAGTAATATTATCACATATTATTTCACTTCCTGGTGAAAAAATATTTTCTTTTTTTAATTTAGTCAATGGTCCCAAGGCGTAATAGATGATTACTGCAATGGAGTTTTTTTTTTACTTCCTCTTCCGAAATGTAAATGTGTGCATTTCGAGTAATTTTTTGCCATTATTGACACAAGTAAATGTGTATTTTAAATTCCTCATCAGGGTTATTGGGCATAGTGAGGAAGTAGTAAAATGTAGTAAAATGGATGCTGCAATGTCTTCACCGCTGAGAAATATGTCGAGTGGATGCAACTTTATAAAAATAAATGCTAAAAACCTAGCTTGGGGGAAAATGCCTTCTTGTCACTCAGCTGATTTCAAACCGCAATTCCATTTCTCCGAAGGCCGAGGAGGTACACCTGTCGCGAAAGAAAGAGAAGCAAGAAAAAGATTTGAAATGAGTTAAAAAGTTTCTTATACCTGTCCAAGATTTTTCCTGCGACCATTAATTCCATTCTATTACGGGGATTGATTCGAAGCAAGCAGAACCCTTCATTCCTACGCTTTTATCTCATAAACTCAATCTCCGGCTTGAATGTCAAAATGGGTGGTGGACTCCGCCTGCGGACGACAGCTTCATTAATTTACTCTTGCGGGACATGTCAGGGCCGAGGGCCTTTCCATCCCCCCCTCCCACTCCCCCCGCCTTCCACTTGGCTCCCCCTCCCCCCTGTCTTCCCCCCACCCCCTCGTCCCCACTTCTACTTCTCGCCGCCCCTCCCACGGTCCCTGTCGCGGACGACTCTGCCACTTTCCCTCTCCTCCGGCTTCGCTCCTCTCCGCGAGTCCCCGAGAATGCGGAGGAGACTGCGAGGAAAGGAAGGAAAGATCACTTGAATGCACGTGGCTCCTGCTCCTCGCGCCCCGGCCACCACCCGACCCCGTTGTCTTCCTTTGGCGGGGGAGACGGGGGGGGGGGGGGGGGGAGGAGGGGATGAGGGGGCGGAGGTAATGACGGCGAGTGAGCGAGTGCTGTTCGCGACTACGCGGCGAGCCGTATCAATCGGCCGCGCAAAATTGAAACTCGACGACCCTTTGAATGCCCTGTGACATTTCCCATTAGGTTGGTCTCCTCTGCGTGCTCCCGCTCGAAGAAGGCAGGTGGAAGGTGACGTTGAGGCCAACTTGGCCATAGTTTGGGAGAGGAAGTTGGTGACGAGGTTGACGTGGGAAAATTCGACGGCGAGCTGCCATTTCACGTTACGTTTTTGCTTCGCGAAAGTCTTAACTAATTGGTTTGAAATCAACGGCTTCTCCCATCGGCCAGCGCTGACAAAGAAACCAATACACCTTAGATTCGAACCACCTACGTCTTTCCGATTGGCTGCTCTGGCTGAATTGGCTGTTTTTTGCTTTTTTGGTATAACTATAAAATATAGTTTTTTTGCCAGTGTCATTAACTATCCTCAGTAAACGACTCCGGTTAAGGACTCATTAGTTTGGTAAAATACGTATAGATACATACTAAACATGCCAACTTAGTTTGATTCCATAAATACACAGGTATTACAGCATGAGTGCATTACAAAAATAATTTTGTGTCACAGCACACAGTGAACTACGTAAATAAATGATCTGATAATTAATCGTAACTTCTTGCTTTATCGTCCCGTGGACATGTAACAACTAATTTAGTGTTACGCCTTAATAAGTCTTGTATTGCAAAATCGAGAGCGATATTAGACAATGAAAGGCGTGACTGACTGACTTTGACCTATAACGGCGTAACTTCTGCATATTACCCTGCGTGCCTCGGTAGTGAGTAATGTGGTTAGCTGATGTGAAAGAGGGAAGAAAGTTGAAAGGAAGAAATGGGAAAGAGAGAAGCGATATGATTTGGAAAAAATGTAAATTGAATAGGCCCATAATATGGCCACATAAGGGCCTTTGCGCGTCTAACACATTGCTGCTTAGGACGAAGGAGAAGGTAATGTGGACTATTCCGAGGTTCCCGGTGCGCGCAACGGCCTTTCTATGAGGTGTTAGCCAACGCTTGCTTATTGGGGTTAATCGTGAATTAGCGCAAATGGAAGGTCAGGAGTTAACGAACATGGGGTAGAAGACTGAGAAATTTTGACGGGCTGCTGCGCCATTGTTTTGCGTCACTGTCAGAAAGTTCATTCATGAAAATGTTTATACTCATGCCTTGCACTGCCTTCCAGATTCATGGTCTCTCTGGCAGATACACCAACAGCAGGAATGCGATAGAGCTTTCATGTCCTCTGCCTGGCTATAAATTATTTATATTATCGCATGAACAAATCATTTTTTGTCTGCAACCGTGGCATATTTAATGAGAGGAGAACACTTGTCTTAGGCGATCGATGAATGAATTTTGAATCTTTTGATCGACATTAGGAAAGTTATTACTCATCGATTTTTCACTCAACGTTGCAAGCTACATTAGGGCCACTAGGTCAAATACGTGCAGTAAAGTATCATGAATACATTCAATGGCGTAATTCTTTTAGTAGTCTCGTTATGCGATGATAGATTCTATCAAATTATTTTTATAATAGCCCTGAATACAATTCCTAATTTCCTACAATATTGTTCAATTCCTAAAATATGTGTTTAGTAACCGGAATAGTGTCATACTATTGTCTCGTTGTAGATATAAATATAATGCGTCGGTTGCCCAGTTGAAAAAAATATGGTTACTACCCAATGTGTTGAACTATCCAATTTAGCGATTACATATATACAACTTGGTTATCTCATGCAGTTTTAGTGGTTTTTTTTCTGTGATGTTAATACAGATGTTGTAAAGATTATCAAGAGTAAAAGAAAGAATATCACGGTATATATTATATTAATACGGTATCGCTAGCATTAGAAATTGATACAGCATTTTCATTAATGCTTTGGTGGTATGTATTCCGTCACTGAGGTCGTTCAAGCTTGTGGCTATATTACGATGAACGTCGAAGGTTCGAATCAATTTATATTCCTTTGCCTCAGTAATGGCTCTTGAAATAGAACTGAATACGAGAATCAGACATTCACTTTTGATTTTTAATTCTACCCTTAGTATTTGCACAATCTGGACTTATGTATTGTTTGCAACTTGAAGAAAACGATTTTTTGTGAAAAATAAAGAATTTGATTACAGGATCGAAACTCATTTTCAAAATTTTAATAGGATTGATGTAGGCAGTTTTCAACACGAAGGCCTGTTGTTTAACTCCCCAAAAAAGGAATGCACAGTATTCAATATGATATCTCTTTCCATTGCTATTTATTTTACCGTCACTCTTCTCAAACCCAGAATCAATGAAATATCTCATCGCCTGACTTTTTTTCCGATTGAATCTGGCGTGGTGCTCATGAAATGCACATTTTCATCAGAAGTACAAAAGATGCCTATATTAAACCTAGGGCAGTAAAATTGTTATGACCTAATTATATGCCATTGATAGCGGGGGGCAGTTCTTTTGTTAATCAATGGTTCCATCAATTTCTTAATGTCCTCCTTACTTTATCTTTTTTCAGCTAAAGATTGAAGGCATAATTTGAAAATAAAATGTGATCGTGAGATCAAAGCTACAGAATTATCACACTTGAAGGGATTCCATATAATTTCCATATCTCTTCTTTTACTCCTGGAAGTGTGTGATACAAATGTTCCAACCATAAATATTCTATATGTCTAGTGCATAAATTTTCTTGGTCGCAAATAGCATGAAACTCTCGAATGAGCCAAATAATGTCCTGAAAACATTTATAGAAAACTGAGAGCTTATTATAGGTAGCGTCGACAGATATCTACTGATTACTGTCGATGAATGGAACTTGAGCCATTGAACTTCCTAAATGAATGTTTTCTGCGATATAGTTTCGGCTTAGTTTTTTTTCTTTTCTGTCAGCCATTAAATGATAGTGCAATGAGAGATAATTATTTCGTGGTTGTAAAAAATAATCATGGCCATTCATTATGCATTACCATATCATGTTATCTATCCCAAACTATCCCAAACAGATCTGCAGTATAGCGTGCACTCTGTGTATTACTTTAGGTCTTATAGAGAGAGAAAGATCATTAAAAGTACTAGAGGGAGCGTTTATGACTCGTTTACAACAATCAACAATCCAATATTTCATTTAGGTGCGATACTATCGAGTTATACACGAGGAAAAATTACCCTCATCTCGATGTCGTGGTTGTTCACGAATATTGCAGTTAAACCATATGATAAATCACAGAGGATTTATTTGTATATCACCATAAACGTAGATTATATTGCACGTACAACTTTCCTACCTGAGTTATCACGTTCGTTTTATGTATTTGATGCCTTTAATGTTTGGTATCGTGCATTTTCACTATACACAGTTTTGTTATTTCGCTATTATCTTATGTAATGAGCAAACTTTTTGTATTTGAAGAACTGCAGTCTCTCTTATTTGTCTAAAAGTATCCACGTTACCCTGGTGACCATGTATTGATCTCTTAGTAATAAATATGATAAAAAGAATAGTTATATTATTTCCCATAATACACATTACTAATTGTTGTTATAACTAGTGTTTCCTAGTGGAGGCGAACATGCTCACTAAGCATAGGAGTTATAATTCCCTGAGTAAAATGGGAATAACGTGACCGGAAGATTGCAGAGCAACGGTTATCATTGAGTCATTTTCGTGTTTTGCATTTCATCACTCATTATTTGAGACACATCAATTCACGAAAAGATTTGTTCTTTTTATTCAGCATATCATAGCGCGAAAAATTCTTGTAACGTTTCTATTAGCTTGCCGAGTACAACGAATCCCCGCATTAATAAAATAATTCAACTAAATATAATTTAAAAAGAATTGCCATAGAATATTGAAGCATTAGAAAAAAAATATAAACTGTTTACATTGTTGTTTTTAAGTCTAAATTTGACCCAATCGTAGAAGTAAAAATTTCGGTCAATTTTTTAAATTCATATTTTCAGTACCTGAGATCTTGTGACTTTCATTGCAATCTCAGATTGAATCACCAGTGCTTTTACAGCTCACCAACACCACACACCAATTGCATGCTTTACGCAGATAAAAACCGTTAACATATCGATAAAAAATTTTCACTAAAATTTTCCGCGCATGCGATAAAAGCAATTCTATCTTTTCTTTGTGACATTTCTTAAAGAAGTCAATTTCCAAAGTCTGGGGATCAGTGATATAATAAATTATTCCTCTACTTTCAATATATTAGACCTCTAGTCCATTAAATAAAAATTCTCTTCCCTTTTGATGGACTCATCATTATGGTCAATAATTACCTATTAAAACTAATGATACGAGACATTTAAGAACTATTTACAAAAATAAAGAAACTTATATACACTGGGAAAAACACTATGACAAAAGTAATGGGGTTATTCTAAGGTATTACCCATATATTTAGGCAAGTATTCATGATCCTCCATGGGAAGTTCAATTATAGCCAAATGAATCACGAATCAAATGGAATGGTTACGTTCACAGTAGCCCCTATCTTTAAGGCGTTATAAAGTTCCTAACCACAAGGATATTTATGTAACTTGTCTGGTCACAAATAATATTACTTTCAAAAGAATCAATTAGCAGCTGAACTTAACGATAGGTATAGTTTTATTGACATGAAATCTCTTTTGAAGAGGTAATATTTTGTAAACTATTTGGCATATGCGCTCATCTTCGAATGCAACATTTTAGCACAGTCTCGTTACCACTCCCTTCCATACCCTAGGCAAATGAACGTGCAATATACGGCATTAATGTTGTGCGTGTAGAAAAGTTTTAAACGTAAATACAGCAGTAGTGTCGAGTTATTGAAAGCAGAAGGTCTTTCAAAGAGCCTGCCCACTATATGTTAACCATATTGAAATTAACTCAACGTGAGGGACAAGAGGCCTAAAATCAAACTGGATCATATTGAGAATAGTCATTTACTTAGCGTAACCTTATGAAGTCTGGTCCGTCGTATTGACATTCGCATTTCTGTTTTGTATTCCTTGCATAATTTTGTGACTATTAAAAATTAATCTGTACTCTTAACAGAACGAAAAAGAAACTGGCTCTAAGAGATGCTTGGTGAAATACGATTGCTACTCATTTGCTAGAACATTAAAATGATCACAGCTGCTCTTTACGCAAATTAATACGAAAACATCCTGATGAAAGAAACTTCATTGGAATTTAACTAACCGTTTAGAAATATATTTTAACGAGTAATGAAAACGCATTTCCTGCCGTTGAATTTCGTACATATTTACCTTGATGAATGAAAATTACTCACTACCACCCTTTAATTAGCTCAACTATCGGCGCGAAAACGTTTACGTTCTTTCACTAGCACTTTTTAAATTTGATCTCACCTGTTTCTTTCTCACTTCTTTCTTGGCATTCCTGATTCCGAATGAAAATAGTGCAGTCATTCACCCGCCGTGGGAATTAGCTGTGCGCACGAATGGACTGTTCGGTAATCGTTAGCGTTAATTCACTGGGGTTAGTGGGTGGCGTCGGTGGTCGACCAACCTCGGTCGAACCGCGTCTGGCTGCGTGCTTCAGGGGAGCTGTGGCTTGGGAATTGTGGGGAGAGAAGTGGCCGCTCGCCGAGGAAATACTTCCCGTGTCGACGCGGCTGCGATACGGAACCGCAGGCCCCTCTACCCGATGCCCGCAAATTTACAGATGGCTCTCGTGCCGCATCCTCACAACCACTGGCTTAGCATGTTTATTGGTGGCGATGACGAATGAATTGCTATAAAATCGATTTTCAACTCGTGCCCCTTACACTAGAAAGCTATTAACTTGCTGGATTAAGCTGAACGTGTACTTGTGTTGTCCTGTACTTCTATATAGACCTATTTAACTGTTAGAAAACTATTATCTAGCTGGATTAAGCTGAACGTGTAGTTGTGTTCTCCAGCACTTCTATTTAGACCCATTTAACTGTTAAAAGCATATTAAGAATCAGGAAAGTTATTACCTACTACTAAATATTTTCACTAGTTACATAATGGCAATTTCTAGGATAACTTCCCGGTCAAATCCTACCTTTAATATAATTTCTCTATTATTTCCAGACATTAAGTCAGCGGATATTATTAATTTCTCGTGTATTACAAAACGGGTCTAAAATGCCCAGAATTTAAGCGTTGATGGTTCAACGGAAATGCATGATTATTATATTGATGGCCAGTAAAGTCCCTGGATAAATCTCTCAAACACAAGTGAAACTAATAAGCCATACTGAAGAACTACAGGGAAGTTCTTCAGTATGGCTAATATTTTAATGACTGAATTGAATCACAGCAGACTTAAGGAATTCCTTTTTGGGTGGGTTTTAATTTTACATATACCCTTAATAGCCATGTGTAACAATGCCACTCATTCATGCCTTAAAGTGGAAACATGGTCAGCTTTCAGCCACTCTACTCTTTTGCCATTTGGCCTTTTAAAAATAGAATTAATACAATAGTCGTGGAGATAAAAAATATCACTAATATCCATTCATGGGCAATAGTTAATGAAGTTATTGATAAAGTGACCGTAGCATTGTGGCAGATATGAAATAGCGTTTATTACATGCATATTACTAGATCCATTGGGGTTAGTCTTCATACTTGTCTACGCCAATTGCATAATTGCTCTACTAGAATCGCTTAGAGTATTAAGGGAGCGTAGTAGTAGAGGAACTAGATGCTCAGTTAAACTATATATATGATCAGTTCAAAGTTCTATGCCTAAGTCGAAAAGCCAATCATATGGGATTAAATTCTGGAAAACAGATTGTAAATGCTCTTTCTTTTTTTTTGTGAAAACGTCCGGTCATGTTAATTTCTTTGTAGTAATTCCTTCCCATTTCCTCTTAGTTTTACATACAATAGCCATTATTGAGTCCATAGTAAGTCAAGAATAAGGTCATCATAGCACTCAAATGATTAAAAATAATCTTAAAATGATTTTTCATACGCATATTTTATAAGTCACACCCATGGTCTTAATATAGTTGTTCTTTTGCTCCACTCTTACGATACTCTCCCTCGTCAGTCATCCACGTAGATCTTTACCGTCCCCATGGAAGTCCGACGGATTCAGAAGTGTTCTGAATTAAAGTTAAATTCTATATAATCTTTGCCCGCCACATTATATTTGTTTTCATCCCAGAGTCAAAGATAATTTGAATTTGGGCTTACAATTTCGCGCTAGTACGTGAAAATACACGTGAAAATTACGTGAAAATAAGCTGGCTCAGGCTTAAATATCTCGTACAATTTTCTATCTAAAATCAGCAATGATTTTAGCGTATTATTTTAAAGAATAATAGAGGGATGGTGCCGATATTAAATTAAATATAAAATTATGAAGGCACACGTCATAGAAAACTACCCTAACGGTATCAATGCATCAGTGTTATATAAAAGGACGAGAATAGGAAATAAGAATTTTCGGTGAAAGTGTGACACCCTACATATTTCCGCAGCATAGCATTTTACTCGTTCAAATGATAAGAAGGAATAAAAGGATAGTGGTGTCTTGGCATATTCCGATATATTTTTATACCAATGTACCATAAGTCTTCATAATTAACAATTCTTTTGTCACGTGTTCGGCCTTCTATCCAAATTTCCTATAAAGATAATGTAGATTTAGCAAAAATTAGAGAATCTTCTATTGTAAGGGACTCGGTGAAGCAATATTCAGCCTAGAGATGTCCTTCATTTCTAGTGTGAAACAACGAGCGCCTCTGAGATGGATAAATTGAGGAGGAAAATTTTTTTATTAAATACCAATGGATCAGACGAACAGCAGATCGAGAGGAATAATTGTGAATGAAAGTTACTAATATGTACAAGGCTTTGTACCACGGACTGAATGGGTTTTTCAGACGAACAATGGGTGAGCAGTTTTTTTGAGGTCGATTTAAAAATGGCGACAACAAAACACAAACACTGAGCGCAATAAGCAGCATTTTCATGGAAAGACCAGCATGCGGTTGAACAGAATAGAAACCTCTACCAAGGCGGGTTATAGAATGAGCGAGCAAGACAGGGAAAATGTCAAGGGAAAACGAGAGGAGAGAGAGAGGTGTCTGTCACCCACATGCTAATCCCCACCCGTCCAATCTCTCGCAGTTAGTCCTATTAATCCCTTCCGGGGGATTAGTCGCGAATAATTACCATCCGGAGTCGACCTTTCAGGGCATCGAGGCGAAGAAGAGTTGGTTGGCGTCTCGTGTCCATGGAAGTCCCGTTGACACTTCAGGACTTGGATCTGGGTCTAGCTGCCGTCCGCTCTCACGATTACTCACCCCCACCGCATCCCCCAGACGGGGGCAGCAACAGGTCCCTCAACCATACTCCCTACCCCCACGTGCTCGCCCCGTAATTTCCCAGCATCGCGGTGATGTCGCCGGTGAAATTTACTTACCGTGATAATCGAAGCAAAGCACTCAAAACCTTGCGAGGGAGTAGGGAGATGACAATCAATGGCGGGACTGCTCTTCCTTTCCCGCCCGCCCGCGCGCGGGAAAAAAGCTCGCTGTCCGCTCGCTCGGTCCCGCGCGCGCAACCCAAGGCGTCCGCTCCCTTTCACCGCTTGGCATCGACTGAGGCTACGCTCCACTCCAGCGGCCGGCCGGACCGATGGACACCTTCCCCGGTGCTTGATGCCATCGTCAGCGTCTCCTCTCCAAAAGTATCATTCCGTCGGGCCATCCTGCTTTGAATCGGAGCAGTGAATCCACTTATGTTCCTGTGAAGTGATAGCGTTTGCGGGTGATTTGACATTCCACAATACGCCCAGAATTCAATCAAAAGCTGCCATATTTCGGAGCATGCGATTCACTGACTTCTTCGAGTTAAGATTTGGCTTCTAGCAGCCTCCCTATTATTTCCATATCTCACTCTAATATTTTATTTCATAAATGGTGAAGCAATTTTACCACTATCAGATGAGATATTTAATTAAAAACAAGATAAAAAATTATGATAAAAGAAAACTAAACACCTTTCACCCACTCACTCAGTGATTCAACCCGAAGGTTGGTCTTTGATAGGTGAGAGTAGAGCTCACCCCCTACTAAGCCAATCGCGTGTGAAAATCACACTTTCAGGGTAAGGGGTCCAGTTCCTTTCCCCGGGCCATCTGCGATTTCCTACGAAATTCTGACATGCAGAAAATCGAGTCGCGAGGACTTTAGGTGTGGTGTCTAGATAGACTTCAGCCCGGGAGTTAAACCCAGGAATCCTCCGGTAGCTCAGTGCTCTACCCACTAGGCCAACACGACTAGGCTTGTGCGATGACCGATTTTCATCATCGATTTTCGATGAAAAAATTTCATCGAAATGCTTCGATGACGATGGCTGTCATCGATCATCGAATAGAATGTACACGATGATCGATGAATATCGATGATCGATGAATGTCGATGATCGATGACTATCAATGATCGATGAATTACAATGATCGATGACTATCGATGATCGATGAATTACGATGATCGATGATTATCGATGATCGTAATTCATCGGTGCGGATGTCTCGGTTGGCAGTTTGGTGTGGCTATTAAGCGAAGATTGAATTGGGTCAAACTTAATTGAAAAGGACAAGGTCTATTTGTTAAATACCGAAACATGTACCAAGTTACAAACTAAGCAACAACTCTTTGTTGTGGTGTAATGCAATTCTCATATCCGCATTTTCATCGGTGAGTAGATGTCTGTTCACCACAACGTCTCCTGAACCACTCTGATGACGTTGAAATGGCAGGAATACATAGGTATTTCCTCGCGTACTTATGAAGACGGGGATACACAGTTCCTTCCTGTCGCTATACCGATGTAGGACGTCCGAAGATTTGGATAAAGCTAGGACCTCCTCGTACTTGTGGAGCTCCTTTTTGGAAGGGATCGTCAGCAGTGGTAGCGTTTCTCGTGTCAGCTGCACATCACGACTCATAGGCATCGATGATTCTCATCGATTCATCGACTTCGATGATTCTCATCGACTCATCGCAGTCGATGGTCGATGACATTCATCGTCATCGATTTCAGTCATCGCACCGCGAATACTGAAATCATCGTCGATGACTTCGATTAATCGACTCATCGCACTAGCCTAACCACGACCCCTGCTTTGTCACTTAAACGATGATTGATATTACACAAAAACGCCCAGAATTCAGTAAAAAGCTGTCATATTTCGGAGCATGCGATTCACTGACGTGTTTGAACATGTAGATGGTCGCTGGAAATCCTCATTAATAAAGCGGGAAAGGGAGTTAATTTTTTCTTTTTTTACGTAAGCGGGAGAAATAACTCCCTTACCCGATTTCTTGACGTAAACCTTGAGGATTTCCAGCGACCGTCTACAAGTTCAAACACATCAGTGCATCGCATCCGAAAGATGGCAGTTTTTTTACTGAATTCTGGGCGTTTTTGTGTAATATCAATCATCGTTTAAGTGACAAAGCAGGGGGTCGTGGTGGCCTTGTGGGTAGAGCACTGAGTTACCGGAGGATTCCCGGGTTCAACTCCCGGGCTGAAGTCTATCTAGAAACCCCACCTAAAATCCTCGCGATTCGATTTTCTGCATGTCAGAACTTCGTAGGAAACTGAGTGAGTGAGTGAAAGGTGTTTCGTTTTCTTTTATCATAATTTTTTATCTTGTTTTTAATTAAATATATCATCTGATAGTGGTAAAATTGCTTCACCATTTTGCAATAAAATCTTAGAGTGAGATATGGAAAAAATAGGGAGGCTGCTAGCAACCAAATCTTAACTCGAAGAAACCATTAAAAATTCAGCAATACTTGAACTTGAAACATTTGAATATACCAAAAGTATAGAGTGAAAACTGAAGTACCAACACCATTATGTGTTGAATTGGAAAATTTTCAGGGATTAATAAGGATCCTGCGTAAAGCTTTGCAAAATGGAGAAGCGCTCATTTTAAGACGCTGTACAAAAATATTGTTTATATCATTTGTGGACACAGAATCCGATGAAGTAGGATAAGTAAACTCATTGCTCAACATCCAAATTTCAATAAAACTCCATAAATACGCTAGTAGATATATAAAAGCCTATTTATGAAGTTTTATTGAAATTTGGAATGTGAACAATGAGTTTACTTATTTCTATGCATTAAAATTTACTGATACTGAAATGAAAGGGAAGTAGTATTATAAAAGATTTCACTTGAAATATTGATGCATATTTAGTGTAATATATTTGAGTGGTGCTGTTTTGAAGCAAATGGGAAGAATATAGACATGTTGATTTTTTAAACAATTCATTAGGTTTATTGCAATGAATGGAATTTAAAAAGTTAGACTAAGGATTATTTTCTCTTTATATTTTTTATTCATGCCTAGATTTTTGTTGTCGACATCATTATGAGAGGTATTCTCAGAATTTTTAGGTGATTTGGGAGTTCAACGAGATTTCCTCCTTTCACCAGCTCTTGCTTCATTGCATTCATCGTAGACTTTTGCAGTGGCACTTCTTTTCTAGTTCATGCAAAATTTCTTGGAACAAACGTATTTAAATCCAACGTCTACCGTATGCATTATAAAATATATATATTTTATCACTCGAAATAATGCATAGAAACTCATTTGAAAGATTTATAAGGACGGTGGAATACATTTTTGGGCCTATAGATTAGGGATCGAAAGAAATAGCGTTGAGTATATCTCATCAATGAAAGTTTTCCCTCTGATGAAGTTTTCGCTTATTTTAACTAATTTTGGCAACTGTTATCTGTAAGCTCAGATGGTCAATTTAAAAGAAATATTTGTCTCTTAATATCACAATTTTGATTTGTAACACACCAATGTCGCTGAATTTAGTGGTTTCAATTTTACTATCAATTTTAGTTTGATTCCAATAATATTATAAGTATTCTCGCGGTTAAGATAGGTTTCCATGGACCTAAAATATCCCGCGTAACCTATCTTTCATATTATGCCCTTATTTATTCCTACATACTTCCACCTCATTATCCATAAAAAGTGCCACATTCCGATTAAACTCTTTGAAGAATTTCAGTTGTCCGCGCTTTTGTTGTCCTTTTCTAGTTGTATCACTGAGTTTTAACGACAAAGAGAAGAGAGAGCAAAGTAAATTGCTGAGAGGAGATAGAAGCTGAATTAAAAATTTATTCTACGGATTAATAAGCTTTTGTAGGATCTTCATTCAAGCGATTGAATTTCATGTTTCACCTGTTGTGAGATCAATTCAAGTGCTCTGTTAATAACTGAAACCCCAAGCAGCTGACACGCTGCAGTAGAGTGTAAACGACTGCTGGCCGTGCAGCACATATGAGCTAACATTTCACGAGTCTTGTAACGGCATGCCTAATATTTTCCTCAGGGTGGCAGCATTATTCTAGGATGCTCAGTATGATTTAAAGTGTACATTCTTGTCGAAAGCTTCAGACAGTTGAAATTAAAGCACACGTATGTGAACATAAAGGAGAGCGATATGATTAACTACCTTTTGAAGAAAATAATGTGCATTCTAGGCATTCAAGATCAATGGGCTTAAAGCGTAGCTTTTTTCGAGGCGACTCAAGAATATTTTTCAGTATTGGTCTTCAGTGTACGTGATTGCAATGGTTGTATGATCAATTTATTTGTTTCAATCAAGAAAAGTCTGTGATCATAAAAGGAAGTTCATATTCCAATCATATTTTCAATTTAATATTTTAATGTTAAACCGAATTTTTTCTCATTCAAAAACTCATTTTTACTGTTTTGATCCATTAAAGCAAACAAATGTGAACTATTGATTTCAATCAAAATTCTGACGATCTAAGTTCATTTAGAGGTCAATCGCTGTAGGGGACTATATTTATTCCATGATATATGTGTTTTTATCGGTGATTATATATCTTCATCCGCAATGTCGTTCACCAAGTTGGAGGAGTGTAAATAACGAATAAGTCATATTTAAAATTGCTATTATCCAGAATCAATTTCAAGCAGATATTTAAGCACAATTTCTCGTTTACGTCTTATATTGTAGTGTTCAGTTGGTCATCTACGAGTAAACGCAGGCCTAGGTGGCCTATTGGAAGAAAAAATGACTGAATAATAACCACCATTTCCAAGCTGTTATTTACGTCAATAGATCTTGACTCTCTTACTTGGATTAACTAATACCTACTGTGTGAGCAGTAGCTTTCTTTCTTGACGAGTCTTCCATAAATATGTCTTTGAAAACAGGTTTTTTCACTTATTCAAAGTACGATTGCAAAAGTCGTCGATTAACAACCATAAAAACGTCTAAATAGAATGACAACCAATTATATTGTTAATGTTTCTCACTCCTAGTGAACGCTGTATTTTATGAAGGCTCTCCTTTTGTTGGTGCTCTATAAAAGGTCTATAATTTCTTTCCTACGGGAAAAACTCTTTCTATCCAATCGAGTAATATTTTATTGAATCCAACTTAAAATGCCGATGTTTATTAACGGCATCCCGCTATTTTGATTGCGTACTGCACCTTCATCGAAAGGTTAAGTGTAATTTATTGGACAGCTGATGCGAGGAATGGCTTTCTTTTCTTTGGTGCTGAGAAACTTCCTCGGTGAACTCGGCTACATTTGACCCTACAAATAAGCACGCGCATAAAATAACTCGCTCATTATGTGTACTTATGCAGTTTAAGGGGTTGAGTTGGTGTAGTGGATAGAGTACCTGCCTCCTCCCTGAGGGCTCGGGTTCGATTAGCAGCAGTGGAAGATATTTTGCATTGGTAAACTTAGCCCCCGCTAGAGTGCTTTGTGGATAGCATTTTTTACTTTAATACTCAGACCGTCGGATGGGACGTTAAACGTGATCCCCTCAGCACCTTTCCGTAAGACCGGGATAATTTTTTTCACAATTACGTAAACTTTTTTTCCACCCTTCCTCGTTTCTTTCCTTCTTGTATGAAGCGCCTTTAAGTGCGGATACATACTTGAAAACCTCAGCTAATGGCTGAAAGGCATTTGTTTTATTGTCATAAAATGAATCGTTTCATTTTTACTGCAACGATATTTTACTATTTACTTTTAACAAATGTACTCCTTTGTATTTGTAGTCAGTGTATCAATTAGTCAGATTATAGTGTAATTTGTGGTTCAGGGATTTGAGATTTCTTTTATTGAATTGTTGGAAATATACTTGTTTTTTTAGAGGCATTGTTGGAATGAAAATATTTTACCACTCTGAGGATTGATTCCCCTAAAGCCAGGCACGTAGCCAGAAACTTGCTTCGGAGGGGCTAAGTCTTGCGTAACTTGAAACAAAGCAGCCTTGCCCATTCGGTGCCGACATGTTTCAAATCTCTTCCCTTAATTTTCAGTGCTTGGTATTTACTTTTAAAGTGCCCATACTTATCTCTTCTCACTGGTAGAGTTCGCTGCTAAAATCAGAACAACAGAATTATTGGGAAAAAATTTCTGGGGGGCTGAAGCACCAGAAGCCCCTCCCCTGTTTACGTGCCTGCCTAAAGCATTAATATAAACCATAAGTTAATCCTGAGATGTTATAAAATGTAGTTCTTGATGTGGAAAATATTATGGCTGCTATAAACATGTTTCAACGTGATTCAGTGTCCTTAAAAATGGAGTTGTAAGGAAAATGATTTTTTTATTTTTTCTGTGGACTTGCTTCTGAATTCATTAATTATTGAGTTTCAGACATTTCAGCATTTTAAGTAGGTTCTTTTGCCTTTAGCGCAAAAATGTTAAACAATTTTTGTATGCAACATTAAAATAAATTTAATGGATGCTTATATTCAATGTAAGGGATAAAAAATAGAGAAAATGTGAATTAAGTTCGGCATCTACAGCATCCATTTATAATCACATGTCAACAACTGGCCTGAAAATAATATATAGATCGTTAAAAATTCAGGGTGACAGGCTTAGGATATTGACCTATCATAAAAAGACAGGGGCAATTATATTCTCCAAGTTTTATGGGGTGATAGAGGGAGGCGATTGCTGATTCAGGTTGTACCAAAGAGTCCGATGGTGATATAGGAGAAAAAGAGGTTGGTAAACAGGAACGTAAGGTGAAGAAATGCATTGAACTAGAAGGTGTTGTTCATTAGAAAAGAAGCTCTCGGGGAGTATCTGGATAAAGACGCGAACAAAAAGTGGATTAAAGATCAAAGTTGTGGAAAGTTTTAGAAATTTTACATATGATGGAAGATAATCCTAGAATGAGGGCTTTAAGGTGTGGATGTGGACAGAGTTATGAGGAGAAGTGAGAGGGAAGCGATCGATGAAGTGGAGGATATTAATGGTACCAAAATTGATGCTGCAAAACGGGTCGAGGGTTGAATGGTTGCTGGATTTTTAAGGGGGTGCCGAAGGGGAGAATACTAGGAAAATGGGGAAAAGCGAAGAAAAGAATGTGGATTATAGGAAGAAATTATAGTAAGCAGAAGATGCTAAAGGCTCAGGAAGGATCATTGCAGACCCAACGGTGAGAATAATTCTAGTGAGTAAAGGTTTGGAAATGTCGTTGTGATGGTGTTGAAATTTAGTAAAGGAACGCTGCAGAAGTGTTCCAATATTTGGAGAGTTCGAGATCAAGGAAAGGCTTCATCAAGCATTGAATGTGTCCAATGATGGAGATGTTGACTTCTTGACAAAATATGATTGAGAGCAACAGCGAGCTCATAGCTATTTGAACTCTTTTCTTTGGTTTTTAGAATGAATTTCCACACCGTTGAATCTAAAATTAAAGGATTTCTGAATATATGAATATACTTTTGGATGTTGTTTGACGAGTATTTTGTTCCCCAATTTTTAATATATCTCCAGAAAAATAATTGCTGATATTGTTCCAGCATAGCAAAAATATTTTAAGAGTTAATTTTTGTTTCTGTAAAATCCGTGATATTTTTAAAAAGTTATCCTTTGGTGTTTACTTACAAAGAAAATGCCACAACATGGTGTATACACATTGATGAAACCCTAAACCGTACCGTAAATCTAGAAAAGTTCAAATAAAGTAACAAACCAGCTAAGTATATTTCCACTTAGAATTTATTGGGTACGACTAGTTTCAACGCATAAGCGTCATCTTCAGGGTTATAAAGATGTCACCTATGAGTTACGCTGTAAAGCAATGAGTTGATAGGAAAGTATTTATCATTCCCCTTATTCGGCTTTATGAGAACGCATTATTATGTTACAAATAACTTGTTACGATTTTTTGCCAGCGATAGCGTTCCGTGCGAATATAAATTTTTATATTGCGAAGTAAAATAAAAGGGTAGCTAATTATGTTGGTTTTACTTTATTAATGTTAACTATTGAATCACACGCCCATTTTAATGAACGATTTCTTCAATACGATAAATATCTCTCGGGAGTTAATATATTACCGCTATTGCCAACTATTGGCAAATTAAAAAAATTGATTCAAATTATTTTTTGGGATTTCCCGTCTATTCTGGCTTGCTATTTGAGGAACCCTAACATTTTTTCCGGGATTCTCTGGCGCAGATGCAGTCTTTACGCCAAAGTCATGCCAAGCATTTTTGAATGCATTTTTACGAGAAAAAATGTTCACTCTTAATATTTAATCTTGGGAGTTATTGGGTAACATCCTAAGATGCATTTTATCTGAATTATTTGTCTTATGATGGGTGAAAATGGGCATTCTCCGCTTCTTAAATGGATTTTGGAGACCTTTTAGCTGAGCACCAAGTATTGAGTTCACGGATTTTCTCCAAATTTCAGATCATAAATCATACCATTTAGCTTTTGGGAATGAGTTTCTCTTATTTAAGCGTGGTTTATACCAGAACAATGGTAAGACTTCCATTCTTAAAAATGAGCTTATTTCTCCATTCTGAGGTTGGGAGTTTTCTTCATAATACTCTAAGCCTCCTAATTTAATTCGTAAAAATAATTAAGTTTGTGCGGCAACTGTGGACATTTTTTATCCATATTAATGTTGCATTGTCCATTAACAGCGTGTTTGATTGAGGCAAGGTGCAAAAAATAGGGTCGGGTTGTATGACGGCCCTATAGTCAGAAGGCAATTTATCAAAATTATTGTTAAGGCCGAGAGGAATGGCTTTAACGAGGCCTCTTGAAACACACCCATATTACGATTTAGTTTAATGGTTTTTACGCATACGACTGAAGCGGCTTTACTGGCTGACGGCACATGATTAATGTCCGAGAGAATTGCTGGCAGAAGAGTGAAACGATAATTTCACAGAAACAGGTACCTCAGTATTGCGTAGAGGCCTCTCCATGTGTAAATGTTCGTCATTAAATGTATTCATTATGGCCGAGAAATCTTGAGGCGTAGCGAGCCGATGATTTACAATCCCTACCCGAAGTCATTATGTAATCAAAATCACCATTTTTCTTCTTAGTACTCGCTCTTTTTTCAAGGGAGGAAGGCGGACCCGTAAAACTACCAGTTATAAGACACGAGGGAAGTGACGTCAGAACTTGTCGTTTCTCCATTCCTCTCCTTTCACTCGGATCCCACCCTCCCTACAAAACGCTGACTTCCATTACCCTTCCTTCTCACGTCCAAATATCAATATTTAACTCTCATTTATTTGCCAATATATCCCACCCATCCATGGAAGTTGGGTTTTTGTTTGCACGCGTACTGGGCCTCCCTTAACGACCAGAAATCCGGGCACGTTTTGAAGCGTTCACCGGCACAAGGAAACTACTTCTGCTCCTCGATCGACACAGGAATCTCACTTGTCAATATTTGTTGTTCTCACGTCATTAAGAAACGGACCACCACTACCTTGGCAAAGCATTGAAAGCCAAAAGGGGTCAGAGGAGCAAAGTTAGGAATTCAAGAAGAGGATGTGAGCGGTTAGAAGAAGACTTCTCTTACACCAGCGGAAACACAGTATAAAACAGTCTTCGGAACAGTCTAAAACAGTCAGCGGAAACAGAGACTAAAAGAGTCTTCCTCACAATAGTCCACGCCATTGCTATGGGATCGCCGACATTTTACTCATTTTATTATTGCCTATAATTTGACTCATCTCAAAACATCGGAGTTTAAATTATTTGCGGCGTCAAAAAAAAAAATGAATGTAATATACATGCAGTGCCACCGAATTTTTGGTATCAGGGAAACGTGCCAGCATGAATATGAGAGTTTTGTAACTCCCTGTGAAAAATATAAACGATATGAAGTAACATTTTTGGATATTTAATGTATTTTTATATTAAACAAAAAATGGATTAATAGTTTTTTAAGGTATTATGATATATTGCATAAAGGAATAATGTAATTATTACAACAAAAATAGTTTAAACATTAATTTTCTCCTCGAGTGGCCCTTTTCGCCCGTGGAGCAAAAGACGATATATCGGCCCATGGCACTAAGAGGGTTCATTTATTTGGCAAACACGTCACCTTCTTTTCATTTGATGAGTTCAGATTACTTCCCCGTTGTGTTTGTAGATGACCAAATATTTTCAGTATTCCTGCTCATTTCCAGCCTTCTTACAATACGATAAAGACAGCCTGTTTTTATTACAGCTAGTCGCCGGGCTTTAAATAAATATTCAACGACAGGTAAGCGTGTGTGTTTACACTGAAAACATTGCAGTATTTGTCTCACTTAATGTGCCTAATAACTACAGAAACCTCCAACAAATCTTTGCTGAAATGTCATTGTAGGAAATTTATTACGGTCGTTGTGATTCTATCCTTTCGTTTTCTCAATTTATTGCCAATGATGATGAAAGTAATGACTGAATACTATTTCACACCATAACAAAACTGATCAACACGTGGTTGGCATTACCAACATACTTTCGTATGTTATTACTATTGCTTTCATCTTGAACATTACAAATTTTCACGAAGCTACGCTTAATATTGTTTCACAATATATTTAATTTGAGTTGAAAGGTAGTCAATCGAAAAGTAACCTCAACTCTTAAGATATAAATTATTCATAATAATATTAGGTATTTGTTCTGTAGTTTACGTTTTTTATCCGCATAATTTATTTTAATTGGCTTAAACGAATTACTTGCGGCAACTGGATTATTATTTGATATATTGGCCCCTAAAAAAATAAAAGGAGATCAGAATTTCTCAACAAGGTTCGTAAATAATGCTTTTATTTGGATCGATATCTGCATAAATTGAAGTGATTTATGTTCAATCTCTCTTCATTTTACACCGACTTCTCCGTTTATGCTTGAAAAATTACCCGCAGAAAACTGAAAATTATTGGAAAATTACGGTAGTATTTGAAAATCATCGTAATTTATCCCCGCAATTTACCTCGCATGAAAATTATTGGTAATTTACCCATCTGTATTCGTGTCAGGAGGAATTCAGAGGGCAGTGCGACACCAAGATCCCTTCCTGGAAGAAACCTCCCCTTACCTCTCACCCCCTTTCCTCTCCCCTTTTTCTTCTCCCCCTCCCCCTTGTCCCCTACCCCTGCATCACGTACCTCACGCCCCCTTATGGGTAGTGAGCGAGGGAGAGAAAGAGAGAGATATACGTCTCCTTTAAGGATGCCGATCCGAGTTTTCTAACCTGCGTGCAGGCTATGTCAATCACCAGTCGTCTGCGACTGTCCATCACTCGCTGCTAAGCTGTCTATCGGCTTCGCGATCGTACATTTCAATGCTTGACTGTACGTCACTTATGCCTCTCTTTCCCTCACCCTCTTTTCTTTCGCCCCTCCACAATCCCCATTTGAGCAACTTCCCCTTCCCTCTCCCCTTCTACACGTGCTGCGTACTTTTATAACGCAAACTAGAATACAAAAGAGGTCAGGAACCGACATATTTTATTGTAGTATTCCGTTCCCTCTATTCAATTTAGAAAAAGTAGTGAGTAAAATCCGCACCCCCGATATTTTGCTCCGAAACTTGACCCTTATTCTCCAGAAGTAGAAGGCGACCAGTTCATCAATAAATCAAATTGATTGAAATCCAGTGTCAAGGCATGTGATCAGAATTGGTCTTGCAAGCAATTGTCTAAGGGCAAAACCTTGGATTGAAATAAGATGGAATTAAATAGCTGACTACAAAGTACGTGAAAACAATTGTATGGAATCACTTGATCATTTTTTTTAAATAACTAGCGGCTAATCAACATGAAACATGGACGGAACTTTCATGCAATTTGGACTGATATATGCATCCCGTGTAACTTCATACTTCGGCACATGCAGTATGTGACCGGAATAAAACTTTTAGTAAGGAAGCATTATCATTCTGAGACTATGAGCCGAATATGTTGAAACACGTCTCTCATCTTATAGCTAGATATTTATTTATTCAGGATATGATAAATAATCATGCCAGAAAATGACATTGAAGGAGTGATGACTTAAGTCAATTTGTTCCAGTAACAAGCAGCTTCTAATAGTACTCTTGGCAATACCACCTGTTGGTATTGCCTCTCGCTATCCTATGAGTTTTCTTGTGACAGCGAGTGAAAGGAAAGTTTTGAGAAATAGTAGAATTGTTTATTTGATATGTGAATGTCTTTACTTTTTTGAAATTTAAGAATTCTCACGGCTTTAGTTGCTAAAATAAACTCTATTGATTGCAGTTGCAAATTAATTGAAAATGTCCAACAATTAACGAAAATACAGTGCTTTCCTGATTATAGGGTAACACTGACATCTTTTTCAAGCAAAATTTAGCCATGGTTTAAGCCGAGTATTGCAAATAATTTTTTAAGAATCACTTCTACATCACTTGATTTAACACACTCATTTTATCGCTCATAAATTTAGTACATACTTCCGTCCTCAATTTACTTTTCATCTAATGTTTTCGTCTAAAGACCTATAAAGTCAACGGGCAACACACTAGTTATCCTAGTGTTATACATTATATTCAAAACCATGGGAAACTTGTAAATTCGGTAAGATAGTCAAATTCAAGAAAAGCAGGAAATGTTCATGGATAAATTTTTGAGGATTTTCTCATGCTATAAATGCCAGAAGCAAAATAACGCTCGAGGTAATAGCCGTCAGTCCTCAATACAATATATTCTTGTCGTTCAGCGAGGGTGGTAGCATTTAATTTATTGTCGAGCAATATAATATCATTATTTTCATAGCACTAAAGAACGGTCCTTCAGTCGTTCAGAAACGAATCCCACAAATAACACCTTTTTAAAGCTATTACTTGTGGAAAACGCTTAAATATGAGACGCTTATTCACACTTAATGGATTGAGGTTTTGCTATTTTGAGAGCGAAGTGAATTTGTAATATATTCCTAACGATGTCATTCAGTTTTTCGACGAGAACTCCATCAACACGATTGACATGGTCTGTATTGAAAGCGGCTATAGGAATATTCGATCAAAAAATATC
The DNA here is from genome assembly GCA_933228895.1 of Platycnemis pennipes. NCBI lineage: Eukaryota > Metazoa > Arthropoda > Insecta > Odonata > Platycnemididae > Platycnemis > Platycnemis pennipes. The sequence goes on from OW121846.1 coordinate 85,451,859, forward strand.
GGAGAGCTTATTTTGTCATTTTTAATCTTAGCATTTCGATTTCGCTACTATCATCATTCCTATTTAGGGCCGCTATTCTGCATAAATATTAAATTCAAATAAAAAATCTGAAATATCCTAAGTATTTCCAATATTCAATCATTATTAAGAGCTGAGTACGGTATTTAGTGCATTATATTCTATATTGCTGCGGGATTCAATTCTATATTGCAATAGATGGGTTATAGTTCATGTAAATTTGGTCAAAATGTTACTAATTGCTGATTTAAGTGACGCAGTGCCTAGTAACTTCCTTCTTGGCTACCTACTATAGAGAAAGCTGTGCCTTGGCTATTGCAGCATAATGTTTTTGTTGTTTTCTTCTCGTCCGTTTAATTGGTTAGAATTCTCACGTAATGCATTTGAAAAACTCGATGATGCATCCTTAACTAGAGTAGCCGGGATATAGAGTTAATATCTGAGTAGTGATATTTTTGGGGTGCATTATTTTAACATTTGTTATTTCTGCTGTGGTCTAAAATCCAATCTTCATGCAGTTCTTCGCTAAATAATAACATGAGGAAAACGTATTAATCGTTGTTAATTCCCTCCAAATATGTAGTAAATATGTAACGGCTTCGTGGTTGAAAAAATGTGCTTTTTTCGCCGTTTTAAAAACTGTTGGTGAAATAAAAGTATCACGCTTTTTCAGTATTAAAATTTGGAACTTCGTCATGGCTGCTTCACAATTTAAAAACGCAACCCTCGATCATCACTCATGAACTGAGAAAGTACTTTTCACTCGCGCTGAATGTTCAAAAGCTCAGTCTTCCTTAATGTATGCATTTTGTCTGAAGTCTATCAAAATTCAGTGAAAATCGGTATTGTCTGCTGTAATATATGCGATTCAAATTGTATTCCATGATGCAATATCAATTCGTTTCGATTTTGATGCATGATAAAATTGAAATCATGTTAAAGTGGAAACAGATCCTGACATATGTGTGCTGCAAAATTTTTGTTAAAATATCTCTTCGGGATATGATACTTCTTTCCGCCATTTTTAAAAGGCATTTTGGAAGCTTTTCATCGCACGAATACGAGTGAATTACATTCCAATGAAATAGTGCCCTTTCCAATGAAATGACCATGTGGGAGCTGAATGGAAATGGCCATGAAACGGTCTTCACATATTTGTGAATACGTTGGATACCGAAACATTTTTAGGCGCCGCTGTCCTTCCGTTTATACATATATGACCCCTACACGTTTATCGCCCATTGAAATCTCTTAGCTTTCACTGATGTTGTCTTGTTGTGTTTTAGACACCACCTGCCGAAGAAAGAGTCATGTTGTCTTAAATTGACGAGGTAATTGTATGTAAAATGGCATTTAGTTTTCAGCCTCATTCAACTCAGAGTAAACTCTTTTGGTGCATTTCATTTAAGAATTTTGCCAATAAATTGAATAAATGATCGTGAATAATACAATACATATTTAGGACTGCATTCTGACCATAGAGATCAATATTTTATCGTTATGGCATTATGCATCACTGGCATGAAGAAAATTCATTGCCTAGCATTTTTTACTCTATGCTTAATTGATATTACCACCCAGTGCCTGCTTTATCTTTTGATAATAGAATAGTAACTAAGCAAACGCATCTACACTGTCATTATCTCTCGAGAAAATGTGTACCTGTAAGAATACTTCCTGGAGAGACGAGCTAATTAATCTCTTATGTAGTCTTTATCTCCTTAAAGCCATCTGAAACTCTTTCTCTCTCTCTTACTACATATAAATATAACTTAACGTGATATTGGTGTAACTGATATGCCGACTAACCCCCCCATTTACCTCAATGAGTTCCTCATTCCAAGAAAGAGACAACTCTATGCTTTGGCTCGCGGTCTCAAAAAAGAAAATAAACTTAAATACTTGTGGTTAAGAAGCGGCCGTATATTTTTTCGGAAAACCGAAGGCAGCGATCGCATTTGTGTACGTAATGAGGATGATCTCAAAGACTTCAAATAGCAATTATCTCCTAGTTTACTTAAATTAGCATTTAAAACTCGTGGCACCATTAATATATGCCTTGTAAACTGTCAGTCACTTTTTTGTCACTTGGATGAATTTCGTGTACATTTTGCGCCAAATTCATTTGATGTAATCTATATGACTGAAACCTGGCTTAATGAAAACATTTCCGACTCTATGGTAAACCTCGCCGACTACAACGTCACCAGACATGACAGGGCTGGAAGACGAGGCAGGGGCGTTGGCCTATTCGTCCGCTCAACCTTATTAGCTATTGTTCTAGCGACCTCCCCCATCAGTCAACTACCAAGACCAGAATATATTATAGTTGAAGTGTCCGGATTAAATTCATCAAAGTTGCTCTTAAGTGTTGTCTATTGTCCACCAAAAACTGGCTTTCTCTCTATATTCGAAGAGGAACTGTCAAGATTTCTCCCTACCTATAATAATATCAACGTCTTAGGAGACTTCAACTCTGACATGTTAAGTGATGGGCATGATAGTCGTCATTTAGTAAACTTTGCATATTCAAGCAACTTGCATATGGTACCATACGCTGCGACCCATCATACGGCACCCTAGTCACACTCTTCTCGATCTATGCCTCGTCGACGATCTCGGTAAAGTCACTTCTCAATCACAAACTCCGGTCCCATTCCTTTCCGCCCATGACCTCATCCATATCGATTACAAATTCAAATCCACTCGTCTTCCCTTACCCTCCTATTCTTATCGTGACTTCCGTAATTTCCAACAAGAAAATTTTCTGGATGACTTAAGTTCACTAAATTGGAGTTATCTGGTAAATTGTGGATCTATCGGTGGTATGGGTAACATATTCAATACGTATCTTCTCAGGTGTATAAATATCCATGCACCTTAGCGTATTCGCCAACCTAAACGTCCTGCTGCCCTTTGGATAACCAATAATATCCAAAAACTAATGATAGAAAGAAATAGAATTAGAAAAGCCTTCAATCGAACTCGCAACAAATCCGTCTATAAAAAAATTCACCAAAATTAGGAATGAAGTCAAATCTCTAGTAATCCAAGCCAAACAACAACACTTTGCCTCACCTTTCTCCCGTCTCACTAAGCCTGTCCAAGTATGGCGTGAACTAAGGTACCTGGGTTTCATTTCCAGCAAAGATAATGCTCTACCGATAAATTTATCCCCTGATGAGCTCAATGATTACTTCTGTTCCGTCCCTTCTCCAAGTTCCTTCGAACCCCTTTCACCTCTCCCCCCCCCCGGAGACCAACTTGTACCATATTATGATACAAAATTTTATTTTCAATGCATTACCCCTCATGACCTAAAGAAAACTTTACCTTATTGTAAATCAAACTCAATGGGAACTGATTAAATTCCCCTTAGTATCATAAAACAGTCTCTAGCAGTCATTTCCCCAGTTATCCTTCACACCTTTAAATACTCGCTATCTCAGTCTGTTTACCCAACTCTCTGGAAACAATCGTCAGTCCGACCGATCCAGAAGGCTAAAGAACATTCTTCCCCTTCCGACTTTCGCCCAATTCCTATTCTATGTGCAATATCCAAAGTCCTCGAACGTACAGTCCATAATAAAAAAAACTGAATATCTGCTTATAAATGGTAAATTTGATAGTTTTCAATCAGGTTTCCGCAAGGGATTTAGTACATAGACTTTTGAAAATCACTAACGATATTCGCAAAGCTATCGGCAAGCAGAAGTTAACTATACTTGTACTGTTTGACCTAAGTAAAGCATTCGACAGAGTTACTCACAGCTTCTGCGCAAAATGAAGGAACTTTTTTCTTCCTCTGTATTGAACTGAGTACGCCTCGTATCTTGATGAACGCTACCAGGCTGTTAAAGATTCACTTGGCAACATCTCCCAGTGGAAGCCTATTGAATGTGGTGTCCCTCAAGGGTCCGTTCTTGAACCCTTATTATTTATTACTTACGTCCTTGATCTTCCAGGTTGCATAAAAAATTGTAACTATATGCTGTACGCGGATGATTTACAAATATATTATCATTTTTCTCCTAAAAATCTTGTAGAAGCGACCGCTAAAGTTAATGCAGATATTACTGCAATTGTAAACTGGGTAAAAAATAGTCTTTAGCTCTAAACCACACTATGACTAAAGCTATGTCAGCTGGGGGCAAAACATACTTAAACTCAATTAAACTTGACAGCATCCCGAAAGTTAAACTTGAAAATGCCTTTATTCCTTATTCAAATTCTGTGACTAATCTTGGTCTCACGATGAACAAACATCTATCCTGGAATGAACACATTTCTAATAATGCCAATAAGATTAGCAAAATTTTGTACAAATTAAAATTAAATAGAAATTTACTTCTTATGAATAAAAGGAAGCACCTTATCCCTACTCTGGTGTTTCCTAATTTAGACTACTGCTCCCTGGTATTTAGAGACCTTACTTCTGAACAGAACGTAAAGTTACAGGGATCGCTAAATTCATGTGTAAGATTCATATTCAATCTCCGGCGTGATGAACATATCTTCCTGTATCTCCGGCAACTTGGATGGCTTACAACAAATTCACGCCGAACGCACCTACTGGTTACATTCCTCTACTCCCTTTTCCATAGTAGGTAACCTGAATATATCATAAACCTCTTCCCTGTCTCACTGTCTACCCTAACAATAGAAACTAGATTCTCATCCTAGTATCTATAATATCCATGTCACCGCACTACAACCGTTCAAAATTCTTTCCAAGTTGCCGAATAAAAACTCTGAAACTCCGTACACGATAAATTAATAAATCTGAAGTCTGTATTCCACTTTAAAAACAGTTTATTTCACGTGCTGTTAGGCAAGTAGTTACCTTTTTTTCCTTGAATGTATTTGTATATTGGTAATACCCACAATTTTTGTCTCAATGAATGTTTTTGCTAAAATTATATATTGTTGTTCTGTGTTGTATTGATGCATGTTATTTGTGTATTTTTATGTGCATTGGGTATTCTCCGCACGTGGATATGTGTTATATATTCACTATATATTCGCTTTGTGTTTTATGCATTGGTATATTCACTGTGTTCGGCATATGTGAATTTGTCGGAACCTTGATGTCAAAACTGGTATTGTTATGTCTTTGTTGTACTTAAGGGACGATTTAACTGAAAATGTTTATTCATGAACATTTTAGTATATAAATGCAGTTTAATGAGAAAAATTTAAGCTAGGAAAGGCGGATGTATTTCTTCGAGCCATAGAAGCTGTTTACTGCGTGGAGAAATAGTACTTCTGAGGTCCTTTTGTGTTCCGAGTAGCATCTCTAAAACAGATAGTACTTCACAAATATCAAACTTAACAAACTGAAGAGTGTAAGAGTAGTTTTCATATTCAATACCCTGGAGGATGGAATTGTTTTTCTGCTCTTTTTAACTCTTGATTTTAGTTATTGAATTTGCCCTAGTAAGAACTTTTGTCTGATGGCAGAGACATCATAACATGAAAATATTGATGAATAGTATTTTTCCGGCGGTCGTGGTGGCCTAGTGAGTAAAACGTTTGGCTTACGGAATCTCCCGGGTTGAAATCCTCGTGAAGACCCTCTTGATACTACCACATAAAACACTCGAGGTGCGATGTTCTGATTGTCAAAATTTCCTAGGAATTTGCAGTTGGCACACGGAAAGGAATTGTGCCCTGGAAATTTATATCTTAAGTTGTTAAAAAGGGTAAAATTCTTGTTAAGTGGAATTGGGTGTACTTTTTTGGTTCTAGTATCTGTCTCATCGGTACTATGGTGTCTTTGTATTTCAAACCCAGATTTTCTTTTCCTTTTACTTTAACCTTGAACGCTATGCAAAATCTTGCCGGTGTTTATTGATGATGATTATGTAATATCTTGATTATAATATTACTTATTTTGAATCTAATATTATCTTGATTATAATATTGCCTAGAAATTAAATGCAAATAGCAATGCAAGATAGGGTATTCTTTCAAGAAAGCTTTGATCAATCAAATCCTTACATGTTTGGCTCAAAACAAGGGTACTCGCTTCTGTTACTGTTACTACTGTACTTAAAATGTGCCGATGGATTGTGGAATTACGTCATTATAATAAAGCGTATTCCTCTCTCGACCCCTAAAGATTGCTCTCTACAACTTAAAATGACGCTCTACCCTAGTTTAACACGCTCCTAAAATATGACATTTAGTTGGGTGTACTTATGCGCATTAGCATGCTTAGCACATTTGTCCACGACCATCACGACATAGTTTAAGCCCATAATTATGAATAAGCAAATGCTTTATCTATGAGAAATGTGCTATTATACTTTGAAAGAAATGTTACTCATAAGAAGTGGACTGATGTAGTGTTAAGTTTGCATAGCCGGCGACAGCATTTTAAAATGCGTGAATCACTCTCATCAGTCATCAATCAATGTCTAGATGGCGGATGTATTTCTCAACTAGGCCTCATCTAATGGATCTGCGAATAGGCCTCACTACTGGCCCCGAAGTCATGTGGCAGGAAGTGATTAATGTTCACCATTGAGAAAAGAGGTAGTTAAGGAACGAGGTGAAGAGGCGAAGAAATATTTAAGAAGCGGCTAAAAGAAAATGGAGAATAGAGAGCGTAGATGACAGGTTTCACCAGTGAATTTAACTAAATATCTTTCATTTGATTCATGGCCCGCATCCTAGTATTTTCTTTGGCTAAGAGCCAGGGAAAAGTTATCACATTAGAAAGTTTCAAATACCCCATGCATTTCGTTCACAGTGGCTACTTGTAATATACTTACATATAAGCTCAACATTCACGCTGTATTCTTCGGTTAGGCTGTCGAAAAAACTTATTATTAAGATAACTGGCAATTTTACTGCGGTTTAGGAATCCCACATTTTGTTTTATTACCAGTCCCTTAGACGGCATCCGTTCGAGAAATGTTTCGTTTCCTCTTTTCATTCTCTCTTCTGTCTTTAATATAGTTGTATTTCCGACTCTCTCTCGTTTTAGATGTCACTACTGCTGCAAATATATGAAAAACATTTTACCATACTTGTCCATCACGGGAACATTCTATACACCCTCATTCATCGTTCACAAATTCCTCTCTCTTTTCCTCCTAATTTTTCATCGAACAGCAATCAAGTATCACTTTTCAACCATAAACACCTTGCATTTGTACTTGCCCTTGTGTATTGAAGGTTTGTTTCCATTTGAGGTTGATTGGAGTATCTAAATACTTAAATTGCTTTCGCGGACATTTGTTTTCTATCCACTCCTCAGCTCACCATATGCTCTCATCGTGAAAAAACTAAGAGAATGACATTGAAAGGAAATGAGAAACGGGAAAGAAAACTGACTTTAAAGGTATGCCAAACTAGGCATTTTTTAAAATAATTTATGCTAAAATGCAGTATTTTCTTTTGCGATGTGAAGAGTTAGAGACTTCAATGGGCGATGCATGTAGAGCCTCTTTTTTGACAGGAGTTTTTGACAGAAGGGCATCCCATGAGCAGATACTGATATATTAGATTATTACGGTAGCTATTCAAACATATTAATGCTTAAAAGACAAGCGGATTTGTTGACAATATGAAGGTTGTTCTTCCTTTAGACGAAGAGGTCGTATGACGTATTTCCCCCAGCATACATGCATTGATAAATGTTTAATCATACTAAGGTTCACTATGCATTGATATAAGACTTTTAAGCATAGGAAACACAAAAATAACACTCACAATTTGGGATTAATTTCTGCCATCTCAGCCACGTAGCATATTCAACACTTTACTAGTAAAAATACTACTGTTTTCATCCACTTCCATTTGGCATAGAGTTATTTCCCCTTCCACAATCCTTGCACCCTCCTTCACCTCACCAAACGGACCACAAAAAGGACTAATATATGCTGTACACTCACCTGATAATGTCCTCTTGTGGATGAAACAAAAAAGTTCGATTGAGCTTGGAGTTGAACCACTGATACAATTGATTCCAAGCTTCAACAGCTTTCTGGGATAACGTGCTACTATTACACCATCTTCCACGGAGGTTTATGTTGCTTTTTTGGCCAAGGAAGTCGGTTGAGGGGCCATCTCCGAGGGGGAGAGGGATGATTCATTCACCATGAGAAGTTGTAGAAGCAATCAAAGAGATAGGAAAGAGTAAAGGGGAATAGCAGGCATAAAATGAAAACAGTGTACATTAAGTTTTATGGCTCTCATAACCGGAGAAAGAAACTGACCGAGAGGACAAAATGCATTCAGACACGCTAGAAAAAACGCTCCAAGTATGTTATAAAGGATATGAACGGGAAATAAAGGTAAGAGAGGAAGAACAGCTCCTTTCTTCCTCCTGGAGGTAGTTGGCTGTGGGCATCGAGCAATTCAAAACTAACTTCTGTGAGTGTTTCTGTCTGTATGTGTCCCGTGCTTGATTGTCACACTTGTGACGGTACACATATGCTCATGTCAGTCCGTCTCGCGGCCACCACTTATAGAGAGCGAGGGTGGTGCGTGAATGTCCCTCACATAAATAAATTTATTCCTTACAAGCGGTATGTGACGGTCAGGGGCGAGTCTTGAAGGCTGTTTCGAATTGTTGATAGCGATGTCAGGGGGAGCAGAGAGGGAGGAAGATTCCACTCCGCAGGTGCGTATCATAAGCATGTCGCCCGGATGAGCCCTTCCACCGCTCAACGCGGCCGTGGGCAGTGGAGTCTGTGGGACGAGGCACGCGCTGACCCGGCCGGGGGTGGATGCGGGCTGCCCAGGGAGGGAGACGTGGATGGTGGCGATGTGGGGGCAGCGATGAGACTTCGGCATCCATCCTCCTGACGCCGGGGCGAATGTCCCCTGAGTCCCCGCCCCTGCCTCCGCAGCTCCGTGTGCCTCCCTCCGAGTGATGGCCCCTTTGTCTTCCACCGCCCCCCCCGAGCCACCCCCAAAATCACCCGCCCGCCTCCCTTCTCCCCACCTTTCGTCTCCTCGACGCTGCTAACCAATCGCCTGCGAACAAAGGGATGGGACCACGTCCCATTAAAATGCCCGGCGGTGAGTCTCGCTTTCATCGTAATCGTGAGGTCTTGCCGGCAACGTGGTCGGGGAGGGGCACGTCAGCGGCCTAGCCTCCGCCCCTCCTCTTCCCGCCCCCGTCCCTTGCCTCCACATACGCCCCCTCCCCTCGCATTCACATTCCCCACGCGAGTAGACGGGCAAAGGATTCCCTTTCATCCATGCCAGGCTCTTTGACTTTACCGCCGGTTCGGTATGCGAACGCCGGAAGCCTCGACGTGATTGATTCCAACAATAACATTGACTTCTGGGCAGCGGCGGTGACGTCAATGCATCCCTCCATCCTCCTGTCATCCCAGTCTTGTCTTGATGGACTACTCCACTCGTCCAATCCATACCCTTGTCCTATAGTTTCTGTATCGTATCCCACCCTTTCTCCATTTTTATAACCTCCCCACCAGAAATATGTGCGCTTCTTCCATGTGATGCTCAGATGTCAGTCGCTCTTTTTCGCATTTCTGTTGGCCGCACCCACCTTGATGTAGATATGGCCGATTCTTATTGCTTTCCTTTGAATCGACCGATTCTAAAGGGCATTTATCGTGGTAGCAGGATTCTCAGTTATTTACGGGATTACATTATACAATTATTCTGTGTGGTTCAGTTTGGTTACTATCTTAGTAACCATTATATTTGCTGCTACCTTGGTCAAAGGGGGAAAAATAAATGTTGTCTATAGTTATACTCCATTAAAGTTTTCCATACTCCAGAGCAGAAAGGATTATCAGTACTTTCTCATGTAATGTAGTCTGGCTAGTTTATTATGGAACAAGGATCTTACATACCTTATCTCCTGACGAGTTCACTACTTTAGTCTTTGATAGTCTCTGTTACCTTTTAGAATCATGAAAAAGAATGAAAGAACTTTATGAGTTTAAAGGAAACGGAGAAGATATCGGCTGAATTTCTCTTTGAAATATGCACGATCGCTTGGACAACCATATTTCTGGCTTTCAATTATGAAAAGTTCAAGGAGGATGTCCTACCCTTAAAATGAAGCTTGTAGTAAAATTTTTGACCACTCGGGACAATTTTTGTACTTTGAGTCATAATATTTCTTGCATTTTGTATTCTCTACAATGGTATCACGATTAATTGCATAAACAAAGAGCATTATGTTTTCATTTTCATTTGCAATACTCCTCGATTTTATCATTATATGAGGCAACAGCAACTTCCAATCAATTTTAATAACCTCATTGATCAGTCCTTTTATTTCTGCAAATCAAAGGTTGAAACAGGTATGCTAGTGAGAAAAGGAGAATAATAAATAGCCTCTTCGGAGGTTAATATTCGAGGACTTTGAGGTTACTTTATATGATGTAGATAACGTATAATGATAATGGCCGTTGAAATATGAAAAATTTATATTGCCTAGGTCATTGGAATTAGGTTTACCTACACTTCATGCGAGCTCACAGGAATGTTCAGAATAACTTCCTGTAAGTTTAAGAGTAGAATAGAGCATTTTATTGTCTTCGAGACGATAAGGTCCGATTGCACCTAACCGAAGCTTAAACCCAAGAACAGCTCATCGTTCAGGCGGGATTCAAATCCGCTAACCTCCAGTTACCAGCAGCAGCATTAGCTAATGCACTGGCAACCAGGTGTTTGCTACATTAAGCTGCTATTATCGACGTCCAAAAATGCTTTTAAGAAATGTTGAAGAGTTGAATGACTCTAAAGTAATGCTTATTTTCATATGCTCAAGGCTAGTAAAGGCACATTAGAGAGAAATGGTGTATAAAACAGCTTTTTCCACCGGATGAAAAAATATTTCCCCGGAACTGTCTTACGAATGCCACTTACTTGGCTTGTAATAATATTATTATAACTATACTTCTGACATAAATAATTATTTATATATTGCAAAGTGTAGATATTTAAACCTCGGTATATGAAAAATAAAAAAAAACACAGGGTCGCAGGAGTATCTGTTGTGAGACGTGATATATTGATTTTTTTATGGTAGAGTCCAGAAAACGATATTGAGTGACGCGGCTTGTCTGAAAAACAACTTTCCACCAAATCAATTTTTCGTCCCTTGCTTTTACGCGCGAATTTCACAGTACATATTCTTGAACAACTACTTATTGGCAGTTAGCAATGAGGAGCAAGGCATCAGTCATTTAATTTCCTGGTACTCAGATTTATTTGGTATTCAAATAGTTTCATTCTCCCACGCATGCACTGTATATTTCAAATTTAGTCAGAAATTGCGTGTGTTACATAGAGAGATTCTTTGGTTAGCACGATGTAACTCATGATTCATTCAAACTATTCTATCAATTCTTCATAATTTGTAATATGTATATATTACCTACCTCGTTTTTTGGGGTGCATGTTACCTGTTCTTTTAGTTCATTTCAGTAATTTTTCTTTTAGCTTTGCTTTCACGTTATACTTAAGCTTAGAATTTTTTTGCCCATTTATTTTCATTGATTTCATTCTAATCTGCAAATTTTAATACTCTTATTACTACTTTATCAGTGTAGGGATGTCCTATCTATGGTTCTATTTGTGCAATCTGTATTTGTTTTGCATGCCAATACCATTTCTGATTATACTTTACCAATGTTGTTGCACTAGTCTATGCTTCATTTTCAAGATATTGAAAATTACAATTTTCATTGAAGTGTATCGTAGGACTATTGTCTTATTAGCAGACTGTTCTCAAGGAGGAAAAATTAATTTACTTGGTATATTTGGATTATTGCTAATAATTTTGTCAACAATTGAATGTAGTGTTTTGGAAAATTCTCTGCAGCAATATCAAATAATCTATAATGGAAATAAATGTTAGCTTTTGATCTATCTATCTTGATTATCTTCATAGTCTAACGTTTTTACAGTTAAACGTTTTTCGTTGCAAGTGTCCTCACGTTTATTTTTAATTCCTATACTGTTCTTTCACTTTCATTACAAGTTTTATCACTTTCATTCCACATAATTTCGCATTTTAATCGCTTCCTCTAAAATTTCTTCTTTTATTTCTACTTATTGGTAGTTGTATCTAGTATTATTACTTTTTCTGTTTTCCAGATGCATGTTCTTTTTTGTTTCCTTGCACTTTATGTTTTCTCATTTATCTCCATAATATCTATTCCATATGCTATAACCTAAGCGTAGTTGCTTGCTTGCGCACTCCCATTATCCAGAAAGATGCACCGTCGAGTTAAATAAAAATTGGTCCTCGGTGGGTGCCCCATGTGTCTCATAGCGAATTTTCCATAGGTGTATGGTTCTTTTCGCCCGGTCTGAGCCAGGCGAAATGTAATTCACGCAGCGTCTTTTCATCAGCGCGGTGTCTTCACAAAAGGGTCTGACTCGATTGGGGCAGCCATAAAAGTGATGGTGTCTCGTTAAAACCCAATTGAGGTGGTCAATGGAAAACGACTCCGATTATTATCTTTCCGTGGTCTATTATGGATGAACAAGACCGAGAACTAAAGCTGGTAACAACAGGACTCAGTTCAAACGATCAGCTGTCCTATTCGAAAACGGGGGAGGTAAGTTCGTGACATCGTGCCAAATCAGCTCCAATATCAAGAGCAAATTAAATATAAAACGATAAAACCAGTTAAAATAGAAACGTGGAATGTCCGGACGATACCGAAGGTAGATAGATAAATCTTATGTCATAAATGCGGAATGTAGTCGGTATTTGAATATTTCTTAGTGAGGTTTAACAGTTATACTCTGAGACCACTGGCTTGACTAATGCAGGATAATTGAGGCATTTATTAAGGGTGTTTCAAGACAGAAAAAGGAGGAAAATGAAGAAAAAAGTTGATTTCAAGTTAGTTTTAGAAAATAGGAGGAAAAATACTGGCCAGAGAAATTTAAAAGGGTTTTGATTTCTATATTAAGGAAGAGAGATGCATAAGGCTTCGATGGTTAAGGTTTCGTATAATCTTCCTCTTGCTTTGATCCTAGGATTGTGTTTATGTTTATTATTCACTCAATGCTAGTGAGGAAGGACTGAAGAATTCCTTGCTCAAAATCAGTTTAGTTTTAGGAAGGGATGAGCGATTCATGACACCTTGCTCTAATAAATACTAAAGCGAAAAAGGGCATAAATAATAATTATTCTGATTTCATTTATTTTGTTGGCTGTGATACGGCATTTAATAGAATAAGTGAAATTGTATATGGATGCACTTTGGAGGGTAGGAGTAGACTCGGAGGCTATGTTACTCATTCGAAATGTTGATATGACTCACGCAGAATAGGGAGAATGGCAGAAAACAATATGTTATCAATAATATCCTAGGGAGTAAGGCGTGGTTGCCCGTTGTCTGTCGTACTTTTTAAAGTATATGATGAAGAAATGGTGCGATAGATTATCTTAGATGTCAAAGTGAAGTGCAAAGATCGTAAGCATATGCTGAAGCTAGAGGAGCACTTTGTTGAACAAGCCCAGCTTAATCCGTAAACAAACACCTTTACAGGAAAATAATCATAACTTTGTTCGTTCTACTCTTTTTTACGGATTTAATATCATTATCATTACTTGATATTAACATTGAATATCGAAACTATGATCGGCAAAAATGAAGTATGTAACAAATGTCAATGTGAACAATGGAAGTATGGAAGTTATAATTATTTTCCTGTGAAGCATTGCCATCAAGTCAATCGTAAAACTTTACAACACCTTTTCTGTGGCTGTGTTCAAATGGGAATCGATTTGACTTGGCGAAAAGAGTATTGGACTCCCCTTCTGATGTGCTCAGGTCCGAATTCCGGTAGTGGCTTGTTGGAGCTCACTTGAATGCGGTGTCTAGAGCACTTCAAGTTCAGTACTCGTCTGTGGGAGTGAACTCTCCGTTGACGTGGGACTTTCATAGAAGGTTAATGCTGACGCTGAATTTCTCTCCACCCTATCTCCGCTCCAAAAATTCCAATTAAACTCAAATCCCCTATCCTTAATCCTAATAATATCCTAACCCTCAACCAAACATATATATCAATGATGGATTGAATGACCTTAGTTGTTGGCCGCCTAATTTCGACAATCACGCAGATACATTCCTACTCGCTGTTGCCCGGCGGGCAACTAAATGCGATGTTGTAAAATGACCGTAGTAAAAGGAACAATACTGGGTAGGAGAGTAGAAAAAAAAGGGAGAGGCATGTAAATGAGGTTAAGAGTGATGGTGTGTAAGAACGAGGTCATAACCTAACCGTCAGCACTCTCCTAGTGCATTTATTTTACTTGATGACCTTTGAATCGAAATTTTACTTTTATTTTTATCATTATTTCAGTCTGGAATGATAGGTACAAAGTCCTTTGAAGTCCATCATACGTACCTTCGTGAACAAGCACAAAATAAACCAATTTCTGTTACTTTCCTGGTCGCATAATATTTCTTTTATTATGCATGAGGTCGTCCTTCATTTCCGATATTGAGTGTACCAGGAAAATTTACAAACTTTAAAAAGTAAATAATAAATAACTTAATAACGAGAGTACTAAGCTAAGGCAACAATTTTCCTGTATCTATGTCACCCAAATGTCCAGGTTGCGGTTGTATCCCGAATTTTACAATCATTTAGCCAAGTAAACACTCTCTGCTCGCAGGAAAAAGAAAACCTCAAATTAAATCACAAATAAAATCAGTTATATTTTTTCCTTATTGCTGAAATTGTGTCCCACCATGGATATAGATTCATACTTATATTAATCATCAATTTTTCTCGCTGTTACTGACTGGTGATTATGGCCCTATCCACTTTCTGCGTCGCAGGCGTGATTACTTCCTTGTTGATTACATGTTCCCATTGAAAATTTCAATGCCCGTTATTTCTCTTGGCACGTCCTTGCTCCCGTGAATTTTCATGTCTTTCGCCGCTAATGGTTTCGCTTTCAGCCGTGTGGAGCTCTTCCACCACTTCGGGAAACATTTAATGAACTTGGTGGCAGTTCCTCGTCTCCGACTGTCGAAGGAGGCCTGTCTCCTCTGTGGGCAGGTGGTGTCGATCAATTGTCACCATTATCCCAGGCCTCACGGTTTACCCACCCACTTTCCCTTCCTCCTTTGAGCGTCCCCCACGCCGCCCCAGACTGCTCCCCACGTCTACGTCCACCGTCCGCCAACAAACCTCCCAACTCGGGTTTCCCATCCCCCAGGTTTCCCTCCCTTTCCGCTCCTCCCCTATGAGTCGCCCAGCTTCGTGAGTGGGGAAGGAACAGAAGGTAGCTCCACGCCTAAGCGCGGCTCAGGTTCCGCCGACAGACAGGAGTCATGCCGATCCGCGACGAACGTTTCATTTAAGGCCTCGTGTCTTCCGGGGGATGCTGGAAGCGGGGGCGCTCATGTATTTGCCTTCCGTGTCCGCCGCGTCTCAGTCGAGCGATTAAAAATAAACAGAGCTCAAGAGATGGGGATAAGAGCGCATAGGGACCGGGACTCGTTTCGGTCCTGTCAACTCAAAAGGTTTAGATGTGATTATTAAGGGAGGAGGGAGGCGTGAAAGGGAGCTGGTAGGGGGAATCGGTGAGGTGGGCTTGGAAATGGATGGAGTGAGGGGAGAAGGAAAGCTTCAGCGTAGAGAACCCTCCCACACGAATGGGTTAATCCAATGTGCCTCACAGTCGGACAAGGACCCTCCACATCGGCCATCCAGTCGCCCTTGAGCGACGATACATCCAACTTCCTCTTTTCTTTCCTCACATAACTCTCTTCGTCTCGGCAGGTCGGGAATGGGATGGGGCGGGGGAGGAGGGTGGAAGAAGAGGCAGGAGGCCACCGTCGGGACTAGAAAGGTGAATCTTCGGAACCCACCAACCAACAAGCAGTGACTGGAACGCGCGGTGAATGAGGACGAGTTGAAGTGTCCGTGGAACAATGAAGCCATCCATCATTTGTCCCGGTGACGGATGGATTGAGTGCTTGCGGCCCCTTCCACCCGGGCCCCTCCTCCTTTAGGCCCCTCCGCTCCTCTCACTCCCGCCCTCGCCGCCTGCCCCCTTCCACCACATCCGGCCCCTTGAGCCTCCACTCCGTCTATCCTCCTAATCACTAAAAGCTGCCGCCGCTGGAAACGGCGACGTCGCCGGCTCCGCCTACCGTCCAGCCCATAGTCTTCCGAGGAAGCCTTTCGGAGATGCTAGAGTATAACCACGGTTCGTGAGTTGGCAATGCAATGAGAGCCGTCTCTCCGGATCCTTCCCGTTCCACCTCCCCTATACATAGTACCCACTCCACCACGGCCACTTTGCAGTCGCTCTATCGACCAGCCCGTTCCCCCCGACTCGTCGGCCAACACACTTCCCATTCCAAACCATTTTCCATTCCAGCCAACCATATCTATCTCAACCATCTCGAGCAGCATTTTCTACTACATGCGGGGACGGCCGTAATTCCGCCTCGCATTCTAGTCACCAGTGTCGGCCACAACCTCAGCTATCATGGCAGTCTTCGCTATTCACGCCTCACGAAGCATCTTTTTCTATTTGGCGCAAAGCATTCGGGGTCCTGTCTCTTCTGCCTCTTCCCCAGCCTCCCTCCGCACACAACCGGCAGCGGAGAGAATCGCAGTCGCTCTTAGAGCTTCACTTAAATCCATGATCTGATTTGCATCCTATTACCATGACTTCGGATGCTGTGTCGTGATATGGGCCGAGTGTGCCGTGCGGGAGTTCCGATGTACAGGGATTGTGGGGAAGGGTGTTGTGGCGAGGGACTCTTGGAGGAATGTGCCCATAAAGAATCGTCTTTGGATTAAATTCTTTGGTTTTGCTCGATATATCTTTCGAATTGAGCTGATGTGACACTCACAAGATATTACTCCCTTGTGTATCTACGTGTATTTCTTCAAGTCCTCACTGACGTTGTAGTAACGTTTTCCAGGTCGATCTCTCTTGTTCTGAATGGCGATAACACCTTCAGTGAGTTGTCTTTAAAATGCCTTTCCGATTTGAATACACTTCTGAAGTGGTGCCAAGGTAAGGGAATCAGTAGCCTTGGATCGACTGTTTTTCTTCCACGTTGAATAGAGAAGTTCATCTTTAAGTACCATAATGAATGCTTATTTCTTGTGAAAAGAAGTGCCAACGTTGAGAGCTGCCAGTTAAAGAGCCACGTATATCTTCGAAGATAGCTGTAATAAATGATAGTTTGAACTGTCACTACTTTGACCCCGATGATGGAGTGTGGTGTTTAGTGTACCATCATAGTTACGATCTTCTATATAACTTATGGATTTCGATTATCATGTAGAGGAAGCCCATTCAAGAAGATGGTGGTAGTTGAAGAAGAAATTAGGTATTATAAAAGTTTCTTGATTTAAATTATGTGATTCATTATCTTGTTTTTTTTAAGATTATTTTCCACTCTTAGTTCTCGATTATTTGCTTTTGCGTCACACATACACATTTTAGAATGTAGTGAGAGCCAACATTAATTGGAGGCATTAGGGAAAATTTTTTCGAGAAAACTTCTAATTTCCTCTGTACCTTGATGACTATAGGTATTTAAAATATATTACTTGCTCTCATCTATCAGTTTGCATCCACCTAAGCTAATACATACTCCCATTTTAGTTGTGGAGGATATGAGGCTTAATATATTCCCAAAGAAGGAGCCACAGATTTTTGTCAACTACTTCGGTCGTCTTACGCGAAGCTTTCTGACTTGAATGATTCACGCTGCACTCCTGAATACAGCTCATGCTTTGGATTCAACACCCATGTCGGTTCTGATACCAACCTACTTGTTGACCCAAGGCTTGCACGGTCGGTTTCCGCCTTGGGCGTGTATGTCGTGTGAAATCTGTTGGTTACGCTCCCGGAAAAGTTCTTTGCAAGACAGTTTTGAGAGTATCCTGCGGCATTCGCGTCTCAGGAAGCCTCCAAGTGGCAAAACAAAACATATTCCCTAAGTCTGACACTTGCTTAAGCGTCCTAAATGCAGCAGGCTCCAGGTCACATATTATCAACAGAAGTTCTTGTCAGTTCTATAAAATACCTTCTGGGTCCATGTACAGGAATTTTCAGTATATATTTTCTTCAATAAGGTCTGGGTGATATTGTCGTCAGGTTTTAGATAACCATACATTTTTTCAATATTTATTTCGCAAGGAATGGAAATAAAATTAGTGATAATACTTTTCATTGCATCTTTGCGCTATCTACTGATTATTTCGTTCATCTCATTCATATATAGAGTGCCACCGATAATAGTAATTTCTTCAACGGCCTTTACCTGTTACGTATATACGTATCAGGTAGGGATATATACATATGTCGCGCCTTCTCCATTGTGTGTATTGTCATTATTATTATCCAAATGTACACACACTGCACTCATTTTCTCTCCAACTTTTGGTACTTTTCATCTCCCCGTTTGCCGCCAAAAGCTCCAATTCTTTACTTTAATTCCCCCCCACTTTCACCCAACATTCTCGATCTTTCGGAACCTAGTTGGTGTAGTATCTAAAGCGTTGGATTCCCATCCCCTGGTCCTGTGTTCGAATACTGGCGGTGGCAGATGTTTTGGTGGTATTTTGGTCCCTGCTTGAGTTCATTCAGTGTTTAGACTAATGTCTAGTAGTTCGCACATTGAATAGGACGTTATACAATGGACCCATTGGTGTCCTTGATGAGAGCAGTCAAAAGCCTACCACCATCTCTCTATAAATTCCTACTTCTTACCAAACACCTATGTATCGTGGTTCTTAATTTTTTTTTCTTCCGTGGAAACGGCCACGATTGGGGGTAGTTACTCGTTTCCCTAAGAGTACCCCAGGCTGCGTGACACCTCAAGAAATTTATTAAAAACAAACTTTTACAAAAGTGCCACAAATATATACACTGCTGTCACGACTCCGGTTTCGAACGAATTATCATCATCATCAGGTGATGATCACATTAATCACCTGATGATTAGGGTAATTCGTTCGAAACCGGGGTCGTGAGAGAAGTGTATATACTTGCGGTATTTTTGTAAAAGTTTGTTTCCAATAAATTTATTGACTATGGAATACCACCACGTCACACAAGATAGTTTTATTTATCCTTGAAACCTATTCCGGAGATGAAGTTAAACAACCTATTTCGCGTTCCGCAAGGAAATTTTCGTAGAATGGCAGGGTTGGTGCTGCTTAGATTCTGTCCGTATGCTGTGGACTGAAACTGAAAGTTTAAGTTTTGTATAGTCGTAACTTTGTGTCAGTATGAATAAAAAAAACTCAGTATGAAAACTATTAGTTTGACATCAAGAAGGTATTTGTCAAATCTCCTGGTGTGTGAGTGGCTTTGACCGTCTCCAACAATGGTGCATTGGGGAGAGAGAGGATGAAACTGAACAAGGGACAGCTGAGTGGATCCGAGAATACATGGAGGAAATGCAGTGCGGTAGAAGGAAGAATGACGTAAATCTTGTTGCTTTCACGAAGCTTGCTTGTTGGAGAAAATTACAAAGCAGATTAGAAGGCAGAGTGGGTGAATTGAGCAGTTTTTCTTAGGAAAGTGGAATACTGAATATCCACATAAGAGATAATGTCAGGTATGTGGGGAGGTGGAGGGATTTACGGGTGAGAAGAATATGAGCAGGAAATATGCCCTGATGAAGGACGATAATACGTTAAGAAAAAGTGTTTCCTGTGCATTAGTTCGTACAAGAGTATTTCCATAGCCACTCAAACTTATCTTCACTCTGGAGAACACCCGGTTGTTAAACACATACAGGGAAAGCTTTCACTATATGTATGAGCATGCCCAAGTAATCTTCATGCCAAAAATTCAAAGTGAGGAGGATACTCAGTGATTAGACGCAGTGATCCTAGATTAGTGTAAAATGCTCCAATCGTATTGACGTTAAGCTTACAATCAAATATTAATATATTGGAAGGATATTTAGAATTTAAGTCCATTCCGAAATACTCCGTGACGTTCTATGCAAATGTTATGGAGGATTTAAGATAGTCAGAGTAGTAGAATTTTCTTCAAGAAACAGAAGTTGATACTGAGCTACGCTCACTATGAATTTGTGATTTTTTTGTTTAAGTACAGATATCCTCCAAAGATTTTTGGATCGATTCTCTCAGATTCTTAACTCTTTACAGGGGGTATAGGTTTTGAAACTTATTTAGTAGCATATTAGAGAAGATGAATGCTCTGGCTTTCATTTAGCAATCATTAGCATCATACCGTACTTTCATAGTTTTATATGGTGTTATGCGAAATCATTTTTCCCCAAGATTATTTCCGGTCTAAAACTAAAATATCTTCAAAGAATTCATAGACAAAAAATTTTGCGTAAAAATCCTGTTCATAAAGCATTCCTCACTGAGTTATGATCGATACATCCATGGTAATTCTTATGAAAATCGTTTTATGGAAAGAAGTACATAATTTTCATTAAGTCAATTTTCTCAAGTCAGGTAAGAAAGTCTGAACAAATGCTTCTAATTGAAGCATTGATTATTGAGCGATAATTAATGTAGTCACTTTTTCATTTCTGTCCGCTCATATTTTCGCTTTATGGAAAGAAGTACTTGATGTTTCCTTTATGATGATTTTCCCAAGTTAGATTACCTTAATCTAGCACAAGCATTCCGGTAACTCATGCGTTCCAGAGAATATGTGCATCCCACCAAGTTATGGGAACTTAGCACGCAATCATACTCAAACGCTTGCGTGCAAACTCCCGAACGCCCTTTTGTGAATATAGCTTTTTCGAGCGAAATGTTCATCTAAATATCAACACTGGCTTTCAGACGAGTAGGGAAAGATAACCGGTGATTTTTGGGCGTTGAGAAAATGTGAAATCTTGGTAGTTCGGGTACCCAAAAAGTAAAACAAGGTAGTTTCCTTCATCATTGAAAAGAGAATGCATTAAAACGCGTATCGTAAGCCACAGTAAATGTATTCATTACGCGCAAATAATTTGCATTTAGGAATCCCATTTTACAAGAAAATTCAATGTTAGTTTTAAGTTATTTGAAAAATACCAGAAATGGCGATACTTTGACAGCCTTGTTGATGACATCTCAGGTGCTACATGGTTTACATCACGCATCATAGGGAACTGCCTGAACTTACCATTGTATTTCATAGCCTAAACGCTCTGATAAACATGTATATGCATGAATGTATATGCATATGAAACATGTATATGCATGCATGTATATGCATATGAAAATCCTCAAAGCTCGGAAAGTCTTCTGCGTTGAAGATGGAATTGTTAGTAGTTTTTTTAGCTCCTACTTTACCTAATCGTAGTCTTCTGCTACCTTGAACCTTGCTACCACACTGCTCTTTGTAGCAAAAGTTTGGTCTAAGCGCAGGGAAATGAATAACCCTTGTGAAATATATTCACTTAATATATGATTATAACTTATAAATAATCATAAATCTACAAAATAAATATTCCTCCGATATTTGTTAATAAGCTTTCTCGGAGTGCATCGTCTTCAGCTTATCGGCGTTCGCAGTACCATCTAGCGGAAGGTAATTGAAAGTTTACCTTATGAATAGGGCGTCACACGTAGATTTAATCTGCAAGCAATTTTTGCCGTCGCGTTTTTGCGCCGTTGTAGTTGTCACTTTACATTGATTTAATGAGGAGAAATAATTCGCATCAGCTATTGAACATACGGATTCAAATACGCACTCCAGGGGTCATAAACTTTTAATGAACACTGTAAAAAGAGAAAACTACCAAATACTTTAATTGTTAACGTCCTTGGAGTTCTGAGTAAAATCTACCTCTCAGATTTTCATATCATTTATTTTCATATCATCAAATTTCATGAGAAATTTTTTTTCAACGATCAATTTCATTGCAGAAATGAGACATGGAAACATACATACTTTCGATTTAGGAAAAAGAAACCGTGACAATCCTAGTTTGAGAAAATCATTTCTTAGTGTATCACGATATATTTCTCTGATTTTAATTTTCTCTAGAAGTTGAGGTAAATAAGTAATTTCTTTATACAGTTATCTCCCGTTGAGATGCAAATTGCTGACAACTTCCATAAATCATCGTCTCCACTCAACGTTAAAGTACACTTTTAGCACTGGACTCGGAGTCGAGCAGAGTTCTCACCTATATTCAAAGTTTGGTCATATATAATGTAGTAAAGTATCAAAAGTATGATCCCTTTGTTAACTACTTTCGTTTGAATATTTTTCACTGGCTATGACCCAATCGATGGAAAGTTGGGGAAATGTCATTGACGTGGATCGATTTTATGTTAATTGAGTAAAATGTGGAGTGCATCAACGTGATTGGTTTAAAATATAATCGTATTACAGCCTCCTGTCGGAAAATTTAATTTAACCTTCTGATAACCGAAGAGTGATTTTGGCGTCGCAAACGCTCACCATGTCTTTCTTTTGTTAGAACAAAATAATATATTAAATCATCTATTTTCGGTGACTACGGTGGTGGGTAAAAGGGGCACTGTGTAATCAAGTGACTTACATCACAATTTTACTACATCTCTGCGGAATCGTGGGGCACAAGTCACGCTTGGTCTTCTTATGCTTTTCAAACGTATTTACACCTATTTGATGACCTATTTCATCATCTATCTTCCTCATACTTTCACATTTCAAATAAATAAAATCAGGGGGAGTCATAGCTTTAAAACCAGGAAGAGAACATTTATCGCGGAAATTTTGACGTTCGTATCTTCATACGCGTGCATTTTGGTTTACTTAGCTTGCTTACTGCCACAAGACTATCGAGAAAACATCAAACCAATGATCTATTCTCTGTGCTTTAAGTCTTTTTTTGTTAGCTACTCTCAATAAATGTGATTAAATATTGTGTCAATTATTTTTTATTAAAAAACTAACTTGATGATCATTATTTATTTATTTTATCCGTGAACCATCGTGGATTGGAATTCAATGACCAGGATTTTAAAGGCAATTGGAGCAAGATAGAGAGACCGAAGGGTTATCCACGATTTGTTTGAAAAACATGTGGCTATGAATAACTATGGACCGAAAAGTGTGACAGTAAATGAGAGAGACGAGAGACGAGATGCACACTGTCTCTCCTCTTCAATATCAACATCAAGAAACTATCAATAAAATCAGTGAGAAGGCTTGAGGAGTCGGAGAAAAAATCAGCATGCGGTGATTTTCCTGTGTCACATCGGTTATGGCAGAGACAGAAAGAAGTTTTAAGATGACTAGTTAGCAGAGAAAAGGCGGTGTATAGATATAACCTGATGATCAATGCAAATAAAACTGAGGTAATGGTATGCAGTAGGAGAGAAGAAGTCAAGACCAGTGTCATACTAGGAAAACAAAAGCTTGAGGAGGGGAAAGAGCATTGTTATTTAGGAAGTCGAGTACCCAGCATTGGATAAAGCAAGAAGGATATTGTCAGTGGAATAGCCCAGGTGAAGAGAGCATTCCACAAAGAAAAGAAAAATATCTGAAGCATGTTTACTTATGGCAGTGAGGCATGCAGCAGCAGCAGAAAAGTCAAGGCTGGAAGCATTCTAAATGTTGTGCTACGGAAGAATGATGAAGATAAAATGGATCAGCCATGTGGCAAAGGAAGAGAACTAATGTCGTGTGGGAAGAGACACCGGCTAAGAACTTTGAAAAGAAGAAGGGACAACTTAATCGGCCATATCTTGGGACATGATGGTCTGATGAAGACAGTTGTCGAGGGACGAGTGAAATGGGAAGAATGGAGTAGAAAGGCCTTGCATGGCACATATGGAGAAAGTAGTGAAGGATGTGAAAGTAAAGAAATATGCGAATAAGAAGAGGTTGACCGATAGGAGAGTCGATTGGAGAACTGTGTCAAACCAATCTTAGGGTTGTTGACTTGTGATGATGAATACGTGAATGATAGGGAATTCTCTGTATCATTACTAAAATTCCATCAACTTGAGGCAATAACTCCTGGCGGACATCATGTGTTCATTTTGTCCAAATAATGGTGAAAAAGAATTATTTTGTATTGGGACATACTTCGCTTTCGCCCTGTCCTTATGATATTGGTGGTTTAGGTTTTAGGTATTTTAATGGCTGAGTTTATATGGCACCAACTTCCCGAGGATATTAATCCTAGGGCAGACACAACATACGTGCTTTGGCAGGGATTCGTTCCCGCGACCTTTGGTATATCAGGCCAGTGTGTTACCAACCTGTCTACCACGACCGGCCTTATCCTTTGGTTTCAGAAATTAAGGTATTAAAGTGCTGAAACTTCTTTTTATATCGCACCAACTGAAGTAAATTAATAATAACCCCAAATCCAAGGAAGATGCAACACCCATGTCTGAGATACAATTCGAACCGGCGATCTTTGAGCTGTTAGACCGGCGGGTTAGGAACATGAACTTGTGTTTAGCGGATGTTTCTCTTTAACATCCTCTTAGAGCATTTTGTAGCGACAGTTATAGTATAATGAGCCTTTTCATAGGGTGTGCATAATGTGTAGCATTATCTATTGGACTAGTTTCATTAAAATGAGGTATTAATCGCACCTTATTTCTGTGAATTATAATTGTAGTCGTACCATATAAGATGATTGCATTATGGGAAACGTTGAACAATTTTAATTCTAGCTTTTATTTCTAGAATAACAAATATTGTGCTAACTTTGCCTGAGTAGACAATCAGCAGTAATTAAATCTGAGTAAGAATAACGATGGGGCAAACGGGGCTCTGACGTCCCATCACCAGGGCACGGATCGATTCCTGGAGGGGGCATATTTTGTAACCGGTCCCTCTTTGAGTTCCATCTGGAGGGAATTTCTAGCTCAGTACTCCATCCGTTGGATAAAATGAGTAATAAATCCCCCGACACTTTTTGCTAGAGGGAGGCTAATGCCGAGTTTCCCTTCGTTCTGCATCCACATTCCTACCTATTCCCATCCCCCTTTCCATGATAGCCGAAGTGACGTAAGGGGCCATTGGTGTAATACGAAGCGCTGGGGGGATCGGGTTGGTGTGGTGGCTAGAGTACCTCCCATCCCGAGGGCCCGGGTTCGATTCTCGGCAGTGGCGATTTTTTCAGCAAAGCCGTCCCTACTTGAGTGCCTAGTGGAGAGCATTTCAAGTACAGTACTCCGTCCGTCGGATGGGACGTTAAGCGTGGTCCCCTTGGCGCCTCCTACCATTACCCAATTACCCACCTATCCTATATGACGCAAATGACCTCAGCTGTCGGTCGCCTCCCCTAAATAACCAACCAACGAAGCGCTGATTTTCTATTTTTCATCCTCCCCTTCCCCTATACCGCTCCGTAAAATTCTCTAAGAACCCACCTAAATTTCATAGCGCCACTAATGAGCCCCCTGTCTTCTGTAAGGGATATAAGTGATATTCGTTAAAATAAACTCCATTTGTAATCTTATTTTTTAAAACCTAATTTCTCAGTAATCTAAGTTACTCATTAATTATAATGTATATTATCATAACCATTATGCCAACAAGAAATCAAATAGTAAAACATCTTTCTCCCTCGCAATGGATAGTTGCATCCCCCCTCCCCCGACTCAACCAATAGTGCATTGTAATAGATGTCCCATACCCCTACCCCCTTTAGCGTTACGTAATTTATGGACGATCTCTTACTTGTCGGTCGCCTTCACTAATGACAAAAGCGGGTTTCTTTAATGGTTGTGAAGGTTTACAGCCATATTTAAGAATTATTTTGGAGTGGATCATGCTGTTTATTGTGTCTCTGATGAAAATGCCAGAAACCGTAGCTTTGACTTCGAAAGTTTTCCGGAATTTCGTCGAACTTACACCAAAAGGAATAATAATGTATTTTTACTGTAATATAGGGCAATAAAGGTATTAAAAAAAGTGTGAACTTCCGTTCTTGGAAAAAGTTTTCCATGGAGGACGCAGTCAAACTTCATACTTTCTTCCATTAAAGCTGTATGCATCGTTTTCGTTAGTCATTATAACTGAATGCACATAAAAAGACTTCGTTGCTTCCAATAGTTTTAAAAAAGAAAGTCAGAAGTTAAAATGTAAATTATGCTGCGAAATTATTTAGTTTTATAACTAATCGTTCCTTTGGAGGACTCTTCATTTTCATCTGAAACACCATGAATTTATGAGCTAGTCTTAAATTTCATGGCTTTGCTTAGGAATGAAAATAATTAGGCACATCCATTGACGGCGCAATACTTGTGAGTGTATCACTAAGTAATTTATCATTGCGTGCTGAAACTTTAGACGCAATGAGGCATTTCACAGTTTATGACAATGTTTCCGACGAGGTCATATGTGCAATGAAAAATGACAGTAAAAATCATTAAAAATTCATACGAGTACTGGTGTAGTCACTAACTCGCGCCGTTAAATGGAGCAAATATAATCTAGAAATGAACAAGAAGCAATTTAATGGCGGTCATAAACAACACGCATGAGCTGTCAGCTTTGAAGTCTCATTGCAGATCATTAAAACTCAGTAATATTCTTTGCAGAATGTTCTGTGCAAAGCTTTCCTCGAGAGTCTTAAATTATCTTCCTTAGATCGATGGCGAGTTAGTTGTGCGTTGTGGAAAGCAGAGAAAAGATTGTTTGAGTAAAGCCTTAAAAGACTTTAATCCAAATATGAATTCTGTTTGCTGCATTTTATGACAAATTGTATTATGCAATAGGAGGTAGTCAGACAATATTCAAAATCACTTATTAAAATTAGTAGTATAAATTTAGATGCCAAATAAGGTATTAAACGTAGTTAAAATTTGTTTTTTTTTATAAATTAGGGTTTGCAATTCTCATAACGAATTGAATAAATCATCATTCATTGGCTACGTACAATTTAATTGTAATGAATTTGTTTAGGTGGGTCTAATTTAAGAATTTCTGAAAATCTAAAACTTAAGCTCTAATTTTGGGCCTTGTTTTCTATTATCTCCCTCATCGGCGGCCTGTCATTACTCAGATCGGTTTTCTGCAATAATCCGTATTTATTAGTCCTCACTAGTTCACTTACATTTCGGTAAGTTTTTTTCCTATTGCAACCCTCTTTCCTTTTCTCAAGGATCTATTCCTTGTTGGATATCCTGACGAAACCTACCTTAGTATTTTTCATCACAGATATTTACAGTATTTATTGCAATGACTGATGAAATAATTATAGTGACAAACAACGTAGCTCTTACCTATTTAACTTTTTGGTTTCTTCTATTCCTGAAGACTTCATGATCTTTATCCTGACAGACATATGTTGTGAGACAGAAAATGTAAGGGTCGATACCATAATGTTACATGGACATAGAATTGGGGTTCGTTGGGCAAAATATAACTTCGTAGTTCTATTAGGTTAACTAATTAACCAATAGAAAAGAAAGGTGGACAGGAGTATGAAGTAAAAGTAAATAGAGAAAATTTCAATCATTAATGAAAATACAAACACTTATCTTGGAACGAGCCTTTGTCGTTCTCAAAATGTCATGCCACTTGTTTAACTATGTTTCTTAAAAAATTACAGAGTTGAGATCGGCTTAATTGGCCCCTTATGAATCTTAATGAATCATTTAGCTACCTTTCATAGCCGACTAATCACTTGGATAATTCGCCAATTTACTGGCCTGGAAGCCTTAGTTCCAGGCGATTGAAACCTGCCTGAGCCATGAACGTTGTCTTCCGCTAGTATTTAGGTAATATTCGTTGATTATAAGTTACCAAAGTAGTGGGAGCTCATAAAAACTGAATTTAAACACAACTGAATCCTATGTACAAATAAAAGCGTACCAGGTGGAACTTTGTGGAAATACTTGACATCTGTTTCAAATTGAAAACGCTTGTAACTTTTCACACAAAGATTATTGATTATTGCAATGTTCTCTTTATACTACTGTGACATAAGGAAGAATTTTATTCAATTCAAAAGATCGGTATGACCCTGCAGACAGGAGTGGTGTTTATAAATTAAAGTGTGATGGATATGATATTTATTACATTGGCCAAACAGGCAGAAAAGTTAAGGACAGAGTGAAAGGGAATAGGTCAAGTTTTATTAATGGGGGCGTTTACTCGGAACCGAAATCGCAATTTTGTACACGAAATCGTTAGATGGAAACGAAAAATGAATTTTAGTGAAAAAATTAATCTTCTAACCCGATCCATTCCCTCATAAATCAAAATTAAAAATAAGCAAAAGGTGACGCCCACAGAAAATGCTGCTGTGATAACATTGACGTCATTTTCCTTTCGTCCTTGACTGCTTTTCGTGGAAGGGGAGGGAGTGGAGAGGGATTCTCGGAAGGTCTGCTCGCACAGATGCTGTCGTAATCGCTCCCATTGGCCGAGCCAGCTGTGTCCCCCCCATTGCGATAAGGCAAAGTAGCTTCGCGGGCTCAGTTGTGATTGGACGAAGTCGATATACGTCAGAGGTTTCACCACGCCCACTTTTCCGAAAGGGTTAAAAACATCGGTTTTTCACCTCTTATAACTCGGGAAATAATTGACGGATCAAAGAACGGAAAAATACGGGTCTTTTTATTTTACAAACTCTATCAGATTCGGCAACAAAAAAGATATGGTAAACGACCCCATTGTCACGATAAATCCTGTTTTGTTAAGCATCTCTATGATTTTAATCATTCTAGTAATTTTGACGCGGCAGTTTTACACCATTTTGACAAAGGGATTAAGTTGGATATCTTTGAGAAATATGATATTGCTCATAGCCCGGCTAAGTTATGTAATGACGTGGTTTCTAATGCTAGATCGCCTCTTTTAAACCTTAGTCTCACTTCCGTCCGAAAAAACCCATGACCATGCTATCTGACCCTGACCTACACCACCAACGGCTTTTATTTGTTTCACTTACCCCCCTCCCCCTTCTCCCCCTATTTGACCTAATTTCCTGGGAATTTATGGAGGAGTTTTGTGAAAATATGTATGCACCTTGATAATGGCACTACGTGCTGAAACCATGGTCGGTTAAGTTGTTCAAATACATTGTTTGTAGAAAGACAAGTATTTTAAATTTGAAATGGGCATCAGTTTGAAATGAATCCTATGTGACAGAGTGGAAGCGAGAGTCCTGCGCAACATAAATCGAGATAAAGAACCCCTAGAGTCAATTATTGATACCCCTTTCCAATCCTGCCGAGGGCAGCACGAAAGAAAATATTTTTCATTAAATCTACAACTGATGAAGGAGCTTATCCTCCAGTTTGGCCTCGTTTGTCGTTCGCGTCTCTCTTCTTTGTTCTGCGGCAGTTTGTTTTTCCGCCATAAAGAATTACTGGTAAGGAAGCCAAATTAAATAACACTAGCATATAGTTATAGCGTCATTTTTAGCTGCCATATCATTATTCCATATCACATTGGCAAGCCTTTTCACTTTTTGTGGAGCAATGTAAGAAGATGTGAACCTACCCACTTCAGAATTGAAGGTGGCTTGCAGGTGCTCATTTCGGAAAATACAATTGCTGAGTGAATTTTACCTTGATTGGTCTTCCCGTACTCCGGTTATAACCCCTTATCTAAGGACGGATGGTAGAACAAAATTTGTGTCGAGAGCGTCTTTTCCATGATGATCTAAAATAAACAATGTGACATGAGGATTAATTCGGAGCATTATATTTGCATCTAAGTCTAAAATAAATAAACAATTCATTTCTCTATTGCAGATTTTCTTTCTGCGGTATAAAAAGACTATTCATTTCCAATCACCTTTCTTGGTACTTACAGAAAAGTCGCAGTTCATTGCAATGAGGAGTCACTTACCACGTCCAAATGAAGTACAGAAAAATTTCTGCCTACCTTAGCAACTGAGGCAATAGGGAGTTGTATCAGTGGTCTTAGTACATATTTCAAAAGTCATTCCAGCATTGTGGCTCACTGTATATTGAAAGAGGCCGTGATTTAGAGTGGATACAGTTAGGCAGAGTACTCAAAAATGAGGGTTGTGAATGGAAAACCGCATTGAACCGCGCAGTGAGCTGAGACTGTAAGCCTCTAATTAAATTGAATATAAGTGGTATGTGAAATTGTCGACGCCCCTGACTAGTAATTCAAGTAAAAGAAGCGTAGTTAGTTTTGTTACCATGAAACATTTAGAGTTGAAAATAAAACTGCCTAAGCCTCTAGAATGAGCTCGCGTTAAATGAGAAGCTGGAAATAGCTTTGATTGCACGGTTTGCTGTAAAAACGAAGGAGGCAATTAGTTGCCCGAAGTAGTTTACTCGGTAACGTCGCGAGTCATCAAACCCATAGCGAGTGTGAGTGATCAAAGCCACAAGAAAACCAGAAAGCTGGTGAAATATTGCTTGAAATGACATTTGTTCTCTTAGCACTTATAAATATGGCACATCGGTGGTTAGTGCCTGGTGAAGGCAGCATTTGGGGATGAACCTCTAATCCCGAGATTTTTTAGTGTGATCTGAATATACAATATACCTTTATCATTTATATTTCTCTCTATTTATTTATATGAGTTTCTATTCAATATATTATGGCCCCAATAATTAGATTACAGATTTTTGCCATGCTCGCTATTTTAACTTGTGTGTAATGCCACAAGTTGTTTACCTTCCTCGAATGTTATTGATAGGCTATTATCGTTATCATTAGGGCAGGTGAACGATAACTGAGGGCATTCGGGCCTTTGTGTACAGGCAACACTTGGAAATAGGTGGATTTAGGGAGTTAAGCACGGGTTAAGGGAGCACTAATGGGGCCATTGATTTTCGTTCAATCGTGCGGAGGGAGTATTGAGGTTGGAATTTCCTCCATCCAGCACTCAATTAGAGACAAGTCAACCCTTGAAAATATCTGCCACCTTCGGGAGTCAAACCCGTATCCCCATGTTAGATGACCAGCTTGGTAGCAACCACATCAACACGATCCATTAGATCTCTGGAGTTCAGTACTTGTGAATTAATATTTTTATATTTTAAATGTGAAGTTTTTTCCCACTCTCTTGTTTATTGCGTAAAATCGTCAACTTGCCTCTCATAATCATTGTTTAAGAGACAAACTCATGTTGTAAGAAGGCTCTTTTAGCATTTTTATCAGAAAATTTTTCTTTTTTGCCCCGGGAACACGACATTTCCTTCGCGTCA
The DNA here is from genome assembly GCA_933228895.1 of Platycnemis pennipes. Classification (NCBI taxonomy): domain Eukaryota; kingdom Metazoa; phylum Arthropoda; class Insecta; order Odonata; family Platycnemididae; genus Platycnemis; species Platycnemis pennipes. Next base: position 85,482,954 of record OW121846.1, read on the forward strand.
TACGATTCAGCTTGTTTATTTGTCATCCGCATAAGCGTGGGTTGGCGAGGTCTCCTGTTACGAGGTAAGGATGCTGTCGCATTATCTTTCAGCCCACACAACACCCTCGCGTCTCGGCCTTCCTTACGACAATGCCTAACTGTTTTAACAGTTATCGCCGTGTTCCGAATTGTAAATTTCGCCAACAATGACTTAGGCTACATTTCATTTGGCTCTGCTGACATATTCAATAGAAGTTCGCCGACATTTTATTACCAAACTTATAAAGCCTGTCTCTTTTATTATGCGACTTGGCCATAATGTCCTCATCCAGGAAAGGAATTTTCACTTCAAGGAATATAAATTTACGTTCAATGATTTATTTTCAAAAAGAAAATTCAGTCATATTATTCAATCCAAAGCAATAAATCGAAGAATATTATTGGATGACAATGTAATTATAGGCGATTTTCTTTTGAAGTTTGCAAAGTTATTATGATCAGTGGTTTCAAAATTGCATGATAAATCATAATATACATGCAAAACTTTCATAGCCCAACTAAATACACTCAGTAATTGTTCTACGCTGCGAAAATGTTTTGGTAACAGAAGATTTATATGCAATAAAATCAATCGAAGTTTTTCATTTACTTCGAATGGTAAAAATATAAAAAACAGGGTATTTCTATATTTTTACCATTTGGCGAGTATTATTTTCCCTGGGGTCAAAAATTGCAACGTGAAAACTAGTTATAGCTTAAAATATTTATATGATTTTTGTTTATTTTTTGTAATTAGTACCAAGCAGTAACGGACGCCTTTGTTATCATCCAGGAATAGTGTTGTTTCCTGCCAGATTCCTCTGATTTTTCGTGGCTTTCCTGTTTCGTTCCCAGCCCTTGCTCATACGATAATCTCTTCGGTATTATGCTCATTTTGACGATCAAGCTGTTTCTTTAAAATTATTTTTTGTTTATCATTTAGAAGGAGCCTCTAAACTATCCCCATCACTTTCAAGTTTCCAGATGAGGACCTTGCCAATTATTTCATCCAGCAGTTCATACCCATCATCTACTTCTTTCTCTGTGTGGCATGTAAGCCTGTGTCATCAATAAGTTCATTAGATCTGCTTTGAGCTCAACTAGTTGTATCCCATCAATTACCTAGTTGATATTCAACAATATACAAGGATAGAAATTAATTTTCCATCCCCTCTTTCTAAAAAAAATATTTGTATAATTCACACCCAAATGGTTCCCAAATGAACAATTGAGCACTAATTATTTCAAACACAATGAAAGGAAAAACGTTTTTGGATAAAGCCTGAAAGTTTCAAGATCATTAGAAGGAACGATCTACGATGTATTTTTAGACAGAGATAATCTATAGTAGTCAAAATCTTTAAAATGAGCAGGTAGATATATCGTCAAAATTTTTAAAGCTAAGCAAACCTCTTGCTCCTCTTACAAATTCCCCTCCTTTAAGAGAGTTTGAAGAGTTGCAGAACCTAACCCAGCTTTGCTCTTCTTCTCAAACCACACTAACTGCCGCTGCAGTGGACAGAATCATTTGCTCAATAAGTTTGGATGATTCAAAAAATTCAACGTCAGAATCTTACCACACCAATTAACTCTTCAAAAAAGGATTCATATATATATATTTTGCTTTCACTTTTCGTTTCCTAAATGTACAACGTAATCATTTGTACCTAAGAGTAGCCCGTCGTAGGAGAGGCTTGATTTTTTTGATGTTTCTGAAATGCAGAAATAGATTTTACTCATACCAGTCTCGTATGTAAACTCGTATGTAAACTCATGAAAAACTAAGAGAAGACTCTTACCTTACATATTTATTTATTATTTACAAATATTCTTTGGCAGTTAGGCTCTTTATTCAGTGAACGGGTGAAAACTGTTTCTTTAAAATTATTTTTTGTGTATCATTTAGAAGGATTGAAAACTTTCCCAATCATTTATCGTCAACAAATTCAAGGCTCGCGAGCTAGCCGCGAAAACTTTAACGGAGTTACCCGCTGAGATGCACGAATGCAAGATATTCCACAGAGAAAAAATCCCAGTCTCGGTCAAGGCAAATGATTTTTTCTCCGTGGAATATCTTGCATTTATTGTCAAAATGTTTGCAAATAGTTTTTTGTTTAATGTCATCGCTTTATATTTTTTCAGAAAACACTGAAGCCAGTGTTTCCCTCAAGAAGAGAAAGACTGGAGTTCCTATTTTCCCAAAAAATATTAAAATACCAAACGATGGGAGGCCATGAACTGGCATAGTGTCGGCCGTGGTAGTGAGTTTGAATCCCACCTTGGGCATTGATGCTGTGAACGCTCTAGATCTAATAACTTAAGTTAGATGGTGCCACACAACCGTAGCCGTCGGAGCATGTAAAACCGAAGACCATTACTACCGTGGCGCGGTGTGCACACGGCTGCTTTATGACAGTTTCGGCCGCAGTTCGTTTTATCATCTATTTGAACATCTAATAGCTTCTTTAAAGCCCTCAGATCTCCACTCGGAATAAGGACGCCTTATTGGTCTAATGGACTGCGTATCTAATTTCGATTTATCTCCAGGTGGATTCTATTTAGTATTGGTAGGTTTATTGGATACATTACTCAGCCATAAATGGGGGGATATGGGTTTGACTCTATTTCAAGGTGGATGTTTTTTTCTTCGTAAAAATAATGCTATTACGCACTTACTAGGGTTCCCCTGTTAAAGATTTTTACGGCTAATTTTCAAGCTTGGAATTTTCAAAAGCTCAATCTTCTTCCCAACTACAATTCTGCCTGTTGCACGCTCTGAACTCCACTGTGATCTGCAATTTGATTCTGAGTATTAAAAATATTTACTTTTAAAATCAAAAACGAATGAGCGGATTAGTTTTATTTTCATTCATGCTCGTTGACGGTTAGGTATATGCTCATAATCATATATTTGTTTTGCTAGATTAATTTTGACGCCATAAATGTCATTGTTATTTGAACTTTATTCCTATAAAGCTTAAACTAAATACCAATGCCAATTATTTCTACATTTACTTTTCTTTTGATTCCCTAAATTTTAAAACTATCAAAGAAACATTTAGGCAAATAAATTACTCAGTAGGTTTCAAACCATTATTCTTCGTTTAGAAAAAGATTGTTATCACTTGACACAAAATAGGATTTGTAAACGAGACAAGACTGAAGCGTCTCGTACGACACCGAGACATACGACAGTGGACTTCACGAGACGAGACAGAAGTTGGGACAGTCTAAGTCTCAAATAGTCCCGTTTCGCGGCAACACTGCTTGTTAAACCTTCCTATATCTGGCAAATCCGTGGGTATTCGCCGTTATAAAAACTGAAACATCTCCCTCAGATAGGTTCCCTCTCTCTTCAGTATTCAAGGCAATCGTTTTAGCTCAACCGCCTCAAACGCAATGGATTTCAAGGCTTCATACTTTTCTTCTTTAGCCGTTAAAAATTATAATGTTTTCTATTCGCGGTACCCATTTTATTTTCCGGCATTCTTCCAAGATTAATTCAACCATGAACGTCAAAAATGAAGCCATACTCCGAACGTGACGCGAAACCTATCGCATGTGCCTCGCTTGATTCCTTTAGTTTTTAGACATAAACTTCTCTTAGATTTGCTTATCAGAGTTTTTGTGCTCTGCCACAGCGCGAGGAGGAGAACCATACCTCTTCTGGCCTGGAGGGTCTCTCTCCCTCGTGTGCGGCGTTGCCATCTCTCTCTCTCTCTCTCTCCCGATGCCTTTCGTGCCCTTCTGCGGGGAGATGTAATCGCGGGGCCTGTGCGTGCTCACACCCTCCGCCCACCTGAACCGCTCTCCAGCACCGCCTCCGAGACCAGAGACGAGTCCGAGGGAGGACAAGAGTGGAGGGAGAGAAAAAAGGATGAAGAAATCTTTATGTACACCAACTCTCGAGGCTAACTCCTCAACCACTTCGTTAAGGGCTCAAGCGACACATGCTTCCTCGTGAAAAAGCATCAAAGGAAATGAAGGAAATGAATACTCACTCCCCCCATCCCCGATCCCCACACCCCCTACCCTAGCTCCCCCCCCCCCCTCCCTCTCCACCTAACCCGACGATGGCGCGAGGCTGAATTATTTATCGTACGAGCGGAATAATTGCATCGAACGCGACACCTGAGCACTTTTCATACTTTACACATTCAACAAACAGGTTCCGATACGTTTGAAACATGCAATCTTATTGTGGACGGCGAGCGATTAGCGGATTCCAAAGAAATGGGATAAGTGGCATGGAACTAGGATGTAACATGGGAGTACTCTCAGTCGGTGTCGGGTACGCGGGAGGTGTGGTGGCGGGGGGAAGGGGTGGCTGGGGTGGGCAAGGCTGGGGGAGGGGGCGAGGCGGAGGGCAGGCACATTGATAAATGGTTCGGCGATCACTGGGAGATAAGAGGAGGCAGGGGTTGGGAGAGGAGGGGGGAAGGAGCGGGTTCCTGGAGGCGCCTACTCGCTAACCACCGGGTAATTACTTCACAGATGCCTCCAAGGAGGAGACGTGAAGTTGGAAAGGGGACAGGTAGACGTTGGGAGGCGTCGGGTGAGAAATTCTAGTCGCTGGGAAGGGTGCACTCGAAAGACGGATGTTCGGCGAGGTGTCGTGGGGGGAGGGCAGTGTGGAGGAAGGGGTGGAGACCGGGATGAGGGGGCGGGAGCAAGAAGGAAGCCGTGAGGGCATTAAGAGAGAGGCACGCGCGCTCATTTTTGTTCAACTTGCTGTGATCCGATGGTGAGAAATGTTAAACACTTGAAAAAGCCCGGTGGGAATGAAATAAATTCCCTCGACCGCATATAGAACTGTTGAGTGCCTTCACATAACTTCACATGCGGATATAATTTTTTTTACTGAATCTCTCCTCACTCCTTGTGTGATTATATGTTTTGTTTATCGCATGCGTCCATCGCTTATGTGGCAGAAGACTCAATACTCACTTGGCAGGCGCCTTGAGTAAGGGAAGTGGTGTTACTACACCAATAACGCCAATGATCGAGGAGATTTACCCAATTTTCTCAGTATTAAAACTCCCACTAGCAAATAGGAAGACTAGTTCTGGTGATGGCAGTTTTGTTCAACCCAAGCTCCCGGATCTATAAACCATGGCTAAGTGTGTATCCATTAAGAGAACCGTCGTTGAAATACCTCTTCCGACATTGAATGTTAGGATTGTTAACCAGTAGCCCAATGTGCCGCATAAAACCTGCGCAGTTGATAACCACCACTTCATCTAATTATTCACATCAGATGGAAATGAGTATGAACCCGAAATCATTAAAAATCAAGCGTAAGTGATACTGAAAAGTGTTATCAAATTAAAAAGTATGAAATGTTACACTATTTCAGGTATCTACGGAACAAAAGCATACTTTAATATGACTGACGCTCTTGCTTAATGATGTCTTTCCCGTGGATGCGTAGTTATTATGATCTTAAAATATTATTCCTTACTCCCGCTATTTTTACAAACACAATCTTTCATGAATTCGCTTTTTTTCTATTGCGTCGACTTCTGAGACATATTAATACCATTGGCAAGGATAGTCCAGAAATGTTAAACACTTGAAAAAACCCGGTGGGAATGAAATAAATGGAAATATATAAAAAAGAACAATTCATCATCCGTTTTAATCATTTTAATATTTCCTTTCTTCACTATTTCCAACTCAAAATCTAAAGCAATTTTTTGTCTTGATGACTGCTTTCCCCAGAGGCCTATTCCTATCCTCTGAAACATTACCTTTTCAAAATATGTACCTTTATTTCTTAGTGCTCATCTCATTTCCTCCTCCCACACGAAGAATTACTTCAAAGTGAGGAAAGGTATAATTGCAATAAAATTTCATTTACTACTCTAGTAAACCTCTCATTCTTCTCTTAGAGTCACTCAGAGTGGAAAAGGTAAAACTTTGAAGAATTGCTAACAAGGGTAAAAGTATATTATTTACGTAGTTTAGGGTCTATTGCCCATGTGTTCTTGAAAATCCCTGTGTAAATATTACATCTTCCCCTTAAGGTTGATTTTTCATTCTTTTTGTTTTAGTTTTTTCTACGCGTCTCACGAAAATGGTTATTGTGCTTTTATCTACTTCACCATTAGCAATTTATATTCTAGTGGCTCTGTTCCATTTAAGAATTTCTGCAGCTGATGGTGGGAAAGTTTTTCAATTTAATTCAGTTTTTAGAAATAAAATTGGCCAAGGAAAGTCTGAAAGAAAATAAATCCTAATATCCAGATAGAAGGAAAAGGCATAAATATTGCATATTTCCTTTTTTCCTCCAATTGGTTTTTTTGGGTCTATCTTCTTTTCGAAAACTATTCAATTCGTAACATTGTCTCAATTAAGTCACGCGGAGAGGCCTACAATGTTGTTTATGTGTTTTCCTATGAAAGCATACGTTATTACCTTCATGAAATTTATTTTCTGACATTAAATTTAGCTCTCATATCATACTTCTTCTACGTTGTTTTATGGTGCACATTTGCAGTTTAACTACACTACATGCGTGACATTAGTAAAGATAAAATACCCCTTAATAGTGTTGATGTTAACTCTAGAAGATCTCTCTAACTTTTCCCCTTTTAGTTTCATGATGGTGGTCACTCTGATAGGAATTTGAATTGTGACTGGGAATATGCCTGTCTGTACTTCATTGATAAATGAGTATTTTATGAGTCATGCTGTAACCAGATTGATATGTACTCTCCTGGAAATCATACTCCATCGAAGATAGTGAAAACGGCCAGTATTTACGTCTCACCCGTGCTTTTAAAATTTTTTAAGTTACCCCGTAAAATAGCCGTAGACACTGCCGGCAATTAAACTAATGACTCAACTACTTCGTATTGAACATGTATATTTGTATGCAATAAATGTGCTCTTCAATAAGCACTAGATGTTTACGCATAATCGATGAATCGATCGCTGCTTTTTCATCATCCGAGAAAATAAATCAATATTAGAAAGTGGAATCTGTCAAAAAGTAATCCCGTAAAAAGAAGCCCACACGCCGACAGTCTTATTTTCCATGGTGTGTTTCACTACTCTTGGATTGAATTTTACTACTACGCTCCTGTCATTTCTCTTTGTCAGCTGGCTTTCTTAGAGCAGGTTTTTTGCTTATATCATCCTTCCTACATCTTTTCTTGACTCTACTGGATTCCAATTTTCTCGTTAATTTGCAATTCGTCATTTAGTTTTGAGTTTTCCATTATTTATCTAGGCCCCTAATTCCCTCCCCTAATCCATAATCCATCGCTGACGCGGGTCCATTTGAAAGAATTGGCTATTATTTAAAAAAGTCTGCGCGAGTTCCTTCCCCCCTTTGATGGAAATTTGACTTTAATACAGCTCTTTAATAAATTGCACGAAGAACTGTATTTATTGATTCTGTTTTATGCTCTTGTCATCATTTAAATTGATGGCGGTTTAACTCCACCCACTTCAATTAAGCGCCGTCATCAGCATAACAATTTAATAATGTTTACGTTTCCTTAATAAAAAATGAAGGCCATTCAAAATGGAAGCGGAAATAAGAGCGATAGATAATATCTGGACATAGAAATGAAGAAGAGCCCACCTGAGCCCTTTTAGATGAATCCACCTTAGTCGCTTCAATGTACCACCCTTAATGAGCCGGACGTGAATTAGGTACACCAAAGTGATGGCCACTGGTAGTAGTTGACAGGTTAAATGCATGGACGAATGGATTCCTAATAGCGATCTTACACTATGATGATATTAAACACCATTCATATCTGTCTAAAGATGAAGTAATAGATTTTAAATAGCCTAATGAACAAATGGGATATGATCAGAAAAGGAGTGTATCTTCTTCGTTGGGATTAATTTACATAACACCTAATCGCAGCTATAAACGGATGCATTTATCTCTACCCGTTACAGAATGGTGTCTTTATTTACGCAATTATTGCAGAAATGAAATTCTCTGCAAGTGCTAAAATATTTCAACCAATAGAAAATACTTTCAAATTAGGGAATTATTTGGTTCATATATCTTGTTTAGATAGAAAACAAGCGACAACGAGTCTATTTCAATAAGATTTAAAATTATTTACAAATTTTCCCCTTAAAAAATATGGCCGTGTAACATCGAGTCGAGTTTGGGAATATTTCAATGAGAAATGAAATAAATACTACATGTGTTCCGCATTTAATTTTCAAATCGTATCACTAAATTTTTAAAAACGTTTAACTCTTTCTAATGCTAACAACATATCATAAAGTAAATTCCTGCGATTAAAGGAGAGAAATAATGACATACGTTACTAATTATTAAGACAAATTGAAAGTTGCACAATTCTGGATATCTTGGACCAATGCTCCTAGTAAGGTTCAACTTGTTGCAATTTTTGTACATATTTTATTTTTACCGATTCATATATCCCCTCGGAAACTGTTATAGTGTAGAAATCTGTGTGGAATGAAACAAAATTTTTGTTGAGATGTATATATCGAGTGACGAGATGAATCAAACTATTATTAGCATTGTTGACTTTTAACAATAATCTACGTGAAACACTCACAAAAAACTCTTGAAATATTGGTTAATATACAAATAAATGAGTGTTACAGATGAATCGTGTGGTTAGAGTTTACGTAATTTAGGGAGGAAAAATTGGGCAAGTAAAATAGAACACTTCTTCAGCTCATTGTAAGAAAAGTATCTTAGGTTTATGTTATAAATGCTGTTTATGATCAGTAACGGGCACATAAATGGTCGAAAGGATGGGACAAGAAATCAATGGAGGAAGTTAATTGTTTTTTCCATGTTGTTTGTTCTTTCTGATAGAATAGATGAGGGCCCGTAGGAAGAAAATATATAAACACAGAAAATGAAATGGCGCAAGAGATAATACGGAGAAAAGTATGGTAATATTCGGAGACTCGAAGGAATGAGAGTGAGGATACTGCCGGAGAGAAATGTAAACCTAATAATGGGGAAGTGTGAAAATGATCTCTAAAACAAAATTTTTAACCGATCCATCAAGTAATTATGCTTAATAACTGCAACTAGCGCTAAAAGCCGAGTACGAAAAGTGGCTCATCTTGATGGTAATCTTACAGATAAAGGAAAATACAAGATTTTGTGTGCGGGTAATTGGGGAATAATTTAGTCCGTTGCGGAATTCGTACGTCATTACACAGAGTAAACTTAGTTAGACGTAGGGTGAGACCTTTTACAAGCTAGCCTTTTAGTGACGTATTAAAAAAGAAGGAATTGAGAAAAAACGAATCAATATTAAATGATACAGAATGAAACAAATGGGGGAACGAGGATTGGAACACCGAGGAGGGCAAGGATTACTAATGTGATTCGGTAATGAGCCCGAGCATGAAGAAGCAACACGTGGACACGGTACTTGCAAAAAATGGACAATATACCGTAAGGCATATGGGATACGATATGCGCGTCATTTCCTTGTCATTTATTGAAACCCATATTTAGATTTTGGTTGAGGTCACCCCAAAGAAAGGACTTACAAGGCAAATAAGATCCATAACTTCCAATACGAGGCAAAATCCATGCGTCGAATACAAGAGTGGTCACAATAGTGTGAGAACATGCATATGTTCTCACACAATAGCGCCCAAGCCTATAGGCAGCTTCATCAGCAATGCACGCAGTTCGATGGGGATGGTTTGTAGAACAAATCAATGGAGCACAGCTCTCTATCAGAACAAACTATGAAGAAGTGCAGTTGTAATATCTGGGCATGAGGGGTAACATAAACCCTGTGCTTTATGTGGCATAGTCAGTTGTAGCTGCAGGCCGACAGCATTAGGTGGGCAGGGAATGGGGAGCAACACAAAATACGAGGATGTTGTTGGATAAACATTTGTACCAATAAACATGATGTGTAAAGAGAGGAGAAGTTAAATGGTGAGGAAAAAGCGAATAGATCTCGAAACTTTTTAGGATCGTGCGGTGATTCCGCTCTAAAAAGTCATAGAATACAAAAAGTCAAAGCAACCTAAGAAAGGTGGATATAATAATGCTGAAAGACGCAAATGAATGAGAAAGAATTAGGTGACGTTGAAAGAACTGGATATCAGATAAAATAGCTGAGCTCATTCAAAATCAGTATTGAAGTCGAGTATTTATTATGATGAAGACTCATCCAAAGCAATATTTTATGACTACTTCCAGCAGACAATCAATGTATTGATTTGCGACTTATCGCTATCCATAATGATTGACGAAATAACTCGTTGTTTCTGACCTATTCATTAACCTATCAGGTACCGTCAGTCAATTTAACCTTATCCGGTCTCGTATCGAAGGTGCTTGGATATGCGTATCAAAAGTTTAAAATTTAATGAAAACTGTGAAAATGTTTCCATGAGCGAAAGAACAAACTTTTGAGTTTACTTTACGACTACAGTAGGCCCTGAAGAGGAAATTTGAGTGTAAGGAGTAGAAATTTCAGTGGAGGTCGAATCCGATATTATGTTTTTTTAAATACTCAGTCAACTTACTTTTTAAATATCATTGCCATTTTTCATGTAGGTACAACTTAATGTGAGATACGTAAAGCTAATAACTTTTTCTAAAGTTTCTTTATCCCTTGAGAATGTGTAAATTTGTCTAAGAACAATGCTTTCCGAGTCTTGTGGCCTACGAGGCAGCAATTTTACACTTTTTATTATTATCTCTTTAGTTTACGCTAATTCCTCCGAGAATGTAATTATCACTTTATTTTACACTTTTTCCTCCGAACAGCAATTGTCACTTTATTTTACATTTATTCCCCCGGAACAGCAATTGTCACCTTATTATACACTTATTCCTCCGAGACAGCAATTGTCACTTTATTTGACATTTATTCCTCTGGAACAGCAATTGTCACCTTATTTTACACTTTTTCCTCCAAGACAGGAATTATCACTTTATTTTACTCTTAGTACTCTCGCTGCATACATAGACGAATTATTTCAATAGCAACGAGAAAAGCTGTAAAGTGTGTGTATTTGGTTTAATTTTGCTTTTATCCAATCGTTATGATTCAAATATCTCAAAAGTTTTGGTTTGCTGATGAAAAATATTGGTGGTAGTTACTAATGATGCAATGGATGGGTTTAGCATAAATTTAAATTTATTAGAAGTAGCTTATGGAATTTTCTCTATTCAGAAAGCATAATTATAAAATTATAAAGCACATAAATTCCCATAACTATGATGGATGGGCCTCATTAATGTATTATCCGTGTCTGCGTGAATTCCGATGGGCGCCGAATACTCAGTGGAGTCCACAAGTGAAAATAAACAAGCACTTGTAAAACAATTAAATCTTCCTGGATCCTGCATTTAGTAAAAGAGAGTGACAAAACGTAATAACAAAATAGTCTCAAATCACACAAGACATCTTCCTCTAGCCGTGGTTATTGAAGGGATTTGCATTTTCTTCCGGATGAAGCTCTCATCTAACACAATGATGCTCATCTTAGTTCTCTTGTTCTCCTCTATAATTTTTAGGCAAGGTGGAAAGGAATGTATGACACGTGACTCAAGTCAATTCAGGTGGATTCCCGAAATTACCCCAATTTAACCCAAATCCCGAAAAATCCCTCTCAGCTCCGTTGAGATGACGGATTCTCTGCCCGATAGATGGATATAATTATATTCACAGTTTATCCTTGATGGTACTGACAACCGTGACCTAATTTGGCCCAGATTAAATGCAAAGAGGGTTTTATGGATGAATAGCTGTATCCGAGTAGTCGGATAGGCATAAAACACCGTGAACAAATAATTATTGTGTAAGAGAAACAATTGCACTTTTCCTCAAATTGCTTTAATGCGTACAACGCGTTTCGGCTCACAGAGCCATCATCAGGTACAGGGCAAAGTTGTAAGAGTATAAATCACATATATAACTTTGTCTTGTACCCGATGATGGTTCTGTGAGCCGATACGCGTTGTACGCATTCAAGCGATTTGTGGAAAAGTGCAATTGTTTCCCTTACATTATGAAGAACTTCCACGATATCTCGCTTGAATCTGTTGAATTTAAATGATTATTGGTTGTCATACTGTCGAGATGCAATCGGTACTAAAGCATTGAGACGCTTGCTGTATTTCCTTAATAAATACTTTGTCAAATATAGCAATTTCTATTGCATTTTACTTTGGTGTACTCGGTAGAAGAGAGATTTCCACTTGAGCCTATTCCAGAGTCGATTTTAAGCTCATAACCTTTATATCGCCTCTCTATTCGAAGTATTCCATGTCGTCCACTCCTATTGCCGTAAAGTAGAGGGTTTTCCACGTGCCGTTCACATGCTCATGGCTATTTTTCCATTTTTTCAACCTCAGGCAAGTGTGCTCTCCAAATTAAGACCATTCTTTTACCACAGTACTCGTTCATTGACTCGAAAAACGCTCGATGGAGCAGTGAATACTTGCTAGACAAAGGGCGTTTATTCCACGTGACTGTTGCTTGACTGGCTTTTGGAGTAGGCTAAGCAGTCGGCTTTCCTGTTAGAGCGGTGGAGTCCCAATGGCTGCCGCTTCCACATAGATCTTTTCCACTTCGGTGGAACACGAGGGACGGTGGCATTCCAGCGGCCCACGAGCTCTACTCAAGGACATTCTCGCTGATGTCCCTACCCGCCGTACGAAAAAACGGGCTCGGTAACAAGCCCCCAATACCTCCACCAGGAAGGCTTTCCAAAGGGTATCAAGAGGTGATCAAACGCATCCCTATTTGCTAATTGGGCATTCCTTCGATTGCCTACGACGCAGTTTCATGCTGTACGAAATTAGGTGCGTTGCAGTGGAGAAAACATTTGGCCCTCTGTTTCTTCCCATGATGAAAAGATTTTGATTAAGATTCTTTCTCGAGTTTCACTTCGAGTGCGGGCCATTGGGTTATAAGAGCGTTCAGTCAAATATGCTTAATACGCCGTCTGAAAGGGCATTTTTATTTCCTCAACATTTCGGTTGCCTCTTCGATGATGTTATTTGAATTTTCTGGTACCATCGAGTGAAATATATATTGACAGGAATTTCAGCTTTATGATATTTTTTATGCAGGGCGTTTTTGTCCATTGGTTGAAATGAATGTTATTATCCAGAAATATTTCGCCTTCTGCCTGACGAGCAACTTTTATTCCTAGAAATACATGCTTCACATGTTATTCAATCTTCATATTCTAGAGAGCTAATGTCTACAAATCGGAGTTGTTTATTTATTAATTCAAGTTGCACTACAAGTAGGCAAATGCCTCGTGGTAATGATAGAAGGCATGTGCATGAAATAATGTTCAGCGCCCTTGAGAGAAAAGAAAGAAAAGAAACAATATGATGGATCAATTAACATTGCACTTTAAAAATAAATTATGAATTAAATATGCTAAACTTTTACCTCCAAATGATTTTAAGGATTTGGGCAAGGGCTCAAAGAGTTCATCATGTAGCCAGTTCCAATCATGTTCCACCCATTTTTGTCTGTACTCTGTTGTATTCAAATGTATGGATGTATTTGACATATTTTCCTGCGATACGGATGTTAGTTCAGCTTTCAAAATTAGCTTTAAGAAAGCCAACCGAAAGTTTATGTAAGCTCTCTCGATTAAAAAGAGAAATTTTGGAACACTTATAATTAAATTAAAACCACATAAGGTACTTGTTTAGTTAAATATGGTTAAAACTCTACACATTTTCACTTCCTGATGGCCTGAACTTGGATCTGTATAAAACACACAGTCGTTGGTATGAAGGAAAACTATATGTGCATGGGGCATTCCCTTCATAAGATTAATTTAAACTCTTTCAAAACATTTGCCGCCGAAGAGTGTATTTGCCCACCGCACAACCACAAATCAAATCTTAGCTGTGAATAAGTTTTGTAATTATTTATGACTGCCATTCGTTCGGCGAGCCATTTTTTTTCGTAACTTTTTCTTTCCGAGTACCGTTGAACACTCATTATGATGCTGGCATAAATCAGGTGAACAATATCATTACTTAAATGCCACCACGCCGGCCCCTGCTGCGGTCGTGCACGACGGGGTTCATGGTCCAAGCTTCCGTCTCACCCGTACGCCTCGGATTGAAGGCTTTTACTCCACGCTCGCCGCTTATCATTGGCCATCTCTCATTTCTTTGCTTCCACCGCGCCGTCGTGCTGTTGTTACAAAACCTCATAAAGCAGACGTTAAGCCTCGGCGTGAAGGAATGAGAAAGAATGCGTTATTGCCAGTCCTGTTGCATAAGGCATATTAGGCGCACATTTACTACTAGGCATATTAATAAAAAAAATGAATATGTATGTACTCAGTATTGCTGGCTTAACTTGTGTGTACAAGTGCTCTATTATAGTTCATGGACACTTATAACTATAAACCTGCTCGCAAAAACACACTCGCGCACTCTCGTATACGCGAACGAGCGCATAACACGACGGCTTCACCTCATTCTCGCTAACCTTTTCAACGCGAAGTAGACGATACTCCTTTTCCTATTCATCGCCCTTTTCCTCCTCCATCTCGGCCTGATCTCCTCCCCTCCCATTGCCTGAGGCTCACACATCATTCACTCCCCCCAATCACTCCCATCTCGCACGCAGACCCTCTACCCTTCTCCCGCAACAACCTCACCGCGCCTCAACCCTTTATGACCAGCCTTCCTCGAGGGCACAATCTCTCTTCCCCTCTCCCTCTCGGCAAAAGTTCAAGCCCGGATGGTATGAGCCCACCACCACGAGCGGGAACGCCGCGAGGCCCACCTCCACGGGCCTTTGCGTCCTTTCGAGGGGGCTTCAGGATTCACTCGACTCCCATTGTGTCGTCCGCGGTGGTCGCGGTCCCCGTTGGCTGGAGGGATAGGGGATGAAGGCATGCGAGAATTTTTAGTGGGCAGCCGGGATTAGCGTGCGTGGAGAGGGAGGAGGGTGATGTCGGCGTGTGAAAGATGTACTCGTGTTAAAAGGATGCGCGGTTTGTGGAGGCGGGGACGTGGGTGGGTTGGTCGGCGGAGCGGTGGTCGGGAAGGGGCGTCCCCTTCCGTTCGTTTGTCCGTTTGTCGTGCAGGAGCACGGCGTGGGTGGGAGGGAAAGGGCCCTCCATCCCTCCTTCCCCCATCCGAAACCGCCCTCCTCCACATTCGAAATCACCCCCTGAAGGTTTTCCGAAGAAATCCGGCCGACCACCAAGGTAGTAGTTTTTAGGATTCCGGGAGCCATCTTGGCGGAACTCTCCAATAAACTTTGGTCTTCGGTCCCGTCTGGCTAAAGGACAACGGCCATATTTCCACGGGGCAGGCTCGGTTCGCACCGCGACATCTGTGCACCTGCCAGCATTAGTTATTGCCGCATGGATTCTAGAAGGGAGAAAGGAGTCGGCGGGAGTGGAGGGGAGGGGGAGCAGAAAAAGAGAGAGGCGTGGATGGGGAGGGAAAGGGTTAGCGGCTGCTGGAGGGCGGGGATGGGGGAGGAGGGGCTGCTGCGAGGATAGGAATGGAGGGCCGGGGGATGAGTGGCGTTGGGGGAAGAGTGGTGAGGAAGAGGAGCAAGAAATGACGGCAGGGGTTGGAAGAGTTTGGGAGCTGGCAGCTGCCTTCACGGTTTTGACGCCATTTCAAGAACTCCCGTCATACATTCTGGTGCCCCCTATCTCTTTCTATATCCTTCTCCTCACTACCCTATCCTTTCTATATCTTTCTTCCTTCTACCCGGCGGTCGCGCCTCAGTTCTCCCGTCTCATTACCTTGTCCCTTCTGTCAGTCGGGGCATTGAGAGCCGAGGAAGGGGGTGTGTGTGATGTACACTTCGCCGCCTGTGTTGTTTTTCTCTCTCCCGGCTCTCTGCCTTCACTCGAGCAGCCTTTTACATGCGAACAGGTATTTCTCCCCCACCCACCTCCCCCCCCCTTTCCACCCGTTCTCCTCCCCTTCCTCTGCCCTGCCTCTCAGACCTAGCCGTCCTTCGTCCTCTCACCCCCTCCCTCCGTTTGCTCCTCTCAAGCCCCGACGACGCTCACGCCATCTCTCGGCTACCAGTCGTGTCTCACACGCCCTCCGCGTATGCTTACCTTTAAGAGCCCAACTTCCACACCCCGATCTGCTTTAGCGCATCGGGTGGGGGAGGGGAGGGGAAATCAAGTCTTTTTACTTGGCAAATGATTTCTTTTAGTTCATCCCGCTTTAACCTTGTAGGTGGGGGTGGAGGGATAACGAGGAGGAGGGTGCCTGACTCCCTAAAGAATTGCCTGCGTGGGGAATGCTGTAATATAACTCTCTGCCTCGTTCCCAGTCCTCGCCACCACTGTGTCCCTTTCCCCTCCTCGTTCTCTCCCTTCGTTGGCATTTCCTTCTCGAATCCACTTGGTATCCATCGGCTCCCGAGAAGCTCGATTTGAATTAAAACCGATCACCGGCAGAAAAAAACGGAAACCCTGTAACCGCTGCCGGTGATATACATAGAGGTATCGCCATGATCAACGTTTTTTATGCATTTACCAGGCAAATAAAGCTTGAAAGGTGGAGGTTGGGGATAAAGAATGGAATCTGAGGGAGGGATGAGAAATGTTTGATGTACGTTGGAGAGAAGGAGCATGGGAGAAGAAACACCGAGGATTGTTTCCCACCGATCGTAAATCGGCAGAGACTTCGTGAGACGTTTCCATGATTCACCGCGGCTTAATGAATTTCCCTCAAGAGTGGCGGTGATGAAATAAAAGGAATTATGCCAAGCACTTTCGTTTTACGGCCGGGAAGAAAGATCAAACACATCGCCGACTCTGTGTAGACCCCGATCCCCGTCTCCCCATTCCCCATCTTCTCCCAGCCCCATCCCGCCCTGGCTCCTTCTCTCCTTCTTCTCCTCCACCACTTCCCTCTCCCACTCATTCCTTCCCTTAAACCCGCCACCCTCCGCGCCTCACTCCAAAGCTTCCTTCCGACACCT
Organism: Platycnemis pennipes; assembly: GCA_933228895.1. Lineage (NCBI taxonomy): Eukaryota > Metazoa > Arthropoda > Insecta > Odonata > Platycnemididae > Platycnemis > Platycnemis pennipes. Next base: position 85,499,914 of record OW121846.1, read on the forward strand.
ACATTACTCATGTTTTCGCTCCCACTCTATACTCCGTTAACCACACTTAAAGCCTCGACGGACGCGATGTTGTCAATCCATCCTGACCCCAATGCAAAAGGACAGACGGTGGGGAAATGAGAGAAAAATGGTCTCCCTCTTGCTGTGCGAGCGCCACGAGGTCCATAAAAAATGATATTTTGTGGAAAAAACCTTCCGCCGCCACTATCTTCTACTCCTTCATGTCCCTCGCCTCCCCATTCTCCCGTTGGGTTGACTCCAAAAAGCATTCCATCCTTTTGGGACATAAACAACCCAACGGGAATGAGTAGAATTTTCTCAGTAGTTTTGATCGGCTTATCTGCTGCAGGCAATCAGCACGGGCATAAATTTTACTTATCTTTTATTAACTCGTCTTATGTTTCTATCATATAAATGTCAAGAGATCAGCTGAAGGAATAGTTGGGAGGAAACGTAGCTTGTTTATCTCTCCGCACTCCGAGTCAGGCGGCCCATTTAGGTATTTATTTGCTGACGATTGTTGAAACACGATTTACTTCTATGCGATGCCAAATTAAAGTTAATTTTCCCTTAAATAAGAGTCGTAAATGAGATGCCGTAAAGCACCCTTCTCGGTTTGTTCTATTACCCAAGACTAGAAATCCTTGAAAAGGTTTTATAAAATGTGTTGTTTTTTTATTAGACGCTATATCTTTAATGCTCTTTAACTGTCATTACCTCTGTACGCAAGAAGTAAATCAGTCAACGCCGAGTTACAAAGTATGGTAATTGAATGCAATTTCAATTCTAACCATTACTTTTTAGATATCGACGTTCATTTATTGAAAATTCAGCAGTGAATAGTAAATACGTTTGAGCGACTTACGGCGAATTTTACACTGCCTTCCATACTTGAAGAAATATCTGAAGCTCATGAGCTTCTGCTCCGTAATTTTTACCTATTTCCTAGACCATGTGTACTGTGTCGACTTAGGATAGCGATCTCAACGTGAAGCCTAAATTTGATATTATGGGTCCCGGTATCAGTGCTGCTGCTATTGAGTTTGCAAGAGGTATAATGATTGATCATTTTTTATTGAGGAGATTTAACAAATTTCCCAGTCTCTTCTTGTTGGTATTTTGCGTTGTCATTAGTCACTGGTCCAAGTAATATTGGTCGAAGATCTTTTCTACGAGTTAATTTGTTTGCTATTTCTAATACGATATTCCCTTGTAATGCACCCGTAGTCACGGCGTCCTTCTATTTGATTTTCAGTTGAGTCGTATTTGGTAGCTATTCCTAATATATCAATAAAATAAGTCCAAGGAATGGAGATACGTGATCGGTTTATAGGTTCAGAGATTCAAAGTTATAGATCTTAGTTATTTTGAATGCAAATACGCATGATGGTAGAGTGACTGTGTGGTATGTACTATTATTGAACCATTTCGGCCCTTCTAAAATCTTATTAGAAGCTTTTTTAGTTCAGAACTTTTATTTTAGTCAATTGCATCACACTTTTTTCGTAATTTATCCCACTGTTTTCTATCCAAATCATTGTGTGCAATAGAACTACTTGTAATGAGTACCCCTTGTGGCATACAATGACAAAATAGTTTACATGTATGTACAACGAGTGGTAATATAAACGGCAACATTTAAATTTTACACTGGTGCTATTATCAACTGTTTTGCTACGTAAACTTAAATAGGAATGCATGAGGATTGTTGGTACAGAGTATATGTCGGGAACACAAATATAATTTGCAATTTTACTCAAATCCTTCATTAATTTACCCAAGTTAATATATTATACTCATGGTGGACATAATATACATAGCGTGTTCCGCATGAAAGAAATATTTAATTAAGGTAATAAAATTGTAACGTTTCGCGGTTGCAGATTCAACGGATTGTACTCCCAATTAGAAAATAAAACCACCGACGCTAAATAATACACTTTCAGGTTCATAATACGGGCAGTCACATGCAGCAAGGCGCTATTATCTTCGTGGAAGTTGAATAAAATGCTCCTCATTACCCGAATTCTACCCATTCTAATCATTTTGCGTATCAAGCCATTTGTATGTTGATCCCCTCTCCCTCCGGAGTCCATTCGTTTTTGAGACATTATAGTAAGCAGTCGCACCCCATATTAATTCTCTATGGTAGTCGTCCATTCTTTTTTCCGCGGAAACACTCCCCCACACTCCTCAACCGCCATATATTGCATCCATTTTCTGGCTATCCGGCTTTCGCTCGAATACGTGGATACTGCCCATTCAAACGGTTTATATCCCCTTCCTTGCCCAGATCCATGTCTCCTCTCTCTTTTTCCTTGCGGCCCTTCCCCCAATTCCCCTCCGCCAATCTCCCCTTCCTGCCTCAGGCTCCCAGTCGTTCTTTTTCATCGAGTGGAGGTTTGATTGCTTTGGGCTTAGTGCAGCGTTATCCGGTCCGTGGCATGATTCTCTCTCACCTTGTCATGCTTCAATATCTCCTTACCCCTTGCATGTGTGCTGTAGACCATTCCAATTGAATGGGCCTCTGAAAGGATCTTTTATGCAGTTATCATTCGGTGGAAACAGTAATTGGATTTGAGGTGCTCGTAAAGAAGGGACCATTTGGCTTTGGAATGTAATTCAATGAAAAACCTCTACATTACGACAGCGTATGCGGACTTGTCGTAATGCAGAGGTTAGTGCGCGGAAATGAATGCAAACGCGCGAATTTCGGACGAGCCGGCAGGCAAGCGTGTCGCGCACTGGAATAACCAGCTCGACAGGCTATCAAAGGGTTCTGGTTTGCCTCACCGCGGCTCGCTCGCAATCTGCACGGCTTCCAGTGGGAAAATATATTTATAGCCGCTGTTTGAAAATATATTTACAGTAGTACGACGTTTTCAAGCGGTTAAATATTTTCCCTCCGTCATTCGATGAGGAAATCTTCCTGCTGCCTTATCTGTCTCATTAAACGCTCGCGGATTTTTTGGACGCGAGTTCGGTTCAAAACTTGCTCCATTTTCTGGAAACCTAATATGGTTTATCCAGTCATGTTGAGCATGTTTACTTTTTGCGGAATCCGTATTTGCTAATGGGGATTCGTAAGCACTAAATGAAATCTATTCAATATGTATAAAAACATTAAGAATCGATACAGAAAATTTATGATGCCGTAAATTTTGTTTAACGGTTCCCTGAGGTAGAAAGTGATACTTCCTTTGAGTCTATTAGAACACAGAATGTGTTTTTGTTACATTTCAAATACTATTAAACGACACGATGGCTTACACTTGACGATGAAGTTGTATGTGAACAATGAATGCGTCAATTTTCTGTTAATGATATCATTTAGAACGCTATACGATATTATTTTAACTGAAAGGGCACAATATGAATGCATGTCGACACCTTAAAACTCTTCACATCAATGGTGAAAATATTACTATTGATGTTATTGACAGTATATCTTTCGATGCGCCATACTCATGGATGGAATACCAACATTCTTATGATTGGTAGCGCTTTATGTTTTTAGGGTTGTTGAATATCGGTGATTAGTTGCTCCAAGAGAGCAGTGGAATAAAGAGCAATACTGTGGTACAGCCGAACACATTTTACGCTAAAAGTCACACATACAGATGTTTCCATGCCTCGGATTTGTAATATTAGAGTACTTCCACACAATTATATGACTTTTAAAGAAATAAGAACTAATTTATAACATGCAACTGCCAAGTTCACGGCAACTACGAGTTCTACTTGCTGAGTGCTCATCAGTTGGCGAGAGGATTACATGGTTTTACTTGGAAGTCGATAGTAATAAAAAATAAAGCAGAAATCGTAGCTTGATCTCATGTACTGGTAAGCATCATGAATTACATATGCTATTGGACAGGATTTTCGGACTTGATTTGCAAAATACATGAATTAAATCATGGACGAGTATTAAAATTATCAGTGATTGCGTTAAAATATGATGGTGCACTACACAGATCAAGAGAAATTTCTCGGTTATAAAAGTAAGAGAGATAATTTCATTTCATTGTATGGCCTAATTGAAATAGAATATTTGCGATTTAATTTCTAAAGATTCAATTCGAGGATTTTTTACACAGTGGTGCGTACCGTGAAAACATTTATCGTGAAATTTATCACTCGCTTATTGAAAGGAATTATAAGGCATCTCAAAATACTATAAATTAATGTCATATTTAAGTTACCTAAGAAAATCGAATCGCATCCATTCTAGGCAGAAACAAATATTTCATTATTTCTTCTCCCCTCTACATCGGCGGGGCAGACAGAAACAAAAGTTTAGGAGAGTTCGTCTATTGGATAGTAAGATTCAGGAGTGTTTTTTCAACTCCAAGATTTGTTTTTACCTCGCAACGAACTTGGCCTTAATACTTGATTGTGCCATCGAGATTAAGTTTCTAATGATGTGTTTCCTCCTGAAAAAGTAAAAATCATATGAAAAAAGCGTTAATAACAATTAATTGACTTATTTAAACTCCAAATACTCTCTAATGATAATACAATTCTGCGACTCCTTAGTAACCATCTCATCTGGAGTAAAATTGGGCATTAAACCAACTGTGCCATATTATGAAAACTTACGAAATTACCTGTGTATACTATCATCCATTGTAGTTGTCTTAGCCAGCACCTTACTAGTCCATAAGGATCATGTTTTCAATATTTTCAACACATCAATCAAGAAATAAATATTCTCTTTTATATAATGTATATTTATTTGGCAGTGATTTAAAATGCTACCAGTCAGCGACAGGAAAATGGGACAAAAAGAGGAATTCCAGGATGAGGAACATGCTTGATTTCGGTGAAACCTGATCACAGAAGAAACCAGGTAGGTTCTTAAGTTTACTATTGAGAGACTGTGTACTGTAAACAGTGAATATCTTACAATATTTGCGGTTGTGCCGATGGTTAAAACTTCAATATTTGGTGAAAATACTGGAGTGACTATGATGACGGAGAGTAATTCAAATCATTTGCTAAGATTATGTCTATGTGCTCAAATCTGGATCCACGACAAAACAACGTAGAATTCAGGATGTAGTGAGACAAGGATGCATTTGATCTTTTAGGATGTATACCTACGCTGAGAAATCAGTTTAAAAAGTCAAAGACAAGAGATTTAGGGAGTGAGCATTTACGGAGAATAATTTACTAAGTTGTGTTTTGCTTACGACAAAACTATCATAGCAGGGACATAAGGATAACATAGAAAGGATGAGTTATGCAAATTTTATTTTATTGACGCCCAAGAACGAAGAAGTGGAATTGTTATTCTTGCTAATTCGAATTATTGCGAATTCTATTTAACCCACCATATTGAAGTATTCTTATTTGGAAAGCAAAGTATCCTGTGAAATGCGAACAAAAAAAAAAGAAATCATTTAGAGAACATCTCAGGCCAAGAGGGCATTCTATCAGCAGGAAAATCAACCAACAGCTGGACGTAAAAGCTTGAAAGGGAGAAAAAACTTAACTCGAACGTATATCTAGAGCATACTCCTTAATTGTATTGAAGCAAGGACAATACCAGAAATGGTAGGAATAGAATCATTTGAAACGCGGAGATCATCGAATGGGTTGACCGTGTAACTAATAAAGAGGTTTCCAGACGGTTGTTAAAAATTTAATCTGTTCATTCTGATATAAAAATCGAATATTGACGAAGGCCCAATTTATGTCTCACAATCATTTAATCGTCTATTTTTTTAATAATGAGAAAAAAGTACTAGTTAACACTGGTAGACTTTTATCACTCGTGATACTTTATATTTTATCTCTAAATAAGTTAAACTTGATGTTCTGCTAGGAACTCGATCTTACTTTTCGCAAAGCCTTTACCCATAATTCCTGTGTCAAATTTCGATTTTTACCTATTTAATTTAGCTATTTGTAAAGCCCAATGCGTGGTATCTTCAAGTGTTAAGCTATTTGTAAAGCCCAATCTTCAAGTGTTTTTACTGAGTGTTTCGTAATGACTGCTATTGCATGCATTGACTCAGGAATGAGATTGCTACTTGGACATGAACATCATATTTTAATTTGCTGGAAGATAGCAAATATGTCTTATTACTAAGGCAATAGACTTTTAACTCAAGAAGCATTTCCCAGCACCTCCAGCACTGTTACAATTGACTGAATGATCTTTCAGGCAGAGGAAAGTGAGTGGGAGGATGGGAGACAGGATCAAGGGAGGGGGAGGGAATGAAAACGGTGAGTATTGGGAGGATGAATTGCAGAAGTCACGGCAAGGGACGGAGAAAATGCTTCAAAAAGAAAGCTAAAGGAAAAAAGGTGTGGTGCAGTGGCAAGAATCGGTTTTATTGGATTTGTTTGGGGCAGATCTCTGTGAGATCCACTTACTGAGTGCGAGGGGAGGTTAGACTGCTTGTTAGTGGAGCCGGACACGGTGTCTTCCGTAATCACTGGGAGGGAGGGGAGACTAGGGATCGGTTGTGGTGATTTAGCACGTGGGAGTGAGCGGGGGAAGGGGCATGCCGCAAGCAGACGTCGGCAGAGGAGAGATTCCGGGGGTAAGAAGGGTTCGAGCGTCTCGTAGCAAGGAGTTTCCGGTCTTCATGAATGAAACGATCCTGTGGCGAATGTATCGTGCCACTGAATGGGTCAATTGGGTTGTTTTCGGTTTCATGCAGTACCTCAGACCAGGAGTTGCTATCAGATTCACCAGGAGCCACATTAATTGAAAAATACAAAGTACCGAGGACTGATCTCGATAAATGTTGTTGGAATAGCTCGCAGATGACCAAACCGGTATGGAATTCCACAGAGGAAAAATCGTGCGCGGACACCTGGACTGGAACCTGCATCCCTCGTGCCGAGTGATTAAGTCAGTCAATCGCCGGATGAGCTACGTTAGCTGGTTAGATGTGATTGAACGCCACCGCTGCCTTACTGTGTTGCCGCAGGCTTTTCAGTATATCGGGCAGTATTGGTGGGCCCCGGTTCGGTGTTAGATGCATGGTTATTCCTCTGCAAAATTCTCGTACAAATCTCTGGAAGTATTTTTTTAAAGATCTGATAGAAATTCTTGGTCTACGCAACATGTGGGCACCTGAGAGGTTGCGAGACCTCGCAGATGACCAAACCGGCGTGGAACCAACGCAGCCGATTCCTAGGCTACCTGCCCTCATAGTGATTACGGATGTGAGAGATGGAGGTGTGACGAGTTCAAAAAGAGGATGATAATGCTAAAAATAATAAGATCCAACCTACCGGTGATGCCAAGAATGTCAAATTTTCCAGGAAATATCCAGTGTCATTTTGTCACCATTAACCGTTTTAGATAGAGATATCGAAATAATTGAAATTTGGCGCCACTAAAACGCACGAAGTTTTGCGAATCTCTCTCTCCTGGGCCGGCCTCTTCAGCGCGCTGTTGCTGTGTCGGTTACAACTTGGCCTATCAACCTGAAGGATGTACTTTCCAATCCCGTTTCAAGCATACATTTTGTGTTCATCTCATTAACACTAGGACGCCCGGACTTTTCGATATCATTCGACGCCCAAACGAAGTCATTTTGACCCACGGTAATGGGGGCGTTTACTCGGAACCGAAATCGCAATTTTGTACACGAAATTGTTAGATGGAAACGAAAAAAGAAATTAAGTGAAAACATTAATCTTCTGACCATAACCATTCACTCATAAATCAAAAATTAAAATAAGCAAAAGGTGACGCCCACCGAAAATGCTGCTGTGATAACATTGACGTCACTTCCCTCCCGTCCTTGACAGCTCGTATGGGAAGGGGAGGGAGTGGAGGGGGATTCTCGGAAGGTCTGCTCGCACAGATGCTGTCTAAACTGCTCCGATTGGCAGAGTCAGTTGTGTCCCCCCCTTTGCGATAAGGCGAAGTAGCTTCGCGGGCTCAGTTGTGATTGGACGAAGTCGTTATACGTCAGAGGTTGCATCACACCCACTTTTCCGAAAGGGTTAAAAAAATAAGTTTTTCGACGCCTATAACTCGTGAAATAATAGACGGATCAAAAAACGGAAAAATACGGGTCTTTTTATTTTACAAACTCTATCATATTAGGCAATTAAAAAAATATGGTAAACGACCCCATTAATAAGTTAATTTCTCACGAGGCATTAATATATTTACATTTTTAGTATCTTTCCATTAAATTGTGCCCTAATTCTTTGCATTCAACGATGCAAAGAATTAGAGCAATTAATAAATGATAGTTCATTATAGTAATTTTTTCTCAATATAAATATTTATCGAAATATCAATTTTGAGTGTTGGAATTATTTTCTTGTTTTTCTTCAATCTCATTTTTTCTTGCTTAAAATGGTGATACACAGCAAAAACAAATAACACCTACTTAATTTAAACGTATTTATTTATTATTTTTGCAGTTTGCACGGTTTTATGATGAATGATTTGCCCTGCCAAAAATAGGAATACCATTAGAAAAAATGCAAAAGAAATTGATTGAGTTTTCATCATCATCAGTATTTCAATCCTATGATTGGTTGACTGCAGCCCTCTATTATGCCCTATTTAGTGTTCATTCCCTCACTCCCTGATATGTTTTCTCTTTCACGCCATTCTTTATTTGTCCCATGGTATTCCTCGCAGGACCTTCCCTTAAATTTTTCCTTCTATTATATTTCTTACTGATTCATTTTGCCTCAAGATATGTACAATATATTTGGTTCTTCTCTGCCGTCGGGTTTTCCATACTGTCCTTTGTTCACCTGCTCTTCTGTACACCTCTTCATTCCTCACTTTATCTGTCCTTTTTATCTTAAACATTCTCCTCCAGCACCATGTTTAGAAGGCTTCAATTCTTCGTTGGTCTGATTTCCCGATGTTCCATGATGTACGCTGCGCACGAATGTTTTGATGAACTGCTTCCTTGTCTGTAGCCGTAGGTTCTTTCAGCGCAGTAATTGTCTCTTCTTCATAACCGCCTTCTTAGCTTGTGCTATTCTTCGCTTGATTTCCCTTGAGCTTCTTCCATCCCAAGTTATAGTGCTAACGAGGTAGGTGAAGTTCTCCACTTCTTCCAAATTCACTCCTCAAATTGTGATATTTGCCCTCCACTTTTCTCTTCTGCACACTAGGATTTCAGTTTTCTTCTTATTGTTGCTCTATTATATTCTTGAAGTATTTGGTCCATTGTGGTCAGGGATGCTTTCAAGTCCTCTACACTTTATGCTACAACTGCAATGGCATCAGCAAATCGGAGCATGTTTACTTCTTCGCCATTCACCTTGATGCCCTTGATACCAATATCCTCTTCGTATCTTATTTCTTCTTCCAGGTATATATTGGATAACACTGGGGAGAGGTTGCATTCTTGTGTGACTCCTTCATTTATTTTAACTTCTATCTTCCTTCCGTCTTTCAGTCGCATTGTGGCGACCTGGTTCTTGTAGAAACTATAGATTATTATTGTAGTCCATCCCAATCGCTTCCAGTATCTTGAACATCTTGTTCCATTAAACGTTGTCAAAGACCTTTTCCAAGTCCACGAATGCCACATACAACGGCTTGTTTATGTGTATAACTTTCTCGGATAGTATTCTTCAGCTGAGTATTACCTCCCTAGCTCCTCGGTTTTTCCTGAATCCGAATTGATTTTCCCAAACATTCCCTTCGATCTTCCCTTTCATTCTTCTGCTATAAATCCTAGTAAGTATTTTCGATGTGTGTGAAACCAGGCTCAATGTTCTGTACTCTTCACATTTCTTCGTCCTGGATTCTTCGGGATTGCGATCATTTCACTCTTCTGGAAATCCTCTGGTAGTCTTCCACTGTCATAGCTATCTTTGATTATTCCAAGGATGGTATATTTTGCTTTGACCCCGAGAGCCTTAAAAATAGTTAATGAATTATTGTGTCAAATGGTGAGCTTACTTTTCAATCTGCTCCTCCTGGTGTCTGTGCTGAGTTCATCAAATGGGTACTTCGTCACATTCTGAGGATTCAGTTTATTCTTCACAAGTTTCAAATGTCAGCTTGCAATTGTCAGCCTCGGTATTGCCAAATGAACACTCTCCACAATCTGACTCATCTTATTGAATCGTATGCAGCTCCACAAGAAGTTTAGCAGAACTTTATGCTGGTCTTTGAGAAATTTTTGATCACAGCTATCTTCAAAATAATGATCACACAGCAAATTTGAAAACCACGTACCGCGAAGTTACGAACAGTGAACAATGAACAACAAATACACGAACTTCACTTGCTGGAACTGTGGGAACGACTGAAGTTTTATTCTCCAATCTTCATCCGAAGAGAGATAATCAGAGTTGGAGTCAACTAAATAGATAAATTCCATGCGATAGTGGTAAACAAAATTGCATTCTCCTCACACCGCAGGGCGTGACAATGTATGATGATGTCAACAAAGTAATTACTAAATATTCCACATTTAAGCAAAACGAAAAATGAGGACGTGAAGGGAAAGAAAACTAAACTGTTTTGGATACTGATACGAACGTGGAAGAAAAATAACCAAATGAAAATGATAAGACGAGAGAGCATTGAACACATATGCAGAAGAATGACATAATGGATGCAAATAAAAAAGGACCTTTAGTAGGTAGACATAAAGCGCGCAAATGAACCCTTGGGTCAAAATGTTTGTTGGGCATACAAGGTAAAATATAATTTAACTCCTCAATGGATTATTTTAGGAAGGTAAAATTTTATGCTAGTGAACACCTATTAATAATATTAAAAGTCCCGAGAATAAATCTGTTCTCTTAAAAAATGAGATCAAAAAATAAATTTAAAAACACGATTGGGTCAAAATGACCCCTCTGGGCGTTCTAGTGTTAAAACATTTCTGTTGGATTAGCTTACGAGTGAATGTTACTCTGGCTGACATTATTCTCACAGTAATACACCAGCCGGCCCGGGACCCAAAGGTCTGGCGATCCAATGGTCATAGATTCGCGTCCCGCTCATGGCAAGACTTTGTGCTTGCCTCTGGATCAAATTCTTGAGTTAGACAGTACAATATAATCTCAGACCTTGAAGAACTAAGTCTGCACGAGATATTACCTCTGAAGTTGGAGAACGCTTGTTCCACACCATTCCACACCCTAGTTATATTCCACCCGACAAATTTCTCCGTCAATTCTTGCTTTGGAAATTATTGTAGTGTGCAATCATTCGCAAATTTTTGCCAACTTAAGCACTTGCAAATAAAATATGAGCTGATGGAAAGTTATCGTTTGATTATTGCTTTGTCGGGAATGTAGAGTAAAAGTATTTTACGAAATTAAGAGTAAAGTGTTTTTGAAGGAATAAAAAGTGCCTACCAGTCATAGAGAAATTACATGAAAACTTCAACACTTTGTATTGTTCGAGGCTACATCATTGTAAAAATCACATAGAGAAAATTTAAGCGAGTAGTATGCAAGCATTTTCAATGCTGTGCTCTTGAGGAGCACGACTTTGATTTCGCATCACCATTAGTAACATAGTGAAAGCGTTCGTATGATTGTATACATACTTACATTATCAAAGCGTATGAATCATATTATGATATGATCGTATGACAATAATTCAAATATAAGTATGCGTTACGACCGTGAATTTCTCATAGCATCAAATACAAAATCTCGCCTAGAATGCTAGAGTCCTTTAAAGATATCGACCCTCATGCCAGTTTGTTTAGATATTTGTTTAAAAATACATACACTATAATCATTATATTTGAATATTTTGAACTCCAACATCAGGCCTTTTTGTTCGTGACTTTCATCCCTAGGTACGGGAGGGTATATTTCAATATTGTGTCAAGTATATCATTACGTGGCCATTTTGCGGCATCTGTCTCTTTGATCCTACCGCATGGAATGTAAATATACGTGGAATTTGAAGTCATTTTCATGAATAATAAAATATCCGATTCGATTAATGCATATGGACTCGTGTGCGTAGGATTGATAGTAGAAGTAGGAAACTTTTCCGTTCTGAATGGAATAGGTTGTCTGCGAACTGGATCCTTATTTACGGTGAATGCATGAAATCACTTCATCTGAGGATATATGGGGCAATCGAATCCTTATTCTGAGACCCCATATCTCTCGCAAAGTTCAATCGGAAGCGTATGGAAAGGAAAGGCGGCTAATTGGGTCTTTTGCATTAAGTTCCAGTGCAACTTCCAGGGTATATTCCACTGATGGTGCAAACGTAACTTTTTACTCATCAGGAATGATTTCACGATCAAATGAAAAAGACATTGAGCGGCTGACGGTTTTGTTAGCTTCCTATGAGGTCTCCAGTTTCCAAGGCTCCCCGTCATGAAAAAAAGGTCGTCCTGGTTGTCGAATGGGTGGGGTGTAGACAGGAGTCGGACAAAAGGAATAATAAACGATGAGCCAAGAGACGGTTTTCTCTTCGGCGCCTCTTCCCTCCGAAATACGTGATTGATCATTGAGTTCGGGGATGGGAATAGACGGCATTGTTTGAGTTAATTTTTTAAATTGGTTCCGAATAATTCATAGGATCAATATCAGGTTGGTGACACAACGTAAATATTCTCGCATAAACGTGGAGAAAATGCGTAGTCACCATTTTATTTTGACTTTCGAATGACTTGCAGTGATCCCATATGCGACATATTTGTTTTTACGAAGCTTCTTTAAGTAGAGCAATAAAATGCAATCTGATCCAGGGAAGAATTAGTTTTTTTGTGCAGTTATACGCATTGCGGCATTTTCAGCGAGTTCACATCAAAAATATTACCTCAGGACTCACTCCATACCCATGGAAACTATTGCGAATGAATTTGATCGTTGCTATATACTGGAGGCTCAAGGAACTAAGGACGCCCTGAGTTTCAAAACTTGTGATATAAGTTACAAATTCCGACCTTTTAATCCCTGAGTAAAGCCAGTATGTGGATAAAATATATTCCTTGATCCAAGCTTACTACGCCATCTGGATCTTACTCCCTTTTACAAATTCCGTTAGGTACGAAGTTTCTTGTCATTAGTCCATCACGATATATTATTTGGTCATTTCGCCATTGTATTCTTATATATTTCTTTCAATACGAAGATGAAGATGTGGAAGACGTCAATGAGAACATGGAAGTAATAAGGCATGTAAAAGGAGAAGAAAACCTAATTATTTTAGGAGACTGGAACGTTGTAGAGGAATCTACCGACGTTCATCGCATTTGCAGATTTGGAATAGGCGTTTGACAACGTGGATTGGAACATGATGCTAAGGAATGTGAAAGAAATTGGAGTATCATACAATGACCGAAGAGTTATCCACAGCATATGTAAAAACCAGGTGGCTGTAATCAAGTCAGGACCCAGTAGTAGAGAGGCAAGCATAAAGAAAGGAGTGAGACAGGGCTGTGCACTGTCTCTCGTATTATTTAATGATTGCATCGAGAAAGCTATCCAAGAAATCAAAGAAGTGTCAGGTATATCCAATGGGAGAAAATCAACGTGTTGCGATTCGCCGACGAAGTAGCAGTCTAGGCAGAAACGGAAGGAGATTTAAAGAAGACCCTAGGGAATATGAAAAGGATATTACCCAGATATCACCTGAAGATCAGTAAAAAGAAGACGAAGTTATTGCTATGCAGTAAGAGAAATGAAGCCAGGACAAATATTAATCTAGGGAAAAAATCGAGGAGGTGGAAGAGTACTGTTACCTGGGATGCCGAGTAACCAGCGATGGACGAAGTAAAAGAGAAATTGCCAGTAGAGTTTCCCAAGCGTAAATGGAATTTACCAAAAGAAGATTCTGCTTACAGGTGCAAATGCAGGCTTGGAAGTGAGGAAAAATTTCATTAGAATGCATATGTGGAGCATTTTACTATATGGCAGCGAAGCATGGACGATAACAGCAGTAGAGAAGTCAAGGCTGGAAGCTTTGGAAATGTGGTTTTGCCGAAGAATGATGAAGATAAAATGGATCGACCGAGTGACGAACGAAGAAGTCTTAAGAAGAGTGGGAGAAAAGAGATGTCTAATGAAATCCCTAAAAGAAGACGATACGACTTAATCGGCCATATTTTAAGTCACGATGGCCTAATGAAGGCAATCGTCGAGGGAGAAGTGAACGTGAAGAATGGAAAAGGCAGGCATAGTATGAGATACTATATGGAGCAAGTTGTGAAGGATATGAAATGGAGGAATTACGTTGATGTGAAGAGGTTAGTCGATAGACGAATCGGGTGGAGAGCTGCGTCAAAGCAATCCTGGGATTGTTGAGCGATGACGATAATGATATTTTATTCATTTTCCTTACACCCTGCTAATAATAGTTCCCTTAAATATCTCACCCATGGAATAAATCCATGAAATTCTTGATAGATCTCTGCTGTGCACATTATGAAGTGTGGCATTTTAGTTACAAAATTGGAGGCCGTTTCCAGTGCAGTGAGGAGTCACTTCAAGGAATGCGACACTATTTGGGAAAGAATGGTGAAATTGTATATTGCAAAAAAAGCTGCATAAAAATTTTAGAAGTAAGGAGAAACAGTACTAGAGCACTCTCTTTTATAGTAGTGAGACATGGGTAGTTAGCTCTAGAGAACGTAAGAGAAAAATTGTAATGCGGCTTTTACGTGAGTAATTAACATTGAAGCGGCTCTGAGAAGCATTGGAGTATGTCAGCCTTGGTAGCCCGGTCAGTCTATCGAGCGACGTGCTGTGCGATAAGTGCCCGGCTTCGAGTCCCACTTGGGCGTGGACTTTGAGCTTGCCTTGGATGCGGATGTAAAACTCTACAAACTTAACCCTCGCAGGATGCGTGCAGAATTAGTTATCCCAGTTAAAATAGTATTTTTATTATTTTTTATAACAAAATGTTTGAATAACTTTGCATTTTTTTTCATTCAGAAAGGTATCATCCAACGAAGGAAGTATGAGATCATGATCTCAGTGACTGCGATAAGCTTATTTTTCATGGGCTAAGAAAAAGGAGACTCCCATAGCCTTGTTCTTCCGAGTGATCTTAAAATGACTAGTTGCAATCCCAATTGTCTTATACAATATTTTCCCATTCATTATATTTTCTGCGTCAATTTTTGGGGAATGCCCTTGCTAAAAGAGCTGCATAAAACTATTAACCTATTAATTTTACCCACGGAAAGCAGTAAAATTATTAACTATTAAAATGAAAGCCAAACATACCACAAAAACTATTTTGCTTTGCTACTGACAAAGGTATAACTTGTTAGGAAAATCCAGGAGGTAGATTGTAAGAGGCATTTTCTTCTAATAATGTAGTAAGGCGTTTTTCTCGGGCTTGCAACATCAGCATGAATGTGTTCCAAATTGATGCTGTGATTCTCCGACGATATAGAAATCATCGCAGACTCAGGTGAAGATTTTAAGAAGACTCCATTAAGTATGGAATTAGCGATTGCCAGATATCACCTAAAGACAAATAAAAAAAGGGAGATATGCAGTACGAGAGAGAGAGAGAACCACGACCAGAGTTGAACTAGAGAAACAAAAACTCAAGGGGATAAAAGAGTATTGTTATGTGGGTAGCCGAGTAGCCAGCGATGAGCGAAGGAAAAATCAAATGGTCAGCCTACTCCACTGCCCTGCGATTACGATACGTGGACTTTTCGTCCGGCTCCTACCCTTCAACATATCAAGAATGGGTGACCCTACCAGGATCAACATTCATTACTCACACCAGTGCAGTTGTAGGGGTCACGGGAATATGCAAGTTCCAATCTTACCACAACAAGACGTAAAATGTCCGAAGACCGGAATATCCAAGTGCCAATCAAAGTAGGAAAATAATATCTCTACAACAAGGCGTTGTTCATGAAGGACTTCGAGGAACTTTAATGAATTTGATACCGGAAATATAGAACTAATGAGTCAACAGTGGTAAGAGGTAAAGAAATATGTTCTTTGGAAAGAGGAAAAACCAGCAATGGACAATGCGAGAAGAAATTAATTAATAGAATAACCCAGATGAAGAAAAGGAGAAAAGGGAAAAAAACATGCTAAAACAGCTGCATAAAAAAGTTTAGATGTTAGCAGTAACAATAATAGGGAATTCTCTTTTATGGCAGTGAGACAAAGGAAAAGAGGGCTTTACCAAAAGAAGAACTTACTTAAAACCTGGAAATGCAAGCGTGGAATTAAGGAAGCACTTCATTAAAACTTACGTCGGGAGCATGTTTCTTTATGCCAGTGATGCATGAACGATAGAAGCAGCAGGGCAATAAAGGCTGGAAGGATTCGAAATGTGGTGCTACAGAAGAGTGATGAAGATGAAATAGATCGACTGCATGACAAACGACGAAAAATTACGAAGAGTGGAAGAAGGGAGGAGGCTTTGAAAATAAGGCGCGACAACTTAATCGGCCATTTCTTGAGACACGATGGCCTGGATAGGACAGTCAGCGAGGGGCAAGTGAATGGCAAGGATGGAAAAAGAAGGCCTCGCATTAGTATATTTAGTATTTAAGGTTGTGAAAGAAAGACTGATGCAAATATGAAGAGGTTAGTTAATGGGAGACTCGAGTGGCGAGCAGCGTCAAACCAATCATAGGATTGTTGAGGGATGATGAGGAGTCAAATTCATCGTGGCTGTATTGTGAAAAGACTTATTGATACGGCAAAATATCCTGTGATGCTTTAGATAGTTCTTAGCAAGACTGATGTTAAATCATTCTTTTAATTCATGAATTCTGTTAAGTTAAATTAACCCGGCTTGACTGTTTTTTCTTAAAAAAAGTTCTGAACTTTTGTGGTGTGCTGAGAGAATGAATGGAATTTGAGCGAGTATTAACAGCCTGATAGGTTGTTATTGATTAGGGGTAATCCCGTACTTCTTACACTTAACCACGTACGCACATACATAATACTAAAAATATGCATTTGTAATTTTACTTTTCTATGAATTTACGCACACATCTGTGTGTAGCACAAGTAAGAAATAAATGGCGTACTTATTGATTATTTCTCTTATCCGGTCCTGAGCACCCTTCTGTGGGCTAAGTTCGCTTACTATGTGATACATCAATCTGATATATCTCCATAATCTTGGTTAATAATAGCTGACCTGCCTCAAAGGGAGCGTTCAGGTGTGTTTACAACGAAAACATCCAACTAGCTCATTTTAATTCACAGCTTAGAATTCACTGTCCTCATATATTCGGCACCACCTTTGAAATAAGGTTACCTACCGTCAAGAGATGCCGTTCAAGATCCAAGAATAAGCGGTCGTTGACTAATGATGCCCGAAAATATAAACAAACACTTGGAAATCAGATGTCGCATCAATTCCCCCCTTTTAGTTGGTTTGGTGAGTTCTCTTGGCCGTAATACGCTCCAAGGAGGACATGCGTAACTGCATATGTATGCATCCTAGCAACTAGCGGAATTTCGCCACTCGTTTGAAAATAAAATAATGTAAAATCGGACCTCAGACGTTTTTCCAGAGTCATGTCATCAAGTTGTGCAATTTTTCCCAGAAGTTACGGAATGGGGTATATGTCATTGAAGATGGATCAAGACTCAACAGCACAAAAAAGTTCACATCTTGCCTTACCGAGAACTATAAATTTTTGAGTATATAATTTTCAGGCCTAATCATTTTCTGTAACCTACTTCATTCTACTTCATATACCTACATTATCTCTATTTCTTCGGATATTGAAAATGCGACTTTATAGCCTCTGCACTCATAGGGTTATTATTAGTAATATCACATTTTGAACTTCGGTATGTATTGAACTACTTGTACTGCTAAAACTCTAATTGTCCGCTTTGGCTGAATTTACGAATTTCTCAAGGGCCGAGTGGACAAAATAAGTTCCCCTCAATTTCTTCCATGTGGTCATTACTCTTGCTGTCGAAGAAGTAATCTTTGAGAGCATTAGCTGAACATCAATCTGATAGTGGCAATTTCGAATGTTGTAATAATTTACAGAAATATTTTGCGCCCTTTTCAGTCCTTGGATGAAGTTTCAAGAGTAACTTATTTTCACATCCCATAGCGGAGCTCCCAATGAATCTTCAGTAGGCGGTTTGAACCTTCATTTTAACTTTTCCTGTGATAATAGAATTTTATTTAACCAGAAAATCGTTAAGCTTGATCATCAAACTCTAAAATAAAACATGTTATACTTTCCATAGAAATTTGTATCAACTGTTGGCATGAATTGCGCTGTAATTTCTGGAGTGTGCAAGATACGTGAAGATAAGAATTAAATGGGGTGTAAATACTGTTCATTGCGTTAGTCCTTAGAAAGAAGAAAATGAAAGACTCCTTATTAGCCTAATCATTCGCAGTAAATTATAATGATTTTTCTCGTTTGATAGTCCCTATTAGTTGAACACTACGCTTTGCAATGCACATATTTCCTACGCAAAAACTTAGAATCAGGCTCACACTTGGGGTAATCGCATAAGAGCAGCGGAGTGAGATCAGCGTACAAAGCTGTCATTGGTCTTGAATGGTGAATATTTCATGTGGAGCCTCGAAACCGCCATCGCATTCGACTGGGCAAAAAGATAGAGCCGCATGATTAAAATTCATGAGGAATATCAACCGTAGCCCGAGCCACATCAAGGATTTTTGTTTCTCATGAAAAATGTGATTTGACGCTCTCGAAACACGAATGTTATTTTTTTACCTGTCTTTTGTAGATACTTCCTATGTTATGAAGAGGGAATTGTTTTGAAAGCACGTTTCTTAAGCAAATGTACCCTGTGGGAAAGAAATAACCATTCCTACAAGGAAATTCTCAAACCTTCTGTTATATCTCTATCATAAATCCCCTATCTCATAAATCGTCTTCGCTTATATTGACCTAGGAATCTTCGCAGAGGTGTTTTGGTTCCGCGGTTACGCGGAATGCTTTGAATATGGATTCCAAACTGAAAGCCTGTCCGCTGAATATTGTGGAGGTGCCTGTGAATAGTCTCTCTAATTCATGCACAGAAAAAAATGCGCAAACTCACGGATTTATTCAGTCAGATGTAATACAATTTTTACGTCATTTGGCAAGACATGTGCATTTGCAGAGCAGATGAGGGGTGGAGAGAAACCTAACATCGATATTAACCTATTCTTAAGGAAACGCATAGTGAAATGCAACACTGCTTTGCGTCCCACCTGGCAGATGGGGTACACCGGCCAGGGAAGACGCCAGAACTTGTAGGCAAAGAAACCGAAAGAGCACACCAGAGTAATGGCTCACCTCTTGAAATACCTGTAGAATTAAAAATCACTTGAAGGATAATTAGTGACTATAGACTGCAAAAAAACAAATGTATCTTCAGTTTATGAAAGCACCAATGCAGAGTACGTTAAAACCTATATTAGTAATTTTGATTTCACGTAAAATGTTTCTACAGCACATGCCATTATCTCTAACTATGATATTTCTCCGTGGGGAAGATTTGTTGGTAAAAATCAGTATTACTTAAGTTCATTCATTATACACATATTTGACACACTATTTGCCCAAGATACTTTTGTTTCGGTTGGAGAAAACATTCAAGTTAGCGATTTATTTCTTGCTTTCGAAGAGGAATAAGGCATGAGTCCCCAGTAAAAGTTAGTCTCGAAATTCTTAACATCTTGGAATGTAAATATGAAGATTATATCAATGGCTCCTAAAATGATCGTGTTGGTTGCATAAAAAGACTTAAGGAAGTGCTTTATTTATTCTTGAGATAAATATATCAATCCCGTAGTTGGTGTAGTTGATGGAAGCAGCCTATACTTTGTGGAACTCCATTGCTAGTAGGAGTAAATAGACTTTGCAATTCCACTGTTTATTCTATTAATTCACTGTTTATAAACAGAGGAATTGCAAATTCCACTCACACCTACTACCCGTAGTTGGCATTGATCTGAGACTTTTTACTTCAGATATTCCTGTGTATTGACAATTTCGTGACGATAATAAGTGAACGTTAACATAGGTCGTAGAAGTAATTAATACCTGGAGGCTTACCTGGAATAAAAAATTGAACAATGATATTGAAGAAAAAGAGTTGTTATCCCAGAATTACTGATTCAAATAAAGTTAATTATAAGACATCAGAACGAAATACCTTTGGGACCCCGACACAGAGGTATTATTATGGACGGAATATCTCTCCTTCACCTAGAGCATCCTGCTAATAATTGGTATCCGAAAGGGGTAGGCATGACTTAGGACTGGGGTCGGCAATCCGTTCATACCTGTGACCAGCATGTTCAACTTGGCATAGCTACGTGGACCACGAATACTTTTATTTTCACGAGCTATTTATAGTATCTAATTAATATACTATACTTAAGGTATACATTATTAATATTAACAACACTTTTCGACGTTGGCTGTTTGTGCAATGCCCTTTTATTCGCCCTCATCATAAAAAACGCCGCCAGCCTTCATCTTTCTCGTGATCTTACGTATCAAAATAATTAACAGCCTTTACTTGAGCTAATACTTATGAGGTGCGGGTTTCCGGCTCCTAATTAAAGATGTTTATTGAGAGGATATTCGGCATTTTGAGAAAGGTCATGATAATACTTGTGTTAGTTTTATGAGTGTGAGAGAAGAAATTGGATTGAGATTTTGATCGGACCATGGTTAACCCATGGTCCGTACCGTACCGTGATGCGAAGAAATTGATGTTTTTCCAGTAAACAAGGAATATTCTGGCATATTCCTTCCTACATGACATAAATTCGAAGCTCCTCTATTTTACGATGACTTTAGGAATAGTCTCCTGCGCGGTCGATGTGATATTGGAAATATGGCAGAAATTATTATCTTATTAGAGACACTGGTCTACGGATAGATGTATTGTCTTCTTTATCCCCAAGAAAAATACATTTACCTTACTTATTGAACGATCCTCATATTACCGCTATCATGAAGTAGGTACCTGATTATATTCCGTCCAACATGCGTGGATCTCTTTCGGGTCTATTTTATAATATTTGCCCAGTCCAATTTAGAATGGCAAGTACTGCCTCTTTTGCCAGCCGATAATGTTTTAACGTTTGCGTATAAGGAGCCAATCACTCCTCTCTATAACTTATTATTTAATCACATTCCATTTTCCACCACGCTTTATGTGCCCTCTCTGTTTTTAATTTTCTCTTTTAATCATGCCATTCTTTGTATCTTATTATTATCTATTTGTCTCTTACTGTAATTTTTTTCTTCTCTGATTTCCTCTCTCATAGATTTTCTGAATCCTTTAGATACCCAGGGTTTCACCACCGTCCTCATACCAGACGTTAAGTTTGTTTTCCCTTCAGCTTTGTCTATTGCTATTAGCTGTCTTCTAACTTTCCTTTACAATACATTTGTAATTTTTTTCATTTCGAAAGTTGTCATGGCATTCTGGGTATTCCATCATTTTAGCTCTATTGAAGGCATCTGAAACCCCTTCCAAACCCTTTTTCTCCATGCATGGTTTTTGGAATTTTCATTTAGATTCATCACTGTTACGTTGTGGTTGGAGTAAGTACATTAGGCTCTGAGAATCAGTATGAAATCTTGTGTCTACATTTAAGTACCGTACCGTAATGCGAAGAAATTGTTGTTTTGCCAGTAATCAAGGAATATTCTGGTATATTCCTTCGTCAGTTATCGCGCTGAATCCACGTTTTTGTTATAAATAATCCGTTACCCATGTAAAACTCGACTTTTCTCCACGTTCCCCCACTCGCAACTCTTACACCCCAACCTTATTCCCGTCTTTAACTTTCCCGACCACTACATTCTTATCTTCTGATACTATTTAATGGCTTGTTATATTTAAGCTGGTTGTATACGCCATCTACATCTTCCTTCGTGTTTTCGATTGTCTGCATCTAGACTTCACTTGATAGCTTTGGCTAGCCGTACCTTAACTTTTACTAGTTCCATCCCATCACTCCCCAGTTCTACCACTAACCAGTAGTGTGCCATGGCCTTCTAGCCAATTGCGAACTCATTTCAAGAGCTATACTCCTCTGATTTCTGTCCCCTCCACACGTTATCACTCGATATTCATTGTTGCAGTAGTCACCACAGCCTTTCCATGTCGCTTGGCATAGGTATATCACGTTTGGAGTATCAAGCGTAAAAATGATTTTTTTCATCTTTTTGTTACTTACCTGCCCTCAGTAGAGTTCTAATACTCATTATTCCATTTGTAATTGGTTCCCCCCCTTTTTCTACTGCTCTTGTCACTGCTGCTTTGCAATGTCATTCCTTCTCCAAAAAGTCCTTATCGTATTTTCAATTTCAGCAGACGGAATGATATTTAGAAAGGATAAAAGCTATTTTTACGCTAAGTTAACTAGGAGCATGACGAAGAACTGATTCCCTAAAGTTACGCCAGAAACCACCGGATAAACAAGTATTATCATTAATTTCAAGGATTTTGTCCGAGATCGCTTATCATAACTGCCAAGAACAAATTTATAATTAATGGTCATGTGCTCAGTACCTTTGAAATTTATTTTACCGCGTGAAATGTCATTGACATCATTTGTGTAAAGCCTTGGGTATACATGGTGCAATGAGTGGTCGTGCTGATAAAAGCTATTTTTGAAAGAAGGTGAACTAATAATTGGTGTGTTCATTCATTGCTTTACTGTGTCCTGCTGGTTAGGGCAGGTTTTTTTGGATTTAAAACAATTGCAGTGACTCCTATCTTTCAAATAATGGCCATCTGAAGTTTCGTTTAGCTCCTACCCTTATACATACTCCAACTGCAAATTTATCTTCATCTTTTGTCCTAAAAGTCCATGTTTCAGCACCATACATTTCCACGCTTCATATTGGACTCTCCACTAGTCTTTTAATTACATCCCTACTTCACGAGCGTATCATTTTTTATGAGAAAACGCGTCCTTCGTCTGCATATTTCTCCTACGAATTTTGCAAATGCTATACCCCTTCTCCTCCAGCATACTATCCAGATAATTAAAGTATTTACTTCTGCTCCAGCGGAATCATTGTTGAGCGCCATAATGCAGGACTGAGGATGAACCTGGACGAAATGTGATAATTATCACAGCCCTCATTATGCTAATAAGGTCGTAAATATATCATGCAATTATGAGTAACCAATGGCCACAATCCTTTACTGTAACCAATTACACACTCATGCGAGGTGAAGTTAACGATTTTCCTGAATATGTCCTACTAAATTCGATTTGTAAAGCAGGGCAGAGAGATAAGTCTTGAAAGTACTTTAAGAATCTCATCGCATCAAAGTAGTCATCATGCATATTTTATGAGGAAATGTACTCGAACGAAAATATGACTACCATCATAGGCTATGATTTATTCAGTGTCATATACAAAATTGACGAAAACCTTTCTGCTCAGTTTGATTCTTGATTTACTGCTTAGGAGCCTGCTGCCTTGCATTATGACCTGTAATACAACAGCCGATCCGTTTTTGACCACACTCATCGCAGAAGAATGATGCATCGGATTTGCGTCGTCATCACAACAGGGACATCCAAAGAGTAAATATTATTTCCTCGTTTGAATTGGCGTCAGTGCTCCTATTGAATAGCCGAGATTTATTTGCAGCTGTTCGGTATCTATCTCCAGCTCAATAAATCTTGATCTTTTCCTCTAAATGGTGGCACTCAATAATTGGCATTCATCGAACGTCTACAGCATATGAATGGGATGAATTTATCCACGATGTTCCGATGCTGAATTTTGATTTTCATTTTTCCATACCTAACACTTGTGAATTGATGACTGGCGCTATATCTAAGGTTAACGGACTATGGCCTGTGCTTCTCGGTAGAATATTGAAGTCACTGACGTCATATATACCTCAGATTTCATTACATTATTCATCATCTTTCACTCTCGGACCTTGTTTTCTTCCGCAAGTTCCACAAGTCCTTCATTATGAGATTCTGCTTTATGCCAGCATCAATCTTTTGCCGAATAATTGAGATATGAATTCCACGTATCACTGCTCAGGAGTGATCACCTCTCGAGTTAGTTCCCACAGCTGTGGACTGGATTTGACCTCAGGTCAAAATACGCTGAGAGTTCGCCTGGGAAAAATGAAGATACCATCTCACCTGGTACTGCCAGAGTATCTAATGCATGTAATGAAACATATCGATGGAGAGGAATGGGTTGTATAATGCTTCACTGCACGATCTAACTAAAAAGTTCAAAAAACGACTTATAGTACTTGGTGTTAAATTTTCTCCCACGTATTGTAGTACTCTTAACACTTATTAATTCTAGGATAATGTTTTGTAGCTTATTAAATGAAGTGATTAAGGGGCTACAGTGGACTCCTCGGGATTTGGACATGCACCCTTAGTCCTTCTCAACTTTTAAAAAACATTTTTATGACTTCTTACCTCATATTCGAAATGCTCATTCCACATTCCATTTTCTTATCTACTCTTCAGAAAAAAATAAACAGTCCCTCAATTTCTCCCTATCAATTACCTCTAGTTAATAGTGGGGCAGAGTTAATCTTCATGTGAATTCTCTGTTTTCAAAAAAATTATGATATGCACTCTCCGTGACCCACTTTTGGAATTTTTGAATATCTGCAAAGAAATGAGCAGCATATACTTCTAAGCAATTTGCATGCTCGCGAAACTAATCAGCTTAGTAAAATTTATCCTGATGCTTCCTTAAAAAAAATCGTCGTTTAATGAGTTGCAAAAAAGTTTTAAATAAAGTGTCCCACTTTTTTAACTAAACCTCTCATAATTACTGGGGACAATTAAGTATTTTATGCTGGAAGAGATACTTATGTAGTTTCATGCTTCCTCTTTAGCGTGCCTTAATCTAGTGTAACGATTTTTCCACTTGTTCACTTAGGTTTTGTCTCCATTATTGAGAAGTGAAATGTTCTTAACTATTCACCATTTCAAATTAATTTGCAATTTCCTATATTTCCGATGGTCTGTTGTATGTAAGCCCTGTGATAATTTTTCCGTTATTGGTATCAAATGTCTTTGCAACGCTGCGAAGTTAGTAAACCCGAAAATCTTACTCTTGTCTGAAGCATCGATATCATGAATGAGAAAGCTGAGCAATCTTGTATCTTATGACTACATTAAAATTTTATCGATTCAGAGTGGAGCCAAAATGCTTCCCTACCTGTTGTTTTCATGCCTTCTTGAGAAGTTAAATAGTAAATGCGCACGATGTGTTGCTTGTTGATGCCCATCGAAGAAAGATGAAAGGACAATGGGATTCTCTCTAGAGTCTTCTCTTCAGTAACTTCCTCGCCAACCATTAGAGACCATTATCACTTGTTCATCGAATTGAAACTGTTTTGACGTGATTGGCTCTGCCTCATCTCGCGGAAGTTCCTTATGCCCATGTTACAGGGACTATGACGACTCATTTCATGGTCTTAATCGTTTTACGATCGACACACCCTAATTAATACGTTCACAGCTCATCAATCAAACCTTGGAATTGGAGAGGCACGTGGGATACTTGTTATGGTGTATTTTTGATGAGAAACACGAGAAATTTAGCATAGCCGACATCATTAAATTATCGCCATTAATATCGTAAAAGTTTACTCTCCCAAACAGGATATCCTTGTGTCAGGATGTGCAAGTACTCTAGGTTTCAAAAGAAATATGGCTATTCAGCATAAATCACATTCTTCGTTTTAAGGCCTTGACACTCCAGTTATTAGGTACACAATCATCTTGTACTTCTTAATTAAATTAAACAGTCATATAAAGTATAAAGTATACTAAACGGTTAAAACCTTCGAGATAGGACTGTTAAATATTTTTATAAAAAATATTGTAATTACTTTGTTTTGGATTGCTCTTGTCAAGTTTAATACTAAGTCTGAAATGATATGCGGAATATTTAAATCGCAAGTTACCAAGTTGTGATATTCCATTTTAGGATAGCTTGATTAGCTTGACAGACCCATTTCACTCAAGTCAATCTCTTGTAAGATATTTGAGCACATAGTAGTCAGTTCGATCATGGGGCATTTGGATAGTCAGGGATTACTCATAAACAGCCAGCATGGGTTCCGGAAAGGTAGATCTTGCGAGACACAATTAGCTTTATTCGTACACGATATTTTAGTCCACGGCGAAAGCAGTATGGAAGTTGATGCGATATTTTTAGATTTTAAAAAGGCTTTCGATAAAGTTCCTCATGACAAATTAATCTTGAAGTTAGAGAGTTTTGGTATAAATAAAGACGTTGTATGTTGGGTAAAAGAATTATTAAGTGGGCGAGTGCAGAGGGTTGTCATAGATGGTATCATGTCGGACACAATCGAAGTCACATCGGGAGTGCCCCAGGGTAGCGTAGTAGGTCCGCTTCTATTTCTTTTATACATAAACGATTTGGGTACCGTAGTTAGTAGTAACCTTAGACTTTTTGCAGACGATGCGGTGGTGTACAGGGGTATATCAAACGAAGAGGACACGAAATCACTTATCACGGATTTAGATGCAATTCAAGAGTGGTGCGAAAAATGGCAGTTAGAACTCAACCTTAAAAAGTGTGTAGCTATCAATTTTTGGAGGAGGAATAATTCGATAGAGCGATCCTATAGAATTAATAACACGAAGATCGAAAACGTTGAAAGCGTAAGATATTTAGGTGTAACAATCACTACAGATTTATCGTGGGGAAGACACATAAGGGAAATATGCGGCCGAGCGAAGAGAAAGCTAGGATTTAAAAAAGAGTACTTGGGAAATGTGATGAGAAGACAAAAGAGCGATGCTACTTTTCACTAGTTAGGCCCCACCTTGAGTATGCAGCCAGTGTATGGGATCCTAATGAATTAGGTTTGATGAGAGAACTAGACAGTGTGCAGCGTAAAGCAGCTAGGTTCGTCAAAAGGTGTTACGATAGGTTGAGTAGTGTATCAGAATTAATACAAGAATTAGGGTGGGAATCATTATCAGAGCGTAGGTTAACGTTCAGATTAAATCTATTGAAGAAATTTCAATCGGATAGCTTTACTGAAGATGTTAGGCACATATTAAAAACACCAGCGTATTATGCTAGATTCGACCAGATAAATAAGATTAGAGAGATAGATTGTCGTACAGATAGATTCAAAATGGCATTTTTCCCCCGTACTATAAGAGAACAGAATAGGCAGCATAGGAAAGGGATAGGTAGGGGAAATATTATAGAGTATTCTGTAGTGCATGATGCATGTATTAACCCCTCAAATACTATAGATACTAACAATCTAGTTGCATGAGACCCTTTAGTTGCTTGCTTGCATGTTAGTAGTGCATGCTTGGTGATCTTCACCCCCTGCCACACACCCTCGCGGTGGCTTGCAGGGTATCGTGTAGATGTAGATGTAGATGTAGATTACGAGTTGTGAAATATTCCTTGTGGCACAAATAATTAGTCTTATCTTAGCCGAAAATACGCAATGGGGTCGTTTACCATACTTTTTTAAGTGCCGAATCTGATAGAGATTGTATTTTTCCGGTTTTTTTTTGATCCGTCAATTATTTCTCGAGTTATAAGCGGCGAAAACTGCTGTTTTTAACCCTTTCGGAAAAGTGGGCGTGGTGCAACCCCTGACGTATTCGACTTCGTCCAATCACAACTGAGCCCGCGAAGCTACTTTGCCTTATCGAAATGGGGGGGACACAGTTGACTCTGCCAACCGGAGTGGTTGCGACAGGATCTATGCGGGCAGACATTCCGAGAACCCCCTCCACTCCCTTCCCTTCCCTTAAAAGCAGTCAAGGACGGGAGGAAAATGACGTCAATGATATCAAAGCAGCTTTTTCGGTGGGCGTCACCTCTTGCTTAATTTAATTTTTGATTTATGAGTGAGTGGTTGTGGTTAGAAGATTAATTTTTTCACTAAAATTCTTTTTTCCTTTACATCTAACGATTTCGTGTACAAAATTGCAATTTTGGTTCTGAGTGAACGCCCCCATCCATAATTGCTCGCACGGGCACAATTTTTCATTTTTCTACAAATTAACCGTTTATTCTGTAGCAACGTAAAATACATTGTAACCTGTAAGTTACTAATAAAGCCACCAAAAAGGCAAAGAATGGACCTCAGCACTCCTAGGCAATGGGATTAAATGGACTAGCAGTGAGGACGGGATGCGGATCGAATGTACCTAGGTACAATAATATTGCTTAGTTTTTGAAGTGCAAATCGTATGATATGTAATAGTTGGGAGGTCATTGGTAAGAAGCAATAGGCTTTTCCGGTGAACATGTCTCATGTTTTTACTAAATGAATGAAATATCCGTTTTAATATGCAGCATCGTTCAACTATATATTCTACAGCTCTGCCGACGGGTCTTTGGGTCCTCTTGTCTTTTCTTATTGTAGAGTTTGGGTAGATTCTTATTGTAGAGTCTATGGGTTTGAAACATGCAGAATATTATGGATGGATACATTTTAATATTGTTACAACATGCTGGTTTAAGTCCTTTGATTTCATTGTGATCCATGAAAGTAAACATATGCATGGAACTTCAACTAGTAAGTCATAGCATATCTATAAGATGTATAGGAATAAAAATTTTATACCCTGCGCATTAACGGATAGTATGTATTTTTACGCAAACCAAGATAAAAAAGTTGATGGTAGAGCAAATTATCGTATTGCATAATAGTAGTAACTTTCGTATAATATGCGTTGCCTTCCTTGCTTAAGTAGCACTCTCATGTGAAGGGCTATAAATTTTGTCAGCATCCCGAGTCAGAAACCCTGAAAGGTAAAATATTTAGCGGAGTCTTTTTTACTGCCTTTAACATCATTTCAAGCTTTATTTACGATAGAATATGTTACGTAATGCTCTCTGTGGGCCTGGCATTTTCCACCTGCGTTCCGTTATCCTTAAAACCTTCCCACGAAATTTTTATTACCTGTTTTTATGTGTGTAGATGTGGTTCCACGAGGAGGCAGTTGAGTGTCACTTGGGAGTCAAACTTAATGATAATGAATGGCGCGGAGCGCATATGGGTCAACCGCGGCGGGAAAAATACCTCGCGCTCCAAGGGCAGTCGCGTCACCAGCCGGTGCCCGACCGCTCTTGTCCGCGTAGATTCGCAGCGCAGCCGACAGAGCGTCAACTCCCTTAATCTGTCGCCACGACGCGCACCCGTCTTTGCATACGCCCGTGGGAAACTTGGCTCAGCTTCGTCATCAGCTCTGCTTCGCGGTAGCGTTTACTTCCTGGGTGGTCGCGCGCTCCGTGAGTGAAGAAGCCCATGCGATACTGTTCAACCCTCGTCTTTTCGGCACATGAGTGTACTGTGGCTGGTCTACTATGTGTGCACTTTTCTTTTCTCAATGATTGGGGATTCTCAGAAAAATTACGTGAAAGGCATGAAATTTACGGCTAGAGGACTCTCATGCTCTCGACTCTAGGCTCTCGACGAAAGGATTCTCATACTTATTCTCAGTTACACTTATCCAGTTATATTTTTAAGTACTGTACTGCTCTGAAATAAATAATATATCATTGATATTTGTTAAGAAAGTAACTTTTACTGCATGAATAAAGGAGATAATTAAAGGACATAAATACACAGCTAGGAATAACCTTACATCACGAGTAAAAGTAGTTATACTATGATGCTCGAATTGAGAGAAATTTATTCCTTTTGTGGTGGACCCCACCTTCTTCCCAATCTTGAACAATCTTAAGGAGTCTTAAAAAAAAT
Organism: Platycnemis pennipes; assembly: GCA_933228895.1. Lineage (NCBI taxonomy): Eukaryota > Metazoa > Arthropoda > Insecta > Odonata > Platycnemididae > Platycnemis > Platycnemis pennipes. The sequence goes on from OW121846.1 coordinate 85,529,566, forward strand.
TCGCACTGGTATTGTTAATTGTTGGGCAGTGCTGAATTTCCTCTTTATGTGAAGACTGTACACTTGTACAAATTTGGGTACAAGATCGTACGAGAGTAGGCAATCTTATTAGGCTTTTGGTACTGAAGTAAGAATTTATTTTGAAAGCCATACAGAAGTACTAGTCTTAGCTCACAGCCTTCTATGCTCTTTACAGTGCTGAAATGTCTTCTTCGGATCTGGGATTAAGAGTGTTGTGGAGGACGATTCTTTCGGTGAGAGAAAAAAAATCGGGAAATTGCAACTAGAATAAAACATTTATGGCTCATAAAATCAAATTCGTCGACAAATCAAAATATTTTAGTCGAGGCTAATTTATGAGAGGTTTATAATTATAGTCATTCTTCTATACCAATTTATTTTTTACAGAAAAAACTAAAAAAATCATTTTTCTTGAAAAATACTCCTTTTTCTCGAAAAATACTCCTTTTTCAGAGAAAATATTTTCCTGCTTTAAAGAGAGAGGCGTCATTATTTAGATATGATCTCACAGTGACACTAACGAGGGGGATTTATATAATATTAATTATATAAAAATTCTGTTGGAACGTAAACGGTTCACGGGAACACGATTATCACAAACGCTGTGTTGCTCTTCTTCAGATATCTTACAACATGATATACTTATTATTTTGTTTTAATATTTTAACATCCATGGACCGAACACAATTCATATGGCCATTTTGCTTTGAGCTCGATAACATGTAACAGATGCACAACACCCTCAGCCATGCCCAGCGTGGTGTAAATCCGACCCAGGCGGGAATCGAGTCCGCGACCCCAGGGATAGCGGTCGCGGGATTTACTCCGCCACCACCGAGGTCGACAAATAAATTATAGTTAGCTAACTCAAATGCTACAGTCCTCATTACCAGTGGCTTTCAAAGAATCTTAGAAGAAACTACCCCGCTGGAATGGTTCGCATGCTAATTAACTATTACGCTGGATTTCTATTTTTGAACAGGGATGAATTAGTCTTTGAAGATATTCCTGGCAGAGTCAAGGGTGTCCACTGCCCCACCGTTATCGTTTGGGCTAGAGGCACTTAAAGGATGGGCGCTCCTTTGCTTTCCCGCTGTCCGTGTGTCGGCGAGTGGGCATCAAAAGATTAATTTGTAAATTCCAAGTGCGTATTTCTCTTATCGGATTTTATATAATAAGTCTCATTCCCCGCGTCAACATATGCGTCCTGTGTCCCTTGTTTGATATTCCAGTCGTAGTTTTTTATGAGCAGAGGCACCGGAAGACACGTTCTAGCAATCAATCGAGACCCAATGTTCTGAGTCTTAGGCATAGGTAAAGAGAGTTTTATTTGCTTTCTGTGCATACATGCCTTCTGTTTGCGTGTTTTACAATCGCAATTTTGATACAGTGTCGTATAGCTCACCAGTTGCCACAACGTGCTGGTTTTGCAAAGTGCTTCTGGATGCCGGGTGAATACTTCTGGCTGACATAAAACTTAACATTGGTGATCATGCCAGCAGAGATATATCGCTCTGTAGATGCGTCACAGAACAATTTGTTTTTATTCAATCTTAGACTACGTTTTATGCGTTTTTTGTGTAAACTTTTTAGTTACTTCACAAAGCGTCTTGTACACGGTGTTATGTGCTTATTGTCTGAAATCGTTTAAAATAATAGTTTTCCTCAAAGGTCAAGTATTCCAAAATGAATTTCCACTGAATACGGCGGTTTTATTACCTTTCCTGCCGGTATATAATTTTCATCCTATCTAGTGATACAACTCTCCAAAGCGGGAGGTCTTAATTATAAAAATTGCTTTGAGGCTCAACTTCGTGAAATATCTCTACTAATGAGAAACGCTTCGTTAATTTCAATGCAACATGGGTGATGATTGCCTGATGAAACGTGATGAAGCGATAGTAAAAATTATGTAAAATTACCAGTTTCCTAATTTTGTGTCTTTTTATAGTTCTTGTCAATATTTGAATCTATTAGTTATTAATCTCGCAATTCCTATCTATACCTAAAAGTCAGTGTGGAAAAATGATGCCTAGGAGACCCAAGGTAATCCATTTATCCCCGATCTATTGGTTATTTTCCTATTTTTATTTGGAATTAGTTTCGTATTGATTTCTTGAGCTGGAATAAAATACATATTTTTTTCTTAGTTTTATGAGATAGTTCAGTGAGTTCAATGCCCTTGGAGAAGAAGCAATTCATGTGAAAATATTAAAAAAATAAAATTCCGCCTATCTATCCATAGATAAATTTTCTATTCGGCCTTTTCCCCCCATTGCTTAAGTAATCGTGTCTCTAACTCCGAAAAACAAATATAATTAATTTTTTCTCCGGAATATATAATTTAAGATCGTGCTTAGTTATTTTCTTCGAGCTTATAGATTGATGTTATTATATTCGTTAATAAGAGGGAATAAGTGAATTTCGTTTAAAAATTGGCCCTTGAGAAAATCCAGGGATATCACAGAATGTAAATCGTGAGAATGACATCACCAATTGGCTCTCGAAGGTTGGAGCGCAGTAAATTATTTTACTGCTTTTGGTTTTAGGATGGCCGTGTGAGTTGGGGATAAGGTTGATCGGAATCACGCCTTTTTGAGAGCTGTATACGATTTATGGCGTCAGGAAGATTATCTAAGGAACTTGTGTTTGAATATTGCATTGAAAGAACTTGTGAAGAAGTTCAAAATGTCTCCGGGGTAAGGCATTTCCACCTCCTGGGTTCGCTCGTTGAGGATGGCTCAGTTTTGTTCCACCATTCTCTCGATACACCTCATTCTGTTTAATCCCTTCAACTTCCGTCCTATCGAACTCTTCCTAGGAGGCCATCCTCCAGATTTTCCCAAGTATTCGGTTCAATGAAGTCGACATCCAGTCCCTAGCAATCACCTGAGTGATCGGGAACTATGTAAAAGTATCAATGTTACATGCTTGAACGTTTGCAAGTATTAGTCCTGCGTGTGCTTACTATGTCAAACTTTGGGTGAGCCATGTAGTGATCAGTGGGATCCTTCGCCCGTTAAAAATGCCTGTCTATTCAGTAATAAATTCATTATTATGTAGGCACTAAAATTTAGTAACAAATGAATCTTATATCTAACATGTTTTTAATAAATACCAGTTTACCCTTAATGGCTCAGTTGTCGGTCGCCTACCCGGAATAATTACTACTGTTCAGCATCTACTGAGAGTTCGTGTGGACGTTGAATGGTGTCTGCCGTTGCGATTTATAAAACATCCAGTTGACGTTATCACTAACCATGGAATGCCTTATCCAAGATTGCCCTTATACCATGGAAATATTTAACTAGACTGGGATAAGGTTGATCGGAATCACGCCTTTTTGAGAGCTGTATACGATTTATGGCGTCAGGAAGATTATCTAAGGAACTTGTGTTTGAATATTGCATTGAAAGAACTTGTGAAGAAGTTAAAAATGTCTCCGGGGTAAGGCATTTCCACCTCCTGGGTTCGCTCGTTGAGGATGGCTCAGTTTTGTTCCACCATTCTCTCGATACACCTCATTCTGTTTAATCCCTTCAACTGCCGTCGTATCGAACTCTTCCTAGGAGGCCATCCTCCAGATTTTCCCAAGTATTCGGTTCAATGAAGTCGACATCCAGTCCCTAGCAATCACCTGAGTGATCGGGAACTATGTAAAAGTATCAATGTTACATGCTTGAACGTTTGCAAGTATTAGTCCTGCGTGTGCTTACTATGTCAAACTTTGGGTGAGCCATGTAGTGATCAGTGGGATCCTTCGCCCGTTAAAAATGCCTGTCTATTCAGTAATAAATTCATTATTATGTAGGCACTAAAAATTTTGTTACAAATGAATCTTATATCTAACATGTTTTTAAGAAATAGCAGTTTACCCTTAATGGCTCAGTTGTCGGTCGCCTACCCGGAATAATTACTACTGTTCAGCATCTACTGACAGTTCGTGTGGACGTTGAATGGTGTCTACCGTTGCGATTTATAAAACATCCAGTTGACGTTATCACTAACCATGGAATGCCTTATCCAAGATTGCCCTTATACCATGGAAATATTTAACTAGACATAAAACCTGGCCATTCGTGGTTATCCTACCCCATAGCTGATCGTATGTAGATTTAGAACTTCTTAACATGCATAAAAAAACATAACAAATCTTCATTTCCTCCTCCTACGCTTCTATAAGTGACTTCCATCGTCTTCAGATATCCTGGAATCCGAATTGAGATTTCTAATTTCCGGATTCTAGGATCCCTGAGGGCAATGGGTGAGTCGATTATTGAAACGTGGCGGTAAATGAAGAACATGTCCTAGTGAAATGGCCGAAAAATTTCCACCCAGTATATATATTCGCTGGGAAAGCATCATGACATACATCTTCTCAATATTAGCTTGTTTCCCTCTGCACATCCTCCTCTTCCCTTTGCGGCCAACACATACTTCCTTTCCTCTATTTTAGTATTCATCTCATAAATGTGTTAATTAGAGACTTAAATGATTCCTGCATTAGGATGGCGTAAATATAATAAGGCCGTGTACGCATTCGTGTTATCCTGGCCGATGACAACTCGCGAGTAGATCGGGTTGGTGTGGTGGCTGGAGTACTAGCCTCCCATTCCGAGGTTCTGGGTTCGATTCAACCGATTCGAATAGATTCAAAATGGCATTTTTTCCCCGTGCTATAAGAGAACAGAATAGGCAGCATAGCAAAGGGATAGGTACGCGAAATATTTTAGAGCAGTCTGTAGTGCATGATGCATGTATTAACCCCTTAAACTTTATAAACACTAAAATCTAGTTGCATGAGACCCTATAGTTGCTTGTTTGCATGTTAGTAGTACATGCTTGGTGATCTTCACCCCCTGCCACACACCCTCGCGGTGGTTTGTAGGGTATCGTGTAGATGTAGATGTAGATGATTCCCGGCAGTGGCGGATTTTTCAGTGGCAAACCGGTCCCTACTTGAGTGCCTAGTGGAGGGCATTTCAGGTTCAGTACTCCGTCCGTCGGATGGGGCGTTAAGCCGTGGTCCCCATGGCGCCTTTCGTTAAGGGTAGGCTAATGCCGACGCCGGGTTTCTCCCCACCCTTTCTCCGTTTCCTGAACACTCCTACCATTACCCAATTACCCACGTATCCTATTTGGCGCAAATGACCTCATCTGTCGACCGCAAATGGCCTCGCCTCCCCTGTATAGCATTACAACTTGCGAGCGGGAAAATAAGTGGAGAGGGATAACATTTGAGGGTATCTGCTCTCCATACGTCATGCATAGTAAGCAAATTTTGTTCGGACTAATAGAAGTTTGCGCATGTTTCCCCTCTCTCTCTGAGCGCTTCCACCCATATGTTCTGAGTTGGACCACACCCATCAGCGCGGTAAATTACTGAGTGCCGGCCAAGTTAAAGTGATTGTACAATAACTGTTGCCATGAGCTTGTCATCCCAACTCTTTTATCTTTATGGGAGGTATGTTTTTCACCTAGAAACTTGGCCTCTCTCTTTTACAGCGACAACCACGTGGAATCATATCCGCAATGATGCAATATAAAATACCTTCCGCATGTGTTCCCTCGTACATTTCGGTGTTCTTGTCCCAACCGTAGGTTGAAGGATCTTTGAGTTTCAATTCTCGACCTCAACCTTGGTCGACCGTGTACCTACTTTGAAAAACCACCGTACTCAGAGGCGCCTCTTTGAGCCTCGTCCTCCGGTGTCAAGACAAAAATGGGTAGATTCTGTTTCAAGACGTGTAGGTAATGATTGATTTTTTTGCTATGACATTTTTAATATTAGTAAATATTGAGTGCAAGTTTTATTCAGTAGTTACTCGGCAATTGAGTCCATTGCAATGCTGTCCTTGATTTCAGGGGTAATGTCTTAAATTCATGTAATAAAATGCGTCTTCCCTTGGGTGCCGTGATAGGGCTTAAACAGGCCTCGTTCTCGCGCCGGGTCATTCTCACAAGGGCAATTCTTCTCTGACCCTTACATTTGGTCGTTAACACCTGTCAATCTAGAGCAGAATAGTTTCGACAGTCGCAGCACCTTGCAGACACAATGTAGTGTCCCAAGTATGTTGTATAATTCAAGTTTAACTTTCAATAATTTGAAATACAGGAAACGTATTCCTCTGTCTTGTAAAAGGTTTCTAGACGGTACCATTTGATTAACGAATGAATCTTTTCAATGCAAAAAGTAACTCTATGATCCTACTATTTATTGGTAGCTAACGAAATTTGTACGTCATCATCAGGTTATTAGGAATTTCAAATTACAGTAAACCCTCACATGGAGCGGTTCCACAAGACGCGATTTCTGTACCCAATTTCACAAGACGCGATCTTTATTTTCGTTAAGACGTGGTTACAGGTATCTGGATCGGAGCAAACCTGGGAATCACACTCCATCATGATTCTATACATCGGTTCAAAGATTAGGAGTAATATTCAAAGTAGTGAACCTGTCGAGCCAAGCCACATTGTGAGTAAAGAACGTCATAACTCATGACATTTACTGCGTATTCATCATTTCATTACGATACATGTAACTTTCAGTAACTGATACATGTAACCAACGGAAAATTAAAATTTTAGACAAACTGAAATCAGGTCAAAAAACCTCATCCCTACATACGTACTATACAAATAAATGAAGGAAAAATAAGAGCTGACTTCATTGCAGAAACTTCTGGTGGCGAGGAGATAAAAGGATTTCCAAAATAAATGTAAATTTGTTCACGGTGGGAAAATATTTGTGACTATGGATGTTTGTGAAAAATGCTTTATGAAAAATGTTTGTGACCAAAATCAAGTAATGGGAAAATATTTGTGACTATGAATGTTTGTGGAAAATGCTTAATGAAAAATGTTTGTGACCAAAATCAAATAATGGTGACGCTGAGTTCAGCAGTAATGCGTGTAAGGCAATGGTTTAACACAACCCTTATCTGCGCGAAATCTGGAGTCTTCTACCAGTGCAACTTTTATTGCTAGTTTTGAATGGTTTAAGGAGCTTATAAAACGATTCAATAACCATAACATGATATTGGGGGAACATGGGGAAAGTGCATCTGCTAATCATCAAACAGCCAAAAATTTTATTCCAGAGTTTTCTGCCATGATTGAAAAAGGGGTTATCTGCCTTAACCAGCTTTGAACGCAATGAGACAGCCTTGTTCTGGAAAAGATGACGAAGATAACCTATATTTCAAAGTATTAACGATGAGCACCAGGATTTAAGGTCCATAAGCCTCGCCTTACACTGATTTTTTAAAAATATTTCAGGTGGCTTAAATTGTAGGTCGAAACTTTTTAGTGCTGAAAATTCTTGAGTTTTAAAAGGAAAACCTAAGTGATCCTACTTGTGCATTGGAAATCAAATCAAATGGCGTGGGTGAACGCAGCTGTGTGTACAGAGTGGTTCAAGTTTTGCTTTGTTTCCGAGATCTAAAAAAGAACAACTTGAATTTTAAGGCCATGCTAACACTTTACAATGCCCCTGAATATCCAGTTACTCTGCAAAATTCTGACGAAAATATTAAGCACCGTTTCTTCCTAAAAATACGACTTCCATTGTAAACCACTGGATCAAAGAGTTATGAACACCTTCAAATCCTACCACAATACTTTTAATAGACTACTGCAGAAAATCCCTTTGCTTGATCATGATTTTTTGGCCTTTATTCAAAATCATGAATGCAATTAACATCATATTGGATTCATGGAATGAAGTGAAGGAGTCTACATTGATTGCTTGCTGGAAAAGCCTTTGTTCAGAAGTGGTGAATACTTTCCTCAAGTTTTTCTCATTCGAAGAAGAAATTGCCGAAATCGTACCTGGTAGTAGCTAACGGGGACAGGGATTTGATGGCAAGCAGGAGAAAGAGGTAGAAGAGTTATAAGAACCATATCACAAGGAGTTGACAGAATCTGCAGCTATTTCTGTCAGTCAACTGTTTCTCACAGCTGCTCTCGAGACGTTTTTAACGCACTTGAAGAATTTCAAGAAAAATTACGTGGAGACGATCCGTGCATAGAAGGAAGATTTACCACCTTACTGTGAGATACAGAAAACCAGTTAAAACAGCTGAATTACATAGTTCCTCGAGGTTACGTTTTAAAAGGTAACTTTTCTCCGCTAATTGCTAGTCCTGGGTTCTAACGATTCCACATCCTCTACCGAGGTTAATTTGTAAAACACGGTAAAATAACGCTCAACTCAACTGGAATTAAAGCCTTGGGTGCATCTTCTGCCAGAATAAATGTCAATAATTTCTAAATTACAAAATGGTAAGCAATATTATTGTTGCAAACTGTCTGATTATCATGATGCACGTCCACCGATGATGCTGCCTTGAACCTATATTGTGGTGAGCGTTTTCAATTTCTGCACCTTACACAGTGTTTTTTGAAAGCCAAATTATCGCGAATTTCATTTTCTTTTAGCCAAGATGAGCTATGAAGATAAAAACGGCTGATTGTTCCATTTTCCATGGTCCCTTAAAAGTAGTTGAAAAAACTTTCATGCTGAAGTTTATTAAAACATTTTTGTTGCCCGTGTACCTTCTATTAACCCCTTAAATACTATAGATACTAGCAATCCAGTTACATGAGACCCTATACTTGCTTGTTTGCATGTAAGTAGTGCATGCTTGGTGATCCTCACCCCATGCCACACACCTTCGCGGTGGCTTGCAGGGTTTCGTGTAGATGTAGATGTGGATGTATTGTTAATATGATCTAAAATGCTTAAATTATTAATGGAATAGCATGATTTTTATTTGAAAAAGGCAATTTTATTATCCTGGACACCTTTTCAAAAAATATGAAAAATCTCTTCTAAACATTATACAAATACGAAATTATTTCCCGAAATGCATAGTTGCTGAGAAATAACACCTTCGGTCTGAATAACAAGTTAGCTGTTAAAATTAAGTAATGAAACTCGGTATTGCCATACGTTAGGCTTAAAGATTACGGAACGAATCTCGGTATTTTCTGTTTACTCTTTGTTTCATTAACACAATTTTACAAGACGCAACGATTTCAAGGAACCTAACCTAGCGCTATACGAGGGTCTACTGTACTTTTTATATAAAAAAAAATATTTTGGTGTTTTTTTGTTTTTTTTGTTTACTGTTGTTTATTTAAGATTATTTGCTAATTCCACAATGAAACACCTGCTACAATATATTACGCAATGAAGTTATTTTACTCATCTTCATATAATTGCTGTTAAAATGCAAAATGCCTACAAAAATTTTCAACTGTCCCACGTGTTCCATAATTGGAGAAGGATTGCCGATACACATCATTGCACGGTGTTGGTAATTAAGCGAATTCCCCCATTTGCGTTCACGCAGCGATAGGTTTTTGAGATGCATTAATGTTCTGCTGAGAAGCGAAAAGGTCTTACAAAAGAATTAAGTGATTGCCTTTTTCGCGGATTTGGCCTTGTAGTCACCTCATCAACAGGTATTTTCTCGTTAACTCTCGAGGTTTTGGTCGGAATTTCCTACCAGCATTAATTTATCTTAACTCCAATGCTGTGCTGAGCACCGACCACCTGCATCATCAGTGGAGGGACGTCAGCTTCAGCGGTCGTTGCTTTTTCTCTCGCCTGCGTGAGTAGAGTTTGCTCGCCGTGCCAATGGTTAACGGCGAGGTGGCGCTGCTAGCATCACCGCGAAAACGCGTCCCGGGCGGCGCTGATGGAAGCCCTCGGACGCATATTCTCGCAAGATGCACGTTACACACGTATACCGACACTCGCTGTGGCGCAGTAGGCACTCACCCCTCCGTATTTCTTCCTCGTGTCTTCCACCGCCCTCACCTCCGCCCACCCACCCCCTCACTCCGTGCGTGGCGACGTGGCTTCCATGTCGATTCCCAAGTCCACGTCCCTATATCTCCCCCACTCATCTCAACATTAATGTTTAGGGCTCTTAACTACCGAAGCAAGCCTCTCCGGATAAGAATCTACCCCGTTCTCCTTCCATTCCCACCCACTTAAATTTGTATCCACTGTTACGCTCCGTGACGGTGGCGCATTTTCGTTAGTGTGCCGTCGTAAATCCACCGCCAAGCCCCTCCACTCACTCCACGCCTCGGCGACCCCGCTATCCGTCACTCGAGGGAGATCGAGGACGCGGCTCCCACTCCTCACACCCGCCGGACACCTTGGGCACCCGGCAGAGCTGAACAAACGAGGCACCAAAAAGGTGCGCGCCGGGCGTCGGTCCGCGTTCGGGCCTGGTGGGCGGGCGGGGGGAGGGAGAGGATGCCTGCATCCCGTCCATTCCCACAGCCGGAGATCGAGCCCCGGTCTCCCGGATAGCCGGGCACGACCGCCGTTGCCACTCTCCACCGTGAAGGTGTCCGATAGAATCGCCTCTCGGCGTGGCGTTGCTGGAAGGTGGCGTTTGGGTTAGATAGGCCGGAGCCGTGCTAATGAAGAAAACATGGGGAGAAGGACAGTGACGGGCAGGCGGGCTGTGGTTCGGGCGGGGGCTGCGACGCCAACGCTATCGGGTCCGGTGGATGGGCGAGGGGGCGGCCGAGAGTGCGGGAAAAAGTTGTGGGTGGCTCGGTTGGGTGGGTTTCGGGTTGGGAACCTGTAAGGGCGTCCTCTCGCACCTGAAGGCGCACCTGCACTGCTGCTGATTACGGGATGCTCAACTGGTCGAGATGAATGGCGCAAGGCGGCCGGCAGGGGTGTGGGGAGGTGGTGAGGCCGGGAGCACTTCGGAATGCGGGTGTGATGCTTCAAGCGGGAGGGAGGGGGTGCTTTGGGTGCCGTGGTCAAGTAGTGTTTGAGGGGCGAATCGGCGAAGCGGCGTTAATCAGCGAAGGCTGATTAACGCCGAACTCCGTAGGCCGCTCATTACGCTGGTCTTCTGCTGCAAAATGATGCTTCATGAGCGGGGATTCAATTTATTCATCACACCGCTGAGACACGGTGAGGAATACGTGGAATTATTTGATGTATTTGCTTATACGACCCGTTTGGTGAAAAGCATGGGACAGTTTTATGATAATCTTTTGTCCTGCCATTGTACAGAATTTTTTCATGCGGTTCAAATATTTGCTCTTATGCATGCACTAACACCGTATCATGTATGTGACACCCATTTGGAGGTATCGAATTGGCGCATGTGAATGAATTTTTGGCTTTCATCATTCATTTTTAAATTAACCTAATTGAGGAAGTGAACGGCAATGGGTATCGATAGGATTTCTATTACCTAAAATATTTGTCCCTTCCGTTTGCTTTATTCCCTGAGTTGAGCTAATTGTCTATGACATTGCATCAGTACAATTCATTATGTATTGGTGAAGACATATTATCATGAGACACATCCTATATCGCTAACAGCAAGTGAATTAAGACATGTAATACGGTACCTAATCATATTTGGTCCTTCTGACGGTCTGAATTAATGGAATGCGTTCTGAAATTTTCAACAATCTTCGATAAAATTGAGAGGCCCAGTACGACGGAGGCATTCCTGGAACTTTGAACTCCAGGCATAGCAGTTGGCAAATTTAATGGAAGGAAGATAATGATCTTATGAGTATTATTTTTATCCACTCTCTCGAGCACTCAATGCTCTCATCACAAAATCTCTCCAACCTCGAAGTTCTAAGCTAATTTTCAGCCTGTAGAAATTAAATGCCATTCTGTCTCACTGCTTGCGATGTTTGCTACGCATCTACTCAGAGATTATTTTAAAGCAAGACAACCACAAATATGCGGAAGCGAATCTGTATCTTCGTATGAGGGTACAGTCCATTTCGGTGATCAATATGTGTTTACGTTATTTCATGTAAGTTACTTATTATATTCTTGGTAGCTTGGTAACTAAGACCTTTTTAATCATATCCCCTACGTTTCACATCCTATGGAGACAGCATAAAAATGTTGCCAATGCTCAACTCAGAACAGCGTACATTATATTTAATCTCAATAATTTTCGCCACGTTCAAAGATACTAGTGTGGCTGCGAAGTATTTTTTTTCTCGTGATCATGAAGCAAAACTATAACTTGGGAAGCAGATGTTATTATTTCATAAATGTTACCGACCTTATATTGTCATGTAGAATTGAGGTATTGTAGATAGATCCTCAGTTGTTAAACTATAGTAAAATGTTTTTATGCCAAAAAATAAACGCTGGCTTAATGATATGCATCCCCACAAATATAGGTATTCATTGAATTCTCAACATATACCTCTGTTCCATACGTTTCAAAAGATATTAACAAGCACGTCGGACACAATATCAACTGATTCGTCCTATCGGCGATCCAAACAAACGCTCATTCCGAGGGTTTGGGCTTTTTGATTATGTAAGTCTGTGTTATCCATCGTCATCATAATAGCCCCAATTACTTCCTCCCCTCCCCAAGGAAAATCCCTATTATGATAGCATTTTCCTCTCTGCGCCTCTTTCCGGGCTCCTATTCGTGCTCCTCATTCCATAAATCCTTCTCCCGGACATGTATTTTGTTATTCATTGGATATGCTGGGCGTCCGTTCTAAATTTCACCCCTCGGCAGGGAAAAATGTCTTTGACCATTTAATGATGGTTCTGTGCAAGTGGCAGAGAGAGTGATGGATTAGCGGCCGTATAATGCTCTGAGCCAAAGAACCCTCCGTGTGTGATTTTTCCTTATGATTACATCTAAACTACTACACACCACCCACTGGAATTATGCGTCAGTATTCACGGAATCTAACTCAAGGGAAGAGAGGAATGAGGGAATGGGGCCGGGAGGGGGTATCATGGCGTGATCCAATGATCCGATGAGATGAGTTTTAAATTATATGTTTTCTGCTGACCTCCGTGGTAATTTTCCTGGAGTTGTTAACAACCCAGCGCCAGAATGGCCCTTACTTAGCCCCAACCTACACTTTAGCGGCTATCGGAGTTTACGAAATCATAATAACGGATCAAACGGGAGTGTAAAACACTCCAGCTTCTTGGAGTGTAAAAATGCTTTTGTGATCACCTTGTTCTACCCGCATCAAAAGATGAAGCACATTTTGTTTAAGTCATAATTAATGAATGTCCCAAAGGGTTATTAATTTTAAGAAAGAAAGATATTTAATCAAGTGGTCATCTTTAATATGAAACCCCACCTAGCCATCTGCATGCATGAATTACGTATTTCCATTTACTTTCTCACCAAGCGGATCGCTGATTTAGATGCTGGCAGGTGCTTATATTAATGTTATAAATACGAGAGTGGTAATTGACCCGTCACTGGGTGACTACATGTTTATCATCCGTTATGCTTTTGATAGAGAATAATGACTGCAGACTGGGGTAAGCGAAACCGAGAAAGATGTGTATTTTTATGTTAAGTTGCATTTTTCTCCGATGCACGTTTAAAACGCATGTAAAACTGTTGTGTTTTTCTGTCAATTAGTTGCTCCTAAATATTCATACTTACAAAACATCTTAAAGGCTTAATAGTTTAGCCGTTCAATTATTAATCAGAATTAGGCTGCGAAATTAAAGAATAAAACAAACTACTGCATTTAAGTAAATATTAGAATATGAGTTAGAATCAAATCTTTCTCTAGCCTAAACTAAAGTGAACTAAGTTTAATAAGCTTACGAAGCTTAGCTTGTTAAGGTTAGCTTAACTTAGCTTATTAACTTATCCCAAGACAAGTTGGTATTCGAGTCCTGGCCTTTAGGTTTTCAGTTCGGCGTTAGCGACCTATCGGTCTTGTTCCTGATTACCCGAACGCAGCTACGGTCCTATCGTGTTAATGTCCTTAGTTATGTGCCGTTGGTTTTTCATACCGGTGTTAGAAACGGATTTTAAGGCACTTTAACTGCCAAGGTGATATAAAACCGTCAATCTTAAGTTTCATTCTATGACTAACAAGATATTCAAGTCTGAGATAAGACAGCTACGGACATCAGGGTCTCTAATGGTAGGCCGGGGAATTGCTACCTGACAATTTTCTCCTGCACGTTAGATGGTGTATTCGGCACATAATTTAGCAATTTTTATTGATAAATAACATGTTCATCCATCTATTTACAGTTATTAAGTACCGTTAAATTCAGAATATTCAACGTCAATCAGGTCAACACCCAAATAAGACTAACCTTGACTGGTACTTGACTAGAAAAATTAAAATAGGAGCGATCAAAAGATTCTTTCATAGTTGTGCTTTTAAAACTGTTTCTTACGAACAGTTGATGAGCGCGTCCGCATTGTATTAGTAATTAATGAGTGTCGTTTGTCGCTACTCCTAAGATATTTTAAATAACAAGTCACGCAGTGACCTTCTTGGGAGAGTAATCGTGGCTGTCGCTTCGTCTTCCCTGCCTGGCTCGAGACGCCAGTCATCCATGATTAAGGATTTCAACGCTCTGGGAAAATGAGAAATGCTCGCCCTCTGGTCGTGTGATACATCTCCTTTCAGTTGCACCCATTAGGGGATCGTTGAGTAACATTTGGGACTGTAAGAAGGCAGTCATCAATCACGCGAACCTCCTGTTCCTCAATGGGCGCCTTGGGTTGTGTGAAACGATTATCTGAATGATTTTCGAAAGAATGGGTTATTATCTCGATCGCGTCCTCCTTGAGGGTCAGAACAGGCTGTGATTGGATGAGGCGATAATAGCACTGAAATTTATCTTCTATTCGGTGGTTCGTTTTAATGGAAGTGACATTGTAGCAATATCGCAAATGCGTACATGGTTCATAGATTTTATCATTCTTAAATTTATTCCCTGAAGCCACCGATGTTCTCATTAGATTTATAAAAATGACTGTATTACCAATGAAGAGAATTCCCTCTACAGATATTATTATTAGTGCTTGAATTTACCTTTCTGTGTAATTTCAAGCTTAATCAACATTATTTATCATTGAAAATTAAAAGTTATTTCGAAAACAGTCGTGATAATGTACGTGAATTGGACCATGAAATTGTTAGATTGGTCATAAATATATGACTTTCGGGTACATTTGAAGTTATTATGTTCATAATATCCCATAACATATATGGGTCATTCCACGTCAATTTGAACAGAAAATCGGTAAAAATGACCCTTAGGGACGCCGATTTTGACCAAATTTGGCATAACGACTCCATTTGATAAGAAAATGACAATTCCAACGCCGTTTTGCAAAACACACAACCGTCTCCGAATTATTGTAATGTTGCAAAATTCGAATTTTGCAAAAGTTACTACACATTTTACAATATATCTCCGAGACTATTACAGCTAGAGACGTGGTTTGGGGCCTATTTTAAAGGTCTTGAATCGTAAAAAATATAATAAGGGGTTATTTAGTGAAATATAAGCAGTTTTATAAGGTTAATAACAATTTTAAAGTTTCAAATCTATTTTTGAAGATGTACCTATGCCTTTGATTTTGCTCATTTTTTATAT
Organism: Platycnemis pennipes; assembly: GCA_933228895.1. Lineage (NCBI taxonomy): Eukaryota > Metazoa > Arthropoda > Insecta > Odonata > Platycnemididae > Platycnemis > Platycnemis pennipes. The sequence continues at coordinate 85,545,005 of OW121846.1, forward strand.
GTTGTAGACACATCTCTCCTATACAAATTAATAAAGTTTGCCTGAGGGTATATTTCATTTAAGAAACAAATATATTTTTGAGTGAAGGCGTGACGCCCGCCGGTCACCGCGGCGCCCGCCTACCTGCCGGCCGTATGGTCTTTCTCTGGTGTCTTCAGATCTCTATAACTTTCTCATTCATCTTCTTCTCACCAAATTTTAGCCGTGTACCAACTCTTTGCTCGTGCTTATCGCTATTTGCTTCGCCCAGGCGTGACCACAGCCTTGGAATCTATGAAGAGCGGCACCTGGCCTCAGAGAATAATTGACAAACTTTGTCCCGTCTTCGGCTTTCAGTATTACTCTCCTCACATACTCTTTTAGTATTTTATCCGAAACCTCTCTCTCAGTTATTTTTTCAAAGCAAGGGGTGCACTATTCCGTCGCCCACCATCTCCCATTCGAAATTTACTCTCAAGCCCTAACCACGTCTCTAGCTTTAATAGTCTCGGAGATATATTGTAAAATGTGTAGTAACTTTTGCAAAATTCGAATTTTGCAACATTATAATATTTCGGAGACGGTTGTGTTTCGCAAAACGGCTTTGGAATTTTAATTTTCTTATCAAATGGAGTCGTTATGCCACATGTGGTCAAAATGTGTGACCCTAAGGGCAATCACCTTGTCGAATTGACATGGAATGGCCCATATATTTTTGCATTTTTATTTCAAAATACAATACTTTTTTGCAGCAAGCATCAATGCAAATGAAGTGATACTGATGAAGTTTTCTCAGGCATGGCACCGGGTCAGTAAAGTGGCTGTTGCCGACGTTTCGATAGCTGACTCTGCTTCAAGGGCAAAGTGAATATCATCATAAGTGCTATCATCTTTAAGGGTAGGTAATTCTGTTAAGCCTATTGATAGCATAGATGGTGAGTTATCATGAATTTTTATAAAACGTGCGAAGAAGTACGAAAGCGTGAAAAAGGTTTAAGGTAATGACTAGTCATTAAAACATTTTAAGAAATAGTAAGATATGAATTAAAAGGAGTTTTGGAATGGAAACCATTATGGTCGTGGTTAGTGTGTGGGATAAACTTATTCTTTAATATATAGGGTGAATTGTTCATCACTGTTAACTTATTTCCATCTTGCTGCTTTAGTGTGGGGATAGAATCGAAAATTACTCTGTCGGCGTTGAAATAGACGAGCTGAAATTATCAAGCGGTTTGAATCTGGTATGCCACCTTCCACTATCAAGATTTTATTTTTTCGATAGCCTCCTTTCTAGTTTCATGAACACCCATCTCAACTGCCGAGTGACATTATACTCTCATAAGAGATTTTTTTAGGAAAAGTCTTTCTTTCCTTTGTTATTATGTATTTAGTTTCTGTTTCAGATCTTAACTATTCGCATTCTAAATGATCAATGCATACTCCATTAGTACGTAGCCATATCATGTGTTCTAGCTGAGACACTTACTATTCTTGGAATCCCTAGATTCGCGTTAAGGACGCGTGTAAAACCAATGATGTGTCGTACATTGTTTACTCATGGTTCATCTTTATTAAATTTTGATTCCGAAAGATAGTGAAGAAGAAACCGAATTAGGTTTTATGGTACACCGTTTACGAGAGTGATATTTGTTCATCTAACTTAAGGTTAATCTTATAAAAAATACGGCATCAATAGTCAAGGTGTGTTCCAAATCTGCTGCCTTTGGGTTTCCATGTGACCGGTGCGTTATCAACCCATCCACGACGTGTAAAAAGTAGTTTATGTTATTTCCTTCTATGAAGTATTTGGTATTGAGTGCTGAAAATTGTTCACCATTGTAATGGATGAGTTATGTAAATACCACATTATATAGTTAATTTATGAAATCTAATCACTAACAATAATGAAATCTAGCTAATAATAAGACTAATATTAAATAAAACGACTCGCACATCATTATTATTACGTGAGAGTGCACACTTATTTTGGAAAACTTGATGCAAAGTAATTCGGATCAATGGTTAGATTCGATTTGACGCAGTATTACTATTCACACACATGGAGATGATACACTTTGTGGCCGCCTGCTTCCAACAAGATAGTAGTCGTAGTGTAATTGGTGTCGGATAAATTTCTCACACTATTAGGCAACAAGTACCTGTTTGCTATGAGGCGACACTCACCTTTAGAGTTAGACTGAAGAGAGAGGATATTTATAAACTGGTGTTCAAAGATTTCAATTTTGTTCCAGGAGATCTCTTGGCTCGCGAAAAATTAACTATGCTTGCTATGAGTGTGCGCTGTCAACTAATTTACCTAGATGGCAATGAGAGATTGAAAACCCCGGGTAATATTGCGTAAAATAAGATTGCTGTTGATTGAAACAGGATTTTAATTTACGGATGATAAATCACCCCATATAATGCAAATGCAGGGATGCGGCCTATCACGTCGGAATGATTCATTACATCCTGCGTGAGTAGAATCTTCTCTGCCCTCCATCCGGAAACAGAATGGCCATTTTTATGGCTCTTGATTGTTGTTAACCTCATTTCTTTTTTCTTTATATTTATGATTTTTATGTATTTTATTCCTTACTCAAGCACTTGAGTTCTACTCTTTCATCGCTCTCTTTCTTTTAAAGAGCTATTTTCCATATGCGTTTTCTTCCAAGGATGATAAAGTTAAATCGAAGTACATTGGTTATTTCTGCATCTAAAAAGGTTCGTTTTATTTTTATAAGCAATTTGATCTTTTGTGGTGTTTAATTGGCAACCGTTTGCACAATTGTTCATTGAGAAATTGTTTTTCGTTCTGAGTTTTTTCAGCTTTGTTTGCTTCTAACATACCCTCAATCCCTTTATTTACACCAGATTTTGTCTTAGAGCCTTTTTAAGAATCCTTGTGTGGCAAGTGAAGGCCTTACGAATCCACCATGCTCGCTAAAATTGCTTTTCCTTGGTTATTGATGGAATTAAAGCCTCCTAGGACTTCACGCGCAATGATTTCAGAGCCCAAGTCACCTATAAATCCTCAGCATGGCGCTTATCAGGTGTATACTTCTTCAAGCCTCATTTGAATTATAATTTGAGAGGCAAATAATGGTGCAACAAGGAGATTCTTGCGTGTAAAATATGTCATGGTCATATTCATTTGTCTATGTTTGTGATAAACATAAACGTGCACGCACACAGGCTAATTGAGATTAAGGACTTTGTGGCGTTTTGATAAAAGCTGAAGTTTTCAAGAAAAAATCCTTAAGAAATTCAAATTATAAATAACAATTTTAAACGTGAAGTACACTGAGCTTTAATTAGTGAATTACTGGCAAGCTTTCATTTATGATTGCTTTTATCAACTTGAACATCTGATTCCAGACAAGCATTAATGGTATTTTATCTTAAGATTGGCTTTACGCAGCTCTCAACTAGATTATTCTATCGCCTAACCCCTTCATATTAGCTTAATTATTCCCTTTCGTATCCCTCTCTATTCACTCCATAAATCACTGACGAGAACTTTGTCACACTCTCCATTCACTTTTTTCTCTGCAATTTTCCTCATCGGATCATCATGTCTCATCCGTTTTGTCTCCCATAGGGCTACCAATCGTTATCCATCCATATGATTAACCTGTATTCTTTTCAAATTTTCTTTGCACTTTCCCTACTCTTATTCAAGCCTTCATTAGTATCTATACTCGATAAATCATTCATTTTATCCTTATCATTTTTGGTATCAATTCAACACCACTATACAAATATTTCATCGTCACCATTGTGGCTGTAAATACTAACACCTCGCTGCATTAAGGAGGATGATCCAGAGGTAAGGTCTAAAACAATGTTATCTTACTTTCAAACCGGAATTTTCATCTGTTTTTGGTTATTTTTTTGGTAGCATTCCTACATCTCCCCCAATCAATTATTCTTTATTTCTTTATTGCTTCTACCATCTCTATTAAACTCCACCACTAGGCACAGTGTTTTTATTTCTTTTTTTCTATCATTGACCATTGATCATGGTCTCCGTACTATTACAGTATGTCATCATCTTATTTTACCTGACTTGTTGGGAATCACTCGCCAATGTCTTTTCAAAGTTAGCTACAGCCTTTCTATCTCTGTTCCTTTCACAGCAGTCGTGTCGTTGGCAGGTCACAGAATCCTATTTTTTCACGTAGATATTAATTCTGAATCTTTCAGGTTAACTTTTTCCTCAATGCAGATTCCTAATCCCAAGAATTTGTGCAAGATTTAGATGAATATTCATATATTATACGAAAACCCAATTTTATTTCGAAGCATTGTATTTCTGTCGGTGTTTTGAACCGTCTCAAATCCATGAAAGCAACAAATGCCGTTTTGTTCCTCTCCAATGGGTTGTTTAAGGGTCGAAATTACTTCTATTATACCCGAACATTTCCAATACCCAAAAAAAACTTACTATACATACTTAACTACTTTCTATGCATAATTTTGAATACGATCCAGGTCAATATCCTCGATGATTGTTTCGTCAGGATCACGATTCTAAAATGTTAACATCTCTCTGCCCACGTTTTTGGGAATACATATAATATAACTACATTCTTATGGAAGCCCTTCCAACTGCATCTTTGTGTGGAAGTGTATCTCCCCAGTTTATTGCGTGTCACAAATGATTTTGTAGTGTCGCGATGACGCATTCTCTCTTGCAATTTGCAGAAGCTCAGTTTGAGAATTGGTAGTTCCGGGATCCTTATTTATTCGCAACTTACATCGTTTTGTGTTCTTAGGTTGCATTTACGTATTTTCGTAATATTTTAAATCCTATTTCTCAAGATTTTCGTGCTTTACGACTAAATTCCTCCGCTTTTCTTTTGAATAAGTGCCCATTTTTCTCATTTTTCATTTCCCGGCGATTTCTTATCTCTATAAGCTCTATGGCTTCTTCCGTGACCATGGGCTCTATTTTGAGGGATTTTACCATATGAAGAAGTTTATTTGAGCCTTCCATATCTCCATTTGTGACACCTCATCCCTCTTTTAAATTTCATTCCATTTAAACATGTTCTTTTTAGTTTTTTTCCAGTATCGCTATGGACGTGTTAGGTATTTTATTTTTCCTTCATTTTTTTCTCACTATTTATTATATTAAAGAGCGCATTTGTCTCCACTAATTTAATTTAGAAGATAAATATGCAGAAGACTTCTAACTTATCCCCTGGTTCTATAATTCTCCGGTGATTTTTTTATCATGGTCATCTCTGACTTTGTCGTGCCAATATTGTGAAAACATCCAGATTTCTACCCCACTAATAAGTTTAATTACTTCTGTGATTCCACAGTATTCACATCATTACCATTTAAAAGCTCATTGGCATATGATACAGTATTCCATCTTAAAGTTTCCTTCATCTTGCCATTCACTTCATTTTATTGAGTGATCTAAATATTGAAGTCCATTTCCACCTTCAAGTTAGCTAATCTTCCACAGATCAGAAGTTATGTCACTTATCATATTCAAACGCTATATTACTTATTGCTCTTGACTTTTATGTGCTGTAAGCTCTCAGCTGTGATGTACTCGAATAATGTGGTAATAAAAAAAAATTTGAAAATACTGTCAGGCTTTCCCCTTCCGGGGATGCGAATGGGGTAATAGTTTTACGCTTTAATATTTTACCCGAGGCGGCCGTGGTTGCCAGGTCGGAAAGGGGCTGGCCCGACAAAGCAAAGACCGGGGGTTCGAATCCCGACCATGGGTGTTGCGGATGTCCTAAAATTAAGATATTGCGTTTCACGGTACAACCTTACGGTGTAACCTTAGCCATTGGATCATATGAAGTCCCACACCCACGTCTACTCACGATTGATGAACCATCGCGAGTGTATGGTAGGGTATTTAATCACGTCTTTCATGAAAATTTGGAAGAATAAAGCCGAACAGCTGCGGCTCCTAAATTAAAAAGGTTAATATTGCTGTGGTTTCCTCTTGCCCTCGATACGATGTCTAAAGTAATTTTTACCGTCATTGGATGGTGGATTGAAGCTAGTGCCGCTCTAGCAACCTCTGTGGTCTCAACTTTCGACTCGAAGAAAGTAGTAGTTCAGAAGAGATGACACCTCCGCCGAGTGAGGAAGTGTCTCTCTTCTATTTTATAAATATCGGTGGTCCTTCATCGCTAAGGCGCATTATTTTTACTTTCTTATACATCATTTGATAGCCAAAACTTGCCAAAGGACAAACCTATGCTACCTCAGAATGCAACCAAATATTGTGAAAAACTTCGTATTTCACGTATGAATAAACATATTTCGCATCTAATCTCTTTATCTAGAACTTAATCAACCATTCAAAACCCGTTGGTAGAACAAGTAGGTTTAGCTAAGATTTAAATTTGCTGTAGAATGGCTATGTAAAAATTTTGGATGACTTTAGTTGACATGCAAAAGCTTTCAACATTTTGGATAATTTAAAATGCTTTAGAACAAGATCCTATGTGTGAGGATCCATTCGTTTCGGAATTTATTCCGCGTGTGTCCATTCTGGGGAGACAACAGTCTCGCTAACGATTCAGTTCGCGTCTTGAGGTCCGAAGTGCTTCTGAATAGTCCGTCTTATACACCATTCAGTTCTGACATATTCCACACACCCCCCAGGCTCACCCGCGATGCGATCGAAACGGCCAAGAACCCCAATAATTTTAACAGAGAGGAAAGCTATAAGCTCTCCCATGCTTAGAAACACCTAATTCAGAAAACTAGTCAAACGACCTATGAAAATGCGCCCACTTGATAATCATAGCGTATATGACTGAACTGAATGGTATATAAGACGGTAAAAATCTGCTCAGAAACACTTCGGACCTGACGACGAGAACTGAAATGTTGGCGAAACTGTTGTCCCCCCAGAATGGACACGCGGAAGAAATCCCAAAATTAATGGATCATCAAACGAGACACTCCGCGGTAGCCTCAATAAGGAAAGATCCTTTGTGATTAAGGCCAAGCAAACTTCGGGAAAATGGCGACCATTTAAATTGGCGTTAAAATTTAAAAAAATAAATTCAGCTCACGTCCTCAGTCCTCTAAGACAGCGGTTCCCATCGTTTTAATAATTTTGTACCCCACAGTATTCCATTTCAATAATCAGCAACCCTTGCCCATGACCCTTCCTAGTAGCACATGTTTAAGTTGCTGGCCATTTTCATCTGAAACCATGGTGTACTCAATAGCAGTGTGATTGTTTACTCGTCAACAATACTATGGGAGCTGTTTGCTGTGCTTACTGTTACTTCTACTACTCCACGTAACTTCACGCGTAAGCCACCAAGGGCGTACTCTAAGGAGAACGCGTATGTTGAATGGAAACCCTTGGTAAAACGGAGCTCTGTTTGGTGACGTAAGGCGAAAGGATACACAACAGATTGGCAGCAACAGTGTTCATCCACCTTCGACGTCAAGAATGGGACTATACCCTCAGTATATGTATCAGTAGTCATGACCGATGTCTCCACAGCAGGCGTAATGTCCGCACTGACGCGGTTAACGTGTGATCAGGCGCCTTCGCGTAAGAGCTTCGCGTTGTTGGAAAAGTCTTTCCCTTGACGTTGCTAGCATCACAAGTGGTATTCATCATATGCTCCTAACATTTACTTCGGCATGGAGGAATCCATGAAGAATTTGACGGTGGATATTTTCGCGCAAACGAGAGACCGCTTGTGAAGCTCCGGGAACTTCAGTAGCACCCGAACACCATGCGAACACCCCATATTGCGATCCGGACGAGGATGCACTGGAGGAGTGGATCGCTGATATCAAAACACTGGTAGTTGAATTCCGTGTTTCAAGTCGTGAGGCAGTGGTAAGTATCACCTGCATTTGGGGGCCCATTAGACGTTAGAGAGAGTGGAAGCTACCCTGCAATCATGCGTAGGTAAAATATGAAAGCGGGCTTATATATAGTTTTCCCTAAGAGGTGACATTTGGGCAAACATTTTATAATGCTTATAGATTTACTAGCGGCCGCTCAAATTCTTACGAAGTGAATATATGAGTGAAGTATGAAAAGATACGGCGGCTGAGGGCTGAATTAATTTTACTGAGAATATAGTGGAGTCATTTTCTGTATAAACGTTCTCGTTGTTTCTTTGTTCCTAATTGTAATTGCAACCTTTATTCTTAATTTTAATTGCAAAAATAAGTGAGATAAGTCTGCTCTTGGGAGCGTTTCTTTTCATGATGCGGAGAAATCTAGTCGTGGGGCAGGTGGCTCAAAGAGGCGACTCAGTAGTCAAATATTCATTCCCCTGGGGAGAGGGCTTCAAGGCACTGCTTCGTTTGTGGGAAGATAGTCCTAGGGTTGTTGAATGCCGTTTCTCGAAAGGCCCCGTTTCCACTACTGACATTTTGTACGACGGTAACTCTCTACCCGCGCAATGCTAGTAATGGAAACGCTCGAAAACGCCTACCATGGTAGATAGTCCTACTAGCATTGAGATACCCTTGTTAGATCCGGGAATAGTGGTTACCGTCATGTCTTTTTTGTAATTGGAACGCAAGTTAGTCAAAATCCTGGTAAGAATGATGGGAAAACAGTTGAATCACGAATAGCGGTGAAGGATCGCGGAGTGTGCATCTAGGAAAACGTAGTTGGTGTGGTGTCTTTGTTTGGCTTAATATTTGATTTTTGTCTATGCTCAATGATGCTCCAGAGTTGTTATTACCTATGGTTTACATAATTTAATTATATTATCCCAGCAATGACCAAACAAAAGAATTGCAAAAACTTTGCTCACGAGGAGACGGACTTGCTCCTTAGGCGTACGCGATAAGCCCGACGACATTTTATTATAACAATCAATATAGATTCTTGAATAAAACTTCAAGTGCTTACACACTTCAATGTGCTACCATCTTTGCGCATTTCTATAACGATCGTCGATTTTCTTTTGAACTGGAATACTGGTAACCGCTATGTGACGAAAGCAGTGATTACAAGGGTAACATTGTAGCTAACTGGAACGCAGGTAGGTTATGAGGGCTGAAATAACCGTGGTAGAATGTCAGTAGTGGAAACGGGGCCAAAGGGGATGGATTTGAGTGGGCTACGTGGTCGGCCTGCCAGTAGCTGAATAGTGCGAGAGAACACTGGAAACCTTAGCATACGACTGACAAGAGACCAAGCGTCAAATTGTCAAAGAGGGATCGTTGACGACCACCAAAAGAATGGAATCATTAGTCACCTGTTGTTTGGGAGTCTAATACTCCTAGTAAAAAACATTTCAACCGAATGTGCGTGGATATTTGCGTACCATGAATCACCTGACGGTAAAAGCTTAGTGTCTCTTCACATTGATTGTAGATCAAATCGAGGGTCAGTATGACAGTTCGTACTTCTGTAGACATGGGACATTGGGTTTCCATATGTATGTGAAGACGCTAGCAAGACGGCTAGCGAAACTGTTGTCAGCCCTAGTCAGCATATACGGACGCAGAACCCGATATGCAGAGAATAATTAACGTTACTATTACTATTAAATTACTATATAAAATTATTATTACTACTTAAATCTAATACAATTGTAGTGAATGGTGTAGTGTAGGGAAGTGGATGACGTAAGTCCTTCGCACGCCCACTTTTCCGAAAGGGTTAAAAACATCAGTTTTTCGCCGCTTTTAATTCGAGAACGACTCGATAACTCGAAAACGGAAAAATAATTTTTTATTTTAGAAACTCTCTCAGATTCGGCAATAAAAAAATATAGTAAACGACCCCATTGCACGAGGTAAGAAGGACATTTTGAATCTGTCGATTTGGTAATCAATTTCTCTAATTTTATGATTATGGTCCAGTCTACCATAGTAGATTGGAGTTCGTAAAATAATTTTAACGTCATCGGTGAACGTCGTCCGTTAGAGAGCATAATAGGCAGAATTTCAAAGATATAGGTAGGTGAAATATTGTTGGAGTAGTCTGTAGTGCATGATGCCTGTCTTAACATTACCAACCCATGAAAGATATAAAAATATAATAGGTAGAGTTTCAATGATATAGGTAGGTGAAATATTGTTGGAGTAGTCTGTAGTGCATGATGCCTGTCTTAACATTACCAACCCATGAAAGATATAAAAATATAATAGGCAGAGTTTCAATGATATAGGTAGGTGAAATATTGTTGGAGTAGTCTGTAGTGCATGATGCGTGTCTTAAAATTACCAACCCATGAAAGATATATAAATACAAATAAATATATTTAGATAGATGCCATTATAGCAAATAATACCTTTATAACTATGTAGATACTAAATATATTTATTTGTATTTCAAAGATATAGGTAAAAAGGTATTGAATTTCAAAGATATAGGTAGGTGAAATATTGTTGGAGTAGTCTGTAGTGCATGATGCCTGTCTTAACATTACCAACCCATGAAAGATATAAAAATATAATAGGCAGAGTTTCAATGATATAGGTAGGTGAAATATTGTTGGAGTAGTCTGTAGTGCATGATGCGTGTCTTAAAATTACCAACCCATGAAAGATATATAAATACAAATAAATATATTTAGATAGATGCCATTATAACAAATAATACCTTTATAACTATGTAGATACTAAATATATTTATTTGTATTTCAAAGATATAGGTAAAAAGGTATTGAATTTCATAGATATAGGTAGGTGAAATATTGTTGGAGTAGTCTGTAGTGCATGATGCCTGTCTTAACATTACCAAACCATGAAAGATATAAAAATATAATAGGCAGAGTTTCAATGATATAGGTAGGTGAAATATTTTGGAGTAGTCTGTAGTGCATGATGCCTGTCTTAAAATTACCAAGCCATGAAAGATATATAAATACAAATAAATATATTTAGATAGATGCCATTATAACAAATAATACCTTTATAACTATGTAGATACTAAATATCCAGTTGCACGTGACTATTTTATCTATCATGTTTCCATGTAGTGGTAGCATTGTAGCTCCTAGTTCCGTGTCATTAGTGCATGTTTGGAGATCTTCATCCCCTGCCATACACCCTCGCGGTTTGTCACCCTCACGATGGCTCACAGATAAATTAATTGCGTGTATGTAGATGTAGATGAGATCAGCAGGCCGGAGAGAAGCGACAAGTTATGAGAGATCAACTGTCGTACTGTTTGATACAAAGATTCGTTTGACCGACGGCAATGCACGGTTCGTAGGGTAAAGTTAGTGATGGAAAAATCGATCGCGATTAAAATCGAAAATCGAGTTTTAATAGGCAAAGATCGAGGAAATCGAGATCGAGCCATGATCTTCGAGTTTCGATCCAAACTCGATTTTTCAACTTCGATCCTGACCATTTCGTTTGATCTCAGCAGCGCGTAGCAGTCAGTAGAGGTCCTCGATGAACTGCCACTGAGGTCACTTCTTGTAAGAAGTAGATGCCAGTAGAAGTTAGGCAATGCCTCAATAGGCCACCCGTCGATAGGAAAGTCAACCCCAATCCTCTGAAAGTCTGGGAAGAGATAAAGGGTGAATACCCCAACACGTACCGTTTCGCGAACTGAGTGCTGATTATGATAACGTCATCCGTCCCATGTGAAAGACTTTTTTGTAAGGCCGGTGAAATTGGAAAGGCACGCCTTAGATCATCAAGAAAGCATCTCAATCAGTTGATCTTTCTTAAATATTTTAGTGAAGCCGAATTGTTCCAAGCGGTGATCCACATTAAAGTAAACTGTAAATTTTTAAGACTAATAATTCAAGAATGTTTTCTGAATACATTTTTAGGGATTTTTTATATTATTCAAATATGTATTATGAGCGTTTTTCAAATGAATAATATACATGTTTTTGTACCAACTGCATTTTTTTCAAAAATGAACCGTAGATTTTTTTCGATTAATCGATCTTTTGGTTCAAATTTCGATTCTTGCTGAAAAGTCGAGCTTTTCAATTCGATTAAAAATCGATTGCTCGAAAAATCGATTTTGATCGACAGTTTTCCATCACTAGGTAAAGTGTAGATAAACCTAGATATTATGTGTGCTATGTAAGAGTGTGCTGGGCGTTTCCTGTGCTGTGTGTTTTCAATATGAAATTTCCATTGTGGCGCCGTTAGGGCAGTTATTCGTAGACATTCTCTTTTGATTGCGCTACGGATTTCGATTGAATTCCGGATTTATTTTTGGTTCTCTTTGTGGTGGAAGTACTTAAAAAGGAAGGTTTACGTGAACCAATTTTGGTAATTCTAATTCAACCTTAGACTTTGAACCGTAATTTGAGAGCATTAACAAACCTACTAAGTCTCATTCTTGTGGCTTGAATTTAGTGGAATCAGCCGGATTGCGTGTCAACGCGTGATTCTGAAACGAACGCCCAGGAAAACTTAGTGGTCATTACCGTTGGAAGATGAAAACCGTCAGAAACAGCAGTTCAACCTGCAGAGTTTTGTAGGGAGGGACCGATTTCATTCTCTTCCATTCTTCCCCCTCTCTCGGATAAGTGCTGTGCCCGAGCGAGCCTCAGGTGCTTTTAATTGGATAAAGTCATCCCTTTTCATTTTACCTCGGTTGGAGGATTCCCAACGTTCCTTGGACACGGTATGGGAGCACAATTAGTAATCTTGTCTCTCGGCGTGTGGTGAACACGTTGCACGCATACCCCATAGCTATTTTTCCATTATTAAAGTATGAAATTTCAAATCTAAACATGCTAAAGGGTCTTTGTGAATTCCATTTGAGCGATAATGCAATGGAATTGTGCATAAAAAATCTGCAGTGGCTCTTATGCGTTGAATATCTGCACTTCACCGAATCACCCAGGTGGATCAAGGGAAATGGAAAACCATTTATCCATTTTGTAAAATTAGGTTAAAAATTTGCTACGATTCGAAATTCGAAAAAAGTTTCAAATTTGAATGGTTACACTTAAAATGAGACAAAAATGTTTGTATTAACCCTAGAAGAAGTAAATAAGCATGTAATTAAGTAACTAGTAAATTAAGTAATTCGCATAGATGTTCGCTTCATCTATGAAAATCCTAGAATAGAAGTAAGAGTGTATTTAAGGAATTATAATTGAGTTTCGGCAATCACGAAGAACACAAGGTGCAGGTTGAATTTTTGGAAATTACCCAGATTTCGCGAATATGCCTGGGAATAAGGAAATATTTAATGTTTTATTTTTGTTAGCTTAATGTTTTATTGCAATCTTTGACTACCAAAAAATAATGGGGAGGAACACTGGAACCGATTGTTATACACTGTGTTCCGTCAAATCGTGAATTATGGATGGTTTCTGGATAGATACATGAAAAGTAGTAAGAGGTGTGAAAGAGGAGGTGCTGATATGAAAACTTAGCAGATAGAAGATAATCTGCGATCGTGATAAGACCTAGGCTAACATTTCAACAATTCATATATAACAAAATGATATTAACACTTTGACTGCGGTTTTTTTAAAGCTGAATTACCCCAAAAAGCGGATTTTTTTCCTCGCCAATGTATTTCAAATTTGGTCTAATATCCTGCAAGTATCACATATTTTTTTTCAGTTATTTTTTTGGTGAAATTGAATAAATAATTTTCCACGTCTATAGATGTGGTCCGCAGTATCAGAAGAATCGTAGGTATGCGACCCAGCAATACAGCGTTTATTTTTTCTCTACTCCATTAACGAAAATTTTTTTTGTGCCGCATATATTTGGGATTTGTGCTGTTCGATTATTGATACGAATTCTAAATCGTATCAGGTACAATTCAGGGAAGCCCTCTTACTTCTTATCTCACGTCCTTTTTTTACCAAATATTTCTTACCTAAACCATGTTTTACTCTGGTGCTGCACTCTTTGCATGTCAGGGTCTTTATCTAGCTCCTTGTCCTTGTCACTTGTACATATTTGGAAGGGGGACCTAACCAGTGGCAAAATTTAAGTTATTTGCCTTTGATAGCCTTTTTTGCTAGCTTGCGTGCCTTCTCTTGTCACCTTTACCGTTCACTCCTCAGCGGTGTGTAATTCTCCCGACAATTTTTAATGATTTGTACATTAAAGAGAGGTAAATTATTGCTCAACCATGTGCCGGAAATACTTAAAAGAACTGAAAAATATGTTATATCCTGAAATGTATATATTTTTTGACATTAATAGCTTCAAAAGAAAAATTTTTGTATTTAAAATCTGTATACATTTCAGGACACATATAAATGTATGAAACATCCATTTTGCTTATAATACCAATTTAAACCGTATCATTGCACAAGAATTATTCAAAAGCAAGTGAAAAAAACTCAAAGCAAAATAAAATATGGCCCTCTGACACAAGTTTAAAATTTACTCTTATCCAACTAGATATGTTTTAGTCCATACCCCATGAAACTCCTTGAACAAATTGTCTAGGCATATAGGAGGATTTTCCGGGCAATCAGGATAGTAGTCAGCCTACGTTTACCAGTACTTGTACAAAGCTGCAATCTTTTTTATTCTCCTATCACCTTTAGAAGTCATGGGGTTGAACTTGGGGAAAGGGAGAACTAGTGAGAGCGTATATATTCTGGGAGCCAAGAGGTTTTCTCGTTTCTGATCGAAGTCAACGAGTTTGCCAAGTTCACTCAGTCTAAAACTTTGAAGATTAATATCTTCCCCTTTAAATACATTTTATGCAACTGGAAACTGTTCAGCAGCAGAGTTTAAACAATATAGAGGGCCACTTTTTGTCTCAACGTTAGGTCTTCCTCGGGGTAATATGGGGTATTCCACCCAATGTCTGAGAAATTTTATGAAGAACGCATCCTGCGTGTCCAAGCCCTCCTTCGGAAATTCCTCCTGCTCCAGTATAAACTAAAATTTTTACATTGAGTCCGGATGGTTTGGCTAACATTTACAGCTTTAGGCCAAACTTATACCCATTTCCCTTTACACATTGCCGAAAAGCCCAAAAAAATAATCGACTCGTCGATACTTCATTCTCTCGACAGATATTGCAGATCATCTTCATCCATTTTATCCACAAAACAATTAAGTAGTGGCCTTATTTTTTGAAGACGATCGGATAAACGTAGTTCTTGCGGCTCGCCGACGAGTGCAGAATGCAAAACACGTAAAATAACTAGGAAGTTGTCACGGGACATGTTCGAAGGAAAGAAGGGAATAGTATAAAATCTTTTCACGAGTAATCTTGAATTTGAGATAGCCCTATTATTCCCATATGAAGTACTAACCCCAAAAAACATGACACTTGTTCCCTTGTTAGAAGTTTCCAATCTCCAATGATCGCTCGTGGAGATTGTCTTTCTTGGAGAAAACGTTCCGCGTTTTAGTTCGTTTCTTCGATAATTTTTCTACAGTTTCGTCAGAGAAGAGCATGTGAAAAAAATCACAGTCTCTCCATCCTTTCTAACTTTTAAAGTTCTTTTTTGGGTGAATGGAATTCAACGTAATGCCGTTCTTCCCTCAGACCAAGATCGCTCAGTGCGAGGTAGGTGGATGGAAAAAGTCTGGTGGGGCAAGGAGAATGATGTGAGAACCTCTTTCTGCCACGTTCGTCTCTACTCTTGTATTTGACATGCCTATTCTCTGCCTGGTATTTTCCAAGCGTGCAATTACTGTCATCTTATATTGTCATTAACTTCGGTGATCTCACGGGAACCGTTGTGTCAACATGGCTAGGCCCTTGCCCTGAAAGGATCGGTAGCAATACGAATCATATCGATAAATTTAAATTTAAAACCTCTTTACGAAGTATCCTCAAAGAGGCGTCACATTTCTCATCTAAGAATTCTAGTATATGGAGAAATACTGAAGTTGGTAAAAGGAAAGAAATATATTTGGCGTCAAAAAGGGGGCACCCGTTAATGCTTACATAGTACGCTAGCATCACGAGGTGAGAAAGTGTTATAAAATTAATTTTTACCGTATATAACACTTTAACTTCAAAAGCATCTCTTTAAACTTTAAAACAACTTATTTACACTTAGAAAAAATTTGATTAAAAACTAAGTTCATAATTAAAAATGCATTATATCTCAAAAAAGGAAAATGATATTAGTAATTCAATGTTTGTTAAAACATAACATATAAGGATAGAGACGCCCATTACAACGGACCCGAATATATACCCGTCGCTCGACGTGCACCACCGCAGACGAAGGTATGTTAATACAAGATTGAGTAATTAATTTTTCTGACACTTCGTTTCCCTAATATACTTTTAGGCTATGTCACACATCTGAAAACGACTGCAGGGAGTGAGTTGCAGGTTATTAACGGTAGTAATATATTGCGGATCCCTATCATCTGCGATATTTTAATCATTGAGCACATCGCGAAAAATCGTTGTTTTGAGATAATATTTTACAGAAGGATGACGGAGATAACATCTCCAGTGCTCGGGTTCGAATCCCGGCTGAGGCAGATATTTTTAGTTCGTGTGCCTGACCTCACTTTATTGGTGTGTGGAGAGCATTTAAGGTTCAATGCTTAGTCCGTCGGATGGGACCATAAATCGTGGACCCTTTTGCGCCTTTCAGTAAAAGTAGGCTAATGCTCACGGTAGGTTTTCATCCGACCTTCCTTCGTCCCTAAAACAATTCCTATCCCTAGCCCATTAACCTCCTATCATAAAAGGTGCAAAAGATCTGTTGTTCGCCTCCCCAGAATGACTACTATGTTGAAGAGAAATGAATGAGCCAAGTAACAAGCGAAGAGTTGGATTTTAGAAGAGCTGCCTTGAAACTAGTTAATTGAAAATTCTGAAAAGTTACCACAAACTTGATTGATAATCTTCTACAAAATAGGGTTGGCTTGAAGGTACGCTTCTATTATCATTGAAAATTCTGAAAAGTTACCACAAACTTGATTGATAATCTTCTACAAAATAGGGTTGGCTTGAAGGTACGCTTCTATTATCATTGAAAATTCTGAAAAGTTACCACAAACTTGATTGATAATCTTCTACAAAATAGGGTTGGCTTGAAGGTATGCTTCTATTATCATTGAAAATTCTGAAAAGTTACCACAAACTTGATTGATAATCTTCGACAAAATAGGGTTGGCTTGAAGGTATGCTTCTATTATCATTGAAAATTCTGAAAAGTTACCACTAACCTGATTGATAATCTTCTACAAAATAGGGTTGACTTGAAGGTATGCTTCTATTATCATTAGCATGGTCACATTGCTTAAGTGTTGCTACTGACTGTGTGTCCATGCTGCGGAGCAGCTTTTTTTCAGGGGACGCCATTGTCATGGCTTTTGCCCTATGACCTATTTTTGACTTCCCCAGTTAATAGTTTTTAAAAGAACCCTTTTTTGCGAATCGAAACATTAATCTGCCACTGAGATTATGTCGTAGCATGGTCTACGACACAAGTCCCTGTCATCTTTCGTGTCTACGGCTAGCTGTTTTAAAATTTCTTTATCCGACATCTTTAGATTATTAGTATAATCCTTTTTTAACTTTATTATAATGTCCCTTATTGGCGTATTCCCGATCTTTTGTAAACCTCGTTATTTTTAATTCTTTTCTTATAAAATAGGATGGATCTTATGCATTTTCTTTCGTGTACTTCAATTTGTGTTAATGCTCCCTTATTTAGTAGTCCTCCCCAGGCTTGCACTGCATACATTACTACTGGTCTAATGAATGTTTCATAAATCTTTATTTTAATTATTGCTATTGCTCCCTTCAGATCGGCATATTTATGGCTTAGGCTTCTCTTTATGCCCCCAAAATACCTTTCCTTCTCTTCCTCTTTCTCGTTTACCATATATTCTACTTTCGATAACGGCCTATTGCATTCAATTATCCTTCGGTACCTGTTCCATCCATATATTGTGCCTACTCCAAGTTTCACCCAGGAATCTACTTTCTCCACCACCACGATCAACATTTCTTCATTCCCCCTCTTTTCCATCCATCGCAGTTTCTCCTGCGCTCCCACAAATATAAAGATTCCAACTTTTTTTCGTCATATTTTCCCAGAGTCCAGGTCTGTTGCCTATTCGAAGCCACGTTCCATTTCTAGCTTCCCTTGACATCCCTGCTTGTCATAAGGTCTCCTTTGTTGGTATACGCCTGTTTTCTATAATCATTTAAAAATTTAGGCGATGATACGAAGAAATTAGCAGAAAGAAGCATCGAGTGGAGATTAAACGTTAGGATTGAAGCTTATTGACGACGATGATGAATTATAAAATATCCGTAATAATAATTTTTCTTAGCGTTTACGTCAGTCCTCAAAAGTGTGGCATTCGGAAACAATAACTTCTAATAAATGAAGTAAGTGCAACTGACTTCGAACAGTAAATAATCATGATTATATGGTTGGGTTATTTTCTATCTGGTGCATACCCTATGTTTGAATATGATCCCGCGATATCGAGCCACGTACATATTCAGTATGAATTCCATCATTCACTGTCCACTATGTTAGTAAACAGCATTGGCCTGTTCGTAACGAACTAGCTTGCCAACCCTGAGGTCGTGATCTCATTCGTTCTGTCGTGCCCTTTCACAATCCCGCCTCCTGAATGGTTCCATTATCCAAGGTTGTTTTTTTAGTGAAAAGGTGAGATACCGAGGAAAGTTGTAACAAATTAGACTGTATTCCACACCAAAAAAAAGGCTAGGTAAGGTATCTAATTTGAATTGGAAAAGAAATAGTTGACGCGTATGCCATTTTTAATCGATACGACAGCCGGTATGTTAAACGCATTGAAAAGATTCTACAGTATAACTGTGTAAGTCTCGAGACATTGATACCATTAATATAACTGTGGATGAAAAAGTGATTGTAAATAATGGTAAAGGAAATTTTCCGGTAAGGCATATTGGGTGAGCATGGTGAGCATGTTTTAAATGAATTTTTGTGTGGCATTTAACGAAACATAAAACCAATTTTAGAATGAGTAGTAATCAATAAATGCGATTACAGCGAGTAAATAAAGGAAGGAAATATAAATAGGACGAGGAGACGTTGCATAGCAAGCGGGCCAGAAAACGAGATTCCTAGAACTACGTCGCGCTGGAGAGCATCAGCACATTGCCTCCTTTGTTGAAGATTGGACGAACTCCTCCATCTGGAAATGATCAGACTCATAGTACCTCCGATCTCATAAATGGCAAACACTTGACAGCTGTGGGAATGGTGATAGCGGGTAAAGGAGTCTATTATCTATTAGGCAATCATTCTAATTTTCTTATCGCATCGGCCACCAAATACAAGGTCCCGAAGGGGTTCTGATATATGGTGATATTGCAAATGTGGCCCTACCTCTATATTTATTATTTTTAAATTCTTACAGTACCTTGTAAAGTGAATAAGTATGCCAGGCCATCTGAAAGGGAATCCAATAATTGGCCGATTTATCCTCACGACAGACATTGTCCTCAGCGTTCACGTCGTCGGAGATGGCAATATTTTAAATTTTATGAGGATAATATAGAAGAAATGAAAGAACTTTCCCTGATATTCAAGCGTAGGAGGAAATCTGACACTGGAATTACCGTGCCTTTCACAAAAGAGACGAACTTAGGCTAGGAACACCGTTTCATCAACGCCAGCATGATTTTATTACTTGATAAATTAGTTACGGGAAGTTGTTTACGTTTTTCGTGCTGTACAAAACGTGTTTAAGTGTTTCGAATAAATTCGAGCACATCCGTTACTCCCGAAAGGAGTTTTATGTACTGTCAGTGATTGAAACGAAATACTTCAAATCTCTCCTATGAATGAACACTGAAATAAAAAAAATTCCATTTTCAACAACTACAGAGGACAAGAGGTACTACCTGCAGGAAAATAATTACAGGGAATTAAAGGGAAAACTTTTGAGCGAACCCACATACGAGTTTTGGAACTAGTAAATTTATGCAGAGAATATTCATTCCCAATGTACGAACGTCAATTTGCATCAAATGATTATTAATACCAAAGGCTCGATCGTCTATATGACCGGATCATTTATATTAGGCACATTGATTAAGTACTCAATTTAAGCTACGTGCAACTGGACCTAGCGCAATTATTTCCCACATTTTTCGTAGTATAGCTCTTTTAAAAGATATTCTGCCATTAAAACTTTTGAATTAGATGAGGATCTTCTAAAAATCCATAATTTCAAAATAATTAATCCAAAGGCAGTGGCAGAATCGCGCCAGTCAGAGTGTGTGCCCGGCCCCTTCGTACGAGCTTTGAGAGGGCGAATGAATGAATTAATGTGAAATACTATATATTTGTTCTCACTTAACCATGTGAAAATTAGTCGTCATTAAGGGAAGAACGCTATATGATGCTCATCAATTTTCAACGGCTACCATCTTCGAAAACTCGGACACATGCCCTATTTACACAACTAGCTTTTACGATGGTAAGGCTAACCATGGTTGGAAATTGGCCGTGTGAACGCAAGTTGCCGCTAATCCTGGTAAACTTTACTACCACGATTGAATTACTATGGCTGGCGCTAGTTACTGTCATTTTAAGTGCGTGTAAACGCAAGTTAGTCGAAAGGTTTCTTTTGAAAATGGAAGTGGAAATGAACGTAGAGTGTTTGAAGACGAAGAGACCGGATCGCACTATATGGATCGGAAATGATTATTAATTACAACGATATTTATTTAATCACATTGTAGTATATTTTAGTAATTGAATGATCACGTTCCACTGATTCTGTTGTTCAATAATGGTATTAAGTAGTTTGCTCCTCTGAATCCTGAGTACGTACGCTTATTTATTTATTGTATACCTTTATCTTGCCGTGCCGAAAATATACATACCGAAATTAATTAATCAAAAAGTTGCAAGCATTCACAGGAAATTAAACTCGCGTTATGCTTTGCACATATTCGCTCCTTAGGACGACGTTAAAGTGTTTTCAGCATCATACATTTAAATAGCTCTTTTTACAAACAGCAGAAAATGGTAAACCTTGGATAACCGAATTTAAAAATGCTGAATTTTGATAAGAACTTGAAATTCATTATGCATACTTGAATTTTCTATTTGGTCGCATGACCTTGTCTTCGAAATGGGCTAACATGAGAGATTACTTAATGAGAGGTGGGCAATTAATCATGGCTGACTGCATTTCTTGGTTCGTGATCCCATACATAAGTTAAAAGAAACAACAAATAGGCAAAGAAACGTTAATACTTTTAACGTTTTAAGATATTGGTTGCAAAATGCGAGGAAAGAGGTAAAGGTTGAATCTGTTCAATATCTGGAAATAGAAGGAAGTCACGGATGGCACTCATCGTTGTACAGGCTTCATGTAGTTTTTAACGTATTACTTTGGAGAGATTCAAAGCAAATGGCCATAGCATTCAATTTTATGATTAAACTTAAAGTTCAGCGAAGTAATTAACACAGAATCCATTGAGTATCTCGGAGATAAGACCCACAGTCAATCATGAGGAAATAATTTAAGAAGAATATTGTTGGTTGGGATTTATCAAATGGGATCAGGGAAACTGCATGGAAAACGTTCGATAAAATAAACCATCATTCTACCCTAGTAATGTAAACGGGGCAACAGTGAGAAAGTCTGACGACGAGGAGCAAAATGCGCTAAATTTGAGAGGCGTCTGAGGTAAGATGGACCACGAGGATGATAGGGTAGCAATCACAGACTTCTGGCCAGCAGCTTCATAGAATATGTAGATCAAAGCATTGGCCTTCTCCGAATCACGGGGCAACATTGGCACTCCACCACTTGCAGTTAACAGGGCAATAACTGCGCCGCGGCCAGATTCGGACAGAGCTTCAGGCACTCGTCTTTGCTGCCCAGTGAGATAAGAAAAGGAGAATGATTCTCTGGCCGACAATGGGTTCCTTATTTACCACTATCACAGTTACCCAAGACTACAAACCCTTGCTATCTTTGAGAGCTTAAACATAAATGAAGGGTGATAATTTCCATTTGGAGGAGTTCGTCGTATCTCCAGTTAATGAAGCAATGAAGCATGAGCCACGGCAACTGCGTAGCCCTTGCTGTCTCGTTTTCGGGGGCACCGCCGTGCAGTGTCTCCATTCATTTTAATATACGTATTTCATTAACCTTTTATCTTGGGATTTATTCCTGGCCGTTTATGGAGTCACCATCAACGTTATTAACGAGAGATGAAATAGAGGACCCTATTAAAAAAAATCCAAATCAGACGTGAGAGAAGAGGAAAGTTGGGAGGGTGATATTGCGGAACCGGGATGGGATGAAAGAAGGAAATTCATCAGCAATGGCTGTTGTATTTTGACATATGGCTGTCACACAACGTGTTGCATGATCGTAATCAGTAAAAAGTCACCATCATACTATCTTTCTAAAGTCGATTTTATCGTTGTAAGTAAATCATATAGCGGCTATCAATCAATATCACAAGGACCCTGCCATATTTTTTCATCTTTTTTCCAGACGCTCTACAGCTGTATTTGGGTGATAATCACCACCATTACCTTTTTTATCAGGAGAAAGGATAGTCAAAACGACTGAATTCAAAGATGTAAGAAATATATTTGTCTCCACGACATATTTCACAAATTGGAGTGGGAATGCATTGAGGAGTTAGCGGTAGCCCTCAGAACACCCCCCTCCCCGCCCCCACTCCCATCTCTGATACGTAACCTTGAATTGTATTGTAAGAAATTTAACTCTTTATTAATATTAATTATTTTAAATTATCTCAAGCCACATTATTAAATATCTATATCATCTAAGTTTGCTTAGCACGTAATGATAAATTGTTAATTGCGTTTCTTTATGCAAATAATCATTGGTTTTCAACCGATTCCTATGTTAAGCCTCCACTTCAGCTCGACCCCTGGATTTGTTATTTCACTTTAAGATTGTTAAATTATATCAATAACTTTTGTAAGAAAACATTCCGGTAGATATCAGCTCACCTTATTTTCATCTTATGCTTTCACCAAAACTCCCTTTTCGTGGTGGAGCTCCGAAAAACATCCGGTCTTGCAAAGAGTATGTCACAGTTTTTGCATTTCCACGTTGTTTGAACTACTTTTCCTGACGGTGTGCATTTATTTTGAATGCTACAATGAGCACAAACCTTTTTTATAATCTTATGTGACTCTGGAGGAAAAGTAAATTTGGCATCACGCTTATCTTCCGGCCTGCTCTCTTTCGTGAGGAAAATTTTCCAACCGCCTGCCTATATAAAGCCTTCCTGTACTCCTTTAGTGTAACCGTATTTTGATTTCGGAGGTTACTTGGATTCAATATGCAGAAGGAAACTATTCACAATCGCAGTGTTCATTACAAACGCAAACAAATATTTCCTCCGGGTTTTGTTTTTCTGCCTAGTGCATAATAATTATAATTTGGTCAGATGTATTCACTCCACCCATAAATGTGGTATAATTAGCCACTGAAAGAGGTTAGGAAATAAACTATATTTCTTTACTTTTGCCTGTTTTTCTCAATGCTATTACACTTTCTTTTGGATCACAGTTTGTGCAAATAACACATATATACCTTTTATATCACCATTCAGTATCTGTAACACCATGCCATTGATAACATTAGTCTTCTCCTCTTTTCAGTTTAAGATCTTTCAAAATTTTAAATACTTTCGGCCATTCTTTATGGCCTCCTGAGATGTGGCACACGCGTAGTTTGTTCTCCAAAAGCCACCTAACCAGATGAACACTCGAGAAGAAACTATGAAAATATTAATGATGGTGTGATCCCAAATCAATATCCAGTGAATTCATTACCGCTTGACCTCCGAGAGGCATTCCTTTAGTTATAACTTTGTTTCTTGCCTAAATACGTATTTCCCTTCAGTACATAACCGAGTGGAGTTGCAACACCTAGACCTTGAATCCCCATTTCGTAGGTTTAGTTTTTACCTATTGCTTAAAATGGTGGCACTCCTTCCAAGCCATCATTGCCTCATCAACTACTAGCTTCCTATCACGACAAATGATTTTTATGAAAACTCTCAATTTTATCCAATATTAGCCTAACTTTCCGTATTATATCGTACCCTTCTTGATCTGCGAGTTGGCCCTCCTCAATATCCCAGATATGTAAATACCAAGTAATTTTTTTGTAACATTTATATGTCATGCAGTATTTTATTGTGGAAAATTCAATATCAGGGTTATCCCAATAGTATGCCTCTGACAAATATACACTCCCATTTAAATAAGAATACCTAAAAAAGAAACTGTTTCCTCTGACGTTGTGTCAAACCAATCTTGTCCAGTTTTTTTGGCAAGTTGTTGTCCATGCTTAAAATATTATCACTTCCTATCACATTCTAACTAATAATAACAAACTCACTACTTCCTGGTGGCAAGTCAGAGATAACGCCGGGTCGCCAGTAAAATCCTTTGGGGATTTAAAATTCCTCTCTTCTTTACAATCAGCTGTTTTCGAGGGGACTGGAACAATCACTTTCAAATTAGCAGCAGGAGCAATGGCTGATTCTGCCTTTGCTGCCTTTATCTTAGTCTTCCTCACTAGAAGATTACTCAGCTCAGCGTCAGAAGATGACTCAGAGTCGCTACGATCTTTTATGAAGAGCTTTGCTTTGATAGCACTCCCACTAACACCAGCCATGGTCAAAGACTGAGGAGAATTCATAATGAAGGCCTTCAAAGGCACCAGCTGCTAACCATTTAGGCACCAACGGCCGTGTGTTCATGCTGAGTAAACTGTTTACAGAAGATACAAAAGGAGATGCTTCGTGTGAACGTCCCATGGCCCTTAGCGGCGGCACGCCGCCGGCGCCTTTTACGGTATAAGATGTCGCGCGGTATCGGGCGCTTCGGCCCGGAATGCGTTAAACTAATTTTAGGATGGATAGTAAGCAATAAAGTTATTACTAAGACTAATTTAAGGAAGGAAATGTAAAATGAACGCATAAAGAGTTTAATCTGAAAGGGCGTCAGAAAGCGTGAGACCCAAAACTGCGTCGAGCCGCAGAGGTTCAGTATATTGCCTCCTAAGCTGGAGATAAGACGTAGACCTTCATCTGGAGGTGAACATTTTCATTGGCACTTAAGTTCTAGATATCAAAGGCATGGAGACGCTGGGAGTGATGATAATGAGTAAATAAGGATCCCATTGTCTATTTAGGAATCATTCTACTTTTCTTATCTCATTCAGCGCCGAATACGACCTCCCACAGCGGTTCGCGAACCTGGCAGCGGCGTAGATATGGTCCTGTCTGCAATTACCTCTATTTTTATAACTATGCCCTGTAAAAGAATTGAGGTCATCCTCTCCAACACCATACAGATGCTGGACAACCGTCTATGGTATGAGACCAACAGCTACCTTTTGACTTTCGTCCGATTTCTATTATTTTTTTAAGTAGTCTGTAGGAGATCGTCTTCTATCAAGTTACGGAGTTTCTAGCTTCTAAAGAAAAATTTGAACCAAGCTGAAACCAAGCAAAAAGAGTTAGTTAGATTATAAGCTACGGAGACTACTCAACTCTTGTACAGGATTAGTGCTCAATCTCGGAAACTACGCTTATGTATCTCAGCATGTCCATTGTGTAGGCTGGCTCAAGCCAACTTATGCTTCCTTTTTGTATTATTGTGAGAGAAAATCCAAAAATACTTTTGTCACATGTTCACATAGAGGTCAGAGATCTTCCAGTGAAAGATACTTAAACCTAACTTGAACAAATTGGAAGGAATATGTATGGACTTTCCTAAAACCATAGTTATTTTATTTTATCAATGTAAATTCTTCAAATGTTCTACATAAATGCATAAACTTAATTATTTATGGTTCCGGGGTATACTTATATCTGTTCCTTAGATACTATTTTATTTTGTAATCCTCCCTTAGTTCTGTACTGTTATAATTTGCTCAATGCGCGATACTCGGATAGGATTAAATAAATATTTTATTGTATTTTACTCTCCATTCAGGCATAATTTCTTATTAAACCTGTCTTATTCAGTCCAAAATCCACATTTCAAATTATGGGATCGAAGGAAATGGGAAATAACACCGAAAAGACTAAGGATTATTTGCTTTTCTAAATTACCCCTAGCATTTTTTTCTTCTTGAGCCTATAACCCTGTATCCTTATTTGAATCTTTCTGTAAGAATGAATTCAGTAAAAATAAAACGTGAAATTGAAACTAAAAAATAAATATATACAAAATAAATAAAAAAATATCTGAATGGTCTTGCTTCATATTAAAACCAAACTCCTATGAGGAAAATAAAATTGGGCCATGTGATTAATTTGGGTGGAGGGTAGACGTAACCTGCTCTGCGTATAATTAGATGGCATGTACTGTCTACGGTCCAAACTATGTTGGCAGAATCCCCACAGGATTCACCGCCCAAGATGAATCAACATTGAGAGCCCCAATAGATTGTACTGAGATAACCGATTATGGTCATTCTTTGTTAAAAATTAATCCGATTGGCTCCGCCATTTTCAAAGCTTATGATGCCCTAATACGACGCTTTACTCGTCCTCTAGGCCAGCCACTGTTTTTTCGGTGGATGCACTCTGGATGAAGATGAAAACTTAGCCGTTAGCAACCTTATGGGATTCACTCACGTATGTGGAATAATTTCCTTCTAATGGCAATGGCAGAGGTGCTGGGACACCATTCATCACGGTAAGAGACCAAAACTTCTTAGAGTGAAAGGCATCGAATATTTTATTCCTAATTCAACATATTGCAATTTTCATCGAAGAAATAATTAATACAGGTTGATATTCACGAGCAGTTAATAGATAGTCTTGTTACGGATTTTTTAATGTACTTCTTGGGGATATAATTTAATTTTTATTAAACTTTTCATCACAGCCATATAGTTTAAATCCTAGGTGCTCCCAAATGATGAAATAATTTGTGTATCCAATGTCAACATTTTCAATCTTTTACTATTTGAGTATATTTACTATACAATCTATTACTCAATTGCCTCTCTGCTCCCAAACGTATATCTCCCATAATTATGCAAAATCGTGTGTCTCAAGGGATAAAGAAAAAAAATATTACTGGGTTTTTCTTTCAGTTTAAGCGTGGATTATAATATCTTAATTGATAAATATATGCTAGGCTTTGTGAGAAAATAAAAAATAAGGCCAAATGAATTTTAAGAACAAATGTAACTACGCAAAAATATCTTCGCTGAGAACGCAGAGGATGAAGTAACTGATTTTATATTTAACTATAGTGAATAAATGCGAAGGTTACGTAATTGGCACACGTTAGATTTTCATTAGCACTGCTAAAGCATTAGGATCATTGATGCGTTTTACAGAAAATCAACTAGCCAACTAGCCTTTAACTAGCCAACTTTCAGCAAACTAAATTTAAATTAAAATTTTTTTAAAAACTTTTTTTTTAATTTTCCTTTTCATATTCTTGATCTTAATGTTAAAGTCCTTCTGATCCATTTTATCTTCTGATTTTGTTACAAAGTTTCCGTTTCCATGCAGTAATCCCAGCGGTCTTTCCATTGGCATACAGTGCGTTATCAAACATGATATGTCATTTCATACGTTGGAAGACAGCAGAGGACCACTTAATCCAATTTGGCTATCATCATTCATCTAAATGAACAATTTTCATTATTTTAAATTATATTTCAAATCTCTATGGAGTTTTGAAAGCAACCTTATTTTGAAGAAGGGCCAAATCATAACTATATCATTAGTAAAAGAATCGTTTTAAGGAAAAGGAATATTTGTGACATCATTCTATGTCAATGTGAAAAGAAAGTATCGACAAATATTTGAGGAGGATAGCATGGTAAAGCTGAAGACCAAAGACGAAGTAAAAAGAATTCGAAAAAACTAGAAAGGAGGTAAAATATATTAATAATTTAAAAATAATGTAGCGCAAGAACTAGATACAAAGCATAGCGCTAGATCAAAAATTAATAAGTGTAGGGGAGAATTATATCAGACAGGAACTGCCCAAAAATATCCTATTGTCGATAGATTACTGGAGATTACGGAAGTCATTATTTTTTATCTCCTAATAAGTACTTAGTTACCACTGTAAAGGAAATTTTCAATATAAGTGGTGAATGTATACATGATTATATCGCATCGTTATATTTATCTTGATAATCCTCTAGCGGTTATAAAACCTTACCAAACTTCAGCTTCACTAACTCAGGTAAGAGAGCCATGGATTATTACTTCAGGTAAATCTCTTCATTCATCCTCAAATTCCAAACGTATTTTTACCACCGGTTAACTTGTATATATTTCACTCAGTGCTTTGCGGCGTAACAATGTGGAAATTCATGGTTAAATTAAGAAACAAACCAACTATGTATATGTACACTCTTTAATTTATTTATCTAAAATTTATTAGGTTCATATACACTGCTTCGGGCTTTAAGCATATACACATTGTAGATATTGCTTTGTAACTTCGTGAAAATGAATGTCTGCAATAGGAAAGTGGAATTCTATAAATCCATTTGCCTCCATTTATAACAACACTTTTGCTTCCGGGTTCCTTCGGCATACCTCTCCTCATTTTGAGATTATCTAACATCATAGGTCCCTGTGAAAAGGAATTAAGAATTCGGAACAACTAGAAAGGAGGTAAATATATTAATAATTTAAAAATAATGTAGCGCAAGATATAGAACTAGATACAAAGCATAGCGCTAGATCAAAAAATAATAAGTGTAGGGGAGAATTATATGAGACAGGAACTGCCCAAATATATCCTATTATCGATAGAATACTGGTGATTACCGAAGTCATTATTGGTACTGCTTTACACAAACATGGATGAACTCAGCCCCATGGCCTCTCCAAGATTCTTTTTCATACCGGTCTGCGTCTCCTTGGTCTTGACTCTGCTTCCCATTCCTATATCCATAGTTATTCTACCCAGGTAATTCAAATAACAAAAACATGTGTCAGATAAAAGAAGTTAATGATCCTCTATCTCTTGATCACGTTCACATATGAAACAAATATATCATGGCTGCGGAAGGAATTCCTGGCGTACTGGTTGACTCCAAATGGGTATAAGAGTAATATGGTTTTGCGGCATAAAACTCCAAAAGCACGTGACCCTGTGAGTTGCCTTTCCCCCTTGGGAAGGGTAGTTACCACGGAGCGGGGAGGGAGGCAGGAGCAGGGGAGCTACCCAAAAGTGATCCTCCCCCACTCGATCCTCGGTCACACGTCATGAGTGATATCTCTCCTTATAGGAAACCCCACTTCCTTCCCCAAGGGTGACCCTCTCCTTCCGGTCCACCCCGAAAGGGCAAGTCGTCTCCCTTTCCGCCCTAAGAACCCTAGTCCTCGAGTGGCTCTCCTAGCAATTTGTAGAGGTGCCCTATCTTTTCCCCCACTCTCCCCTCCCCACCCCCCTCCACCGAGCCTCAATCTGATTGGAAAGGGACCGCAGTAGGTGGCGGGATGGGAGAGGGATGGTATAGCGGGGAAGGTGCGACGTATTTAGTGCCGGAATTTGTCTCCATAAAACTTTATCCCGTCTCACCCCCTCGGTCACATGCGAAGGGGGACGGCGTGTGTGTGTGTACCTCCAGAGTGCCACCCTCCGTACGCCATTCTCCTTGACCCCCCCCCCACCTCACCCCGTTGTTACTGGATTCCAATATCGCACGTCGACTGGGGCAAAGTGGCACGGTTTCACCAGCTTGCCCCCGGAGCTCGGCCCGACGACCCAGCCACAGGAAACCCCCAACCCCCCGCTTTCGACCATCCCTCTCTTAACCGCACCTCGACGCCCCCGCCGCCGTTCCGCGGGCAGTTTCCGTACCCGCCCACCCTCCGGTCCCCACCCCATCTTACTTTTATCTTCCCCGAAGACCCTCAAGAGAGCGGTCGCAAATAAAAGGGGCACTGAGCCCTCCAGGGAGGTCTCTCTTTTTTTCCGGGGGATAGGAGTTTGGGGGGGTTCATCGCGGCTATGAGTCACCGGAGGAACGTGGTGGAGGAAAATCGCGCGGATTTCGGACGCCAGGTCAAAG
Source organism: Platycnemis pennipes (assembly GCA_933228895.1). NCBI lineage: Eukaryota > Metazoa > Arthropoda > Insecta > Odonata > Platycnemididae > Platycnemis > Platycnemis pennipes. The sequence continues at coordinate 85,574,930 of OW121846.1, forward strand.
CCTCCCTTGCGTCTTCACACACGTGCCCTCTTGATCCCTGATCGACCTCTGCCCTGCTGCGGACCTTAGGGGACAACACGTGAGGAAGCTATCCGGACTTACTCCGGAGATAGTAGCCCTACGGAATGAAAGGGTCGAGTCAGATGACCATCTGATCTGGCTTAAGTAGGACTGCCGCTGGTAGGATCTCAATGTCAACAGAATGGTGGGTAATTATGGTATCTCAGACGCGTCGTTTTAGTTCTTCTTTAATGAATTCAAATGGAGAATAATTCTGTGTTTTGGTTCTCTAACCGCTTAGGTCATAACATACGAGCTTAAACCTTAAACATAAGAATAACACTAGGATTACTTTTGCAAATGAAGTTCTGGGGAAGTTTACTTTGAGGTACTCACACTCTCTTAATGTTTCTTTAACTGTAAAGTTGACTTACGATGCTCATGAGAAAAATCCCATTAAATGTTTGTGGAGGCACTTACTCTCTTCTGAAGCGGGCTTCATGATTAAATGATGATATTTGTTATCGTCATTGGGCTGTTTTATCAAAATCCAAGGAACCTTAGACTGGTATAGAAAGAGGCTTTAGGTTTCTGTTGTTATAGCTCAGAAATCTGCATAAACAAAGCCCATACTCATGATTTCTATTTATGACTGATATATATCTAAAAAGACTTGCTACTAAAACGTTGTGAGTCACCGGTTTAAATTACCCGAAGCATAATTTTTCAGAGTATAACTTATTCCACGAGTGTCTAAGAAAATCTCATGTACCCTGTTTCTTCAGGCTTAGTTAATGTTACACCGTTTGAATGCAACTAAACCGTGAAATTTCTTTTCATTAACCTCGATTATGAAGAAATTGTACAAACGCATTACTTTTACAGCGTCCTCAATTAATGTTTCACAGCCTATTTAATACATTCTTTGAATTGAGTCTTGTCATGTGATTTTACAGCTAGCTATGCCGTAGTCATCTGGATGTAACTGAATTTACAAAAAAAAACTGGAAATATTCTTGTGAAAAGTGAGAATTCGAATAGGGTGTACTGTTCTTCTACTTCTATGTTGCACCAGAAACTAAATCTGAAAGCATAAAAATTTCTTAAATTTATTTAGTCAAAGTATCAACAGCAAGTCAGACACAATGATGATGATGCCGAATTTGAATTGGCTTCTTTTTCACGCACGAATAATTATTCCAAACGGACGTAACAGCTGCTCGTTTATTTTATAGCACTAGACAAGATCCTCCTTTTGATGTTTGTTTGCCTACTTTTTGATATTACCATCAGTGATAATTTCATTCCCTTGAAGGCAACCTTATTTTCTGTCTGAAAGTTGCGTTTCACTTTGCATTAAAAAAAACATCTGTTCATTGCTTTTCCATTTTTTCACACTACGCATTAATTTCATTACCGGAGTACGCAATGCGAAGCTTTTGAGAACACTATGCTGCTTCAAGGGAGGAAAAGTTTCCGTTCCTTAAGTTAATCATCAGTCCAGAATCTTATAAGTGGTTTGATACAGCTCTACACTTGACTCTCCTATCGGCTAACCTCTTTATATTGATGACTTGTTCTCATGCTCATCCTTGGCAACTTGTTCCAGACATCTCATCCTAGTCTTGCCTTTTACTAAGTTATACTTAAAAATATCACAAACTTTTTACAAATTGCTTTCTCGGCATCCCATTTTGTTTCATAATACGTTGAATCTTCAAACAGATTTTATTTCCGTGTTTCACATCTTATCTTCCCAGCCTCTGAAAATCATTTGATGTACATAAATTAATTCTATGTCCAAATCCATTCTATGCTGACTCGATTAGTAGAAAAGAGTGATATCTAATATTCGTTTCAAAATTCCTGTCAGTACAAGAATATTATGGGAACATAAGGTAGTTTGGGAGTCATGAATTTGGTTAATGTGCTTGTCAGCACAGACCGTCGATGCTGAAGGTCCAAGTTCGAAGGAACAGGATTACCATCAGAAGTTTTTAGAAAAAATATTTGTCCCTACTTGAGTTCTGCGTGGGCATTCAAGAGTGGGTGTTTCTTTGTTAGTAGACATTTTGGTTTGGTTTCTCAGTGATTCCCGATTTGAATAAGCCCATACCAACTCCCTTATTTTAATCCACCCTTTCCAACATCTACCCCTTATCTATTCTTCTTTGTGCGAATGAACTCGCCTCCCCTAATGGGGGGGTTTACTCGGAACCGAAATCGCAATTTTGTACACGAAATTGTTAGATAGAAACGAAAAAAGAAATTTAGTGAAAAAATTAATCTTCTAACCACAACCATTCACTCATAAATCGAAAATTAAAATAAGAAAAAGGTGACGCCCACCGAAAAAGCTGCTCTGATAACATTGACGTCATTATCCTCCCGTCCTTGACTGCTCTTATGGGAAGAGAAGGGAGTGGAGGGGGATTCTCGGAAGGTCTGCTCGCACAGATGCTGTCGTAAATGATCAGATTGGCAGAGTCAGCTGTGTCCCCCCTTTGCAATAAGGCGAAGTAGCTTCGCGGGCTCAGTTGTGATTGGAGGAAGTCGATTAACGTCAGAGGTTGCACCACACCCACTTTTCCGAAAGGGTTAAAAACATCAGTTTTTCGACGCCTATAACTCGAGAACTAATTGACGGATCAAAAAACGGAAAAATACGGGTCTTTTTATTTTACAAACTCTATCATATTCAGCAATAAAAAAAATATGGTAAACGACCCCATTGCCTCTATTATCCCCTATTGTAGTCCACTCTACGTTTGACTCGGAAAAATTGTTAAACACTTCACATTGGAAATATTTGGTTATTCACCAAATTTTGGGGAAAAACCTTGCTTTTTTTCGTAATCATTTATACTCATATTTTGTTGAAAAATGATAACTAATGTAGAAAAACAGCGAGCGAAGGTGCGATATCTTTCCCACACGGAGAAAAAAACTTTGTTGAGGTTACCTATCCTATGCTACCCCAGCAAAATACGTTTGTCAATATAGTGACAGCAAAGCCGATTGTTACCGTAGCAAGTGCTATATGCTGGGCTCTATTCGTTTGCCGGACAAATTACATAGGCTGACGGTACCATCACTATTGTTCCGCCAACAAATACGATTTGTCGGGGCGACAAACGTATTTGTCATTGGGCTATTCAGTTGTTCTTCTAGCAAATCCATTTGTAACCCGAGCAGGACGGTTGGCAGCACCAGCTAGGGACTTTTCAGCAAATCTTTTGTACGACTAACAAAATGGCTGCCGTTGTTATTGCGGGCAGTGGATTAAATGAAACACAAATATTTCAGCTTAATTTCATTGTATTCGAAAAATACAAATAATGAAATCAACACGTTTTCATAATAATTCAATATACAATAAACAGTATATCACTACGTTAACTTACGTTAAATGTCACATAGGTAGGTAGGTCACAAGTGTGAAAAGCATTAACTAGTTTAAATATGTACAATACATTCACTCAAGTTCATTGGAGTTATTTACAACAATACATTTTAAAATATAACAATTACCGGTGACACTTTAACTGAGCATCGCATCAAGTAGCACAACAAGTACATAAATAAAAATGTCACATAAAAGTTTAAAAAGCATTAGGTAGTTAAAATATGTACAATAAATCATTCGAGTTCACCAAAGTAGAGTAATTTACAAAAATAATTTTAAAAATAAACCAATTACCTCATAATAATATAATCAATACAATAATCCTCAACAACTCTTCACACCACAGCACTAAACGGATTGCTTCAGCACAACATACCTCTCTCCATTGGCCACTGTATGTGAAAACATGCTAGCATGGGTAGCTTTTGGAGTAGTAATTTATGCTATAAAAATAGAATTCCAATTGCCAGCTTTTGCTGCCAAAATTGTAATAATATGTACAACACTATCAAACAATTAATCATCATGAACAGAAATATATTCGTTCGTTCCGTAAATCCGTTCCGTTAATAAGATCGTTCCGTACGGAACGGAACGTAAGGAACGATCCTACTAACGGAAGGAACGGATATACGGAACGAACGAATATATTTCTGTTCATGATGATTAATTGCTTCGTTTAAGTGCTTCGTATAAGAATATTTCATGAATTTGGTTGTTGGAGAGAAATTAAATATATGCACTGTAACTTCCCGAACTGAATGTTTTTTTTCAACCGATTGGAAGATCTTCTTGTATTACCTCAGGAACGCAAATTCGGTAGAACACTATATTATTTTCCATAGACACGTTCCTAAGTAAACGGTAACGAACTATGCATAGGCAAAAACTTCGGTAAAATTTGTTAATAATCAGATATGCTCATCTCGCTCTGATACCATTTCATTACAAACTAAGAAATCTCTAAGAATTAATTTCAACAGTTCTGTAGAAATGCAGCCATTTTCTTTCACCCAAAACACACAGCAGAACTGTTTAGTTCAGAGTTTCCGCTGGTAAGATCATATCTCGCCTAGCAGACGCATTTGTTGTCGTGACAAACGCAGGGGAACAAATGCCATTTGCTCCAGCCACCATTGAGCATTTGTTATTCCAACGATTGGTTTGCTAAAGTGACATATGCTTTTGCTTTTAAGACAAAGACCGAGTCAGCAAATGGGTTTTTGTACGGAGGACAAAAATATTTTTTTCCGTGCATATCTGTTAACGCTATTGAAATAAGTGCCGCACGGTAAAAATTGCAAAACCTTGTATTCGTGTCTTATATTATGATGTTATTCAAGTTATTTTCCTTTTTCTTTGAAGGTAAGTTAGTGACCAATGAAAATTTCTCGTCCCAACCATTACTACATGAGAAGTGAGGCCATGTTTTCTATAGCATATAATGTTAACTTCATGAATAAGGATATTTTCGGTGAAAAGTTGTGATATTGGTACATTAATGTCTGATGAAATAACAAGGAAATTTTCCACTAAAATAAACTTCCTTTATGTGCCTTTACCTTTCTTATTAGTCAGTCTATTTTTCATTTATGTTTATGTGTTCAACTAATGGACGCCAAATTATTTAATTTTAAATACCGATGAAACTTTTAGAGGTCAGCACAGACCGTCGTGTACAAAATTCGTGTACCGCATCGTGTACAAAATTGCGATTTCGGTTGTGAGTATACGCCCCCATTGCTAAAAGCACACTTCACAAATCATTCGTGGTCACTTGGTTGTTTTAAATCTCTGTTTTGCAAATATATTTACTCGTCTATTTAGTTCCCTACCTACTATTACATAAGCGAGGGTTTATGTTTGGAAATTTATATTTACACCGTCCAAAATGTCCTTATGATATTTTTATCATTTTCAGTTTCCCTACGACATAGATTCACATGGAAAACACAAGACATTGAAATATTGCGCAGCATTTGTAATAGCAATTCATGTCAACATTAATGCAGTATCTACTCAAGGAAGTGACATCATTTACTTTTTAGTTTTCCTCTAGCTATCTAGGAAACAGTATGAATTAGGAACTCTGCGTAAATTATCCCATTTACCGAAAGCTCACCTGATAAACGAAGAAGCATTCAATCTATCGTGTGCGACACATTCGACAAACAGCCAAATGGTACCATCAAAAGACAGTTTCTTGCTTACTTATTTTATTCATTCTGGTTGCTACTTCCCTTTTGATTTTTTTTATTCTTTTGAAGACTAGGGCTTTCTCTACCCGGTGTTATTCGAGTTTTTTATTCGCACTGCAAGGTAGCAGACCAAATAATTTCCTCGTCGAAGAAATAAAAATAAAAAGTCTATTTTTCGGCACTCTAAGTTATAAACATCTGATCATAATCCCTCTCCTTGTGGATTATATGGCTTGACCACCCATTCAATAGTTACTGAAATGTCACCATTTCTAATAAATTTAGTCGGCTGTTGACGCAAATAGTACCAGGATACAATTTTTATGGAAATTAAGCTCTCTGAAAGTATCCCCGCTTGGCACATGTTTTCACCGACACACTTCCGTGAGATCAGTCAACGTGGCAAAGCCGCCTTTCAAGACTAAATGATACAATTGTAAGTTAATGGAAATATTATTGAGCTACATTGAATTTTTTTGCGCTACAATCTCATGAAATGACCAATTGTCATCTGTCCACCAATATTGCTTACAAATTGGCGCTGAATAAACGAAATTAAATGCACCCATTAGTTAACGTCATGCGGAAAGTGAAGTATTAATCGTAAAGAAACCGTTTAGGTTTAATTGCATTTGTTCCGTTTATGCCAATCCCTTCCGCGCCCACTCGAGAGAAGCAAAAAACTTACGCCCACGCGCAAGCGACTTTATTAATCGACCGTTTCTCAATGCCACCCGTTTTTGTTTCCAAGAATTCCCGCTTCTCTCCGAGAGCTCTCTCGAAAGTGAAGTTCTCCACAGCTTTTATGACTTGAGTGAATCTCCTTACTCTTTTATATTTAGGAGACCGTTAGCTTTTCCGCCTTGGTATCTCCCAGCGCCTCAATGTCCCTCTTCGTCTCTGTCAGGAAATATGCTCAGCCGCTCTCTCCTTCTAGCTCGTCTTTCAGCTTTCTGGCAACCCAGTCAAATGTGCCTCTGCTCATGGTTTAATTTGTGGAGGCTGTTAGGGAAGGAATGCCGAGGAATAAATTAGTGCTCAGCGGAGTGTTCTAGGATGCAAATGTTAGCAGAAACACATGGGAGCGTAAGTGATTATAAGGTTTTTATACATCTCGAGATTTATTTTTATCGTTTCGTTAATTTAAATTTATTTTTCAGGGATTTGCTTTATTACATGCTTTTTCGCCCTTGTTGGGGCTGAAAGAAGCTTTATCAAGTGGACTTGTGAGCTTATTAATGAGACCTGAAGCGATAGCTACGGGGGAAATAAAACAAACGAACGAGGTAGTTTTTAAAAGGTTAGGAGTGTAATGGCATAAAAGGATAGGCTACTTTTTATTTAAATGGATAAATTTGTCTTTTGAAATAAAATTAACATCTTGTGTCAAGTAATCGTGGAATAATATACTACGCCTACTTTCATATTTCAATATGGTCTCATCATAAAGCGAAATTTTGATGATGACAGGGGTCTCTAGGTTTTGTATTTATCTTCCAAGACAAGTTAATCTAAGACATTATTTTGTTTCATTGCGAGGAAATCTGCGTCTATAGATATTGTAATTCTTTTTGAGGTAAGTTATTTGAATCTCAGCATAGTTTTATTATTGCAATGCTGCCCTTCCCATTTTCATATGCAAAACGAGACCGTAATTCACTAACCACTTTCAATGCCGACACATTCGTGCCGTTACTTGCCTGTTGCATGTTCCCGCGTGGAGCAGATATAATAAGTTTCATTGACATTATAATAAGCGTTTTATCTATCTCACAAGAGATCTCATAATTATTCTGGTTTAAAGGGCGTTTCCAGAGGTAAACCAAGAAAACTCTTCAATGAAAAGACCTAGAAAAGATCGCAGTCGTTATGACCATAAATTCTTTAACCAATACATTAGAGTGCCCAAAAGACTAATGGCAAAGAGTCATCCAATAAAAATATTGTTTTGAGAAATTCCACATTTTAATGCAAGGAAGAAATTAGATTTACTTCAAAATTCTGTGAGAGAGAATATTATTATCCATTTCACGATAATATTCCCAATGATGTGATTTAAACTGTAAACTAGGAGGGCGTCTTGACTGACACATGATCTTTCCTGGGATAAACACACACCTATGTGAAATAATGGGTCAAGCTAATCGTAGACTGGGATTCATCAAAAGAGTATTGGGTAAATGTGTGGAACATGTACGAGAAATCAGCAACTTTTCCCTTGTAAGACCTCATTTGGAATATGCTGCCAGTGTATGGTATCCCTACGAAATCGGTCTAAATAACGAACTTGAACGTGTACAGCGAAGATCGGCAAGATTTGTAACGGGACGGTACGATAACTATATTAGCGTAACCAGTCTATTAAATGAATTAAAATAGGAGTCATTGTCAGATCGCAGGTTGAAATGTAGACTTAATCTCTGAAATAAATTCCAAGATAATATTTTCAGTTATGACGTTAAAAATACTTTGCGAACCCCAACTTACTATGGTAGCATGGACCATAATTAAAAAATTAGAGAAATAGATTGCCGAACTGACAGATTCAAAATGTCCTTTCTTCCTCGCATAATTAGGGATATGAATAGTGGTAAATATGTCCAATACAATCCATAGCATAGGTAGTTGCATGTTGGTATAAGTACCTGAAGGTAAAGCAACTAACAGCACGTTTTTGCATGCTTTTTGCTATTTTTATCTTTTAAATATTGCAGTTTAGACTATTATATTTATACTAATCCATTTAAATGCATGATATGTAGTGCATGTTTGGTGAGAATTAACCTCCTGTCACACACCTTTGTGGAGGCTTGCAGGGTATTATGTAGATGTAGATGTAGACGTCCTGTTTGTTTTTATATCAATGATGCTCCATAGAACAGACGCCTTCTACGTTTTGGAAATAATAGCGACTGAATTTAGAGTACTCTTTCTTATGTAACCACTTAGATCAAGTAAATCATCTAAGATTCAACATTGTTTCCGTGACATTTAAAATTTTCTCTGAAGTTTGTTCGATGGCTTAGCAGAGTAATGCCATTGTATTACACTGACCCTGACAGGACCCTGTTCAGTGTAATCATAAAACTATGCCTCTATCTTTACCCATACATGCCCATAAATCCATTTGCCTTTGCAATGATTCCTCTGGATAGGAACGGTGGGTACCTTAAGTTATGCTTCTTTGTGTCACGATCGTATGCGTAAATGTTTGTGTTTAACAGTTTAAGTGTTGGCTTATGTGTTTAACAGTATTTCAAACGGGTTGGAATTTCAAATATTCTTTCAAATAGTCTCAGAGACGTTTTTGTTATGTGGAAACCAGAGCTTTCTAACCCAATCGTTCGGTTTTCTATCGCTAGTGCCCTTTACTAAGGATATTATCCTTAGCTCCTATATTTTGCCTTAGGGAGGAAGGGTCATGCCAAAATATCCTTGATATAATGTTATTTATTAATGAAAGGTTTTTATTGAATCAATCATGATTCGATACTCATCTTATCACGCAAAATCCAGGATATCTAAATACATATTGTAATTATATTAGCGTAACCAGTCTATTAAATGAATTGAAATGGGATTCATTGTCAGATCGCAGGTTGAAATTTAGACTTAATCTCTTCCACAAATTCCAAGGCAATATTTTCAGTGATGATGTTAAAAATATTTTACGAACCCCAACTTACTATGGCAGACTGGACCATAATCATAAAGTTAGAGAAATTGATTGCCGAACTGACCGATTCAAAATGTCCTTTTTCCCTCGCACAATAAGAGATACGAATAACGGTAAATATGTCCTATCGGAGAGTAGCAATGAATAGCATTGGTAGCTGCATGTTGGTTTGAGTACTTAAAGCGAACCCTACTAACAGAATGTTTTTGCATGTTTTCTTTGCAATTTCTTTTTTAAATAGTGTAGTTTTGACTATATTAATACTATTCCTTTTTTATGCATGATATGTAGTGCATGTTTGGTGAGCAATCGCCCCCTGCCACACACCCTTGTCGTGGCTTGCAGGGTATTGTGTAGATGTAGATATTGCATGCACATTTTACGTCATAGCTTTGTATCCACTGATTTTATTGTTTTTTTTTAGAGTAGTTGGCTCTTTTAAATGAGGGTATAAAATGAGAAGGAGTTAGTTTACAGCACGAAGGTTAAATTTAGTCGCTAAAAATTGTGTCATATCTAATTCAAATATTAATGTAACTAAACGGTTCATAATATTATTCATAATGAAATGCAATAGTAATACTCCATACTTAATTTTTCACATTAAACGACCAGGGTTTCGGCAACTCAGTGCTATTTTCGGCACTGTTATTATTAAAAATTAATTGTGGAGTATTACGATTGTATTTCGTTATGAATATCACTATCTTCCACAAAGTCACGCCTGAAATGACTTCATATATTCATAATTTTACATTTGTATTTAGTACCAGTCACGAATATTTGCTTGCATTTGTGGGTCTAAGCATATCTATGTATCAAGGGCTGTTCAAGGTCGGTACTTTTTTTTTTTTTTTTGGCTTGGCGAGCCATGTATGGGTGTGTTCGTACATATGTGTATGTACACATATATTGTCTTTGCAAGACAAATGAAAAACTTGGTCTTGGCAGAGAGTCATTCTTTGCTGGGAATAAGATTCGACTCACAAGCATTTGATTAACCGTTCTGTGTTCTCAAAGCCATAACTCCTCCTGTACTCTCCCGGGAATTTAATGCATTCTTTCCGAGGGAAAGGGAGATAAATTCATCTTCACTTAATCATTTTAGTTGTGGTTACGCGACATTAACTCGCGAAGACGTATTCAATCCATCCAGAGCCTCTGTTTGCTTCGTGGAGGCTGAAAGCAAGATGAATCGCTTTTGTGACAAATTGCTCGCCGCGCCGGAGTGGCTTTCAGTGAACCTGAAGCCAACTCATCAATTTTTTCTCACCTCCAATGGTTGGCGTCGTGAGGCCTCCTAGCATCCTTGAACTTCCGAACGCCGGTAAACGCTCAAGCCTTTTGCTATGTTTAAAAAAAATGACATGAATATTTCTGCCGAGGAGGCATAAACGTGAAATTGCGATGAAGATTTAGATCATACGCAAAACCCGTGTATGAAATATAACTGCTCGTAATATCGTGATTACTTACATTTTTAGCGATAGTTTCATGTAATGGTAGCCGTCCTAACATTTTATGGTGTGTTTCCTTACGTATGGTAATTATTTGTTCATAATTTCTTCCTCTTCAGAAATTTCAGTCCAGACTTTTCAAGGCGTTATGAAAAACGCCCGAAAGTATTTTTGATATTTTTCCTCTCGTGTTCTTGTCTATTTCTAATATTTTCATTGTCTTGGGAGATGGTGCCATTGCTTTAAAGAATAGTGCTCGTATCAAAGCAAATTATGGCTCGCCTTATAGCCGTTAATGTCGCATCTAATAACTTTTCCGCAAGTAACCAAATGAATTTGGCAGTGTCTTCTCAATATGTTAATGTCCATTTTGCCCTTAAGCGAGTGCGCAACGCATAAGTTCGTCTATTTAAGTCTTTATTATCTAAGGCTCAAGGATGTAATGTTCGGCCTGTCTTTCGGATCTTCTTTTATCACAACTTAAGCCGGTGTCAAGATGTTTTTGGCTCAGTCCATTCCTTGAAGTGGAACATAAATCGTGCATGACTTATCATACCTCGGGGAGCAGATGAGGTGAAGACCCTGCCACACCATCTTGTCTATTTGGAGAACGTCTTACTAATGGAAAGCCTGGCGGTGTGAAACGTATTTCAACTCTTTTTTTTTACCCTTCTGAAAACATTCTATAATGCCGGTTTGGACGAGAAAAAGAACACGAGTCAAGCCATTGGAAAGGGTTAATGAGGATCTATAGGGAACATATGCCCAATATCCTCGTAATCTGTAGAATGAATGATGCCCAGCGAAAATAATAGATTCCAGCAACAACACCACTAAAGAGTGTTCTGTCGTCCCCACTCCAAACCTTAGCTCGGAGCCTCTCTTTCATTCCTCCCCCCTGCCCGCCGTGAGGATTTGAGTGGAATTCAGGCCATCAGTAAGGCCCTTCCCACAATCGCCCTGGCTCTTTCCCTACATTTTCTCCTCTCCCATATCCCTCCCCCGAAGATTCAAGCCTCCCCAAGCGCCTTCTTATCCCAACCCTTTCCTCCCATACCTCTGGGGCAGACCGATGCGTTTCCGTGCCCGGGGCGGACAGGGAAATAAAAAGGCCACTTTGGCGGCCTTCCGCCTAGGAAAAAAAATGGCTGAAAAACGCAAGCTTTGTCAGTGTTTATCCGGGGCGATCCGCCCGTTCGCTTGCCCCCGGAGAGGCGTGAGCAAGCTGTGATGAGCTGAGGCGATAGAGTCGCACATTAAAATCGGAGAAAATAGGTTCATTAGAGCGGGTGGAACTCTCCGGCGGGGCCGTTAAAAACGCCCCGGGCGCCCGCCCCGTACGCCAGTCCGTCGTGACAGCGTAGCCCCCCCTCTATCGCTGACTCCTTAAAACACTCCACATAAGGTCCGCCCCCCATTCCTGCCCACCCTGTCTCGAACTCGCCCTCCCTTCCTCCCCCGACCGCTCCACCAGCGTCGGAACCCTTTTCCCCCCTCCTATCCACTCACTTAAAAATTCCGCCTTGTTTATGTTCGTCAAGTGCGTTGCGGTTGGCGCTAAAAGAGATGAGTTTATCCTTTCATCGACCGCCCACAGGGTTTTTTCCTTGCACGTCCGGATACCCTTTCTACCTAACCCCCCCCCCCCCTCGCACCCCACTCCCCCAATGCCTTCCCTTTCCCCCCTTTCCCCCTTCACTAGTCCCTCCTCCCCATCTTCCCTTCCCCGGCTGCTAGATCCTATCCACTCCCCTCCCGCCGGACCCATCCTGGTTGCCATCCGGACTGACTGAGTGGCATAAGACGAGGTTCCATCCAGCAGGGGGAAGGAGCTGGGGGTGGGGGCGAAGGGGGTCGGGCGGGCGAAGTGCTGTGAGTGAGCGAGCGGCGGCGGGGGTTTGGGTTGTAGGGAGGGTCGGCGAGTGGGGAAAGGGATGGCTTGGGAGAGGGGGGGGGGGAACGGGGAAGGGTGGGGAGGGGACTCCTATTGGGAGGATGATTTAGGTGCCGGGAAGGGCAAAGAGTAGAGAAAAACATAAATAAGGTTAGAGGGGGCTCATTTTCCTCGAGAACTGATAGCCGTGCTGCTCGTAAAGCGGTCGTAAATCTCTTGGGTCTGTGTGTAGTCAACCTGTAATACTGGGGCCTGCTGCTCTTTCAATGGCGGGACCCCTCATAAAATATGTTAGCAATGACCGTCTCAGCCGCCGCCTGCCCTCCTCCACTCCATCCTTTTACTACCCCCTCCCAAACCCCACCCACTCCGCCTCACTCCCTTTCTCACATCCCTAGTGGCCGCTTCTCTTTTGCGGCCATCTCTCCTCGCCAGTGCTCATGTGCCAACCTTTCCTCGGGCGACACTTGAAGTTCCAGCGCTGCCAATTCTCTCCCCTTCTCTCCCTTCCTCCTCCTCCTCATTCCTCTACCTCCTTTTCTCTCTCCTTTGCGCAACCCCTTCTTCCTCCTTGCGAGGGGCGCGTGCGGCGGCAATGCCCTCCTCTAGCGGGCACCGAGGGGGTTCTTCTGTCCGACGGCCGTGTGGGGCTGGATCATACTGACACCGTGGATTTTTTGGGGACGGGGGGGTGGGGGATTAATTCATCGCGTTGCCGTCACCCGCGGTCTTGTGGTCGTGCGCGCCGGGGACGCGTCCGTAACTGAAGTGGGGGATCGTGTCTTACTCCTCCAGGGAGCAGGTGCCGAAAATTTGACTGCGGGGCTGCCAAAATTTGACATCTTAGTCTTTAACACGGCTCGCTGCCCGGCCCATATGCGTCGAACATGCTGCGAGGTCGGTCTCGTGCGTGTGATGAACATAAATATTACGATATACCGGTCGCTTTGATGGAAAAATGACCTCTACGCAATCTGATTTACTTTAGTTCCATTATGAATTCGTGCCCGAAGAATGCTATGGAACATAAATTTCAAACTGAACGCTCTGAATTAATCATTTATTATGCATGGATTATTAAACGCCAAGACAACGTTTAACCCGTTTGCTCAATCGTTCAGTTAACCTTTTTTTTAATTTTCAGATAAAACTTTATCGAAGGATGAAATCAGATCCTCATTTTTAATTATATAATCCGTACTCACTAGCGTTGTAACAAAAAAATACAAATACTGAATGTCCTTCTCCGCATCATAAGAGTACTTTGTGAGGAATTTGGCCCTCTGGTTGGAAATATCTTTTCCCGCAATCGAAAGGATGGAAGTTTGAACGTCTTGCCATGGGAAATACCATTTTATTAAGCCAACGGGATTATTGCTAAATTTATGTGAAACGTTGAATAAAAGAGCTCGCTGGTATTGCCAATTTTATGACTAACTTTCCTTCGTGGCCATTTATGGAAAAAAATCTCTTATCGGCGCTTTTAGTCCCTCGAATGAATTTTTTGCCTCTCGCCACAAAATGCCTCTGGACCAAGCCGCTATTTTTTCCTTACACTCTGCACCAGGTTTCTCCACACTCCCTAAGTCTACGTCCTTTTTTATTTCCATTTCTTCCCTTTAAATGAAGCCTTGTTGAAGATAGTAATGCCCAACTGTTGACGGCTTCTAAAATACACGCGCAATATGGCGTTAAGGGTAAAAGCTCTGCCCTTCCTCAAACGCTTAACGCTTTATTTTCCGCATCGCCTCCTACTCCTTCCCTTCCCTCCCTGTTGCCTCCCTTTTTCTCTTCCTTCTTCCCTCTTCCCACCCCCACCCTCCCAGGCGATCTTCTTTCTCCGACCCTCTCCCCAAACTCCCCCTCTCTCTCTCTCCCACCCAATCCCCAAAGCTCCAATCTCTTCCAAGTTCCCCGGATGACCCAAGTGGTGGCCATTTCACGTAGCAAATGGCTCTTGCGGAAATTGTGAGCCGAGACGGCCGATCAACACGGACCACTGCCACGCGAAAAACACACTCGAGGCACGTAAATTCCCCGACGAAAAAATAAAACGGAGCCGGAGGTTGAAGGTGGGGGGGGGGGGGGAGAGAAATAAAATGGGAGAAGGATCGTGTGTGAGATGGTGCGGGAGTGGCGGTTAAAAAGGGGCTGGTGGGGTGGTTTGCGGAACCAGACATCCGTGTTCTCCACGCGGAGGTTCCTTTAAGTCCTTACGACCTTTGAAAGAGATAATGACACGGTCTGACACCTTGTGTGGCAGTCTCTCTGAAAGCAGTAGGTCTGCCCAGCCACTCGCACGCTGACCTGCCCCCCCAAACCTCCCTTCACAACTTAGCAGAAAGCGCGGCTGTTTGGTAGTTGGGAGTCTCCGGCGTCCACTCCTTTGTGCCGTAAAAATTCCCCTACTTACCCTCATCCTGTTTAGTTCTCTCCTCGCCCATCCACTCCCCCATCCCCCCTCCTTTCTTCCTCACCACTCCCTTTCTTTTCCTCTATTCCGCGTTCTATTGGTGTGCGGCCATAATTTACCACTCACTCTCGCTTGCCGTATTCCAGAATTTGCACCAACAGTGAGACTTGGTTTGTATGAATAATGTGTTGATGCACATTTGTATGCAGGAGCGCATGTATTATTTATATACGCATGCGTGTACACGTATGTATTAGTATACATGTGTTTGAGCATCTTTGAAACAAGGGAAGTAAATTTTATCACGTGTAAACAAAAGGGGTGGAATCAATGGCGAAAAGATAGAAAACACACAAGTATGAATACTAGAAGGAATATGGTGGTAGTCCTGCAATATTAGCCATAGTAAGGGACCTTAGCTCCTCTTCTGTAATATATGGTATATATAATACAAATGAACATTTCAATTGGAGCGAGATGGCAACTAAATAGACACTTCATCTACCTAGTCCCTCGCCAATATTAATGGCATTGAATGCAAAATCAGAGGAAAAACAAAGTAAGTGCTAGACCAGTTAAAGAAATAAGTACGATGATGAACAACATTTGGATATTTTCAGCAATTGAAAGACATGAATACATATTATAACTAGTACCCAACTAGAAATCAGATTGTGCGAATTAGAAGATTGAGAGAGTGATAACCACCGTGTTGTGAGCACCAATTCAGCAACCAGTAGCACTAGGGCTTTCCAATGTTTATGTCACTAGTCTATCCATAGATAACAAGAGATATGTTTATTTCTATTTAAATTAATACAAACAAGGCTAATGATTGTTCATTAACTTTGTGAGGCCGCCTTTTTCACGCCTATATTCCTCCCTACAGCCGCGCTGATTGACATGATCTCTGGTGTAATATTCTTCAGTTTAGCCTACCTAATGGCCAATCACCGTGCAAGAGGAATGAATTATTCCATGTTTACTTTTATGACATTCGGTTTGACTTCAAGGCTCTCAGAGTTGAGACACAGCTTTTGGCGACGGCGTTCTCTCTGCTGAATAAAATCTTAGAATTCCTGTTTTGAGATAACTATTTGCATTTTCGGACGCCGGAAACGGTCAAAAGGAAGGGTATTCCGTCATCATCCATCACTGTCGATTCTCAGCGCAGCGAGCATGCCTCTCCTTCTTCGTTAGCGATTCTGAGCCATTGCGGCCTTTTTGATCTCCTGATTTTGTTACTTCGGCAACTTTGATGCACGCCGTTATGCCAATCACATGGAGCGATCCTTTGCTTCTTAAATGTGAATTTGCTCTGTCTTTTGAGACAAATTCTTTCCATCTCTTCTTTTTTTATCGCCCAGTCTAGTCGATAATTCCTCGTTCTTTTAAATTGTTCCTGGATTGCAAAATTGTTCGTGCATTATCCAACTGCGTCAAGAACATTGATCTTCATCCGCTGATGAGATTGATATAAAAAAGATTTACATCTGCGTCTCTTATGGACGAAATATTCATTTATTTCTATCTAAATGACTCTATTAATCTCGGATTTGGATGTTATGTGGACTGCGGTGAGTTGACTTGTCGGAATATGCTAAAAAAATCTAAGATACTGCAATGCAACAGCTATATGGTTGTAATAGAAGGTGTTCATTGATTGGAAAATCACGTGAATTATGATCGCGTTTGGGGAATTAAAAAGTACCTACTCATTAGATGTAAACCTATAGGAATTCATCAATAGAATAGTAGAAATCCATCAATAATATCTAATGTTCTATCCACTCCAACCTCTTCCTTGTCTGTTCCTTCGTCACTTTATCCGTTGAGGAATCGATATTAGTTATTTGTTACCCCATCTCCTCCATGAAATAAGGAGACGTTTTCATGGATATATGAGCTGTTAGGAATATGACGTGACTTATTTCTTCGGGGTGGCATTTTAATGATAAATGAGGAAGTGCACTTCCTCGGGTCGTGCATGTCATGTGAGATTCAGGATATCCTGAGTTACGCTACAAGAATGAGGTTTTGTGAAGAAGACGAAAGTTGTCTGCCTTTGTATTCTTATATTCCTTATTCAATATCTCGGTCGCGGTAGAAATAATATCGAAATGATGATGAGTAAAGTCGCTTGGAGGTACCAATGTCCGTTATGTAGCGACAAGGAATTCTGAATAATGTATATCTTTATTTAGCAATTTGACTGCCAGCTAGGCATCTAAAAGTATGACGCATGGGTATAAATATCTTCGAAGTAGGGATTGCAGTTATTCATCCTTCTCGCGAGTTCGAATCACAGGAATATTCGCGAGGTTCAAGTTGCATCGGAATATGCAAATCAGATTCTCATTTCTAATTATGTGCATTCATTTATTTAATATATTTTTACTGTAGTAGACTTTGGATACTAATTTGATTGCAAGTTGAATGAGGCAACGAGCGTGAACCGATAACCATGGTATGATTTCGAAATTTGAATTTTATCCCGATAATATGCTTACATATTGAGCCAAACATAACGGAATTTTCTTCACTTTTCATTCAAATACGCAAAGCTGGACCATGAACTGTCGCGAAAGGTGAATGAGAATTGGTCACTGTTAGCATTGTAATTTATTGAAAAATACCTATGAAACAAAATCCCACTATTAGATCTTTATTATCATATATACTTATTCATGGAACTTTTTAGGGAAACCAAGGAAGACGCTGAATCTCAATTTCACCCTGTCAATGCCAATTTTGTCAATAACTGGGTCGTTTAACATTTTTTAAATTACCGAATCTGATAGAGCTTGTAAAATAAAAAGACTCGCATTGTTCCTTTCTTCCATATGTCTATTAATTCATGAGTATTACTTTCACTTATAACATGAATTATTAGCGGGAAAACTGATATTTTTAACTGTTTCGGAAAAATGGGAGGACAAAGGACTTTTACGTCATCCACTTCGTCCAATCACAACTGAAACGTCCGCAGCTTCTTGGTCAAATCGTAATGGGCAATCACAGTTGATCCTGCCAATGGAAGTGGTTACGACTGTGCGATCTGTGCGAGTAGACATTCCGCCCCCACCTCCACTCCCCTCCCTTTCCCTCAAAACTGTCAAGGACGGGAGGCGGATGATGTAGATATATCTTTAACGCAGCTCGGTCTGTGGGCCAATTAGGGAAACCAGGGAAGACACTGAATTTAAATTTTTACCCTGTCCATGCCAATTTTGTCAATAACGGGAAATTTAACATGCGTTTCTAAATTACCGAATCTGATAGAGTTTGTAAAATAAAATGGCCCGTATTTTTCATTTTTTCCATACGTTCCCTACATTCCCTAAATTAAGGGTCGGCGTAAGAAATAATGTAACCGACATTAGAACAGCCGCAAGGTTTAGGAGTGTTGAAGACACGGAGTTTGGGAGTGTAAATTGATGGTATCAGGGGATCGGGTTGGTGTGGGAGCATATAGTGTTGGCCGCCCATCCCGAGGGCCCGGGTTCGATTCCCGACAGTGGCGTATTTTTCAATGGAAAACCAGTCCCCACTTGAGTGCCTAGTGGAGGGAATTTCAGGTTCAGTGTTCCGTCCGTCGGATGGGACGTTAAGCCGTAGTATCCTTGGCGCCTGATGGTAAGAGTAGGCTGACGTCGGGTTTCGCTCCACTCTTCCTGCATTACCTGAAATGATCCTACCATTACCCAATTACCCACCTATCCTATATGACGCAAATGACCTAAGCTGTATGCCGCCTCCCCTGAATGACTAACTAACTTGATGGTACCCGTTGCCGAGCGAAGTGGATCCATGCTCTCTTCAACTCCTCAGACAACATGAATGTGTCCTATTAAAATTGCTAATATTCCTTTACTATTTTCATGCAAGAAATGTAAAAAAATATAGGGAAAAATTAATAGCACGATAAGGGTCGGCGTATTTTCAAATTTATTTCAGGCATTACACTATGAGAAAGCACCTAATAATCAACAATGAATGCCCTAATATTCTTTCCTAGAAGATTTAAATTCATCTATCATCGTGTAATAAATTGGTTCGAATTGGAAGTGGCAGAAATGCGAACTGATAGCCCGTGATTTGTTTAAACTCGAACCCAAGGAAATATATAGTTTCCATAAAAGCTTCGCGTTATTTGTTAGTTATTTGTAGAATAGAAATATTAGTGAATGTGCGAATTAAAGTAATTGGATGTGTGTACAGGAAGCGCTTAGTACGGCACGGAAAGTGTGAAATGGCAACGCTGCCTCCCAAGCGACCTCGTTGGCCCCACCGGTGCCCCCTCGCCCCCCCGCGATTCGCGAGCGCCCTCCGCCCCCGTACAATTGCCCCCGCCGCCCCTCCGCCCTTGCCCCGCGGCCTTCTTCGCCGTAGCACGCATCTCCTCCAACAACAACGCCCCCGCCCTGCCTTCCGCGGCCCCCTCCCTCCGGGCCCTTCGCTTTCACTCGCCCTCCCCAAGGGGTCGAACGAGAAAGAGAGAGCCTCCTCAATGCTCTCTCTCTCTCTGCTCAGCAAGATATGAAAGCGATAAGCCCCCCGCCATGCGCCTCCGCCCGCGTGCCTCATTTCGCCCGCGCCCACAAGAGCTGCTCCCCGGAAGCTGCCTCGAGGGTGTTGGGCACGGGGTGTAAATATGCTGGTTCAAATAAATAAAGCAGTAAAGGGACCAACCCTCAAAAGGAACCCGTTGGGGGAGAGAGTCTGAGTCCGCAAATCGAGTGGAATTTGTTTTACAGCGAGAGTTAGTAATGGTTACCGTGGGTTTGGTCATTCCAAAGGTTGTCTGAGCCTATAGAATCGGTTGTGTTGTGAAATTACTAATACATATTGGGATAAAGTGCCAAAATTCGAAATCCATCCAGTTAGAAGCCTTGAATTTGGCAATAATTGATTTTTATATAATTTTATTAAGTCTATTCTTTGCTTATTACCCGCTGAAATATCAATTTGCTCGAGGGATATGTTTTAAATGTAATCTAAAGCATTTGGAATACGTAACTCCTAATTCTTGCTCACGGTTCATGAGAATATTTCATCAGCAGTCGTGTCATGATAATGGTTTGTATACTTTTTGGGGAAATTGGGGGTCATCACTGAATCACTAACCATTGAATAGGTAGCCTTTGGTTGGTTAGTCCATGCGTTGGTGTGTTTCATCACCATAGTACGTAAATCACGAATTTCAGAAATTACGACAGTAAATTGCTTATGGTTTGATATTGGAATAAACTAAATTATTGAATGGATTTCTGATTTTAGGCTTATAATAATACTATTTATACCTGTGTATATTTTTCCATAAACAGTCATCATCAGTCAGGTACTCCTGATATTGGCTTAACGCAGATCTCCTCTCAATTCTCCTATCAGCTAATCCATTGATATTTTCGTATTTCTTCTTTTTCACATTCATAAAAAAAACTGGCTTTGAATTTATTATAGTAAAAATTTCTTAGGTACTTTTACAAACATGTAGATATTTTTAATCGTATTTTTATGAAAAAATACAAATAAAAATAAGATAATTGAAGATACACTAAAATCCACAAGAATTTTTAATACACTAAAATCCAAAAGGGTCCCGTGTTAAGAGGGCATATCTGAAAGGCCAGGTTATATTTTCTTCCTTCCTTCTTTCAGGCTTCCTCTGTCTTCTGTCTCTTCTTAAGTTTGAGTCAAGTTACATTGTACATACATATATAATATGCAGAAATACGTTTTCTCCCGCAATGAGTAAATAACATAAAAATGCAACAATCGCGAATGGCCCAAGGAAAAAAACGGAAAATGAATACATAGAAATGGTTTTCCCATGTTGCGGTGGAGCCACTACATTTCTTAAGGGAAAAAACGATTCTCTTAAGATATTCACACACTCACGTACACACTCTTGCGTACGTGCGTGCACAAACTTACGTTTATTTATCGAGGCATTTTTGGCCAGCCGCGAATCTTTCACAGTCATTGCCAGTGGTGTATCATTTTGGGGAAATTGGAGTCGCCTTTTTAGAAGGGCAAATACCCGATATGCCTCCACGCTCCCCCGCCTCCCTTGCGGCCGCTACTTTCCCCGTACTCTTGAGAAGGCTGGTGGGTGGCTGTCGTTCGGTGTCGGCCGCGGTGCTGCTCCGGGTGCACTGCGTGGTTTCCTCACCCCCCACACCCCTCCGTAATGAGGCGCACTTAATCTCGGAACCGGTCGTCGGATGTGTGAATTTCCCCATTAGGGCGACTTCTTGTGCTCCCCCCCCGCAGCACGTCTTTTGTTGGGTTCTTTCACCTCTCCCCCATCCCCATTCTCCGATGCCATCGCAAGTTCAGCCCGGTTGAAAAACACTTCGTCTTCTCTCCAGGTCTTTCAGCCCCACCACTCCCTCCAACCCTCAACCTTCCTCTGTCCCCATCCTTATATCCAACCTTATCCCGGTGGCCCTTTTAATTTCATCGCTCCCTTCTCCCCCACACTATCGCACCCTTCCTATTTCTCTCGATTTAATTAATTTTTGCTCTCTTTCTCCCTCTCTTTTTATCGTGCGTTCTCCCTGCCCAATCGAATTCTCCTTATCTACCTCACTTCCTTCTTTTACGCACTCCTCCGTCCCGTGTTATCCTCTTAAGGCCAGCCGTCGGCGTCGTAGCCAGAGATTCATTCCGAAGTGTTTTCGGGGACTCTTGGGAATGTGGTGAGCACGATGCTTGTCCAGAATGTGTCCCTATTCACATTCAAGGGCATACCAATGATAGTTTGGTTCGTTCTAGCGTAGTCCTTCACTGACACCATTTAGGCGCTGGTGTTTTCCATTGGGGGTTATCTACATGCGAACTGGTCACAAACAGTCACCGCTATGGGCATTTCCTTGTTACAATTTTGTTAGTAGATAGCCTGGATAGAACTATAAATACTGTCACACTTCAAAATACATTAAGGAATTGTTTTCGAACCCTCTGGCTCTTCATACTATAACTAACTACATTTTACTCACACCTCGCTTATACGTTTGCGTTTTTCTATTCATTGAATCCTTTGATTTTTATTGTCAGTTTCGATATTGCTTTTGGAGATTTTTCCTTTTTTAGGGAAGTAAATGACACGTTACAGATTAATTTATGAGCGAAACGATCACTACTTTTAATTGAAACTTTGAGACAGGCATGCTCATTCAAAGTACGCACGTTTGATTTTAAATGGGATTAATATGTTACTTTTTTCTTCTACTTGGTTTCTCTTTTCTCGACGCGTTTCTCTTTCCTACATTCACCCAACATTGTTTTTTAGTTTGGAGATGATAATATATTTCCCTTCTGTGTCTCCATATGCCATTTTGATCGTCAGTACCGCTAATTCTTAATGACGGCTACGAAGAGTCTTACCAATCGATGTACTACCTTTGATTGTGGTCTCTATTTAACCTAAGTAACGCAGTATATATTTACTTATTCGGCTCTGTTCGCCTGTGAAAGTCTACATTTGAGGTCGAATATATGGTGTCAAGAAATAAAATGATGTTGCCACATTTTATTCATTTTGCTGTTTGTTTCCTTTAATTATCCCGGCAGTGTTTCGAACATTATTATTTTATTATTATTAGAGGAGAGAATGGAAACATGACATTTTCTGCATTCACTCCTCTTCAGTCTGAAAATTTTTGAAAAATTAATGCTCAACTCTTTTCATTCCATGAATGTAAATTATTGGCTCAAAGAACGGAATTATTTACAAAGGAGACTTCTTCAAGTAGCATATCAATAAAAGTATTTGTACAATTCCTGAATTGAAAACCTACACAGCAAAATGCACGAGCTTAAATATTGGAAAGGAGTTTCTTTAAATACCCATCATTACACGTATGAAACAGCATGGGAATTTAGATCGGACTGTATTTCAATATACTCCACGTTTTCGCTGGGATATTCAGAATGGGGTCGTTTGCCATATTTTTTATTGCCGAATCTTATAGAGTTTGCAAAATAAAAAGACCCGTATTTTTCCGTTTTCTGATCCGTCAATTATTTCTCGAGTTATAAGCGGCGAAAAACTGATATTTTTAACCCTTTCGGAAAAATGGGCGTGGTGCAACCTCTGACGTATAACGACTTCGTCCAATCACAACTGAGCCCTCGAAGCTACTTTGCCTTATCGCAAAGGGGGGGATACAGCTGACTCTGCCAGTAGGACAGTTGCGACAGCATCTATGCGAGCAGACCTTCCGAGAATCCCCCTCCACTCCCTTCGCTTCCAAGAAAAGCAGTCAAGGACGGGAGGAAAATGACGTCAGTGTTATCACAGCAGCTTTTTCGGTGAGCGTCACCTTTTGCTTATTTTAATTTTTGATTTATGAGTGAATGGTAGTGGTTAGAAGATTAATTTTTTCACTAAAATTCTGTTTTTGTTTCCATCTAACGATTTCGTGTACAAAATTGCGATTTCGGTTCCGAGTAAACGCCCCCATTCCAACTATATCTCGCACGGCAGTGATTTTTAGATGACTAGTCATGCCTGACTAAAAGACAATATTAATTAACGCCTCATTAAGCGGCGTTTGAATAGGTAGACGTTGTTCGTAACGATGCTTCATTTTTCAATTATTCATCACAATAGCCATTATTCAATTCTAGCTGTTGAATTCGCTTCACTTCGCTTTTCATATGGGTTTGGGCCACGCCGGGAAGTTTATTAGCCACAATCTCCGCCAAATAAATTCTTCCGAGCCGTTTTTTGTTCTTTAATCTCTATCTGCTTCCATTAATCTCTCTTAAACCCTCTTCTCCCTTCACGCTGACGGGTAGCGCCCGCCTCAATCCTCCGACTACGCCACTCTACCACCTCCACTATCACACCTCCCCCTCCCTCGGACCGCATAGTCTTCGCCGAGTGGAGGTCGTTTGATAACCTCTCTTGGTGTTTCATTGGCACCTCCCCAGACTGTCGCCGACCCCACCCCATTATTTGTTCGCCAGAACCCCGGACTGCCTCCCCGACGTTTTCTCTCTCTTTCTCCTAACACGTAGTTTTGAACCGAGAGAACACAAGGGTCCATATGATTTATTTATCTCCATTTTATTACACTTTTCTCCCCTCGGTAACACCGAGGGGGCCATTTCCGCCTCCTCCATATCTTCTTTCCTCCACTTCTTCAACCTCGTCTTTCTCTCAAACCCTTAGATACTTTGAAAGGTATAGTGAAGTTACTAGATATGGCCGTCTCGATCGTTTGACGAAAATGATAGAGTAACTCAATCCTCGCCTTGGTAGAAAAAGTGCAATAGTAGAGTGAATATGAGTGTGAGACATGCCAAAGCGCTCCAACGCCTGTAGTGGTGTAATGGCACAGGACAAGACTTGACCAGGCACAAAGTACACCATCAATTATTTTATTGCTCGAGCCACTGAACAGTTAACTTGATTCTCACTAAACTCTCATTCATCGTGTGTCTCTCTACAAAAATGGTGTTAACCGAGGAAAAAACGAACGTGATCACAGCGGAGTAAAAGACAAAGACTGGCAGTCTTTTAATTTCTATGAAAATATGAAATACCAAAGCGAGTAATTGAATAGTAATTTTGATTTGCAATTTGCGGTTCATCATCTACCGTAATGAGCACAACATCAATCTCTGACACATATGAGAACATTTAATCGCTTGCGTTGAACATTTAACTGATACCCAATTGGTTTTATTGCTACGATTTAAATAAATTTGATAAATACGTTACTTTTCATTGCAACCTTTTTTGATCGAAGTATTATCAAAAGTTTATATCAAAACATAAGAGCTGTGATTAGATCTAGAACCAGCTGTGGAGAAGCAAGTATAAAAACAGGAGTGATACAAGTTCGTGCACTATGCCCAGTAATTTTTAACATTTAAATCGAGAAAAATGGAGTTTGCTTATTTGAACCTTTGTGATGCCATTCATCCGTTATGTTTGGAACGAAAGCACGTCCATGAGATCTATGTTGAGTAATTAAGTACCTTCTCCAGAAAAGTTTTAAGCTAATTCCTGATTCATTCGTTCTCAGCTTCACAGTATCAACATGTGGATGAAATAAAATTGATCTGTAGTTGAATTATGACACGGCCACTTTGGTGCAGGTGATTGGTAAGACGTATGCCTCCTACTACGTGGTGTTCCTCTTATGGAGTCTGTAATTATGCAACATGTAAAAAGGGGTAGCAACAGAAACAAGAAACATAATTATACCTTCCACTGGGAGCTAACCTACTAGCCGTCATGAAAGTAAGATGTTTTATTCAGCAGGAATATGTGAAGTTACTTTCGGGTCTATTCCATAAATTAGATTTTCTACTCTTGAGAAACTGATTGAAAATTTAAGGCCGGGTAAGGGCACTCATCAAAATCGTAGTTGGTAGAAAAATGAACAAAATTATACTTAATTCACAACTTTTATCGACTCATCAGGGATGAGAGAATGATGAGAATAGGTAAAGAGCATTTCAATAAACTTTGCTTGAAAACCTAAAGCGCCCTAAAAACGCCCTACTTTTGAAGATTTGAGTTAGAAATGGACGTCGAAATGTTCTGAAGCTACCAATACATTTTTTTCAGTTTTATTTTTGTAAAACCTCTTTTTACCTATAATGGGGTCGTTTACCATATTTTTTTTATTGCCGAATCTGATAGAGTTTGTAAAATAAAAGGACCCGTATTTTTCCGTTTTCTGATCCGACAATTATTTCCCAAGTTAAAAGCGGCGAAAAACTGATGTTTTTAACCCTTTCGGAAAAGTGGGTGTGGTGCAACCTCTGACGTATATCGACTTCGTCCAATCACAACTGAGCCCGCGAAGCTACTTCGCCTTATCGCAAAGGGGGGGACACAGCTGACTCGGCCAATGGGAGCGATTTCGACAGCATCTATGCGAGCAGACCTTCCGAGAACCCCCCTCCACTCCCTTCCCCCTCCCCTGAAAGCAGTCAAGGACGGGAGGAAAATGACGTCAATGTTATCACCGCTGCATTTTCGGTGGGCGTCACCTTTTGCTTATTTTAATTTTTGATTTATGAGTGAATGGTTGTGGTTAGAAGATTAATTTTTTCACTAAAATTCGTTTTTCGTTTCCACCTAACGATTTCGTGTACAAAATTGCGATTTCGGTTCCGAGTAAACGCCCCCATTCTCACCTGTTTTGTTCTTCAAGTATCCTCGCTCCTTTATACCTCTTTCATCCCCTATTTCAAATCAAAATGTCTATTCAAAATTTCTGAAGATATTTTTACACACATGTATGGAATTAGTCCCTACTTCTCAAAGTTTTGAGGACATTTGAAGCGTATCTGCTATTCAAAGTTTTAAAAATATTTTGGGAAAATCAGGAATAAAACACTAGACAGATATAGTTATAGGCTAACTAGGCTATCCGTACCGTGGAGATCACCTTAAACTTATAGACGTAAAATATCGTCCTTTCCGTGAACAATACGAGGTCATATCAGGCAAAATTATTACCGGGTATGTTTTTATTGTAGGTATGTGTCTGTAGTGCACTGCAAAGAGTGCATAATTCTACTAACTATTATAAATCGTGCACAGTGCTTCAGCATTTCACTATGTACAGACAAAGCCTTACCCATTACTAAATTGTTCTCTTCTAATCATTAGGTAATCAAAATTATCCGTTTCTGTTAAAAGAGAGAACGTTAATCCATGTGGCTAATCAATACTCAACATTTTGACAGAAACATTTGCGACAAGATTGGAAACGGCAAACATTTATTAGAATTCGCATCTGGAGGACGCTTCGTTGTGGTAGTGAGGCATGGGTTATGAGAGCCGCTGAAAATTCAAGAATTGAAGCATTCGAAATGCTGTGCTATGAAAGAATGAAGAAGGTCAAATGGAAGAGTGCGAGAGAACAGAAGCCTGGGGAAATATTTAAAAGAAATCCGAACAACCTGATCGGCCTCATCTTGAGACATGACGGTCTGATGTAGACAATCGTTGAGGGATAAGTGGATGGGTAGAATGGCCAAAGAAGGCCTCGTATTGGATATTTGGGGCGAGTTGTGGTAATGGTATTGCGTTATATATGTTTTATCTTACCCAAAAACATAGATCTTGTTGCTAGATCAAAATGCACACATGAAGTAGAAGATGGAGCTGCATTAAATCTACTTCACCTCCGCCTCAGATGTATTCGTTCAGTACACACACGGCACTGTTATTTAAACTCTCCGAATTTTCCAATTGTAACACTAAGCATATAACCATTGAGATACCATATCAGCACGCCTTGATTAGCTTTAATCGAATCAACTTCTTCTGAATCCTAAGACCGACATAACAGTCATATCTTCGGCGGTATTCGAGGCCACGACCTTTGGGTTGCCAGGCAAGTGTTAGCGGCTGGCTACCACGGCCGGTTGTATGGAAAAGTAGTGAGAGATTTGAAAGAAAATACTGGTAAATATGAAGATGTTAGCCGTTAGGAGGATCGAGTGCAGAACTGCGTCAAACCAATTAGGATTGATGACTGGTGACGATGACGAACACTCGGGAAGACAAACTTAAGCAACGCTTATGAATAACAAGGTAAATAAATACATCGAATTCAACCATTATGCCCGCTAAGACTGATGGGAAACGCGAAAGAAAACAGCTGGCTACATCTACATCTACATAATACCCTGCAAGCCACCACAAGGGTGTGTGGCAGGGGGTGATTGCTCACCAAACATGCACTACATATCATGCATAAAAAAGGAATAGTATTAATATAGTAGTCAGAACTACACTATTTAAAAAAGATAGAAATTGCAAAGAAAACATGCAAAAACATTCTGTTAGTAGGGTTAGCTTTAAGTACTCATACCAACATGCAGCTACCAATGCTATTCATTGCTACTCTCCGATAGGACATATTTACCGTTATTCGTATCTCTTATTGTGCGAGGGAAAAAGGACATTTTGAATCGGTCAGTTCGGCAATCAATTTCTCTAACTTTATGATTATGGTCCAGTCTGCCATAGTAAGTTGGGGTTCGTAAAATATTTTTAACATCATCACTGAAAATATTGCCTTGGAATTTGTGGAAGAGATTAAGTCTAAATTTCAACCTGCGATCTGACAATGATTCCCATTTCAATTCATTTAATAGACAGGTTACGCTAATATAATTATCGTATCGTCCCTTTACAAATCTTGCCGATCTTCGCTGCACACGTTCAAGTTCATTACTTAGACCGATTTCGTAGGGATCCCATACACTGGCAGCATATTCCAAATGAGGTCTAACAAGGGAAAAGTAGCTACTAGATGCATGGGTGTTGAAAGTTATATCCAGTATAGAGTCTAGCTCTTTCCATGATGATTCGCAGTATTTGGAATTCCTACGAACGCCTGAGAAGACAATGGAGAGAAAATTTAACCTTGTGTTTTATGAACAGAGAAAATATTCCTCGATCACCTTTGGAAGCTTAGATAGGGAAGTTGAGCACCTTGCTTCTGTTAAAGGAAGCGGCCTTTCACCTCCGTTGAAATGAACTTGACCTCACAGGAACTCTCGAGAAACGGTTTATCAACATCGTTTCCTGATGGTGCTCGCTCTCCCCTTATGAATGATTCAGCTGCGGAAAACTCGTTGAATGTTGAGGGGTCGCTCGAAACATCGCGATAAGCGGTGCTTGGGGGGGACAAGCGACGGGCCAAGAGTAACCCATGCCTTCCTTCTTTTTGGCGCACAGGCACTCAGGCGTCAGCTGTGGACTTGCTGGAAATTAGGTACCCCTTTGAATAGGCGCAACACCAATTCATTCCTAAATAAGCCCACTCCACTCACCATTAGCCTCGCCCGAAAGCAGTTTTACAGCGCTTCACGGCCATAATTTTTTTTCCCTTTGTGTCGATGGGGTCTGTTTGAATTCTTCTCACTGAGTAGCTCGTCCTTTTAATGTAACCGTGGCGACGTGGATGACAGTTTCGGTGATTTAGGATCGGCATTTGCTATGGCGGAAAGCACGACGACTCCAGAAACATAAGACCTAATACACGCTATTTTAGTGGTAGCCGAAGAAAGCCACCCATTTGGGCTTATATGAGCCTTGTTTATGGCTCACGACGCTTTGGCGGCGCTGCCTCAAATCAAACCTCCTTTGTGGAGAAGGGTAATATATATGGCAAAGCGGAGATCAAAAGTGCCATTTTAGTTGCGTTCATTGAAGTAAAATATTATGGTTGCATGCATGTGTGTTCATTACTAATTGAATAGATGTGATTCTTAAATGCCATCTTGAGATATGGCGCTCGTTGTTCCAGTCTATTTGAATACTTGTCCGGCCTGAAGTAAAGGAATCCCACGATATAATTGGGATTTCCAGTGTTCGGTCAATTGATATTTATTTTGAGGAATCAGTATTAGAAAACTGCAAATTTCTCTTTTAAGAAATTGTAATAAAGTATAAAATTTTCCAAATTCGTGCAAGTAACTTCTCGAGAGAAGGCAAGATATGTACTGTTGTCGTATACGCGGTTGATATTATCTACGTTTTAGTTATCGTAAAGAAATATGAAACCAGATGGGCCTGTAAGCGAAGACAAATAATCCGCATATTTATTAATGGAATGCACAGTAAAACAGTAGGCCTTGCGTAAGAAGTATGGGCAAAGTAGTTCAGGAGGAAAAACGAAAGAATAATATAAAGTTGAAGAGCTTAGCCGATAGGGTACTCGAAAGTAAATCTGCGTCAAATCATACTTAGAATTATTGACTAATAATGATGAGTAAAAATATAGTGTAATGAAACAATACGAAAAATTAATTAGCATATAACTCAACGGCCCAGTATAAAATTAACATATATTACCATGAAATATAGCACATACGTACATAGTTTAAAACATAAAGTTAGTCATGGCCTGCTAGGCATACTTATCTTCATCTTCTAACCAGTTAAATCTTTCCGAGCAGACAAATCCCTGTTTTCGAACTGTGAACAAAACTCTGTGCGTACCCATTTTAACAATGGGGGCGTTTACTCGGAACCGAAATCGCAATTTTGTACACGAAATCGCTATACGGAAACGAAAAATGAATTTCAGAGAAAAAATTAATCTTCTAACCAGAGCCATTCACTCATAAATCAAAAATTGAAATAAGCAAATGGTGACGCCCATCGAAGAAGCTGCTTTGAGACCGTTGACGTCATTTACATCTCGTCCTTGACTGCTATTAGGGAAAGGGAAGGGAGTGGTGGGTGAATGTCGGAAGGTCTGCTCGCACAGATCCTGTCGCAACCGCTTCCATTGGCAGAGTCAGCTGTGTGTCCCCCATTGCGATAAGGTGAAGTAGCTTCGCGGACTCAGTTGTGATCGGACGAAGTGGATGACGTAACATCTACATCTACGTAATACCCGGCAAACCACCACTAAGGTGTGTGGCAGGGGGTGATTTCTCACCAAACATACACTACATATCATGCATAATAAAGGATTAGAATGTATATACTTAATTTATAGACGTAAGAGGTCGCTTGCACGCCCACTTTCCGAAAGGGTTAAAAACATCCGTTTTTCGCCACTTATAGAACGAGAACTAATTGGCGGATCGAAAAACGGAAAAATATGGGTCTCTTTATTTTAAAAATATATCTGATTTGGCAATAAAAATATGGTAAGCGACCCCATTATGGGTTGTACCTATTGAATTTTACTGAAGATATTTTCAAGTGAACCTTGAGGGATTTTAATTCGTTCTGAATCGTATATTAGCATCCACGCACTAATTCTAATACCACTTCAAGAATGAGCCGGTATTAAAATATACCATCCTAGCTTTATTAGTCGTGCACTTATGATATGAAGAATGAAAATAAAAAAATAAGGAGTATCCTTAAATTGGTAGTGCTCAAATATTTTTAATTTTAATCCTATCCCTTTGCTGTCAGTAGTTCAATGTATTCTCCAACTCACTGCAATCTTCCACGTTCTTTAAGCCTGCGTTCTAACCTCACACAGGCCTGAGGAAAGTGTGAAAGTGACTGTTTCTGTCCTTGTGTGCTATGATTCATCTCATTGGGTAAATACTTTGGCAATTAAAAATGTCCTAGTAATCCTCTTCTAACGAGCACCATAGGCTTAGACATTCCCCTATGGAAATCGGCGATTCCTTGAGTTATCTCTTTAGATAAATACTCATTTATATGGCTTACCGAATATGCATACGTTATTCTAAGATAGAGCTCTAAATATCTACTATAGACATCAGAATTGGTCGTATAGTTCTGTCATTACAATATTCATGCGAACTAAACGTAAATATTGTAGAATTGATTATAAACAATTCGTATTTTACTCTTTATGGCAAAAATGTTTCCATTTACTGTTTTGCCTCTGTATAGGAGTACCCTAGGAGGTAAAACAATGGTTTTGCTTGCATTTGGTCCAATCATTCAAGTCTCTAAGGCCTGGTTCCACCAACATTTCGTATCGACACAGTTGATCGAAGGTGATGAAAAATATGATCGATATTCTTGGAAAGTATATAGGTTATATCATAGAAATAAAAGAAGGCGCTCAATAAAAAGATGCCACTTGACTAATGTGTTTGTTTATCGAAAACGTATTAATCTGGAATTTGTTGAATTTCATGAATTCTTTCTGCGAATGTTTCAATGAGTGGCATGACCCCTGCAACTCGTTGAGGATTTTAAATAAGTGATCGAGAAGAAAACAAGCGTCGACATCGAGAAGTAAATGCCGAAGGTTGGGAGAAAATAGCAGTCACTTTGAATTCCCATGAAATTATGAAATATCATTGTGTGTGCTTAACTGGTAAATAAGTTTTAACGATAAGTTTTATGAGTCACAAAAAGCTTCGATGTACATGCTATTCCTATCAGAGCCAAAAATCGAGAAATACAATGCGAGAAAGCCTCAATTGTCTTTTTATAAAATGTTATTTAAGAGTTGATAGCATTTATAAATTTACCAGTGCTGATATAAAAGTGTATATCAAGAGAACATGACCCTAATGTTCTAAATGAAAAGAAATACGTAAGCGCGATTTAATGGCAAGCATGCCCTAAGTCTAATCTAAAAAGTCTAAGTAATTATCTACATAATATGGCATATTAGTTATGGAATAATTGCTCCCACTCCGATAATAATAGATTAATGTGAAATACACCATGAGTTAACGAGTTGTGGTTTCACCTCAATAAATGCATTCACTTTGCCTAATTAATTTGAAATATTTTCTACCCCATTACCTTCATTGAATGCGATCGATTTGTAGATCATGTGTAGAGAACTCCCAAATCTTCGTTAAATTCAAGATAACTAACCGAATCAAAACGGCGACAGCGAACTAAAGGCTGTGCGTATCAAAAAAGCTAAGATGCAAATATAATATATGCATGCAGCGCGTTACTTACTGCACATTCCACATAACACATGACCAGCGGCACATTTATGTAAAACTATTGAAAGTATTGCAATAAGAATGGCATCAAGTAGTACATCTACATCTACACGATACCCTGCAAGCCACCGCGAGGGTGTGTGGCAGGGGATAGTACAGCAACATATAAACATTACGCATTACATATTATTTATCTGGTTAAGAAATTAACATCATATTAAAAGTCTAATTACCTTGACACAAACGCAAACACAAAATTCATATATGAAGTGTAATGACAGTTGAAACTCAGGAGTAGAGAACTAGAGGAATATTCGCCGTAGCATCTACGAGCTACAATACGCAATGTGGGAAACGATATGTGTCATTCATTTCATTTAAATACCGGTCAATTGATATTTCAGATACAAATGTTCTGAGGGACCTGTTGTAGGCCAAAAAATCAAAATAATTGATAATTACTTCCCCTTCTTAATCTAAGGATACATATTTGGTCATATTCGTTGATTCTCGATTAGACCGCTCAAAATCCTCGATCAAATTGATGGGAGATTTGATGACCGAATATCACTGATTGTTGCCGTGGAATAGAATCAACAGCCGATCAAATTCAGGTTTGATTGGCGATCAAGTCAATCCTCAATCCTTATCCTGGTGCAACTTGGTCTGAGTATACCGTTTTAATTAGCAACGAGGCCCGGCAGAGTGACTTGATTTATATATTTAAAATCTCTACATCTACATCTACATCTACACGATACCCTGCAAGCCACCGCGAGGGTGTGTGGCAGGGGGTGAAGATCACCAAGCATACACTACTAACATGCAAGCAAGCAACTAAAGGGTCTCATGCAACTAGATTGTTAGTATCTATAGTATTTAAGGGATTAATACATGCATCATGCACTACAGAATACTCTAAAATATTTCCTCTACCTATCCCTTTCCTATGCTGTCTATTCTGTTCTCTTATAGTACGGGGGAAAAATGCCATTTTAAATCTATCT
Source organism: Platycnemis pennipes (assembly GCA_933228895.1). NCBI lineage: Eukaryota > Metazoa > Arthropoda > Insecta > Odonata > Platycnemididae > Platycnemis > Platycnemis pennipes. Next base: position 85,608,381 of record OW121846.1, read on the forward strand.
GTACGACAATCTATCTCTCTAATCTTATTTGTCTGGTCGAATCTAGCATAATACGCTGGTGTTTTTAATATGTGCCTAACATCTTCAGTAAAGCTATCCGATTGAAATTTCTCCAATAGATTTAATCTGGACTTTAACCTACGCTCTGATAATGATTCCCACCCTAATTCTTGTATTAATTCTGATACACTACTCAACCTATCGTAACACCTTTTGACGAACCTAGCTGCTCTACGCTGCACACTGTCTAGTTCTCGAATCAAACCTAATTCATTAGGATCCCATACACTGGCTGCATACTCAAGGTGGGGCCTAACTAGTGAAAAGTAGCATCGCTCTTTTGTCTTCTCATCACATTTCCCAAGTACTCTTTTTATAAATCCTAGCTTTCTCTTCGCTCGGCCGCATATTTCCCTTATGTGTCTTCCCCACGATAAATCTTTAGTGATTGTTACACCTAAATATCTTACGGTTTCAACGTTTTCGATCTTCGTGTCATTAATTCTATAGGATCGCTCTATCGAATTATTCCTCCTCCAAAAATTGATAGCTACACACTTTTTAAGGTTGAGTTCTAACTGCCATTTGTCACACCACTCTTGAATTGCATCTAAATCCTTGCTAAGTGATTTCGTGTCCTCTTCGTTCGATATACCCCTGTACACCACCGCATCGTCTGCAAAAAGTCTAAGGTTACTACTAACTACGGTACCCAAATCGTTTATGTATAAAAGAAATAGAAGCGGACCTACTACGCTACCCTGGGGAACTCCCGATGTGACTTCGATTGTGTCCGACATGATACCATCTATGACAACCCTCTGCTCTCGCCCACTTAAGAATTCTTTTACCCAACATACAACGTCTTTATTTATACCAAAACTCTCTAACTTCAAGATTAATTTGTCATGAGGAACTTTATCGAAAGCCTTTTTAAAATCTAAAAATATCGCATCAACTTCAGTACTGCTTTCGCCGTGGACTAAAATATCGTGTACGAATAAAGCTAATTGTGTCTCGCAAGATCTACCTTTCCGGAACCCATGCTGGCTGTTTATGAGTAATCCCTGACTATCCAAATGCCCCATGATCGAACTGACTACTATGTGCTCAAATATCTTACAAGAGATTGACGTGAGTGAAATGGGTCTGTAGTTACTAGGTTCTTCCCTATCACCGCTTTTAAATATAGGTGTAATGTTAGCTACTTTCCAATCCTTGGGTACTGTGTGGTTCTTTAGTGTTTTATTGAATATTATTTCTAGATAGGGGGCTATTTCAGAAGCTAATGTTTTATATACTCTGGAAGGAATTTGATCGGGACCTGGTGATTTGTTTTTACTTATGCTTTTTAACTGCTGCTCTATTCCGCGACATGAAATGTTTATTCCGGGCATTTGCTCACTGAAAGTGTTCGGCGGTGGTTCCACTGCGTTTTGTGACGATGAGTTGAATACACTTTGGAAGAAGGTGTTTAAAGTATTGGCTTTTTCTACACTGCTGGTGACTCTGATTCCTTTATCATTTTTAAGTGTGTGCACTGTGGACTTATTTCCCTGGAGCTCTCTCACATATGACCAAAACGCTTTAGGATTGCTATCTAAATATTCTCCTAACATCTTGCTCTTGAAATGTGATAACGCTTGCCGACATGATTTTCTTGCTAATGCTCTCGATTTTTTATAGTTTTGAACTAGCTCATTTTTTTCCTCTACCGATAGACCCCGTCCTGCATTTTTCATCTTAGCGTGGCATACCCTTTGTCGTTTTAGTGATTTCCTAACCTCCGCGTTATCTCTAATCTATTTCCTAGCATAACTTTTTCCCTCTAATCAATTCACTGTACAAGGTGTTTGACTTATAGCTCCAGTCCCAAATACCTTGTGAATTTTCAATATTATTTAAATATGTTGAAAAGAAATAAACCCCTCGGTGGATTCTATGGTTTGAATTCCTCAAAGAAAATTAACCAACTCAGAAACATCTCTCATACATCTATGTACACTGGATCAGCATGAAGAACAGTTGAGTTTAAAATTATTGTTTCACTGAATATTAATTTGCTCAATTCCTAATAATGCAGATGATGGCATTCTGCCCATCTCCGCATTAACCAAGATACTGCGATGTCTTCGCCTTTTCCTCGTCGAAACATTCTCAGAGAATCCAGTGAAACAGCATAGTGGGGTCCATAGTGTGAATACCGGTTCCTGCGTAAATCATTGCATTCCGCAATAATCATTTCATCTCATGGACGGCGTAGGGGGAACCCGTACGCTTTGATGCAGCCGTATCTTGCTCACCTTCTGTCTCGTTACATGAGCTTCATCCATTTCCAGTTCTCCATCAATCAAGTAGTCTTTCCTCTCCCTTGTGTTTATCGTGTGATGGCTCAATACAGCTTGAAGTCGCTCGTTTTCTTCACGTCGTTCAAGTGAAAGAAAAAACCCCATACACTATATTTCTGCATATTTTCCTTAGATTTTATGCCGTGTCAGAGTAATTTGATGGCTGTTGCAAAATAATGAAGTGTGTTTTTTTGTAGTGTAATTACATCTGAATATTTTGCTGTACTTGTCTTTAATGGCCAAAGCTCTTGCGACTACTTTTTTTCCTTACGGTCAAATGGAGTACTTGAGTAATTTTGGTATAATCGCCGGGTTAAACTTTGTTGATGAAAAATGCATATAGCTACCTGGAAGAATCTGTCAGTGGCAATGGAATGCCACTGACAGATTCTGACAGACACTGACGGCAGTGGAGCTGAGTTGCTTTTTTATAATATAAGTGAGTAGGACGAGAGAAATGCATGTTGTTACCTGGAAGAATCTGTCAGTGGCATTCCAGTGGCAATGGAATGCCACTGACAGATTCTTACAGGTAACAACATGCATTTCTCTCGTCCTACTCACTTATATTATAAAAAAGCAACTTAGCTCTACTGCCGTGGCACATGTGAAAGAGGAGTCTGGAAATATATTCTCGAAAATAGTAATATAGGAAAGGAAAATAATATCATGAGGATTTTGTTGTATATTAGCCGAGTAACAGGGCATGATGAGATTATTGATTTTGATGGAACATTCTTTCTCTTCTACCCTCTCTAACCTAAGTTGAATATGATTTGGGTTTCCGCACATTTTTTAATACAGCGGACAATCTGGTATAAGGAATCAAAACGAGAGGATTTACTCTCCCTCGACCAGAGGATCTTAGAGTCACACTGAGATGCATAATCTCCCACTAATTCAAATCAATAGATAACGAAAAAATAACGTACCGCCAGTGTGCACTCAAGTATTAAAAACAAATTAGTATTTTAGCTCTCGAGATCAGTATTTCCCTTATACATATGGATTAATAGTAGTTCTCAGCGTAGAACAATACGATTCTAAAGATGATGCATAAGGTGTGCCCATTGTATTCAATTGCTGCGCAAAAAAAGCATTTCACGCCAAGGTGAAAATCTATTGTTAGAGTTGGCTATGCGTTAGAAATTACGGTTAATGACTAGATTACACATCGTCCTTTATGCAGTGAACGGTCGGTGAGGTAGATCATTTTCAGCACCTTACAAAAAATTGAGTCATATATTCCCATCCCTCAATTTCTAAAGTGGAAATTTCTCTTGTCATGCCGCGTGTAGCTCTCGAAAGCTTGCATTATTGCTTACACCCTTAGTGATAAATTTGAGCGGAGTGTGTACGCATAGTTTATGCCTCTTACCTGACATTAATCTCGGTCGCTGGATGTCTGTTCCCGTCAACTGCCTTGGTATTCCGCATCGAATGGAGGAAATTGGCAAGAGATGTTGTGACTGTTTCGATGACTTGAGACTCATGACGAGACTTGAAATGAGGCATTAAGTGTCATTGAACGGTAAAACCATAAAGAGGTTCTAGCTCCTTTACTCCTTTGGTTTGTCTATCCTCTTCAACAAACTTACCTTCGGCTTCTTTTTCCTTGAGTAACCCCTCAGAGAGACGGGCTATTTTGAATATAATCCAAGTCCTGAATTTCATTGGCTAGGTGAACTGGTGGCATAAGTAACAGAACTCTCTGACGGGTGGGTAAATATTAACGGTGGTTTCTTTTCGTAATGCTCATCATTACTTCGCTTTCGCTCGTCTTCTTTGATTATTATCAATTACTAAATATATATGCTCACAAATTCGCGCAAATTCATGAATAGAAATTCAAACAGAATGTGAAAGAAAGAGATAGTGAGCATATATAAAACCTTGAACACAACGGTTGTGTGGAGATGGAATGATGGCCGAAAATACGTGTAAGAAATTTGGTCTTGACCGGGAAGCGAACCACGCTACCAAGACCACCATGCTACCATGGTTACTCTAAACCCCAGGGGATTCGGCGGGGGGTTTATAGCACCAAATGCCCCACAGATTAGCCCATAGAATCGGCAAAGAGCAAGGCGCTTGGGCAAGGTTCCACCCACCGACGAAGAGAATACACAGAAGAGGAAATGATAGAAAGGCTCACTCACACAGACAACGTGAAAGATATAGCACATATATTTGAGGGACACAACCCCTTTGAAGAAAAAAACCAATCTGGTCATATGCACAAATCACCATTCATACGCAACTCCTACATACTCCCACCCACCGCCAAATTCGCCCTCCGTGTCAAGTCTGACCCCCCACACACCCTTAATCTCTTTGCAACATACATTCCCGGCGCCCATAGAATCAATAAGATCCTCAAAGACTTTTTCCCTATTATAAAGAGCAACGCTTCCGCTTCTCTTCTTCTGCCCACCTGCCCCTCAGTCTGCTTCAAGCGCCCGGCAAACTTACGTGATATTTTCAAATCCACTAGGCCAGAACCAGATACGGGCTCACGTTGGCCTCGATAACCTCCAACACGCCCTCCAGAAACGTGGGTACCCAGAGCCTCTCCTCAGAAAGAAAATTCTATCCCCTACCGCTAATTACACACCCCGCATTAAAAATAATCCTCCCGGCCGATTGAATTTCACCACCACATTTTTTTCTGGCTCACATAAAATAAAAAGCATCCCGAGAGAACTTTACCCCGTCATAAACAACAACCAAACTACATCACGTCTCATTCCCGCCTGCCCTTCCGTAACATACAAAAAAACACCCAATCTTAGGAATATTCTATGTATTCTACTTCCTAGTATCTACTCAGAATGAGATATTTATTCGTGAGTGGTTAATTAATAAGCTCTTACGTTGTTATACTCGGTCAAAAACTTTCGTGCAGGTAGAGAAGCAGGACCGGAATACGTTGTCACAAAAAACACACAGAAATGAAAACTTTTCCTTTGTCTCACTTTAGAGGATTTATGATGATTTCTGTTCTGACATATTCCTCTCCATAGGTATTGGGATGAAATGTGCACTACCTCGTAATTTAGTTTGAACAGATATAAGAACGTTTTTAGTACTGGTTAATTTCTATGAATTTATACGTACGGGGATGGACATAAATCTCACATTACCGACGGACAAAAATCATTGAAAATATCCTGTTTTTTACAATACTGCTGCAAAAAAGTTGCCTCAACCCCGTTTCCCATCATGTGTAATTACTTTCTTCTTTTTCGATGCCTTCCTTAAGAGCACCGCTTATAGCTTTTCCTGCGGAGATTTATTTTTCTTTAAGACCTTTTTTCTGGCACACTACACCTTTCTTGCTAAACAGGAACATTTTCTTTCTTCCTTTATCCCCCATTAACAATCCCATGCGTACGACCCGTGAAGAAACCCATTCCTACCGATGAAGTTTTCACACGGAAAAGTATATTTATGTAGTACCATCATTAACCTCTATGTCCACTGATTTATATCGCATCTTATAATGGTTATTATTCTTTTTGCCCTCTAACCTTACACTTTTACAAAAGCCTTCTTCATTTTTTATTGCACATTGTGACAGTGGAAGACTACATACCAGGCATTCTTTTTCGGCGAGTGAACAGTTACTTTGGGAAACTTAATTACTTAAGAAAAAATCTAATTCCGGCAATACAGTCTTGTACGACGGACTAAAAATATACCTCGGTAAATAATATCTTACTAGTACGAAATAAACCCTAGCGCAAGAATATTATTTCACTTCACAACCATGAATAAATTATATAAGCGGCGGAGTCACGAAAATTCCATAGAAACAAAACTCCAACCTCATCTTGTAGGGATACCTACTCTCAACCCTGTCGTCATCATCTGATCTCCTTCTAGATCTGCTTAGTAGTCTTCGAGCCACCTTGTTGGTGTGTTACAGTGAATAATCACCCAGAATGCATTGAACCAGCTGACCGCGGTTTCGACGTCTAAGGCGCCTGGCCCACTTGCTGATGTACTTTGAGAATGACGTTTTAGACGTCGAAACCTCGGTCGGCTGGTTCAATAAAAGTGTGGAATATACTAAATTATTGTTATTTTCATCATGAAAATCTTCCACCAAGTCACGCCTGAAGGTATTTCTTCCATTAAATAACATCTACATCTACATCTACATAATACCCTGCAAGCCACCACAAGGGTGTGTGGCAGGGGGTGATTGCTCACCAAACATGCACTACATATCATGCATAAAAAAGGAATAGTATTAATATAGTAGTCAGAACTACACTATTTAAAAAAGATAGAAATTGCAAAGAAAACATGCAAAAACATTCTGTTAGTAGGGTTAGCTTTAAGTACTCATACCAACATGCAGCTACCAATGCTATTCATTGCTACTCTCCGATAGGACATATTTACCGTTATTCGTATCTCTTATTGTGCGAGGGAAAAAGGACATTTTGAATCGGTCAGTTCGGCAATCAATTTCTCTAACTTTATGATTATGGTCCAGTCTGCCATAGTAAGTTGGGGTTCGTAAAATATTTTTAACATCATCACTGAAAATATTGCCTTGGAATTTGTGGAAGAGATTAAGTCTAAATTTCAACCTGCGATCTGACAATGATTCCCATTTCAATTCATTTAATAGACAGGTTACGCTAATATAATTATCGTATCGTCCCTTTACAAATCTTGCCGATCTTCGCTGCACACGTTCAAGTTCATTACTTAGACCGATTTCGTAGGGATCCCATACACTGGCATAACGTCCATTGTTGCATTATGGAATAGTGAAAATTTGAGAATCATATTATCTTTGCCTCTTATTATACTTTAATGATCTAACCATACATAGTACACTGGGATTGTTCATATTTCTTCGACCCCTCCAGTAAAGGTATACGATACTGTAATATAACACTTATGATGTGGTGGTAAAATTATATCATGCTGAAGAATTACGTCATTCACTGCCCTTCATTATTCTTGTTGCTTATGTTAACGTTTAATTGTGTTGCCAAAATGTAGAAAGTAATGCTAGTTGGTGAACAATATGGGTTACGTCCGGCCTAGTAGGCATAACACAATGGGGTCGTTTACCAAATTTTTTTATTGCCGAATCTGATAGAGTTTGTAAAATAAAAAGACCCGTATTTTTCCGTTTTTGATCCGTCAATTATTTCCCGAGTTATAAGCGGCGAAAAACTGACGTTCTTAACCCTTTCGGAAAAGTGGGTGTGGTGCAACCTCTGACGCATGTCGACTTCGTCCAATCACAACTAAGCCCGCGAAGCTACTTCGCCTTATCGCAAAGGGGGGGATACAGCTGACTCGGCCAATGGGAGCGATTTCGACAGCATCTGTGCGAGCAGACCTTCCGAGAATCCCCCTCCACTCCCTTCCTCTTCCCTGAAAGCAGTCAAGGACGGGAGGAAAATGACGTCAATGTTATCATAGCAGCATTTTAGGTGGGCGTTACCTTTTGCTTATTTTAATTTTTAATTTATGAGTGAACGGTTGTGGTTAGAAGATTAATTTTTTCACTAAAATTCTTTTTTCGTTTCCATCTAACGATTTCGTGTACAAAATTACGATTTCGGTTCCGAGTAAACGCCCCCATTAATACGACGCGTCGACGGGCTTGGGTAGCGTACCATAGTGAGAAATTGCCTAGGGAATGGAATAAAACTAGGAATGATGCCCTTTATTTTATGGAGGATTATGTCGTTTACGGCACCCTCATTATGTTGTAATCTTCAGGATACAACTTCTGGATTAGCATCTTTTGTAGTGTGGCATTGACGGACCATAAGGTCTTTAATTTTGAATTTGGATTTCTCAATTTGGGTCTGGACCCATTCGTACTAGAGAGGTTACAGACAGATTGGTAGGTGCTGCAGTCTAAATTTTGCCACTTTTAGGCCAATGAAATGTACTTGTTCATCAGCAGTGACTCTATAGAACGAACGAATGAGTAAAAAGTTACCCCTTTCTCTTAATTACTGAAAATAAAATTGTTTCCGTGGGAAATGCATTTGTATGTCAGGTTGTAACTTTTCGAAGTCAAATTTTCTTTGCTTGCCTTAGTTTTGCTGTTTTAGGGATATGCGTATCCTGCTGTGTTTTGTAAACAACAGATAGAGTTGTCAGTTACATGTCGGAGACAGTCCGCGGTGGTTATATGAGACGTCCTAAGGTCTTTCGCCGTGTTGCCTTTTGCATGGAAACTCTCGAAGCTGCTACATAATTCATAGCGACTGCATTTCTCTTCCTACCTCATTTTCTCTTGTCGCTGAATCGAGCGGAATGCCTTTCTGATGGAATGGTAAGAGACTCAGACATGACTTTCGAAGTTTTCCAAGCGACATAGGTAGCTGTTCTGGATCCGGGTTCTTGACTCTTTCATGTCTTGACTTCATTCTTTAGGGGATGAAAATCTCTTGATAGGAAATAGGATTTAAAAGAGAAACAGAGGTATCATTATGTTATGCAAGGGAAGTATATTCTGAAAAACTTCAGCTCTGCGGGGAAATCGTATTTTTTTACGCAGCTCTTTTATTGTATCAGAAAATTAATTTAGTATAGATTGTATACCTTCCCTCAAATACATGTATTCCATAATATTGTGAGGATTTATTAAATTTATTCCAAAAAAGCCACGCCAATCCGTACCAAGCGGGTATCTACATCTACACGATAGCCTGCAAGGATGTGTGGCAGGGGATGAAGATCACCAAGCATGCACTATTCACATGTAAACGAGCAACTATAGGGTCTCATGCAACTAGATTGTTAGTATCTATAGTATTTAAGGGATTAATGCATGCATCATGCATTACAGACTACTCTAAAATATTTCCCCTACCTATCACTTTGCTATGCTGCCTACTCGGTTCTCTTATAGTACGGGGGAAAAATGCCCTTTTGAATCTATCAGTACGACAAAATATCTCTCTAATCTTATTTATCTAGTCGAGTGTAGCATAATACGCTGGTGTTTTTAATATGTACCTAACATCTTCAGTAAAGTTATCCGATTGAATTTTCTCCAATAGATTTAATCTGTACTTTAACCTACGCTCTGATACTGATTCCCACCCTAATTTTTGTATTGATTCTTAAGCACTACTCAACCTATCGTACCGCCTTTTAACGAACCTTGATACCTTAAGGCTCTACGCTGCACACTGTCTAGTTCTCTGATGAAACCTAATTATCGTTTTGGGTATGATTTTGACGTCTCAACAGTATTTCAAGTCCACATATAAAACTGCATCTACAATTACACAATATCCAGTGAGCAGCCGCAGGGGTGTGTGGCAGGGGGTGTTAGATATTAGTGTGTATCCTAAACTATTTCAGCTATGATCACGAATTTCCCGAGGGAAAATTGAATTGTTATATCGATTCGTTCGGCAGTCTTATCTCTCCAATTTTGTCATTTTCACCTGGTCATCTGATGCAGTGTGGGGGTAAAAATACACCACAACATAAGTCACTCCAAGAGCTTTAAGAGTCTAAATCCATTATTCGTGGAATTCAGGGAAAACTTCATTAAGACAAATGGGAAAGAAAGGGAGTAAATAGGAAGCAAGGTTTAAACATACTTACTTACTTGAATTTCGTTGTGTTCTTATATTGAAAATCTGTTATCAATTCAGCTTTCTGCCTCTGCACATTTTTCATATACTATAGTGTGCAACCCGAGTCATTCCCGTTGGCGAGATTAGAGCTCTCCAAGAACATACTAAGTCAAAGTGCGAAGTTAATACTTGAGTATTGGGGAGGGGAGAAGTTCCTTTCCCTGTGCCCCCTGTGGTGTCCCAGAGAGTGAAATGGTACAAGGAAATCACGCTGATGGATCAAGAGAATTAGTAATAATTATTGGCACAGTACTTCACCTTTTCCATCACCACGTCGTAAAATTCCTGGAATTCCATTCAAGCATGATATAGAAATTGTCTTATCTTCCTAATTGATAGCTTCATTCATTAGTTTTGTAGTCTTTCTTTATTTGCTCATATCTCAAAGCCGTTTTAGGTAAAAAAGTGATTTCATTAACCAATTTATTATATTCATGTCCTCTGACAACAGTGGCAAACCTCTAACTCACGAGGTTTATCTGCTACTGGCCGGAAGAACATAATTTTTTGTTTAAAGAACGCACAAGTTCCTCATTATTTTATTATTTTTTACTGCTTAATTTGCTAATTGATTCTCAGTTTGGTTCATGTGAATTTGACATTACAAGACGTTACTTGCTTTTTTTCTGCTTGCGACGTGAAACCTACAGCGAGTGGGAACAAATTTAAGACCTCAAAGAAGCTGGCAGGGTCACCTAAGAAGCTGATCGTTAAGATTTTCTACAGACACATGTACTACAACCACTTGAAATACGTGTTTCTAGAGATTATTAAAAATGAAATTTGCAATTTATTATGTAAGAAAAGTCTTACTTCTGCATTTCCTAATGCGCATACCTGTATGCTGCTAATTCGTCTTCGACAGCTCTTCTCTACGCCTGCTAAACGACCTTGGATTGCTGTACTCTTACATTGATGGTTATATTGATTAACTGTAGAAAGTAGAATGTGTAAAGAAGGGTAGTCTCTCTCGTTTAGGGTTCTGTAATATCTTTTCTGTAATAAAATTTTATTGTTTTTTCAAACATTCAGGACCTTTAGTACGTCTATAGCAAAATAATTCTTCATATGAGTCTTGAGGGGTAGGTAGCTATTATTTAACTGGCCGTAATCAAAACTTTACCGGCTATAAATTTCGCCGAGATAATGGCTGTAGTGTTTTCTCTAGGATTAAAGCCATAGGTTAGGCGGGTAATATAAATTATCCGTTGAAGCATCTAAAACCCAAGAGTACTTGTGCAGTCGAACTGGCCATTTTCAACCACATGCCTGTTGGGAGACGTGTCAACAGCTTTCTACGCCTCTAGCGCGGATTTTTCAATGCATTTCCTGTTATTTATCTCCTTTTGATCCTGATTATGGGAGAAAATTGCTGCTCTTAATAAGGCCATGAAGAAATGAAGCGAAAACTTCAATGACAAGCAGATAAATTTATTGCTGCTGTAAAATGTCCTCTCAGCGGGAATGCCTTTCGAGATATGACAATTTTTATGGCTTCAAACTGGGATGTATCATTTCAAATGGTCATTGAATCGGAATATCAAACATAGTCTCAGACAGGGATTTGATTTTGAATTTGTTCCCTCTCCCATTTATAAACCATTTGAGATCGTAGCTTTATTTCTGTCACATCATTTTCCCCTCAAGTATGTCAGTCAATGGATCCTTTTTTTTCTGAACAGGAAAATGAGTGACCATGAATTTAACAGGAGTTTGGAAAATCCTAAGGACGCTGGATTATTACCTTATTGAATGCCGTTACTAATTAAGTAGTGACTGTGCATTCATTCGCGTTTATCTCGAAATATTTTCCCTCCTATGCTGCTGCTCACATTATGATGGACTTCGTTAAGATAATATTAACTGGGGCCAACTTGAAAAATTGTTCAATAAGGAAGGTAATTAGCTTTTTTGCGATTACGTTTTTGCTCACTTCAAAAAAGTTTACAATGAGCTGAAACAATGGACAATCCAATTAGTGAATTATATATATTAAATCTATATCTAATGCATTATTCCATTCGCTTCATCTAATTCAGATAACACCCTGCTATTCAGATGAGACCATGGCCTTGCTAATACATTTCTCTGGATGATGCTATTGCAATAAATTGACCGTCTATATGATCCCAAAGTTCAAAAAGCCATTACATAACATAGGACAGTTAGAATGCTCCATTATTACATAAGGAGATGAGAGCAAAAGAGCCGTTCTTTACGAAGTGTCCTAAGTACACCGTTGATAAAATCACATGATGTCACATTCTTCTATTAATGAAGTAGCATACCATTTTCTTATCATATAAAATAATCTGCACCATTAATTAATTTGCCCATCTTATTTTTTGCTACGTTAACTTTGCACTACATTTTGATTTAACCGGAATTACCCTTCCTTCGGAGTGTATTTATTCTTCGCTTATTCCGAAAAATTTATTTAGGAAAATATTCATCATCATTCTACTTTCTAAAAATATAAGCAAGTCCTTGTCAGTGGATGAATTCACATTCAGATCACCTGGTCATACGTGGACTTTGGTACACAGTGCATTAACTACTTTTTCCTTTCTTCGCGCAGTTCAAAGTTGCGACATTCATTCTCTCCCACCTCATCCGATTCTTTTCCCACTCCAACCTCATATTTCCCCCTTTATTTATCCATTGCCTCTCAATGCATACACCATCTACTCTTCCTGCACATTCCATTGCACCTGTGGTGTCCCAGAGATCGAAATGGTACCAGGAAATCACGTAGCTTTGGTTTTCTTCACAACTCGTGCAGTAGTAGGTATATTCATGACGTGAATATCCGTCTGTGTACATAGATTTCAAGTAAGTCATAGGTATATAGTAATAATACTCTTACTTATATACCAGATTGAATTATAAGTGCCCTGTGCTGATGACTTAAGAGAAACAGTAGCAATTTAGTGCCCAGTACATTGCCTTTTCCATCACTACGTCGTAAAATTCTTATTATTACTTTTAGGCATGATATCAAACTTCTCTCATCTTCTTAACAGATCGTTCCAATTATCAGCTTGGTAGCCCTTTTTTATCTGCTCAAATATCGTGGCAGTTTTAGGTAAATAGGTGAAGAATTCATAAGTCAATTTATTAAATTCAAGTCCTCTGACAACGGTGGCAAAACATTAACTTTATTTTATCCATTGCCTCTCAATACATACTCTATTTACTCCATCTTGCACCTTCCATAGCACTCTTCCACAGATATATTTAGCTCTTCTTCCTTTTATGCTTTTTCAAGCTTACCACTCAAAATTCTCCAATATGCGCTAGTCATCTCCTCATCGTCTAGTCGTAATTTCGGCGAAATATTTTCTCCAAAGTTGGTGTTCCTACTAAGACAGGCATGCCGAAACTTTTACGATAGCCTTGAGCACAGAATTTCGCAAGTCGTGGATCTTGAAATTGGATCGGAATTAGCACTCTCGACAGTAACGTTAATCCTATGTTGATAGATAATGTTGCTTGATAATATTGGTAGCGACTTCAATTCTTCTCGGAGCTGCTGAAATTTTGTCGCGTGGGCACTCTAGGTCTTTTGTTTCCTTGGCTTTATTCCGCGGTTCACTCTTGGACCACATGACATGAAAAAGTTTTTATTCCCGTTGCATTTTCCGCCATTTGGCTGAGAGCGAAAATGATTCCCGCCAACGCATGCGCCAAGTTGGGCGTTGCCGGATCGGGTGAGAAACAAATGAACAGTTACTGTGAATCAATCTTGAGCGTGACAAGTGGGATAGATCGTATCTTATTGGGGCATTTGGGTTAGTGATACTGCTGTCGTCTGTCGACATTGTGTTCGAGCAGATAACGGGTTTGAAATCCTTCATTTCAGTGAGCGCTACTTAAAAATCATTTTTCTCCGTGATCCCGTGAGACATAAGTGGTTCAACATAGATAAACCACAAACTGCGGCTATAAATTTTATCCTCCCTCCATACTTATAAGTTTTACTACCTCAGCGTGGACAGCTAATCCTTCATTTGAGTCCACTTTTTCCGCTGATACTTTTTTCACCTGCCTGCGATAATATGCTAATGAAACCGTCGCATCAAAACCTGTGGACAATGACTATTTCATGTTTTGCATGTTTTTCAACATTTGCTCATATCTTAAAAGCTGTCGTAAATTTTACTTCTAAAGTGAGTACAGTACCGAAAAAACCTGCATTTTGAAGAAAATAGTAAATTCAAGAATTGCGACCTAGCCACGAATAGGAGTCACCCGCTGAAAATGCACAGTAGCTGAATTTCCACAAGAAAAAATCCATCTCGATCTGCTTTCCGGACAGGTACTCTATCAATTATGCTACTGAAGCTTAATTCTCCCCCGTCAGGGGGTTCGGGTTCAAATCCCGGTCGAGGTGGATACATTTCTTGTGAAATTCAGCTACTGTAAATATGTAATGTTTGAGAATGGAAGTGAGTTTCTTATATCCAAATACATCCAAGCCTGACATTCCGCAGCAGCGAGGACCGCAGTGGTGGAGTATGAGAGTACCACAACCTTCTTCTTATCGTTAATTTTTTTGCTTAGGTACTTGTTTTGCATTCATTTAATAATTGTTTGAAATTATAGACTTTATGCCAAATGAAGTAGCTTTGTTTCATCAGTGCAATTATTAAATTAATAGTGAAGTAATACAGTTACTTAAAAAGTGATTGACCGCGTGACGGAAATTGAAAAAGCTAAATATTACTGCTTTATCTCAGGCTGGGATGAAACTTACAAATCTAGATCAACTTTAGGAGTCCAAAAACCGTCGTCAAGTCTGCAAAATTGTGGCTCTTCCCAAAACAAATTTTCCTTTAAAAAATATGTTGGCAACAGGCCGCGTGAGTTGCAATCCGCTGATATCCCTTCCATACCCTTGTAACGGCTTGCAGGGGTACTCTGTAGATTCCAATACAGGGTTAGATATGAACGTTATGGACCAACCTTTTTGTCTTTAAGTGCACTCCCTCACATAACCTTTGCAGTCTGCATTCCGTATTGCAACTCATTTTTTTTTTAATTCTTGTTAAAACCCTATTAATTTCATGGCTGATAAGTATATTTATTCTCCCATCTCTCATGCCTATCTTATGGGCTCATTTACTGTCTCTTTCGTTTTAAATCAGAGTGGGATTTCCCCAGGGATTTCTTTCTTGCGCTTTATAGTGGGGGATCGAGTTGGTGAGGTGGCTAGAGCACTGACCTCCCATCCCGAGGGCCCTGGTTAGAATTCCAGCACTGACTTTTCATTTTTCCCGCTACGAATTTTTCATTAAAATGGTATGTACCGGTCTCTACTTGAGTGCCTTGTGGGAAGCACTTTTAGTCCAGTAAACCGTCCGTTGCACTGGACGCTAAGCTGTTTCTCTCGACCATTCTTCCGTTTCCTGAGAACTTTTACCTTGACCCAGTCATAAACCCTCTCTGGCGCAAATGACTGTAGTTGCCGGTCACCTTCCCCAAATAAAAAAAAGGTTTATGCTTAATTTAAATACGATATTAAAGGGTATTAAGGCTGATGTCGCGGTAATGATGGGATGGGAAAGATTACGCTCAAATGCAGTTAACTCGGCATTGCATAAAATCTACGGTAGTTTCTTCATAACTATTTGAATTCGAATGAGTATTTGAATACTTCTGCACTTTTCGCATGTCACAACCTAATTTCATGGGTATGTTTTCCTAAGTTATTATCACCAAGGGTCAACAATCCTAGGATTGGTTTGATGCAGCCCTCCACACGATTCTTCTATCGGCAAACCTCTTCATATTAACGTAGTTCCTCTCTTTCACGTCCTTTATGACCTGTTCTACGTAACTCATACAAGGCCTGCCTTTTTCATTCTTCCTGTTCACTTTTCCTTCGACGATTGTCTTCATCAGGCCATCGTGTCTTAAGATATGGCCGACAGGTTGACCCGTCTTCTTTTTATAGGTAGTTTATATAGTTTTACAGCAGACTTCTCTTTTCTGCCACTCTTCTTAGGACTTCTTCATTATGGCGATCGGGTTTGTGTGGTGTCTAGAGTACTGGTCTCCCATCCCGAGGGCCCGGGTTCAATTCCCGGCAGTGGCGGATTTTTCAGTGGAAAACCGGTCCCCACTTGAGTGCCTAGTAGAGGGTATTTCAAGTTCAGTACTCCGTCGGATGGGACCTTAAGTCGTGGTCCACTTGGCGCCTTTCGTTAAGAGAAGGCTAATGCCGACGCTGGGTTTCTCTCCACCCTTCCTCCGTTCCCTGAAAACTCCTACCATTACCCAATTATCCAACAATCCTATATGGCGCAAATGACCTCAGCTTTCGGTCGCCTCCCCTAAATAACCAACCAACTTCTTCATATGTCACTCGGTCGATCCATTTTATCTTCATCATTCTTCGGTAGTACCATATTTCGAATGCTTCCACCCTTTTCGTCTCCGCTGCTGTCATCGTCCATGCTTCACTGCCGTAAAGAAACATGCTCCAGATATACGTTTTGATGAATTGCTTCCTTATTTCTAAGCTTGTATTTCCAGCTGTAAGTAGATCCTTCTTTTGATAGAATGCCCTCTTTGCCTGGGCTATTCTACTGGCTATTTTTTTCTTGCTTCGTCCATCATTGGTTACTCTGCTTCCCAGGTAAAAGAAGTCTTTCACATTTTCCAGTTTCTGTTTTCCTATTGTAACGTTGGTTTTGGCCTCCTCTCTCTTGCTGCACACCACTAACTTAGTCTTCTTCTTATTGATCTTCAGCTGATGTATGGCCATTGTACTTTCCATGATTGTTAGCATCTTATTCAGCTCCTTCTCTGTCTCTGCTATGAGAGATATGTCATCAGCGAATCGTAGCATGCTGATTGTTTCTCCGTGGACGTTCATTCCAGAACACTTCTACTTGACTTCACTGATTATTTTCTCGATATAAACATTAAAATTACGGGAGACAGTGCACAGCCTTGTCTCACTCCTTTCCTTATTTTTGATTCTTCACAGCTGGGTCCAGATTTTATCACAGCTACTTGGCTTTTATACAAACTGTGGATAATTCTTCGGTCATTGTACGACACTCCAATTCCTTTCAGAATTCCAAGCATTAAATTCCAATCTACGTTGTCAAAGGCCTTCTCTACATCCACAAATGCAATGAAGGTCGGTTTGTTCTTCACCATTTTCTTCTCTATAAGCAGCCTAAAGGACAATATTGCTTCCCTTGTACCCTTAATTTTCCTGAATCCGAATTGGTCTCCATCCAGGAACTCCTCTGCTTTTCGTTCTATTCTTCTGTAGATGATCCTTGTCAATATCTTCGATGCATGTGTCGTCGGCTTCTAGTCCTAAAATTTTCGCATTTCTCCGGTCACTTATTTTCGGGAATAGGAATGATGATTTTTTTCTCGAAGTCCCAAGGTATTTCTCCTGTTGAGTACATGTCGCAGATGACCATGTAAAGATGGACCAATGTCCTCTCTCCCGCATTCCTAATCATTTCTTCGGGAATATCATCAATTTCGAAGCCTTATGCATCCGAAGGTCCCTTACTACTGCGTCGAATTCCGATCTCAATATTAATGCTCCCATATCATCCTTCTCGACTCGCTTTCCTCTTCAAAAACTTTCGTGCTGAGATTGTTCCCGTTGTATAACTATTCCAGATATTTTTTCTATCTCTTCACTTTGTCTTGTTTTTCAATTGAAAGTTCTCCATTCTTGTCTCTTATAGCATTGCATCTTGCACTCCGTTCCTTGAAGTGGTTCCTCACTATCCTATAGGCAGCTTCCACCTTTCCAAGGGCAAGGTTGGTTTGTATATCTTCGCACAGATTGTTCATCCACATTTCTCTAGCTTTCCTGGCTTTGCGACTTTAATTCGTTTCTTATTATTTTGTAGCAAAGCTGCCTTTCTTCCGTTTTCGTATTCTTGTACTTTCTTCTATCTTCAATCAACTCTAAGACTTCCTCCGTGATTCATGGCTTCTTCTTGGCAACTTTTCTTCTTCCAAGAAATTCTTTTGCGGCATCCTGTAGTCCACATTTAATGTTTTCCCAACGCTCTTCCACTGATTCCTCATTCAGGTCCTCTCCTATGCTGTTTCCCACTGCTTTTTGAAATGCCAGCTGATGTTGAGCCTCCTTTACTTTTTCTACTTGCCATTTATTCTTCTTTGTTTTCTTCAATTTCTTGAATTTTAGATGGCATTCCATCATCACTAAATTATGGTCGCTGTCGATGTTTGCACCCGGGTAGATTTTGCAGTCCTTCGCCTGATTCCTGAACCTCGGCTTCACGATAATGTAGTCTATTTGAAATCTTCCTCTGTCTCTTGGCATCTTCCGTGTGTATCTTCTTCGGTTGTGATTTTTAAACAATGTGTTAGCAACCACTAACCTATTTTGTTGGTCAGAACTCCAGCAGTCTTTCTCCTCTTTCGTTTCGGTTTCCCAACCCATATTTTTCAGTTATTCTTTTATCTTGACTCTCGCCGACGACAGACTTCCAATCTCCTAAAATAATTAGGTTTTCTTCTTCTCTTACCTGTTTTATTACTTCAGTGATATCTTCGATGACGTCTTCCACTCCTTCACCTTCGTAGTCCGACGCAGGCATTTAAACTTACACCACAATGTTAGATATCTATAGGCTTAGTTTCAATTTTAACCATTATAATCCTCTCGCGTACTGCAGAATGCTCTTCACTCGCAGTCCTGCACTCTTCCTGAGCATTATGCCTACTCAAGCGTTACCATTCAGTGATCCGGTGTGAATAATTCTATAATTTCCACTCCAAAAGTCTCCTTCTTCGGGCCATCTCATTTCACTGATTCCTAATACGTCGAGGTCCATTCTTTGCATTTCCACCCTCAGGGGCTGCAGTCTTCCACAGGTCCGAAGCGATCTCACGTTCCATGTGCCGACCCTAAAATGCTTATCACACTTGACGGATGTATTCTCTCGAGTAGTCCCCGCCCGGAGATCCGAATGGGGGACTATTTTACCTCCGGAATATTTTAGTCGAGTTGTTTCCATCACGTCTTGATAAGAAAGAAAAGAGTAGAGTAGCTGCAACTCCTCGGGATAATAATGTGGTGGTTTCCCCTTGCCTTCCAAATCGCAGTGCTACAGCCGTTGAAGTAAATGTTACCACGCCTGTAGTGAAATAAGTGTCGCTGTACCGACCACTGTGGTCTCCACCTTCACTCATGTGAAGAAGAGCTGCTGCCCTCTCCTCCGGGTGATGGGAAGCGTAATTGTGGGCGGCCTCCGTCGCCAAGTCACGGCATCTTCACAGGTTCTGTATTATTTAGTGGCCTACCTTACCCAGGGATAGACCAAATACCCCCTCGGAATGCCGTCGCTTTTTGTCCACGATTGCTTATTCGTCGAGTAAACTCTCTTATCTCGCAGCTAACCTCTATATCTAGAGGTCGACCCACCATCCGCAACCCGGTGGACGCACTCGTTGGCTTTAAGCTCAGCCGCTAGTTTTTCGTATGTGGCGTACCTATTATTTTTTAATATTGATAATTTTTGCCATAATTATTCAATTTTTCGAAACTTTGCAATATATGAATGGGCAATCCTTTTGATTATACCTTCTCCTGCTAAATCTACCCTTACGGCGTTGAAATAAATTCCATGCCCATTATATTCTAAATGAAGTTTCCATTAGTCGTTATCAACTTTTCTATTTTCATTTGTGATTTGTATGAGGGTTACGTAAGCCTCACCGAGATAGTTAGCAGGTCTGAATCCCATATCCGGAATGTGTATTGCCCTTGTCTCAGGACTAAATTAGTTTAGGCTGTGCGATATAACCATAGCAATTGGTGTACCGTGAAGCGTTACTACTACCATTGCCACGAGGAATAAAATTATTATTTCTTAGCGTTGCTCAAGGGGACAATTGCCATTGACCACTTGATCGTTCCCCGGTGCAGACGTGTCATTCCGTCTGAGAAACGTAGGTGGAAAATGATCACCATTTCAGGTCTTGCACTAAATTGTAGTCTTTTGGACGGTTTCTGCCTTTTATTCTCCCTCTCAACTTTTTATTTTGAGCCTTTTCCTCGTAAAGCAAGAAGAATTAGGTTGGGAATCATTATCAGATTGTAGGTTAAAGTACCGATTAAATCTCCTCTAGAAATGAAAAAACGGATATGTTTACTGAAGATGCTAGATATATAGTTAAAACCCCTGCGTATTATGCTACATTTGAGCACATGAATAAGAGTGGAGTGATAGTTTGTCATACCGATAGATTTAAAATGTCATCTTTCCCACGTACCATTTCAGAACATAATAGGCAGCATAGCAAAGAAATAGGTAGGTGAAATATTTTTGGAGTAGTCTGTAGTGGTAGCTCTTCGTGTCATGGTAAGTCTTAATTACATGTTTAGTTGAGTGGCAGTTGCATACAAGTTAGTCTTGGTAGCTGTTAGTTCCATGTAAATAGTGAATGTTTGGTGATTCTCACCCCCCCAGTCATACAGGTTTTTGAGGTTCTTTCGGCATTCTGAGCTCTCAAGGTAATAAACTAGCCATGACAATTTGGCGTGTGATTGCTGTGTGATCGTCTTGGCGTGGAATAACATTCCCGTAAATAATCACAGAAAGAGTGATTTGGATCGAGTGCTAGTGTCCTATGGTGGTAATTAACCCTCTCGAAAACTACCACAGGTAGGCTAAATGATTATAATTTTTATTTGTGATTTTCAATTTTGTTTTTCCCAACGTGGGGTGCAAAAACTTTTTCGGCAATTGTTTTTTTTTAATACCTTGTTTATAATGCAGGTGGTAGAGCTCAACGTTACTATGTTAAATCATAAGGGCGAAAATCAAAGTCAGTGTAAGTAAGATACCTGTATAAAACATGTCAAGTATAGATCGGATGTGCTCTTTGAACTGTCGTAAAAAAATGAGGATTAAATGTCACATTCAATGGTATTGTCGGCACCCGGCATCATTTCTTTTCATTTAACCCCCGTGTGCGTTACAAAGAGTGTCACGAGCACAGCTTTTTATAGGAATCATACGGATGCTGACTGCATTGTTCGAGTGACGCCGAGGGCTGCGGGAGAATGGCGTGTTTTTTCCTTTGGGTTGCTAGCCTGTCTGCTGACTAACGGTGAATTGCAGGTGCATAGGCTTTTGATGCTCCGGAGTGAGGCTCTCACGCCTATCCCTTCCAGTGGTTTTAACGCCTCGTGCTCCTTCGTTCACTTGTTAAGTGCTATTCTCCACCGCGGCAGGAAATACTTTTGTGCGAAGTTGTTCCGCACGGGTAGCCTTAAATGGGCTCCAGCCACTGGGGAGTGGCTACCGAGCCAAGGTTGCGGTTTTCCCGACTGGAGATGGGCTGTAAATTTTAAGTCCAAATCTCAGGATATCTCGCTATGCGCAATACCAGTCGTTTCCGCTGTTTTCTGGTTCCACTTCTTTCTGGTGGGTCCTTCATTTTCATTTCAAATTTTCTCTTCGTTGCCCGCCTCAATGACATAAAATAAGCATTTGGTTGCTTGATGCTAGATTTTAACTGCTTCCGCATAAAGCACGTGTCTCCCCCCGCGTTCCATACCCTCTTCAATGAGGGAGTGAGACACGGCATCTCACAAAATCCAGGAATTGTGCACGATTTGTGAGATGTTGAAGGAGATGAGAACAATGCAATTTTGAGATATTCTAGAAGTGACTTCGTGAGGGAAATGATGGCAATGTCAATTGAGATAAGAAATAAAGTTCATGCACACACTAGGTAATTTTGACGCCTCTATACATATACTTGTATATACTTGTTCATAAAGCCTTCAACGAGTTTTACTACTTACGCCTTGCCCGCTATGGTTTTTATTTGGGGCAAAACAAATCACGTTTTCTGTAATACCTTTACCTCAACAAAATACATCTACCTAAAGAAAATGCCATCGGAAAGCACATCAAAAACTCTATTATGTGCTTATGCTATGATAAATACGTGAACTCTTTTATTCTCGAAACAAAATGTTCACATATTTTTCTAGCTCTTTGAAAAAACTTGAAAATATGAAAGGTTGAGTGCGAGCTCCACTCAGGCTCTGTTTTCCCTTTCAATGGTGAAACCCTGGATTTGTTCATTTCCGTGCATTCCGTTTGGATAAACAATTAAAAAAGGATATTTTTTCTAATTACTTTAATTATTTATCGGAAATTGAAAAAAATATGCATGCCATACAAAACAGGCTAAATAGCTACTCTACTAATGATACACTTATTTCTGTGCTCAGCTTTTTAAATTTTATTGCTCCTTTAGTAATTTCGTAGAACACGGAAATATACCACTTCAGCAAGTATTGACAAAGAAAAGCGTTAACTTTAAAACTTTATTGAATCTAAGATGGTGCAAAATGTCCATGTATTCAATTACGAAATATGTTTCTATTCTGACCGTGCAGGGAATTGAATAACAACTTGACTCTGTGATATATTGTATGATTTCATATGATTGTTAGAAATGGGAGGTTTAAAAGACTTAATTTGGAATTGGATTTAGAGCTCTTAATTCTCGATGCACTTGGCATTATTTGAATACCAGTGGAAAACTAAAAAAAATCAATAGAAGATTCCTGCAAAATATTCTATCAACGCTCGCATCTGCAAAAGAAAGATGCGTAGGATTGGCTCTAACGTTAGGATAAACTATGAATAAAAAGGTGAAATAATTATGCTGGTCCCTATGGCCTTCAGAATATCATGGATTTTTTGCGTGGATTGAGTCGTAAAGTACAACTGCATCTTCATTATGCCCTGCAAGCCACCATAAAGACGTGCGGCAGGGGGTTGAGTCACACCAAGCATGCATTAATCGTACATAAAAAGGATTAGTAATTTAATGACAAATACCCCAAAAAATAACACAAGAGAAACTTTTCTAGTCTAAACTTCACTATTTAAAAAGATCAAGACTAACCCAAGAGTCACCAGTGATGGCCCCCCAAAGCAGTCAAACATTCGCAAAGTTTAAATTCCAAGGGTTACGATGATTCCGTGTAATAATTTAATTTACTTATAGCATTTTAACTTTATGTTGAACCACTTAAGATACTACATTATGATAATAATAATAAAAGGTCTTTATTGGGGCGAGATTGAGACAAAACTGTCCCTTTTGCCATCTAACCCCTCGTCAATATAAATATATAAATAAAATAGTGGTCAATACCTAAAACAATTACAATCTGAGGTTTAAAAAAAAACAGTAAAGAATACACTTATGGGAATTAAAGAATGATAAATTAATACAAAATAAACATATATACACAATATATCAATATTACATATTTAATAGTGTGTGAAAGAATTTACAATGTGGGAAAAACGTGAGGATTATTATGCTTACATCCTTTACGTAAAAACCCACTACAGGAAAACACCCACACAAGAAGGGGGGTGTGAAAAACCTGCGAAATCCTACTGATAGTAAAGCTAGTGTTTATGAATAACTCAAATATAGTAGCATGTACATAGGAAAATTAGTTGATGAGGCAAACAAAACTTCTTAGAATTTTAAACTTAGACATTTCTGATTTTATACGGCTTAGTGCGGGGAATGTATATGATTAAAAATCAGCATGCCAAAAAAATGCCAAAAAAACAAAGTATGGGGAATGGGGTATAGTATGGGGAAATTACCCTCTGGGTATATAAATAAAATTTTTCTTGCAAGATAAGTAATCATTCAAGCATAGACTTCAAAGTAATTGATTCTATACCGTGATTATGCATGAAAATTTGTTTTTTTTGTGTAACGTATCTGTTAACATTATTTGACAGCTTGAGTTTGATTGATACATGCTGATAATTTATTCTGATATTTCAACTGTGATAGGAGCAGCTTGAGCTTTTTTCCATGTCGCCAGCTTTCATTCCTCAGGCGGGGGACATCGTTGTAAAGGCAGTGCGTGACAGGCTGTCATGCAAGGCGCGCACGCTTTTCGAAACCGAAACAAGAGGCAAATGGCTATGTCACGTAAAAGGAGAAGATTTCCACCACGGTTGTAGGTTGAAAGCTTCAAAGTGTTTAATGCGCTAAAAATGACGCTTTATCACTGAATGAATTTACTCCGGCGATCTCTCAACCCATAAGCTGCTATTCATTTCTTTGGAAGTTTTTCTGATTGAAATGCCAAAAAAACAAAATCATGCCTTTCACTGGATTTTTGGCATATTTTATTGCTTCTAACAATTATTTTAAATGAATAGTGACTAGATGTCGCGAAGCATAGTGATTATCGGTGGTTTTTTTTTGGTTTCCTGCTGATGCTGAATGCTGATTTTTAATCATATACATTCGCTGCAAGTTCAAATGCTGAATATTGATATTTCTTGAATGAATGATGTTGCATTTAGAACAGTTATAGTGATGCTATTACAATAAACGATTTTCATAATTTTAAAGCCTATGCGATGAAGTCTCTTTGAATTTCCAACGGAATTTCATCTATATAATGACCATCTAGCCGCATGTGACCCTATCATCTAACATGTTCCCATGCAGTAGCCCAGTTGCAAGTTAATAGTGCATGTTTGGTTATCTTCACCACCTGCCATATACCCTCGCGGTAGTTTTCAGGGTATTGCCTAGATGTTAATGCACATTTTGAATTGGAAGCTACTTTGGTAGCGCTGAAATTTCAATCACAGTTCCACGATGCATCGTTAAAACATATTCGTCGAAATTACTTTTAGTGCACTATGGCATTAATTATCACATAAACATATAGGTTCTGTGACTCCAAAAACGACTTGGCTTGGAATGGATCGAGGCCTTAGTTTTCTCAATAAAATACACTCAATTCTTTCTCATGTCAAAAGGGATCGATGACGTTGAGTTAAACCTGTCAGAATGAAGGTATTGAATCATTCTAAACTAACTAACAAGCTCCCTCTTTTCAATAAACATTGGCATTGGAGTCAACGATGCTTGTCGACCTCTACGCATTTTATTCCCCATTATCGAGATCAAATTTCTAATATCACATTAATATCGTGTAGTGTGGCACATAAACATCATTTCGCGTCAACGCGACGTATCGTTATACATAATTGTCAGAGCTAACAATCATAGTTAAGTGTATTCTTGGGAGTCTGACGATTCGACTTAAATAAGATGATCAAACCAGTAACGGTGATATTCCTTTCCTTATATTGGCATGAATACTTACCTCTAAGGCAATAATGGTACACACTTGGTTCCTCTTAAGAGAGTAGTGTACCCGGCTATCCTACTGGACTGCGAAATAACTACACGTGTGGTGAGTCGTTTTTGTGCTGGTTACTGAGGGGGGCTTCAGTTATTTAATAACGTCCTCTGGTGTACAAAGGGGCTGTTGTTCACAGCATACACGAGGTGGTTAGCTTCTCTCACCACAGCACATGGTGAGGTCGGAAAAAAAGGCCGTCGTGTTTGTGAGTCCTAATCCTCTCCGGTGATTAGACCTCTCTTTTTCACTGACTCGTCGCAGGTCTTTCCTCTCCAAGGATTCCCACTCTGTCCATTGCCATCCTCGGCTTGTTTCAAATGGTTTCCATTCTCTTCCCCGTCCCTCCCCCGTCACTCAACTGCCAGAACTCTCACGTAAGCTACTAGTCAAACAATAGCCCATGGGCTCCTGTCCGACTCATTGAATCGCTGGCCCAAGTGGCCTTAGCTGTCTGGCCGTGTTGAGGGAACTGGCGGCACTACCCGACCGGCTAGTTCTTTAAACAGGGTTTCTCTTCTTTCTGAGGCAGTGAAGGTCCTGCGGGTCGGGGGAGTGTGAGGAGTCTAAGGCAACAGAGGAGGCGGGAGGTTGTGCTAAGAAGGCCGAGGGGGGACGGACGGAGGCTCACGCCTCCCGCAGGCTCTGGGGTAATTAGTTGGGAGGGATAATGAGAGGGCCAAGGCGGGAACTTCTCTCCTCGAGATTCGTAAAGAGGTGCATTTACGCGGGGAAGCTTGTCGCAGATGGCGTGGTATAACCGGTCTTGGAGCCCGTGTTTGCCGACGTGTTGCTTTTTAAACGGGCACGGATTCAGTTGCGCGGTTCGTTTCGGGAAATGTCTTCGGGGGAAGGAGGGAGTGACTTTTCTCAAGCAGCGGGATACTGGTCGTGCCGAAGATAATTTATTCTGTCGACAGCGGTGGTGAATGGTTAAGGCCATTGAGTTTTCAGCGCTAAAATGAGCGATCGCCCCCCTTTTTTAGGCACCATATTGGATTAACTACTCTAATCAGTAAAGAATCATTCACGTAATTCAGGCGGCCATTATAGATGATTGACGAGTCTGAACCGGAAAAAATCGAGGAAGCCCATCTCTCTGTCGACATCTTAAGTAGGCATTTTTGCTTCAAAGGACATACGTATATCTCGTTTGGTGTTAACCCTTTGATTATCTGGAGCACATTAGTCTTTCATCTTTTGATCAGAAGCTGTCGAATGTGGCCTACGCATTAATGAGGAACCCTCTTTATTTGCTATGTGATAAATATGTTTCACCCAGCTCACTTGCTCTTCATATTTCTTTACCTTTACCAACTAGGATAAACGAGTCCTTGCCCGGGGTTGAACATGAACCTCTGTATGCTACCAATATTGTGTATTTAAGAATTTTCCTCTAAATGTTTTGACTTCACTCAGCGTATCCATGGTTCAAGTATACAAAATACAGCGTAATGTCAACGAGATTTATCATTTTCCTAAAACCTAGAGTCGATAAAGATTTTAGGATATTTACGTTTTCGTACTTTTTGACCAACTCACCACTTAGTCTCTTTCTAATTTATCATTGCCCATCGATATTCATTTCAGTATTTCATGGAAAGAGAGAGACTTAACTGCGTTCAAAGTTTACGCACTGCATCTCTCTATGGCTTTCAAATGTGTGGCTTCGTGCTTTCCAGCGTGTCTTCCTTGCATTCTTTGTCTCTCGCCTAAATTTATTATTCAATCCTTTGTAGATCCTCTACCTCATTATTCACGTTCTTTCGCCTTCTTCTCTCCTTCATTTTCTCAATAATATCTTCAATAATCAATGACTTCTTAAATTTTCTTCCTTATACTGTTCCTATAGATTTACCAGCTGTTTTAATTATACATTTTTAGTTCTTCTCAGCGTTCTTCTGCACCAACTAGGTGTTCCCTTATAATCATCCATGATAACGCACTTATATTCTATTTCCTTACCTTCCTCCTTTTATCCTTTGAATTCAAGATCATGATTCATCATTAGTAAGTTTTTGTCAGTGTCTGCATATGTACCTGGGTGTTTCGGTGACACTGTTCCTAAATCTGTCTAACATTTATACTAATCTAATTGATAACTCTCAGCATCCCCCAGTATTTTTCATGCGTAACTATGTTTCTTGTAAAACTAGGCTTTCGCTATCAGTATCCCAACCACCCTGAAAACTTAATTGCTTTTTCACCGTGTTTACTTTTCCTACCCATCACGTACTCTCATTCCTACCTTCACTACGGCATCTTATTCTCCTATTACCATTTAATGTTTTCTTCAGGGAACGTCATTTATTATTTCATCTAGCTGTGAACACGCGAATACTACTCTGAGAGGTGACTCGATTGTATCCTGCGTTGGTTGCATCTACCTTGATCTCCACTAGCAGTATCCCAACGCTCACCTTGTCAATATTCACTACTGCATGAGTAGATCTCGCGGCTGAGCCTGAAGCCACCGAGTGCGTCCATCGGGTTGCGGATGGTGGGTCGAACTCTAGATATAGAGGTTAGTTGCGAGATAAGCGAGTTTACTCGACGAGTAAGCAGTCGTGGACAAAAAGCGACGGCATTCCGAGGGGGTATTTGGTCTATCCCTGGGTAAGGTAGACCACTAAATAATACAGGACCTGTGAGGATTCCGTGACTTGGCGACGGAGGCCGCCAACAATTACGCTTCTCATCACCCGGAGAAGAGGGCAGCAGCACTTCTTCACATGAGTGAAGGTGGAGACCACAGTGGTCAGTACAGCGACACTCATTTGACTACAGGCGTGGTAACATTTACTTCAACGGCTGTAGTACTGCGATGTGGAAGGCAAGGGGAAACCACCACATTATTATCCCGAGGAGTAGCTGCTACTCCACTCTTTCTTTCTTGTCAAGACGTGATGAAACCCTCTCGACTAAAATATTCCGGAGGTAAAATAGTCCCGAATTCGGATCTCAGGGTAGGGA
This sequence comes from Platycnemis pennipes, assembly GCA_933228895.1. Taxonomy (NCBI): domain Eukaryota; kingdom Metazoa; phylum Arthropoda; class Insecta; order Odonata; family Platycnemididae; genus Platycnemis; species Platycnemis pennipes. The sequence continues at coordinate 85,636,571 of OW121846.1, forward strand.
CTACCCGAGAGAGTGCATCAGTCAAGTGTGATACACATTTTAGGGTAGGAACGTGGAACGTGAGATCACTTCTATGAGGAAAGGAGTGAGACAAGGCTGCAAGGAGTGCACATACACGGAGAAAAAAATAGCATGTTGTGATTTGCTGATAACATAGCACTCGTAGCAAAGACAGAGAAGGATCTGAATAAGATACTAACAATCATGGAAAGGGAAATGGCCAGACATCAGCTGAAGATCAATAAGAAGAAGAAAAAGATACTGGTGTGAAGCAAGAGAGAAGGGGCCAAAACAAATGTTATACTAGGAAAGCAAAAATTGGATGATGTGAAAGAGTACTATTACCTGGGAAGCAGAGTAACCAACGATGGACGAAGCAAGAAAGAAATAGCCGGTAGAATAGCCCAGGCAAAGAGGGCATTCTATCAAAAGAAGAATCTACTTACAGCTGGAAATACAAGCTTGGAAATGAGGAAGAAATTCATTAAAACGTATATCTGGAGCATGTTTCTTTACGGCAGTGAGGTATGAACGATGACAGCAGCGGAGAATAAAATGGTGGAAGTATTCGAAATATGGTGCTATCGAAGAATGATGAAGATAAAATGGATCGACCGAGAGTGAAATGAAGAAGTCCTAAGAAGAGTGGCAGAAAAGAGAAGTCTGATGAAAATTAGACGGGAACAAAAGAAGTCGGGACAACCTAATCGGCCATATCTTAAGACAAGATGGCCCGATGAAGACAATCGTCGAAGGAAAAGTGAACGGGAGGAATGAAAAAGGCAGGCCTCGTATGAGTTAAATTGAACAGGTCGTAAAGGACGTGAAAGAGAGGCACTACGTAAATATGAAGTGGTTGGCCGATAGAAGAATCGAGTGGAGGGCTGCGTCAAACCAATCCTAGGATTGTTGACCCATGATTATGATATGAGTAGGTATAGTTAAATTAACATTTTAATACAAATGGTATTGTCTTTTTAAAATGTTTTATTTAAAAAAATTATTCCATTTTAGTCCCAAGAGGAAAAATTAATCATATTTTTAAAAGTACTAGAAAAGTAAAAACTTAATAAAAGCTTAAAGTTCCAAGATCCTGGAAAATAGAGTCACTCAGATATAATTTCCAATGCAGTGATAGTCCATCGTTCTGAAAATCGCTAAATATCATCCCGCGGCTGGGTCAGTTTACACATGGTTGTAGGGTCCATCTACATCTACATAATTCCCTGCAAGCCACCATAAGGTGTGTGGCAAGGAGGGAATTCATACCAAACATGCATTACATATAATGATAAAAATGGATTAGCAACTATATTATAGTCAAAAATTAACGATTTAAAAAACATTAAAATATCAGAGCAAACATGCACAAACATCCTGTTATTAGGGTTAGCTTAAATTCCTTATACCAACATGCAACTCTCCATGCTATCCGTTGATATACTGGTGTGTATGTATGTATGTACCTATATATATGGAACAAATTTACAGCTACTCACATCTCTAATTGTACGAGGTAATAAGAACATTTCGAATCTATCGTTTGGGTAATCAATTTCTATAATTTTACGATCATAGCTAAGACTACCATAGTGAGTTGGAGTTCGCAAAGTATTTTTAACGTTAACAGTGAAAACATTGTCTTGGACTTTAGTAAAGAGATTGTCTAAATTTTAACCTGCTGCCTGATCACTCACTCAGTAATTCCAATTTTAGTCCAAGTAATAGAGTGGTTACGATAATATAACTATCATACTCTCCCTTTACAAAGCTTGCCGATATTCGCTGCAAACTCTCGATCATGTACGAGAAATCAGCTACTGTTCCCTTGTTAGACCTCATTAGGAATATGCTGCCAGTGTATGGGATCCCTACGAAATCGGTCTAAGTAATGAACTTGAACGTGTGCAGCGAAGATCGGCAAGATTTGTAAAGGGACGATACGATAATTATATTAGCGTAACCAGTCTATTAAATGAATTGAAATGGGAATCATTGTCAGATCGCAGGTTGAAATTTAGACTTAATCTGTTCCACAAATTCCAAGGCAATATTTTCAGTGATGATGTTAAAAATATTTTACGAACCCCAACTTACTATGGCAGACTGGACCATAATCATAAAGTTAGAGAAATTGATTGCCGAACTGACCGATTCAAAATGTCCTTTTTCCCTCGCAGAATTAGAGATACGAATAACGGTAAATATGTCCTATCGGAGAGTAGCAATGAATAGCATTGGTAGCTGCATGTTGGTATGAGTACTTAAAGCTAACCCTACTAACAGAATGTTTTTGCATGTTTTCTTTGCAATTTCTATCTTTTTTAAATAGTGTAGTGCTGACTACTATATTAATACTATTCCTTTTTTATGCATGATATGTAGTGCATGTTTGGTGAGCAATCACCCCCTGCCACACACCCTTGTGGTGGCTTGCAGGGTATTATGTAGAAACTCTCCAGTTTGTTATTTAAGCCTAGCTTGTAAGGATCCTGTATGCTAGCAGCGTATTCCAAATGAGGTCTAACAAAGGTTGACTCAAATGAAAACATGTACGTTTCCTTCTCTATTAAATTCCTCTCTCTTAAAGTTCTTGCTTCTATTACACAATTCCCTCTTTTGAACGAGTATATAGAGACTCGTTAACTAACTTGACTTCAAACCACTCTCGCAGCCTTTCAGACGACAGGATCATTGGTTTGGTGATTTTGAAGGAAAGTAGAAGTTTGTCACCTGCTGTTTCAAGAACTCCGACGTCCGACATCCTACCACACCAATGAACTCTTCAATAATATGACCAAGTTTATGTTTTGCCTTCATTTATTCCTTTATTACATGAACTACGCAATTTGCGTAAGATATGCCTGTCATTAGAGACTCTTTTGGGCTGTTGGCGTTCATGAAATGTGGAAATAAATTCCACAAACTTGTAGACCCATCAAAGGCTAAGAGATTTTATCTTAAAAATTGTTTTCATTATATGCTAATGTTCTGAGGAAGTAAGACTCGTTTAACCGGTGCAATAGCAGAGAATGTGCATTTGAAAATGTTATTCTCTTTATCTTTTAGAAGGAAATTTTTAAGAAGCATTTAAAACTGGCCCACTCAATGATCATTAGCTTAGTTGCAAATAGTATATGTGGACTGTCATCGCTATTTATTTGAACAGAAACACACCAAAGATTTCCTCTAGTGGTTAGCCCAGATACCCAAATAAATTTAATATAATGAATCGGTGGAATGCGATGAAAGAAGCCACATTTCTCATCCCACATATTAGGCAAAAGACCTTATTGGCATCGGAAAAAACTTTGTCTTTTGAAATACTGCTATTGTATATACCAGCAGGTTACCTCGAAAAGGTTTTTTTAGTAGGTTTGAAATCTTAGAATTTATTTTTACTGATATTCTCCTTGAACCTTTGTTCAGATTTCTTTTCGTTTCATTGTATTTTCTTTGGCAAAAGAATTTCCACACCTTTGGTATTTAATGTTGGCTTTAACCTCGTTGCATGTGCCGCAGTGCGCACAATTACGGCTACATTTTGGCATTGTATGCAGAGAATAATGTTTCAAATCTTTCAACATATTGCTCCTTCAAATTCCCTTCAATTTGTCAGGGAAGCAGGATTGATTAAATGGCCAGTGAATCTAGATCTTATTCGAAAGCTCCCGCAGCTGATCACATATTGCCGAAGCAGCTCAAATACCCAAAACAACTTGGTTGGAATTCGTGGGATTCAGGTTCGACTCCCGCCAAGGTGAATGATTTTTTCCCTGTGTAAATCTAGCTTTTGAGCATATCAGCGAGTTTTTTGCACCTAGTTGTCAATCCTAAAATTTTCCAAAATATTTTTTTAAATTTTTTTAATGTTAAAGAAAGAAAACCACATACAGCAATGATGCCATTTTATAGTGGACAAATAACAATACATAAATTTTATAACATATAAAATAAGAAAAAATAAAAATAAATAATAATAAAAATAACAGGAAACAAATAGAATGGAAAGGCTATTCAGGTGACAGATGCGAAATAGAAAGGCTTATGAACGATTTAATTGGGAGCGCAAAGGGATCAATGCGCTGTGGGAGGGAGTTCAACAGAGAGGAGAGACGGAAGAAAAGAGAACGTTTAGTAATCGAAAATCTGGGAATGGGCTTATGGTGTAGAGGATGAGAACGGGTTGGGCGGGATGGAACTTTGAAGTCGACAAAGGAGAGCAAATCGGGGCAGCCGATGGTGGAATTGAGAATATTATAAATAAGTTTTAAGTCTGCTGTGAGTCTATGCGTGCTAACATTAGGGATGGAGAGGGAGGAGAGAATAGTATTGGTGGACATGTTACGAACATGTGGTAATCTATTTTTAACTATTCTAGCAGAGAAATTGCAGACACAGTCCAGAGATGAGAGATTAGTTGGAGGAGAAATAGACCAGATGGGGCAGGAATAGCTAAGAATGGGAAAACCAATAGAAGAAAAGAAGGTTCGAAGGGCTTGTGAGTTATTAACTTCAGTGAAAAGACAGAGCAGGCCTAAGAGGGATATTGCTAATTCTGCTAGTTGCATGGTCTGCACTCAGGGGTGTACGAACGATAACCACATGCTGTTTGCCTCAAAATATTGAAAAGATAGTTATTGCATGCTATTAAATTATAAATTATTAAATATGGTGGTTTTGATTACGATACATACTCCGAATTACGAGTACATAATATGTGGACATAATCACACTTTTAAACGGGACTTAATTGGACACTTCAAGGGTCATCGTTATATGAACGTTATTCCTTTTGACTGTCAACAAACAAATTATCATTGGAGGACTGATGGAGGTATGCATGTGTTTTATATACCCTAAATATTTAAACTATCGAGGAGTTATTGGGTGAAATAAATGCTTCAGTAGGCCCCGGTTATCATTATTCTTCGTTTAGAAAACAATTGTTATTGCCAGATGGACACTAGGGATTTACAATTTTTTTAATGCAGCATGATACTGGTGATCTGAAATGAAGACTAGATAAGGGGTCAGTTTCGGTGTCGTTTCGCGGCAACACTAGTTTCAGGTTTTACATAATTCGCCCACGGTTGAGGTTATATCGTACCATCTAACATCTAACAAGTTCTTAATTTTAGGATAAACATAACATCCATATTTCGGGTGGGATTTTAACCCTCAACCTTTGGTTCGCCAGGCTATTACATTACCAACCTGGCTACCACGGCCGGAATTATCCGTGTTTTTGTACGATCATTGATATTTTTCTAATTTTGGCCGATTGCAGATTTGTTTTGTGGTTGTCCATCCAGAGTTGTGGTTATCATTTTGATTCCATTATTAACACGACTTATCTCTTGTCAAAGATTGTCATGGAAAAAAATGTATTATTGGTGTTTATATGGTGTGATATGGTATGGTGTTTTATAGTATTGACATTATATTTTCTTCATTATATTTCATATATACCACAATGTGTGCAAAATAATCCGTTGGCATAATAAATGTCACTGCAGAGTAAACAACGAACTCATTCACCTCACGGTGGAAGGAGTCTTCTATACGCATTAGTAAAATTAACATCAAGAGTTACGTGTGTGGTTATATGATGACTCTCTCGCTTTTAGAATGGTGATTTTCGGGGAATAATATTTATGCATGAGTGCAACGATTTGAGTCAGAGAATACTACCCCCTGTCAAGGACGAGTAGACCGAAAGGTATTTTCTTCCGCCCATGAACTTTCATCACTACGAAAGCTTGTTTCACGGTTTTCTGAGCCGAAAAATACGAAATTTTGTTCCACCCGGAGGTCAGTGAATTTTGCCCATCCTGACAAGGGACGAATAACCAGATTTTTTTATCACTGAGAAAAAAATTGTTTTCCTTGACTGTCTGTTGTATGGTACAGTTAAGTTCCACTCCGTCATGGAATATCCGTTTGAAAGAAAGAACGCTTTTTTCGAATGAAGATTGTGAATTTATAAAGAAAAGGATCTGAAAAGCTAGTTATTGTGAGGATATTTTTGATCCCCATTAAGCCTAGACATGTGTTACTTATGTATGCGGTAATTACATGCAGAGAAGCCTTGAACTCCTTGGAAAAATGGCCCATAAATTGATCATTGGTTTGTTTATTTCTGTCCATCGGAGTACATTTTACGGATGAGAATGAGTAAATAATCGTTTTCATTTGAAAGTTGCCAAAAATTGTGATAACGTTAAATTTTCTCCACATAACTTATACAGGCGCAGGAGACATGAAAAATCCTACAATTTTATAATCCGAACCGTGAATTCGGAAACCTTGTGCTCTCGTATAAATAGCCAAAATTAAGGGACGCAAATTTAAAACTAAAGGATGATTCTCGCATGTATACGTATTTTGGGCAAGACTCCTAATTACAATCTGTAGGTACGCTTCTCAGGCCACGGACAATGTGTCAATGAGGAGCAAGAAAATTACTCGCTTTGCTTGAGTTTTTGTGCCATGAAAAGCAGTTGCTGGAAAACTTGGTATTCTCGATATCACCCCATTGCGTGTTAATTAAATGAAAATAAGCAAAAGGTGACGCCCACCGAAAATGCTGCTGTGATAATATTGACGTCATTTTCCTCCCGTCCTTGACTGCTTTCAGGAGTGGAGGGGGGTTCTCGGAAGGTCTGCGCGCACAGTTTTTCGCCGCTTATAACTCGGGAAATAATTGTCGGATAAGAAAACGGAAAAATACGGGTTCTTTTATTTTACAAACTCTATCAGATTCGGCAATAAAAAAAGTATGGTAAACGACCCCATTACCAATGGGAGCGTTTACTCGGATCCGAAATCGTAATTTTGTACGCAAAATCGTTAGATGGAAACGAAAAATGAATTTTAGTGAAAAAATAAATGTTTTAGCCACAACCATTCACTCAAAAATCATAAAATTAAAATAGGCAAAAGGTGACGCCTACCAAAGAAGCTTCTTTGAGATCATTGACCACATTTAACTCCCGTCCTTGACTGCTTTAAGGGGAAGGGGGTGGATATCTGAAGGACTACTCGCACAGATCCTGTCGAAACCGCTCCATTGGTACAGTCAGCTGTGTGTCTCCCATTGCGATAAGGCTAAGTAGCTTCGCGGGCTCAGTTGTGATTGGACGAAGGGGATGACGTAGGAGGACGATGCACGCCCACTTTTCCGAAAGGGTTAAAAAAAATCGGTTTTTTGCAGCTCATAACTTGAGAACTAATCGACAGAATTAAATATGGAAAAATACGGGTCTTTTTATTTTACAAACTCTATCTGATTCGGTAATAAAAATATGGTAAACCACCCCATTGCAAAGCGGGGAAACTGCGAAAGAGACTACGGTAATGCATCCGTTAAAATCAATTTCCCCATAGGTGTACTCTATGAAAGGTTACATACAAGTAGACAAACCTCAGGCACTTGTTGCCAATTTAACGATAGTAGTAGAAGAAGTAACGGTAGTAGTAGAAGTTCTTTTTTCGTAAATGATAAAAAATAAAAATTTAACATTATGATTCACGGGCAGACTGAAAGCAAATGGTTTTACTGAAAAATTCCATATCCTCGAAGGAAGTTAAAACCTTTTGCGTTCTTCAATGCTAATTAAATTTGGGTGTGCCGACGAATATCGTACACCAATTATGCTTTCGGACGAGGAGGCGCAACTCTTTCTCCAATGGGCATGCTCAACTTTGAGCTTCCTCCGTATGTCTTGTGAAAAAAATAGGCATTGACTGATAAATAGGCATACACTGATTCCCTCTCACCCACTACAATACCACAATATGGTCGAAAATTAATTAATGACACAATCCATGGTTTGCATAGAACCAAAGTTTTTTCTTTATCTCTGATATACTTTGCATGCTGTTGCAAACTATTAATGGTACATATTGTATTAATGGTAAAAATGGTATTAATGGTACCCGTTAGAAGGAAAATAACGCGGTTGCTTATCAAACAAAATTGCTTGTCAGACAGATTTAGACTTATTCTTTTAAATATATTCCGAGCTAATATTTTCACTGATGACGTTAAAATATTTTGCTAACTCCAATTCACTATGGTTGACTGAAGCATAACCACAAAATTAGAGAAATTGATTGCCAAACTGACAGATTCAAAATGTCCTTTTTTCCTCGTACAATTAGGGATATGAGTAGCTGTAAATATATCCAACAGCTGTGTATCAGTGGATTGCATAATTTGTTGTATGTATGGATTTTAAGCTAACCCAACTAACGGCAAGTGTTTGCCTACTTGCTTTGCTATTTTTATGTTTTAAATTGCGAAGTTTAGGCTAAAATATTATTACTAATATTTTTATGCATGATATGCAATGCGTATTTGGTGTGAAATAACCCCTTGCCACACACCATCATGGTGATTTGTACGGTTTTATGTAGACGTAGATGTAGATGGAGGCATTTCATCGGTTACGAAGTGTGACCCGCCTTCCATTACGGCCGTAATATTTATTTCATATCTGCAGAATGATGCGCAGATTATAAATGAGATTTGTTTGAAGATGCTTATCACTTCATGTGCATCTGGTGATACTGCATTTTTAGTACTATAATTGTGTAGGTATTCCAAAAGCTTTCCTTTCTTGATGTGCTAATATGAGGCGAAGATAGGGAATTATTTTACAGTTATCTGGAATAATTCAAAACTGCAAATATGCGTATCTATAATTTATTAGATCTTTAGATCTGAAACAATTTCAGTAAGTTATTTTTTCCACGTATATTTTGGGACAGTAATAGAGGGGATGATGCAAGGGAGAGTATAGGAAAGGTAATGTAGATTTTTATCGGCTTTCTATATGCCTGCATGGGATCAAAGGCAAAACATTTTTGTTGCAAGATTAATAATAATTATCAAATATTTATATATGTGTGGCGGCCGTCTAAGAGGGTGATGGCTTTTCATTAAAAGCAGTATTCATCATCATCATCGGTCATCAATCCTAGGATTGGTTTGACGCAGTACTGCACTCGATTCTTTTATCGTCCATCCTCTTTATTGACGTTTTTCCTCTGTTTAACAACCTTCATGACCTGTTACATGTATCTCATACGAGGTCTGCCTTTTCCAATCTTCCAGTTCACTTTTCTCTCGGTGATTGTCTTCATCTGGCCATCGTGTCTTCAGATATGGCCGATTAAATTGTCCCGTCTTTTTTTAGAGTTTTCAACCGACTTCTTTTTTCTCCCAATCTTCTTAGGACTTCCTCGTTACTTACACGGTAGATCCATTTAATCTTCATCATTCTTCTTTAGCACCACATTTCAAATGCTTCAACCTTTTTCTCCTCCGCTGTTGACATCGTCCATGCCTCTATGCCGTAAAGAAATATACTCCAGATGTATGTTATGATGAATTTTTTCCTTACTTCTACACTTGTATTTCCAGCTGTAAGTAGATTCTTCTTTTGAAGGAATGCCCTCTTTGCCTGGGATATTCTACTGACTTTTTCTTTCTTGCTTCTTCGATCATTGGTTATTCGGCTTCCCAGGTAAAAGAACTCTTTCAACTCTTCCATTTTTTTCCATAGTTTAAAATTGGTTTTGGAATCTTCTCTCTTGCTGCACACCAATATTTTAGTCTTCTTATTAATCTTCAGGTGATATCTGGCCATTGTGATTTTCATGGCCGAATCTTATTCAGATCCCTCTCTGTATCTGCTATGAGTGCTATGTCATCAGCGAGTGCAGCATGCTAATTTTTCTCCGTGGATGTTCACTCCAGAAGACTTCTCTTTGATTTCATTGATGACTCTCTCGATGTAAACGCAAAAAATTACATGAGGCAGTGCACAGCTTTGTCTCACACCTTTCCTCATTCTTAACCCTCGTGCGGTACAGTGGTGAGAGACGAAATAGAAGGTACGGTTGGGTCGGATCCGACCCGAACTCTTTTTGATGAGGTTTATGATAGAAATAAGTGCGCAGTTAGCATTTTTATTGCATAATATGATTTACTAACCGAAAATTATGAAGACGCACCTGTTTCTAGTTAAGAGAAGACTTTGTATTTCCAGTCGATATTTATTTCGTCGACCGTGGTCATCACCCTTCCATTTCCATCGACCTCTCCCTACTCTGTGCATCTGGATAATAAACTCTTGAACAATGTTGTCTTGAAAATGACGCCGTAGCGTTGGTAGCGTCGAAACCGCGGTGGACTACATAAATATCGTGTGGTTGGGTGTGGAAAGCTGCAATTCCACTACGTACAGCCTGAAACCTTTGAAGACGTCCAAACTCCTCTGCTCACTAAATATGTGTCTGAAAACACCGAGTCAATTTCCACCGAAACGACCGGCCACATTTGTGAATTATTCGCATCTTTTTTGACATTTTATGTCAATGTAACATCAGTTGTGCAAGTGAAAATTCCATGCGGCTCCAAGTGGTACATAGTCGACCATCGAACTACCCTCATCCCCTCTCGTCACCTTCTCAGAACATTGTCTTATGTGCATCGTTTACTCCAATATGAAGACCCATTCATGATATTTACAGACGAAAAGTATTACTCAAAACGACCCCGCCTTACCAAAAATTGTGGCAAAGATTACACTGATAACAATACTTAGCCATTAACATAGTTCCTGTATCAACTCATGATGTGAACCAATTATCGGCTGCGACATTTCGATTACTCCCAGTAACTGATTCTGTGATCCGTAGAACAGACTGAGTCGGTAAGGGTAAATCGCCCCTCTTTTTCGTTTTATCTTAGCCAACATTTGGTATGCCTGAGACGAAAATGAATGTCCTGGCTTCACACAGTGACAATAGTTAAACCATACTTGTCGGGTTTTGATGGTATGAACATTTTGGAGGGGCATCAACCTCGGAAACTAAGCAATGTTTCATCCACCGTCAAACATTCTGAAGGGCTATAATACATCAGACAGTGGCTAACAAACGTATTCCATGTCTCTCGACAAGCAACAAATTTATCTTTAGCCATTCTTGACTCCTTACTCTTCTTACCATCAAATTTCAAAATTTGCAGAAGGAATGCTAATTTCTTCTGAAACATAGTGCAACGAAAGATAGGTGGTCCATAAATCTCTAAAAACATATCATCTTTGTTCAAACCAGAATCCTTCAAGACACCACTCATAAACAAAAGACCTATGAGTGCTTTCATCTCAGCAACGTCTGTAGGACGTAAAAAGGAAAGGGTACCTACGTCAGAATAATTGAGATGAGAGAGCTCTATTTCGTCATTAGTGTGACGAGCAATAATTCCTATCATTTCATCAGTTATGAAATGTAAAAGTAATTTTTCTTCATCTGTTACTCCTCGAGCATCCTCTTTCAGCCCAGGCAAATGAGTAATCACGTTCAAAGATGAGATTCGTGAAAATTTTGAGCGTAATGGCTCATCCGTCCCCAATGTTTCTTCGTCTTTCCCTAGCTCAAAATTCCTATTATCTGACATACCTTCGTCATTATTTGGTTCTACATTTCTCTCTAAGTTCTCATTCTCCTCAACACAGTCGAAAACATCTTATTCGATATCACTGTTCATCAGAATTTCATCCTCCGATTCTGAGACAGATTCCTCCTGACCAGGTACGTCCTCTCTTTCATCATCAGAGTTTATAGTCTGCTGACGAAGTAACTCGGCTAGCACGTCCTCAGGGGTTCAAAATATTTATTTTGAAGCGATTTTGTGGGCAGAACTACGAAAAAGAGTAAAACGTAAAAAGAGAAAATTTTGTAACATTAACGGTACGGTAGGGTCGAATGCGACCCAAAACAAGAGAGCGCATGGGAAAACTGAATGTAGGTAGCCAAAGTCACTTAGCAGGTCGCTGAAACCACTCCTACACATTAAACACGACTGACTGATAGGGTTCCTGGCCAACTCATCCTCCTAAGAAGAGAGGGGGGGACAGGGGCTCGGAAAATTAAATGCTCGGGTCGGATCCGACCCCCACCGTACCGTTTGAGGGTTAATTCTTCACAGTTGGGTCACATTTAATCACAGTGACTTGGTTTTTATACATACCGTGGATGATTTTTCGGTCATTTTAGGACTTTCTAATTTCTTTCAAAAGTCTCCGAGAAGCAGTATTGCGAGTAAAAATACTTTACTCAGGTGAATTCTATTTACCATGGAATTAATATTTAGCTACATGACCCGTATTATAATAAGTGAAATAATTTTTGAAGTTATGATGGTAATAAATTCCTGGTGATGGTGATATGCCATATTTTCCTACCACACCTATTTGCAGTGGACGTTAGGGTATTGTATACTTGTAGATGTTTATAGACCTAAGAGACATTTCGCCACTCGTACCTTACTGCTTTTAAATTCAGTGGTTAATTCACGGAGAGACCCAACAACATTCACGAATCAATTTAATTTACGTATGAGTTAGAACAGAATCATTCCCTCTCATTTCTATACATCTTAGCCATAAACAACCCTGGAACTCTAGAATTCGACATTTTTTGAAAAGAAGCATACTCTAAAAAAATAAAAGCGAAAATACGCCATCCCTATCAACCAAAACAGGCAGCTTTTCACTTAACCCTCGCCACCTGTTACTAAAATAAGTCCTACCTACTTGGGGTCTTTTTGACCCCATCGTGAATATTAACTTTTTTAAGTGATAATATTATTTCAATGACTTTTATTCAATCGTATTTCAATTAAATACATTTCTGATAAATTAACATAAAAATATCACAGCATAATATGCATTGCATAATTTAGAAAAAAAATATTATAATTTTTTAGATGGCACTCACAGTAAAGTCTTGCATAATGAGGATTAAATTTACTTAACTACGTATTTAAGTACATATTTTAATTAGCTGAATACAATATAATATTTAAAATAGTTAAACATTTGTAACATAGTGTCAAAACATTATGACTAATAACAAAATTTCATGACTCAAAAGAATTGTGCCAAATTTTAATCTGAAATCTCCATCTACACACTCACTAATGTCGCATTGCATACAGACGCTTCTTTGTTGAACATGATCACCTTACACGTATCGGTTGCAAACATTATAAAGACCATTGGTTGTTTGTCACTCTTACGAGGGCAAATGGAACATCTGAAACTTATTTTCTGGACACAATTTCTCTGTCATTTACTAGTAGAATACCGCCAATCCCAGCATTTTCGATCGCAGTTTGAAATCAATTTGTTTGGCATCCGGTTTTTCCTACTCGGCAATGAATTTCACGTGCTAACATTTATTTTCTGATTCTAAAAGGAATAGCCGCCTATGATTTTTTTCCGCGGAAAGTGCGGTTTTTTCTCGAATATATTTGGTATGCATTTATACCTGCAAGATCCACGATAGCCAAGATAGAAATAAAATAGCCAATGGCCATCTTCTTGTCCCTCTTTTTACAGAATAATTTGATGTACTGTATGCACACCGAATTTTGTAGAGTTGTAATACAGAATCACTTCCCGTTTATTCTTTTTAGAGCAACAAATTTCAAATGCCTTATGTTTAGTAGACAATAAAACCAATGATTTTCCTTTGTTGGTGGCATATGAAGTCTAAAGAGTGTTATTGGAAAATAAAAAAAATTGAGGATTAATCTACCAGGTTTTTGCTGTTGTTGGTGGCCATTACGTGTGATTTTTTCACGTAGTTCCCGTGAGTATTAGGGATAATTTTAATTAATCTTGCCCAAGATCAAAGGCTGTAAAAAAAAATTATTTGTGCTGATGTTTCGACCAATCCCACCCAAGTGACTCAAAAAAAATCCATTACTACCCGCTTCCCTTGCTGTATTTCACGAATGTTTACCTGCGTAGATTTGCAAATTTATAATGTACATATTTTCACAATCAAAAGCTATCCCAATTTTAATGCCGTATTATCATGGTTTCGAGGGAATATATACTTTAAAATCACACCTTCTTCTAAAAGTAAGTAGTTGTTCATCAACAGTGGTGTTGTGACCAGGAATGAATGAACTTTTACAACCACAGGAAAATAAGTTCATGATATCCGACACAGGTTCTGCCTTGTTTTCTGTTTCCTTTTTACGTGCTTCCCGCTTCACTTCATCATCAATTCTTAAACAGCCCAGAATATTTCCAAAGTGATTTCTTGACATGGTTGCTTTAAAAATCGGAAATCCAAATACATCCTACCAAAGTTCGTTCTAAATTTTTCCTTGCCCTTTTTAAACACGGTAAGTGATACACAGGCCAAGAAAAGCTATACATGTTCAATCAAATTCAATGGAATTGCGGATCTTCCATTTTTTCCAATCTTTTTCTATTATTAAATTGATTTTCCCGTTGATTTGTGTATTGATTATTTTTTTCCACCATTTAATCAATAAAAAAACATCAAAAACACTCAGCCTCTTCCACACACTGAACATGTCCTGGGACACCTGCGTCCTACCTCATGATAATATTTTTTCCTGGATAATATTTTTTAGTCTTCTTTGGTTCCATAGCATCCCATTTTATTTTTCCTCCCTCACTCCCCGTGGATAGTCTTCTTCGTGGATACGCCTAGGATTTCCTCATGAAACTCGTCCTCCTCCTGGTCCCCATTTGCACCTCTTTGTTGCCTGCCTCTGCTTTACTTCCATCACTCTCATTTTTAATGTTTTCTTCATCCTTAATCTTTCGATCCCAATAAATCGTTAAGGGCTTCGTTCTCGCTCTATCCAGGAGCAAATTTGACTTTATAGGCTGCGATAATCAGGAATTATTCTTGTATGACCGCCAATAATTCCCCATCGGGATCCCTAGTGCGGAATGTACGCTTGAGCGAGGAAAGCTGTGACTTCTGCAGTCGTCGGAGGAGTGACCACGAGTGATTCTCACCGTAAAAGCCTAGCTCGTATCAGAGGTCGAATACTACAAAGTCAACATACAAGTGGAAAAAACACTGACTGTTATTTCTGACTTATTGCTGATTACAAAGAAAGGACAGCGTTGATGAAGAATCAGCTCTGCGAAGATAACAGTTAGATTAGAAGTTGCAAACAATGATGGCTTCAACGATCGTCGGAGGAGCAACCACGAGTTAATAATTCTCTCTATATCAGCTGTGCTCGTTACAGAGGACGAAAATTACGAAGTCAAAATGCGCATGGAGAAAACGTTGACTGTTGCTGATTACAAAGAAAACACGCTGTTGATGATGAATCCGCTCTGCGCAGATAATAGTTGGATTAGAAGCTGCAGAGCAAGTAGAAATCATAGTACGCTAGCAATCACTTAGCAGTATTCAGCTTCTGTTATGTGATGGGGTGCGGTGATCGACTACTTATGCGTTAGTCTCCAAGTTCACCCATTTGGAAACTGCTGATATGTAATAGATGTTGCACTTGAGTAGCTTAGCCTCTATTTGTTTCACTAAGTTAAAATATAGTTTTTTTGATTAGATGGTGTATATTACCGAAATATCTATCTTGGTGTCACATGCAAGGGAAATACATCCATAGCTCTACGATCTTCTTCTCTTCTAATAATTTTAACACTCAGTGTATTACTCAGTTTATGATATAAAATGCTAATATTCTTTCCTTTCATGACAGAGTCATGACGAAAGCTATTATTTATTGAATTATTTCTAAAAGAAAATGAAAATTTATATCCTACTACTAAAGTACGATCGGGTATATTTTTGTTCCATGTACCCTACCTGGGGTCAAAATTGATCCCAAGCAAGAAATTATTTTTTTCAAGGCTTATTGTCGGAAATGTTTTAAAAATGAAAAATGGAGTCGATGCAAAAGTGTTTTATCGGAGAATTCGTAAAATATGATGCATAAAACTGTAAAAATTAATAAGTTATTCAACTTTTTCTATGAGCTGGGGTCAAAAAAGACCCCAGGTAGGTAGGGAGAGTACTGACAAACAGGCTTCTCAATTTACCTTTACATAAGCAACGATACAACCAGGAATTAAAACGCATCAAACAGATAACGGCAAACAATGACTACACCCACGACATCGTCGATAAATTATTGACCAATAAAAGATAAAAAAGTTGCTAACAAGCTAACTACAGCCACATAACGACACCCCCGAAAGAAAATTCATTTCTCTTCCCTTCTACCCCAAACTGACCAAGGAGCTGAAAACTTATTCAAACCAGTGGACGCAAACATTGTCTTCACTAATCGCAAAACACTACACGATATATTAGGTAACACCAAGGATGTAACCTTTCCATCAAAAAAATCCTGGGTTTACAAAATAAGTTGCAGAACCTGCCAACAAGTACACATTGGACAAACAATGTGTAGTCCACTCATCAGGTACAGGGAACATTTAGCACATTTTAAAAACGGCCGTTTTATGCAGCCAGCAGTTGCTAAAGAAACTTACGAAACAGGTCACCCCATCACGATAAATAGTCTGTTTAATAAAGTTAATTGATGCTTGCGAAAGCTTAGAAATGCATTTAAGCAAGGTTATAATTATGAACAACGAACCCGGAATCTTCAAGAGCAGATTATTTATTTTCAAAATTAAACCATCCAACAACGGCAGACCCCCTCCCCTCTCTTCCACAATGACCAATCATATGCCACCTCTATCCCTCCCCTCCCCCTTAGCCCCACTTACCAAGCACCTAATACTCACCTGCTCTTGGACGGGTGCCCATCACTGAGCTCTTTCCGAGACAATTTCCTCGCAAATCCATCTCTCCGTTGATGGTTACCATAGGTGACCGAAATGTCGATATAGGAGTCTTCCACTATCTACCTGTTGGCATCGGAGTCATTATCTTCTAAAAAATTTCTCACTGCCAGCAAGGTCACTTCATTATTAACTTATGGCCACTTCAAAGTACTCAATACGAGAATAACGAGTTACTTCTACTTTTGCATCTACATCTACATAATACTCTGAAAGCCACCATAAAGATATGTGGCAGGGGGTGAATTCACATCAAACATACTTTACACATCAGGCATGAAAAGGATTAGCATTAATATACTAGTGCAAACTTCAATTTTTAAAAAAAGATAAAAATAGTGAAGCAAGCATGCAAAAATATGCTGTTGCTTGGGTTGGCCTTTAGGACCTTAAATCCTATACCAACAGGCAACTACCTATGCTATCCATTGATACACTCGTATTTATTTTATTCACTAAATTTACCGCTATTCATATCCCTAATTGTACGAGAAAAAAGGACATTTTGAATCTGTTAGTACGGCAATCAATTTGTCTAATTTTTTGATAATGGTCCAGTCTTCCTTTGTAAGTTGGAGTTCACAAAATATTTCAAAGTAATCAGTGAATGTGTTATTTTTGAATTTATTTAAGAGATTAAGTCTAAATTTTAACCTAAGATCTGGCAATGATTCCTATTTTAATTTATTTAATAGACTTGTTACGCCTGTCAAAATGGTTACATGTTAGAATGGGATTTCACAGCATTTGATACAGATTTACACGTAGTGCAAAATTTCTTTTAAATTAATATCCAAGTGGAGTTTACGCTACTTTCTATATTCCGAGCGACCTTCGTTTTTTTCTGTAATGTAAATCATGTATACTTCAATTTCAGGGTAAACAACACATGAGATTGGAAATCGATGAATAATCAGGGTCCCGTGCATAAATGCAGCGCATTACACGTAGCCCCTTAACACCAAAACGGGGACCATCAGAATACGTAAAATCACAGACAAATATCACTAACATCCCCTTGTAAAATTCTTGAGCATATAGCAATTAATATAGTACCTGAATGATTATTATTTCTTCAATGTAAATGAATTTGGTTTCCGCAAAATTTGATCTTGTGCGACACAGCTATGCTAATTCATCCAAGATATTCATAAATCAGGTGAAATGTAAAAAAACATGTGGATGCGAATTTTTTCGATTTCAAGAAGGCATTTACAAAGTTCCTCACACCAGGCTAGCATTCCAGGCATTTGGAATTAATGGTTGTAAATTGGATAATGGGCTTCGAGAATTAATCAAGATACTTCTATATCCACATAATACTCTAAAATCGAGATGCATGGAATTTGTGAGAGATAAATATGTGGCTACTGTGTTCAACGGTAGTATCTCCTGTTTTCTAGTTTTTTTGGATAATCATGACGAGGCCTTCATTATTTTGTAGTGATGTGCCGTTCGGTAGGTAGGATTATCTTAAAAAAGGAACAAAGAGACATTATTTGAATTTATTAAAAATACAGAATTTGAATTCGATTGTTGAACCCTTCTTGTATCAATAATCAAGGACCTAATGTTATTGATAACCCCATTTATTCACTCCTGCCACTCAATTCATGACGACAAAACGTCTCTATTTCATACATTTATTCAAAATCTATAATAAAAAATCTCAATGGTGACCTATTAAATAATATTACATGTAATATTATGCCTTTTGTAAAAGCACACAGTGAACTTTAATTTTAATATATAACTGATGTTGGGCTTTGTGAATACATCAAAGCACACAAAAAATCTGTATATTATTTTCAAGTTTTTCAACTTACTGTTTCCCAAGATGTTCATTTTATAAGAGCAAGCAAGAGTTAAGTTTCAAAAGCTTAAGAGCTAACTTCAACCCTACATCGTTCATTTCTGGAGACGAATACGACAAGCTGAAAGCCACCGAAAGAGACTTTCAGCTAGTGGTTTATATATAGTACGAAAAAATGAGGCAGGGGAACCTGTTTCCTGAGACGGATTGGCATTCAGTTGCTTTGTCCTTAAAAAAAGTTACAAAGCCACTGGCAAGGAACCCTCATATTTCCCGTTGCTCACTTTGATTTCCAGACTTAAGGCTAAGTAATACTTGTTCCGTTTCCTTATAAAGAGGCGTTTTATTTGCTTTCGGCGTGGCCCAAATTAAGAGATACCAATGCTGGGACGGATGTAATGCCTTTCACTTATTTCCTCCTCTTTCACTGGGTTTTCTTTCGTTTTTCTTCTCAAGACTCTAGTTACATGTACCAATGAAGGGTAGTCTAAGTGGTGCGAGGGAAATTACCTGGTGGATATCATCCCCTACCAACATGATGTTTCTGGTGAGACCAGCAGGTTCATGGAAATGGTCAAGAAGTCACTCACCAGGAGGGCAAGACTTGTTGGAGCAGGAAACGAGAATCGGTGCGTTGATAACTGAACTTTTTTGAATATATCTTTTAGAATTTATTGGCACATATCTCGTATTCGTTCCTTTTGATCCTCAACCGACTTCGTGGTGGAAATTTAGAAATCCACATTTGGACATCGTGTTTTGAAAAATGAAAAATTCATGAATTTGGAGAAGATATATTAATGCGTCACGTTGTACAAAGATCGTTTGTTTTTCTTTTCATTATTATAAAACTGAACCCGTAACAGCTGGATCAGCCATTAACAAAATAGGGCCCCTTTAACTAGTTCAACCAAGGTAACTTCGGTGGTTATAAATCCAGGTTGATCTATCTGCGGCAAGATGTTTTTATAGAATGAGGAGCTGCCTATGGATTTCAGTGGTTAATTCTTAGAAAGTAGCAACATCTTAATTTATCACGGGGTGCTGGCTTCAGACCAATCATTCTTCTTCCCTGAAATCTTGGCTTCAAAAACTTCCGACGATTCCTGTTCAAACGCATTAAATTTTTATTGTTGGTTTAGAATAGCCCAGCTGGGAGGCTCGCGACGTGTTTTCTTCTCGTGCGTGCCGCTGATTAAGAGCGTAATTAATTGTGGCTTTCAGTGTAAGAGGGTTGGTCCCATCCTCGTCGATGCTCGAAAACAATGTGAGAATTCCTTCAACACATACGGTGCCGTTGTCAAGCGGCCGGCCAAAGAAGAAGTCCAAGGCAAGATGGAACGAGGACACATTGCTGGGAGGAAGGGTCCCAAGCTATATCACAATCGTCGCAGCTATCGCCGAATAAAATATCCCTGAAAGAGTCCTGAGCCCGGCTCATGTTGCGAGGACGACGAGGGCCACCTATTTTGTAAACACGCACGCATATACAGGCACGTGCATAAAGTGGAGGATTTACATCTGTTTATTTTGGTCTATCGAAGACACACCTTTGACCCGCTCGCTCTCCCCCTCGCCACCGCGGCTGTCTTCTTCAAACCGCGGCGGCAACCGCGCGCCCTTCCTCCCGAAGCTCATCCACGGAGAAGAAGGCAGCAAGAGCCATCGGCAGCGAGGGAAGCTGTCGGCTGTGCTTGGAAATGGGCGGGCTGGCGAAGGAGTGAGAAGGGGGGGGCGGCGTGAGTGGAGGGAGGGGGTAGTACTGCGTCAGAGTGGAGGGGAGCGGGGAGGAGGGAGCGCGGCAGGAGTGGGGGGAGGCGCGGGAAAGATGCGGAAGAAGGAGGGGGGAGGCGGTGAGGAGAAGGGGGGAGCTATGGGGGGGAGATGGGAGGCCATCTTGCATCGTCATGGGGACCAGCCCACTGACCCACACAGACTCCGCCCCCTCGAAGTTGCTGCCAGAAGGCCCTTCCATTACTCCTCTTCCTCCCTCCGCCCACCCTCCCTCCACCCCCGACCCTTCCACACTTGAAGCTACCCCTCCGCACTCTCCGCCTTCTTTTACCACCTCTCCTCTTCTTATCCACGCGTGTCATCTTCTTAACGTTTCTCTCGATTGAGAGGTGGGACATAGGGGCGGGGCGTTTATCTCTCTCTCCTTCGCTATGGCATTCAACCGAAGCTGGGTTCGAAGGTTTTTCCCTCTTTCCACCCTTGTGCTTCACCACCTTCTGGCCACTGTTGTGCGTCAACCGTGCGTTGTGCCGGTTGATTTAGTTTAAGAGAGCAGAGGCCACCCTCGGACTTCACCCCTACGCATCACATGACCGCAGAGTCCGCGGCCTTCTCAAACCCGATATTCCGTTCATTTATTGCCTACACCATCCATTTGTTACGTTTCCTTTTCAGATACAATTCTCCCGCCTTTTAATGCTCCCTGATGTCCCTCCCCGCTGGATTATGTACCGCTTGTAAATGCTCTCTCACTTTGTCGTCAATGATTCCTTTACATCCATCCGTTCCCCACACTGGCGCCCTTACACGGAGGGTGTGAGAGGAGTGCAAGGGCTCTTTGCTCACCCCGACTGGCTTTTATTCCTCCCCGAGCTGTCGGGGCCGTCTTTTAAGACCTGCCCTCGGTACGGGGTGGGAAGGGATACGCTCTGAAAGGACAGAGGGTTGACGTTTGTGGGAGTCCTTGGAACGTTTTGAAGTCGCCCTTTCATTAATTATTGCCCGGTCCTTTTCCGTGCTAATCCTCGTGACGCCTCTTTTGACTGACGGCCGGCGGTAACCAGGATGTCGGGCTTGGGACTCGCCGAGGCAAGTCGGCCCCGAGGGTGGGTGGATTGACGTCGTGCTGCTCTGTGCTCAGACCCCACCGTTTCCTTCAGTGCGGCATTAGGGGCCACGAATTCTGACCAACGATTAGGAATGAAGTTTCGTGGCCGTGTCGCTCCCAAAGCGTGACGGACAGTGTCAACCCGGAAAGGGGGAATGACGTTTTCCGTTGTGTCTCTGGGATTTAGCATGTGGCCAATTGTCAAATCTCGCCCTCTCGAAATTTGAGGGAGCATAGCGGTGTTAAACATGTACGGTGTGAATTCGTTTGTGAAGCGAAATGTCCTTGACTAGATCGAAGTATGATTTAGATGTAGTCCCTGTTATTTTTGCAAATATTAGCGTGTTTACTACAGTAAAAACCTCTACGCTTTGCTATTCTGTACATATATCGTCGCGACCTTGTAGACGTTAGGATGCATAAAATACTGTACATAAACCATAAAACAAATGGCTTGTGTACGATAACTTGTACATTTCGTATGTCCTTCCTGTGCTAAGTCGGATACATTCAAGCGGGGGCGTTTACTCTGAACCGAAATAGCAATTTTGTACACGAAATCGTTAGATGGAAACGAAAAAAGAATTTTCGTGAAAAAATTAATCTTCTAACCACAACCATTCACTCATAAATCAAAAGTTAAAATAAGCAAAAGGTGACGCCCACGGAAAATGCTGATGTGATAACATTAACATCATTTTCCTCCCATCCTTGACTGCTTCCAGGGGAGGGGAAGGGATTGGATGGGGATTCTCGGAAGGTCTGCACGCACAAGTGCTGTCGCAATCGCTCCCATTGGCCGAGTCAGCTGTGTCCCCCCCATTGCGATAAGGCAAAGTAGCTTCGCGGGCTCAGTTGTGATTGGACGAAGTCGATATACGTCAGAGGTTGCACCACGCCCACTTTCCCGAAAGGGTTAAAAAAATCAATTTTTCGCCGCTTATGCCTCGGGAAATAATTGTCGGATCAAAAAACGGAAAAATACGGGTCTTTTTATTTTACAAACTCTATCAGATTCGGCAATAAAAAATATGGCAAACGACCCCATTCAAACCGGATACATTTCCCTGCCGTTAAAATATCGAAAGGAATAACCACAGTTGTGCTAAAAATACTCTCATCCTTTAATATTGTGGTTAAGACGCGCAATAATGCTACTGGTAATATAAAAATCTTCTCTTAATTTAAATTTACGATATTTGAACCGTACCATTTCTCGGGAAGGTTAGGTAGGCAAGCTTTTTTTCACTCACTCATTAATGTTTTACGGGACAATTACGTATTTTTCCAATTGTTGAAATATTTGGAACCAATTCGTAGAGGCGAAGCAAATGAAGTTATGCAATTTAAATTGCAATATGGAAGTGATAGTTATACATATAATCATGTAGATAACTTTCATTAGGTCACCGTGCTTGGATAATGTACCTACATAAAAGTTTCCAGTGCTAAATAAACTCTTCATGTTTCGCTATCGGATTCATGAATTTTTACTTATTTGGATTTGGATACACATTCTACCTTTTTAAATAAATTTTAGTAAAATACATATTAAATTAGTGTATAGTAAGTTAGATATGGTTCCGTGGATAAAAGCTCTATATGCTATAACTCCTATATGCACACTTAGAATATGCTGCGAGTATATGGGACCCTTATGAAGCAGGCTTAATTTACGAATTAGATCGAGTACAAAGAAGAGCGGCGAGATATGTAAAAGGGTGTTACGATAGGGAAAGCAGTGTGTCTGGTATGTTAGCCGAATTGGGATGGGAATCGCTGTCACAACGCAGGCTGAATTTTAGACTTAATCTTCTAGGAAAATTTAAGGAGGGACATTTCATTAATGACGTTAATCATATATTGCTGGCTCCGACTTATTATGGTAGGCTCGATAATTCTAATAAAATTAAGGAGATAGATTGGAGGACGGACAGGTTTAAAATGTCATTTTTTCCGCGTACGATTCGAGATCAGGACGTTAAACATCGCGTAAATTGGTAATAATTATTGAGATAATATTCGGAGTAGGTCCATAGTATTTTTTTTATTACCTACGTGTTCAAATCAACGTGTGACTCACATGCATTGCTTTTTTTTTTGCATGCATGGTATTCATGGGTGTGTACTGCATGATTGGGATTTGGTAGTTTTCCTTCTTTTTTTCCCCAATTACTTTTAAAGGTGTAGTGTTTGTTTTGTAGTGTTCATTTTTGTTTGTTGTGTCATTGCTCCTGGTGTGTATGCACCCCCTGCCACACACCCTCGAGGTGGCTTGCAGGGTATGTCGTAGATATAGATATAGATATATGCACAGTAAGCGACTCTTGGAAACAAAATATTTTTCCTTCTGTTTAAAGTCCTTCAATATGAACGCACTTTAGTAGCTCAAGAACACGATTTTAAATATGCATGGTGATTTGAAGGAGGACTGACAAATGAGGACTGAAGGTGTTGCCATGAAAATGCCAATAGCTTCATCTTTATGCGTTACTTCGAAAGAAAAAATGATATGCCATAGGTAGCTTGCAAGCGTATACTGCCCTTTCATTGCAAATGTTTACCGTCTCTTCAGTTTACATTATTAAGATGCACATATATATAAGTAACAGCTTTCCTCCATGAGAGCCTTTGGATTCACGTTTCAGAATCTCCATCCATATTTATTTTTCGTCAACAGAGGTCCTAGAATTACTTCGAAGTAGCTCTCCGATCAATTCCTTCTTTTGGAAAATTCTTGTAGCTTATTTCTTTTATTTTGAATACTACGTTACCTGCTCCATGCATCTCATTCCTAGGCGTACCTTGCCACTTTACCCATTGGTTCTTCCATCACCTTGGGTTCAAGTTGGTGTGGTTCCCCCTACAGCGAATCTTGAAGCACTGTGATGTCCTCTCCCTCCATGCAGTTTTATGATCCGTTTGATGTCATTTCTACGTCATCCTTTCAAAACTACGTTTTAGTTCTTCATAGTAGGAAAATAAATGAATATATCACCACTCATTCACACTAAGGATGGAAAAAATCAGTGATATTCATCCATTATCCATTTGTTTGCCCAGTAAAAGTGGTTTAAAAGTGCTTTTAAACCACTTTCACTGAAAGAGGGTGTTAGGGCTATTGTGGGCTGTGTGGTATAGTACCTATACTTCATTTTTATGATTCCGTGGACAAGAGCAAGTATGTAAAAGTATGTGATGTCGCGGAAATAAAAGCCCTGAGGAGTAGAATTTAGTATTATGAATGCTGAAATGATTCGGAGCCATCAAAGAGTGAAAAGAAATGGAAGGTTAGGAAAGATTCAAATGTAAACTCATCTTTCTGATCGTTTCTGCCTGCATACGTTTATCCCAACCATTCGCCATAGGAATCTGTGGTGTGAAGTAAATGTGATGTCTTGTTGTGGTATCAGGAGTGGCTGACGCAAGAGTGAAGAGGAAGATAGTAACAGCGATGCTATTCACTCTGGAAAAGAATCTTTGAACGACCAATAGTTGATGTATTACTGGACAGCTTGAAGGAGTTTGTGCGACTGCAGGGTCATGACTCTTTGGAAAAAGATTACTTACTCGTTACTTATACTTAGAGCGTTACAGAAAAAGTGAAATATCAACGTAGGAACGTGCGCCTTGTCGTCATCATTGCAGCAGACACATAGTGGGGCAACATAGCTGGGATATAGCTGGCCTCGTTAGGATTCATAGAATGGGATGTTTGGCGAATGCGGTAAGAAAGTAAGGAAAGATGCTTCAGCATTTGTCCTTTGAGTCCTCGTTTTGGTACACTGCTTACGATCCGTACGACGTTGGTTTGGTTACGGACCTGGATCGTGTACTGAGAAGATCGGAGAGATTTGTGAAAGCCCGCCATACTATTTGCGTTAATCTTACGAGAAGAACTTGGATAGGATTTTATGCCAGGCTGTAGGTTAATCGTTAGACTGAATATTTTAAAGTAAATTACGGCTGTATCCGTTTCCCGAATACGTAAGAAATATTTTGAGAACACCCGGAAACACGATTACAGAAATTCGACCAATAGTAAAGAGTCTACCATGCGGACTGATTTTTCATCGTTGCCTTGAAGAAGAAGAGTTCGTAATTGGCATCACAATAACATCACAATTACATTGGTCGGTGTAATACAGGTAGCATCATTAGTGGTGTATCTTAAGAGAAATATTTTAACTGTAAAAACCTATATTAACTGCACTTTTGTATGAATAATGTAAGAAATAATTAAGTGAATCCAACTGCCTAAGTAAGAGAACTGATGCTCATCCCTACTTACTAACTCTTTCATACGCGTCTGGTGTATGTCCAATTAATTCAGATGTTTTATAGGAACTACCAAATTTGGAGTTTTAATTCAGAGTTGATAATTTATGTAAGTAAGAATTATTGTAAGCAGATCATGTGCTGTTATGAAATTCAGCTTCCGAATGTAAATTGCAAAGTATACGTATTCTAAACGTTCACATTCTAATCATCGAGAGGGTTTTTGGTGGAAGGCAAACCAACATCAAAATATTCCAAGTACCTGCTGCCGAAAGACGTATTGCTACGTAGAACAAGAGCTTGTGCTAATTATACATCAGCCACTTACATTTTACCTCAATGTTGTAAATTACGTAGAATTTTTAGTTTAAGAAGTGGAGGTTAAGCATATAGTAGGGGTTCAAGGAGCCCTCTCCCGGAGAGTTTAGTGAATTTTAGGTCTCAGGAGTAAATTGTAAAGGCCATGTTAGGCGAATTACAGTTTTCTAAATTTGTACTAAAATATTAATTTAATACTGCATAAAGCAAATATTTTCCGGAAGGCTGATGGGGGGTTCACGGCCGCCCCATGAATGTAGTATTGGCCCCCATGAGTGGTTGGTGGTTTCCTTAGCTCTATTGTGGCCACATCAGCTAAACCCTCTCTGAATCTGAAGACGGATCAAACTATTTCCGGGGATTTTCAGAGGAACGACGACGAGTTCATATCTGGTCGCATGCTTCACAATATTTGCGCGAGTCACTCCATGGGTCGCGTAAAAAGAGCTACTGTAACACGTCGATTCGTCACGTGTGTAGCCAGAGTGTAAATCGGTCTGAGTCACAGTCTTTCGATACGCCTCCGCGGTGAATGCGTGCGCAGCGATCACATCCGTGAAGAGCAGGGTACGAGGGAATCACTGTCCTTTGGATGCCTGGTGTAGTAATCAGTATTGGCCCGGCTTGTAGGTTTTTTCTCGTGGTCTCGTGGACGGTCATTATTGACTCCTCAATCCTGTCAATTTCCTGCTCACGATCTGCCAGCTGCGGTCAATTTGGCGGAAATAACTTGCCTGAAAATGATCGTGAGTGGTCCGTGGGAACTGAAGTGGAGCGTAATTGACAGGATCGGAAGTACTAGAGGGATCTCGTGTTTTGGCCACACTAAGCGAAGGAAATTGAAAAATATGACTCTTTATGTGAATTTAAACTTATCAGGAATCTACAGGGTTTATTTTGTTCTAAATATTGGCCATTGGGTCCCAAGAAGACATTGCGCTAAGGGTAAAGGAGACGAGTACGAAGTTTTTTAATTTTCGCTCGTTCTGCGATGTTTCTTGGCACACGATGATATTCGAACCCATCGTGATGGTGTTCTCACCATCTGTGCTATTCTGGCAGTGCATTTTGCTATTATGTGATATGTGAAAAAGTAGAACTTTTTTCACTCTTGAGTACGTCAATTTTCACCTCCGGATGAAAACTTAATCTGAGGGCACAAAATTTTGGGGCACATCACCCTATTTACTACCCGTTATAAATATTTTGAGTTAAAATCTCCTCTTACTCTAAAATTATTCCATTCTCACGATACCCTGAAGCAAAAATTACTTTCCGCTGTTGGAAGAAAATGCACGTAATGGAAAAAAAGAATGCTTAAATAAATTTATTGATTTATAGAGTTTAAAGTTTGCCCAACAAAATAATTAGAGGGCAAACAAAACAAAAAAAATGCAAAACACATTGGAATCAATTGAATTTTACAGAAATCTCGAAACATATCAAGAAACCTATATCATTTATAAATTTACAAAAGAGACTTATTTGTTGGCATAAATCTATTTTTTCACAGTACATATTAAACGATCGGCACATTCTATTCAGCGGTGAGTTTTCACAGTAATTTGACTTTACCATACTCAACTTAAATTTTCTTTTTAACCTTACATTGTTACTAGGCACTACAAAATTAATTTTGCTAATTTAGTCACTATTTTCTCCAGTATTAAGTAAATTATATAAGTAAGATAGATCACACATGGTTCTTCTTTTGTGCAAAATTTGAAAATCAGACACGTTTACCAAGGTTTCATAGCTAACATAATAATCATGGATTGGATAAACATCATATTGGGTATAGTATAGATAGCGTAAAAATCGTTTTTGAACCCTCTCCAATATTTGAACATATTTCTTACAGTGACGATTCCTTACTATAGAGGCATACTCCAATTTACATCATACATATGAGTAATACAGCATTTTAAGAGATTTCTGAGACTCAAAGTACTTATGCATTCGGATTACAAATCCCAATATCCTTTGAGCTGAGAGAGCTATATCAAGGATATGTGGAGCAAAAGAGATTGAAGAATCAAATATAACCCCTAAATCTTTTATTTAATATACCTGCTTCAAAGATAAACCTTCCATTCTGTCTTCATAATTGACATTAATCTTCTTCGTAGAGTATGTCAGTTGGTAACATTTCTCTACATTAAAATCAATTTTACTTTCATAAGACTATTTAATCAGATTGTCCAAATCTTCTTGCAATTTTAGACAATCATCAACTGTACTCACTTTTTTGAAGACCTTAATATCATCGGCAAACATTAAACATTGAGAGTGTTGTAACGATAGGGGTAAATCATTAAAAAAAATTAAGAATTAGAGAGGTCCTAAATTAGATCCTTGTGGAACCCCTGACGTTACAGAATACTCATCATATTTACATTTGTTATAGGTTACATATTGTTTTCGATCAGATTAGTATGACGATAGCCAATTTAACAAAGTACCAGTTATACCAATGTAGTGGAGTTTTCTGACCAAAATACCATGATTAACAGTGTCGAAGGCTTTCTGGAAATCAAGATAGATGAAGTCAATCTGGGCGTGAATGTTCATTTTGTGCATAATATACTCAGTAAAAGCAACTAAGTTATAAGTTGTACTTGTATTAACCTGAAACCATATTGTAATTCACTGATTTGGTTTTTCACTCGAAAGTGTATGTGCTTATAGATAAAGGACTCAAGTATCTTTGAAAATACTGAGAGTATACTTACAGGTCGATAATTTTCAGCCTTTTGTTTATTGCCCTTCTTGAAAATTGGTCATCCTTTGCTGTTTTCCATTTGGTAGGGAATACGCCACTTCGCAAAGGGAGATTAAGTGCGTGGCATGCAAATAAGTGCATGTAAATTCATTTTTTTGCACTTAAATATCAGGAATGTGGGGATAGAGTTGGTGTGATGGCTAGAGTACAAGCCTCCCATCCCGAGGACTCGGGTTCTATTCCCGTAAGTGGCGGATTTTTCAGTGCAAAGCTGTCCCTACTTGAGTGCCTAGTGGAGGGCATTTCAAGTTCAGTACTCCGTCCGCCGGATGGGACGTCAAGCCGTTGTCCCCTTGGTGCCTGTCGTTAAGAGTAGGCTAATGCAGACGCCAGGTTTCTCTCCACCCTTCCTCCGTTCCCTAAAACTTCCTACCATTATCCAATTACCCACCTATCCTAAATGGCGCAAATGACCTCAGCTGTCGGTCGCCTCCCTGAATAACATAGCATAACAAAGCAGAAATGCATGGAAAAACGTTAAAACGCATGATATTCAAGGAGTGGGAAGAGGAAAGAGGATAGGAGAGCGAAATGCAAGTCAAAGATCATCATTAA
Organism: Platycnemis pennipes; assembly: GCA_933228895.1. Lineage (NCBI taxonomy): Eukaryota > Metazoa > Arthropoda > Insecta > Odonata > Platycnemididae > Platycnemis > Platycnemis pennipes. Next base: position 85,665,850 of record OW121846.1, read on the forward strand.
CCTGTTCGGATGGTGGAAGAAAGGAAGGAGTCTCTAGAAGGAAAAAAAAACATTTGTGTCCGTCGGAAATACAACCGCGGGTTCCAAGCTTTCCGGGCTGATGTTCTGAAGCTTCTCCGACACGTTGCCCATGGCCACTGGCCAGTAGCGTCTGCGGAAAGGATGTCAAAAGTGTGCGTTGCCTGTCACTTGACTCACGTCCGTGTCAAACAAAGCGACTCGCCGCTGTTACTCGGCGATCCTCAACCATTTATCCAGGCCCTCCCACTTTCGGGACATTCCAGTAAGACATTGGCACTCCCGATGAGAACAAATGCAGCGGTGACCTGGGGTAACGGTTCAATTTACTTCGTTGATGAACGAGAGAGGATTTCAAGTGGGATAAGATCTGACTGGCCCCTCGCGGACCCAAAAGATGGTGAAGATTACAGAGGTCGAGGCCTCTTGGGTCCTCCGGTGGAGTCAATCTGCTTGCCTCTCAGGTTGGCAACCTCATTCAAGCAGCCGCTCGGTCAAGAGCTCGAGGGGGAAATGTTTCTGTGGGTGGTCGTCGAGTAAATCGGCTTTCTGCGGAGAACTCGAAACGGTAAGGAGTTCAGTGAAGTGGAATTGATGGGTGGATAGCTCGCATATGCTATTGTACCTTTTCAGTTTCCACACCCGACATCCTCTTCTCCCTGTGGGGTCTTCTAGCAGTCAATCATCCTTCTGCTCCTTAAACGATGTTTTTCATCTTTAATTTTTTTCCATTTATGACTGACAACACTGAGTGCCTAGCCCCTATCTGAAACTAGCAAACTATTATCTCTCTCCTTTTCACTCCTTGAAGATTCCCCCAACCTTTTCAACCCCAAAACGATTATATCAACTTTTCCTTCTTGCTTTCCCTGGCAAGAAGAGAAACGGAGATGTTTTGAAATCGTTTAATGACGTGGTGTCCAGCCAATTTTTTTTTCTATTTAGTTGTACCGCACGATAAATTTTTACTTACCTTATGAACTCAATATGCATGTTTTCTATGAACGGAGGATAAAAAATCAATCAGGATATGCACTCACTTCCATGTTTACCAACGAGTGTTTTTTTGGCTGCTAAAAACGCGAACATTGGAAAAGATGTTATCGTTTTAGCAATGAATATTAACAAAAATTTTGGAGGGAGCGACCCAAATATTTCTAGGCATGGATAAAAGTTTTAAACTTAAACACTATGGTGCACGTCAAGATCCGGGAGATCCGAGTACCTCCTTACGAACGACCGGATAAATCCAGGCTGTGTTTAATTCTGGGGTAATCATTTTGGGATGATCATTCTGGGACCTAACGTGACAGAGAAAGGAGAATACCCCTATATTTATGTATTGCACACGCAGATTAACTTTGCCGTTTGTGTGCTTCACAATCGTTAACAAAACCGGCTCTCGAATTTTGGTTTAGCAGAATATAGTTAGTTACTAGCATCCATATCTTAGAGGACACGCTAATTAGCATACTTTTTGGCGAATCGGGGACCATATTTGGAAAATGAACTTCAAAAAGATGTTCTATTACCTTGTCTCTTTACCTGTGGAATGATTCGGTTGAAATGGACCTATAATATGGGGCTCTTATTCACATTCAGAACACGTATTTTGAATTTTAACACATCAATAAAAATCATCGCTCCAATAAAGCTATCATGCCTAGTCAAAACACGTTCAATCTTAAGTTTCCAAAAATATATTCTCACCGTACCGCACTGGAAGCAACAGTGATTCAGATGTGAAAATAATCTCCTCATCCTTGAGATGAAAAAGTTGTTCGGTAAATTTCAATTTTATATTGATTTTCAAGGTGAGGGATGGATATAAAGTGATTTTTAAGCGATTATACCCTTCAATACTGTGTTCTTTTGCCCTCTAAGGGACCGGTATTAGCGTCATGAGAACGTAAGAAGTCAGGTCTCCTTTTACTTCAGAGTTATACATGTAGTGGTAATTATAAGGAAGAAGTGTCCGAAAGTTGAGAAGATTAACGATATTGATGTAATACATCTACATCCACACGATGCCCTGCAAGCCACCGCGAGGGTGTGTGGCAGGGGGTGATGATCACCAAGCATGCACTACTAACATGCAAACTAGCAACTTAAGTGTCTCATGCAACTAGATTGTTAGTATCTATAGTATTTGAGGGGTTAGTACATGCATCATGCACTACAGAATACTCTAAAATATTTCCCCTACCTATCCCTTTCCTATGCTGCCTATTCTGTTCTCTTATAGTACGGGGGAAAAATGCCATTTTGAATCTATCGGTACGACAATCTATCTCTCTAATCTTATTTGGCTGGTCGAATCTAACATAATACGCTGGTGTTTTAAATATGTGCCTAACATCTTCAGTAAAGCTATCCGATTAAAATTTCTCTAATAGATTTAATCTGTACTTTAACCTACGCTCTGATAATGATTCCCACCCTAATTCTTGTATTAATTCTGAAACGCTACTCAACCTATCGTAACATCTTTTAACGAACCTAGCTGCTCTACGCTGCACACTGTCTAGTTGTCTGATCAAACCTAATTCATTAGGATCCCATACACTGGCTGCATACTCAAGGTGGGGCCTAACTAGTGAAAAATAGCATCGCTCTTTTGTCTTCTCGTCACATTTCCCTAGGACTCTTTTTATAAATCCTAGCTTTCTCTTCGCTCGGCCGCATATTTCCCTTACGTGTCTTCCCCACGATAAATCCTTAGTGATTGTTACACCTAAATATCTTATGATTTCTACGTTTTCGATCTTCGTGTTACTAATTTTATATGTACGCTCTATAGAATTATTCCTCCTCCAAAAATTGATAGCTACAAACTTTTTAAGGTTAAGCTCTAACTGCCATTTGTCGCACCACTCTTGAAACCGTTAGGATTTTTATTGGGAATATAGGAATTGCGTTTAGAAACCTGGCGTCGGCATTTATCCATTCTAAATGCAAGGGGCCAAGTTATCCACTGTCTAGCTACTATGTGACGGATTAGGGTGGCCCAAAAAAAAAATTTTTTTGAAAATTGGAAGGGCGGATGCATTTTCGGGTGCAATTTTATGAATAATACACCTCATAAAAAATTCAGTTCCATCGCACAATATTTGACCCTGCCGAATCGCGTTTAAAAATTTCATGCTCGGATGTAGACAAATGTGCCTACCTTACAGGGGCGATTATACTATTTTTCGAGATTCTACCGCAGAATTAGCTGTTATCCGAAATGAAAACAATCTGTAGTGATAAAAGTTGTTATTTTGAATGAGTTTCTTAATTTTAAATGGGTTGGCTAAGGTTTAAATTAACTTTACCTTTTCTCTTCCGTACTTATCGAAGATTTGCTTATGTTGCTGTACCACAAGCAGCAAGTTCTCTCTCTCACGTTCATATTTAGTGAGTTTTTCTTCAAAATATAATCTTTGATATGTGACACACCCCTTTCCCCAGTGTCATTAACAAAATTAATGTGTCTGATGATCTTGAAACCTTTCATGTACCTTTCATCCTGTAGCTGTTCTTCAGAGTTCTTTGACAAAAAGCCTTGGTCAATGCCCGTAATGTCGAAGAATCGTCGAGAATTACTAGACGCAAAGTCACTCAGTTTCAGGTCCTGAATACAACGATTGGGAGGAAGTTGCGCCCGGGGGCTCCAAACATCCCACCCTTCCTTTCCAAAAGAGCTAACCATCGCCCTCTTATCAGCTAAGGGAACATGGCGGTCAAATAAAAATAAGAACACAGGTTTCTGATAAATACCACATATGGTTGTAGAATTTGTTGAAAGCTGCTTGGTAGTGTTTGCTTTGTGGCTGGCGAGGGTTTTCAGAAGCTCGAGATCACGCGCTGATGCACTAGATGCAACTAGACATGTGTACCAGGACTTAATATACACGGAAGCTATAAAGCAACATATTTGAAACATGTTGTCAATGTCTTTGGTTGAAAGGCCCAATTGCTTTTCAAACATCTTCATTTCCAAGCAAGCTCCAGCAGCTCTTTCCCAAGTTTTTGTTGAATAAGAACACAGGCTTCATTAACTCGTCCACTATTCACGTTTGTGGTGTCAAAGACAGGCCTATGACTCGTTCCTGAAGTTCCCTACTAGTCAAAAGTTCAACCACTACAGTAGCTACCTAAATTCCAGTGCCCTCTTTCAACTCCGGAAGGCCAAGAATCTGCTCAACCCCTTCTCTAGATACTAAAATTGGCATACGATCAGTATTGGCTTCTGCATCTAAAAGATGGAATTAATATCCAATACATGGTCAAAAATGCCCACATACTATGCAGAAGATTGTTAATTAGTAAGAAAAAAAATTGCAATAAATACCTTCACTACTGGGCAGTAGCTTTCCATCCCAATGGACGACCATCGGAATGTCAGGATCAAGCTCTTTCTTTATAAGTAGGGCAATATCTTCTCTACATTCTGGCCGTTTTCTTTGCAGTTGTGAACGGGAAGTTATTATTTGTACCTCTTGTTCCTCAAGTCCAAACGATTTCACAGTGGCCTGAGGTACAGATTTTATCAACATCGATCCCCCAGCGGAAGATGTCTGCGTTCTATCTAACACAGCAGATACCATAGAGTCATTCGGAACGTGAATCTTGAGTTTCTTTGGTTTGCTCGCTATAAATTCTGTAATAACACATATTATGTTAAAGAAATCTATAAAATTACTCTCAAATTTTATTTGACGATTTTTACCTACCCTCATCACAATCTTCATCAGTACTTGCTTCAGAAGAAGCCTTGGCAGAAAGCTGGCGGGTAAGAAGTTCATTCTTCTTCTTTTCAGTTCGTGCTTTGACCCTTTCTGTCGCAAGCTGTTCCTGAATGTTTTTTTGACGATTCACCTCCTGCTTAGAGCACCATTCTCTATCATTCCCAGCCATGTATTATATGCGGTCAATCTGCATAGAAATGTAAAATTGGCGGTCATCTTCAACTTCAATGAGCTCAAGAGCTCTCCTGTGACCAATGTCAAACAAACGGTCCAACTTGGCTTTAAATTGCTGTCTTCTATAGTAATGCTTATCACTTCTCAGATTGTTGTCCTTTTCTAGCCTACTGTATTCCTTATAAACATTCACAAGTTTTTCTGTAGCATCACGGGCATTTTGAGTAGGAATATTTGCTTCAACCCAAATTTCCATCAATGAGCTCATCGTGTGTCTGGCGATGTCTTGGAATCAGTAGTGCCAGGCGTAGAGTGCAGTCTTGTGAAGAAACTCTTAAGAACTTCTCGCAGTGTTGGTAGTTTCCCATTCCTCGTCAGGTTTTCATCAATGCAGCCACCAACGAGCCACACATTCGTTTTTCCCTATGTAATACACACATTACTCTTCTTAGCCATTTCAACGTAAAATCACACTACCTTGTAGAAAAATAATTCACAATCACACAGCTGCCTGACTCAAAAACTCCGTTCACTTATTCACCACCGCTTCGCCGCTCGCCTTCCACTGTAGTCATCCGTACCGGTTCGATCCGCGCAACAATACAGTCGTTATCATGAACTTTTGTTGCCTTCTTGCGTCGTTTCAGGACAATGAAGCAGTCTCGCATTATTTTAGGGAATTTGCGTATAATTTTATTGGTTCCGTCTTGTCCTAGTAATGCAAGGACGGAGTTTACTTAGTCGCCAAATGATAGCAGTACTGCTGTGATCGCTAATTCTCTTTCCATTCTGTTATTTATGGAGATAAGCAAAATGTATAATGCGGTAGAAGTGTTTTCATCACAACATGTGGAACCTACTATCTGCATACGATATATCTACTGTTTGTCTTGGTTTTCTGATGCAATCTTAGGAGGACGCAAACGGAAGCCCCTGTATGGTAGGCAATCTGGCCTACATCGAAGCTGGAAATCTTTTAACGCGATTCGGCAGGGTCAAATATTGTGCCATGGAACTGAATGTTTTGTGAGGTGTTTGTTTCATAAAATTGCACCTGAAAATGCATCCGCACTACCAAATTTCAAAAAAAAATTTTTTTTGGGCCACCCTAGTGACGGATGGTGTACTGAAAATTCCGCTTCCACAGCCCTCAGTTAGAAAGCGGCATAGCATTGAAAATTCTGTGAAATATCCGGTTTTGAGCGAAGTATCTTTGGGTGGAAAGTCTGGACTAATGCATCATATTGGTGTGATTTTCCAGGAATATAACGATTGAGAATTTTCTTCAAAGTAATGTTTTTTTCACAGAAAGATTAGGGTAGTTTCCTACGATCACATTATATTCACTTATTTTTACTATCAAGATAAACGAGTAAAATTATAGTATCAGGCGTTTAATGGTGGAACAACATCGTGATAAAATGAAAGATTAGTATTGCATGGCTTATGTAGCATAAAGTTAACTAGTTGATGTTAAATAAACCGGTAGGCAGTACTAATCTCTTATTTTATTAAGATAAATGAGCACTACCAAATCGAATTACGGTTTTAAAATGTGAGGTTACTCGTGTTGAGCAATCATATAGGGTCTACTTTACATCCTTAATTAAACTGTTGTGCTTTCATATAGAAATACCTAAAATACTGATGAAATTTTGCCGATTATTTGGCCGTTATACAATTCTCGTCGCGATAAAAATCTGTGACCTTGAATTTGGCATCTTGATTTTCCCACCTAATCTTGAAATATTTCAGATGATCATGCTTTGATAAAGTGTATCATTACTTCTTTTAATTTAATTACAATTAATATTTTAATCTGTAAAATTGATCAGCTTATATAGGAGAATATATTATTGGAATTTATAAATGGCCCATTAGCCAAAACGATGAAGACTTCAATGTTGTATATCCAAAGTAAAAAGATTAGCACCTGAGATTTGTCCAAGATATAGATCTCGTGGTAGGGAAAGATTAAAGTCCAAGAAGGACGCTATTCTAAAGATGTTCAGTTGGAAAATATAGTGCTCAATCAGGTATAGATTATGAAAAAGCAGCAATTGTTATAGCTTCCAGTAGAATAGCCAATGAATAACGGATGGCAGAATCAATTTGGACGTCTCAGAGCAGAAAGTGGAAGAGGTGAAAGATAATTGATATTTGCGTATTGATGAGGCGAGAAGGAAGTAATCGGTAGAAAATTGTCGACGAAGACAGAATACTACTAAAATAAACTCTCCTTAACATGAATACATGCATGGCAATGAGGAAGTACTTCAATCGAACTTACACCAGGTGCATGCAACTATATGGTAATGTGACATAATGTGACGGAGGCGGAGAAGGTGCTTAAAATGTGGTGTTGCACCGTGTCCATGAAAATAAGTGACCCAGAAATCGAAGGGATTCTAAGAGGGGTAAGCGAAAAAAACGGTGTTGAAATTCTGAAAAGACGATGGGACAACCTTGCCCGCCACATCTGGTGACAGATGACGTGATGGAGACAGTCGTAGAGGAAAAAAATGAATGAAGATATTAACAAAGGAAGATCTCGCATAACATGCATGGGGCAAAATGTGATGGATAGGTACGTACATGAAAAGGTTAGAATATAGAGGAATCAAATAGAGAGCAGAGTCCAATCAATCTTCAGATCGATAGCTAAGACTAATAATTACTTTTTTAAATAGTAAATGGATTAACAACGTGTAAGTATTTCTCGACGACTGTTGAAGACTGCTCTCATCCGTCATTGCCAATTCTCACACATGTGACGTGAGATACGTAGGCTTACAGTAACAGGTAATTTTGCCGGGATCACTAAAAATGAAACTCTCTTTTAAATCTATTTAATATGTGTGATTTTTTATATGCGGAGAAGTCATTTAGACCTGTATCTTCACCGTATTTAAATCACAATATACCCAAATTGCATGCGTCTATGATAACTACTGAAACAGTTCTGAATTCCGCTTGGACTCCCGAATATCGGTCCGACGTACTAATGACGCGTTCGAGACTACTTTCTGAGGGATGTGGGGAGAGAAAATGTAGTGCTTCCGAGTCCAGGTGTTGATAAAATGCCCTTAGGCACGAAATAAGCCTGGCAAGATTACAGATTTGATAATGTAATAGCGATTATCAATCTTATCTTTTGAAGTATTGAGGGCATTTTTCTCGAGTAAATAATTCCCACCTGCTCCGCCTCCTCTCCGGAAAAATACATTGAAAATCATTTGGGACTTGCAGAAGTATTTTTCTTTCTCCATCTTGGATCGAAATGTTTCTGTCACTCAGCAACATATCGTGTATCGTATTTCACTCCGAATACTTTTTTCTGACTGGTCGAGAGCCTTTCTGGAATTTATTGTTAGTGAGGTAATAATCCAACGTTAAACTAGGAAAACAGAAACTGGAAGAGGTGAAAGAGTTCTGTTACCTGGGAAGCAGAGTAACCAACGATGAACGAAGCAAGAAAGAAATAGTGAGTAGAATAGCCCAGGCAAAGAGGGCATTCTTTCAGAAGAAGAATCTACTTACAGTAGGAAATGCAAGCATAGAAGTAAGGAAACAGTTCATCAGAACATACATCTGGAGCATTTTCCTTTACGGCAGTGAATCATGGACGATGACAGCAGCGGAGAAGAAAAGGGTAGAAGCATTTGAAATGTGGTGCTACAGAAGAATGCTGAAGATTAAATGGAACGACCGAGTAAGTAACGAGGAAGTGCTAAGAAGAGTAGGAGAAAAGAGAAGTCTGCTGACAACTCTAAAAAGAAGAAGGGAAAACTTAATCGGTCATATCTTTAGACACGATGGCCTGATGAAAACTATCGTCGAGGGAAAAGTGAACAGGAAGATTGGAAAAGGCAGGCCTCGTATGAGATACATGGAACAGGTTGTGAAGAATGTAAAAGAGAAGAATTACGTCACAATGAAAAGGTTGGCCGATAGAAGAATCGAGTGGAAAGCTGCGTCAAACCAATCCTAGGATTTTTGACCAATGATGATGATGATGAGGTAACAATCGGCGAAATAAGTTTTTTTTATACCGGAGTTACAATATGCTGTATCGAGTTGAATTCCTGAAGAGGTTATAGTATTTCCACCGTCCATATGCTTTACCAAATGATAGGAAATACTAAATTACGTCTGAAGCATTGATAGATCTTCAGGACTAACCATTGGTTTTGCGGCTTTATTATTGAAGAGAATAGGATTATTTCAGATCCTTCGCTCGTTACTGCTATGTAAATTCATTGGTGCAGGGACGAACATGTTCATGCGCAGATATAGGTAGTTTTATTCAGATTTTCATTACCTGCATGATCACATGTGGGTGGTAGAAATAAGAGTAGCTGTAAAAACCAAGAGAATAGTGTTAATGCATAGTGAATTGGAGCATGCGGTGTTAGGACAATGCTGAACTCTGGAAATCTGTGAAACGTCAAAAAGAGAAATAACGGGAGAAGTCCAGTTGCGATGAATTAAAGTGAATTTAAATGGGAGGCAGTAGGTGAGTATTGAAGTCATAAATACATAGCAATTTACAGTGGGGGATAGTATTCAGAAAGTGTAGCTTTACAATCGAGCAGGACATTAGGTATTTGGTTAGCCATCACATGGCAAGTTGGTGTTTGGATACTGCTGATTTGGGCAATACGTTTGTTGTCATAATTAGGTGTATGCGCCAAAATGAAATCTTTATCAGAGGAATTCAGATATTGTATATTGTTAGATAGAGGAAATCCAAAATGAATAAAAAGTAACATTCTTGGAATATGGTGGAATTTTTATTGACATTCTCCTGCAATTAAAAAGAGGTGGAAATACTGCAGGAGAATATGGGTAGTGAAGATGAAACGATTGTGGTAAAAAAATTAAGTTCTTCCACGCAGTAGCCCAATGATAGCATGCACTTGAATCATCACAATTTGGAGAAGACTACAGTAAATAAAATGAAATAAGGATAAAGAATGGAAGGTGTTATTTTAATGGAAACTAAGCAGAGCTGGAGTTTTAAATGCTGTGGAAGATGAAAGAAAATTGAAAGGAGAATTTAGGAGGCAGTAGAATTGGGTAGAGTATGCCTTGAGAGGTATTTGTATTTCATAGAGAATGATGAAGGGAAGCCCTTGCCTGTTAGTATTGAAAATGAATAATGAGAATCAGTATAATGGACTGCAAGAAGTAGGCAGAGGAACGGGGAGATAGCACGAAAAGAAAGGGTGTGTAACACTGCGAGGCAGAGGATTTTCGAATACACAACAGCTTAAGCGCAGTACAATAATGATGAATTATCTCTTTGCTCCCGTATCTCTTGCACTCATTTGGTAAGCCATCTCGAATTCACTCCTCGGGTAATGAGAGAGAGACCTTGGCTAACCACCGCGTGTGTAATCGATTTGGCCGGCTGAAACCAGTAGGCAATGGAGCAGTCTCCGCGAGCATTGCCTTAGCAGTCAGGTTATCTGAGGAATTTAAGATGTAACTCATAAGCTTTATTTGGGCAAGACACAGCATTTGACTCCATTCTGTCCCTGCATATCACGTTCAAAAAATCATGCTGGGTGGATTCACTTTCTTATTTTTCATTATCCGTGGTATTACATTTGCATTTTGCAATCGCTGATTTTTATAGTTTCACGGCTGAAACAGAATTTATAGTTCTTCTGATTGAACCAATAGAAATTTGACGAAATTGCTAGGATAAATCATATGGCATCTGGTCATAATATGCATTCGTATGTATTATGATCAAAAACTTGATCATAGATGGATGCAGTGATATATTTGTGTCTTTGTTGCTTCTCATTTTCTCTTAGTTTCAACTGCATCCCTCTTTGTAGAGGTATTTTATATCAGTATTGCTGGTCTACGGATAATATTCTTAAAATAAAAAAACCTCTATGCACCTTCAAAATTATTATAAGCTATGATATCAACAAAAGTTTATATGAAATAGTAAGTTACAATGCGAAAGGGAAGAAGTTTTAATTACGATCAGGCATTCCAAATTTATGCCTATTTTGAGTGGACCACAAAAAGTAAATAATACGTCCTGAGCATGGTACAACTTTGATTTAATTCACTGTTCCCTTTTTTATGGTCGAATTTACCAATTAAAATATGACCAGTGTAGACGTATAAGTACTTTTTCGTGCTACAGAATGCCCATTTTTCCTCGCTCTAATTTTAGCGTAGCTCTATTTTACTTAACCTTCATCGGGACCTTTCAGATTTGCAAGCCTCTATTCTATCATTCTATCATTCTACTGGTTATTTCTGATGCTTATCCCTTGACTGCTTTACAAAAATTCAGTTGGATGACGCCCGCGTAGTTCTTGCTTCCCATGCTGTAGCACACGCCTCAGTAGTGTGTTCAACAGTTGGACAGCCCAGTTACTACACGTAAAAGAGTTATTAACTTCGCACCATTATTAATTATCTATCTCAGTGGGATCACATCCCTCATTGAGACAGCCTCATTGAGAAACCAACGCTATTGAGACTACTTTTTTGCTGGGATTTTCGTTGAACGGCAGTAACGGCAACCTCAATGAGTTCAGAATTAAGTAATATTTACTGGCACTTCAGCCAAGTTCAGTATGAAATCAACGGGAAAGTTTGAGCAAATATTTTCAGACAAATGTTAGCTCGAAGGTTTCCTCAACGTTGGTTTGGTTCTGTATGCATGATTCTGGGTTTTCTTCCGTGTTAGTTGGCTTGATGACAACGGTCTCGCAGACTACCCTGTCAGCAAACCATTTTCAGAAGCAGTAGTCCATATTTCAGGTTAACGAAAGCAATTTTCTTCCGATATGATGGTCGTGCTGAGTTTAGTGTTCATAACTGTACGTAGTAAATATTAGTTTTTGTTGGCTTTTGACTATTATTAACCCATCCTCGGCAACACCCATAGCACAAAATATCTAAGAAAGGTTTACAATGTCATTGGTCATTTTCTGGTAATTATGTGTACAGATAGTTGGCTTGGTGACAACGGTCTCAGATTACCTTGTCAGCGAAACATTTTCAGGAGCAGTAGTCCATATTTCAGGTTAGTGGACGCAATTTTCTTCCGATATGATGGTCGTGCTGAGTTTAGTGTTCATAACTGTACGCAGTAGATATTATGTATAGAGTCCGTACCTCGAAAATACACATAGCACAAAAAATCTACTAAATATCTACGAAACGTTTACAATGTCATTGGCCATTTTTTTTGTAAATGAGTACTAAAATCTTGTGGATGTTTTCTAAATGTTTATTAGATATTTGAATGTCCAATTTTCCTATATATACTAGATATCTTCCAAAATATATTTTCTAGATATTATAAAATATCTTCAGTGCTTTTTAGGATAGTATTACAATAAAGTCGTTACTGGCAAAGTAACACTTTTTTGGGTCCTACTTATGTGCACAATGCTTTTAATACATTCTCTTTTTTTCATTAATCAGCCAATATTTTATAATTTCTGATGTGTCATTGCCAGCAGCGCCTGAATTGCTCACGCTAACAGCATCTATGAAAGAGGAAGAATAATATTTAAACATAATTACCAGGACAATGCTTTATAATTTAAGTTTTAAAGAGCATTCAACCTTAACCAAACATTAATTTTATGTCCATTACATATATTGGTTTCCTGCAAAGACCGAAATCAGATTGCAATCAACCAATAAACCTGGAACACGATACATTAACTTGTGCAAGCTTGTGAATGAGTACATAACCATTCACTTGTCCAGATCAGTGTACACGTTATAAGAATGAGTATCTATATGTGGTTTTCAAGTCCGTACCCACTCGTAAAGGCATTTCAGATGGGGAGTAAGGGTACAAGGATGGGAATGATAGGGTAGGGAGAAGGAGGAACCCGGCGTCGACGTTACTCTGCTCTTAACGAAAGGCACAGTGGGGATCACGACTGAACGTCCTATTCGAAGTACAGAGCACTGAACTCGTATCCTCCCTCCACAAAGCACTCATTCTCAAGTGGTGGCCGGTTTAGCAATGTAAAATAACCATAATGAGTGGTTATACCACAGAGGGTTTATAATTTCTTATAATATCCATTAGTTAGACGCCGAAAGATTTCGCAGAAATTCATGAATTTACCCGGAATGTCTTATTTGATTGATTTTGTTTTCCTCAGTCAGTATTAAAGGTTTAAATAGTCGTCGACTTCTCGGAAGCAGCCACTATTCATCTTAAATTGCTATTTAAGTTTTTTGGAGTGGAAACATCTAATGATAGATATAAGAATCGATGTATTCACTTCGTTATTTCACTCGTGGGTTTAGGTTAATTTATGTAAGACTTGGCTAGTAACATTGATTTTGACCACTGCGTTGGTTAGATTTCGTGGTTTGTTTGAACTTCGAACCTTTCGGACTAGTTAATTGATTTATTTAGAACTCGTTACTGCTCCTGGGGTAGAGATATCATGCATAAAATTTAAGCAGGCAAGATAATCAAATCAAGCTCAAATTTTCATACATTAATCATGACAACGACATCGACAGATATCTAAGTTTTATCAGAATGTTTTATTCGATTCTTATCTTTTTTTACACTATTCCTGAGGCGCCATCATGGTTCACTGCATACTACTTCTAGATGACGAGGCCAATAACTGTTAGAGGTTAAATAATATCTTGAGATATCCGCTTTAAACTAAGATGTTTTAATAACGAGTCACAGACACATCCAAATTCCAGTTTACAAATTGAACGACTGACGGAGAGTTGACAACAACAATATAGATAAATAGTTACTGACATAAATAGCAACATATGTTGCCAACCCATATTTATGTATTAGATTACAACTCTAACATCTACAACTGCAAGACTATTGACTAGCTTGGTAAATTCATGATTTTCTTTATGAGATAAGAATGATGGGTCCGAAATTCATTTCATCGTAAGTCTTAGTAAGCAATTAGTAAGCAATACTTGGGAGTAGCAATAGAAACATTCCCAACTTAATCAGAAAAATTTGTCCAAGATTTCCAGTGAAGACTTCTTTCCTCTCACTAATGAGTGCGTTTACTCGGAACCGAAATCACTATTTGTTACTTGAAATTCTTAGGTGGAAACGAAAAATGAATTTTAGTGAAAAAAATGATCTTATAACCAGGGACTTTCATTCATTCATGAAAAATTAAAATAAGCAAAAGTTGACGCCCACCGAAAAAGCTGCGTTACGAATATTTACGTTAGCCACCTCCCGTCCTTGACTGTATTGAGGGAAAGGGAGGGGAGTAGAGGTAGGTCTGCTCGCACAGATCCTGTCGCAACCACTTCCATTGGCAGAGTCAGCTGTGTGTCCCCCATTGTGATAAGGCGAAGGAGCTTCGCAGTGTCAGCTGTGATTGAAGGAAGTGGAAGACATAGAAGTCCTTTACACACCCACTTTTCCGAGAGGGTTAAAATCATGTGTTTTTCGCCGCTTATAATTCGAGAACTGATTGGCGGATCGAAGAAGGAAAATATACGGTTCTTTTTATTTTACAAACACTTTCATATTGGGCAGTAAAAATATGGTAAACGACCCCATTGTGAAAATTTTCTCAAGCTTTATCCTTGGGCATCCTCCCATACATTGTTAACATCATTCACTTCCGATTTTTGTGTTCTTGTAGGCTGAAAAGCAAAATAACCCAGCTAAGTTAGCAAATAACCTACCAATCAAGGAAAATGCCGCCAAGAGCACATGTTATCTCTACATAGTTAGTTCAAATGTATTTATCAAAACGTAATTTAATTTCATGTACTGCTTATAAAGTAAAGCTGTAAATTACATGTACTTTTATAACAGAAAACAAAAGGCGCGATTCCCTTTCGGTATAATGGAGAATTCATTTATAAATGTTCACTATCAGCGGTACAGTATATTGTAAGAGAATATACACTTGTGTGCTACGATAATAATTAAGCTTATGAATGTTCATAAATCACCAAAGATACTGATTAAGACTTACACACATAAAACTTGCCTAAATATTTAAGTTCCAAGAAATTAGTTGCTTGAAATATTCACCAATTCCTGCTACGGCTTGGAGGATATGCAGCATTTCAAAAGTAAACACACAATAATATCAACTCTTAAACAGCCGTTGCTGTGCAATATCTCAATCCTAACGCAAGAGTAACCATTCAAGATATTTTCTAAACATCCTGAAAATGTTTTACGATATGTGGATAGAGTAATTATAAATCAATTTAATAAGAAAACTTATATATGGGTCATTCCACCTCAATTCAACAAACGTTTGTCCCTTAGGGTCTCAGATTTTGATAAAAATTGGTGTATGGGAACAAAATCAACTCAAACTGAATACCCTCAAACAGTTTCGCGAAACAAAATTTTTTGAGCGAATTATGCATGTTTTAATGTTTTCGCATTTATAGCAAAAATCCGAGCCTTAAATCATATTATCATTTATATCTCCGCTTGTAATTGCCATACAGCAATGATTAATAGCTCTTTTTAAAGCTAAATCTTTATTGAATGCAAATGTATCAAGAAAAAATTATTTTCATCTAAACCCTATTGTTGATAATTACTAATGTTCAAAAAATTGTTACTAAACTTTTCTCAAATACTCCATCTCAGAATTGGCCGAAACTTTTTTTCCGTAATCTAAACATACTCAGCAAACTATTACAAAAATAAAATTTAGTTACAATTAATAAATGCGTTTTTTATAAATATTTAAACATTTACAATCTTCTCTCGCGCGGCCCGTCGGCTCCCCCCCCCTTGGAATACATGCAGCGGACAGGCGATGCAAGCCTAAAACTTTCCTAATTGCTCAAGGTCGTGGCTATATGAGATAAAAATATATTATAAACTATAAATGTTAAAAACAATTGTTATTTGTTATGTTGAATGGAAGTTTGCAGAGAAATTTACCATTGAGCCCCACTTAAGTTTTGAGGCGGATCAACTTTTATTTGAACTAAATATCTATGACAATTATTATGAAAAAACTTTTTAAGAATCTTCAAATATAATTCATTGATGAAATGAAATAAAAATAAATTAAAATAATGGAGTTTTTGCGTCATTTGATCTAGCAGAAAAATTTCTTCGTTTTTGCTATCTCACTCTTTTTATCTCTCTAGACAAATCTACAGCAAACTCCGATTTTAGTGTTAAAATATTTTTTATCCATGCAAAAACATTTCATTTTCAATTCGAGTCGAGAGTCTGCAGCTGTCGCTTTCCGTGTATTGAGACGTTTTCCGTAAACGTAGCTCTCTCTAAAAAGAAATATTTAATGGCACCTACGGATTAGGGCAAGAGGGTAAGAACCTTTTCACTTCCTTTCAGAACCCTATTTTTATGACACCGTTGGTGGCCAATTCTGCTCATTGCGGTAGGTGCCTTAAAGCTTGAAGGAAGACCATCTAGCTACATGTTTTTGTTGACAGCCATGTTTATTCACCAAACTTACTGTCAAAATTGTGTCAAAATTTGCTCCATCGGCGCAGTGAGATGAGGAAAGTGTTCGCGAGACAGTGTCTTTAAATGTATCGAAGAGCTCTGCAGCTCATCGAGGATAGAAGTGGTGTCAAAGTGGAAACCGTGTGCGTTAACAATGAAAAATCGTTTATTGCTTTCTATTCAAAGCGTCAAAAACAGTGTTGTAATCCACTGAAACTGCATTGCATTATCTGTAGTGCTAATTTATATACAATTACTGGAAAATATTACAAATCGAAAATTTTCAGCACTAGAGCGATGTCTTTGGTCGAGGGCAGAAAATTGTGTCGTCAGTGCAGAGTGCTTCTGAATAAGGGAGTCGCGAAAGGTGACACACCGAGGTCTCCCATCAGTCATCAAGAAGACGTTCCTGAGCAGCTTGTGGCTGCAGAAGCAGTGCTGTCACAACCGGGGCCTTCTGGTTTGCAATTTGCGGAGGCTCATGTATCCCTACCTACAATAAACTCCAGCAATGACAGTGACTCACAAGGAGAAGGCGATGGTGCACCTTATTCATCTCGTCAATCTGTGCTAGAAAAAATCAACCTGAGTTCATCCGAAAGTGGTACATCACCAGTAAATAGAAAAAAATTGAGAAGTAGAAAAAACTCTTAAGAAAAAATTCATAAAATTGCTTCTGTTTATCGAAGAGCAATCGGGAAAGTATGGGGATAAGCAGAAACTTCCTTCGGCCCATAATGGTTAGTAGGGTGTGAAATGCTAAGTCAACTCAAGGAAAAATTTGCTGAAGCTAATTCCTACTGTGAAAAAATTTTAGTCCTGTCTACACTGCCTAAAAGCTAGAGTGTGGCAAAAATTCAAGAGAAATTTGGATCAACTCAATATATAGCTCGAAAAGTGAAAGAACAAATAACAATTGTTTTTAACATTTATAGTTTATAATATATTTTTATCTCATATAGCCACGACCTTGAGCAATTAGGAAAGTTTTAGGCTTGCATCGCCTGTCCGCTGCATGTATTCCAAGGGGGGGGGAGCCGACGGGCCGCGCGAGAGAAGATTGTAAATGTTTAAATATTTATAAAAAACGCATTTATTAATTGTAACTAAATTTTATTTTTGTAATAGTTTGCTGAGTATGTTTAGATTACGGAAAAAAAGTTTCGGCCAATTCTGAGATAGAGTATTTGAGAAAAGTTTAGTAACAATTTTTTGAACATTAGTAATTATCAACAATAGGGTTTAGATGAAAATAATTTTTTCTTGATACATTTGCATTCAATAAAGATTTAGCTTTAAAAAGAGCTATTAATCATTGCTGTATGGCAATTACAAGCGGAGATATAAATGATAATATGATTTAAGGCTCGGATTTTTGCTATAAATGCGAAAACATTAAAACATGCATAATTCGCTCAAAAAATTTTGTTTCGCGAAACTGTTTGAGGGTATTCAGTTTGAGTTGATTTTGTTCCCATACACCAATTTTTATCAAAATCTGAGACCCTAAGGGACAAACGTTTGTTGAATTGAGGTGGAATGACCCATATATCATTGTATTAATTTGGACTATATAATCAATTTTCGTTGCACGTCGCTTAAAAGCTCAGTAGCATTGCTTAACCCCCTACTTATCGTGTTTTAATTTAGAATAAAATACATTTATTCAAGATATAGTTCTAGGTATATCGAAGGTATTTCAAATATCTAAGACATTATTGATATTTTGTCGATATTTAGTATATGTTTTGTACTATGTAAGAATGGTACCACCTTCCCGAAATTTGCCCATGTTTATTCATCAAATGCATCACTTTCTACCGTAATTTTTTTCCCCAATTAATTATTTTCTCTGATCTAACTGAGTCCTCCATATTATCTCTACATAGCTAATTCAAATGTTTTTATCACAAAGTAATTTCATTTCATGTACTGCTTATAAAGTGAATCTGTAAACTACATGTACTCTTGTAACAGAAAACAAAAGGCATGATTCCCTTTCAGTATGATGTATTCGGTATGAGAATTAATTTCTAAATTACTAACTAATTTCTATTCTTTCAAGCACTGATTCTAATTTTAAAAATTATTTCGTGATCAAATATTTGGCAATAAGAAAGTATGAGGTTCGCAGTCTTTAGACATATAATGTTAAGGATTACATATAGGTACCCTCTACGGTTTGAAAAAAATATATTTGTGGTGGGCATTCTGATATTTGTGCGACCAGTGCTCATTCCCTGCCCCAACTCATGGTGTCTGCTCAACTTAGTCTTTGAGTGGGAGAGAAGATCGAGATACTTGGAAAGAGAACGAAAACCGTAAGGCACGCTATCTGCATGGATTGTACTTATCCCTCAGCTGTCAAAAATGGCCTGGTGCAACACTTGAGAAGGCTCGCCGCTAGGAGGGAAGTGCACTCGGTTGAGTACTTAGATGGTTTTCCAATACCAGGTTTTGGACCCCCGGGCCGTGCGTTTCGCGACAAAGAATCGCAAAACAGGATCACCGAGCTGGAAACAGTTCACGCTTATTCTTAGTTCCCCTGCCGGCCAGTTCGTTTTCACCACGTCCATCCACCCGTCTTCGACTCCCCACACCCCTCCGCCCCAACACCTTCCTTAACTTGCCTCCCATCTTCCTCACGTTTCCCCCCTTCCCCCGTCCACCCCGACCCCTTTCCACGCCGCCCCTCCCATCGCCCCGCAGGCCCCCACCCCTCCCCCACACTCTAATCTCTCACCTTTTTGGGCTCCATCAATCATTTGCCGTGCTGGCGGCCTGACGGAGTCGGGTGGCTGTGATTAATTGGGGCCATCCCACCGAGGCGTCGATATTTCATCGAGGCTGTGCTTTTCATCGCGGGCAGCCCTTTCGAGGGCTGCATGGATGGATGCGTGAGGGGGAGGGATGGTTGTGGGTCGGCCAGGAGGGTGGGGGCGAGGGTTGGAGAGGGGGTGGGGTCGGGGAGAGATATGGAAGATTTAGAAGGGGGGTGATGTGAGTGAGGGAGGGGTCGGCAGGGTGTAGGGGGGGTTGGAGGGGGAGGTGGTGGAGGGGGTGAAGCGGAGGAGGCATAAAAGGCGAGGGAGTAGGAAAAAGTAATTCCTCTGCGCCAATATATTAGGAGATTTTATGTTTATCATCATTCAGTTTTATTAATCCCGTCAGTTACTCTAGAGGGGAAATGGCTATCAGCTTACTCCTTCCTTTTGTCAGATGCAATATTTCACGCCCGTCCCCTCCCCTCTCCCCCTTTCCCTCGCCTCACCCTATCCTTTTCCCTTCCGCACGCCACCCCTCTCCCCTCCCGTCAACCCCCTCCCCACCCACCCACTGCGTTCTATCCCTCCCATTGTGATGCTTTAGGAGGATGAAATGTGAATCTTACTTTCCCCCACGCGGAAATTAGCTTTATTAAAACGTCACCATTGCCCAGAAAAAAGCGCCCATTTTTGCTAATCCAGCGATCCTAAAGACACGGTGCCTTCTTTCCTCATTAAAAGTAGTGCTTTGAAGGAAATAAAAGCTATCATACGTGCGTATGTATAATTTTGTATTTTAGTGGAATTCGTTTCCGGAATCTACTGTTGGATATCATGCAATAGCGGGTAGAAAAAATCAGTGCTCCACCTATCGTTAATGGAGAAAATGACCAATCATTGCTCTCCCTTGTTTTTGTTATTATCAAAAGGAACCTATTGGAATGCTAATAACCAATCATATCCATTGATTTTAATTATACAAACGTTAAATAATTTTTCGTCCATTTTTTCATTCAAATAGTTACAAAGCACTCTTTCCGTGTTCGACATCAGAATAGCCTGTCGTCCGAAGACCGATTCTTATTTCATTCAAGCTTGAAGTCTACATCTACATCTACATAATACCCTGCAAGCCACCACAAGGGTGTGGTAGGCAGGGGGTGACCTCTCACCAAACGTGCACCACACATCATGCACAAAAAAGGAATAGCATTAATATAGTAGTCAGAACTACACTATTTAAAAAAGATAGAAAGTGCAAAGCAAACATGCAAAAACATTCTGTGAGTAGGGTTAGCTTTAAGTACTCATACCAACATGCAGCTACCAGTGCTATTCATTGCTACTTTCCGATTGGACATATTTACCGTTATTCGTACCTCTAATTGTACGAGGGAAAAAGGACATTTTGAATCGGTCATTTCGGCAATCAATTTCTCTAATTTTATGATTATGGCCCAGTCTGCCATAGTAAGTTGGGGTTCGCAAAATATTTTTAACATCGTCATTGAAAGTATTGCCTTGGAATTTGTTTAAGAGATTAAGTCTAAATTCCAACTGCGATCTGACAATGATTCCCATTTCAATTCATTTAATAGACTGGTTACGCTAATATAATTATCGTATCGTCCCTTTACCTATCTTGCCGATCTTCGCTGCACACGTTCAAGTTCGTTACGTAGACCGATAATCTTACGGATCGCATGCACTGGCAGCATATTCCAAATGAGGCTAACAAGGGAAAAGTAGCTGATTTCTCGTACATGATCGTCACATTTACCCAATACTCTATTGATGAAACCCAGTTTACGATTAGCTTGACCCATTATTTCACGTATATGTTTACCCCAGGAAAGATCATGCGTCAGTCTTAATCCAAGATATTTAATGGATTCCACGTTTGTTATTTCATTATTGCTTATTTTGTACGTGCTAGGAGGAGAAATATTCTTTTTCCAAAAATTCATTACTACTCATTTTTTAAAATTTAATTCTAACTTCCACGTATCACACCAATATTCAATTGCTTGTAGGTCATCATTTAACAATTGCTTATCGTTTGGGCTTAGAATTTCCCTGTACACAACTGCGTCATCGGCAAATAGACGAAGCTTACTTTTTACCACCTTGCTGATATCATTAATGTACAGAAGGAACAGGAGTGGACCTATCACACTACCTTGTGGGACACCCGAAGTGACTTCAATTTCCGGTGAGGTAACACCGTCCAAAACAACCCTTTGAACCCGTGTAATAATAATCTTCCTGCCTTAATTCAAACTGCGAATTTATGACCATAAAGTTCTCTCCCACAGTCAACAGATTGGGCGTCGCGAACATCCCAGACTGTGAACATCCTCCCCGGGGGAATTTACCCCTTCGCCACTGAGACCGGCAAAAAACATTTGACCCCGACGTGATTTGAACACGCAACCTTCTGATCTGGAGTCAGACGCGCTACCGTTGCGCCACGGAGTCGTTGAAAGTGTGTAGCGCTAGCACGTTGATATCATTTCGGCCCATGGATTCTTACTTAGCTGGTATCTAGTGGACAGACATTTCTCATGATTTATGGGGTCAGTAGATGTCCTCTCTTCTAAGAATGCCGGGCCCCGCGGGGTAACAGTTGCTGGTTTGAGACATCTCGCAGGGAATCCTTATTTGAAAAGGCAGTTTGGTGTCACTTCCAGTCGCAGCTGCCATAGAAAAGAGAGATGCCTACAACCTATCGTCGTCGTCTTGGCGTTTCCACGTTATCCGTCTAAAGAAGGAGTTACAGCATGCACGTGTTATAATTTACAGGGCGACAGGATTAAATGGCTCAACGGACTTGGTGAGGCACTTGTGATATCCATATTATACGCTGCTGCTGTGCTCCAGTGACGCTTTTGACACGAAGTCCTCTAGTCCTACTCTACGCGAAGGTCGATACGGGTCATTATCGAGAGAAATATTCGAGGAGTTCATTTGGGACATTATATTGGTGGTGAAATATCTTGGTAGTGGGTTTTCAGTAATATTTCTGTCCATTCATATGATTTACTGGCTGGTATTATTGCCTCCATTGAATTCGGGCTCAGTCAAACTTTTTAGTGTGTTTTACCTTCTTACTAAAATTCATGGTTTTTGCATTATTTTCATTTTTTGATGTGTAGGGTGGTTACCTAGGAATATGTATTTTTTGACGTTTACACATCCGCTGATGAAAAGGCCAGAATCTTCAAGTTCATGCTAAGCTCTCTTCTTTATCCCTCGGTAATCAAAATTAACGAATATCGAGATCAGAATAAATTGTCTAATTTGAATTCTGGATCAGAATCTAGTGGTTAGAGTCTATTACTATCGTTGTTTCTCACTGTTTCAACTTAGGGAAATATATAAGCATATGGATTTAGAATGAATGCTCATATGCTCGATGTTATGCCTTCAATCTTCCTTACTTGAAACATTGATATTAGTTTCGTTTTCAAAAGGTGCTTTGAATCGTTTCAATTTAAGAGTAGCTTAAAAGTATTTCTCAAAGCATTCACACTTGAAAACGTTAAAAAATGGATTCTATTCTATCTTAGTAACGGTTCACTATATTATAAGTTCATACGGAATTGATTAATTTTTCATGTTTCCTTTCATTTATTGCTTTAATAGACGCAGCTAATGTTTGAGCAATCAGGTCTCGTGGGGAGCAGTAAAAAATATAAATATTTCACGGTAAATTATACAATTAGGGTTACCGATACTATTATGGGAATCCATCGGCAATGTTTTATAATTGAATCACATCGAAAGCAGGTCAATTAAAAGACAATACTAGTGTGTCACTAGTCCTGATGATGGTACAGTGTATCGAAACTAGTCGACAATAAAAAGTGAATTTGTAGGAAGCAAAGTCTTTTAATTTACCTGCTTTAGAATGGATTTCTACAATGTAAAGGCCTCACCCATTCAGTGTATCGAATCGCATCGAATTATTTCCAGCTTAAATACCTAGGTGATCTTTACCATATATTTGTATTTGCATACCATCGTAGCCGGTAGCTTCAATAAGACCACTGCTCTCCGTCACCTGAATTGTGTCCCTCGTGGGCGTTGTGCGCTTGCGGTCTGGGAAAGATTTGGACATTGATGTGCTCGGAAAACATGGTCAGTTTTAATTCTTTCTACAGGGTCAGTTTTTAAAGCGATTTGGACTCTTCCGCGTATCGCATAACTAATTCCTGGAAGAGTTGATCTCTTTACTTTACCCCTTTTCTGATGTACTTTGCGAGATAAATGAGATTATTCAGCCATCTAATATTTTTTATGAAATAATCGGTTTCGCTTAGGGTTTGAGAGGCGTTGTTGTCTGACATTTAGTGAACAACATTGCCTGACTCATCTTTATTCTTGATTCTTTACTAACTGCTTCTGATGTAATGACAGATACTGATTTTATGCAAACTAAGGATAAATCTCTGCCAGGTAATTACATAGGTAATTTCAACTCCTTTTAGAATTTCGAGTATTGGATTCCATTTTAGTCAAAGGCTATCTCGAAATCCACAAAGACAGCGATGGTTAGTTTGATCTTCTTCTATGAGTGATGTGAGAAACACAGTTACTTTTCATGTGCCCTTTCTTTTCCCGTCAGAGATACAGTCATCAACAAAGAAGATTTTTGTGAGAAAATACATATGGCTCAATAGTATTTGTCGTTACGCCTCTCAAAGTAAACTTGCTGAAGAAGGTGAGGTTTCTACTCGTCTAGGCTAATTGGGCACAACTGAAAGAGGTGCTGTATCGAAAAACATGATATCTTTGAAATTTTAAGCTAATGACAAGGATTTTACGCCGAACTCGCCATTCACTAGTTTAAATAGAGCTCAAAGATAGAAAGGTGTGATTTGAGAAATTCAGTAACAGAATTGGTATGCTCAATATCGTTAGACAAGGAGAAGTTGTTATTTCTCCAATAGAAGCTTCCTAATAGTAAATGGAATGTTAGTGGTGGAGCCATAATACTACAAACCTAGAAAAATTTTTTTCCTTCTTTTTGACATAACAAAACAAGGCTCTTCTGGGAACGGAACTGTCATCAACGAGGAGAAAATGGCATTGCAAGTACACTAGCCAATTCATGCAGACAAATTTTACTTTCTCTTGGCAATGCCAGTGAGGATATGAACTTAAAACTTCTATTGGCTGGTTACTTTGTACGTCCTTGATTTTTTACAAGGCAATATATTAACAGGCACATTAGGTATTATCATCATAAGTCATCAATCCTCAGATTGGTTTGACGCAGCTCTTCACTGAGTTCTTCTGTCGGCCAAAATCTTCATATTTACGTAATTCTTATCTTTGACACCCTTCATCACTTGTTCAATATATCTTGTATGAGGCCCTCCTTTGCCATTCTTCCCTTCCACTTGTCCCTCGACGATTGTCTTCATCAGGCCATCATGTCTCATGATGTGGCCGATCAAGTTATCCCGTCTTCTTCTTAGGGTATTCATAAGACTTTCTTCTTAGAACTCTCTCGTTACTTACTCGGTTGATCCATTTAATCTTCATCATTCTTCTGTAGCACCACATTTCGAATGCTTCCACCCTTTTTTCTCCGCTCCTGTCATTGTCTATGCCTCCCTGCCATAAAGAAACACGCTCCAGATGTACGTTCTGATGAATTGTTTCCTTACTTCTACGCTTGTATTTCCAGCGGTAGGTAGAATCTTCTTTTGATAGAATGCCCTCTTTGCCTGTGCTATTCTGCTGACTATTTCTTTCTTGCATCGTTCGTCGTAGGTTACACGGCTTCCATTGAATCAGAACTCTTTCACCTCTCCCAGTTTTTGTTTTTCCAGTTTAACGTTGGTTTTGGCCTCTTCTCTCTTGCTCCACACTAGTATCTTAGTCTTCTTCTTATTGATCTTCAGATTAGGTATTATATAATATATAACTATGTGTTGACTCATTCGGCATAATAAAGTATAAGTATGCCGAGACAGCCCTACACACTTTTCAAATTTCCGTACATTCTCGGTTCGACTTCTTCTACCGTATACAGCAAGTATTTATAGACCATGTTGTCAATTGTATCGCAATGGGCAAGCCTTTTGTGAAGCTAAATATATTAACTGGCTAGCTATTAGATCATTCCCTTGGTCAGTTTTATTTACGAATATATTTCAATGTATTTCTCATTCTATATCACAAAAGCGCAGCCTTTAAGATAACGTATACATATATTTAATTCAGTGCTATTCACGGCTTAAGTTCATCAATAAATCCGTTATTGTGATTTTGAAACACGTATATAGCGATTGAAAGGCTCCAAAGTCATAATTGTAGCTTTTATAGTGGCTTAACCATATTTGGTAACACTGTGTTTCCATTAGCAATATTAGTTCTCAATCACATTGATGTTAATCAACACTGAAATAGTGGAAGTAAAGAATACTCCTCATAAGGTCCACAAAACTGATTTAATGTTTACGACCCTGGTTTAAATACGTAATATCACGACTTTATGTATATACGGAAAAGTACCGGCCATTCTCAAAGTTTGAAATGTTTGAACTTAAGCCTTCGATACGGCGCATCAGAAATTATGCAAATCAAAACGATCCATTATCGTTAGTCTACTATGGTTCAGGAAATTGCTTGATCATCTCCACAATGGGCCACATTCTCCCAAGTAGTATTACAATATTCTCTATGAAGTTTCTCTTGCCATGTCTAAAATCTAAGCCCTCATAATGGTAAAATGCTTTTTTTAGTTTATTTTTACACCTTGGTTTTTCAAATTACTATTTATTGATTAGGATTTAGAATGAAGAAACATTTCCATCTTTTTCTCAAACGATAAAATCTGAAACAAAAATGAACAAAGTAGACGTCTCCAACGTTGTAAGTCTGGAATGAGGCATGGAATTTATAACACTTTCTATTGTAACTATTAAGTATATTTCATGCGATAGTACATTTATTTGATAATAAATGTAGTATAGAGGTATGTCGTAACACATAGAGGTATTCGTAGAGTATAATTAAGCTTATCACTCAAGAAATGGCTTATTACAAGTCATAAGACTAAACTGATCAATAATTTCTAATTATCTTTTTCCTTCCCATAGTATTTCAATCGGCGGTCTAAGCTAGATGTGTTTATAACATTTAGTTCCTTCTCGGAAAATGATATATTAATATATGTGTGTACTTTTAGGCATTAGTGTCATATTCAAAAAAGAGGTATTTTTCCCGTTTTGCCCTATACCCTTTCCATATATTGACCTCTCATGCCAAAATGCATAATTAAAGCAACTCATTTATTGGTATAATGCAGCTTAAAAGCTAAATTAATAACGAAATGAATCAAGACCTTTCTAATTGGGACTGAAAAATTTATATTTTGGTGATTCTTTACCGTTAAAAAGTAAAATCAGATAAATCATTTGTCGTCACTAAACGCATCCGAGCGTTGTTAAACGGCAATCAATTTAATCGCCAAATGCCATTAATAATTCCCATCAGTAGGAATCCGACATTATGAGAATTATTCGTGGAGTATTCGTGATTCATGCTACAGATGCCACTTTGTGCTTATTCTGTCAACATATCATTCGCGTGGATTTTAACTCAAGGGAGCTTATTGGTCTCTCTGTTGTTTTTCTTCACTGTGGACTGCGGACTCAATGAAATTTTATGGGTTAATAATTTTACATCCACTAGAACGGAAGAGTTATGTAAATATGACCAACAAGGAAAGCCAAATGATTAAGGCGGAACTGAAGCACGCATTTCAAGTATTCTTTTGAAAATGATGTCAAGGGAAATTAGATGCTGATTTTACATCAAATAGCGATATTGGAAGATCAACTTTTTAGATAAAGTTAAAATGAGACTTTAGCGTTTTGTATAAATGACTTCATGTTTACGAACCGTTAGCTTAGCAATTCATAGTGGGATTGTTATATCTGGCAACAATATTTCAGCAGTCCCTGACTTGGGGGTAGTTGTCGATATTCATTTCTGAGGTAAAAAACTATTATCTTGAAATTATTGTATCTCATTAGAGCAGCTGCTTCTGTTTACTCGTCACGAGAGTTTCTGAGTAACTAATATGATTTTGAAATCTCTCTTATAATGTATTAAGTCTCTGCAGTTCATGGTTTAAGTGTTATGCTGGCAGTATTTACTCAGGAAAGGTGTTTTTCGTTCGAGTAATCCATTTCTTATCGTTTTAGAGAAAAATATAAAATGTATCTCACTTGGTTTATTAATGGAGTAATGAGCTCTAGGTAATGTTCAAAAGGTATTTAAAATTTCAAAAGAAAATTTTCAAATGGAATTTTCTACGAAAAACTTTGCTTTGTGTATCATTGCTTCTTAACCATGTCATAACTCCACAGTAATGTCAAAAGAATCATTTTAATTTGTGCCTCGGTTATTCTTCAGCATAGGAGAAAATCGAATGGATGTCAAAAATCAACTTGGATGAGCAAGCGCAGTGATAGTGAACATTTTTCCTGTAACATATTCAATTAAGTATTCATGAACATTATGTCGTTGTTTTCAAGAAGATTGGAGCATGTTTCACATCTTTTGAGTCAGGTAGCATTGCGTGACCTCATGTGTCACATCCTTTGGATCCCATAGCGTGCAATTGAGGTGGTGTGGAACGCGTTACTGACGTGCTACGAGTAGTGGTTAGAAAATAATTTGGAAGGAGTAGTTCCCCTGCCACTCTTGCCATGTGCCAAATATTCTCTCAAAAACAACTTCCCTATTTCCATCTCCGATACTTCTAATGAAAATTTAATCCCACTTTCTTTGTGCGTGAGCGTGAATCAGCTTACACATCCAAGTAGTTTGCATCCATCCCTATACCAAATTATCAATTTTTAGTTCCATTTCGACAAATCCCCGTCCCTCACACCAAGCAATAGCTCGAAGCCTTTTAAATACGTGTTTTTTTTTGCTATTTTCCGCTAACAGTCAGGATTGAGTTTGTTATTTTAAGTATGGCAGCGCTTAATCAGAACTGAGTGCGGATGCGTATACTTCACAACCATTGCTCTCAGTCTCAGCTCATACTCAATGTAAGGTAGCCATTTATTTTTTTTCAAATCGGCCGATAACTTAATTCAGATAGTCAATAAGATCGTTCGCAGTAATTTCTATGACATCATTCCGAACTTCATTGAAATTACTGCATTCTCCAAATGGACATTAAAATGTGATATTTTTGTCTAACAGACCGTCCAATCCAAATTTCATTGTATAGTGTGCTCTTGTGGAGTATGTTGTAATATCATTTTTTTGCCACCGGATTTAAATATATTTATTTTTTATCCACCGTTACCGCGCTCTAGATACCAGCTTTGGTCTATCATTATCTAGGTCGTAATTAAGGCTCACCGTGAACTACGACCTTGATTGAATTCCAGGCAAGTCGTACGGTAAGAGCCACACGAATGACACATGTTGTCAACGCAGCGTTTGATGATGACGTCTAATCCAATTTTGGCGGCCTATAAAAGGGATCGTGTCATGTTAAAAGCAGTGTCTTGTTATTAGCATGACCGAGACCACGAGAAACCAATCCCAATATTTCTCCTCCGCATCATAATAGAATTAACATTACTTGGGAAGCTCATTAGCAAGTAACTGAGGTACATTTATCCCCATGAAAATAAAAATGACTTGACGGTATTTGTACATTTATCCTGTTCATTTATTATGAATTAAATTTATTTATTTAATTTTAAATTATTTATTCAGTTGATTCTTTGGTGTTGGCCCAATGTCGCACGAACTTCAACTCATGCTTCGCAGCAGCAGAGGTCTCCACGGCAGGAGGCGTAGGAGACTATAAAACGACTATTAACACCATAATCAACAGAGGACACTTTCCAAGCTTCAATAGTTTTCATAGGTAATTATTAATTTATGTTTACTAGAGCCTAGGGGCTCTGAAATACAATGGTAATTTGAGGAGTTGAATATTCCGTATGCCTCATAACGTAAACTATGTTCCTGTTACGTCAGCAAAAACACTGCGCAGTCCCGCTATTAAAAGCTTCTTCAAATAGACATAAAATTAATATTTTATTTTGTAGTAAACTAGGTTTTCTTAAACCATGCTATTTGCGTATGATGATTATATTTTTGGTGGAGAAGGAATCGCAGTAAATTAATTATATTTTATTTGATGAAGGATTGTTTCCATATTCCCATGAATGCATTTACAGCTGTACGTAGATTTTTCTTTTGGTAGAATGTTTTGTTCACCTGGGATCTGACTGACTATTCCCTTCTATCTTTGGCTATTGCTAGTTTTCGACTTCCCATGCAACAAAACTCACCTCTTCTATCTTTTTCTTCCCAAGTTTATTGTTGGTTGTGGCCTTCTTTCTTCTGCTGCAAACGATAACCTGACTTTCCTTCACATTGTCCTTCTGTTGATATGTGTCCAATTCCTTTCCCATGTTGTCTAGAGTCTTCTATAAATCTCTTTCTGTCTTCGCCATTACCGCTATGCCATCGGTGAACTCAAGTATGCTGATATTCCTGTAACCTTCTCTCTGATTTTCTTAATGGCGTATTCTATACAGGTATTAAATATTACGAGAGACAGCTTTGGTTCACTAATTCCTTAATTTTCACTTCTTCCCTGCATGTTCCAGATTCATTCACAGACACTTGGTGTTATACAAACCGCATAATTGTTTCGTCACTGAAGGACAATTTAAACACTTTCAGAGTTCCAAATATTGAATTCTATTCCATGTTTTTATACGCGTTCTACAAATCTACAAAAGCAATAATGGTCCGTGTGTTCTTCTCCGTCCTCTTCTCTATGTGTACCCTCATTACATCCCTTGTTCTTTTGCTTTTCCTGGATCGTAATTGGCCTTCACCCAGGAATACCTCTGCTTTTCCCTATTTTTTTGTAGATAATCGTCAACGACGATAATGACATTGTGGGTAACAAATGAAGTACAAAAAGAAAGACCAATGTAGTAATTACATAGTGAGAGAGATGAGTCAGAGAGGTATGAATATGACTTTGGACAAAAGGATAGTGAAGATTGATAGGGGAAATAATACTTGTAATGTATTGTTGCCGATAGAAGAATCGAATGGAGGGTTGCGTAAAACCAATCCTAGGATTGTTGACCGATGGTGATAAGTGTATAGTTCTATACGGTAGTAGTATCCTTTACTTTCTTGGTCAGTCGTCACTACCCTTCTTTATTCGTCACTATCCTATTCAGAAAATCATTTTTCTTGTCGCTTATGCATGTCATCTACTTCCTTGTCGGCGATAAGACCTGTATCATGACTATTTAGATGTATTTTTCTCTATGCCCACAAGAGTATATAATAGTACTCTCTAGAGAATACTACCCTTACTTGACCTCAACAATTATGAAGTGTATGGAGTATGGACTTTTAGGTCCAAAACGTTATTAGGGAGTCTAGGAAAATGGCATTTTAAATCCATCGCTGGGTTTAATAGAAGGAATGCAATTAGTTTTTTCAGTAGTCTTGCCAGCAAGGATAATGAAAAGAGCGCGAAAGAGGAAAGATAGAAAGAGGTGAAAAACTCGGTATAACGAGGAGGGATTAGATAAGAACGATCGATAGAATAAATGACAAGACGTAGTAATTTAAGTAATAAGATTCGTTTCGAAAAATAGGTGATAAAAAAATTGGAAGATCATGCATACTGATTTAGTAATGAGAGAGTACAGAGAATTGAAAAGTAATATAAACTCAGTCGCCTTTGACGAATGCCCTTTCTGCCAAAGGAAAAATTAGAAGATCATGCATGCTGATTTAGTAATGAGAGAGTACAAAGAATTGAAAAGTAATATAAACTCAGTCGCCCTTGACTAATGCCCTTTCTGCCATAGGAGGAATTGTTGAAAGGGCATTTCGATGAAATGCTAGAGTTACAGTGAGAGGGAGAAATAGACGCATTCAACACGAAAGGTGGAATATTATCGGTTACGGTAAGAGATGATCTGCGGTGTTAGAGATGTGTTGTGACTTGCCTAAGATGCCTTTATACGCTCTATTTTTGGTGAATTTCTGTGATCCCGGCGTTAATCGGTTCCTCTTCGCTGTGCCACATTTGACGCGCGATTCGTTTAACATTTGAACAATAGATCTGTTCCAATCTAAGTATTAGATTGTAGTTTTTAGGTGCTTTAGCATCTCAATTTATTTTGCACCGTCTAACCTAGTGTTACATCTAAGCCGTAAGCAATCAGCATGACCGAGGCGGGATTTGAAACCGCGACCTATGGGTTGCCGGAACCTAGGGCTGTGCGATATGCTGTTTTGAATATCGCACGACGATATCATTCTGATATCGCGATATAAATAGGAAATATCGTGATATGGACATATCGGGATATCGAAATATCGGGATATTGGGATATCGGCATATCGACATATCGGGATATAGACATATTGAGATATCTGATATGGACTTAAAATATAATAATTTAAGGCGGAAGAGCATATAATTTTAGATAATAGAGGTTCTTTTCAATTTTTTGATACGGCCCATATAAGCTGAAATATAATCATTTTTCCTTGGTCGAAGAACGGTGAAAATGTTTTAAATTCCGAATTATGGTTTAAAAACAATAATTTTATGAACAAATTTGAAATTTTCTGGTTGAATTAGAGTTTTCAGTGATGAAATCGCACCATGGCCATTCCATTCCCTACATCCAAATTTTATGACAAAAAAGTTATAGTTAATAACAATAACAAATTACACAATTTAAAATATATAATAAATGATTGAGGAAGTTTAATATTTTATAAGGAAGAGACCGTTTGTAACACTTCAATCCGATCAACCATTACCGAGAAATTACGCTAAATAGAGACATTATTAAGGGTGACAGAAAAAACACCGGGATCAGGATATCGTCACATCGGGATATCGTCATATCGGGATATTGTCATATCGGGATATCGTCATATCGGGATATCGTCACATCGGGATATCGACATATCGGGATATCGACATAACGGATATCGACATATCGCAATATCGGGACATCGATATATCGTGATATCGCGTATCGAAATATCGACTCCCGATATCAAGTGCATATCGAGTATCGTGGACGATATATCGTGGTATCGCACAGCCCTACCAGGCCCTCACGCTACCGACCTGCCTACCCGGGTGCCACTCGTCATATCCCTTCATCTGATGCATAAACATACGCTTGCTATTGTCACATCTTGACAGTTATATAAAAATTACCTCTCCATGTATTTCTTTGTGGTGCCATGTCACATGCGACAAGGCATGTAGGCACAAGATTTTATTTTATTCTATGCAGTTTGCATATAATCCCATACAACCTCGTCGCATATGACATTGATATTATTTATACTGTCCCGACAGAGATTTTTGTGTGGTAAAAAGTAATGAAAAATAATTATTTTTAGCCTTGGATTTAACCTATAATTGAACTTATGATTTTCAGTTCTGAACATAAATAGAGACACTTCTCGTCACCAGCGGCTTTTCACAGAAAAAATGGCAGTCCCTGCCTCCATGTGGCCTTTGCAGCTCGTTCACATAAAAACGACTTACGTCTCACTCTTTTTATCCCTACTCTATCTTCCAAAATTTGGTTGAGAAAATACAAAGTATGTATTCAGTTATCTCGTTCCTACGTCTCTCGCATATTGCACTGAAAGGTGAAGCTAACTGTAAGCCGTGACTTACATTTTGTTAGAGCGATGGCCACTTCGATCGATGTCACCATGGCCATTAGACCGAAAAAAGTTGCCCGTGAAGCATGGATACCCATGGCCATGACCACGATTTTCTGCGAGACGTCGTGAACCTTTAATAATGCTTCCTTTCGAATTATCCTCTCCGCATGATTTTCTGCAAGACTTCATGCATCTTTAATAGTGCTTCCTTTCGTAAAATCTTCCTCGGTCCTCAAAAACATTTTATATCTAACGAGTTATCCAAAGCAATGATCTGGGGGCTGAGTGACATAGAATAAGACATAATACATAATGAGTGACAAAGAGAAATAATTGAGATCTCTACCATAGAATAGTTAACGATGTTGCAAACCGTCTCTGCCCGGTGGTAGGTTGTTCGTTCCTAAATCTCTTTTTATTCTAAGTTCCGTCCGGGATCAACTTCATTCCTACTTTACTTTCCCTCCCGTCATTTTAATAAAATATAAAAAAAACAAGTGGGTTACCATGATATAAATCCCTGTCATATTCCATTAATACATTTTTTCTACTATGGAATACTTTGTGCTCATTCACCGAGATAAAAGGACCATCATATGCTTAATTATTTGGCAGATACTACCGACAGCTGAGGTCATTTTCGCCTTTAAGCTTAGGTAGCTTGAATGGAGGGGGAATTTCCCAAGCAACGGAGGAGTAGTGGAGTGAGAACGACGTTGGTGTTGGTTTACGTGCAGTGCAAAACGCCGAGAGGTTTAGAGTCAAAGGGGACATAATTTCCCATTAAACGATCAGAGTACTCGAGTGGAAATTCTCTCCACACAGAGAAAATACATTTGAATATGAATTTATTGCTTCTGCAATTTCAAATATTGATTTATTGTGTTTCAAGCTCAACGAAAGGAGACTAATCTGGGAACGATTTTATGGTGTGAGAAGCAGCCGTGAGATGGAAGAATATCTCATTGTATTTTCCAATGACTCAATGTGAGCAGTATTGTAAAATAAATATTGAAGATAACATTTTAATTTACTTGGCAGACACTGTCAAAGCTATGGTTTCGCGAAGCAAAAATGGTGTTACAATTACCATAATCGTAGCACCATTACGGTTGAGTTGAGGGGACATGATTAAACTCAAAATAAAAGTTGCGCTTCTTCTAAAAAGGCTGAGGCACGCAGCATGGTTCGAAGATTTTACCCAGCTCTCATAAAAAAAGTTCTCTAAGGAGAAAAACTGAATTTGATTAAACTAGACCGAGGAATATATATTTATGCACCTGACATGGATAACACCTAATATTAATGCACCTAACATGCAAAAGAAGAATATTCACAGTTTTGAGTTAAGGCTAAACTCTCAGAATGCGTAAGCACGGGCTAAACTCTGAAATATTATGTTTTAACTAGACTGTAGTAGTTTAATACGATGCCTAGTGAGTCTCCAGGATCAGAAAAAATCTAGTGAGGACAAAGAAAGAGCAAGCAACTATCTTTTCAGCAAAAACAATCAATTAACCACAGTGGAGAATGAAACCAGCATACCTGAGAATTAACTAATCTTGTGATGGAATGTTGACAGTATACAAGGTTCCGTAAATTTTAGGTTAATATATGAAATAAATATTTCTCACAATAACAATTGCAAAGTCCTGAGAAAAATATTCTTAAACATTTGTTCGATATTGAGTTATGTGGTGTAGATATTGTTTTTTACGTTACGATTCCCGAATGAAATGGCGTTTCAAAACACCTCTATATTTAGCAAATAGGAAATAATGAAGCAAAATACATTGGCGAAGTAGTTCTCAATGAATTATCACACCCTGAAAGTGCAGTAAACAAAGACTAGGGTGTGCATACACGTTCCGATCCCCCACATTCCTGTTTAATGATAATGGTAATAATAAGGTGATAATGGTTTAATGATAATATTTACCGTAGCGATGTAGGCCATCGGTTCTATTCAAAATATTTTTGAAGTGGCTATTAGACTATGCAATTTATTCAGACGAACAGTGGAACAGTTCATGTGCAATAGAGCCTCATGAATTTTATGGAAACATGAAACATTCTTTGAAATCAAAATGCAATTCACACTAGACATTTGTATTAACCGAACTAACATTGGTTTATGAAACCTAGGTTGTTTATTAGGAAAGTATATAGTAGTACAAAAAATTGCTCTACGCACATGTGTAATTTTACTAAACTGGACTTGATTCTAGCTAGCCTCAAGCACATATCAAAACCACAAGAGTCAACACCTAAATTTAAAACATTGCAGACGAAAGTTTGATCACTTACTCAATTTAGGCTCAATCTTACGTGGATCGTTATATATCCTGCGGCTAAAGTTTTATCTTACCAAGCGAGTAAAGTTATTTCTGGAACAAACCAGTACCTGAAACACACAAACATCCATGCCCGAGGCGGGATTCGAACTCACCAACCTGCCCTCCCGGCAAGTCAACGCCCAGGCTACTGAGGTTGATAAATTTCTTTGTTTCTATCAGTATGTCATTTTATAGACCCTGCATATTGAATATCAACATCAAAAGATTTTATGATCGTTTCTCGCTTCTCCGGCAGCTGCGTGCTGTCACCTAGATTCAGAGTAACCGATAGGTAGCAATAAGGTTTGACCCTTGCTCGGCGGCATTTCACAATAGGTCATTTCCATGCAGTAGTGGGCAACGGAATAAATTTTCTTGTATGAGATATAAAAATGACGACATGGCATGGCGATGTGATGGTCTCTTTGGTATTTAAACCAATACAGGGGTTTGTGAAAAGAGCAATTTGAGATCAGTCCCCTTGGAGAATCAATAGCATTGGAGAATGCAATGCACAATAAATTAGCTCAAATAAAGAGGAAAATATTACACTATAAAATAAGTCTCCATTCCCCCTTGTTGGTGAAGGATTATCGTCTCCAGGGATAAAAGGTTTAATTTCATCTTCATCCACATGTTCGTGATACCATCGAGCCACCACGAGGGTGGGTGGCAGGGGCTGAAGATCACCAAAGATGCAACTAAGATCAACCCATCTATGCGGCCATGCAAATCAGAGATACCATAGAGTCAAAATTTCTTCCTAAATGTTTTTCCCAACATTAGTAACAATGGTGAGTTATTTTGGCATCTTAATGAAAGGCTCTGTATAGGTTGCAAAATCCCATCTATGCGGCCATGTAAATTAGATATACCATGCTTTTCAATTTCCATTATAATTAAATTAGGGCTTCCTAGATTTGCTAAATAATGTCTCAGTAGTCCCCTGACATCTTAGGAATCGTAAAGAAGACAAACATGATTATGTTCGTAATTATAAGTGCTTCGATTTCTTGCTTTTCATTTTCAATACAGTTATGAAATTCGAACTTACTGCGAGTTCCCTTGTACTGTTCAATTATTTCCTGTTAGTGCGAAAAAACTATTTTTAAAATATTCAGTGGTTGGGTAGCACCTAGATTCGAAGAAACTCCTTGCATGTACTTCGGGATTTAATATTGCCTCTGAATTTAAGAAATATGTTCACAAATTGTCGGTGATATTCTCTAAGTTGACCAATGCTCTAACAAAAATCCTAAGTTTCCTACACGCCCGTTTATAAGTATGCAGAGTCAAAATTTCTTCCTAAATGCTTTTCCCAACATTAGTAACAATGGTGAATTATTTTGGCATCTTAATGAAAGGCTCTGTATAGGTTGCAAAATCAGGCAAGGTAGAGAACACTGGCATTTTGAACATACTATTTATATTTTGAAGTTGATTTAGCTTGAATTCCATGAAAATTGAATATTGATGGAGCTAAGGATAAACATAACTAATAGATTCATTATCCCTTACCAGACAAGAGGAATCCGAATTCATGCCTGCTAAATATCTATTCTCTTGTGATGTGCATCTTTATTAGTGTTTAGGTATGGGTTATAAACGTCATGATTCACTAGCTCTTGATATTGTCTTTCCATCACTGTAAGATATATATTGAGCTTATGAAAATGAAGTCCACGTTGACACATTTTTTTAAAAGAGTGTAAATTTCACCGTGCAAAGCACCTCAAAGAAATACTGCGTAATTAAAACACATCTATATGCCCAAAATCCACTGCCGCCTCCTCTGAAGAAGTGGGTACAGTAACAAACTACAATGAAGGGAAATGAACTAAAATATTATGATTGGCTCGTAAATGGTTGCAAAATGTGAATAACTCACAGAAATAATGAAAGAACGAAACAGTGTCATGTGGTTTACGAATAGGGTTTGCGAATAGGAAGCCTGTAACCCATCCAAAACTCCTATCTTATGCTATTTTGGCTTAGATTTTAATTAGCTCAGGAATTAAAGTGCATTAATTTACCTTGTATTGAGTCGGTTGTCTATTGAGTTACAATTCAACTTATGTCTATGTACGAAATGCGATAAACGCAATACGTTACCGCTTTGCAATGAAACTGATGTCAGATATACTGATTCATATAGTGGGCTATTTTTAAATTAGGTACTTGACTTCTTACAAGGTAGCTCCGCACTCTATCAAATTTTTAGGTAATAATTTAATGCAGTTAATGCAAAGTTTTCTACCCAATATTTCTAGACAAATGAGATGAAATTTTATATTTTTGGGTCATATAAGTGGAGCTTTTTATCGTTTTGCTTGGCCGAGCACCGCTGGCCATTTGCATGACAAATTACGCGTCGTGAGTCATATATCCTAATGGATAACATCGTGGTGCTATCTTGATTGCTAAATAAATGTGATTAATCCATGTCCCTTGAGTTTTGCAATTGCTTTTTAATTATCCATAGTCTTTTAGCTACCATTTCTTAGAATATTAGAGGCTGATACATTTGAATATACCTCATCATATCTTTTCTTTTTCAAGTAGATGTGCAGGCAGGGTACACTTCCATGAATGCATTTATAATACCTATTTGGCGTATAGCTTGTTAGTCAGTATTTTTTAAAATTTTCATAAATGCAGAAAAAATGATTATATTATGCATTGAAAATTTGAAGAAATCAAAAAGATATCGTTATAGGTGAGTTATAACAAATATCTCTTCTGATTTACCCAAGGAAATGGGGTATATCAGTTAATTGTTGGCATAAAATACCCTTCTAATGATTTTCTGTCGAGGATGACATCGTTTCATCTGAGTTTTACCCCTATTTATAATATATATCTACGAAACCTTTTGATTCCACCATCAGCTGTAACATAAGTATATGCCAATTATTGTGAAAGATAGATTCTATTGGATTCATCCATTCTATTCGTGAAATGGATTGATTCATTAATTCCATCGGTGGAATCAAGAACTGAAGGCGAGCAACTGTACCCGGTATAGTCACAATGAACTAGCATTCTTTGTGATGGAGCGCTCCTGTTTTCAGTCATAACGTTAACATAGCGTCACCAGAGGCGTTTTTACTGCAGGGTGAGTGGTATTTTATATTAGGCCAGTTGATTTAATCTTTTGAAATTTTCTAGTTGAGGGTATGGACTGACACGGGGTTCATTTATTGAGGAACTTCATTTAATTTCTGAAATTGTGCGTCTGGGCACTCCTGGTCATTCATAACTCTTTGAATCACATTGAATTGAGTGAATTACTGCAGGGTAAGTGGTATTTTATATTAGGCCAGTTGATTTAATCTTTTGAAATTTTGTAGGTGTGTTGACTGACACGGGATACATTTAATGAGGAACTTCATTTAATTACTGAATTTGTGCGTCTGGGCACTCCTGGTCATTCATAACTCTTTGAATCACATTTTTGAATCAACGCTGACAATTCATCGACTAGGTTAAAGCCTGAAAAAGCCAAAAAAAGAGCTTCTGAAAATCATTTGCCTCATCAGTCACCACCCCCAAAAAATCTCTTGATAGAAATTATTGAAAGGTATGCAACCGAAGCTTTGAAAGAGTACTAATCAGAGTTGTCAGCGTTAACCGCTTGAAATTGTTAAAGATTAGTGCTTTATGAGGTGGAAATCGATTCAAAATTTCCTTGTAACCCGGAAATTTTTAAGTTGAAATGAATCAAACCCCTATGCTTTTTTGCTCTGATTTTCCTGTGTCTTGTAAGCTACCTTAATGTTTTCAGCCTATAGGATATAGAAGTTATTTAATCTGTCATTGTCCTCTCAGATTCTGGAGATTGCATATTGATATTTCTTAATTTTAACGCAAATGAATTAATAAACGCCAACACTTCATGAAATACATTAGGTACCTCAAGATTTTCTCTTTTGGTATGTAAACGATAATACACCTGCTTTTCGTGCGGAACTTTTAGTCATCAATTACTAAAATCAGCATTATTTGATAAAGTGATCAACCATTTCACGATTCAAAATTAATATGCGTAGGGAGGACGTCTTGGAAATAATATACCTTCATAATGAGGGAAAAATATACAAAAAATACTTAGTCCACTTATGGAACAATTTGGAGGAACAAGTAACCTCACGGTTTTAGGATATATGTTTAGGAATATGCAAAGTTAATTATTTTCCAAATAAGAAACAACTATTATTCACCTGCCGTCTCTCAACTTTGGAAGCCTCGAGTTCATTTCGATTTATGACGTGAGTCTCTCTAAAATGTTCCCAGAATGTAATTTAATAACTATTAATCGCTTTTAAGTTCGCAGTGCATTTTAAGTAAATTATAACTTCCATCCTTGACCATGGAGAAATTTATATCATATTGTATGCTCAAATTTTGTGCAGTGATTATTAAACATACCGAGTATTGGTCTGTCTGTTTTCACGGAGTATGTGGTGTATTCTATTAACTTCAGGATGTTTTCATCAGTTTTGTTTGCAGTTTCCTCGTGAATCATGAATGATACAGCTTTACAATACATTAAACGCAAAAGAGGTAAAGGCTTCTTCATCCATTCCTTTACTTTTAAAATTCATTCTGATCTTACTTAGATGTATTTCACTTTTTCTATGCATCAATATATTGAAGAAGAGAATCGTATTCATCCATTTTTTCTTCTTAGCTTTTTCTTTGCTTCATCTCAAGAGAGATCAATATTCTTATGTCAAGAATCCAGATTTTCTTCCTGAAGGAACAGTAGTTACACTCTCTTCTAGGTAGTTAGCCTCAAATAGCCTAGCACAATAAATTATATTACCTGTGGAAAAATAATTTTACAGGTTATTACCGCAATAAAAGTCAAACGATGGTCCGAAAAGTCAAAATTCACGATATGGGTTTATCCATGGGCTGGGATCGTCAGCATCCAGAGTCAGAGAAACCATCCATCCGCTACCTGCGGTATTTAAATTCCATTTTTTTTATTTAGTGACAATCTTTTCCTAGTATCTCCTTCGAGAACACTATTGTCATTTTATCATCAACGTTTTTGGCAGGCAAATAGACGAATTTGGTAGTAGTAAGGGGGCTGATTCTGGGAGTTTTTCGTTCCACGAAGAAATTCCGGGAGATTCCCGGAGGTTTCGTATCAATATTCAGGGAGATTGAAGGCTGTAGATTAGTTTTAGCAGTTCTAGAATGTGTATTTTTTAATAATGATCGACGTAAATGTGCAGTATCATCACAGTGTGCCTGTGTCTACACGTGTATGAGAAGCCAATTGAATTTTGCAAGTATCCTACAGGACCCCCAGAGTGTCACTCCTACCGTATACTTCTTGTTGAAGAAGAGTCACTTCAGAAGTTAAAGACCCAAGTTAAGATAGATGACTCAAAAATTATGTTCTACTCCGGGCAGGTACGTAGACAGGAGGACTTCTGGAGCTTCAGTCCCCCCGAAATTTTGTCCCAAAAATTTTATTGTCTTGATTTTAACTGGGCATGATAATCCTGATTACACTGCATATAATTCTAGTGTATAATTAAGTGCCTTTAAACGTGATCACTAGCATAATGCATATGTGTGGTTGATAGGTTATTCTTTTCAATCTGATATGTATGTATGTGTTGAACTTCTGTTCTGGGGCCGGTAAAATTAACTGATTCATAACAAGGTAAGCAATGCACTTTAACCAGTGAGAAGAGATAGAAATGGGCACTGTGAAAGTAAATACCAACCACTGAAAATTAAGGGAAGAGATTTGTAACATGTTGGTACCGAACGGGCAAGGCTGATTTGTTTCAAGTGACGCTACACTGGACTTAGCCCGCACCGAGGCAAATTTCTTGCTACGTGCCTGATTCAGGGAGACTCCTGGCAAAACCGGGAGTTTTGGCAGCCGTAGTTAGGAACCAAAAATCTGTTCTGAGGAAACCGTGCAAATAATGGAGAATTATTAAAAGTATATTAGTACATATGCCTTACCTCATAATTGCCCGCGAATCCTTGAATAACTGTAAGAACTACCTGTTAATATTAGCATATTTTGTCTTTTCTCAGGTTTTCGGAATAAATCATTTACGTTGAAATTTTAAGGAAATGTAAGATTGAAACTTAGAAGTGGTTTTTCCCAGATCTGCCACGAGGCTGTCTTATCCTCTTTTCCAGTGATGTGATTATGTATCGTGACAAGAACCTGTTTCCTGTATCACGTGAGAGGTCTTTCGTTGTAGTTCCTCACTTATATTTCATTTTTTTTACAACTTCCTTCTACAGTGATTCGTACGATGAAATACATTCGAAAAGTTCCTGCCTCCTTCTATGCATCATTTGCCATTGGCTTCTTCTTTTTGCTCTTCGTATGACTTTATCGATATTCTGGAACCACTCATTTTATTTTCTCTCTCACGAGTAGCGCAACATGTTCATTTATCATTCAATTCATTCAATCTTGTTTTCTCGTACTCTTGACATAAATTATGCCTCAAATTCAGGCAGAAACAGCTGAGAAATCGATCATTATTTCATTACTGCCTATTCCCTGATCTATTTTCAGAACAGCTACTAAACTGTGCTTCTACTAATTAGACGTTTAGCTTGTTTTAAATATTTAATATATGCCCCGCGATAACAGATGTGTAGTCATTGATATCGTCAATAGTCCACTGTACACATTTGCGTCGCGTCGCTTTTTTCACTTAACTTAATACGGAGGTCGCAGGTGAAAACAGTTTATTGCTATTTAGTTTCGCAATATTACTATAGGTTCTTGGCATATAAGTGAAAGGATGAAAAATGGCAGGCTTGGCTTCCGAATTCATTATGATTTCTCCAAATCTCTCACTAGTGTTCGATCAAAACTCATTGGCTCTCAAGCACCTGCAGTCAAATAATGAATTACTTATGTCCTCATGGCAAAAAATAACAGTCATAAATCATTCGTTCTCGTGGCAAAACTTTCGAAAATTGTTGAGAAAAAACGCCTACCACATCCACTGTAGAGAGAGCCTTTCTAATTCCTTGGGACGAGTGGTTATAAATAAGGCCGCGGTGACGATCAACCCGATGGCTGCCACAATTCGTCTTCATCCACTAACGGTAACGTCAATCATTCCTTCTTGTCACGAGCGATTCCTGATTTTTATTAACGATCGCCATTAGTAAAGGTGAAAGCGTATCTGAGCGAAGGGACCGCAGAGGAAATGGCCTCCCGGGCACGAAGATCAAATGGGGCACTAAACTGCTCCAGGACGTCATCAGAATAACTGCCCAAAACAAGTCTTGTAGGCATAATTTGAGGCGGCGTGCATCGCGTGAATACCATGCCTTGTTGCTTTAAGTTGCGTGGAACAAGGGTGTCAATCATGTTATCCTTGCGGCAATAATTTACGTCCACAGAGAGGAAATCATAATTAGCTGCCACTCTGCGGAATCGCGTGATCACGATACAAATCAAGCCACTGTAATTTTCTGCACAGTCATTTCAGCAAGTAGTAGTTTCTTTGACTTCAGTCATCGATGTCATTTATTTCTTCTTAGCTTGCTTTTATGAAAGGAAATAAATCTAATATATTTATGTCATTTACTTTCAGAACCACCTTTTAGCAGCAGTCAGGGTGCTATGTGATGAAAATGACTATCAATAGAATCTCTAGGTAAGTGATTGGTTAAATAGATTACTGATTCTGTATTCAACATAGTTAAATAACACTTATGAACATAGGTACTTTTTCATTTACTGACATACCATTGTTTTTCGTACTTAAAGCATGGGAAGTATTGTCGTCTTTTCAAAAGCTCATGTCCAATCAAATACATACTTGAGTTGGTAATTATTAACACGTGACGACAATAAAGCGTGTGAAGGAATTGACCCAAATTTTTCTAACTCGTATTTTGTTAAATAGGGATAAAGTATGCTAGATGCTAGAAAATGGTGCTTTTTTAATGGATTATTTCCATAACGAGACGATAAGCTATCTCTTTTAAGCAAAATTTATGCTAACGAAAACCTTGTAGAAAGAATCATTAGCCCAAAATTTTCAATGGTCGTTGTGTGGGTGAAAACAGCAAATTAACTGGGACATATCTTTGTTTGTAGCCTTCAATGACTTTCAACCACACTCGTGTTGGTTTTTCAATTCTGCTGCTTTTTATGGCATTTTTAGTTTGGACCAAATGAAATAACCGTCAAACGTCAAGTGCAGAAAAAAATGCGTCAGCCTCGGAACAAAATGTGCATTTGATTGACCGTAGTGCATAGTAAAATTTATGAAAAGCGCTTATTGTATTTAAATAATGAGATTACAGAAGATATTATCCGTTTTTCCGCAATACAAAATGACTGCTATTCTATGGTGACCTTAGCCTCTACCACACTGTAGTGCCATGTGGAAAACAGCTAGTTCGAGCAAAGTAATCCGTAAACATGAGAATCACCGCTGCTCAGTCCATGCACAAAATATGTACCTCCTCAAGCAAACGTTGAGTGTAGCCTCGGGAATCACATTACTGTGTCGAGTAACGGGAGAGAGGGCGATTTTTTTTCGATCTAAAGAACTCAAACCTCTACCTTGAACCTAATCTGTTTTGGAATTAAGCTCGGATCCCGGGTTCGCGAGGAATTCGCCGCATAAACGCTTCCGGTTCGTTGGCCGATAGGCAGCACATTGTATCGAAAACGACGAAAGAAAAGAGGTTTAAGATCGCAGATATAGAGCGCTGCCGGATATATGGCCACGTACCTTGAATGCGGAGCGAGTGTGGAAGTGTAGGGGTTCTTCACTATGGTGTGTGTTGGATGATGCCGAGTCTGTGTCGTAGGGGGGGGGGGGAAGGGGGGGATTAGGAGGAGGGAATTTTGGTGGGCAAACGTGGGTGAGGAGTGTGAGGGAGGAGGAGGGAGTCTACGGTGACAGCGGCAGGCAGGCGAGCCATTTCGCTTCTTGACTATTTGGCACGCCCGACTCTCCGCTTCGCATTTCGGCCACTAGGGGGAAATAACAAAATGTTCCACCGAGTTATGTCAACACAGGCGACTTCCATCAGACGGTGATAAGTCCCCCATGCTCTCCTCCCCGCAGCAGCACCCTTCGGGTGCGGGGCTCACGAAAAACGCACCCCTTTTGGCCTCCTCCCCATCCGGCGGCGGCTCCCCACACCCCGCGGCTATGCCGTGCCCTCGCATCCCCACACCACTTCCGCTCCCTCCCCCGCCGTCGGCTAACATCAAAAGCTCTTCCCCTCCCCCCACTACCCCGCCTCTCTCCTCTTCCTCCCTCTCAGTCGGCGGACGTGGGGAGAGAGGCGTGATTCCCCCGCTGTGAAAGGATAAATAATCATTCGATGACTTGGGCGACGCCGCAGCTCTGAAAAGCCATTTACGAGAGGATGGCTTGTATAGTATGGCCATGCAACGGGAGCCGGCGACGCATCACGACCACATTTGCAAAAATGATGCTCTTTTTAAAGGAGGTCTTGGCGTGTATACGGCCGCATGAATAAATTCTGCGTAATTTTGCCAGCATTAAAGGCTAGTAATGATTCCAGGCGAGGTTTAAATGTCCTCGATACGGCGCACTTGCGAAAAGTACTTTTTATCAAACATATTTCTGTTCCCT
Organism: Platycnemis pennipes; assembly: GCA_933228895.1. Lineage (NCBI taxonomy): Eukaryota > Metazoa > Arthropoda > Insecta > Odonata > Platycnemididae > Platycnemis > Platycnemis pennipes. The sequence goes on from OW121846.1 coordinate 85,710,697, forward strand.
AATGTAACAACGGAAAGGATTCATATTTGAAAAAAATAGCGGCTGCTGGCAATTCCCACCGATAATGACTCTGAAATAGAGCATGGGTCAGTAATAATAGTTTCTTTGGCGCGTTCTGGGCGGGGACTTTTTACTCAATTATATATTATATATCAATGTAATTATTTAATTGAATAGTCACATGTTTCCATTCCTGCTGATAGCTAGGGAAGCCATTTGGAGATAACATTCATTTTTCAATCAACAAACTGCTTGCTTAGGTTTCAGATGCATGCTCAAGTTGTCAAATAAATTTATCGTCCGTTGTTTTCACTATGTATGAAAGCATTTGAAATTAAGTGACACTTTATCTCATAGTAAACGATAGAATCATGTGTAATCTGAACTATTATTAATATCCTAGTCGAAACAAAAGCCTCTTCTCGGCAGCATAAACTCGACTTCTTGACGCTCTAATCCCAATTGTGAGAAAATCATTTGTTCTTACCAATGAAGGGTATCAACATAACCACAAACTGCTACCATGCGAACGGAGGTCAATGCGCATTACTCATTATGTTCACCTAGAAAGCTTTGGAACAAGGAAAAAATGTATTACAGGAGTTAGAAATTGGAGAATTTAGCTCCATGAATAAATAGATAAATAGGTATCTTATACCTATGTTACTGTTTACAGACATTGCTGACATGATTTCTCACCATTCTGAGTGTAGTTTATATTGACGTATCTGAGATACTACTTCGTCTAAACTGAGTCATATCTAGGAGTAATATTAAATGCGCTCATTTCCTGTCACACTTAAATGATCAATTTACGATGGCAATAGAAACTAAATTTATGATCAATACAAAAAATTGAATATTAATTGTTTGTTAATATTAATTCGTCTGAGGAATAAATGTACGCCTTTTTTCATAAAATATTAATTGAACACCAGTTTTCAGAAAACATATGTTTATAGTTTTCTTTTGAATAAGTTAGAGATTTAACAAAACTTGTCATCTCACTGGCCTTCTGTTTCATAACAAAAAATGAATTTGTCATGACTTGTATATGATAATCTAATCTTAATTGGCTTTATACGGGTTACCGATGTTTTGGTGATAATTTTAGACACATTTTCGTAGACCATCAACGGATGCATCACCGTGAAGAAAAGGGTATAATTTAATACGAGCGCATCAGCCACGATAAGGAAACCCCAATCCGCCTACCTATCCTCGAACAAGAGAAGATCGCGTCTGTCGTGCGTCCCGTTACTACGAAGCACTTTGACGGCGCGACAGGAGCGCGAAATGCTGTCTCCAATCCGTACTCTACAAGGATAGCGCGAGAGAGGGAACTAGATCTAAGCACGCCACAGCAAAGGAGAGGGAGGGGGCTCTAAAAATACAAGCCTCGACACCTTTCCCGAGTAAAGCCTCTCAACAAACCCGGCCTACCGCCCCTACCTCCCTCACCCCTTCTCTCTTTCTCCTCTGCCCCCCATACCTGCTCTTCGCCACCCATGTCAGCCTCTGCCATAGCCCCGCACAGCCCGGTCACTCGTCATCCATCAAACATCACACACTCAATGCTTCCATACATCTTGTTTCCCTTGGGGGCTACTGATTAAGTGGGATGAGAGGATGCGGCGACGGCTTGGGTGTGGAGGGGCAGACGGCGGCGGCATCAAAGCCACGGCTGTCATCGTCACCAGCGCCATGGGTGGTGGGAGCTGACGGGGGGAAAGCGAGGCAGGCCGCGTCATTCGTGGCGGGATGAGGGAGTCTTGGGGGCGGGAGGGGAGCGGAAGGAAGAGGGAGGGGGCAAGTAGGGAGGGGGCCGCGTGAGGGGCGGTTCGGAGGGGCGGACGGAGGGGAAGGTAGGAGGCGCTCGGGTCGGGTTTGGTATCGTGCTCCGCTCTCGTCTCGCGGACTTCAGTCGGAGGCAAACAGTTTGTCAGAACGGTTGGAAGTCATGGATCGCCAGTGATCCTCTGTACACCAGTCTGAAGCGCCCGTATTTTGAGTCGTCTTTATATCCCCCTCTCATGTGTTGTGTGAGTTGACGAGTGACTAGTCGTACATGTTTGTGTCTGTGCTCTTTGTGATGAGTGTAACCGTGGAATAGAATTGTTACTTCTTCCGCGGTGTCCTGCACCTATTATTGACGCTGGGAAAAGTTTTTGTTCAGTGCATGCTTGCGTTTCTCGAATACTACGTCTCGCATCGTTTGTAATAAGTGGAGACGCAAGTCGCGGGTGGTATAAGTCCAGGCTAGTGAAAACCAAAGGCGTGTAACGTCTGAAGGAGCTGTGTTTTCAATGGTGGTTTTGGACGGTGGAGGAATGTTGACTTCGGGGAGCAGCCAGTATCTGCAGCCGGATTATCTGTCACCTCTCCCTACCACTGTGAGTATAAATAACATTTTCCTGTGATTTCGTTAACTTCATTGATAATTGACCCTGAAAAAGATTACTCATGCTTTGAATATGTTTTGCGAGTTAAGAAGCATTTCGCAATGAGCAAAGATTTTGAATTTCATTTCAATTTTTTAATTTTGTTCTAGTTGGATGCCAAGAAGAGCCCGTTGGCTCTACTGGCCCAGACATGTAGCCAAATTGGTGCAGATTCTCCAAACTCCAAACCATTGATACCACCTTTAGATGCCAAACCTCCTCAACGGAATAAGCCAACTGTACCCATTTCTGCTTCCCTGAACTCCAACAATGATAATAACAACGTTGATAGTAAGACGGAGAAGACCATATCTGCCGCCACGACGGCAGTTCCAAGTCCTCCTGCTGAAAAGCTGGTGTTCAAGCCGTACGAAAACATAACCACGTCTCACCATCACTCTTCTGCTCCTCAGCACCCTTCCCAAAACCAGGCTTCTCGTCGCGACGACAGGCCATCTTCCAAAGCGAATAGTGAACACTCTGAAGAACCAAAGAAGTCCCGCACTCCCGGCTGCAAGTCCGAGTCTCCGGCAAGCCAGGCCGCGGGGTCCGAATCCGCGGGAAGGACACACGCGGCGTCCGGCTCCCTCTCCACCGAGGGCGCGTCGCGCGGCAAGTCGGCGTCGCCTGCCTCGTCGGCTGGCCGCGGTGGGGGCGCCAGTCCCATCATCAGGTCCGGGCTCGAGATCCTGCACGGCCATCCAAAAGATCTCCCCCTCGGCACGTACAAGCCGACGGCACCCGGCGGCTACCCAACGCCCCTGAGCGCGGCCGCTGCCGCCGCTCTCTGCTGCCCACCCGGCCTCGACGCGAACCCGGCCTTCCGCCCGCCCTTCGGCGCCTTCTCCACCCACGGCCTCCTCCCTGGATACCCTCCGGTGTCGTCGGCTGCCGCCGCGGCTGCCGCAGCCGCCGCCGCCCTCTCCAACCCCGGCCCCTACGTGAGCTACGCCCGTGTGAAGACGGCGACGGGTGGCGAGGCCCTGGTCCCCGTCTGCAAAGACCCCTACTGCACGGGTTGCCAGTTCAGCGTCCACAACGCCCAATTCCTCGCGGCAGCGTCCGCGGCGGCCGCAGCTGCGAGTCCGTCCTCCACGTGCCCCAGCGGCTGCACCCAGTGCGACCACCAGAAGTACGGCCTGGCCCTGTCCTTAATGTCCGCTCCCCCGCCGCCCCAGGCCCCTCCCCCGCACCACGCTCACCTCTCGGCGGCCTCGTACTCACCGCTGGGAAGCGCAGCTGCGGCCGCCGCCGCCGCGGCTGCCGCGGGCCGCCCCTATGTGTGCAATTGGATTGCTGGTGATGCCTACTGCGGGAAGCGATTCGCGAGTTCCGAGGAGTTGCTGCAGCACCTGAGGACTCACACCAGCCTGGCATCGGGTGCGGAAGGGAGCGGTGGACTCCTGTCCCCCGTGGCATCACACGCGTCGCTCCTCTCCAATCCTTCGGCAGCCCTGCACCGCGCCTCCGCGTCAGCTGCGGCCGCGGCAGCCGCGGCGGCCTACCCTAGCGCCCCCTTGAGCCCGCTGTCCGCGGCGCGGTATCACCCTTACGCCAAGCCCGGTCTGGGCGCTTCGCCTTACAGCGCCTTCAACCCTACACCATTAGGTCCATACTACTGCTCTCCATACTCCTTGTATGGGCAGAGGATGGGTGCCGCCGTCCACCCATAATTTGAGCAGAACATCGCGGTGAACGGGTCTACGTGCCATCACCACTCCCTTCTCGTTGGAGATTTCGTTTCAGTTTTTGTTTAGAAACCTCCTTTTATTTTGGTTCTTGATATCAAGTAAGAATGTCTCTGGCTTAATGATTAGAAGATCTATTTATTTTTTTCTATCAAATTATGGAGTGGATGAAAAATTGAAGGAATTTCTCTCTTAATCCTTAGAGAAAAATTAACCTTGTCCGTATAGTCATGTATCGTAGCATTGTGTATGTATATTACGTGAATATGAGAAAAATGAAAGAAAAAAGGTTCGACTTTGCGGACATTAAATGTGATGCACTGAAGAATTTTTACAATTGCTGCTCTGTGATATAATAGAAGAAACTTTATTAATGTTTGAGGAGACGTATTTGGTGGAACATTTGATAAGTTCAGTCGGCTTTTGAGATCGTCTGACGAAAGCGGTCCAACCATTGTTCGCAAGAGGGTGGGATACCTCATTGCCCAAGAAGAGTGGTTCTCGTGGAGTTGCATTTTCATCTTGCGGAGAATTTAAGGCAAAAATGATCACTTTCAAGTCTCATTCAATTAGGCTAGAAGGGCTCAAAAAGTTTTTTGGGGCTTGTCAAGAAATGGCGCTAATGAGCAAGAAACTTCATTTCATATCTTTGCCCTAAATATTAAAATACTTTATTTGATTCTAGTTTTTATAAATCCTACATTGTGTCTGGTTGAATCTACCTAGGCGTGCATGTAAATGCATGCCAGAACGACCAAATGTACTTCTTTTCAGGAATATCAGACATCCATCATGAAAGTGGTATCATTTAAAAGTACTTGTAAATATTGTCAATCATGTTGAGTTTCAATATTGCTTTAATAACATGTTGTTTGTAGAATGAACGAAATATTTATTTTACCTTTTTATGGCCTTACATTGCGATAGAAGAGGTATGTAAGGAAGGCAAAATACCTGTAATTTTGTCAATTCAGTTCTTAAAATCTGTTTTTTTTTCAAAATATATCTTTTTGTCATGAATTGAAATACTATTGTTCCTTTCAAAGAAAGGCGGCAGACCTGTATTTTTGTTTTGTCTCAGCTTCTATAAAATTTGTTTTATCCAAAATAACAATTTGTCGTGAATTTATTGTAATGAAATTATATCTGGCCCCTGCATGCCGAGCGTTAACTTTAGTGTAATTTAAACCATATAAGATTTTTTCTGGAGAGTCTAAACTTCTTGTTCATCTATACCTGGCGAAATGTTATCATAGATTTATTCGGCTTGGAGTATGGTTAATTCATTAGCTGGTTTTCAATTATTATCTTAACCAATTCTCCTAGCTAAGTTTTGGTTTTGATGGTGTACGTATACTTTTACAAATTCACGTTACCCATCGACCAAAATCCCTCGCCCTTGCAGTTGACGTGGCAGCGAGACATATTTACCTATAGCCTCGTGCCTTTCAACTGCCAAATATTTCCGATTAGGATTTTTCCCCCGACATTATAGGGATGACATTCACTTCGCTATTAGCCATGTAGGAACTCGACGGCAAAGCGTGTAGCCCGCCTCAGACACGTCGTCTCGTTGAATTAACGGCCAAATAGTCATTCCGTTTTTATCCCGCCCTGTCACGTAACTATGGGCTCATGAAACGCTTAATGGCTCTTGAGGGAAGAGAATTGCGAGATAAGAGTTTCCCAATGTTGGAGAGATTGTATCTTCTGGCCTACCTCCATCACTTTGTTACTCCCGCCTCCGAAATGAGCCCGGATGGCACCCACCACTCCTGCTGGGGAAAGAGAGAGAGAGGAGCATTTTCGACCTTAACCAACCTTCCCATGTGACTGTGGAAGGAGGGGCTGCAACTCCGCCGACGGTGCGAAAATCACCCGCTCGTCGCCGCCGCCTCTGCCGGGTACATTTCGTCGCAAGGCGGCGCGAGATGTCAGCGTCAAAACCTTTCAGGATGCAGCGAGAGATCCCTTTCATCCCGCGTCGGGCTCGATGTAACTGCGAGACGGCCTTAGCAAAAACTGCACTCGTCAAGGGTGTGGGGGAGGAGGGAAGACAAGCAGAGCAGAGACGAGAGCGAGTAGCCGTCTCACTTAACCCCTTCACGGGTGCCACGGCCCGTCCCTCCCTCCCTCGTCACCGCCCCTGTCCAACGCGTCTCCGTGGTCGCGTGACGATGCCCACCGCACCCTCCACCTCCCCTACTGGATTTTCCCGGATATTTCGATATTTTTTTTAGCGCGAGGTTGCGCACTCTCGTGTGTACCTATTTGCTCGCGTTTATCAATTTTGGACCACCCCGAAAAACACTCCTGCGGGGGAGGGTCTCTCTATCTCTCTTTTCTTTTTTCTTTTCGACGTGCCCGCTTAAAGCTTCCCTTCCTCGACCTTACTTCCTCCGGAGGAAACCTAGGGATTTCAATTTTTCAAAAACTTGCGCGCACACACCACCCGCCGCCCCGCTCCCCCGTCGCGTCTCTCCGCCCCCTCCACCCCCTTCCGTCTACCCCCCCCCTTTTATCGGACGGCGGAGGAGGCGCCCCCCCCCACCCTCTCCGCCCATCCACTCATACTCTCCCTAACCGAGGCATACGTATCCCTCGTTCCCTTTTCGCGAATGAAATATGCGGCCATTCCGTTGAATAATACATGGCCTATATTTCATTCATTTCTCTTCCCCGCCCCTCTCAAGCCACCCCTTTGCCCCACCCTCCGTCCTCTTCCTCTCTCTCTCTCTCTCTTTCTCTTCTCCTCTTCCCAGTCTCCACCACATCTTCGGTTCCTCGTCCGCCAATTCTTACGCACGTTGATCTCGGGAGCATTTCCCGAAACGCGATTCGTTCAAAGGGCGTCGGTGTATGGGCTTGTCAGCCGGGGCGTGAGGGCGGGGGCAGTGGGTTCGAGAGATTGCGTGGGCCCCCTGAACGATGCGGCGAGGAAGTTATTGAAGGGTGAAGGACTGCACCCACGTGCTTGTGTCTTGAGCACCCATCGGTCGGCGGCGTGCGTGGCCCGTCAAAGGTCTCGGTTCTTCCTTTTGTTTTTCACCTCTTCGCGGAAGGGAAATGGACTTGCCGCCGCTCTCGTGGGCGTTTTTGCTTGGGCCACGAGAAATGCCCTGAACCAACCGAGGCCAGGGAGCATTTTTCTTTGCCTCCAGCTCGCAGAGGCATAAATTTCCAGTTTCCCTGGCCTACGCCTGGTATCACTATGGAGGCTAACGACCCATTGCGACCGTAAAACCTCGCCGTGGAAAACAGGACCCTTACCCTTTTGTGTTTAAAAGCACACGAGCACCTTCTTCGCTTGGTTGAGGTACCTCATTTTCTGCCCTTCACTTTTTATAAGTTTTATTTCCCCTCAACCCTTTGCGCGAGTCTGTTGAGATTTATGGCTACGCCAACGGTATAGCAATAGAACAGCGAGACATGGGCGGAAATAATCGATAAGTTGTAATGCGCGTACGGCTGGTGTGTCATTTCTTTCATCGCCAACGAGCGTCGAGGGAAATAGTCTTGCAGTCCGTGATTTAGAGTAGAATTTAAATAAAAGGAAAATGCATTCGGGTGTGTTCCCTCCATCGAATACCCTTCCCTTGCCGCCCCTCGTCCACTTAATCCGCGGGCATTGTTGTCAGCATAAAGGGAGGTGGCGGTATGTTTCGATTTAGTCCCCTCCGGCGGGCGGACGGGCGGGATCTTGTCACGGAATGCAACACTCAATTTGCCCGGCACATACCTTTCGAAAACACTCCCAGCGGGGCAGATCCTCGCATCACCGTCCAATACTGCCTTCGATAGACAACACGTGCCATCAGTAATGGTTCTCTCTCTCTCTCTCTCTTACACTCTCCCTCACTCTCCCTGTCTCTCGGCGATGTCATCATTAGATATTCATTTCCATTACTCCATTTGAAGCCTTGTCCTGTTTCATCCTTTCCGACCATCTCCAGTGTCGGTTCGCCCTCAAGGGGGAATCTCATTATCAGCCGTGGTCCGCTGAGTGAAAACAGTAATTGCTTCTTTCCATTTGCATCGTTGTTCAAACAGTAAACAAATACATTAGATTGTCTTTCCGCCTTAGAGAAATTTAGTGCAATTGCGATTTAGTGGCAACTACGGCAAAAATGGTCTTGAAGATTTCAAGAGAAAATTGCATTTTGAAAGTTATTAAATACGGTGTGGTAGCTACGGCAATATGAATAATTTAACCTAACGCTGTTTCGGTTTTCCTATAACACGGTGGAATGCAAAGCAGCTAGGTTGGGTACTATATGTAGAGGATCCTGGGTTTTTAGTGAGCATTCTATTGTTGGCGTGCAGTTTGTCAAGCACGAAGAAAAGTCTAAGCAGCTGGCTGTTGCATTAAAAATAAAATATAGCTTTATTATTCTTAGCTTATATCTTTAGGCTGCGTTTTGGTTCACATTGTGAGTTAGCTTGCAAAGGTTACAATGATAACACCGTGAAACATTTCCCTGCCCAACATTAACTTAGGTACTTACTTAGGTATAAAACTGTATCGTCTTTTCGTCTGAAAGCTAATGACCTTCAATTGCTTACTAATCTGTGTACGTATGCTTATTTACCTTTCCTAGTGTATTTGAAATGGTATCCACAGAGGTCAGCTTGTAATTCCCTTTGTTTCATCCATAATGGTGTTCAAACGCCTCATTACGAAATGTTAGTCCCGAGAATTATCTGAAGAGCAGGCGGTTTGGTCATTTTATTTCTTTCAGGAGAAAATTTTTTCATTGACCAATCAAAACAGCTTTGCTACGTTCGAGGCTTATTTTCGCATCAATCGATCACTTGCAATACCTCTCAAACTTATAGAATGAAGAATCAGTCGCTACGGTACAAACAAGAGGTTGACGTTGATTAATCTTTAGCTTCATAATTTGACGGGCGCTGAGATTGAATAACGTTAAAATATTTGGTGGATAATCAGGCGTGGAAATAAATCAAACAGTTCGCATACATTTATTTTCTCAGAGAAATCCTGATTTACATATTGGCCGTAACGAATAATGTTAACATGCCTAGGAGCACATTAAAATATCCTCGAAGTCCCTCCAGCAATTATGATAGCGAGCATGAGCTAATGAGGATTGATGTGCTAGGATTTTTTACAGTCCGATCCCCGGATTTCACTAAGTGGAGGCAAAGAAAGTTTATTCCTTTTTAGTTAGTGTTCGAAACAAAGTCTTAGTAAGTCTCTTGTTTATTTTCCTTCGTTTCACGTGCAGTTTTTCCAATCGCATATAAAAAGCATCTCCATCATCATGCACTCTTCCGAATCTTCTATCTTCCGCCGGTCTTATCATTTAAATACATCAAGAAAGAGATTACGCACATGTATTATACGTATGCGTAGGTACGCGGTCACATTTGCGTACACATATACACACACGAAAACTCTCATATTTATTATGCATGCGAGCTCGTAAGTTTGAATCCACGGCTTCCCCTCTTCTCTTCTGGTCTCTCCTGCGATGATCATTTTTCGGACCTCGAAATCTCTTCAAGCGGCGGCCCCATTTCCTCTCCCGACACCTCCCCACACTCATTCATCGCTGCTCCCGCCACGCCAACTCCGCTTTCCCCGCACCCCCGCTCCCCCGCCCCCCCTGTCCCCATCCCCGCACCCATCCCTCATTTCCCTCCACGTAGCGCCCCCTAAATCCTGCTCCCGTTTTCATTCGGGGAATTCGTTTGTAATCTAAACATATGGAGCCGTCATGGAAAATATATCGCGTGATAAATGTGAAAGCGTGGAGTCGTAAAATCCGTCTGGGGATAGATAGGAACTGGGAGTTGAAGGCGCAGGAAATATGGCGGTAATTTAAGAAGACAGTTGGAAACGTGCGAAGAGTTTGGGGAGCTGGGGAGCAGCAACATGGGGGATCGGGGTTAGGGAATTCTTGTTTCCTTCCGGGCCCCACTCCTTTCCCTAACACTTCCGCGGCAAGTGGGGGCCGCCGGGAGTGCGGCCCTCCTCTGCCCTTCGCTCCTTTATCGCACGCCTCGTCCCCCGCGCACCTGGTGTTTTAAGCACATTGTCCGCGTTATTGTCAGAATGATTTTAAGCGCGCCCCCGAACCTTAACTTCTAAATTGAAAGGAAATTTATTTATGAGGGGTTAGGTGCTCGGTCGCGATTTCCGGGGAGCGTTCTCATTCCCCTATTTGTCGGCCGTAATGCCGAAGAGATCGTTTCATGTGCCCTTTCGGTGTGACTTTTATGTGCTCCCATAGTCACGACATTTTATCGCCCGTCTCCAAGTTTCTATGGTCCTTAGTTTCATATTTTTAACTCAGTTCCTCTCCAATGAAGCGATTTATTTATATAGCGCCCATGGCAAACGACGATACACTTATGTCATAACTTCATGAGACAAAAACATTGAATAATATTAGCAGAAATTGAAATCAGCTTACGCCGCTGGGTATAAATACATTAACCAATAAGGAACCTGCGATATATTTCCTACCCAAGCAGTGGTATCTGGACAGACACGATTATAAAACATAATTAGTGACTTATGTTTGCCTCCCTGTTTTTTTCAAATATCGTATGGAAACTTTCTGTGGAAATTATGTTGCCAGATGAGCTTAGTAATGACACCGCAGTGTTATTCAACGAATTTAAAATACAAGGGAGCAATATAAATTCCAAATCGCAAATCACTATACCAATACACATTGAAAATTGCTATTTCACACCTGCAAATATAGGATTATCGTTTTTTTCCCTGGAAATAGTTATTTTGTGAATAATTTGCACCCGGGCAGCATTTATTTAACGCCATAAGTTTTTGTCCGTAGAAACCCAATTGCAGAAAACCAAGAGACCGTAAATAACTGCCCGGAGATTCATCCTCGATGGTACACGCAAAATATCTCCTTGAACGCCCTTGCATGCATGGGACGGGAACACAACGGCCGTTATTACAAGTCCCTCCGCGTTGCACGCGGTGATCGGTGGCCCCGGCCGTTTGGCCCCGTGGCTCCGGTGGGAGCTGGTGCCGGCTTCGCGGCGACGGCGGCGGCCGCTCTTCCCCGAGCACGGCTCGGAAGAGAGGGCGCAGGACGGGCCCCCGCTCCCTCTCGGCCCCGCCGCCGAGCTCCCGCCGTCCGCTGCCAGTCGATAGGCGACCCGCTGCCGGTGTGGGCGGAAGGGGACGCCCGCGGCCCGTCTCCGCTCTGACCTCTCTCGTTACCGCGGCTCCCTCGCTCAAGTTTGTCGGCTCACTCGAGGTGATAAATCCGCATCCGGGCCAACGCGTGATTTATCCCCGCAAACTTCTCCCACACTCCGTCCCAAGAGCAGGGGCAGCTTTTTATGGAGCGGGTCCGGGTCGCCTCGCCCACACAGACCTCTCCCCGTGGCTCCGACTTGTTCATTGCACTGCGGAAAGCCTTTATCTCACCATTCTGTGAATTCGCAGCCGAAGTACAAATATGTAGTGTTAATTCCCACGGCGGCTGAACAGCTGGATCTAAATTAACGCGTGAACTCCCGTAGAGTGTCCGTTGAATGATTTTGGTATCGTGTCGTTAGAAGGATAATGTGATAGCATTTTCGCTCAGTCGGAGCGAAGCATTAAATATTTATGGCAATCAACTGATCGATAAAAATGTATGCACATTGGCTGTGAAAAGATACGATAAAGATGATTTATTGCGCTTGGAAACTCCACTTTTAGTTTATCCTCGCGATTTCTAACTTTGTCGAAGATGCTGATGCTCTCTAAATAGTTGAAGTGTTCCCTATGGTCTCTTAGTGAGGTTGACATGAAATATGTAGTGAGGCCTCGTAAAAATAGTCTTATTCGTTTGATTGTTATTACCTCTCAGCTTAGTTGATGTGAAATTGCCCAAAAATATTTGACCCATCAGTGGGCTAACTCGCCAATTTTGAAGTTCCCCTGAAGAAACCAGAACGGGCCTTTAGAAATATATAATAATCATTGAGTAACCAGCTATAGGGCGTTGTGTTTATGCTGCTTTATTTGGTTACATCAAAATGTATTTTCGGTGTCGCTGATTCATTATTGTATCATATTTTTGCCAATTGAGTTTGAGGAATACCTGATTTTCCAAAATGTACTTTTCACATGCTTTAAATATTCCCTCATAACATACCTCGCTTGGAATTCCTATTCTTTTAACTGTGAGCTCAGAGCATGAGCGGGATCAGTTAATTCGCCATTGTTGACAGGCAGGGATTAAATTTTTTTGTGGCGCAAGGATATTGCTTGTTTTGGTTATTTTAATACGTTTTTATTTTATAAACGTTCGGACAAGATGGTATTGCTTTACAAAACGTATGAATTGGCTACTCTACAGTATGCGTATCCAACTGCTTATTTTGACGAATTATGAAGAATGCAATGCCACCATGGTCTTTTGGCTGTGATGACGCTGATCAATGATGAAAAAGTTATTTCAGCGTTAGGCTTTTTAATGAGTTTTGAAGAACATAATGAATACTTATGCGATGGCAGTATGAAACATGCATGTGTACCGAAGAACAAGTCTAGTTAATGAAGGAAATTAGAGAGTAAAGCACATTAAAAAATGAGGAGACTTTGTCTATGATTACATCACAGGGGACAGGAATATATTTTGCGAAGTGTACTAAAGTACGAGAGGATGCCATTAATGTGCCTCTTGCGGGAAAAATATATTTTTGACTTGGTCAAAGCTTAACTCATCGAATAACTTCCATCTCTATCTATGTTTGGCAACTTTATAAATCTTCCCCAAAAACACCTCCAAGAGCGCAAATGCAAAAATGGTAATGTTGAAATTATTGTGAATATCATTGCAAGATCGTTGGCCTACGAGTTAGTAGATCTTTCACTATAACAATTCACACTTTGTTTATGGTTTGCACGAGAATTTGACTTAGGCTGGTTGAATTTTAATCATGTATTTTCTTCATTTGTTGTTAATACTCCAAATATTGGACTTATTCCATCTCGATAATTTATGTAAAATATAATTACCATTGATTGTTGCTACCTTGTGGGTAGATTAGGCAAATTTTATGCTACAACTTTACGTGAATGTATTTACAGTAAAATATTAGAGGAATCGGTCTTCAACAAGATGCTTCTTCGACCTGAACGCTGTAAATCTTAGCTTATGTCTGGTTTTATGAGTTATCTTGGGCACTTTCCTGCTAGATTGATTCTGTCTTCAACTGGCTACGGTGGGGTTTAATTGAGTGTCTCTACATCTCCCTGTATTTCATTTATGTTCCGTCTCCTTCCCTGCTCAATTTCTCTATTTCTCAAATGGGTGTATTTCGTACCCCTTACCCCGTACCCGTTCTTACTATTCATAATAACTTTCCTCTCATCATAGCTTACCCCGCATTCTACCTTCGGTAATACAGCATTCCATTTTTCCTAAATATATATCTCATCCACCTGCTTTGCTTTCTCCTAATTTATGTCAACAATCTTCTTTCCTCGCCGAGAATGTGCAACACTTCTTCTTTGATCCCCTTTTTCTTCCACCCAAGTGGTATTTTCTCTGTTGTTATCCAATGCCACATATCTAGAGCTTCCAATATTTTATCTTTACCTTACCCTTGAGCCCAGATCTCAGATCCACACAGCTCCATATCAAGCTCTACACTAGCCCTCTCCTTACATCCGCAACGCCTGCTTGGTAAAAGCAATCCTTTTCCTAGCATAATTACTGCTACTTCCACCTTCGTCCAATACGCTATCCACGTGGAAAAACTACTCCACCTGTTCTAGCCTATGCCCGCCTATTTAGTATCAAGTATAGCATGAATGGCTATTTTCTGAATAAAAGTGTCGATTTTTGTTCTGCTAGATTAGGGCCACCTTTGCTGAATCGGCCTCTTCATCTCTGCTTGCTAGTGAGAAGTAGTTCTAAGGCAAATTTCATGCAGGAATACATGGAAACAAGATTCTTTCCACCAGAAAATCTTGCCGAATGCGAATCGTTTCCATTTGTTTGAAATTTTGAGTTTTTTTCTAAGGACTTGAGGAAGTGCACAAATGATCTGTCAAAAATGCCTGCAGTATGGAGCAGCTCCTTGGCTAATCTTTTGATTCCGAAATCATGCTCAGAAAATGTTTCCTCTGAAAACTAAGTTGATAACACTGGAAATGACATCGGAACTTCCAGAGTGATCAACTTACTGATATACGTTATCAATAGTCGTATCTTTTATGGGATAGCCCCTTGACATATTAAGTATTATCGTATTTTTATTAATTTCCGAGAGGTTCCATAAATTCAAGATGTTTCCAAATTGCCGAAAGCTTAGTCAAACTAATTTTCAATTCAAATTTCTTGGCGGGTAACTGTCTAAGTGAATACGGACGCAAATCCGCACGATATATTTAAAAACTATGTTTCTCTAAGTGTTTTTTCGTTACACCAGCCGATTTTTCCAATTCAAATCTAGTAGGTTAGATGGTTGAAATCATTTTCTCCTATCACGGTGGGGTTTCACGGCACACTGCATTCTCTTTTGCAACAATTTTTTCGTTCCAGACACTATTCCACACCTCAGTTCAGCATGCATCGGAACACGTGTAAGATGCCCTTCCCTTCACTCCTATTTTCTCTCTTGCCCAGGAATCTATCCTTAGCTAAGACCTTCCCTTTGAATCGCTTGCGCCATCACCCAACTTTCTTTCCTTTGGTTCTCTCTAGCAATTTTCTCTCCTCCGTAGCTCTATGATCTGTACTTAAATTTTTTCTACCTGTGTAATCATCCTACCTTATCCATTCCTCTCCCGCCTCGCAATCCGGAATTTCCCCAACTTTTTGCATTCTTTTTCCCCATAATCCACATTCCGCAACCATGCCGTTACACGTTCCTGACCATGCCACTCAGTATTCTTTCTTTAGTATCTTTACTATGGGCTACATCCATGAGTTAGTTGAAGCCTCAAGTAAAAGTCTTCTACGAATTATTTTGTCCTAAGTAGTCTTATAAGTGAATGAATTGTATGCTCTACTGATTCAGGCGTAGCTTCGATGAATATTTTCATGAATGATTTTATGACTTTGATGCTGGAAAATTCAAACAACTTGTTTGCTATTCCGTTTAATCTACTTCCACCTACAGCTGCATAATCGTAAAAGGCACCGCAACGGTGCATTTCAGGTGTGCCATTACCGAACATGCAATGCGTTCAAAGGATATGTTACTGTGAAATGATAAACAATGGGTGCTGATTACACGTACACTTGGTATGTTCACGTAAATGATTACAAACTATGTTGGATTATAAACTGTTCTAATATGTAAAGTATTTCTTTGAATTCATTGCGGTGTTTTTTGAGCCATAAAATCCAGTTAACTTAGTCTTTTGGAGCTAATAACTGTTTAAAAGCCTAATGAAGTTATTTTACCATCACTTATGAGGCTATTACGACGTCTATAATTGTAGCTCTTTATTTTTACGGGAAAAATTGTATTTTAAACTGAATTTTAACCGATAGTCTGGTAATAATTCCAATACCAGCTTTTATCGTTAGCTCGTGACAATAGCACAATATCATAATGACCTTTCACGAAAATCGTATATCTTTTCCATATGTGTTCTAGCCTCATGTTCAAACCTGCCTCGGATGAAGATTTTATGTGAATGAGGGTCAAGCACAAATGAGCACCTCGTTGACAGGACTCACTAACGTCTCTGCTCCTGAGCTATAAGAAAATCAGAATCAGACAAATATCTCGTTCAAAATCTGAAATTAGTGTAGCATTAGTTGCAACCAATTTTCTGTCTGGCCAACTCACTTACAAGTGTAACGGCCCCACGAGTTTTCCTCCACGAACTAAAATCAACCTCATCTTCTCCTAAAACTTGTTAACCATTTAGCACCTTCATTTGATAAATCCAATTGCAACGTTCACCTCGTGAGTCATCAAGCTTGTTTTAATGTAAATTTTGGAAAGTGTAACTTTTCTTAAATGAATATGCTTGGAAATTATTTTAAACGAATGTGGACCAGATTTTTCCTCTGGGATCTAAATATATAGTTTACAAATCTTTGTTTTGCAATCTGAAAACTCATTCCGAAACTTTACCGTAACTCCACCAGTCATTCTGGCCTTCATTATCCTTAGTGCTCCGGTCTTTTTTGCAATCGAGCTCAGGCTTGCACTGTCCTTTTCTTCGTCGAATTCCATTTCCAATTGAAAGCATCCCGGTGTATTTTCTTTGTCCTTTAGTAGTTCAATTATTTATCTTCATTTGTGATGGTTCCATAAATAATTTTCCTACCTCGTCCCTAAACGATCGAACTGTTTTTCTGATTCCCAGAGCCTAGAGCATTTCACTTTTGAGTGAAAATGCTCTAGGCTACTTCCTTTGCTATTTCTTTTGCTCTCTTACTTGTTGTTCATTCCTAGTTATATTCCTGTCAGGCTCTGTATTAGCAGTCTTTCTCTACCACGGGATGCTCCTACTCCTTGCTAATTTATATGAGATGTTTTATTTTGATGTTTTTTAGCCCTGTTATCAATAATCCTCACCTTTACTCCACTAATTTCCATTTTATCTCTTGGAATTACGTCAAAATACTACCATTATTCCTTTGTTTCAACTCAAATGGGCGGCTTAATAGGTTTTGCAGTGGGAATGCTGTCTTTCTATCCCTTCGCTCGGAGTTTGAATCCAGGCAGTTGTGGAGTGAGTCATCTTGATGTTCATTCCTCAGTGCCGTACGAAAGCTTTTATAACCATCATCCTTTTCGTTAGGTGATACGACATTTCGGAAGAGACCCTTTGGCTAAGAGTAGTCGTCTACTTATGTTGAGTTTCTGCTAATCCTTCCTTCTAGGGCTGGGCGGTTTTCCGGTGCACCGGTTCAGCGGTTCAGTTTCTTACAGAACCGGCTGGCCGGTTCAGATTTGGCAAAATACCGGTGCACCAGGGAAGCGGTTCTGAAACACCGATGATCGTCCGCTGCTCGGCTTTCACGCCGCCGTCTCTGCTCGTAGCCAGGATGGTTGGCGACCACATCTGTGAACTTTCCAGTGCTATATGTTCTCCGTCTGACTCTCATCACACAAATAATCGGCTGGTAGAGTGCAGAGCGAGCACTCACACATGTAAAGCATTCTCACGTACGTAAGTTAGCAGGATGTTACGCTTGTTCATGTTATTTTGTTTTTTCGACGATTACAACGAATAAGAAAGAGTTAGTATTCCTTCACGTAAGTGAGTAGCAATTTTTATTAAACCAATCCTGTTGGTTTTGGGAGACTTCGTGGAGGAAGGAGCATTGCTTCAAGTTCCTATCTACCCCTGCCACACGCAAGAAGTGAGAGGATAATGCAACTGCTTATTGCAGTCTCAAAATTCATGTTCTTAATGCATGCATGGATGGGAATAATTGTTCATAAGATGCGCCTAATGCAAACGAAGTTTGAAAATTTTGACTGATTATTAATGATCAATATTGTAAGCTCTTTCCAAGACTTTTTTTATGCCAAAGGATGGTTGAGATATCTTTAAATGAATAATATTTTAAATAATGGTAAATTTAAGGAAAATACTGTTACCTAAGGCAACATTTGATGTGACACCCTATGTCGCCAGAAATGTTCGGGTGGTTTGCGGACTGCCAATTTTTAACAATGTTTAAAAAAAACGTCATAATCAGACCCTCGCCCCATAATCGTTGCCAAGATGAAAGATAAAAGAAATGTTGGCTGAGAAAGGCAGATAATTATGAGCCAAGACGAAAGCAATGAGCCCCTCCACACACATCAACTCCCTGGAAGCATTTAAATCAGATCTTAATTGGAGAGATTTCGTCCGTATGCAGACACCGGTCACTCTGGCTCTAGAGAGCTTTTCATTCACCAGGCATGAGTTAGCAGCTTAGTACGACGCGTTTTGTTGTTACAACAGTATTATCATCAAGGCTGATTAAGGCACTTGATAATGTTGTTTTAGTAACGAAACACGTCGTGCTAAGTAATATCTGTGGAAATTTTGTAATGTTTTCCTTCAACAAGAATGCGAATTTCATCGCCGTTACAGTTACAAAAGGCAATGTGTACACTCAGGCCTTAAATAAAAACCATTGGCTGACGCAAACATTCTCACTTTTTACTGTTCAGTTTAGGAAAGCGTACCCGCGTTACTAAGAAGTATCTTCTTTAAGGGCAAAACACGTCTTAAAAACAGGTAAAATAAACATTTTGGCAAAAAACCTTATGGATGACAAAAAACGCCGTTCACGAGGAAAAAAGTTCGGTAGAAAAAACGGTTCAGTATAAAACCGTTTTAGTAGAAAACACCGGCTCATGAGAAAACACCGGTTCAGTAGCAAATACCGGTTCAGGAGAAAACACCGGTTCAGGAGAAAACACCGGTTCAGGAGAAATACAGGTTTAGTAAAAACACCGGTTCGATCTATTGAACCGGTGCACCTCCGTCGCAAACGGTTTTTTTCAGAACCGAGAACCGGTTCAGTATTTCCTGCACCGCCCAGCCCTACTTCCTTCCTTCCATCCGGATTTGCACTTCAACTCAAAGTTTTATTGCATCAGAAACTAGGCAACTGCGTGAATTGATGAGGCTTTTACCAGTATATTCCTTTATTTCCATTATATATCATATACCCTAGTAAATGTAAGAATTTTCAGTGGGTACTTTGATTTGTGAGGGTATCTAAATCACATTTATCATGCTACTAACCTGTATATTCTTCCAAATTTGACTAAACGTCGGAGTATTTTCCTGTAACAAGACTTGCACCCTCAACTCATGTCCAATGCAGTCTTTTCCGTCCACCATATTTCAATTATCCGTTGCAGTGATATTTTTCATAATAACGCTACGCATTATTTCTTCAATATGTTTTAAAACATGTGATCATTATGCCCTATGTCCGCTCCTTGTTTTAAGTCGATGTCATCAGGTTTTTGGGTGCGTCCTTAATCTCCACTGCTGTAATCTTATCACTCACTTTCTCTACATTCGAAAACATTTCATTAACTTTATCACCGAAGTTTACTACATCATTAACTGTTCACGGAAATCACTGAATGATTGGCATGGCCTGGGATAATTCCTATTTATAGAGATATGGCAAAAAATTGACATTTGCAGTAGCTGCATCAAAGCCTCATGAAAGAAATGGACAAAATTCTCTAAATGCTCTCGAACATTAACCAGGTAATTTTTTTTGATATAATTTGAGGTAATAATTACTGGAAACAATGCATAGAGTTTGAAAAATCCGGCAATTTTGTTGCATAGCTTGTTTTCGCTCATTACAGTGTTTAAAAATCAGTTGTAACTGGAAGGGTTAGAGAAATCGTTTCAAGTACCCATCCGGAAACTTCCCTTCGATATTTCAAAAAGCTTTTTTTATTTTCAGTTTCTCATTGTAAGTTTAAGATAAAGTTTTCTCACTTCAAATCGCCCTCATCTCACAGTCTTTGCATGACTGTGTATTCACTTACTAAGAATTAAGCTGACCATATCGTATTCCGCTACACAAAATTAAAATATTTGTCTCCCTGCAACTTTGTCATGGCCATCTGCTAGGTTTTTCCTATGTAAATGATAAAACTCCATGCATTTTGGACTTTTTAGTTCCTTGAAAACAAATTATCATATCTCTGTACAAATCATGGGTAATTGCAGTCTAAGGAGCGCATTTTGAGGTTTGGAAATAGATTAACAATTGGGTGGACATATTTGGGAACATTGTGTAATTGGTAGGTCTGATCCCGCGTTACGTCCAAATGCTTCCCTGATCAGAGTTTTTAGGAGTAGGGAACGAGAATTGGCTGGGTTATCTTCTTCAGTATCGAGAAATAAATTCTGCCTGTTAAAGTAGGCACTGATGGACTACAAAGAGAAACTTGGACCTCCTAGCTTTCACTTCATAGCATACTACCCCATAGTATTCTTCAGGGTG
Source organism: Platycnemis pennipes (assembly GCA_933228895.1). Taxonomy (NCBI): domain Eukaryota; kingdom Metazoa; phylum Arthropoda; class Insecta; order Odonata; family Platycnemididae; genus Platycnemis; species Platycnemis pennipes. The sequence continues at coordinate 85,730,773 of OW121846.1, forward strand.
AAATATTTGCTAGCTTCTTTCGTGGTATGAATGTACCTAATAATTTGAAACATGGTGTATCGTAATGTTGATATGAACACTTGATTTTTCTTCCATTTTTGACAGGCTTATTGCAATATGTAAGCATCAATAGTTTAGCGTCCGGATGTTCCTATCTATTTGTAAGGAGATAAATTATTATTTGAGTATCTTTCATAGAACAAAGAATCTTTGAGAATTAAATTTTTTTGGAGTGTGATTGTAGCCTAGTATCTAGGAAAGTTCTATCAATCAAGTACTCTGTCGAAATCATCAAGAAAAGTTATACTAGATGGTTTAACGTTTGAGGCTTAACTTTGTGGAACCACGAGATTGGAAAAGAAACGTCGCCATGTACATTCCGCAAACACACACTCACACACACTTTACTAACTTCGACCATGATTTCGACATGTAAATGTCATTATCTCTGACCTTGATAATGACATTTACATGTCGAAACCATGGTAGAAGTTAATAAAGTGTGTGTGTGGAATGTACATACATAGCGAAGTTTCTTTTTCAATTAAGCTACATGAATTTGAACGGTAAGATCTCCAAATGAATATGGGTGCATGTTAGAGTAACCAGTTAGCACAAACTAGGCAGACATTCCAGCGTTTTTAGAACATAGATCATTAACGTAGTAGAACAAAGTAACATAGTAGTGTAGTAAATTAAGGAATACATAAGTAAATTTCGTTTCCATATTTCATATCCTATGTAATTATGTCTTTTTTTAGTGCAAGAAAACAGAATGGTTTAAACTAGGACCACATAAGTAAACGTCAAGCAATGCCACCTTTCGTTTTCTTCGAACGATTTGCTAACTAAATGGTGATTCAAGTTTTCCCAGCTTCATATCCCCTTCTCTCAAGATCAATTGTCTCTCTGACTAACCAACATTTATGCTGGCAGAAAATAACATCAGGTATTGTGTACAACAGTGTCAAATCGAATTATTAAAACAACATCAAATATTTGTAGCCGGTCCTATCCGGGTGCTGTGCGTCTACTTGTTCGATATTGATGAAGCTGGTATTCTGTGGGAATCTCACCGTGGGATGGGTGAACATAGGCGTGCAGATGCAGAGGGTTTTTACGACGCGGAAAGTATTTATTCTGCTTTCCGTTTTCCGTCCAGGAACTCGACGACCGGTCACTTCAGTGGTGAACATTCTTTCGCCCCGTATACGGACCCGGAAATGTCTTAGTTCTAACCTCTGTCGCCGCAAAAACCAATGCACCTATTTCCGCCGCTATTGCCCCAAGGCCTTGCCGAGACTTGCTGCTCGTCGCCAGGGTTGATTTGGAGGGGAGGGGGGGTTGATTTAAAGAAGTGGGTGGGGATGTCGGCGCCCTGGACACTAGCCAGCCTGGACTCACTTCTCAAGTACACTCATCCCTCCTGCACCGTTTTTGTTGACCCGGAATGGGCAGTGGCGGCAACTTTATGAAGCCCTCCATTCCGCCATCTCCTCTCATCCGTAATGACTTCTCTCCCGAGAAAAACCCCCACTCATAGCCACCCTCCCCTCCCCCTCGATTTGCGGAGGGGCTCATACATGCGAGGAATGACCCTCCTCGCTCAAATCGGCCTCCAGGCCCGTCTGTCGGCATTGCTTGCCCACCCTGAGGGTCAAAGGAAGTTTCCTTCCTCCCCAGGGCCATCCGGCTCAAATATAAATCGAGCTTATTAAAAAAAATAGGCGGTCGGTTTTGCAAAATGTTATAATTCCACGTGCTAACGACGCTCTTATTTGAGTCGCCGCAAAATAGAGGGGACCGGGGGGGAGACCATCTGTTAGTGCGGCCATTACGGCGCCACGAGTCTAAATGTAAAGAATTCATGTCTCGTTGTTAATAGAGACGGCGCGTATAACTACCAGTTTGTCAGACGGGGAGCCCATTTCCCTTCGTTCCGACGGCATTGTGTAATAGCCACCCCCTTTACCTCCGGCGTCTAAGTAATTTCGGACTGCCGCCATCTCACTCCTCTCTCCGTCGCCACCAATCCAGCCCAGGAGGGACCCGAGGCTAAAGATGGCCGCCTGCAATTCTTCCACGTCTTTTATCTTGCTCGACCTCAGAGCCTTTCACTCGAAAAACAGGCGAAAGGCAACGCGCGCGCTCACCATTATTCATCGTCATGATGCAAAAATGTTTCCTCGTCCATCCACCGCTTCTCTGCTCCCAAAGGTAAGTTTCCTGTTACCGGGGCAGGTTTGGACTTCATCTAGCCCTGAGTTGCTGGAGGAGTGGCATGATTGTGTGATGCTTTTACCTCACGTGACTTTCAACGTGAATGAAGGAAAATGTGGAGCGGCGTAAGGCAAACGCCTGCGTTGGGGCAGGTTATCTCCAATCTGCAATCACTTACATTTTAAATCTCGAGGTTCAGCTTAACTGCCGAAGCTAAAGAACAGCGACCATTATAGCTTTCTACATTTATGGTGACCTAATGATTTTCTTCTGATCGCGCAGTCTTTTCACTTGGTTCCGGGCCTTAAGATATCCTTCAGGGCTTGTGGAAAGACTTCTCTGTCTATGGGCAATAAAAAGTAAATTTCACTCGATCAACACACCCTTAAATTCACATAAACTGGGTAGCATGGCATGATACTCAACATTTGAATAAAACCCCATAGCATTTGAAGGCAAATAGTCATTTTATCAAATCGAATGACTTGTTTCGTAAGGAGTGAATAATTATCTGCGAGGATAACAAGGTTTTTCTTTACGGAGATACCGGTCAACATTGTGCATCTATAGCTGTGATATTTTCTATGAATGGTCACTTAAATTTAGTTTTACAGCTGCCACTAAAACATGCGCTCCAAGCAACATATTCTCAGCCACTGGGAATGGAAAAATAAGGCACACACGAGTTGAATCGTAATGAATTTTCTTCCCGGAATACCACCTCGATGCGTTTCGGCCCATTTCCAACACTGCCTCCGGCTCTTCGAAGGAAGATACTCTTTACCTAGCCCATATAACTCCCGGAGGCCTTTCCCCCACCCCATCCCTGTGCCCTTTTCATCCCCTTCCCCCACTCGAAATCGAAGCCTTGCTTTTGCAACGTTCCTGGCGACCCCATCCCCACCCTCCCCTCCCGCTCCCTCTTCCCACTTCATCCCCTCCTCTCCGCGCTGCTATACATTTCCCACAACATCCCAACGTGCCACGATTACTTACCGCGATAAAAATCTGGTAAGGTTTTATAACGCGCGCGTAAGTGGCGACTTAAAGTTGCAAAGTCGTGCATTTTTCTGGTGATGAGGCAGTCGAAAAAGCTGCAGACAGCCGAAAATGCCTTCCCCCTTTGAGTAAATCAAAGGCTTTATGGCCTCCGAGTACCGTTTTTCGTTCGTCGATGGCTTTGTGTGCGAGTGTGAGTGTCTGCTCCTTCGTTTCTCTCTCTCTCTACCCCACACCCCCTTCGCTCCTCAGATCTCAGGGGCTGTGATTCCTAACCACCCCTCGTTTTATATCGTATGCTATAGGAGGAAGAGGAGGAAGGCGTGGTGCGATAATGATGGGGCCAAGGAGGACGTAATGAAGAGGAGTCTTTCAGCCTCGTGACACGTCCGTTAAAGTTTTCACCCCTCCCATTTGAATATGGAATGAGGAAATGGCGAGGGGGGGTGTTCTTTTCCCGAAATGCGTATCGCGAGGAGTCGGTGACGTCGATTAGCGCCCGGGGGAACGGGTGGGAGTCACCCTCTCGTGGGCGTATGGCAGCGGGACCCCGCACAAGTCGGAATCTCGCCACGTCAGAATCCTGCTGAGCGTGTAAACGGAGAGGAGTGAAGGGTGGTAGAATCGGTTGTTTCAGCCTCCCCCACCCTTTCCCGTGACGTCCACGTGCTCCATTCCCGATGAAAATTGAGTGGTGTCGAACGCGCGGTCGTGGAAATTCTCGAACGTAAATATCTTCGTCTGTCGCTTATGAATAAAAATGATGGGGCATCGAGATGGCCTCCCATCATTGGTTTTTCCATTAAACAGTCTGGTTCACATCAAATGGAAACTTGGTAGAACTCGGTGATCTTTGATGCACTTTGTTGCCTAAAGAAAAGCTTCAAGCATTACTAAAACTAAATGAATATATGCGCTATTCACTGGTTGGTTGGTTATTCAGGGGAGGCGACCAACAGCTGAGGTCATTTGCGCCATTTAGGATAGGTGGGTGATTGGGTAATGGTAGGAAGTGCAGGAGAAACGGAGGAAGGGTGGAGAGAAACCAGGCGTCGGCACTAGCCTACTCTTAACGAAAGGCGCCAAGGGGACAACGGCTTTACGTCCCATCCGACGGACGGAGTACTGGACTTGAAATGCCCTCCCCTAGGCACTCAAGTGGGGACTGGTTTTCTACTGAAAAATCCACCATTGACGGGAATCGAACCCGGGCCCTCGGGATGGGATGCCAGTACTCCGACCACACCAACCCGATCCCCGCGCTATTCATTCTTCACTTTATATGCTAAGTTGTTGAGCTCTAATTCCATTCATTGCTCTAATATAATGATTCCACTCCGTCACTATCGGATCTTTGCCTACACTTATGAAGATCCATAATGAATATTTGTCGTTAATTTTACAAATCATGCAATAAAAGGATCATAAGGGCTAAGAATGACGTGTTATTTATTCAACAGAATCAGGCTAATACCCAGGATTGGAGTTACTAAACGTGCGTTAGTTTTTAGATATGAAAAATATTATGGAATCGTTTCGCATTGATATCAAGGTTACAAAACTTGCTCATCGTTGAAATTTTACCTTTGGGAACATATTTTTTTAACTTCTTCGGATCAAAAATACTGGCTGACTTGAAATTCAAAGTTAGAGGCACCTACGGTTTGCTGGCACGATTTTCATTACCACATTTCCTTACGATGGGCACTTTAATGACACTTACCTTTCATTGGGAATCCAAACAAGTCCCTCAAGAAAGTGGACAGGTTAATATTTCAATTTTTATTCCCAATTCCTATAACATTCAATGTTTACCAGTCTTCTTAGCTCACTGCAAGGGAATTTATTATGTTGCACATGTATGACATTTATGCCTCAGCTCTAAATTTGCGTGCCATGAATACTTGGACAGCTAACTCTGCTTTTCAAATTCCCTCATTACTAGAAATATACTTTTAGTGCATATTATCGCAAAAAAATGTCGCAGCTTATTTATCACCGGTACCGTTTATTATCGTCATCATAATAATAATATGTCATTAGATATCTACAGGAATGCGTCACGGATCGGCCTCACGTAGTGTGCCTTCGCTTAGTTAATAATTTCTCGTCTATTTTTATGTTTTTTCTCATGTCGACGATGAAATCTTCAACTCGGGACCCCTTTAGGCAGTGTTTAACTGGCATTGTGTACTATGGTGTTTCTATTACACATATGGAGGAAGCCTAGGAAGTTTACTTCTTGTTCAACCTTAGTTTCCAGTAGCCATGTATTTTTTTAAGATAACGCACATAATTTTCTGATTAATAATGCAATCAATAAGTATAGACCATACCTTTATACCTTATTTACCATAGAATATACCTTTATTCGACACCCCTTTTCAGGTAGAACTTTTGGCTACTTACCGTCGGTTCCAATTTCATGCACAGAAAAAAGGCCTTTGCACAGGTCCAGCTAAACTAATGTAGAGTGGATTCCTGGATAATGAATATTTCATGGAAGATGCTAGTATCGCATGAAAAGGAACTGGCCCCAAACCCAGCATGTGTGAATATCACATGTCGTTTGGCACAGTACTCGGTAAGCCCCAAAGTTACGAATTGGACCAAATTTTGAATTGAGCACATAAGTTTTATCAGGTCTGTGATAAGAAATCAGATTGACATTTCCCAGCAATTTTTGTTCAAATTCCCATGCTGAACGAAATGTTCACGTAATGTGAAACAAACTCAGATGTCCTATTGTAGTGTAACGAAACATAAACATAAACCTTTATGGAATTGAGGGGACACTATAGAAAACCTTTTTCATTGATATGTCATCATATGCTGAAATTAACCGTCAAAATAACGTTTTTAGGGAGTTTTTCAATATCTTTTACACACTACGTTTGAAAAACAAGTTTGCGTATAGGACGTATGTCCTACCTGATAACATTACATTTATCCTTTTAATGGAGGCACTACTGGTTAATTATTGTGTTAAATTCCATAAGCTTTTATTTTAATATAAACTTCAAATTAGTTCATCGCTTATATACATGTGTTTACTATAATTTATCGACGTATTTCGCTATATCAGCACACCGGTAAGGAAACTGATAATAGATGTAGAAAAGCAGTCCTCTAATTTTCGCATTTTATCAAAGTAAAAACAATGATATCACCCTACTAATTTTCTATGTTTCGGCATCATTGGTGCATTTGTAAAATGAACAGATAGCCTTTATAGCCTGATGTATTTTTTTATTGCTAAGGCATTTGTTACAGTGATGATAAAAACATTCAGTTTATTTATCTATGACGCATTTATGCGTTTGGCTTCCTTTTGATATTAATATGTATATATTGCTAAAATTTTATTTGTCATTGTGAACGCGACTAGATTCATAATCAAAATATCGAATTGTTAACTGCCTTTAGTAAAACCCACTCACTTATTTCTGAGATTGAATGTTACTAGGTGTGTACATGTGGAAAAGGGTGTGTGTACTCACTGTTTTACTCGGATATCATTAATATTTGTATCTTTTTGCTAAAAGATACACAAAGGATGTCTTTTGGAGATATTTGACTGCATATTTCATCTAGTAAAACTGATCAACTTCCTTTGAAACATGAGGATAGGGATTTCTCGGAGGAAAACACTTGACTTTCTGCTAATACCATTTTTATATAATAGAGCGTTTAAAACCTTTAGTTTTGCAAAGCAAGTATTGTATATCCCAAGAATATTAAAAGCATTAAGAGTAAAAATACTGGTAAGGACTAAAAATATATTTATTGTCCGAGATACCTGTGGCTTTTAGCGCATAAAAGTTTAGATGCTAGAACAGAATAGGTTATTCTTAAAGTTTACACGATATAACTTGTGTTCGAATCGCCATTTTGGTGCATGAAATGAATATTACCTACGTTCACATTTGGTTCGGCAAATCGACGTGCTAGAGCGGGATAGTCCGGTTCTCGTTGGTCTACCACGGATTGTCACGCGAACAGTTCATGTTTGATATGTTTCCCTGGGGAGACCCGGACCACATCACAAGCCTCGAACCGGCGAGTTGTTGGCGAGGAACGAAAGGATGACCCATCCGAAGGAAAAACATGTCCGAGGCTACGTGTGGCACTTGCCTCCAAACATCATGCCGGCGCGATAAAAAGGTGCCGTGGACTTATTCGGCACGCAGTTTCGGGTGCAGTTGCCAATTTCCCCTGGAAACCCGACGCAATATCTCAAGAGGCGAGAGCGGCCGTGAATCGCTTGGCTCATCCACTTCACCCATTCCCGTTGCCCTCACCACTCGCACCCTTACTCACCCGTGGTATTACCCTTGCGAGCCACCGGTGTAAAAGAAGGAGAGTGCAGTGTCTCCCGGGTGGAGTAGTTGCTTTTGGTGTGTGGGCGGGAAGCGAGCGGGGGTGTGGGAAATGAAATAAGAGGGGAACAAAGGACTGGTGAGCGGGGGATTTGAGGGGGCCGGGGCGGGGGCAGGGTCGGAGAGGGGATAAGCCCTCACCCGTTTTATTGGCCCTGCTCCGTAAATTTAAACGACTGTCCAGTGGATAGTCGGCTCCTTTTAAAAGCTTTGCCTTCGTCCTGGGAGGAAGTTCATTCCACGTAAGCCGCACCTCACTCCGCGGATTCCCCAGTGGCTCCTTTGTCAGGGTTCTCGAGCAGTCCTGCGGGGGGACCTAGGATGGCGGTGAGGGTTGGAGGGGCGTGGGGGGGTGGGGGCAGTTTACGGCCCCTTTGCCCTTCCTGCCCACTCTTCGCCCTTCCCCTTTACCCACCGCCCCCGCGCCGTAGCTTTCCCCGCCTCAGAATTCTTTCTGCTCGAAAGCCGACCGAAGTCATGGGAGGAAGAGAGATTGCCAGCTGGGGACACGGTGGGGGCGGGAGGGGTTGAGCTCACTCGTCTTCCAAATCATCAAATGGCGGGCTGCCGCCTTTCCTCGCACGGCGAAGCCAAGCTCCAAGTGGTCAAGAATTATTATGCGTGGGTGGGATGCGGATCGGTGGATTAAGGAGCAATGCCGGGGGGTAGATTAGCGTTAATCCCGTGATTTTCCGTGTAAATTGTTTGAGTACGTGAGCGTGGGGTGATTTTTTTCTAGCCGTCTTGGAAAACAGAAGTAATCGGATATACGAGTCATGGTGCCTATATATTTTCGGGTAGCGCTGTGATTTCGGTTCCTGCACTCTTTTCGCAGCACGCTGTACTCGTTGTTTATGTGCCCCCAACTGCATCTTCTGTTATTCGGAAAACATCAAATAAAATGCCAAAAATTAATGCAACACCCAAACCTTCCCTTATATATAATACAGCTGTCTCTCGAAAATCAATTTTTTTCTTCTGCATTCTTTTCTCGTATTTGAATTAATTATAGAATTCTTCCGCTTTTCGTTCTCTTCTTCGGTCAATGATTTTTGTCAGTATTTTCGATCGCCATCGCCATGCTTATGGTTCTAAAATTATCACAGTTCTCAGCACTATTACTTTTGGAATAAGGGGTGATGACATTTATAAAGGGAATCTATCTGCAAAAAATAAACGAATTGTACCCCTAAATGCCATTTGAAATTCACACATTACATCAGGGTAAGGATATAGGTAAGGAGGTTATATCATGTGTTCTGCTATGGTTTCCCGGAAAATGGCATCCAGAAAATTATCTGCATTAGGTTTAAGTAGACACGTTTGAAGTAATCTCCTGGATTTGAGCTCTGATTCTTAGGCAAGCGGCCCAAACGCTGTTCTCTTAGCTACCACATCTTTTAAATTTTGATGCCGACTATATTATCAGGTATTTGGATTTATCTTCCATTTATACGTTATTTAAATCAAAAGTGAAGTTTGGTCATGGTATAAGTAAAATCAGTTTTAGTACGTTATTATGTACGTTCCAGTCATTCATACATCCCAAATATTTCCTCATCCTCGAATTCACTGTCGTACAAATACTTCCCGAGGAAGCAAAACCATTGGTCATTAAGAGATACCTCGTATTTTAAACTAATGATTGGGGTTATTTTTTAAAAACCATCTTAGGATATAGCGACCGATTTTTGACAAGTTGGTGTCCAACAACTTTGCCTCAGCTCGCTTATTTCATTGCCAATCGGACTGAGAGTATACATTCTCGTTCTAAGCTTGAACTTTTGTAACCATCGTGATGCCGCACCACGAGGAAAACTCTAACAAATCTCCCCATAATAACTGGAGTTTACCATAAGATAGGGAAGTCTACATGGTCATGATGCCCTTTAGTTTTCAGCTTATCAATGATGCTCTTTAACGTATTATTTGATTTGGCCTCGATGGCTCTGTATATGCTTCCTTGATTAGGAATTGTGTTACATTTACGCTGATTAAGGAGCAACCCAAGAGTTTATAGAAAAACCCATACACACATAAAAGTAAATATTATTTGACCTGTAGTTTGCTATGCATTTTTAAATTAGATACTCGTTTGAAAAAAGTGCCTCGACAATTTTCCTCTTAAGGTAACTTAATTATATATATTTATAACGTTTCAATAGGTACAATCATTAAGGAGTCGATTATTTTATAAACCTTGAAAAAAATAGTCAAATATTTTACCCATAGCAAAAATTTCAAAAGGAGGAAAAACTGTTAATATGGGGTGGGTTTTCAATAAAGGTAAAATATCACGGTTTCAAGGGCGGAATTTGGACCTTCATTCAGCAATTTGAAATGCACGTTATGTGTCATACTAACTTTATAATTATTAGTTTTCTACCGGTGGAGGTGGGCCTAAATGGACATTTAATTCCTCCCCCCTACATTTCACACGATGACCCTCTTCAGCCCCTCGTACCTCCGCTCTCCCATGGTTCCATCCAAGCTCCTCGTTCTTCTCCTCTCTCTTTTCTGCTTACCCAACATTCTTCCCTCAATCACGTCCTTCAAAACACCACCACCCTTAATTACCTTTTCCATTCACACTTTCTGCCTTCTCCTAACTTCATCTGTCAAATATCTTTTCTCTACTACCAATTCTATCACTTCATCGTTCCTCCTCCGTTCAACCCACTTTACGTTCTCCATCCTTCACCTCGCCCTTATCTCTAAAACCCTAAGTCTATTTTCATCTTCTTTCCACAAAACACACATTGTCGCACTATATAGTACCACGCTCCATAGTAAACATTTCACTAGTCCTCCAATTACTTTCTTACTCAACACCCGTGTCATTAGTTCACGCCTGAAGGTAAAATATTATTATTCTCATTCTCACTTCAATACTGCTATACCCTTATCCTCCAACACACTACATAGATACCTAAATTGATCCATCTGCTCTAGCTTCTGACCTCCTACTTTTATAGTTAAACTGGCGATTTTCGTTCTTGAAAATCGCATTGCTTTTGTTTTATTCTGATTTATCTTCATTCCGTATCTTTTGCATTGTCCCGCATCCAGCATTTTTGTAGGCCCTGGGCTATCTGACTAGCGTGTGATCATCCGCCAACCTCATCTGTTTTATCAATATTCACACGACCTTCAGCCTCGAGCTCATCCCAAGCCTATCACAACATTTCTTCCGAGTATATACTAAGGAGAACTGGCGGGTACGCCAGTACTCCTTAGTACTGGCGTACGGGCAGCCCCCCCTAACTGCCCTCCCTATTGTGGCCCAATCTAATGAAAGACGTTCGATCCTGTCACGAGAAAAAGCAAATCGAAAAAAATCGCTCACATGAAAATATTGTGTGAAAATATAATGCAGAATCATCACTTGTGTTCTTATACCTAGGCAAGTTACATATTATGTCTATTGACGCACGGGGTTAATTAATATTTCTTTCAGTCAATGGCTAACTTGCACAATTTTTCCGCACCATCATTCAGATGAAAGCTATTTACATATTGATGTATTGAAAATTCGTTTTCCTACTGAGAATGCACGCATCAAAAGTAACCAATTTACTCAAATTCTCTCTTTTTAGCTCCGTTTGAAATATTTAGCACCACGCAACATATCTAGGTTTCCCCTTCTTCTTACAAATCCATTTTACATCCAAAGTCCATTCCAACCGCGTCTTGAAGCTCCTTAAGCCAGCGTAAATCTCAAATAGGTGTTCAGCTCTAATTTTATCCAAACGTACCGTGCGAGGGAAAAAGTATTTAGCTGATATCCCCTTGCTTTGCAATAATTCGCACATTTTCCCCCGAATTTGTGTCGCTTTCATCCGCGACGGCAATCAAATGGCAGTTTTACATGCATGGCGATGTTTAATCTCCAAGTTTTAACTTGAGTTCTTTTTTATATCAGTTGGAAGTTCTATCATTTTATAGAGGTTAGGATTTTGTAAATGATTCATGCGCGCTCCAGCCCATCAGGTTGTATCGGATCTTATACACTGACATTAAACATATGACGAACACAGTATCCTTGCCAGGACGGGTTTCAAACCCGCTACCTTTGGTTTACCACGCAGGAGGGATACCGACCTGTCTACCACGGCCGGCTCTATAAATTAACGTGGAGGTTGTCAATAGCTGCTTAGCCAAACGTTATACATTAGATTGATAATGTATTTTTGGTTAAATTATATGATGGAACTATTCAAATTGCTAAGTCAAATTAAAAGCCGGGCCACATTTAGCAACGTATGATTCATTTTAAATTCACCCTTACGAGAAATCGGATTGGTATGGGTGGTCGAGTACTGGTGTGGAATCATGGATACATCTTTCGCGTTATCGCAATCTGTATCGATAACGCTTCCCCCTAAAGTAGCGTAGGGCTAACAATAACCGTCTATAAAATTCACTCCACTGATTGTGATAAGCAATTTGAAGTTATGTGCGAAAAATGAAGAATGGAGATCACGTTCTCTCTGGCATAAGTGAAATAAAAAAAATAACGATAACGCTAGGGCACGCCTTATGAAGATCCATGATAGAGGCCCTGGCCTCTCATCCCGAGATCCCGGGTTCAAAGTCGGGAAGGAGTAGAGGTTATTCATCGGTCTATAGGTCCCTACATGAGTGGGCTGTGGAGAATACTCAAGTAGAGGCATTTCAACACTCCACAGTGTCTCTCACGGTGCCTCTCGTTAAGAGTAGCCCTTGTACCCAATTACCCTCTTATCTTACATGGCGCAATTGGCTCTAGTGGTCTGTCACCCTTCCCGAATAACTACTACTACCGCTTTGTTCATGTCTCCTTACGCTTTGAGTTGCTTTATTTTTCTTTGTTCATTTTGGCATCCAATGATCCATCCAAACCCTTACCATAGACTCAATTCTTGACGATGCGGAAAAATTGTGCAAGTTAGCCATTGACTGAAAGAAATATTAATTAACCCCGTGCGTCAATAGACATAATATGTAACTTGCCTAGGTATAAGAACACAAGTGATGATTCTGCATTATATTTTCACACAATATTTTCATGTGAGCGATTTTTTTCGATTTGCTTTTTCTCGTGACAGGATCGAACGTCTTCCGGGAAGGACTGGGTGCACTATGTAGAGTGCCGAAGCCTAAGGGGTCCCTTTCCGGCTTAGAGTTTAACATTCTTTGCCCTTGTTTGTCATTAGATTCACGTCACATCAGATCCAACGCTGATTGCATTTTATGATCTTTTCTTTTCTGAGGCGGCTAACTTCATACAAGAGAAAATAGAGCAAAGTTATTTTTGGAAAAAAAACGATTTTGGAGTCGGCTCGGATGAACTGTTCTCTGGGGTTCACAGGTAAACATCTCGTTGATACTGATTTACTCCTGAATTCCAAGTTTGGTATTGGAAGGCAGCCGACGTATTTCGCCTGACCTCCATGAACACAGCACGCTGCACTGGACGGTGTATAAATAATCGGATTACCAATATCTGACGGAAAAAAACCTCAGTGCTCAGCATTGCCTCGATTACAGCCGGGCATAAGAAAACGCCGGTAGTGGCTTGAGGAAGCTGGGACCCTCCGAACAAATCACCTCCGGAGTCTCCCCTCGTTGACTCCTCGGATGAGGCAAACGGAGCGCGGGAACGATTCGTCAGTTGTTTCGCACCCTACATCAAATGGGCGCGCTGCGGATGGAAACTCGCGGGTGGCGAACGATTTCCAGCCCGCGGCAGCCAGAGTCACGGATATCTGAGGATGCACGAAGCGGCATGGACGCCCGCAAATACTTGTAGTTAAGTGAGGTTTCCGTTACGTGGGACGAGCTTGGGATCACCTTCACATTCCCTCCTCAAAGGCTTCCGCACCCCTTCCCCCCCAATCCCGTGCTGGAAATCTCAACCCTCCTCCTACCCCTGTTCCCTCCATCACCCCTTTCCAGTGTCCATCAATTGTATGCAAATGGTCATTCCTATCCCCTCCCCTTCTACCCGACGTAGGAGGGGGGACGCGTGGGTGGCTCCCGGGAGCTGAATTTATGTCGCGTGCACGGCTGGACGTCCAATGTTATTGAAAGGAGCAAATTAAGCGGCTCGGTGAAAAATACTCTCGGCCGCATGGGTAGCCTCGTCCCTGCCTGCCTCTCCCGTTCCACCCTCTTTTGCCCCCATCCCCATATTCTTCCCGCCGCCCCCGCGCGCTCACGTCCCTCTCAATGCGATAAACGCGAGCCAATATATATTCCTTTGGTGCCCATGTGGACGAGAGGGGAAGGGCGAGGCTCATTCTGCAAATGGCTTGAAATCGGAATCCGACCATCCTCTATATCTGGGGAAAGAATAGCTTGGGGTTGGGACGAAGTGGATGGTCGAGCTCGTGTATTGAGGTTAGTTTTTTGCTGAGGCACTTGGCCGTTGGCATCTTTCTACAGCCGAGGGTGCAGTGGGCAGTGTTCGTTCACAGTTGATCGTGTGGAAAAAAGTTTATAGTTTGCGAAACTTAAAGATTTTCTTGAGGATTATCAGATTACTAAATATGGAAAACTGCCTTTTTTACATTCAATCCTATAAAAACACACGAATACTCATTTACGATATTTTCTTCCTTCTACCACATTTACGATGAGGATTCTGTGAAGAAATTCTTGGAATAGAAATAGAAAGGAAATAGAAATATTACTCATAACGAGCCTGTCTTGAATTTAAAGTAAATCTGAAACCACATCCTCGGTTGTATTTAATGTACTCAATTATTATGATTTCACTTAATGGTTTCGTGCTTCCTGATTTATTCAAAAGGCTTTAATGAAGGTTATGACCATTACAAATTTCAGAGATGCTGCTCTTATTACCAAAAGCCAAGGAATGCAAATGAATTTTGTTCTGGAATGACTGGAATAACGTTTCGGTGAGGATGGAGAATGAATTAATAGTTTGGCCGATACACAATGAAAGCATAAATATTTTATTTTGCCCATATGGCTGAAAAAAGCTCTTGCCTTTGGAAGTTTAAAACAATATTTATCATTTTTATCACTTACTACCATATTTTTGTATATACTCAACTTACACCTCCACCAATTACATTCTACTAGAAAAGGAGCATTAAATATCCGATTGTTGTTAATAACTAATCCACATCCAAAATTGAGAGAGTTTGACGTGAGTTAATGTCTAAGGCAGAATGGAAATTACTTGCGTCCTCAATATTTAATATCTTCCTTCCTCCACGCACGAAAGTTATTGTGGTAAAAATAGATAAGATTATTCACGAAAGTTAAAAATGGTAATGCTATAGATGAGATTTGTGAACTGAAATGAAAGAATTGTTCTAACGCAACTTTAAGTGCTCGTATAATGATAACGAACGAGCTATCTAAATACTCTTTGGTCCCGAAAATGCAAAATTATGATCCAAAATGTCTGTGAATTGTGTATAAGTATTTAATGATCATAATTCATTTTTTTAGCTCAAAGGTATTGCAAATAGCCAGAAATAATTCCTAAACCAGCTTCTTATGTAATACCGTCATTTTTTAATGAAGCGACCACTTAGATATCGTTGCGAAAGAAACTATTGTGTTTTAAGCAAATTAATGAAACTTATGACGAGTGACTGGATGGAAACATTTAGAGTTTTAATGAGGAAAAAGAAGTAAGAATTTAGCGAATACTTCCGAAATTCTACACATTTAACTTATGTTTATTTACAAACTGCGTTTCATGCATGTTGGTCCTTCTTCCAAATATTCACTATTTTAGGCAATGTTTTATTTAGTTTTTAGCTCGTTATGTCATTCGACAACGTCTCAAGGAGAAATCTTTATTAGGGAGAATTGTCATCGAACTAGTAACAGCAACATTAAGTTAAGTCGTAACTATATGAATGTGACTTTTATGTAGGTGCTGCTGAGATTTTCTTACTTTTCCGGTATATTCCGCTTGGGTCTATTACACCCACTGATTTTGCTCAGGTGTGCCTGTATTCCTAGTTAATTAGGACCAGAATGTCAAAGAAAGATTAAATAACTCCTTAAACGAATTTAAATTTGATTTTTGCCAGTAAATTAATATTACTATTCATTCAAATTGTTATCGGACTAAGAGCAAACTGGATTCCCTAGGCCCTAGGACAGTAGGTGGAAAAATTGTATTTTATCCAGCATTCGTTCCTCGATGAAATAGCTGTAATGATTATGATCCTATTTAAGTAGTTTTTTTAGCTTGATATCACATCATACCTCTATTTAGACAGATTTTTAGGAGGCACCTCAAGGACTACACCCCAAGAATGTCATGGACTCGAGAAGAGAGTAATGAATTGTGGCAAATACGCGCCTCAGTCTGGCAGCTTGGACACGTCTGTGTTACACAAAACGAGTGAACACAAATATATGAATAGCAGCAGAAGCGAAGACTCCGAAAAGGGCTATAACCGTTAAAGTATGATCACGGAATGTTGGGACGATGGGTAAGAGAGCTGGATAAAATGGAACATAAAAGGGAGGAAAGAAATATGTTCGGCTTATGCCAAGCGGGATGGAGGAGTGCGAGGACTTCTGAAGCGATGGCTAAGATGCGGCGGCTTGGTGAGGAGGAAAAGGGCAAGGCAGCTTTGACATGGAACGTGATACGGGGGAGAATGGCGGTGATTGTAAAACCGATAAAGGATACACAGCAGAGACCCAACACATCCTGTCCGTATTCCGGTGTAATCATCGGTATATACGTATAGGGGTAAAGAATTTAATGGAGTATAGGAGAAGCTTGAACGTTAATTAGGCAAATCCAGTAAAGAAAGCAACTCGTAGAAGTAGAGGAAGGAATGAAGGTGATTGAGATGGGATAGAGGTCGGGGGGGTTGAGGCAGGCATCAGAAATCAAACCTGCAAGTGATCCGTAGATATTTACTGTGCGCAAACTTGGTTCAAACACCAATTTGAATCTTTATAGGGAATTAAGGATGTAAGCAGTAGAAGCGATACTGTAGTTGAGAGTCTGAATATGACCCTGAGCCTCCGGAAGTAGGCATCAAGCTAGAGAAAATTTGATTGATCGGGGATATGAGGGCCTAGATATTTGAGGCAAATGAGGTGAATCATTTCATCAAAAGCGTCAGAAATAGAGTAGTTAGTCTAAGGAGTCCTTTTTTTTAAACTCTGATTACAAGAAAAATAGATGGGTGCGAGGGCAGAGGCTGAGAGGATTTAGGAAAGAATTAGAAGTTGTGTTTATGGGTAGGCAAAGGAGGTCAGAGTTTCCATTTTTCTACCCGCTTTTGACAATACAGATTTTGAACAATAGTAAATATTCCTCAGAGAAAAAATCATTCTCCTAGACCAGGACGATTTCTCTGTGGAATATTTGCTATTGTGCAATTTCAGCGGGTAACGCGGCTAGTACGTGATCTTTGAATACCGATTATGAATATAAATCGCCTTTCATATACTTATATGTGAATTACTTTCCTAGTAATGGTTCCATAATAAGTATGATGGCCATTAAGTTATAGTGACGATATGAATTATGATGTCGATAGAGTAATTGATTGTGTTGGCGATCGATTATAATTATATTTGTTGTTCTTACTGAGTGGCTTCATGCAAAGCATCGTGTTTTAGGGATCCGAGTCCTTCGACTTCATCACATCGATGCTCATAATCTCTCTCCTGGGGAGGAAATATACTGGTGGCTTTTGAAATGTGGATTTGGAGAAAATCTGTTAATGTGCGAGGAATGAAACGGAGGTAGATGATGAAGTGCTGAGCGTAAGAAATTAATCGGAGTAAGTCAAGAGGAGGAAGGGTAGGTGGAGAGAAGGAGCAATTTGGGAACACGAGAACCTGAAGACTGAACGTGTCATGCCGTGTAATCAACAAAAGTATAGAAAAAGATATGCGGAAAGAGTCGTTGCAAAGTGGAGTAGGTAAAGTGTTGATTTGAAGGAAAAATCGTCCAGGAAAGAAGCCATTCGAAAAATGAAATGCTAAGCAGAGGTACTCCATAAAAACTTACTCTTGTCGGTGGAAAACTAATATTTCTAGCTCTTCGTCATTATAAAAAATTTCTTCGTTCCATATTATAGATACATACTAATGGAAGGGTATTATCAAAATATTGGGTACCTCAGATTTAAATATATACGCAAGGTGACGAAGGAAAATTTCCTAGTTGTGTGTGTGTACAATTTTACGGACATAGTTTATATGTAGTATTGTCTATATAACCCATGAATTTTTGCATTAATGTATATCAAAATCTTTCAAACTTACCATTGGATTACACTCATATTATTTTTACACATTAGTCATGAGTTCTATTAGTTTACGAAGTTTTCATAGAAAAAGCCTGTCACATCTCCATTGGTATCGATGTGTAATGGCGTCGTCTTCTACATTTGAGATGGCTACATCTCGCTATAAACTCACCTGAAAAAGAAAAATAACTTAAAAAGACCGAGTTTTCTTTCTCTGCTTACTATTCCAGGGACATAAAATACAGAAAGAATAGCTACGAAATTGAAAGGTAAAAACAGGGAAGGTAACGCATGAGCCAGTTCCAAAGCGATTCGTTTTTTTATTATGTGACTTTTCCTTTACTAAGATAGGGAATACAAAAGCCATATTATGCGCTCAGTTAAAAGGTTGTCACTGTTTTTTCAGAGCATGTAACTTCTATGACATATATGCTGCGATCTCTTGTTCATCTTAGCGTATAAGTGCCACATGAGTTCAGTTTAGGAATACCCTTTTGAAACGCATAGACGATACCAATTCATGTTTAATATTGAATGCATGCACTAGGTAAGATTATTATTCTTACATCCACTTGAGCTAAAATACTTATCATGCAAGCCGCGGAAATATTACAGCTTTAAATAAAAGACATAAATGCCATTTGTCACATTTTATTAAATAAACTTATTTAACGTAATCATGCACTCAGATAATTCAAATTTGAGGGAAACATTTCAAAACCGATGCAAAAAATTTCAAAGAAAAAGGTATGCATATTAAAATACGTAGTTCTGTAAAAAATAGTCTGTGTGAGAAGTACGCCATGTATCAGAAGTAAATTGTAATAATTATCTGCAATTTTCTATTTATAGTATTCAATTACGAGGAATCATAGTTAAATTGTTTTCTGTCTCTCTGTATGGTTTTCTTGTAACCAAGGCGGTCTTCGGATCTTAGTTGCGGATAAATATTTTTAGGCATAAGAATACATCAGTATTACAGTCAAAATCGGTATTTGAAACACGAATACGAGATACGCTTGTGTCTACTTTATTAGGTTGCTGAATACAGCTTACAAGTAATAATTGTTGTTTAGTATTGAATTAATTTTTTTTCCATTTTAAAGAATTCAGTTCTTTCCTTGCTGCATTACTGATCTGACGTAAAATTTTACTGACTAATTTATTTATATGAAAATGGTTTTACATTAAGATTTTTCTGCTGCACAACTCTATTAATAATTGAACTGGAAATAATACTACCACGTAGTTGTGCAGTATGTAATTTGAGTAGCAGTAATGGGGAAGGAATACTATATATATGTACTAGCTAACATAATCGTTTCCACTACAGCACCTTGCTAATTTTCTTCTTTTACCACGCACTTTTAATTTTAGTGCAACAATCAAAGAGGCTTCGTGACGCTGTGAATAAGTACCATATCGTTTATAACGGAGTTTTTTAATATATTCCTCATTTATTTTTATTAGCTGTCCAGAATTATACTTTATCAGCTTCGGCGTTTGGAACTTAGCTGGTGAAGATCATTATTTAATTAACGTACAGCTGCGAAACAATATATTTTTGACAGGGTTAGCAGTAATTCACGATCCTAAAAAGAAATATGGCCATAGCTCTTATGTAAATTTATATCCCACCACCTTTAGTTAAGTGTCAGGAAATCTCATTCTTCGTTAACGAGTATGGAATAGGGGGATAAATAACAAGTTTCACGGGGGCTAAACGACTCCACTGGCCGTGAAATAATATCTTTAGAGTGAGGGGGATTTATAACTTTTTTTAAGGATATAGAGTTGATACTGCTCGCGGAAGTTTGGCTATTGCTTTTAATAGATATTAAAATGGAATGGTTCCTCCGAGGATTTGATTTCTTTCCCAACACGAGGAAGAACGCAAATTACAAAAGGTTTCAAAGTCAGTACCTTACATCTGATTTATTTTCAAGCGATCTTGATGTGATTTCAATGAACGGACCAAATGCCCTTTATCAATTAAAGTTGGTTTTTGTAATCGTCTGCGGGAAATTATTCTGCAATTGACTTCATAGCTTGGTTTTAACGCAACACGACTTGTCAACTTTTTTCCTCAGTCCCCGTTAAAGTGTATTAAATTGCTTATGGAGTATGAAATGGGGCATAAGCGATTCATCGGCGAGGAAAATGACCGCGGAAGTTTGAGATTGACTGACAACCAATGTATGTCCATAAATAAGCTGTTTCTTATAATATGACTAAAATTGATACAAGATTTTTTTGCCATTTTTTCCTATTCCAGCCGTGTAAATCATGATCTTGATGACAGTCAAAAAAAAGCCCTCATTTTTTAACGGGACCTCATTTAAGTGCACCTTTTGAGCATCAAGTCATCTTTATTTACCTTATTTACGACAAGGTATCGTATAATTCTCCAATAAATCTATACCTTCCGGAACCAAGAAGCCCAAAGCAAATCGGTTTCCCAAGAAAGTTTTCACCAAGCGGTCCTCTACGCTCCGTTCCCTTAATTGTATTCCTAACCTTCAATGCCTCGGTTGTAAAATTCAACCACGGTTCTCGGTGTGATCTTAATAATAGCCCGGTCCCAAATAAAATCTTGTAAGAGGCGGAATATCCGGTTTTAGTATCTCTTTCGGTATTATGAACATGGGGGCTAGTTCATTGGCATGAGTGAGTGGTGTTTGGGGCTGCTAAATTCATCAGGATGATTGGTTGCGGGACGGCGTGGTATTATTCAAAGGCATCAAAAACTGTTGACTTCTAGTCACCCGTAGGGTCTTCTTTGCGCCGTGGGGAGTGGCGGCAGAAACATGGTTTGTTTAGGATGGATGCGTCAGGTTTAAGTCGAGGGGCACTTCGACCTTCTGTCTGAAAAGGTAAAGGAGTGCTCCAAAATATTCAGGTAGATGCCTCGGGAATGGAGTAAACAGGGAACTTTTTTGATCTCATTTTGTCGTGGGTGGTCCCACCAATTTTTAGCAGTGGCTAATATGAATGTCGTTTGGCTCTGGAGGATTTTAAAGGTTTCAGCAACGTCTTCACGACATATAAGCGAGAGAATTGTTTCATTTTAGTCTCAAGAAATGCCTTTGACCGTTACTTTTCCTTCCTCTCTGAAGTCCTTTAACACTTTTGTATGTCGTCATGTCGTCATTGGAATCGTGTTCACGAAGCCACTTTAACAGAACGGCGAACGTTTTATGTGAAACACATTGCGGTGAAAGTCGCTGGCGGAGATAATGACCCCAGCATTTAACGTGGCGAGGAAAACGTCGAGAATAGAGACGCAAGTGTACACAAGTAATAGAAATATCCTCCATATTTTACTAGCTGTCGTCAATCACTGAATCATTTGCCGTGAGTAGTAAAAAATAAGAATTAATTTTCAAAGCTAGGTGTTCGTCAAATGAAGGTTGTTAATGCCATCGGAAGAGCGATTGTTCTCTTCTGGTCAGGTTTCTGACATGACCAGGGGCAAAAAATTTATATTTCAAATATTTAATTAAGATATCTCATTCATTTTGGTCCCAGCGCCAAAATTTTAAAAGTTTTATTTGAGTGTGTAATTATTTTTAGTGCAAATGTCCTGTAATGGTTAAATCGGTTCTTATAAAACTTTTAAAATTAACACGTAAAAACAGTAGCATGCATTTTGCATCTGGCACCATGAGGTGTAAGGCGAAGGAAAATAACAGTGCAATGATAAGTTGGAGATTTGTCGGGTGAGGATTGCAGAATATGTGAATTTTTATGAATCGAGCTAAGAATAGAGAAAGAGAGAATGGGCCATATTTAAATGGGATAGGTATAAAAAATCCTTTTTCATCGTCACCCTGACATTTTACCCATCTCGCTGATCATTTAATAACTAGGATTATGTAATGCTATCTACTTCTCGAGGCTGCCACTTCGAATAGCTCTACTCGATCCTATCTCCGGGTGAAATCGTTGGAGGAAAGGGGCGGACTAAAATTAAGGACGAACACCCACTAGTCTTCTCTCACGAAGCAGATGTCCTCGTAAGCAGTTCAACGCCATTAAATAACTTTTTTACACTCTATGCCCACGCATATCTTGGAATCTAGAGTCAGCTGCTGTTACCCCCCTGATGATATCGCGCAACTGATGCTCCCTTCAGCGTGATAACGTTGAGGAATAACATTTCAGGGGGTTATATTTAAGATCTTAATCGTGGCTTTAGCAGGGGATAAAAAACGTTGTTTATTGAAAAGGTAATGGTCACATTCTGTAAAATGGACGGAGAATGAACTGAAACATCAAAAAGCCTGTGAGCCGTTTTGGAGCCACAGATCGTTCGGGAGGACGTATAAATGTACTATATGGACTATTATGAATAATTTTCCAGTTCAACCGGTCAGAAGTCGTTTCGAATGCTGGGAGAAAAAACGGCGAGCGGATATTTATGAACGCATTTTAGCTTCTTCTAAAGTATCGGGGGGATAGGGAGGGGGACATAGTCGTGGTCTGAGGGGCGATGTGAATATGTTGGGGCGTAAATCAAACGTGAATAAAAATGAGAACGCTCCTCTCTTCCCGGCGTTCATGAAAATCCATCATTATCGTCTGAAGAAATTCTTTTCCTGTTAGGATGCGGAGTGAGGGGATGACTCTTTGCTTGAATCCCTGAGTTACGGAGGTGTAAATAACATCTCGTGGAAGCAACATTGTTAATGTCTCGCTCGATGCCGGCAATTGACGGATTGAATCAGTTGGCAGCAGTTCAACGGGTGGTGCCGAAGAAAAGGCGAGGGGGGACAAAATTTGGAAAAACTAAAGTGGCTTGTCGTACGTGGGATTCGTTTGCATTACCATAACATTTCTTTTCCTCGTTTTACGTCTGAATGTTTTCCAATAGGGAAAGAATGGCATTAAATATTTAATTAAATCAGGGCAACGTAGGACATACATAAGCTTACCCTTCAAGACCTTTCAAGATATCATATGGCTACAGTCTCTTATCTCCTTCCTCGAAAAGGTCGTGATGGATAGTTATTGATTACACTTGTCGAGGGGGATTTCGTAACGCACTTCATATCTTGCGATTCATCAGTGATAAGAAACTGAATTCCCTCATTTCCACATTCCTCACGAAGGCATCTCATATCTTTCTTCCCATGCTCTTCTCCTAAACGAGTGTCAACTCCCACGGACATCATTTGCTTTGAAGAAGTTTTTTTTTTATTTAGACCCAGCCTGAAAAGTCAGTCCAGTGTCGCCACGCCCATAGTCAAATCCATCGTGTAATACGGATGTAAAACACAAACGGCTCCCAATTACGAATCGTTAAAGATTGGCTCTCACGCAGTACGTTACTATATATCCTCCGAGCAGCTTATTTAAAGCCTTCAGCCATTCGGTTCGCCTTTCCGAAAAGACCGACCTGAAAGCTGCCGCTGGCGTTGAATACATACCGGAATCATAAATTCTGGAAAGGAGTAAGGGAGGCAGGGCTGGGCGGGGGGTGGGGGGTGGGGTGGGCGGTCCAGGAAGAGGGCAGACGGGGGACGGCCGGGTGGGGCGAAGGGGGTGGAAGAAGTCGTCGCCCGACGCTGTTGGTCGTAACTTTCATGGCCTGGAGGAAAGAGAAACAGTCCCCAGTATCGGCGCTTCACACAAATCTTTGTGCGGGGTCGTTGGGAGGCGGGGAGCGGAAGGGAGGGGGAAGAGAGGACGAGTTGTGGGGCCCCTAGCTCGTCCTCGGGATCGTCCATGTTTATTGTCGACAGGTGGGAGGCGGGAAAATATTCTGAGTGAAGCCCTAGTGGCCGAGGCGTCACCCGGACGGCTTCCTAAATAGGCATCGTCAACAGTCTTCTTCGACTACTCGAGACGAGAATATCCTTTGGCCGCCTAGCATTCTCTCTGCGTTTGACACGCTCGAAGAAAGGGAGAATGAAACCTCTATCTTCTTTCTCCCCATCCTATTACACGCGCCCAACCCTTCCGAATGCTGGAAGTACTTGAAAATAGAGCCTGGAGTGCTATGCCGATGATGATTATGAAACTCGTATTATTTTATGCCCACCTCGTTGGAGAGAGTTGTAGAACACGCCGCACATGGTGAGAATTGAATGGTTTCTTGGTGGTCCCATCGTAGTGGCGCTAAAATACGCCCTTTCCTATTCGTAGAATGCAAGTTCGAATCCTGCCCAAGAAATATTTATCGCCTTTTTATGCAAAGTACAGAGTCAACCTGGTGGAGCAAGAGCAAGTCATGAGAAGGGGACTTTCAGCAGCAGTCATGCCGTATTTGTTTAGAAGAATATTATGTGACATTTCCATGTAACGACCAAAGTCATAGCTTCTTGGAGACACGGAAAGTTTATTTGATTTGTATAAGGAAGGGGACGTTATCTTCAGGATTCATTCGGAACAGGTTTTTTCGGTATCTTATTTATTCGATTTTATTCCCTCCGTCATAATAGCTTCATCATTTGAATGCACTGGAGCAAACCTCGCTCATTTGGAACCCAATTGAGTGATTGAGATAGAGATAAATTCTGATTTAATAACCGTACAACACGGATGTGGTTAATTTTAAGATTCAAGAAGCTATGAAATCTTATGATTATACATCTCCTTCCCTACATTTTCGTCGAGTACAATATAGTAATTACCGGTGAGGAAATTAATAGGTTTCTCGTTCCAAGAATACTGAAGTTAATATGCCAATGATGTTCCCAGTTTAATTTTCTGTAGTTACCGATGGCAGCGTTGATAATCGCCAGTTATTGGTCAGTTATATTTAAGATGAGAGCAAAGGAAATTGGCAGAGGCTAATCGTTGAATGCAATTTTGGAAATTTCGATACTTTTCAGCAAAGGAAAAAAGCCAGTCCAACTTTCTGCTTCGTTAAAGACTACTTAAACTGGATTAGCTTTCACTGTTTTGGCAAATGGCACTTACCTGCCATCGTTGTTCACTAATGGTTTGACGTCTTTCTGGTTCCCTCTGCCCATTGACGTGCATGGTGGTAGGGGCGAAGACAATGTATTCCATCTCAAATTGGGGGCTAGCCCCTCAAAATTGCCCTCTCCTAATCCCTGACTGATTACATATTATTAAATTTGGCGTCCATTTATTTAAGTTTATTTTTCATTTCGCTAGGGTCATTACGCATCAGAACTAAAATCACCATAGTCGAAGACTTTTTTGGTAGTTTATGTCATGAAAGCCCAAGCAGGCGTAAAAAGCTTCGACCTTCCTTAAAAATGTGAGATAGGCACGTCAACACCACCGCCCAAACATTACGACCCCGGAATAAGAGTCAACCTGCCACTCTGAGTTTAGCGATTCCTGAATAGTAGTTTTTCAGTAAATCAACTATTTTATGTAAGCCCCTTGGCTTATTTTGCAAGCTTATTTCTCCAAGCGCTGCAAAGCTGATCGGGCTCCTTTTTTGGGGGAATATAATAAATAAGTTTGATTGAAATCCATTTGGAATGGTGTTGGGAATGTGTAAAAGAAGATCTCTGAGCGTCTTATACCAGTTATGGCCTATCCTCGCATGTTTTCTGTGTGCTTCGCGGCCACGAATGAACGCGGTCCGACAACTTCTTCCCGCATCCGCGACACTCAGGTGTCTCTGAGAGGGCGTGCGCATCAGAGCAGAGGGTGAGACTCGAAATCTGTCGACCAGGATGGCGATCACCAGGCACGTCCAAACGCTCGCCCATCCCTTGCCCCATATTATCGGCGTGCCCGTCATTGTGGAGCGGGCGGGACATTGTCGCGAGAGTGACCCCGGTCCGAGGGTGGATGGGAGCCAGTTTAAATAAGAGCGTGAGGGCACTCCGAAAATATTCGCCGTGGAATGTGTTTTGGGAGGCGACGGGGGAATTCGAGGTGGGGGTGAGCGAGAGGGGGAGGGTCGGTGGAGGGACGCGCTTGTGCCATCAATCGTCGTGTTAACGCTCGCATTAGGACGCCTCCCTGGATCCCTTTCAAACGACTTTATTGAATCACCGGCGTCCCCTCCCCATTCCCCGCTCCTTTTTCCCTAACCCCCCCGCCCCGCCTCACCGCTCCCTGCCTATCTTCCACCGCCGCACACGTTCACCCGCAGCACCTACTTACTTCTTTCGCCGCCGGAGATCTTTACGACTGGCCTCTTGAGGAGGCAGGCGGCTCGCCGGGGAACGGGATGCGATGAGGGCGTAAATTTTCCACCTCCCCGGTGGCCACGTTCGGGGGGCGAGAGGAGAAGTCTCTGGTGGGAGGTGCTGGGGACGGATAGACTGGGGGGTGAGAAGACGGAGGTCGAGGGACGGTGCGACGGTTTTTTGGTATCGCTTTGTGGCCAAGAGTTGCATTGTATCCATCGGGTTTCCGTTGTGAAGATTGCCAACGTGTACCGTGCGCCGTTCATTCTCCCCCAAACTCTCGTCTCTGAGGCGTTTACAGGCTGAGGAAAGGTTTTCCTGTGGGAACGAGCCCAAAATTTGTTAGATTCTGTTGCGAAAATCCAAGACACAACTAATATAGGGTTTATCTAATGTTTTCCAGCCTGGAATCTTATTGTGGCCAGCGGCAGTAGGTAAATTCCATCATGATATCCTCCGTCACAACATGTTACGTTGCTCCAAATTGGTATGACAGGTGAACAAATTTCCCTACTAATTTTTCCTGCTCAATTAGCAGTGTTTCCCATATTTCCTACGGCCAATAATGATCGTATCAAAAAAAAATTCCAGATTTGGGTCTATTAACGTTCCAGAACTTTGATTTGTTCGAAAATGATGACTCTCCATAAAAATTAAGAAGTGTCAGTTTTTTCTGAGATGGACGACAAAAGAGACTTTCGCACATTGGTGAGCCTTCAATAAATTGGATTATTATTAAATGTGTGGAATTGACATGAAATTTGAGATAACGTTTACTTCATGGAATCAGGAAGAGCACCGGGATGCAAGTGAAGAGCTTCCTGCAATACAATGAACGGATAATAATGGAGAAGATCGAGACCAAACCGGTAGATACCGTAGTGGTTAGGGTTTACCTGCCTGCGACGGACTATGAAAATGAAGAAGTGGAAGATGTCTACGACGATATCATGCAAGTTATAAAACAGGTAAGAGGAGAAGAAAACCTAATTATTTTAGAAGATTGGAACGCGGTCGTCGGCGTAGGTCAAGATGGAAGAATAATTGGGAAATATGGATTTGGATAATTGAAATGAAAGAGGAGAAAGTCTACTGGAGTTCTGCACACAGCATAAGTAAGTGGTGCCAACACGTTGTTTAAAAACCATATCCGAAGAAGATACACGTGGAGAATGCCAGGAGACAGAAGAAGATTTCAAATAGACTATATTTTAGTGAAGCAGAGATTTATAAACCAAGTGAAGGACTACAAAAGCTACCCTGGCGCAGAAATCGACAGTGACCATAATTTAGTAATGATGAAATGCCATCTAAAATTCATGAAGTTGAAGAAAACAATGAAGAACATATGGAAAATAGAAAAACTAAAGGAGGCTCAACAGGTATTTCAAAAAGGAGTGGGAAGCAACATAGGAGAGGATGTGAATGAAAAATCAGTGGATGAGCACTGGGAAAATATTAAATGTGGATTACAGGAGGCTACAAAATAAGTTCTTGGAAGAATAAAATTTGTTAACAAGAAACTATGGATCACCTAAGAAGTCTTACTGCTGATTGAAGAAAGAAGAAAGTACAAGAATGCGAAAACGGAAGAAGGGCAGCTATGCTACAAAAGAATAAGAAACGAAATAAGTCGCAAAGCCAGGAAAGCTACAGAAGTATAGATGAAGAGCCTGTGCGAGGATGTACAAAAACAACCTTGCTCTTTGAAAGGTGGAAACTGCCTATAGGATAGTGAAGAACCACTTAAAAGAACGGAGCATAAGATGCAATGCCATAGGAGACAAGAATGGAGAACTTTGGATTGAAAATGAAGACAAAGTGAAGAGATGGTAATAATATCTGGAAGAGTTATACAACGGAAAAAATCTCAGCACGAAAATGATCGAAGAGGAAAGCAAAGTCCAAGAGGATCATGGAAGCATCAATATAAAGATCGGAATTCGACGCTGCAGTAAAGGACCTTCGCATGAATAAGGCTTCTGGAATTTATGATATTCCAGCAGAACTAATAAAAAATACAGCAGAGAAGACATTAACCCATCTTAACAAGACCACCTGCGACTTTTACTCAATAGGAGAAATACCCAGGGACTTCGAGAAAAACATCATAATTCCAATTCCTAAAAAGAAAAAAGCGGAAAAATGCGAATATTCTAGAACTATAAGCCTGACAACACATGCATCGAAGATATTGGCAAGGATCATCTGCATGAGAATAGAATGAAAAGCAGAGGACTTCCTGGATGAAGATCAATTTGGATTCAGAAAAAGTAAGGGTACAAGAGAGGCAATATTGACCCTTAGCCTACTCATAGAGAAGAGAATGGAGAAGAACAAACCGACCTTCATTGCATTTGTGGACTTTGAGAAAGCTTTTAAAACGTATAACTTAATGCTTGGAACTCTGAAATGAATTTGAGTGTCGTACAATGACCGAAGAATTATCCACAGTTTGTAGAAAAACCAAGTAGTTGTGATAAAATCTGGACCCAACTCTGAAGAAGCAAGAATAAGGAAAGGAGTGACACAAGACTGTGCACTGTCTCCCGTAAGTTTTAATGTTTACATCGAGAATGCCATCAATGAAATCAAGGAGAAGTGTTCTGGAGTGAACATCCACGGAGAAACAATCAGCATGCTGCGATTAGCTGATGACATTGCTGTCATAGCTGAGACAGAGAAGGATATATATAAAATGAAACAATCATGGAGGACAATGGCCATACATCAGCTGAAGATCAGTAAGAAGAAAACTAAGATATTGGTGTCCAGCAAGAGAGAAGAGGCCATCACCAACGTTAAACTAGGAAAACAAAAGCTGGAAGACGTGAAAGAGTTCTGTTACCTTGGAAGCCGAGTAACCAACGACGGACGAAGCAAGAAAGAAATAGCCTGCCGAATAGCCCAGACGAAGAGGGCATTCTACCAAAAGAAGAATCTACTTACCGCTGGAAATATAAGCGTAGATGTAAGGAAATAATTCATAAGAACGTACATCTGGAGCGTAGATCAGAACGTACATCTTTATGGCAGCGAGGCATGGACAATGTTAGCAGCGGAAAAGAAAAGGGTGGAAGTATTCGAAATATGGTGCTATCGAAGAATGATGAAGATTAAATGGATCGACCGAGTAAGTAACGAGGAAGTTCTTAGAAGAGTGGGAGAAAAGAGAAGTCTTCTGAAAGACCTAAGAAGAAGACGGGACAACTTGATCGGCCAAATCATGAGACATGAAGCCTGATGAAGACAAAGGGAAAGACAAAACGAGGGACAAGGGGAAGGGAAGAATGGAAGGCCTCGTGCAAGATATATGGAACAAGTGATAAAGGATGTGAAAGAGAAGAATAACGTAAATATGAAGAGATTAGCTGATAGACGAACTCCGTGGAGAGCTGCGTCAAACCAATCTGAGGACTGATGACTTATGATGATTATTATGAGGGACTAAATAGCTACTCAGAGATTGAAACGCAAGTCTCATTTGCTGCATCGCCTTACTGTGTCGTTTCTGAGTTCGTTTCTTTCCCTGATAAAATTATGCATCGATTTGATAGATTATGGAAGAAGAGCTAAACAAGTGAGAGCTTAGCAAAAACCTAAGAAATTACAACTTAGCATGAGTTTGACCCATTTAAGTTGAAATTTCAGCACTTAATGGAGCTATCAAGCATTATCATTGATTAACTCAGAAGTCATATAGATATTTGCAAAATATTTTGTAAACAGCAAATAATTTGAAACTATTGAAGTAATTTCCTATGGTATTGCTACATGTGTACTAATCAGGCGAATTTTGGGGAAATCAAGATAATAAAAGAAATACTTTCCGTAGAGACTTTGTATCAAAATGAAACGTAGGTATAAATACCACTGTACGCACCTCCAGTATAATGCGGCGATTTGAACTGGCACTGATCAAGCTTTATTCCTGATAATCCTCACATTAAATACGTAATATCCTACTGGAAATGTACTTAAAATCAGCATTTTAAGACCCGGATGCTTTTTCTTGTCTTTCCAGTAAACGATACAAGGGATTATATATTCTTAGGGTTCCAGTTATCTGTTTCCGCCATTAAATTCAATGGTTGATTTATAGCTAGTAAACTCTTGGAGACACCATGCAAAAATATACTCATTGTGTTCAAATGTCATGTCTGATTAACTCAGTTGACATCAATCATATACATTTAATGGTCACCGTTTTTAAGTAATACGTAGAATATAAGACGAACATCGTGTAAAAGATGACGTATCGCCGTTTGGGGCTATCATCGCCTTTTAATTGATCTATTGAGGCTATAATTATTTTCTCCTCGCAGAGAGTGGTTAGAATTCCAAAACGGATTTCCACGCTAAGTCCATAAAATATATGCCATCATATCAGGATACGCTATCTTAGGAAGAGAAAATGTAACGATTCTCTTAATCTGTTGGCTTTCATCTCAAGCACACAAATCATTTGAAATTACGACGCACTCGGGATGCAACACCATCACACCTCCATCTGTAGCCCTATCATAATCGTGAGAACGGACGCTATCCGCTATTAAATCCCTAAGAAATTTATTTTATATGCGAGGGATGTCCATTTTGTCGAGATTTACGATTAACTTCCAATGTTTCCGAAGTCCCCCGTCCACTAAGAGAACGAAGAGGAATAAAGTGTGTGCCAGGGTGAGAGTGGTATAATTCGTTTCCTGGTTGTGTTCCTTGCTGCGCAGACAGGTGACAGTATGCGGGTGGGCCGGCAGCCGATAGACGTTTCAAACCGAACCGACGCCAAGTTGCCGGACATTTACAAGAAGGGAGCGGCGAGTTCTGTCTTGGTCGTTGAAGACGCTTGACAGCGGCTACGAGTCGGTCTACTAAGCCGCGACGACCAATCAGAGAACATCATCGCAGCTTCCATTCCAGCAGCAAGCCATTTCTTCCGTCTCGACAAACGACTGAGAGACTCACAAGTTTACAGTTATATCGAGTCACGAATTACCCACCTGCCCTTCGTGAAGCCGGAGTGAAAGAAACGCCACGGGTGTCTTGAACTCATTATACGCGAGGAAAGGGGGAAAAACAAATCAGCATTTAAGTGAGTGTTACACCACGGCCTTCGAACAATAAAACTTGATTTAAATGCTATTAAGTTTCTCGTCGTACAGTTTTAATGCTCAACGCTTTCCTAAAAACCTGTCACCCGCAATGAAAGAGTAAGAGTTACAGGATGGTTCTATTTGCGAGTGTTTCGCAATTTACATTTGAAATGGACGGTGTGAAACAGCCAGTTTCGAAATTATGGTTATCATGCCGTCGGGCAGTTACCTTACTACTGGTTACCTGCCTCCGCAGCGTTTCCCTGGCATATTTTCTCGTAAAATGCAAACGCAATGAAATGAGCTGACTTATCCAATTCGTTATTTTAGGATGCTGTATGCGGTAAATCTTAACGCTTGTTTCAGATACATTGGAGATATCGTAACGAAACCTGTGGCGTGAAATATTATTTACATGCCCTTTTATCTTGACACTCCCAATTTATCTGCCGCTTATTTCTTTGGCGCGTTGAGCCAAGCATTATATTAAACGAACGTCGTGGTTTATGACCGTGATATGACTTTTTATTTCTGCGTAGATTGAAAAATATTGCCATGGTGAAGCCATAAAATTGACATAGAGCTATTGGAAGTAAGGATGGAAGAAGTTCTTTGATGAGGCTATTTGGAAGCTCCTCATTGCGTCCAGTTCCTTACTATCCTTAGAAAGTGTTCTTATTTAGTGTTCTTTTTAGTGTCTTTTAGCAAATTAATTTAGTTATTTTACTCATTAAAGTATCAAGTTGTTTACTATATTCACCAGAACCAGATATTATTAAGGCGGAGAATTTGCCTGTAAACTCAATAATGAAATGACTATACATCAATGCCCTTAATGCTCAACATTGTATACACAATGAATCAACGTCCTTAGATACATAGGAATGAATTGAGTAAATAACTTAAAACCTACATTGATGTACGATCATGAAATAACGTGGGCATTTGGTATATAAAAATGATTTATGCTTGGAATCTGCGTATTATAAAACAATAAGCTTAAGCGAGTTTGCTTGGTAAATCACTATGCCATGCTCTGACTTTTCATCATTCTCTAAAAGTTTGGAAAACGATGAATTAAAATGTATCATTAAGCTGGCTTAAATTATCAGTTAATTTATTTTCTGTTCTAAACCACTTGTTGTGGTTTAAACCGCCTGTACATAAATGTTATCAATAAGGTGGTAAAAAGTAAGCTTTGTCTATTTGCGGGTGACGGAGTAGTGTACAGGAAAATTCTATGCCCAAACGATAAAGAATATTTAAATGATGACTTACAAGCAATTGAAAGTTGGTGTGATACATGGCAGTTAGAATTAAATTTTTTTTAATGTCTAGTAATGAATTTTTGGAAAAAGAATAGCTCTTCTCTTAGCACTTTCAAAATAAGTAAT
This sequence comes from Platycnemis pennipes, assembly GCA_933228895.1. NCBI lineage: Eukaryota > Metazoa > Arthropoda > Insecta > Odonata > Platycnemididae > Platycnemis > Platycnemis pennipes. Next base: position 85,763,228 of record OW121846.1, read on the forward strand.
AATGAATTAACAAACGTGGAATCCATTAAATATCTTGGAATAAGACTGACACATGATCTTTCCTGGGTTAAACACATACGTGAAATAATGGGTCAAGCGAATCGTAAACTGGGATTCATCAAAAGAGTACTGGGTAAATGTGACGATCATGTACGAGAAATCAGCTACTTTTCCCTTGTTAGACCTCATTTGGAATATGCTGCCAGTGTATGGGATCCCTGCGAAATCGAAATACGAAATCTTTATGGTGGCTTGCGGGGTATTATGCAGATGTAGTTGTAGATTTAACCTTGAGAAACCATAAAATTAATAATTTGGTGACGAGGATTACTGGGTTCTTTGAGGCTTTCAAGACGAGAGTAGTTAAATTATGTGTGATAAATTTCCATTTTAATGCCTAATTTCCTTAATGCATTGAATATTCTCCTAATAATTAGGATAATACCAAGTTCTCCTGGATTTCCGACAAAGGATAACACACCTTATTGGTCATTTTAAGAAATTGATCACTTAGTTTATGTATTCCTGAACTTTCCATTCCATTTTATTGTGTTCATATCTTTATTAATTCATTTATTTACGACCTAATTGTTCCTTGAGAGTGAAAATGTGTAGATGATTTTTAGGACTATATTTTTATATCCTTCAATTTCGAATGTACGACACTTCTTCCTATGACTGCCTGATTTTCAAGCAGCTGAAATTATACAATAGTTTCCTCACTCTTTGTGATGCTGAATGATCATCAATTCTTTGAGCTCTCCAAAACATGACGAGGAGCTCGTACTCCCCCAGTCGTTTATCATCCTGGAGTGACACGGAGCCGCTCAAACCGAAGAATAGTTGATTCGCACAGAAGAATGAATGCTTGTGACTGGTCAGATTTAAGTGGCCTGGAGACAAGTTCGAGGTATTAATGGCTTTGCCGTGCATCTGCTCGGAAGTAGGCCTCCATAACACGGTCGGAGCCTCAATGTGTGCCAGAGGGGATTCGTGTGGACTGGGATGTGATTTACAGCCCGGCTCACGGAATGAGCCGTAACTGCAACAGCGGCACTGCTGCCATCCATGAATTGTGAGAGCTTTTTCCTCCAGGCGGTAGGCAATAGACGGCCGACACGGGACTCTGGGCGGACCGAGGAGGACTTGATGGGCAGTGGTGAGGTCGGCTCAGCGGGATCCGAAGTCCTCCACCCGGTCCTCCATTCGGTTGGCCGTCAAGGTTTCACGGAATGCGGATGATGGAAGAGTCTCTCTCATGCGTGGAGATAGTTCGGTTACCTCGACAAAGCTTTTGTCAGGGAAAGTGTTTGGAGGAGCGTTTGTTTTCTTCCCTGGACTCAGCGTCTCAGGGAACAATCGCTCCTTCCAAATATATGGCGTTGAGATCGCCAGTGAAGCGGCTTCAATGCAGGCGTCTGATCCCATTGGAACAGCCTTTAAATCGTTAGGGTCATGTTAAAAACACTCATGGAGAAGGAAACTGGAAATCACTAAAATTCTCTCCTCTCTGGAGTAATCATGAGCTCTTCGCATAAGATACGTAATCGCGGCAGCTGCAGGATTCAATCTACTTGCATAAGTGTTGCACCGTACTGAGGGTAGGCAACTCCTATGCGGTCGCCATCATTCAAAAACCTTGTGCGGAATAGGTGGAAATGGAAAAAACAAGGCTGCATTTGGGACTGAGCCAATTGAAACAGAGAAGTGGGCTGTTAGGACTACCTTGAGGGCGGAAGATAACCAATACATTTAGCAAGAAATACTTAGGGAATTTGAAAGAATTCAGCCATTGCGACGTTTGATGAAGGGAATGAGAAGGCTAATTTATAGAAGATCGGACTGAAGTCAGAATTGGCTAGATAATGCAGTGAAAAGGAAATTTGGTGTGCGGTCAACATAGAGCAGCTGCGTGGCAAAATTAATAGTAGAAAATTAATACTGGATTCCTGAACGTTTTATATATTTTTTCCACGAATGGCCATAGAGAGGTAGTAGTAGATAACAGATGCCATCCAGTCGAAGGTGCAACATTATGAGGGAAAAGAAATCAAACTGTGATGAATGCTTAGAAGAAGGTCAACGAAGAAATGGCGATATTATACGAAGGATAGGATTAAATGAGGTCGCAGTCCGTGCGTTAGATGAGTTTTTGGGCTGTACTAACTGCACAATGGGTAAGAAAAATTATGGAAACCGCATTATCATTTGAAACCGGTTTCTGGCTACTGATGAAACGTACTAAAACTAAAAAGCAATGAAGAGCAATACTAGATGCATAAGAATAAAAGGTATAAATTATTTAGCAAATGAAATCTAGAAGTCCTCATCATCATCATTAGTCAGCAATCTTGAGATTGATTTGACGCAGCTATCCACTGAATTCTTCTATCAGCTTATCTCTTCATATATACGTATTTTTTTCTCTTTCACATCCTTCATCACTTGTTCAAATAAGTAAGCCTGACGAAGTTCTGTTGTAAAATAATAGAATCTTAGTGAAGAAATTATGAGTGTGGAATAGGCGATATAGAGACTAGTGGTAAAGGGGATCAGATGACCAGATCAGATACGCAATAATTTGAAAGGTGGAAGACGGTAAAATAATAAAACTCTGATGCAGTAAAATTTACTAGTTTTGAATACATAGTTTTGGCGAAAATCAATAGGGCAAAGAGATGAAAGTTTGAAGGATAACACGAAAAATAGAGTTAATAGGTCAATGAGAATGGGGGGGACTCGTTGCGTATTACGTGAGGGTAAACAGGTTATGCGTGAGGGTCCAGTTCTATGAATGCGAAGACAACGCCAACAATCTGGTACAGTATTGAAAAATTATAAATGCAACAATAGGAGATCCTAAATACATAGAGAGTATGCGTTATAGACCTTATTATAAGTATAAGAAACAGATGGGTGCGGACACGGAAGTGGAATGTGATTCTGAAAAGGATAAGCTGGGCCCAGGGGAATTAGAATGTGAGATAGCGTCTTGCGGGAAATAGAGACCAAAATATTGTAGGGATATATGATTAATAAATAAATTTATTATCTCTGGGGACAGTACCCCTAAGAGCAACGAAATGTACAAATGTGGTGAGCTGATGATACAAAATAAGATTAACTAAAAGTTTAACAAATTTCATGCATAACAAAACAATGCATCGTACCAAGTAAACACATTTAGGCATTAGATACAGCTTTTAACACACATTATAGAAACATTGACATGGCATTAATAAAGAGCAGACAGTAATGTACAGTGATAAAAAATTTAGATATTTATATCAGTGTTTTGAAGATGTAGATTAAGGTTGAATTTAAATGACTGTGCACTTCTCAACTTATTAAGATCTGTTAGTAATAAATTCCATATTTTCTAAAGCTCTGCCCAAAAAAGAATTGTGATATTTTGTAGCTACATGAGCGGGGCAGTAAAAGTTTGATGCTTCACCTCTCAAATATATTCTTTCAGATATACAGTCGAGTGTAGAAAAAATGCAAAAAGAAACATTTTTCTGGTTCTGAAGCCAATGAGGACATTGGAAAAAGATTTAATTCTCAGAAGAGAAAAGAATCATAAATTTCCCAATGATGTTTGTTCATCATCGTCGTCGGTCAATAATCCTAGGATTGGTTTGACGCAACCCTCCACTCGATTCCTCAATCAGCCAACCTATTCATATCAACGTAATTCTCTTTTACATCCTTCAAAACTTGTTCCATATATCTTATACCAGGCCTGCCTTTTCCATTCTTCACATTCACTTTCCCCTCGACGATTGTATTCATCAGGCCATCGTGTCTTAAGATATGGCCGATTAAGTTGTCCCGCCTTCTTTTAGGGATTTAATTAGACTTCTCTTTTATCCCAATCTTCTTAGGCCTTCCTCGTTACTTACTCGGCCGATCCACTTAATCTTTATCATTTTTCTGTAGCACCACATTTCGAATGCTTCCACCCTTTTCTTTTCCGCTGCTCTCGTTATCCATGCCTATTTGCCATTAGGAAACATGCTCCAGATGTATGTTCGGATGAATTGTCTCCCTTATTCTACGCTTGTATTTCCAGCTGTAAGTAGATTCTTCTTTTCATAGAATGCTCTCTTTGCTTGGGCTATTCTACTGACTATCTTCTTCTTACTTCGTCCATCTACCTCTACATAATACCCTGCAAGCCACCATAGAGGTGTATGGCAGGTGGTGAACTCTCACCAAACATGCACTACATATCATGCATAAAAAAGGATCAGTACTTGTATATGTACAGTTCAAAACTACGCTATTTAAAAAGAGATAAAAATAGCAAAGCATGCATGCAAAAACATGCTGTTAGTAGGGTTAGCTTTAGGTCCTTACACCAACATGCAGCTACTATTTTTATCCATTGCTACACTCGTACTGGATATATTTACCGTTATTCATATCCCTAATCGTACGAGGAAAAAAGGACATTTTGAATCTGTCAGTTTGGCAATCAATTTCTCTAATTTTGTGATTATGGTCCAGTCTACCATAGTAAGTTGGGGTCCGCAAAATATTTTTAACATCATCACTGAAAATGTGGCCTTGGAATTTGTTTAAGAGATTAAGTCTAATTTTCAACCTGCGATCTGACAATGATTCCCAATTTAATTCATTTAATAGACTGGTTACGCTAATAAAGTTATCATACCGTCCCTTTACAAATCTTGCCTATCTTCGCTGCATGAGTTCAAGTTCGTTATTTAGACCGATAACAGAATTAACATTCTGTTTTGAAACATGGCTACGACTTCAGATTAAATTCTTAAAGTTCTTTGCAGACTGCAATTGATTTATTGCTCAAAATAAAAATAATCCCTATGGTGGGAATAATGAAATGTTTTCATGACATTGCCCTCGAAGTTGGCTTCTTTCATGAAATGTTAATCACATTACGTGATTGACTTTTTAACTTTCAGTCGCGTACCGATTTCACAGTCTGGCCATGGGGAACATTACTCAGTGAGGGAGAGGGAATTTGACTCATTACATTTTACAAATATTAGAATGTATTCCCTTTTTTTAAATCGTTTTCCTTTGCTTTCCTGTGGAGTGTTTGTTCTGCTGAAAAGTTATCCATTGGGTTTAGGAGAAGCATCCGACCTTTTGCTGGAGAAAAAAGACAAATCTTCAAAATTATTCACGCCTTGCCAGCAGACATTGTCAGAGTCAAATGTTCACAGAAGGCTTCGTTTCCTTGGGATTTGTTGTGGATTGGCTCATGTCAGGCCATCCTTCAGCATACTGTTTTTCTCCGACGGTTTCATAAGATAAGCGCCTTTTATCGCTACAACTCCACCTACTCAAGGGAAATCCCTTTCTCTTCCCGTAACGGGCAACATGCTACTGACAGGTCGTTCCTTTGAAAGTCATGTCATTGTCATGACCGTCTTGCGCTTTCACTTAGGGGGAGCTTTAATCCATATTCTTGGCTTACAGAACTCAGATGTTCCCTAGATTCAGGTTTTAGCTACTTACTTACGCGGCAACACTAGGAGCTGTTTTTCTGCCTTAACAAAATATATTCATGGAGCTGGTGAAGAAATGCTCAATGTTCTATTTCCTAAGCCCTATTGCTGTGTTTTTCGGAATGCTTTCCGGTCAGGTACTAGGAACATTACAATGGAATTGATTATTAAACTTGCTTCCAATACCCGTTTAATAGTGTTTTCATTATCCTCCCAGCACTTATCAGATTTAAATGGGTTTCTTTAACTGGAATGTACTGGGGAAGAATACATAACGGCAACACCGTATGGACAAGTGGTGGTCTAGTTTTTAACATACCTACCTTAAATAAAACTGATCTCCGTAAATCTCTACTAAGTACGCCTCTTGCATTCATGCTATCATTTTAAAGGCAGGTAATATAGCAGTTAGATTTTGTGAATATGAATTAAAGGGGAGCATATTGACAAATAGCATTACTAAACCGTTTCTGATTTTTAGCTACCTCTAATTCTACGCACAGTAGTTAACCAGCACACGCAACATTCTTGACCTGACTTACTTGTTAGTGCGTGGATATATAGTTCATTTTTAGTAAATTTGACAACGGGATTTCAAACCAGCTAAACTAATTTAATTATTATATTAATATTTGAAAATTAAAACAAGTGCGATCTTTGCACATTGTATCTAGGGCTAGTTATACTACTTTTAGGCAAGTATCACTTTATTCAGGCCGTTTACATTTGTTACTTACCTAAGAGTAAGGCATCTATCCCATGTCATTCATGTATTGCTAGATGTGTTGTTGTGTACGAATCGCGATTAATAAATACTTATGGTCCCAAATTATTTCTTTGGTCGTGGTATCCGTTAATTTCAACTACTAATGACCGTGATCGAGAAAATATTTGCTCTCAGTCAGTTGGCAAAGGGACATAAACAGATAGCTACTTTCAATAGTGATTTTTAAGCATATGACATCGCAGAAATGAAGTGCCATATCTTGAGCTTCAGGAGTTGAGAGGATTAGCTAGTTGGCAGAGGAATATTGATTGGGCGCTATGGACGACGTACGTGCCCCTGTCATAGTGCCTATGGTCAGAGAATCCTTACTTCGGTCGATCTATCAAAGTCTCAGCATTTATCAATTCTGGCAAGATTTTCTTTTATTGAGGCCATTCATCTTCAGTTTTTCATTGGCCCATTACGCTCACCCCAACCCTCTCCTCGGATCCCCGTAATTCATCTGTCATTTAAATGCGAGCTCCGACGGCAGGCCTCGTTCTTTCATACAATCCTTCCTCGTTCATTTTTTACAACCCCAAAGATTGGAACTGGCTTAAGGTGAAACCTCCTAGACAGATTGACAAAATATGCCCGAATAAAATCCGATTTCTATGCATGATCTCAGCAGAGAATCGATTTTATTTCTTGACTTTGAGTCCTCGATGTATAGACAATGCACGTAACACAGTATATTTTTGAGTGTCAATACATGCATCTTAAAATACTGAGACGGATCTTTCTGCACTGTTGGATCGTTCTATTTTGCGTGAATCATATTACAATGAAGATGAGGATGAAAACTGAAACCCTCGATTTTGGTGATATCCTGCGATAAATTATTTCGCGGCGTCTGCCGTTATTTTCAAGAGTTCACTGAGTTTAGAACTGTAACATCTCTTTATAAAATAATTGAATAAATAACAATTTTTATACTTTGAATATCAATCGCTTCATCTAGGTACCTCTAGTACAAAAATGCGAAAACTGAAGAAGGGCAGATTTGCTACAAAAGAATAAGGAACGAAATAAGTCGCAAAGCAAGGAAAGCTAGAGAGATGTGATTGAAAAATCTATGCAAAGATGTACAAAGCAACCTTGCACTTGGAAAGGTGGAAGCGGCCTACAGCATAGTGAGGAACCACTTCAAGGAACGGAGCGCAAGATGCAATGCCATAAGGGACAAAAATGGAGGAATTCTGATTGAAAACGAGGTCAAAGTGAAGAGATGGAAAGAATATCTGGAAGAGCTATACAATGGAAAAAAATCTCAGCACAATAGCTATTGAAGAGGAAAGCGGAGTGGAAAAAGATGATATGGGGGCATCAATATTAAGATCGGAATTCGACGCTGCAGTAAGGGACCTTCGGATGAATAAGGCCTCAGGTATTGATGATATCCCTGCAGAACTAATTAAAAATGCAGGAGAGAAGACATTAACTCATCTCTACAAAACTATCTGCGACATGTATTCTACAGGAGAAATTCCAAGGGACTTCGAGAAAAACATCATTCCTATTCCCAAGAAGAAGATAGCAGAGAAATGCGAAAATTTTAGGACTATAAGCCTGACGACACATGCATCGAAGATACTGACCAGGATCATCTACAGAAGAATAGAACGAAAAGCAGAGGAGTTCCTGGATGAAGATCAATTCGGATTCAGGAAAAGTAAGGGCACAAGGGCAGCAATATTGGCCCTTAGGCTACTCATAGAGAAGAGAATGGAGAAGAACAAACCGACGTTCATTGCATTTGTGGATTTAGAGAAGGCCATTGACAACGTGGATTGGGATTCAATGCTTGGAATTCTGAAGGGAATCCGAGTGTCCTACAATGACCGAAGAATTATACACAGTCTGTACAAAAACCAAGTTGCTGTAATTAAATCTGGACCCAGCTGTGAAGAGGCAAGAATAAGGAAAGGAGTGAGACAAGGCTGTGCACTGTCTCCCGTAATTTTTAATGTTTACATCGAGAGAGCCATCAATGAAGTCAAGGAGAAGTGTTCTGGAGTGAACATCCACGGAGAAACAATCAGTATGCTACGATTTGCTGATGACATAGCTCTCATAGCAGAGACAGAGAAGGAGCTGAATAAGATGCTAACAACCATGGAAAGAACTATGGCCTGATATCAGCTGAAGATAAATAAGAAGAAGACTAAGGTATTGGTGTGCAGCAAGAAAGAAGAGGCGAAAACCAACGTTAAACTAGGAAAACAGAAACTGGAAGACGTGAAAGAGTTCTGTTACCTGGGAAGCAGAGTAACCAACGATGGACGAAGCAAGAAAGAAATAGTGAGTAGAATAGCCCAGGCAAAGAGGGCATTCTTTCAAAAGAAGAATCTACTTACAGCAGGAAATACAAGCATAGAAGTAAGGAAACAGTTCATCAGAACATACATATGGAGCATTTTTCTTTACGGCAGTGAATCATGGACGATGACAGCAGCGGAGAAGAAAATGGTAGAAGCATTTGAAATGTGGTGCTACAGAAGAATGCTGAAGATTAAATGGATCGACCGAGTAAGTAACGAGGAAGTGCTAAGAAGAGTAGGAGAAAAGAGAAGTCTGCTGACAACTCTAAAAAGAAGAAGGGAAAACTTAATCGGCCATATCTTGAGACACGATGGCCTGATGAAGACTATCGTCGAGGGAAAAGTGAACGGGAAGATTGGAAAAGGCAGGCCTCGTATGAGATATATGGAACAGGTTGTGAAGAGTGTAAAAGAGAAGAACTACGTCACAATGAAACGGTTGGCCGATAGAAGAATCGAGTGGAAAGCTGCGTCAAACCAATCCTAGGATTGTTGACCAATGATGATGATCATCTAGGTAATACTAAAATCAAAATATTTATTATATTCCATCTTTCTATGATCATGAAATCATATTTTAACTCTTTTTAACATCTGAAGAATAGTGCCGTTTATATTGACAGTTGGAAGGAGAAAGAACAACAAAAACATATAACTCGCATTTTTCCTATTCTATGTGTATACTTTTCATCGGATTTTTGTGAGGTGGAAACCTACTGTAACATGGCTGCCAGAATTCAAGCACTTCACGAGTGGATATCCAATAGTAAATTTTCAAATCACTAAGTATCGCGAATCAACATTTTGGTGAAATGGAGGAAAATAGTGCTTACTTTAGAGTGAGACATTAAAGAAATTTCTTTCGAGTAGCTCTTACATGGATATTAATGACCACGTATTTTTCATCCATCGCGAGCAAGAGTCAAACCGAGAATAGTGTCAGAATGAATTAATTGGGCGGCATATTTGGATCTATGATTTTTTTACATTATTATTTACGACTCCGCTCGTCACACAAATGCAATCTCCCGCGGATTTCGGGCTCCTCTCCGCCTCCCGCCCGACTCAACCCTTCCACCCACAAACCCTTCCACCCGCATCTCCGCCGTCTCATCCCACCACCCTCTCAATCATCTTTCCCCTTTCGCCACTTACCGACCCTCAGGCACTCACATCTCCTCCACCTTTCCCCGAAACGCCTTCAGTACTTTTCCCCCCCAATTTCGTGTCCCACGTGTGACATCTCATCTCACAACCTATCAGGGGCGATCAGCGTGAAAAGGAAGAGAGGCTGCTGTAATTTCGAGTGAGGACTGCGAGCATTAAGCGATGGCACTTATCTACTCCGCCAAATCCATGCTCCACTCCTCTTTCCTCTCCCTCTCTCCCTTTCCACCATCCTCTGGCATCCCCTTACGAAATGTGGTGGTTCTGGACCTGGGATCGGATTAGTGACGGAATGCAAATGTTGCGCGGAGGCCGCGAAAAAATTGGAGAGAAAAGGCGGAGGAGCAAGGGGGGGAGGAATGTCTTTCACATTCTCGGTTGACGTCCTGGGGAGCAAGGCTATCATTATTGGGATCGCTGTCATTTCCGTGGCTCGCGGTGCAATTTGTCCCGCTCAAAACCGCGACGGCCGCCGATTTCCCCGCCCGTCGACTTCATTTGCGTGCCCAATTTCGGTCACGCGTGCCCGCCGGCCGCCTCGGAAGAATGGCCCTTGACCTCGGGGGGGACACCCCTGAGGCGAATCAATCGCGCCAAGGAAGACTTAGAAGCGGCGGCGGAAGGGTGGGGCCGGTCGGAATGTCCCTGGGGCGAGGGAGAGCACCGGGGGCACGGACCCCTGCTTCCATTCTTCTCCCCCGACTCCCCCCCCCCCACACATCTCCCCACGATCGCCATCCTGCCCGTTCCCCCGCTGCCGCCCGACTCCGTCCGCCATAAATCGACGCGGGCAGCTCCGGGGCGGAGCCGGCTTCAGTATTTCATCCGGCTTTATTGTACTTTGTCACGCCCCTGGGCCAAAGGAGCGTCGGGGTGGGCAACTGCGACGATACGTCACGGGCGAGGTGGAGGAAGCGGGTGGGGGGGAGGGTGAGGGGGCAGTTGGTGAGGCAGGGGGCAGGAGACTGTGCAAGGGGCATCGAGGGGAGGTGGTGTCCGGTCCCCCAAGCCTACGTCCTTTCCGCCCCCCCCCCCTGGAGGGACCTCCGTGGAGTTGAGCCAGCCTTTGTCCACGAATGGCACCTCCAATGATGTAAATGTCGCCCCCGCCCCCCCACCAAGGCCGTGCGGCCAGTGGAGCAGACGGCTTTCGACCTCCGCGGACCTTCCCGAGGGGTCGCCCCACTCCACGTGGCAGACATGTATCATAGTCCCCTCCTTGCCCCCACTTCCCGCCATCCCCCGTGTGACTCCGTCCCCGCCCCTATTCCTCTGCCAGGCTCTGTAGTGGAGTAATTGAAAGCCACCCCGCCAGCATCTTTCATTTCATTGTCTTACGCAGCACGGGAAGCTTAGTTGGGGGTTTGGTGTGGACGGGAGGAGGCGGGGGCAGGAGGGGACACGGTCGGTGGAAGTGGGAATGTTTTCGGCGCCCTGGGCGAGAGGGAGAGATATGGCGCCGTTCACTTTTCACGTCGGCAAAGTGTCAACAATTATGTTTTGACTACTCTGTGCGCCACCGGTCAGCGGTGATTAATGTGAGTGTTTATTTGGTCCGGCTATATAGAAAAATAATCAAAGCCCAAACATTTGATGTAACATATTTTGATGCCGGTCATGCATTTCACATAGGCTCTCTGATGCGCTTCAGCATGTGACATTTTACTGAGAGATGGCTCTACAACTATGAAAGTTGTCGACAGTAAATAGTCTTTAGTTTCAGTTACGTGCCTTCTAATATCAAGATTACGGAGCGTCTTATTTCTGATTAGATATTATAATAATGGTATCGTATTTAGCAACAAATCAGTCGTTACCGATTAAGATGGAGGTAGTTTTTTATTCAATGCATTATATTTCTGTTCATCTCGCTCACGGAAACACTTGTGTTGGAAAAAGCGAAATTTTAGCAAAAATATTTACAACTCCTGCAAGAATGGGCATTTCACAAAGGAAATATTTTAATATGGGATTGTTTTCATATCATGGCGTTCAAGCTATCAGCACCACGTTAGCATACATTTATGTTCTTGGCAAAACGGGATGTTAGAAAAATTTTAGACAATTTATTTCAATGAATGGCGGTGAATTGTTTTTATTATAAAGGCGTCATTGGGTAAGTTGGGAGTTGCAGTAAATATATTAGTAGTAGATTGATTAGTTTTACGCACTCCAAATACTGAGTTTATGTCGTAACACCTTGCTTAGCCTTAACTGTAAGCAAGACAAATATGACATTCATGGTAGGAAATTTTATTTATAGTACTATGACCTGAGTTTAATGGATAATTTTAAACAATTCCTTCAGAAGGCTTATAGTGACGGACTGTAGGGTAAAGTATTTCTGCTATTAGTGTGTTAAGGTACGGTTAGGCGAACAAAGGCTAAGGGACATATTCAGAATCTCAACTACAGTCTTGCTTCCACTGATTACGTCAAAAAATCTCTACTCCGAGTCAAATTGGTGTGCAGTTTCACTCTGCATATTTTGTCTTACATCTTCGCAACACATTGTATACTACTTCAGACCTAATCGAGGGAAACCTGTATGTCCTTTTGAACTCGTAATGGAGATTTTTAAGGAGTAGAATTGAGACTGTTCTACATCTATCTACATCTACATAATACCCTGCAAGCCACCACAAGGGTGTGTGGCAGGGGGTGATTGCTCACCAAACATGCACTACATATCATGCATAAAAAAGGAATAGTATTAATATAGTAGTCAGAACTACACTATTTAAAAAAGATAGAAATTGCAAAGAAAACATGCAAAAACATTCTGTTAGTAGGGTTAGCTTTAAGTACTCATACCAACATGCAGCTACCAATGCTATTCATTGCTACTCTCCGATAGGACATATTTACCGTTATTCGTATCTCTTATTGAGCGAGGGAAAAAGGACATTTTGAATCGGTCAGTTCGGCAATCAATTTCTCTAACTTTATGATTATGGTCCAGTCTGCCATAGTAAGTTGGGGTTCGTAAAATATTTTTAACATCATCACTGAAAATATTGCCTTGGAATTTGTGGAAGAGATTAAGTCTAAATTTCAACCTGCGATCTGACAATGATTCCCATTTCAATTCATTTAATAGACTGGTTACGCTAATATAATTATCGTATCGTCCCTTTACAAATCTTGCCGATCTTCGCTGCACACGTTCAAGTTCATTACTTAGACCGATTTCGTAGGGATCCCATACGCTGTAGTAGCATAAGTAGCTGATTTCTCGTACATGATCGTCACAAAGGGGAGCTGTGCTGTGATTCTTAATGTGACTCAGCCACATTCAGATTCAACTCAGTTTTCAGCGTTATACTGAGAAGGAATACCACTTTTGAAGGTAGATTTGAATCAGTGTAGGGATTTCAACACGTAAGCATTAGAAGGGAGTCAATAGTTCCGATTCTGAATATGGCATTTAGCCTCACAATAAGAGTCACTATGCATCCTTTGCAAAGGACTTCCTATCCCGTTTCAATGTGGTCATTCACCCAGTACGGGTCAGCATGAGGTTTAAGCCTTCATAATTATTCAGTAATCCTATAATTCTTGGTTTTGTAATAAGATGCAAGTATTATCCCGGTTCATAATATATTCATCCGATAAGATATTCAATTTAAATCTCCCGAATTATAATCTGCTGACGGAGACGTATTTCTACCCGCTCACAATATCAGACCGGCCCGCGAAAAATTAAGTTACATCAATTATTGGATCGAGAGATACAAGGATTGTTTTTCTCACGCAAAATACAAGACTACAACGCAAAGAAAGTATAATAATTTCAAGCACATTGCGCATTATTTTTCAATGTTAACATGCATAGTTCTTTTTAGCTTATTGTCACTCGCGGCTGGTGACATATCACCCCCTTTATGCCCTTTTATGCCCTGGGCGGGGGGTGGAGAGGACGGTAACGTCCTATCCCGTCCAGGTAAAATAAAACTCAAGTATCAACTAGCCCCAGCCACAAGCCTTTTCGGCGGCTCGCAGGGTAAAATGTTGATTTAGATATATTTTTACCCGTCTGGCAACCCAATGGTTGCGGGTTCGAATACCACTTGGGACTGGGATTTTGGGTTTATTTTCAAATTTAAGGTTAGATTGGACTCAATTTCCTAATACACAAATTTACACCATTTCGCCTTCACATGCAGAAAAATTATTTCTCACCAATAAGACTTGGATTCCCTTGAATGAACTCTCAATACTTTTCGAGGACGAATTGGATTTTAAAATGTTCAATGTCATTCTATTATCGATTGCTCATAAACGGTAATATTTTATCCCTTCGTGGTAAAAAGATTACTTCGTTAAGATTCTCCAGCCAAGGTTTTACTCTATAATTCAGTGCTAGATTTAGACTGAAGTGCTACAAAAGCTGAAGTTATATCGCATTATCTTTCTGAGAAGTGTTTTTGTATCTCCAGTCGTTTCTTGCTATCATTCTTGCATCCATTACGGACTCCGTTGACAGCCCCATTGCTGTTCTTTAAACCAAGGTTGGGAGAGAATATCATCGGACCTGGCTTGTGAATCCTTCCCGTCACCAATATATCAAAACTATTCATTCGACGACTGGAAATCCTCAAGAATCCCCGCCGACCCAATCATTTCCTGTGGTGACTCTGATAATTTTGGAACAGAACTCTTCACCCTGTTTTGTGTCACCAGACTTTCACCCCGTTTGACCGCAAACCGCCGGACGAGCATAATTTCTTCCGACTAAATTGCCAACCCATCGACGGGAAACAAGAGTGGCTCTCGCTCCCTTCCCGAGACTCAAACCCCTCAACAAACAGCGAGACTGCTTCCGACTCGATCCATTCTCTCCTCCCTCGACGCGGCTTCCCTTCCACCTCACAGCGGAGAACTCCTCTGGAAAAGCCCCGTGCGCACAATTTATGCTTTGTTTACCGAGGTGTTTCCCTCCCTCCCTCCCTTTTCATATCCACGCGCAACCCCTTCCTTGAGCTGTTTTTCATTTGAGCTACCTCATTCATGAGTTTTCATTTTACCCTCGGTCACTTATCATGTATGCTGCTTTTCGTTTTTTTCCCTTCGGCTCCGCTCATGGACTCATCGTTTCTCCCCTCCTCCCTGTCTCCGTTCACTCCCCGATTTCCCTCCCCCCGAATTTACTACTTTCAGTTATTACGAATTTTCCCATCCCGGGACGTCTTCACCCACCTCTTACCCCCTCCCTTCCTCCCCCCCCCCCACATCCCCTAATCCTCACTCTCTGATCCTTCCATAAGCTGTCTTGTTACTTTTTTTCCCCCTCTGTCCCCTAGAAATATGCTATCATCCGACGCCACTTATCTTCCTGTGGCATGCAATTCACTCTAATTTTATGGCCGCTGCAATTTATAAGTCTCCCAGCATCCCCCCCTTTCCCCATCTCTCTTTCTCTCCCCTTTCTTCCCTGTTTTGTTTTATGCCCCGCTGTCACACATATTGACATCTTTGTTTCCCTTTTGTGGTGATTTGCAGATTCCAAACTCTGCCTCGCCCCAACTTTTCTCCTCCTTTCCCTTACGGTGGGCACATAAATTCCGGATCCCCTCTACACCATGCACCCCTTTCGTTTATTCTTCTCGCCTTTTTATCGGCGCTACCCCGTTTAAATATAAAGTGCATTCCATCTTCGGAATATAGGTGCCAACGAAGAACTTAATATACGAGAGTAAGGGTGGATATTCACCTCGTCTCGTGCCAAACCGAGCAGTAAGAGAGAAAAGGACAAATATTTTTCTTTCTTCGGTTGTTCGCATAGGTATAATTTCGCATTGTATGGAATATGGTTGAATAGTTGGAATGGTTTTGATTCCGGTTTCTCCCTTCAACGAAGGATCTTTTTGGCGAAGAAATTGGATAAATTACCTACGTATTGATGCATATACGCGTTTGATTAGCTTCACATTTATTTTTCATTGCAATTATCATTAGAGTTTTTGTTAATTTTTCCCAGAGTCAAAATGCCGTCCACCTCTTTACGGGAGTGAGAACTTAAATTCCTTATATGTTATTATAGTCTGTGAAGATATATTTATTTGAAATTCAGCGTAGGTATAATAATAAACGTTGGTATGATAACGTGAGGGAGCTATATGGCCATTTATCTCGTGATTATTAAACTTGACGGCACTTTTTTTAAAATTTAAGTGAAGTACCTAACGTGCCCTGTAGGCTACGAAGAATGAAAATCAGAAGTAAAATTAGGTTTTGAGGTGTTCTAATTGATTTATGTCGCACCGTCTAACGTAAATGTACCAATTTTAATTCCAGAAAAAAACAAAAGACAGAGCACTTCCTCAGAGCACGAGATCTAATATTGAAATCTGTGGAATTTTTCTCAAATTAATTTTTGAACATAAATGGTTCAAGTTTTTTCAGACTGTTTATATCATTTGCTGGTAATGTAATTTAAATAGTAATATTTAAATATTTCATATAACTTCAAACGAAATCTGCTGCTCTTACTTAAAGGATTTAAAATATTTTATTGCTTTTTCTGAGTAGAAATTGTAGCAAAACATCTGTTGAAAAATTCATTTCAGTACAAGGTATTAGAATCAAACTCCTGAGGGGTTGATGAGCATTTTTTTCCGTTGGTTACTGTACGCAAAATATATGCAGTAATTGAATATATCCACTAAAATATTGTCAAATTCACCTATAATCAGGTACTTAACTAATTTTTGATTGAATATTCACTTTTCACGCTTGTTCGGCCTGAACTACCTATATCTAAGATATTTCATTTTTCTTATAATGTCGGGTTTTAGAAGCCATGCAGAATGTTATCATTAGTAAACATCAAAGCCATTACCAGTGACATCTGTTTCCTTTTTCCACACTAAGCCCATGATATATATTTCCTCTCATGCTCTTAAAACTATTTCCAGGCAGGCTTTGAGACATCACCGCTTCATCGCGAAGGGAACTCCCAAAAGTCTATTAGCGTTGAAGTTAGAACTTCCAGCGTACCTTGTCACATCGTTTATCCCATTTCCTGTAATTCATCCATCCGAGCATTACCACAGTAGAGATAGCAGAGTGATCACAAATAGTACCTAAAATTAGTCAAATCAAGAAGCCTCAGAGTCATGAGCCATCTGAATCATTTGGGTGATTTTGAAATTTTCCTCAGAAATTGAAATATTTTTGCGCGCTTAATGGAAGTTTTTCGAATTCCACGGCGGTGTTAAACGCTCAGACTCCATTTTTGTGTTTGGATGTGCCACGTATGTATGTTTACTTCATCTACGATGTTAAAAAAAAGCAAGCTTTTATTATGTTTTATATTAGTTTCTCTTCACCTAGCGTCAATCAATCTCTAATTTGTTAAATTTTTTCCCATGGGCTGTAGTCATCCGTTGGAGAATGTGTGAATTGGGGCGGTTACCCCGTCCTAGGTAGGTCTCAAGTAGGTATCTTCGGACCCTACAACTTTCTCCTACTTTTTCCTCTCCTCTTATCGACTGGTGTCAAAAAACAACCTTGGCAAATGACGGAAGTGACTGCAGTTTTCGAATCCATTAGCCTCCTCTGATAACTGACAAAGCATTCCTTTCGCATAAACTCACCCACTCTTAACAATCCCTTCATTCCACCCGAGGGGACAATGGGGGCGTTTACTCGGAACCGAAATCGCAATTTTGTACACGAAATCGTTAGATGGAAACGAAAAACGAATTTTAGTGAAAAAATTAATCTTCTAACCACAACCATTCATTCATAAATCAAAAATTAGAATAAGCAAATGGTGACGCCCACCGAAAATGCTGCTATGATAACTTTGACGTCATTTTTCTCCCGTCCTTGACTGCTTTCAGGGGAGGAGGAAGGGAGTGGAGGGGGGTTCTCGGAAGGTCTGCTCGCACAGATGCTGTCGAAATCGCTCCCATTGGCCGAGTCAGCTGTGTCCCCCCCTTTGCGATAAGGCGAAGTAGCTTCGCGGGCTCAGTTGTGATTGGACGAAGTCGATATACGTCAGAGGTTGCACCACACCCACTTTTCCGAAAGGGTTAAGAACATCAGTTTTTCGCCGCTTATAACTCGGGAAATAATTGTCGGATCAGAAAACGGAAAAATACGGGTCGTTTTATTTTACAAACTCTATCAGATTCGGCAATAAAAAAAATATGGTAAACGACCCCATTCTATAACCTTTGACACCTGGCACTTAACTTAGTCCCGGGAGACGGCAACTGGACTCAAAAAGAGCGGCATGAGGCAGAGCGATGTGCTTGCTCCCCGTGTCTTGCCTTCGCATGGCGTTTATGGGTCGGGAAAAAAATCTCTCCGTCTCTCTGAAACCCGGAGCGAATCTTGATTAACGGCAATGACCCTTCCGGCCATCAACCGCGGCGGCCGCAGGGCCCCTGCCTTGTGGGGCTCACTCCCCACCGCTCTGTCCCATGCAGTCCCATGCAGGCCCCGCTCTTAAATCACGCCTAGTACAGTGCTCGCCTTCAAATCGGTGCCTACCCTCACTGCCATCCATTCTTCAACCCGCAACCCCACCCTCCTCTGAAAATCGGCTCACTGCTAAGGTTTGCTCTCCGCTAGACCCGAAAGTCCTTTTGACACTCGAGACGTTCCGCTCACGGGTACACGGAAGGCCATTTCGGTCTCGTTCCTAAACAAGATTTCACGCTAGTATGCGGATTTCCTCCCCATTGCTCTCCCCAAAGGGCGAGTTCACAGCTGCCGGCAACAAGTGATTTCTATACCACCATGAAGTGAGAGATAAATCGAACATGACAAAGGAATTTACCTGGTTTACTGCATGCGACTTCGGTAGATTTGCTTTTCAATAATGATTTCACGCAAGTTATATTTCTGATCCGCATAAAGACTGGGAAGCTTCCCTTTTTCTTTTCAGAATGAGGGCCTTTAGTATGGAAGAAAAGAAATGAAGTGTTGTGTATTTAAAAAAATGCCCTACTTTGTTGCCGATGTGAGACGAGGGCCAGATGTCCATTGGGAGTTGTGCGATTTGAGAGAAGATAATCTCGACATGTCAGACCCTATATATCACGATGACAGCATCTGCCACCACTTTTACGCTTAGTCATAAAAAACTCCGGACGACCCGACGAGTGGTGGAGAGGATAAATTATATATATGAATCGTATATTTGTGATCGCATCGCTTCATTCGTCGCTGAAGAATACTGCTGGGAATGCCATAAACATTTAAGCAACCGAATGGAGAACATAGCCTTAAGAAGCTTCTAAAAGGTTGAGTGCTTTCCCGCGGCGTGTAGCTATAAAACCAATTTTTGGGGTTAGCAATAATTCATCGATAGGACTTGTTGACTTTTTTTGGCTGCGACCTCAAGGTTACCCCTATCCATATTCGCTGTCTGCCTGACGTTTCATGTTTTTTGCTGGGTGCACTTCAAGCCTTCTATTGGGCCAGCGTTAACACGGCTTCACTAACTCTAGTTCACAGGATATAGCCGTAGGACATGTTAGATCGTAAAATCAGAGATCAATTTTGGGTTGACACTTTTCTTCATATTTTCATTGCGTTTCTCGACCATCTGATGCGAAGAAGTTTTCCCTTTGCTTTTATTTTCGGACTAAATTAGAATTATAGTTTTGGAAAATCACCTAATTACCGTCCCTCGGAGACTCATGTCAAATACCGTCTATCAGAACTTATACGTGATGTATTTATGAGAACGTATACATTGCCGGCAGAGAAGACAAAATGTTTCAAGGGCCCAATGAACTTAACATTTTCATTAAATGGAATGAATAAGATATGCCATTCTAACGCGTCAAACGAACTATGTGTTGCTTGTATATATTTGTTTTGGTAGGAATTCCAACGTTCGTAGATAAAGTAGATTTGTGGATATGCTTGATTAAATTTTCAGTTCTAAACTAACGCAATGGAATCATTTCTTTTGCCAAAAAGTAATAACTGTTGATTTGCTTATCATTCAGTATTGTTCACATTAATTGTCATGAGAAAAATATCACCTGGACCGGGATTCGAACTGCGCAGTGGCCCCGTAAACCAAAGGTCCGTGGTTCGATTCCCGGTAAAGGTGAATTTAAATGTTAATCTAGGTTAATGTAAATTTCACCGCCGTTCACGCGGCAGGCTTGGAATATCCTACATTCAGTATTGTTGTTCGCGATGACTAAAAATTCTGCTCTCTGCCTATGTTATAATATTCATTCTGACATTTGATTAAATATTAGAACTTCTTCCGTCCATTTTTGCACGTTGGTCATACTTGGATGAAGTATTTTCGTTTTGTTGGTGGGGGATTGAAATATACATGCGACACATTTTATGAGGAATAAGAGCAAAAAGTAGCATTTCAGCTCCAAATATGTGATATTTCAATCCCATGTTCTGTATAGTCTATTCATTTGATAGAAATACGATTTCTTGTTATGAACGGAAAAGCCAGTTCATGGTACCGTGTTGTATCGAAAACAGGAAATATCTCGTAATTACAGTCCCTGTCTCCCTTTAGATACCTTAATTTCATTCCTGGAACCAAATAAGCCCGTTGGGGTAACAAGAGACCCATCCATTCATGGCAACTCGGAGCCTTAAAAACTCACCTAAATTCTGGGAAACTTCAACGTTTGAGCGGAAAAAGAATTGCGTCCTGTCTCGAGCCTGTCCTTATCCAGGTGTTCGACAGTCGTAACCTAGAATTGTGACGCCTGTGGTTAGTCTTTTTACCGACCATTCATTTTGTGTGGCCTTCTCAGAAAAGCGATCTTCGAGTCCCTTTGACTTGGCCCCTTTCCCTCAATCACCTCTTGAAAGGGTCTTTTCCTTCCCTGACGCTGCCCTTCACATCCCACCCTTCATTCTTATCCCTCCTTTTGCCTCACCCTATTATACTCGATGTGAAACACTTCCTGAAAGAAGTCTTGCTCCAACGTCTTCCTGTAGTCAATTCGGCCCTTTCTTTGAAGCTCTGAGTAGAGCTTCGGGATAAGCCCGTAGAGGGACAGAGCATGGAACTACAGCTAATCGGAAAAAGGTTTTTTTGGTGAGTTGTTGCGTTGATGTGCCTACCCTACCTGATTGCTGCTACTCAGCCCCAGTAAACACCGTCGTCTAAGTCTCAGAATATGAGTGAATTGTTTTTTATAACTTCCTTCGTAGCTAATCACTGTGCGTTGTTGCAAGACGTGTATTTCTCGGTGTCGGCAGCGTAAGTGGAAAGCCTTGTCTGGTAGTTCAACGTCTTTGAAGTTATACCTTTATTTTTTAACACATATCAACTTAACTATAGCATAAACTTGTATTTTCTTTCTTTAAAACAATATGCTTAAATATGCTTTACTTGGCTCACATCTTTATACTTGTACCTACAGGAAAGTCGTATTATTTTCGAAAGGGTCTTGGATTGATTATTAATAGGCTTTACGAATATATACAAAATCAGAATTCAATCGCAGCATGCTCAATTTAAAATAATTTGTTTTATTTTGGTACTTGATATACAACTTATTCTGACACATGATCAGAAATAGAAATGTATTTATGCTTTCTATATTTCATCCTACAATTGTGGTCAACAATATTTGTGCAGTGCGTTGTGACTATTCTTGCCGAGGTTGCCTTCTACTTATGGTTTACGAGATTACGATGACTATTATTAACGAGTGATGTTGTACCCACTGCCACACACTCTTACGATAACTTTCAGGGTATTATGTAGATTAGACTAGAAAATGTCACATGGAAATTCTCTCCCGTAATTATATTGCACCTCTAATTAGCGCGACCGCGTTGATTTTTACAGCTGCTCCACATTCCATATGCTACGACTTTTCGTGGATCGAAAGACAAGATTCATACAAGGTAACACTGATTTATGTGAAACATACTATTTCCATCTCATTTCAATTGAGACGTTTTCATGCAAGCTAGTCCTTTCTGTGCTCTCTGTCTCACAACTACTAAAATACGATTGATATGTTGATATTATTGAACCATTTACGTCGTGCTAGGAGTATCCCGGAACTTCAAATCTTCACTGCTTCGGTTACTCCGTTTCATTTCTGAGATAGCGGCAATTTTGTGGAAGCATGTATTATTTTATGTTGTTGCGACACGTGCAACCTGTAAGGAAACTGAAATAACATTTCATATTAATGGCCATGTGAAAAAAATTCACCTGGACCGGTATTCGAATCACGGATCTTTGGCTTTCAGTGTCACTCCACAGACCACTACGCTCTCCAGGATCGGTAATTCACATGGCAATTATAACGAGGTTCAAGGTGCTAGGTTTAGAAATAGCATTTATTGTAAATCAACTCCTTTTTTCCCTGCATTCGATCATTTCACGGGCATAAATATAATTTTGAGCGCGCTTTTCTATTGTAATCAGTGACAGGCCGTTTTGTAAGAGCGGCACGTTTTGGTTCACTCATCCACAAAATTTATGGGGCACAGATCATCGGCACACAAGACTCCTCCTGGGCACATCCGTGCGGTGGCCACGTCACACCTCGCATGTTTCCCAGTAACGCCCTTCGTTTGAGCTCCGGCATTCCGAATCCCTTCACGGACCATCGTTTACCCCGGCCTGGCTTTTTCAAAGGAGAGTGGGATCTCTGGTTCAAATCATTGGAGCGTTGACGCCACGCATGCAACACGATCGACGTTCCCTGTCGCCATAAACATCTCCTCAAAACGTCCCTCACAACAGTCTCCCGAGGAAGCATCCGTCTTCTCCGGTAGCAGGTTCCTTCAGAAGTCTTGGCCATCTGCAAAGAGAGGCTTCAAGGCCAGAGGCGGTGGCGTATCCTGTAATGGTGCGAAGGAAGAGGAGGAGGGGGATTGGCAATTGCCGCGTGGAAGGGGGTGCTGGGAGAAGGAAGTTGGGGAGGGGAGGGGGGACGTGGGGAGAAAAGCAGGGCAGGGAGGTGGTAGTCGGTCTCCGGTAGAATGAGAAATGGGTTGCAGAAGAGAGGAGAGCAAAAGCTGGGAAGAAGATGAAATGTGAGGGTTTGGTTGGGGGTGGGTGTGGGTGGATGGGGGTTGGGGTGAGGGGAATGAAGGATGGGTGAGGGGTGGCGAGAAAGAATACGGAGGCTCCCGGCTTGGGAAGAAAGTGGGAGGAGATCCCGGAGAGAGCTGTGAACGGGGAATAGGGAGACGACGCCTTTGAGAGTGTTCGCAGGGTTCTGGAACATTTCTCGCCTCCTTGCCGTACGTCCGAGGAAGGAAGTGATTAGGATAAGACACTCCACCCGGGAGAGACTTTATGGGATCTGTGGAGCCTCTCCTCCGCTCGCGGCTCGACATTAATGGAATGGCAGCGAGCCGATCAAAACCCCGATACATTCCGGTCCAAGTGGAACGAGGTGGTTGCACTTGGAAGGCTTTGTTTTCTCAATTTCCTTCCGTTTCCCTACCCGCCATGAAGCTAAGCGGTATTTGCTCTTGAATGCAATAATGATTGGAATGCTGAGAGTGATAAAAAAGGTAAACTTTGGAGAGTATAATGGAAATGTTTAAAATATGTGACATTTGACGCACGACATGCAAGCCTTTGAGACAAGCTCAATACTAGATGGGGTTTATGATATGATTCTATGAGCGATGGCTGCGAAAAGTTAGACCAAGTTCTAAGTTTGCGGAAGGAGGGGAGCATTTAATTTTTTTATTTGGTTTTATCAGTTTTATAGATTTTTTAAATGATGTTATGTAGTTACATTTTCTCATGTATGTGTTGATGGATTTCAAAAGCTTTTAATTCGCATATTTACCTCTTAATGTTGCCCGAAGAAGGGTTCCGGACTAGGGCGCTGGCGACTGGGATCTTTCTAATTACAGATTACTGGAGACGGTCCCAGAAAACTAATTTTAACCATGTTGTGTTACACCAAGAGGATCTCAACTTCTCTATACCAGTTTCGTATGAAGTTGCTGAGGGATATTTATAATAAGAGATAAGGGGTTCACTAAAACAGTAATGTGGAGAAGGACCAATATTGTCATTCAATCTAAAAACCCACTGATATGTGACGTGAAAAAAAAGAGATTGAAATGCTATAAATGTCTTCCAGCATGCGTACTGAGCGCATATAATTTGTGGTTATCACTGGAAAAAATCTCAATGATTGTATGTAAATACTCTTCTACACTTACACGTGCGTTGCTGCAAAATGTAGCTCATTAGGCGTAGAAAATCTGATTCGCAATGCTAATGTTGAATACAATCTGACCGAGTGGGATTTCTGTAACAAATTTTGGAAGGTGAAAACAAAAACATGACCATATTTGCGGAAACACGGAAATGATCTTAAAATACGCGATTTTGGTGCCGTGTTTGCGACTAACGACATTGTCTAAGATATTGTCAAACTAGGAAAATGTTTTGGACCTCATGGCTGATGGTAAGAAATATAAGCTATGCACTCGGCATGATCCTCATATTTACATCCCTTCGATTCGTTTTGAGTATCCTCCAATTTTCCGTCGTAGTGGTAGGTAAATTAATTTCCTAGCGTGACAAAAAGACTAAAGTAAGTAGAAAAATGAAGCCAAAAATCGAGATCAATTTCTTACATTTCTCAACGTGATATAAGCGTATATTTTGTGAAAGAAATTGAACTCTTCCCCTACTTGTTAGGTATCCAGATACAAAGGCATCTAAAGTCGATATTTAAAAAAAAGATTATAATTAACGACTATCTGGTTGATACCAGGTGTATATGGACTAAAAATGTGTACAAAGTAGTAATAATGTTAGAATATGAATGCATATTTTTATCCTTCCTGGAAACCAATAAGGTGATAAAAGGTACCAGTTTTTATAAAAGCTCTGCCGGCGTGATAAAACTCAGAAGTGTATTGATTTGATCTGTTTTCACATTTGGAAATATTGAAAATTTTTGGAGGGAAAATGTATATTATATTAATCAACTCAGAAATTTCATTCTTGATCACCTGTTATGTGACCATTGTAATAACTTTGTAACATTGTAAATTTAGGAGAAAGTTTCGATCCGAACCCCGCTTGTACAATGCAATACAGTAACCATTAGCTGTAATCATGAGAAAAACTGGCCTTTAAGCATCTATCTTTCAAGCAGTCCTGTATGCCATTTAAGTTTATATTTTATTATTCTAATCATACAAGTGCACGCAATTGGTATTTGTTGACGATGGACGCTGATTCTTTCGTTGTCGCTGAGCTTCATCCTATGCATCCCTAATCGTTTGCAGATTATTTTTCAGCTATGAGGATACTTTTGTTGGCCATATTCTATTGTTTAATGCTGTCCGAAAAATTCCAACCTTCATGTTAATCGTGAGTTATACGTTGTACGGTTATATGGTGGCTCGCTATAAATATATTAGTTCTTAAAAATAGTTTTCAAAGAGATAGATACCTCAGGTTGGTAACAGGAAATGAATTGAAAGTTTTTTGCTTGCAGTCCAATTGTTTGCGAGCCACAAATTCCGGTGACCAAATTTATCTGTTCAAATTCCAAAACATGTATAGGCTGCCATGGTCTAATTTATTTATGGTCCGGGACGGATACTTGTATCGCATTATTTTCAGGGCATAAAAAATATTGTGCCTCTAAACCTGAAATATGGTTGAAAAGATGATAACTTCAGCTCGTCATATCAGCACAAGCATGCATGCTTGTTACACGGCTCGAGACTTTACGACGGCAATTCTGGGCTCGTATCCTTGGTTTTGCATGGCCTTAGCATTCATTCGACATGTCAATATGAAAGCAGCCGGTCTCGAAAAACTGTGTTTCCGTGCTACAGAAAATGCTAAAATACCCAAATCTTCGGATCAGCGTAGGGATTTGTTCCCCAAATTGAGTTGCTTCCAAAGCCCATTCCGAATTATTAATAGAGATTTAACCACTTCCGCAATATGTGAATAGCCTGAGCGCTCTGACCATCCTTAATATCCTCTCGACTTGTTTGTCCCGTGTTCCTGCGATGCTATATCCACTATCTCCACCATGCTGTGTGATAGATTGACTTATACATTCTCTTTTTCTGATTGTTCGTGCATAAAATAAACGAAAATCACTCTTGATGCCTTTCCCTCGCACCGCATTGGGTCGTAATGCTTCCGGTGCCGCTGTCCGTGCGGACACTGCGCCATTCAAGTCGTAGGCTTGACACAAAATGGTTAAAATTTCTGCGGCTTGTTCGAATGACTGGCGAGGAATCGTTTTCACCCTCCCACCCGCCCGGATCGATGACAAAATATCAATGGGCCGTTTGTCAGGGTGGCGGACTCCCCGCGGCGCAGAGGACGCTTGACCATTCTCCTGCTGAGGGGCCGCAGATAGCACGGCCTTGTCGTCCCTTCCGGTGCTGTGGCCCCCCTCCCTGCGCGCTCATTGGCGGGAGAGCGGGAGTGCGGCGCCGTGGGCGTTGGGTGCGGAGGCCGGCGGGTGATTCGGCATGTGAGGAGGGGCGCGAGGAGTGACGAGCCATCGAGTGAGGAGCACTGATGGCAATGGATGGCTCACTGTCGGCGAGAGCTGCTCTCGGATGACGCGAAGGACAGGAGCGGCGGGGTGCCCGGGGGTGTGAAGGTGGTTTTGGAGGCTGCGGCCAAAGTGATAGTCAAAAATTCGTGGAGTGACAGGGGCAGGGGCGCGGAGGGGGGCGGGGAGAGTGAATGTAAGGGAGAGGCCCGGCATAGTGGGGGCGGATGGCCCCCCGAAGAAGGGAAGTGGGGCCGAGCCAGGGTCTTGACTGAACATGATGAATCGGCGGAAGAGATATTGGAGGGGAGAGTTAAGGAGGCGAATGGTTGAGCACCCCTTCGCCCTGACTTTCTCCCCACACTCCTCATATCCTTGCCCCATTGCTGCCCTCCTCCCCACCCTCCCTGCGCTCGCAAATACCCTCGTCCCCCACCTCCCCAGTTCCTCTCGCACCTCCCACGCCCCCCTCCTGCGCAACACCCACCCACCGCCTCTCCATCATCCTCCCTCAGCCGCGATGATGGATGTTAGCCCACGGCTGTCACGGGGGTCATCCATCAGTGGCAGCCACGCCTCACCTCCCCCCACTCCTCCCCATTCTCCTGCCACCCCTAGCCACCCTGCCACCTCCACTCCCGCGTGTCAAGAGGCGAGGCGGAGGTGGGGATAAGATTTTGAGGCTCGGCAGGGAGGTGGGAGGTTGGGCGATGGTAAGTGTCTCAATCAATGCTCTCCCTCGATACGTGTGCCTAATTCTTCCGCCCGGCCCGCACCGAGCAATGTCGATCGCGGGACTACAGTCGACCCTTTCCCTCATCCATCCCTCCACTCATCTTCCCGTAGGCTCGCTATCTCATCGACAGCTCCAAGCTTTCATTCGGTGATTTTTTGTGACCCTTTATGTCGCTCTCTGAGTCTGTGCCAAGGAGGTCGCAATGATTCCTTCTCTCATCTTGAATAGGTGAAGGCTGCCGAGGAAAGATGTGCGCTGTGAGCCTGCAAAATAGTGGGTGAATGCCAACGCTGTCTTTCCTTCACAATTAGGGACGATGCTCTTTGTGTAATGAGGTTCATTCTATGGAGTCATTCGTAAATTTTCACCTTGAATCCCTGCCTTCTCCAGAGTTGAGGATGCTCAAGTTCTGTTGGCAGTACCAGTCACAGTAAATAAAAAGGATAGATGGTCTGGTCTCACACTTTGTGGATCATATCCATGGCGATAAAAGTGTGGAGTTGAGCCGGAAAGTTGTACGTATTAGATGAATCATGCTAGTTTGCTTGATAAATATCGCCAATGAGTTTTTTTGTAGGCAAAGTCGTGTTTGGAACAATATTGATCATTATTAAACTCTATTCATCGAATGTGGGTGCGCGTATGGTTGGTTCAAATTGTGATCTTTCCCTTTGAGAATGCGTCATCTTATTTTGGCAGTTCACGAGACACGATGGAAGTGCGACACGGGATCAGTCTGACCGCATCAGTGGCTTGCCCCGCGGCGACCCTTTCCTCCCCCACCCCTGCATCTCCAGTGCCAAAGGGTCGGACGTGTTACCGAAACTCGCGGAGGTAATAAGATGCAAAGAGGGTCATCATTTCGGTCTTTGGAAGGCGTACCGGGTTCAACGGATTTCAATCCGGGGTCTCTTTTGCGGTGTGCTGAGACCCCCATTGCGTGTCTCCGCCATGTGGGACCAGGAGGCAGGGAACGACGCGCGCACACACGCGATCTGGTCATGTCATGCAGATGGGTGTCATCGGAGGATCGTCGGGGGCAGCGGGGGGGCAAGAGAGTGGGGCGGACACGTCGGGGGCAGGGGGGAAGGATTTGGAGACGAATGGGACAATGTGGGGCTGGGAAGATCAATCGAATTGGACGTGCGAGTGATAAGTGATGATTATGAGAGACCCTTTTGCCATATTCGCCACCGGATGTGTAGGGCGGGGGATTCCGGGGAAGGGATACGGGGGACAGGGCTTCACGACAGGGTATACGAGGGGACAGGGGCAGGGATCGGGTGTGTGTGGGGTGTCTGTGGAAGAAGGGGTTCCGAAATCGTCGTTTCCGCAAATGAGGCGTCGCATGAATCGTGGCAGGCGAAGGGATCAGTTTGGGACGTGAGCTCGTAAATTTCTCCCCTTTTCGGGATGTTCCCTCTGGAATGAGGTTTTTGTGATGGTTGATGGCCGGACCTTTTGAACGCTCCTAGCCGAACCCCGACTTTTGCCTCCATATGTTTTAAAAAGGTGAAGAATGTCCCCTTTTTCGGCCGGGATATCTCTCGATGGCAGATGCGATAGCTACAAACGATCCCGATAATGGCTCACGCTTTTCCAATCCTTTTTTACCTCTATCTCTCACTCGCTGCCTCTCCCTCTCTTTTGCCCCTTCACCCTTTGACATTCTCTCCCTTCGAATGCAAAATAATGTCTGAATAGGTGTAACATTGTAGAGTGGGAAGGGTTTGAATGACTTTTGCGTTGCGTGGTGGGATGGAGAGTCGACGCGTAAGTGATTTGTTAACGTTATAAAAGGGGAGATCTCATCTCGCGAGGCATAAAGTACCGCAGGCAGTCGCCGCCACCGCTTTTGGTTAGCAAGGTCATGTGTTTGAAACATTATCGTTGGTCATTACTTCGCAGATGGGGATATAGATCGTCGAAAATGCTAAAGTGTAGTAGTGTTCACGTAATGCTTGGATATAGAGCTTACCAGTTTCAAACAATTAGCGTCAAGGGGTAAAGATGGAAAAAAATATATTGTCTAAAAAGTGTTAACCATCAATCTGTTGTAGAAATTTATTCTATCACTTAGAAAGTGGCTCGATCTCTTTTGCTGCCATAGGTAATGGTTTCTGAGTATTATTCGCGTAGTAATTTACCACGCTCATGACTTTTTATTGAGCTATTCAAGTTTATTTTTGCCGTTCGTGGTGTTTACTGCGAATATATTTCATAAAAATACGACAGAGTATTGAAACTAGGAGACTGAAATGAAATTTAAAGGACTTATGCCTATTTCTACTCTCAAAACTGATGAAATAAGCAAGTGTAAAATATAAATAATAGAGCAAAAATGTTTCGTTGACCACAATGAATTTATTTTAAATTAAAATACCTTTGCAACTGTTATCTAAATGATATCGGTATTGTTCGTGATATGACTTTAATCCGGGGTGTGAGTAAAGATTGTTCTTTATCATCTCTACATTTCAATCTATTCTTGAAAGTATAAGTAGGAATGGGAATATGAATGAATGTAGGAGATTAATTCAGTCAGACCTGGGACAAACATGAGTTAGTTGTACATACGCGGGGAGGAATCACTAAATGTAGATCACGCAAAAGGAAAATATTGCGAGATACTAGATAATAAATAAAACAAGATTTAAAAATATATTGAAGTTTTACTGAATTGTCTTTATTACAGAATATATGTTATGTAGCTAAGTGACGCGATAAACATTCCTCAGATTTATATGAAAAATGAGTAACGGGTTCATCCAAAAGGAAAATACTCGGCTGGTCTTTTAATGGTCAATAATGGATGAAACCGGTTGTTAGATTTCGAATTTTGTATAGTTTTCAACAAGAAATTCACATTAATGAACGATGAGACCACAATGGTGAGCCTGTCTCCATCGAAATCATGGGTATGCAAATCCGTAAATATCAGTATAGGCTTTTGTATGGATATAGGCTTTGCATAGTAGCAAGGCTTAGCCTTTGTCAGAAGAGGAGCGAAAGCTGGAAACGGATATAATGAGGAGGATCTGGAAGATTAACTGACTAGATAGACCTAAGAACAAATAAGAGTTATGTAACGTGGAGAAGGAAAGGAAAAATCTGAAAATTGAAGATGAAGTGGATGTAAATATAGTGAGAGGAACGAAGAAATAAGTTTGAGCAGCTTAACGGAAGCTAAAATATTTAATTCTTTAAAATGCTTACGTATGGGTTATTACTTTCGTTAGGTGGCAGGAGTGGCCTCACGGCAAGGAGAACTCAATCACTGGCTGTCCAATACTCTGCGCTTATAGGTAAAATATTGAATTTTTCCGATATTTCGGTGGCACTACCAGCTATCTCATGGGAGACAAAAAAACGAGCTTACAATTTTTAGGTCTACAATTATTCATATCTTCCAATGATAACCATAATTGAGGTAACTGGGGTTGATTTCTTAAACCACTCTTAAATGGCGGAAAACTATTTCAAGGCGGCATTTTGAACGAGAGGCATAAGTTAGGTTATTTATGAAGAGTCATTTAAGTTGTGGAAATATATTTATTATAAGTCACCCAATGAATTTTGTTGAGCCGTCAAGCAGATATTCAACAGATGATATGATGTTATCAACTAAACATTTTCTCTATCTTTGGGCACTAATAACTCTTCTTAGGTAGAAATACAATCGAGGTGTTTCTCCTACCACCTTATGTTAGAGATCAATGAAAGAAATAGTCTTCCCACTGGTAAATATTCCTTGGTCCACCAGTCACTGACAGATGAGCTAACGAGTTTAAAGGCTAACAAAAGAAGGGTGTGGGAAAATTAATGTTTCCTTATTTAAATAGGTTTTTATTTTTTAAGATTGCTCTTTGGGAGAATAAGCGAAAGCAAATTTTGTTGGAAGACCGTATTCAGCCGTACTTTAATATGCCATAAGTGTTTTTAAAATGCTAATAATTTAGGTCCATAATATCCATCGATTTAAGAGTCACAATTCGGAAGGAATTAAACAGATATCTAGCCCCAAATCTTCTGCAACTGTAACCTCCTATCCAGGCTAAAAGCAATGCTAGCAGAAATAGTAATAGAATCATTGATAGCAAGTATCTTAAGGATTTTTTTCAATTGGGAAAAGAAAAAAAAATGTGTTTATTATTATATATGCTCTCATCTCCATTTTTGCTAGTGAATGCGTTGAAGGTTTTCTGTGCCGTTTTTCTGTTCCTCCGAATGCCATTTTTCGTGATTAAAAATTACATTCGATATAATTTGAATAATAAATATATGATTTTCCTTTTGAAGGTAGTAGTTATGCCTTTATATGTCACGTACTGGCTCCGTTTTTGGTGTAATATTTTAATTCTGAGTAATTGGGTCCGGAAAAATTATTTTTTAAGGACCATTTTTTCGATTTTTTTCGGAATAACTTTCAGTAATGGCTTTAAATTGAGCTATAATGCAATGGGAAACTAAATTATTTAAAAACTTAAAACTATTTATCTGTACTATAAATTTAGTTGACGGCGAAATTTAAAGCAAAGTTCCGTATTTTAAAAAAATGAACGAAGAAATTCGTATTTATTTATTCAATCCCTTGCCAAAATGTTCATCATGCAGTCATTTTTCCTGTTATAATTTCAGCGGAAACAAAGAAAAGCGTTCACGCTAGAGAAATGCTATTCTGTGTTATTTACCACTGATATGACCTTTAAATTATTTTTTCGGTTCTCAGAACGCTTTTTCCCATGGTCTCCATGTATGATTTCGTAATTAATCCTTGAAACTGTCACGATATATCTCCGGTACTGACATGTATTCAATGATATGAATTCGTACCCTCATCTCTACCGAAGGGTCTAAAATGTTACGATTCCTCATCTAAGTTAACGATGTTAAAATTTCAATGCATGACTAGTACAGCCTTGGCCTGCGACAAATATACATTTATTTATTTTAACGGGCTATCGTTATAAACTCATCCCGTGTAAAACCTTCGGGGAATGGTATCTGCCATCGTTCGGCCGCTTTTGAATTTTTCCTGTTCCCTTCAAGATGTAATCCCAGCTATAAGATCTTCTTGACACATCTTTCGTTCTTATGGGGAAATCCTGTTTTGATGAAGGCTCACGATCGAAAGTTGAGATGTTTCGAGTTTATCTCTGCCGCGATGAGGAACGCTGAGAGCAGGTACGGCGCTATGCGAACGGAAGCATTGACGGGCTGTGTATCACCTCCACATTGCGTTGCTCACGCTGGCGGGACGACGCCTGGAAGATGTGAGGTACGCTTCCTATCGGATTGTCGGCCACTCAGTGTTTGCTCGGACCGTGGCGTGTGATGAGGTCTTCGCCAAATTCTCCAGGCCAATCAACTTCCGCGGTTTAACGCTGCCGCCACTTCCGAATGGCCGCGTGAAAAATTTGGACGTGGAAATTTGCCGCGCGGCTGCCATTCGGATCTCTTGCTGTCACAGTCATGTGCTGCACTGATTGCAGCCCACTCGCTCGCCGCTCCTGTCAACCGCGACGCAAGTTGTCTACTTCTCCACGGCGCTCGAGAGGTCGAAGCCCATGCGCTCCAAGCGACGTGTCTCTCCGCCTCGCCTCAACAATGTGCGCAGTGGATTTTTGTGCTCCCGGCGGTAGTAGCGCGATGATCCTAATCTTGTTTAAGCGAAACGAGCCAGCGAGAGCATTGCTCACAGTCTTGCGGAAGTGGATACCGTTCATCCCTCACTACCGGTATGCAAATTTCAGCATGGATTACGACGTGAATAATATTACGCCCAAGCGTGTATTTAAAAATCACTTTTTTGCTCCGAAATGATCGCACCATTAGGGCACCATAAATTCGAGGGGCTCATGAAGAGTTAATTTTGAAGAAGATAAGTGATTTAATTTCATAAATAGTGGAATATAAGACGTATCAGCATTATGTACCGTCATCTACTTGGGATCTACTGATTAATAATAATAATAATTTCTGTAATGATCACAGGTGCCCCCAATTACGATCATTGTAATATATATGGACAACACATTTAAAAACACCCATGCCCTGGACAGTTGAGTTTTACCCAGGCGGGACTCGAACCCGCGACCTCCGGAATGGCAGGCGAGGACTCACTTATACTTGTTAGTCACAATCATCTGACGTTGACTCCCACATTCTCTTCACTTTAATTTTTAGCATGAATCCGTTACAAATTAAAAAAAAATAAAAACAGTCACCAGGAGATTCGGAAAATTTTCAAATGCTTTTCATCTTTCGGCATGGATTCGTTTTTAATTACTGACTCAATATGCCTGCAAGGTGCACAAATATTACCGTCAGTTTCACTCGGTGAATCATCAAATCCTAAGCATTATAAGATATCTAGGAGAAAGTTTAAAAAGATCCTCTTCACAGATTATTTTACGATAGCGAATAAAATTATATGAGGCTGAATTTCGAAGTCCATAAAAAGGCGACGTCGAAATGGGGAAGTTGATATCATTCCTGAAGATATTATCATAAGGGGGTCAAGAAGATAGTTTTAACGTCCCCATTTCCTCCAAATTGCTGCCTACTTCCGGCCAATGAAAATGCAGAATTATGTCACAAATAAGTAGGAAACTTGATTTCCATTATTTGAAAGCATATAACTCGTATATAATGCACCAACATTGTATGATCGTATTCAGGCAATATAATGCATATTTAAGGATTTTGCACTCTTTCTTAGTTGAAAGTAACAAAAATAAGCAGAAAGAAAGTAGTGCGGTTAGATAACAATATAGGTCTATACGTTTTTATGTGAGTATCGTCTGGGTCATGCTGGGGCAGCGCAAGGGCGTCACCGATATATGAGACACACCGACTCACTCTTACCATTAAGATCCGTTTATGTAGAATATAGCCACAATCACGTAGGACGAACAAAATTGCATTCAAAGGATT
The DNA here is from genome assembly GCA_933228895.1 of Platycnemis pennipes. NCBI lineage: Eukaryota > Metazoa > Arthropoda > Insecta > Odonata > Platycnemididae > Platycnemis > Platycnemis pennipes. The sequence continues at coordinate 85,797,124 of OW121846.1, forward strand.
AATCGGTATTTTTGGCATTCATATCGTGATGCTAATTTAATTTCGGCAATATTAAACTTGAAATTCAGTGGATTTTCCGACGTACACTCTTTCGCAGTTACTTCCAATACGTTAAAAATGTTAGCATGCCCCAAAAGAAAAAATGTTATCGAATAAAAGAGAAGTAGTTAACAGATGTTAGAAATAAGTAATTCGTAGTTTCAGCGCCACTTTCTCCAGTACCTACTCATCGAACAAGAGAAATGCTATTCAACCATATGTGAATTACATCATGAACCAGTTCAAAATGCTAACTATTTGTCCATTATTTGCATAATAAAGAAATCACACTTAAGCTAATCCTAAATATCAAATAGAAAAATCCTCAGCAAAGATTTGATTGGTTTTTAAACGACGAATGGCGTTCGAGTCCCGATGTCATATGAAACATGCTTGCTTGCAAATTTCAAAAACCGTTATAAAATGGATTGAAATAATAGTTGATTCACTCATTCTAAGTTCACTAGTTTAATGCGTAAAATGATTAGATTTAGCAACTGAAGCATAACTCACTCCACGACGCTAACTTTTGGATGTGAAATACCTTTAATTGGTGATGTTCTCTCTGTTGAACCATTGAGGCAACGAATCAAGTTTGATTTTTCCTATTATACTAAATTTTTACGGTGGTTGAACCTTTGCACTTGCTTAGGCTATTTGCTAAGACCTTAGACACATGTAAATAGAAAACAAAAAAAAACGACAGTTTTCAACTAATGAATAACAGTGCATCCTACTTGAAATTTGTGTACTGATATTTCAGACCCGTTTGTTGATTGCGAATCATAATTATTTTTAAATTTTACATTATACTTTAGTATCAAGCGTTGATGAGAGTATAATCAAATTTGTTGAATCTCAGGCTATACGAAGTAGGGAATACCGATTAATATCTATAATTCTATCAAAGTAAAATCGTCTCAAGATTACAACCAGAAAGAGGGAAGTAAGTTTCCAAAGCCATGGGGGACAATTTTTCATGATAATGGGTAAGAAAAACCAAGTATTCGACATCAGGGTGATAAGATGCTCTTGCTTCATTGGTTTGGTACTCATTCAATGCAAATGATGGAAGAATAGCATACTTTGAAAATGGTTTTGGATGATTTGATTTATGTGACTGATTTGGTGTAATTTCTTGGAAAAACATCTTCATTCGACTTTTCCATTACATATTCCATCATACTACGGGACAGATATTCAATTTAAGTAGAAGGTATAATTGAAATGATCTCCCAATGCAGTCACGGAAATTACGTTCGTTGTACTGGAAACAAAAACGGTAACCAATTATATATGATTCTTGAAAGAAAAACTGCACTAGAGACATGAAACGGCCTTTCCACAGGCCGAGTGATGCATTCGATCGGAAACCCGGAAACCACAAAAACAAAAGAAAACATATTTATGCTATGCATTGCTTGATCTTCCTTTGTAGAATTTTTTTGTCTAGGCATTCGGCTCCGTCTCGCCCTTTCTTTTTTCTCTACTCTTGGAGAGAGGCTAAAAATGGAATCTGCTACTTACCTGCGATTGGAACAATAACGGAGCCCTATTTTTTAGTGGCCCTTGTTTTCTTTGATCGTCAAAAGTTATGTAAACAAAGAACAGTTATCTTCTCAGGAAAAGCATAAAATAGCGTCGTGGATATGACCGAGAGCTGAGATTGTTTTTGCAATGGTTTCGCATTGTATTCATATTCCTTGATTTCACTGCTTTAAATTTGCTAGGTGACTTGATGCAACCAGTTACTGAATTATCATTTTTTGACCTCGCTCATAACGGGTATTTTCTTGAAATTCAAAGTCTAAGTCAGTTGATATTCTCAAATTAAACTACAGTTACTTCAAGCTTTTTAGCTCACCAGGGCAAAAAAAGGATTCAAGTATGAGTGCACATGTATACTTACGTTTTTCATGCATTTTTAACCCATAGCATGCCACGCGCATTATTATTGAAGCACATAAACCTCTAGAGAACGTTAAAGTACTACGAGTTTTCAAGTTCAGGAAGACTTACAGACATACTTTTCCTCGACCGTAATCGTTATGAATTAGTTTTAACTAAACGTGTTTATAATTGATTTTAAGGTGCTCCAGCTGCTGAGGTTGGCCTCTGTTACTGAAACTTTTCCAGAGCCAAAAACTCTCCATAAACCCATAAAAAAACCTAACAGTCCCATAAAAACACACGGAATACATGGCCGAAGACCTATATGATTGGTCAGCTGTCAACTTTGGATTTCATTTCAATCATAGCCGAATATTTTACCACCAGGAATGTGACATTAATCTAATGTTGTGTAGCACGGGTTGGGTCTCTACCTTCTTGATAGCACCGTGCAACGCTCTATAGCGATAATATTAGTTAAAAAAAGGTGTCTTAAACCTCTTTTCCCTCATATACTTCGCTTTTTATCTTGGTAGCTCTATATTCCAAATTTAACTCTACTTGATGGCCCATATGTATGTCGTCGCAACTTATCTCAGAGATGGTCAAATTAATAGGAGCTGTTACCTTTTTTGTCAGTCACACAACTACCTCGAACATTCCTGTGTATGCAGAGTGAGTGGCCAACTTCGCTTGTATTTCAGCTAAACATGCCTACGTCGGACTACGAAGATGAAGAAGTGAAAGACGTCTACGAAGTTATCACGGAAGTAATAAAACAGGTAAGAGGAGAAAAAAACCTAATTATTTTAGGAGACTGGACCGCTGTTGTCGGCGAAGGTCAAGATGAAAGAATAACTGTAAAATATTGATTGGGAAAGAGAAACGAAAGAGGAGAAAGACTGCTGGAGTTCTGAACACAACATAAGTAAGTGTTTACCAACACATTGTTTAAAAATCACAACCGAAGAAGATACACATGGAAGATACCAAGAGACAGAGAAGGATTTCAAATAGACTACATTTAAGTGAAGCAGAGGTTCAGGAATCAGGCGAAGGACTGCAAAATGTACCCGGGTGAAGACATCGACAGCGATCATAATTTAGTGATGATGAAATGCCATCCAAAATTCATGAAATTGAAGAAAACAGTAAAAAACATTTGGCAAGTAGAAAAACTGAAGGAGTCTCAACATCAGCTGGCATTTCAGAAAGCAGTAGGAAACAAACATAAAAGAGGACCTGACTGAGATTCCAGTAGAAGAGCGCTGGGAAAACATTAAATGTGGATTACAGGAACCCGCAAAAGAAATTCTTGGAAGAACAAAAGTTGTTAAGAAGAAACCATGGGTCACAGAAGAAGTCTTAGTGTTGATTGATGAAACAAGAAGTTACAAGAATGTGAAAAATGAAGAATGGCAGTTTTGCAACAAAAGGATAAGGAACGAAGTAAGTCGCAAAGCCAGGAAAGCCAGAGAAATGTGGATTAAGAATATATGCGAAGATGTACAAAATAACCTTGCACTTGGAAAGGTGGAAGCTGCCTATAGAATAGTGAGGAACCACTTCAAGGAACGGAATTCAAGATGCAATGCCATAAGAGACAAGAATGGATAACGTTTGATTGAAAATGAAGACAAAGTGAAGAGATGGAAAGAATATCTGGAAGGGTTAACAACGGAAAAAATCTCAGGAAGGATGATATGGGAGCATCAATATTAAGATCGGAATTCAACGCAGCAGTAAGGGACCTTTGGAAGAATAAGGTTTCTGGAATTGATGATATCCTCGGAGAACTAATAAAAATGCAGGAGAGAAGAAATTAACCCATCTTAACAAGACCATCTGCGACATGTACTCAACAAGAGAAATACCCAGGGACTTCGAGAAAAACATCATAATTCCTATTCCCAAAAAGAAGAGAGGGGAGAAATGCGAAAATGTTAGGACTATAAGCCTGACGGCACATGCATCGAAGATATTGACAAGGATAGTCTACAGAAGAATAGGACTAGAGGGAGAGGAGTTCCTGGATGAAGATCAATTCGGATTCAGGAAAAGTAAGGGTAAAAGAGAAGCAATATTGGCCCTTTGGCTGCTAATAGAGAAGAGAATGGAGAATAACAAACCGACCTTCATTGCATTCTGGATTTAAAGAAGGCTTTTGAATCGTAGATTGGAACTTAATGCTTGGAACTCTGAAATGAATTGGAGTGTCGTACAATGACCGAAGAATTATCCACAGTTTGTATAAAAACCAAGTAGCTGTGATAAAATCTGGACTCAGTAGAAGCAAGAATAAGAAAAGGAGTGAGACGAGGCTGTGCACTGTCTCCCGTAATGTTTAATGTTTACATCGAGAGAGCCATAAAAGAAATCAAAGAGAAGTCTTCTGTAGTGGACATGCACGGAGAAACAATTAGCATGCTGCGATTAGCTGATGACATTTCTCTCATAGCTGAGACAGAGAAGGATCTAAATAAGATGCTAACAACCATGGAAAGGACAATGGCCATGCATCAGCTGAAGGTCAGTAAGAAGGAAACTAAGATATTGGTCTGCAGCAAGAGAGAAGAAGCCAAAACCAACGTTAAACTAGGAAAAGAAAAACAGGAAGAGGTGAAAGAAGTCTGTTTCCTGGGAATTAGAGTAACCGACGATGGACAAAGAAAGAATGAAATAGTTATTAGAATTGCCCAGGTAAAGAGGGCATTCTATCAAAAAAAGAATCTACTTACCGCTGGAAATACAAGCCTAGAATTAACACGTTCAACCCGACGGACGCGAATGCGCGTCCGAGGTGCGTTGCCAAGACACCGAAGGACGCGCATTCGCGTCTGTTAATGACCTCTATGATGACCTCACTGAATACCTCTCTGAAGACTTCTCTGAATGACGCGAACTCATGTCTTTAATAAATTATCGAGTTTTGTTATAAAAGAATGTTTTTAACTAATTTTAAAATTACATTTAATTGACTGGCCAAATTAATGTGGAGGAAAAACCTTTCCGTTTTTCACGATTGCACACTAGAAATATTCCGGGTTGAATGTGGATTCCGGGCTTCCGGGTTGGAAGCAATTCATCAGAACGTATATCTGGAGCATGTTTCTCTACGGCAGTGAGGCATGGACGATGACAACAGCGGAGAAGAAAAGGGTGAAAGCATTCGAAATATGGTGCTATCGAAGAATGATGAAGATAAAATGGATCTACCGAATGACAAATGAAAAAACCCTAAGACGAGTGGGAGAAAACAGAAGTCTCCTGAAAACTGTACAAAGATGGGACCACCTAATCGGCCATATCTTAAGACACAATGGCCTGATGAAGATAATCGTCGAAGGAAAAGTGAACGGGAAGAATGGAAAAGGCAGGCCTCGTATGAGTTTTATAGAACAGATCGTAAAGGACGTGTACGAGAGAAACTACGTTAATATGAAGAGGTTGGCCGATAGAAGGATCAATGGAGGACTTCTTGCATGAATCTATCGAGAAAACCATAGGCTACTATAATTTCAGATTATGACGAATCTTCAGAGCCACTTATTCCCGAGCGCTGAAGTTATTTATCATGTGTTGATACAATGTTTTCATTGTAAATTTCTTAGTACTTTAAACCGTTCTGGCAGGAACAAGTTTTCAGCCGTAGAGGTCAGGAATAAGGAGTTACTCGGAACTGAAATCGCTGTTTTATATGCCTAATCATTCGATGGAACGAAACATTAACTTTGGTTCAAAATTAATCTTCTAACCAAAGCCTTTCACTCATAAATCAAAAATTAAAACTCGCAAAATGTAACGCCCACCGAAAGAGTTACACTAAGGAATTCTGCGTGATCCAATTCCCCCTCCTTGATGTTTTTGGCGCGAACAGTGAAGGAAATTTAGAGGTGGGGAGAGGGAGCCGGTGTAAAAAGCTCCTACGCATTTTGTAAGTACCCCAAAATAACTGAACAGTGAAATTAACTAAGTACTTTTCTGGTAAATGATGGCATGAATAAAAATACCGTTATTTAAATACTTTGTCACAAGTTACGATGCAGTCAATTATGCAACGCCTTTCGAAATATCATGGAAATACCCTGCATGAACCGGCAACTTACAACCGGCAAAATTGACTAAACCAGCTATGTTTCCCCTATTGTGGTTGAGCGAAGAAGCTGCCCAGTCTCCGTTGTGATTGAACGAAGGCATGATGTATGAATCTTTTGCTCGTCCACTTAAGCGAAAAGGTTAATAACATCAGTTTTCCGCCGCTTATAACTCGAGAACGACGTGGCGGATCGACAGACGGAAAAACATGGGTATTTTTATTTTTACAAAAAATCAGATTCGGCAGTAAAAATATGGTATAAAAATATGGTAAAAATATGACCCCATTATATGCACTGATTAACTGTTAATGGCAATTCACGTGTGGGTTATCATCTTGGTTACCGTCAGCTTAGGTTATGGAGAGCGTGCCAGTCAAAAAATTAGTGGATTGCGACCAGGAGCAAGGCCAAGGTGGTTTTATGCAACGATAACATATAACCGGATGCTATAAAACTGTTCCTCAAATTCTCCTCGAGAAACTTGTTATATTTTCGCTCATAAAATCTCCCGAAAATGCCATGGCCCAATGTCACATCAAATTCCGATCAGTCACCTATTTTATGTTTATTTCAGCGGAGGAGTGCCTCCCTAAGTTGATGGTATTTCTTTTTGATGCACTTTTTCATGGGCTATAATACTTCGTGCGGAACTCCTTGCGCGAGTACCCATAGCCATTCGATTATTTATCAGTAAACGTGATCACATATGCACACGCAGCCCTTCCACCGTCTGCGCGGCCCTGGAGGAGAATCACTAGGCCATTGTGACTCTCCCTTCGCACGCCCCTGCCCCGGCCGGGTTCGGGGATGAGGAGAGGGGGCGTTTGGGGGCGGAGGGCAAGGAGTAGGAGGATGAGGCGGCATCGTCAACCACGGCATCCGCTCATCCATCAGCGGCGAGGGACGTGAGGGTGGGCGGGAGGGTGAGACAAGGCTCCATCTCCCCTCCTTTCCATGCCCGCCAGAGTGTTTATCTTGCTCCTTCCATCTCCAAGCGCCTCTTCCTCTGTGGGGGACCTCAATGCCGCCGCCGCCGACGTCCGCCTTCGCCGCCACTCTTCGTGGGGAAAGAGTTGAGGGCGGCATGCGAGAAGGGGAGGGGGGGGGGTGTATGTGGAGGAGGAGGAGGGGGTAGGGTATGAGGATTGTATGCAAAGGAGTGGGGTTGTTTAGAAGTTACTACACGCGTGTGTGAGCATATGTGAAATATAAATATATATAAATGCATATGCATAGATATTATAGGGATGTGGGATAAGTGCGGATAATGCATATGTGTTGGCATGCATGTATGCATGTGCATGTATCTGCATATATTATATATACTCACAGATATATTCATAGACGTACAGGCATGTGCATAGTAGTTCCTTCCCTCTTGAATACTTCCTTTCCTCGCACTGAAGAAGATGAGTGGCTTGGGCCACCGAAATATTCAAGACTCAAGTTTGCGATTCTTTCTATTTTACGTATCTTTTGTGTTTTATTGCCGAATTGCGACTCATGACCATAGTATGCACATCACTAACTGACTCAGTGTTCCAACTAAAGGTGGGGGGGAACGGGTTGGTGTGGTGGCTAGAGTACTGGCCATCCATCCCGAGGGTCCAGGTTCGATTTCCATCAGTGGCGGATTTTTCAGTGGAAAACCGGTCCCCACTTGAGTGCCTAGTGGAGGGCATTTCAAGTTCAGTACTCCGTCCGTCGGATGGGACGTTAAGCCGTGGTCCCTTTGTGCTTTTCGTTAAGAGTAGGCTAATGCCGACGCCGGGTTTCTCTCCACCCTTTCTTCGTTTCCTGAAAACTCCTACCATTACCCAATTACCCACCTATCCTAAATGGCGCAGATGACCTCATCTGTCGGTCGCCTCCCCTGAATAACCAACCAACCAAAGGTGGTGGGTTCCATAGGAGGTAGAGCTCATCCCGTACGGCAATCATTCGGGATAGGGGAGGCAGTTTCTTTCCATGGGGCTTCTCCGATTTCCCACGATGTTCTGGCAATCTGAAAATCGCACTACGAGAATTTTAGGTGGGGGTGTTCAGAGAGGCTTCATTCGAATTGGAACCCAGGATCCGCGAGTATGTAGCCCATCAATCCGTTATATCTCCTAGCATGCACTTATCCCAAATGCTTATCTCGGTATTTTTTTGCGATGAATTGACCTCGGATAGGATTCGTCTTCCATTAAGCTGCGTTTTCACTGTCCTATCAGTCCCTTTTTGATATCCTCGCCTTGTAAAGTGAAATTCTGAGCTTAAGATGAAAATGTGGTGCGAAAGTGGAATATCTTGGTTTTAGCGCAAAGGCAAACGAAGGAATAAGCCGTTAGAATTTTGTGTTAGATTAAGTTGCAAGGAGCGCCAAGTAGCTACCTAAGTATTATAAGAATAATAAGCACGGAAAGGTTGGGGAAACCTTAGATCTCAGCGTTAATGATTGAACGGGAGAACTGACAAAATTGTGAAAGCAAAAATTCTGATTTTGAGAGAAAAATTTTAAAAATACCACATAGGGGAGCCACCTTAAAGGAAAAAAGGGGCATTGCTTGGATATGGAGAAACTCCCGGGTCAGGAACAGGAAAGGCGTTGTTAAGGATGGGAATTGTTGGAAGGTAAAAAGGGAGCTTTTCAGCAGATTTTAGTGACCAGGCAAGAATATTAGTGATATAAGCTTCAGAAAGACGGGGATGGTGGGTCGGGAAGGATTTGTCTTAATGTCAATTTTGGGAAGGCCTAATAGAAAATGTTTTCTGCGGTATGTGATGCTTTCCTTTACACCTTATTCCGTACCTGAATTCATTCCACATTACTTAGTTGGACCCAAATGTACGGTTAGCGCTCGGAATGAACGCCCTACCGGAGAGGAAGACATCTCTCAATTATTTTCTTGAAAGCCTTTACGAAATTCGATTGATGAATTCCAGTCAACTACGTAGTGCTGCAGATGATTCGAATGTTGTCATCCAAGTATGATCATGAGGTATTAAATTTCATTCACTGCGATCATATCTAATCCATCATCATAGCAGAATTGAGGTTGCTATAACTTTTTTCAGAAGCTTATTACCGCAGTTTTTAATGGATTTGATTCATATTCCTGAAAGTGACCCCAAGAAATGATATTATAAGATCATGTTCATGAGCCTCTTATGTCTCCTTTCACACTAATTTGTCATTAGATATCTGTATCATCAGTAATAATATTTCTGATATTTTTTATTTATGCATCGTTTATGTAAAGTAGCGATTATACAGCGTTAATGAGCTGTTTTGGTGTGGGAGTGAAGGCAGCGTATTCAGTATGTTATTTTAAGTATTTAAAAAGTCATTCATATATTCCTTCAGTAATTTTCCCTCGTAAATTCTAATCAAGTTTTATCGAACGGAATATAAATATTTTTTGTTCTCAAGCGTTGGGCTTTTTAGTCATTTGACCTTATTACGGATGCTTCATTGTTGCATTAAGAGTCACTTTTAGTAAGTAATCCAAAGCATCTACCTTATCAATTTTCGATCAGTCCGGGCTATGGTTGAAGAAGGATAAAAGCAGGTTTCTTCATAATGATTACGTTATTATAAGGCAGTTAATATGAATAGAAAGGGCAGCCGGCCAGAGCTAATTAATTCTGTCAAACATTTGCATTAAAGTAATGATTCATTTATGGAATGAAGTAAGGAGATTGGTTTAAATCTAGTAGATTTTCCCTGTGACTAATAATTTTACCCTCTGTAATTTTTATTTGGACGTTCAACATTTACTGAGTATTGACATGGAAAAAGATTTGAAACATGATGCATTAGTAAACACTGCCTTCGCTAGTTAAATATCTCTATAGATTGCTCGCTTTTTCTCAGCAATATATCTAATTATAACTCGTTTAGAACCGATGTTCATCATACTTAATTCGTCGGTCTATACTGCGGAAAAGAAAACTGATCCTGTTATCCAACAGGTAGTTACTGAGGAACTTAAGTGTTAATTCCGTGCCGTTGGAGGGTTCAGATAAATTGCTTCTTCCCCTATGTTCGTCATCCTAACCATTTCTGTGCAGAAGTAAGAAACTCCTGTACATCACGCCAAAATAGATGATGAATGAAATACGGATTCAATTGTTTGAATTTGTTGGGAAAAATTAAGCATTAACTGGGTAGCTTGTGTCGGATATGTGTGTTTTTTATGCCTAGGTCCATGTTTTAATAACGCTAATTGGGAATATTTCAGCAATTATTTCGCACTATATTGGTATCTTACGCGGTCCTTTAAGTAAAGTGCTTCTTCATTTGTATGCGGCTTTAATTTTTTACCTCGTCACTTCTCTTCTTTCGTGAAGGGCAGTCTGATACCGGTTTCGCCGCCCTTCCTAACACCCGTTAGAGCTGTATAACTGGACAAGATTAATTGTCCGAATGGCTTTAACTGCACGTAACTGAAAATTGACCTTGGGAAACTGTCAATGCTACTTATAATTTTCGCTTTCTTGCTGATCTGTTGGTGTCTCTAGTATTTCTAGTATGGTGGAAATTACTTCAAATGTAATCAAATTCTCTGAAATCAAATTCTCTTATTTGATATCCATGCCTTAATGGACTACACTTATTATGCTGTGATTAACATGCGAAAAAACCCACTCTCAGCTTATTGTTGTAATATCAGACTACTGGACCTGTACTTTTTCCGTCATCATTACCGTGTATAATGAATTAGCAAGTATATAGCACGCATGCTGTGGTAAACTTTTATCATTTAATGGTGTAAATAGCTCATATTTCTTACTTTGGCAGTGTATCAACGGGCGGTATGAAATAAATATTCCCTTCTTGTTTCAACCAAATAAATTTCCCTTTCCGTACGCCATCTCGAGAATGCCCATTGCGGATGGAAAACCATCGACTGGGATACATCCACGAGTAATCCGTGCAGGATCCTCAAACGAGGGTTCGTGTGGGCACCTCAATGGGGGGAAAGAGATCGCCTTATTAGGGTGTGCCTAGGACGGGCCCTGAATGACCTTTGCCCCATTCCGGCCATGGGAATGGTTCGCCGCGTTGTGAGTTTTGGGGTGACAGGGCCTTTGTGTTCGAGTGCAGAGGACGAGGGTTGGGGGTCGGAGGGCTGGTAATGGTTGCAAGGGGGCTGTGGACGGGTCGGAACGGGGAGGGCGGGCCTTCTTGACATTCCCCTGAACATGACACGCGCTCCTCTGTCCCCTTTTCGACCTCCTTCTCACGCGCGACACCCACGCACACCACACCTCCGAAGAGTTCACAGCCGCTTCCTCTTCCCATCCGCATCCATTGAATCCTCCTTCCAACTCGATTGGCTGCAGGTTTTCTCTCCCCGCGTTTGTACAAAGCGGACCCTTTTTAGAAGTTGATGCGCACTCTCTATTGTGGTGTATTTGCGCTAGGGGAGGAAATCGTGATCTTTATTTTGGTTTTAAGGAGTTTTGGTGGGTTTCCTCATTAATTAATAATTCCCGCGTATCGAGGGTATCGTTAGCTGTATTCTTGAATTGGCAATTAGCACTTTGAAGCCAGGAATATTCGTCCCGCTGATGATATAAAGGACGAATTTTTTGTTGTCACCAAAGCCTTGATCTGACCTGCAACACTCTCTTTTATAATTCGATTTAACAGTACGTTATTGCGAGGATGAATGTTGTAGGATATTCGATAGATTTCGATATTCGAGATTCGATATTCGATATTAGATTTCGATAGATTTAGTGGCACTCGTGATTAAAAATAAGAACAGTTGAAATAGTTAAAAAAAGAAGAAGAGAAGAAAATAAGAACTCAGCGCCGTGTGGAGAATCTGTTTTGTATATCATTTTTCTGGTAATCTACGCTGAGGAAATATTGGCATCCCGGAATCGTTTTACATTAGCATATCTCCCTGTAGCCTGTGTCTAAGTTACATTCCACGGAGTGCAGTCTCGGGAAAGTTAAAACTCACACGTGAACGTGGACTTTTGTGATGTAGTCATACAAAGAAATCCCTGGGGCCTTTATAGTTATTTGAAATAAATACTATAAAAAATTGCGATACCATTACCATTTGTTGACATTTTATTTAATAGGGAATGTCACAAATATAATCTGTAGTTTTTATTAGTTTTACAACTGATTATAAAATCTGTTACACTACTGTTGACAATTTTGTGTAAATGATATTCATACGGTTTGATTTTGTAGTAGAGTTTTAATGCATTCTACATTAACTTACTTTCCTTTATATTTAAATCATCATCATGATTATAAAATCCTTCTTTTCCTTTAAATTAAAAATTCAATGAATGCATCATCGAATCATGAAGGAAAATTGACTGTTTAATGGCTTGAGTGTTTTCGTTGGTAAAATTCACTTGAAGTGATTTTCATTTCTACAAAGCTATCTAATGATTTACTCGTGGTTCGTATGTGGTTCCTGTAAAGTCTTAATTTGGCTGTGCGATGTATGTTTATTTTAGTTATGTTTTTACCTAGCCTAGATTTTTAAGGCCGGAAAGCCTTTCGCTCATGTAGTTTGCTTGGAAACATAACCCTATTATATTTCATGAAGACTATTTGAATCAAAGTTGCGTTAATAATTAATATTTGAAATTTATTATGTTGCAGCAAAATTATTTAAAATTGATTTATGAAGTTAATTTTTGGTAAAATATATGTTTGGTTAAATAATGAAGCAAATTGAGAAGTATGTAACTTATTAATGTTGCCTAAAAGTTTAAATTAAAACTGATGAGACCATAAGTGTCGAAGACGATTCATCGATAAAATATGCAATCACGAATCAATGTTCATTCAATAATTAATCAATCATAAATTGCAAAAAGAGGAAAATTGATGACAACTCGTTAATATGCTCAACAAATGGTTCTCAACCAATGCTCAATATGCCCATAATACCTAAGGAAAGCATGCCACATTTTTCATGTTGCTGTTCATAGCAAATCTCAAATGGAAAATCATGATACTTTAGTGAAGCCAATACTTGACCGACCGTTGAATTACCACGCATTCTCAATATCTTACCTTAAAAATTTAAAATGACATTTATGACAGCCAAATTTGTTGGTCTCCATCTTGCGAATGTTTCAAGTACGGTGCTTAGTTGCATTTTTTGTTATATTTTAGTTTTCCGTAAACAGTATATCTGAAATTTATATTTTATATCAAAAAACACAGATACAATGGATTGAACATAATATTTATTAGGATTGAAAAACAATAAATGCCAACCGAAATATTTTTGCACCATTTGCCTTGCATAAAATACTCTCACCTTCATTGTTGCACAGAATATTTCTGCTCAGTTATCCACCCATTTATTAAACGCCTAAGCATTTGATGTACTTACTCTCCCAGTTTTCGGAACTAAGGAAATCCGCCTCGGTCTCCACTGTTGCATCAGGAACGGGAAACGCACTTCTATGCTGTTGGAATGTATCATGGGAGGTAAAACACGTACTTGTACGCGCAATGGGGAATCCACGTGACCCTCACGCTCCAGGATACTTCGCAGCATACCTCCCCGGGGGTGGATTAATCGGCCGTGTGACGCTCTCCAACTGAAGCACCAATCAAAATAATCTCGGCAGGGGGGGGAAGGGGAGGAACCAGGGGTGGCGGAGACTCCTGGAGGGAGAATCAGCACTTTTGAAGACGGGCGTGTTGAGCTCTCAATGTGACGTCTGGAAATATGGCCGCCCTTTGGCAAGTGGATGGGGAACAGCGACGGTTGGGGTTACACATGGGGTAGATAGATGCTGAGGGAGAGGGATGAAGCCTGATATGTGACCGACTGCTGTGAAGTGACAGGCCGTTGGTAATCGCCTGGAACCGCACGTGATGAAAGACGCCCGGGAAGGTAATTGGTTATCGAGTGTCCAGTGCGTAATGGATTCCCCATGCTAAGTACCCTCACTCGGAATTTTTCCTGTCCGCGCTGACATTGAGGTGCCGTTCGTTTACGCATTTGAATGAAATAGTTGGCCAAGGCAGCATTGCCTCTGAAGATGTGTGCGGCAGTGATTAATTATCACTTGGGTTTTATCCACTGGGCTAGTCCTACGTCAGGCGGGTGTTGGTGAATTATTTGCCATTTGGCGGATCATTTATTATGCTGGTGACAACCAGGGTAACGATCCTGTATGTGAGCAATTACTTTAAATTAATAATAGCCCTGTAAGCATCTTAGAATCATGCATTTGTGACGAAAGCTACTCCTTTGGCCAGAAATTACTCCATTCCTCATAAGTGCATGAATGATATGGTAAACATCCCTCTGTAAGTTTATCGATATACTTAACTGAATTCACTTGATCTTTCAGGCTCTCCAATCATTAAAGGCGATACATATGCATCGGCTTAACCTAAGACAGCTCTATACCTAATACCTCTGATTTGATGCAGAGCATTCCTCCAAGAAACTTGTTGCCACGTCAAAGACAATTATCCACGTTGATTGCCATATTTTGTCAATGACCTTACTACATGGGACAAGAAAGCTGCTGAAGCTTTATCCTACTGAAAGTAAGTTCTGTTTTAGTATTTATAAATCAATTTGTTTTGAAATCTGTTAATATTTGACTTAGAATAAGATGCTGGTTAATAATAGTTTTTTTAATTTTTAAAATTAGAATATTTCCGCGATTATATGCGCTTTACATGCTAATCACAGGGAAACGATCATTGGCTTTATTTAAAAATTATTTTCGGGCTCGAAAATAATTTTTCAGAAGTTATAATTATGAAATACCTTTTTTTGAGTTCAAGAAAGTTATGTAGCTCAACCTTTTGTCAGATGCGTAGTTTTAATTCCGTCTTTTTGTGAAAACGATTTTTTACGACGTGCCTTCGATTATGGAGTCCTTGTGGCCTAGTACATACAGAGATGAACTACTGGAGGATCCTTGGTTCAAATCCCGGGTAGAATGCTTTCCCCATCCCCAAACTCCCACCTAATATCCTCGTGAATCGATTTTCTGCGTGTCAGAACATAGTAGGAAATCGCAAATGGCTCAGGGAATGGTGCTTGCCTCCTACCCTGAATATGTGTGATTTTACACGCCAGTAATTTAGTGCACGATGAGCTCTAACCTCACCTTTCAAAAAATAACCTTTGGTTTGAACACCAATACAAATCCCTGACCTGGAAGCGTAATCGTAAAATCGGCATGATATATATATCTTTCGCGATAAATTTCAGCATCAGCTTTGATTTTCGCATTGTCGATTAGGGATAAATCGATGAATTAACATAGGTGTTTTCTGTGCCGAGACGTGCGGTGGTTTCCAGAGCGTATAGAATTATTCCATTGTAACCAGCTGGGAGTTGCGGGAGGTCCAGGCTTGAGAACGGAGTGAGCGATGGTACTTCCGCAGAGGACAAAGGACATGTGATGGGGTCAAAGGGGCGGAAGTGGTTCGCAGGCACCCTTTCTATTACTGTTGCATTCCCAACATCCATTGAAACACGACTCTATATATCCGTCATGTGTCACTTGAGCTTGCTCTCTTGATTGGTTCTTCCAACCATTGAAGTGTCAAATCAATTTCTCATTTGGTGTCGGACACTCTCTACGCAACCCAGCAGCTTGAAGCCCCACTCATGAACCACAGAGTCATAATTTCGTGACAGCCTTTCAGAAATATGTGAGTATGCCCATGTCGATGCTGCCCACTGAAAGATTGTTGATTTCGGCGCAAAATTGTTGCAAACGACTCATTATAAACCTAATAAAATTTTATTGTAAAAGAGATTACCCATTTTAAAAACCTGCATAAGTAATTCCCAAATTTACCAAAATTCCGTAAACAATTTTTAGGGTACCATTTGGGTTTTCCAGTTAATCACTATCTTCTTCATTCAACTAATAGCTTGATAATCACTCGGGTTTTTCAGCTAATCACAATAAATATCAAGACTAAGAACCGTAAAGAGATCTATGCGAAAAAAATGCGGACGTTCTTATTTTCATATTTATCAAAGTGCAAAGGCCATCTAAATCAAATAAAAAATTGGTATAACAGTGTTTATTATTGTCGTTGGTACGAAAAGAGAATTTATTTAATACTTTGAAGATAATATTATTAGTATTAGAGTAGCAGCATTGAATTATCATTTTCACTAGTTTTTTGTTCAGTTATCGTTCCTAGTTGAGAGTTCCGGATGAACGAGGGGAGCGGAGGATGAAGTAGTGGCACGAAAAGAGAATTTATTTAATACTTTGAAGATAATATTATTAGTATTAGAGTAGCAGCATTGAATTATCATTTTCACTAGTTTTTCGTTCAGTTATCGTTCCTAGTTGCGAGTTCCGGATGAACGAGGGGAGCGGAGGATGGAGTAGTGGCACGAAAAGAGAATTTGTGCCCATTCAATCGAACGCGAGCCACCCCAACGACGTGTCGTTTCCGAGTAAATCTGATTTTTGCTCCTCACTGGAGTGGGGCGGTAGGTAAAGGGTGTGCATTTCGGCACAGGGGGGTGGGGGGTTGAAGAGGGTGGCCGGACGCCGGTGTGGGGATGGGGTAGGGGGTCGGTCGCCGAGTGAGGGGGGGTTTGCCCAGGAGGTGGTTGTTTCGGGTGGGGGGGGGGGACGGCGGGTGGAATGTGGCGGGCAATGCGGGAGGCCTGGCTGACTGACATGTCGACTCAGAGACAGGCGGAAGATTGAGAGATTTCGCGCTTGGCGAGCGGGTGCAGGCAGCACACGCCGTGAGCAATGTCTTACCTCATCCGTTATACTTACGGATCTTTTTCAGTCATCCCCGCCCCCTCAACCTCGGCTCAACTAATCCCTTGTACTTCCTGAACGGCTCATTCTTTCGCGAGACGTTAATTATTCCGTTAACGGAAATTGAACGCGAGTGCTCTTTCGAGAAGTTTTTCGCGAGCGAGGCCCACGCGTGGATTGGTTTTCTTTCGCTTTCTGATTCGTGATTACTTCCGCTGTCCAGAATGAGTCCCTCTTCACCCTGATGTCTCCCACAGTTGCTCTCATCTTTGTGAAATTTTCGTTTCATGCCGACGTTGGCCTATCATTAACCTACATAAAATTTCATCCTAAAAGGATGTACTCAATATACACAATTTATACCAGCGCCGTAATGTGAATGATTTTTCCAGCTGCTCTGAATAGTCATCCATTAGCGGACGCAGTGCTTCACCGTCAGTTACCAATGCATAATGAATCACTCATTTATGTTAGTCAGTTGTAAGCAATAAACCGTATAAAAATGAGGAGGGGATAAAAATATGCGTTTTACATAGCAACTTTGCTACGGCTGCGTAGCAAAGTGTTACGATTAATAGCGGCATTTTCTCTGCGTGCATTGTTTCCCTCTGACCGCAGAGGAAACTATCAAAAACATGGATTCGCATTAACTTACAAAACTCATGTTTATTTTTACTATTACCGTGACCGTACTATTAGCATAATTCTATGCATCGAATTCGTCCATGTTGATTTCCCTAGCGTGAAGAAGATTGAAATGAAAAACTAATTTTAAAACGCTACTAAATGTGTGTAGAATTTGCATTGTACGACCACTGCAATAAAAGTAGAGCCCTCTTTCGTCTGCATTAAGTCGCTGGTCAAGGATATTCAATATTTTTGTGAAAATATAGTCTTGTGTGTCCAATAATGCTCTCCTATCCATTTCACTGTTTTCCATTCTATTCGAGACGGACTGCGAGTGACATTTCATTGTGCGATTATATTTCTGGAGCAAAAGTCCTTTCTGCTTTTGAAAGGGCGGAATGCCTTTTAAAATGTTTTTCTATTTACGAAACCCAGCTTTTTTGCTAGATTAATATTTGCCTAGCAGCTATATTGGCACCGAGAAACAAAGACACATTCCTGTGTAACATTTTCACGATCGAGACAGTTAATTTATCAATTTTTGGTTTTACTACAGTGGGAGTGATCATCACAAAATTTCAAATATGTTATTCGGTGTATGAAATAAAAAAATAGAAATAGCTTTGTTAATGTTATAGCAAATACTCTGTAGCGTCTATAATTTTGGTAGTTTGATACCGATTATTTTCTCTGTATTTAAATTTCTTTTGCATCCGGACTATTCTGTTAGTCCATTTCCCCTGGGACCTTGATAGGTATTTGCCTGTCATTAGGTTTCCCAGGGGTTAAGCCAACAGAGCTTGACAAACATCCATTCCTCCAAATGATTTCTCAAGTAAATTTGGACTAAGAGATATGAATAGATCACTTCTATTACACAGGCTTTGGTCTTCCAATTTGTTCAGACATAATAAAATAAATTACATATATATATTGGCTAGTTTTGGTTTAGGAATGCGTATTTTATATGAGGTTTTTTTCAAGATTCAGTAGTGTTACGACATACATTATCTGTATTCGAACTTTCCTAGACATTTGCCAATGTTATGCGGCAATAAACATGTCCATATGTAGGTTATTTACTCTTGAAAGCAACATACTGGGCCCAGTAGATAAGGGGACTATTTTCAAGGAATTGAAAATTTTATTTCATTTTGAACGTAAGATCGTAATATGGTCAAGAGTGACCATGAGTCATCTAAATTTGAGGCATTCCTGCCATTATGAAATTTTTTACTCGAATATTTGACGCTCATATATAGCCTGAATGAATGAATACCTAGATATCAGGCAAATGATAAAGAAGAGAAATATATTGGAGAATAAAATTAACCGTCTTCTCTATAGCTATTGACCTAGACCCTTAGTCATAAACTTTTATTAGAGAGAATATACCCTCAGAAATCGTTGCGCCTTCGCAGTACTAAACATTCAATATTTCTCATATTCATCTCTTTCCGGATATGACGCTCAGAGTATAAGCCGTCTCTTGCCATTCCTAATGTTTTCAGACGGCGCCAGTTCTTTTTGAATGTCACGAATTCCGCTCAGCGCTAGAGATGTGGGCATCAACTTAATAAAAAATCAGTGTTTTGAATCATTATGAACGTAGGCACCTCCCTGAATACCATTCAAGAGTACTTGGAAGTGATAGGTGAGGAGAAGTCGACTTGGGCACGTCAAGTTATCTTACCGTCTGGCATCCAAATATTGATTCGAGTTAAGGCAGGAAAAATATTTGCTTCGACTCATCGTGCGAGTGGTTGCCACCTTCAAAAGAATATAAAGAAACAGCCTTATTGATCACGCGTGTCAAAGCAAGGAGGCAAGGGCGATGGGAATTGATTGATAGCCAGCGCTTAGTTGAGCCTTAAATCCTCCGCAGGCGCAAGAGATTGCCTTCCAGAAAGCGCGTCTTTTTGGAGGAAAAGCCCGTAGCAAAGTGACAACGTTGGTAAAGTCAAAAGATATGTAAAGGAATGTGACACATTCTGTCGCGTCCGATAAAATGAAAACTCTATGCTCAATGGATCCACTCACTCCACGCCTTTCCTCCTTTATTCATCTGCGAGCAATGGAGGGAATTCTTTTCATGTTAGCGGTTTTCGCTATGATTACATTTCGATTTACAGCCGTGGTACGTCGCAAAGCGAGGGACATTCCCCAAGGCTTTGAGAGGCGCCTTCTGAGAAAAAGACTTTGAGCCTTATATTTGAAGCAATCATTAATCGAAGCCCTCTAGCATGATTAAACTTAATCTTACTCTGATAAATGTATGCATTAGTACTAATAAAACTCACGTAGTTTTTAGCTCTATTTAAAGTCATACTTTTAGTATTGATATAGTCGTCGCCACATACACAAAGCGCTACATGACTGACTCGCAATGTGGCATGATATTCTGGGGTTCGGGCTTCTTTTGAGTCGTGAATAACGCCATCTTCTAAATTTTATAAACACCTTGTTTGAAGGCTTCACTTTTGAGACCCCAAATCAGACGAAAAGAAAAAAAAAAAACTTCTCTCCAATCCTATTTTACTTACTCTGAGGCCGTCTGATGTCGAGCGGGAGTCGAGACGTATTTTCACGTGACGTGGATCTAACTTTTCTTCTTCGCTGCTACTTCACTGTAGCTTACGCGAAAAACTTGACATAGGCGCAATAAAGCCGCCGACGCGAGCGACATCTGCTTCCCTGAGCCGTAGTTTTGGTCCTTTTGGGGTGTGAAGGGGGAAAAATGGAGGTGGAGTGGGGTGGATGCCTTTCGGGTGGAGGGAGAAGGGGGTTACACGGGGGTCGTAATGTATCGATCAAACATCCTGGTTCTTAGCAGCAAGCGACATTTGGAACGGTCAAGTCTTCAACAGGTTC
The DNA here is from genome assembly GCA_933228895.1 of Platycnemis pennipes. Taxonomy (NCBI): domain Eukaryota; kingdom Metazoa; phylum Arthropoda; class Insecta; order Odonata; family Platycnemididae; genus Platycnemis; species Platycnemis pennipes. Next base: position 85,817,394 of record OW121846.1, read on the forward strand.
TGACATTTCGTGAAGGGGTTGTCATGCCTCGGTGGTTAGCCAGCATCCGCCCTAATATCCTTCCTTCCTTCGCCGCCACTCGGGTCGCCCAGAAAACTAGGAAAGAGGGGAAGGGACGGGTTTGGGCGAGCAGGGGATGGATTGCGGGGCGAAAAGAAGGCGAAAGTGGGAGGAGAGACAGGAGAGAAATAGGATTGGAGGGAATAATGAGACGGATATATCCTCCCATAGCCAGCCAGACAGTTTGTCAGAATTTGTTGCTCACACATGGATGTGTTTTTGCCCGTTTGCGTATGCCTGTGGTATAAAAATGTGATCGGATGGACGGGAAGAATTTCTAGTTGGGCAAAGGGAAAGCCGACAAGTGTAGTAAATACGGAAATAGTATCCTTCTCCTCATTCTGATGAATTCCTTGGATTCAGAGGACTGATGGATTATAGTTAAAAAAATAACATGCCTATAGCTTTTTCATCCGGATTATGTAAATTTATTCCTTGCCATTCTCCAGGCAAGCGATGAAATCCTTATACAGCACGCCAACTGACTAATAGAGAGTAGCAAGAGAGTTAATTGTTTGCGTTAAGCTTTTTAAAGTTTAATATACGTATTACAGCTCAGAATGAAGCCTCAGTTATAGTGCAATGTCGGAGAAACACATTAGTACCGTGATATGTAACTTCGCAGGTTCATTATTTTACAGTTGTTCTGTACGCTGAGAATCGCGCGTAATATAATCAGGGGGAATTGTTATATCTCCAAGGAGAGTCGTGGAACGCCTCAATAAATACATAAGTATTATTGTAAATCTGTTTTTATGGGTCATACTTGCCTTGTAGATTACCTTGGATCACTCGCCATCATTCTGATGGGAATGGGCTGGTGGTTTTGAAATAAAAGATATCCACCAACTTTGAGTGCAATGAATGGTGATTCAGATGATTGGATACGCAGGAAATCACCAGTTTCCGAAGGAGGGAAATACTTCTTTGACACTGCTTAATCTCAGTATATTTGTGGTGCGAATGTAAACCACGCGAAAGCGGGACCACTCGGTAAACACAGATGGACAAATAAAAATGCTGGCCTCGTCACCCTACCGATGCTCTCGCTGGGAAGATAAAAATTGGCGGGGGCGGGGCAGGGGAGGTGAGGAAGCCTCGTGGTGGGAAGAAATTGACTTTCCGCGAAGTGGAGATAAGGGAGGTGGCTGGAAAGTCGAGAGCGACAAGGGGTGGGATGAACAAACCATCCGGGCGCGCGGAACAAATTCGCGGCAGGTCTCGGCCGCCGTCTTCCCTCCCCCGCAGCTCCAGCTACCGCCCGCGGGTCGCATTTGCGTGTGCACCGCGCTCGGTGGTGACAGTGACGCGGTCCCGAGCGAGCGGCACATGCGTCTCGTGTGCCCGCTCCTTCGGGGAGGTAATGGGAAGGTGTGGGTCGAGGAGGGACGCGACGGGGGGAAAGGGATGTCCTCTTCGCCGGCGGGGGAGACGGACTGGAAGGCGGCGGCGGCGTTGAGGTGAAGGGAAGGAGGCGGACGGTGCGAGGGAAGAAAGATGGAACGGGCGAGATGAAGTGGCGTTTATGGGAACGATGTCGGTTGATCTGAGTGTACCATGTGTGATGGGGGGGAAGGCGGGAAGGGGGTCTTGCGAGAGGGTGGGTTTTCCTCACACGTACACACACACGCAATCACACGCGCGCCCGCACAGCTTATTGTCGCCCGGAGTGAACCGTGGGGGTTTGTTGCGGTGTGACGTGGATTTTGCCCGAGGGGGGGGGGGGGGTGAGAGGGGTGGGTGAGGGTTTTGAGAGGACATGGGGGCGATGGGTGGGTGTGGGGACTCCTGGCAGTCAAGTGCGAGAGTGGGGCGGGGTCGAGGTGGCATTGGAGTGGCGGGGCGGGTTGGGAGTGAAGAGGCTGCGGGGAAGGAGAGTTTTTCGTCGGAGGCGAAAAGATGGTGGGAGGGGGGAGGACCGTGAAGAGAGAGGGCGGGGGCAGGGAAGAAAAGGGAGACGGGGAGTGGGGAGGGCCGTGGAGTGGGTTGCGGGGGGAGGAGGAGGAGAGGTAGGGATGGGGAGAAACACACCTCAAACCCTCGCCCACAGCGATCCATTATTCTCGGTGAAAAGAAAATTTAATCGAAGAGTGACAGGGCCCGCCGGTCTCTTTTGAAAGCTCCTGACAGCCCGTGATTATGGATTTATAAAAGGGCTGCAGGCGACGGGGCGCTCAGGGGTCGTATAACGAATGGTGCGACTGGTGGCATGGCAGCGAAGCCGAGGGCAGGGGGTGGGGGGTGAGACGGGTTGGTGTGGAGGGAGGCTGGGGGAGCGGAGGAGGCTCCCTGGCGCGAATGCTGGCAGGGGAGCAAGGAGGTGGGTGGGCCGCAAAGGGGCGGCCGAGGGAGAGGAGAGGCGGGAGGGGCCGCAGTTGGCAAGGAGAGAGGAGCATACAAGGGATCCGCATTTCCATTGGACTCTCTGTTTCGGCACATTAGACAAATGAAGTCCGTTAATTGGCCGAATAGGCCTTTTGTCATTAATCTGAGTGGTAAGACAGGCGGTTCCCGCTTCCCCTGGCTGTGGGCTTCATCCGTCAAGCGGCGAAGGAAGGGTTGTCTTCTAGATAGAGATAGTCGACCCTCTTGACTGTTTCCTAGTCCCTATCTTTTTACTTGAAGATTCTTGGATTCGGATGAGGGATGTATTGGTTTAAGGACTATTAATTTAGGCTGGGGATGTCGGAGTAATTTTTTTTGTCGGTACGTGATTCTTTGATGGCCGATGCTAGGGGAATCAATGATTTGTTTCTTCCTCAAGTGGCCTTTCTCCAGTCAGGAACGCTGGAGTTGTACGACTCCTTTGATGCGCCGAAATTGCTTTTGAAAGGCTCTATTTATTTGTGTTCATTCGTTGGCATATTAATCTTGCCACATACGTGTTAAGATTTTGTCTCGACGGGGAAGGGATTCGACAGATAATGAATTTTTGCAGTCATTACTAATATATAAGCGGCATTAATGCTGAAAGATGAATTGTAGTCATGAGAAAGCTTTCATCAGCAGGAAAGTATTCCCAATGCATAATCCCATGAGCGGTTATGTTATGCGAAAACAGTGAATGAAGTTTACTCTATGCGTGCAGTCCGTCTTGCCGTCCAAACCTCTTCAGCGGTAGTTATTCCCACAATTCAGCGCGCATTTAAATCTAAGCTCAATGTTCTATAGCTCAGTATGATTGTAGTTGCGTTTCTTGTACGTACACCGTGATGGTGAATAACATCAACAGTTATAGTATTTTAATTTGTACATTACCCAAGGAGTTGTAAATAATATTTTGTGCCCAATGGCACTCAATTTGTAAAGCTCTCGATGCTCGTCGTTGTTGATTGAGGACTCACTTTCGTGTTGATGTTTCACTATTTTTACACTGCCCAACGATAGTGACGTCAGACATCAGTCATACATTAGGACTGTATCGTGGAATCAGGGCCTCAATCACTGTTCCTCAAGGTAGGAGGCCGTTATTTTTTAATCCCATGGTGATTGCAATTGTCATTCTTGGAGTATTGAATTCAGCTAAATGAAATCGTACCGCATTGCAAACATTACGAGGAATGTTTGCTCACGTAAGATCACGTTTTAATTCAATGTGTATAATCACGTATATGTTCAAATATACTTCCCATACTTATTTCGACTCTTGTAATTCCTGCAACAAATCACTGAAACTGGTTTATTATTTATTTCTAAGGGATGTAATGAATAAAAAAGACGGAGTGAAAACTATGGTCACATTAGTGGTTAATAGTGTCGAGAAAACTTCAGGAATGTTTTATACTTTATTTCCTATGTTTTATACAGTAAATTGGACTCCCAGATATGAATGCATTTGGTGGAGAAAGCGGGAGAAATGACAGAAGTCGTTTGTCTCACAATCAACGACTTTATATCTTGCGTTTCGAATTATTGATTGGAGACAAAGCTCACGAATGGAAACCTAGCATTTCCATTGTTAAGTATCAAAGAATTCCATCACGATAAGTCAAGTAGGGTTTGAAGAGTTCGTCAACGTTCGTCAATCCATTAAGCTGTCGCAAGTGTTTAGATGATCGTCATTTATGGTGATGGTATGATCCTGCTAATAATTTTGTTTGAGAGAGATTGACGTGATTTCCCGGGTTCCTTGGCCGGGATCATTCCATGATCGTACGTCGCCGCTGCAATCATCGGGGTAAGGGAAGATGCAGCCATCAATCCTTCCGCTCATCTCAGTTACAACCTGAGCATATCTTATTTCATGAACGCTCAAAATTCCATTCCATTTGCTCTAAGGATATGATCAGTTGCGGGCGGGAGTCATTTAGTGGCCGATGTCGACAAGTGAAAGGTTAAAAATGATCGGAGTATTCGTATCTTTGTGGGACTGGAAATTAAAAAGATGTCTTTTCCCTTTGTTAGCCCGACATTACTTTTGACATGTTTTAAGGAGACAGTCCGCCGATCGTGATGAGGGTCTTAACCCACGTGGCTTGCCTACCTACTCGGCCTGCCGCGGGGTTTGATTGGACCCCGGAGGCGCAGCCAAGCATAGCCGTCGGGTGGAAAGGTGGGAGGGGGTCAGCCCCGCGTTCGTGTTCCTTGATGTGCTTGCTATGCGAGCCATCCCTCCACATTAGTGCCAGAGTGTGACGGGAGGAGGCGGCGCCGAGCAAGTATTCGAACGGCCAAGAAATTGTTACCTCGGAGTGTTCCGCGGCCTTAATAAGGAAATAAGTCTGACAGCAAAGGTTTTAAAATCGGATGCAAGCATCGGCTCACCATCGCCCGTCGCTTAACAAGAGGAAATTGTTTTCTACGCGTGTTCCGTGGAATGGATGCGGAATACGCTCTGGACCACACTATTGTGGGTTAAACGTTGTAAATGAAACAACTTTGTACTTTCCACTTTCAGCTTTATAAGTTCCTTTATAAGTAAATATAAGTTTTAACTGAGTTGGCCCCCCTTGAAAATGACGCTGAGTCGTCGAAATCGATCGGGGAACTTATAAAGCTGAAAGTGGAAAGCACAAAGTTATTTCATTTACAATGTTTAACGTTCGCAACTTCCACAAAGTATCGCCTTCATCCACCTACTATTGTGGGTTGTTTTCACAATTATCTCCGATGGATTCCTGTGGTGTCTAGTGGCTATTTGAGTTTGTGTGGGCCCTAATTTGCCGGCAAAAGTGATGGATTGGCGATCAGTTGAAATCTGTGTTCTATGATGTTTCCTCCTCCATGCAGAATATGATGCAGATCCCAGTGAAACTGCTATCTTCCTATTTTCACCCCTATATAGAACATAAGTTTTACCAATTAAAAATAGTATTAGCAAAGCCATTCACACTAAAATTAATGCACCTGCATATATTCCGTTAAGCCTTTCCTGCCTTAGGTGGTGAAACTATCAGTTTTACATTAATGATTATCTTCGTGTTAGTATTATTGGTTTAGGGTGCGTCGACGGCATGGTCATTTTGCGATTATCTTCATGCCAACTGATATTTAAGATCCCTTACCCATGAAATATAACATGTATCACTTGTAATTAATTGTGTTTGTCAGCTTGGTGGAATATTAACAGCATGCCGCTACTATGGTTGCCAGATTCAACTCCGTGTCGTGGGCGGGAGGCTTCTTGGAAAAATATTTTAAGAGGCAACCCCGGAGGAAAGATTGAATATCGTCGTGCAGGATAATTGCTTCACTAAACAGGCAACTCACGTCTCGTCACACGGTGGCCGTGGTGCATAAATGTGCCTTGCGACTGAGACTGCGTTGTTGCCTGGCACGACGCGTCGCGACGGCCTATTGGCGAGGGCTCATGCTGGAAAGGGTAGGGTAGCACGGGGATATATCTCTTCGGCGTGTTCGCGACATGTCATGGATTCCACTGTGCTCATTACCTTTCTCTCCCCTCCCAGCGTTAATGAATGAATGACCGCCATTCTTATAAATGTATACCATCCTAAATTGTGGGTCGGTCGACCGTCCATGACTGAGTATTTCACCCTATCGTCAAATTCCCTTCCCTCCTTTTCCCTCGCGCACTATTTCATTTGCACTATTTTATCGGTATCCCTTTAGGACTCTTTAAATTTTCTATCCGCTGAAAATATTCTACAGCATTTGCTCCTCCTTTAAATTACTTTACATCGTGAATTTGTCACCATTCCTCCCCTCCCAGCGTTAATGAATGAATGCCCTCCCAAGCATAAAATTTATGGGAGAAAAGAGTAAATTAACATTTCGGTCTCACTATCTGAATGAATGCCTTAAAGACCAGAGTCCTAGCACGTCTCATGTACAGAGCCGCGACGAAAGGGAAGCCTGTTTTAATGAATCCTTAAAATCCTACTTTCAAAGAACATTTCAAAAGAAAATACAAAAATATTTTAGGAACATGCAAATATCACATTTGAATTGATGTTGGGATAATTATAACATTTTCTTAACATTTTGGTGTTCAAGTGTCCTTAATTGTTGCTGCTTTCTTGCGCGGTAGAAATCGATAAACTAAGTTACAAAAATGGTTAGTAAGAATGGTCCAGCTCAAATTTTGACCATGGCCTAGCAGTAACCTACAAATAGTCACGAGTTAGCAAAATGCTGATCTCCCAAACATAAAATTTATGGGAGAAAAGAGTATTGGCATTCGTTTCTTAAAGTTCGTCTATTTCCTTTCCTTATCTATTTCTTAAGGTTATTCACTCTTTTACTAACAATCAATAAATCCAACAACAGTAAATAGTTTAAAACAATCCAATTACGGCCAAATTCAATGGAAAATAGTTTTATCTACCAATCAGTGAAACATGAATAAATTATGATCAGAGCGGAGATATTGTCATTAGAAAGATCATTATGATCAGCAATGAGCTCTTGGGAATGGGTTTCGACCGTGAAAGGGTATGATAAACGAGCTCCTAATCCATCAGTCTGATCATTTGAAGGTACGTAAGCTCCTCTTTGTTCCGCATTGGCCCTCACATCCCATACATCAGGCCTTCGTACACGATCGGAACTATGGCGGCAAAAGCGCCTGAATAAGCACTACTAAAATGCACTTAGCGGAATTTTCTACTTTCCGGTGGAAAGTAATATCTTTTTGCAACTTACTTGTAATAGCAAGCGAAAGAAAATAAATTTCGACATCATAGACATCTGATTTGAAAACTACCGTGGACTGGAATGTTGTATTTTTCTTAGGATAACGGATAGGTCAGGCAGTGGGATGAATCAGGGCCTAATAACCGAATTCTACTATTCAAACTTTTGGAATTCAAATCGATAATTGCTTCTCTTTCCCAAATTCACTCCAGAGTGTACATTTAATTATCAAATTACATAACAGTAATGGGAACATATTTCCTAATTTTAGACTTCATCAATCTCTAGCTTTTGAACCATTATTTTGCCCAAAGCACCACGCAATAATCTTTTCCAATGTAGCATACCTATTTACATTCCAATCATATCTACCTAGACTTGACCTGTACGAGAGCTCGCTGTTGGATGTGAAAGTTATTACATGGATTGTTCCGGCACCTTTTCTCCTGTTTTCCAGTCAAACGAATGCCGTTAGAGAAAGGAGTATGTCGGGAGAGGGGAGAGGGAGAGTGGAGGGAAAGGAAGGGTGTTGTGGGAAGGGGAGCTGGAGTGAGGCATTACGGGAGAGGTATCGCTGTGTCTTCATTCTACTTGACATGTGACTGCTTCCCCTTGTTAGAAGTCATTGGCTACAAGAGTGAAGGGTACTCCAGACTGAGATATCATAGCAGCAGTTGACGTCACAAGTATAAAATTCATTCTCCACTCGCCACATTTAAAGCGTTGCATCAGCTGTTTTCACGGCGTCTATATGTATCTATTTGCTCTTGAAGGTTTTGCCGACAGACTACCTGCTTTTATTCTTCATTGAAGTTTACTAATCTCTCTTCATTTTGCTTGATTTAGTCTTGAACCACGAAATAAGTTGTCACGAGGCTATCTAGAACAAAAAAAGGAATAAAAAGGCTATAAAATATACTGAATAAATTCAGTAGATTCCGACTATATTGAGTGGTATTCGAACATGTCGAAAAGAAGACAAAATGTGCAATTTACCACAGATTACTAATAATTTACTGCCAGAATTACTAATGTGTGGCAAATTGAAAATTTTGTATTCTTTTCGTCCTGTTGAATAATTTACACTCTTGCCTTTCTTCGAGGAAAAATGAAAAAAGACTAGTGTAAGAACCCTATGAGGAAAAAACATACTCCTAAAGGAAACTTAAAAGAGAATATGACTGTTTTACTTAAAAGATGTAAAATTTTAGTGGTGTTTAAACCCGATAATATTTCACGGATTTACATTAGAATAAAATAAAATGGAATAAACTGTCGTTGTCAACCAACATACAGGTAGCTGTAGCAAACAAAATCTTTTCATATCTTTCCAACAAACACAAAATTGAATTTTACTCTAAACGTTAAATGACTTGTCTTCAAAGTTTTCCTTTTTCATTACGAAGTATGTGTTAATGGATTTTAAAATAATATTTATTTTTAAACTGGATTTTATGCGGTTCAGTACTCTATTGATTTAGGAGTTTTGGCTATTTTATTAACCTTTCGCACCGCAGTTTAGCAACGCTCTCTTTTTCGGAGGTTATCGCCTCCAGTCGTCAGCACCCATTATCGGGGCACGCCAAAGCTCAACCTTAGCTCCATTTGTTTTTATACCACATGCATAGAGAGGCGAAAGAAACAAGTTTTAAAGTCTTAATATAAAAAATACATTTTCCTCGAAAAAATGTTATTTGGTCATTTGCTAATTAATATTTATTGATTTATATCCCTGTCTTTTTCCGCGCACAGTAAACCTTTGGCAATTAAGGTTAGTTCATATCAATCAATAGAAATTATCATTGCTTGTTCTGTATTAATTAACCATATAAAATGCACAACTTGCATTGGAATGTGTTCTCATTGTAGTTACTAACTATACTATATTAGTGTTAAGTGGTGCGTAGGATTCGATGGGAATGGAGGAAATGATGAGAGAAGTCTACCCTTTCTAACTATAATTTTGCATGTCATGCATATTTATTTATTTATAGAGTTTAACATTTGCCCAACAAAATAATTACAGGGCAAACAAAACAAAACAAAAAAAATACAAAACACATTTAAATCAATTGAATTTTACAGAAATCTCGAAACATCAAAAAACTATATCATTTATTAATTTACAAAAGAGACTTCTTTGTTGACATAAATCTATTTTTTCACAGTACATGTTAAAAGATAAGATAAAACATAAGATAAAGATAAGATAAAAGATAAGATAAAACATATATGTCAGTATCCATTATTGTGAACTTACTTTACAACATTGAGCACTTTCAACATGTGTAGGTAGCGAGTAAATGACATTGTCCATCAAAACTCTGCCCATGCAGAGCCTATCACATCGACTCCTATTTTTCCAGAAAACCGAGATAATGATAATGATGCTATGGGTTTATGTATGCTAAATTTTCATGCACAAGGTTTGCGTATTAGTAGTTTATTCGTGATAAGGTTTTATAAAGCTATAAAAAGAGAATCTAATTTTCACTATTTTAATAATGTATTATATCTTCTCATTTTAATGTTGTTTTTTTATTCTCTTCAAAGCCCGTTTTTTGCAAAAATTGGCCGTATGTTTTTCTTTATAATGATACAGTCGAGGATTCCTTCATTCGCTAGATATATATTCGGTAGCGGCAAGGAAGCAAGGCAATATGCCGTACAGGATTGTGTTGGGTGAAGTGATGTATTGGTTTCCATCCTAATTGCAGTACTATTTTAGGCTTTTTTAATGGTATTTAGAAAATAAATCAAAATTTATAATGTAGCATATGCGTTTTCTATTTAAGTTGAATCTGCATTATGGTAATCAGAAATACTCTCTACGTATGGAAGACTTCTCATTTTACTTACCCAACATAGGATTCCACACATCTATTTAGTTATATCACCTCATGGTAACATTGAAACGCTTTTATTTCGTATAAATTTATATCCTGTAATAAAGAGAGTGATTACATCTAACTGCACTTCTATGACGCTTACGTGCACCAAATGGTAGACGTAGCTTCTTCCTACACCTGACCTATTAACACCGATCGTTACTATGAGGGTGATATTCAATTCACGTTGTGGTTAACATTTTTCAACTCAGCGTAGTAGAAATCCATTCCAGTCATGAGATGAATAGCGTTTTTAGGGTAGGGCCTGTTGTCAGCTTCCCACACATGGACCAAAATAAGAGATGGGGAGAGTTGAATCCCAGTCAGGGTGATGAATGTGAAGGCGGTATATGATGGATAAATGAATATTTTTCTTCTCCTTTATGGACTGCTCGGCTTTGATTGATCATGCGATCCAACGTGAATTGGTTTTTTTCTTCAAAGAGAAAGAAGCATTAGGAAGATGAACGCAATCAATTTCACTGTCGCAGTTACAAGCTTGTTACAACGTCCAATTTTCCGTCAAATGCGTTTGGTCACTTGATGCCCGCGGGAGCATGTATTTCGAGTGTGTGGTCGGGCTGGAATATCCGTCATGTTCATTGATTGTATATTTATGCGTCAGTAAAAATTCCTAGGACTGAGGGATATCAACCAATCAAAGCAATCTTAAACGAATGACGAAGCCGTTCTCAGTTCAAATGCAGAGGAAAGACGCCGTTGCCACTCCCCTATGCGGATTGCCTTTTAGTTAATGAATGAGACGTTGGAACTGGTGGGGCAGGAATTGGGATTATTGGGGATGTTTGTTTGGTGAAAGGAATTTTCCTGTTGCTTGAATATTCTATTTAGGATTGTTTAGCTGTCACATTGATATATTTCTGGATGCTATTAAGGTTTCGTATAGCTATTTATATTCATACCGCATAAAGCTGAAATCTGAATAATCGTATCTCTTAAATTTCTCAGCGGCACTACTAACATGGAAGGCGGAGAATACTCAGCGGTATTTACCAGATGCATTAGGCTTTATACAACTGAGACACTAAGATACGATATTTTGGCTTGATTCCAAACAGCATGAATCAAAATTCTCAAATATTATATCCACCAAGTGAATTCTCGTCGGATTATACGTTTATAATGAGGAATCGAGTATGCAAGCATGTATTCCACATTTAGAGAACCAGTTTCATCAGGGCCTTGCTTTCCAAATTTAAAGGAGCTCCATTTGACGGATAATTATTCCACCCATATGCAGTAATTAGGTAATTATGTTTTAGTCTTTTCGACTCGAGCGCAGCGGCTTTGTAATTTTGCCCTATTTTACAAGAAGAATGGTTAATGTTCTTCCCTGGAAAAACAGCCGAGTAATGATACAAGCTGACCGATTCATCCTCTGGAGTATTCCAAAAACTTGCTTTGTCACTTCTTTTGAAAGCAAAAGACTCATACTGACTTGTGATGAAGATGAATTTGTGGGCAAACTTGTTTTATTTTTTATTCACTGCTGTGCGACCATGAAAGACAATGAGATTTTTAAAAACTGGTCTTCATATATGAGGGTTGTTCATATTTTTGTAGCTATATTTTATAACACGATGCGGAGTTCGGATACATCGCATTAATAGAGCAATATAATTTAATTATGGCCACTGTATTCTAGTTGGAGTTTCTGAGACAATATTTCGGAACCAAGGAGTAAAAGTAGAGAGTCAAGAATCCTTCACTTGGTTAATTTATATTTTGCTTATTGCTAATAATTCACACATTGATTCACAAAGGATAACAATTATGTAAGTCGTTTGGACCTTGATATTTTGAAATTTTTGCAATGTAAGACTGAACTTGTTCTCATGTACCCAAGGTTTTACTTCGCATAATTAATATAGGGTAGGTAATAAAATAGGGTAATTTTAAGTCTTGTGTGAAGATGTGCACTTCTAGGAAGGAGGGGAATCTTGAGAGGAATAGCGTTGATGGGAATGTTTTTAGGATGTGACGTGGATTGTAGTAAGGGCCATGGAATTTAAAAGTACTATTTTTTCTTCTCTGACTTAACAAAATTGTTGAACAGAGCGTGATTAGAACTGTTTATGGTTATTCCTAAAATGTAAGGAGTGTATTGAAGTGAAATAACACATTATAGCACTCGATGCGACAAAGGCTGCTCAGCATAAAATACGATTAATCCAGAGTGAGCAATGATAGAACGGGTAGTAAGGCAGGGATAACCGTCATCGCCAGTACTGATCAGTGTATCAATGAAGAGAAAATCCTAAGTGAGGAGCGGAAGTAGCTATATTCAAATGTATGTGTGGAGGACTGTGGTCAAGATCGGTGAGATATGTATGAGTGCGACCGATCAGCGAATATAGCTATGATTACAGTAGTTAGCATGTAGGCAAAAGGATTGCGTTGCAAAATCATTATCATGAAATACTAGAGAATAATATGGAGAAAAGGAAGTTGTTGAAGGAATTTAGCAGGTGGCAATGTAGTTGATGGATATATCAACTGACTGAAGTAAATCAATTGAGTTACATTGGGTAGACTGTGGGTCATGGAGGAGGATAAAGAAAGAGGATGGGTGTCATGTGCAACCTGATGTGAAAAAGGACATAGAATGGACCGAAGAGAGAAACTATGTAAGAAAAGAAAAGTTTAAAACTGCCAAAAAATATTAGAGCAAGCCTATGGAAAGAAGAGATGGAACACCACAAACGTAGCTGAATGGTAATGAATAACTAACAGAAATTTTTTTAAAATATTTACTTTGTGAAATATATTTATGAAATAATTCTAATGAGGAGCTGTTTCTGTTTTCATTTGACTGGATTTATTTATCACGTGGTACTCATGAAAAAAAAAATAACTGCAATCCCACATTCACATTTATTCGCATGATCCGGGTTTTTCGGCCGCATATCATCACTACGTGATACTTCTCCGCAGTGAAAAAATGAGTTGCTTGGATAAATTGTGAACGTGGATTTGCAGCGTTGTATTACCTTCTCTTCCTTATGAGGAAATTCTTGCTGCTTCAGGCATGATTATTTTTACGAAGTAATGAACTTACACCTTCCGTTGAACTTACACCTTCAATGATGGAAGTATTTGCTTCATAAGATCCGATGAGAGGTTGATGTTATTTAAAATGAACATATGTCGAAAGCAACGCAAAAACTAATTATTACCAGTTACCAATGTGCCCAGTAATTCGGCGATTATATACTTGCATCATCAGCATCCTTGAGTTGAAGATCAATATATTTTTTCAGGTGCTCTAGCGGCGGATCACTACTAAGAAATTAAGTAATTCATTTTTTTTATTTACATCACATATGCAATGCTGACAGATTTGCTAGTGAGAAAGTATCAATTATCTCATGACGAGTTGTGAACAAACCAAAACCATGAGACTTATATGAGCAGAAAACATTGGTTTTTAAAGTAAAGAGTGTTCTCAAAATGCTCCACCTTTAGTACAATTCATGCCGAAAATAACCGAGAAAATCAAACTGATATCCCCTTGTGAGGATTGCATATCAGTCTTCGTCTCTTTTTCGAATCCGGATGGAATATAGGTGGATAAGATGTCAGGCGCTTTCATGAAAATGGTAATTGGGCGGTAGCAACCTTAATTAACACCAATTGCTCGCGTCAACTAAGAATTGAATCTTAGGACCTTTCGTTGGTTATTTAGGGGAGGCGACCGACGGCTGAGGTCATTTGTGCCATATAGGATAGGTGGGTGTTTGGGATGTGGCAGGAGTTCTTCAGGGAAGGGAGGAAGGGTGGAGAGAAACCCGGCGTCGGCATTAGCCTACTATTAACGAAAGGCGCCAAGGGGACCACGGCTTAATGTCCCATCCGACGGACGGAGTACTGAACTTGAAATGTCCTCCACTACTATTACTAGTAGGCACTCAAGTGGGGGCCGGTTAGGACCTTTCGTCTATAAGTGTTTTGTGCACGTCTTACGCCCAAGTAAAATGTGTTCTCATGCTTTATAAATTCCACCGCTATGAATGCTTGCTTTCACGGTTCGCTTGCTCGTTTATGATAGAATACAACTCCCGAAAAATGCCATAAAAGTTGCGTGATTATGCACCACATTGATCACTTATAAGTATGTCATCTCATAATATTTCCTCCAATCCAAGCGTTGTGGACTGTTAGGTTTTCTAAGAAAGTGGGTTGCTTTAAGATATCAACAATGAGGACTTGTGCTAATTTGAAAAACATTTCAGAATGCCTCAAATCTGCTACTAAACTAACCGTTTTGGAATCATATTACAGGGTTATAATAAAGAAGTCACTTCACATGGTCTCAGGAAGAAATTTCTCTTTCCATGGTAGAATCACAATGTAGTTGACGGATATCAGAACATTTTGCAAGTGGCAGAAAAGGGAGCAGTCAGTTGGGGTGATGTCATACTCAACCTCCAGACATATCCGAGCTGGTGTCGAACTGGATATGATTAAGCTTTTATAAAATATGTCCATTCTTTAAATGAGTAAATACGGTAAAATTTGAAGCCATGTATTATTTTCATTAGAAAATGGTTCTCCTTCAATTATTGTTCCCTGGCCTTGCAATGATACCTCATGAAATATTCCCCACTAACTTTATTTGAATAAATCTTCAGTTTTAGATTTCATTTTGAATCATGAACCATGTTTGTCACATGAACAAACAACATAGTCATTTGGACATGATATATGTTCTCTAAAGGAACCGACTATTAATTCTTATTTCCTGTGCCCGGAGTAATAGGGGTGTTTCATGGCAATACCCCTACTCTGGAACAGAATATTTATTTCTTACTTAGTAATTCAGGCACAGACTTTGATCGTTCCCCCTTTTTGATTGGCTCGTTTGAATATTTTGGAATGCGTTGCATTTCACACGTCTTAAGCTATAAGTCTAACATGTGTAAAGTCTAAAAACATGCCTAAAATGTCTTTAGTCTAAAAAAAACGTTTAAGTCTAAATTTTTTTAGAATATTCTCTCTTTTTTCCTTAACTTTTATTGTGCCGTAAAATTATCCCTAATCATTTTATATCATATATCTTTAGTTCATTGAACATGTTTTGAAAACCACATACCGTGCCACTATTTACGTCCATTCTATTAAATGAATTGCTATACACATTTCGGCGGTCATATTCTGGTGGATGTGGTGGCTGGAGTACTTGCTTCCCATCCCCAGGGAATTCCATTCGAATCCCGGCAGTGGCGGAATATACCGGAATTGGTATACCGGTCCCCTCATGAGTGAGGTGTGGATTACACTTCGAATTCAGTAGGTAGGTACGCCGTACGTCAGGTGAGGCCGTTGGAGTAATGAACTTAAGTGGATACCCCTTCACTCCATGAAGCTTAGTATTCGGTATACTCCACCCTTTCGCAGACAGATCACTGGACTGAAGTCTGTGCATTAATCAAGAAAATATACTTCAATTGTTACAAGGCATCTGTTCGCAATAATTGATATTGATATTTTATTTACTCCCACATGCTCGATACAATTACGAGTACAAAAATGTATCAGGAGCTTTAGGTGGGGTCCAAGGTCATAGGTCATAGAATTGAGCCACCAGCAATATACAAAAATGTACACCATTAAAAAAGAGCAGTAAAAGTTATACAATTAATGAAGAAACAATTAAAACAATTACTCCACATTTTTTTGGGAAGTAAGCCAATCTTTGGCCAGTTTTAGCATTTATGTTAGTATTTACATTTTTTAATTTTAGCAGGCAGTGCATTGTATATTTTTGACTCCGTGTACAGACATGTAGCGAAAAAAATATTTAGGAGATTACGATGGATGAAAACTAAGTTCTTAAACAAAGTTGATGTATTCTCTCTTTGATGCCGATATTACAATCAAGACTGGTGAGCGGAGCTGCATGCAAAACTACCTTCACAAACGTTAGTGGAGTACTGGCGTCCGAGCAACACTGACTAAACCAAGTCGATTCCACAGTCGAATCGAGATGCACACTTGACAGCTTCGACAATCAGTGGAATCGATACAGATGGGCGCCAAATACAAAACAAAAGTGAACTTTCTAAACAAGAAAAGAACGTTTATATCATGATAATCTTGGTCTACATGTTACAATATTTCACAAATTCCTTAAATTATACTTACATTTGTCGGATAAACTTAGCATATTACCACTTTTGTTATAAAAATTTTTTTAGACTTAAAATAAACATAACTGCCTTAGTGGCTGTATTCTAAGGGCCACAAACAACGGGAAAGTGTGTTCATGAGGGATTTTAGAAAATTGAATTGGTCTTGTGCATTAATTAAGAACAAGTATTTCAATGGTTGCAGGGTATCTCTTAGCAATAATTGAAATGGTCTGACCCTGGCTCGCAATATGCTTAGAGCACGTTCGTCGGCATAAGTGCGCGGTGGGACCCGCTCCGTGACGGCCCGAGACGGCAAAGGCCCTCGTCCGATCACCCGCCTCCTTACGCGGCCCACCCACGCCAATCTTGCGGCCCCGAGCGCCTGAAATGTGCTCCTAACGACACTCTCGCGTGAATCTGGAACGGACGGGGGAAGGGAGGGATGGGGAAGAGGCAGAGAAGACGAACGTCTCACGGTACGATATCTCTCTCGCATCAGCGTTCAAACCTTCTCCTGTTACGGCGGTGTCTTCACAGCCGCTCTCCCCCCACCCCACAGCTGCCTGTCCGCCCTTCATTCTCTTGCCCCTCTCCCCCCGCCCAGAGTCTTCCGCCTCTGACAATGACTAATCCCTTTCCTTCCTTGATGGGCCATCTTTAAATTCGCAATACTATATAGCCCTCCTCATTTTTTTTCACCCCACACTCCATAGACATCTCGCCGCTCTCCCTAATTTCTCCCATCCCCTTCGACTCCAACCCTCCCCTTCCTCTGGCTAATGCACTACTCGTTAGTTCCACTCTGTGAGCCCGTTATAGCGGGGCCATATATGCAGGGTTGCCGCTGCCTTTTTTTTAAGTCCTGTGCTCCCTTCCGCCTTCCGCCCCTCTCCCTCCCCAACTAACCCGTCCCTCACATCCCAACCCTCTCGCCTTTCTTACGCAGCCAACCCTTTATTTCCCTCGATCCCCTTCCCTCTCTAAACCCCGACATTCCCTCTTCCACACCCCGCCAAATCATTCCTCCACTTTCCGCCTCGCGATGGTTTCTCAGCCTCCGAAAAATCCTCGGCGTTCACGCGACTTGGATCTGTCGCCTATGAGGAATCATCCGGGGCAGTTTATTTTGAGGAATCGTTTCGGGACCAATGGCACGTGCAGGCACTTGTGGCTCGTCCAATGTTCTTTTTTCTCCACGCTCGAGCCGTGATCGGTTGTTGGTTTTGCTCGAAATTAATGCGAGGAGTCGAGGGGCAAATGAAAATCGGCATTTGTGTCGGGATAGGAAGGAAGCGGGAAAAGGGGAGTTTGCTGGGAATGGGAATGATTATACCGGAAATGACTGTCGGGCCTCAGAAGCCAACTTATCTGAAAAGCTGTTCCTTCACACGAGCGCGTCAATCATAGTAGAGCTCAGGAGAATGGGGTGGAAATACATCGGTAAATACATGTATTTATTCGTTAATGCATTCAAAGATATTGTCAAATGCTTCCAAGACCTTGAAGGTTTCTCGCACAGTTTTGGTCTAAGCTCCGATACAACGTGTAAAGTGATCACTGAATAAAAACTTCTAGCTAATACTTGCAACCATGCTTATGCTCAATTTCTGCATTGTCATGTTAGTTATCTGCAACCAGAATGTTATTTTATTAGAGCGAAAGTTTTACTTTCTTTTTGTGACGAATGAATGTAAGAAATTCACTGAATGCTGTCGAGACCTTGAAAAATAAAATAAATGGAATCAGTCTATAGCAGCTGAGTTAGCATGCTTTGCGTATATATCAATAAATTATATTACGTCTTCTCAGATTTTATAATCCGTTTTTATTTTGCTTACGTCAGCCGTCCTGTTATTATAATTCGAAAAAATAATGTTCTTGTACCATTATGTAGGGCTAAGAATTTAACAACATTTTCCATGATGCGCCTTGCAGCGGCCGCGAGATCTAGGACGGTATCAGTGCCTTCCACACAGCAGCACCCGAAAACTCGTTCAAATATAACCAAACGCTGCGAATCCATCCACCGGAACTCTTCCGTAAACTCCTTCATATCTGGTCGTCCCCCGTCCTAAGTTTTCGTCTCTGTCTCTCCGCCTTCGTTGACGCATTCAAAGCGACAGCCGTGCGTGTCCAGAAAGTGGTGTGAGGGAGGATGGATACGCGGGCGTTTGTTAAGTTATGGTGCGTGAGCTCACTTTTATTGCCGCTGCCTCCGGGGCGGAGCGATGTGGGAGGGGACGCGAGCCGGCGGCTCTCTATGATGGATGATTCGGATGGGTCCCTAAGCCGCATGACGTTGGCTCTTTTCAGATCTGCCACTCATGCCCTTCCCCGGCAAGGGCCTCGGCGGCGATCTTGCTGCAAAGTCTGCGACGTTCCCCTCCTCTCTCTCTCTCTCTCTCTCCATTGCCACCCTCCTCCTGAGCGTTGCGGTGCCAGCGAAAATCAATTGCATTGACTCAACCGACGGAGCCTCCAAACATCCACAATTTTTTTTCCCTTCAACCCTCCTCCTACCACTACCTTCACGGATGTCAGTCAAACACTTTGATTCCTCGCGTTCAAGATGCGTTATGAAATTCCATCCAGAATGCCTACCCTCACTGGTACTCGACGAAAAGAGCTTCTTTGCTTCAGCGTGTGGCTAATTAAGGCCTCTCGAGCACCCTGCCGGAAGTCTGTCCCCTGTTCATTCCCGGCTGCCACGCTCATTACTTTATTTCGTTCAAGGTATCCAATGTTTCAATTTAGATAGACTGCGAGGGCTACGCGTTAACGAATACTCATCATATGGGGTGTATAATAAAGAAATATAATCGTAATGAAAAATAAGAGGGCATAGTTGCCAGGCACGTAGCCAGAAATTTGCTTCGGGGATGCTAAGTCTTGTTCAGCGTAACATGAATCAAATCAGCCTTTCCCGTCCGGTGACGACATGTTACAAATCTCTTCCCTTAATTTTCAGTGCTTGGCATTTACTTTCACCGTGCTCATTCTTATCTTTTCTCACTGGTAAAGTTTACTGCTTACCTTGTTATGAAGCAGTTAATTTGACCGGCCCCAGAATAAAAGATCAACGCATTATTACATAGTAGATTGAAAAGAGCCATTATCCACCACACACATGCATCAAACTAGTGATCAAGAGACTTAGCAATTGACTTGTATGAAGTGTAATCGGGATTATCATGCCTAGTTAAAATCAGAACAACAAAATTATTGGGAAAATATTTCGGGGTCTGAAGCCCCCACCCTGGATACGTGACTGAAGGTTGCCGTTTGTATCAAGTACCATTCCTCACCTAATTATTTTGGGTACGTGAGAATCGCCCCCTGGTTTGGGTCCAGCTTTAATTTAGCTATAGGTACTGGAAGGTTGTTAGCATGGTTTGCATAGAACCGGCCGCGGGAGATTGGTTGGCAGGATGCCGAATTAATAACGCAAAAGTCGTGAATTCGAATCCCGTCTTGGAAATGATTACTGTACTGGGAGTAAGATATGGTATAAGTTATGTCAGACGGTGAGGTAATGCTAGCTGTTGGAATATATTAAAGCCTAATTTCAACACTGATGATACTCGCGTTGAATGTGCATGTACCGAAATGATTCTAGGGGGTGCAAATCTTGATTGAGGAACTTCAAAAATCCCTATTACAGCAAGCTAGAGCCTAACAGGATGAGGAGCATTATAATTGCTATCTAGCCGTTGTATTTTGATCCATGGTGTTAAGGAAATGATTCCGTTCGTAGAAAGGTGTAAAAGCTTCTCCATAAAAATTTACATCACGGCAATGTCGAGTGTATAACTGGGTAGACAAAATTCAGTCCATTGAATGAAACCATTTGGCAATTGTCCCAAGATGCTAGAGGAATGGAAATTCTACCCCCTGATTATTATAAGGCTCGCTTATCTAGGTCAATAAAAATAACTTGTGCAATATTTAACAATTTATTACGTTTAAAGAGCCAATTTTGCTCAAGATTAAATTGCTTCTCAATATTTCTTCTTTAGAATTATGCGGAGGGTAATGCTTGATGATTCAAGTATTCCAGGATTTCTCCCTCTGGTACGCAGAAGAACGCGGAAGAACATTTGGATTACTAGGCTCTTCATGCCCATTCTCTTTTCTACTCCGGACCAAATCATGTGAGGCTGTTATGGAATCACTCAGGATGATATTTAGTGATTGGCAAGCAATCAGGAAATTGATTTCCTAAAATAGTACTGCCCCATGTTGATGGTTTTATTCCAGTGATAAATAGAAGGACTTTCAAACCCTCTTGTGTACGTATAGGAGTCGAATTTTATCGAGATCCCTTAGTGTGCACAAACCCGTTGAATAGTTTATCTGCATATAAACTGATTGATTACTTTATCCTTAAAATGAGGTAGGTGTATGGAATAGAATTTTGGCTTCTTATCTTGAGAATTCGGGTTCAAATCATGGCAGTGATTAGAATTTTCGGTGTTATATCAGCCCCACGTGCTATTTGGAGAGAGTTTCAAGTTTCAGTGTTCCCTCAATTGGGGTGGACATTAAATAGTGGACCCCTTGGCATCTTTGTTTTCGAGAAGGCTTATTCCGACGCAGGATTTTATTCTAATGTATCATCCCCAACGAATAATTGCTGCTAACGTAACCTGAACATTATTTCCAGAGTCAAAAATCTTATGATTCTGTTTTTCCTTTCGTACTTAGCAGAGAACACATTTTTAGATGCGTAGACATACAATTTTGACCATTCCATTGTTAGTTTTCAATATACCCTCTCCGCAACTGCGACTTTGTCATCAAAATATAGTGTTATCTACTATTATCACTATGAATGACAATTCGATTTTGGACGATTACAAACTTTCAAATGCAATGGTGGCGTGGAACTTAACTATCTAACCAAAAGATAATGGAGGCATCAGAAAGAGATAACATTACTCAAAATATATTCTGGGCCGTGAAGTTTCATTTTGGTGGATTTTTGGGAAACCGAATACGTGCAATTAAAGCCATAAAAACTCGATATCATGGAAATGGCATTGGTAAATGCCCATGTTGAAATCGGAGGGCAGCAGTAATCCGCAAATGTAATTCAATTCCGAGGCAGGCATTATAAGTGAAAACATAATAGGCAAATATTCTGAGGTCGTGCCTTTATTGTAGTTCGTTCTAATTTTCCCAGCGGATCTACTGAATTTCACCTGGCATATTTGATTCCTTACGTAGCCGTAAAAATGGTAAAATTCAAAACAAGCTATGTTACGGATTTTATATGTGGTTGTTCAGAGGTATTAACGACCAATGTGGTGCAAGAGTACGGGAAATTTTTATCTTTGAGAGGTCCGACACGGGATGGTATTTGTGGTACAAGACTTACAGATACGTAATTCTTGGACGACAACGAGCAGACGGAGAGAAATATAATGAAAAACTAATTGCACCTCCATAGCGTCGCCCTACCGAATGTTAACAAGGCTGCAAGAAATCTGTGGCATGCGATGTTATTTTGATAAATGATAACGCCAATTATATGTGTTCTCCTGGCAGGAAATTTAAGTGGACAGAATGGCCTCAGAGAGACAGTGATATTCGAATTACCAGTGTC
The DNA here is from genome assembly GCA_933228895.1 of Platycnemis pennipes. NCBI lineage: Eukaryota > Metazoa > Arthropoda > Insecta > Odonata > Platycnemididae > Platycnemis > Platycnemis pennipes. Next base: position 85,839,194 of record OW121846.1, read on the forward strand.
GCATTCAACGCTGTTGAGAAATTTCATTATGGATGAATTTTTAATGACCAATTTCTCTTCTAATGACCTATGGCTTATACTTATTTATTATTTTATTATTTATTTTCCACTACCCCCGAAAACAGCAAATGTGGCGTTTACATCGGGGTATTTAACAATGTAACAACAGACGAGCACACACAGCCATGTCCTGAGTGGTGAAGAAACCCACTCAGGCGGGACTCGAACCCACGACCCTCAAGTTAGTAGGCGAGGACTTAACCACACCGCCACCGGGGCCGACGAGGACTTTAAGGACTTGATCATAGATGATAAGAATAATGATGAATTCATATACCATCGCACGTTACTTAGCTTTCAATTATGGAATTATTAGACAAAAAAAGACGGAGAATAGCATTGATTACCATTCTGAAATGAAGATAATAATGTTGGCTGTGTGTTTATGCCCAAAACAGATGAAAAGAAGTGAAATGAATAATAAGCATGCCCCATCTGCATCATCCGCAGGAAAAAGCGGATCCATCATAGTTCATACTTATATCATTACTCTACGGTATTCTAACAGTTGGAGTAGGTTTAAATTAAGCATTCATACCCAGCTTTACTTCTCTGCACTCTTCTTGAATGCTATATCACTCTCGAAAACCAAGAAGGAAAAGGGTATAGACCCCCTCACGTAAAATTACGAGTTGGGCGATGTTGTGGCAATAATTAAATTAATTATGGTCTACAGCGTTCTGGAAATAAACAATGAAGAATTTAGAAACATTATAAAATATTCGTGTGATTTATTCGGAATATAAATACAAAATTACATTTTCCCCTACTCGAATAAATATCGTGGTTCAATATGACCATGTTGACCATGTTAATCAGGCATTTTGATAGTTTTCTGAGGCAAATTATATTAAGAAAGATATCAAATTTAGAGTAGGTAATCGATTTCTTAGTTGCCTACTGGATTCATTCAGAGAGTAATATAGAGGGAAATCGAACGGGAACACACAAAGGCTTCCAAGCATATATCCCAAGAATCGGCTAAAAGAGTCTTGAAGCCACGAACAATTATGATGAAATGTAGTAATTACTGGAATCAACGCTGTTGAAACAATTATACTCGTTTCAAGGTACTTAAAAACCTTAAGGTGCAGATTTAAATCTACCAAAACACATGATTGCGGAAAATTAATATGTTTTATACCGAAAATGCGGCGAGTGTGAAATGGGAGAGTTGCATCACATCCTTCTGGCGATCATTTTTCTCTTCCAACACCGCTCACGTCCCGTCAGCTGCAGAGATTCGAGGGCATGTTCTACCATCACAAGAAGTGAACTCAGCCACGGAGTTAATCTGTGTTTTATTCAAGTAGCTCTTTCGGCACTAAGATAATTACATCTATAATCTTGGATGCATTATTATTGAAAGCGAACCCGTCAGTTTTTTTTTCTTGCCCGCAACTCAGGCCATTAATGTTCTCAAAAATCCCACTTCGACTCTTAATCCCCGGGCAAGTTTTTTTTGCGCATTTCATTATGCAGGCGGGGTAAATATTCACCCGGGTGGATTTCAGTGGGAACATAATGTCTACGCTTTTTAAAGCAATTCTTTTCCCACCAGACGTTGGGCGCTTGCCGATTTGCAAACAAAGCGACGTAATTTCAAAGGCCATCGCGTGGTGGCTCTTCGCACTCTATCCTCTCCCCCCTGCCTCCTCTCCCTCGCGCCAAGCGAGCGCCGTTGCGCTTTGTCCTCCTTTATCATCCTCGACCGCGTGTCAATGTCATATTAAACGAAGAGCTCGACTGCTTCCCCAAGTCAGCCGCCTTCGTAATCTGCCTGTATCATTTGCATGTCACTCAGCTCGGAAAGTCGAAAGACGTCTGATCCCGAAACAATCTTCGTCCGACGGATGACCTTAACCATAAATCGGCCCGTTCCTATAAACCCGTCCGCATGTGCCTCATAATTGCTCCTGCCGCATTATGCACTTCACCATCCTGTGGGCTTTGGTGAACTTCAATGTCTTTGACGCGTGTCATTTCGTGCGACTCCTACGCGGGACGGGGATTCAGTGCGGCTAATATCTTGTCTCCGGTGCCCTGATGACTACTCAAAGTCATAATGCATTGACATGGTTCCTCAGTAGTTCGCAAATTAATCGACCTCATATACTTACAACTTTATCCACTTTCGTTTTTCCCAATTTCAGTATCCTACTTTAAACAGTACATTTACATCTACGCAATGCCCTGCGAGCCACCATAAGGGTGTGTGGCGGGGGTGAAGATCACCAAACATGAACTATTGACATGCTACTAGGATATTTAATGGATACATGCTAGATAATAGGGTCACATGCAGCTAGACGGTTAATATCTACATTTTAAGAAAGGGATTCTTGGTTGTTATTACATGCATCCTGCACTACATTCTCTGACACTATACTCTGACTATATTTCACCTACCTATCCCTTTAGCAGGACGCTTGTTTCCTAACATGAATGCAATATTTTAATATTCAGATCCACAGAGAATTTCATGTGTGGCACGTGAAGCAGTGTTCGTGAAAAGATTTCCTTGGTTGCAAAGGATTCGCAGAAGTCTTCGAAGGGAACGCAATGGTAATGCGTGCCAATGTGTGCTCAACACTGCTTCGAGATTAGGTTTGAGGGCGCACTGGACGTAGCGTACCCTCGTATAATGGCGCCGCCATTATTTAAAGCAATTATGCTAATTTCGGATTATCTTTGCTCCGTCAGTCGCTCACCAGACTGACTTAATTTCCTCTCCACACAACTGTGAAATCCAAATGTGGAAAGCCTTGGCTCACACGCGTGATGACAACTACGGCAGCACTGGTTATGGGATTCGAAAGGGCTAGAAAATTGAGAATTAGCGGTGCAATACAAGTTAATGGCTTAGAATATTCCTCCTCACGCTATTTATAGCACTTAAGGATTACCTCGCCGCGTCAGAATTTAATTTCCCAGGAGTAACTCTTGATTGAACAGTCTAAGGTCAACGTTTGACTGCACCAAAAGTTGACTAAAAAAATGAGCATTCGAGATAAATGAGTTCAAAAGCCGTTACACATTCAGTGGTTATGAATGTTTAAGCCTAACTTTCGAAAAAGGAAAACTTGCCTCAATTCAGGCAGCTTAATTCTCTCTGAAAACCAATTTATCAATCTAAGACACGCCATGTCAACTCCTCTGACGTACCTTATCTTCTGGGGGTACTACGCCTTAACGCCTCACAACGGAGCATCATCAATTATGTGGATGATGACACGAGTTCCGGGTACTATCTTCACCATTGTCTACGCACTGAAATATCTCCTTATTTCTCCATTTAATACCGAACAGTTATTGTTTCCAAGTATAACCTACCCATATAATTTTATACTGTGGAATAATAGCCGTTAAACTGCTCATCAGTTGAAAGCCAACTACTCTCGGAAAGAGGAAAAAACAAAGCCTTTGTCTGCGTAATTATACGGTTCAGTAATTAGTTGATAGTATATCCGCATAAAATACCAGTGAATGAATTTCAGTGGGAAGCGTTGCGAAGAGGAAATAATTAATCAAACGTCAACATTAGAGCAGTGCCTTTATATATCTCATGGGATAAAGCCATTATCGTTCAAGAGGCTTTGCTAACCATTTTGTCGGGAACGCAATGTTAAAATAATGTTACAATACCTTCAAAGTACGTGAATAAATATCTTTTCAATTGCAATATAATCTTTCTTATGGCTTTTGACAGTTGGTAATGTTTACCCGAAATTACTGCACATGAGTCTCCATAAAATAAAATTCCTATATAAATGCGTACTTAAGAGATTCGAATTATGTGGGTCCTTGTAAAATTTATCGGTAAAAAATGAATGTATATCAATAATTTAAATGAAATAATTGTAAAGCAATTTATTCGATACCACGGTGCTTGCAATTCTTTAACTATTAGACATTAAACAATGTATTATTCATTAGCTTACATGCCAAATGCATCAGAGTATGTATATGAATATAGATTGTGTAGTTTTTGAGCCAGGTGGTGTGAAAGAAAGTTTATGGAGCGTCAAAAACGGAAATTTAATAAAACTGATTCAAATACGGACCTCATTTAGACTTCTTTCGGGTAGGTGAAGGCCTATGTTGGTCCCTTTCAGTATCATTTCCTGGAACGCACAACAAGTTCATTCATAGTCTTCTTCCATTAATTTAGCACAACAAGTTAATGACGCTCACGCTTCAAAGCAAATTATGATGAAGAGTGGGAAACCACCCCAAACTTTGCCTACCGTATTCTTCAAGTGTACTTATTACGGAAGATACTATTTAGTTTAAGTGGTAAATGTGTGATTATATCATTATCATCTTACATTTTTCAGCGTCGCTCAGTGTTTAGCTACTGAGTTGAAAAAAGTAGTTTTAGAAATCACCTGATGACATACGTTTCATTTATCTCTTAGGATTCATATTTCGTGAAAGTTGGTGATTGACGTTACTCTAAAATATTTCAAAACGATTAATATTTCAGGGGAGTTTATGATTTCATTATCGCACTCGTTTTGACTCTAAAATATGTGCGCATTGCGTTGCCTGCCGTAACGAGGGCTGGAATACACTGCTTAAAACGCCATTAGTCATAATTTCTCTTTCCCAACCGTGTGATTGAGGAAAATGATGCTATTCGAGTTTTATCATCCTTTTTATTTGATTAAAAAGAAGGAATAAAAGCTCAGATGGTAGAAACTCTCTAATGCGATTGTTGCATGAGCTCGATATAGCTCTTGGAAGTTGATTTTTTTATGATTATCTATACCGTTCAGAGTTCATTAGAAATGATTGCTTTCGCAATCGCAGATCTACTTTATACAAATCACGGCGTAGATCTGCAGTGGCTAGAGCGTTGGTTAACTAACCGGAGGTCCTAGTTTCGAATCCCGTAAGACCTTCGGACAAATCCTGTTCAACCAAATCTGATTGATTTTATGCAGTCCAATTTTTTTCGGGAAATCAGCAGCGGTATTGGGAAAGGAACTGTCGCTCTTATCCTGATGTTTGGTGTTTTGCACGCTGTTGGTTTTAGTTCTGTGTAAGCTCCATTCTCACCTGTAAAACAAGCTACTGAGTTGAATAGTGTGGATTTAAAAGAAAAAATGAATTAAGATAATAAAAATAAGAAAAAGTGTATTTTGATAAAGCTCATGTAGTCTTTGAGTTGATCGGAAGGCGAAATATTTTTTGCCTCTCGGCGGTTGTTGGAATGAAAGTTTGAAGGCGATTAAAAATAATAGGGACACTAGTAAAAAATTGCGTAATTGGGAGAGGGCATTAGTTTTGACACTCTAATTGCCATTGGGGTAATTTTTTTATTGAAAACTATGCAGAGACTGAAAATAATCATGTATTCCCTTGCGATGAATGTGAAATGAGACGAGAAATTTCCAAAACGACAACTAAAACTCACTCTTGATTCCCCAAACACATATGCGAGAACATCTACATTCATCGCGTCAAGGAGTGAAATCAACAAAATCCCGTCGTTCCAATGTGGCCTACGGGGGCGTTCTCCCAAAAAAGTTGGAGTAAAAAAAAGAAAAAGAAAATCCCTTAGTTCGACTCGCAGCTTTCGCTTTCCAGCTTACAATGGAGAGGAAGGCGGGGCGGAGAGATTGATGGCTCTTAGCCTGGTTGGAGAAAGAGTAATATGAAATTCAGGTGAGGAGTGGGAACTTCCATCCGGATGGGGGTGAGGGAGGCGATTACATTGAAGGCACGCATTCCGTCGGACGCTAATTGCTCCTCGTTCGCGCTGAGTTTCAATAACTAAGGGTTGTGTCAGACGTGAGGCGGAAGTGGGTGGAGTAATCTCTATGAACTCGTCAAAATAAGTCCGTGGGCGGGTCGATTGGGCGGGGAAGGCGGAAGGTGTAGGGGATGGGTTGAGAATGAGTTTGTGGGTGGGAGGCTGGGAGGGGTGCCGAAAAAGGTGTGGGCTTGGCGGAGGCGAAGGGGAGGGTGGTTGCTTGGTCATGCTGCTCATTAATATCTGTGACGACGGCTGCGTACCAAGGGGTGATTCCCAGAGATCCCCTTGCTTGCCGTCGCTGTCTACTTCCTTATAGATTTCGCTCCCGGCGATAATGCATTTCCTGGCCTATTGTGACCATCTGAAGTGGGTCGGAAGACCGAGGAAGTGTTATTGCGCCGTCATAAACGCAATGGCAAATCAAGATCGTTACTAGAATATCTTAGCCATGCTCTGCTCATCTGCCCAAAGTACTATAGGTGTATAGGAGTGGTACTAAGCGGGTTTGAAAGTAGTGTCCATGTAAGCCTGGCTTGAGGTTTCGAAATAAAAATTGATGCACAGCAATTCAGTGAAAAAGTTAGAGCAAATTGAAAATATTCAGATTAATTGGTGGGGTGAATTCACTAGAAAAGATACGAAATGTGCCATTTTTAAATATGCGCTACACAACCTCCGAAGATAGGGCAACAACGGTACTTTTGGATGAGTTTCAACTTTTCAATATGTGCTAAGGGACTTTTGGCACCGAAACTCATAGAATTTTTTATAAATATATGAATTTAACGTTGAAGGTCAAGTATGTTCCGACTTCTTCTCTCACAGCATTGTTCTGGAAATTCATATCTGCAGATAATTATTCAAAAAATGATAGTGCTACTCGTAGATTTACTTCTCTCTCCTTAGCAGCTATCAACTTCATAGAACTTAATGTAATACAGTTAATAGTATTTTAACATGTTATGGACATATATTTTGATCCTAAACACTATTCTGATAAAAGTTAGCACTAGATATGGTACACATTATACGACGTTCGTATAAGCTTTAAGTGTGTTTCTCATGGCGGATTGAGAGGCAGTTCGCTTCCCAGGGTTCTTATCTTTTTATGGCAGACGTCAATAGGCCAGCATTTTCCTATGCTATCTATCGAGGTTATACATAATGCAACTTTCAAGTAATTGAAATTTCGATGTATAGGTAGCGTCAAGGGAAAGATATGTGGAGAAATAATGCCATCCGAGTCTGAGCACGAGAAAACCTGTGGTATTTGGGTGCGAAATATATTTTGTGCTAGCTGATCATGTAAATCTTACAATTCTCACGTAAATTCCGTTATCATATCCAAAAACCATAATGTGTGCCTATTTTCCGTTTCAAACATTCATTTAAGAGCAGCATTTACTGATAGGAAATAACAGGATTCAAAATTAGAAACGCTGATCATGCATGACTAGTTGCTTGCCATTTGAAAGTTTGGATCAATTATATGAAATTAAGTCAATTGTCAAATATTCATATGCCATAAATTTAATCCATGTTCATTTACGGAGCCAAGCATCACTAATAGGTGGCAAGTAAATATTTTTGCTAGATTATACCTTCGACGTAACTATTCATGTGAAATATATATTTTGTGCTGCCTATGTATGCACAATATGACAGAAACTCCTTGATATACGCCTACGATATATTAAAATATTTCTTGAAGCTATGTGAGCATGGCTTTGGCTTTATTGCAAATCCTGTGGTCACATCATGAAAGGATAATAATCTTTATGTAAAAGTGTCAAAAAGAAAACTTTTCATCATAGATACCCATTTTTCACATTTAAACGCTGAAAGTGCGATAAATTATGCAATTCATAAAGATAATTTAAGTAATAATGACTTGATTCACACGTAACTTCAAAGGCAGTCATTGACAGCTTCTGCTGATGGACCAACAAACGTCCCGACTCGTAGCCCAACTCGCTGGAGGGAGCAGAGTGTTCAGTAGTTTATTACGGCTGTCTAGCGATACCAAAGACTGCTTTGGGGCTTCCGATGTGAAAGGGACTTCGCTATGTGACTTCAAAGAAAAATGCTGGCAGGGGATGGACGTCTCTGCATTTCCATGAAAACCCTCGCGCGGTGACGCATCTCCGTGTCTCCTCGCGACGCCGTGCTCCCATCGCGCTGAAATCGGAGCGTTGACAGTTATTTACCGACGAATGCGATTCGCGGAATGTGCCCAAGAGCGAGCGGCCTCCTCTCTGCACTCTTCCCTGTCATTCTTCTCCGCCCCTCCCTCACCCTCCCACCGCGCCATTCCTTCCCACGGCTCTCTTAAATCCAACCTCGCTCCCCCCCCCCCCATCCCGGCGGACGCGGCACATATATACATATATTCAGGAGTTGAACCCGGAGTTGACGAGCTGCGGAGCCATGGGAAGTGAAAGGCAGTTGCGGCGGATTAGAGGAAGTGTCGGGACGTCGGGGATGAGGGGAGAGAGTGAGCGAGGGGGGGGGGGAGGGAGAGAAGGGCGGGGCGGGGGAGGGCGTCGGGGTGGAACGGAAGGAGTGGGTGGCAGAAGAGCCGAGGATCTAATTATCCTGTTTTTTCCCCCCACCCTCCCCAAGACTGCCCCCCCTCCTCCCCCAAGATGTCGTTTTTGTTTTGGTATACATGGATTATGCATTAACCTGAGAAGATAAAATGCCTCACTTCCATGTATTTTTTTTTTTAACGACGCCGTCTCTTTCTGGGTTTAAGATGGTACGTCTAAATGCATCGCCCGAGGTGATTTTTATGTTTCGAAGTACACGGAAGAGACGGACGAGGTAATTTAGCCACCCACAACCCAGAGTGGTTTGGCGCAGTTTTTTTTATTCCTTTCGCCATGTTGCGTATCAACGGGGGTCTCGGGCGAAAGACTTAATTTGAACCCACGTCCCGGAAAGTCATGAGGGATAATGATTATATCGTCACCGTGAGCATTAAATCACGAAGATCCGACCTTAAGTTGCGATATCGTGTAGTTAGGAGTTAATTACCCTCGCATTAATGAACTTGACTATTACTTGTTGAGTGACTGGTAGGAAAATGTGCACAGAATATTTATCATGAACTACGAGTAATTACTTCCTATAGTTCGAGGAAAAGCTAGTACTCTGGACAGTTTTCTCGTTCCTAATTGAGGTTTTCCGTTGCAATTGCTGTGGAGTACGCAGCAAACCCAATAGTTATTATGGGTCAAGCAATTTTGAACTAGTTGAAAATTAGGCTCGGTTGAATACATTTGATATTATCTCAAAAATGGAGATTGATGGTTAAAGGGATTGGCGGTTGAAGGATGTGTTTCATCATTGGATGATAAAGGGGTGAATGATAAAAATATTCGAAAATGGATAAAAATTTCTCATGAGAAATACTTATACATTGATCAAACACCCTCTTCTTTAAAGAATCTTTAAATATATGTAAGCCGCGGAAGTAAGGCGATAACAGTGTACCTTATCCACTTAAAATTCAATCAGACGCGTAATTATGTAACAGAGCCTTTTCATTCCTCGATATCAGTTGTCATTGTTTAAATGCTACGTTTCGACGGAAGGGATTAATTCATACCTCTCCAGAGGCTTGCATTATTCTTTCGTATCGGCCATGATGCTTCTAGTTGTTCCAGGGGTAGTGTCTGAAAAGAATAGCATACATTTCGGAGAAAGTTGTTTCGAACTTAGCGGAAGTCGCGCTAGTGCGAGGTAAGTCCATGGAGTGGATTTTTGAGCCCAAGATGGTGTTGAATTCTATGTGGAAAATTCCAACTAATGGAAAACTAAAGCATTCCACATAAATGCATTTTAATTTGTTTTTTATTTGTACTCGTTTTATATGTTTTTCATTCGTTTTTACTTTCGAGATAAGTTCAGATAGGATTTAGAAGCTTCGTCATCGCTATCATCAGTCAAGAATCCTAATACTGTGTTGACGCATCTCTTAACCTGATTCTTCTATCAGCCAACCTCTTCATGCCAACAAAATTCTTCTCTTTTACATTCTTAGCAACTTACTCCGTATATCCCATTCGAGATCTTACTGTTTAACTTATTTATTTTTCTCTGGTCGATTGTCTTAATAAGATCATCCTGGCCGTCATGCACATCATAAACATGTGGCCGATTAAGTTTTCCAATCTTTTTTTGAAGTTCAAACTGCTATTTTCTCTCACTCTTCTTAGGACTTCGTTTATCACTCGGCAAATCCATTTTTCCTTCATAACCTTTCTGGAGCACCACATTAAATATGACTCCAGCCTTGACTTTTCTGTTACTGTTATCTATCGTCCAGGCCTCATTGACTTAAAACGCAATATCTAAAAGCAAAAACTGCAGCGAGTAAATATCTACTGCTTCCTTATTTAGTTGCTACAATAATTACAACTTACTGATTTATTGCTGTACAATGTAAAGTACGATAATAATATTCTACATCTAATTACATATTGACAAATTTTATTCGACACCGATTCAAGGATTAAAACGTTTGCAAATCGTGAGGTTTTTGATGATTCTTTACTGAATTGGTCACTTGAAAAGAGTCATCGAACTTATAGTTTAAATTAACTCTGATAAAATCAGAAATCAGCTCCTTTCTGGAACCAGTACTCATAAGATGTCCCTAAATGAATCATTTATAGTTAAAATCCTTAGTATTTTGGATCCTTCCAAAGAATTAATTGCGTTATGAGCGAATGCATAGTGAATTACTGACCAGAGCCGTAGAAATCGTCAGCATTCTGAACACTATTTTTCCTCTAATGAACGATGTTTTGCGAGTATGCGTGGAGAACATCCTCCATTTCATAGGAAAAATTAATCAGTTGTTCCGTTTTTATTTTCTTGCCATTTGACCTTGAAATCACATTCTTATATTACTTCCTCTTATAAAATGCTATAGGCAAGAACTAAAAACTGTATGAATTTAGAAAATTTGCTGCTGAACTTAGATTCCGGATCAATTTTTTGCGATCTACTTTCGTATGATTCAGATTTTACGCAGTGAGGGGTAGTAATTCGACTGAAACTACTGTCTTAAACTAAGCATCGCACGTAATTTTTCTTGAGGTAAAACATAATAATTTGATGTTCCTAAAAACCCGTTTTGATGCTAGGGGGATAAAGGTAATGAATTTGAGCATCTTAATGAAATGCCTGAATTTGAAACACGTATTAAATGAGCAGTTCACAAAACATTCCGTGAATACATGAATACTTGATTTGAATTGGTCGATAAAATTGTCAGAGATGGTCATTTTTCTATTGAATACCGTTAGTGGGAGGTGGAGGATACTTTGGATCAGAGGACAAGTTTCCGCTATAAATTCATAAAAATATCAGCGCCAATGAACATATCACTTCCTATATCCACTATAAATTCCCCCAAGAGTACGGTATTATAAATTTTAGGCATATATTATTGTGCTTTCCAACCGTTTTCCACTTAAGGTAAATGTATTTAGGTGATATTTGCTTCAGTTTTGTTTCTATTTTAATCATATTGCTCGACATAATTCAGGAATTTCTGCAACAAAAGTATAATGTTACAAATAAAAAATTTATCTTATGAGATTTCCTGACCAATTGCTTTGCAATCATTTTTGGACCATAGTGATATTTCATTTGTTGGATTTTTAAAATCAGAAGCTTTATAATTTGTGGAGGATAATATGGAATATTTTGGATGCTATTAAAAATAATGCCTTGAATGTTCAGTGAGATTTGTTTCAGGTTAATGTCAAAAATCAATGTGAAATTGCTGGAACAATTTGCCGAAGCTAAATTTATTTCTAAAAAATACACTTATTACAATGTATAGGCATCATAAAAATGGTATGTAAAATAATCTGATGCAATACATTTGGATATGGGAATATATTGAGCTTATAGCTCTTTCCAGCCGGAGAAACCGACAATAATATATATATTGACTTTTCCACATATTTTTCCCAAATTAAATTTCTGTTCATTCTGCCTGGATTACTTGTTAGAATATCAATTAATGTGTGATATTGTAAGCGAGAAACATATGGAAGGATTTGGCCAATATTTTACCTTATTTTTAGGTCACGGTGATTTGAAAATGGAAGAATACTTTTCCTCTGGTACCTCTAATAACATAACGGATTATTGAAGTGCGGCCTCGAAAATCAGAATAGAATGAATTAATTCTCATCGCGTTTCTCTCTATTACAGAATAGACATTGCGGGGGACTGCATAGTTTTTAAATTGAGAAAATAATTTACTATTGTAATAAATGTAAGTAACTATATTTTTGTTTTTTATGACTGCTAAGAAATGAATAAACTAATAGCGTAAATATTTATCATAGGAAAGTGTACGAATCTACCTTGAGTGGAATACATATTCTGAAATTTTACAGGGCTTTCAGGCTGATATCAGATGCATTACTCTTGCTTTTATCTGAAATTCTCTGCTTTATTAATGAAATTCGCCTACCCACTCACCATGCTTTAATATTTGCCAATAAATATTAATTATATCAGAATTCTGTCTTTTGACATCGACAACTATCAAGACATCGACATCGAAAATAGGAATTGAATGCCTTGTAATAGGACGGAATAGACTTGGTACTCCCGAAGGTTATATTAAAACGTCATCAATATCCCCAGTCTTCCGGTAGATGGTGCATTACAGTATTAAGGTTTTATGCAATCAAGAGTTTGCTGGATTTGAGTTTAAGCTTGTATTCCTCTTGGAATTATTAAATCGATATTGATATAATTCTTCAAGTGCACGAAAAATATGCTCAGTTTAATTTTAATGATTCCATGACTAGTACTCTTGTGTTGTAATCATTTTCCTATAAGTAGTAGTTTTAATACATGATTTGCCTAAAAGAACATAGCCTTACTAATTCCATATTGGTGTGAAGTTGAAGTCAGAAAAAGATTTACTGATCACGCAACGTTCAGTATCGGACTGGTGTGTTGAGAAATGTATACAGTGGCTTGCATAATTCGCTCTGTATTCATCATGTAGTATCCAATCTTTAGTATTTGACGGAAGCCATCATAATAAAGCAGAAAATGTGAAGATTTCTCAAATTAATGTTTTAGAAGTGAACATCAATAGTAGGAAGTGTAGTAGTTGTATTATTTACGTGGTAGTAATGATTGCTGATGGTCTGTCATCATTTTGCACTGCGTTAGTCAACAAGTATACTTGATACCGCAAACACTAAGTCAGTTCATCCTAAGGTTTCTGTAGAATCCATCGGGTGTATGTGAATGCACATTAAGTAATTGATTTTTAAGATTTTTCGGTCTAAATGGAAGGTTAAAATTATTTTAATGCATCGCATTTTTCCTTTCTTGGTTTTGATTCCAAATTAAGTTGTGATTTTTGTATTTTCCTAGGATTTCTTGACTCATATGAATGTTAATTTATATGCCCTTTTTTTCTTACAATAAAATCGTCTTAGTGGATAAATCTAGTTGTAGCGTGATATAGGTACTCTTTTTTAGACGATATTGCGATTTATATAATGATAATGCATGTGTGCTTTCATATTTGAGTTATGTTCAATATGAGATACATCCGTGCATAGTACTAAAAATTAATTGAACACTATACATTTCAACTATGCCATGATACTAGGTTGTACAAATATTATTAAAATTTGTCCCTTCACTCAATTTGCACCCTTAAAAACGTCGTTAAAAATATATTATTGAGGAATATTCGACTTAGTATTTGATTCCTATCGTTTTCCGGAAAGAAACAATGTAAAATAAATCAATTGAGCTCCTTAAGGTGACTAAATGCGCCGTCGAAGTTTTTATATCCTTCAATGATTTCGTCATATGTAGAATATATGGCAAATTTATGCATGGGGAAGAATGTAAGAACTCAGGAACTCACTGCTGCGTTAGGTAAGCATGTTAAGATTTTAATTTTCCTCATTTCAAAAGTCAGTCGACTTCTCATGACTGCAAATTATTTACGTTCAACGTGTTATGTCGTAATAAGATGATTTGCTCTGAATTTTCGTAATTTTATCTTTCTTAAGCAATTAGCATTTAGGAGGTGAAGCTCTAATAACCAAGATACCGGATTTCACTTAGTAATGCATGCTCAAAATCCGGTTTCCAAAGGTCGTATTCCAACGGCATTAATGACTGCTGCTTTTTCTTTTATGCATTAAAAATGAAGTGGTTCCGAACACAGACATACATTATGAATATACGACTCAACTTGGATTTGGGGAATTATTTGTGGACTACGTCGGCGAGTGTTATTGAATTGGATGCATTTCTTCCTACTGAAGGAACTCATGCATATGATACAGATTTCCATATCTTTTCGCCACCCATAAAACCTCGAATAATTCTCGCCTCTTGTTGATTTACCATTTGCTTCTTTTGCTCCGCTATCGTATAGCATGTAAAGCAAATCGAAGACTACTTTCCGAGCTGATACCCGAGATATAATTGCTTTCTAAAGTTTACACGGACATTACTCATGAATGCCACTAGCTTTTGCTTCACATTTCCATAGATCGAAATATTCCCTCATGCTCTCTAGTTAGATTTTTACCAGAATTTTTTAATAATTCAACATAAATACTAAATTAAAATTTATTTATATCACATATCTGTTCTACGGATTAGTCCACCACCTTTCAGAGGCTGAAAATATAAGGAATTCTTAAGACTCATGTCTGTTTACTTCAGTAGTTGATATATACTTTCATTTATTTTTGTAATCATATAGGCTAAGGCAAGACCAATTTCAGGCTGATCTTTAACCGTTTACGTTGTTTTTGATTACAAAATCTGTCTCCACAACTTTTAAATACCTCCATAGAACCCCACAGGGAATCTGGGTTTGTAGTGCATCACCCCAAAGTATACGATAGACATTAATTAACCTTGTGGTTGAAGTAAATTGAGAAAAGAATTTTTTATGACACTCAGTGGATGGGGGGAACAGGGAGTAAGCTGGCAAATACCTACAACCAGTTTTTATTGCTCCCTTTTGTCACGTAGTAAATGTAAGACCCGAAAGTGTATTTAATGCTATGGTTAAAATCGCACTACCTAACCTAACTGAATCCTAAGAGCAACGCAAGACTCATATAAGAGTTGGTATGCAATCCAGCGACCTTCCGGTCGTTTGGTCAGCCCATTGCCTAATCGAGTTTCTGTACCATTACCTCACTTAATATTGGTTTAAATTTATCAGTGTATTAAAGGTGAAGTAAACGTTGATTCCCGCAAATGCACTCATGCCTCCAATAATCGGTAATTAACCTTAATTTGAAGTAAATTAGTGCGGAAGAGATGTATGTAACGCGGATTGTATATGTGAAGGAACTGCATGATGGAAGTAATAGGCCTGGACGGCTGGATATAGAAAGCGAAATGAACCTAAACAAAGATGACATGGGGACAGGAATTGCGAGGTTGAGAAAGCATTACGTAAAATGAAAGTGAGAAAAGCAGTGTATGTGTATTACATCCAATTAGAATTGTTAAAGAACCTAGGGAAGACTGGAAGACAAGGATTTAATGCACTGATTTGTAGGGTATACGAAGTAGGAATCAGGCCGGAGGACTTTGTAAAAAGGTTTTGATCTCAATCCTTAAAAAGAAAAGAGAGTATGTTTGCGAGGGCTACGGGACGACTAGTTTGATCGCGTACCCCGTAAATTAGTACTTAGAATAATAAACAGGAGGATGGAGAAGAGGGTAAATGAGTTCTTCGTGGAAGATCAACGAGGTTTTACAACTCAAACGTGATGCGATAATGAAGATGTTGGTGGTGTGGATAATGAGAAAAATGTCTAGAATGTTTTTACTTGTTTCTTTAGCATTGAAAAAGTGTTTTATGAAGTACATTTGAGTAAGATAGTAAGTTGAGGAATCTAAGAGTAGACAGCGAGGATAGCGTGTTATTGAGAAACTATGCATGGAGGAGTGTGCTCTGGTTCAAGTTCGGGAGTTCGGCAATGTAGTCGGTTAATAGTAATTTAGGAGAAAATGGTTAACCAGGTGTTAAGGAACTTGTCGAGGGTATAATTGTATGAGGAGTGGAAATGAAGTCACTTAGGTTTTCCGATGATCAAGCGTTAGTAAGTGGGACAAATAAACGATGACAATCGTTGGTAGAGGTTTTTACTAATGGAGAGATAATTTGAGATGAAAATGAATAAAAATTAAATACTAAAAATCTCGATGCTAAAGAAAGCAAAACCTAATCTGTATTATGGTCAAAGGGGATTGCTCAAAATAGGTGAAACAGCGTTTTATGCGTGTGTCATTGTAACTAATATTTATTTTCAATTCGTTATATGCCGTGGAGGAACAAAAAACCTTTTCAGTGGATATTAATTTTCTGGTTATAGTATTCTGGTTTGGTGAGTTTTTAAGTCACCAAACCCAGATTAAGTTAATTTTTAACCCAGTTAAGTTTTTTATGGTATATCCTTGAAGCCTACGGGAAATTTTCGAGATCAAGCCATAGGAAATACTTTGGCGTATTTTGCTCGTAGTAATGGTTTGGTCAGATAAATATTTTGAAGTTGTTGATAGGTTTGGTGTGGTGACTGGAGTACTGACCACCCATCCCAAGAACTGAGATTCAAATTCCGGCAGTGGATGAGATTATTTACTAGCGGACCGGTCCCAAGTTTTCGTCGTCTTCCTCGAGTGCTACGTTTCCATTAAGCTATGCTTATACATATACATGGAAAATAATTAAGCTACGACAGCTTACAGAAGCAATAAGATGCCACAATGGCAATTTGGCAATGATAAATTACGAAAATGGAGGCTAAAATACAAGTTGAATACGCACACTGGATGACTCATTCTACCTCATGTCACTTCCTTTAATATTGTAATTTAATCCGACACGATATATTACTAATCAAGTAATTTTTCTAATGGCTACTTGTTATAGACATAAGAGCTTGCTATTTTTATGGTAAACTAATGTCTTGGAGGGGCTGTCTGATCTCTGTTCCATAATATTGATGCATGACAGTTTAGCGTTTAAGAAGGGCATATTAAGCTTCAGCAAGTTACTATGTAGACAAGTATTCTTAAATATTTGCCTTCATAGTAACTTTTGTTACCAGGGTGTCATGAAGTCTAACTTAATTTGCCCAATTCTAACTATGTTAATAATTTTGAAAACGCGGTACGTGAATTACTGTGCTAGAATAAATGCGTGTATTGTCGTACTGGCTCTTTGTATATGTTTAACGTTGTAGTCAGGGGTTTTTAGGTTTTGAAAATAAAATATAGCAATATATTTAGATATCATGTAAAGATCATGTAGAGATAATGTAAAATGCATCGAATTTGGAGCCATTTATCATAACTTATAATTGTTCTAGAAGTTCATAACATTCTGATCAACACAATCCACATTTTTCCCTGAGGACCTGAAATTCTCGAGGTGTACTTAGATATTTTATAATCCATTGCATATGCGCATTAATCAAATTTTTTCCATGCCTACGAATCAGTGAAAATCATTTGTTCCGACGAATAAAATTTATTATTCATTAGTGCTTTTAAAAATTGGAAAAATACGTTCTTTCTATAGCCACCGTACCCAGACAAAAATTATGCACTGTCTCTCAATGAGATATCGGTATATCCTTTACGATATATTAAAGGGTCTACGATATTAACTATAGCGTTTTAAAGGTATTCTGCAAAAGTGATGTATGATTTCGCTGAAATTTTTTAGCTAATTAGGGTATATATTTTACACAGTTTAGTCTTACTGTTGTGACTTTTAGCAGTGCAGTACCATACTCCCCAGCTATTTAAACTTATTTAAATAGGAATCAACTGCTCAAAGTGGCATTAGTATAAATACATATTGCTTATTTTTCATCTGCATGATTTTGCAATTTATGTCAGTTTAACTCCATTTGTTAATAATGAAGCTTCGCTTACTTCAGTTAAGTAAAGCTTCTAAGCCGTATAGTTTTATATTAGTAGTGTTTTTTTTAGATAGCCTTGCTCTTTTACATAATCTTACCATTTACTGAAAAGTTTGCCCGTAGTATGTAAAAGGGCTACATAATACTGCTTTAGATCCTCTGAATCTTATCAGAAAGCGATAAAGGAACAAAAAATTATAATGGATACGGGAGAAAAGTTATTAAATGAGTGGTTATGGTTTATTTATAATTTAATATTGAGTGGACAGTAGATAGCAAGTTGGTAAGATCCAGAAATCCCTATTTTCAAGCAATCCATTCTCCTGTGGAAAAATAATCTGGCATGTTTTTCCGCAGATACATCACCTACCTTTGTTCCCACCGACGAAATGCCCCTTATGCATGTATATCTCCTTTAGAAATTCCACAGGAATATTTACTTGCAACTCTTTCAGCAATTCGGCCATTTTAAGTGTTGTCGTTGGTTTTTCAAACATAGGTAGCATGTTATTGTAAATAGACTTGAGCAAAATTTGCATACCTACTCACTCTTATTTGAGTGAATTATAATGCTTACATTCTGGGGCAAATATACGAGGACAGCATGAAAGATTTATTGGAATTCTTTTGCGAGAAATTGGTCCTTCCTTTCAGCGGGATAAAATGCAGCCACAAAAACTCTAACTTCAAAGTTTTATGATTGAAAAGCCTGCAGTCCTTCAGTAATAAAGGAGGCGGATCTTCGCTTCCGTATGCCCAGCACTCTTATTTGATCTTAAACTCCAGCTTTAATGCACCACTGATTCCTAATTTTCATTGAATACTGCTTACGTTACTGATGAAATGTTCTTTTATGATTAGAATTTTTAGTTGATCACACTTTGATTCATTGGTTAATTATTATGAGCAATTATTTATACATTTCATCCTGACCATAACACGACACATTATATCATGAGAAATTAATTTATTCTCAAGGTTCCGTTCAAAACTTTCAAATGATGTGACCTACGTATCTAATATCGTCAAAATATCGCAATTAAAGAGACACACAATTATGATTCCGAAATCACTAAATAACCCGTAATGCTATTCCATAAGATTTTTCCGTTTTTTTGAGTATGTTAAGCGAAAGAAATTATTGGAATTAACTCATTTATCTTCTTAACAATATAGGCAGCGTAAACTCACTGCCTATATTGTTGGTGAAATGAAAAGCACAGCTGTGGCCTACAGAAAATAGAAGAGGCGTATGCGTCACTTACGGAAGGCCTGCTACCTGTATCGCCGTCATGCAAACTCTTACGGCATACATGAATCCTTCAACTTAACTTGCCATTTATACTTTTAATGGAGATGCCTCGGAACTTTTTAGACGTCGTCATTTGTTTGTCACTACCGGATTTAGGGCCTTAAAAGCCATTTCTCATTTCGTTTCGAAATCAGAGGACCCGGGGAGAACTCACCTCTTGGCATCGGAACAAGCCGACCCTTATTAATTTTTATCACTCATCGATTTTCCAACTGTCAAAACGTAAGCCAAAAGATAGAAGGGATGGGGAGAGAGGTATGGAAGGGCAACGGGAACGGGAGTTGGAGGAGACGTATCAAATGGCCTTTGGAGGCGGAGAGGGGTTGGGGGCCGGGTTGGACGTAAACATAGGCCCCCACCAACATAAAGAAATGTAGCCGAGGGGGTGGAAAGGGGGTGGAAAGCGAGGGAAACGGCGGGGTTGGGAGCAAAAAAAATGGGCAGAATACGAATCGAATAATGTCGCTAAGTAAATACAATACAAACGTTTATCCCGAGGAAAAAAAACAAACATTAAATAAGCGCTGAAAAAATTAAAAGAGAGGGGCCGTTAGCATCTCAGGAGTGGGACGTTACTGCTCCCCTCTGTACGTGGAGGGGTGCGGGAGTTGGAGGGGGGCTAAGGGAGGGAGTTGGATTTAGTGGGGTGGGGAAAAGGGAGTGGGGTGGGGGGGGGGCGAGGATGGGGGAGTTTGGAGCGAAGATAAAGAGCTGTGGAAGACGGGGGTGTGAGTGAGGGAGGGCATGGGAGGGGTCGCGGGAGAGGAGGGCGGACGGGAGGGGGGGCTGGGAGAGGAGAGAATAATTAATGGGCCGGGCGGGACGGCACACTAGTAATAAATTCCCACCCAGGAATTACCACGGGCGTGCGAGTTGCGAAATATGACAGCATCATAAATTAGCAAAAGGCGTAGGCATTGGTAGAGGCGGCCGCGGAAGGCGGGTTAATGCAGCAGGAAATCGTACGGGACTCGAGATTCCTATTTTCATTCTCATATATCTTCCTTTAGCTCATATTTTTTGCTGGTTTCCCCCTTTCTCGAGCGACCTCCCTTCCCCGTTCCCCTCCGCCTCCACCCCACTCCACACCGCCCCCATCCTCCGTCTCCGTTCCATCGCTACCTATTCCCCTCCCCCCCGCCACTCACCTTCCTACGGCATGCCCCAAACCACCACCGTCCCCCACCTCCCGCCGTTCCCTCAATCGGAGGGGTGCTGAGGCGGGACTGCTGGATGCTTCAGCTGGCTTTCTAACCGTGAGGGCAGGGCCTCGATCCCCTGCGCACGCCAACTTTCTAAAAATCCAGTCCCCAGTTATGTGTTGTGCCTCTTCTTGACTAGCCCCCTGGAAGGAGCCGTGACACTCCCCTGAAGGATTTCTCCCGAGTAGCGTGTACTTGGGGCTTATTATGTAGAGTCGGGTCGGTAATACGGGGCTTACCACTCATTGTCATGTTAGCATTCACAAGAGTTAGGTATTTGAGAGCTGATGTGATGTGAATGTTCGGTGACGACTCAACGTAATTCATAACATTGTTGGGGTGGTTAATATATTCGGTGGCAGTGATGGTTTAAAATGGAATGGCAAACTTTTTGTTGAAAATATAGTTCATCCGACTCTCATGTTTAGGCCAACGTTTCTTCATTACTTTATGTTCCCCTTTCTCTAGTTTAGAG
Organism: Platycnemis pennipes; assembly: GCA_933228895.1. Classification (NCBI taxonomy): domain Eukaryota; kingdom Metazoa; phylum Arthropoda; class Insecta; order Odonata; family Platycnemididae; genus Platycnemis; species Platycnemis pennipes. Next base: position 85,859,970 of record OW121846.1, read on the forward strand.
CTATCAGGCAATGAGACCCGTTGTTTTGATGAGAGTCTTTATTTTGTACTTATTTTGACACACCAGTATCGAGGGTTTGGCTTGCAAGAACATTTAATTTTGAAATTTTTTCCGACTGTCATTATTGAGACACAAGGTTCATCTAGTTTGGTCTCTTTTCAACCACCGGGGGCTGTTAGCCTTTTCATGTGCACCTATGATTTTCTCTTGGGATGTATTTAAGACAAAATCGTATCCTTCACTGATTAATGATTTTGATTCTTGTGGTGAATTCATGATTTCTCTTTCCGGTTCTAAAATAGGGTTTAGAAACTGGAAAGATAGAAATAGCGTTCATATCTCTATACGTTGATGGTGTGGTTAGCCGATGATTTCTCAATTTTTATTCTTGTAGAAGAAAAAAATTAGTTCTGCGATTTTTGCGATTTAATTATGACCATGAAAATTACAATATAATTGTATTACGCTATCATTAACCTAATAACAATTAGAAACGAATTAAAGGATGAGCGCATCGATACTATTAATATTTTTTACTGATACAATGCATCACAGGAAAAGAACTTACACATTTATTTTGCTTCGAAAAACTTTGTTTTTCCTTAAATGTACTGCTAGCACCAACCTTCCGGGGCATATAATCCCATAGTCTATACAAAGAGACGGATTTTTTAATTAGAGTGGAATAATCACGATGCTTTGTTCCTTAGGACATGGCGTATTCACTGAGTCTAGACTGATTGCTTTTCTGTGCCCACATCGAGGTGATTGATGGACAAGAGTCGGATTTTCTGCTGAACTCAGGTCGTTGTCCAGTGACTGATGCATGGCAGGAGGACCGCCTAGGAAGTCGGAGCCCTAGCCCCCTGCAATAAGTCTCGGCCAACGTCTAGGACGTAGTCTCCCTGTTTTCAGAGCCATCGCTCTCCGGCGATCTTGCCTCAGGCCGGTGGTCATGACTAGCGTTTCTCTAAACAATGCAACGCCACCTTTCCTTCCTCCTCACCATTACCACCCTGATTCTTCCTCTTCAACGCCCGGATGACGGCCGCCCTGCCACAGTCATGCCAACCTTGTCTTGCCGCCACCCCCGCCCCGAAAACCCACCACGCCGACCGACCGCCCTGCGACGGCTAGTCCATGTCCCCTTTCACACTCGTCCGTGGGCTCCACCTTCGTCGCCGCCCTCTCAGTCCTTCGTCTCCCAGCCTTTTCTCCTTCTCATTCGTTCCGCCTTTCTTTATCCCGTCGCCAAGAGCGAGATGCTGCCAAAATCTAAAAAGCGGCGGAGAAGAGGAGGAGGAGGAAGCGGCTGTGCCCGCTTGACAAGCGGTCTCTGGGCTTACACCTGATTCGGTTGACGTGGGAGGGTTGGTGACGGGAGAGATGCAGTGACGGAATGGGGAGCCAATGTGCAATGGCGAATAATTATCTGAAGTGAAGAGGGAGATGAAAACCTTTGTGCTGCTTAAGGTGGCTGGTTCGGTAATCGTGAGTCGTTGAGAACTAGTGCTCATATAATTTCAATGGCACTAAAAAATTGCTTGGAGATGATTAAATTACACGGCATTTTAACCGGATGCCTCCAATTCTCAAGTCATATTGAAACATTGCCCTTTTGAATTTAAATATTGACATGAAATATAACATAAAACTTGACTTGATTCGGTTTCTAGACAACCTGAACGTTGTCACTCTGTGCATATCCTTTGACCTTGGAGATGTTGGTTTTAATGTATGGATTGAAAAAGTGTGTAATTTTGTGCTATGGGTATTCGCATACTTTGTAGTGACGAAATAATTGTGATGAAACGCTTAAACATTTATAACATTTGTTTAAACCATTTATTTAATCTCTCCTTTTTATTCGGCAACAACGCACATTCTGAAATTCGGCACTGCTGTTGTGTAGGCAATTTTTGCTGTGTTTCATCGGTCGTAACTGTAGGTGTCGTAATCATCTATTCTCAAGAACTCTGTCAAGGGGACTACATTGTAATATTCTTGGACTTTGTGGTGTGATTTGTTGTGGTTTCTCGCCCGTTCGCTTTCCCTCGTATGATTCCACGTTGCCAAATGCACCTTAAAACTTTGCGCGCCATATTTGAAAATTTAAGGAATATTTTATTTCTTTCGTATATACGGAGGAAATAAGTCGATAACACTGGTTGATTTTCTCAGAATAGAAGTTGTTGGCTGATATCCACATCATTTCAGTTTTTGGTGAAAATCTGTATGGTATAAACGTAAATAATGCATAATTAACCCTTACGAAGCAGGGTGCGCCATAAGGCCCCATGTTAAAAAAAGCCTTAAATATCTCAAAAACTATACTGAAAACCCCAAAAAATTTGCCCGTAGAATCTTAGAGCATAATTAAAGGAACAAATATTGCAATTATGAAGAAAATCTATCCACTTGTAAATTTCGACCCAGCCACCTTAAATGTGAAAAAAAAATTTTTTCCTTGCGTGTATGATTTTAGTTTTATTTATCGCGGGAACGCTTGAGTGTTGTTTTACGAGCGCCAATTTTTTCACACGAGGAAAGCTGAAGTTTTGATTGCGGCGTATTTAATTGGAACTTTCTGGGGTCACGGATGTTCCCGAGTGAGGATCGCATCCGAAGCTTTACGATCGCCGGGAAGCAATCCACCAGTTAGTGCACCTTGAGGCTGCAGTTAACAATTCCCGAATTGATTTACGGCCTACGGGAAGAGAGAGGCCTTCGAAGATTACTGCCGGGTTATCTCCGGGGTTTATCAAGGCGGCGAATACTGTGTACGACTACACACACAAGCATGTGCTATCGAAGTGTGAAGAGGCTAAAGAAATCTTGAAATATTGTTTTAGGTGAGAAGTGAGCAATTATAGGCTCAGTACAAAGACGTTTCCTCTTTATCGTTTATTGAGGCTGAGACTGGGAAATAGAGATGCCTCAAGAGCTGGTGCCGGGTTTCGATGATGATTTACTGCTATGATGACCAATGTGTGATTGTATTCTATATACTTCTACTATTTCTCAGTATTTTCTTCTAACGATTGCTATGACACGATAACTATGCTTTGTGCACCTGATCGTTTTAGGAGCTCTAATTAGAGAAGAAAAGCTGGTGAATACGACATGCAACATTGTTTAATATAAGCCGAAACTTTAAGCACTATACGTAATGCTGAATATGTATTAAAATTACGTGTTTTCTTTCATTTATTCGGCTCATACACATTGACTTTGAAGGAAGCTATAATGCCCGCGATATGATATTGAATAAAGTGTACTTATTTTGAGAAATTCAGTTGATTCATGGACCATAGTTCATAAATTTGGCGTTCAAGTGGAGGTGTGATTCATTGGTATGGGATAGTTAATTTTCCAGAGTGCTATAAACTTCCACCGATTATATTTATTCTAGGTGGGAATATCGTACCTACCGTAGTGAATGTCACGCTGAAGCCTGTAAGTCATGTTGCCCCTTAATTTGTGTGCTACGACGCGTTGTGTGCGTATTGATAGCATTTTCAGAAAAATATTGCGTTCATTTTTAAAATCTAGTTTATCGTACCATTTGCAGATTTAATATTTATGTAAAATGCCAGGAGGAATAACCATAACGTATATTTAGTGGTGCAATAAAAATTATCTCCCAAGAAATTGTGGGAATACTTGTTAAATAGCAAGGTGGTTTTAACATCTAAAGTCCTCCCATTTATCTACGCTGAGGGCTTGGCGGACCTCACATTTTCACCGATGAAATAATCTTGGTATTAATACGCCATTAACAGGGCAGATTATTGAAAATAAACCAAGCGCATTGAATATAAATCAGTGTTGAATATACATTTATAGCGCTAGGAAAGACAGGAGCGTGAATTGAAAGATAAAAAAACAAATATTATGCAAACCTATTGGGGTCGTAAAAGAAGTTGAGTGTGGCGCGCAAAAGGCATTTCTCAGAAGCTAAAGTGTGCAGTGGATTCGAAGCACCTCGCGTATAAATATGTGTCAGTTAATTTCACCGTCTCAGAAACGTACTTTTGCTCGAGCTCAAAATATGAGCGCGGCGCAATAACCAGGCAGGGGAAGAGGGGCTGAAACCGTAATGAGAATGCGGGGATGGAGGCTTTCCATGTTTTTTCCATAAAAACTCACTTATCTCGTTGGGCAAAAGAAAATATCTTGGCGACAGGTCTCTCGAGTCATTACGAATATTTATGTGATGGGCCGCTTTTACTTATTTGGTTAATGACACGTGAATTATTACGAGGGTATAGCGGATGCTCCCGGGGGAAATTGAAAATCTGTTCAAGTGACAGCTAATGTTCTCGAAAGATTAAAAGAAGATACCGCTCAAGTTATCGTCTCCTTGGCCTCCTTTCTCACTAACACAAAGAGAAACTCTTCTGTGGCTTCCTGCGGAGGCAGGCGAGCGCCATGCCGTGCCGGAGGAGAGCGGCCGACAGGCGTCCCGTGGTCACCGGCGACGTCGGGTAGACGCGGGCGTCTCGCGGCCGCGCGTCCCCCCAACCCTCCCCCCGGTTACCGCGCAGTTCCGCTCTCGCCTCCGTCTCCTTTTTCCTCTCCAAAAGAGCGCACGTCTCTCTGTGGAAGGCGACCAATTCCGCACAGACATCACACTTCCCTCTCTCCCTCTCTTTCCTCAAGCCCCGGGGCGTCTCCCTCCTCTCCCCCCCTCCGTACACGTCGCAGCCGGGACGGGCAGGATGAAAGTGAACACAAAAACGCGTAAAAACGGCTCTGAAAAGCATCAAGGCGCGGCGTGGCATTTGAGCCGAGTGAAATCAACGCCCTATCGCCGACTATTACTCTTTCGCCTTTAGCTCGGCTGGCAAGCGGTCGGGCTTTTTTTTTTTCTTTTTCCATCATCCCTCGCGACCCCTTCCCTACTTGCACCGGGGTGGGGGGTGGGTGATGGAGGGAATGGTGGGTAGGGGGACTCGTACGGCCGCGAGTGAGGGAATGGAAGGTTTGTTAAGGGTGGAATGGTGTGGGAGCCGGTGTGCTGGGGGTGAGGGGTGTTGTAGCTGAGGCGCGCGGGGAGTGAGAAGTCAGGAGTCGGAGGTGGGGAGAATAAATAATCATAATGTAGTGGTTTCCTTCAGTTTATGAAAGGTGTGTAATATGAAAGAGGGGATATAAATCATTTGTGAGGCGGGGCCGGGAGTTGGGGAAGGCTGGGGGGTGGCGAGCTGGTGGGGAGGATGAAAGTAGGTCTCTTTCTCTCTCTCGATCGCCCCCCCGGGGGGCGGGGGCCCTTCGGCCCCCATTGTCACGGCCCCCGACTCTCCGCATATCTCCTCCCCACTTTTACCCGCCCACCTCGGCCATCGCCTACGTGATTTATTCGAGTGAGATAAGGGGGGGGGGGAGAGAAATGTTTGGGCGGCAGAGAGCGGGGGGGGGCAGGGGGGAAGGAGGAGTAGGGGAGGCTGGGATAGTGAAGTTGAGCGGGGGGAGGGGGTCGCCGGGGGTATGGGGGAGCAACTCCCCTTGGCCGCCCCAGTGGTGTGAGTTTTCGAAGTCCATGGGACGTGACGAAGCATTCACGCCTCGTTCTTTTCAAAGCGTCCGATTTTGGCGTCGGACAGAATGGCCGTCTGCAGCTGTCTTGGGGAATCTTCAGCGCAGCCAGTGGAAGCGGCCGGAGTACTATAGGGAGGGTACCTCAGTCCGGGGAGGGGAAGTGGACAGAGTAGGGAGGGAACACGGCAGATCCCTGCACCCCTTATGCCTGGTGGTCCGTGATAGTAGATAGTTTGGAATGGAAATGTAAAGGGGAGGTGGGTCACTTGAGTGCAAGCCTTCAAGTGTTTGTAATTTATTCACCACCTCATCAATCAACGCGTAAAGGTGTTTTTGTTCGGATATTACCATCGAATCCGTAGTAGATATGAATACATTACTGTCGTCGGCGCTGAAATACGCCCCACTGAGTAATATGTACTCGAGATTTATGCATGTAAATTCGTGCTTTGTGCCTAAATTATTTGTTTTTTGTCGGCTCGGAGACCTTTGCTGGGGTTTTAATCTGGGTGTTCTGATCAGTTCAAATCAAGAAAATCAGCTGATATACCATCTCGATAATAAATAGCCATAATATTTTTGTTATGCAATAAGGTTATGGCATTTGACTTTTTTGCTCACTTGTTTGTGTTAATCGCGTCCCGAAATGAAGAATTGGTAATGATTTTAGTCAAGTGAAAATGAAAGTGCGTTTAAAATATTGCCTTGGCACTTTTTGTTATTGAAGCGATTGGAAAGGCTGTATTTAGGATTAAATCGAAGACAATGGATATGTTTACAAAGGATCTGACAAACTACCTGCGGAGTGCAATAAAAATTTCGTTTGGAAAGGGTCGGTTTTTCCAGAGCATAAATGGCTTAACGTGTGATAAGACATTTTGTCGCCAAGTACTTATTTATCATTGCATTAACTCCAGCGTGGTATAAACTTTACTGAACTCAATAAAATCTTACATTTTGGTCGATAGCAACGAAAGAAATCTTTAGGTCGTTTTCCCTCCAGCCCTTCGAGGGTTGTTGAGATAAAAGTCTTCATTAACATTTTTCTCTCTGCGATAAGGAAGGTAAGATAAAAAATACGCAGTCATAAAATTCATACCCGCAGGGAGTTGATGCATCCCAAAATCTACACAGAAGCGAATTCCTTGCTCACTGAAGAAGGCATTTCATTTGGCGGGCTGATGGGATCCATTAATGTCTCCGGTGCGGCCGTGTTCACATCAGTTGGCCCGCGGTGCGCTTTCTGCCGCGACGAGTATTTACATAAACTTTGACGCAGAGAAAACGCCATTATTTTTCACAAACATATCCCATCGTGTTTATTCACGTTTAAATTCCAACAGCCCGAGAGGAAGACATATTATTCGAAACAACGAGCACGCGGGGTCGGAAAGAGTGTTGGGGGGCTTCGGAGGCAATAAATCATAAGAGGAAGAAATCTGTTCGATATTAGATATCGGAATTTCCGTGGCGTCACCAAAGACGCTTCTCGGAATTTCGGGAGACATAAAACATGTGGACAATGAGGTGAAACGAAGAACAGATGTTCGCAAAAAAAAAAAAAAAAAAAGGTTTTTGCGCCGGGGTAGTCTATGGTTGGTGTGATGGGGTGGGGTGCTGGGTGTAAGGGTTAGGAGTAGCGGTGAAGGGCGGCCGATAAAAGGGAGAAGAAGGGATGAGGGAGAATTTATGTTTCTTATAGAGTGCCTCCGGGGCCGAAGAGTTATCTTCCGAATTGATTGAAAGAGGTTATGACCCTTCAATTTCTCCATCTCCCCATTTTTCGAGAGGGATGTCTCCGGGGTATAATTTCCATTCTATAAAACCCGGGCTTGGAAATATGACAGAGGGGTCTGAGAAAAAAATTATGTTTGTGTTTGTGTGTGCCTGTATGCTAGTATGCATGTGTGCGTGTGTGTATCCATGCGAGGAATAAAGTACACCAAGCTTGCGAGGCATAGAATTCGTTGTTAATGCACATTAAGAGGACGTATTGGTTACGGGATGGTGTCACGAATAAATAGAAAAACAATGTCTCTAAAGATGATGGACGAATGCCAGATTTAAAAAGTTTAGCTGGGAATCGATGTACCTCTCTCAGCAGGGGTATTATAGCATTAATGCTTGAGGGAATGCTGTTTCATATATGTGTGCGGGGTTCGAATCTAGATCTGTATTTTCCCACCGTTAGAATTGGCTCTTTTTCACGTTATTTTGAGTTTTTTCAATGATCCTAAGGCTGCAAGCAAGGATCAAAAATTGAACTGAAGAGCAGGAGAAGAAAGAACAATATGGAGAACCTTACGGTAAAGAAGAACCATATTGAATATATTGAACCGTATGAATTGGACACACATTGAGACACAATGAATTAGTTAGCAATATATTAGAAGGAAAAATTGAAGAGTAGGTTCCACGAGGATGACCAAGCGACAAGTATATAGGGCAAATAAAGAAGTACGTGAAAGAGAAAACCTATCAGGGCGTGAGGGAATTAACACTGAATATGTCAGAATGGAGGGCAGCAGTTAACCAACCCTAGAGGGAAATACTGATGATGATCATCTGTTTATATGTTCCTTTTCCAGTTCCTATCCATTAAGGCTGCTGGCTATTGTTATCGCGTTAACATCTGTACCTGAGTAATAGTAATTTATATTTATGGAGCTTGGAAAAAATATTTGCGCGCATACATAAACAACATAATGAAGAAGCTTGTTTATGTTTATGCACACACACGCGCGCGCCCCGAGGTCCCTCTGGTTCGTTTCTATCAGATCCGTCCGTGAATTATTCACGCTCCTGGGCCATTCTCCGGTCCGCGTATGCACGAAGCTAAAGGATTATCCTCGGGGTGTGACGGGGTGGCCAACAGGAGGGACGTTGAATGCGACGTACGGAGAACGTAGTCGTGTGTGTCTGTGTGTGGGTCCATCTTTGTGTCCCGCGTGGCCACGGTTCGAGGCGCTCTTAGGGATGGTTTCCGGGGGTTTCAAAAGCGATTCCGTCGTCCTGCTACTCATTCTTCTTTGGCGCCTCGTAGACATACCCCCATCCCTAACTTCTCTGTGTCTCCCCCCTCCCTCTCGCCACCCCGTCGCTCTACTCCGCGCCATCGTAACTGTTCCTTGTCGGCCTCCGAGGCGGGAGGCTTCACAGGATCCACTCGGCGGGAACGATCAACTCAGTCGCTCATCCATTGCGGCAGATGCGGCGAAAAAAATTTGATCGGCGTGCATGATTTGACTTTTTTTTCTTCCCGGCCACTTCCCCTTCCCCCACACCCAGACTCACGTCCGAGGAATCGAAGTTGGGCCGCGGGACAACGGGAGGTAGGCTAGAAGGAGAGCTGTTGGACGAGGGAGAATACCCGCTCGAAATTGAGAAGCAGTGTTTTTTTCTTAGCATCATAATTTTTTTTTATCTCCTCCGCCAGTTCAATTTAAAAGTTACGGACGTTTTTATTCATTATTTGACTTTATGCTCCTGATAATCTCTCCGTTTTTATGGGATGCGATGTCGGTTTGAATTATAATGGATTCGGTGAAAAGGGGCCATAAATAATCTGGACATGCGGAAGAGTTATAAACATAAAAATATTAATACGACTTTTCACAAATGATTTACCGCTGCCCAGAAATTAACATTGGGTATAGTTAGAAAGTGTAGCTTAGAATGTTTTAAGTGAAATGTCTATTAAATTCCGCCATAAATCTAATGAAACTGTCGATGAAAACTGAAATTTCCTGAAGACCAACGTGATGTAGCTGAAATTAAGTGACTTACATCCTGGATCTCTTCTGATAGCTGGAGAATGATCGCTAATTTAATCACTCTGAATGAGTGGAATAATTAAAGATGCCATGATAAATGGTGTGGTTATTTCGTGCTGCTTCTCCATACTCAGTCTTCCCGCCAAGCGACTTTCCCTTCCCGCCATTCTTTAAACCTTCAAGGCGGTAGAATATTTTTGCCGGCCGCTAGATTTCTTTCTTGGTGCTCTATTTTTATGAACTAATTGTGTTGCTAGTGAAAAGAGTGTTCACACGGGTGCTAATGACCTCTGCTTCCACACATCCCTAAACAATACCTCGGAGATCAGATGGCTTCATCTAAAGCGTGCTACCATCTAACATTAGCGCTCTCTGTTCGGAAATGCAGATGCTGTGATAGTGATGAGAGGTAAGCGAGCCCTATTGCTGCCATGAACCAGTTACGTTACGGCCAGCGGACAGCACTGGGGTCGATGGACTTCCCAGCTGCCAATAACTGCCGCTGGAGCGATTTATTTGAAGTGGAGCGGTCATAAATTACCTGAGGTTTCTTTCTAGTGGATTTGTAGTCGCTAGTAAGTTATGAAGTTGCTTAGCAATCACCTTATTGCGTCCAGTGACCATCATGACGAGCGGTTGTACTAAAAATAAAGCCTTCCGGATAAATAATATGCCAATATATAAATTATTTTTCATCCTTCCAGATGATGGAGGTCCTCCGGAATTGCTTTATGTCCGAAATGACAACAGCAATTTGTCTTCCGGCAAAATCTTATGGGCAGCGATAATTACTCAAGCTAACGAAAATTTCTTTATGCATCAATCACATAACCCCCTGAGGGAAAATTGAATTAATTTAAGCTGGAAATCTCAGCGATATTGCTCCTAAGTATACGATAATTTGGTGTTTTATTACCGATCGTAGAAACATGATTTGATGATCATTATTTTGATAGCTCAGGTTCGGTTACGAACTATAGGTCGCCTTCGGCTTCATGGAACAGATTTTCACATTTTCGTGATTCATATTTACAGAGTACCTAACTGATTACGCGTTTTAACCTATTGCTATAGGAATATATATTGTTATCGCAAATTACATTCATTGTCATGAAAGTGGCGGTGCATAACTGGTGTATGAAAAAATATATTTAAAATATTAGTACGGCTGTGTAAAGGCAAGAGATGTAATGTAGTTAATGCAAGATATTAGATAATAAGTACGCAAGTGATAGAATGGATTGTGTGAATGTGGTTGAAGAAGACAAATAAATGCTGCTGTCCTCAGGTTTCATCATGTTTCAAATCATGACGTTTAAGAGTCAAATATTGGTTACGAGGAATTATATAAACTTGATGCAGAAAATCCTCCAAAACATGATAATGGGGGCGTTTACTCGGAACCGAAATCTCAATTTTGAACACGAAATCGTTAGATGGAAACAAAAAACGACTTTTCGTGAAAACATTAATCTTCTAACCAGAACCATTCACTCATAAATCAAAAATTACAATAAGCAAAAGGTGACGCCCACCGAAAATGCTGCTGTGATAACATTGACGTCATTTTCCTCCCGTCCTTGACTGCTTTCAGGGGAGGGGGAAGGGAGTGGAGGGGGGTTCTCGGAAGGTCTGCTCGCACAGATGCTGTCGAAATCGCTCCCATTGGCCGAGTCAGCTGTGTCCCCCCCTTTGCGATAAGGCGAAGTAGCTTCGCGGGCTCAGTTGTGATTGGACGAAGTCAATATACGTCAGAGGTTGCACCACACCCACTTTTCCGAAAGGGTTAAAAACATCAGTTTTTCGCCGCTTATAACTCGGGAAATAATTGTCGGATCAGCAAACGGAAAAATACGGGTCCTTTTATTTTACAAACTCTATCAGATACGGCAATAAAAAAATATGGTAAACGACCCCATTATGCCTCATAATTATGCCATGATAACCATATATGCCTCTCGATTTTGGAAGGCACCAGGTAGTGTTATGCCACTATCTGCGTAGGTTCAGTAACCATGCCATAATATAATTGAAGGGTGCTATACTAGAAGATCAAAATATATTTTTTCCTCTCCTTTGGTCACTACTCGTCAAAACGTTTTGCCTTGCCACGTAGACTTCTGTGGTTCTAACAGTTTGCGAAAGAATAGTATCCCATCGATTAATATCGAGATTTTATTAGCAGGGAGAAGCATTCAGTCATAAATTTAAATAAATTTTTTTGGTCATATCCTGGAAATAATTATGTGAGTTCCAGCGTTTGCCCGTGGGTCAAAATTCTCAGAAGAAAAAATATTTTTGCAGGAAACCGGGCTTGTAAAATATGTTTCGCGCTGGCCAGATGTGAAACCGCGCCCAGTTTAAATTATGTTAATGGGAAAAAATATGAGACCTTCAAAGCGCTTTCGAAACGTCTTGCGTATCTCCCTAGCAGTTTACCCGAAGCCGTTATTTTTTAATGGAAAAGAAAGCTAATGGGGTATCATAAGTGGTTTCGGCCTCTGCAAATGAGGAAGAAAACTCAGAAGGAACCATTCGGGCGCGTACAAATGCAGGCTTTGTGTTAGACGTTAAACATCTCTGTTCAGTTAATATTTCTAGCTGTAACATTGGTCATGGGTGCCCGATTGCAGAACAAACTAGGTGTAAAAAATTTTCCTGATAGAAAACACATCATCAAGATATGAGGATCATAGAATTTCTGGGTTTGTAAGCTATGATGTTTCATTATAGAATGAAATTCGAAGAAGTAGAAGGCTTGGAAATTATTTTCCCGGCGTTCGCGTGTGTGAAAAGATTTTGGCTCATGGAAACTCCAAGCACATGAAGGATTACCAATTCAGAACAGGGTAAACAATTTTTAGGGAATTTGATATTCTAAATTTTGGTGCCTTGCGAGCAAATGCATTTTATGAGTGAAGAAAAATTTCCATGCAAATTATCCTTCTAAAGTTACTCTTGATAGTATCCACTGATTTGGGATATGTAGGGTGTCTGAAGTAATGTAAAGATACGATGGTGGTGTTTTGAAAGAATACCGTTGCAGAACAGTTACTTTAACCAAAATGTTAACTAATAAATTTCGTATTTGTTGATCCCCTTCGGCTACTCAGGGAAGTTGATATTTTCATCGATGCGTAACAAATGATCCTGTCTATACCCAGTACGTAACACAAATGTACTAATAATGGACCAAATGTTTCTTAACACATCATTTAATTGCGTTAATGATGGTAATTGGCAACACGCACTCTGCGTAACTGAATACTTCAGTGACCTGAGTACCTCTCTATTAATATTGGACGTTGTGTGAAACAAGCGAGCAATATTTCAAGCAGCATCAATGAAATTAATTTAAAAGCTTTGTGAGATTCAAAGGAAAATTTGTGCCAAGGAAATTACTTTGGCAAAGCTTAAATCAGCGATCGATAGATCGAGTGTGAGGATGTATTCAATTCTGTAATGTGATGAGTGGGCTGATATGAGGCTGGGCGACTTACTCGATCGTTATTTATCTTTAAATCCCGATGTTGCCAGCATTATATCAAATTGCTCTTTAATTAATTGATACCATTGATTTGTCCAATGGACACAAACGTAAGTCCCACATATATGAAGAAATTATTGAGATAAAACACATATCTTGATTCCAACAGGTCCGATGGCTTCATCGAATCTTATGAAATAATAACTAGAACTCATATTTAAAACGATGCAAATCAGAGCTAGAGAACAAAGGCAAAGGCCAACTAACGCTTTGCATAATGATTAGGAGCACCCTATCTTTGAATGAAATATTAATAGATTTTTTAAAACTTATATATTTTCCAATATAAATGTATATTCTGAATATTATAGCAGTTGAACGCAATGCATACCTATTTATCTGACTATAAATTTGTTTGATTATTACCCCGAAGGAAAATAGGAAAATACAGCCCGTTTTCAGATGCTACGTAATACCTATCCGAAATTTTATGATACCCAGTGGAGCCGAAAAGAAAATTTAATTTTTTTAAGCAAAGAAAACGCTGAATTCAGAACTAAAACAATATTCTGCTTGAGCTCGTCAAATAAGAGAATAGAAATTTTTTTGTATTTCAGGAAATACATGTTTATTTCACTTTGTTTTATCATTCAATAGTAAATACAGCAGTGTTTAAGGGCCGTTTCCCGATATTATTTAAAACGTACTATGCTGCGTAACCTAACGGGCTATATAGCGCTTACCATTCAACTGAAGAACATATGGACTGACGGAAAAACTATTTAGGGAATTCCTTAATCCCCAACCCAGCATCATTGCCTGGTTGAAATTAATTTTTCAGCTTTAGTATAAACGAGAAATCTAAGTATTTCAGCAATGATATTGATACCATAATTAGCACTGATAAATTAGCGCTGGTACAGCACTTTCAGTGTCAGGTCTGATATATCTATATTGATTTAACGGGTAATATTTTAAGGGGTGTGTGAAAACGATTTTAATTTGCTGAATAGTTTTGATGGCTACGCTTGCTCTATTTCTCTTCTTGACATGCCAGAATCAAATTTAATCCGATGTAATTAGGCCAGATTTGTGTTCGGCGTTCGAAGCGGGTATCATATTTTAGGTCCATAAACATTCCATCGCCTTTTTACATTCATATTTTGAACTTTACTTGATACATGCGAATCATATCACGTGAATGATAATGTGATTTATCTTCTAAAGTTGCGACTTAAAATTTACTTTTATTCTTATGTAAAATTAGTAGTGTAGCTGAATTGTTGATGCAATTTTGGTTTTCTCTCGTAAAAAACCATATTTTATGTGTTCAAACAGTTTTTATAGAGAGAAAATTTGAATACGATGATTTCCTAGCATTTATTCAGTTATTTAAGTATTACCCATAATATTAGATGTGCTACTGTTGTTACAATTCATGTGACATTTTAACAAAAAGGAATAATGCTAACACTACTATTTGCCACCAAAATGCTGATTAATCCTCGTGTTAAATATCCTTCTTAATGATAGACATGGTTTTTGAATCTCTGAATAGAATCAGCAAATTATTTTAAGGAAATAGAATAATGGATAAAGAGCCCAGGGGTTATTTGAACCCTACCTTTATTTTTCGGAGTCCATCTTGTATTTAAATGCTAAAAATAGATAGATATCACATATTCTTTTCGAAATTCGTGATATGTATCTAATATTAATCGTAAACTTGCTGTGGTATTAGAAGTCGTATATAAGACTATCTAATAATGATAAATTTATAATGATAACTTACATACATACGCACTACCGTTTCCTCAGTTTTCTTGGATTTTTCTCTAGCGATTGAAAATAAAATGTTGTATGGTAGTGGTGTCCTTTCTAGTTAGGTAAAATAGAAGAAAATTGCTTAGTACCGGTTTTCTAGGAGTTAATTTATACCTGTTAATTTGAAAAAAGGTTCTTTTAAATGTAAACATTTTTAGAATGACTAACTGATTGCAGTTAACCATATAATCACGATCTTTTATATGTAATTTCTCATATATAACTCATTGGTAAGGCATGGTGGCCATTTAAATATTTATATGGTCGTTAAAACTTGTGACTTTCATTTCTCCGGTTGTTTTATGTAGTGAGGTGACGTAAGTCATTTGCGTTATAAGCGAGATGTGGTTGCATGTGGTATTAGGGAAGAAGAAGGGATAAAGGTTTCAGGCTTGATTTGGTGGAATATCATAGCGAAAGAAAAAAAACTGGCAATTTTCCACAAAATTAGGATTTTACTTTAATATTAAGTAAATTAATATCAAAGTAAAATCCTACTTTAATATTAATATTTAATTAATAGTTAATTGTACAGAAATTATTCTTATCCTTTGCTGTTCTCTAATTGCTACTGAACTCGTAGGTGAACTCGTACTGAACCTGGGGGTAGTTATCCACGCCAGTCAATTAGGGGTCAAAAACATAATACCGAGTTTCAAACTCGGGCTCTATCACTCTCTCCACCAAAACTAACTCGGCCCTCTTTTCCCGGCGTGGATTAGCCACCAACCGTTAGTGATGACTTCCACCATATGTATTCTCTACATAATCAATACTTTTAGGAATGCCATTTTTGCAAGCATATGCAGGTTTATCCCACTGACTATTAGAAGGCAATTATTTCATTTTTTTTGAAAAATAGTAGTCTGTGATTTGAATGATATCGTGAGTAGCGGAATCTGGTTTTAAGGGGAACCAGCTAATTGGCGAAATGAGTGACGATATTACTGACGTTACGTCCGTGGCTAGAAGTGATGTAACCTGCACTTTACTGTACTGCATCCACTTGAGATTCCTTCTCATTAACTTTTATCCTTGTAATATTGTACATTATATTAGATCTCTCATTCCACGCAATTTTACAAAATCTCTTTTTTTCCCATACGCATGAATAGTCGTTTACAGACAGCCCAGAGTGATTATTTTATTTTGAGTTGAGGCTGCTTTTTAATTTCAGTTATTTTTTTATGATCACTAGGTTCACATCCTCGCGATATTCCTGATATTGGTTCCGTTTTACGTACCTACCTCTTTTCTCTTGCTGATACCAATCTACATCTGGTAAGTACGACTAAATTTATGTATATACAACAGCATTTATATTTGAAGTCCACCACCAATTATGCTGTTCGGTGACCTGCGATGCTTGTTTAGTGTAAAATGATTCATCATTAAAACAGAATTATTCTTATCCATTGCTATTCTCTCATTGTTACTGGGCTGTTTTACCTTGTGGATGATCATGCGAATGAAATCATGCGCATGAAGTTCATGCGTCGTGTAATACAGAAATCTCCTCGCATGAAATTCATTCGCATGATTAGAACATGTTCTAATTTAGATCGCATGATTCCGTGAATAATCACGTGATACTAGCGCACGACATCCGTGTTTGTTTTATGAGCGGGTAGAAGAATATTCAAATTAAACAAGTGCAGGACGAAATGCAATTATAATTGGTTTTCGGAGATTTTAGTACTTGTATGTACAATTATTTGGCGTTCCCATGTAGTATATATAATCTTATGTAATTCTTATGTGTAATTTATATAGGCATTCACCTGGTGAAGTTCTTCAATTAATCACGTTTCGGGCGAAGGTTGAATTGAAATATATTATGCAGGTATTCTAAGATTTTGATAATTCTTGTGACAATTAGGTATAGAGCAATACAGTAATAGGACATAACATGGAAATGGGGGCGTTTACTCGGAACCGAAATCGCAATTTTGTACATGAAATCGTTAGATGGAAACGAAAAACGAATTTTAGTGAAAAAATTAATCTTCTAACCACAACCATTCACTCATAAATCAAAAATTAAAATAAGCAAAAGGTGACGCCCACCGAAAATGCTGCTGTGATAACATTGACGTCATTTTCCTCCCGTCCTTGACTGCTTTCAGGGGAGGGGGAAGGGAGTGGAGGGGGTTTCTCGGAAGGTCTGCTCGCACAGATGCTGTCGAAATGGCTCCCATTGGCCGAGTCAGCAGTGTCCCCCCCCTTTTGCGATAAGGCGAAGCAGCTTCGCGGGATCAGTTGTGATTGGACGAAGTAGATATGCGTCAGAGGTTGCACCACACCCACTTTTCCGAAAGGGTTAAAAACATCAGTTTTTCACCGCTTATAACTCGGGAAATAATTGTCGGATCAGAAAACGGAAAAATACGGGTCCTTTTATTTTACAAACTCTATCAGATTCGGCAATAAAAAAATATGGTAAACGACCCCATTATAACTGAAAAAAATACATTGAAATATCTTTATCGGCACTTGTCCGTTGTCTCTCATGCCATTCATGAGATTGTCACCTGTTGTTTTTTATCACAGCTACCACGAACTGGGATAAATTAGAACAAATAGCACGTATCTAACCTTTAAATAGTACACTATCAATTCCGATAGCTACACCTACACACTTCATGCATAATTAAACTTATTTTCCCCTCATGATTTCTTGCCGAGTAATCTGGGAATGTTATAACCTTATGCGGTCATGGATACGATTCGCTCGTGGCTAAAAAGTCTTAGCGTGACAGCCAGCCGGAAACGAATTGCAAAATGTCAATATATTATTATAAACATGCATATCAAAGGTTGAATAAGGATCTATTGTCACAGTAATTACTTCTCTCGTCGTCGTGTCTGATCTTTCTTAATTATGTTAGGTGAGATTAATTATAGTATGAAATTGCTCCAGCGTCTTTCTTAATAAATTACGATAGACCTCACAGTCCAACAATAACAGTTCATTTTGAATTAGGCCTTGCATAACTTAACCTCTATTTCTCCTCTCTCCTTCTAGCTTTCTCCGGCAAAATATTGGCCGCCACCATTGTAATGGGCACTTGTAGCAGTAGATGCGAAAATTAAACCATACCGATCCATCAGTTAGAACTCTTTTTTACTTCTGATCAACTTAAACCTCAGTATATAGAAAGCTTCGCTTAGTGAATATTATAATTAATAAATATACACCATACTTTATTTAATCTATCGCGTATATCCGACGACGCAGACGACGTAAACAAACCATTCCGACCAATTTCGAACATCGATACAGCTGCCTTGGTCGGAAATTTCCCGTGAATCCATGTGTATGTACCTGTTATCGATAGGCCTACCACTGCGCATCCTTACTGCACGTAACATTCAAGGAATTAATTCGAATGATCATTCACCGTGTAAAACACCCTAAGCGGAAGCAATTTCAGGTCATCACTTAAATTCATTCGCGAATGAATTCATTCGCATGATCATTCACCGTGTAAAACGGCCTTTATAACCAGGGCGAGCACATTGATGCATAAGGTTTTCTCATAAGTAAGGGAAAGATCGTGGTTTCGCGGTCAGTATTTCTGGGCGAGTTACTTGTATGTGCACTCTCGTAAATAACGCATGGCCATCAATGTTATTAACATTGGTTTAATTTGTATTCTGGAAGCCTCATTGATGGATTTATCTTGATGGATAGATGATATGGATTTATCTTACAAACTCTCAGTGGAGTTCCATAAGAAATTACGCTCACTACATTTTTTTCACTAAATTCCCACGATATTCTCCGTAATTATCCCTAAGTTTTCCTCCTTACGACCCATCGGTCAGGTACCATTGTGAAGTCAATGCTGGGAAGAATCCCGATCTACTGCAGTTCAACTCCCATCTTGGGCATAAATGTAAGGACTACGTTATGGTTGGAGTTCTGACTAGTATATTAATACTATTCCTTTTTTATGCATGATATGTAGTGCATGTTTGGTGAGAAATCACCCCCTTCCACGCACCTTTGTGGTGGCTTATAGGGTAATATGTAGATGTAGATGAAGATTAGGTTGTGTTGTATAACCTTAGCAGTTGCAGAACCTTGAGAATAATTGTAGTAACTACTCCTGGAAACTTTAATTCGCTGAATGACGTTGATAGCTATTCCAATGATTCATCATTATCATAGGTCAACAATCCCAGGATTGATTTGACACAGCCCACCACTCAATTCTTCTATCGGCCATCCTCTTCATATCAGCTTAATTCCTCTCTTTTACATCCTTCTCAACCTGTTCTATGCATCTCATAAGAGGTCTGTCTCTTCCAATCTTTCCGTTCACTTTTCCCTCGATGATTGCCTTCATTAGGCCATCGTGTCTTAGGATATGGCCGTTTAAGTTGTCCCGTCTTCTTTTACGGTTCTCAGTAGGCATCTTTTTTCTCCCACTCTTCTTAAGACTTCTTCGTTTGTCACTCGGTCGATCCATTTTATCTACATCATTCTTCCGTAGCACCACATTTAAAATGATTCCAGCCTTGACTACTCTACACCTGTTTTCGTCCATGCTTCACTCCCATATATTAAAATGGCACATGTATGTTCTTATGAAATGTTTCTTCACTTCCACACTTGTATTTGCAGCTGTAAGCAGAATCTTCTAGTGGTAAATGCCCTTTTATCCTGGGCTATTGATTATCCAGGGCAATTAAAATCAGGTTACAATATACTTGGCGGAGAACTGCTGAAAAACGCTTATTGCTCTCTCAGGCTCTCGCATCCTGACGAATTTCTTCGAAAGGAGTACATTGGTGGAAATTTCACGGCTGTGCTCACACGACGCCGGAAAACCTCGAACCAGCTTTCTCTCTCTCAGTTTCGCTCTCTCTCTTTCCCTCCCTCCCTACTCACTCTCTCTCTCGCCCGACTCTCTTTATCCTTCTTCCCATCGAAGGCTTTTAAGTTTTAGCCCGCTCTCCGGCTCCGCAACCTTCTCACTTCACACCTCCTGCACTCGTGGAAGTGCTAATGGCCTCAGACTCATTCACTTTGCGCGGCGGACAGTAAAAATTAAATTTATTCCGGAGGGGTGGGGGGGATGAGTTTTTACGATGGGATGCGGGTTGACGTGGAGTTAGCCGCCACACCACGAAGTCTCCGGGTTCGAGGGTGCAAGTGGTGAGGCCCTGCGTAGGGCCTTCGAAGGCCCCCCGCGCCCAAGAGGCCGCCTGAAATTGGAAGGTGCGGAGGAGGAAGGAGGCGGTGCCAAATCGATACTTGATCATGAGTCACGATGGATGAAGCGACGGGAACATAAATCCAAAACCGGGTGCGGGGGGGTGGGGGGAGGTTCACCCCGTGCGGCCCGCTCCGACAAAGGCCCCGCCCCTCCGCCCGGCGAACGAGCAGAAAGAATTATGTTCCCTCAATACGTGCTCGCTCCCATCTATACATTCGGGGGCCGTTTCACACTCTATCTACCAGTCACCCCCGCCCACTCCCCGCCCCCGCCACCCCCCTCCCTCCACCTACTCGTCACCCAAACCTCCCCCTTCTCCTCCCCCCCGTCCCGCGATAACATTTCCCAGACACTCACTCGCTGTCTCCCTCATCCTCCTCCCCTCCCGTCCCCCGCCGCGGCAGCCATTCTAATGGCAAGCGTGATTTACGACTGAATTTGAGAGCTACTTTATGGCGGTGCTATTCCTATTTTATCATCCAGCCTAAAATCCACACGAAGGTTATGACGGCACTGACAGAGATGGCTGTCGGATAGGGCATGGAGTGGGGGTGGGTGGGAGAACAGCGGGGAGAGGGGTGGGGGGGAGTAGTGGGTGGTGTGGGTTGATGGGTGGGTTGTATGGCCACGGGATATGATGGGATGGGCGGTGGAGGGGATGTAAAAGTGGGGGAGATGGCGAAGGGTGAAGGGGAGCCCAGAGGAAGAAGCGGATAAATGACGTATTAAAGGTAGGAATTGGGCCCCGGAGGTAAGGGGAAGGATGATAGGGCAGTGGGGGAAATGCACCATTTAGAAATGATTTACGCCTACTTAATGCAAGCTTATACTCCCTCCAGGAAGGCTCGCCAGTGATTATAAGGGATGTAACAGAATCGAGGCGAGTAAAAGCGGTTTCAAGCTCCCTTCGATAAATGAAGTTCTGAATTCGTATCAACATCGAAGCAGTCCTTTTTGAACGCAAGTTTAACCCCGGTGATGGAAGGGTTTCTTACAGGCTGGAATCCATGCGCGGATGCTTTCTTAAGTAGGTATCATAACTCTCTTGGCGTTCACTTGGCGCTTTACATTGCGTATTGATTACATTTCCACAGGGAGTCTACATGCATTTTTTCTGACTTGAAGGCGGTTGGTATCAAATGTGAAATGATATACATGTAATCGCATTTGATGAAGCATCCGACCATGTTATAATGAATGGTGCATGTTTTAGCGCAATATTTTTGATGCACGATACATATTTGACTCTGCTTTGTGAAAATTCATATTTGTCCAAGAAACGAAAAATGCAAGATCATAGATTCTATACATTACAACCACTTCGACGATGAGGTGCCAACATCATATGTCACTAAGATGTGATCATCAGCAATAGTTGTGGACGCTTCAGAGTCTAGACCGTTAAAAAATCTGCGGATGATTGAATATTGGTTGTGTAAGTCTAGTTTAAAGCAAGGCCCTTGGCTAAATAAAAGCTCCGGCGACGTTTCACCCAGGCTGCCACTCCAAGTACGCCTCGTCGCAAAATAACTCTTTTTTCTGTGATCCATAAGAGGCATTTTGAAGATTGGAACATCATATAGAAATCAACAGGTCATCGTCTTTGTGTTCGGGTAATAGGATCGAGATATTCTTGGAAGATTAAGATTCAAATGCTATTTTTGTGTTATTTTTTCAAACTGCCCTGAATTTTTAAATTAAAAAAATGACGATTTAATAAAACATCTTTATTTTAACATCTCCAATAGTTACGTAGTGTGCTACCCATCCACTATATATTATACTCAACAGTACGTATTAAGAAAGGACAGAACCTAATTTGGTTGCATTAAATGTGTACAAATGGACATGGGATATATGTTATGAGACGAAAATTGATTCACGGGAGCAAATTTTGCTTGAATCATATTGTTGAAATTGATTTTCTTCATTGGATTATACTCTATTTGACCTTCAAATGCTTTAATCTGTGGTGGAATACACGACTAGTTCAAATAGTAATGAATGAGCACTCCAATAAAAACAGACCATGGTTTCGATATGTAAATGTCATTATGAAGGATTATGATAATGATCTTGATAATGTCATTTACATGTCGAAACCATGGTCAAAGTTGATGAGTGTGTGTGTGGAATGTACAATTGCGACATTTCCTTTCCAATTTATCGGTGTGATTTTCTTTTGTTTCAAATATTGGGGAGATCGTTTCATCATTTCACTTTTACAAGCTCCTTTCCAAGCTTATTACGAAATATTATTTTAAAAACATTTTACTCCATGCGGCTCCATACTGAGTAATGATGAGTAGCACGCATAATTACAATTGCATTTCTGAATGATTTGGACAAATACCGTCCGACAAACATCAGACTGATGTGGAAGTGTAGTTAACAGCAGTTAAAGGACTGTTTTAGACCAATGAAAATGGTAATGAGCCATGCATCATATTGCTGTTCTATGTGTTCTCGTAAATTTTGCGGATTAACTGAAGTGAACTACGGCTGGAAGGAGCGATGTTTTAGGGGTTTATAAGAATCGGCTGCGTACTAGAAGAAATGACAGAAGAGGAGGAATACCTGGGAGCCGCCTCCGTTACCCCAACCTTGCTCATGGCATCTCAACGGCATCGATTTCTTCATCCAAATGGGATATTGGCCTAGCACTTTAATCGAGAATGGTTGGGGCGTTGAAACGTGTGCCATGTTGAGATAGGTCGATTTGGGTGGCGATCCCGGGATATTTTGTTGCTGTTTGGAGCGAGAGTGGGCTGACGAGGTACTTGGGGAGGCAAGCATTCTTTGAAGTGTGCCTTTCTTCACGAGGAAGGTTATTGGCTGCTCCTAGCCCGTTACTCCAGAAACCACCCTCTCCTCTCTTCATAGCACCTTCCCTCCTATATCTGTACCCGTAGAAAAAAATGTTTGCGAAAATGACGCATCGTTGATATTCTCAAGGCTTTTACTGCTGTATTTACTTGATGGCATGTCGTTACTCGACTCCCCAGGACATTTTTTAGGCCAGTGTGAAAAAGTGCGGGAGAGTGAAGATACCTCGAGTGAGAAATGGGAGCAAGAGGTTTGACGGAGTCGTCGTAACAGAGACGGTCACTGAGATAGATCTACGCCCTGCAGGGCTGTGTGACTTCAGGAGCCAGCTACTGCGTTAGCGAATACCTTCAATCGTAAACTACAGTAACGTATTCTGGACAACGTATCTGCCAAGAGGTTTTTTTCTTTTTTGCTGCTATCTTTACAATAATGTATCTTGTCCACTTAGTGATTTTTTTAAGCGTTTACATAGAGTATTGCTACATAATATAACCGGTATATAACATTTTTGGCGCCATCTAGAGGACAAATATCTTTGTACATAGACAGAGATAATCGAATCCCTCCATAACACTGGTGAATGCTGCAAATATAAGAAATCATTAACATATTTCTTGATCTCCGATCCGAGTGATTGAATGAATTTAATACCTCATAAACGTTTTTATCTCAGTTATTCAGGTAGCCTATATGTGAGTAAAAGTGAGTGATATAAACGACACGGGACTAATTTAAACGCGTATTAAATAATGTTGCTGCAGTGGACAGGTTTTCTAACAATAAAGAAAGAAATGTTGGGCATTTGGAATAGAAATCCTATTTAACAATGAGTGTGCTCTGCTCTTAAATTGCTCGTAAAATCGATTATAAGCGGTAATTTTATTTATCATGGTATCATCAGTGCTTTCACTTTGCTTTAACTTCGTACGCACCTTTATTTTAAATGCGTCATGGAGCTCGCCTCAACTTTTTTCTTCATCTCCCTAAAGATGTAGATGCCCTATCATGAATTGCATCATTACGTGGCGGTGTTGTGGAGTATCAATTTATGTCCCTCATTATAGGTTATTTGTGTTTGGAATGGGCTACAACAAACAATGAATACAGATACCTACTTAAGGATAGCACAATATTAGCATATTGTTTCACCAAAATCATTATGAGCATTTTACTGGTTTCTACGGGTTTAGATAGACATAATACATGAAACTCCGACTAAAGGTACACTGCATATTAATAATTTTTTGTTTATTACTTTATTCTCAAATAATTCATTTTTACTCTGCTCATATCATCACGCCTCTTCCCTCTCTCCATCGTCCCCTTTTGTCAAATATTCTCAACTCAATTATGGCCTCCAAATGCCATTTTCCCTTATTACCTGCTACCCTCACCTTTCCTCCTAATCATATACAAGAAATTTCTATTCTCCGTCTTTCCTAGCGCTGATCGCATGTCTTTTCTTTAGTTCATTTAATCTTTTCATTCTCTCTCTATGTGTCCACATACTGGAAGCCGCCAATCTGTTTTATTTTTGTAACCTATGTTGTATGCATCGCCTCTTGATTTGCCTTGAATGAACTCTGGGTGTTTCATCTTTTCGCATCGCTTAGAGCTTCCACGAATGAAATCTTTGTTTTGATTCCTCTTCCTAGCATTTTGGATCTGAATTCAGAGTTCCTACAATTTGTATTATGATCTAATCCCGCATCAGCACTCGGAAAGTTTTCACGTTTCAAGTTCTCATCTCCATGAATCTTACGATATTTTCTTAGAGTACCTACCTACGCCAGAGTTGGTGTTTTAGCTTTGATTTTGGTTTCTTATTAACTTGATCTTTAGGCGACAAGCACTATTTTTTCCGTATTCACTACGCTTTTTCGGCTATTCACTGGGTAATATATGTGACTTCATCATCGTCAGTATTTTAATCCCAGGGTTGCTTTATTTTTGCCCTCCATTCTGCCCTATTCAGTGTTAATCCCCTTACGCTCTGTTAGGTTTTCCTTTCATGTCCTTATTTATTTGCACTATATACTTGCTCCTTGGTCTTCCTTGCGAGACCTACCCTTCAATTTTCCCTTCTATTATATTCCTAACTAATCCATTGTGTCTCAGAGTATACCAAATTCATCTGGTTCTCCGTCTTAGGATTCTCCATATTGTTCTTTCTTCTTCTGCTCTTCTGCACATCCCTTCGTTCCTCACCTCATCCGTCAATTTAATCTTCATCATTCTCTTCTAGCACCATGTTTTGAAGGCTTCAATTCTTCGTTGGACCGCTTTCCCGATATTCCATGTCTGTTATCCATATAGTGCGACACTCCTTACGAATGTATTGATAAAGTGCTTTCTTCTTGCTTGCAGCCGTAAGTTCTCTGAGCACAGTAATAGTCTCTTCTTCATGAACGACTCCTTAGCTTCTGGTATTCTTCGCTTGATGTTGAAGCTTCTTCCATCCCTAGGTATAATGCTGCCGAGGCAGGTGAAGTTCTCTAATTGTTGTAAAATAAATAAATTGGAGGGGGTAGGCGGGGGTCTTCTGGAGCCCCCTTGGCACTTAGACCTCTTTAGATCCATTGTGCCAACCCACATTTTACCTGCCCACCACTTGCAGAAAGGGGACAAGAGCACCGCGGTAGAGGCATGGAGGAGGGTCACCCATCCAACCTCTGTCCGGGCCCAACGTTGCTTTACTTCGGTGATCTCACGGGAATCGGTGTGTCAATGTGGCTTAGGCCCTTGCCCCCAATTGTTGTGTGTTCACCCCTCGAATTGTGATACCTGTTTTCAGCTTCTCTCTTCCGAATACTAGGATTTTAGTTTTCTTCTTATTAATGCTCATATTATATTATTAATATGAGCATTAATACTCAATATTATATGGCCCATAGTGTTCAGGGATGCTTGCAAGTCCTCTCGACTTTCTGTTGAAACTGCGATGTCATCAGCAAACCGGAGCAAGTTAATTTCTTCGCCATTCTTTGATGTCTTTGATACCGATTTCGTCTGAGTATCTGATTGTTTATTTAGGGTATATATTGAATATTGCTGGGAAGAGGTTGCATCCGTGCCTGACTCTCTTATTTATTTTGGCTGTGTGGGACCTAACCTTTCCTAAAATCAACTAACTCCAACATCTCTTGTCTTTTTCTCAAATTACCGCCTTTCAATCCTCAATCACTCTCAGGTGACTTACTCTCTGGACTTGTCCACTTATTCCTCAAGATGCTCGAATACTTCACATAATACTTCCATCAGGAAGCACGTACTCATGAACGATAATCAGGTTCGTTGGTTGCACTATTCGACTTTCATCTGAAACACTCATATTGACTATTTATAGTAGGGATGGGTCGGTTCCACTTTTTTTCGGTTCCGGTTCCGGTTCGGTTCTTAACTTCGGTTCTCGGTTCCGATTCTCGGTTCCGGTTCTTAATTTACCACTTACTTTGCATTGCTCAATGGTAAGATTAAGGCAATCAATAATCATTTTCAGAGACTGAATTAGAATAATTCGCGACTTTGAAGCATCTTAGTACACTATTTCACCAGGTTTTAATGTGAAGCCTCCACTTTCGGAGTGTGAGTAGGTTTCAAACTGGTTTTCGCGCCAATTATTTCGGTACCGATTAGTTTTGGCCTCGGTTCCGGTTCCGGTTCTAAGCTCAAGAACCGGTGGAACCGAGAACCGAAGAACCGAGCCGACCCATCCCTAATTTATAGTCAGTATGAATACCTCAGATACAAGTTTTTTGTTGGTCACTCATTCTCTATTTGCCACTCAATCTTCCCGCTGCTCTCATATTTTTCTTCCATCAAGTTTTACGCCTTCGTATTTCATCGTACCATTTGTTGACCACTGTTCTTCAACTTTTCTACCTCTAGCGTCATTCTGAGGTTATTCCACGTGTTATGTCAGTTACAATTTTCTACTCAGTCCTCTTATCCCTTTCTCTAGCCCCATACTCTGAGGACAGATTTCGTATAATGACGTCCGCAAAGGTCTTGCTTCCCCATAATGAGCTCGAATAATTTATTTATCATCTGAGCCTATGTTAAAAAAATGGAAATGAGTATTTCCATTTTTTTTGTGTTTCATGCCTCACTGGTGTTTTTATCGCCATCTCCTCGATGACTTCCCCACTGGTGTCATACACCAATTTGCAGCTGCATCTTCGATGTAGATAAAGCTGTGTAAACTGCTTATATTTTGACTCCTACACTTACTTCCATCTAAGACATGGGTGGTCCTACCGGAAGCAGTTATAATTTGTTCAGTTCAGCTCCAGGGTCAGTGGAACTCAACAAGTCCTGCCCTTTTATCATAGTCGAAGACAGTACAAAGGGCTGCCTAAATTCCCATATAATGTGCATCTGCTTTCAGTACCTTACTCAACGAATCTTAATACTATGTTGCTGGTAATAATGCATAATATAAATGATTTAATTTTGCTGAAAAGGTTTGTTTCATTAGAACAAGCTTTTGCCTTGTAAGTAAATTTATACTCATGCGAAGAAAAGAAAAGTAAATTCATTGGTACGCTTATGCAACAAATTTAGCGTCATCATTTTAGAACGTTCTACTTCCTGCTGGAGATTGTTTCCCTGGAAATGAAATAACAACTTTCAATCAGAATTTCCTTGGTTGTGAACAGAGTTATCCTTACCAATTGTGATATTCCTGATATGTAAATGATTGCATTCTGTTTCATGAAGTTATGAGAAATGAGTCCTATGTCTTTGCAGCAAATACAAATTATTTTAGGAGACTGAATTTCTAACATTTATTAAAAAAGGCGGATATGATTTTTAATGAAAAAATGGAGGGAAACGAAAGCTATTTTTATCACTGTCTGATTATCCAAATATAGTGATGGAATTTCTCTACGTATCGTAATAGATCTTTCTTCATTTAACGTCATATATCTTTGTTTTGGCGTAACTAGTGGCCGCAATTTAACCTAGGAATATTTGATTCAATCCTCCTAAGCATAGCTTTCCCTATGCAATGAGTAAAATCTCCATCTATTTCGTTATGGAATCAACACGTTTTTCGAGAATAGAACATTTAAATTTCTACTTTGAGCTTTCAGTGATATTCCTCAATAAAAACAGCATGGGGCCTAGGATTGAAGTCCTGTATGTCATTTGTTTTCCCCAGTGCCCTTTCAGCGAAGTTACCACGCGGGATCCATCCGTTCAGTGACGGGTTGAAACCAGCTGAGGGCTTGTCGTATGCAAATCTAGCGGTATAAATCACATCTGAGTTCATCATATCGATTTGAAGAAAGCTATTTGAAAGGGGGCGTTGGGTGGTCTACAGAAACGACTCGTGGTAAAGTGCTTGTGTTTTACTGCTAAAATGCCAAAGCGGACGCTCCTACAAACATTGACACCCCCCCCCCCCCCTCTCCCAAAGGGACAGGAGGAAATTCAATTTCCGATCCCAGTAATTCGTAAAAAGAGTATCGTATATTTTTCCTCTACATTGAAATTCACGAGTTACATCGCCTGCGTCGAACATGATTCAGCTACTGACGGCAGAGCGAGAAGCACGTCTGTAAATCAAAACCTAGGGTCAATCTTATTTTCTTTCCGAATATGATTCATCAAAATGATGGATATCTCAGGACCAGAAATATTATAGAATTTGACACTTGCAATGAAAAATGTGATGATGGCCCACTTTTATCATCGCGTACGTTTTTGTTTATCTTGATCGACATGCGGATGGGCAAGGCAATGCTGCGCTGTCAAACCCTGCATCATTCCTTATGACGTGTATATATTCTTTGGGTTCAGTCATGAAAGCTGGTCTGTTGCCTGTTTTCATTTATAATGCGTATATATTACGTTACATAAATAATACTTATTGACGTACAATTTATTTACGAGGCTTATGAATGTGCTGACATACATTCATTTTGAAATTCAAATAAAATTCATGCAGAAAATACGATATAATTTGTACTAGACGATGAATAAATTACAAAATAGACCTGCAGCCAAATTATGTGTAATGTATATATAAGTAATAGGCTAACACAATTAGTAAAAATTGCTATTGCAGTTGCATGAAAAAGCAAATGCCCGTGGACATCGATCGAGGAGTACCTACGGTCTCGACTGGCATTCAAGAAGATCATGTATAGAAGTGTTGTCAGCTATAAAAAAAAATCACTATTTCTCGTCCAGCTGAGAGGACATTGAACGCTTTAGATGGTCCTCAAACATTACCTTTTTCAATTAGGGATCGTAACGTCTTTACTAAGGGTGACGCTGCTCCTGGAAATGCAGTTAAAGAACGAGCTTTTTCGCACGTGCATGTAACTGAAGTAATACCATACTTTCATGCCGAAACATTTGATAAGGCCTTATTAAGTTGTGTGCGGACGGATGAAATCACTCGTTCTCTCTTTACGGGTGGAAATAAATTATCACAGTGTACGAGCATCAACTTTGACTAAGTAGAATTTACAAAACAATTGATTATTTTTATATATTTTCCGCATTTTCATTTTCTATCCGTACAGAGATCGAAACGGTACACGGAGAGTTTAGGTGTTTCATTACAACACACCCTGCATTTTCAGCGTGAAAAAATGTGTCCAACTGCCATACTTAAATTTGAAAACTCGCGAAGTATGTCATGATGCCTGGAGCGATTCGGAATTTATGTGAAACTACTAGTAAGCCAATGCATTGCGTTCACATCTTCCTCCATTCCAAAGTGTACACGCACAGTGTTTCTTCTTTTTTCCCGTGCGGGGATGACATTCCGAGAATACCACCCTCTCCTTCTGTGGTCACGTGCGACTGAGGCGTGAAACAATTGAAATGAACTCGTCACATCCCCCGCTCAAATATTTCGAGTGAATCGGCCGCACATGAGCGCACGGGCGAGTGGGCCGAATCCGCGAGGCGCTCGGAACCGCACACAGGAGACCCGTCCTATTGATTGCCAAACGCCCCCTCGACGTCTGCCCTTTCAACTCACTCTCCCATTCCACCCCTCCCCTGAAAACTCACCCCTCGGGCCCGGGCCCGCGAGATTTGATCAATCATAATCGTGAAATTCCATCCGTCTCCACGTGTCTGCCATGTCCCGGACCTCAAAGAGATTGATTCACCGGGGGCCTCCTCCTCCATCACCCTTTCAAGCCTTTACGCCTCGCCTCCTTGAGTCCCATCACGCCTACTCGTACCACCGAGGCATTTATTTCTCGTCACTATGCGTTTGTTCGCAATAGGTCCCCCGTTGGCTTTTGATCCGATATCCCTATTTTTACACTCATCTCCCTGCTCCTTCCAGCCTCCGATTTTTTGAGCTTGAAATCAATTCCCTCGGTTTGCTGATGAAATTGTCATGGCCACCGTTCAACAATTCGTGTTAAACCACAAGAATGAGTGATGTTGATATTTTGGCATCTATAAAATGGTTACAATGCTGAGGTGAAAAACGAACTAAAAGTGATTAAAAGCAGGCATAAGGACGATTCGTTTGCTGATTGCGATTTAATTTCTGTAAGGTGTTTTTTGAAATAGGGCCTGTTATGTGCTGACACAAATACTTTATTCACCTTGGCGCTGATTCACGCTAAGTTGCTTGTTGACTTATAAGTTTTTCATGACGTTATTTGTTCATTTCCCTAGCCATGTTTGTGTGCGCAAAGTAGTGCAGCTGTATGATTATGTATGTATCATACGGAGCATAAATTTTGCCCTCCAATAATCTCAAAAAGATAAGAGAATTTCGTTAAAAATTGATCCTTAAACAAGACTGGGGCCTCAATTTGCAGAAGACAAACACCTCCATTTGAGAATACTCATGGAGACCTTGGAGATTAGGAGACGTAAAAACAACTTTAACCGAGACTTGGGCCAGAAGATAAGTGAGTAATCTTTACCAGTACTTTCCAGGAGAACCCAGAGCCTTTCATTCCCACCCCCTCCCACTGCACCCACTTGAGAGTATATATAGACTGAGACGCAATAAAGGTAATAAACATTAACCCTGAGGAGGTCTCCAGCATAAGAGGGGAAGCGTAGGATTTCAAAAGACATGATGCGTGGGTACGCAAAATAAGACGCCGTCTTTCAAAGATGAGCCGCGAAAATTTTATCAATTTGACAACACTGAATCCTCAGTTAAGCCTTTACGGTATTTAATGACTTTCGTTCTTAATCTCGTAAGTTTCTTGCATTAAATGAATTAGGGTCTCTCCCAGCGAGTGCGAAAAAGGCTGGGCGCAATGCGTTCCGGAGTCTATGTTCGGAGAGGGTAGCCGTGACAGTAATTTATAGAGCAACGTCTCGGCTGTTGAGTAATAATATTGTGTTCCGAGTCATTGCTCACAGCTGGGTGCATCATCATCATCATCGGCCATCAATCCTAAGATTGCTATGACGCAGCTCTCCACTCGATTCCTCTTGCTTCATCTTCGTCATAGTTTTTTTTGATCCGTTTATATTATTTACCTTCTTCCTGTGCTTTTCTTACAATTTACTTTACCCTCAACGACTCTGCATGAAAATATCTTTTTTTCCAAAATTTTCCTCATAAAAATAACGGGTGCCAATTTAAGCTTCTTCCATCATAGCTATTTCGCATTCCTAATAAAATCTCTTTCACTTCTTCAGACTTTTATTTCCTTAATTAAATCTATGCTAGTAGCAAGGAGAAAAAACAACTTTGTTAAATTCCACAAGTTTATTAAGACACCGACCAAGTTTTCGATTGCTGTACAATCATCTTCACTAGATGATTGCATAACAATCCAAACCTAGGTCAGTGTCTCAATAAACTTGTGGAATTTTACAAAGTGGTTTTTCTCCTTGCTACAATCATGCGGTTTCACCAAGTAAAGCCTAAGGACTTCCTCTTTATTCGTAAATCCATGCTACTTTATCTCTGTGACTATATGTTTTATCTCTATTCACAGTATGATGTTACTTTATGCTACTTTATACTCTGCTACATTATGCATGCTTTATACTATGCTACTTTATACTCTGCTATATGCTACTTTATCTCTGTGACTATATGTTTTATCTCTATTCACAGTATGATGTTGTTTTGTTTTTGTGTTCATGCCATATCTCATTTTTGAATTACTTTATTTGCATAACATTTTTCGTGGATTTCCATTTGTCTTCCTAGCAGCAATGTCGTCGGCAAAGGGTATCCTACTTTCCTTTTCTCCATAGGCATTTGACCAATGAAGATTTCTTCTTGATATCTTCAATTTATTTCTCAAGCAAGCATATAAATAAACATGGTTATGTATGTACGTTCTTCCTTGTTCCATGCTTTATTCTTACCTCCTCACTGCTGGGTTTAGGTTTAATCAAAGTGTCTTATTGATTTTTTATAGACGTAGATAACTTATCTGTATTAGTAAAGCATCGAAAACTCCTCAGGATGCGAGTAATTGCGTTCTAGTCTTTATAATAATTATATTTCTCCAAGTCCACATGCGCTTTGAATATTTTATTCCTTTCCAGTCTTATTTTTAAGACGCATAATTGATAATTGCTCAAGGAATTATTTCTCTTGCCACCATATCTTCTCTTGTCCCATGTGTAAGAAGACCTGTTATTCTTCATCTAAAACATCTCTATTTTGCTTTAAAGTATTAAAAAAACCTTGACAATATCACTGTGGGTATTTCATCAGGGTTATGGCCGGAAAAGTTACAGAATACTTTGCTCTCTTTTCTCTCAATTTGGGTAAAATATCTTGTAATTGTGTAATTATTTTTCTGCCGAGAAGTTTTTGTATGCGCATGCTGTTAACCGGAAATTCCGATATTATTTTTGCATTTTTTCTCTACGTTTACGTTCGTGCTAGGACATTATAAATTTTTCACAAATTGTTCACGTGTCTGGACATCGTCCTTTCCTTGAATTATACTTTCCAAAGTTCATCATCATCATTAATAACCAATCCTTTGATTGGATTGACGCAACTCTTCACTCAATCCTCTTGTCAGGTTATTTCTTCATATTTACGTAATCATTTCTGAGCTCATGGCGAAAAATATCACACCTATCACCGAGCTCCTGAAGCATTTCCTGAACAATCTATAGATAGCTTCCATCCTTTCCAATACCTGATTATTTTGTACATACTATTTCGGATAAAATTTTCAACCGACCACGGAGATTTTTATCCATTGATAGCCACTGTTGGGAGTGGTGTATGGAAATACCCATATGCGTTCTTGGTGGCCAGTGTGTGAGCGCTAGACTACGGACAGGACGGTCCTGGGTTCAAATCCGGATGAAGCCTCTCTGGGCATCTCCATCTAATATCCTCACTGTGCGGTTTTCTGATTGCCATAAATTCGTGACGAATCACATGCGGTTTGGGTAAAGGGTCTGATATGTGTGAATTTCAGCTTCAGCTGTTGTTATCCCATCTAATTTTGATAGTTTTCATCGCTCCTCCTCTGATTCTTCACATCTCTGAGGGTTCAAATCCGGATGAAGCCTCTCTGGGCACCTCCATCTAAAATCCTCACTGTGCGGTTTTCTGATTGCCATAAATTCGTGACGAATCACATGCGGTTTGGGTAAAGGGACTGATATGTGTGAATTTCAGCTTCAGCTGTTGTTATCCCATCTAATTTTGATCGCCGATTAGTTTTCATCGCTCCTCCTCTGAGTCTT
Source organism: Platycnemis pennipes (assembly GCA_933228895.1). Classification (NCBI taxonomy): domain Eukaryota; kingdom Metazoa; phylum Arthropoda; class Insecta; order Odonata; family Platycnemididae; genus Platycnemis; species Platycnemis pennipes. Next base: position 85,893,323 of record OW121846.1, read on the forward strand.
CATTTGTCCATCATCCCTCATGGGCCTCGCGTGCTTCCTAATGGTAAATATCAGGAAAGTTTTTACCTTCTTCATGTTTTCATAAACTCTAGATCTAGTTAATTTTGCTCCAGCTCCAGATATTTGTTAATTTTGGTATGGCTGCACTTTTTATATTTTGATTCAGGGAAATCTTATTATAGTTTATAAGCATACATAACGTTCTCTATGATGACTTAAGAGCAATTTATTTCTCTCCAATAAATTACCATGCAACTTGATGATTGTCACTTCTCTTACTTGCTCCTTGCCTAATAGATTTTTCCATCCTCATCTTCTTATGTGTGTATCAAAATATTAAGTCTTTTTCCCATGCAACTTTTATCTTTCTATTTCTCTCCGACATATTCATGGACAAAACGGATTGACAAACTTCACAGTGTGAGATATGTGCATCTACAGCATGCAGGCTATAGATGTGCAGAAATTGGTTAGTTGAATAATGGTACTTGTCGAGTGACGGTTCTCAATGATTAAGGTTTCTCAAATAAGCATTTTACACTTTAAAAGCTTTTTCGGAAATACATATGATTCATCTACATTAGTGTATCTTTTGTGTATCTTCACGTGTTCACCTGTAGATTGATCAATTCGAATCAGAAATAGAAACCAGTGCTATATTTCTTCTTCAAAACTCTACATATGTATGTCGGATTCTTCAAAACTCTACATATGTATGTCGGAGAGTACTCTAAATTACAAATTTTACAGGGGACACAAAAAACTGTTTAAAGGTGTTAAAATAGTATTTTTATATTAATTAAAGAAATGTAAAATATTCTTTTTTATATTTTAACACAATTATAATGCATTGTAGGTTTCATATGTAGATGCGCCTTGACGAAACGAACATTTTGATACAAAAAATTCAATTTTTGCATTTTGGTCACATGGTAGGTTTCAAGAATCCGCCGACGATTGGCAATAAAATATGATAGACAAAATTGTACAGAAATCAATTTTGAAAGAAACAACCTCGGCCTTAACCTTGTGGAATTTTTCCATACTTGAAAATAAGAACACACAAAATGTAATTTTCTCCACGACGAGTCCTGTTTGTACTTATTTTCAAGAAATCAACTTTCTTGCATAAAGGAATTTTCCGTTATTTGTCTTAACGCTTCGCGTTTATTTCGTGTGAAGTCTGTTGGCAAAGCATTGCAACATTCTTTGACCGGAAATTACCAATCAGTAGGCAATATTATCATAGGCAATACACGAGCAGAATGGATCCCCAAACAATCGGAATTTTGGACGATCGGCGTATAATTTGATGGGTGGCCAATATTCTTACACAGCCACGTCCCAAAGGCTATGATATGCAGCGTTCCAGAGCAATCGCCAGACGATTTCACCCCGTTAAGGTCATAAATGACCTGCTGGTTTGAACTTAGCCAGATAAGGTCTTACTGAAATAACGACTCTGCTCATAAACGATGGGCATAAATTATCGGACGCGTATAAAACATTTTCTTCCTCTCGCCGCGGAGGATGGCAGGCGACGGCCCTGGCAATCGAGGTCAACCAACGATCGCGCAAAATCCGGAAAACTCTCCTGCCTTCCTCTTTCTCCCCGTCTCCTCCTTTGTCCCCACCTTCTCCTTCGCCTCTTCCCGTCTCTCTCTTTCTCTCACCTTCCTTTCTCCGCCGTCCCTCCTTCGAAACCGTCCATTCCGCCCCCGTCGCACGGAGGAACCCTTTGATGTGTCCTCGACACAGAATTTGCGGATGCAAAGCAGGGAATTTGCGGTTTTCGTCGGAGGCCGGGCGGGAGGGTGGTGGTGTGGGTTGGGTGGGGGTGGGGGGCAGGAAGTGACGGTGTGGGAGGAGCGGAGGGTTGGGTCTGGGAGGGGGTGGTGCGGAGGGGGTGTCGGGGTGTACGCGGGGAGGGGGGATAGGGGGGTTAGGACGGGACGGGCGGCGGAAATACACCCCACCTGTTGGCACCGCGTTTTCTCATAATTTATACGCAGTTCCACCGTGCAAAGTAATTACACCGTCAACATGTCATGGGGAGGGGGGACGGAGTGAGGGGAGGGAGAGGGGTAGGATTGCGGCGTAGAGGTGGGGGAGGGGAGAGGGTAGGCGGTGGCCGGGGCGACAGAGCCCTTATTCCCGGCCTAACTGTTTGCTGGCTGACTAACACGTGAAATGTGGCACGGCTCTTTCCATTTGGACCGTCAATCCTTTACACGGGGGAGGGGGAGTGAGGAGCACTCCTTGTTATGAGCATTAACGCGAGGGCCGTAACGCGAAAGAGGACGGTAAGGGGAGGGTGGGATGATGGTTGTGGATTTACGGTTTTCGGGGGTGGTTTGCTGGAGTATTAAAGAAGGGAGGAAAAATATGAAGTTGCATTTGACAAAGGGATTTAAATGTCATGGGAGGGCTGGTGGGAGTGGGAAATGTGTTCGTGGGTCGGGTCTGTTTGAGGGGAACAAGGGGAGAGTGTAACCCATTATGTGGTGTAATCCGTGCCATGGAAATGCAAAGGAGGCTAATAGAAATCATGATTTGTTGTTGTACGCGGCCCCGTTCGGGGTCCGTTCAAACTCGAATGGCTAAGAGAGACAGTAGGTGCTTATTAAATTTGTTCCTCTTCATGGTTTTACGCGCTTCGTGTCCAAATCGCGTCGGAAGTTAAGCGCTTAATAAAATTGTACGTGCAGTGGACATTCTATAAGTGTTGAAATGCAATAAATGATGGGTATTTATGCCTCTTGCACCTTTTCTGTGCGTGACATTTTATTTACTTTTTTGTAATGCCTGAATATCCTTAGCTGCCGTGAATATATTAAAGACTGCTAACTTGTTTTCCATATATGTGCAGATATTTGAAGAGACCATATTCCTTTGAGCGTCCATTCATAGCGGATACGTCACTTTATATGAATACCAAATTTGCAAACATTTTCAGTGGTAGAGGTATAATTATTTATCGATAGGAAATGGTCAGTTTGATGTCACTCTTACCGTGTTACCCTTGCTGTTTTACCCGGGGATATATTGGTGCATTTTGAATTTGATGTGTTTTGTTTCAAGATTGATAATTATTGATCTCTCATGATATATTTATTTAGCAATTCTTTCGCTGAAAAATGATGACATCTTTTCAACAAGTGAACAACAGAAGATTTTTGACGATGGCAATGTCTTAGTATCGCGGATTGGATTGACGATGCCTGCGAGGTAGATGACTTTCTAGCATGGCAATCCTGGCATCTCGGGTTTAAACTCCTCCTGTGGCATGCTTTTTGTGTTTGTTTGACATTTAGGAGCTTAGGTTTGACTGAGCGATACGGAATCCTTAGATGAAACTCATTAAAATTATTTATGCTATTACTTTCGGGATGAAGTTTATTTGTTTTGGGAGAGATGGAGCTATTTTAATGTCATAGCAACAACTATTACTCTCATGAGCGACTCAATTTCCTTCACGCTCACCCTGCTGATGCAATCCATAGATGCAGACGCCAACAGAGCCTGAACGGATTATAATTGCCAATCCCACATCACCGCGCTGTCCGAAGCACCACAACTTTAACACTTCCGTCCACTCGAGTGCAGCTTATATGACCATCTAATTTGCAAAGTAATGAATCTGCCTTCCCGTCGGTGGTGACGATTGACCGGCTGAAATGAAAAGCAATTCATCCGAGCCGTCGCTCAACTCTTCCGCGCGCGTGATCACCCCGACTACGGCCGTATTTTCCCGCCAGTCGCCGCGTCCGAGGAAGTAATTTGAAAATTAGTTAGCAGCCTCGGAGAAAGGGCTGAGTTCGCTGGAAATCCCACGGTGCACTGGTAATTGTAAGGGAAGTCATCGGGTGGCCAGACTGCCGGCGTGGATGATTTAAAAGCCGCGCGAAGGAAGGAACGCCACTCCGGATTTAAGAAAAATAATGCACCGTAATTCAATGTGGAAAGTACGCTGAGGCGAAGAAATTTCGTTCGTGGCTGGAGTCTCTTTATCAACTGTAGGACCACTAGTGCACATTTGCACGACTTCCAGAATGACCGGCGATTAAGATATTGCCACTCCTAGTAGCTCTTTGATCCGCTATCACAAGGGCGTCAAGGTAGTTTCTCAAACCGACTTGCTGGGTACTTTTTGCTTAGAATGTACTGAGAGTACTACTTTCAACGTTCATGCCATGTAGTTACATAATGAAAGCCTAGTATTCTACGACTGAACTGTAATAACAGGGAAGAGATGCGGTATCTAGAATAACGGTTCGTTGAAAATTCATGCTTTAGCGAATTTTCCCCGCAACTTGTATGCATCTACTCAAATTGGGTCACAAACCATCGTAGTCACTTCTATGTAATTATTCGGAGGAATGTTTCATGGATTTTCCCAGGTTTTGCTTATTACCTAGTACAATAAGAGTTAAATACACGTGCTGGGATTATGTTTATGACTACAATTGCCATAAGAATAGAAACTATTCTGTTTTTTTATTTCTTCATGAATGAAAAAACTCTCGAGTTAGTCATCAGATATTTGTAAGAATTTTATGCATGTATTTGGTTTCATTTTCGTATTTTTCTCTCAAATTTTCCTATCCGCTCACTTATGCCAACGAAAATAATTTTAGTCTACCCCCTGAGCCAGAATCCATCCTTGGTCTAAATATCCTCGAGAAATCATCGTAGCACCAGAAGAAATATTTTCCGCAACGATTTTCATCATTGCAACGTAAGGAATCGCGTCATGATAGTCCAGTGCTAGTCAGATATTCAGTACTATTATTTGGAAAATGTTCATTCTCTCTTTATTTGACTAAAAATTTTGGCAACATCAAACCGATGGAACACAATATTTGTCATTCAATACAGGAATACAAGGAAAGTTTTGAATCAAAGCAACACATTTTTTCACTTAATTCTAAGCGCTATTGGCGCGTGAGTCTACGAGAGCACAATATTGAACGTAAACAGTCGGTGAGAGCATTTATTTTGATAAAAACAAATTTTGATAAAAACAATTTGCCGAGGATTCATAAGATGCTTAAATGGCCCCCTAAAATTGGTCGCTGAGCATGAATCTGGCTTGCTAACACGTGATATGTTGCACTTATAAGGTAGACTTGGTCGTAATGGTTCAGCATTCATGACCATTTTATTAATGGAGCTGCCATGATGTCACTCTCAAATAGATTCTTTCGAACAAGGCAATCTAGACAAATCCTCCCCTCAGCTTATGCTACTATTTACAGTTAGTGGTTTTTGTGTGGGATGGAAAATGTAAATAGGCCGTAAAATAGCAAGCGCGAGCCCTATAGGCCTTGTCTTGCTTCGGCTTTGACAGGAGTCTTGAGGATTAATGTCTCTCAGGCACTTGGACGTGAGGCGATTGGCAATCGCTGAAAAGACTGACGTGGGCACGAAAGGACAGGATGCATTATTCTTTCTTCTCAATAAGGGTCTCGTTTAACGTGAGGTCATGAGTTCGGAACCTTCGCTGGACGTTTAAGACGCATTGAGTAATCTATTACGATTCTTCAACGACGTCTTACCATTCCCGTTGGACTTCGGCTATCAAGGGGGCGTGAGCGATAGACTGAGCTGCCATTAGAATTCCGCCACAAATCGCTCGGGCTGCTTATTTTCAGACGTTGTGTAATGGGTTGCAGAGCCGAGGTCAAATATCAGACATTTCATTTTGCACGAGTCCTCTTGTCACTTGAACTTGCGTCCGGAGTGAACGCGAATGCATTATAAATCAGCCACGCGTTAGGTAATACTGTTCAATCTCATCCCTGTCATTTAGCAACTCCTGTGAGGCATTATGTCTCAAGGTGCCGAGCCGATTAACACAGACCTTTGCCAACTTCACATCAAATGTATTTCTTTTCGTAATTGGTTGTTTTTAATGTTTGATCAAGGTAAATCTTTCGCCGTGATTTGTGTTTTGTCGCTAAAGTTTCATCACAGGTTGCAGTTGCGAGCACCGTCCAATTATTATCATAGTTCCTTCTTGAGGTAATAGGTTGAGGATAATTAGCTCATATTTATTTTGAGATAATAGGTTTAGGATGGTAAAATATGATTGCAAAGCGCACCGTGAAATGGTTAATGCATTTTAACTTGTGAGAGAGATTACTTGAAAAAGGTGAGCTTATCCTGCTTTTCTCCATTTACCTCCATCAACTAGATTACGTACTACTGATACGAAATACGACATTATATCATCATGTGCCTTCGAATCGTCGACGCCAATTCGAAGCACAATTGAAGTAGCATGTTAGTATTCTACTCCCGTTTTACTTGAATCCTTTAACTTTAGCATGTAGGAACATACTGACTGTTAGAAAAGCATTAGCTACATAATTGTATAATATTATTCACATAAAGTCTTTATTTATGCTTATGCTTTTGTTTAACTTCGATACCAGTAAATTAAAGTTTCCCCCTATAAATTTATGCGCGTTGCTTCTCATAAAATTACTACAGTGAGTTTCGTATGTGACTCAATATTTTCTAATATTATTTCATATATTCGAGAAAATTGAAGAATATACATCATTGATGCCTGCTGACACATTCTTGGAAACCTGTTCTTAAAAGACCATGAGGCTAAAGTTTTTCCAAGAACTCCTACTGATTAATTCTTTGATACGCTGAGCATGTAAAGCCATATCAGTCACAACGCTTATCAGACAATTACGATGAGAATTTTCTAGGCTTGATATTTGGTAAAGCTCTCCATTCTGTCCTCGGTATTTTGAAACGAAGGCTCCATTGATTGATTGCCCTTATCTTTATCCGTTGTTCACTTTCCATCAAGTATGTTATCTTGACATAAATTGTACTCGAAGACGGTCGTGGGGGGGCTCTTAAATGATTTTGATCATTCGGGTGTTACTTGCTTAAGTAATAGAGATGCCATCAAGAAATATCAATCGATAGTTTTTTCTTCGTTGTTATCTTCTTATAGGGATGGAATTTTAGAGTCTTGAGTAAGATAGTTTTCTTCGAAATTTTAATCATTTAAATCAACAAATCTCTTGCTTGGGAAGTAGTACGCAGGGAATCAACACATTTATTGCAATTTTCTCGATATCATTCACCTGTTATCTATTCGACGGTTTTGTGCCTCAAGTGCTTGCATGAGGCGTCATTATAAATATTGTTGTGACTTATCATCTAAGCTAAGGGACGCCATTCTCACATCATTTTAATGGCATGAAGTTGGTGCATGATGGGAAAATGTCGTCAGTTTCTTTAACTTAATCGTAATTCCCAATTGTTAGTATCAGTTTATGAGATTCTCATGCACGGAAGGCAGAAGATTCTAACAAATTGAAGCATAAAATAAGCTTTAATTAAGAAATATCATTCTTACAATTTTTACTCAATTTCTACTGGGGAAGATTTTGTGCTAACTTTTTCGTTGGTTTAACACATTCAAGTTCTTCAGCATAAAAAAGAAAAATGTCACTAATTACACTTAATTTTACATTCCAATTGTTATTTTCTTAGCAATTTTTACGAATCTTCTGCAGTATTTTCATTAAAACTCTCGGCATCCCTTCTTTCTGAAGGCTGATTGTGTCATGAAACCGTCATTTAGTCGTCTTGATTCAAGGAAATTGATACTACAACTAAGACTTATGCTCCGTTTTTTTCATTGTGAGGTTCCTTCAGGGAAATCAGTTCATGGGTGCTGTATAAAAACAGTGAAATAACGATAAATACTTTCGGGATATTCACGAGCTTTGGTGCGCTCCTATTTTGGTCACCGTTGAGGGAGTTAAAAATGCCTGCGGCGCGTTAATAAAGGGCTTTCAGCAAATGGCATATTAATTTTGTACCAATTTAGAATATATGTGCTCAGAGAGCTCGCATACTACATGAAAATCTGTTAAACGCATACATTAGAGTTTGACTAATTATTAATGCATAAGGAACCTAGCATCACCAACTTCACTTTCAAGAAAAATTCTTCAATACCAAATATAAAACAATTAATATATTTTAGGAAACTGAAAAAAAACCTATTCGAAGAAGAGCTAATTGCAAACATTTTAATGGGCCTAACTTCTTTTCTTGTGACTCAAGTTTTACGGGAAAGTGAGATTAATGGGGGATAATGTTGCTAATGTTGAAGCAATCGCTTCCAAGTATAAGCATACGAGAGAAAAGAAAAAGAGATTTAATTTAATGCTGAACTCTTAGCAAATTTACCGGAATCTATAAGTTCTTAGTAAGCTTAATAGAACAGTGTGTTCTGACTGTACATTTAGAGAGAAAGAGCTCGTCAAATGACCTAAGGTCGTACTTTCGGATTTCACCTCGGGTATTGTCATTGTGTCACCATTAAGTAGATTTCCTTGTCCGAAGCTTACGAAATTGCGAATTCGTAAAATGAAAATCATTATTATCAGTCAAAATATTACTAAGGGTAATTTAGTTAATGGTTATTACATCGTCAATAAAACTTGCATCACACTTTTTAACCTGCCTGCTTTTGAATGGGCACATTTGTTAATCTGCCAGTGGGGAAAGGCCAAGAAGAAGACATTCATGAACTGATTCAAAAATTGTCCACGATGGAACTATCCTGAGCATACAACCACAGAACGTTCATTGAATGTTGAAGTGTGAACCATGCATTTCAGCCTGTTCATAGATCATTCATTTCCAATCCACAATGCATTATTCAAAAATGTTCCCTGGTAGAACATTTAAAGAATAACTTTAAGCCATGTACATTAGAATTGTCTAACGATAATATTCGCTATTCATTTTAGGAATATTGTAACATACCATACGAGATTATTCCAAACAGTAATGCATGAACTGCCAGCGATATTGCGCTATGCAATGAGTTAAACTATAGATTATTACCGATGAACAATGAACTGTACGCATATATGAAAAATATGCACCCCCTTATGAAAGAGGTGTGCCTTGAATTTTTCAAGTAGGTTCTAGAATATCCTCACTTTTTCAAGCATTTTCAGATAGTCACGAGAAGTCTGGTATAAATGTAGACGTGAAGTCTCCGATGCATAATGAATTTAAAGGGATACCACATTAAAATCATAAGAAATTGATATTTGTAGAAGAGTTATTCAGTTGAAAATCATTTCTCGCGAACTATTCTTAAATATTCCGTCATGGATCAAATGTTATTCCTTCAAAAACAACTCAGGCACGATTCATCTACCAAGGGGAGGCTTGGCCTCGTACCTTGACCGCGCGATTTGAATGCCGTCAATTTGGTTTGGTACAGGAGGTAAAACAGCAATAGTAATTTCAGAACAGTTCCAGGCAACTTGCTCTATTTTATTGTGAGTAATTCTTCTTTAATGGTAAAATCCGCATTATATATGACACCGCTTACAAACATTGCTTGGCCAGCGGGTAGAGCGCGGGATTGCCAAACCAATGGTTGAGGATTCGTGACTCTACGATATAACTTTTTCCCTTCAGAATTTATGGATTTATTTCAAGTCTGTTAACCATTATTTTTTTACGAGCGTTGGACTCCATTCATATTTTTTTCTCATACCGCCGACCTCAAAAACCATTCTCTTACTGTGAAACCCTCAACGTTGAATATTCTTTGAACAATCTATGAAATATTCCAGTGAATATTCTTTGCACTATCTGCGAGTGTCATTTAAACGTTCATTAAATGTTCTTCCTGAATGATCTTTGAACGCTTTAATAGTATTTACTGAACGTTCTTTGGCCATCTTTTGGACAATAAATTCCTCACCGTGCTTCTTTAATATTTTAAGGGACATATATGTTACTACATGCCTAAACGGTGATTTCTCTTTCCGAGGTACAGAATCAACGATGCTATGCATACGCTGTTCAGTCAAAGATGTGTTCCTTCTGGAAGGTTGAAGAACCTGCTTGGAAAAACCTTCGCATAACTTTTTAAACGATTTCGTACTGGCTATATATTTCTTTCTTTCCTCTTTCTTTCTTAATCAACGCGTAGGTTAGCCATCAGATCTAAGCTTTGAAACTGGGAGCGTGACTTAATCGCGAGTGAATCCGTGTTGCTATTAAAACGCCCTCGGGAGGCGCCTGCGACTGCAGAGAAGTCGAAGGTGTGAGGGAGTACCAGCTGTTGACGCGGTTGGCCGAACCACTGAGGACCGCTGAGCGTAAACGGCGCAACCAACCTTTGGCAATGACAACCGGGTTTACATTGCGCCGCAGGCACGTCGCTCTCTGTACCGCATGACCATGTTTTGATTCTTATCGGGTGGTGTGTATTTCGTGCCGAGTTCAAATAAAGGGAAAGGAAAGGTGTGGCAAGGAAAGGGTCAGGAATATGGGGACATTGTGTCTCGTACGTAATTTCAGGTGAAATTAAGATCTCGGTGCTGCCAACCGCCATTTAACTCTCGAAATTACCATAACGAAGAGAAAAGAGGTCGAGCAGTTTCCCTTTCGAGCAATTAAGACTCATGCTCTCTGATAAACACAATTAAGTGATATTGATACAAAATTTTGGAAGGGTCAACTCTGGAATGATAAAAGTTGCTGACCATAGCTCGTTAAATTAACCCCTTTGTTGAAGAAAGAGGGGAGAGACTTAAAATCTGTTATAGAGGCTTGCTTTCCTGGGAGTTGGCGCGAATATTTACTAAACATTTTTCCGCGTCTCTTTATCTGTGGAAAACGTAGTTCACGCGAGTATATGAATTCATTATTTCCTCATTAATTTTTTGTTAAGCTTCTATTGTCTCTATAATAAACCATAAGTTATATTTTAGCCAGTGTTGTATGCTCTTCGGGTGAAAAAATTATTGGGAGTTCATTTAGCGTATTAGAAATGAAGGACATTTTTAGCGTAAAACATTTATTTTTAAACCAATTTTCGAAATGCGTACTCTAGGTAGATACTGATTCACCTACTGCAGCATAGTGACATTTTCACGTATTTTTCGCGAACATGTTCAGTAAAAATGTCTGGTTGTAATGGTATGGGAGGTAGTGATAAAATTCAGACGGGTTGAATGAAGAGATGTTGAGAAATTCTTCAAATTTCCTGTGCTGATTACGATTTACAATCGCCTTGAGGGAATTTCACTTCCTTATCCCTGTTCAGGATTCCCATCATGTTCCTACCAGGAGATTGCCAACTCATTGAGAACGAGATAGACAGTCTGCAATGAAACCGAGAGGTACAGGTTGCCGCTTTACGTTGCTTCAATTTTAATCGTTTCACTCATACGCCACGATAAATATGATACCAATGGTCCACTACTCCGTCTTCTCGATCAGTATTTCCAACACACTTCTGGTTTACAACTATGATATTTGATATGCATATACAATATATAACAGATTAAAATGGTATGAAGGTACACTAATTTTAATTCATTGAAATGATATCTTGCTTTGATGTGTTTGCAGTGAAATAAAGTTTTTCATACGCAGATGGGTTATCGGAGGACACCTAAAAAATTGTGTACTTATAAACTGCATAAGTAAATCATGCACGGAAAATGGCTATTTGCTTTTCGTCGTGTTTGTGAGGGACCTAATATCACGGGGGAGGTGTGACTCCCTCGAATTTATAATGATAAATAATATTTATAGTAGGCTTGTTTTTCGATATCTAGCATTGGTTATAATGCAAGCGATACTTGAAACAGGTTGACATGAGAAGAGGCTTTCTTTCTAATTGTATTTTTCTTGAGTAGCAGTGAATTTCGGTTATCAATTGATTGCGTCAACTGCTTAGGTTCAATCGTACCGTCTCACCCAGGTGTCGGCAAACTGGGACTCACGAAATACATGAGGCTCTGAAGTTAAAGTAATAATAAAGCTATCATTTTTTCAATTCCAAAATTTAAATACCACCCAATTTATTTGTTAAATCTTTAATTTAATTTTTCTTAAACGTGAGCATCTACTTATGGCTCTCGAATATTTTGAAAGACGAATGATTTTTCCCCCTTTAAGTATGGCAAACCATGACCATTACCATAAGTATGACTGAGCCTTAAATGTAACGGACAAATTTTCTCTATGCTTGATGCCGGATTTAAAACCACGATCTACAGACCGCCGCACTGGCAGGTGCGGCGGTCTGTAGATCGTGGTTGTAATGTAAGAATTATGTTTATCATACTCTACAATGCAATGCCTACGGAGAATCAACTTGGCTCATTGATCTATTAGAACAAAACACCTTTTATAATACCTGTTTTCTTTGTTTCGGACTTCAAAAATTGACTTAAGGATGAATTATGACCACCGTCAAAACTATGTAATTAACTAAGTAATAGACATTCCTGCATATGATTTGTCCACAAGCATAAAAAGCATATGAATGACCGTCGTAAAACTGTTCGTGCGTATTTACACGGTTTTGTTTTGGTGAAGCCTTTACCTTAGTCGAGAAAGAATGAATTTCGAACTTCTTCTGGCCTAATTTATTATTTACTGCATGAGTTATTACCTCAATCTCCCCGATTGTCGTTAGAATTGACTTTTTTTCCATTATTATTTTCCCATTATGGCGGCTGAGTTGCCTTTTTTAATGCTATTTGTCTGAATCGTATCCAAATCTCACACAACATGGTTCAAGGAATTTGAAGAGCTGAAAAGATTATATTCAAAGGAAGACGATAACACTTTGTGGAATAATTCCATTATCACGCTATCCTCAGTAACAAAACAACAGCTGAATCGAGGTAAATATCTACATCTACACGATACCCTGCAAGCCACCGCGAGGGCGTGTGGTAGGGGTTAATTCAGACAAATATAAAGACAACATGTGTTTGGAGTTCATGGCAATTGACATTAAAAAAAACTATTTCTCAATCTCTTAGTGCACCAAGAAAGAGTGCATCGTGTATCACAAACAACTTAGCTTCTGTTATTTTAAATGACAGATTGCAACAACAAAAGTAACTTAAAATTGGAATTATGTTTTGGCGCAGTCGTTTGGGGAAATAATTTAGTTGCAACAAGAAAAAATTCACCCGTGTGCAAAAAATCCTATAATTTTTTAACATTTGCAGAGGTGTGTGGCCAGACCTCTGCTATCTTCGTATCGAATTCCAGCGCTCCTTTTTTTTGGAATAATTTGTTAAATTTAAGGGTGTGAAAAATTTTAGAAGGGACTTCAAGGCCAAAGCACTGGCAGGCCCGGATACTCGAAAGTTGGTTGTTCAAATCTCGCCTTCGGCATGGGTATTGTTTGCAGTAGTATTGATCGTATGATTAGGTTAAGCTGCACGAAACAATAGAACCTTGGCAGTTGCAGCACATCAAAACAATTTGATTTTCAGTGAAATTCTTTCCTCAATAATCAATGTCATCTCAAGATATTCATTATTGCTGTTAACTACTTTAGTCGCATGCTATAACACAGTGATTCCCAACCTTTTGCGTTGGCAGCACACTTCAGAGTGCGGTTGCAACTTTGGCGCAACCCTCTTAGATTTTTTATTTCAATGATTGGGCCACCCTCTTCATTACCAACAATGGGGGCGTTTACTCGGAACCGAAATCGCAACTTTGTGCACGAAATCGTTAGATGGAAACGAAAAACGATTTTAGTGAAAAAATTAATCTTCTAACCACAACCATTCACTCATAAATCAAAAATTAAAATAAGCAAAAGGTGACGCCCACCGAAAATGCTGCTGTGATAACATTGACGTCATTTTCCTCCCGTCCTTGACTGCTTTCAGGGGAGGGGGAGAGGAGTGGAGGGGGGTTCTCGGAAGGTCTGCTCGCACAGATGCTGTCGAAATCGCTCCCATTGGCCGAGTCAGCTGTGTCCCCCCCTTTGCGATAAGGCGAAGTAGCTTCGCGGGCTCAGTTGTGATTGGACGAAGTCAATATACGTCAGAGGTTGCACCACACCCACTTTTCCGAAAGGGTTAAAAACATCAGTTTTTCACCGCTTATAACTCGGATAATAATTGTCGGATCAGAAAACGGAAAAATACGAGTCCTTTAATTTTACAAACTCTATCAGATTTGGCAATAAAAAAATATGGTAAACGACCCCATTAATGACAAAAAGCAGAGATATTGAAATGTATTCGTAGGTAATGCAATATGACAAATTGCCTATTTTTTTAGAATTCTTATGCTTAGTTATTTTTTTTTCGACTCTGGCTCGGCGCTGCTGTCTATATGTATGGCCTATGTTATACGTATGTTCTTTAATTCGTCTGTTTTTATTCCAGGTCTCTACAAATAGAGAGGGGCTGCTTCGGCATCTCATTAGGTTCTTCCCTGTAGAACTTTCAGGCCAAATATGGACTGCATTTTGAGTAAATCTGTAAGTAGTTGTGGATATTTTCCCTTCTGTACATCATTAGGTGGCCACACCTTAGTTGTTTCAAATTTAATTATACATTTTACTGCGTAAGAAAGAAAAGACTGCTCTTTCTAATGATTAGCTGAAGACGGGTTTTTGATTGCTGGTGGCAGTGCCCACTTCATAATAAGCTCGTCTGTGTGCAAATTTATGCAGTCATCAAGAGGCATCAAGCTCCATTTCCTGGGCCTCCTGTCCATTCTCACGAATTATTAGTTATCCACAGAGGAAACTGTTGAGTTGAAAATGTAAAAAGATATATATGCTTAAACCAAAGTCAAAGTCAGGACAAGGCTAGACACGGCCCATTTGAGCGACTCTCTGAAACTAGGGGAATAAAAGTTTCTTTTGTAGCCTTGCTACCATGCATGCAGCCTAATACTAATGTAGTTTCATTCAATGATTCATTTGGTCATATGTAACCGTTGTGCTTGGTTGGATATATAAGTTAGCGCCTTCCTGACGACTTTAGCTCGGTAACTGTGTTAGTATATTTTCAACTTAAGCTACGAGCTTAGGCCCATATCTAATTAAAACATTTTTCACATTAAAACGCGGGTAATGCCTTGCAAGACTCATATTCCATACAATGAAAACAATTTATATATACTGAATTTTATTATCATGCATAGTTACGCATACGTTTGTCTTTTAATTTCATTCTAGATATCTGTTCGCATAAGAGCATCTGGGGGAAATAAAATTAAAGAACACTTTAACAGTTAATATCGCTGACTCTTAAATACTTTTCAATCTATTATTTAAACTTTTCATTTACCAAATATGCCGTTATATATGGTGCTTCGTGGGTATTGATGCATTTCACCATTCTCTACTTCTCTTAACAATTTCATTCAGTTAAAATTTATCTTATTCTGCCTTCGACTCGTAGGGGAAAATATTCTTTTTAAAAGTATTCTTTTCGAAAGAACACAAAAAAAACAGAATGAGATGAGCATTAGTATCGCGCGGTTCTTTACAGATTGTGATTAAAAGAGAATGAGACAACCTGTCTCCTCTGAAGCCTTTCTTCACGGAAAGAAGGCTTTGATGAGAGTGTCCAGAGATACAGATAGGAAGGCCGGTCCGAAACTTCAGGCATCCACCTTTATGCCTTCCTTCACTCTGTGAAGTAACTTATAGAGATAGGAAGCGTAGAAGTATGAAGAGGTCAGAAAACTAGACACCAGGGCACCCAAAATTTCCATATGTGTGGTGTCCAATTTCTGTAATCATATGGTATTCTGCTCTTTATCATTAGGGATAATTAACTTGTATCTGTGCAGTTGATTATTCAACGAGAAAATAAAGATGTTACATCTATTTGATACTATAAATGTCAAACCCATTTAATGAGCTCGAGGCTAAGAATAGTAATTACTCCCTTAGAGAATTAGATGTGACAAGCTATATGTGCACTATCATCTTCCCACGCTATGGGTCTCCTCATTTGTAGCGGATGAAACCTCAAATAAAAGCATATTTAACTGTAGTAGACAAAATATTATATAGCTGCTAGTTGCTTTAGGCCAGTTCCACTTTTAGCAGAATGGCCCGTTTTCCCTTTGCACCACCTTGGTGACTCAAATGTATGCACGTACCGACATATCTAGGTACCTACCCTTTCTCTCGATGGCAGATATTAGCTCAGCAGTCGTTCCCCTTTTCTCCCTAGCCTTCTTTGACGGGTCGTGAAACAGCGGAATGTATGGGCGGGCACAGAAGGCAGTGACTTTGCTGTGGACGTCTGTCGTAGTCAGGTCGTGAACCCGCCCGTATGACAACCCCTAAGGTCGACGATACGATTCCCACCTCCAGAATGCGAGTTTGCCTTAGGATTAGGCTCAGGTACATATAAGGTTAGGCGGTGAGAGATATCACCTTGTGGGTTGGAACTTGTTGAAAACCTATTCTACAATGTTCTACTCTGACTTCGCTTTGAAAACTCATGTGTTGTGTTATCATTGCACCAGCTCTGGCGCGGTGGAGTCTAGAGTTTTTCCTATTCGGCAGCCGGGGATTAGTCGCTTTCGGACTTCATGGCGAATTATTCGTGGCCGAGGCATATTCCCTAGCTTGCCGAATGCACGGATTGGGCTACCCAGAGGGCGGCGGGTTCTTTTCGAGGTGGTTCCGGGGTCTATACGCAGATCCCCTTCTTATCCAGTTTTCCTTACCACCAAATCTTCACGGTGCTCAGCGTTTGTGCTGGGAAGGGTTAAGGGGAGAGGAGGGACGGGAAGGGGTTGGATGCGAAGGTTGTAAGGGGTAGAGCGGAGAGGGAAAGAAGGTGAAAAGGTGGAAGATGAACCAGGGAGGGGGGGAAGGAGGGGGAGGAGGGGAGTGAGGGTAGGCCGGGTGGAGGGGCGGGCAGGAGGGAGGTTCTGGCCCGGTTGGATGCCCTCCCACTCATTCCCTGCCTCTCACTACAAAGGGGACCGAAATTTATGATGCCTCAGATAGGGCTGGATGATAAATGGCTCTGCAGATAGCTTTATTTATTCATCAGGTCCTGCTGGCTATAAACTGACACAAGTGTGCCCTGGGTGGAAGGGGACAGAGACCGCTCCAGCCGCTTGTAAAAACGCTTGATTAGGCCTCCTGCGTCCCACTTGGTCCCCCTCACCCCCTCGCTTTTCTCCCTCCCCACCCCCCGGCACGCCTAACCGAAACGTCGGCCCCCGACTCCTTTCCCTGCTCGCCCCCCACCCCCTGGGGTGGTTAGACAGCTTGAGGGGGGGAATGGGGTAGCTGGGGATGGGGCCAGCGGAGAAAACCAGTGTTTCTCGCTGGGGGAAGGCCATAAATAATGGCGGCTGGGGCCGGCGGCAATAGAGCCTGTCCCGTCTTTCCCGCTCCTTGCAGCGATTTTTCCGCGCGCTTCGCACGCAAGTCGACGCGGAGCCGATGGCACCGCTCAGACGGTCGACGGCCGGCCGCTTGGTGTTTGGTGCGCTGCCGTGAGCTTGCGGGGGCACGACCACCAGGGGGTCTGGCGGGGTTGGGGCTTTTGACTTGAGAGTGAGACGTCTTGGGGCCGGGTGAGAGGCTTGATGGGCGGGTGCGGAGTTGAAAGGTTACGGTGTCTCATCTATATGCCACCTGGGTGCCTAATGGTGAAAGGGAGGTTTCTCATAGATTCCTGCCGAATAAAACGAGGCGAGGGGGTGGAGCGGAGTTGGATCAACTTCCCATGTCTCATGAGCCGTGGCCTTTAGGCCTTCCTCGTTGCTTGCGGAGCGAGAATTCGTTTCATCAGTATGAGCACTCGAAGCTTTGAGGCCCTGGGATAAGGTTGGGTCACCAGGGGTCGTGTCTTACCATCATTTAAGGTGGCCGCAAACTCCAGGTAACGGTTGATAAGAAATTGTAATGCGTCAGCAGTTACATCATTTATGCCAAAAGCATCATATGAGTACTGTTCATGAGGGGGCTTTGAAATTTGTTTATAGTGATCCAAAGAAATGAATTGTAGCTCAGGTTCCTGAGGAACTTTTATTTCCTGTTTTGATTCCATCTATCTTTTGTAAAATGAACTCACTGTCAACGCAATGTCAACAAAAACTGGTTAATACATACCATCGCAATTAACAAAAATATTTAACAAAGTATTATTTTCAAAGGTAAAGTAATCTCACCTTACTCTTATTTTTGATATCGTTGGTTTCGACGGTGGGTGACGAGTGCCTGCATGTGCACTCATTTATAATCAAGTAAAGTTAAACTGGGACTGCTCCGTCTTTAGTGATACATAATTGCTTTGATGCTTTAATCAAGTAAAAACTTTCCCCTCCTTCCTATTGTCTGCCTTGTTTTTTAAAATCATTTTTTTAATTTGCTTCCAGAAATTTATGAAACATGTGGTTCTCTACGGTTTACGTGATATGAGTCTCCTTGAATCGGGGAATACGTAGGATTCCATGTTTCTAGCGTATTTAAAATTTATTTTCCACGGATAGCTTCCAGACAACCTAGGGATGACGCCTCTCTGTTGAACATAGACTAACGAAGAACACGTTTGACTGCACTATATATTCAGCTTGATCTGAATGCTCCAGTATTCCGTGGAGAGGATATCAAGTTGATTGCCCCGTTAGTTTAAAACCAGTCCAGTATAATGTTCTTTTATTGTACCATTCATTGTGCAGCGTTTTTCTGGAAGGTAACTATATTCAAAATTTGTGTTAGATATAGCAGGTTTTACCATTTGCTTGAATTCACTGTCGTAACATTTTTGAACATATGGGAAATTTTATGACAAAATACCATAAGCCGCCGTAGATATATACTGATTTTTATTCGCTGATATCCTATCGGCTTCTCAGTACCATGCTTCTCTAACCGCCGGAACGGACCGAATTCGAAGTTACATTCAAGTCAATGTTCCAGTGTTCGAGTTTTCGTGCAATGACGATATTGGTAGGGCATAGGTTTGTCGTAAAAACCACTCAAAACCGGGCTTAGCGTGAAAAGATTGAGAAGGTGTGAGTTCTCTCTATTTTTTTATTTAGTGAAATTCATTATTAGACTTTCGTTATTTAATGCAGTGCAGTAATGCCTGCCTATAAATTCTTAACGCAATGACTCGCAGCCAGATAAATTTCAATAAAATAAATGAGGCTCGTGGATTGTGGATGAAGATCTCTCAAATTTAGTCAATGGTAATGTAGCCATTATTGAGCATATTTACTATTAGAAAGTCTGCCGACAAAGCGGCAAGCAAAAAATAATTCTCCTTGGAATAAATTCTGAAAACATTATGCGAGAATAAAAGGGCCTCATGTATTTGAGAGCATCTCATTAGTACTCGACCTATAAATACGGAGAGATTTTTTTCAATATCCTTAGTGACACATCACTTAAAAGCCTGCTCAAAGCCCGCCGATATTATGGGTCACACCATTCTTCCATTTTTATTACCGAATGCTCCATTCTTCCATTATGATTTTAAGAACCCTCTCGAAAGTTAGTTGGAGGCATTTCTTTTAAATTTACATCCTGATGCAATCAGTGCTCTGGCGATAATTTCAACTTCTCTGATCGGAAAAGCGCCCTTGATGAAGTCACGGTAGCTACAGCAAAGGTGGTATAGAACCTAAAGCCATTGGGTGGAGTGCAAAGCATCTTTTCTTCTTGGATGGACCTGGAATCTTAAGTTTGACAATTCTATTATATTCCATTTTTAGTGGAACGTTAAAATATCTTTAGTTGTTGCCGAAAGTAATGCATTTAATTTTATATTGCCTGTGGATGGCTGTGAATTGCACAATATATTGAGCCGCAATGGGATATTTAACGTCATTATTTTACCGTGACGGTTATTTTATCCAGTAATTAACTCTGTTTTGCCTATCCTTTTTTTAATTACGTCCAATTGTTGGAATTTATATCAATCAGCTGAGCTGATCTATTTTGAAAATATTGATAGTATTCCCCCTTCAAGGAATTAAGTGTGCTTTTAATAATAAATTATGTACTTTTTGTAGAATATGGGTGACAAAGGGAAAGAAAGATATTGTAAAAATTGTTACCATTTTATCTTTCCAGTATCCTGGTGACAATGCTTTTGCGTCGATAAATCTTCAATTGGAAAATGTTTGTGATACTTCATGAAAAATTTTAACTCTACTCCCAAATTGTTTCCCTAAAGTGACTCAATAGAACCGGGAACATTGGTTCGAACCTAAGATTAGAGGAATCTGCTTTGGAACAGCTTTCGAAATGACAATTGATTTATTGCAAACTTTTACAAACCACAATAAAATTACAAACTCACGACCCAGGTTTCGGCGGTAAGCACCATCAACATAGCTTTCGGAATGGTTTGGTGGGATGGTGGTGCTGGACGAGGGCACCAGCACGAGATGAGCTTTCACGTGCTCGCAATTTGAGGCATACTTTTGCGGTCTTTCTCTCCGATAATCCCATTAAAATATGGCCCGTCATAAAATAGACGGGAGGGAAAAACATGCGTCACCTAAATATGCATGGATAGTACTAATCCGGGATTATACCCTTATTATATCGAATCGCGAATGCATAGGGGAGTACACGCATGTGAGGCAGAAGCGACAGCATCATGAAATTCTAGTTCCCCTGCATCCATCCGCTGGATCGTGGTCCCCATCCCTCCCTCCGCAAAATGAGAGGAGACGAAAGCAATGCTTTTGTCAATGGAAACCGCTTACAATACATTCACGCCCAAAAGGAGGTTGGTGGGCCGCAGAAAGGGACAAAGGCTGAGGACGTAAGCTGTTTTGGCGGCGGCCGGTACAAACTATTGGTGGGGGGTAGGGGGTAGAGGGGCTGGGGTCGAATGTCCCACTAGCTAAACTCGCAGGTAGGGTTTCGGCAGCTCCATTTGAGCCCATACGTTCGGCGGCAGGGGCGTCAGCGGGGACAGGGAGGATAGACGGAGTGTGGAGGAAGAATTGATTGGTGTGAAGGGAGTGAGTGACGTTGTGGGAGAATGAATGGGATAAAAGCTCTAGGGTCGAATGCTGTGCAGAGAATACCATGTCCGCCTCGAGTGCGTTGAGCGGAGATTTCTTGATGGCCCAAGAAACATGTTGCGGCGGTTTGGCTGGAAGGGTAGTTAGTTGGGTTGAGAGGGGGAGGGGGGTGTTGGATTGCTGTTGTAGGACGTGGAGGGGTTGCTTTGGTTGTCGCTTGTGCTGGTGGCGAACCAAAAACAGGATCAAGTAGCTAACAATGGCTTGGGTTGGAGAGCCCTGTTGAAGTCGGTTTTGAGCAGTCATAAATTTTTGTACGGGACATTTCATGGGATACAGTCTTTCCAGCTACTGAATTTTGCTCCGGGACAAATTTCTTTGATTTACTCTTAGACACCGCTGCCACTGAGTAACAATTCACCGAGAAGGAATGGCCAAAATGTGTAGGTCTCTGTAATGAGTGATATAGCTGTAAACATATGAAAAAAGAATGCAATATACAGGGGATGAACAGCTTCATTCAGTGGTAAATTGGAAGATTTATGTGTGGTATCTTTATGTTATCTGCAAAGTGGATTTTAGGAATGTAGTTATTTAACCGTATAAGTTATACTTAAATTTAAAAAAACGATACAAAAAATGAATATGCTACATATTTAATAGACGTATACCTAATTGAAACTCTTAAGTGAGGGCAAACTTATCAAAAGAGAGCATAAGAACGTTTTCACAAACAATGGTATTTATTTATAAAAAATATTATAGACATCTATTCCATAAGTAGTATGTTTTAAAATATTATATTCGTCTATTCGGTGGGCTATTTCTCCATTCTGGCGGAATAGAGACATTGAATTCACTGGCATGCCTCCATTTGTCAGTATTTATGTAGCACAAAATTATTGAAAATTCTTAGATTAAACAGTAGTCGTTCCGGAAAAAACAAATGTCTCTATTTCGACTGTCTTCTCTTTGAATCAAATGGAGCACCTGTTGCTTTCTTTTGGACTCTATGCCACATAAATTGTCATCGGCCTTTCAAATTAATACTAAATACAGCTGGAAATAAATCGTTCAAGGTTCGGTAGGAGTCAATTGCTTACATACATTATTATAACTGAATTTTTGCAGCAGCTTTCTCTTCATGTGTCGCTGCTGTCACGTCGCGCCAGTGTGTGTGCATCTTTATGATTACTGCTAAAATAAAAATGCATGAAAGCATTTGCGTTGACGCTACATGGTTTCCTTCCCAAACAGCATGATAAGTTACGAGCACAAATGAGGATATTAGGGTATTCAGGCCAGCCTTCAAGGCGCTAAGGTCGCATTATCTACAAGTAGTAATTTAAACCAGTACTGGAGACAGCTTGCCAAGAAATTCAGCTCAAAATAGGTCATTTGGTTGACATGTCTTATTTATTTTATTATTTTTAATTAGTATATTTGAAGCCTAATTGATTTGTGTTGAGAAGATAAGAGTTTCGTTGAGAAAACTTTCCGTTTAAGTGAACTGCTTTCTCTTGTCTGCCGGAGTAAGAAAGGATTACCAACCTAACCTTCTCAAAGTTTATATGATTCAGTAAAATTGAGGATGATTGTTATTATAAATAATTCAGTGCTATTGCATACGGCAAAAATATGTGTAGTTGGTGACAAATCAGGAAATGACCTTAATAAGGTGTAATATAGCTTTCAGTTTCACTGTCAGATGGGCAAAAAAACCATTAATAAAAAAAACACCTTTATTAGAAATTTCGTATGCTATCCATACGCGTAAATATGTGAATATTCGGAATGGGCTGCCTTTCTCACCATAGTAAATATAACAGTGATCGTGGCAATGACTGCATGATTGTCTCTAATACCTAACTTAGGGTTAACATTTTACTGTGGAAATATCTAACTATAATTTGCATATCCATGAATTGATTTTGGAATATATTTTTTTCTCATGATATGCATACATGAATAACTTCGATGATAGTGGTACTCAGGGATTCATATTATTTGCTCTTCTCTCTGTTGTTATAAAAGATCGGGGGAAGGAAGATGATTAGAGGAATTAATGGATTACATATTTAGAAGAAAGACGGTATTCATCGAAATGTTAAAAGGGGTGATACGAGAAAAAATTGGTAAATTTACATGGGTGAAGAAAAGAATGGCGATTCCGATTGCCATTGCAATAGGCGGGAGGTTTGGAGGTTAAAAGAGAGATTTACTGTAGCAAACGTGAATTCGGTGAGGAAAGAAATGAAAGACTACTTTTGGTAGTAAATGGATGGTAGGAACTATCTGCAAACACACTTACTGTGGTAGTAAAGTCCGCTACCCCACCAATACTTATGGTGAAGAATTCATTTGCCACACTGTTCTATATATTGACATGAAGGAGGGTGAAATAGTTGGGCTCTCTTTGGGGTAATAGATCCTCATTCATTACTTGATCTGATAACCTAATCAGGCGATGATTTTCCCTCAAGATACCTTAAACACTGAGTACCCGTTGCACATCAGTTGCACATCCGTCCACAATTATTTTAAACTAATCCACTGGCTTTCTTCTCTCTTCTCGTTTCACCATCATGATCTTCATATAAGTATACCGGTGTGCATAACTTAGTACAGTTTTCTGGTCCAATTCACCTGTAGTTGGTGAGAAAAAACGCGTAGTTACACCTTTCCTGTAACTATTTTTCGGCTGAAATGGTTGATTGAATGAAAGAGGAATTTTCTACCCAATTCGATTTAAGACTAACAATTCTACTTCTATTCTTTATGTAGAAAGCCTACATCGGAAATACATCTTTTAGGAGCAAAATTTTTTAGTATTGGTAGTTTTTAAAGACCCATGTGATTTCATACCCAGTTTTTCACGAGCCATTTATTTAGTTTCTTGTTTTGTCGGTAGGCGGATATAAACAATACAGAATATCCATTTGTATGAAATCCATCCACTATTCCGTGCCTAGGAAAGATTGCGTAACTACGAGCAATTACCGCTCCAGTTGCAGCCCTTGTTTACTGCACATGAGCGTCACGTGAACGGAGATAGAATTGGTGACCGCATTTTGTGCGGAGGCATTCCATTCTCCTCCCATCTAACCTTTCATGGTTCGGGACCCTATCCCGTTAAAACATCAGAAAGTGGTTAATCCAGCCCAATCACCGCCGTAAAGTGCAGTCACCCGGGTGAATCTGCCCATTATCGATGATACCGGTGAGCTCGGAATACGTATTTAAAGAAAGCGCTCCCGCCGAAGGCGGTGATAGATATGAGAGTGTTCCCGTGGAGAGGGGTGTCGCTGCAACCAGGGTGCTTCGCATAAAAGCTGCTTTAAAATTTAATGCGTCGGCTCACCGCTCGAGCAGTCTAAACGAACGGAGATTTTAATTCATTAATGGATTCATAGGAGAGTTAGCAGAGGTTGAGACGAGCCAAGATTCGGCAGTAATTCACGTCTCAATGTTTCCGCCCGGGGCAATAGCGGACGCGATTTAGGATGGGGATGGAGTGTGAGCCGGGGAAAGGGTTTAAGGTGGGGAATAAGGGTGGGGTTGGAAGGGGAGGGTACGGGAAGGGAGGGCTCTGCAAAGGGGGCAAGACAGGAAAGGGTTAGTGTCGGCATTAAAGACGACCGTCACTCAGCAAAACGACCGCTACTTTTAAGGCTTTACGAAGCGACACCAGCCTTCTCTTTGGCGCGAAGCTCTTTGTGTCAAAACCCTTTCACTGCGACTTTGTCACTTTACGCGCTCCCTTCCGAGTCGTCAACTTGTCTCCCCCCGCCCAACCCACAGCTTAACCCATCCTCCCCTCGTCCAAAACACTGCAACCCCATTTTTTTACCCTTCAACCATTCTCTATCCATTCTTCCCCTCCCCCGAAAACCCTTCCTTCACGACCAAAAATACTTCCAAAGGGACCCGAGGCAAGGTGGGAAAGGTGTTGTTGCTCTCCCTGGCCTCACTTCACGGACTTCGCTTCGGGTTTTATTGCGTTCGACCCCAAACAACGCCGTGTGAACCCATACCTTCTCAGTCGGCGAAACTCTGGAACGGGGAATTTTTCTCGAGCCGGCTCCAAACGTGCCCCGGGAGAGTGATGGCCCTCTGGGGTTTATTTAGGAGGTGGAGGAGTCTACGCGTGCCCCGTTGTAATTTGTGCCCCACCGTGAGAGGGGGCGTCGTCACTCAGTCGGTTTGTACGGCTGCGATACTTCGGCTTCACTGGCGGTGCTGATGTTTTGACAGCCTCGACGCCTCTTCTTGGTGGGAAACATCGAGGGGAAAACCACCGGGCACAACGCAGTGGTGAGTGTCAAGTTGCCAAATAGTTCAGAGTGCGCATTCTGCTGCTTATTTTCATTTTATAAGAATATTGTAACTTTTATTGCTTGTTCAAAACAACTCTCCAAAAGTTCGTCAAAAATATTCATTTTCTTTAAAAGTCCTCTTATTCAAATATTTGGTTTCCGTCGCTAGATCTGCATCTAAATATACATCTACGTCTACGTAATACCCTAGAACCACCACGAGGGTGTGGCAGGGGGTGAAGGTCACCAAACATGCACTATAAACATGCAACTGGACTGCTACATGCGGACATGCTAGATAATAGGGTTAATGCAGCTAGATTGTTAGTATCTACATACATTTTAAGGGACTGGTTTTTAATACATGCATCATGAACTACAGACTATTCTAATAATAATTCACCTACCTATCCCGTTGCTAGGCTGCCCATTATTATTGTATATATCTCTTATTGTACGCGGTAAAAATGAAATTTTAAATAGGTATATCGATACGACAATCTATGTCTCTAATTTTGTTAATCTGATCAAGCCTAGCATAATACACAGGGTTCCTTAATATATATCTAACGTCTTCTGTAAACAAATCAGTTTCAAATTTACAAAAATTTCAGCCTGCGTTCTGACAGTAATTCCTATCCTAGTTCTTCTATTAATCTCGTAGCGGTAATACAAGTACCGCAACGGTCTTTAACAAATCGTGCTGATCTCCTTTGCACATGCTATTATTCCTTTATTATACCTTCCTCGTACGGATCAGATATACTAGCGGCATATTATAAATGAGGCTTGACGAGTGTGAAATAGCTTCTTTCTCGTAAAATCTCATCGCATTTGCCTCGAAGTCTTTACAAAATCGTAATCTACAGTTGGCTGCAAGAATTATTTCCCTGATGTGTTTCCCCCATGACATGACTGCTAGTCACCACGAGCGTTTTGCCTTCTCAAAAATTTATTCCGAAGTCTATCTGTTTTTGTACTTGATATCCCTTTTTCGGCAAAAATATCATTATTTTTTTTGGAAATTTGGGTTGAAGGATGCAGTTTTCTATCTTCACCCGAAGAAGTTGGTTGGCCATATCCTCCAGATTAAGGCGGTCACTGAAGGGCAAGTGTTTCGCCAACTTGAAGCCATTCGGCCTATTTCCTTAATCCTCACTCCCGTTAGACTGTCAGTCAGGTCACCCAACGGTCACATTCCGTTGGTACGCTCGGGACGGAAGGGATAAAATTTTAACCACGTCCGGCTCATTGTTTCCTTCTTTGTCTCATTTGCGTCCTTCATTCCACGGTTGATTTGTGCTTGAGGAGTTGGAGGAAGTGAAAGGTATGTGAAGGTGTCAGAAGTATATTGTCATGGACAGCGTGTATCATCATGATAATACAGAAAGAAAAAAAACGAGCCAAATCCACAAAAATTTTTGTGGATGTGGCTCGTGTTTTTTCTTTCTGTGCTATCATGTTTCGCTTCCACTCCATATCGCCTGAATCTTCAGAATTTGCGTGTATCGTCATCATAATCTAAGTACGTTTTCAAGTCTGTTTCTGAACTAATAGGGGTTTCCGACCGGGAGGATAGGTACAAGGATGAGAATTGAAGGGAAATGAAGAAGGGTAGAGAGAAACCCGGTGTTGGGAATAGCCTTCTCTTACCGAAAAGGCGCCAAGGGAACCTCGGCTTAACGTCCCATTCGACGGACGGAGTATTGTACTTGAATTTTATCCACAAAACATTCAAGTAGGGGCTGGTTTACCAATGTCTACCACTGCCGCGATTCGAACCAGGGCTCTCCTAGTAGTCTAACCACTACTCCAACCCTATCCCCCTGGGCGGAATACGTGAAATGCACCGCGTCTCCGTTATAATCCATACTACTTCTGCCGAAATGAGCACCCTTGAGGCACACCAGTTCTTCCCGCCCCCACCCACGGCCACCTACGCATGATCACACGCTGCGCACCGCACTGGCGGGCAGAGGAGAAGGGCCGTGGGGGAGTGCGGGAAATTGTTTCCATTTCTTCCTTCCAGGACTGTCTGAAAAAGGAAAGTCCTGCTCTGGAGATACCATCGCCGCTTCTGCCAACCACCCTCTCTCGTTCACTTCTCCCCCACCGACCCTCGGAACTCTTTTTCCTCACCCTCTCAGGGAGTTCGCCACCTATTTGGTTCGACCAGGTGCCTTCTTATCCCCTCTTTCTCCCTCCCCCCGTCGCTCCCATCGCTTCCTCCTCCTCCTCTCCCTCCTTCGGACCCCCACTGTTGTCCATCTGCACTCACGTGTTCCTTCGCTCGTCCTGGCGGTCGACGCCACACCGCGAACCCGTCCTCTGTCTCAGGCCTCCGCCTCTTCGCTGTCCTCTGATCCTATCTAACGCTCCGTTCAACATTTAGACTCTTATTCCTTTTGCCGCACGTGATAAATACTACCTGCCAAGCGTTTGTATGACGTATACGTTTAATCGGGTATTCCGCGCCACACGAGTGAAACCGGAGGTGTCACAAAAATTTCACCAGGGTCTTTCACAGCTGTCTCGTTTTGACGACTTGACGGAAACGTACCCGAACACGCTCTAACTCCCCACTTACCTTTACGCCCGTTGATCAGTCTGAAGCTTTTTAGACTGAAGTTTTCTCCTTCGTAATATGCGACCCCCAGGAAGTATTCCATTCCGCATCCATCCGCAAGCTTTCTTAACGTGGGCATAACATATTCTTGAGAGCATTAAAAATATGCCAATATCGGCCATGCATTAGATTAAGAATTCACTGAGGGAAGGCAGGCCTCGCATGAAGCTGTTATTGTCCATGATTCACTGGGCAAGGATTAACGTTTAAAAATTTACTTTTTATTTAAGCATCCCTTTTTGCAATATTTTGTCTTTGGTACTGATTAATTCACATTGAGTATTAAATAGTCTACAGGTGGCAGTAGAGAAGGTTGTTTAATTATCTTTGCGGATAAGTAACTAGATATATTTTCGTAGTACTCTAAATTTTCTTTTAAATGTTTTATTTCCCCTTCATTTTTACTGTCTATTGATTTTCTCACATTTTTTATATTGCAATCTGATTTGTGACTGCCGTAGATCTTGCCAATTTAAGCGTATGACTCAATCCCTCTCATTTTTAATATAAATTATCATATTATGATGATTCCTGTATGGTATTTCAATCCCGTGCATTATTAGGGCTACAAAAGAATGGATAATTATAGCCGCCTTCATTTTTGAAGTGGGAACAATCATTTCAACACATTGTGCCAATGTGGTCTACGCCACAGTGTCATATTTGGGAAAATTACCAAAAACAATTAACTGATTAAAGTTAAGCTTAATCTCTGTAAAAAGTATCTAGGTTAAGTTATGTCTTAAGGTTAGTCTTCTGTAAAAGTAATAGATTAAAGTTGAAGTTCAGAAAGTAACTTTTTGTGAATAGTAACTTTTTCCGTTACTTTGGTCAATGAAATGCAGTGGTTTTGGAGGCCTGTTGTCTTTTTGCTTTGGCCAACAAACCACAACAAAGGCATTTTTAAAGTAAAAGCTAAATTAAAATTATCTAAATGTAAACACTAAAGGACCGCGATATTTATCCGCTGTTCGTTGGAGGTGAAGGTCCGTTCTTCGAAAAATGAGGTCGGCTCTTGTCGTAGGAGGAGGCAGTTTTGGGATTGGCCTCGAAGGCAACATACACAGTCACAACTCAACACATACGTGGGTGTTTTCAAGTCTCTTTTCACACTAATAGGCGCTTCAGCTCGGGAGGAAATATTGAAAGATAGGAATGGAAGGAAAGGGACAGTTTCGTTTTTCTTTCTCTATTTTGATACCTTTCCTCCCCCTTCATTGGCAAGTACATATTTGATTCAAACCCCCCTTCTTGGACGAGTGTTACTGCATCTCCACATTGGAATCACAATTCAAACATATTGCTTTACTTTGTGTTTGAGTCTATTCCGTGCATTACCTCTTCTCCTCACATTATTTATGGCTGCTAGCTTTAAAAACGTGAAATTCAATGGTATCAGGCGAGATGTAGCGGTACACCCTCTTTGAAGGACAGAAAAAGTTAACTTGTGCATCCAAAAGTTTCAATTTTATTTTCAACGCTTTTCAACGCCTCGGCATCACCCTCGTGAAAAATTATATGTAATCGTCGAGCATCAAATTAAAAAGCTGACTTTTTCTTTTTTTTTAATGTTGTCGTGAGGTCATTATTTAACACGGAACAGGGTTGAAACGTATGCAATTTGATGTATCCCTTCACCATTATAATATAGCAGAGGAAACGGATTTGTTATATAGAGTTTCAGTAAATTCTGGAGGTGTGCCTGCGTATTCTATCTCGCGTGCAACTATGTAGTATAGACGATATGATGTCGCCGAGAAAGGCATACGAGCCCTCCAGGACATTGTCTCTGCGTGGTTTCGTCTTTTCTCGCCTGGGACTGCTTTCCGAAATTTTTGGTGTCTCACCACACAACCCCGCTGACGACGGGATGTCACCGAGTATGTAAGTTATGCGTAAGCTGGCGCATTTTACAGATACGTTATTTTTTAATGAATCCGTCCCCATCGTGCCCCGCCATAGGTTTTTGGTGATCCCCTTTCTCGTGCTCAACCATGTAGTATTGCTAACGGATGTCATCGAGTAAGGCATTCTTGCTCTTGCGGACATGGTCTTCGAGTGGTCTCGTGTTATTTCGTCTAACAGTGAGTTCATAAACTTTGGAGGTCACTCCCCTAAATTCCGCTTTTGTTTTAATGTATTCGTCTTGGGCTATTCATTGCATTTTAGCAAACTACCCAGATATACTGCATTCTTAGATGCCGTTTTATTTTCCCTTTTGTCTGTTGGGCAAGTTTTGCACCGAAAGTCGAACAGGTCGCAATTACCCAACGTTAACAAAAAAAATAACTGTAATAATTATAAAATTATAAATAATAAAGTTGGTTTTTAATCGGTTAATGCATAATTTGAACGATTAAAAGTTACCTCTTCTATAAAGTAACGTTAAAGTTAAATTCTTGACTACATGTTTAACATTTAATTTAATCGTTAATTTTTTAATCGTTCTTATCAATATGCACAGCGTGATATAACGCGTCGTGAGAATTAAAATAAACTCTAAAAAAACCTTCAAAGTGTTGTTTGTCTTTTGTCATTGCCATGGATGACAGACAACACTCTAGCTTATTATTTTTGTTCCCATGGAAATTTCCTTGTCATATGGCCTTTTTAACCCCGGTAATGGAATTCATAAGGCGGAGGAAAATACGATTATGGTTCCGTGGGAGCCGTGGACATCATTTTTATCCATCCCCTAACAACAATTCGTAATCAAGTTGATACAAGTACACGAATGAAATTCATTCAAGTGGAAATTGAGTTCACTAGAAGACAAAAATAATAATAATTCTAAAAAATGCATAACTATTAATTTCATAATTCGCATTTGCGTCAACTAGCCGTTTAGATGAGCAATTCTCACTCATGAAAACTAACTAGATATTTTTCGCGGAAGTATGAAGGACGTTCTAAACGTTTCCTTTTCCTTTCCTTTTTATTGATTGCATATTTCCCATTTCCTTATGCTGCTATCATTTTTGCTGCGGCTAAAGTAGAAAAATCCCCCGTAATCTCCCTTCTCTTCTTCAGGGCTGGACTCAATGTTCCTCATTTTTATAATATTAATTAGTTTTTAGCGATTCTTAATGGTATTAATTCCTGAACACTAGCATAGCTACGAAATCGTCAATAATTGTTTCCCTTTTTTTGGTCTCTCTTGCAAAGCGTAATTGAGATAGCTCTAAGAACTAATCATGCATATTTGAGAAATCACGTATATGTTTGTTTTCACATAGTATTTTGGGATACAATTGGGCAGCCCGTTTTGGGAGGTGAAAGAAGAAAAACTGTCAATTTATGAAATTATTATGCCTTTTTTAAATTTAACCATCCTTTTTGGGAACTTTTTTCCCTTTGGTAATGATTGAATCACATTGAACTAAAAATAGTCTACAAGTAGCACAAAGGAAATATGAATAATTATCAGAGCTGATAAGTAACTTGATATTATTTCGTAGTACTCTAAATTTTGTTATTAATATTGTTTCCCTTTCCGTTTTATTGAGTGTATATTTTCTCATTTTTTATGTTGCAATCCGATTTGTGAGTGCCATATATCGTCTTATCTTGAACGCAGGACTTAATTCACCCGTTATTGACTACATTAATTTTTTTATGATGGTTCCATATGCATGCGTATGTAATTCCTATACATTAGAATGACTACAAAATAATGGATAACATTATTGACCCTGGCATTCTTGATCTGGAAATATACATTTCAGCACATTACTGGGCTCTGCCACTGTGTGATGAAACGCGCCGTGAGGGTTAAAATAAACTCTAAAAAACCTGTAATTTTTGTTTGTCTTGTACCGTAGTAATATAGGGCAGAGAACACGCTAACTTATTATATTAGTTCCCGTGGAAATTTCCTTCATACGACCTTTTTAACCTCATTAATGTATTTCATGGGCCAGAGGAAAATACGTAAACACTAGAATGCCGGAAATATTGGACCGCCCGAGAATGCCGGGAGGATGTCATTTTGACACCCATCTATTTAAGTGTTCATAGTAGTGTTTTGCGCGGATTATTTTTTGTTCCATGGTTGCTAGTGTTAATTTTGCAACTTCATTATTTTTTTGCCGGTTAAAAAAAACATTTTTTGAAATTGG
Organism: Platycnemis pennipes; assembly: GCA_933228895.1. NCBI lineage: Eukaryota > Metazoa > Arthropoda > Insecta > Odonata > Platycnemididae > Platycnemis > Platycnemis pennipes. The sequence goes on from OW121846.1 coordinate 85,925,194, forward strand.
CTCGATTTTATCAAATTATTTTTTGCAAAAATTTTCTTTAGACCTCACGATGATTGTACTGAAACGCTGGAGGGCGCTTGTGAGTGATTAGTAAATAATCAATGAATCTTTTTTTTACAATTGTTTATTGTTTACGTAAAATCATGTACAGTTTATGTGTAGGTAAACTACAAATTCGTGTACAGGAACACATAAAGAAATCAAAGGTCTCTTTCATAGAGGTTTACAAAACCTTCGTCTCAATTTTTTCACATTTATGGTACTTTAGATCCGTTTTAGCCGTACGCGTGCCTCATACTTATTTATTACACAGCTTACAAAGTCCAACAGTTCTCTATTATTGCATTTATCTTTATTTGACAGTTCCTTGTCTGTATGTCAGCTCTTGCACTCCATCATACTCATCAGAAGGTTGACAAACATTTCTTGATGCAGTGTTAAGACTTCAAGCTCCTCTGCTAACTCTGCAAAGACCCAACGGGATATCTTCTGTGGAGTTGTTTCCTAATAAAATATCTACGCATTTATACAGGGCAAGTCAAGAATATTCTGGAAAGAATGGACTGGCCATCTTCTGGCTCCTGTTCTAACGGAACATTTCTGCCCCATCTGATCAATGATATTTACTCCATACTTGGTCTCATTGTCACACTTTACTGTTTCTGGCGTTTTGTTAGACTTTTCACCAATGTCAACGTCAGGGTGAAGAGAGCTTTGAACAACAACACACTTTACCGGTTTGCCCTGATATACGGTAAGTGTTACGTCACCGTTTTTGCACAATTTAGTTGAGTACAACTCTTCCCGCAAAGCTTTTATTTCAACAGAGATTTCTCTCCTTACCTTATTTACGGTTCCCATTAGACTTTTACCTTTTTCCAGTTCATAGATGTGCAGAAGTGATGTGAAATATTCATCAGTTGTGACATTTCGGCCCATGCTCAAGTAAGGCTGCATCATTACAACATGATCTCCAACGCGAAACGCCAGCTTGAAGAGAATTGTCCTTGCCAAGGTCGGGAAATATTTACTGTCCTTGTCCACGGCAAGCCACTATTTTTGCTCATGTTATCAGGCTTCGATGCCAAGTGCTGCGTAAGAGGCACCTAGATTTACTTGGAAACAGCTGTTAGTCAATGGTAATGAACGATACAGACTTATAGCATGCAACACAGTTATCAATAATTTTCTTCCACACCTCTTAAAACAGCGCAAATTTGTCTGCATGCAACCGTGCAGAGCGACTTGACTTCTCATCAAAGCGAATATAGCGTAAAATTTCACAAAAGCTCAACATCTTCATCAGACCGTTCTCGGACACGTCATCAGAAATCTTATCTAGTACTGCCGTAATTTGCTCCGGTTTAACATAAGACCTCTGCGTAGCGCCATTACCAAGACGCATACTATTTCAATGCAACCGCCTCGACGCAAGGCGAAGTCATGACCGGCCGCGATACGCTAACGAGCCAAACATTCAGCTACAGACGCTCGGCAGTTGTCATCTGTATTGTCACGTCAGCACAATGTTGACGGCAACAGTGCTGCTTTATGGCAGATAAATACATGTCTGTGTCGCCGCGGACATATAGGCTAGTTTGAAGGCGAATCATTTGCAAAAAAGTAGTGAAAAGACTTACCTACTCGCTACTAAATTATAAAAAAATAAATAAACAGGGTATTTTTATCAACAATATGTAGAATTAAAGAAATGCAAACGTGAAGTACAGCTCAAAAATACCCGTTTGACTAGTAGTTATCATATCGCTTCCAAAGAATCACCTAAAACGAAAGAAGAAATGCTAACATGTAATGGGTGTCAAAATGACACCCTCCGGCATTTACGGTAAATTTTAATTTTTAAGATGTAAAAGTGATGGGGGCCATCTATCACACAGTTAAGTCTTTTTAAGCCCTTAAATGATCAAAAGTGAGGAAATCTTCAATACAGTTACATGGCCAGCACTGAAAACAAATGTAGGTGTAGGGCGTCAAAATGACACCCTCCAGTATTCTATTGTTAACGCTTCATGATTGCGTGGGACACGTTGGAATCATTTTTATCCTTTCCCTAAGAACAATTGGTAATTCCATACAAGTGCAAGAATGAAATTTATGGAAGTTGAAATCGAATTCACTTGAATACTAGTAATACTAATAATTATAAAAATGCATCACTATTAATTGAATAATTCACATTTGCGTCAACTAGCCGTTTAGGTGAGCAATTCTCACCCGTGGAAAGTAACTAAATATTTTTCGCGGAAGTATGAATGAGGTTTTAAATGTTTCCTTCATTTTAATTGCCAATTTCCCCTTTCCTTATGTTGTAATCAGTTTTGTTACAGCTATATTAACAAAATTTCCCGTAATCTCCCTTTTCATCTTAAGTGCGGGACTCAATTCTCCCCATTTTCTATAAAATTAATAATTTTTTAATGATTCTTTAATAGTAATTTGTACCTGTACATCATTTTAGCTAAAATTAATCAATATTTACTTCCATTGCATGTTCTCTCTCACAAATGCGAATCTGATACAGCTCAAAGAATCAAGCATGCATGTTGGAGAAATCACGTATATCTGTGTTTTTACTTTGTTTGTCCGTAGAGTAGGAGGGGGTAGCCCTTTTTCGGGAGATGGAGGAGGGGAAACTGTCCATTTATGCAATCGATTATGCCTTATTTACATATTTAAACATCACTTTATGGAACATTATATTTCTTTGGTAATGATTGATTCACATTGATTTACAAATAGTCTACTGGTACCACAAGGGAAGGATGAATAATGAAGTACTTTGGAAAAGTAACTAGACACTTAACGTTTAGGCAGTACACTTAACGTTTTTAGGGCTCTCTCTTTTTCTAATGCAAAGGCAAATCCGAGATACCTGATGTACACAACTACACAGTATAAAGAAATACATTTTTCTTGATTACTTCAGAAGGAAAATTATTGCTTTATGTTTTTGCGATTTTCAATTCTTCGTGATAGTTCTAGGGGAATGGGCAGGGTGTTCGCGTCGCTGAGATAGTGGCTGTGATGTTGTCACTGACTCACTGGGAATGATGAATGGGTATGCATTGCTGCATTTTTAGACAAAATTTACTTGGCCGCCATTGATACATTAAAAAATAAAAACTGTTTTATTGCGACATTTTTTGAAGCTAAGAATGAGATCAATTCAATATGGGTCACAGCATGATGTTGAGTTGCACCAGCATGCAGATTCTTAATTGAATGCATGCCTTTTTTATGTTATTTTAAATCCGGTCATTCCATTGCTAGACCGAGGAAAACACGGAACCATGCAGATCACCATTCACTCTAAATTTCAATCAATACTCTGTTGAGAATATTCTCGAATATATTTTAATTTGGAGGAACAATCTGTATGAATATAGTGGCATAGAACCGAGTAAATTTTCATGAGCTTCGAAGCAGATCTTTTTATTTGTTGGCATTTTCCAGGAATTACAACATCACATTCTCATTTTTTTTATCCTCTTCAGCCGAGTTAACGATAGGTCTTGTCAAAAATGATATTATAAGTCTTTTTTAAAAACCCATCTCAAAGGAAGGAATGAGAGGGAAATGAAATGCCCTTCTTTAATACAAGGATAGGGAGTTGGTTCGCCCTACATTTTTTATCTGATTTCGTTCTTTGGCGGTTGACTTTTGTAGTGATTTTGATTTGTTTCCGGTTTGCATACAAAGGAACCCTTTCACAAAGAGAGTCTTTTCATTCAGCTTTATGGGGTTGTCCGATAGGCGTCAAACTAGTGAAATGGTGAACACGCCGGGAACATTTGGAGAAGAGAACGAGGGAAAGGAGATGAAGTTTGGGGTGTGAGAGGAACTGAGAACATTAAATTCCCGCCCTTCCGTCGCATCTGTTAGCAGTTTCCCTTGATCAGACGGCCAATGGGAGCACGTGAAGGAGACCACCATTTAGTAATTAAGATCCATTTATAGAAGGGGATCTTCTGGCGAAACATTCCGTGTTGACGCATGGCCACGTACGGACTACCAAGCGGCCTTGTCTTTGCAGCCTCCCGCGCGACAGCTGATCCCTTTGGCGTCTCAAGTGCTCGCTCGTGAATCGTCATCTGTCACCTTCACACTTCAGCCCCCCTCACCCTCCACCTCCCTCTCTCTCCTTCGTGACTTTTTGATGGCGGGTTTCGTTATTGCATAACACCGCTACAATTAATCCCTGTAGCATCCCACGCATTCCTTGTTTCGTGACATGATGGACGTGACATTTCGGTTGATTACATTCTGACAGCGGGCGTGTCGATGTAATTAAGTCTTTTCTTTGCGTATCCACGTGAAGAGAGTATTTAGATTTTTAATCTATTTAGTTTCGTCAGACTTCGAGTTATGTATTTTTAATCTATACCCGAGCGTTCGATCGATGTTCGTCAAAATTGGTATTCTAATTTTACCTTACAGTTTTTATGAAAAGGTTTTTTTCATCAATAGCATTAATCAGATTTCTCTTGTTAAACATAAGTTTAGTTTATAAAGTTGCTCTTCCCACATTTCAACTCGCCTAGTCAGACATAAGTTTCAGGAAATTTTTGTGTGCTTTGGCATAGATTTGATAGTTTGCTATAGTTAAGTTTTATCTAAGACTAGAGTAGTCGTGAGTAATTCAGTCGAAGTAGGTGTGGTACCATACCATGGTTGCTCTTCTGCTGCTAATATTGTTCTGTTGCTAATATACGTGAGTTCATGTTAATTTCCTTATGCACGGTCATATCGTGCATTGAAGATCAGCTAGTGAAAAATATTTATCTTGAGCCAAGGTGGCATAAAATATCTAAGATCATTCACGTGCACTGTCATATGAGTTCACAAATCATTGGGGCAGTGACTAACATGACAAATGATATACCAGGAATCGCTTTATACCACTTTTCAGAACGGTTTATCAATCCAATACACACTTTATTAACCTAGAATGTGTCATTGCGAATCAGGATAAAATAGAATTGAGCGCTTGCAAGTTAATCAGGATTATGTTCATATTTGAATGACTTATCGCTCTCTGCCTTGGCGTATGCAATATGAATATATCCTCCGTTGAGGGCCATTGCTTGTCATTTTTCAGTATAAATCAAAATTAAAACATTTGTATGCATTCATCGAATAGTTGTTTACTTGCGTTTAATATAGCATCAAGATACTGGATTCTATATTTTATCAATCGGATGTTTTGGGTACTGTGGAAACAACATGGAATTGCATCTTAGGAGATTAGGGGAATGGCTTTTCCATAGATCTTATTTGATTTGAGAAAAATATCCACTAGAGTGAGCTCATGGTTGTTTTAGTAGCGCTCCCACTCTTTGACCTGTAATTGCTGTTAATAGATATGACTAATTTTCTGCTCGATATCAACGTAAAAATGATAGCCGGGTTCCATGAATAGTTTGTGGGGTGTTCCCGTTAAAATTATGAGTCCGACAACGAATTTGCATAGCATAAATATAAGGTACCTAGTTTGTCTTCGTAATGACTCCACTAATGCTAGCGTATGAACTCCTATTTTTCCTTTCAGACAACGCTAATCACATTTCGACTTTTAACGCATCATTGTGTGGATGGAAGAAAGGGACATTAGATTTATGAGAAATGGTTCTTCTACGGCACCACTTATGAATCATTCAGGGTGAGAGGCGTTGGAATGGATCTTTTGGAGCAAGATGACTCTCGGTTTGGTAAGAGACAAACGGGTCATTGAGAAGCCTAATTTACGTCGTCTACCACACCCACCAAAGGGTATAAAGAAACAAGCTAACAGCTACGCCTCTCTTTGAAATCATAATTGAACGGCTTCAGCCGAGTGTCTTGACTTGGGTGGAGGGTGGCAGGCCCCGTACTGTGGGAAATTAACTTCTATTATTCTGGCAGTGACGACTTGATGCTAACGGCAAGACTTTATTCATGATATCGGGCTTTGCTGTAATCACTGAAAGTCAGTCTCACACACCCAAGAGTGTGACATTCTATTGCTCGAGCAAAGCTTTTGCTGCTTTTTCAGTCTCTGGAAATGAAGTAATTTACTGAGGTATTCGAGTGGTAGAATTTGGCTTCTAGGTCCTCCAACTGCTCAGGGGGTATTTTATTCTATAAACTTACTTCATCATAAGTTGGTTTTTAAGACTAACGCAACATCCTTAGGATTGGGAGTGGGATTTAGGGTTAATTGCATGTTATGTGACAGTCTTAGCCGATTTGTTCTAAAGAATGTCAAAAGATATTATTCGCCAAATTATTATAACATTAAAAATCGATGGTTTCAGGCGTGGAATTTTGAACTAATGACTTCGTGACTTCGTGGAATTTACAACTAATAATGAACAGAAAATATACTTGGTTATTCCACATAAATTTATTCTGAAATAACGGCCCGGGTTTCAACGTTTTCTGTACGCACCTGATGATGACGTTTCACGTCGAAACCCGGGTCGTTATTTAAGAATAAATTTATGTGGAACAATCAAGTATACTTTCTGCTCATTATTTTCACATTTATTACTAGCCATAAGAGTAAAAAAATGGGAAATCAAACAGACAAACTTCTTTCGATTAACTTGAGTGAGTTATTGTTGCAAGAGTGAATGCGATTCTAAAATATGTAGTAGTCCACTTTCCAGCGAATGCAAACCAAAAATTCTCTAGTGCGCGGAACATGTCCTATATCTGCCGATTTCTTGGCTGAGGTTCTCTTTATTATACGTGTTTATTTTTTGTTAGCTCTATCACAAGCTCTGTCACTGGCAGATGCATGCATGCATATGCGACTATTCTGCTTCAAAGCGTGGTTAGTTTGATATGAGCAAGGACTTTTTTCATGCAGCCCCAAACATTTATTTTGTGAGTTTTCTTCGTCCTGCGTACTTGCGTTGCCTCAAGCTGCACGAAAAGGTCGAATAAACAGGACTTCACGGCTTTATGTTTGGAAATCGGAAGTGTGATATTTTTATCCCTTCAAATAATTTTCTGTTGTTAGTAAAACCTTAATATGCAATGCCGGTCTTCGTGTGAAGTCATTGACACGTACTGCACGATTCCAACGTAAACCTACCCCACTAGAAAAAGTCAAATTGTCATGCCGAAAAGGCTTTATTCGTATCTATCTTCACCTACGTGTTGTCTTATGAGCCGGCACAAAGACAAGTGGCAGCTGTGGATGGATGAAAGCATTGAAAATGAGGGTTACGTCTAAAGGGATAAGAGCAATATAGATGGAATGGTAGACTTATTTCTCTCTCCTATGTAGGTTTGAAATTTGTTTGTGCTATGGCCTTGGACTTTGTATTCATGGAGTATGATTTCCTCCTGAGGCTGAGTGCGGAATGGGGTCGTTTACCATATTTTTTTATTGCCGAATCTGATAGAGTTTGTAAAATAAAAAGACCCGTATTTTTCCGTTTTTTGATCCGAAAATTATTTCCCGAGTTATAAGCGGCGGAAAACTGATGTTTTTAACCCTTTCGGAAAAGTGGGCGTGGTGCAACCTCTGACGTATATCAACTTCGTCCAATCACAACTGAGCCCGCGAAGGTACTTTGCCTTATCGCAATGGGGGGGACACAGCTGACTCGGCCAATGGGAATGATTGCGACAGCATCTGTGCGAGCAGACCTTCCGAGAATCCCCCTCCACTCCCTTCCTCTACCCTGAAAGCAGTCAAGGACGGGAGGAAAATGACGTCAATGTTATCACAGCAGCATTTTCGGTGGGCGTCACCTTTTGCTTATTTTAATTTTTGATTTATGAGTGAATGGTTGTGGTTAGAGGATTAATTTTTTCACTAAAATTCTTTTTTCGTTTCCATCTAACGATTTCGTGTACAAAATTGCGATTTCGGTTCCGAGTAAACGCCCCCATTGTGGCTTCACAGGAGGAAAAGATGTTGTCATTAGATGCTCATGTATAGTGTCAGTTGTGAAGGAAACCTCACTTCATTATTGACGTATTGACTATCAGCCTCTAAAAATTTAGTTTTTCTCAGGATTCTTCGTTCTATTACCTTAAAAAAAAGTTGGGACTCCTGAGCTTGAGAAGCAATGTTAGCGTACTAAAATGCATCCTACAGAATGTTTATTTATACATTTATTTATATATCTCAAAAGTTTTTGTCACATTGGGTAAACTTAAACTACACTTTTTTCGAAAATAGACCCGATTTTTAGGTCTTAAAATCCGATAACCTACTTAAAATCCGATAAAGTTGCGTACTTTTTTATATTACCTGACGTCGCATAAAATTTTTATTTTATATAATTAAAGCAAATGTTTTTAGTGGTTAGCAGATAGCCAGTTTTATTAGCCGACTTTACTCTTTGAGAGTCAAAATTTGGTATTAAAATGTTGGATTGGATAAGCGATGATACCATTTCTTCAGTAGGGGATCTGTCTGTAGTATACATTTTCAGTTGAAATAAGTTTAACTCAATTTCAACCCCGCATTTAATCATGAATTAGGTCAAAATCGCAAAGGCTATTAACACTAGAGTTTTGATAGCGCTCAAGTGTTCGTTATCAGCAAATATGTTATAAGCTAGCTATAAGCTATGCCTAGCACAGCATTTAGTACTCAAGAAATCTAAGTAATTTATAAACGGCTATCGAGCTCTTACGCCACGGAATATCGCTTCCCTTGGTCTCTACGGCATTTTGATTGCACAGCATTTGGGGAAGTTGATTGATTTATTTATTGTATTTCTCTATTGAGAATAGGATAAATCTATCCATTTTATTTCATTGAACCTATTTCTTTGATTCACGTTACTTTACAGTGCCCGAACATCACTCTAGCCATAAATAAGCCATGGAGGCTTGAAAAAGTGAACTTTCACCGAAGAAAAATATGCTCCCTTGCACACTTGTACTGTGGCAATATCAATATAACAATGAAATAAGTGATAGATGTTTTAAGAAAGTTATCTAATTGTCTTGTATGAACCACCTTTACGCTCTTTGATGTTGTCGACTCAATATAAGAAGTTTCCCAAAAAAAATGTAACTCATCCGATTTGTCCTTTCGTATGCATATATCGAATGCTAGAGCTGATTCAGACCTCAGTGGAAATATACGGCTATAAACTAATTTCCGAAGGGAACGTAGTGACATACATGCAAAACAGCCTCCTTGCGTAAAGTAACATAATGGCAAACAGGTAACGCATGAAAGCGTATGAAAATATTTCAGGTTGGCTACTGAACATGCATTGATATATCTAATACATTTACCCTGTAACGCCTTTATTTAGATATACATGCAGATATGAAAATAAGGCTGAAATATACAATATATATCTCAATTATGCTCGATGTAACTTCATTTGACTTTCTGATTTTACACGAGAGAATGACACTTTTCACCTTATTATCTCTTCGCCTCATTTTCTCTCATCAATTTTACTGCGGTCCTGAAATGGGTCTAATTTTTATCACATAGTCTATCATAGTACCCTTGGCTTTTAATGTATCATTAATGCTCAGAAAAGGCATCCATTGTAAATTTCTCCGAGGGATTTAGTCTTATGTCGAGCTAGAATCGGATTATGATTCCAGGCCATATTCTGATAACAATACAGACACAATGCTTAACCCATCATAACATATGTTGCCAACCTAACTTCCCCTCGCTACACAATATATAAATTTTACTCAATTTATCTGGCTCCCAAAAAATAGCTGCATATTCTGTATAACCTAACCAGTTAATGGTTACTGCTAGTACTTATATCATTCCCTGATTCATCCGATGCAAAATCATCACTATCATTGGTATGATAATGTCCGGCTGAAAATGTGAAATAATCACAAACTTGGACCAATTCGTAATATTTTAGGATGTAACCCAGCTTTATATATTTTTCACATTGATTGTAGATACATAGGTAATTAAATAGTATATGTGATAAAATGATAATCAGATCGACCGAGCAAATTAACAACATATTTACATAATTTATAAATGATCAAAAGTTAGTTAAGTTGTTTAAGGAAATGCTAATTGGAATTGGTCAGAAAGAGAATATGATTTGAATAAAAATGCATTCTTTTGAAAAGCATAATGCTGGGAATTATGACAGCGGAGTATCCTTCCCCTTTTTCATTCCAAAGGGAAGTAAATTCCGTTTTATGGTGACTCGAGCTTAATCAAGGCTGCGACTGGGTTGTTAAAGAAAGATGATTAACGATAAAGGACCGCGCCTTGCCCAGTGTTCAAGCTAACGCCGTCCAAATGGCCTGCCAATGTTTTATCGCTCGCCGGCCCCGTCAGCGACTGAGGTGAAACTCAATGAGCAGGTGGTAATACTTGATGGGCCGTGGTCATTAAAACTTTCCACTAGCCTTTGCTGACAACCTTTTAACGCTCCAGCTTATTACAAGATAGTTTTATAGACGTGGTGAAATGGACATGGGTAAATGGAAAAAAAGTTTCCTACAGGCAGTAACTTCTTTTGACTATCGGATTGGCCACGATGGAATTTCTTTTCCAGTTTATACTCTCTTACAATTGCTCTGCGTTTGTATAAAAATCGATTCTGTTTTTCTCTGGGGCTCAAACAGCCAATGGAAAAAATTATAATATCTGAACATTCCCTCTTGAGCAATATGTCAATTACGTTAGTTTAAAAAAAGACTCACAATGCTTTGTAAATTACCTAATACTTCATTCGTTCTGTGAAGAAACACTCCTGAGAATGCCGTTGAATGTTTTTATAATTCTAATCTCTCATTCTTAAAATAATTAACTGCTCTATGTCCAGTTAGCTTAGGATGCGAGTTAAATTTTTAATGCAATATTTAGCGTGAGGTGTCCTCTCAATAACACACTAGCTTTATTATCAATCATAAATATATTATCCTCGAGATAGTCATTATTGTAACCATCATAACGCAATCATGACTTGCCCACGATTAAGCCTACATACATGACATCTTAGTAATTAATGGTCGGGAGTGCCTTATAAATCGTGTATGCAATTAGTCGACCTTTTTTACTCGTTTTCTTGATAGAGAGCGAGAAGAATTTTTGCTGCTGGGTGTGCTGCCCACTCGGGAATTTATAAAATGGCAGCAATGACGTAACTTTCACTTAGGTGACCAGTAGGATTTTGTTTTAAACAGCGCGTGCGATTTAAGCGTCAAAACAACCTCAATTCGTTCTTGCTGTCCGCTCAGCCTCATATATCTTAGCCGAGGGAGGTGAAAGGGAAAATTTGTGATCGACATGGCGACGTAAAATTGCGTAAAATAAGGCTATTAATTTTTAGCATCTACCGTGTCTAAAGAAAATAAGAAATCGCTGTGAGTCGATAAAATGTTCACGTATGTGGGTTGTTATAAATTGTTTGCAACTGGAAAGGCCACATTTCTTGTGTCGTGAAAGAGTTGCAAGACCCGTTTCAAGGAAATCCAACTTTCTGATATAGTGTATAAAATGTCTAATGTAATTCTAATGTATTATTGCCTTATAATTAGCATTTTCTGTGAAATGGTGCCAATTTTACATACACCCCGAACTGTAAATCATTGAGTCGTCATCTTACTTGCAAACTATGTAATGAAGTGTTATACGCGTAATTAATCGTTTAATATGGTTATGAATTAACGAATTTGGGAGGTTCAATGCTCAATCATAATCTTAATGAAATACATGCCATTGTTAGGTGACTTATGTGAAATTAACTACGCTTCTTTCTAAGTGCAAGGTGATACATTTGCTCCAAATCAAAGATCGTAGCCAAAGCAGTATGAATATTGTGGTAATGATGTGTTACCGTCATTCTAATTGTGTAAACCTGTTCCTCTCCATGGAATTTTGGTACTTTGTGGCTACTTTAAGCCTAAAAATGTTAACGTATTTGGAAGGTAATATAGTACGTCGTATCTCAAGGCAAGCAGGAGAATACGCCATGGTTTCGGAATAATAATTCTCCTCAGAAGATAAGCGATAAGAACTTCTGACAACCAGAGATATAGGGAAAAGACGGCATTGATTTCCTAAGACGCCAAAGATACGATCTTAAAATATAGCCATCATCCAGTTGGCTCAGATACGATCGGGAAATCAGGAATGATCTGATTTATGTGTCAAACGCTCTCGTGTTCGTGGATGGGATCACTTAACAAAGCAAATTTTATCACGTATATAGTCTCCTGCTTTCATTTGGACAAGGTATTTATTGTTTGCAATGATCCTTCTTCTGTGGAGTATATTTTAATAAGTCAGATTGATTGGAATCTCGCTCAGGATCTGTAGAAGCAGAGACAGCGTGTAAGCTAATAATGCTTCGGCACGTTTACCAAGATTTTCTCGCCGAGCCGCATGCCTTTTCATGGGCAACGGGTTTGCGCCGTAATTTACATTCCTTCCGATTCGTTTGCTTATCTTAAGAAAGTGCACCTATTTTTTTTGTAGAAAAAACCTCGCTTTATCTCAAGGTCTCCGAGTAGGTTTTCAAGACATGCGGCATGTGATCTCTGCGATGGTTTATGATGTATGAATACGGAAAAGGCTGGGTAACTCTTTACCCTGAATATATATTTTCATAACGGCCTAAAGTTCTTTCCTTGCCATGCGGCCAAGTCCGTGCCCATTTAAATACAGCTACATTCAGTATTATCGTCAGCCTGAAACAGAGGTTTTGTATCGCGTTCATCTCTTTGATGCTTATGTAGCTTTAAAATCCACAAATAAATTTCACTTCAAATGCATCATATAACTCGTGTGTTAGATTTCTGTTTTATAAATGTGTGCCTGTCTCCATCATCTATACTTCACAGTTTCACACTAGGAAATGCCGGATTACCTTATTTTTCCTCTTTCATGATTTTTTCGTAACAAAATTCTAAGCTATTATGGAATATTTGGACTTCATTATAAGTGATCCCATCGCCTGTATTCACCTTTAATGCCATATTATATTGCATCAAACATTAATGTGAGTAATGCGGAATTTAAATTATTGAAGGTCATTGTAGGAGAAACGGTCCCAGGTCCCAGGAATGGTTTGTGTTCGAAATAATTCAGCCGGCATGGTTTTTACTGATTCTTATTTAATATGCATAGTTACGACCTTAATATACTTTATTAATAGGGCTTTAATATACCACCAAAAGTATATACTGATAGTATTTAATTTCACTGTTATGGTATGAAGGGTGTACACGATATCTTGAACCAAATGCGCCTGAGAAAATTATTCAACTTTACTGTTCACGTTTGCGCAAGGCATTATGAATAACTACTTACGTAGCACAAGTCGTTGTCCTACTCCAAAAATTTTAGTGAAATTTGTCAGCCAGCATTGGAAATTCACTGGGCAGAAATGAGTAATTTGATCTGTCACGAATTGACAGTAAGTACGTCGCATTCAGAGATCATCGGATCTGAAAAATTAGGAATAAGATTTATCATTACTGTATTGATTGAAATTCTTCTCTTGCATTCTTATTCTTGCTTCTTAATGTGATGTTATATTTGCTATTAACCGGACGGACGTCAATGGCATATTTTTAAAAATTTTAATGGCACGTATAGGATAATTTTAAGAATGACAGGGGATTGGGTCGATGTGGTGATTAGAGTATTGGCCTCCCATCCCGAGGGCCCGGGTTTGAGTCAATGGTAGATATTTTTCATTGGTATACTGATCCCTATTTGAGTTCCTTATGGAGAGCGCTTTAAGTCAGTACTCCGTAGTCGTATGGGACGTTAAGCCGTGGTCCCCTTGCCACCTTTCGTAAGAGCAGGCTAAATGCCGACGCCGGGTTTCTCTCCACAATTCTTTCGTTCTCTGAAAATCCCTACTGAGTCACCCACCAAAATGGTGGTGGTGCAAATCACCTCAGTTGTCGATCCTCTGCCACAAATAATAGCTATGACTTATGCCAACACTTCTGCCGAAGAATATTCAGAGTTGCGTTCAATGAGTCGTTCGGTGGTGCAAAATTTAATTGCTGCATTCCCCCCCCCCCATTCACTACATTTCTCAGTTTTGTCATTCCTACAGCGACGGCTTAGCAATTAAAACGCCTTGAAATGAAACGACTGATTCAGAACCTGGAAGAAGAAAAGCATTTCGGTAAAAGGGAAAAATTCTTACTGAATTTTCAACATCCTACCATGCAGGAACATTCACAAACCCGTGTAACTCTAACTTAGGGAGTGTTGCTCGAAAAAAAATATTCAGCTTTTGTTCTTGTTGGAGTGCCAATCAACTCAATAGCTTGTCTATTTGAAGATAAAAATTTTAATCGTTGAGTCCATTAGGAAACATTATTTTACCCTTGCTTTTGGCCTTCACGTGAGTTTTATCACAATCAGTAATTGTGGTGTTTCAGCGAGCACCCGACCGGCCCCGTATTCTTTTTAAGATAGGCATAAAAAACTTCCCTTTAAACGTTTATACACCTCCCGTCGTGCATGAATATAATGCTAGTCGATGATAGATCATTTGAAATTGTAAGCTGCATAATGTGCAAAGCTACTGCTATCCCTTGTAATTTTTTTAACAAAGCAATACCACTGATAGCATAGGTATTAACAATGTGATTGCGTGCTTGATGCTTTTCCGTTGCTGTTATAAAATGGTAAAAGGAAAAACTATTGAATTTTCAGCCTTCCACCATGCAGGAATAGAACCCCTATAAATCTAGCTTAGGGAAAACTCCCAAAAAAAATATTCAGATTTAATTCTTTTCGCATTGATAGATTCTGCGGGTTAAACCTCCTCACATTTTTGTAGACTTAGTGTGCTTAGATATGGATGAAATGACCTGTTTATTTTCCCTTTTCACTATTAGCCACATTTTTTCCGGTCTGAATAATAATGATAATAAAAAACGTTATTGCTCTAGCAGTAGCTCTCCTTTTGAGCAGAAAAAAATGAATACAATACAATACTGATTAAATGAAAAAGGAATTCAGGTATAACAGAATTTGCAAAATAATCTGTAATTACACCTAAAAATATATTACTTAAAATATATTGCAAGCAAGCATATGAGTTCAGGGTGGTTTTGACAAATATAACAATTTTGCAATATACAGTATACAACTATGCAATTTGCAATGAATAGAATACAACAGTTAATTATAATATATTTATGCAATACAATATATTAAATACTTATACAATAATTACTTAGGCAGTATATAGTTATACAATCTGTAAAACTGAAGCTGCAAATTATATCACTGCCTAAGTGATAATAATTTGTAGGCCTCTTTTTGAGCACTTTCATTAACCCACTACAATATATTACAATATTTATACAACAATTACTCAAGCATTATATGGTTATACAATATACAACTGTAGCTACAAATTATTATTACTGCCTATAAGGCTCCAGGCCTCTTTCTGAACACTTTCAGTGATCGACTACAATATATTACAATACTTATGCTATAATGACTTTGTCAATATATAGTTATACATTACACAACTGTAGCTACAAATTATTATTACTGCTTAAAAGGCTCCAAAGCCTCTTTCTGAATACTTTCATTGACCCACTGCCCTTAACATGGTTTGGCAATCCATTCCAGAGTTTGGAAGCTGCCACATTGAACGACCTCTGAAATGTGGTTGTCCTAAACTGAGGGGTATATATAGTTATCTCTATTATATATATAATAGGGATAGAGAAATTGCAAAGAATTTCCCGAAGAATTCACGGTGCACTCGGATTGACTCAGTAGGAAAATTTTAAAGCTTTGAGTGTCATTAGCAAAGGCATCAGGGATCCCGTTAGTCTTTTGTGTTTTGAGGCTTCCTCACTTAGCTGAGTGCCGCCCTCCTCTCTTAAGACGTCTTATTACGACGGCCCCACGTCTTCACCCCTGCGCACCGGTACGTCCACCCACGCTGAATTGTGATGAGGATGCCGCCATCCCATGTCACGACGCGACAAGGGAGCGCACAGTTCCGGGTTCTCTTTGTCTTGACGTGAATCGTATTTAGCCTTTGCCATTCTTAGGGCCATATTCAGAATCTCAACTCGTACAGTCCAATTTCTACTGCTTACGTCCTAAAATCCCTACGAGTCAAATTGGTGTACAGTTTCTACCTGCATAGGTGGTATTACTTCTCAGCGTGACACAGATAACTGAGTTGAGATTCTGAAAATGGCCCAGAATATCAACTACAGCCTCACTTCTACTGCATATATAATAAAATCTCTATTACGAGTTCTTAAGGGCATAGAGATTCTTCTCGATATGGTTCGAAGCTAAGAAGTAATACCAACTATGCAGAGTGAACCTACACACCAATTTGGCTCGAAGTTGAGACTGAAAATAGTTGCCGTCACAGTGCCGCCCGGTGGATTATTTGCGAGATGACAATAGGCGGTTGGTGTGAGGGATAGAGGCTTTGGATGGTACCACGAGGTATGTGTGGAGCTCGTGGCTTTATGGGCTCGCTCCTTATCGGGAGTTCGGCGGGACGGGCGATCTCGCTACTGGATCCTTTCAACCAGAGTTGGAGTGTATTTAGAGCGTTCCAATGATTGACGCGTCGGGTTTTAATTTTTTCCACACCTGTTTTCACTACCGTGCTAGCTGTAACAAACGGAGTTGGCAGGAAGTTTATGGGGGACACCGGCTATAAATAATTGAGGAGTGGGAGTATGATACGTCGGCAAAGTAACTGAATATTTCAGTTTCGAGCTTGTCCTATTTTGTGTTATAGTATTGAGTCATCCAAAAAGTTGAAACTAATCGTGTATATTATGGTTCTTCTTAGTGTTATTCAGCAATTATATAAAATACGACGGCACGGTGCACAATAGGATAAAGCGTTGAGCTGCTGACCTGATTCTCCTGATTAAAATCAGAGAAAAAGTCTTCAAGACGTTTTGGTGTTTTCAATTAAACTCTGTGAATATCTGATTACTGAGTTCCTGACCAAATACAGATATCAGGATCTATTTGATAGATTAAACACTCACCAGAGCGTCCTTTAGATGCCTTTAGTATAGGAAATGATTGGTAGGTGAATGAAAAACTCATAACCTTTTTAAACCCATTTCGAATGAAGTTAAAAAATTAAATATTTATCGTTGCGTTCAATGTCTTCATATTTTGATGCGGAAATACAGGATTCAGACGTTATCTATTGAGTATTATGAACTTTATATATCTATAACTATCTATATTATGAACTTTCGTCACCCTTTCCTCACCCAGAAAGCTATAGCTTATATCTTTAAAATCTTTTCTTTGTGGCGTTACCAATATCTTATGCCGCTCAACAGTTTTTTATCGTATTTAAGCTATTGAAGTTAGTAAGGAACACAACTAATAAATTGTAATATGTTACACCAAATGAAGCTTCCAGTAGCTGTTTAGCTCCAATGAGCATTAAATGGGTTGACAGAAAATGTAGATATTTCAAGCAGTTTTTGGAGTAGGCAAAATTAGCCAGTCAATTTGGATCCGTATAGAAAAAGTTATAACAAGAGCATATTAGAAATCCATATTATTATTATGATCAATAACGAATTTAACTTCAAAGAATATGATGACTCAGCCAACGTTTGCATAGACGAAACTTCTCTGTTCTTAATCGCAGAATAGAGCTTGACTCGTTCTCAGTCAACTTTATATTCAGCTGTGGAATTCGCTGGTAGAAAGGTTGCTCAGTATTTCGATATTGTTGAAATTCTTGTTGAGGTATCGTAGATTTGTAGCTTAACATTTTTCTTAGAGAACAACAGATAACTTTGGGAGTGGCTTGTCTCATTCTTCGCGACCAAGGACGCTCGCTTTTATGCTTTTGAAAGACCATAAAATGCCCCACAAGCCACAATTCTCAATAGCCAATACAATATTTTAATAGTGCATAGACATATAATTGGTAGAAGAGATAGGAGGTAAAGGAAAGTTTCGGACAAATTGTGGTAAAATTAAATCCAGTTTGCCAGCAATCTGAAAATAGCATAGGTAGAAATTAAGCTGAATCAGTTATTTCCTCGTGAAGTAATTATAACTGCATCTCTGAGCTACTAACTTGATAGTTTACTAGAGGAGGCGTCAGTTTCAGTAGACATGATGATATAGTGTCTTGAAGCTTGATTCAGAAGCCTTGAAAAATTCCAAGATCTACTGGTAAGAGCACCGCTAAACGAAAGAATGTCAGCTATGAAATTTCGATATTATTATTTCGCTGCCGCGAATGAACAGCGGCAACATTTTAAAATTAATTATGAAATTTTTTCGGAAGAATCACATCCCACCTAAACCTACCATAACTGGTAGTAATATAATATTGATAATTGATAAGTTATTATGCATCCTGAGTCTGGATCGATTAGAGGTACTTCTTGAATTTGGTTTTCTCAAGTGGTTAAACAAGCTTTGTTGATCATGTTTAATCGATGTAAATCATAAAATCCCTGAATGGAGAGGGCAAAGAGTGGCCTTACCAAAATATTTATACCGCAGTAGTTGGTTATCCATGCCTAATAATCAATGGTTACATTGATGATCTCCTGTTCCATTATTGTATCGTGTCAATTGTGAACATTTTTTCGGATAAAGAAATAAATTTGATCATAGTTACTCAGTGCTTCCAAATGTAGTGTACTATACTACTAGTGTACTGTGTACAATCTATATTACCACGTTTTCACATGCACAGGTATGGCAGACACACTGCACTAACCCTCCAAATGTAGTGTACTATATTACTAGTGTACTGTGTACAATCTATATTACTATGTTAGCACATGCGCAGGTATGGCAGGCACACTACACTAAACCCATATAAGGGCCAATACCGCAGTCAGAGCCCCGTGACGACTAAAGATTAAACCCAGATCAGGATTGTTGGTGCTACAAAGAGATGGGAATGAGGGGATGTGGGGTGGGTTTAGAGTTGGATCGGTTAAGTGAAGGAAGGTGAGGGAGGAGCCAAAGGCACCCCTCTTCGTGCAATAAACTCCTCTTCCCTGGAAGCGGGCTAAGGGCCATGGCCAACCGACCATGGTCGCCCGCTATATACGGCCTCCCATAAAAACATGCGCGCCACCACTCAATTGTTATTCCGCACCGCTCTCTCACTCTCTTTCAGTCTTGCATTGTTGAGGAGTTTTCCCCTTTTTTATATGATGTTTCAAGTCTTGAGGAAAAGAGGGCCGCCGCGGGGACGCAGGAGGGGGTGGGGGGCGATGGCTGTGGGCCGCGAGTGACGGGCCAGACGGCTGCGATTCGGGGCCGGGTGGCGGACATTTTTCCGGGGGGTGGTGGTGGGCCCGGAAGGGTGGCGGACGGGCGATGGCTGACCGCGCGGGATTGGCGGCGAGGCAGCCTCAGCGAATGGCAAAGGGACGGGGGCACCGTCTAATGGGGGAGGGCGGGTCATTCAGATCCCATCGGATCGGAGGAGGGATCCCGTTGAGCTTGAAGTTGACAGTAGTGCGGGCACTACTGTCAACGAGTGCCCAGGGGGAAAATATCGATGGCTCACTGGCATTTTAAAGGACTAATCAATGGATGCTTAGCGATCCCCGATTGTTTTGTCAATCACCGACTCATGACCATCCGAAGTGACGACCAAAATATTTTGAAGAAGTCATAGTTTTAAATCATTATATAAATTCTATGATTCCTTTAAAATTTCATTCCAAACTATGGTTTGGTGCTCAGAAAATATTAAAGAACGTTGCATTTAATCACAGTGCTCACTACGGTCGAAATGTATTGAAAATGTCCACCTGAAACTACCTTAAAAAATGCATTGAAATCTCACTTTGAGCTCTTCCAGTTAGTCAGCACAAAGTTTGGTGCAAAATTGTAGTTATTGAGTACATAATACTTTAAAACAATAAAAGCTTTTCTGAGCAGCATCCAAAATCACTCCACTCATACAATTGGTCACATTTCGTCCTACGACCAATTGGACTTACGATCGGGTTCCCAGAACGCAACCTCCTCGGATGGCGGAGTGTCTTTGACTTTTAAAATGGGATGCACATCCTTATCTGTAAGCTACTTTTGTATTCACTAACTAATATTTAAATTTGAAATGCTCTTTATTATGACGAACTCTATGATTTCAGGCTAATTTCATGAAAATCCATGATCACTGATTAATAAAACCGGCTTCGTCGCTAAGGATTACTAAACGATATCGCCTCAGCAACAAAAAAAAGTTGTAGAGAAATATATCACTCTCAACATCTCAAAGTTTTTCTTACTCAATGAAAATTGATTATGGTTATTTCAGAAAAATAGTCTCTTTTGCTGACCTAAAATATCAGTGGATGAAATATTTCTTTAGGCTTGGTATCTGTTTGGCTTCATCTTGGTATGTATTTGATGATTTGTCAAAAAGAATCCGCTCTTTCAAGGCAGTACTATATAACTGAGGATTTTAATCAATTTTAGGAAAAATTATCCATTTGTTACGCAAGGGCTCCTGTCCCTTCCTTGGTTTGCTGAGACAAAGTCAGTATTTCGTATTTTTAGCGATCGTTTGTCATTTAATGCTATTGGTCTTGAGTTTTAATTAGAAGAAGTACAAACTTCTTTAACCCATGTATGCCTCATGAGCAAACTTAATAGGCTTAGCGATTCTAACAACATCCCCACAGCTTATGCAACATACGAAAATTTATTTTCTTTCAGGTAGAGAGGAGGAATCTCGGAAGATCAACTGAGGGTGCTGTAGAGGACGCTGTTGATAGCATGGAGTTCCAGCGAATGTCTTCTTTACTTCAGTGCCCCAATTCTCAGTGAATCACGTCACATTCTCCCGTGCAGGACCAGAATATGATGGAATAGCTCAGTTATCGGGTAAGTGCAAAGTCCATGAGGAGTTGACACGTGCAGAAAGTTGTGATCCTCGAGGGTTGCTCTGGATTTTTTTCGACTAATGTTGAAACAAATTTTGAAACATTTCAAACGTTGTACTTGCACTCCACCATCCTCCTATCAAAGAATTAGGGATCTTCTTTGCTTCGATTTTTTCGGCATTTAACTTCCTTTAACTTTTGGAATGATAAATCAAATGATTGATTTACATTCCTTTTGAGGGATTGCAGTCGATCGAAAGCCTTATAGTACGTCAGTTTTATAGTACGTCATAACATTTTACACTAATTAAAACCACCAATTCGACCTCCAATTCAGTGTTATGACATATTTTAGTAGGGTGACGCTCTGTTGCAGTGCATGGTTTTACGTTTATGCCGAATCAACTATCTTTCAAATTGGCAGACTACACTAAGGGCCGATATAAATCCTAAATAAACTCTAAGTTCCAAGATATGATTGAATACACCAAGATCACTCTTGATTTTTTACAGTTATACCTGAGAAATCTGTTATGCCTAGGAAAACATTGTCATACCTGAGAAAACTTTATTGATTACCATAATTGAAATGATTTTGAATGGTATTGAATGCCGAAGAGCAGATTTGCATTCTCCCTGTGTACGTATAGGGTAGACCGGGGCTATTTCGATCATTTTAACCCATTAATGCCCAGACGTATCTCTAGATACGTTATACTTTAAAAATTCATAAATACTCTTTAGTTTGTTGTTTATGAAATTTCTTTATCAAATATGACAGAAGAAAGTTTTTAAATAGTATATGAGTGATTTCGATTATTTTAGCCCATATTTGCAATTGTTGTGCTCACTTACACATGGCTGGTCATGAACTACTCAGAAATCGCCATGCTATGGTCATGTGAAAATTTAATTTTCTTATTAAGCATTGAATTATCTGAATCCAGTTTTTCCCTGTTTTATTTTAAATATATTAGGAATATTATTTTTTTAAACAGATTCATTTTTCTTTCAACCTCATGCCAAAACTGATCAGTAAAGTTTTGACGTATCTAAAGATACGTCTGGGCATTTGTGGCACTAAAACTTTAATTTTTAACTTATTGGTATGTTTCATTCTATTTATTGATTAAATAAATGAATAATTATTTTATAAAGCAAATTGTGAGATAACTCAATGATAACTTTAGTTTTTTGCCATTTCATGAAGTATAACATGTAATTTCATGAAGTATAACATGTAATTCAATTAGGTAAATGCAGCAAAAAAAGGTATTTTCTGAGAATTGTGGTGTACCTTCATTTGAATTGTGATAAAGTACCTTCATTGGAAGCATAAAATGAATCGGTATTGGATTTCTAGAAGCATAGGGTTTCAGATGCTCGCAATATCAAGTTGCCTCACCTGGCATCACTTGTATTCTGTGTCGCCGACGGTAGAATGAATTGAATACTTTGTTTCTCGTTAAACTTTCAGCTAGCAATGAAATCCAGATTACAAGCCGGAAATCAGTCTAGGAAATGAGTAACTTTGTTAAGCATTCATAAAGAAACTAATACGCTACGCCGCCCAAAATTTTGTACTTTGTATTCAAGCTCGAGTCTCCGAAGGGGATAGCTGACATAAGGAGGTATCGGCGATTTAAAAACTTCTCAACTGTCTCTTTCGAAAATGATTTTTGGTTACTTTTGTTGCGCACCACTTGCTATATAAGCCCAGAAAACAGCATAGGGGCTGCCATTTACCGCTGAGAAGAAAAGACGTACCTTAGTGACGGAGCAAAGGTGAAATATCACTGAAACAGCACTACCATCAACGCTGTCAGCACAGAAAAGTCAAGACAAGTTTTCAGAACAATTGTTAAAAATGTGAGTATCATTTAATGCATAATATTCTCATTTTATAGCACTTGAACGTGTGCAAGACGCGCTTTCCTTCTACCATTTCTCATGATTTTATGTAATTTAGCTTTTAGAACGAACGGGTATAATCAGCTTGAAAAAATATACTTCCTATTTTATTAGGTCTCATCGATTGTTGGTCAATGAGATACTGTCCTTATTGGAGGAAGGTGACATGTACCACAGTGAAACCATAGTTATAAATTCACCTGAGGAAGGACTGCATATGGACACAGATGAGGATTCTGATGTTTCAGATTCAGAAATTACTGGTATTGCTGTGCATTTGCCAAGAAGAATATTGCAGTCGGAGGCGACGCTGCACTCCACTCAGTTATTGGACAACTTACCATCAGCAGACGCGCAGACCGGTCCTTCGACTACCACCAATACTCGTAGGGGGCGCAGAAGGAAGACAACCTCGTCAATAGCGTCAAAAAGGAAGAGGGTTGAGGAAAAATCATGGTCTCACGACCCTGAATCAGTTGAGTACTCAATTCCTTGTTTTAATCCTACGACTTCAGCGAATCATGTGTCACAAAATCAGTCTCCTTTTGAATGTTTCTCAGATTTTTTTCCTCATGAACTTGTGGAGCTGCTTACTGATCAGAAAAATCTATACGCGAGTTTGAAAGGATTACATTCATTTAACGTACAAATCGAAGAGATTTATACAGCGTTAGGAATATTGCTACTCTCAGGTTATCACCATGTACCTAGTAGAAGGCCTTATTGGAGATCATCTCCAGATTGCACCATCGAAATAGTTTCTCAGTCAATGAGAAGGAACAGATTTGAAGAAATTTTAAGGTTTCTGCATCTGGCAGATAATGGGAAGAATGATGGCAAGGATAGGCTATATAAAGTGCGACCTTTGTTTGAGATTTTGAACAAGAATTTCAAAATTGTTAGCACATAGTTCTTGTTCAAAATGCATATGTATATTGTACGCATAATAATACTTTGTCAACATTATATTATTTGATGTATATACAATCAAATTTAAATATTAAAAACTACTCATGAAGACTTGTGATGAATTATTTAGCAAAAACGTGCATCAACACAATTAAATGGTAATGCATTACCATTTAATGTGTATATATGTACATTTTTGACCCCTCAAGTGCCCAGATGTATCTTAAGATACGTATAGGATTAAGTACTATGCAAATGTTAGAGATTTTTCAAAATATTTTTTCCTGCATTAGATATGATGTCTAATCGAAATTTAAGCGACGAAAGTAAAATATTTTGAAAAAAATCTTCTGGGCATTAATGGGTTAACCACATTGCGTCATTGCCAGAGTTTGAATTATTTGTAAAACTATTGGTTTGCGCCTTGTTTTAGTGTAGCCGCTGCTCAAAAGAGTTGCAACTTGAATTCCATTTCCGATGATGACTCCAGAATTGAAACAAAAGTTTTGCTAACAAATCACAATTCAATATTGCATTGAAACTAGTCAATACTAACATGGTTTTCCGATTTCAATAAACCGTGTTCCATGTATTGATAGTGAGCTATTGATTGACTATTTAATTTTTAATATTATTCTGCTATTATTCTAACGACACACTGTCTTTGGTAAATAAATATGCGACTTTTTCCGATCATTTTCAGGTATACTTGTTACCATGTTTAGTATTCACAAGAAAATATCTCCGTTTCCATGTTTTACTAACATTATTAATGTTTGAAAGTCTTCGCAACCTCCGTAAACCTATATCGTTAGTGATTTCACCCACTAGCCGATGGTCTATCGTGATACTTGATGCCAAAAAATATATATTATTTTCCTTTTTCCTCAATACCTTAACGTAAACTTCTAAGCACTTCTGATTGGAATTCATAACAGATGTAACATCGTGGACGAAGAAAAGGAAGAGTTTCGGATGGTAAAAGGAGGAGTTAGGCTATAATTCCTGGTATATTCCAGGATTGGTGTAATCTGAAACATTGGTTTTACCATGCGTTATAAAAGAAGCTTAGACTTAGCTCTTTCATGGAGGCATATTCACAGATGCTCAATGTGAGAAAGAAAATTTTCGTTTTATACCTTGTAGCTCGGAAATATTTTCCCGTATGGGAACAATGTTCTAATTTTTTTGAATTTCTCATGAAATGGAGACTAATAATATTTACCAGGGATGGATTTTTTTTTTCCACTGTACCCATAGTAAGTGAACGCCCAAGAAACATGTGTATTACCTCAAAAAAATTTCTTATTCTAAGGCAGCATTAAAATGAACTCTTGAGCGCCTAATCACATCTGTATACACGGAGTGAGAAATTCATGAAAATAGTTTATGTTTAGTCTTAAGAAAATCCTGGCGAATTAAGCATGTCGTGCTCCCCGTTCTCAGGTGGGATGTGACGTAAGAGTTTTAGCGGAGTCTTTCGCCTCGAAACCGTGAATGGCCAAATATGGCACGGGATAATGCCCCGTTTTTACAGTCTGCCTCAAGCGAGAGATGTGCATTTCTGCTCCGAGGTGAAGGTGAGGGAGTTCTCCTTTGAGAGGGCTGCCAGGAGAGTGGCGGGGGGTGACAGGAGCAGAAAAGAGTGTATCGTAAAGGTGGAGCATGTTTGGAGGGAGACGTTTTCGAGGAGAGTGTGACAGAAGGCATTGCGGTTTGCGTTCAGGATTTCCACTCAATTGTTGCACTCATGCTGCTCGCGGTGGCGAGAATTGCATCTCTCTTCCTCTCTTGAGTCTCTTGTATGTCCTGTGAGGGCATGCACGTGTTGTTCGCTACCAGTTTCATAGCTGCAAGTTCTGGGGAATGTGCAAGATAGAATGGCGAGAATGGTGTAGCAGTTGAGTGCTCAGAAGTGGGCAGAGTCACAATTTTACGATTTTTGCGACCAATATGTATAGCGCAAAAACACGGCCTCTACTGCTAGTGGCAGCAAAATGTAGTAAATGTTGAACCAGCATTTATTACAAAATCAATAATCATGGATCGTCACTTTGCATTTAACGTTTGTGTTTAAATAGTAGATGCCATCGCCCATCTATCCAACCTGGCAACACAGAGTTATTTAATCCAAGGTGAAGGATAAGTGGGGACATGATTTGCGCTTTACGATTTCTACATATTTTTAAAAGAAAAAGCTTTTCCGGACTTTCTCTCTATTTTGCTCGAGGGCCAAGGTTATATTTCAAAATCAGGTACAAAATAAATTTTCCCCAATGAGCCTTTAGATTATTTTTATCACACTTTAGATACTTCGACATTAGGATGCTCTTCATTTCATAATGCGCTATTTCCTCACCGTTTAATCAACCCTAATGGCTTATTTATGCAGTTAAGAAATATCTTACTTCTTCTCTGGATTTCCTTAATTCTCGAGAGATAGAACGGGATGTTGAAACCTGAGTCAAAAGGAAATGTTCGTTAAACGCATGGAATTAAAACTAGATGTCACTGAAACGGCGTAGAACTTAAAAGACGTAAAATACCCGCTTCATGTGTATTGAGATGCCAGGTTCAGCATTTTTCTAGCTAAAATTGATGCATGAAATTTAATTTCACTCATTGTTTTCACTTGAATACTACAGTTTTACGCTTTTGCCTTTTTGAACATTTAGCTGCTCGGCCTTTTACATGCTCGCAGGGTTAAAAGTAGCTTAGATAAAGAGATGGAGATTGGAAATAATTCGCACTATCGTTCTTCAATTCTCAGTCATAGTACCATTAAATTCAATGATATATTTCGATAGTTTTCAGGAACTCTTCAAAGCACACCTCTTATCAATGAGATTGCTACGTGTGCCGGCAATAATAACTCATTTCATACAATTATTGTACTTCGAGAAAATATTCAGCACTTCAGGAGACTGAAGCTTACTGAAACTAGCAAAGTATCAGCCCTCTCGTGAATTCTAGTGCTCTGGTTTTTCTATGGAATTCATAATGACAATTAACACCCAGGATAGGATAGCCAGAATGAGTCGATTTCATGACTAGTGTAGGAGAAAGACGCATTTTTGTGAATCCGTTCTGGTATGACGTGGCATTTTGCCAACGTTTATATTGGAGACCACGATCAATGGCCCCGTGTCGTAAATTGATTAGAAGTGCCTTAAAGGCCTTCCAAAATGATTGCCTCTACAAGTAAATGCTCGAGAGAAAAATGCGTGATGTTTGATAAAGGCTGAATGGTATCCTTCAGGGAAGTCTTCGCGAGTGTTTTTTTCCCAGGCGATTGTTCATAGACAGCTAGTCTCAATTTGAACGTAAACGTGGTGTTTATAGACACGTTAATGGCCAATTGATCAATTACTTATAAAGATTTTTACGTAATCCATGACTAGACTTGCTGTAATTCAGGAAGCTTGAGAACAAACCGTGTTAATATTATATACGACGTTTCGGAAAACATTATTTTGTTTCTTCAGGACCTAAAGCTCTTTTGAGGTGAATTTGTTTTTTTTTCATAAAACAAATTCACCTCAAAATATCTTAAATCCCTTGAGAAGGAAAAATTATATCTTCCGAAACGTGGGCCAAATATTTCAATTTCTTCATTTTTACAAAGGCATAAACTCCTTAAAAAAACATCTATATATATTTAAAAAAAAATAGGCCTCGAAATCAGCTTACCAGTACGTGTTGATAATGTCTTGATTAGGTCCACATCGGACAAGGTACGTGTTACATTTTTTTCCTTTCTTTGCAAAATCAATTGATTAATCTTCCTTCCTTTTATAGGTTCATGCATATCAACTAACATTTCTTTTATTGCGAGTGGAATTAGCTCGGAGGTCAACATAAAATCGATGAATGAAGACATAAATTTCGCATTAAGTCAAAAAAATTCATGATGGCTAGCAGTTATATAATTACTCGAGAATACTTTGAGGTGTCTAAAGGACTTAAAAAGGTACACAATAATCAATTTATCGTACTGAATTTGTTTTGATATGTTACAAAGTTACACTTTAATGATCAATAAGGTTATATGAATGGTGATGAAGCCTAAAAAATGTTTTCATCAGAAAATGCTCTATTTCTCGTAGTCATTATCCATATTTACTTGTGACAAATAAAACCAGTATGCCTATCCGTAATACTTCGTGATGTATGTTTGTCTTGAAATATTTTGTGTGAAAAATCAAGAATTTAAATAGATAAATTTGTAAAATATACAGGTTTTTGAGGATATATATTTTAAAATATTTCGATTCGTTTATTTAATATTTACATAGGTATATAGTCTCGTAACTTTTTGGAGTCACTCACTCAATAATCGAACATTAAAATAAGCGAAAGATGACGCCCACCGAACGAGCTGCGTAATGAGGGAAAGAGGGGGGAGTGGAGGTGGGGGTCGGAAGGCCTGCTCGCACAGATCATGTCGCAAACACTTCCATTGCCGGAGTCGGTTGTGTTTCCCCCATTGTGATCAGGCGAAGGAGCTTCGTGCTCTCTGTTGTGATTGAACGAATTGGACGACGTACAAGTCCTTTGCCAAGATTTAAATACTTTTCCGTTTTTTCCCGGTTATAACTCGAGAACTACTTAACGAATTGAAGAACGGAAAAAATAAGGTGCGTTTTATTTAATAAACTATCAGATTTGGCAATACAAATATGGCAAACGACCCCACTGAGTGCCCAATAGCGAGCTATTCAAATTCAGTACCATGTGTGTGAATTAGCGTTTAACTGAGGATACCTTGCCATCCTCCGTTCAGATAAGGTTTATTAAAATAAAATTAATCACCGCGCTTTATTCCGCAAAGGAAATATTATACCTACCGTCATATCCTTTACGTCGCAGATGAACTCAATTATAGGTCTCCTCTCTTGGAGACCACACGTGTTAATTTTATCTAACCACAGTTCTGTGATTTATTTCAGGCATTATTTCAGCATGTTATGCTCAGTTTTTTATCATTCTGTTGCACATGATTTGCTGTCAATGATGCAGTGCACAAATTTAGTGAAACTTGACAGAGATCAGAAATTTAATGGTTTATCTATGATGGTAACCTTCGTTCTAATCTGATAATATAATTTAGGCATATATCTACATGTCAGATCACCTTTCCGTGTTGTGGAGATATTATTTTTATTTTACACATTTATTTATGGATTTATTACGTCACATTTACATTTTATATCACATTTTACATCACACATATTTATTTATTAATAATGTCGTCCGGTCCCTCTAAGACAAAGGCTTGTCAAGAGGGTGCCAGGATAAAAAAAAGACACTCAGTAAAAAATATTCATATAAAACTTTTATAAAATTTCTGTTTTTTGTACAGTATACACAATAAAAGTCATTCATTATTTTCTTGTAAAAGTTTGACCCTTAGTTTCCCTTTTAGTTCACTCATATTATTTAGGTTTGGTAATGATTCTGGCAACTTATTTAATACATTGGGTACAGTGTATCTCAAATTTCGTCTACTATACAAATTGTTATACATACATGTTTTATACATGAGGCAGTTTCTGAATTTCATCGTGATTGCTTTGGAAGCAATAACCTAATAATTGTCAGAGAAATAATTATCGAAAATTATAGTCCATTCATATAATTTCTCCACAGGGAGCACGCTATATTTGTTACAAAGTCCTTTTAAATCATTAACAAAAGTAGTCTCAGTATCATTTACATCAATCAATTTTAACATCATCTTTTGATTTTTATAAGGGTAACTAATAAAGTATTTGATGTATATCCCCATAATGAAATACCATACCTTAATAAACTTTCTACATATGCATAATAATTCATTAATCTTTCATAAATGGGAAAAGATCTTTTAACATAAAAAGTTGATATGACACAGTTCTCATTTTGCTGTTCAGTTTCTGAATATGTTTATCAAATTGAAAGTTTTCATCCATAATGATTCCAAGATACGTAAAATTGCTCACCTGTTCTAAGAATGGACAATGACAGCAACTATTTACATCAATGCATAGATGATGTAGACACTGATGTGAATGAAACATAATTTTGACAATTTTACTTCATGAAACATTGGAAATAAAATAAATAGTAGATGTCTTTTTTCATTGATTTCCAAGTTATTGTCATGATCCCAAATACAGTCTATTAAAATCATCTTGTAGACTTCTGTGAGCAGTTACATATTCCTTGTGAATAGATTTTAACACAACATCATCTGCATACATAATAATTTTACAATTTTTAATAAACCCACAAATATCATTTGTAATTATGTTAAACAGAAATGGTCCCAATATAGATCCTTGAGGGATACCATCACTAATAACACCTAATTTGCACATTCATTAATTTCAACTGTCATTTTTCTTTGATCTAGATAACTACTAAACCACTTTAATGGTAATCCTCTGATTCCTATGTATCGCAATTTTGTTAACAATATTCTTGTCTATGGTATCAAAGACTGCGAAAATCAACAAAAACTGAGAGTACCTTGTTATTCTTATCTAAATTTTCAGTAATTATGTTAAAAACAAATTCAAACCTTCCTTTGTACCTCTGTTAGTGACATACCTATACTGATTAACAGAGAGTATCTTATTTGTGTCTTAAAATCTTATAGTTTTGTCATTCATGTAGTTCTCCAGTATTTTGTCTATTGAGCTTAGTATTAATATTGAACCGTAATTGATGAGGTCATTCCTCTTACTAGATTTGTAAATTGGTTGTACAATCGCTAGTTTTAGGTCAGCAGGTACCAAGGCTTTACGTATGCTATTGTTAATAAAGGAAGCCAATAGATGAATGTCAAAATTTATATTCTTTAAATATTTAATGGGAATGATATAATAGCCTGAGCCTTTTACAGGTAGGTTTTTTATAATTGAACGAATATCACATTCAGTCGCTTCAGGTATATGTGTACTATTGAGGAGTGGGTCATGAGTTCTGGGGGAAGTTTTACAGGACAATTTAACTTTATTTTTTTAATTTCAGTAATAAATACCTCAATAAAACTGTATGCTAATTCAGTTTTGCTTGCATGTGTAGACCTAAAATACTTACAGAGAGTTAGTCCCTTTAATTATATTATTCCCACCCGTTAGTGACTTAATTTCTGACAATAATTCCCTTGAGTTGCGACCAATCTTAATGAATCTATTTGCATAGTATTCTCTTTTAGCTTCCTTAATCTCAAAATTTGTTGAATTTCTTTGCCTGACATAATTTTTTCTATGCTGTAAGTTAGTTGGACAACTCTTATAGGTTTTAAATAGTCTATCTTTCAACTGAATCTTTTAAGAGTTTCTTATTCATCCAAGGTTTTTTGAAGGCCTTTCTAGTATAAACATGCCCTCCTGCCACACACCCTCGTGGTGGCTTGCAGGGTATTATGTAGATGTAGATGTAGATGAACATTTACACGGACTCTGGTGGCATTGTTATACATATTTTAAAAATATCCTTTTAATAAGGAATATTGTGTAGCCGGATTCTTTTCTACCAATATGTGTCTATAGTTATCTGCAAGCATCAACTCACTCACAGCGTTATCATCTGCATATTTGTAATGAAAGTTATTCTTAGCTCTTAAATCTCGTCCATTAACTCTATTTTCAAAATAAGAGTAACCACCAATCACATAGTGGTCAGACAATTTCGTTTTAATATTAAACTTTCAACACTATTTAAATTTTGTCTATATAAAATATGGTCAGTGCACGACTATGTAAAGTTTTGTCCCAAAAATTCCTCTCTAGTATATCGCTTTATTATTTAGCAGTTTATAATATCTTTACTATGACATGTTTCACCAACAATTTGATTGCCTAATTTTATGACTTCTTCCTTCACTTGTTCAATAGTTTTTTTGACCACGTCCAGCCCGACAATCTCAATATCGTTTTCTATCTCCTTTTGCTCCAATAGTTTTACTCTGTGTTCTAGTAAATCAATCTTTTGTTTTTTTTTTACATTTAATTCAATTGATAATTTATCAATAACAGAGTTCAGTTCGGTTAACCTCTCATTAAAACCTGCATACAAATCTACAAGTCTATCATATTTATCACCTATTTTTGTTAATTTTACGTTGTTATCTGCAAGATTAGCCAAGGAATCAGGTTTGTCATCGCCATATTCGGACGTCTTCTGTCGGCAGGTTATGCATCTCCATTGATCCTTTGCTTTACGAGACATCATCCGGTAGGTAGTTTCTTTGAGACCGGAGCACTCGTAATGAAGACTTCTGGAGCATGATTTACACGACACCACATCTCCATCTCCGGGAAGGCTTTCATGACAACGAGCACAACTTAATTAAGGTATACAACTCATATTAATACTCAAAGAGAAAACTTGGTGATTGATGTTGTACACTTCGGCTATATCGCATTTCGTTTGTTTTGTGTAAAACGTAAACAAACTCTTCAACCAATACTGAAACACTTCACTTTGCCTCTTATAAATAATCACAAACAAACTTGCCTTAAGTGTCAACGTCACAGTACAATATATTCTTCAAGTTGATGCCATTATTATAATGCGAAAAACTCAAAATCCATGAATATTTTAACAAAAAACATAGATCCCACTCAGAGCCTGCACTCTTCGAGATGAGAAACAAATAAACTTTAAAAATGATTTATTAATTTCATTATTCCAAAAACATATTGCTGATTTGGCTCAACGCATCGAAAAAATTGACTTTTAATGAAAAGTATTAGGGAAAAGGAAATGCTAAAGGGGTTGTCGATTTTCGAATCCAAACAAATTATAGTCCTTCATTTTTCATTGGGATAGATGCGAGAGATCAACTTTAAGTGTACATTAGTTTATGCCGTAGTCATAACCATGAAATGAGCGACGTGTTCCCATTGTCTTGCAAATCCTTAATCATGGTGGTGATTCTGTATGGCTTGTTCATGTCTAACGGATGCTCGTTAATTAATTGCCATTTATTCTCGATGTTGACAACGTGGTATTAAGGATAGGAAAATATAGCCATTGACCTGAACAACATGTGCATCCCGCATTGAAGTGCGGTGGAGGCAACTCGATCTTATCGTTCATTTGCGGAGCTGCATCCACCCGAGCATATTACTATTCATAAGGCGAGCAAGTAAATTATCTGCTACGACATTAGCGCGAAATGGTCGTTGCTTCTACCAGAATATGCCGGTCGGATATCCATCAAATGACGGCAGAGCACGCTTTTCCATTCCGCTTTTGTGGTGGATGAAAATGCAAGGCGACGGGTACAACAGCGTAACTTTAAACAGGGCGATCGCGTCAGTCAGTCAATCAGTCCTTCGCTTGATCGGTCTATATGCTGTGTACGATCGCACAGTATCCGATATGTGCGCGGTTTAATGCATGAGCATAATCGGATTGTTCTCTTCTTGAGTTTATCGGAGATTTATCGACGTGTTGAAGACGGTATTAATCTCATAATTGTACGTTCACATTCTTCCTGATACTCTTTCTCAATTACGTTTCAGAAATGATATGTCATTCGTGATTTAAGATCTAACATGGAATAGCAGTTTTGATTGGCTGGTAGAGGAATTGTGTTGGTACATACATTTACTTTTTCTATCTAAGTACATAATCTGTCACAATTTTTAGCGTTTTATTTATATTTGCATAATCCCCTTAGTTCCGATGATCTAACATTTCTTTAGAATTCATGGGATCCACCAAACTTTTCAAAAATACTTTATGGAGAGTTTGGGGACCATTGGAATGCACAAGCATAATATATGATATCGTTACATTGACTATCGGCCGATGATATTGATAAGAATTAAGTGGCAAAATACAATATCTTACTGAATGGTAAAAAAATGAAGCAGAGCTGGCGGGTGACTACTTAGAAATATTATGATTATTTTTACTGCGGCATAATAAATACATTAATATTCCCAATGGAATTAAGATTTGTGAATTATTTAATAATTGTACACGAATATTGAGACAAAATTGATTTTTAAATAATCAGAATTTCTACTAAGAATTATTTGACATAAATATGTTAGAAAATAATTTTTCAATAACCACCCAGCGTGAGTCGCTTCATCATACTCTTCATGAGTCTACAGCTGTTCTATGACAGTCGATATTTTCTGATCACTATTTATATTCTCTTTCTTGCTTTTATGATTGGTCAGCAGAATTTTTTACATTCCCCAATTTTATTATGCCGTGAGAGGTTGGGAATAATTTTTATAGGTACCTTGGTTTAAGTAACTGCTATATTGGGCTTTTAAATCTTAAGACATGCTACTTTTTCTTCAAAGCAGCATGGTTAAAAAAAGGGTGCATAGAGCATCGTTACGGTTTTCCACAATAAGCTATGAAATACTAATCCATTCAGGCATGATCTTGTATTTCATTGCGTTGTCATTGCGTTTTTGAGCAAAGATGAGATTGTTCACTAATTAATCTTTTCAATGTAAATTATTTTTAGTTACTTGTTGCTTTATAAATAGATGATATAGTCACAAATTTGAATAATTATTATTTTAAATCATTCAAATAAATATTCTTAAAATGAATTCCATTTAATAATCACAGAAAAAGCTCGGAGTTCAGCATCAAGGTCAAAAATATATTTCCTGTGTCCCCATATTTGTAATGTTATATGCAAACTAAGTGACCTCTAAAACGACCGTAGTTACGCATATTAGCTACTGGTGCTTCACTCAAAAGGCATATGTTATCTAGAATTTCATTTGTTTTGACTCTGTGGATAAAGTTGATATCAATGTCTTTCTGCTTTATTATTTTGTATTATATTAGCTGCTTAACTTTGCTGCATAAAATCCATAGCTAAATAAAACATCGTAGTTAATTGATCCATAATTACGTGATTGAACCCGTAACAACGGCTAGTTTTGGCTTAAAATTTCATTCATAAAGTCAAAATATTAAAACCGAGTAGAATTAATATAGAAGGAAATTTGTTTTGCCTCGTATAACAGATAACTTGGCTTAGGCGACCTGGGTCATTGCCAGTTGCGGTAGTAATAATGATTTAAGTTGTTCATGTTTCACCTTGAAATCCTCGCGACAGTAATCACGATGATTTACCGATCGCGGTATTCTGCGTTAAGACGAAGTTAATTTTCGTGAAACTGAGAGCTTATACATCATTTAATGTTCTTACTGAAAGGTTGCGGGGAAGTGTTATTTAGTAAAATAATGACCTCGGGATCACCACGTGGTTAATGGTAAATTATATTTTCTTTTTATTTATAACCCATGGAAAAGAAATCGATTTTTCCCTCTCTCGTAATGACCCAAATATGGTATTCTCAATTGGAACGCGGGAGAGATTTTTATGACTCTCATTTGATGCCTCCCTTTTGGGTTGAAGTGATTTCCTTGAAAGAAGGAATAAGAAAACTGGATTCGTATCAAGGAATGTGAAGAGAGAACCTTTTTCCGCCTCTTACTGATGACATAACGTTGAGCACAAGACACAATTTTAAAGATGAGGTGTTTAGGGAATGGCTTGAAAAATTCTGTCAAAGCCTCGGTGATTCGTCAAGGTTCTCTTTTATCTGCGTCCCCAGATTACGGCGCAGGTAAGAGGCATTTTCGAAGTGTTTGCGCTAATCTTTAGAAATCGAAACGATTACTAGTTTATAGTCGAATGGTTTGCGTCCAAATGAAGACTTTTTCTTGAGAATTGTTTTCATGCCTCGTGACAGAAATACGAAAGTCCTTGACCATGTTTTCTCATGCGCTGGTGCTTTCACGAACGTTCAATTGAAATTTAACAAATGCGTGTGACGTTAAACAAAGATTTCCGTTATTGATATTTGCTATAAGAAATGAAAAAAAAATTATTTTCCCATGGGTTACCACCAATGCTGAAAAAATATTTGCTAGTCCCTCTCCCCATTTTCACGATAGATCTATCCTTGAAATCTGTTTCTAGGAATATCTGAAAATATAGTTTCGGGATAGATTTATCTCATCGGGGAGAGAGAGCAAGTAACGATAATTTTGGCTTTCGGAAAGTTTTCTGAGCAATTTATAGGGAACTACATATCAAGATGTAGGAATTAGTTCACATTAACCTGTCACCCTGGAAAGAGAATGTGATAGTCGATGCTCCATAATAGATCAATAGTATTTTGCCACGAGAAAGTGAGTTTTACAGGAAAACCATAACAGTAAAGCATTGCATACCACTCATAATAACACTTTTTGTTCTGTTTTTAAGTATTCCTTTTTGAATTTCATTTTTTATTTTGATTGAGCCCTTCTAAATAAGCATTCTTTTTATTTTCACGTTTTCACATTCCCAATAAGTACTATTAATAATAAATAATGGGAAGTGGAAATTGACAAAGAAAGTAGATTTGTAAATCGCAATTTATCCACGCATTTTTCCTATATCGTGCTTCTTCATAGTGGTTAAATGTATTTTAGCCGTAAAATAATGCCCAAGTGAAAGATTCCTAAAGTGTTTTCCTGCTACTACATTTCATGACATTTTTTGAGCGCATAAAGTCATTAGTCAATCTAACACAACTAAGAAATAGGAAATTCTCTTATATTAAAATCGGAGAAAAAAGTCTTCAAAGAGAACACCTTCCTTGGTAGTGAATAATTATATGAAATCCCAATAAGTTGGGCACATATTTCAATCAGTTGATTACAGTTTCCGGGAATTTCCGATTCTGAGTTTCAGAAAACCTTTGAATGCTCATAATTAGCTTGATAAAAATTAGGAAAACTCAAAATATATCTTCACAGTTGGCATCCAGCTTCATTTAGTTAAAAATGAGCTCCATTTGGAAATACATCAGAGCATAGGTATTTGATTTAAATTACATTAATTGCCTTGATTGAGTAAAGTTCTTCATGATATCGAAAGAAAAGGCTCAGTGAGATCGAAAAAACTTACATGCCAATTAAAGAGCCTGAGGTGGCCATAGAAATAAAATGAATAATTTTTACCAACTTTTGACAAAAATTCATTTGATTGATACGTAGGGATCGATTAAATTTTTTTTACTATAATAGAAGAGCGAGTCAAATTATAACGACCGACATTCGGTGGAGAAAATTAAATACTTTTCCCGACGTATGGGACTAAAGAAAGAGGCATAAGGAAAGGCATCGTTGTTATTGTCACCGAAAGGCGTCGAAATATCCTGCTTTGTTCTTCCTACATTTTCATCCGCAAGTTATTGTCTGTGGCACATTGGCACACACGCCAATCAATAAGACGCTGTCAGCAAAGAAAAGGAACGTGATGAGTTCATCGAGGATTCCTTGTCATGGAATTAGAGCGGTGTCGGGGCGGTACGAATGGAATTGGAAGCGAGAATTGAGAGTGAGCGAAGGCTAATCATATTTGGGAGGGGAATGGCATTTTGAGTCAAAGACGAGAGTGCGTGGTTATTGAAATGACGTGAACATGGCGCTGCGGAAGCATCTGCTCGAGCCACGCCGAGGAAAAGGTATTTCAATAATGGTTCGGGAAATGGATTTACAAGTGGATATGAGTTGTCAAGGCGGTCGATTATAAAGGTATTTCTTTCCACGGGTTAAAGGAAATGAGTATCGCAAACGTAAAGGATCTGTCGTGGCCGTTTCCACACAAAATATTTCCAACTCGAAAAATAGTGTTAAGAGAGCATGGGTGCACCAAAGAATATAGGTATTAATGCCGATTTAATATACGTTAGTATACTGGAGGGATCGAGACCACATGTCATTTACTTAGTGCCATGATGTACGCTACATTTTCACTGCTCTCTCATTGTTGCATGAAATAATTAATTTATTAACATTTAAAGAATGCGCGGACATATGTTAAAATAATAGTGACAACGGAAATGTCATTGTAGAAATGGTTACTAAAATTTTGACCAGAATTTACAGGTTTCTCCTCCCTGCCATTCCTTGTCTAAACCAGACCTGGTAGCACTAATTGAATTTTTATATCTAAGGACTTTGTCCCCTGGGGTATACCCTTTCATTTTTGAAACCTTTCAATACCTAAGACTGAACCAGTTTCCAAAAATGAGAGGGGAAGTCATCAATAAAATGCACGAAAAAAATTCTTTTGCTTGAACTGAATTTTTCGATTTTATAAGGTTTTATATACCATAATTTTACAGAAAAATATTTTTGAATGCCCTACATTCACGTACTTCAGTTTCCTTCACGTTAAATTCATTTGTCACTTCATGCATTTAATTGGGGGGTCGAGGTGGCCTAGTGAGTAGAGCGCTGAGCTACTGACTGGAGGGACCCGGGTTCGAATCTCGGGTAATAGCCTTTCTGAATATCCCTACCTAAAATCCTCGCGATTCGATTGATTTCATGCGTGTCAGAAATACGTAGGAAAGCGTAGGTGACCCAGGGAAAGGAACTCTCCCCCCTACCCTGAATTTGTAAATTTCGCACGCCAATGTGGGCTCTACTTTCACCTATTAAAAACCAACCTTTGGGTTGAGCACAACTTTAATTTCACCTTTAATTGATACTCCATTCTCGTTTGCATATTTTAACTTGTGCTTGTATAGCTAATACCATAGCCTCAACCAGTTTAAAAACCAGTTAAAATGGAAGTAAAGACGAAAAATGCCTTTGTCATCATCTGCAGGATTTTTTACATCCCGGCCTCGGAACAACCTTAATCAGAATTAGTAAACTGATTTTCAGACCTCTTTTTAAATATATAAATGTTTTTTTTCAGGAGTTTAGGTCCTTATGAAAAAGATGAGATAGCACTATTTGGCTGACGTTTTAGAAATTATATTTTTTCCTACATCAGGGCTAAAATGGGATGAACCACCAATGAACATAGGTTCACCCAAAGGACCTTAACTCCAGAAAAAAACATTTATATTTTAATTAGAATGTATTGAACTAAGTGCTAAACCAATATGTATTAAGTTCCATTGAAATATCTTGTTTGTATACTAAAAGGTAAAAATATTTATCGGAGAATACTTTGATAAAAATTCTTATGGAATTCTTTACCAATTAATTATTATAAAAAGCTTAGAGTGATAAATAGTTATGTATCATATCAGGTACGTCAATCTTTTTCATATGTTCTCTAGAACGTTACTTTACTCAGCCTAAATTTAAGTTGCTAACAGGCTATATAGATATATTTCCCGGAACCCCTTGTTTATCAATACAAATAAGCCTTAATTCCTATGTTGATGTGACTAATTGGAAACCTCTAGAACACGAAAGCGTAATCTGAGCTGGCATAGCCGTTTCTCTCTCCAATCCTTAACACTGGAGAGTCGGTATAATTTTCAATCCAGAAGGCGTTAGGCACAATACTGCCAACCCGTGGCACTCATCAAAAATATCCTGCTAGTTTGATTTCTCATCCGCAACCGCTTCATGCAATTTACGGCCGAGAGAAATAGGGCGGGCCACAGTGTCAGTGAGATCAGCGAAATGCTGGCTGACTGGCTGGCTGGCAGTGATGTGCTGCCCCGCGAAAGGGGGAAGGGGGAATGAAAGCCTGAGTGACACTTTAATTTCTTTCGAAAATATCTTCGGATCACGGGCGAACGGTATGAAGCCGGAAGAGGTGCCACACTACGGAAACATGTGGAGGAAGGTTAACTTCATCTACATGTGAATGAGAAGAATTGAAATCGCGGACAAGCAAAGAGGTTGTAGGTGCCGTGACTGAGTGAAGAAATAAATTCCTCGCTAATATCGGTAATGAATTATTCACTGTAATCGTTGTTGTGCACTCGGGAATGAACTAATGAAAAGCAAATGGATGGAACGACGTATTCCAGCTAAATATCTATTACCCGATGCAAGGCATGGTACGTTTTGTGATGCGTTCATTAGAGGTTATTTGGGGCACTGAGGCGTCATAAAGGTGAAGTTCACCTTTATCATCGTGTATAAATGAGCGGCTCACAAAAAGCAGAGCATTAACTGTAAATATGAGAGCGCTTATCCAAAGTAAAGCTTATTTTGCCTTTGACGATTTTTTGGAGAAAGCAAACCGACCGAAGAACAGTAATTTTTAATAAACATTTTCAGCCTCATCATTTGAATAGTAGCGTATCGATATTGCTGAGTGTGAAGACATTAGTGTGTCGTTCACATTAGTATTTTTTTTACTTTTGGGTTTTTTTTAACTTTTGGGTTTTATATGATATTTTTGTGAAGTTCGCTTTTAGGTGTTTTATTTATTTTCGGTTGGTGGTTATCAACGGAGTGATAGCAAGTGAAGTGCGCTTAAGCTAAATTATTACTGTCATTTTCGTGCTTAATATGGTAAATGTTCGTACATTTTACATCTTTTTGACGTAAATAGTAGTATGTTTTACATAATTTCTTCCAAGCACCTGGGCAAGTGGGTTGTGCAATCAAGAATGACGTCTTAGTTATTGGGTAAAACTAAGGCTTGGGACGATGGACGATTTTCCTTTTTTATCGCTGCCACTGAATACGGCCAAATCTGAACTCATCAAACTTCGGTCAATTTGCCAACAGGTCGAATGCCTTGCAGTGAGGCAACGTACCAGATAGCTTGCAGGCGCTACCTCCTAACCCGGAGGAGTTCTCAAGACGGAATGTAAAAGCCAGATGCCCAGTCCCCGCTCTATCACTTCTGCCGTCCAATAAAAATGGACAACCCGATGCGCGGAATTGAACCATCGAAGGTGGGAGCATAAGGGGGGGAGGGCGTAAATATTCCTAATCCAAAAAGCAATGGACGGGCATGTAAACAGGGAAGCGCATAAAAATGACGTGGTAAATTAACCCGATGGGACCGTGCAGACATTCGGGGGGGTGTGCGTGTTGGATCCGGAGATATTATGGAGCATAAAAAGCGAAGGGAAAACAACCACAAATGAGTCACGGGGGTTGAGGAGGAGGGGAGGGGGCGAGGAAAGGTGGCGGGGGGAGGAGGGGGGGGAGAGGAAGTGAGAGAGCGATGTGGGGTGGGGGGCTGGCGTGCACTGCGAGTCAAAGGGAGTTTACGTGGCCGGGGGTGATGACTGAGTGACGGGGCCGCGAGGCGGAGGGTTCGGGGTTGTGGGGGGCGGTCGCTGAGTGTGGGGGGGGAGGGCTGAAAGACGGATGAGGAGGTGACAATACGGGCATGAAATTCGACATTCGTGGATCAGCGGAGACTAGGCGTAATGGGGTCTTTCGCCGCTGAGCGAAATTTTCCCTTTGATGCTTGCGGAGGCGATGGCCGTGATTGAAAAGCGGTTTCCCGACGTGACATTTTTGCCCACGCCTCCCTCAGCCGTCCGTAAATGAATCGCCCGGTCGATAAGCGAAGATGAGGACATGGAAATTTAAATGGCCGCCCGCACTGCCGGCGTGTGACTTCGGGTAAGTCGGGTAAAAAAAATCCCTCTGTCACATATAAATGTCCCAGGGATGCAAAGGGATATCCATTAACAATTAGAGCAAATTGATGATTTAATCCCGTATCCTGTCTCCCCCTTGTCGCTTCTCGGTCAAAGTTCAAAAGTGACAGGCGTCAGGATCTATTCAATTCTTTTAGCTCGGCCTTCGTAAAAAAATATCGTACAGTGCAATGTGATTACACCCAGCGTATCAAATGAATATAAACATGAATTTTCCGTCTCTATGCCTCCATCTCAAGTTAGTAGGGTGGGTGTGAATGAAGCTAGATGGATGGCTTCATTGTACTTCACGAAATCATGTGTGTTTGATGAATATGCACCTTGAAGATTCCTTTGCGTCACCATTTTAAATTGTGAATTGCTCTGGGATGTTGTTCGACGAGATCTTTTAGGGACCTCTCGGTGATTTTGGAATCGTCGAAGCCTACAAGCTTTTGTCTACAGCGTAGTTTCACCCAACAGTCTCGCAAATGCATTTGAAGGCAATTAGGCTTACGCGATCGGGAAGGGGTCGGCCCCATCTTCATCCCCTCCGACTACTCTGGAACCTCCCGCAGAAGGAAGGTAATGGCGTAAATCCCCGTATTGCCGTAATTGGGGCCGTAATGATATCGGCGGGGGTGGGGATTCGCAGCCAGGGGCGTAGGTGGCGAGGGATGGCGTTGGAAGGGGTCTCCGCGGCTAGTGGGGAGACTTGAGACAGGCTGACGAAAATAAAACAGGCCGAGTGAGCCGCCATGTGGCACAAGACATCAAAGCGTCCGACTTCCACGCCCGCACCCACCCGTCACCTCCCCTCATCTTCCTCGTGGAGATGGGAGGGGGAGGATGCGGGGGAGGGGTAGGAGGAGTAGTGGCAGGGGGGGGATGAGGTTCCTCTTTTTTTCCTGAGGGTGCCCTGCGATAGGTCGAGTGAGGCCTATGTGACGGAGCGCAGCTGCCCCAAACAGGGTACTGAAAGCAAGTGGAATGTCTTCTCCTCTGCCCCCTCGCTTTTTCCTCCACCGCCTCTCCCACAAAACTCGCACCCCACCCCTCCCCCTCCGACTCCCACACTCCGCTCCGCAGCCCTGTCAACAAGCCGTCATCTCGCCTCTATGTATGCGGCGTTTGGATTTTCAGGTTGTATTATTTCTCAAATTCAAGGAGCCGGGTTAAAGGCCAGGAGGTCAGGCTGGCGCGGAGGTTCGTGCGTGATGGGATGGGGGAGGGAGAGGGGGCGGACGGAACGATTACATTTGTGGCAGCGGGGGTGTGTGTGTGTGTGTGGGCGCAAGGGTTGTTGGGTTTCCACCCGAGCGGGGTGAGGTGTTGAGAGCATGGTGTCCCGTGTGGCGGGCGGGCTCCGTTTGAACCCTCGAGGGGTGGTCAGATGTCTCGCGCATCTCACTCGACTTTGAAAATTTTCAGCTGCCGCGCTCCATTGAAATGCATATTTCCTCATTCGGAATTAGCCAGTTCGGAGAGGTCTACTTGTTAGTTATTCAGTGGAGGTGACTGACTGTTAAGGTCATTTGCGCCATTTTAGTATGGGTGGGTAATTAGGTTATGGTACATCTACATCTGCATAATACACTGCAAGCCACCATAAAGGTGTGTGGCAGGGGGTGAACTCACACCAAACATGCGTTACAAATCATCCATAAAAAAGGATTAGTTGGATAGATTGCGTAAAAAAGGATGATGATGGTTGGGTTAGCTTAAAATCCTTATACCAATATGCAACTACCTATGCTATTCATTAATGTACTCGTATTGGATATATTTGCCGCTATTCATATCCCTAATTCTACGAGGGAAAAAGGACATTTGGAATCTGTCAGCTCGGTAATCAATTTCTCTAAGTGTAGGAACATTTCAGGTAATGAAGGAAGGGTGGAGAGAAACCCGGCGTTGTCATTAGCTAACTATTAACGGCAGGCGCCAAGAGGACAACGGCTTAACGTCTCGTCTGACGAACGGAGTACTGAACCTCTCAACTAGACACTCAAGTAGGGACCGGTTTGCCACTAAAAATCTACCACTGCCGGAATCCCACTCGGGATGGGAGGTCAATTCTCTAGCCACCACATTAACCCAATCCCCGGTATACTAGTCTTCTCCCAATTAACGGAAGATGCTCAATTGTCTCCATGAGTTAGGGATTGGGATTTGTTCATTCTCTCGTTTGAGGCCATCCTTAGAAACGGGAATGGAGAAGGATAATGTGGGCCTAAATGGAGGCCAAGGAGGATCTGTTGGAAGTGGCAGGGCGGCAGGTAAAGTTAGGTAATGAAATTAGGGTGAAACAGAATTAGTGGATTAAGCAGGTGATTAGGGGTGAAGGCACGTTGAAGGGCGTGATTGAAGGGACAGTGTTGAATAATCTGGGAGGACGAAGGAGAGGAATAATGTGTTTTGATTGAATGATTCAGTAAGTGAACGGAGAAGAATACTTTGTGACAGATTGGGGTACCCAGTTCCTAGAGAACACATCAGAAAATATTTTATGTCCATCTTGCCCAGCAGTATACTGTTATAAACTGGAAATTTTTGTCCCCTGCATCGGAAACCTGGAGGATAGCATAATTGATAGGCTTTTTGAGAGTTATGGCTTCTACTTGTGGCTACTACAAGCATTACATCTCCTTTCGAAATGAACAATCACCTGCAAGCAAGAAAGTGCAGTAGGTTTTTTCACCATTTAATCCTCATAATCCAGTGTTAATCCTGCATTTTTTTTAGTAGGTAATAGGAGAAATGAATTAAGTAAATTATAAACCCTTAAGGGCCTGCTCAAATTCTTAAGGTAGGATGAAAGAAATTAGGAATTATTTTAAGGCATCTCGTTGGT
The DNA here is from genome assembly GCA_933228895.1 of Platycnemis pennipes. Lineage (NCBI taxonomy): Eukaryota > Metazoa > Arthropoda > Insecta > Odonata > Platycnemididae > Platycnemis > Platycnemis pennipes. Next base: position 85,969,099 of record OW121846.1, read on the forward strand.
CTTAATGTATGCTACATAAAATCAATATTAAATTCTCTGAACTACCTCTGTAACAGTGAGCATCCAAAGCAACATAAGCAAATTAGCACTAAACGGTAGCATACCCCAACCTTCTCTCTTGAGAAGAAGGCTAAAAATCTACCAATTTACTTAGGTTTGCCCTCTCGTTGAGTAATAGCATATGAACAAATCTGCCAACTGCATACTCCTAAGCAAAGATCCGAAGCCAAGTATCTAAGAGAACCACGTTGAAAATCAGTAATACTTTTTTCAATAATTTTTTAAAAATAAAAACACAGATTGAGAAATAGGAAAATAAAATTTGGAGAAAGGACGTGAAAATGCTAAACAATTTTGTGATGTCGTATGAACACATTTTCTGGTGCCTCTTAACCCACCTCTGCTCTCGTTGTACCAACTATCAAAACATCGGTGATGATCCCATACCGAGGGACTAATAGGATTGAACCTTGGCAATGACGGAGATATTCCGGTGAATGAACCTTACAGGTTCATCCACCGGAATATCTCCGTCATAAAAAGAGGTTAATCGGAAGCAACTGGACTGGAAGAAGCGGTGACCTTCCTCGTAGCAATATTCCGAAATAGATCAAACATTTGTTGAAACAAATCTTGACCGAAGCAGTGCATCTCAGTTACTGATCAGTTATTTAAACTGGCGACGAGTTATCGAGGAAAATTTTGGAATCAACTTACGTTTGCGTTTCTCCAATGACTTCTTTCAAGGAGGAAAATGAGAAAGTAGGTCCATGTCATTTCAATGCTCATGCATTTCGTGGGGAGTGAATTAGATTTGAATTAATTTTTCAGGATTAAAAATGAGTAGATAAGTTTAGTGTGGAACAATATCCACGACTTTTAAATGCCAGAAAAGGATAGGTATTTGATTAGGCCCCGCCATGTAATCAAGTTTGATTGATTTAGAAGAAACACTTTTCACCACACTAATAATGTAAGAGTGTAGAAAATATTAATGATACCATTTTCATGAAAGTATTAAGTACTTTATCATGACTAAGGAGATGAAGGCTAAGAAGCTGAATGTTAAAGAACCTGTTCAAAGCAGCAACGCACTTCATCATTCGCCACATTATAATTGCTTTTTTCAGACCGTATCATGAGATTTGAGACGGAGGAAAGGAAATGGCTGAGTTACAAATCTGCGGTATTATGGTTATCGCTTGTACGAAGGGTTCAAAAACGTGTACAGGGAAATGATTCTCTATGATTGACTCAGGATGGATACCGTATCACGTAAGACTTGGGATAAAAAGAGGACTTCCAAGCATAGTCATTCCACAATACTCATAACGCAATCAGCAGTAACCATTTTCACCATTCTACTGCATCACAACTTTAATTTTATACTGGTGATGCATGGCATCCTCAAGTTGCTTGAAGCATAAGAGGATCTTATCTGTTTAATTTTTTTCGCATTTTTATCACCTTCCTAAGAACTTCCGCCTTTAGTTGATAGGCTTGCACAAGCTTATTTCCAGAGTGGCGGGAGAAAAGATTATTACACGTGGTACGGCTACTAATGCGATTTGGCAACCATGAGGAAGAATATCCAACCAATTAGTTTCTTGCATAGGTGGATATAAAGATACTGAACTTCAATGTGGTGGCATAGTTGGATATGATCATTTTAGTATCACATTGCATCCCGGCAACTGCGACCTTCTGCCAACCGAAGCGAATGCTCTGCCCGGAAATGACGGGAAGCAAGTCCCTGGTAATCATCTTCTTTCGAAATCCTTACGCGTTTGCCAATACAAAAGTAGCAGAATGCAATAATATAAGAGAAGAAAAGAGCAGGCGTTTTAGTGGAGCAAAAACAAAAGGAGAGAAAGTTTGATTGAAGTAAGAGCAACGTAATAACGACTTGCTCTTATAACTGGGATCAGTGGCATGGAGCATCAGGCAAAATTGGAAGGACGGCAATCACGTCTTCGCTCTCCGGAACGCAGTTAAAAATGTAATTTCTCTAATGATCACAGGTGCCCCCAATTACGATCATTTTAATATATATATGGACAACACAGCATGCCCTGGACAGGTTTTTCCCAGGCGGGACTCGAACTCGCGACCTTCGGAATGGTAGGCGAGGACTTAATCCCGCCGTCACCGAGGCCGATAATGAAGAAGTGAACATTAGGCTTATGAAGAACCGTGATCGTGCTCAAGGCTCGTCACGATTTAATATAAAAAGGTAAAAAAAACATCATTATACCGAGGTTTTTCTTGTAGTGGTTATAACCCATAGTAATTTTAACTGTACAAGTAGTTACAAAAATGCTTCTTAGTTCATTCCAAAGTGCTTATAGGAGTTAGTTATGACGAAGTAGCACCCCTCCATGAGATTGCAATCATGAAATTGCACTGCTTTAAAAAGTTTTATTTTTATTATAATCGGTATGGGGAGCCTTTCTTTCAAAAGGAAAAACGCTGCGTTTATGTTGCGCAACGCAATGCATTTTTTATTCTCGTGGCTGTTTACGGTCGTCATTAGGCGCTGAGAAGAGGAAGTGAACATGTCACCACAGTTGGGAAAAGAGCAGCTGCCGATACATATATCTTCTCGCGTCTCCGTGTCCCTCAGATTATTATCTATCCATTTAAATATCTGGAGATAATTTTATCCGCCTGTCAGCTTCTTTCATTTATCTCTCTCGTTGATTGATACCCCTCGTTTTTCCTTTTCCATATCATTTACCAATTTCCTCACTTCACATTAAATATATATGTACGCTACAGCTTAACGAGCCGGCTACAAGATATACCCTACCTACTTTCAGCCAGGTATTACTAAATCTAAAACACGAATCTCTTTGCGGCGTACTTTCTCTTTAGCTATTACAATAGAATTGCGTAATAATGTTCTCATTTTCTCAGCCGCGAAAACTTATACTACCTGTTACCGGTAAAGAATAGCAACAGCTAATTAGAATCACTGGTCTACCAAACACGCGGTATGGTGGGCCTGATTTATTCTTTCGCGAGGTGCAGTTCCTTTTTACGACATTAATACCCTGTACAAAAGCCAATCGGATAATTACCAAATCCGCATCAACCAAATTTTCCCATGTACTGACTCTTGCCGACCAATGTTTTGAGTAACTATCGCCTGTTAATCTATCGTACAGTTGATATGTGCCTCACTTCGGAATGATTTTTACATCGTTTTTCTGCGATATAGTATACCTTAGTTTTGATGTACTTGAATCACATTGATCGGTGATGAAAGATTTGATGTTTTCCCAGTAAATGATTATAGTGAAATGCTCTCGGGGTTCCACCGTGTTGGTATTCCAAATACCAACGATCCGAAGGTTGAGTCCTTAATAATGCCATTCCCAAATCGATTCAATCGTATTTATTGATTTCGAGCTAATGCATGTCAATTCTCTACACAAAGAATATGCAAGTGGCAAATTCGGTGTTTTACTTAAGAACCAATAAATTCGATGATGAGTGATAAGCTGGGCGTATATTTTGGTTAGGTGCGATTCGAAATACGTTTAACGAAGCAAGGTTTGCGTACAACAAACTTTAACATGCGTTGTCTAGTTTTTAACCTTTGAGTTAAAAGAAATAGTAGTGAATGGTTTGTTAATTGTAGGCAGACCAACATACTGTACCTTTGAAATCATTTATAATTTCTATCAATAAAATGATAAATATATTCTTGTTGCCCACTACGAAAATTACCGTGATTCATTCAATTGAATTCAAAACACATACTGAAACCAATTATTGAAATTATATACCTCGAAATATTCATTTTCTGTTCCTGTTAAATGCCTAACACCTATGTTTCCTATTACATTGTAATGCATCTTTTAGCTTCATGCATGTTCCCAGGGCACGTTTGGTGATGGTTTAGCCCTGCCAAACTGCTTTGAGGAGGGCTGTGGGGTCGATTGAAGTGAAACAATTACGCGGCAACAAAGCCCATGACTTAATTCAAGGATTTGAGCCTCTGTACCCATGTGAAGCGGTGACTAGTATCCTAGACCATTTATAGGTGAAAACGTCAGCATAAGTTTCATGCATTTGGTAAACTATTTACGGCCAGTAGCATTTATCCTGACAGTTATTTTCAACACTCCTTGAATTCTGAAATCATTTCCTTGAGAACGAAGGGATAGTTCCATGTCATAACTTCGCAAGTAAATGAGACTCAGTCGAATTCGGGATGTGAATCCGGAGAGTGGTAAGTGCCCTGCCTGAGCTCTTCACGCGAAGCAATTCAGTACTCGGGGCTATCATATTTTCTTGTTAGCAAACGCTTTTCGAATTGGAACCATATTTGAGAGCATAAAAAATCGCCAACGGAATAAAAGTAGGCGACTGGTAAAGAGGCAAAAGTTCTTCTAGCCTATCTATCCTTTTATCAATTGCGCGTCGCGGAAATGCCGTTGAAGTGGTGACTCTTTCCACACACGGGTTTGCTCCATCCGGAACGAATGGTCGCATTCCGTTATCGACTTGGTCGCTTTGGATCTTGCGAAGCATAGCTTTCGCGAGGATTTTCCAACACGTATCGTTTACGAGTGTGAGAATTTGGATGAATGATGGGCCGGGTATTACGATGCAAAAGACAGTGATAGATATTAAGAGCTTCCTAAGGCGCACCGCTTCTTCCCTTCCACCTTCAGATTACGTCGAAGCCTTGATGGGCATTTACGATGCCGGTTTACGTGAGTCCATTGCTATGTGCAGCACCTCCAAAGTACCTTTTAGTGCTCCTCCCAGCTCCGGGCCCCTTCTGTCCCCCTTGTTCCCAGCCGCCTGCCCCTTCTTTTTTTCCCTCAAATGCCCCTTCGTGCCCCACCAATCAAAATCTAATGGTGGATCGATCGCAGACCACGGCAATAGCCGGAGTTTATTTTGCCCTCGCATTATAATTTATGTTCGGTCATGAATTTCCCGGCCAGACTGTAAGGAACACCAAAGCATATATTCCGAGGTCACTTTACGATCGTAGTTTGGATCACCAGACAACCTTCCCTTCTTTCCTCCCCCCCCACACATCTCTGTGCGGGCAGGGATGAAGGGAGAAACCTCCTTCCAGAACCCTCTCTGCCTCCCGACACCCCGCCCACGAATAAAACTGCGTATGCACTGCCGTCTCCCTCAAACTCACGAAGTGGGTCTTTTTGATTGGTCATTCCGCGAGGGGTAATTGTATCGAGGTAGGGAAGGCGGCCCGATGAAAGTCACTTGTTTTTGAGATTAACGGCTATTGATCAACACCCATTGATTGCCTCGTACACGTAATGTATGATGGAGCAGACTTCAAGCGCCCTCTACACTCTTGTACAGCGGTGGGCAGACGGCGTGAAAAGGCGTTTGTCGGTGTGGAGAGATTACTCGATAAGGGAACGGGTAGCGTCTTGCGCACACGGTAACTACGGTTAAAGCCAGTGCCATTTGAAAGCTTGTGTCGATATAGACTGCTTAATAACTTAATCGGCTTACCGCCAATTCCAACAGTGCGGCCTCTTGATTTGTACTTGATTTATTACGGACCTAGAATACTAAGTTACAACGCGGAAAATGTAGGCTTAACTCGATCATTGAAGACAATTCAGAAACATAAAATACTTAGTAATTGCAAACATTTAGGATTATAAGTAATGGAACTAAAAATTCATTTACCACCACGGTCTTTCGTTCACTCGGGATTTCTCTAATTTCATATTTTTATTGTATACCTGCCATTACGTTCTTCGTTAATATTTTTAGTAGAAATATTTGGGAGTTTTCAGAACCAAGTTCTTAACATTACTAATGCGCATTAGGTGGTATCTTGTAACTTACTCTGCTTCCGTAAAATTTAGCTCAAATCGTTCCCCTCTTACGGATTCAAATTATTGAAAATAACGAGTAATATAGCTCCCCCATCACTTGTATTTCGTCACGCTACCGCTACATCTTATCGGAGTATATGAACAATAAGTACTAAACTAATTAGCCTCGGCAGTGCATTCATTTCATTGAAAGAGGCAGTGTAGTAACATATGCATTGCATCCAATTTCTGCGTGCAAAAGACTGAAGGGCATAAGTGTCTTTCGTTCTACATTGGTGAAATATTTTAAACAATGAAGAAATATTTCATTTTCCTTTAAAGTGGGCTACATTTTCTGCTCGAAAATTGAGCTAAAATGGCTGTATGATGGATCCCAAATCGTCAAAATGTAACAGTGAATAGTAATAGCTCTATGGATTGGCAGATGCAAACATGAAAAAAGAATGTCATTGGTTGAGCCTGTCCATTGATGATCTTTCGGCCTAATGCCAATTTCAAATCCAAGGATACGGGATTTTAATTTGTAACTTTTCGAAATATAACGAAGAGTTCGGGTCGATAAGAATTCCATTGATTACGGGTGAATGTCATAGGTTAATAACTTGTTGAGTGAATTTAAATATGGAGATTATTATTCATCGGTTTCAGCTCAGTAGAAACCCAAATAGATGATTAAATATTATTTCTCATTGTAGGTAAAAAAAAATATAAGGACAGAGGTGACAAAAATGCATGCATTAGATTTTTGATAAGTAAGTCAGACAGAGTGAGTGAGTGGGACTGATTTAAAAGAATATACTTTGCCCTCGTAGAACCTGAGCCGGCTAATTTTCCGTAAGTATCAGAAATCGTACTCGAGGGTGCTAAATATTTGTGGTGTCGAGATGTCGGCCAAATGTGGATGCGATGAAGAATGAAGCGACCCAATTAAAGTGTACAGATGTAGGAAGCTGGGGATCCTGTGATGGGTAGAAAGAGGGTAAACAAAGTAGTTCTAGGATTGTAGTTGAAGAAAATAACTAATTCTGAAGATTCAGGCGATATGGAGTGGTAGCAAAACATGATAACACAGAAAGAAAATAATTTGAGGTGATGGAATGTACGAACTTCCCACGTAATCTTGGGGCAGTGGGATGTTGAAAGCATTGGCACAGTGTAGAAGATCAAACGAGAAGGGAAAGGTGAGAAAAGGAGCTGGCTTTTTGCATAGGTAACCTCCGTGCTTGGAAGAATGCTACACTAAAATTATAATACTACGAATAAATTGTAATTTAGATGCGTATCTGTGGCCTTAGAAATACTATTTGTGCACAAAATGGCACAAAGACTCGCAAAGCTGCTATGCAAACTAATGATATACATTTATGAACGATACCTTTGACGGCATGCGGTGCTACTTCATGCTTGTTTTACCATAAATGCATCCACCCGTATACCCATCGAGGCTATATTTTAGACTACAAAATCATCGGTCCCATAGAGATTCACATTACGAGTGAGCGCGATAGTTAGCTGAAACACCGATGGTGCAGTTTGTAGTCACGGAAGATTGCTCGTTGATCGAGAAAAGTTAAGGGACAGTGATGATGCCCTGAGAGATACACCGCAGATAATGAAGTGGCGGGTTTCTCGCAGCCTCAGACACTAACGCGCACGGTGGACTGGACATTTTTTATTCAAGTTGTCCCGTCGAACCTTCCCCGAGCCTTTGATCCTCCTACACTCAACCGTTCTCTAGCCATCACCCTCGCACATAAAGGCCGTATCTTTTGCCAAAGATGAAAATGTCAAACACCTCCCTGTTTCTCTATTATGCCATTCATATTCTGTGAAGGCCCTGTGAGTGGCTCCCCTTGAAAAATCAGCCTTTCTTCCACCATGAAGCCCGTCGTCTTCAAAAGGGTGCCCTGTTTCCCGGGCACCATCTACCTGAAGCTTTGCCCTCGGTTACCCTTCAGTACCGTCGGCAACTTTATCTCCTAAGCCGATGCGCTCATGGTGCACGAAGCCACAAGGCCGGCCTCCGAACGTTATATATGGGATCTTCGGGCAGATCTGGAAAACAAGAAAGCAAGCATTCTGAAGAGTGGATAACTTGGATGATAGGAAATTTAACATTATGGATACATTTTATAGTAAGTCACATACGTGTACATATACATAATACCCTGCAAGCCACCATAAAGGTGTGTGGCAGGGGGTGAACTCACACCAAACATGCATTAAAAAATGATCAGTAATAATATATTAGTCTAAACTCCCATTTTTAAAAAAGATAAAAATAGGAATGCAAGCATGCAGTACCTTGTTTTTGGGTTAGCTTAAAGTCCTTATACCAGCATGCAACTACCTATGATATCCATTGATACACTCGTTTTGGCTATATTTACGGCTATTCATATCCCTAACTGTATGTACCAGCAAGAAAAAAGGACATTTTGAATCTGTCAGTTCGGCAATCAATTTCTCTAATTTGTGATATTTGTCCAGTCTACGTTGGGGTCCATGCATGGTCCAGCCTAAGTTGGGGTTCGCAATATATTTTTAACTTCATCAGTGAAAATATTATCTTGGAATTTATTTAAGAGATTAAGTAAAATTTCAACCGACGGCCTTACAATGATTCCCATTTTAATTCATTTAATACACTGCTTACCCTAATATAGTTATCGTACAAATTAAAAATCTCGCCGATCTTCGCTGCACAGATACGGGTGCTTTAGAGCTCGGGCATAATGCTACACCTTGGTTTCAAAGATTAGTTTCCTTGCGCTCACAGCTATTTCAGTCTGTATTTAATTCTGTTTTAATGGCCTAAATACATATATTCCATTCAAAGTATTGGTGCGCCTAATTTTTCATTTCCCACAGCTCCTCATTTCAATCATAAAAAATATAGAATGACTATCGTTCAATAAAGGAGATGCAATGCGAAGTTTAAATAATATTCTGTGTAGCAGCATTTCCGGGTGACATACCGGAAGATACACCTTGTATTCGCTCTTTGGACATGTTGTCGAATAGGTTAATTTATAGTTTTTTGAATCTTAGGTTCTAAGAAGGTTCGAACCATCTCTTTTTTGTTTTTTTTTCGAGTATCATGCTTTTCTGCAGTTATGGGACAGTGAAGGGCCAAAAACACGAAAGTAGTCCCATTTAAATTGTTGGTTCGATGATAAAACCGATTTTTTATGCTTTGTTGCCTGACAGGTAAGGACATATTCGGCATGCTTGATGACCTCGAGGGAAGTTTTACGGCATAAAGGCTTATAGCTCGCCCCACAGAAATCCTTTATCTACATCTCTCGTCAACTCGTCTCATTTTTTTCCACTGGGTATGTCCGTGGACACTCTCCCTCGAGTAAAATGCTGTCTTCAATCCTATTGGAAATTTTCCCGTTCTTTCTCCCGTTACCGAGGACTTTTTTTTAGTTAATGCTTCCTAATACCAATTCGATAATTCATGCGGAACGTTCGATCACCTTCCTTTACCTGCCGTAAATGAGCTATAAAGCGAGCCAAGCGCCAAGTTTCCGTAGTGTGGATACATTTACTTGAGTCAGCGGGGTCCGCGCTGGGGTCCGTGCCTTGGCACCAGTGCCAGCGGCCTCGCGCCTCTGCCATAAACATGGCATCGAAACAAATTCCCCAAGTTGATGCGCGAGGAGCCCTCACTTCCCACAACAGCACAGACACCGCCACTACCCCTCCCAACCCCGACAACTCAAAGCTCACAGCACCGCCGCCTTGGTGCCCTGCGTACATCGGCACCAAGCGCCCGCCCCCTCGCCCAACCCAAAGTGCACCATATTCCCCCTTTTCCATAAACGCCATTTCTGCCGTTCGCACCGCACCATGCCACCGTCGCCACCCACTCCCCGCCCAGAACCAACCCACCCCCCCTCCCATAGCCTTCCCATCCTCCCCCCTTCACCAACCTCCACACAAGACCCCTCTACCCTCCCATTCTAGCGGCGACTATACAACGTTATCCACCGAGTGATCGTCACAATCGGTAAACATCATAAATCAGGCTTCAACACGGCGTTCGGTCGAGGAAATTATCACTGTTATTGTTGGGAGTTTAGTCACCCCTATAGCGAAGGGGAATGGGTGTGTATGTGTGCTTGCGTGCGTGTGTGAGTGTGGTTGTGTGTGGTTGTGTGTGGGGGGGAGGGGAGGTTGAGGATCTCACTGCACCCCCCCCCCCCTCCCATTTCTTTCCCTCCCCCGTGGGGACGAAGCGAGCGGGAGGGGTTGTTTTTCAAGGGGTGAGGGACAGGAGCGGGTGCGAATCCGTCGGTGGTGTGGGGATTGGGGCGGCGGGGGTGGGTTACGAGGAAGAGAGGGAGTGGGGGAGAGGGAGGGGGGCAGCGCGGGGTGACTGGCAGGGGGGAGAGAGGTGGGAGGGAGGGGGGATCTGCTCTGTTGAATGGCGGTCGTAAATCGTGGCTGGACAGGCGTTGGGAGGCATGTGGCGAGGCAGGGGGCTGGCGGTCCCGAGTGAGATTAAAACGAGCCCTGTCACCGGCGCTGAATGGGGTGGGCGTCGGGCTCTGACTGTGGGCGGAACTTCCGTGGACAAAGCTCTGAGGCAGCGGAAGAGCGGGGTGGGTGCGGAGGTCCTCGGTGAAAAGTGATGGGGGGAGGGGTGGGGAAAGGGCCTCCTGAGTGCGGGTGTCCTCCTCTCCGCGAGGCCCAGAGTTCGATCTTTTTTCTGATTTTTTTACAACCTCGGCGCCGACTCGCTTGGGAAACGATAAAATATGTTTCTCTTCTCGGAGAACCGAGTTTGAAATGGATTTTTTTTCGACACGCTTCAACAAATATGGGACAACATTGTCACCAGATTAGGTCAAATGACGTGAGATGAAAACCTTTGTTTTATGATGCTCAATTGATGGTATTATTATTATTTTCAGAATGGTAATTATAGTGCTAAAGGAACAGGCTCCCAAAGGCGTGGTCAAATTACTTCTAATCAGTCTCTAACCTTCTTTGAGATAATTAAAAGCAAAACAGAAACTGATATAATTTGGAAGAACAGGAGAGGACTTGGGCAAAATGTCGTGATGAACAAATTTTTAATTTTCATAATATCTTTTGCTTCTCGAAATCTTATCCGCCACATTTCGTACCTATCATCGTGGAGAGTAGTAAGATTGGAGGCGAAATTAAGTAAAAGCTACGGAACTGATATTACTTTGACCTAGAAAGGGATGAAACGATGTTTACAAAAGAAGAAACCAACCGACGGGTCTGGTGGCGTATTTTAATCCTGGAAATTGTTATGAGGGGAGTCTCATCGCCTTCGGCGGCCACTGTGCGTCGGAGACGTCGCGTCCGCGTTTATTCCGACCTTGAGTCCCTTCCATCCCAGATCGGCTGCATCAGCGCCCCTAATATCGCTTCCCAGAAGAACATTTCAAAGCTCCCTGGTAGATGCGCTGAGGTTCTCGCCAAGGATAAGACCTTCTAGCCTCTGTCTGCCCTACTGTCATTTATTTGCGTGGAAGGGGGATGATGCGGAGGGAGTTGTCGAACATGAAAACATTCCTTCTAACTCATTCCCCTTTGTTTCACCGTTTGTTCAGTTACAGAAACATCAAGCAGTGGATGAATCCACTCGACAACCTCGGGAAAAAAAAATTAAATAAAGAAGAGAAAAAATGGCTCCATTCTCAAAAGGCGCATGACGGGGAATGAGGCCTCCCGTGGTCCGTGGTGATTTGGGGGCTCTCGCCGGGCGGTTTTATTAGTTTTTCCAACCCTCACCCCCACCTCCCTCCCCACCGAACCCCCTCCTTCGTCCCCACACTCTGTCCTCACCCCTTTATACCGCCTCCTTTGTGTGACGCGAAAAGATATGGTGAAGGCTTCCACTATCCGGTGACCCCGTGCTGAAGTAAAATGCCTGCTCGAGCCCCCCGGCGCATGTCACCATACATGAAGTAGTCATCTCATAAAAGATGTCATAGTCGGACGTTTTGATCAATTACACCCTGCCTTTGCTCATGTCTCCCGCCCCAACGCCCCATCCACCCGGGGCGAACACGGACTACCCCCTCCCGTCGAACTGAGTGACTCTGCCCCCCCTTTCGACCTGCCTCCACCCCTGCGCGGCATCGCTCCGGCCCTGTCCGAAAAAATCTCCACGGCCCGGACGAGACTTCCTCGTTCTCACCTCAGACCATCGCGGAGGCGGCAGCGATTTAATAACGCAGAGCGGAGAAACGAGTGAGCGGGTGACAGAAAGAGAGACAAGAGGAGAGAAGGATGCCTTTTGCCGATGGATATGCCGGCACCGACTTCCACGCCCCCCCCCCCCCCCCTTCGCCCTTTTTATCAGGCCAGTAAATGCTCCGCGAGCGAGTAACTCAGCGAATGGAAACCAAAAGGCTGTCCGTGGAGCGTCGGAGTCACAGCCTGTCGGCTTCTTTGAATAACACGCCGCTTTAAAATAAACGGCCTACAGGAATGCCGATTCGTTGGCTCTCTCTCTCTCTCGGGAGGGGGTTGCTGGGGGGGCAGGGGTGTGAGTTTTGGGAGTTATTCGGGGCAGACGTAGGTGTGGGGTGGGCCCCCAGGTTGTGAACTTCAAGGGGAGGATGGGGGCGACAATGTTGGGGGAGGAGAGCAGGGGGCGGGAGGGGGAGAAACCGCAATAAATTAAGTGAGAATTTCCTCCAAATGTGCAAGAGTGTGCGTGTGTCTCGGGCGTTCCGGGAGAAATTTATGGGAGGTAGTTTTGTTCGGCACATATACAATGATTTTTCTGGAGGGGGTCCTAGGGGACGTGACGGGGGCGGTCGGAATGAGGAAGGTTTTTCTCTAGGAGAGATGTGGGGTGAGGGTCTTCGGTAACCCTCCCCCAAACCCCTCACACATCCCTTCCCCGCGCTCCCCCACAGAGGGGCTTTCGAGTGCGGAATGGAGGAACGCTTCCACAACTGCCGGCGCTTCGAGTCGCCGTGCCCCGGCCGACGGGCCTCCGACATCCCGGGAACGTAGCGCCCGGCCCCGCGGAGTCCTCCATTCCACCGCCGCGGTCTCACGGTCGAGTCGCGCACCCGACTTCGCTGCGGGTAGACCCCACGGCCGCTCCGGCGGACACCGCCAGCGACGCCTCCCGGCAACTCCCGCGGTCCTCCCCGGTAGCGAGGCGCAGGGTCGCGGCTGGAATCGATAATTTGGGTAACTTCCGCGTGACGGGAGGAAGAGGCGCCGCGCCCCGCCGTCAGCGGGGGCGAATATTAATGCGTTTTCATTTCCCTCCCCCCGCCAGGGGCCTTTGCCGTGGGGCCCACAAAACCAATTTCCACCCGCGCTCCCGAAGAACACGTTCCGGGCCCATGCGAAGCCGGGGGGTGGTGGAAGAATGGTTTTCTGGAGTGGTTGAGGGGAACATTTTTTTCACTAAGTGCCCCCCTATTGTGGGTGGCTCTTTGGGTCGGTTCGACGTCGCTCGCCACGTCCGCCGTGCGCACATCACACCGAAACCTTTCCGCTGCCGCGAGGCGGGCGATCCGCGATGGGATGTTTCGGGAGGGCGGTGCCGCCTGCGGGGGTTTTTTGTGCGGGCAAGGGTTTTCCGAGGGGGTGGGTGGGTGGGCAGGCGGGTCGGGGGAACGTGGGCTTCGAGGAGAGTCGTAGGGGTGTTCGGGGGAGTTGGGTAGGGAGGAGGAATGAGGGTGGGGGGATGGCAGAGAGGGGTGTAACGCAGCGCCCCCCCTCGACGGTAATGTATAGGTGGCGACATCTGTTGCTGGCAGTGAAAAAGTTGGGATAATTTTTCTTTTGACGAGGCACAAAGAGCGGTTACTCGGGGAGCAGCACTTTGAGTGGTTGGGAGGGCTGACGCGAGGGCATGGGGGGGCAGGACGGGGCGGGGACCCCCGTATAACAGATCGCCTCTCTCTTCATCTCTCTTCCCGGTGACGGGACTGGGGGCCACGGAGCTTACTCCTTCTCGGACAACCGCAATTTGTCGCTCGTGAGTTATGGGCCAAGGACTTCGCAGCTGTCCTCGGCCCCACCCCTTGCCGGGCCCTCCTCCGCGGCCCTCCCGCTCCTCTTTACTTACCCCCCCCCCCACTCCCTCCAGGCCCACTACACCTCCACCCTCCCCACTTGCTTTTATCTTATCCCTCCCCTTCCATCTCACTCCCGCCCATTCTCCCTCAGGAGTCTCCTGGAGTTCGCCTACGGCTTGAAATATGAAGCGTAGAACCCTTCGGTAGACGGCCGCATTTTTTTGCCCACCCCAACCCTCTAGACACCAAGAGAAGACCCTCCCCTTTTCTACGTCTGCCACTAGGCTGCCTCCACGCTGAACTTGCTATCAGCGCCATCAAATCTTTTTCGCGAAGCATAGATATTCATTCGATCCCGTTTTACGTCGCCCATACTTCCAACTGACAAGCATTTTGGTTGAATTGTTCGCAGAGGGTTGTGCATTTTTCAGGTAGTTGTACATTCGTATTCTTCATTCAAGAAATAACAGTCTCGGTTAAAATTTAAATATTTTGGTGTTGACTGAACTCTCCATATACCAGTTTTACTCTACTTCTTCTAGTCCTCTGTACATAGAATGACAATCTAATCAAACTATTACTCTCTCGTAATGAATTTACAGTATAAAATCGGGAGAAAATATGGGTTCCTTCATAGACGTGGTGCAGTAAGCAACGGACGACAATATTTTCATTGAGATGCTGGGGTTGCAAATGTTTCTTTGTACTGCCTCCTAAATTTTTGAAGTGTGAGAATTTCTTTCCTGTAATTTCTGTTACGGTGTTAAATTTGTTGATAATGATGCACAGATCAAGTTCTTATCACCTCAGTTACATGTGGAATTTACTGTGACTCATGCCATCAGAGGAGGAAAATTCCTATTCACTTGGCGATAACAAGCCACTTCTCGGACCAGAACGAGACAGCGGCTCAGTGCGTTCACCGATTTGCTCGGTAGCAACCCTATATCGTGGAGAATTTGAGGCTAAAATTTTAAGAAAATGAAATTAGTAATAATAAGTTGCATTGCTCTGTCGAGGTGTCTTACTTTGGATTTCCCCTTAGGCATTTCAATCTAAATAATTTTACCGGACGTGCCTTTATGCATAGGGAAAATGGAAATTTCAATTTTGAGAGTATGCATTGTATTCTTTTCATGGCATTCTCTAGCACTCATTATTCCCGTCAGAATTGACGCTCCATTAACACCTTGCTGCCGTCTACAGTGTGCCAAACGTCCACTGTTTTCGCCGTATCATTCATAAATCAACGAGTTAACCATGAAAAAAAAAATCGAGGAGCCGAGCTCCATAAAAAAATCTCCCAACCCTTGGTAGTTATTTGAAGTTTTTACGCACGTACTGTGTCACTCGCAGGCCATTGGAGGCACGAATGACTGAACTCTGCTCGCAAATTTCTTTTTCTCCGGACCGGTCGCTGCGTACGGCAGCCTGCAGCCACTTCTTATTTCGTTGCACGCTCCTGCTCTGCTCTTTTGCACTCTTGGTCTGCACCTGTCGCATTTCCCCGTAGCCTTGATATCCGTGGTTTAAGTCATTTGGCAGCATTTCAATTCTGCTCCTAAGATGCGGCGACTCGAGCTACTTATTAACTTTATGATCGCCTGCTATGAGTTAAGGGGGTAATATTACTCTTAACGTCCGCAATAGCTGCCACACTGTGTGAGTGTTTATGACTCCCGACGATACGTGTGATTAAATCGTGATGCCTGTATCTAAAATGCTGCGCAGAAGGCAGAGATTTTGTCGGGAGAGTTGAGAAACCACCACATGACATGGTGAGCGCATTTATCCCTTGATGAGAAGTGCGGAGGTGTTTTCGTTTACCTTAACTCATAAAGAGTTTTTCCTCAATGCGATAAAGGTGATTAAGAAGTTAGTTGCCTGACCTATCCCAGGGCAATATAATCATTTTTATTCTTTCGTTGCAGATGGAATTCGTGCACTCTTACCAATTCATAAAAAATGCTGAGTCCTTCCTTCACATAGTCCCTCACAGGGCATGTGAAAAGGCTAAGTTAAAAAACAGGATATTGAGATAAAGAAAACATGATGGTGTGGGAAAGGAGAAATATCGTGTAACATACATTAAACAGTTGATCACCACATACAATGAGCACATATGAATTCGTTGTCATCACCATCATCATAACTAGTCATTAATCCCAAGATTGATCTGACACGGCTCTGCACTTGACTTTTCTATCTGCTAATAGCTTCATATCTCATACGAGTCGTTCTCCCGCCATCCTTGCCATTCACTTCCCTCTCAATGAGTGTCGCCATCATAACCATTATGTTTCAAGAGGAAATGTGGTGTTAAAAATGAATTGGAATCCTTGATTATTATCTCCCACAAATGAAAGCTATCGATACCTCTGTAAATTGTGAGAGGACTGTGTGGCTTAAGGGATTTTTTTCGCTTGCTATTTAACCATTGGTATGAAGTTTTGAAATCATGTAAGTCAAAGGATGTCAAAATATGTAATAGGAACTGCGTTCACCTTGGGGGAAATGCAATGGATGCTTCTAAGCGAACCGCTAGTGCGTGGCGGCACCGTGATAGCTGCCAGGCCGTATATTTAATTACTTTTGCCTTCAAGTCTAACAAAAGTCCATTTTGCATTTTTAATACCAATTATAATTTGATTTGTAATGCTTACATCATAGACTTTGTCCATCAATTTATATATCTTCCTTTGATGCATTCATGATAACATCTGCCAAGTACATCAGTGTGAACCAATTTGATACAATCTCTTAAGCCTTCATTATTATTCCTCAGGTTGATGCAAGCAGTCTTACTGAATGCATACACAGTTTATCATAGAAACTGTGAAAATTTTTGGCTTAAACATGGTGATCTATAACATTCCCATTAGGGCTTATTGGAGATAGGGTACCACGTGATTACGAATCGCGGAATATTTTTCGCCAGTTCTTACATTTAGAGTGAGATTAGATTGAAAACATTCATAAAAATTGCAAAATGTTTGGAATTAAAAGCTAGACTGAGAAATCTTAAATAAAAGCTTTGTGCGTAAAAGAAAGAATTCAAATCTCACGCATGTATTACTGCAGAGAAACATTTTTAACTCAGAAGTGGACGAAGTTGAGCCATGCCAGGAAATTGCTATCAATACACAAAAGCCATGCATACAATGTTAAAAATATTTTGCGAACCCCAACTTACTATGGTAGACTGGACCATAATGATAAAATTAGAGAAATTGATTGCCAAACTGATAGATTCAAAATGTCCTTCTTCCCTCGTACAATTAGAGATACGAATAACTGTAAATATGCCCAATCGGAGAGTAGCAATGGATAGCATTTGTAGCTGCATGTTGGTATGAGTACTTAAAGCTAACCATATTGACGGAATGATTTTGCATGTTTGCTTTGCAATTTCTACCTTTTTTTAATAGTGAACTTCTGACTAGTACCTATATTAATACTATTCCTTTTTAATGCATGATATGTAGTGCATGCTTGGTGAGAATTCACACCGTGCCACACACCTTTATGATTGCTTGCAAGGTATTATGTAGTTGTAGATGAAGGCACATTCAAACCCTTGTACGGCACGCACAACTCTTGGCACCAGTGTAGGAAGGTACCTATGATATTTTCTTGGACATATTGCTTTGTAACGCCTTTTTTCCTGTGAACACTCAGATATGAGGATGTACTGTATTGCGTGAACTATCTATTTGCATGCCTAAAAATATCCTCAGCGCTGTAAACGCATAGGATTGCGCAAAGACTGCAGCAATGGTTGCTTTCTTTGGATTCTGTATTGAGTGAATAGATAGCTCAACCCTTGTAGAAACACTATTCTATCGTAGTTCCTCACAATCATGAAGCATGTGCCCACTACAGCACCCTCTAGCAAAAGGATTTGCTTGTTCAAAGCAGTAATGTAACTTTTGACTGAGGATAGGTGATGCATGCTGATTAATCCCCAGCGCACACATCCCCTCCCGGTTTAGAGAGTGCTCAGTCGATGTTGATATATCTCCTTGAAATTGGAGTTGAAGGGGGAGGAAAGTGAAAGACCATCCCAGCGTAAAGAGGAAAGGAACGACTAGATCAAATTTGCAAATCCCTCCTAGGACAGGTGGGCAGTATTCGTTTAAACTAAGCGACGTGTACACCATTAGATTGATGGGATAATTTTTGGTCTTGAATTCTTATTTTCGCTACTCATATGAAATCTCACCCTACTGCTGAAAAAAATATTGGAAAGCTTAATTTCCAATGCAGCGAAACTCATGCAGCTCAGTGAAAAATTAGGAGGATTTTGTTTTATGATGAAACCAATATTTTCATTGTATACGTAATATCATTTCTCACGTATAATGGAAGTTTTGCCAATTTCTGCTAAAAGTTGTTTATTATATATTGTTGTGATTACAAGATCGGTTATATTAGTTGCTACTTTGTTTTTTGCATATTCCCAAAAATATTTCATTTCAACAACAGCCATGCATGTATAGAGTTTAAAATTCGGTTTCCGCTTCTAAAGGTGGCATTATTTAATGGGGCCTTTTTCTGCAACGTTGAAACTCATTTTTCATTAACTCAGACCCTAACTCGTGGAATTTTTTTAATATTATTTCCCCCATGAGTAGATCAATGAGGCAATATTTCTTTTACAGTATATGGCTTTAAGAATGGAGAAATATTTATGGAGGCATTTGATTAGAGATTCTAGTGATGCAAGAAAATGGAATTATATTTCAACGAGTTATCTCACTGTATTCTTTCTCAAAATTTTTCTTAGTGAAGGCGTTTTCACTCATTATATTCTTTAGTGCATTCTTAGTTATTTTCATGCATAAAATGATTCATTATGAGATGCCGCTCCACTCTTAATTTGCATTTTGTATGAATTATTAGCATCATGGTCCTGAACGTTCCAAATTCCATATCCTCTGCTTTAGATTTCACGGTTACAGCATAAATGCCCCATATTTAGTTTCATTCCGGTAATGTGGTTGTGTAAATTCTAATGTAAGAGAAGAGATTTAACGCATTTCTCCTACTTCACCTATGTAAGCAGAGATATGTTTTCCCCATCGCTTTACGTTACGTGCTATCCTTGCCTTTTCCTCCTCCTTGAGATAAATTATTCCCTTCCTTGAGAGTCTCCTCCACCTCACATATAAATAAAAATTTCTAACTGCTACTCGTTCTCATACCATGTACATACTTACCCATTACTTACTCTATTGGTGATTTACTTTCCAACCATAACCCATTCATCTACATCTATCTACATCTACATAATACCCTGCAAGCCACCATAAAGGTGTGTGGCAGGGGGTGAACTCTCACCAAACATGCACTACATATCATGCATAAAAAAAGCATCAGTACTTTTATAGGTACTGTTCAAAACTACGCTATTTAAACAAAGATAAAAATAGCAAAACATACATGAAAAAACATGCCATTAGTTGGGTTAGCTATAAGTCCTTATACCAACATGCAGCTACCAATGTTATCCATTGCTACACTCGTACTGGATATATTTACCGTTATTCATATCCCTAATATTACGAGGAAAAAAGGACATTTTGAATCTGTCAGTTCGGCAATCTATTTCTCTAATTTTATGATTATGGTCCAGTCTACCATAGTAAGTTGGGGTCCGCAAAATATTTTTAACATCATCACTGAAAATATGGTCTTGGAATTTGTTTAAGAGATTAAGTCTAAATTTCAACCTGCGATCTGACAATGATTCCCAATTTAATTCATTTAATAGACTGGTTACGCTAGTAAGGTTATCATACCGTCCCTTTACAAATCTTGCCGATCTTCGCTGCACACGTTCAATTCCATTCTTACCGTAGATTTACTTACCAATGCAAATTTCTTTATTGAAACTGGATGTTCAGCTGTGTAAAATGCCACGTTATTTCAAGCTTTATGAATTCATCGTATTTCACTCCATTGCTCCTATTTCTCTTATAGGTCGTACATGTATGAAACCATGCATCACAACTACATTAGCGTTCACGTTTTTTTGCCTCCGTGCAATTAGCCGGGAACAAAGACTCACCTTTTTTATTCCTCTTGAAAATAGTCATTCTTCAAATACATTACTGAATCCTGCCACGTGGATAAAAATGTTCTGTTGGCTGACATGCTGGCCTCTCATTCCGAGAGGCCTAGAGTTTCAATCCCGGGTGGGGCAAATTTTTCAGCCACAAAGGCCTGAGGCCCACGCATTTAGGAAATCCATGGAATACTCTGTAACCAAGACTTAGGTGTTATTGCTCACTAAATATACGTAATACGAGGGTATTATTACTCATCTTATTTGATAACCTGAAACGAAAACGTGGTAGAGCATTGGACAGATAACCAGAGGTCGGGCGTTCAAATCCCTAGAGAGGACTATTTAAGGATTGATGAGGTTTTTATTAGACCACAAGGTTTCATAAGATTTGCGCTTTAAAATGCACTAGTTTCTCAAGTATAGTTGCTCGCTTTGGAGCGTAAACTTTATGTAGCGTTTTGCTCCATCATTAACCTCATTTGGAATATGCTGCCAGTGTATGGGACCCCTACGAAATAGTTCTAAATAACCAACTTGAACGTGTGCAGCGAAGATCGGCAAGATTTGTAAAGAGACGGTATGATAACCTTACTAGCGTAACCAGTCTATTAAATGAATTAAATTGAGAATCATTGTCAGATCGCAGGTTGAAATTTAGACTTAATCTCTTAAATAAATTCCAAGACCATATTTTCAGTGATGATGTTAAAAATATTTTGCGGACCCCAACTTACTATGGTAGACTGGACCATAATCATAAAATTAGAGAAAAAGATTGCCGAACTGACAGATTCAAAATGTCCTTTTTTCCTCGTACTATTAGGGATATGAATAACGGTAAATATATCCAGTACGAGTGTAGCAATGGATAACATTGGTAGCTGCATGTTGGTATAAGGACTTATAGCTAACCCAAATAATGGCATGTTTTTTCATGTATGTTTTGCTATTTTTATCTTTGTTTAAATAGCGTAGTTTTGAACAGTACCTATAAAAGTACTGATGCTTTTTTTATGCATGATATGTAGTGCATGTTTGGTGAGAGTTCACCCCCTACCACACACCTTTATGGTGGCTTGCAGGGTATTATGTAGATGTAGATGTAAGCGTCCTCAATTTTCGTCAGGTTGACGTGAGGGATTATTTCATTTTCGGTAATCGTTCCCATCCTACGTTACTTACATAATTTTGATTGCTGGACTTTTTAGAGGAGTGATATCTTCCCCTATTGATAACAATCTCGACCACTTCCACACGTTTTTGGCGACAGCTGACGGGGTAGCATGCAGATGTAAGTGACCGTCCATCCTCCTTTTTGTGGCGGCGTTCTTGAAAAATTTGCCCGGAGTGGTCGTTAAAACGCTAAAAGTTTGCTCTGTAGTAACGTAATTTGGCGGTGAAGTCATCCATATGGAAGGCTTCTCTCACATTGGCAGCTTCAAGTCAAAAGTGGACAGGGGGAAATGTGCACGGTGCGTTGACAGCAACATGGGTCCTGAGACATGGCTTGACAGTCATCCTTTATCACGGAGCAAAGAAGGCTGAGGGAAAATTGGAGGAAGAAGGCAAGTCTAGATTTATGGAGATGATAAGTCGGGTGGGACTTGAAGGGTACAGAAAGGGAGGAATATTCATGTCTCAAATGCCAGTCCACGATCACGCTCGACCACTTTGCCTTGAGATTATTGAAGTTACTATCGGCCCCATTTCTTCCCACAAATGAAACCCTTTTCCACTGCTCCCGTGCATGCATATAACCAAGGTATTTTACGGCCGTCTATTTCCCATGAAAAGCTTGTGTTAGCATCAAGGATGTAAAATCAGCTTCCCAAATGGAATGCCTTGAGTTACTTTGATTTCTACAACGGTTTTATCAGTAGCGGAGGTCGAAGATTTCGTGTATCCGTCATGATAAGAAACTGTAAATTAGGAGCTAAGTATCAATCACTAGGACGGTTGAGATGACAATTTGAGCATCATGGGAAGGAAAAACAAGCTAACGAAAGAAAATGGAGGATAGGGAAATGATTGCGCAAGACTCATGCAACGCAGTTGAATTATATCATAAAAGATTATGCGACTTATACTGATCGAATCAAAAAAACTTATACCTGTTCGAGTGTGTCTAAAAATGATCCGTTCTGCTAGTCCAATTAACCGAACTAAGGATGGATTGAAAGAGTGCACAAAAAATGGCTCTTGAGTTCTTTTTATTGCGTTTTATTTTTCGCACTACGCTTTCGTCGAAACCTCAATTACGTGGGCAGCCTCTAATTCTCTCCACTCGAGAAAGCTCTAATGCTGAGCTGATGTTTATAATCCTTCTTTTGTCTGACTCAGTTCGTGATCAAAGCAAAAAGCAGCCTTAGATATGTGTGATTGGAGTTCTACCTGCTCTAAAATCACATTAATGAATTACACTTTTTATCGGTCTTATTCCTTGAACGGGATCAGTAGTCTCAAGGCTTTCCATTTCACGCTTAACCAATGTCTTAACCTGAAGCAACTCTCATTTTATAGCGCCAAGTAGTGGGATGCGAGAGAGCAGATATTACTTGTTGCAAAAACTTGTGTCGCTCCTCCACTAAAAATCTTATGAAAACTCAGTTACATTTCAAGGACTTTATTCATGTCTCAACACACCTGCCGCGGAGTGTTGATTATGATGTCAATGATGCAATAAACCTATTTCTTCGTCGAGCAAACATCAACATTTCTCTTAAATCGGGCAATCATATGGGCAAATGAACCTGATTGATTGACAAAGATAGAGCTCCTTTTGCTATAGAGTAACAATTCTTTTTTTCCATTGAATTTCAACATGGGGTAACTATCATAAATTTCTAATCTACCGCAGCAGAATTCCTAGCTTTCATAATATCCAACGCAAGTGAACTGCATGAAGTATTCTTGTATAGCTTTTCTCGAGATGATATGCTCTGCTTTAAGAGAAATACACGCATGCTATATGGCTACCACTGTGGGTATGATATTTCCTACACTCCTGCAAATATCCATTGTACCATAAGAAAAATTCATGTATAGTTTTGAAGATCGTCAGAATAACCGTATGTGTGAAATAAGTTTACGTTTCATTCTCCATTAGCAATGGCATGCGTGTTGGATGAAATAGCATATCGAGAGCATAAGGTTCCAGCGAAGGTTCTTCAGTCCCATCGTTTGATAAAGAGCGTCATCCTCCGCCCATAGTTAATTGAAACCTTGTGGGAAATATCATCACGTTGCACAGGAGTCTTCCCAATGAAATAGTTAATCTACTCTGAGAAATATTTTGCTGTTTGGAGGATGGCGATGAAAATATTTGAAAATAGAATTGCTAACTTTAAAACATTTAATTCAGAATGTATGAAGGGAAAGATGGGCGTTTCCATTTATGCCTGGGAGCCGCACTTCATAAGTCATTAATAAAAAGATACATGTTCAAGTGATCGAAAGTTCTTCTACATGTGCCTCCACGCAATACCCAGCAAGTCACCGCGAGGGTGTGTGGCAATGGGAGAAGATCATCAATAATGCCCTATTGAAATGCAAACAAGCGACTACCTGGAAACGTGTTAGATAATATGGTCACATACAGCTAGATGATAGTTAGTATCTATGTTGGTTATAATAACCAGTTTTCGCGTATTGTCATCATTCAGATCACCACTATAAAGAAATAATGTTGAGTTTATCTCATTAATATGTTTAAACTGAATATGATCATCCACAGGAGATCAAAAAGCCTGCAAGTTTTTCTTTATTTGGGTGATGTTTTTGTGACAGCATCTTACTCCCTATTTAAACAATTTTTATTCATCTGTGGAGATAAATTCGAGGCTATAGCTTTAAATCAATAGCTATTGTTGGACTTGCTTTGGAGGCACGCATTCCCCTCTCCCCTTCAGCAAAATTAGTAAAAATCACACCAGGTTTTCCTGGTATTATTTTATTTCTATGGCCAAATTTTGCCACGAATTCCTTGATTTTCCTGTCGTTGTTCCCAAACCTCAGTTTCTTTTTCTCTCAATCTCTTTCCGCAGTATACCTCCCTACATTGCTGTCATCAACATTTTTTATCATCGAGGTAACTACGAAGGAATAAAAATATGGAAAAAACCATCTCAACCTGCAATGCATTTTCAGAACCTCTGTTGGAAAACGGGAAATTCTTGATGCATAAACACCAGTCTTCGGCGGATCATCAAGAAATGCCAACACACCGCAGAAGTGCTTTGATAGCTTAAATCCCTCCAAGGTGAAGTCCTCCGGACAGGAGATCACCACGTCCTTCAGTGGCTTTGAGAACTCCATCGTGCAATGCTGCTAAGGACCTAACTGGTCGCAATTTCACCCGAAATCAGAGGCTTGCCTACTCCACACTCCGCCTCCATAAATTCTTTCCCAAATTCTCTCCATTCCTCCACTGCTACTCCGCCCCACCCACAACCCAACCCATTTCTGCTTCTGTCAGATACTCCCCTCACACTTGCCAAGCTTCTAACATGAAGACTCCCCCCCCACCGACCCACCAAAGCCGTCTAAAACCTCACCGAACCACTCGCGACCCACACCCCCCCAAAAGCGCTTCCATCAGCGCTCATCCCACCCCAACCCACTAGACAGACACTCACACACACATACATCCACTCTCGCCCATACCACCCGGGCCGCCCGTCTTCCCACAGCCACCCCTCGCACGCAATAGGCGGGTGGTCTCTCGGAGGATGGGGCCCCGCCACAAGACGAGTTCTTGTCCCAGCTTCTTCGTGCCGGAAATGCGGTCGGCAGGGGGGATGTCGTGTAGGTAAATTGTGGTGGAGGAGAATGCCAATCAAGCAGATACAGTAATCACGCCGACGGCCGGGCGGGTGGAGGTTGGGCCGTCCCGGAGGCGGTGGGAGGCTAAGGGGTTGGGCGGTTGGGGCAGCGGGGAATGAGGTAGGGGGGAAAAGGGGAATGAGGTAGGGGGGAAAAGGGGAATGAGGTAGGGGGGCGGTGGGGGATTTGGGGGTTGAGAGATGGGGAGGAAAAGATAGGGAGAACGAGTATTATGGCCGCGCGGAAGTTTTAAAAGGCTCTCTCCTTTAGACTCCCCCATCCCGTTTACCCCTTCAGGAGAGGCCGGGCCCCCGCCAAGACCAAAGGGGCGGAGGGGAGCCGCGCAAAAAGACGAGAGAGTTGTCCAAATAAACCATCCAGTCGGCGTAAAAGCGGTGGAACCGGTGCAAAGACATGCGATGGCTCATCCGTGGTGGCTGCAAAGTGAGTCTGTGGGGAGGATGGCCGACTCGAAGTAGGAGGCGTGACTTGGGTCAGTGGACGTAAGAAGAGGTGTTATACCCAAGGAGGTGGTTGGTTTCTCGAATTTCTGGGTGTAAAGTGGGTATTTATTCCAATATGAGGTGGGGAAGGGATGAGCTGGTAAAGTGGGACCTCATCCCAGGTGGTAAGCCCGTGCTCCTTTCTTGCATCAAGTCGACCTGCCTGCTGGCACTATCCCTTGACTCTTGAAGAAGCGACCGACCTCCTCTTGGAGTATGGCTTTAGCTGGACGGCTTCTCAGCACTCCCTAAGTTACCTCTAAAATGGCCTGCATAGCTTAGTGCGACTGCAGCCGACGTCTAGCCTGTGAGGGGTGGATTATAGACGTTGCGACGCCTACGTTGTATCTGCTTAGCCTCGAGGATATCCGATGGTGAATGAGAAATGGGAATGACTAGGCTGAGGTATGAGTCGCAATAGCGCATTGAACAGTCATTCGGATTTATTCTATTTTTTGGCGGTTCTTATACGTTGTGGCTCTCATCTATATCTCAAAGAGTGAGAAGCTATACGAAACGTACTCTAAAATAAATTTGTTAAATTATTATCCAAAGTTGTCGTTTTCTGTGGTTAATTTGGTGGGAAAGTATGGTATTGAATGGGCCAAAAACATTGCATGAAGAAAGGACTTGAGAGAAGCAGGCCGCGGTAGCGAGGTCAGTTACGAGCCGGTCTGGTAACCCATAGGAACATCTACGTATACGTGCATCTGTGTAATACCCTGCGAAACATCTCGAGGGGAGAGAGGTTGGAATCGTAAAGGTAGTGGGTTCGGATGACTCCTTGGACATGGTTGTAGTGTTGGTCATAGGATTATGCTTACAAATTATTAAGACTGCATAGAATGCAGTTGAAGCACCTAAAATCCTAACTGTAGTACATATACGCAGTTGAGAGAATATTAGTGCCCGTCATTTAATACATTGATGTGGTTATAATTTTGCCGTAAAAATCGTGTAATGCTAGATGGGATTCTAGTATTCGACTATGATAATGCTGACATTGCAGTTTTACTTAGTATAAACGTGAGCTCTT
This sequence comes from Platycnemis pennipes, assembly GCA_933228895.1. Classification (NCBI taxonomy): domain Eukaryota; kingdom Metazoa; phylum Arthropoda; class Insecta; order Odonata; family Platycnemididae; genus Platycnemis; species Platycnemis pennipes. Next base: position 85,995,399 of record OW121846.1, read on the forward strand.
CAAGATCTTGAAATGAAACAAACCGAAAACATTTATTTGCACCCTTATAGCACAAACGTTACCTTAGTAAGTTAACGTACGCGACAGCACAGTTCCGCCACCAACAATATATCCACATGGATAAATGCCTTCGGATATATTTGATATTATTTATTTGATAGAAAATCACTATTTGAGTGGTAGGGTAAAATATATTTTTCGGCTCGCGTTGTATTCATAGTTTAAGTAGTAAGATACTTATTCACGATCTTCGATCGCATGCTTTCACTTTCATGCTCAGATAGGCAACATATATTTATAGTTTTATCAATGAGGCACTCACTCACTCAGTGAGTGAGGCACTCATCTAAAATCCTGGTGATTCGATTTTATACGCGTCAGAACTTTGTAGGAAATCACAGGTGGCCCAGGGAAAGGAACTGGCCCCTCTACCCTGAATGTGTGAATTTCACATGCCATTGGTTTAGTACGGGGTGAGCTCTACTCTCACCTATCAAAACCAACCTTCGGGTGGAATCACTGAGTGAATGAGGCACTCATGCCAGAGAAAGGAGAATTTACGTATAAAATCCGAATAGCTAGTATATTATGAGCTGCCTCGATAAAGGAATGCAGTCATTTCCCTTTCCAGTCCCCCAAATTACCTCGAGTATTCGCGTTTTCCAATATATCCGCGTATTCCAATATTTAACATTTTATAAGTGCATGTTATAATTTTTCACAATACTCATTCGTAGAGTTGGGTGCTTGTGACGAATTTATTGTTTCCTTTTTGCACCAAGTCATTCCGCAAGAATGCTCTGAAGCATATTTCCAGGAAAAATTGATCAATAGTAGATATACGAAATAATAAGGCACATAACGTTATACATGATCAACTGAGATATCAAGTAAAGTGAAAGACATGATAATGCATTAATGATAATGCCATCAACTATTAAAAATAGCACTCATATAGGAAGGAATAATGTAAAGAATCTGAAAAAAGTCTTGTAATATCTTTCTCAGTCAATAGATACGCCTTGTGAAATCTTATGAGAGCAGATTCCATTTACATGGTGACCTTTATGTTCAGTAATTTACTGGACTTGAATACTTTGGCTATCCATGCTTCAACATAGGCGACGAAGCCTCTTTAGATTTGCGCAACGATTTCTTCAGCACTGGTTCCCGCAAAGGCGGCGACCTTTGAATTCTCTATCCCCAGGATCTTAGAAGCTTCGCCGGACGCTTTCCGTGATACGCTTGTCAATTGTTTAGAGTTTAGCAGAATTAATCGGCTTGGCCGGCGGCATACATTTAATCTTCTTGTACTTGATATGCATCGATTCAGGAGAGGTGGGGTTGGGGCCCAGATATCGATACACCATCGTGCGTCCGTTACCACCTTTCTCTCTCTCTCTCTATGTTGGAAGAGGTATGGGAGGCATTGAGAAGGGGTTGGGGGGTGAGGAGGGGGTTAGGGGTGCGGGGGGAGTGCGGTAAGGGCTGTGCAAAGGGGGTGAGGCCGGGGGAATGCATAGAGTGGGGGGAAGGGAACTCAGGGGAGGGATGTGTCAGGCACCCACGCGATCGGCCAGCTCCCATCCTTTAAGGCCTCATCGTTATACGAGGAAAAGCCGCGCCAAAGGAAATTCCGCCCCGGACCGGATCATAATTCAGTGTTCTGGGGCTGTTCATTTAGAGGGAGAGACGTTTGGCGGGTTGGCACGGGGGGGAAAGGGGAGGCCACGGGTTGTGTTGGGAGAGCTGTGCGCTGGGAATATAGCGTAATGCAAAGGCCGGGAGAGGGGGCGAGCGTCGCTTTGAAAGGATGATGATTCACCTGCAGTCAATTTGGGTGTATAGTGTGGGCCTCTAATGGCTCAGTTACCCCAAAATGCTGCAGTAATAACATTAATCAATGGACAATCATACACATACATTAACAGGTGTCTCGCTTTCATTCGATGAAATGCTGCTATATGTCGTGACAAATATGTTATTATTTTTCTTCCTTTTTGAAATGCGTATGTCCGCATGCACTTTCCCCGTCTTGGTGGAGGAAATATTGGTCAATTTTACGGAGGAGAACAAGTAGACCTATCGACGTGCGAGCCACAGGAACGGTATCTACATCAAGTTTTATGGAAAACTGCTGAAATGATAACCTTGCCGAGTCGTAAAGACCTATATAAGTATATACCTAAAGTCGGAGAGAAAAAAATCATGAATTTAGTGGATAAAATGAGATGATTTAAAATTGGCTACCGCCTTATTGGTCCGAGCAGTTAGGTTTTTCTGTTTAGTGTTTGATGAATTCCTTTATAACCTCCTCATACCCTTCCTTTTCCTCTCTCAACCGGTTTTGACGGAACGACAGGTAGTTTTTTTGCGCTCCCCGCTGAAGCACTGATACCTTTTGACGGCGATGCCTGCCGCGATGAAATAATTCTCCAGCCCATTCCCTAATTAATATTGTTGGCACGTTTTCTCTGAGCAAAAGAGTCCATCAAACGTCAGCCCTGCCGTCTGCATTTCTCTATCTCTTCGACCGGCCAGTCGCATGTACACACGTTTTATTTTCATGCTCGGTGAAACCTCGATTCATCGATTCTATCAGTATCACTTTCACGGATCATTTTCCGCGGGCGCCAGAAAACTTCGATTCAGTCAACGCTGTTTCCAACCGTAGCCGTGTACCTTTGATTTCAAAATGTCTTGCAAATATCATGGAATTACGTCGTCCATTTCTAGCAACAAACAGTAAACATTCTTTAATAAGACTTTTCCGCGGTAGAACTATTTCACCCCAGGTTAAAATCGAAACTATTAACAGATTTGCTTAAATACTTGATAGCTACAGTTTATAGTGATAATTATAAGCATTAAAGTGTAGAAATAAACACCTTTACTCATAGGTGGCGGAACCGAACCTCATCTATGCCTATGTCTTATTCAATTTTGAGATAAAGGTGCAGACATATTTAAAAGGTCCATTTCCCGGAAACATTTTAGGAAGGCCACCTAGTTTTAAATTAGAATGGAAACGACAGCCTTTTATTTTGACAGCGATTAAACAGTCGATTGAAATGAATCCTTCTCGGCTCCGTCTGCTTACTTTCAGAGAGGACTGTCAAGCTTAAGAGAGGGTAATCATGTGGGCTTAGTTCATTATTTGTCACTTGATTATTAATTAGACACTAACGCCAATGAGATTATTTTGTTTTATTAAACGGGTCTCCAATTATAGCATTATTTATACTTTTGTAATTTGAAAAAGTGTAACTCCAGGAACAGACAGAATGTCAATTAGGTTTGGCATATTCTTAGCTGATTCACGATGGTATAAAGTAGCTAGAAAATTTCCAATCTCTGCGTTTATTATTTTTTCTATTTTCTTGCGTTTTATGGATACTTTATGTCACTGCAACAACTTCTTCATAGGGATTTGGCTAAAATATATGATGATCCCGATAATTTAGAAGGCTTGATAATTCTTTAACAGGGTGACGTGAGCATTAGAAGTAATACCCAGCTTCAATCGAATGAAATAATTGATTCAATTGACACATGCAAATTTTGGATAGGGAAGTGCCTCATGTGGTGAGGTTGCTTTGAAAATTGCCCTATACTTCTGCATCCTTTTTCTAGCAACGAGGAAACGTTGACGAAACTTTTGATGCCGCTAAATGAAATGAATTTTAAAGACTTTTCCTACTGTCGTTAAATCACTCAGGATAAAAATGCATTGCTTTCTAACTTACATGCTCAAGTTTAGCCATGCGGCTTATATGATATGATCTTTGTCACCAACGTAAAATATGAATATTTTAGTAATCCAGCTCGTGCTTGAAAAACTCGCGTATACAATTTCTTTCACTTTCTTCAATTTCATACTAAAATTTAATTAAGTTCTTATGTCTTAAGTAAAGTTTGTATCCTTGCGGTTATTTTCGCGCACGTCAATTAGTAAACCTTATTTTTCCTCACATTTTACATCGTTCGAAAGCTTTTTGTTTTAATTTAATTTACATAACAGTTTCATTGTATGATTTTGTTTACTGATAGTCTTACACTTTACCATTGTATCAATAGAATGGAATGCGTTTTACAATGTTTGAACACACTATTTGGCAGTTTCTTTGCTATCCACACCAAATGTTCATAAATAGTAAGTGCATTATGGGCCCTTATAACTGCGAATAAATTATATGCACTCAATTATGGCGGTTTCATACGAAAAAGGAACGAAAAATAACCAATTATATACGGGGCCTAAAAGAAAAAGCCCGATATCGAGCACATAAATATTGAGTGAAAATATATTAAATCAGCCATCGTGGAATCCTGAGCAACTATGAAAAGGTTTCCTTGGGAACTTATTGTAATATGGTATTAGCTCTTATTCGGTTAGGGTCTGCAGGCGGTTGGCCACCACTTACTGTTCGCTTTGCTCGAGTTCACGGGGTCCTGCTACCCACGTCACCGCTAGGGCCAAATATCACCCCAGGTCAGACCTCCTTGGGACCTCATCACCCGGAAATAGGACCCCCCTATGTCTTCTCCATGCCTGACATGCCGTGGAAGTCCCTCTTTGTCCTATCCCACTCCATTCTAGGCCTGTTGCGGTAGCTCATGGACCAGCAACAGAACCAAATTTACTCCATTGGCCTTCTCAGTATATACATCCCTTTGAGTCGGTTGTGCATATATTTCCCGTTGCAGTCAACAATTAAGACGCATTTACCTTCGTGACCCTCTTCATTTTGTGATGATGTAACAATTTTCGCAATATACTATTGATTCTCTCTTATTATACGACTAATTTATTGGCATATGAAATCTTGCAGAAGGAGTAAGTTTCCAAAATCAGAATAGCGACTCCAATATTTGTAAAATTTTTGAAATAAATCTTAAATTTGTTATCTCTAGTCCCACTACGCTCACAGTGTCGGTATTTTTTGTGAGATGCATAAATTTAATCGCGTAAAACCTAAATTGGAGACATTGTGCCTTGATAAAATCTAAGACAACTACCCCCAGAGCCACTTTTGAATTACATATTTTGATATATATATTGTGAATTATAAATATGTAATTAATGATACTAATTTAGATTATTATTAAGTTTATATTGGTAAAATATAAATAACTAATGCAAGACACCAGCGTACATTAATTGCGCTTTTAGCTTTCGCTGTAATTTTCATAAAACTTTTTTAATGCCTACTTTTTTGGCAGAATTTAAATTGTGACTCCGGTTATCTAACTGTTCTCCTCTTTTTGCGGAGATTATCTTCGCAGTGTGGTTACACAAAAACATTTAATTTTTGCCTTTGTCTATGGCACCAAAGCCAATGTGAATCGTGTCAACTAGAAGATCTCATCCCCAGTTCTACACTGAAACTATAAAGCTATTTTTAGGCGGCCATGCGGGTTGCCTGAGTCTAGGGTATGGAATACACGGTTTGCATAAAAATTAGGCGTTTTTATGATTTAGCATGTGCATTGCAGGATAAGTATATCATACAGATTATTGTAGCAATTTTTATTCAGATATTTCCCCTTAAGTTCCTGACAAATGTAGCAGCATATAAGTATGACTTTGGTTTTTAAATAAGTATATATCTGCAGCATCATTGTATCTGGTTGATTGAATTTTAACCATCAGTTCTTCATTTCAGTTGTTACCAAAAATATTATCAATTACCAAACTCAAACTTTTTTTTGCTTTTTCCTTTTGCTGGATACATACATTCTTAGTCAATGCATTCAAAATGTAAATAGCATCTAAAAATAAGTGAATATGAGGTGAATTGATATTTTTCAGAGAAATATACTTCTGAGTATTTTGAAATGTAGGTATGACGTAATGCGAAATCTCAGTGAAATACTGTTTCAGAGGGATACTCCGAGCCAAGGAGCCCTTCACTCAGTGATTCAATCCGAAGGTTGGCCTTTGATAGGTGAGGGTAGAGCTCACCCCGTACTAAGCCAACGGCCTGTGAAATTCACACATTCGGGGAAGGGGGGCCAGTTCCTTTCCCTGGGCCACCTGCGATTTCCTACGAAGTTCTGACACGCAGAAAATCGATTCGCGAGGATAGAAAGCTCTTGCCCGGGATTTGAACCCGGGACTCTCTGGTCAGTAGCTCAGTGCTCTACCCACTAGGCGACCACTACCCCACCACACCACTTTGTCACCCTCGAAATATACCATCATTATATGGATATAGCTTATCCTTTGCTCATTAATATGGCGTAATGTATCCTTTAAAATTCTCGAAATGGAGACTTACTTAAATTGACCCTCGTTAAATACGAATTTTCAATTTCATTTTAACTTCATGAAGTGAAATCGACGAAATTTCTCGTTTAATTCTTGTTAATTTTCTTACAGTTTATCGGTATTTTCTGTACCATGCTCCTTGGTCTACTTTTTAATTATTCACAGCGTATATTTTAATACTTTTTAATTTATGATAATTAAGTTACTCTTTTGTACGACCAAAAATCCAACTTAAGTATTTAATTTATGGTGAGAATAAATTGGAAGTCATTGATAAATCTATCATATGCAATAATATTTTACAAACCTATGGAAAGTACTTCTTGTAGCTCTGATGGAGAAATTATGGCATAGGTCTTATCATCAAAGTTCTAAAAAAATATAACCCGCGATTCATTTTGTCAAACGGGCAAGAAATGCGACTCATTTGGCCCATGGCGCCAATTCTTCGCAACACTTCATTTTAAGGAGTTTATTACACGTACTTTTGCCCCTTCGGATAAATATTCTGTCAAATATGTTCCCAACCAGTGTTGCTTTCGACTGATTCCGGTATGGAAAAATGGCTTCATCCAGTACACCGATTGTCTGGGAATTCTCTGTCATTCGGATTCCCGAGAGATCTTTTATGATAGGCAGAGCGCACACATGGAACCTCCACCGGTAGCGGAGGGGTTATAATGTATGGTTGGTGAATTCTTCCACTCCTTTGCAGTTCGCTAATTACATGTCTCGTGATGTCATCTTAGAGAAAGGGGGCGTAAAGGCTCACGAGTTGGGTAAGGAGTTGGGGTGGGTGGCTGGGAGGAAAGTAGAACAGGTTGAAGGAGGTAGGCGGTGAGCGGGTGTAGAAGATTCCCTAATCCGGCTAGTCCAGCTCTTATACATCCGGGCGGTGCCATTCTTCACGTGGGGAACAAGTTGACGTCGGCCGCCGAGGCTGAGAGAGGTATGGCCGCGCGTTAGCATTTGGAGGAAGGAGAGGGCGGGGAGAAGGCAGCATAATGATGGGGCAACGTCCACTAGTCACGGCTGAGTCAACACCAAAACCAGCTCCCTGGCTCCGCGCTGCCAAAAAGGAATGTAGCGTTTGGATGATTGTCGGATGAATTAAATTCACCCGAGGTGGAGGCAGAAAAATGGGGTTGGATGGCGAACAAAATGTCTAGCCTGGCAGACAACCATAAGAAAGAGTCTTGGCAGGAAGGATATAAAGCTCGGGACTGGAATTTCACTCCTCAGCGAAGAGAGCTAAATTGGAAAATTATTTTATCCCCTCCCTGTTTTTACCCTTCCAAGGAACCTAATTTCGCCTACTTCGGATGAGAACCTACACAGCAGGTGTTTCTGAATATCTTAATGTCATTGAATCATGTGCAGAACAATGCCGATTCACGGAGGAATACCCCGTTGATTTTATAACTTGAGTATTGCCACGAGCAAGACTCAAGTTCTAAAATTATCCAGGTGTGCGTTCACACCCTGAAAAATACTTCACTGGTCTATGAAAATGAACCATAGAAGTGTTAGATGCTCCTATGGGATTCTCTCCTTCATTTTATTTCTTCACTTTGGCGCGGCGTAGAATTGTAAGGTAGTCATAAAATCACACGAAATTGGTGTGATTCACTTTAAGGAAACAGTGCATTTGCTTGCTTTCATGCCTTCCGCTGAGTGAGCGAAATATTTTCCCTTAGATGAAAGGAATTCTCCACTTGCATTCTGGTCCTCGTGTCCATTTCTACCGGGGAAATTCCAGAGCACAAGGAACCAGCCGCCCAACTAATCCTACTTGCATGCGTTACGCGGCCTCATCCTTTCGCGAAGATTTTTGGATGATGCCACTTCTGGGGGTGTTCCGGCGCGCACACCCACTGTTAATTAGCCCGAAAGGCAGTAAATTGCCACCGGGAGCAAAACTGCAGGGGCTTCCCCCCCAAACATCAAGCTCCCCGCGATGCTGAGCGAAATTCTCCCTCGTCTCGAAGGAGGATGATGCGACGGGTGGCCCCAGAATGCCCTGCCGAGGGCAGCCTCACCCTCACCGGTGCTCATGGTGCTCGAATCGCCGCACCGTTGGACTCGGAGAGCACGCAACTTCCGCAGGGGCGGGGGGAGGGGTGGGATTGACGTGGGGAGGAGGAGGAGTGGGTGAGGGGCGGAAGATTACGAGCGCGCGAGTAAGGAGGAGTGTGTCTCGTTTGGCGCTGAGTGCACATTAGCGGGATCAAATGTTTTCGAAGTGCGTCGGCAGCGAAGTGGCTCGGTGGGGTGGGAATGAGTGGGTGTGGAGAAGGAGGGGAGGGGAGTGGAAGTAGGTTGGTAAAGGGGCATGGGTGCCGGCAAAGAGAATCGTCCAAGTGACTCCCTCCACCTCCTCCCGAAGAGTCTCCTTTTAATGCCTCCCTGTGTGCGGAGCCTCCCCCCCTGCCCCTCCACTCTCTCCAGCCACTACTCTGCCACCCCTCGGCCCCGATGTATTTGTAGTCATCCGTCCAACATTAATCGAAGCTTCGCTCTCTTCTCGCCTCTCATGAGGGGCCCTCCTCTTCACCTCTCACGGCTTTCTCCCAACCCCCTCTCCCGCCACTCTATCCATCTCCCCGTCTACTTCTTTCTCTTCCTCTCTCCCTCTCTCTCCTTTGCAAACGATTTATGAAGATGCAGCTTTATTTTAACGCCGTGTTTCTTTCACTTGGAGGGCGGCAAAGGGGAAGGGCTTGAAATTAATTTCGTCTCCGCCTCCATTTATTTCCTCGCTTGAGTGGATGGTAGAAGGTTCGGAGACTTCACATGTGAGCAGCACCCTAGGAAGTTCCGAAAGATATGAATTGAGCGGATGGATACCTACGCGCTGGCACTAAGTTATGTCCCCCTTCACGTCGCTCTCTCTCTCTCTCCCGGGGTTAATTTTATGTTCGTGCGTGTGTGTGCCTATGCGCACGGGATGGAAAGGAAATACGATATTCGAAGAAAATAATTTCTTTTTATTTAAGCCGCCGAGTTTTTATATCTCAATTGCCGTGCCTTTATATTTATGCCGAGAATTTTGAGAGCCAGTAGGAAATATGTGATAAATAGCGTGCTTAGATGCCGCTCTTTCATGACGGATGGACTAATTGCTAGTCTGTGCTGTAAAGATGGTGTTTTCGGATGCAAATGCTGGTCGACCTGCGGCCGTTTTGTGTTATTTATTTCGCATGTGTAACCACGCTGGAGACTACTAAGATTCCATTTCCTAATTATTCAAATGTAATGGCTTCCTTTTTTCACCGTAATTATTGAAACCATGAGCAAGAAGTAATCATTTCTCATAATACTTCTCATCTCTTGGTAATGCAGAGGTACCCATATTAAATATGCTCGATTCCTTCCTCTTGTCCAACCTGTATTACAATATTTTCTGCTTGGTCGAGAAGTGTTCACGGATACCCAATTTCCCTTTCATTTCGTAGTGACAGCTGTCATGAAGAATCAGACTTAGTTTAAATATTCTCTGGCCTCTAGCGGGGCATTCGTTAACATACAAATTATTTGCATTAGATCCACCTAACACAATGAAATGAAGGCCATTAGAAATCGTCGTCTAGGCCGCAGTGGTTCCGAACATGAAAAGCGACAGCGGACCGACAAGGTGACGTTTTGTACACCGATCCAAACTACTCCGATTTCTCTCTCCCTCGTCCGTGGGAGTGGGGGAAGTGCAGTAATGTGTCTCGCACGCTCGTATTCACAGAAGCTGAAATCGATAGAATCTGTCGCCTCCTTCGCTCGAAGGGTTAGAAGTCAAGTCGTCGGCAGTATCGACGCGTGAATTCGTGAATGGTTGTCATAGGTTTGACGATGGCTGAGGAAATAGACTGTTAAAGGTGGCCGAGCAGCCGTAAAATCCGGGTCAAGCCAATTACGAAAACACACCCCCTCCCACATAAGCGCAAGCACACGCACAAGTAAACACTGGCGCGCACACACACCCTTGCATGAGAACTCATTCGGATGTCAAATACTCGGGGAAGATTTCTTATCGACACCCTTTGTCGGGACGATTGGGGTCGGGGCTTCCCCGCTAAAGGAGAGGTGGGGCGGGAGGGGCGGGCGAGGGGACGAGATGTAGGGGCGGGGAGAGAGGGGGGCGTAGGGGGCGGGGTGACGCTGCCGGGTTGAACGTTTCCACCCCCTGCCCGCCTCGCCCTGTCAGTCCCCATGTCCGCCTGTCCAGTCCGCTCTTTGTCTCTGTCAGACCTGTCAAGGTGTGCCCCGAGCCACGCAATGAAACAAAGGCCCAGCTGGCATTTATTTCTTCCCCCACCCGCGGCCACCTCTCCCCCTCCCCCCATCCCGCAAGCCTCTCTCCTCCTCCCTCCCCTAACTCCCCCTCCCCCACACCCTCCCTCGAAGGGGGTGAAGGGATGGCGATATTTAGAGCCAAAGAGTCTGTGGTAGGGGGCACTGGGAATGTGGAGTGGGGGCCGGAGAAATAGCAGGGAAGAGAAAGTTGTACGTTTTAAAGGAGCGTATGCATGTGCCATAGGTTGGGTCTGACGACGACTTAGAATTTTTATGGAACTTTCGATGGGATCAGGGTGTGGGGAAGTTGACAGGAGGGAGGCGGTGATGGCCCTGTAGGGCATCACGTACGACCTCAGATTAGCCAAGTCATCTACGTAGCCTTCATTCCGGTATCATGGATATCAAACGGTATGGATATCACTCTCATCCCCCCCCCCCTCTCTCTCTCTCTGACCGCGTTGAATTCCTCGAATAGCGCACGCAAAACGGGATTGTGGACGTATAAGTGAGTGACGCATCAGGGCGGACTCGTGGACGTGAAAGTTCCTCGCCCGGGCCGCGAGAGTTTTCTTCCAAGGGCCGTAAATAAAAGTCGCATCGGGCGGATGGTTGCGAGCTCGCATTTATCAATCGTCGAGCCGTAAATGCGCCCGCAATCGAGACACCACGATTTAGAACGCCAAGTAGATGCGGAAAAATGAAGTCGCTCATGTGCTCACCCGATCGTGTCGGGGGAGGACGTAAATAATTTTGGAAAAATCGCTTAGCACGGTGAGAAGAAAGCATCCGGGGATGCAAATTTATGACCCCGTTTTATTGGAACCTGTTTTTTTACCGTCTTTATACATCTCTTTCAGGATATTAGGAAAATGTTTGAAAGGAGGAAGTTCCTACGGCCAAAAAAATTAGACGGATTTAGTGAAATGAATAACTGTATCTTTTATCCTCTTGTCGATGAATGTCTATCCAATCCATATTGCTTGGAAATAGTACATTTTCTTGGTAAAAAATAGGAAAATGAACGATCGCGAAATTGATTCAACTATATTCGCACTTGTATTTACGTTTTTGAATAGTATGTAGCAGTGAATTAGCAGCAATAACTTGAACTTTTATAGTTATAGAATGCGGTTAATTTACATTTTTTGACTGGTATTCACCGAATAGAAGATGAAAGAAAGCAGAGTATCTCGGCAAGTATCTTTATGTTGCGAAACATTGCGGTATCATGAAGTTATTTGTGAGGAGTTTTAAGGTATTCATGTGTATTTTCTCTGATTTCCCGCTCTTGGAATATATTTGCCATTCCACTTCTTCCAACATTTTACTCCTGCTCTAGAGAAAGAATATTTGCCAAGATGCAATGATCGTCTTAGTCCTAGCCATTGGACGATTGTGAAAAAAATTTACGCATTTAAAAATTGATGACTTCTCTGAAAAATGTATGGAAGAGTGCTTACTTGGATGGCAATTCAAGGAGATGCGGTTCGTTTTATTCTCAACACCATGTTACTCCACAAACAAATGAATGCTCGGTTCAGAGTGAAATGATTCTCGTTTCTACGTGGGTGGTGGTGTCGTTTATATCTTCTGGTCGGAAATAATGCCTCTTCTATTCTGTTTGAAATGATCCTTCATTTGTCCTTCCCGACGTAACGGATCCTTTCCGTTGAAGTTTGTTTTCACGGAACCGTTTATAATTAATCTACTGCTGATTCTGCTTGATGCCACATCAAACTCGATACCATTTAACTCAGATCTATGAAATTGTGAACTGAAGGCAAATAAGAGTCATGCTCAACATTATGAGATCTCATCGTCTCTAAATGCAAGTCTGCGGGATTTACAAATTTTTATAAAATTTAATGTGAACTGAAACTCACATATTTATTCCTTATTGAGGCTTCCGCGGAGTGTCTGGTTTGAGGATCCATTCCTTTCGGGATTTCTTCCGCTTCTTCCAGAATGCACACACGCGGAAGAAATCCCGAAAGGAATGGCTCCTGAAACTCACATAGTCAATTTGCAAGGCATCCCTTGAATTCTCATTCAATTTTGCCATGTGCCTTTCATTAGTTTGGTAAAAATGATTTCAATTTTATGGAATATTTTTACCTATTTTTCACCCATAGCCGATTGCTAAAATTAATGACTGCTTGTGTCCCATTTTTTTCCTGGCTTCATGGAATACGCATTGTATTCCAATATGTTATGGATCAACTTTTGCTCAACTAGACAAATGGGATTCTTTAACTTGCGAGTGAAGAAATATCATTAATACGGTAGACGTAGGAAGCGTAAAATGTCTTAACCTAGACACAATTGATGGTTCAAAAATATTTCGGAATGAATTTATTGAGTGAAAAAGAAGGTTGATAACTGATTCATAAAAAATAACAGACACTCCTCCAGGAAGAATGACTTTTGACTCGGCAAGTCTTCTAAAATATTTTCCACATTCCATCGCATCATCTCCCAAAGAGGACCTAGACATAATTTTAGGCTCGAAAATTCGCGGTTGAGCTCCATGCATTCCAAACTCCGCTGCCCGTAATTAATCGTCGCATTAATCCTTTTCCCTATTATTTGATCTGTCTCAGACCTGGTTAGGCTGTAGAGACGTGTCAACGGTGAAAAATGTGCACGAAATGAGCTGGAACTTAGTATTCGTGCGGTTCAGCGGGGAGAGCGGAGAAAAATGCGCTTGTCTTAATAAGCAAGGGGAGGCGATAAAACATGTGAATGCGCAAGCACTATAAAGGCACGGCAGAGAAGAGTCTTCCGAGTTGTAGATGGGGTGGGTAGCGCGTGGGGGGGGGCGACTAAAGGCGCGCCTGGCCATGTTGCCAATTCTCTTGCGGGGAGAAAGAGGGAGGAAGAAAGAAGAGAGAGAGAGAGGAGTGAGTGGAAGAACGCACGAGCGGGATGTGCGGCGGCGTTCCCCACGCATCACATGCACAATTCCACGACACGCAGGAGGTAGTACCGTTTGCCAGCGAGGAGAGGGAGGAAGGAAGGTATGGGCGGAGGAGATGGGAGCGGCGACAGACTTGAGCTGTTGAGTGCACACACCGCGTCTGGATGGGGAGAAGAGTTAGAGCGGCTCTCAGCCGCTTGAAGCCGCCACTGTCTCCACGACCCCGGCCCTGCCCCCCCGTGGAAGGTGGAGGGGTTGGGGGAGGAGGCGGTCTCGCTTGTGGGTTGCCGGTTAGGGGGAAAAGGGGGTTGGATGGGGTGGCATCGGTGGTGGTGTGGGATGGAAAAGCGGGGAATGGCGCGGTGGGGTGGGATCTGTCGGGGGTGGGAGGGAAGGGGGGTGTGAGGGAGGGGGTGGGGCAGGGGGAGGGAGCGGGTCGGTTTAGAAGGGCGAGATGACATTCTTTGGTGCTTACATTCTCGTTGACGGAAATGGGAAGTCATGTCGATGTCGTCCCAACGAGAAATATGTATGAGCGACATCTCATTAAGAGGATTCGGGGGAAAAAATAGCGCGGAAAGATGCCTCCTCCCTTTCCACGTGGATTTTCCGGAACGGCGGTCATCTGAAAGGCCGATGGGGAAATATATGGAGAGAATGAAGCCAAGGCGTCGGGTGAGGTCGTAAGATTTGAACTGGAAGTAGAGATAGATTGAATGGCATTAATTACACCAAAGGTTACTCTACTGGGCACACGTATAAATTAGAAGGATGACTTTCACAATTTGACTTAATTGTATAGATATTCAAAACTGCTGGATAAAGTTAGGATAGTTAATTTTAACATATCAAGCTGTAGATAAATCCCGAAATATTGCATATTCCATGCTTGGATAAAATATCCTAAATCTAGGTTTCACTGCAGAGTATTATATATACTTGTCTATTATATTGGTGCATTGTTTTATTTACCCTTTTCCTAATACTTAAATTTGTACCCTTTCAGATGTACATGTCTTTAGAATTATATTACTTATATTTTACAACCTTACGTGTTGATATTATTTTAAATGTACTTGGTGCCCTTCAATTTTTTAAAAAATACGACATTTTTCTTGATACAGTGGATAAAAGTATTTTCAGTGACATAATAGTATTGTCAATTCATTGCCAAAAACAACGAGATCTAACCTAATTATACTGTACTGAATCGCGTTTACACTGACGCCTCTACATCAAGAATATTGTATTAAAATCGAATGCTATGACGCGATTCGTATTTTAAAGGGACATTATAACACCCTCCGGCTTCATAGAAAACTATGTTCTACGTACAATGCCGTTAGATTTTAAGCAGGACCCTTAATATTAATGAAAACCTTTTGCGCACATATCCTTTGCAGCGTATTTCTAAAATACTAAGATGTTATCTTCTCCCGGGAGACGATTCTCCTAATGGCATATGGCCGAAATATCTCTTTTGATCTTGCAACCGTGAAAACACCGCCTCGGTTCATTTGAATACGTTACCGGAGATTGAGTTTCTCGCTCCACATATCATATCTTCTCGGGAAACATATGCGGAGGCTGGATATCAAAAGGGACTCACCGAGCCAAGCCGTAGGAACGTGGGTAATGAGTTAGTTTATTAGCTCGGGAAACAAACAATTCCCGAGGGAAACAGGCGACCATTATCGAGGGGATGAAAAATCGTCGCGGGTCGAGGGACGTTAATTTCTTTCAGTGTAGCTCCGTCTCGTACTGCGGAGGGATTGTTGGTGACTCGTCCCTATTGTTCAAGCACTAATTTTCACTTTATATGCGACAGCTAAGTCACATAGCCGACCGCGAGCCAGGCAGTGTTGACGCATCAATCAACCACGCGAAAAATCACGCTGCCACCCACCCCACTCCTCGTACATTTGCATTAAGAGTCACGGGCACTAAGCTACCGACTCGCAAGCATTCATGCTAATCCTAAAATACGCTCAGTGTCCCTAGAAGCTCACCCTACCCTCCACCCCCCCTCCCCCTTCTCTATCTCTCTATTCCTGGGCTTTTTGCTAATGCCTTCTATCTTTCAACGAAGAGTGCCTTTGGTTTGGCTTGGGGTCAAGAGGGTCGAGGGTTGAACGGAAGGGTTTGGGGCAGCTGTGTGGAGGACGGAGCAAGTGTGGGAAGGTGACGAAGTGGGGCCGGGCGATAGGTAGCATAATGGCTTAGCGGTGCAAGATGCGTGAACGAATTCATTAAGTGACTAGTTAATTAATTAAAACCTCCCTGCTTACCTAACCCGTCCAACACGTTAGTTCATCGCCCCTTCCACCCCGACGCCCCTCTCACCCTCTTCTCCCTTCCTCCCCCGCATCTCCCCCCACACCCTCCCGCTCGACGTCACCACTCAGTCACATGGCTACACAAAAGGGAGAAGTGGCTTGCACTGGTTTCCGTTCCGCTAAGTGTCAGGGGTACATTAAAAGATGTCATGATAAGCATGTGAATTGTTTGGGGGAAGCGGGAAGGGGTTTGATGGAGTCAAGGTGCTTCGGCCACCCTTTCCCCGAGCCCCTGAACCCTTCCCTCCCACCCTCGCCAACGACAGGTCTCTCACCCCCTTCCATCCGTGGGGATGGGGGTGGGGGGGTGAGACGGCCACTGCCTCCCCTCTCACCCTCTTGCCTTGTTTTCCTGTGCCGCGGCTACGAATTTGTATTTTCGCAGTGCCTGGGGGAGGGGCGAGGGAGGTTGGGGATGGCTCAGGGGGAGGGGGATGAGGGGAGTGGGAGGGTGGATGCGGAGGCAATGCCGTGTCGTGTGCGACAGCGAAGGGGGAGTCATCCCTTTGTTTTCATCCCCATTTCCTTTCCTCATTTCTGACAAATTAATGAGGCGTTTGCGTTGAAGTGTATCTTTTTAGCCGAATATAGGTGGTGGGTGAGGTACTTAGCGCTTGACTGTTGTTGATATCTGTAATTGTCTTGCTAAAGATTTGCAGAGAATTTCACGTAAGGGATGTACCAGTTTGTCTTTTTTACCGAGGCTTTTATTTCCCCCACGCATTTTTATTCCTATGCTATCCTTTTCCCGAGCCCACGTAGCATTCATTTCAAACAAGGAAATAAAAGCTAACTTGTGAATTTTGAGATAAGTATGACAAATTTGCATTGTGTTCCCTGGGGGTTTTCTGTATCTGTAAAAATTTTAATTGGTGGTTTTTTTTCTGATGTTCTGCTCGAGATAAAAGTTATATATGGTTTCACACGATATTCTTTGGTGTTTCTTAGGGTGTTTCACTCAAATCTGAGTGCTTATAAATTGTCAGTGCTGACAAAAATTGTATTTGACTTTTTACTTTTTTTATTTACTTCAAGTTAATATTTATGCAAGAGTTTATTATTTTTAACAACTGGTCCATCTCTCAAGAAATTGCTTCATTCACTAATTTAGCTTTCTCTGTATAATTAAATGACTATGACGAATATGGTGTACATCATTTATCCTCTTGCTTCTCTGTCTATAAAACTACTTTTCAAGTTCCCAAAAGAAAGTAAGAATTTCGATTAACTAGGTTGCTGCAAAGTAAAAATAGTGATATCGTCTCTAAAAATAATTCTTGCCCAAGTTAGATTCATACGTCATTGTTTCGTTTCTAGTAAAGATTTAGTTGCCTGTGAAGCTACTCCTTTGCTTAGAAGGAAAGTTATCAATGCCATCGAGTGTAATAAGACATGTTATTCATTCCCAAGGTCATCGAGGTCTCAGAGATTCTTGGAAACTTCTATTTCTGCCAATTTTTAATTAATAATTTGTGCTGCTGATTTCTAATATCATCATGCAAAGCATATTCCGTATCCTTAAAAATGCCTTAACCTCTGATCCTAGAGGTCTCGGTGAGGTATAAAATCTTTAATTTTTTATAATTTTGCGTTATTTTTAAACTTTCAAATAGTGAGCCTTTAGTTCCATGAATTATTTTGATGCTGTGCTTATGGGTTCATGTAAACACACTTTGGAAGATGATGAAAGACTGGTAGGAAACGCTGTTAGGTGCAAGCCGCTGAAGAGAGCTAATAGCGTTGGAAGCATTCATCTGTTCCTATGTTTTCTGGTGGCAACGCGCAGGAAGTTCGCTGATCCCATTTGCTCAAATATAATGCGACTAAACTTTTCCCATTACACGCCGAAGTTTTATCAGTTGCGGAAGTAAATCATTCATGGACGTTATCACATACTTTTATGCGCTACCCTTTCCTCATCTTTAAATACATATCCGTTTGCGTCTACTCGGAAAACGAGATATATTTCGTCTCCTTTTTTTCAATTTGCGGTACGAGCAGTCATCCACGTTCATGCCGTCAGAATAAAAAAAAACTTCATCTCGTCCTGGAGTTCGTGGTTTGAAGTTCCCTTCATGGCCGAGGCCACTGAGTGTATACATGCACTCACTTTTTCCCATTGGCATTCATGAGTCGTAATGCCGTTATGGGTGGAAATAGCGCGCGGACCGCGCTTTCAGGGACGGAGACTATTGCGATGTTCACCAAAGGGGCGGCTTGCGTCAGCCGCCGAGAGAGGCTATTGGCGTTCCTTGGCGTCGCGACGGAGATAAAAGTGGTACCCTATGTGGTTGTTAAATTAATATATCTCCTCGCTGTTAATAAAGTGACACAATAATATGCTAAAACGCACAATAATAACGGGAGTTCCCCAGGGTAGTGTAGTAGGTCCGCTTCTATTTCTTTTAAACATAAACGATTTGGGTACCGTAGTTAGTAGAAAGCTTAGACTTTTTGTAGACGATGCGGTAGTGTAAAGGGGTATAACAAAAGAAGAATACAGGAAATCGCTTAGCAAGGGTTTAGATGCATTTCAAGAGTGGTGCTACAAATGACAGAACATAACCATAAAAAGTGCGCAGCTGTCAATTTTTGGAGGATGAATAATTCCATAGAGCGTAATTATAAAATTAGTAACACGAAGATCGAAAGCGTTGAAACCATAAAGTATTTAGGTGTAAAAATCACTAAAGATTTATCGTGGGGAAGACACATCCGGAAAAATATGCGGCCGAGCGAAGAGAAAGCTAGGATTTATAAAGAGTCCTTGGATAATGTGATGAGAAGACTAAAGAGCGATGTTACTTTTCACTAGTTAGGCCCCACCTTGAGTATGCAGCCACTGTATGGGATCCGAATGAATTAGATTCGATGAGAGAAGTAGACAGTGTGCAGCGTATAGCAGCTAGGTTTGTTAAAAGGTGTTACAACAGGGTGAGTAGTGTTTCAGAATTAATACAGGAATTACGGTGGGAACCATTATCAGAGGGTAGTTTAAAGTACAGATTAAATCTATTAGATAAGTTTCAATCGGATAACTTTACTGAAGATGTTAGGCACATAATAAAAACACCAGCGTATTATGCTAGATTCGACCAGATAAATAAGATTAGAGAGATAGATTTTCGTACTGATAGATTCAAATGGCATTTTCCCCCGTACTATAAGAGAACAGAATAGGCAGTATAGCCAAGGGATAGGTAGGGGAAATATTTTAGAGTAGTCTGTATTACATGATGCATGTATCAATCCCTTAAATACTATAGATACTAATAATCTAGTAGCATGAGACCCTATATTAGCTTGGTTGCATGTCAATAGTGCATACTTGGTGATCTTCACTCACTGCCACACACCCTCGCGGTGGGTTGCAGGGTATCGTGTAGATGGAGATGTATGCTTTGACATACCCGTCTGGCTGTTGCGGGTAGAGGAATAGTTTTATACATTAAGGATTGATACTGTAAGTCACTCTAGCGAGTCATAAAAAGTTCAAATATAAAAAACGTCAAAATTTCAAATTTCAAATATTAACACGTCCCTTTAGACGGGAGTTAAAAGAGAGCTCTCTGGCTTCTTGGCCTATTTCAAAGTAATTGAGATACGATAACCACGAAAGTTGTGAATTACTTGATGCGATAGTAAGTTATGGCGAATGAGCGTGCTCTACAACATTCAATACATGTTATCTCTGCTAGAATGAATATCATAACATTGGAGGAGCTGACATCTGATATCAGTCCCGTCTATCCACGTTTTTATTGTAACAGGATACTTTATCAGCAGAAAGTAGCATTTAAATTAATGGGGTGTTGCTGGCCTCGAAGTGCCACTGGCCGTGCATCAGAAGCTGTCACTGTGTCGTATATTATCAAAAGCGATTTCACTCTTGACGTCACCACCTTGTCGGGGGCAGTGCCCAGCGTTTCAAAATTACACATTATTCACCCAACGTGATATGATACTCTTATTACCAATTGCATGGTACTGACACGTGCGTCACCGGAGGGCTCGAGTGTCAAAAACGTTGCGTTCTGAGTAAAAATTTAAGGTTATTCAATTATTTATTTAAGAAATTCAGACTGTTCAACAGATTGGCAGCACTTTTCCTTTCGCTGAAGAATATTAAGTCAGTCCAATCAATGTTTGCTAAATGAAATTTCAAACACTTGACAAAAGGAGCTTATGTATTATTCAAAAAGTTTGAAACACGTTTGATTTTGCTCAATCCAATGAAACAAATATGGGGTGCATGAAGTGTTAATTTTTATTCGACGTTTGGCTGAGCATGAGCACAAACTTCTTCACCGTTGATTCATATCTGGAAATCCTAAATTAAAGCATTGATAAATTAGAAGACATAAGATTTATTATTGCCAATAAACCGCACAATGTACATTTTCATGATGAAGAAATTTGGTTATAGCATGACATCGGGTGAACGAAAACCAGGCGCCATAACGATGTCTATCTGAAACTGAGCCGAAATGGCTTTTGGGATTCTTCAGGCAGTTTCTTATAAATGATGGAAATGAATCTCTTTGTCTAATCCTGACGCCCCATCGGTCACAAAATGATTGATGCGGCATCGTCGTGAGAAGCCTAATGGTCCCGTGGCATCAGTGTCACTCAGAACGGGCTGAAGATTGCTTGTAGACGTCCACCTGAGGTTGTTTTTGCCAGCAAATGTGGAATCGCATCAGCATTCAATGGCTACACTGTTTCCTCGTGTAATGGCAGCTAATTTTAAGTCTCACACTCTTAAGACAAGCGCAGAGAGCCATCCTTGAGATTGTAATGGCTATTTCAATGCGACGAAGGAAATGACGCGCGTAATTTTCCTCCTCTGCGCGCCATAATGCATTTTCACTTGGAAAAGCTCATCTTTTTCACCCATAAGAGGAAAAAATCTTTGACGCATGATGCACGTTTGAGTTACTTTTTATGGTTGGAAAAAAAACACTGAACATGGGCGGTCGAGTGCGACTGTCTGCTATTTAACCAAATGACCTCATGGATATACGCTGACAAATTGCATTTGTATTTCGCTAACTCTATGAGAAATGCGTTGTTGAAACGGTTTTTGCCACAATCTTGAGTGTCAAGTGGGAAAAGTCTTCTCGGTTTTTGTTTCATACCATTAAAATTTCAGAAATTTCCGTGTTTTTTGGGAGTAGGTAGATGATGGAATTGATTTTCAGTTACATTTTCTCCTCTATACCTCATACTTTCAGTTACCATTGTCAATATTAGCGTTTTACTGATGTTAAGACGTTGTATGGCACCCATAAATGCTAGAAATATTATTGACATGCCCATCGGTTTTAAAAACTTTGTTGGCTTAAGCTTTGTCATCTTCACTTACGGTGAGGATGCGAGTTGCAACTAAGCTACGGGTCGCATTACGTGACATTACTGCGTTGATGACTATCAATTGCCGAAATACTCGTCTATTATTGCTACAAGGTCAGCAGGTGCACTATATTTTACACGGAATATGGCGTTACCAACTCTCTGAGCGTGTATGAAAAGTTCTCCCATGTTGTTCAACTGCCTGTGTGAAAAATCCTTACCATATCGCTCATTCGGAAAACCTGTCCGAGAATTAAATGCTAAATTATTTAAGGGTGCTCTCGTACTGTTTGTTAAGCAACATTTATAAATGTCTCCATCGATGGCCGGTTCATTCCAAACGGCTGAAATAATCACACAATCATCGGATCAAACGATTTCACATAAATTACGCCGCGCTATTCAAGGGCGTAGCTGGACCGTTATTTGTTCACAACCTTTCATCTGCTCAAATCCGTGCCGTAACAGTTTTAATTTATCACCTATCAATGTACGCAGCACAAATATTTAACACTCGTTTCAATAAAAGCTCGTAAAACTCCACAAATCACACACTCGCATTTTCTCACCCATCTGTTTTTTTATCTCGCCGCCGATGCTAGATTTCATTTCCCTTGTATCAGAGACGAAACTATTTTTTTTCTCTCTCTCTCTCCCCCGGTTCCTCGACTACTCTCCTTTTTCTTAATAGGGTTTAAATTGATTGCGTATCTTAGCTCTCTTTCGGGGCACGTTATAACCACTTCTTAATTATTTCACCAAAATCATCCATCTGACCGAAGGGACGGGTGTAAAAAAGGGGCTCTTGATTCCGCCGTCACTCCCGGCGGATGAGGGGTGTGAGAGGAGAGGGGTAGGGGAAAAAAAACCAAATTTGAAAGAGGGGAGGAGAGGGAAGCACCCTCCGTCAGTTCCACCACCTTTTTCTTTCCGCCACTTCCCACCTTCATTTTCCCATCATTTCCGTGTCTACTTCCAACCTGCCTACAACTCTGGAAGCCATTCATTTCCCCCCACCCCCGTCCTCAACGCCCCTACCCTGAGCCTCACCAATCCTTTCGCATCCTTGGCTTCCTCGCCTTTTAAGACACTCTTTCCTCCCTCCTCCCAATCCATTTTCCTCTCTTCACATTCATCTTGTGGCCTTCTTTCGCCTCCTCCTTCGTCGCCGTCCTCAACGCATTCCCTCTCTCTTTCTCTCTACTTCCACCTCTCACCATTTCGAAAATCCCCGCCTTGTGCCCTCTCTCCCCGTTCCATCATACCCTTAGCCTCCTCCCTTTCCGGCCTCACACCCTCTCCCCATCCCCATCGAAACCCATTTTGCCCGGAGAAAGAAGGGAAAAAGGAACGGACACCATTTGTCATTCCGGGAGCGGCAGATGAAGTACACATCGGTGCTACGTCTGCCTGTCGATCTCTCTGTCAGCACTGCCGTCCGACAGTCATTAAGCCTCACGCTCCTCCCACCCCTTCGCCTGCCGCCGCCGCCGCCCCTGAGCCGCCCACCCACCCTTAACGCAGTGCCCCCCCAACCCCCAGATCTCCTCCCGTTACCCCCACACCACGACCCCCGCCATGCTACCCCTCCACCTCCCTCTTCCGCCGGCGACCGACGGCCCACACCACTGCTACCTCGTGGTGGAGCCCTCACTCTCTCCGCCTAACCTTCCGTCGGGCCCGTGGCATTCAATGTTGACGAGCGTAGAAGTCATTTTCTATTTCTATTATGTGGGCTACGCGCGGGCAGGCCGGTAGCCAGTGTAACGGGATGATTGAAACAGGATTGCACACGGGGCAGCGAGAGGAGGAGAGGGTAGGGGGTGGGCGGGGGGAGAGGCCAAGTGTATCTCTTTGATGTATCGCTCTGTCTAAGGACGCTTCAACGCAGCGGTTATCCGTTCATATCGTGGCAAATTTGAGCCTTCAATCTGTCATTCGTTACTGAGGCAATTTCAGTGGCATTTTTAGATTTCGCCTCGGTTGTCAGTGTGGTTTAAAAACCGGCGAAGAACTTCCATTGTTCAATATAATCTGCTTCAATCATATTGGCATATATATGTATATTGGCATATATATGTATGGGTAAATCTGTATTCATATCACAGTTGAAGGACGTCGACGTGTCTAACTGTACGATTGAGCGGATGACAGGAGATACTTATTACGGATTAACATTTGAAAAGCTCGTCCTTGTAGGACAGCGCAACCTCGACTAAATTGTAGGTATTTTATGAAATCTGTTTGATACCTAGTCAAATGGTGAACAACGCTGATTTTTCCATTGGTATATTTTCTCATTTTGGGTCCAACTAAGCACCTTAAGTAAGTACCCTAAAACTACATAAATTACAGATGTAGTTTATTCGGTAAAAACGAAACTGGAGGCCTTGACTGCCGGTCGGAGACGCTTTAAATTGAAAGTGGAGGCGTTTAACGTTTACTGAATCGATACATAAGCCTACGGCCGTCTCTAATTAAGCTTGGTTCAGCTTAAATTAAAAGGATATTATTTAGCCTAATCTGCATTCCACAGGATAAATAATGACGTAAGCATTCCTTACCTACGACATTGTTCGGTGCATGGACATTCGATGAAGTACGTAATGAGATTTCGATCTGACGCTGCGTGGTCAGAAGCATTAGGGAAATCAATAAAATTTATATTATGTATATTAAGACTTAAATACCTTGGAGGCAATCAACAGGAATTTCATGCTAATATATTCGACGGTTGAAGAAATTGTTACTATTTACTGCAGGCGATATCCTATGCGATCACAGCTGCTTGATCATTAAATCTGGAACCTAAACTTGGCTGCTGCTACACATTTTCGCCCTAGTCTATTTTTTACCCCAAGCCCGATGTCTATGTAGTCGTATAAAATTTTATGGAAAGTCAGTCACATAAAACAGAATTTTATCTACTTGATCTTAAAATGTGACAACTCTTGGTGAAGTAAATCGACGACTAATATTCATATATTAGCCTAAGTCTCTCAATGAAAATACTAAGTTGAAGCTTTATTCAGTGAAAATTACATGTATTCAGCCACATGCAGTGGAATAACATAAACGTATTTATATTTTTCGATAACCTAAGCGATAAAATTTCAGTATCTTTTCAATAAAGGAGCCAAAAGTACATTTAACCTAATCAGATTTCGAATAACATAGAATTTTCACGAGGAAATATGTGTTTTAAGTAACTACAGGAAGTTCGGAAAAATATTATAAGCGAGAGACCAGGCATGTTTTATTCGTAAAAATAAAGTAAGTGTTACATATATTTTGGCGAAATTTTGATAGTTTAAATTATATTTATTTGCGGGAAGTACTCATCCTTATTGAGAAGAGATATTATAATTAAAAGAAAGAGTCAACAAAAACACTCTTCATGAATTGCCTGAAGGCAATGGAAAATGAGTTATTTTTGTGTTTCATGAGTTATAGTCACATTGTTTTTGCATATTTTTTCGTATAAACATTATGGGCATTTGAAATCGATATGCTGAATCAAGTTTTTTAAGATCGAGCTTTTAGTTAATAAGGCGTGATTTATGGCGTCATATTTTCGTATTTAGGAATCTGGGAACATTTTGAGTACTTATTGCATCTGTAGAGTCAAATTATTATGCTCATGCAGAGGTTGAAAATACTTTCATCAAAATAGGGCATCAACTTTTCTTTTATAAATGCTGGTTAAAAGGAATATGTTATTTGACCGACTTCTGCAAAATATGTTCCAAGGTTGGAGACTACGTTTGAGTATTTTCAAAGTAATTTTTTCTTCCCATTTGATGAGTAATTACGTTTTTCTATCATAATTTGCCCTGGTAATTTAATAATAGATTATCGATACATGCCATGTGACAAATGAATATATACGGTTAATCTATCGGAATCGATATTTATAAATTTCACGTCCCAGTAGCGAGGTGAGTGCTTTTCAACTCTTTCTGCTTTTATATGCCAGAGCCGAGGTTGGCCCCGTTTTGGGGTCTTTGACTTAAGCGCTGAGTACATGCCGTTTAAGCATAGTATTTGACTTCGGCATGGGCCACAAATTTCCATTCAGGCTCCCAGTTGCTCAGTCATCCGTACCGTCTCACCCGTTCTCTCCGGTCGCCTCGAAAGGACGAGAACTCCCTTCATGCTTCCTCTCGTGTCGGCGCCGTCGACCGAGTTTACACCGTCGGTCCAACTCGAAATGGCGATGATCCGTCGTATCCTGCTCATTGAATATGTTTCCCGTGAAAAAAGAAAATTACAGGAGAGGTAATCACCCACTGTCGAGTTTGTTCTTTTCCCACAGGGCAACTCGTTACGCTGACTGCAGAGTTCCACTAAGTCACGGTCACCCCCATGAATCTTGAAATGAAGAATGATTGATGGGATGATGCGATGATATATTGAGCAATGGATTTAGTGGCAAGTCTTGACAAGGTCTCCCAGAGGTCTCTCTTAGCCTCTGCTTTTTCTTAAATCACTCAGACCTAGAAACGTCGTTCTAAAGGCCTCATAATCAGTTTAAATCATGACTTGTTGGCAAGAGTGGCCTGGGCACATGGAATGGATCAAATTCACAAACCAAGCTTTACGATTTATCAAAGGAAATTGTTAGCGTAAGTACTATGCCTTTGAGCATATTACCAACCGTTCATCCACGCAACTCTACAAATTTTAAGCTCTCAGACTCACTCAAAATAATGTTAATTGAAATCCTTTTTCCATCTATTTATAACTTCGACTATTCATTGCTGATTGACGGATATATTTTAACGACCGAGAAAGTTTTTAGGAGCGGCATTCACGATCATTTACGATTGGGTTTCATCTGGTGGAGCGACATGACAGTTGAAGGGGAAAGTATGTTATCCTACTTCAATTAAACCATGAAAATCGAGGCAGTAAATCAGAGTAAAATGGCACGTCTCTTCATCAAGAGTGAAACGATTAGTTGCTCATGCTCACGGATTCAGTTTAATTCAATGCGAAAAGGAGTCTTGACTCAATATGGCTTCTTTTCCCTGGATAAGATTATGCGACGAAGGGTGCAAATAATTAAACCAACATACAGGTTGCAAGAGAACTGAAGAGTATCGTAAATTAATGCGTCGGATCATAGTCCTCCCTCTATGCTGGAGGTGATAAAAAAATCAAATAAAGAAATGAAAAAATCTCGTGTAGAGCTGGGAGCGAATTATTTGGCTCAGGAGCTCATGCGATATGGAAATAGAATCCCTGCATAACATATCATCGCGAGCTGAAAAAAGCGAGACTAAAAGGCATTCATTGTTGACAATTTTATTGGCAGTTTTCCCTCTATGGCCGGCGAGGAACAAAACGAATGCGGCAGGAAAAACGAGACGGGCCCGCTGGAAAAAAGGGAGCAGAGGAAAAAAAAAATGATCAAGAGTTACGTGTAGAGATAGGGCGTTTAATGAAATGTGTGGACAACTCGCCCTAAATCTTCAGCGCAGGGCCGTGAGAGCGGCAGTGGAATAACTTAGCCTGTCCAGTGAACCCAACGGGGTACATGCATTTATGTACCCCACGCCGCACATCCCCGGCTATTTACAATGTAATATAGAGATGTAGAAAGGAGGACTCGGGAACGGCTTGGGACGTGAGCGAGAAAAAGAAGAGAGATTCCCGCACGCCCAGGGAAAATACATAAATGATTTTTCAGTCTGGCAATCGGCAGTCGGGTAAAAAAACCGGTTCTAGCATTCCAGCGCGCTCACGAGAGGTAAGACGAGGGAGCGAGATGGGGGAGATGGGAGTGAAGGGAGCTAAAATGAAATAGATGGATGAGAGTGAGAGAAGAGTGATAGGCCAGGAGGAAAGGCATTAGGGGGGGATGGGAAGAATGGGTTGGGAGAGTGAGTAGTGGACAGGGGTGAAGAGATGGGTAACGGTCTTCTTGTCGGGTGATATTTCGACCGCTCGGCCTGCCCTCTGGAGCGTAATCAATAAAAATTTCCAGCGATTAATGGGGGGTAATAATCTCTGGGACCCGAGAACAAGCGTAATAAACATAACGCCTCTATTTCATGGAATCCATAAAACTCTTTGAGCTGAGTTGCCTTTGTGAAACCTCTATGCGTGAATAAAACCCAACTTTCGAGCTTGGAAGTCGCCCGAATTTCATCGGAGATCAAAAACGTGCCAGCGAGTTCAATATCCGACCTGAAGTTTAGAGTTAGTGGCCATAAACTAAGAGTTCACAATGGCAAGGAAAGAGAAAAAAACTGATCGGAAATGATAACAATATTCTCACCCATTAAGACTTATTAAAGAAAGAAAATGTGTGAAGAATAAGTGAGCCCACTTAATTAGGCATAAAAATCATTTTAACTTTTATGTATTGGGGTATACTTTTGCTTTAGTTTTGCAGCTTGCTAGTGCACTCATCCATCATTTATCCTTTGTTACTGAAGAGCAGTAATTCGGCGGATACACATCTTTCCCTCCTACACTACACACATTTTGATTTAAAATGGACAACATAAAAGCAATCAGAGTTAATGTATTCAAATACATCATGCATTCTAATTATTCTTGATTCCAGCCAAACTCATTCCCTTGAGCTTTCGAACAAAAAATCCAGTAAATAACGCTGTTACTACCCAAATAATTTGGTTGAAGCACTAAGGCCAAGGATATTTCTTAGAATAAGCGTGGCGGTAACATTGTTTTAGAAATAAAGAAACAAGGACTTTAGCTGCATTAAACTTGAGACCAGTGTGATTGAAATAGGGGTGTGGAAACTCCTACATTGTATTTATAACTACATCTACATACTACCCTGCAAGCCACCATAAAGATGTGTGGCAGGGGGTGGATTCACAACAAAGATGCATTATCTATCATGCATATAAAAGGATTAGTAATACTATACTAGTATGAATGTCACAATTTAAAAAAGATAAAAATAGCAAAGCAAGCATGCAATATGATGCTGTTAGTTGGTTTCGCTTAGAGTCCTTATACCCACATGCAACTACCTATGTTATCCATTGATACATTACACATTAGAAATAATGGGAAGGGTTGTTTTAATGGAACATATTTCTCCGCTACTGAGAGTAGAGCAACCAGCCTCCTGTTTGCCCAAAAGCTTTGGGCAAAAATATGTGGTGAGAGAAATCTTAACTTTACCCCCACAATAACCACTAAAAATTACCTTCAATTCGAAAATACCTATATTCCTGATCAACGATTTAGAAAGCGGATTTTTTTGCTTGTAATTTATCGCTTCTTTCATAATGGCTTGCATTTCTTTTACTTTAATTACATCCTTCTCGCTTTATTCTCGCCAGTATCAGCAAATGTATTCATTTTAACTAAATTTACATTAAATTACGACTACATTTTGCCTCAATAGGTCACCTATCTTATATTTTACATAAGGTAGGCATGAGATTTTTTTCTGCTGAAAGTTTGGTTATTTAAACTCGAAAAAGTCGAAAACTATCAAACGGTGTGGGTGAAAAATGGTGTAAGACCAGGGTGGAGGGTTCGGGAGGGATGATCGCAGACGGGTGGATAGAAGCGAGCGGAGAGTGAATAAAAGCAATGGATACGGGAAGCCGAAGGTTTAAGCTGGGTCTCACGCAGCAGGGGCGGAGGTGGGGAAGGTGGTCTCCGCGAACATTTCTTTCTTGTCTTTGAGCCCCCGATCTTCTTTCCTCTTCCTTTGGAGAGAGAATTTAGACTTAATCTCTTAAATAAATTCCAAGACAATATTTTCAGTGATGATGTTAAAAATATTTTGCGAACCCCAACTTACTATGGCAGACTGGACCATAATCATAAAATTAGAGAAATTGATTGCCGAACTGATAGATTCAAAATTTCCTTTTTCCCTCGTACAATTAGAGATACGAATAACGGTAAATATGCCCAATCGGAGAGTAGCAATGGATAGCATTGGTAGCTGTATGTTGGTATGAGTACTTAAAGATAACCCTACTAACAGAATGTTTTTGCATGGTTGATTTGCAATTTCTATCTTTTTTAAAAAGTGATTTTCTGACGAGTATATTAATACTATTCCTTTTTATGCATGATATGTAGTGCATGTTTGGTGAGAAATCACCCCCTGCCACATACCTTTGTGGTGGCTTGCAGGGTATTATGTAGATGTAGATGTAGATGGAATGAGCGGCGAGAGGAGATTTAAGGGTGCCACCCCATGTACCGCAGCGCTGGGCCATAGGCGATCGCATGCGCGATAGTAATTGCTTTCGTCTTAACCCAAAGTTGCATTACGATGCGTCTAGACGAGGCTTTGCGCACTAATTGTTCGATATTTTTCCAGAAGTAAAAATTACCCTGGTCCATCCTAACAGTCTGTGTCTGCTTGGAAGTCGGACTATAAGCAACAGTACAATAGTGCTCGCCGAACCACGGTTGGATAGCTCTTACTGTGACCAAATATAGGTTTCCATTCAATGTGCAGAGTGGCTCAATTGGACAGCCACTTCACGGATCACCCTCGAGCTCCCTCCTTAACATAAATTTCAGTGAAAGCCTGTCAAAGAGGTGAGTCCGTAGAGTGCAAGGCATGGGGATCTAATAAAATATTCCCATCTATGGGTGTGAATTCAGCATCATATGCCACTAGGTCAAGGCAAAGTGTGTATCTGTACCTCGGCTGCGAAATTCGCAGTATTCGCAGTGCGAATACTGGAGGTACCTCTTCATTTAATCGAAGGTCTATGGAATATTCATTTCTGCTGACGAGGTTGGAAATGTTTAAATAAAATAAAGTTGAAATTGTTTCATTCTCAATGCCTTTCCGAAAGCGTGACTTAACATTGCTTCATCTCCATCCATTTTACACGCTTTTTCGTGAATTCAAGCTGAATGCGTTCCGCAATGGTTTTTAATTTGTGCGTTGCCATCAGTAGCTTTTGAGGACTGTGTCGACCCACTTTTTGAGACATTCCTGTTCACACTGATCCTCGGCTCGCGAATGGGGAAGGCCATCGCGGTTCATTTCAATGAGTTCGTTCTAAAAATCTCTCACACACGAGTGTGAGAATTTTTCGAACGTCTAGACGATTTTTAGAACATCTCACACAGAGAAATGTTTTGAGGCGCCGTCTTACACAAGTATCCCACCGCAATGCACTCGGTTTTCGAGGCGTTTGCTCATGCCGAAGTAGATAGCTAGGCAGGCTTTGATGGGGAGGAGGTACCAGGGTAGAGGGCCACCCCTGGACTCGGTACTGGTGCCCTCCTCGAGGCAGGGCCGGCACGCTCCCGCCGCCGCCGCCTCCGCTCTCGATGGGGTTGCGAGGTTGAGTTCCCAACCGAAGGAAAGGAGGTGAGAGAGGTGCGGGAGACGGGCGGGGGGGCGTCAAGAGAAGAGGGCGAGGGGGAGTTGGGGGCGGCGAGGGAAGGGTGGGAAGTGGTAAAGAGCTTGGAAGGGAGAGGACGATCTCATCACCGCTAGGACGATAAATAACGCTTTATGGGCGAAGATAAAATAAGCTTATTTTCTTGAATGTACGACATCCGCTCTGCCTATCTACAAGATGCGACCATCTATTCTGCTCTTTACACTCGTAAAGATGATAAAGTGGTCCCTGGCTTCGCGGCATGATGGCGCATGGCGAATGGGAGGCATGAGTGGGGGGGGCTGGCACGGAGGGGGTGGGGGGGCCCCTGCCTCCGTCGGGCGGCGGTGGTTTGGGAGGACGGGAGGACGGGGGTCGGTGGAGGAGGGGAGGGGGGCGAAGGGAACGCGATTTCTGGAAGGGGAATGAATAATGGGGTGGAAAGGGGCGGCGGAGATGGGAGGGACGAGGAAAGGGGAGACGGAGTCCGGAAGAATCGCCTTCGAGGAAAGTTTTGTCAGGGGAGAGGGGGGTTGGGGGGCAAGGAGGCATGGGGAGGGAGGGGAGGAGAATGGGTTGGGAGGACGAGAGAGTCGAGGTTATGGCGGAGGAGGGAGTAGGGAAGGAGATAAAGATAGAAGTGAGGAGAATTAGGTAGGGAAGGGAAGATAAGGGTATTGAGGAAGGCAGGAGGGGTGTGGTGGTGCAGACGGGACAAGAAAGCCACGGGAGGGAGACGGGAGCGTAAAGAATTAAGGCCCAAGGTATATATGGAGTGAAGGGGGCGTAATAGGTGGTGCGGAGGGCGTAGGGGACGGGGATAGGCAGCGGGAGGACGAGGATTAGTCGTGTGCGGTAGAGCAAGGGGAACGCCCTTAGGGTAATGGCGTAGGGTTGGCGAGTTCGGCTGTGAGAGCGAGGCGCACGGATTGTATTCGCCAAGGAAAAGATTTGGTGGGGAGGAAGAAACGGGGAAACAATCCAAGGAATGGACTTTTATATCCCGAGTTTCCACCGACAGTGTCCCACACATTCAAACTGTGAAATAAAATTGGTTTCGAGAACTACATTATTGATTATTTTTCAGTTGTTTATAGACAGCGTAACACATCCCACAACAGTCTAGCGTTACAATCATTCTCCTACCGTTTTAAAACTTTTCCGCCAAATCTCGAGCGTAATAGCATTTGGGAGCACTCTTACCCAAGCTTCGACTGTGGCGCTATGCAAACGATATGGGGAGGATTCAGTTTATTTTGGCTTTCGAGATTAGTATTTGATGTTTGTGTGACCGTAAGGAGGTAGAAATTGAATTCCAGGGTTGCAAAAGGTCTAAAGGTTTTGCTGGAGTTTTGAGCAAGAGCCCAACGTAATCCAACGGAATCCAAACCTCCGCTCTATTACTTTTTGGGCGATTGAAGCGAGCGCTGACGCCTGAAGGGAAACACGGTGTGCCAGAGGGGAGCGTGGAGATGTTAGGGACGATGCTTTTGTGTTTGGAACCGTTTTTGTGCGTGTGTGAGTGAGAGATAGTGTCAAGAGGCAGTGGCGGGCGGCGGGTTCGACAGACTCGCGGGCGGGGAGAACGTCGAAATGGGAGAAATAAGGAATTTGGGTGGAGATGAAAGGAATCGCGAGAGAAATGAGGGGGTGGGTTTTGGTGGGTTTTGGAGGTTTCCCGGCGCGAGGGGTTTTTGGTCGGAGCGAGTTGACTGGAGGGACGTTAGCGGTGGAAGTATTTTAGGGAGGGTTTGGGGAAGGGAAGGGTTTGCGGAGAGTTGAGCCGGAGGAGGAGGAAAAGGAGGTGGGTAAGTGGGAAAGAGATTTAAAGAGGGGGTGGGTGAGGAGGGCGAGCCTAATGCTTCCCCCGGGGATGTGGCGTGGGATGGGCATGAACGTCGAAGTTTCAGGGCTGTAGATTTACGCGGAAGCGAGGGTAAGACGGCGGCGGCGGTGAGGGGCGATTCGGGGAGGGGGGTTGGTGGGTCTGGGGGATGGCGAGCGGGGAAGTGGGAGGGCCGTGCTGTCTCATGGGGAAGTGGGGGTTGAAATGGAAGGAGGTGGGCAGGTGCGAGTCGGATGCTGCGGGGATACGAGGAGGGGGTGACGGGTTGAGTGGGTGGCGGTGTGGGAAGCGTGGAAGGCAATAGTCGGAAGGGGCGAGAAACAGGACATTAAGAAGGTGTGTAACAGGGAGAGAGAGGGGGAGTGGGGATGGGAGAGCAAGATGAAGTGATAGTGTGTCGAGAAAAGAGCTTCACCGAGCTTTGTGCTTTATTGATATGGAATGATGCACCATTAATTTCGAATTTTAATGGGGTGTATGCAAAGTGCGTTGCGTCGTCCATTGCGGAGAAGAAGTTATAACCAGTAGTCCCAGTGGTGCCTTTAGCAAGAGCGGGATAATGTTGCTACTAGGTTTCTCGTTCTTAAATGGACAATGACTCTTCATCCCTGGCTTGTGAGTTTTCCCAATCCACTGTCTCACAATAGCTAGCGGGTTAATGTTTATGAAGCGATGAGTCATTGTCATCGCTGGGGAAATTTAGATGGTAGTCCTTTTATTCAGTGGTTCCAAAGTGTACTTCGGGGCCCTCCTCAAATTGATATAACTCTGAGACAATTGCGGCTAAAGTTGGATGTGTGTTCCCGGTGAAACAGCGGCTCTTACCTTCCGACTACTACTTCCCATGAAAAATCGGTTAGCTATCGTACTTCAGGAACTCTATAAAGCATGTTGTGATAATTTATTGCCAATATTTTCTGGCATGGCTTATGATAATCTGTATATGTCAGACTGTTTTGCTTTTTAACTCAAATTCCATTTCGTATTAATGCCTCTGTTAAATGCTGCTATGGTACTCACCTGGATGAACATTTCTTTCAAGTCTGATGCTTGACACATGGTTGTTAATAATTCCCAACCAGTCAATTACTTATCCTTCATTATTGTTTACTTATCTTATACTTAGCTTTTTATTTATCATTACCTATGCCTATTAACCTTAAGAGTAGATCGGTGATTTGAGCGTTACCGTTGCTTTCATTTTCAGATAGCCTCTCATATCTAAAGCGATATTTAGTTTTAACCATCAAATATCCGCGGGTATCATCGATGTTAAATAATTCACTAAATAATGAACTTTAAAAAATATGTAACATGTGTAAGTGTGGTGAATTACATTTCTCTTAATTATACAGTATATCAGGACTATAAGATAACCCAAAATTTGGGTAAAAGGTGAATAAAATTAATTTTTATGGTAATATATTCTCAAATATTTTAGTTCAATTTACTTTTAAGACAACACCATATGCGTTCCATTCAACTTTTGTTGCAATATATATATACGCCAAGGTTTCATGGCTTTTGTCAAATCAGTGGAAAATTTGTCTTACATTATTCCTGCTGAGATCATTTTCCTAGCTGTACCATGCTATTTTCATTGCGTGCTTGGATATAATTTTGTGAAGCTGTCATGACCATAGTCGTCGGGAAATCATATAAAATATTTATATGCAATATTTTGTATAATATTAACTGGCAATTATTTTTAATAATTTGAATAACATTGACTAGCAATGATATATAATATTTTGAATAGCATTGACTAGCAATTATATGTAATATTTTGAATAACATCGATTATATATGTATAAGTGTCAAAATTGAAATGAATATTTTGTGTTCCCCCGTCATATGCACCCCTCATCTGATAACCTCGGAAACCAACAATATTGCTGTATCCTCCAGCGAAACGAACCTTCAGATACCTTCCCTGTCATAAACTGCGATGAATATTCTCTACTATGCCTCTAGAAATGTGCTATATTTCCATTCGTCGTGATGAGAAAAGTTACGTGTGATATACGCTTCTTATCAACACATTTTTTTCTAAACTAACGGTCATAGCGTACTATTCTAAGGATTTGATGATTCAGAAAAAAGAGAAGAGCTGTCTGTTGTAGACAATATTTTCAGGCTAAGCCCCAGGCCAATCAATAGATTAAAATTTCATCAAGAAAATATCCTTGACGTTTTGTGGATTTTTTGGTGTCTTGGCTCCTCAAATTCTACCAGCCAATTTACTGTTGTTGACCCTTCTTTATCCAAATTTATATGCATACGGAATATTATTCTATTTCTCGAGCATTTTTACTAAAATATAGACTCTTTTTAATGAAAAAACTCTGCCCAAAACTATGCTAAAATTGTTTTTGTTCTACGTTTCTCCATTATCCTAATTGAACATGAAATAAGATTTCTATTTCTATTACAAGTAACCTCTCCATGTAGTAAATAACGCTTTAGAGGAGGACGAACGCGTATGACATCTTAGGTACGAGCTGCATGTAGTGAGACTCATATGATTATATCGAGTGAATATTAATTTATTTCTATAAATATAGTTAGGACGATGCGTCTGGGTGTGGAACTATTTAATGTTAGTTATTCTGTCTTCATATTTATTGATTAAATTATCCCAGTGTTCCCTTTATTCAGAGTTTACCATAAAATATACCTTTTTAATGTGCCCCTTCGTCAAGGAATATTTTTTTATCATAATTATTATTTTGACATACTGATGAAATAAGTTTCATATTCTGCTTCTCTTCTGTTTTTCCTTCTTATTCTCATTTTTTAAACAATTAATTCTGTATTTTTGGCAGATTCACATTCCCTGGGACTGTCTTCGTGCATAAAGTCGTACTGGAAAATCAAGCATGTTTCTTCACTGAATCACAATAGGTAAGTGGTAAACACATTTTATCATAGAATTTTGCAAAGTGTGACGCATCTCTATTTTAAATATCCGTCATATATACCATATATTTATCTTGGATAAACGGAGTTCTGTTAAAGAAAATATAATTCTGTGGTAAAATAATCGTTTTCGACGATAGTATCTAGCTGCCTGCAAAAAAATTCTGTTTCACATTCATTAGGTAACAACCTAGACATTGTGTATTCCCTACATTGTAACTAGTGATATATTTAATTTTTTATTTCCTTTGCTACTTGGATGATTGTGACCAGAATGAAATGGTACTCGCAAACACATTCTGGTCTTCAAGTTTGATCAAATTTCAATTTTAAACGACATCCATCCTCCTTGTGGGACTCGAGCCCGCTATCGTTCACATAGCAACAATCATCTACCCCATGCTAATCATTTTCATTTTATCGTTACGTTTCATTTCCTCTTAGAGATTAAATGTTTGTCCCTACAAGCAAATGTCTAAAATGATTTATCACGCTAGATATGAGCAATCGAGGAAGGATAAGCAGGAGAACCATGTCTAACTACTTCACATATATTGGAGTGTGAGCTATTAAGAGTAACGACCAACAGATAAGGTTATTCATACCATTAGAGTTAGGATGTTGATTAGACTGAGGAAGAGTTGAGAGATATTTAGCGTTGGTACTATCTTAATTTTACGAGAGTTGCACAGTAATGTAGAAATCAAATCTCTCACCAGCTGAGTAATGTGGTTCATTTACTCCTAAAAAACTGCTTAAATTGAGACAGTTGTTCCACTAAAACTTCTTTGCAATTAACCCATACGATAGGAATACATGCATCAGTCGCAGGCAAGCTGTAGTAGCCAGGTCGGTAACACATTGGCCTCACAGTTCAGAGGTCGTGGGTTTGAATTCCGCCCAGGGCATAAATGTTAAGTTTGTGCTAAGATTAAGAGCTTAAATTAGAGGTTTCGACATAGCCTCAGCCTTTGAAATACTTAAAACCCAAGGTTCTTATATCGACTTCAGTCACATACCAACCCAATGGGGGCGTTTACTCGGAACCGAAATCGCAATTTTGTACACGAAATCGTTAGATGGAAACAAAAAACGAATTTTAGTGAAAAAATTAATCTTCTAACCACAACCATTCACTCATAAATCAAAAATGAAAATAAGCAAAAGGTGACGCCCACCGAAAATGCTGCGTGATAACATTGACGTCATTTTCCTCCCGTCCTTGACTGCTTTCAGGGGAGGGGGAAGGGAATGAAGGGGGGTTCTCGGAAGGTCTGCTCGCACAGATGCTGTCGAAATCGCTCCCATTGGCCGAGTCAGCTGTGTCCCCCCCCTTTGCGATAAGGCGAAGTAGCTTCGCGGGCTCAGTTGTGACTGGACGAAGTCGATATACGTCAGAGGTTGCACCACACCCACTTTTCCGAAAGGGTTAAAAACGTCAGTTTTTCGCCGCTTATAACTCTGGAAATAATTGTCGGATCAGAAAACGGAAAAATACGGGTCCTTTTATTTTACAAACTCTATGAGATTCGGCAATAAAAAAAACATGGTAAACGACCCCATTCCCTATTTCGGAGTTCCATGTAAGTTGAAGTATGAAAATATAGTCTGCAAATTCAGCGGTAAAGTGAAAGATATAATTATTTCTTCTAACCTGTTTTAGAAGTAAAAGTCTAAAGCATTCAGTTTTTCTCTTCTTTGACAACGAAATTTCATTATTAAGTTGGCTGTCACTTTTAGGGTGCACAATTGTGTATATAATTTCAAGTCTCGCTATTACGCGTTGTTTGATATTCCCGTCCAAGAAATATGTAAACCAATAACGTTGTAAGGGAAGCCCGTTCAGAGATATCCCGTAGCCGTTGGTTAAGTCTCATAAAATTTGCTCCATCGCACCATACGAGCAAAATAGTTCTCTGGACTGGTTTGTGATTTGCCGGCAGTGAATTATTCCTTACATTCTAGCAATTTGCAACTCGTAACACCATGACGATGACTCTTTGATAATCCCATCTTTACCGGGAAAAACTTGGAACTTTGTCTCCTAAGTAAGTAAAAATAAAAAGGAAACGTTTTTCAAAGTCTCAGCCTCCCTACTAGTAGGGGATGAAATTGACCAATTACGCTTATTTATATCATGTTTGCGTGGTGTTGATGCCAATCTTATTAAGTTATTTCCGGATATGAGCCAATCATCCAAGGAGATGACTAAAAATTACAATTCATGGATCCAAAGCTTTTATATCGACGGACACCCAATGAGCAACATGGAATTGGAGACCTGTAATTCCCTATAAAAATTTTTCCACCGTGAAACTCAACCCCGGACTTAAGAGACGAATCCAGTACTGTAAAAATCACACAAAACCAATCCCCTGATTTTTACCAAGGTATAGCGTTATGATAAAGTATATTTTTCTATCTGCCTCCATTGGTATGAATTCATTTTTCGAAAACATTTTGCGAAGTTTTCTACGGTCAATTATGCATAAGCTAGAGATAAGTTTCTGTAAGTTCGTTTTTTTAATGGCGTTCATGCAGATACAATTGCGTGAATATATTATTAGCTTAGCTACACGCCTAAGGTGTAGCTTGACATACTTTTGTTCTAAATTTCTTCAGGATTTTACAATGTTATAGATGGTTGAATGATGAAAAAATGTAATTTTTATTATATCTCTAGCAGTTTCTTCTTCACTAAAATTTCTGGGGCTTTACAGTTAAACTTAATTCGGCACAAGAGTGAATTAGGGTCCAATTATGCTTTTTTACTACATCGTTGCCTAAAGTTGCCGAAATAACAAGTATCTGGTCATGTGGTTTGCAGTAATCCGAGCTCACTGACTTGGCCAACCCCGAGGGTAAAATTGAATTGAATTCCTCGGTAAAGACGTTCCTAAATCCCCCGAGGAAATTTTTAATGTTTAGATCTGCCTTCATCGGTAGAAAACTAATAATAATACAACTTTCACGCTTAAGATGGATCACTTTCATCACTTTCGAAAATAGCATAGCTATTTTTAGGATGTATTTGTGAAAGTGCATAAATATTTTTGACAGAATTATTTAATGACTCAATGAGAAAGATACAGTCACAAACACCAATACTTAAGCAGTAATTTTGGCGATGATCGGCCGATTGGTACAAGTCTTATTCAGCAAAACAAGAGGACTACACCCACGGTGTCATTAAGCTAATGATACCTCATCGTTTTGATAACTTTGGACAATAACTATGTCATTTAATTTTGCAAGGTGAGAACAGTATTACAAAAAAATGGTTACATAAGGCAATAAAAAAACGGGAAACGTATTTTTTTTGTGATATATGAATTCATTTTACGATGATTCTTCTGCAAGATGAAGGACACTTTTCAAGGAGCCAAAGTACATTCCTACCAGGTAATCGCTCCTCATTCTGTAAGTTCGTTTTTTTTAATGGCGTTCATGCAAATACAACTGCGTGAATATATTATTAGCTTAGCTTGATGTATGGAAAATATGCGCGACAGAATTAGTGGCACCTCGGTTTTTCTCTTTTTGTGTTAGTCACTATTTTTGGATTAATAATTGGAAATCTCGCTGTACTTTGAAAAGGTTTTCATTCATCATCATTAGTCATCAATCCTCAGATTGGTTTGACTCAGCTCTCCACTGAGTTCTTCTATCGGCTAATCTCTTCATATTTACGGATTTCTTCTCTTTCATATACTTCAGCACTTATTCCATGTATCTCACACGAGGCCTTTCTTTGCCATTCTTCCCATCCACCTGTCCTTCAACGATTGTCTTCATCAGGCTATCGTGTCTTAACATATGGCCGATTAAGTTATCCTGCCTCCTTCTTAGAGTTGTCAGCAGGCTTCGCTTTTCTCCCACTCTTCTTAATACTTCTTCGTTTGTCACTCGGTCTTTCCATTTTATCTTCATCATTCTTCGGTAACACCACATTTCGAATGCTGCCACACTTATTCTCCGCTGATATCATCGTCCATGCCTCACTGACGTAAACAAACATGCTCCAGATGCACATTCTGATGAATTGTTTTCTTACTTCTACGCTTGTATTTCCAGATGTAAGTAGGTTCTTCATTTGGTAGAAAGCCTTTTCGCATAGGCAATTCTACTGGAAATTTCTCTTTTACTTCGTCCATCATTCTCTCGGCTCCCTAGGTAGCAGAACGCATATAATATGAAGTTTTTTTTGGAAGAAATGACATTTTTAATTTACCTGGCAGGATATTAAATCGCATGAGATTTTTAAATGCTTCTTTTCATATTGACCTGTCTCTTTGAAGTAAAATTTGGCAATATTAAGGCCATTAGATCCTGTACAGTGTGGTTAAATAATAAATAACGTCCATGATTAATATTTGCGACTGCCCATTAGTTAGGATGATGATATATTTTTATTATTATTACATTTTTCCTAGGTAATATGTGAAAAATATATATTCCCTTGGAAATACATGTGATCTTCCTACAGGCTCCTTTTATTTCGCTGATTCCGAAATCGTCATATTACCCTTCGAAAGGAATTCTTGAAAAGCTTTTAGGAACAGGTTTTTCTGATAAACTGAACTACACCTTCCTCAATGTTTACTTAGCCAATGATAACCTTCGTAAAGTGTAGCATTTACTATAAACATAATCTTCACCCAGAAGCATCTGCGGGTTGAGCAAACTTTTTAAGGTCTTTTGATCCTGACCGGTTTTATTTTGGGAATTTTTGTCAAATTCTGGTTTGTGTTGGACCTCCTCGACTATAGGGAATGCATATAGAGGGCCATATGGAAGCGTGAGCCAACATTTGTAAGCTTTGCATTAATTATTGTACGTAGCGGATATTAATTATATACATTTAAGCCTTTACATGTGTATGTTACGCGGTGTAGGAATTGAAAGAGAAGATTTATGCAGGGCTAGCTGACTGTAGAATCTTTTTGGAAGCTTCGCCAAAGCAATTTATATTTTTCTATAACTGATGCATGTATACATCTCACATTATAACGAACTTATGCTTTATGTGGCATTAATATGTTCACACAAAGGCATTAGATCTTTTGCGTTTTAAAATGAGTCCACTTGCTTTCGCATGGATAAAGTGGGTTTCCGAACCTCAAAGTTATTTAACAGTGAAAAATCTCCTACTTTGGCCAGAGAATGCGTAAAACTAATAATATCTCCTTACCATTCTACTAGCCGTTGGTGTGGTGTTACTTCTGCCTCTGAAAGAGATTTTTTGCCTTATGCCCTCGCATCACGGTAAGTTTTGCATTAAAAACATTAGCCTCATTAACTCGGGCAATTATTTTTTATCAACGTACCACGATCTATCCACTAGAGCCAAAACTGTCAGATGAAGTCAAAATGAGAGGAAAATGATTGAGCTGTCCCGGAGAGTATCTTTATGCGTAACTTACTTCTTGACAGCGGCGAACCAGATACTTGTGCGCTGACAAGCTGTCGGACAATCAGCTGTCATATCGTGGCACTTGAATTAAGTACCTATCTTATTCCATTTAAAGGTTATATTTTCCACATGAGTAATTCTGTTTCGTGCAACTAAGACATGGCTGTGGATTGATTAAGAGGTCAAAAAAAAAAGAAAATGAAGTACATTTTTTCTATTTCTAAGTTGAGAGTTATTAAGGAGCCTAATTGTCGCGTATTTATGTTCCATAGGAAGCCCCTATGCTTCCTCGGGCAACTACGTTTGCCCACACACATAATTTGAAAGTGTAGAAATTTCAACAATAAAACCCCTTACGTTCAACTCAAAATATTTGCAATTTAATCCATTCTTATATGGCCACACACTTTTTTTTGCTATTTTTGTACTTAGTATGCATGGGAAAGAGGGACGAGTTTTTATCGCAGGATTTGTGTCTATACCCACTGGCTTTAAAAGTGAAAGCAAATGTCTTTTTAAACCTCTTTTCAGTGGTGGATGGAGTTTATATTGGCAGAGTTGATGTCAAGTAGACCTGTTTGAAAGTTATTGATGACATTTTGATTGCTGAAACGAATGGCAGGGAAATCGGTAAGATTGGATAATCTTGCGAAGCATGGGATATATTTATAATTTTCCAATCGATCTCATGGAATGACGTATCGGCAGCGGGTGAAAATATACAGCCAAGCATCTTTTGCAACTTATTCAAGGACACGCTCAGCTCACTTAGGTCGTTAATTCATTGCCTCACGTGAGCATATGTCACTATGTATTATAAACTAATCCAACTCTTTCTTCTTGCGTGCATATAAGATCGTTGGAGAATTAAAATCAAATTATGCGCTAAGTTATCGTCTTATTTTTTACTCGCATCACCTCACCAATTTGATGCCATGTGGGGTGGGGTAGTTTATAAACTTAGTGCTTAGAATCAAGTGAGATATAAGGTTATGAATACCAAAATATATGAAACAATTTAGGAAAATGAATTTTAACCATGGCAAGATATTTTAAAAATTGTTTAGCAATTTTAGGCAGCAATTGAAATGCGTTGCCCTCAGTCTGTGGTTAGAAACGCTTTAAATACACAAAATTAGGTCGTTAATTCATTGCCTCACGTGAGCATATGTCACTATGTATTATAAACTAATCCAACTCTTTCTTCTTGCGTGCATATAAGATCGCTGGAGAATTAAAATCAAATTATGCGCCAAGTTATCGTCTAATTTTTTACTCGCATCACCTCACCAATTTGATGCCATGTGGGGTGGGGTAGTTTATAAACTTAGTGCTTAGAATCAAGTGAGATATAAGGTTATGAATACAAGAATATATGAAACAATTTAGGAAAATGAATTTTAACCATGGCAAGATATTTTAAAAATGATTTAGCAATTTTTGGCAGCAATTGAAATGCGTTGCCCTCAGTCTGTGGTTAAAAACGCTTTAAATACTCAAAATTAAACGAGAAATGGATCCCTATAGCTGTTTTGATAGCGTTAAAATGTGATAAATTTATCTGAGATGCTTTGGCACGTACGTTTTTTAGCTCTGACTAATTACATATTAGTTGTTGGTGTATGCAAATGTTACAATTGTAAGTGAAATAAATCAACTTTAATGTTCAGACTACTGAGGTATTCAGATATGTTTTGGATGTAGAAGGTTACACTTTCGATGATTTCGTCATCCCGAGAGCGGTTAAAAGCTTGTTGATCAAACTAATCGCCAGCGAATACGTGTGACCCGTCGCTTATACTTTCACCTACCTTACGCGGCAGTCGTAATTTCAGAGCGTACGGTACTAATGAACTTGTCATGGTAGCATAAAAGGCTGTGGGAATCCACGCCAAACTCCTCACTGACATTAACACGATTGTCTGGAAGGTTATTAATCCATGGGGTGGTGGGAGGTGAAATGCTTTTCTAAAATGGAAAAACGATGTAAACCGGTTCCAAGTTAAGATTAGACGTCTGCCTGGAGGAGTTTAAAATGGGCGGGTGGTTTTATCGGCGAGGGGAAGGTGCGAAGGGAGGGCTCAAATGGCCCCTTTGCTACCGTGGGACCTCTGATTATGAACCCACCTCAACTCATGACCTAAAACGGAGCCGGAATCATCTTCTCGTGCCTATTCACTCCTCGAAATTCCGACAACGCAAACAGTTCATTCTTGACAACTCCTCGACAAGTGGTTACCGTGAAGACAACTCCCTCCTCCCCTTCCCTCCCCTCCTTCCACCTCCCTTCTTTCCACCTGCCACCCTCCCCTCCCTCTCCCCCCGCCTTGCCTCCACAAAATCCGCCAGCCAATCTCACTCTCCTTCTCACTGTGGAGTGCACTCACTCGCTCGCACAATACCCTCGCCGACGCGAGCCCCCTTCACCCATTCTTCTAAAAGACGCCCTTCCGAAGAGGTGAAAAGAATGCTCCTTTCATTCCGGGCCGCTCCCGGGTCCCCCGCCCCACCCGGAGGTATTCTCCACGGCCCGGCAATCCCGCCCCGCAAATTGAGGCGGCAATTGCGCCCAGCCTCTCCGCTTGCTTCGCCCATTACGGGGCGCGCTCGGGACGGGGCTCTTTGCGCCCCGTCCAACGCTCCAATCACTCCCAACCCTTCTCCGGCCCAACACCTCACTCCTCTCCTCTCCACTCGCCGCATCTCAACGCCCTTTCTCCCGTCCACCCCCTTTCTCCGGCCACATCTTTCTTCTTCCTTCTCCCCCGCACTCAATTGCCGCGCCCCCCCCCGCACCACCCACCGCCCCCAGCGACACCCGCCCCGCCCCCTCACAGACTCCTCGCTCATAACCTTCCATAAATCAACACCCGCTCCCAGCCCTCCCTCCGCCCCCACCCCACGCACCCGAGCAAACACACGCGGTCCCCCTCCACGCCACCTTCCACTCGACTCACCTTCTCTTTCCTTTGCTTTAACTCGACCCCCGGCTTATTCAAGGCGGCCCTTCTTCCCACACGTTTGTCTGGAGGTCGGGGTAGGTTATCCATCTTCGGCCACGAACTTAAGGCAGAAGGCAACGATAGATTGAGCGGAGAGGCGTGGGGGGGTGGGTCGGTCGGTAGGTGGCAACGGGGGGGAGTGGGGGTTGGACGTCTTGGGTGTGGAGGCCCTGGAGTAGGGCCGTGGGAGGAGTGGGATGGGTGAGCGGGGTGCAGGGGGAGCAGGTGGAAGGGGTGGTGGGGTGGGCCGAGGGAAAGGAAGAAGGGTAATAGAGGGTGGGAGTGGTGGCAGTGCATGAGAGTGGCGGGTTCAATACTCAAAACTGACATATATTAATGACCCAGCGCCCGGCGGCGCGATTCATCAGTTTCAGGCCTGTCTGTGTGTGCGAGAGTGTGTGTGTGTCTACGTACTAAAGATCGAGCACGTTTCCCCATCCACCGTGATCAATCACTTGTGACTGATAGAAAAGAAAACTCATTTATTATCCGGGCGGCGGTCTTGGGGGTGGGGAATGTGGGCGGGAGGAGACGGGTGGGTGGCGGCGACGTGGGGGTGGGGGAGAGGGTTACGGGGGTGCCGTTGGGTGCCGGGGCGCGGGAGGGGGCTGGGTTGTCGGACGGAGGGGAGAGCGTTCGGGGGCGGGGGGAGGTTTGGCAGGCGGAGGGCGGTGGAGGCCTGCGCGGGGGCGGAGAGGGGTGTGCCACGAGATGAGCTGTACTTGATCGCGTCTATTTCCTACATTTTTTCCCCTCCCCTTC
Source organism: Platycnemis pennipes (assembly GCA_933228895.1). Lineage (NCBI taxonomy): Eukaryota > Metazoa > Arthropoda > Insecta > Odonata > Platycnemididae > Platycnemis > Platycnemis pennipes. Next base: position 86,039,857 of record OW121846.1, read on the forward strand.
TCCACTTTACCCGACTCCGTTCCGTCTTTCACATTCGGGGGAAATCTATCTAACGCTCTCTCCCTCTCCCTCCCGCGTCCAACTCTCGCCTTCCTCTTCACAGCGGCTCTCTTTCTTGCTCGCTTACGTCCAGAGGGTCTTTTTTTTCTTTGACGTCTCGCTATGAGGCGAGGACTAGCAGGGATAGGTGCGGACGATTCGGTGTCAGGGTTCACGTCTCCCGCAAGTACCTCGCGCGGGACGGCGGCCGCTCTTCGCGGTGCGCAAAGGGGAAGCACACCTTGATCCATCATTCAAAAGCGATATGGGGAAGCGGACCGCGTGAAGTTACCCCAGCGGATAGATTAAGGCCGTCATCGTGATGTGCAAAGCTTGGTGTGAACTTTTGTTGAGACTTCGTCATTCGGTTCGCCTGGGCTCAAACCGCAAGCTTTCATATTTTTGTTAAGGTGCCGACGACGCTACTATTTGCGCAATCTATCCTCTGTGTGGAGGGAAGTAGATGTGAAATTGCGTCAGGAAGCTATGGTAAAAATGGAACGAAGGTGGTGCGTAATTTTGAGCCTCCACATTCACCACGGAGTGAACATAATGATGTCCGCGCAGGAAACTAAGATTGAGACGAGGAAAATAGGAGATAGATTCAGTCTAAATTGTCTCATGAGAGCCTCTATAACTGGTCTCATGCCGATGTATTTTCTTAGTTGCACGTACACATCCACTTACGGAGTATGTCTATGTGACATGTAAATGGTTGTCTTCGAAAGTGTTAGAGAAACCAATGAGTAGGTAATTTAGTTGGGATATTCTTTCTATTCTGTAGTTATTTATAAAATGCTATGCGATGGAAAACCTAAGTGACCTTACCTGATTGAAAGGTCACTTAGGTCACTTTGGTATTTCAATATTTAATAGATTATACTCAAAGTCTGGCTTATATTTGTTCTTTTTCGTCCACGTTTGTCACCATTGGAAACAACTGTCGATCATAGGTGATGGAGGAAGCTGATTGATTATCTCTCCACCGGCTGAGAGAATTTTATTGTGAGCACAAAACCGTTGTACTAATAGATTGTTAATTAACGGAGCAAGCACTTATTAAGTAATACTTACATCTGCCAGGACTGCTTAATAAATACTGGTTTCCCCATTCATTTATCAATGTGAAGTATTTACTTGAGTGACTTTCTAGAGTACATAAATGATACTGCTTGAAATAATGGACAAATTTCTATTTGCCCTGAATGGTTACATGATTTTTTGAGCCCAATATAAAATGGAATGTTTATACTCTTATATGCAATGATTTTTCTGAGGGCCATTAGCTCTCCGGTGTTCTCATCAAAAAATAATTTCGTGCTGGTGGCGCAGTTCTGAATCTATGTTCATCAACGATAAATGAATTGGCAACTGTCCGATATTTCTCATTTATTTACGTTAGCGATGGTGTTTACTGTGGAGTTTAATGACTTGTTTTTGCCATTCATTCGTAAAATTATTTTCCAGGCTTATATTTCTCCGTCGGTGCCTTCATTTCTTTACCTCACTACTATTTCTAATCAATGTTGCACTGCCTTCTAGAGTTCCGTGAGTTTCCCTCATACGATGTTCCATATTAATTCCTCACTGACAGGACAAATAGCTCTCATTACTCGTAAAATGGTTACATTTTCACCTGCAAACCTGCACCACGGAATTATTGTGCATGTTCCGTAATTTCTTGGAATTTTCTATCACATCAAAATTCAATGTACGCTACACGTTTCTCTAATTTCTTTTCCATTGCTAAAGCTACCCACCTGCCTCCTACCCTCCAGTACCAGTTGATTTCTGTCCATAGTTAAAAGTCGGCTCATTTAAACCGGAAAACAAGGTTCTGACCTACTACCTCCAAGTGAGCGTGCTCTTTTACCACCACGTTTTCCAGCTATTGAAATGCAGTGCGTGAATTCCATGCAATTAGTCCTGCCTTAATTTTTTAAATTAATTAATCGGACATTATTATTAATGTCATTGGCCTTACATCTACATCTACATAATACCCTGCAAGACACCATAAAGGTGTGTGGCAGGGGGTGAACTCTCACCAAACATGAACTACATATCATGCATAAAAAAGGATTAGTACTTGTATAGGTACTGTTCAAAACTACGCTATTTAAACAAAGATAAAAATAGCAAAGCACACATGCAAAAACATGCTGTTAGTTGGGTTAGCTTTAAATCCATATACCAACATGCAGCTACCAATGTTATCCATTACTACACTCGTACTGGATATATTTAACGTTATTCATATCCCAAATAGTACGAGGAAAAAAGGACATTTTGAATCTGTCAGTTCGGCAATCAATTTCTCTAATTTTGTGATTATGGTCAAGCCTACCATAGTAAGTTGGGGTACGCAAAATATTTTTAACATCATCACTGAAAATATGGTCTTGGAATTTGTTAAAGAGATTAAGTCTAAATTTCAACCTGCGATCTGACAATGATTCCCAATTTAATTAATTTAATAGACTGGTTACGCTAATAAGGTTATCATACCGTCCCTTTACAAATCTTGCCGATCTTCTCTGCACACCTTAATGAGACACGAATCTATCAGGTTTTAAATACACTTTGGAAACGTTATATACTGTCGTCATCTATTCTGTATCGTTATTTTCTATCCTTCACTCATATTATCCAGAGATCACGTATCCTCTCCTCAACTCTCCTGTCCTCTTTCCCTATGTTCCCCTTTGTGCCCCATTCCTCCATAGCATTTCACACTCTTGCTGCGCGATAAATTTTGCTGATGGCCACGGGAGCCTTGTATCCCTAGCTTCCTTGTACGACCTTCGCCCTAGTCTCTTGTGTGTCAGTTGCCATCAGAATTCAGTTCTCTCCTTTATTTAGAGCATTAAGATAGATGTTATGAAAAATTAAAACGAGAAGGAAGGGAAAGAATTCCATTATAGCATCAGGTAGAGGAATACATATAAAATTAGACGCAAAGGGTTGGCAGTGGAAATAGGATAAGGGTTGGCCAGAGAAAAGGAAAAATCCCTGCCGCGGAAAAAATTCGGTGGTTGGATAAGGGAACGTTTTGTGGGACAGAGAATGAATAATAAAGAAGCATAGGAGAAGATGATACACAAACTGCATGTGGAAGTATTCAATTGTTGGGACCAAAAAATATTTACTTTCAGAGCATGCAAAAGAGATGCGTTTGTATCTAGGGCCTAGAGATCAGTTTCATTAAATTACAAATAGAAGAGGAATGATGGATGGGTCGGTATATGATATGAAGATTGAAAAGATATTATGAATGGTAAAAATGAGCGAGGCTTTCAAAATACATTTAAGCCGAACTAAATGCCAAAAGGATTACGGGGAAACTGTAAGCTAAGATTTAATTGGGATTTGTGATGGGAATTCCGAGTATGTAATTTGGCCGGAAGTTTATGGAAGAATAAAATTTTATTCCAATTCCAGGAGAAAGGGGAGGACCGAAGCAGATACCTATTTTTGTGAATCTGAAATATGGATATCTTTAAACGGTCAGTATATCCTTCGAACGACGAAGTGGAGGAATCACGCTGTAGGACTGGCGTTTTTACAAATAAAAAGACATTTAAAACGTAAGCTAGATACTTTAAGTTTACTTTATGCAAATTTTATAAAGTAGATTGAATAGAATAAGCGAAGGAGCTATTGCAATTACTTATACACCGGAACTTATTCTAAAATATCTACCACATTTAAAGGAAAAAACATAATTCGTAATATTCAAAAATCGTTATGACTAATTCAAGTCGAGCCGAGGAAAACGCAGGGGTATCTGCTATTACCATTTCTTATTCAAGAATTCCGGAATAGGAAATATAAGATTATAAAGGCACGAGGAGTGAACAAGAGGAAAATAATAGAGCCACTTGGGTGTTAGGATAATTAAGCAATATAAGGTATATTAGCCTTAGGAGAAATTGATAAGTTGAGAGTATTAATTGGTGTGAAGACATGGCATTAAGACTAATTAATTACGATGATATCATGAAAATAGTTAGGTGCTCTAAAATAAACGTTCAGTTAGGATATATTAATTTAGATATATAACATAAGAATAGTTTTGGAATTTAGAATAATTCTGATAAGGTAGATCATAAGAGGAAGAACTATTTAAATGAATGAAATGGAATTTAAGGCGAATATCAGATGTAGAAGATCGTCGAATATAGGGAAAATTTGATATAAAATTTATTATGAATACAGTAACTCCCGATTTTCCGAGTGGTAATGAGTGGTAAAGGGTGCACGTATAATCGGGAAACACGGATAATGGGGTTGTTTACTCGGAACCGAAATCGCAATTTTGTTCACGAAATCGTTAGGTGGAAACAAAAAACGAATTTCAGTGAAAAAATTAATCTTCTAACCACAACCATTCACTCATAAATCAAAAATTTAAATAAGCAAAAGGTGACGCCCACCGAAAATGCTGTTGTGATAACATTGACGTCATTTTCCTCCCGTCCTTGACTGCTTTTAGGGGAGGGGAAGGGAAAGGAGGGGAATTCTCGGAAGGTCTGCTCGCACAGATGCTGTCGCAATCGCTCCCATTGGCCGAGTCATCTGTGTCCCCCCATTGCGATAAGGCAATGTAGCTTCGCGGGCTCAGTTGTTATTGGACGAAGTCGATATACGTCAGAGGTTGCACCACACCCACTTTTCGGAAAGGGTTAAAAACATCAGTTTTTCGCCGCTTATAACTCGGGAAATAATTGACGGATCAAAAAACGAAAAAATACTGGTCTTTTTATTTTACAAACTCTATCAGATTCGGCAATAAAAAAGTATGGTAAACAACCCCATTCGCTGATTGGTTCTTTCCGGAATCGTTTCTCTACGGTGAGACGCCAAAATAAATTAATTCCCTAAAACAATAACTCAATCTGCCAATGAAAAGATTCCCTCTGTAGGTACACAATAGAATTGTATGGTAAAAAAGGATCCAGTAGAGCTGTTGTGAGCGCATTTAAATGTTCGCAAGCCTTGGGTGGCGGCACGGAGCCTGGCGTAAGACATCGGACCAGTCGGCAGAGCCGTAGCGAAAGACGCGATTGGAGGAAAATACTGAAGGTATACCTACCTCTGTGACCACTGCCGATACACTGCATAGATTGGAGGTGCACGGATAATCCGCTGCCCGGATAACGCTCGCACGGATGATCGGGATCTTTCTGTATGTCATTTATTGAATACTTTCAAAGCTCGGTCATTTGAGAGTTAAGGAGAATGTTTCGAGTTTGGCATGCGGAAAAATATTAACAAATTTTCGGAGGAGATTGAAAGGAAGGAGGAAATATACGTTGCCATTTGGTGGGGAAGAATTAAGGAGGCAGAGAAAATAGGACGAGGTGTATGGAAGGGTAAAGGAATGCTATCCGTTCCTTCTTCCGTTAGAAAGAATACTGAGAATCTGAGATGATGAAGGAGAAGAATAGGGGGTTTGAGAAATATGAGGTGAGATTAGGGGCACAAAGAGGTCTTGAAATAATGGCAATTGAAAATATCAAATGAAGTAATAAAAGCCTTGAATGTATTGAACATAGGGAACATGATGATTTATTTTTAGTCAGGCACTCTCTAAGACAATCTCTGTTGGAAGATTCTCTACATAGAAAATTAATATAGTGAGATTATACTCGTGTATGATGGAAATCTTATTTTATGAAGGAAATGTACCATAGCTTATCTATATTACTCTCCCTTTTGATTTCAACATCCTCAATCACTAATTATGAGCGCGGTTGCTGCGCATCCCGTCGGGGAACAAATTTGCTACCTCTAATCCTGAGATCTCGAATGAAACATTTGATTGAATGTGATCGAAAAATATATTCATGATCGTTGAATTGCCGTTTACTGCTCGACGCTCCCATTGCAGACGTGTTAAATGAGGCAGCGGATTTAATCAATGCACTGCATGAATCAAATTTTGAGCATTTAAACGTTAACACCCATCCATCGATTATATTTACCGTGCAAGGCACTGCATATTAATGATGTAGGCTCTTGGATCGGGGATAAAATTGCCAGTGATGAATTATGAAAGGAGATGTAGCCAGGGACAGGGATATCAATTCATCTAACTTGAATGAATCCTGTGTTATCAAATCAGAAAGTTATGCCTCCGTGACACCAGTGAGTATTGAAGACGTCTCTGGTGTGCGTCAATCACTGATCATTTTTCTCATCGACTTGACTGCAAAAACAAACATCTCGCTCCATTTCATTCAAGGCCTTTGGGTGCCATTGCCTAGACATCTGGATTATACTCCGCAAATCACCAGTAGAGCGTGTGGCAGGGGATAATTCCAATCCATGCATGCATTGCCGAAGTGTAAACACTCATGTTATTGGAAACACTGCATATTGAATTCTGAGAAACTACTTTATAAACAAATACGCCGACTTAATATGCAATATAGACGGTATCACGTCAAGTCTATGTTTTTCTTCTCATGTCTTCGAGGCCAACTACCCTTTTCGTTGACATCCTTTTGTACGTTGATTGTGTGAAGTTATGTCAAAGTTAACGTTTTATTTGATTAATACCTACTGCGCAGAAGCCATACATGTAACGCGTAATTGTTAATTTCGATATAGATATTTCTCATACTCCCCAACAGTCAATTTCTTCACTTTCGGTTACCAAATGACCGTATACCTACCTGTTGTCGCGTCAATGAAATACCAGATTTCGCGGTGACGAGATGTCCGTTTACGAGATGTCGATTACCAGATGTCGGTTACGAAATGATACGGTTACGGGCTGACGAGGAACCATATAGACTCACAACTCAAACTAACGCCGTAAAGGAAAGATAAGTTCCAGATCTCATAATTATGGTTATGTACCATACATCCATTCAGATGTATCAAAATATTATGCTTATTTTATTTATTATTATTGTGTCATACTTATCGAAGTTTATGTGTAATTTCATAAAAAAACCTATAAAACCAGTGAGATCAATCCAAAATTCCGGTAACTTCGTCTTCATCTATTATTGTTCTAAATTTTACGTCTATGCTGCAACCTTGATATTTAGAGTTTTTATTGGAACTTTAATCTAAATTTCGTTTGCAAGAGTGAGGTTTTGTTTCCATGTTAAACCACCGTTTGAGCATTGTTTCATTATCTCAACCATTGTACTATCCTTATCCGAAGCAATGTGAGCACGCATCATGTGCCCTTGGCAAATGAAACCAGCATGAACGTCGCTTGGGCACCTGTGGCGGACTGAGACGTCTCTTCCCCGCCATCTCTCCCATTTTAGAGGAAAAGCCAGCTTCCCAAGATGCTGGTTTTGCAACGGCGCGATTGCATTTTTCCGACAAATGATGACTCTATTCAAACGTTTTCCTCGCCTTTCCTACTCGTGCGGCCACCCTCCCCGTACTCCCGCACCTGCGTCACCACACTGATTGGATTCGGACGCAGCGATATTTAATTATTATTTTTCCAGTTCCTGATGCCCAAGTATCATAAGGTGACGTAATCTAAATACCCTCCTATATAGTACGCTGCGTTTGTTCTCTCGGGCAGTCTTTGAAAAATACAAAGAGAGGTGCGGTTGTCGCTCAAGCAAAGCACTGTGTTTTTGTGGCAATAGGAACGCTCATTTCTGCTGGAGGTCTTATGCTCTGTACGAAAATTGATTAGACAAAATAGAGCACAAAATCTTTGCAAATTGTAAGACAAATTTTACCGTCCACATTGCCTAGATTCCTCGCATCTCTACAGTTCTCTTCAGTCCTTTGTGGCAAGCAGACGTCTTCACCGACATCTTCACCGCGAGCAGACGTGCCTGCAATTTGGCCCAGACTCATCAGCCGAACTTTTCGCCTATTTTTCGTTTCCTCCTCTGGTGTCCACCATGCCGAATTGTGCTCGCTTCTCTGAGGTCACGAAACGTTCGCAAAAAAGCGTGATTTGTGTCACTTGTGGGGACGCTTATCATCTTTCCTGCACTTCCCTCGCTGAGATCGATTTAAACCTATTTGAGGATCAAAAACGTTCCTGGCATTGTACTGTCTGCCTGGAGAACCTTCGCTCCAGCCGCGGGTACGATACTCCAATCAAGCAGTTGGCTGGCGATCCTCTCCTGGACACAGCTCCCGCGGAAGGTTCACGCTCGATGCTGAACGAGCTGCTGGAGCGCGTGAAGAAGGTACAGGGCGATCAAAGTGAGTTTAGAAATTCAGTGAGGCACGAATTAATTGGGCTGAGAGAGACTGTGTCTTCACGGCTTGATTTGATAGAGGAACTCACTAAAACAATAGCATCCATAAGTGATTCTGTTGTCAATATGTGCGCGAGAATTGATAAATTAGGTGATGAAAACCATCAGCTTATTAGTCGCATAAATACTCTCGAGGCAAAACTGAATCGGGTTGAGCAGGAAACACAGAGGAACGCTGTTGAAATTCACATCGATTTCAATGTCGAGATCAATACTTGAACTGTTACAATCCACGGACCCTGTGGCCATTTGGCTCATCTATTGTCCGATGCATAATTATATGTGTGTATTTGGAATTTTGTGTGTGTTTATATATGTATTTTTGTTCATAAGAATATATGTATGTTTTGTGTTTTAATATACATATTCATGTATGTGAATGTATGTTTTTCTATTGGTATACTAATTGCTATTAAATCTAATTTTAAACCTCATGTAATAAGCGTGCCCGATTATATCATTGAACATATATTCGTTACAGTTATAATTGATTCGGAGAAAATTTTGCTTGGCTCCGTATATATTCCTATTGGTGCGCCTTTAAATTTCTATGAAACCCACTGTTAATAGATCTATAATATCCTCCTTTCCTGCTCTTATATTCATATTATCCTTCTGGGAGACTATAATTTACCTGGTGTTAACTGGAAACAGATAAATGAAGATGTGTTCACCAATCGTCTTTCCCCTTATGCCAAAAATCATCATTGATTGCTTCTACTTCCTTGGCTTAAAACAAATTAATAGTATCTCCAAATGCTGTGGTTCACAGCCTTGTGAAGCTCTAATTGTGAAGTGATATCTGTTTCAGTTACTAGTGACCGTATAACTAAGTGTGACCCATAGTATCCTTCCATAGCCATTGCTATTGAATTTACTAGGACTCTATTCACCACTACTTAACGTATTATTTTTATGATTTTAAAAATTGCAATTATGATGGTTTGAATACCTATTTATGCAATGTTAACTGTGCCAATTTAATGGCTGAAAGTGAAACAAGATTGTCTCGCGTATAAGACCTTTGAGTGCCTCGATCCCATTATTAAGGATGGTATTGATATATTTACACCAACTTACACTTCAACTAATATTGCTTATCTAAAATGGTCTACTCCGTGCAATAAACAAGATTTAAGATAAAAGATGCTCTCCACAAAATGTATAAAATCACTGGTAACCAGAAAGATTACCAAAAGTTTACCGTCCACCGCAATAAATGCAAAACATTAACAAATGTGTCTCATTCTAATTATGTAGAAAATATTCAAAGGTTCATATCAAATAATGAGAAGTCCTTCTGGGACTTAGTAAATATCGAAAGAAAATCAACTAGACTTAATGTTTTTAAATACTGAATGCTGTGAAAATCCATGCCAGGTATTTCTCTAATATTTATATTGATCAAGATTCCTCTGTCAGCTTACCCGATCTTCTTCCAAATAATACGATGGGTCTATCTAACTTGAAGTTTTCCACCAATGAAGTTCTTTCCAAATTAAAATGTATTGATATATCAAAAGGAATAGTTCCTGATAATGTTCCTCATGAAAAATATACCGTTGACTAAAAGTTCCTCCTCTACTACTTAAGAACTGTTGCAATTTACCGTTATATCCTTTTTTATTGTATTTAACATGCCTTTATGTACTGGTATCCTCTCAGAATTATTTAAGACATTCTTTGTGATTCCTGTGTTTAAAAACGGGGATAGACACGATGTTAAAAATTATCGTCCAATAAGAATTCAGTCCTGCCTGGCCGAAATATTTGAAAGTTTAGTCACTGACAAGGCATATCCTCTAATTGATAATGCAATAATAAATAACCATTGACTTCAGAAAGGGAAGATCCACCATTACCACCAAATAGTCTACCAACAAAGAATATTTTGACCTTTGATTAAAGAACATGGAATTCACTTAGTAAGAATCCACTCATTTGCGGTTTTTGGCAATGAGGAGCTCAAAAATAGTAAAGTAACAGGCGAGATATGCCTTCCTGTTTAGAAAAAGGGAAAAAATGCTCTCTATATATTTTCATGGCATGTCATATTTCTTTGAAGCTATTTCCAGCGTGAATCTAAATTATAGCTCATTCCTGCAAAATCTTATTCTTGTAGAAAAATATTGAATTTCGATAGGCTACAGAAACCAAAATAAGGAGTGGGTTGAAGTAAATTCAAGCATTTTTTTTACAACAGAGGGAATTTAAATGCAGGAATACTATTAGAAATATTTACTGCCCATTTTTGTTTGTCAAAGATCAAAATTTTTGTATGCTAGGGCGTGTAAACTCTCCAATTGGATGAATCGGTAGAGATATCTCTTCTGGTTTCAAAGTTACTGAAGTACCACAAATATTTGATAAGTTCAATGCTTTAAAAGGCGTCCTCAAGTCAGATATCTGATGTTTATTGCTTGTTCTAGAAATTAATGCAGAAGAGAGTCAAGATTGTCAAACAGCTATCAGTTTCTTTCGAACTAAAAAAAATTAAGTTTTCGTTTTGTTTTGATTGCTCGAGGTTACAGTACAAAAAATGTTTTTTTTAAAGAAATCAAAGTAGCTTATTGGAACTGGAAAGACTGGATGGCCTTTGATTAATCAGGATCTCATAAAACATAAAAAAAAAGACATTTCCTCTGGAACAATGATGAGTTTAGTTAATGGGGTTATTTTGGATGATTGCATAACGGAACAATTTAATTTCAGGCCTTAAATTTGACTAAAGGCCCGGGAATATTTGAAAAAAATTATATCTGCGTGTTATACCTATTCCTGCTCTTTATTGCATTTCCATTTTCAAGTTGTTATGACAGTGAAATTTTTTTCCCTGGTTTTCGTACACATTGAACATGCACGTGCAGCTGAGTTGACTAAGTACAAAAGGCTGAATAATCTCATGTAGCGTAAGCCTTCATTAAATAAAATAATGTGTTATTATTGCCTTTAACGAATACGATTCTTCTATTTGCTCGACGCATACGATTCGATGCATTTATCACGGGACTAAAAGAAAGTATTTTCTAATGCTCTCTAATTTACGCAACACATCGCGTCTCGTCGTCTAGTAATTCGCTCTTCGTCAAAATGCGTTTAAAATGGAAGCTATAAAGTATAAAAGCGTCGTTTGTTTTGTGATACATTATTTATGGCCTCCTACGCACCAGTCAGCCTTGGAGCTTAACCGAATGGTCTATATGACCGCGACTCAACCATCAGGTCACAGGTTGTAGACCCGTCGACAGAATGACAATTTGTGGTCTATAAATTGCCCTTCGAGACTTATACATCCGATATTACCCAGACGATCGGATCCTGAGTTGGCGTGCACTTGGCGTTACGACCCAAGCAACAGGGAATACCAGCCGTCTCCAATAAATAAGCATTCCTCTCTGAGGACAGAGCCGAAGGAGGAAAAAGTGTATAGACTCTCAGTGGGGGAAATAAAAATTCTAGAACGAGGTATATTTAGTACCGTGACATCCAGGGAAGGGCAGAAATAAGGGATTCATTAAATGTATTCTACCTCCTGCAAGCATCCTACTACATCTATCTTGATACATCATACTGGAGAAGAAAAATAAAGGACATTCAAATGCCTTGGATTATATTACTAAATGTAACACAGCGAGGTAGTGTAGTGTGAGTCTCTAGCCACTTATCCTCTTCACACAAGGGTGCCGTAGGAGTCGTTCGTTGATGACGCAAATTATGAGCAGAGTTTTCCTTAGTTCCAAATGGGGGAAAAATATGCCTTTCGGAATGGAAGATCTTCGAGATTATGTTCTCAAGGTAAGTTCCCGCGCGGGATTCACTGTATCTACACCACTTGGCATTTAACTTGATTATGAATTGCGCGAGCGTGATTTTTAGCCTCTGGTGCGCGAATGCGCGCGGAAAATTTTGACATTTCGCCGGAGTGCAAAGCGCGTCGGGGGCTGTGAAATGCCAGACTGGTGGGAGGAAAAGCAAAGATGAAGCATGCTGAGGGAATCGGTCGAATGAACAATAATGGGAACGGATGGGAGCGAGAGGATGACGGATCCAGAGATCACCTCCACTCAGTCAGTCGTCATCAATCCCCGCCGAAGGTCTCGACGAATCGCACCTCTGCAGTTAATTTTTCCCGCATTTGAATTCCATCCCTCCGCTCGTAGACCACCACCAGAAACACAAAGAACGCAGCTCAATTCTCTGGGGTCCTGTCATAACGTTCGGTGGGCACCTGCACCGAGATGGCCCGGATTTAAAAAAGGCCGTCCCACCCGCCGACGTTGACGATGTCAAGACGCCTCCTTTTTTTCCCCGGTAAAATAAAACGTTACCCACGGGTGGTTTATGGTGGGTCGAAGAGAGGAATCGCAGGAGAGAGCCAATAACTCCCGGGACACAAATCATGGGAGTTAAAAGCGATATTGCGCGGAAATGATAGAGGCGAGAGAGAGGGTGAGAGCGAGTTGTTGTCCGAACACAGTTCCGACGCCGGTGGCGATTTACTGCCCTGGCCCGAGAAAAAGCGAGTGTGCCGCTATTTTCCCCGAGTGGCCCCAAAGGGCCGTCCGTGGCGGTGCCGATGAGGCTTGGCGATGGCGACGGAAAGAGGTTGGTCGGGAGGGGGGTTACGATGCGTTTCTAGCCGGCCGTTAGTGCCGCTTTTCCCCAGCGCCGTGCCATTAAGGTCGGCGGCTTAGGGTAATCGTAATCTGGTACGTCGCACCCCACATTAGCGGACCATAAAGCCGGGCGCGGGATGAGTGGGCCGTGACGGTGATTACGACTTCGCGTCGGCCCTCCATGACTAAGCACAGCACTCTGCCCGACACCGTGGGCAGCCACTGGCCCCAACACTCTTGGCCGTCCGAGATGGGGCCCTCCTCCTACTCCTCTCTCTTCGATGCCCGGCGAATTCGCGCGCCGCCCCTCGGTAAACACGACTCGATGGACGCCCGCGTCTTGCCGCTCTTGCTAACGGGTGACACTTCTCGTGCGATGCGTTGCGAGAGTAATGGCGTCAAATATCATCGGCCGTCACCACGGGCGATGCAAAATGATCCATGTTGAAGATAGATGCGTGCCGGCCACTGCCTGAAACGCGGGCACCATTCCACAGTCCACGTAAACTGATAACCTTCTCCGAGAGAAAGAGTTAACATGTGTCGAAGTCATGGATCATTTCTTGCCGTATCCTATTTTGGCATAGGCACAGTGGACGAGGTCCCTACCTCAACCATGCTTCATAGTTGAAGTGCTTACTTAGCTGCACTTAACGCCGATTCTTTGTAGATGGTTTTTACTATTATACTATTATTTACCATGATCCTGTTATACCGGATCAAGAGATTTTCAATTATTAACCCTGCTTTAATTTTGCGCATTGTAGGCATCTGAATTAGGCTCTCCTCTATGATACATACCATCTACTTAGTTTCTTAAGAGGTTGATCTCATTTATGAGATAAACAATTGGTTCTGAGATTTAAACATTTGACCTTCTTTCACTATTATTACAACCCCCCCTTGCTCTAGTATACCAAACCTTCCTAAATCATTTATTGCTTTATTTACACCCTATTGTATCTTTGGATCCTGAATTTTCTCCTTCCGGAGGTCAATCATCATTATTTTTCCGGATTTCGAGAGGAAATATTTCTGCATAACCATGCAACTATTAAAGGAATCTTTTATCTATGGGGTGTTAAAATTAACCCTTTTTTATTTTGGTCTTCGGATCGAAATCCGAGGTTCTTCAAGGCTTAGATATACTCTTTCATCTTTGCCTTGCATCTTTGTTTGGATTAATCATTTAGAGGACTCTCAATTTGAAAAATGGATAGAGAGGGAGGTAGGGGGTTTATATAAGATTCCCTACATTTTACATTAAACATTAAAGTTCACTGGTGGATACAAATTTGGCCAAAGAACATTGTCTGAAAAAAAAATTGGTGATTGTTTTTGAACTAGTCAGCAGTGAAATTCTTGTGTACTTGTATATTAGCAGTTTCACAGTAACTTTAACAAACTCATTTCCTTAACTGGATGCTTCTTTATAGTATATCAATATCTAATCTTGCTGTGTTCTTACCAGCTCATGACGGCTTAATACTTTGATTAAAATTTTCCATTTTTGCACCACAAACTTTCTCTCTGAAATGATGAACTTGCATTTGCCGTATCTACAATAAGAAGGTTTTGTGAGTGGCGTGGTGCTTTTTTGGTTTATGAAAGCCGGTTCTTTTCGACAGCTTTACTTGAGTCAGTCACAGCGGCGCACGGTGTGGGGAACATTGTAATTAGTTCACGCTCCTTGCAAACGATGTTTGAGGCCAAGAAGAAAGGTCGCCTCTTCCCCTTTCTTCTTTGCGGCAGCTTTCCACTAATCAGCCTGCTAGCAAGGATACCGTGGGAAGATATCGGTGTTCGAAGTCCCCGAAGTAATTACTGTTCGTTAGGTGGTGTGTTGTGCAGCTTCATGCTCTCAGAGCACTGTGATTAGGGTGTGCAGTTAACGCTGAGGAAATGCTTAGAGTATTAAAAAATGGCTTGGAAATAGAGTGCGCACATCCTGGGATTTCTCCATTCATCGAAGAATATAAGACTTGGAGAAGGAGCTTTACGAACTCTTTCCTGTGCTCATGAGAAAAATAAGAAGCCGCAGTCGAAGAAGGAACAAAAAAGGATATAGAATATCGACAAATAACATGTAATAAATATAATTCGATCACTGCTAAGTGTGCTGATTATATTTAAATTTGATTATTAAAATGCCAATAGATTTAATTTCAACGTGCACCACGTTTCTTACACCGTAACAAATGATAGCTACCCCAGGCTTCTCAGGTAGGGAAAAACTTATGCTACGTCGGTACGCCTGTCTCAATGTTGAAGCATCCTATTTCTTGCTATCATTACCGAAATACCGATGCAAAGTGCAATGAGCAAAATAAAAAGACTTATTCTGATGTAATTTATTCAGCACTAATTTGATATTAAATAATTTTTAAACAAATGAGGTGCGACCATACACTGTAAAGGCCTTTGTACTTTGTACGCAACAAATATAAAATGTAGTGAATTGATTGCACACCAAGCTAAGCCTAATTGATATCTTGATTTATCCATTCATCCAGCTTTATTAGCTCATAAGGCGAAATCCTACTGAGTATCGTTTTATAGTGTTTCAATGACTCTTTTTTCCTTTCATAGGTCCGTTGGACTGCATTCGTTTTATACCTATTTGCTAAAAATTCTAATGAAAATATGGAGCTTAGTTTTCATTCATACACAAAAATAATTTTTGATGATCTTTCTTTTTGCTAAGATTTGTTCTTAAACGCAAACAATGTTTTCATACGGTTATTAATAGACACAATTCCAGATTGTACATGAATTGATCATGCACATCGATATCAAATAAAAGGTTCAAAATTTATGAAAGAGTTGAAAATAAAACGATTTCAGTGATTGCTCCAAGGAAACAAACAACTAGTTCTGCGAGATTTCTGCCTGGTGCCGGTAAATTAACATATAGCTACTTCCTGCGCAAAAACGTTTTTTTTTGCGATTATTAATATATATTGTCTTCCGTGTTAATCTCAGATGACATATTTTCCTGATTGAGTAGTTTTTTGTTACTACTTGAGTGAAATCTCTTTCACTGTTTGCAAAATTGGGAAAAGCTAGTCTAACTATTTTTGGCATTGATGAAAACCGAGCATTGACCGTAAGTACAGTAATTCATGATAATATGAAAGCATAAATCCTTGGTAAAGAACATATATGATTGCATAACCTTCAAATTTCCTTGTGAAGTCGTTTTACCAGATCCTTTATATTCTCAACGTTATAGAATCCTATTGTCATATTTATGTGCCTACAGAATATTAGGTCATCAGCTATTTGTAGAGAAACACACCATTTCTTTCTGTCCTCTTCATCTCTTCTTGTCATTTTCCATTCAAGAAATGCCAATTTCATTTAAGACTTATTCTTCCATGTTAATTGCTTTTGTAAACCTGTTATGCATGTATGCATTTATATCAGTTGGTTTCACGTTGGTAATGGTAGCGTAAAAGCTTTTTGGAGCGCAATAAACATAGTTCGGGCTATGCTCCACTGTCATCTATGATGCCACGTTTTCAATTGATTTCCATTTGAAGAGAAGAGCACATAGTGGTCATTAAGCGATCTCGTGAAACTTTTCAAAACACATTGCACTCAGACTCACATCCCTTCACTTGCCTTGTTTCACTTCCTGAGATCCTCATTTACATTATGCCATCAACGCGCTATATTTTTCTCATTCTCTCTGTCACCAAGCCCTTCACCAAAGCAGACAACACGAGGAAATAAATTCAAAACCTCCATCAATTTTTTGTCTCGAAAATATTTCCCAAACGGCTCTGGATGACTAGCCTCTCAACTCACGCCTTAATTAAATCCGAGTAGTTCCCTGCTTAACTCTTTCATCTCCCTCCCCTCACTTAAATTTCCATTCCAAAACACTGCCCTTCTGCCAGTAGGCATTTACCAAGGGAAAAGAAATGGCTTCCGTCTCATATTCTACGATTCCCCTCAATGAAGTACATCGAAAAGCCTCGGTTTAAAAATACATTCGCTTTTTTTTCTCCCCCCCCCCCCCCGCGCGCATGTTTGTAGTAAATCGCCGAGTGTCGTAAGTTATTTACCCCCGAGTATCTTTGTTCACACTTTTCCGTCGTCTGGTTCCGCCTTCCCTCTTAATTCCTCCTCCTCTCAAATAAATCACTGCCCTTAGTCCTTCTCCTCCCCTCAGTTACCCGGCAGCGCCTGCGTCGCCGCACGGTTTTCCAATGCCCTCCGCCTCTTTTTCATTCCCTCTCGCTCCCAGCGCCACTCCACCCCGTCCAATGTGTTTTCTTCCGTTTTCTTCTTTCCGTGGAGAACCCAACGTTGACTAACTCACTTTTCCCCTCCCGCATCGGCGGAGTGGTTAACGTAGGAGGCACGCGACATCCGAGCTCATTTGCTCTATTTAGGGCGAGTGTGAACTAGATGGAGTTGGTGAAGTCCTCAGAATGGCCATCAAGGAAAGAGCCCGGGATCTGTTTATGATTCTCACCTCATTGGAGGGCTGTTCTCATTCTCTTTGCTGCAGTATTTTTCAAGTGTCCGTGGCCCACGCTGGACTGCCGAATTCACGATCGTAAACTTTGATGCAGAGTTTCATTTTGTTTATCTGTGGAGGTTAAGTATGTCCTATCTTTAAATGTCGGCTATGGAAATGGAAGTGAGCCTCTGAGTTGTGAGCCTTGTCCAAGTAGAACTCAATAAGAAATGTTCGAGAAACACCGCTGTGGAGTATCAGTTGGTGGATGCCCAGTGTACTCATGTGGTTCTAGAAAAGAATCCTCGATGGCAACATTGATGATTTTCCTCATATGGTGTGATTTTCATCAGAAAAATTAATTTTTAAGCCTCGTCCGGTTGTGCCCGACGTGATCCTACTCAGCGGCTTCAGAAGTGAGGGGCAGGAGGGGCCGAAGGCCCGCCCTCCCCCCAGAATTTGCCCCGGGCCCTTGAGAAATGAGTAGCCCTCGTAAATAAAAATTAAATTTCACTTGTTTCCAGCTTCCTTTTTCCCTTATGGCACATATTCTCACACTTTTATATGCTCTTTTAGCTAAATTCTAGTCCCTACCACATTGTATCCGCAAAAAAACGCGGGCCCTTTTCTTAGGAGCCGGGCCCTTTTCAAGTCTAGCCCCCCTCCCCCCCCATAGCGAAAATAGTTCCGACGCCCGTGATCCTACTGCCAGGCCGGCGTGACTAGTGAAGTTTTGGAAAATAGCGGGCTCTCAGTAGCTTATGTATGAAGTTTTATAGAAACAATTTCCATGGTATGATGTGTGGTTTGAAGAGAAAAACGTGAGAATGAGGAGCTGAACTGAAACAACAACAACAACAACAACAACAACAACAACTGAACAACTGAAAAAGAAAGACCCAAAATGAATCGCAAAATTGTTTTTTTTAATTTCACGATCAAGTTGGTAACAAAATCCTTCAATTCCGTGTTCCAAAATTCCAAGAACATTATTTTTTCTCGATGAGTTGCAGTAAGCTTCAAAGGCCAAGTCAAACATGAAGGGTAACTTTAAATTTAAATAATTTATGCTTAGCTATTACCTGCTAAGTTTGAAGTACCTACGCAAGATTTCTACTATCAACGCAAAATATTTTACGAGATTGAATTTACCGTTCAATTTATTCACTTTTACCGTTGAATCGCGAGAATGGCGGTTAAATCGCGTGGTATTTGAACACAATAGGGAATAAGAAACAACATTGCAATATACCACAGTTAAAAAACCAAATGTAATACGATGTAGGTTTCAATGGCACTACATCGTCTTCACCTCATCATCGAGGGTGTAGACCACAGTGGTCCTGTGGCCGAGGGAGGAACTATTTAGAAAAGGTAAGGAACCTGGTGAAAGAACAAAAGGTAGACAGTAAATGAGAATCGAGAACATTCTGAGAGGTTACTAAAGAATACTGGGGCTGGCAGATAAAAATTTAAAGAGAGATTTGATTTATAAAATGCGGGTTGAATAGGAAGGAAGTAAGACAAGTTCTATGTGGATGAGGAACAGTAGGCTGGGACCATCCACAAAACTACTGACGCTGGTAGAATAATTGCGATGTATAGTGCTCTAAATGCAATGAACGACCCAAGTTTACTTCGAATTTTCGATTTCGTTCGAGCCCGTTTTTCCGCTCCGTTTAGCATCCAACGTGGACAAATCGTCGCATAGCTTTTCCTCGATCCTTGAGGTGAAAATGTCCTCGGCAGCTTTAGATTATTTACTTCAACAACTGCCATCTTGCCGTGGAGCAGAGGCACACATTGAAACCGCGGTTGTTTTCGTAAACGCCGTTCAAATAGCCTCGATGACGCCTGAACATAAAATGTGTCCAACCAGTCTCATTTTCGCCCGTTATCAGGCCCGCATTATCCCACCCGTCTGACCCCTGCTTCTTTATCCTTTCTTTCCCATCCTTCGCCTTTTAACTTCCTTCGCGTCCTCCGCCTTGCCTCTTTAATGACCTCCTCTCGCACCGTTCGTGCTCATTTGCCCCTCCCCGCCCACGTTACTTTTCCCTTCACCCCCCTTTCCTCCCCTTTACCTGGCCATCTTTCAGCGACTCCTTTGGCTCCGTATACCCGTCTCGCACATTCACTAGCACTCACTCAACCGAGGCCTTAGTAGCCGTGTGGCATTGCCACCGCGTTAGTGTCGCCCACGCAATAACGTCGTTGAGGAACGCCATTACTCACGGCTCCACCGCCTCATTGGACGGGAGAAGTTGTGTGCCTCTCCTTATCCGTTCTCCGGGGGCCCTGCGAAATGTCTTTCACGTATTTTTTTTTCGGGGCGGGTGTGTGTATGTGTGGGTGGGTGGGGGGATCGGGGCGTGCAATGGCGTGAGTGGGAGGGGGTGGGATTGGTTAAAGGATGGTCTCCCGGGACGGGAATAGCTGTGAAGTGCCGATAGGGCGACTAAATGGTAGGCATCAGTCGTTTTGTGTCTTGTCGTCCTCGTGGTTTCCCTTCAAGTTTTCGGCGCACCACTGGGTATGTTTCCTCCCCTCTCTCAGTAGTATCCCTTACCTCCGTCAATGATTTTTTTAAGGTGGTGGGCGGAGGCCTTTCATGAAAAACGTCCCGGTGGATGAGTCCTTTTTGGCTCCTTTAGATCTTTTTATTTTCCACTTTCTTTCCTTCGGGAGAGAGGCAGAGTCACTTTGTTAAATTGCTTGGCACGCACGCTGTGTCGCGGCTTCAAGATGCTTCTTTTCCGGAGTAGAAATGGCTAAACTTCCTGCATAATTAGTTGATTTTTGCTGAAGAATGTTTGCTAAAAGCGACGTGATCCTGTAGATATGCATTTGGTTGTAGACGAGCTACTTGCTAATCTCTATCGTCTCAGGCTCAACCTTGTGGAAGTTCATTTTATCGTAAATGAAAAGGAAAACTTTGTCCACCAATTTATTCTCAGGTACAACTAGTTTCGACGCAGTGGCGTCATCTTCAGGTACAAAGAGTAAAAGCAAAAATATGATCTTTATATACCATCCAACGCCTACCCTGGACTAACTAGTCGAAACTAGTTGTACCTGAGAATAAATTGATGGAATATAACAAAGTTTTCCTTTTCATTTACGAGCTACTTGCTATTCATTGACAATCCTCGCGTTGATTGAGTGCTTCTTCCAGAAAAATATTCGAGGGATGCAAACGAAAGAGGCTGTTACCTGGTGCTGTGGCACGACGTTTTGATACGTTTGGAAAGGATGACAAAATTATGTGATGCTGAGACAAACTCCTCAATATGATAGAGGTTCGGACTTGAATACTTTGATCAATGATTTGCCGTGTATGCTCTCATAAAGCGTACTCTAAAGCTAAAATGTGCGTTAGTACATTACCAGCTGCAACCTTTGTTGTTCAGCGCTATTCCTTGCTTAATGTCAGATCCCATTACCTAGCCTGCCACTAGTTTAGTTTTTAACCACAACTTACAGACACGCAACTTCTCAGTTTGCTACGAGCACCGGTTTTTTCGCAGTAAGATTGTCATCTGTGATGGATATGTTGAATATACGTTTTACTCCTTGGCTATCGCTGAAGATTTCATCAGATTTACTCCATTTTCCTGATTGGGCCGTGTAATCATAGGCTCTGGGAGGGTATATTTCACGTATATTCGAACATTTATCTAAAAAGTGGAGGAGATCTTATACCAGCAGTGCCATGACATTCGACGTCCATCAAATGCTTGATTGTCTTGTCAACTTCACCGCAATTATGCTTCCAACGAATTCACAACGTAATAACTCTCTCCCTCTTCCCTATTTTGAGGTCGAATTGCGTCACTCGTTAGACTAGACTCCTGTCATGACTGCAGCGGTGATCAAGTGAATGTTGTGCGCTCAACTGATACATATTTATGGCATCGGCTCTCTCTATTGCACCTGCCATTGCAGCCGCCGGGCTGGCTGCGTCAAGCAAATGAAAGGCGGCCTGTCGGCCCAAAGAGGTGGACGGGCCTTTTGTCTGTTTGCGCCTCGACTCCCAAGAGGCCGCATTCATTGCACGCCGCGTTCGTGACAAGCAATAATGGTCAATTGTTAGCTGATTGTTGATTTATTGCTTCGGTGCCCGTCTCAAGAAGGAGAAAATCACTCGTGCCCGAGTTTTTCATTTCCCTCGGTGAGAATGTGGGTCATAGTTGAATTAATTCGGAAAACAGAGGGGAAAAAACGATTTATGTTGCGGGTGATGTTTCGTGGGTCGAAACCTATCGTTGGTTAATCTGATAGATCCGCGTGAATAGCAATCTTAAAAAAAGTACCATATCAAATGTCGTTACGATTACAATGTTAAAGGGTTACCGTTTCATTCCTTGTGATAGTGCCTTATTGCTCTGAATCCATGCCATTTTTTGGTTTTCAGCTCCTGGCGTTTTTCAGTGCTGGTATTGAATTTCAAAATTAAATTTCACAATTAAACACACAATTAAATTTCAAAATTTAACACAATTAAATTTCACAATTAAACACAATTAAATTTCACATTAAACACAATTAAATTTCACGATTAAACACACAATTAAATTTCACAATTAAACGCAATTAAATTTCACATGAAACACACAATTATATTTCACAATTTTTTTGTGATAAAAATTTCTCATGCTTGCATGTTGCTTGCTGCTTAGTTCTCCAATTAAATCTCTCAGGACATTTTTACCCTGAAATTGAGCTTCATTTAGGAGACTTGAAAGCCCTCCGTACTGAAAATATTCTCGCCTTCTCATTTACGAACTTTTGGATCGCATAAATAAACCTTAATGGCCTTCATTTTAAACTCGATTTCATAAAACATGCGCAATGTTGGTGATAAACAAGGGGCATAATATGTTCACTCATCATCGTCATCAGTCAGCAATCCTGAGATTGGTTCGACGAGGCTTTCCACTGAATTCTACTATCGGTTAATCTCTTGATATTTACGTATTTCTTCTCTTTCAAATCCGTCATCACTTGTTCTATATATCTTATACGAGGCCGTTTGCCGTTATTTTCGTCCACTTGTCCTTCAACGATTTCTTTCATCAGGCCAACATGTCTCATGATGTGGCCGATTAAGTCATCCCGTCTACTTATTAGGGTAATCAGAAGACTCTTCTTTTCTCCCCGTCGTCTTAGGACTTCCTCGTCAGTGGCGCACCCTCGGGGGGGCAAAGGGGCCCTGGCCCCCCTAAGGTCTCTTTAAAAACCGCATTAATCTTTAATTATCAAGTCACTGTCACATGGGGCAAGCAATTGGAAAAATAGGAAAAACTGGTTACAACATTTCATTACAGTATGACTAACCAAAGGTAAAAGAAAGGCTCTTTTATCTGTGCTGTGACACATGACCAACTTAGCCTAGACCTAAAAGTTTTTTCTATTTTTTTCTGTAAATCTGATATGACTATTTATAGGATGCATACGTGTAATAACTAATATGGCCTGATATATAATTCAAAATATACAGATTAAAATAACATTTTGGTTACACTTTGCAAAAGATCGGCCCCCTTTGAGACTATTTTAAGGGTAATAAACAATAGGATCAAATGATGCAAAATTCATGGCACTAATCAGCACCCTAGCAAATTTGCGTTTGCGCAAAATGTCAGGCCGTGTGAGTTTCTGGTATATATAACATGAGCACGTATGAGAAAGTAATTACCGTTGACATTGGCAAAATTATTCGCTATTGTAAATACTAGTAATAATTCATCGCGGTATTTGATGTAAAAATAGTAATCAACAACGTTTAATTGTTTTATGGCTGATGAGTACATTACAAGAGGCACTCAGCCATACTGGTTGTGATAATTCTGACATCAAGGTCTGAGCCAATCCATTTACACAATATACAATTTACTGAATCATTATTAGGAATGATGAGTGGGGGTTTGATGCATAGTGTTAGAGTATGAAATGATGATTGAATATCAAGGGAATGGCAAGTAGAATGCATGATAATGACTGCTTCAGTGCAATCAAATAAGAACAAAAAACAAATAAGCTGGTAAATGGATACGCTTTCTTCTAAGATTCAATGCATAACTGAGAAAATTGACTTCATGAAGTCGATATTTGAATAAAACTTTATTTTTGTGATTGCATCTCTTGAATAGAGTGAAATGGTTGGCAAAATATGTGGAACTATCATATGCCTACTCTTATTTCTTTTGGAATTTTTCTCCTTATTGCGTCTTCCATAACAGACGGCTATTTTACATTACATTGCATTTTTCATTTAGGCTATTACAATTACTGATTGAAGGCATGCTTGAATGCGGTTGCAAAGGTTATTTCATCCCCCATCGTAATATAAATGAAAATATGATTCTGCAGTGAATTTAAGCGTTTAAGTGCCGATCATTTGTATTTAATTTCATTATAAATTTTACAAAAATGGTATATAAATAAATCCCTCAGAGGCACTGCAGTGTACGTATACGTTTTCAATATTGGTAGTGTAGGATATTAGAATTTTTTTATGAATGGTGAATAATCGTTCTATTCAGTCATTGTCTACTTGTCGCGTTTATTGCGGCGTTTACTACATGGCGTAATACCTTTGTGGCTATTTTTGCTTGTGAAATATTTTGAAGATATCTAAGCGTGGTTCTAATTGACGGACTCTGATTCACAATTTATGCCAAGTTTTTTCTTGCTACAAGGTGGATTTGTCGTGATTGGAAATCAAGGCTATTAAAATTGATTGAAAGGTGCACTTTGCCTTTCTATTGGGAACGGAAGCCTGGGAATAGTGTTTAAAAGAGTGCTTAACGTGTGGAAAAATATTCATGATTGACTCTAATTATATATGATTCCAAATCAGTGATAAATCACTTCTAATAAATATAACGTTTGGTTGCATGAGACATGGATAGCCTGAACTAGTGAACTTCAATCGATTTGAGTGTAGTGATTTTTTATTCGTTTAAAAGAGAACATTTTCTGAGCAGATGGAATAATCAAAAGAAAAAATGTCCGCCAGCAAAGTAGAAAAGATGATGACACAGAAATCGGAAAGTAACTACGGAAAAGAGAATGCTAACCATTATTTTCACTTTTGAAAGCCAGTAAGACGTACTAAAGCACTGAATCATGAAATGAAAGCATGTACAAATAAATATAATAATGCTCCACTTTTTGGGCGAACATCACATTGACTGAACAAATTTCCTTCGTTGATTGATTACCATGGTTAAGGAGCAACTGACCGTAAACATTTCTGCCTGAAATCTCAGTTGCTATACCATCGTGAACGAGATTTTGCAGTTCGTCCAGGGAAACACTCCGAAGGACCAGAGGAGAATATAATACAGTTCATAATGTTTACCGTTAATGATTCCGGCTGTTTAATGACGAATTTCAGCGCGAGAGTACAGACATTGAATTGGTTGAAACGGCCCATTCCGTTTCAATATTCTAATCGTCACATCATTTAATTAACTCTTATTTCTTAATTTCAAATCTTCCTTTCCTGAATCTATGGAAAAAGTTACCATTTTCAAATCCATTGCATTTAATCCTATAAAAACACCTTCATAGAAGTTAACAGAGAAAGAAAAAACACGAGCCAAATCCTCTAAAATAAATTTTACTACGACCCGGGTTTCACTCTATTACAGCGTCGTCAGGTGCTGTAATATATTACGTCAGTCATTGTCAGTAAAATTTATTTTTTGTGGATTTGGCTCGTGTTTTTCTTTCTGTGTTATCATGTTTCGCTTACACTCCATATCGCCTGAATCTTCAGAATTACTTCCTGGAAGTATTGGCACTATTCGAAATTTGGTTTGAAACACGTTAAGATACACCATTTTGAGCCTTTGGCGAATGCATCGAAATATGAGCAAGGGAATACTGTCAATTCACTTACACTACAGTGGCCACTAACATTGGATGTAAAACTTTGTTTTATAAATGTAAGCATGCTTTTAAAGTGTAACGGTGTTGGGTGGTATGCAATTTACCCAACTGCGTAGACATGTCTTTACAGGGACATAAATATTTGCTGAAGTGGGGAACGGGAGAACAAAAATTCGATTTTATGTAACTATCCCAAACTCCTTGTGAAAGTTGACGGGAGTGACAGCTAACATAGAAACAAAACCAAAAGAGATGGGGTTTGTTAGGCGGTGGCCTGAGGTTGCGGTTTATAATTTATGTCGCTCGATGCTTATGTCTCGAATGATGACGAAACGTTAAAAGCAAGCTTAGAATTTATGGCTCACCTGAGAGAAGTAATTTAGTACGTGAAGAGAAACATGGAACGGTAATTATAGGTTGCTTAAAAAGCGGGACGTGAATGACAGAAAATTACAGTGTTTTTGTGTAGTTTGCGGTGAGGTAAGGAGTGATTATGAAAAGAGGCTCAAACAAGTGCGAATATTAAATTGGGATAATATTTCCAACCCTTTATCATAATAGTGGATCTTAGAGTCAGGCTGTAATATCGAGAGAAGGGAACGGCTTTCAATGCAAAGTGGAGGCCTAAATTTTGCATCCAAGGTAAAACGCTAAATTACGCATAATGTTTTACACAAATCATCAAAGAGCTATAATGGATCCAAACGCCGATTGTTTGGCCTTTGCTATGTGCTCACCTCAAAATAAGGCTAAATTAATCTACCAAGGAATAAAGGTACAAAACAGATGGAAGGTAATGATTTGTATGAGAATGTCCATTGTTGTAAGCTAGGAGGAGGTTATTACCTGCGGAATATTTACATTTAAACGCTGACTGGATGGCCGGGGCCTATTTACCTGGCATTGACGAGAAATTACCCTTGTAAATACGCTAGCATTTGTTAGGATTATATTGTGTCTTTATTTGAAGCCATTCTTTGCAACAGATTTGAACTTCAGAATTTAATTCACTCATGTTTACTAAGAAATACCAGGGTTAAATATTATAAATATGTCTACATAATACCCTTCAAGCCCATAAAGGTGTGTAGCACGGGATGTACTCACAGCAAACATGCATTATATACCATGCATAAAGAAAGATAAGTAATAATATACTAGTCCAAACTTCAATTTAAAAAAGATAAAAATAGCAAATAGATTATTAGAAACAACCTTTTTAGTAACAAAATTTAGCAACAATTTCTTGGATTTTATCTGAATTATCCATTATTCATTCTGGTTCCTGTACTTTCATCATTGTGGAAGTATAGTTTCAGGATAATTCAAATTGCTTTCCATCTTGTTTACGCACACTTAGAAATGCTCAGTTAAATTTCTTTCTTAAGGTTTGGAAATTGTCTTCGGAATAATATATAAGGGATATATCGTTTCTTTTACAAAGTGGAGCATTATAATATTTGCACTTCATTTTCTGGACAAAATACGATGTCTCTTCTGACATTAGCATTTACAAGTTTGATTGAGCTTCATTGAAAGCAAAGGTTATTTCTATTTTTAGTGTTTTAGAAATCGCTAATTTTTACACTGAAATGCTTTTCATAAGACTGCCTTACTTTCACCTCCTCTCATTCAGTTGCTCCTCTGCCTGTTTCTGATCTGCCAGACATTTTTTTCGACTTAGTTTTTACTTGAGTGAAATTAAGCACGTATTGGATCATATTTCATTTTAATACTCGAAATTCGAACGCTGTCGCCTGTATCTAGTGATCCGAGGTTATTATGGATTAGCAATTTAGGTGGTCTTTGGAGTTTCGCTAAGTGCTAATGTTAAATTGAGAATTATGGTCATAACTGAACTGCGTGACGACTGAATTTCAGTCTTTAGTTTAGGATATATAGGTTAATTACGGCACGATAGCTAAAGACGCATAGCTTAGGGTTGCTGAGGGGTTTCAGTTTTCGAATTCCGAAGTCTTTTTTGAGCGGGCTATTTTGGCCATGCTGAATTGTTGACCATCAGTTCTTTCTGGGAAACTGCTGTCGGCTCAGAGAAAGGAAATACTTCTCTCTCTTCTTGTGGTAGCTAACGTCCACACCATTGTACTCAATGTCAGTACAAGATGAGCTCTCACCATCAAGAACGACTATTGGAAAACTGTTGCTCATATGCGAATTTCACTAGAATATCCAGGTGAAACACTATTTACTGGATTTAATTTCAAAAACTTACTCCTCACAGATTTTCATCTCCCTTTGGCCATTCCACCTTACTAGGATTGCTAACACCACGAAATGTGTAAAACTGATAGTTGCACTATGATCAAATACTAGACTCCAGAATTAACATGGAATATCGGTACGGCTGCATTAAAAATTTTAAGTTTAGCTTTACTTCTTGGTGACGCTTTGTGCTGTGAATCATACTTCACGTTTAGTGTTTCTTTTCATCTACATCTACCAAATACCCCTACGTACCACCGCGAGGGTGTGTGGCAGGGGGTGAAGATTACCATACCTGAACCACTGACATTGCAACTAAGAGCTACAATACCACTTCTGCATGAACAAAATGCTAGATATTTGCATGTTAGAAGCTGCGTGATCTATTGCCACCAGTTATTGCACAGTTTCCACCACAGCCACCAGTTATTACACCTCCAGCTCAGTGAAATGAGCTGGGGGTTGCCATAATGTTTCAATCATAAATGAAAATCCGTCCTTTAATGTGGGAAGGAATTTATTACTTTTTTATTTACTTTAGGGAGAAATAAATGTGTATGTTACTTTATTTATTAGCCTTTTACGCAACAGAACTCGGTGGTAGGGATTTGTAATTGCAACCTATGCACAAACTCCGAAAGTCCGTCATCACCACAGGATGTTGGAAAATTATAGAATAACCCAGAAATGAATGCTTGAATCTTTTTCTTAATTCAATTGATTTTTATGTTGTGTCTCTTAATAAATATGAACATATGTTTACTAGAATAGTAACATCTTTAGTTTCATTCGAGAACTTGATGGCTTTTAAGTTTATACTATTTTAAATCAATGAAATACACTCTTTGTCTTGAAAATACATCCTGAGATATTGTTGCGTGCATGTTAATATTTGCTAGAATTATCTCTGTTAATGATGAATGAGTACTTGTATCTATTAACACATACCATATGCGATTCAGGAAAATGTGTAGCCTGCCAGGGGTATCAATTAAAACCCAAGGACATCCTTTCGCAGTCATGATATGGTGCACATAAATTTTCCATGTGCTCACCGAGGTTGTTATCTTAAACTTGGAAGTGATACATTTCATTGTAAATCATTCGCGGCTGCCTGTTAGTATTCTTCATCTCTTCCGCCTTTCATGGTGTTGACGTCTTGCCTTCTCGCTTTTCCGTAACACTTCCTTCGTCTTCTCGTGAGCGCAGTCCCACTTTTTCACCCGGCTGCGAGGGGCGTAGTGAGAAACTTTCCCCCACTAAGCCATTCCATTCCCATGCATTAAAAATCTCGGGACAAGCGAAGACTGGCAATAACTGCTCCCAGGAAGGGCCTTTGACGGGCGGGGTCGCCGAGGAAGGAGGTGATTACGGCTGAGGCGGATAGATGGCTCTGCTCGTTGGGTGGGGGTCGGAGTGGGGGAAAAGGGTGAAAAAAACAGCCGCCATGCTTTCCACATCCCTGACACATTCTAAAGTGGTGGCATTTTGTCTCAATAGATGGAGTTACAACGACAACACCAGTCATCCGAAACCCATCTTGGTGTGGAAATGTGGCATAAATGGAAGATAAGCGTCGAATCTACTCATTTCGTTGCCGATCTTGAAAGACGTGATGATCGGGATGGCATAGTTTCATCGCAATCATCCAATAACTTTTGGGAGTTTTGTTTGTGGAGGCAACTCGGTAATTTAAACTGAGTGGCGACGTGGAGGTTTTCCTAGTAATTTCTCTCTATGCCATCGGTAACTGGCTTTAGATGATAGCATTTTTTGAACCTTACTCTCAGTAATTGCTGGTTTCCTGGAAGATTCTCTTCGATTATATCCTGGAAATGAGATTACTAGTTGCACGTAACGGACGAGAAAATAATGGCCACATGAATAATATTCATGGCCCTCTCCATGTAGAAGGAGGAAATTATGGAATCGCCTACAAACCTACGGGTGATTATAGTATCATGTGCTACGCAGGACTATGACTCAGTTTACTACCTTCCTAGGTAGTAAAACAACCTGAAAACTCGGTTCCACATGTTGGTCACTTGATTGGTAGGAATGTATTTACATGTAGACGAAAACATAATGTTAAAACTCACGCTGGAAATGATACCGGTTTTAGCAAGAGGCGATTATGATTTTTGTGGAAGAAACGATTTTAATCGCAAACCAAGCGCGATTAACGAATTGTTGTATAAAATGATTAAATTTCACATTTGTGCCATTCGTAATGATTGGTAGAAAACTTGACAGCATTTATTAATTGCTCACTTCCTAACTTGGCAGCAAACTGAGAATTCGTACTTTTTCCTGATTGTAGTTTATTTGCGTTAAAATAGTTCTAGATTTATTTATTTTGTATTTGGACGGGACCCAGGGAGATATTGTGGTAGACAAATGTAAAGCATTAAGTTGAAATATCTTCTCCCTTTCTTTTTGAGACCACCTTACCTAAGCAAGGGCGCTTGAAAAAGTGAAGTGAATTACCCTCCAGCTGAAACATCCGGCCATTCTCATTAGTCACGTGTTAGGAAAAAATATTCCTTTTGGAATGGACCGGACTATCACTTCCCCCCAAGTCCTACTTTCTCAGAGTCATTGGTGAGAGAGATTCAACAAAAATGCCTGCATATTGTGGCCTTGAAGACGGGTTGTAAAATACCCGAAAATTAGCCGAAGTAAGTGAGTTACGTCTCTCTTTTTTGTGTTCCTCTCCTCCCCACGTCGATCTTAAAATATGTATATATATATGTGTGTGTGTATATAAATTCCTTTCTCAATAAGAAAAGGAACACATTTGAAAATCTGACTGTGACCATCTAAATATCAAACTATTAAGAGTGATGATCAAAATGATACAATGAAGATCGACGAATATTAAAAATAAATGAAGATTTCAACTGCCAGTCGAAATCTTCATTTACTTATTTTTAACCTGAGTGTCTCGCTTTTTATGTTTCTATATTTTTCTTTTGCTCGCTTCATGTGTTATATTATATATCCACGTAGCCCGTATTGAAAAAACATAAATAGATGCGCGGGCGTGCCTGCATGATAATGAGGCGTCTGCGAAGGAACATGGGCTGAGGGTGTCACACTCGAGGGTGGGGTGCCCCCCCCCACACCAGCGGCCCCAAAAGGGTGGCGGGGGGTGTGCCCGGGGCGGAGCCGGCAAGGGTTTCGGGATGGGGCACGGATGGGTGCGGCGGGACGCGGATAGCGGCGAGACTGGCAAGGGACCAAATTAATGGCTGGGGGTGCTTCGAAGGGGTAAAGGGTGAGGGGAAAGATCGGTGAGGTCCAGGGACAAGGGCAAGGGAACAGGGTGGACAGAGTTGGGGGTGGAGCGAAAGAGGATAGGTGGAAGCGCCAAGCATAATGAATCAGTAATGAAGCTTAATTGTCCCAATTTTTCACCGCCTTCGTCATTAGTTATCCTCCCCGTCTCATCCCTACGGCTCGACCCTCCAACTTTCCAACCCCCCTCCTCGCCTTCTAACCACCTCATCCAATCCCATCCCCTTCCCATGAATGATAATTGGAGCGCAAACTCCCCTCTTATATTTTCACAGTTGTCGTTTCGTGACGGATGATGATTTAAACTCGCCAACAGCCATCCTCACGTCTTCCTCCCAGGCGTCCCACCCATTAGAAAGGAAAGGTCCCCTCTTCAGCTCGTGAGAAGGCGTGTGCCAAAATGCTCGCCCTCTCGCACTTCGCGCCTCTTTGCTCCCGGGACCAATGAGACTCCGGGGTTGAGGGAGTCCGTCCTCCATTTTTGCCCGTGTTCGAGGGGGTTGTGAAGATGGGGGGCGGGGCCGTGGAGGGGCCCTCGAGACTTCCTGGAGGCGTGCTGGAGGGTGAAGGCTGTTGGAGTGGGCTCTTCACTTTGCCAGTTAGGAGTGGATTCGCCAAAAGACAGAGGGCGAGTGAATGGTGATGGGGTTTTCGGGGGTGGAGGGCGCAAAGGGAGGGGACTTGGGGAAGGGAGGTTTCGGTGAAGTGCCGCGGGAAACGTTTGGATGGAGGCAAGGCCAGGGAGGTGGTGGGGTGAGAGGGCAAGAACAGGGTAAAAAAATGCACAAAAGGAAGAGGGAACTCCATCGCTAATGGACTCGTCAATTAATTCGAAGAGTCGGAATTCTCTTACACACGGCTCGATGGGCCGAGTTTTTGAGCTCGATGACAAGTGGGCCAATTAAATTTGTACGACCAGTCGTTAAGTAACTTGTTATATGAATCTTTCGTAGAATTTATTACGCCCAGAGGGTTGCATCAAAAATGGAATTAACGCAAGCTGTCCTAATAAAGTACATGGTTGTAACGGTCTCCGTGCGACAAGCTGGCCGAAATGTATTTACGCGTCATGTGATCCTATTTGTTTACGAGTGCAGAGATGTGACTAAACTGTTGAGAAAGAAAACACATTTTTTTTCAAAAGAATGAAGTTTAATTTCAGGAGAGGATGCAGAGCAGTTTTGAAAAGCAGGTAATATTGCTGCATTCGTAATTTCTTGTTTCCTGAATATTTAAAATCTGGAATAGTTTTGCATCTCACTGCATCTGTGAAATTTGTCTGCAGGTCAAAATCACATTCTAATCTTTAACTATTACGTTTGAAATTCCGTTTCTTCATGTTAACAAATTCACAAAAATAAAATGGTATGCTTTATTTTCCACGGTGGTTTATGTTGTAAAATTTTTAATGTAATCAGCCCAACATATTTTGTTTCCATGTTTGTAATAGGTCACATTTTCAGTTGTGAATTCATATAAAATAGAAGCTATTATCGATTTATTAACGGCAAATGTAGATTTGCAATTTAAATTTTAAATAGCACCTAAGCCGAATTAAAAACTCTGGCTAAATTAATGAAATTTGTTTCAAAAAAATATTTTTTTTAATAGTTTCATAGATAGTTGTACGTCAAACTAATTTATTGTTACTCAACTACAAAACACCATATTGTTCATGATATGAAATGGAAGTGATTTTTTCCTACATTTCAAGTTGAGAATCTCTACGACGTACAAATCTTTGCTTCATTAACGGCCGAGCCAATACGCTACTACGACGGAAGAGCGTTTTTAGAACTTATAAAACACTCGAAACTTATAAAAAATCAAAGACACAAATCATTTTTATTATTGGTATTATCGGTATACTGGTCAAGGTAGGTTTACATGAAAACAAAATTCTTTCAACGCCTTTTACATGCTGTCCATCTTTAATTTCGCGTAGTTCCTGCAAAGGCATAATGGGGGCGTTTACTCGGAACCGAAATCGCAATTTTGTACACGAAATCGTTAGATGGAAACGAAAAACGAATTTTAGTGAAAGAATTAATCTTTTAACCACAACCATTCACTCATAAATCAAAAATTAAAATAAGCAAAAGGTGACGCCCACCGAAAATGCTGCTGTGATAACATTGACGTCATTTTCCTCCCGTCCTTGACTGCTTTCAGGGGAGGGGGAAGGGAGAGGAGGGGGTTCTCGGAAGGTCTGCTCGCACAGATGCTGTCGATATCGCTCCCATTGGCCGAGTCAGCTGTGTCCCCCCCTTTGCGGTAAGGCGTAGTAGCTTCGCGGGCTCAGTTGTGATTGGACGAAGTAGATAAACGTCAGAGGTTGCACCACACCCACTTTTCCGAAAGGGTTAAAAACATCAGTTTTTCGCCGCTTATAACTCGGGAAATAATTTTCGGATCAGAAAACGAAAAAATACGGGTCCTTTTATTTTACAAATTCTATCAGATTCGACAATAAAAAAATATGGTAAACGACCCCATTGATATTTCTTTTTTATTTGTTTAACTATAATGAGGACTACGGTTATACTGGTGATCTTCTTTTCAAGGATTGGATGTCAAGAATTACGATATGTGTTTTATTTTCGGGGGGAATATTACAGTGACGAAATTTTTAAACCGTTGCTAAATAAATGCTTGAAAGTGAACTTAACTCTAAATTATTATTATATTTCTAGTTTCCATCCTAGGTCTTGAGAGAAATGTCCAAAGCGTCCTCTGATATCAGTTCATTTTCTTAAGGTTTAGTCCCTATATTTTATCCAGCCGTGCCATTAAAAAGAAAAATCAACCAATGGATTATTGCCATACGCTGAAATACAAGTGGGTGATAAAAATATTCTTCTATAGAATCTTTAAGGAAGGTTTCATTGTTGTGGCATCGCTGCTTGTTTTTTCAATTTATGATGGAACTTTGTACACTTAGCAAAATGAAGAAACGATATCATTCGGCAATAAGTCTAAATACGTCATTTGAAGATTAAAATGAGTTGTTTCTACGCAAAAAGTAGTTCTGAATTAAAAAAGAAAATAATATAGCAGACATTCCTCTGATATTTTTTACGAGCATTGAAGTGCTTGCTTGCTTTCGTTCGTTTGCTGAAGTTCTTATCTAATGCTTATCCGGCCGAAGCTAAATAGTTTTGCTTAGCTGGTATAACATTCTGTGTTTTGACACTAGAAATGACACAGCAAGTAGCTCTTTTATGTTTTTGATTAGCTGGGAAATACAGAGGTAGGTGAGATAAGTCCTGTCTCAGATTTTTTTGGCTCGTATGATTTTGTAAAAATAGTACTTAAACCTATACCATAAAAAGGGTGAGAAAAGAATGCAAATAGTATGAAACGATGAGTTTGATTTCTAATGCGGCCAGGATAGAGCTTAAAATTGTCATTAGAAGGATGGAAAAGAGAGAAAACGAATTATTTCGGGTGAGGATCAGTTGAAATTTCGGAAGAGGAGGGTCACTCGGGATGCGATTCCTGTGATGAGGATACTAGTGGAAAGGAATATAGAGTATAGTAAGGATATATTCATGTGCTTTGTTGATTTCGAAAAGACGTTCGTCAATGTGTGGTTGGAAAAGGCAATGGGAATATTGTGGAAGATGTAGAATGGAGAGACAGGAGACTGATCCGTAATTTTCGCATGGCACAGAAGGCGTAAGTGAGAGTTGCTGATGGGGAATCGGATTGGGTGACTATAGAGAGGGAAGTTAAGTTAGGCAGCGCTGTCCGTTATCTCCGGTACTTTTTCAAAAAAATACTCGGAGGAATTGATGAGAGAGGTTTGAGATGAGCTTCAGGCAGGTGCAAAGGTCGGGGGAATAGTGAAAAAACTGGTGAGGTTCGCGGATGACCAAACGCTGGTCAGCCAATCAGCCAGGGCTTAAAAAACTACTATATGCGTTGCAAGGAGGAGAATATATGGTATGAAGTTAAATCATAAGAAAACCCAAGTAATGATAATTTCAAGATCAAAAAGGGACAGTTTAATTATAAAAGTCGGAGGGCAAAAACCTGAGCTGGTGGAGCAACATAGCTACCTTAGTAGTGCGTTGGAGGCAAAGGGGAATGGTAGAGTGGAAATGAGAAGAAGAATCACATTGGCTAAAGAAGCTATTTTTTCTAGGTATGAACTGATGACAAAGTCGTTAAGCAGGGAAGTAAAGGAAACGTTTAGCATGGAGCTTGGCACTATATGGCACGGAAACATGGGATATAATAAAATAAATGAGAATAGAATATGCTTTAGAGATATGGATGCGGAAACGGATGGAGAAAGTGGGTTAAAATGAATACGAAAGATGAAGTGCTAGAGTTAATATTAGAGGAAAGAAATTTAATCGAGTAAATTTGGAGAAGGTAGAAAGTGAGGATGAAGAAGGTAATAAAGGGTGATGGTGTTTTGAAAGTCGTAATTGAGGGAAGAATGTTTGGTAAGCATAGAAAAGGGAGAAGAACGGGTAATTTGGTTAGAATGATGAGAGGTAAGAGTTATGAGAGGCTGAAGAAGGACATAATGTAAAATGTGGGCATAATTGGAAGAGCTTAATGTCCATTTAGACCTACCTTCACTGGTAGAAAACTAATAATAATAATGTGTTGGGTAAATAACGCGACAGAAACTCAGTGGATGTATCACATTAAAACAAAATCTACTGAGTGTAATGCTCAAAGCGAACGTTAATTCACGGCTGAGGCTCTTAGGAATTCTAAATTCCCAATTCGTATACCGTAACTATATGTCGATCAATTATTTGTTGATTACGTTTCTTCCTCCGGAGTGACATGGAGTAACATTGAAGAACCACGCACTAGCCAAGAATCGGAAATTAGCAAACATTACATCTATTTTTAAAAGCGGTGTTAAGGAAGAACCTAGAAACTGCAGACCTATTTCACTCACGTCAGTCTTTTGCAAAATATTCGAGCACATAGTAGTCAGCTCGATCGTGGGGCATTTGGATAGTCAGCAATTATTCATAAACAGCCAACATGGGTTCCGGAAAGGTAGATCTTGCGAGATACAATTAGCTTTATTCGTACACGATATTTTAGTCTACGGCGAAAACAGTACTGAAGTTGATGCGATATTTTTACATTTAAAAAATACATTCGATAAAGTTCCTCATAATAAATTAATACTTGCCACACAACCTCGCGGTGGCTTGCAGGGTATCGCGTAGATGTAGATGCTGATGGAGCGGAAACACAGGAAGCAGTCTCCTCGAGGCATTGGACTCGGAGTCTTACCGTGAAATGACTACTTTTAAAGTGGAACTTTTCCCATTTGATGAAATGCTAAATTAATTAGGATTATGACATTATTCTCCATTCAAACTGCCACGATTACGACACCATTAATCCTCCTTTTAACCATTCCACCTTCCTCCATGTAATGCAGTGCATGCCTGGTGATCTTCACCCCCTGTCACACACCCTCGCGGTGGCTTGCAGGGTATCGTGTAGATGTAGATGTAATAAGCCTGTTTGGGACGAGCAGATGACCTCCGCTGTCGATCCTCTCCCTCGGTTGTCATTTTTTATCTCCGACCGTTGCAATGCATTCCAATTTGTTGCCCTGGCACTGGTCAAAGTAACGGAGCGCGATTGCGTTTTACTTTGCGTGAGGACACTGCGACCAAAGGAAATATATCAGTAACTCAAGATAGGCTTAGAGCTCTCTCACACGCAAGTGTCGCATTAACTACTAAGCGCCTAGTAGCACTGAGCATGGATTATATTTAGAATTAAATTTTGACGTGGTAGCCAAACAGGCTTGCCGTATGCTGCCAAGGGTGAAGAAAATGCTGCGGAATGTACAGGCTTATAGGATCGAATACCGTGCTTCAGGCTGCATTTGTATGATTCGAAAATTGCAGCGCTTAGAAATGACCTAGATGATGGAGGAGAAGAAGCTCATTGGTGATTGATTTTCTATTTTATTAAGCATTAAATGGATCAGTAAATGCATTGAAAATAATATTCCCTGTTTCCCACAATTACAGCCAAATATATTCAGCCACAAATGGTACAAAACTTCATTATAACATGTATTTTAATTGTTCACCAAATATATGAGCAAAAATTATAATTTTACTCAAAAATAGAGCTTTAAAGAAAGTTCTAGGTGTTTTAAAGCATATAACAATCACTATAATGAGTATATATTCATGGATTTCAGACACATCTAATTGAGTAATAATTATGTCATACATATTACATTAGGAAGCGTGGTGTCCTAGTGGGTAGAGGGCTTGGTTACTGATCGGGTTCAAATCCGGGTGAAGCCTTTGAACGCCCCAGAACAAAAAATCCTCTGAGTACGAGGTGGACCAGGGAAAGGAACCGTTAACCGCATTTATGAAATTCACACGCTTGTGGCTTAGTCCGGGGTGAACTCTACTATCACCTATACAAACCAACCTTCGGGTTGAATCACTAAGTGAGTGACATATTACATTAAATGCTTCGCATTAATCTGTGTGGGCTTTACGAACACTTTTCCAAGATTGCGGCATTTTCCTATTTAAAACGCTCCTCTCTGCTGTCAATATAGCTTCTTAAACACCTATGAACACGATCGAAAGAAATGCTATTCACCAAAAATCTAGCCATGAAGAGGAAAATATTCCTAGAAGAGGGCACCCCAAAGTATTTTGTTATTTTTTTAAAGTTTTTACAAACTTTATGTATTGTTATTTTGGGGAAATTTAACATTTTTTAAAATGAATTGAATGGACTGCAAATAACGTTGCTTTTCCAATCTTAATAAATTTCCACGCTTGAGTTTCCCCGAATATTAAAATGCCTGAGTACTTAGTATCTGCTCACACAAAATTATATTATTTTATGGCATTATGATTGGTGCCAACATTGGGATAGCTAAGGTTACTGATTCGGTAGCGTCCATAGTATCTGTTACCTAGTAACACGGACGAAGCAAATGGACTGCTGTAACCCATAGGTTGCATCATGGAACTTCGTGGCTTATTCTTGTCACTCATACGTGTGCTACCAACCTTGCTTTTGCTCGACGGCGTTCCTAGGTCGTCATTTTGAGTGTTAAGGCCAATCAAGGCACCGAAGGAAGTGTGATCAGTTTGCAGTGGACGAGTGGCGAAAAATAAAACCTTCTCGACATCCATAACGCGCGTGAAACTAAAGGATTGATGAGCAATCTTTCGTGTATGGTTATTGGTGTAAGGCTCTATTTGTAATTCACTCGGGCCGCAGTGTTTACCACACTCGCTGATCTCCCTATATTGCTTACTTTCTGAGCCATGTGGATCTGAGCCAGGTTATCTTATTATCCCGTAGGCCTCAGTATCGTGCCTCATCACGAGCACCAACTCATTAATCATCATTCGTTAACCGCCATGCACACTATGAGCACGTTACTTTCCGTGTGCCTCCTTGAATCAAACAGAAGGTCATTTACGCCGTACATCAACGTCATCCAGAATTTATCTGGACTTATTAAGGCTGAAAAACCACGTTAATGCTTGGGTGGAATAGAACCGGATTAGCTAGTAGTGAAAGGTTAGCATTGACCGTCTTTTCTACGGCTCAAATGTCTGTGATATATTAGAATCAAATATCGGTGCACTTTTCCACAAGTAATTTATTAATGCGTACGACGCGTTTCGGTTCACAGAGCCATCGCCTGATCTGCGGGAGGGATATGCTGCTTGGCGTCTGGTTCTCTCTACTTGAGAAAGATTATGGAATTAATGTGATATGGACCAATCAGGCATTGGCTCACAAGCACAATATGACATTAAACGATTCCATTTATTTCTGTCGATATCTCATCCACAATAACTTCCATCCTGACCACTCTTCTCACCATTATCCAATTTTCCTTCAAGTCATCTTATACCGAAGGGAGTAATCTCGTTGTGTTATTTCCTCGTCTCATTTAAGTATCATATTGAGCCATTATCATCGTTTTTCGTTTTTTTCTGCCGCCGGAACTCCTGTTTAAGTCCTTAGTTTCGTCATCAGCTTGCGCTTCTCGATGACCTTAGGTGAGCTGAAGATAGTAAAGTGTGGAAAGGACAGCAGTAGGGGGTGGGGAGGGACTCGGGGTGGGCGTGAAGGAGTGAGAAAAACAGCACTCTATCCTTTCGCTCAGATATCTTATGACTCCCTCCTCTGATGGATGGCTTTCTTGATGGGTTTATGGAAACCCATTTGTGGCTTTTATAATCACTCTCCAAGTTCTCGTAAGCCAAGAGCTTAATTATGCGCAATCATCACCCGAAAGAAGGCATAATATTTGTTTCAGAGACCATGATTGAGTAATATGTCCAACGGATATTAATTACGAAGCAGTCGGCTGTATTAAAAGTTTTAAGGACATTCACTTTGAAAAGCATTAAGGTTTCTAAGAATAAGTGTATCCTTGATGATAATAGGAGCAATAAAACGTTTCGGCCCTATTAAAAATAAAGGTTCCCGCTTTGATTAGCCTTGAGCTCGGGATTATTTGGCCTCATTAGGTAGCTTCAAATCTTATTTGAGTATGTCTGATCCCTTTTTTCTTTCCGCTGGATGTCATACAAGAGTGTGGATCGGTGTATTAAAAAGCAGGCGATGGCAAATAAAAGGCTGAAAGGGCGCGGGGGTAATTGTTCCGCTTGTGCAGAAAACATAATGTTGAGGTAATTAAAGTTTGATAGGGTTAACAAACAGAGGCGGTGGTTCTGGAAGCGGAGAGGGATGTTGCTGGGGGGATGAGGGGGCGGGAAGGGGGAGGGGGAGGTGGAGGCCGTGCGATAATGTTGAGACGTCTCAGTCGCTCATTTGGTGTGCCACCATTCTCAGTGCGAACTTTCGACCTAATCGTCGTCGCAGTTACCCCGTGACACTCAGTCAGCGACCCTCGCAGAAAACTTGAATTATAGCCTGACGGCCATAATTACGCTCCTCGCTCGTAAAATATATAGATGATAAATGAACGTCGTTATTAGAGGGGGTTTTCACATTTGTTTTGCCATAATTTCGCTCTCTTCTAAGTAGGTTATTTTGAAATGTATGGCGTGGCAGATTTCCAAAAGAAGACTTTTTTCCGGTGGGGACAAAAGGCGTTGAATTTTTTGTTGTTGTTATTTTTAGCAGGGATAACTTGGCTCCTGGTTAAGACGCGATACGGTAATTATCAAGACGTAAGCATACTCATTTGTATGGCGATGATGTATGTCGTGTGAGTAAACCGGCTGTGCATAAAACTATCGCAAAATATAGGATCTCTTAGAATATTTTTCCTCGCGAGAATGGCTGAAAAATATTACCATTTTTTAACCCATCCTTCGGTTTATGCGTAGATGTAAAATCTCGCAGAGCAGAAATAGCTTTATTATCCTGTAATCTCTACTTTTCCTTATCATCCTATATTCTGCTTTAATTTTATGGAATATACTCCTTGCTTATAACTTTTAAGGAAATAACAAACTTTGCAATACTCCTGCATTCTCGATATTGCGTACTTCACAGAATTTTTTTACCAATGGATCAACCTTCAAAAGGAGATGTAAAATTGGTGCGAACCAGAAGTGATATCACTGGTGCTCACCCGCTTTGTCTCTTCGTTTTGCAATTATCCACGAGTCGTTGCCGGTAAATTAGACTACGCTATTTCTGCAGCAGTGAGCTGGTGTGAAAATTGGATATGGTTTTGTTTCCCATTTTTTTCGCAATGAATCGGGATAATTTAGAGATTTCCAGCACCTATGAATTTCACTCCCGAACATTTTCCATCGTGTTAAAATGGGAAAAGCATGTCAGTAGTTGTGATTCACAACTGCTTGTTCATAAATAAGGTAATTTTAGGTGTCACGGCTTGACAAAAACCTATGCGATGCTTTATGCGTAAAATCCTCAGAAAGTCATTCATTTAAAGCCCCACGACTTTTTTAGATTTGATCAATCGTATCTACGATTACTAATATCGTAATAGATTGTTGTACTAGGGTCGGAGGCTTACAAGTAGTAATTGGCACACTGCTAGATAATTAAGTTTATCTATTTTGCATGACAAGGGAATCCGTTTGCCGACAAGCCTCCATTAGGTACATGCATTGATTTACCGGCAAATGTTAAGAATATTTTGTATGAGCAGTCCTCCGAGTATGACGCTGACCTAAATTGAGAGTGTTCTATGTAACGTATCATCGACTACTGATGAATTCTACTGTGGAACATGAGGGAAAGGTTTCCCTTATTTTTCCTCGAAACAGCGAGAAAAATCCTGCTAGGGATTTCAATTTTCACTCGGCAGGTTGGTACACCCACTGCTTAAATTTTGTGAGTAAGATATAAAAATGCTTAATGGCTACAGCTATGTCTAAATAAGGAATGCAAATAGAACTGGCTGCACGTAAAGGAATTAGACAAAAGTTAGCTCTAAACCAGGCTAAAAATGGTTACTAGCGTTTTAGATGTAGGTAACTAATGGACTTCCTTTTCTCCAAGAATGTCTTTTTCGTTAGTACCACTAGTTTAGCAATTAGTACCACTATCGCATTTTTTTTCAACGTTTAATGCTGATGGTTAATTTTTCTTGCTATTCAATGGTAAAATTAGTTACAAAAAACTACTATCCTTAATATGTTTTCAGGTCTTAATCTAACTCAGTAATGCATTGAAAGAAAATTTGTGACGGAAAAAGAACATTTCACATATCTAAGCTTCTTGAATATAATATTAAGTTGTATTATCGGGAAAATTGATATTTGGGATTCCTGCGTAATTTTAGATTTACGGAAAATTGACGAACTCTACACTATTTTCGAATAAAAATAACGTTCATTTTTGCTCGACGACCGTTTATTTAAAATACTTAGTTTGTTTAACTCTCGAAGTAATAATCCTAAGTGGTAGAGAGTTTTTGAATACACAATGTTTGATATTTGCTACAAAGGGCCGTATTGGCTGTACCTATTGGCTCTGACCGTGTTTAAGTCACAAGAATGAAGTAGAAGCAAGATAGGCCCCGCATTATTCACGTTGCACATAAATGGCGTAAATTCCGTGGTTAACAATGAGCTTAACTTGTATGGTAATGGTGCAGTTGTGGACAATTAAATCCGTGGCCACGGATTCCAATAGGGTGACCAAAAAGAGGGCATGATGCAAGAAAATCACCTTTTCCTGAATCTAAGGGAATTATCCAGGCGTATGGACTGCAACGGTGATTTTGTGTAAGGGATATTGCATTTTTATGGCTCCTTGCGCGGGACAAATAGGTACACTGAAAGCACCCAATAGTACAGCCTTTCATAACAAATAAAACCAAACGTGGAATCCAGATTGAAGTTAGCCCACGAAGCGTCTGTACCTGCATTACGGTGTCTGACTTTTCGGAGTGGTTATGATAATGATTCATCCACATCTACATAAGATTTTTAAGGTTTCGGCAAGACTTGTAAAGGGAC
Source organism: Platycnemis pennipes (assembly GCA_933228895.1). Classification (NCBI taxonomy): domain Eukaryota; kingdom Metazoa; phylum Arthropoda; class Insecta; order Odonata; family Platycnemididae; genus Platycnemis; species Platycnemis pennipes. Next base: position 86,082,110 of record OW121846.1, read on the forward strand.
GGTATGATAAACTTACTAGCGTAACCAGTCTATTAAATGAATTAAATTGGGAATCATTGTCAGATCGCAGGTTGAAATTCAGACTTAATCTCTTAAACAAATTCCAAGACCATATTTTCAGTGATGATGTTAAAAATATTTTGCGGACCCCAACTTACTATGGTAGATTGGACCATAATCATGAAATTAGAGAAATAGATTGCCGAACTGACAGATTCAAAATGTCCTTTTTTCCTCGTACTATTAGGGATATGAATAACGGTAAATATATCCAATACGAGTGTAGCAATGGATAACATTGGTAGCTGCATGTTGGTATAAGGACTTATAGCTAACCCAACTTACGGCATGTTTTTGCATGTATGTTTTGCTATTTTTATCTTTTTTTAAATAGCGTAGTTTTGAACAGTACCTATACAAGTACTGATCCTTTTTTTTATGCATGATATGTAGTGCATGTTTGGTGAGAGTTCACCCCCTGCCACACACCTTTATGGTGGCTTGCAGGGTATTATGTAGATGTAGATGTACATAAAATCCTGCAAGCCACCATGAAAGTGTGAGGCAGGGGGGGAACTCACACCAAACATGCATTACATATTATGCATAAAAAAGAATCAGTATAGTATACTAGTTTAAACTTCAATTTTTAAAAAAAGATAAAAATAGCAGAGCAAGCATGCAATATCATGCAGTTAGTTGGGTTAGCTTCAAGTCTTAATGCCAACATGCAACTACCTATGCTATCCATTGGTACATTGGTACACACATCGGATATATTTACCGCTCTTCATATCCCTAATTGTACGAGGGAAAAAGGACATTTTGAATCTGTCAGTTCGGCAATCAATTTCTCTATTTTTGTAATCATGGTCCAGTCTACCATTGACCGTTGGGGTTTGCAAAATATTTTTAACGTCATTAGTGAAAATATTGAATTTGGAATTTATTTAAGAGATTGAGTCTAAATTTCAACCTACATTCTGACGCTGATTCTTATTTTAATTCATTTAATAGACTGGTTACGATAATATAAATATCATATCACCCATTTACAAATCTTGCCGATCAAAACAAGCTGCAACTTACTGGAGGTTGGGGAAAATCTGCACAGGTAATTTTCTCATGTTTTTATAATGATGACTATTAGGATAGCTATGCAAAGGAAAGGTAGCAAGTGGAGCCAATGCATTAAAGAAAATATCGATAGTTATATGCAGTCTAAAATTGGTATGCGTCTGCTACATTTTTTAGCTTTAAATAGGTCTTTCATAACTGCCATAGCTATAGACATATTAAGCATGAAAAATGAAACTAAATAAAAAAGAGTGCTAAGAAGATCCGTTAATAAGAGAGCAGGTGGAATATAATAGTTGATTTTGTTATGTTTATCGTTAGGGGTACGTAGTAGCAGTTCCAGTTTGAAGACTATTACAGAATAAAGTGATTTGTTTTGCAATCGGATTGATCGAATCGGATCGGATTGATCTGAATGCTAAGCGAAGATGAGGAGAGAAGATGATATTAGATTGGAAGAATTTGAGTCTTACATTTGTAGAGGGGTGAAGGAGCCCTTCGGGGCACTTTCTTATCTCCATCCTTAGAACCATCCTTAATTTGGGTACACCCTGATGGACTCCTTAAAATTTTATCACATTCTTACAGTTTTAGGAGTCTCCTTGGGTCAATTTTGTAAGCCGCCACTTCTGGTTAAGTCCTAATTTGTCTGATTTCCCCCTACGGCCTCGACTTGTATGTCTTTTGGACGCTCAGAATTTAGACAATACCCTTGAGAGCCGGAAGCCGTTTCGCGGGCCACATTAGTCATTTCTCGGGGTAGGGACTGGTGGTCCCGGGGGCCAGGCCCGCCCCTTGGCTCCCTGCCCACCGGCGTGACACCACCGCTTCCCGAAGAGGGTCGCCCGCACCCAGCATCCTGCTCCACCCTCCCACTTCGCCCGTCCCACCCTCCCTGCCCGCTGTCACCGGTCTCCGAACCCCGCTCTCTTCTCTGCCCCGGCCTTCCCGGGGCGCACTTTTATCCGCCCTCCACCCTCGATTCAGTCCCGACCCGACACTCGGACCAACGCCTCCGAGCTAGCGGTGTCGAGAGGGGTGGAGCGCGAGGGAAGTGGATTGTGACGGCTGCTGAAGTCCCCTTACGAGACACGCCCACTCCCTAAGGGGCGAGGGCGAGCGATTCCACAATGAAGCCGGCAAACAACACCCTTAAAGCGGGGTGGGGGAGTGAGTGAGAGCTGGTTGGGAGAGATGGGGAATGGCGGGAAATGGGAAGGATTTGTGGAGGTAAGGGCTTCGCTGTTTCGGTCAATTTCCTTGCCGGTTTGGCGACTTTTCCTCCCAATTAGGGGCATTATTTATCGTTTAGCCACTCGGCCCACGGCATCCAATGTGACTCGGTGGAATTTTCATCTGTCTCCTATTCCGTTTATTATTATTCTCCACAGTAAGATAGATTGTAAATCCGGTGCCTGCTAGCCAAAACTCTCAGTAGGCATGTAGGCCTCTTTTGAATGTTAGCCGTAAAATTTATTAATATTCATGGCGCAGAATGGTCCTTGTAGTAATGTGATTATCAATGAGCATCTACATTCACGTTCCATAGGCTGCTATCAGTGAATTTACTCCAGTTTTTCACAATGCTGTTCTTTTAGTTGATAATTTGGTGCCATAGGGAATGGCGAAGTAAAAAGTCAAAATCACTTATTTATGCTACAATTATATTAGTTGTTTCTCACATTAGAGCTGCCAGCTCTCTTTGTGGTGTGAGCATCATTCCAAATATTCTGCTTCCGCAAACCATACAGTAATAGGAGGCTACGAGAAAGAAAGCTCTTTTTCGCGGCTTGAAAATACTCAAATTTTTCAACCGTACATCATACAGCCGTGTGATCAGGCTGAATTCACCGTAATTTTCACCATGAATAGCTTAAACGAACCCTTAAATTAGGTTAGTTGCTTTTTTTGAATTTTGAAAGGCAATTTGAGAAAGAAAAGGATTTCATAGTTTTTGTAAGGGAACTTCATCGTACCTAAAATTCAATGTATAATTAACCTATAAATGTAATAAATATAGCGCAAATTTCGGCAGAAAATAGTAACAGTGGAGTAATGCTTTATAGGGTTTATATCCTAGTAGACCGCCGCCACCCCAATTTTCAACCTCCAATAAACACATTATTGCGTATCCATACTCCATGAATTTTCATGACTACAAGTCCAACAGAACTCTTCTTCCACCATCGTCTCAAAACATCCCAAATATTTTTGCAAGCTATTTACTTACGAGTTTATGTTTTTTTGCAACATCGATCGGAGTGTCATAAGATTGGCGAGACAGTTGCCCTTGCCAATCTTGTTACCAGTTCTGCAATGTATGTACCACCAGCAAAGAGTGTGAGAGTTCATGTGATATTGCTGACAGTATATAAGCTACGTTCCATTTGGCTCCAAATACAGACTTGCTTGGCACGGATGGGTGACCTGAAGGGTTGCAAGTTTCACTGCCAAACCGTACATTTTTCGTGGTCCAAAACGCTAGGCCCTTCCTCTCCGTCGGGGTATAGCTTTTGTATAAATAAGTGGCTACTATATCACCGAGAAGTTAATTGTAGGAAAATTTTCCTGCTATTTTTTCTCATGTCATGATACCTTGTTTTTTGCATTGTGATATTTGATTACTTGGCTGTCATTGCGCAGTATCTTGTGGCCAGCAACAGTCAGAGAACAGAAAGAAGGTACTAGTTATTTCATCGAAATTAAATCACTGCTGATGACGGGAATTCGGATTCCACTCATCATATTCATGACCGTTCAAGGTTGTTTTGTGGTAGTTTAAGTTGTGAGGTCATTGAGTGTTGCATCATGATTTCGAAGAAAGTGCAATTACCGATTAACTCCAGTGATACGCTGAATACCGTGTGAGGTGATGCAGCCTTCGGTATTATGACTCTTACGGTCAGTTATAAAGTCAATTTCATCCGCTTTAAACATTAAATTCATCCAAAATATAATTGCTTTGCATGATATAAGCCTTTTTGAGTTATGATAAATCATTTTGAACTTTATGATGAACACAGAAATAATTTACGGAACATAGATTAGTTTCTATGCTTGCCATCCCGCTAAGCACACAGTATGCTGCATAGAGTGTGAAGAGAGTGTTTTTTCAGGAAGAGTTTTTAAATGAACACGAATAAAGGGTGGTTTTCGATGGTGTAAGCTCCAATGAAGTCAAAGGCACGTCGGTTGTCGTTCAAAGGAGGCTCATAAGCCCATTTGTAGTTATTACTTTCATTAATGATGAAAATACCTAATGTATTAAGAAGATTATCTTTTCGCATTTATGCACTAGCATTTAGCCTCGTAACCATAATGATAGGAAAGGGCTATCAAATAGCAAAAAGTAATTCAGTCATGGTGGTGTACAAGGACTCTTGTATTAAAATTTAATTAATGTCTGCTGGAATACATTCAGAGAAAAAGTTGTTCGCCTTAAACACATACTCGGCCAACATAAATGAAATAATGAACGAATAAGAAATAATTGGAATAATGGAAATAATAAAATACCATGGCACCAACATCTCATAAGAATGGGACATGTAATTTATAGATGAATGGCCTAACAAACCACCGATGAGAAATCGTATAGACATATTTCGGTATGAACGATGTGAGATAGATTGATTGATTAAATATATATAGAATACCAATTTCCCGTGTAGCATAAGATAACACAATAGGCAGCACAGCAAAGGGGTAGGTAGGTAAAAAATTGGTGGAGTAGCCTGTAGTAAATGAAGCATGTTTTAATATTACTAATCTATACGATCTATCTATGCTAGGGAAATACAATTTTATATATTTCGTTAAAATCTTTCTAACCAGTAATCACTTCGAAACTTGGTAGGTACTTTTCTAGTTGCTCGTGAACCCTATGCATAACTTGTTCCCAAGCAGAAAAGTCATTGCAGCTCTTATTTTCATGTCAGTAGTGCATATGTGGTAATTTTCACCCCCTGCCACACATCCTTGCGATGGTTCACAGGGTATTACGAATATGTGTATGGAAAATAAGAGAAAGATGCAAGTTCTCTTAAGACTTATTCAGAGCGCATCTAGAAATACATACGTGAACGAGAGTACATTCATCATAGAATTAGGATGTGAACGATGTTTGGGATTGTTCAAAGGTTTTTTGATAATGTTGATAGTTACAGAAGTCTAGTAGAAGGACTTCGATGAGAAACGTAATCAGACTGTGAGCCAGCATTTAGATAAGGCATCTTCAAAAGTTTGTAATTGTCGTATTCAACATTTATGTTGGAAATATTTTCATTATATCCACATAGCACGCTTTATTCAACCAAGAAAAGAAGATGAGGGAGATATATTGCCGAGAAATTGACCGGCAGTTTTAAAATGCATTTCTTCCTTCGGGCAAAAGGGGATCAAAATAGGCATTATAATGGTCATTAAGGTGGGTACCGTTTAAGTATGGTATGTATATCTACATAATACCCGGCAAGCCACCATAAAGGTGTGTGGCAGGGGGTAAATTACTCCAAACATGCTTTATCTGTCATGCTTTCAAGGATTAGTAGCCATATACTAGTAGAAACAACAATTTAAAGAAATATGCTAAGGGAAAAGCAAGTATGCACAAACATGCCGTTAGTTGGGATAGCTTAGTCCTAACACAGAAATGCATCTATATGTTTACATCTCTTCATATCCCTAATTGTATGTACGAGGAAAGAAGGAAATTGTAGATCTGTCGGATCGGCAATCAATTTCTCTAATTTTACTTGTATGGCCCAGTCTACCATAGTAAGTCGGAGTTCGCAAAATGTTTTTAATGTCATCAGTGAAAATATTGTCTTAGAATTTAGTCGAAAGACATCCCTTTACAAATCCGGCCGATCGCGTCTACAGCCTGTAAGTGAGAATACTCAGAGTATGCAAAGTGGGCTGCTTGGAATTTCTGACGACGGGAGGTCGTTTGTCGAAAAAAGGAATGCAACCCAGATCATACCATTCACTATTGGATTCAAAAGCGGATAATTCTTCCCTTCGTTGAATAGCTGAGTGTTTCAAATTCCTCTTTGGGATTCGAGATGCAAAAGTTGAGGATTTAGTGCATGAAATTATGCACACGACAAATGAACCGTCCTTTCAGAAAGTGATAGTCTAAATATTTCTGAAGGAATCCTTAATTCTAACAATTCGAAAAGGAAGATTACTTTTCTCTGTTGCTTTGAAAAGTAGCCTCAATCAAAATACCTTCCAGAAACTTTCAACAGTTGATATATTTTCTCATCTTATCTCCTCATTAAGATACCCTCTAGTATTTTTCCGCTCAGGGCTTCTAATTACGACTGATGCTCTTAGGGTTTTATGGCCCCAGTAAAAAACGTCTCCCTCCGTGGATAAAATAAGCTAGTTGATGTTGAACTTTGTTTCTTATCGAGATGGAGTGCCGTTCTGTCGGAGAGCCACAAATCCCTTAGGCGATGGAATTACACGATGGAGGTTCACGAACCGGAAAGCGGAGTGATGACATTAGGACTGTCTGAGCCAGGGATATTGAAATTTCGAGTTGATGGCTGGGGGTCAAAGACCACATTAGGTAGTGAAATTTCTGACAACTCGGCTTCATAACGGGGACGTAGGAGATGAATGGAGGGATGATGGATTGATGGAGTTAGATATTGGAAAAAAACTGAACACATTCATTACCTATATGCCACGGTGAGCTCAATTTTCTCAAGTTAAAATTCAATTCACATTATCTAACTCCTGAGTGCATAGCCAAGGTAAGGTAATAGCAATGCTAAGCTGGGGTAATTTATTGACTTCTTCACCATAAAAAATATCTATCCATTTAAGTTTTCTACGCTCAGCATGGAAAGCAGCAGAGAATCATTTATTTAAAACATTTCGAGGTGGCGACAAAGTTTGTGTCCAATCACTAAAAGCATTTTATTTGCTTAAGTGTATTAAGGGAAAGGTAAAGCCTTAAAGTGGTACTGTTGTAAGTGATTGCATATCTATTAAGTGCATGGCTTAAATACTTTGAGAATAATTTATGTTCGTGAGGTTTAAATAAAATGCAATAAAATATTCAGTGGCGTATGAGAAAATTCAATGACATATCTTGCCATTTAGAATACTTTGAGAATAATTTATGTTCGTGAGGTTTAAATAAAATGCAATAAAATATTCAGTGGCGTATGAGAAAATTCAATGACATATCTTGCCATTTTGCTGAATCGGGAAACCTAATTAACAAATTGTTTATATCTTAGATTTCAAAGTCTGTTTATGAAAAATTTTGGTTGATGAATGAAATTTGCAACGGTGTTGATAGGTTTACACACCTGCAATTATCCTGCGCTAAAGGTTAAATGAATCTCTCTTATCATATTTTTTAAACACGTACTAAAATAATTGTAATGCGTACTGCATCCGCTATGTAAGATAGATGTTGTATGTAAGAGCATGTATGCATGTTAGAGTGTTACAAGGTGTTATCATAGTGAAATTCGAACGATATTGACAATAAAATGCTCTAGAATATTTTTCCCTGCTTAGCGCAAATGAATGTACTCTATCTATTAAATCAAGGAGCAATGACGATCCCGCAAATGAAAAAATATTTTTAAGGGCAGTGAATTGAAAATAGACAATCAAAGGAACTATATATGCTCTATGCATTGTGTACTCCTTTTCTACTTATGATAAGAAGGAGTAAGCAAAGTTAGCCAGGATGTACATGTGAGGAATGCTTTGCAATGTGGTAACTTAACTTCATTGCTTAACCGATGTAATAAACATGGTAAACTAAAATATAAGTGCCTTTAATGGCTTTTTGATTCATGCTTATTTCAATCACCGTCTTCTAAAAGTATATGGTCTTGCAGTAGATGATATGTTAATTGCCCATAATTTTCAATTCTTGGGATAAATTTTAGCTAAAGAACTTGAGGTACCTATGTCGCTGTATGATACACTTTCTATCATTCACCATCGAGGTGTCTATGGGATAATATGTGCGTACATGTAGGTATTCACCAAAATGCTTAATATAATTTTCCCTTATTACCCTAATTTAGAATATTTTTCCTTATATGATGTCCTGAGGTTCTATATCTTTTTCATATATAGTTTCTATACCGTTTTCTGAGACAATTAATGGCGTAAGTTGAGCATCTCTATGGCAAAGATATCTTGAAAACATAATCCATGTAGCAGGAAATTTGGCATCTAGTGGCAATTTGTAAATAGCATGGCCAATGCAATGACACCATCCATCTTTACGAAATCTACATATATGTTGATTATTAATTCTGGGCATACCAACCCTTCATGACGTCTTACCTATTCATATTAGGTATACTGCGTTTAGCATTCTACGATGTTAAACAGAAACTTTTGTCATATCGCACACAATTACGATACTTAACGCTGGACAGCTCACTTGTTAATGCCAATGACTTATCGCCGGGTAGTCTTGTGTGGTAGAATTTTTTCGTATAACTTTAAATTGAACGCAAAGGTGGTCACAATCACGCAAAGGAATTACAAGAGAAACAATGTTTCCAATGCATACGTTAAGTGATAATAACTAAGTTAGCGGGGAGAGTGAAAGGAAGCTAACGTCTGTAGCTAAAAGTTCGGCACTATTTGACAATGATACTCCAGAATCACGAATGTTTAACTTTCCAGTTTGGCATGCATTATAAGCAGCACGTTGGTCATTTCAACCTAGGTTATAACCTTGCTTGCTTCATCAGTTGTGGTTAAAGTATTCGAGGCTGTTTACAGCTGAAATATCTAATTTTCGCGTTTAAAATATCTATAGGGAAAAAGGACCTTTTTAAATCAGTAAATAAGCATCTTCAAACCACGATACGTGCTTGCAAACTATATTAATTTGTGCTACGAGATTTTAAAGTGATTATTTGTTATGGTGTGGGAAGCGAAATAACTAGCGATGGGAGAAGCAAGAAAGATATAGACCTCATTTGGAATATGCTGCCAGTGTATGGGATCCCTACGAAATTGGTCTAAGTAATGAACTTGAACGTGTGCAGCGAAGATCGGCAAGATTTGTAAAGGGGCGATACGATAATTATATTAGCGTAGTACCAGTCTATTAAATGAATTGAAATGGGAATCATTGTCAGATCGCAGGTTGAAATTTAGACTTAATCTCTTCCACAAATTCCAAGGCAATATTTTCAGTGATGATGTTAAAAATATTTTACGAACCCCAACTTACTATGGCAGACTGGACCATAATCATAAAGTTAGAGAAATTGATTGCCGAACTGACCGATTCAAAATGTCCTTTTTCCCTCGCACAATAAGAGATACGAATAACGGTAAATATGTCCTATCGGAGAGTAGCAATGAATAGCATTGGTAGCTGCATGTTGGTATGAGTACTTAGAGCTAACCCTACTAACGGAGTGTTTTTGCATGTTTTCTTTGCAATTTCTATCTTTTTAAATAGTGTAGTTCTGACTACTATATTAATGCTATTCCTTTTTATGCATGATATGTAGTGCATGTTTGGTGAGAGTTCACCCCCTGCCACACACCTTTATGGTGGCTTGCAGGGTATTATGTAGATGTAGATGTAGATGTAGATATAGTCAGTGGAAAAGCTCAGACGAAGAGCGTATTCTACTTGAAGAGCAACCTACTTACAACTGGAAATGCATGCTTGGAAGTAAGGAAACACTTCTTTTGAATTTATATCTGGATTAAGCTTCTTTTTGGCAGTGAGGCGTGGACGATGAACTCAGCAGAGAAGCGAAGGGTGAAAGCATTAGAAATATGGTGCTGCAGAAGAAAGATGAAGATAAGACTGATAGACCAAATGTCAAATGAAGAAGTATTAAGAGGAGTGAGAGAAAGAGAAGTCTGATGGAAAATTGCAAAAGAAGACAGGACATCTTAATCGGTCATATTGTGAGACATGATGTTCGGATGAAGAAAATAATCGGGGGAAAAGGGAATGGAAAATATGGGAAAGGAAGAATTCGCGTGGGATATATGAAGCAAGTCGTTATGGATCTGAAAGAGAAGACTTGTACAAATTTAAGGAGGTTAGCTTATAGGAGAATCAAGTCTAGACCTGTGCTAAGCATTTCTTATGATTGGTACGGAGGTTTTCGCTGTAATTGGTTGGCTTTTGTTTATATGGTTTTTTTCCACGTTGAACCTTTTTGGGCATGAAGATGCTAGCTGGAATTCCGGCGAAACTGTAGTCCTAAAAATGAATCAACGCGGAAAAAATCCGAATAAAAAAAGCAATTTCTTTTACGATTGTTAACTCATGATGGTGAAGCATTTATTGAGTTCGATTTGAATTGTCGGGCTTCATTACATTTCGGCAGATATTCATTTTCAAAAACTGATGTTCACTTTTACTTAATGTGATTCTCTTTATTATCTGCAGATAATGCAATGCTTAATTTCACCGTTTTTTTCTCAGTGAAAGCTTTGATGAAATGATTAATGAACATTTGCAGAAACAGTGTCAAGCTATATATGATATCAAGAATAATTTTTAATTTCACTTTCCCATATCTGTACGTCAGTGCGCGTTGTCGCTGTTAAGGGGAGGTATCCAACAACTGAGGCCATTTTAACCAGTAAAAATAAGCGGCTGGCAAGATATTGGTAGGAGTGATTTGGAATGGTGGAGAAAGAACCGGCATCAGCATTAGGCGCCATGGAGTCCACGGCTTATCTTTCCATTCAGCGAGCACAGCACTGGAATGCTCTTCTCAACAACTCAAGTGAGAACCAGCAATCCACTGTAAAATGTCTGCCAGCGCCGGGAGCTGATGGCAAACCCTCGGTGTCGAAATTCAGTTCTCAAGCCGCCATAGACATCCGGCCCTCATCAGCGTACAACTTAATGTTCTTCATTATTATTATTAGTACCCAACATTCTTCACGTTTTTAGGTTTGAATGGACATGCAATACCTTTATACATTAACAAATATTCTCATTTGTAGGGTACACCAATCTCTCTAGTTATTTTCTCATTTATTTCTCTAGAATACAGACTTGTCTCATTCAAAAGAGATTATTCAGCATATTCATCTATCCTTACACTCTTTCTCCACGCTTACCTAATATTATCGCAAATTTTACGTTGTAAAAGACCATATCTTTCCCTTACCTGTTCCATCCACTCTCAGTGTCTTCTTAATTACGTCAATTAACATATTCTATCCTATCAACCCCACGTACTGCTTTGTCTTATTTTTGATTCATCTTCTACATCCTTATCTGCACTCTATGCATTAAAAGCCGCCAATTCCTTTTCATACTCTTACCTTACAGACCACATTGCTGTGCTGCAAAATTTTGATGCCAGACTGCAAATCGCACTGTTAACCAGTCAGTCAATAGCCCTGGCTTTTATTGTCTCTTACGAGCAAACGCTTCCTTTGCCGCCGTAATTCCCCTTCGTGCATCGCCTGTGCTATCCCATTTTCTGTTTTATACTGCACACCTATGCAGATTGTTCCACATACTCTAGGCTTATGCACTTCTACTTTCTTGTTTATTTTTGTCTCTTCTGTTCAGAACACACATGTGTGTATTATAATTAATTAAAATGTCGAGCTTCATTACATTTTGGTGGATATTCATTTTTAAAAAACTGATATAAAATTTCCATCATGTGATTCTTTTTATATTCAGTAAAAAACGATATGCTTATTACTACTTTTCGCTAATTTTTTCGCTGTGGAAGCTTTGATGAAATGATTAATGAATGTTCGCAGACACCGCAATGTCAAACTATATGCGATATCAGGAATAATCTTGCAATGCTACTTCCCCTGATCTGTTTGTAACATTAGATAGTAAACTAGTCTATGAAATATCTCATCTATCTAACACCTTGTACTTAATAACTCCAGTGGAATATTTCAAATCTCAATCACTCTCTCTACCTTTTTTTCGAATATTCTAGAGTGAAAACACACCATAGTGGATGTTTTTTCTCGATGTTGAGTAATCATAGACTAATGGAATGATTATCTATTGCTGTTTGGACAGTTTTACTCTTCAATTCCCTAGCGTCTAGGGCTAGAATCACTACTATGGAATTCTTCCGCGTATTCTACCCACTCAGGATTCAATACATCCCTAATGTTTCGATCAGTTACTTTCCGGCATTACCTTGGTCCACAGTAGCATTTTCCACCTAATACTACCTGTTGATGTTCTCAACATTGAGTATTTTGAGAAAACCCATTCGGCTTTTCTCTTAAGCCTCTTCTTCTTGTCACATCTTGGCTTCTCCACCACTTTTTTCCACCATGTTCCCTTCGCCCTCTTGGTCCCTCATTACTTTCTTCACATCTACCTCAGGATATCTCAGTTCTCATATTTCCACTTCCTTCATTCATCTAGGTTCTGACACAAATCTTTTGCTATCCATGGCTTTCAGATTATTTTACCGTTTTGTAGTTTTTATTTTCTCTGCCATTCCCTGTTACAACATCTGCATTTTTCCCATCTCAACTGTTATTTTCCCTCATCTACTTTTGTGCGTAGTGCATCAATCCTCACCTTTTCCGCTGTCCCTAACATTCCTCCCACTGATTAGACCTCCTTTGCCATTTCATTATCCTCTTTTCCCTGCCTAAACATTTTACGCTGACCATACGTATCATTACTAAACATTTATGGGGAGTCTCTACCTGTAAACGGGAAGATGTGGGAATTTTTCCCACTTTTCGTAAAACTTTGGCTAACCATGATATAATCTCATTTATATTCTACCCTGTTTCCCCCTGACGTTTTCTAGCTTTTCTAATCTTCTGAAGCTGTTTAAAACATGTGCCGATTTCAAATAAATTTATTTTCCTGCTGAACTCCACTTTTTTTCTTGAAACAATAATTCTTTATGCAAAACCCACAATACATTACTTCAGCTCCTTTCCGCCCGTCCCCGGCTACCGCACTCCAATTTATCCATCATTAACAGGCAATTCCTTCCCTGCGACATTCTCAATTAAGTATTCTAGCTGTTTGCACATTTCATCAACGTCTTGCGGCTAACTTGCTACCCCGCCGCGGACATGGCACCCACACCAGTGACCTGAAACCAAACTATCCAGTATTTTAATTTTTCTATCCCTCACCATGCTATGCTCAATACTCTTCTTCCTAATTTTGCGTTGAATGGTTCGTCTACTCCACTCTGCATCACATCTTCGACCCTTAGATCACACTTTATCTCACGCTCCAGAAGTCCTCATTGCCTTTCCATCTCATTTTTCTCTATTTCAGCATAACTATATTTCCCATCTTCTTTTCGCCTGCTACAATAAGGAGCTGCTCTGCCTTTGACATCGTTCTAAAGTTTCAAAGTCTAACTCTTTTTCTTGTATTCCTCATGTTCTTCTTCTCTTCCTTCGTCTTATTTATGGCCACTGTAGTGGTATCTGTTTCTTCTAAAGGATGCCGTAAGTTATGGCCATGGGGGCCTTGCTTTTCTCGCTGCAGACACGGCACCCGCCGTATCAATTCCGGACCAGGCCCCGCGCTTGCTAGGATCAATTACTTAGCCTTCGGAGATGGCCATAATTATGATGGGAAAATTTATTCAAGATGCTACCCGTTGTATGCCTTAAAAGTATATTTTACACGACCCTATAAATTACTAGGCCGCTCCACTAGAGTCATGCTATTTTGTGGCTGTTTCAAAGAGAAACTTGTAGGGATAATGAACTTGTGTTCTTTCTTGTTGCTTAAATCAATAGCATTCTTAGCATAGAATCATCATCTGGTAGGCTGCCTCTCTGGGGCTAGACACACAATAACAGTACTGAGGGGCAGATTCTGTGTGGAATACCTCTTTTTTCTGACTTCAACCATAGAGTAACTGTAAAGTCTATACTTAATCTTGCTCCTACCCTCCCAATACTCACCCAATAGTACTCCCCTACCAATCTGGTATGATTAGAGCTACCAAGAGCAATAATCATCGCTGCAACCCGTTCAACTCTAGGGGTTATAGAAATAATAATGCCCAACCCAAAATTTCAACGTCATGGTGTTAGTCTTGTGTTGTAGGTCCATCATGTGGAGGATTATGATCTTATATTTGCCTGCATTAGGACACTTTTCATGTTGTTAATGACGGTAGTGGCCAAGACCTATAGTCATCTGCTGCATTAAGTGACGGTGGGACTAGATACGAATTTTGTGAACGGAGTAAGGATGAAGAGAAATCGGGGGTCTATAACAAACTGATAATAAGGAAAGATTCCAAGGGGCTCATAGTATAACATCACATACGATTAATAACTTTCTTGGTATTAAATTACTTCTACTCAGCACTCGATTGCACTGTTACAAAATTATCAAGGCATAAAGGGCTTGTACCTTAATCTACCCTTGGTGTTATAAGTGAGTGGTCTAGTCGTAGCACCAGACCCATCTCCCACAGGCTCAATGAAATTCTAGGGTAAGGAACTAACCAAGTAATTGAAAAATGACGTGAAGCATTATGATGTGTAGGTGATATATCGCTTGTTTCACGATGGTGCCACTGTTGGTCAATCTAAAGGTAGCTTTTAGAAGCAAGCCTTTAGATAGGTGAGGTGGAAATTTTCAAAGTACTATTTACTAAAGTACATACGTTAACGTGGGGTGAGGTTGTTTATTAATATGTGCCAACTCTGATTTATTTAAGATTTGACCATTTTTAAATTGAATGGATTTGAGTTACACCTTATATTTTAGCCCGTGTCATCATGACCCATTGGCCTAAGAAGCACTTCAAAGTTTTGGGCGTTGGTGGACCATCCATTTCATCACTGAGTGAATAAGACACAGAATTGATTTTTTTTTAATTGAAGTCAAAATCTAAGTTGCTCATCCATTTTTCGAGGATTTCGACTCCAACGATATGAAGAAGTAAAATCCGCGTTCTTCAGGAATGGACTTCACCACGGTAAAATACTGGCTCTGCTTTCTCTTCAAAGCTATATTCCAGAACTTCAGGCCAGGAACAATCGCTTTTTCATTTGATTAGATACTTTTGCAAGTTCATTGACTCCTTGTTCTGGCAGCAATATTATCAACCTATAGATTTATCATGTGATGGTAACAATTCATACCCTTTATGCTCCATTAGTTTGTTATTTATAAATATAATTTTTCACAAAATAATGCCATTATAAAAAAACTTGGAATCCTGTCAGTTCACTTCTCTCCCCATCATTATCCTGATGGGGAAATTCATTTTTTCTTTCTAAAGGGCATGTCAATCAATAACCACATGTAGTTTCCATAAATGTCGCTGGAAATTGAGGGAAAAATTTATCTTGTGAGCGAGTAGCCGCTCTTTCATGTACGGCCGCATGGCGGTGTTTATTTTCAACGCATTGAATTAAATGATTGTGAATGCCGATCCAATCGCCATTTACCCGATATGAATACAGTACCATGTCTTCTGAGCATAGTTTCCAAGCGCAACACTCAGCAGGATATAACCTACCCTGCTGCTTTCTTTAAGTGGCTGCATTTCCATCAGCCGGTAATGGGGCGAGAAGCTGCACATTTTTGCGCCCCCGCCACGTAAGTATCAGTTGCACCGAAGCCTTCGGCAATTATGCCAGTTGGGACGTGAATCCTCGCGTCCCTCACTCAACATCTCCCCGCTCTCGGCGTTAAGGGAGCCGAGGTCTGATTGAGTGTGCGATAAAAACCCCTCCGACGTGGCACTGTTGTAAAGCGACGGCGCGCGCAGCTCTCAAAGAAAAGCAGCAGCAAATTCCTGCCATTCGATCTGATATCCTTGACGAGTCCCGTCGTGTTTTTATGGCCACCGCCATGGAAACACATGTCGCGGCGGGATAAGTCAACTTTTAACCAATCGCTGTTCCAAAACTGATTCGTAGCGATGCGAAGGGAGCGAGCAAGATCTCGATGGGCGTGGGACGTGAATCTTCTCTTCTTATTCCTCAGCGCGAAGGCTTCATCCCTCCTCTCGTTCCCCCTTGTACACTCGTTCCCCCTCCCCCCGGCCAAAAAAGGGAGCCTACGCCTTCCCTCACTATATTATGCGTTTGGAGCACGTTCGTTTCATGAATCAACCCATCTCCCGTCCTGTCAGCGCGCTCAATAGAGTAAATGGTGAAGCTGAAACACTTAATTAGTTTTAAGGCTTGAGGAAGCTTCGTTCTTTCCTCTGAGACAGGCAGTAAAACTGTTTTCCGACTCCAAGGTTTGTTATTCTAGTGGAGAAGATGCTTGAGGCATATACTGAGTTTGAGTGGAAATACATACATGCTACTCTAATGTTTCTGACAGCTAGTTTTGGATATCCTGAAAGTAGCTTCGTCCACCGTTCAATTGACAGACCCCGATTGCTTTTTCCATCACCATTCACGTTGGAAGCACAGTATTATATTTGATACATGTTGATTATTCATTGAGTATAGCTGATTCGACTGAATTTGCATTCGGCGGAATCAAGATATATGTAATGGTGATGTTTGATACGATCGCGCGATGATCAAGGATACGTTTTGTTTATGTTGCATTAATCTCTCTGGCAAAGGATATTTTAGATAAAATCTGGTCTTATACATATTACCCTCGGTCGAAAATTCAGAATTCGCTATGAAAATTTGTTACATTTTGATAAGTGAATGCTGTACATTAAGTATTTTGCGAGGTGTGTTGCCATGAGAAGAACGCCAGTAAATTTTTCCACAAAACGCGTGAAGAATTGATCAAAGATATTTATGTAGCGTTTAATTTAAAGTATAAGTTCCAAAATTTTAACAAGGTTAAACCTGAATTAAATAAAAATTTTGATGAGGTCTCATGTAAAGTAATTTAAAATTATGAAAGACTGGAAGTTAATCATGTAGAACGTAGCCTTAAAGTTTAAATGAAGAAACAACCATTTATAGAATCAAAGAATCAAAGTGGACAGCACTGTTCTGTTATTTCTGTGACTCCATACATTCCTAATATGCTAGCTTAAAACCATTCTTGATTGCGTTGCTCTAAACTTTTTAGTGTCGCATTGAAACAATATGTGACAGTTGCTAGTAGAAGTGAAATGATGAACGCTATCGAGATGACACTGGTTAAGAAAATTTTCTTCCTCTGAAGTTATAACGCATAACCCAGAATTTTTTTCTAAACTATTTCTTAGAATATTTCCTAGAATCGCTCACGCAATGTGTGATACGTAGATTTATAGACGTATTTAATTGTTTGCAAGCTGTAAATTTACTCCAAAAAGGTGCGAAAAAATGACAAAAAAGGTTAAAATGTTCCTCAAGCAATAGGTAAAGGAAAAAATAAACGGTACCACACGTATTGGTGACAGGAAATGTGGGCTGTTATGAGGTTAATTTTATTTTGAAATAAGCTGTTTCAAGGCAAATAATTTTAAGAATTCCCTTGTGGTGGATGTGACCAAGAATTATTATAACGAGTACATGAGAGGAAAGTATGAAAAGCGAAATTCAGTTTCTTCCTTGAAATATGGCAATGTTGTTGTTTATCTGAATAAGCTCCTCTTTAGTGTAAAAAATATAATATTAGTTAGTGTTGCAAGATGCTCAGTGCCCTAGGGTTGAACTTATAGCAATAAAGTGAAACTTACGGAGAACTCAAATTCACCTTTGTGATTCGTGGTATGCATATTTTTCAGTTTTAAATTAAACTATTGGATCCATTGGAAGATTAGTGAAACTATTATTTTCTAATGTTAATGCAGTAAATCTGCTAGTATTTCTGGACTATTTTTCCATCCACTCTCAGCAACTTATGATCTTACGACACGAGTACGCGTCACAATCGCTTAAACGGTGACATGTAAAACTAGCGATACCCATTTTTAACGTAGTTAATGGGAACCTAGAGCAGTTATCACCGTACTCCTTTTCCAACAGGACCATTCCACTCATCTTTGCCACTATGGTTTACGGTTCACGATATAAAATTCCAGGAAAGAGGCTTGTGATGAAAATTCTATTATTTTCGTGGGAAAGAAATTAACAGCACGTGGACGTCCCAGGAGCGGTCAGACTCCGGAGTTTTTTTTCCCTGCTGTCTCTCCTGAGACGGCGACAGAGAGAAAAAACCTCGGCCTGCTCTCCGAAGTGGGACATGAAGGAAAAGAGGTGGAGAAGAGCCGGACGAGGTGGCTGAAGACTTAAGGGGGAAGAGGGGCGGAGAGAAAGATGGAGAGGTCTCGTACAACTAGATTCACTTTCGGTGGCTCCCTTTGCTGGCTGCGAGGGGGTGGAGCGCGTCGGGGGTCAGGGGCCACAGGGGCGGGGAGGGCAGTGGTGTGGGTTCGGGTCGGCTCGGAGGAGCCGGCCCTGCAGGAGGAGGGCTCGGGCCGGGAGTGTGGGCAAGGGGTCTTGGTGATAGGAACGAAAGCGATTTATGAGGCTAATATGAAGGAAATATCACTTTCAGTGGGCACCCCACTCCACTCCCCCATGCCTCCCCACCTCTTCCCACACTCCTACTGCCTCCCCCCCCTCCCCAACACCACCCACCCCGTCTCACTCCCGCATCCCACCCACCCCCCCTGAGAGGGTGTGATTAAGAGCGAAGGAAAAGGCTCCGACAGCGTCGTTCTCTTGCCTCGAGACGAAGCTCCCTGCCCGCCGCTCTCCGGCCCACAAATCACCACGGGGCGAGAGAGATTAAGGATTGGGCGTAGAGGGGCTAGGCTGGAAGACGAATGGCCGGCCCTGGAGTACGGGGCGTCGGGAGGGACGGCGGGGGAGGGGGGGAAACGGATGGGGTTAAAGGAGCGGAGAGGGGCCCCCTTGATGGGGAGGGAGAGGGGACGGGAAAGGGAGGGGATTTCCATTGGTGTAAGGTGCAGGCAGGCCGTGGGTGTCTGCGGAGGGGATATCTATGTCAGTCAACTGCACATTACGGGAGGGGGGTTTTTCTAATTGCATTCTCAGCGGTAGGGGATTTGATGTAGTGTGGCGTCCCAACTTTTACGGCCCCTTAAGGAGACTCTTCGTCTGTGTGCGTGCGTCTCTGTGTGTTTTACCCGTGGTGTGCGTACGTGCCGACTGCGAAGGGGGGGGGGGGTTAGTAGAAGGGGGCCGCGGAGGAGATTTTTATTAAAGGCGAGACTCGGGAAGACACCTACTGAAAACGCTGGCAAGTCATCTCTTGGATGGCGAATCAACGTAATGAAAGTTTCAGTAATCTACGACTGTGCGCGGTGTCCTCTTTCAGATTTCTCTTAGGAAACGCTGAGCTCTTAGCATCTATCTCACGCCTTCCAAAAAAAATCATTTGCTGGAGTAGATTTTGTGCTTGTTTTTAAGCCCTTTCAAACTGCCCTTACCGCTTTGAGAGCATTACCTAATGCTTTTTTTGGGTAGTTAAACTTTTATGCGAAGCTGCCTTGGCGAGTAGGGAAGGTTACTGAGCGTGGCCATTGGGACTATAATAATTCATTCTTCTAAGAAAGTAAAATAGTAGAATACGAATGTTGTCTTAATTCCCGAACACGCCTGCGCTATTTTAATGTATTTATGGATGAAAAGTAGTAGGCAATAACCTTCCCTTCGGCCGTGTGGAGCTTTGGATTTCTTTATTATTCATTCAGCTATACAACCGTGACCGTCATAAAATATGTTACAGACAACATGCCACATTAAACCTGTTATGTTAAAGTTTCTAAATGTCCCACCGTTTTATTTGGAGAGAAAAATACGTACTAAAGAGTGTATGGTGAGGTAAATGGCATTCCCTTCCCTGAAGGTCTTCATATTATTTGTTCGAGAATTTATTGCGAAATGAGGGAACAATCTCCTGATTACAGTCCACTCTTTTGAATGCCATTTATTGCTCGAGTTCATTATTCTGCTACTAACCAAGTGCTCTTAATGTTGTTATCACTGATGCCAGAGTAGATGATGAGCAAACAACCGAGTGTTTTGAAACAGTTATGCGGAGTAGTGACGATTAAAAATATTATTGAATCACTCCTGCCGTATGTAGCTACTTTTCAAAGCACGAGGTCTATCTATTCCAAGAGTCATTTTTAAACAGACTGTAATTCGAGAATAGAGACCATTTGTGATTGATTAGACTGCTTGTTGCTAGTGGCGAGCACTGAGAAAGCAACAGATTAACTATATTTTACACTTTCGAGGCGCGCACTAGGAGATCTATGATTAATCGGCCGTCAGTACCATTCCCTAAATGGGAGTCGAACTCGTAGCTGCTTGATTTAGGAGCTCCCGAGTAGGGCGTCGTCGCATGCCTCTCCGCTACCGTGTCATTTCGACGCCCCCGCGAGAAATATCTAATTTGAGGAAGTGCAAATCCCTTGATTCATTGCGAGATTTTTTTTGCCAGCACGACGAAATTTACGACGATGTTCTACAATGAACAACTGAATAAATAGCTCTGTTTGAGCAAGGGATGAAAAGGGAGTGAGAAAAAAGAAGGGAGTGGGTGGTAGGGGTGAAGGAAGTGGGGGGAGGGGGTTGGCCTAAACTAGGGGTGGAGAAATCGAGTGAACGGTGGTTGAGTGCGATAAATAGCGGGAGGGCATCTAAGAGAAATATGTTGATAAATGTTACTCCAGAAGGAATCTATTTTTCCCACTAAGGGGATTAATGTCCACCATATGACAGCTGACGCATCGGCACGATGAGTCGGTTGTTACGAAGCGTGAGTGATGATCATGGCACACAATGTATTAACGCCCATGCCTCGAGCATAGATATATCTCGCACGTGGTCTAACGACAAAAGGAATGAAGACCAGTAAGCCTGGAATTCTCTTCCCTCCCGTCTCCTCTCTTCCTCTCCCACAGCCACTCTCCTCCTCCTCTTCCCTTTTATCGCCCACTCCCTTGTGCCTCGCCACCTATCAGCCAGTTGCTTCCAATCGATCCATAAACATGTCTCCGTTGATCCTTGGCGTGTGCGCTTGTAGTTCTGGTCGGGTGTTTAATGAGTGGAATTGTTGTGTCGGCCCGTGGGGAGGTGGGCGGCGGGGAATGGAGGGACTGGGTGGGGCCAGCAGAATCGCATGAATACCTAATCTCTGCCCTCCGCCTCCTCCACTCACTCTCCTTATACACCCTCTAATTATGGAGCATTTATATTCACTGCTAACGATTATTCTTATTTATTAACACATTTCTGAGTGCAAAACTGCCAGGTTGTCACAATTATTCCCCATTCCTCATTAAGATGAGCCGCGCCGACAAAATATGCGACCTGACCTTTCTGGAACGAAAGGAATCATCGAGGTAGTTGCTGGCGTTTCATTGGGAAGAGGCGCGTGTCAACCATTGCTTGGAAGCACCGTACATTTTTGGAAAATCTGTGGTGGTGAATTGAAAAACATTCGATTTAATTAATTGAAGCATTCACACGTTATGCTCAATCATTTGTATTCTTCAGTATAGTGATCTTTCTGTGTACCAATCTACTACTTTCGATTTAATGATTTTTCATAGTATCTACTTGCATGCTCTCGGATCCCTTTATGTACACATACCCCCTCAAGACCGTATTATCCGAAATTATCAAATATGTGTTGGTGTGATATCTGTATCTTGATGGTTTAGTATTTGCAGCAGTATGGCATGCTCCATTCCATGATGTAATTTTTGTGAAATGACCATTAGATTGCATCATTGTTTGAAACAATGATGTAGTGAAATTTAGTTTATTTTAATGTTCAACACGATTCCATCGTTTTAAATCCTTATGTCTCTCGGAAAGATAGTATTCTTGCATACGTTTTGAGATTGATCAATTTCAAGAGCTAACTTATCTTTATTTCTTGTTGCAGTGGATTGAAAGCCTTTGAGGCTTAAGTGCATTTGTGTTTTAGGATTGAAGGGTTTTCCTGGCCTCCATTCTTTACTATCCAATAAATTTACTTCAACTCATTGCGGATATTTTAATATTTTAATGCTGAGTATATGTAGTAGGTCATGCGACGAGAATGAAGTGTAAAATTTCTTTTCTCATGAAATATCGTCTCAAAGGAGTCCTTAACCGATTTAGTTTTTGCATTTTCCTGACAGAAAATTACCGTTACCTGATTCATCGTTTCCTGGTCTGCCAAGGCAACTGGTTTTATTGACCCATTTCTTTAAGTAATTGTTTACAGCCACTGAGCCATATAAATATGGCATTCTTATTCCAATTTGAATACGCCTACGTCATGCGGTGAATTAGAGCATTCTTTTTAACGTTAAGTTCGTCGTGCACTCCAATGAGGCTGTAAATGTGCTTGGTATTAGATGAAAATAATAACTCATGACATACTGGATAACCTCATTTTTGCCGCTGTTTGGCGCAAATCTAGCTGCCTCTTTGCTTGGTCTCGATGCTGTAAATCAATATGTAGTATTAGTAAAGCATCATTTCAGTCTGAATGACCAGCAAAGCGCATAAAAACCTTTTGCTGGTTGAATAAATACCAGTAAACATAAATTAAAATTACATTTTATCCATATTCTATCACATATTATCATCTCACTAATCCTTTACACAATTAAATGCACTTGGAAAAGGATATCCGATGGTGTAGTTGTTTTTATTCAGCTTTGTGGCTATATTTTATAACCATATTTATTACCGTGGCAAACTTCGGGTTTCATTTCTCTGGAATATGTTGGTATAACTGGCGCATTCATTGACAAATATATTACCTCGAAGATCCCATTAAAAGCTCCAACGTGATATCGACAACTTCAATAAACCATGCGAGCGGATCCCGCCTTTGCCGGGGGCATAAATCTCTGGGAAGTGGGATTAAAAAACAGTTACCCGAAAAAAATTCTCAATACGTATGAATTCCCCGCTAACGCCTTTCCATTACATCAAGAGCGGTGTAAAATAAAGACATCCATATGGCCTAAGCTTTCAACGCTGCTTCGGAGATAAATTCAACAAAGCGCGTACCGAATTCTCGCCAGATGAAGGTTACATGAAAGCTGAGACGCGTACGAAATATTCCCTAGCTGCTCACTCAAAACCGCTGTTTTACAACGTGGAAGTCAACTCCAGCCCATCTTTTTTTACGTATAGTGTCTCCGAGCGAGAAGAATCTTTTTTTCCTCTCCCACTTCCAACTCCTCACCTTAACCCCTTGACGTAAAACGCTCCACGATAAACATTCCACGTCAACGTTTTTAGAACTGGTTTCCTCAGACCTCCGAGTCAATATACGGATGATCCTTTGGAAAAAGCGTCTTGGAATCTCCGATGCAATCTCGGGAGAGGTGCTCGTGAGCCAAGATGGCGACTGGAGGCACCCACTCGATCACTCACTCTCGTGGTTGATGGGCCGTCCGTGGCGGCGCTGCGTGGTTCTTTGTGTATAGGCGGGACGTCAAGGCTGGGGAAAAAACAGCGTAGGATGATGGGCGCATTGGTTTTATAGGAGGCTCCTTCGGTGATAAGGATTTCTGTGTGGAGGGGCATATATTTGGCACTGTGTTGTTTGGAGACACGCCGACAGCTGAGGTCGTTAGCGTTCGGTGGATGAAAGTGGGTGTAAAGGGAAGATGGGGAAAGGTTTTGAAAAGGATTATCGGCCTACCTGAGGCAACACCTCCTAAATTATAGCTGTGTTGGTGTCAGAGTTTTTCATTTGGCATGTGCTTTCGAAATTATCATCGAGGGAACAACTGCTGGGATACCTAGGTAAAATGAAACATATAGAACGAGGGTGTATTTACCCTTGTAAATATTGCTTCAATATAAAATTAATTTGACTAGATCCTGTTCATGCTCTTATTGGAAGGAGAGCTATCACGATTTTATATCACTAGATCTAAATAGCAGCATCAATCTCAGGAAAAGGAATCTGTGAGTCATGTACCAGAAGGGATAACTTGACGTTGGCGATGGAGGAAGCTTGATTGGATGAAGGTGCTCTTTAGGTGGAAGGGAAAGTTCTTAATATAACGGCTCGCTGAACGCTGGTAATGGTTCTAGACAAGTGGAGGTTTACGCATGAGTGATGAGAATTTCAAAATCGTTTTCCTAGAATTATTCAGATGTTACTGATTTCGAATATTTTTTTGTAAATAGTAAATGCACATTTTATCAAAACAATTAGTCTTGTCCGTCAAGTGGCCAAATTTTATTTTGTTTTAATGTGCAGCTGCTGGCTGCCTTTGTTAAACAACAGGAATTAATTGGAAACGAGGTGTAAACGAGGGGACATATTTCAGTTGCAGTTATTCAGCGCTCTATCTGGTATTTGTAGCATAACGTTTTAAAAGTATTTACAGAGTAAACTATGCCGTGAGCACTAAAGGAATTTCAATCTTATTTTTTAATTTCGATGAAGTACGATTAGAGTGTGTAGCATTGCTTCTTGTATTACAAAATAATTGTTTTTGAAAATTAGTGCCGTTTCCATTTTTAATAGATGTAATAATAAATATTATGTATATTAGGAGAGTCATTTTAAAGTAAGAGGACGAGAACAAGATGTGGACAACATTGTATCTTCTGTTTATTCTTCACGATTTATTTTTGATTGCAAAATCTAACTCGATTACTAAATATATTCTTTCGTAAATCCTGGCTCTTCCATCTACCATTTAGTGTACTCTAATGCCGGTCCAGGTTCTCCTCTACCATACTCTAAGTCCTCATTGCAATGCTTATCTAATCGTCTGCATACTCCAGGCTGTCAAGGCAGGGAAGTGACGTGTTGGACAATCTTTTCTGTGAAAGCTAAGTGATATTTAGATATGTGATGAAAAGCTAGCCACAGCAGTATTGAAAGTAACTTAGCGGTAAATTCGAGATCCATTTAGGAAGTATTCCTAATGTAAAGGATGATTTGGATGCAGTCTGCTTTCATATTTCAGGACCTTAGTACTCAGAGTCTGTGGTGGGTTTAGAAACAACTTCATGCTCCAGTAATGGCTGGAAGTATATTGCAGCCTATTACCTGGTAGGTGCAGTTTACTGTGCCCATTTCGTACAAGTGTTCCCAGACTTAACTTGCTTAGTTCCCGCAGTGCGCAGGGCGTTGTCTCCTCTCATGTCACCGTAAGAAAGCAGAGACACTATAAATATGGTGAAAAAAAAAGAGATACTGGCTAAAGAAATGCTGCTTTTTGTCGTAATTCCCGCAAGGGATTTCACATATTTCGATGACAAAATTTCGTTATCTCGTCGTGATTCTGATATTCATCCTTTCGTGATCTCGGAGAATATTAAAAGTATACATTACAGTCAGTGCCGGACAGTTTTGTAAAGCGTGATGATATAAATAACTGTGCTTATGAGGCATATGAGCCTTTTCATTTCGTTCCTTTCATCTTCAGTGCATATACGTCATGGGTTAGAGTTTTGTTTTATCAAAGCAAAGTCATCGCTAGTGATGAATTGCGAAAACTTAGTTATGAATAATTATCAGAAAGCGCGAATCTCCTTGATGGCGTGCCTCTTTAATAAAAATCTTCATCGTACTTGAGCTAAGTTTTTAGACATAAAATTGGTTTATTTGTGTGGTATTAAGTTCACCACCTTTCCAATGCTTAAAATTAAAGATCTTGTATTATTTATGTGATTACAATTTTATTGACGTGTATCTTT
This sequence comes from Platycnemis pennipes, assembly GCA_933228895.1. Lineage (NCBI taxonomy): Eukaryota > Metazoa > Arthropoda > Insecta > Odonata > Platycnemididae > Platycnemis > Platycnemis pennipes. The sequence continues at coordinate 86,107,772 of OW121846.1, forward strand.
TGTAAATCTCTACCACCGGTCAAAGCATCATCAAATTCATCTTTATTGGCCAAATATACCTTTTAGGAGTGAGATATAACCACAATTTTTGTATAATTTAACGTCATCCCTTCCACATACAGTCAGACCTTTCGTCTCAGTCCTTTCCCATCCGTGTGGAGGTCCGTCTGTCGTAAGCTTTAGGAAGCCGTCATTGTCTTGTCCACAAAAGGAAACATACGTCATGAGCAATATTATCATTAGCACCAATTAATCATTAATAATAATATAGTATTATTATTAATCCTCAGAAAATTTTGACACCCACGAAAGAAAAACATAATAGATCGGAATACGTAGTATTGTGTGACATCATAAGGTTCAGTTGTGGAAGTGTGTAAGCGTTTTCTCTTAAGTATTGATAGCTTGAAGTTGCTCCTTTAGTCTTAAAAATACTTATAAATAACCGCATTTTGTGATAATATTTTCGGAGGATGCTATATCAATCGTTTCTGCCGGACATAACATAATAATATTGGAAATAGCATGCAGGGCAATGTGAGGTCTTCCTTTATAATCCGATGATAGGTAGATTTCAAAGATCTTGTACTTCGATGAATGACAATATATTTCATTTACTTTAACTTAACACTATAAAATTTCCCGGTTAGTGAAAAGCAGGCCCGGTTAGCGGCAAATTCATCCCGGTATAAGCCATTTCAAGCCCGATAAATATTTTAATCAGGCATTGTGAAAGAAGCGCTTGGTAAGGACAATATTTTCCTTACTGATACGTATTATTAAATTTATAATTCCCTTCGTTTTCCTCTTTTATTAATTTACTCAGTGCAACATTTGAGTTTCCTTTAAAGTTGCGTAAGCAGGAATATTTTCTTTTGAAACATGTTTTCAAGGAAATTTTTAAAACTACCTTCAATTATTTATGATTTTAATTCTCTTGATTCAGTCCATATGGAGTGGAAGCGAAACATGATAACATAGAAAGAAAAAAACGAGCCAAGTCCACATTTTGTGGATTATGTTATTATTGATTATGTTATTTAAGATTTTATTTTGATTTTATAAGACATTTATAGCTTTTTTGTTTTAGATCTATAAGTGAACATTGTAATAATCTAGTAGTTTCTGATTAATAGTTCTGACAGGTCAGCTGACAGAAATAGCCCTGATTCTGCACCAAAGCGTTTATTGGATTATTCACGCTACTCATGTTGAATACGGAAGTCTCAAACTAATGCGAAAAAGCATCTAGCATTCGTGAAAAAGGCCCTTTCGGCATACGAGGCGTATAGAACTTACGAGGATGAAAAATGCAGAACTTGACGGCGGCTCAAAATACTCTGGAGCCTTCGGGGGATATGCGATTGGGTTTAATCGCGAGGGAGCTACGTCCTTATTGAGAAAATTACGACGCTCTCTTAGAGGTGCGGCCTTCAAACATGAATTGGTATAGGGTCTCTCATTAAGTAGTGGGAAGAAAATTATACGATTTGTAAAAACCGTGAACTTTTTATGCTTAATATGAAAATGAAGTCATAGTGTTTTACACGGAGTAAGAAACCGCAAACCCACCAACCTCATCACAATCACATCAACCTTACTATTGAATTTCAAGAATTGTTTTTACCGATGAAAAGCTCCTACACAAAAACGCTCCCGCTGCCACACGTCATTGCGGTGGCTTTTAGAGAATTATAAAAAAATATTTTGGGACCCAGACTATCTTAGAACACGACATCAAATAGCTTGTCTGTTTTCGGAAATTCGCATTATTTCGTAATTTTTCGTTATACATCCCTCATCTACAATATAAAATAGGGTGAGTAAGTAAAAATTGCGTATAGTGCTATATTTACGTAATGTATGCAGTGAGTACCATTTTTCTTGCGAAGAGGTTGTGAGGAGATGCGGAAAAGAGAAGAATCTTATCGAAAGTTTAGAAGTAAACGTGACGGCCTTATATGACAAATCTTGTAGCATGGTGTTTTCATAAGACCATCCTCAAGAAAAAATTATTTGGCAAGCATTGCAATGAAAACTTGAGTTGAGATGTACTGGTCAAGTAGTGAAGGATTTGGATGGGAAGAAGGGTGAAGCATTTTAGCATGAAGAGGATAGAGGATATAAGAATGGAGAGCTGGGTCAAATAAATCTTAGGATTGATGGTCAGTGAGTGGTTATCGTCTAGTTTGGAGTTCAATTACTTCTTGCCTTGAACAGATGCCCATGTTCTCTTCTCCTTTATAATCTTGGGAGTGCTTGGAATGCAAAATGATAACAGGAAAACACCATTGGCGTGAGCGCGTTGTGTAGGGAGAATGCCAATCCCATTTGAGGTCTGCCCTCACCCCTTAAGCGATCGCATGCATGAATCCATCCCTGCTGGCTCTAAGGGAGGAAACTGTAGTAGAAATTTATTTTTACGGGATAAAGGGGGCGTAAAATAAAGTTCTTAAGGACTCATCCCCTGGGCTGAGTCTCTCCTCGGCCTGCGCTCCCTCGAGGCTCTTGTAAGGTCTTCTCATTCTTCTTTGGTATCCATTACTCCCTCAGACATCTTCGTTATTCTTCAATTAACCTCAGTGACCTGGTATCCCAGCATCTTCCCTCTCATGCCAAACGTCTGCACTGTTTCATACAAAGTTATCATAATATTTTTACCATATATTTGTTTGGGATCGGAAACTTCTTGGGGGAAAAGGCAAATTACGATTGAAAAACCGAGTATGTAGTGCCTTAGTTAGAACCGTATTCAATTAGACTGTTAATTCAATATGACAGCTCCCAAAAGACAATGCAATTAGGGCAATTGGTGTGTTTAGAGTTCTGTGTCGCTATTATATCTTCATTTATGTATTACCCTGCTAGCCGCTGCAAGGGCGTGTAAGTCGCAAATTTGAGTTTAGCAGAAAAAATTTTCCTTAATGTACAATGAAGCATGGCATGTTAGGTCTGAAATAATTATATTTTGCTTACGTAGTAGTCATGTAATGTCCCTGGTAAAAAATGAATGCTTGTGTCTCTCGGTCTGACATTCCATTTCTCCTGGGTTGGTCGCTTCGGCCTGTCCTGCTGATGTAGTGTAGGTGTAGAAATATGTATGTAGTGTCAAATTCATATTAGTGTGATTTGAAATGTTGAAGTTTAATTTTGCGAAACATTTTCTAGTCTCTACGGTTTCCCAACCTATCTCCCCCGGTAGAGGGTGACCATTTCTGTACGTATGTGCATAGGAATGTATGCACATACGTACAGGTGAGGTCTTACAAGTGTGTACTTACCTACATATTTCTTTTACCTTAACACATGAGCACTTTCCCTCAATTCGTTATGATAAATCCGTCTCTTCAGCACTGTGCCACAGGCATTTTGAATTAGCATCCCCATGATAGATTTGAATTCAGAGTTAAGCCTAGACATTTAACTTCACATGCCACAATTTCTCGGCTGGTCCGGCAACTCGTAAGTCGAAAAATCATCGAATATATTTTTTTTTATTTCCCAAAGAAATTTGTGCCAGATGGTGCATTACATGACTGCATGGTTAGCTTAAGCTAAAGATTATTCTCTAATTAGTAATTACAACCCGTGGAATGAGGGACCTCATGTTGAAGACGAATTCTCTCCGTCCACATATCTAGGGGTTGTCGATAGTTAGGCAAGCTTTCGTGGAGCTTGAACCTCTCTTTTGGTGGCCATTCGATGTTTGTGAATAGCGCTTCATTTTCACCACCTAAAGTTTGCGGGCTCGAAGCCTACCTCCTGCGTGGACGTAGCAGCGTGTGACTCGTCCTCTGATTACACGGAGATAAGGTGACGAAATTCACGTATCGCTGAGAGATCGAGTAATATACAATCGTAGCCGCGACTCGACTGGGCTCTCCCGTAGCGTTTTCACCATGGCCGTCGGATGGGATGTCTCAACGCCCAAACAGTGGAAGAGCCCTTCCCAGCATGTTCCGGGAAACCGATGAAAAAGGGTCCCGCAACGGACGGGCAGCACGAAAGTGCTTATGCATACCGATGGAGGCGGACCGCTGCGAGGGCCAATAGAATTATTGTGCCGCAAAGAAGGGGGAGGGGGTTGGGCAGGAGGAGGCACCGCAGAGGAGCATGTGTGTAGGGAGGTAGGGCACCAAGGAGCGCGAGTGGGCGGCGACTACCCGGCAGTAATTCATGCAGCCTCCATGCTGCGAGAGGTGGGCCTGAAAGTAAGGGAGTTAGGCCAGCGGGCAACGTGTTATTTGACGGAGGGAAGGGTGTATGAGATTCGTGGCTCGTATATATGTAATAAACACTCCCTGAGGGAGAATAGGGGAGGACCGGGTGGGGGTGTGTGTCTGCGGAGAGCGTGAAATATAAGTATTGACCGTTTCGATCTCACATCTCTACAGCTACCCCTCCCCCCGCCAATCTCCCCCCCCCCACCCTCCTATACTCTCACCCTCCCTGAACCCCCAACCCTGGTCCCCCCACCTCCCCCTCCCACCCACCCACCTTCATCTTTCACAGCCTTCATCTCCGGCGCCAAATCCATTCAACGTCATGATTGATAACTTGGCATCCTTTTGTGCTCACCCTCTCCCCACCCCACGGGATTCCACTGCCTCCCCTCCACCTCATTCCTCCCCGACCCCCCGCCCCCTTCCCGCGCCGTGTTCCTCCTCCTCCGTCGCCCATCTACCCTTCCCGTGACTCCCTCCTCTCTCCCCCCAGCGTGTCACTCCTCACCTACACCCCCATCTCGGCCCACCTCCACCCTCCCGTCTCATTTTCCCGCCGTCCCGTAATGGGCGAGCTTTTTCGCATCGGTGAATTTCGACAGCCTCCTCCTTCTCCGTAGACGAGCGAGCACTTCTTCTCCAGCGGCTGGGAAGATGGCCGGCGGCATGCCCTGGTCCGCCTATTAGAAAGGGGCCACCACCGCGACGGCCTTCTTCTCCGTAGACAAGCGAGTACTTCTTCTCTAGTGACTAGGAAGATTACTGGCGGTATACTCCAGTCTGTCGATCAGCAAGGGGCCACCACGACGGCCTTCATCTCCGTAGACAAGCGAGTACTTCTTCTCTAGCGACTAGGGAGATTACTGGCGGTATACTCCAGTCTGTCGATCAGCAAGGGGCCACCGTGACGACCTTATCTCCTTAGACAAGCGAGTACGTCTTCTCTAGCGACTAGGGAGATTACCGGGGGTATGCCTCAGTCTGTCGATTAGCAAGGGGCCACCACGACGGCCTTCTTAAGTAAGTAAGTAAATAAGTATGTAAGTAAATTTTATTGCTTTCAACAAAAACAATACAAAATACTGAATGCATTACAATTAGAAAATAAGAAATCTGGGTTACCTCAAAGGAGAACCTGTTCTGAAGCAACCTTCATAATTATATAATTCGTCACTAACGTTTCTATTTTTTCATGCGAAATTGATAGTAAAATAGTAGAAAGTTGCATAAAAAAGTAGCAATAAACAATAAATGCCATTTACATCTGAATATTTACTAATATGAGTACAAATACAAAACAACCACAAAGCAAACGATTAATTTTTTAAAATTTTTTTACCAGGAGAAAAACCAAAATTGATGACATTAAAAGAATCTTGAAACATTTTCATTTGCCAGTATCCATGGCTTAGCTAAATTAAAATTTTTTTACAATTTTTTACCCTTTTCATTTTCTCGGGCAACAAATGCGAGCACTTCTTCTCCAGCGACTAGGAAGATTGCCGGCAGTATCCCCCAGTCCGTCGATGAGCAAGGGGCCACCGCGACGGCCTTATTCTCCGTAGACGTGCCATTTAGGTACATCTGAATATTTACTCATATGAGTACAACCACAAAACAAACGATTAATTTTTTTTTTGCCAGAAGAAAAACAAAATCTGATTACACCAAAATAATCTTACAAAATTTTCATTTGCCAGTATCCATGACTTAGCTAAATTAAATTTTTTTTACAATTTTTTGCATTTTTAATTTTCTCGGGCGACAAAAGCGAGCACTTCTGCTCTAGCGACTAAGAAGATTGCCGGCAGTATCCCCCAGTCCGCCGATGAGCAAGGGGCCTCCGCGACGGCCTTATTCTCCGTAGACGAGTAAGTACTTCTTCCCTAGCGGCTGGGAAGATTGCCTCGGTCTGCCGATTAGCAAGGGGCCACCAACGTAGATGGAGGAGTGAGGGCGAGGGGAGGTGTCTAGCCGACGCCTGCCATGTGGACCTCATTCACAGGGTCCAACGCCGCCCCTTGACACGGCTCCTCTCGGCCCTGAAGGCCTCCTTTGTTCCTCCTCCTACCTCACGTCCCCAGGGGTCGTCATAAGTCCCCGGATGATTCGCTTCCCTCTCAAGACGATTCTAGTCGGAAGGTCTCCCTCTGATCCCCAACTTGGCTTAAATGCGTCTGGGGAAAATTGCGGATCGGTGGCGTGGCCTGGTTTTTTCCGGCTCACCTCGGAATGAGGGTGATGAATAGACTGATTACCCTCTGTTTCTTGGTAGTCTGGCGTCATTCTCTCCATGGTTCGGGGGATATTGTGCCCGAATTTACCTCAACCGGAAGTTGTGCCGCCACACCAAAAGCCAATAATGTACGATGGGCGTTCCGGGTAATAATAAGTTTTGAACTTCGGCCTGGTTTAATGTCTGTGAAATAGCGATATAGTTTGTTAAAACGCCCTCGGCTGGGTTCCACCCCCTTCCTGATATTTAGGCTGCATGGACTATCCTGAGGTCTGAATTGTTAGCTATTATGGTTGCCGCTCGACAGCTGTGATCTCATGAGCCTTAAACTGCTGAAGCACTTTACTCTTAGCCAAATGACCGGTGGAACTGACGTAGTTAATGCCAGACTCAGGGTAAGAGTAGGTTACCGCCAATTTCCTTTACTCAATAGATAAGGGTAATCCGGTACATTGCATAAATTCCTTTTTGGAGTAAAATAAACTGGCAATACCAGTGGAAGGAAACCAGGCATCTAGCATCACAAGTATAACATAACCCGACTTGTGCAACGAATACTACAATACATATAGTAACACAGTACTTTGTAGCCAAGGTCCAGATACCTCCTGTTCCCGTGAAGACTTCCTGGGATTCTTGGAATTGAAGGTATTTTACTTTCGAGTCTTTTAAGTCGAGGCAGAATAAGACCCGAAAATAAACCATCTTCAACCCCATACACCTGTTAAGTTGACCTAAATAGTTGCAGTTGTTAATTAACATACGTGGTACGTAGAATATGTAAAGTTTATCTTACTATGTCCATGTAGTTTTTCATTGTAACAAACGTACCACTTTATAATATCCGCACAATTTATTTTGCACGACTGTTTTCACTCGTCAGGGCATCGTCAGTTTCGCCTAAGTATGTACGTTGATTTAAGTATTTTGTTATTATATTTAAATGCACATCTTTCCTCTGGGGTACGCGGCTCTTTTGATTGCCTAACTAACTTATTTTCTCTATAATTTCCGAAAGACAAAAATTTCGGAACACCGTCAATTATCCGTCAAGACGTCATTCGCATCAACAGTTGCGGGGGGCAAGATTATAAATTTAGAAATGAGATATTAGTTGAGCATTACTCGAGGATAGTTTAAGCCTCATTGCCCTAGGTATCCGTCTCGGAAATCAATTTTTTCTACACGACTTGAAAAAATTTTCTTGAGAACACAGCATTGTTTGCCAACCCTTTCTTAAAATTGGTAATATCTGCAGTTTTCTCACTTATCCTACGGCAATACTCTGGTTTTATCACTGGAAGTAAGCATCACTAACTCATGTACAACATTCACGGCTTTCTCTAACACAACGTATTTAAACTAGTACCGTTTATGAATTCTGAATTCATGAAATTCATGAACCATGAATTCATTTCATAATCTTAAAGTTTGTTGGTTTTCACCAACTAATTATATGAGGCGTACATGCATATACTTCCTTTAGGCATGTGTATCGAACAATGGATAAATGCTGCAAGGTACAATGAAAGTCATCAGCAATGTATTTAAATCAGATGTTTAATCTTAGTGTCAGTCTTAAACTTAGTAATAATCGCATCTTCTACCACTTTACCCTACAGGCACGGAAATTGCAACGAGACGATGTCATATCGTGTTAAAAATTTACTCGTCAATTTTATCCAACATGCTCAATCCACAACTGCGACGCTAGCCTTTCACATCCACTCAGATTTCGCGAATTGAAATCCATGTCTGGAAATATCTCTTCTTCTCTTTCTCCACTCTTGCACTAATCGTCAAAAATAAATGCAATCGATGGGGCATCTAACTGTGAGGCACAATTTCTCCAAAGATTTAAATATTAGCAGAATACTACTTATTATTTATATTTTAATATAATGTAGCTCAATTTTGCTAAAATTCCTACATAAGAATATTATTTTTGCTTAATTCACCGTATACTATCTGGAATTGTACTATTTTTCCGGGTTTAGGTATTTCCTTCAGCATAAAGACGACCTTAATTACGTTGATAACCATTTTTAATTGAGTGAGTGTATTTTTTTTTCTTCTTGTATTTTTCTTAGAAGTTGTAATGAATTTATTGCCGGAGCATGTTGCTTTCATTTGATATATCATCTATGATTTTCAACGCAAACATGGCTAAACGCGGCTGAAAAGGGAATATCATCTATAAAACCCTCATTCTCACACCCAACATATACGCAGAATATTCTCTTCCATGTCGCTGATATTGGAGTTCACATTACGTTGAACAGTGTGTTTATTTTTCCGTAACTCTATAATCAGTGGGATCACCCTCACGCTCACGAGGATAATTTTGTAGAAAATGACTCCGCCGAGCTAGTGAAGTTAAGGTTTCGAAACAACGTGTTTCTTCTTTCACGGCTCTCGAGCCTTTCAACGCGGAATTCCCCCTCATTACCCTTGTGAATTTTACCCCGGCGTCGTTTCTTGTCCCCAGCAGGCTGTTTCTTCGCTTAGTTTTTCTCGGCCGTTTCACCCGAGCATTTGATTACATACCATTGTTTTTTTTTTTGTGTGCCCAGATTTCGCTCGCTACTATCTCGTTCAGTTCATGTACCGAACGGAATTAATTGTGCATGGTCATTGCTGGGAAAAGTATGATCCATACATTGTTTCCAACGGATTTTTTTTCAAAGACATCATCATTAATTTTCATTTTTCGTTTAGTACTACACAATGGTGATTGCAAAACTGTTTAATAACGTATCCAATTTTATTTAAGTTTTGATTTACTTAATTTTTTAGAAGGCATAATGCATTTTACACTGAATATGACAATTGTGAATATAACTAATGGTTTAATTAATTATTCCTTGGTTTCATAACCATTTGAGGGCAAAAATAATAACGGTATTGCTTTCATAAACTCAGGCATTATAAATATAAACGTAAATATAAATACGTATAATATACGTAAACATGTATCTCCTTGGTCTTTTTCGTTGTAAAAGTACTTGTGACGAAAGCTTGTGAGTTCAGCATTTGTTACGGCAGGGAAGCATGATTTACTATTAAAAAACTTGGTCTCTAAAAACTGCAAATTGTTCAGTGGATCCAGTTAGGTTTTTCACTACCTACTCTTTCGTAAAAATCATTTTACAACCTACTCTTTCAGTAGAAAATCATTTTAACTATCATTTTAACCTCAACATAACGATGGTAATGGGTAACCATGGTGATTGTAAGAATGAAAAACAGATACCCTTACATTCCAAATAGTTTTTCATTGTAATATCATTACTTGATGGGCCGCTTCTCTGCGTTAAGACACCTCATTATAGCAACTTCACTAAGGAATAGATATTGGGTAGAATACCTTTCCAGTTCCTCTTACTCCTGGACCATTATGTCATTGACAGATCATGCCATTGACTATATACTTTGCTCCCTCCAGTCCAGCTCTTGGAGTCATAGGAACGCGTTAGCTTATCTCACCACGTAGAGGTGTAAGGTAAATTGAAGTAGGTAGCGAGCTGAGTGAATGCATTGTGAAAACGAATTCCCAAAGCATATGTGCTTTAAGCAATGTCTATTGGAATTTACTTGACATTATTTTCATTGAACTGTTTACAGCCTTTAGAGTTAATTCTGTGATTCAGAATTTTCTGAAAATATAAAAGTTTCTCTGATTTTACTTGAGATTGCCCTAATCTCATGGGCAATTGTCATAACAATAGTTATGTCCCTGCTGAGAATATTATTTTACATTTCTCTGGTCGTTACCATGAATGTAACGAGGGGTTAAAAATAGAAACAATATATTTATGAAAATAAAATGAAATAAATTCTAAATTTGCACGGAAACAAATTCCTCATGTCCATGGTAACGATATTTAGGTGTTGGGAAGGTGCTTCAGCTCTTACAAAGTTCTTTTCTAAATTTAATGCAATGCAATTATATTCATCATATTCAATAAATTCTCGCAGTGAGCTTTGGAATGAGTGAGCAAGCTAAGCTCCCGTGCATTTGATTATTCATAGCTGTGACCGAGGAAAACATTTAGAGCGATATTCACTACCGCATGTCATGAAAATGAGTAAGTCACCAATAGGGAGAGTGATTGGACGTTGAAGGAAGTATTTACTGTGTTCTTGTGATTTTAAAATAATTGCAGATATTAAGTTTCTTCCTATTTTCCCCCTGGGCTTTTATGTGAAAGACTATCTCCTCCGCACTTATTAAGGTAATTAAGTTAATTTAAAGTGATAAAATGTAAACATATTTTTTTAGCCTTCAGTGTCAGCAGTGCGATGAAATGATCATGCGCGGAAATCTAGATTTTAAAAACCTTGGATGCTGTCCGGCAATGAAAATTTGTCTGGCTATGGTAAACACTAGTCATCATACATGAAATAACATTGATGAAGTTGCAATAGATGTTGTATAGCTTAAAATAGTCTGTGTAATGTCTCTTTCTGTTGAATAGGTCACACAAAAAATAAGAATATCTCATATGCTGATTATGAATTAATTTTGTTATGAATCTGAATTCATCACCTGATGGTGTCTACGACTTCGAAGGTTCCATCTTCAGTTTCCACAAAACTCACAACTCATCAAAACGAATTTCAACATTGCCTGTATGACAATAATTACAAGGCTGCGATTGAATTTGATAACAGCCGTTGAAAGTTTGATCTTCACAGTTTATCAATCAATGCCATGAGAAGAGAAGAAGTAACAGCTCCCATCATTATTTTTAAAATTTAAGCAATCCAAAATTAACTTGAAACGCGAGACTTGAGAAATTTTTAAATAGTCGGTAAAAAACTTGTGAAATTTCATTTAATAAATCCAATATATTAGATTACTCTATGGTTGAATTCTGGCAAGTAAAAATAATTCATTATTTAGTATTTACAGTAAACTCCCGATTATCCATGTGTGCGTTATCCGGGTGGCAGATTATCCGTGCATCGCTAATCCATTAGGTGTATCGGCAGTGGTCTCAAATGTTAGTAAAATTTTGTTATTTCCCTCCAATCGGGACCTTCACTACGGCCCTACCGACTGGTCCCATGTTTTACGGCAGGCTTCGTGCCTCCACCGGAGGCTTGCGAACATTTAACCCATTGGCTTAGAAAGATGGGGATTCACCAGCCTCTTAAATGTGGCCCTTGCTTACAAAGATGGTGATTTGCCTGTCTCGTAATATAATTTTTTTTTCAAGTAATGTCATAGTATTGATAAAATACATTGCTTAATAATTATCAATATATATTGATAAAATACATTGCTTAATAATTATCAATATATGTTGATAAAATATTTATCAAAAGACGACTTTGTAAAAAATAAACGGATTTTTGAGTATGAGCATTGATAAAAAATAGTAAGTCAGTGGGTTTATTGCGGCCCAGATAGCTCTGCTAGATTCTTTTTTGTCATGGGATGCTATTATGTACAGTGAGGTTATTATCATTGGGCAGATTTTTTTATTACTATGGGAGTTTGCCTCGCGCAGGCCCAGGTGGCGGCGAGGTAAACTCCGCGCCTGCTAATCGTAGGGTTGCGGGTTCGAGTCCCACCTGGGTGGGTTTTTCTCCACCTAGGGCATGGATGTTTGTGAAGCTCTGTTGGTTCAGCCCCGGGGAAACCTGATGACAGGCAAATGCCGCAAGAAAAAAAACGCAACGGACGGACGCAGTTTAATTTGGCGGCGCACCGTAGAGACACACACCGTTGTCTGTGTATATGATAGAGTATTGTTTTTACTTTTTCGGGGTTGTGCGTTAGCGTAACTTTGCACATTTTATCCAATAATACCCAATTTTCATTTTGTGTTGAGTATACGGATTCCATCCTTCGATTACATTGCGAAACAATTTTTAGCAAAATTTCTGTTCGATCCGAAATCGAGTTCGATTTTTCAGCTGATTTAAAGTAAAATGGGCATGCTGATTTCAAAACTGTAGTTAGATTCTTTCTACCACGTCAATTTGTTTTCTCTAAAGCTTATCTTAAGGTGACCCTACTCCGCTGAATTGAGACTGAAATTACTAATGCCCTCCGATTCGCTGAGGTAAACCTTCCTTGGCTGGTGAAGGATGAATGACGTCGTAGGAGAACAGTAACAGGGACTACACTTTCCATCATAGGAGCGTTTGAAAAAAATTCTACTTGGCTATTTCTACATGCAATTCATTTTACTGTCGCCGATCACGGTTTTGTCACTATATGACTTTGCCAAGGTGATCGTTGACAATGTACTGACGAATTTTATCTGCATACATTCTTATTTCCTCTGCCTCCAAAGCATGTCTGTCTCCTCTATTTGGCGTTCTAAGTGCTTAAATCGCCCTGATTCGTTTTGTTACATGGGTGGAAGTTTCACCATTCCCAGTCAAACGACAAACATTTGCGCATTTGTCAGGCAAGCCAATTTTGCATATTTTAAAGTGAAAATTGGGGATCAAGATAAACCTTGGGCTCCTCACAAGGTGTCCAAGCAGTGTGTGGAGAGTTTGCGGGTGTAAACGAAGGATAAATTTCAATTTGGTATCTACATCATCTACATCTACACGATACCCTGCAAGCCACAGCGAGGGTGTGTGGCAGGGCTTATGCCGTATACCTATGATTTGGCGAGAGCCCAGAGACCATTCATGTGACTGTTACTTTTATTCTGTGAAAACTTCAGCATATAACAAGAAAAACAAATGTAAAATAGACTATTCTAGTATACCATCAGCTATACGGCCAGTGCTTCATTCACCTGAAATCTAAATCCCAGTTTTCAAAGAATTTCTCTCTTTTGAAGAACAGGAAATCGAGTATCTTGAAGATCGAAGTGGCACCGACGATGAATATTTTGAAGTTGAAGATGACTCTTTTGGTTAAGGATTTGATCGTCATGAGTTAAATTATATGGCACCAGTTTTGGGACTATACCAAAAGGCTTCAGAGCTTCTAGCGTCTAGACTGCACGAGAAAAACTTGCTTGAAATAGGAGCTAAGGTATTCTTCTTTCGATCAAGAGCTACTGTATTTCCGCAATACTTTCGAAAGGACTGTCGATTTATGTATTACCATAACGCACATGGTTTAATGAAGGAGTTGGGAATACAAGACTATGGCGCTGCTGAATGGCTACTGCTCATAGATACCTAAAAACGGAGCTTGAAGTACGTTCCTCTTCACAGTAGAAATTTATTTGGTGCAGTCCCGGTAGGACATTCAGTTTATTTGCTTCAAAAGAATGAATATATAAAGAGATTCATTGATTAGTTGCAATATCACATGTACAAATAGTTCATCTATGTTGACTACAAAATGATATGCTTCCTTCTTGGCCAGCAACGTGGATATACTTAGTATCCCTGTTTTCAGTGTATGCGGGACAGCAGAGCTCACGAGAGGTATTGGGTGCAGTCAAGTTGGCCACCAAGGTCTGACCTCAAACCTGGTGGTCCTAATATTCTACATCATCCACTTGTAGACAGAAAGAACATTATATTTCCACCTCTGCATATAAAATTGGGTCTCATGAAACAATTTGTTAAATCGTTGCCAACTAAAGGAGACTGTTTATAATTATCTCATTTCAGCCTGTCTTTTGAAAAGATAAAGGCTGGTGAATTTGATGATCCACAGATTCTGCAGCTCATTGACGATGAGAATTTCACCGCAACAATGACAAAACTCCAGAAGAATGCTTGGTTGGCATTCAAAAGCCTTGTCAGAGGCTTTCTTGGAAACGGAGAGAAAAAGAGAAGCACAGAATTATAACGAAATTGTCCAGTAGTTCTTGAAAAGCTTAAAATTCCTTGGTGTTATGGAAGATGGGATGTAAATATGATGGCTGACTGTTGTTGGAGCATCAGATGATATTATCTACGGGTTGAAAATTCCAAGAAAAGCTATAAGCGAAATTTTTTACTACTTTTATGAAAGAATTTTACTACTTTTATGCATCTTTCACTACAATTTGTCTATTTACTGCTTTTTTATCTGCCCAAGTAACTATATATAGACTTTACATGAATAAAATTATTCTCCATGAAGAGTATATTTTAAAAATTCTTCCTTTATTATCCTTTGCATGCACATTTTGTATGACTTTTAGAATAAAGAGAGGGTATCCTGTAGCATAAAAAGCTGACGTGATAACAAAAAACTAGGTCATTTTTGGATTCAGACGCCAAAAGTTAGTAGAAAAAACAGGTGTAATCCCTAAGTCAACAAAGTTTAGTGTTTCACAGTGTTATTGATGTGAATGGCGTCCCTATTTATCCCCCTTCTTTCATCTGAAGCGAATTCACCCGACTGCACTAATAAGGTACAAAAGGAGATATCAAGAAGTGCGGAGTGTAACGACTTTCCGGCTGCAGTGATTCGAGGATCACTAAATTGCCTTGGTTTTTCGTTGAGGAGCAACCGGATACAAAACTCTCTCACCAATCCATGTGTCATCGTATTTCCACGGATCCCATTTTCGGCTGATTAGTGACGTGTCGACCCACAACGATCCTCCCCATCATTTCCTTCTCGCCTCTCGCCCCAATTTTCCCCTCCCCCACCCCATCCCTCCGCCGTGGCCGGACGAGACAAGCAACCACCCCTTGAAAACCCCGTGACTCAACCCCTTAATGCCAATAATGCGACCCTGAATGTGGGCAAGGGAGGGGCTGGAGGCGTGCCGATAAACTGGCGCCGCGAGGGGAGAAGGAAACGCAGATTTTGCGGGCGAAGGGAGGGGGAAAGAGGTTGAGGAGGTGGCGGAGGTGGAGGTGATGGTTGAGGAGGTGGTGCTGGTTGCGAAGGTAGTGATGGTAGTGAAGGAGGTGGTGGTATAGGAGGTGATAGTGGTGGATGAGTAGGTGATGGTGGTGGATGAGCTGGTGGAGGCAGTAGAGGAGTCGGTGGAGGTGGTGAAGAAGGTGGAGGTGGAGGTGGAGGAGATGGTGGTGGAGGTGGATGAGGTGGTGGTTGAGGAGGTAGTGATGGTATAGGAAGCGATAGTGGTGGATGAGTAGGTGATCATTGTGGATGAGCCAGTGGAGGCAGTAGAGGAGTCGGTGGAGGTGGTGGAGAAGGTGGTGGTGGAGGTGGAGGTGAAGGTGGATGAGGTGGTGGTTGAGGAGGTAGTGATGGTATAGGAGGCGATAGTGGTGGATGTGTAGGTGATGATTGTGGATGAGCCGGTGGAGGCAGTAGAGGAGTCGGTGGATGTGTTGGAGAAGTGGTGGTGAAGGTGGAGGAGGAGGTGGAGGTGAAGGTGGATGAGATGGTGGTTGAGGAGGTAGTGATGGTATAAGAGGCGATAGTGGTGGAGTAGGTGTTGGTGGTGGAGGAGTAGGTGTTGTTGGTGGAGGAGTACGTGATGGTGGTGGAGGATTCGGTGGAGGTGGTCGGGGAGGATGTTCGGAAAGAGTCGGCGTCGTGCGTCGTAACTAAGGGGCTGGCCAAAGTGGTGGGCACTGATGGTGTAATGGCCGGGGGAAAAGACCCCTCCGACCCCCCGCATTAGTCAGCCCACCGTCATTAAGGGAGGTCGGTAAACACAGACCGCGAGCGAGCGGCACTGCAAGGGAGTGTACGACTTCGTGAGTGCGGCAGGGTGGGCGGTGCCGGGGGGAGGGAGCGGCCGAGGGATTTGGGCGGGAGGGGGGGTTGAAGTTTTGTCGGGAGGGGGTGTGGAGTTCAGGATGATGTGAGCGGGGAGGGAGTAGATTATATATTTTTTCAGCGGGCGTGAGCGTGGGAGGGTGGGTTGGAAGGGTTGAGGGGGGTGGGCGGGAATATGGGGAGGGTTGAGGGAGGTGCCTTGATAATGGTAGCCATGGGTGGAACTGGAGAAAATGGTAATGGCATAACGGAGCTGCGTCAAGTAAGGAGGGAGGCGGACGGGAAGGGGGTGGCGTGCCGAGCTGGATGTGTAGTTTTGTGCGTGGGAAGCCGGTGGTGTGGTTGTTTTAAGGGCGGCGGAGCGATGGCGGTAAAACACAACATTGAAATCTATGGAGTCTAGAGAGTGGCGGAGTGTGGGACATGCGAATATTAAGATGGAGATGAGTGTTGCGGAGTAACATATTCATGGGATAAAGAATGAGGAGATACGCCAAGACCGGGAGAACGGCGAGTCCCCCATTCTTTGGGGTTGCGTTCGCCGGCTTCTGTGGGATCTTAGAATTCCTACATCAAGGTTTTTATGCTGTCATGAAGATAACTTCATTTTCATGCTGTTTTTTCCTCCTCACTTTGCGTTTTGCGGTATGGAATTGAGAGTATCCGGAATGGCAACAGCATAGAAATCACTGAAAAGACCGTAATTATTCTGGTCCAGCTGACTTGGATAATTCAGCCGTACATGAGTCATACGTGACTCCCTCTTCGCCTTCATGTGCTGTAGAAAGGAAACTCGTGCGCCTTCAGCGTATGGGGTTCAATTATCCTCATTCGTGAGAAAAGTTAGCCTCTTTATTGTGATTTTCATATTACACGTGTCATTATTGCGATACGCTGTATCTCACGGTATTGATTGATAAGAGAGTTGAAGAAATAACTCGTGTTCTTGAAAGCGTAAAGAAATAATAGTATAGGAGTTTTTACGTTTTCCACAGAACTAGTAGTTATTTGATGGAGACAGCTAACACAATTTTCACGATTTAGAATTGGTGTGTGATTATGTAGAGGTATGAATTTTCATGGAACGAAGGAAGGATGGAGGAAAACCTGGCGTCGGCGTTACCCTCTCAACGAAAGGTGCCAAGGGGTGTCCGGTTTAACGTCCCATCCGATGGATGGAGTAATGCACTCGATGTGCTCTTCACGCAGTACTCAAAATTCGGACTAGGGAAGCAGTGAAAAATGTCTGCCACAGCCGGGATGTGAATATGGGCCCTTAGGATGGGAGGCCCACCACATCAATCCAAGCCCTCCTTTTCCCATGGTTCTGGCTCCAAAGCAAAGAGGCGCTTCCACTGATTGCCACAGTGCTGATAATTGATAAGACTCATCTAGTGAAAGTGTGTTCACTTTATTGGCTGCATGTAAAATTAAACATCATCATTGGTACCCAACCAATGATAACAGTCTTTGGGAGTACCTGACTGATTTAATGCATTTCTTATTCCTCGCCTGAGTTTCTGTAGTAATTCCTCTCGCCTAACCATACTTATACCCCACATTCTATCCCAACGAAACCCTTCGTATTTATACTATCCATAGAGCTATGCGAAATTTTTCCATAAGTTTCTCTTCCCCTTCCACCGTATGTAGCATATTGTTTGCCTTACTCACTATTCGTATTACGCACGCCACCCTTTTCTCCAATACAGTGTTTAAAACGCTGCATTTTTCGATCTTTTATTTTCGACCATTGATATTTTCTTTGTGACGCGTTGAAAATTCTGTCCGAATGCCAGGTGCCTAGTGTGATCAATCCTATATTCTGGTATTTTGTGATAAATACCTTCCCAAAATTATTTTAGAAAAGAATGTCACACTCGTTAGTATTCCAGATTTTGGCAAAGCGCAGCACTCTGATATTATCTCCATGGGAATTCACCCTTGGGCCAACACTTAAACTTCTGAAAGTTACATTATTGATGTAGGGAATGGAAATGAATGGGAACGGACCGCATTCCTCAGGTAACCCTTTTCTTAGCTTTGCTTTTTCTATGCTGAGGTAAGGTTCAGTCACATGCCTACAAAAAAAATACATCATAAAAATCATTGGAATTCAGTTCCGTATTCCTATCTTATAGAATTATAACTATTGAATCAAGCTTTTCTCTCCCTATTTAGCATTGAAACTAACTTTTTCCTCAGAAACCATGCAATTAATTTAAAGTATTTTTTGACATGCAGAAATTTACCTGAAAAATTCAGGAATACGGTCTCCTTGTCTTCATACATAACTGCACATGATTTCATGTGGTGACTTTTAGCAAACTCTTCTGGCGATTCAGTCATATACTTGAATGGAAAATTAAGAAATGATTTCTTCCTCTGTACTAGTAACCCTTGATCGATTTTTCCATTTGCTCCACTGTATTATAGACTTCTAAACGCTTTTATGTTTACATAATCTTGTATTCCTAGGTACAACCTATCCATATCTCTTTATATTTCCATTCTATAAATGAGCAAGCAGGAAGAGTCTCATTTCCAAGTGAATTTGATGTATTCCTTTAATTATTTCTGAAAATATATATGTTTAGCATATTTTTGTTTTCTTTGCGTATCAGTAACCCAGCAGTTTGGATTCAGGAAAAGCAAGAATGCAAGAGGTGTGATTTTGGCCCTGAGGCTATAGAGGCCCTATAGAGAAAAGAATTGGGAAAAACGAAACAAAGTTCACTGCGTTAATCAATTTGAGGAAGGGATTTTACAATGTGGATTGGGAAACAATGCTGACGATTCTTGAGAGGATCGGAATGTCATACAACGACCGAAGGGTTATCCTTAGTTTATACAAAATCCAGGTGGCTTTGATCAAATCAGGACCCATCAGCGAAGAAGGGAGAGTAAAGAATAGGGAGAGACAAGGTCTCTCTTCCGAACAATTCAATGTCTATATCGAGGAAACCATCAAAGCAGACAAAGGAAAGACTTTGAGAATGATTATTCACTGGAAGAGCATCAAAATGCTGGGAATCGCCGGTAATAGAGCGGCAGTGAAAAAAGAGATTCAAAGAAAACTCTAGTAAATATGGCCGTGGCTTCTTTGAAGCCCTTTCTCCCTTGCGTTGCCATTCTTGATCAACCGCGAGGGCTCAAAATCTAGTACCTTGAGCCTCGGAAAAATTGTCATGTAAATTACGGATCCTGGGTGGCATAATGGTCTGCCAGTGGCCAGGAAAGGCAAAGGTCTTTGGTTCGATTCCCCGTCCTGTTGAATGTTTTCACATGGCAATTAAAGAGAAAAATAAAATTAAAATTCTCCAATGGCCGTAAAAATTGGCAACCCTCATCAAGGTACAGAAGAACAAATTTCTGTGGTGGTTTGCGGGAGGATCAATTCCACAGCAGACTCTCAACCAGAAAACCCACCTGTGATGGTTTACGGGAATGTTACTTCCTCGTCAGTGGCACAACCAAGGACACACACACTCAACCCAATTGGGATCATTCACAGGGCTGATGGGACCCTGGTCAGGATGCCTGGGTTATGAACGCAAACACACTCACAAACACTCAGAAAAACACTCACGCACCCAAATGGGCACACCTTCTTGGAGAATAGAGCTCAAAAATAGCGTAGTCAAGGTGCAAGGACAAAACGTGGCAATTAATGTGAATTTCACCACCGTTCACGCGGCAGGTTTGATATTTACAGCAATTATCGTCATGGTTCCGGTGTTTTGGTATCTCAGTATGCAAGTGACTAGTATTAGTATGCAATTATTCGTGCATTAGCTATATATTTGCGTGATTCCATAAGTATCTACCTTTTCATACCGTTTAGCTGTCTATTTTCCCTAGGAGTCATTTAATAGTCATTATTTTCTCCACACAATCCTCGTATTTTTTAACTTTTTTATTGAAAATAAACTTAAAGGGATAAATTTTCTTGCGTCACAATTTTGGCTTCTTTCTCATTGTCTCATTCGATATTTGTCTCGTTTAAATATTTCTGCTATCGTACATTTGCGATACACTAATAAATTTAATCCCGTTCTGTATTTTCCTTTCAAAATGTTTGGATACCGTTAATGAAAAATATTTATCACTTTGAGTGCCGGCCACTAATTTAGAAACCTTTCCAGAAAAACGGGTCATTTTTTGATAACTTTAGACATTCTTTACAATAACATAAGGGAAATTAAATGCGGTACAAAATGTGTTTTTCAAATGTATAATCTTTACTCTTCAATTTCTCCTAATTTAAAAAAAAAAATTAACATTTAAATGACTCATGACAATTAGTGCATCTTGTTTACACATACTAAAAAAATTGAAACAACTCTATGGCAACTACCACATGAATTATAAAATTTTCTATTATAATTGATATGGATTATTTTATATAAAAATGTCTTCCGCAATTATTATTGGAGAAAACTATATTAGACAATTAGGTTCTGTAATTTTTCTTCGTACGATATACCTGAAAACATGGAACAGAAAATCCCACTTTACACACATTACACTGAAATGAAGTGTCCTTCCTGACGGATTTTCCTGTCTCATTATTTCCTCTATCTGCACACACTTTACACTTTTTTTGAGGTTTCCTATGTCCTTGTGGAAAAAGAATTCTTTCAGGAAAGTGTTTAGCTGATAATCTTGACATTTTTCCTCCACTAGTACTGGGTAATTCCTCCGGATCTTCCTTAAATACTGCCAAGTCACTGGACATATCTTGTAAGAATTCTATCATTGAGACTATTTTTCCAGTTAATTTACATGACACATGCATTTGATACACACATCAAGAGAATGTGAAACGCCAACTTGCGCCACCACTACTACGGTGTTCAAATACCCCGTAGAACATTCTCTGATCAGAGAGGTCAACACTAATTTTTTCTTGTTGTAATTTGCAACAGCTTCGGGTTTTGTTCTCTCCCTACCTCTCCGGTCAGTAAATACGATCATCTCTGCTGTATGGCGTGCACTAAGCATGTACATATCCCTCTTACCTTTCCAGCAGAGAGCCAGAACATTACCTTTGCGGCGGAATATCATATTTCCTCTTTGCAGTTGAGGATTTCGAAGTGCCAATGGCATTTATCGTCGGTTCTTTTATACAGTTCCCACTAATCCTGTTTGTATTAACTCCAATTCTGTGGCAAGGATAGGGCTGGTATAGTACCTGTCAGTAAAAACTGTATGGCCATTCCCAGCTAAGGTATCCAACAGCCTGATAACAATATCTTTGACGATGTTCTCTTTCCCACTAAATATGTCAAAATTCCATACGTAACCACATGCCCTCATCAAATGTGATATCGTCCGAGGGATAATATGCCAGTTTGAAGCGTCGAAAAATGGTTTCAAACATAGGCCGGACTTTGTGTAAGGTATCTACACCAGGTTCGCCTTTTTTCTTCATGAGGCATTGGCAGAAATCTATTTCTACTCATCCAGTTTGGACAAAAGTTGCAAGAAATCACTGGTTTTCTGCTCCAATGATCGGTCATTGCTGGCATTTCACTAATACTAATGTGTAAATTAATATCCATACATTTTTTATATCACCTATGGTTACAGTTTTCCACTGAGCAAGTCTACTATATGGTGAGGTCTCGTTTATTCTTCGTTTCAGCTGAATTTTTTGCCTAGCATACAGATTTATTTGCTGTTTGATATGGTTGAAGAGATTCTGATCTACAAAGTAATAGAAAATATCAACTGAACGACTGTTTTCATTGAGCTCCGTTTCCTCAGTTATACCTGACTGGTCTGTGAAAATAGGGATGTTCGGCATAGAGTCAACTTCACTCCATTCAATCTGATCTACTCTTCTTCTTTCGGATATTCTTCTGGTACTCCTTGCCCCTCTGACCTTTCCACGGCCACAAATGGGCGCCGAAGCTGAGGCAACACCAGGTGCATCTCCGTTGTCATCGCTACTGGATTCTGTCAGAAATATACGAACCCAAGCTTTGAGACTGCCTGTGCAAAATTTCATGCACAAATAATTTCATATATGTACGAGAAAATGATAAATAAAGGAAGAAAATCATTCCAGAGAATAAATTGCGTAATAGTTTCTTACCCGAGTCATGAATATCTGCCGGTTCTCGGAAATCGGGATCCTCGTCACTATTATCATCGCCGTCACTGCTTTCAGCACAGTCACGATAAAGTTCTTCCAATATATCCTTATCACGCAAACTATCATTTGCCATCCTGAATAAAAAATAGACACTCAAAAAGGTATCTCACTATAACTCAAACAGACCAAGACCGGAACACGAGCAAGATGATGAAGCACCCACCGATAGCTATTGAGCTCACTGCAGGATAGACGTGAAATTGCGTGCTTTTACCATCTAGCGGTTTTTTCACACTTACAGAGATACCAAGGGGCGTATTCATAAATATCACGGGCGTAATATTACGGCTGTCCTTATTTGAGGCCATTAAAATAGCAGGACGTAATATTACGTCCTTGGCAAACTTCAGAAAGTTTACTTGGACCTAATACTACGTCCATGGCACGTAAAGTGTTTAGTGTTGTTTGGTAATAACAAGCGTCTAACTTTCAAAGTTTCTAATCTTCAATCTATGAGAAACATTGATCCATAGAAATCATTAATGCATCTCTCTTTTATTAATTAATTAAATTTTGAGATAGTTTGCACCCAGTGGTGAACTTTCTTATCTCCCTATTCTTTTTCGGGTGACGGTATCGAATATTAATGTGTCAAAAAACATTTATGCTTTCATTGATTCGTATTGAAGAATATCTTTCTGGAAAATTCATTTCATTTCTTATAAAGCCTTTTTCTTTTTTGGTTTCAAAAAATGGCAATTAAACTTGCTACTTAAAAACATCTTTCACTGTGTATAAGGACATTGAAAATGTTATATCCTGTAATATTAGTAATTAGGTACCTCGCAGCTGTGGAATGGAACATGGAAACCCAGCTGTGGAATGGATTGACAGCTACCATAATTTGTGTCAAAGTGGATGGCCGAAACAGGTATACGGCTAGGTTACTAGATATCTGAATAAAACTCGTATCATTTGCATTGTAAGGCATTCACAACTGTTCTTTTTATTCGTTGTCAGCGCTCTTTTATCACCAATTGCATTTGAGCTTCCGGTCTCCCGCATTCCATTAATGTAGAAAATCAGTTAACATTTTATTCTCTAAGAATAAGTTAGCTCTGTTGGGAAGATCGAAAAATTTGCTAGGGCGTAAGGGCACAATCAGTAAAGAAATATTTCCCAATAAATTATTCTTTATTTTCTCAATGTATGTTTGGATGTAGTCTTCTATCAAGTAGGCTTATGCTTCATTCAGTGTCATTTCTCTTCTATATACGTAGCTGAGTGCCTTATTATATAATGATATTCCAAATAATTTGAAAATAAGTAGGGTGATATCAAGTCTTTTCCTTCTTTTGCGTATTGAGTTGTCTCTTAGGAAAATCAGAAGTTGGTTGTTAGATCTCCGTTCATTAAAATGCTACTTACTACTCTACTGTAAATCGTCATGGAAACAATTAGTTTAATAGCAACTCACCGCATGTATTCTGTTCCAATTAATTAACTTAAACGAATTCAAAACCTCTAACCTTGTGTAAAGGTTTTTCACTCTCGTAGGTGAACTAATCTTTTCCAACTGCTGGTTGCAGAAAATATTTCAAGGCATAATGCAGAACAATACAATCTCAAATAGACGATATTGCATCGTAAAAATATATTAAATCACCGTTGTTTCTGAGTTGTGTTTTAACGCTTTGCATTCATGAGGATGGCAGTTAACGCATTGAGAAAGTTTTATAAATTACCTCGAAAAAATGTAGCTGCAACACATTTTTGATATTTGAATAAATGATTAGGAATCCAATAGCAAATAACAGCAAATTTTCCGAATTAATTTGCATTTTGGGAATTCGTTTGATGAAATAAAAGTTGGATATTGATTTGGTGGAATAGAAGGTTTAGATTGACTTTTAACTTCAACATACTATGAAACGTACGAATATTAATTGAAAACATGTCTAAATCAACGGCCAAAATGACCAGAATATTACTGTCGTTGTTGCAATCATCTTGCGAATAATAATGCCGTTATTGTCTCGGTGTACGGTACGTCCTTCCTTCTACTAAACCTCCACATACTACGATTCCTCAATTCTTGGTTGCGAAAAGTCTGCAATGAAATTCAGACATTAAGCAAAGTGCAAGGGTCTTGGCCGCATCCAACGGCTCGCCGGCGACAATCGTTGTCCGGACAAGTCATTCGATAACCCGACACCCCTCCTTTCCATCCCCCCACACCCCTTGTTCAATCATGTGATTTTCAACCCCCCTCCCCAACGACCCCGACACCCCCTCTCAACCGACCACCCCCCTGTCCGAAACCCCCCGCTTCGAAAGCCGCATTAATTTATTCGTCATGCATAATCCGATTGCCAGGAATTGTCCACGCACCCATGTCCGCGGATTTTGATGAATCTCCACTACCCTTGACCCACGTCGGCTAACATTTGTCCCGCATCCCGCCTCTTGATCGATGGCGCCTTGGGAGCAGCTGAAGAGAGGAGGCGGTGAGTCGAGTGGGAGGAGGGGTGGTTTAGGGGTGGAAGGGGGATGCTGGGGGGGGGGGGGGGGGAGGGAGAGGGGTCAGGAGGGGTGTGGTGGGGTGTACGGGAAGGAGATGGGATGGGACGAGTACGGATGCATGTTTTGCGCGGACATCTCCTACCCAGATCCATCTTTCTCCGGATTGCATGGGCGGCGCTCACCGGTTCCGACGTCCTCTCCGCACCGCGGATGACAGCTGTGAAAAACCGCATATGACAACTGCGGAGGGGGATGAATAATGTCGGGGAGCTACCGGGGGTCCCGGACAAGATGGGTCGAGGGGGGGTCGGGGGAGGGGGGCGGAGGAAGGTAAGGTGATAGGGAGGGGGGGGGTTGTTGGTTAGGGGTGTGGGGGGGAAAGGAATGCGACGTGGGGTGGTCGGTGGCTGTCGGGGCGGATGAATGGATGCAAGGATGTCGGCGTTGGATGCCGGCACTGTTGCCAAGTGTCGCGGGGGTCCATTTAGCAACAAAACGCACCCCGGAAGCTCTCTTTTCCTCCCTTCCGCGTTGTGGCACACATTAGTGAGCGTGGCGGTTCTCAACGGTCGGAAAACTGACGGCCGCGGGGTGCCGCGGGATGCCACGGGTTCCAGCCTCCCCTCTTGACTCCCGCGAATTATTTTTAGCAGAACCTGATGCGTTTAAAATTTTTACATGTGGGCAAGCATTTCCCCGAAGTCGAAAGATATCCAGCTGCCAGAGCGTGCAAATTGTGCCATTATTTGCGTAAGTGAAAATGACAAGTGTGCTGCATCAACTTCACAATTGTTTGCGTATGGTTAATCTGGAATGCGGATGAATCATATAATGAGTTGATGCAACTTATTATCGGTTGGAATTATTACCATTTCTACGTCACGTTAACGAATTTGAGGCAATATAATATTTAAAGATCATCATATCATTATGCGAGGGGTAGAGTGGAAAAAAATCCCGTATAATTTATTGTGAACCAATTAAACAAAGTGCCATATTTGAGGTCAACATTTATTTATTGATTATCTGCAGCCTGTTTCATGTAATTATCAAGAGCTACATTTTTCACGTATTGGGGCATCAGGACTTCATTCATAATGTTTTGAGGAGGAAAGTAAAAACGGGAAAGCTAAATATTTTGTAGTTCAGCAAAACCTGCGCAACTAATATTCTCAAACAGCTTAGATTAACAGCTGTGACTGTTAGACTTTTAGGTTGGCAGATATTCGGACACTTGCAAAGAATCAAACTTGAACTCTTTTTTTTGAGGTTAATGCTATGATGAAAATGAAATTGTGGATTCTTTATTATAGGTTTGTTTTGGTTTTTTGTGCGATCCCTGAAACTATAATGCGTCAACAAAGAGAAATTCCCTTTAATTAAGGTTTTTGTTTGCCACCCATTTTTACGCTCTCTAACTAAGCTAAAACTCAATTTAATTTACGTCTAAAACCCGTATTTTCACTTTTTTCAGTACCATCGTTGTTGTAACATGCCTGGTTTTGTGGTGATCCATCAGCTAGGATTATATCGCGCCACGTAACCTTAGTTCTTAAACCTAAGAGGGAAATATCCTTGCGCGAAGTGGGATCCTACTACCACGACTTATTGGGAGAAAATAATGCTCACGTTGATGCGATATTCCTCGATTTTAAAAAAGCCTTTGATAGAGTACCTCATGACTGATTGCTCTTAAAGCTAGAAAGTTACGGTATAGATAAGCACGTAGTATGCTGGATTAATCAATTCTTAGTTGGCCGCGAACAGAGAGTTACTATAGACGGTACCATGTCCAATGTAGTTAGTCTCACATCAGGTGTTCCCCAGGGAAGTGTGATATGCCCACTTTCATTTCCTTTATATATCAATGGCCTCAGCAGTGTTGTGGTAAACAGTAGATTCGGCTTTTCACAGATGATTTAGTAGTGTATAGAGAAATTAGCAGTCCGGGAGACAAGGCATCGTTAGAAAAGGACTTCGTAGCAATTCAGGCGTGGTGCGATGAATGGAAACTAGAACTGAACATAAAAAAGTGCGTGACAGTAAATTTTTGGAAAAAGAAAAACTCGATAGAAAAAATTACAGGATTCAAGGTACGGAATTAGTAAACGTGGAATCAGTTAAGTATTTAGGGGTACACTTACTCAGGAGCTATCATGGGGGTAACATATCAGGGAAATATGCAGTCAAGCAAATAGAAAGTTAGGGTTTATTGGAAGAATATTAGGGAAAAGTGAGGGGAGAGTGAAGGAACGTTGCTATTTTTCAGTTGTTAGGCCACACATAGAAAATGCTGCGAATATATGGGACCCTTATGAAGCAGGATTAATATACGAATTAGATCGAAGGAACGTTGCTATTTTTCAGTTGTTAGGCCACACTTAGAATATGCTGTGAATATATGGGACCCTTATGAAGCAGGATTAATATACGAACTAGATCGAGTACAACGAAGAGCAGAGAGATATATAAAAGGGTGTTACGATAGAGAAAGCAGTGTGTCTGGTATGTTAGCCGAATTGGGATGGGAATCGCTGTCACAACGTAGGCTGAATTATAGATTTAATCTTCTGGGAAAATTTAAGGAGGGACATTTCATTAAATACGTTAATCATATATTGCTGGCTCCGACTTGTTATGGTAGGCTCGATGATTCTAATAAAATTAAGGAGATAGATTGCAGGACGGACAGGTTTAAAATGTCATTTTTCCACGCACGATTCGAGATCAGAACGTTAGACTATGCAAGCCACCAAAAAGGTGTGTGGCAGGGGGTGAATTCTCACCAAACATGCACTACATTTCCTACTGTGTCAACTACCACTACTCGTCCTCTACTATGAATGACTCTTTTATGCAGGATCTAGATTGAAAGATTTAATATTCTAGATCATTCATGGTGAGAGCAGTAGCAGCTGTCTTCTC
The DNA here is from genome assembly GCA_933228895.1 of Platycnemis pennipes. NCBI lineage: Eukaryota > Metazoa > Arthropoda > Insecta > Odonata > Platycnemididae > Platycnemis > Platycnemis pennipes. The sequence goes on from OW121846.1 coordinate 86,135,398, forward strand.
GATATGATATGGATAAGGAGGTATTTTCTGAGGTTTAAAACGAAGCACTAGAGTAAAATAAATAAGTATTACAACAGGTAATTTTATAATAACTTGATCTTTATACTTTCCTATTGGTAATCTGTAAAAATGCGAGCATTGTAATTGTCCTAACAATTCAAAAATATTGAAGCTCAATTCATCCAATATGCTTTGCAACGTATTTTTCCTTTCTTATTTTATGACTTCCACATGTCTTGAAGTATGGTTATTCCAAGCTTCTGCATGTTTGCTGTATTGCCTTTAGTAAAATTTATTGCTATTCTACTCAAAAAACACCTGAAGTTGGAACTCAAACCAGATAGGAGAATATTTGTGCACATGTTCCTTCACTGTTTTCCCAAAGCAGTGGGGAACATTTATATGTTACTATCCCAAAGCATAAAATAGTTTACCAACGAGGTCCTAGCTAGTGACTCACTTTTAGTGGTCGGTGGTAGGGAACTTACAGTTCCGTTACACGTTGCTGAACGTCCGTGGATAAGGACACATTTTGCAGCAAATAGCTTCAGAAATATTATCCATGAGTAACTTTATTCGGTACGTTTATCGAAAAATGTAGAGAATAATTTTGTGCCAAGTACAATAGCATACGCCTTCTTTCTTGCTTTGTATATATAGAATCCAGACGGCAGTATACATTTTTATCTCATTTAGCCGTATTCATGAGGCTAACTGAATAAATTATTTGAAAAAAAGGAGATTATTTTCAAACTGATTAAATACCTTCGACCTGTGGCCATACCAAATTTTTAATGAAATTTCTTTCTAATATTGGGAAATAATGCAATGCAAATTTATGTGTAAAATGTGGCTATTATAAAACCTTATTTGATAAAATTCATTATGATTGATTGAGAATGCGGCCAATGCACAGAAAATCGTGAATCGTGATTTTCAGCTCGTGTGGGTACCTATTTCTCATTCGACTTCTTCATAGGAGGGATAAACTGTCATTGTGTTACGGTTTTTGAAAGGGTGCCGTTTAATGAACCTTTATTCATATTTTTCAGGAAAGGCACAATGAAGTACTGCTCAGAGTCATTTGCTGAAAAAGAAAAGGGAACGGTTGACCAACTGCTCGCAAGAAAATCTACTTCATGGCACGTTACATTGACCCCCGGCAAGGATGACTGGCGTATCTACTACCTGAGGTAGGTTCGGAGGGTTGATTTAAATGCTACAGGAAAACTTAGAGAGAACATATTTTGTGCACTGTGAATCATTAGCACTATAAGTATCGGAGGAGTCATTTTGAATTTTTTCATTTTTAATAATCCACTTCTTTTGACTGATTTATCTTATCTCTTGCATATTTATAAATTTTCATTATTTTAGAAAGAGAACATGAGGCGCGAATTAGATCCTCATAGATGTGATAGTTTTGAATATACATTACCTTTTGTCTATTAGTATCAGAGGGGTTATTTTGACCCCTGGCTATTTATTTAATGCTTTATTAGAGTTTCATTGTCTTTTACTAAAAATTGCTCTACATAGTCATTTATTACCTTTTACACAATGGGATGATAGTTTGTAAGCACTTGAATTACCAAAACATAAGCCCAGAAGCATATTTTATTATAAAAATTTTATAATAGGCGTGATTCAACTTCAGTGGAATACGCGTAGTATTTATTTGAAAACAGAGGGGCAAGTGCAGATTAATAGTATTTTATTTCCTCAGGATTGTTTGCAATAACGTTTAAGATGCGGGAAATAACAATAAATGATACTAAATGCACATTGTAAAACGAAGAGCAATAATCGAGTCCAATTAGGCATTTTCATAGTGCATAGTAAATTATTTTTGATGCCTTCTGGGTTATTAAAATATAGGTTGTTATTCACAATGATATGCTAGCATACATGCATTGATTAATCAATCGCCCGCAAAAGGAATCTCCAAGATAATCTCATTTAAATATTGAATGTTTTACTTGAGAACGACTCAAATGTAGAGGACCTAACATCGTTGATTATTTGGATTCAGTTGAATAATTATTTTTTCAACGCTGATCTTCTTCCAAAATTTCTGGCTCTGCAAATCATGCAATAGCCTCTAAAGAGAAACTTTGGCTTCAAGCCCTCAATATTTTTTCATAATTTTCACCATCGTTCCATACAAATACTTTTGTATTTGATTCGCATTTTATATTGCTGCAACGGACGAAGGCCGTCATAGGCGAAATTGCCGACGTCCTCCAGGAGGTCGCGGTTGCTCCATTCTGATCGCTCCTGCAAAAACAGTACATGTGATTCAGGTAGCCCCTACTAATCAAAATAAAAGGGATGCTTTGCCTCTAAAAAAATCAGCACTTACTCCCTGCCGCTACTCTACCAGAGGGAATCGGTACGAAACGATAACAGAGGCAAGAGTTGGGGAAGGATGTAAATTCTGACCACTTTGCTCCGCGTGCTGTATTATTGGGGGTGGGGTGGGGAGACTGTAAGCACAATTTGGTAGCCGAACGGCCCATACCCGAGGGTGATTCAATGTACGATATCTTTACTGAAATCTCCGGTCCACCACGTATCCACGCCACAAAGTTCCACACCTATGGTAGCAGCATCGCGAAAGCATGACGTCTAATGGTTAGCATGTCGATGTTGCAACATCTTTACTGAAATATCCGGTCCACCACGTATCCACGCCACAAAGTTCCACACCTATGGTAGCAGCATCGCGAAAGCATGACGTCTAATGGTTAGCATGTCGATGTTGCACCATCTTTACTGAAATATCCGGTCCACCACGTATCCACGCCACAAAGTTCCACACCTATGGTAGCAGCATCGCGAAAGCATGACGTCTAATGGTTAGCATGTCGATGTTGCACCATCTTTACTGAAATATCCGGTCCACCACGTATCCACGCCACAAAGTTCCACACCTATGGTAGCAGCATCGCGAAAGCACGACGTCTACTGGTTAGCAAGTCGATGTTACACCACATAAAAATATACGACAGCTGAAGCAAGGAGATAAGGGGAAGAAAATTGGTCTCTTTTATTCGATGAACCCGATGCACTTATTGTTTTTTTTTAAATGTGAAAGGATCTTAAGGCCCCTTTTACACGGTGAATGATCATGCGAATGAATTCATTCCCGAATGAATTTAAGTGATGACCTGAAATGCTTCCGTATAGGGTGTTTTACACGGTGAATGATCATTTGAATTAATTCCTTGAATGTTATGTGCAGAAAATATGCGCCGTGGTAAATATATCTATTGTACATATCGATTAACGGGAGATTTTCGACCAACGCAGCTGTATCGATGTTCGAAATTGGTCGGAATGGTTTGTTTACGTCGTCTGCGTCGTCGGATATACGTGATAGATTAAATAAAGTATGGTGTATATTTAGTAATTATAGTATCCATTAAACGAAGATTTCTAGATACTGAGGTTTAAGTTGATCTGAAGTAAAATAGAGCTCTAAATGATGGATCGGTATGGTTTAATTTTCCCATCTACTGCTACAAGTGCCCATTACAATGGTGGCGGCCACAATTTTGCCGGAGAAAGCTAGAAGGAGAGAGGAGAAATAGAGGCTACGTTATGCTAGGCCTGATTCAAAGTGAACTGTTATTATCGGACTGTGAGGCCTATTGTAATTTATTAAGAAAGACGCTGGAGCAATTTCATACTATTTTAAATCTCACCAGACATGGTTATGAAAGATCGGACACGACGACGAGAGAAGCAATTACTGGGATAAGAGATCTATATTCAACCTTTGATATACATGTTTATAATTATATTGACGTTTTGCAATTCATTTCCGGCTGGCTGTCAGGCTAAGATTTTTTAGCGACGGGCGAATCGTATCCATGACCGTATAAGGTTATAACGTTCCCTGGTTACTTGGCAGGAATTCGTAAGGGTAAAATAGGTTTAATTATGCTTGAAGTGTGTAGGAGCATCTATCGGAATAGATAGTATACTATAAAAGGTTAGATACTTGCTATTTGTTCTAATTTAACCCAGTTCGTGGTAGCTGTGATAACAAACAACAAGTGACATCCGTTTAAAACGGCCTTTGCAAGTGAGGATCAATTGACTATAAAGTGCTTTGATCAAAGGACTGGGAGAAAGCTTTATTTGCGAGTGCCTACATGTGTCAGAACAGGTTCCATATTTTCATGAAGAAAATGTACCTAGATATAGGAAAAACTAAAAGACAAAAAAATGTCCAGTAATGACAAACAGAATATATTTCTGGATCACTATGTCGATAAATGAGCCCGTAATAGACTTTTTTGTGTGTATATTTTTATAGAAATTTGCACGTACAAATTAAGATATTTTAACGAATGATTCCATGATTTTCTACCGTGCTATATGGAGACATAGAAATTTTAGTATATTACTCTGAGCATCTATTCTTAAAAAAATAGAAAAAGTTAGAAAGGATGTTTGCAATTAAATTAGCACATTATTTTAGCAAAAAACCGCAAATTAACCCTTAGAAAACAAAGTATGTCTTGGGAGTCGAATTGAATCCTGCCGATGCTAATGTGTGTGTCCTCAAACACGGTATTTCTAATGCTCATCACAATGGAGGAAAAATTGTGATTCCAAATGGCATAAGGTATTATTTTTACTCTTTTTTTAACCTTATAGTTGGCCGAAGAATGAAAATTACTAGGATCGATGAAAATGCTATAAATGAGGGAAACTATATTTTCATGAGGTTTTTTTTAAGAAAGTCCCACAATATCCTAGGAGCCACATATAATATGAATACTTACAGAGCATAGTTTAAAGGTAAGCATTCTTATAGATTTTGATTTCTCCTTGTCCTAAAAATTATTGCTATTTTATTGTTTCTTAACTTAATGCCCCACTAGCTATCTTTAATTCCCTTACACCGTAAATTTTTATCCATCAGTGGAAATGACAGTTTGTGAATGGATATTCAGGTGTCCATCACTCTCAGATTTTACCATTAAATATACAGAATTAAAAACGATGTCACATGAAGAGTGAAATCCGGTAATTATTTACCTTGTATACCCTATAATTATATCCTACTCTTGCAAGTTGGATGTAGATTTCACTCCATGCATGTCGTTTTCGAAACGCAACCAAAACGTCAGGGAAAACCAATTTTCGTAACGTGAATATTAAATTTTATGGCCAATAGCTGGAAGCAAATTGCTATAAATGTTTTAATGCATGCAGGGCCTTATTTTCATCTCCTCATGTGCCTAGATGATGGAGTGCGTAGCATGAGAGCTGCTCATCGGCGAGCAAAGTGATTGGGACCAAGAAAAAGCTAAAATGTATTATCTTCCTCGTCCATCACTCTCAGATTGTAGCATGAAATATATAAGAAGTTAAAAAAATGTGAAACTCCATATTCTTAATCTCTGGATCTAATAGTCATGGTATATATTTTCCTCCACTTTGAGCTCCAATAATTTTGGTTCCTGTTAAAAAAAACTGCATGTGCATAAGCTACGGCAAAATACTCGAATGTCACTATCCGAAAATACATAATTCTTCTACATTCCGCACCGAGATCCGAGGCATTGTTCACTCGTGGAGAAATAGACCCATTCTTGCGACGCCACAAATGCTTTTAATACACTAAAGGCTAGGGTCGAAGGCCATCGCATAACTGGAAGTCCCCAGCCGTTTATCTTCGGACCCTTTATCTCCGCCTTAGCACTCATGTTCAAAGATCGGAAGTTCCTTTCAATACTTGCGTCGTCCCCCGCAATCCTAAAGGCAGTGTTCCCTCGTCAGAAATCCCCCGAGCATCCGACCCCCCACCAATTTCCCTCCGGCTTGCCGCCACGAAAACATCCCCATTTAGCCGGAGACGTGTTGATTTCACGTGAAACCCGTTATTGACTTGCTCGTTGGCTGCGCGAATGGCTGCGAACATCTTATTCCGGAAGGGAGAGCCCGGCTTAAAAACCCTTTGATAAAACTCAGGCGTGGCCATCTCCGGGGGAGGTCCAAGCCGAGCGGCTATAAGTGAGGGTTAGGGGAGGGCGAGTACCAGAGACGAAGATGTTGATGGAGGAAGGGGAGCTAGGGTGCTGCATTAACAAGCGGGGGAGGGCGACCAAGATGTAGGAGGAGGACAGAAGGAAGCACTTTTGGTGCGGTCCAGCCGCTTCGGCGCTCAATTCTGGCGGCTTGGAGCAAACGAGAAATTCAGTTAATAAGAGCGTCCTTTCATCGTCCTTTGATTGCGCTCCGTTGCGGCTTTAAGGGTTTTTGGGAAGGGACCGAGATCTCGGCCCTCTCTGCGGGGGCGTGGGGGGAGGCTTTGAGGGGGGGGGGCTGGAGAGGAGGACGGGAGGGTGTGTGGAGGGGTACGAGCGCTCTTGTGTGTGTGTGGGTCCACCCGGTCGTTCATTACCATCCACCCACACGCAAACCACACCCCACACGTGGCGGTCTCGACCCCCTCCCAGACCACATGCCATCTCCCTTTCCTCAGGCCGATTAATCTTCGCTGCACTTCCCAACAATATGAATGGCCCGTAGCTGGGTGGGGAGGGAGGGCAGTTGCGTCGCTCCCTCGACCCTTACTCCACACACTCCTTCCCGTCCTTACCCTCCCATCCCAACCCCTCCAAAGCTTACGCCTTTTTGCGGGGAGGGAGGTGAGGAGGGAGCCGAAAGGGGGGGAGGTGGGGCGTGTGTGGAAGGAAGGGAGGGCGACCGTAAAACTACCCGAGGAATTAACGCATTCAATTCATTGCCGGCGCATATCCGTGGCCGGCCGACGGGCCTAATATCCCCGGCCATATGTCGAGTGGTTTCCCCGGGTTTGGGGGTTTTACCCTAGTACGCGGTGACCCTGGCAGGATGGGGGTGGGAGCCAGGGTAGGGAGAAGAAGGAGCTCCACGTTTTTGGACGGGGTGTGGGGGGATGAGGAGTGGGGATGGTTAAGTTGCAGACGAGACCTGGATGATTACGGCCTGACACGGCGCGACTTACCTTAACGATTTATTCGTCGGTGCCTTTTGGGTCCCCCGGGTTAAGCGCTGCTTATCACACATTCGCAGCAGTGGCGAGAGGCTCTCGCCGCGAACGCCCCTCGCTTAACTAACTGCTTTCGTGCAGATTCCCGCGGCGCTCTCTCCAGGAAATCTTTAAATAAGAATATTGCTCGGCAGAGCCGTGTGGCCGTATATCTCTCGGGGATCCTCGATTACGAATCCACTGCGGTTCTAGCCTTAACTCGGTCCGTTCGGCCCTATGTGGATGTTTTATGTGGGAGGCTAAAAATGTAACAGGGAGCAGGAAATGAAGGTCGTTTCTGCTGTCGAAACGCGGTTTCTGGGTGTCAACGGGAGACATTAATTTTGTTAAGGGGAGCGAGCAGCTGTGTTCCCCATTAAATCGCCGATATGCATTGTTTCATGGCATGAAAGTAACGACTACCAGAGGTATATTTCGAGTTAAACAACTCTGTTTGATATATCTGAAGCTTTGTATTCGCTATTCTCTTAAAACTTGTAATAATAAGCAAGTCTGTGTCAATAAATAAGCATAAAATCTACTGGTGGGCACCCTTGTTTTCGACTAGTCTTTTCAATCTTCCATTTTATGCCCAGAGCCTGCGTCCCTTTGAAGAAACCGTTAATCACCCTTTGAGTTTGGATTCACGTTTGAGCGGAGGACGACAAACAAATTGTACAGAGTTAAATTTCTTTCACAGTTCCCGTTGTGTTCACAATGCTAAACTAAACAGGTAATCTTTGGAGTTAAACTCATAGATATTGATTTAAATTTGGATAATGTAGTAAGCATACGTAATTTTAATACAGGAAACCAAAAATACACGGGTATTTTTAAGCAAATGAAATTTTCCTTATCAATGCTTCATTGCAGCCATGGTATTCTGCAGTAGTTCATTCTCACAGAACCTTGACTTTTGGTGCAGTTTTTCATTATTTAATCCTTGCTATCAGAGAAACATAGTAAGCTACTCATGATGGCATTTTCTCGCTTCTCTCTCTAATCGCACTATTGTAAGAAGTACAGCTCCGTTTTTTGACATTTTTTTCGTTATGAGTTGAAGTAGATAATAGCATACTGACTCCATAATAATTTCTAGGTAAAAGAAAATTTTTGGAGACAAAGTAACTCTTCAGCTCCTTTTTTTGCATCCGTCCTCTAGAAGAGCAATGCCACTTAACAGATAGTTATCCCAACGCAACAACTACTTTTATGGTTCGCTTTTTCAGGTGGAAAGATCTACTATCATTGAAACAAAACTGTAAGGGTACATATTAAAATATTTCCCTCTAATTTCGGTAAGTGGTCTTAAATCATCTTGTTCCTCATGGAGAAGTATCATGATCCACACCTGGTCTTGGGTCATCTTCCACAGAAGATGGAATAATTAAAAGGGCGCACATGTTGAATAACAGTCATGGAGAGATGGGTGGTGAGATTATGGTGATTACGGAAGCAGTAAAAATTAACGACGCATAAAAGGAGTTGCCGAAACTCTCCGTAATTCTCTAGCTATCATTGCCGTCTGCGAGAGGATATTATCAGCTTGTGATCTGCGTGCCCGGTTCTCCTTTCCCATTTGGACTTCCATGTAATATTCTTGCATTCTTCGAAACGCCATGACTCAGCACGTCTTAAGTTTTTTTTCATGAAGTAACAAACACGCCTTCCATTGTCACAATATATTTGGCGTTTACTTCGTCACCGCTCCCCTCGGCCGCACGTAGGCCAGTCACTCTCAGAGCCGCATTGATGGCAGATCCGTAACCACGACCCTTCCATGGCTTCCATCGTCGTGACGCCTTCTTGACAGGTACAGGGAGATAGTCATCCGTCACGCAGAAAGACTCATCAAGTGTGCGCAGACATGAAAGTGACGAGCCACGCTATCAGTGTCTAACCCGTTGGACCAGAATTAAGGGGGAACTAAATCAGCGGCCATAAAAACTGGATCTAAAATAAACGCATCCTAAACTGTCACTCCTCTGAAGGGGCGGGTAATTAACGCTTCGAGAGAGGGTAGGAAGCTCAAAGACGGCAGGAGAGAGGAGTGTCTTTTTTTAACTTAACGATCTCAGAGTGAAGGCTCGTCTGCTCTCGAGGGAAGGTATAACGTAACATCTAGCTGGCACACGTGCGTGCGTGTTGTCTTCGAGTCCCGCCAAGGTCAGTGTGAGATTTTTCTCGAACGCTTATAATGGTTTCTGTAAACTTAGAATCATCCAAGTTCTTACGAAACAGGGGCATCCTGACCTTTTTGTTCCAGGGATGTGACCCGAAAAGGCACTTTACGTTTCGTGCCGTACCTGGGAGGCACCCGAACTCGGAGTCCAAGCCTAGGCGTTGAAGGAGACCGAACCCTTCACCGCGGGTGGTTTATAGCACCAACTGACCTGTCACACTATAGTTTATAACTTCTTAAAGTTAAACATAAATCGCACAATTATGTCCATCTTTGTATTGCACTACTGACGTTGATGAAAATGGTTTTTTAAACACAGTTATACGATATATATTAACCATTTTACGTGCATTAGTAAACCAAGCCAGTTTAATGTACATTAAATTACTAAAGCATGTAAATTGGTTAATATCTATCGTATGACTGCGATGAAAAAACCATTTTCATCAGCGTGACTAGTGCAATACAAAGACAAACATAGCATTGTGATTTATGTTTAACTTTAAGAAGTTATAAACTATAGTGTGACTGGTCAGTTGGTGCTATAAACCACCCGTGGTGAAGGGTTGGGTCTCCTTCAACGCCGAGGCTCGGACTCCGAGCTCGGGTGCCTCCCAGGTACGGCACGAAACGTAAAATGCCTTTTCGGGTCACATCCCTGTTTTGTTCTCTAACAGGCTAATGAGAGATAAATGGTGGAAGACAATCCAAAGTAGTATAAGGCTTACGTCGAAGTTCAGAAAATGGCATATGTATATTACATCTACCGGAGAAGCCTGGTTATTATATATTCTTGAGTGCTTTATCTTACGGGAGTACTTTTGTTTTTCGATGGTTGCTCAAAAACTCGTTAATCAGTTTTGCATCAAGTTTCATGATCTTATCTGGAGATTTCTCGATTTCATAATTTTAATGATATTCATACCCACTGTAATAATCAACACCGTAGCCATATCTGATATTAAAGACTAAATTTAGCTAAAGAATTAATCAAAACTTTTCCCTGCATTCCATATTCACCATTGAATAATTTAAGGAAAAAGAGATCGTCACGGTTGGCGCATTGTTGCGTGAAAATAAAACTACCTGATTCGATCAAGGTGCTTGCATCGCAAACTTAGTTATGCGAAATTTTTATCTATGAAGGGCGTTGTTCAATGGCAATCATAGCTTTAAAATGATATCCAGTTGCATCAGTATGTTGGAAGCTCAGTTTTTGCCATGTCTTCTTTAGCTCTTCCTATGAATATGCAACTCTTATATGTTGTAATCGTTACGAAATATCTTTATTAGGACGATATACGACAGTTATTGAAGCATTATTAACCTGATATGACAAAGTAAAATTTAGGTAGGTACGCAAGAGCGCCTTCTCAACCCAGGTTTACAGCTAGCTCTTGTTGTCGATTCCAAACAATTTTTTCCTTGAAGCTGTGTTTATTTTCCTCCGGTCAATTTTTTCCCTCTCGGCTAATCTGAGAGCTAACCCTATCAAATTGGGAGGGCATGATCGCTCTCGTGCGCAAGTTCAGCATAAAGTCACGGACTCTTTTTTTCTGAGGTTGCAAAGTCCCACGGCAACTCTATCGATTCCTCATAATTCTCTCGCCTTAATTACAGCGCCTCCGATGAGGTCGCGTCGGAACCCCACCTCCTTTGTGGGACGTGCATGGAGCCATGGGACTGGGCTAAGTACCGCTGTGCCAGCACATGTAAGATTTGCAAGGGGAGGGGGATCGTTTAAATTTAATTAGCTTATCTTGATTGGGTGGCGGAGAGGAATGGTCTTGGGAGATACAGTTCCCGGATACCGGAAGGTTGCTCTGGGACTCCTCGTCATTTATTCTCCGTTTTGGAAGATTCAACTGTGGTCGGGCATCCGTGGGAGTCGGAGGAAAAGGGGTAAAGATAGCAAAAACGGGTCACATGAAAATAATGAAAGTTTTGTGGGTCACCCATCTTCTCGCTTAAATTATTAGGAATGAGGCAGTTATATTTTCCGCCTCAACCGGAATGAGAGATGAAACTTTCTTGAGGTCATTTTTGTGCGTTAATAAGGTGACCAAAATATATCGTTGCCTTGACTTTCAACGACCTTGACATGGACCGTGTTTATATTTTTCCCTCTCCCAATAGCGATGAACGGAGACTGAAGAGGGATTGGATTGGTGTGGTGACTTGAGTAATGCACTCCCATCCCGAAGGCCTAGGTTCAAATCCCGGCATTGACGAATTTTCCATTGTAATACCGGTCCATTCCTGAGTGCTTTGGATAGAGCATTTGAGTTCAGTACGCCGTCCGTTGGATGGGACGTTAAGCCGTGGTGCCCTCGGCGCCTTTCGTAGAGAGCAGGGTAATGCCAACGCCGGGTTTCTCTGCGCCCTTCCTCCATTACCTGTAAAGTTCTCACCATTACCCAATTACCCACCTTCCCAAATGCAAATTACCTTAGCTGCTGGTCGCCTCCCCTGAATAACTAACGGAGAATGAAGATTTTAGTTTGGAATCGTATTATAAAAGTTTATCCCGTTTTCATTGCAGGGTCGCATCACCATTCTTATTCACTTCATCGATGGCACCAGTTAATTTGTTGTTCCATCATGAATATGTATATTTATAATTTAGCTACACTTCCCATTCATAATTATTACTTGAGTAATATCTCACTGTAATGCAATACTTCTCTCACTAGTGATCGAGCAATAAAATTTGGCGTATGATAGTCTCATAATTTTTCCCCATCATAAAGTCTCTTTTTCGACCATGAACCATTTTGCATCTCATCAAATGTCATAATTTGGCAATATTCATATATTTTGGTCTTAGCAGGACTTTTAGACCAGCAGTAGAAATATTTTGTCGGGTGATGGGGGATTCGACGGATGTTAGCTTTGGTATTTCACTGGATAAACTCAATGAGTGGCATTGTAATCCAGTGGTTTAAAAGACTTCTGCTTCTGACCAAAGAGTGTCGGACTAGGACTAGTGTGAATTATGATTAAATATTCGTCATTAACACCTATAAAAATTTCTGAGACAATAGAATCCCTAAATAAACCTCCGTTAGCCTTAGAAAAGGAATTTCTCCCCTATCTTCTATGGACGAGATTTATTCCTTCGTAGGCTTCGAGTTCAAGGTTATCCGCACTCATTTGCCGAATTAAACCAGTTTTCGGGCCGATTAGGCTTTCATACATACTAGGTATTTCCCAGATTAAAACATGGATAGGAGGATTCAGTAATTTGCGCACATTCAGAACTTTTTTTTAGGAAAAATGACGATTATCGTATATTCCGCTGTCGATAAATAAGTCCATAGCCATTTCTGAAAAGTCGCTAGCCTGTGATGTTTTTCTAGTTTCTTCCTATCATGTCAAATAAGCAATAATGTCGAATAATGGTAAATTTTCTATGAATGCAAATAATTTTTCCAAGCGCACTAGGTCTCCTCTTAGTGCTTTGGGTAGAGCATTCGAGTTCAGTACGCCGTCCGTTGGATGGGACGTCAAGCCGTGGTGCCCTCGGCGCCTTTCGTAGAGAGCAGGATAAGTCTTCATGCCTTTCCCCAAGGATGTTAAAAGAATTCAGTGATTGGTTTTAGTCCATCCTGATTGTTGAGGTTTTTAAGAAGTTCTGGTTCACCAGCGAAGGCTGATTATTCCATTCTTAGTATGCTCTAGGAGTGGGCCTTTCAATTTGAATTGCCATTAATTAAGGATTGTTATAGGTGGTGGGCAGAGTAGTGGGCTACCCGCCAGAGGTCGCGAGTTCGAATCTCGGGGGACCCCTTTAACAGTGTTCAAAAGAAACCTAAGTGTTGTTGTTTTCTCGGATCCAGATCTTTCACGGTTACTGCAGAAATCACAGGGAAAGGAACTGAACCCCCTACCCTGATGACTGAATTTGTGTGACAGTAGTTTGTGATTGCTACCCTCGCCGACCAGACCAACTTTCGACTTTAACACAGCTTTGCTTGTGTCAAGGACTAGTTATAAACCGTACATCTGGCTGTTAGACTATACGAACGGCTAGATAACTCGGCAAAGTAATGCACAGCGGTTTGGTCGCGAGGATTCCACTTCTTCCCTTCGTCTGCCCATTTTATGCGGGGAAAATGTATTCGGCTGCAGCACGCTCCGAGCTACTAAATGTTGTATATGTTTATTCCCTCTTCCGCGCCAGCATAAAATATGAATTTTAGCCTTGGTTGACTTCCAGCTTCATTTCAATTCCTTTTTAGAGAAAGCACGTCTCGACTACAATATCCCCTCACCCTTGTGTGTAAAGAAGGCTGTAAACAAGACGCAATCCCTCGAAAATGTAAGGTGAGACTTGGGGGAACTAATAACACTCAGGTGGAAGATCCTCGCAGACGGGCCCGTTCGCAGATTCTAAAGGTAATTCACGGCCGTTTCAAGGGGTGGGAAGGGAGTGCAGGCTGCAGGTGTGGCGGCCATCTTCACCGGTGCACCCATCCGAGCAAAATGAATGGGGCCGCGTGCACCACGCTCGCCTCCCAACCCCCCCCCCCCTCCCCTCGCCACCCGCCCCCCCCCCCCGCTTTTAAAAATCGCGGAAGGGATCGACTTCCACGGCCGCCGACGACCCCCGTCAGGAGACAAAACGGTTTCACTTTCCCCTCCCGCCCCGACAAACCCCCTTCATCCCCTCATTCTCCCCCGAATACAAATGGCAAGGACACTTTGAGCGTGAAAAATTAGTCGATCCTCGCGCGTCTCCCAAGAAATTTTCCACGGGGGCAACCCTTCCGACGGCCTCACCCCCTCCTCTTGGAGAGTCTCGTTTCCTGCAACTTGTCCATTGAAGTGAGAGGGAGGAAGAGGAGGAGAAAGATAGAGGGAGGAAGAGGAATCATGGAAGAGAGGGGGCAGTAGAGAAAGAGAAACGGATAGATGGAAAGAGGGTATGAAGAAATAAAGAGAATAAATAAAGAAGGGAAAGGGAAATGAAGTGGGAAGAAAGACAGATAAATAGGAGTAGAAGGATAGAAAGGAATGATAGCCGGCCTCGGTAGCTAGGTCGGAGAGCCAAAAATCGTGAGTTTGAATCCAGACCTGAGCATGGATGTTGTTTTTGTCCTTTGATTAAGTGCTTAAGTTACGCGGTCAAATATAACCTTATCCGTTAGAACACCTAAATCCCAAACTCCTACGAAGAAGGGGAGAGAGAAGTTTTAGTGGAGAAGAGAGAAAATAACGAGAGAGAATAACTTTAGGGATGATTAGGGAGAGGAGGGGGATGGATTAAGTTGGAAACAGGTGGAAGATTTGGTGAGATATAATCAAGGTAGAGGTTGTTGAAGTAGGGAAGTAGAGAGTAATCGAGAAAGAGGATAATGTGAGAGAGAATGAGAATACGAGATGGGGAAAAAGAGGGCGTGAGAATGAGAGAAGAGGAGACGGAGAAATGAGAGGATATGGGGGAGAGAGAGATAGAGGGGGGGTGTGGGATGAGCCAAGCGTCAAGGCGTCCCCGTCGACCCAGCGCGTAATGGATACCGGAAGCGCGCAAATCTCCCCGCCCGCCCACCCTCCCGCCTCCTCCGGCATCTTCTCCTCCTCGCCAGGCCTCCCTTCCTGCGGAATGCAGCTCGAATGGGACGCGGCGGAGGGAGATGGAGTGCTGCCTTCCAATACAATCCTCCGCATCCAGCCCTCACGTTCCTCCTCCGGCGCCGACGACAATGAAGAAGGCCGCCGATTTACTGCCTCCCGTCACGGGAAAATTTTTCCTCGGGTGTGCTTTTGTGGGTCGGGTTCCCTCCGAAAAAGAGACCGGGGTGATGTACGGGCGGAAGGGTCGAGGGCGAGAGTACTTTCTCCCCCGGAGGATGTTGCACGCACCAGCAACTACGTCCGGCTGCCTCTTCGGCTTGGATTTGAAACTGACCGAACGGGGGGTGTCGATTCGGGTAGGGGATATTTCAATTGCTCATTTGCTCGTTTCCAGATATTCACGTTCCTTAAACATGAACTGTGGTTGAGGAAAGGCAGTTGCTGGAAGGAATTCGGAAGGTGCAGTAAAAGTAGGTGGACGAAACACTGAAAGGCAATGGACTGTTATAATCAATGTTTGAGAGGAGAATGATGCGTAGCAGGGAGAGAGGGAGGAAACGGATGGCGATTCACAACAGCAAGAATGAAATTAAAAAATGCGAAGAGTTGAAGATAAACATAAATAATAAAATGCATTTTAGTGTTAGGTGACAGTAATATATATGAATACTGTAGATAACTGGGGTGTAGAACACTGTAGAACAGTGATTGGCAAACTATGGCCCGCGGGTCAGATGCGGCCCCCTGAAATATTCTATCCGGTCCGCGTGGCATTATTCCTAATCCCAGTTCAATCAAATTATGAGAAACTTTTAGAAATGTAGTCACAGTTTCATTAATCACATTCTCTTTCATAATCTTCCAGTCATTAGTAGGACTTGGTATCACAAAAAAACACAAGAATTTTGTAAAATGTATCATTTTTATTTTTTAATCAATTATATTGAACCGCCTAAAGTATTTTTTCCTTTCCTTTGGCCCCCTCTTTAAAAAGTTTACCCATCACTGCTGTAGAACATACACAGACACTCTGAAACCTGCAATTCTTGGTGGAACATTACCGATAAAATAAATATTAGTCATTTACGGATCTGGATTATGGCCCAGAACTAAGGATTTAATATCAAAGATTTTCCGCTGTGGAAATGCGCGTAAAATAAAGGTGATCCTATCTTATGAGCTTCAAAACGAGAGGGGGTGCATGTGTTGCATGGCAAAGAGTAAGGAATATTTTTAGTAAGTTGTACAAGAGAATGAGCTCCCTTTTACATTTACACATCCTTGTGTTCTTGTTTCAAGGAGTTCATACGTCATCGGCTCCTACTTAACTACCGGTTCTTGAAGCAATTATCATGTCTACGACTCCCCACTTCTGTTCATCAAAAGTAAAGAAAACTCTTGGCTCACATGTAAACTCATCTTCCATAGATTTTGAGGGACCTAAGCAGAGAATTAGGAAGGGATGCAGATGGTCCAAGTAGAAATTATAAAGTGCTATCTGACTCCGACCATGTTGACGACCAGCCTCATCTACCAACATAATACGTTTAGGAGCAACACGCGGTAGTCGGTGAAGCGTAAAATTGTGTGGTAAATGGAAGCATGAATGTGTATTTAGGATTTTTTGACTGATTTGATGATTTTTCAGACCTCACTAAAAACCTCCGATTTATTTTCCCGATAATGTTTCAAGCATCAACCAAAGCTACAACCTTATTGAGGATAAAGGACCTAGTAGCATTTTCTATGATAGGTATAGCTGCAATGTACTGACTAATTAAATTTGCTTGTGATATCGTAGAACAGAACAAGGAGCACTATAGACCAAAAGGATGTGTTTACATATTCGCTGACTTAAACAAATGTGGTTCTCGGACAGACAAAAGTCAACTGATGAACAATGGCAGTTCGGAGTTGCAACGATTCCTATCCTTATACATTTTATAGCACTTTATTCCTCATAATTCCTAATACCTATACGTATATGACCCATGTAAAACCAAGCACAGACTGGTATGTAGGAAAAAATGAACTTGAACGTTTCGAAAACCCTATGAAAATAATTTCCTGTTTCTATACCTTTACGGGGTATTTTAGATTACGGTATTTTGCACGGGGGCAGGTAGTTTTGTGATAACTTGGAAAAGATTAGAATAAGGGATGGACACTTGGAGTGGGTAGTTTGGTTGTGGGGAAAAAGACTGGGTTTACATTATTGCCTCAACTCTGTAACATACATTCTGAGTGCGAGAGGCGTGGGGAGAACAAGATATAGGGATGAAGGAAGGATACAAATAGTTACATTTGTATATAGGCAAGAAGTGGGAATCGTTGTCAGATGCAATTGAGACTCATTGTGAGAGATACAAGGCGAATAGAAGCGAGGAATAGAACTAGGTTTAATTATGTGGAATCAATTTATAACGGTAGGAAAAAATTACCTAGCTAATTCCATAAAAAATTTATTCCCAACACGACCTAGCTTTCGACACTTCGGGCCAGTTGGAGAGAGTGAGCGATTGTTTTTTAGTGGGACGAAGCGAGGAAAGGCACATACAATAGATCACTCTCACTCAGTGATTCAACCCGAAGGTTGGTCTTTGATAGGTGAGACTAGAGCTCACCCCGTAGTAAGCCAATGGCATTCAGGTAAGGGGGGCCAGTTCCTTTCCCTGGGCCACCTGCGATTTCCTAAAAAGTTCTGACACTCCAAAAATCTAATCGCGAGGATTTTAGATAGGGGTGTCCAGAAAGGCTCTTGCCCGGGATTTGAACCCGGGACCCTCCGGTCAGTAGCTCAGTCCTCTACCCACTTGGCCACCACAACTCCCATAAAGTCGGATATTATAGTGGAAAAAGAAGCGTCAAAAAAGGCCAAAAGAGCGAAATTCATCCTCTAAACCTACTGTGACTAGTAAAATCTAATGCAATGCAAGTTCTGAAGTAATTGAATGGAAGTTATTCCAAATATGGTCTGATGGGGTTAGAGTTCTATTCATAACCACAGTGACAATTTCATTAATTTCCGTCACCTCTCTCCTTCTTTGCCCATGTATAGTTACCATTTTTAGCTTTATACCAAACAGACGGTTTGGATTTGTAGAGTGCCTTTCGTTTTTAGGCGTAATAATTCAACGTCAAATTAATCTTCACCGGGATTTTCTGGCAGGTTAACCGGCATAACCGGCCATATCCATAACCGGCAATTGCCGGGTTATGAATAAAATCGATGGTCGGCAAGTTTACTTGGTGGAAGTTAGACAGTGAAAAAGAAAGTACTTAGTTAATTCCAAGATTTCTTTTGAATGACCTGACCGGTTTAAACTTTTACAGGTCATCATCAGGAGTGATGATGACCTCACCCCTGATGATGACCTGTAAAGGTTGAAACCGGTCGAGTCATTCAAAATAAATCGTGGAATTAACTAAGTAGGTACTTTCTTTTTCACTATGCCGGGTTGTGGATAAAATATCAGGAGTTCGCACCAGGTAGCAAGTAACTCCGAAGAATATGACGTCCCTGTCCCTCTCCTCGCGCTGCTGGTGGATCCTCGTCCTCTCCACTCCAACCCCACGCATGATAGACTCTCCACGTCCCCTGTCGAACGACTTGAAAGGCTAGTGTGAAGTGTTTGTGTGTATCCACGGAGCGCCGTCACGTGCGCACCCCTTCTCCATGATACTCCACTCCGTCCTCTCCCACACACATCGCTCTCCAATACCCTCGCCCCCACCCTCCCCAACCGGAACCTTCCCTTTTTCCCTTCCGCACTCCTACGGAGGTGGTGTGGCTGGTTCCTCACCGGTGGTATCCCGAGCGCATCCCAGCGCAGCCGGCTCGCCAGCCGGGGCAAACGACCGCACACCCTCCCACTCGCTCCCCGCCGCCTTTTGTTGGCGATGATCCCGTCCGGGTGCGAAGAACGGACACGACCACTCCTTGACGTGCTCGATCCACCCTCTGGGCACAAAAGGCGCTCTTGATGGAATGGGCGATGGCTGAATGAAACCATTGGTCAACGCCTGGAGGAGGATCTGTCGATGTCTGGATAGCTTCATCGGCAAATGTGCCGTTGATAGAATGTTAAGTGCTCACCGACGTTGCCGGCGAAGGTCGTACCCATCATGACGCTCGCTAGTGTCGTGGATTACGCTTCCCAAGGCAAGCGATGTGAAAGTAATACACCGGGTGTACTAAATTTGAAGGTTCAAATGTGCGTGTCTGGTCTTGCAGGCTGGATCGGGATAGCATTCTTTGCAAATCAATTGAGGAATGCACTCCTATATTCCTGATAATTTGTTTTCGAATACCAACCTACGCTGAATGTTCGCCTCAGTCTGCTTTTGACTTCAGTTTTGGAATCAATGACTATAGCCCAAGATGTTTTTCAGAGTCAAAATGTGTTATTTTAGAATGCTTTTAATTTCCTTATTAAAATCACGAGGACTAGAATTTGTTTTTATAACGCGGCATGTCTGAAGTCATCTTGTGTTACATATTCGTAGTAGCCCAGGGCTTAGCCATTTGTAAACATTCGTGAGGCCGCTTTTATTAGCAATTTGACCTTGATGTAAGGTGTTATTAGGGCATGGTATTTTAAGTGGTGTTTGGGGTTTTCGTTTCTCCGTGTATCAAGGCTGGATCACACCATCACTGCATTGAGTGGATGCCTTGAGTGGAAAACTGTGTTAGGCAAAAACAACGGCGCATCTTTCAAGATTGTGATATTTAGATATCCTAAAGAGTTAGCTATGGCCGACCCAGCTAACCAGCGTCAAGCTAGGCAATATAGTGTTAGGACGGAGGCCCCTCTGATAGACAATGCTACTATTATGTGAAGCCTAATGGAAAGTGCGAAGAGAGAAGGAGGAAATAAAAGTATATGGCGTACTAACCTGGCATCAACATCATGGACGTATTTTTTCCGTAGCTTTCTAAAAGCATTAAGGGAGCTTTCCTGGTAAGTAGTGAAAAAAAACATAACTTCCTATTCTAATAGATTAGAATAGGAACAGTCGGTCCTTTTTGTCATAATAATATATTGTTATAAAGGTCGCTAGCTCCTTTGAAATCTAAAGAGGTATGCAGTCAATGATACGGTTTCGGGATTCCTTCTGAACAAAAAATAAAAATATACTCGTAAAAATATTTACTATACCTCCCTCAAATTTTTTGAAGCTGAGGACTAATAAATATTAAAATACTCTGGATATAGAAGTAAAACCATGTGAAGTGTTGCCGGAGGTTGACGATGGGCATTCATCAACGTCACTAATTATGAAATAGTTTTGTTTTAAATTTGCCAAGGGTTTTTGACATATTCTCTCAAACGAAACATTCAATAATCCAGAAGCCGAAAGTTTCAATTAATTTCATATTAATAATTTTTATAACCATCATTTACACCAAAAATAGCCTTTTCCCCAGGTAATTTCACTTTAATTAATGGAAAATACCACCATAATAAGCTGAATGATACTGTCATCTCACTATTTGACACGGTCTGATTTACATAAGTTCGCAGCTGTGCATCAGGGGACCTTGGAACTCTCCTTGGATCTCACTAATGCCTTTGGCTGAGTTATTTATTTAAAAGAAGCTGGCCTTTTTAGTTAAATATAACTTTGCTTTTGATAACATTCATTACAAGATGGAGGTAATGATCAGTGATTGATAACATTTATGCAATTTTTAAGAGTAAACCGCGTGAATTTTTACAGAGAGAATAATGCAACCAAGTTTTTGACGCACCCTTCAGCTCAAAATCCATTTTCATAATAAACAAACAATATTAAGGTGTGATGTGGTGGAAACGTTCCATATTAATAGAAAGATATTGCAATTTTCCACATGTAACAATGGAACTTGACAATGGTGTAGTTGCATTGAAACTAGTCGGAATAAATTTCTACTTGTAATATCTACTTGTAATTTCTACTTGTAATTGCAATATATTTCTATTAATACCATGTTCATAATTTAGCCAATTCCTTCATATTTACGACGTGAAATGCAATCACAATGCAAGATATAGTAAAATTTTGAAAATAAAATAAAGCTTTGAATTTTTTTCAACTCCCTTGGCGTTAATGCAGCTCAGGCTCATGAACGCGTTTACGGGTTGGAATTATCGCAAGAGAAGTGAAAAAATTACCTCCCGTATGGGATAGGGGATTTATATCTCAGATGGTTTAGCTTTTAGGTACTTACAAAATACTAAACCACTATAAATAACTCACGTAATCATTTTCATAAATCCCGTGAATGTATGTTGAATGACACATAGTGTTCAATCGAAGAATACTCTTTCACTACTATAAATGCGGGAACGGGGTGGTACTCGGGCACGAATCAGGATTTTTTTCATGGTTAGCGTGTCTTCGACAACGTTATGTACACGTCTAACCCATTGTATTATATACTGAATAATTAGAACTTCATTATTATCTTTATTTATAAGGCATCAATTATTTTATAATCAAACATGTAGAATCTAAGCGTTATAAATTTTTCAATGACGGATAAGAAATTTTGGTAGCAGTGGAGGAGGGGGAGGGGGGGGGGGGAAAGCAAATTAATTTTTTTCGGAAATTTTAGTTTTGTGTATCATACATTCACCTGCTTAAGCATTGGTTCATTTTGTACATGATTCTCTCATATTGTGCGCCTGCAGAATTAACTTGGCATTTCCTCTTCGTGATGTCAATTTAATTAAAACAGATGTGCCGCATAACGATCATATTTGCTACCATGGGCATGATTCCTACCACCAAAATCTCACTCGCTGGTCTTATGCCAGTTTGCGTTTGGCACTTGGACTACTGGTGTTGCTATTGCAGATGATGGCCATAAAGAATAATGAATATCACGCTACAAGAGCTGCTAATGAATATGAATTCGTGAGAGCATGCACTTGTACCTAATATTTAGGTCACGGCGGCTAAAAATTACAGAGGGTTCTGCCGCTGCGTCTATGAGATTGTATCGGGCTAGAAACGAACAGATTGAATATGCATTCGGGCAGTAATTGCAAATGAAGTTCGGGTCCGGAATAAAGGTTTTCTGCAATCGTATTTCAAAATTTTACGATTCAGCCCTGCATGTTTGTAATAGGTTGTGAGATAGGCACCATATTGTCTTTTGGTATTGTATAACTTCAATATTTTGAGTTTCATAACAAATCACTTAATCCCTCGACTGATTTTGTGTGCAGAAATTAAATCCATTCTCTTCTCTACCCTCAATTTCCATCCTTAGTTCTTATGAAACTAATATGAATCATCGGCAGAAGTTTTTCTTTGCGGATATGATGTATTACTAAAGAATGATGAAATAGTTGATGGGTATGTTTCACGACAATCCGTAATGACAATGTTAAAATTACTTAAAGTCACTGAGGGCTAATATATATTTTATTGAGTTTGCTCCAAAGGCAGACTGTAAGTGATGAAAAATAGCCTGATAAGTTCCTGAAAATTGTTTTTATGGTATTTGAGATATGGTTATTCAGGGATATGCTAAGTATAAACTGAATCTGCCAACCTTTTATGGATTGATAAATAGGATAAAAATTCGTTGGGGAACTTTAAAGGCACTTTTGTACATGGTTTGGAGCCGGTTATTGAGACTGTCATTCTTTATATCCAAAAACACAGTATATTCATAGCACCGTTGAACTAGCTTAAAACTGTACTTACTTATCCTTTCAGCATAACGATCTCGGCCGTAGTTGGGGAGAAGTTCCTGGATATGATTTTTTAATCCAAAGCTGAGTAATTTTCTGGTTACCTCTTATTTCATGAAAAACACCTACAACATAGAGCAGGAAAGCGTCCCCTCCCTTCCAGACGCGTGGATGTTGGCCTAGTAATTGTCAGCCGCCACTTTTACCGATCAAACCGATCTCATAATCCAAAGGCTGTTATTTAAATGCATGAGATAAAGCGAGCTAGAAACGTGGCAGATTCATCAAAATTTCACGATGAAAGATATGTCTGAAGTTTTATTGATCCCGTAATTCGTTAGTTGGTACATGTTGGAAGTAGCAGCCGTTAATTACAATTTAAAATTATATAGTCCCTTAAATTCAAAGCTAATCTTGAAATAATGTATTTCAAGCCTCATTTCAATGAATTTATGAGTTCATTTGTAACGGATACTCAGTTATCATTGCCATCATTACCAGACACGTAGAGGGACGCATCTTATTTCCGTATCTATGTATCTTAATAATAAATTTTAGTAAGTGGCTGCCAATGTAAGAGCTTGCTTTGAAGTTTCCGTCGATAATAATGTGTCCACGTGCGGTCACTTGCTTCAATGTGATGTCATCGAAACTGCTCGAATCGCTCCTACTAAACATCGGTTAAACTGCTTTTTAGATTTTTTTCCGCGCATGTAAAAGAGGTGATTTTCTGATGGGCCGCC
This sequence comes from Platycnemis pennipes, assembly GCA_933228895.1. Taxonomy (NCBI): domain Eukaryota; kingdom Metazoa; phylum Arthropoda; class Insecta; order Odonata; family Platycnemididae; genus Platycnemis; species Platycnemis pennipes. Next base: position 86,158,615 of record OW121846.1, read on the forward strand.
TTACATTAGATTTGAATTTTAAATTTTGCCAGGGGTTTTGCTAATTTGTGGGTGGATTTGGGAGCAGTATATCAGAAAAGTGGCTTTATTATTGCTTCAAATTGAATGGGGTGTGGAATTTCTTCCCGAATTTGGGAGAAATTTATTCATGAATGGAAACGAGGCAACCACAATTTGCCCTTGGTGAGATATCATCATCGCTCACTTGTACATTCCTGATTGTCAGTAGTTATTTGATAATATCTGATATCACAGGTTTAGAATTTATAAATTGTAATAAATAATATAAGTAAATTGTAACGTTCTCCCGTCCTCGTTCACACGTCTCTTCTTTCTTTAGCTCCCCTTCTTCCCAACTGTCCTCTTGTTGGTTAACACGTTTGCATCCTTCTTATTCTCTCCAATTGTCCTCCTGTTGACTCTCTCACTCTCTTGATGATTTTGTTTAATATATTCTCTTCGACTTAGAAATCGTATCCAAGGCTTGTGTATTATATTGACCCCTTTTACTGCCAGCCGCATTCAGGTAGACTGAGAAAGAACTGCCAAGCCCATTTCCGTGAATATCGTAAGATTATGAATTTTAGGTATATTTGGAGCACTTACTTATAATAAATAAATTATGTATTTTTCTCAGTGTTGATGATATATTTCAATTTTTAGGAAGATGAAAATATCATTCTTGCTGCCTCTGCTTTGAGGGATATATGATATTACAAATATGTAATGTAGGTGGGCCTTAACCTTAACCCTTAATTCCTTAACCCTTTTACTGCCGGTGGGCCGATATATCGGCCCACCGGCAGTAAAAGGGTTAAGGAATATCGTCCCATTACAAAATGAATGGAATATTATAATTGCAACTGCTGAGTTGTGACGTAATATAGTCATTACCTTCAATCCTACTTCCTTTACACGTAAATAAGGATTATACAGCAGTACTTAAAAAATTTTCCATCTACAAATATCTGCACCATTAATGCCATGTTGAGGCAACCACAAGGACAAAGTGAAGGTTACTCACTGTTGGTATTTATATTGACGTCATCGAAGTTTATAGCAGTATCTATTAGTCTCCATTATATGTGTTTCGTTGCGCTAGGAAAAACGAGCGTAAAAGTACCGCTGCGAGGCGATGGGCTTGATTTACGCATAAATAGGGAGATCTATGACATGATCATCACTATCAGCTTATGTAGATTTTATGGTGCTTATGAATCATACATTTTTAGTGAGTTACAATTATTACATCTTATTATTTGCCATTTGTCATTTTTGAAGAGCCTAGAGTTCAGTGTCGTGAGAATTATATTTTGAATAATACTAAAATCATGAAAATGGTACAAATTTTTTGAAATTGTTCTGTGGTTGCTTTTTCCCAGTTTTATTCGATTTAGTTTTCATTTCCCAAACGAAAGCTGGACTATTCATGGTTAAGCTATTTTATTCAAACTGATTGAGGCTGCCGATTGATGGGAAAATAAGGTCATGTTAATCCAGGAACGAAAATGGCACACTAATGAAATATTTATTCAACTTTATATTATTTACTTATTGGATTATCTCTCCTCTTCCGCTTTTTCCTGTAGTTTCAACTCATCTCTCAGCCATATCGTCCACGGTTGGTGTACTATTGCACTATTGCAAGTTCCCTTGAGGTCCTCGTGCAATACGCGGTATGTAAGTGTAGATGAAATGGTTCTTTCGCAACGTCTCCAGCATCTAGTTTTGTATTCAGCCTTTTTACCTAGCCATAAAAACGTGAACTTCAAATTTGAGGAATTGATTCCATCCTTTTAAAGTTTTTCAATTCATTCTCTGACAGATTTCAGGAAGATCACCTCACATTGTTCACATAAACCAGTTTTTCACTCAGCCTCTCCCCTTTTAGACTTTATTGAGGTTGTGCCTTTTCTTTAGAGCAGAGGCACTTAGGTGTTTCCCAGTTTCTTTCCAGCATGCGTAGAATGGCAGGATTTTTTTAATTATTAATAAAACGTGGAAAATTAGCACAAAATCGATCATATTGGTGACGGTAGGTCATGCCTGAGGTGTATTCATCATTTGGAAAACACCCTTGCGGTGAATTAATGGATAAAGGCGATACTTTGTGGGAACTACGAACGTTAAACATGGTAAATAAAACAAACTTGGCCCCCCTTGAAAATGACGCTTAGTCGTTGAAATCGATCGGGGAATATATAAAGCTGTGTGGAAAGTACAAAGTTTGTTTCATTTACCATGCTTAACCCTTACGATGTCTTTCAATGTATGACGCACATGTGAGCAAAATGTAGAACTTGAGTCTCAAAGTTAGTAACGGATGTGAAATGTCTGGAGGGTAACGGGAAAGTAATAACATATTCGGCCGCCGTCAAGTTACAAGTGGGAGCGAGTGCGACAAACATTTCCGGGCCTAGGATTTGGCTTACGAGGGCGTCATCCGGCCGGAGTGAAGCGATATCCCCCACCACTCCCCACCCCCGCCCGAAAGCGCCCCCTCACTCCATCACCTGTCCCATCTCACCCTCCCCCATCCCTCGTATCTCTGATCGGGAAGGGGGTTGGGATTTGAAAGGAGGACGGGAAGAATCCGTCGGCACCATTCGGTTTGTCACGTCTCACCTTTCCACCCAACCCCCTCCCCTTCACCCTTCCCATCAACCCCAATCCACCCCTCTCCCCCTGCGCCCCCTTACATCCTCCTCCCCCCAGCTAAAGGCTCGTTTGAAAAGTTAGGCGCCTCCCTCGTCCGGGGAGAAACCCCGCACCCCGCCCTCCCCCCCATCCTTTCCGGAGCAGCCCACCCTGCCATTATTTCAGCGGGGCCCTCAGTCAAGCGACCCCCAACCTGGCACCGTACACAGAAACCATTAATAAAGATCTCAATAGGGTGAGATTTACAAATAGTTTACTGATGCGTCTCCATTTTTCCCGCTCGCCGCGGGGAGTTCCCTCGGAACAGTGTGAATCCTTGTGATGGGGATGGAGGCGGGACGATTTGCGAGGCGTGTCCCCTCACGGCTATCCCATCACTTATCGTGCTTGGGTAATGAATAATTTCCGAATCCGATACCCTTGCGGAATCGTGCCCTGAGCTATATCGACGCTTCCGCCGTGTCAAATGAGAGATTGCCTATTCGTTCCCGTTTTAGCGTGACCCCGAGTGTGCACAACACATTATATGCCAGTACTATATTTTTATCACATAATAAACATGTTCATTTTGTTTTTGATATTGACTTCTTCTGCAGTGAATACGATTTTAAATTCTATAGAAAGATTTATAAATATTAATTAAAATTTGATCAGCTGTACTCAGTATAGTTATCAATGAAAATAAATTTTTTCGTCAAAATCTCGTGTAAAGTATGATGGTTATGGCTTGCAAGAGGAATCAGTCATATATATGAGATTATTTTTAATATAGAAGGAAAACTTTCATGCCTCTGAAGAAATCCATTGGAAATATTATCTATGTTATACTGAAAAAAATGCGTTTTGAGAATCACTTTACCCTTTCATATTAGCCATCTAGGTAGAGAAATAGGTGTTAGTTCGTATTCGTTTTCGTTTACACATTCTTGCCCTGCTTATATGCAAAAGATTCAATAGTGGAAAACTTTCACAATCGTTTCACTATGCATTTTGTTTTTTTTTAGCTGAAGCTCGCGACTGCAAAAGTAGGAAATGTACAGACGTGCGTTGTTTTTTTTAATATGGGAATATTTATATCTGATTTTTTTATGCAAACACCCGGCGTGAAAAAATAATGAAGCGATGTAAACCAATCACTAACACAGTAGGTCTTTCCTCTTGCATTGCGTAGTCACTACGGGAGTTGAACACTCAATTTCTAAAAAGTTTGTATTGGTTTGAACATCTATTTAGTTATCTGTGTAGGAATGTTTTCCATTGGTGGCATGTAGGTATTTACGAGATTACAGTGGGAAAATGCAAAAAAAGTAATCATTCAACAATAGAGAAAATAATGTGTGCACATTTTGCATGGTAAGAATCTCAAAAAGCGTTTTAAGTGTGTTTGCGAAATCGGATGAGTAGTAATAGAGTTGACAGCTGAAGGATTGGAGGGTATGTCTGCGGCATCTTATCATGTTTTCAACCTACGAAAATAAAGATGGTTCTGATGTTAGATACTGAAAAATCAACCATTATACCGCAAATTCTAGATCTCTTGCAGAAGGTTACTTACACTGCTAAGATCAGTTTGAAGAATGACTTAACTTACATTATCCATTCAGAAAATTGATTCCACACGTTGTGGTAGGAACTGAAGACTGATTTGGAGAAAAAAATGTATGGTAACCTTGAGATACTCTTGAGCAGGAGAGGATAACTACGACGCCAATCACCACGTGTGACTATTTGGTCATAGAAGCGTGATGAATGTATGATTTTTTCGTTTATTAATGCGTGCAATCAAAAAATAACGAAAATTACTGTTTATCTACCGTATGATGAATTTCACTCCTCATTTACCACACTTGAGGTGACTTTTCCACACATAGCTGCCCAATAGTTCTCCTAAACAACTCACCTTAGTAATACCAAGCTAAACGAATGGAGGAAGTCCTAACTAGGAATCAGGAACAGGTTTCATAATTGAGAGAGTAGCTTTTGCTGCTCCGCAAATCATTTTCAGAAAATAAAGGATAAAATAAAAAAATAATGTCCAGTGTTGTAAGAGTAGAAGTCAATGAAACGTGTTATGAAATGATTTATATGAAATGCACCATAGTTACCCCATGTATACGACAGAAAAAAAATAATGGGAGAGTAGGATGTATAATCAAATTTCATTTTTCGCTGTTGAAGTTAGCGGGTTAATTTTACATTAACCACTATTCATGACGTTCAGTCTCAAGGATTATTAAAAATACATATACTAGAGTAAAAGTAACCAAATTAGTAATGGATTATTGCTCACAGATCTTCGATGTATCATCTTCACAATCATTTCTTTTGTATACTAGGATGGTATAGTTTACCAAGTTTACAATGATGATTAATCAGAAGCATTAATTCCGCACCCTTAAGAATTATTAAATTGTGAATCTGAAAATGATATAAACCACAGCACAACATTTTTCAAAAGGTAAAATGGCTTATAATCAAAGGTTAAATCAAAGTTCAGAAAGCCAAGCATTTTGTCTCGGAATTGTGATGAGTGTAATATCTTTCCAGGCATAAAGCAAGAAAATGTATATTTTACCAGAATCTCAGTTATTTTTGATGAATTTACGGAATGGCCTGAGGCTCCGTGTTACCTCAGTGTTCTGAATTCATATATGAGCAGTTGATGTTAATTAATGAGTCTTATTATTGAATATTTATTTTTTAACCCTCAGTACGCAAAGGTATTTCTCTCAGTACGCGTTCGTGCGTGGGTGTTTAAACCTCGAGCGGGCACTCGTCATGTTTTCACATGACCGGGCGCGTGGCTTACTTTGTCCATGGCATATTTAAATTAAAGTAATTCCTCTTTTTGGCGATAGTTTCGGTCAATATTAATGAATAATTTTTTTCGCTAATTATGAGACTATCAATATAGCTTACTGCTAAAACAGTTATAATACAGTTACATATAAATCATTTTTATAAAGATTCAAACAGATTAACCAAAAAACAAAATAGCATGCATATTATAAATTTTTTTTCATCCATCTGAATTATTGTCCTATGTACTACATGTTTGTCATACATAGGTGGTTTTGATATTCAGTTTGCAAGAAAAATGATTGCATGAATCACATCTGATTGTTGTGTCAACATATTTTTTTCCCACAACAGTCATCGCTCCCGCTTTTTCTCTCATGATTTTGGCTTGTTAATCCGGATTCCACTAATTCTTCACATTTTGAAAGACAAACTCTCATATCTAATGGTAGTGAATTTACCTTCGCTCTTTTTGTGAGATGGGGCTTCATTAACACAAAATTAATACCTTCAAAAATTTCTCATAATTTGCCGCGGATTTTCGTGGTTAGAGTAGTAAAGTACCTCTGCATTTATACACGCTGCATTCTTTGGCGAGTAAAACACGGCCAATGGTCATCTTCGAGTAATACGAGCTACGGAGTAGAGATAGGGTATTTGATCACCTATGTATACTCCACCCTTAGTCATCTTTTAGTCCAATGTTATTGAGGGTTAGTTTGTCTCCTCATTCATTTTAGTTCCCCTCAGAGAAGATTCTCTCTATAGTCTCCTTAGTAATGAATCGTTGACAATGATATGATCCAAAGAGACATGATCAAAAAGCACGAATTTTATTTACTCGTAATGCAACGGGTATCTTTTTTTTTTGTATTTCCGTAAAGTTCCAATAAATGTTTGCTTTATTTCTACATGGGAAATTGTTAGAGGATAACTGCTATAACAGTTATCAATATACCAATTACCAAAGATTATGTTCCTATTGGTCCCATCAATATCACAAATCTTCTGACTACGTCCTCTGGCATATTGGGCATAGGATATGCCCCTAATTCTAGTTCTTCACCATATAGCTCAATATTGATAGTGAAAAAACGTCTTAAAATGGCAAAGAGCAAAATACTTTGTCCCAAACTTTGCTGGCTTGTTGGGAATATATTGTATACAACTAGATCAACCTTGAAAAGCCTCTACTTCTGCATTGATTTTTACATATTTACCAACATTGAATGTTCTCTTACAATTTTTAACAAAATTATCCAAAAAGGAACGCACGGCTGCCAATGCATGTTTGCCTTCTCCCAAATCATGCGTCTTTAACGTCAAATCTAACAGACCACAGATAGGAAAAAAATCTCCTGCAGCTCATGCAAGCTCTAAGAATATACATTTACGTTCCACCTGAGGACCAGAGTTCTTCAAAATTGGTGTATTTTCCCTTCTTTGCTCCGGTGAGATTTAGTAAGCCTAATTCAGGCGAAAGTTCCTCTCAAATTGTTTCCTTTGCATACCTGTCCCTAGAATATTGAATTTTCACTCTCGATTTTTTGTTCAAATTTGTGTATTGTTCAAATATAAGAGTTTGTTCAAATTCAATCATTTATGTTCAATTCAACAATATTTCATTAGAGCTTAAAATATTAATTCCTAGGACAGTTCAATAGGAATCTTTGGCAGAGGAGGTATATTTTTTTACCCACACATATAGGAAAACGTAATAAAACGTAATTGTAGAGGTTCATAGTTGGTAACTGCTACTTCGCTACTTCTTAATTATGAACATTTTATTCCTTACTTATTGTGAGCATGTGTACCCTTGTGCTATAAATGAAGAAATAAGTCCGTAATACTAAAATGAACTGTAATATTCTGACAGTATGTAATGAGAAAGCATAATAATGCGTTTACAAAAAATGTCAGGTGATAATATGACGTCATATTACTGAGTTTATTGCGATCAAATATACTCAGCTTTCCAACCTTGTGTATATTTTAGTTGCCTTGCCATGAAATCAAATAAAGCGATTTTATAACTTATCTTTACGCATTTATGAGAAAGCAAAAATAACTTACACACTAGGGCATGCCAGGATTTTTTGCTCGGATCCCATACACTGCCTACATATTCAAGGGGAGGCCCAACTAGTGAAACACAACATCGTTCTTTTGTCTTCTCATCACATTTCCCGATTACTCTTTTAACGAATGACTTTCTCCCACTGCCACACACCCTCGTGGTGGCTTGCAGGGAATCGAGTAGATGTAGATGTTTGCTAAAAATTACACATTCAGTCACTTTGTCAGTAAGATGAAGGAAGAGCAGCAAGCATCGTAATAACATCTACATACTATGAATATATTATACTACATAAAGTTAGTCTATTCAATCATTTATGTTCACTTCAACAATATTTATTTAGATCATAAAATAATAATTCCTAGGACATTTCAATAGGAATCTGTGGCCGAAGAGGTATATTTTTTCCCCACAGATATAGGGAAACATAGTAAAACTTAATAATAAGGAGATATAAACTTGTGAATTCCCCTGATTCAATGTCCATACTACCGGTTACAGCCGTTAGGCCATCATCAGGTAAATAAAATTAATTTTTCGCCTGGTGCCTTTAGCTGGGAAATGGGCAGCGAAGGGGAGTGGGAAGTAATTTGAGAGCGGGTTGGGGGAAAGGGATTAGGGGCAAGTTGAATTGGTTGTGGGTTTACCGTAGGTAAAACAACTGAAAGTAGGGGTGGGGGGTTGAAAAAGGTAATACCATTCAGCATTCCAGGGTCCTTGGAATGGAGGCCGATCTCTCGCTGCTCTCAGGCATCCAGCTTTAGGCCTTTGGGGGCCAAATGCAGGATTTGGGGTTCAAAGGAACTATGATGACCTTCTTCAATCAGGTGTTTTGCAAAGCTGAATGTCAGGTCACCATTTTGGAAGCAGTTCCTATGCTCGTTCATCCTTTTGGATAAACTTCTTCCTGTCTATCTAATGCAGTAGCTTGAGCAGGTTCGCACTTGATTGTATACACTACGTTCTTCCGATTTGGATCAAAAAGGTCTTTGGCTTTCGTAAAGGTACTTAAAATTGTGTTAAGGTTTTAAAAACAGTTTCGAAAACGTCTTTCGGGATCGCGTGCGAAATAGCATAAGACCATCCACCCATAGAATGGCAATTTTAAATATTTAGTGGGGTTGTGATGGCTGGATAATAGGGTGTAACTTGCTGGTTGGCCCGTTGTCTTAGTTATTTTGCTAAAATGTTATCCACGATGGCTTCGTTATATCCATTATTAAAAGCTATCTATTTTAAATTTTGAATTTATCTATCAAAGCATTGGATGGAGAGGCGAGTGTTGATGTTGGTGGACCATGGAATGGAAAACGACATGCATGTGGATTTGCGGATTGCATGAGTCACTGCTTATAGTTGTATCGGTGTTCGTCGGTTTCCTATAGATGGAGAACCTGTGTCTATGTCCTCCAAAGTTATGGTCAGGTCTAAAAAGTTTAAAATTGTCCTCCCGACTTCCATGAACCATTGGGAACATAAGTTCTCAATACACAAAACAATTTTATTAGATACGTACTCTACTGGTAAAGATTTGAAGACGATATATTGTGCCGTTGGACGGGTAGCAAACGACAGTTGGAACAATTTTCATCCCACTTGAACAGCATTCATCCTAAAGTTTTAATGGCCAAGGAAATCGGAGGGACAATTTTAAACTTTTTAGACCCGACCATGAATTTGGAGGACAATAGACACAGGTTGCTTGGCGTCAAGTGTGAGTAATGAGTAGTTGAAGGGACTCAAGGCTTCAACTGTCTGTTGATATTTGAATCTAGACTAAATGTACATTTTCAAATTACAAATTACACGTACGCAAGTTCATGTTTATACCTTATACTATATTTTCAGCTCACATCCATAGTTTCTTTCTGCAGTTTCCTTCTTTTTTTCTAATGTAGGGCAATATTTATTTTGAAGTTATTTTTTCTGAAATTTTTACAGTTGAGGTTTCAAATTTATTTGCATGTTTAAAATGTATTTTTTCCCGAAATTTTGTTGCCATTCAAATTTTTGCATAGCATATATGTTTTTTCTCTACTTGCAACGTACTAAAATCATTCTTATTCAGTGATGTATACTTTGCAGCCAAGATTTCCTGGTAAAACCCTGTGATAAAACTCCACGCTTTGACTGGTCTGATTTCATTGTGTGGAAAAGTTTAAATATATAGCATCAAGAGATGGAAGAGCACATTATTGCACTAGTTTATATATAATGTAACACTAAACAAGCACTCGACAATTGGTAGTCAGCGCTTCATAATTTTGCAATTTTAGAACAAAACGAAATTTATTTCTGTGAGTTTACCACATGACATGGTGACTTGAGGTGCGCAATGGGCGATCTTTTTTTCCCTGTATTTGTGATGCAGAAAATACCATAAAAATCACCAAGAAACAACCAAAAAGAATTAGATGTATTTCTGGGAGCAACACGATACGAAAATAATAGATTAAAGTTTCCCCGAACGCCAACTTTCAACCATTTCTCTCGGTCCAGGAACCCTCATAGTAGTACGCATTAAAATGGTAAATCGAAACCTCAATAGTTGAAGGCTTCGTTGGTGACTGATGGTACGATATCTGCAGTTTCCCAGTGCTGTGATCAATTTTTCCACCCTGGCTGACCCGCTAATTTTCTCGGAATTTTCTTTCTTGTGATCGTTTTGACCACGCGACGAATAACTGAATATGAAATCTGAGGTCGAATTGCATTTTGAGCATGGAAATGGAAACTTCGTCACTACCATTCAATCCATATGCATTTTAGTTTTTGCTCCACGGGGAAAGCAGCGCAGTCCTTATATTCATACTATGGGTTGAAACCTCGTTCAATTCGACATTTCCTTACTTACGCTTGATCTAGTAAAGTTGTTTTCAAGAGGCCTTAAACCAAAAAAAGAAGATTCCATATGGAATACGCTTTCTTTTGATCCAATGGTGGATGCCAGGAAATTTGTCTTTCATGGCTCTAGCTTCGCCATTAAGAAGGCATATTTATCCGTGTGAAAATTTTGAATGCAAGTTGCATTTGCGAGAAAGGTTTTGTGTTCATCTAAATATCTTGTAAATTAAAGATAAGCATTAAATTGACACTGCAAGTGTATATTATTTCTAAGACCATGCAAAAATGTAAAGTTTCGGTGGAGGAGTCAAATTTTGAGTAAATCCAAGTTAATATACTGTGGTTCTGCGGGTGGGCTCCATCTAAAGTGGAAAGAAAGGCGATTTGAATCCTCCACGACAAGGCTAGAATATTGGCTTTAGATTATAAATAAGAATAGAAAAAATCGATTGACATCAAGTTGAGAAAACGCCCAAGGTTTTTTGTGCTACGCTGCTGATAGTTGATGCTAAAACCACTCTAAGCTATACATTAATGCTAAGTTTAAACGTAACCGGTGGCGGTGGTGGGGTAAATCCTTGCCTGTCGATTCCAGGGTCGCGGGTTCGATTCCCTCCCGGGGAGGATTTTCACTTTCCGGGGCATGGATATTTGTATCGTTTGATCTGTAAATTGGAAGAGAGGACTTTATGTCCTAAATTCGCAGATATAAATAAGACAATAAATAAAATAAATAAATGAGAGAGTTAACGCTATATTCCCCGTGCACGTTTTGCTACTGCAGAACGTATTGTTTTCATTGTTTTGGGCTTAGTGCGGCACAAATTATTTCGTCCCGACAAAAGTGCCACATTTGCTGCTCAGAAACTCCTAACTCTTGATTACAGATCGTAAGAAACTGCGAACGACCTGAATGCCATTTGCTCTACTCCTCCCTTCGATTGCTTGCAGCTATAACCGTAGAGTAAGGAGTAAATACTCTTTATGTTATCACCCAATGCCGTGGAAGGAATCACTGAAAATCCATGTTGAAAGCGGAGATTTGAATGCGGACGCGATTTACTCTGCCAGCCATTACTGTCAAAGAAGCTATGAAAGAGTGCAAAGTGTATGCTCCTGGATAGCCGTGAAAAGCATGAACTACGGGAGACTGCTTTAGTATTTCACAGCAGTATCGCACGAATCTCTTTCGCATGGCACATTGGTGACCGTCGCCGTTTTGCTTTCGAGAGCGCTGACAATTTTCCAAGGAAGACTTTTACGACTTCTCCCTGCATAAATTGAGTTCTATAGTGTTGAGTGAGAAGAAATGAATGATACAGTGAGATGAGATGACGCCACGCATTTAAAAAAAATGCAATTGCGGCATTTTATGTCTTGAACGTTAATGAGTCGAATTGTTTTAGTAATAAAAAGGCGGGGTAGTGACCACAAATCTTTGTCATAGAAGTGTGTGATTCACGCCTCTTTGTCTTTTGTTTTCGCAAGTTACAAGAAACGCTTTGCAGTGAAGTTAATATCTTCGGGAGACCAAATAAATTGTAGATTATACATGTTTATGACAATTGCTTTTCGGTCATGGGGCAAAGGCATTAAACACTTTTCTTCTCCGATGCGTTACCTGTTCATTAAATTGATAAAAGAAAAAATATCTACGCTTCTGTTAACAATTAAGCCATATTAAACACTCCTGAGAGAAAAGTTGATACACATACATATGAAAATCAAATAGAAACATTTTAGTAAAATAAAAGTTTTTCTGTTGTTCTATGTAATATACTTTCCACAAGTTACGGTACAAATGAGTTAGCATGCATATAACCTTTAAGGAAGTAAGGTTAACTAATTCTAAGCTCTACAGATACAATGGCATTTATATTACGAGTTTATACTCACTCTTGAGTTAAATATATTTAGCCGTAGTTTCTGATGTTTATAAAAAAAGGGGATCGGAACGTTATATTTAGCTATGAATGCGTTTGGCAGCATTAATCATCTCAGAAGATCGTCGTTTTACCTTGTTGCATCTGTTGTGCAGGGTGTCAAAGAAAATACTTCCAGAACAGTTTTCTGTCATTATTTCTACAAGCGATATTGGAGAACTTAAGATATTAATTTTCCTTGTTTTGGGAGTGGCAATAATAGCGGGATGACAATATTTTTAGGTTTTACGAGTGTTTGTCTTACCATGCATCATCAAAGTGCGCGATGCAAGTAGTGGATTGAATAAACTATGGGCTCCACCATGACTCATAGCAAACATGCTAAAGCAATATAGTTGAATCTCTGCCAGCGAGCATTTTTTCAGTGCAATCGTAATTCTTAAAGTGATTGACGGGCTGAGTGGTATTTAATTTTCGAGAGAATTCTATAGGAAGGACATTTTCAATTCTCTTTTCACCAGGTCTTAAACACTTTCGTTGAATTAATCTCCTCTGATCTCGACACAACGGGACATGTTACCTCCTCATCTATGAAAGGTGTTGTCTCGTTCCTGACATTGGTGATAGCGACAAGTACTTCGACAAAGAAGGCCAGATGATTTCTGCGAATTCATCTTCCGTATTTTCACTTGGGACAACTCTTTTTTATTGCACTATTCAGCTGAGAAGTGGCGTAATCAATTAACATTTTCTGCTTGTTGACATGAGCGAGGGTGCGGGGTTGTATGACTCTTAGTTTCCTCTCTGGTCTAGGTGTATCGCGTCATTTGTTTCATATTACCATATTTACTGCACCACGCTTGAAGTATCCTTCCTGATCGTTGGCATGGTTTCATGGAACTAGGTGAATCTTCGGCATTAATTTCTGTTGATCTTCATTTGTCCCAATTACTTGAGTGAGTTTTACAAATAACGCTGTTAGAAGATGATAAGTGGGTGAATGGGAATAGCTCTGGCTTCCCTCCCTTTAGTCTGTGTTTGAATACTGGTTGATATTTCATTGAAATCCGATTCATTGGAGGCCGTGGAGAGAGAATTACAATTATTAATCTCTGTTCGTCGGAGTGGATGTCAAACTGTACATCCCCTGGAGCCTTTCGATAAGACCAGGCTCACTTCGACGTCGGGGTTCCCTTATTATTTTCTTTTCCGGTTACATCCTTGATCCTCTCCTTATGGAATTAAGCGCCCATAACTACGCTAAAAACTTGAAAGCGGTAATGACGAGTAAAAAACTATGAATTAATGCTTCAATGACCTTCAATTCCGATCCTACAAAAATCTATGAAAATTTTTATTAAGTTTTGTTATTTTTAACTATTTGAAAGCTAAGAGTGGGTAAAATGGGTCCTTTCATGGGAGAAAGTAATGCGAGGGAAGCTCGGATTTTCAGGTACCAAATGTCGATAACGGAAACAGGAGACAAAGCTCCACTCGCAACAGGAAAAGGTGGAATTGTATGTCTTGGGGCCGGTGATCAAAACTCGATCCCTGGCTCGAAATCGCATATAAGTGACCGTCGCATTATGGCGCCAAGGAACCACTTAAGCAAACCATCTGACGACTGCATTCTTCGAAAAGACATGAAACCCCATACCATTACCTCTCCCAACTGGAATTATCTTAATGGAACCCCTTGATTCCTACTCATTATGTCTCCCCTACTTTTCATCTTTCCTCCTCCCTCCGTCCTGGTTCACACCATCCCACCGCCGCGACCCCACCACGGCCCCCGCCTCCTCCTCCGCCCCCCCAGGGCACCGCTCTGCCCCCACGACGCCGCCTCTCACCTCCGCGCCATGCCCCGGGAACACAATCACGTACGGCTAAACCACAATCCACGCTCGGCACGACTTCGGAGTACTTATGGAACGGCGACCGTATTATCAAGGCGAAGAAAATGACATGTGATGAGGGGAACGAGGCTAAGCAAAGGGTGGGATTAAATAAGTGAAAAAGGCTGGCGGGAGGGTAGAGAGCGATGGGGAATTGGGAGTTGGGTCGGACGTGGGAGGGGATTCGGGGGGGGGGGTGAATGGGCGGGTCCACAGGCGGGGGTTTGGGGGCGGTGGGGTGGTGGGGTTGGGGAGAGGGCCTCTCATGGCTCGGTGGGAGGGGTGGGCGGGAAGCAAAGGAAAAAAAATAAACATGGGAAGTGGGGCTATAATGAATGTAAAGTGGGGGCCGGGTCGGAAATGATAGTGTTCCCGCCGTGATGCGAAGTATGGAGTGCATTAAGAATGGTGACCGTGGTGATTTCAACTTTGCTGCGGGGCGGGCGCCCCGGGCACCGTAAGACGCCGGCCACACAACACCACTGCTTATTTCTCTTCGTGTTTTCCGTTCTAACGACCGCGCTGTTTTTCTCCAGTCGCTCTCCCCTCCCTCCCCCATGCCCGCAGAGCGAATACCCCGGGGTCTCCACCTCCCCCATTTCCATCCACCCGGCCAACAAGCCTCAACCAGGGCCTTGTTTTCTCGTGCTCAAACGCCCACCAAAAAGGTGGAACTTGGAAAGCACGTATGGATTGCGTTTTCACCACCATTATTAGTGGGTAGCACTAGGGAAGGAGTCGGTGCTCACGGAATACCTAGAAGGGTTTATAAGGAGGCCGGCCAGCCCCTCGTCCCTTGGCCTCTTCCCCCAGCTAACCCACACACCCTCTTCTTTACCATATTCCTACTTCTCTCAATCTTCTCCTCTGGGCCTCCTCTCTCTCCCCTTGGTCATGGCTTGGAGGACAAAGGAGAGGCGTTAAGATTTAAGAGTAATAGGTTCCTGGATGCTGTAGGGGATTGTCTCGATCTGTTTCATGACATGCATCATCTCGTGATGCCCGTGAGTAAAACTTCAACGAATGTCTCCCGAACGCTTGAATTCCAGGTTTTCAAAAGTCCCTCAATTGGAGCAGAGAACTCATGAAACCCAAAGGTGTTGAGGGGATAAGTTCTGTCTCTTCCGTTAGTATACTCAACTATCGTGTTTAATCGCACACGCTGGTTACTTGAATCATATTCACTGACCATTGGTATGTATCGACTGAAAAAGTTACCCATGTAAAATCATTTGAAAAACATGCTCCTGGGATTTAGATTGAGGTTTTTGGTCTCATCATAGAAATGGTTTTCGCTAAATAACAAATTCAGATATTTTATCGCACTCAATGGTATTCAGTACACACACGCCGGGTAGGGTTTTCCATCATGGTCGTTTGTACAGAAGCGCGATGTGCATGGAATGCGTTGTATGATGTAGTTTAGTACCAAAGGCTACAGTTAACCATTTTCCTTAGGGGTAAAATTCATTACTTTGGTCTCCCAGTTTGAAAGTATTTCATTCTTCACATTAATCTGCATGCACGCATCCCTTGCTCTGTCTTCTCTTGTCAGTGCAATAAAGACAATATTCAGGACAAGTACACCCCAATTCAATTGCTCAATTGTTTTGAAGTGGATTAAGTTTTGGAGACAGCATTAAGAAATGTAGAACCACGAACTTTCTGCTGGTATTACATGTTATTTCTCACAACGATTCCGTACCTAAAGATATTTTAGATCGCTTGGTGCGTGTTACTAAGCCCTTCTTTGAAGATTGGAGGATGACCAGTCATCCATCTGCTCTCTTACCGTTTCAGTGCACTCGTGAATGAATGCTCAATCACAGATATCATGGAGAAATCGGGACATGCATTTGAAATCTCAAACGGGGTAAGAATGAGAGAGAGAGAAAAGAAATTGATTGTTGTCACGGAATTTTGAGGGGAAAAATGTGGGCTGAGGGAGGACTTGAGGCTACTGCTTTCTTCCCTGCTATTTGCATTATAATGGGAAATATTTAGGTCAAATTATATTTCAGATTCCTACATGAGTAACAAACTACTAAAAAGAGTAACTTTTGTTTGAGCTATAATAGTTAGATTCTTTCCAATTAGGTTTGGAATTTATTTTGTCTCCAGAATTAGTTGGTCTGACTAATTTGTTTTCATCGGCCTCAATATTCGTCAGTCAAATCCTTCCAAGCAATGGTTATGATTGCGGTAACGTTTTTTGTTACTGTTTATTTAAAGAATTTAAACTTAAGTTTAGGATGAATAAAATGAAAGTTGTCAATGCGATATCTTATTTTTATATTATTCTAATTTTCGTTACGCAAATCAGGTAGGTACATGAGGAAGTTAATTTTCAATTAACACTAGAGGTACCAAGCAATAATAAGAACGGATTAGATGCTTAAATTATTGTGGGCCTCAATGATAATAGTGGTCACGTGAGATACGAAGTCCTCTATTGCATTTTTGATACTTACTCTCTGATTTTAGCTCAACATTTATTCAAGTTAACGATTTATGTTGATGATAGGTGATTTATATGAAAGGAACCTTTCACCTATAGGAGAAAATATGTCACCTCCTTGATCCGTGTGAATGATTTTGTGTTTTTTCTACTCCTTTCTTTTTCCCTATCTCCTCTCGACTTCGCCGTTCTCTTTCAGAGATGGTCTCAGAAGTCGTTCCAAGGAGTTTCACTTCAAAATAAAGTGTCTGTAAATATTTTGTGGAAAGACATACTGTATTATGATATCTCCCTTGATTAATAATTGGGAAAATGTAACTGTTCTTACATTCACCTGACTGTTGAATTTATTGCTTGGATCAATAATAGAAGTGAGCTTGAGTTACTTGTGCTTGATTTTTACTATCCTTCATCTTCCAGGATCTGATCCATGTGCTTTCTTAGGAGTCAAGTATGTTGGGCCTGATGATAACCTGAAATTTTCTTGGACAACATTTTAATTCATCTGTGAAAATCTTTAATTTGTTTATTACTGCTAAAACCATAGTGAATACTACTCTTTGAGGAATTACGGAGGCAGTTGAAGGATTGAATTGGGTAAGTACCATTCTAAAACTCATCAAGAATATTCCCTTGCTCTAACAATTTCCAAAAACCGTTCTAATGACGCAAGTGCACGGTTTTAAGTGTGACAGCCGTGTAGAGAGTGTGCAAATCTTAGCTCTGGGGCCATACCCATTTCTCGTCAGTCTGAGGACCGGTGACTTGAGTATCTCGCCCACGAATGCTTCCTCTCAGCATCAACCCATTTTCACATCGTGGATCCGCTCTAAGCGACGGAAGGAGGAGGGGACCGCGAAACCGTCGGGTCCCTTTCAGCACGGCTAAGTAAACCCCTCACCGCCTCAGGTTGCGCCCAATGATTCAATTCCACACTCACAGTTTAACAACTCTCGCCCGCTTTCGGGTCCGATTTGCAATGCCCCAAGTCATTTCCACCAGGAAATTTTCATCAGTTCCCAATTACTAGTCTCTCAAAAACTCAACACTATTACGGGTCCCAGATGTGCATTCAAGCATTTTAAAACGAGCGTGCTGGAATAGGGGGCAGGGGGTGGGTATCGGGGTTTATGTGGAGGTGGGGCTGGGGGTGAGTGAGGAGAAGTTGGAAGGCATTCGCCTGGCGTGACTTGAAAACGGGCCTCGCAGGAAAGACCTCGGAATACAAATCGACGAAGAGGAAGTCAACTCCAATAGGTACTTTTCCCGCAACATTAATGAGTCCATTTTTCTTCTCCGCTCGTTAGGGTGGCTTGGAGGAAAAATGGCGAGACATTTCCTTCATCGTGGAAAACCTCGCGCCGTTCCACGCGGTGACTCGTTAACGTGGCTGTCTTTCATCACCTGTAGTCACCGGCGCTGCGGTTTCTCCCACTCTGCAAGCTTATCGATTTTCTGTCTTCGTTAAGAAACGCGCCTTCATCAATAATGAGGTATGGGCAGGAGGACATTCCTTCCACGGCGTCACCCAATCCATTCTGGCCCTCAAATCAATCCGGAATTCCGACCTAGTGAGCGAGAGCCCAAGGGTCGACGTGTCCCGAAGGGGTCGCAAGTCAGTAGCGAGATATGTATCAATACCATTAGCAAGGAATGCGACTACCCTTTTTCCCTTGGTCATTTCAGATTTGATACCTAATATTTTGTCCTGTGCAGGATATCGGTCAAACGAAATCATGAGTCCGAATCAATTTTATTCACAAACCGGTCGGAAAAGCATGCTATAGCTTACAAGTGTGACGCACACCTACTTTCGTCCTAGAGTCCCGTGCGTTGGGCAAGCTAGCCTCAAATCAAAGCCATGGACGTAGAAGGTAGTTCAAGGTGCATTCACCTTCCTTTCCAATGCAAATGCTTTTGCGATCACCATCAATTATCCTCTTATTGCAATTATGACAACCCATCATTATGTCATGAAATACCCATAAAAATGTGAATGGATTAAACAGTCACAGAATCGCTCGTAAGAAAGTTCTGAACTTAATTTTTTGGATTCATTTGAATTCATTAAAATTACGTGGAGATATTTCGCGAGATATCACGTTTTGTATATTACATGAATAAATGACTTACATTCATTTTATCATGCTTTATATGAATACATTTGCTGCCTTCCTGATATATTGTTAAAATCTTTGAAATAATTTTCTTGTAAAAGGGCAACAATATTCCTAATTCGAACAACTAGGACACGAGAATTATTTGTTTTTAATTGGGTATTCATGGCTACACTTAACTATCAAGATAGATGTATGTTATATATTGGCAACTGTTTGAGTTTTGGCAATATATGTAAGCTAATTGAGTTATGTCAAATGATTTTGCTATCCAACTACATATTACAATTTAAGTTTTCCTTTTTACTTCAGAGTACTTCAAATTTAAACAAACAATGGAAAATATTGTTAATACAGGGTCGTGAAAACCTGGTCTACTACGGCATTTATATGTAGTGGTAGTGGAAATGATAAAACGTCAAGTCAAAGCCAAAAATATGCTCATTTCAGTAGCACATTTTTACATAAACACAAAAATAGCTATTTTGCGTAAATATTTAAGTAAATACGATTATCCTCCAGCCCCCCCCCCCCCCCCCAATAGGCTCATTTCCTTCTTCGGGGCTTGTGATCAGTGGTATATTAGATTACAAATAGTTAAAGCAGTACTGCAAAATACTTCAAAAGTGAACATACAACGGAAAAGATTGGAAACACAGGGTTGTGGAAACTTGACGAAATCTTGCGTTTGTTTGGAGTGGTAGTGCAGAATCGCTCTGTGATTCCGCGGTATATAGTTCGAAGAGTAGCCATGTAAATAGAATAATGTTTGGGCCTATTCACATTTAAATTTATCACAAGGCACATATATAACAAGGTGATTGGTTTTAATATTACGAGACAGTGATTCATATGGTACTCGTTTTATGCTTATTAAGGGAATGGATTTAAGTTTTCACAAAGAGGACAGAAAAATTGTCCTCAACTTTTATCTGCACTTAGTAAATTTAAAATGATTAAATATATAATTTTACAATAGTTAGGGTAAGTTTTACTGGAGTGTAACCTCTCTTAATTACATTGCATTCATCTGCCGGCTCCACCTTTACGCTATTTCCTCTTAAAATCGGCATTTTTCTTAAATATAATATTTAAGAAACTCTTTTGAAAATTTCGAAGGTGTATAGTTTTATTTAGTATAGTTGCCATTTGTGTCTTTATTCAGAAATTTGTTTTCCGTTTTCCCAAACAGTGCGAATGCGAAGATGTCCTCACATTCACAGGTCATCTACGCTTCCGCTTCTTGCAGGATAATGCACTCTATCAAGCCCAATTGGAATCATGTACGCAGCTACTTCTACGGGTACTGAGTAGGCGATTTGATGAGCGCAAGCACGGTTCTTTCTCGCAACTCTTAATATCGCGTAAAAACGCGCTAAAATGAGCGTGACGCCGGCAATATCCAGTCACCACCATTTATGTATTCGGAAGGAGATGCTTATTTTCTCGAAAAGCTGAGAATTGAAGTGGCACGCTCGATGGAAATTTCCGAAACCGTTCGAGCAAAACCTCCATGCGGCTGCCATCTATTTTCCTCTCTCCCTGTCGAGGGACAGAAGCGTGCGTTTCAGAGCTCAGAGGTGAGGGCCGTTGCACGCCTGCCCAAACCATCATCCGCGCTGTCATTACACCTTTCCAGACATGACATTGGATCGACACATAAATTCCCTGCATAACGTATTTATTGACATCAATCTGACGGGGAAATCACAGGAGGTCTCACCCACCACCTGGCATAGCCTCCAGATCCACCTTCATTTTCACGACGCAGACATAATCGCGAGGGAAACATTTTCAATCACGATGCAAAAGACGATAACGTCCGCGGTTATCCTCAATTGCCGGGAACGCACCCTAAAATGGTGAGCGTGATGGCCGACATCAAAAGGTAACGAGAAACGAGTATCCAATTTCAATTCATGCAGCCCCCTCCTCACTCACTATCCCCGCCTTGGTTACAGGGAAATGGTTGGGGGAGGATGAGGAAGGAAAAAGTTTTTCGCTTGAAATTGTGGGTTGCGCACTAAACCTGGTTTCCTTCATGAATGGGAATTACGCCCGAGGTTGAGTGGGCCAGATTGTCGGTTAGAAGGGCAAGGGGCGGGGGAGAGGAAGGACATGGGTAGGGGAAGTGCCTTTTCCGATGGCCGGAGGGGTGAGGGGAGGTGCGTTGTAGGGTGAAGAACACAGGCGCCGAACCCCCTCATCTAATGGCCTTAAGATGGGATCTGTAATCGCAGAAAGATTGAGGGTGGGAGGGTAAAAGGATTTGTCCTTAGTTGCAGGGGGTGGAGAGGGTGGCCGGTGGTGTGGCTATCCCTAGAGTATTGAGACTCCCCTCTCGGCATTTACCGACCCTTTTGCACCAATCGTGGCCGAGATAAACAGTCCCGAGTTGTGTTTTACAAAGCTAATCCAATGAAGGGAAGAAGAGGGATTGGAGCCGGCGGAATTTTCAAACCGTTTATTCAATCAGCGCACGTCAATATCAATTTGGTGAGGCGCTCACCGATTGCCTTATTCCAAACTTCAGTATTATCGATAAAAACAAATGGCATTTAGCAATCCTCCCTGGACTGCTATTTGCTTGAATTGGGAGACGGATAAGATTTTGAGTGCGTGTGTTCTATTTTCACGAGTAAATACGAGGAAATCGTCCACTTCCAACAGTTTTAAATTCCTACCGTAAGAGAACCGGACATCTTTTTATGTAATTTGACGTTAAAATAAAAAAAATCTTTTCATTGGAAAATTAGTACCGATTTTATTGCAAGCAACATATTTGCATCAAGGTTTCTCGTTTCTCCTATATTCAGTTTTGTCGATTTTGTCACCCATATTGATTTGCATATGGAAAATAAAAGATTTGGTTTAACGGCTGGAGCATTTAATCATGAGAGCAGGCTAATGTTTGCACATGCAAGAGTACGTGTTTGCATGAAGTAGCTTAGTTGCATGTCCATAGTGCATGCATGGTGATCTTCACCCCCTGCCACACGCCCTTGCGGTGGCTTGCTGGGTATTGCGTAGATGTAGGTGTGGATATCCGTGTTCTTTAATGCTATTCATGCGTGCATATGAACATAGTGTCTTATGCTTCTTGCTCTGAATATCCAATGTAGCGTGGGGGCCCAGTGAGTAGTGCGTTGCGTTGCTGACTGATATTGCCGATATTGAATCCCAAAAGAGGACTTTGGACAAGCCAAATTCAAGGTGAATAATATTGTGGCTACCCAAATTCAGGCAACATAAAGAAAGAAACTTACCACCTTACCCTGATGTGTGAATGCCACTATTTTGCATAGTATCTGGTGAGCTCCTGGACCTTCCTTAACACTTGCAGTCGTTAGTGAAAATAAAGAACATGAAATTAATTATATCTACCCTAAGTTTGGATTTGACTCAGCGTAACCACAATTAAGTAATATTTTCAGTTTCAATTTAATTTTAAAATGTAGCTAATTCCACTCCGAATGCCGAAAAGACTATACTGCAGCGTGACAACTATTATTAAACCAAAAATTCTCGGATGTCATGTGAGAACGATTTGAAATAGTTTGATTCAAACTTATATAAGGCATATAGGTGAATATATTTCCTTAAATGAGGCCAGAAAACGAAATATGCTCAGTGAATTAGAGAAGAATATAAAGCTTCTAATGAAAATTCGGAAACGGTTGAGTGGGTGAATTATGTCAAAAAGTGGAGACAATCGGATGTTGAAGGCCAAGGTTCATTGGAAAATTCCAGAAAAGTATGCTCTGATTATCTTAGTGAAAATAGTGCAGTAAATAATATTTGCATTGGCTACAATTCCGAGTTAATAATACTAACTGTGAAGTAGTAGTCCTAAGAATCCAAATTTTTGACATGGTATTGCGTCAACCGTTTTTGGAGTACTTATCGGAACAAACGAAATTTAGTTTTACTTTTGAATGTATTGTTCTCGTTCAACTTCCGGCCGAGTAGAAGCTTGAATTGCAGCGTATGGGATTATACAATGCGTGACATATATATCTCAATTTTGTGAGGGAATAGTTTTAGGCCTGGCCTTGTGGAATATATTAAGTAAGTATAAATAATATGAACATTCACTTTCTTAATTCCTCTGATGATTTAAATGGCACGAACTGGAGTTCAAGACATTGTGTAACGATGACATATGTAGAAACCCGGGTCGTGTCATTCCAATCGTCACTGGAATTTATCTGAGTCAATTTTCATTTTTTCCATAACAATAAGTTTGTTCCTAATTATTTTTGTGAATTCATGTTATTTTAATTGCTAGGTAGTTCAAGAAGAACTATTTCTATTCGGGAAATTTCTTCCTTGTAAATTTATTTTTGTTTGGACTCTGAGTCAGTAAAGTTATCAATTGAATTTAGTCAATCAATTGAGTTTTGAGAAAAAAACCCTCTGCTAACTGGCCATTCACTGAAATGAGCTGCTCATGAGTGTATCTGTAGTGCCACGTAATGCCCTTTGCCACCAAAAGTTTGCGGAATGGTTAAATGTTGTGGAATCCTTTCAAACATGGTTTATTTTTGTAAATGAATGAGGCATACCTATTTTGATCGAAGTGAATTTGAGGCTAAAAAATATCGTTTTGACATAATTGGTTCCAAAATGTCTTTACCATAGGTATTTTTGCAGTCATAACAATGATCTGGCATTCATCCGTCTCCTTGGTCGTTAATTTGAATGCCGGATACTTAATTACTTCTAAAATTAAGAAGAGAGTCAAGATGGTTGTTTCAATATACTCTTCCTTAGATCTCCCTTCTTCCTTCTAAGATTTCACTGCGGGGTTCATGTAAAATTAGTTCTCCTTCAAGTCCAAAATAATCATATAATGGTCGATAAACGCTGCCGAGTATTTTTTCTCTATGTAAGAGTAGCTTAATCGACTATAAACTAATTCATGGGAATACAAATTAAGTTCTTAATCAATAAGTTTCTGAAATCACTTTGGAAACAAAAAACCGTTTCCACAGCAATTCTTATTTGATGGAGTTTATAATTTTTATAATTAATAGCAAAATACAAAAATAATATGTTAGGAAGGTTGCTACCTTAACGACAGCCATTATTTATGCTAGAATTTCCCTCGTAATCTATGGCATCTTTTATTGTGGTGTTCTTCTGGGATACATGACAACGGTGTTTTAACACCAACCAACTTTATTCAAGGCTAATGCTGCCAAAGGCGTTGTTCACAATCATCTACATCCCTACAGCTCTGTGTGGGCCTCGGCTTCCTTTATAATGTACATCAACTCCGATCTACTTCTTGCCTTCTCTCTACATCTTGACACATTCATTGCAATCAAATCCTCCTCCATAGTCTGCAGCCTCCGCTCCTTTTGGTCCCTTCCATCTTGCCGTAAAGAATTATTCTGAACAGTCTGCTCTCCTCCGTCCTCTCAACATGTCCCAGGCATGCCAGCCGCAGTGACTTAATGCTTAACTATATCCTTCCCCTCTGGCTGGTCTGGAATATTTTAACCCCTCAGTGCACAGAGCATCTCTTTTATTTTTGCAAAGTCAACAGTTTGGCTCAAGTCAAGAAAGAGTACTAGCCAGTCAACGTTGTATTTGTAGCACTTCTTTATCGTCTTCCCTGCTGTAAATATTTGATCAATCGTGCTTCTTCCATATCTAAAACTACACTGATATGATTCTACAATGTTTTCAGCATAGAAGCTTACTTGTTCCAAGAGATTGCTGAAGACTTTGTTTGCTTCATTCAAGAATGTTATACCCATATAGTTTTTACAGTCCCCTAATCACCTCTTTTTGGCAAATCATTGGACAAATAAATTCTGTTCTTTAGTCATCTGGAAGTTTTAAGCATTACAAACCAATAAATGTAATGCTATAATTAAATCTACGCCTCCTTTTTTATTAATTATTCTATAACTCCACCTCCTGGCGCTATATTATATCTTTGCCGTGCCACACTTTGTTGCCTCCTCTATAGATGGAATATATACTACGCAGAACTCTATGGTACAGACACTTCCTGATATGCACTATGGACTTGCATTCGGTTATCTATCTTTGAGGGCACTTCATTATTCATCAATTCATAAATATATTCAGATCATCTTTCTATTATCCCAGCGTAGTTTTGAACAGTACCTATACAAGTACTAATCCTTTTTTATGCATGATATGTAGTGCATGTTTGGTGAGAGTTCACCCCCTGCCACACACATTTATGGTGGCTCGCAGGGTATTATGTAGATGTAGATGTATCCAATTTCCTCCCCAATAACTCTGCCGTTATTGCTTCTACCTAGCTTATCTCAAGTTGATGTCCTTTACTCAAGTATTTTACTGCTTGGTAGAACTTTTTGCTTTCATTCGTATTGCTAAGCTCCTTCACAGTTTCAACCATATTTTTTTAAGTATAACTTTCCCTTTCTTTTCAGTATTTTATCTGCTTCTTTCCTGCTCTGTATGTATTTTTCTCTTGTAAATCAAGTCTCTTTTTGTAACATTAAGTATATATTCTTATATTTCTCATCTATTGTGGCTTCAAACTCATCATCATACCATTCCACTTTTCTGTTTACTTTAACTATTCCAAGTCTTCTTCGCAGTTAATTAGAGGGCCTATTTATTTTTTTTATCAATTATTAATCCAAGATAATTGCTCTGTCAGTTCCTCCACACTCCCTACTAACATTCTCTTTTAAATCTTTGTATCTAGCAGCTTGCACGGGATCTCTTAAAATGTTGGTTTTCCATTTATATCTGCTAAGCCTTTTCGCGTTCATCGCAGCCAGTCATTCTTTAAAATTTACTTTCAATAAGCAGTAATCAGAGTCTCAGTTTGGTCTTAGTGCAGGTCTTACATCTAATTTGTCAGTTTCCTAAATATAAGCACATGATCTATCTTTACATATTTACAACTCTAGTTCCTGGCATTTTCCATCTACCTTTGTGAATATTTTATATTCCAAGCATGTGCTTATGATGATCAGGTTGAGTAATAGAGATAACTGGCAGATTAAACTTACGGCTTCATTTGCCTTCTCATGCAAGGGGTACTTTCTTGCCACACGTTGTTAAAAATGTTTTGCGCTGAAATCACGCGTTGATGAGAAACGTATGAAATTGAGAAGTATGAAATATTTTTTAAACCAAAAAATACTTGGGAATCCCACAGGTCACTACAAGAGTTACTTAGGGAAAACACACTCATCGTCTGAAATGTGCATATTATTTGGTATTGGTAGGTCTGTATTATATGAGAATGAAGCAAATAATTGAGAAGAATGCCAAGAAAATTATTAAATATATTTTAACCGAAAAGTTGAAATAGTTTTGGCGAATTAATAGATACACGGAGTGGAGGATATTCCACTATTTTGTACGGAGGTAATTATTATTTTATGATTTTGTCACTGAAATCATGCAAATAGTGGTACAAATTCAAGTGAAAGCTCTTTGTATATTTCCTATTGCCAAGCAATGTTTACACCTCTTCCATATGAATCAATTCATTATCCATTTTTGAATTCTGAACTAAGAATTCAATGTTTTGGACACTTCTCTCCATGGATTCTTCTGCTTGTGCATTATCAAAAATTTACCGTACACATTACTGCCAGGGTGATTGGCACATTAATATATATTGTTTCTACCAAAAGTACCAAAAGGACGTTTCGGGTTGATGAACTCCATATAAAGTATATGGAGTGCATCAATTCGAACCTGCACCTTACGGTTTCATTTGCCTTCTCATGCAAGGGGTACTTTCTTGCCACACGTTGTGCTAAATTCACCTTAAAAACGTTTTGCGCTGAAATCTCCAAAATGATATGGGCATAATATTTTGGCGTTTTCTCATATTCCCTGTGAGGAATCCCAATCCCAATATTATTTTGGCATTATTGATTATTGATTTAATTGAATGAATATTAGCAGCAGATTATTGATAGCAGTTTCAGTCGCATGTAGTTAAGAGGTTAAATGTTAAAGCATTTAAGAGCCACGCGTTCGATAGGGAGTAAAGAAACTTGGTCTAGCAAAAAAAAAACATCTTTGCAAATGCGGTTTGAAAATTTACTATTTAGCAGCCAAATAATTATTATTGAATATACGCTGATATAGTGACCATGCTTTCTACATGTAAAGCTAATATGAGAGTGTTTTAACTGTGAGGATATTCACGAACATGCAATGTTTTTAAATGCATATATTTTGTGTGTGATAGAGTGCTGGTAATAATTGGGAAGAGGGCATTTCATGCATGCCGAGACATTTTCAGTCACATATAATTATTCATGTCAGCACACAAAATCATGGTTATTGTAAATTACATGTTCTTGTCCAATTAAAGAGCTTTAGAAAAAATAGGTGGTTGCTAAAAAGTGAACTAGGTACTTATGATTATTGCTGGCCCTAATAAAGAGGTAACAGACGATGAAATTCGATTATATTAGGGGGTTTGAGGAATATTATTTTCCCTTTTCACGTAAATAAATTCAAATTGCAGTTTGAAAGGTGAATTTTTCTTTTCATAAAAGATAAGTTCTTATAATTATTCTCTCCTTGCTTAGATATCAAGGAGAAGGTTAGAGCAACTAACGATTCCGTAGGCGTACTGTCTCAGAATCATGGAATTATTGTCAGTTGCAGCGACAACTAGGAAATCTTTCTTATTTTATACGGGTATGGATAGTGAGTAAAGAAACTTGGTCTTGCAAAAAGGGCATTACCATGAAACACTGTTTTTCGTTTAGCAGAAATATTATTTTCTTGATTCTATGGTAGCGGAATATGGGCTAGTAATTCAATGTATATTAAAGTGTAGGAATAGCAGTCAAATATTTGTTGAAATGAAACTTAAATTTTTGTAAATATTTTTTCTTAGTGCGTGCTAGTTTATGACATCTAATAACACAATTTTTTAAGGCATTCAATGGCATTTAATTATAGTACAACGCCGTAAATAAATTAACATATCAATAGTAAACATGGGGAAAGAGTTATTTTGAAAATCCCGGTAAACAGTATCGACATAAGGGAGAGCAATAAAAGAATATAAAAATAATATGCATGTAAGCATGCATGGGGTTATTGGGTGAGTGGGTTAAGCCGTGAAAACTAGATTAAAAGGAAGTCAATTCATTGCATGTATGAAAACAAATATTAAGCCATCGAGGTATTCATCAGAAATCCGATGGAGATGAACTGTAATCATATAAGGATTGAAGAAGCGTTATAAAATATAAGGTTGCGGTAAAATTGTAGTTGAATGATTGACATTTATAGATATTTTTAATTGAAAATTAATTTTTTGAAGAAAATAGGGTTGGTTCTGTGACGTAGAGTGATAAGAGTTTGAGGATTTTCACTAAAATTTAAATTAATATTTATCATATCTTCAGTGAATCATTCAGTTTTTCATATTTTACAATATTTCTCATTATTTTACTCCTGACCACCTGAATCTGTAGCCTTGCTTCGAAACCATGGTGGACATTAATAAACGTCAGTGTGGACACTTCAGTGTTAATACCTTTTCTCCTACGATGATTAACTTTTACAAAGTATTGCCTGAAACTGTGTCGTATTTTATTCTAAAAATTTCTGCTATTTTAGAACTCCTACTCAAAGATAGTCTCCTAAATATAAACAATTGGAACTATAGATTTATTTGAAATGCATGTAAACTCTTCACTACTATCTTATGTTTCAGTCATTTTTAACGAGTTTTTACTAACCTTTCTTTTCCGTAGTTAAACTTGTTTATTCAATTTTAAAGTATGAATTAAATTAACGAATAATTAATGTGAGAGAAATCCTTAACGTATATTCGTGGATTTCACACAGCATTAGATGCAATAATTAATAGGGTACGAAAAAAAACAGATACATTGAAGTAGTACATCTTTCTTCATCGTGATGCGCATTTACTCCATAGTCCTTGTACTCTTTAAAGTTGAGATAAAAATCTTACTATGTGACATCATGTGTGTATATCTACCCAGTCTTGAAATTAATCACGATCAAAACCTGCTAATGATATTTTTTGGTCTCTTTAAGCTAGCGAAGTAAATATCTCTCTTCTCATTTCAACGGCCTAATGGCCTCGTCATTTCTAATGCTAAATCCTTCTCATGGGTGTGATACGTTTATGAGGCAGTCGCTGCATGATTGATGGAAAGTGCTTTCGAGAGCCACACATTGACAGAATGATGAGTTAGTGTGACAGAGATAAATGCTCGAGTGATTTACAAGTCTCAGATATGGCGGTGAGGCGGCTTTAAATCAGTTAATCCTGCTTGTCATGAAGTAATCCCTACTCTTACGGGTAAGCTGGCATGCATCGAAAGGCTTACTCTTCATTTCCTGGAAACTAATACGAGAACTAATATTTTTTAATATATCCGTCGCAGTCCTGTGATGATCAACCTTTCACGCTTTCTCATTTTATCTTATTCTTGCGAATAAGTACAGTTAGAAACACTATGATACGACGAAGTAACTGATTGACATGCACTTAAGTATTTTGTGGCTTTCATGACAATTTTAGGCTCATATAAAGAGGATATAAATAGCGTGCACTTTATAAGTCCGATATATTTTTGATAGTTTCATCCTTAGTAGATAGTTTTTGGAAATAATGATAGGTGATGACCTTTTGTAACATTTCCATATTTACTGAGATTACTATTGTGATATTGTCGCTAGAAATATTTCGTTTCAACTGAATGATAAAAATCAAATCGTGCCAAAGCAAAGGCAAGAGGCGACTTTTATTTTTATATTGGTTCCTGGCTGGTAAACCTTTGTAAATGTTAGATTAAATCCATATTTGTCCTTAAAAGAGTATGTGTGCATGCTTGATAATACAAAGCATTACAAAGAGGAATGGTTTTTTTTGAGGATCTCATTCTATGAGGAACAGAAACTCCCGATCAGCCAACATTACTAATGAGAATACTAGGTCCTAAAAGAACTCGTTGGTGACTGAGGCGATTTCGCACCTCGATATCCGGTAATCGAAAATTACCCTCGAGCAATAGACGAATGAAAATAAGTGTATCGTGAAAAACAAGGTTAACCATCGACATCTAACCCCCTAAATCGATTTTCCGAGCGTAAAAGATTTACCCCTGAACTGATGTTTCCTTGACTTAGGCAGAAGAAGCTTATTGGACAAAATAGTAACAACAGGAAGCTGGAAAGAGGTCCTTTGTTCTTAACAAATGGATTATTTTGATAAAATATGCAGGTGTTTGGAGCTGAATAAAAAATTGATGCAAGGAGGTTGGATATATAGTAGGACGTATGACATATAATAGGACGTTGTGGCTGGCCACAGTAAAGAGCACTCGGTTATCGACTGGAGACTGAGGTCACATTCAAGCAAAGCCCAAAAAATCCATGAGAAACGGGTCCACAATGTTTTGGAAACTGAAGGGATATTCTGAAAATGTTGAAAAATCGTCAGTCCCACGCCATGATGGATGAGTTCTACACTCCGGTAGTTCTTGGTGAATCTAATCCCCAAAAATTAAGCCCTCTTTTGCGTTGAACACTGTTTGCTGACTTGAGCTTCCAGTTTGGAACTTTGTACTTGCAATTGATTGACAAATTTTGATCTTTGTGCAAAATTAAATATCAGCATGAAATGAATAGAACGGTCATTAGTTTGTTTTCGAATTGATCTCTAATTTTCACAAATGGATTATGTGACCCTTCTATTGATTTTTCTTGTCTATTTCGAATATTAAGTAATCTACGAACATAAATTAGAGGAGGGAATAAAATTATATTCTTTAATGGTTTGGAAGGATGTGAGGAAAACTTAATGTTTCTGAAGAGGATACGACGAAAAGTTAGGAAGCTAACACAACATATTAATATGATAATTCTTACAAATACTGCCCGTAGGAGATAAGAATCAAGTTACTCATTCTGTTGAAATATAGTCAAAGAAGATGGTGGTAATTTGAAACGTACAGGAATACATAGTAGTCAGAAAATTCCTGAGAATAAATGAAGGCTAGCAAAACAAAAAATGGCTCCATCGCCCATAGCTGCATTTATTCCAGAGACTGATTGTCATTGATTCTAGTGACTGAAACAACGGGGTTTGTGACCTTCTTATTTATATAGCTAATTGGTTTTAATGGTAATGAAGTGTCAGAAGTGAAGTTGTTATTGGAGCCGAGCGTCGTAAATACCTGTCAGTAAATTAAGAGCTTTTTCTGTGAAGAAATTGATTTCTATGTGGGAGTAGAGCTACTTGGCGTGGATTCCTCATAGGAAAAAACTTTTTATGCCAGAAATATGAGAATATGGGATAAAAAACAAAAATTGATATTTCCCTGCTATATTTTTTTCTGTATTTAGTTTCTTAATATTGCGGGGTAAACATCTGTAACCTAATACGATTTCCATCCCAATCTCATGTTTATTACATTTTTTAGTTCATAATGCCGATGTGGATTATTTCCCTTGACAAAAAACTGCTTTTCTTGCTTTGTGAAGATTTATGAAAAGCAAAGACTCGATTTGATGAGGCCTCTATACGACATTTCAAACCTTTCAGTTTGAAATAATTTTTTTTCTACTCTGAGGAGTATGATATACTTGTCTTTTTTCCAGAAGGTTAACCATTCTCAACTATTAACGTATTATACTTCGTAATAAATGTATTATTCCCCGGAATATAAGGTTATATATACATCCCCGGAATGTAAGGTCGGTCTGTACAACCCACTTGCAAATATTCAGTGCGACAAGGTAATAGTAGCAGTTTTATATGGCAGCATTTTACTTCGACGTAGATTCAGGGTAGTTAACGAAAAATATTGCATAACGTAGTTTGCCCGTATATCCTAAGATACTGTCAACATGAAACTCTTTTAAACCTCACGTTCCCTCCCCGCTCATCCAAATTTTTTTTAATTTCTCCATTTGTAACTATATGGAAACTTCCCTGAACTCCTCATGTGCCCATCAGAAAGTCACGTGCTGTTATTGGGCGTCAGGATTCCATTTTCATAGACGTGAGGACATGTTATGCCTCTATACATTGAATTATAAAACCACGTTTCTAGCAAAGTTCTATAAATTAAGTATTCTTCTCGAAACTCGAAATTATATGTAATTATATATAAGATAGCGTTGCCAAGTCATGACAGGATTTATGCATCGTGTTGTCCCTCTTAACGAGATGCCAGTTCTATTTATGAGTTTTATGACCTGTGAACTGCAGCGGCTACAACTTGGAATGATTTTCCGTCTCACGAGAATGCTTTCATGTGAAAAAAAACATAAACCGCACAATGGAAACGCGCCACCCTCAATAAAACCCGCGATCACAAAGTTGAAAGTCTTAATTTCGAAAGAGAACGGTCGGCTTGCCATTAAATTATGGCCTCCAACTTTACGGTCTCGAGTGAGCCGCAAAAAAGCATTCAGCTCTTTCAGTAATCAGATATGCGCCGTGATAGAAATCAGCATTGTTGGAGGACATCCACTAACCATGAAGTCGTCCACGCCCGTATAAAGCCATTAATTAAGCGGGTGGTCAGAAAAAGTGAGGAAAACCAACACGCGAGGAACAAATCCGGGCGGTGCCTCCGGACATTGGAGAGAGAGAAAGAGACCGAGAGAGTCGGCGATGAGTAAACCACCTCTCCCGTATGGAACACATCCTCGCCCAACGATTCCTTGCCAAGCTTCTTTTTGTCGCTTGTTATCTCCAGATGCCTATGGGGTGAGTGGCACTGGTCGGTCACGGAAAGGAAAGACTGCCATCTGGACGGCCACTCACGAAACCAACGGCATTCCACATACGGCGGCTACGTGATAGGAATGACATCGATGTTGCGGGGAGCGTTGGGGGGGAGGCGGGGAAGGGCCGCGGGCGGGCCGCACTTTGAGAGCCCCCTTGCCATCATCCATCCCTCAGATGTTGGCTCCAGATACTTACGTGGGCGAGGCGGGGCGAGGAGGAGCAGTAATGTCGCACGCTCCACCCCGCCGCCCCACGTCCCGAAGCCATCCCCAGCCCCACGACCCGACGCATTATTCCACGCCCCCGAGAGAGATGAAAATCGCTCGAGTCATCCAACGTGGCCATCTTCAACGTCTCCCCCCCCGGAGCCATGTCTCCTTGGCCTTTTCCAAGAAGGCGTCCCGATTCAAACTCCGTCCAATCCCTCCCTGCACCCCCTCCGCTCCCCTCTCGCGGGAGCGTAGGAGGCGTGCTCTAGGAGGGTGGGCCGTCGCCCATCGGCGCAATGGAGATATTAATTCAGTTAAGCGGTTGACACGTTTCCGTCGGGAATTCCCTCACGCGTGCGACGGTTGAGTTAAGGCGCTTTGCATCGATGACGGATGCTAATTGTCGGCTCCTCGACAGCGGCGGCGTCGGACCGCCCGCGCCCGTCGTGAGTGGCAACAATTTAAGATCCGAGTGATCCCGGGAGATGTCGGCTCGGAAATGTAAGACAGCTGACTGTACCTGATGGCTGAAACGAGTGGGAAATATATGACGTAGCGGTGTTCATTGTCGCAGTAGATATTTTGGGGAGGAAATGAACAGCTAAGACTATTTTCTCCATATTTTAGAATGAATGGGTGATTGGGTATATTTAGAGATATTTCTGGGAACTGGCACGGGTAAAGAGAAATCGAGGTTAGGAGGCATTAACAAAGTCTTAACTCTTAACAAAGGCACAAAGATGACCGTTGGTTAGCATCAAAGCCGGCGGTCGATATACTGAAATTGAAGTACTCTCCACACAGCGTTCTAGGGTTGGGGTACCAATGAAAAATCTCTGCAACTGACGAAACTAGAGGCTCTCGAGATGGTTGGCCTCTCACGACCACAATTATCCCCGTAGTGTTTGTATTTCTCTTCCGTGATTTAGCGACTGTCACGTAGGTGACGTCTCTTTAGCAAGAAATAACATTTTCCGTCACGCCCTCACCATGATTTTGCCCAGGTGAAGTGGCTTGCGCTTGCTGGGCTGCGTGAAGGGTCACCGCCTTGTTCCTGAAATCCGCAGGCTGCCGAAATATCACTGAAAGGGTTTTAAAAAGTAGACGCGTTTTACATTTATCTTCAGCGATATATAGGCTGTGATTACTGATGCGTTGGCGCAGTAGACATGGTCATTATCTTACATTTTCCCACATAGGGGGACTACCGGACACTTCTTTATATGTGATTTATTGCTTAATATTTCATTCAGAAGCCATTAAATAGAATTAATATAAACCCTGGACGTTTACTATAGTACATATTAGGTGTTATCGTGATTTTATTTTTGCTTTGACAAAAAGGGAGATAGATAAAATTATTTGAGTATAGTTAAAATATGCCTGGCCTTGGTCTGAAGTCTTGGTCTGCGTTGATTTGCTTTACGCCGTGGAAGGTAATATATCATGTCTGCACAAGCGCACTAAACGCGTTAACCGCCGTAAAATTTTTGAAATACCCATTTTTACTGTGCCTTGCGTGATTTTCCGTAGGAAAATTGCTTAGCATAAAACCAGAACCATAAAGCGTGTTTCTAAGGAAATGCATTTCCCTGGAGCCAAAGTACCGTTGAGAAGAGCTGACGTATTCTGTGGTCCCCCTCCGACCCATCATTGAGATCTCAGGGAACGCTGTTTTTACTACCTTTTTCCACTGCCTATTGTTTCTTGAGGGGCTACGTGTCCTAAATTAATTTTGTGGTTAGACTCGGGCATGGCTAGAGCTATTTCACGGCCGTGCGTTGTCGGAGGTAGTGCATGGTGCATTTGCACTTACGACTCGATCTCCTTTGGTAAGCGCATAAATCATCCGCCTGCTTGTTAAACGTAATTATTCGGGTCCCTCTTCCCGCAGCTCGCCGCAAAAAATCATCCACCACAGTCCTTGGGACGTAAACCTATATTATACCCGAATTCATTGTGCATCAACGTTTTATAACGTGGGTCTGTGCTTCACTCTCTATCTGGTCTCGGCAGCGGTTACTGCTGTTGTGATATCGATCACATGATTCATGTTGCGGAAAGGAGGACGTAACGACATTTATCATTCCTTAACTGTCCTCTTTCTGGCCATCGTTTTCTACTCCCCCTTTTGAATATCCAATTCCAGGGATGGAAATGATAGTCACTAGCTGTTAGTGGCAGGACACATATGAGGGATCATATCTCTGTATACATGTAGCAATAAACCTTGTTTGAAGACTGACATAATTATGCACGATCCTGGTGTACTCACCATACACCGGTATTTAAGACGCAAGAGAGTGTCGTTAGCGTATCAGTATATGCATGGGCAGATGCCTCGTTATGATTATTATATGATGCTTTAACTTCTCATTAATTATTTCCATATATTCTAAGTAATATAGTTCCTTCAATTCCAAGTTATCCTTATGGATAAAAATCCTCCCAGCCATTTGCCTTTAGAACCACTGGTCATCATCAGGAAATTTTTTTGCCATTGATCTATCAGGTTTAATATTTGCAAATAAATAATTTTTGTAACTCTTCAAGTATCTTCAAGATCTTGCTTATTACTCTCGATGTGTGAGTGGTTACAGGGTTCATTTCATCTTTTTCTATTCCTTCTAAATATCAGGAGCAAATAATATTTAATGGCAATGT
Source organism: Platycnemis pennipes (assembly GCA_933228895.1). Classification (NCBI taxonomy): domain Eukaryota; kingdom Metazoa; phylum Arthropoda; class Insecta; order Odonata; family Platycnemididae; genus Platycnemis; species Platycnemis pennipes. The sequence continues at coordinate 86,193,987 of OW121846.1, forward strand.
AACACCGAAAATACATATTTTTACCCCGTAAGCAAGGTGATTTCAGAACCAGAATATCAATCTATCAGTGTGTCTTCTTTGAATCTTAAAAATGAATCGTAATTAATTGCTACTATTTTTCACTTAGACATCATACGTTAAATGAATCTCTTCTCATGGATGAAACGTTCCAATTATTAAGACTGTTTGCGACGCCCAACATAAGCGAGAAGATATTGTGATATAAAGCATTGACTCTTTTAAATTGCCTTTGATTGTGTTTTTACCGGACTAACGGTGAAAATAAAAACTGACTCAATATGGTTTTCGTTAGTTATATATTTTGAAATGGTATGAAAAAATTGCATTTCTTGCATATGTGAATTTTACAAAACCCCGTTGTAGAAAAAAGATTTTAGGTAAATTTGGTGGCGATAAAACTAGAATTTTCACCAAAGTACTTTGAGGAATAAGCATATATGTGAAAAAAATTCTGGAAGACTGCAGTCAAAGAAGGGGTATAACGTAATCATAGTAATAACTTGACGTTGTTTCCTTCGAGCCGTACTTCTACAAAACTCAACTTCCGTAGAGTGACTTCATTCTCGCTAAATCAAACCGGCTGACAGTCCGTGAGATTTGACAATTTTGTCCATCAATTAAATAAATATATATTTTTCAGTCTCATCAAACCAATGATGACATCTAAAGTAAAAGAATGACATCGTACTACGCACGTATTTTATTAAGTTCCTCATAGCAAACACAGGACATTTAACATTGATTTTCCTGTAAATCACGCCATAACATGTAATATATTGAGAACTAATATATGATGAAAGTTATCGTAGGACCGTAAATTTGGGGATTAGGAAGGCGTGATGAATCGAGTGATAACTTGAACACGCTATTAATTTGGAGTTTTTTTCAAAAGAATAGGCGAATGCCGGCGCTAGTTTTCCTCCCCTTCTCTGTTTTCTAATAATAGAATAACTAAGCCTTAGAATCCTTGGTAAGCTGTTGTTTATGTACGGAAAAACTTGTCGTTTCTATGTTGTTCATCGAGGGCGGTAATTCAGTAACTTTTGGTATATGTTAAACTAAGTGCTCCTATCCTAAAGAAACTGCTCAAGAATCACTATTTCATCATACTTATCATGCTGATATTTTTTATGATCCCGCAATCCCAATTGCAATGATTTGTAAAAGTGATTCTGAACGGAAGATGTTTGCTTGGGGGGACTGTAGTTGTTTGGTTGAGGGAATACTGTCCTTTTCACTGTAGCTAAGCTCTTTTATTGGTAAAGTAGAAGTATTAAACTTTTTCTAGCGTTGCTCCCAACCAATATTCATTGCTTAAATATGTGGCTGACTCGTGTTTCATGATCCCAAAATTTTCAGTAGTTGCGTTGAATTTTTCCTTTATAAAAAGATGTTGCTGCAAAATCGGTGAATTTTGGTAAGTATGCTCCTACATTGGGTGAAAATCCCATTGCGTTACAATTGGAAAGCATCTTCCCTAATTCCCTTGGCTGTTGACACAAAATGTGGCTTTTATTCCGCGAGAATAACGGTCGAAACGAACACATTTCGATTAGAATCTTTAGACGACTTTGCATCAGATTAGCATAAGCCTAGAGGCTACAATTCCCTCATCCGGGTTTAATCTCACTCGTCCTTTAATTATATGATAATTCAGCTGAAAATAATACGTCTTGTATTGAATTTAATGAAATAATTATAACGAATATCTCGAACTGAGGGCTATATCGCGATATGAAGTTTTTTACTAACGATATTTTTACGATTGGAGACAGAATTCATTTAGATTTGATCTTTGGTCGTTTTGCAGTCTTGTGGATAGAAGATTTCCGATGAATCTGGATCAACAATTCCATTTTCACGAATTCCATCGTAATGGCTAGAATTCCATTGTCCAAATTCCTCAATTGGACGATTTCAGTGGCATTTATGCCTCCCATTTCCGGCATTAGTTGAATAATGCCATTTTAACCACATGACTACGGCAAAGTATTCAGAATATAATTAATAAAGCAGATCTACATGCTGAACTAAATTTCAATGACCAGAGAGATAATTATTTTTTGATACTTATATTAAAGAAAACCCCAAGAATTTGAAAAAACCATTAAATTTATAAAATTTCTCCACCAACTTTGTAATATTGCTAATTAGATTTCCTCTCATGATAATAATTCCCCGAAATGGAATCACTATATTAAATTAGCGGATTAGGGTGAAATTAGTGGATTCATATTTTAATAAACATACTTTGGAATGATATTTTGAAGGTTTTTATTTGCGTATAGAGTCTAAAAATAATTATGATGAAAATACAGCTAGAAAATTAGAGCCCCACAATCTATTGGTGGGAAAATTTCCAGAATCCCCAAGGAATGGCTAATGTACCACTGGGTCAAAAAACAAATTTAGGTTAATGAAGGAGGAAGAATAAACTGCAAACGAACAGAACCAAAGCAATGAATTTGAAACACATTTAGCAAGTTTCAATGCCAATATTCATCTTACAGTTTGTTCCCTCTCTCTGTGTAAGATTTTTATGTCCATCTCAATCTCCCGGAGAAGTAAGTACAAAGCAATTTAAATGACATTTATCCCCTTTCTGCAAAACCTTCAAATCTGTGGCAATGTTTCATACAAAAAAAAATATGTGTCAGAGTTGAAAACATCCGAAAACTAATCCCTGAAAAATGAGATATCAAAGAAATAATACCATAAAATTTACATTTCACCATTTACTGTATCCTCCAATAAATCACCAGTAAGCGTCATAAGTAGCTATTGGATTATCATTATATTTCGGTTTCCATTGGTATCAGTGATCATGGGTTTCATATTTGAAGTTTTACTGACAAGGGCTCGGCAGAATTGAGCAAAGCCCCTGTGTATAATCCTTTTTCTGTAAATTCGCCGATTTCGAAATTCATCAGTATCCTCATTTTCCCTTCGAAAGTATTTTACAATGAATGGCAGTATATCTTAAACGCTATCGTCCGTATTTTTTGAACGAATTTTTGTGGAAATACTCTGATTACTTTGCAATTAATTTCGTTTGGGCCTAACATATACGCACGTACGTATTAGTTACCGCATTGTTCTGTGACAAAGGGTTTGATGGTTAACAGTCTTGAAAGAAAGATGTACAGAAGAGAAGGAAGTCCTAATTTTTCACTTATGTCATGTTTTTCACCTTACCTGATGGATAGTGGGTCAATAATTTAGTCTCGTTAGCTGAAAAGTTAATGTCTTGATAATTGCTCAGACCTTGCATTAGCAATAGCCATGCAGAGGCCTCCATCCGAGCCGTTTTGGCGGGTTCACGAAAGTAGTTTAACAACCTCACTCGTTCCCTTTGCATCTTTCCGTACAATTTTCGAATCAAGAATTTTTTGCTGCTGCCAGTGCATTAAAATAAGTAGATAAATGATTTCCTTAAGTTTCTGTTTAATCACGAGACTAATTTTCTTTGATATCTCTCTTAACGAAGTGGCCCCACGGTTAAAAATGTTTTCCTTACGATACATTTGAATTGAGATTATCAAACAGGTTTTTTTAATTACCCGCAGAGGTGTATACCTCTAAAACATATGATTTTGTCCATTGGGATATTTATACTTCAATCTATAAACTCGTATCTATATTCAGAATTGATTCTAGCTTCTAAGTCACTTTTTGCATTCGCATTTTTATGACTGGCAAAATAGCCTCAAGGCTCATATCATACAGTTATTTTTCCTCTGAAAAGTGATCCATACTTTTGGTAATTTTTTAATTAATATTCATGTTGTAAGTGTGGGACGAGATGGAGCAATTTGTTTTACACGCTACAAATCACGATAACCAAATCGAAACTAGGTTCCGTTCGTTATTTTCCAGTCAGATACGTATTCACAAATTGAAATTTCAAGAAAATGGAAGCGCACACATTAATATGCAGTGTAAGCACTCTTGAAATTCAATAGACTTTTCGATTAAGTGGAGTCTGTAATTTCCTTACAATTCTTATCTCTGTATTTCAATTTCTTCCCTTCAACGCAAGAATTTTGAATACTCTCTGACAACACTCAAGTTAGCTGAAGAGAAGCTTGTATCTAGCTATGCCTAGATTGACTATGTAGTCTATTACTCATTTCTAAGCAGTCTATTAAATTTAAGGCGTTGAATGTAAGAGTGATTAAAAAATATTTTAGTCCTCTATCTGGATTGAAAATATTTTTTCTTTACCACGATAAGTTGGAATTTAATATGAAAAATATTAATTTGTCGTTTTATTCTTACTTTGACTTTCTTTACCACGATAAGTTGGAATTTAATATGAAAAATATTAATTTGTCGTTTTATTCTTACTTTGACTATTTGTTCGTCGGTGTTTAGGTGATTAGAAGTGTGTTTAAGTCAGGTTTCAACTAAATAACATAATGTTTTCATATTATTTGACAGAGTCTTCGTTAATTTTATATTTTACGCCAACTGCGTGCTAGGATATATCCTTACTTTGTTGAGATTCATTTATAGTTGTGTCCCTATAATATTGATAAATGCTGTCGTTGTTAGCTTATTTGAAAACTTTTTGTCAAATGTCGTGGGAGAAATGAGTGCCTGGATAGCTTATGGAAGACTGCATAATTTAATGAAGTAAATTTTCTATCATTGTTGACCTTCATTTTTCCAAGCAATAAACCAATTAACATGTATTAAATGTTCTACGACCTTCTCAGTAAAAGTCATTTATAAAATTGAATGTTGAAGATGGAGTCATTCTTTAAACTTTGTCCTTCTGAGCTTTGAACTCATCTCCTCCATATTTTGTTAGGCGGAGAATGCGACAGACACCTAAGGTCCGCCATGCTACATCTACATCTACACGATACCCTGCAAGCCACCGCTAGGGTGTGTAGCAGGGGGTGAAGGTCACCAAGCATGCACTACTAACATGCAAGCAAGCAACTAAAGGGTCTCAAGCAACTAAAGGGTCTCATGAAAGGCTACAAAAGGTAGGAGACTTTCAGGGAACAGAGGGTGGGTGTAGTGAAAACTGACAAGGATGATGGACTGCTCTTAGTCAGATGCTGCGAGGGATCCACGGTTTAACCTCCCATCCGGCGGACGGAGTACTGAACTCGAATACTCTCAACAAAGGATTCAAATAGGGGTCCGTTTAACCTCTCATCCGATGGACGGAGGACTGAAAAGGAATAATCTCAACAAAAAACTCAAATGGAGACCATTTTAATGATGGAAAATTTCTACCAAAGCTGGGATTCGAACCCTGCCTCGGGGAGAAAGGCCATACTCTTTCTACCACACACACCCAACCCTCTCACGATTCTTTCAGACGTGTGGTACAGCAACCCGTTCCAATTCCTGGTGGATAAAGATGAGGACATGGCGGATGACGTACCAACGAGGAGTGGGGTTGTGGGAATGAATGACAAGGGGCGCGGAGGAGTGAGGATGGGTGGTCCGTGGACTTGGGAGCTGCCACGAGTTCGCTCGCGGAGCACATCTTCGCTTTCCTATCGAGTCACACGTCGACATCGGCGCCATTTCTTCCCCTACGCCTTGTCTCGCACAGCTATCTCTCCGGTCGTTTCCAGTCTCGGGTTCGGTCACTAGCGGAGGAGTGTCGTTCCGGCACCATTCCTCGCCCCCCACCCTTAATCTCGCCTCCATCCCCTCAACCCGAACCCCCTTCCCTCCGCTTATCTCCGACTCACCCACACTCGGACTCTCCTTTATGGTCCCGGTAGGTGCCCCCTTCCCCCTATCCCATTTCCCCAACCCTCCCCTCCCCACCCCCGCTCCATCCTAGCCACCCCGTCCACCCTCCCCTTCCGGAGATGTACGGGCCAGGCACATTGCACCCGATGGAACGCAATATGTCTGCAGGGAGAGGCAATAACCATTAGGTTCGGAAAACTGCCCATTCCGATGACACGGCCAGCGCAAGGCGAATATCAGGAAATTTATATTGTAGACTTGAGGCTGGGATTATGGTATGGGAGGGGATGGGGTGCCTGGGGGACAGGGGAGTGGGTTGCTTCGGGGGGGGGGGGGGGCGCAGGGTGCGGGAGGGCTGGTCGAGGGATGGCGTTGCGGGGAGAGGGGGCGTCCGGAGAATATGAAGAACCCCTGACCGCCCCATTGCGCGCCCATCCATCTTGTCCAGCGGGGAGAAAAGGGGGTGGATCATCGATTTGTATGCAAGCTAACCTCGGGGGCAGCGTGGATCAATTCAGGTCGCAACCTCGCCACTTGTACGTACTGCCCTCCGGCCCGCCCACCGGGACGCCCCACCTCAAGACGTCGCCTTTTGTTACGGCCGCAGAGGAGAGGGGTTGCGGGAAGAGATCGCGGCTGCGGCGGAGGGGGATGGTGGGCGGATGCGACACCTTCCACCCCGCGGGGTCGCCGCGTGAAGGGCCCATCCGTGCCCTTTTTCGGGATGGACGCTAAAAAGAGCCCATCTCCGTCCCCTCGCAAGCTCCTCCGGTGAAAGGCCCATCCGGCCGAACCATCCCATTCCTCGCGATTTCTCGACGATCCGGAATCAGAAGGGACGACTGGCGCGGGAAGAGAGGGGGGGGGAGAGATCTTGGATGGGACGGGAGACGGGGTCAGAGGGAAAGGAGTCCACAAGATCCGACCCCTCTCCCCCTCACAAGATAGCATTAGTTACACCGCAAAACGTCTCGTGGGGAGTATGGGGATATAAGGAGAGCGTCGCTCGGAATCCCAATGCGCTGGCCGCTGGATTGCGCCGCCAATTTGGCCCAATCGCCGTCCACTATGTATTTATAATATATGTGGATCTGTCTCCATTAGGTGGTAGCGGATCTCACGGATATTAAACTTTAGGAGGACGATTACTCGGGACGCTTACCCGTGCTCTTCTCTTTCCTCGCGCTCCCCTCCCGCTTATACTTCTCCCCCGTTTTCCCTTTGGCCAGTAGATTCGGATTTGCAGCATCGGCCATCAATTCCATTACGGGGGGTGTTGGGGGAGATGGTCTGCCCGTTCCCCAGTCGGCAGACGTGCAGCAGCATGACCCCACTCCCTCCCTCCCTCTCGACTCCGATCGGGAGGCTATTATCCGCCACGACTCCCACGAGAACCTCTCTCCCTCTCCCGCACCCAACGACACCTCCTGGCCGGCCCTTTCCGCCCCTCGCCCTCCTACACCCACCCCAACAGCCGTTGGGGGCGGCTGACCCCCTCTTTACCCTGTCCCCCATCTCACACGGAGCGGGCAATCACGGCACATGCCTGCTGCACACATTCACCCACACTCGGGGAGCTCTCCGGCACGGCTACCACTCTTGCGGATTTGACCGCGGGTCTTTCCGGATCCCGCCCACGCCCCGCTGGAAGTCGTCCGCTTCTTAACTCCCTGCCTCCCCCCCCTATACCCCTTAACCCCTTGCTCTCCTCGCAGCGCCTCCTTTCTTCAGGGTTTCTCGGGGATGGGCGAGTTTGGCGTGGGGGAGAGAGAGGGAGTGGGGAGATAAATCCTTTTTCCTTGTGAAGAACAAACGCAATCTCGGCTCTCGTATCGGTTGTTATCGGGATATATTTTTAATGACTCATTCAGGTCGAAGAGGAATGTTTTTCGATAAAAAAATCACTGCCTCGGAGAGAAGCATTGTTAAAAAAATTAATTGTCAGGTAATATAAATATTTTAACGGTTCCCTATTTTTTCATTTTGGTAATCAATGGAGAAGGTGCAAAGTTAATTCATTTTGGTAGGCTTTTTACCTCAGTTTACTTCATGCTGCTACCCGGTGCAAAACTGTGTCGCTGGTATTGTGCTTCCGTTGGCTAAGTCTAGAAAACTATGCCTTGTTTTTATGAACTGTGAATTTTCATTTTAGCATCCTATTTCCTCCATTTTTTCCAAAGAAAAATTTTTAAAATTATGATGAATCAACAGGTTCGGCAGCAGAAGTATTACCTCCCCCCTGCAGTGCAACTAGAATAAGACGATTTTTTAGAGTAATGGTAACTATTATAAAATTTTGAAATGCTGATTTTAGAATTTATTCCAGCTGTTTCTTAGTTATTATTACGCCACGAAAGCTGTTTTAATGACTACTCATACATGCATCTGCACAGTGCAAGTAGGTGTATACACTTCCACCCAAGATCGCCTTCCTTCAAATACACTTCTCCGTTCCCTCAAAATTACCGAAGGAAAGAAATTATGGTGGGTACTCTTCCTAAAGGTGACATAAATTAGTTGCTTATTGCTTTCTGCGTCATCCTCTGGCGTGAACAATGTGAGTGACTGCATTACGCTCGCCTGTATCGTTGGGGGTGTAGGAGTATTCGGGTCGGGGACCAGCGAATTCACGCGACATAATCCCCTTTGACTTGTCCCGGTAGAGGCAGATAGACTAGGTGCGCGGATAAGACGGCACACGAGGAGTGCAGCGACTCCTCATGCCTTCTTGGAATATGCTAGAGGGTTGCTCACCACCATAAGGGTGTAGTGTAGGGGGAGGGGAAAAAGGGTGCGGTACCTTACTACCGAAAGCAGGGTCTCTTCCTTTTCCCTTTCTTCTGCCTTGCTCTCATATCCCTCCTAACCTCGCCCCTGTTCCCAGTGCCACGGTGTTGTCACACTGGCATCATCTCCCCATCTCCGCCATGCCTCCTACCGCCAACCCCTTTACGCACCTCAAAATACCCCTAAAGACCTCTCCACCCGCTCTCTCTCTCTTTCCCGGCCATTATCTCCTCGGCGTCATTATCCCCAGCCTTAACATCGTCCCCGCAGCCATTGCTAAACGCTTCATCTCTCCTTTAGCGCCTACCTCCTTACATTTTATACGTCCACCTCGCATCCCGCGTGCACAACACCACCACTATCCGGCCTCATCGACCCTCCTTATATACCCACTCCTTTATCTTTATGTCCTAGCGCTTCCCCAGTCTTTCCCCATCCCATTCCCCCTCCTCTCTGCTAGAGTCCCTCTTCCTCCTCCTATTCTCTGCTCTCGCACTCCTCCCGCTGATAACTTTCTCCGTGCCTTTCTCACGACGTTCCCCCCGCCCTCTCGCTCTCCTCCCTCGCGTCCATCTCGCTAATTTATGTCTAATATCTTCCTTCATAATTCTCACCTCTCTCCCACCCGCTTCCCGCCCCGCCCACCGAAGAATTTAATCCGCTCCCCAGATTTATCCCGGTCTTTTATTTATCATTTCCCTCCACGAAATCTTTTTCCTCCTCCAGATGTTGCAGACTTACCAGTTTTCCGACCGTCGGCAGACCCACGGCCCCCTCCCCGCCCCATTCCGCCCCTTTGACACGCCGCGCTTCACGGAGAAGAAGTTGGTCCTCCCCGTGGTTCCACCCGCATCCTCCCCCTCCCTCGCCCCCGTCTAGTCTTACCACACTCTTCCCTGCACCCACCTCTCCTCTCCGCACCCCCTCCGCCAACCTTTCCCAGCGTCTCTCCGGTCAAGGGTCGCGGCGAAGGAGCCACCCTCTCCCCCTCCCCTGTTTCATCGTCCTTGTCCGTTCCTGAGGATTGGTCCTCACTCAGCGGTCGCAGTTGGACTGTTCCCGCTCGTGGTGCGGTGCTCTTCCGCTCCGCACCTCGCCCCTTTGCCATCACCACCCTTCCCGCGCCCCTCCGCACCCGGAATAGCTCCATCCTTCCTCATATCCTTCGTCGTTCCCGGTGCTTTTACCGCACCTCAGTTTTTCATCCTCGCCACTTGCTCCCCCGTAATTTTCACTCTTCTCCCCATAGCCGTTGTCTAGTCGAAATGTAGGGGGGGACTAAAAATTACGTTTTGACATTCTCCTACACTATACGGAGCGTCAACGTAATGGGAATAGTGGTGGAGGAACACTCTTGCCACCAACTTTCGCTCCCGTAAAAGTTTAAATCATATATTCACAATATTCAGTAAAGCATTATTTGAACAAAAAATTTCAAGTAGACTACATTTTAGAGAATCAGAGTTATAGGAATCAGGTGAAGGCCTGGAAAGACTACCCCGGGGTGGATATCGCCAGTGACACAAAATAGTGATGATGAAATACCATCTAAATTCAAGGAACTGAAGAAAACGGCAAGGAAATTATGGAAAGTAGTAATGTTGGAGGAGGCTCAACATCTGGTGTCATTTCAAAAAGCAGTGGAAAACAGCAAAGGACAGGATCTGACAGAGAAAAAATTTCAAGAGAGTACCGAAAACATTAAAGTTTGACTACAGGAGGCCGAAAAAGAAGTTTTTAGGAGATGAAACTCTGTGAAGGAAAAGCCATGGGTCATAGAAGAAGTCCTCTACCTGATTGAAGGAAGTACTAGAATGTGAAAACAGGAGAATGGAAATTTCACTAAAAAGGAATAAAAAACGAAATATGTCACGAGGCGAGGAAGCTAGAGAAATATGGATGAAGAATCTAAAAGCCTGGTTACACGATACATTAACACGTACGAGTTAATGTGTAAATGCATGAACGCGAGAATGAACGCGAAAATTCACCGTGTAACCACCCCAAAATGTATGTACAAATGAATGAATGCGTGAACAGAAAATAGAACCTGTTCCATTTGGTTCATGCATTCTCACAAGTTGCGCTGAAACCATACACGCAAATGTACATGAACCCGTAGGTGTAAATGTATCGTGTAACCAGACCTTAAACGACGGTGTGCAAGTCAACCATGCACATGGAAAGGTGGAAATTGCCTTCAGGAGTTTCCACCGTTTACTGCTGATTAGAAAGATTCAATCCCATAAGAGACAAGAATGGATCTTTTGACTGAAAATAAACACGAAGTGAAGAGATGGAATGGATATCTGGAAAGTTATATATCGAAACTAATCTTAGAACGATAGTAATTGAAAAGGAAATTAAAGCCAAAAGGGGTGATATAAGAGATCGGAATTTTACGCAGCAGTAAGTGACCAACAGATGAATAAGACTTCTGGAGTTGATGATGCTCGTACATAGCTGATTAAAAACGCAGGAGAGAAGACGTACTAGGAATCGTAGACGTCTTGCCAATGACATGTACTCAACTGGAGAGATACCCTAGGACAACGAGAAGAATATCGTCATTCCTATGTTCAAAAAGAAGCATGTAGAGAACGGCAAAAATTTTAGGACCATAAACCCGACGACAAAATTATTGAAGATGTTGACAAAAATTATCCACAAGAGAATAGAACGAAAAGAAGAGGAGGATCTGGATGAAAACAAATTCAAATTAAAGAAAATCAAGGTCAAAAGGGAAGCAGTATTAGGCATTAAGTTGCTCATAGATAAGGGAACGGAGTACCACAAACAGGCGTTTATTGCGTTTTTAAATTTGCAGAAGGCTTTTAACAACGTGGACTGGAATTCAATGCTTGAACTTCTGAAAAAAAATGGATTGTTCCACCATAACCGAAAAATTGTCCGAAGTTTATGTAAAAACCAAGTGGCTTTGATTGAATTTGGATCCAGCTGAGATAAAGCAACGACAAGGAAAAAGATGGGACAAGGTCGTGTACTGCTTTCCGTAATTATTAATGTATACATAGAGCAATCTATCAGAGAAATGAAGGAGATGGCCTCAGGATTGGAGTATCCGCGGGGAAAAATTAGAATGCTACGATTTACCGATGACATCATAGGCACACCATATACAGACTGATTTCCAGAAGATTCTAGTAACCATTGAAAAGATATTCCCATGTATCAGCTGAAGATCAGTAAGAAGAGAACTAAGATATTGATATCCAGCAGGGAGGAGAGGCTAATACCGATATTAAACAAGGAAATCAAAAACTTGAGGAGGTGAAAGAGTATTGTTACCAGGGAAGCCGAGTAACCTGCGATGGACGAAGCAAGAAAGAAATAGTCCGAATAATAGCCTAGGCAAAGAGAGCATTCAACCAAAGAAGAATCTACTTACAGCTGGTGTGTGGTATACAAGCGTAGAAGTAAGGATACAATTCATTAGAATTTACAACTGGAGCATACCTCATTATGACAGTGAGGCGTGGACGATGGCAACAGCAGAGAAGTCAAGGGTGGAAGCAATCGAAATTTGGTACAACAGAAGAATGATGAAGATTAAATGGTTCCACCGATTGAGTAACCAAGAAGTCCTCAGAGAGTTTGGGAATTATTCTTGCAAATAATTAATTCTTGCATTAATAAGCTGAGTGGTATTCTAAAAGTCCTGAGAAGAAGATAAGACACCTTAATAGGCCACATCATAATTAGGACGGTCGTCAAACGACAAGTGAACGGTAGGAAGGGAAAAGGAAGGCATCATATGAGATATATAGAACAAGTGACGAAGGATGTGAAAGTGAAAAAATGCATAAATATAAATAGATGAGCTGTTAGGAGAACAGAGTGGAGAGCTGCGTCAAACTTATCTCTGCATTGTAGAATGATGATGATGATAGCTTAATATGTACTGAATGTAGCTTAGGTGGTCCATATTCAAAAAGTTACATGGCAATCGCATTGTCGTTATATTGAGAAGAATACACGAAGGCGTTGAGTGTTCCACAACTCTGAGATCAAATGGAAGAATAGTACTATATTGATGGGTATTCAAGCTTGTTTCATGGAAGCCACGTCGCTGAAATAATTATTTCTATCTTTTAGAAGCAAATTATGGGAATAGTACTGGGAAAAATATTTAATCAATATTTAATTCTTCTAAAATATACCACCATAACTTCAGTACTTGCATACTCATGCATGCGAATAGAAATAATTAGAATTCCACCTGGAATTTTGAACCAAACGATATAGTTAGTGTTACTGTTCCATTGGCGTCTACACACGCAAATATGCGACGACTGAAATTCCAAAAATTCACAACAAAAAGGAAATATTGTTATCCCTAAATTGTTATCCAAAATATTTTGCAGTAGGTAATGCAGTAGCCGGAATATCCAGGAAAAAGTAATTTCCTGAAGGTAATACTTATATTTACTATTTTTTTCTGCTCATGAACTGAAATAAGTTTGACCTTTAGTAACTCCACTTTTAATGGTAGAAGATTATAGAAAACTGATTGCTTGTGGCAAGGGAAACTATTTTCCCGAACATAGCTGTATTCATATCTTATTATTTTTACACTTTCTTCGGTAACGGTGTTAAATGTTCTCAGATGCTGGATAACTTTAAAGTATTGATGAAATAAACCTCTTTCCCTTGCCTATTTCTTGAATTTTCAGGGTAAAACGACTTGATTTCCTGTTTTTTACGTTATGACTTATCTGGTATCGGGTGAAGTCAAGGTTAAAATCGCTCGTAATTTCATAAATTATTTGGAGCAATAATTACATATGGCAAGCTCCTGAGTTTATCAAATAATTTCATCAATCTATCTACTGATTTTTACATGCTATCTCTGAGAATTGTCGTTAGTATTGTCAACCTTGATATTAATTTATCTCTTATTATTTTATCTCTAGGATTTTAGCATGTGAGTGCGCAAGTGTCGCAAAATATTTGACGCAGGGACCCGACGAATGTTTTATTTTTTGTGGTTAAGAGCTGCAAGCTCCATGATTACACCGTGGATAATTAATTTCTGGTGAATTTGTGACAAGTAGATCAATGAATAAACGCACATTGGCATCTGAGTAATTTGAGGTTAACGAATATCTTTTATAATTTTTCAGTCCAAATGTTGGGCTTCATAGCTCAACTGCAGTGGTTATCTGATTTCTGAGGCAAAAAATCTCTTGAAACTAGATATGAACGTATGTAAACAAATATTTTTATGCGTTATACGTTCTTTTACCACCGTTGATGCTGCATGGAGTATACCTGTTAAGTGAAGTTATTTTGACCTCACATTTGCGGTGATTAGAATGAAAATTTTAAATGTAATAAGTAAGCTAAACTTGTCACAATATATTTCATGAATACTGTTTCCGCCGTAGAAAAAGCAGCGAAAACCGTTGACATCACCCTGAAGTCTGAATTAAAAGATGTAATAGTTCTTTTTGAAAAATAAGTGGACTGTATTCGCTTAACATAGATCAAATAACAACTTATTTTAGTAACCAACATAAGAGGTATTGTTGCCAGGTTGGTATGCAGATGAATATATAAAGTTTCTTGAGCAGAACACTTACGAAATTCGTAGTGATTAATAACAACTGAAGAGTGCAATTAAACCGGCGTAAACAAATACATAGGACTATTATTTATACGTTGCATGCAATATATTTATATTACTGTAATGAAGCGTTTACCTTCATGAACCTTAATGGTTGCAGAAAACACTCGCACTACTGCAGTACCATAGTTCCATGATTTTATCCCCAATAGTGTTGCCTCGAGACTCAAGACGAGACAGTAGTGAAGAATTCGAGATGAGACTCGAGACGAGACCTCTTTTTGACGAGGTGATACGATACCACTACCATGAGACTCTCGAAAGTCTTGAAATACAGATGTATGTGTTTAATTCGTATTTAATGTAAAATTAACCATAATACTGAGTACTTCTGTTGATGCGAAACAAATGGCACGTTTTCCCAAAGTATTAAATTTGCAATTCAATTATAACCTTGCGATAAATTTGCTGACTGTTAAAAATTATTTATTACCGATACTACTATTTCTAGTGGCATGATCGTGTCTTATGGAGCCAAGTAAGGTAGTGTTATTGGCTTACTACTTTTCCTTGTTACGAACAATAGATACCTCGGAAAATTTATCCAACAAAAAAATAACTAATTTCTTAAGCATTAATTTTCAGTGCTTACTTTCACGGTAACAATATCATGGATTTTACTCGTAAATGATGCAAATATAGTACCAGTTCGGTAGAGAAAAATGAAGCCGCAATTTCAAATGAAGTCGCACATTGCCTCAGCGAAAGGATAGATGGCAGTTGAAATCACTATGTTCCTCTTCCTGCACGATATAGCTTCTAAGGTTTGTGAGGATGTTTAGCATAATGTCGTTTAGTTGTGTTGAGGGTGATGCGAGAAAAAAATAACAACTACAATGGACTTTCCTTTGCCTTCATTTGCTTTTGTTTTGCTAACAAAAATTCCATTCCATCAAAAAGTTCATCACTGGACCGTCTAACCGATATTTATTCATCAGCCAATCATTCCAACTCCATTCATCATACTTTCCCCATAAACACCTAGCAGGTACTCCTTTTTACCTGCATTCTGTCCAACCTCAAAGGGGCTGGGCACCTCGCGAAATAATCTATTCGCAGGCTGTCGACTTTTATATTGCTACGATGAATTGGTGGCAGGAAATAAAATAACGTTTTAACGATTCGCGGTAAAGATGCAGCTATGTCGTTATCTCTTTTGTGTGTGACTCATATATTATTGAAGCGATAAATGCATTTGTTAAATCGAAATCAACCATTTTTGTGGGTGTAGAACTCTGCCATGAGACTGACTTTGGGGACAAAAATGTCTGTTGCATGGAATGATTATTTCTAGAGTCATATCGTTCTAAGAAGAATATTTGCGATGCAGTTGAAGCAATCGTGTAAAGCACAATCTTTGTCGCGCTTCTTCTTCTGTTCCTTGCTGCGAATGCAACCATGCAACTTGGCCTCTGATTCCCCCCGATTTCCTCGTGATCGCCACATATCTCGTTCTCCCCCACTTCTGGCGACATTTGAATCTTGAAAGATCTGCTTTGGTAGAAAGTGATGAAGATGACCTGATAGATGTATATTCCCTGTATAAGCATGACCCAGTACTGAGAGGTATGTTCATTCGACTAAGCTTTCCCCTTTATTATATTTATTTATATAATAAAGGGATATATTTATTTTTACGAGGGGTTAGATGGCAGAAGGGACAGTTTTGTCTCAATCTCGCCCCAATAAAGACCTTTTATTATTACTATTATTATTTACCCATTGTTGATTAAATTCACTTACCTCAACTAATTTGACCATACAGGCTAATTAAATTAATCTCTGAACGTTTTTTTTATATTTTATATTTAGAGAGAGTTTTCATAACTTTTTTGCTATCAGCTACTAGTTTTACTAAATCTACCCCTAGTTAGGCATCCCAGTATGAAGACTGGGGGAAGAACTTGAAGATTATCTTCAACAGACCATATCCCCTAGTAATGTAAGCATGTTCATTGGTGGAAGGCAAATGAGTCCACTTTTCCAGGGCTTGCAAAAATGGCAAGAGACTTCCTTAGCATTTCCGCTACATCAGTTCCAGCGGAAAGACTATTCCTACGGGCAGCATTGACAATGGGAAAGCATAGAAACAACTTGGTCCACGAATCTGCAAGAAGTTTACTCTACGTAAACTCGTGGTTGATGTGCAATTTGGCCAGTCAAATGAAAAACTCATCCTGATTTAACTGTTTTTAGCCTGAAGTTGCTTAGACTAATTTTTGAAGCAAAATTGTTTATTCTATTTTTAACTAATGACATTATTTTTAGTTATATTCTTTAACCTTCCGTGGATTTCTCTGTACAAACATGGTGATTAGATACTCATTTTTCACCAATTTTGTGTTTCATTTTTCCTGTTTATTCATTGAGGATCAATAAAATCATTGAATTTGCATGCAATCTGTGTTAGGTATTCAATTAAATATATATTTAAAATTTTCATAAATTTTATTAATATTTCGAGTGTACCTAGTCAGTGATTACGTTCGTAAAAGTAACCCCTTTTTTGGTACTTAATATATTTTCGTGAAAACGAAACGAGACGAGAGTCTCGTCCAAGGCTCGAGACCGAGACGAGACTTGGATCCTCGAGACGAGACTGGAGACGAAACCCGAGCTCTGAAAACGAGACTGAGACGAGACTGGCTCAAGTCTCGTCTCGTCTCGTCTCGCGGCAACACTAATCCCCAAAATATTTGCGTTACACAATCGAATTTTGTTCACTCACGCTGCTTTAACATTTATTTGCTTTTACCTTTACCTATAATTAAATTACACCTGAATTTGTTTTTATGTACTCCAACGTCTTGGACTGTATTGCCTCTACCTTATTCGTTTGACCTGAACTTATACCAACAATTCACAGAATACCCATGCCTGAGATGGGAGGATTTATAAAGATATTTTTAAGGTTAAAATACTACACACTTCATTATGTCACACTGAATTACAACTGATTCTCAAGTGAAGGGTGGAAGCAAACTACCTAAGATATAATGCTTAAAATAAAGGTAAAAAATGCATGAACATTGACCAACATTTTTAATCCATTGCAGTGGAATTGTAATTGTAAAGTTGTACCTTTTTTATCTCGAATAGGAGTTTAAAAAATGTATTATAATAAGTTTCCCGGGTCAAGAAATGATTTATAATGGTCGACTGCTCGAGCACATTGATTGCGTGATGGTTGACTCAACGAAGGGGTTATGAATGTCAATGATCATGCCATCACACACTATGGTAATCTGAATGAAAAAGTGATATCTATTAATACTCTAGTGCACCGGTACGTACGTGAAAGATGACTCGGGAGAGGAATAGTGAAACTATAGCTTGTAGGCTAGTAAAGCGAGGATATGCTCTCCATTGGGAGATTTTAGGAGCTCTTATTGACTGTGGTCTATATTTCAACCTTCTCATTGTTTAACATTTTCACCCACTGACTTCCCCTAACTTCCCTTCTGTTTTCATTAGATTTAATTAAGTAAGTGGCCCTCAGGACGGGAAAGGTTGTACGCTCCCTATATTAATGCCCTAAATCTGCCCCAGACTCACTCTCCCATTCCTATTCCCCGGCTCCCATTAACTCCGACCCATCTCGGAGTCTTCTCCCCCCACCCCACTCCCTCGTTCCCTCCGCTGGGCTCCTCCTCCTCCCTCTCCCCACCCACTCCTCTCCTAAACTACCCCACTCCTTCTCATTCCGCGAGACGTTATGTGTCTTAAACATGCCAAACATTTTCGGATCCCTCAGGAAACCTTATGGAGTGGGAGCGGAGGAAGGAGGGGATGGGGGGGGGGAGGGGGTTTAACCTTTGTCGCCTTGGGGCAATCCCGCCCTCTCCCTTCATCCCGCCTCTCCTCCCTTCGGCGAGGAAAGCATTAGTTCCAAGAGATGTGCGAAAGGGAGTGGGTATGTGGCGAGGAGAGGATAGGGAGGAGCTAAACTTCGGATCTCTTGACCCCATCCTCCCCAGCCTTTCTTCCCGCGCCGTCCTACTCAGCCTCTTGTCCGTGTGTGCGTGTTGATGTGAGCTAAGGCGGGGAGCGGAGGATTCCGAGTGCCGGGCCGGTAGCGACGAGGGAGGGGATTGGGATGTTATAAAAGGTTGGCGATGGTTCGGGGTTGGGGCGGGGGAGGGTTGGTGGGAGGGTATGGGCACGCTCGTGAAAGGGATGAAAGCTTGACGCGGAATCGCGACCCCTTGCCCCCCCTCGCCCCACAAACATGTCACAGCTTCACCTCCCCGAGGTCGTCAGGATCATAAATCACGTGTTATCCCTGAGACCCCCGCCGCAACCCCTCCGAGCTTTCTATCAATCTCTCCTCCCCCTCGCCTCCTTAAGGGCCTCGTCCCGGTGCTCCTCGTCCATTCCATGGCGGCCGACCCACGGCAGCCCTTTTTCCATTCCCCCTCCTGCCCACCCCATCTCATCGAGTGCTCGCTCGCATCCCTCCTCTCTGACAGCCATCTCACGCGTGCCATCGCGGTCTCACCCACTCGATCCATCCCATGCGAGGCATTGGTCGTGACTAGATCCCCCCCGCGGGATGCCTCCTCCACGTCCTAATTTCGCCCGCGCCGCCTCGAAATTTATCCCTACGAAATCGGTCTAAATAATGAACTTGAACGTGTGAAGCGAAGATCGGCAAGATTTGTAAAGGGACGGTACGATAACTATATTAGCGTAACCAGCCTATTAAATGAATTAAAATGGTTTCATTGTCAGATCGCAGGTTGAAATTTAGAGTTAGTCTCCTTAATAAATTCCAAGACAATATTTTCAGTGATGACGTTAAAAA
This sequence comes from Platycnemis pennipes, assembly GCA_933228895.1. Lineage (NCBI taxonomy): Eukaryota > Metazoa > Arthropoda > Insecta > Odonata > Platycnemididae > Platycnemis > Platycnemis pennipes. The sequence goes on from OW121846.1 coordinate 86,212,967, forward strand.
TATTTTGCGAACCCCAACTTACTATGGAAGACTGGACCATGATTAGAAAATTAGAGAAATTGATTGCCGAACTGACAGATTCAAAATGTCCTTTTTTCCTCGTACAATTAGGGATACGAATAACGGTAAATTTATCCAGTACGAGTATAGCAATGGATAGCACAGGTATCTGCATGTTGGTATGAGGACTTGACGGTAACCCGACTAACAGCACGTTTTTGCATGCTTAGTATGCTATTTTTGTCTTTTTAAACATGCAGTTTAGACTAATATATTAATGCTAATTCTTTTTAATGCATGATATGTAGTGCATGTTGGTGAGAATTCACCCCCTGTCACACACCCTTGTGGTGGCTTGCATGGTATTATGTAGATGTAGATGAAGTGCCATGCGTTCGTCCCACCATCCTCCGGTGACCCTAAGTACGCAGCTGACATTATCCTCGATGGCGTGGCGGAGTAGTCGCGAGACTCGAGACGGGACAGTGCCTGGATCCAGGCAAGCCTTGAGACGTGGACGATTTTCATAAGACGAGACGAGACCACCGTCATGAGACTCTCGTAACTCTCCCAGTAACGTTTAATGTCAATTCTGTATGCTGAAGCGTATCCACTTGCCCAGGCCTTCTTTTTTCAAGGGGGCATTGTTGATAGGAAACTTTCTTGTTTGGAATGACCAAAGAGCGCCTATAAGTGCGGGTTTTTCCTTAACTTTAACTTACCTAAGCAGATTATCTTCCCCGGCAATCTATAAAAGAATGGATGGAAAATCAGAGGAATTCTTTTTTAAGTTCAATTAGGAATCAGAAGAGGAAATGGTTCTAGAGAAGAAATTTAAACCCTTTGGCTGTTCATGAAGAAGAGAGTGGAGAAGAAATAAAAACGAAGTTCACTGTGGAGAAGACTTTTGTCAACATGGATTGGAATTCAATACTTGAAACCCTGAAGGGAAATGAGAGTCTTCTACAATAAATGAAGAATCAGTTTAGATAAAAACAAGTAGCTTTAACTACATCTGGGCCCATTAGTGAGAACACAATGATAAAGAAATTATTAACACAAGACAGCAGGGCTTTTTAAGACGCACGTCCGTATTATCGAGTAATATGATTCTGAGGGGCTAGTCAAAGAAGGATACATGGAAAAGTCTATCGTAGGCCATTTTTGACATGGTTCTCGGACCGAGTGCGTCTCCCTCATTTTGCGAACATGGTCAGATGGGAAGAAGTCATTGCTCTGAAAAGAATCTCTCTATTTCTTGCTCCAGTAAGACCTTCGTTTACTCCATGGTCAATTTAAAGTGTAAGGATCAGTAAAGTATTTATGCGAGGGCATATTTCGTAATATTTGCCAATTTTCAAATCAAAGAGTAAAAGCCCGGAGGTATCGACTGGAGACGAAGTAGAAAACGTTGCGATCCTGAGGAAAGGTTTTTTCAGTCCTTAAATTTCTCTAAGATCAAGAATTGCGCCCTGGGGTCTGATTACAGCTGGACAAGGTTGACAGGGTTGTTCGATTACTTTTGGTAATGAGCACTTAACACACATGGTCGCTGGCATAATGATTTTCCATAAAAAGAACTGCCATTACACCTGGGTTGGGATATTTAATCTGAGAAGAGAAATTGAAGCCAGTTTACCTACTTCTTCATTTTACCAATAAAAATAGAAAGAAAATTCCTCAGGACACCCGGAAGACTATCATATTTAGGCTAATAGTTCCGAGAAAGCCTTAATAAGGATATCTTTCGTTTCTTTTTGCTCTGAACAGTGGCTACAGTTATTTTGTTTCCGCGATGCTATGAAATTAAAAGGCTTGGAGTTTAAAAACGGTGATTTCGAAAGTTAGGAATTTGAAATCTATGGGTAGTAATGTTTATCATTGTAGAACGGCACACATGGAGTACCGACTTGTGGTGACCTAGCAGATGCTTTGCACTATTTTTGCTCCCTCCCCTCCCCTTTCCATCTCTGTCTCAAATTTTAAACTAAATAATTTGTATCTCCTACCTATCTCATTATTCCCTCTCATCAACTTACGATCTCTCTATTTTATTGATAAAATCTTCAGTTATCCACGGTTTTTTTAATTATTTTCCCAATGGCTCCTAGTCTTACCCACCGAACTAATGAATTTAAAAAATGGGAAAAAACTTACTTTTACCTAAATTTACTTGTTTCTTAAATGACCGACGTAATAATTGATGCCAAAGCTATGGTAGTTAAAGAAAAACTTAAAACTCTGAATTTCATAAATGAGGAAATACGTTCTGCACATTTGTAGACTCATCAAATACTAAGAGGTACTTCTGGTACCAAACATTTTATTCATTCATTGCAAATGTGTTTGGTGGAGGCTCGTTTATCTAGTGAAAATGTGGATGATCTTCATTTTAAATTGTTTTCTTTTTATCCTTTAGAGGGAATGAAAACTGTCACCTTTGAGTGTCAACAACCTTTTGGAAATATCTTATAAAGAATACTAACCTAATAAGAAATGCTATTGTTAAATATTTTATTCTTAACACCTCGGAGAGTATTTCCATTAAGATTATGAAGAACTCATCACATTTCTGCGCCAAAATATCTACAGGGGATTAATCACGTTAGAAGAAATACTTTTCCCTACGGAAGTTTTCTCATTATGGTTGTTAGCGGGAAATTCCATTACATCATTCGCGAAATGTTCGCAATCATTGAGCTTCTTTAAAAGTAAGCATCATAGTGTTTATTGTGTGGTTTATTCTTGCGGACGGTTGTGCAGTGCCTGCAGTTGTCATTGTTAAAATCCCACTTGAGGCATAAATACTGTGGTCGTCTTATGTCATCGAAATTAGGTTAAATGATGCGACATAACCTTAGCCATTGGAATAGCCAAAACCCTAGTGTAGCACTATGCTGATGCAAGTTCCCAAGGTTGATTCTACTTTGCATTGGTAGTTTAATTTACTTAAGTACTTGGTCGCATATTGGGGAATCTTGGTTCAACTCCATGTCAAGGTGAGTAATGTTTTCTTAATGGAAATATTGCTATCTTTCACATAACTATGGAACCTCGTTAAGAATTTTTGCAGTTAATTTGAAATCCTTGAATTTACCAATGACTTATTTTAAAACTGCCTGGCCAGTCGCATACTTTAAAATCGAAGGGATACGTGAATCGCCTCTAGGTATTAGAAAGCTAACTTTTGTGTGAATTTAAACTCTAAAGTGATTAAAAGGAGTAGTTTTATCATCAGTCCAATTCGTTGACAATTACATGGTCATTATCATATTTTTGCTTATTGTCTTCAGTCAATAACCATTGAGCAGCTCTTCGTGAGCAGCGTAGGGGCAAAAACTTCTTCCCCTAGTACCTACCATTGCTTTTCTTGAATTATAATTTATCTTCATTCAATAACTCCTCTGCTTTTCGTTCTATTCTTCTATAGATGTTACTTGTCAGTGTCGATGGTGCATGAGTCGCCAGGTTTATGGTCCTAAGATTTTCACCGTTCTCAGCTGTGTTCTTTTTTGAAATAGGGATGATGATGCTCATCTCGAAGTCTAAGACTACTCAATCTGTTAAGGACATGCCGCAGATTGCATTATGCAGCTCAATTAATGTCTTTTATCCTGCGTATTTAATTAGCTTGCCATAAAGGTCATGAAATGTAGCAGCCTAATTTATATTCAAGTTCTTTACTGCTGCGACAAATTATTTTCTCGGGATTGAGTCATTTATATTACATTTCTGGACTTAGCAATATTCTTCGATCATCCTCGTGCATCTATGGAGATTGCTTCCGTTGCATAAATTCTCAAAAATATTCCTTCAACCTCTTAACATTATCATTAATTTCAATCAAAATTTCTCTATTCTGGTTCCTTACGGCATTGTGTCTTGCACTCCATCCCTTAAAGTGGTTCCTTACCAGCCAACAGGGAGATTTCACCTTTCACTGTATAAGTTTGCTTTCTACATCTTTTCATGGATCCTTCATCCAGATTTCTCCGGCTTTTTTCGCCATGCAATTTATTTCATTTCTCGTTCTTTTTTAGCAGAGTAGCTCTTCTCATTCTTTTATTTCTTCCTTCATCTAACAGATATAAGATGTCATCCGTTACCCCATGCTTATTCTTGGCAACTTTCCTTCTTCCAAGTAATTTTTTCGGGGCTCTGTATTCCTTTTTTAATGTTTTTCCTATCTCTTTTACACTGATTTCACAGCCACGTGCTCTTCCTACTGGTTTTTATACTGCCTTACGTAAGACCAGCCATTGTTGGCTCTCCTTTGATTTTTGTGCTTGCCATAAGTTCTTCAAAGTTTTCTTCAGTTTCTTGTGCCTCAAATGATATTTTATCATCACTAGATTTTAGTCACTGTCAATCGGCGCCAGGTATAAACTTTGCTCTCTGCTGAGCTGAGCTGACACAGCTGAGAACAGGGTTGCTGTCCTGTACATGGTTCCTGAAACTTTACTCCCCTACATTTTAACTAGAATAATTTGAGAATTTAAAAGTTTATTTCAACGTTACTTCTATAGACATTCAACTTTAGTCAGAAAATTTTCTCGGGCGGCCATTGGCTGACGAATTCATACTCGGCTTTAAACCCAAGAATTATTTATGAATAAAATTCGCCGAGAAAAAACTAAATATTATATTAAGTCAGGATGTTACTTACAGAAATTAAAGGGAATCGTACTTTCAATTACGTTTATTTTAATGCTTTGTATATTAAATCTATTGAGGAACGATTTGGGCATTCAAATGCGTCTCAATTCCGAATTCCGTTTTTTTTTTCGTTTAGAAAATAAATATTATCACTGGTCACTTCATAAGTATATGAAAAAAGATATAATTCGTCTATTGATCAAATAATCACCTGGCATCAGATATGCTTAGGTAATAATTAGGGGCCGCTCATAAAATTGCTTCAGTACCTCCAGCAGCTGATGTCACTATCCAATTTAAGCGGTATATATAGCACTAATGTGTGTAACAAAGTTCTTTCTCCTTGAAGAGATTCGAGCCCACTATATTAACAATAGCCACTAGCTATGTATGTGGCGAGCACAATATCTGCTGTTCTTGGCTAGAATGGGTGTGTATGCGTTTTTGCCTTTGAGCGTACCTACTGCTCAAAATTTCAACAGACTTTTCTTACCTTTCATGTACCGCGTAGTGACTGAAAAACCTCAATGACACAATCCTTTGTGTTGTCACAGAGTGCTGTGTGAATTTTATCGTTAAAAGTACTTACTTACTTACTTACTTACTCCTGTGGCCATTGAAAACCTAAATGGTCTTTGGCCTCGCCAACCACTCGCCTCCATGCCCTTCTGTCCTCTGCTGTGTCGAATTGAGCTCCCATTTTTTCGAGGTCCTTCTTCACTTCGTCGCTCCAGCGCATTCTTGGTCTCCCTGGTGGTCTGGTGCCTTCTGGCTTTCCTTTCCATATCATTTTTAACATGGTGTTGTCACTTCTTCTGAGGACATGGCCTAACCATCTTAGTCGTCTGCTTCTGGCTATACCCACAATATCTGGTCCTTTGTATAGTTCTCTCAACTCTTTCTTCTTCCTTAATCTCCATGTCTCTCCCTCTTTAATGGGGCCGAATATTCGTCTCAACACTTTGTTTTCAAACGTTATCAGTTTTTTTTGTGATATTTTTGTTAGCGACCATATTTCGGAACCATACAGTAGTACTGGTTGGACAATTGTTTTATAGATACGAATTTTTGTGTTTCGTGATAGGAGTTTGCTCTTCAAAAGTTTTACTAGGCTCCAGTAGGTTCTCTCAGCTGTCGCAAGTCGGGTGAGAATTTCGGTCTCCTCTTTGTTGTTGCTTGTTATTGTTACCCCTAAGTACTTGAACTGATTTGTTTTTTTGAACTTATAATTGAGTATTTCTAAATAATCATCTTTCTCTTCATATCTGCTTATTTTCATGAAGTTGGTTTTGCCTTCATTTACTTGTAGGCCCACTTTCTTGGCTTCCATTAAAAGTATTGTGGTTAGTTCTTTAAGCTCTTCTTCGTTAAAAGTAATGGAGTTAAATTTTTCTGGAATATTATGGAACTATTAAAATTTTAAAAGTAATGAAGTTAAATGTTTTTGGAAAACTATGGAACTATTAAAATTTTAAAAGTAATGAAGTTAATTTTTTTTGGAAAATTATAAAACTATTAACATTTTCATTATTTTCTTAACTCTCAAGGTTTTGGTGCGAGTGGTGTTGTGAAAAAATTGCAGCTAAATCTACATATCACTCATTTCTCTGCAGGTTTCCTCCTCCTCTCTTCCATGTGGTATTAATTATGGCCCATTGAGGTTATTTCCTGTTTATTTTTATTCAATGAGACATATTTCGGTATTAAGGTAAAATATGGCACGCTGTCATTTTCACCCAGGTTTTTTTATGTTTTTACTTCTCCTAGATTTTTGAGACAAGTCCTTTGGTGGCTGAACTTCAATACTTTTCCGATATTTTTTCTTATTTTAACACTTTAAATTTTTCAATGAGAATAATTATAGAGTGATGCTAGCAGACTAATTTGAGAACGCGAGATACAAACTTGAGGTGCAGCATGTCATCTACATTGCCCTTCATTTCCAGCACGAGCTGCATTCTCAATCGGGAACTCGTTGACAGAGTTCTTCCCTTCCGTTCTGTGTCGGATCAAAATACCTGTATTTTGATCAAACAAAAGGATTTCATTGAAACTACTCCATCGTTTGTATTTCTTATCGGCGAACAGAGAGAGGGTAGCAGAGGGTGAGACGTCATTCGTCACGGGAAACTCCCAGCCTCACGAGGGTGAGTGGAGGTATTAACCCCGGATTTCACTCCCCTTCGACCGATCCGCCCTCTTTCCTTGCAAATAAGCGATTTCGAAGCGCAGGGATCGTTCGCAAAGGAGGTCGACGCCGAGGGTTGTAAGGTAGGGGTCAGGGGCGCGAGAAGTGGTAAAGGGGCGCGGTGCGGCCAGCCAGACACCTATTACAAGGGGGAGGAGGGCACGACGGTCGCCGCCCACGTGCTGGGAGGGCGGACGAGGAAAATTCCGATATCTCTGCGGTGGCAATCCCCTTCTTCCAAGCCGGCCCCAAACTCACCCCCATCGCGGCCGTCCCATCCCACGGCCCCCTTGCCTTTCTTGAATCCCACACTGCTCCACGGCCAGACGCACAATCCCTCCGAGCATGTCCACCGCATCGTCGCCATCCGGGGACCATAAAAGGAATTGTGGGGATGTAAGGAAGACCAGTATTGCAGTGCGGTGTGTTCCGCAGCCGTTAGTGAGGGAGGGGTTGGGGGAATCCCTTCCCTGATCCTTTCCGTCTGCGCCGCTCTGCTCCTTTCGAAACCGCCCACTTCCCCTGCCTCCTCCGGCTTTTATATTTCCCCGAGATCGCAAACCGCCCAGAGAGCCGAGTCTTATCCTTGCGACCACCAAAGACTTCTGCCCCCCCCCCCCCCCCCCGCCCTCCCCTGTTCACTCCATCTGCTCCAATCGCCTCCCTGCCCCACCCGACTTAAACTGCCCCCTTACCAATATTTCTCGCTCTTACATGCTCTTCCATTCTGCTTACGCACTCCTCCCCTTAACCTCCATTCTCAATCCTCGTCCCCCTCACCCGTGACCAGCACTTTCAGGTCACTGTCCAAACAGTAATGCACTGTCCGCTCTCGCGTTTATCGTCGCCACGTCCTCTTGTGGCTCATCTATTCTTATATAAGCAGGATGAGAACATATGGTTTTTAGACACCTGTGTAAACTTACGATCTTTTAATTCGAATGTTTTTTCAAGCCCAATATCTGCATTTTGCATCGGCATTTTTTTCAGCCTACTTGTTTTATCCTTCGTTGTGAAATTCCGAATGGGGTTGAGCGCCTTTAATTATTTTTCTTAACTTTCCGCGCGAAGTCCAATCCGTTCAAAAAGAATGGCTGGAATGGATTTCCCACGGTCGAATTTCTGTCAATAGTAACAAAAAGAATATTTGTGGCGTCTGTTGCCACATTTTCTTCATTACTGGTTCACATGCTATTAATTTTTGTTTGTACGGGTTTATCTTATGGACAGTCTGTGTCATTTAAACTGCTTTTGTGGTATATTGCGTAATTAAAACATTTTTTTTAAGGTTGAGTAGACAGGAAAACTTTTTGGCCTAATAAATTAACCAGTATATAATGATTCATGTCTAAATAATAATGAGATACTCATTTTTTCAATTGAGTTCAAAATATAAATCGACTTCATGGAAATGCTTTTAGTGAAGAGAACTAATGATCTGGAAATTTGATGGTAGAATCGGTTGATGGACCTGGTTATGATGACGGTTGATTTTCAGTGTGATGTAGATTTTGATCAGTGTGCAAAAGAATAAATTCAAATAATCTGCAAAAAATCAGGCCCCAGATCAGTTCCGACTAAATTGAGACCTTATGCTTTAATTTGACTTACACTCGAAGGTAGCTGTACAAATTGTGTAAACGTCTGCGAGATGAAACTGGCAATTTGCTGATAACAACTTCGGATTATTATAAGAATGTTCATCAGTGCTATAAATGCTAGTAAAATTTAAATGCGTGGAGCATACTTTGCTTGCCAACCGTGATAACGACGTAATCAAAAAGCTGGCCAAGTGATCCAAGGAGCGACAGTTTGAATCCCACCTTGGGCATGCGTATTATTTTCGTCCAAGGATCTCACCCTGCGATATAACCGTAACCATTGGAGCACCATAAAAACCTAAATTTAATACTTTACTATGTTCCATTAGCATTGGCTAATTTCATTTGTATGAGGCCAAAATTATCCAAACTTTTAACAATTCAGAAATATTTTCTTCAGAGCCGTAATTTTTTCGATTGCGAATTTTCAGGTTATACTGAAGAATAATGGTTTGGAGTCACTATTTAAACTTCATATTGATGAATCTTTGCTTGGTTACTAGTCATCAGTTTAGTTAATGGAGGGAGATGGGTCGGCAGGTCAAGTCATGATGGGTGAGTAGAGAGGATGGTAGCATTTTTTCAGGAATGAGGAGAGAGTGGAATAAAGCCGGGCTTTGGGACTAGCCTGATCTTAACCTGAGGTAAGTTTGATTAACGTCCCTTCTGAAAGAAAACATGAGTAAATGTGAAATAGGTTTTATAGATAGTCCGAGAAATAGCAAAGCACTTTTTCCTAACAGGAAGGAACCGCGTCTAATTGGTCTTCTTCCAGACTACCAGGGGGAATCCGGGCATGTCGATGCGTAAAATGGGACATAACACTGAAAGTTTGGAAACCCCTTCAGTTTAATATGTGAGGATGAGTGAAGAAATGCACATTTGATTGTGACAGTTGCAAAATTTGGATCAGGTTATCGAGGTCAAGAGTCTTGTGTGAGAAAGAAGTGAAAGTTAGCTATTCTCTTAGCAGTGATGGAAGGGAGTCATTTTCATATTACAGCCCCCTGCATGTAGCTATTACCGAGATTCCCCGCAAGGGAGTGGGAAATAGCTAAAGGGTAGGGAAGTAGGGGAGAGGAGGGAAAAGAATGATGGAGATAAGAGGACAAAACGGGAAATAAACATCCATTTCTCTCATACTCTTTTGTAGAAATTTCAATATTTTACATTCTCGAATTCCTCTATCCATTGCCTTATTGAAAATATTAAAATAGAAGAAGTGATTCTGGAGTGGCAACCATAAGCTTTGGTGATTGGTGAGGGAAAGGAACTTTTCAGGCAACGGAGAAAGGGTGGAGAGAAACCTGGTGTCAGCACTTAGCGGTAGCTGACAACGAATCAATGACTCAATGTTCTATCCGGTGGATATAGCATTGATATTGAAGTGATATCCACTCAGTTCTCAAGTAGGAATTGGTTTGGCGCTGATAAATCCCTTCCGCAACCAGGTCCAAACACAGACCCTCAAAATGGGAGGCCAGTACACTAGGATCCACATCGACCCAATCTACAATATTAAAATATCTGGATTTATTATAGCCGAAATACAGCACGTTAGCCTTTTTCACTCCTGTCTTTATTGCATAGGAATTGGAATCACCATCAGACTACACCGTGATTTGGAATACAATTGTACAAGAATGCATTTAATATTTTACGACTCACGTCGACAAGTTGCGTGCACAAGTACTATTGACACATTCTATAGTCGCATACACATATTGAATTCCATGGCCGAGAAGATATCATGTGCCACGCTTTTGAAAATATGAAACATTGGAAAATTATGTAATGAATTCTTGGTTTGTGACAAACTAACATATTACCGGCCCAGGTGGCGGCGAGGAAAAGTCCTCGCCTGTTAATCCTAGGGTCGCGGGTTCGAGTCCCACCTGGGTGGGTTTTTCTCCACCTAGGGCATGGATGTTTGTGAAGCTCTGTTGGTTCAGCCCCTGGGAAACCTGATGACAGGCAAATGCCTATCGGGATCCCAGGGGTATATGGGCCAAGAGAAGTCTAGATGCAAAAAAAATTACTATCTCCGCTGGTTACGCCGAAAATATTTAAACTTCGCGTGTCTCACTAGATTCAATGAAAAAATATTTTGCGGACCCCAACTTACTATGGTAGACTGGATCATAATCACAAAATTAGAGAAATTGATTGCCGAACTGACAGATTCAAAATGTCCTTTTTTCCTCGTACTATTAGGGATATGAATAACGGTAAATATATCCAGTACGAGTGTAGCAATGGATAACATTGGTAGCTGCATATTTGTATAGGGACTTAAAGCTAACCCAACTAACAGCATTTTTTGCATGTTTTCTTTGTTATTTTTATCTTTTTTAAATAGTGTAGTTTTGAACAGTACCTATATAAATACTAATCCTTTTTTATGCATGATATGCAGTGCATATTTGGTGAGAATTCACCCCCTGCCACACACCTTTATGGTGGCTTGCAGGATATTATGAAGATGTAGATGTACATCTACACGATACCCTGTAAGGCACCGCGAGGGTGTGTGGCAGGAGGAGAAGATCACCTAGAATGCACTACTAACATGCAAACGAGCAACTCTAGTGCCTCATGCAACTAGATTGTTAGTATCTATAGTGTTTAAGGTGTTAATACCTACATCATGCACTACAGGCTACTCAAAAATATTTCACCTACCTATCCCTTTGCTATGCTGCCTATTCTGTTCTCTTATAGTACGGGGGATAAATGCCATTTTGAATCTATCGGTACGACAATCTAGCTCTCTAATCTTATTTATCTGGTCGAATCTAGCATAATACGCTGTTTTTTTTAATATGTGCCTAGCATCTTAGCATCCTAACATCTCCTCTGGAAAACATTCCGCAGTCACTTCCTCCTCTCACATTCACTCGCCCCCAGCCCCCCAGGGGGGTCGCACCCATCCGCCCCCGAGACGCACCTTCTGCGTCTACCGCCTGTACCACAGCCCCTCGGGTCCATCCCTAATCCAAAGCGATGAGGTCCCGGGTGCAGGGATGGAGAGTGCCCTCTGTGAGGCTCCCGAATAAAATGCAGTGCGAGACGGGGGAGGTGTCCACTTTAGAGGGGGAGGAGCGAGGTGTTTTGTGTGGTCTCCGAAGTCTAAGCGGGAGATACTATATGTGCACCCGGATGGGCACATCGGAGGGCTTGACTCGGGAAGAATTGCCACCTACTGAAAGATATTCAGCATCTGCATGAGCTCTCAAAAAGTCAATAGTGTGTCTTCATGGGGATGGGAGATTGGTGGACGGGAGGGCGGTGCTTGGGGAGGGAAAAATCTGATTCTTTCTCGGGAATGGAGGTATGACAAAGGGACCGTCTACTTCACGGTGATGCACTACGATGGCTTCTTTGCCAACTGTACCGCTCCGAAATGCAGCTCGTGAATCCGAGGTTTTGACTATTCTTTGTGGCCAACGACGTGCATGCAGAAGGAAATCTCTTTTTCGCGTAGTCACGGTGTAATGACTCCCAATAGCGGTGGGGAACTGTGCCATATGAATTTGGAAAAACCTCGCGGATTAAATGACGAGTTTCATTTTCGTTATGATGCTTACTCTCCTTACTTCGACAACAATTTTCCCGCAAGGTAATTTTTCTCCATTTTCATCAAGTTTCCTTTCGCTCTTCTTTGTGAGCGGCATTCCTCTGCAATGGGGGCGTTTACCCGGAACTGAAATCGCAATTTTGTACACGAAATCGTTAGATGGAAACGAAAAAAGAATTTTAGTGAAAAAATTAATCTTCTAGCCACAACCATTCACTCATAAATCAAAAATTTAAATACGCAAAAGGGAATAAGCTGCTGTGATAACATTGACGTCATTTTCCTCCCGTCCTTGACTGCTTTTCTGGGATGGGAAGGGAGTGGAGGTGGGTTCTCGGGAGGTCTGCTCGCACAGATGCTGTCGTAATCGCTCCTATTGGTGGAGTCAGCTGTGTCCCCCCCATTGCGATAAGGCAAAGTAGCTTCGCGGGCTCAGTTGTGATTGGACGAAGTCGATATACGTCAGAGGTTGCATCCCGCCCACTTTTCCGAAAGGGTTAAAAACATCAGTTTTTCGCCGCTTATAACTCGATAAATAATTTACGGATCAAAAAACAGAAAAATACGAGTATTTTTATTTTACAAACTCTATCAGAATCAGCAATAAAAAATATGGTAAACAACCCCGTTTGGGATTAAGTCATATCATCATTATAAAAAGTAATGAGTGATGAATGTTCCATTAGTAAGACTACTAATGGAACCATTAACTAGTTACTAGTTAATATCTAAGTGTCATATTATAACACTCGGCCAAGGCATTTACTACTGATTGGTGGTTTCGAATGGATCACAGAATCACTCTTGATATCGGTGTCGATGAGTTGGCGCCCATTTCAAGAAAAAATAGGAATTAGTGCTATTTAGTTCCCCAGTGCTTTGCAATTCGTGGGTCTCTCCAAAAGCATTAAGACTAGGTTTCTTATTCCTTAATAGATGTTTACCGTGCTTTTACTAAATGAATATTCCGTAACCGGTTATTGTGATATCTAACATTTCTCGTTTGAAGAGCTTCTGCACTCTTCTCTGGATGATGGGTTTCATAATTGTTTGCGGGTTTCATTTTGCCTAATTAATCGGTTTCACAGATGTGAGTTTTATTGAATATCCTATCCAATCCAGGAATGAAGCGATACTTCCTTCGAATCCCGTTGCTTACTTAGCTGCCTGAATCTTTTTGACTCAGAGATTTTTCAAGTTTAAGAATAATACAAATCACATGCACTTTTTCTATAAATATGATTAATAGTGCTTGCAGCTACTGAGAACACTGTGATCCAGTAATACCCGCTTTCTTGAAGCAAATTAGAGGCAGGATAGTATTTTTGGATTAGAAGTGCTCAAAAATAAATAATAATCTTCCCATTTACATCCGCAATACCGAGTTTTTACAGTTATATCAACTTTAGCTATTAACCATATAATGATGAATAATTTTGAACATAGCGAAAGCGTAGGAGAGAATACATCTGCATTCATAATAAGTCAGCAATCCTAAGATTGGTTTATGCAGCCTTCCACTCACTTCCCCTATTAGCTAACCTTTTCATACTTACACAAGTCTTCTCATTAACATCCTTCACTATTTTCTGCATGTATCTCATACGACGCCTTTCCTTGCCATTCTTCCTCTCTTTTCCCTCACAGTTATCTTCATCAGACTCTCATGTCTTAATTTACCAGGTTATTCCAACTTCTCTTTTATTCTTTCATCAGAATTCAATTCAGAATCTTCGAAGCTATCAGAGGGCTTTACCCCATTCTTCTTAGGATTTATTCAATGTGTCATTTGACAAGTACGTTTGTATTTCATCATTCTCCCGTAGCAATACATTTAAAATGCTTTCAGTCGTACTTCCCTGCTACTCCTATCGTCCATCTTTCACTGTCCTGAAGAAGAATGCTCCACAGGTGTTTTCTGATGAAGACTTTCCACGAGTAAATACATTTTTCATATGGTACTTACAATGCTCTCTTTACCTGGGCTATTCTACTGACCTTTCTTAATTGACTTCCTAGAATGCAATGCCCTTACACCTCATTAAAAATTTGTTTTCTAAATTTTACGTTGGTTCTCTTCTCTCCTACTATGGATATACCTGTACCGTACTCTTCTTTTTATTGATTTTCACTTCTAGTCCGGTCCTTATAATTTTCCATGTTTACTAAAGTCCTTTATAACTATTGTTCTGCTACTGCCATGATATGTCATCATTGGATGGAAGCATGGTAATTTTTTCCCCGTGGATACTCACTCCTGATGACTTCTCATATACTTCTTTTTTGGTCTCTCCAAGTAGACATTGAAAATTATGGGAGACAGTGCACATCCTTGTCTCATGACTTTTTTCTTATTTCCCTACTGCTCGGTCCTGATCTAAGCTAATTTAACGTTATTAGTAATTAAAAAACGTAATTGATCTTGCTCTTTCACAAGATGTGGTTAATTCTTGGGTAATTATATCTAAATTTCTTTCTAATCCCCAGAATTGAGTTCCAACCCGCGTTGTAAAAAAGCTTCCTTTTAACCCACCAATGCAACAAATATTTCTAGGATTATCTCCCTCTCCTCTGAATAGTTAGGTTTTTGGGCCAAAATAGCTTTTCTTTCGCCCTTGTCTTTCCTAATTCCAAATTTGTCCTCATTCAGGAATTCCACTTGTTATCAATCTGGCTTATCAATTTCTACTTGGCATGAGTTTTCAGTCATTAAGTCCTAAAATATTAAATTCTAAGCCCTCTTAATTTTGGGAATAAGAATATATTGCAGTATTATTAGTATATTGCAGGTAATAGAGGAAATGGTGAGGGCTTTTGTTGGAGATTAATGTATGACCATTGGCAAGAATTACATATAAAGAATCAGAATGAATAGAGAAAGGCTGTGTAGAATGGCTATGGTGCTCGGCACTAAAGTATTTATTGAACCTCTGCGCTAGGAAAAGTAGAGCGGGGGTTGTGAAATCAGTTAGATTCTACTAAGCTCTATATCCCAGTTAGTCAATGCATTACGGTACTTGTTGACGACGTTAAAGGACCGGTACGCACGAGTATTAAATATTAGATGTTCAAATTGAAGGGACCCTGGAGGTTAGGGTTTAGGGGTAGACAAACATAGAGTAGTTAAGCACACTCAAAAAGATAGAGAACCAAGCGGATGAGGTTGAGTTTTAAATTAAATCGGTTAATGGAGCAGTAAAAAGGGAATAAGTCATTAAATAATCGCTTCAAAAAGTATTGACAGGGGCTGCAAAATTAATAAACGTTTTGCTATTCATCCATCCCACTCTCATCGTGTGTTGCTGGAAAACATGAGTTGTCATAATTTTCTTGCCCTCCGTTTCTGTTACTTTTGTTAACTATATTATGCATTGCTTATTTTTTGGTATTTAAAGAATAGTTATAAAATAAACAATAACATTCAAAATTGAACAAGTAATAATAATCGAATGTTTATTCCACTTCATGCCTTCAAAAGGAGCCCTATTTTTTATCGCAAGCCGTAAGCCTTTTTGAATGAGCCTTCAATTTCCATATTTCTTTATTTTGGATTGTTAATGAAGTGCAGCATTTAATGTCAAGTTTTCTGGACACGTAGAATTATAAAATGAAAATATATGTTGTTAACTTTGGCAACTTACTCTACTTACTAGAACTGAGGTACGTTGACGCAGATTCTTTATTCAATATTTACCACAAAAAGTAAATTTTCAGTTTTTGTGGCAGCTTCGTATTCTTAAATAATCCAATAAATTAATAATTGCTGCTCTCAACCTATTCAAATGGGCCATACTCTGGTTTTATGTGAAATATCTGAAATATGTCTTAAGCTATAGATTTCATTGTTCAATGTATCAAAAGCCAACGCATTTTGTTAATTAACTTAACGGTATATTATTAATTATAGTGCTATACGAGAAAAAGTATCCAAAGATGTTTGATGACGTGACTGATGATCGCCAAAATAATGAAAAATACCTAAAGTTGGCCGAATATGATGAAAATAAGTTTTTGCAGTGAATAAAACTAAATATTTGAGTTTTGGTTACCCCAGCCAGTGTTATAATTCACAAGAGATCAGAGAGAGGTTTCGATAACTCGTTTGGTGATTGAAAACTCCTTTTGAGCTTAAGGAGTGTGAAAATTAAGTTCGATTAGAGTTATTCCATTGCATGATAATCGAAGTAATCGATTGAATTCATGCGATTGAAAAAAAAATAACACCCATGTGACCCAAACTCCCTTTGCGAGCGTGGTCGACTGGAAAGGAAGCCTTTGGGCCTCGGAGCGAGCTGATAATATGCGACCCTATCAGCTGGGATTATTGCCGTGAAACCCTACTCCCTCACCCCGCTCCGGAAGGCTACACCGGCCGAACTCACAAGTAGGTACACAACAAAGAGAGTTCGGACCATGTCATCGCTCCCCTCATCTTACCCCATGCTCCCCAATTAGATTTTAATTAAGACGCTATCCCGGCTGACCAGACCAGCAGCAGCCCCTTCATCCCTTTCCCAAAGAGCCTCCTCCCCCTTCCCTCCTCCCTCCCCATCACCCCCTCCGAGCCCTCTAACCCTCCCTCCCCCAGGCGCCGATGCCCATTGCAAGCAGAGACGGCGGCGTCGTCTCCGGCGTCCCATGGCACATATATAATCTAATTAAGATGAACCAATTAAATTAAATCGCTTCTGCTCACTTGTGATTCTGCGGCAACTTGGTGGTCCCTTTGGCCGCCACCATCCCTCGCTCCATCCCTCCCCCCCTCATCCCCCAGGCCATCGCCCCCTCATCCCCCCCCCCCCCCCGCCCCCGCAGCCTTTGACCACCGCCCTCTCTGCCTCTGTGGGCCGAATCTAATTGAAGCTATCGCGCTAAACAAGGGACGCGCCGGCTGGCCATGCACTTGAGAAGCGCCTGGCCACTGATAACTCCGCAGGGAAATTAGGACGGCCTTTAATTGCGTCAAGCGCCCCCTTGGCCTGATGAAGGGAATTCAAAGTTCTGTTAACGCGCGACCCTGGGGGGTATGGATGCCGGTGGATCTGATTTGACGGAGCGCTCTGGGATTTCTTATTAAAGCGCTTCGCTTCTGTTACCCCGAGCGTTTAACGAGAGCACATTCACGAATTTTCCTTGTTTTCCCGCACCTTTTCCTCCTCCTGGGAGTGGAAAACGGCCTGTGGTTAATTACCTACAGCTATTGGGCTCGCCTGCTAAAGGAATGGGTAATCGGTATATTGTGCCTGAAATCACATTTGGAGACTTCAGCATCGATATTCATTTTTTAAAGTATTTGATGTTACCTATAATGGGAATGTGCCTGCAGTGAATGTAGTACCTACCCATAATAATCAACGGTATTTTGAAGATATCTCACGTGAAAACGATTTTAAAGGGCCATGTATTTCTAACAATACGAGAGAATAGTTAGTAAAAGTGATAAAAACTATTAATTTGAAAATAGTGGAACATCGATGATATTGAAGGCCTAAATCTTCATGTTTCAACCGGTATTAAGGTAGGATAGCTGGTACGGTAATACCTCAGTAGCAGGATCAACGGAAAACCTTTTTCTACTCCTATCCGTATTTTTGGCTTTGAGCGCGTTGTGTGTAGTAATGCGAAGGTACAAGCTTAAACACTGCTAAAATAAATCCAGGAAGAAGTAACTTTTCTATGGGTTTAGATTTTAAAACATCTTAGCAACTAGGTTTTAGAGATTAGAATTTAACGTAAGATAATCACCAGCCGAAGTAATCGTTTTGGACGTTGCATTGGTCCATTGGTCACTAAGAGATCGGTCAACTGGTATACCTGGCAGTTAAACGGATTCAGTGGTAATGCTATTTAATGTTCTATCCAATTGAAAAATTCGCATTAGCCCGCACGAGTGACGCATATGATTCCATTAAATGTCTTCTAGTAGATACGATTTCGGGCTCGCGATTTCTCTCACAGGTATCGATCAGCTAATTTTATCACGTATGCGGGCAGGATTTATGAGCTTACCGTCCCACTATTTCTCTCCGGGTCTTGATTTTCCCCTTTCCCTTGTACATTTTTTTTCCGTCCAAGCCGATTGTTCTCATGCTCGCCGGCGGATCCAGCTCCTTTTGGCCTCATTTTCATCGATTCCCATTCCTGACACATTTCTCCGACGGAATGCGCCTTCACCCCCCCCCCTCTCTCTATCCTCACTCCCACCCCAACGACCGCACATTCGTGAAACATTACACCCCTTCCCCCCCCCGCCTCCCCCACCCAACTGCCACCGCCCTCGCGATTGTCTCGCATTTGATGGGCATACATATCGTATCTTTATGCTCGACGGTATTCCTTCGGCATCGGGAGCAGCAAGTGGGTACGAATGTGTTCATTGCCGCTAATTATAGACCGGTGGCTCGAGCTTAAGTCTGCGTTCGACAACTTCATCATTTCGAACGTCAGCTCAGTATGATTGAGATTCATGTCTCACGAGACGGATTCTCTCCGAGCGTTCAGTTCCTTGAAAAATGGCCCCTAAAACTCATCAAATTTTAACAATAGGATTGAGATCGGCACCTTTTTTTATGCGCTTATGAAGATATATACCTAAGCTTTTGTGATTTAAACGTTTATGGGCCTTGGTGGAAGTTTACGGTTCCAGTACAATAATTAAACATTCAAGAGTAAAAATACGGTCGTGTGCAAAGAGTGATTCTCGTAGTTTACGTAGAAAGAAACTTTTGGATGAAATCGATGGTTGGCGAGTTTACCTTTTGGAATGGATTCATAATGAAAACAATTAACTGTCTTATATTCCACTGCATTTATTCACGGACCGGTTTCGACGTTGTCAGGTCATCATCAGGCCCCTGATGATGACCTGATAAGGTCAAAACCGGTCCGTGAATAAATTCAGTGGAATGTAACTATGATAAATATTTTCATTAGCATTTGGATGCCTTCACCTTTTTTGAACAACAAACCTTTTTGATGCCATTTCATAGTTATTCTATGATTTTTAATGACAATGTATTATATAGTCTCACGGGAGTCATAACTGTGAAATATCAAGGTCCACTGGCACGTTTTGAGATTGCAAGTGCCAAGACAAACGATGTTGCCTTAGCCTGAACATGATAAAGAAGATGACAAATATGTCTCACTAATGCAAAATTATCATCATTGGAATTATCTGGGCGTGATAAAGAGGTAAGGCACATTATGGAAGTGTATACGTGCTTATATACTTTCGTATTCCAATTATAGACTCCCAGAAGTCAGTTATTACAACGGTATATTCGGATTGTTAGCCTAGAAAAACAGGGAGCACGTAGTTTACGCCCAAATGAGTTTTATCCTTGGTGTAGATAGTGTAAATGCAATTGTCCTTTGGCGCCTTTCAACTAATGAACTGCCGTTGTTAGATCAAGCAGGCTCCTCTGCCCATGACGTTTGCGACATGGCATCATACGATTTGCACCAAAAAAGCATAATTACTGCCTTTTAAACTGCATTAACCTTTTGCATCCATCTCAGCAGTTTCGACCGCCGGGGCTCAAGCCAGGCCCAGGCCAAACTGCATGTGACTCTCTAGTGATCCACCGGCATTAATTTTAAAGTTCACGGGAAATTTGTTGTGCAGAGGTGGAAAAAATCAACATTAGTAGCAGACTGTTGAGGTCTGGAAAACAGACAGGTGTAATGGAGAGCCCTAGGTGAGAAAAGTGTAACTACCGAGTGCAATTACAGTTGAAAAACTACGCGCTTTCCAGCTCACCCGCGTATTCCCGACTTTTTTCTAAAAAACATTAACCATTTTTACACAAAATATGTGAATGCAGTTGGCTGTGGTACTTCAGCGTTCATCACGAGGAACGGATTAGACGGTGCTCCGCACTTTGCGTCAACTCGTAAACTTCATTGTGATAGCTACAGGAAAGGGTGGGTCGGGTTCGTGCTTTGCCGTGTTGCATACGCTCACGCTTTTGAAGCATACGGACGCACGAACACCAATCCTTTCTCCTGCACTCTTCGCCCCCACCATTTAACAACCCTGCGAAACAATGAGTTGGACGTGACCTGTCTGGATGTAAATGCGAAACTTTTTCTTCCCGTCATTTTTTAAGTCACGCCAATTGTTTGAAAGCGCTTATGAGTGTTACGGCGCACTGTCACAGTTAATATCCGTGCATTTCTTCCTTAGTGGCCTATCTCTGTTGTAGCACGTGGCTTCTTCATTTTTATCACCCCTACATTCATGATGGGTGCGACTGTTTTCCGCAAATCGTCACGAAAACTAATGCAACGCCACGTGTAAATATACTTGTGTTTTTTTAACCCAGTTATGCCTCGGCGGAAGTATGAGCCATGTAAATTAATTTATGAAACCACCACAAAAGCAAAAGCGTTGCTTGCTGAGTAAAACACGAACCTCTGTTAATTTAAGCTTACCCTTTGTTATGTGTCCTCATTTGAACA
The DNA here is from genome assembly GCA_933228895.1 of Platycnemis pennipes. NCBI lineage: Eukaryota > Metazoa > Arthropoda > Insecta > Odonata > Platycnemididae > Platycnemis > Platycnemis pennipes. The sequence goes on from OW121846.1 coordinate 86,233,452, forward strand.
AAAAATTATGCTCACACTGTAGTAATAGGGCTTGTAATTGTATTATCACTATCATTGCGGTAATTATACGTGCAATATAATTATTTAACTCTCTATCTAAATATTTAATTCGCGGTAAAAGGCTCTTTGAAATTCTTCAGCTCTGCAAATAATGAAATCAGGGCGTATTGTAATTTAAATTACACCATTTTCTTTAGCATTCTTTACAATAAAGTATTTTTTGACTGGATAAGAAATTGAGTCTGGAGGTAATTTCAGGAATTTTATGACGTTGAGTCTCAGTATTTCCCTTTTCACACTGATAAGTACTTCTTAAGTGCATTTTTCCGTGTGGAAAAAATTCTTACTGTCCGTTCAATCCATAAAATAAAACTTAAATTTTCATTTTCTGTAACAGTGGTGGACGGAAGGAAAACGCATCCATCACCACTTTTATCACAAATGGAATCAAGGGAAGTCGTTTTTGATAATGAATCGCGTTATTCTTTCGTGCGAAGCTGATATGGGACCGGGCAGGAAAATTCCAAAGTGGCTAAGATTTCCGATAGCATTTCTTCATTTGTATCTTGGAAGCAAGGATTTCACTTTTCTAAGAGATGGCGATGATTGCTGTTGACGTATAAAAATGAATCTTAACGTCCGTTTCATTAAATATCAGATAATACGGAGGCATATTGCTCGATTAGTATTAATGATAAATGAGTAATCGTTAAGAAATGTTTATTTTTACCAAACTGAGCGTAATATACGACTTTAGAACACGCTACCGAAATTTCTTACTGAGAGTTTGATGACTACAAGTACTCAAAATCATGTGCGACGTAATAAAATTTATTCTGAACGTCAAAATAATACTAGTGGTTATTACGACATAAATATGCATATAGCGTTGAAGAAAAATGGTTTTCTTGAAATGTTTCTCAATGCCATTTGTCTTTGTTTCCATAGCCATCTTATATTAGCGTAACTAGTCTATTAAATGAATTAAAATGGGAACCATTGTCAGATCGCAGGTTGAAATTTAGACTTAATCTCTTAAATAAATTCCAAGATAATATTTTCAATGATGGCGTTAAAAATATTTTGCTAACCCCAACTAACTATGGTAGACTGGACCATAATCACAAAGTTAGAGACATTGATTGCCGAATTGGCAGATTCAAAATGTCTTTTTTCCTCGTACAATTAGGGACATGAATAGCGGTAAATATATCCAATAAGAGTGTATCAATGTAGAGCATTGTTAGCTACATGTTGGTATAAGGACTTGAAGATACCCCATATAACAGCATGTTTTTGCATGCTTGCTATGCTATTTTTATCTTTTTTAAATATTGAAGTTTAGACTAGTATCATATTATTAATCCTTTTTTTGCATGATATGTAGTGCATGTTTGGTGAGAATTCACCCCCTGCCACACACCTTTTTGGTGGCTTTCAGGGTATTATGTAGATGTAGATGTATTTATTTTCAAGCTAGTATTTCGGAGTTTATTTCTGATTCAATAACTTTTTCAATTCTGACTTTCAGTGATTCACGATAAGATGCTCTTTTGCAATTGCTATCAATGTCTACAACATGATGCATATCATTTGGACCGGTGAGCATTTACATGTGCTTTGAACGCCCTAGGGAAATCATTCCCAACCTTTTTTTCATGCCTTCCTATTTGTACGTTGTTTTTCGCGAGGAAATATTGATATCATTAAGATGCCGAAACAAACCGCAAGCCCAATTATTTTGCGAACTTTGTATGGACGTTGCCTAGTCATTAACGGCATCATACCATTGCGTTATTATGGTGTCTAATCTTTTCGAAACCTTGTGGTTTAATTCAACTACCATGGCGTTAAGAATGCTAAAAGTTTACCTTCGGACAAAGAAAGTAAATGCATCACGAGCTAAATCCAAAGTGATGAAATAAAATGTCAATTATTCTTTTAGCATGACAGTGGATCCCAGACAAAGCGTAGATATATGTCATGTGAATTCTTTTTTTAGTGTTGGAGCAAAAACCTTTTTTCCTGTCTTTTTAATTAGAAGTAAACGAGCCAATTTATGCGTATATTTATGTGTTTGTCGCATTGCAGGCATTCGCACTCTATTGTATTATTGAATTCCATACTCCCATCGTCACTCACTGAAAATAATACCAATTCTGCTCTTTCAGCGTAGATTTTCAACAGATGCTCCAAATGTTCTCATCTGATCAGAATGGAAGTTAATTGCTTTAATAAGCAGTGAAAGATGGATTATCAGCGAAATTTACCATTAACATTTCAACTCCGAGATGGATTTTCCGTCAAGATATAAATCATAGCTTCTAGAAAACAACACGGGTTTCTACTTGGGTTTGAAGAGTGTTTGTCATTGCCACGTGGAGTTCCATAATTATCAATATGGTTTTGGCCATCCGCTGTCAAAAAAAGTATTCATTGTTAGATATCCTCAGCCTTCCCTCTCACATAATACTGTATATGTCCAGAATATCACTCTCCTAAACTCTACACACCGTACACTGCCTCTATCATGCCATCAAATATCCTCATTCATTGCTTTCATTTTACTCTCTTTCTCTCACCCAATCATTTCCCCTCTAGCACTACTCTTTGGGCCCTTCGAATTTTACTCACAGGTTTTCACTATCCGCTATTGTCTAATCTTAACATGGTAGTGGATCCGAGAGGAAGCGAAGGTATATGCCATGTGAATTCTGTTTTTAGTGCTGGAGTAAAAATTCTTTTCCCAGATTTTTTGACTAGAAGTAAACGAGGTAATTAATGTGTAGATTTATTTGAGACCTCTTCGGTTGTATTACTGTATCGCAAACTCTTCCATACACCTCCATTAATAACATTCTTTGCTCTTTTGGACAACCATTTTCAGTCATTTAATTCCGCACTTGGTGACCGAATACATCTACACTACATACTAATGACTTTTCTTCACGATTTAACTCAGAGATGTTGCCTTCCGTAGAGTTTTCTGATAACTGAATAGCTAAAAAGTTTGAATTAAAAAGCCTTTCGATGAATGAAATCATAATGCATTCATATTTTTCAGCAACATGAAGGAAAGTTATTCCACATTCCTTTGTACAAACATTTATGCATCAAATTACTCTCATACTTCACCCACTCACCCAAATTATACAGAATTATAAATAATAAGTTAAATACATTTCGTAGTCTACATCAAATTTTGTTCGCCCAACAAAGCTGAAAGTTTTCAAAGGTGCTTCTTCACTATAGAAATCTCTCTTATGGACATTTTCTATCTGAATTTACCAGTGAGGGAAAAATCTTAATAGGATGCAGAAATAATTTCCGATTAGCACAAAAAAAAATTTCAAAGCACTTATCCAATACTAGTCTATCAAATTATTCTAAGTCTAAACACTAGTCTAACTAATAAGGGTGAGTTACTGTGGAATATTTTTTGTACCTGAAGATGGCGCAGAATCGCTGAAACTAGTTGTACCAAAAATAAATTCACGAGTAGAAAATACATTTTTATTTTTCTCTGTGGCTATGAATTTCCACATGGTTAAGCCTGAATCCTTCGAAATTATGTCTTACTGTTTTTAAAACGCACTACTATATAACGTGACAACACATAACCAGTGGGGCTGTTTTGAGTGCAGCATCCCCTTCAAAAGTCGGCCCAGGTGGCGGCAAGGTAAAGTCTTCGCTTACTAATGCTAAGGTCACGGGTTCGAGTCCCGCTTGGGTGGGTTTTTCTCCACCCGGGGTATGGGTGTTTTTCAAGCTCTTTTGGTTTAACTTCTGGGAAACCTGATGACAGTCAAATGCCTATTGGGATCCCAGGGGTGTATGTACAAACAGATCATTCCGGATGTGCAAAAAAAAGTGTCCCCCCCACGTTACACGCGCCGCACTGCCGTGGATTCTCGACACTGGGCCCCAACGCGCTCGCGAATACATGACGATCACCGCGTCGTGCGGAAATGGTCGCCAAGACCTTCTCTCTCCTGGAGAGGCACGCATAGCTCTGTCCAAGATCCCCGCGGCCGATCACTCGCGCTCAAACTCATGTAGGCACGTGTACATGCCCGCCTAGCCGCCACAATAGGCGCGTACGCGACGTTTAATTTTATCTCACCCGGCATAACTCTTCTTCCCCGGGAAATATGGATGTTGCGTGCTCCCCTCAGCCGATCCCCATACCCGACCCGCCCCCGCGATCAATCTTCGACTCCCGAATGATTTATTCCACTTCGGAGACTGAAGTTACTGGGCCCCTACGTTCTCCTCTCACTTCCTTGTCTCTTTCTCTCTCTCTCTCTTCCCTTCACTTCTCTCTCTCTCGATCCCCGCCTAACCCAAACCGCCCCGCCGTAATTTGCGTCCGTATCGATGCTTGATGAAAGGGCCCCAGTGCGACCGCCAATCATCGGCACGTATTACGCCGAAAGGAGGGTGGGGGGCAACGAAAGGTCTCCCCCCCTCACCCACCCTCCATGCCCTCGACGCCAAAGGGCTGAATTGAGGGTGGGGGGTGACACAGGGTCCCCACTCCGGCGTGGAAGGAGTGCGAAACTCCCGCCTCCCCCTCCTCCCCGAGCCTTCCACTTCCATTCTCCCCCATCCCACCCCCACCTTGCCTCCCCAATAAGCCCTCTCCAGGGTGGGCTTTCGCAGGGGAGTCGGGGGAAATGAATTTCTCGCCGTACGTCACCGGGAAATTTGAACGCGGTGTATTTTTTCCTTTCCTCTTTCTATCCTTTATATCTCTCGGCGTTTCAAGCGCTTTCATGGTTTTGACAGCTTCTTCGGCCGACGTATAACTAGGGCTTTTCTGATTTCCCGTTGACCCTGCTTAGACGGCAGTGGTATACTTTGACCTTACTAAGTCAAATGCAGTTAAATCTGGGCTCGATTGGCTCAGAATTATGGTAGGAAAATTCTTCAACCCGTATAATATTAATATGTTAGTAAAATAAATCATAAAAAATATTTTTCTTTATTATTAATTATATTTGAAGTGTCCATTTTTGAATAAATAAAGGAAAAAATAGGCTAAAAACTGCTGTGGATAAAATAATGAAATTATTACCAGAATTTCCGGCGTTGGAAGATAAATAGCTTAGCTGTGATGGAGAAATAAACTAGAACTTTAGTTTAGATGGAGGGTAAGTTTTTCTCTCGGGTGTGTGTCTCGAATGCATGCAGCTGGTTGAATGGAGAGGTCGCAAAGCTCTTCACGAAAGCCGACGGGTTCCAATTATTCCCGCCATTCATCGCATAAGCGAGGGCAACAAAGGAGGGATCCGTTAGGTTCCAGTTCTCCTATCCTCGTTTTTCGAATGGAAGAAAATTCGAAACCTCACTCAGGTGTTCTCCACGGCCCCTTGTCCAGATTTCTCCGACTGGGGAGGATCATCATCCCTCTTAGTTCGCGCCGATTGTTTATTTCTTACCACGCTCCCGCGGGGATTAACACATGTCCCACGAGGGGCATGCGCGCCGAGTACATAGCGGCGAGAGAGCACGGAGATCCCCGCGAAACGGATCCAAGCATCGTCCGACGGTTTAAAAATGCACACTCTCGCGAAAGTTCCTGTCGGGACGCTCGGGCGTCGCGGCAAACAAACGCCCGGCGGCCAAAACCCGCAAGGCACCTTCACCCTCCGTCCCGCCACCTCCGCCGCCGTCCCCGCCCCGCACCGCACTTAGCTTTATCCCCGCCTTCTCGCATCGAAAGGCAATTTAAAAAAGTGCGCCGACTTTTTCCATTACGACTCCATTTTAAATAACCTCATGGCGGTCGTACATTCTTCTCCACCCTCGTACTTCAACACACCTATTTTTCCTCTCCGTGTGCTCCTCCCTGCTCTCCGTCACCCCCCTCCGGAATCCCACCCGCCTCACCTCCATATTTCTTCCTTCCCACCCGCCTCCCTTTCCTTTCCCTACCCTCCCCCCCACACAGTCTCACCCCCGGACCACCCCGCCCCCCATCCCCCCAGCAACCACGTCACACCCCACCCCCACTCACACACAAACACACGGACGCACACACACTGTTTTTTGCCTCGCCCACCCTCACCCCTACTCCCACTCTTTTCTCCCGTACCCCTCCCTTCCATCCGCCCACCCGCCAAAGCCCCTCCCCCCACTCCATCTTTTCCTCGGGGAAGAAAAACGCTCCCATTCTTCTCCAACATCATCTTCAATTTCTTTCCCGTCACAAAAGTTTTATCGCCGGAGGAGGAACCTTCTTCTTCACCCCGGCTCCAACTTCACCCCATCCATTCCACCGCTCGTGCCTCCCCCCTCCAGCCCCCCGCATAAACTCCCCTCCCCATCGGAATCCTTCCCCCCCACCCGAAATCCTTACACCGTCCCGCCAACCCCCTCCCCAACTTCGCCCCTGTCCATCCGTACCCTTGCTTTTCCTCTCAGGCTCCGGGTGCAAATGGGACCTGCGCCCCCCTTCCAACACGCGAACAATCCTCCCTCAACCCCCACCCCGCTCTCCTGCTTGCTTTTCCCTCACCCCCATCCTGCTTCCGTAAAGTTAAAAATAACAGTGTGCACATCGTTGTATGCTTAAGGAATAGTTGTTGCCGTGGACGTGAAAGCTCTCCCAGCGTGAAGGAGATGTTGAAAGGACCCGCGAAGTATTTCTTGTCAGTGGCCACATTTCTTTTTTTTTGACTCCCGCGTAAATAAATCGCTGAGGGGATTTCCACCGGATACCTCTGCATGACCTCCAGCATTTTTTCTTCCTACCGTAACGGCGGGTCCACTCCTAAAGTTGCGAGCGAGGTGGAGTAATCAATCAAAATTTTGGGATTTGGGTCGGATCGGGAAAAAAGGAAGGGGACGAGGACAGGAGGATGAGGTAATGAAGGATGATTGTTTGCAGGTTCATTTTTCTTTTGCCGAAGCAATTTAACGTGAAATGATGACTGGATCAGGAAACCAAGTAACTGGCGATTTTGTGAAAATTGAGATTTTCAAGTGGTATATATGAGAAAAGATTTCATCACCCAAATGAGGTTTTATCTATTCAAAAGTCATTCAGGAAGATCGAAGAGAAATATATTTTTATTGTAACGTTTTTTATTTTTAGGATATGACGTTTTGAAAAATTAAAATGATATTGTAACTGATTTCAATAATGCTTATATCTTACTCTCAAAGTTACAAAATATATCATGCGTGACCAAAATCACTGATCAAAAGACACTTAGGTAATGATTTCCTTTCCGTTGAGTTTCCTCGGTAAAAAAAATCCTGTTCACCTCTTTAATGTACCTATATGAGTGTTTTATGTATGTAAATGTTATATCAGTAATAAAATTAGATATTAACCTGCTCAAGCAGTCGAGGACCCAGGAAACCATGTATCCTTAGTCATAAAAATATTTGTGCACGCAAACATTTTAGTGTTATTTTTGTAAGTTCTTAGTGGACGAAGATCTCCAATGACAGTAAAATATTTCTATTTTCTTCTATTCTAAACATAATATAAAATCCTATGCAAAGAGCATATAGTATAAATAAATTATAATATAAAAGCATATGCAGGGAGAATGTGGTTTTAACCTAAAGATATCAGATAGGTAACGCCGTGGAATATTAACTACAATTGCACAAAAACCACGGTTTCGAGGACATACAGTGTTTATAATATGCCTAGACAGTTTTTAAAAATATATTTATTTTTTAATCAGTGGGCATTAAACTAATTGCGCAGTTAATATGAGTTACTATCCAGTGGATAGAAAATTCAAATGATTCACAGACTACTCGGCCTATATCTGCACGTGTCCTACTTAACTTGAAATGACATTGTTTACATTTGTGAAGTTAATTGGGTGACTAATTATATATATGAGACATCTTATCAAATAATTTTCAAATGAAGGTACGTTGCGATAACCTGAACGTTATCTACATCTAAAAATAAAATATCATGAATGAAACACCGAGATTATCAATTTTTACGTATAATGTTACCTAAAAAACCAGAATACAAAAATTCCAGGCGACAAAATTTTAAGGTATGTTTAAAACTTCTTAATGCCTTTTGGGAAGAAAATTGACAGGTTGTCAGCAGAAGAAGTCTTAAATAAGAATCGGGTATTATTTAATGTTCAAATATATTTGTTCCCTTTTCCCTTTATATCCCCTTTTAATTGTGCAATTAGTAAAAGTAGTTTCATTGAACCAATCAATAAGAGGCTAAAAACACTAAGCAGACTCACTAATTGGTATTTATGGCTGCTGATTTATTTAATATTGCATAACAAAGCTGAAAAAATGGTACCGGATTATTCAGCGCTCGAATTTTTGCAATGAAGTATGGAATCGCTGAAGTTTTATATATAATTATTTCGGTGCCCCTCTATCGTTCAATTTCTTGTTTAAAATTAAGACGAAAGGGAAAATAGCAATTTTCAGGTGTGTTCATTTTCCTCGTCCTGTCTAGCTACATCTTTGATCAAATATAGCCTAAAAATTGCATGGCATCTATATTTTAATATATATTTATTTATCGGAATATGCGGATATTTAGATATTTTGACTCAGATTTTTCAGTCGAAAGAATATTCAAGACCTTTCAGTTACTTGAATGTACGCCTGTTTGGCGCTCCGTTCAATTTTCTATCGTACTGGGACTTCAATCAGGTCTCAAGATTGTTAAATTTTGTGCTGAATATTTCATTGCCATTTCTTCGTTAAATTGTCCATTTTAATTTTTGTGCTAGATTTTGCTTATTATTTCGAGTGCCATTTGTAAATATCTCATCTGTATTTGTAAACCTTTTTCACGGGCTATTTTCTCCCTCCGCAAGGCATTTATCGTTTTTCGGACACGTGAGTCCGTAGATGGTAAGTACTACAAGCAATTTGTATCCAAAGTTACATCACATCTACGTCTAATCCTCTGCAAGCCACCATGACGGTATGTGGCATTGGGGTGAGTTCACAACAAACATGCATAGTTCTGCATCTGATATGTAGTGCATGTTTGGTGAGCAATCACCCCCTGCCACACACCCTTGTGGTGGCTTGCAGGGTATTATGTAGATGTAGATGTAGATGCATGAAAATGCTAAAATTCATGCATAAAAAGAAATAGTGACTATATTCTGGTCTAAACTTGACTATGTAAAAAATATTCAAATAGCAAAATAAGCATGCAAAAATGAATTATTAGCTGGGTTAGATCAAAGGTCTTATACCAACATGCAACTATTCATTGATACATTGGTATTTATACTAATGGGTATATTTACAGCTATTGATATCCCTAATTTTTCGAGGAAAGGACATTGTTAATCTGTCGTTTTGGCAAAAAATTTCTTTAATTTTATTCATCTACATCTACTTAACACCCTAAAAGCCAACATAAAGGTGTAATGCAGGGGGTGAATTCTCACTAAACATGCAATATATATTATGCATATAAAGGATTAGTATTAGTATACCATTCTAACTCCACTGTTTAAAATAGATAAAAATAGCAAACCAAACATGCAAAAACATACTATTTGTTGGGTTAGCTTTAAGTCCTCATACCAACATGCTTACATCACACTGCTATCCATTACAACACTCGTTTTGGATATATTTACCGCTATTCATATCCATAATTGTACGAGGAAAAAAGGACATTTTCAATTTGTCTGTTCGGCATTAAATTTCTCTAATTTTGTGATTAGGGTCCAGTCTACCATGGTACGTTGGGGTTCGCTAAATATTTTTAGCATAATCACTGAAAATATGGTTTTGGAATTTATTTTAGAGATTAAGTCGAAATTTTAACCTGTGATCTGACAATGATTGCCATTTTAATTCGTTTAATAGACTGGTTTGATAGAATTTTGGTACTATGGTCTAGTGTACCATAGTTTTCTGCAGTTCGTAAAATATTTTTAAGTCATTTATGAAAATATATTTATTATGTTAAGAGGTTAAAGTAAATGTCAACGTTCAATATGATAATGATTCCCATTTTAGTTCATCTAATAAATTGGTTACGCTCAAATATTTATCATACCGTCCCTTTACAAATCTGCCGGTCTTTTCTGCGCTTTGATATGCTTCTCCCGATTCGTGGTTCACTGGAGTGTTTTCCCAATCATTCCCTTTAGATAGTGAGAAGTAGGTGTTCTGAGTTGAGTCCTGAGATGTCATTAGCCACCTAGCTGCCACCCTATTCCCACGCGCTCGTCGACCGGAGTTCTGTTGCGTCGCTCGTGACTCACTCCCCACCCCAGAACACGGCGAAGCGAAAGATCACGGTGCGACGCCAGCTTGATGAGTCACCGAGGTACCCGACACATTTATTCCAAGTATCGATGCCGTAAGAGGGCATCGCATTCCACGCTTCCTGACACCACACGGCTCCTGTATTTTTAGCCAGCTTTGTGGCCCTTTGTATCCTTTCCACATCCGCGAGCGGAGGCACGCGGAGTTAAATTATACGCGCAGATGTAACAATACCGTCGAGCCCTGCCAAAACTTTCCACATCCCCGTTGCCTGAGCGTCCCATTATCCGGGCGCTCAACCCTCTCACCTCCCCTCTCCTCCCCCCCGTCACTCCCGCGCGGACTGACGCTCCGGAGAGCGGGGTGGCCCTACCAACCCCCTTTGCCCTCGGCCACCTCTTCCGCCATCCGACGACCCTCGTCCACCCTCTCGTCGGCGATCGCCACCCCACGCATCCACGCCCTCTCCCAACCCCTCCTTCCGGCCATCCCACCCTGCCTCTCCCGTCTCACCCCCGCCCACATGTTTCACACTCGGCCGTGGATTAAGAGACCAATAAAATTCGATTGCCTTTCGGAGTGGGGGAGGTTTGGATATGGTGGGTGGGAGGCTAATGGTTGAACCCCGTCGGACTGGTTTCCCGTAGAACAAAGGACCATAATGTGGTTTTGTGACAGCCTTTGGAGCAACTATTGCGCATTTTCCGGGAAGAAAGGGGTCATTAAGACTCCCTTTAGCACACGAATGCTTCCGGGATCGTATGTTTTTTTTCCTCTCCTCCTTCGGGAAGGATAAGTGGCTTCTCGGGTGATTTATACTGGTGATAAAGTCGTTACCTATCCCTCCATCTGTGGAGTGGGAATTGATTGAAAGAGAAGCGAAACGTTTGGAAGAGAGCCAAAGGTCTACGAGAAAAACTGAACTATGGCGTGCAATGGAATGTTTCGGCGCAGCATTTTCAATAGAAGACCTGTCACATGGAATCATTTAGGTGTGGCTTTCAATTTGATTCATTCATTGAGGATTGGTGTTATTATCAAGATTCCGTGTTGAAAAACGACCACTTTGTGCATTGGAGGCATTATCTACGCTAAGTTATGTGTTTTAAAATTCTTGAGAATTCTTTTTTGCTTCATTATGCATCGTCTTGCCAAATCAAATGCTATTCATCAGGAAAAAGCAATGTCTCCAATGGTTTTCATATGAATCACATTACTTGTTTTTAGAATGATAGGCTCCGTTTATTTTTTGTTGTGACTCATTGCAACCATTGGCGGCGATAGGAATATAATTGCTTCAGAGTAATGACTCAGACTAGGCGCTTTGGTTTCTTACTCTCGCCGGTCGTAGAATCAAGGGGTGACAGCCATATATGCCGACTGTATGTGACAGGTAAATAGCGTTCGGAACGAAATCCTTCAGCAAAAACTTTTGACCACTATCTTGCCTCGTAATCAAAAAGATATTTTTGCTTGCTGAAAATTTCAGAGTTTCACCTGTCGTCTGATATACATTGTAGCTGAATGTTGATATAAGGACTTGAAGCTAACCCAACTAACACCATGTTTTTGCGTGTTTGCTTTGGTATTTTTATCTTTTTTTGCTAGTGTAATTTAGAACAGTATATAAATACTAAATCTTTTTTATACATGATATGTAGTGTATGTTTGGTGAGAATTCATCCCCTGCCACACACCTTTATGGTGGCTTGCAGAGTATTATGTAGATGAAGATGTTGATAGATGTACTAGTGCTCGGAGCTACACAGATTTTGCTGCCTAATTCATGAAAGTAACCCTTCACGAAAAATTAGGACTTCCTTGGAGGGTTTTAAAGTATATATTTACTTTCCATGATTATTATTAGCTGGATGAACTTTATTTGCAACAATCAATTCATTGTTTTTACTTATCTTCGTAATATAAGCGCTAACAAGTTCTTTCCTCACCCAAGGGACCGATTTTTGTTTCATTTATCCATCTATTATTTAGATATGCACATTCACCACTCAATCCCAGCCCAAATTCTTTGTTTTTTGGCATGAATTGAAATCAATGATGACAGAGACATGAATAAGAACACATTATGTTGCTTATTACTGCAGGTAATCCAGAGATTCTTAAGATAATTAAAGCATTTATCGATTATGATACCCTATACTATTAGGACCTTATTAGTCTACCAATATAGTTATTGGGCTTCTACACTCATGTTTTGATTAGATGAATCCACGATATTACAACAGATTTTTACTAGAGGTTATTCATCTTTTTAAGAATTCCGTCCCATCCTGTTGGAATTGGTTATGCACATCATAAAATCAACAACTTAAATACCATATAAAATCATAGTAATACACAAAATCTATTTTCTCACCTGCTCTGGAATTTTGTCATACCCACAATTTTCTGCGTAAGAAAGGCAGAACATTTACCTTCTTGGTGAATTTCTGCTCGCAACAATGAAAAAAGGTCATAATTTAAATATCCCATTGTATGATCAGATAAAAGGATCATAAAAGTAAAGAATAATTTACTTTTACGTTCTTCAGCTGCTTAGTATATACCACACCGTTTAATTTAAACTAGGGCTAAGACAAACAACTCATCCATGCGCGAGGCAAGATTCGAACCCACGACTTTTATTTGATTATAAAATACTGTATTTTTATCCATTAACACTTTGAATGTTTGACAAAAACGTATCTATGTTCAAGGTTCATTCACGTATTTCCAGGTTTATTTAACCCATAGGATTATTTTTGTTGGCGTTACAATGTCAGTTTAAACTCCTACCCGTGAGAAATATTTGCCGTTTTTCGTCGAGAAATTTGGTTCTTCAGAGTGGATTCCAAACAAATATGCAACGTCCATTGCTTTGGGGCACGAATTGGTAAAAATCAAAGGATAGACGTCGTGATTAGCGAAGAGTTTTCAGCGAGGTGACATATTATGTCCGGTATTACTCAATAAGTAAAAACTAATTTTTGCGTGTAGTACTCATATTTTCCGTCTCTTCGCGCAAACACGTAGGTTGTTAGAATACGCTGAACTTACGATGTGTGACACTTGCATTTCCTGAATTACATACGTCATTGAATTATATTCATGAGTCGCAGATCTAACTTAATTACTAGAGTACGCTGATTTATAGTTTCAGTAATTATTTAATGGAGAGTAAGTAATTTTAATGAATAACAGGAATATGCATTAATTTCATCGTCAAGGCACTTCATTAAAATTCATATCCAACTTCACGGATAAATTTATCAAGCTCATTGAATTATAATTCAGCAGGCGTATTGATTGCTCACATTATATGCGCGAATGTGTGTTATCCTCGTTTATTGGCCATGAATCTCTCATTGCAGACCACAGATTTTATGAATTCAATCAACAATTGGAATTTCAATATGCCGGTCATTTTTTGTTTATAATTATCCCAAATTTTAGCTGGATGGGGGCATGTGAATAATGCTTTCCTGATTGTCTCTCGATGTTTGGCATAACCAGACTGAGGAAAAGGAGCTACCCCGCAATATGGACGAATTGCAAACCAAGTTTTTCTTCATTAATTAATATTCATGCTTATTATCATAACATTATAGGATACGAATGTTGATGATTATTTTCATTATTTAGGCCAAAAAGTCATAGCAATTTCAAACTTTGTCATTTAATTCTAAAACCATTTCTGACAGTGAATATGTAGTGATTAAGCTGTTGACGGCCCTCCAGTTAAGTGATTTTTAGGGTTCGAAAGAGTTTAAAATTTTAAAGTTCGAAAGGGCTTTAAAATAAGTTACTGTATTTGCTCACTGAAGATACACTGGTATATTGTCATAAATCATGGGTGTTTTCTCAATATTAGCATGCCTTTTAATGGACGTTCCATGGCATGACCGAAAGAGTTGGGATATTTTCATTATCTTTTGAACGAATTGTCAAATATATGTTTGCAAAATATTAATAATGTAAATTTTATTTTTAAATTAGCACTTATTGAGGCTGCATACAAGGCTCTTTTTAGAAGCCTAACCTTGGTTGCCCAATTAGTAATTTTATTTCTTTCTCGAAAAAAATCACCTACCGCTGGTTAGCCACCAGCTGCCATTACCTGTCTCATTTCACTATTATACTTTTGTTGGATCAGGCACTTCATCCTCTTTTAAGGGAGTGAAAGTACAATACTTTAGCATGAATATGAATTTATTCTCGGGCTTATCAATGGAATCTCGTTACCTTCAGTCCTCTACCGAGCACGCTGTGAAAAATACAACCAACTTTGATTTGAACGATTTGCTTGTGGAAATTTTCCGTAAAACTTGATAATTTTGAATTGGCCTATAAAAAGCTGAGGAACAAATTATAGAGAGTCGCTCATTTTTGCGAATGGCGCTTTGAAGAGAATGCCCTTAATACGTGAAATTACTGTGATATCTGATGTATTAATCATCCTCACGCTTGCTTAGCGACAAACTATTATGTCAATCGGAGTTAGTAATTATAGAACCATCCGAGTGAGATCCAAATGAAATTCCATCCCCCTATCCTGTATTCTTTGGAGACCGTAAATGCGTTACAAGTCAGAACTTGGCGTTGTTCTTTCCTCCCCGCGGAACAATCCCGACGGCGGCTGCTTGAGCGACAACCCTTTATGACCACGGACCCGCTCAAAAGGGGAGAGGCCTTTCAACACGTTTCCGGCGGCATTTCACGCATTCGTTTCAGCACCTCTGAGCCGCTTCAACCCATTCGCTCCCGAACTCCTCCATCCTCGCCCAACACCTCGCCTCTAAATTGCCCTCCCCTCCCCGACTGCATGTAACCACCCCCCACCGCACCGCCGCCACCGAACCAACCACCCCCCCCACACCATCTCCGGCACCCCACGAGCCCTCCGCGGTGAAGGGTGATTAGGTGTTCGGTCATCCCACCCACGGAGCTGGAGCCCGCCGCCCGCTTACCCTCGCCACCAACCCGCCACCCGTGTGGCATGAATTACGAGCTCAGGGCGGAAGGGTGTGGAAATGAAGGAGGGGTGGCAGGTAAGTGGGTTGGCAGTCAGTCGGCGGTGTGGTCCTTCTCCGCGGGACCCGCGACGGGGGAGGGATCAACCACCCGCGGGCAGGCCCGGGTCTCCTCGGCGACCCCCTCCTCCCAGCCGACCTAGGCTCCTGAATAACAATGCACCCTTTTCCAACACTACCCCTTTCTTTCCCCTCCTACCGAGCACGAGGAAGATGCCCGGAGATCTCCAGCAGGGAGGGACGATGGTTGCCTGAATGCTGGCGGTGGTAAGAGGGCGGTAGAGGTCTCGCTTTGAGGGAGGTGAGGCCTCACAAATTCAGCCCGGAGGGTGGAGAAGATGTATTATCGCGGGGGCCGGGGTAATGCTGGAAGGCGATGTAAAATATACGAGGGGGTGATGGGAAGTGTGGGTGGGAGAGGGAGAATGATGCATTGTGGGAAGAGCGGGTGGTTGGTGGGCTCCGTTTCACGCTCAAATGGACGGGCGCCTCGGGGGGGAGGGGGAGCGTTTGAAGGGTGTCGCAGGCGTCGCGGCAGGGGTTGTCCTTAATGAAAGCCATGCTGGCGATGGTAGCGGCGCGCGCTGAGTCGGATTGGGACGGGGGTTGTTGTCAGAGATGCTGGCTGCGTTCTCTTGTCGCGCCTCCAGGGAAGCCACTTCGCCGAATGCCTGGCCGGAGTTCTCCTCGTCCAGCTGGCGGGAGACGCGGAGGGGAAGACAACGTCCCTTGCAAGTGGCCGCAGCCTCCCCTGGAGCTCTCACTGCCCCCCATTGAGGGCCAATTCCCTATTCGTAACGGACGACCGCCTCACTAATTTGTGGTGTTTGGAATTAAATGACTTGGATTTCTATATTCCAAGTAAGTGTATTTTAGATTTTGAATTCAGTGTGAAATGCACGCATGAGTATCTGATGTCTTCGAAATAATTCATTCTGTGTTTTTTCTGCGCCTGAAAGAGAAAAAAAGATGATAAAAATGTCCCTTTAATAATACGCAAGCGTTTCGTAATGGATCTTACGTCACGCTTAAAACATATAATTGTAAAACTCTCCTTTTATTATAAATATTTTACTCTTATCATAATGCCTTTTACCAGAGTTATCATGGTGTTTCACGTGCTAATTATTCGATGCGTAAAAATAATTGATTTCATGAACTAACTTGTTGGATAGGTACATGTGCGTTGAAGGATATGAACGAAAATCTTTATTACACAAGAGTTTATTTCAATGTTTTCGACGTTGTTGAGCGATTCCTATGGCCACAGAATATGCAAAAAGCGTTTCTCGCTTCTCATGAAACCAGAGAAAATAACGTTTGAATTCATAACAAACGTTTTCGTAAGGTTTCTTGTGGAATTGGTTATGATGTAAATTAATACTACCGCTGTCATCTCCCTCAAAAGCAAAAATTCAGTGAGTATTATATTTCAAATAAACCCTCATCTATATTTCCTTCGAACATAGTACAGCAAACGTTATTGCATTTACGACAAGTGCTTCATAATACTGACTAGTTAACAAATTGCATAAGTTCTTTTTTATTGATTGCTAGAGGTAAACAGAAGGTTTAATTTATTACCGGCTATTTTAATTAATAGCATCTTATGTAGACTTGATTTTAGTAGATGTTGGATTCGGGATTTTGAACTTGAGAGTTAGATATAATTCTATTAATTCATGCATAAGAGTGCTATGTCATTTCAAAGAATATGTAGCCTATGAAGAAACGAGAGTGAACACACGTTCGAGGGAAGAACGTCTGAACTGAATTTTATTTTCTCTTGCAAATCAGCACCATTATTCTTTGATCGCTCACTATGGACAGTCCTAATTGCAAGATGCATATTAGGATTATGAATATGTCAGCAGAATTTATGCTTTCCTGGATAACAGTGAGGTTGACCAAGCAGTAATAATTGAATATCAATACTAATTTATGACTATATGACAAAAAATAGTAATCATGATATATTCCATCAACCTCAGACTTGTATTATTCATTAATTGTATCTTTCATGATGAACGTCACTCCATTAGTGAGCAGAATGGAAAATAACTTTTTTATTAAACGGTAAAGGGGTTTGACTTGCAATCACAGACAGAATATGTAAATTATCAGCGTAAATAAATAGTGAGGAAACCTATTTAACATGCTTTTATACGAAAGATATCCGAATTAATGTGCCATTCAATCATAGGCAGCACATCCCCTTTAGCTATTACTGACTCTTCATCTCATATACACGTTTAGCAACTGACAGAATGATAAGTTGCCGTTATTGATGCAAGCCTTCTGTCCTAGGATTGAAATATAGTGGCTCCGAACACAGCCGTATTCCCTGCCAATTGTGTCAAAGCTACATAAAATATGGCGTCAGAAATATGCCGGGTTGCTGGCCCAAGTTAACGCATTCTATTTCACTGGACTGCATCTGCTCTGTCAAATTGCCAGTAATGAACTGATGTATTTGAATGGAGAGGTAGATGAGTGGATATACAATAGCGTCTTAATTTAACCCAATGTTTCCCCCATGTGTAGGTATATTAGTTTTGACAAACGATGTACAGAGATTTTTCTCTAAATTACAACTAGATTCATCCGGTATGCGCGTTTTCTACGATATATTCAGCATATAGTAGCAAATAATTACTTCTACGTAACATTGACTTCTACATCTCCGGAATACCCTGCAAACCTCCACTAGGGGGTACGGCAGGGGGTAAAAATCACCAAACATGCGCTTTTGATATGAAACTAAGCTACTACACTGTATCATGTTAGATAATAGGGTCACATGCAGTTAGATGTTAGCATCTACATAGTTATAAAGGGATTAGTGGTTGTAATGGAATTTATCTAAATGCCTATTTTATCTGTATACATCTTATAATACTTCACCATCTCATCCCTCTTCTATACTGCATATTGTGTTCTCTTGTGGTACGGGGGAAAATGACATTTTGAATCTATAGGGGCGATGATATATCTCATTTATCTGGTCAAATATAGCATAATACGCAGGGATATTTAATATACATCTAACCTCTTCAGTAAAGCAATCCGTTTTAACTTTCTGCAGAAGATTTAATCTGTACTTTAGTCAACGTTCTGCTGATGATTCCCAACCTAATTCTTCTATTCATTGAGATACACAACTAAACCCATCGTAGCATCTTTTATCAAATCTAGCTGCTCTACACTGTACACTGTCAAGTTCTCTGATCAATCCTAATTTATTTTTATCCCATACTTAATGGATTTAAATTAAGGAAGTTACCTCATGATAGGATGAAGTGGAGAGCTCAATCAAACATTATATTAAAGGATTAATAACTAGCAAAGGTGATGATTATTATTACGAGATTCTACATAATAATGATGCATATTTATTGCTATTTATTTAATATTGATGCTACAATTGGTAGTTTAAATTAAATCCTGGTGAAGTCATAAGTTCAATAGTGTTTAGGAAAGATCGCAGAAAGGAAAATTTAGTGCGATCGCGTGCAATGAATATTTTAGTCTCAATGGCTTGTCTTTAAATTGTTCCCAAATATCAATTAATAAAATGCGACGTTGTATCCACGGCATTGTTATAGACTGATAACATTTATTGGTTGCTATGTTAACTGCACTTAACATACACCATGCACTTACCACCATACTAGGGGGAAATAAAGGCTAGTTCATTAGTGTAAGTAAAGCTAGGCAATACTGAAATACATAAGGGCCTAATGAGTTGAGAGCTAACAGGAAAGTGATGGAAGCAGTAAGGGTAGTAGTATATGTAATAATTGTAAATGAAAGAATATAATCACATACATATGAAAAGTATATTATCGTTATAAGAAATGTTAACTGCAACAGACCTGATGATTGTACCTATGTTGATCCTTTTTCATTTGTAACACCTCGAGTAAAATTTGATCTGATTGCAAAACTAAAGCCAAGTGTCAGTAGTTGAAATGAAAGTCAACGTCATCGCCGTTTGAAAATGAACAATTATTTTTGGTAACACGGTAATTTTAAATATCGAAACGCTCTAAGTTCAGTGGTTGATTACATTTATTTACAATGAATAACTCATTCTAAGGACTCAAAATTAGTTTCATTTATAGCACTCTGACTTAATGATTCACTCAAATGTATGCATGTACATACATACATACTTCGTTTCAAAAACAAAAAAAACTTTTTGAATTCAATCACTCACACTCGAAAATATTTTACCAGCCTTAGAAATTCCCTATGCGCCCTAAAACTTGAATTTATCTTTTCATCAACTAAACTAGTAAAATTGCGTTCTTTTATGCTCCGAAAGTTAAATATCTGTGTAGTAGAACATTGCAAAATAAAAAAAACAAGGGCGCACCTATTTTTATACTCTTAAAATATCGCATGTGCATTTACATCTTACATCAATTACCATGCATGGGGGGATACCCCTGAGTAGAAATTGAGTATGGACGCAATTATATTTTACTGACAACATTATTCAATTTGTTGCACATTTTGTTGAGTTCTCTGACTGGAGGTGGTCAACCGAAAAACCTTTTGCGGTAAAAAACACAGCAGCAAGGGAATCCGCGAGTATCAAGTAAGGTTGCCGATAACTCACTCATACGATGTCTGAATCACGAAAGTATGCACGTAAATTTTAACGGCACCCGTCTTCCGAGATTTGTCACCAACTGCCAACACTTTGGAGAGCTCACTGAATTTTCTTATATCCCCCGCTATCCTTCCACGGAAATAAATTCAGCTGTCCTGTTTATTTTTCCCCGCGAATATGTTTACAATAGGTAACGTTCTACATGGAGCGGAAAGATTTAACTGATGTTGAAAGCCGTGCGAAGGCTTGTTTTAAGGTCATCACTGATTTACGAATCGGTCTCTTCTGCTCCCCAAAATTCTCCCTAATCGTTCGGTTCTTCCAATTTGTAATGATTTCGTCGGGGGATATGTGGAAGAAAAATATACTATCGGAACTACTTGTCAACGTCCCTCAGGGTTGTAATATATCATCTTAATTAATGCAGGCTTTCATTTAAAAAATTAGAATGGGACCTTTCATTACAAAGTTGTCATCTACGCATTCTGTGAAAATGTTTTGTAAGGAAGATGCGTTAGATCATCATTGCATTCTTTTTTTTAAGAAAGAGTAAAATAGTTTTTAAGTAAGAGTTGCCTGCTGCATGAACTCCTTCTGAGGATGTAAGGTGAAAAAAATAATCGTACCAACGTCTGTCGTAAAAAAAGGTATTTTTGAAAAGAAAAAACACTAAACGGCTTCAATTTCGGCAATTAGACCATAATACCGATACTTATCTGATTCTAAATTTCATGTAGTTTTTTGGTAAAATCTTGCTTTTAGTTTTATTTAAACTTATTTTGATGGTTTTGTAGGAGATCATTCGTTCAAATTAATTTATCACAGAGAGCACGAGGGTAACAGTCTCCTACCGTTCACTCTCTTGCATGAATTTCGAGTTACTGCTGTTTCATTTTTAATGTACATTCATAGATATTTTGCATATTAATATAATACCATTGTCATACCATTATGAATAAAAATGAGATCAAAAGCCTGAGGGTGGAATGATATAATTTCATTTATTGTTATGATTAATTTTTTTAAAAATTAAGACCCCATTTCGTCTAAGCATGCTTAATCTTGATACGTCAGTTATAGCGGATCAGCTGATATTTTGATGAAAAATTTACTGCAAGATAGCGAAAACATCTAGAGGCTCTTTGAAAAATTACAATTTAAAAAGTGTCTTGTATGTACAAATCTACGAATGGTAAAAAAATATATTTTAATATTTTTGTTTCTGAGGATTCGATCCATCTAATTTAAATACTGATGGGAAGTGAAAAGCAGGTATTTTACCTTGTATACGTGATGTATTCTACACAATGTCTTTTATTTACCTCATAAGGCCTCATAAAGACTATGGAAATGGCAATTTTAGGTCTAACATTTTTGTTCCCAGATATATTGATTTTGTTCTCAGTTCATATTACCTTGTATATCACCCCATGGACGTGTTGGGATGTTTATGGTTGGGATAGTCACTCAAATTGTCGCGGTAATGGGCTAAAGAAGATAAGGTAGCATTGCCAGTTTAAATTTCGAAATATTATCATTTAATGCTTAAACACTACTCATCACGGAATTCCCTCGGAAGAAATTTGAATTAAATGCCCTCTGATGTCCCATTACTGCTCACTAACTTTTTTTAGCTGCAGAGTTTTATTTTCATTTGAGTGTTGAATACTATCCAAAAGCTGAGAGCATTTTATGAAGATATCTTCATTCATTACATCGTCACTGTCCATATATCTCCCACATTTATCACCCACACACCCTCGCGGTGGCTTGCAGGGTATCGTGTAGATGTAGGTGTAGATATCTCATAGTTCTTATTCAGTCACTCAAAATATGAACCCCGTGTTATTAAACTGCGTAAAGTACCGTTATCAGGCATTCCAATTACAATGTGATGCTATGAAATAATTTCATTATAATGGAGTTATTGCAATTTTAATATGGTAGTATAATATTTAGATCGATAACATGTCTCTGGAACTCATGATAAGTAAACAAATTGTGGAGTGACAGTTTTATCAACCTCCTCATCGGATTTTTAACTTATTGTATGTAACATTTATTTAACATTTCAACAGTAGATTTTTTTTATTCGATAGCTTTCACCTCGGAATTTACACAGATCAAGAATTAAATATACAGTGACTATGGGATAGCTAATTAACATAGAAATACGCAAGGCATCAAGTTTAGAAAACCATTGACCAGTAGTAAAATTAACTAAGAGGTTCAACTAAATAAAATTGTGTGGTCTTAAACATAAGAAAGTTTCTCTTCGTGGTATTTCCAATCAACACCTATCAACCGTTATGTGACCAAAAGGAATACATATTAATTACCTACTTAAGATCGGCTAATGGTGTTTTCACCAAATGCATGTTTACATTTGCTATTGAAACCAGTCGTTCCCAACTCCAATAGAAACTCCGTATTGTTGTATAAAAGCTGAAATAAACAATTTGGATATAGTGGAAATTGTAGGTCTATCATGAAAAAGGCACTTCACTGACTAGGATTTCAAACTCTCCTTAATAATTTCAGATTGAATATTATCAAAACTTAGAAGAATAGTTTTTAATTGAAAATTAAAAATCTCGTATATAGAGTATTGAAACATCAAGTGAAAGTTAAATCACCCCGCTAAAAACGTAAAAAAATAAATTTTAAATTTTGCTGATAATCAATATCAAATAATCGCATAAAATCCCAACCCATATTAGCGAGCTCAAAACTTATCACTCTAATCAATGCTGCATTCATTTTCATTCATTCATCGAATTGTATGCTAATATCGCGGATGCAGATCTCTGAGGTTCAAAGTACAGCCTTCTTTTTACGAGATATCCGTCCATTCTTCTAATAACCTAATCCATTTTGCTAAAATTATTCAATGGCTTGTAGCTCAGTGATTCTAATATTTTTTTATGCTTTTCATTTTTTATTACTCAATCAATTATATACGAATGATATCAATTCATCTATAACATACATGCGGTTCAAATTTATTTATTTTTTGCCCATTGATTTTGTACATTTTGCAATGGTAAAATTTTCATCCATCCAGTGAACCAGGGTCCCTTCAGTTTTGCCAGAAAGAATTAACTTTAAGAAAGTGGTTGCTCCCTTAAACTCTCTTCTGAAAAATTATCTTTAAATCTTATTAAATGCATTCAATTTATCCGGTGATTATTCAAAGTAAAATTTAAGCAAACTCAAACTTTATGATTATTATGATATCTCTGCTACGAGTAAATTACCGAGTAATTACTTTTTTTGGGGGTGAGATTTGTCGCCGAGAGCGTGAGGGGAATAAGTTAGATGTGATTACTTCTCGAGTCAGGGGAACAAGTGAGTTGCATGTGTGCGTGCGGGGGTTCGAAAATTGCGCGTTTACGTGGAAGAGGCCCGCGGGCCGCTATTCGGAAGAAGCCCTCAACCCAACCCGGACTTCTTCCCCTTCCCAGCACCTCCCGTTTCTCGCCTCGACCTATTACTTACCGCTCCGCTGCCACCCCTCACTTTTACCAATCCCGCCGATTCATCTCGGCCGGTGACCCCACCACCCTCCTTCAACCCCCCGCCGCGCCCCGCCAGGCCCGCAACCTCGGGCCCATTCTTCACGCCCCCCGACACACCCCCTCCTCGCCCTGTCAGGAGTCTCGGGAGCCCTTTTTCTCCCCCCTCCCTCCTCCTTCGCTCGCCCTCTCTCCCTTTCTTTATCCCTCACCCCTTTGTCATCAAACACAACAATAGGGCGCCGGTGCTTCTCCAGGCCGCCCGCCCGCCTAACTAATTGCCCGCTTGCTCTCTGTGCCGTTCGTCAAGAGGCTGCTGCGGTGCAGTGGGGCGCCCAGGGTTGGGGGTGTGGGGAACAGAGCCTGAGAAGGGGTTTGGAGTGGGCGTCCGGGCGAAATTGAGACCGACGGAGTTCCCTTCATTTCACTCCACCCTTATTCTTCTTCTCTGTCTTCATGAATAAGGTGTTTTGATAAATATAACGCGGTATTGACGTCTTTTGTACCGTATCACAGTTCGTCGATCCTAAAGGCCGCTTTACACCATACAATTTTTTGTACAATTTCTTGTACAAACACTTGTATAAACTGAAAGAAATTGTGTGTTTGTCTGAATGGAATGGGGGCGTTTACTCGGAACCGAAATCGCAATTTTGTACACGAAATTATTGGATGGAAACGAAAAAAAAATTTAGTGAAAAAATTAATCTTCTAACCACAACCATTCACTCATAAATCGAAAATTAAAGTAAGCAAAAGGTGACGCCCACCGAAAAAGCTGCTGTGGTAACATTGACGTCATTTGCCCCCCGTCCTTGACTGCTCTTATGGGAAGAGAAGGGAGTGGTGGGGGATTCTCGGAAGGTCTGCTCGCACAGATGCTGTCGTAACTGCTCAGATTGGCAGAGTCAGCTGTGTCCCCCCTTTACAATAAGTCGAAGTAGCTTCGCGGGCTCAGTTGTGATTGGAGGAAGTCGATTAACGTCAGAGGTTGCACCACACCCACTTTTCCGAAAGGGTTAAAAACATCAGTTTTTCGACGCCTATAACTCGAGAAATAATTGACGGATCAAAAAACGGAAAAATACGGGTCTTTTTGTTTTACAAAATCTATCATATCCAGCAATAAAAAAATATGGTAAACGACCCCATTAGACCAGGTTCTATTTCAGTATCAGTAATTCAGACAATCGCACAAGCGTTCGTACAATTTTCCGCTTTACACGGTACAATTTCCTCATACAAGAGTTTGTACAAGAAATTGTACAAAAAATTGTATCGTATAAAGCAGCCTTAAGAATGGTTTGAAGAGTCCTTACCCTCCATTGTTCTATTGGATAACCTATCCATATTCACCCCTTTTAAATTTATAACCACTACTAAACATATTTGATTAATTCTTGCTCTATTTATTCCATCCTTGGCCTTCCTCTAAGACCTTGTCCCATTGACAAGGTCTTAAAGGAAGCTTACTTACTACCAACAAGCCTAGCATTTAAATTTTACCCGTCTCTGTCTCATGTAATGCACTTTATTTGTGTTTTTCCCCAGGAATTTTGCTGATGTACATTTGTCGGAAAAGATATTTAATTTTTACACTTTTACATAAAGGAGTTCAACGCAATACTTTAAGGAGAAGCAGTGATTGAGATAAGGGCCAAAAATTATATTCAGCTGAAATGGACAAGTATTGGTATACGGTACTGATGTTTAAGTACTGATATCAGATCACTTAAGATATCGATCAAATAATACGGGAAGATAATGATGTTACTGATGTTAGCATCAAAATGTGTCAGCGCACACGAGACACACAAAAGTTCCGGCTCACATTAGTCTCCTTTGTGAATGAGAGTAAAAAAAAAGAAATTTTGCCTCCAAATCCATTTACCTATTTATTGGTTTCTTTAAAATCCAAAAAGCCTATCATACGTGAGTGGTGACTCTTAGAGCAACTCCGTGCCCATTCGTTGCTTTTTATTCGGGTTACTACCGGATTTGAACTTAAATTACCTTTGTAAAACATAATACTAGTTGTCCCAGCAATCTGTTGCTCTCGCGATTTGGTGTACAGGTAAAATGAGCCATGAGATTCGAAACCTTAGGGTAGGGTTTATCTTCTGTATCTACATTTTTTTTTAAGAATACCCTCTTCCTTGTTAAAATATGATCCAATATTTCCATTTCTTTCTTTAAACTTCTCTGTCATGTTAGGGCTAGGGTAGTGATAAAAATAGTCTGAAATGCCATATCCACTGATACATACATACTTTAATGATGAGATGGAAAACTAAAGTGAGATCATTTCAGAGAGTGAAAAGGAAATGTATACTTATGTTTACCCTATCTCTTTGCGGAATATTTCCATTATAGTCCGATGACACCTCTCATGTAAAAGTTTCAATGCTTCTGGTGACCTTTAAGTTGCGTACGCAACGTGTATTTAGCATGAGAAGAAAGGATTTTTCTGAGTTAATGCCCCAACTAATTGCGCACGTAATTTAGATCTTGAAGATCTGCACTTTTGCATTCGATTCACTGCTCTCGCTCGTTTTAAGCTTCCGTAGGCGTCAGATTATTCACGCATCGTATCTGCCACCAATTTTCACTGCTTTTCAGTGTCTTACGAGTTCTACGCTTTCATGCTGGGCGAGAAGAACCGCATAAAAATTACCCAGCCGGTCTCCAAGGATGTTATGGGAGAATTTGGGGAGGTAATTGCCGGAGAGAGGAATCCTAGTGAGTGGACCCAAGAGACCCTCAAGGACCATCCCCTCCCGGACCCGGCCACCAAGCGATAGCGTGGAGAAAAGAAATCTTCACGGCTTATTCTTCGCTCTCACGCCAACCAACACCCCGGAGTACACAAACAAGGCAGCCGGCAGAGTACCAGGGGCGGGGGGCAGAGTCTTCAGGGCTCAACAAAGGGATTCCCGTCCATTCCATTGGCCCCTTGCCCGCCCCCTCTCTTCCCTTTGCGGTGTGCCGACTCGCGGCAACTGCGGCGTGTCAGAAGACGCATTCACGTTTTCAAGTGTCGGATTTTGCGTTGCGCAGCCACCACAGAGTCCGCCACCCACAGCTCCCGTTTGAATGCCTGCGGGAGCGTTAGGTGAGACAAGAGAGCACGATGAGTCGAACTAAAGGATTTCAGGGGTTTCCGTGCATTTACTCAGGGTGATGAAAGATTAACTACCAGAGAGCTTTAGTCTCCGCTAGCTGTCGCAACTGAGTGATAAGATTGGGACCTGCTGAGGATACTCCTTTGGGCTCTTTCATAGATCGGCGTTGCGTTAGTGAGAACGCGAGGAGACCAAATCAGGCTTTCATGACTCAGAGTTATGGAAAAAAACGAAAAGCGATAAGCGTTTCGATAAATCAGATGCAAAGTCACTGCATTTCTTTACACATTGCTTTAGTATTTGATTGTAACTGTGTTAAGCCATGTCTATGTACAGTAAAATATATATGCAAGTATTATTGAGTCGACACCAGAATTTTTGCAGTTCCATCTGCACACTCGTTGACGTGAACACCATTATTTCAATAAGTAACCTCGATGATTCAAAATATGAACTCAGTCGCCAAATCCGGTTATTTGTTAATACTAAGTCAGTGTGGAAGAAGAATCATATATCTGTTTAACTAAACTATCTACATGAAGAGATTGTTCAGTCACTTGCGCTTGAACAACTCAATTGCAAATGTGTATTGTATGCAATAGCATCAGAATTAAGTTTTCTGTGTCCTTAAGGATTGTTGAGGGGAAATGCAAATATAATATGCAGTGATGTCATTCGTGATTCTTTAAACGTAAGAATCAAACCATTTTACAGCATAAATCAGTCGGGGGTTGTTGTAAAAACTGTTAGGACCTAGGGTCTAAACCCGACAGGACATTTGTCGTCAATATTAATATATGGATGTTTTAATGATGAAGATACAAAACAGAATCAACGCAAATCGATAAAAATCAGTCTTTGACGCATATGTTGAATAAAAAATACGCTAACGACTGCCCAGCTGAGCTTCACTTTTCAAGCGCTGCGGGTTTTCGCGCTCCCAACGGGAGAAAAGTCTGTCCGGGCACAACTTTCTGCGGCTGCCGCCGGCGAGCCAGAGTATGACATCCTCAGTCTCAGCGAGGCATTTCATTGGCCAACGCCAACGCAACGCCGAGCTATGAAAGAGCCCTCTGGCTATTTGGCTTCTGATTTTTCTGCTTAGTTTGTGACATCGAATCCATGAAAATTAGTTTTTTTTTCCTCCTTGCTTTTGCATATTTTCTATCTGGCGGTTGAGAAGTTTCGAACCTTCTTGCCGACCGTGGTAGCCAGGTTGGTAACACGCCGGTCTCGCAAGATCAAATGAACCGAAATGAGCCTGGGTATGGAGGCCACGATTGTGTTAGGATTAAGGTTGGAAGTAAGGTAGGTTATTCGGAGCGATATAATGCTGGAGGCGGACAGTGTAAAAATCTAGCTCTACCCCAAGCCCCTTCACTTTTCTATCCAATCTTCCTCCACCTCCTTTGACTGCCTCCAAAAAGCCAACTGCCAGGCAATGCTACGGCTATGGGGGATGAACGCACTTGAATTCCTAGCTCCCGTGTTGTATAAACCTCCCGTTTATTGCCTGGGGTGAGGTTGGGGTTGCAAATCCCTCCTCATTTGAACGGTCTGTGCCTACAGAACGATATAGGTGGGATTACCGAGTAGGCATCGTCTTAAGGTCGTAAAGATAGGATTGGCGTGGCAGCTGGACAGTGCAGTCAACGCTGAAGGCCCAAGTTCAGCTTCCATTGCCGAGGGATTTAGCAATGAGTACTAGTAGCATATTATAGATGATTAGATGCTGCCAAGAAATCTACATCTTATACTATCAAATGAGCAATCACTGTATGTATGTCCTTTTTTTCGGAAATAGCTCGAATGAGTTATGCAAAAATTCTTTATACATTCTTATTTTTTCAAATAGGCGGATTTAAGGCGGCAAAAAGTGATTGCGCTAGGTGTCATATCTGTAAAAATTCGACATTGGGCTACAAAGTTGACGGGTTCAACTCCATATGTAGTCCATAAGAAATGAATTAAGAATTCGTTTTTATCCCTTGCTTTTTTTAATCTTTTGCGGAACTAAATAAAAAAAATAGTTTTAATGAGATCAAAAGAAGTATCATCAGTAGAGAAAATATGTAATGTTTCTTATTCTTGTCAAGAATTATTTTTTCTATTTGAAATTGGCAGAACTTTTGTAAAATACACGAATATATCTAAAATATTTCGGGCATTAATTAGTCTCTCTCATAAGCAACTGACGCAATTGTAGAAACCGAGATCAAGTATTTTCAGATACGAGAATCTCAGGTTGATATTCAAGTAATAGTAAGCCGATAATAAGCTT
Organism: Platycnemis pennipes; assembly: GCA_933228895.1. Classification (NCBI taxonomy): domain Eukaryota; kingdom Metazoa; phylum Arthropoda; class Insecta; order Odonata; family Platycnemididae; genus Platycnemis; species Platycnemis pennipes. Next base: position 86,262,266 of record OW121846.1, read on the forward strand.
AAACCTAATCACTCATATCTATTTGTAAACGCAATCATGATTGATATTCACAAAAGTTAACTTAAACGTTACTCTGAGTGCCAAGATAGGTCTAGTTAGTGAGAGTAGAGTTAGCCAAATAGTAATCTTAACGCCGTAAGTTCACAAATCAGGGTGATAGGGTAAAAAATTGTTTTTCCATGCCTCTTACGGCTTCCCAGAAAGATATCCTGGTCACCTCTGGCTAGGTTTGGCTGGATATGTCTGAAGACCACTCCTGGGAACTAAGCCATGGACCTTTTGTAGCAACTCAACCTAATAGTAACTGAGCTACCAAACACAACATTTACTGTCAAATTCAATAATATATCCAACATTTTAATTATTTTAATTTAACTTCAGTTATTACTACATGTACCTACATAAGACCCTGCAAGCTACCATAAAGGTGTGTGGCACGGGGTAATTCACACCAAACGTGCATTACATATCATGCATAACATTTTGATAATAATACTCTAGTCTAAACGTCACAATTTAAAAGGGATAAAAAAATGCAAGGCAAGCATGCATAAACATGCTACTAGTTGAGTAAGCTTAAAGTCCCTGTACCAACATGCAACTACCTATGTTATCCATTGATACACTCCTATATATGCTATTGGGTATATTTACAGCTATTTATAATCCGTAATTGTACGAGGAAAGGACTATAATCAATTTTCCCGATAAAAGATTCGAAGATATGAAAGGCAGAGATAAATCAGCACCTTTTAACAAGGAGGTAATTGATTAAAGTTTTCAGGTTTTAAACGCTTTGACCCGGTTTCAAAACCGAGATATATTTATCATAAGAAGTAAATAACATGAACGCAGACACCTTTGAATAACTACTTAAGCTTACTAAACTGTAATAGAAAGATTTATTCAATTAATTCCTTATTTCCTGAATTATGTTTAAATAACTGACTTACCGCCATCTGAACTTAAATTTACATGAAAAAATAATATCGTCATTATGTAAGCAAAGACGGTATTTCACCAGAAGAAGACTACTTACAGCTGAAATGCAAGCATGGGAGTGAGGAATCCATCAGTCAGGGATTACATATGGAGCAAACGTTTTGAGTAAAGGACGATATGGATGTATGGACGATATCAGCAGTAAAGAAGTTAAGACTTAAAGTATTTAAAATACTGTGCAATAAAATAGCGATGATGATAAAATTGACTGAAGCCTAAAATCTTATGGTTGGAAAAAAGAGAACTCTGCTGTAAGCTTTGAAAAAGAGAACTTAGTCAATCATATCATGAAACACGATGGTCTGATGAAGACAACCGTTGAGGGAAACGTGAACGGGAAAAATGGCGAAGAAATATCCCGCATGAAATGTGTACCTCAAGTTTTTAAGAATATAAAATAAAAGAATTGTAGGCATTTGAAGGGGCTTGCTGTCTAGAAAATCAAATGTAGAGATGTTACAAACCAATCTTAGAATTGATGACTACGACTGATCATGACACTCTTGCGAATTTTACATGCCTAAATGAACGACTCTCTAATGAGACTAAATTCACTGACTTAAGTAAAAGCATCATCAAAGTGACACCTACTGATGAAAAACAGAGACGAAAAGTACATACTTACCCGAAGAATAACGTTACTGAGCTTGGTTGAATACTGCATTGACATCAACTTCCCATAAGACCAGCTGTTGTCATGACGGTGCATTAAGCCAAAGGACAAACATGTGAATTTGTTGAAGTTGCCTTAAGAACAATAGTTTTTGTATTGTACATTGCTTATTAACGGGTCAAAAGGAAAACTGTTTAAAAATGCTCTTAATACCATAAATCTTAAGCATTTCTCTTAATGTAGTGTGAAAAGTTTTTTTATAAAAAGGACGTCAAACGCAATATATTAAGAATAAATGCTGAAGAATACATTTTTAACTACCAAGATTTAAATAATTTTCATCTTACATAATAAAACATCATTCTTTTATATTTGAGAGACATAGTTAATTGCCTAAAATATATATTTATGTTTATAAAGTTTTTTTCTTTTCTTTAATTTATAAAATCATTAGAATGAATATGCAACCAAGAAAAATTTGGCCCCCCAGGTACTTTAAGTAATGTGTTAACCATTTTGACTTTCTTTCAATATGTTTACAAATACGTTACACAATTGCTGTTTGGATGCATTATTAGTCAATTAATTCTTTTTAGTTGGATAACTAAAGTGAGCTGGTGGTAGGTAAATTTTGTTACATTCATATCATTATTCTTTTCTTTAGTCGGGTTCAAGTCAACCATAATGCGGGAGAGAACGTGATACATTTTTAGCGTAATTTGAAAATCACTCTCATTATGTTTATTTTGAGTCTCTTGTTGCATGTATGCTTGCAAGCATGCACCCAACTAACTGCATGCTTGAGCATGATTGCTTTGCTATTTTTGTCTTTTATAAATTGTAACGTTTAGACTAGAGTAATCCTACTAAAACTTTAATGCAGGATATGTACTGTATGTTTGAAGTGAATTCACACCTTTATGGTTGCTTGCAGGGTATTGTGTAGATGTATGAGTTGAAGTGATTGCATGCGTGATGTAGTGCATTAAACAGTTAAAAGGCCGAGAGATATCTCTATTACGCGAGGGTTGAATAAGTGCCCTAGTGGTATGTGTAGGTATATCCTACCCTCACATGAATATTTTCACTGCGTTTCATCTCTTCACAAAAAGCATGCGATTGTGAGCAAGGTATTGTTAAAAGCCTTATAACGAAAACGTTGGATAGTATAACAGCTTGCTAGGATCATGTACTTCATGCATGTCCACGGATTTATCACAAACAGTGATTAGGATGTGTTTCTGTCTTTATCGTGATATTTTAAAAGATTTGGATTCCTTCTTAGAAAACGAACGCCGGCGTTTTTCTGGGGAGAGGAAAGACATCTGGACATCTGATTTTGGTGTTCTTTCACATCTACGTCTTCAGAGAATCCTGGAAGCCATCTCGAGGGCACATTATAAGGCCGTGAACAATCACCGAATATTCCCTGTATGCATACGCTTATGGTCACTATACTACCTATTCAAATAGAGATTATTATTAATATTATGCGGGAATTGCCCTGTAATATTCTCCCGTTACACAGCAATCAGGTTATTTTTAAGAAAAAGCACACCTATACATTGTGTACTAAATGAATCACGCAGGCATGCACAATAGCCCAAAAATACATATCAGCTAGCTTAATTAATAAAGGGATGTTATTTTCTATGAAGGCCACTTGATTGGCATACATCATCATCATCATTGGTCAGTAATCCTAGAATTGGATTGACGCCGCGTTCCACTCCATTCTTCTATCGGCCAACCTTTTCATTGTGACGTAATTCTTCTCTTTTACATCCTTCACAACCTGTTCCATGTATCTCATACGAGGCTTGCCTTTTCCAATCTTCCCATTCACTTCTCCTCGACGATAGTCTTCATCAGGCCATCATGTCTCAAGATATGGCCACTTAAGATGACCCTTCTTCTTTTTAGAGTTTTCAGCAGACTTCTCTTTTCTCCTACTCTTCTTAGGACTTCCTCGTTACTTATTCGGTCGATCCATTTAATCTTCAACATTCTTCTCTAGCACCACATTTCAAATGCTTCCACCCTTTTCTTCTCCGCTGCTCTCATCGTCCATGCCTCACTGCCATAAAGAAACATGCTCCAGATGTATGTTTTGATAAACTGTTTCTGAGTGGCATACATGGTTGTTATAATGGTCACAACTTGTGCGAAGGGAGAACAAACATTTTAATCTCTAGGGAATGGGATCAATTTCTCCAAAATTATCGGTGAGATCCAGTCTACCGATATATTGTGGGGACAGTACAGCCGGGCATAGTGGCAGTGTAAGAGGAACGGGCGCTAGGGTCGACGGGCAGGGTGGGGTCTGAGGTGAGAAGGAATGGACAGCCCAAATCCACAATAAGTTTAAGGAAAGGGAGCCATCGGGAGAGTATTAAGGGGCAGAGCTAGGGCGTAATGAATTAAATTAGGTTTCTTTTATGGATTGATTTCGTTTGGTGAAATATCTCGGTTGAGGTTAACTTTTCTGCATCTTTGAGATAAATAGTCAAAAGTTACCCAAATGGCAAGCATTAATTGCATAAACATTCACTTCATCCACAAGCAAATACTATTTTATTCATGCCAAGGACCATATTTTAACAATGCACACCTTTGGGTGGAAGCATTCGAAATGTTGTGCTACAGAAGAATGCTGAAGATTATATGGATCGACCGAATAAGTAACGAGGAAGTCCTAAGAAGAGTAGGAGAAAAGAGAAGTCTGCTGAAAACTCTAAAAAGAAGAAGGGACAACTTAATCGGCCATATCTTGAGACATGATGGCCTGATGAAGACTATCGTCGAAGGGAGAACAAACATTTTAATCTCTAGGGAATGGAATCAATTTCTCCAAAATTATCGGTGAGATCCAGCCTACCGATATATTGTGGGGACAGTACAGCCGGGCATAGTGGCTGTGGAAGAGGAAGCGGCGCTAGGGTCGACGGGCAGGGTGGGGTCTGAGGTGGGTCTGTCTGAGTGCTGCATGGGGGGAAGATGGTCGTCGTGCCAGCATGGCGAGGGCGGTGTGAGCGGGAGGGGGAGGTGTTTCATTAAAAAGCAGGAAATAATACAACGGGAAGGGGGAGCGAGGGAAGTGCGTGGAGTGACAGAATGAGAGGCTTTTGCGGTGGCGTTGGGGTGAATGTGTACAGTGGGAGTAGCACGGGGGCAGAGGCGGGGGGGAATAAGAGTTTTGGCGCGGAAGATATGACTGCTTTACGGCTCTCGGCAGACTGTGGGGTCTAATCTTGGTTAAAGAGCACGGAGGGAAGCAACAGCCATCTCGGGACGGCAGCCTCCCCTCCCTCCTCCCCTATCTCTCACCGGCAACCTCACCACCCCCTCCGCTTTGGGGTGGGACCCGATGGGTGGGCGCACCAACACCCTCCTTCCGCCTCCCTCCGCACCCGCCGGCCTCCCGAATCCCCATCTCAACCTCGTGCTCACCCACTCGCTCACCCCCACCCTCCTCAGGGTCCTGAGGGAGAGGGGGGAGGTGGGTGGGTCGTGAGGATCATTCGTGGCGGTGGGTACCTGGGGAAAAAGGGTTGCCGGGTAGAGTTCGGGATTCGGCTGGGGAACGAGGAGGGGGCGGGTTCCTTGTTGGTAGGGGACGGGGGAATCGCGAGGCTGGGAGGGAATGGGCTCGCAGCTGAAATATATGGCAGAATCTTCCCCTTTTATCTCCATGAATCCCACAGTCCCACTTCATTCCACGTCCTTGCCCCCTTCCGCTTCTCACTTTCTCACCACTCCGGCGGAGTCTCGTGACGCTTTGAGCTACTCCTTATTAAAATTCGCCAAAGTAAAATCGTAAATGACTGTAAGTTGGTGATATGTGTCGGCTGCAAGCGGTAATTAATGCGCTCCTGAGGCTGTTAAAGCGTGGAATACTCTATCGCAAGGTTTACCAATTCGTAGACGACGTCAGTTGCTACATTTTTAGCACTCTATACGGGTATGTGGCTCTAAAGCCGATTACGAATTATTCTCAACTTCTCAACCAACAAGACGAGTATTATGTTTAATTCATCTACTTAATTAAATGTTTGCATGCTATTAGAAAACGGAACCACTTAATTTAAAATTTCATCCTTTTTTCCATGCTTTATTTCACTGTAAGTAAAAGAGATTTTATTTCGTAATATAATTTGAGGATGAATTCGAGTGAATTCCTGATTAATTGCTACTCCTTCACCTCCATTTCTCTGATCTAATTTCCTTTTACTCATCGTAAATATAGGTACTATGATTCTCTCATCATCAACATACTATTTCTGCTAATATAAATATATAGTGTTTTTGAGTCCTGGATGATAGTCAACCTCGTTAAAGGTGAACTGCATTGATTTTACCAATGTCTCATTCATTAACGATTCATGCTTTCAACCTGGAGTCCGTATTCAAATTTTCACAGGCTTCCATGCTTGCATGCTATCCGTAACTATGCCTCCTTTCCTCTATATCTGCGCCTACCTTACATTCTACCCACTATCACCCTCGACATTAAGTAGACGGATTCAGTCAACGCCACTCTTCATAGCGTCAACTGAACTCTTGAAACTCTCTCCTTTGATCGCTGGCTCAAGTCTCTTCTGAGAGACATGCCTATTGATTCCATCACATTCCCTCATTCTCCTCACGAGTTCATCCGCGCATGATTCCGTCTAGTCCTTTCCGTGTAATACTTGAATTTACACTCGCATTGCTTATTTTCTCTCATTCTCAAAGTACTGATTTTATTCTGAAAACTTATAAGATAAAGGTGTGCATTGTAAAAATATGGTCCTGTGCATGAATAAAATAGTATTTGCTTGATGATTAAGTAAATGTTTAGGAAATGTATGCTTGCCATTTGGGTAACTTTTGACTATTTATCTCAAAGATTCAGAAAAGTTAACCTCAACCGAGATATTTCACCAAACGAAATCAATCCATAAATGAAACTTAATGTAATTCATTACGCCCTATCTCTGCCCCTTAATTCTCTCCCAATAGCTCCCTTTTCTTAATCTTATTGTGGATTTGGGCTGTCAATTCCTCCTCCTACATACTCTCTACTCTAGCTTTACTCCGTAGAACACTGCGATTTAAGTGACCTCTAATACTTATACACATTAACCATCAACTTTCAATTCTGAGGAGCTTATGAAATTTTAGCTCATGTGGTATGAATATGAAATATCAATGCACAAAGCTATATTGAGTGAAAAGAAGAAGATAAAAAATGAGTGATCACTTCTCTGAACCGATGAAGATTTCCAAAATGTGATCCATATTTATGGCTTTAGGAATATTAACGAGAACGTGGAGGTGGTCAATGAATTAAAATAATTTTAGGTGAAGACTTAATAAATGGGTTGGGCTTAGATAACCCAGTTACCTTCCGTAGCGTTCCACTGATCAAATACCCTATGCAGAGGTCTTAAAAGGGTTAAATTCACGTCTCATCCTTTCGTATAAATATAATCTATCCCTCCGTGCCCCTTTGAAGACAAGTACCTTCCGATCCACCCCTGGGTGCGATTCCGATGGCGGATTGATGGCATTAATTAAGTCTTGCTGAAGTTACGGAATGCTCTTAGCTGTCGAAGCATAAAAAAGGGCTGGAATTCGCTCTCCTCGTTAGCTTGCCACCTCGCCAACCGAACCCGCAAGTTCCCAGCCTCACCCTTCCCCGAACCCTCCTCTCCCGTATTCACAGGCTTTAGGGTACCGCAAACCGTACCCCTGCCCCTTAATTCTCTTCCGATGTCTCTCTTCCTTTAAGCTCATTATGGAGTAAAGCCTGTTAATTCTGCCGCAGCCGGGAATCAAACCGGGGCTATTGGGATGGGAGGCCAGTACTAGCCACTACACCAACCCATTATTTACAAAAGTTCATTATATTCACAAAAGTATAGCGGTTATAATCAAATATAATGAACAACGAAACTTGGCGATTTTCACATTCGGTCAAAATGACCGCTCCGTAATGTTAAAAACTATTAAGAAACAAATATTATTATATGAATCCATACTGGCCATTAGGCGCTTGCTATTCATTCATAGGTGGTACCCTACTCTCCTATAATTGCAGTGGCATTTCTGTCATAAAAAACAATCTCGGGTGAAAATGGTATTTCGAGCTATATCCATATGCTCTCCTTTAGCCGTAATTTAATGCTCAAAGATTTTATTTGACGTTTTACATTACATGCATGTATCTATGCATATGGCCTTGGTCAGATGTAATCATTCTTGAATTATATCTGTTGAGTGATGAGTTTTTTCTCACTACGAGGTCTTTTATAATGATAAAACAGCTTATATATCTATCAATACCCTGCTAAACAACTTAAACATCCCTCTCCGTCTCTTTATTATCGTAAGGTTTTTTGTTAGCCTGATCATTTGAATGGGCAACTCAGGAAATGCAGGAATTTCTTATAAAAGACCAACACAAAGGCTGATACTATACTACGAACCAGATGCCTTTAATATTAACTCTGTTTTTTCCTGGCTTATTTGCTTTCATTTTTAAAATACGATTTCATCGAAGAGCATTATAACTAAAGGAAATGGATGGAAGATCTCATTCCAAGAAAGTATGATTGCCTGATTCTGAACTCAGGGCTATGCAAATATCTTTTATATCATGAGGTATTTTGTTTGCATGATTATTTAAATGAGCAGTTCAGGAAATGTTTGCAATTTATTGTAAAAGAACAACGCTAGGTCGATACTTATGCTACGTATCAGGTGCGTTCATAATGAATTCTGTTTTTTCCTCGCTTATTACCATTTATATCTGAAATACGATTTAACCGAAGAACATTATTACTAAAGGAAAAGGATTGAATATCTCATTCCAAAAAAGTGTTACTGCTTGATTGAATATCTTAGAGCAAATCAAGTACTATAACATCAGTTATATTTGCATGCTATATATTAATAGATATATTGCATGTTATTTAGGCTAGATCGATCAGAAATGGGTATGAAAAATCGTACCTCTCCCTGACCTCTCCCCCCAAATTAGTTGCCTCTCTCTCTCTTTCTTCCTCCGGATTCACTTCGCCTTCGTCCCTTGCTCACTTTCCCTCAGTCGTCTTCATCTCTTCCCCCCCCCCTCCACCGCCTCCAATCCCTCCCCCCCCCCTCTCGCCCTAATTCAAACGGCATACCCGTCGCTTGCTGCCCATCACACCCCACCCACTACCCCCCCCTCCCCCCCACTTCCTCCTCCCGACGCCCCCTCCCTCAAGCCCTCCGCCGCCACTCAACCTTCCATCCCCTCCCCGCTCTCGGCCCTCTCAGGTCGACGGCGTAACCCGCCTCCGGCCCATTCCCGACAGAACCAGGCTTCTCAATTTCTGCCTGCAAATTGGATGCGAACTTGACAATGCACAAGGGAAATATCCCCATTTTGGCCGTTGAGTCGGCCCATGGAATATCGGGGATCGTGGATTGATTATCTTGGCTTCCACTTGAGTGCCTTTCGCGCGGCGGTGGTGGAGCGGCCGGGAAACCAGGGGCGTCGATCCAGGGGTCGCGGTGCCGGAGGAAGGGGCGGCAGGGAAGAAGACAGCTCTCGATGGACAGTGAGTCAAAGGGGCGTATTCGGGGAGAGGAGTTAAGGGAGGGGGTGAAAGGTGGGGACGCGAAGGACAGCCGTGCGAAAGGGAGCGGGAGGTGATGATGACGGGGCAAGGCCTCGCCTGCCAGGTATTTTAATTTCGCCGCCAACGTGTTATTAGCGATAATTTATCTTATGCCAGTGAGTCAGCACTAAATACTAATCGTAGGAATAAATACCCCCTGTTCCCTGAATCTCACAAACACTTTCGTAGACTAGATAATTATAGTACTGAGCCACTTTGGCATTTCGATTGAAAAAAATGGATCGCATCTCACTAGAACAGACACGTTAGCAGCTACGTTTATATACTTGAAAACTCCTGGGGGAGAATGTTATGTTTCCGCCATTCACAAATAACCAGTGGCGTATGCATAATTATCATTATATTCTTTGAATGAAATATGTTCACAATTTTATTCCAGAGTTTGTTTATTAGTTTGATCATTAGTTGGAAATATACCAAACTCCAAAATTGTAATGCATATTTGTAATTTTCATTAAAATATTTCATGTAACTTCATTGAGTAAGCTACGCTATGCCAATCATCTTTTCATCTTTGTAAGTCAAAAATCCTTTCAGACATATGATGATATCCCTTTCTCTAATGTCAGTTATATGGAACGTCTTTTCTGAATGCTTTTGGATCAATTTTCTTATACTCTTCAGCTATGTTTGAGGTCCTTCCTTCTCCGAGTAAGCTTTAACGACCCTAAAGTTGTGGTATAGTCTGTTTGATTGCGGAGAATGAACTCCGCTGGGTACTAGTAGAATGCTTAATTCTATATTAATTTCTTTGAGGTATACATATTAATTTTATGCATTGACGATGATTTACGTACATTTCTACTTGACATTTTAATATTCCTACATCGTGAAGCGAAAATATCTCATAATAATTGCGTGAAAATTATGGCCAATGGCTAATTTGAAAACTTTTGAAGGGGTGAGTGCATTTCTGAAATCAACTTGATTTCATTTAGGGTTGTCGAGAAATATTTATGATCCGACGAAGTTGCATCATAGTCATACCTCTTGCCCAAACTCAACATCTACATCTACAACTACACGATACCCTGCAAGTCACCGCGAGGGTGTGTTGCAGGGGGTGAAGATCACCAAGCATGCACTACTAACATGCAAACAAGCAACTATAATGTCTCATGCAATTTGATTGTTAGTAATATTATTTAAGGGGTTAATACATGCATCATGCACTACAGAATACTCTAAAATATTTCCCCTACCTATCCCTTTGCTATGCTCAAGGGTAAGAGAAAGCAACCCCAAACTCAAGATAAAGTATGCATTCATTTTTATGATATGAATAGAAATGAATAACGCTCGTTTGATTGGACTCAAACTGAAACGCTCTGACTCTTCATTTGCGAAAAATAAATGTTTTAAACCCGTGGGTGTGGCTTAAACATTACGACCCCCGTAAGGTTTTATCCACAAGCAACTCCCCAAATCCGAGAAATGCCACTCTTTCCCTACTTTGCGGCAAATATGGAGCTGAGAGAATACGAGGCATTTTAGCGCGTCCTCTGGTGTCAATGTGTAGCCGCGTGTAATTGTTCCTCACGTACGTGGCTTGACTGCGATTGAGCGAGACGATGATTTGAAGTCCTCTCCGAGTTGAGGAAATCCTCGGCCGCCTCTGGAGACAGCAAGCCACTTCCACGAAATGCCACGGAGGTGGAGGAATCCATCGACGGGTTGCATTTCGGTAGTGGGATCAACCGGAGGTCGGGAGACTGTCGAACAGGAGGCAGTTCAAGATGAGAGAGTTTGAGTAATGCCGTTGGGTTTGGCAAACAAGTCGGTTCGGGGGAGGATGGATCGGGGTAAGTCTCGGCACGAGGTGCGATCGGCTATGGGAAGGGAACGGCGTTTCAAATGGATTTCCTGATTACCGGGGACTCCGTTGAGCAATGAAACGTTTAGCAGGCACTCAGCACTAGTGAGAGATGAAAGCCTGGCTGGGAATTCCTGCTTGACGCTTGGGGGAAACACATTGATTGAAACTACCAAGATTTCTTCTGAGTGAGAAAGTCGCTCCTGCAGGTTCTCCAGGATTTAACAATTGACGCATATTACATTTGTGGTCCTCCATTTCATCCGATTGCATGAGGATTTCAGGGTTTGTACCTCAAGGCAGTGTTAGTGGCCCGCTGGGAAGCCCTGACAGAATTTTGGGCTTGAATGCTGCCTCGAGCCCGCGAAATGTGATCATCTCTAATTGGAACCAGTAATGTCTAGGATCACGTCGAGGCATAGCGTTTGTCATCTTGCCTGTCGGGGGTATCGGGATGGCCCGGTCAGTGGTGAATGCATAAGCAGGAGAACCTTGTCCCCTTAATCATAACGCATGCTGAAAGTTCAACTCAACATGAAGTTACGGCAACTAATAATTTAATCAATAAAAGCCACTGATAGTTAGTGAATAAACACTCATTTCATTTTCCTGGAATTTTAAAATTTTTTAGAACTTAACACAGGGTAATAAATATATCGACAAGGCATTCCGAACACTTGTTACAGCTATTATATCTATCACATTGTTTTGACTATTCGTGATTTTCCATGTAAGGGAAACACTTCTGTATACAATTTGGTTCACTTTTATGCTTCAGTCTTACTAAATATTTAGTAATGTAGAACAGTATTCAAATCAGATGTTAATATTCCTGAAGTATTATAATTTCTTTTAAACTCTCTTAAATCATTTGGAAAAAATACTGTTTTTTGGATACCTGTAGGAACTCTACACCGATAGTTGTATTGAAAATGTAATACCCCGCTGTAGTGTAACATTTTAAGGTTCACTTATGTAGAAAATACTAAAAGTAGAGTTCAGTAGAAAGTGAAAATATTGTAGACATCGAGTAATAACGGTCTGGGCAGCTACAATCTATATACTTTCTTTATCTAAACACTCAAAGCTGCTCTATACATGTGGTTCATTAGAAATATAAACCTTGATTTTGTTGCAAATCGTTTTAAAATAGGGTTTCCCATTCCTTCTATCACGAAGTCAATTATAATACTTGTTCATCTCTTGACACAGAAAATTAGCTTATTTCCGTTTAAAGAGCCCACTCTCTACCTCTATCTAGGCTTTTCAGTAATGCATTTGAGTTAACGCGGTCACTCGCGGTTACGGTACAGCCTAAACTGCGGTTTAACTCCTGTATACCTATAAAAACTTAGAGGTTTTATCATTATCTCTTCGTTTTAACAGTGGAACATTCACTCTCATAAGAGAATCTCGGGAATCACGAACCCAAGAAAACTACGCTGTGAGTTGATTCCACTTAATAGATTTTCTCATTTGGATGTGACTAGGAATCCTAATCCTATAGGAAATGACCATAACTCCACCGGTCGATTATAGTAACAGGCTGCAGTCCCCAATCCAATTCTGCGGGATTCCTGAAAGACGTACGGAAAAAAAATCAATGTACCAATGCTAATGGCCTTGTGCCAGTAGGAAGGAAAATAATCACTTTTCAACTTTGCGCGCTGAACGTTCCTGCATCGAAGAACCTAATGAACACAGTTGGCTTGGTTGGGTACGGAAAGCAATGTCACATATGGATAACCGCATCCAAGTGTAGTGAGCAGTAGTAAATATGCGGAAAGCGAGAACACATGAGCCAGTAACGGGTTACTTTATCAACAAACTCTAACCTGGTAATGAGACAAATCCTACGCATAATTATATATTTAATCGTTTTAATTGAGCAAAAAGCAAATTAACTGAAGAGTTTAGCGATTTCTTTGTGGATAATTTTTAAAAGAGTAGAATAATAGATATATTGCCTAAATTTAGAATGACTTGAGCCAATGCTGTTACAATGATTGTATTCTCCTCTAGTGAAGGCGGGAAGGGCAAATGGTTAGGAGATACTCAGAAGATTGTATACCCGAAGCTATAATATTTTCCATAAATCTACAATGCCATTTTGGCTGATTTACCCGTTTTAATTCATACACCTTTATTGATTTTCATGAGACTGTTACCAGGGCATAGTTTTATCGTTGAGAGGTCTCCGTTAAACGCCGAAATACATGGGAAGGTATGTCTTGAAATCCTAACAATTACTTAGCCTGCAACTTCTCCATACCAACACTTGAAGGAATAATTTTTCCATCTCAATGATTTAAGATGCTACTTCATCTAATTGGCACCCATGTATCATTGCCTGCAAATCAACCGTTTTGTTTTGAAAAATTTAGGCTTCAAAACTTTATAACCGGTTTATCATTATTTCAGTGAATATAAATTATATACCGCAAAGGAATTTCCACTCCAAAGGGTTTGTGCGAATCCTTATTGTTGGTGACCGCGGGAGAAAGGGGCCGATACTCCCGAGCAGGGATGTGACCCGGAAAGGCACGTTACGTTTCGTGCCGTACCTGGGAGGCACCCGAACTCGAGTCCGAGCCTCGGCTTGGGATGAGACCGAACCCTTCACCGCGGGTGGTTTATAGCACCAACTGACCTGTCACACTATAGTTTATAACTTCTTAAAGTTAAACCTAAATCGCTCAATTATGTTCGTCTTTGCGTTGTACTATTCACGTTGATGAAAATGTTTTTTTAAACACAGTTATACGATATACATTAACCATTTTACGTGCTGGAAGAAGAGTTCTCGGGTTTCCAATCGGGTCCAAGTGTTTTTAGGCACCAACGTTTCGAAGGCTAAGTCCGCCATCGTCTTCAGGGTGAATCCAGGGGGAGGTTCAGTTTAATGTACATTAAAATACTAAAGCATGTAAATTGGTTAATATCTATGGTATGACTGCGATGAAAAAACCATTTTCATCAGCATAACTAGTGCAACACAAAGAGGAACAAAAATTTGCGATTTATGTTTAGTTTTAAGAAGTAATAAACTATAGTGCTAGGTACTAGTTAGTAATAAACATAGGTGCTATAAACCACCCGTGGTGAAGAGTTGGGTCTTCTTCAACGCCGAGGCTCGGACTCCGAGTTCGGGTGCCTCCCTGGTACAGCACGAAACGTAAAATGCCTTTTCGGGTCACATTCCTGCTGTCGAGACAGCCAAATCCGGGGAAAACCAGAAAAGGGCGCCACTCGCCCCTTGGAACCGACGAGGGGAGGGGAAAAGGACCCAACACAGGGTTCTGTATCAACTCTGCATTCTCCCATGAGACGGAAGTTGAGGTTAGAGACTCATTCATGTTTTTTTCCCGGAATTGAACTCGATAAAACCTTCCTCACCTTTTATTCACGGCTAAAGGAACGAGAGGATTTTAAGGCGGGGAAATGAGAACAAGACTCTCTGGCCTTTTTAACATTAATATCTTCATTGAAAGAGACCAATCGCGGCCTCCAAAATGGAAGGAATATATACGAAACTTCTGCGGGTATACTACAGTTAAAATGCAGCTGTGGTACCCTGATCCAAGCGATGCAAAAGGGAAGTAGTTCGTTTGGTGGCAAAAACTCCACCTTAATTTCACTGTGACCCTGATAATGGGATTTTGGGGGGCGAAACGCAATATTCAACATCAGAGGCTCATAAAAAATCAGGTTCTTTTTCTGTAAGTACTTTTTCACTTCGCAAATGAAGAAATACTTCGCTACTCCGTGTTTCCCCGAAAAAATTAAGTAAAAACTAGCACATATCCTTAAATTTGGACCGTTCAGCATGTATCTCGTCAATCAGTCCTTTCCTGTAATATGAATGAATGTGTATAAAACGGGATCTCTTTTAGAATAAGAATGAGGGTAAGCAGAACATGATCCCTTCTTAAAATAGGAGGGAGAATAAGGAGATTGGGGTATCTTGTGAAAAAATGTGCTTACTTCGTATTTCCCGAATAATAGCAGCTTGTTACGGGATGTATTTCGGCAGATGCTGACCATCTACCGTGCATCATGTCTATGATAAAGATTCATCTTTGGCTGTCTCCACTATGGTTTTCTGTACGTTATGAAGAAATCTTGGCGTGGAAAAGCACTTTGTTCGTAAAACCGACCAGATTAGGGATACCAAATCTTGTGTTTATTGTTCCGCAAAACAACCGGCGTAGCATCAATTTTTATGTTAAAATATATTACGCTGGTGAGCATGGTAAAGCAACGCACCGTAATACTGAATCAATTTGAAACCCCGAAGATATTTTTTTCTGCAACGGAATGGAAATTTAATCGGGATTAAGGAGAGCGTAAAAAATAACTAATTTTTGTATGGGCGGTTGAGAGTTAACCCATGCGTGAATAAAAATATCTGAAATAACTGCAGTGACACTAAATCATTTGTTGATATATTTATTAGATATAGATCTTGCCTGGTAAATATGGAAAAAAACATCATCCAACGGAAACCGCGTAACCATGAAGATTCATACCGCGTTCGGCAAAGCTTGGTGCCTATTTGGATGTCGTGTCAATTAGAATCCGTGTTGCGGGAAGCCCTGTTTGGGGAAGTTGCCTTGTATGTACAATTTTAACTTCGTTAAATTACCCTTCGATGACGAAATCGCACTCTATTGTAATGTTTCTCTTCTGAATTTTACGAATGTACTGCGCATAGGAAATATATTCCTCGACTTTCTTTAGGAGCAAAATAATTTTAGCCAATGATTTTATCATTATCATACATTATTTTAGGTTAACTAGGAAAGTTCATAAATAACAGGTTGTGAATGATGTGAAAGAGACGAATCACGTCAATATAAGGAGGTTGGTCGCTGGAAGAATCAAGTACAGTGCTGCGAAAAACCAATCCCAGGATGTATATAGGTAAAAATAGAATAAAATACGTTGTATATTCCACACAATTTACATCCACCGACCCGGGTTTCGCCTACTCCGCAGAGATTTTTAAGGTCGATCGGTGGAATTAATTTGTGTGGAATATACAAAGTATTTTATTTTTACGTAAATATGCACTTCCACTATATTACACCTGATACTGTGAAGTCAAATCCCAGAATGGTTGACCGATGACTAATGAATGGTTGAACTACGGGGTTGAAAAGAACAATGAACAATTAAGGTCGGTTTTTCACGGAGAAGCAGGGCAAATAATTTCTTGGTAAACACGTTTAGTCGTTATTAATGTAGGAATTACATTCTCCCAGCTTACACAAAAGTTCTGATGGTTTTTTTCCTTAAAAAGTTGTTTTTTTTAAGACTACGGCCACCTTAATTCCTTCAAGCATCTCGTGCACGCCTCCATGCAATTAAATGACGGCATGTTGCAAAGGTTTAGCTGATGACGAAAGTTAATTATCGAATTATAAGCTGTTTACACTTGGCCTTACTTACCACCCATTTGAACTTTTTATCTTTGACTCCTTATTAATGAAATCACCCAAGAAATTAATTGAGTGCAAGCATGTTATTTTACCTCATCAAAACGCTTAATATCCAGGTCTTCAAAACAAATTTGCTTTAAACTGCTACTATCTTTGAGAATTTTCATATTACAAAGGAAAATTTTCTATCTCATACCCAAGCGCTTTGTCTTAATTTGGGAAAAATTTTGCCACTATAATATTGTGGCTTGAACCGCAACCACTTCACTTGAGCATTATTGATTTTTAAATTCAATCTTTAAACGCTGGGATATACTCACAAAGTTTTTAGCCGTCTGCCCAATCCTCTTACAGTTCATTATTAAAACAAGATAATCTTTGGCCGTGCCTTCCTTCTTCAGCTGGGGATTAGTTTCCTTGATTTCTGATAGGATTATCCCCTGAGAGAGGTTTTAAAACGCTAATCAGATTTAATATAAGATTTGGCGCGGGGAGTAAGGGAAGGAAAATAAAAGATCACCGAGAAATTATGGCAAGAAAATAGTGCTTTCAATGTGTTAACACACCTAAATAACTGCAGTCATTTTCTCACAAGTGCATTCCATTTTCGTAGTAAATACCGTAGAGTTGAACGTAACTGGTGTCATGAATAGATTTCCGTATGAATGGAGTAAAAAACTGAAAAGTATCACGAACAAATTAAATTTAAATATTGAAGACCGTAGGTCATCTAGTTTTATTCTAGTCTAGGGTCATTCTAGTTCTAAAACTCGTATGTGATATCATTTATCCCAAGGGCTCACACCCGTAAACTATGTTCAGTTTTGAGCGCAAAGGCATAGAATGAATCCTCATATTCATCAAATCTGTCATAATGTCACAAAAGACAGTTCTAAAACCTTCATATTTTCAAAAGAATAATATTTCCTTGTGATTGGATATGAGGGATTTGCCATCAGAGTAAGCGGTTATTCGGCGAGAAAAATATAAAAATTTTGATATTTTAAGGGAAAAATGTGTATAAGTTTCATATTTTTCCTGAGCACTATTTACGGCCAGCGGGTGAAGGTAAATAAATACTATCATTTTCCTGTTCGTCCATTCATTTTTAGTGACTGATTGTCATCATTAAATGAGGAAATCGTTCTCCTGTCTACATAAAATAATTATTCCCTTAGATTTAATTATTTTCGGATTGATGAATGTGGTAATTATCAACTACTTGGTACCATTTTAGTGGTCCTGAGCAAGTCTAGACTCACATTCAGATAAGAATAGCACGATGTATGAAATTGTTCCGTGGGCAGCATACATTGTAGGATATAAATCTCAATACCTATCTTTCATTATATGTCACCATATTCACAGTGCATTCAATACCCTCAAACGTTTGCTTGCTCATCGCAAAGAGTAAGAAAGACCACCGATACTTACATGACGTTTCCTAATTTGAAATTATCTCTTTTAAGTTTCGGATAGGCAAGGCATTTAACTTATTTCAGCCTACTCTCCGGTATCTATTTATTATGCATCAGCTAATTCTATCTACCCACGAATAAGACGCAATGGTTATGCACTGTAGAAATAGTATATGCATTTTTTTCTTATAAGATAACATACGTTTTATATCAATGAAAAAAATCCCACATGTCAGAATGATTGAAAAATACCATTACGTACGAAATAATAGAAGGCTTCAGAATACTTTAAGCCAACGCTCACCTTTGCAATTTACTAAGTTATTTTGAAATTATGTAGCATATGCTTTCACAGGCACCTATAGTGATATTTGAGTAGGCGAAACGTGAAGATTTATTATTGGATATCCTAATGAATCCTGTAATTACGTGAACTACTGCACGGCGCAATTCATATGACACTGCGTTTTTCTTAGTCACCGTCACTTGACTACCATATTTCGTAGAGCCAAGCGCCATCTCCCTTATCGATTCTGCCTCCCGCTCGACTAAATAGTTCATCTACGCCCGCGTTATGTCTCCAAGCTCATCCGGGAATGGTTTCCGGTGGGGGGTATTATGTTTAAGGTTCTCCCGACACAAATGCGTCCCCAGCATGGTTACAAGGATCCCTTCCCGCCCCCACCATCCCAGAAACCGTCCCACCACCCCTGGCCCGCTCACTTCGCAAGTCCAGACTCCTGGGGAAGATCGCGGTGTCGGAGTCCGTCCTCCCGATACCGCCGTCAGCGAATTGTAACAATAGTTGGCGACGGAAAGGCTGAAGTGTAATTCCCATAATCCTCCCATCCTCTCCCATACGGAGGAGCATTTCCACGTCTCCGCACGACGGGGAGAGCTTTAAAAGGGTAAGGGGGTGGGGCTGAAGGGAGGATGGGAGTCTGAGGGGTGGAGTGAGGGTTGGGGGTGAGAGGGCACGCCGCCCCGACGAGATGGACCTGGGGGATGCAGGGGCGGGGAAGTGCGGAGTGGTGCGCGGTTGGGGGCGGAAAGGGGGGTGTGGAGGCGGAGCGGTTTAGTAGGGGGACGCGTCCCCTGGTCCGAACGCGCCTCCGGAGCAGAGGTGTTTGTTGGCTCGTATTACGTCGGCAGCCGCAGAAGTAGGTGAGAAGGGGTTTGAGGTGGGGAGGGTGGGGGAGAGAGTGGTTGGGCTGGGTTAGGGGTGGAGGGAGTTGCTTGTGGGGGGGGGGGGGGTGAGTGGTGGGTTACAGCCCATCCCTCGCTCTTCCACCCCCTTCGCCCCGTCGTCACACCCTAGGTTTTAATTACATCAAATGAAGGGAGACTTTAACGCGGTATTAACCCGACAGCGCCTAGAGCTTCGTAAATACGACACCAGACTGCGCTCCCCACTCACGTCATTAAGCAGGGATTTAGTGTGCTCAAAAAGACGCCCACGCTCCTAAATCCACTTCCTCTCTCTCTCTGTCTCTCTCTCTCTCTGTCTCTCTCTCTCTCTCTGTCCCTCCCTACATCCCCATCTTCATCTGTTTTCGTTCCTCTTCATTTCTTCGGATCTTCCGTGGAAAACTTGTAACACAGATTCTCATACAAGATCGCCGTCACAAATTTTCTACTATCCATTTGCTATTCCCTTTAATTGCTTTATCGCTTTTTACCTCTATGATGCATAGTATTACTATTTATAAAGTACATTAATCTTATAGCATGGTTTGTGATTCGAAGGGAGAAAGATTTGATAACACTTGATGGCTTCATGTGCTTTACGTTATAGCATTGGTGTTGGGAACGATAATGTGTGATTTGTGGCATTCACTCGATGGGTGTTTTCGAAGATACTACGTATGCATTCTATCAAAACACAATGAAATTTGAAACCTAGCTTGAGTGAGTAGCTATAATATAATAATTTAGATGGTAAAATTTATCATTAATTAATGTCTTACATCACGTCATGTCGGACTGGTGGAGGCATTAAATGCTATTTTACTATATGCTATTAAATTTAACAGTCATGGCATGTAAACATATAATCTTAATAAGCTATAAAAGTTATATAATTCACTCTCACTTTAATAATTGCAACCGAATTATATTTTAACCGGAAATGTTTCCTGACATCTTAGAATACTAGGGCCAAAGAAATATGTCTTACCCTCTTTGACATCCAGGTTCATCGTATGATCTACTCCAGTGGCTGATTGAAACGATTACATCAAACTCGATATTCAGAAATTAAATATATGAATAAGATCACCGTTGTTTCATGGGTACAATAATGCCCTAAAATTTTACATTCTATATCAGTCCGTGTTATGGACATGAAATCATTCTCCAGTTTTCGTGAAAGGACTTGGGAAAGGTTGCCAAGCGGATTCTTGATTTCACCCTATAATCCTTTTCGTATTCCGTCACAGTTTTTGAACAAAGTACGCAGCCTTTTCGTAGAAAAATAAAATTTAATAATGGATTTTGAACTAACTGAAGCGATTGAGCCATTGGGGCTGAACTTGCCGAAAAAAAGTCTGGTAATCGGTCTAATCTCAACACACCCGTATCTAATCTCCTTTTACTCGCCGTCATTTCCCCCTATCCTCAGCCCCCGTTCCCGCTAGTTAACTTCTTGCGGACGCCGACGTCTCCCTCTATTCCCTCTGACACACATTTTCCTGCCCTTAGACCCGGGAAGTCATGTCGCACTGTGGGGGAGACTTAGGTGAAACATGCTATACATATCGTGCTCCAAGATCATAAGTGATAGGAAATAAGTTTAAATGCCCAAATTTAAATGCAAAGAATTGTTTATATTTTTAATACCCTCAGCTGTTAATAATTTTAAGACGTGAATCTGCCATAGGTTCGATCAAAAGATTTGTTTTTTAATTTCATTCAATTGGGAAATTTTGAATACGATATGGAGGCAAACTTCAACTTGAGTATTTAATTGATGTTTTAAAGCTGACTTCATTATTAAATTTGAGGAATCGATTTAAAAAACGATAACCTGATCCATTTTCAGTAAACATTCAGGATATAGGTATCTTAGTATCTTGCATGTTAGAAAGTCTACTTCTTGAATCCACATTTACCAACTATTCATTTGGTGTTTACGTCACAATGTAATGTCTCCAAGAAATACGAGGAGGAAACAGTTTTTCGACAGGCTCACTCAGTAGTGAGTGTTTTTTTTTTCTCACTCACTCACAAGTTTTTTTTCCCCTTTCTCCTCTTGGGCGAGACCCCCCCGCGATGACGTCTTGCTATCTCCTATGAGATAGCCGGACGCGGCGAGTGCCGCTGAGAATTAAATGTAATCAGGATTCTTGCCCTTGGCGTCGGAATGGTGAGAGTAATTGACATACAACTTCGAGTTTATGAAATAACATTTATTCACTTGAGGTAAACTGTATAAGCTTAGGGGAGTATGTTCGTGGCGGGAGCCTAAAGAAGTACAGAGTACAGGGCGAAGGGTCTTACCAGTCAGTGTGACTCAGAGTTAAGCTGAACTGTGTCGGGACCTGGAGCAAGCGAGTCAATCAGCGTGAGCGTTCGAACCGAACCAAACAGTCAAGCAACAACGCCTGCAATAATCATGGAATGGACAACCAACTAACCACCGAGCAACCGAATAACTAACCTCAATACTAGCCGTGCTAGCTAATATATAGGGTCTTCCGCGGATCTTCCGCGCAGGAGGCAATAGAGGGGAGGAAGCTGGAAGTTTCCATAGCTAGGAAACATGCAAGGAAATGTCCCTTAAATACTATAAATACTAACAATCTAGATGCATGAGACCCTATAGTCGCTTATTTGCATGTTGGTAGTGCATGATTGGTGATCTTCACCCACTGCCACACACCCTCGCGGTGGCTTGCAGGGTATCATGTAGATGTAGGAAAATCCGGGAGATGCAAATGTCTTTTCTCCCACGGGAAAAGGCTGAGGGCCAGGTGCGAAATGTCGAAAGTGAAACTGTATTCACTGTCTTGGTGAAAAATATATAAATGGAAATCTCACAATGGAAATCTCACAATAGAAATCTCCCAACAACAAATATTCCACAATAATCCCGCTCACAACACTCCGGTTGTAAGCAAATGGCTTCACCCTCGGCCCTTCCTGGCATAAACAACTCTGGAGAAACGGCGTGAACCGCGAAAATCGGTACGTTCGGCACTCGGCATACGATACGCCTCCCTTGGCGGCAATGCGTACTTAATAATGGTGCGAAGACTGCGCATCCCTTCACCCAACCCTCCCCTTCCTCTCCCCTCTACCTCACCCTCCCCCACTCCAACCCACCATGCAAACACCACGTCCGCCCCCACCCCCTCACTCCCTCCAACCCCGGCGTTATAAGCCTCGTCTGGCGAGAGATACGTTCAGTGTGCTCCCGAGGTATGTTTGCCTCCATGCTTATGAATTGCGCTTTTAATGGCCCGGAGCGGAGGGGGGAGGGAAGAGATGAAGAAAACGAAATTCGCCTCCGGGTAGCGGAGGTTGGAGGGGTGAGGGTGGAGAGGGGGGGGTGGCGGTGCGGGGAGCGGGTGGAAAGACGAGGCGACGGCGGAGGGTCAGGGTACGAAAGCAAGGGTTCCGGGAGTCGCCCCTTTTAACTCCTGGCCCCTCGGAAAAGGGTGTGGGGAGGGATGTGGAGGAGTTTGAGGGCAAGGTATGCTGCGAGGTGCCCTCTTTGGGAGGAAGGAAGTTGGGGGAGGACAGGGAGGAGAGGGTGGGGGGCAGAGGTTAGGTCTGCGGTGGGCAAGAGTGGGGCTGTGGAGGGAAAGGATTAGACGGTTATGCGGAATGGGAGACCCCAAGTGGTTTAAGAATGATGAAGTGAGTAAAATAGGGTTTAAAGCTTTAAATTCTTAGCCGACTGCCGCTATATCGTAGGCCGAGCTTGGGAACTGCATTTTCTTTATTCATACGGCAGAATAATGACCGCAGTGTCTCCCCAGAATGTGTCAGCATTAATTGGTTCCGAAATATTATAAGTGTGCGACGGCGGAATTTTATGATGATGCTAGCCTTACTTATCATATGCTAACCCTTTTAGCTTTATGACTTATATTCTGACGGCCCAAGGGTATAATTACAATCGCATTAGGCATTAATGTATCGGTGTGTCATAGAGTAACATATCATTCTGGAGCACTTTTAAGAAATAATTTATAGCTCAAATGAATGTAATGCAAAGCTCTCTATTAAATCAATGTTGGATATTTATCGGTGGAAGAATCGCCATGCTTAGGCAATCATTCTTTTGTTGGATAGTGTTTAATTTCTGTTTGTGTTCCTCTCGGTAGATATACGATTTTCTTTGTTCTTGATCATATATGTTTTCTCTACCAGCAACGCTATTTTATTTGACTAAATGTTTAGAATTGACGTGGGGAATTGATGAATATCAAGTGTTTTATTTCTTAATTTGTTTTCATTGATTAAAACATTTAAGGTGGGATTTGAAGGGGGTGGTAAAATACTGCTATTTGTAATCGCAGAGTTTTAGTTGAAGGAGGATCACCATTTTCAATTTATACGATACATTGGAATGGATTTTAGTAAATAAATTATCATTGTAATCATGTGCACTCTCTTACCTTAACTTATTATGAATCATCAGAAGCATCATTCCCCGGTATCTAGCCAATTTCGTTCCTTGTATAGTGAAGCTCAAATATACCATCCTCTTCACTTTAGATAGCCAAAAAAAGAACATAAATTTAACTATTACTGTAATTTGTATTTTCCTGGTTGGCAGGTTTATATGGACAGATTTTGTGTAGACCATATGGAAATACTCTCTCACTAAAACCTGAATCATTGACAAATTGTGTAAACTCCTTGGTATATAGGGATGTCATATGATCTCTCACCAAGACCTAGATCACCTTATTTAGTTCGCATGCCCTCAATCATACCTCATTCAAACTTTTCTACTCCTGTCTGTATCCAACTTAAATAGCAATCATTCCTTAATGGTAGAAATGCTAATCGCTTCATCTATTTTCATTGATTGATACCACCAAAAGAGTTTTTCACCATTTATTAGGTGAAGAAGAATTGTCATATTCCGGGTTGCGTTTCGTTGAAGATGATATTTTATATGCTAAAACACTTCATAGAGAGGAAACTTAAACTACTCGAAATTGAAAGATTTGATAACATATGTGAGGGAATTCTAGGTATTTTTATCATTGTAAGTTCAGCTTGTATCATATTTAAATGGGATCGCAACTTTTGCAACGGAATTCATGTATTTTTTTTTCTTTACAAAAACTTTGCTTTTCATGAGTGCTTTCATAAATGTAATGATAATGGAAGACCATGCTCATTGGTATGTGGGAGTTTTATGGAAATGTCATTGTTAATGTTAGATTGGTGGATACATCTCATATGAAATCGTTAAATTCGCATAATAACTGAGAATAGTCTTATAATGTGTATAGAGACTGCTCTGAGCTGATCACAAATTGTGTAAACTCCTTGGTATATAGGGGTGTCAGAAATGTTTTCGTCTATTTTTTAAACAAATTTTTGGGGAATTGTTACGCGTTGACAATAATGACATAAAGGTATTTCATATTTGAATTGCACTTCAGCTAGATGAACTATACCTTAGAATGGTCAACTAGAGAAATTACATATAAATCGTATTATGCATTCCCACATTTCATCCAGTAAATATAGCGGAAAATTGGAGGAATGAAATTGAAGAAGGGTGTAGTATTGAATGCACTTATCCATATAAAACGCTAAGTAGGAACCAGGCATGTTAATTGTCCCACCTTAATATTGCATTGTGGTAGGGCATGTCTAAGTCGTTTTATAACCAAACTAAGCATTCACATCCCTCTTGACGTCCGAACTTTTACTATTAATTTTTAACTATATACCTACATTTTTCTTGTATCGAGTTTGGTTCTTTTCGGTTCCTGAACTTTCTTCTGTGTGGAGCGATGAATTTTGTACGATGTGTTATACTTGCAGCTTTTTATATATATTTGTGGTGATACTAATGTTACTACATACTGTTACGCCAATAAAAAATACATACTGAACATAGAATAAAAATAATGGAAATGTTACTTTTCGCTTCCTGTCTCCCAGATAGTATTTCACGTGGCTTAAAAATTAAAACCTACTGTTAAAATGTGAGATATTGTATTTAAAAATGCAAGATCACATGAGTATCACACAAATAAATAGGGCAAAAGTTTGTTGAATTTTTTGACTTATTGTGGTAGTCATCGATCTGAGTTTTATTATTTTTGTAATTGAAAATCAACTTGCATGCTTGCACCAGGACTTCCAAAGTTTTAGAAGTTGATGCAGAAATGCTGAGATTTTCGTTAAGTCAATAATATAAAAATCTCTATTAAATTAATTGTATATAGTCTACAAATATATCTTCAGCTTTACTGGGTTTTGTGCACCTTTGTATAAAGCTGTTCGTGGAGAGTAATAATATGTTTTCTCAATAACTTGTGATGAATACGTCTATTTGAAGCAGTAATTGCTATTCAGTAAAAGCCTTTCACAGCATCGTTGCTGGTTTAAAGTTCTAATATACAGCCATTAATGTTTCTCAACTACATTTTTACGTGATTAAGTTGGTTAATTAATTTATTGTTAATGTAATCCATCACATAGTGCCACAAGGGGCAATACTGTGCCATAAGCTTACTGCTTACATAGAAATTGAGACAAATTAAACTTAAAAAGAGATGATGGGGATTACGATTTCATTAGAATTGTGATAGTTTGTGGGGAACAAGATTTTGTAGGTTTCTTTGTAGCAAGCCATGATGGCCATTGCCCCTTAATTTTCGAGGTGTCAAACGGTTTGGCAAACTTTCTGCCTTTTATGTACAATGTTCTTGGAAAGCAAATGGATTCGCTTATTAAATAGGGTTCAAAACCACAGATCCAATACAGAACCTTCCTCCCCGTGAGCTGACTTGCTTGTCTCATCAAGGAAGAATCATTTCCCGCGCGACTCTTCATCATCTCACTATCCCCTTAGAGCTTGAAACTCCTCATCTAGGACAGGTTAAAGGCGTCCACTTTAATTGCCAATGAACAACACTACCGGAGTTCCCTTTGCCTCATTCCAAAGTTCTCAGCTGTAATCCATTTATTTATGACACTCGTTAACTACTACGGAGGCGCATTGTCATGACATTCATTAGAGTTTATGGAAATGTGGACCTCAATATATGCCAAGAAGGAGATATTAGTCATAATTACGAACCGCGGAATCAGAATTATTTGGGCGCAGCAGTATCACTGCAATGCTCTCTGCCGGTGATACCACATGGGATGAGTTAGTTTCTGTGTGCGGTGTCCTTATCAAGGTCTAGAAGGCTTAAATACGAGAAATGTGTACTTATGGTGTAGATAAAGACATTGTAGTTTGAATTTTCGTGGCCAACTACTGTTAGGCTCCGTTTATTAGACAAGTGATTTTGATTGCGTTTCCAGCAATGGTCAACTTAAAAATAAGTTCTAATATAAAATATGCTCAACATTTACAAAAAGAGTGATATAAGTATAAAGTTTACGAAATAATATTTTTCGATTTACAAAGAAAATAATTATCACTCAAAAGCTATTCTCATATGTTAGTTTTTTTCGTGAAGCTGGGAAGAAATTTTAAAACTAAAGTAAATGTAGACATGCACGGGCAAAAACAAGTATTTTAAATTTAAGTTTAATTTAACAACCAAGGCAACAAGCCTTAAACGATGGCATAAATTCAAAACTGAGAATTTCAAACTTTAAATTGAAACTGAGTTTCAAGAAGAATTTTAATTTAAGTGAGAGCGTCAATCTACTTCTTGATACCAAGGGAAAAGAGTGATAAAAATATCTTATTCCGTGGGAAAAATTTAAAGGAAATGCAATTTAATGTTGGGATTATGTCATACTCAATCTCCATGCATATCCGACCAGGCATCAAACTGGATACGATAAAGCATTGTTAAACTATTTCCATACTTTAAATGAGTAAACAGTAAATTTTAAGTCAGTGGATATATTTTTTCATGAGAAAACTAGTTCTCCTTCAATTATTGTTCCTACACTTGACAATAATGCTTCATGAAGTATTTCCCACTAATATGTTATTTAGATACATTAAAAATATTTTGCGAACCCCAACGTATATGGTACTTTATTTTATTACTTCATTTCTGTTATTAAGTTTTTCTACCACAAGAAGTTGATAATTTGCATCTGAAGTGATATTTGTGGATGAATTTGTTTCTCTGATACAATTTGTTTTAACTCCTTCATAATAGCCTCTCAAATTGAGCTATATACACGATACATGTGAAATCATACCGCAAATCCATCGTGTGAGTACGGCGTGCCATTAGAGAACATCATAGGTAGGGTAGCAAAGGTATAGATAGCTGAAATATTGTTCGTCTGTAGCGCATGATACATATAAATTTACAACTAATCCCTTTATTTCTACGTAGATACTAACCATCTAGTTGCGTGTGATCAAATTATCTTACATGCTTCAATTTAGTAGCCTATTTGCATGTCAATGTCGCATGTTTGATGATATTCACCCTCTGCCACACACCCTAGCGGTGGCTTGCAAGGTATTGCGTGGATGTAGATGTAAAGGACCTTGAGAAAAGTGACATGAAAGGCAGTGATGACGGATAACATGTATGCGTTTGTTCACTGAATCAATTAAAATAATATTTTTAATGTGCATACTTTACTCTCCTCTACTCAACGCCCTTTGGATTATAATTACTAAATTGTAGTTCATTAAGCAAACGTTATAAAGGTCAACTCGACACTCAACACGAATGTAGACTCGTGCCACCTGTCTATGCCGTATCGGCACGTGTCCCTTCTCAGAGCACTCAAGATGACACCCTCTCAGCGGGTGGTGGATAGACGGGGCCGTGAACCCGACACTCCGGCCACCACTCAATCCCTACACTCCAGCTTCTTTTGCCGGGGCGCGGGTCAGGGTAGCTCGGAAGGAGACGGCGCTCCGGGGGCGTGGAGGAGGGGTGGGGTTGCGTAGGAAGGAGAGCGGGGACTTGGGGAGGGAAGCGACCAAAAGGGTTGTTCCGAAAGGGCCTTGAGGGTGATGGAGGATGGATGGAGGGCGAAAGGGCTCGGGAGGTCGGAGGCCTAACCCGTCCTCCTCCGCCCCTGGCCAAAGGGTCGGCGAATGGGGAGAGAAGATTCAGGGGGTGTGATTCATCTCTGGGTGCAGGGGTCGAGTTTTGGGGGGTGGGTCGGGGGGGTGGGATGGCCGAACTACCTTTTCTTCGGCCCAGCGCCACCCACGCCTTCCCCGCCAAGCCACACATTCAGTAAGCAGTGTACCCATAGGCCTGACGTATATACGACCGCCGACACATCTCATTTACTCCCAGGCATAATTCCTGCACTTCGGGAAGTGGTCATAAATCCCATTCCCTATCCGTTCTCACCCTTTTCACACTCCTTATTCCCCAACGCCCGCCCCCACCGCCCGTAGCCGCCCCTACCATTCCCGCCCCCGCACCTCCTCCCATTCTTCCGCTTACCCTATCGCACCTTTGGGGTTGGTCTCGTTGTGGCCGCCAGGAAAGGCAGTTATGGAGCGGGCAATGGTTGCGGGGGCAGATCAATTGTCGCCGCTCACAGCGGCTCTGTCAGTTTCACTGGAAGACGTAGATACTTCAAGGAATATTACAAAAAGTAGGTGTGGAATGCAAAGGACATTTAATTAATTATTCCTGTTTGGCTTTTTGAAATGTCGAATGAAGAATACAGTGTTCAAGTTTAGCATGTATAATGAGGAAATCGGCATTAGAACTCTCCATCAATTAAAATGGGTGAGGGGTCGAAACACTTGTTTTATTGCTCACGATTTTGTAGAAGTTTTTGGCAAAATATTGACTACTACTAGCAATTTTATGAAAAAATGCTCTTATAATTAGAACCCTCCGTCAATTAAAATGGCTGAGTTGTCAAAACTTCTTATTGTTTTTTCACTTTGTAGTGTTTTTGGCAAAATATTGACTTCTAATAGAAATTTTTGGAAACGATGCCGGAATATGTGGAATAACAGATAAAACACATCGAAACATATACCAAATGCATTTTCATTTGATTGTACCGCATTCTCAACTCGGGTATCGTGAATACAATTCTTTGGCCAATATATATGTACACAAAAAAGTTCAAAAGTTAGTCAATAGTATAATGATAAATTATTTATCCTGTACTTGGAACATAAAATATTAGTATTCCTTTCAACGAGAGTCAAAAAATCTTGTATTTCAGGTAATCATCTGAAATAGTTCAGAAGGGAGTGGAATTGTATACTGCTACATGTTGCCATAGGTTGAAATATATGGCGTCATATAATGTGTAATATATTTTCCATGATCCGTTATTCATTATAAACGTTCAGAGAAATATTCAAGACATAATAATGAAAAATTGCGAGGCTCTTATTCTGGGACTCAATAATTCTTCTACAGAATGGCCATATAACAATTTTTCATTGGCATTTACTAGCCTAGAAAAAGACCATATTACTTTCAGGAAAGTTGTTTTTCCTCTTTAGGTAAACACATTGCAGAATAATATCAAATTCCTCGGTCCGTCGGAATAACGATATGATTCGAGCATACGATAAAATCATCTGCAAGGAAATAAAACTAGAAAAATAGTTCGTTGACTGAGTAAATTAAATTATATGGACATGTTAAAAGCTATTTTATTCCATGTTATGCTGAAAGAAAAACATACTGGAAAATAAAGAAATCAATATTTCGTTTCATATGTGGAATTGGGAAAGGTATTTGATAGCGCCAAATGAAATAAGATTTTACTGCTGTTTTTGAAGGAAACTAAGATGTGGTAAATAGAAAAAGAGTAATCAGAGGCAAGTCTAATGCAGAGTTTGCTGTTGTTAACTCTGGACCAGGAAGTGAATAATCTTGAATAAGTAAAGCCGCATGCAAAGTACGCCATTCCCTTTGAAATGTAATGCTTACATCGAGAAGTTTATAAGAAGATTTCAATGAATATAATCCAGTAGTAAGTATTATGTGTCAGATTGAAATAGATGTTACTTATATCATAAATAAAGGTGAACCCACACAATTTTATTCAGAGTCGAAGCTCCCGCGAGTGGTTGAAACGAGTTCTTCCCTTCATCTTTCCAAAGAGATGGAAATAAATAGGCAAGAGTTTGGAGGCACTCGGCTACCGAGTCTCCCCGGGGCTCTGGAGCCCACCCGCCCGCCTACAGGCCCTCCTCCGAAGGCCCCGACGCCCCCTCAGCCCCTGCCCGCAGCCACCCCTTGCCGGGCATTCATCAACCCCCGAGGAACCCCTCCGCCCCACTCACTTAAACAGGCCCAGACGCCCCGGGCGGAGATGGGGAAGCGCAAATCCTCAAAGTAAAAGAGGGAAAGAGAGTGTCAAGTGGGGTGGGAAGATTGAAATGGCACCTCCTTCCTCTCACCCCTCCCCTTCCCCGCCCACGCCGACGTCCTCACCCCACCGTGAACTTCCCCTCCCCCCCCCCCCCCACAAATCCTGCATCCTCCTCCCCGACGACTTAACTGAATGTGTGTCTACACGTGATTAAGAGGTGGGCTTAGCTTAGGTTAAGAGTGAAAATTGCTCAGATGGATGCGCTTTTAAAAATGTCGTCCTTTTCCGGTCTGGGATGTACTCCGCTTGCGTAAATTTCACCGGTGACTTTTGTCCGCCTTCATCCCCGCGTGTGCGGCATGTCGCAGCCGTTGGTTAAATAAAATGGGAAGAGATGGAGATCAGCCATCTTGCGGGCTAACTCCTTACAGCGGCAACATATGGGACACTTTTTGTGATATTTTATGGAGAGTTGCTTCCCTGAATTGCGAATGTCGAGTCTCATGGTAAATCAAAGCAGGCGCAAGACTCCAAGCTTCTTTATTTAATTGGCCACACGCTAGGAATGAAACTTAATCATGATTTTATAGCTTTTCTCAAAGTACGATTTTCTCGTGCGTTGATTTGTTACATTTGTGCAATATATCGCTCTTAGAATAGTGAAAAATATATTCATGACAAAAACCGATAATTGTATACTTGATGAAGGGATTCATCATATGATAAGTGAAAAAATGAAAAACAAAATAAAATATGTGTCGTTAAACTTTTGTGTGAGATATCGTTTACTCTGTTTACACAGAAATATGTGCCAATGAGGAGTTATTATTTACATAAATTTTTTTATCAATTTACCACTCAATAAAATTAGGCCCAGTGGAATGAAACCCCGTGGGAATTAATAAATTATAATTTTGGTCGGATCGTGTATCCTACTCTATATATTTCAACAGCTGCGTTTTATAACCAATAAAACCATACTGAGAGTCTCTCAACCTATTTATAAAAGTGATATATTTAACAGAGTCAATTGTTTTATAACATTGAGAGCACTCGTACATTCCAGCCAAAATTAATTAGTGATGGGTTTATTGTTTTAAAGCTCCAAAAAAATGTACATAATAAATTACTAAATATTCATTCCAATGATATGGAAAAGAATTCATAATATGGCCTTTCTTGAATTTAAATATGCTCTTGTATTTTAGGTCGTCATTGTCAATATTAGCATTTTCTTCCGATTTCTAGAAAATGTTGAACACTCCTAATACCTTACGCTTCTAATAGACTCATGTCATGTATAAAAATGTCCATTAAAATTTTGAGTACTTCAATCAACAAACTGAAACTTTATGGTGGTGATAATAACGTGAAGTACTTTGAGTTTCTAATGTTGACACATTGCCATGTCAAATTGCCGTTTTTTATATTTATTTTGTATCGCCGAAAGCTTTAGCGGAATTTCACATTTCAGTCAATAATCCAAGGTTGTTATTGTACCCATTGAAATGGCTTTCAAATTCCTGAGGATTATTGGATACTTGAATTCAGAATCAAGAAAGAGAGACCTCATTTTCAATCGTTGCAGCAATGCCGTATATCAAATAAGTTATATTTCCCCAACTACAAAGTTTAGACTCATTACATAGAGGAAAATTAATGCAATGTATAGTTTTGACATAAAGTTCCCTTAACACTTTTCTTTAACCTGTGTTAATTAAGGTTTTGTAAGTGAATGCATCAGGTCGTGGTTGATTCCAATCGTGTTCACCTTGATATTTTTTTAAGTTCGCATTACTCAAATTGGTTACACAAACAATGAAATACAATCATCGTTATGTCAAAGTTTTCTTATTATGCTGTGAAGCTCTATGCGTGTTTGTTGAAAAATGAGGATTATCGAATTTTCTTTCATTTCTTGCCTTGCTTGCTTTGAGACCGTAAGATTTGTCTTGCACTTGCTTGAACTATGGCAACGAGGCCAATCACGAAATATTTTCAATCACTCAATGCCAACGTTTCTGAAATGAAGTTACAGTTACCCCAATTTTGAATTAATTCTTACCCTGTCCCGACGAATTTATTTTGCTAAATCAGTGTTAAATCTTGTGGTTAAACAATTATGCAAAGTTAAAATGCTTATGTTTGCGCTTGAATGTATATAAATATGTGTACTGATGAGTTTTTCCTATATGAATATGCTTTTTAGCAATCATTGAAAAATTATTAAAAACATGATATATCAGTCGCTTACGAAATTTAGGGAATGGAAAACGTCAATAATCAACTTCAATGTTCCGTCACAGTTGGTAATGGCACTACATCTGCATCTGCGTGATACCCTGCAAGCCACCGCAATGGTGTGTGGCAGGGGGTAAACACCACCAAAACATGCACTATTAACATGCAACTAGGGAACTACATGGAAAAATGTTAATAAAATGGATAATCCTACCAGAGAGTCCCAGCTGTTGTTGATTTAAACTATCATTTAAGTGCTTAGCCGGTTAGCGATGAATGACAGCATCAATTGACATGGACCGATTAGGTCCAAAAGACCCAAGACAGGGTTAACATATTTTACCCGTGCCCTACAAATTCATGTGCTGGCAACTTTCAAGCATACAAAATTAGAAAGTTGCTTACTGCTTTCTTTTCCACCTGAGCGAGAACAAGATTAAGACTGAGGTGTAAATTCATTCCATCGGAGGTGTCTTAGTCAGCAATCGCGGAGTGGTGGCATTTAAATTCAAAGTTGTATTCATTTAGCCTCGCGATGCAGACTTCAAGGATTTCATTCGCGCAAATAATTACGAAGAATGCAAATTAATTGGAGGGGTTTGCGGAGCCGGTGGAAAGGGGAGGAGAAGGTCTGAGGTGGGAACGGCACGGTGTTTGGAGACTTGTTGGCGCTTAGAAAGGTGGGAAAAGGGGGTGGGGAGCCCGGTAGGGAATGGGCCGGACAAAGACCCTGAAATATGTTAATCCCGCCATCATGTCGGCGTGCGAACTTTTGTCAGATTAAAGCGAGAGTTAATCCCTCACTTTGATGGATATCCCGCCCTTAAAATAATGCGAGTGTTCCATCTGTCACCTTAATCGCCGACCCTATGGAGCGGGCAGCAAGGGTAATTTTGTAAACCGTGAAGTGGGTCATTTTTCACGTCAACGCGTACCCTGCTGTGCAGCTTAGAGGGGTGCAATGTGTCTGAGGGTGATCCCAGGGCTGGCCTTCCCTTACGGCGCCCCCCCTCCTCCTCGTCCTGACTCCCAACGGCGCCATCTTCCATTGGCTGACAGAGTGAGTCATGGGGGTTGGATCCCGCCAGATATCAGTCACTACGAAGGAGGTTATCAACCTTAAGAGGAACTCTCGACTCTCTTCAAGTTTATGAGCCGAATTCCTCGGATTAAGTTTGAAAACGTATTCAGCAGTGGCTTAAGTGCGTAGACATAATTCATGATTTATATTCAGCAGCAGAAATAAAAAGTAAAGTACACATTTACGAAGATGCACCTGTATCGTATCACGTGTGCACAAGTGATGATTGGAAGACTCATGGAGGAACTGAAGCAAAATAGACCGATATTTAGGTAAACTATCAAAGAAAAATCAACGTTAAACTTCCATTTTTAATTCCGCCAGTTAGTTCTCAACAAATTACGTACCTCTTTTGACTTCTCTCTTTTAACCTCTTACGTACCTTTTTCAACTTTGAATATTTGTAGTTTGTGATTAAATTTAGCTTCGCTATTACCGTCAGCAATGAAACGGATATCGTGATAAAAAATATGCAAGTTTTGTGGCATTTTAAAATTCATTATGAAAACACACTTTTTGACAGTTGGTATTTTAGATTCAAAGAGCGTTTAAACATTAAAAAAAACAATTTAAAATTATTCAATGAAATACGTCATGAGTTCAAGAGGATAAAATAAACCTTTGATTCAAAAAGTTTCAACTTTTTGCTCGTTAGCTTGCTTATTTCAGTGTTTTAAGAGATTTCAGAAACATACAACAACCAATTCTAATAATTTTTGCCAGTGCAGGTAAATTATTCTAAATTCATTTTTTATCGTTCTGATTGTTATTTTTGTGCTACACAATATGCTTTTTTAATTCTGTTTTAGTATTTACGATACATTGACCTTGTATTCCAGATTATTCAGCACATGAAATCAATAGATATATCGTAGTTATCAGTCCCTTTGCCTAATAATGTAATGGTACATTAATTTTAAAATAATGTTGAGTCCATTTTTTGTGTAAGAACTAATCTCAATCTACATCCACAGTCTGCGTAATACCCTGCGAGACACCACGAGGGTGTGTAGCAGGGGATGAAATACGCACTTCTGACATGCAGCTCAGAGCAACAATGATACTACTACATGGAAAACGTTAGGTATAGGAGTCATATTCTGATAAATAGTTAGAATTACATTGTAACAAGTAGTAGACTACTGGTTAGAAGGATTTTCATAAAGCATTTGTATCTGTATTTCCGTAGCGTTTTATCATTAGCAATATTAGCACATGCTTCATGAACTAAAGACCACTCCATTTAAACTACCTATCCCTTTGCTATCCTACCAATTGTGTTCTCCTAAGGTACGCGGGAGAAATGAAATTTTAAATCCATCCGTACGACAATCTATCGCTCTGTTTTTTTTATCTGATCAAATTTCGCATAATACGCAGGGATTCTTAATGTATCTAACGTCAACTGTAAACAAATCAGCTTCAATTTTACTTAAATGGTTTAACTAAAATTTAAACCAGCATTATGTTAGTAATTCCCATCCTAGTTCTTCTATTAAACTCGTAACACTAATAAATTTATCAAAATGGCTTTTTACAAATTTAGCTGTTCTCCTTTGCACATCATACTTTTTAATACCTTCCTCCCACGGAACCCATACACTAGCGGCATATTCTAAATGAGGCCTGACAAGTGTTAAATGGCTTCTTTCTCGTACTCTCTCATCGTATTTGCCTAAAACCGTTTTACAAATCCTAAACTATAGTTTGCTACACTAGTTATTTTCTGACGTGTTTCCCCCACGATATGTCTTCAGTGATGGTGACGCCTAAGTATGTAATAGATTCTACGTTATATAATTATTTTCTTCGATGAAGTAATTATTTCAGGTAAAGCTTTTCTTTTTTCCAAAATTTCATTACCGCGCATTTCTTTAAATTATATTCTAGGTGCAAACTAGCACATCAATCATCAATCCCATCCAAATCTCTTCCGAAAGACTGACTGCCCTCTTCATTTCTAATTTTCTTAGACACCACTGCATCATCTGCAAAAAGGCTTTCTATTTTTAACTTATGCATTCAAGTCACTTACGTAAAGAATAAATAAAATTGGGCCTATCACGCTTCCCTGTAGAACAACGGATATAACTTTTACTTTACCTGAGTTGACACCACTCTTTGAATGCGTCGATTTAAGAACCCAGCCTTTTATTTTATTGTCTATGCCGTAGCATGCTAACTTAGTGAGTAACCTAAAATGGGGAACCTTATCAAAAGTATTCCTGAAGTCAAGAAACGCTGCATCTAGCTGAACATTATCTTCTCCTGAAACTAAAATACTATGAGCATGAAGACTTAGTTGAGTTTCCCAAGACCAACCCTTTCTGAACTCAATTTGGTTTGTTATCAAAATGCTGGCTATTGTAGTGTCCTATTATTGATGTAACTTGTTTATGCTCTATAATGTTACATGATAGTGCCGCTCCTTATATTGGCCTATAATTACAGGGCTGTTGCCTATCGCCGCTTTTAAAAATTGGGGTTACATTTGCTATTTTCTAGCAATTGGAACCTACATATTCATCGCAGGATTTTATCAAATTTCACTTTCATATACGGAGCGATTTCGGGAGCTAATTCTTTATATACGCGAGTTGGAATTTCATCAGGACCTGAGGACTCGTTCGGGCTAATGTTTGTGGCTCTTTGCGTTATGCCTGGATGAGAATTTTTTGAATAAATGTCATTATATTCTACTCAAGACAAACCCTAACCTCCTAAAACTTAACTGGATATCCTTAAAGGAAAGAAAAAGGCTTTCAATTAACCACTACTTGTTTTATGTAACGGTAAATGCACGAAGTAAAAAAGAGTGTGCTATTTAGATTCGGCATCATTCTGTTTTTCGTCAGGTGGGTGAAAAATTAAATATGTTAACTGAAAAGAAAAAACATCCTTGAATATCTTCCAACCACTAAATTCAAATTAATTCGTTGCCGGATTTTCTCCCCAAAAACACTCAAATTCTTTCAACGGAATAAAATGAGTCCTGCCAGAGGTATGTAAATCACTTCGTTTTTTACCCTCCAAGCTTAACGTACATTTCGCCTAATCCAAACGTATCACCGAATTTTTCTCCTCCGCAAGCTTGAGCAATAAATTAAGCTTCTTTATAAGCGGCATAGGGAGCAATAAAAAAGCTTTCGTATCTGGAGCGTTGGACGGATTTGTCGCGGATGTCTACGAATAGTTGTGTCTCAGATGTGGCTCTTCAGTCAGCTCTCTTAGCTTGTGGAGGATTTAGGGGAGAGGAGCTGTGGCCCCAAATAGCTCCGTTCCCCTTTTCAAATGGCCCTCGACAGCCTCCGCGACCCGTGTCAAATTGGGCAACCCGCTGGCCATAAACACCGAAGGAGGTCGTTAAATCTTTCGGCGTCTCTAAAGAGAATGCTTCACTATGAATAGTACGCGAGGAGAAGTTCAGAGGGGTAGTGTGTGAGTGTGAGTGAGTGGGTGGGTTGAGTTTCAGGGATAAGGCGGTTGGCAGGGTGATCACGTGGGAGGTAGCGTGGCTTGAACTGTAAGGAATGATAGCGTGGATTCACTGCTATAGCAATAAATAACTGTGGGAGAGCAAGCCGAGTACGCGATGTGTTAGGAAAAATGTTTTCATTAAGAGGATAGTGGACGAATTTGTTGAGAAATATACTGGGCCATGATCTCGTATAATATGGGTGATTGTTTTTGAAAACCTGCCCAGGAGATATTTTTGGAAACACGTGAAACTTTTACTGCCACATCAGTTAGCAGAGAAGGTGATGTAACAAATATTCTCGTATATTTTATTTCTTATGAGCATTTCTGGTTGCTAGACTCATTTTATTGGCAAGACAGATTCGAAATTTACCGTTTATGTCATCTCAGTTTCCTTTTTCTGCTCTCTATTATTCTCCTAAATTGCCACTAAAATAACGTCTTTGCGCAAGTAGATATTATTTTATTAGTAAGAGGTGAGGGAGCGATGTTCTATAGAGAATCTTCACATTACGTAATGCCAGCGTATTAGAATACGAGGACGTATTTGTCCGCATGTCTCTAACCTGGTGCATTATATAATGCAGAGACAGGAAATAAGGTGAAACCTTTATAGCCATGCTAAATGGCCACAAGAGACATTATTTTCAGTCAGCATCAAAATCGTTTTGGCCACAGTTTTGTAATTACCTTTCATTCTTCGGCATTTCTTGGATTTTATAATGAAATGTGATTTTCGTTTAACTTTAGCTCTAGCGTCTAAAACTTTAGCGTGGCAGCATATACATCATCCAAACTTGGTTGAGATATCAAAGTACTGCGGAGGAAAATACATGGATTAATGTTTAATGCTGTCCTTAGGTAAACGGTTATAAATAATGTCCGATTCCATCACCACTGGCCAATGATATTTTATAAATTTTATATCTTCAAACAACACAGTGTTCATTATCTCAAATTATGGGGCAACTTTGTATTTATGGAAACATTCGTGAAGGCTAAGAAATATAGGAATGTGAAAGAAATAAATTGTCTTTACTTACAACTGGCTCTTCCAAATAAGATATCTGTGCTTTTTGCTCTCGAGTAATATGATTGTTAAAGAGAGTTATTAATGAATAGAGAGTGCAGGTAAGCTCATAAAGCAATATCCATGAAAAGAACGACCTGGTACGTGACAATTAGAAATATATGATGATATATACAATATGACGTGGAATAACATCAAATTTTGCTCTGAAAAGAACAATACTAATTAGAGAAAGAATTATAAACTTATCATTCATTATTTTTACAAGAGATGGATAACTATGCTCGAAGCAAGCTAAAATGACACTGTAGGAAAGAAGTTGAAGAAGAAAATTGTATTGACATGAACAAAATGCTAATGTACAATATTGAGGTTGTAACTCAAAGCAAAATTAAACGCTCATAGGCTTCCAAAAATGATGAAACTTCCGCGATCATTGAAATGATGAATGTTGGTCAATGTTGGAAATCTGGGTGTTATTAGCTTTGCATCACATCCGTCGGAGATAAAACTTACATCGTAGATAGAAGAACAGAAAAAAATGAAAAGCAAGGAGAAAAGTTTGAATAACAGCTTAAATTTGAACAATCAAGGGCAAATAATGAGTATTTTTTTCAATTACAGAGAAAAGACTGAAATAGAAGAAAGAAATAGCCATTTGACAATATTAAAGAGTTTGAGGAAAGCTTTTGATAATGCCACCGGGAATAAAATGCTTTAAATTTGGTAGGAAATAGGGTTAAGTATACAGACTTGTCTTGTTCTCAATGAGTAGATTGCATAAAATGTCGACCCTGATTTGAAGGTTCATAAATTTGAATAGGGGAGGAAATCGTTGAAGATAGAGAAATATTTCAATGATTACAGTAACTACATGTATAAAAATTACATCTAAGAAACTGATGTGTGTAAGAGGTTTGTTGATAGGCATGTAAGGGTGTTATGCCCTCCGCGGATAACAGCTGATATATCAGGTACAAAAGGAAATGTAAAATATATGGAAACAAAACTACAAAAGGTTGATAAGATATCAAATGAAAACTAAATTATTATGCATAATAGAAAAGCAGAACTTTTGACCAATACTTTTATAAGGAAACAAACCTTAAAGACGTAGAAAATAATTGCTATTTGAGAAAGAGAATAACAAACAATAGACAAGGCAAAAATAGTATGATTAGCAGAGCTGTCCTGACGAAGGAGCATTCAATCGAAAGAAGAATAGGTATATTAACAGCTGGAAACACTCCCTCATGTTTAAGAAAACATATCAACAGAACGTACATGCAGAAATTTTTCCATAATGGCACCAAGAAGAGTCTAGCAGCAGCTGCCGAAGAAAGAAGACTAGAATCATAGGAGATGAAGCTTTTCAGAGGAATAACACAGGCCAAATAAAGAAGAGTAGAAAATAACGAAGAAGTTTTAGAAAGGTCGGTGCCGAAAGAAATCTAATGAAAATTCTTAACCTAGGACGGAACAACCCCATCGGGTATATTTTATATAAGGGTAACCTCGTGAAGACCGCTTTCGTGGAATAGCTTAATGTAGAAAATTTTATGTAAAGACCTCAAATTAGATAATTATAAGTAGCAAGTCGTGGAAGATGTGAAAATAAGATGTATGCTATCATGAAGTGGTTAGCTGATTGGAGAATTGTGTGGTAAATTGCGTCAAGTCAATCGTAGGATTTATGACTAGTGGTATTGATTTAAGTTTCAAAGAAGGTGTAAGCCATTGCAAATTGAAAAATAAACATGTAGTTTCTTATTTCTATTCATTTTCCGCAGATTAAAGAATCACTACAAACCGCTATTAACTCTTGAATGTCCTAGTAAAGAATGGTACTTCATCTCTGCGGTGAATTACTGCACATTTATACTCTCACGCAAGAGAGATTGAGTCCGATGTTGCTGGAAATCGGGTACGCTTAGGCTAGAGTACTGCCTTCCCATCTCTAGGGCCGGGGTTCAAGCCCTGCGGTGGCAGTTTATTATGGCTACTCCAGTCCGTATTATGTGCTAAGGGGATAAAACTTACAGTGTCGGACGGATTACAGCACTTCGAGTGCTGTAATCCGTCCGCCAGATGTGAAATAAAACCTTCGACTCCTTGGCGTCCTTCGTAATGAGAAGGTGAAACGCCAGATTCCTCTATAATCTTTGTTCATTTTCTGGAAATCACT
The DNA here is from genome assembly GCA_933228895.1 of Platycnemis pennipes. Classification (NCBI taxonomy): domain Eukaryota; kingdom Metazoa; phylum Arthropoda; class Insecta; order Odonata; family Platycnemididae; genus Platycnemis; species Platycnemis pennipes. Next base: position 86,302,669 of record OW121846.1, read on the forward strand.
TTTTCTAAGTAACCAACTTTATCGTAAATCACGGAAATGACCTTGGCTGTCGGTTGCTTTCCCCGTACGGCCACTACTGCATTTTTTGCTGAGATAATTCTGAAATCAGGAAATGTTTATCAGTCTGCAACCCGAATGAATTACTCTGTAAAATATAATAAAAACCTATTATTTACGCAGAGCAATCCCTGAGACATGTGGGAATAGAGTCGATTTTGGTGACGAAACATTCTTGTAGATTCATAATTTTCGTGTCTACTGTAAAAACTGCAAGTTTATTAGTATTCAAAAATCATGATTAGTTCTTCATTTGAAAAATAAAGTATTTGAAACTTTTAATGGTACAACATGACCACATAGAAACTTGTGATGCTTGATACCGTGAGTAATGAGTTACAGGCGGACTCTGTTTGACGTTCCAAGCCAAGGACAATGACTGGCGAATAGGATATTCATTAGGTGTTCACTCATTTAAAAATGTGCAGTGGGGCTAGTTTAAAAAAATTAATATATATACTTCGACACATTGTGGAAAAACAGTCATAATGAAATTACTAACTCCTCCCTTTCAGGATGAAGAATCCACCGAAATCATTGTCATTTGTACATTTGGTACGAATAAATTTCAATAATAATCGAAAAAATGTAATAGTTTTTCTGTTAAAGCCTCTCTCTTGTACTGCACTCTTAATAACATTTATGTTTAATCCATATAGTTGCTACTGACCGGAGGGTCCCTGGTTCAAATCCCGGGCCAGAGCTTTCTGGACACCCCCATCCAAAATCCTCGTGATTTGATTTTCTGCTTGTCAGAAGTAGAACTTCGTAGGAAATCGCAGGTGGCCCAGGGAAAAGAACTGTGTGAATTTCACACGCCATTGGCGTAGTACGGAGTGAGCTCTACTCTCACCTATCAAAGACCAACCTTCGGGTTATATCACTGAGTGAGAGCATTTTTTAAAAGTGGGAAATTCCACATTGCTCTGACAGAATTTTAGACATTATGATGACCATTGACGACACTTCCACTACGGTTTAAGTATTCAAAGGATTTCGAGCGGTGATACTGCTGCTACTTAATATGCTACCCTTTATTCCCACGCCTTGAGGATGTAACGCCCAAAGGCCTCTGTATACGTAACGTGTTGCAGCGTAGGGAAGAAGCTATTTCACCCGTCGGGAATCCCCTGAAAGCGCATCATTCACCAGCTAAGCCCGAACCCACATAGTCTATTCATGTTAAGCAAGTGCAAGTGAGGATCGATTGTCAATGAAACATTAAGGTGGAATTGATGTTCACCACAACAACATCAAAAGATTGAGTAATCGGGTAGATGGTATAATATTTGGTTGAGAGCCAGCAACTTTTTATGTATTATGCCGTCATAGGTGACCTCCAGTGTACTGTTACTCAAGCATCAGTTATGAGGATCTTGTAACGATCCACTCCGTAGAGAAATTTATGTTTTTAATGATGAAAAAAAAAGTTTATGGCGATGCTTATCAAGTTAATACCACCCTTCACATCGGGGTTAATTCCGCAGCCTTATATGCAAATCATGCGAATACACTTAGGTACTTTTCTCCGATTTTACAATTTATGATCCATTATTCACCTGGAATAATGGGCCATCTTCATCCAGTAGTGATTACAATGCGGTTGAAAAGTCGTGAATTGGATAGGTTTGCATATTCTAAGTGATAAACCTTGTCAATATTGACAGGGATCATTTACAGGAGAATAGAACTAAAAGCAGAGGAGTCCCTGGATGAGGACCAGTTTGGATTCAGGAAAAGCTAGAGTACAAGAGAAGCATTGGCATTAAGACGGTCATAGTGAATAAAATAGAGAGCAAGAAAACTGACCGTTCATAGCGTTTGTGGATTGGAGAAAGCTTTAACAATCTTAATTGGAAATCAATGTTTGGAGTTCTCGAAGAGTTTTCCACGGCGACAGAAGAATGATCCACAGTTTATTAAAAAATAAGTAGCTGTAATTAAAGGTGAACCCAACTTTGGAAAAGCAAGAATAAAGTAAGTAGTGAGACAGGGATGTGCACTGTCTCCCGTAATTTGTAATGCTTACATCGAGAAAGCCATAAATGAAATGTGAAAGTATCAAGAGTTATCCTGGGGGAAAACATTAGCATGCTGCGATTCCCCAAGTCATAGCATAGACAAAGAGGGACTTGAAGACTGTGGTAACCATGGAAAGAGATATGGCAAGATATAAACCTGGATATCAATTGAGGAAACTAAGATAAACAGAAAGCAGAGGAATGTTCCACAATGACAGAAGAAAAATCCACAGTTTATTTAAAAATCAATCGTTAGTTATTATATCTGAATCCAGCTTTGAAAAGGAAAACATAAAGCAAGGGGTGAGGGAATAAGTCATCGATATAAGAATTACTAAACACCTGTAATGCAGCAGGGGAGAGGAGGCCAATATCAATGTTAAACTACGAAGACAAAAAATTACGAAGCTAAAGAGCATTATTAACTGGGAAGCCGAGTAACTAGCGATGGACGAAGGAAGAAATAAATAGTCATTGGAATAGCCCAGGCCAAATGACATTATATAAAAGGAAGACTCTACTTACAGCTGGAAATTAAAGTAGAGGTAAGGAAATGATTCATCGGAACGTACGTATGGTGAGCTATTCTTAATGAAAGTGAGGTATGGGCGATGACAGTATCAGATAAGTCAAGATTGGAGTAATTCTAAATGTGGTTATACAGAAGAATTTGATTAAATGGTTTTATCGAGTGACTAACAAGGAAGTCCTGAGAAGAGTGGGAGAAAAGTGAAGTCTTCTGAAACGCTAAGAAACCGACCGGAAAGCGTAATCGGCCATATCATGGGACATGATGGCATATTAGCACAATCGAAGAAGGAAAGTGAATAGGAGGAATGACAAAAGAAGGTCTCGCATTATATGTATACAACATGTGATGAAGGATGTGAAAGAGAAGAGGGACGTAAATATTAGGACATTAAATAATAGGATTAGCGAGTAGAGAGCACATTCGCACTAATACTATTTAGGTTCAGAAAAAAAGGGCGCAAGAGAGGCGATTTCGGCAGTCTTTCACGGCAGCTTATTTATAGAGAAGGGAATAGAGAAGAATCTACAGACGTTTGCTATGTTTGCAGATTTGGAGAAGGCATGTAAAAACGCAGATTGGAACTTGATGCTGAGGATTCTGAAAGAAATTGGTCAATACATACAATGACAGAAGAGTTATCCATAGGTTGTATAAAAGGTAGTTGGCTTTAATCAAATCAGTACACAGCAGTAGATTGTTTGGTTATTTAGGGGAGGCGACCGACAGCTGAGGTCATTTGCGCCATATAAGATAGGTGGATAATTGGGTAATGGTAGGAGCTTTCAGGGAACGGAGGAAGGGTGGAGAAAAACCCGGCGTCGGCATTAGCCTATTCTTAACGAAAGGCGTCAAGGGGACCACTGCTTAACGTCCCATCCGACGGACGGAGTATTGAACTTGAAATGCCCTCTACCAGGCATTCAAGTGGGTCCCGGTTTTCCACCGAAAAATCCGCCACTGCCGGGAATCGAACCCGGGCCCTCGGGATGGGAGGCCAGTACTCCAACCCTATCCCCCACAGCAGTAGAGAAGAATAAAGTCAAAGAAAAGTCTTCGGGAGTGAATATCCACGGGGAGAAAATCAGCATGCTGCCATTCGCCGGCGATACAGCAGTCATGGCAAAAACAGTAGGAGATTTAAGGGAGACACTAGGAAATATTGAAAGGACAATGGTATGATATCACCTGAAAATCAATAAAAATACAACTAAGGTATTGGCATTCAATAGTAGTAAAGAAGCCAGGACCATTACAAAAAGTGGAAACAAAAAATAGCGGAGGTGGAAGATGTCTGTTACCTAGAAACCGAGTAGCCAGCGACGGATGAAGTAAAAGAAGAATTGCCTAGGCGAAAAGGGCATTTTAACAAAAGAATATTCTGCTTACAGCTGCAAATACAAGCGTGGAATTGAAGAAACCTTTCATCAGAATATAAATCTGGAGTATATAAGTATATGGCAGCGAAGCATGGGCAAAAACAACAGCAGAGAAGCCAAGGCTACCGAAGAATGGTGAAGATAAAATGGATCGACCGAGTGGCAAACGAAGAAGTCTTAAGGCAAGTGAGATGAAAAAGAAGTCTACTGAAAAAGGAGACGGAATAACTTAATTGTCAATATCTTAAGACATGATGGTCTGATAAAGACAATCGTTGAGGGAAAAGTGAACGGGAAGAATGGAAAAGACAGCCTTCGTATGAGATATATGGAACAAGTTGTGAAGGATCTAAAAGGGAAGAACTATGTTAATATGAAGAGGTTGTCCGATAGAAGGATCGAGTGGAGGGCTGCATCATACCAATCTAAGGATTGCTGACCGCTGATGAATACTATTGTATCAAAATCAGTGCCTAGCATGATAAATATATTAGTGCATTTTAATAGACAGCATTTGATTGCTATCGGTTGATTTTCTTTTCGTTGTCTCCAATGAAGGCACGATGGATACAACCACTTCGTGAAATCCACTCCCCGGCAGCGAATGTGTGCCCATGAAAATTGCACCAGTAGGACGCGAACAGAATGTTTGAAAGGCAACGTAGGATTATGCATTGCTTGTTTTGCGCCATTCCATGTACGGAAGTGATTTATTTAAGCCTTAAAATGAATTTTTACCTTGGACAGTTTTATGTTTTAAATTTAAGTAACTATTACGATGGAAATAAATTGTTTGCGTATTTCTTGGCAATTCAAAACTTTTAAGTTAAAATATTAACATGTTGGTTATAAATATAAAATACGAAACATTTTTGATAACTGCTGTTTAATTTCAGGAGATTCTAAATCGGTTACATTTTATACCCACAAGCTCCTAGTGGTACCGTTTGGTACCAGGCTGTATCTCCATAACTACCAACATTTTAAGTGAAAGAGTTACAGCTTGTATATCAGAAAATGATGTAAATTGAAATATTAGTTTATCACTGAATTCTAAGTAATATTTCCTGTCCTGGTTAAGTTTTCCATGTAATTTGAAGAAGTGAAAGACAAAGCGTTATGAATTAAATATGAGCAACATGGGCCTAAAGATCTTAGTGGAGATCAAAGAAAAATCATATATCACCAGTGTTAGTGTCAGTAATTTCATTTTTACCTAGAATCTATGTGAAAATTAAACTAACCCTTTACTCTTGGATGCAGAAACTTCAAGTACTTGAATTCTTTTCGTATTTTACTTCAGTTCATAGCATCGCTCTTTATTAATTTCCTCTCATACACGCGTCGATGTTATAATAGTCGATTTTCCATTAGAATTATAAGTGGAAAAGCCTGTGTCTTAGGTTTTTTTTGCCACGATAGTAAAATCTCCAATTACTGAATGGTTAGGATTTAAGTAAGAGAGGTGCGGTACATTGTACAAAATGGAAATCGGCCTAAATATTGCAGCTATTTTGATTTCAAAAAAAGTTGAGCAGAAGTCATATGCCTTTCATTATTCCTGTCAGTGTACGCTAGCGAAAAATTAGTTAAGTGAGACAGGGTGAGCAGCATTTAAATCGAAGTCTGCTCTGCCTTATATCCTTCACGGAGGTGAACAAGCAGGACGAACGGCCGCATCGCCCGTTTTACTCAAGCCAAGTCTCTTCAGCCGCCTTGCGGCCCTGGTCGCCGTTGATTTATCCGCACTTCAATTCCGTCGCAGCACCTTCATTAAGATCTCTTTTTTTCCCGGCGCGCGAAAATTAAAATACCTTTCTGTGACAAAAAAAAAGACCCGCGGACGAACCACACAGCACTCACACCCTTGCACGGGAGCACACGCAAAACTCCGGGACGGGTTCCCGCCCGGCAAATATTTCACCCCAAGATACGTCTTGTGGCGCTTTTTGCAGCATAAGTTACCGCACCCGACACCGCCAAAGTCCTAGCAGGAGTAGTGTCTCACCTACAGCACCACAATAGGAGCGGAGGCATTCACCGCTCACCCCCGCCTACCCCCCCTGCCCGCGGCCCGCTCCAAAACCCCCACCCACACACCCTTTGCGGCTCCTTCCAACTTGCCCCCCACCCGGCTGCGGGGGAGGGGTGGACCTTGCACCTAATGGCACGCCCCCAGGGCCGCTGCCACCGCCCCTGCGTCCCTCCTCCTGCCTCCACCCCACGGCACCCGGAACCGCCCTCACCATCAGTTAAATCTTCCGCACGCCGTCACACCCGTTTCTTTTGTTGGGCCCGACCATTGTTTTTGGCGGCCGGGAGGCATTATGCAGCCGGTGGGGGGGGAGGGTAGGGGGTGGACAGGGCTTGGAGGGGCGGGGACGGGTCGTGGGAGGGGGAGGGAGGGGAATGATTCGTGGGGAGGAGGAGGAAGGAAAGGTTTATCGCACAAAATGAGCATTTTGGGTTTTATGAGTCTCGGGTACGGAGCTGTGGAAGGAAGCTTCATTGTTATTCTTTTGTACTTTTTGTACTTATTATTACTCTCCTTCAGCTTTTTAGCCTCATTTCACCCACTCCATTTTCCTCCTCCCCCCATCTCTCTCTCTCTCTCTCGTACCCTCTAAACCCCACTCGTATTCGCCCGTCCCCTGGCCCGCGTCTCTTGGCGAAAAAAATACGGCCCTCACCCACACCGTTCACCGCCCCGTCTCCATCGGATGTCGTCTGCCCCACTCCCCGTGCCCCGGGCCAAAGGGTCTGTGTAATGAAGGCGCCCGCGAGGTGGTGCTCTGTGGAGTGAGGGTAGGGCGGCTGCGAGAGGAAATTGCACCTGCCCCGATGCGGAGGCCATTGCCTTACTCTCAATGTCTCAATCGGAAATACCCCCCTCCCCGTACCGATTCGACCCTTCACCCGATACACTTGTCGGCACATCCATCTTCATCTGCGCCGGCGAAAGAGCCGCCAGTTGGTCCAGTCCTTTGGGGCGTGATCTCTTCCCGTAGCATTGGCGACAGCGTCCATTTATCATCACAGATGCACACCGATTTGATGCAATATTGGGGTAGGGTGCGATTACCCATTCCCGTGCACCGAGGCGGTGCATGCTTCATTTGCAAGAATGCTTAAACTTTCGTGAAATGGGCTTGCCGTCCAGAGGCCCTTGATCTTGTCGTCAGGGACGAGACTAGTACAGGCGTGGTGACGCGAACTCAGGGGTCGATGATCAGTGACTCGTTGAATTGCTTTCGAGTCACGGGAAGTTTCGCGGGAGTCGAGATTGATCGGAATTTATTGAAGTGTCGGATGGTCTGGAGAACTCGGCGGTCGCATGACCTAGCGTCCTCGTTGAACTCGCGTCAGTCATCGGTCGGTGCGCTTGTCTTGCGAGCGGTCATCTGGTTGAAAATGAGACCTTTGCGTCACGCCTAAGCCATCGCATCCCTTTAAGTGGCAGGCTATGTCACTTTTGATGGAACTCGGAGGAAAGCGCTTGACTGGATCAAATTGCGAAAGGTGAACATGGCGGTATAATGCGTTGTTTATTTCTTTGAGGACTCGGAGAAACTTCAGTGACGTCGGCATTCATCACGGAATGTTTACTAATACCGGTATGCCAATGAAGGATACGTCCTTCATTACTTTGGTACAAATCAACAACACCGCAACGGATAACAACCCACTTTCCAAAATTTCTTACAAAGCACCATGCAGCAATGCTTTTCATTCGTCTATTCTATTGATTTTCCTAATGTTACCTGGATTTACTTTATTTACGCTCAAGTATCTAAAAAAGAAAGTGTAATCTAATGTCATTTTGATGGGAAAATTTAATAGGGACACTATTTTTCCCATAACATAAGCAAATCTTGTAATAAATTGTTCAAAAACCGAGAACATTCAATTCGGACAGGCTAACAATCCTTGTTTTTGACTTCTAATGGTTCTCCTTGGCACGAAATATATTCAAGGAACAGAAAAATGCATTACCAATTTCTTCTCCTTCTCATCAGCTTTTCTACCTCCCCGAACATAATATAACTGTGCTTTTCTCCACGATAGTGTCCCTGAAGTAGCTATTTGAAGATATTCTGCGGCGAAACCTTCACCAGGTGTGTTTATTAGTGTTCATTAACTTTATGGGTACAAACTCAAGCCGTAATGTAATCCTCTCCATAATTTTGTGTCTCCATAACACTCCGCTGCTTTAATTGCATAAAATTTACGCCTTTGCAGCTAAAATACACTCTCCTCCTTCATTCATCTAATTTAATTAATTTAATCGTGAACTCCTTAGAGTCATATAGGACATATTTTCATTTGATCACTGGGCACATGACTTCGGTAGCGTTGAACATTTAGAGGATACCCCAAGAAGAAGTACTGCTAGTATTCCTTCCATTCATTTTAATTGCATTCATGATTTGTCCATACACGTCAATATTTGCTCGATCAATTTCTAGATCTCTCCATTTGTTTCATAAGAGACGTATTGAGCTTATAAGTTAATGATTAATAGGGAAAGGCGGCGACAAAGGCGGTACTCTGTGCCTCTGGAAAAGAGTTCTGCTATTCTTCATAGCCATAAAAAATATACGATAAGATGCCGTATCGAGAAATACGAACGCAATAACAATGTACACTATTAAAGTTACAAATGTTTATAAAACCTGTGTATTTTAAGAACATCAGATTTCTCTCTCTCGTTTCCAATTGAAAAAAGAGTAAATCTATGCTTTAATATTTAAATACATTGTTAATTTTTTCTCAACCTATAAGTTATTAATAACGATTTTAGTAACCATACTTCCTAAAATGGTCCGATATTTTTGGAACTTAAAAATTAGGAGCGCTAAAAAAAATCGAACGTCATGCAATATGCGTGATTGTGTAACGTCATATTCTATAATTTGAATGCATATGCAGCTCTATCTCTCTCTCTTAATTTTATTATGTACCTATTGAACGCTTTACTCGGTCTCTACATTAACCTCACATGGGAAAAGCAATTCGAAATACATTCCCTAATGTTAACGCGGGTGTTAGAATATTCATCGTGAATACTACTCCGGAGTAAAAGCAAGGAACTATTCATTTTTCCTGAAAACGAAACTTATTTTTAATATTTTCTTCGAAGAGTGAATGAAAAACATTTAAGGGAAGAGACGACCTATTTGTGTGCATTCATCATCAATTATACAACCGTGAGATTGGTTTATTGCAGCCCACCATTCTGCCCCATTTCAGTGTTGATTCCGTCACGACCTGATAGGTTTTCTCTTTCACATCCTTCTTTATTTTTCCTATATACTTGCCCCTTGGTCTTCCTCGTGGGGTTTCCCCTTCGAGTTTCCCCTCTATTATAGTTCTAACGTTATTAATTATATTTCTATATTTACACATTAGGGTAGGGGTTTTAATGCAATGAGATGTGGCATTCACATCCAGGAAATGCATTTCATTTTTTATTTAATTGAAAAAAGGAAATGCTCATCAATCTTAATGAGTTACTGTGCTTCAACTAAATCCATACTGATAGTGAAAAAAATGATAAATTGATTTATACAATATATCATTGGTAAATATTCTCAAAATGGCGATGTCGTCTTCTGTGGATGGGGATGAAAATATTTATATGCATGTATCTCACTTTTGCACAAATTTTTATTCATGAAAATATAAATGTAGTTTGATGGTTTAACTCTATTGAATTAATATTTTAATAATATGTATTTTTTATCCTAGCTCATAAATTATTGCCTCATCTTATGAAAAATTTGGTCCTTTCGTTTCTTTTCCTTTTGCATGACCAAATTTCAGCAGACATATTTAAAACATAGTTCATGTTAACGGTGATTTTTACTGCATTCTGGTGATTGATATCATGTAATTGAAGAGAAAACAGTGCGTAATTAAAAATGCATCTCGCATTGAAAATTTTATAAGGACTTCATATGGTAATTAGTATTCTGAGGCCAGATTTTTGAAGAATATAGCTGAGAGAGTTGACACTACACTAAAGTATCTAAATTGACACTCTAAACCTGGGTTTAAGTATATTGTTCACTTCCTATGGAACTTATGATACCTATTTCTAATAATTACCTTTGTCATTCTCGGTTGGGTGTATCTCAATATTTTAATTTGTGATAGCGGCTAAGCAATGACGTTCTCCCAGTAGAGAGATGGGAGTGTACTAATTAATCGGCGAGGATTTGACATGAAAACATGATTAATATAACGATAAAAATTAGGGATGGGTCGGTTCGGTTCTTCGGTTCTCGGTTCCACCGGTTCTTGAGCTTAGAACCGGAACCGGAACCGAGGCCAAAAATAATCGGTACCAAAATAATTGGCACGAAAACCAGTTTGAACCTGCTCACACTCTGAATGTCGAGGCTTCACATTAAAACCTGGTGAAATGGTGTTCTTAGATGCTTCAAAGTGGCCGCGAATTATTCTAATTCAGTCGTTAAAATGACTATTTGATTTATTTTATTACATCCAATACTAGTAAGTGATGAAATACCGCCGTAATAAGGATATTCTGATTGATAGGTATATGTTACGTCCACCTACTTTGGAGGTGCGAGTCCTCATATCATTTTCGTAAATTATATCATAATTTAGTATATGTAACACAAAAATATAATGATGTAGGTATTCTTTTTCAAGCAGCATGTCTCTGAAAATGATTATTGATTATCTTATCTTATCACTAAGCTATGCAAAGTAAGTGGTAAATTAAGAACCGGAACCGAGAATCGGAACCGAGATCCGAAGTTAAGAACCGAACCGGAACCGGAACCGAAAAAAAGTGGAACCGACCCATCCCTAATAAAAATGATTAAAAAATGTTCGTTAGATATATCACAAGAGAGTCCTAGATGCATGAATCAAATGAACAAATCCATGTGCAGTTTTGAAGGGAAGAGTGGCTATCAAGATTTACTGGATGAGAGCATCTCATCGAACACCGTGCCCTTAAACGCATTCGTTACCCTAGAAAGACTCGGAGGACGAGGACATATTTTTTAATTCCGGGCAATTTAGGTGCATTTAAAAGTTTTCACCGCCTGCAGTCCCCGTTTCATTTGTTTTAATAAATCTAAACCATTAATTAAACTTGATAATGAGCACATTCACTGGGAACACTGGGAGGTAGATTCCAGGAAAAAGATTTATCCTCTGGCGTCCCCCTTATCCTGCCCCTGCTCCATCCCCCTCCCCTACGTCCCCCCCCCACCCCAACCCACTCCCCCGCCCCATCCTCTCATTTACACAAATTCCAACACTTCTGAAGCACTTCCACCTCCGTGTCCCCTCCAAACCACCCCCTCCCCCTGCAACCCGCCCTGAGCACCCATCCCCCCCGCGTGTCCCATTGTTCTCGAGCTCACTTGACAATAACCGAGGGCAAGTATTTAAAACTTAACTGAGGAAAGAATAGCGGCCATGTTTTGCTCATTGTTTCTTCTTCGCACTTCCCGTCCGCCTCCCCCAATGCCCGCTGTGCACTCTGCGCCCGACTGCCACCCGCGTCGTCCCTTGGCCGCGCGTGGTTACGGCCTCCCCCACTCACCCCCGTACCCTCCTTTTTACTCCAAACAATTGAAAATGAATTAATGCGTCGGAATCCGTGGGAAACATTCCAAGGCCTACCGTCTCTCTCTTCCTTTTATTTCACGCGATTTTCCCTTCTTCCTCCTCCGACTCGGAATTTACGCGCTGTGCCTCCCCGACCCAATCCCCACCACCCAACCCCAACGCCCGTTTTTCATTTTGACGAAGTGCTTGAAGCGAAAACCTGTTCCGTCCGCTAATTGAGATCGCTCCCGTGCAATAAGCGCGCCCGAGCGTTATGCATTTTCGGCCAGTGGGCCGACGTTGCGGGAATCTGCAGCGCCGTGGTTCGCTTCGCACTTAGAAGCAAGAAGATCTTTTGACTCTTCCCGTCAATGTTGCTATGCTTACAGTTAACAGCCAGATATTACGGTAGTTCCCTCCAATTCTCCCTAATTATGGGCACTTTTAACTTAGATATCTGATTGAGAATGCCGTAATCATTAGATAGCGGACGAACCGGTCACTGTTGATAATGCGTAGGCTTGGCAGCACGAACGTCCCAGGTTCTAAACGCATCCGGGGCTTTGATGTTGCCTTCACCTTAGGATTAAGATGACATTAAATTAGTTAAGGCAGTGCAATGCAATCTATGCAGCTAGAGCATCAAAAGCTAATTCTTCATCTCTGTTTAAATTTACCAGGATATGGTTCTAAAATACCTTTGTAAGAACTGTGCCATCGTATGGGAATGGTTAGGGTAAAGTGTTATCATACGTGACCATCGAGGTGTAGTATTTTATTTTAAGTATTACTGGCGTACCACAAGAAAAAGAACTACAACGGCACTCAATTATTTCCAATTACTTTCCACTTTCTAAACTCTGCTCCGACTCTGAGTTGTTGATTCATGTCTCGCAGAGCTATTCCAAATCTTACTTGAGTCTAAATATTTCTCCGTCCTGCCGGATATTATTTTATATATAAAACATAGAGAGAAAATAATATCCACCAGTCAGTGGATATTATTTTCTCTTTATATTTCCATCTGAGAGCCTTTGATAATTTTCTCTATAAAGCTTGGGAATATGTGGCAAGTGTTTTTCGCGAGAGATATTTTCCCGTTTTCCGCTGCGTGAGTATATTTCTCCATGTTTCTTCGTGCCCATTGTATGCCAATTCTTCGTATGGTAAATATTGAGATTCCCTATTGGAAGATTTGAACGTCCTTGCGAAAAGAAAGAGCGAAGCCGAATCCCAGAAAATGTCACTCATAGTATTTACAGCAATGCGAATATCTCTAGTTGGAAATAATATTGGATTACTTGTGGCAGTCACTAGCTGTTGCTACAAAGATTAACTGTTGCCTTGATGAAGCTTATCATTAAATGTATTTACGATCATTTTTAGATCAATCTAATGTACATTAGCATAATGCAGCTGTGTTCATAACTTTTAATGGCTGCGTATTAGACCAAACACTTCCACTTAAAATAGTTCCGTACCAAGTAATAACTTGAGCCTTCACCGTGAAAAGACTGGTACTGTTTTCGTGTCTTTGTATCTAGAATGTGGGTTCTTTTAAATTGTTTAACTTTATTAACTTTTGAGTGCGTTCTCTGTATATCGGGTTCTGCGTCCGCGTATGTTGTCGCCCCTAGTCAACATACGCGGACGCAGAACCCGATATACAGAGAACATCTGAACGACGCCGCGGAAACCTTCGCACTAAGTCAATTTAACCCTTTTACTGCCAGCCCCTTTAAAGTAGACTGTGCGAAAAATGCCAAGCCCATTATGCCCAGCCAATGGACAAGCTCATTAAGATATATTATAAGCACTTAGTAATATTAATATATGATTTTTTTTAAATTTTGATCATATATTTTCACTTTTTAAGAGGATGAAAAAATTATTCATGCTGTCTCTGATTTGAATGAATTGTAACCATTACAAATACATGATGATGTAATGTAGGTGGGCCGATATATCGGCCCCTTGGCAGTTTTCGCACAACCATAGAGGGCCGATATATCGGCCCACTGGCAGTAAAAGGTTTAAAATTCGCTTTGATTCCAAAATACGCAAACTCATCTGCTGTTATCCAGAAAACGCTATTCAAGACAATACAGATGACGAGAATGCCTACAACGGAAATGGTAGTAAAGCAGAGCCAAGTTCGCTTACAAAAAAATACCTGTAACCGTTAAAATTGAATGGCATGGAAAGTGAGATTTGTGCCATATAATAATGATTAGCAGTATTAAAAAGGTGCACTTAATTCCCTTTCAAAAATGACTGCTCATTTCGTTAGTAAACCTTGGCCGAGGGAAGTGGTATGACTGTTTCACTCAGATAACTTGTAAACGTTCCTCCTTTGGTAAACGATGACCTTTAGAGGTTAATGAGGATAAGGTATCATATTTTGGAAATGTTTACAGAGGCTGATTGGGATGTATATGGTGGCGTTGTATAACGCACTTCTTTCCGGGGAGTTTGTAAATAGGTCATATCCATGCATGCCCTCTTAATCTCACTTTCACTTTGCTGTCCACGACTGGTTAATGGTCACTTGAGTTGCAGAAAACTCACCACTCGAAATTCGTGGTCGACGTCCCATCATTCATCCAATGAAATCATGAGAGGCTTCTCGTTTGCATAAAATTGTGCGCCATCATCAGTAGGGCCAACCGGGCGTCACTTGCTGTATTAAAAAAAAGACTCGAATTCGTATTATTTTCAGAATTATTTTGAAACAAGGACATATAGTTCGACAGGGTACAATAGTCATGAAAATTCAGTCATGTTATTTGCCGAGTTTTATTAAATCAGGGTGAATGCAGGGTGGATATCCACACATTTCTCTCTAGGCTTAAGTTTTGATCATGGGTAAAGAATCAGAAATCATTCCGCTAAAAGTCAAGGACACCATCAACTATCGGTACATTAGGGCAGTCTATGTTTCATAAGCTTAAAGGCGCTACCCAATTGTCATTTAACTGGAATGTCGTCAAGTTTTTGAAGCTTGTACGACAGTTCAGAGACAATGGTGGGTATTATCACTGGTTCATGACTAGCCTTCTGGGTCATTGCATCGTGAGAAATAGAGGCATTCTATTTTTCGTCTCGCAATCTTTCATGTTCACAAAATACTTGCTCACAAGAAAAACCATGTTAAGTGTTCCGAGAGCATTATTCACAACTTGACGGGAGGCGGGGCATTCATGTTGCCGGTATGTTCACATAATTGGTAGAGACACGAGTGCGCCTGCACGGGGGAAGGGATTCCGACCCTTGCAAACCCAGTCGGGTCACTTCAACAAAAGACCTCTTGCTCCTTTGTGAATGCCAACACCCGAAGGAGAAGGCAAGCTTGCCACCGTTAGACATCCGTACACATTACCGCGAGAATTTACCCACACGATTGAACAACTGCAAGCTAATATAAATTTCACGTGACATGTTTATGTACGGCAGGGAGTTTTCCTAAGCTCCTAGCGCAGCCCCGACTCCCTTCATCTCTGACGGCAAGATGTAAAAGATCATCTCATTCATAGTCAAAGGAACGACCCAGCCATAAAAGAACGGGCATTTTCAAAGGGAAACGGTTTGGATGGCGTAACAAGGGACGTCACTCAGGCATTTCCCCATCAAAGAACCACTCTCGAAAAATATCTTGAAGATTAGGTGGCTACGCCTGTGCCATATGTTACTGTGAAGTTCCCTGGCTGCTAAGAGGCGTGGGGAGAAGCACTCTCACCCCACTGCCTCCCTCGCTGCCCATTCTACCCCCTTCCCTTAATTCACCACAGCTGCCTTCCCTTGCCCCACCACCAACGTCTCGTCTCTCCCGGACCCTCCAGTCTAATGCCGCCATCGAATCTTCGTCCCACCTTCGCCGTCCCACCCTCCCGCCGTTCTCACCTCGCCCGCGACACTCAACGAGCGACAAGCACCTCAAAGTTCTCATCCCAAACCTCCGCCCTGGTTCACCTCCCCATTGCCTCGTCCCAAGGGCCACCCTCCTGTCAACGTTGCCAAAACAAATTCGTCAAGTCTCGCCGAAATGAACTGTGCGCAGTCACTGCTTCATGAAGGCATGAGCGCTGAAAAAAAGAGCCTCTCGGAGGGCGAGCGGTAACTTTTTAGACCCTCTCTTTACCGAAAGGGGATCCAGTTGTTGTGGTCGCTTTGATAGTACTGGTTTTCTTTGCCAGGGGATTTGGTGATTGAGGTGGCCGAAATACTGTCCTTCCATACCGAGGACCTGAGTTCAGATCCCGGCATTGACAGGAATTCATTGTTGGCGTAACGGTCTCTGAGCGCTGTGTAGAAAGCGCTTCAAGTGCAGTGCACCGTCCGTTGGATGATACTTTTGACCATGACGCTTTTCGTTCAAGAGCAGGCTAATGCCGATACCGAGTTTCTTTCCATCCTCTCTGAAAATTTTCTAACTCTACCACTTACCCTATAGAAAGTCAGCTTAGCTGTCGGTCGCTTCCCCTAATAACTGCAACTCCAACACTCTATTTCTGAGGGTTTGGGTTCAAGTTCTGCACTGATAGTGATAGCTTCTACATTTACAATTACGTAATACCCTGCGAACCACCACGAGGGTGTGTGGCAGCGGGTGAAGATCACAAAGCATGCACTATTGACACGCAACTTGGATTTCATGGAGACATGCTGGATAATAGGGTCACAATTAGCTAGATGGTTTGTATCCATATAATAAGAAAGGGATTATTGGCTGTTAATACATGCGTCATGTACAATAGACTACTCTGAGAATATTTCACATACCTATCTACATTGTCATTGATCATTGTCAGATCGCAGGTTGAAATTTAGACTTAATCTCTTCCACAAATTCCAAGGCAATATTTTCAGTGATGATGTTAAAAATATTGTACGAACCCCAACTTACTATGGCAGACTGGACCATAATCATAAAGTTAGAGAAATTGATTGCCGAACTGACCGATTCAAAATGTCCTTTTTCCCTCGCACAATAAGAGATACGAATAACGGTAAATATGTCGTATCGGAGAGTAGCAATGAATAGCATTGGTAGCTGCATGTTGGTATGAGTACTTAAAGCTAACCCTACTAACAGAATGTTTTTGCATGTTTGCTTTGCAATTTCTATCTTTTTTAAATAGTGTAGTTCTGACTACTATATTAATACTATTCCTTTTTATGCATGATATGTAGTGCATGTTTGGTGAGCAGTCACCCCCTGCCACACACCCTTGTGGTGGCTTGCAGGGTATTATGTAGATGTAGATGTACATCTAAACGATACCCTGCAAGCAACCGCGAGGGTGTGTGGCAGGGGGTGAAGATCACCAAGCATGCACTACTAACATGCAAACTAGCAACTATAGGGTCTCATGCAACTAGACTGTTAGTATCTATAATATTTAAGGGATTAATACATGCATCATGCACTACAGAATACTCTAAAATATTTCCCCTACCTATCCCTTTGTTATGCTGCCTATTCTGTTCTCTTATAGTACGGGGGAAAAATGCCATTTTGAATCTATCGGTACGAAAATGTATCTCTCTAATCTTATTTATCTGGTCGAATCTAGCATAATACGCTGGTTTTTTTTTAATAAGTGCCTAAAATCTTCATTAAAGCTATCCGATTGAAATTTCTCTGACAGATTCAATCTATACTTTAACCTACGCTTTGATAATGATTCCCACCCTAATTCTTTTATTAATTCTGAAACGCTACTCAACCTATCGTAACACCTTTTAACGAACCTAGCTGCTCTACGCTGCAAACTGTCTAGTTCTGTGATCAAACCTAATACATTAGGATCCCATACACTGGCTGCATATTCTAGGTGGGGCCTAACTAGTGAAAAGTAACATCGCTCTTTTGTCTTCTCATCACATTTCCCAAGTACTCTTTTTATAAATCCTAGCTTTCTCTTCACTCGGCCGCATATTACCCTTATGTGTCTTCCCCACGATAAACCCTTATTGATTGTTACACCTAAATATCTTATGATTTCAACGTTATACATCTTCCTATCTACAACTACATTGACATCTACAGCTTTCAGTATAGAAGAGAAAAAGAGAGTGGTATGAAAGAGAAGACTGCAGAAACGTTAACGAAAAGATCGCAGTCGGAAATTTCTTGAGACATAATGGGCTGATGAAGACTCGGCGAGGGAAAGAATGGGAAAAAATGGTAAAGGAGAAAGCGTCACATAAAAATTGTGATGCAGGTAGTGAAGATTGATAAGTATGAATCGGTTAGCTGGTAGTAGAGTCGAATGGAGAGCAGCGTCTTATTAATATCAAACGCTTTACTGAAGATGTTAGGCACATATTAAAAAAACCAGCGTATTATGCTATATTCGACTAGTCAAATAAGATTACAGAGATAGATTGTCGTACCGATAGATTCAAAATGGCATTTTCCCCCCGTACTATAAGAGAACAGAATAGCAGCATAGCAAAGAGATAGGGGAAATATTTTAGAGTATTCTGTAGTGCATGATGCATGCATTAACCCCTCAAATACTATAGATACTAACAATCTAGTTGCACGAGACACTGTAGTTGCTTGTTTACATGTTAGTAGTGCATGCTTGGTGATCTTCACCCCCTGCCACACACCCTCGCGGTTGCTTGCAGGGTATCGTGTAGATGTAGATATCAAGTCGATGCTCCACTATCAACTTTTAATGCAAACTTTTTTTGGTCAAAATTTTGGTCCAAACGCATCTCTTTCAAGTTTTGGATGAAACACAAGTGGTATTTCTTACAGATACGGATTTCCAAATTCAGGAACCAACGAAGTACGAGAAAGTAGCAAAGAGTGGAAATGGCTGCCATCGATGAATGAGATGAACCCGCTGTAATGGAACTTTTAGTTGTGTGAACCGGGAAGAAATTTGAGTAAGTTTTTAGCAACAAATATTCTTTTGGTATCATTTTGGTACACAAATTCATCTTTCTATTGCACTCAATAAGACAATAGCTGCCCCAATGTGTGAATAGGTCTCTGATAAAATATGCCAGGAAGACTTTTTCGAGGAATGTTTATAGAAAAATTACATGCTGCCAAAGTACGTTCTGCGAAAAATAATATACTTTTAAAATATAAGCATTTGAAATCGCAACAAGCATGTGTCCAACAATAACGTATTCGCATCGTCGTAATGACGTCACGTCCTGCAATATTTGTGGTGCGCATGCGTCTATGCGAAGTTTCAAGCGTTCAGGAGATAACAATGGAAAAGCCTCTAATGATTACCTACGCTTATTTAATATGCCAACGCGTTACATTGAAAATTGCGTCGTGCCAAAATTCAGTGAAATCAACGGAAGTGCCACCAACAAGTTTTTTTTTTAATTCCCCGACATAGGATTATGAGTGAAGAAAGAAGTGACGGCGAAAATAAATCATATCTTTAACATCAAACTTGAACATTTTTGAGCGCTCTCTTCTGAGTCTGTATTTATTTTTCCGATTCTGAAAAACTCTAAATAAAACTTAATTGTGCGGAACGTAGGTTCAATACAAAGATCCACTTAGTTAGTTATTCAGGGGAGGTGACCGACAGCTGAGGTCATTTGCGCCTTTTAGGGTAGGTGGGTAATTGGTTAATGGTAGGAGTTTTCAGGAAACGGAGGAAGGATGGAGATAAACCCGGCGTCGGTATTGGACAACTCTAAATGAGGGGACCACGGCATAACTTCCCATCCGACGGGCGGAGTACTGAACTTGAAATGCCCTCCACTAGGTTTGCTACTGAAAAACTCCACTACTGCTGGGAATCGAAGCTGGACCCTCGAGATGGGAGACCAGTACTCCAGCCACCACACCATCCCGATCCCCCCAAAGATCCACTTGCATCAGTATTATGTATCTAGTTAGTAGCACTAATATGTAACTAATACAATTCAGTAAAATAATTTCGTAGTTTTTAAAGTGCTCCTAATATATTTAAAACATGAGCTTAAATGTATTATAAGCCTTTTTTAGTCTATAGTACTATTAATAAATATTCATATGAGGGAAATGTGCTGGACATAAGTCACGAAAAATCTTTCCCCAAACAAACATTGCATATTTGAGAAAGTTTGCTAATCACACTTCAATGATATTTTGAATGTTGAACCTATCGTCGCCTATGGTGTTTTATGATTAGTGGTTCTAAAATATGATAATCGCATGTAATAAGTAACTTTGACCGTACGACCGTACGAACTTCGAAGACCAGCGTGAACGATTGACACGCGGCGATAGATGCTTCCTTATACACTTCCTTATACACATGAACACTTTAAACACATTTTTTAAAAGAATAAAGGCTGAAGAAATGAATATTTATCATCACTGTCTCAAACTGCATCACCTTCACGGTGTAAAACGTAAGACTTAGGTTTCAACATAAGGTACAAGGTGTCATCACAATGCTAATGCCTAATACACCAATAACACACAGCATGGGAATGAATGAAGATCTCACTTGCTTGTTGCACAACACAGGTTAAATTTAGAAGGTTCTCAGTATATTTGTTAGTAAAGGGTCTTTTTTATCCACCTTCGTCTCACTGGTCCAATACATGTTCCTAAATGAAAGGTCTTTGAAAACGTATCAAAACTCACCACTGCCTTAAGGTTATCACTTGCACAAACAAGATTTTCACGTTCATCTTATGGTTTACTAATGATCCAAATCCTTGAAAACTCATTCTAAATGATGCGTCAATGAAAAAGCATGCCTGAAAATAGAAAAATGTCGTCATTTCTTGATGAAGAAATTCAACAAGCAGAGAGTGACTATAGGCGGTATCATGTCCATTGCAGTTAGTGTCACATCAGGTGTTCCCTAGGGAAGTGTGATAGGCCCACTTTTATTTCTTTTATATATCAATGACCTCGGCAGTGTTGTATTAAACAGTAGAATTTGGATTTTCACAGATGATGCAGTAGTGTATAGAGAAATTAGCAGTCCGGGAGACAAGGCATCGTTAGAAAAAGACCTCGTAGCAATTCAGGGGTGGTGCGATAAAGGGAAACTAGAACTGAACATAAAAAAGTGCGTGACAGTAAATTTTTGGATAAAGAATAACTCGATAGAAAGAAACTATATGATTCAAGGTACGGAATTAATAAACGTGGAATCAGCTAAGTATTTATGGGTAACACTTACTCAGGATCTATCATGGGGGAAACATATCAGGGAAATATGCAGTGAAGCAAATAGAAAGTTGGGGTTTATTAAAAGAATATTAGGGAAAATTGAGGAGAGATTGAAGGAAAGTTGCTATTTTTCAATTGTTAGGCCACACTTAGAATACGCTGCGAGCATACGGGACCCTTATGAAGCAGGCTTAATATACGAATTAGAACAAGTACAGCGAAGAGCAGCGAGATATGTAAAAGGGTGTTACGGTAGGGAAAGCTTTTTTTGGTGTCTGGAGTGTTAGCCGAATTGGGATGGGAATCGCTGTCACAACGTAGGCTGAATTATAAACCTAATCTTCTGGGAAAATTTAAGGAGGGACATTTCATTAAATACATTAATCATATATTGCTGGCTCCGACTTATTATGGTAGGCTCGATAATTCTAATAAAATTAAGGAGATAGATTGCAGGGTGTACAGGTATAAAATGTCATTTTTTCAACATACAATTCGAGATCAGAACGTTAGACATCGCGTAAATCGGTAATAAAATGTTCAGAGCAAGTCGATAGTATTTTTTATTTCCTGCATGTTCAAATCAATGTGTTACTCGCATGCATTGCTCTCAGCATCCCCTGGATTTAATTTTTTTGCATGCATGGGTATCTATTAAATTGGTGTCGGATTTCAAGTCATGCATGGTATTCGCGGGTGTGTCCTGAATGACTGGGATTTGGTAGTTTTTTTTTCCCTAATTACTTTTAAAGGTGTGGTGTTTGTTTTGTGTTGTTCATTTTTGTTTGTTGTTTCATTGTTCCTGGTGTGGATTCACCCGCTGCCACACACCGTCTAGATGGCTTGCAGGGTATGTCGTAGATATAGATATAAGTGCATGATATGATTTATTACGGTTCTAATGTGCAAATTGATATTGACTGACTCTTAAAAAAAAGGCACCTGCTAACTAGCCAAAGGCTTAGCAGGACCTAAACGGTATTTCTCTTTAAAAAATCGGATGTATCTTATGCACTTAATATATTATGTGTTATTACCTTCATCATTTATTGTACCTACTATGTGATTATGTGAAACCAATACGTTTAGCTTAACTTCGTCAAAAAAATAAAAACATTTCTAGTATTAATTATTTTGATAGTAACATGTACGATAGGGAGAAATGCATGTAGGGAAACGTATATTATCTAAGAGAAACATAAACAGAAAAGCTTTCCAAACTACTCAGCAATTTTATTTACGTAACGGCCGCCTCCTTGCTTTTTTTTCATGCCCAATTCCCGTTGTATCTGTGTTATAGAATTTCGTTTTCTCATTTAATCGGTTGATGTAAATGACGTCTCAGAATGCTTAGTATCACTTATTTATGACCATCCCGTAACATAGCGGCCACAATTTCAGGTTGAGTCATAGCTTTTGCTAAAGGTTTGCTTACTCTTAGCGACAAATGAACCAGAATTAACTCCAAGGCCTTCATAACTAAATCATTTCCAATTTTGCCATGATCGCAACACGAATCCGAACAGCTCAGCTCCGATGAAATAATTCACACGAAGCGGATAGCGATGCTCACATTTTTGAAGTCTCCGATTGGTTGGTTTCATACATTTGGATGGAAATTGAGACTAAGTTCTATCTATTAGGTCCAACAGATTTGTTTATAAAATTTTGGACCAAAAGCTATTTTCATAGATACAATTTCACCATGCCACACGGTTCGCATTAGTTGTATTCAATTCGTATGAAAAAATTGTATCCAAATCTGACAGTGGTACATTGGCCTAGAATGATGATATGGTGAGTCCCGGCATGAGAGTTGTATACACTTGAGCGATATCCATGGTCAATTCTCTGTCCATCGGGTGGTTCGTGTTCTTGTGATGGATTGAGTTCCACACTGTCACCATAGGGTCTGAGTTTCAATACCATAATTTACCGAATTTTCAGTGAAATGCCGTTCTCTAGTTTAGTGCCGTATGGGGAACACTTCAAGGAACCATCATCAGGATGGCACGTCAATCCTTGGAACCCTTGCTGGTATTGTCGAGAACATAGACCCCGAGTTTCTCTCCACTCATTCTTAATTCCCTGAAAGCTTCACTTAGCACAACCGATCGTTACTAGCTAAAATGACATTACCCTCACCGAATCACAATCAATTACACTTTTGCCTCAAAAAACCTCACGGAATTGCACCGAATCCTAAAAAAGATTCCTAACAAATTAATAACTGGCCTTATAGAAGGCATATTTTTTTTCATGAAAAAGCCCATATTTGCGTGTCGTTGGCATTGAGGTTCAAGGAGAACGGTGCTTAAAGGCATATCCAGTTTTTAAGAGGCTTTAATGCCACTAGAAGAGTATTCTCAAATGTGACGAAAATGTTAAAAGCGAATGAAAATATAAATATTATGATTCTGTTTTAGAGATATAATTGATACGATTCAATTTTAACATGCTCCAGGCATTTAGGTTTCATTGCACCGTGTAACTTTATCTTGAATTAGGTCAAACCTCAATTTAAGCGTAAAGTCGAACGCGGAATTCAGTTCGGTGGAGGGATTGAAACGCGTGAAATCTGGACTTCCAGGTCGGGGTGATGCCGGTCTGGCTACCTCGATCGCCGCTCACTTTTAGCCCCAAGGATTGATGTATTTTTAGTCACATAAATACGGAGGTATCATCTGAAATCCATGCTCTTCGCATCAACTTACTCATACGTGTCCCTCGTTCGAGAAGAATCAATTCATGGTGTTACCTCTTAAATGCATTTAAATTTTACTGCTTGCACGTGATCAAACGGCGTTTTTCTTCTTTACTCTTCCCACACACTTTTGGAAGCAATATGCTGAATTTATTCATTTTAGCTATTGTTTTACCACTCAGGTTACCCCAGTCGTGAGTAATTTTTGTAACACGTGCCTCACCCGAAACCTTTTTGCTGTAAGTTTATGCAAAATAACATTTTATCGATTAAAAAATGTTACATCATTAATGGTCAAAACGTCACTCTACTTTCATGCATACGTTTAGAACGAGCTTCATATTTCCGCGGTGTCGCAATTGAGCTTAAAAATACAGGATTAATATCTTTTGATAAATATTCTTTTATCCCTTCGTCATTATTTTATTTGTAGTGATAAATATTATCAGAAAAATTTTCAACGTGCTGCATTTATTGCGAGTCTTTTTTAAATTCATCCATGGAAAGACCATTGTAAAGCATAGTAACCAAAAATTGAATGAAATGTAATCTTGAGGTCAATGGAAACTTCTTCGATACGCTTATTTATAGAAAATCATTTACGTCGGCTGTTAGCTTTTTGCTCGCGTAAATAAAGGTGTCTCGTCATGCATAAAATGCTTTCTAGAGCTGGCTAGAGTAACAATCTAATC
Organism: Platycnemis pennipes; assembly: GCA_933228895.1. Classification (NCBI taxonomy): domain Eukaryota; kingdom Metazoa; phylum Arthropoda; class Insecta; order Odonata; family Platycnemididae; genus Platycnemis; species Platycnemis pennipes. The sequence continues at coordinate 86,326,795 of OW121846.1, forward strand.
TTATAATAATTCATGCACTGTTTCTTGGGTTCATTTCGGATTATGATCTAATTGTTAATCTCGTTACCAATAGCTGCAATAGAATTATCCTATTCGTACTCTATTTATTAATTTAAAGAAAATCTATGATTGAATCAGCATATTTTAATGATATTATATACTATATTGTGCTCATTTCTCTGCTTGTTTTATTATAATTAGTATTTAGTTTTTCCCTCATAAGTATTTAGTTTTTCCCTCATATTCTATGCACTTGAAAGTCCGTTTAAGCTCTCTCATCACGTTCTTTATGTTTGAAAACTCTTGGCCGATGTATATAAACTATACGGGTACCGGGAATACAGGTTCCAGCTGATGAAATGTCCTTGCTTCGATAGTGGGTGAACAAGGTGATTTGCCTGAGAGAAATATAACCTAATGATGCCGTTAAATTTTCTTCTTAAGTAGCTTTTGATTTCTCTTCCACTAGGTTGCTTAAGAAAGATTAAATGCCATAGTACATTTACACATTTACATAATACTCTGCAAGCCACCATAAATGTGTGTGGAGGGGTTATATTCACACCAAACATCCACCACGTATCGTGCATAAAAAGTATTCGTAATAATATACTTCACATTTTAAAAAAACATAAAAATAGGTAATCAAGCATGCAATATGATGCTGTTAGTTGGATTATTAAAGTCCTTATACCAACATGCAACTACCTATGCTATTCATTGATTCACTCGTATTGGCCTTATTTACTGCTATTCAATTGTGAGAGGAAAAATGACATTTTGAATACATCTGTTTGGCAATCCATTTATCTAATTTTTTGATTATGGTCCAGTCTACAATAACAAGTTAGGGTTCGCAAAATATTTTTAACGTCATCACTGAAAATATTATCCGTTGGATATATCCTAATTGAATGTGGAAGAGAAAGAAATTTCTGTGTTGCTTTTTATAACACAAAAGCCCGCATAGCATATAGTCCTTATCATGCACCTCAATTTGCTTCGAGGGGGCTAAGCCTAGTGTTGCTTAAACTGAAACAGATTAGCCTTGCCCTTTCAGTGGTGACATGTTTCACATCTCTTACCTTAATTTTCAGCTCTTGGTATTCACTTTCACAGTGACCATTCCTATCCCTTCTCACTGGTAAAGTTCACTGCTTACCTTTTTATGACGCAGTTAATTTGACCGGCCTCAGAACAAGAGCAACGCATACAAACATAGCAGATTGAAAAGAACAATTATCAACTACACATATGCATCAAAGTAGTGATCAAGTTTCAAGACACTTAAGATTTGAATTATACGCCGTGTAATCCGGATTATCATGCCCTGTTAAAATCAGAACAACAAAATTGCTGGGAAAAAATTTCGGGGGAAGCTGAAGCCCCAGAAGCCCCCCTACCCCCTGGCTACGTGCCTGCCACTAGCAGAGTATTCTATGCCCTCATATTTGGGCAGGATATCTCCCTGTAGAAATATTTTCTGTTCTACTTGCTGTATATTCCCTCTTCGCCCACAGTTTCCAGGAAATTTTACAGTCTAGTAAAGTTTTGCCGTACAAAATTTGACTCGAACTTCTATTGAAATTGTTATACAAGGTCTGTTCTGCATTCAGACCTTATTTAGTTTGTGAGAATTTGGTTAATATTTCTTAGAACCTCAAATAGAGATGTGAATCACCTGGTGACATATTGCAGGGACGAAATCATATAAAAAATTCTGTATTTGGGATTAACGACTGGGGCAGACATGGATCTAAGGAAGATTTCACCATCCAGAAATGAGTGTCCGTAAAGAAATGGAAAGTAAAAAATGGAATTCATGCTCACGCACCTGTTTCGTGTGTATTTTTATGGGTTTTTAAGATTGTAAATATTGGAATCCATTATACGCTACTTTGAATTTAAAAGTTGGAAGATTTCTCAAAGATTATTTTAGAGTAATCAGTATTCATTTTTGGAGAGAAAATTTCCAAGCAACACATTCCTTAAAGCGTACTGGAATTATTACCTAGCTCACTCTTCTCAATAGAACGATGTTGGTAAACATTTTTCTGCTGATTGCAATTGGCTGTAAATATATTTGCGAGTAATAATAATGAAACTCTGGATCACCATGCGTAAATATTCAAATGATTTTAAATACATGAGTCGAAACAAACTGGATAGAGGTTACGGTGGGAATAAATTATCATACCCGGAGAACTGGTTCCTTCATATTCCTCTGCCGGCGACAATTTTTCTCAAGTGGACATAATTTCCCCATCGAATGTTACAAAGTTTCATCAATGTAATGGTAGATGTCTCTTGGCGTAGAAATATGATAAAGTTTCCTCGTCGTTCGTTGCGGACTAACCACTATTGGCGTTTTAGTCACTCGATTTCTCGGAGTACTGGAGTCCTTGATATGAAGGTGAGAAGGTCAAAGGGGGAGGGGGCTTCGCGCGACGGGGGCAAAGGCGATCATGTTGACACCACAACGATATGGCGTCGGAGTATAAATCTTGAGATCAGCGTCATTTGCGAGTGACAAGCTTCTCTTTGATCCTCCTTTTAAGCTGTCGCCCGCCAAATGACCCGTGTCCAAATCACTCTTTCCTCACTCCGTTATTCTGTGCTTCACTGGCCTTTGGCAAGTTTTCGGATATCGTTTCTCAAGAATATTCCGGGCTCCACCGTAAAATTTTGACGGATGAAAGTGTTCCTGTGTGGGAAAAGCTTTCTAATCATTGGAAGAGGCGACAGGCGATAAAAATACGAAATGTGTATTTTTACGTATATCATATAGCCCTTAGAGTTTACACCCTAGGCCCCTGATGTATGGCAGTACCATCGTACGGAGTGATAGTCTAGAAAGGTCATAGGATAGTCACTTTACTTGTTAGCACGATAACAAAACAGCATTAATGAGAAATCTTGCATTTGCACTGGAGTTAAGAGCCCAAATATGAAAGATTTCAAAAACTTAATTAAAATTTTGTGCTCTTAATTCAAGAAATTTCTCCTGAAAAATTTTTGATCCATCCTTGTTTCTGGAATTCGGCTGAACATGCGTCCTTACAAGCAGTAGTAGCAGCAAGCTACTAGCATTAATCTTGGGTTTTGAAATATCCGACGTCTAAGGTTTTATAGAATTGTTAGCCTTGGATCTAAATTCTAGAATGCAACCATAGCCATACCCTGATCGTGATTCAAACCCGTGACAATTGGGTTGCCAGACTGGCAAGTTATCGACATGGCTGCCTCAGCCGGCTCTTTTTAAATTATTTAACTTGCGTACCTCATAAAATGAGGCATATCAATCCATTTCCCGTGAATTTAATGGAGGATGATGCGCTGTCTCTGTCATAAAAATATCATAAGATTTGCTAAGCACATCCTTACAAAAACATTAGTAGCTTGTGAATGATGCCGAGACCCATTCCGATAACTTTATTCCTGGCGAAATTGATATGCTGAAATATTATTACCAGCTTACCTTAGAAATTCGTGAATTTTCACTATCCATCAAATTCAACTGATTTATTTTGTGGACAATGTCATAAAATCAAACGTTGTGTGATGATATAGCGTTCGGAAGATTCTGGGCTACTCTCAATGGATTTACTGCGTGTCAGTGTAACCAAAGAAACTTCTTTTGACGAGAACTCAAGATTTGAATCATAGGTAAAAAATATGTGACACCCCGACACTAAGATAAATTTTTGCTGTCAAAGTCAACGCTGTTTCTTACTTTTCACTGACCAGGTAATGTTCCGGGAACGATTGCGATATCGAATTCACGGCAGCGCTCATTCGGCGAGTGTCTCCTTAAATCAACCGCGGCGTCGCAGAAATATGCTCCCTTGGCATTTCCGATGCGGGCGTAATTTACAATTTCGCGGGCAAGGTCCCCGGCGGCTCAACCCTAAATAACGCACCTTTTTGCCATAATTGTCACACGGGAAATTCAAAGCGACCGTCCGAGCACTTCGTTCACATTTATGGCTTCCATTAGAAGGACGGAGACGCAAACCTTGAGGTGCCCGGCTGCACGACCGTTTTTGACAGGATATCAGTGGCGAAGACGGCAGAAGGGTTGGTCGGTGCGAGCCGGGGGCGAGTGAGAGAGAGAACGAGAGACAGGGAGAATACCGATATATGCATTTCGGGGTGGAGGGTTAAGAGGGTGTGGGGGAGTTCGTACCGCCGCCACTGCAAGGACATTATGACCTTTGTCTGTGTACGTGAGCAAAGATAGGAATTGAAGCGAGTGGGGTGGGGTTCGCGAGACGTAAAAAAGAGAGATTGCGAGGGATAGTGGGTGAACTTCCGCTGGCCGGGCGCGACGGTTTCCATCCCCCATCCCTCCTCCTCCCCCCATCTTCTCCACCCTTCGCAACCCCATCACACCCGCCGGAGGGGTGGGCAAGTAGAGACTTCAACACCGAACCAGACGAGTCGAGGCCGAAGTAAAGTCTCTTTTTCTTCTTGTCTGCGGGGTGCGACCACCCGCCGAGGCACATACGGACACACGCAAACACACGCAAACACACGCAAACACACGCAAACACACGCTCGCCCGCCCCTCCGCCGTCCAATCCGCGAGTCGCCCGCACCCAACCCCCCCCCCCCTGCCTCCCCCCCCCCCAGTCCCTACCATTCCGTGCCCTCCCGACCCAACCTCTTTGCCCCGCGCTCTGTCACTGCACTTCGTTCCCCGCGGAGAGCCGATGTGACACGGCGTCCGTCCGACCGCCCGCCTCCTTCCCGCGCGGAGATACGGTTGCACTTCCTCCCCCCCCCCCATCCCTCCCCATTTGCGATTCTAAAAGCAAGTGTTGGTGGTGTGCGTCGGGGAATTTGGCAGCCGTATCCGGAACCGCCGAGCATTGCATTTTCGGGGGCGGGTGTAGTGCCCCCCACCGCCGCCGCGGCCGCCACCTGCGCCCCCTTCAAGTAACAATTATATTTTTGGGGGAGCGGGATGCTCGCGGCGGGGGTGGGTCGTGGTTGTGGTGAGGGTTGGAGGGGGGTGAGGGCCGCGTGCCCCGGCTGCGGGGAAGTGGGATGGGGGCCGGGTGGGTGCGGGCTTCATGCCTGTCCCTGTATTCCCCTCCTCACCCTCAAGCATTGTCTCCACAACTTAAATACATGTGCATTAACATATTTATACCACAATGGCTGCTCCGCTAGAGAGTGTCTCGTATAAAATTGGTGTCGAAAATAAAGTAACCCCACCCTAAATCATTTCACACCAATGAATGCATGTGCGTAAAAATAAACGGAGACAGAAAAATTGTGTTCAACATTCATTGCTCAGAAAGGTGTTGTGGTCACAGTGAATTAGAAATGATATCCATAGGTCACTTGTTGAGTATGGTAGACGAAGCAGTAGTGAGATGTGGTCATCATGCATGCATAACTAGTAATTAAGTCTCATGACTTTCCTACGTGCGTGTGTTTACTTTAACAAGTCCCATTAAACATTATTTGCATACATGTGTATAAATTGCTTTGGTGGGTGGGTTCTGAAGCATTATTTATGAGCAGGCCAAGGACAAAAGGGGTTGAGTGGGGAGGCGTATTATCTCCCTGCCATCGCCGGCTCGTCTCCACCTCTCTGCAGTGTGGCCTGTCGTCGTGGCTGACGTGTGCAGCGAGCGCGTCGGATAATGTGCATGGGGAGGGCAAGTGTCTGGGCCAGCCTCGTCTTGCACTCCTGACTCCCGCGGATGTGCTGAACCTCACCTGTGTCCTGCAAGCCGGACTCCTCAGCTTTCGTAGCCCCATTGAGCCGAAGACCGCGCGGTAGTCCCATGACAGGATGTCCGCTCGACATCCCACTGCATTACGCGTCCAATTCCTCCCGAAATCAATTTTCCAAAAGATTTCTTCTCGCGTTTATACTTACGCCCAATCTGGATAAAAACGAACTCTGCATCTACATCTACATAATACCCTGCAAGCCACCATAAAGGTGTGTGGCAGGGGGTGAACTCTCACCAAACATGCACTATATATCATGCATAGAATTTCTAATTAAAAATTAAAATAGCCAAGTGTACATGCAAAAACATGCTGTTAATTGGGTTAGCTTTAAGTCCTTATACAAACATGCAGCTACCAATGTTATCTATTGCTACACTCGTACTGGATACATTTACCGTTATTCATATCCCTAATAGTACGAGGAAAAGAGGACATTTTGAATCTGTCAGTTCGGCAATCTATTTCTCTAATTTTGTGATTATGGTCCAGTCTTCCATAGTAAGTTGGGGTCCACAAAATATTTTTAACATCACTGAAAATATGGTCTTGGAATTTATTTAAGAGATTAAGTCAAAATTTCAACCTGCGATCTGACAATGATTCCCAATTTAATTCATTTAATAGACTGGTTATGCTAATAAGGTTATCATACCGGCCCTTGACAAATCTTGCCGATCCTCGCTGCACACGTTCGAGTTCGTGATTTAGACCAATTAAAAAGGCACATGAGCATGAGTTTCCTGGATGAGGAATAGGACTAATGATATTCTTAGCAAAAAGTTATTAAACAATAATTTGATGGAATAATTCCTAGAGCAATGAAATCAGATTTTATGAACAATTTATAAACCAGGTTGGCCTTAACAGGCAAAGCAAAAATGAAGGAACGTACTACTCTGTTGAGAGAGCATCTAGCACTACGAAGAGCAATCACTTTCGCAGGGTTTATTTGGTGGTATACCATCACTAGAGGAAGTAAAAGGCAACTTTTGCCAGTACCACTGGATTTATTAAAACTCGACCTGGGTTTCGACATGGATTCACCTCATCATCAATATCTGATACATCAGGTATTGATGATGATGTGAATCCACATCGAAACCCGGGTCGAATTTTAATAAATCCAGTGGTATTAGTAAAAGTTGTCTTTTTCTTCCTCTAGCATCTAGCTCTCTTAGAGAAATGGATACCTTGATGGATTGACTAAAACACCTGGCCAGAAAGTGGGAGATCCAAGTTTCACCCTTGTTACAGGCGGATAAATTTTTCTCTATCTAAACATTTCTATTAAAGTTGACTCGTTCACGAAGCACATTCCTCATTCATGCCATCACTTTTACAGTTGATCTTTAGTTTAGAACAGTTTGTTTTTGTGTATTATTATTTTTTATTTTTCATGGGATGAGATAGTATTTGCGGAAGATTAATTTTAATAATCCTTAGTAGGTAATGTTGTAGTAGAACAATTCTCAAGAGATAAAACTTTTTAACTTTCGCAGCGCTAGTTTAAATGTTTGATTCTTTTTTAAGGAGGGGAGGAAAGGTGGAAAGAAACCCATCATAGGTATTGGCTGACTACTGTTCGAAGGTTCCTTAACGTTCCCCGTTTAGCGTCCTATTTGAAGAACATAGGTTGGAAATTGAAGTGCTTACCACGCAGCACTCAAGTTGGGACATATGCATCTCTTTAAAAATCACTGCAGCCGTTGGGATTTGAATCTGAACTCTCAGAATGGGAAATAAGAAAGTAAAACTAAAATTAGGAGATTGTCTTCAGTAAAGACCACTCCATTTTGCTTGGAGACACGACTGGACAAGCATCTGAGGATTGATCTTCAACTCCAGTCGAAGTATGGCCTAGCTCTGAACTCCCTCTTCTAAGGGAAGGGCGAGTATATTCTAGTCAATTTTTAGAACTTCTTCGTTAATTACTTCGCCAATGCACATTAAGTCACCATTATTCTATAACACCACATTTGCCAATGCATTGCCTTTTATGCGACAGTTCCATTCATAGGTATTATTAAATATTTATTGCCTATGACGTGTGCATTCTTAAATACGTGTTTACCACAGAAATGATACCAAAATATATTTGTAATGTGTTTTACCTCTCACTGACTTCTCACTTGAATAGTCTTGAGTAATCTAAGCTAATATTTTATTTTAGATTTAACACCACAATTTCCAGTATTTCACTATGATGTACATGACCTTCAAAATTTCCGGCATTGTATTTGTTCACGGAATTTTATTTTGCCTGCCTATGAAAGCAAATTAGTGAAAAGTCATCAATAAGGTGAAGAATTTATCAGTTATAAATGCGTTGATAATTTATCAAATGAATTATTTTGGAAGATTTACAGTACCAAATGGTGATGGCTGATGGATAGTTGATTTTGTTAGATATTTTTCCCTTTGCCGTAGTGAAAATGTTTGTCCCTAATGCAAATGATTAATGTGAAAGTTTTCATTTATTTTTCACCCTTTTCCTCAGGAAGGTCACTTCAACTTCCCTTAGCTCAGTGTTTTTACCAGTCTGTTTTGGATAAAAATAAATGCATTTAATTATACCGCAACGGCTTTCAAGCATCATCTATCTTGAAACCTAAACGGCCTCTCCTATTTTCTTAGTTACTAAAAGCATAGTTGGAAGAAATGCATGCAAAAACCAATCTTTGAGGATATAATTTCCATCATTTTAAATGACATAGGTGGTTATCCAATCTTACTCGATCCGATAAGAATGAATTGGATGTAAGTGTAATGAACTTTTACTCTGTGAATAAAAATTTTTCTTAATTTTAAGCCAGTTAGCCAGGATAGGTAGGTAATTAGATATGGTAGGCATTTTATCAGGAAACGGAGAAATAGTGGAAGAAAATGAGGTGTATGCATCAGGAAGTTCATAACGATATGGGCCATGGAGTCCACATTTTACCGTCCCACCCGACGGACGGAGTTGTGTGCTTGGAGTACTTTCCACACAGCACTAAATAGGGGACGGATACACCAGTGAAAAATCTCAACCACTTCTTGGAATTGAACCTAACCTATTTGAGTGGGAATCTAGTACCCCAGTCATCAAACCCACCCAATCCCTTGAAAACTGAGGTTTTGGATATTCTTCGATGGATAATTTCGTAAATTTTTGCTGAAAAGTGGGCGTAAAATTGTAAAAATGTTTCATAAATAGACAACTCTAACATAGAATTAGGTACTTTATTCGTGGCTACCATATAATAGGTCCCCAAAGAATCCTATGAAATGTCTTTTTCAAACGAGTCATTTTCGAATCTGGACCTCTTCTGAAAATATCGTGTATTTCGAACACAATTTTAAACGGATTTCATCTATGAAATGTCAAAATGATATCAGGAGAAATTAATCAGGCTGCTGCGTTCATAAAGAGTATTGCGCTGCCAAGACATTATGCTGCTGGTATCGTTGACGGCAGCATTTGACCTTTCCCCCATAGTTTTGGGAACGTCTCCTGGGTGCAGCCGGATGCACTGTCGTTCATGAAGATCCAAGTGGTCATGTTTATGGAGATTTCTCGTATGGAGTGTAACCCCTATCAAAAAACAAGCCAGCCATCTGAGACTGTCTATGAATAGGGTAATGTTGAGACAAAGCTCACTCTGAGAAACGCTGGCAGTTTGTTTTCCATACGAACTCATAGCGGAAGTGGAAAATGCATCCTAAGTGTGCAATTCTGACTATGACGACTTTATATGAATACAACGGCACAAAAATCATTGATATTTAACCAGCAGTGACATTTTATTTAGCAAAATTGAGCGTGTATCTAACATGGAGGAAATTGTGGTTATTTCATTTTTTGTTTACTTTGCTCGTTCAAAATAACACTTACCCTACACTATTAGGATTTTCCTTCATAATCCTCTATTCGAGCAAATATATGAGGATGCAGTTATCAGTGAGTATAAATAATTTTCCCTATTGAAAACATGCGCATAAAGTTGATATAGATTCCATACACAAGTGATTTATATTCTACCCAGTTTGATTTTTTTAAAGAATAATAAACTCGCCTTTTACTATCAATGCCAAGAGACTCAAAAGCTTCTCACAAATGACATAACCCGATTATGCACCGAAGTGTTCACATTTTTCCTTGAGGGTCTATAATATTAAACAGGGAATATTATCATTGTTTTTTTCTAGACGTTTCCATGAATTTGAGTGATTGCTAAATGTTGATGTTTTCTGGCCAATTGCTTACATGACCATGTTCCACCCTCAGCAAGCCATCGTAATCACATTTATTACGTTAAATAGTTCCTTACTATCTTCTGAAAGTGTGTACACATGAACCGTCTTTCCAATTTATCTCATGAATGCGTAAAACGTTGCTATAATAACTTTTCTCATTAACTATAATGAGGCTTAAATCAATAAAGGAAACTGAATAACAATATGTTCTAAAAAACGGTGCGTAATAAAAGCCTCCATAAACTATATGATGGCATCCTCTGATAATTCGTTTTTGAAACTATGCACTTCTTCACTCTGGAAAATTTCATAGCAGCTGCCACCGAAATTCAAAGGCAGGCCAAGGTTATTAACTTGATTTCACTGAGAACAATTTGGTTGATGACCTTAATGGCTACAAAGATAAAGTCTAGGATATGAATACTTCAAATATAATTTATATTGGAGTTGTTTACAATATTTGTAATCATTATATAAACAAGAAATATTCAAGAGCGCATGATTACAATGCATAAATTTCGTCTCTTGAGACCTCCTAATAGTTAGATATCTGTTCACCTAAATACACGAATTTTTTCATTCCTACAAATGCACGAACAAAGCATTATTGAAATTTTCGTTACCTTCATGAAGATATTTTTAAAATAACATGTACGCAATGCAATCGTAAGCTTCACATTATGTAGAGAATGCGGAAAAGGACATGTTATTGCTGAGTAGGAATTATTTGCTATAAATTTTTATAAGATATGGAATATGTCAATAATCTTTAAAAAATGGTCGAGCGTAATTCAAACTTATGCACGTAAATCCACTCAAAATTGAAATATATTCTTCTAATTTTCAGCTCAAACAAGTTTTTGTGTTTGGAGGAGGCAATTTTGATCGCGATAGTCACTATCGGCAAATGCTGCGTCTCGTACATTACACTTCAAACTTAACATCATTTCCAGGTCGATTAAAATGAATTACTTACATTAACTTATTTCACTAATACTCTTTTGCGATGATCGCATCGTAAAGCAATGAAAGCTTAAATGAAACTTTTCAGAAATTAAGAACTCTGAAAATTATAACTGAAAAGTTTTGAACAATGTGCCAATCCATCATTTACAATTTACAAACTTTGCGCTTGTTTTCTGTGGACTGTTGACATGAGTTTTAGGGAAAAACGTAACGTGACACCAAGCCTTATGTTGCATAGTAGCGATGGTTTAGTGAACAATTGCTCTACCACAATCAATATCAAATATGGTTGATGATTTTAAGTAGGTTATTGCTTACCGAAAAAAAGATTAACCTGAATTTCCCTCATGGGATGTTATTTCATCAAATTATGGCTACGTTCAATTCTCAAGTTTGATGTTTTTGGGCAATGCAACTTGGCATCAGTAGGAACATAGTGTTTAGTTAGGTGTGTGAAGGTTGCTTGACCAAGAACCTAGATAACTAATACCGGATGGCAAATTTAAACACGCCATTCGAATAAAATTTATGTCAAATACCCGCTATTAAAATTTAATCTGATCGAGGGTGACAAAATACAATAAAAGCATTAGTTTCGTCTTATCCTGTTTCAGAGTAGGTATCTCTTAGCCGTTAAAAAATGGTTTTTGGACTTCGGATGATGATGAAATCTATGTTGTTAATGAAATTGGAGCCCAAGGGAGATACAAATACATAAATGATATGGACATGTCTGATTCAAAATTGTAATGGCATAAATTATGGAAATGGATAGAAAAGGCCATAAAATAATGGATAAGTAGGCATTAGAGGGATTATTTCTATAATATTGGTGGATAAAAATGACTTTGTTGCATTAAATGAGTGAATTTTAATCTATTTAGCACTATAGGTAAAGAGTTATTTGAGAACGGAGAGGAAGAGACAGACTGGTCCCTGACTTTTCCACACACGGCTCATTGAATATAAAGACATTATCCATATGATATATATATTTTTCCAACGTATTGTATCTATGCCATGGTGATAGAGCTCATTTACCGATTCATAGTTGCTATTCATTTGTAATAATGCTCGATTATATCGCATTAAATTCAAAGAAAACTCTTCAATAGCCTTGTTAGACATCGCAAACGGTCAAAGGCAGAATTATTCTTTGATTAATAGAATGCGTAGGTCTAACACCGCATATTATTTGCAAGTTGGCTGTTTGAAAATAATACGAAATAAAAATATGTGATTCCACTATTTAAATTTAAACGAGGAATTTTCATTGCTTAGGACTGAAAGGAAAAGTGATGAACGAAAAATAAATGGGTGGTATTTGTTTGAGCTACTGAGATCATGAACTTTTAGCATTTCAATAAGTGGATTAATGTGTTTTTAAAACTTATTACTAAATAATTGGTAGTTAACGTACTCTTAAGGATAAATATATATCACAATGAGGAAAACGCCGGATGCATTGGTTGCAATAAATTCAATGATGAACAATCGGTGTTTCATGGACTTGGGATATTATGGGCTACCAACTCAAACAAGTTTAGTGATTTATTAGGAAGGCATTGAATCCAATCCTTTACTTCCTAGTGTTTCTCTTAAAACACCGTTTGCCAAATGGCCGTGCCGCAGTTTTGCGTATGGCTCTCCTTGTTTGTTTTCATCTTGATGGGATTTACTTTAAATAAAGACGAATAAAAACTAACACTGATACAATTAATAGCTTAGAACTACCATTACGTGTTAAAGTTTTAGTGTTACCTCTCGGATGATTCATTGGAATTATGTACATACTTTTTGTTTACATCATACTATAGGTATTTGAATATACGAGGTCAAATTATAAATTCTTACCTTCCGTATATTATTTTAAATGATCTTATCGGCTAAATTCTTAGTGAAATTACTTTTACTGGCCTTTATTCTTCAAAATTTAAAGGTTTTCATGCTAGAATAATATAGGTATTTTACTACCCCCAATTGTATGCATATTATCGCGTGATTTCTGAGTAAAAAATATGGCGGTGTGAATGTTTTCTTTATACAAGCTCCTTTGTGGTAGCTCTTCAGCAGAATTATCAAAAAGAGCACTCTCTGACCTAAAAAGTCCCGGTTATTTTTTTAGTGTAGGCCAATACGTATAGAAAAAAATTCAAGGCATTTCAAAGACCGTTTGAAACCCGTCAGCTAATTTATTCCTAAAAGAAACAAGCACTTTTATATCTAGGCATGTCAAAATTTTAATAAAAATTGCCTTTAACGATAAACGCTGGGAGGCATAATTTAGAAAGTAGCTTGTTAATGGTTCATTTTCTCCGTGGATTTTTCAGCCGGTCTGAATTCATTCCATTGGCTAAAGGCTAGATACATTTATATTGGCCCTCTCGCGGATGAATGATTTCTCTTGCTGAAAGGATTTAGTCACGCTCTCCAAAGTTAGGTTTCCTTGACATGAAATTTGATCAATGAAAGTTTAAGCATGAATTATCTCTGATGACCTGGACTGAGCTCGATGAAAAGCGATAATGGGACTCAATCGTATTTTTTATTTATATTTATTCCTCAGATTTATCGTTTCAAAATCGCGGGCCTGGATATCAGATTCATGAATCTTCAGTATTATGACGCTTATGGTTGTGATTCATGGTCCTAATATCTGACTTTGACATATATATTTTCTTGTGAATTCATTTTCAAATAATGCACGGAAGCTTTTTCCATTTAGTGTGCAATAATCAATTTCTCAAACTCCTTTTCCCTCCGCAGGAAGGCTTTTAGAAGTACTTTGATGTTTACCGGTATTCAACCTGCAGTTATGCTTGGAAAAATTAGTTTCCATGCTTCTATTCTATTTGAATAGAACCTTTTTCCACAAAATAATTCTCTCCTCACTATATCCCTATGCAGTAGTTTTCTGTTCGGTGTAAATGAATTTTTCAAAGTAATAATCGAAAACTACCATGCTCCTTTTTAAACCACCATCGCTTCCCTACAAAAAGATTATAAGGTATTATCAACAGGGTTTTGTCATCAATGCCATTAATGAAAATCTGAAACATGAAAATAAAACTTTATTTATTTCCTGCTGTTAATTGCAATTTTAGGCAATAGGAGGTAAATGGCGGGAGTTATTTTTTTCAGAGACTCATACCCAAAATTTTTACAATAATGTAAAGTCGTCAGTAACTCCATCTAAATATGGTCACACTATTACCACTGCGTAAGTACCTTGATTCGGTCATTACATTTAGGAAAGTTTGACAATATAGTGGGCTTTCCTTGTGCAGTGTTATCCTGTTACCAATTCAATCGGCTTTAAGGGAGCTTTTCCAAATTCTACCAGTAATTATGTATCCCATAGCTTTGGACGATGATATATTACGCATCAGTCAATTTTGCATTCAGGGTATCCTAGTAGTGAATTAAAATATATATATTTACTTAGCATAGCCCGTGAAATGTCATAAGTTTGTATTTTGAGAAATACGAAATTTGTAGAAACATATATAAAAGGAAAATGAATATAATCTCTTGGTAATGCAAAAAATGGATGTACCATTGTAATTAGTTGTATTTTAGCCAGTGAGAAATTTCAGGTAGCAAGTGAACTGGTAGATGAACAGTCGTTCCAAAAAAAAAAAAAAGTTGATATGGAAAGGAAGCAAGTGGATATGTTTTGGTGTGTTCCCTGGTGCTTTTTCCTGTCGCGGTAGAAAAAAAATTACGACGAGCTGGTCTTCAGTCTGTTTCCATTATTTCATTGGTATTGTCTGACCCGGAGATAAAGAAACGATGAGGGACTAAACAACACGGCCGTATGTAAAATGTCTTCGAGGACAACTCTGCTCCTAGGTTAAGCTAGTCCTCAACCGTATCTCCTCTTGGTTCTCCCAACCCACGTTTTTATGAATTTTTATTACACTAGCGATTTATTCCTAGTTAGCGGAATATTCAACGAGAAGCCAGAGTATGAAGCGTAATTTAATAGATCCTGATAATGGATCCTCTGATTTATCTTACGGCGCCGAAACTGACTTTTTCAAGGTCATGATAACAATATTTTTGTGTGGATAAAATGTTGTTTACTTCGAATATGTCCAGTGAAGTGTACGTAGGCAGCCAACGAATGCAAAAACTCTATAACTATAAAGCAATCGTTTACAAGTTATTTTGTGAACACACTTTTAGTAAATCTTAAATAACTATTATGCTCAGAGGAACACAAAAAACAAGTTAGTTATTTATGTGTTATTTCTTTCAAAATGAATGAATTTGCACAAGTTTCTTTCCCTGGCGCAAGTTTATGGACAAGATAGCTTTGTTTATAACCAATATTCGTTGTTTTCATCACAATTGTGTAAATTTTGCAAGATTTTAATGGTAAAAAATAAAATTCTTTGGTTTTTTCTAAGGTTAAGTTAAATAACCCAGCTGCATTTAAATTCTATGACAAACAAAACAAATAGGTTATTTCATGTAGGCCTTTTCGCTCATATTCATTTATTTTTGAGTGAAATCATAAAAACTATGAAGGATGCGCGGGTCAAAAAGCATGTAATTTTTCCTTCGTCTCAGGAATAACATCACTTCTCACTCCTTAACTTCATTTCCTTTGTGCAAAGTGGCTCGGAGGTGAGGACAAGATTCTGAGTGCGACCGAGACTTGCTTAATTATTTGGCAGCAGTGCTACAACAACCCCTCGAGTCTAAATCGAGGCCACAAATCAGCGACGGCGATTGCAAATTCAACCGTGAAATGTTAACAGCCATTAATAATTTCCCTGGACTTCCACCTTGATCCCGTCTGAGGGCGTTGGGAAGCAGCTCGTTTTTTCTTCTCGCCATACTTCGCGGCTCTTTTCCGCTCCGCCCTCCAAATAGCACATTAGAGACGCTTAAACTCATTCCCTTCAGTCATCTCTCAAAAAGAAATCCCTTTGTCGCGGGCGGCGCAAAGGGAATCTTCGCGGCGGCGAAAGAAACGAACGCGGACGCTCCCGCGAGGTTACTTAGGGAATGAAGACGCATTTGAAAGGGATGGAAGTGGTGGGCGGGAGACGTGGAGGAAAACACTCACGTGCCCCTGTCATTCTCTTTGGAGTGGGCTCAAAGTGAGCGCGATTTAGGATTCGCCGGCAAAAACCATTTAGTATGTTTTGCCGACGCCATATCTCACGGAGCGGCTCCTCTGTGGACGCCTCCCCACCTGGTGCCCGCTATTGAAACGATCCCTCCCCATCCACCGTCCCTTCTGGCGAAGAATGGTGCTCTAGCCCCTCAAGGGATGTCGGGCAGGGCAAGTGATCAACTCCGCCATTCCCCTCCACCTTCCAACTGACTTGTGTGAGCATTGTCCACGCGCAATCTGCTGGCATCGGACATCAAGACAAGCCGTTTCGGAAGCGTCCGAAGTCCTCACCACCCTTCTTCCCTCCCCCCATCCACATCCTTTGGCCATTTCGGACCCCAAGCCAAGGAAAAAAATGAAGGAATGATCCCCTCCCTCTCTCTCTATCACCCGACTCGCTCGCTAACCTCCCTCCGACCCCTTCACACACTTCCCCACCGTTCTCCGGGACTCTTTTTCTCTCGGCAGCCTCCCTTCCGTCTTAAAGCGTCTCTTGGCGCCGTGCCTGGGCGTCTAGTGAGCTTCCAATCACACCCTTTTAAGCGACAGCGGCGAAACAGTTGAGTGGTGTGAGGCGGGGGGGAAGTGGAGAAGGGGTTTGGCGTAGGGAGAGGGAGGCGTGATGAAAAAGGGTGAGGTGATGCCGACGCCGCTGACTGGTTCGTTAATTGAGTGCAGCGCGAGTCTCGCGAGTAAATCATTGGGATAGGCAGAGCGTCACCCTCGTCCCTTTGCTCCCTGTCACTCTTCTCTGCCCACCCTTCTCAGACTCGATCCCCTCTAACGAGCAAGAGATATTCAAAGCATTTCGATGGCTTGGGCTCTAACGCCCGGGCGAAGAAATGAGGAGGGATCGTGAATTATTTTTGTGTCGTCAGAGCGGTAATTTTCGCGAAGCTCTCGCTTTACACTTTGCCGTCTCGGTTGCAGCCGGGTGATCCAACGCGGTTTGTGACCATGGTCACTCTCATGAGAGGAAGGGTGACTAATTCTTGGTTGTTCATTAAGGTCGCTCCGCTAATTTCAAGCAATTTTTCTTGCCGGGGATGTGGAGTTAAGCCCTTTGGTTGGAATTCCAGTCATTTCCGAGACATTTATTCTGGCAGACGGACTGAATTGGATTTTTAACAGCATCAACTCGGTCTGCCTCAAAGGCAAGGCGCATGATGAAATCACCTTGGAAGATAATATTGGAAGCGAGACAATTATGAGCTTCTCGCCCAGTCAGATAGATGAAAATCATTCATTTTTTGAACTTAACAGTTGCTAACCGAGCTATGGAAAAGAGGCTTTTTCTAATACTTTTCCATACAGTTCCACCAAGGCAGTGGAGAAAATATATATTTCCGATCTTCCGGATGGAATGAGGAAAAATATCTGTTGTACTTACTGCCATTTTTCGGACCAGTTGTATTTTTATTTCGGACCAGTTGTATTTTTCGTGACAATTTGTAGTTCGGACCAGATAAATGCTGGTCAAAAAATGAATAGAAAAATAGGTCATCAGTAATATCACATTAATTCATATTTCTTTTCGCATTTTCCTCACATTACTAACAGTGATTTCATGATACAAGGAGAGGCGTTTATGTTTTGATTACAAGAATCCGAAACTCTTACTGCGTATTTTTAACATAGGTATCAAATGTAACTTAGAAATTGTTTGCACGTTTTATCATAAGTCTAAATGTCCACTCCTTCATACCATAGTTTTAAATGTTTTTAGTTTCATATATAAATGTGAATCGAATGATTTCTAACTTCTCCAGCTTCCACCTTTCAGTTTTACATCGCTGCGATACTTTTGAGAACGCTCTCTCCCCGAGAATTTTTAGGACAGTGTAACCAGTAAATCTATTTTTGTAAGATATTGAAAAAAATGATGAGCTACCTGTGTGTCTCTTGGTATCATATCCCTTCTTATCTCAATCGTTGTCTATGATTTTTTTCAATAGTTCTTTGACACTAATTCGGAATTTATTTGGAGTATTTTGAATGTGATTGTTGATGACACTGCCGCAGCCATAAAATTCGATGACGGGGTTTGGAAAATTGTGCAGCAATTCCTATGAAACCCTCTTATTTCCAAAAAATACAATACCTTATGCCGAAAGACGCGTGGAGCGTTTGAGTTACTATTCAAATCAATGCACTTATAAAGGTTTTTATTATTAGGAAGTAAATTTTTCAATTCCTGATTTGCCTCGGATTTAGGCTGGCAGGGAATCAGTATTGGGACGTAGAGATGCAAAGAAACCATGCAGGTGGTTCTAATTCATAATATGACTTCCTTTGATATCTGAGAAACATTTTCCAATTTTAGGTATCATTTACTTATATTGACATTTTTCTATTTGAAACACGAGCCTTAACCAAAACTTTCCCAGATGTGAATCACAATCCTCTTTATATCTTTGTTATTGTTAGTGCGAAGCAAAGCGTAGTTTCCCTGAAAGCCTTGAAAGAAGTGGCGTGAAAGAAGACGCGGCAGAGGACTGCCATTTTTGGCATAGGGACATGGAATGTTAGAGCGTTGCTGAAGAAGTGAATGAGGGAAAACACTAAGCAAGAATGCAGTGCCCATGACATCAGTAGGAATGTCGTTTCAGTCGAGGGGAAAGTTGAAAGTAGTGGACATATGACTTAGAAAAGAGAATATTTTCAATAACGAAACTGTAGAAAGTGCAATTTTGGCTTATTTCTTCTTTTTTAGAAAAAAGAAGACCATCTAAGCAAGCCGTGGGCAGGGGATAAGTAATGATCCATACACAACTACCTGTGAAGATACACATAGTAGGGATGCAATTTAAAAACCAGGGAGTTAGGGAAAATAGTCATAAAGTCAAATTAAGTAGCATCCAAATAGCATGAAACTGCCTGAGGAGTAAGCTATTTCAATTAAAGGGAATAACGGAACGGGAAAACGGATTCAGGAACCGGAATTTTTTTAAGCTAGTAATGAAAATCATGAGAAAGAATAGAATAATTATCACGAGGTGCATTGAATTGATGCTAGAAGAGGAGCGAGAAATGTAATTTTATACTGATAAAAGACGATTGGAAAATATTACTGAGGTATTAAACAGGGAATTTAGTATCAATTGGGTAAAATGACTGAATTAATTTATGTGAGAATCAGTAAGGCGTTAGTTAGTTGCAAAATTTGGCTCACGTTTCTATGTTTACCGAATATAACGGAGTATATTGAAGATTTACAGAGCCAAAATGTCTCTTTGATTGCGAATGACGGCTGAAATCCGACCTTCCTTCCAGTGGAATTAGGTTTTAAGATGCTTTAATCGCCTAGAGCAGAGGGGCGAACGTTTTGGCGACTGAGTGCCAAAGTTTGTGACAAAAGATAACACATTTGACTCACGTGTCAATCAAGGGATGATATAGACATATCGACTGTTTATTAGCCACTAGGAGGCATAGGAGTTTTTGATAAAAACAATTATTTTTCACTGTTATGAAAAATTATTGGTGCTTAACGTATGCACCAACGTATACGGCTCCCTTCCCTATCCCCCTTCTGCAGCTCACGCCTGTAACCCACATTAATTTCAGTTGATTTTTCGACCCTTCACACTAAAATCCCTGTGGAATTTCCCTTAGTACCGTCCCAGTTCCGCGTGCCAAAAGTATTGCTCAGTGCGTCACTTTGGGCAGACATTATCACAAGTTCTCTACCTCCGGCATGCCTATGGTATATTCATGGCACCAATTTTTTTTCCTAGAGAAAACACATGACCTATACTCCTCCAACCTGGCTCCTGCACCGGGCTGAAAATTGTTGAGTTTTAAAATTTGAGAATATGAAGAGAGCTGCCTGAATTGATACAAATTTCCATGGAATGATAATAGAGGTGAATTATTGGGGTATTATGAAGAAAATAGAAGAGAAAACGATTGATTGGTACGGTTAAGATGGCATTGTAAATAGTAGGGAAAGTTGGGGGACATTTGGGCATCAATTATGACAGGAGAGCTCTTTGTAATTTATTCATCATGGACAAATGTTAGGCATGCTCTGCTGTACCAAATAATTTTTCTTGACCCTCTAAATTTTACTGTTACTGTCAATAGGATAAAAATTGCATGGTAAAATTCCATATAAAATTTTATGAGGTTCAACCCAGGTTACATCCAATAGGGCATCATCAGCCCTGTGTTGTACCTCATTAATTTTTATGTGGAATTTTACTTAGTATTTTTTTCCCTGTGACATGGATCGGTTTCACAGAGTATCGCCTTCCAGAGTGAAGTTTACTGTTACTGATGATTACTTAGGATGTAATTGGGAATTGGTGATTTATTGTTTAAAACCGTTTAGCATTTGCATAATCGATTATGAATGCTTACTGCTGTCCTTGTGAGGAGTCTCATGATGGTGTGAATTCTGAGGAAAGCATCATTGATGTGAAAAATGAGGAGAAAGCTGTTTCAAATTAAATTAAATACACTCTCTGAGATCAGCACAGGTAGATACGAAAAGAAAACAAGGGTTTGTCATTAATTAAGATTTATAGGCCTCCAAGTATGACAGCACTGCCTGTTCTAAACATCCTTTAAGTACTAGGATTGAATCTCCGTTCGTCAACATTCCTTTCGACAGCCTCTTCACTGCCTTTAGCGCCATCCTTCAGAACTGAGCTTGATGCTTTTCCTTGTCGGAAAATTTATGGGCGCCGAGCGCATTGTATAGTAATTACTGCCTTGAGTTGTTCTTCATCGCATGGAATGCACCGAAAATCATCACTCACTAGCAATACATTCGATGCCAGGTGAATAATTTACTTCGGTCGGCTGGAATAGTGACACATCAGCTTGAAAGTGGCACTCCAACATCTTTGGCCTAACTTATTTCATTCCCTCTCTGGTCAACCCGCCAAAAGTGTACCAGGGGTGCCAATGCAAGGGCGATAAATAAACCCCGCCGACACGCTTTACCTCCCCGTACATCGTGAGTCACCCAAGGTTGCCAAGTCCTGAAATATGAGCCTTACCCTCCATTTCCAATGGAACAATTCCAGGGGAGTTGAAAGGGGATGGCGTAGTGCTTAGACGCTACATTTCGCCCCCGGGGCAAGCGGTTTCAGGGTCATGAGAGAGACATTAGGAGTGACATGCAGGTGGCGAGGGAAAAGTCGGAAAATACCAATTACGAATGCGTCTGAGGAGCATTGGACATCAATCAAGGGGAGCACGTCCCCTTTCCGCCGGGGAGCAGTCTGCATTCACTCTTATCCCGACACGCCACCAAATGCCCGCCACGCCACCCTCCCCCCCTGACGGTGGGTGGCGCCCGTGGCGACCCGCGACCACCCAACCGCTCACCCCTCCAGCTGCAAGACCTGCAATAACTGCAACGACTCTCGTATTCGCGCTACCGAGCCAGACTCCGCCACCCCTCCCACCCCTACTTATTGAATAAATCATTACCCGCTCATGACATTTTAATGTATCCCGAGAGTTTTAAAGGCGAGCCGGTAATGCCATGCAGATACCCGCAGCCGTGGTCGACCTCCCTCTCGGAAGAAAACTGTGTAAATCACGTGGGGTAGGCATTAAATCAGCGACTCTTGATTAGCAGTAAGTGACAATGCGTTGCACTCTGGGGGTTGGAAGGCGGGATGGAGAGAATCGTATGGAAGGAGTGGGTGGAACCTCTTGGAAAGGGAAGGACTGGGGTTTCGGGCGGATGAGAAATGACTCGGGGGCCGTGGAAGAAACACGGTCCCATGTCTGTCTCCCAACACCCCCAAATTTGTCACTCCGGAGGGGTTATAAAGCGACGCTCAGGCCGCCGCGACCCCCTGGAGGTCCCTCACTCGCAAGCCCCTTATGGGAATCAAAATGGCGCCACCGAGCGCCCCCACCTCACCTACCCCCCCCCCCCCTCCCTCCCCCGACCAACCCTCCTCCCCCGCCTCCCGCCCCAACAAATGCCCGCACTCAGCCCATCACGCCCATAATTTCATGTGGGTGGCGGTGGTGGGAGGGGAACGGTGGACCCCATCCGTCAGGCAAGGCGCAACGCCCCGTCCGGATGATAAGTGGATTCGAGGGAAATAAACCATCGCCCCAGAAATCACCGTCTGGGAAAAAAAACCCCGTGCCCCGATATCCTCCGCTCTCGAGCGGCCGGAAGATGAAAGAAACCCTGTCCCCTCCTCCCCCCCTCCCCCCCCCCACCCGCGGCCGAGTGGTACCGCCCTTCATTAAGATGCGACGAAACGGAAATACGTACGTATGGATTCACCTTGCTTATTCACACTCGGGCTGCGGGGACCGCAAATGTATGTTACTGCAGCACGAAGCGCTGGTTAAATACAGCCCACAATCCGGCTGATGAGGACCTTCCTCGAAGTAACTCGACCCGCCCTTCATTAAGATTGAGATAGATGCGGGGAGGGTAAATATGTTATTCTGATCATCAGAAAACCCGCCCTTGAGCTTCGAGGCACGGCTTTGAGTTGCAGCTGTTCCCAGGTGGAAGTAAACTTACACCACTCCGTCGAATATCAGCATAGTCGAAAAGTATCTCGGTGATGGCATTGAGTTTTTGAAGGTTATCGGATAAATTTCTTCTGTTGTCAGTGTCTGTTTCGGTGTGCGAATTTGGGCAGGTCGTGCCATTGTTCGGGAGCGTTTCCGTGGTGAGTCACACAGTCGAGGAAGGCGGTTGCACTCGGTTTCCTTCGCGCTTGTAGACTGCTGGCTCACCATCCCTCAGGGTTTCGCAAGGCTTGGGCTGGGAAACCTGCATAAGGGCGCACGACGATGTTGTCCTACCTCAACTTGACTCGCCGTCCCCGAGACTAAGTCCTGCCCCTCCTCCACCCTCCTTCTCCTCCCCCACAATATCCACGCGCTAACTGGTCGAAAAAAAGGATCCATTTTTCGCAATGCCCGTGGCTCATAGGACGAAACCACCATTGTCCCAAGGTTCCCGGGGTGACATCTAAGTGCAAGCATTGCTCGCGGACTCTCTCCCTCCCTCATCCCCACCCTGTCTCTCCTCCACTATTTGTCGCTCCCTCAATCTCTCTTTAATAATTCATGGTGGTGGGTACACTTGCAATGGCAGCACACGTGGTCCCGGGGGAGGGGATCGGAGTTCGTGTGTCTGCAGGAGTGACGGGAGTGGGATGTGGCTGAGGTTGAGGTGTGGGGGGTGGGAGATGGGGGTAGTTCGTCTGCATCGGTCCATTGTCCGTGACTGGATGAGAGGGTGGATTATGGGGAAAGGGGTTGGCTGCCTTCTCATCCGCGCGTCTGGAAACGAGATCGGTGACGGAGACGGATCGGGATGGACGAACTAATGCTGACTCCTTGCCGGAGATGCACCGTCTGCGCAGTCTCAAGGACAGTGGTTCGATGGGAACAGTTTGAGAGGTGAAGACTGTGCGTTTGCACCTGCGGGGGTGTCAAGGCGGACTTGATTCCGAGAGTGGCGATGGCGAAACGAGGGATTTTTCATCCCCCCCACCCGTTGCCGTCAGCCGATTCTGAATGTCTGATGCCAGAGGAAAGTAATGCGACCACATGGACGTCTAAATTATCCATTACACTCTCGCGCTCTCTGTGTCTGCAGCCACTCGGCGATCCGCATGGATGATCGTTGATTTCGACCGCTCCTTCTTTTATAACTCAGAATTCGATATGAGATTTGATTACCTTACTCCCGATATTCCGATGCCTATGATGCTTCGTACTTCCGGCGTATGGCTTCTGAGAACGTTTTCTTTAAACTTATAAATGGAAACCAATTCATCTTAAAAATTCCAAATATTAGATATTCGCTGGGTGGCAAGTTTGGCAGTTATACTAACTTATAAAATTACTATCTTAGTTATACTAACTTTTATTAGTTAGTATAACGAAGATACTACCTTTTTTATTTAGAAATTTTAAATGAAATAAAGCAGTTAAATCCAAGAATGAGTTTGGCAAATTACAACTTGGTGGAAAAGGAGTGTTTAGAAATTTTAAATGAAATAAAGCAGTTAAATCCAAGAATGAGTTTGGCAAATTACCACTTGGTGGAAAAGGAGTGTTTAGAAATTTTAAATGAAATAGTGAATGAGATAATAAAAACTATCACCATTTCAAACGCAAGGTATATTAAATATGTTAGAACCATCAGGAAAATTTTCGTATTCCATTATTCTTACCGTTGAACTGGATTCCTTGATATAATGTTGCGCTGTATCATTTAGTTCTAGCCTTCGCTCAATACCGATTTCTTTTTGTCGTGGCTGTTCGAAAACAACGCAGAATGCCATTATTTTCTAACGTCTCTGGGGATTTTATTCACCACTTCAGGCATTCATATTCAGAATCCTTTGCACCAATATAATCCAAGAATATGTTGTACAAATTATAGTTCAGAAAACAGAAGATTGTCGAAAGTTTAAATGAAACAAAGCAATTTAATCCAAGAATGAGTATGACAAATTACAACTTGGTGGAAAAGGAGTGTTTAGAAATTTTAAATGAAATAAGAATGAGATAATAAAAACTATCATTATTTCAAATGCAAGGTATATTAAATATATTAGAACCGTCGTTTTCACGTCATCATGTCGCTGAATGGTCACTTTCTTTCATCATACATCTTGCAGAGTGTAGGTTTTCCTGCAAAATGGATGTTTATTTTGTTATAGAAGCTTACTAACTAGCCAAACTAAACCTAACTAGCTAAAAGTTTGGAAGCTGCAATGTAAAGCGAAAAGTATCAATTATCAGAGTAATGGTGATTGCTTTGATTTCTAGATACTTTGCATAGGGCTTTGAAGTTAAATAAATAAGTATCTGTATGGAAGCTAGAAGCTAGAAAATGTTTACAATGATTAAACATGGCGAACCGTATGTTGCGTAACTCAGCGTTTTACCTCTGTCTTTATTTGAGCTCTGAGTCGCAGGTATGCAAATCAAAGTGGAACTGGAGCGGAGCGTATCTTAGCCGCTCCGCTCCGAAGCGAAGCGACATTCGATTCATTTGCTATGCTCCGGAGCGGCGAGCTCTCCGGTTCGGAGGGTAGCGCTTGAAGGAACGCTCCTGTTTGACGGAGAGAGGAGCAACTTTGACTAAAGCAAGCGTGATGGAAGTGGCTGAACAATGGTAAACATTGACAATGAAAGCTTTTCTCAGTGCAGCTATGATTGGAAATTGGGATCGAGAAATTTTCGGCGTTTATCGTTGCGCCGTCGTTAAGATACAAATGCGCCCGAGTGGCAAGTGGTCCTCTCTTCCAGTGAGTACCTCAAACAACCATTACCTTATTGGTGCGCTCTGGGAGAAAATTTTAGCACATGTGCAAATGAGAATGGGAAATGCAAATTTCTCAAGAGGGAAAATGAGCCGAGAAAACCTAAAAATCCTCTACATAAATACTTCAAATGTGACGAAGAAATGCATCAATCGAAATACGCTTGGGGTGCATTCACAGCTTGGTGGTGAGTACTTTCGTTTCTTTTTCGTATTTATTTCGTATTGATGGAGATAACATAAGTTCCGAAATCAGGGATAGTTCGATCGATCTATTGAATATCATATATTTTATTTGTTCTGTTCAACGAGAAGAACACTATAAATATAAAATATATTTCATCTTTATCAGCAATGCATTTTAATGTTTTTCCATACTAAAATGAATCTACATAGATAAAATGTAGCATCAGTACGTATGGGTGGAGATATTGTTTTGAAATTTTTAACCCATCCAAATGATTTCACTGTAACATAGTAACAAAGGACAACATTATTGATGAAGTGTATACAAGCCCTGTAATGAATATAACTTGAATCTATGTCTTGATTCTGAGCTGCAATATTTTTAATTTTTATTTTATTTTTTTATTTTAAAGAAAGAAAACCACATACAGCGATGGTGTCAATTTATAGTGGCCAATAACAGTACATAAATTATTAACATATTCAAGAAAAAAATAAAATAAAAGTAACAGGAAACAAATAGTAGGGAAAGCCTATTCTGGGAACAGATGCGAAATAGAAAGGTTGATGAACGATTTAATTGGGAGTGCAAAGGGATCATTGTGTTGTGGGAGGGAGTTCAATAGAGAGGAGAGACGGAAGAAAAAAAGAGAACGTTTGGTAATGGAAAGTCTGGGAGTGGGCACATGAAGTAAAGGATGAGAACGGGTGGGGCGGGATGGAACTTTGAAGTTGACAAAGGAGAGCAGATCGGGGCAGTCGATGGTGGAATTGAGAATATTATAAATTAGTTTTAAGTCTGCTGTGAGTCTAAGGGTGCTAAGATTAGGGATGGAGAGGGAGGAGAGAATAGTATTTGTGGACATGTTACGAAAATGCGGTAATCTATTTTTAACTATTTTAGCAAAGAAATTACAGACAGTCCAGAGATGAGAGATTAGTTTGAGGAGAGATAGACCAGATGGGGCAGGAATAGCTAAGAATTGGAAGAACGATAGAAGAAAAGAAGGTTCGAAGGGCTTGTGGGTCATTAACTTCAGTGAAACGATAGAGTAGGCCTAAGAGGGACATTGCTTTGGACTTGATGGTTTCTATGTGTTGGGAAAAATTTAATTTTTGCCAACACATTTTATGCATCTTAATTGAAATTGTCGGAATAAAATGTTAGATAATATTACAATTGGTTGTTACATAAGATTGTTAATTTATAGTAATGTTTATAGCAAATATAATCTGATTACCATAAAGTTATCGTATATTATTATCATTTTCTCAATGAACCGATCGGAACCTCGTCATGGGCACTCTTTAAGCACACACTAAGCAAGAGGACTGGCTAAGCCAACCATTTCATCTCGCTCTAGCCGAAATGGCGTTCCATTCAACTGCATCTGTCCTATCCAAAGACGTTACCTTTAGGCTCAACAAGAGTTGTTTGGTAATTGACTGATGCCTCATGGTATCCTCGTCCGTGCGTCCTGGAGCGCAACGATGCGTCGTGATCCGGAGTGGTAACATTGGGCTTCATGTGAGTACCCGAGTCCCCGCTCCGAACCACAGCGGAAGTTTGCCAATCGAACCAGTTCAGAAAAAAACCTCTGAAGCGGTTCATCCTTCCACATATTCTGTTCAAATAGGTATCTTAAGTAATCAAGTTGAACGAGTAAATATTTGAACTCACTCCAATTTTAAACCTCTCGAATACAGGCAAGGGTAGATTATTTGGGTTTCACTGTGTTTCCTAAATGTACCCGAAAATTTTTCAACCTGCATTGCAGCAGGTGTGTTTTGTGCAACGTGAATAAACAGGATGGAACACGATAAATGTATCCTTCGATATCAACGTTTCGTGGAAGCCGTTGCAATATCGTCTTGTATTTTCTTTGTCTTCAACCATGCTTCAATTCAATGTATTAATAAAATGTGGACAAAGATCAATTTCATTGACAAAATTGTATTCAACGGCATTACAGAAATATTGGAATGTATGAAATTTGTGTATGATTTGTGGAATATAAGTCAGAAATCTATAGTATCCCTTGTAGAATCAGTGCCTATAAAGGAAAACATTTAATAATACAGGTTAATAGGTGTGAAGTTTCCTATAAGGTCGGTCCTATTCTTGTTTCAAGGTAAACGTTTGCACAAAGGCATG
The DNA here is from genome assembly GCA_933228895.1 of Platycnemis pennipes. Lineage (NCBI taxonomy): Eukaryota > Metazoa > Arthropoda > Insecta > Odonata > Platycnemididae > Platycnemis > Platycnemis pennipes. The sequence goes on from OW121846.1 coordinate 86,354,491, forward strand.
TGCATCCTAGGATTAATTTAGTTTTTTGCATAGCTACAGAAATCAACGCCGTCATTCCCTCGCAAGATCCAACCAATTTGCAGATTTTTGGGGATCACTATCCTAATCAGAATACTGTTAGAGTCCAGTGATTCATGTGTTCCCAGGAGTTTCTTGTACCCGGAAAAACCCAGTTTATTGATGAATCTGATGGTGCTCAAATTGTGTCGAGATAAAAGTAATCTCTTGCATATTTAAAATAGTAGCGATGTGTTTAATACGGTAATGTTACCGTAAACAAGTGTCATGGTACTTTTCATGAAAATAAAATTGCTGTATTCATCGCGTCTGCTTGTTTAACTTTGTAAGAACGCTTATGTAATGTAGGAGTTGCTAAACACTTTTCCTAACTATTTTATGAGGTATATGAAATAATGAAATTTAATAGAACCTTATCAATCAATCAATCAAGATATGAACGGCAAATTTTCGTTGCAGAGTCCTCTTTTTATAAAATATATGTTTAATGATTGTAAACCAAGTATTTTGCTGCTTCCAGGTGGAAACTGCCCGGTGAAATTTAAATGACCTGTCAAGATCTTTGAGAGTCCAGGATTTAGCAGGAATACGAAAAAGGTAGGCAGATATAAGTATGTATTTGAAGTATGAGACCAACTGTTATAGCTGAACGATAAACGCATGCGATGGCTTGGAAATATTATAATACTTGATAATAGGCCAAATGCAGGCAAATTTTTACAATTCCATTCTGGGGTTCAACCGCAAGTCCTACTCCTAGGATTGGGAAATGCTGGAATGATACGGCGTGAACAAATGTTTTGACAATGCTATGACAAATGTTCCTTTTCATACGTGTAAACTCTGTATTTAATTATAACGTATACATAGCCCTTTTGATTAATTATCTACCTTTCATAAATTTTAACGTACGACATGCTGCTAAGTTGAGTAGATGAATTACAGAGGCTAATTTGGGAATTCGCCTTAAGACTTACCTCGTAATGACTTAGAATAAAAAAGTATTTTCAGCCAGCACCAAGCCCATGTCTTCATTTATACCACCAAGTATATTCTTCATTATGTAATTTCGAAAGGAAGTCTTTATCACCATCGGTTCAGCTTATTCAGTAATTCCAAAAACTTCATTTTTGAAGTTTTTGGGATTGCCGAACGACTTCTTGTGTCAGCTGGGTGAAAGAGGTTCAGACAACAGGAGTCAAAAGGCCGTGAAAGCTGTTGGTGTGGTCTTGAAAGCCAGTAATTTCTGGCAAAACACTTGAAATATATTGTGGACCTGAATATTCTGAGACACCAAAAGACCGCACTGTGTAAATGTACAGCTTCCAAATGTTTCATGATTATAGGTCCCCTGCTCAATTCGCAAGCGTGGTGGAAAAACAAGTAATTCGCGTTAAATGCGGCTGTTGACTTTTGGTCCTATTTCAAATCCCCGCTTCAGTAGTCACCTATTGGTGCGTGCACCCACTATTTTACTTGCCTCGGAAGGCATCAAATGACGATTGTGATATATTAATGGGCATGTTTTTTGGGCGTATACGAGGCACAGCCTTCACATCTTTCCAATAATTATTTAGGCCATAGCCGATTTGTCTTCCCTCTTCCTACTTTATGAGGGGTTGTGGTTACTAATTCAAGTCCCTTGCCATAGCTCTTTTTATCGAGCTGAAAATTATACGTTACGGTTCTTTGATAGATGTAGCAGTTATTTAGATCAGTTTGAAACGCCACGGTTGTCTTTTTTTCGATCTCACGAAAATAACCGGTCCTTTTGGTGATGGAATACCACAGTGTTGGAAAACAACCTCAATTAAATGGTATCTTTAAAAGAAAACTCTCATTTAGGAGGCAGTTCATTTAAGATAATCTGAGGCTCTTGTACTGGATTTTCCCTAAGATAAGCACCCACATGCATCAACATATGCGTTTTAAAGCGGGTGTGTATCGTTTTCTTTTCTAGATCTTTCAAAGATCTTTCAATGATCTGTTTATTCAAATTTATCCAAAGAAAATAATAATAGTAAGTCCATAAACATTTTGCAGAGTTTTCAATTGGGAAAATAGGAAGGGTTAAATCCTTAAATTATTTTTTTTAATGATGTGACAGTATACTGGCTAAGTTGAAACACACATCAGATTTATGTTACTGCCAGATTTACTGGTCCTTCGCAAGATTTTTTGTGCGCTAATTCTCATTTCCACATGAATAACCCAAATAAAATCGTAAAACATATTACTTCAGATGAGGGGAAGGGGGACTGAAGCAGATCAAGTTGATTGGACCAATGTATCCCGAGTTTTAGATATTGGATATTTTTCAAAAAAACATAGGCATGGGAACAATTTACCAAGTGTTTTAAACTTTACACACATCAATAAGACATGGAACCTTACTAATAAAACTAACTCTTCGGGTGATAAATATGGTCTCTTGATCATTTGCACCTGTTTTGGGTAGCTGAAGCTGTGATATTCTCAGTTACTGATTAGTTCCGATGTTAGCCTATCAGTGAGCTTGACTGTAATGCATTGGAAAGAGAGAGTTGAATGAAAGTCCACCTTCCATTTATGCTGATTTGTGTGGGAATCCGTATCAGTCAAAATAAGTGATTTTCATTTCCTAAGCGAAGAAAAATGATTTCGCTAAAGCTAGTTGTTTATCCTTATTGAAAGTGATACTTAATGTATATTTTGAAAGGCCACATTATAAATTAATGAAAGTTACATAGTATAAACGTGAGACCCTCCTCCATACCTCTACCACGGTGCTATTGTCCCGTCTGCGATTGGCGGGCAGATTAAATGTGGGTGATTAAATGCGGGCAGATTAAACGTTTCTGAAGAGGTCTGAGTGCCAGGGGGGCCCCAGAAGGCCCCCGCCCACCCCTTTACCTTACATTTTACGTAGTTTACGAAGAGTGATGCATACGATTGTAAAATTCGCACTTTCAAAATTTGTAAGCATGTTTCTAAAAACCGTTTACAATATTAATTCTGCATTCAGCTATTAATGAAAAACAGTTTTCTATCGTACTGTTTCCCTAAATATTTTTCTTTTTCTATAATCACCCTTGGGGTATTAATCGATTGACCTATTTTGAGCATCTGAATCACTATGTGTTTTCCATTTTAGAGGTTTTCGTACGAGTGAGATTTTGAGAGGCATGAATTGTGGTGGTAGTCAGTATTTAGTTTTCGCTAACATTATGCTTATTTGATGCTTCCAATAAGGGGAGTGGAAGCGTTTGTCGTAATAATATCAACTTATAAATAAGCAAAAATGAAAGTCGATCATATTTCGATATTTAATGACTTTAATCTCACTTTTAGATTCAAACGACTGTGGTATGTACGTAGGCCTGTTACTTTATGAGGCCTTGTTTTAAATTTGCGAATCACGGAACTCAGTATTGAACTTTATATTCTAAATCATGATGAGGGCATTCCTTTGAAAATGAGGCGTCCCTGCGTTTCAATGACATTGACACAGTTGGCATTAATATAGATCTGTAGGGGTAAGGAGTAAGTGACTCCAGGTCCAGCAAAACCCGCTTCCCGGATCAGTGGGAATCAGGGAACAGTGGGCTAGAGAAAAGGGGAAAGAACTTCACTCTGGGGCCAAGGTATGGTATACGGATAGCTCCAGAAAAGAAGGAAGAGCGGGAGCAGAGGTCTACAATTGTAGCACACTAAGTAAGCTCTCAATTCCTCTGGGAAAATATGTTACGGTGTTCCAGGCAGAGGTATATGCACTTCTGACTTGCCTGTATGCCATTAAGGAGATCGGCATGTTTAACAGACCGATACACATATGCACGGATAGTCAGGCAGCTCTAAAGGCGTTGACCTCACCATGGTGCAAATCACACCTGCTGCAGGAGTGTCGTGAGGCACTCAATGATATAGGCAGATGCGGCAAGGTGGAACTTTTCTTGGTGCCTGGTCATGCAGACATATCCGGAAATGAGATGGTTGATGAGCTGGCTAGGGCCGGTTCCAGCCGAGACCCGATTACCAATTTCTACGTCAATAGGGATGGCAGATATTAGAATATGGAGCTTAGCCCGGCATTCTGAGATCTGGCGAACTACGCCAAGTCTTAAACAGGCCAAACTACACATAGGAGAACCTAGGCCTGGGCTTGCCAAAAGACCTCTGTTACTAAACAGGGGTCAAATACGAACGGTAGTAGGACTCGTAATTGGGAACTACCAGGTGATGAGGCACCTGCACCTCCTGGGAATAATAGATTCACCTAGATGCAGGTGGTACGAAGAAGGGGTTGAAACCACATCCCACATATTATGCGAGTGCCCCACTGTGACTAGAAATAGGTACCTGGGTTCACCATTTTTGGAACCCAGGGAATTAAGGGAAATCCCCATAGGGGAACTGTTGGCCTTCAGCAAGGCGATCGGCCTTTATGGGTGATTTCTTTAGAAGGGTTGTAGGCACAATGGGCCAATAGGTCTAACTCCACCACAAAACAATCTATCTATCTAATATAAATCTGTTGCCGAGCTTCCGTCAGAAAACGAACCATACTTTTCAATGGCATTTAGCAACAAGTGTGTATTACGATGTTTTCCGAATAATAATGGCGCATTTATAACTTCCTTGCATGCGAATGCAGTCCATGTCAAAATCTGTGACTGATGATCATCAATAATGCATTCGGCTAGCAGTAGTGTCGTGCCGGAGAATATCAAATCGCTATTTCCTAAGTGAAATCGAATTTTTTACGGCATTATATTTTTTTCGAATTTCAGCAAATGTGTAATTTAATCACAAGTTTCAGATATTGACGTGATTATTATCATTAAAATCTGGTCACTTAAGCGGTTGAAAAATCGTGGATACCTCAAATTTTATTCCATTTTCATTTCCCATTTCACAACAATCACATTATCTTTTATTTAGCTTCAAATCATTAGTGAAAAATCAGAACTCTGTTGGCAATATTGATACATTTATATACATAATGTGTTAAAAAAAATTAAAGAGTGGAATGTTGACATCGCTAAACAAGTTTTTAGGTTGTAGAGTTTTGAAATGACATTTACAAAATGTTGTAAGCATCTTTAAATCCACCCGTATACATTTATATGCATCTTATTAACATCACAGTCAAGGTGATACTCCATATAAAATTTACTCAATAGTTTCAGGAACTGTAGGTTTCATAGTTAAGCAATTCCCGCCATGGCTCTTTTCGATGCGGTATTTGTAATTGATTGGAATAATAGTTATTTCTTTTCAGGAGAGAACCATGAGTTCACATGTTTCCCTTCTAAATTGTGGCCTCGTCAAAGATTAAAATCCAAATAGCTAGGATTTACTAAATTTTACTATTGAAAACAAAATCATAATAGCTTCACTACCATGCAAAGATAATCCAGCATATAAAAAATGAATGCATAGTTATCTCAGAAGCTAATTAGGTAGCGTATGGATGGTTTTCCACAGGATTTAATTTTTAAGAACTCCAATATTGCTGAATTAGGTCAATTTACCGATGCGGAAAGAACTTTTTATGATAGTGTTTACGAGTTTAATTATTTAACAGGCATAAATATTCATAGCATCTCACAAAGAAATTGCAGTGGATGTTAACTCATTTCCTGTATCACCAAGGTTAGAGTAAACTATTCTGTAGCTTACCGTAGACGGTAAAGATGGTTAGCTAAGGAAGTCTTTTATTGAAGAGTGTCGTATTTTATTGATATTGTGTTCCGGTAGGGTTCGCCGAAATTTCTCTAATTGTTACTCGCCTGAATATCATTAATTTACTTGGCCTTGTCCTTCAAGACACCAAGTTCACTTGCCATTTATGTAGGTATTTCCACTGAAGTACTTACTAGACTGAATATCAACGAGTACAACCAAAGCTTTTTGAATTATCATCATGCTTGAGCTGTCCAGACCATCAACTTTTGCACAAGACATCATTAAAACACACAATTATTCCCGTTCCTTTGACCTTTACTCCGAAGGGAAAGTGTCATTCCTTCTTTGCGCCGTAAATCGTGAGGGTCATTAATTATTTCGGCAAATTTGAGCTGTTTTTCAGGATGTTAATGATGCATTCAAAAGTCAACCTCGAGATGAAGTCGAATCATTAAATTTTGGTAATCAACGAAAGTAATGCGTTTCTCTCGGAGAATAAATGTTAATCCATCTTCCGGAGAGGTCATTGAGTTTCGCAATTCGTTCTAACCAACCGTAATAGGTCTTAATTTCTTTCGGAGGGGAACGGTAGCCGAGGGAAAGTCGTTTGGAGAGAGGGAGAAAAAAAAGATCGCCATCCCACCTAGCACGACTCCCTAGCGAGGTGGCGTGGATGCTTCCACAGTAGCCCTTCGGGCGGCGAGCCCCCGAGAACTGCCGCTCAACTCCTCCTGCCCCGCGTCCATCTTTTCGGGGATCCGTCCGTAAATTTTTTGCGGCCCCACCGTTCACTGACAGCTCATGAATCGATCGCGACGATGAGTAGGTGATTACGGGGCATGATTGATGGCAGCGGAGCACAATCCCCCGTGTCCAACGCACGGCGCTAATGGATGGAGGCCACGATGGTCTTCGGGACAACCGGGGTGGAGGTGGGGGGCGATGGATGGGAACTGAGGGCGAAATAGTGGCCTTCTTGAGAGACGGAGGAGTAAGCGACCCGAGTCGGCGGTTTTTCACGTCACAAGTTTCACGGTTATCACGCCGTCGTGCTCTCGCGCAATGCATTTCCACTCGCTTCCCCTTTTTGGGGACGGGCCTCCGTGGGTCTCAGCGTCTCGCGGGGGATCGTCCGCGGCCTCCGCCGTCCCTTTCACGTCAGCCGCGTCCGATTCATTCGACGCGCACATCCCGAAGTCGGCGGCGATGAGAGCCAGCCTCTTTCTCGCCTTCTCCTCGACTTCAATCGTGGTCCCGGCCAGGAAAAAAAATACCCACCGACGCGCCCATCATCCGACGCCTAACAGTTGGACGCTGCGGAGGCTATGACTGAAGGCAGCGGAAACGTCAATCGGGGGATTCTCCCCTTCACCAACCTTCCTCCCCCTGCTCTCCGTGACCCCTCTGAGTGAGATGAGAGAGTGATCCCTTTTTAGAGACCGTCTGTGCGGTCTTTTCAACACGCTTCAACATCTCGCGCGTGAATTGAGGGGGGCGTTAGTGAATGTAAGCATTCTTCACCCCTGCGCTCTCAAGATCAAAGGGTTTTTGATTCCCGGAACGAATCGGAGGTTTCTTTAAAGACTTTGAGCAGTCGTGTGTCTTCCAGTTTACAAAAATTTGGTCTGAGATGATAAGGATGGCAATACCTTAAGGGTTCAAGGGTGGCATAGAAACGCCAGCTCTTGCTGTTCATTTCTTAGATAAGAGACACGCTTTTGTAATATTTTCATTATTTCCCTCCCCAGATTAATATTTTGCCCGCAAACTTCTTGCTAGAAATTTCTCTTCATATCTGATTTCATAGGAATATTTTTTTCACTTAGCCAGAATCCCAAAAGAGGTGAATCGTCCTTCGGGTGACCTTATCCTTTTGATTTTTCGCAGCAACACCTTATCTCTGTGCGCTTCTTCCGTTTAGCAATTCCACTGCTAATTTCCTAAACAGCGTCTAAGTGAATTTATTAAAGAAACTTTCTATCTATTAAAGAAAAGAAAAGACCAAATTCAGGTACTTTGCCTTTTTGTGCTAGTGCAACAGAATGAGATGGGATGATTAAGAAAAGAGTGTAATAATTAAAAGCTGCCTCAAAATTTTCATTTGCGAGGGTATCGCTTCGAAACCTTATTGCTTTTTGGGCCACCACCCCAAAATATAAAATTTTCTTTTGTCGTATATTTCCACCCACAGAAATGGTCAATTCCCTTTCAGTGCTGAATTAATTAATGGTGGGTGAATTTCTTAATATTTGCTTCACTGTCCTCTTCCTCGTAGCCTTATCTCTAATTAAAAAACTTATTTTTAAATAAGCTAGGTAATTTCCCTGCTAATTTCCTAAATATTTTCTAAGTAAATTTATTGAAGAAGCAAATATTCAGGTACATTACCTTTTTGTGCTAGTGCAATTAAATGATATGGAATGCTGAAGATAAGTGTTTAATAATTGAAAGCTACCTCAAAATTTCATTTGCAAAGGTTATCGCTTCGAAGCGTTATTATTATTTGGCCCACCACCTCAAAACTTAAAATTTTATTTTTCGTGTATTTCCATCCACAGAAAGGGTAGTTTCCCTTGCAGGGCTGAAATAATAGATGGTGGGTGACTTTCTTAATATTTGCTTCGTTGGCCTCTTCCTCGTAGCCTTATCTCTAATTAAAAAGCTTAACTTTAAATAATCTAGCCAGTTTCACTGTTTTTCCCTAACCTATGTCTAAGTGAATTTATTGAAGAAGCAAATATTCAATTCCTTAACCATTTTGTGCAAGTGCAATTGAATGAGATGGAATGATGAAGATAAATTTGTAATAATTGAAAGGTACCTGAAAATTTTCATTTGCAAAAGCTATCGCTTCACAGCCTTATTACTTTTTGGGCCACCACCCCAAAATTTTAAATTTTATTTGCCGGATATTTCCATCCACAGGAAGGGTCTCTTCCCTTGCAGTGATGAAATAATTAATGGCGGGTGACTTTCTTAATATTTCCTTCGCTGGCATCTTTCTCGTAGCCTTATCTCTAATAAGAAGCTTAATTTGAAATACTATACAAATATTTCATCTATACAAATTTAAAAAATATTTGCATGATTGGAAATTTAAAATCATGAAAACTATTTAAATTGGCTTATTTCAATAAGTCATGTGTACAAAAGTTTCGTATTTTTCTTGCATAACGATTAAAATTTTCCTACAAGTTCTTATTAAGTTGCATTCGTTTTTCGATATTCGTTAAAGATGTGTAATGACAAGTATTTCTCCACACGTTAAGATTAAATTTGTCTTCCTCCTTGAATTATCATTGATATGTGGTAAGAGTCACGAATATCAATTGTAAAAACTTTTTTAGCTTCATTGCTGAATCATAGAATGTGTTAAGTCTTCATAAAAAAGGATAATGGGGTCGTTTACCAATTTTATTGCCGAATCTATTAGGGTTTCTAAAGTAAAAAAAAACGCGTATTTTTCCGTTTTTTGTACTGTAAATTATTTCTCGAGTTATAAGCGGCGAAAATCTGGTGTTTTTAACCCTTTCGGGAAAGTGGTCGTGGTGCAACCTCTGACGTCATTGACTTCGTCCAATCACAACTGAGCCCGCGAAGCTACTTCACCTTATCGAAAAGGGGGAGATACAGCTGAATCTGCCAATAGGAGCGATTGTGACAGGATTTGTGTGACCAGACCTTACGAGAACCCCCTCCACCTCGTACCCTTCCCCTAAAAGCAGTCAAGGACGGGAGTAAAATGACGTCATTGATATCAAAGCAGCTTCTTCGGTGGGCGTCACCTTTTGCATATTTTAATTTTAGATTTATTAGTGAATGGTTGTGGTTAGAAGATTAATTTTTTCACTAAAATTCGTTTTTCGTCCTCATATAACAATTTAGTCTACAAAATTGCGATTTTAGTTCCGAGTAAGCGCCCCCATTTTTGCGTATGTAAACGAAAGGTTTTACTCTATTGAAAGTATATAGAAACTTTTCAATTACCCTGAGGAAATTTATGAACCAGTTTTACTCTGGTATTTTTCATCTGCGATGCCAGGATCATCGACTCATCAAATATCATTGTCCAAACATAATTTTCTGCGGCATTGCTGGCCTAAATTTTGCATCATAACTATGATTCCGTCGAAACTGTTGTCTTTTCAACATATATAACGTGGTGGTACCCATCGTGAAGCAAAGTTAACACCTATCATTGATATTATTTGCGCTCTCGATTTGTCATTACTTCTCCTCTGACTTCCGGATATTGACTATTATTTTGAGAAAGTGTGATTCCGCATTGATTTCATTATCGGGTGGTCTAGTGAAATGCTGGAAATATCATCTACTTTTTCTTTGGTAAAATATAGCGGCTTTTATATGAAATCATAATATTTTATGTATCATAAAATATTATCACTCAATGCGTGCATAAGGACTTGTATCACAAATGCATCTATTTTTGATAGGTTTTATTTGAGGTGTAATAGGGATACAAAATAAACAGTAAAAGTTTTCTCTCCGTGCAGTATCTCTCACGTGGGAGGAAATTAAACCAACTATAAAAATATCTAGCTTATTACATTGGCGAGATAATTACATTAATTTCCTGAATCTCTCGGAATAATTTCCTATCTTCGAGTACGTGAATAGAGCTTTGTTAATGTTTTACATTTCTTATATTTTTTGTCTGACGACTTATTTATTCAGTTAAAAGTAAGGTCTAAAGTATCGAATGCGTTGTATTAAGAAGCTCTGACGTAGGTATACCACTGTTTGGAATTGGCATATTCAGCATAAGATAATCATTTTTTCAACCAGCTGTGGTTTTAACAAACAAATTTATTTAGTATAATAACCAATTGAATGAAAATTGCATGCTATATGAGTTAAAAGAAAGACTTGGTTGGAATATTATGCACTGTGCATTTAACACGTTTGTAGACAATATTTTTTTCATTTATGCATTGCCTGAGTTCTAATCTGTGAAGTGAGGCTCATCTCTTTATTTATGGGAAATTAAACCGTCATGCTTTTCAATGTCATTATCTACTGAGGTTTTTGAGAGTTAGATTCTATAGATGTTGTTAAATTGATCTATTTGAATATTAGCTTTCCATAACTAAGTTATGTTCCACTGTTCCTCACAGATACTTTCAAGTAAGAGCAATACAAAAACAGTATTATACTTCTTATCATGAAATGTTCTGACAGTTCACTCTTATTGCCAACCGCAAAATTATTCTGAGGAACGTTCATTTCTTTTTTTCTTTCATTTAAAGAGCCCTATTTTTCGTTCAACCACTTTGTCTTATAATTGAAAATCGTAACGAGGTTTAAATCTTCAGAGAATGGGTAATAAATAACAAATGACATTGGTAACAATATAAACGACTGCAAATATGGTTTCTTATTCTATTATGCGTAAAAAATACGAAAATCAAATTTATTGAAGGCAGTTTTTTCTTTGTAATTAATAACTTATGGAGTAAAATATCCATTTCTCTCCGTGGGCAATTGATTGGGATAGCTATAATTTGCGCAAAAAGATGCCTTCACTCACGGGAAATTCACACTTATCACAGTTTTATTGCGTGAAATTTATGGGTTTGAATGCTCTGTTTCCCCGCATGTGCTGTTTTCAATGTAAGAGCTATTTTAGTGGAGAAAACACTATGCCATTGAGTGTGAAAGTTGGTGCATAAGCTGTCAAAAAAGCCTAAGAGAATGGCTCTAGTGCCTCTTATGGGGTTGAGGGGCGAGTGAAAATTTGAAACTCTCTCTCCATCTCCGAGTTATGCATCCCAAGCACTTCTTGGGTATGGTTTGACCCATTCTCTTTTTATCCACTTGCAAAGTGGTCAAAACATTCTCCAATCCAGTCAAATTTTAGGTGGCAGTGAAGACTCCCCTCGCCTACTACCAACCAATCAGCTCATATTCCGAGCGTTTGAGTTCAATGCCTCTTATTGAAAATCATCATTGGGTACTTGACATTGGAATTTGGTGCCTATTAGCCCAAAGCACATCTGCCAAGTCCAATGCCTTTGCATACTCCCTACTCATTGAAAAATCTATTGCCTCCCTTTAGATAGAATTTCAGATACTGCATATTTCCGGGAATGCAAAGGGCATCTAAAAAATAACGCGGAATCCTTCGACCAAAGAATTTCAGCCGATTATGAACCAAGCTCTCCGATCTCATTTGGAACGATATTGTATTAACTCTACTGTTTTGTGCATTCCAAAATAACTTTAAAAGAAAATATTTGATATGGAGAGTGGAAGGCTAACAATAAATATAAATGAAAAGACAAACTTTAGCTATCCACAGGTTAGAAAAATGTATTCCTATTCCTCTACATTCCTCTATATACCTCTACAATCTACTAACAATAAACATGAAGTTAAAGCGCCGATGGAAACATATTTAAAACTTTTATGAGTGCTTAGTCCTTGACTGGAAAATGATGCACAAAATTTTGAGAGTAAAGCTAGGCGAATTATTTCACTTCACTTTAGTTCAATTCATTCTATTCCAAGATAGGCGACTTAAGATAGGTATTAGAAGGCTACAGATAGAAGGCCTTACCTTAATAATCTATTTTTAATGCTGTCAATATTTTGCTGAAAACAGCTTTGTGTCATTTGCTACAAGAGGTTGAATCATACAATAAAGTTAGTGCATTTATTGTTCCTAAATACTTGATGTCCTCAAGCAGATAAACACTTCGGTTTTAATATTTTGCACCCGTCAACTTGCGGAAGTTGACTAGATTATTTTTCTGCTTTATCTCATTCTAACGCGTGACTAACACTTTTTTCTCTTTGTTCCTTATTCCTTCTCTAGGTAGCCTCAATGAACATATCATTAAGTGCGCTTTCTCGTAACAATTTAGGAAAGTTAGCCATGAATCATCGCTCCTTCCAACATGAAAATAGCCTTTATAACAGCATGTCTTCAGCAACCCATTCGCCTGATTTATATCGTTTGGTGTTGCTCACAGCGCGAGCTGTGGTCACGTCTTTGGGCTTATCGTGCTACCGATCGCAAAACCAATCTGAGTAATTGAAGGCCTAATGCCACAATTAATACTCATACCCTTTGCGTCAGCGGTAGGTAAAACCTGGGTGCAGTGCCAAGCAATTTCGCCCTTGCGAAAAGCTATTTACTTCGCTGTCATGGCAGCGTCCGAAAAAATCCTATAGTGTTAGGATTTTAAATTACCTGGTACATACACATCAATTATGGGGAGATCTATGCGCTTACTTCATTAAGCCCTGAACTCCCTGATTTAAATATCTCTAACTTCTCTTGAGATACCGCAACTGGATTGGTTGGTCGTTAAATGTTCATCTTTATGAGAACGTACTTCGCATGAGTAGTACTTTTTGTCAATCAGTAGCTAGAACTAGCTCTTTGACTGGAACATTATTTAAAATTCTCATTGCTCACATTCTCTAGCAATAGTCTCTGTCCTCGGTGGTTTTATGCTTGTTGGTTGAAGTTTCCATACATGTAATTAGTAAATAGGCAACCTACTAGAATGTTAAAACTCCCTCAGTCCACGATTTTCATTGTAATTTGATTCGCACATATTTGCGCATAGTTTTCGTATAATCATCGGAACCATTCCCTCCAACATGAGCCTCATTTAACTTGCACCACATAACTGTTGCCTTCGACCAGTTTGAAACAAATTCATCAATTATAAAAGTTACCACCTGTGTTAAGTACATTTCCGCAATATTTTAACCTATTCGTTATTTTGGAGAACATATAGGAGAACCTATATGTTCTCCAAAATCGTAGAAGTGAAGCAGTGCTACCATAATACAAGATCAAGTTACCACGCTATGGACGCTGGAGAGGTGCATTGACTCTCCTTCTAGCTTATTGGTAAATGTTGGGCGCGGTCCATCTTACTCTAGCCATATTCATGGTGCTATCAATGTTCGTGATATGAGGATGGGCATCGCCCACTCTATGCGTTTATGGACGAACAGAAATTACTTACATCTGTTGCATGGTTTTACTGTAGTCGCTCATTTTTGCCTGGTGACTAAGTAGCTGAAGTGCGGTCAAATTTTCTTTCTCAGTTATCATTTAGTATACACAATACATAGGTACTGTCTTTGTTTTATTTATTTGGCTGCGGAGAAATATATAACGTTACCTCATGAAGCGTGAATTGGACAACGTCCTTTCACACTTCATTTCAAGGCGAGAAGAAATGATAACATCTATCTCGCATATAAGAATAAATTTGAGTAACCTATCGAAACCGCTAACTAATATATTTATAATGCATTTCATACGGAATTCAAGAGATAATATATTACCATATTAGCGTATTCCTTCGACAATGGTAGTATGGCAGCCATTCTGCATTCGGAAACTAAATGACTATTCTGAAAACCAAAACCATAACAAACAGCTACCAAATCTAAACAATAGAACGCTGGACTTATTTTTATAACATTATTTTATGACATTTGTGCATTAAAAAATTTAAAGGTAAAGGTTTTGTGGACAAGAAAATGCACATTTTCAACATACAAAAAGGAAGTGGTGAGGTGTAGTGAAAGAATTGAAAGAACTGAAAGCTCAGGTAACAGAAATAACAGACCGCGATATTTAGTCGATATGGTCAATGGAATGCTGCAGTTGCTCATCAGTGTGAGCAGGCATTTACCAACTTATTCCCGCATTTTGCGTCTCAAAAAGATATTTTAAGCAGAAACTCACCGTATTCGGGTGGTTGGACGAGTCCAAATGGGTAGTTTTTGACTTGGAGTCATTTGAGAATCCCAGCGTTCGGAAAACTGGGCTAATATGCAGCACAAAACAAATATTAATATGTAAAAATATTTATTTGCAATAGTTCTGTAAACTTCCTTTACATACTAAATGAATTTCATAATGATCCTCATTGACTCTTCATGTAAACAGCGTACAGTGTAATATAGGTAGCAAGTCATGAATCTATTTTTTTATATACCAACTGGGGCTTGAAAAAGAACTTGGGCAAACATATTAAGTATTCGGTGAATACTTTTGAATGGATCAAGAAAAGAATAATATGATAGTAAATTTGTATTGTAAAGTGGCAGTCTGAGGAGGAAGAGACTTCAGCAAGAAAGGGGTCATGTGTAGAATGTAATGAATGACCGCTATAAGAGTATTGAAGCTCTGCAAGGGATATACAGCAATATGAGAGCAATACGTGCTTCAAACACGGCGCAGGTTGGAAATTCAGAGGGAACACAAGGAGGGACGGTTTTAAGAAGGAAGAAAATGAAAAAGAAGCATTTGAGGATGATAGGGAAGTATTAAGATGGGAAGAAGAATAGCAGCAGAGATAAGTATATGAAGTATAGAGAAGTACAGGATCAAGAAGAGATGAATTTTGAAAGACGTGATGAAGAAAATTGAGGAATGAAAGAAATGGAAACGTCGTAGCTTGCTAGAAAACTACATTAGAAAATAAGCAATAGAAGTAGGAGAGAAATTAAGAGTTTGAAGAGAAAACGGTGGCAGGGGCAAAGTGAGTGAATTGAGGAGTTCCAGAAAGATGTAGAAATGGGGGTGCTCTGCACATACTAGGTGAAATTAGAATAAGTACATAATTTTACGGAAATATTATTACATTAAAGAAAAGTTTAAACTGAAACTGCTGTTGTTAGCCAATTTAATCCGTTTTAGCTTTTTAATTACACAAGTGAACTCGACAATTGATTCAGGTAGCATAAGTGTTTTGCTAGACTTACGTCAAGTTCAAAATTTTTCGGCATGGCTAGCAATGAGAATATTCGAGGGTATTGCAGCACTACCAATGTTTTATTCACCATTCTTGGGAAGTTAAATTTCATTTTCCCTCCTATTTCCCAAAATTAATGATTTTATCTCTGAGATATGAATATCTGTTCACCTCATTAACATCGTTTTGTTACGGATAGAGTACTAGCCACCATGCCCAGAGGATATAAGTCAACTGCATTTCACACCAGAGAGAAATATTAGGAGTGCGTCATGCCTCCAAATTTATCGCTTCGAATATTTTTTAAGTGTGCTGCTAAAAATGAAGGTTGATAAGGGTAAAAAACGAATTACTATAGGATACCTTACTGAATTTCATTTACAGTCGCAAATTTTGACTGAAGAGAACGAATGTATATCATGCAGATGGAGTTTATTGCCCTATTATTTTTCAGATTCTTTATTATCCCACTGCATCTGATGATCTGCTTCCGGTGTATTTTTCCGAGTTAAATATAATATATAGATCACTACAACTTAATGAAGATTGATTTAGCTTTCTCCTTTCTTAAATATAGTGTTTTGCATTACCTGAAAGATTACCGCTTCACCTTAGGATATAAACATAATAATATTGCAAATAATATGCAAATTCTGTGGTCTTAAAACAATATTAAAATTTTCCAACCACCCACATATGAATCTGCATTGTTAAAATGCTACTCGTCACTTCCAATTTATCTTTATATGGTTATTTTTACTTTTTCAGCTACATTTAGAATATTTCAAATGCTTTATTCCTTACCAATCTGCTAAAAACGTGGAACAAACTGATTTTCTCCACTTTTCTGATATTACTTTTGACCCAAAGGTATATTTTTCAAACTTCTAGATCCATTTATAGGCGCAACGTTTTTTTAATAGTTAATTCACACATTATAACATTCTTAGTACATATTTGACATAAAGAGGCTCAAAATATTTCTATGCTATGGACGAAATACACTTTATTTTACTTGCGTATAAACAAAGAACAATTCGATTTACCTTCATGATATTTTGAATCACTTTTTCTTATCGATTTAGCATGTATGTACTGTGAAGATTTTCATCCCATTTTTTGATATTCGTCATGTCATTTGTCATGGCAAAGTAATAGATGAGTTATTTAAGCGGCGCAAGCATAATTACCATTGCTGAATCACGATCGGACTTCACTTCTGTCGATTCATGGTCGAAATTAATGCTTGCATGATACTAGGCATGAGTATCCATATGGTGTCTTTTGCTTTGGAAAAATGTGTCAAATCTTGAGCTCACACCTTAGTTTCCTAGAGAGCCGATAACGTGATTGTAGCACTGCAAACATTCGACTTAGTAAAACTGCCTCACCAGTTTTTCATTTCACCTTCTCTCTCTGAAAGTCACCATCTACGCCTTGCCATAAACACCACCTGGGTGAAGATTGTGAGACATGCCAACCGTTTTGCCCAACGTCTGGGTTATAGTTTCCTGTCATCTCCTTCATTTCCCGTGGCAGGTGCACCCTTGATGATAAGTCGGAGTTAATTATTTTTGATTAATGGATTTGCATATACCATAGGCATACACATTAAAGATTAGATCTGAGCCCAAGTCACTTGATTCGGTGAAATCCGTACCCCTTTCCAAATGAATGCTTCCCCGCGAATGATAAATTTGGCCTCATTTCTCCCAGCGTCCGCGACAGCCAAGGTTAGGCAACGAGTTAATTATTATAAAATATGATTAATGACCCGGGTTGTCACAAACGGTTGGGTGATCGCCGGCATTTGAGCTGCAGGAGTTGAAACTGCCAGTCGTTCCTCATCCGTGCACAGTTTTTTTTCCTTTTTTCCCTGGGCGAAAAATGCTAATTCGTAGAAATAATCGAAGGGAGGTTTTCTGGAGGTAATATAGCCGTTCATTAATTATACCATAGGAGAGGAAAAGTGACTCAATGTTTGACGGCGAATGAAGAATGGTGTTGTTGAAATCATTGCATTGACATGAAAAGATACATTTGGTCTGATTGAAAAATGAACCCAACTTGACAGATGTTCTATTACCGAGCTTCAAGGCTGAAGGGCCTTCGCTACTGATGCTTTCAAGCTCTTTCTGACCATCCATTTGGCCTCGGCCGTATGAAATGAGTGACCATTAGCATGTTAGCCGTTAAAATCGCCAACGGCTTTAAGAAAGGCTCATAATTACACGATAGCTCTTTTTTTTTGCTTCCAAAGACAGTTTTTTTTTTGTTCCCAATGACTTTTCTGGTTTGAAAAATGACCCGTAAAGAGAAAACGTGATTCATAGCGAGGGAAAGTGAAGTTGAGACCTACTTACAAAGAGCTCTCAAAGTGAAGGATTGGTGCCAGGATATATGTTTATGAAACGTATGAAAGGCTTTACGACTTCTGATTTTGAGATTGCTGGTTGCTTTATCATCGGTTACTTGCTGTGCTGAGTGTTGAAAATGAAAATTGAAATCGGTGACAGTTCTTTCCAGATTTGCTTTTCTACCTTCCCTGTCGGTCGAAAAAAATATAAATCACCATATTACGAAAAAGTTCGTTGAGACTCGACTTATACATTAGTTAGGCTGCATATGTTGCAGAATGGAATTGTGTCACGTAAAAATCAATCATGATTTCCTATTGAATGATCTGAATGAATGTCTCCCTCTAGCTCCTCTCCCTCGAGCTGAGGCTGAGTATCATAATAGGAATATATCTAGTAGAATTATCATTTGAAAAGATGATTGTAAAGGACACTTTGATGCTAATATTGAGCGGCTAATCTTTTCTTTGCATTAGCTGGGTTTCCTCAATCACGGTACCCAACTAAATCACTAATTTTATGGTTAGAAACAAGCAAAAGAAGTCTAAACAGCCTCTTGTTACAACACATTGTAAAAATATCAGTGAAGTCTCATAGTAACTCTTGTTTTTATCTTAAACTAAAGCAGGATTATGATACCAATAAGCCATCAGCTGCTGATGCTTAAAAATAATTTTGCTCCGAGATTATAATTAATTTCTTCTTTGCAATCGGGCCTTTAGTGTACCACTAGATTTCTCGGTTTCATTTTCACCAAAAGATCCTTAAATTACATATCCAGGAACACGTCACAAGTCCCCGCAACCTCTCCACCGCGTATTTCCTGAAACCCCCTTTTTCGGACTCGAAATTTATGTGGACACTTTCACCTAAACCAATGAGGTGCATTAACTGGAGGGAAATATACCCAAATAAATTACAATCTTAAATCCCCAGATTTGAAAACCCACGTATCCCTTCCTCATGCCTAAAACATTAGTCATGGGGAATAATTTACGTCTTCTTTTCCCAATATATTTTTCACCATCCGAAGCGATTCTTTGGCCATAACTCTTTTATTAAAAAAAAAATAACATGTTTACTCCCAAGACCACGTCTCATTCATCTGAAAACCTTCCGGCTCAACCTGTTTCTCGAGTTCGTCACTTGATTAACCCCTAAAAGCGGCTTTCACAATACAGCTCTGGACAAATGAAATTTAGGATCCAGTTCGAGGCAATAAATCCAAGACCCGACTCAAAATTGTTTTGGGTCGGCGGTGGGGGTCAGGTTAATCACTTCCACGGCAATGGGCCTTCATCACGCCGTAGGGTTAAGGAGGAGGAAGAGGAGAAGGGGCGGGAGTGTGGTGGAGGGGTGGGGGTTTTTTGGTAGGGTTGGGCGCGGGGGTTGTGGGGTGAGTGTAGTTAAGCAGGGTGGGTTACGGGGGAAGACGGAGGGGAGGCGGGTAGCCGCCCGGCTAAGCACCGCCAAGCCGTCCGCCCCATGGGCGGCTATCCACGTCCGCAGGGCCCGCCCCAAACGTCCCCACTGCCCCCAGCCCTGACTCCCTAATACCAACACCCCTGTCTCCATTCCGACACCCCGTCCACCCCTTTCCCTCCAGCCTAACCCTGCCGACATGCCACCCACAGCACACCTCCCCAGGGCCCCGAATCTGCAATCTGGATTTATCATCCTCCGCCTGAGTCCACCCGCGTAGGAGAGCCCGGTATCGAATCTCGGCCATAAATAGTGAAATAAAAACGAATCGGGGAAACAAATTCTTCCAACAATCTCGGAGTTGAGGAAAGGGGCTAGGGGGAACCGTCGCCACAGATTAGACGATCACTCTTTAATTCCGGGTTGAACAAATTTCAATGCTATTCTTTTTAATACTTATTTCATCATTCGTTGTCAAGGGTTTTGTGCGTGGTGAGAGCTTGTTCAGTTAAGTCACAGTTAGCCGAACTCACTTGCCTCTATGTCAATGCCCTGTGTCTAATGCAGAAAGAATAGTTTGTATACGGCCTAATAGTGTAGAAGAAACTATTTAATCATTGATTTCGAGACAAAAATTTATAAACGCAAAGTACAGAAGCTCTACATCACTCTCTATCTCTCTCCTTCTTCCATACTCTCTCCCTCTCCCTCTTCTTTATCGTCAGGAAAATTATACCATTTGAATTCTTTGTGGTAATATTTTAAATTTACTATTGCGTTAGAGCTTTTAGCAGTTGCAGACATTTCAAACTTAATACTACTATTATGATGCTAACTAAACTTTTATTACTCCACTCACGGTATTCATCCACTTCGTCTAAGCAATCTACCTGTTTTCTTATTTCCTCAAACAACATTCCTTCCTCTCCTGCCAACTCTAGCACCTCATCGTCATTCATACTTTCAACGCAACTAGCAGTGTCCATTCTACTCCACACCCACATTTTTAGTAAGTTTAATACGTAAATTGCAAAAATTAGCCAAAATTCATTAGTGTGTGATCATTGACAGTTTGTGGAGACTTAATGGATGATAAGTTATAATTTCTGCCATGTCTGGCGTCCAATTATCAAAAGAGCCAGATGCATAGTTACAGAATTCACATTTAATCCAGCCTGAAGCAATACAGTGTAGAAAATGCGTCTATTTAAAATTAATTTAGCCTAGACTTTTTTCATAAAATATCGGTTTTGCTAATGACATGCATTTGCTAAATTAGTTTTATTCCTGCAATATGTGTTCCAGAAATAATTTATTAAGACTTCCAATTTGATGTGCTCGAGCTCGTATCATACAACTCCTATATTACTTTTCTTGGCTTCTACGAATCCCATTAACTACATGAATTATGAAAGAATGTTAATATTGTGAACTACATATTCTTAAGAAACTTATTGCTTAACCTGTTGTCTAATTATATGGATACGAGATTCATATATTGAAATGCAAATCAAAATTGGTGGTGTGAGACTAACTATGCTCTTAATTGAGCAGAACGCTTTACATAATAGATTAATATCTTTAATCCAAAGACATTTTTTCCCGATACTTCCGTAGAAGAGATGCCAGGCGTTTAAGTTCCTAATCTTTTAGCAATGTTTGCTAAATAATACGGTGATCACGAAAGTAGTGTGTTATATCCTGATCAATTTTCTTTGCGGACCGTTAAATTCATAATTAGTGGTTAAAATCCCCCCTCTCTCTCTCTGCTCGTCTTCCAGAGACATTTTCTAACCGGTCCGCTGACAACCTCCTGGTATGCTGTGCCAAAATCCCTTTCCTTGAAGAATTCTGAGCTCATCATGCCTCTCTCGCTTTTCTTTCTTTTGGTCAAAAGTATTTTCGTTTCAACACTTCTCCACGGGCTGAATGTAGGACGAGTCCCGCGTTCCAAATTTCTCTTCCTCTGCCGAAGAAAAAGCCGACTGTCAACTGCCACCTTCTACCCAGCAAACCCATGCCCTTGGAGTCACCGCAAGTTCCTGCCACTGCTTACCTCGGACCACGTTTCCCGGCTTCGTCGAAGCTCAAATGCCGACACCACTGCCCTCCGAAGCTCGGCGTTCACTATCCCCGCGAGGCGGGAAAGGTTAGGCTGAGCATTCGCCGTGAGCCCCACCCCTTGTTCAGGGTTTTGCGAACTCAAATATGTTGCCATCATGAAAAAAAAGACACTCGATGATTATATTTCTTCGTCCTGGGCGAGGTAATGCTCGTAATTTAACGAAATTGCCAGGAATAAATTACGACGTTGTTTTCGGTTGAATTTTCTTTGAAAGGGAGTGGCTTTCCTGTCTTGGTTGGAACGTAGGGTGTCGCAATGAATTATACTTGCTGTGTCATGCTGTTTTACCGTTGCCCCATGCAATTTGGTGGTGATAATGGATGAACAACAAAACTCTAAAATGTCAAAACATCACAATGTAAGTGACCGTGAGCAGGGGCACACGGAAACACGGAAACGAGTAGAAATGCCCCGCAAATAAATCATTTTCCGTGCCTGGGATTAACGTACACGGCCTCCTAATTTCAGTTCGAATTCGTCGACACGTATTCAGTAGTTAAAGATTGAACTGCCTGATTAAAAAGCCTTCACTTAAATCTTTCATGCACTTATAGAGCCCAGTCATGGTTTTGCAAATTTATTCATCTTCGCTAACCATTCAATTTACTCATCAACACTAATAAATTGGGTAAAACTATTGTAAATTACTCATTTTTACTTAAATCTCCCATGCACTTTCAGAGCAAATCATCATGGCTTTGCGTAGTTTTGCAAAGTTATTCATCTTCGCTAACCATTCAATTTAGCCATCAATTCTAATATACACTGGGTAAAACTATTGTAAATTATTTATTTTGTGAATAATCCTAGTACGCTTTACCAAGCCTCTGTATTAGACAAGGGAGAAGTCTTCTACTACCGAGAGATTTCCTATCATTTATGCATTTATTAAATTCCAATACAGATAGGAAGTTTGGCCCACGAGGCTGATGCGGTGGCTGTTGAAGATTACTGCGCACCTACATGAATATCGGAACATATGGAGATATGACAAATCATTTAGCATGGACAACATTGTCAGTGCGTCCTTCATCATTAGCGTCTGAATCATATAAGCAATAATGCGAGCAATATGACCTGAGCGTCGACACAAATAAGAATAAGCAATAATGCGTGACAATATTTTTGACGTGAATGTATTTTTTTGGACAAAATTTTACCAACGTTGGAGCTCAGGAAAAAATGTAATGAACTGTATTTGACAAACAGGAATATCATAATAGGCTAGGAAATGTTAAAGAAATGTAACTAATTCAACCAAAGCTATGCATACTGGTAAAGAGCGCTGGGAATTCAAAAACATTTGGATTGAAAATATTATTCATGTATTTGCAAACTAGGACCAACTAGAATCAAGAATGAATCAGAATCTAAAGTTTATTGAAGTACGTATTCGAGAGATTTAGGAAAGAAGAAAAATGAATGCTTGGGAAAGTTGTTGGACTGGACGCAGTTCAAAAATGAGAGTGAAATAAATAAATGAAACCTTGGCTTAAATTATCTACACAAAAGCAAGGAAGCAGTGAGGTCACAGCATGAATCCTTACATTAGTAGGAAAGTTAACAAACATTGGAAAACACGTTGTCTGAGATGATTCCCTTTGATCTTTGAGGAAACACGCCTACTAAAGAACTTTGCATAGCCCATTTTGCTACCATTAACCAGAAAATTGGTCCAAATAAATACGGAATAAGATCGGGATTTATACGTTGCATTCATTTTAAAAGCAAATAGACGAATGGACAACGAAAATTGAAATAAGATATGAGGAGAAAACCGAAGTGTGATATACTTATTCCAAAATTGTTAAAGCTACATTGAGTGTGATTTGAATGCCAAAAAAGACCAATATCGCCGGTTTTTGCCAAGTTGAAGTGGCGTAAATGGTGATAATGTAATTACGAGGATACAGGATTTAGCGGCAGCGGAGAGCGCTTTGGCGTGGTTAGATTTGCGGATCAACACACGTAATCTAACCCATCAGGCAACGGATTGAATGTAATGCAAAGCGAAACCTTTACTAGGGGCATATATTCAAAGATTTTATTATAAACCTGAAGTATTGAGGTTTTCCAGCACCAAGAAATTTTGGTTGATTTTGAAATTATAGTGGCGTTACGGAGATATTGTGGAATAGTTTAGTTGTTTGGCCATCATTTTGGAGTTAAATGGACAGATTAAGTATATACTAACGGTAATCTGGAGAACATTTGGCCATTGAAAGAGTCACTTGCTGACGGATCACAAACACGCTAATTAAGATATGATTAGGCGAAGGGTGGAAAACCTTTCCCATATCAAATTGTCCTGTTGTTCTTCAATATGTGGTTCGAGGAGAATGGGTAGAGGGAGTAGACTGGATCTATTCGAAATGCTGTACAAGACATGGCTGGAGAAAATAAGATGGGTAAATAAGAGGACTAAGCACGATAAGGAGCAATGGGATGTGCAGGAATAATATTTAAAATTTTCAGAGTGATTGGATGTAGCAGGTAAGAGTGAGCAGCCAGTCTTCGGGTAGAGTTGTGGATTACAGGCGAGCGGGGAGCCAGAGAAGGAAGGATTGGGCTATGTACGCCGGGATGGACAGAGGGAAAAAGCATGCCGAGCTTGAAAGCGAAATAGTTTAAAGAAATATATGTCCGTGGATACAACGTAGCAAGCAAATTTATTATACGTCCATCCGTACTGCCATCCATCTGTATTAATGAAGAAATTTAATGAAGGGAGCTCGTCCCCCTCTTCTTCTTTCCCTTCAGACATGACCAGGGTTAAGGTACTAAAAAGAACTTGCATCACATTTGAGGAATAACTACGAGATATTTGACAATACAGGAAGAAAACATGTGTCCGATGATAATAAAACACATGCTCCACTGCGAGACAGAGCGTGGCGAAAATATAAAAGAGCAGAGGGAAAAACTCACTCTCGCAACCAGTCGTTGATGTTTCGTTTATTAAAAAAACACACCACCGCACGTTCCCTCGCGGATGCGACTCCCTTCTCCCAGCTATTTCCTTTTCCTCCGGCTTTTAACACTCGCTCTCAAATTTATCCCCGTTTCATTCCCTTATCACTGTGCTGGCGACGATCAATGTCAGACGGGGTCCGGCGCTCCAAATTTCGCCCGAATGAAGCCATCCGCAGACCCGACACCCCCATCCTCCCCACAGGGCCCGAATTCCCGGCCCCTAAACACCATTCGAGGCCCCTCACACCTCGCCGAAATTGCGACTACATTGCCAACCCCTTCATTGCCCCTTCACGCCACCCGCACCTCTCATCCCGCACCCCATCCCCCCCCCCGCCCCGTCACTCCCAGCCACCACAACTGCTGCCACGGTGCCTCTCACTCCACTTACTCATTGTGTCCGGGTGCATTAATCACGCCACTCTCTGACGTGCAATACAAATGATATTTTATAGCACAATAAATCATGTCAGCTGTCATGAGGGAGGCGGACGGAGAAAAGACGCGTCATTATAGGCTCTGCCGCCGCGTAATTTCCTTGATGGAACCGTTACGCGCGAGTTGGGCTTTCGGGGGGAGGGAGGGGGCCGGGGGATGGAGGGAGAGGGGGCGTGGTTGGGGGCTTTTGCGACGCAGAGGAAGAAGAAGAAGAAGTAGGCGGGAATGGGGAAGGCGAGGAGGAAGGAATGGCGAGGGAAGAATGAAGACGGGAAGGAGCTTCGACGCGGGTCTTGGCTGTTGGGAGGGAATATTTTTCAGAGTTGACTCCGGCGCTGTGGCCGTCGACGCCACGGACTAGGTGTCGGGCTGCAAGTCTCACCGACGACTTGAGTCCCCTGGGATATACATCTCGTGCGGAAGATTTTAGTGGATCGAGGGGGGATATTAGCTCGCGAGGAGGGCATGTGCGTCTCGTGGAGCCCTTGTGGGGAGGTTTTACATGACGAAAGCGTCCGTCCCTGTGGCGCGAGGGCGCCGAAAAGGAAAACGAGCCGAGAGTGTGCTGTGGAGAGCTCGGAGCGAACGACGCCTCGGACGGAGTATCGAGTATTGCCATCTGACGGTCGACTGGGCCCGCCCCGATGCTCTTCTGAGTGCTGATGCTGCCATCTATGCGCTCGGCACTGGAAATGAGTAAAGGGAGTCGACGGTGCCCTACCCGCTCGCCTCGTCGCCAACAATCCGGAAGCGGTATCTCCGAAATTCTCTCTGCTCCTCCCTCTTGACTCTTCGCCCGCCAAGGGTGGCGGTGGTAAAACGCCAAATGCGGCGGCGAGATATTATCGCAATGGGGATTTAGGGAGGAGGAAGGGGGGTGGTCGGGTGGGCGAGTAGTTGCCGGGAGATGTAATCTCGCGTGGCAAAGGAGGCCGGGAGGGTTACCGTGTCGGGGAGGGAGGGGATGAGGTGAGAAAAGAGGAGGGATGGAAATTTCGGGGAGTGCGAGTTTGACGGAAACAAATAAACTTTAAACAGCTGGCACTGGTAAGTGCCCTTTGGGGTTATCAAGCGTAAGAAATATCCAAATTCAGTTCACGCAAATGGGGGAGAAAAAATGAAAAGATCTCAATGGGACGCCTATTATATTCCATGGGCAGGAACGGATAACCTCAGATTTCAAGCTGCCAGTTTTGACAGGTCCTTCAAGTCGCGGTGATGCCGTAAGAAGTAATGCTTTGGCGTTTCTATTTGATGGAGCAAGCACTTCATCAATCATTCATTTTGAAGCTTAATTTTGCGCGCCAGTTTCGTGTTTTCCTCTAACACTAAGGTGAATCATGTTCCCCTTTGCTGCGTTGACTACTTATCGAAACAATTGGAAATCATTTATTCCTCTCATTTGGAAAACAACCGCCCATAATGGTTACATTCCTGGTTTCAAATTTAATATATGAAAATTTGGAAATAAAGTTAAATCTGACGATGGGCTTTAGGGTCAGAAAAAAAGTTTAAAATATTTTTATTGGAGGATGACGTGTCCCGTCGTAAAAAAATCTCGGTTTCGTAAACTGGAGCGCTTTTTGCTTCATGGGTTAAAATTTGGGAATAATTATTCACGTGAAATATCTCTTTTGTCTCCACCAGCAGCGGTACTCCGCCATCGTAACAAATAAACATTCAAATAATGTAAGCAAGTGGATACATTATTTCAGTTCCCAATGTAAATTTTTTCTTTATATTCCTCCCTTGTGGTCATTTCACCTCTTATTATCAAACTTTTAATTTCCTCGCGCCGCGTAAAATAATGGCTAGTAGGTACTTGTGGTATAGGTTCCTTGAGAAACACAGGGAGACTATTCTCTCTCGCTGTCCGTCACCTTGGGTTTAGGAAAGCTCCAACATATAAGACCTTCTTCATAATGAAAAAATAATACAGGTTGTGCATAAAATATTCAAACAGGCTGCATATGATAGCCTCTTGTCAAATCAGAGAAATGTATCACCTACCATATGAAAAGAATAAAATAATAAAATAAAATAATTAAAACTCAATACGCAACACTTTAATGGTCATTAAACTTTCAGTTTACATTCAAAGTAGTGTTTATCTACAAGGTGATATTAACAATTTTTGCCAAAAGGGTCAAAAAAGTCTTAAATTCTCCAGGGAAGGGTAGCTTTCTGGTAGCTAAGGTGGTTGTGGTGACAGAAGTATGCAGCTAGTTAGTGACTATAGTAATGGATTCACGTCACGATTCCCTGAGAATGGAGACCAAATCCCTGTAGATATAATGGTTCTGGGGAAACAACTCCTAGTCTTCATAGCCAGCCAGGGTAGCCAGGTCAGCCAGGTCCTGGAAAGACCACTTTAAAAGGACAATTGGAGGAATAGGAATATAGCATTTTTAACGGAGAGTAGTTTGGATAGATAGATACAGGATACCTGGACAAATGATCGATTGAGTGTTGTAAGATTGCTTTTATCCGACAGAACCACTGAAATTTTCCCTAAGCAGACGTTAAAGGTATCCCTTGACGCAAAATACCAATGCAAAGTTACCATTTATCTCAAAAGACATGTGTGAAGATTATGAACGGTTTGTTTTTATAGGCTGAAGTACAACAACACTCCGAATTGTGCGTCACAATATATTGGATAGGACGGTCGTTCTATAAATAACCATGTGGAGGAGCACAGAACCTGATGGTCAAAGGCGAATTTTTCTTTCATCTTTGCTGAACATTCAATAGCAAAAGACCACATGGGTGATTTATTACCGAAAACCTTGTAAACTCAAATTAATGGTGCCCAATTGGAATCACTAGAAAAACTGGAAATTTTGCCGGTAAAAATAAGTGTTGACATGGTAAATAAATAGATTCACTAATTTGGATTTATGGTGATCTGACAACTTAAACTTTTGAAGCAAGTTTGGCAAAGGGCCACCTTACAAGAAGACGTTCACATGTGAAGACGCGTACACTTTAAAAGCTGCACGGGAAATTCTTTGCTCCATTTTCTATGTAGCTAGCCTCACGAGTTGCTCTAATCGATTTCAATCTCAGATCAATACTTTTCACGCATACAACGGCCAAAGTGTCCAACGCTGAGCCAAAAGTTAGTTCTTTACCTTGTTTTCAGTGGAGGAAGGCACCATTTTATTTGTTTTACACCCTTAGTCCATCACATGTGAGTCTACTGACTAATGCCGTAATGATCAACGCACGCACATTATTCCTTAAACAGTGAGGATATTCCCCAGAATAGTATCATCCGCATCCAAAAATCCACATGCTAGAGTATTTCTTGTAGGTTTCAGCCGATAGGGCAAGCATTTATAAAAATAAAATTTTTAGTGATAAATGTTATAGCAAAAATTTTCATTTGTAGCGTCTAGGATGGAAAATTTTTCGTTGACAGGATTCGTCCTCACTATGGCAAAGACACCTTTTCTCTATCGCTGGATAAATTTTGCCCAAATAATTTCTATAAAGTGTACAGTGCTTTCATCCATTAGGTATGTTTCATTCATTGTAAACTTTCCGGACATGAAATCAGCCTCGTGACTTCAAATTTTTCTGAGCTTTCGAAGGCATGTGTGGTTTCTAACATTCGGTAGTTGTTTTGTATCCTCTTCATTGCCTTATCATAAATATTGAGAAAAACTAGGGCATTATGTATGCACATATTTAATGAGAAAAAAATGTTTTCAGAGATTTTAATCCTCGCCACCTGTTACCAAAAATATTACGTCCTGCCTACTTGGGGCCTTTTTTGACCCCAACGTGAATATTAATTCTTTTAGGAGATAATATTATTCCAATGATGTATATTCATTCGTATATTTATTAATTACATTTCAGATAAATTAACAGAAAAATACCACTGCATAATATACATTACATAATTTAGAAAAAAAATATTACAATTGTTTAGATGGCACTCACAGTAGTCTTGAATAATGGGGATTAAATTAATCTAAATAAGTATTTAAGTACCTACATAGTTTAATTAGATGAATACAATATAATATTTAAAATATGTAAACATTTGCAACAGAGTGCCAAAACTTCATGACTCATAACAAAATTTCATGACTCAAAAGAATCGTGCCAAATATTAATCTGAAATCTTCATCTACACACTCGTAAATGTCGCATTGCATGCAGACGCTTCTTTGTTGAACATGATCACCGCAGACGTATCTGTTGCAAACATTGTAAATAATATTGTTTTTTTGTCACTCTTACGAGGGTAAATGGAACATCTGCCACCCTTTTTTCTGGACACAATTTCTCTGTCATTTACTAGCAGAATA
Organism: Platycnemis pennipes; assembly: GCA_933228895.1. Taxonomy (NCBI): domain Eukaryota; kingdom Metazoa; phylum Arthropoda; class Insecta; order Odonata; family Platycnemididae; genus Platycnemis; species Platycnemis pennipes. The sequence continues at coordinate 86,383,559 of OW121846.1, forward strand.
CCGCCAATCCCAGAATTTTCGACCGTTGTCCGAAATATATTTGTTTGACATTCGGTTTTTCCTACTCAACGATGAATTTCAGGCGTTAACATTTCTTTTGCTAATTCTAAACAGAATCGCCACCTAGAATTTTTTCCGCGGACATAGAGGTATTTTCTCAAATATATTTGGTATGCTTTTATGCATGCAAGTTCCACGATAAAAATAAGATACCCAAGGGCCCTAGTCCCTCTTTTTACAGAATAATTTGATCTACAGTATGCACATAGAATTTTGTAGAGTTGTAGTACTGAATCATTTTGCGTTTATTCTTTTCAAATACCTTATGTTGAGTAGATAATAAAACCACAGATTTTCCTTTACTGGGGACATATGAAGTCTTAAGATTGTTATTAGAAAATTCTAAATTTGAGGATTATTTTACCGGATTTTTTCGGTTGTTGGTCGCAATTACGTTTGATTTTTTCGCATAGTACCCACGAGTGTTAGGATAATTTTAATAAATCTTGGCCAAGGTCAAAAGTTGGAAAAAAAATTATTTGTGCTGATGTTTCAACCAATCCCACTACGTGACTCACAAAATGCATTACTACCCGCTTCCTTTGCTGTATTTCACGAATTTATTCACGTTTGCCTGCGTAGATTTGCAAATTTGTAATGTACATATTTTCGCAATCAACAGTTATCCCAATTCAAATGCCGTATTTTCATGGTTTCAAGGGAATATATACTTTAAAATCACACCTTCCTCTAAAAGTACGTAAATTTTCATCAACAGTGATGTTGGAACCTGGAATAAATTCACAGGAAAATAAGTTCATGACATCCTACACAGCTTCTGCCTTGGTTTTTGTTTTCTTCTTACGCGCTTCCCGCTTATCATTATCATCAAATCTTAAATAGCTCAGAATATTTTCAAAGTGAATTCTTGACATAGTTGCTTTAAAAATCGGAAATCCAAATATATCCGACCACATTTCGTGCAAAGTTTTTCCTCGCCCTTTTGAACACCGTAAGTGATGCACAGACCAAATAAAGTGTTATGCTATGTGCAATCAAATTCAATTGTATCGAGGATCTTCTATTTTATCGAATCTTTTTCTATTATAAAATTGATTTTCCCGTTCATTTGTGTATTGACAATTTTTATATAGTTAAAGCAGTAACAAAGCATCGAAAAAACTCAGCTTTTTCCACACACTGAACATGTCCTGGGAAACCTGCGTCCTGCCTGATCATGATCCTGGATAATATTTTTTCCAGTCGACTTTGGTTCCATAGCATCCCATTTTATTTTTCCATCCTTACTCACCGCGAATCGTCTCCTTTGACACTTACGCCTAGGATTTCCCCATGAAACTTGTTTTCCTCCTGGTCCTCTATTTCCACTTCAATGTTGTCTTCCTCTGCTTCACTTGCATCTCTCATTTTGAATATTTTCTTCACCTGAGCCAAATAAATCGTTAAGGGCTTCATTTTCATTGTATCTAGGAGCAAATTTGACTCTATAGGCTGCCATAATTAGGAATTATTCTTGTATGACCGCTAATAATTTTAGTGCGGGAGATAATCTTGAACGAGGAAAGCTATAACTTCTGCAGTCATCGGAGGAGTGACCACGAGTGATGATTCTCACCGTAAAAGCCTAGCTGTTATCAGAGGTCGAATACTACAAAGCCAAAATACTAGTGGAGAAAACATTGACTGCGTATTGCCAATTACAAAGAAAGCACAGCGTTGATGACGAATCAGCTCTGCGAAGGTAACAGTTAGATTAGTCGTTGCAGAGAATTGATAGCTTCAACATCCTCGGAGGAGAAAGCACATGTTACTAATTCTCACTATATCGGCTGAGCTTGATACAGAGGACAAAAATTACGAAGTCAAATTTGCATGGAGAAAACGTTGACTGTTGCTGATTACAAAGAAAACACGTTGCTGACGATTAATCAGCTTTGCGCAAAAATAGTTAGGATTAGAAGCTGCAGGGCAAGTTGAAATCATAGTACGCTAGCAATCACTTAGCAGTACTCAGCTTCTGTTATGTGATGGGGAGAAGTGAATCTGATCGACTGCTTATGCGTTAGTCTCCAAGTTCATTTGGAAACTGCTGATATTTAAAAGATTTTCCACTTGAATAGCTCAGTCTGTATTTGTTTCACTAAGTTGAAATATACTTTTTTATAGGACGGTGCATATTACCGGAATATCTAACTTGGTGTCACATACGGGGGAAATACATCCATATCTCTACGAACTTCTTCTCTTCTAATAATTTTAACACTCAGTATATTACTCAGTTTATGAGAAAAAATGGTAATCTTCTTTCCTTTCATGACAGAGTCATGAAAAAAGCTATTTTTCATTCAACTATTTCTAAAAGAAGATGAAAATTCATCTTCTAGTATTGAAGTACGTTCGGGTATAGGTATTTTAGTTCCACATACCCTACCTGGGGTCAAAATTGACCGCAAGCAAGAAATTACTTTTTTTAAGGCTTATTGCCAAAAATGTTTAAAAATAAAAAAATGGAGTCGATGCAATAGTAATTTATCGAAGAATTTCCTAAAATATGACGCATAAAACTAAAAATTAATAAGTTATTCTACTTTTTGTATAAGCTGGGGTCGAAAAAGACCCTCGGTAGGTAGGGAGGGTTAAATGTTCTCGTGGATACATTTCAGAAATCATCGTTTCAAAATTTCGGATAGTCAACAGTAATAATTTTCAGAGGAAATAAGATTAATGACCAGTTAACGGGTTAATCGTATATGGAATGATATTACAAGTAGACAACAAGTTCTGAAATTATGCTTTGCCACTTCCTTTTTGCGCATTAAAACTAAAGTAAAATTTGCCAACCAAAGACCGGTTTTGAACATAGTTTTCCAGTGATCACCTAAGACATTTTGCCAGCAAGAAACAAGGGCATGGAAGCTGCCAGAAGGATGCGAATCTCATTCACTTTTTACAGCTCGTTTGCCAGAAGCACTGGACGTTATCTTTGCTTTTCCTTATCATCTCAAAATACACCGTTGAGCGGCGAGTTTTACGTACTCCACATAATCTATTCTTTGAAAAAATCTTTTTTTTTGTATATTTTACCTAATTTATTTGCAAATCAACTAAGAGCCAGGTTATTTCGAGAAGAGCATAAAAGATGCGATAGCTCTTAGGACATTGTAATTTTCATGATCACGGTAAATTTGAACGAAAGTAAAATTAGCTGTATCCTTGCTTTACGATACCTGATTACGTACAGTAGAAACAATATATTTAAATCAAGTTTATGCATATAGTTTACTTTGAATGTATTCCTAATCACTTGCATTAGTAGTGCTTGAGTGTAAACGAACATTCCTTTGCAGGCCATCAGTAAAATGAAGAAGCTACTACTTTGTTTTTTGAAAATTTTCATTAATTAATCAGAAAGCACTTAAAAATGAAGATTAGATGACATATGAACAAGGATTGAAATTTTCTCACGAAAAACAAGAAAACAATTGGCTTTACGGTAAACACTGTTGATGTTCTCTGGAAAATTTGATATGCAGACGAATAGTATTCAACGAAAAGGATGATACGAAGGACGAAGTATTAATGCCGAAAAAGGTTTATTTTAATTTAACACAAAATGAAATAAAAAAAATTCACAAACATTGTCAAAGTTTTATCTCCAATAATGTGATACTGGACATTTTCAGATGTTTAACCTATCGTGTGCGCGCTAGTTAGGTGAGCAGCCCTGAGGAATGTTGACTTTCATGATCTTCGTGGTTTCCTTGCGGCTGAAATCAAGAATGGATTCTTTCTTCACCATATCCATATACTGTTGGGCTACTGAGAAACTGGGAGTACAGTGCATTGGAATCTGTAATTAAAGGTAAAAAACATATTTCAGGATTTTACAGCGAACACCAGAGAATTATGAAAAAAATTATATACGATTCGGAGTTGGGTTTGTAAGCACCAGGTATTGATAATTTTTCGAGGTTCTATTTTACTGCATGCAAGTAGAAGTATTGCTCTGACGATACTCTTGTCAGACGAGGAGCAAATATCATTTTCCAAAGAAAACTGTTTAAATAAGCTTAAGTATGATATGTACTGGATTCAATTTCACTCTCAGACTACGCCTCTGCATTGCAAATGTATTACATACAAAGTGCAAATTTCATTTCGGGTTTCCCACTGGAGAGGTCCTCCATAATAGCCAACGTTTCCATGCCAGACTGATGAATCGTCCTAGGAGCTGTTGAGTACGATGACGAGGCACAAGGCGGGCATGGAAATGTTGGTCAGTATGGAAGACCCATACGGTTGAAAACTTAAGAGCAATTTGTACACCTAAAGCACAAGGTCTTATTTTATTAAATACAACTCCAGTTGTGAAAATCGGAAAACTTACACTCTCCTCAACCTTACGAGTGGCGTGGCAGTTATCGGCACAAGCGAGGATCGGTCTCATAGAGAAGCAAACCTGGTTCCCTTGCTCTATCACTTTGGTACGTTGTTGAGTGCAGCGGGAGGAGAAGCTGGCATGATTTCTGGATTGATAGCTGGCTGAACGGCTTCTTTTGGTTGAAGAGGAAGAACTGGACTTGGAGGAGTGGGATGATGAGTATCCGCTATTTTGGTCTTCTTCACTGATTACATCGTAAGGAGTGATTGTCCGGGTGTAGCAAGGGGCAGAGGCTGCTTGGCGCTGCATCTCCCTAGCTCCTCCCTGGCAGGATTGGTCAGGAACAGCCCACGATGTGGCAAATAACTTGTGATCAACCAGCATGCAATTTTGCGGTGATGTAAAATCTGTTGCTGGTTCGCCATCGTAGTTCCCGCAAAGGCCTAGGACATTATTTCGGTAGGTGCTTCCGGCCTGAAAGAGGATAATAGTAAGATATATAGGATGGGATTTTATCACCGTATCAAAGTAAACATTAAAATGGAGTTCTTAAGACATCATTCTTTCTTACTTCAAACCATGCAGATTCTCCGTTGTACATAATGGCGATCTCGTGCTGAGGAGCCTCGAGGATCATCGCCCCACTCGGTAAGGCATACCAGAAAGCGAGAATTTTACCGTCGGAGTCGGTGACTTCGTTTATCTTTCGCAGAGACACATTGCGCTGCTTCTGGTTAAAGAACAAGGTGGCCTCGGCGTCTCCGGTCTCGGACGACTTTCTGGAAACGGAGGATCCTGAGGGTTTGATATCGAAGACGTCGTCTCCTAGGATGATCTTCAATTCCTGGTGGATGAGGAAATTGGTTATTGCACGACTCATTTATACACGTGAATACCAAATTTTAAAATTGGATAGGTTAGATAAAAAAGTGAGAGAATGTGATTGCGCGAACCTTTTGGTGAGAGCTGTAGTCTCGGGCGAGCACGGTGACCTCGGAGGTGGGATCGGCATTGCTGCTGGAGCTAGAGGAGTCACCGTCTTCGGGTTGCGGGATCATCATGACGTGTCAGCATTTTCCGAGTTGGATGGGGTAGGTCTTGTTGTCGAAAGTGCTTACCCAGTCGCGGTCCAAGCCACATGAGCCTGGTGGAGGACGGAGACAGATGGATGACGATTGGGCTTCAGGTGAGGCGTGGTCGACACATGTCTCGGATAGGAGGAGTTGTGGCTCTGGAGAGGACACTTACCGGTCCACTGACCGTGGAGTGTGGTGCTGAGGAATCGGTCGGCGACAGACCAAGAAGGATGCTGCACAACGTATGGTCTCACCCACGGATTCACGCGGATTTGGCTCCATTCAGCATCGAAGGTGGGCGCGGAGAGGGAAACGTTTACCGCCTTCAAGTCAGGCTCGAAATCGACGTCGACGGTAACCCTTCCTTCCTTGTTCTGGACGCCCACGGTGTTCTCGTCATGGTATGGGTAACCGAAATACCTCGCCAGAGAATATGCCTTATAGGTGAGGTTCTTGAAAGCGGCAGGGAGCTGGAATGGGGGACGAACCTTTCGTCAGGACATTTGTGAAAGAACGCGAACACAACTCTACTTTAATACGACGGTATTGAGACGGTACCTTCTCGTACTGAATGTTGATGCTGTAAGAGTCAAGGAAGTTGGCGTGTGCTGTGAGGTTTCGGCATGCTGGTTGGAGGTAGCTTCCCGCCTGCGCCAAAGACATACATTTCTGGGCCATGGGACTGCGGTGGAGGTAATCTTTCCTCTCCTGGCTCTGTTCCGCCTTAGCCTGTAAAAGAAAGGTATATGTAGTAATAATTCAATTTATTTCAGTTGCTAGGTTCGCGAGTCTTGTTTAAGCATTCACCGAAATGCTGATTTGTGAGGATCCGGAGCCGCACTTCTCGCCGAAACTGATCTCGGAAGAGACGTAAGATGTGGGGTTGGCGCGGAAAGCCTTGACAAAACTCATGAGTGGGACTTTAGGCCATTTTCCTTCAGCTGCAGCGCATACCTAGAAATAAATTTGAATCCATTGTTAAGTTTCATTTTAGCATTTGATGTACCATTTTAATTATTTCTTTACATTTTACCTCATGTGACTTAGAACGTGCTCCATTGGGTGATCTATACAAGTACACTAGAGTGCGTGTCGTGTCGTCTACTTTGCTGTATGCGTGAGCGACGGTTGCTACGTACGTAATCTTACTATGCCCTTCAAACTCAGCGGCAAAGTCGAGGACTGTAGCATTGCCATCTTCAATAAATACAAAACAAGAAAATATTTATAAAGTATCCTTTACATCCTGTGACATATTTATGATATTGACAGGAAAACCAAACGTCAGGCATGAAATTTAATTATTTCATACCTCGGATTCCGGACGTAACTTTGCTAAGGAATTCCTGTTTTCTTTCATCACTTATGGGTTTGGTTGTTGAGGGACTAGCCATTGTGCTGCTGATAGCTCCGAGACGTGCTCCACTAGAAGTTCCAGACTTTCTATTGGAGTGGTGGCTCTCTTTGGAATCGGAGCCAGATTGGTTTGAACCACCTTCAGAGAATGACGAGTCGTCTGAATTGTCACCTGCACATGGAGTCCAAATATCTTGATAAGTAATTAGCATTTCTTAAATTTTATTTCCATTATAGCTATATTCGTCAAATTTTTCATAACAATTTCGATTCCTGAGTATTTTATACCTTTTTTTTATTGCAGAGTAAATTGAATTTCCGAATTCCCGCATAAATATGTTTTCGTGAAAACAAGTATTCACCTCAAGTTTGGTTTTAATAGCTGAATTATTTATTATTTTGTTAGATTACGGATTTTAATGAGCCACAATCTTGTTCTTGCGTTAATTCTTACGCCTAGATCACGTAGTATTGAAATGAAGATATAGTGATGCATACATTTACTTTTTTCTTCCCATATCTGTATAAACTACGGTTTTACATGTGCAATGCCTTTCCTGGTATTCCTCAATGATTGATGCTGCTATGAATTGATCCTGTAATTCATTCACGATTTAAATAATTCTCAGAATCGGAAATAATTTACTATTGATTGAACCGATACGTTTTTATTGAACATGTGAGACAGGTGAGCCAGTATTGAAGTGAATTACTACGGAAATGTGATATTCTTATAGGGGTCACAAACATCGTATGCATACCGTATGAAAATGAAAATTTTGCCATCCTGCTGGAACTCCTGTGTGAGTCATAGTTCAGGGTGATGGAGTTATGATTAATATTCTTTTCAGCCCAATGATAAAGGAGAAGGGAGATGGCATCATGACGGTCAAATTTTTCAAATACCGTCTTCATATCCATGAATCGTTGTTCAGAGGAATACTTGGCGCGGAATGCAAATCCAGTGGTTTCTTTACCAACGGTTGCTTCAACCTGTAATTCAGAGGTAAGAAAACATAGGAAGCAGGGCGAAACTCAGAGCAGACACCAAAAAGCCCAATCTCAAACCAAAATACCGATTGAGGTTCGCGAACGTGAATGATTTTATAGCTTCTTCCTTGGCTTATAGGGTTCAGGTCCAAAATATCTTGTACTGCAGTGTAGGGCGTGTTACTGAAGTGGAAGATTTGGGAGTCGCGGCTAGGATACAAAGGTTCCATGGCAACTGTCCCTTCGTTGTTTTTAGTGTCCAAATCAAAAGATGCCTTAATAGGCAAATTTATCTGGATATTTTTCTCTATGCCAGCAACGTATCGTTGGTGTGTCAATGGAGACACGACGCTGATCTTGGCTTTCATGTGCGCTGACCATCTAATAAAAATCAAAGATAGAATGTTATTTTAGACAAAGCACATACATTACATACATACAGGTTATAAGTACATTAGATAAGTGTGCATGGATTACTTACACAAAGTGAAAGTTAACACTTGCGTTTACTGTCTCAGGCATTGTTACTGAGTGTTTAGATCCACTGGCCATATCAGGGTTGGTTTTGGCTTGAATTTCTCCTCTCAGAGAAAGGTATGCAGGGATACTCAATGAGTACACAAACGGCAAGCTAGTTTCAGTCGGGAAAGCTAAAGTTATTGAAGCTCTGTTGAACATTTTGTTGTAGTTGTAGCGGTATCCAGAACGAAGGGTGTTAGCTGCCTCCTTTAGCACTTTAATGTATAGAAAACGTATGTAGAACTCTTATAAAAATAGTCATTCGTTGAATTAATATAAAAGCATGCTTACGTTCTGGTAGACTATTGAGGGTGGAGTTGTCAAAAGTGAAAAATTTGCTGCCATCCAGGTATCCGATGAGGAGGTTTCCTTCAACTTGGCCATTGCTAGCAGGTGCAATGTTGAGCATTTCTGCGATTTTCTCAGTGGTAAATGGGCTGTGACTACTACCATTACCACTACCGGAAGACCTATGACTCCCACTTTTAGATTTTCCGTGACTGTTTCCACCGCTGCTACTTGATGACTCTGAGGATTCAAACTGATAGCTTAGAGCATCCGCAAGATCATTGAAACTTGAAGTCATTGCACTCATCTACAAAGGAAAAATATTTGACAACGTTATGCCGGAGAAACGTTTTGAAACATTCTTTATAGACTTGTTGTAAACTATCGACTTACCATCATGCTTTGCATTTTCCATCCTCCTATATTTTGGCCTGTTGACACAAAAATGCTAGAAGGGATGAGTCCGTCGGAACTTCCAATCCAACTGAGCTCTTGTTTGTATGCAAGGCCCATTTCCTTCACCATATAGCTTCTAAGGTATGAGTGAGAGTAATGAAGGCCAAGAGGCTTAGGGTTCAAAAGATTAACTGCTGCCTGTGCATTCATTTTCCTGAAAATAATTGAAAAGACATAAGCATGAATTTAAAGTCCCTTATATATGGTTCGTGTTTTTATATGTTTAAGGTTACGCAGAGTATATCGAAACTTACAAATCATGGTGGTGAGGTCCTTTGAGATTAGCTGCAGCTCTAATCGCTGATTGAACTAAAGAAGTGACATGGAGGCTATAATCTCTATTGGTGAACTCGGCAATCCTCTGAATCATAAATGCCGGAGGATTACTCCTCATTAGGACAATGACTGAAGCACATCGTACTTCGTGAGCTTCTCCGAGGTTCTGGTAGACATTGAAAAGAACTCGGCGGGCGACTTGGGGGTACACCTTGGCGAGCTTGTTCAGAGATGTGACCATGAGGGTCTTCTGGAAGGTAGACATGGGTTCCTTGCCTTCTAGATAGGGCTCGAAGACGCCTAATATTTTTGGGTGGCCTAAATTTCCAAGAGCTTGGATAAAAACTTGTATTTTATGACTATCCCCATTCTTGACGGCGGAGCGAAGCTGTTTAGCCATGTATGGAATATATTCCTCGGTAACGGCTTTAGGATTGAGAGGAGATAGTCGTCCAAAAGCGTGGACAGGGAAGGAACTGTGAGCACTGGATTTGCTCACCTGAGCCTTAAATACAAGGTTAGCGAAGGACATGATAGCAGTTGTATTCAACAAAGGCTGCTTGGTGACTTCTGGGCTCGTTGCTAGATCCTGCGAAAAATGATTTCATTATGATCTTCATCTCATAATAGGATCATCTTGGACATAAAACCCTAGTAGTTTGCTTGGGCACAATATTTCACGGAAAGAAACTCACGAAAAAGGTTTTCATATATTCTGCAGTAGGAGTCCTGGCCTTGGCGGACATTGTGGCCACTATCTCCGCTGCTTCCGCTCGCGTAATCTTCCTTGTTTTGATCCATTCCTTTATAATAGATAAGCAAGGGCCAGTTCCACCTGTGGCGACAGCATCACGGAATACTGGCCTGAAAAATGAACATTTCTATAACAGTTTGCGCTCCTGGTTATATCTATAATTGCATAAAATAATCAAGAACATAGGGGAAAAGTTTGTAGAAAAATCACTCCAAGAGGTTACGATCATACCCTTTCTACACTTTCTACAAGTATTAATTTCTACACTTAAAATAACAGGTTGGAGTATATTTATCGTAGATACTAATCTCATTTTTTGATAGAATGATGGTCTCGAATCTTGACTCGCATGGCAATACCACATAATTTTAGCTATTTTTTTCTTATTTGCGTATATAATCAAAATGTTTGAAATAACTCACCAAGAATGCTAATGTGGTTGGTAGAAATCAAAATTTTAATGACTCACCATGGATTTTCTCCAGAAGACTTAATGGTAGCATAAATCTGTGAAGTTGCCTTTTGAAGTTGTTCAGTGCTCATTGTACGGATCAGCCGGGCGATGATTGAGAATTTTGACAGGGTTGCTTTTTGAGGAATACTGCTTGGAAACTGCAACTCTGATGATATCTGAGAGCTTAGTTTCTTCACTACGGAAACTGGGTCAAGATTTTTCACACTCTGGATCGAACCTCCTTGGTAGCCGATGAAAAAGGGCAGGAGAGGGATCCTGGGGGGATTGTTCATTTCGGGACGGGGGTTATGCTCTTCGCTAGAGCTGGAGCTGCTGGATCCATTACTTAAGCTACCTTCCTCACTGCTGGAGCTGGAGTTGTCACCTGAACCGTTGCTGCCCGAGCTGTTGCTGTTGAAGGCGGACTTGCTGCTCTCGGAGCGGCTGCTGCTTCCACTGCTGCTGTTCTCGCTTTCGCTGCTGCTCTCGCTGCTACTACTACCCCTGCTATTGCTCACACTGTCGCCGCTGTCGTCTTCACTACTGCTGCTGCTGCTTCCGTTAGACTTGTTCTTGTTCTTCTTGGGTGCGAATCGACGAAATCGCTTGGGGATTGGTCGCTTCATTCTGGCCGATTCGTTTTCCTCGCTGCTTTCGCTGCTGCTGCTTCCGCTCTCTTGGCTGTTGCTCTGGCTGTCCGAGCTGTCGTTTTCGCTGCTGGAGCTGGAGTCGCTTTTGTTGGAGTGTTTTTTGGGACCTCCCCTTCCGGATGACTCCTTTCCTGAGCTTCTCTCGTGTTCCGAGGGGAAAGGGTCATTGTAGTCGTACACCAGGTCCTTAACATTTTGAGGGTTGGGCACCGACGGGGTAGAACCCGAGCTGGAGCGCACGGAAACTAGAGTTACGTTCATGCAACTCACCACCATGCCTTTTTGAGCGTTGTACATGGCGGGACTCAGGACAATTTTGTTGACGGTGACAGATGACTGGATTGTGTATTTGCTGAGTGTACCGGAGATCACAATCCTGCTAACACTGCTTCGCTGTGGTAGAGAGTTTTTATTGCGATTTAGGCTTTCATAACGGAGAAAACAATAGGTTCTTTGTATATTTTAAATAGTAATAATATGATATAAACAGGTATTTATGCTCATAAAAATTTCTCCATTAATTATGCTCTACAGTTCAGTGACATATTAGCAAATGGTTTCATGAAATTATAGGGTAGTACTTTTTCTAAAAATATAAGCCTCCTTTAAAAATTAAGTTATTGCCAAAGCTCTTCAGGTTTTTACCCATTTTTAAATATATCTTCGTTTTTTTCTTGTACAGAGTATGCTAATTATTATAGGCTAAAATCTGGATGGAAATAATCAACACTGATTACACTTTATGTGACTTAAATGTCTCTCAAATTACGGACTGCCAATAAAAACAAGATTGAGCCTGAATTGAAAAGTGGCGTTCGTAAAATGTGGTAAAATCAATGTGCTGCCATCTCTATCCGTCAACAGCTGAGATCTATAGAACGAGAATTTCTCTTGAGGCAATGTATTAATAATACTATTGATTCATCATTCTTGGCTAGACAACTAATATACGTCTGACACGACGAACACTTAAACATTCAAATCCTCCACACTAAAGATATTGGATATCGCTTGGAATAATGGGTCTTTATACGCAGCAAAAGAAGAAAGACCAACTTTAAAATGATATCACCTTTGGTATGTTCCTCTTAGTCTTAAACGTTGACTTATTTGACCTTTACCAAGTTATTCTTACTTTCCCCATCCTCTCGCCAAGACCCTCTCTCTATTTCATCCGACCGGATAAACTTAGATTTTCAACCATTTTTTTGTTATCTCCTCTTATAATGTAGAAATAATTATTATTGTTAAAGAAAAATAAAGCTTGGAAGCATATTGTACCACTGAAACGTTTTTATTACAGCATTGGTAACTTTCGTTCTTTTGTATGCTGTAATATTTTTGAATACCGTTCCACGATATTCCACCTGAACAACTTTGTTCATTATAATATTCTCCTTAATTGATACTAGCTGAGATTTCGATGTTTCCTTCATTCACTGAAACCAGTGATCTTTATGTGTAACATCCTTTTTCTCTTAGGCATCCATCCTTATTTAATTCATGCATAAATTGTCTACATATACGTGCAATTAATGTCCCCATCTACATTATTTTTATCATGTAGCTAGTCAAGGCCCCAATGATATCCCATAGGTAAATACATATTCAATCACACTTACAGAGAAGAAGTGTCCCATCTGATTGTCAGCAGGTTCCCAATTACTGAGGCCGGTGAATCCGTGGTGGTAGGCGACCCTCTTGTCGCAATTGCTGAAGTTCTTCGTCTTAACGATGTCGTAGAGTCGGCCATCGCCACGAAGTTCTGGCATAGGGACGAGTTCCGGCTTCACTTGTGTGGCGTACATTGGCAACGGTGAAATGTCGTACATCACTTCGCACTCACCGGTGACAGTGTCCTAAATAGCACGGTTATCTTTAATAAGTTCCATCACCATGTCTGCGTGATTCAATAAATCATTTCCTTGGGTTATTTTATGTTTGAACCCCCATTGTGAATACATCACTTTTATCATATGAATTCTATCAGTCTGAGAAAATAGAATGCGTTACACATAGTTGATTTTCAATGATAAACTTATAATGCTCTTTTTCTAGTTGATACTTTCAACTTTACCTGGGGATTCTTAGTAAATAATAAATTATTAATTGAAAAAGGAAGAAAAACTGGAAAATAATATCATCCACAATATTTAATATCACTACCGAAAAAAGGCATCACCGGATCGCAGTCATTTTCAAGGAGTCTCACACCAGCAATGCATACATGGTAATACATACATGCAGGTTTGCTAGTTTGATAATTATTATAGGCGTAAATCTGGATGGAAATAATCAACACTGATTACACTTTATGTGACTTAAATGCCTCTCAAATTACGGACTGCCAATAAAAACAAGATTGAGCCTGAATTGAAAAGTGGCGTTTTAAAAGATTCAGACAAATACACATGAGCCTGTGTCTGGCTCATGTGTATTTGTCTGAATCTGGCAAGGGAGTGGAGGAAGACAGGGAAGGGGGAGTGAGAGTTAGAATTGGAGGAAGAAAAACGGATAGTGTGTCGGAAGATGTTTCATAGATAACAACTTCTATTGTGGATTGGGGGAGGTGGTATGATAGCGCTGAAAATGACACAAACCAAGCCTACCAGGCATCGGTAAAACCAACAAAACAACGAAAAATAATAATTGTTGCAGTAAATAAATGAATAAAAATCACAGTGTGAGAGATAAAGGAAGTTAGGGGCATGATAATATTGTTGATCCTCAAAGAGAAAGGAAAACAGAAATAATAGGAGAAAGATATTCATGCATGTGGCCATTTAGATAACATTTTTCTGTGGAATTTCAAGCATCTCCATAATATTTAACTTTTCTCGCTTGATTTCCAAGTGTATTCTATGGTGTTTAATGTCTCCATCAAGAATACCCAGCCCAGGCCAGATAAAATCTACCTCCTCCCTCCCCTCCCTCACCAGAAGCATATACATACAGTATACATTGCATTGCGGGTGTGAGACACCCTGAAAATGACGGCGATTCGTCGAAGCCTTGATCTATGGCGGTGTTAAATTTTGTTGAAAATACTATTCTTAAATTTTTTGTTTCTTCATAAGTTAGAGTATCATAAAGTGAAGTCTGAAAGAATTTGTAAAACTCACTACTTATCATGGACCGAAAAATCAATAAATTATATGTACTCGCCTCCATGGTGCGGAAAACACTCTTGCTGGACCTCTCGGGTGTCTGGCTACCACGTGGCCACTTAATTTCATTCTCACCTCTGGTGTCCACCTGCAGTTGGCTCACCACACTCTTGATAAAGTTCACTTCTGGGTTGGAGACGCCTTTGCTCACAACCAGCCCATCCACCTGCGAAGACCATGGGATGAGAGCGTGTTTTCTTTTTATAGGGTCTACGATAGAATATTGCGTGATTGAGACTTACAACTCCGTTCTTGAACTTAATTTGAAACGGCTTGCTGGAGAGCGGGAGCGGTTTGAAGTCGAGGTCCTTCTCTGGAATCCAGGATGCCCATCCCCCAGGTAGCATTGCTTGCACTGTGGCGACCCTGGCATCGGAGATCTGTCGGCAGAAGGGCCAATCAACTTAAATCAGCATTCGTGTTAGAGTGAACCATTTCTCTCAGTATTCCTCATTTCTAACGTAGGATGAAAAGTGTCGTTCTGAGTGATCTGGTTTAAATTTGGCAATTTGGCCAGCTACTGGACCATGAGTACATCGAAACCGGTCGTATTAAAGCATGTATTGTGGAAAATTGATTAATTTATCATACATAACTCTTGCTAAAGGCTCTCAAATTGGCTATATATTTCTAGTGTTCATTTTCGACCTACACCTACGTCATAGGGAGCTTGGTGGCCTAGTGGAAAGAGCGCTTGGCTACTGATCGAAGGGTCCCTGGTTCAAACCCTGGTGAAGCCTTTGGACGCCCCCGAACGAAAAAATTCCTCGGAGTGCGAGGTGGCCCAGGGAAAGGAACTGGCCCCCATACCCTGAATGTGTGTAATTTACACGTCTGTGGCTTAGTCAGGGGTGAGCTCTACCCTCGCACTTCCAAACCAACCTTCGGGTTGAATCACTCAGTAAGAGTGACCTACGGCATGGATGTAGTCATAATTTCAGGTTAGGTGGTGTGAACTTATGAACTTAGAGCATTTGAAAACTTCATTCAACTTTCCTTGAACCTGAAAAAGCTAAACCAACTGAAGCCATATTATGTGTTTACGTAACCACGAAATTACGTACTCACCCTTGCAAAGACAGCATTGGAACTTTTGGGCTGGATTGTTAGAATGGCGCGGTTAATGGCACCGGCGTACTCGTTGCCCACCTGGTGAAGGGCTGCAAGTGTTCTGCCCCAGACTTGGTACTTATACTCCGTATTAAGTTTCCATGCTTCGTAAGGGAGAGAGAAGAGAGAGAAAAGGGCATTCAGGGAGAAAGAGGAGAAATTTATTTTTACTCTTACTAAGAGATCGCATCATCATGAGTGGTTATCTTGAGTGTTCTACACCCAAGTTCACCTCAAATAAGGAAAAAATTGCCAGAAATTCAGTGGAATAAAGAGTTAAGGTAATATCGGATCGGCAAATGTCTGATATTTTCTAATAATTCGCTCAATAAGAGCACATTTTGAATCTAATTACCAACCAAGTATTATTCGCGGATGTTTTCCACATGTCATCCAGGAATGCATTCCAATTAAATTTATAACCGGTAGTCAAACCCCGCTGTGTGCAGATATTTAGTACTATATTTTACCGAACGCTGTTGTAGATTTAGTCATTGAATGTCATTGCATTTGATCACTTATCATATTTTAAATTCTAAGATTTATGTTTCAAGCATCTACTTGTACACGTACACAATAAGGTGTTACTTTTGAAAAATCTCTCTATATACATCGCCATGGTCGAAACTAACTTTTAATTCTGAACAGGTATATCTGGTATGGATTGTAGT
Source organism: Platycnemis pennipes (assembly GCA_933228895.1). Classification (NCBI taxonomy): domain Eukaryota; kingdom Metazoa; phylum Arthropoda; class Insecta; order Odonata; family Platycnemididae; genus Platycnemis; species Platycnemis pennipes. The sequence goes on from OW121846.1 coordinate 86,399,728, forward strand.
TTTAAAGTAAATGTTGTGGTTCCATACGCGTTCTTTAAAAATCTAATCTCTAAAGGACTTCCATTTATGAAATGGTATTTCTTTGCTGCGAACATTTTCAACCAGTCAACACGTACGATGATGTTTCATGTAATCCTACTTCTGCCTCATCTTTTTTAAGCTGAAAATTCGTTTAAAAGGTACAGTTTGAAGTATTATGTGAAGTTTTTTTTATGTATTATGCGTGGAGTCTCATACAACTTTCGTGTCATTTCTGTATGGACAACCCTGCACAAACAGTTGCATAATGTTAGCAACCAATCTGAAAATTTCTTTGAATATTCCACACGCTCATCAGTAATTGACTTGTATCTTTCAACCAGCCAAGAGCCTCTTAAACAAAACTAAGATACAAGTTGTAGACATGCAAATATCAGTGGCAATGAAACCATGTTGATACCAAGCGTCCGTTTACAAAAACTCGGTGGAGAGATCCCATTTATGAAATATTTGCCAACGTATGGAAATGATATGGATGCAAGATAATTTCACCTTTATAAAGCATTATTTTATGTAACTTACACTCCACGTTACTATGGAAATAATAGCTAACGTTATTGGGTACTATAGAGACGCTTATTTCATCTGAGGAAAATCAACACCCAAAAGCTAAAAGAACATTTTAAGGAAAAAAACATGAAAAGACTGAGAAAGAAAACATAAAGGAGCAACTCACCACAATCGGCCGATGCCAGCCCCACTAGAAAATGAAGGAAACATTTTATTAGTAACATAATTGGTAATACATTGAACAGCTATCTCAGTTGCATCAAATTTGATCAAATCTATTATTTGCAGCGAATTTCCGCTCCCTATTCGTCGCTATGGAGATACTACTAAAACACTTAAAATATCATCCACTATTGATCATTTTTTTTCTAATAACGTACCAAAAACCAGTATCTGATTAAATTAAATTGTTAAATAATCAACAAATAAATTAAATTCTTTGGCTGAGGGAAACATAATATAATTTTTCTCAAAAAGGGATTTAAAAATTTTTATTATGAACTTTATTTTACATATATAAATTAATTTCCAACCTTAGTTGGCCTATGTATTAGAATAAAGATCACAATTCAAAACAATCTGTAACAACCAGGTAAAATGTCCCTAACATATACAATACTATTCTTGAGTTAAAACTGCTTGTGATGGATTTGAATGATAAGTATTTATTCAAATTCTCATGGCAGGCTAGCTAGAATTTCCTTGTGAAATTAACATTTGATGGTGGTGTATTTTTGACATTTTATTAATTGCAATTACATTCAAGTTATCTTATTATTCATATATATTGATCCTACAATAAATTTACATCTTATAAAGGTTAGCTTTTGAGAAATTTGTAAAAATATTGTTGTGTCGATTGTTAGTATTTAAATTATATCTTTTTGATTACATTGCAACTACAGGGAGATTGAACTATGGATTTAGGTAAACTATGGAATCGAGAATCACCTCCCAAGGTTGAGATATTTTTTTGGCTTGTATATTTCCAGACCTTTAGGCATGCATATTCAACGCAAAATTATTTGAAACAAACAAAGTACCAATTTTATATCATTTCCCCTTCAAGTGAGTATTCGATCCCTTAAAAGATACTATGAGTTTACTTTTTTAACCCTGAGATATTCTTCCGACGCTTCACTGACAAGAAAAATTCAAAAGTTTCCTTTTCATATCCAACTGTCACTGATTTTCTTGAGAAAATTTTCGAGATTTATCAAAAAGATTCTTTAATATGGTATTTATTTACCACAAGTTAGTTAGTCGAAAATGTTATTTCTTTTGATATTTTGTTACCGCATTATTTGAAAGTATATACACTCGAAGTGATAATTCACTTTAAGAATTATTCTCACTTTTCTCATATCCTATTTCTTCAGTAAAAAATAGTTTCACCAGATTCTGCTTTTTCAGTGTTAAATGTCCCTTGAATTACGAATTTTGTAAAGAAATACCAGATTTTACTCCCATATTACTATTCAAACCATTCTAACATACTTATCCTTTTGAAAAAGTAAGAGAAAGGGAATGATAATCCAAAAAGCTTATTTTTTTCATTGAAAACATTCAAAAGATTGGCCTTAATTATGGCCAATATGATATTACTGATATGTAATATTTAAGATTTTTTTCATTGGTATGGTAGGACTTATTGCCACTTTCTGATACATAGTCTTACGAAAAACGTTGCTTTTGAAGTGAGAAAAGCCTCCTCACAAATTACCTATCATGTGACATAGCATGTGTCCAACTAATCACCACACGGAGACTTATTTGAAAGTGAACTGAATTTATAGACGCATATCTTAGGAAACGGAATGCTCTATCAACCTCAGCTTAATAAAGTATATGAAGAAGCTGAGACTCTTATAACTTGTCGGTGTTAGTGGCAAGTCACTTAATGGAAGGCTACAAGAGTTTCTCCTTCAAGAGAGAGTTAAGAGAGTAGTTGAGGGACTCTTGTAACTTACCACAGGCAAGTTACAAAAGTCCCGATGTATTGAATGAGAATATATGTTATACTCCATAAAAATTGAATTTATGATCCAAAGGAAAATGTTAAATACCAATGTGTCTTTTGGCCCCAATTCTTCAATGTCTTGAAATAATTATTCAAATAAGCCCCACCTCTTCACCACTTTCACCATTCCCATTTATTTGATTAACTCCCTTTTTATTAAGTTTATATTTCTGAAGTCCCTTTCATTTAAAACAGCAGCAGCTAACCTGATTATATGCCTAATATTAAGGCCTTGTTGTTCTATACGCCTCGTTTTATTAACTGCGTAACTGTCACCATGACTGCAGACTTTCATCCACAATGGCATGGAAGCTTTCGAATGCACCATACTTGGATTTTGTACTCACCCACAAGAAAGATGACCAAAGGAGACCACATCTTGGCCAGAAGTCATAGGGAGCATCGCCTTCAAACCTTTTATACTCTGCTCCGCAACGATCAGCAATCTCGTACAATGATATCGATTCACCGTCTCAGCAAAAAGCGTCGCCTAGTCGACCTTTGACACTCTGTAGGTCACAGGCTTCTTTCCTGGTAAATCTCATGCTCCCCACAACCACTGCATATCGTTGCCACCATAGATTTCATTTCATATATTTTTCTCCAACGACACTGTCATTTTAGCACGTTTATTGCAATGTCCATGCACAATGCAATTGCAATTGCATCCATGCACCAGCAAAACTTAAATAGATAGCATTGTTCCCTTAGGTTTTATTCACTGGAGATGGTATTTTTCATTCATTTCGATGATTCAATTCATGCGACTTGGTTCATGCCAAATACTTATTCTTTTCATGGTTAAAAATAACAAGCAATTTGCAGATTATAACGCTAATGATGAAACGTTATGAAGAAAATTGAGACCGTGCCTAGATTTTTCTAGTTCCGCCCTCGTAATTATGAGTTTAAAATCATAGTATTATTTTGTACGCTATTTGCATGCTGACTGCTCAAGGGAAAAAAGTTATTAAACTAAACTTAGTGTCAATTCTACTGATCTTTGTACAGGAAAGTATTCCATCCAAAAGTGAAACGTGCTAACGCCGAAATGTCTTCCCTAGGCTAACTGTTTGCTCGAGAAAACCATTTTCATCGAAATTCTGGCTAGGTTAAGTGCTTGTAAAGAATTCCTCGGGTTTCGTCAAATTAGTTGCACAAATATGGCTTTAGTTTTGTCATAACGCTGAATAATATTGAATTTATGCCCATAAAGCGCCAAAAATTTACGGACGTGGTGATTCCATAGAACTCAAACCATCATATTCAGCATAAATTGGCTGCAGTTCTTTCGATGACTTTTCGCCTGACTTCGATTCCAATGTCTCAAATTGACTTTAATAAGACACTGAATGTTATTAAGCTTTCCGCAAACGATATGAAGAGGCAATGAATGAGAAACTTTGTCACGGTGACTCAAAAAGAAAGCTGTAATGTCATTGACTGCCCTCTTTCCTATTTCCAGTACAAAGCCCAAGAGCCTTTTGTAAGTAAAATATCGTATGTAATCGGTAAATTCATGCCTCAAGAGAATGTAAAATTATGTTTTTACCACCCTGTGACAATTGGCAAATTGTGTTTTTATTTCCAGGATTATTTTGATAAAATGCATAGGAGTGGGGCTTATATGTTAAAATGTGTTACCAATAACTTCAATCCTATGTAAATTGGCTAAACTGGCCGAAAATTTAATCTCAGAGCATAGAAAATCAATGATGCACAGTGAAATTGGTTCAGTGTTTGCTGAGCATGTGTTGGAGGAGGGTCATACATCTGATTTTAAACCAAACATATTAGTGTGAGAAAGTTATTAAAACCAGATTTTATTGAGATCGTGTCGTGTTACAAAATATGTAGTTAAAAACTGTTAAATGATGTGCTCTCTTTAAAATCCTCACCATTAATGTCTGTGCCACAGCCTTCCCCACCACTAGTGCCTCCTTAAAATCCCCGTCCTTGGTCCCATTGCATTTCTAAACAAACATTCATATCTCGTTTTCCCCGCTTCCCTCCTTCTCCTCCCCCTTCCTCTTCTTTCTCCCACTCCGGGATCCTATATGTAAACATGTGGTAAGGTGCGCTCTGTCACTGTATTCTAGATAATGATGCGGTAACATGAAACCAGTAGAGGTCAATAAAAAAAAAGTGTGGAAAACTATAGTCTTTTAAATCTCATGATAACAGGTAATACACTAAATGTTTTTCACAGCCCTCCTAACTTACATTCTCAATATTGCTAACATTTTGCAGCAACTCCTCTTATCAAGTATACATTTGGTGATACGAATCAGTTCCATTTCACGATTTCTCTTCTAGATAAATGGCATAAGCAGTTTAGTTCATGTTTTGGCTCTTTACCCTCGAGGTCGATTCTTGAATTTCGTGATATTAGCCAATTTGAGCATGATTCAAATTGTTCTCCACCGATCTCGTTCATGACGAAGCAAAATATTTTTCAACTCAAATAGTTCTTTAAAAACCACTTGTGCGACACAAGATGATTCAATTCATCTGGTTTATGCCAATCAATCTTTCATACTGAACGATTTCCTCATGAACGACACGCTGTCATTATAATATAACAAAATAATCGTCATATCGTTTTCACAGTGTTTCATGATGAACCACGGACTTGAACCATGGAAAAAAGGCACTCATGTGAAATATTTAACATCTAACCTTTCAGTCTAAGGGTTTGATGGCAGAAGGTGCAGTTTTGTCTCAATCTCGCCCCAATAAAGACCTTTTATTATTATTATTATTCAGCGTGACATACACTTCGTTTAGTTTTGATGGTAACTGTTTATCATTTTTATAAGTTTTGTGCTGATCATAGGAGATGCATATACAGTAGTCATGAGATACATCCTTGAGATACCCCCATGCAGCAGGATGATTGCAGGTATTCTTCACATAGTGTCCTTCTTTACTTCGATATAGATATTTCGTACCTCCAGCCATTCTATCTATAAAGCCTACTCTCCTTCTTTTAGCAACCTTTCATTTGCGTCTTTTAAAATAAATAACCACTACTATTTATCAAATCCACTCCCTCTCCTCTAATTTCCTCGATTTACATCTTCTCCTTTACCATGATCAGCACTTTTCCATTCTTACCCTCAATCTAGATCAGTCTTGCGTCTCGTGATTTTAACCAATTTGAGCATGATTCGAATTGTTCTTCACCGTTCTCGTTCATGACGAATCAAACGGTTATTCCTTTCAAATAGTATTTAATACTATTTACTCCTTTATCTCACTTTACCTCGTCTCATTCTTTCCAACACATACATATCAAACGTATCTGTTTCCACTCTTTTGTAAATATTCACGTTACGGCACAGTACAATACCAACTTCTACCGGATTTTTTAAATCTAGGTTGCATTAGCTTTTAGAAAACTAAGAATTTTTCGGCTCCTCCTTTCTCAAATTCTATTGTTCTCGATTTCACCAAGATGTCATTCCCAAGAGCTGAAATACTCAACATTTCTGGAATTATGTTTTACTCTTTCAATAATATTGGGTGTGAAGGAAAGGAAAGTGGAGAGAAAGGGGCGGCTGAAACGAGTATTCCGGGGTGAACTTAAAGGATTATCTGAAATAGAGATCAACGAGATTACAAGCATGGTAGAAAATCTACAGGGAAAGGTTGTGCAGCATGGGTAAGGGCTATTGGATTTTAGGGAATATGATCTTGCAACAGATTTAGCCCAGAAATTTGGAATTAACTCATAATAAGAAATATTATCACGGGAATCAGTTACGAGATTTTTTCAAAAAAGTAAATGTTTAGGATACATCAGCTGTTTTCGCTACATAATTTACGCTGCTAGCGTAGTAGAAGGTTTTTATTAAAATATATAGACTTCATAAGTTCTTTATCTTTCAATTCCAAACCAGGAGAACGATTAGTGTAGTTTGCAAGAACATCCTTGAATTGAGAGGAAGACAAACGAGGAAGTCAGCGGGGAATTAGAAGCTTAGAGGGAAATTTACTAGATTAGTACGATAAGAGAGTAGACTTGTTACATGGTGAAATAATTTATGATGATTGACTGCTGAATATCTGCATAGATAACCTACATATAGTAATAATGCTAATATGGCTTGGATATGGAACTTAGGAATTATAGATGTAAGAAGAGGTGTAAGAATTAAATCAGAAATTGAAGAGGAAAGTAGCTTTCAAAAAACGTAAATCAGAGTGGAAGTATACAGTGACGAATTGACCTGCGACCGGTGAAAAAAATAGTAGTAAAAGGATATAACTGTCTTTTTTTAATTAGTTTAATGTAGTAATTTGAACAAGCATTCAAGCACATGACTATTTTCTTTGGACGAGTTTTACTAGCAACTTATTACATTATTGATGCCAACCTGTACTTGCTAAGCGAAGTTTACCTCAATATTGGTATAGAGTTACGAGCTCCCTTTGCATAAATTTGCCAAATCGGTACATTTACACGTCAAAATTTTAATGAATTATAAACATCCTACTTCAATTCATATTGTTTAATTGTTATAATTTAATTAATATTGTTTAAATCGGAGCGCTAGTAGTTTTGAATTAATTTTTATTACCTATAGTTCAGAAATTCATTTTTATTATGACTACATGATTGCAGTCGGTAATTGCTCATTTCCTCATGAAGACATTGGATAATGAAAAGCTCAAGGGTAGTACATATTAAGGAGTTACCGGAAAGCAAATCATAGAAGCATTTTAAAGGGTTGCAACGAAAGCACAAAAAATCTTAACATAATTATCTACTGATGTACACAATATCAAGATTCTCGCGGAGAAATCCCAGGTAAAGACATGATTTCTTCACTGGAAATCTTGCTATCGCATAGAGGAACCTAGAGCTACTAATGAGAACAACTAACAGGTTCACTACTTCAACAAGGACTGCTATATTGAAAATTTTTATTTCGATTGTTATTAGTACAATTTATGTATGTAAAATTGAGAGATTAGTAGGTTATCTAATCTATCGTTTAGATAATACTACTAGCATAGCTAGTTTTAGTTTAGATAATCATTATAACTATCATCTAAATGATAGTACTCATGTTAGCAATAGCTCAGGGTGAAGTTCAGGAATGGAAAAATATTTGCCTCAAAAATAATGAACTGTATTCATACAATTTTTAGGATTTCGAACGTAAGATGGAAAATCTAGCAGCTATTTTATTGCCGTTTGTTTCCTCATATCCGTCGAACTCAACTCTTTGAGTTCTTCAGCGGGCATTCTGTAAAAATATCACGAGATATTTCAATGATGTTGAATGATTTCATCAGTAAATGCGTAATATAAAATTCAATTAAACACAAAATATTATTGGGTTATTTGTAAATCACCTGTTCAGCATTAGCATTACTCCTACGACGTCCTACTGAAAAATTTCGTACAGATTTTCTACGGAACGTAAGGAATTCTACAAAATTTCTGTAGAAAAATTTCCCTTTCTACGGAGTTATGCAGAAAAAATTCTACGGAACAGAGGGGCTTCTGTAGAAAGTTGTCGCACTGTTTCTACGGAATTCTGCGGAAAATTTTGTGAGGCTATAGTTCCAAATTCCGTGCACTGCGCGAGAATTCCGTAGGAAGCCCGGGATGCCTCTACAGAATATCTGCCCGTCATCCCTCTCGGCTATATCCTTAAGTAATAAGCAGACACTTAAGAAAAGTACGATATAGAGATCAGGGACGTTAAGTTCCGGGATATTTACGCCCGTGATATGATAATATAGATATATGAAAGCGCATATTACATTTCATTAAAAATAATAAAACCAATTATGAAATAGAATGTAACTTAAGCGTTGAAGTATTAACGGCGTTAAAATGACCAATAGTCATCTTTTTCATCACAAACAAATTGTGTGACACGATATGGAAACGGGTATCGAATTAAATTATTTTATTAAATATATTACCGTTTTCTCTGTATTCATCTTTTTCTTACATTTACACGGAATATAAACAGTCTGACTTAATTACAGAGAGATATCCTTTTACTTTGTCTTTGAATGCTTTTATGATCGCAACGTAAACAATATGAATTGAAGTAGCATGTCGATAATTTATTAAAATTTTGAGGTGTAAATGTATTTGGCAAATTTATTCAATCCACGAGAATGCATGGTTTTCTTTAGCAATTGCTGTTATACCATTTTATAGATATCTATAGATTGTTTCAAAATATTATGACGAGCAAAGAGATCACGTCAAGCCCATTATCTTCAGAATACATTTTTGACCACTCTAAGAATGGAAATATTTATTAGTATGTTATGTTCATAATCGTTTTATGTATACAAAACCCAGCCACCTATATATGTATACATCAATCGTGTTGTAGATCACATACATCTAGATGTATGGCTCAGTGGTTAAGGAAAATTAAGTAGGTAATATAAAAAATGGAAATAATACTTGGCAAATGATTGTGATGATACTAAATGAATGAGTAAAGTATACAGTGTGATGAGCACCTTTGATATTTTGTAAGTAAAAGGAAAACTATATGGATATTGTTTTGGAACAGCTTAGAGGCTTCAAAACAATGTAAAAGTGTAGAGTAGTTTTTTCCTTCCATGATTTCTTGCACTCCCTATATGCATACCCCAAACAGCACTGAATGGATTAACTGCAGTTTATACCTTCATCCAAATATTTTCCTTTTTTCACTTCTATAGTGACTGATCTCATCAACCTGTAGATATTAGTTAAACACTGAGAGGATTTCTACTTTCATACAGGGCCGGCGACAAGGGGGAACAAAGGGGGTAAATTCCTAGGGGCACGGGCCAAAAAAAAATAATTGAAAATAAAAATTTACAGTATGAATAAATTTAAATGCCAAAAAGAAAACAAAATTTTGTTGTAAAAAGTGAAAAAAAACAAATCAAGGAATCTAGGTAGAGCGTGTGTCAGTGCGCGAGAAGTATGACGTTAGCATTGCTGTAGTGGTCATCGAGGGTTTTGGGGTGATGGGGACGGCAGAGCGAGAAGCGCGGGTGCTGTGACACACCTCCCCTCCTTTTGCCACGAACATTCGCCACTCAGCGACATGCTGTGACCTGAACGACAAGAAACCCTATCCCCCACCTACAGTCTATTGTTTACTTGTTAGTACACTGTAAATAATCGTTTATTCTACAGTCAAAGTAACAGATTATCAGTATCAAGCTACACATTCTAATGTTGTGTCATTGGTTTTGTACAAATGAGCGCCCATACCAGGGGGCAGGGAGGGACCGCGGCTCCCCTACCTAGCCTCCCGGGTAAAATAAAAAAGAGAAACGAAAAAGTATTTTTTATTTAAAATTTTGTGAATATATACGTATTTCAGGAAGTTATTTCTAACACATGATGAATAAATTACCCTTTTAATATTTTTATAAATAAGTTCCCTTGTTTTACTTAACATTAGAATGCCGGACATATTGGACCTCCCGAGAATGCCGGGAGGACATTTTGACACCCATCTGTTTATGTGTTCATAGTCCTAAGCTAAGAGCAACAAAATCACGACAAAGTCACAGTGAACTACAGCTTTTCCCAATAGCATGGATCCCTTCTAAATCCGTCATGACACTATTCCGCCCTATAGGCCGATTGAAATGCCAATAGCATTAAATTGAGAGATATATATGCTGCTTTCTTCTCCCAAGGGACCAGTTTCACAACAGAGGCGGAGATTTTCCTGTGGCCATTCTGTTTTTACTCCAGTGAGTTGAGGTGCATATCCAACATTTGAAGTTATCCGCTCCTTACCGCGGATGTGGCATTCAGCCGAGGCACTTTTTGTTGAAGGTAAGTCAATGATTGCACTTCATTGCTCTCCATCCATTTTCTATTCCGTATAAATCCTACGTATATCTCACCACCTCCATGGATGCCAATTACATAACTTACCTTGGAAACAACTAATTCCCAGCAGGGCATACGTAAATGTTTGGAAAAAATGGCTGATATTTTGTATTATAGGTTTCTACCTTATCTACCTTCCCGTGAACTATGAAATGGCTTATTAAAAAGAGTCATCAGTTTGAACTCCTTCACAAATATGTACTAAATAAATTGGATGTATCACACAGATACTAGTCTGTAGCTGGTGTAGACATTTTTTATTTATCTTGCAATTAAAACAGATTTTTTTTTCAATATGAATAATCCGAATGTGATGATAGCTTATGAAGCCCAATTACGGAAGCCATTCAAAGATCGTCTCCACAATTATCGCGTTGCAAATTCATGTTTTTTGCAAGCTGTTCTATTTATGCAACGATATTATCATCGCCATTGTTTGCCATCTCTCTTACGATTGATTATATTGTTTTAAATGGCTCTCTACTCGATTCTTCTATAGCTATGCTCATCGCAATTACATTATTCTTCGCTCTTACATTCTTCACTACATGCTCCTTACGCTTCGTGGTCATCATTAGCGGTATCGGAAGTGGGGGGCAGGAGGGGCCGAAGGCCCCCCCAGAATTTTTCCCGGGCCCTTGACTAATAAGTCGTCTTCAAAAATTAAATGTCACTTGTCTCCAGCTTGCTTTTTCCCTTCTGACTTATTCTACCACCTTCATATGCTCTTTTAGCGTAATTCTAGTTTCTACCCCCTCTTATCCGCAAAAAAATGTGGACCCTTTTCATAGGTGCCGGGCTCTTTTCAAGGTTAGCCCCTCCCAGCGAAAATAGTTCCGACACCCCTGGTCATCACATATTATGACATTGTTCCAATTTAAAATTACGTTAACAGCGGTCCTCTTCAGAACATCAAGTTTCGAGATATGACCGATTGAGTGGTCCCTCTCCTTTTTATTTCAATTTTAAATAAATTGAACTTTTATTAATGAAAATTTTAATTAAGTATATCTTATTACCCTTCCCCATGGACTACGCCTTGTCGTGGTGGGATTGGGGCTTGCGTGTTCCCGTGACCCCTAGAGCTACACTGGCGGGAGTAACTAATATTGCTCCTGGTAGGGTCACCCATGCCAGACAGGTCGAAGGATAGGAGCCTGACGAAAGGTAGTCCACGTACCGTACTCGCAGCGTCTGTTCCTCAATGAGGCGGCTGTGAGAAGGCGTCTGACCCCAGTGGGGCGGCCTAACAAGTGATGGTGTCACGTTAAAAACACTATTGAGGCAGGCAACGGGAAACCACCTCAATTAAACTCTCCCAAGATCACAATGGACTTGAACAATAGAGAAATGAATCCTGGCAACTACGGGGCCCGGGACCAAATTATTGGAACGGGTGTCGTGCCCGGCAGCAGGGTAAGCAAGGACTCTGCGGTCGTCATCTCACGAAATCCTTGCACGAAAACAATGACAGCAGCAGCGGCAAAAGCAGCGGCGCCGAAGAATAAACCAGAGAAGAGAGCAGCAATGCTAAGGATCGGGACCTGGAACGTTAGGACTATGTTAAGGGCAGGAAAACTAGAGAATATTAAGCGTGAAATGGAGAGGAGAAAGATCGATTTGTTGGGATTAAGCGAAGTAAGATGGAGAGACCAGGGGGACTTCTGGAGTGAAAAGTACAGGGTTATATACAGTGGAGGGGAAGAGAGCCAGCGGGGAGTGGCAGTTGTGTTGAATGCAACATTAGGAAAAAGGGTGTTGAATGTGGAACAGGTAAGCGATAGAATACTAGCTATCGAAATCAAAGCGATACCGGCAAATATAGTCGTAGTACAGGTGTACATGCCAACAGGGGGGCATAGAGAAGAGGAAGTGGACGAAGTATATGACCAGTTGGAAGAATTAATCGGGAAAGTAAAGGGCAGGAAGAACCTAATAATTATGGGAGATTGGAACGCTGTAGTAGGGGAAGGGTGGGACGGAAGTGAAGTAGGGGAGTATGGTCTGGGTGTAAGGAATGACCGGGGTGAGAAAGTAGTGGAGTTCTGTAGAAGGAATAATTTAGTGATTACAAACACGTGGTTTAAACACCACCCTAGGCGTAGGTACACGTGGAAAATGCCGGGGGATACTGGAAGGTACCAACTAGACTACATCATGATTAGGCAAAGGTTCAGGAACGGCGTAAAGAATTCGCATAGTTTCCCAGGTGCAGATGCCGACTCCGACCATAACTTGGTGGTGATGAAATGCGAGATGAGACTAAAAAGGTTAAACGTAGGAAGGAAAATAAAAAAGTGGGATGTAGGAGCACTGATTGGAGGGAAGAGGAGGGAATACCAGGAGATTGTGGATAGATGCATGAGGGAAGAGGAGGCAAGAGGAACAATAGATGAAGGATGGGAGATCATAAAGACGGGCATAAAAGAAGCAGCTGAGAAAACAGTAGGAACAGTAGACGCTAGGAGGATCAAGAAACCATGGGTAACAGCAGAAATGATGGATAGGATCGAGGAAAGAAGGAAATGGAAAAATGTACATACAGAGCTAGGCAAAAGGCGTTATAAGGAGATTAACAACAGACTTAGGAGAGAAACAAAGAGAGCAAGAGAAAAGTGGTGGAGCCGGCAATGCGAGGAGCTGGAGAGACTCCAGAGAGAAGGAGAAATAGGCAGTCTGTACTCAAAGGTTAGAATGCTATCGGGAATCAAGAAATGGAAAACGGTCCCATGCATCAAAGACAGAAGGGGAAATTTAGCAATGGAGCGAGAGGAGATCCAGCGTCGTTGGAGGGAATATGTTGAGGAACTATATGATAGCGAAAATAGGCCTATAAACTTGGACATAGGAGAGGAAAAGGACGTTGATGAGGATGACGTGGGCCCCGGAATACTGGATAGTGAGATAGAGAAGGCACTGCGAGAAATGAAGGCAGGTAAAGCGGTGGGGGTAGATAACATCCCAGCCGAGCTTCTGAAAAACCTAGGAAGAGGGGGAAGGGACAGATTTTATGAACTTGTTCGTAGAATATACGAGGAGGGGGCTTGGCCGGAGGATTTTGTAAAAACCGTGCTAATACCTATACCGAAAAAGAGAGTGACAAAGGAATGTGAAGACTATAGAACGATAAGTTTGATTTCTCATGCGGCAAAGGTAGTGCTTAGAATCATCAATAGGAGAATGGAAAAGAGAGCAAACGAATTCCTAGGCGAGGATCAGTTTGGATTTCGGAAGGGGAGGGCCACTCGGGATGCGATTGCAGTGATGAGAATACTAGTGGAAAGGAATCTAGAATACAATCAGGACGTGTTCGCGTGCTTTGTTGATTTCGAAAAGGCGTTCGACAGAGTGAGGTGGGACAAATTAATGGAAATATTGCGGAAGATAGGAGTAGACTGGAGAGACAGGAGACTGATCCGAAATTTATACATGGCGCAGAAGGCGCAAGTGAGAGTAGCCGATGGAGAATCGGATTGGGCTACGATAGGGAGGGGAGTTAGGCAGGGCTGTCCGTTATCGCCGGTACTTTTCAACATCTATTCGGAGGAAATGGTGACAGAGGCTTGGGATGAGCAGGAGGCTGGAGTAAAGGTCGGGGGGAAATTGATAAAATCAGTGAGGTTTGCGGATGACCAAGCGCTAGTCAGCCAGTCAGCCCGTGGCTTGCAAAAAATGCTGGATGCGTTGCAGGGACAGTGCGAAAGATACGGGATGAAGATAAACCAGAAGAAAACGAAAGTAATGCGGTTTTCAAGAACAAAAAGGGCCAGTATAACGATAAAAGTGGGAGGTCAGAAGCTAGAGCAGGTAGAGCAATTTAGCTATCTGGGTAGTGTGTTGGAAGAAAAAGGGTATAGCAGTATTGAAGTGAGAAGGAGAATTGCATTGGCAAAAGAAGCTTTTACTCGTAGGCGTGAACTAATGACCGGGGCGTTGAGTAGGGAAGTGAAGAAAAGACTAGTGAAAAGTTTAATATGGAGCGTTGCACTATATGGGGCGGAAACGTGGGCTTTGCGAAAAGAAGATGAAAATAGACTTAGGGCTTTTGAAATGTGGGTGTGGAGAAGAATGGAGAAAATAAAGTGGGTCGAAAAGAAAACGAACGACGAAGTGTTAGAATTGGTAGGAGAGGAAAGAAATTTGATAGATGAAATTAGGAGAAGGCAGAAGGTGTGGATGGAAAAGGTAATAAAAGGGGATGGTGTTTTGAAGGAGGTGATTGAGGGAAGATCGTTGGGTAAGCGGGGAAGAGGGAGAAGAAGAACGGGTAGCTTGGATGGAATAATAGGTGGCAGGAGGTATGTGGGGCTGAAGAGGCACATCGTGTGAAATTTAGGGGGTGGGAAGAATTAAATGTCCATTTAAACCTACCTTCACCGGTAGAATACTTATAATAATAATAATAAATATCTTATTAGTAAGCTGCTCTTGGCATTTTACCTAAATATCTAGTGTTTCAGGACTGTTCAAGCAAGTTTGGTTTCAATACATGCCAAATATGTCATTGTGTAGTGCATACTTCTCATATAGCCTACATTCTGGCATACTGAGTTCACCAGAAAATGTGAGAATTTTAGTTTTGCAAGGACTTCCGAGGATATGTACAGCAGAATTGTTTGGCTCTCCTTTAGAAATATTTTATGCACCCAGGCAACAAACAGACCTACACATTTTTAAACTGTTATTACTTAAATGCCACCATTTATTGTCTACTTGGACATCACTTTTTCAATGCTAGCGCAAGAGGTGAAAATTAGGCATTTAAAAATAAATAGCTCCGTTTGCCGCAGACAAAGAAGAATTGCTGCATAAAAAGAAGACAGAATAAAATAATAGAAATAAGATAATATTACACGTCTACATGTACATGCAAGAGTGTGTGCCATTCATTTTAAATAGGAGAAATCACTTACTACCATGCACGAATGCGTAAAAATTATACTCCTTTAGTAAACTAATTAAATGAAACCAAAAGTAAAAATCCTACTACGTCGTGAAAAACGTTAAGCATGCGATAATGAGACATGTGAAATGTTAGCAATAAATGGCATTAAATAGTAGTTATAACCAGGTAATATAATACTATTTGATTAGTTGGTCAATAAAAAGTTATAGAAAATTGTAGCTTATAGTTGATTATTAGTTCTTTCCAATATTTTATATTTACTTATGTTTCCTAAAGCATTCATGGGTTACTAGTGTAACAACATGCATACGATGAAAAAATCACAGATAAATAATATCTAATAGCTTAATCAAAACCTGCACTGCCTATTCTGATTTCAGGGAGTGCCTTCTCTGACATCTATTGCTGTCTCTACTTGGACGTGGAAAAAATGATCTCTTGAATCTTTCCGTCTTAATGCCAATCTCTCAAATGTTAACTGAGCATTCTAGCATGCCGTAGGTCGCTGCTGTTTTTAATTTACCCGAAAAATCTTCAATGACTCTGCAGTTTTTTATTTCTATTAATTTTGATACACTACCAAAATATCGTATAGCCTTTTAGCAAACCTAGGTACTTAAAAAAATTAGGCACCGGCGAGATTCGAACTCACGATCTCCTGTTTACTAGACAGGCGCTTTAACCAACTAAGCCACGGCGCCGGCGAAAATGCAAGGCGTTAAGAAAAGTTTGCCTTAGCTGTACCGTTTTTCTAGAACATTGTTAAAGGGGTCTGCTATCACCAATACTTCTTTGCATATATCCTGAGATATAGTGAGAGGGATGTGAATGGGCTTACTTGAGCCGCAAAGGTGTGGGAAAACTGGTTATGCCCGTATTGTTTGCGGATGATCCAGCGCTATTAAGTCAGTCAGCCAAGGGCCTACGGAATTTATAGATGCGTAGATATGCGTATTAGATAATATATCAGTGTGGATTGGATTGAATGAAGATACATCATAGCAAAACTAAAGGCATGAGATTTTCAAGAGCAAAAAGTGCGAGAACAAATTTGAAATTGGGAGGTAAAAAGCAATAGCATATGGAGTATTTCCGCTATCTGGTCAGTACGTTGGAAGAAAAATAGCAGCATTGAAGTCCAAAGGCAAGTTGCCTTGACGAGAGTCGTTTACTCGTAGAAGAGAATCGTTGACATGCTAAGCAGAAATGTAAAGAAAACACTACTGAAAAGCCTACAATGGACCTTAGCATTATGCGGCATGTAAATATGGGAACTGAGAAAAGAATGTGAAAATAGATTAGGGTTCTGTTTTTCACAATTTTTTTCCCGCTTCGCCCTCTTTTCACCCTATACAATTTTCCATCAGCTACTCTCACTTGCGCCTTTTGTGCCATGCATAAATTTTGGATCCGTATCTTGTCACTATCGTCTACTCCTATTTTCCACAATATTTCCACTAACTTTCCCACCCCTCCTTCTGTCTTATGCCTTTTAGAAATCAACATAGCACATAAATATATGTTTGAATTATAAGTTTCTTTCCACTAGAAGGTATTCTTGTCACTGCAATCGCATCCAAAGTTGACCTTCCCTTACTACTATTACTAGTAATTCCATACTGATCCTTACCTAAAGATACATTACCTCTCTTTCAATCCTCTTGTTGAAATTTTCTAGCCTTATTCGCAGGAGAAATTAATTGTATCGCCCTATTCCCATGTTTGCTACTTTTCCGGTATCCGTGCCAGAGCAGTTTTTACGATTACTGATTCATACGGTAAATTGCCATTTCCCCCAAAAATTAAATAGTAATAAATTAAGCGATTCATGCTAACTCGCAGTAAAAAATTGAAAGCGTATTTAGCGGACTTAGGAAAAAAATCAAATTCGAAATAAGGTTTTCATTAAAAATCTTCACACACTCAAACACTCTAATTATTTTACGAAGATCAGCAATGAATTTAGAGAAATAGATGTGAATAGTTTTGGCTGGCAGTTGGTGTGAAAATACAAACCCATGTATTTCTTGGGCATGTGTTATCTATTGACCATTAGATTTCACTTAGTTTATGAGATATCATAGCAGTTGAAGTACTTCAAAATTAAGACCTTTGACTAACACTGCATTAAATTCGGCTAGTTTAAAGGTTAGTGCAGTTGTGTCTAAAGGTCTAAGAGTCATTGAGTTTGTGGATTTAGATAAGGCTTTTGATAACGTAAATTGGAAATCAATGCTTTTAATTGTTAAAGGAATTGGAGTGTCCTACAATGATCAAAGAATTAGCCACAGTTTGTATAAAAATCAAGTAGTTGTGAATAAATCTGGACCCAGCTATGAAGAAACAATAATAAGGAAAGGAGTGAGACAAGACTGTGCACTGTATCCTGTAATTATTGACCTTTACATCGAGAAAGCTATCAATGAAATCAAGGAGAAGTCTTCTGGAGTGATTATCCACCGAGAAAAAATTAGTATGCTGCGATTCACCGGTTACGCAACACTCGTAGCTGAGACAGAGAGGATTCTGAATAAGATTCTAATAAATGCGGAAAGGACCATGGCAAGATATCAGCTGAAGATCAATAAGAAGAAGGTTAAGATATTGATGTACAGTAACAGAGAAGAGGCCAAATCCGAAGTTGAACAAGGGAAGCAAAAACTGGAAGAAGGGGAAGAGTTCTGTTACCTGGGAAGCCGAGTAACCAACGATGGACGAAGCAAAAAAGAAATAGTTAGTAGAATAGCCCAGGCAAAGAGGGCATTCTATCAAAAGAAGAATCTACTTACAGCTGGAAATACAAGCGTAGAAGTAAGGAAACAATTCATCAAGACATAAATCTGGAGCATGTTTCTTTACGGTAGTGAGGCATGGACGATGACAGCAACGGAGAAGAAAAGGGTAGAAGCATTCGAAATGTGGTGCTACAGAAGAATGACGGAGATAAAACGGATCGAACGAGTGACAAACGAAGACGTTTCAAGAAGAGCGGGAGAAAAGAGACGCCTGAAGAAAACTCTAAGAAGCGGACGGGACAATATAATCGGGTATATCTTAAGGCACGATGAAGACACTCGTCACGGGAAACGTGAACAGGAGAAACGGCAAAGGAAGGCGTCGTATGAGATATATGAAACAGGTCGTGGAGGAAATGAAAGAGAGGAATTATGTTAATGTGATGAGGTTTTCCGATAGAAGAATTTGTGTAGAGAGCTGCGTCAAACCAATCCTAGGATTATTAACTGATGATGATGATGAGTAAAGGGAAAATGACTATCTCGTAATATTCTAATTTTAAAAGTCATACAATTTCAAAGTTAATGCTTGATTCATCATTTCATGTAACTGAAGATTTGAGTGTATTAGTAATTTGATCATATTTGAAACTAAGTCATATTTGTAATCTGGTCATAGTATTAACTTAGTCACATATATAATCAGGTTATATTTGTGATCTGCTCATATTTATGATCTGCTCATATTTGTGATCCGCTCATATTTGTGATCTACTCATATTTTTGATCCTCTCATACTTTTGATCTGCTCATATTTGTGATTTGCTCATATTTGTAATCGAGTCATATTTGTGATCTTCTCATATTTGTAAGTGGGTCATATTAGTAATCTAATCATATTTGGGCAGAAGCATACGGTTAGGCCATTGGAGTGATTGGAATATTTCCATGATGTGACAAACGAAGAGTGTTGCAAGGAATCAAAGAAGGCAACTTTGATAAAACTCCTCAAGCTGAGGAGTTATCGTTTAAACATTAGTTTTTCAAATGTCCGTTTCCGAAATTTTTATCTCCCCAGTGGAGTCTAACGAGCACAAAAATTCTAAATTGGGCTCTAATTCATCGGGAATGATTAGCAGTATTCATGAGATGTGTGGTTGGCTGAATTCTTAATATAAATAATTGTGTGCATTACTTGAACATCTGCTTTTGCATTGCCCAGCGTCCTTTTTGATGCCATTGCCAATCATAATATTCGCTTCGTATTAAAGAAAGAAGATTTTCATGTGATCCAGTTTGTACCACTTAATCTAACTATAAGTTTAAGTATCAAGCATATGTGAACATTCTTGAGAAGGAAATAGAACCACCGTCTGATGTATCACAAAAAAATTGTCCTGCAGACATGTATTCCAAACTGTTTTGGTTGAGACATTTTGAGAGTTCAGCAATCTTCCGCAACAACAAACAATGTCATCATTTATTTGCCGATATTTAATCACATTGGAATTGTAAATTGCATGTATTCCATGGATTCTGTATTTACTAACTTATTCCTCAAATCCAGCTAGAACGAATCATGTAAAATTATAGATAGATATAGAACTTCAAGTGTGAAGCGTTCACCGAGAAACTGCCCCTGTTGTGTTTTACATCTATTTTGTGAGGAAGTTGATTAAAAAACTCTGAATAGCCCTTAGCTTCAGGTGATGCTGAAACAAGCCAAGAATTTTGCAGTACTTTAAAATATTTTATCATGACTTATTTCAATGTCGCAGTCTGGTTTAATTCATGATAGGGGAAAATGTTATTAGATATTTCAGCCATGTAGTTAGCCTTGGGGCATAATTATCTATCATTGGTGTTTTGCATTATTTCAAAGAGCTGAGTGCGATACTTCTAGAGTGGGATACTTCTTCAGGAGGGGGTTGGGTGATGTCTAAATTAGAGATGGGTCGAACAGAGGTTTCTCAAATTCGAATATCGAATACGAATATTTAAGCATGACTCGAATATTCGAATATCTCGAACTTTGAATACCTCGAATACTGGAATTGCATTTGATTTGATAAACGTTATTCTTTTTTTATTTTGAACCGTGACTACTGGTGACTAGTTTCAGGGCTTTGTTTATGGTGAAAAGGCAACAGTTTTGCTGGAATTCCATTGCATAATCAAAACGGTTGTCTTTCTACCGTAAATTACGAGCAAAACCCATCAATCGATCTCCACCATTTACTCTTGGCACATATGGTGTAGCTCATCAGCCAGGTACAGCTTAGTTAGCAATGAAAAAACACAAGATATAGCATTTATTCCACAGTTCTAATGGTGGCACTACGCGTAGTACCACCATTAAAACTGTGGAATGAATGCTATATCTTGTGTTTTTTCATTATGATATCATTCCACTACTCCTCTCCGGACACAGTTAAGCTTAGTTAGCATAATTATTGGAAATCTCGAACATCAAATTCTTTTAGCATATCTATTCGAGAACTCGAACATGGACTACAAATTCAAAGCTCGCGAGCTAGCCGCGAAAACTTTAGCGGAGTTACCCGCTGAGATGCGCGATAGCAAGATATTGCACAGAGAAAAAATCATTCGCCTTGACCGGGACTCGAACGCGGACCCCCTGATTTCCGGCCAGGTGCTCTCCAGAGAGCACAGCTCCAATTTCCGCCTTGGTAGCTCAACTGGCAGAGCACCTGGCCGGAAATCAGGGGGTTCGGGTTCGAGTCCCGGTCAAGGCGAATGATTTTTTTCTCTGTGGAATATCTTGCTATCGAACATGGACTACTTTCTAGCATTCGAGGTGTTCGAGTATTTGCGGGTAGTATTCGAACGTCTCTAGTCTAAATACGTCACTGATTCTCATATAATAATAATAATAAATTTAATTGCTTCCAAAGTAAACCATTACAAAGTGTAACATTAGAAAAAATGAAGCGTTAATAGCCCCTGAGGTGTACCTGTGGTTGGGCTACCATCTGTTAGACCATGTAACATTTGTACAGAGTAGGTATATACAATTATAAACAAATTTATACGTCGATACGTCATATTAATATGACGTATCGTTTTTGCTACTTGGAAGCGTCATGGTATCAGCTGCGTCCGCTGTTGCTTACGCGACGAGCAGTGAGTGTTAAGTGCAGCACCCTCAGCATCACTCGCTGTCGCACGCGCTCCTCCCAGCATGCCCTCTGCCCCCTCAAACGCCTGCTCGTGATGCACTGCTCACATTCGATCTAATGTAAATATCCTGATTATCTCCATCACAACACCGCTGTCTAAAGCCATCCGCGTTTGCACGACCTAATGCTTTTGAAGTTTCCCCGTGAATGCGCAAGAGCCGAAATATGCGGCCGAGCGAAGAGAAAGTTAGGATTTATAAAAAGAGTACTTAGGAAATGTGATGAGAAGACTAAAGAGCGATGTTACTTTTCACTAGTTAGGCCCCACCTTGAGTATGCAGCCAGTGTATGGGATCCTAATGAATTAGGGTTGATCAGAGAACTAGAGAGTGTGCAGCGTAGAGCAGCTAGGTTCGTTAAAAGGTGTTACGATAGGTTGAGTAGCGTTTCAGAATTAATAATAGAATTAGGGTGGGAATCATTATCAGAGCGTAAGTTAAAGTACAGATATAAATTATTAGAGAAATTTCAATCGGATAGCTTTACTGAAGATGTTAGGCACATATTAAAAAAACCAGCGTATTATGCTATATTCGACCAGATAAATAAAATTAGAGAGATAGATTGTCGTACCGATAGATTCAAAATGGCATTTTCCCCCGTACTATAAGAGAACAGAATAGGCAGCATAGCAAATGGATAGGTAGGGGAAATATTTTAGAGTATTCTGTAGTGCATGATGCATGCATTAACCCCGTAATACTATACTAACAATCTTGTTGCATGAGACCCTATAGTTGCTAGTTTGCATGTTAGTAGTGCATGCTTGGTGATCTTCACCCTCTGCCACACAACCTTGCGGTGGCTTGCAGGGTATCGTGTAGATGTAGATGTAGATGTGAGCCCTTCGCTTTGACGCACGGAAGTCAGCTGCTCCTTACCATAACAGTCATGGTGCATTATGTCCGGCACCTGACCATTCTCATTCTTCAGGTTACTCACCATTTCGATGTAGATCGTCTGTGAGAGTATGGCTGGTTGGGGGGAAATTTATAGGCTGATTCAGAAGAAAATAAACAGGCTGAAAGGTAGTGTGTATGTTCACTTCATCGGGAAATTGCATGATTACCCGAAAATGGCTTGAGTAAGTTGACATCCTTGAAAGAACTTTAAGGCCTATTCATCCGAATTCACCAAAAGTAGGAATTAAATTGTTTTCAGATACCTTTTTTGGTGTACAAGTATCAGATGATGGATTTTTTCTCAGTTTCGGTGAAAACTATTTAAAATGAAGGTTGCTATTATTGACTCTGCGGAGCTTAGTGTTTTCTGATTTGAAAAACATTTTTCCGACCTTCCTGATTCCGTACATACTTTCCCTATTTTCCCTGCTCTCATTAATACTCCAGGATATTATACTTCATGTATGTACATACATTTCCATGGAGGCACTACTATAGATTCTTTCTTGGAATCCAACCTAGAATTAAAGTTAATATAATTGATTTCCCTGAAGAATACACTTTTTAACAGATTTTATTTACAAAGAGATCACGAGTTGGTAAATTACTAAATAGTGCTCTATCATTAAAAGAGAAGAAAAGAACACATCAAAATATGGGATCCATTCCTAGAAGATAATTACCATGCCATTTGCACCTTTTGAGTTAGCTGATAGTATAAATATTGTAAACCTGGTCCCTTCTCAGGATACCACAAACATTACGTTTCCAAAGCATTACATTGCACCTTAAACCACCTTTTTGAGATTTCTGTGAATTGACTTTTATCTCTGAAAAATGGGCCCCAAGTGGAAGTGAATACTGAAAAACAAAATAAGTACCAGAAAATTTTCTTCGAGAAATTGGAAATAAGGTTACTACCTGTTTCCGAGGCTAGGAGGCCACAGAGGCCTATTAAGACGGCAATCACTAAATACTATTAAGCCGTTACGCAGAATTATGGAGTACGAGAGTTAGGTCTAATTTACTTTGCGAGGCACGATGCCCGTCTTGCACTACTTGCATAAGGATCTACGCCACCGTCCGATTCAGAAACTGCTTCTATTTACTGCCCGGTTAGAGTAGAGAAGGAAAATGATTTCGTGTGAGCTCACTATCATCCTTACCGCTCCCACAGCCTCCAAGCCCTTGCCAACCACCATGACCTAAGTGTTAATGAAAATTGATGATCTTCATATGGTGTAGTTCGCCTTATCTCCAACTAATGAGGCAGCATGCCGAGTCTCGCCGTCTTGTTATCTTGCTCAATATTCTGAATATTTCTGGAGTACTATCCACACCATTTTTCTCGTTCATCTAATTTTTTTTTCATTTAATTACTCTATGTATGACACTCTTTTACTGCTGTCCATCCATGGAATGGGAACGAAAGTCGACAGGAGATGAATCATGAAAATATACATGGTTATTAAAAAAGATGGACCTAATTTAATTTATTTGTATTTTTTGAAGTACATATTGGACATGAACATAGCAATGAAGACAGGAAGTTTTTTAACACTGGTTATAAATATTCAGTGTGCCCCCCCCCCCCCTTGTGTGTAGCCATCTTCCTCACAACTACGGTGAACTGAAATCCCTGCCTATTGGCGCGAGTACCCAGCAGCCGTTTCCGCAACTATCACTGCTTTTCTTTGCGGTGGCAAACCAAACTTTGGAACTTCCTCTTTCCTTCGGTATGTAGACTGTTCGTATCCACTATATATTTCATGAAATACAAATTCGTTAAATTAGGTCCATCTTTCTGAATATCCCTGTATTTTTGTCTCACTCGGACGCGAAAGATGGCGAGAGTTTAGAGGGTGCCAGTAAAAGTGAGGAGCGGCAAGAGTGAGAGAACGGGCCTGTATATTCAAAGTTTGTTGTGAATATGGCATAGCGATTGCTAAACGTATCCCATGTATGTAGTACAAATGCATTCTTATTTACAGGCGAATTGGTGAGAAGCGTTGATTCTAGAGTGTCTTGTAATACCAAAGTCCCACGCGACTTTTTCAAATTTATTTTCACAGATCTATTTGCAAAGGTGACTAATGTGACAAATATGTGTTACTAGCTCAATATTGGTAAGTTAAGGGTTGTTACGTCACCATCAGCTGACTTAAATGGAGAAGAAATTTATTTCTCCATGATTGATTTTTACTAGTAGGAATGAAAAACTCATTGAGGTGATACTTGTACACTTCACAACGCTGTCAGTTCAATTTATGATAGGTATTCATAAAATTATGATTTCCAGGAGTTTCACGACTCGAAACCAAGCTATAAATATCGTAGATATCCATGTTTGATGGACGGAAATGTGAACGAGTGAAGAGGTCTTGAACATGGCGCAGGAAAGAATATTGCAGGCAGGAATTTGGGGAAGGCAGAGTAAGTGGATGTGAGAGGTACCACGGTATGGAATGCTGAACGTCACTTTCGAAAATAAAATGCTAGTTAGGCAAGAAGGAGGAAGAAAGAGAAAAGGTAATATGAGTGGTATGAAGGGGTGCCGAAATGAAGAGAAATTGCGCAAGGATGGAGCCGATAGTTGCATAGAGTGCAAAGGAGAGATAGGAAACTTCAGCAATACCTACCCAAACCAAAAGAAATCTACCAATCGGCAAAAGAAATCTACCAAGGTCTATGCTCGTCACTTATATCACGATTAGCTGTGAAAATTCATTTTCTTTGCTTAGTGATATTTACCTTTCTACCAATTTGGATAGTTTTAATCAGTATCCTTCTTCGAAATAACAGAAAATAATTTCATTTCTCATTGAATACTATGTTTTATCACACTGCCACCTTAGGAAATAACTAAAGAACTATGATACTTGATCTAAATCCGATGGAAGATCATTGAACAGAAGTTATTAATATATTTTTGGGGTGCATCGACGGCTAGGGTCATATCGCGTTACTAATTTTTAAAAGTTACAACTTTGTACTTGCGTAAACGTTAAAAAATATATGTTGATGGCTATTTCACAGAAGACCATCAGTATCACTAGTCAGCAACACGAGGGTGATTGAATCGGTTTACCCAAATTCATCCGATTTTTCTGGCCGCTAACCTCTTAATTTTATCACAGAACTTCCCCTTCACCTCCTTCACTACCTTCTCCACGAATTCGATGTCTTCCTCTGCCATTACTGGCCATCAGTTTTCCATTCTCGACTGCAAACATGATTCCATTTAGTCTAAAGAATCGTCCGGTACCTACCATATTATCGGAATTTTATTGGATTTCATTGATTCCAATGTACTTTAAATCACTTCGTTTACTACTCGTTGCAAGAATAATACGATCATCACTTTTGTGAGTAACTACATTCAATATGTTTTTAGCCCTCTCTTTTTACGGCTATTATTGCCCATTTCTAACTGTATGGAAGGAATTTTATTCTCTTGCACCCCATTTCTGTCTTGGTTTTTTCCCAGAATAGGAAATACGCATTGATCAAAGGCTTAACTATTATATACGGTGCCAAAACCTGGGTCTATATTATAATGTTTCAACAAAATATTCTTTTCATTGATATGAATCCTAATCAATACCTTTTTTATTAAAGATTTTATACCCACCAGGGTCACAATGTACTATAATTGGCGTCCGATTGTAATATACATTGTTTTCACTCCATAGGTTAAGAACATAATTTTAGTTCCCTCTTATCCATCGACGCTCTTGAAAATTCAAATTTGAAGTTAAGCATTCCGAAATTGAGTTTATATATAAATAAATGTACATAAATAACATTTAGGTTATGGCACATGAGAAGACACTAAAACTATCCTAAATTATAGCCCATGTTAATGATTTAAGAGGCAGTTGTACTAGAAAATTTTAAGAAATGTTTCCGGTTTGTGAATGCCATTGAGCAGATGAGATTTTGCGGCACAGAAACTAATCTCATCACATCCCTCTCCTAGTTTAACGGTCATTTTTGGGATTAATTGGGGCATTCATTGCAGACGAAGCACTCAAGATTTTGTCTTTAGTTTATATCGTGATTTCGGAGTAGAAGTAAAGAATCAATTTAGCTAATCAATGCAAAACGTTCAATTTCGTGGACTTTTTAACCCACTTCACCTTGCATGAGCATTCATTAAAATTGGCAATATGAGCACATATCGTTTTTCTTTAGACCCAGAATACCTAAATTAGTTTAGACCAATTCCCCTGAAAATAGTGCTCTGAGTCAAATGATTCCTTGGCTTAACGATTTTACGGAAGTTTACGAAACTGTTTTCTGATTCAAGCGTGCTTTGGGGCAAACAAGACTGCTGGGAAGTGTTTTCACCCCTCTTATCCCTGAGCCAAATACCTTAACGGAAGCTGAATCTTCACCATAGATTTTTCCGTAAACTCCCAGGAGGTCCTCGCTAACTGACAATGACCAATTGGGATAATTTGTTACGGACATCAGGAATAGAATCTCTTCCCTGTCCTCTTGACATCATCATGAGCGGTGACGGGAGGCGCTCGGACCTCCCAGCAGGCTTTTGAAGACGTGATGGCGACGGGGGAAGTGCCGATGACAACCACCGAGGCCTTCATAGGTGGCCGACGCGCTCCAGCCCCATCTTGCTCTTCACCCCCACGAAGCATTCCACGGCTCCGCCCCCACGCCCGCCCACGGCCACGGTGACGCCTTGCCCTCGCTTGCGTCCGTGAGCCTCCCTCCTCCAAGCCTGTCACCTGCCAGCTCCCAGAGGCTGTCCTAAATACACCACCCAGGATCCCGTCCTCCTCTTGCCTTCTCTCGGCCCAACCGCCCCCGCCCATTTTCAATTATGTCCCGGTTAACAAATGGGACTACAAATTGAATGCGGTTATTTATGCCAAGCCATTAGAGTCGGGATAAATCATGTGCCGGGGAATGAATATATCGTCCACATCTACGGGATTACTCAAGGAATCGTATGTTAATCCTTGTCAGAAATGAAAGCGGAATAAAACGGATTGTCCGTCGCATGACGCATTGCGCCGCGATTTGTGGCGCGTGGCGTGCCCTCAGGGCCCCCGGGGGTGGATTGGAGTGCCGCCTGGGGGGTGCGCGTCGAAGTTTTCATCTCAGAAGTCATGATCCCATTTTGTCCGAGTTGCGATTTCGTCCCAAAAATTGGAAAACGGGCGAGGGATGGCGGAGGCGATACAAATGGGGCTCCGCGTATCAAATGCCACCGAGGCTGTGGCTTAGAACACTTTAAAACCCAAACGAAACAGACTGCTTTTTGCCCTGGCAGTTTTTATGCTTCAGAGGGACGAAGCATTGGAGGAAAGTGTACGTGATGGGAATAAGCTAATCCACATGCACTATAAATGCTAAAGGTGGTCTTTTCTGAAATCTGTCTACGCTTTACTAGCAGGCCACATTGGTACTGGCTATAAGAAGCTTCACTTATATATTTACCAAACTGGAGGAGTGTGACATTGCTATTCATTGTTTTCCCCCACGTTGGTCTTGCGTTTATAAATATTGTCTCATATAGATACAAACGCATGCGGAATGAAATTATGTAGAAAACACTTCAACCAGCGTTCCTTCGATTTCGCAAAATGTAGATATCCGTCACTGTAATTTCCACCATTCCATTCTCAGCTACTAGTAAACATCCACCTGCCCCCATACCAACAAAATATGTGTGGGAATTCATTGCGTACGAGATGTCGTTGAGGATAAAAGATATTTTCGACATTTAAGCGGTGGATAAGTCACCGATAGTTTTGGGGTATTTTTAACCTGCATTGTAAAAGAGAGATAATCGTTGAAGCGCGTTTGTATGTAAATAAGACAGTATTTATGCTCCGTATTGAAGGTTTTCACAGCATGATAATTGAGCGGATGTAATTACCATTGCGCTAAATGGTTGGTACTGTGCGGCAATTATCAGTACTGCTCTAACTATATTCGCAAATGTCTTATTGTTAGTGTCAAATACGTGTCTGAAGTAGAACCGCCCTTAAGATAAATGAAACTTCACTCAATGAAGTGAAAGTTTTGGAGGAGCAATGATTCGTTAGAATGAATGTATACTATAAGCAAAACGACAATTGAAAGCGTAGAATCTATAAAGCACTTAGGAGTTACAATCACTAAAGATTTATCGTGGGGAAGATATATCCGGAAAATATATGACCTATCCTGGAGAAAGCTAGGATTTACCAAAAGGGTAGTAGGGAAATGTGACGAGAAGACAAAGGAGTGATTTTACTTTTCATTTGTTAGGTCCCACCTAGAATTAGCAGCTAGTGTATGGAATCCGAACGAATTACGTTTGAACAGAGAGCAAAACAGGTTAGAGCGCCTAGGTTTGTCAAAAGGTGTTACAATAAGTTTAGTAGTGGATCGTGTGATATCGTATCAACCTTGACAATAATTCTTAGTGGAGTATTTATTTGTTTTTTATTGTTTGAAGCTTACTTGTATCACCTTTTGTCCTACCTTCAATGAAGAATGATAAGAGGGAGGAGTGAGAAAATTTAATGTCACATTACGGAGATTTGCTTTGATTTGCTAGCCCTTGTATGATTTTCATTTTGATTAAGGGCATTCAGGGAATCCCTACTACAGTCTTACTTCTACTGCATGCGTCACAAAATCTGTATTACGAGTTCATAATGGTGTACATATTCCCCTCGGTATGGATCGAAGCGGTATACTCAAACTTCTCAGCATGACGCCGAGAACCGATATTCAATCTGCAGTTAGAATCTGCACACCGATGCAACTTTTACTTCAGGTATTGTGAAGTAAGCTGTGGAAACCAGACTGTATTGGAGATTCTGAATACAGCATTTAGGCTCTGTTGAACTGCATTTCTCGAATTCCTCGATAAAGCGGAACTTTATACCACGATAGACTTATGTTATCTATCACTTTTTCGCGTATAATAATAGATTAAATTGATGTTATCTGGAAGATAACTGAGCAGGTAATGCAGAATTTTTTTTTACCTGCATCAACTTTAAAAATCGAAACGTATTGGTTTAAAATTTGCTTACAGTAGTTCTTGCGGTGATAGTTTTTCGGCGGAGGCAACCAACGGCTTGGTTCATTAGGGCCGTTTAGGAAAGATGGTTAAACATACTCAGATAGGAATTTTTTAGCGAACGGAGGAAAGGTGGAGGGAAACCGGGCGTCGGCAATAGCCTCCTGTAAAAAAGAGGCGCCAAGGGGACCTCAGTTTTACGTCCCGTCCAACGGACTGAGTACTTCACTTCTAAGTGCTCCCTAACCGGCACTCCAACGGTAAGGAACTGACAGAAAACATTTGCCTTTGCTACATTCAACACGTCAACGCGATCCCCTACGTAAATATCTTCTCATGTATTGGGTAGAAAGAGAATTTTGCATTATCTGTCTCGAATAATACTAATGAGTAATATCTAATTGAGTCGTTATGTACCTATCGGTTGTTTGCTCGTTGTTGATGGTTGTTGACTGTTCAACCATCCGCTGTACTC
The DNA here is from genome assembly GCA_933228895.1 of Platycnemis pennipes. Classification (NCBI taxonomy): domain Eukaryota; kingdom Metazoa; phylum Arthropoda; class Insecta; order Odonata; family Platycnemididae; genus Platycnemis; species Platycnemis pennipes. The sequence goes on from OW121846.1 coordinate 86,429,439, forward strand.
CCTTGAGGTGCATTCCATGATACGCAGTAGATTGCATGCGAATATTGCTTGCTAATAAATATTTATATATTGCCTCGCAAATGTATAAATATTTATTAGCATGTCACAAACTGTAAAATAGTAGAATGGACAGATAGAAGGCACAGTGGTTGAACTCCCGCGGTCACTATCGCGTACATTTCGATCCCACTTCTTTCGAGAAGCCATGGGTCGCTTTCGGCTCAACTCAGAGGGAAATGGTGCAGGTGTATTCCGCGCCTAGCGGCATCTGCTGAGCGTACCCTTGTCCGATTAAAACGTCGAACTCGGGATACCCAGGTGCACGCCCCCTTCCTCCCACACGCGCAATCACGAGCGACCCTCCGCATCTCAACGGCACGGGACATTTCCATCACCGCACCCCCCGCCTCTCTCCGCACCTCCCTCCCCTCCGTCAAGTCGCTCCCTCCACCCCCCCCACGTCAAACTCCCCTACCTCCCTCCCTCCTCCTCCCCTTCTCCACCCCCCCAACGCACAAAGCCCACCGCCGCCCCAAAAATAAGGAGATACAAGTCCCACCACACCAAGTGCCGACTTTCAGATCCACATTCTGCTCCGGATGGGGTGGAAGGGTGGTTAAAGACGGCGAGGGATGGGGTGGGAGGGAGGAATTTGGATCTCGGAGGGGGAAGAGTTGGAGGGGCTACCGAAAGTGGCCCCATAGAATCCGCCTTCCATTTCTTTCGTGTGCCAAAGATAACTCGCAGACAGGGTGGAATCCCGCGTGAGTTCGGTAGGCTGGATGGGGGGTGGGGTTTTCAGAGTCGGGAGTGGCGTTTAAAGTATGGTGTTGTCTGGGGACGACGGTAGCTGCTGTCAGTCAGTCAACGTCGTGTTCGGAGGGCACGTCGCTTCCCGCTTCCCTCTTTGTATGTATGTGCGTGGTATATACGCGGCCTCTAAGATATCTCCCGACCCTCACTCCCGTCTAGGTGAAGTGGGGGCTGGGGAGAGAACGAGAGGGAGTTTTTTCGGGGCCAGTCCCGGGGGTGGGCTGATGAGATTGGGGTCCGATGGATCATTAGGCCCGGGAGGAAGGTATTTGGAGTGGGAGGGCGTTTGAGTGGCCGGAGCGGACTGCGGAATGGAGTCGCAGATAACGCCGAGAGGCTTCCAGAGCGCTCCACGTCAAGACGAATTTATAAAACATCGTGACCACGCCGATTTTCATCTCTTTCCCGGTCGATGGAGTGGCATGATTAAACTTCATTAATGTGACCGAGGATAGGGAGAGTAAGGCTGGATGAAAATGTGGGATAGTGAGGGTGGATGGCTGGAAAACTTTCAGTTTGACCATTTACCCCTTTCCTAACTCTTCCCCTAAGCGTATTTGCCGGAAAAACTGACTCAGTTGCCCTGAGTAGTGGTAATAGTGGTTTAAATTTATCGGGCGTATCGACATCAAGAGTCAAAAATGCCACAAAACCACTAAAACGTCATAGAAAAGCACTAAAATATTGTATTGATTGGGGTCGTTTACCATATTTTGTATTGCCGAACCTGATAGAGTTTGTGAAATAAAAAGACCCGTATTTTTCCGTTTTTTGATCCGTCGATTAGTTCTCGGGTTGAAAGCGGCGAAAAACTGATGTTTTTAACCCTTTCAGAAAATTGGACGTGCATGCGACTTAGTGATTCATCCACTTCGTTCAATCATAACCGAGTCCGCGAAGATACTTCGCCTTATCGCAATGGGGTACACACAGCTGACATAGTCAATGGGAATGGTTACGACAAAATCTGTGCGAGCAGACCTTCCGACACCCCCCTCCACTTCCCTCCCGTTCCCTAAAAGCAGTCGAGGACGGGAGGTGGATGACGTAGTAAGTCTCCAAGCAGCTAGTTTGGTGGGCGTCACCTTTTGCTTATTTTAATTTTTGATAAATGAGTGAATGGCTCTGGTTAGAATATTGATTTTTTCACTGAAATTCATTTATCGTTTCCATCTAACGATTTCGTGTACAAAATTGCGATTTCGGTTCCGAGTAAACGACCCCATTAAGCTATAAAAACGAGTTGTCTTAAGAAAGACGGTGATGTGCCGTGCATGATCAGGATTGTCGCTATAACGCATTCCATGCGTCTTCTGATGTCTAGCCTATCGTGTGCAAGCCGGTATTAGTCACACTCCGTCATGAGATGAAGCAAGCTGAGATGAATTGCACTCATTGCACTAACGCGGATTCTCCTCCTCAGTGAAAATATATGATTGGGTCAAGGCGAAATGTCCGATTGTCACTCAAATAATAATAAATACCTCACTGCAGCTGCTCCTGGCGGTAGTGTACCATTCTGGCGTAATCAATTGTATCCTGGCAACTTGTTCTTAGTCAAACTTTTCCAAAACTCACTCCATTGCAGTGTGACTACTTATTTAAATCATTAATCTATTAAGCTCGACTTTTACCGCTACATTTTTCTTCTCTTGTTTGGCTTATCCCTCTGAAACCCAAAGGAGCGATAGCTTACCTAACCTTCTACCAAGGGACGAAATAGCAGTCATGCCCATTCGGGCGGGAAACTGATTCAGTGTGACATCTCTAATAATCTAATATTTTCATTGGATATAGCATAAGCCTCGCGGCTGAGCTTAAAGCCACCGAGTGCGTCCACCGGGTTGCGGATGGTGGGTCGACCTCTAGATATAGAGGTTAGCTGCGAGATAAGCGAGTTTACTCGTCGAATAAGCAGTCGTGGACAAAAAGCGACGGCATTCCGAGGGGGTATTGGTCTATCCCTGGGTAAGATAGGCCTCTAAGTAATACAGAACCTGTGAAGATGCCGTGACTTGGCGACGGGAGGCCGCCAAAAATTACGCTTCTCATCACCCGGAGGAGAGGGCAGCAGCTCTTCTTCACATGAGTGAAGGTGGAGACCACAGTGGTCGGTACAGCGACACTCATTTCACTACAGGCGTGGTAACATTTACTTTAACGGCTGTAGTACTGCGATGTGGAAGGCAAGGGGAAACCACCACATTAATATCCCGAGGAGTCGCAGCTACTCCACTCTTTCCTTTATTATCAAGACGTGATGGCACCCTCTCGAGTAAAATATTCCGGAGGTAAAATAGTCCCCCATTCGGATCTCCGGGCGGGGACTACCCGAGAGAGTACATCAGTCAAATGTGATACACTTTTTAGGGTAGGAACATGGAACGTGAGATCGCTTCGGACCTGTGGAAGACTGGAGAACCTGAAGGTAGAAATGCGAAGAATGGACCTCGACGTATTAGGAATCAGCGAAATGAAGTGGCCCGAAGAAGGAGACTTTTGGAGTGGAAGCTACAGGATTATACATACAGGATCATTAAATGGTAATGCGGGAGTAGGGATCATGCTCAGAAAGAGCGCCGGAATGCGTGTGAAGAGCTTCCTGCAGTACAATGAAAGGATAATAATGGTGAAGATCGAGACCAAACCTGTAGATACCGTGGTGGTTCAGGATTACATGCCTACGACTGACTATGAAGATGAAGAAGTGGAAGACGTCTACGAAGATATCACGGAAGTTATAAAACAGGTAAGAGGAGAAGAAAACCTAATTATTTTAGGGGACTGGAACGCTATCGTCGGCGAAGGTAAAGATGGAAGAATAACTGGAAAATACGGATTGGGAAACCGAAACGAAAGAGGAGAAAGGCTGCTGGAGTTCTGCACTCAACATAAGTTAGTGGTTGCCAACACATTGTTTAAAAATCACAACCGCAGAAGATACACATGGAAAATGCCAGGAGACAGAAGAAGATGCCAAATAGACTACATTTTAGTGAAGCAGAGATTTAGAAACCAAGTGAAGGACTGCAAAAGCTACCCTGGGGCAGACATCGACAGTGACCATAATTTAGTGATGAAATGTCATCTAAAATTCAAGAAATTGAAGAAAACAAAGAAGAATATATGGCAAGTAGAAAAACTAAAGGAGGCCCAACATCAGCTGGCATTTCAAAAAGCAGTGGGAAACAACATAGGAGAGAGCCTGAATGAGAAATCAGTGGAAGAGCGTTGGGAAAACATTAAATGTGGACTACAGGAAGCCGCAAAAGAAGTTCTGGGAAGAAGAAAAGTTGCCAAGAAGAAGCCATGGATCACGGAGGAAGTCTTAGAATTGATTGAAGAAAGAAGAAAGTACAAGAATGCGAAAACAGAAGAAGGGCAGCTCTGCTACAAAAGATAAGGAACGAAATAAGTCGCAAAGCAAGGAAAGCTAGAGAACTGTGGTTGAAAAATCTTTGCGAAGATGCACAAAGCAACCTTGCATTTGGAAAGGTGGAAGCGGCCTACAGCATAGTGAGGAACCACTTCAAGGAACGGAGCGCAAGATGCAATGCCATAAGGGACAAGAATGGAGAAATTCTGATTGAAAACGAGGACAAAGTGAAGAGATGGAAAGAATATTTGGAAGAGCTTTACAATGGAAAAAATCTCAGCACAAAAGCTATTGAAGAGGAAAGCGAAGTGGAAATAGATGATATGGGGGCATCAATATTAAGATCGGAATTCGACGCTGCAGTAAGGGATCTTCGGATGAATAAGGCCTCAGGTATTGATGATGTCCCTGCAGAACTAATTAAAAATGCAGGAGAGAAGACATTAATTCATCTCTACAAAACCATCTGCGACATGTATTCAACAGGGGAAATTCCAAGGGACTTCGAGAAAAACATCATCATTCCTATTCCCAAGAAGAAGAGAGCGGAGAAATGAGAAAATTTTAGGACTATAAGCCTGACGACACATGCATCGAAGATACTGACCAGGATCATTTACAGAAGAATAGAACGAAAAGCAGAGGAGTTCCTGGATGAAGATCAATTCGGATTCAGGAAAAGTAAGGGTACAAGGGAAGCAATATTGGCCCTTAGGCTACTTATAGAGAAGAGAATGGAGAAGAACAAACCGACGTTCATTGCATTTGTGGATTTAGAGAAGGCCTTTGACAACGTGGATTGGGATTCAATGCTTGGAATTCTGAAGGGAATTGGAGTGTCCTACAATGACCGAAGAATTATACACAGTCTGTACAAAAACCAAGTTGCTGTGATTAAATCTGGACCCAGCTGTGAAGAGGCAAGAATAAGGAAAGGAGTGAGACAAGGCTGCGCACTGTCTCCCGTAATTTTTAATGTTTACATCGAGAGAGCCATAAATGAAGTCAAGGAGAAGTGTTCTGGAGTGAAAATCCACGGAGAAACAATCAGTATGCTACGATTCGCTGATGACATAGCTCTCATAGCAGAGACAGAGAAGGAGCTGATTAAGATGCTAACAACCATGGAAAGGACTATGGCCAGATATCAGCTGAAGATCAATAAGAAGAAGACTAAGATATTGGTGTGCAGCAAAAGAGAAGAGGCGAAAACCAACGTTAAACTAGGAAAACAGAAACTGGAAGAGGTGAAAGAGTTCTGTTACCTGGGAAGCAGAGTAACCAACGATGGACGAAGCAAGAAAGAAATAGTGAGTAGAATAGCCCAGGCAAAGAGGGCATTCTTTCAAAAGAAGAATCTACTTACAGCAGGAAATACAAGCATAGAAGTAAGGAAACAGTTCATCAGAACATACATCTGGAGCATTTTTCTTTACGGCAGTGAATCATGGACGATGACAGCAGCGGAGAAGAAAAGGGTAGAAGCATTTGAAATGTGGTGTTACAGAAGAATGCTGAAGATTAAATGGATCGACCGAGTAAGTAACGAGGAAGTGCTAATAAGAGTAGGAGAAAAGAGAAGTCTGCTGACAACTCTAAAAAGAAGAAGGGAAAACTTAATCGGCCATATCTTGAGACACGACGGCCTGATGAAGACTATCGTCGAGGGAAAAGTGAACGGGAAGATTGGAAAAGGCAGGCCTCGTATGAGATATATGGAACAAGTTGTGAAGAGTGTAAAAGTGAAGAATTACGTCACAATGAAAAGGTTGGCCGATAGAAGAATCGAGTGGAAAGCTGCGTCAAACCAATCCTAGGATTGTTGACCAATGATGATGATGATGATAGCATAAGCCTCTTCTTATTCTATCAAAAAATATTCCAGTTCGAGTTCCAGCTTGTTTACAAGCTGGAAATTATTCCTCTGAGAAACCCTCATTACGGTCTCTTCTAAAGTTAGTAACATATGCTGGACCTTGTCTTCAGAAAAGGTGAAACTGATTGTAAGGCACTCTTTGCTGCACTCCTCATTGAAGTCAGATTCACGCCAGTTTTATGCGCAAAATTCATACTTGCGTCATAGAAAGCGTATAGAGCTATAAAGTGTAAAGAAATATATTTACGTCACATCACTCTGTCTTAATATTTCCTTTTTTTTTTTAATATCAACGGTGCCGACATTTTCTAGCAGGACTACATGAGCGTGCTCTATAAATGTAGATTTATCTGATGATTTCATTTCTGTAAGTGATATGGAATATTTTTCTCGTAATCAAGGTTATTTTAGGCATTTTCTTCAAATAAGCTGTTGTTTATTCCTCTATGAAACCCTCAGTACAGTCTTATCTACAATTAATAATATTTGCTAGACCTTGGGGTGATCACATTGCTCCATTATAAGTAGTAGTTTTTCAAATGTTCACTGTTTTTAAACAGAGGAAAATTAATAATCTACAATTGGCCTCCTTAATCTTCGTATACTACCATTTCACGGAAATAATAATCCTTTGTAGTTTTCCATTGGTGAAAGCTTATTTCACGATGGGTTTCAGTGGTTTATATCGTTCACAAGTCTAATGATTTTCTAATAATGTGAAGAATTGAAATTGATCGTACATACCATAAGTCTAAAAAGGATTTCATCCACTAGCATCACGTTACTGACGATCTCGCTTTCGTAATGCTAGTTGATACTGTATGCATTTCAGTAGCCCTCTGCCTCAGTGAGCATTATTTTATTCCTGCAAAGATGCAAAGATGGCCATTTGGTTGCACGTGCCTAGTGGATGCATAAATGGGACGAGATTTCCCATATTAAATTGTATAATACCTATTTTTGAATAGGCTATTAATGGTGATAATTCACCCACTGCCACTCGCTCTCGAGGTGGATCGCAGGGCATTTGTAAAATGGAGACGTAAGTGAGTTGAATGTTGTCTATGTAAAGAATACCTCCTGGACTTGAATCGAAGCTTAACCTTTCCGGGCCACAGCGCAGGACACTACGCTACTCAGAAATCCCGATTAGAATGATAACTTTTTAGGATTTTGTGGCTCTACTTTAGGATATCTTTTTCTTCTGGCAAGTTTCTACGTTATCGATTTCCGCTCACAGCGGCAAGAGTAAAATTTCATAGTCCAGACTTTCAAGTCCAGGCAGCCGCCTGCCCACTTAAAGTTTTCAATGAACTTTCATTCGCATACTTAAGTTTAATGAACAATCACCGTTGCTAATGACGGCCTATATTGTATACGACTAGCGTATAATTAACAGATAATTATGGAGACATCTGGAAAATACCAAATGGGTTCAGCGAAATGTCGTGAAACAGAGCATTACAGACGCACTGTGGTCAATTTGCAAGTCAAAGAAGGGACTTTTTTGCTCGTTTCTAAAGGATTTCAGTGCAATGAAAATGTCCATGTACGAAGTATTTCAATGTCTTATTGATGACTTGGGAGAAAAATATTTTATATTACATTAATTATGTAGGTACACATAAAGGTGATTCTGGAAAATGGACTTGGTATGGATAAGTAATATACTGTTTTTAGATCCAAATTTTTATCTTTTGATCCAAATTTATAATTAGGCACTCACGTATGCAGAAAATATCTTTACTTTTAAACGCAATCATTTATATTTCTCATCTTAATATATAATATTAATATTTTTCCGTAACTATTGAGTAATAATAAGACAGCTTTCACGAATAAACGTTTCCATTCATAAAAAGTATTGGAAGAAGAGGGTGATGGAATACGGATAAGGTTTTATTTTGTGGAGAAGAGGAATTCTCTTGCATTTCTGAAATTTGAATAGAAAAATATTGTTCAAATTCCTGAGTGTTTCCAAAAATTTGCTGTAAATAAAGTTATTTCGTGGATATTCAGAAAATAATTTTTTATTTAACTGGAAATGAACATTCTTCAAATTTAAGTAGTCCTATTCAATAACATAGCTTTCAAAAACATCTAAGCCCTTATTTCCTTCAGTTTTTAAATTTATAATCTCCTTACTCTGAAATTTAATGGCCTACAGAGAAATTATAGTGTTCAGGAATGTTGGTGTACTGAAAATGGAATTCAATAGTAAATTGCCTTTTAGTTTTCATGATATTTGTGTATCGAACATTAAATGGAATTCTGTAGATTCTATTACCCATTTATATCCTTCATTTTCTCTTTGAATCCATGCCTGAGTTTCCATCCGTAATTTATATCACTGGTAATGAACCTCGTCCGACGGTGTGACGTCACCTCTTATGTCTCTTCCGATTCTGTAACGTGACAACGTGCTCTGTGCCTCAAACGAAATGATATGGCATCACCACCGCAATAGCCAGTCTTATCTCATCCCCTTTAAATGTACTGACGTACTTGACCTTTTTTTACGAATAATACACGTCGTACGTCTCGTGTGATTAACAAGATAAAGCAATATAAGCATTGTAAAGCAATATATACCAATATAAGCAATATAAAGCATTTAAATATCGTTAATGTATAACACTGAAGAAAATACGTGTTTCTTGAGAACATTTTTAAAATAAAGCTACATTTTTTTAAACCATCCTCCAGAAACGTATTCATTTAGTTTAAAGAACTTATTCTGAAAAAAATATAAAATGATGGTATTATTTACTATCTGTCAACTAATGTGGCTTCCATTCACTTGTAACTACGTATTTATTGCTAGTAAAGGAAATAAATTTCAGAATGAACACGTTTTTTCATCGTATTAAGTAAATTAGCAAGTTCCTCCTTGCAACGTATTGTATGTACTCAACCTTGTATTCAACAGGTGTATTCTTTTATTATTATTATACTATATTTATTTATTTTTCGTCATTTAGTTGAGGAGAAGAGAGAACTGTCTACGGTTTACCTTAGCTGTTCACCTTCTATCGATATTACGAGGTATAAATGTATTATTTATTGCGCGAGTGACATAAACTGAAGCGCATTTGAATTATTCTTCGCAGATAAGAAATACCACCTTATTGCATTGACTTATGAATGCTATTGTGGAATTTGAGTAATTAATAAGAGAAATATCCCATATTTTAGAATGATCGATTCCATCTTTTACGATGGATATGATTATTTTTAATACCCACGGGGAGAAAATCGGCATGCTGCCATTCGCCGACGACATAGCAGTCATGGCAGAAATGGAAGGGGATTTTAAGAAGACAATAGGAAATATGGAAAGGATATTGGCCAGATATCACCTAAAGATCAGTAAAAAGAAAATTTATGTATTGGTATGCAGAAGTAGAATGTCAAAATAGGAAAACAAAAAAATCGAAGAGGTGGAAGAGTTCTGTTATCTGGGATGCCGAGTAACCATCGACGGGCCAAGTAAAAGAGAAACCGTCAATAGAATCGCCCAGGTGAAAAACATTTTACCAAAAGAAAATTCTGCTTACAACTGTAAATACACGCGTAGAAGTGAGAAAGCATTAAATAGGAACATAAGTCTGGAGCATCGTACTTTATGGCAGCGATGCATGGACGCAGTAGCAGTGAAGTCAAGACTGGAAGCATTGGAAATGTGGTGCTACAAAAGTATGATGAAGATAAAATGAGTGATGCTGAATGACCGAGTGATAAACGGAGAAGTCTTAAGAGGAGTAAGTGAAAAGAGAAGTCTGATAAAAACTCGAAAAAGAAGACGGGACAACTTAATCGGCCATACCTAAGGATACTAAGACAATCGTTGGGGGAAAAGTGAACGGGAGAAATGAAAAAGGCAGGCTTCGCATGATATATATGAATAAGTTTGTTTCATAATTATGAATAAGTTGGCCAACAGAAGAATCGAGTGTAGGGCTGTGTCAAACCAATCTTAGGATTGTTGACCGATAATGATGAATTGTTTTGCTGATAATGAATGGTTTAGAGATCATAGAGGTATATAACACATCATTAAAATTGTACAGTCAATAATTCACTCATATTGGTCGTTGACATCTCATACTAAACGTTATTAAATCATATTTACACTCAAGAAGCCTCAATTAGCCATTTGAATTGCATACTAGTTATCCGGCTCAATATCATTAGTCATCTAAGTAATCATATTTCGGGTTTACTCTACTCCTACTGCGCACATTTTCCTGCGACATCATCACCGGACGAAGGATCTTCACCAGCTGATTGCAGAACCAGAAACTTTGAGGGTGGGTGAAGTTTTCCGGGAATGTCCATCATCATTATCTCTTTAACGTTCATTTACGATTGCTTTGCATATTTCTTCATTTTTTATCGGTCCTTTACTTTAAATAACTTGACATTTTAAGACATCAGTGCATTCAATTTGAATCATCTGCGTAGTTGGTGTGAGACAAATGCTTCACTGTCCCCTAAAGAAGGTACATTACATCCGTATCGATGTTTAACGAAGGAAATTTTGTTATGCATATAACAGTTAAAAATTGCTATTTGTTGTAGGAGTAAGTTATTTGAAGTAGAAACATGTAAAATCTCGAGAGCCAAAGGGTGGCAAAATTAGACTGCCAGAATTACGTCGGGATTGAGAAATTATGTAAACCGGTCTTGCCTAGCATTTTATAATTTGGGAATTTCAACCTACTTTGGGCAGTCTTATTACTTGTCACTGCACTGGAATATGTACCTGTATACGTGAAAATTCCATTCCCAATCAATAATTAAGAAAGCAATAAATTATTTTTATAGCAAATGATTGCTTAGGGTTCCACTTACATGACCTACTCCATAAAACGATTCGGCCAACATACTGGTGTATATTAATCGCTTTCAACGAGTAAAAAATTTGAGTAATCAATATAATGATACAACCATAACATGGAAGTGATTATAAACTTTTAGTACCTACTGATGACAAATTAGGAAGCAGTACCCTAAGTAATGATCAATTATTTTCATAAAAAGGTAAATATGCATGCATCATGTTTTGCTTAAGAAAATTATTTTATAATTGCTGGTGAGTAGGTAATGTATAGCTCCGTCTAGCTGATATTTCTACTCAGCAATTTCGGTTTATCGTAATAAAATTATTGTCTCAACCTTGGTAAGTTATGCAAATATGCATACGTACGCACACGTATGATCTGTAATTTTATCAATCATTTTCCATCATGCTCAGTTCATGTGTATTGTGTGCAATTGAATTCTTTTCTAGATTTTCATAAAATTAAGTATTACATCCACATGTCTTGACTCGATGGCAGCACGTAATGTGGGATGTGGTCTAGCAAGGAGAGGAAAATTTTTCTATAAAAAATACAATATTGATATTTGATGCCTATTTATACTCCATTTATAATTCCATAACCATTGCATTCCATAACGGTTTATGGCATTTAAATCATGCGAAACATTTTTCAATTATTCAAGGTGGAATTCATTTATAAAAATCAAATTAAAACAATATTAGGCAGCATTATATAAACAACAAAATAAAATGATTCGGTGCCTCACCACACTGGACCAACTCGCCCCACATGAAGAGGATTGACGAGCTTACAAAGCGTACTGTAATTTTGTGCAATGGACTACAACCTTTTTTATCATGTAAGTTACCAAAAACTTCCTGGAGGTTGATCTTTCAGCATACTAATTGGCAAAGTCACTCTTGCCTTCGTAAGATAAGAGCACAAAACAGTAAATAACAGAATTTGTACACACAAATAGGTACTAATAGACACCTCACGCTTGTCAGGCTATACGGGGTCGTCCATTTATTGCGCTAAGAAGGGGAGGTGATTGTCTAAGTTTTAAGATGCACCGTCGGTATATTAATGCCTATCTTTATTGAAGTAATAAATAAAATGCAGATGAAAATTTGTGCATGGATAATATTATTGAGAAATAAATAAAAGATTTATAACAAACACCTGGTTTATCATTGACAAAAAAGAGAGGGTTCATTAGCAACGATACGTACTGTGCTGTATGCTACGTACGTGAGGTCTTAGATAATGCTAAGGCGCATTATATAAGTGATGGATAAAGTGGAAAATAGACGTAATGTCCAGATGGATGTATATTCATACTAGGGATGGGTCGGTTCCACTATTTTTCGGTTCCGGTTCGGTTCTTAACTTCGGTTCTCGGTTCCGATTCTCGGTTCCGGTTCTTAATTTACCACTTACTTTGCATTGCTCAATGGTAAGATAAGGTAATCAATAATCATTTTCAGAGACTGAATTAGAATAATTCGTGACTTTGAAGCATCTAAATACACTATTTCACCAGGTTTTAATGTGAAGCCTCCACTTTCGGAGTGTGAGTAGGCTTCAAACTGGTTTTCGCGCCAATTATTTCGGTACCGATTATTTTGGCCTCGGTTCCGGTTCCGGTTCTAAGCTCAAGAACCGGTGGAACCGAGAACCGAAGAACCGAACCGACCCACCCCTAATTCATACGAATGGATATCCTCTAGCACGCCAGCGTGGCAGACAGAAAGCGTGCGAAGACAGGTCATATAATTTAAACATGCATGAAAAAGCAAAAAACGTGAAAGCTTGAAAAACAAAAAAATGCTTTTTATTTTCCATGCTTTCACGACTTCTCATCTGAACTCTCCCATGTCATTATATTTAGATTTTCCGTGGGAAAGTGATTTAATTATGATATATTAAAGCAGTATGGCAAGCATAGGATTATTGTTCATTCCCCTCACTTTCACACATGCCTTTTGATGTACTTCAGTTTTTTTATGAGCCTTGAATCCCACGTCAAGTTTTTCCTGGAATATAATTCTAGCCACACGTTGATCCACTTTTGTGGAATTGTTCCAAATTCCAGGAATAATTTTCGATAAAGCAATCTCTTTTCGAATTAAAATTCGAGGGTAATATGATCAGTTGAAATATTATTATGTAGCACATTTAAGGCTTGCAAATTCACCGCGATAATCCTTTTAAGGAGTTTCCCATTGTAACGCTCAATAGCATAATTTACTCTGAGACAAATAATATTAATCTTGACTGGAATTCATACCCTGCTCTTCGAAATTTGCGAAAAGTGTTTATCGAGTGAAGTTACCTGTTGAAAAGTTCACCTAGAGGGTGGACCCCTTGGTAGATATTCTGGTTAAAGTCTCTGGCGTGAATATAGGAGATCCGAGTTTGAAATCCCGATCAGGATGAGTGAATTTTCTATGATGAAACTCTGCTTTCATGTTACACCAGCCCCTTTCAAGTTACGTGTTAATTCCAAGCAGAGAATCAAGCTACATGAAACGCTATGACTTAACTACGTATGCGCCTTAGTTCAAGATATCCTGTGCTCCTTCCATTAACAATAATGTACGATGTAGAGCGAACCTAAAGAACTGCTGATGAGTATGTGCATCGACCAATAATCGTACGCAGTGTCTTAGATCGACTGGTACTGGCAGTAAATGAAGCATATATTGCGCACGTTCACGATAAAATTTGCAATGAGACAAGTTTGAATGTAGCCTATATTGCTCAAGAATCACTTAAAAATTGTGTTGAAATAATGAGTTTTACGTCCATATATAACACACTGATGAAGACCTTTCTCTATGGTAAAACGTGAAAAATTAACTTTGTAATTTAACCACTCTTTTGCTTACCCACCCTGCTTTTGGCAAATAAAATGTGAGGGCAAATTACAATACTTCGGCATGAGCCCCAGCTATAGGATTAAAGGTTAAAGCTCAAGAATACGAGTTTTACGTAATTGTTGACTTCATTATTTTATAAATACATTGCGATCACTTATTGAATGTGGTAGCTATTATGATCTATAGCTATGGTAAATATTCTTTACTGTGCTTTCGAATAAAATTCCTCATGCCTAGAAGTGCCTGCAACGAAAATTAACATAAATGTGCGTACTCTTAGTTTAATACAGTTAGGCGCATGTAAAGCTCAAAGGTACGTTTAGACTGAAATCTCTGAATTTTAAAGCCTTAGATTTAAATACCACATCTTTTCACTCTATCGCTTCCATATGTTCACATTGAAATTTTAGGATCTTTGCCATTGAATTCCAAATCGAATATTATTTTGAAAAATGCATTTAAAAATTTTAAATCCCTGATTCGTATCACCGTTCACTTTGTTCTTTCTGTACAAAACATGTGAAACGATACTCTTGAAATTAACTTGTTTTAAAATTTATTAAAGAAACGTTTACGTATTCTTCCGTTGATGACTAATATTTAAAACACCGGCACACTTGTGCCTTTTGTGTTAAAGCGTCAATTGCCGAATTAGTGAAATTTTCATCAGCAGTCAAAGCTGTCTTTTAAAAAATAAAAACAGTGTTATTAAAGGAGTCCTTATCTCCTCAATGTTGATTGATTGGGTGAAAACTTTCATATTGATCGCTAGTGCCTTTCACTTTGTCATTCCATATTCAAATCAAATTAATATTTTTATGCCAACTTTCATGTGCATTATAAATTTAATGATAACTTCGCCGCATTTTTTATAAAAAAAAGAGAAGAGACATACGTCTGTAGCTGAAGACATTTTTATCAAAATTCCTGGACAAAGTGAGAGGACGAGGCTTGTGAAGACGTACCTTTGTGCTGCCATATGTTTACCGGAGTGCGAAGTTCACTGGCATTAAATAAAACTTATTTCTGTCTCAAATCTGAAAACTCCAGGAGAAACATTGTCAATAAAACAAAAGTGTGGTGTGAATCCCTGTGCGCTGTGAAAATATGCAGCACCACGATGGTCACCCTTTGAACGAATTATCATTGTTTCTACATAGACAATAGATTAAATTCTTGCGCAATGAATCAAGCCAGAAGGAAAGTAAACGTTCTCCTGATACTTCTAATTTAGATAGTAGTCTTAAAAAGAAAGCCCTATTGTGGGAAATATTCTTCTCACTTTAGTTTTAAATAGGTGTTGGCTATACATAATTACCATTTCTTTCAAAACCATTTTTTCAGGTTTCGGCGTTTTTTATTGTATTGGCGTCATTGGAATCAACAATTTTTGCCGATATTTAGAAAAGTTTGGATCCAGAAACCTGTCCGGAGTGTTGAAAATTACTATTTTTATTTCGAGTCTGGTGAGTAGCGATGTCTTCATTTCTTAGATCCCAATTGGAGATACCTCACGTTATTTTAATCTATCAATTGCTATGCACAATTTTTATCATTTAAATGGAGTGGTTTAGCCACCGCATGGCATAGTCTTTTGATGAAGTATTTGGATTTGCGTTGTAAATATGTTGCGAAGATGAACTGTATACGATTCACTGAAAAAGAACAAGAAACAATGGTTTCAGTATGAAATGCTCGAAGATTTTGGTACTTCACCACACTTGGTTTGGTTAGTCATCGTCATCGTATTACAACAGCTTGATGGAGAATAATTATGATTTGTGATTGTTTTGGGCGTAATTTTATCTCCTTCCCCAAAACATACCGATGTTTACAATTGAAAGGAAAACAAAGCTCTTGAAATAAGTCATTAGTCAAAATAACTTAATTGTGAAAGTTTCTTTAAACTGTATATAGTGTTAAACATTTTACTGAAAAACGCTAAATAATCTTTTTTAACCTCATTCAATGATTCAATAGTGCAACTAAAATAGTTTATGCAATTACTATTCATCATTTTCACCACAGTAATTCAATAATGGAACTAAAATATTTTATGCAATTACTATTCGCCATTTTTACCGCATATCCATTATTATTCAAGAAGGAAGACAAATTTCATCTTAAGCTGTGGAGAAATACTTCTGCCGTTGCCGTTCACATCTTAACGAGTGTCGAAGAATGCGGGCAACTTAATGTGAGCCTGTTGGGTAGCTTTAATGAAAATACCAGAATAATACGAAACTTGTGTGCACATGACTAATTGAAATAAGCCAATTTAAAAGTTTCTTACGATTTACAATTTCTAAGCATGCAATGATTTTTAAAACTTGTATACATGAAACATTTGTACAGCATTTAAACTTAAGCTTCTTAATTAGAGATAAGGATATGAGAAATAGGCCAGCGAAGCAAATATTAAGAGAGTATCCCGCCGTTAATGACTTCTGTACTGTAAAGGAATTGACCTTTTCTGTGCGTGGAAATATACGACAAATGAATTTGGTGGCCCAAAAAGTAATAAGGCTTTAAAGCGATAACCTTCGCAAATGAAAATTTTGAGGTAGCTTTAAATTATTACACATTTATCTTCATCTTTACATCTCAATCAATTGCACTTGCACAAAGGGCAAAGGAATGGAATAGTTGCTTCTTAAATAAATTCACTTAGACTGTTTAGGAAATTAGCTGTGTAATTGGCTAGCTTATTTAAAGTTAAGATTTTTAATTCGAGATATGGATGTGAGAAAGATGCAAGCAAAGCGAATATTAAGAATGTCGCCAGCCATTAATTATTTCAGCACTGTGTACTTCCACCCTTTTTGTGGGTGGAATTACACTAAAAATAAAAGTTTTTAAATTTGAGTCTGTGGCCCAAAAAGTAATGAGGCTTTGAAGCGCTAGCCTTTGCAAATTAAATTTTTGAATTAGCTTTTAAATGTTACACTTAGCTTTATCATTCTATCTCATTCAATTGCACTATCACAAAAGTATAGAGGACTTGAATAGTGCTTCTTCAATAAATTCACTTAGACACTGTTTAGGAAATTAGTAATGGAATTGGCTAACTTAATTAAACTTAAGCTTCTTAATTAGAGAAAAGCTACGAGAAAGAGGCCAGCGAAGCAAATATTAAGAAAGTCACCCACCATTAATGAATTCAGCACTGTACAGGAATCGACCCTTCCTGTGGGTGAAAATACACGAAAAAATAAAATTTTTATATTTTGAGGTGGTGGCCCAGAACATAGTGCGGCTTTGAAGCAATAACCTTTGCAAATGAAAATTTTGCGATAGCTTTAATTAGATGATTAAACTCTTATCTTAAACCTAATACGGATTCCTGAATTTCGTTACGGAAACGGATTCTCGGCGCCGCTGCGCCGCTTGGTCGCCGTCAAGGAAAATTTGGTTATTGAAATTTAAAAACCTGTATTGATTATATACTCTATGTTATTTCATATTTATTGAATCTGTAAGACATCCTAAGGAATAATAAAGGACAAAACGAAAAAAAACAAAGATTCTTGCGATTTTTTTGCAAATAAATATATTTTTATCAATTGGCTGAGCATGACTCACAAAAGGCATTCGAATGTTCTTTGTAAGTGTTTTGGTAACAAAATTCACACATTTGGAATATATGTCTTTTAAACAACGGTGAAAACGTGAATAGTTCTTTTCCTACCTAAAATCATCGATTTTTTCCGTTACTTGAATGAATATTATTGGGAATACACTTTGATGTAAACTCACTTAAGAAAAACTTTAAAAAATACCTCATAGTTCTTGTCAGACTGATTCTATTACACCTAGAAATTTTAATTGGTAAACTATGGAAGTGTAATTTATGAAGTCAATATTTGATTATATTTAGACGTATCTGTTGGAAAGAAAATGTTGAGCCTCATTAGCGTGATTCCTAATTTGATATATAACTATGTTTATAATTTATTTATCATCATTTCGGAACATAGATTAGTTATTGCTCAGCGTCAGTGTCCACTGAGTGTCCACTCCATATTTCATAAAAAGTTTGGTAAGTGATTGGTATACAATTTTTCAAGCGTTATTGACTTCCAGCGTAACCTCACCATTCTATTCCGACAAACACCATTTTTCCCATCGCTAACTTATTACCAAGTTACGCGAGATGTAACCTAACGCCGAAAAGGGAAGCCACGTCGGTAATTGGTAACCCAAACGTTGTGGGTTAGAATCTAGTCAGGGAAGCTTTGTATGTCTTAGTTTTAAAATTAAATTACATGTTGCAAAATGACCTGAAAAACCGTTGAAGAACCTAAAAATCAAAATATAATGCTCTCTGTTTAACGCTATTTTACCATGCATACACGGCGTACACGAGACAATCAGATTCAATCGTAAACGCGGTATATCGACATGTTTTCGGCACAATCTCCAGTTTGTGATCCAATTTACAAGTTTGGGAATCGCACACATCTAACGGCATGGCATTTCTCTTGATAGTGTTCGGTGTGGCGCTCATTTTTGCGCGCGGCTTCGATTAAGACTCAGGACCGGAGCACCTGATCTTCTTGACGAGTGCCTTTGTTCGCCACAACTCCCATTCGCGTTCACCCGGTCGCATTCCACAATATCCCCAAGCCTTCGGTAAATGCGTCCTGATTTTTTTTCCCGACCGCTCGCAGGGAAGGAAGGGGGAAGAAAAAAAGGGAGATTTATACATTTCCCCGAAAATGAGGCTATTCCTTTCTCTCCGTCTTCGGAGTGCCCACCGGTCCACTTTTGTGCCTTCGTTATTCAGAAATATGCGCGGATTAGAAAGGGGAAAAAATGGCGATGGATTCCAAGAGCACGACCCCGGAGCAGGAAGCCTCATTTCCCGCGGAATTCCTCGCTGTAAAAGGAGACGGCGGACCGCGCCGCTGTGAATCCGATCGCGCGGGTGGGATCCTCGGCTATGGCGGGTCTCGTTGGGTACCGCGGGGGGCGTGGGAGTCGTTGGCTCCCTCTCGAGGAGCCCTTGGCTAGGGGGTGGGAAGGGAAGGCCTTCTCCAACGGGCGCAAGATGGAGCGTCATCCCCTGGCCCACCCCGCGGGGAGGCGGGCGAGTCAGGCCCCACACCACACCCAACAGCTGTCGGTATGGAACAAGGGCCATAAATCGCCCGTCTCTCTGGAGTCGAGGGAGGGGTTGGGAGGGGGTGAAATTTGCACTGAATGGAGATCCATTGATAGATAACCTTTTCCCCCTCGTAACAGAAGACTTACAACCACCTCGCCGCAGCTCCTCTCCCGTATATCCCACTCCGCCCCCAACCCGCTCCTGCCCACCCAGCCGCCCAACCCCCGACAACCCCCGCTACCCCGCAACCCCCTCCCCCCGAATGAATGATGGCCTATTGTCATGATCCCACCCCTTTCCTCCTATTTTTGCTCCTCGTGCGGGGGAGATGGAAGGCGGCTAGCCGCGGTATGCCTTTGATTTAGTTCCGCCGTTTCCATGCGGATGACACCGTGTTCCCCCATCAAGAAGCCACCGATCCCCCTCCCACCGACTCACCCTTTCGCGGCCACCAGTCTTCCGGGAAAGGCGGGGGCGGGGGACGCTCCACACGAAGCGGCCTCTTCTGTTTCCTCAACAGAGGAGTCCGAGGATGCCTCGGGTGGCGTTGAGCGTGGGGGGCTAGGTCCAGCCGAGGCTCTAGCGGGGGCTCGGAAGGCGGCGGGAATGTTGTCCTCTGGGATCGAGGGAGGCTTTTGTCGTTATTAGGGAGGGCGGCCGACAGCTGAGGTCATTTGCGCCATTTAAGATTTGTGGGTTCCTGTGCAGAGGTAGGAGTAATCATGGCGACGAAGGAAGGTTTGAATGCCGACGTTGCCATAGCGAAAGGGAACAAGGGGTACACGATCGAACGTCCCTTCCAACACACCGAGCACTGGTATTGTATATTTCAACTCTTCTTTCCTTTTTCCATAGGTCTAATTCGGGTATCTTAAAGCTGCTCATCGACAGACATGAAGAGTATGCCTTCAACACTGTACTCAGGTATCGACCAAAATACCTTTGAAAAATCAGATAATTCACGTTTCGTACCCGGTCCTTCGGAATAGGACCAAGTTACCACACCAGCCATGCACAAGGAGGTCGTAGCCACGAAGGCGGCCGGGTGTATGGAGAATTCAATTGCATAGAACGTAAGGAATTCCAGTGAGAACCTTACCGATCACGCCATACGAGACCGTCCCGCGTTATGTCTTCCGTTGCGCTGACGCGGGGTATACCGCTTGCTCGCACCGATTTAGACCACGCGACCGATCGGAGCGGCTCAAATCTGAGCGTAAGTGTTACCACGCTCCCGTGGTCACTCGGGTGTGTTACGGGGCGATGTTGAGTGTCAGCAAACGTCGCAGAGGGTGAGGATGTATCATGATTGCCATGTAACGACGTTGCAAGGTCATGTATCATGGTGTGCTCACTGCACAGCATCGCCGGCTCATTGCTGAATTGGAGTGGCATGCTTTGACAGCGGTATAAGCAGCGTCATTTCAAATTCTTACTTTCCTTATCCTATCCAATTAGTATGTTGGTAAAGAATGCTCTATTATGTACATTTGCTTTACGTGACCGGACTAGTATTCAGAGTTTTCGATTTCCCGCATAAAAACGCATTTTCATCAATGCTTTTGATGGTATCCACGTTTATACCAGCATTGCATTTAATGGTAATACGTTTATTAGAAAATGAAAAAAAAGAGTTACCGATTTATTAGCTAGCGCATACGCAGCTATCTAAAATTTTATTCCATCATTGTCCAATAGAAATATCTTGCGAACACTTGTATTGAAGAAATGAATACTTAATACTGAAGGAAAGTTTATTGCGCATATTTTTTGAATAAAAAATATTTGAGAAAGTAGTTCAACTACCCCGTATCTTTCACTGCCATGCAAAAAATTATATTGTACTAGTTTAGGCCATATTAAAGTGCATGCGCGCTCACATATGTATTTCTTAATTTTCTAGAGCAAAATCATATAAGCTTTGTTATCAAACACCGTTTATTGGGTACAGCCCGACCTGTTTCAATACTTCCGTGCCATCACCAAGGGATTTTTCAAAGCTTTCCTGTAGCGGGTTCATATGTATATTGTCTTGGGTGTGTATGTGGGGGTAGGGTGCGTACAGGGGAAAGGATGACTAAGGTGAGGATGCAATGGTTGATAGGAGAATTGCGAAACGGCACAACCGCGTTTACTGCTTGGAAAAAG
The DNA here is from genome assembly GCA_933228895.1 of Platycnemis pennipes. Lineage (NCBI taxonomy): Eukaryota > Metazoa > Arthropoda > Insecta > Odonata > Platycnemididae > Platycnemis > Platycnemis pennipes. The sequence goes on from OW121846.1 coordinate 86,450,467, forward strand.
TCTTGATTTCAAATTTCTCAGTGAAATACAGCTTTGCGCCTTTGACACATACATGACAAGACTTGATATTTACTTAAAGACAGTGAATCAAATGGGTAAAAAGTAAGTAAGTAACGATTTGATAGTTGTATGTTTTTGAAACATATTGAGCAAAGATCGGCAAGATTTGTAATGGATGTAAGGGATGGTACGATAATTATATTAGCGTAACCAGTCTATTAAAGGAATTAAAATGGGAATCATTGTCAGATCGTAGGTTGAAATTTAGACTTAATTTCTTAAATAAATTCCAAGACCATATTTTCAATGATGATGTTAAAAATAGTTTTGCGAACCCAAACTTACTATGGTAGACTGGACCATAATCACAGAATTAGAGAAATTGATTTCCGAACTGGCAGATTCAAAAAGCCTTTTTTCCTCGTACAATTAGGGATACAATCGTGCAATTTCCTCGTACCTCTAGAAAAAGCAGATTATCTATGAAAATATAGCAATAAACAAAACTGCAATTGACGATTGGCGATAGTGTAGCCGGCAACTGGACGTCAAAATAATGATTGTGAGATGGAGACAGCAAAGTATGCACGTACATTTTGTTATGTGAGGATTCTTCGAACGCAAACATGCAAATCACAAAGTAATAAGTGAAAAGGATTGGAAAATGACTGCGTACATTTACAGATATAAAAGAAAAGGTAGGCTTATATATGGCCCTGAAGTACGGTGTGATACGTTATTTAAGAAATACAAGAAGTAAATAGAACAAAAGGCAAAACAAACAGGCAATGTCTGAACAAGAAATTTTTTTGACTGAGCATGAAATTGAAGAAAAGTTATTCAAGCGGATGTGACCATTTAAATAAATTAAGCTCACTGTGTTAGTTAAAATTATTTAAAATTAGTTAAAAATATTTAGTTAGTACGTATAGAGTCCCGTGGGACATCAACTTGTGGTTCTGGGGACAACCCTCCTCGACGCGGATCCCGATCAACCCGTAACCCGCTATTTCGTAACCGACGTCTCGTAACCGTCTTTCCGTAAACGGACGCTTCGTAACCGCGACATTTGGTAACCACAGAACTCGAAACTATTTCTTAAACGCGACAGCTCAACAAAGGTCATTTGGACACCGGAAATACAGAATTCGACTGCTGTAGAATATGAGAAATATTCATAATCACGGTAACAATAACTCGTGGGGTGAAAGGCATGGCTTCTATGGTCTAAATAATAATTTCAGCAATGTGAATGCCAATGTAACTTTAGCGCCATCATTAAAACGATAAACATACTCGATGATAAGCGATTCTTCGCAAAGATTGACGCACTTAAGAGAAGGTGGCTGCTGATATCTCCTTTGCAACAGGCTATTCAGCCTATCCCCTATGGTACGACTGATTTTTCGAGGGTCACTGTGGGTGCTGATAGGGAATTCATTTCTCCTTAGCATGATAACTGAAGGCAACTTTAATTTGAGAATGAGTTTGAAGATATTTTCTCTCCAATTCCGCTTACTTCAGTAGATTCCCTTGCCTGGTCATATAGTTGATTTCCCGAGCCCAAAATTAACAATTGGACATTTAGGCCTCTATTAGCCGTGGCAACCAGACGCGCCACCGAGCCTTCCACCGGTGGAACTTGTCAGTCGTGGGGCATAGAATCAAATGAGTCCTATTAGCCGTGGCAACCAGACGCGCCACCAGACTTTCCACCGAAACCAGTCGACTGAGCCACGCAACCGCGCCTTCCACTTTGGGTTGCTCAGCAACGTTCCGGGGCATTGGAGTATATGTAGCCTACTAGCCGAGGCGACCAGACGCGCCACCGGTGACTGAATATTGCATGCGCGCGCATCATACTGCCCTGACCAAGACGCTCCAGGCAGACACACAATCTCAGTTCACAGTCCAAACTAGTGGTGAGATGTTCGCTCTTGTGAATTGAATTTCTGTGTGTTAATATGTTTTCGCCGGGGGCGGTGGTGAATGAAGATGGTGATCGCAATTTGCAAGAAGGTGAAGGTGTCGCTTGTCCAAGTGTAATAAAGTACAATAGTGTGTAATAAAGCCCTTTGGTAAGTCTAGACATCAACATAGGATGCTTCCGAAACCTTCTCACCCTTCGCCTTCTCTTCTTTATGAGAAGAGCTAGCAATAGTACGTCCTCACAACACAACACTATTTTAAAACCACTACTGTGTGCTGGGTAATTTTTGAACCGATACTGGTGGCACCACCGGTGACCTGGGCGGAGTAAACCCGAGCAACCAGACACTCCACCGGTGGAACGTCCGGTGGAGTGTCCAGGTTGCCTCGGCTAATAGAGGCCTTAGACAGTAGCGTTCATTCAGACGCGTACAAGCCACACAGGGTCGTGAAAAGTATTGACCTTTCTGAGCACATCCGTCGGACGCATTGCACCTTCCTCGTCGTCCGAGCCAGATAGAAGAAAGTGGATATTCGGATATCATTCCCACGAGCGATTACATTTTCACCTTGTTAAATACTTCGTATTATTTTAGTAAATTGTAGAGTATGGAACGGTGATATATTTCTTTTGGTGAAGACGTCTTCACATATTGGCCTGTGAAGGGAAAAATAGCCGGCAGAATTGTGTGACGAGTGATTATAAGACATCATGTTTGAACGTGATCCGTAGGAAAAAGTTCTTCAATTCAGTCATCGCCCTTGGAATAAAAAATTGGGTATTGAAAACTAGATAAAGCTTAAGATATTTAAGTTATTTTATTACTTCTAGAATTTGGCACTACGAAACACGGACGCTTAATTCATAATTTTCCACCAAGAGAATTGTAACTAAATCAGGTTTGGGTGATTAATCACGTGAAAGAGATTGAAGTTGATTCGAAGTGTTCACAATTTCAAAATAAAAAAAATAAAATTGTAAATCCAAAGGTATTCAAAGATTATACTAATAACATTTCATCATTCATCACCTGAAAAAAGTATATGAAGAAGTAGTACTACTGCAGAGTAAATATTTTGTTCTGAACTCAAGTAGTAAAATGACTGTTTTTAAATACGATTCCATTATTCTATGAAGGTACACAAGTCACTACGCATTAGAACATTGCTTCCTCCATTCACTAAGAATCATTCTCTGCGAGTAATACACCCTCAAACAAGCGCCTAAAGCCATAAAACTTTACGAAGTGCGAATATACGTAATACGGGGACGGGAAACAAACTTAATCGGGAAATCGACCTAAATCTACTGGCCATTTCTCACAATGCTGGACTAGGTTTTGGTTACTTCGAAAATTATTACAAAGTTCCACATTTCGCATGTCTGGTATATCTTCTATTCCGTTTTGCTCAAAATAAGACCAGAGTTATTTAGGTTGCGCGATTCCATGAAACAAGAGAAGTAAGGCACTCAGTGCAAGGAGATAAAAGGTTGATATGAAACCTATTGGTACTTAAGTTTATCAATAAAGAGCAGCACCCTTGGAAAACTGATTCTTTCCATTGTTTTTGGCGAACAAATGACTTATTTAAAGTGACATTCTTCATTCTATATCTCCCGCCCCAGTTTATTCTTCAACTTATTCGCCCTCTCTGATACAATTAATTATAGACCTTAGGTATTCCACTTTTTCTCATCTCAATTTTCTTAATCATTTTTTTAGTTATTCTAATCATTCCTCCTCAGTACGATCTTCCTGTTTTTCGAAATCCTTTAGTTATACATATTTTTAGCTTTTCCTAGAATTTTTCACAAAGTATATTTCCTTCTCATGTGTATGGCTCTAGTGTAATAACTAACACTCCATCGTTTTATTTCCAGATGACACATTTTTATTCTATTTACTTATTCTCCTACACAGTTAACCTACCGTAGATAACCGCAATCGTTCGTACCATGCTTCACGGTATGAGAAGCAAAATTAATTTCAAAGGAGTTTACAGGTGTTTCATCTTCATTTCCCATTTACAGATTTGTATTTTTAATTTAGGTCCTGGTATCATTTTCGAATTAAGCTACTGAATTCGTTAGTTCATAGATTGTTAATAACTTTTATGCAGCATTAAGCTAGAAGAAGCCGTTCCTCACACATAATATCCAATTTATTTATCTACTTCCCGTTGATTGTTACTGGGCGTTTGAGCTAAACGGATGTTACTGTAATATTACAAACATGCAGATGCGGATTGCTTTTTTGTCCAACCCCACGGCTGCGAGATCAAAATATCTAAATTAAATCAATAATAGCGATACTCATTCATTACCATCTTTTGGTTTGCATTTGAACCACATTTCAATACTATAAGTCGCGCAACTCTTTCAACCGAAGAAAAACTACTCCTCCCTGTAGCCACCTTCACCAGTGTGGGTGGTAATTTTCTCTTTGAGGTAATGGGTAACCGTTGATGTATGCGAGGGCAAATTAAAAAAACAGTTTGATGAGCTGAGGATCCAGTTTAGTTTCTGGTGACGCCTAATATTTTTCAGCTTTTGGAAAAATAATATTTTCCAATTTTTGCGGAAAAAGACAACATGAAATGCTGAACCTCAAAACACCCCAATACTACAATGGTCAAAGGCAGCATATTCCCCATAAGGCACCGATGATGAAGATTAAAGAGGATCGCTCCGGTATCAAATAACATAGCAGCGGGCGACAGTGAAGTTCAATGAATCAGCTGCAGCACTGCGATGTGGAAGGCAACCACTGCGATGTGGAAACCACTTCGGAACTTGGTGGACACTTCGGATGGAAGAAACTTTGGAAATAACCTGCGGCTGAAATCAAGGAGCACTTCATCAAAACATTCGTTTGGAGAGGGCACTCCATACATAAGAGACACGGGACATTCAGGAAGGAGACCAGTGAAGAATTGAATCCTTTGAAACATAGTGCTGGAGGAAAATGCTGAAGAAAATATGTAAGTAAACTGATAAAGGGAGGGTCGATGAGATGTACGGAGCAGCAGATGAAGAAAAGACAATTTAGAGATCCCTACGGCAAAGAGAAACCAGATGGACTGGACATACCTTGAAACACAATGGATAGGTTGGATATGCAATAGTAGGGAAAATTGAAGGGAAGGTCCCTTAGTGACAACCGAGGGACAAGTGTGTAGGTCAAATAAAGAAGGACACGAAAAAGAAAAGTTATCAGGGTATAATGGAATTAACACTTAATAGGGCAGAATGGAGGCCTTCAGTAGGATTGACATGCTGATGATGAGGGCAATAGCCTTCACAATCAACTTAGAATTTTAACGTATCAGGTGATAATTTGTGGAAACGTGTGGCACTCAGCATTATCACAGAAATATTTTGTAAATTTTCACAATAAGTGTATTACACTGAGCCAAATTTTTAGCAAGACATTGCCACTATCAAGGTGAAGTTACAATCAACTGCGTGACTTTAATGTAAGTATGCAATAAATGTTCAAGCTAGCAATCTGAAACTTGATGGATAGTTTCCGAAACAATTTTCGATGTTTCACTTCAGCCGTAAAATTTCCACTCCGACGTAACATATAAGTTCTAAAATGTACTTCTCGCGAAAAAATCCAGTGATTCCAAATTTCCAAATATCTATTATCTCTGGATTTTCATGAAGGAGGCTTCCGCCTCCTTCATGAAAATCCAGAGATTTTAGAGAGCGTTCTGATTCGAGGAGCTGTTGTTTTGTCAACATTTAGTATTGTATAAAAGCAGAGTCGTCGCTAACAGCGAGGATGGTTGTTGATGGGATTGTTTGACTATTGTTCATGCTCCATACGTGATAGCCACTCGAAGGCAGTGCAAATCTGAGGAACCATTGTGAGAACGAGACGCGACCGCAGTACTCACTCGTTGGCCGCCGGACTCCCCTTGCAGCCCTGGTAAGCCAAGTTCTTTTTGGCCTAAATATGCTTGTCTCGCGCCCCTGTCTTAGGGTGAAAAGTATCTTGGTCCCATTACTGAAATCAACTCCCCGCAACGTAACCTTCCCCTTTTCCTTGTTTGTGTGTGTCCTCGTACACATTCAGATAAAAATAAAAATATTAGCAATTATTGACAAGGGACTATTAATGTATTATTTATGATTATCCTGGTACTTCCCTATTGCGGCACTTCGACGCAAAAGGCAAGAATCCAATGCGCCTACGTACAGGAAATTCAGTGATGTTGATAGTGTTCTGCATCTAGGAAAGGAATAAGGAATGTGGTTTTCTTCACACGCACATAAAAGAGATGATTAATTTAGATCGCCAAATTTTTAATAAAAAAGCCCTTTTTTAGATTTCTAATTGGTCTGAGGTAGACAAGGAGTGATTACCACTTATTCCATTTGCTTCTTTTCTTATTCCACAAAGCTACATGTATTAATTCAATCCTTATACCATTCACTGAGAACCGTTCTCGGCGAGTAGTACACTACTCAGCCAAGAGCAATAAGCTGTAAAACGTTATTCGAGGAGCCGACACAAAATACGCTAGAGGGAAACCAGTTGCTGTAATCGATCTAAAATTATTGGCAAGATCTCACTATGATGTACCATTTTGATTACTTTGAGGATTATTACACTATGCTGAATTTCTCATGTCAACTTTTTTGGCTAATTTCTTTTGCTTAAAATAACGCAGCAGTTATTTCAACTAGACAATTCCATTCAATATAGCACTTGGGTGTTTAATACAAGGATAATTGAAGTAAATAGAAAAAGTACTCGAAAATGTGTTTACCTTCACACAACAGCACCCATTGAAAAAAGATTTGAAGATCTACGAGTGGTTTTTATCGATTAATTTAAGTAAAACGAATGACTTGTATAAGATCCTTCATAATCTCTCGCTAAAATTTGATTTCCAATGGTCTTACCGTCGCCCAACGGACCGTACCAAACTATGTGAAGTAATGGCGTTGTTTCTGAATCGCCCTTATTCTGGCTGTTCTCGCGTATAGATCTGGCACGCACATTTGTTGCCACAAGTTCTGCGTATGCAGCATCTGTATTTAAGTATGGCCGCATGATTACTGTGAGCATTGGTTTGCGTATCGGGTCGATTACGTGGCTCTTACATTCGGTATGCTCAGTGCTAGTTGTGCTTATGTGATAATTACCTCATAAATACTCTTGTGGTTTTTAAAATCCCGAATCTAAACGAGAGCAATATTCGCTGAACATAGAAGATGGCATTCGATATCCCTTCTTTCGGAACTATTGAGAGCGACATCGAGTATGAGGACGTAAGCAAGGAGCTAAGGAAATGAGGAAGTCGATTCCTACTGAGCTCGGCCATTGCAAAATGTATTAAAATGTGCATAGGATTATGATGAACGTGTGCAATATTCAATTGCAAAGTTTCCTATTCTGTGTTATTCACCATAAAACATCCTTCTGTGCATAGATAAAATGCCACTTCATATTATTTCTTTGCTCAAACGTCAACGCCAAGGTGCTTGCGTACACCTTTCGTTCTCACTTACACATTTCCGTTTCCTATGGTCACACCATCCCTGCATACGCATAAACCAAACCTCGCCAATTTCACTAATTTCCTTCTCTCGCGCGAGAGTTAGTGGGAGTTAACGAGGGGGGACAATATTTTCCTGCAAAACCACGACTTTTAAACAACATTTAAACGAGTAGCATTACAATTTAAATATTATTTTTACATTTTGTAATGCAACGAAGATTAAAAATAATTTAAACAGAAAAAAAACGATCAAATTCATATACAGAAGCAGCTCTGAGGAATGTTGACCTTGACGGTCTTGTTGATTTCCTTATGAATTATATTAATGAGAAGAGGTCTACATAATACTAGGATTATTGAGCGAATATGATGATAAATCTAAGGAAGAGAGATATTCACTGAATTTATATTATGGCATTCTAGATCCCTTTTTGTGCGACATTTGCTAGCGACACAGAGGATACGGACGAAAGCGAGGAGGTAGGAAATGAGGAGGTCAATTCCTACTTAACACTTCCATTACAAAATATAATTAAATGTGAGTTTGTTTTTGATGTACATGTGCATATAGTTCTCTCGCGTGAGCGTAAGTGGGAATTAACGGGGATGGACCAATTTTTTCCTCCATGCCAATGGCATTTAAACGACATTTAAAAGAGTAACATTAAAATTTATTTATTTTTTTTACATTTTGTAATGCAGCAAAGATTAAAAATAATTTATGCAGAAAGAAACCATCGGTTTCAATTCGAGGAGCAGCTCTGAGGATAGTTGACCTTGATGGTCTTGGTGGCTTCCTTGCGGCTGAAGTCAGGGTTGGCCCCCTTCTTCACCATCTCAACGTAGTGCTGGCTGGCGGACGAAGTAGACACGCAGTGGAATGGCACCTGAAGAGAGAGGCCGTGATAAGTGACACTCACAAAATGGGTTTCTCGTGCTCGGAATACGAGTGAAAGAATGACTTACGCTCTTCTCGACCTTCCCGCTGGCACGGCAGTTGCTGTTGCAGGTGGGCAGTGGCCGCATGGAGAAGCACGTCTGGCTACCCTGCTCGATGATCTTGGTGCGGTGCGAGGTGCAGCCTGAGCTGGATCCAGAGGACTTTCCGGTCTTGGAGTTGGACGAGCGGCTGGATTTGGAGGAGCGGGAGGAGGAGTACGAAGTGCTATGGTCTTCCTCAGTGATAACGTCGTGAGGAGTGATGGTCTGGTTGTAGCAAGGGGTGGATGCAGCTCGGCGGTGCCACTCCTTGGCTTCTCCCTGGCAGGACTGATCGGGCACGGCCCACGAGGCGGCGAACATCTTGGGCTTCTCAAGGATGCAGTCACTCGGTGAAGTAAAATCGGTGGCGGGCTCACTATCGTAAGTTCCGCAAATACCTAGGACATCGCCGCGGTAGGTGCTGCCAGCCTGCACAATTTAAATGAGTGACAATTAGGCGGGTGAATGCGACGAGCGCTAAAGTTGCTGGGGAATGTAGGGTGACGTGGCAGACGGAATTACGTACCTCCAACCAAGCGGATTCTCCGTTGTACATGATGGCGATCTCGTGCTGAGGAGCTTCAAAGATCATCGCTCCACTCGGTAAGGCATACCAGAAAGCAAGAGTTTCACCGTCGGAGTCGGTGACTTCATTAACCTTTCGCTGAGACACACTGCGCTGCTTCTGGTTGAAGAACAGAGTGGCGTCAGCGTCTCCACTCTCGGACGACTTCTTGGAACTGGAGGATCCGGAGGGTTTGATATCGAAGACGTCATCTCCGAGAACGATCTTCAATTCCTGGTGGATGAGGAAATGCATGACAGCACGGTTTATTTATACACTAGGTTAGCGATGAAATTTTGAAAATCGGCTCTGACACGAGAAGGATTGAGACCGAAAAGGTAGATAATGAAAATAGACTTGCCTACTGCTGACTTAAAAGGTTATTATCAATGAGATTCTTCAAATAATCGGCCGCTGCCATCTACTACGAGAGAGAGCATGATTGTACTAACCTTCTGGTGAGAGCTGTAGTCCCGGGCGAGTACGGTGACCTCGGAGGTGGGATCGGAATTGCTGCTGGAGCTAGAGGAGTCATCGTCGTCGGGTTGCGGGATCATCATGACGTGCCAGCATTTTCCGAGTTGGATGGGGTAGGTCTTGTTGTCGAAGGTGCTGACCCAGTCGCGGTCCAAGCCGCAAGAGCCTGTTGGTGGATGGAGACAGATATATCACGGTTGGGCTACTGGTGAGTTGTGGTCGAAAAAAGACTATGGGTAGTAGGAGTTAAGGCTCTAGAGAGGACAATTACCGGTGTACTGTCCGTGGAGTGTGGTGCTGAGGAATCGGTCGGCGACGGACCACGAAGGGTGCTGGACGGCCATTGGTCTCACCCACTGGTTAACGCGCACCTGGTTCCATTCGGCATCGAAGGTGGGAGCGGAGAGGGAAACGTTGACGGCCTCCAAGTCAGGCTCGAAATCGACGTCGACGGTAACCCTTCCTTCCTTGTTGTGGACGCCAACAGTGTTCTCGTCATGGTATGGGTAACCAAAATACCTCGCCAGAGAGTATGCCTTATAGGTGAGGTTCTTGAAAGCGGCAGGGAGCTGGAATGAAGGATGAATCTTTCGTCAGGACATTTGTGAAATAACACGAACACGACTCTACTCTAATAAGACGGTAACGAGACGGTACCTTCTCGTACTGAATGTTGATGCTGTAAGAGTCAAGGAAATTGGCGTGCGCCGTGAGGTTTCGGCATGCTGGTTGGAGGTAGCTTCCGGCCTGCGCCAGAGTCATACATTTTTGGGCCATGGGAGTGCGGCGGAGGTAGTCCTTCCTTTCCTGGCTCTGTTCTGCCTTAGCCTTAAAGAAATGGTAATCGTTATATTACTACGACTGATTTCCACTGCTAGGCTCGAAAGTCTTGTTTAAACATTTACCGAAATGCTGATTTGTGAAGATCCGGATCCGCACTTCTCTCCGAAACTGATCTCAGAGGACATGTAGGATGTGGGATCAGCTCGAAGGGCCTTTGCGAAGTTCATGAGTGGTACGTTGGGCCATTTTCCTTTAGCTGCGGCGCACACCTGTTGAAGGATACAGCAAGATGTGAAATGCAATGGGAGGAAGTGTTGGAAGGCACAATAACGTTTGGATGACATAAATGTTAGCTACCTCGTATGGCTTGGAATTTCCGTAGGTAGGTGACTTGTAAAAATAGAAGAGGGCACGTGAAGTTTCGTCAACGTCACTGGAGGCAACAGCAGCGGTGGCCACGTAAGCGATGTCCTTGCTTCCGTTAAATTCGATGGCGAGGTCGATGACGGAAGCGGAGCTATCTAAAATTATAAGTAAGGTGACGGAGTGAGCCAGAAAATCTGTGAATAACACTGTCGCAGCGAAAAATGGCAGCCGAGAGTTTTAAACTTACTCCTGATTCCAGAAGAGGCTTTCCTGAGGAACTCCTGCTGCCTCTTGGTACTGATGGGTTTAGAGGTGGATGGATTTGCCATGGAACTGCTGGTACCACTCGAGCTGCTGCTGGATGATCCAGACTTTCCTTTGGGGGCATGGCTCTCGTTGGAGTCGGAATCTGACTCGTTGGAATCAGATGACGAGTCGTCGGAATCATCACCTGAGGAAGATACCGAGAAATCAATCGCGGTCACAAGAGAGATGAGGTGTACACTTTAGTGGACGCTTTAACCGATGGAACTTTGAGAACGTACTGTAGGAAGCGGTGAATGTGACGGATTTGCTGCTGCTCCTCTGAGGGTCAAAGATGACGTTGATGTTGTTATACTTGATGGTCCTTTCGGCCCACGGGTAGAGGAATAGGGACATGGCATCGTGACGCTGAGCCTTTTCATAGAGCCACTGGTAATCCACGTAGGTTTGCTCAGTGGTGTATTTGACGCGGAAAGCGAATCCAGTGCTGTCCTTACCAACGGTGGTATCCAACTGAAATAGGAATTTCAATGAATGAGAAATGAATTTCTTCAGTGTAATTACAGTTAGGATATCCACATTTTATACTCTCACATGCATGGGCTCTCGGACGTGGATGGGCTTGAAGTTGCTTCCTTGGCTGACCGGGACGAGATCGAGAATGTTGTGCTTAGCAGTGTAGGGTGTGGTGCTGTAGTGGAAGATCTGGGAGTCGCGGTTGGAGTACAGGGGCTTAAGAGTGACGGAGGCCTCGGAGTTCTCATTATCCCAGTCGAAAGACGCCTTGATGGGCAAGTTGATTTGCATGTTCTTCTCCACACCGGCGATGTAGCGAGTGTGCGTAAGAGGGGCCACGAAGCTAATCTTGGCAGTCATGCGTGCGGAGTACCTGAGAAAGAAAAATAGATAGCTTCCAGCAAATGAATAAATAAAATTAAATAATAGCGCTGACCGTATTACTTACACCCATTGAAGACTTGCTGTGGAGTTGACGGTTTCGGGAACTCTTATGGAGTTTCGGGATCCACTGGCCATATCAGGCTGTGTCTTGGCTTGAATTTCGCCTCTAAGAGAGTTGTACTGTGGTACCTTAATTGAGTAAACAAAGGGAACACCGGTTTCTGTAGGGAAGGCCAAGGTCATGGCAAACTGGTTGTAGAGCTTGTTGTAGTTGAACTTGTGTCCGGAGCGAAGGGTGGCGGCGGCGGACTTCAACACTGAAAACAGAAACCGTGTTACAGAAACGAGGACTCCATCTTAGATAGCAACAACCCCGATAGACATTAATGGCAGTCTGAATACTCACGGGCAGGAAGGCTCTCAATGGTGGAGTTGTCGTAGGTGAAAAACCTGCTGGTACCCATGAAGCGGACGAGCAAGTTTCCTTCTACTTGGTCGTCGTCGGTGGGCTCGATGTCCAGCATCTCGGCGATCTTCTGAGTTGTAAAAGGACTGTGGCTTCCACTTCCACTGCCAGAGGACCTTTTTCCCCTGCTTCCCGATCTTCCAGTGTGCTTTCCACTGCCACTGCTGGATGAGTCCGAGTCGTCGAACTGGTCACTGATGGCGTCAGCGAGGTCGTTGATGCTGGAGGTCATGGCGGCAAGCTGTTAGAACAATAAGGCGTTATTCATGGTACCAGAGGTAATCATACTCCAAGATTATATTATTGTCAAGGGTACGTACGGCCATGCTCTGCGATTTCCATCCTCCATGGTTGAAGCGAGTGGAAATAAATGCGCTAGTTGGGATAAGTCCGTCGCTGCTTCCGATCCAACTGAGCTCTTGCCTGTATGCAAGACCCATTTCCTTCACCATGTAGCTCTTGAGGTACTGTCGGGAATAATGTAACCCGAGAGGCTTGGGGTTGACCAAGTTGACGGCAGCCTTAGCATTCATTTTTCTGGAAATAAGAAGGTGAATTTTCTTACAGTCCAAGACGCAGCACTAGTTGCCGTCAATGACGCAATGAAGTGTAGTTATTCGCAATACGGATGGCTTGCTATTATACGTCTTAGGTTATTTTTAGCGCACTAAATCACGCGAATCCCTGTGGTAAGATCAGGATTTAATGGGGTGTCGCAAGGTGTGAACTTACAGTTCATGGTGATGAGGTCCCTGAAGGTTGGCAGCAGACTGGATAGCTGACTTAACAACGGCGGAAACTTGGAGACTGATATCCCTGTTGGTGAATTCTGCCATTCTCTGGAGCATGAAGGCGGGAGGACCAGTCCTCATGAGGACTATGACGGCGGCGCAGCGTACCTGGTGAGCTTCTCCAAGATTTTGGTAAACGTTAAAGAGGACTCGACGGGCGACCTGAGGGTATACCTTGGCGAGCTTGTTGAGAGAGGTGACCATGAGGGTCCTCTGGAAGGTAGACATTTCTTCCTTGCCTTCGAGGTAGGGCTCGAAGACGCTAAGGATCTTAGGGTGGGCCAGATTTCCCAGGGCGCGAATGTACACTTGTATTTTGTGGCTGTCACCATCCTTCACGGCGGAGCGAAGGTGCTTAGCCATGTAAGGAATGTATTCCTCAGTAATGGCCTTGGGGTTGATGGGAGAGAGCCGTCCGAAGGCGTGAACGGGGTAGAAATTGTGCGCCGTGACGTTGTTCACCTGCGCCTTGCGGGCGAGGTTGGCGAAAGACAGGATGGCGGTGACATTCAGGAAAGGCTGCTTGGTGACTTCGGGGCTCGTGGCCAGGGCCTGCGAAAGATTAGAACGTTAGGATCGGATGAAAGGAAGCGAAGGTATTCAAATTGATCGCCTTTGTGTGAAACTCACGAAGAGAGTCTTCAGGTATTCGGCAGTCGGGGTCCTAGCGCTGGAGGCAAGAGTGGCGACGATCTCGGCGGCCTCCTCTTGGGTGATCTTCTTGGATGAGATCCAATTCTTTACGGTGGTCAGGCATGGGCCGGTGCCGGCGGCGGCAACGGCATCGCGGAATACGGTCCTGTTGCGATGAAAATAATGAGGTTAAACGGGAAGCGTTACTGGTGAATAGAATAATAAGAACATTATGAGACTGCAGTTGGGAAAGCGGTCGACAATAAAATGAGGTGGCAGGGGAAAACTCACCATGGGTTTTCTCCAGAGGACTTAATAGGAGCATAGATCTGAGAGGTAGCCTTCTGGAGCTGATCGGCACTCATGGTGCGAACCAGTCGGACGGCAATGGTGAACTTGGAGAGGGTGGCTTTCTGGGGAATGGTGCTGGGATGCTGGAGATCGGATGCGATTTGAGAGCATAGCTTCTTAACTGCAGAGACGGGATCGATGTTGCTGGAGGTCGGGATTGCATTTCCTTCGTAGCCGATGAAATAGGGCAGCAGGGGGATTTTTGGAGCGTTCTTCATCCCGGGACGGGGGTTGTGCTCTTCGCTGGAGCTGGAGCTGGAACTGGAACTGCTGGATCCACTGCTGAAGCTACCTTCGTCACTGCTGGAGCTGCTAGAGCTGGAGCTGTCGCCGGAACCGTTGCTGCCGGAGCTGTTGCTGTCGGAGCTGGAGCTTTCGAGGCTGGAGTTGCTGCTCTCGGAGCTGCTGCTGCTGCTGCTTCCGCTGGAACCGCTTCCGCTGCTGCTGTTCTCGCTCTCGCTGCTGCTCTCGCTACTGCTACTGCCCCTGCTATTGCTCACGCTGTCCTCGCTGTCGTCCTCGCTGCTGCTACTGCTGCTGCCGCTGGACTCGTTCTTGTTCTTCTTCGGTGCGGATCGACGAAATCGCTTGGGAATTGGGCGCTTCTTTCCGGCGGAGTCGTTTTCTTCGCTGCTGTCGCTGCTGCTGCTTCCGCTCTCTTGGCTGTTACTCTGGCTATCCGAGCTGTCGTTTTCACTGCTGGAGCTGGAGTTGCTTTCGTTGGAGGATTGATTTGCACCGCCCTTACCGGAGGAGCCCTTTCCCGATCCGCTGCTGTGGTCGGAGGAGAAGGGGTCGTTGTAGTCGTAGACCAAGTCCTTGACGTGACGGGGGTTGGGAACGGATGGAGGAGAGCCGGAACTGGAGCGCCTGGTGATAAGAGTCACGTTCATGCGACTGACCACCATGCCCTTTTGTGCGTTGTACATGGCCGGACTGAGGACGACCTTGTTCACGGTGACGGAAGATTGGATGGTGTACTCCTTGAGGGATCCAGAGATCACGATCCTGCTTACTCCGGAGCGCTGGAAAAGGGAGAGATACCGTTGAGTGTCCGCTCGGCTTTTTCTCACGGTGGACTCCATAGTCACGCTCGGATACTCACGGCGAGGAAGTGTCCCATCTGGTTGTCTGCGGGCTCCCAGTCGGTGAGACCGGTAAATCCATAGTGGTAGGCGACCCTCTTGTCGCAATTACTGAAGTTCTTGGTCTTGACGATGTCGTAGAGTAGGGCGTCTCCACGGAGTTCGGGCATGGGGACGAGTTCCGGCTTCACTTGGGTGGCGTACAGCGGCAGAGGCGAGATGTCGTACATCACTTCACACTCACCGGTGACGGTATCCTAAAGTACAAAGGTAATCACGGCGTCAGCTCCGTGTCCAATTCGTCGCATTCGTATTTTTATATTCCACTTTCGTGGCCCGCAAAACTCACCTCCATAGTGCGGAAAACGCTCTCGCTGGGCCTCTTTGGAGTTTGGCTGCCATGTGGCCACTTGATTTCGTTCTCACCTCGGGTGTCCACCTGCAGTTGACTCACCACGCTCTTGATGAGGTTCACCTCCGGGTTGGAGAGGTCTTTGCTCACCACCAGCTCATCCACCTGCAGATGACAAGTTAGCGTAAGCGCAATTCCCCTCGCACGTGTCGGCAGACCCAAAAGTCTCGTTCGCTACTTACAACTCCGTTCTTGAACTTAATCTGGAACGGCTTGCTGGAGAGCGGGAGCGACCTGTAGTTGAGCTCTTTCTCCGGGATTCTGGACGCCCATCCTCCGGGAAGAGATGTTTGCACCGGAGAGAACTGGGCATCAGAGATCTGTGGGGAAACACACATGAATTTTAGTTGTCTGTGTCGTGCTCTGCAGTAACATGTTCACTTCACCCGTAAAACGTCTCTTGGACACCCACCCTGGCAAAGACGGCGTTGGAGCTCTGCGGCTGGAGCGTGAGAGTCGCACGACTCACCACGCCCACGTACTTGTCGGCCACCTGGTGGAGGGCAGCCAGAGTCCTGCCCTTGATCTGGTACTTGTATTCGTATCCAGGTTTCCAGGCTGCGAGAACAGAAAACGAAGGTCGTTTGTAATCAGCCGGAGGGTATTTAGTTTTTCCCTCTTTTCATTTACATCGACAATGAGGCAGGCAATATTCACATGGTTTTTTGTACTCACCATTTTCGGCCGTTGCCAGCCCAACTGCAAAGTGAAAAAACGTTAATTTAGTAATAGTTGGAAGTTCAGTTAGATTCACATGCAGTTCTTAGCCATAGGGCGTTTTTTGTAGTGTTATTTTTGAGGAGTGTGGAGGTTCCAATGCGCAAGGAACTCTGAGCCGCCGACATGGTGAGTGGTGGTTCGCAGTCGCATTTAGTCCAAAATAGTGAGATAGAGTCGCATTCGAGTGTTCTCTTCTATGTTATTAGAATCGCCTTGCATTTTTATTTTTCGTATCAGCTACTTGATGTGCTAATACGTCAGACAATTGAATTCTTCCCACAAATTTCACGCCGGAATTCAAACGGATACTGCATGGTCATTTTGGTATCGGTCCTCACGTTGCATTTCCAATTCCTCCAGTTGCGTATCACGCTATCATCACATACGGTCGAACGTGGTTTAAGAAAATCCTATTTTTTGTCCCTATTTACGAAGGTAAACCCGTTTTTTTAAGTATTGTTCTCTGTTTCTATATATTTGGCAAAAAAATGAAACAACATTTTAGATATGCCATTTTAGGCCAGCTAAGGCACATCGGAGAGTGAAATTAGCCTATGTTCACCAATTATCAATTCCAACCAATTATCAATCAATCAGTATTGTTTATTAAACCAATTATCAATCAATATTACCAATTATCCATCAATCTTCTTCGAGTATTCTTTTGTGTGAATAAGTCACTGACAGCGTTTTTGTACTAGCTAAATATTCGTCATTAGGAATTCAATTCCTGGAATACAGGAAGCAGGATTTTTCTATGATTTAATTGATCAGATCACATTTTAAAGATATATGTTTTGTTAACAATGTCAGCGTGACCAGTGTTTTCAACTCTTTTCAATATTTCATTGACATATCTACAGAAATGGCAAACGTTTTAGTATCAAAGTTATTAGCATAGACATTTCTCCTAAAATAATTAATTACAGTCATAAATAGGAACATGAATTAATTTCTTAATTAATGACCGCCAATATTATGCGAAGAAATCGTTGTCCAATTTGAAATTATGTTATAAAATATTGCAGTTGAGTTTGGTACTTACCTACGAGGAAGACGACCAGAGGAGACCACATCTTGTCCCGAAGTGACGAACGACCACCGTGATCATTCTTTTATACCCTTCTCCTCCGTATAGCTCAGCGATATAAATGTTGCATCTCAGCGGAAACTGTAATCTCTTTCTTGAACTTTGGCTTTCTTGAGACACGCGCCGGGATTTGCACGCGCCAAACCTTTTTTTTCTCCTTATATGATATAGACATTGACGTCCTGTGCTGAACATCAATTTATAATTTCAAATGGGATAACACTTCGTGTACATAGAAAATAGTGTTCTTGTCAGCGCTACTATATATAAAATTAAGCATTCAAGTCCTATCTTAAAACAAAATTCAATAAAGCTAGAAACGAACAGAGCATTTACGAGAGTAGGCTTTGCATTTAACATTTTGATTGCAGAGATGGGTTAAAAATTATGTTTTCAAGAAATTTTTGCATCGAAGGAAAACCCTTAGGCTTGTAACTTTGTTGAATTGAAGCATCATGAAAGTAAAAATGACTTGGTATATTCCTCACCTTTTACTGCAAGAACCGACTGCGTTTTCGAAGGCTAGATCGTCATTATTAAGGCAACGTATAATGAATAACAGGTGCCGAAGGAATGACATCAAATACAAAACAGCAGGGGGATGGGTAACATATTGAGGCATGGTGGGGGGGGGGGGGGGGGGGGAGTGAGTCACTTGCGGATGACTTGGACGAGGAGTTCATTTGGTAAGAAGATGGAGGGGGGGCCTGGAGGTGGAAACGCTTTCCCTAGGTTGAAGTTTGGTGGAGAGGTGGGCTTGCGGAAGGATTGGGGGCTGGTGTGGTAGGGAACATATTAAAAAGGGTGATAATTTAAACTCTGCCATGTAATTTAAAATATGTCACACATAACCTTACGTATACCTTGGAATGTTACGCATGACCTTAAGCCGTGGGCTTAACGAATGGCACTATGCTTGTTGTGAGCAAATTGATAAGTTTTCTTGTGTTGATTACAATAATTGCAATGTTTGAACGAAATATATTTATCGTATCACGTCACAAAAGGCAGTTAGTAATGGCAATTTTGAAAATAAATTAGATATAAGCAGCCTTAAGGAAATATCCTTTAGTGGTAAGTAAGTAAGAGCTGATGTTCGGTAATGCATCGAAAAAATAGATGGAATTCACTTAGAATACTTGGTGTTTAAGTACCTACTGAGAACTCTCTGTAGATAACCATAATTGTTCGTACAATGTTTCGCGGTATGAGAAGCAGAACTAGATATCAAACGAGTTCATAAGTGATCCATCTCCTTTACCCAAATACAGGTTCGTATATTATTTTTGGTCCTGAAGCCGTTTTCAAAGCAATGTACTGAAGTCATTCATACTTGGAGTGTTCATAACTTTAATGCAGCATTAAGCTAAAAGAGGCCGTTGCTCACGTATAATTTTCAATTTTTTTATCTACTTCCCGTTTCAATGTTGTCGGCCGTTTGAGCTGAATGGATGTTACTGTAATATTACAAACATTCAGATGGATAGATTTTTCTGTCCAACCTCCCGGCTACGAGATCAAAATATCTAAATAAAATTAATGATGATCATACTCATTCATTACCATATTTTTGTTTTAATTTGAATCACATTTTAATACAATAAGTCCTGCACCTCTTTTAAAAAACTATTCCTCCCTGGAGCCACCTTCACCAGTGTGGGTTGTAATTTTCTCTTTGAAGGAATGGGTTATCGTAATTATGATATATACGAGGGCAAACTAAAAAAAACTGTTTGATGAGCTAAGGATCTAGTTCAGTTTCCGGTGACGCACAATATTTTTCAGCTTTAGAAAAAAATTTATATATTCTAATTTTTGCAGAATAAGGCAACATGAAATTCTGATCCATCCCCAGAACACTCCAATATGGTAAAAGGTAGCAGATTCTCCATTAGGCAACGATGGCGCAGATTAAGAGCTCCGGTATCAACGGGCAGCGTAAGGTATTTTTATTAACAAGAACAATACCTTAACAGCGGGTGACAGTGAAGTTCACTGAATCGGCTACAGCACTGCGATGTGGAAGGCAACGGGAAACCACTGCATTAGAAGCAACCTTGCGTTCTACATGACGAGATAGCATTTTTACTGGTTATTAAATATTCCGTAGGTTAAATAGTATCCTTCAACTTCAAGGCATAAGTGCTACTCACACTGGAGGCTCTTGGTGGCTCCGAAGAAGTGTATTTTACCTTCGGTTGAAGGAGGTACACCACTTATTCTGTTAAAATGTGATTCAAATACAAACTGAATGACGGTACTTGAGAACGAGTATGAATATTGTTGGTTTTATTTCCACATAATTTTATGTTTAGAGAACATTGAGCCTGGTACTACACATACCGAAAATATTTACTAGCATAACTAGCAGAGGAATTGATAGAAAGTTTTGAGGAAACCATCCGTAATATAATTTCGGATTCAGGAAATACCACGGTGCAATACCTAGCTTCAAGATACTGGCCGAGAAAATGATTTTAGTGAACTAGCCGTTGTGTGTGGACTTCATGGGTTTGGAAAAGACCATGGACATCGCCGAATCGAAAGAGATGTTCAAGATACTTGATGCAATTTGAATGGACTAAATGAATTCAGAGGAATATTCTGTAGCCTCTACATGAACCTGGTCACCATAATGCGAAAGAATATGGCAAGAGGTTTAGAAGCGAAAACAAATAAAAGAGTCAGACAAGGAGTCAGACAGACCCCCTGCATCAGGGGATGAAACGAGATGAACGCTCTATTGCATGTGCTTTTTGCGAGGAGCTTAATCATTGTTCTTATGCATCGCTGTCGCAGAGTGATTTGGAAGCCCTTCAAGAGCTTAACTGGTCCTGGAGATGTCATCAGTGTGCACATCTGCATAATACCCTGAAAGCCACCATAAAGATGTGTGGCAGGGGGTGAACTCTCACCAAACATGCACTACATATCATGCATAAAAAGGATTAGTACTTGTATAGGTACTGTTCAAAACTACGCTATTTAAAAAAAAGATAAAAATAGCAAAGCACACATGCAAAAACATGCTGTTAGTTGGGTTAGCTTTAAGTCCTTATACCAACATGCCAACCAACCAATATTATCCATTGCTACACTCGTACTGGATATATTTACCGTTATTCATATCCCTAATAGTACGAGGATAAAGGACATTTTGAGTATGTCAGTTCGGCAATCAATTTCTCTAATTTTGTGATCATGGTCTAGTCTACCATAGTAAGTTGAGGTCCGCAAATTATTTTTAACATCATCACTGAAAATATGGTCTTGGAATTTGTTTAAGAGGTTGTCTAAATTTCAACCTGCGATCTGACAATGATTCCCAATTTAATTCATTTAATAGACTGGTTACGCTAGTAAGATCATCATACCGTCCCTTTACAAATCTTGCCGATCTTCGCTGCACACGTTCAAGTTCGTTATTTAGACCGATTTCGTAGGGATCCCATACACTGGCAGCATATTCCAAATGAGGTCTTACAAGGGAAAAGTAGCTGATTTCTCGTACATGATTGTCACATTTACCCAGTACTCTTTTGACGAATGTCAGTTTACGATTCGCTTGACCCATTATTTCACGTATGTATTTACCCCAGGAAAGATCATGTGTCAGTCTTACTCCAAGATATTTAATGGATTCCATGTTTGTTAATTCATTATTACTTATTTTGTAAGTGCTAGGAGGAGAGCTATTCTTTTTCCAAAAATTCATTACAAGACTTATTTAAATGGTTAATTCTAACTGCCATGTATCACACCAAGTTTTAATTGCTTCAAGCAGCCATTCTGAGCAGCCAAGACGATAGTCTCGGATAAGTCTTGGGAATGGAAACTCAAACTTCTACGGCCCCTGAGGATACTCCATCTGCTGACATCCTTAAGGAAATACTGGCGAACCGGAGAGCAATACGCCAGGAGCAGAGTGCGTTAAAAACGACCATTACCTCATGGCAGAGTGTCCTAGGCGAACATACACAGGCACTAATTACAATAAATTGCTGCCCGGTTAAGTTATATTATAAAATAGTGCAGTGAATTTATTACATTTTAAAAGCAATATAGTGTAATAAGTAGCAATATAGCCAACGGACTTATATGAATTGTCTTCATTAAGAATTGAAGAACGTGGTAGAAATACATGGGATCCGCTCAACGGTAGGGGAAACAGCTGAGGGGTTGGGGTAAACAAAATGGGACTCACCCTTGGGGTGAAATTGGATGTGCATGATATTGACTATGTCTATAGAGTCTACTATCGTATACAAAGTGAATATTTAGGCCTCCAGTGCTAATGGTACGCTTTATTCGACATACGATTGCTTTAAATTTTATTGAGGTGAAGCTAGTCAAAAGAAACTTCCGTTTGGCTGACCTGCGTCTTAAGAACGAGATCTCAACCCATTTATCTAAATGAAACATTGTCACCCAAAAATCACGCACCTTACATTAGCCCGGAACCTTAAAAGAGACAAAAAATTTGAATATGAGTGGGTGAGGAATGGACAAATATTTGTAAGAAAGCATCAGGGTAATGACAGGATATCTATTTCCAGGGAAGAAGGCCTGGAAATAATTCAATAGGAAATAGGTCCTAGTTCACCAAAAGCTAAAGTGTGCTCATTAAAATAATCAGGAAATATACCATGTTGACTTTCAATTCCTATTAGTAGGTTTCCAAGAAAAGAGTTTATAAAAATTCCAAATTTGTGTAGTATAGTTCTATGTTCATTTTTGCTTTTTCTAGTACAAATACGATTCCAAAAAACAAATAATAAAATCTTTTAACTGTACCTTCCAAGGAAACAAACAATTAGTAAGATATGAGCATCACACCTTGCCATTGTACTTAAAAATATTTAGCTATAAATTAAAACTATTAAGAACAGAGCTCATTTAAATTGTACACTAATTGACAGCTCGACTAAGAAACTAATATAATGATCTGCTTGCCATACTTGTCTTGGTATTTCTTAATATTAACAGTGCATAAAAGTTCATTTACTTTAGTTTAACATTATGTGTAGAACCTATTTACCTAAGTTATTTGAATCCAAACATTGTTAAAGTAACAGAATTTTCTGGTTTCAATCGATGTCAACGTTTGCTGACTGAAATGGAATACTGAGAAAATGACTTCTCACCGTCCACCTGGTTTTTGGGTATCCACAAGGATTGTATCGCAAACTTATCAAACTCTGGGTTGTCTTCTTTCATTGACCAGAGTATTGCCATAATGTCTATGCCTGTGTTTTACGCATTTGCCAGCACGTCTCGAACATTTTTCCTTAATATGGCATAACGTTCTCGGAGTGCAAAGATATGTACTCAATCAACGAGAGAAATTGACTAAATTTTCTTCATAGTATCCTAGTTAAGAGCTGTATTAACCAGAGATGAGCCGAATAGCAGATTTCTCGAATTCTAATATTAAATCATGACTCGAATATTTGAATTTCTGAATTTTTGAATACCTCGAATCCTAGAGTTGTAAATTATATGTTAAATGTTATTCGTCTGTAATTAAATTATTTATTGCTTGGTGACGAAAAATGCTAAAACTATATGAAATTAAATAATTTAAATCTAGTATTTAAAATGTCAAACATAAAAAAAATAATTTGACTTCCAATGATGGACCATTACCTTTTATAAGTATTAACAATTGAGCTGAAAGCTTTGATATACCTTCAACTTCAGGCCAGTTATGAATCAACCACAAACTAGTGCCAAAGTTCAAATAAATTGAAAATTTACACAAAAGATTAGTGCTGGATATAAACCTCAAGTCTGATAAAATGACCTGTGGAATTACTTTGAACCAGCAAACTTTTTGCATGTAATTCACGCAAAATTCTGGAAAGGTCTGTGATGAAAATGTATCGGCGTCCCTGAGTTTCAGCAGCTCTCTCTTCCAAAAGAGAAAACCAACTTTAATACAGTTAGGTAATACTGGTAATTATAATTTCTCTCCTTCTCTATCATTTAAATATAAAAAAATGTGACTGCAGTGGTCCACCCAATTTTCAGTTAAGCAACCAGTTTCATAGTAAGGTTTTACAAATTTCGTACCAATTTTTTAATATTTCAGATGGATAAAAATTTGTTATTTTCTTTATTTATCTGAAATTTCAATTTAACATGAGGACAGCTAACTGAATAAAAAGCTCGCAATTCTTGGTCATCGAATTTTAAGTCACGAAAAGAGTTATAGTCCAAATAAAATTTTGTAAATTTTATCTGTGACAAAAAATGTATTTGCAAAAATGAATGTAGAAATGAGTGTCTATTAAATACATTTTACTGTATTAAAATCGGTTTCCTCTTTCGGAAAGTGTAGCATCTCAAACTCGGGCATGTCGGCGTATTCTCGACGGAAAATAGCGACAATGGCACTTAGTGAGAGCAGTGTAGAGGAAAAGGTTTCATTAATTCTAACATAAAATTCATTAGCTATTTTTTAAAGTACGATATGGAAGAAGAGGCACATTTTGTGACTTCTTATAAATTATTGATGAATATGTAACTTGAGTAAGCGAAGCTCGATTCGAGCGGCAACCGTTGACGATGTTTACGAGCTTTCTTCGATTTGGAATCGTGTACCGGTGACAAATTTTGTTGAGTGATGTTCCGTGAAAAGATAAGAGTTTTGCCGGAATTCCATTTTTTAAAACTGTTATTTTTCTACCATAAAGTATGCGGCGAAATCCATCAAAAGACTCGTATCTCCATCGTTTCTTTTTCAAAAAACATCACGTTATGTTCGGTTTAATAGACCTACAGTGGTTATAAACGTATATCTTGTAAAATTTGCGCCACCTATGAATGCAATAAAATTTCCATTTTTTTTCGATACTTCGTCCGAAACGTAATGAATTCGTGTTTATTGTTTTATGGCCGCATTTTCGTGTTAAGTCGCCTTATGTCGGTGAAGCGATTTCCCTAGCGATAAAGTGACCTTTGTCCTTATGTCGATAAAGTGACTAACTCTAATATTAGCATAGCATAGGATCACAGTGAAAATAAAAAAAACAACTATAAAAAACTAAAATACATTCATAAAGATTCTCAAATTATTCAGTGTTAAAATTTATACCATTTTTAGTGCAGTAAGTAGCTGCCTGTCGTGCCGTTATAATATACTTTTTTTCATAACAGTATAGTTTTAATCTTCATAGTTAAGTTAAAATACAGTCTCCGTAGAAGTCGCTTAGGGCTTCTTTGAAAGAAATTATGCTTACAAACTTAAGAATTTAAGAAGTTTGATGGAGACAGTTAAAGAATCAAATAATGCTTTGCATGTTTAAAAAAAATTATGAGAGTGTAGGATAAAGTACCTATCTGAATCCATTGCATATATTTTTTTTTAAATTTGAATGGAAATAGATATAAATACCTAATTTAAACGTAAATACTCTAATGCTCGATCAGGTAAAAATATTACGTATCCCCATATATATCGATGAACCATAAAATAGTGGGTCGACATACATTCATTTCACGTATGCGTAAAAGAGAAAAAATCAAATTATAGAAATCAATGTATTTTATAAAGTCGATTTAAAAAATGGAAAGCAGCTCATTGAAGCCTTTAATACAAAGTAAATACATTATACCAAAAACACAATGTAAAAGTGTCTATAAATTAAAAATATACAGCGTATAAAGAAAAAATCGTAAAATTAAAGATGACAACTTATATTTTATTCAAGGGTCTAAATAAAAATTTGACTCTAAATTACACTCACTTATGCATTTTAATCCAGTGGGAAATGCAGGATATAATTAGCACGGCAAATAACGTCGTAGAGTCATAACAAGTAACATCACATGTAGCTAAAATATAACAAAGTCGACGTCATAAAGGAATTCAATAGACATTTGAAGAACGTCGTGATATTATGAATGAGTTGGAATCTTTCTTCAGTCCAAATAGTTTCGTAGAATTTATCAGCAACCAGTAAAAGGCAGGTTCAATTTTTGCTTGTTTGCTGCCATTCATAACCGGATCAATACCGGAAAATATTTCTTAAAGCCACATCTGCCTACAAATATGTATCTACTGCAAAAAAAACAAAATACTCTCGCTTAAGAGAAAATATTGTCCCTCGGACCGATTACGACTTGAATTAACATTGCCTAAAACTTATATACCACGTACATAATTGTTCTATTGTGTTCAGTTTAAGCGAGTCCATCAGAGTGGAATCGACCAAGTGAAAGTATTTCACCCAGAGAAATTAAAAAAAAAAAGCATTGTATATCAATTATATTACGAATATATTCCCAATCAAACAAATCACAGTTAAATACATAGAATTTACCTACAATATCATAAAATTTCATTAAACAGATCAAAGTGCCTAAATTTAAATTTACAAAGTTCACTAAGGGTGCTGCGAATTGTATGAAGTAATTGTGAGACGTTCATCCCAGTATTTGCATAGGAGCTGACATCAACAATCAATTTCATTAATTAAAGCTAAAATAACTGCCGACACACCTTTAAAGCGTTAAATAATCGAGTATTTTGTTGACGCAAAATCTATTCTTTGTAGCTGAAAGTTTGAGCTTAGGCAAGAAATTTCGATGATACCAAAATAATAACTCACACTTTTGCTATATGTGATATCTTCTTTCACCACACTACTAGAGCAGAGCATACGAAGAAAAAATATGTATGAGAGTTTTATATGAGCAATATAGCAACGTTTTATTCGATGAATATATTTTTACAAAATGCGGAAGATATTGGCCCAGTCGGTTAATCTTCTTCGTCTTGAATCCTAGCACCAGAATACAAGTTACAACATATAATGTTAACATTATAGCATCAGATATCTCAATGATTGTAACATAGAATTATAATTACTTCAGTGCCGTTATGGCCAAGTTTCTGGTTATAACAGCAAGAATCTCTTTTAATACATCCTAAGCCTTGAAGGATGGCAAATGTTGATTAATAGTGTAGGCTAGAAAAAATTAAAACCTTCTTTCTAAAATGTAATATCAAATTAGTAGTGCCATATTGACACAGGTAAAGCAATATTAGGCAAATAGTTGTAATTAAATTCAATAAATATTTAAAATTAATATCTTTAATGATAAAATGTGTAAAGCAGCAATGAACATTATTATTGCTGATAGACATATCAATTACGGCATTGATTTTGGACGACTGTTTTTAGCATCATTGCGATGCCATCAATGAACATCCCATGGATACTTAATGAGACATTATGCTCCATTGGGATTTGAATTTTTTCCCTCATATTTGTTAGACAAGCTCAAATCTAAAGCTATCTCCATCGACGCCAATTTGAAAGCGTTTTGGCTCAAATGCAGAAACCCGTAAGAAATAAAAAATAGCATTCACTATTTGAGCACCGCTTAAGCCTTCATTTAAATACTCCTAATTTTAACTTAATGCAAACCTTCTAAATCCGCGAGTAGCGTTAGCAGTCAGCACGTATCTTTGTGCGGAAAAATATGGCTGACCTTGCTTCGCGAATAGCCTACAATGCCTTCAGTATCTTCCTAGGTCCTCATGAAAAGCACAATTCCCTTTTCTCCATCCCTCTGTGACGAACTCTTTAAGCATCAACGATATTTTCATTTCGTAGACGACAATGGCAAAGGCCTAAGCAACGCTCTGATAAGAAGCGAAAAAAACAGTAGACTTCAACGTTAATTACACATTGCCCAGAAACCTCTACAGCAAAGTGCAAATCGGTTAATAGAATAAGAAAATTTTAAAATGTTCCCATTAAATACAGAAAAAAATGAAAAAATCGATAATATTCAGTTATTTTACTGAGCGAATGAAAAAAAATAGATAAGATTAGAGAGATAGATTGCATCATACACTCCTTCTTTCGTCCAATAATCCGCAGTTATAACAACATTAAAACTTCGCATAGCATGATACCTTCATAAAATGAATTTACCTTAGCGTGAGGATGCAGTCATACATATTATACTAATACAGATTGGGTGAAGACACAGATAAGTTGGTAAAGTCCTAAAGATTAGATTTTGCTCACATGAACTTTTGACATATTTAATGCATTTTACTAGCATATGACAAATTTTTCAACTACATCTAGATATACCTAACAGCCTGCGAGCCACCGGGAAGGTGTATGGAAGGGAGTGAAAACACCAAATGTGCACTAATGACATCCAACTAAGTGCTGCAATGCTTCCACTTCATAAATACATGTTAAATAAGAGAGTGATGCGTAACTAGGTGTTAGTGTCTACATAGTAATGAAGTAATTAGTAGTTAGAAATGTTTGTCTGTAAATATATTTATCTGTATTTCCTTACCACGCATGCGTTAGTAATTCTAAACATGCTTCATGCACTTCAGTAACAATATTTCACCAGCCTATCCCTTTACTATGCTGCCTCTTATGTTCCCTTATGGTATGCGGGAAAAATGACATTTTAAATCTATTGGTGCAAAAATTAGTGTCCTTAATGTTTTTTTACCTTGTTCCCTTGCATGATAAACTGTTAATTCAAATCTAAGGAGATGAGCTCTACGGCCTCTTAAAGTTACAAATCAAATAAAATTCTCCAATGGCCGTAAAATTGGCAATCCTCGTCAAGGACAATTGCTGTGTTGGTTTGCGGGAGCGTCAATTCCACAGCAGTGACCAACTACAGCCTCTCAACCAGAAAACCCTCCTGCGGTGTTTTATGGGAATGTTACTCCCTCATCAGTGACACAACCACAGACACACACACTCAACCCAATTGGGATCCTTCACAGGGCTGATGGGACCCTGGTCAGGATGCCTGGGTTATGATCGCAAACACACTCACAAGCACTCAGTCATTGCATGTCATTAGTGCATATTTGGTGTTTTCACTCCCTGCCATACACCTTTCCGGTGGCTCGCAGGCTGTTAGGTATATCTAGATGTAGTTGAAAATTTGTCATATGCTAGTAAAATCCATTAAATATGTCAAAAGTTCATGTGAGCAAAATCTAATCTTCAGGACTTTACCAACTTATCTGTGTCTTCCCCCAATTTGTATTAGTATAATGTGTATGACTACATGCTCACGCTAAGGTTAATTCATTTTATGAAGGTATCATGCAATGGGAAGTTTTAATGTTGTTATAAACGTGGATTATTGGGCGAAAGAATGAATGTATGATGCAATCTATCTCTCTAATCTTATCTCATTAGTCTTGTTTTTCAATGTAGCGTAGGGTCATCATAATTCTCTTGGTGTCGGAGGTGGATTCGTTTGCCCTGTACTTATGCTTTATCTGGCATAACCTCTTCACGTTTAAAGGCTATCCTATCCGGAAAATGCTACATTGGCCAAACAGGAAGAAAGTTTTCTATCAGATGCAACGAACATACAAAATGCTTCGCAACTGGTGATAGATCTTCCATGTTCGCAAAAAATCTACTCGAATGTAATAACTCCAGTAATTTTGATCCTGTAATTCTGCATGTTGAGAACAAAGGTAAAAATTTAGATTTTCCAGAACAATGTGAGATAACAAAAGCCAAGAAGAATTGTAATGTTAACCTCGTAAATGGTGTACTATTTGTTTGTCATTCACCTCTTTTGAATTTGTAACGGCTTGTACAACGTATTTGACTCCTATTTTTTTGCATTGACGTCATTGCTATCCTTGTGCGTGAGTTCCCTTTCTTTCCCGCCCCCTGCTACTAGTTCCCATTCCCCAACTGTCAAAATAGGGATCACCTCACTTACCTATCACCTTACTCACCTATCGTGGTCCCCCCCCCCCCCATCCCATTATCTTCCTTAATTTCCCCCACCCCTAATTTGAGAGTATTTAAGGAACGGAGATGTATTTTTTACACCTTGATAATGACATAAAAGTGTCGAAACCATGGTCGAAGTCAATAAAACTTTAGTGTGGAATGTATGTGCAAGTGAGTTTTCTATTCCAATTTCGTGGTTCCACAAAGTGAAGCCTCAAACTTTGAGCAGTGCTATCCTATCCCATTGTCTCTAGCAACGAAGTTACACTTAACCCCTTATCGTAGCAATTATTTTAAAATCTGCCGGATCTCTTCATAATCGTGATAAAGGCATTTTATTCCTTTTTAGGGGGGGATTAGATGTGAAATAGCTTCGCGCAGCTTTACTGGTGTTAAATAATGCCGGGTAGGAATACAGAATAGAAAGATAGATTGATAAGTAGATAATAAGGAGCATGAAAGTTTTTTTTACCCGATGTTGAAAAGAATTGGGCATTGAATTCGTGGTCAAAAAAATTTTTCTGGAGATGCTGCGCGAGAATTCCTCTTGTAGGAGAATCAAGGCCTCAGACTGTGACTTCCTTGTCTTTCTTTCTGAAATGTCCTTCCTGCATTGCAATCGACTCTAAGTTTCAAGACTTCATTGCCAACTACCCTTCTAGCCAAAAGTAAGCCCTCATTTCTTATTCAATTTATTAAACTTACCTAGTTTCCCATTTTATCCATGAACCTAGGTTACTTTCTTGAAAGGAAAGATATAAAAAATTTGCTTGCATTCCCTGTACCCCAGCATATGAAAGATTGAATGATCCAGCACATCATCAGAATTACATCCTTCCCCGTATCGTAATAAAAATTTTTAAATAATAAATACACCGTGGACTTTGTTAGGCACGGGATTTAAAATCAACTAACAAGGAACATTAACACAGGTTTCCAGTGTCATTTTCGGAATTCTGTGCTATCATATTAATTTCCAAGTTTCCGCAGCGTTACTTGGATGAATTCTGCATTCTGGGTTTTCATCCGAGTTTTTTACATAGTGGACAACATTTTCGCCAGCTTACCATCATGCGTTCTCAGGTGGAGCATGGCGGAACCCTCCTATCAGATAATCTTTCATATTTTCGTATTTCTTCTCTTTTACACTCAACATCGATGGTTCTATATATCTTACGCGAGGCCTTCCTCTGCCATTCTTACCGTTGAATTGTCCTTTGACAATTTTCTTCATCAGGCCTTGTTATTCATGTCATATTATACATTCATTCATATTATACATAGCGTTGTACATAGTCCCGCAGGTTACACCTACATAGAAATCTCTCCCTAGGTAAGTAGGGTAGAAGTTGATGTACGAGGTTAATGTTTGGTGAGAAATCACCCCCTGCCACACACCCTAGATGTGGCTTGAAAGTTAGTAAGTAGATATAGATTGAAGTAGAAGAATATTTAGTGTCACCTCAAAGCTTACGGTATTGAATAGCTGTGAGGTCTTGACCACATAAGAGGGATTAATGACACAAGAAGGCTCATCACCTGTTCATGAGACAACGGTTGAAAAAAACATTCAGCTCTTCCCTTTGCAACTACGTGCAGGAGCACTGATATCCTTTTAAACGTTATTATTAAGAAGACATTGCAAAATTACTAGTTAAACAGTTTGAATTCTATAGTAATTTTTGGTCGTAAAATTGGAATAGGCAGATAGAAGAAAAATGTATTTTTTGATGAGCATGTAATAAGGAAATTAAACATTATATAATACGAATTTACATATATTGCATCTGCAAATCTTGATCCATGGCCATGAATGGAATCTCCTGACCACGTTAAAAATCTTCTTGTT
Organism: Platycnemis pennipes; assembly: GCA_933228895.1. Lineage (NCBI taxonomy): Eukaryota > Metazoa > Arthropoda > Insecta > Odonata > Platycnemididae > Platycnemis > Platycnemis pennipes. The sequence continues at coordinate 86,481,399 of OW121846.1, forward strand.
TCCAAAAAAACGATTTGAAAGCATTCAAGGGTTTGAAGGAACAGCGACCCACAATGGAATAAGTTTATGTTAACCCATTGTGCACCGAATTAATTTTAGGTACTTTTGATTTTGTTTATTATTAAATATTCTATATTTTATTATTCTTGGCATGTGATTCACTGGAAAGTCTATTTTCTATAGTTGCATTTGATGTCTGCATTTGACATTTGACATTTGCATCAATAGTATCTTATATTTTGGAAAATAATTCCAATATTAATGAAATTGAACCTATAATGTTTCTTTTAGCTGCACTCTAAAGAATAGTTTTACAGGTTTAAAAAATGTAATGTTTGATGTGTATGTGATATGGGAAATGAAATTTATATAATAAGTAATAACATATTGCAATTGCAGATCTTGATCCAGGGAAACATATCAACAGATCCATATCTGCATCTACGCAATACCCTGCAGACCACCGCGATGGTGTGTGCAGGGGCAGGGGTGTGGATTCCAAACAAGCACTATTGACATGCAACTAGGCTACTACATGGAAACATGTTAGATAATAGGGTCACATGCAGCTAGATGGTTAGTATATACTTAACATAAATTAAACTAAATTAGTAAAGGGCTTATTGATCGTAACGGCATTTATCTTAATATTTTTACATATATTTACCTACTATGCATGGGTTAGTAATGCTAGTACATGTATCATACTCCTACATCAGTTTTTTTATCAACCTATCCCTTTGCTGTGCTGCCTATTGTGTTTTCTAATGGTACGCAAGAAAAATTACATTTTGAATCTATCGGCACGACAACCTATTTCTATAATCTTATTTATTTGGTAAAATCTAGCAATTAAGACACGGCCTTGATAGTATGTATACTTCAGCGTTTTAAACAACACCACGTAAAATAATATTGTTTCCTCACGTTTTTGCTGGTTTCTAAATAAAAGTGATTATATATTCACCTTTCCCGAAATACATCCAATATAATTTCGTCATTATAATAATATAGCGCCAAAATAATTTCGGCGTAACTCTGACGAAAACTCCACATGCCCAAAATTATAATTCTTACAACGGTTTCTATTTTAGCAATTTTAGCTAATCAGTTTCAAAGATGAATCAATTGTTATACTCTTCATATCTCTATGAGTCATTCTCCGCTTCATGGTGAATCCATTATGTTGGATGAAGTGTCATTTTTTCACTGAACTTTTTTTATATAAACTGTTTTTCTACCATGGAAATCGGTAATGACATTAAGTATTTTGAAAGCAAAGTATTTCTTCTCGTTTAACTTGGCAAGCAGCGTCTTTATTGAGGTAGCAATTATTTCTTCTGAGGGACGATTGTCGAAGGCATATTATCTGACCCAAATTAATTATCTTCCAGCTGCTCTCTTATAATTCCTTCCATGGCATACCTCGAAAAAGTACACATGTTTAATAATTGTGTGTAGGCGGTGACGCGTGCGATTAAAGGTTTAATAGCCGCAGAGGAACTCTTATGCTCATTTATGCTTCGCATATTTATTTACCTGCTCAAATAAATTAATTGTATCCTGGAAGGTAATAATGAAATCGCTATGAAGGGCTTCCTTTCGAACAGACGTCAGGGAACCTGCGTTACATCCTTCTGTTCTGTGTTTACTTCTGCATTTATTCAATAATATCTAGATCTACAAAATAACCCACGAGTCACCGCAGGAGTGTGTGGCAAAGGATGTAGGTTTTTTTAAGTTTTCGTGTCATTTAAAATCACATAAATTTGGCTTTGATTCTCTTCTGTAATATTTTATTTTCGTGGTTATCTAAACCGTGATATACTCGAGTTTTTTTTACCGGAAAGCCTCTTGAAATATGGTAGGAAATAGAGGAGTATTATTAAGTCTAAGTATTAGTTACTCCTTGAATTTTATGCAGTTTACGAGTTACTCTAAGGTGACGGAAGACCGTTTATTCTCAGTTTACAATGTATATAACATTACTAACATCAAAATACAGCGCTTAGTTGTATCTCGAGCGAAAATGTTCATGCTGGAATGTATTTACGAAATAGTTCATATCCAACTGTCTTTATTGCTCTTAAATATAAATTAGTCTATTTAAGAGTTATTCCGCGTTTGGCTCCTTCCTCATGAAAAGAAGGACTGCAAGGGCGTGTTCCGATGCGTAGGTATTGCATTTTAGTCTCTCACTTCGTTCGTGCGAGGGACTTTCCGATCGGCTGAGAAGGGTTTACGAAGCCGTTTCGTTTGTCTGTGCTTGAAGAAGTTTTGCTGTGAAATTGTTGGAAAAGAACCAGTTATCCATTGTTATACTGTTGTTGAATTCTTTAGAGCTTGGAGTCAAGGTGCACATGGTGTGTGTTGTGGAGTGTATTGTTGATGGAGGGTGAATCCCTGTTCTAAGTGTTGCGTAACTAGTGTTTGACGTGATGTGTATGTCAGCAATAATGTACCCGCTGTAGGGTCTCGCGTATATTTCTTTTAAATAGGCGTGTGCGTTAACCCTTTAACGCCTAGCGTGACCATATGGTTACGGAAAGAAGTTACTTTTTAATCTCGGAAGAATAAAATGTCTCAGGGCCGCCGCCTTGTGTACACGGTTTTACATTGCAGCGAAGGGTTTTTGGAAGCATGGCAGGCTGTTTTCTGACCACTGTCCTAAGTTTTGGTGCTGTCAAGCTCGTGAGACCTTTCTTGTGCCATTGAGGGTCCTCCTCATGGATTTTCGTCTTGTGTAAGTATAGTCTTACTAAAATAGTATGGTAAATGTGTGTATTTTATTTAATAATATTAGCATACATAGGTTCATTTTAATGTATTTACATATTATTTTATATTTATTTGCTATAGTAGTATATATTTTATAGTATTTGCTATATATGATATTTTATAAGTAGTTTTTCAAGGGTGTAACCATATAGTCACGCTAGACGCGTATGGGGTCAATTGTTTTCAAATCCGAGGGTGATTATTTTCTTATATTTTCTGCATATTTCAATATAATCTGTCCTAATTTATATTTTTTATTAAATACGTTTATAATTTTTGCCGAGCCTTGACACTGCAAGCAGCTCTTGAAATTTTGGAGTATGAGGATGTTGATAAAATAAATATCGAGTCTCCAGATGTAAATGGCCTCACGGACGAAGATTTTGCCGATGAGGATGATGGTGATCTGGTTGATAATCTAAGCGGCCGACAGCTCCGGTGCCCTGCGGAAATTATACTGTCCAAAGCATCAACGACGGCAGCTATCCGAGATCAAAAGTACAATGGTCACAAAAATTATGTCCATGGCGAAGAAGGGAACGAAAACATTGGTGCATCGGGAGTGGAATACCGCGGGACTGCAAAAAACTATCCCTATTATTCCAGATACAGATTCCACCAAAGAACGTCATTTGATTCTAGTGGAACTATTTGAGTCAATCATTGACAGTAATGTGGTATATTTTCTTTCTGTCCAATCAAATAAGTAAGCCTGTCAAAAACAATTCTTCTCCCAAATATAACCATAGAAGAGATGAAAATATTCATCACTATATTGCTCCTGTTCGGATACAACTACGCTCCTTCTAAAACATCATATTGGGAACCAAAGAGAGATATTCACAATGGTCTATTTTGTAATGCTATGCGTAGAGACTGATTTCTCAAAATTTGCCGTTTTGTTCACTGTGAAGACAGTACGATATATCGGATGCAAATGATGAAATATGGAAGTTGAGGCCCTTCTCTGATATTTTTCCGGACAAATTTATTCCTAAGTTTAGAAGTGAAAATCATTTTAGCTATGATGAATATATGGTGCCGTGATGAATATTTCGCAGTCATGTATGTAAATAATTCACCCGTGGATCCGATTTGGTGCATGAAAACTCCAGCAGCTTATATAATGTCATATGATTTTTGCCAGGGAAAGTCTTCTTATCCTCACACTTATTACGAGAATAATTTTGGCAAGGCCACACCCATGCTCAAGATTCTTGATAAGTTTCCTGAACAAATTAAAGTACTGCCATTTCAGCTATAGTACTTTGACAATTTGTTTACTGGATTGCCTCTCCTCGCTCACCTCAAAGCGCGAGGATATGGAGGTACTGGAACGATTCGCGAAAACCGAATTGCTAGTGATGTCCCAATTCGCCGGTAAAAACTTTGGAGAAGTTGAAAAGAGTGTCTCTTCATAAGATTAGAAGCAGCGATGAAATCTCAATAGTAAGCTGAGTTGACAACTCAGTTATGACAATGGAGCTCATATGGAGCAAATTCTGCGGTTCATGTGAAACGATGTTCGAGAGAACAGAAAAAAAAGAATGCTCACCACACATTTGGAGTGTACAATAAATTAACGAACTAATATTGATCGAATGGATCAGAACATAAGCTACTGAAGGATTGGCATTAAGAGTAAAAAGTGGTGGCCTCTCTTTGCGTGGACGTTCGACGCTACCACACACAATGCATGGATCCTCGCCAAAAAAGCTGGAAGTAAAATGTCTCAGCGAGAGTTCAGAAGATAAATTGTTGAGACATACCATACAAGGTACCAAAATGCTCCTCAGAGTAGAGGAAGGAAGCCAGTTACTAGCAGTTCAAACCAAGCTGAGTTGTAGACAGTGTTCGATTGGATGGTCTAAACCATCTATTTCCTCGATGCGGGAGTAGAAAAAGACGAAGGGTAGCGGTATTAAGGTTCTCCATGTGCACAAAATGTGCTAAATGTAGCTTTGGATTGTACATTGAATGCTTTACTGAATTCCACACAAAATGGCATCAGGATAGGAGCTAAGTTATTCAGTTTTGAAGTTTTGTCAATTTTTTCCTGTGATATTTTAAAACTTTTTATGTTGCTTAATTGCTTTTGTGATTTCATTATGATCTGTAGTTTGTTTTCAACTTCTGTGACTTCGTAATGCGCACCGAGTTTTATTGGATATTTTCTTCCATTTCAAAGTGTTCGATTGGAAATAAAAAGGAAAATAATTGTGCATTTGTTTAAAAACAAGTTATTTAATATTAATAAATCACTTATGATTTAAAATTATATTGATCTCGGTGTTTTAGAGTAAGATGAATAAACCTCAAGATAATAAAATAAAAATATTTCATTTGGAAATAAATTGACCACACAACCACCAATCGAGACCATATGGATAATCCACAGGATAATTAATGGATTAATCCCGGTCCTCATTCCCGGTGTGCGATTGGATTACCACACATAATGCAAGGATCCTCGCCAAAAAAAGCTGGAAGTAAAATGTCTCAGCTAGAGTTCAGAAGATAAATTGTTCAGACATACCATACAAGGTACCAAAATTCTCCTCGGAGTAGAGGAAGGAAGCCAGTTACTAGCAGTTTAATCCAAGCTGAGTTGTAGACAGTGTGCGATTGGATGGTCTAAACCATCTATTTCTTCGATGTGGGAGTAGAGATAGACAAAGGAAGCGGTATTAAGGTTCTCCATGTGCATAAAATGTGTTAAATGTAGCTTTGGATTGTGCATTGAATGCTTCACTGAATTTCACACAAAATGACACCATGATAGGAGCTAAGTTATTCCGTTTTGAAGTTTTTTCAATTTGTTTCCTACGCTATTTTAAAACTTTTACGTTGCTTAATTGCTTTTATGATTTCATTTAACTAAAAACTTAAATACTTAACATTAATTACTTATTCATCCTTATTGCGACTTTTTGGCTGTCTGGGCGTCGCACAGTGGTCGGAAAGGCCGATCTGGCTGTACAAAATGTCTCGTACATACGGAATTGCTTCAAAATACACCAAAATTTCACAGAATATATAAATAATGTATTACAACACTTTACCATTTGATTTTAGAGATTTCTACTATTTGGGAGGGGTAGGAAGGGTGGTATATGCGGGGACCAACCCGCGCGGAATTAGGTCCTCGCTTCTAAAATCTAGCTAATGTGGGAAAGAATAGATTTGTATGAGATAAAACGACTTTTCTCTGGTAAATGTTTTAAATTTTGTGTAGATACCAAAACCGATATCTTTCATAGCCATCGATGCCAACTGCAGCTAGCTAGAATATGGTTTGCGTATCCCTTATGATGATGAATATAGTGACAAAGGAGTTCAGAAGTGAACAGAATGAAAAATATCAAGAATCAATTTTTATGGGATCAAATGTGATCTCTTGGCGTAAAAATGTCCGTACTAAAGGATTATTACATTTTATAGGAAATGCTAGCTAGATGACTAGAAATGCTAGATGTTGATCACTATAACTTCTGGAGTATAATATAAGAGTCAAAACTAAGAATTTTCGGGGAATAGTGAGATTCCTTGTATTTGAGTAAATTACGTATCTAATCACTTAACCGAGTAATATTGTTACTCATTGGACTTATAGGCATAATTATTTGGAATCTCAAGAGATATAAATTTTTTAAACATTAAACTAATTGTTTAAAAAGCGCAAAACCGTTTTTTTTTAAATATTGGTAGAATTTGGTCGAATATCCATATCCAACACAAAGCACACTAAAAAGAATACACCTTTGTTGCCAAGTAATAGATTTCCAACACTTAATTACTCCGTCACTTCACTAATAACTGTTATGATTTGTGAGTCTAAAAAAAATAATGAAAAGCTATAATACTCCAGGAGGTGAAGCGGTTGATTTTTTCCTGCTACCTTCGAAAAGTTGAGTCTGACAAAACCTTAGATATGTTAAGTAAATCATCATTCACCACTCACAGGAACAATTTCCTACTTTAATTTTCCCTGTATTTTGTGTAGTGCTTCTTTCTAGATTCCTGAGGTTCCACCAATTAAATCCTAGTAGGCAAAGGGGCAGAAGCAATATGATCACTCCGTTCAACCAAATTTTGTAGGTGGAGGCGGGCACGTTATTTTTCGGTAATCGTACTCAGTTTTACAACTCCCTAGTACTTAATCGATGGTTGGCGAGTCACCTTGTGGAATGAATTCATGATTAAAATAGTTAACTTGGTAAAATTCCACAAGCATTTATTGACCGACCGGTTTCGACCTTCTCAGGCTAATGTGGGAAAGACGCGCTATCATATATCAAGGTCATTCTCAGGTCATCGGTCAATAATTTTTTTTGGAATACAACCAAGTTAATTATTTTCATCCCTTGTATTTGCAAGAGTATATTCTTTTCGGTTTCAACATCCATTGGACGCTATTGTTGACCAAATTACTGAACATTTATTCATTAAAACCTCGTATTTGGTTGGTGCATTTCATATCACTACCATTACATGAGCTCCCATTACACGGCGCCAGACGTTGACGGCCAAAATGCATGCGTCAAGACGAACGGTTAGAATGAGCAATGAGCATTCATCGACACAATATGAGCAGATGAATTTGTTTTGCATTTAGATTTCATTAATCCTTATTATTTCCCTCTTAAGTGATGGTCATTGTGCTCAAACCTAAATCTGAATAGTAGTAAGCTGTAACTGCTATGATTGCGGTGAGATTAGGGCTACCGGAAAAAAGAAGATTAGTTTGCTGTGTATTCATTTCTGTCTAACGCAGTAAGCAATTTCTCGTCTCTTGGACTGAGATACAAGACATCTCCCACTATACGTGAGCTGCGGCGCGCGGAGCCCGGTTCGCACGTCGGGTGATAACCTTAGTGAATAAGGTTAAATTTGAAAAGGCGTAAGTACGCGCTAAGCATTTTTACGCAAAAGCTTTTTATAACTCGTATGTAATTCATATGTATAACTCATATGTAAGAATCACGGCGGGGCCTCGTGGGGAATTTTTTGTAGACCTCGATTTATAGATTTCTGAAAAAACATTAAGAGTGCTGTACATTTGGTATTATTTATTACGTCACTTGCGCCCTTTACACACAAAAAAGGGTACAGTATAGAGACTGGATCATTTTCCAAATATGTGAGCGCAAAAAGTTAGAAAATTACATCACAGTAGACCTGATTTCTTTAAATGTACTCCCGCCCGCTAAAACCCAAAATCATGGCGCGGATCAGAAGTCGTTATTTTCAATGCATGTGAATGTCAAAATAACGTTCTATTCGGAAAAAAAACTATGAATCTATATAGCCTGAAGTAAATTCATTCCAGTGATACCACTTTTATCCAGAAATTCTTACTTTGATTGTTTGCTTTTGTCCAGCCATATCGCGTTTTCCGACCACTGTGCGTTGCGGCGTGTTACTGACCTGGCTACTGCGTACGGCCCACGTTTCGTATGAAATATTTTTGTCGTTCAATGGTGCATATAAAAACAGCACTGCGTAATACTAAAGGTATCATTGGATTGAAAAGGACATAGAAGAAATGTGCGAAAAAAAGGATCTATGGGTGGGGTGCCTTCAGGAGGCAATGAACTTGGTGCATACCTATTGACGATCGCCGCACAGTCTACAAAACTTGCCGATGTTGCTGTGGCTATGTATATGAGGTCATAGCCAAGGCCGTCTCGATATACAGGCCTGCTAAACGGGATAAAAAATCTCTGTGACGTCACGAAAGAAATATGAACGAAAGGTTTTGCTAAATTTTTTCCCGGCTTGTTTATAGGACTTTTATGTTTGATATTTGTACGCTCATGGTTGGGAGTGTGAAACGAGCCACTTAAGCGTAAAAAGTAGCGTTTATTTACATTTTGTTGTTATATTAATACTTTATATGTTTCTTTGTGGTTGTCTACATCTACATCTATACGATACCCTGCAAGCCACCGCGAGGGTGTGTGGCAGGGGGTGAAGATCACCAGGCATGCACTATTATCATGCAAACTAGCAACTATATTGTCTCATGCAACTTGATTGTTAGTGTCTACAGTATTTAAGGGGTAAGACATGCATCATGCACTACAGAATACTCTAAAATATTTCCCCTACCTATTCCTTTCCTATGCTGCCTATTCTGTTCTCTTATAGTACGGAGGAAAAATGCCATTTTGAATCTATCGGTACGACAATCTATCTCTCTAATCTTATTTATCTGGTCGAATCTAGCATAATACGCTGGTGTTTTTAATATGTGCCAAACATCTTCAGTAAAGCTATCCGATTGAAATTTCTCTAATGGATTTAATCTGAACTTTAACCTACGCTCTGATAATGATTCCCACCATAATTCTTGTATTAATTCTGATACACTACTCAACCTATCGTAACACCTTTTGACGAACCTAGCTGCTCTACGCTGCACACTGTCTAGTTCTCTCATCAAACCTAATTCATTAGGATCCCATACACTGGCTGCATACTCAAGGTGGGGCCTAACTAGTGAAAAGTAGCATCGCTCTTTTGTCTTCTCATCACATTTCCCAAGTACTCTTTTTATAAATCCTAGCTTTCTCTTCGCTCGGCCGCATATTTCCTGGATGTGTCTACCCCACGATAAATCTTTAGTGATTGTTACACCTAAATATCTTACGGTTTCAACGTTTTCGATCTTCGTGTTATTAATTCTATAGGATCGCTCTATCGAATTATTCCTCCTCCAAAAATTGATAGCTACACACTTTTTAAGGTTGAGTTCTAACTGCCATTTGTCGCACCACTCTTGAATTGCATCTAAATCCTTGCTAAGTGATTTCGTGTCCTCTTCATTTGATATACCCCTGTACACCACCGCATCGTCTGCAAAAAGTCTAAGGTTACTACTAACTACGGTACCCAAATCGTTTATGTATAATGTTGTATGTCATGACATAAAATATGTACTTGCTTGTACTACAAAACAGCAAGTGCATATCTTATGTCATGGCATATTGCTCTAATTATTATGGAATAGCCAATTGAGAAAATAACAACCTTTACGCAGTAAATACGCCTCTCGTGCCGCAGGTTTCTTTTCATCAACTCTTAAGTTTTAGTCGTCATATTTGGTTTCAATCAAACGCATTATGTAGTCTTTTGTGACTTAAAATGCATTCACGCTAAGTATAAGAAGAATCGTCATGAGTACGAAAACATACGAAAAAGACAAACAAATTGCAGGTATTATTTTTTTACCCTTAAATTTCAAACACTTTGGTGCGCATACAAATCTAAAGCAATTGAATTGTTACTCAAATTTATTTTAAAAGTATCTAAGTGATATAGTTATTGTTAATTTTTTCTACTTGTGTACAAAATATTTACTAGTTGACGATACGCGCCAAGTGTTGACAGATGAACATGGTGCCACGTAGAATATGTGATACTATTTTGTGATTATATTTTCTTGGTAAATGATTTGACACTAAACCATGTAATGATGAGGTATTTACAATCCTGATTTTCGTATTGTATTCTTGCTGGAGAAATAATTATTCGAATATTGGTTATAAAGAAATATTTGTTAGATGGCCAGGTCAGACCATTTGAAATTCTTGAAATTTGATCAAATTCCCATAAATAAATACAAGTCCTTGAATTTAGGAATGAAGCCCAAAAATACCGTAAAACCCTAATTTGATTTTTTTCTTGCGCCTGATATGAAATCGGCGAGATCATTTTTTGCTACGTCAACACTTAAGTTAGTTAATAGCGGTGCGTCAAAATGTATTGGTGTCATGTTACTGAGGACGTTAATTTATTTATTCTTTTTTATGGCTTGATTTCTTGTTTTTCTTCAATTGCGAAAACATTCAACAAATCAATACGTGAAGAAAATCATAACAGACGGCGCTTTGACATTAAGAAATAATTGTCATGAATGAACAAAACAAAACACTACAAGAAGGGAAATATTAAAATGGTTTTTATTTTTAACGCGAAATAATTTTGGGTCAGAGATTGCGTACTATTTGTGAAACACTCCAATTCTTTTTGGAAAATTTTATTGAATAATATATTTAATAATATTATCCAATTTCGAAAAAATTATCTCCTTGAATTATATATATATTTCACAAGATGAAGTATCGATCCCTTGATCCTTTCCGTCCCACCCACCTTTACCTTCCTTTCCTATCCTTATACCTTCCCTCCCGGTCTGAAGCGCCTATTAGAGCGGAAACAGACTTGAAAACACCCTAATCGATCCCTTCGATTCCTATCCTAATACCTTTTCTCCAGGTCTGAAGCGCCCATTAGAAGGGAAACAGACTTGGAAACACCTTTGATGATGATGACTGAAACTGGTGAGAAAAATCCTTTCCCTTCCATTCCCATCTTTTTCCCTTTCCTCTCGGTCTATAAGTGCCAAAAAGTGCGGAAACAGACTTGAAAACACCGACCTGGCTATTGCGTACGGCCCACGTTTCGTATGAAATATTTTTGTCGTTCAGTGGTGCATATAAGGCCAGCACTGAGTAATACTAACTTTGAAAATTCGTTTCCTTGAATTATAAGTATTTCACATGATATTATATGAAACTTATTCCTTGTTGTCGCCTTCAAAATAACCTACAGGTAATATCCCGCACAAAAGAAGTAGACATAGATTAGTAGGTTCTTGATACCTTTGCGGATTCTCTTCACACGGTCGGAAAATAATCGTAAACTGACCACCCAAAATATCGTAATGTCAATTTTCACCAAGCCTACCACTGGATGAAGGAAGGCAAGGGCAATGTGACACCAACTGTGGGCTGGTATCCTCAAGAGAGTTCGCCAGTATGATAGGTGATCCATGCTATCTCCAAAGGTTACGTTTTCTCTAGAAGGTGTGGTAAAATATATGGCTGAAATATCGGCGTTTGATCCCGAAATGCTCCAAGAAAATGTGTTCGTTAGGCATCCGATACCGTGGTTTATATCGTTTCGAAGGAATCATTAGCCCTGTAGTATCGCCATTAAAACATCTGTGGAGGGTATTCTCAATTGGTACACCTTCAAAATAACCACAGCAATGTTTAAGACACAATAGTTCATCAGCACACATCGATGGTGTATTCCTGGTTGCTTGTGGGCGTATGCAAACTACACCGCGCCATTGAAAAATTTATTTTACTCTAGGCGTCGAATTTTATCGATTCTAAAGCAGGTTACTTGGTATAACCTCGTGATAGTAGAAACTTTTATGTAGCTCGATGTTACATATGGTCAACAATCCTAGGATTGGTTTGACTCAGCTTTCCACTCGATTCTTCTATCGGCCAACCTTTTCATTGTGACGTAATTCTTCTCTTTTACATTCTTCACAACCTGTTCCATGTATCTCATACGAGGCCTGCCTTTTCCAATCTTCCCGTTCACTTTTCCCTCGACGATAGTCTTCATCAGGCCATCGTGTCTCAAGATATGACCGATTAAGTTCTCCCTTCTTCTTTTTAGAGTTGTCGGCAGACTTCTCTTTTCTCCTACTCTTCTTAGCACTTCCTCGTTACTTACTCGGTCGATCCATTTAATCTTCAGCATTCTTCTGTAACACCACATTTCAAATGCTTCTACCCTTTTCTTCTCCGCTGCTGTCATCGTCCATGATTCACTGCCGTAAAGAAAAATGCTCCATATGTATGTTCTGATGAACTGTTTCCTTACTTCTATGCTTGTATTGCCTGCTGTAAGTAGATTCTTCTTTTGAAAGAATGCCCTCATTCCCTGGGCTATTCTACTTACTATTTTTTTCTTGCTTCGTTCATCGTTGGTTACTCGGCTTCCTAGATAACAGAACTCTTTAACCTCTTCAAGTTTTTGTTTTCCTAGTTTGACATTGGTTTTCGCCTCTTCTTTCTTGCTGCACACCAATATCTTAGTCTTCTTCTTATTTATCTTCAGCTGATATCTGGCCAGAGTCCTTTCCATAGTTGTTAGCATCTTATTCAGCTCCTTCTCTGTCTCTGCTATGAGAGCTATGTCATCAGCGAATCGTAGCATACTGATTGCTTCTCCGTGGATATTCACTCCAGAACACTTCTCCTTGACTTCATTTATGGTTCTCTCGATGTAAACATTAAAAATTACGGGGGACAGTGCGCAGCCTTGTCTCACTCCTTTCCTTATTCTTGCCTCTTCACAGCTGGGTCCAGATTTAATCATTGCAACTTGGTTTCTGTACAGACTGTTGATAATTCTTCGGTCATTTTAGGGCACTCCAATTCCCTTCAGAATTCCAAGCATTGAATCCCAATCCACGTTGTCAAAGGCCTTCTCTAAATCCACAAATGCAATAAACGTCGGTTTGTTCTTCTCCATTCTCTTCTCTATGAGTATCCTAAGGGCCAATATTGCTTCCCGTGTACCCTTACTTTTCCTGAATCCGAATTGGTCTTCATCCAGGAACTCCTCTGCTTTTCGTTCTATTCTTCTGTAGATGATCCTGGTCAGTATCTTCGATGCATGTGTCGTCAGGCTTATAGTCCTAAAATTTTCGCATTTCTCCGCTCTCTTCTTCTTGGGAATAGGAATGATGATGTTTTTCTCAATGTCCGTTGGAATTTTTCCTGCTGAATACATGTCGCAGATGGTTTTGTAGAGATGAATTAATGTCTTCTCTCCTGCATTTTTAATTAGTTCTGCAGGGACATCATCAATACCTGAGGCCTTATTCATCCGAAGGTCCCTTACTGCAGCGTCGAATTCCGATCTTAATACTGATGCCCCCATATCATATTTTTCCACTTCGCTTTCCTCTTCAATAGCTTTTGTGCTGAGATTTTTTCCATGGTATAGCTCTTCCAGATATTCTTTCCATCTCTTTACTTTGTCCTCGTTTTCAATCAAAATTTCTCCATTCTTGTCCCTTATGGCATTGCATCTTGCGCTCCGTTCCTTGAAATGGTTCCTAACCATGCTGTAGGCCACTTCCACCTTTCCAAGTGCAAGGTTGCTTTGTACATCTTCGCATAGATTTTTTAACCACATCTCTCTAGCTTTCCTTGCTTTGCGACTTATTTCGTTCTTTATTCTTTTGTAGCAGAGCTGCCCTTCTTCAGTTTTCGCATTCTTGTACTCTCTTCTTTCTTCAATCAATTCTAAGACTTCCTCCGTGATCCATGGCTTCTTCTTGGCAACTTTTCTTCTTCCAAGATCTTCTTTTGCGGCTTCCTGTAGTCCACATTTAATGTTTATCCAACGCTCTTCCACTGATTTCTCATTCAGGTTCTCTCCTACGTTGTTTCCCACTGCTTTTTGAAATGCCAGCTGATGTTGAGCCTCCTTTAGTTTTTCTACTTGCCCTATATTCTTCTTTGTTTTCTTCAATTTCTTGAATTTTAGATGGGATTTCATCATCACTAAATTATGGTCACTGTCGATGTCTGCCCCAGGGTTGCTTTTGCAGTCCTTCACTTGGTTTCTAAATCTCAGCTTCACTAAAATGTAGTCTACTTGGCTTCTTCTTCTGTCTCCTGGCATTTTCCATGTGTATCTTCTGCGGTTGTGATTTTTAAACAATATGTTGGCAACCACTAACTTATGTTGAGTGCAGAACTCCAGCAGCCTTTCTCCTCTTTCGTTTCGGTTTCCCAATCCGTATTTTCCAGTTATTCTTCCATCTTGTCCTTCGCCGACGACAACGTTCCAGTCTCCTAAAATAATTAGGTTTCTACTCCTCTTACCTGTTTTATAACTTCCGTGATATCTTCGTAGACGTCTTCCACTTCTTCATCTTCATAGTCCGTCGTAGGCATGCAAACCTGCACCACCACGGTATCTACAGGTTTGGTTTCGATCTTCACCATTATTATCCTTTCGTTGTACTGCAGGAAGCTCTTCACACGCATTCCGGCGCTCTTTCTGAGCATGATACCTACTCCAGCATTACCATTTAATGATCCTGTATGTATAATCCTGTAGCTTCCACTCCAGAAGTCTCCTTCTTCGGGCCAGTTCATTTCGCTGATTTCTAATACGTCGAGGTCCATTCTTCGGATTTCTAACTTCAGGTTCTCCAGTCTTCCACAGGTCCGAAGCGATCTCACGTTCCATGTTCCTACCCTAAAAAGTGTATCACATATGTTACATATAACGAGTTACATGTACATTATGTTGCATATAACGAGTTGATTTACTTTTTTCTATTTTCCTGCATGGAGATAAAAACTTGACGGAAAAGAGAGACTGCCATTTTGTTCTATATGTATGGTAAATATAACAATAGATTCATTCAACTTAAACGTCATTAATGGAAGAAAACTGTTCTAAAGCATGTATTGTTTTTTTTCCAAAGAATTATCTTCCATGGTTCAGCATCTCCTTGATTCTCTGGATTTTCCGGGGAAATGAAGGAGGCTAAATTTTGCAAAAACTGATCAATTTTCACTCAATGTTAATGGCTAATGCGTGATATTCAGGACAAATCGCATATTAAACCAAATACACCAATCAATGTAAAAGCACCTTGCCAAGTTTCAAAGTCCGGACTGAAAAAGAAAATACTCTTCGACTTTTAAGAGCCCAATTTTTTTTTCTTTCAGTCCACTGTGCATTGGTGTGAACTCTGCCTACGAATAGAGCCCATACAGCATTACTAGGGTAAGTCAAACAGGCAGTTGATAAATTATATAATCAGAAATTTCATCAAATGAAAACGGTGAGCTCTTACGGCTAAAAGTATCTATTGAAATAAATTGTCTCCACAAGCCGTAATAGGTAATCCTTTCGTTCGTGGTACAAGGGGAAAGGGTCCAATGAGAAAGTAGCACCAGTATCTTAGTGTTTCTTCTGGCCTGAGGAAGGTCTTCTGGTAAAATTTGACCCCAACTTACTATGGTACACTGGACCATAATCACAAAATTAGAGAAATTGATTGCCGAACTGACAGATTCAAAATGTCCTTTCCTCGTACTTTTAGGTATATGAATAACGGTAAATATATCCAGTTCTAGTGTAGCAATGGATAACATTGGTAGTTGCATGTTGGTATAAGGAGGATTATGTAGATGTAGATGAACAAGCTTCAAAGAGCCTGGAGAGGGTCTTGTCACTAAACACAACACTTCTTGTGTTTCGACACAGGACACTGACGCACTCACACAAAAAACACTGATGTTGGCATTTTGAATTCACAAACAAGAGATGAGTACATTCGTTTAACCAATTTAGTGACGAGTCAAAATTATTTTCAAATTCAAGGAAAATTTTTCAAACAAGGATTTGGAACAACTATGGGTAACCCTCTTTCAACCCATTGGCAAATATTTTTATGACTCATTTTGAAAACATCTACAAAGAAAAATTTAGTTACTTTCTATCGGTTTACTTAGGCTATGTTGATAATATCTTCGCAGTTTTTGACACAACGAAATATAATCTTGACGATTTCGTTAACAACCTAAAGAGTCTATTTTCCTCCATAAAATTCACTTGTGAAAAAGGAAAAGAAAACATCCTTCCCTTTCTTGACCTTTCCCTCAAGAGGTTGGGAAGTAAACTAACATGTGACATATACCGTAATCCTACACACCATCAACTACACCCACAATCATTCATTTGACCACCCGAACCACAAATCAGCCCTCTTTTATTCTCTCGTGCATAGACTAAACAACGTCCTTCTGGACAGATCTTCTTATAACAACCAACCCATTCAACGCGGCTTGTAAAATGTGAACTGATGCGAGTAACTAATTTTTTTTCCTTTATATTTACATACATTAATGCATTTTAATAGTAAAAAAATGTTGAAATTTTTATTTATTTTTTAATTGATTCATTTAAATAATTTTAAACCTGGGGCAAATGCCGGACCGATAGGCACCCCCGTACGACGAACGAACAAATGCCACGAACGATGAAAGCCAAAGACATTCGATCAATCAACACGTACAAAACCCTGAAGAGGATGCTTAAATCATATAACAGGGCTCCCCAATATTGTTAATTTATTGTTGTTTGTTATTGTTAAACGGCGGGCCTCCGCCACTGGGTAAATAAAGTGTAGGGGCAAGGTATGCAACCCGGAATCAGGGACCATTATATTTTCGTAAACATTTCTCTTCTCGTCAGGGTTTTCATCCCTAAGTAATTGCAAAGAGGAATATTTAAGGAAGTAAGTCTCCCAAATATTGGAATTTGATAATTTTGTAGATTTAATGATGAATTATTTTTCGTACAGGTATGACACGGCTCACAATATTAGTTTTACTATGTTTTTTAGGTGATGCATTCGAAAGATGCATATTACTTTTAGTAATTACGTGAAATGAAATATATCTTGAATTGTTTTCCACAGTGGATTTCTATTACTAGAAGAAAACAGTGCCACAGAAGAAAGAATTCATGGTATTTAGCTATGCAATAACAATACATTACAAAGGAAAACAATCGGCATAAAAATTTTGTCGTAACCAGCATTTTCAGGAGCGTAATCCCCACGCTTGGTTAGGATCTACTTTAAAGTTTTGCTGAATGGATCAACAAAAAAAAACAAAATGTGCAATATTTTTACAAAAGTTTATTGAATTTTTTAACAACAAACTGTAAAAATTATTGCATGTTGCATGAATTAAGAAATATTTTGACAATTTGAAAATTTTTACACTAATATTTATGAAAAATTCGGAAACAAGGCTCAAGGCAAAGGCCAGGCTCCCCTTCTCAATGATACTGTACATCTTTCCTCTGTCCTGTCTTAGAGCAATGGCGACACATTTTTCTTTTATCTCTTTTTCCTTTGTCAGTTTCTGGATCATAGGTATATCCTGCTAGGTAAATGAATTTTTACAATTCTTGATGGTGATGGAGTTTTTGACTGTGGAGTTTCACATTTATATATTAGTTGTCTTATCACGGCCTCTCGGAATTTCTCCAGTGATGTTGCATTACCACTATATTTTTTGTGCAGCAAAAATGAGTTGTTTAACATTATATGAATAATTCAAAATCCCAATCGAATATACCACCGTAAAGTTTTCCTGTCAAAATTGTAGTAAGAGATCAGTTGATCGGCCTTATCAACTCCCCCCCATATTTTTGTTATATTGGGCCACCAGACATGGTTTTCTTGATTCCTTCCCCCTACTATTCGTCACAGAAATAATGTCACCATTGAACTCCGTGGAAGTGGTGAGGACTTCCCTCCTGTCTTTTCATTTTGTTACACAAAGTCCTTCATCCGTGAACTCGGAGTAAACTTCCTTTTTTTTAATTTCCTATGCATTACATTTGCACGGTTTCCTTTTCGTGATGGTCGAAGGGTCCCCGAAGTAAAAATTTTCTTTTTCAATAAATCACTAGAGAAGGCCACGCTATTATAATAACTGTCCATATAAACAGCATGTCCGACACTCATGTAGCTTCGCAACAACTTTTTTACCACTTTTTCCGTGTTATTGACCCCACCAACCTCTGGGTCTCTGGAACCTTTGTATACATATGATTTTAGAACAAATCCGTATGGCTCACACAACATGTACAGTTTAATACCGTATTTATGCCTTTTATTCAGTATAAATTGTCGAAAAGAGAGCCTCCCACGCCACATTACTAATGATTCACCTAAAGATAAATTTTTGAATGGGTAATAAACTTTTTCAACATTTCTTTCAAATAAGTCTAGCAAGGGCCTGATTTTGTACACGGTCCGTTGACTTAGGCTCACCCTCTTGGGCATTTCGTCCAAAGTTGATCGACCTTAAAATTTGCAGAAATCTATCCCTCGACATTACCTTTGGGAAATTTGGCTGGTCATACATGTCATCCTTCCGCCAATAATCTTGGGTTTTATTTAGTATTATGCTCCCCATATGGTACAACAATCCTAAAAATCTTTCAATCTCATCCCGAGAAATTTCTTGCCGCTTTTTGGCTCGTGATTTAACATAGCTTGATTTTTGGAAGAGGATTTTTCCATTTATATTACTTTCAGTTCGTATTAAATTGAAAAACTCTTAATCGGCCAAAAGTTTAAAGTAGTCAAAAGGTTTACTACCGGGAATACCTGCCTTTAGTCCAGGTTCCCCACTAAAGTCAATATCCTTGGCTGCAATTTTATAACAGTACCAAACATTAGGGTTCCCAACAGTAGGTACAGGCTCTACTTCAAGGGCTGAATGATCTTCGTCATCCTCTGTGCTTGACTCTGCATCATCAGGTACCTCAAATTCTGATCCACTGTCACTAGAAATGTCCTCTGCTTCCTCTTCTTCCATTAGCAGCCGAATAATTTCGTCATCATGAGTTTCTCTCCCATCTCCCTCATATGATCTCCTTCGTTTTCCACAAATACCAGAGGTTGAGGGGATGGAATTCATATTCTGGAAAGTGGTATTTTAAAGATGATAAATAAGTAAATATAAAAATAGGTAATGGAATACAAGCCAAAACCATTTTCATTAAAAATTATAATGCATGATAATAATTAACTTCGTATGACATAAGAAACGTTTCCCTTAATTTCATTTGTATAGGGTACAGAAAACAATACAGTTCAGAATAATTTTATAATTACCTCTCTCCTTCGAGTAAAAATATCGAAAGCGTCCCTATACAAGAGCAGGAATATCAGAACAGACACTGAAAAAATAGATTTTAATGATATATGGTGTATCCTACAAGGGCTCATAGCAAAATAAACTGATATTGTAAGATATAATGCTTACCTTTCACAGGAGTAAGGTTTTCATCACGGCTACATGATATGACGAAGAACAATAAACTTGCTCCAACAACTGAAAGGTGCAATCTCACATAATATGGATATTGATCGGGTTTTATGTTGAAGAAACGAAGACGAACCTCACCGCTCGACAACTGTACCTTACTGAATCACGGTAGAAAAAGTATGTTACATTGAATGGGAAACGGCTAAGGAATATATACAATGTACGGTAACAGATAATACTTGAAGCGCAAATTTTAAAAACTTAAGTCGTTACTTTGTCTGAACATATCGCGAGGTTTCAATGAAAAAAATAAAAAAAGCCCACCACTGGACAATTGTAGAAGTAGTGAAACACGACAGTAAAAATATAATTAATTAAAAGGGAAATATCTAAGCAGTGTATACAATGTGCGAAAAAGATAATACTTGAGGACAGAGAAATTTAACAATTTGCGGAAATTACATTGTCTGCAAATTTCGAATGGTTCCAAATAAAAAAGAAAAAACGAAGAACGCCACTAGACAACTGTAGCAGTAATGAAACACGGCAGAAGAAATGAGTTACATTGTGTAGGAAATGGCAAAAAAATATTTACAATATACGGTAGGATGCTTCTTCCCGCCG
The DNA here is from genome assembly GCA_933228895.1 of Platycnemis pennipes. Taxonomy (NCBI): domain Eukaryota; kingdom Metazoa; phylum Arthropoda; class Insecta; order Odonata; family Platycnemididae; genus Platycnemis; species Platycnemis pennipes. Next base: position 86,501,492 of record OW121846.1, read on the forward strand.
AGTGGCTGGTCCCGTTCTTGATTTCCGCACACTACCCCGCCACTCGGCGGGGTCCGATGTGAATGGGATTACATAAAAAATGTTGCTAGACAGAATGGTTTCCAGGAATCACTGATAAAGATCATAATTAAGAAACACAAATTCAAGAGTCTAATCAGTAGCTCCACTACACGCAAAAAATACAACATCATGAGATACATTAAGTTACCCTTTTACCCACAATTAACTAAGGGTATAGGTAGAGTATTCAAAACTATGAACACTAAAATATCCTACACCAACAATAATAAGCTCAAACATCTCTTGGGCAACAGTAAAGATAAAATTACCACGACCGAAAAATCTGGGATTTATCGAATCAATTGCGGTAACTATCAAGCTTTCCATATCGGCCAAACACGTCGGGCTTTATCAACTAGGCACAAGGAATATTTGACTCACTATAGACATAACAATCCCGACAAATTGAGCATAGAACAACATTTAATCAAAACTGAACACCAATTTACTCAAGACAATTTGATTTTATTGAAACAGTGCAGTAATAACTTGTTAGACGCTTATGAGACCATTTTCATATCAACAAATAAAGGACATCTTTTGAACAGCGATTCAGCGACCCATCACCCATTCTCCTCTGTTCAAACATCATTAGGTTATATGCATGTCAGTTCAAATTTTCCATCAACAGATCCCGTCATGCGTTATCTGTCATCTATCACCTGCAACAGCGGCCACTAAAATCCCCCCCTCCCGCTCACCGGGGTGGCAGTCCCATCGCTAATACGTTGACCCCCTTCCCCCTCCCCGTCCCCCCCCCAAAGTCACTTGTGGCCGTCATAATGAGTTCAGTTTTCCTCCCTTACGCTCTCTCTACAAATATATATTGTTTTGGATGCCCCTACTCAGTCAACTCCGTGTTGTCTACAAGTGCACACCTTCAGTTTGCTGAAGATGGCCACTTTGTGGCCGAAATATGTATACGTCATACCTTTCGTTCTCCCCCTCCTCCCTTTTTACCTTCCCATGAAAAGTGGTGCATGCCAACATCAGTGTTTTTTGTGTGAGTGCATCAATGTCCTGTGTCGAAATACAAGAAGTGTTGTGTTTAGTGACAAGACCCTCTCCAGGCTCCTTGAAGCTTGTTGCTGACCAGAAGACCTTCCTCAGACCAGAAGAAACACTAAGGTACTGGTGCTACTTTCTCATTGGACCCTTTCCCCTTGTATGTACCACGAACGAAAGGATTACGGCTTGTGGAGACAATTTATTTCAATAGATACAGAAATGTCATGTCAAATTAAAGTCAATGAATTAAATAAAAAATAAAATGGTATTAGTGAAATTGATCGGAAAATATTTTATTGCAGAATTAAAATTGCGGAAATATTACGTTAACTTTACGATGAATTTTTGAGTGATGCATTTGTGAATCTAGTTTCAGCGATAAAAGTACAAAAAAAGAGAGTATCCACGTGCAAAGGCAGGAAATTAGGGATAGTAAAATTTTTGATTCAATGCCTGAAATAAAATTTTTAAGCAGCGATAAGACCTGAACTTCATGACCTGCAGTGCACTACTCCACTCAGTTATTGTCAGCTTATCGGAGTTCGGAGAATGCAGGCTACCCACAAGTTCATCTACTTTTTTTTCTAATAAACCCGGGTCAATGGAGAAAAAAACCGAGATTCGTATATCTTTATTTTGTTTCTAGTTGTATGCATAAAGTTCAACTCATTTCATAATATATACACAACTTCTCCTTCTGAGTATAAAAGTCACTAATTTCCTTTTAAAGGTTAATATTAATAAGACAATACCAAATTACTAATTTAGTAGCTTGAATTCTATAATAATTTTATGTCGTTAAATTGGAATCAGCAGATATTCCATAAATGGAATCTCCTGACCTCATAAAAAGCCTTCTTGTTTCAAAAAAGTATTAAAAACATTCAAGGATTTCATTCACAACAGCAACCCACAGTGGAATAAGTTAATATTAACCCATTGTGCACCGAATTAATTTGAGGTTTTTTGATTTGGTTTATTATTTAATATTCTATATTTTATTATTCTTGGCATGTGATTCACTGAGAAGAGTTTTTTCTATAGTTCCATTTGAACCTTTGTGAATAGAGGATGATACAATATTGCATCAATAGGATCTTATATTTTGGAAAATAATTCAAATATAAATGAAAATGAACATATATAATGTTTCTTTTAGCTGAACTCTAAATAATAGATTTGCAGGTTTAAAAAATGTATTGTTTGATGAATGTATGAAGTGAAGGTGAACTTTATAATATAAATAATAACATATGTTGTATCTGCAAATCTTGATCCAGGGAAATATTAGCCACAGATAATAGGGAGTAGATTTTTTTCTACGGTAAATTTTCTTGTTTTTGTGGAAATACTATTGTTTCTGTTTATCCATATGTATGAAAAATCTAGGATTAGAAAAGAAATGCAATCAAAAATCCAGTATCTGAAATTAACTAAAAATCGGAAACCGAGACAATGATCCGAAACCAATGCAAGGATCCGGATCCGTGAAAAACCCTAGATCCGTCCATTACTACTGAAAGAGATCCATGTCGCTTATGGCAAGTAATTTGGCAATTCTCCGAAGTAGTCATAATATATGTTACACTGTGGCACGTAAGTACCTTATTTTAAGTGAATGATGTTTATTTATTTTTTTCCACTGGTCGTTTTCGTTGTGTTGGAAGTGTTCAGCATTTCCCTTAGAATTTTTTTTTTGTGTTTTCTTTCCAAGGCACGGCCATTTTCAAAATCGAGACGCTTGAAGTAAAGAAATATCATGGAGGAAATTTATAAGGGGAACACCATTAGAGCTGTGGAAAAACCAAGGCATTAGAAACTGAGGTTCACAGGTTCACATCAAAGGTAGGGCTATTTTCAAAATTAAGATGCATGAAAATAATTAAGCATATATTAGGAAATATATAGACTAGGTAAGACTGCGGGTGAGATAGCGTTGTGTAAGAGCGCTGGGAAATGAAACTGAAGTTCACAGGCTCAAGTCCAAGACTCGGTAATGTTTAAATGTAATACTCTCTAAAATTATAGATTATAAAATACAAAAGGGAAAGTCCGCGGGGGAAACATTACCTTTGGTTGACAGCGACTGTTATGAAGGTGAGAGTTCTAAACAGAGCTAACAACAGAGTGCGAATGAGTGTGGAAAACTACATGGAATATCGTTTAAATACAACTCAAACGTATTTTTTTTTCGAAAAATGGGCATTCAAAATTCTGGGATCCAAAAGTGGATTGTGGTGGTGCTAGTTTCTAAGTTCAGTTTTCTAAGTACACCATCCGCTGGATTATGTAAATAATTCATTAAAAAGCTCAAGTTCTACATTTCGAGTATGTTTTTAATTTTATTTATTGTTTTTAATGTTTACTCAACATATAAATATAATTTGGTATAGGATAAACAATGTACGATCAAACAAGAAAATAGAAATCTTATTATTATTGGTCATTTATAAATATCAAATGGATAAAAACCTGTATAAATTATTTATTTACAAACCAACAATTTTAACAACATTATCGCTGTGATTAATTTTGAAATTAGCTCTCTTAAAAAATTATTTCAATCTTGATATATATTCAGCTCCTTACAATATTTGTTATATGTGACATAATAATAGGATAGATTTTACGGTGTTCACTATTAACATTCATGACATAAAATATCATCATATATCTACCTTTTTTCGATGGAACGTGGAAATTTAATCGATTCAACAGCGTGCTACATTCTCCTTTATTTATTACATCACGTAAAAATAGAAGATAATTCAATATTCTCCGATCAAATAGTTTATGGAAATGAAATATATACGATAGGTCATCATATTTATATGATTCACTATGATGGGATGAACGTGATACCGAACATACCTTAAAAACGTTTTTGAAATCGTTCAATAATTTAACTGTACTTTTTTGCATGAGGGTTCCATATTACAGAGCCCAAGTGCTTTGACATACGGCATAGAAAAAACCCTGCAGCTCACAAGCAGACGTGATAATGCACAATATATGAATAACTTTACTGAATTAATTTTAATGCAATCATTAGACGCGGCACCAGGGCGGCACTACATGTTTGTTTCAAAGCAAATGTAACTTTGGGTTGACAGATTGTAAATGAGAGTGGATTCAACAACGCTTCTTTTCACCAAATCAAAGTTTCAGTCATATTCATTATCCCTCCCATGCCCAAGGTATTCCTCACCGTCCCTCGCCTATGGGGGTATTTCAACTACCCCAAAGCGTTTTTCCGAACTATACACTTTAGGGGGGAAAATAATATGATTACAATTTGTATTTAGTAGTTGTACACATATTTTAGTATTATCATTGTAAATATGATATATAGGTATAGTACTAGGATAATATTTTTGTTTTTATTTAGTGACATAGTAACATGATTATGATAAACGCTTCTGAATAAATTTGACAATGTTTGTGATGCCGGAAAGTCTTTAAAATTTAAAATAAACATAATGAGCATTAAAATTTTTCTGTAATGAGAGATAAATATTTACTCCAGACAATTATTGCAATTAAAGATTTATATATCTTTCGTATGCATGTATGTACATTGCAAACTGGTGCCTTGCATCTTACACATGCAAATCTCGTTTTACCTGACATATTTTCTAGGGCATAAAACACACCTAAGAGGAGAGGATAACTTGCTACCATCTTTATTGTTTTCATTATTACCGCCTTAAAAGTTATACCGCAATATTTCATTGCTTTCACAGTTGCGAAATACAGACCGTTTCTGTTAGTTGCTCTTTTCTCAATATAGGGTTCTGCGAGAGCCATGCTCAGCTCTTGTAAGAAAAGTTTCTGTCTACTTCTGCAGTTGATATTTCATTCTGGATGTTTATGAGTCTATATAATACAGGCATTCAATGGTGCCATGTCGATCATTTCAAAAAATAGCCTTAGTGGCCACCTTCTAGTCACTCGTACGCAACTGCACTCTCTTGTCATTTTATCCCCAGTGTCTACTGCACCCTTCGTCCTATTATTATCCATCGGGTTTCATTTTATTCTGATGCCCACTAACCGATGCTTCATGATGCCGAATGCCGAATAAAATAACGTTTTGGTGCGTAGGAGACCAAAGTCATATTCTTGGTAAAACCAAAAGTAGAGGAAAAATCAGTACGGATTTTATTTGGGAGAAACTCTTTGGGTGTATCTGCTTTATTCAACCTCATTGTACCAATAAGGGTCAGATTATTTTAGAGAAGAGACTCAGAAAGAGGTAATGACGTAAGAAAGTTGTCCACTGTGACCCCTCTTCCGCTTCCAACATATGGATTCACCAAGTCCAGAACTTCACGCTGCCGTTGATTCACCTCCCGAATATTCCAACATTTCCCTAAGTAGACCTGTGCATTCAAAATGCAATCAGTTTTCGAATCGGCGCACACCCCAATTTTAATCTCATAACGTCCTGGTTAGGATTATACATACACCCGGAAGGGGCATTTACCACGAAATGTTGCTAGTGGTTCGTTTATTGTTATGTGCATAGGTATTTGGAGGAAAGTTTTTCACACAAGAAAACGTGAACATATCGAACACAGCCCTAATAGCCTCCAATTTGTCGCATGAATTTTCCATTCTTTATATTCTATTGGATTTATCGTCAAACGGTATGAATCTAAGAATACTCTTCAGCCTTTCTCTTGACATTACGGTTCTAAAGAAAGGAATTTGAAAAGCTGATCGCTCAGTCAACAGATCACTAAGCGTGTTTTTACACCCATGAACTTTTCCGGCCGCAACGATCATGCAAAAACACAAGTAACTCTCTGGATCACGTTTGCCACTCCATTTCACTGTTAGCATAATCTTTATTAAATTTTTCGTACACAATACTAGCTTCTCTGTTTGTCCCAACACATACAATCTCTAATATCTCTGGTATCAGAAGCAATAAAAATGTGCCCTTCAAACTCTCAATTCCCGAACTGCAATCGGTCAACATAGGTTTTCCATTGACAGTTTTGCTTACTATTTTGCGACCGACGTGATACGGTTTTCTGTTTTATTTCAGTCCTGACATTGCTGTGAAAAAATCTTCCTCAGCTTCTAAAATTCTTCCTCGTCTTCTGATTCAGATTCACAATCAAATTCATTGCAGCATTCTTCCTCATCTTCCGCAGCATCTTCCTCTTCATTTTTTGAGCCACTTTCAAACCCAGGGTCATTCTGGCCATCTTCACTGAAATCTGTGTTGGTGCATTCATGACGATATGGCAAATTGAAAAGTATATCGGAATAAATTAATTTATCCAGGAGAAAATAGACATTTCGTCTCATTATCTTGCAACAACGAACGTAAAAACAGTTTTCAGCGTAGCTATAGCAAAGCAGTTTTTCTTTTCAAGGTGGCCACTAGCATTACAATGATCCGCATGACATTAATAAATTTTCGCGTAAATGTTAGAGTTAAAAATTCATCAAAGACAGCTCCGCACAGAAAAAATATTGAACATATATTTGAGCCTCAGTAGCCCAAGAGGGGTAGTCTAACTACTCCAAGAGTTTAATACTAAATATTAGGCTGATTTAATATAAATTTCATTGTTTATAAGTGATAATATTACACTATAGTATTAGAAACAAGTACCTCGGACCATTTCCGTTTTCTAATGCATCATGCTGAGTGATAATAAAATAACAAGACTTGGGGTATTTAAAATACCCCCGCGGGCAAGGAAGGGTCATGAAAAATATATAATTCAAGGTGACAGATTTTCAGAATTGTAAAATATAATTTAATAGGTATTATCGATAGCAATTTTCCAGTAATTGTTCGCAATTTCTGAACCAAGCCTATCGCGTCAAAAATAAAAACCATTTTAACATTTCCCCTTCTTGTGAAGTTTTCATATGTAGATCCAAGTCATTTACTTTTTTATGTCAAAGCGCCACCTGTTAGGATTCTCTTCAAGTATTGAGTTGTTGAATTTTTTCGCAAATGAAGAAAAAAAAATCAAAAGCAACTGAAATGTAACTTAAATGTAATATAAAAGTATCATATGACGTTAATAATAACCTTTACTGGCTAAAATAATAAAATTTTAACCCTTTGAGTGCCACCGATTTTTAGGTGGGTATTCCCAGAAGTGCCACGGGTATTTTGCTAATTTTGTAGGCCTTTATTCAAAAAATCATTATTTGTTTATTTGTTGCTATTTTTACATGATTTTTTCTGCATTTGAAAGTGAATCCTTTTTTCCTAATTAATATGAATAAAAATCGGCTGATTTTTTCAATGACACGCAATTGTTATAGATTAATTTGGAATTTACAGATTTGAATTATTTTATTTCCCAATTTTGACCAATAAATCGAGATATAATATCAACTTTAAGGAAATAAACCATTGATAAATATAAAAGATTATTATTTTTCTAGGAATTGATCATATAATATCCAAGGAATTAGCACAAATTAAAAAAAAATTCGATTGAGTAACACAATGAAAATTGCATATAATTCAGGGGAAATTATCAAAATTATTGGAGGTATATAATGTGAATGTTTTTGCAGACAGGAGAATATTTGGATGTGCAAACGAAATGAAGCATGGTATCTGAATAATAATAACAAGAATTTAAGTCTGTTATTGCTTACAAAATGATAACAATTGCATTACAAATTTTTGAAAATATATACTCATTCTTAGAAAACGTTGACAAAATTACTAACCCTATTCCAAATCAAATAACTAATTTTCATATTATTCATAAATGTGATGAGACACAAATTCCATGTTGAACATTTCATGCAGTTCTAGATCTATGGACAGGGCCACGGCCTTTCCTACTGCATACAGCACACACTTTTTCCCTCCACCCTGAAAGTTTCCTTATCCCATATATTCATGGCGATACTGTCCTAGGAGTTGACTGACTGGGATTATTCCATCTAAGTAACCATTCACTCACAATTCTATCTATTGTTTCTGAAAAAAACTGCACTCTTGATATGTTTTTCAGGATTGTTTGATTTGTAAGTAATATAAGCATTTAGCACCATTTTAGAAATTACATTGCAGACCATTTTCTTCCAGTATATCAAATAATCTTCTCTCATCTAAATACACGTACAACATAATATCCGAAGAATAAATGCCTCCCATGTATCATTGTACTCATTGTACTGCTCAATGATTTTTGGACTTTCCTTTGGAAATTCTTGACCCTTGCGAATTATTGAATTGCTTTTGGCTATCGAGTTGGTGGAAAGTAATAAAACTGGATTTTTTTGTGATTTCTTTTCTTGATACCCAAGAATAAGAACCTCTTCACTTCTAAAACACTTTTTCTTGCCCACACTAAAGTTTTTTTTGAGAGGTTGAGGTACCATGGTCCAGAATGCGTTGGTAAAAAGAGGTTGAAGTACAGGATTGGAGAAGATTTTGGTGGCGGAAGATGTTTGGGACCAGGATTTTCCAGGAATTCAAAATGTGGAGGAGGGAGTGTATCACAATTGTACTGAACCTCAATGAATTCTGCAGAATGATCACGGCTTCCACTTCCACGTTCATCAGAACTGACGCTATCATTGCTATACTCAATAATTGCCGGTCTCTTCTTAGGAATGATTATAACGATTTCATCTGAGTCCGATAACACTTCCCCTTCACTAGTGTCTCGAAGAAAATGGGCGCTGTCTTCACTTTCCACAGAGTCGTCGTCATTACTTAGAGAATTTTTTCAGCTAATCTGTCATCGTCAACACCAGGTGAAAATTCATTTCTAGAAGTTGACGCCATTTATTAGGTAAAAGATTTATTTCACTTTCAAAAAGGCACTAGTGAAATTTCAATGTGTAAACAACAACAAGAGATGCACACATTGTATTCTTTATGCACAGTTTCATCTTTCAATCACTACTGCCGCATCTACTATGATAACGAGGCCGACAATTGGAGCCACATTGCTGACTCAGCACCCCAGCTGACTCAACGCACCAGCTGCGAGAGATAGCATGATAGCAGTTACGTAGTATCTTTACGTCTGCCTTTCGTAGCTAAAAATCAACGACTTGATCGCAGTGAAACAGCAACAAATTATCTCATCAGAAGTGACACAGCAGAGATGTTTGAAGCCTAAAGTCTTTTTGCTATGCCATGAATCGTTCGCAAAGCGAACGAGAATGCGATGTACTTCGGAGAAAATAAATGTTTCTAAACATATAAAAAAATAAGAACACGCCAAACATAATATCTCCGACATAAATACAAAGTTCCAAACATTAGAAGAAAGTCAATTGGTTTTAGGTTAACAAACAATGCAGTTTTCAAAGTGTCGCACCAGAAGCTGTATCGTGAGAACCAAATGTGGCGCTCGGAAAATTCAATCTGACATACAGTTATTTAAATTGCCAAAGCTGTTGATGATTTCCATTAACAATGAAAATTATCATTCCACGTAGTTATCAAAAGATCATTCTTGTGTTATGTGCAATTTACAAGAGTTAAAGATTGAGAAAAACATTGTTTTAACGGGTCTCCTCATAGACGACGATATATCGTCGTTGGCACTTCTGGCACATTCTGCAAACGACTATATATCGTCGTGTGGCACTCAAAGGGTATTATATGCGTCGTCATGGTGACTCAAATTACATAAATAGGAGAAACATGTTCATGAGGTTTCTAATTATGTTTTTATTATTAATATTTATTTGCAATTTCATGAAAAATCACATCATATCATGAGTGTGAAAATCCTATCAAAACACTAACTTAAGTCATAAAATACTTGCTGTTAAAATAAAACTGTAATTTGCGTTGACATACACCACGTAGGATAGTAGAAGTGGATAGCAGACTGCGTAGATTGTCTAACACACGAACCTATGTATAGTGAGAGTAATAATTATAACTATAGGTCCAGTTAAATAGTTTTATAAAAATTAAAAATTAGTTTCGAGAATCTTAAAAGTATTGCAATAGAGTTTTATGCTAATTTTTGCTTTTTCCGGTACAAATAAGATTCCAAAAAACAAATAATACAATCGTTTACCTGTACCTTCCAAGGGTACAAACAATTCGTAAGATATGAGCATCGCATCTTGCCATTGTAATTAAATAAATTTACCCATTAATTAAAACTATTAAGAACAGAGCTCATTTTGATTGTACACTCTTTGTCAGCTCGACTAAGAAACTGATATATTGTTCTGCTCGTCTTACTTGTCTTGGAATTTCTTAATATTTACAGTGCGTAAAAGTTCATTTACTTTAGGTTACCATGATGTGTAGAGCCTAAGTTACTTTATTCTAAGCATTGTTAAAGTCACAGAATTTTCCGGTTTCAATTGGTGTCAACGTTCGCTGATTAAAATGGAATACTGAGAGAATGACCTCTCACCGTCCACTTGGTTTGTGGGTATCCACAATGATTGCGTTGCAAACTTAGCAAACTCTGGGTTGTCTTCTTTCAATGGACATAATATTGCCATAATGTCTATGCCTGTGTTTTACGCATTTTCCAGCACGTGTCGAACAGTTTTCCTTAATATGGCATAAAATCCTCGGTGTGCCAAGATAGGTACTCAATCAACGAGAGGAATTGAGTGAATTTTCTGCAAAGTGTCCTGATTAAGAGGTGTATTAACTAGAGATGGACCGAATAGCAGATTTCTCGAATTATAATAAAATGACTCGGATATTTCAATATCTAAAATTTCGAATACCTCGAATACTAGAATGGGGTCGTTTACCATGTTTTTTATTGCCGAATCTGATAAAGTTTGTAAAATAAGAAGACCCGTATTTTTCCGTTCTTTGATCCGTCAATTATTTCCCGAGTTATAAGAGGCGAAAAACTGATGTTTTTAACCCTTTCGGAAAAGTGGGTGTGGTGCAACCTCTGACGTATAACGACTTCGTCCAATCACAACTGAGCCCGCGAAGCTACTTTGCCTTACCGCAAAGGGTCACAGCTGGCTCGGCCAATGGGAGCGATTACGACAGCATCTGTGCGAGCAGACCTTCCGAGTATACCCCTCCCCTTCCCATAAGAGCAGTCAAGGACGGGAGGAAAGTGACGTCAATGTTATCACAGCAGCATTTTCGGTGGGCGTCACCTTTTGCTTATTTTAATTTTTGATTTATGAGGGAATGGCTCGGGTTAGAAGATCAATTTTTTCACTAAAATTCATTTTTCGTTTCCATCTAACGATTTCGCGTACAAAATTGCGATTTCGGTTCCAGGTAAACGCCCCCATTGCAATTCGTATGTCAAATGTTATTCTGCTGTAATTAATTTATTGCGTAGTGACGGAAAATGCTAAAGCTATATTAAATTTAATAATGTAACTCTAGTTTTAAAATGTCAAATACATAAAAAAAACTTTACTTCCAATGATGAATACATTCAATTGAATACGTGCATTAACTTTTATAAGTGTTAATAAGTTGGCAGAAATCTTTGGATGCACCTCAAGTTATGGCCAGTTATGAATCAACCACAAATTGAAAAAATTGTGACTGCAGTGGTCCTCCCCAAGTTTCAGTCAAGTAACCAGTTTCATAGTAAGGTTTTACAAATCTCGTACCAATTTTTTAATATTTTAGATAGTTAAAAATTTGTAATTTCCTTTATTTAGCTGAAATTTCAATTTAACATAAGGAAAGCTTACTGAATAAAAAGTACGCAATTCTTGGTAATCGAATTTTAAGTCACGAAAACAGTTATATCCAAATAATATTCGTATAGTTTATCTGTGACAAAAAATCCATTTGCATAAATAAATGTAGAAATGAACGTTCTATTAAATACATGTCACAGCACCAAAATCGGTTTCCTCTTTCGGAAGGTGTAACATCTCAAACTCGGGCATCTCGGCGTATTTTCGACGATGATCTCTACGGAAAATAGCGACAATAGCTCTTAGTGATAACAGTGTAGGGATTTAGTTCTCAGTAATTATAACGTAAAATTCATTAGCTATTTGCTAAAGTACGATATGTAAGAAGAGGCACATTATGTGGCCTCTTATAAATTAATGATGAATATGTAACTAGAGGAAGCGTAGCTCGATTCGATCGGCAAACGTCAACGATGTTTACGAGTTGTTTTCGATTTGGAATCGTGACTACCTTAGACTAGTTTCGTTATGTGATGTTTCGAGAAAAGATAAAGAGTTTTGCCGGAATTTCGTTTGTTAAAACTTGTGTTTCCATCATAAAGTATGCGGGGAAACCCATCAACAGACTCGTATATCCATCGTTTGTTATTTTCCAAAAAAAATCACGTTATGTTTGGTTTAATAGACCTATAGTGATTCAGTGCGTATATTTTGTAAAATTTGCGCCTTCTACTAATGCAATAAAAATAGCATTTTTTATAATTCCTCCAAAACGTAATGAATTCGTGTTTTATCGTTTTTTCGCCGCATTTTCGTGTAATGTCGTGTTATGTCGATAAATCGATTTCCCCAGGCACCTACTTATAAGTCATATACATGAATTCCGTGAGTACTTTACATCTAATGAGTACGATGTGATATGTATTTATCCATGAGCATTCTGCACCCAATCTCCCTGCTGGAATTTATAATCTGTAAAATATGTGGTGTTAATCGATCAAAATTGTTAATTTCTGCTGTCTATCATCCTTCCAGAGTTGGGTTTATTCAATACTTTGAAAATGAATTCCTGAAAATTTACCCAAGCTTCGAAAACATCATAATTGTCGGTGAATTGAATGTGAACATGCTCCATGAGAGTTCATACAGTGTCCATCAAAAAAGCATTCTCGTCTCCAATTACCTAAATTTAATATCTACGGAACCAACGCACCACCTAGAAGATATTCTAAGATTTCTAGATCTCTGCACTGTTGATAACGTTAAAAAAGTTTTAACCTTTACGAAAAACCCCATAGTTTCCTGTCTGCTCATGACCTTGTGGCTTTTACATACCAATTTAAAATTGATCCATCTCTCCGCACGCCGTTCAGCGTCCAAGACTTCTACAATATCAACATTTAACTTTAACAGACCAACTTGACTTCAAGGATTGGAGTGGGGTCTTCTCAGCTGCACCTATTGACTCCAAACTGGAACGTTTAAACAGGAACCTTATTGCTCGCATGAATTACCATGCCCCTATGCGTTATAAATTTCCAAGACGATCTTTTCCCCCTGTTTAACTGAAGACATAAAGAGTACAATTCAAGAGAGAAACAAACTTCAACGTATTTTCGTATGAAATAGAAACCCAACAGTTCAACCAACTATTGATGAAATTAAGAAATAAGGTAAAACAGCTAATCACTGGTTTCAAAATGTGACATTTTGTCGAGGCTCTCTTATTTTCCCTGACACCAGGAGCGTGTGAAGAGAACTACGAAAACTCGGGTGATTCATTAACGAGAGGATACTATTATATCCGATGCAACATTCAACTTACTTAACTTATACATCATCTCATCAACAATTGTCAACCAGAAAAACAACGATCATTCATCAAACCCTACTCCGACTTCATCCTCATTCACATTCATACCATTTAACAATGAAAGTTTCATTTTGATTGTATTCTCCCCGAAGTAATTAATAAAACGTAGTTTATATCGAAGTCTCTCTCGACGGGCTACGATGAGATATCCTATCTTTTGCTTAAAAAAACTTACCCGGTAATTTTTGCAGATTATTTTAGAAATATTCAATTGCTCTCAAGTGTTCTCAGTTACCCACAGTTTGGAAATCGTCGCTGGTAAGACATATTAAAAAGGTGAGAACCCCGAAAAAATATCTGTTATAGGTCTATTTTCATTCTATGTACTATCTCCAACAGGCACGTAGACAGAAAATTGGTTCGGGCGGGGGGGGGAGGGGTAAGTCTAGTGTAGCGTAACTTGAAACAAATCAAACTTCCCCGTACAGTGAGGGCATATTACAAAACCTAATTAATATTACTTTATTTTCAGTGCTTGGAATTTCTTTCCCAATGCTCATTCCTATCTTTTCTCACTGGTAAAGTTCACTGCTTGTCTTGATATGAAGAGGTTAATTTGACCGGCCACAGAACAAATGTTCAAAGCATACATACATATGAGATTGAAATTAACAATAATCAAACACACATGCATCAAACTAATGATCACGTTTCAAGACAGTCAGCACTTGTAATAAGCGCAATGTAATCCGGGTTATCATGCCCATTTAAAATCAGAACAAGAAAATTACTGGGACAAATTTCGGGGAGGGGGGGTCTGAAGTACCAGAAGCACTCCTCCAGGCTACGTGCCTGATGTCCGAGTGTCTCGATCGTATTGTTAATAATCAAACCTTAGATTATGTTTAGTCAAAAGATTTGATGGACCTATATGATACCGAATTTCGTCCAGGGTTCAGTACACACACCACTCTAATCAAAATAACCGATGACATTCGCAAGGCTATGGATAATAAAATGGTGACTATTCTTGTTATGCTGGATTTCACTTAAGAATTTGAAGATTGTAGATCACCGACAACTATTAAGAAAAATGAGGGAGCTAAACTTTGTCAAAGAAAAACTTAAACAAGACTGAATAGAATAAGGCGATACTTTATGAATAAGTGACATAGTGTATGAATACTTTGTATTTTTCACACCTTTATTGAGAAATCCTACCGGTTTCGACACTCCCGTGTCATTGTCAAGGGTGTTCTGATATTTACTCGGTGGCAAGCCCTTATATATACTCCAAATGAGGGAGTGATTGCAGGAGTCATTGAGGAAGGTTAGATGGTATGTGTTGAATGTCAGGATGATGGGTAAATGCTATTTAAAGGGGGGGCGGGAACATGATACAATGGGGATACATTGAAGGGTACAATTTCATTTAACAATTTTGGTTCCAAAATATTGGAAGCAGATACAATCTCAAAATTTTCTAAGAAATCCAGCTTTGTACCTTTGTCATGAACATTCAAAATCTCTACTCTAAAATCAGGCATGTGATTTATACCAGATAAATGAGAAGTAAAGACTTGCTGTCACCGTGAATAAAAGAATTAAAATGGTCCTTTGTCATAATGTTGAAACTTCTACCCGTCTAACCTATTTAAAAAACAATTGCAGGCCTGAGTCTCACATCTTAACACATGCACTCCACTTTTGTCTAAAGGATTAAAAACATCTTTAGAATTAAAAAGTAAATTTCCAATGGTCATTCTAGAATAAAAATAAGTCTTCAAATTTACATTGCGAAATATTCTATTAATACTGTTGGACATGGAGTTGCTTATAAACGGCACCTTCGTCCGTTTCTTTTCTGAGGGAACAATTTGAGAAAGGCTGGTGGATGATAAGGTGGGTCAACCTTCTTTGTTTCCTTTTAAGAAGCTTGTCAATGAGAGAAGAGTCATAACCGTTCCTGATCGCAATGAGTTTAATGTATTCAATTCTTTGTAAAATTCTTCACCTATCAGCGGAACAGAAGTCAAACGACTTAAAAATGAGTGAAAAGCAGCAAGTTTATGAGAATAATGGTGGTTTGAGTCCTTGGGAATGATGGCATCCGAATAAGTGCTTTTTCGGTAAATTGAAAAATTGCGATTGCCATCATTGAGGGAAATAGTTAAATAAGGAAATTTTAAGCTATTAATGCCACTCTCCATCGTAAAACTGATAGCTTTATATAGGTAGACATTCAATTTAGAGCTAAACTTTTCCTGGGGGTATTAAATTCATTGCCCTCTTATCTAACAGGTCGTCCGTACAGTCAAGGAATCGACTGGGAATATTTCTAACTGGGGATCAGTTATGAGTGGGGCACTCAACGATAAGTACCTGGTATTTTGCTATTTTCCCTGTATGTATCGGGTCTCCCAAAGAAATTAAAGTTTTGTAAAAATATGTTTTATATTGATGACCTCCAAATCTACCTTGACTGTACACTAAGTGAGTTTAGCAAACTATTGGAAAAATCAATATTTATTTGGATGCGATCTCTGACTGGGCGGAAAGGAATTCCTTAATTATTTATGTTAACGGAACAAAATTAATTACCTTTGGTAGTAGCGCCCTTATGAAAAAATGACTTCAATAATGTTCCATAAGTCGTAGTTGAAATACTTCAGGTCCTTCCTCGAGCGATGTTAAAAACTTGGGGGCAAATCTTTCTCCTACATTATCTTAGAACTTGCATGTTGATAGTACATTAAACAGAGCGTCAAGAGTTCTATACCTACTAAACGTTAAAAAGAACTTTCTAACAGAAAAAATAGGGCAATAAAAATATCCACTCTTATATTCCCAATGATTTATTACTGTTGCTCAGTATGGCCTGATCTACCTAGTGTATTGAAAACCAAGCTCCAAAGAAGCATGAATTCATGCGTTAGATTTATATATAACCTGCGTAAGGACGAACACAAGGACGAACGAAAATTATTGTAACAAACTGAGGTGGTTAAATGTGGAAAATAGACTTTAGGAATCTTCCTTTACAAAATATTCAATAGCACAAGGCCTCAATATCTTTTTGTAATGTTTAACAAAAAACGCCTAGACCGGATTCATTTTACTCGAGCTAGTAAAAATATTTACAAATTTTATTGAGATTACAGAATGATTAAAAATAGAATTTGATCTGCTAGTGAAATTTAATCTGTTAGTAAAAGTATTAGTCCTCAAAGAAAAAGCAATGTAACAATATTTTTGAGTTATATAAAAGCAGAAAATCTGTTATATTATGCATATCTATCTGTGCTAAATGTATGCTATGTTGATTATGTGTTTTTTATATTCAAAAATCTGAGCTGATTTCTAATAATATCATATATTTTTTTCTTATAGGGCGTGCCCTAGAACATAAATAAATAAATATATATGACTGGACGGAAAGGAATTCCTTAATTCTTAATGTTAACGGAACAAAATTAATTAATTAGTCTATCAAAAAGTATATAGAAGTGAATACGATATGGAGATTCCTACAGCAAAGAAAAACCAGATGGATTGGACATACCTTGACACACAATGGATTAGTTATGTGTGTAATATAGGGGAAAATTGAAAGGGAATTGCACTAGCAAGGAACTGTACGATACCAAATTGTATCTCAGCTTATAAATACGGAACCCATGCAGGTTGTTGCAATCAATCAATCAATCAATTTCCCGTTAACATAGACCTACATGTTACGACAGTTCTTAAGTTTCAATAGTCTACGAAGTAGAGACTCATATTTACTTACAATTTTTACAACCAAGGGAAAAGTGTATAGGGGAAATAAAGAAGGACATGAAAGAGAAAAGTTATCTGGGCGTTAGGGAATTAACACTGAATAGGACAGAATGGAGGGCTTCAGTAAACCAATCCTAGGTTTGACATACTGATGATGAGGGCAAATATCCTTCACAGTCATTTTCTTAGAATTTGTTAAACGAATAAAATAACCATACACTGGGCAGAGTGTAACAGATGACCTGTATGGTGCGTTTTTACGTGAACCATATGCAGGTTGCTCGGTGTTGCAAATTACTTGGTACACCATATTAGGGATCCAGAGTGTCACATATCGTTAATGTTTTCCTTGAAGCTCTAAATTCTCATTGAATGGGCGCTTATGTTTAACTCACTCACTACTTCGAGGCATATTTTTTTAATGGAATAATGGAGCGGTGTAATGTGAAGGTGAGGCTATCGAAATGATGGGTATTGGAAAGTAAGTATGCCAATATCACCTTCGTCGGCATTCCAAATTCAAGACGTGTTCTACGAACTCTATCAATTTCCATAAGTCGGCATTCTCTCTGTGAAAGTTCTCTCGTTCCTGATCAATACTCAATCTTCATTGTTCACAGTAATTTACATAATATTGTGTAATGTCCACAATAATTGCCTCTGGAATCTTTTTTACGTGGAACATAGATAATCTCCTTTACAAATACATCTTCCGTTTTAATTTAGCACTACAGGAATCACACGAACCTCAGAGAATATGTTGAAAAGCCGATGACCACCACAATCACATTCTCACTTTCCTGACTAGCTAAGAACTGTGAGATGCCAAATTGTATCTCAGCTTATAAATGCGGAACCCATGCAGAGAGACCCTCGTTAAAATAGACTTACATGTTACGACAGGGCTTAAGCTTCAATAATCTACGAAGTAGAGACTCATATTTACTTGCTGTGCTGTAATTTTGGCATCCTATTGCCATGGTTTCTTAATTTTTTAAAATTTTTACAAGGCAGATAAAATTGGTCATGCTGAATTCATCCTGAAGCTTGTCAAGAGAAGGCACATCTTTTAACATTTCATGTTACGCATTACTGAGTAAAAGGAAAAAGGAATCACCTCCAAATTAACCCTCTTCCCTCGATACCCATCGGTGTAATCTATTTGTGAGAGTAGCATGGAAATAGATTTTCTGTACACGCACATGAAAGGGATTATTTATTTCGATCGCCAACATTTTATAAAAATAAGCCTTTATTACCTTTCTAATCAGTCTGAAATCCACAAAGAGTATTTCCCTCCATGTCCTATTCATGTCTAACAAATACTTATAGACCACCGCGTATTGAGACAATGCTTACAACATTCACTGAGAAGCATTCTCTGTCAGTAATAAAATCCTCAGCCAAGAGCACTACGCTGTAAAACGTTATTCGGGGTGCCGTTACAAAATACGGTAAAGAGAAACCAGTTGCTGCAATCTATTTGAAATTATTGGCCAGATCTCGTGATGAGTTTCTTTAGATTACGTCGAGTATTACTAAGCTACACTGAATTTCTCATGTCAGGTATATCTTCTGATATGTTTTGCTTAAAATAACGCAGTAGTTATTTCGGCTGGGCAATTCCATCGAACTAAAGCACTTGGGCGTTTAATACAACAAATATTGGAGTTAATAGAAAAAGTATCCGAAAATGCTATAACCTTCGCACAGCAACACCCTTGGGAAACCGATTTTGAAGATCTACGAGTGGTCCTTTCTGTTGAATTTGTTAAAGGAATGACTTATATAAGAGTGATTCTTTTTCATCTCTCGCCCAAGTACATTTTTCAATTTTTTAACGACCTACGAACGGACCGTGAAAAACTATGTGGAATAATGACGTTGTTTTGAATCACACTTACTCTGGCATTTCTCACGTAAAGATCTGGCCTTATCTTGTTTTGTTGCCTCATGTTCTGCGTATGCAGGAATTGTATTTTAAGTACGGCCGTGCGATTACTGTGAGCATCGTTATTAATACCGGGTCGAACGCCATAAATACTCTTTTGATTTTTATAGTCCCGAATCTACAGAAGAATAATGAAGATAAAATGTATAGACAGAGTGACAAAAGAAGTCTTGAGAAGAGTGGGAGTAAAGAGAAGTCTGCTGAAAACCCTAAGAAGAAAATGGGACAACGTAAGCGGCCATATCTTAAAGGCCGCTTTACAATGTACAATTTTTTGTACGATTTCTTGTACATACAAACGCTTCTATAAACTGAGCGAAATTGTATGTATGTCTGAATGGAATTAGAACAGGTTCTATTTCCCGTTCAGTCATTCAGACAATCGCACAAGCGTTCGTACAATTTGCCGCTTTACACGGTACAATTTCCTCATACGAGAGTTTGTTCAAGAAATTGTACAAAAAATTCTATCCTGTGAAGCGGCTTTAAGACACTATGGCCTGATGATTACAATCGTCGAGGGAAAAGTGAAGACCAGAATAACGGCAAAGGAAGGCGGAGTATGAGATACATGGAAGGGTCATGAAATATATGAAAGACATGAATTATATTAATGTGAAGTGGTCGGTCGATAAAACAATCGAGTGGAGGGCTCCGTCAAACATATTCCTAGGATTGTTGAGCGATGATGATGATGAATCTATAGAAGAGAGATATTCGCTAAAATTATATCATGGTATCCTAGATCCCTTTGTGTGCAACTGTTACGAGCGACATAGAGGATGAGGACGAAAGCGAGGAGCTGAGGAAATGAGAAGTCAATTCCTACTTACCACATCCATTACAAAATAAATTTAAATGTGCGTTGGTTTTAGATGTACAAGTGCATGAACTTCTCTTGCGCGAGAGTAAGTGGGAGTTAACGAGGATAGACCAATTTCTTCATCCATGCCAACGGCATTTAAACGACATTTAAACGAGTAACATTAAAATTTATTTAATTTTTTTTACATTTTGTAATGCAGCAAAGATTAAAAATAATTTAAGCAGAAAGAAACCATCGGTTTCAATTAGAGGAGCAGCTCTGAGGAATGTTGACCTTGATGGTCTTGGTGGTTTCCTTGCGGCTGAAGTCAGGGTTGGCCCCCTTCTTCACCATCTCAACGTAGTGCTGGCTGGCGGACGAAGTAGACACGCAGTGGAATGGCACCTGAAGAGAGAGGCCGTGATAAGTGTTACTCACGAAATGGGGTTCTCGTGCTCGGAATACGGGTGAAAGAATGACTTACGCTCTTCTCGACCTTCCCGCTGGCACGGCAGTTGCTGTTGCAGGTGGGCAGTGGTCGCATGGAGAAGCACGTCTGGCTACCCTGCTCGATGATCTTGGTGCGGTGCGAGGTGCATCCTGAGCTGGATCCGGAGGACCTTCCGGTCTTGGAGTTGGACGAGCGGCTGGATTTGGAGGAGCGGGAGGAGGAGTACGAAGTGCTGTGGTCTTCCTCAGTGATGACGTCGTGAGGAGTGATGGTCTGGTTGTAGCAAGGGGCAGATGTAGCTCGGCGGTGCCACTCCTTGGCTTCTCCCTGGCAGGACTGATCGGGCACGGCCCACGAGGCGGTGAACATCTTGGGCTTCTCAAGGATGCAGTCACTCGGTGAAGTAAAATCAGTGGCGGGCTCACTATCGTAAGTTCCGCAAATACCTAGGACATCGCCGCGGTAGGTGCTGCCAGCCTGCACAATTTAAATGAGTTAAAATGTGACGGGTGAGCGCGACGAGGGTGAAAGCAGCTGGGGAATGTAAGGTGACGAAGCATAAAGCAGAGGGAATTACGTACCTCCAACCAAGCGGATTCTCCGTTGTACATGATGGCGATCTCGTGCTGAGGGGCCTCGAAGATCATCGCTCCACTCGGTAAGGCATACCAGAAAGCAAGAGTTTCACCGTCGGAGTCGGTGACTTCATTAACCTTTCGCTGAGACACATTGCGCTGCTTCTGGTTGAAGAACAGAGTGGCGTCGGCGTCTCCACTCTCGGACGACTTCTTGGAACTGGAGGATCCGGAGGGTTTGATATCGAAGACGTCATCTCCGAGGACAATTTTCAATTCCTGGTGGATGAGGAAATGTGTGACAGAACGGTTCATTTATACACGGGGTTAGCGATGAAAATTTGAAAATCGGCTCTGACACGTTAAGGATTGAGACAGAACAGATAGTTGGTGAAAATAGACTTGCCTACTACTGACTTAAAAGGCTACTATCAATGAGGTTCCATGAATAATCGGCCGCTGCCATGAACTACGCTAGAGAGGGTGTTTGTACTAACCTTCTGGTGAGAGCTGTAGTCTCGGGCGAGGACGGTGACCTCAGAGGTGGGATCGGCATTGCTGCTGGAGCTAGAGGAGTCATCGTCGTCGGGTTGCGGGATCGCGACCCAATTAAAACCGTTTATGTGTTAAATTGCCTTGCCTTGGACAGAAAATATTTTTGTCTTTAAAATAACTGTCTACATAGTCTTTGAAGGAGAAATTCTATGCATTTTAGTGTAGAATCTGATAATTATTTACAACGTAAATCGTCGATAATTTCGATACATATCTTAACTAAACATTGTACCCTTGAAATGCTTAGTTGCTCTTGCTATGCTCACTGTATAGTTATTTGTTCTAACCACATTATTTTGGATCGCATATATTTCTAACGTATTCAAGGCTTAACCGAATAAGATAAAAGTAACTCCGCTGTTTTACCTTTGCGTCAATTTTTCATCCTAACTTTCTTTTTTAGTGAAAACATATCTACCGGATTCGTCTTTCCACTAATTAATTTTTATCATTGTACATACATAGCACCCATTTTTTTATTGAAAATGTCTGGCGTTCTTTCGTGAGAACCATTAACATGTGTTGAAATAGATTAAAAAAGGTGGTCACAGAATTGGCTTTCAGAATTGGCTTGGCTTGGTCTTCGGGTCTAATGGTAAATTCATGCATAAAATTGTAGAGTAATTTTTCCAAGACAATATGTTGGTGACGTAGTAAAAGTATACCTTCCTATAGTGGCAGGAGTCCTGGGTTCAAATCTCGGGCAAGAGACTTTCTGGACGCCCCCGCCTCGATCGTCCCGCCCCCAGATCGATTTTCTGCGTGTCAGAATCTCGCACGAAATCGCAGATGGCTCAGGGAAATAAGCTGACCGTTCTACCCTGAATAAGTGAAATTCACAATAGAGTGATTCTTTACATTCTTTTGTACTGGGTTAGCTCTACTCCCACCTATCGAAAACCAACCTTCGTGTTAAAGACACAATTTTTTATATAGTGGCATGGAGGATAGAAGATTTTTCTTCGTAAATGGACGGTTCGCGAAGAGATTAATAATGATAACAGACGTATAACATTTGTCAAAATGTGATGATGAAACTAAGCTTCACATGGATCAGTCACCTGAATTTAGCAGGTAGATATTGGTTGTGCGTTTGAGGATTTGATGTATTCGTGGTGTGGAAGTTGGTAAGGTAAACGTAGAAGTAAATAAGTCTGCAGGAGAACTTTTAAGGAGGAAGCAGACGTATTCAGGTCGTATCGAAAGTGATCTGAAAACTCATAAGGATAATCAACAGGTAAATTCTTTCCGGGCATAGCTGTTGGAAGAACTAAAGAAAATGTTTGGTATTCCTGGCATTATGTTATGTAAGTTTAAAAAGAAGTAGTATGAATTCAGAGTTTCTTTTTTAGGAAGGTTAGGTATAACCCAAAGTGGTGGGCATAGAGATTTGCTCTCTACCAGTTTTGATAAAATTCATAAGTATACTTATGTTGATTACAGAAATCGCAAAGTGTGAAGGATTTATTTATATTTTTAATGTCTGAAGGAACAGTATCTGCAGGCTGAGATCACCTAAAAAGTTAATAAATGTAAGCTGCCTTAGGGTTATTGCGATTTATGCAAAGAAGGGGTGATGTAATCACCGTTAGCTCGTCGGCAAGCGTAAAATTCAAGTAACTGGGAATATCAGGTGCTTATATACCCACCGATTGCTTGAATACCCATTAAGAGATGTTCGTAACCTCGAATATACCATGTTTTGCGATATGAGTATTGGTAAACAGTATCTATATGCTAACTGAATATCAGAGATATTTCACCCAGGCTAAAAAGTCAACATCGTTTTATTAACTTTGATAATTTATTTGGGAATGTGTTGATCGGAAATATAAGATTACCAGTTTTTTTATTGGAATTGCTATGTGGTAAGAGAGTGGTTCTTCAGAGCAGGATTTTGAGAAAACCTTTCCATTGTAGGAGTTGAACAACCCAATGTAGGAGGTTTTACAGAGGCAATACACTTTTTTTAATTTACACATTCACACAACCCTAATGATTCACTCGTTTACATTTTTTAAATTAATTTACACCAATAAACCCTTAAAAAAAACATTTACAAATAGTTTGCCCAAATCGCGAACTTCCAAGTAGTAAAAATAATAGACAGATGGATGGACATCACGGAACCTTCCGTTGGCCATCACAATATATATCTATCAAAAAGTATATAGAAGAAAAGACGATATGGAGATCCCTACAGCAAAGAATAACCAGATGGATTGGTCATACCTTGACACACAATGGATTAGTTATATATGTAATATTAGAGAAAATTGAAGGGAAGGTCCCTTGGTGTATACCAAGGGAGAAGTATATAGGGGAAATAAAGAAGGACATGAAAGACAAAAGTTATCAGGGCGTGAGAGAACTAACAATGAATAGGACAGAATGGAGGGCTTCAGTAAACCAATCCTACGATTGACATACTGATGATGAGGGCAAATATCCTTCACAATCATCTTCTTAGAATTTGTTAGACGAAGAAATTAAGCATACACTGGGCAGAGTGTAACAGATGACCTGTATAGTGCGTTTTTACGTGAACCAAATAGAGGTTTCTCGGTGATGCAAATTACTTGGTACACCATATTAGGGATCCAAAGTGTTACATATCGTTAATTTTTCCCTTGAAGCTCTAAATTCTCCTTGAATTGGCGCTTATGCTAAACTCACGCACTACTTCGAGGGATATTTTTGTTAATGGGATAATGGAGCGGTGTAATGTGAAGGTGAGGCTATCGAAATCATGAGCATTGGAAAGTAAGTATGCCAATATCACCTTCGTCGGCAATCGAAATTCAAGTTATGTTCTACGAACTCTATCAATTACCATAAGTCGGTCTTCTCTCTGTGAAAGTTCTCTCGTTCCTGATCAATACTCAACTTCATTGTCCACAGTCATTTACATAATATTGTGTAATGTCCATAATAATTGCCTCTGGAATCTTTTTTATGTGGAACATAAATAGTCTATTTTACAAATGTATTTTCCGTTTTTATTTAGCACTACAGGAATTGCACGAACCTCACAGAATATGTTGAAAAGACGATGACCACCGCAATTACATTCTCACTTTCGTGACTAGCAAAGAACTCCGCGATACCAAATTGTATCTCAGCTTATAAAAGCGGAATCCATGCACAGGGACCCCCGTTGACATAGACTTACATGTTACGACAGTGCTTACCTTTTTAATAGTCTACGAAATAGAGACTCATATTTACTTGCTGTGCTGTAATTTTGGCATCCTATTGCCATGGTTTCTTAATTTTTTACAATTTTTACAAGGCAGATAAAATTGGTCATGCTGAATTCATCCTGAAGCTGTCAAGAGAAGGCACATCTTTTAACATTTCATGTTATGCATTACTGAGTAAAAGGAAAAAGGAATCACCTCCAAATTAACACTCTTCCCTCGATACCTATCGGTGTAATCTATTTAAGAAAGTATCATGGAAATAGATTAAAGGGAGTATTTATTTCGATCGCCAACATTTTATAAAAATAAGCCTTTATTAACTTTCTAATCAGTCTGAAATCCACAAAGAGTATTTCTCTCCATGTCCTATTCATGTCTAACAAATACTTATAGACCACCGCGTATTGAGACAATGCTTACAACATTCACTGAGAAGCATTCTCTGTCAGTAATAAAATCCTCAGCCAAGAGCACTACGCTGTAAAACGTTATTCGGGGTGCCGTTACAAAATACGGTAAAGAGAAACCAGTTGCTGCAATCTATTTGAAATTATTGGCCAGATCTCGTGATGAGTTTCTTTAGATTACGTCGAGTATTACTAAGCTACACTGAATTTCTCATGTCAGGTATATCTTCTGATATGTTTTGCTTAAAATAACGCAGTAGTTATTTCGGCTGGGCAATTCCATCGAACTAAAGCACTTGGGCGTTTAATACAACAAATATTGGAGTTAATAGAAAAAGTATCCGAAAATGCTATAACCTTCGCACAGCAACACCCTTGGGAAACCGATTTTGAAGATCTACGAGTGGTCCTTTCTGTTGAATTTGTTAAAGGAATGACTTATATAAGAGTGATTCTTTTTCATCTCTCGCCCAAGTACATTTTTCAATTTTTTAACGACCTACGAACGGACCGTGAAAAACTATGTGGAATAATGACGTTGTTTTGAATCACACTTACTCTGGCATTTCTCACGTAAAGATCTGGCCTTATCTTGTTTTGTTGCCTCATGTTCTGCGTATGCAGGAATTGTATTTTAAGTACGGCCGTGCGATTACTGTGAGCATCGTTATTAATACCGGGTCGAACGCCATAAATACTCTTTTGATTTTTATAGTCCCGAATCTACAGAAGAATAATGAAGATAAAATGTATAGACAGAGTGACAAAAGAAGTCTTGAGAAGAGTGGGAGTAAAGAGAAGTCTGCTGAAAACCCTAAGAAGAAAATGGGACAACGTAAGCGGCCATATCTTAAAGGCCGCTTTACAATGTACAATTTTTTGTACGATTTCTTGTACATACAAACGCTTCTATAAACTGAGCGAAATTGTATGTATGTCTGAATGGAATTAGAACAGGTTCTATTTCCCGTTCAGTCATTCAGACAATCGCACAAGCGTTCGTACAATTTGCCGCTTTACACGGTACAATTTCCTCATACGAGAGTTTGTTCAAGAAATTGTACAAAAAATTCTATCCTGTGAAGCGGCTTTAAGACACTATGGCCTGATGATTACAATCGTCGAGGGAAAAGTGAAGACCAGAATAACGGCAAAGGAAGGCGGAGTATGAGATACATGGAAGGGTCATGAAATATATGAAAGACATGAATTATATTAATGTGAAGTGGTCGGTCGATAAAACAATCGAGTGGAGGGCTCCGTCAAACATATTCCTAGGATTGTTGAGCGATGATGATGATGAATCTATAGAAGAGAGATATTCGCTAAAATTATATCATGGTATCCTAGATCCCTTTGTGTGCAACTGTTACGAGCGACATAGAGGATGAGGACGAAAGCGAGGAGCTGAGGAAATGAGAAGTCAATTCCTACTTACCACATCCATTACAAAATAAATTTAAATGTGCGTTGGTTTTAGATGTACAAGTGCATGAACTTCTCTTGCGCGAGAGTAAGTGGGAGTTAACGAGGATAGACCAATTTCTTCATCCATGCCAACGGCATTTAAACGACATTTAAACGAGTAACATTAAAATTTATTTAATTTTTTTTACATTTTGTAATGCAGCAAAGATTAAAAATAATTTAAGCAGAAAGAAACCATCGGTTTCAATTAGAGGAGCAGCTCTGAGGAATGTTGACCTTGATGGTCTTGGTGGTTTCCTTGCGGCTGAAGTCAGGGTTGGCCCCCTTCTTCACCATCTCAACGTAGTGCTGGCTGGCGGACGAAGTAGACACGCAGTGGAATGGCACCTGAAGAGAGAGGCCGTGATAAGTGTTACTCACGAAATGGGGTTCTCGTGCTCGGAATACGGGTGAAAGAATGACTTACGCTCTTCTCGACCTTCCCGCTGGCACGGCAGTTGCTGTTGCAGGTGGGCAGTGGTCGCATGGAGAAGCACGTCTGGCTACCCTGCTCGATGATCTTGGTGCGGTGCGAGGTGCATCCTGAGCTGGATCCGGAGGACCTTCCGGTCTTGGAGTTGGACGAGCGGCTGGATTTGGAGGAGCGGGAGGAGGAGTACGAAGTGCTGTGGTCTTCCTCAGTGATGACGTCGTGAGGAGTGATGGTCTGGTTGTAGCAAGGGGCAGATGTAGCTCGGCGGTGCCACTCCTTGGCTTCTCCCTGGCAGGACTGATCGGGCACGGCCCACGAGGCGGTGAACATCTTGGGCTTCTCAAGGATGCAGTCACTCGGTGAAGTAAAATCAGTGGCGGGCTCACTATCGTAAGTTCCGCAAATACCTAGGACATCGCCGCGGTAGGTGCTGCCAGCCTGCACAATTTAAATGAGTTAAAATGTGACGGGTGAGCGCGACGAGGGTGAAAGCAGCTGGGGAATGTAAGGTGACGAAGCATAAAGCAGAGGGAATTACGTACCTCCAACCAAGCGGATTCTCCGTTGTACATGATGGCGATCTCGTGCTGAGGGGCCTCGAAGATCATCGCTCCACTCGGTAAGGCATACCAGAAAGCAAGAGTTTCACCGTCGGAGTCGGTGACTTCATTAACCTTTCGCTGAGACACATTGCGCTGCTTCTGGTTGAAGAACAGAGTGGCGTCGGCGTCTCCACTCTCGGACGACTTCTTGGAACTGGAGGATCCGGAGGGTTTGATATCGAAGACGTCATCTCCGAGGACAATTTTCAATTCCTGGTGGATGAGGAAATGTGTGACAGAACGGTTCATTTATACACGGGGTTAGCGATGAAAATTTGAAAATCGGCTCTGACACGTTAAGGATTGAGACAGAACAGATAGTTGGTGAAAATAGACTTGCCTACTACTGACTTAAAAGGCTACTATCAATGAGGTTCCATGAATAATCGGCCGCTGCCATGAACTACGCTAGAGAGGGTGTTTGTACTAACCTTCTGGTGAGAGCTGTAGTCTCGGGCGAGGACGGTGACCTCAGAGGTGGGATCGGCATTGCTGCTGGAGCTAGAGGAGTCATCGTCGTCGGGTTGCGGGATCATCATGACGTGCCAGCATTTTCCAAGTTGGATGGGGTAGGTCTTGTTGTCGAAGGTGCTGACCCAGTCGCGGTCCAAGCCGCAAGAGCCTGTTGGTGGATGGAGACAGATATATCACGGTTGGGCTACTGGTGAGTTGTGGTCGAAAAATGACTATGGGTAGTAGGAGTTAAGGCTCTGGAGAGGACAATTACCGGTGTACTGTCCGTGGAGTGTGGTGCTGAGGAATCGGTCGGCGACGGACCACGAAGGGTGCTGGACGGCCATTGGTCTCACCCACTGGTTGACGCGCACCTGGTTCCATTCGGCATCGAAGGTGGGAGCGGAGAGGGAAACGTTGACGGCCTTCAAGTCAGGCTCGAAATCGACGTCGACGGTAACCCTTCCTTCCTTGTTGTGGACGCCAACAGTGTTCTCGTCATGGTATGGGTAACCAAAATACCTCGCCAGAGAGTATGCCTTATAGGTGAGGTTCTTGAAAGCAGCAGGGAGCTGGAATGAAGGATGAAGCTTTCGTCAGGACGTTTTTGAAATAACACGAACACGACTCTACTCTAATACGACGGTAATGAGACGGTACCTTCTCGTACTGAATGTTGATGCTGTAAGAGTCAAGGAAATTGGCGTGCGCCGTGAGGTTTCGGCATGCTGGTTGGAGGTAGCTTCCGGCCTGCGCCAGAGACATACATTTTTGGGCCATGGGAGTGCGGCGGAGGTAGTCCTTCCTCTCCTGGCTCTGTTCTGCCTTAGCCTGAAAGAAATGGTGTTCGTCATAGTACTACGAATAATTTCAGCTGCTAGGCTCACAAGTCTTGTTTAAACATTCACCGAAATGCTGATTTGTGAAGATCCGGATCCGCACTTCTCGCCGAAACTGATCTCAGAGGACATGTAGGATGTGGGATCAGCTCGAAGGGCCTTGGCGAAGTTCATGAGTGGTACGTTGGGCCATTTTCCTTTAGCTGCGGCGCACACCTGTCGAATGATACGACGAAAAAGTATATAAACGTAAGGGAGGATATATAAGAAGGCCTACTATTATTTCTGATGATTAAAATGATATTTACCTCGTAAGATTTGGAGTTTCCGTACGTGGGCGACTTGTAAAAATAGAAGAGGGCACGTGAAGTTTCGTCAACGTCACTGGAGGCAACAGCAGCGGTGGCCACGTAAGCGATGTCCTTGCTTCCGTTAAATTCGATGGCAAGGTCGATGACGGAAGCGGAACTATCTGAAATTTTAAGGAAGGTGATGGAGTGAGCCAGAAAGTCTGTGAATAACACGGTCGCAGCGAAAAATGGCAGCCGAGAGTTTTAAACTTACTCCTGATTCCAGAAGAGGCTTTCCTGAGGAACTCCTGCTGCCTCTTGGCACTGATGGGTTTAGAGGTGGATGGGTTAGCCATGGAACTGCTGGTACCACTCGAGCTGCTGCTGGATGATCCAGACTTTCCTTTGGGGGCGTGGCTCTCGTTGGAGTCGGAATCTGACTCGTTGGAATCAGATGACGAGTCGTCGGAATCATCACCTGAGGAAGATACCGAAGAATCAATCGCAATCACAAGAGAGATGAGGTGTGTACTTTCGCGGACGCTTTAACCGATGGAACTTTGAGAACGTACTGTAGGAAGCGGTGAATGTGACTGACTTGCTGCTGCTCCTCTGAGGGTCAAAGATGACGTTGATGTTGTTATACTTGATGGTCCTTTCGGCACACGGGTAGAGGAATAGGGACATGGCATCGTGACGCTGAGCCTTTTCGTAGAGCCACTGGTAATCCAAGTAAGTTTGCTCAGTGGTGTATTTGACGCGGAAAGCGAATCCAGTGCTGTCCTTACCAACGGTGGTATCCAACTGAAATGGGAATTTCAATGAATGAGAAATGAAATTCGTCACTGTAATTAGAGTTAGAAAACCACATTTCAGTCTCTCACATGCATGGGCTCGCGGACGTGGATGGGCTTGAAGTTGCTTCCCTGGCTGACCGGGACGAGATCGAGAATGTTGTGCTTAGCAGTGTAGGGTGTGGTGCTGTAGTGGAAGATCTGGGAGTCGCGGTTGGAGTACAGGGGCTTAAGAGTGACGGAGGCCTCGGAGTTCTCATTATCCCAGTCGAAAGACGCCTTGATGGGCAAGTTGATTTGCATGTTCTTCTCCACACCGGCGATGTAGCGAGTGTGCGTAAGAGGGGCCACGAAGCTAATCTTGGCAGTCATGCGTGCGGAGTACCTGAGAAAGAAAAATAGATAGCTTCCAGCAAATGATTAACTAAATAAAATTAATTATTAGCGCTGACCGTATTACTTACACCCATTGAAGACTTGCAGTGGAGTTGACGGTTTCGGGAACTCTTATGGAGTTTCGGGATCCACTGGCCATATCAGGCTGTGTCCTGGCTTGAATTTCGCCTCTAAGAGAGTTGTACTGTGGTACCTTAATAGAGTAAACAAAGGGAACACCGGTTTCTGTAGGGAAGGCCAGGGTCATGGCAAACTGGTTGTAGAGCTTGTTGTAGTTGAACTTGTGTCCGGAGCGAAGGGTGGCGGCGGCGGACTTCAACACTGAAAAAAGAAACCGCGTTACAGAAACGAGGTCCCAACCGTAGATAACAACACAACCCGATAGACATTAATGGCTGTCTGATTACTCACGGGCTGGGAGGCTCTCAATGGTGGAGTTGTCGTAGGTGAAGAACCTGCTGGTACCCATGAAGCGGACGAGCAAGTTTCCTTCTACTTGGTCGTCGTCGGTGGGCTCGATGTCCAGCATCTCGGCGATCTTCTGAGTTGTAAAAGGACTGTGGCTTCCACTTCCGCTGCCAGAGGACCTTTTTCCCCTGCTTCCCGATCTTCCAGTGTGCTTTCCACTGCCACTGCTGGATGAATCCGAGTCGTCGAACTGGTCACTGATGGCGTCAGCGAGGTCGTTGATGCTGGAGGTCATGGCGGCAAGCTGTTAGAACAATAAGGCGTTACTCATGGTACCAGAGGAAATCATACTCCAAGATTATATTATTGTCAAGGGTACGTACGGCCATGCTCTGCGATTTCCATCCTCCAAGGTTGTAGCGAGTGGAAATAAATGCGCTAGTTGGGATGAGTCCGTCGCTGCTTCCGATCCAACTGAGCTCTTGCCTGTATGCAAGACCCATTTCCTTCACCATGTAGCTCTTGAGGTACTGTCGGGAATAATGTAACCCGAGAGGCTTGGGATTGACCAAGTTGACGGCAGCCTTAGCATTCATTTTTCTGGAATTAAGAAGGTGAATTTTCTTTGAGTCTAAGACGCAGCACTAGTTGCCGTCACATATGCAATGAAGTGTAGTTATTCGCAATACGGATCGCTAACTATTATACGTCTTAGGTTACATTTAGCGCACTAAATCACGGAACTCCTTGTGGCAAGATCAGGATTTCAGGGGGTGTCGCAAGGTGTGAACTTACAGTTCATGGTGATGAGGTCCCTGCAGGTTGGCAGCAGACTGGATAGCTGACTTAACAACGGCGGAAACTTGGAGACTGATGTCCCTGTTGGTGAATTCTGCCATTCTCTGGAGCATGAAGGCGGGAGGACCAGTCCTCATGAGGACTATGACGGCGGCGCAGCGTACCTGGTGAGCTTCTCCAAGATTTTGGTAGACGTTAAAGAGGACTCGACGTGCGACTTGAGGGTATACCTTGGCAAGCTTGTTGAGAGAGGTGACCATGAGGGTCCTCTGGAAGGTAGACATTTCTTCCTTGCCTTCGAGGTAGGGCTCGAAGACGCTAAGGATCTTAGGGTGGGCCAGATTTCCCAGGGCGCGAATGTACACTTGGATTTTGTGGCTGTCGCCATCCTTCACGGCGGAGCGAAGGTGCTTAGCCATGTAGGGAATGTATTCCTCAGTAATGGCCTTGGGGTTGATGGGAGAGAGCCGTCCGAAGGCGTGAACGGGGTAGAAATTGTGCGCCGTGACGTTGTTCACCTGCGCCTTGCGGGCGAGGTTGGCGAAAGACAGGATGGCGGTGACATTCAGGAAAGGCTGCTTGGTGACTTCGGGGCTCGTGGCCAGGGCCTGTGGAAGATTAGAACGTTAGGATCGGATGAAAGGAAGCGAAGGTATTCAAATTGATCGCCTTTGTGTGAAACTCACGAAGAGAGTCTTCAGGAATTCGGCAGTCGGGGTCCTAGCGCTGGAGGCAAGAGTGGCGACGATCTCGGCGGCCTCCTCTTGGGTGATCTTCTTGGATGAGATCCAATTCTTGACGGTGGTCAGGCATGGGCCGGTGCCGGCGGCGGCAACGGCATCGCGGAATACGGTCCTGTTGCGATGAAAAGAATAAGGTTAAATGGGAAGCGTTACTGGTGAATAGAATAATAAGAAGATTATAAGACTGCAGTTGGGAAAGCGGTCGACAATAAAATGAGGTGGCGGGGGAAAACTCACCATGGGTTTTCTCCAGAGGACTTGATAGGAGCATAGATCTGAGAGGTAGCCTTCTGGAGCTGATCGGCACTCATGGTGCGAACCAGTCGGACGGCAATGGTGAACTTGGAGAGGGTGGCTTTCTGGGGAATGGTGCTGGGATGCTGGAGATCGGATGCGATTTGAGAGCAGAGCTTCTTAACTGCAGAGACGGGATCGATGTTGCTGGAGGTCGGGATGGCATTTCCTTCGTAGCCGATAAAGTAGGGCAGGAGGGGGATTTTGGGAGCGTTCTTCATCCCGGGACGGGGGTTGTGCTCTTCGCTGGAGCTGGAGCTGGAACTGGAGCTGCTGGATCCACTGCTGAAGCTACCTTCGTCACTGCTGGAGCTGCTAGAGCTGGAGCTGTCGCCGGAACCGTTGCTGCCGGAGCTGTTGCTGTCGGAGCTGGAGCTTTCGGAGCTGGAGTTGCTGCTCTCGGAGCTGCTGCTGCTGCTGCTTCCGCTGGAACCGCTTCCGCTGCTGCTGTTCTCGCTCTCGCTGCTGCTCTCGCTACTGCTACTGCCCCTGCTATTGCTCACGCTGTCCTCGCTGTCGTCCTCGCTGCTGCTACTGCTGCTGCCGCTGGACTCGTTCTTGTTCTTCTTCGGTGCGGATCGACGAAATCGCTTGGGGATTGGGCGCTTCTTTCCGGCGGAGTCGTTTTCTTCGCTGCTGTCGCTGCTGCTGCTTCCGCTCTCTTGGCTGTTACTCTGGCTATCCGAGCTGTCGTTTTCACTGCTGGAGCTGGAGTTGCTTTCGTTGGAGGATTGATTGGCACCGCCCTTACCGGAGGAGCCCTTTCCCGATCCGCTGCTGTGGTCGGAGGAGAAGGGGTCGTTGTAGTCGTAGACCAAGTCCTTGACGTGTCGTGGGTTCGGAACGGATGGAGGAGAGCCAGAACTGGAGCGCCTGGTGATAAGAGTCACGTTCATGCGACTGACCACCATGCCCTTTTGTGCGTTGTACATGGCCGGACTGAGGACGACCTTGTTCACGGTGACGGAAGATTGGATTGTGTACTCCTTGAGGGATCCAGAGATCACGATCCTGCTCACTCCGGAGCGCTGGAAAAGGGAGAGATACCGTTGAGTGTCCGCTCGGCTTTTTCTCACGGTGGACTCCATAGTCACGCTCGGATACTCACGGCGAGGAAGTGTCCCATCTGGTTGTCTGCGGGCTCCCAGTCGGTGAGACCGGTGAATCCATAGTGGTAGGCGACCCTCTTGTCGCAATTACTGAAGTTCTTGGTCTTGACGATGTCGTAGAGTAGGGCGTCTCCACGGAGTTCGGGCATGGGGACGAGTTCCGGCTTCACTTGGGTGGCGTACATCGGCAGAGGCGAGATGTCGTACATCACTTCACACTCACCGGTGACGGTATCCTAAAGTACAAAGGTAATGACGGCGTCAGCTCCTTGTCCAATTCGTCGCATTCGTATTTCTATATATTCCACTTTCGTGACCCGCAAAACTCACCTCCATAGTGCGGAAAACGCTCTCGCTGGGCCTCTTTGGAGTTTGGCTGCCATGTGGCCACTTGATTTCGTTCTCACCTCGGGTGTCCACCTGCAGTTGACTCACCACGCTCTTGATGAGGTTCACCTCCGGGTTGGAGAGGTCTTTGCTCACCACCAGCTCATCCACCTGCGGATGAGAAGTTAGCGTAAGCGCAATTCCCTTCGCACGCGTCGGCCGACCCAAAAGTCTCGTTCGCTACTTACAACTCCGTTCTTGAACTTAATCTGGAACGGCTTGCTGGAGAGCGGGAGCGACCTGTAGTTGAGCTCCTTCTCCGGGATTCTGGACGCCCATCCTCCGGGAAGAGATGTTTGCACCGGAGAGAACTGAGCATCAGAGATCTGTGGGGAAACACACATGAATTTTAGTTGTCTTTGTCGTGCTCTGCAGTAACATGTTCACATCACCCGTAAAACGTCTCTTGGACACCCACCCTGGCAAAGACGGCGTTGGAGCTCTGCGGCTGGAGCGTGAGAGTCGCACGACTCACCACGCCCACGTACTTGTCGGCCACCTGGTGGAGGGCAGCCAGAGTCCTGCCCTTGATCTGGTACTTGTATTCGTATCCAGGTTTCCAGGCTGCGAGAAGAGAAAACGAAGGTCATTAGTAAATAGCTGGAGGTACATTAGATTTTTTTACATTTTATTTCATTGACAACGAGGCAGACATTATTCACATGGTTTATGGTACTCACCATTTTCGGCCGTTGCCAGCCCAACTGTAAAGCGTAGAAAACGTTATATTAGTCATAGCAAGAAATTACGTGAGATGTACATGCAGAATCCAGTCATAGCGCGTTTATTTTCAGTGTTCTTTTTGAGAATTATAGTCGTACTATGTACACAAGGTAATCCCGTATTTTCATCTATCGTTGGCTCTTTTCGATATATTAAGGTGAAAAAAATGACACCCATTCTAAATATGTATTTTTTCCCAACTAAGGCACATTGGAGAGTAAAATTTGCCTTCTGCAATTCCGGATCATCTTCGTTCATTCCTCCGAGTAAAAAAAGGTCACAGAATGTGATTTTTGAATCAGTTGAGAATTCGTCATTTCGGAAGTGTATTTCCGGAATGCAGAATGCTGGATTTTCAGTGATTTCTTTGATAATATCACTATTTAATGTATGTGAAGTTGCACAGTAATTGGTTTAAGCATTTAACCAAACAACCATTGATTTAACAATATCAGCGTGACCAGTTTTTCAATCTCTTCAATATTTTATTAACATTTCTACGGAAATGGCAAGTGTTTTAGTATCAAATTTATTAGCAATAACCTTTCTCGTGGAATAAATAACGCAGTCACAAATAGAAACATGAATCCATTACCTAATTATTGACCACCAATAATTGGTGCATAATTCGATGTACGATTTGAAATTATGTTAGAATATTGAGTCTGGTACTTACCTACGAGGAAGACGATCAGAGGAGACCACATCTTGTCCCGAAGTGACGAACGACCACCGTGATCATGCTTTTATACCATTCTCCTCCGCAAAGCTCAGCGATATAAATGTTGCATCTCAGCGGAAACTGTAATCTATTTCTTGAACTTTGGCTTTCTTGAGACACGCGCCGGGATTTGCACGCGCCAAACCTTTTTTTTTCTTTATTCCTGTGATGTGATGTGATGGCCTGTGCTTTAACGAACATCAATCTTTACTTTCAACTGGTATAAATCTTCGTGTAAATAAAAATTAGCGTTCTTGTCACCGCTACTCTATGTTAAGCTAAGCACTCAAGTCCTATCTGAAAACAAAATTTAATAAAACTAGAAACAATCAGAGCTTTTTACAAGAGTAGGCGTAGACTTTAAATATTTTGATTTCAGAGATTATGTTTCAAAACTGTTATTCGTATATTTAAATGCATTATTTGTGACCATAAGTGAATGAATGTAACCCACTAATTGCAGAAAAACATCAAATTCTATTCAGATGGGTTGTTATGGTTGATTCCTGAAGGGTTCGAAAACATTTTTTCGGTTGATTAGTAAATATTTTGAGTTATATTGATCAATAATCATGCAAAATTTATGCTGGATTACTTCTGTGTTACGTCACGTCACGTTTGTGTTGCGTTTATGCATGAAATCGTGGTTTTAAACAAGAACATGATTAAAAATCATTTCAGACTTCTCTTCCACAGCAAACTTTGCAACACCTATAACCACCTGTTACCTTTGCTAATACATATTCCACTTATAATAGTATCCGGATGATATTTTTTGTCTAACCTTCCTGTGCTGCTTTCCAAGTCTCCAATTAAAACCGTTTATGTGTTAAATTGCCTTGCCTTGGACAGAAAATATTTTTGTCTTTAAAATAACTGTCTACATAGTCTTTGAAGGAGAAATTCTATGCATTTTAGTGTAGAATCTGATAATTATTTACAACGTAAATCGTCGATAATTTCGATACATATCTCAACTAAACATTGTACCCTTGAAATGCTTAGTTGCTCTTGCTATGCTCACTGTATAGTTATTTGTTCTAACCACATTATTTTGGATCGCATATATTTCTAACGTATTCAAGGCTTAACCGAATAAGATAAAAGTAACTCCGCTGTTTTACCTTTGCGTCAATTTTTCATCCTAACTTTCTTTTTTAGTGAAAACATATCTACCGGATTCGTCTTTCCACTAATTAATTTTTATCATTGTACATACATAGCACCCATTTTTTTATTGAAAATGTCTGGCGTTCTTTCGTGAGAACCATTAACATGTGTTGAAATAGATTAAAAAAGGTGGTCACAGAATTGGCTTTCAGAATTGGCTTGGCTTGGTCTTCGGGTCTAATGGTAAATTCATGCATAAAATTGTAGAGTAATTTTTCCAAGACAATATGTTGGTGACGTAGTAAAAGTATACCTTCCTATAGTGGCAGGAGTCCTGGGTTCAAATCTCGGGCAAGAGACTTTCTGGACGCCCCCGCCTCGATCGTCCCGCCCCCAGATCGATTTTCTGCGTGTCAGAATCTCGCACGAAATCGCAGATGGCTCAGGGAAATAAGCTGACCGTTCTACCCTGAATAAGTGAAATTCACAATAGAGTGATTCTTTACATTCTTTTGTACTGGGTTAGCTCTACTCCCACCTATCGAAAACCAACCTTCGTGTTAAAGACACAATTTTTTATATAGTGGCATGGAGGATAGAAGATTTTTCTTCGTAAATGGACGGTTCGCGAAGAGATTAATAATGATAACAGACGTATAACATTTGTCAAAATGTGATGATGAAACTAAGCTTCACATGGATCAGTCACCTGAATTTAGCAGGTAGATATTGGTTGTGCGTTTGAGGATTTGATGTATTCGTGGTGTGGAAGTTGGTAAGGTAAACGTAGAAGTAAATAAGTCTGCAGGAGAACTTTTAAGGAGGAAGCAGACGTATTCAGGTAGTATCGAAAGTGATCTGAAAACTCAT
The DNA here is from genome assembly GCA_933228895.1 of Platycnemis pennipes. Lineage (NCBI taxonomy): Eukaryota > Metazoa > Arthropoda > Insecta > Odonata > Platycnemididae > Platycnemis > Platycnemis pennipes. The sequence continues at coordinate 86,539,145 of OW121846.1, forward strand.
AAGGATAATCAACAGGTAAATTCTTTCCGGGCATAGCTGTTGGAAGAACTAAAGAAAATGTTTGGTATTCCTGACATTATGTTATGTAAGTTTAAAAAGAAGTAGTATGAATTCAGAGTTTCTTTTTTAGGAAGGTTAGGTATAACCCAAAGTGGTGGGCATAGATCTTTGCTCTCTACCAGTTTTGATAAAATTCATAAGTATACTTATGTTGATTACAGAAATCGCAAAGTGTGAAGGATTTATTTATATTTTTAATGTCTGAAGGAACAGTATCTGCAGGCTGAGATCACCTAAAAAGTTAATAAATGTAAGCTGCCTTAGGGTTATTGCGATTTATGCAAAGAAGGGGTGATGTAATCACCGTTAGCTCGTCGGCAAGCGTAAAATTCAAGTAACTGGGAATATCAGGTGCTTATATACCCACAGATTGCTTGAATACCCATTAAGAGATGTTCGTAACCTCGAATATACCATGTTTTTCCATATGAGTATTAGTAAACAGTATCTATATGCTAACTGGATATCAGAGCTATTTCACCCAGGCTAAAAATTTATTTTAGCCTGGTTGTAATAAAATTTTTGCACTTGTAATAAAACTGGGTTGGGACGATGAACTTCCGTCTTCTACTTTGAAACTTTGGGAAGAGTTTGTGAAACAGTTGCCATCATTGATTGCTGTCAAAATCCCTAGATGGATAGGAAAGGACCAACTTTTGCACATAGAATGTAACGCCACCCAGATACTGGGATTTTGTGATGCTTCTGAACGAGGGTACTGTGCTTCTGTGTATGTGCGAATGGGTGATTTAAAAGAACAAGGAAGTGTTCACTTAGTTTTGTCTAAAACACGAGTTGCACCAATCAAAACTCAATCAATCCCTCGTTTCGAACTTTTAGGAGCGGTCTTGTTGCACAAACTTATAAAATTTGTATTTGATAGTATATCGGGAGTGGTAAAATTAACTCGCGTATTTGCCTGGAAAGACTCTAGCACTGTTCTAACATGGTTAACTACCCCACCCCATCGATTGAAAACCTTTGTTGCTCATCGTATCATACAAATCAAGGAAAATGCGATTGATATTGCTTGGAATCACATATCAACTCAAGATAATGCAGCTGATATAGGAATTCGGGGCTGTTTGCCCAGTGAAATAATTAATCAAAATTTGTGGTGGCATGGGCCTGCTTGGCTATCGGAACCCTTTATTAATTGGAAAATCAGTTCTTTCAAACCAATTGAAATAAATCAACTATCGGAGAGCAAGAATTTTTTTGATTCCACCTTCACAGTATTTCTGGAGCCCGATTTGGAATTCATCAAGCGCCACTCTTCGTGGTCCAATTTGTTGAGAACTGTGGCATATTGTCTGAGATTTATTAACACTACAAGGGTTAAATCAAATAATCGTATCAGTGGATCTCTGAGATTGAATGAAATCAATTCGGCATTGATACTTTGCACTCGAATGACTCAGCAATGTCACTTCAAAGAGGACATTTATCGACTAAAACGAGGTCTACCTTGTTCAGTTCGAATTCAACGCTTAAATCCCTTCCTTGATTCAGATGGTTGTCTCAGGGTGGGTGGGCGTCTTCATCCATTGTTGCTACCCAAAAATAGTCTTGTGACTCACTTGATCATAGACTATTATCACAAGGTGTATATACACGGAGGGTTAGCTACTTTACAATATTTGTTAAGTTTTAAATTTTGGATTATCTCTGCCCGAAGTGTAATCAGGCAGAGGATTTATCAATGCATTCCTTGCTTCAAATTGCGTTGTGCTCCTTGTACCATTCCTCGCGGTCTGAAGCGCAAAATTCGAGGACGAGTGCGGGTTTGCACTGTCCGAACAGCGTTTGGTATTTTTAAACGACCAGTTTCAAAACTGGCCAAACAGCCTGTTCAATAATTTTTTTTCTTCGTTCTTTTGTTTTGTATTTTGTTCCTGTCCTGGTCCTTTTGTATATATTTTTTGGAGAATTGTTCATGTATTTGTACATATCGCTTGCTTAGGGAACATTCGGGCTGAACCATTCCCATCCGTGGGCTACCTATTTGTACAAAGTCTCCGATGAAGGCCCCCTTCAGAGTGAAGAACCTAATTCATTTCCTAACCTTATTCATTATCTTCCCAGGTTCAGCTTGCGCGTTTTTTGTTTTGTTTCTTTATACTTCCCTAAGCACTCACGCCGTTACTTGTTTATTATATTGGCACCCAATTTTGGTGGGTGGGTTATGTTCGGTAATCATGTAGTCGTATTTGCGCCGAGTGGTGCATTTCATTTCAATTTTTTTCTTTTTTGTGTTTGCCCGTAAGAGGGCAAGGAGATTCTCTTTTTTTGATCCTCGATACGAGGACAGTGGTTTTTGACAGTTGTTGGAAAGAACGTGTGGGCATCGGACGTCCAGGGAGAACCGGCATCATCATCATCGTGTCAGCTCGCCATGACATTGAAGCCTCCGAATTTTTGTGAGTACCATTCGGCGGCAATCAGATTTATACAGTCCACTTTGTTTTCATCTTTTGATTTATTAAACATTTTATAGTATAGATATAGTGTAGATATCTAAAGTTTTATTACAAGTGATATAGAGCTCACTAATTACATCAAGCACAATGAAAGAAATGCATATCGGCAGCAGATTTGTTTCTCTTCATTTTTTACCCGAAACTACTATTGGCAAAAATTTAATTAAAAAAAAAGTCGACTCCTCCTTAAGTTGAGTGGTAAAAAGATATAATTTCAGTTAGTAACACTTACAGAACCTCACACCAAACAAGCATTACATATAATGCATAAAAAGGAGTAGTAAATGTACTCTAGCGTACAATAAACAATTTAAAAAAAGATTAAAATAGCAATGCAAGCATGCGAAAACATATTGTCACTAGGTTTTACTTAAAGCCCTTATACCAACATGCTGCCTATGCACATGAATTTATAATATTGGATACATTCACAGTATTTCCTTTCCCTAAATTTACGAGGAATCTCATTTTGAATTTGTAGGTTCGGAAATCAATTTCTTTAATTTTATGATTATGATACATTAAAGTGTTGAGTTGTTGTTGTGTCCCTGATGATGACACCAATGTGTTGAAACTGGTAGGGTTGTTAAAGTCGTGTGTAAAATTACAAAGTTTGTTCTTAATTTCAAGTAAGGAAAAATTCCATAAGGTAAAGGCCGAGGTTGTTTATATTTACTCTATGATAATGGTTCCCATCTTAGTTCTTCTAATAGACTGGTTACGCTAATATAGTTATCATACTGTCCCTTTAAAAATCTTGCCACCTTCGCTGCACACGCTCCAGTTGAATATTTAAGCTCTTTTTATACTGATCTCATCTACCTACTGGCAGCGTATTCCAAATGAGGTCTAATGAGGGAAAAGTAGCTAATTTCTTGAACATGATCGTAACATTTGCCCAGTACTCATTTAATGAATCCCAATTTATGATTAGCTTCACTCATTATTTCACATGCCTACGTTTTTACCCCAAGAATTAATATGTGCCAGTCTTATTCCAAGATATTTAAGGAATTCCACGTTTTTAAATTTACTATTCATTAAGTAGTCTGTGCTATGAGGAGTATCATCATTTTTCAAAAAACTCATTACAAAATTTTTTTAAATTAAATTCCAACAGCCATGTTGAACACCAGTTTTCAATTGCTTCTAGGAATATATTTCCCAAACAATGCATGATTTCAAATTGTTTAAACATGAACATATTTTTATAGTCACTGTGGTCTACAATAACATCTGCATTGCCTACTTTATTCACCCTCCGCTATCATCAATTTAGTGTACTACTAATTTCGTGCGGAAGGAAAGAATTTTTTAACCTCTCTGTCTTATTACCTATTCTCCTACTTTTTATGTTCACGTTCTAAATTGCCATGTCTATAGTTTTAAATCTATTTACGCATCTTTAGAATAACGGTCAAAATAAAGATTCTGAATGGGAAGCCCTCTCTATTTTACTGTACGATATGATAATTATCATTATCTGATTAACAATCATAAATGATAATTATCATTATCTGATTAACAAATCATTATCTGATTAACAATCATATTCATTTATCATTTTGTTACAGCTATAAAGTTATCATACTACCTTCTAACCAACCATAGCTGCACTTGCTGCAAACAATGTACAATTCATTGTTCAAACAAAATTCATTTGGATCCCATATACTCGTCACATATTCAAGGATTAACCTAATAATATATACGTAACTCCGCTCTTTTGCCTTCTCGTCACATTTCATCAGTACTCCTGTAATAAATCCTTACGTTCTGCTTAGCAGATCGCAGATCTCCCGGATTTGTATTCCTTACGATAAATCTTTAGTCATTGTACTTTGCTGTCATTTTTTTTAACTGAAATTGTCCGGCGCAAAATCGAGTGTATTTTTTAACTTGTTTTGAAAATGCAGTAGAAGTAGCTGTTCACATTCATTCATTCAATTGACTCTATTACATTTAGGTGTTTTAGCTCTGGAAATATTTCCTTGAACCTATCTCACATAGGCTTTTGAATTGATATCTAAATTTTCAATCAGAATATTGATTTTATTAGTACTAACGCTTGTCAACATGTTTTCTATGCTAATAGGCGAGCTTTTTTAATTATTTTGAACGAACTCCTTTCTTTCCTCTGCTCTTTCCTGACATCTTCACCCTAGATGATAACCTTTGTCACTTCAATGTTTTCGTATCCTCCGCGTTTTACCTCAATGGCATTTTCCCGTTTCAATTTACTTGGAAAACATTTGCCGTCAACCACTTGCGTGACATCAGAACTGCTTTCCACAATTCTTGTTTCGCATCCATTATTTAATTCGGAAATTAGTGTAAATAAATCCTGTAATGCCCTTTTCATTCCATCATTATTGCTCTTATTCAGCTAGTAAATCCTTATTTTTAGTTTACTTTGTATTTCTATACATTGGACACATAGAGCATGCACTCTTTTATAATTACTTTTTCCAAAATCTCCTGCTCTACCTAGAGCTTATTCGGGTATATCTGTTGCTAATTCTTTGGGAGTATTGGTGCCTAATTTTGGTAATTTTACCACCTGATGTAAATTATGTGGGGCCAATTTGAAAAAATGGGATTCGCTGACTTTCTCATCCTTACCACCCGTCATGAAAATTCATGCATTGTGGTTCATTGAAGGAAGATATGCGTGAGTACCCACCTATTTTATACCCCTATGAATGTGGTCGTTTACCATATGTTTTTGTTCACAAATCGGATAAAGTTTTCAAAATAAAAATATCCGTATTTTTCCGTTCATCGATCCGTCAATTAGTTCTCGAGTTATAAGCGGCGAAGAACTGATATTTTTAACCTTTCGAAAATGTGGGCGTGCAAAGGACTCGTACGTCATCCATTTCATGCAATCACAATTGAGACCAAGAAGCTCCTTCGCACAGTCACAATGGGGGACACACGGCTGACTCTGCCAATGGAAGTGGTTGCGACAGGATCTGTTCGAGCAGACCTACACTCCCCTCCCTTTCCCTAAAAACAGTCAAGGACGGGACGTGAATGACGTAGATATCCTTAACGCAGCTTGTTCGGTGGGTGTCACAGTTTGCTTGTTGTTAATTTTTGATTTATGAGTGAATGGCTTTGGTTAGAAGATAATTTTTTTCACTAACATTTTTTCCATCTAACGATTTCGTGTGCAAAATAGCGGCTTTGGTTCCGAGTAAACGCCTCCATTCTCAGAAAGAAGTGTACTTATCAATGAATCTAGTTCCCTTCATTACCTAACATCGGCGACCGATGGTCTCTAATGTGTAAATACCTCTATTCATATTGCTGTATTACTATAATTGGAACAGGAAGACTTTCTTTATTATAGTGTTTGCTCGGTTTTGATTATTGATAAATTACAAAAAGTAAAGTGGGTTAAGCTGGAAAAGAGCGACTTATTTGTGCACAGGCGTATTTTTTAGCCAAATTCGTCTCTCTAATAGTATTCAATTTGTTACTTGGTCTTTGATTCAAATTGTAAATTTTTGCTTGAAATTGGACTGTATCTTTTCGAAGCACACATATTACATCCCTAATACAAAAATATCTGCCTATAGTTGCAGGGAGGATAGGGGAAGGGTGTTTTCGTAAATGGACGGTTCGTGAATAAGATAATCATGGATATAGATTTAGTGATAGGATTAGTCAAACCTTGACGATAGAACGTTGCGTTCCATTTATCAACAAGGTAATCTATACTCGCACAAGGTTGGCACTCGCACAGTATTTGGCACCTTGGTTACATTCTTCGTCATAGTAAGGGTTTGGTTAACATCATAGTCATCTATGAGCCATGTATGGGATTGCTAGTGTTCTCTGGGAGTGTTCTTGTTCTTTTGGTTGTGACGGTTGCCGCCATGAGCTTCGTTTACCGTCATTGCTGCGGTAAACGAAGCTCATGGCTTCGTTTACCGCAGCACATTACCGCAGCAGTCGGATGGGATTCCATGTACTACCACAACCTTCTGCTTATTAATAACTGTTTCTTAAGGTAAGGCTTAAGCAACTTACTTCACAACTTCTGCTCTCATTTTATTGATTATTTATATCAGTATTGCTAAACTTATTTAGGCAGTTTCTATAAAGACTCAGGCGTGTAGCATGTAAAAATAAAAGCTCGTTAATTGCACTAGGTCTCGTAATGGTTGGGTGCCAACAACTGTGTCCAAAAATGGAATATTTTTAGTAATTGGCACCTAGTGCCAATAACAGTGCAAATTTGTAATATTGTTTTTTTATATTTTTTAAAGCAGTATTCAACTGTATAATTAATCATCCGTTTTTGAAAGGGCTGGTTTCATATTTAACAGTTATTGGCATTGGGTGCCAAAGGCCCCTATAAGGGCCAATGATTATTATTTATATAGTTATTGGCAGTGCCTATGCATTGTCGTGGAGCAATGTTTCTTTTTAGGGATATCAAAAGGAGTAATCTTAACTCTGGAGGGATTGAGAGGAGGAAATAAATACGAAGAAAATGTGCACATAACCCTGCTGAATTAGAGCGTGCCTTGCAAGGAAGTCGAGGGGGCTTGTCGAATAAGACGGCATCCAAGAAATATAACATTCAGCGGTCTACATTACGATCTCGTTTTAGCGACAAATTTTCAAAACCTTCAATGATCCATCTCCATACTTACTGACAACGATCTGCTAGTGAATTGGATGAATTAAACCTCGCGGAAAGGATTTCTTCAAAGGAGGTTAGATGTCCAATTGTCAGTTTAGGAGTTTTTGACACTGAATGAGAGAGAAACTGGTTGGTTGGTTATTCAGGGGAGGCGACTGAGAGCTGAGGTATTTTGCGTCACTTAGGATAGGTGGGTAATTGGGTAATGGTAGGAGTTTTTAGGGAACGGAGGAAGGGTGGAGAGAAACCCTGCGTCGGCATTAGCCTACTCTTAACGAAAGGCGCCAAGGGAACCACGGCTTAACGTCCCATCCGACGGACGGAGTACTGAACTTGAAATGCCCTCCACTTGTCACTCAAGTGGGGACCGGTTTTCCACTGAAAAATCCACTACTGTCGGGAATCGAATCCGGGCCCTCGGGATGGGAGGAGAGAGAAACTCCTTCAAAATATAACATACTAAAATGGTCTGGTCCAAAATAAATAAAAAATAAAGTCTGGAATGCTCCACAATAAGTGGTTTTCTAGCATGTGACCTGTATCCATGGAATCCAGATAGCATTGATTTCATTGATGGAATTGACCTTATTAGGGATCTTATTGCTAGAGGTGCTATAAATGACGCAGAATTCGCCCTTAAGGGCCAGTTTCACCAACGACGGTAAAATTTCCCATTATCGCAGTTTACATTATCTCCCTTAATATTATTATCTCAATAATCTCTTGCTTGCGTTCCACCACTGTTATTATTATCTCGGTTTTCTTAAACCGAGATTTCTCTGAGAATGTTTAGGTTGGTAAATTTCTCATACTCCTGACGTCAGCAAACAAATAAAAGCGCCTAACCGATTTGTAATTCAGCTGATTTAACTTCGTGCTTATTGTAACTAAAGGCATTTCCAATGTACTCATGAAGGACAAAATATTAACTAAACGTCCACGAAACATCTATATTATCTTCTACGTATATCTAGAAAACATCTATAATCACTTTCAAAAATCGTCTAAGTATATGTTTATAAGATATTTCAAACCCCGCTTTTCCTAATTCTACTAAACATCTCCCCTAAGATATCACTTATTGTCTTCACTGTTACGTTTAGGAGATAGAGAAATAAAATACTGGAATGAACTTAAATTACATTTCCTTTATTTATAGCGTCTCGAAAACGAACAGTAACTGCTATTATAGGTACCTTTCGATCACTTAAAACTTAGCATTTCGTTCGTCGTTGTCATTGGTGTCAAGGTGAATTATCATGCGAATGAATTCATTCGCTAATGAATTTAAGTGATGACCTGAAATTGCTTCTGCTTACGGCGAATGATCTTTTTAATTAATTCCTTGAATCCCTGTTACGTGCAGAAAGTATGTGTAGGCGTATCGATAGCACATATCGATTCACGGGAGATTTCCGACCAACGCAGCGGTATCGATGGTTTGTTTACGTTTGTGTCTTTGCCTGGTTTAGAAGTGATGCGTGATAGGTGAAATAAAGAATGGTGTATATGTAGTAATTATAATATTCATTATACAAAGCTTTCTAGATACTGAGGTTTGAGGCCATCGGAAGTGAAGTAGAGCTATTAATAATGAATCGGTATGGTTTAATTTTCGCATCTACTGCTAGTGTCCATACAACGGTGGCAGCCACAATTCTTCCGGAGAAAGCTACGAGAGAGGAGAAATAGAGTTCGAGGTACGTTAGGCGTGATTCAAAATAAACTTTTTATAGGAATGTGAGGCCTATCGTCATTTATTAAGAAAGACGCTGGTGCAATTTCGTACTGCATTAAATCTCACCAGACGTGATTCGGACACGACGACCAGAGAAGCAATTTCGGTGACGAGATACTTGATCAACCTTAGGTATACAAGTTTATAATTATATTGTTATTTTACAATTCGATTCCGGCTGGCTGTCACGCTAAGATTTTATAGCGACGGGCAAATCGTTTGCATGACCGTACGCGGCTATAACGTTCCCTGATTACTCAGTAAGAATTCATGAGGGTTATAAAATATGTTTAATTATGGTTGAAGTGTGTAGCAGTGTCTATTGTGAGAAGTGTACTATTCACATTTAATAAGATAGAGATTTAGAGGTTAGATACGTGATATTTGCTTTTATTTATCCTTTATATAACACCAACGTTTCCACGGACGACTTGTCCATCGTCTTCAGGGTGAGTTGAAGTTGGTTGGTGGTGGGTGGTTATATAAATATTTAACCCGGTGGAAATCCCGATAAGACCTCACCTGAATTGTTGCTAAGTGCTTTTCGTAGCGTTTATTAACTCGGGATAAATCAAATCTCAAGTTTTAGGTTCAAATAAATTGCGCGTTCCTTAATCAACCTAGTAATTGCCTTAAATAACGATAATTGAACTCAAATGTCTCGACTAATATCTGAAAGTAGCTGACAAAATCGCCTGCGCGCCATGTTGCTTTTACAGTATTATCTCGGTTAATATCCTTTCATCTCGCGAAAACGGCCGGTAAAAGTATTAACCGAGATAATGCACCAAAACCGAGTTAATGGTACTGGTGAAACAGAGAAGTCACATTAACTCGGTTAATCCCAAAATTAACCGAGTTAAAAAGATTATCTTCGTTGGTGAAACTGGCCCTAAGAGTCTTATTGAAGCTATAGTAATGCCATTGACTTCGTTCGAAATAGTCAATCCCCAAAGCCTTGCTTTAGATGGGGATGGTTCCAGCCAAATCCAAACAGAAAAGAGGCTTCATGTGGAGCTAACAAATATATTTCACCTACTGTGGCTGTTAATTCTCGTAATTCTGATATTGACGAGGATCAGGAAATCAGGACCAGTGACCTTGATTCCCACCACTGCAAGAAATTCTACGATGGCCAAGCACACTAAAAATGAAATTAAAGAGAAACACAAAGAGAATGCCTTTCGTCGTGATATGCAAATCATGGAAAACTATATTCCACGAAAAAGAAAACAAGAGAAAGGCAGAAGAACTAGCTAAACAAGAAAGAAAGAAAAAGTGGAGGAGAGGAACCGAAATTATCCTAAAATGAAAATATGCCTACCCCCTATTTGGCGATTTTTTACATGCTTCGTCTTGAAGTTGCTCGGTGTCGTTAATTATTTGATACTGTATATTAGGGCCCAAACGTGTCACTTCTAGTTTTCTGTAACCTCTCATTCAATTGTCCTTAAAACTATCAATTCTCAATAAGCGTACGCTTCCCTTTACTCACTCACTATTCCGAGGAATGTTTTTACTATCGTAATTATGGAGAGGGGTATTCTGAAGGTGAGACTATCACAAATATTAAGAGTTTGCTCATTTATAACGACGTCTTCGTCAGCATACGGAGTTTAGTATGTGTTCTCTTAGCTCTATCTATTTCTTTTGGCCGGCATTCTTTCTGTGACGAATATTTTTTTTATAAAAACTAGTACATCGTTCCTCTTCAATTCTTAATCTTCACTATTTATGGTAAAACCTTTGGCATATTTTTATGTGGAAAATCTATTCTTCTTTGTAAATGGTCTCTTTGGTTTTCATTTAACACTGTCGAGAATTGCGTGGAAACCCAGGGAGCATGTGGTAAGCTGATAACCCAGTTAATGACATACTCACTTTGCTGACTAGCTAAGAACTGTGCGATAGTAAGCTATAACTCAGCTCTTCAATCTGGGATGTGGACAGTGGGATATAGAGCTGACTTTGACCTATATTTCATGAAAGTCCTCAAGTTTCAATCGTGTGCGGAGTAGCGTCTCATGGTAAAGACAGTGTCCTAGGCACGACCCTTGTAGCACGAAGCAAATGGAGTTCATGGAGTGTTCCACTCTTCAACTCCTCTGTGATTCAATTTTGTGTCCTGAGATATGACAGCCATATTTACTCGCAATTCGTGTTGCATTGTTGCCATTCCGTAATCATGAATTTTAATTTTTCTCATTTGAGCATGGCATATATGAGATGTCTCGCTTGAGTCGCTCTGTAACTTACCAATAGAAGGTTCTCCTTCGTCTTTTCCCGGTTTTTCATTATGCAGTGCAAGCGAAAGAAAAAGCCCTCTCCAAATGGACCCTTTTTCTCCAAGGCCTATCGGTCTAATTACGCTCCACGAGGCGAGGTTCCCTCTTTATCCAATTGGTTTGCTGTACGTACTTACACTCACGCACAAACTAGCGTATAGGATCAAAGTTAAATTCCATCTGGTCTAAATTTGTGGCCAGATACGGAATTGAGGGTTCTGGAAAATTGGGCGAAAAATTGAACACATTCAATATTCCATCAAATTCTATTATTTTATATTTCAAATTTAACAATCACTTCCTTAGGACTCGATAAAGGAAACCTTAAAAGTGTCATTAAAATATTACTGAGTTCTTTCCCGAACTCACATTAATTATTAAATTGATCGTTGTGATAGATATAGACACGAAACGAAGTAGCTTTAAATTTAATGGCATCTTTAGTATTCACATAGAAGGTCCAAGTATTGGGATTCCCATATTCTTTGCTGTTAATGGACATTTTCACAAACAGCCTTCAGCAAAATATTTTCAATTCTTTATTTTGCATCTAACAACATTTGCTACAGTTTTCTTACTTGGATGGCGTTTTATGTTGTTTGGTAGACAGCCATAGGCAAGTGACCAAGTTTTTATTCTTGTTTAGACTTCCTTCACCCAAGCATCGATTTTACTTTGGAAACAGAGAAACAGAGGTAGTTTCATTTCTTGGATTTTTAAGGGCCCTTATTCTATAGTAAATTTAAGTTAGCTGTTTGTTGAAAGCCCAAATAACCGCGTCGAGTAGTTTCTACCACCAAGTTGTTCGTGAAGTCGTAGTCTTCAACTCGATACCCCTTAAAGCGTTAATAATATCGCTTACCCAAGAGAATATTAGTAAGATATCAAATACTTTAAGACATATTACTACTTAGCGGAAAGCGCCTGTTGAATCCAAATGGGGATGAAAAACTTTGAGCATAGTAAATTAAATTAAACCAATAAACTAATTGCTGTTTCAGACATCAAGCAACTCATATGATTCGGAACGGTTATTGAATTAACCACAATATAGAAGGTGAAATCACTTTGAGTTCTCCATTCCAGTGCAACATAAACTACTCATTTCCATACCTATATCTATGTATATAGTACTCAATTGGCGGATTCATACCCACTTTAGTCCACAGAGTAAAATACATCCCATTTGGATTGATAAAATATTTAGTTCATTATTTATCCGGAAAAAACGTCTGCATTTGGCCCTGTTTTCACTTTCACAGCTACGTTCGCTCTACATTTTTGTGCCGCAAACTACGTGAAAAAGTATGAACATTTTCTCATGACTGCAAAATATTAAAATTTATCCGCATAAAAACGTATTTTTACATTTCCCATTTGTGAATTGAAACGTACCTGTTACTAAAATAAACATTCAAATGCTTGTAATTTTTGGCTTTCGTAAAATAAATTAAAAAATATTTGCTGTTAAAATCTATCACAAGATATTAATCTATTTACATTACTGGGAATTATTATTAAATTAACCGTCATGCACCTTGAAGTTAGAATACAATTCAAGTTCTCTATTTTAGTATAATAAAAGTTATTTATTTCAGTTACCACGTAGGTACACTTAGCCATAAGTTATCTGACACAGCACCAGGTTAGTGCAAGGAGTACATTACATCGCCTTTGGATTGATGAAGTATTTAGTTCGAACTCTACCCGGAAAAGACGTTTACATGTGGCCCCCTTAACGTTTTCCTTCCCAGTTTCGTCCGATTTATATTTTTGGTTATACAAAGCATGTGAATAAATGTAAAAATTTTCTGACGTAATTATTTATAGGCATCAACATCTATATTTTTAATTTGGCGATGGAACTTTTACAAAAATAGGCATTCCAAAATTTTTCAGTTGAGGATTTTTTTTTATTATGGTATATTATTTTTATTATGCTATATTATTTTCAAGTTTAAAAAATAAAAGATTTTTTTATATATTGATTGAGGGCTTACTCGATGTCTACATTTGGTGACAGTTTTGCTCTTGGCACCGTCGGTTTCGGACTTGGCATCATGGACGATATTCGATCTCGAGGAAGATCTTCAGAACGCCGCACAGGGGGGCCAAATCGCATTTTGCCGGACAAAAGTCCAAAACTGCTTTTTATGAGATAACGTCTTGAAATTTGGCACATATACACACAAATGATTGCTGATTATGGAATGGTAAGTCACTTTTCATAGGTATTACCCGCTACTTAGATACAGAGGCTCAAACACGACCAAATTTCGAAAAAAGCGCCCGTTCTCGTTTTTATTCGATAATCTTAAAAGTTGAGCAGATATAGGAGTAATTAAAGGATTTTTATGAAATAAAAAAAAATAATCAATTGTGAACAGGGTACTTTGCCTATACTATGCATAAGTTTCAGACATTTTTGTCTATATTTGAGTGCTATTACGTTACAAAATGGCGAACCCTTTTTTTAGACAAAATTTTACATAAAGTAGACAATATAATCCTTATTCGGAAAATGGTCTCTGGGATACTTCACCAGAGTATAAATTGAAGATATTTCTAGGTTATTCCGTAAAAATATTTGAAAAAAGCTTGCGACGCCGAGAATAAACTCGATTTTTCGATCGCGCGTCGCGGCCCGGCTCCGCGCAGCGGGACCTGGAAATACCGAGACTCCGTTGGATTGTTCATGTTGTGCGGATAATAACTCCTCGAATATAACTTTTTCAGGCTTTGCATGCTGTCACTGATTTCTAAAGATTCTACACTGAAGATTTTTCGAGGATATTGGTTCGAAAGAATGGATCAGTAAGTTGTGTCCATATGTTCTTCAGTGCACTCAATTCTGTTCACTCGTAACTGAGGTAAATTTGTTATTTGAATAATTTTCGGAATAATTTTCATATCACAACCACTCTTAGTAGGGCAAGGAGAGTGCTTTCAAATGTAGGAAAAGTCCTGATGTGGTGACGGAGATGTCACCTGAGGAGGTTTTGTCCTTACTGATCACTAGGGGGCTGACTTATAGTCAGTATAATACACTTAGAAGCTCCGTTCTTAGTCACTGACACGGGTTGTATCCCCGATGTGGATTACCCCGATGGAATAAGTATAACCGAGAACATGTGCGAAGTGAATCTTCAATATTTATTCAATCACAGGGTCTCATGGGTACTGTAGTGCGTATCTACAGCGCAAACCTCCAGCGATGAAGTTAATTGCAATTTAATTGGCAAGTACGGATTTGATGGAAGTTCGGGCCACGCCCAATATAATTAACTGTGGGAGCGAGCAGATTCGTTAGATGAATTTTTATTCATGAGATCCCTAGTGCCTCTTACTATGGTAAATGATTCTTCAGGTAAGAGATTCAAGCGTATCTATTTTATCTTTGGCTAATCCCTCTTATAGAACAAATGGGCAATATTAACACTTTCCCTGTTTTAGCTGTGATTATTTGGGCAAATTCGTGGCCGTCGTCCATCAGATTTTGCTGGCTCATTCGTCTTCAGTGGCTTAAAGAGACGAAGGAAATTGCCAAGACAGAAAATAATTATTTGCAAAGGCAGATAGACGATTTATAAAATTGGATTTCGGGATGTTATTCATTGTCCTATATGCCGACCACGGTCCATAAAGTACTAATACAAGGCACGGATTTTTCGAAAGGGGCAATTCTTCTCTTAGGCCAGCTATCCGAAGAGGCGATGGAGGCCCGCAATAAGGACGTCATGAAATTTCGAGAAAGATTCACGCCGAAACACTCCAGGATGGCCATTATTGATTACCTATTCAAAAGACTTTTAATCACGTCCGATCCGTTGCTTTCCTCCACCATATCATTGACTGGGAAGACTCATAGGAGGCTTCCGAAGGAATTACGAGAACTATTACTAGTAGAAGACAAAGAAGAAGCATAGAATGAAACTACGATGATGGTTACGATTCGTGCGAGGACTAAGAATGTTGCTTGAATCGAACAATCGGTAAAGAAAGTTTGGTCAAAGGTGTTGTAGTGACGAATTCGTGGGGATGGGTGAGTGGTTAAGGAAAGGATAGTGAAAAGGCGATCGCATTGTCAGGAGCCCGCTACCAACCACCCTTTCCTTAACCGCTCCCTTACCCACCCTTGCTAATCCCTCATTAGAACACCACCGACCTAACTTCCTCTGCCGAATCTCCACCCTCCTTTCATTTTCTCCGGGTATTCCCTTCTTGGGTTTTTCCCTTCATTGCCGCAAACATACCTCTTATCACCCTTATCTTTCTCTCAAGGAGCGTATCGGTACACGTACGAACAACCCATTTCCTCTAACTGTTTTTTCACCTTCTTAACCATTCCCAAATATAAACATGGTGTGTGCTTTCAGAAATGTGTCAGCTACCTGAAGAGGACTCGGTGAGTTAAAACTAAGGATGCTCTGAGGGTGAAAATCATTTGGGATAATGATATTTATGTTCTTTTCAGTATCGTACAAGTAATGGCATTTCATTTATATTATTGAATTGATTTTATCGGTACTGACAATATCAAAATGAATATAAGTCATTCTCGTTTATTGCCATCCTCTTTTCAAATAACTTTCTCTTTTTAAACCATAGGTAAGAGATGGCGCAGCAAATTCTATGCAAAACAACATCAGTTTTCCAGTTTTGTTTAATATATAATTGATTAATCTAATTGTGTTTCATCTATATTACTTTACTTTTCGTCTAGAGCATTGCAATTGGACATTATTACATTGTGTGATCAGCATTGCGAAATAAAAATGCAAAACCACTGTAATCTCAAGTTTAAGGATACCTAAAGGGAATCATTTTCACAATATCATTCTTTATAGCTTCTTACAATGAAATTCAAAATTCTGTTTAAATTCAGCATGATTTCATGAGTGTTTACAAAAAGCTCTGTTTTGCGCATCATCATCTGTTTGTATTGAGTGAGATACTGCATCATTAGGTTTGAGGGATGGGTTCATTTAAAATTAAATATCGATTTTCATATATTGTCATTTCCAAGTTACTTATAGGAGAGTATCCACTAATAATATTTCTGACGCATTAAAGAGTCAGATAAAGATCAACAACAAGTTGTAATTTGCCAAGGAGGCAGGTTTTTTTTAAGACTGCACATTGTCATAAAACGTTCCGTTTTGCGCCACCCTCCTCGGCTAGTAAAGGCGTAGGATGTAGTTCGGGGTGGAGGAGGAGAGGGTAAAGAAGGGTATCCCAAATGTTTCCTTTTTCTTGAGAACATGCATGGTTCCCCGAGAACCCGCATTCTTGCTCAAGAGCTGAAAGATGTTCATAATTTTCAGCATGATTCCGAAAATTATCCAAATAAAAAAATTACCGCAATTACGAGTGCACTAATCCATTCTCTAGAACCAATATCCTCTAAAGATATTCAGTGTAGAATCTTTAGAAATCAGTGACAGCATGCAAAGCCTGAAAAAGTTATATTCGAGGAGTAATTATCCGCACAACATGAACAATCCAACGAGTCTCGGTATTTCCAGGTCCCGCTGCGCGGAGCCGGGCCGCGACGCGCGATCGAAAAATCGAGTTTATTCTCGGCGTCGCAAGCTTTTTTCAAATATTTTTACGGAATAACCTAGAAATATCTTCAATTTATACTCTGGTGAAGTATCCCAGAGACCATTTTCCGAATAAGGATTATATTGTCTACTTTATGTAAAATTTTGTCTAAAAAAAGGGTCCGCCATTTTGTAACGTAATAGTACTCAAATATAGACAAAAATGTCTGAAACTTATGCATAGTATAGGCAAAGTACCCTGTTCACAATTGATTATTTTTTTTTATTTCATAAAAATCCTTTAATTACTCCTATATCTGCTCAACTTTTAAGATTATCGAATAAAAACGAGAACGGGCGCTTTTTTCGAAATTTGGTCGTGTTTGAGCCTCTGTATCTAAGTAGCGGGTAATACCTATGAAAAGTGACTTACCATTCCATAATCAGCAATCATTTGTGTGTATATGTGCCAAATTTTAAGACGTTATCTCATAAAAAGCAGTTTTGGACTTTTGTCCGGCAAAATGCCATTTGGCCCCAGTGTGTGCCGCGTCTCTTTACAACACCTGCAATGCGGCTTTGAGCTATTTAATGTTTCTATAATATTAGGCCCAATCTTCTATCAAGACATTTTATTTACTGAAAGTCGTCATAATAATAATGAAAAATTAAAGTATGTGCGTAAAGGTTAATAAATGTGAAGTCGTAGTCTTCAACACAGAAATAAAATACTTGAGCCAAATGAGTTAATTTCTATTCAAAATGTTTAGTGCGACTAATTTAAAAAAATCAAATGAAAATGGTGAACGTGTAGCAGTCAATTGTAGCAATGTTTTTTGTAGTTTATTTATAGTCCATAATCACCTCGATTTTTTTGTTTTCTTTGTACTTCTTGTCCATGGACTACTGTACCTATAAAAGCCTGAAAACACAACCGTTGACTCACATAACAGTGAGAGACATTTGTTAGCGTTTCAGGTACGTCATCGTCAGTGTGAAGGCATATTCAAGCATAATAAGTATCAACAATTAACAATGAATAATCAAAACAAAACGCATGCTGCAGGAAAACTTACGGCAATGAGTGAATTTCTATTCAATATGTTTAGTGCATCTAATTTAAAAAAGCAAATGAAGGAACAACTGCAGCATGTTCAGTAATTTTCTTATGGGATTAAAATTTAAAAATAAAGGGGTAAAGACTACCCTTAAAATTGATTTACGCAAAAACCCTTTCTTTGTGTGCCCTTACACCATGATAGAGATGTTTTCTCAAAGTTTCACGTTTTACGAGCATTAGTTTGGGCTGTGCGTTGGTGAGTGAATGCGTCAGTCAGTCAGGAAATTTAGTTTTACATAAGAGAAGATGGCTAACGACTAACGCAATTGCTTAGTGACCAAATGTTTAAAAATGGAAAAGAAAGAGTATGCAATGAAAGGGATTCTTCACATCAAAGGGAGAAGAATGGCGACTAGACGCCTGTGATAGGAAATTTTAAAATTTGAATTTGGAGGAAAGAAGATGCCGAAATGTTAAAGTATGCGGAATATAATAGTCACTCCACCATCCCATCCCTTTCATACCGATAGCACACAAACAACCCTCTGAACACCCCCTTATAGTTTATAAAATCAACATACTATCCCATCTCTGATCACTTATTTGATTATAATATCTGATGAATTGTTCGCATACCCCCGATAAAGGCGCCACAATGAGTCCTAACACGTGTTATTTTTCAAATAAACCGGTGGACAGCACGAATTCTGCGTATTCTTACAGCGCTGTTTCAACATTTAACACCTCATGCTACAGAATTGACTATGATACCAATGTGCAGACCAGTGCTCCGGAACAAGTTCACAGTGTCGCAAGCTCTCGCGTAATTGAATAAAAATTTCAAACATTCGTGAAGATGGCGTATATATGGAAAGATACGGTCATCGAAGGACGCCACGAAAGTGGTCAAAATGGTCGAAAAATGAATTCCCACGGTAGCAAATCCATCGTGTCCGGGACTCATACCAGGAACCCCTTGATTTCCGGCCAGTTCTTCTACCAGTTATGTCAGGGGATCTCGGCTTCGATTCCCGCTCAAGGTGAATTTTAATATTGTGGAAATTCTGCAACTGTAAATTTCCCTGGTAACACCGCTAAGATATTCTCGGCTAGTTCGCAATCCTTGAATTCATCAAAAGAGAGAAAATTAAGGCATGCCGTAGACGACCGGAGGCTAGGTTCAGTATACACATGGAAAACAAAGAAAAAGGTCTCAGAGCAGCAAGACTTCCACCAAGAAAAATCATTCAACGTGAAAGGGATTCAGACCTGAATCTTCCCAATTCGAGTCAGCTGCTTTAGTCAGTTAAGCTGCCAAGGAGTCCGTCTAATCTTTAGAAACAATATTCAATAAAACACTAAAGAACCACACAGTACCCAAGGATTGGAAATAATCTAACATTCCACCTATATTTGAAGCAGTGATTGGGAAGAACCTAGTAATTACAGACCCATTTCACTCACGTCAATCTCTTGTAAGGTATTTGAGCACATTGTAGTCAGTTCAATCATTGGGCATTTGGATAGTCAGGGATTGCTCATAAACAGCCAACATGGATTCCGGAAAGATAGATCTTGCGAGTAACAATTACCTTTATTGGTACATGATATTTTAGTCTACGGTGAAAACAGTACTGAAATTGATGCGATATTTTTAGATTTTAAAAAGGCATTTGATAAAGTTCCTCATGATAAATTAATCTTGAAATTAGAGAATTTTGGTGTAAATTATGACGTTGTATGTTGGGTAAAAGAATTCTTAAGTGGGCGAGAGCAGAGGGTTTTCATAGATGGTATCATGTCGGACACAATCTAAGTCACATCGAGAGTTCCCCAGGGTAGCGTAGTAGGTCCGCTTCTATTTCTTTTATACGTAAACGATATGGGTACCGTAGTTAGTAGTAAGCTCAGACTTTTTGCAGACGATGCTGTAGTTTATAGGGGTATATCAAAAGAAGAAAACAGGAAATCGCTTAGCAAGGATTTAGATGTAATTCAAGAGTGGTGCAACAAATGGTAGTAAGAACTTAACCATAATAAGTGTGTAGCTATCAATTTTTGGAGGAGGAATAATTCGATAGAGCGATCCTATAAAATTAATAACACGAAGATCGAAAGCGTTAGGTCAGAAATCATAAGGTATTTAGGTGTAACAATCACTAAAGATTTATCGTGGGGAAGACAGATCCGAAATATGCGGCCAAGCGAAGAGAAAGCTAGGATTTATAAAGAGTACTTGGATAATGTGATGAGAAGACTAAAGAGCGATGTTACTTTTCACTAGTTAGGCCCCACCTTGAGTATGCAGCCAGTGTATGGGATCCGAATGAATTAGGTTTGATCAGAGAAACTACACAGTGTGCAGCGTAGAACAGCTAGGTTCGTTAAAAGGTGTTACGATAGGTTGAGTAGCGTTTCAGAATTAATACAAGAATTAGGGTGGGAGTCATTATCAGAGCGTAGGTTAAGGTACAGATTAAATCTATTAGAGAAATTTCAATCGGATAGATTTACTGAAGATGTTAGTCACATATTAAAAACACCAGCGTATTATGCTAGATTAGACCAGATAAATAAGATTAGAGATATAGATTGCCGTACTGATAGATTCAAAATGGCATTTTTCCCCGTACTATAAGAGAACAGAATAGGCAGCATATCAAAGGGATAGGTAGGGGAAGTATTTTAGTGTAGTATGTAGTGTATGATGTATGTATTAATCACTCCAATACTATAGATACCAACAATATAGTTGCATGAGACCCTATAGTTGCTTGTTTGCATGTCAATAGTGCAGGCTTGGTGATCTTCACCCCCTGGCACACACCCTCGCGGTTACTTGCAGGGTATCGTGTAGATGTAGATGTCTATTCCGAGCAATTGTAAGGGTTTTTTTCTAGGAATATCTAAACATAATTTGATATAGGATATGATTTGGATTGGATATGGATTTCTAAACATAATACTATTACTCGATGAAGACAGCGGTCAGAAGCATTTACTGCTCTAAACTGCATTCCGTCGCCAATGTTGGTACCATGACACCGTGAAGCGTGGGTTCAAGGAGATCATGGATTCCGTGAGTGATTTATGCTCCGAGTTCCATCACGTTCGAGGAAGGTCGGTTGCCAATATGACTCTGATTATATGCAGCTTGGTATCTAGGACGTATTTGTCGATGGTTTGGAGCCGGATGGAAGACATAAACCAGAGACTCCGTGTTGCCTGTGGGAGCGAGGGAGCGGATGTTTTGAACCTCAGACCGGTGCTGAATTCGTGTCGGGCGCCCCTTAACCCCTCGGGTTTTCACCATACGGTCGAGGCATCGTTTACGGTAGCGCGCAGGATACTGGAGCGTGCATATAGGGCATCAAGTGGTAGTCCATAGAGTACGTAATTTTGCGGGGAAGTAAACTAGTAAGATTTGACCAGACTATTCAGTGTTAAGTAAAGGAGAACTGAGAAAAACTACCTAAAATTGACGAACAGAGGCTAAAAAACAAAGATCACCGTCAGTCATCAATCCTGAGATTGGTTTGGCTTTGTGATTGGCTAATCTCTTCACATTAACGTATTTATTCTCTTTTACGTCCTTCATCAGTTCTATGCATCGCAAACGAGACCATCATCTGTCATTCTATCTGTTGTCTTGTCCCTCGACGATTGTCTTCATCAGACCATCATGTGAAGTGACCGATTAAGTTATCCCGTCATCTTCTTAGGGTTTTCAGAAGACTTCTCGTTTCTCTCATCTCTCTGAGGACATCATTGTTATTCACTCGGTATATCCATTTAATCTTCATCATTCTTTGGTAGCACCTCATTTTGAATGCATCCACCCTTGTCTTCTCTGCTGCTGCCATCGTCTATTCCTCACTGCAAAAAATGAACATACTACAGATGCAAAACAAAGGCAATAAGTAGATGAAATACTGGGTCGTTTAACGAACTGGAAGTACTATTGACATCAATCCACAAGCATAATTCCCCATAGACCCAAATCTATCCAACTTCACATTGCATAGGTTCCGTAGTAGCAAGAAATACCGCCACTTTCCCTTCCCTTGAAACGATTTTTCAAGAATTTCCCATGGGTCTTTGGCAGTTGAGGCATTAGGGATTCATGAATAAATATGATAGTCTATCATCAGGCATCCTTATCTGCAAACGCTCTCTCATTCCGTCGTAAATATCCATTGACTGTAATAGTTCCTTTCACTGTCGACCACAATCCATTCTTTTTAGACAATTCGACATGATATAAGCCCAATTTGGAAATACCTTCCGTCCCCTCAAAATAAACCGTAATCACTTGGGACAAAATTATGATCGGTCATTTTTGAAACTCTTTCCTGTTATTATCCTGACAGAAAACAGTGAACTATTTGCTTTGCCATGTTCCCTAGCCAATTGCGTTATCTAAATAACCGCTTAAACTCACCGTGGGAAAGTATAATTATTGACTTATTCAAACGGTTTCAATGAAGAGCAACAATGGGAGCAGGAATTTACAGAAAAATAAGCAGGAATAAACAATGCTAGAGATTATCAGCTCACCAATTTCGAGACCATTTAGACTGCATTTACAGAAACATATCCCCTGGACTTAAAAGGTTATAATATTGAACTAATTCATTCATTCTAATTTACTAGAAAGGCAAAAAAACTTCCAAATAAATATATTTTTAATCGTGCAGTAAACTTCAGTCTAAATATTGGTGTTATTAAACACGTCTCTGAAGTGTTGCTCAGTTAAAGATAATTAACTAATGCAAATATCTTATCTAATCTAACCTCATTAGTCTCTTATCATCAAATATCTTTGAATAGTTCTTTAACGATGAGCCTTCCACTGTGCCGACAACCTCGGCGGCGTGGGCAAAGGAACCAACGCACCACGCGAAATATTTATGCAGGACGCCGCATCACAACCGGAGCATATGTGTACTCGGGAGGTCTACTTGCCGTCTGATTTGTACATTGCATCAATATCATTATGCTACGTGAATATTACTATTAAATAGCCATATAGCTTCTATCTCAAGGACTCGGCAAATTTGCATATTTTCGTCTATCTTGTCTAGAATAAATTTGCCTTTCTGATTCACCTTCTCATACCAATTTCGCTAGTATAGACTAGAGAGTATGGCTTTATAGTCTGGCAGTACGGGACCTTTTGTGATTAAACAAGAGATCAGTGAAACAGATTTTTAAATGCTTTCCCCATCCTAGCGCAACACCGATAAACATGCTTAAGTGTCACTCAATCAGAAACATGCAGTTGGAAAGAGCAACTCTACCTATTTAAGCCTTAGAATTAACATTTCAATTTTACCCGTCAGGTAACTAAATAGGAGACAAAAATATAATTCGTATGTATGGGGAACTAGTGACGATAAACTAATTTCTATTTTACTTTGTAATCACGAGATAACAAGGGAATAAATCGAATTCATGGAGAGGCATGAACTTGCCAAAGGTATTGTGGATTTTTTCACGTTTTATGAACCACTAAGATTTGATACAGTAAGTGGGTCTAATCTTTTTCAGCATTTCATTATATGTTTTACACGTTACCTGAAATATAAGTGAAAGACTTTTGAGGTATCTTTCCTGCATAATTTTGCCTTAAGTTTAATGGCTGTATCGTACAAAGCACCACAGTTTTACTCTGGTTAATTCATTTTTGGTTTGTTAGTCCCTAACAATGTGAATTTTTACTCGTCTTTACTGCATATTGGGTGTAGGATCTTGGAGAGGCTTGCAGAGTATCTATATCATCTGAATGTTACCCTGAGAGCCGCTCGCAGGCTATTAAATAGATGTAGATGTATTCCAACTTCGCGGAGCCACCTCCATTTCACTGCGAGGTGGCCATTTTTCCGGCAGTCGCCCACTGCACTAGAGCTAGGTTTTCTATTCCTGCTCATGTAAACTTAAATCCACCTAATACCCGTTTAGTTACCATTTATTGTTGGCGGTATTAGTATTGAGACAGTTACCATGCTTACTAGAAATCAATGTAACTCGCACAGCCAGGTAAAATACGCTTATGACTCGAAAATTCGTTTCTCAGTAAAATAAAGGAAGCCCTTACAGACTCAGGTAAGGTGGTAGGCTGCACTCAAATTATAGAGTGGTTTGTGCTAAGAGTAAAAATTTATACAGGGTTGATGTATAATGGTATTTCAAGCACTGCACATACAGCATCTTTCTAGAACGAGAATGGAGAAAGGAACAAATCGGCCACTACTGTCAGCTGCCTCGTGCTTCGATTGATGTAAACATACTGACTTGGTGGAAAAAATGAACAATCATCGGAACGATCCTGCGCCTGAATAAATTGAGAAAAATGGGAAGGCATTTTTAAGGACAGAGGAAGAGTGGAGTGACATCCACCCACTGTTACTGAATAGTAACATGGGTACCACGCTGTGACGACGAATCCGGGAGGGATGGGCGTAGAACTGAACTTGTGCTCTCTGTGTACACTCATGGGAAACCGGTATAGCAATGAAAAATATTCCTTGTTCTAAATTGAAACGTTGGGCCTCGGGGTATGAAGCCAGTGCTATAACCACAAAATCAACCCTATCGACAATGGACCAATATTACACTCACCATTTCGGATATTATGTGGCGTACTATGATCCCTCATAGTTCACATGTAGAGTAATACATTGAATATACCCTCACTGCCTATCTCCTTAATGTTGTTTTCCATATCATGTCAATTATGTTTTCTCAGCAAATTCCCGACGCCATTGGGGAGCAGATCACTTTCAAATTAACTCAGTAAAATGCATGAATTTTAACATACGGTAAGGTTCTCTTCCCAACCGAGTTTTTTCAGAAAGTTTGTTACACGATAACAGTTATCAAACGAACTTTCAGAAATTTTTCTGATCTTCTCTGTGTTTGTTAAAATTCCTGATCAATGCAGCGTTGAATGGAAACAGACCATAAAAAAAGGTTTTGTAAATTAGGCATCACGAAAGAGAAGTATCATCTTTCTTTTCCTTTCTCAGTACATTTACATAGAGCACTTGTTACGCAAATTATCTCTTGTTTGTTTTTGTAATTATTTTGTGGCCTTCACGTGTCTCTTACGGTATGTGCACCAGGTATGTGGTAATTGTTATATTATGTAAATAACTTTGTTTTGCTCAGTATGCACTTATGGCAGAGGCTCTCTTTTTTCCTAAAATCCGTAAATGCTCATTTCCTGAAACATACTTCAATGCGCTTCAATAATGAAGCACATAACAGTAATCAATTATAAAAAAATAGATCTTTTTGCTAATGAATCTACTTACTGCTGGAAATGCAAATTCGGAAGCAAATAAATACTTCGTTAGAACTTACATCTGGTGCATGCTTCTTTATAACATTAAAGCATGTATGATAACTCACACAGAAAATTCGAGAATGGAAGCATCCATAATCAGGAATCACTGAAGAATATTGAAGATGAAGTAGCTACACTGGATGT
The DNA here is from genome assembly GCA_933228895.1 of Platycnemis pennipes. Classification (NCBI taxonomy): domain Eukaryota; kingdom Metazoa; phylum Arthropoda; class Insecta; order Odonata; family Platycnemididae; genus Platycnemis; species Platycnemis pennipes. The sequence continues at coordinate 86,564,460 of OW121846.1, forward strand.
TGCAAGTAGAAGGTGCAAAAAGGGCTGAGGGAAAGAATAGTGCGATGTAAACCTTCAACAGACAACTAAATAACCTCGGTGGCCGTATATTGTGACTTCCCTGGTAAATATAACCTCCTTCGTGGTGAGTGGGCGGGGTGTACATGGATGTAAGTTCATAACATGGAATAGAACTACCTGCCCTTTACCCACCATTTACAGTTCATGAAGGGTAGAGGCTCAGAGTAAGGATGGCGTAGAGTGAGAATGAAGGCTGCGCAGTAGCCGAAAGATGAGGACAGCATTGAAACCACGTGACTTCGGGGAGATCTGCGTGAAGTTTGAACGTGCACCTCAAAGTGACCCGCTGCGCATCCAGGCTTTGAAATATTCGTCGATTCAGTAGAAATTTACTAGGATCAAATCTCTTTTTTATTTCGTGAATTAAAATATTGAAGTCCGGCGTGTTATAAATACAGCTATAAAATTAACAGACCAGCTTTTCGCCGCCCTCAACCAGATTTGCTACGGATAAATCTCACGGCAGAGGTAAGATAAAAAAACTTGAGTTTTTTTTTTGTGACGATTAAACAATAAAATATTCTTTTGTTGATCGACAATCGTCCTGAAAAAATGAAAGTTGGATAATAACCTCGCTGCCGGAATGAATAAAATTCCAAAGCAGGTGGGAAGAAACGAATGGGGATGACATGTCAGCATACAACATTGAAATCTCTAAAGCAAAATATGCCTAAGAATTCTTCCGCAAATAATGAGCACACCATCTATGGGAACACAGAAAGCAAGGTAGTTGACTGGGAATAAAGATAAGACCAAATACGTTACAAAAATGAAATTTACTAACAAGATTAAGAGAATAAATACATGAGTTGGAATGTGAAAAAACTGACACACGAAGCAGAAATATTTGGCTTGCGGCAACATATGCAGACGTGAAAAAATCCCTTATATCAAAAGAAAGAACGCCATTATCGGAGAAAATAGCACTTTCAGAACCTCCTGGAAGTAAATAACATTGACAAAAAAGTGAATACAATTAGAACGAATTCAAAGACCGCGATCTGGCCGCGGAAACTTTAGCGGCGTCACCCGCTGAAAATTGCATATTAGCAAGATGTTCCACACAGAAAAAGTCATTCGCCTTGACCGGGACTCGAACCCGGACCCCCTGATTTCCGGCCAGGTGCTCGGAGCATGTACGCGGGAAAAATGACAACTAGAGCATCATACTCTAGAGCACGATAGGCAGTGCAGCAAAGGGATAAGTAGAAGAAATATCGTTAGAGTAGTTTGTAGTGCATGATGCATGTAATATCAACCAATAATCCCTATCTTATTATGTAGATACTAACCATATGGCTGCTTGTGACCCCATTATCTAGCATGTCTCCATTAAATATCTTAGTTTCATGTCAATAGTGCATGTTTGGTGATCTTCACACCCTGCCACATAACCTAGTGGTGGCTTGCAAGGTGTTACGTAGAAGTAGAAGTATAAACATTTCAACCATACAAAAGAAATCATATTAAACACAGCGATAAATATCATCATGAGTGCCCCCAATATTCAACACAAGATCAATGGCAGTTTCGTAAATACATCAGTATAAACATTGCAACCATGCAAAAAATATGATAAAAACGCAGCAATTATTATCATCATGAGTACCCCCAATGCTCAACACAAGATCAAAACAGTATATGCATTGCAAATATACAAAAGAAATTTTAAGCACACAGTAATTTCTATCAGTGTGTGTGCCCCCAACGCTATATAAATGTATGTACACAAAAATAAATATCTACATGAATTAATCCAACGCGCTATACACGAATGGTGGCATGTTTACAGCTAGAACTGGGTAAAAAATGCAATGCATAACAGCAAAACTATTTAAACAGAAAAATACATAATCTCCTAAGCTGAACACACAAATTTACGGCCCATTATATATATTTCATATACCTACTAAGAGACTAATAATAACCAACGATAAAATAAAATTTGTACACTATCAACAGGATAAAATGAAATTATAAAAGTAATCATATACAACACTTGCGAGTGAAAAGTAATTTTGTTGCCTTTCACGTACTACGACGCGCAATTCCATTCTCAGCAATACATCACCATGGTTCTGATTTATAAAAGGAAACTACGGACAAATTAGGCGTAAGACGTCCATTGAATGCATATAATAAGGCAATTTTATCTTGAAATGTCATATGATTTGCAGGAATTAGTATTATTACGTAATTAGAGAATGTATACATAAAATATACAAACATCATTCATAAATCCAACGCAACCTTATGGAGATTTCTCCTATGGTCCACATAAGTCACGTGACCCACGGAAACGAAATCTTGGCCACATGCGCAGAAACCAAACCGCACTCTACCCATCCTTACTCTGAGGGTAGAGGAGTGGAAACGTAGCGCCCTCCCTATGCTCCTTGGGGCTCTTACAGCCCACCCCATTGCTAATCTCCGCCCTACTCACATTAGAGTGTAAGGGAGGTTCAGCGTTACGCCCACTGTACAGTTGCTGGACCGCGCGCGGCTTACACGCCGATTACCTTCACTCTACAAACCCTAAGGATAAGGGGAGGGTAGGCATACCATCTGTACGTTTCCGTCGCCTACCCTCGCTCAAATCCCGAGGAAGGGTGTGGGAGTGGTAAGCTACCATTTATGAATGATAAGGTAGTGCAATGAATCGATTGCGTAAGAAGGGGTAGCGCATGACTGAAATACCAGCGGACGCAATGTAAACACGATAGCAACAATCTTTGAAAAACTTCACTGCAGTAAAGTTACATAAAACCGGTTTGCTGAGAACAATGACATTAATCAATTTAAAACACATTGATTTACAGTAAAAAAGTAGGTAGTGCATGGCGAAAGAATAACCTTCTGACAAAAAACTTCATGGCCAAAAACCGGTTGTTATGGAGAACAATTCAAATGTGCGGGCTACTGCAAAAATAGCTATTTACGGTAAGTATTACGCTTTAAACTTATATTAGGTATCAAATTTTATGTTAGAACCATAAAATAATAAAAACGTTACCTAAAGCTTAACGTTTAGTAATATATTACTAAACATGTTTTCAGAGAGAAAACGAAAAAGAATCGATTCTTTCGTGTTCAGAAAACAAGCATTTCCTTATTTATCTCCTTATTTGCAATATCTTGCTTTTGGAAGTTTTCTAAATTATTTAAAACAACAGACCTAAGTGACATAATTAGGACATACTTTGATGACATAAAGAATACTGAAGCGCTATAATGAGACAAATAGTAAAGTAATATGTTTTACAAAAAAGGCGGAGAATCGGAAATTTTGTAAAATCTTTTACTCTGAGGTTTCCTCACAATTCTTGCAAACCAATATTTCACCTTGACATTTACCAACCATACTTTTTTGGCATTTATCAAAAGAATTACTTGTTTTGTTTTCTTTAAAATGTCCGATTTGGCATTGTTATTGCATGGCCACTGCGTCTGAAAGACCGACTTCTGCGACACGGGGCGTAATGCTACTGCCCGCGTATGTTTTCTTTTATTTCTTGCTCAACTTTCAAAATGTACGACTTACGTGAGATATTTTAGTCAAAGACTAATTTGCACAAGGAATGAGCATTGATCGGAGTTAGATCTAGAACGTTAAAAAAATGCACAGGCCCACCCTGTGTCTTTGCTCGCAAACTACATACACGAGTCATTTGGTCAACAGCGTCGACTCCACATGTGGTGTTATAGTAATAAAGTACTGTCTCCGGTTTCTTGTTTTCCGTCTCTGAGTCGACTCGTACACTGGGGTGCACATTACAAGGTATAAGGACATTTTTGTTACATTTCGCTTGATAGTTTGTCAGGGTGCTTCGTGCTTATAGATAGCAAGGCTAAAACGAGCATCTTTAGGTATTTTCAAAGAAGACGGCAAATCTCTCCCATTTCGATTTAGCGTACCTACAAGGGAATCTTTGCTCTTACTGAGGTCTTTGCATAATTCAAGGAGGTAAATAAATTATCAACTGTCTCATTTCTACCCTTGTTTAAGAAAGCCTGTGCATGACATTTGACAATATATTCGACAACGCCTTCTGTGCTTGACCATCCCTCGTCCTTGCCTAAGAAGGGAGAAGCATTGACCACGTAACTACCTATCTGATTTTTGCGTCGGTAGCAATCCAAAATTTAATCCCAAGCTTGTCCGGTTTATTCGCCATTTATAGTAAAAAGGGGCACATGCATTTCGTCGGATACAGCAGCTCATCGATCGTAATACTAGTGCCAGGTTATGAGCATGCTAAGCAATTGACAACAAACTTATTCCAAACTTCTGAAACCAAATAAAATTTATCGGTTCGTTTATGGTGAACTCATTTGTTTTTGACATCAAAACGTAAAAAAACTAAGATTTCTTTGAACCGATCTCTACTCATTGTCATCGAAAAAATGGTTGGCCCCATTGCTTAGGCCACACATGGGTGATTGGTCTACACTGTCCCCACGTGCGTACAAGATAGAAAAGAACGCGTCTAGCTCTTCCAGAGACAGTGACGACGACTCATCGCGCAGCAATATACGAGCCTCCTTTTCATCACAAGTTTTAATACACATTGGTTTACTCACAAATAGCTTCAAGTCGTTAACGTAAAAATCTATCTCTATGTGTTGCTTAGCGTAGTCGGTGGGTCCCCATGATTGTTTGAGTATATTCATTGAAAAATTTTGAGATTGAAAAAAGAGTGCGTCAGAAACCGAATAACATTTTTTTAATTATAAATGAGTAGGGACTTGATATGATTTCTATCAGAAATGTCGAAAAATAGGTCAAAAAACATGACAGATACAAGTAAAAAAATCCTAAATACAATTAACTTTTACAAGAAAGCTAAAGACGCAATAGCATTATATTGACCGCTGGCAGACCTTTTAGGTAGACTCGCCTGTTACTCGGCAACCAAATTTATTTTTTTTCGTTCTCTTTTAGGGGGCTTTTAACACAAAAACATTAAATTCAGCTAATAATAATCTCATTCAAAAATTATTTATTCGAGTTAGCGCAGAGTCAAATACCTAAAACGTCAATTGACCGCTATCCGGCATTCTAGTGCTATTAATCTAACGTGCTGTTCAAAATCATCCTTTTCGTTTAATTACTATACCTCAGTAGCTTTAAGGGTCATTTTAGGTAAATACATATTAGTTCTAAGCCAGTAGTCATCAATAGGGGAATTACTTACATAGTTGCGTTTACCAAAATTTCAGCTAAAGATAATTGTACAACAACGGCCTTTATGAAGGGCCAGAAAATTATGTATTTACCTGATGCACCGAAGTACTTTTTCGCGTCTAAAAAGAATAATAATATGAAAGTCTCCATTCATGCTGGCTAATTTTGAATTACAAAGATTAAAATAGGATATATGGTTTTCCTAACACTATTTAAGCAGACGGTCAAAGGTGGGCGAAGCGTGATTACTCAAGGATCATACTTATTCACTCGATAAATGAAGTCGTCACTACATTTTTTCATGCGTGCTTATAGGAACAAATTTCTTTAAATTGTACATAAACATCAAGGAACTGTTTCTCTATGACAAATCTTAACGACCATAAAAACTTAAAATTTAGATTTATTTGATTTTTCATATTTTAAAATGCAGGAAAAAATAAAACCAATTTAAATAGAATGCGTACAAATAGAATCAACATTATATCCTCAAGTTTCGTACGGATCCAATGTCTGAGCAGCTCTGAGAAATGTTAACCTTAATGGTATTGCTGAAGAAGCTTAACTGGACAGTAGCATTCTTAAACAACTGACGAAAAGTGGTATAAAGTCTCTTCTAGAAAGAATGAAATATTTTGAGGGTCCGAACCATTCGCATTCAATCAATGATTTCATCGATATATTCAAAAGAGTTATTCATCTTTGCTTTATAACATGACCAATGTCTTTATATGATACATAAGCACCAAGGAAAATGGCTTTACCTTGCTGTTTAAAAATGCTTATGAAGACCGACAGCACAAGTTAAAACCAAAAATTGGAATATGAAGCTAATGGCGCACTCAGTGCGCCACGAGCCCGCTAGTGTTACGTTATGAGGCGCGCCCGCTTAAGGGTTAAGCGCAGAGTCAAATACCTAAAAAGTTAATTGACCGATATCCGGTAGCAAGTAATTTCTTTAAATTGTACACGAACATCAAGGAACTGTTTCTGCATGACGTATATTAACGACCATAAACACTTAAAATTTAAATTTAATCGATTTTCTCATATTATATAATACAGGAAAGAATAAAACCAATTTACATTGAAAGCGAACAAATAGAATCAACATTAAATCCTCACGTTCCGTACAGATCCAATGTGTGAACAGCTCTGAGGAATGTTGACCTTAATGGTATTGCTGAAGAAGCTTCACTGGACAGCAGCATTCTTTAATAACTGACGAAAAATACTATCTTGCGTGGTACAAAGTCTCTTTTAGAAAGAATGAAATATTTTGAGGGTCCGAATCGAATTTTAACCGACATGGATTCAAAGAGAATAAATAAGTTGTTAGATTAAAATGCGTAGAAAAATATTTCAACTGCGTAAAATGGTAGGGGATGCTCTCCTGCTCAAAGGAATCGTCGATTAGTCGATGATTTCATCGATATATTCAAAATGGTTATTCATCATTGCTTTATAACATGACCAATGTCTTTAAAAGATATATAAGCACCAAGGAAAATGGTTTTACGTGACGAATAACAACGACATTTAAATGAGTAACATTAAACTTTATTAACTTTTTTTTACATTTTGTAATGCAGCAAAGATTAAAAATAATTTAAACAGAAAGAAACCATCGGATTCAATTAGAGGAGCAGCTCTGAGGATAGTTGACCTTGATGGTCTTGGTGGTTTCCTTGCGGCTGAAGTCAGGGTTGGCCCCCTTCTTCACCATCTCAACGTAGTGTTGGCTGGCGGACGAAGTAGACACGCAGTGGAATGGCACCTGAAGAGAGAGGCCGTGATAAGTGACACTCACGAAATGGGTTTCTCGTGCTCGGAATACGAGTGAAAGAATGACTTACGCTCTTCTCGACCTTCCCGCTGGCACGGCAGTTGCTGGCGCAGGTGGGCAGTGGTCGCATGGAGAAGCACGTCTGGCTACCCTGCTCGATGATCTTGGTGCGGTGCGAGGTGCAGCCTGAGCTGGATCCGGAGGACCTTCCGGTCTTGGAGTTGGACGAGCGGCTGGATTTGGAGGAGCGGGAGGAGGAGTACGAAGTGCTGTGGTCTTCCTCAGTGATGACGTCGTGAGGAGTGATGGTCTGGTTGTAGCAAGGGGCAGATGCAGCTCGGCGGTGCCACTCCTTGGCTTCTCCCTGGCAGGACTGATCGGGCACGGCCCACGAGGCGGCGAATATCTTGGGCTTCTCAAGGATGCAGTCACTTGGTGAAGTAAAATCAGTGGCGGGCTCACTATCGTAAGTTCCGCAAAGACCTAGGACATCACCGCGGTAGGTGCTGCCAGCCTGCACAATTAAAATGAGTGTCAATTAGGCGGGTGAATGCGACGAGCGCTAAAGTTGCTGGGGAATGTAGGGTGACGCAGCAGACGGAATTTCGTACCTCCAACCAAGCGGATTCTCCGTTGTACATGATGGCGATCTCGTGCTGGGGAGCCTCGAAGATCATCGCTCCACTCGGTAAGGCAAACCAGAAAGCGAGAATTTCACCGTCGGAGTCGGTGACTTCGTTAACCTTTCGCTGAGACACACTGCGCTGCTTCTGATTGAAGAACAGAGTGGCGTCGGCGTCTCCACTCTCGGACGACTTCTTGGAACTTGAGGATCCGGAGGGTTTGATATCGAAGACGTCATCTCCGAGGACGATCTTCAATTCCTGGTGGATTAGGAAATGTGTGAGTGCACGGGTCATTTAAAAACGGGGATAACGAAGTTGATTATCGGCTAGGTTTCGTTAAAGAGTAAGAGAATGTGATTGCGCGAACCTTCTGGTGAGAGCTGTAGTCTCGGGCGAGCACGGTGACCTCGGAGGTGGGATCGGCATTGCTACTGGAGCTAGATGAGTCATCGTCTTCGGGTTGCGGGGTCATCATGACGTGCCAGCATTTTCCGAGTTGGATGGGGTAGGTCCTGTTGTCGAAGGTGCTGACCCAGTCGCGGTCCAAGCCGCAAGAGCCTGTTGGTGGATGGAGAGAGATATATCACGGTTGGGCTACTGGTTAGGCGTGGTCGAGACATTACTCCGAAAGGATGAGTCAGGGCTCCAGAGAGGACACTACTTACCGGTCCACTGGCCGTGGAGTGTGGTGCTGAGGAATCGGTCGGCGACGGACCACGAAGGGTGCTGGACGGCGATTGGTCTCACCCACTGATTGACGCGCACCTGGTTCCATTCGGCATCGAAGGTGGGAGCGGAGAGGGAAACGTTGACGGCCTTCAAGTCAGGCTCGAAATCGACGTCGACGGTAACCCTTCCTTCCTTGTTGTGGACGCCGACGGTATTCTCGTCAAAGTAAGGGAAACCGAAATACCTCGCAAGAGAGTAGGCCTTGTAGGTGAGGTTCTTGAAAGCGGCGGGGAGCTGCAAAAACGGAGGAGAGTTTCGTTAAGACGTTTGTCAAGGAACGCGAACTCAACTCTGCTGTAAAACGACGATGATTAGCACGTACCTTCTCGTACTGGATGTTGATGCTGTAGGAGTCGAGGAAGTTGGCGTTGGCCGTGAGGTTTCGGCATGCCGGCTGGAGGTAGCTTCCGGCCTGAGCCAGGGACATGCACTTTTGGGCCATGCCTGTGCGGCGAATGTAGTCCTTCCTCTCCTGACTCTGTTCCGCCTTTGTCTGAGAAAGAAAACAATGCGTCAGAAACCGCTCTTTGTGGTAGTCGCATGAACCGTTGCATGACTGCCGAAATATCTCACCGAAATGCTGATTTGTGAGGATCCGGAACCGCACTTCTCACCGAAACTGATCTCGGAGTTCATGTAAGATGTAGCGTCGGCTCGAAGGGCCTTGGGGAAGCTCATGAGTGGTACGTTAGGCCATTTTCCTTTAGCTGCGGCGCACACCTGTCGAATGATACGACGAAAAATTAGATAAACATAAGGGGGGATATATAAGAAGGCCTACTATGATTTCTGATGATTAAAATGATATTTACCTCGTAAGATTTGGAGTTACCGTACGTGGGCGACTTGTAAAAATAGAAGAGGGCACGTGCAGTTTCGTCAACGTCGCTGGAGGCAACAGCAGCGGTGGCCACGTAAGCGATGTCCTTGCTTCCGTTAAATTCGATGGCGAGGTCGATGACGGAAGCGGAGCTATCTGAAATGGTAGGGAAAGTGAAGCGATGAGCAAGAAGGTCTGGGAATGACACGGTCGCGGCGAAAAATGGCGGTCAAGACCTTGAAACTTACTCCTGATTCCAGAAGAGGCTTTCCTGAGGAACTCCTGCTGCCTCTTGGCACTGATGGGTTTAGATGTGGATGGGTTAGCCATGGAACTGCTGGTACCACTCGAGCTACTGCTGGATGACCCAGACTTGCGTTTGGGGGCGTGGCTCTCGTTGGAGTCGGAATCTGACTCGTTAGAATCAGATGACGAGTCGTCGGAATCATCACCTGAGGAAGATACCGAGCAATCAATCACGGTCACCAGAGAGCTAAGGCCTGCTCGTGCACTGACGCTTTAAACGAAGGACCTTTGATAACGTACTGTAGGAGGCGGTGAACGTGACGGACTTGCTGCTGCTCCTCTGAGGGTCGAAGATGACGTTGATGTTGTTGTACTTGATGGTCCTTTCGGCCCACGGGTAGAGGAATAAGGACATGGCGTCGTGACGCTGAGCCTTTTCGTGGAGCCACTGATAATCCACGTAGGTTTGCTCAGTGGTGTATTTGACGCGGAAAGCGAATCCAGTGCTGTCCTTGCCAACGGTGGTATCCAACTGAAATGGGAATTTCAATGAATAAGAAATGAAATTCGACAGTAAAATTAGAGTTAGGAAATCCACAATTCAGACTCTCACATGCATGGGCTCGCGGACGTGGATAGGCTTGTAGTTGCTTCCCTGACTGACGGGGACGAGATCGAGAACGTTGTGCTTAGCAGTATAGGGGATGGTGCTGTAGTGGAAGATCTGGGAGTCGCGGTTGGAGTACAGGGGCTTAAGAGTGACGGAGGCCTCGGAGTTCTCATTATCCCAGTCGAAAGAGGCCTTGATGGGCAAGTTTATTTGGATGTTCTTCTCCACACCGGCGATGTAGCGAGTGTGCGTAAGAGGAGCCACGAAGCTGATTTTGGCAGTCATACGAGTGGAGTACCTGTGGAGGAATGAAATTTGTTAGTGACCTATGCAGCTCACGACGGATTCGTTTGACGACGAGAAGATAAAACACGAGATTACTTACACCCACTGAAGGCTGGCGGTGGAGTTGATTGTCTCGGGCGTCCTGATGGAGTCACGGGATCCACTGGCCATATCAGGCTGGGTCTTGGCTTGGACTTCACCCCTAAGGGCGATGTAAGATGGCTTCTTGATGGAGTACACAAACGGAAGACCGGTTTCGGTGGGGAAGGCCAGGGTCATGGCAAACTGGTTGTAGAGCTTGTTGTAGTTGAACTTGTGGCCTGAGCGGAGTGTGGAGGCGGCGGACTTCAACACTGCAAATAGGAAACACGTTGAAAGGGACGAGGTCCATAGGATAGAGTTCGATAATCATGCGGATCAGATTACTTACGGGCTGGAAGACTGTCCACGGTGGTGTTGTCATAGGTAAAGAACCTGCTGTTGCCCATGTAGCGGACAAGGAGGTTTCCTTCAACTTGGTCGTCGTCGGAGGGCTCGATGTTGAGCATCTCGGCGATTTTCTCTGTAGTGAATGGGCTGTGACTAGCACTTCCGCTGCCGGAAGACCTCTTTCCCCTACTCCCCGATCTTCCGGTGTGCTTTCCGCTGCCACTGCTGGATGAATCCGAGTCCTCGAACTGGTCGCTGATGGCTTCAGCGAGATCATTGAAACTCGAGGTCATGGCAGCCAGCTGATAAAATGATAAAAATCTCAGTAACTATGAACCACCCATCCCTAGCATCAAATACTTCATCTTGAGACTTACGGACATGCTCTGCGATTTCCATCCTCCAAGGTTGTAGCGAGTGGAAATGAATGCATTAGACGGGATAAGTCCATCGTCGCTTCCGATCCAACTGAGCTCTTGCCTGTACGCCATACCCATTTCCTTCACCATGTAGCTCTTGAGGTACTGTCGGGAGTAATGGAGTCCAAGCGGCTTGGGGTTGAGCAGGTTAACGGCAGCCTTAGCGTTCATTTTGCTAGGATGAAGAAGATGAATCGTCCGTAAGTCACTCGAGGTGGTCATAAAAATTCTTGTTGAGTTTCGCTGAAATCAAGTTGACTTTTTGGACTATAAAAATCTATTTCTGGCTATGTGAACTTACAGCTCATGGTGGTGAGGTCCCTCGAGAGTGGCGGCGGACTGAATAGCTGACTTAACGACCGCGGAGACCTGGAGGTTGAGGTCCTTGTTGGTGAATTCAGCCATCCTCTGGAGCATGAATGCGGGAGGCCCGGTCCTCATGAGGACTAAGACGGCGGCGCAGCGCACCTGGTAGGCTTCTCCGAGATTTTGGTAAACGTTGAAGAGAACACGGCGGGCGACTTGAGGGTATGCCTTGGCGAGCTTGTTGAGAGAGGTGACCATGAGGGTCCTCTGGAAGGTAGACATTTCCTCCTTGCCTTCGAGGTAGGGCTCGAAGACGCTGAGGATTTTGGGATGACCGAGATTTCCGAGGGCGCGGATGTACACTTGGATTTTGTGACTGTCGCCATCCTTGACGGCGGAGCGAAGGTGCTTAGCCATGTAAGGAATGTACTCCTCAGTAATGGCCTTGGGGTTGATGGGAGAGAGCCGTCCGAAGGCGTGAACGGGGTAGAAATTGTGCGCCGTGACGTTGTTCACCTGTGCCTTGCGGGCGAGGTTGGCGAAAGAGAGGATGGCGGTGACATTCAGGAAAGGCTGCTTGGTGACTTCGGGGCTCGTGGCCAGGGCCTGCGGAAGATTAGAACGTTAGGATCGGATGAAAGGAAGCCGAGGTACTCAAATTGATCACCGTTTTGTGAAACTCACGAAGAGAGTCTTCAGGTATTCGGCAGTCGGGGTCCTGGCACTGGAGGCAAGAGTGGCGACGATCTCGGCGGCCTCCTCTTGGGTGATCTTCTTGGATGAGATCCAATTCTTGACGGTTGTCAGGCATGGGCCGGTGCCGGCGGCGGCAACGGCATCGCGGTATACGGTCCTGTTGTGATGAAGGGAAGCTGCTCAAGTCACCGTTACTGGTAGATAAACGTAGTGGAGAGGGGGGCGTAGGATTGCAGGTGGGAAGCGGGACGAGATAATAAAGGTGGTGGGGGTAATACTCACCATGGATTTTCTCCAGAGGACTTGATCGGTGCATAAATCTGAGAGGTAGCCTTCTGAAGCTGATCGGCACTCATGGTGCGGACCAGTCGGACGGTGATGGCGAACTTGGCGAGGGTGGCCTTCTGGGGAATGGTGCTGGGATGCTGGAAATCGGATGCGATTTGAGAGCATAGCTTCTTAACTGCGGAGACGGGATCGATGTTGCTGGAGGTCGGGATGGCATTTCCTTCGTATCCGATGAAATAGGGCAACAGGGGGATTTTGGGAGCGTTCTTCATCCCGGGACGGGGGTTGTGCTCTTCGCTGGAGCTGGAGCTGGAACTGGAGCTGCTGGATCCACTGCTGAAGCTACCTTCGTCACTGCTGGAGCTGCTAGAGCTGGAGCTGTCGCCGGAACCGTTGCTGCCGGAGCTGTTACTGTCGGAGCTGGAGCTTTCGGAGCTGGAGTTGCTGCTCTCGGAGCTGCTGCTGCTGCTGCTTCCGCTGGAACCGTTTGCGCTGCTGCTGTTCTCGCTCTCGCTGCTGCTCTCGCTGCTGCTACTGCCCCTGCTATTGCTCACGCTGTCCTCGCTGTCGTCCTCGCTGCTGCTGCTGCTGCTGCCGCTGGACTCGTTCTTGTTCTTTTTTGGTGCGGATCGACGAAATCTCTTGGGGATCGGGCGCTTTTTTCCGGCGGAGTCGTTTTCTTCGCTGCTGTCGCTGCTGCTGCTTCCGCTCTCTTGGCTGTTACTCTGGCTGTCCGAGCTGTCGTTTTCGCTGCTGGAGCTAGAGTTGCTTTCGTTGGAGGATTGATTGGCACCGCCCTTACCGGAGGAGCCCTTTCCCGATCCACTGCTGTGGTCGGAAGAGAAGGGGTCGTTGTAGTCGTAGACCAAGTCCTTGACGTGACGTGGGTTGGGAACGGATGGAGGAGAGCCGGAACTGGAGCGCCTGGTGATAAGAGTCACGTTCATGCGACTGACCACCATGCCCTTTTGTGCGTTGTACATGGCCGGACTGAGGACGACCTTGTTCACGGTGACGGAAGATTGGATGGTGTACTCCTTGAGGGATCCAGAGATCACAATCCTGCTCACTCCGGAGCGCTGGAAAAGGGAGAGATACCTTTGAGTGTCGGCTCGGCTTTTTCTCGCGGTGGACTCCATTGTCACGCTCGGATACTCACGGCGAGGAAGTGTCCCATCTGGTTGTCTGCGGGCTCCCAGTCGGTGAGACCGCTGAATCCGTAGTGGTAGGCGACCCTCTTGTCGCAATTACTGAAGTTCTTGGTCTTGACGATGTCGTAGACTAGGGCGTCTCCACGGAGTTCGGGCATGGGGACGAGTTCCGGCTTCACTTGGGTGGCGTACATCGGCAGAGGCGAGATGTCGTACATCACTTCGCACTCACCGGTGACGGTATCCTAAAGTACAAATGTAATGACGGCGTCAGCTCCGTGTCCAATTCGTCGCATTCGTATTTTTATATTCCGCTTTCGTGGCCCGCAAAACTCACCTCCATAGTGCGGAAAACGCTCTCGCTGGGCCTCTTTGGAGTTTGGCTGCCATGTGGCCACTTGATTTCGTTCTCACCTCGGGTGTCCACCTGCAGTTGACTCACCACGCTCTTGATGAGGTTCACCTCCGGGTTGGAGAGGTCTTTGCTCACCACCAGCTCATCCACCTGCGGATGACAAGTTAGCGTAAGCGCAATCCTCCTCGAGCGCGTCGGCTGACCCAAAAATCTCGTTCGCTACTTACAACTCCGTTCTTGAACTTAATCTGGAACGGCTTGCTGGAGAGCGGGAGCGACCTGTAGTTGAGCTCTTTCTCCGGGATTCTGGACGCCCATCCTCCGGGAAGAGATGTTTGCACCGGAGAGAACTGGGCATCAGAGATCTGTGGGGAAACACACATGAATTTTAGTTGTCTTTGTCGTGCTCTGCAGTAACATGTTCACATCAACCGTAAAACGTCTCTTGGACACCCACCCTGGCAAAGACGGCGTTGGAGCTCTGCGGCTGGAGCGTGAGAGTCGCACGACTCACCACGCCCACGTACTTGTCGGCCACCTGGTGGAGGGCAGCCAGAGTCCTGCCCTTGATCTGGTACTTGTATTCGTAACCAGGTTTCCAGGCTGCGAAATAAGGGACACGGAGGTCATTATTATTGGGAGGGTAATTCGTTCTTCTTTCCTTTCATTTACACCGATAATGCGGCATGCAGTATCCACACATTTCTCTATACTCACCATTTTCGGCCGTTGCCAGCCCAACTGCAAAGTGAAAAAACGTAATTTTAGTACAAGGTAGCTCATAAAACGATCAAACACGCCTGCCAACTACAGTTGTGGCGCGTTTTATTTGAGTGTTTCACCGGAATGAAAGAGGAACGGGCTTCGATGGGCAAGGAACGTTGAGATGACATGAATGCGGGAGGTCGTGGAGGGGAAATGTTCGAATTCCCATTTTGTCGAAGACAGCAATTTTTAATTTCCTCTTCCGCGTAAATTGAACCGCATTTCCTTTTCTAATCACATGTGGGAGCTTCTCGGTTATCTAATGAGCGAAATAATATGAATTATTCCCAGAAATTCCACTGCAGGCGTCGTCTGCTTACTGCAATTTTTCCCCTGGTATCGCTCCTCACGTTAAATTTCCGATTCCGCCAGTTTCGTGTCACGTTACCGTTCGCTGTATCACTTTGCGATGGAGAAGTTTTAGCTTTGCTCTTTCATGCTACGCGCGCATTGCCAATCGACTCTAAACTCCCAAGGGTGACATGAATGTCGAGAGGCTATTCGTAATAGGTTTGGCGAATTGAACGATTTAACTCCTGGGTGTCATTTGTTCGGCAAATAATTATCACGGGATTTCCAATTCCGAAGAATGCAACCGTGGAAAAAGTCCCTTCATAACTTGGCATGGAGCGTGGACACTCAAATGACGACGTCAGATAATATTTCATTCGTAATTGGTTGGAAACAGGTACAAATAACCCCAGTACCGGATAACTTAACCGTGGGCCACAAAAATTATGAGTTGTTATTTAGATAGGCACCTATATTAAGCACGGTGGTATGGTCGAAACCAGGGGGGCCACTCTTAAATAAATGTCAATTCTTACGAAAATCAAATCAATTATCGGCGTTCTGATGCGTGAACACTGGTTTGTTTTTCGTCCTTTAAAATGCTAATAAAAACAATTTGAATCAAAGGATAATGTATTTCTGTTTAAAAAAACTAGCGCTGGAGACGCTCGCCGTGTTAGACGAGAGTTATTAATTAATGCGCAAAGTTGACGATTGTAATTTCCTGCACAAAGGGAAACAATGTTTTGGCATGTGGCAGGATATTTTTTGATTCAATCTACTGTTGGCACTCAAAATTGAAGCCTAATGCTCCTGCGCGCCGGTTTTTGTCTTCATGAGATCAACACCATGCATCAAATGACGACGTCTGATAATATTTCATTCGTAAGTTAAAACTTGTTATTTAGCCATTACGCGGATTGAACGATTTAATTCCTGGGCGTCATTTGTTCAGCAAATACTTATCACGGCATTTTCAATGCCGAAGAATGTAACCGTGGAATGAGTCCATTCATAACTTGACATTATGCCGATCGGATAAGCGTTATGCTACAGATGGAGCGTGTTCCTCAGCAGGGATATTAGGCCGTATTGCTTATGAAAGTCACATTGGATTGGGTTGGAATCTCGGTACTTACCAACGAGGCAGACGATCAGAGGAGACCACATCTTGTCCCGAAGTGACGGACGGTCCCCGTACCCAACCTTTTATAGAAAACTTTAGCTCTCCGTTCCCTGATATCAATTCTGCATCTCAGCGGAAAGTGCAATCTGCTTCTTGGCCTTTGACATGGAGATGGGGGGACACGCGCCGCCGTCGACACGCGCCCATCGAAACCACTCGGAATCTGAGACAAGCACTTTCCCTTTTCTTACAATTTTTCTTTATAATGACTTGCAGATAACTATCCACCAGCAATGTTCTTTGCGAAAATTATACATGAACGAAGGAAATATAATAATAATAATAATTTATTCCTCATATAAATAAATACATAAATATACATTAGTAGTAGCTCTTTTAATTGAGGAATATAGGTACCCCTTAGGAAACAAAGCTTCCTGCTTCGGGGTTACCGATTCTTTCACAGCTAAACTAATATAACATAAATAGATAAAAAAAACATCCCACGTGCCATTTAAGTACACTGAATACATGATATTATGTCATTGCTGTATTTAAATATTCACATGTGCATGTACTAATGAGTTTTTGTTGTAGCAATATTTTGAAATATTAGTAAATACAATAGAAAAATGTATGTTAACCTTGTACATATAATACATATAAAATTACACAATCTTTTTAATTAGATATTCTACATCTTTCTGACATAGCACCCAGGCCCTAACGTTTTTACAAAATTTAGCATAATTTTTTAATAACGCAATGTTTTGAGGGAATGCACAAAACATTCTGGGACTTAGATACAAGTAAGAGTGGCGAAACAGTTCAAAATTTGGTTTAGGTATTACAACACCATAATTAACTCTCAGATTGTACATTTGAGGTTTTCCGTTTTCACCACTATGGTTGAAGAATATTCTTGACACCTTTAAACAAACAGATGTCTCAGAGGTAGAATATTAAACTTTTTAAATAAAGGAAAAGATTGCTCTGTACATGGTACACATGCCCTAACTTTTAGTATTTTTTTCTGTGCCTGACCCAAAGGTTTAATGTTCGTGAAGTAAGCACCACCCCAGCATGATATACCATATTGTAGTCTAGAATTAACAAGTGCATAATATACCATTCTTGTGACAGACACAGGACATACATATCTTAGTAAGTTAAATTTTCTAATCATGGAAATTAATTCTGATTTAAGTTTGGTTATATGATATTTCCAATTAAAATTTTGGTCCACGTAGATACCTAGATACTTAATATAATTTACACGTTCAATTTCAGTACAACCGTTGCAGAATGGTGCATTTACATTCACACACTTGGCACATCTGAAATACAATTCTTTTGATTCCACAGTAAGATTTTTATGATTAAAAATCACATACTTAGTTTTAGGACTCAGTACCATCGAATTGACGGAAAACCAGCATTTCAGTTTATTTAGGTCAGACTGCATCTGTTGATACAATAAATTATAAGTACTGGCCGAGTTACTCAAAGCAGTATCGTCAGCAAAAGCAATTAACCTGCCCTTAATTTTTCCTGAGCATAGATTATTAACGTAAATTAGGAATAATATGGGCCCTAAAACAGACCTTTGTGGAACGCTACAGGTTAGTAGTGCCCAGTTAGCAGTAAGTAGTAAAAACTTTGTAATGTAAATAACTATAGACCGATATCGTTACTTACAGTATTTTCTAAAATACTTGAAAAATTAATTAAAAAAAGATTATTAAGTTTTTTGAATCATCATAAATTTTTTAGCAGCAACCAATTTGGGTTCTTGAAGGGTATATGTACTGAGGATAGGCTGTTGCAATTCTGCTCTAACGTGTATGAAGGACTTTCAATAAAAATGCAGGTCTATTTATTGATATTAGCAAAGCGTTTCACTCAGTAAATCATGATATACTATTAAGTAGAATAAGTGAAATTTGTGTAAGAGGTGTCGTATATAATTGGTTCTACAGCTATCTAACTGGTAGATGTCAATATATTCGTATTCGTGACTGCTACAGCCAAAGGGCACTACTAACCTGTGGCGTTCCACAAAGGTCTGTTTTAGGGCCCATATTATTCCTAATTTACGTTAATAATCTGTGCTCAGGAAAAATTAAGGGCAGGTTAATTGCTTTTGCTGACGATACTGCTTTGAGTAACTCGGCCAGTACTTATAATTTATTGTATCAACAGATGCAGTCTGACCTAAATAAACTGAAATGCTGGTTTTCCGTCAATTCGATGGTACTGAGTCCTAAAACTAAGTATGTGATTTTTAATCATAAAAATCTTACTGTGGAATCAAAAGAATTGTATTTCAGATGTGCCAAGTGTGTGAATGTAAATGCACCATTCTGCAACGGTTGTATTGAAATTGAACGTGTAAATTATATTAAGTATCTAGGTATCTACGTGGACCAAAATTTTAATTGGAAATATCATATAACCAAACTTAAATCAGAATCAATTTCCACGATTAGAAAATTTAACTTTCTAAGATATGTATGTCCTGTGTCTGTCACAAGAATGGTATATTATGCACTTGTTAATTCTAGACTACAATATGGTATCTCATGCTGGGGTGGTGCTTACTTCACGAACATTAAACCTTTGGTTCTGGCACAGAAAAAAATACTAAAAGTTATGGCATGTGTACCATGTACAGAGCAATCTTTTCCTTTATTTAAAAAGTTTAATATTCTACCTCTGAGACATCTGTTTGTTTACAAGGTGTTAAGAATATTCTTCAACCATAGTGGTGAAAACGGACAACCTCAAATGTACAATCTGAGAGTTAATTATGGTGTTGTAATACCTAAACCAAATTTTGAACTGTTTCGCAACTCTTACTTGTATCTAAGTCCCAAAATGTTTTGTGCATTCCCTCAAAACATTGCGTTATTAAAAAATTATGCTAAATTTTGTAAAAACGTTAGGGCCTGGTTGCTATGTCAGAAAGATGTAGAATATCTAATTAAAAAGATTGTGTAATTTTATATGTATTATATGTACAAGGTTAACATACATTTTTCTATTGTATTTACTAATATTACAAAATATTGCTACAAAAAAACTCATTAGTACATGCACATGTGAATATTTAAATACAGCAATGACATAATATCATGTATTCAGTGTACTTAAATGGCACGTAGGATGTTTTTTTTAATCTATTTATGTTATATTAGTTTAGCTGTGAAAGAATCGGTAACCCCGAAGCAGGAAGCTTTGTTTCCTAAGGGGTACCTATATTCCTCAATTAAAAGAGCTACTACTAATGTATATTTATGTATTTATTTATATGAGGAATAAATTATTATTATTATTATATTTCCTTGGTTCATGTATAATTTTCGCAAAGAACATTGCTGGTGGATAGTTATCTGCAAGTCATTATAAAGAAATATTGTAAGAAAAGGGAAAGCGCTTGTCTCAGATTCCGAGTGGTTTCGATGGGCGCGTGTCGACGGCGGCGCGTGTCCCATCATCTCCATGTCAAAGGCCAAGAAGCAGATTGCACTTTCCGCTGAGATGCAGAATTGATATCACGGAACGGAGAGCTAAAGTTTTCTATAAAAGGTTGGGTACGGGGGCCGTCCGTCACTTCGGGACAAGATGTGGTCTCCTCTGATCGTCTGCCTCGTTGGTAAGTACCGAGATTCCAACCCAATCCAATGTGACATTCATAAGCAATACGGCCTAATATCCCTGCTGAGGAACACGCTCCATCTGTAGCATAACGCTTATCCGATCGGCATAATGTCAAGTTATGAATGGACTCATTCCACGGTTACATTCTTCGGCATTGAAAATGCCGTGATAAGTATTTGCCGAACAAATGACGCCCAGGAATTAAATCGTTCAATCCGCGTAATGGCTAAATAACAAGTTTTAACTTACGAATGAAATATTATCAGACGTCGTCATTTGATGCATGGTGTTGATCTCATGCAGACAAAAACCGGCGCGCAGGAGCATTAGGCTTCAATTTTGAGTGCCAACAGTAGATTGAATCAAAAAATATCCTGCCACATGCCAAAACATTGTTTCCCTTTGTGCAGGAAATTACAATCGTCAACTTTGCGCATTAATTAATAACTCTCGTCTAACACGGCGAGCGTCTCCAGCGCTAGTTTTTTTAAACAGAAATACATTATCCTTTGATTCAAATTGTTTTTATTAGCATTTTAAAGGACGAAAAACAAACCAGTGTTCACGCATCAGAACGCCGATAATTGATTTGATTTTCGTAAGAATTGACATTTATTTAAGAGTGGCCCCCCTGGTTTCGACCATACCACCGTGCTTAATATAGGTGCCTATCTAAATAACAACTCATAATTTTTGTGGCCCACGGTTAAGTTATCCGGTACTGGGGTTATTTGTACCTGTTTCCAACCAATTACGAATGAAATATTATCTGACGTCGTCATTTGAGTGTCCACGCTCCATGCCAAGTTATGAAGGGACTTTTTCCACGGTTGCATTCTTCGGAATTGGAAATCCCGTGATAATTATTTGCCGAACAAATGACACCCAGGAGTTAAATCGTTCAATTCGCCAAACCTATTACGAATAGCCTCTCGACATTCATGTCACCCTTGGGAGTTTAGAGTCGATTGGCAATGCGCGCGTAGCATGAAAGAGCAAAGCTAAAACTTCTCCATCGCAAAGTGATACAGCGAACGGTAACGTGACACGAAACTGGCGGAATTGGAAATTTAACGTGAGGAGCGATACCAGGGGAAAAATTGCAGTAAGCAGACGACGCCTGCAGTGGAATTTCTGGGAATAATTCATATTATTTCGCACATTAGATAACTGAGAAGCTCCCACATGTGATTAGAAAAGGAAATGCGGTTCAATTTACGCGGAAGAGGAAATTAAAAATTGCTGTCTTCGACAAAATGGGAATTCGAACATTTCCCCTCCACGACCTCCCGCATTCATGTCATCTCAACGTTCCTTGCCCATCGAAGCCCGTTCCTCTTTCATTCCGGTGAAACACTCAAATAAAACGCGCCACAACTGTAGTTGGCAGGCGTGTTTGATCGTTTTATGAGCTACCTTGTACTAAAATTACGTTTTTTCACTTTGCAGTTGGGCTGGCAACGGCCGAAAATGGTGAGTATAGAGAAATGTGTGGATACTGCATGCCGCATTATCGGTGTAAATGAAAGGAAAGAAGAACGAATTACCCTCCCAATAATAATGACCTCCGTGTCCCTTATTTCGCAGCCTGGAAACCTGGTTACGAATACAAGTACCAGATCAAGGGCAGGACTCTGGCTGCCCTCCACCAGGTGGCCGACAAGTACGTGGGCGTGGTGAGTCGTGCGACTCTCACGCTCCAGCCGCAGAGCTCCAACGCCGTCTTTGCCAGGGTGGGTGTCCAAGAGACGTTTTACGGTTGATGTGAACATGTTACTGCAGAGCACGACAAAGACAACTAAAATTCATGTGTGTTTCCCCACAGATCTCTGATGCCCAGTTCTCTCCGGTGCAAACATCTCTTCCCGGAGGATGGGCGTCCAGAATCCCGGAGAAAGAGCTCAACTACAGGTCGCTCCCGCTCTCCAGCAAGCCGTTCCAGATTAAGTTCAAGAACGGAGTTGTAAGTAGCGAACGAGATTTTTGGGTCTGCCGACGCGTGCGAGGGGGATTGCGCTTACGCTAACTTGTCATCCGCAGGTGGATGAGCTGGTGGTGAGCAAAGACCTCTCCAACCCGGAGGTGAACCTCATCAAGAGCGTGGTGAGTCAACTGCAGGTGGACACCCGAGGTGAGAACGAAATCAAGTGGCCACATGGCAGCCAAACTCCAAAGAGGCCCAGCGAGAGCGTTTTCCGCACTATGGAGGTGAGTTTTGCGGGCCACGAAAGTGGAATATAAAAATACGAATGCGACGAATTGGACACGGAGCTGACGCCGTCATTACATTTGTACTTTAGGATACCGTCACCGGTGAGTGCGAAGTGATGTACGACATCTCGCCTCTGCCGATGTACGCCACCCAAGTGAAGCCGGAACTCGTCCCCATGCCCGAACTCCGTGGAGACGCCCTAGTCTACGACATCGTCAAGACCAAGAACTTCAGTAATTGCGACAAGAGGGTCGCCTACCACTACGGATTCAGCGGTCTCACCGACTGGGAGCCCGCAGACAACCAGATGGGACACTTCCTCGCCGTGAGTATCCGAGCGTGACAATGGAGTCCACCGCGAGAAAAAGCCGAGCCGACACTCAAAGGTATCTCTCCCTTTTCCAGCGCTCCGGAGTGAGCAGGATTGTGATCTCTGGATCCCTCAAGGAGTACACCATCCAATCTTCCGTCACCGTGAACAAGGTCGTCCTCAGTCCGGCCATGTACAACGCACAAAAGGGCATGGTGGTCAGTCGCATGAACGTGACTCTTATCACCAGGCGCTCCAGTTCCGGCTCTCCTCCATCCGTTCCCAACCCACGTCACGTCAAGGACTTGGTCTACGACTACAACGACCCCTTCTCTTCCGACCACAGCAGTGGATCGGGAAAGGGCTCCTCCGGTAAGGGCGGTGCCAATCAATCCTCCAACGAAAGCAACTCTAGCTCCAGCAGCGAAAACGACAGCTCGGACAGCCAGAGTAACAGCCAAGAGAGCGGAAGCAGCAGCAGCGACAGCAGCGAAGAAAACGACTCCGCCGGAAAAAAGCGCCCGATCCCCAAGAGATTTCGTCGATCCGCACCAAAAAAGAACAAGAACGAGTCCAGCGGCAGCAGCAGCAGCAGCAGCGAGGACGACAGCGAGGACAGCGTGAGCAATAGCAGGGGCAGTAGCAGCAGCGAGAGCAGCAGCGAGAGCGAGAACAGCAGCAGCGCAAACGGTTCCAGCGGAAGCAGCAGCAGCAGCAGCTCCGAGAGCAGCAACTCCAGCTCCGAAAGCTCCAGCTCCGACAGTAACAGCTCCGGCAGCAACGGTTCCGGCGACAGCTCCAGCTCTAGCAGCTCCAGCAGTGACGAGGGTAGCTTCAGCAGTGGATCCAGCAGCTCCAGTTCCAGCTCCAGCTCCAGCGAAGAGCACAATCCCCGTCCCGGGATGAAGAACGCTCCCAAAATCCCCCTGTTGCCCTATTTCATCGGATACGAAGGAAATGCCATCCCGACCTCCAGCAACATCGATCCCGTCTCCGCAGTTAAGAAGCTATGCTCTCAAATCGCATCCGATTTCCAGCATCCCAGCACCATTCCCCAGAAGGCCACCCTCGCCAAGTTCGCCATCACCGTCCGACTGGTCCGCACCATGAGTGCCGATCAGCTTCAGAAGGCTACCTCTCAGATTTATGCACCGATCAAGTCCTCTGGAGAAAATCCATGGTGAGTATTACCCCCACCACCTTTATTATCTCGTCCCGCTTCCCACCTGCAATCCTACGCCCCCCTCTCCACTACGTTTATCTACCAGTAACGGTGACTTGAGCAGCTTCCCTTCATCACAACAGGACCGTATACCGCGATGCCGTTGCCGCCGCCGGCACCGGCCCATGCCTGACAACCGTCAAGAATTGGATCTCATCCAAGAAGATCACCCAAGAGGAGGCCGCCGAGATCGTCGCCACTCTTGCCTCCAGTGCCAGGACCCCGACTGCCGAATACCTGAAGACTCTCTTCGTGAGTTTCACAAAACGGTGATCAATTTGAGTACCTCGGCTTCCTTTCATCCGATCCTAACGTTCTAATCTTCCGCAGGCCCTGGCCACGAGCCCCGAAGTCACCAAGCAGCCTTTCCTGAATGTCACCGCCATCCTCTCTTTCGCCAACCTCGCCCGCAAGGCACAGGTGAACAACGTCACGGCGCACAATTTCTACCCCGTTCACGCCTTCGGACGGCTCTCTCCCATCAACCCCAAGGCCATTACTGAGGAATACATTCCTTACATGGCTAAGCACCTTCGCTCCGCCGTCAAGGATGGCGACAGTCACAAAATCCAGGTGTACATCCGCGCCCTCGGAAATCTCGGTCATCCCAAAATCCTCAGCGTCTTCGAGCCCTACCTCGAAGGCAAGGAGGAAATGTCTACCTTCCAGAGGACCCTCATGGTCACCTCTCTCAACAAGCTCGCCAAGGCATACCCTCAGGTCGCCCGCCGTGTTCTCTTCAACGTTTACCAAAATCTCGGAGAAGCCTACCAGGTGCGCTGCGCCGCCGTCTTAGTCCTCATGAGGACCGGGCCTCCCGCATTCATGCTCCAGAGGATGGCTGAATTCACCAACAAGGACCTCAACCTCCAGGTCTCCGCGGTCGTTAAGTCAGCTATTCAGTCCGCCGCCACTCTCGAGGGACCTCACCACCATGAGCTGTAAGTTCACATAGCCAGAAATAGATTTTTATAGTCCAAAAAGTCAACTTGATTTCAGCGAAACTCAACAAGAATTTTTATGACCACCTCGAGTGACTTACGGACGATTCATCTTCTTCATCCTAGCAAAATGAACGCTAAGGCTGCCGTTAACCTGCTCAACCCCAAGCCGCTTGGACTCCATTACTCCCGACAGTACCTCAAGAGCTACATGGTGAAGGAAATGGGTATGGCGTACAGGCAAGAGCTCAGTTGGATCGGAAGCGACGATGGACTTATCCCGTCTAATGCATTCATTTCCACTCGCTACAACCTTGGAGGATGGAAATCGCAGAGCATGTCCGTAAGTCTCAAGATGAAGTATTTGATGCTAGGGATGGGTGGTTCATAGTTACTGAGATTTTTTTCATTTTATCAGCTGGCTGCCATGACCTCGAGTTTCAATGATCTCGCTGAAGCCATCAGCGACCAGTTCGAGGACTCGGATTCATCCAGCAGTGGCAGCGGAAAGCACACTGGAAGATCGGGGAGTAGGGGAAAGAGGTCTTCCGGCAGCGGAAGTGCTAGTCACAGCCCATTCACTACAGAGAAAATCGCCGAGATGCTCAACATCGAGCCCTCCGACGACGACCAAGTTGAAGGAAACCTCCTTGTCCGCTACATGGGCAACAGCAGGTTCTTTACCTATGACAACACCACCGTGGACAGCCTTCCAGCCCGTAAGTAATCTGATCCGCATGATTATCGAACTCTATCCTATGGACCTCGTCCCTTTCAACGTGTTTCCTATTTGCAGTGTTGAAGTCCGCCGCCTCCACACTCCGCTCAGGCCACAAGTTCAACTACAACAAGCTCTACAACCAGTTTGCCATGACCCTGGCCTTCCCCACCGAAACCGGTCTTCCGTTTGTGTACTCCATCAAGAAGCCATCTTACATCGCCCTTAGGGGTGAAGTCCAAGCCAAGACCCAGCCTGATATGGCCAGTGGATCCCGTGACTCCATCAGGACGCCCGAGACAATCAACTCCACCGCCAGCCTTCAGTGGGTGTAAGTAATCTCGTGTTTTATCTTCTCGTCGTCAAACGAATCCGTCGTGAGCTGCATAGGTCACTAACAAATTTCATTCCTCCACAGGTACTCCACTCGTATGACTGCCAAAATCAGCTTCGTGGCTCCTCTTACGCACACTCGCTACATCGCCGGTGTGGAGAAGAACATCCAAATAAACTTGCCCATCAAGGCCTCTTTCGACTGGGATAATGAGAACTCCGAGGCCTCCGTCACTCTTAAGCCCCTGTACTCCAACCGCGACTCCCAGATCTTCCACTACAGCACCATCCCCTATACTGCTAAGCACAACGTTCTCGATCTCGTCCCCGTCAGTCAGGGAAGCAACTACAAGCCTATCCACGTCCGCGAGCCCATGCATGTGAGAGTCTGAATTGTGGATTTCCTAACTCTAATTTTACTGTCGAATTTCATTTCTTATTCATTGAAATTCCCATTTCAGTTGGATACCACCGTTGGCAAGGACAGCACTGGATTCGCTTTCCGCGTCAAATACACCACTGAGCAAACCTACGTGGATTATCAGTGGCTCCACGAAAAGGCTCAGCGTCACGACGCCATGTCCTTATTCCTCTACCCGTGGGCCGAAAGGAC
The DNA here is from genome assembly GCA_933228895.1 of Platycnemis pennipes. NCBI lineage: Eukaryota > Metazoa > Arthropoda > Insecta > Odonata > Platycnemididae > Platycnemis > Platycnemis pennipes. Next base: position 86,590,642 of record OW121846.1, read on the forward strand.
CATCAAGTACAACAACATCAACGTCATCTTCGACCCTCAGAGGAGCAGCAGCAAGTCCGTCACGTTCACCGCCTCCTACAGTACGTTATCAAAGGTCCTTCGTTTAAAGCGTCAGTGCACGAGCAGGCCTTAGCTCTCTGGTGACCGTGATTGATTGCTCGGTATCTTCCTCAGGTGATGATTCCGACGACTCGTCATCTGATTCTAACGAGTCAGATTCCGACTCCAACGAGAGCCACGCCCCCAAACGCAAGTCTGGGTCATCCAGCAGTAGCTCGAGTGGTACCAGCAGTTCCATGGCTAACCCATCCACCTCTAAACCCATCAGTGCCAAGAGGCAGCAGGAGTTCCTCAGGAAAGCCTCTTCTGGAATCAGGAGTAAGTTTCAAGGTCTTGACCGCCATTTTTCGCCGCGACCGTGTCATTCCCAGACCTTCTTGCTCATCGCTTCACTTTCCCTACCATTTCAGATAGCTCCGCTTCCGTCATCGACCTCGCCATCGAATTTAACGGAAGCAAGGACATCGCTTACGTGGCCACCGCTGCTGTTGCCTCCAGCGACGTTGACGAAACTGCACGTGCCCTCTTCTATTTTTACAAGTCGCCCACGTACGGTAACTCCAAATCTTACGAGGTAAATATCATTTTAATCATCAGAAATCATAGTAGGCCTTCTTATATATCCCCCCTTATGTTTATCTAATTTTTCGTCGTATCATTCGACAGGTGTGCGCCGCAGCTAAAGGAAAATGGCCTAACGTACCACTCATGAGCTTCCCCAAGGCCCTTCGAGCCGACGCTACATCTTACATGAACTCCGAGATCAGTTTCGGTGAGAAGTGCGGTTCCGGATCCTCACAAATCAGCATTTCGGTGAGATATTTCGGCAGTCATGCAACGGTTCATGCGACTACCACAAAGAGCGGTTTCTGACGCATTGTTTTCTTTCTCAGACAAAGGCGGAACAGAGTCAGGAGAGGAAGGACTACATTCGCCGCACAGGCATGGCCCAAAAGTGCATGTCCCTGGCTCAGGCCGGAAGCTACCTCCAGCCGGCATGCCGAAACCTCACGGCCAACGCCAACTTCCTCGACTCCTACAGCATCAACATCCAGTACGAGAAGGTACGTGCTAATCATCGTCGTTTTACAGCAGAGTTGAGTTCGCGTTCCTTGACAAACGTCTTAACGAAACTCTCCTCCGTTTTTGCAGCTCCCCGCCGCTTTCAAGAACCTCACCTACAAGGCCTACTCTCTTGCGAGGTATTTCGGTTTCCCTTACTTTGACGAGAATACCGTCGGCGTCCACAACAAGGAAGGAAGGGTTACCGTCGACGTCGATTTCGAGCCTGACTTGAAGGCCGTCAACGTTTCCCTCTCCGCTCCCACCTTCGATGCCGAATGGAACCAGGTGCGCGTCAATCAGTGGGTGAGACCAATCGCCGTCCAGCACCCTTCGTGGTCCGTCGCCGACCGATTCCTCAGCACCACACTCCACGGCCAGTGGACCGGTAAGTAGTGTCCTCTCTGGAGCCCTGACTCATCCTTTCGGAGTAATGTCTCGACCACGCCTAACCAGTAGCCCAACCGTGATATATCTCTCTCCATCCACCAACAGGCTCTTGCGGCTTGGACCGCGACTGGGTCAGCACCTTCGACAACAGGACCTACCCCATCCAACTCGGAAAATGCTGGCACGTCATGATGACCCCGCAACCCGAAGACGATGACTCATCTAGCTCCAGTAGCAATGCCGATCCCACCTCCGAGGTCACCGTGCTCGCCCGAGACTACAGCTCTCACCAGAAGGTTCGCGCAATCACATTCTCTTACTCTTTAACGAAACCTAGCCGATAATCAACTTCGTTATCCCCGTTTTTAAATGACCCGTGCACTCACACATTTCCTAATCCACCAGGAATTGAAGATCGTCCTCGGAGATGACGTCTTCGATATCAAACCCTCCGGATCCTCAAGTTCCAAGAAGTCGTCCGAGAGTGGAGACGCCGACGCCACTCTGTTCTTCAATCAGAAGCAGCGCAGTGTGTCTCAGCGAAAGGTTAACGAAGTCACCGACTCCGACGGTGAAATTCTCGCTTTCTGGTTTGCCTTACCGAGTGGAGCGATGATCTTTGAGGCTCCCCAGCACGAGATCGCCATCATGTACAACGGAGAATCCGCTTGGTTGGAGGTACGTAATTCCGTCTGCTGCGTCACCCTACATTCCCCAGCAACTTTAGCGCTCGTCGCATTCACCCGCCTAATTGACACTCATTTTAATTGTGCAGGCTGGCAGCACCTACCGCGGTGATGTCCTAGGTCTTTGCGGAACTTACGATAGTGAGCCCGCCACTGATTTTACTTCACCAAGTGACTGCATCCTTGAGAAGCCCAAGATGTTCGCCGCCTCGTGGGCCGTGCCCGATCAGTCCTGCCAGGGAGAAGCCAAGGAGTGGCACCGCCGAGCTGCATCTGCCCCTTGCTACAACCAGACCATCACTCCTCACGACGTCATCACTGAGGAAGACCACAGCACTTCGTACTCCTCCTCCCGCTCCTCCAAATCCAGCCGCTCGTCCAACTCCAAGACCGGAAGGTCCTCCGGATCCAGCTCAGGCTGCACCTCGCACCGCACCAAGATAATCGAGCAGGGTAGCCAGACGTGCTTCTCCATGCGACCACTGCCCACCTGCGCTAGCACCTGCCGTGCCAGCGGGAAGGTCGAGAAGAGCGTAAGTCATTCTTTCACTCGTATTCCGAGCACGAGAAACCCATTTCGTGAGTGTCACTTATCACGTCCTCTCTCTTCAGGTGCCATTCCACTGCGTGTCTACTTCGTCCGCCAGCCAGCACTACGTTGAGATGGTGAAGAAGGGGGCCAACCCTGACTTCAGCCGCAAGGAAGCCACCAAGACCATCAAGGTCAACTATCCTCAGAGCTGCTCCTCTAATTGAATCCGATGGTTTCTTTCTGTTTAAATTATTTTTAATCTTTGCTGCATTACAAAATGTAAAAAAAAGTTAATAAAGTTTAATGTTACTCATTTAAATGTCGTTATTATTCGTCACGTAATACCATTTTCCTTGGTGCTTATATATCATATAAAGACATTGGTCATGTTATAAAGCAATGATGAATAACCATTTTGAATATATCGATGAAATCATCGACTAATCAACGATTCCTTTGAGCAGGAGAGCATCCCTTACGATTTTACGCAGTTGAAATATTTTTCTACGCATTTTAATCTAACAACTTATTTATTCTCTTTGAATCCATGTCGGTTAAAATTCGATTCGGACCCTTAAAATATTTCATTCTTTCTAAAAGAGACTTTGTACCACGCTAGACAGTATTTTTCGTCAGTTATTAAAGAATGCTGCTGTCCAGTGAAGCTTCTTCAGCAATACCATTAAGGTCAATATTCCTCAGAGCTGTTCACACATTGGATCCGTACGGAAGGTGAGGATTTAATGTTCATTCTATTTGTTCGCTTTCAATGTAAATTGGTTTTATTCTTTCCTGTATTATATAATATGATAAAATCGATTAAATTTAAATTTTATGTGTTTATGGTCGTTAATATACGTCATGCAGAAACAGTTCCTTGATGTTCGTGTACAATTTAAAGAAATTACTTGCTACCGGATATCGGTCAATTAACTTTTTAGGTATTTGACTCTGCGCTTAATCGAAAATTAATTTTGGAATGAGATTATTATTAGCTGAATTTAATGTTTTATTGTTAAAAGCACCCTTAACATATTACGTAAAAAAATAAATGTGGTTGCCGAGTAACAGGCGAGTCTACCTAAAAGGTCTCCCAGCGGTCAATTTAATGCTTTTGCGTCTTTAGTTGTCTTGTAAAAGTTAATGGTATTTCGTATTTTTTTACCTGTATCTGTCATGTTTTTGACCTATTTTTCGATATAACTGATAGAAATCATATCTAATTCCTACTCATTTATTAAAAAAATTGTTATTCGGTTTCTGACGCACTCTTTTTCAATCTCAAAATTTTTCAATGAACATACTCAAACAATTATGGGGACCCACCGAATACGCTAAGCTACACATAGAGATAGATTTTTACATTAACGACTTGAAGCTATTTGTGACTAAACCAATGCTAGGCCGTCTTTAACTTTATGGTGAAAAGAGGCTCATAAATTGCTGATCGATGAGTCGTGGTCACTGTCCCTGGAAGAGCTAGACGCGTTGTTTTCTACCTTTACGCACGTGGGGATTGTCTAGCTTTCTTCAATCCATGTGTGGCCTAAGCAATGTGGCCAACCATTTTTTTGATGACAACGAGTAGAGATCGGCTCCAAGAAATCTTAGTTTTTTTTACGTTTCGATGTCAAAGACAAATGTGTTCACCTTGAACGAACCGATAAATTTTGTTTGGTTTCAGAAGTTTGAAATAAGTTTGTTGTCAATTGCTTAGCATGCTGATAACTTGGTGCTAGTAATACGATCGATGAGCTGCTGTATCCTACGAAATGCATGTGCCCCTTTTTACTATAAATGGCGAATAAACCGGACAAGCTTGAGATTAAAATTTGATTTGCTACCGACGTTAAACTCAGATAGGTACGTGGTCAATGCTTCTCCCTTCTTAGGCAAAGACGAGGGATGGTCAAGCACAAAAGGAGTTGGCGAAAATATTGTCAAACGTCATGCACAGGCTTTCCTTAAAAAACGGTAGAAATGCGACAACTGATAATTTATTTACCTCCTTGAATTATGCGAAGACCTCAGTAAGAGCAAATATTCCCTTGCAGGTACGCTAAATCGAAATGGGAGAGATGTGCCATCTTCTTTGAAAATACCTAAAGATACTCGTTTTAGCATTGCTATCTATAAGCACGAAGATATCACCCTGATAGACTATCAAGCGAAATGTAAAAATATGTCCTTATACTTTGTAGTGGAGCAACCCAGTGTACGAGTCGACTCAGAGACGGAAAACAAGAAACCGGAGACAGTACTTTATTACAATAACAACCAGGCCCGGTGACAGGATTTTCGGGCCCCTGGGCAACTGAGTGGTCCGGGCCCCCTAAATCCCGGCAAACCTCCTCACTCATTTTAGACCAGAACTGCGAACTTTCGGGTTATTTTATTACGAAGACCTGATTATCAGCTTTTTCTGCAGAAGAAACTTGCACACAGTTTACTACATTATCTTTCGATTTACTATAAATTGTCCTTTTTTAAATTACACACGTCAGTGGAATGGGATGGGGAAACAATTTCAAAATGAAAAATTTTTGAGGGTGTAACTGACTCTTTCATTTTACAGTAATCAAAACTAGGACTTATTTGAACTTGAAAATTTTATAAAAAGTCGTAATAAAACGTACTTTTCTTTTTTTTTCAAAATTAGCATATCCACAATCACTCCCATCTTTTCAAGATATGGAGATAGTTATATCACCACGTAATTAAAACGAATGCAAAGTATTCACTTCTACTGAGCTTTGCTTTCACTGCAACTCTCTCAATCAAACATAACAGCAGGGAGTGAGTAAAAATAATGTAAGTTAAGGGTTTTGTTGAACAAAATATATTTTTTCGTGCCTCAATATTGAGCTATTTTCGATAATTTGTTTCCTTCCTGTGTGCATAATTCAAGTAAAGTAGAAACTAAAGTTTTCCTAGATGAATCAAGTCTAATGTGACGTATACCTGTAAATCAGGGATATGCATATTGTAACGAGGGGAAAATGAAAGATTTGAGTAGATTTTCTTGATGAACAACCAAAAGCTCCGCGGTGTCCAAAATGTACCTTTCTGCATGAACCTCCTAGTAGGGTCAAAGGCTTGGACTGCTGGGGCGAAGGGGCAAATAAACGGAAAGAAGTCCGGAATAGTATCCCTCTGGAACGTAAAATAATGTTTCGTCGGAAAAATACAGTAATTTTAAGGCTTTGAGGGTGTGAATGAGAAGTTTACTTTTGAGAGGAGAAACCTTGAACGCGATTTCGCGTGCAATTTAAGACCTTAATATTTCTATATCCCCATGATTTTATACGTGTAGAGCTGGCGGAGATCGATAGCAATGTACACACATTAAAAAAGGCGAATAAGAAGCGTTATGTTCCTTATGGCCTGAAAAAACTTACTCGCGTCACGGCATTTCCAGCTCCCGGCGCGTGTCTCAAGCTCCGCACGCGCGTACGTAAAATCAAATGTAATTATTGGCGTCGCTAACGAATTTTCAATTTTTTTCAGATTTACCTTTAAAAGCATCAACAATTGATTTAACATGAGTCACTTTACATGCACTTAACATGCCAGATATTTACTGCTTAAAATGAATATTTGCGTGAAAATAGCGTACGGCATTTTGTTACGTAATATCACCTACATTTAGGGAAAAAAACTCCCAAAGTTAAGCACAGTAAAGTAAAAGAGTGGTTTTAACAGACCTACTAGTTTTTTATCCGACCAAATTCCTCCCACAGCGTCACCCTCAACTTAAATAGGAAGATTTTCATAGAAAACTGAAGTCGGGTGTAATTTTGGCTATGTTTGAGCCCCTGCATCTCGGTAACGGCGACAGAACATGGCCAATGACATGCCATTCCGTGTTTGCCAATCAATTATGAGTATTTGTACCAAGTTTTATGATTCTCTCTCCAAAAAAGCCATTTTGGAATTTTGTTCGCGGCAAAGGGAGGGGAGTTGAGTGTCTCAGCGCCCGCGCTTCTCGCTCTATCGTCCCCATCACCCCAAAACCCTCGATGATCACAACAACAATGCTAACATCATACTTCTCTATTGCACACTGACGCACGCTCTACCTTCATTTGTTTTTTTTCACTTTTTAAACAAAATTTTGTATTCTTTTTGGCATTAAATATATTCATACTTTAAATTTTTATTTTCAATTAATTTATTTTCGCCCGGGCCCCCTGATGGCCCGGGCCCCTGGGCATTTGCCCCCTTTGCCCCCCCCTGTCGCCGGCCCTGATAACAACAAATGTGGAGTCGACGCTGTTGACCAAATGACTCGTGTATGTAGTTTGTGAGCTAGGACACAGGGTGGGCCTGTGCATGTTTCCTTTAACGTTCTAGATCTAGCTCCGATCAATGCTCATTCCTTGTACAAATTAGTCTTTGGCTAAAATATCTCACGTAAGTTGTACATTTGGAAAGTTGTGCAAGAAATTAAAAAAAAAAAACATACACGGGCAGTAGCATTACGACCCGTGTCGCAGAAGTCGGTCTTTCAGACGCAGTGGCCATGCAATAACAATGCCAAATCGGACTTTTTAAAGAAATGAAACAAGTAATTCTTTTGATAAATGCCAAAAAAGTATGGTTGGTAAATGTCAAGGTGAAATATTGGTTTGCAAGAAATGTGAGGAAACCTCAGAGTAAAAGATTTTACAAAATTTCCGATTCTCCGCCTTTTTTTGTAAAACATATTACTTTACTATTTGTCTCATTTTAGCGCTTCAGTCGTCTTGATGCCATCAAAGTATGGCCTAAGTATGTCACTTAGGTCTGTAGTTTTAAATACTTTAGCAAACTTCCAAAAGCAAGATATCGCAAATAAGGAGATAAATTAGGAAATGCTTGTTTTCTGTACACGAAAGAATCGATTCTTTTTCGTTTTCTCTCTGAAAAAATTTTTAGTAATATATTACTAAACGTAAGCTATAGCTTACGTTTTAATTATTTAATGGTTCTAACATAAAATTTGATAACTATATAAGTTGATATCGTAATACTTACCGTATAAGGCTATTTTTGCAGTAGCCCGCACATTTGAATTGTTCTCCATAACAACCGGTTTTTGGCCATGAAGTTTTGTCAGAAGGTTATTCCTTCGCCATGCACTACCTACTTTTTTTACTGTAAATCAATGTGTTTTAAATTGATTACTGTCATTGTTCTCAGCAAACCGGTTTTATGTAACTTTACTGCAGTGAACTTTTTCAAAGATTGTTGCTAAGGTGTTTACATTGCGTCCGCTGGTATTTCAGTCATGCGCTACCCCTTCTTACGCAATCGATTCATTGCACTACCTTATCATTCATAAATGGTAGCTTACCACTCCCACACCCTTCCTCGGGATTTGAGCGAGGGTAGGTGACAGAAACGTACAGATGGTATGCCTACCCTCCCCTTATCCTTAGGGTTTGTAGAGTGAAGGTAATCGGCGTGTAAGCCGCGCGCGGTCCAGCAACTGTACAGTGGGCGTAACGCTGCACCTCCCTTACACTCTAATGTGAGTAGGGCGGAGATTAGCAATGGGGTGGGCTGTAAGAGCCTCAAGGAGCGTAGGGAGGGCGCTACGTTACCACTCGTCTACCCTCCATTAACTGTAAAAGGTGGGTATAGGGCAGGTAGCTCTATTCCATGTCATGCACTTCCAAACATGTACACCACGGAAGAGGTTATATTTGCCAGGGAAGTTACAAGATATGACCACCGATGTTATTCAGTTGTCTATTGAAGGTTTAAATCACGCTATTCTTTCTCTCAGCCCTTTTTACAACTTCTTCTTGCAATACCCAGTGTAGCTACTTTACCTTAAATATTCTTCAGTGTTTCCAGATTGTGAATGCGTCCAGTCTTGAATTTTCTGTGTGTGTTATCATCAGTGCTTCAATGTCATAAAAAAGCATGCATCAGTTGTAAGTTCTAACGAATTATTTATTTGCTTCCAAATTTGCATTTCCAGCAGTAAGTAGATTCTTCTCTTGGAATAATGCTCCATTTGCCTCTTTGTCACAATATACTAAGGGGAGTTATTAAATAGAATGATGAGACACTCATTTATTCGTAGTCTCCTGGGATTATGTTCAATTTCAGCTAACATCTTTAAGATATGAAATGTGATTGAAAATGCTGTAAGTAAGGGAGAGGTCAGAAGGAAGAAAGGTATGAGTGTGGAATGTCAAGGCTCCAGAGAGGAGAAAAAAGGAGGAATGTTAATGACATGAAAATAACTTTTTTTAACGAGGAAAAATTGTTGAGAAATATAAAAGAGAATGGATAAATATGAAGTAAAGGGAACTGGAAGATGACAAAAGGATTGTGGGAGTGATAAATGCGACAGGGTTTTAAAATCCTTGGTCAGTAGCAATTAATCTAGAAATGAATATAGACAGAATAAATTAGAAGAGAATAAAAACTTCACAGCATTGAGTTAATAAATAAAGTGCTGAGAGGATTATGTACAGGGAGGCAAATAACAATCTAGACAGTAAATTCGTGGGGTGTGGAAAAAGATGAGGAAAAAACTGTTTGGGAATGTGGAGAAATTCTAGAGATAAGGCCAATGTAATTCACACTGCTCTTAGGGCCTCCCTCACTGAGAGACATGAGGGTTTCCTGCCTGAAGGAGCTTGGGAAAAAAATATCAGCTATGTTGAGTTCGAGTAGCCTCTTCCAAAGGAAGTTCTCTGTAACCTGGCAGTGGAGACTTTCAAATGTTCCGATAAGTACCCAAGTGCCTATCAATCAATTCCATCAAAACAATTTCCCGAGTAGCATCCTCTCCCCTTTTCCTGTGGTTTACACATGTACCAAGACATTTGTCCTTTACCATTACTCAGGTAGCATCCTCCCCCATTTTATCCTGTTATATATAAATATACCAGAGCAGTTTTCCTCTGTAACTACAACATAAGATGAGATAAGAAGTCAAAACTGGTTGTGTTTAGTAAAATTAGTGTGGAAAAACTAAGTGTTTATGGATTTACAATGAAATTAAATTGAAATAAGTTATTATGTTAAAAAAAACTAATTCTATTAAAGTATTATCATAAAAGTAGGTCAAGGGTAAAATTAGGTTTATATCAGTAAATAATCTTTTAAATAATTCTAAACATTCCAATGTAGGATTCTTTCATCTTTCACATGGAATTCTTCCTTAGCTCGGCGTGCTTCTTACATCAAATATGGATATATGGAGCTGTATAAAACCAATCTTATTGTTGTTAACTAAGAGTTGTGATAATATAAACAGTTTCTGTATATATTCTTGAGTGATTTGAGCTTTACATTTTTGTCTCTTAATATAAAGATCTCATCTGAATGACTAATTTTCATCATTTTCCCCACGTCCCCTACCTATAGGTAGTATATAGTATACATACATATATATAGTATACTTTTGAAAATATTTTTAGAACAATTTATCCCAAATATAATGGATTCTGGTGTTGTCAACTATGCATCATTTTTCTAAGCAACAACACACAATTCTAAGCAGCTAATACAGTCTTCTATAACTTTTAACTGGAATTTCAGCATTTTATTGATTATTGGCAAGGAGCCTTGGATATTTATTTCCCCTGTCGTCAATCGTCCCAATTGTCAAAACAATTGTTGTCCTAATTTCTTGATCAAAAGAGGCTTATAATATTTTTGTCATTCTATTCAATAGATATTTTTTATAAAACACGGCTGTTTTATTAAAATAAGATTAAAGGTTTTTCCACAATTTTTAGAAAGTCCAACAGTGGAGACTTTCAAATGTTCCGATAAGTACCCAAGTGCCTATCAATCAATTCCATCAAAACAATTTCCCGAGTAGCATCCTCTCCCCTTTTCCTGTGGTTTACACATGTACCAAGACATTTGTCCTTTAAACCATTACTCAGGTAGCATCCTCCCCCTGAAGGAGTCTTCTGCTACCATAAAAGACCTTTAAAGAAAGAATTCTTCCCAATTAATTACAACGTGTAAAGTTTCAACTGTGAGAAAACATGATAACACACTATTACATGCTAGTCAAATCTAATTGTTACAAACAAAGCTGACAAAGCAGCAGTACTGACATAAAAAAGTTGTGGAAAAAGTGCTATCTTGTTTTATTACAAACGTGTATACTTTCCACTACATCTCGCCCACCTCAGTCAATTCTATTAAATAGATGTCTGGTTATTCATACATTAGGTACATTTATTGTTTATTATGCTACATTTTATACCTTAAATAAATTAGTAAATATCAAAACATTTCTCTTAAATCCAACCCTTTGCATCATTAAGGTTGCTCCTCTTCCACAATTTCTGCTTTGGCTGGCCGTGCTGAAAAATGAAAATTTTATTTCATTAGTATCCATGCACAAATCTGTATACTACAAATCATTGGTCTTCTATATACAAATATATGATATTAGAGTCTATATCTTTTGCCATTGGATTTTAACATAACATTAAGAATTCTTCCCAATTAATTACAACGTGTAAAGTTTCAACTGTGAGAAAACATGATAACACACTATTACATGCTAGTCAAATCTAATTGTTACATCATGAGATACACTTTCCTCTCCCTGTTGCTAAGTAGTGCGAAGAACACATAGGAGAACAAGCCTTTAAAGGTCTTTTATGGTAGCAGAAGACTCCTTCAGCAGGGAACTTAGGAAGTTAGAGAACAACTATAAATACCATATTCTATTGACAAGACTTTCTGAGCTTTAAGAATTTTCATAAATGATTATTATTACCTACTTGCCAGAGCTTGGGAACTCAGAAATACAATTTAAGTTCAAGCAATAAAAATGTCTGTCTCTATGTGCTTCTGACTTCATTAACATAGCTGCCACAGTCTTAGCATTTCTAAGCATTTTATTGTGAACTAAAAATTAATATTTAATTTTCTTGTAGACTGGGGGTCCTTTATCCAAATTGTTAGTGTACAATGAACACATTTATGGTGGCCATGAATCACAATTGATGAATTCTGCTTTCTTTGGTGAAGCAAGCAACCCTATTGTAATGTGAATAATTAGTTTTCTTTGTGATGACAGTGTTCACATCCCCTTATGTTAATTTTTGATGCGCCTTATATCCTTAACATGAATCTACAGTCCTATTTTAACTGTAACTGAGAGAAAACAAGCATTAGCTATTGTCTATATGAGTTTTGGGCCCAGAAAAAAAGTTGCAGATTTTATACAAGGGCCATTTTGTAAGATTATTGCCCATTAATTTCGGCAGATAGGGAGAAGCAGCAACAGGTAGTTTATCACACATATTTTTAAGCCTATAAAATTATGATGATTGATTTGATGATGATATACATACTCGAACATGCTCCAGGTGTAAATGCCACATCATCTATTGCAAAACCTCCATTTGTAGCTTGACCCTCCAGCATGAGATGAAAGTCAGTGCTGGAGTCAACTGCAACTTGAGCAGGTGACCACATTGGCCGTGAAGTATCCATATCTTTTGCCATTAACAGCCAAATCTTCAAGTTACATGAAAATTTATAAATTAGAGATGAAAGTATGCGGCAGGTAATAATATGACCTGATGTACTACATTACAAATAAGGCATAAATTTAGCTTTCACTGTAACATATGACTGGATCAATGGAAGTGCCTATGCAGCATTGATTGCTGGGTCAATGTTGGCAAGAAATTGCCAAAATTGTGGTATAACCTTATCAATTATTTCTCTAGAAATTTATGCAAGATAAGTGAAAGTTTCTCGGGTCTTCCACCGGGTCAAAGGCTCCATCTCTTGGAAAACGAGTGGTTTTCCGAAACGTTGGTAGAGATGGAGCCTGGTGGAAGACCTGAGAAACTTTCACTTATCTAATTCGCCGGGAAAACACCAAAGTATGCAAGATGAATTGCTTAATTAATGAAAATATATTTTTCAATTGCATTCACTAAGAAATCATAATAGTAGATGACATTTTCCATCATTCCTGGATTGGATTATGTGTGATTGTCACCATTTGATGACAGTATGCAGACTGAAGCAACGTCTTCAAGTATAACTCCCACTGTAATGGCAAAGAACTACTTTTTTTAATGAGAGTCATCATGAAAATTAAATTATAAATCCCTGGAGAAGTTCAGCTGCGAGTAAGGGACAGCCTATCTTTTGGTTATGCCTCTGAACTCCTTGTTTTTAGGAGCACATCACTAAAATGGAATAACTAAAACTTTGTTATCCTTGAAAATTTTCTGATTTTCCCTGTGGATACCTAGAATCTTGGGTCTCATACTGGGTAATCGTGTTTAAAAGCGATGACATTTCAATGGCTAAGTAACATTCATAGAGGAATGATTTTAAGCTAGAGAATCATTCACTCTGAAGACCTTTCCACTGAAACATCAGCACCTTTAAATACCATTACCCAGTGTGAAACCAAGAATTAGGTATTTATTCTAAGTTTCCTTTGATTTTTCTTTCCTCCCAAAAATGACCCTCATACTTTGATCAGATTGGAATCAAGTTTCAAAAATGCTCTTGGTTTATATGGGGTATTGGTATGGGTCTACCTAAATGCTCCATTGTTTTGAATCCATAATAGGAGCATTTCAAGTATCTTTCCAAATTATAAATATAATGTTCAACAAACCTTTTCAGGGACAACTCCTTCTGAGTTAGAATTAGAACTATTGTCTTGGCGAACTATCCTCAACTCTGCTGCATCTCCATTGCCAAATGCAGCAAACCAAAAGGAGAAACATAGCTGTGGATCCTCAGTAGCAATAATTTGAGGAGATATAAGGCGAACCATATTGCTTCCTGCATTTTGGTTGAAGAGATCAAAATATATATATCCCTCTGAAAAACAAAGAAAAAACAAAATATTAGCCTAATTTTTACTTTTTCATTAAGAAAATTCCAACCTTAATAAGAAATTATTGATGCTTAAAATTAAAGTCAGTATTACGCATTAATACACAAGGACACAAATGATGGTATTCATGACTAAGCAGTTGCCTCTACACACAAAGCCCACTCCTGTAACTCTCATGGAGAGGAAAGTACCTAATCATCAAAAGTAAAATAAAAAAGCACTCGTTCAACATAAATTTTTGTATATAAAATTACATGCATATGAAGAGTGAAGGTATCTAGAGGGAGGTATTAGACAGCTGAATCTATGCACATTGATAAGGACAGAGTTAGAAGGAGAAAGGGCAAACAGAGGTAGGGTGGAGAGAAACCCAAACAAGGGCTCACGAGCTTGACAAAGAGCACCAAGAAGTAGCAGTTATTAAGGGGAGGCAACTGACAGCTAAGGCCAATTGCACAATTTAGGATGAATAGGATTTTTTTTATGGAATGAAGGAAAAGTGAAGAGAAACCCAGGATCAGAATTCGGCTGCTCCTAATGACAGGTCCAAAGGCATCTAATGGTTTAACACACCATTCAATGGACGGAATACGGAAATTGAAATGCTCCCCATGAGACATTCCAGTGGGATACTGATACTGATGAGATAGGGATGCTAATGAGTGAATACTGATATACCAATGAAAAATCTATGCCATTGCTAAGACTCAAACCCAGGTCTTTGGGATGAGAGGTCAGCACTCTCGCCATTAATCAATCAGATGCTCTAAAGAGCAACAAGGCACTCGCAGTGGGACTAAAGGCCTTTAAAACCTCACATTGCAGATACAGCATGAGCACTGAAAATGATATACTTATCCCAAGTAAGGACCAGCAATCCATTGGAAAACTGAACACTAGAACTGTAATTATTTGACCTGTTATGGCATTTTGTACGTAAAGTGCAGTCTACCTGGAGCCCCAAATGTTTTGTCCGGAAGGTTAGCAGGCCTCCTTGAAACTGTGGCAAGTCTCCATGAGGGTGAGTTCTTTTCAAGAGTTTCATTTTGCCATGCACAGATGTCTCTCTCAAAGCGGCAATCACCAGTTCGTACAGTGGCAGCGTTAGGTTTTGCTGAAATAGCATGCATAGGTACATAATAATGTTGGAATTTGATAGGATTAAAATATTTTCCTGATGGTGTCTGAAGAATGCAACCTCTGAATTCAATTACTGTTCATAATTATCTTCATATTTACTTAGATCTCATCCAAACCAAGTAAAATATTGTGGAAAACTAAGTATCTATTCATTCAATTTTATTTAAATGGGCACTTACTTGAGCAAGCTCCACCATAGAATGTAATGTCATCAAACCCAATGAAGCCATTTGCTCTGCTGGAACCCCATGTTCCCTCTATTATTATCTATAAAAAATGAAGGAACCAATAATAAATATCTAAATGATATAAATATTCCATTGCTTTTTCATTCAAAGAATATCAATTACAAAGAAGGATTTGACTCACAGAGTCACACCCTCATTGAAAAATTGAAGCATAAAAAATTACCATTATACTAACTACTTTAAGGTGTTTGATCTACCATTATCAAAATTTAGTTGCCATACATACAGAATAATCCATGAGTTCTTGAATCATGGCTTGCCCAGATCTCCATTCTGGCCCTTGGTGATTATACAGCTTCCATACAGATGTCACGTTTACATTTCCCATCTTATCCTGAGTTTTAACATGAATAGCTAACACTCCTAAACTTGGTCCAGTATTATCAATAAATGGCTCATTAAGGATATACCTGTAAACATAAGCATTTACATTTTTTTATAATTTGGAGAAGAAAAAATAGAATTAATATGAAAGCAAAGATTTTTTTCATCAACAGAAGAGGAAATAAAATGCATATCACGTAGTAGAAGTAAAGGAGAGGACCCATACTTCAAATGATTTTTTTAAAAAGTGAATATAAAATTTCTTTTACCAAACATTGTTTTACATTGAAGGAGATAGTCATCACCATGTATAATTACACATTCAACAATCTTATGGATAGATCTCAGTCCTTAAATTAACAAATTCATTGACTTCTTTATTATAACTGAATTCCTCAATACTTTTTATAGTGGCAGAGTGAAATTATTCAAATACTTTTGAGGTCTCTTACCAAAATGAAATGCACTGTGGTCCCAAACCTCCTTTGAATTCCCTGGACATAATCCATGCTCGACTGCCTGGCCTTTGCACATTATTTTTGGCCAGAGCCATGAAAAATCCTGCAAATATCATAAAAAGTAGCATTATTTTATTGTTGAAATGAAATGTGGAAGGTACATAATAATGTTTCATTATTTACATTATCAATTATTACATTTATCCTTAAGGATTTAAGGAATCCCATTTAAGGAAGGCGAAAATGAAACCCTAGATTAATGACGCCCAGTCTCACAGACTTTCTCAGTCAAACAAAATTTCTCACAATTTAGCAGACCTCATGATGAAGTTGCTAAGCATTTTCATTAGCAAACAGTGAAATAAATGGCTAAGCTATAAACTAATTTGGAGGCAAATAAATACATACTTAAGAGCATTCAACATACAAGTGCTCATTATTTTATTGATATCAACATCTAGTTATACTTACTTCAGAAAAGAGCGAATTAAATAATCTACAACATGTCTACAAGGGTGTGATCAGAAAGACTTCAAAAGTACATCAACTCCAGTATACATTTTTCTCAAATCTTATTACCTTTCTCATTCCCTTGAGTGTGATCCTGTGAGGGCACTCTTACTCCTTGACCGGAGATGCGCTCCCAGTCTAAGTCGTCATAACGTTCCCTTGAGCCCACATTACTCCAACCACATTCATCTACTTCAAAGGAACAATCACCTGGTATTGGTGCTGCAACTTGAGGAGTAGCTGGAATTCATGAAGGAAAAACATATGTAGCGTATAACATACGGTTGAGAAAATTAAGTAATGGTGCCAAGAGAGCTAAAAGTTCCATAATTGAATCCAACATTAGAGAGATATGAAATCAGATTGAAGGGGAATTAGTTTTTACCCAGAATATCAGCAGCCTCCAGGAGGGAGGGAATAATAGACCCATATGAAAAATTAGTGGAGAGAGGTGATCGGTAATTTAAGAAAATACTAGAGAGCTTTGTGCAGTTTTTTGAAACAGTCTCAAGTTACCTACTGAAGGAGTCACTGATCAGTGCTCACCATAATCTGATGGAGGTCTCCAGTAATGAAAAATAACCTCCAGTAATGAAATAACCACCTCTGGGTAATGTGGAATTGGGTAAGGAATTGAAATTGAAAACTGTTCAGATTTTGGTGAACCCAGAACTACTAATAGCAGCATTTTTCATAAAAGTTCATTTAAATTTAATATCCCCAAAATAACAATAATCTTAACCCTATATTAGTGATGCCCAGTCTCACAGACCAAAGGTATAATCTTATTTGTGACACATGTTAAATACATATATAATGTTCAAGTTCATGCTTTTCACTAGCTTTCTATTTTACACTGCTCTTCCAATTAATGAACCAATATATGAATCACATAAATTTTGTTATTTAAAGATAACTGAAGCAAATACCTTCATTTAACCTTCCAAAAAACCCCAGAGTCAATATCGGCGCAGCAGACCAACATCACCACTCATGTGCCAAAAATTCATGTCACCACTGTAGGGTTAATGACAAATTAACCCGATGGCTTAATTATGAAATAAGTAATGAAACTTAAGTACACTTACTTGGGCAACTACCATGAGTGAAGGAAAGGTCATCCACTGCAATATTCCCCAAGTTGTTCTTTCCCACCTCTCCTGATAGTATTATCTGTTAAGGAATAAGAAAAGTTACATTTATTTTATCCAATTTCCAATGTAGCAAAGGTGAAAGAATGAAACAAGTTCATTTGCTTTATACTGCAGGAGTAAACTCAAGTAAATTAAGATGTTGACCACTGATTTTGTTTTGTTTTTCATTAATTAAAACTCTAATGGACTAAAAATATTAACTGCATATGTAATTAGAATCATGCACGATTTAAAAGGTAAAAGTTAATTTCTGAAAATGCATCAATTTGTTGGCATATGTTTGAGTATCAAAGATAAAAATATAATTTCAACAAGTCAATGATAATAGAATAAAGTCAATAAAAATTATGGATTTTTCACTATTTTGTTGATATCCTTGTTTTAGTCCAGAGAAATTATTCATAAATTCCAGATTTAAAGCAAAATCAACTGCAATGGAATGCAGGATTTGCAATTTATGATTACCTACTTTATTTATTGATGGATTATACTGATTTTCCACTCTTCTCAGGATTCTACATTTTGCTGGATACTTTGAAAAGTGCTTTGGAATTGCACTGAATACTGGTTTGCTCATTACTTTCAATGAAATTATGATTAGTTTCATCACTGATACATAGTGAAGAATGAAAAAAGTTAACCATCAGAGAAAATTACTTCGGGTCATAAATGTTTACTCTAGCTATCTATAGGTAGAAACCATCAGTATATAGCTTCAAAAACACACCTTGAAAGGATTTGAAGAGGAGACTGGAACTTCAGCCTGGTACCATGCATTACCAGCCTCACCAGATAGGCTCCAAATTTCCCTCTCCTTCTCTTCTCTCTCATCTCTAATGATAATACTTAATGTCCCAATTCCATTTCCATATAGGTGAGTCCAGAATCTTAAACACAGCGGGCTATCTGGATCTATAAACAGAGTGCATGGTTACTTCATTCAACAAAGGTAGATGAGTTTTTCTTAAGTATTACAGTCAAACCTTCCAGTGGTGGACATGTTAAGGACCATAAAAATTGTCTGCTATTGGAAGGTGTCCGCTATTTAGGGGGGACCGGAATTAGGACAGCTTTTTCAATGCGATAACTACGAAGAAATTAAATGTAAAGGCATTTTATGTGCTGCATTAAACTTTCATGTTAGTTAGGTATTCGGGGGAGGCAACCAAAAAGCTGAGGCCATTTGCGCTATATAGGATAGGTGGTTAATTGTGTAATGTTAGGAACATTTCAGGTAATGGAGGAAGGGTAGAGAGAAACCCTGCGTCGGCATTAGCCTACTCTTAATGACATGTGCCAAGGGGACCACGGCTTAACGTTCCATCTGATGGACAGAGTATTGAACCTGATATGAACTCCACTGGGCACTGGTTTATCACTGAAAAATGTGCAACTGCTGGGAAATGAACCCCGGCCCTCAGAATGGGAGGCCAGTACTCTAGCCACCACACCAACCCAATCCCCTTTCATTTCCTTAATCTTCAAAAAAATTAATCCTTAAATTTTGTAATGAAACAACTATGCATTTTTATCCATAGAGCAACTAATGAAATCATCATGATCCTAACATGAGTAAAAGGCTTCACCCCTATAAAAGAGATAAGTAGTAGCATAGTAAGCAGTGATCAGAAAGGAGACAGGCAGGAGCATGAACTCATAGATATATAGCCAGATTGCTTCCTAATTGTTAATACTAGATAGATAGATAGATTTTTGCTATGGTGGGGTTCCTCTTAGGAGGCCCTGAGGCACTTAGACCTATTGGCCCATTGTGCCATCCACCCTTCTAGAGAAATCATCCATACAGCCCAATCGCCTTGTTGAAGGCCAACAGGTCCCTATGGGGATTTCCCTTACCTCCCTGGGTTCCAAAAATGGTGAACCCAGGTACCTATTTCGAGTCCTCATCACAGCAGGGCACTCGCATAATATGTTGGATGTGGTTTCATCCCCTTCTTCGCACCACCTGTATGTAGATGAATCTACAATTCCCAAGAGGTGCAGGTGCCTCATCACCTGGTAGTGCCCAGTCAGGAGTCCCACTACCGTTCGTAATTGACCCCTGTTTAGTGACAGAAGTCTTCTGGCAAGCCCAGACCTGGGTTCTCCTATATGTAGTTTGGCCTGTCTAAGACTTGGTGTAGTTCGCCAGATCTCAGAATGCCGGGCTAAGCCCCACATTCTAATTTCTGCTATCCCTATTGACGTAGCAATAGGTATGATTGACTCTGGTTCAATCGGATTTCAGCTGGAACTGGCTTGCTAATACTAAGTTTTTTAATACTACTTGCTAATACTAAGTAATACTTGCTTGAAGATGTGGGGGTTTTCGCTCATGGGAGGAGAAAATTTTGCAGGGTATTTCGAAGAGTGTGTCCATTAATGGAGATAATTGAAGAAAAAATGTTTCTCTCTGTTATTCGCATCCATTATTTTGAGTGTTTGAAATTTGTAGGTGTTAGTTCCATAAGCCTCCATGACTGCTGAGGATTGAAAAACTGGCCTTTTTTAAGAGGTGTTTGCTATTTGGAGGTGTCGGTGAAGGGAACTTTGACTGTAGTATTAAAGAGATTTTATTCCAAGATTTGAGCTTTGTAGATATTTATTATATGTTTTCTTAAAGGGTTAGTGAAAAATATAGCGGCAAGAAAGAAATACATGAATTAGAAAAAGTGATGAACATTATTAATTTTATTCAATTTAATTTATGACCAATATTTTCCATGTACTGAATATTTCTCTACGCATAAAGTCATTTCCACAATTCCATTCTATAAGCATCTGTATAATGAATTTTATGGTAGACTTCATGCTTAATTATCCAGACCAATACATACCATCAATTGAAAATAGAAAAAGTATTTACTTATATCAAGTAAGATAAAAAGGTATTTACTTATATCAAGTATTTACTTATAAGTAGAACACTTATATCAAACCCATTTATAACAAAATCCCGGTTATAACGAAGTTAAGGCTATTTCCCGTCAGAGAGAGCCTGGGAAAAATTGGTCCACGTATAACGAAGTTTGGTTATTATGAAGTAAATCTTCAGCCCCTTCAACTTCATTATAAGCGGGCATGACTGCGTATTCATGAAAAATAAGAACAAAAATTCCACGTAGCAAGCTAATTTGACAGCATAGTAAAGTAGATCAGCTGAGAAACATATGATTTTTAGTACAGCCCTATATGTTGTTGGAATGTTCTTGATTCTCTAAACCGCAATGTTTTCCATCTCAGTTAATGGTACAGATGTCTTTTTCCTTTTGGTGTTGTTGGTGTGCTCCTTGGAAAAAGTTACAAAGCCCTGATCTGAAGCATTTTCTCATTGGTAGCATTTTCTACAGTTATTTTGAATATCTCATGTCTTCAAAGCATTAAAAATTCATTATCAGAAGATATAACTCAAGGATATCAACATGAATCTCACCTCAGCAGAGAAAAAAGCATAAGTAACATGAAATGCATCACTTAGCCCCATGGTCACACCTTGTGGTGGAGTGAGGAACTGCAGGCAATTACACTCTCATAACCACCACAGTTCTATTAAACCATAGATTACATTTTATCTTGCGAAGTTATTCATAATTTAAGTGTTGATAAACTGGGCACATGATTTACAGCTTGAGATAGTCCATTTTGGATCAAGAAGGCGAGTAAAAATTTGATGTGATTATAGTACTCCGATCATGATTTTTAAAAATGTTCAGGATAATCAGCTTGTGATTAACAGCTATTTAAATTACCTACATGAAAATACCAAGTAAAAAAGTTAATGAAAACAGGTTAAAATTCTGTAGAACATCAAGTAGGTACATAGGACTAGTAATCCATTCAAAAATTCTTAACAGACATAAATGAACTTATATTAGCACACTTTATTATTGGGTTTGGGGTTACTTACAGAGAGAAGGATGGAAATATTATTTAATTGCAGGACTGGGAAAAATCTTAAAATGCCATACTGGAATCACTTGGGCATTATTAGCCACTCTTTAACCCTCACCCTATCAAATTTTAAATGCCTCCATTCGCTCTCCCTCCTAACTCGGCCTTAACCGGCCGGTAATTTTTAAACCTCTCCCTTCTAAGTCAGCCACAACCAGCCGTCTTCCTCCGCTGAACTAAGGGCAATCTTTTGAGCCTTATATGATTCTGTTTCAGCTTGAAAGTTTTTATCGTTGCTAATGCATGCATCTCTCTTATCCTTAGTTCCTCTGAGATGAAACAGAACCTCATAATATCTGTCACAACACCCACAAGATCCCGAAGACCTAATGAGTCTTTGGGATAGCATATTATCACCAGCAAAGTAATGAAACATTATTCTGGAGTCATTTTAGAGGAGGGATTGTTCACTGAGAGGTGATGAGCCATGGTTTCTTGAATGAATGAATGGGACACCTTGTGATGCGAGAATAGAAGATGAAAACACCACGGCTGCTATGGCTTGCTTGGGCGGCCCAGGCATCCTCTCTCTCCTGTAAGATTGCCGAAAATGGGTGACCAGCATTGGCTTGAGAAGAGCTATCTTTCGGTCCTTCCACACTTCCACCTCCTATAGGGAGCATATGTTTTTCTAAGTAAACACCCATTCCTACATCACGCTCAAAGAGTGGCGCAAAAAAAGAAAAAAAATCTTGTAGCCCGCCGGACGCTTTCTCAGGCCCATTTGGAGTGAGGCGCTGAGTGATGGCTCCTTAGGTCATAAGACAAGTTCCCTTAACCTATGAGGTCTATGGGAGGGAGCGTTATTGCCGGGAAGAGAGAGAGACTCGAATGGTATACTGAAAAGAAACAGACCCAGTTGACTATAGAAATGCGTGATTTTTTAATTTCTTAAAGATACGTGGCCCCGAGGATTTGTCATCACCAAACATGTGTTTTCCTTATCTGGTGTATGTGGAAAATGCAGAATAGTTTCAGAGCAAGAAACTACTTCCAAAACCCCCTCAGTTCTGACCATGGCTTTTTTGAGTGCAGATGATATAGCGAGAGAAGTGGACTGAGATGTTTCCCTTAGTCATACAGTGACGAGGCTCTTCAGACGAAGCGGAGAAATTGTTTGAACGGGCCAGTCCTGGTGATTGTGATATAGAAGATGATAATACTCCCAGTGTCAGTGATGCAACAGGTGATAATGAACTCCGCCCTAAATGGGAATATTCATTGCATTACGAAGTTCCTTGTGCTTTTGTTGGAGGAAGGGGGCCAAAGCACGACTTACCCGTAAGATCGAATGAATTAGATTATTTGAAATGGTTGTGAGGAGGTGAAGAGTTTTTTCACAGAATAGTACGAAATGCTGATAAATTGGGAGAATATCGCCAATGAAAGGCTGGAAAAATAGATAGGCATTGGGTTGACGTTACTGATAAGGAAATTAGGGCATATTTGGGTGTCTTGGTGTATATGAGGGTTTTTGATCTGTGAAGCGACGGCCATTGTCTGACATGACAGACGAGACATTTGTGTTCTGTCAACAAACTGCGATCCAAACCCAAGTGTGATGGTTCCCAAGAAAACTGGGCTGGGCAATATGTAAACATATTCTGATTCCGTGCCCAGAACCCATAGTATGGTATAACAAATTTATGGGTGGAGTTGATAGAGCTGATCAAAACAGGTTTACTATGATTTTGGAAGGAAGACAAAGTGGTGGAAATATATTTTCGCATTTGTAGTAAACACAGCCATTGTAAATAGTTACATAGGTACTTTATAAAGAAACAAATGCTCCCTCAAACTCAAGGCATGGAACAGCACAAAAGGATTTTCGGCTCGCTCTATACAGACAGATGATAGGGAACTACTCCTCTCGTATTATTTTAGGCCACAAAAGAACCTACTGTCGTGCCGCTAGTTTTCCGGTGACTCCCCACCAACTTGTGAAAATTGATGGAAGAAAAAGTGTGTGCTTGCTGTAGTGCCCAAAAAAGGAAGAAAAGAGCTGGGAGGAGTGTAGAGACCTCTTGTAAATGTCTTCAATGTGATTTACCATTGTGAAAAGTAGGATGTTACTTCGAGTACCACAGATAAGTCGTTTCAGAAATGGAGGCCAGCCGTAAACCATAAGCTATGAACCAGGAGGTATGTCTATTAGTTTTAATAATCTATTTTTAATAAAAATCTGTTATAAATTTGACGAAAGCATTTCAGAATTTATAGATTATATTTAGAAATGTTAACTTAGGAGCACTGGTGGTGCCACTTGGGAATTAATAGTCTGAATGCTGGGGATACTGGACATTTAAATTCGGCGAGAAGGCAGAGAACACCATATGGCCGGTTTCGGCCAAGTTAGGAGGGAGAGGGTTAAGGCCTTGCTGGTAAGGGCAAGAGGGACAGTGGCAAAAGTGTCACTAATGGATGGAGGCATCCTCAGCAACAGGCAAGTTATGCTAGTGGTCATTGGGAGATGATGTATAATGATTAATAATCAGCAGCATCGGGAGTGGGGGCAGGAAGACCCCCCTCCAGAATTTGCCCTGGGCCCTTTCAGTCAAAACGGGTACTTTCTGACACACTCTCACACCTTAATATGCTCTTTTATCAAAATTCTAGCCTCTAACCCCTCCTATCTGCAAAAAGTATGGACCCTTTTCTTAGGTCTCGGGCCCTTTTCTTAGGAGCCAGGCCCTTTTCTTAGGAGCCTCTTTTCTAAGGTTGCCTCCCCCAGTGAAAATAGTTCCGATGCCCCTATTAATAATGCAGTATTTTGGTTTCAGAGAAGATAAGAGGTGACATCAAAAATATGTTTACCTGCCATGAGATGAAATGTGATGCAACTTTTGAGAGGGCAGCATAAGAATATGGCAGTGACTGAAAGGTGATTTTGGTGAGTAATATAGGTATTCATAATTATGATTAGTATTCATATTTTACCCAAATTTGGGATAAGTTGCTAAAGACCACATTTCAGTCTGAAGATAACTGGGTGGAAAAAGAGTATTTGGGTTCAAAGTTGTTTTCACATAGGACACCTGGGTGTGGAAGTTCAGGTGTGGTACAGAGTATGATGAGTTGATGAAGAAAGAAGGTAAGTACGCTTGGGTGGAGAGATTTTTGAATTTTAATGATTATGGCAGAGTATGTTTCAGTTATGCTGTGAGTTTAATTCATTAAATATTTGTTGTCTTCAAAGAGATATTGTCAGAGCAAAGACAGTATATTTAGCTCACAGTTTTTATATCAAAGTAGGCAAAAAGGTCATCAAAACGTAGCATCCCAAAATGAGAATGACTACACAACATGTTAAACATGTTTCACGGTTAACATGTAACATGGTTAAAGATAATAAGAAAAAGGATTAAAGTTTGGATGGGAAGGATGTGAGGATAACTGTGAATTTCATCCAACTGAAACTGGTAATAAACCTGCCCTGGTGAAAATAAACCGTGACAGACAGTGTGACAACAATGTGTATCACACTGTGCAAGTATATTAGTCACAGTGTATGTACACCGTGTGCACGGTGTGCTCCCTTCAAAGCGTGATGGACAGTGTGACCACAATGTGCTGCACACTGTACATGGCTATTAGTCACAGTGTATGCACACTGTGCTCCCTTCAAAGCGTGATGGACAGTGTGACCACAATGTGCAGCACACTGTACATGGGTATTAGTCACAGTGTCCTCACAACGTGTGCACGGTGTCCTCACACTGTGTGCACGGTGTCCTCACACTGTGTGCACGGTGTCTTCACACTGTGAACACACTGTACCGTCACAGTGTCTATCACGCTTTCTGCACGCTTTTGAGTCCCAATTTACGCTTTTGTCACGGTGTATGCACACTGTAATCACACTCTTGTCACATTCTAAGCACACTGTGTTCACGCTTCTGTCACACTGTCTGTCACACTGTCTGTCACGGTTTATTTTCACCAGGGTGAAGCAGTGCTAAAATCTTAGTGCTCTTAGGAAATGAGCTTGATCTTAAGATATAAATGACCATATATGAATACACACTTTGGCCTTGGGTGTGGAAGTAAAGAAAGAATAGGATGGAAAATAATATTTAATTACATGAATGGAAAAATTCTTAAAATACCACTTTGGAGTCACTTTGACAAAATGACTCCTCATAACATTGCTGTTGTAACTTTCATGAAGGACATTTATATGTGTCCTTCACGAATATTCTTGACTAAATAATAAAACATTTTCAATTAATCCTAGGGCATATGAAGGAGACAGCTGATAGCAAGTTTCCTCAGAGGGTATTTTTTTCATTAATCATACAGTCAAGCCCGTTTATAACGAAGTTGAGGGGGCCAAATATTTACTTCATAATAACCAAAATTCGTTATATGTGGACCAGTTTTTCCAAGCATCTCTTAGACAGGGAATAGCCTTCACTTCATTATAACTGGCACTTCATTATAAATGTGTTTGATATAAGTGGGCTTCACTATAGTGATGAAGTAGGAGTTTGTAATTTTAGGCAGAAATTATTTGAAGAAGAATTTATGAAGTGATTTGTGGAGACTGAGTTGTGTTCATGACAGTTTGATGGTCAAAGCAAAGAAGATACAAGTGGATTACAAGCAACTGTGGCCAAAACCAACGTTAAACTAGGAAAACAGAAACTGGAAGAGGTGAAAGAGTTCTGTTACTTGGGAAGCAGAGTAACCAACGATGGACGAAGCAAGAAAGAAATAGTGAGTAGAATAGCCCAGGCAAAAAGGGCATTCTTCCAAAAGAAGAATCTACTTACAGCAGGAAATACAAGCATAGAAGCAAGGAAACAGTTCATCAGAACATACATATGGAGCATTTTTCTTTACGGCACTGAATCATGGACGATGACAGCAGTGGAGAAGAAAAGCGTAGAAGCATTTGAAATGTGGTGCTACAGAAGAAAGCTGAAGATTAAATGGATCGACCGAGTAAGTAACGAGGAAGTGCTAAGAAGAGTAGGAGAAAAGAGGAGTCTGCTGACAACTCTAAAAAGAAGAAGGGAAAACTTAATCGGTCATATCTTGAGACACGATGGCCTGATGAAGACTATTGTCGAGGGAAAAGTGAACGGGAAGATTGGAAAAGGCAGGCCCCGTATGAGATACATGGAACAGGTTGTGAAGAATGTAAAAGAGAAGAATTATGTCACAATGAAAAGGTTGGCCGATAGAAGAATTGAGTGGAAAGCTGCATCAAACCAATCCTAGGATTGTTGACCAATGATGATGATGATGTATGCTTTTCCTGGAGCACGATGTTGGATTATGGCAGAAGGAGCCCATTAACTCCCTGTAGTGAAGGAGCTGTAAAACCATTGAGTGGTATGTTTCCACAAAATATTTTCAGAGTGCAGTCTCCATTCATGCATATTCAAATCAATATATCTAAGCACAAAATTGTAACAGCTAGAGTTAAGTTAACCTGTAGGCTCCAGCTCAGTACTGGAGAGACGGGCTCTATCTCCTGGTTTCCGAGGAAATGATGAATCTATGTATGCATAGCCTCCTTCCATTCCTCCATGCATAAAACTTGATCTATCTGTCGCTGGGCCAGTAGAAGGGTTTCTGCTTCCTCTGCCCTGTGAAAAATGGATGACTTTAGTATTTGCAGTCTCATAACAATTTACTTCGAAACCCTTTCTGTGTCAGGTTGAACTACTGTAGACACAGATACTGCAACATTTGGGTCTATTATGTCAAGATAGTGCTCAGTAATGACTGTACAATCTACAGATACCCTTTTTGATGGGCTCTTGAATGTTATATACAACGTAGGTTATAGCCTGTGTGGGCACTTGAATAATATTTTGAACTGTCAGTAGGACCAATAATTTTGAATATCATACATGAATTTTCACCTTATTCAGTGCCTTCCATTGTGGATTTGAGTATTTTTTGGTATTAATCATTAAAATTTATTTATGGGGGAGCCATAATTAACAGAAGTCTGACCTAGTTGTGAGTCATAGTCCAGGAATTAAGTAGGTGAAAAAGCTTTATTCTTTCCATCCATGAACTAATCCATGATTATGGGTAGTTTAAAATTGATATGATTTAAAAAGTTCCCAACCAGAAATAGAGGACATAATAACCATTACTAAGTACATTTTAATGGTTTCATGACATGCCCATCTATCTTGCATTTAACCCTTTAAATCATACAAAGCCAAATTTGTAGAGCAAAAAGGCCTCCATCTCTGCCAAACATTTCAGAAAACAACTAATTTTCCATCGTCAGGGTTATCTCGTTTTATGGGGTTGTTTTCTGAAACTTTGGCGGAGATGGAGGCATTTACCTGGAGGAACACCGCAGAAACCTTCACATAACTTCTATTTCCATAAGGCTTATACTCTGCACTAATCTGATTGGATTCTAAGTTCTGACCTACAAGAAGCTGGCCAGAATATAGGTATTAAACAAACAACTTGTATTGCAAAGTTAAATACGATCTTGGAATTTTCACTATGCACCATGAAAGCTCACCAAGCTCCAATTGAAGTCGTCATCTTCATCATCTGTCCAGCTACATAATCCACCTTCAAAGGTGCAGTGGCCCCGGCAGTCCAAACCTGGTTTCAAGGCAACATTATCCACAGCCACAAATCCTCTGTATTTCCTGAATGATTCTGTTTGTTCTTTGGCGATTGATTCAAAAACCACCTAAAAAAGGCGAGCATATGTTTATTTTCCATACATTGATCACTTTTTTTTGGTCAAATTGAAGGTACATGTTTGTGATTAGGAAATTACCACTACTCCAATTAGCAGGATATACAATTAGTCCAATCCAATTAGTATAATCCTCTTAGCAGGATATAAATGGGCACATTTCCCCATTTCTGTAGGACAACTTTCTGAGGACGAAAGTTCACATGTAAGACCAAAGAGTTATTTTTAAATATATTTCCATAGTGTTGGAAAAAAGTGCATCTTATATGCCATCAAATGCGGTTTTTAAATTTTCTACTTCAGAAGGTAGTTTGTAATACATCCAGATATTGTGATCGTGGTGATCATGTGCTATTCTTCACTGCCATGAGAATTCTAAGTGTTCTGGTAAATATACAAAATAGGCACACCTGTAACTTTATTATCAGAATAACTTTTAAGTGTGATATTTTTATAGCATTAAATAATTTTATTATTTAATATTTCATCATATTATATTTCATTTTTAGTACCTATAATATTATAAAAAATGTTGTTGCCACAGCCACAACCTCTGGCATCACTGCAAGTGTGATAAATATATGAAATCTTAAAATTCTAACACTTGATTGCTCATAAAAACTAACAAAACTTAGCCTGAAGTTTGTGGTCCTGAAACAAAGAATCTAAGGAATACCTCCATGGCCCTGAATATTTCAATGGAAACTTAATACCCTGATCTCTTTCTAGCTTTAAGAATCCTAAGGATCATATGTGTGAGAAATGGTGCTCAAGAAAATGATTATTGACAGTGGTATTAATTGGTACAGAAATGAGTATGCAATAGTAACTTTATGCTTGCATAGTAAACATAAAAGAAGATGCTAAAAATTTAAGATTGGGATCAAACCAATCTCAGAATTGAAAGATCTGAGATCACTGTCACCTGAGGTGAAAAATTTAAATCTTCAGACTGAAGTCATGCATGGAGAAAATACAAGTTAAATTCTGATTCTAGCAGTATAATTCAGAATTTAGGTGCCATTAAGAGGGAGTATATCAATGGGGCATATAAAACATAATTGATCATTGTAGCCAGTGTCCAACACCCTGGGGATCGGGTTGTGTGGTGGCTAGAGCACTAGCCTCCCATCTTGAGGGCCCGGGTTCGATTCCCGACAGTGGCGGATTTTTCAGCGGCAAACCAGTCCCTACTTGAGTGCCTAGTGGAGGGCATTTCAGGTGCAGTACTCTGTCCGTCAGATGGAACGTTCAGCCATGGTCCCCTTGAAACCTGTCGTTAAGAGTAGGCTAATGCAGGCGCTGTGTTTCTCTCCACCCTTCCTCCATTACCTGAAATGCTCCTACCATTACCCAAGTACCCACCTATCCTAAATGGTGCAAATGACCTCAGCTGTTGATCGCCTCCCCTGAATAACTAACTCCAAACCCTATTTCTCACGTACCATTGGCTATTTCAGTGAAATGAATTCATTTCAACTATATATTAAAAGGTAGATCACACAATCCCCATGCTTTAACACACTCAACGTGGATGCCTTGAATTCAAGGCATGCCTCGTTACCCTGGGAGGTTGATGCCTTGATGTCAAGGCATGGGGTCCCATTATGTTCGTTGCTAAGTAAAAAAATTATTATTATATTGCAAAAATTTTATGTTTAAAGCATTTATAATAATATATTTATTGGTATAAAAGAAAAAAAAATATTTCGGACATGAATACTTTTTCATGAAATAGGCCAGCATTGAGTGTGTTAACCTGTGACTGGAATTTCAAGGCAGATATGGAATAAATGCAGATTTGAAGCATGTAAATGTGCTGAATGCCCTCTTATTCTTTTGTTTAGGTTAACCAACCTTTAACTCACCATATTCCATCCAAAATTTAGCTTATCATTCAATTTCTATGTTATGATATTGGATACATCAACATTGTGTCCTTAAAAAGTGATTAGAGGCTTTATTTATAAAAGTATATTATAAGTACTTACTTGGTGAGCTTGATTATAGGTATATAATACCTCAGCTTCCATCCATTTTCCCTGAGTGGAGTCCTTTGTACCCCATAGGACTCTGTCATACATTTCCACTCCACCTTCCTCTACAACAGGATGAAGAAGTACTCGAAGACCAGCACTGCTTAAACCATCCATGGAATAACTGCAAGTGATACAAGGGTAAAAGTAGTTGCTCATTATTTTGTCATGTCAAAAAAGGCTGTTTTGCAAAATCATGAATAATTGGAAATGGAATATTCTAAATCTCAAACCTCAAGTCAAAAATAAAATAATTAGAAATCGATTACAATGACTTGTAATCTGTTTTTATTTTTTTTTAACCTTAACATAAAAGATTTGAACTTGTTTGAAATTCCAAAAACTGTGATTCTGAACTTAATTTTCTTTGATATTATTTACCTCTCAAACCAGATTTTCTCCCAGAAAAAGGTAATGATTTGCGCACAGCGATTATTGTTATTGGCAATACCGATATTATCAAAATCTAATGGTTCACTGTAACTTGAAGTAAGCATATGAAAACTGCCTAAATCACTGATAACTGTTCTGTGATTGGGTTGGTGTGGTGGCTACAGTATTGGCTCCCCATCCTGAAGGGCTGGGTTCGATTCCTGGCAGTGGTGGATTTTCCAGTGGAAAACCCATCCCTACTTGAGTACCTAGTGGAGAGCATCTCAGGTTCATGTACCCCATCCATCGATTGGGATGTTAAGCCGTGATCCCCTTGGTGCTTGTCATCAAGAGTAGGCTAATGCCGATGCAGGATTTCTCTCCATCCTTCCTCCATTGCCTGAAAAGTTCCTACCATTACCCAATTATCCACCTATATAGCGCAAATGGCTTCAGTTTTTGGTTGCCTCCCCTGAATAACCAACCAACATTGGTATTTTCTACTAGTTCAC
Source organism: Platycnemis pennipes (assembly GCA_933228895.1). NCBI lineage: Eukaryota > Metazoa > Arthropoda > Insecta > Odonata > Platycnemididae > Platycnemis > Platycnemis pennipes. The sequence goes on from OW121846.1 coordinate 86,621,605, forward strand.
CATGGCCAATGAAAGAAGTGGATTTGTGTATGCCCATCCATTATGGCATATTTACAATTGATAAATATTATCCCTGCTGTACTGAATGGCATGTGAGTACATAGAAATTCCCAGAGGAAAAAGGTTTCCTGAACAGGGTATCAAACCACAAACATTTAGTTTTCTGAAATTTTAGGAGGATCTATATCTGCCATCATGTCCCAAAGATGATATCTCTCATTATTAAATGGAAAATGCATTGCTTGCTCATTAATTGAAAAAATTCTTCTGATTTAGTATTTATATTGAACCAATTAATCTCAGATGCTTTTGAGTTATTATGATGCGTTGATCATTCTTTTGATTGCCCACTAATTTCACAAGCCCTGGAATCCAAATTCTAAATGACTGCTAGTATCTTGCTACTGACTGAGATTGCTGACTTTGGAGGATTATCATGCCTCCTTGGCAATCACTAGCCAACATGAAGCATAGTCACTTCTGTGGTATACAACTGAACCCTTTTGCTACGTCTTGCAGGTACTCCCACAAAAATGTTTATATCCTTTGTGTATGACATGTGGGGATATTCCAGAGGCGTAGAAAAACTTTTTCCTTCATCACGATATGCAGTATAGTTTTTACGTTTTGAAATTGCCTCCACGTTCTAGTATGTGCTGCCATCTTTTCAGAATTTTAGTTGAACTACGTGAGCAAACGATGTTAGATCCAATCATGTGTAGAGAAGTACATGTGCGTTTTTGATGTTATGATCATCTTATCAAAAGATACAAGGCTGAAATGTTAACAGTCATATCAGGTATATTTCTGTCTGCAATACTGTTATGTTATATTATGGCGTGTTGTTATCATTATTACGTTTTTGGGTTGTAATCTCCAATCATTAATCCTACTTTTATGATACGATTTTGGAGTATTTTTTCGGAAATTTCTGTCGTAACATAGTGTTTTAATATATTTTAAATTATGTAACTATGACGAGTTCAATTTTCTTGCAGAAATCTGTGAAAGATTTTCAAATGGTGCTGCATATGTTTTCTTAGCTAAGGTTGACTATTGGCTTGTATGTTGTGTCTGCATTCTGTAACAACCTTCTACAAGACGAAGTCGACATTGCTCTAAAAAAAGGTTTATTGTACATACTTGACTTGACACCATCTTGCAGTGAACGTTTTTATGTGGGAGTTCGTTTATAAACTGCCTAAGGTTTTGTCGTGAGAAAATTTTATGAAGTGGGAAGGGAACCGATAAATGTATAATATGCAGATGCATACAAAGTTACATAAAATGTTTTTTTTGCTCTGAGAAATCATGAGTGAAAAGAACGGATGCTGAAATTCTCGATTTGCTGGCAGAAAGTTATGATAGTGAGTGTGACGAAACTAAGTATTTTGTGCTGGATCAAGTATCGTGTGAAATGGGCTTTATAACTCTGGAGCTAGTGATGAGGAAGCTCAAGATGGATCCGAGCCTCTTGTCCGTATCTAGCGCGGTACCAGTATGGAAAACATTAATTAGAAGGGAAAAAAATATTTATGCAGATTTGGACAATATTCCAACCTTTAATGGTCAGCACAGGGTAATTGGATTTGATTATATGATTCCATTTGAATGTTTAACCAAGTTTTTTCCATTATCAATATTCGATATCATGTAGCTTTTGAAACAAACAGGTATGCAAAGCAAAGGCTGGATGAAATTGGAGAATTGCCAACAAGGTTTAGGAAGTGGAAGGATATATCAGGAAAAGATACAAAGGTATGAGTTGCCTTGAAAATCAGTATGTGATTGGTTCAAAAACCAACTTTGGTATCATATTTTCAATATTTGTGCTGGTTTACAAAAACACCTGGTCAGATATTCTTCCAAGAGAAGTACCTACTACTTCGGTCATTTCTGCATTTTGCTAATAACGAACAAAATGCTATTTCAACTGACAGGTTTTTCAAGCTAAGAAAAATTATAAATTAAGTTGAAAATACGTATTCTGCTACTTATGAGAGTAATCAAGAAATATGAAACTATGGTTAAATTGAAGGGTAGGTCATTCTTCAAACAATACCTTCTAGCAAACCTAGTGCCAAGTGGGGAATGAAAGTATGTTCATTTTGTGATTCACAAACTGGTTTTCTCTTGAGGTTCCAAGTTTACACTGGAAGGAAACAAAAGACGTTATCTAGGAAGGTCTAGGCTATAGGGATGTCACTGACTTAGTATTAGGTTTTGAAAACAAAGGCCGCATTTTATACCTTGATAATTTTTATTCCAGCATACTTGCCTCTCTATGATAAACGGAGGTCAAATCAATTTGGTGCTGGTGGAAACAAGCCAATAGAAAAGGATTGCCAAAGGAAATGAAAAACATGAAACACAAGCATGGTAGTCTTCCATCTACATGGATGAATTTAGAGAACACATTAATAGCCAGTACATGGTAAGTTACAGGAAGAGTAAACATGTTATCAACTGTGGGCAATGCTGGGATTATGGATGTAGAAGTTAGGTCGAAAAAAGGTTTGAGGACTGTGAAGAAACCCAGCATTCAGGTGATGCACAACAAGTATATGGGAGGAATAGACAAGTTCGACCAACTTCCACCTACCCCTTTGTTTGGAAGCACAAAAAGTGGTATCAGACACTGTGGCACTTTTTATTGAGATTGTTTAATGAATGGGCGTATTTGCTATAATATTCAAAACCCCACTAATAAATTGACCCCTAGAAAATTCAGGGAAAATGTAATTGATGGATTAGTAAGAGGATACTCCCATAATGTCCAAAAAAAGAGGTCATAGGAGTAGTGACCCAACTGATACATGGTTCGTAGAGCATCATTTCTGCATAAATAATAACCTAAAAACAGAAATCACCACCCAATTTTGTTGTGTGCAGTATATACTGCCCTCCAAATGTTCTAAGAAAGGGAAAAGAAACTGCAAAGGCAAAAAAACTTCATTTTATCGTCCTACGTGCATTAGTCAAGTCAACCCCCATTGTGACCTGAACCGTGTTTCGAAGAACATCACTGAAAGGTTAAATACAAGAAATATTGTAAATGCGGTGAAAACCATAAATAATCGCTGATATTAATTTTTTATCATATCCATGATACGTGAAATCTCTGTATGAATATATTTTTTGAGTTTTACCATATTATTGTTTTCAGACAGGAATTTTTGTTTTAAAAATGACATAATTGTTTTATTTTCCATGTTTACTATGTATGATAATGTATTTATTAACATTAGGAGAAGTAAATATGTTTTCAATTCATTTAGAACAGCAAAGCACCTTTAGGACAACAAATTGCCAAAGCACCACATTCTTTTTTCATTCTATTGGTACTTACATGGACTTACTCTTTTATTTGTTTGAGTGTGTGCAAAGAGTATCATAAAATATAAGTTGTTGCATTATCCTGAAGCAGCAAAATTTAATAAATATTCAAACTAAAGTACACTATGCACTCATGTAATTTATTTTTAACTCTTGTACCTGTCTAAAGCGTTACCCAGCCAGCACAAATAAACATTTTACCTTCAATTTATTTGAAATTTACGTAAATATGTCGTAAACTGTTTATTTGTTTACAAGTTGCTCACGTAAACTTCTAAGATGCATCTCGTAAAAATCACGGCCACATGTCCTCATCGTGGAGTAAGCAACACAGAAACGGTTTACCAGAACGTCCGCCATAATGCATACGCATCAAATACTTTGTTTGCCATATATATTCCCTCACTACGTATTAAATGTGCAATTAAATCCAGTGTACCACGTTTAAAAATTTTCACGAATAAAAAAAAGGTAAAAAAATAAAATTACATATACATCACTAGCATCGCTTTCGCCCCTAGGTGGCTCAGGGAACCGAACCCGTGTCGTTCGCTTCATATCTCGGCACGCTACCACCAGGCTAACTGCTTCGTTGATGTGAGTGTTGTCAGATTGCTAGTTGTTGTCACGCGGTTCATGCATGAACTTGCGCCGGTTCATGAATGCGAAGTAAAGTTTCAATAGTTGATTATAACTATAATTCATTACATAACTATAAGTTAAAACTATCGAAGGAACTGTAGTAATGATTTACGATCGAATTTGCTTTCCTAAATTGTCGAACACATGAATCCTTCGTTAATTGTGCTGGAGTGACAACACCCCTTAGAAAAATCCTTGAAGATTAAAAATTAATTTCTCTTCACCAATGGTTATGATTACTGGTGAGCACCAATTAACTACTTGTGAATGATGATTAATTACTAATATTTGCAGTGATTACCCACTTATTTCAAGGGAGCTCAGGGGTGGATTTTGGAACAAATATCAAACTGCTATCTCATATCGGTGATCAGCTTGAAACATATGTACTCCACATTTAATGAAAAAGATACTTGAAACTACTTCATGTATCTACATGTTAACTTTATGAGCCAAATATTTTCATTAAACATACGTGCAGAGTATAATCTATGACATAATGCTGTAAATTTACTAATTTCTTAATGGCCCACACTCGTAAGAATCACGTAAATTCGTTTACGTGTGCGGTTTAAAAACCGTTTACGAGATGCTTACATAAGCATTAAGCATTTACGTTTACGTTCATTCTCATAAAATGATTGCTTAGAATTTACGTAAACATGAAATAATACGGGGAGATTATGTTTACGTATACACACGCACATTAAGTTTACGAGGATTTTACGTAAACATGTTACCGTGTGCTGGCTGGGTAGCTATATCAGCTAAGTTTTCAGAAAAAAGTAAATAATTTTTTAAATATTTATGCCAACTTATCAGTTTTATTCATTGATATTAAAAATGCTCTTTATGCTCATAAATATGTTATTAATTATTTTCTTAGATTACAAAATTGATTTTTTTCGGGATATGTGACACTTTATTGGAATCAGGGTTAATTCCACTGACACAGCAAAAGGGTTGATAAAGGTTAGCAAAACAAACCCCTTGGCAATTGGTAGAAATAATGAGTGAGGGTATTATACTACGTTACATTCATAAGGTCCGCACCTGAAAGAAACACATTTCCCCTCAGGTCCTGTTGTTTCCAGCATAGGACTTTCAATGAAAGCACTCTGCCCTGCCCTTCCTTCTGGGGATGGAACTATTTGAGACATCTCACAGTAAATGTACCCCCCTGCAAAATGGAATAAACAATTTAATGGAAACAGTTTAATAAGCAATATCATGAAAAGCAACCTCCAACATTATGGGCATTCCGTCTTATTCCAATTCAGCCATAACACATGTAATCTTAGAGCTACTATAATTATATGGCTTTAGGTAATTAGCGAACATCCTCTTCTTAGATTATGACAAATAACTATTTTTTCAAAGGTGAAATGAAGTCTTAAGAAAATGTGAATCCAGATTTGTACCCGACATCTCCTTATCATATTGCAGCTATAATGCAGCTGAGATGCCAAAGCTAATTCAGGGTGGCGATCGTCAGGGAAAACCGGGAAAACCTGGAATTCTCAGGGAATTTTGGAAATCTGGAAAAGTCAGGGAATTCTCGTAACAGTCAGGGAGAAAATGGGATAGGAAATTCTCATTATTTTTCTACCATTACGTTTACCGGGCACTCTTTCCCGCCCGTTATTTCACCAAAACATTTCACCGACTAAAACTAATGTCCGTCGCCGAAGTGCATAGAATAAGCCCCGTCAATTCGTTGAACATTCATTTGTGAATCTTAGTTATTTAGTTGTGAATCAGTCGTACAATATATTCCTTTCGTATATCCTTAATGCGATATTTGCGTAGTACTGTTAAAATTCATGATCACCGTGTATTCTGCTCATCACAAGGAATCCGAGGCTATGTTTTTCGGAAGATTTTACCTCTGGTTTTTTTTAACTTCCGAGACTCGGGTTGAGAGGTAGTTGTAGCCCACTAGCTTGTAGTAAATACGTGCTTGCAGTTCTAAAAATGCGAGACAGTGATTATTAAAACGGTAATACAAGTACGATCACACGTGTAAACAAATCTTACGTGAGATCATCTTCGATTTCCATACCCCCCTTCGCGAGACCATAAGAAGAGTTCTTCTCCCCTCCCCACCTTTCATGCTTGACGTAATTATTGAATGGCCCCCTTAGCTCCCTCTCGAAGCAATTTAGTCAACTCACAAACCACCTCAAATATGACATTCCTAAATATGTCGCTGCCGTTGCTAATTGCCTCCTGTTTTCGCTCGCAGTGGCGCTATTACGTTTTGTTTGTTTATGCAAATATTTTTACATTTTTGGTTCCCTCTTACAATCAAGGAGTTATGACCACGTTAATCAAATTGTTATTGGCTTCTAAAACTCGTGCCATCCGATTTTGATCCAGCCCAAGAACTTGGCTTTGGTTTGTATTTTTCGCGTAGCTTAGTGATACCTGTGCCGGAGTCCGCCAGTAAATTGGCCATCAACTTTCCCTTCGATGGTTTTTCACCAATCTTCAACTTCCCAGTACTACTACGACATGCCACCTCTTCCTTGAAGAATTAGACATTGCCAATTTGTAATTTTACCGAAGGAAACATACACAGCCACGGAAATACAATACACGGCCACGAAAAATGTATGAAAAGTGTGTACAATTTGTGTGAGGGCTTAACTTGTGAAGGTTTAATATATTTTTTTCATTAGGGTGGAGGTTCAATATATTTTTTCATTCTTATAGCTTTTAATGTATTGATTTCAGCTTTTAACATTTTCTGAGTTTTGACGAAAATTTAATTCAGCAGAAATAAAATATTCCGATCGTAGGAGACCTTTTGGCAATCGGTCAGGGAAATTGGTAAAGTTGTCAGGGAAAAGTCAGGGAATTTATTAATTGGTTATCAGTAGCCACCCTGTAATTCATAAGCTAAGTTTTTAATTATTTTTCAAGGTCTTTAGTATTTGTGAATTAACATTAGACTGCTTTTGATGACATATTTACCAGCTATAGTTTCCTCATTACTACAGGTAAAACAAAATTCTACAAAATTCAACTTGATGCAGTTGAATTATTACAAAAGTCACTTCCATTACCCAAACTTCCTATTATTCTCATCCACTGACAATATAGCCTTTATCCATATATGTACACAATTTAAATCAGTCATGAAGTGACATTGCACACTCAATTATTTAAAATGTTTAAGAAAATATTATGGTGCATCTACTAGGTTGGTGCAATGGACTGACAGGAAGCATAGATGGTATTTCATCAGAATGTTTTGCTTAAGACTTGATCAAATGATGGAAGTCAATGATCACACTCCCTCAAACATTTACTGAAGTTTCTTTGATCCTTTCATCTCTTTTGGGTCACAGCTTGTGATAAAATATGGAATGCCTGGGAGGAGTGAAGATTTTTTTTAAAATTTATGTTACATTACCTTTGTCTGCATCTTCTGATCCACTGGCATCAGTTGAAGGACCACCTAACCAGTTTGATAAGGCTCCAGCACCAGCTTCCCAACGCAATTGCGTGCCATTTCTATTAGCCCAATCACAGGTAGTAAGATCATTGTCTGTTCCAAAGTCACAGATTTCTGAAAGTACCGAATAGCAATTTAATTTAACACAAACGAAATATATTAAAATGCAATATATTAAAAATAGCAACCTAAGCAATAAGTAATACATGTACTTCCATATTCTATTACATTGTGGAAAACATTATATTATCATTCAACTGATAGGTTTTTTATAGGAACTCGAAAGTTTATCCTCCCACTGGTAAGATTAGGTTTCAGGCAATTTTGGCCAAAATAATCAGTTTTCATAAACAAATTTTATACAGTTCTTTTAGGAATATTGTTCATCATTTGAACTACCTATAGCAAATCCTAATTTTGGGCCTCCTCCAAAATCACCATGATACCTTAATTCTTCGTTGAGGCTTTCGCTGTTCATAGTGATGATTAAAGTAACTTTTTGGGTGTTACCACGTACTCAGGTTAGCCTGACATTTCGCGACCCCTGCTGGTCACTTCTTCTGAGGGAATGGTAATGCATGCCGGTGTGGGTTGGTATATATGTATATACGTCAGGTCGGTGGGTTGGGTGTGGTAGGGAGAAGAGGAGAGGGGGGAAAAGTTGAGGTAGAAAGTTTATTTAGTACGGGCATCCACGGGTGATTCATTTAAAGGCCACCATCTCTATTGAAGTTGGCTTTTTGGTTTTTATCTCGATGACCTCTCGATAAAGCCGAGGTTTGAATTTGTTGACCCTGGCGAGAACCTTAGTTTTTTTGAAGTCATTTTGATGACCAAGGCCCACGTGCTGTGCCACTGCCGACTTCGAAGGCTGTCTCAGTCGAGTGGCCTGCTGATGCTCCTCTACCCTCATTTTAATGCTCTTCTACCCTCATTTTAATGCTCTTCTACCCTCATTTTAATGCTCTTCTACCCTCATTTTAATGCTCTTCTACCCTCATTTTAATGCTCCTCTACCCTCATTTTAATGCTCTTCTACCCTCATTTTAATGCTCTTCTACCCTCATTTTAATGCTCCTCTACCCTCATTTTAATGCTCTTCTACCCTCATTTTAATGCTCCTCTACCCTCATTTTAATGCTCTTCTACCCTCATTTTAATGCTCCTCTACCCTCATTTTAATGCTCTTCTACCCTCATTTTAATGCTCTTCTACCCTCATTTTAATACTCCTCTACCCTCATTTTAATGCTCTTCTACCCTCATTTTAATGCTCCTCTACCCTCATTTTAATGCTCTTCTACCCTCATTTTAATGCTCCTCTACCCTCATTTTAATGCTCTTCTACCCTCATTTTAATGCTCTTCTACCCTCATTTTAATGCTCTTCTACCCTCAAATGCTCCTCTACCCTCATTTTAATGCTCTTCTACCCTCATTTTAATGCTCTCTACCCTCATTTTAATGCTCTTCTACCCTCATTTTAATGCTCCATCACGTTTCCCCAATGTACTTCTTTCCGCATGTTGTGCAGAGAATCTCGTAAACTCCTATTTGCAGGGGTGTCCTATCTTTCATGTTTCTCAGTAACGATTTAACTTGTAAGTGAGGTTTGAAGATGATCTTGTTTTTATATTTTTTTAGAATATTTCCTATCTTATCAGTCGTGCCTTTTATGTATGGTAGACAGGCTTTCTTCGTGATCATGATGTTGTCAGGTTGCGAGGCCACTGCTTCCTGCGGGTGCCGACGGCCGAGGTCGTCATTAATTCCTCTAAAAGCTTGGGAGATAGCTCCGTCGTACCCATTCTGGCGTAAAATGGCTTCTAGTTTTTTTTTTCGGCTGGATAGTTCGCCTTGTCACTGATCCGCATTGACCGTTGGATTAGACTGGTCATGACACTATTTATTTGAGCCAGATGGTGGTGTAATGTGGTGTGGAGGTAACGGTGGGTCAAAGTCGGCTTCCTATATACTGTATGGCCTAGAGTTCCGTCATCCTTCTTTTGGATTAAAACATCGAGAAAGGGTAGTTTCCCTTCTTGCTCAATCTCAATTGTCCACTTAATACTCCACCATTCCCTCAGAAGAAGCGATCAGCAAGGGTCGCAAAACGTCAGGCTAACCTGAGTATGCGGTAACACCCGAAAAGTTACTTTAATCATCACTATGATACCTTTCCTGGTTTACTTCTGGCGATATTCATGATGATATATCAATTCATACAGATGATAGATTGAGTGAATAACTGTCTAAACCAATCTTAGGATTGAATAAATTTCATGATTTGTGATTCACTATGTGGTCCTAGAGTGAGTGAGGTATGATGAATGAGGTGAAAAGTTTTTGCAAATATACTCGTAATTGCAGAGAAAAAATCATTCGCCTTGACCGTGATTCGAACGTGGATCCCCTGATTTCCGACCAGGTGCTTTAAGCACATAGTTCCTAGCATCTAGTTCCTTTAAGGCCTATAATATTCCACTGGAAAAAATGACACCTCAGTAGCTTAACCAGTTAAAGCACCTGGCTGGAAATCAGGGGATCCGGGTTCGAATCCCTGTCAAGGCGAAAGATTTTTTCTCTGTGGAATTTCTGCTATTGTGGAATTTTAGTGGGTAATGCCATTAAGGTTCTTGTGGCCAGTTCGCGGTCCTTCAATTTGAAACTCATAATTCTCCTTAATAATTTTCTAAGAGAAATTTTTACTGAGACTATTCTAAATTATTTGGAGTCCGTTGTTATGCATATGATAAAGTTTTCCCTTAGTGTTTACCTGTTTCAATTATTTATTCTAAATACATGATTCCACCTCCTAAAGTTTCTTGATTACTAAATATTGATAAACCTTTTGTTTGATAATGCATTGAAGTTACTTTTGTCACACTCCTCTCATTAAATAAAATTTTGCAAATGTTTATTACCATGATCATCTGTGAAATGTAGGTATAATGTATTTTAAAACAAAATGATAGATTTTAGTGCAAAACGACCTCTGCCGTCGACGCACCCGTAACATTAAATCTGATAGATTTTATCAGCATTGAAAATAGAGTTTGGCCTACCTGCTACTTCTTGTCTTCGCTGACGCACCTATAAAAGAGAAGAATAACAAAATGAAATGCTGTATATTTTATGTAAAATTGGGTAAAATTTCTTCTTGGTCATGAAAACTAAGTGAAACAGATTATAAAAAGAAAATTTAAGTACTTACCAAACTACTTTGTAATAAATCAGGTGTGCCTTCTGGGATAACATTTGGAGCTGCTGTAACAGCATTAATAAATACACAAACTACCCATACTCCAGTGAGCTTCTTTGGATGCAAATAATGCATTCTTCTTTGGTAAAACTGCAAGAGAAAACAATTGTATCAATTCTTTCATAAACTGAAAGGTTAGATCCATAGCACCTCGTACAATTCACAAAGGCATGTTCCCAAATTCACTGTCATTGGAACCATTACATTTCCATAAGTCACCTCACATCTCCACATATCTATCTCTGATGTACAGAAAATCCAATTGCAAGAATTTTCTGAGGGTGGTTTCAAAGATGCTTAACCCACAACTCGAGCTGGTAATACAACTTTGTTGCCCAACTCTCTACCCACTAGACTTCAATGCTTCGTTTTCCTCCTACTCATACAAGACGAATGTGCAGTGTTGGTGATTGTTATTTTTACATCAGTGTTTAATATTTACTGAATAATGGGAATGCTTGCATTAATGAATTCAAAGATCACGTACTAGCCGCAAAAACTTTAGCGGCATTACCCACTGAGATTGCACTATAGCAAATATTCCACAGAGAAAAAATCATTCGCCTTGACTGGGACTCAAACCCGGACCCCCTGTTTTCCAGCCAGGTGCTCTACCAGTTGAGCTACCAAGGCTCAACTGGTAGAGCACCTGGCCAGAAATCAGGGGGTCCGGGTTCGAGTCCCGGTCAAGGCGAATAATTTTTTCTCTGTGGAATATTTGTTATAATGCTTGCATTGCCTTCCCTGTATTTCTCAAGATTACTCTCTGTTGACAGACATATTTACTATTTTCTGAGGATGCTGTGACTTTTTTCTTGTAATACACTTTTACTTTCCCATCAAAGGTTGAAATATAATAATGTCTTCCTCATCCTTACTCTTCTGTGATGATTATGGTCCTGGGGATAATTTTCTTGCTATTTTTTGTTGTTTTGTGGCGAGGTATACAACATGGAATGCGAGATTGCACACCAAAGAACTTAAGCACTGAGCGATCAATTTTGGAGGAAGTATTTTCAGACTCTCCTAAATCCAATCCATCTCAACCCATGATTCCCCTGTGTACTAGACCTTTCTGCAAAACCACAGGTGGCACAAATAAATAAAAGGTCCTCTTCCAGAATGATGTGTGAATTTCTCACGCCCTTGAGGCTAGTGCCTAGTAAATTCTACCCTCACCAACCAAAATTTTGAATGCACAGTTTTTAAAGCACTACTTAAAATGTCCCAAATTCTTGGAAAAGTTGTGGAATTCTGATGTGTGTAATTTCATGACCAGCCAGTTATGTTATGCAAGGTTCCAGTTGCAAAATGGCCGTAATGTGCTCCTGCCCCACCATGAGTTCATTAGCCAACGGTTAAGTTACCATTAGCCCCTGAAGAGGAAGAGGAAATATGTTGCCCGGGAGAGAATTCTATGGACACATTTCAGTAATAGAAATTTTCTGAGGACCTCTTTGGAAGGAAGTTGGAAAGGAAACATGGCAGACTAAGCCCAAAAATAAATTATAAAAATAGTGCTACAAACATTGTAGATTTTGAGCAGGACAGGTATTGAATGATAGGGTTGATGATAATAAGGATTTTCTCATGGATGAGTCCTTAAAGACGCTTAATCAAAAACTTGAGCCGATAACCCTAAAGTTTGTTTCCCAACTCTCTGCCCACTTGACTTCAATGCTGTCATTTCATCTTACTGACCTCTTCTCGCTTCTTCCACAAGGTTCTGTAATCATTAGTTGTTGATGCGACGTTTCGAAGCATGATTCGAATCGCCCGCGATGACCATGTACCCCACCAGGTTGAAGATCCGAGAGAGATTCCTGCGCGCCGAGTACATTAGTGTGGTAACTACTACCACTTCCGTCGCTGAGCCAGATATCATTTTTGCCGGGGACTGATTTATTTTATATCAGAATCACAAAAATGCATTGAAAAATGTGCGCAAAATACTTTTGCTGCTAAAATTAAGGCTTTTATTTTTGCTGGTGTTCGCTGAACTCAGTCTCCGTTTGTCTCTCCCTAGTTATTTTGTGATGTTGCGTAACGCTGGAAATTTCGCCGCTACTGTCGCTTTCTTCTTTCCGAAGAAATGACGATATCTTTGGAAACCAGATTCTTACGACAAATATATATGGTTCTTCCTAAGATGTACCTGTCCTCTGGATTGGAGCAGGGACTCGTTTTCCTATAAGAAACGGAATAATTATTTTTAATGCACGAAGTGTCATTGGTACTATTCGATCCAATCAGGTGTACATCCTTGTTTTAGGAAAATTGTCAGAGCAATTCTTTCCTTCGTATTTAAATGAAATTTACTCAAACCTATGCAAATAAGAAAAGGGAAAGATAAATTGCCCATTCATTCACCCCTCCTACGAAAACTGGACGGGTGACATTAAAGTCCCTTATTTTTTATTTCAATGTCAGCTTTATGGGATATTATACCCTTGTCTGATAAAAATGTTTTGAATTAAAATTTATTTTGCCTACTAGAAGTAAAAGTAATCGCTTTTTAAAGCATTTATACGAAAGGAGAGCTAAAGTTAAGACAATAATTACACCCTTCAGCCTGGTACGATTTCAGTTGAGAGATTATTTGAAAAATTTCGAATATTATTACCTTAAGGTCTTGTCTTGAGTTAGTAGATAGGAAAGTAATAAAAGAAAGGGAATCATACTAATTAATAATTCATATAGCATGATGCTATAGTAACAAACAAGAAATATAGCCAAAACTAACTTCATTTTGTACTATTCATAAAAATGAGTACTAAGTAATGGCGGAGAATTACGTAACAATGAGGCAGGGAAACTGTATGGCCGCGTAGGCGGCAGGAACCGGGCAGTATTATATCAGTGAATTTCAGTAATATCAGTGAATAATAATGAGTAATATCAGTGAATTTCACATGCCATTAGGCTTAGAATTTGGTACCTACAGACTATAAATGAACGGTGGGACGCAATAAATTAGGATTAAAGTAACCAATTTGCAAAGACTGCACCGCCGATCCCATGGACGGCTATGTTTGTGAAATGTTGATGCAGGGTACAAATCTTGGTGACGCTGTCCTTAACTCTATGATTTAAGAGAAAAGTATTTCTGTGAAACAAGTTGCCTAATGGAGAGAAACTGGTCCCTCTCACCATCATTGGCTGATTTCCCACGCCCATGAACCAAGTGCTAATGAGTGTTGCGCTCTAATATCAGCCATTCAAACCGGCTTTCGGCTTGAAGTCTTGTGAATGGGGCCTATTCATAAAACTTCTTCATAAAACCATAGACTCAGGAGGTCACAAGTTCCATTCCCGAATGAAGGATTTACGTTGATTTCGTCTAACGATTATGCTAAGAAATAAGACGAGGCAGTGCAATATAACCTTGGCAGTTGGAACACGTTGAAATTAATTCTACTAGTGTGTTTTTCTGAAACTGAGAAAGAGGAAAATGAATTAATTTCTTTTTATCCAAATAATAGAAGCTACCTGTAATAACGGAAGCAGCTTTTGGAAAAGGCATTGTGGAACAATACAGAGAAATGAGGATTTGGCGGTGCTCGTGTTTAATTGATGTAAACGAGGTGGCAATGTCCTTTAACTGCTCCGTTTGCTGTTGCCTGCCGCGAATTTTTGAACCGGTAAATTATTCGTTCACGAGTTCGATGAAGGATGTTCACATGTGCAGATTTGACGTTAAAACCCTCCGATGATTAGACAAAAGATTACACTCCATGGCCACCAGACAGCTTTATATCGGATGAAACTTTATATACCGGTGCGTAAATGCAACGTTCCGGAATTTCAGCAAGAACACAATTTAGTAGACTTGTACCGATATCACTTTTTCCGTTACCAAACCAATACCTCGATACCAGTGGCCGATACCGATAGTATTATTTGCCGATACCTTACTTATTTTTTCTAAAAAAATTGATAAATTTGATAAGTGCTATCCTTTTCATGAAGCCAACTCAATAATCAAAAGTGTTATAAAAGAGCACCTAATTATTGAGTGAAATGACATTGTGACAACTCTTTTATTTTGCTACTCTTAAGCTGGGCCTTCACGAGACACTTATGTTGCGACACTTGTGTCGCGACACCAGACATTGCCGTCTACACGGAGGCGCTCTCGCAAGCAGTGTGAGACAGTAGGCGGTGAAGCGCAGTTCCCAACGCGTCTTCTCGTGCAGCTGCTGCCGTTGCAGCTTCAATCATAGCTTCATATAGGAAGAGGAAGGAATTTTTTGCTAAATTCTGGTCTCTCTATTTAAACTGACCGGAATTCAGGTATGAAATACCCTGCACTTTCGTATATCTTCGGGTCTCCAAAGCACAAGTGGCCAAAACTATTCCTGAATATTGCGAAGCCATGTACAAAGAGCTAAAGGCCGAGTACTTGAAGATAAGTAAAATTAGTAGTTTTATCGGGATAGTTTTATTCAGACTGATTTACATGTCTTCGAAAAATACATTCCTTTCTGTGGAGGAGGAGGACAACTCCGAGTCCAAAGAACTCCCTTCCGTGGAGTTGGAATTTTCCTCCAGCTCCATAGATAGCAAAATCTTCCTCCTAATTTTTTTTAAAAAACTGCATATTGCTGCCACCATATTATTCCTTAACAAAGACGCAACCAAATCTCCAAACATTTATTCCACGTCATTGGACCTTCTTCGCCTTTTCGAGAAACTCTTCTTCTTAAATTTTTCCTCGGTCATCGTTTGGAAATCCATCGCTAAATCCTAGAACACCTTATTTTTAAAATGTCTACGATATTATAAGATAATATAATTTTACTCGATATAGAGAAATTGTGGCTTCAAAAACTGTCTTACCTCAAAAACACTGGTTGCTTAAACTTTGTGAACGTGGGTCGTAGAGTTTTGTTCAAAAATAAAAAATACAGTGCAAAGAAACAAGTTCAATTACTTGTGTGTACTGCCGTTTGAGCACTTGCCGTTTCGTCAACTTCAAACTGAAGAGAAAACGGATTGCCTATCTTGTATGAGGGAATTAAATTTTAAATTAATTAATTAGCTTCATACAATGCCTTTCAATTGTCCAAGTACTATGCAATTCATACGCCTTAACAAGTTCATCAACCCTCAGTTTTTCGAACTTATCCCGCACTTGGTTGATTTTCATTGATTAAATATATCAGGTCTCTTTCAAGCAGTCAGCGTCAATGATATTATTTTATGTATCAGCCACTCTTTGATAACATTTTCCCATCATCTTGTTGTAGGCAAGGGTACTAACTTTCTTCAATTCTAGGATGCATTATTCAAAACAATTACGGAGCCTCTGGGTATGTTAGGTAGGAGACAATTTTCAAAGCAGCTCTCGTAATACTCCCCGTCAACTTCGTAGTGACCGTCCGCTATGCTTTTCGTGCAAAGAAAAAGCGCACTACAATGTACATTTTCTGTGCCCGCGAGAATTATGGCAAAACCTCCTCGGAAGGTGGGTGCTATAAGTCCAGAGCTCAAGCCAGCTAGAAAAGCCTGACGAGGAGTTTTAATCTATTTATCACGCCAAGCCATTTTCACTGTTTGCCCAACTCTGATCCACGCCTCGTCATTATATAAAATTGTCCTTTGTTCATTTCGATATTTTTAAGCTCTCTTAAATAACGTCGTGACCAACGAATTATGCCGTCTCTTTCGTAAGCAGATTCTGCCTACCTTTTCGTTCGCACACGAAACAGATGTTAGTGGAAATATGGTATAGCGTAGTTCTTTTAAAATTGGGAATGTCTTCGTCTATATTCACGGAATTTGGGATATTTTTCAAGGTTGGTGGAACATTTCTTATGAACATGTTATCCACTTTCCTTCGAACTACCGATTTTATAAAATCATCGTAAATCAAAGATCTCGTATTCTTCTATGGCTGGATAATTTTTTGTTTTCGATGGAGTTATTAGCACACCATGAGACGCTTCCTTTCTAATCCTATAAACAGTAAATTGCGAGCACCCCGTAGCTTGCAAAGTTTTTTGCTATCTTCGGTGACATTTAGTGATTTATGAAAATATGTAAAGATATTGAAAACGACGCATCACGACTGCAACACACAGATAGAGAAGAAAATCCGCAGCACTGTTCATCTCTTTTTAAATACAACAGTTGCAAAACCACTGGTTCACTCTGAGGAATCTTATGAAAAACTAAGCGCCGTCCGTCACTCTCTCTCGGTGCTTTATGTCGAAGGGTCGTATTGTCGTATCCTTCCTGCAGATGTTTTATTACCCCTTCCTAACGGAACTTACGAAAATACCCTCGGTACCTTCTTTCATCTGTTGAAGGTCACGGCCTGGGAATTTCAATGCCTCAGTGGAATAAGAAAACCCATTTCTTCTTATTTTCGGGATAATGGACCATGCCGAGTGTCATCTCTTCTGTATTGGCGTTTGAGAGACAATTCCGAATGCTTGCTGGATTTCTTCCTCGTTAGCAGAGTTATCAAAATTAATTAATTTCAAGTGCATTATCTTTGTGTGTACTGAAAACCATCCACAGAAGTTCACATTGATTGCCACGCGAAAAAATTCACCTGGACCGGGAATCGAACCACGGACCTTTGGCTTTCCGAGCCACTGCGTAGACCCCTACGCTACCCAGGATCCCTAATTAGCATGGCAATTTTACCGAGTTTCAAGGTACTAGATGTTGCCCAAGGTCCGTGGCCAAAGGTCCAAACGGAAAGCCAAAGGTCCATGGTTCGATTCTCGGTCCAGGTGAATTTTTTCGCATGGCAATTAATGTGAATTTAACCGCCGTTCACGCGGCAGGGTTGAAATATCCTACATCCACAGAAGTGTTTATAAGCTCCAGTAGAACAGTGTCTTGATAAATGCAATGGTGGCTGGCGTTATTTTGTGGAACTCCTTCATGGTGAACACAAGGGAGAAAAAATACTTTCCTGGTCCACAGGATAGAATTTTTATTGCGACCGTTTTTATTGCCAGATGATGATACGCTGTATCGAAACCGGTCGCAATAAAAATTCTATCCTGTGGACCAGCAAAGAACAGTGTCTTCTTCAAGCACAGCCCTATGTAAAGAATCGACGTTGGCGGGAAAGTGTTATGAGGCAGATTTATGGCGCGGGAATAATCTCGCAATTTAAAAATTTATAAGTCCCTTGATAATCACGATAGAGTCCTAATTTTTTCACTAAAAATAACTCTACTCAAGGTACTATACTAAACACACTCAAACTTTCGTTCGCTGCACATATGGATCTATTTCTTTAGATACGAAAGTTAGCAGGTGACCACTTTTTGCCTTACATTTTTCAAAACTTCCTGCCCAAAAGGTTGTTCAAAATTACCTACATAGCTATAGATGATCTAAATCCGTTTATAATTTGTGTGCTGTAAGGACATATGTCTAGTAAATCAACCTTGCAATTTTGGAGCTGTTCTGAAGAAAGGTTTGCTTAAAACAGCGTTAAGAAGTGAAAATCGGAAAAGTTACTTTACACGCTGAAATAGTTGAAATTTTTTTTTGTAAATTCTCCATAAAAACAAATTGACAAACAAATGTCACTGTTCGATCCGGTACTTGTGTTTCCTACAGGAAATATTTAACCATAGTTAGCACTAGTTTCTGAATAAATTTGCTCAGGAAACTCTAAACCTGCAGTGACACCCAAATACAGTGGACTCTCGTAAGCACGTTTTTGTAGGGACCCGAAATCCTGAACATGGTAATGAGGAAAACTTGCTGAACAAGTTAGGCCTTCTCGGGTTATGTTGAATACGTATGTGCGGGATGCATAACTTCAAGGGTGATCACTACGCTGCAATCAAGTTAGTTCATTGCTGGCGTTAATTTATTGTAACAAAGGTTCATTTTCAATGATTACGCCTCCCAAAAAGTACATACGATTCCTTGCGTTGATGCGCACTCAATATTTAATGATGACTACCTATATGACCAAATTGCACGTTTTGTGTATACTATTCACGCAAAAAGTATATATAGACTCGAATTTGAGGCTTGATATCCCAAAAAAGAAAGAAGCGAAATTCATAGAGAGCATATCAGCCTGCAGATAATTTAGCCTTTCGTTTAATGCAGGTACCAGACTTTTTAATAATTACTTCTGAGGCATGTTTTTGCAGTGAGGACGAAAAATGGCACATTTCTTAGAGTCGCAGAGTTTGGAGATTGTTATAATAATATGAAAAGCACAAATGAAAGGAAATTTTGATAGAATATGAATCGTACTTTTGCCATCACTTCCTTTAAGTTTCAAGTATTTACTTAAAGTCGTTTAAGTCCTTCTAGTCAATTTACGAAACCGGGTTTTCTCCGTAAGTATGGAACATTGGAGGCACGCGACCAACACCTTCGTCTTGATTTTAAAATTTCTAATGCCAATGTATTAACGTCATAACACTTGACCATGCCACGATATTTGAATTTTATATTTTTGGAAAACGAGCTTGGACTGTAGGCGGAAACGCCGAACGTAGGTATGTGTTGAGCAGAACGAACTTGAGTTTACGGCAGAAATTTAATTTTTGCCGCTATTTCAGCAAACTTTCTTCGTACGTGGATTTTCGTCAACTTTTCGAAGGAGGTTGAGTTTTTCGCCTCGGGCTTTCCCATAGCCAACTCTAAGCACTTGTCTCACTTTTACTGTCTCGAAGATCGCAGCTAAGAAAACGAGTACGCGACACGTTGGTAAGTTAGTTGAAGAAGGCGAGATGTAAAAATTATGTTTTTAGATGATTTTCACCGAACGAATACTTTCGAATAAAAGTATCCGAAAAAACGAGTACTCGAAAGTATCGGAGTATCGAGAAAATGGCCGATACTCGCTGTCGGTATCGGCCCAAGTCTACAAATTAGTCCATACAAGCATCAAGGAGTGGGTGACAAGTATAATCTAAGCATTATATATCTAAGGCCCTAATTACCTTTACAGCTTTGAGTTACTTCAATGTATATTCACCAGTTACATTAGTATTTAAAAGAATTTTATAGCATCAGAGTTAGCCGAATGAGTAGCACTAATGTATAAAAGGATCACGTCGCAAGGATCTCAGGAACGTAGGTCATTGCCACAGCTTTTGCTAGACGCTCCAACATATCCCAAGCGTAGTCTTCTTTGCAATATAATATTCTGACAAAAATATGGATCCGAACAAGTATTTTTGTAGGACCCACTACTGTAAGCCGTGGAAAGGCTATTCAAATCACCCTTACACTTGTCACTCCACCATCGAGACCTAATGGAAATTTCCGAGCTGGAAAATCGTCCGTTTTTGCCGAAAGTTAGCGAGCTGACCTGGAAGTAGGTGAAAATATACTTTTCAATTCCACTGTTTACAAAAAGATTTTATTTACGGCTACTTTCACAAAACTGTAGCGTCATCACCCTAGTAGCAATTGATATCTATATAATATCCATAGAGTGTTACCAATATCCAAAAAGCATTACATCTAAGTGTAATATTGTGTGGATATTGTATGGATGTTAATGTATGACCGCCTTTTGGATATTGAATGGTTATTTTGGTTATCATGATGCAAATATACTACTATTGCGCATGCAATGCTGTACTTAATGTTTCTAGTATAATACTTTACAATGATGGTGAAATACATTTTTAAGTTTGCGATCGGAAAACATGTAGGAGTAAAAATCAATTTTAAACGAGTTATCTTTGAGGAAATTCATTACAATAAAACAGTAGAGCAGCACTGTGTAATTTTCCACAATTGTTTTATTTCACTTCAACCATGTTTTTACGTTTCTTACATAATTATCTAGAGGCTGCTATATGCAGTAGCCTTTAAGTAATGACAAAAGGTACATCGGAACTGTTTGAGGAGAAATAAAACAAGTGTGGGAAATTGCAAAGTGCTGTTCTACTGATTTCCAGCAAGTAGGAGGGTAATATTAAAATATTCTTTAGAGAAAAATATGAAGCAGGGGAATGGATCACCTTTTTATTTTATATTCAAGTTGGATATTATATGGATGGCATTTGGTGGCAACTTCGGATATTGTATGGATATCTATATAAGATTAGCGGATGAAAATTGGACATTATAGTTTGATATTACAGATATTGTGGGGATATTGTATGGATATCAATTGCTACTACGACAGGTATTAAATTCCTGTTATTAAAATATTAAATACCTGATGATGCTACAGTTTAGCGAAACTAGTCGTGAATTAATTCTTTTTTAAAATATTGGAATTGAATAGTATATTTTCACCTACTAGCAATGGAGTTCCACAAAGTATCGGCCGCTTTCATCAACTGCAGCTGACTTGTTCACTTACGCTCATCACGAGACGACATGAACCACCGAATGTCTTCTAATGGCCCTCAGCCATGAGTCTTGGTGGAGCACTCCACAGGCCACCAGTTCAGCCTCGCCGTGCACTCTACCGGCACCTCGGTTCGAGCATTACCGGGAACGGGATGTGCCGAGCCTTCACCAGGCCCCACGTAGGTCAGCTGCCGGAGACTGCGAAAGGGCTGACGGGACGGCGGAGGCGTTGGGTTCCCCTGATGTGCTTGGGCATGAGGGACTCACTGTCACTCAGCCGTTTCCACCATCCCTGCGGCAGCCACACTACGCAAGCTTTTCGGGGGCGAGGTTAGTGGGACGGAATCCACGAGGATGCAAACAATGGCGGTCCGGATTGCACGGGCTTGTTTTTTCCCACCGCCCAGGATGAGTTGCTTCCGTTGCGTCACTTTCCTCCTTCCCCCCCCCCACCCCCTCCAACTCCCACCCGAATTTTTTTTCGCACGAGCCGATGAGAGGAGAATAATCCGCGGAACTCCGCTCCGGGTGCGCAACTCCCGCTTTAATCACTCGTAGCTATTTTCCCGCAACGAGGGCGGCTAATTGGACCACGCCTCCTCGGTGCTGGTCGGCGGGGGATTTTAAGCTTCTTTGCTGCTGCAGGGTGAGAGAAGGTGGAGGCTTTAGGATGTGTAGTTAAATGGAGAAAGGGAAATGGGAAAGAGGTGGGACTAAAATGTGTAAGTGAGCGTATTAGGAAGTTAGATATTAGGTAGTATTATGTAGTTATGTATTAGGTAGTATTAGCTACGTAGTTAGGTATTAGGTAGTTAGTCAATGTTAGTATTAGATAGTTAGGTACTAGGTAGTATCAGGTAGTTAGGTATTAGGTAGTATCAGGTAGTTAGGTATTAGGTAGTATCAGGTAGTTAGGTATTAGGTAGTTAGGTATTAGGTAGTATTAGATAGTTAGGTACTAGGTAGTATTAGGTAGTTAGGTACTAGGTAGTATTAGGTAGTTAGGTATTAGGTAGGTAGTATTAGTATTAGGTAGGTAGTATTAGTATTAGGTAGTTAGTATTAGTATTAGGTAGGTAATACATAATTACTGGTACTTATTTTGCTCGTTTTTTCAATCCTAAGATTGGTTAACTGCAGAACTCAATACGTTTTTATTCAGTGCTAGCTCAGTTACACCTGATATTTCTTCTTCATTGAATCCTCTTTACCCAAGTGGCGATTCAAGTTGTGTCCGTACAATCAACCTTCTATTTTTACCTTAACTGTGTGCTTAACTAATCAATTACGTCTCAAGGTGAGTCCAATTTATGTTTCTATTGTCATACTGCTCCAAACTGAGCTTTCGTGTTCATTTATTCAGTATACTTCTTAATATTACATATTATCCATCCATGATCCACCTAAGTAGGTAATAGAAGTTTGCAGAAAAATGCCGGGGGAGATTGATTGAAGGACAAAATGTAATGTAAAATCAAACTGACAACGAAATATGTTGAGTGTTTTAAGTGATGTGAGATAAATTGGAAGCTATTGGAGCTCAAGATCAAAATCGTCAGGTAATTGGTTCATCAGGTAATGTATTGGTCAAGTAGTGACAGAAGTTTTACCACGGCTCGCCTACACGATGGAACGCGTCGTGCTGTTAAATATCTGTGGAAAATACATATAATCTGCGGATGATACAGTAACCGGAAAAAGAAGTTTATATTTATTTTCGGATATTATGATCCTTACCTCCGATATTCAAAATTATTTTTCAAGTAGTAATACTCTAGAGACAGTGTGGTAGCACAATGGTTGGAGCACTGGGAGGCCTTTGAACTAGTCTAGAAAAACACAAGCAGTGCTACTTTTTGTATAGTAGATCTTTCTGGGAAACACCAGCCGTCGCAAGGAAAGGTACAGCCTAGGCATGGGCGGTACTTAAAAAAGTACCGGTATTTTTGTGATGAGTATTAAAAAGCAATAATAGTACTCCCCCGGTAGTACCGGCGAAAAAATACCGGTATACCGGTACTTTCGTGATTGAATAAATATGTTAATAATTTGAAAATTAACGTTCGTCTTACCCTAATTATCCGGTATTTCGGCAACTTAGAATGCCAGACAGAAAGAATACACTGAAAAACTCATCCACAGGCATTTTTTACGGAAATTCATTGGAAAAATGTATCGGAGGCTCGATTATCTAATAGTGAGAAGGTGGATAGCGATGTCGTTGGTAAAGACAAAGTCATACAAACGATTTCGGTAGATACATTTTGATTTTTGGTGTTTTCCTGGCGTATTATATGTGTGAAGTTCTCTCGGGAGCTCTTCCAGGTGAGTGCTTTTCCTACAGCCAGCGTTTTCTTTGTCAAACTCTGACACCGCCATCAGGACGTCTTCTACCATGATCTTAATGAATAATAAGTTTTCTTATTCATTAAGACTTGTCGGTGTCATTCTGACAGTCTTTGGCTGTACAAAAAGCATTCACCTGGTGCCCGAGAAAACTTAACTCATTTTAATTTTTGTTGTATATACGTGTGTAAAAATATCTTTACACTCGTCTCTTGTAAAGAAATTTGACGGTACGATTTTACATTACAAGAATCGGTGTTAGTTATGCCTAAAATACTGCCATCGAATAAATTTCAATGTTGTAGTCATGGTCGCATTTCCGTTTAGTTTAGAGAAATAAATGCATTTGTACGGTCCAATAACATTGATTTTCGAGGTAGGGCCTTAGAAGGATCGCCGTCCCTCTCGCAACGGACGCCTTTTTCCTGCGGCAAAAATTATTTGCCCGATTTGAGGACGGAAGGCGTTTGGAAATTATTCCGTAATTTGATACTGGTGGGTGTATTCCTCTTCAGTTCCCAACCGTTTCTACATAGTGAAATGTCGAATTACCTTAATTAACATAAAAGCATGTTTTTTTAAAACTTACACGCACTCCTTTACTCCAGCGGAACGGTGGTGGAGAAGAGAATGGGTGAACATCTCTCTCGATCAGAGTAAGGGTGGGCCTTACTCTGAGGAACATCCACCACCAGGTTGGGCGGGGGGGGGGGGGGACGGTCACTTGTCTTGTCCCCTTTACCCCCGCCCCTCCAATGAAAAGACAGACTATCGATATGTATTATTGTAATCATTGTTTTATGTATCGCCATTTTACTTGTTTGCTAATCGTCATGTTCAGTATTAATAGTCGGTCGTTGCCAATTAAAAACAATATACAGAAAATTCTGCACATGCACAATTCAGCTTAAGCTTCCAGGGGGGGCCTCCAATTGAAGGGCCCCCCTGGATCCGCCCATGACCACCGCGGAAGACCCTTTGAGATACGAATAAAATTTAACGATTGGTTACGAAGGGGCAAACAATGTTGTTTACTCTTTTCTTCCATCGCCATATGCCAGGGAACCATTTCACGCTATAGGAATCTCAATCATGAAGGATTTAATCACAGAATCTTCAGATCTCAATTGTCCTATAAACATTTCGTCCGACATGTCGGGTAATAGGACCTTTGAAATGTTCCGTGAGAAAGGGAAAAACAACCAGTAGGCTGCAGTAGGCATATGGGGATCCCCATTATTTTTGATAAAAATTCTCTTTTTTGCACTTCCAACGCAGTCATAGTATGTATGTACATACATGCCCACGGCGTACCTAAGTCATATCTTAATTAATTTTATCGCATTGCCAAGAGAGACTTCTGAATAACTGTTGTGCACATATTTAATAAATGAAATTATAGTTATTATATATATTATAATATTGAATGACACGGGTGGGGAATAGAGGAAGGTTTTGGAGGGCCTGGGGGGGTGTGCTTGAATCGCTTGGGATTAATTCCGGTACGTAACTAAGGTCTCACTCGTATGTTTTTACATTGTGTTCGAGATTATTCCGTACCGGAATCAATCTCGAACGATTCAAGCACACCAGTTTTTGTTACTAGAATAAATAAGAAATAAAAAACAATTGATAATAAATATATTATGTCACTTCGGTGCAAAGTTATCATTTTAAAGTATGGACAAACATAGTCATTTCGACTTGCGAGGAAACTACTATTTATGAAACACGATGTGAAATAATAAAGCAATGGCAACAATTTACCGGCATTCATCAAATTAGCCAATTCAATAAGGACACGACGATAAAAGAATAATTCATTCATTCATATTCTATTCTTCATTAGGACGTATATTGTATTCTTCATACCTTGGGATCAAGTTAAAACACGCATCAATTGTCACTATTGTACAACTAGAATTTTGGCTCCAATTCACCTAAAATTACTGAGCAAGTTATATTTAATTCGAATGTTTTTACTTCTAAATGATACTTCAAAGTGGGCATGGAATATTATATTCATACAGAAAAATCATAATCGTAAAGTCAATTCTTCACGAATACTGTTAATTTGTTGTTTATGCCGTTGTTGTTATTAGTGCTGTTCATTAACATCAACTTCGCTTTGAACTATTATCAACACTCAATTGTTTTAGTAGTTAGTTTACTGACAATACATAAGATGGCAGGGCTGTCGAAGTACCGGTATTTCTAGTACCGGTACCTTCGGTAGTACCGATTTTAAATACTGGCCAGTACTACCGGAGTAAAAAAAAAATAGTACTCGGTACTACCGAATACCGGTATTTTTTGCCCATCCCTAGTACAGCCCCGCTATCCTGATGCGCGAGTTTCACATACTCTTGGGATTCATATTTGCTGACATCACTGAACAGACAAACTTTCGAGTTGAACACAATTTAACTACTTTACTAGTTCAGTATCTGGAGTCATTCACTCATTATGCTTTCCCTATTGCACTTGGTAAGGGTATTGTCCATTCCTTTCTCTCGCGTCGTGCATTCCAAAACACCAAGGCAGTCGGAACCTGCAAAATTATTAAAATCTTTTCACCTTGCGTTACTTATCATGTCTATCTTTTGAATCATCTGTGAATACGCCGATATGATGAAACCCTACGATGGGACAGTGGCGCTAGTTCTCGTTACAACACCCCATTCATTAGAAGACTGCCTTTCGTGATGGTTAAAACTCACCCGGGTGAGAAAGCGCAAATAGAAGGATAAAAATCTGTGTTCTCAATGAATGAATATGCTTATCTTTCTCCATCGCAGTTGCCACTGGTCTTTTTCTACGACTCACGCTTATCACTCGCTCCTCTTTAGTATTTTTGAATAATGGTAAGTGATTGACTTTTGTTACTTAATCTCATCATGATTTTCCTACACTATGCTATGCAGTGCCGAGTTATATGGTTTTGAAACTTAGTCTGTAGCGAAGGAGGACGAAAATGAGTCGAAACCTTCCGATGCGTGTATTTGGAAGAGAATGGAGAGAGTAAGCCGGGTGGAGAGGAAGATAGGCGACAAAGTATTAGGTGATGATGTGGAGAGAGGAAGTTGTAGGGGCAAATTAGGAGAAGGCAGAAAAAGTTGGTTGAGGGAGTATTGATAGGCAAACGGGACGGCTAAACGTCACAATTCAGGAGAGCAAGATGGGTAGGTGGAGAAATGGTGGGAAGTGGTGTGGGTTTGTGTTTGTAATTATTGATTTACATACACCCAGTGACATGGTAGAAGATATAAAGAATTTGAGATGATTAGAGTATTGGACATTAGTAATGTCACAAGGTTTTCTCTCGGCCACACTGAAGAGCAAGCGAGTACGTTGAAAACTGTTAAAGAAAAAATATTTTCTGGACAGGGAATCGAACCACGGACCTTTAAATTGTCGGAACTGCTGTCCGTCTGTGTAAACAATTATATTTTGATAACTCAAACCAAATCGCAACTTTGGCTTCAGTTTTCTGAGTAAACTGATCGATGAGCGCTGTAATGCGAAAACTAGGCAAGGGTATCTATCCGGTATCATAACATCATCCGGTACACGATTCTGAGACGGCTACGTGCGGACCATAATTTCTTCGATGAATCTTTGAAGTTGAAATGTGACTCTTGAGGTTTTTTAACCCCATACCGTAAATGTGGCGTTTACTTATAAATTCAAATTTAATGTGGGAACAATTTCTCACGAGAGAGAAGAAAACAAGGTATCTGAAAACCTGAGAAAAATCTCGATTTTCATTACCTTTTTTATAGAAATTTTAACCTGTGGATATAAAAATGGGTCACTCTAAACCGCCATATCTTGAGACATGATGGTTTTATGGAGTTCGGGGAATGTTTAGTGGAGAGAATCGCAAAGGAAGGCCTCGAATGAGATATGTGTAGTAAGCGATGACGGATATAAAAGAGAATAATTTTGTGCATGTGAAGAGGCTGGACGGTATAGGTATCGGATGGAAGGCTACGCCAAACCAATGTTAGGATTAGTGAATAGTGATGATGACGAGGTACAACAAGTAAAGGCCGCTACGATATTTCTTATTTTTTACGTACTCAAGCTAATTTCGATGCGGAAATGTATTGGACACTGTAACATGTTGATGCGTCTCTCTACACCCACATATTACTCTTCTGGACGCCATGAAGACGGAGTCATTAGATGGAGGGGAGACATTGTTGGTCCTGCCATAAAATGGAAGAGTATGAGAGGGTTGGCTGCAGTTGTTAATTCGCTGGCTTGGCAATCCAAAGGTCGTTGGCTCGAATCCCGCCTTTGGCGTGGATAATATATTTGGCTAATGGCCTAATAATCAAGAATATAGGTTAACGGCGCGATAAAATTTTAGCCATTGGAGCAACTAGACCCCAATCTATTACTATAACGAATGACAAAAATGAAAACGAAGTGTAATTAATGAAAAGAGAGGATACGCAGCATTAAGCTGTTCTTTTTTTACTGTAGTCGGAGTTGCAAACTTTGGAAAAAAAATCAATACAATTAATCTGTTTGACACCCCAACTCCTGTCTTGTCCCTTGTGTCCACCACCTTACCACGAAACTATCATTTATGTAAGTCAAATCGCATAATCCTGCGCTGACTTCAAATGCTTCACATGTTGAGTGGCGAGATTCCTAATTAATGTACCTCTACCATAACGCAGCCTAAAAGACACATGATAATAAACGTATGGCCATGTATTGCATATAAACGGAGTGTATTAGAGGTTATTGGGATGGATGAGCTATTGCAAAAGACGTCAAACAAATTTACACCTGAAATTTCATTGGTTGGAAATCATTTCATTCATTGATGATACAGTAAGTCAACATATTGCTTATGAGCGGTTACACAATACTTTCAGTTGTGTTAAACTGCTTACGGTGCCGATCATTAATGCGTAACCTAAGCGATCCATTCGGTTTTCTCACGTCGTGGAATGGAGAGGACATGTGGAATTTTCTTGTTCCGCATTATCACATTCCCCATCATTTCAGTAATTAACCCCTCAAACTCGCATCGGTGTATACGGGGTATTAGGTAATATTTTTGCGCCATTACTATAAACGTATGAGTTATGTTTGCTTATACGTTTATTACAATGCAAAAATATTGTTCGTTAATCTAATTCTATGAAAATAATTCTCACCTGCTTTGGAAATTCAAGGAACAGTGTAGTCTAAGAAGTGCCTCTATCTACCCAAGCTCTTCGCTTGTAGTATTTTTCGAATTACTCAACAGGTAGCTCTGTTTAATGAGGCCTTTTAGGGTGATTAGGTCTTCTAAAATAAAAAGAATGAATGAAAACATGTATTTGTCAGTTATCAGCGTGTCTTGCAATTAAATTTTCTCGTTTGCTTCAAAGATAGGTGATGATACAGTATTTGCATATTTGATCCCGGCAATGACTTTTTAAATGTAATTTTCCTTAATTTCTACCTTTGTTTTGAAGTTATCAAATGTAACACGAATTTGTTTGATTTCAATGAAAAAAGGGTCGTGTCCGAGAATAAAATACTCTCAGTAAATAAAGTTTATATGTGAGAAACAATCCAATGCTTAACCATTTGTTCATACAACAACTAATCACCAAAATAGCTGTTGACGGGCTAAGGTTAAAAAAACCTGGGCCCCAGGGTGAAACACAAAATACATGGTATCACGGGAGGCTATTCATACCCGGGTATTATTATCTTCCTAAGGATAAGCCGACGTCAATCATGTTAAGGAGGTTGATCCGAAAAGTGAAAGTCATGTCATTCTTTTTATATTTTCAGCACTTATAGAAATCAAGTTCCTCTATCTAATAAAGTAAAGATAATTACACTAACCCATACTCCTTTTTGCACAAATTGCATTTGAAATTACATACGATTAACGGCGAGAAGGGCCATCACATGGGAATATAACGTTTAAAAATACCATAGCGTCATGTCATTTTTGCAAAAACGGATATTTTATGCGTAATTTCACAAGAAATAAAATGACACGAAAAAAAAGGCATCAACCCACCGTATTTTTCACTAAATCCACCAATTTCTGCGCTTATAGCAGACGAAATGTGTTAGGTGTCTTCAAGTGGCGCTGCGATCACTCTAGCCAAAATGCATGGCATATGAATAATATCAATACCAATGAGATATTACAGCATATTTCAGAAAAATATTATAACATAACGTTTGATACTAATATTCTGGTGTTATACATTAGTAAATTCATTGAGTACATGAATTTATTTCTTTAAAGTGAATGAGGAATTGACTCCATCGTCGAGCTGATTAAAATTATCATAAAAAAGAAATCCTTCGACTTTACATCATATACCTTGTGATACTTATGACTTTCAATAGCTTACGTAATTTTCTTTGTGAAGTAAGGATCACTTAGCAGGCATATACTCGTACTTAAATTAATAAGATTCCTCAGACAACTTGACTCAAGCAGTCACGAGCCAACCTCCTTAAATCGATATGAAGCAGAGTGTGAATGACAATACGTTTGTTTTGAATAAAATATTTTAAGCCCCGTTAACTATTATTAATGCTTTGTATTATTCGAGACTTTATGAGTATCTCATGCGTGAATATAATGGTTGGAACCATATCAGACAAGAATGTAGGTAGCTGCCATTAATCCCATAGCGCTTTTGCTGCGCAACATCCCACCGGGAACAATGGGAAAGATTTTCGCTTCACTTTCAAACCTGAAGTTCGTCACGCTCCTTTACCGTACATGTTATGCCCGTTAGAGTTGAACGAACCGCATTCACTTGAATGGAACAAGCTACTTTTGATATGGCCAGCTGCCGAATAGCTATTCCCAACATCAAATTTCCTACTCGAGTCTCAAAGACTTGCAAATAAGTTTTCTAATTCTGTGTCAGTAGTAATTAACTCTAAATATATGCGCTCGTCGAACATGATTGTTTCCCCCAGAGCTTTGGCGCACATAACTAAAATGCCAAATAAGAACGAAGTTTCCCAGATGAGGTGGATAGATCGGTTAAGTGGCGGAATTCAAAAGTTGATGGGTCTTGTTCTGTCTATACTACGGACGCTATGTCTGTCTTGGGATAAAGTTAGGGTAGTGTAAAAATAAACCTTGCAGTTGGAGCATTTAAAAATAAGAATTCTTATAAGAACACCTGGAACATTAAATAAACCATTAATGTGAATGAATTCAATCATTTCCTCCCCTTTCGCTTAAATGTTTCACTTACTAGCATTGTTAACTAATCAGTAATTGACTTGTAGTTTACATTTTACGGTTTCCTAGGGCCGGATCATCCTAGAACACACTAGCGGCACGAGAAAACGACGGAATGAAAACGACGAACTGACAATCCTGCCATAATACTTGGGTTTCACACGTATTTGAGCTTGTCCATCACCGAATACATGAACTTCCGAACAACCCTATTTCATCGCCCTCTGACCAATTTGTTCATCGCTGGCAGTCGCTTAAAGCGTTATGAATCCCTAACATGTAAACGCTATTGTTCTGATAGGCCTTCATTGAATGATCGAAGAATTATCCACAGTTTGTATAAAAACCAAGTAGCTGTGATTAAATCTGGACCCAGCTGTGAAGAAGCAAGAATAAGGAAAGAAGTGAGACAAGGCTGTGCACTGTCTCCCGTAATTTTTAATGTTTACATTGAGAGAGCCATCAATGAAGTCAAGGAGAAGTGTTCTGGAGTGAACATCCACGGAGAAACAATCAGCATGCTACGATTCGCTGATGACATAGCTCTCATAGCAGAGGCAGAGAAGGAGCTGAACAAGATGCTAACAACCATGGAAAGGACAATGGCCAGACATCAGCTGAAGATCAATAAGAAGAAAACTAAGATATTGGTGCGCAGTAAAAGAGAAGAGGCCAAAACCAACGTTAAACTAGGAAAACAGAAACTGGAAGAGGTGAAAGAGTTCTGTTACCTGGGAAGCAGAGTAACCAACGATGGACGAAGCAAGAAAGAAATAGTGAGTAGAATAGCCCAGGCAAAGAGGGCATTCTATCAAAAGAAGAATCTACTAACAGCTGGAAATACAAGCTTGGAAGTAAGGAAGCAATTCATCAAAACGTATATTTGGAGCATGTTTCTTTACGGCAGTGAGGCATGGACGATGACAGCAGCGGTGAAGAAAAGGGTGGAAGCATTCTAAATGTGGTGCTATCGACGAATGATGAAGATAAAATGGATCGACCGAGTGACAAATGAAGAAGTCCTAAGAAGAGTGGGAGAAAAGAGAAGTCTGCTGAAAACTATAAAAAGAAGACGGGACAACCTAATCGGCCATATCTTAAGACACGATGGCCTGATGAAGACAATCGTCGAAGGAAAAGTGAACGGGAAGATTGGAAGAGGCAGGCCTCGCATGAGTTACATGGAGCAGGTCGTAAAGGACGTGAAAGAGAGGAACTACGTTGGTATGAAGAGGTTGGCCGATAGAAGAATCGAGTGGAGGGCTGCGTCAAACCAATCCTAGGATTGTTGACCCTTGATGATGATGATGAGGCCTTCATAATGTAGAATGTATGAAATGTGTTTACTCCAGATAGGGATCATTTTTTTGTGCATGTTACTTCAATTACTGCCCAATTTGCCAACAAATATAGAATTATATGATCAATTCCAAGTTCCATAAATAGATTAAACAATTATAGTATTGTAACTGTGTAAGTATGAAACAATTATAGGGAGGTAAACAGGCCAATTTGTCTTTCGGGTCAGTGACTTTTACCTCACACCTGAGTCCTATCTTTCCTCAAACAAACTCGACTCAAAACAATATTTCCGGATAGGATATCAACGCCCTAAATCAAGTATTTTTGACTCGAGACCGGATTTTTGCCATAGATTCTTGAAATATAAAAATGAAGCAAATCAATGGAAACTGAAGCAATCAGATATGGCGCGAAATGTCCTGAACATGACGGTGGTCTGTCAATGAATTCTTTCCATGATATGGAATTTTTAATTCCCAACTAGCATGAATAATTACGAACTAAAAAGTGTGACAATATGTGAGTAACATGGAAGAAGATAAGGAAAGAGGCGTCGCTCATGGTCAAAGACACGAGGTTGAGTGAGGTCGACGAATGCGTTGGAGGTTAGTGAAAATGGATCAATGATGCCAGGAAATGAACTAAGCAAAGACGAGAGCAGTGATTATAGCCAACGTTTGATACAAATATTCTTAGTGATGGCACATGGAGTAAAGAGCGCGAACGAGTAGATCAACATTGGAGTCTGAAATTTATGAGGAATAGGAGTCTGTGAGTTATTAGCGCTGTAAAAGGCTCCAAATCCATTTTAATCGTTTAATTGGAAACATTAGATATGAAGAGGTGAGACAAAATCTCGCAAACGACACCGAAAGTCGGGTTGAACATTATTTTTATTTGAAATTCCAACCATGAGGACCTTCCAATTAATGCCTGCAAGAGACGCTGAAGCTTTACAAGGAATATTAATAATCATTAATTTACAAGGAATATTAATAATTATTAATATTCCTTGTTTAGCTTCAGTTTAATGATCTAATGCATTTAACATACGAAAATAGCACCTCCCCGCTTTCAACAGTTTTTTCTCCATAGAGATACATATTTGACCACGGGCATCGATATTGTATCTCCTATCTCGATTGATCTCCTCGTTTTATGAATGTGTCTACTTAAGGTGCCAAAAATATATTCAAAATCAAACGTACTATGGAAGATCATGTATCCTAAAGAGATAAATTGTAAGATAGTGAGGTTTTACATTACATTAGCCCGCGTATAACGAGGGACTATAATAGAATACATTTAGGTTACCAGGGAGATAATCAGGACAGGGAATGTAGATTTTTTTGCATTTATGCGCATGACTGTATATTTAAAACGCATGATTGCAATGTTTGTGCAGTGTCTGTCCCCCACGATGTGCATATTAGCTTGAAGGCTGCACTGCAAGTGAGACTACCGAGTTTCCTCAGTGAATTTAAATCGCAACTTGATGTCATTTACTAACAAGTTAATACTGAAACCGATAGTGCTTTGATTAACATTAGGCCCTCCGGAGGTATTAGGAGCTCCGTAGCTCTCTAGCTCTTAGGTAGCTAGGGAACAAGTCAGCCTATAGTTATTTAAATGCTAACATTAACATTAGGATTGTATACTCGTCGATAAAGCATACCTGGTGTGGCAACACACCCAGGTTTCACCCTCATGGCCGTTTGACCTCATGATAACCTCGGGCTGACCTATAATAAACTCAACAGGATGATAGTAGGGCCAAGGGTCTCCAGTTACGTATGGCAAGGAAGGAAAACAATACTCCGTAGAGTAGCAGAAATTCCACAGAGAAAAATCATTCGCCTTGACCGGGATTCAAACCCGTATCCCCTGATTTCCGGCCTGGTGCTTAAACCAGTTAAGCTATCGAGAGCTTAACTAGTTAAAGCGCCTTGCCGGAAATCAGGGGATCCGGGTTCGAATCCCGGTCAAGGCGAATGATTGTTTTCTCTGTGGAATTTCTGGTATTGTGCAATTTCAGCGGGTAACGCTATTAAGGTTCTCGCGGCCAGTTCGCGGTCCTTCAATTTGTGATACTCCGTAGCTCTTAGTAGCTAGAGAACAAGTCAGCCTATAGTTATTTAAATCCTAAAACTATAATTCATGCCCGGTGGGAGTTCACTGCATCGCGGAGACTTGCAGAGTACCACGAGACCTTTAATGTTTCTCAACGACCTTCACGAAAGGGTAAACGGCAATTACGAGGCAGGAGAGTTGAGGACGAAGGAAGGTAGGTCCACGTCAGGTGCTCCCGAATGCCCTTTGCCTTCCGGGGCAAATAGGGCTACGCGATATGCTATTCAACATATCGCACTACGATGTCAACTTAATATCGCAAAAGCCTCTATATATAGGCTTCATGATATAAATCGGAAATATCGTGATATCGGTTGATATCCGGATATCGTCACATCGTGATCTCGACGTATCGCAGAATCGGGATATCGTGGTATCGGGATATCGCGATACCGTCATATCGGGGTATCGCCATATCAACATATCAGTATATCGTGATTTCGGGATATCGTGATATTGCGTTTTGAAATATCGCGTTGCCTGCCATTTTAATCACGTCGCGATATAAAGTGCATATCGAACATCGCAAACAGTCGTGAAATCGGGATTTCTTCATATTGGGATATCGTTACACCATGATCTTGAAATATCGTGATATCGACATATCGCAGTATCGGGATATCGTAGTATTGACATATCGGTGTGTCGAGATTGCGGGAAATCGTAATATCGCGTTAGCTGCCATTTTAATATCGCGTCGCGATATCAAGTGCATATCGAGTATCGCAAACAATGTATCGTAGTATCGCACAGCCCAAGCGGTAAAAAAAGCCCCGCGTCCCTTCCGTCACCGTAGTTCACAGTTCGCGTCTACAGGGGGAATTCCCACCGGGCGCCACGACTCTTGTTCCGGCTCTCAATCGCTCGACGAGGCCCTGGGGCCCTCGCTCACACGCATGTCCTGCCGGCCCCGGCCTGATATGGGAGCCGAGATGCTTATCGTCGTCCGCGAGGGTCAGACGAGGTGGGTGGCAGGAGGTGACCGAGCGAAAAAGTGGAGAGCCGCGGCCTGAAGGTGTGATGGGCTTGCCCAAATTTTCGTTTCCCGCGGATGACGTCAAGCAGGGCCGCACGCAAGTGTCGATCAAAGGGTGAACCCGGAAAAAACCGAAATTGGGCCCTCATGCGCCGCGGGTCTCTCTCTACATGGCCGGGAGACCAGTGAGACTGTGATACTCATTGCAGCTTAAAAAGCTCCGAAGTGCGGAGCGGAAGTACTGGCCACCGCGGCTTGTCGGAATGTATCCAGCTATCTCCTGACTCCTGACTATTTTGGCCGCTGTACACAAGGCCGGAGCCACCGTCTTGAATCATACGAGGATTTAATATAAGATCATCATCATCACCAATCATCCAAGATTGGTTTGACGCAGCTCTCCATTCGATCATTCTATCAGCTAGACTTCACACTTCTGTAATCCTTTTCATATGAAAGGAACATATTGTGATCTCCCGATTTTTATTGTATCACATCGGATTTAGTTTCTGAACTTGAAGATGATGACGCGCATCGAAACATGAGTTGTGAGTTAACCTTTATTTTGCAAAAATTGCCACTCGTTCCATCAATATGTTTAAAACTCCACCACAGCTCACCTGATACCTCCTCATTCATAATGGGGGCGTTTACTCGGAACCGAAATCGCAATTTTGTACACGAAATCGTTAGATGGAAACGAAAAGCGAATTTTAGTGAAAAAATTAATCTTCTAACCACAACCATTCACTCATAAATCAAAAATTAAAATAAGCAAAAGGTGACGCCCACCGAAAATGCTGCTGTGATAACATTGACGTCATTTTCCTCCCGTCCTTGACTGCTTTCAGGGGAGGGGGAAGGGAGTGGAGGGGGGTTCTCGGAAGGTCTGCTCGCACAGATGCTGGCGAAATCGCTCCCATTGGCCGAGTCAGCTGTGTCCCCCCCCTTTGCGATAAGGCGAAGTAGCTTCGCGGGCTCAGTTGTGATTGGACGAAGTCGATATACGTCAGAGGTTGCACCACACCCACTTTTCCGAAAGGGTTAAAAACATCAGTTTTTCGCCGCTTATAACTCGGGAAATAATTGTCGGATCAGAAAACGGAAAAATACGGGTCCTTTTATTTTACAAACTCTATCAGATTCGGCAATAAAAAAAATATGGTAAACGACCCCATTCTTCTCTTTCACATCCTTCACTACTTGCAAAATGTACTTTATACGAAGCTTTTCTCTTCTATTCTTCCCATTCACTTTTTATCGACGATTTTCTTCATCAGGCCATCACGTGTTAAAATATGAGCCATAAGATTTTTTTCCGCCTCCCTTTGAAGGTTTTCAGCAGACTTTTCTTTCTCTTTTCATTCTCTTCTTTGGGCTTCTTCGTTTTTTACTAGGCGCGTCTATTTTATGCCCATCATTCTTCTGTGACCACCACATTTGTGCCATAATAATTAAAATACTTCATTTCTTACTATGTTGACTGCCACTTGTTAGCACCACGCTCTATGTAACCAGCAAATGATTACTTGAAGAGCTCTATCCTCTCCAATCAACCGCCCTTCCGGTTCCACACTGCGTAAATGTTTTTGAAATCAGAGTTTTTTATCACTACATTACCTATCTTTTTTCCCTTTTCGATGATAGTCCTGAGCTCTGTAGCAAGTAAATACCGAGTGGTAAATATTCAGCGAACATTGACAAGGTACTGTGGGACCCCACATAAGTAGGGTCGTGCTCCGATATTCACGTTTGATGACTCAAATTCTTAATGCGACGGTAGCATCAGTATCTACGATGCTAGGCTTCAAATCTGTCCCACCATAAATGGAAGGAGCGAGTAAGGATTTACATAATAGATATTATGAGTAGAGGCTTAAGTATAATTAGATTTTTAAGATTCTCAAACTGTGATGGTTATATCGTAGCGTCTGACTCAGCTTAGTCTTTAGCCTGATCTTAATCTATGCATCCATGCTCTATGCTTATTTAGAAGCCGCAACCTCTGGGATATTAGGCCCGTGACATTACAACAAGATTATCGCCGCCGGCTATTTACGGTAAAGAAATTGACAGCAAGAAAATAACAGTAAGTTGTTGAAGTAAAACAAGGACGAATGTATTAACAACTAATAAATTAACCAGTAATAACTTTGTATATGTCCTAAGAAAATTATTAAACCTCGACCAGTATCACCCACTTAGGGCATCATATCCAATTCAGGACAAATGTAGTTCAGATCGAAGTATCCGGAAGATTACTCAGAAAGTGTGAGGTGCATTTTTAGTTTGTTTTTACTATTTCTGAAGCTCCAACTGTGCATGTATGTGTAAAATCGTTTTAGGCATCTATCAGCAGGTTTGGAATGCAAGCGCAGATATTTTGTGAATGTATATGAATCCCGCGTGATGATAGTATATCGTGCTGTATTGCAAATAAAGTGGACGTGATTTATGATGAATGTTGTGAAAACAAATTATGTAATTACTAACATTAGGATTGTTTACTTGGCAATACTGATACATGGTGTTAAGTCCCCCCAGACACAACTTTGCGGTAGTTTGTGAAATATCATGTAGAGTTAAACATATGTTTTAAGGGTAAAACCCATGACTTAGGCTATTTCATTGTTGAGAGGTTCTATGCCTCAGACAATTGGTCCGTCATCCTAAGGATACTAATTCTCCTCGCCAGCTGCAAGAGAAAATATTTCTCGCTAGTGGCTCATTGGTACGGATGGAAATGATTTCAGTTAAGGCGTAGAGGCTGGTGTTGAAAAATCCCCTCAACGGAAGTTGGCCTTGACTATTGTAATGCAGTCAAAATCAGGGAACTCGAATTTTTGCAAACCCTTAAAATCTACATTCAGTATCCAGACTCAAACCCTCCAAGGAGGCTTGTTCTACGCTAAGCACTCAGAGCCAATTTCAACATCCCTTTAATCATTTGATGAGTAACTTGCTTATATTCTCCTTTTTATCATTCATTATCGAGTGAACATTTTCTAAAGAGAAAGTGACAATTGTAATATTTCCTTTCCCTGCTGAAAAATTCCAATTTTTTATCTCGTCCATTACTAACGCCATTATTAGGTACTATGTATGTACCTACCCTAAATCGTTTCTGCAGTAAAGCTGGGAAAAATAATTATTACAGCTTAAATTTATTCATTACGCCAAGAAGCCATCAAGATTGTATTTCCTGCAAAACTATACTATCATTATATCCAAAAGAAGGGCACGTCACCATTTCTTCATTTGGATAGTCGCTTTTCCAGTATGTCATCGGGGTATCTCTGTGGGAGACTTATTGTTAGATTTAGTTGATGGATGCCGTTAATTCATTCTCTAAGAAGGCAAATTGGCAATCCAAGGCAGAGGAGACAATTAATGATCCATATCTGATTACTTCATCACTCGGTCGTGATTTTGGGCATCCAAGAGGAGAAATTTAGATCAAATCTTAGTTGGATTTTAAAAGCTTGTATCTATAGAAATAATTGCCAGTTCCCTTAACCATGGCTGCCGACGTTTCGATAACGTCACTTAATTTGATATGAGGGAGGCGGCCCAGTATTTTAATCTACACGATGGCCGAAATTCCAGAATAAGGTGGTTAGTTTACGGATTTAGGTTAAGGAGCTCAAACTGTCAAGGTTTTATCGCATCAGTCCACCGAAATCTAGTCCAAAGTTAACCAAAAACATATCCACATCCTTCCCTAAATTGGGATTCAAACCCACGACCCACGGGTTGTCATACAGGTGACTTTACGAGCAGTCCAAACTCCTACCAACAGTTTCCGCAAAAATTCATCAAAAATATTGCTGGCTACATCCTAAATATGGAAGAAGGTACCTACAACAGTAGGTAGTTTGGCAGTCTACTCCTAATGCTCGTACGAGGCTGACGTGTCTTGCGTTCGCTCCGTCTCCCTTTCACTTTTAACACTCAGCCACACCCTCGCTACCTGCCACCATGCCGCCCAAGACTAACCCGAAGAAGGACTCCGACAATATTAGTGATGTGCGTAGTATGCTTGATGGTGTCCTGACAACGATGTCCTCGTTTAAGGTAGAGCTGGAGCAGGCCAAGAAGGAAGACTCGCCCAAGAAGAAGGGAAGCCTCTCAGCGATGGAGGAGAAGTTTCTCTCCTTTACGTGGATGGTGGAAAGCGACGTCCAACGATTGCAGCAGCAGATAAATCTTTTACGGAAGAAATCGGAGAACTTTGAGGACCGCCTCGATGCTCTGGAGCAATACTCGAGGTGAAATTGCCTATTGATTCACGGCATACCAGAGATCGAGCTAGGGGACTGCCTGAAGGTAGCAGCTGATTTTTTCGCCGTTAAACTGAAGGTCAGCGTCAATCCTATTCTTCTAGGGCGGGCGCACAGGATTGGGTCCCATAAAGCAGCCAGCGGCTCATCTCATAGGTCGATGATTGTTCGGTCTCTCACATATCAAGAGAGGGACAAAGTATGGAGGGCTAAGAGACAATTAAAAGTCAGTGGTTTCCTAGCAACAGAGTTCCTTACTGCCACCAGGAAACGAGTTCTCCATTTGTCAACGTAATATTAGCAGTATAAACGACGATAACCTTTTAACGTAAGTATATACGTTTCCGTGGCCTTCATTGAATTCACTGAAAAAGTAGATGACAAAGTTGAAATTATGAATACATTGATGATCCACCTCCTAGACAAATATTCACCGGAAATAAAGATCCGCATTTCAAAGCCTAATGCACCATGGTTAAGTAATGAAATTCAGCAATCAATGGCGGCGCGTGATTTAGCCTATAGAACTTTAAAAAAATTCAGTAATGCTAGTGCTTTCAGCAGATACAAACTCCTCCGAAATAAAACGAAGCAACTCATAAGAAATTCAAACAATATTTTTTTTCTCTCTGCCACAGCCATCAAAAACTCGCCAGCCACTAATTGGTATTGCTAAAACTAAAAACTCTACACTCCCGCCTAACGTCTGTCTTAACTCTTTAAACAACAAATTTTCTCAGCTAACGAATCTTATAGCAAAGGATATTAAGGATAAAACCATTCATATGCACAATTCCAAAGCCAACTCAGTGACAAACAGTAGCAAACAATTCAAATTTTCCCCAGTGAGCCAGATGCAAGTCTTTGCCTCGTTTAAAAGAATCGAATCTAAAGCCAGGGGCGCTGATGGTATCCCAATAGATTTCAATGAAAAATTACTCCCTCTCCTTTTGCCATGTATCACTATATTTTCAACTCATCAATTTCTCAAGAACAATTTCCCAGTCAGTGGAAAGGTGCTTTGATTAAACCTATCCCTGAAAAGACAAGCTCTTCTCAAGAGAAAGAATTTTGTCCAATTTCATTTCTACCAGTTCTATCAAAAGCATTTGAAAAACTAATTTACGAATAAATTACAGATTTCATAAAAGTCAATAATATTCTCGATCAATTTCATTCCGGTTTCCGACATGGACACGGCACTAGCTGCATGAGATGTTACATATGTGGTGCAAGGATTTCAAAGATGAACCAGCTGGAGAGGAGCTAGTGGATGAATTAAAATATTCGTTTGGATTGTCTCCCCTCCATTGCTATATCCGTTCATTTGAGTGTCTCCTTCGAATTTCTTATCGATTAAGAAGTAGAAGGTTAGCGTTGAATATTTTCATGCATAATCAATATTTAAAGAACTTTCTATGAAAAGTTGTGATGTTTATTTAGTTTTTTCCTATAATTTTTAATAAATGAACATTTTTTTAAAGACCAAGGCCAGCAATGGGAGTAAAAATGAAATGATAAGGAGAAATTAAAATATTCAAGATGCCTTCAGAGTCAGAATGGGACTTTTAATAGACGTTCCGAAGCCTGGCTATGGGACAACGAATGATGGAAATTCGGCGAGACGCTTCTTTTCAAATCCAAAGCTTTCATCGGAAATTTGTGGTACGCATTACCTACTTATATCTTACTGATTATTCATATTCTCGTGAAAAGCTTCAAATGGAATACTGCAATAGAATACCAGAATTTGACTACATCTGCGTTTCATTTTCCAATTTAGGAATCGACGAGGAGCTAATATAAAGAATTTCCAACATTTTGAAAGCTCTTTCCAGTGGACTTCCCATCAGAGATACGACTTTCACCGAGTACTGCTTCTCCACTGCTACCTGTTATGTAAATTTGTACCCTTGGCATTTCATGCCACCAACACTTTACAAGGTGCTGCTTCATGGAGTATCCGTTGCGAAGGCAGCAGTACTTCCAATTGAGCAACTCTCGGAGGAAGCTCTGGAATCCAGGCACAAGGACATAAAAAGGTTCATAGAGCGGCACTCGAGGAGGATGTCTAGGAAAGAAGAATTCGAGGACAATTTCCGAAGATTGCTACTAAGTTCGGATCCAGTAATTTCAACAAGAGAAATGCCAGAAAACAAACGGAGATTGTCCAAGGAGGTACGGAATCTTCTTCTGATAGCGGTCAGCAGATTCAGAGGACAGTGATGCTGGAGACTTGGACTCAGATGAAGAGATTTTGTGAGGTAAATACTGATAAATTGTATATTAAGTATTCATAAAAGCGCTTTTATTCTTATTATTCCGAGATGAATCAAAATTCAACCCATCGCTCACATTTGAAACACATTCTGATGCTAATTTTGTAAGTAGATTCAGTAGTTTTTGTATCGATACTTGTATCGATGTATGCATCGATATTCTATGACGTACGCATTGTGCGTCAGTCATCGATATCCGATAGTGAATGATAGTTATTTTTAGATGTTTAAAATGTTCTCCTTCAGGGAAAAGATATTTTCATTGACCGTCGGTATGATTGCTAGCTAAGTGGATTTCATGGTTTCCGCCATTTTGTTTTAATGTGGTCCGTGTCTAGTCCACTGACTCGAATCATTGGATTTAAGTTGGAGACCTAACCAGCATGATGTGGTGAAAATTTCATTGCTCTAGTTCCAAAAGCATCGGAGATATGAGTATTGGCCAGATTTTTCGATTCCAGCCCACTGTGCGTCACCTCCAACTGCCTGGTGGTGGAGAAGGAATAATTCCACCATATCGTAAACTTATCGTTCTCAACGGCGAACTCGATGTCACCAGGGGTGTAAGGCAGCACCGGATTTGCGTCTAAGCCGTAATGGTGTTGTAGGTGGTAATACAACTCCGAATTGTGCCGGTTTATACGTGCGT
Source organism: Platycnemis pennipes (assembly GCA_933228895.1). NCBI lineage: Eukaryota > Metazoa > Arthropoda > Insecta > Odonata > Platycnemididae > Platycnemis > Platycnemis pennipes. The sequence continues at coordinate 86,663,804 of OW121846.1, forward strand.
TCTTCGCATAAATGCTGCAGCCGGAGAGTAGATGACCTAAAGCATCTCGTGTCCGTCACGTTTGCCCCAAAGATGAGGCGCCGGCACACGAGGGTGTTGACGACACCATTTTGGCATGCGAACACGAATCCCTCGGTTTCGGACTTCAGACCTGCGGAGTGCAGGAAGGCGAGCGTGAGCTCCTTCGATAGCCCATGCGTTTCCAAGTTCCGATAGAAACTTCCATGCGTGGGCTTCTCGGTATGCTTGCGGAGCAGGGTCTTTTGCTCCGCATTCTTTATTTCGAGCCTTAACACGTCCACCTTCAGTGACAAGATTGATTTGTCGCATGCTTCTCCGCTGGAAGTAAATTCCAAGTCCAAACCGAGGCCGTATGCAGCTCCTTTCGCCGCCTGGAATGGGAACGACCCTTTTCCGACACTCGTGTTTTTTTATGAGCAGCATCAGGGGGTCCGTGCTGTGGAACACACGGCACGCCGTATTGAGGACTACTCTGTCATGAAGGAACTCCAGGCTTATCAGTCCTCTACTACCTAGCTTTTCGGGAGATACAGTCTGGCGACGGAAGACTTAGGATGAAGACTACGATAGATGATCTTCATCTTTCTCGTTCCCCTGTTGACGTTTTGCAGCTCGTTGACATTCCATTTGATACAACCGAAGGTGGAGAGCAGTGTCGGAACCACGAAGGCGTTGGTCGCAAGAACCTTGTTCTTGCCAGACAGGTCAGAGCTACAGATTCGCCTTATAGTCTGCCTGTATTTGGCTGTAAGCCTTTCCTTCACTGCTCTCACCTCCTGCATCCGGCGCTGGGGGACGCCGAGATATTCGTATGCATCGTCATCATCAAGATGACGAATAGTGTTTCCGTGAACGAGCTGGTCTTCCGAAATCTTTCCTTTCGCCAGATGGATGGTCGCGCACTTGTCCAATCCGAATTCCATCCCTATATCCTCACTGTATCTCCGTACTGTGTTGAACGCCAAGTGCCGGTCTTTTGCGCTTGAAGCATAAAGCTTCAGGTTATCCATGTAAAAAAGATGGGTGACCTTATGCTCCCTTTTTGACGGGACAACGCACATATATCCCCTACCTCGTCTCATCTGAACAGACAGTGGGAGGTGAGATTTAGCAGAACAAGAGGGGACTAAGGCTATCACCTCGGTAAACACCAGGGCGGTGTGTTACCAAATCTGTGTAGACGGTCCACTTGCCAGATGGTATGGCGAAGCGCGTCTTCTACTGTGGTAACAGGCGTTCGATGCAGGACAACACCTCTGAGTGGACTTTCATATACTTCAGCATGGGTATAATCAGCTCATGAGAGGTGGTGTCAAAAGCCTTCTTGTAGTTCACCCAGCCCATTGACAGGTTACGCTTGGGAAATAAAAGAATGAAACTTTGTTAGTTTCACTTTATATTTAAATAGGCTCGACCCGGGTTTCATAACGTAGGTGACTGATCATGCATACCTCATCTTTATGATCAGTCACCTGAAGATGTAACAACGCTATGATATCCGGGTCGTGCCTATTTAAATATAAAGTGAACCTAACAAAGTTTCATTCTTTTATTTTCCATTATGGAAAGGTATCACATAGTTAAGCCTGAAGTTATCAGGTATAGGTTGCGCTAATATTCACAAGCGTCCTGGCTCCAACACCTATCAATGAGCAGGTTGTCCTTGCATCCCTGGATGCCTTACTTCGAGCCACTCTGCTCGTACATTTCCTCCCACACCGGTTGGACGTGGCGGAGGATAAGGTCGTTCAGGATGGAAGTGAACGCCTTGTAAATAGTGTTGAGACAGGTTAGAGGGCGGCAATTCATAGGATCGGACAAGTCTCCCTTTTTCGGTAATAAAACCGTTCCTCCCTTTAATCAGCCAGGACGGAATTGGCTCCGTCCCTGATTGGAAGGATGTAAAGATTCTGGCTAGATGTTTATGGGTGGAAGGGAACTTTTTCCACCATAAGTTATTCACTGTATCCATTCCTGAAGCATTGAAGTTCTTCTTGCCAGAGAAGTCCTTCTTCATATCACTTTCCGTGACTGAGATGGGACGATCCATATCTGCTAGGTGGCGGTCACACACTTCTTTAAAGTTGGCAATGGCTGGAGCACCTTCGTTGAATGTCTTCGTGGTCTCGTAGATGTCCTTCCAGAAACGTTCCACCTCCGGGAGAGTTGGTGGTGTTCGGTCTACATTTGGAGAGGATCGGAAGAAACGGGACGGCTGAAAGGAGAAGGTGGAGTTCTCCTTCCTGGCGTTGGTCCTCTTGACCAACTTCTTCCTCGCCGTTGTAAGTGCCCGCACTCTATCCACCTCGCGCTGCTGAAGAATATGCAGCACTCTTTTGTGCATTGTGTGGTGGTCCTTCCGGATTGCACGGGCAATAACGCTTGACCTTCGGCGTCAAGGCCCGACCCGAGGAAAGTTAAATCATCACACACTGTAATGTCGACACCTGTTGTCTTGCCAGCGTGATATTGGCATTAAGCTGTCTAAGCCTATTTGCTGCTTTAGTCTCTCAAGTGGCAGGAGGTCTGTTATTATTATTATTATTACAAAAACTACATGAACAATATGCAGCGCCCAGGAGAATCGAAAGCCATTTACTTTTGCAGCAAGAACCATTTTGGAATTTTGAATGCCTTCAGTGGAAATTTACAGAGTGAAAGTGAATGCGCATTTATTGGAAGCCTAACGTGGTCGCTAACGTGCTGGTAACGCGTTTGTCTTCGGTAACGCGCTGGTCTCACAGCCCCAGGGTCGCGGATTCGAACCCCGCCTCCCGCATGCAATTTGGGTTCGTCTAAGGATTACCCTCAGGGATTGCTAGGTTAGAAGAAGCGATCTAACCGTAGAACTTGGAGCACCATAAAACTTAGTTGTCTTCCAATTCTTGGAGTTTCATATCAAACTGTGCTTCAATACATATGTCAGAGAAAAGTAATAAATATTTTGGGAATGAAGCACTTCTGGTGGATATCATAGCCTCGTTGGGATATCATAGCCACTGCTATATTAAATCTACGCTTTTCATAAGCAAAAACCGGCATAGGGGCGAAATAACCTCCTGCAGTTTTCTCTGGGCGAAGAGTAACCTGAATTTTTTGTGCTACCCCAACAAATGTATGTCCCTCCTATTTCGCTGTTAGTATTAAATATTGAGGATCTGGATGCATACTCAAATTCTCTGCGGTTTTAAAAGTTCTACTCTCAGAATTAAGGACTATGGAGACGTGATGCAATCGAAAATTTTTATTAAGAATAAATACCAATGGAATATCCGCTAAAATGTTAGTTCTTGCCCCACCCTGCCCCCGCCACCTTGGCCCTCAAGGGCACTCGAGCGGTGGCCTAGTACATGGACGAAAATGCCGACCATTTACCGAGTTAATGATTCTTTCGTTTTTATTTTATTCCTGCCGTCCCTCACTCTACCTTCAAGATGTTATATATTCGAATATATACACCATGTGTCGTATATACACCATAAACAGCGACATTTATAAAAATTCTTGGGAACTCGTGGGATAACTTGGTTTCCACGCTTGACATGTGAGGGACTTCCCACGGTTGGAAACGTCCTCAAACATATGCATACACTGTTAAACCCTTAGTCATAATTTTAATAAAAAGATTTTCCGCCTTGAGTCCTTGATATGTGTATTCTCTTTATAATGGGCCTAACTCTCACAGGATACCGTTGATGGGAAAACCTGGCCTTTATAAAAGATGTTATGTTCTTCTGCATCAAAATAGAGCAGGAAGAGGAAATGAGTTGTACTTGCTCTTCATATATTAAGGCAACCTTATCTGCTTTATCCTCTGCAGCATGAAGATTGTAGCAGTTTAGCTAACCAACATCCACTTCTCGGTTAGTTTCAATTTACATGTCTACAGTTACGGAGTACGTTTAGGCAACTTACATGGTTCTCCGTAGATGTTTATGTAGACCTGAGTTGTGGTGGCAATTTCTCGTCTCTCGCGAGGACGGAAGGTGACGTTACGCGGCAGCGAGTCGCTCTTCCGAGTCAAACGACGGCGCAATTGAATGGCGTGGGTGTACTCGGGGGGCGTGACGGATTTCCCGACACACGGCAGAGACCTTGCCCCTCGCCCGTGGAATGGTTTTTCGGAAACGTGGGATGTGCTCCGTGTCATCTTCATGCTCGCATGGCAAATGAATTATGTATGCACGGATATGGTAGAGCTTCTGGTTTTGAATCTCATCGTGGATAATGATCGCGTCACTCCAGCGCTTTTTCTACCAACGCCATTGTGAAAGTGGCAACACTGATTGAAAATTAAGGAGATAGATTGGGACCGAGGCGTTCATTACTATGATAGTCGCAAATAACTATCGCATTATGGACAACACCTCTGCTTCCCTCGATAGCCGCGGAAACCAGGTCGGTAAAGATTCTGAAGACCCAAAGGTCGCGGGTTCCAATACATCTTTGGGCATGGTTGTTGTCTTTACCTTGGTACTTAGCTTGGGATTAAGTTAAGATATACGTGAGGTTTTTCTTCAACCTTAGAAGTTGAAGCTCCTTAACACTCATATGATCTCATAATAATAATAATAATGGTTGATCAAATAATATACCTATTGTAAGATATCGTAGTAACTTCACTTAAATAATAAAACATCGGTTACGCTTACATCCCCAAGTAGTTTATCAGGATGGGTTTCACATTCCTGATACATATCTAACTCCATTTGTTCTTCCGACGCAGTGACATATCTTTTCCAGCATACATCCATTCCATGCTTGATTATGATATTTAACCTTCGTTAAAAACCAACGAGGTGACTTTAAGGGTGCTATGTAAATGAGAATATTTCCTACACAACCTGTGCAGCAAGTGAGGGACAAATTTTCAGGTCATCTCTTGAGATTTACCTCCACTGTTATTGTTAAATAAAAACAGTTGAAAAAAGGAGATAGAATGAACCCTGCGAAATATCCGCAAACACTGTAATGATGGGAAATCAATAATTTTCCTTAGCAGTGATGGGCTGGACATGTGCCTTTATAATAATAAGTCGCCTTCTTAAAGGATAGATTTCATCGTAGAAATTTTAGGCTTTTTCGGCTTATCTTCCCTCCCGTATCAAAACGCTGGCCTTTTCTGGGACACGGAAAAAAGCAGGTGGATCGCAGAAATACGTGATCAGGGCCCACCTCTCACACCAGAAGGTAACTGTGATACTTTTTTCGTACCCCAATAGGCAGGAGGATCACTAAGCCACACTCGCGTGCTCTTCATCACTAAAATGATGTTTCAAGGATCAGCAGACCTTGTTATTCACTCCTCCTTCCCTTAGCATCGTGTAGTCCCTCCCTCTCCTCTCCCATGCAAGCCTTTGATTTACCCTGACCCAATTCAACCCCGAGGAGCCTCGCAGGGTTACCATAGAGGAGCGACGTGAAAATCGACAGATGAACCTCACGACATTCATTACTAGAAAATGGTAGTGTGGGCAAACATTGGCCGCTTATCAGACCGCGTGATAAAATGTGGACTAAATATTTTAAATAAATTTAAAGCTCATCTGATTGCTCCCTAAAAGAAACAAAATTTAAGAGAGGCTGTCATATGGATATATTCTTCCCGTGAAAAATAAGATTGCATAAAATAGGCAGCATAGAAATCGGATAATTAGGTGAAATCTAGGACGTGAATAAATGATACTTTGCACTATTCCACGTAAAAACTTTTATTTCGAATGAGTCAACATGGGCAGTGAAACATGTTGACCCCTTTGAAATAAAAATTTTTATGTGGAATAGAGCAAAGTATCATTAATTCATGTCCTACAATGGATTTCCACAAAGTATCAGCCTCCACCATTCATTTCAGATGAAATGTAGATAGTATGTCGTGCATCTGAAATATGTTCCAAACACTGCTAACTTCACTCTTCAAGCCTATTTGTAATTACTGCCACTAATATACTTCACCCATCTAGTCTACTGCTTCCTTCATCACGCTATAATTTCTCAACCATCCTATGGATTTCTTGTTAGTAATAGTTCGAAATCGCGTCTTCAACCTCTGATTCTATTCACGTGACGTCATTTTACTCTCACGTGGCCTTTCACACCTCAACCATCGGCAGCTACCTACGACCTCAAATTACTCCTCTCGGTCATGAATGGGTCTTTCCGCTCTGAAAAACTCACGTTTTTCTCTCCACATTCCAGCTCACGCCACTCGCAAAAGTGGACTGTCACAGAAGCCCTGACTCCGGCAGTCAATTTCCCAACGATCCTTATGCAACCATTCACATCTCTTATTCAATAACCCCTCGGTCAATTCCTCTTCTCATGATCTCTTCATTTCACACAACGTGCTCATATCCCTGCTAGAACACCATTTTTTTGGTCTCATTTGTGGTTCATACTTTCTCCCTTTTGTTCTTGTTATATATTGTTTGTGAGTTACTGTATTCATACCACCAAAAGTAAAGGCCTTGGGGCTCTTTTTTGTGTCCATACATAAATGAAGAATGATGAATTAAGAAATATTTTAAGGAAAGCCCGACTTGTTATTAATTATTATATCGTTCAGCGGAAACATTTAGTTAGCGTAAGCTCAGATATACGTTGTACGCGCCTCCTACATATCTACATATCTTGCACCTTTCCAAAAAGTAGAAATAATATGCCTCTTAGTGCACCGCGACACCATGGTGGCGGCTCGGAGGGTAATCCATGGTTAAAATGTCTGAAATAGTTCTCGCTGTTACCCGAACTACGCATCGCTTCTCTTTGGCGCATCAGGGCTAGGGCTAGGGGCGGAAATTTGCTTACCGTAGTTTCGTACCGTAGTTAGGGTATGCGTATGAATATTTAAGCTTTTAGATGCTCCAACTGCTCTGGATATATCGCATCTTTTAACCTACTCTTAAAACTAAGGCACAACATTGCACCCGGATCAGTAGTTTTAATGTAGATAGATTAAAATATAGTGCAGTTGAAATATTTTCCTAACACTACCGGATCAATTAAACTCCAAGCTTTGCATACCTAATGTAAATTACAAATTAATACATTTGAACACACCTAAAAAGCATCAAAAATTATATTCTTACGTAAACACAAATAATTGAGTCACAAGTACTTCCAGGATGAATAATAAACGTTTCTCTGATTAAATTTTGCCAATTGGTTCAAATGCGTAGTGCATGTTAGGTTATTATTACCCCCAACTACTCTCCCTCGAGGTGGAAGGCTGGGTTTCGTACATGTCGATATCATCCCTTAACGATGCGGAATTCCAACCCGCCGTCTCGGATATATGTATATATATATTCATAAGTGTCCAATAATAGGTACCTTATATCAAACAAGAGTGCTATGTTTGAACCCAGGGTACCATTTATAGATATTTTTCTTGCATTTATTGAGATGTACATTGGCATTATACCACATACATCACCAGTGTTTTATGTTAGACCACAAGTGATCTATTGGGCAATGATTACTCAAGTCGTAAGCCAAATTCAAGTGTGAGGAGGGACTTAACTGTGATTCCTTTCTTTCAGCAGCAGTGCCAATGTACCGTTCGTACTGCAGCTGTGATGGTGGATTCCTCTGTTTACTGTTTGCAATATATTCGAAAAAAATTAAGTGGGGGTACTATTAGGTGGAAGGCAAACGACGCCTCATATAATGATCGTAAGATGATGGTGGAATCTCTTTCTTGGCCTTCTTTCTCGAGGTAATTTTTTGTGGATTTTTTCCATGATGATTTGAGTGTTGCCGCAAAAAGCTACGGTTCGCAAGCACGTACGCAGGAATTCTCAATGAAGGGCGGTTTCATGCATGGGTGGCTTCCAAGGGCGAATCGAAATTGTTTTGCTGCCGCAATGGGACTGCGCCTGGAGTTACTGAAAACCTTGATTTGGCGCTGAGTAACAAACTGCTCGTCGGTTATTCGTCTCACCGAGGCGAGGTAATGATAGGTTAGGAGAGCAGTTGAACCTGTAAACGGTGACCCCCGCTGCTTTGAAAAACCAATGCCATGATTTAGAGCTCTCATACTATAATTATCCTCGGATGTGGCGAAGCTCAACATAAAATCACATTATTTGAATAGAGACAAAATTTCAGGAATGATATGAATCTGAATTCTAAAGTAAATCTTAGTTATTTGCACGAAACAGATCCCAGCTTACGGGAAAAAAAGGCTAAGGTTAAAATCGAATTCGGTCAACCTCATGTTTCCTAATGCGATACATAGATAAGGTCAAGGTTCATCATTCATGGCTGTATAAAAACTACACCGAATAAATTTCTAACCTTTCGAGTTGGTAATTCATTAATTCTTTTACAGCTTATTAATGACAACATTTTAATGGACACTTGACTTTGCTCAGCTAATGACTTATCCATGGGTTTGATAAACCATAAGATTTATGTCATTTTACAGTTATTTATTTGAATCAAGCATAATTTTTGATAATATTTGCTGAAAAATACAGGATGTTGAAACCATCCATTAACTCGAAGATACACGAAAGGACCTGTACCATAGTTGATAAACGTGTTTATAACAATAGTGGTTCCGTACCTAGAGAAGCTAGATGACTTGCCATTGTGGCTTCTTGGGGTAGACGTCCCTAATGGCATTCGGTATTAGCAGTGCCGTAGTTACAAGGGTACAAGTACGTTGCTGAACGTTTTTAAAATAAAAGTAGTTGAAGCTAAGGAGTTAAGAACTTCGTTGAATAAATGAAAATCTGTCCATTTGCGATGGAATACCTTCATGCTAATATTAGAAAATTCTTTAAAGTTGATTGTGAGCTCAGATAATGTATTTTTACACTAGTAACGGTAATATAAAAATAATACTATCAGAATCTGATGCTGACGCTAAGCGTTGGGACGCGGTATGATCAGTAGACGTGTTTGTTGGGAAATGGCAATGTGTTAAGTATTAAATTTTTTTGGGAACCACGTACCTATCCTATTTCCTTAATTAATTTCCTCCAAAAATATCAGTAGCATTGATATATGTGAACGGAAAAAGTTTTTCAGCAGTAAAGATCCATGGCGTATTAAATTATGACCTCCGGTATTTGGAGCCAGTGAGAAAAGGGATTGATGAAAGAACTAGACAAAATTCAGAGCAAATCACCTAGATTAGTAAACAATTGTTTGGATATGGGTGTGAGTGTAACTTCGCTGAAAGAGACAGTGGGGTGGGAGACAGACCCTTAAAAACCGAAGACTGCAAGCCAGACTCTTTTACATACGTACAGGACGGACTATTTCACCTCTGACACCAATTATAAGGGCCCCACAATACATTCGTAGACAGTGCTACAATGATACGATAAGACAAATACACTGCACCAGAGATATATTCAAGTATTGTTTATTTCCTCAAACTATTCGTGACCATAACGACTTCAAGACTGATCACACCGTGACGCCTTCATAAAATAAGTATACCTTAGCATGAAAATAAAATCATATGTATTAGGATTATAATTAATATAATTAAATTAGGATATTAGGATAATACGGATTAATGAAGCAAAGGCAAAATAAATTAATATGGTGGGTAATTAAGGATGTAAGCATGTCTGTGTACATAATAATGTGTATAATGCACGTTTTTAGTACTCCCCAAATGTTCCTTTTCCATCTTGGAATGAAAGATGGATTTTTAGTGCGAGTCCCGTATGATATCCATAGAAATCTCTCCATAGGTTGGTAGTGTTTGTTAACTGTAGTGCATATACGTAGAGCATATAACTGCTCAAAGCTGAGAACTCACCCCCTGACTCGCACCCTCGAAGCGTCTTGCAGGACAGTCAGTTGATATAGGTATGTCTTAGCAGGATTAGGATGGCATTGATAAGGCTAACTTTAGCGGTGAGTCTTTGGGTAAGTGCTTGATAGTGGAAACAAACAAAAGTATGCATCAATTTTGTAGCGTTCAGAAATATAGTTTTTATTTAGGATATTGAGCTCCAATGTCATTCGCTGGGGAAAATGAAGTGGAGAAGTGAAGTTGCGAATTTTATTTTACAAGTTTTTTAATTTATTCAAATATACTATTCATATGCTAACTCTGAGGAGCGTGGTAGCCTAGTGGGTAGAGAACTTGGCTACTGATTGAAGGTCCCGGGTTCAAGTCCGGGTGAAGCTTTTGGACGCCCCCGAACGAAAGATCCTCGGAGTGCGAGGTGGTCCAGGGAAAGGAACTGCCCCCCCTACTCTGAATGTGTGCAATTCACACGCCTGTGGCTTAGTCCGGGGTGAGCTCTAACCTCACATATCAAAACCAACCTTCGGGTTGAATCACTGAGTGAGTGAGTGATGTTAAACACATTCTTTTCTGCTGTAACCGACATGGAACTTTCTCGTTTAGCTCTATTATTTTATCTAGGCATATATTTTTTAAAACAAGCCACATGATGAATGCCGAGAGCAATTCATTCCTAGTATGCATGGTCAAATTAATTATACTTAAAAATCAGCAGCCAAGGTACTTAATCCATAGGTGCCATTAATTTGCGAAGAAGTGAGCTAGGGTAGTTTGATAAAGCTCTGCGAGACTGCGTCTCTAATAAATAACTGTGGATATCTCGGCATAAGAGAAAATAATTAACGATTACTTGCTCTCCGTGGATTGAGGATTGTGCTTTCGGTAACCAAACCGAGGGATATTTAGATAGAAGTGAATGGCAGGTGCGTTTAGTTGGGGATTCGGCAAGATTAAATAAATAAAACTTGGCAATATGGAGATGGGGTCGTGGTGGCCTAGTGGGTAGAGCACTGAGCTACTTACCGTAGGGTCCGGGGTTCAAATCCCGGGCAAGAGCCTTTCTGGACACCCCCATCTAAAATCCTCGCGCATCAGAACGCGTGTCAGAACTTCATAGGAAATCGCAGTTGGCCCGGGGAAAGGAACTGGCCCCCCTACCCTGAATGTGTGAATTTCACACGCCATTGGCTTAGTACGGTGTGGGCTCTACTCTCACCTATTAAAGACTAACCTTCGGGTTGATACAATAAGTGAGTGAATATGGAGATTAGGTTGGTGTGGTGGGTAGAGTGCTGTCCACCCATCCCGAGAGCCCGGGTTCGATTCCTGGCAGTGAACCGGTCCATAATTGAGTCCTTAGTGGAGGGCATTTCAGGTTTAGTACTCCGTCCTTAGGAGGGGAGGATAAGTCATTAATCCCATGACACCTGTCGTTAAGAGTAGGCTAATGCCGACGCCGGGTTTCTCATCACCCTTCCTCCATTACCTAAAATGTTCCAACTATTACCCAATCACACCTATCTTAAAATGGGGCAAACATCCTCAGCTGTCAATCACCTCCCGTGTATAACTAACTTGACTATATTCCGCACTATTTATCCACGCCTCGACAGAGTAGAACCTTTTCACTTTGAAGCCGCGGAAAAGAAAGGAAAAAGTGCTAGAAAGAAAAGTTATTTGGAGAAGGCGACCAACACAGAGGATAGGATAGAAAATAGGATTTGCGCCACTGAGGATAGGAAGGTAACTGGATAATGGAAGGATTTTTCAGGGAAAGGAGGAAGGGTGGAGAGAAACCCGGCGTTGGCATTACCCGTCCTTCCATTCGGCCATTCGGCGCCTTAACGAAAAGGCACCAAGGGGACCTCGGCTTAACGTCCCACCTGACGGACGGAGTACTAGATTCGAAGTGCTCTCCACAGGGCACTCAAGTAGGGACGTGTATGCCAATGAAAAATCTGTATCTGCCGTGAATCGAACCCCAGCACTCGGGATGGGAGGCCAGTACTCTAGTCACCAAACAACCCGATCCCCGCAAGAAAGGAAAGGAAGACGAATGATGAAGTGTTGAGCACGGTGGGGGAGTAAAGAAAACTGAGGTCGAAAATTAGAAGATACAGTTGGTGGATGCTAGAAGTAATTAGAAACAATGGTATGAAGAGAGCCATTACTCAAAATAGAATTCAAGCAGTAGTTCAGAACATCATTTCGCCTTTCGCAAAATAAATTTCCCTCAAGGGAATTCAAGTTTACTTAAAAGTGGTCTACATTCCCGCCCTCAAGTTCTCCCAATGGGGGCCCCCTTAGATTTAATCCCCTGATTTAGTTTCTATTCAGGATTTCTTAGCTTGAAATAGTAAAATGATCAAAATTCCTCAATTACTCAATGGGTGTTGTTTACTTAAAAATCGGAACCACCATTTCTCTGGATGCATGATAAAAAATAATGCGATGAGAAATCAGGATGGGAATCGATTTGGACACTACATTAATATGGAAATCAAATTAGTTCTAGTTAGAATGAACCCGTGTCAACTGTTCAGAGGAAAGGTTTAGCCAGAATTTCACTTCCACCTGAGCAAAACGTCTGGCTGGATTTTAAAAAAGAAGGGTTTTCCTTCTTTAAGAGTTGGGCAACCGGTGGTAATACTGAGAAGTACTATCATCAGTGGAAATCCAGGGCCCACGAAACACAAGTTTCCATATAGGAACGAGACGAAAGAAAGCGATGGAGATCATTATTAAATTGCAATAAAATTATTTTTCTACATTGGAATATGAGGTATATTTGTTTCCTCTTCTTTTTTAATGCACCCGACGCAGATTGGGGGTATTTTGAGTTTCATTACGTGGAACTAATCTGATAATGATTTTATTCATATACGTAGAAAAATACGACCGCAACTATGGGAAATAAGTCAAGAATTCGTGAACTGTATAGAGTAACATTCAGATTTGAAATCGATTATAAAGAGCATTCTTCCAGGATACTTCCGTAAAATAAAAGAGTCGCACTAGGTTATTGACAAATAAAAATTGAAAAAAAGTTAAATTTGGAGAGATAGAGAAAAATGTCTAAATTTCCCTGTACATTCCTGATTCCCTGTACAACTTGACATTATCGCGTATATCTTTAGAATATGAAGCTCAGATTTTAGGCCTTTTTTTATGTCTGATTGGAACTTCTAAATGGACAGCACATTAGAGAATTATCATTGACATACACTTGCATTCTAAGCATAGAATTAAATATGTTTAAACAAGATTTGAAAGAAATTTTTGATTTGATTGGTGCCTGTACCGCATAATGCTAGTTTCAGGTAACAGGTCGATGTTTCATCACGGCTTCCCTGTTCCATCGACATAATTTATCGATTTTCGCACTTTTCCCCGGAAAATGCTGAGAAACGCCGATTTTCCCCTCAGGTGACAATCAGCAAAATTCTCCAGAAGTTCCTGATCAAATCTTCGCGGAACTGAGCGACTTCTGATGAGCCACAATTAGGACACTCCTTGATCCTGAGCCACTTGCGCAAGCACCCGCAAAAATCTGTGGCGCGAAACTTGAAATGCACGCAGTGCCGGTTCCCCGACGACCGAATGATTTCCGCGCCAAACAAATTCGCGAACCCATCCTATCCCTTCGGAAACCGTAGGCGGATGTCCATCCATCGCGATGGAAATGTGATAAGTGTCTGTTACGAAGTCCAGAGCTAAAGTTTCGGGACAACACGAAACCGCCTTACCTGATTAAGGCCGGTAATTTGACGGACGGAGTTCATGTTGGCGGCAGCTGCGAGGACAGATCTCTGTGACAGCCTTGGGAAGGCGCTTTCAGGAGGCGGGAGACAAAAAATTCAACGGCCTCTGCTTTGGTTTTTCGTCCGTCCTTCGGTCTTTCCGCCCAGCGGATGACTCTCCGGCCGTACGAGCGTGACACCTCCAAGCGAGACGAGCCAGAGACTGCTTGCTGCTTCGTCCGCGAGAGGAGCGCGAAGTCGTTTGAGCAGGAGGGGGGAGAGCGTGAGCCGTCATTGTTTGGCGAACCGTTGCCAAGGAGACGTGACGCCGGCCGGGTCAACGACTCGCCCATCGCCCTCCTTCTCTCCTCTCCCCTACAAGCCCCTACCCTTTCGCCTTGCCCAAATCCCAATCTGCGCGGCGAAACAAGGGAAGCCCACATGTATGTGTGTAGACCTACGATTCTCCAAAAGCGACGCCTGATTTTTCGGAAGGGCCAGCAGACAGCGATGACAGCCGATGTTCACCCGAGCGTGACGGCTATTCTACTCTCCCATTCAGCGAGCCCGTGGGGGGGAGGGGATGGATGGGTGTTGGATGGCGTCGGAAAGAATTCCGGCATGCGATGGCTCTGTGATGCGTCCGGGGATTTGCCATTCCCTCTCAATAACCCATGTGTCGTCCTCCGAGGAACGGACGGCGTGACGCACAGCCCTTGAGGTGGGAGGGCCGCGGTTCGTGGGTGGCAGTTTCGCGGACAAGCCTCGAGTATTGAAGGGCACTGGGCGTGCTTGCTAGTCGTGACCACGAACTATTTTGCGACCTCAGAGGAAAGTGGAAGTTCGATGGTGAATCTGGCTGCATTTGGGGGGTATACGATTATCACTCACTTTTACATGATACGACCGAGTAAATAATCTCAAATCTCCGAATGTAAATGCCGCAAAAATAGCGTGCTGATTCAGGCGCATGATTTTTATCCAGGATTTTAATTAATGCGACCCAGTCACCAGCAGCAAACCAGTTTTACTGTTCCTATGACGAAAAAGATACCCAAAAATTCCATTTTGAAAGCATGGAAATTTTCTTCCCAATACTGATTTTATTTTCATGTTCCTCTACTCTAGTTTTTCCCACTCATTTTTTGCTAGATTTTCTCAGCCAACTTTTCACGCACACAGTCACTCGTCCGGTCGCCGATTACCCAAACCACAGCGTTCAACCCGAAGGTCAGTCTGGCTGAGGGGGGAGGGGGGGTGCAGTTGGAAATAAGAACTAAACCCAACGGTGCGTGAAATTCACACATCATAGTAGGGGGCAGTTCCTTTTCCTGCGCTGCCAGCAGCTTCCCAGTGAGATGTGGTATCCAGGAAATCTCATAGCTTGAGTCCAACTGGACGTGCCCTGAGGAAACTCTACTTGGATTATGTTCGAGACTTCCAGTCGGCAGCTCAACTCTCTCCTTACTGGCTACCACACCACCTCAGATTGCAGGATAATTTAGCAATTTAGATTATGATCCATTTCGCTATTTGGCGAGCTTCTGGATGTCAGCAGACTGAATCGGACGCCGTTGGCTCCGATTTACGATACGTTTACAGGCTGAAACACATTAATATGGTTTCAGCCTTGGCACAGCTGGTCATTACTGTGGTTTTGTTATTTTGTTCAACAACAATCACGAAAATACTGCTTCCATAAATTCTGTAATTCTTTCATCAGATTTTGTTTTACACTTCTCCACTTTGAATATTTTTATTCTATCAATATTTTGAAATTTTTTTACAAATGCTTATACCGGAAAGCATTAATCCTTGAAAGCAGTGCGAAAGACTAATATCCAGAGTATGTTGACTAAGGTCGCATACCATGGGTTAAGCTTCGTTACCGTCCATAATTAATTCGGACTTACTAATTGTAGGTGACCAAGAGTATCTGGCCGGGCGAATGCACAGGGAAGAATGAAAAAGAGAAAAATAAAATTAGGTCACGCTTTCCGGGTCGTCGAGCCAATAACTGAGCTGAAAGGCCCATGCCGAGGGCGATTTACATGACCGGTGAAAAAGTCACGCCTTTCTAAGATCAGAACCGTAGAATTGCTTTCAAAAACGCTTGCGAGATATACGATCTTTCGGCAAGATTTGTAATACAAAATATTATAAATTGCCAAACGATTAATCCATGTACAGCGTAGATTAGAATTGCAGAGGAATTGTAATAATACCCCTTGAAAAATTTAACTAAAATGGAAATTCAGTGGACATATTATTTACATACTAGAGATAGAGAGTAGTAGCAGCTATTCTGTGGAGACGACCGAAAGATATTGCCATTTGCGCCACATAGTTTAGGTGGATGATTGACTTGAGGTATGAATCTTCAGGGATGGAGTTTAACGCCATACCAAACGGGCAGAGCACTAAGCTTAAATTGCTTTCCACACAGCACTCAAGTAGGGACCGCTGTACTTATAACGTACAGGTATTGTGTGAAATATCTTCCGGAGTATCATCCATAATAGACCATATTGTTTGTCCGAGCGACATGGACCAACGCGGAAGATACCCCGAAAGAAAAGTAACTTCAACATCTTACCGCTGAGGTCTTCACAGGGCTTAGTACAAATCATCAATCTCTGCCACAGCAGGAATTCAAACCCGGGAGTTCAGGATGAGATGCCGGTGTTATTGCTACCGAGGTGTTCTGGTTACCATTAGGATGGAGTTGAGTGAAAAAAATTGGGATGTAAATATTAAGCTCTCACATGGTGATCACTCCTTATGTATCATGGATTTCTTATAATCTAATTTACCTATTTTATTTTAATTATCACGACATAGAACATAATTGTCTGTAACTTTCTGCATAGACCATGGAAAACAGCATTTGAATTATTTCATTCAGAGGATTTCACAGATTCATTATGTCGGTCAATTACTTAATCCTCTAATACTTCAATTCCTTACATAAAGCGTAGCAATATGATGAAGACGTCAAATATGTAAATGCTGCGTTGCTAAGAACTTCCTGTTGTACCATTGACGAGGTGTGATCTTTCGGGAAGTTTAAATTCATAGAATAAATGCTCATGAAACAATTAGTATGTAGTTTCGCAATATTCTTCAGCTCCAAATCTTCCTCATTTTTCAAAATATGAAGTGAAACACCTCTACTCATCCTGATGTTATGTAAAAATGTAATATTATTTCATCCAGCATTAATGCTTTAGAAAGAGGTACCTATTGGCATTTTGCACTTATCTGCCTCCGTATTTGTACCATCTACAAGGGAATCTGGGATATAAAGGATAGAACTGAGGTGACGGAGTTATGTGTTGGGTGAAATGAATGGTATTGATTAACCCTCCCATGCCCAAGGTATTTCTCACCATTCCTCGCCTAAGGGGGTATTTCAACTACCCCTAAGCGTTTTTCGGAATTAATGCGCTTTATGGGAGGAAAATAATATGAAAACTATTTGTATTTAGTAGTTGTACACATATTTTAGTATTATCATTGTAAATATGATACATAGGTATAGTGCTAGGATAATATTTTTGTTTTTATTTTGTGACATGGTAACATGATTTTGATAAACGCCTCAGAATGAATTTGACGTTTGTAATGCCGGAAAGTCTTTAAAATTTAGAATGAACAAAATGAGCATGAAAATTTATCTGTGTTGAGAGATAAATATTTTCTATTTGATACAATTATTGCATTTAATGATTTTTGTACCTTTTGTATTTATGTATGTACATTGAAAACTGGTGCCTTGCATCTCACACATGCAAATCTCGTTTTACCTGTCATCTATAGTAGATAAAAACCACCTAAGAGGAGAGGATAACTTGATGCCGTCTTCATCGTTTTCATCACTGGCGCCTTAAAAGTTATACCCCAATATTTCATTGCTTCCACAGTTGCGAAATACAGACCGTTTCTTTTAGATGCTCTTTTCTCAATATGGGGTTCTGCGAGAGCCATGCTCAGCTCTTGTAAGAAAAGTTACCGTCTACTCCTGCAGTTGATATTCCATTCTGGATGATTATGAGTCCATATAATATAGGCATTCAATGGTGTCATGTCGATTATTTCAAAAAAATAGCCTGAGTGACCACCTTCTAGTCACTCGTATGCAACTGTACTCTCTTGTTATTTTATCCCCAGTGTCTACTGCACCCTTCGTGCTGTTATTATCCATCGGGTTTCTTTTTATTCTGCTGCCCACTAATCGATGCTTCATGATGTTGATTGCCAAATAAAATAACACTTTTACGTCGTTTTGGTACGTGGAAGACCAAGGTCATATTCTTGGTAAAACCAAAAGTAGAGGAAAAATCAGCTCGGATTTTATTTGGGAGAAACTCTTTTGGTAATCTGCTTTATTCAACCTCATTGTACCAGTTAGTGTCAGATTCTTTTGGAGAAGAGACTCAGAAAGAGGTAATGACGTAAAAACGTTGTCCACTGTGACCCCTCTTCTGCTTCCAACATATGGTTTCACCAAGTTCATAACTTCACGCTGCCGTTGATTCACCTCCCGAATATTCCAACATTTCCCTAAGTAGACTTGGGAATTCAAAATGTAAGCAGATGTTCTCTGCATCTCGGGTTCTGCGTCCGCGTTTGTTGACTGGGGGTGACAACAGATTCGCTAGCCGTCCTGCTAGCGTCTTCAGGTCGAAGACTGGGTTGGGTCTTCAGGTCGAAGGTCACCTTCGACCTGAAGACGCTAGCAGGACGGCTAGCGAAACTGTTGTCACCCCCAGTCAACAAACGCGGACGCAGAACCCGAGATGCAGAGAACATCTGAACAACGCCGCGGAAACCTTCGCACCAAAATGTAAGCAGTTTTCGAATCGGCGCACACCCAAATTTTAGTCCCATAACGTCCTGGTTTGGATTAGATATACACCCGGAAGGGGTATTTAGCACGAAATGTTGCTAGTGGTTCGTTTTGTTGTTATGTGCATAGATATTTGGAGGAAAGTTTTTCACGCAAGGCAAGGAATATCGAACATAGCCCTAATAGTCTCCAATTTGTCGCATGAATTTTCCATTCTTTGTGTTCGATTGGATTTATCGTCATACTCAATGAATCTAAGAATGCTCTTCAACCTTTCTCTTGACATTACGGCACTAAAGAAAGAAATTTGGAAAGCTGATCGCTCAGTCCACAGATCACTTAGCGTGTTTTTACACCCATGAACTTTTCCGGAAGCAATGATCATGCCAAAAAACAAGTAACTCTCTAGGTCACTTTTTGCCACCCCATTTCACTTTTTGCATGATCTTTATTGAATTTCGCGTACTCTACCAGCCTCTCTGTTTCTCCAAACACATACAATTTATCTCTGGTGCCAGAAACAATAAAAATTCATCCTTCAAACTCTCAATTCCCGAACTACAATCAGTCAACCATTGACAATGTTGCTTAGCATTGTGCGACCGACGTGATACGGTTCTCTGTCTTATTTCCGTTTTGATATTGCTGTGAAAAAATCTTCCTCAGCTTCTAAAATTCTTTCCTCGTCTTCTGATTCAGAATCAAAATCACACTACAGCATTCCTCCTCATCTTCCACTGCATCTTCCTCTTCATTTTCTGAGGCACTTTCAAAACCAGGTTCATTCTTGTCATCTTCACTCAAATCTGTGTTACTGCATTCATGACGATGTGGCATATTGAAAAGTATATCGGATTAAATTAATTTATCCAGGAGAAAATGGACATTTCGTCTCATCATCTTGCAACAACGGACGTAAAAACAGTCGTAAGACTTCATTTTGACGATCTAAGACTTCGAAAGCATATGAATATAGTTATTTTACTAATTTAATGTCGAGAAACTTTACGATTGATATAGTAGTATTCGCTCAGAATCAAACACCTAGGATTCGATTAGAAATCCATTTTTGTGGACAGCATCAGCGTTAATTTTGTTAAAGATTGTGATCTCTTGGAGACTGCAATCATCCTTTTATACAATACTTACGACACATGGATGAGTCAATTCCTGATATTAGAAGACTTCACAAACTGGATATTGATTTTTTTCTAATTTAAATTGGATCAAACAAATAGTCATGTGAAGAATTGATCCAATATGTTACAGTAAATGTAGCTAATTTATGGATTGCTGATGTGATTTTTTAAAAACGATCAACTTCAAGTTGTATTCAACTGGATAGTATTTCCCAGGGATCTCTCAGCTAAAGTATGATAGAGAAATTAAAAAAGCCGCAGACTAGTTTAATTTTTTTTCCACAAGAATTTTACTCCAATCGTGTTTATGCCACTTCGAGTAGTTCAACCATTTTTTGAAATAGTGGTAGCATTGAAATAAGGGTTAAAGTGTCCCAGTATGGTGGTAACAAGAAATCAATGTTCGATTTTTTTCCCAAGGGGGCTAAAAGTTGCCAACTGGCTAGAGAATTAGATTGGAAAATCTTCAGCTCATTTTGATAACGCAACGTTGAGGTTGATGTATGGAAAAACTACGATTTTCAGCAAAACATAGCATTTTTTCCTCCATAAAATAAAAAATATTCTTACTAGAAACCTAACTCTTATTTCCTTTCATAGGAATTTTGTTGATTTGAAGTTTAATTTTGCCACTATTTTACTAAAATTAATATTCTTAGTGGTATTAACATTTTCTATGTCAGGTTACAGTCCATATCCTTAAAAGTGTCTTTCTATGCAAAAGCCTAAAGCATTGCGATTCATAAGCAAAATATTTAATTACATCTGCTTTCCAGATGCATTTTGTCTTTTGTATTTTTCATTTCGTGCATTAAAATGGGTTTAGTCAGAGAAATTGAAGGAAAATTCCAGTAAAGTTTTCACTGAATTAAAGGTTGAACAATACAAATTGATAATAAATAAAATTGTTGAAAAAAGAGCAGTAAAGGTATAACAATCAGAACAAATAATTTTATTATTTTTACGCCAATATATATTTTTATTTACTTTTCGATGGAATAAATGATCATTACTTACATTATCTCGGTAAAGATGTTGCTGATAAAGTTTTAGACGAGGTAGCTTTTAAAAAAATGGATTTTTTTTAGTAATATAGGAAATGATTTCCGGCGTAACTATGTGAAAATAAGGAAAATTCACATTAAAGAGGTCACTTGGTATAACTTTGCGCTTTAATTCAAACCCACTCAGGTTTCGGCAATTCTGTGCCATTTCCAATAACAATCAGTATTACGACCTACACTTTTCCCTTCCTCTCCAACCCTTCCACTATATACCCTACATACGAGTATACACGACCACCCCACGATTCTGTGCATTGAAATTGTCTCTAAGTTATCGACACGTATGTCGGTATGAATTTAAGTGTGAAGTTTTATTAAGTGACCATTTTGATATGAAAGGTTTCTACATTCACAGACAATGCGTAACAGAAACTGACGTTATTAGTCATTCACCGAAAAGGATATGAAAAATTGGATTAATTTTATCCCACTCACGGCTATGTCATTACCAGCCTTAAAACCGTTCGCAATTTAAAAAATTTTATGATGATTCTGATTTTTATATCAACAATGAAGATCCGCTTCCAGAAATACTGAATCGAATATCCTAGAATATTTTGAGTTAAATGAGAAACAAAAACAATAAACTCAAATATGTGTTCATAAATCAACTTGTTTGAAACTGAGAGCTAATTTTGCATACCTGCCATAAAAATAATCTTCATCATTATCTAATTGCGTTCATTTCCAGTCATGCTTGTTTTAACATTTTTTTTACAACGTATGATAGAAAATTGAAAATACAACTTTTTCCGAGTTGAAATCCCACAGAGGATTTGTTATTTTAAAAAGTGACTTTTATGCAACGCATTTTTCAGTTTTTCTGTATTCAATAAACGATTTTAATGATTGCAGTGTCATAGTTAGTTTTGGGGGATTGAAGCACACTTTAACGTAAATATTGATTGTTAATAAATACCATCAATGCCTTTTTTTCTCAAAATCAGTTAATAGACATGTTACCTGAAAAGATAACTTTTGAAAGAACAAATTGTCTTAAGCATCCTTCAAGTGGATTTGTTTATGCGTTATAATTTCGTCTTCAATTCCACTTTTGTGCATCATCTTTTTTAGTTAGACCATCCAGTCTGGAATTTCTTTAAATATTTATCTAATGGTCAGTGGTTGTACAAATTTTACAATTAAAAGCGGATTAAAGGATAACTTCTTAATTATGATGGTAACATTGTAAATAGAGAAGATTTTTCCCTGATAATTGCTCTAGTAAAGTGCAGGGTCATCCGATTGTGACAATATTTGCTCCAGTGGTATCAAAACATATTGCCTAAATTTTCCTTTCCTTGCCTCTGCAGTAATTGATATTATTTGTACTGTGTCTCCAGAAGGTAAAATACCCCTATCTAAAAATTGAAACAATGTTTTAGCAATATTCTCTTCAGTTCCTCGAGGGTGCTTCTCTTTTCTATTTCTTGTGTGCGGAAAACTATCTTCCATACCTTTTTGCGTCGGCTACTTCCCTCTGATATTCCGCCTGTGGTTAGAAAAGATTCCAGTTATCGATTTTATTCATCTTCTTAAAATAAAATATAAAAGTTTTTGTTAATTCCATACTATTTGCCTGTGTGCTACAAAATAACACAAAAAAGAAAAGCAAATGATAGAAAAACTCAAACTCAATTACATTTCTTCTTGACTTTCCAATCTTGCTTCCAAGCTTTCCAGTTGCTTGCCCCTTTTCTCTTCATTCTGATTTTTTTAATTTCATGTCAACGTCTCCCATGCAGCCAAGACGTCCTTTTCATTTCTAGAGTAATAGAAGCTGCTTGTCTTTTGTAGTATTTTTAGGTGCATCCTGATGAGTAACGCCAAATACTCCGTCAATGTTGACTTGAAAGCTTCTACTTTTCAATTTTAGCGGCGCTTACAGACCTGGTAGCTTTCTTTTGTAGTTTTTTCTACTCATTATAGTCTTTGAGACTTTAAAACTCAATGTTTTATGTCTTGTTGTTATTTTGGCTCTCACCCAAAAAACTAAAACTTCCTATGCATTCAGTCTTGCTCTGGTGTTCGATTTTACTTGGCGCGTATTAAAAAATAAATTGCTGAAAACTTCCTGATTTACAGAGCAAATGTCTACTTACTTGCAGTGATTTGAGGCAACATGTGACTGATTAACAAATCTTGTCTTTCTGCCTCAAGGCATGCTAGTTAATACTTCAAAAGTCGAAGGTATATCCATTGTCCCTCAAATCTTCTAAAACAAAGTTCACCACAGGAACTTTCACTGCTTGATAGCCAAATTTCAAATAGAACTTACTTCGTTATTCTTTCAAGAGAGGGAGAATCCAGGTGATCTAACGGTTACTGAGGGATATTCTTGGTCATAACTCATTGACTCATCGGCAAGAACGAAGCGGTACAGGTACATTTCATTGGCATTCATTGTTCATTGTCCAGCGATGCTAAAAAAATGGGTTCTTAGCATTGTTAGAATCAAGAGACGATAAGAATAATGCACCTTCAGGTGTCCGTCTTGAATGTACTTCAACTGACATACAAATCGAGGACCATTCTTGTTGAGGATTGAAACTAGAATCTTATTAACTATAATCCCAAAAAATATTTATGAAGTGACAAAACATTATTAATTTCAATGCAAAGTAGTTTATAATTATATATCCCTTTCAATGCAATTAGCACAGAGGAAGAAAAAAGATCCAAAAAGTAATTTAATTTGCCGCGTTCCAAAAAGAGTGATTTTTGAGGATCTGAACCATCACCTCACATGAAAAATGGCCAATATTACTCAAACTATTGGTTTAAGCAAAAATGTTGTAAGTTCCAATCCTCAAGAAAACAAAAGTTCCCACGATGAGAAATGAAAAATAGGTTTCTAGGAAGAATTGTTTTTCTTTTGCGGAGGAATTACTGCGAATTTTTACTGAAAATCGTAGTTTTTCTGAACTTTAATCTCAATGGGACACGGGTTACCGTCATCAAAATGAGATAAAAAATCGCCAATCTCATTCTCTAGCCTATTTACAACTTTTAGAACGGTCTCTCGGAAGATACGACGAAAAAATATTTTCCCCGTACACCACCCACCCCAGTGCTCCAGCAACTTAGGCTGCTTCACCTTTCACATGATGAATATATTGCTAGGAGTACAAAATTACATAAGCACTGCCCTAGCCGAAATGCCTCCCATCCTCTTTAACGATGTTGTCCACATAATCTTCCGCATGGCGAAAGATTAACCAAGATAGAATCAAGAATTCATAATCGTTTACAGTTATTTATATCAATTCAAAATATATCACGTCTTGATTTTGAACTGAAAGCGAAAAAAATTATCATTTTATTATTGATGTAATAATATTTTCAGTATCGGGGCTGAGCTGAAAGCTATCAGATACGTCCTTCACCAGGAGGGCGGGTGTATTTGAAACCGTCGGGATTATGCGTCGGGACACGTGGTACAAACAGGAATGGCTTGCAAATTTAGTGTACCTGAATCGCTCGTTACAATATCATACTTTAGTTTTTCTCGTCTGCCTCGACTATAGATCCCCTAGATGAGATAGAGCACAAGTATAAACAGTGAATGAGGAAGATCATGGAAGGGGTCCAAACAAATCAGTGGTTTTAACGCATCAAATTTGCGAACCACTTGTGTTTATACCACGTGACTCCTTGGTTACCTATTCGAGATAATCCGAGCAGCTTCAGACATAAACCCCCACGAGTGGATTCACCGATGCATATAGCGGTTAGCTGCGAAGTTAGCGAGCCTATTCATAGAATAAGCTATAGTGTACATTAAGCGACGGCCATTGGTCTGGACTTGGTAAAGTAGGATAAACTATAGAGATTGAAGGTTTGACTGAGGAACTTATAAGACGGAAGTATTCTTTTCGTGAAGGTAGAGGAAACTGAATTCGTGGAGAATTACTTGGCTCTAACAAGGGGAGCCCACAACAGACGCATTACGATCTGTTTAATACGTACGAAGTTCGTTGAGTCAGCCTCATGAGATTGGGTAGCCCACAATAGCCAAAAAATAGCTCACGGAAAGAGGGAGTAGCACCAAAAGAAAATATACTAATCGCTGAAAATACAAGCTAAGAAGAAAATACAACTCTTCGTTGTGCTGGCATATGGAGAAAACATCTTTATGGCATCAATCCAAGGACAATAATGATTAAAGCCGTTAAGAATTTTAGTTTGGGCACAGTATTAAGGAGCCAGTGCCTTCGTGATATTGTATCGAACAGTAGTAATGGAAATGAAATGGTTCGACCAAGTAACCAGCTAATTTTGAAGGAAAAAGAAGCCCGATGAAAACTTCAAGGATAATACGGGTCCAGGCTATGGGCCATATATCGAGACGATAGTTTGATGAAGAAAAATATCATGGAAGGGGTCACGGTGGTCTAGTGGGTAGAGCGCAGGGCTACGGGTTCAAAATTGGGTGAAGCCTCCCTGGAAACCCCCATCTTCTCATCTCGTTGCGATTTTCTGACTGTCATAAAATCGTGGAAAATCGCAGGCGGCCTAGAGAAGAGAATTGGCCCCCCTAGTATTGATCAGTGAATTTGATACGACAATGTCTCAGTACGGGGTGAGCTCCACCCTCACCTATCAAAAACAAACTTCGAAGAGTGCATGAAAAGCATTTCACCGGAACGTCTCTTATGAGATATTTGGGACAAGTAGCGAAAGGTCTCAAGGAAAACACATCTATGAATACGAAGAGGTTTGCCGATGGAGCTGAGTGAAGACTCGTTGTAGTAATCTATTTCTCCATTTACACACCCTGCTTGGGAGTCCTTCAAATGTTTACGAAAAATATAAGCGTTTTCTTTTATCTTCTGAAAAACGCGTATGACACCACGGCCTGCCTCAGGAATGTGAAGCTGTTTTTTTATAAGAACCAGGAAAAAAGGAGGGCAGAATAAAAGGAATATTGAAGAATCATAATTTAATTTGATGTTGAACGTAAATAAATCCAAAACTGAGGAAAAGAACTCTAATATAAATGAATATGAAACGAAATATATCTTAAAGCCAGAAAACATGGACAATTTTGGATCAAATATCTGTGCGATGACTCACAAGACAACCTCGCGCAAGGTAAATGAAAGTCTAATGGATATTAAAGTTTAGATAGATTCAGCCTATTATACAGATGCCTATTATACAAACCACTTCAAGGGATGGAGCTCAAATTTATATGCCGTAAGGGACAAGAATAGAAAACATTTCATTTAAACGGAGATAAAGTGAAGTGGCAGGGTGAATAATTGGAGCAATTCTATAACGGATGCAATCAAAGTACGAATGTAATCAAAAAGGAGGATGGAGTAGAGAAAAATGAAATGAAACACTTAACAACTGAGATCAGAATTCAACGCATGAGTCAAGGAAATGAGAAAAAATAAGGTTCCTAGAATTTTTTATGTTTCTGCCGAACCAATTAAAAATGCAGGTGAGAGGACACGAAGCCAATTCTACAAATAGAACGAGCACTCAACAGGAGATAAACCGACGAACCTCTTAAATAACATAATTGGACCAATTCCCAGAAAGTAAAGGGTTGAGAAATGTGAAAATTTAATAGCAATACCTGTGGCAAAACATGCCTGGACACCTGTTTCGACTGGCAAAGAAGAATAGGACCCTTTCATCTCAGAAGGCCAAGAAAACAACGAGAAAATGCGGATTGGAAAAACCGAATTTACTCAGTTGATGATTAACCCAAAGGTTGGTTTTTGACAGGGGAGGGTAGAGCTCACCCCGTACTAAGCCATTAGTTTGGGAAATTCACACATTCAGGGTATAGAGGCCAGTTCCTTTCCCTGGACGACCTGCGAAGTTGTGACTCATAGAAAATCGATTCACGAGGATTTTAGGCGAATATGTCCAGAAGGCTTCTGTCCTGAGTTTGAACTTGTAACCCTCCGGTCCGCAGTCTAGCGCCCAGCATACTAGGCTAACACGACACCAAACGGAATAATAGACAATCTTTAAAAAACAATAGAAATAGATAAAGGGGCAAAATATAAAGAGGCAAAATCAAGCAGATATTTAGGAATCAGGTAACAGTCTGTAAATACTTCCGGGGAGCAGAGATTGGCATCGACCACAGCTTTGTGACCATGGAATACAAATTTAAATACAAGAAACCGTAGCAAATAAGGAATAACTGATGAAAAAGGCAAGAGACAAAAAACAATAGAGAAAGCAGTATCAGAAGTTCTTGGAAGAAAGGGTCGAGAAAAGGAGAAAATATGGTTGATATATGGAAAAGATTCTGGCCAGATATCATTTGAAGGTCGATAAAAAGAAAACTTATTGGAATCCAAACTTTTTTCCTTTTTCAATTACCAAACTTCCCAGACATCCTCAAACTTCTTCATTTTAATGTACCTCCACGCAACACCTTGTGAGCCACCGTGAGGGTGTGTGGCAAGGGGTGACAATCACCAATCATGAGCTACTGGCATGCAACTAACAGCTGCAATGCTATGGCTACATGGAAATTTTTCAGATACTGTAAAAGAGTCACGTGCCGCTAGATGGTTATTATCTGCAAAGTAATGGAGGGATTACTAGATGTAAAGGCATTTCTCGACACATATTTCATACATTATACATATAACATACTTTAAAGGCATTTCTGTAAATATGCGTGAAATATTAACTGTATATATCCTAAATTTAATCCATTTATAACGCCTTCTTATCGATTCGTTTTTTAAATTTCCTCTGAGATTAATTAAATCTATATCTTCTAAATTTTACCCTAGCATTTCCCCATGATTCTTATGCGTACGCGCACTTCAGAGAAAGCATTGTTGAAATAGTTCTATGTCAACAAGTTATTCATCCACATCTTCTGATAAAATTCTTCGTGATTCTGTGTAGTTAGTCACAATTTTTCCATAAATAGGAAAGCATATATTTCCAGCTCTGTTATTTGAAAAATGACACAGAAAAAATGTCTATAGGACCGGGAATCAAATCCACAGGTTTAGGCTTGCCTGGGTTTTTTGCAGTCCACCACGCCGCCCAGAATCCCTTTCACGGAACGCAATTTTAAAAGAGAATCTATTGTTGGGAGCTTGCATCCGACTCTACCATTCATCACGGATTGACTCAGAGGGAGGATTCGAGCTTCAAAGAGCCCGTCGTCCACCAGAATAAATTCTATAATCCATCGCCAAACGCGATATGTGACCAAAGTTAAGGTATAATAGGGTAGTTAACTTCATCAAAGAAAACAGACTTCATTACTTGCGATTCGTGCCCTGCCATAAGTGTATTTATTTGACGCAAAAATTTTGGACTCAAAAATCCCAGTTTACAAGAGAATTAAATGTTAATTTTAAGATCGTTTGAAAAAGCTCTGAAATGGCGGGGTGCGCTGCCTTCTTGCTGACGTAACAGGTAGGTAGTTTACATTGCAAGGCATCGGAAAATACGTCTCCTGAACTTACCATTGTATTTCAGGGCCCCTCAGCTCTAGTGAATATTTATTTGTATCAGCCTGAGAAAACTATCAAAGTTGGAAAAGTCTTCCCTGCTAAACATGGTATTATTAGTCATTTTATAAGCTCAAGGACGTCCTGCTCGTGGTGTCTTCTGCTACGACAAAGCATGGCGTGAAGGTCGTGCGGCGATGGGCGAACTACACGGTATGCTTGTGAAAGGAATACTAACTGATTTTAAATGAATCAACTGCATAAGTAATATTGAATAAATAAATAAAAGTTAATTATAAT
Source organism: Platycnemis pennipes (assembly GCA_933228895.1). Classification (NCBI taxonomy): domain Eukaryota; kingdom Metazoa; phylum Arthropoda; class Insecta; order Odonata; family Platycnemididae; genus Platycnemis; species Platycnemis pennipes. The sequence goes on from OW121846.1 coordinate 86,692,137, forward strand.
AAATTAACGGAATAAATATGCCTCCAATACTTGGCCATAAGCTTCAACGAAGTGCAGCGTCTAATTGGAAGCGTCCGCAGCACTACCTGGTGACAGGTAGAGGAAATAGTTTGACGTCACACGTAGGATTAACCGGCATGCAATAGTTTGCCGTCGCGTTTTCGCGCCATTGTTTTTTTCACTTTTAATTAATTAGGGAAAATACTGAACGTCATTTAAAAATCAAACGGCTTAGAATACGTACTCCAGAGGTAATAATTTTTCGATTAAGACAGTGAAAAAATAATAGGAAACTACCCTATTCAGCCGCTCTTAACCGCTGTCGGGTAAATTTAAAATGGCTACGGGAGGTTGCACTGAGGCAGAAAAAGTTCCTTACTCACTTCTTTTGTTTTGGATCCAATGTCTCCCGTTCGCAAAATTATTTAACGCAAACGTTTACTCAGAAAAAATCAACTGCCTAGTCTAGAACTACTTTCTCTATTTACCCTTTCACCAATTTGCGTTTTGCTAACTAGAGTATCAACATGTTTCAAACTACTCATTCATTCACGATAGCAATACAATTTCTACGATACTTGAACTCTGGTAGCTTATAAAGTATTGGTTTTATAATTGTGCGGAAATAATTCAAAATATATCTCCTAGGACATTTATTCGAAATGTCCTAAGAAATATGATGTATGTAAATATATCGCAAGCCTTTAATTCAGAAGCATCTTGAATTGAAGTATGGTTTAAAATATCCTATTACCTCGCATTTGAGACAAACAATGGATATTATGAAGGAAAGCATGTATATCTTTGATAATGAAAAGTTTTCTCGTCCGTTTGCTAATACCATTAATCGCTCACTAACTAACTATAAAAACTCCATCAATTACCGTTAAACATTTTGAGGTGAAAGAATATAACACCATTTTTTTCCCACTGTCATCAAACGATCTTGTACACCCAATATTCGAAAGATAATCTCATCTATTAAAAAACGTAGGGTTGGTGACAGCGTCATGTAACTTGAAGGGATCATAATTGATATAATATATATCTCATTATGAGGGCTTACGTTAATTTTATGAATTCGTTTATTTCGAGTTTCACGAGTGTTTTTAAAAGCATTTTTCTTTGAGCCCTGCTGTTGAGGGTGGCGTGACTGGCGCTTGGGGGGGGGTAGTGGTTTAAGTCCGCGATTACATTAATCAGCACTAGGTAATGTCATTCACCACCACGTCACTCCCTGCGTCCAAGGTCAAACTGTCCCCTAAAAAGATACCCTTCCACCCGTGTTTATGCCCTTTCCCCTGTCGGCCACACTTCTCTCTCGAAGAGCCCAATCCGCACGAAGCTGACACTCAGCCAACCCTCCCTCACCCCCACACTTTCTGCAGTCGTCAATATTCCTTGAGCCTTGAACCCATCCCTTGACCTCCGATCGTGCCAATCGACGCCTTGATATTCCCGTCCAGATTGCACGTACAGCAAAAGGGATGTTTATGCGAGGGGAGCTGGTTGGGGAACCTCTTAAGTTGTTCTTACATTTGGTCAGATCGGTGACAAATGATATACCGTTTCGTGACTCGAGCACCCCCGTGTATCAAGCATTGTGTATAAAGCAAAGCAGACTCCTGAAAATATTGTACCAGAGAGTAAAGACTTGACCAGAGAGTAAATGACTTGAGGAAAATTTAAGGAGGGACATTTCATTAATGACGTTAATCATATATTGCTGGCTCCGACTTATTATGGTAGGCTCGATAATTCTAATAAAATTAAGGAGATAGATTGCAGGACGGACAGGTTTAAAATGTCATTTTTTCCGCGTACGATTCGAGATCAGAACGTTAAACATCGCGTAAATCGGTAATAATTATAGAGGTAATAGTAGGGTAGAGTAGTATATAGTAGATCGTAGTAGAGAGTAGGTCGATAGTATATTTTTTTATTACCTGAATGTTCAAATCAACGTGTGACTTGCATGCAATGCTTTTTTTTGCATGCATGAGTATCTATGAAATAGGTGCCGGGTTTCAAGGCATGCATGGTATTCATGGGTGTGTCCTGCATGATTGGGATTTAGTAGTTTTTCTTCTTTTTTTTCCCCAATCACTTTTAAAGGTGTAGTGTTTGTTTTGTAGTGTTCATTTTTGTTTGTTGTGTCATTGTTCCTGGTGTGGATGCACCCCCTGCCACACACCCTCGAGGTGGCTTGCAGGGTTTGTCGTAGATATAGATATAGATATAGATGACCCTTGCGGTGAGGTGCTTAATTGTGGGAGGAACAGCAGTCTAGATCAGCAATTAAAAATAAACGAATCAGGAGTACGTGCGAGTGTTTTTCTTCGCCCAGCATTCTGTCGGAAAATCATAATTTTTTACCAGAAATCTATTTCTTAATGTCTGCATATGCCTGGAAAATCGAGTCATTTTTTCCCCTACGATTGTTTTTATTTCTTAAATCACATCAGGCTATGATTTAGCCATCCTCCTGTAAAAGCACGGCATATTTACGTAAGACTGTTACGTTCTCATTTTATTGAAATTAAAATATCTTTTGTTTTTTTCCTCCGTCCTTCCATCTTTTCCTTTACGATGCGTAGTTATTTTTCTTAGATCGTTGAGGTTTCCAACGTCACATGAGACGTCTACTGCCGGAAATGATATTCTGTAGTAGAAGTTTGGCATAATTATAGTTTCAGCGCCCTCCATCTGATCTTATTGAATGCCGAATTCCGATTTCTCAAGCGCTCATAGTAACAGCCAATATCCTCACTCTAGAGAAAATATCACATATGTGTCCATCCTAGAAAATGTCTGGCTCTTAGAGGAAGCCTCAAAACTTTTTTTCAGAGTAAACCTACGCTGTAACTAATCGGTTCTCCAATACGAGAAATGCACGTTAACGGGGAAAATTCAGTCTTTAAACCTCGGTCTCGCACTGCAAAAATATACATTTTAGTCATTTCACGTAGAGTATGTTCCATTTTTCATCAACCTTTTTAGTTGTACTACCTAATGCGGCGTATTTTAAAAGTCTTTGATGCTACGATTACGAAAATTACCACATCTCTTGCTAATACCTACGTAATCGAGGATACTCAGGATTATTAACGTTGACTCAGAAAAAGTTTGTGACTAGTTCCCGAAATTCTCAGTGAATTTGTCTTTGGAGCGGATTGTATTGATGAACAAATCCAGCCACAGAACCTTATGGTGATATTTCTAACAGATAGCCAGGATTTGAGAAGACTTATACCTGCCCTACACTCAAATAAGAGGTTGGGTGAGGCATCCAATTTTGATTGAATAAGAAATAGCTAGCCCGATTACCAATTGCAATCGATACAACAGCCAAGATGGTTGGATTGACCACCCAATCAAATTTTATGTTCGCTATTTGGTCCACATCACTATAAATAATGGTTATCCAAGAGCAGGAATGAATACGTAGTCATATGAACATAGCGACTAACAGCTGTATCCACTACAGTTGGACGTGGGGGCCAGCTACTTGCGGACTGTGGATCCAAGGTAGTTGGTTAGTACAGCCAACTCCTATGTATCATTTAAAATGGCTGCCTCAATCAACTAATTGGATGGCACCCCAGTCTCCAACAAAGTTGGTTAACATGTCCTATGCTTAGTTGCTGTATCCAATCATTTTCAGTGTAGGACTTGCGAGGCGCAAGTATGGAATGGTGTTCACTCCATATACCCTTGCTGTGAGTGTTTTCCATAAAAATTGATTAGGTAAATCATGTATTTTGGTTTCGTCAACGAACACGTGGAAGGAGCAATAATCATGCTTACACTATATTTTGATCAATTTCACTGGTCTGGGGAGAGATCGCGGTGAATGATTGGTTCATTAAATGATGTTAAAAATCTTGCGAGACACAATTAGCTTTATTCGTACACGATATTTTAGTCCACGGTGAAAGCAGTACTGAAGGTGATGCGATATTTTTAGATTTTCAAAAGGCTTTCGATAAAGTTCCTCATGACAAATTAATCTTGACGTTAGAGAGTTTTGGTATAAATAAAGACGTTGTATGTTGGGTAAAAGAATTCTTAAGTGGGCGAGAGCAGAGGGTTGTCATAGATGGTATCATGTCGGACACAATCGAAGTCACATCGGGAGTTCCCCAGGGTAGCGTAGTAGGTCCGCTTCTATTTCTTTTATACATAAACGATTTGGGTACCGTAGTTAGTAGTAACCTTAGACTTTTTGCAGACGAAGCGGTGGTGTACAGGGGTATATCAAACGAAGAGGACACGAAATCACTTAGCAAGGATTTAGATGCAATTCAAGAATGGTGCGACATATGGCAGTTAGAACTCAACCTTAAAAAGTGTGTAGCTATCAATTTTTGGAGGAGGAATAATTCGATAGAGCGATCCTATAGAATTAATAACACGAAGATCGAAAACGTTGAAACCGTAAGATATTTAGGTGTAACAATCACTAAAGATTTATCGTGGGGTAGACACATCCGGGAAATGTGCGGCCGAGCGAAGAGAAAGCTAGGATTTATAAAAAGAGTACTTGGGAAATGTGATGAGAAGACAAAAGAGCGATGCTACTTTTCACTAGTTAGGCCCCACCTTGAGTATGCAGCCAGTGTATGGGATCCTAATGAATTAGGTTTGATGAGAGAACTAGACAGTGTGCAGCGTAGAGCAGCTAGGTTCGTCAAAAGGTTTTACGATAGGTTGAGTAGTGTATCAGAATTAATACAAGAATTAGGGTGGGAATCATTATCAGAGCGTAGGTTAAAGCCCAGATTAAATCTATTGGAGAAATTTCAATCGGATAGCTTTACTGAAGATGTTAGGCACATATTAAAAACACCAGCGTATTATGCTAGATTCGACCAGATAAATAAGATTAGAGAGATAGATTGTCTGTCGTACAGATAGATTCAAAATGGCATTTTCCCCCGTACTATAAGAGAACAGAATAGGCAGCATAGGAAAGGGATAGGTAGAGGAAATATTTTAGAGTATTCTGTAGTGCATGATGCATGTATTAACCCCTCAAATACTATAGATACTAACAATCTAGTTGCATGAGACCCTTTAGTTGCTTGCATGCATGTTAGTAGTGCATGCTTGGTGATCTTCACCCCCTGCCACACACCCTCGCGGTGGCTTGCAGGGTATCGTGTAGATGTAGATGTTAAAAGGTTAAACTGGTTACGAAAAACAATTTTCAATATAACGCATCATTATAATGTTAATCCTGATATACTGCTGTTATTGGAGATTTCATTTTCCAAGAATAGGCTAGCACATGTTAATTCCAGTCCTTTTTTGAGGAGATTTTAATCTCAAAATGAATATGAGGTCAGCGAATCACATAAATTTCGAATTCCATGTGAATGCTGTGCTGTATTTGATTTTCAGATCCAAGGCATTCAAGGAGGAATACATTATTTTTATATGCAAAAGATTGTGGGTAGTCTGACAAACGGTCGGTCAGTAATGCAATTTTTTGGGTCACGTTCAGGCTGTGGTTAGGGTTTGCAGCAAGTTATTCAGGACAATGTTTATTCGCGCCATTTTTGAGAAATATGCGGAGTCGTTTTCTAGTACGAACTGTGGGGTGAATTTGAAGCGTGATAACTATCGTAAGCTTGCAATAAATATACCTACTTCTATAACCACCTTTTTGAATTATTTTTAAATGCAGGTATTTGGGATCATCTCGCATTTCCTAGTGAAAAATAGTGAACACGCATTCACATCAAGTTTTGCCCAATTTTAACTCATACACATTCTTGTGAGCATGCTAAGAAATGTGCAAAACAATTAACCTTATAGATATCAGTATTAATGTTAAAAAAGCATGCAAAATTAGCTACCGTCCAAATTATTGATACTGAATTATCTACCCGTAATGTCAATCTATTTTTGTCCCTAATTTAGCATGGAAAAATTAACACAAAAACCCCTTACTATCACTCCAATTCCTCAATGAATTCTTTTATGCCTGTGATAACTATGCATGCAGAAACATTTCTCGGGTAATCAAGGGTGTGACACTAAAGCGCATATTATTTTTTATCATTTTAATTCTGAGTGAATCAGTTCAAGAAACAATTGCTCTAAATAGCGAGAAAATATGAGTACTAAAACTGAAGTTCGGACAAATTTAGGAGGTTTCCTCAAGTAGTGGTTTGCAAGAAATTTAAATTCCACCTCTTCATATTTTAATCCTGTCCACTTAAATTTTTATAATGCATCGATTTTCAGGGAGAAACTCAAAACACTCAGATTGGCGAATCATTTTCATATCTTCCACTTTCGGATACGAAAAATACGAGTGGGGATGGGAGTTCATTGAAGTTTATCACGCGCAGTTCGATTCTAAATCCGGAATTTCAAGGGCAGTACATTCATTTCGAATATTTAAAGATACTTCCGAAACATAAACATCGTCACTACGAGAGGGCAGGCAAGGCCATGGCGTTTCAATCCTTCGATTTCTTTATTTCTTTAGTTAGCTCTAACATATAAACCGTTGACGCAGGTAGCTCTGTGACCTCACTCATCTGTAACCAGCCAAAAAAAACATTGGAACTACTTGAAAATAGCTCATGAATAATAGCCCTGCGATTTGCGCAAAAGGAGCACCACACCACAGTCAATCAAAAAGTGGAAAACCAGCGAAATGCATGAATTGACCCCTCTATACTTCTGTTCCTGATAACAAATCTGAGGTTGGTATTAGTGAAAACGTAGATGTAATATTACATATGTCCCTACATATTCCGGGTATGTTTAATTTTTGTATGTCGCAGATGCTTCTCTGAAAAGATATGTGTCTGAGTGACTGATGTCTCAAGTCTTTTGTCGATTGTGAGAAGTGTGGGGTTGCAGTCGAGCAGACTCAACGCCGCCAGAGGGAATCTACTCGAGTGTTCATCTACATCTACATCTACATAATACCCTGCAAGCCACCACAAGGGTGTGTGGCAGGGGGTGATTTCTCACCAAACATGCACTACATATCATGCATAAAAAAGGAATAGTATTAATATAGTAGTCAGAACTACACTATTTAAAAATGATAGAAATTGCAAAGCAAACATGCAAAAACATTCTGTTAGTAGGGTTAGCTTTAAGTACTCATACCAACATGCAGCTACCAATGCTATTCATTGCTACTCTCCGATAGGACATATTTACCGTTATTCGTATCTCTTATTGTGCGAGGGAAAAAGGACATTTTGAATCGGTCAGTTCGGCAATCAATTTCTCTAACTTTATGATTATGGTCCAGTCTGCCATAGTAAGTTGGGGTTCGTAAAATATTTTTAACATCATCACTGAAAATATTGCCTTGGAATTTGTGGAAGAGATTAAGTCTAAATTTCAACCTGCGATCTGACAATGATTCCCATTTCAATTCATTTAATAGACTGGTTACGCTAATATAATTATCGTATCGTCCCTTTACAAATCTTGCCGATCTTCGCTGCACACGTTCAAGTTCATTACTTAGACCGATTTCGTAGGGATCCCATACACTGGCAGCATATTCCAAATGAGGTCTAACAAGGGAAAAGTAGCTGATTTCTCGTACATGATCGTCACATTTACCCAATACTCTTTTAATGAAACCCAGTTTGCGATTCGCTTGACCAATTATTTCACGAATGTGTTTACCCCAGGAAAGATCATTTGTCAGTCTTATTCCAAGATATTTAATGGATTCCACGTTAGTTAATTCATTATTACTTATTTTGTAAGTGGTAGGAGGAGAGCTATTCTTTTTCCAAAAATTCATTACAAGACATTTCTTAAAGTTTAATTCTAACTGCCATGTATCACACCAAGTTTCAATTGCTTGTAGGTCAATATTTAAATATTCTTTATCGTTCGGGCATAGAATTTCCCTGTACACTACTGCGTCATCGGCAAATAGACGAAGCTTACTTTTTACCACCTTTTGGATATCATTAATATACAAAAGGAATAGGAGTGGACCTATCACACTACCTTGTGGGACACCCGAAGTGACTTTAATTGCCGGTGAGGAAACACCGTCCAAAACAACCCTTTGAACCCGATCATGCAGAAAATCATTAATCCATGATATAATGTTACTGTCTAACCCATAAGATTTTAACTTCAAAATTAGTTTGCTGTGAGAAACCTTGTCAAAAGCCTTCTTGAAGTCGAGAAATATAGCATCCACTGGAATATTATTTTCGCCAGAAACTAAAATATCGTGGGAAAAGAGAGCAAGTTGGGTTTCACACGATCTGCTCTTTCGGAAGCCATGCTGGACATTGGACAATAAATTCTGGCTATCTAGGTGTCCCATGACTGAACTGACAATTATATGTTCTAGGACCTTGCATGAAATGGATGTGAGGGATATAGGTCTGTAGTTAGATGGCTGCTCCCTATCGCCACTTTTAAAAATGGGTGTTACATCGGCTGCTTTCCAGTCCATCGGTACGACGTGTTCGGTCAGGGATTTATTAAATACTATTTCAAGGTAGGGGGAAATTTCGGATGCTAACTCTCTATACACGCGGGAGGGAATTTGATCAGGGCCAGGAGATTTGTTGGGGCTTATATCTTTAAGTAATTTTTCAATACCATTACAGGAAATGTCAATTGGTTGCATCAACCGCTGAAAGAGGTCAGGTAACACGACAGTTGAATCCCCGGAAGGTGGGTTAAAAACGGTTTGGAAGAAGGAATTTAGCAAGTTAACTTTGTCGAGTGTGTTTGTGGTCATTTCACCTCTATCATTTTTAAGTGAATGGACGGCAGACTTATGGCCTTGCACTTCCCTTACGTACGACCAGAAGACTTTTGGATTTTCTTTCAATTGTTCCCCAAGTGTTTTTCTTTTGAATTCTGCAAATGCATTACTAAGGGCTGACTTTGCAGTGGATTTTGAAATTTTATAATTTTCAATAATTACATTACGCTCATCAGTGGGCATATGTTTACTAATTTTTTTCATTTTAGCATGACATATCCGCTGCCGTCTCAGGGATTTTCTCACTTCGGCATTGTACCACCTAGGTTCAGTGCTTTCTTTTTTGAATTTACAAGGGATAAATCTGTTGATCCCAGAGCGCATGATATTAATGAACGACTTCCATGAATCGTTGGTACATACCTTTATGGAAGACTTTTTGAAATCCGATAAGGAATCTCTTAAATAAATTTTAAAGTTAGCAAAGTCTGCTCTTGTAAAAATGTAAAACTTTCTTTTTTGTTTAAAATTTTTATCTAAAGATAGCGAGAGTTTTGCAGTTATAACTCTGTGGTCACTGATTCCATCAACCGTGTCAATCATTGTCACATGTTGTGGGATATTGGTTGCCAGTAAATCAAGAGTGTTGTCCCCTCTATTAGGTGCTGTAGCTAATTGTGTCAGGGAGTTATTGGAGAAAACATCTAATAGAGTCTCACAAATGTCTTTGTCCCTTCCTCCAGCTTTGAAGCAGTATGTTCTCCAGTCTATTGATGGTGCATTGAAATCTCCACCTATTATTATATTACGTTCGCTGTTACGGGACGTTATAGTATTTATCTGGTTTCCCAGTTCTAATAATGACTCAACATCAGTGTTTGGGGGTCTATAAAATGCGCAGACAGATATTGATTTGGATTTAGGGCATGTTAATGAACACCAAACACATTCTAAGGGGTTGTCGGGAAATATTACTGCTTTGCTAATGATTGAGTTCTTGACTGCAATGAAAACACCACCACCTGCTCTGTTATGTCTATCTTTTCTATATATTTTAGTGTTATTGCAAGGGAGGAACCAGAGGGAAGACTAGCCGGCATGCGATACCAGTCACGCGATCGAGTCATTTAAACAGCGATACCATCTCCTTCGAGCGTATTCATGTATTAGGCATCGTTCGCCGCTACACTGATAAATACCGTGCAAGAAAGCCCTTGAAAAAAAATCGCCGTTATGCATTTATAACGCCAAGTGCAGGCAAGTAACTCACGCAGATTGCCATCTCTTTCTCTTCGAGGAAAGTTATGAGGTGTTTTTATTTTTTCCATCCACGTCTCTTGAGTCTTAAGAGTGGATATTTCAAGGTCAGAAAACCTGTGACCCTCTGTGACCTATAATGACCTCCCGCGTGGTTCACTGGAATGGCATGACGACATTTCTGGGAAATTGTTTCTCAGAGCTTGCGGAGGAAAGCTGTAAAGATTATAGGGGCAGATACATGTAAGTGAGCTGCTGTCTCTCGAAAAGAAGCTTATATAAATGAAACGCGCGACATGTTGGTGTACCGAGGATTCATGTGCAAGCTTGCCTCATCGCCGGAAGTTTTAAGACACCATGGCCTGGGCGCTGTTATGACCGTGATTCAGTATAAAACAACACCCGCCTTGCACAAGAGGCATTAGATAAGTGGTTGGAAGGAGTCAGCCTTAAGCACATGATGGTCCGAGGTATTCACGTCGCATAATAGCCATTTGAAGGAGAAAAGGACATGCCCCCACCCATCTTAATGCGTTTTGTCTCAGGATATGCGTCTTTGGGTTAATATAGCGATTTGAGTTCTTTAAAGTATTCTAAGCAGATGAGAGACAGAATATATTAGTTTGTGAAATGCACTAAGCGCCTCTTTAGTGAGCCCAAATGATTTCATTGCGTATGTTCATAAAATATATTAATGCCCTGCAATTTATGTAATTTCCCTACCAGGACGGTCATTGTAAATAATTATTTACAATGACTTCCTTAGAAGAGGCTCTCTTTCACATACAGTAACTTTATGCACGCCCAAAGTCTCTTCCGTATTCAGTAATTATATGTGCGTCAGTGTCGTGCATATGGAAACGGGATCAGACGATCTATCCCTTCGCCAAATGATGACGAATTTTAGTCGCAGCTTCTGATATGCAAATTGGAGGTATTCTTTCAGGTAGACCAGACAAAAAACAGCTGCACATTTTATTTTTCGACCAATTATTTCAAGATAAATTACCCCTTGAGTCAGAAAAGCACTATTTTTATAAATAACATTAGAGATATTAATTGTCTCCATCGACTACTTTTGATCGGGTGGCTTCTTTAGGTCCGTACTGACGAATATAGACTTGGAAGATACTGCTGTCCATGCTAGTGCATGGCATTGACACTGGATGCGGAAGACGTGGACTGCAGGTCTTGTCTTAAAGTCCGAATAGAGTTTCCTTACTTACCTTCCAACTATATTAAAGGAAAGAATTGGCTAAAATACTTCAGTATTGTATATTTCGCAGTTTCAGAAGACACTATATGACGTTCATAATATCGCAAAGATCCGAAGGTTAGGAATATGCCCTGGGTGGAAGGGAGGTTGGGATCTCAAGCCCCCTCTACCCTGAGTATGTGGGCTTCTCTCTAAAGGGAGGGGAGCATCATTTTCATTATTTACATCCATGGCCCTTTATTGTGTCTCTCATTAACATCATTATCAATCCAAATACACCCAGGAAATGCCCTCTTTAAAGGCCGTTTTACACGGTAATTGAAACTGCGCAAGTTGATGTTGATTGCGTTTGAGCAGTCGTCTACGAAAGTCCGTGGCGTAGAGAATTGCGAGGACGCTTGCTTGACAGCTTTACACGGTGCAATCGTTGGTGCATTATGCCAGTGACAATATACCATTCAGTAGCGGTAATACCGTCAATATATCGCATAACGTCAAGATCTGTGAAGTAGCAATTAATTGGACGCGAAAGATGCGATAATTACCACCACTTAAAAATATGTTTTAACCCATAGTACCTTTCCCTGGGCCACCTGTGATTTCCTACGAAGTACTGACAAATATAACAGTCTAAACATAATAGTGGAGACCCTAGTCCCGTATACTTAGCCCAAAATTTGCACCACGAACGAACGGATGTGGGCGAAGGTAACAGGTTCTTCCTTTACGCACGAAATTTAAGCTTCCACGTGATAATAGCCCAGCTCATCATTACTGCACTTTATTCACTACCTAAGGAGTTGAGTGAAAACAAAAACAACCAACTCAATCATCAACAACCTTTTTAATTGCTAGAATTCCGTGGTATTTCGTTGCCACTACATCTGCACCATCTAGTGAGAGAAAATAACTTCAAACTTGCGCGAACACATGTATCAGATTAGAACATGTTCTAATTTGCTCGCAAGCGTTCGCGCAGTGATGCAATATTTCTTGCGCAAGTGTTCTCGCAACAGCCTGCGCAGTATCAATGGCTGTGTAAAACGGCCTTAAGACGTTTGTATTTAAGTCAGTAGACTGGAGAAATATGGGCTTGAAATTTTCCCGTGTTGGTGCCTACCCCTCAAACCCCCCGGCGGATTTTCTCCCTAGTTCTCACCTCAGCTGTTGTACATTGTGATATCTACTTCTTTCTCATTTACTCCGTTCCTTTTCCCCGTGTTGGTGCCCAACCCTCAGCCTTAAAGCGCGACAGAATTGAAAACCACATAATGATTGGGAGGGTATTCGGCCTGAGATCTGATGTTTCGAACGAGAGAGCCAATCTCTCGCTGGCCTATTATCGTTGTTGAGAATTTGCAATGTTGGCCTCAATCTAAATATATTAGCAAATAGTGTGTTCAACCCGAAGGTTGCTTTTGGATAGGTGAGAGTAGAGCTCACCCCGTACACAAGCCATGGGCGTGTGAAATTCACACATTCATGGCAGGGGGGCTAGTACCTTTCCCTGGGCCACCTGTCATTTCCTACGAAGTACTGACACGCAAAAATTCGAATCGCGAGGATTTTAGGTGCGGGTGTCCAGAAAAGATCTTGCCCGGGATTGGAACCCGGGACCCTCCCGTCAGTTTCGCAGCGCTCAACCCAGCAGACAACCACAACCCCCAAATATGTTAGTTGCCTTTGATATTCAAGCCATCATTTCTCTTTCTTGCTAAACCTACAATTTCAGTGTTTACACTTCTGGGTTTGAACTCAGTGTTAGAAGGCCATGATCGGCAGGGACTCGATACAGTTCCTACCGAGACGCTCCAGGACGCCCGCCTGTATGTGATAGACGCCGTGGATTGACGCGCGAGAAAGCCAGACCGACGGCCTTGAACTTAATTCACTCGCTCAAAACATTGCTGCAATTTCCTTTCGTTTCAATATATACAAATACGAAATTTGGTAATTTTGAAATGTATGCAGGTATTTTTCGTATTATGCAAATTTGCATTGGTTTATTTAGAAATTTGTGAATTTCATCAATGACAATAACGTAATTTTCATCGTTGTAATCGCTGATGACAATGACAGTTTCCATTATTAGTAAAGAAATATGCCCATTGTCGAGAAATTATATGGTAAAAAATGCTGTCATGCAATAATACTTGTTATGAAAGAACGCATATGCATATTACGCTCGACACGAAACTCGAATTTACGGCGTACAGAAGGGAGAATAGGAAGATTTTCTGTAATGTACGCACTTCCATTCGCGTGGGTAGTGCAGTACACATTATTTAGACTCATTAGGAGATTATTGTTCGACTTTAGTACGTGGAAGTTAAGGCAAGAGAATGGTTGTTGTGATTTCATGGTACTCGAAGAAGAGTGAATTTTTTCGAGATATGCAGTGGGTCAGACGTGTGGCTGCTGTCCGGTGTCATTTGGTGGCATGCAATTAACATAAAAAATTTAAAAAGTATTCTGTATGAACACCTTTAAAATATATGAAACCAGGCTATGTTGTTATACAAAAATGCTATGGAAAAATAATATGCTTGTGGGGGGTCTCGATCCAGAACCACTACCATTTTAAACTCAATGACGATTACATTTTTTTTAGACAACTGAGCTACGAAAAATAATAATACACTTGGTAAACATGTGAAAATCCCAATAGGAAGTAAGAATATCTAGCAATTAAGTGTTTTCAGGCATCATGTTTTAAATTTATATTCTCCAACACCACCGAATAGATTTCCACCATTTTCAAATTTTATGTTCCAATTTTTGATTTTCCTCAGATCGGTGGAGTGGTTTAAGGCTTCAAAAAAGTGGGCATTAATTTATAATTTCTTTTTTCTCGTTTTATACTGGTTCAATGCCTATGATCTTCAATTTTCCTTCTTCTTGATTCTTAATTGTAATTTTTAAACTAATCACGTATTTTGACTTTTTCCTCAAAGAAAGTAATTAAATATCAATAGAATGTATTGTAAAAAGAAGAATAACATAACACGAAATACTAATTACTTAATTCAGTGTGATTAGAGGCTACAACTTACAAAAATATAACCCCAAAATAAATTAAGAATGTCTGATAACCGAGAATTTTTTCATTCAGAATGAAAGATAAGGGGTCATCTTTTAATTTTTTTCTTCTTCACCACTTGTTGGTGTCCCATTCTTTTTATTTTTATTTTTATTGAAATTTTAATTTTTCAAATCTCTAATTTTTCTTAGCTAATATTCTTGCATAAATAATATGGTACAAAGTCGCATAACTTTTATATTTTTACTCAAAATATTGTATTTCAATAAGAGAGATGGCAAATAAAAAACTCAATGTACTTAATCAATAAGTGGTAGACCATTGGTACAAATATATATTTTTTTGTTTTATTTCTCAATATCAACCGGTTTGATTCCCAATACATCAATTTCTTCTCTTTCTATCATTAACTCTTTCTCAGATACTTGTATTGACTATTATAAATGTAAATTTAGTAGCTTTATGCTTGCTATTTTACTCGCAATTCTTAATAAAATTTTAAAAATAAAAATATGCAAAATAGTGAATAGCATTAAACGCCATATCATACATGAAGATCGCTAGATATCCGGACCACTGGGCAGAGCACTATGCTACTTAGAATCCTTAGATCCAATGGCATTTTCACCGAAGTTCAAGGTACTAGATGTTGGGCCCCCAGCGATGTTTCCCGCCGATTTTGAAATTTTTCTTGTGAATATATAATTCTTTAGATTACAGTCTTGTTTATCGTACATGATATATATTTAAATTACTTTTAATTATTTTTAAAGAATAACTATAAGGCATCATCTTTTAATTTTTTCTACATCACCACTGGTTGGTATTCAGATATCATCAAAATTTAGTCTTTCCATTCTATTATTTTCCTCAGCTAATATTCTTGCATAAATAATTTGATATGAAGTCGCATAACAATTACATTTTTCCTCAAATATTATATTTAAAGAAGAGACGTGTCAAATAAGAAAAAAGTACACCATCATTTACATCGTAATTTATAAAGTTTTATTTCTCGAATTCCACCGGTTTGATTCCCACCACATCAATTTCTTGTCCTTCCAACCTTATTTTATTCTGACATACTAGTAATATCTATTATGTATTCATCTTTGGAGGCTTTATATTTTACATTTTTATTATTTTACAAAAATATATAAAATAAAAAGTTGAAAAATAGTTAATAGCATTAAATTCCAAATCATTGTGTAACTGAGGGTCGATTGTTTAAAAGATTTAATTATTAATTTTTATTTTCACTATTCCCACCGATTTCGAAATTTTTCTTTGGAATATATAATTTTTATTAAATACCAGCCTTGTTTTTTGTGCATGATATATTTTCACTTCACTTTTACTTATTTTTGAAGAAGACTTGTAATACATCACGTATTAAGTTTTTTTCCCAAACACCATTGGTTGGTATCTAACCATCTTAAAGTTTTAGTTTTTACATTCTACAATTTTCCTCACTTACAATGCTTGTACACAATAATTTTATATGAGGTCGTATAACATAAATAACACACATCCATGTCCAAAATGAGTAATTCCAAAACAGGAGTCAAGGATTTAAAGCATCATATTTTTTATTTATTTTTTCCATCACCTCCGGTTCTATACCAATAATCTTTTTTGATGATTGATATCATCATGATTTACAATAATTAATTTTCCTTAGAGACTAGTCTTATTTATTACAATTTGATATGAAGTAACTTACATTTTCATTGTTTCTTATTAATGTGAGATATAATTTGCACGAGAGTGAAGTACACTTCCAAATAGTGTTGAGCGAGTGTTATAGGTCTTTAATTTATTACTCGAATGCCGCCGGTTTGATTCCAATTATTAATATTTTTATCAATGCAAAATTGTCACAAATTGACCATATGTTCGGGTGGTAACATAAATCGGTATGAATCGAGTAAATCCAAAAAATACCAATAAAGAATAAATACATTGCCAAAATACAAAATAAGACAACAAAAAATCCCACAGTACAAAAATCCTCACATTACAAAAAATAACCTTTACAGTACAAAAGAAACCCTTACAGCACAATTTTTTAACCTTGTCATAAACATCTGAGTTCTATTTTTCAATAGATCCAATATTCCAAAACTTTTTTCTTGCTAATACTTCATTTTACCAAGATTTTCATATTATAACTTGATATGAACAAAATTTACTTTCACATTTTCCCTCAAAATTGTACGTAATTATTGGAAAATGGCATCATCGAAAAGAAAAAACTCTATTACCACTGGTTCGATACCCACAGTTACGAATTATTTTCATTCAGCTATTGAAATTTTTTACGGACTTACGGATGCAACATTTACATTGAAACCATTAATCAATGGTTCGAAATTTTTCTTTCAAATATATTTCAAATATTTTTTCAAAATTCTTCTGTTTATATTAATATAATTTCATACAAGAACGTTATTCATTAGTTTTGGTTTCGTATTTCGTTTGAAATATTAATACATGGAAAAAATCAAAATCCCGATAGAAAATTATTATATTTCTAATTAGGTGTTTTAATATATCATGTTTAATTTTTTCCCGTAACCACCGGTTGTATTCACTCCATTTAAAAATATTTTCGCTTTTTATCATTAATTTTCTTCGGATACAAGTCTAGCATAAAATAATTGGTATGAAGTCACTTAACTTTTATATTTTTTCCTCTAAATGTGTCTAATTGTTTCAGAAACAGGCACGAAAAAAGGAGATAAAAGCTTACCCACACCATTAATCCTGGGTTTCCGAATGGTTAAGATATAATTTATAAAATTGTATTTCTCAATTGCTACCCTTTCGACTGTTCATTTTCAATTTTTTTCCAGTAAATAATATTCTTCTGACCTGTATGTCATGATGTAATCCGTAATCCTATTAAAATAACATCCTTTTCTCAAACTGCCTTATAAACATAATTATACACCTTCTAAATGATATAACCACAAAAGAATATCTGGCAACCGAGATATTCCTTATTCAGAATGTCAGATAGCATCATATTTTAATTTTTTTTCTCCATCACCACTGGTCTCAGTATCAATCAATTGGATTCACTCCATTTAAGAATATTTTAGCTTTTTATTATTAATTTTCTTCGGATATAAGTCTAGTATAAAATAATTGGCATGAAGTCACTTAACTTTTATATTTTTTCCTCTAATTGTGTCTAATTTTTTCAGAAACAGACATGAAAAAAGGAGATAAAAGCACTCCATTTTAATTTAATTGTATGTAATTATTCGAAAGTGGCATCCTATTCGTCCTATTTTGAATCATTCACGTTCTTATTTTTCTCCTATTATCATCAAACTTTAATTTTTCAAAACTATAATTTTCCCCAGCTAATATTCTTGTATAAATAATTTGGTATGAAGTCGCATAACATTTATGTTTTTTTCAAATTATTTTATTTTACAAAGAGAAATGCAAATAAGAAAATGGAACTTGATATACGAAATATATACGTGGTAGACGAATGGTTCATATATAATTTTTAAAGTTGTTATCTCGGTTTCCATCGGTTTGATTTCTACCACATCAATTTCTTATTTTTCCATCCTTAATTTTTTCTGAGATAATGTTAATAACTATTATACTTAAATGTAAATTTGGTGGCTTTATATTTTATATTTTTCGCGCCATCCTTAATTATTATTATTAAAATTCTACCGGTGAAGGTAGGTTTCAATGGATTTTTTAATCATCTAACCCCCTAAATTTCACACGAAGTCCTTCTTCAGCCCCTCTTACCTCCTGCCACCCATCATTCCATTTCTTTTTCTCCATCGCGTCTGGTTTGATAACAATCATCTTTATAAATGATTGGAAAAAACACATTTTACAATCTTTAATTTTCATGAGATACTACTCTTATTCAATATAATTTGATATAAAGTAACTTATGTTTTCAATTTTTCTTCTGAATTTGAGATAATATTTCAGCAAAAGAGATGCCTGATAACTAAAAAATTTTAAGTACCCTTCCAAATAGTTTTGACGCGTGGTGAAGTCCTAAATTTACTACTCGATTGCCGCCGTTTCATTCCAATTATTTTCAAATTTTTGACCTAATTTTTTTACTTTCGTCAGATATTAGGTTTTCAAATCATATTTTGATATGAGGTCGCTTTACATTTCATTTTCTATTTACTATTCTTGGTAACATTTTAAAAATAGACTAGCAATTAAGTGCAATATCCGGCAAATGAGGTAACCCGAATTCGAATTAACAAAAATAACTGATAAGCTTTTGGATTACGTTATAATTTCTCAAAATATTTCCTCATTGGAACTGGTTCGATACCCTAAACATTTGACTTAATTTCTTTCAATTAATTTCTGGGGACACAAGTCTTTTATATTAGAACTGGATATGTGGCTAATAAGTAAAACCCTCACGTGCACCATCAACAATTAAAAGCCACGAGGTATAATTTTTTTTTTAATTGTCACTGGTTCCATTCCAATGGTTTATTAATTTTTCATTCCAATATTTACCATTTTTTGTTTCTAATATAGTATTTTTTATGTTATAATTTGATGATAATTTCCTTCAACAATGACTGCGGAACGAGTGGTTTGAGGACTCAGTTGTTAAATTATGGGTTTGCGAATGCCACCGGTTCGACACTCGCAAATTAAGATTTTTTTTATCTTCCAGCATATTATTCTTCTGATGTGCAGGACATTAGTCTTAAGTGTTAAGTCACCATATTTATTTAAAAAATGTGAAAATCCCTCTAGGAACTAAGCATATCTAGCAATAAATTGTTTTCAGGCATCATATTTAAAATTTATTTTCTCCATCACCACCGTTTAGATTTTCACCATCCTCCAATTTTATGCACCAATCATTGATTTTCCTCAGATCGGCAGAGAGGTTCCAGGCTTCAATTATAGAGTGGGCATTATTTTATAATTATTTTTTTTCTCGATATATACCGCCTCAATGCCTACCATCTTCAATTATTTTCTTCTTGATCCTTAATTGTCATTTTTAAACAAATCACGTGTTATAACTTTGAAAAAACTCTGAAAGTAAGCAATAAATATCAATAGTTTGTATGATAAAGAGAAGAATAATAAATACAAAATACTAAATACTTCTTGTCGCGTAGTTAAAAATCCAATTTCACAATTTTTTATTCGTTCAATTTCTATAATGTTCAAGTTTTTTGTTCCAAGTCCAAAATTTTGCTATGTTCAATTATATAACGTCAAACAGTACGTTTTCCTACTCGAAATATTTAATAAATTTACTATGGTATAATATAATGCCAAAAATAAGGATAACCTAAGGCGCAAATTCAACTCCTGAAAGTGTATTGGGATTGGACATTGATTTTTAATTTTTTTTATGTATTATCACAATCATCAACTTTTTTCTTTCCAATGTGCAATATTACCAAAATACTAGTATTTCATATTATAACTTGATATGAACCGAATTTACTTTCACCTTTTCCACAAAATTGTAGGTGAATATTCGAAAGTGGCATCATCCAAAAGAAAAAAAAATGCAAATGGACAATAATAGATAAGCGCGTTAATTAGGTCCTTATTTAAAGAAACTCCATTCCAACTGGTTCGAAACTCGCAGTTTCGAAATACTTTTATTAATTTATTTGAAATTTATTCTGAGTCTTTGCCGTGTTCTTTATTGTATTATACAATACATTTTTTCTGGACACACACCTAAGGTATTAAAATTTTCTTTGAATATTTGCAATCATTACATTCATACCTTTTTAGTGGTTATATCTACATACTAAGTAGATAACGGTTCTCTTAATCCATAACTACGGGCCGAGTGACATACTGATGTGACTTTTACATTGAAACAGTAAATCATGGTTCGAAATTTTTTTTCAAATGTATAATTTTCTTCTGCTTAGTATAATATAATTTCATATTAGAACTCTGTAGATTAGTCTGGGTTTATTATTTGGTATTAAAAAGTAATGCATGGAAAACAATGTCAAAATACCAATAGAAAATTATTATATTTGTAATCAGGTGTTTTAATGCATTATATTTAATTTTTTAGCGACATTATTATATATTGAGCGACAACAATGACTGCGGGATGAGTGGTTTAAAGACTCAGTTGTTAAATTATTTTTTTGCGAATGCCACCGATTTGACTCATTCAATGTTCAAACTGAGCGATGAACACAGGAGAACAATATTTAAAATATAAATTTCCTAACCCACCACGCTTACAGTAGTTGAAGTTACGCGTTAGGCCATCGCTCTTTTAGGCATTGTGTGTTATTATAATAATATTATTTAAATATTTCGAGGAGGAAATGTTACTGAGAATTGACGTAATAATAAGAGCATAACAAAATTTTGAATTTGGCCCAAAAAAGTTGAAGATGATAAAAATCGATCCAGTGGCTACAAAGAAAAAATATTGAAGTTGGATTTTTTAATCGCACGGCATTTTGTGATTAGCATTCATGCTTCATATCAGATAAAATGATGTGCGTAACACTTGTATCTCCAGAAATTTAATTATTTGAAGGCATAAGTCCAATGTTTAGGGGATCGAACCAGTTCCCATCAGGATATATTTTGGAAAATTTTAATTTAAAATAACCACTTATCAGTTATTATTCTTTATTCGCATTCGGGTGTCTTCATTTGCCGGATATTTTACTCATTTGCTAGAGTATTTTAAAAATATTTTTATTAATATTAATTAAAAAATCAAACGTAAAGCGGCCTCATATGAAAATGTTATTTGTGTTGAATAAAAAATTTTTGAAGAAAAAATTTCAGATTAATTGGAATCAAACCGGCGCGGCGGCAATCGAGTAATAAAACAGAGACCCAAACCGCTCGTCAAACAATAGTTGGTCGTGCACTTAAAAGTTTTTCAGTTTATTAACTGAAAAAAGTTGCTCTCTTGCTGAAATCATTTCTGAAATTAAGACGAAAAAATGACAGCATTATTTACTTCATATCAAATTATAACAAATAAGAGAAGTATCTCAGGGAAATAAAGATTTTAAAATGTGATGATACCAAGTATCTAAAAAGATTTTTGGAGTAGAATCGGAGGCGATGGAGAAAAAAAATATGATACATAAAAATCTTTGGCACCTTTTTTGGATAGACATATTTTGGAAATGAATATTCCTAATTTATGTTATACGACTTTATATAAAATTATTATGTGCAAAAATAAAAAGTGAGGAAAATTATAGAATGGAAAAATTTGGTATGAATTCGCATACAATTTGTTTTTCGGCAAAATAATAAATTTCAAAAAGAGACATGGAAAATAAGATAATAAATGATGTCCTTAATGAATACGGGGTAGACAAATTGCACAACTATTATTAAAATGATATCAATTATTTAAATTAAAATTATAACAGAATGTTAATTCCCGATTTCCAATTCCAATTATAATTTGATAATGATTCCCCGAAACATGACTGCGGGACAAGTAATTTGATGACTCTGTTGTTAAATAATTGTTTCGCGAATACCACCGATTTAATTCTCAAAAATTTCGATTTTTTTCCAATTAACATTAGTATTAATCTGATGTGTAAAACATTAGAATTAAATCTAAAATCACCCAATTGGACAACTAAGCAATAAAAAATAATAAATTACGTTGCAAAAATTTGAAAATACCTTTAGGAACATAGAATATCTAGCAATAAAATTTTTTCTGGTATAAAATTTTAAGTTATTTTCTCCATCACCGCCGGTTTAGGTTCCACCCCGAAGTGGTATCATCGATGAGCAAGATATGCGAAAAGGCAATAATAGATATGTGCGTGTTTTATTGCTTATTTTAAAAAACCCTATTACAACTTTTCGAATTATTTTCATTCAATTATTAAAATTTCTTCTGTCTTTGCCGTGTGCTTTATAGCATTATACAATATTTTTGTTGGATTTCCACTGCCAACACCGAAGGCATGAAATTTTTCTTTAAATCTATGCGATCATTATGTTTATAACTCAGCAGTGCTTTATATAATTAGTTGATAACGATTCACTTAATCTGTAACTGCAGGCAGAGTGACTTAAGGTTGCAACCTTTACGTGGAATCCATAGGTCACTGGTTGGAAAGTTTTCTTTCAAATATATAATTTCCTTCTGTTTATTATAATATAATTTTATACGAGAACATTGTACGTTATTTTTGGTTTCATATTGGAATTAAAAATTAGTACATAGAAAAAATGTCAAATTTCATATTGGTAATTCTTATATTTATAATTAGGATTGATAATCTATTTTATTTAATTTTTCCCATCATATATAGTTGGATTTACACCATTTAAAATTATTTTCGCTTTCTATCATTAATTTTCTTCGGGTACTACTCTAGTATATAATAATTGGTATGAAGACACTCCACTTTTACATTTTTTCTTCGAGATATATCTTATTGATTCAAAAACTGAAATGAGATACGGGGATAAAAGCTTACGCACACCATTAATACTGGATTTCGGAATGGCTGAAATACAATTTTAAAAATTTTAATTCTCCATTGCTACCTATGCGAGTGTTCATATTTGAATGTTTCCATTATAAAATATTCTTCTGACCTATAGTTTAAACAAATCTGAAGTCATATTAACGGTACATCTTTTTCTCAAACTCACTAATAAATATCCCTCTGCTTACCGAGCGGGGTCCTTCAGGGACCCCACACTCAAAAATGTCGAATGAATTTCATAATTTTTTTTCCCGTTCATGGGTCTCCTCGTAAGTGAACAACTTTTTTATTCAATTTTACTGGCTAAGGTAGGATCAAAATTTCATTCATTTTGATCTTGGTGATCTTCACCCCCTGCCATTGGTGATCTTCACCCCCTGCCACACACCCTCGCGGTGGCTTGCAGGGTATCGTGTAGATGTAGATGTAGATGATTCTTTATCAATTAAAATACGGATGGGGTCCCACTTGGTAACCAACGTCCCAGACTTAACATTTGACTGTTTTGCAAATGTGTGAATGTATAACTAATTTTGTTATTAATAATTGTCAATATCTATTACTATTATTTAAAATAACTAATATAATTATAAAATAATTGTTATTATTAAGTATCATTATCATTATTTATGCACTGACATCAAGCTTTGGATTTTGGCGATTTTCATGAACAATATCTGATCGAGAAAATGTTTGTTACGGGATTGTGTTTACTTGGTCTTCTTTTAGGCGTCTCCAACTCAACGAATGTTCTTAGTCTAATATTACAGTTAACGCATCTTAATATCTTCTTTATAGCTTATCCCAACTTTTCTATATTTATTCTGGTCCTCTGTCCTGCTTTACGTTCCCTCACTTGACATCTTTAGCACATGTCGTCCGTACGTATAATTCGTACATGTTCCCCGTAAAATATTGTTTCGTCGTATCTGACTGTACAACATTGGTGAAAATCTAAAACATATCTGTGAGGGAGATTGCGTGTTCTTCACATTGGTAGTTCTCTGCTCGTTTCAGTTACACCCACTATTACAGAGGTAATTCGCATTCGAAATTTTCGTCCTCATCTTACGTTTCAGGTAATTTGCTTGCTGGTAAATATCTGCGGTTCTTCTGTCCAACTTTGCGTGGTAATATCATTTACGCACCGAAATATCGTCTTTGTTCATCGATCATAACTTCAGGTTTGGCATTGCGCTCCGTAGGGAAAATAGAGATCATACTTTGTGATGGACCACTAAACGAGTTATTTATTCACGTCCCAGGTTTCGCTTTATTTTACGTCAGCATATCGCAAATTGAGTTTCGTACTGGTAAGAGCGAACACCGGGCATCGAAGGGTGGTGTTGAGGGTAGGAGGCAGAGGGGTTGTGGGAGGGAGAAAGGGTTGGGGCTTCCTTTAGGCTGGCCATTGCCATCCCCAGTGTCATTCCACTCAACTCAACCTCAACCTTCCCTCCAAATCACCTGCTTTCTCATCAATGGCCTGGACTTGCTCATAACCATCGACTATTGTGCATAGAAATTCTCAGAAAATACACTAAATTGATGTGTCCCTTGCTAATCCTTCCCTTTCGTCTTATCAACTACTGAACCCCCGCTGCCCGAAGGCCCTCAACGCAGGAAAACCCCGGCTAGCCTAACGCAGCCCCTTATCTTCCCAGCCCTTTCTCTTCCCACACCCAAAAATTCTACAATGAGTTGCTAGTGAAGTACCCTAAATTTGAAAATAATTGGACTAATACGAACATTGATGAACTGGATGCATTTATTGGTATATTATTGACTGCAGGTGCTCTTCGTTGTGAAAAAGAAAATGTCAAAGAATTGTGGTCAACTGATTCTAGCATTCGTAGAGCTTTTTCACAGCATTTATGTCCGGCACAAGATTTTAAAAAATCATGAGATTCATACGCTTTCATGACAAAGATACTAGGGCCCAAAGAAAAAAAAATGACAAATTAGCCGCTATCCGTTGTGTTTGGGATATTTTCGTTGGATATTGCCAAAAAATCATTGAACTGAATGTGTTACTGTTGATGAGAAAGTTGTATCGTTCAGAGGAAAGTGTCCATTTAGGCAATATATTAAATCCAAATCCGGGAGATATGAGATAATAATATGGGCTGCAGCTGATGTCAAAACTTCGCATCTCTTCAATTTGCAAGTTTATACTGGGAAATTACCTGGGCAGCGAGCTGAAAAGAACCAAGGGACTAGAGTGGTCAAAGATCTCATTTGAGCCCCTATATAACACTGGTCGCAGTGTCACAACGGAATTTTTTTTTTACTTCCTTGGAGTTGGCACTCTTTTTAGCATCGAAAAACATAACTTCCAGAAACAGTGAGAAAGAACAACCAGGACACTCCTTATGACTCGAATGGCACTAAACGTGAGACTTTTTCTTCTAAGTTTGCTTTCTTACATAAAGAAGGATTGGCTATGATCTCGTATATGCCAAAGAAAAATAAAATGGTACTATTGCTTGCTTCGCAATACTTAGGTTATAAAATATCTGAGAGTGAATGTAAGAAACCCCTATTGATATTAGAATAAAATAGAACAAAAGAAGCTCTAGACAATGCATACAAACTTTTAAGAGAGTACACATGCGCGAGAAAAATTCAGGCTGTTCGTAAATATAATCGATAAAGCAGCTAGTAATGCATTTGCCATATTTATGTGCAAAAATCCAGAATGGAATGGCAAGACTTCGTTTAGAAGGAGTCTTTCTCATGTTTTCAGGGCATGAACTTGCTCTACCAAGCATGGCAAAATGCGCAGAAACAACAAATAGTGTACTTGTTACTTCTGCTCTTCTGGCAAGTGGAGTGAAAAAGGCAAACTAGTGTAGTTGTTACGTCAAATCCATAAGGGGCAGATGCCATATTTGCCCTCGAAATCTTGACTTAAAGGTAAATTTAAGATGCTCCGTGTGTAAAGCATTTATTTGTTCAGAACATAGCAACAAGAATGTCACAATTACATGTAAAAAGTAATAGTGTGATAGAATTATCCTCTTTTTTTTGCAAACAATTTTTTTTCTTATAAATATTTTTACGCAAACATTGTTAAATTTTCTGTAAAGTTATGGTGTGTTACGATCGATCATAAAAAAAATCAATATTTGAATGGTGTAACTGAATTTTCCTCATTTTTTGGTAAAGAATTTTTTGTTTCTTTATGAATATTTTCATGCAAAAATAGTTTAATATTAGGTATTATTATTGCCTAATATAGTGTTTTCTCAAGAAAAATAATGCACTGAAGCTAAAAATTGTTTTCATTTCCCTGGTGTATAAAAAATACGATGGGCTACCTAAAGGACCCCAACGGTAACCAACGTAATAAAATGAGGATTGGTAACCAGAGGGATATAATAGTACACATTAAAAATGTGATAACCCCAAGCAAATTAATAATATATGGGAAACGAGATTCTACATTCAGAATATCAGATAAGGAATCATCTTTTAATTTTTTCTCTCTATTACCTCAGGTTGGTATCCCAAGGTCGTCAAATATTATTTTACTCGGACTACTGGATCAAATTTAAAAAAATGTAAAATGGTGAATGGCATCAAACGCCATATCATTGTTTTAACTGAGGGCTGAGAGTTTCAGTACTGTAATAATTAATTTTTATTTTCGATATTCCCACCGATTTTAAATTTTTCTTGCGAGTATCTAATTTTCTTTAGATACCATTCTTGTTTATTGTACATGATATAATTTACTTCACCTTTATATATTTTACAGAAGAACTACAAGCCATCATCTATAATTTTTATCTCTTTCGCCACTTGTTGGTATTTTAATTTCTTCAAATTTTAAACTTTCAATTCTACTATTTTCCTCAGCTAATATTCTTTTACAAATAATTTGGTATAAAGTCGCAGAGCATTTATATTTTTCCTCAAAATAATAAATTTCAAAAAAAGAATTGGGAAATAATAAAAAAGTGACGTACTTAATAAATGCGTCATAGACAAATGGCACAAATATTATAAACATTGTATCAATTACATTAAATTACAATAAAAACATAAATTTTACTTCCGGTTTCCATTCTGATTATAATTTGATAATTATTTCCTTCAACAACAATGCGGGACAAGTGGTTTAAGGAATCAGTTGTTAAATTATTGTTTCGCGCATGCCACCGATTTGATTCCCGCAACTAATAATTTTTTTTACTATCAACATTATTACTCTTCTGATGTGTAAAACATAAGTATTAAATCTAAAGTCACCACATTGCACAACTAGGGAATGATGCATTTTAACATTCAACTAGGATATGAAATTTTGACGTCGCAAAAATGTGAAAATCCATTTTGGAACATTTATTGTCTAGCAATAAAAATTTTTCAGGCATCAAATTTTAAAATTTATTTCCTCCAACACCAGAGGATAGATTTTCTCCATCTTCAAATTTTATGCTCCAATCTTTGGAATTCCTTTAATGAGTGGACTGGTGCGAGGCTTCAATCGTAGAATGGGCATTATTTATAATGTTTTTTTTCCGATATATACCAGTTGAACGCCAACCATCTTCGATTTTCTTTCTTCTTGATCCTAATTGTCCATTTGATACTCAACACGTATTGTAACTTTTTTCTCAATATAAGTAATAAATATTAATAAAATGTAAGATAAAAAGAAGGATGAAATAACAAAAAATACTAATTTCTTAATGACGCTTGATTAAAAAATCCAAATTCTAAATTTTTGTTCATTGCCACCGGATCGTTTTTTATCCTCAACAATTTTTCTCCAAATCCACAATTTTGGTATATTCCATTTAATATTACTTCAATTCTTAGCGACATTTACTCTCCGAAATAATAAATGATATTATTATAATAACAGAGAGTGCCTAAAAGAGCGAAACCCTAACTCACAATTTCATCTACTGAGAGCGCAGTGGGTTGGAACGTTGATTTTTTTAAATTTTTTTCTCGATTGCAACACATGTACTTTGTTCGTGCGCATCGGTGGGATAGACCTGTTTTATTTTCCTTTTACTTTTTTATCTTTGGTTTGCCCTAGTTTATTTTCTGTTGATCCTCCCTCCCTTTCCAGCTCCCGCCATGCATTTTCGCGTCGTTTTTGTTTTGTGTGTGTGCGTGTTAAGATAGCGCCGCGTGTCAGGGAAGTTCCCTGGTCGACTTAATGACGGCTAGTCTCGTCTCGGCTTTTCTCCGCGAGTGACCACTTGAGGCGTTCACGCCAGCGCGAGTCAGCTGGCGGCGTGGTGAATAATTTCAGTCTGGCAAGCGGGAGTAAGTACTTGCTTTTCCTTCGTTTTCTCCTCTCCTTTTCTTTATCCCGTATTTCACCATTTCTTTCCTTATTGTTTTTCCCCCTTTTTCATATCTCTTCTTCCCCGTGCTTTTCCCCCCGTCAACCGAACTTGTCTGTCACGTCAAGGGTAGAAGGAGGCTCTATGGCAGGAACCTTCGCGGTTTTGCGGGTCCCGCAAGGGTTAGAGCTCTTACGCGGTTTGGGCATTTGAACACATTTTAACATTTTTAAGGGGTAGTGATGCAGGGTTGTCAAATCTCTTTCGACTCGGTACTAAGAAAAATTCGGCCTCCGAAGTGTTAAGATTTTTTTTATGTCTGTACAATAGAGTAAATTTTCGATGTACAATTGGAAATTTCGGTATTTCCCGGAAGATACAGACACTTAAGATATTAAAATGTCGAAAATTCACGTATTCCTCAGCCATGGAAATAATTGAAGAGCTCATTGTATTCACATTGAGTGTTTCTTCACATTTAGTAGTGTTATTTACTTGAAAACAAAGTGTTCCCGAAACAATACGATGTGACTACCAAATAGTTTTAACAAGTAAAACCCTTCCGAATGTGTCTTTGATGAGTTCATATAGGTTTAAAATTCAGCGTATAAGTGAACAAGATGTCCTGCAGGCCTCTCTCTGAGCTTCAAAATTTTATTGCAGAGTTTTATTCATGACTCCGTGCCAGCTGTCATTTAGTCAAGTTGTCATGCAGCGTAAATTTCCTCCCTGCGTCAAGCTTAGGAAAACTCACATATTAGTGAAAAATGGTGTAGATCACCGAAGCTTTTAATGCAAAAGCCAATTTATTCCGACACAGCCAAAAAAGAGCATTACGTTTCATGCAGAGAATGGCATTTTTTTTGTTTGTTAAAACCTTATGCTAACATAATGTGCATAATTGGTTTAACCGACAGGTATTTATTTCGATGGCTTATTTTGCTGTAGTAGTAGTTATTTTGGGGAGGCGACCGACAACTGAGGTCATTTGCAATAGAGAGGATAGGTGCGTAACCGGATTAAGGTACGATTTTTGGGAAATGGAAGGAGGGTGGAGAGTAACCCGGCGTCTGCATTAGCCTGCTCTTAACGAAAGGCGCCAAGTAGACCACGGCTTAACGTCACTTCCGACGGTCGGAGTACTGTGCTCCAATACTCTCCACAAAGCACTCTAGTAGGGATTGGTGTACCAATGAAAAGCTTTCCAGTGCCGGAATCTGATTCCGGGCCCTCAGGATGGAAAGCCTGTATTCTATTCACCACACCAGCCCGATTAATGACAATAGGTCTCTATCGATGCGGTTGATCAAAAGAAGTAAAAATGTACCATTTTCCCCCGTATTAACGTCAGGTTTGTCGGGTTTACTTTGAACGAATGTGTTCTTTGTTTCCTGCCGTTTTCTCTCTATTGAATATTTCTCATTTACTGACCTCACGCAGGGTCACCCACATGTATGGCGCAAGTTGTGCCATAGAAAAAATTTTTGAGGGGAATAAAATATTTGGGGTTTTTTTTAAATACATAAAGAAAATCAATTAATGTAAATATGTTTACCCGTGTACATTAATTTATACACTTATCGAAAGGTTATAACGATAAATGAATGTTAAGCTTTAAGATTTAACCAGAAGCCAGAAGATGATACACTGTATCGAAACCGGTCGCATGTGAATAAATATTTGTGGAACTAGCAAAGTTTTTCTTCTTTCCTGTTAAATCATGAAGGAGTTCCATCAAGTTACGCCTCAAACCATTGCATTTGTTAAGCTTTAAGTGTAGTATAGTAAAGTATCTAGCAGTTAGAGAGAATTATTCAGCCAGCCGAGAGCTTCTTTTATTTTGCTCGTGTCTCTATACTCTCTTCCTTAGCTGCCGCATCGTGACGTCGTCAAGGCCACCATAAGATCCTCGAACGCAACCCAGTAGCATAACTGACTCAGCATGCCTCCCGTCTCATTCCCGCCCCCTCCTCACAACATCTGCCAATGGGTCACATCACTGTACACTCAAAAAGCTTAGACTTACGGATCGTGCAATCACTGCACGCTACCTTTTACGGTAATTTTTACCCCCACTTCCCCTTACTCGACAGCATTTGTCCACATGACTGACCTGCCACCGGGAGAATGGCCCATTCTTGAAAGTAAAGTGGAATAAATGAGCACAGCTTCCTTTTCAATGAAATTTTCAGCATATCTAGAAGGCGTTAGAGATCCAACTTGCTACACAAGCACAAAGCTTCCACCTAAACTTCTTATTTACCTTTGAAATTAGAATACCAAAATCTACTGTCTATGGTTTTTCCAACTTCGTGTGGAAGAAAATTCAATCCGAAAGTAAAAACAACTCCTCTTCCAAACGGAACAGAAAAAGAAAGAAAATGGCTTGTATACAGTAAATACAGGAATGCTGTCTTTTGCTTACATTGTTTGACGTTTTCTTTAATTACAGAAAGATCTATTTGGGGAACTACAGGAATGGACAGACCACAGGGGAGTTAGAGACATAGTACTCCATGAAAAATCCAAAGCCTATGCATCTAACCTCCTTAGTTATGGGAACATGTTTGATTTAGTAATCACAATGAATCATGTAGTGGTTTAAAAATCGTTGAGTGTGTTAATAAAACCATCACGTACTCCATAACTCTTGATTATACTCACGATATCAGCAAGAAGGAATGTACAACTGTACTAGTTAGATATGTCGAGCTCATAGGTTTTTATTATTATTCTTATTGTTACAATTTGTAACTTCCACCTCCGAGTCTCCGGCAGCATCAGGTTTCGTTGCCGTCTTAATTGCCGGAGACTCGATAGGAGTCGCGCCTAGGGGTAACCACGTCCGCCACCGGTGAATAGGTGGCTACCCGGCATTAGGGTCTTGCGCACGAAGCAGGCGGAGAGACCCGAGAAGGACAGCCTTCTGCATTGCACTTGCAAGTGCATCCGCTCGTGCCCTGCACGCCGGGATGCACTTGAGGTTTTCGACCAGTGAGCTCTTGACACCACCAAGCACGCCCACGATGAGGACTACCAGTTTCACAGAGTAGCCCGCGTATATTTGCCGGAGTTCACACAGCAGATCTTGATATTTAGTCCTTTTTTCAATCTCCTTCGCAGCCATGTTCGTTTCGGCCGGTGCCGAAAACTCGATCACGAACATAGCATGAGAGAGATTGTCGAGGAGAACGATGTCAGGCTTCGTCGCCTCCAAATGCCTGGTGGTGGAGAAGGAATAATTCCACCATATCTTACACTTATCGCTCTCCACGACGGACTCGATGTCTCCAGGGGCATAAGGTAGCACCGGATTCGCGTACCGTAATGGTGTCTTAGATGGTAATACAACACCCGCAGAGCTGAGTTTATATATGCGTTCTTCGCATAAAAGATGCAGCCGGAGAGTAGATGACCTTTCGTCTCTTCGGCACGCTCTGCATCTCGTATCCGTCACGTTTGCCCCAAATATGAGGCGACGGTACACGAGGGTGTTGATGACACCATCTTGGCACGCGAGCACGAATCCCTCGGTTTCGGACTTCAGACCTGCGGAGCGCAGGAAGGCGAGCGTGAGCTCCTTCGATAGCCCATGCGTTTCCAAGTTCCGATAGAAACTTCCATGCGTGGGCCTCTTGGTATGCTTGCGGAGCAGGGTCTTTTGCTCCGCATTCTTTATTTCGAGGTTTAACACGTCCGCCTTCAGCGACAAGATTGATTTGTCGCACGCTTCTCCGCTGCAAGTAAGGTCCAAGTCCAAACCGAGGCCGTCTGCTGCCCTTTTCGCCGCCTGGAATAGGAACCCCCCTTTGCCGACACTCTCGTGTTTCTTTACGAGCAGCATAAAGGGGCCCGTGCTGTGGAACACGCGGCAAGCCGTATTAAGGTCTACTCTGTCATGAACGCACTCCTAGATTATCAGCCCTCTACCACCTAGCCTTCTCGGGAGATACAATCTGGCGACGGAAGACTTCGGATGAAGACTACGGTACATGGTCATCATTTTCCTGGTTCCCCTGTTGAGGTTTTGCAGCTCGTTGACATTCCATTTGATGCAACCGAAGGTGTAGAGCAGTGTTGGAACCGCGAGGGTGTTGGTCGCAAGAACCTTGTTCTTGCGACCAACTCCCTCTCTTCAGAGCTCCAGATTCGCCCGAGATTCTGCCTGTATTTCGCTGCAAGCCTTTCCTTCACTGCTCTCACCTGTAACCGGCGCTGGGGGACGCCAAGATATTCATACGCTTCGTCGTCATCAAAATGACGAATAGCGTTTCTGTCAACGAGCTGCGGGTCTTCCTGGTCTTCCGAAATCTTTCCTTTCGCCAGATGGATGGTCGCGCACTTGTCAAATCCGAATTCCATCCCTATATCCTCACTGTATCTGCTTACGGTGGTATGGCAGGACAGAGTATGGACGGTGCGAGAAATTTGCGTGGTCAATTTAATGGAGTTCATTCATTTGTGCTCAGAGAGTGCCCTAAGCTTACTATATTTGGTGTTGCTCACACAGATTTTCTTCCATCGTTGAGGTGTGCTTTCAAATCCTTTATTCCCTAAATCTTCAACTGCGGGATCTGTTTCCAGAAAGTTCTCTGAATATCTATATCTACGACATACCCTCCAAGCCACCTCGAGGGTGTGTGGCAGGGGGTGCATCCACACCAGGAACAATGACACAACAAACAAAAATGAACACTACAAAACAAACACTACACCTTTAAAAGTAATTGGGAAAAAAAGAAGAAAAACTACTAAATCCCAATCATGCAGGACACACCCATGAATACCATGCACGCCTTGAAACCCGACACCAATTTCATAGATACTCATGCATGCAAAAGAAAGCATTGCGTGCAAGTCACACGTTGATTTGAACATGTAGGTAATAAAAAAATATACTATCAACCTACTCTGAATATTACCTCTATAATTATTACCGATTTACGCGATGTTTAACGTTCTGATCTCGAATCGTACGCGGAAAAAATGACATTTTAAACCTGTCCGTCCTGCAATCTATCTCCTTAATTTTATTAGAATTATCGAGCCTACCATAATAAGTCGGAGCCAGCAATATATGATTAACGTCATTAATGAAATGTCCCTCCTTAAATTTTCCTAGAAGATTAAGTCTATAATTCAGCCTGCGTTGTGACAGCGATTCCCATCCTAAGTCGGCTAACATACCAGACTTTCTTTCCCTATCGTAACACCCTTTTACATATCTCGCCGCTTTTCTTTGTACTCTATCTAATTCGTAAATTAAGCCTGCTTCATAAGGGTCCCATATACTCGCAGCATATTCTAAGTGTGATCTAACAATTGAAAAATAGCAACGTTCCTTCACCCTCTCCTCACTTTTCCCTAATGTTCTTTTAATAAACCCCAACTTTCTATTTGCTTGACTGCATATTTCCCTGATATGTTTCCCCCATGATAGATCCTGAGTAAGTGTTACACCTAAGTACTTAACTGATTCCAGGTTTACTAATTCCGTTCCTTGAATCGTATAGTTTCTTTTATATCGAGTTTTTCCTTTTCCAAAAATTTACTGTCACGCACTTTTTTATGTTCAGTTCCAGTTTCCATTTATCGCACCACGCCTGAATTGCTACGAGGTCTTTTTCTAACGATGCCTTGTCTCCCGGACTACTAATTTCTCTATACACTACTGCATCATCTGCGAAAAGCCGAACTCTACTATTTACTACAACACTGCCGAGGTCATTGGCATATAAAAGAAATAAAAGTGGGCCTATCACACTTCCCTGGGGAACGCCTGATGTGACACTAACTATGTTGGACATGATACCGTCCATAGTAACTCTCTGTTCGCGGCCAACTAAGAATTGATTAATCCAGCATACTACGTGTTTATCTATACCGTAACTTTCTAGCTTTAAGAGCAATCTGTCATGAGGTACTCTATCAAAGGCTTTTTTTAAATCGAGGAATATCGCATAAACCTGAGCATTATTTTCTCCCGAAACTAATAAGTCGTGTACAAAGAGTGCCAATTGCGTTTCGCATGACTTAGATTTTCGGAAACCGTGTTGGTTTTTAAATAACAAATTTTCTCTATCCAAGTGTCCCATAATCGAACTAACTAGTATATGTTCCATTATCTTACACGATACCGATGTTAGTGAGATCGGTCTGTAGTTGCTAGGATCTTCTCTATCGCCGGATTTGAATAAAGGTGTAATATTAGCCATTTTCCAGTCCTTGGGAACCATATGCTCAGATAACGATTTACGAAATATTATTTCTAAGTAAGGTGATATTTCTGATGCTAGTGTTTTATAAACGCGTGCCGGAATTTGGTCAGGGCCGGGGGATTTATTGGTGTTTATGTTTTTAAATTGATTCTCTATACCGCGAGACTCAATAGCGATTTCAGGCACCGGATGTTTGAAATGTTTATTCAGTGGTTCAATTGCATCTAAAGTGCTGGTAGTGAAATCGCTTTGGAAATATGTGTTTAACTTATCAGCTTTTTCCAGACTATCATTTATTTTTTCTCCATTATCATCATTAAGAGTTTCTATAGTAGATTTATTTCCTTGAACTTCTCTTACATACGACCAAAATGCTTTTGGATTTCCATTCCAATACTTCCCTAGAATTTTACTTTTAAAGTCAGCTAAGGCTCTTCGACATTCTTTTTTCGCTAAGTGTTTGGAAGTTTTATAATTTATATTGATTTTGTTAATCTCATTAGGGGGTGTTTTTTTCGCGCTTTTTTCAGTCTAGCATGGCAAATTCTCTGTTGTTTTAAATATTTCCGTACCGCCGCGTTATACCACCGTGGCTCTGCATTCATATTTTTTAATTTACTCGGTATATACATGTTAACTGCTGAGTGAATAACTTCTAGGAATATATGCCACAAGGTTTCAGTATCTTTCCTTAAACTTGCTTCTTGAAATTCGCTGAACGAATTCTGCAACTCTGTTTTCATTCCATCGTAGTCCGCCCTATCGAACAAGTATATTTTTCTCTTGGATTTGTTATTTTTGTTAGTTCTATAAGAAAATGTTGCTTTTATAATTTTATGATCACTGATTCCCTCATCGGTACTTATATTTACAATCTGTTGGGGTATATTTGTTGCGAGGAGATCGAGAGTATTTTTTTCTCTGGTTGGGGTGTTACTAATTGATGAAGTGCATGAGAGGAAAAGGTGTGCAGAAGTGTCTCACAGAGCTCTTTGTCCTTCCCCCCGGTGATGAAGCTACACGTGTCCTAGTCTATGGATGGAAGATTGAAATCCCCCCCGATGATGATGTGACGGTCATTTTGTGTTGAATTAATTTCCTTATTTGATTTTCTAGTTCTAATATTGAATTTATACCAGAATCCGGTGGTCTATAATATGAACATAGGTAAATCTTTTTTGCTCGAGGACCTTGTGTGGAACACCAAACGCTTTCTATTTGACAATCAAGTATAGTCTCCCTTCTACTTGTAAGACAATCCTTCACGGCGATAAAAACTCCTCCTCCTGGTCTTCTGTCTCTATCTTTCCTGTAAATTTTGAATGATTTCGGGAATATTTCATTATCTGCGATATCTTTATATAGCCAGCTCTCAGTTCCTATAATCACATCTGCGTCGGTGGATTCGATGAGGTGTTGAAAATCTGCAACTTTGTTTTTCAAGCTATGACAATTTACTACGACCACAGTTATAAAGCTATTTTTTAGAATTACAGTCGACTTGTTAAAGCTGTTTTTACACATTTTTTCGAGCTTATGACTAACTGATTCACTTAAATTTTCTATGACTGGCTCTTCGAAAAACTCGCATAGCTTATGGCTTTTTCAATTCTTTTACTTTCATAACATTTTCGCGATTTTTTATTTAACACCCCACTAGCTGACCTACTCTCTGCCCTGCTCTTTATCCTAAAAAAGGCCTACAATGCTCAAATATCCTATCCGCTACACGCCTAGACGCCTCGGCCGTGTAATGAACCCCAGAGCAATTTAGGGGGTGCCTCAACGAACTGTCATTGTCAACGAACGTTGGTCGGAGGTCAACAAAGTTGGCTCCGATGTCCCTACAGATATGACGGAGTCACTCGTTTATGCCTTCCACTCGGCTCCAAACAAGAGGTCCCCGATATGTGATAGAGCAGAATGAGTGAGATGGATGGACAGCAGCAATAGTGTGACAGATAGATATTAATGCACAGAAAAGGGCATACGAGTTAAAGTGGATTATTTTTAGCAATAAAGAGGGAATTGAGTATAAGAGTGATTGAACAGTGACTAGGTGAGTGATGCGATTCTACCATACAGGTATCTGTATCTATCACAGGGTGTATCATTTACCATATTTACAATATTCTACTATATCTACCATAAGATGTATCATTTAACATGATACAGCTTACCAATGAGTGACCACATTGAAGAGATATTTGAAGGAGTACTATAAGACTAGAAGATGAGCTAGAAAACTTTATTATGACTAATACAGATATACTCAAAGAGGATTTTTTTTCTTCTAATTTTGGAGTTAATTTTTTAGGTTTTGGTCGATAATCATTGGAGCCGACTCCTCAAAACTGATTCTAAATATATGGATATCACAGTTGTCGACAACGTGTATGACGATTTAATGTTTTATCAACTGAAAAGTGTAAAAAACAAATTTTTAAGCTAATAATGAAAAAACTTCCCGAATACTCCGTTCCCCTCGGCGCTACTCCTTACACCTTTGGGTTGGCTTTCAAATTTTAAACTAGTAAGTTGGTTTTGGGGGAATGTGCACTCAGCATTGGGGGGATTGGCACCCCTGACCTCACGCAAGGTTTTCTTTGAGTCCAACACAAGAAAACTGTCACGGGAAGGAGAAGTAAGAATGACCAATTCCGTTAGCATGGTCATGTACTCCCAAAGTTAAACCGCATAAGCACATTCACATATTTTTCCCACCTACCCAATGACTCACGAGGATGTGAGTAGGAGGAAATATATTTGGCGAATGAGACTGTGTAAATAATGAAATAAGCTTAAACAGCTAGAATTTCTCATCAAAAAACATATTTTACACCCTGCCAATGATTTGAACATTTTTCCTGGGATCTGTTCTAATCAAATTGCCAATAATTGGCTAACTCTATTTTCAATGACCCGAATTTGAGAGAAATTTGACACAAAAAGGTGACAGAGATTTTACAATGGGATATTATATTCAGTCGATGGCAGGCACGTAGCCAGAAATTTGCTTCGAGGGGGGGCTAAGTTTAGCTCGTTTAGCCTACCTTCAATTCAGCCTTGCCCGTCGGTACCGACATGAAACAAATTTCTTCCTTTTTCAGTGCTCGGTATTTACTTTCACACTGCCCATTCCTACCTCTTTTCGCTGGTTAAGCTCCCTGTTTATCTTGTCATGAAGCATTTAATTTGACCGGCCCCAGAACAGAAGTTAAAAACATGCATACATATCAGATTACTACAGATACATACATATCAGATTGGTAGATTAAATAGTGGGTCGGTAAAATAATTATCGGGGAAAATTTTAGCTGAAAAAGAGCACCAAGAGAGAAACAGATCGGACGAAATAATTTTGGTAAAAGTAGTGAATTATTTCAGAGATTATTTTAAAATAAGAACTTAAATCACGCACATGTCTTTTATTGTCTTTTCGCATTTTATCTTCTGAATGATGCCACTTTTGAATATTTACGTACAATTTTGTGGAAAAATGTGAACGTAAATTAGAATATTATCAACTTATAATATGAAATACTATTATCTTCGTCACATAAAGGGTAAGAGAAATAAATTGATAATTCTGAAAGAATGTGTGTTGGATTTGAGAAAATAATTTTAAGAAATCAATGCTCTAACCCACTACGCTTTCAGAAGTTGAAGTTGTGCGTTAAGTTTTCGCTCTTTTGGGCATTGTGTTATTGTAATAACATTATTATTTAAGATTTCAAGGAGGAAATGTTGATGAGAATAAGGGTATTGTTAAATTGAATATGTATAACAAAATTTGGGATTCGGAAAATAAATGGATGATGAAGAAAACATTGAACCGGTGGCATTGAACCGGAATATTTTCACAATCAGTCTTAGGTTGAGGCACAATATTATTTACATATTCATGTGATCTGGTGAAATTTATGAAATAAATAATTTTAAGAACTACTTTTGTTCAAACCAGTAACAAAATATTTGGGAAAATATGGATTACGTCATAGACTGGGTGAAGCAGTGACAATCTAGTTTTAACTGTCCAATCGGAGTGGGTGAAGCGACATTTTCTCAACCATTCACGGAAGGGGGATTCTGTGTATTCACAGTGGAAATTGGTATTCAGGGTTGACGCAGAGAAGAGAACGGAAAATGTACACCATTGAATCCGGTCCAATAGACACACACCGTATACAATCAGCTGTGGCATTGAAACCGCGAACTTTATTTTCAAGAGCTGTAACTAGTTCCCATGAAAGAGAGCCCCGCCTATCACTATCGTATTTTGGATTGAGTCCAGGTCATCCCTATTCGACATACTGTGACATCGATTGCAACGCTTGCAACGCAACTTCCTGTCCGAGCTCCTGGCAGCTTGGAAAATCGAAAATAGCAGATTGACCTAAGTGCATAACAAGGTTGACTGTTCTGTAACCAGATGATTGATCCCATTGATAGAAATGGTTACTAACACTAGAAACACAAGGACGATTTTCACTAATAACTTAGAAACTTTCCTCAATCACAAATATAGTGATAAAATGATGAAATTAATGCTAAAGTATAACTGCCAAAATAGTAGAGAAACAAATGATTTATCATTTACAACTTCGGTTGTACGTAGCCATAAGGTTTTCCTTCAGGTTTGAATTTCACAAAACATCAAGTTTCCAAGTGCTGAGGCCACCTGGAACGTACGTAAATCCTAATGAAGGATATAATTTCCTTTCCCATAGCAGTTGCAGTACCTTGAAACCCAATTGTAATATACGCCGATTTAAGGCGCATTGATTTCAGGCCCGGGTTGAGTAGTGTCTAAACGGAGATTATAGAAGCAGGGGCGTCGGAACTATTTTCGCTGGGAGGGGCCAACCTTGAAAAGGGCCCGGCTCTTAAGAAAAGGGCCCGGCTCCTATGAAAAGGGCCCGCATTTTTTTGCGGATAGGAGGGGGTAGAGACTAAAATACCGCACAAAGTGCATATGAAGGTGGTAGAATATGTGTCAGAAGGGAAAAGGCTAGCTGGAAACAAGTGAAATTTAATTTTTACTAATGAAGACTCATTTCTCAAGGGCCCGGGGAAAATTCTGGGGGAGGACCAAATTCCCCACTGCCCCCCACTTCCGACACCGCTGTATAGAAGTGCACATGGTGACATTGAACACACGACAAATGGAATTGCAGCCCAGCAGAAGGTCATCCTGGCGTACATTGTTCACTCACCCCACCCAGCATTCAAGTCTTAAATGAGTGTTTGCGCCGCACACTAGGTATTGCGGCGCGTGAAACTGCTTCGTGTCGTCGCATGGAGGCTGCTCGGTCTACCGCGACAGTAACAAAAGGTAACGTCGTTCTGGAACTCGAAAATCCTGTTATTACAATCGCTAGAATTTAATGTCAGATTAATAGAATCACATTTTTGACTTTCATTCTCCCGCTAGTTCATGGAGACATTACAAATGTTAAACTAGGGAAGATAAAAATTCATTATAATTTGAATCAAACCGGAGGCAAACGAGTAAAAAATTAAAGACCTAAACCACTCGTCAAACACTAATTGGAGGTGTACTTAAACTTCTTTCAGTTATTAGACATCTCTCTTGTTGAAACATTATTTCACATTGAGAAGAAAATATGAAAATGTTAAGCACTTCATATCAAATTATAATAAATAAGACTCATATCTAAAAAAAGAAGATTGTAAAAATTGATGATTCCAATAATCTACGGACATGATTGGAATGGAACCGGAGGCAGTGGAGAAAAAAATAAAAAATAGGATGAAAAAAAATCCTTGGAACCTTTTTTTATTTACACATTTTAGAAATGGATATTCCTCATTTACGATATACAACTTCATTAAAAATTATTATGTACAAGAATATTAAGTGAGAATATTATAGAATGGAAAAACTAAAACTTGAAGATGATTGGATGCCAACCAATGGTGGTGGAGAAAAAAATTAAAATATGATGCCTTATAATTCTTCTTTAAAAATAAATAAAAGTGAAATGAATATATATCATGTTCATACAATTTTGTGGAGAAACGTGAAAGTGAATTTGTTTCGTCTCAAGTTATAATATGAAATACTTATATCTTCGTCATTTGAAAGGTTAGACAGAAAACAAATGATGATTCTGAAAATTCATGTTTCAATTGAGAAAAAATTTTTTTAAAAAATTTAAACCAACTACGATTACAGGAGTTGAGGTTTTACGTTAGGTTTTAGCTCTTTTAGGCATTTTGTGTTATTACAATAAAATAATTAAATATTTCTGGAAGGAAATGCTGCTGAGAATGGACGTATTATTAAATTGAATATTATAAAATATTGATATTGGAAAAAAATGATGATGATAAAAAACAATCGGGTGGCAATGAACAAAAATTTTAAAGTTGGATGTTTTTATCATACGTCATCAAGAAAATAGTATTTTTTGTTGTTATTCTACTTTTTACCATGCAACCTGTAAAAATATACTTAATTCTTACTTTGAGAAAAAATGAACAATACGTGATGAGTATCTACGTGACAAATAGGATCAGAAAGAAAGAAAATCGATGATGGTAGACATTGAACTAATATATATAGAGATAACAAAATTATAAATAATGCCCACTCTATGATTGAAGCCTCGCATCACTCCACCTATCGGAGGAATATCAAAGATTGGAACATAAAATTTGAAGATGGAGAAAATATAACCGGAGGTGATGCAGAAAATAACTTTTAAAATTTGATACCTGAAAAATATTTTATTGTTAGATATTCTATGTTCTAAATGGATTTTCACATTTTTGCCCTTGTAAATTATTATTTTTGATTGCTCATTTGTCCAATGTGGTGACTTCTGATTTAAATCTAATGTTTTACACATCATAGGAAATATAATGTTTGAAGGAAAATGTTCGAAAGTTGCGAGAATCAAATCGGTTGCATTAGCAATAAAATAATTTAACAACTGAGTCCTCAAAACACTCCTCCCGATGTCATGTTGAAGGAAAATATTACAAAATTATTATCGCAATATTTTGAAGAAAAATATACATGTTATGCGAATTCATACCAAATTATTTACGAAAGAATATTAGCGTAGGAAAATTATAGATATGAAAGTTTAAAAATGAAGATACTTTTAATAGCATCAAGTGCTGATGGAGAAAAAAATAAAGACGATGCCTTTTAGTACTTCTTTAAAATAATTATAAGTTGGTAAATATATACCACGTACAAAAAACAAGACATGCATCTAATGAAAATTATGTACGCCCAAGAACAATTTCAAAGTCGGTAGGAATAGCGAAAATAAAAATTAATATTTACAGTATTGAAACTCTTAACCCTCAGTTAAAATTATGATATGGCGTTTGATGGTATTCACCATTTTCCATTGACTTTTTTTCTATGTACTAATTTTTAATTCCAATATGAAACCAAAACAAACGTACAATGTTCTCGCATGAAATTATATTATAATAACAGAAGAATATTATGTATTTGATAGAAAAATTTCCATTCAGTGACTTACTGTTTCAACGTAAATGTTGCAACCGTTAGTCACTCGGCCCGCAGTAGGGTGGAGTGAAAAAAGTCAATATTTTTTTTTCGGAAACGGGTACCCTTCAATGACTGTGTATGAGACCTAGTAACAATTCTGTAAAATATTTATTTTTTACGACGTCATCTTGAGTCTGCACATTTGGCTTAAAGTTTTAAAATTTTTGAAATTTTTTGCATTTTTACAATTTTTTTTTTAAATACTTGAAACAAAAAAAACCATAACTGGTAGTCACTAAATAGTTGAAAAAGACCTTAAATAAAGACAGGATTTTTATAAATATTTTTAGGCGGTGGTTTTAGTCAGCACATGAGGCTTAAACTTATCCAAACATTCGTAAATTTCTGATATTTTCAACGTTTTATAATTACTGATATCCTCTTATGATGTTATCAAAACTTGTATATATCGCTTTCGTTAATCAACTTTGCATTGTGCAACTCTTCGCTAGTTCATATTAAACTACCCACAACTCACCACGGGGAGGTGGTTGCACTTCGAGTCCCACCCATGCCCTCCCAACCACCCAACCATGAGAGCATGTATTTACATCTTTAAGAAAGGCCTTCAACAGGTAAATTGTTTCTTTGTGTCATATATTGGACGGATATTTCTATCAAACATTCTAGTTTTGATTAAGCTTTCTCTTTTCTTTTGATCACAGACCAATTTTGAGGAAGCAGTGACTTCTTTGACGGCTCTTTCTACCGCTTGAGCATGTGATGGGAGTTCAAAAAGAGTGCACTCAGAAGCTATGTTTACACTCTCGGTTTCCAGTAACCTTTGCAAATCCTGATTTGTCAAATGACTTGTGAGAGGTGGTTTTGTCACTTCCATATCATTGCAAACAATCATATGGACATGCTCTGATGCTCCAAAATTTATTTTCGGGATTTCAAACCGTGTTAGTGGTTTACTGGCTTGTCCTCTAGATCGATCCTTGATGATACGTCTTAAAGCCAGTTTCTTCATATGATCTCTCTTATCACAATGTTACAATGTCGGAAATAGTTTGCATTGGTTGAGATGGATGACCTACAAACACAGGAAAATATAATGGTGTAATTCACTCGCTATAAGAGAAACTTGGTAGAACGCTCCAGTG
Source organism: Platycnemis pennipes (assembly GCA_933228895.1). Lineage (NCBI taxonomy): Eukaryota > Metazoa > Arthropoda > Insecta > Odonata > Platycnemididae > Platycnemis > Platycnemis pennipes. Next base: position 86,735,055 of record OW121846.1, read on the forward strand.
AGTTATTTGCCAATCGCATACAAATGAACTTCCATTACGGCATTTAGTGGAAAAGATGGATGGATTTACTAGCGAACCAAAAGGATTTGTTGAACCTGTCGGCCAAAGTTTGGCAACATATCATGCATTGAAAATAGTTCAGTTTGAGCCCATAGAGTTTTTTACTGATAAAATCGATCGTGGTGATGAAAAGGGTTTGAGTACTGACCAGCAATACCTTTATGATATTTGTAAAGCTGTTTCGAGAGGGAAAATATCTCAAGAATTAGAAAAAAGAAGTCCAGGAAGATCTAGATCGATCCTTGATGATACGTCTTAAAGCCAGTTTCTTCATATGATCTCTCTTATCAACCTACATAGCTATGAGCATGTTTTCAATGTGAGAAAAGTATCCATTGCCTTGTATACATTTGTGTAGGTACATACAATTCTCCGATTTTCCTCAGATAGGTAAGTGCAACTCTTTATGGTTTCCCACAAGTTTTGAGCTCCATTATAAGCTTTTGGATTACACTTGAACCTGAACTAGCTAGGTGCATAAACTTTCAGGATGAAGGTTGCCAACACTTAGTGTTTGCGATGGAGTTTTTGTGGCTGCATATAATCTTAAAATTCTATTAGCTGTAGTCAACCATCTCGCATTGAAGAGCTTTCCTGGACTTCTTTTTTCTAATTCTTGAGATATTTTCCCTCTCGAAACAGCTTTACAAATATCATAAAGGTATTGCTGGTCAGTACTCAAACCCTTTTCATCACCACGATCGATTTTATCAGTAAAAAACTCTATGGGCTCAAACTGAACTATTTTCAATGCATGATATGTTGCCAAACTTTGGCCGACAGGTTCAACAAATCCTTTTGGTTCGCTAGTAAATCCATCCATCTTTTCCACTAAATGCCGTAATGGAAGTTCATTTGTATGCGATTGGCAAATAACTCACTGGAGCGTTCTACCAAGTTTCTCTTATAGCGAGTGAATTACACCATTATATTTTCCTGTGTTTGTAGGTCATCCATCTCAACCAATGCAAACTATTTCCGACATTGTAACATTGTGATAAGAGAGATCATATGAAGAAACTGGCTTTAAGACGTATCATCAAGGATCGATCTAGAGGACAAGCCAGTAAACCACTAACACGGTTTGAAATCCCGAAAATAAATTTTGGAGCATCAGAGTATGTCCATATGATTGTTTGCAATGATATGGAAGTGACAAAACCACCTCTCACAAGTCATTTGACAAATCAGGATTTGCAAAGGTTACTGGAAACCGAGAGTGTAAACATAGCTTCTGAGTGCACTCTTTTTGAACTCCCATCACATGCTCAAGCGGTAGAAAGAGCCGTCAAAGAAGTCACTGCTTCCTCAAAATTGGTCTGTGATCAAAAGAAAAGAGAAAGCTTAATCAAAACTAGAATGTTTGATAGAAATATCCGTCCAATATATGACACAAAGAAACAATTTACCTGTTGAAGGCCTTTCTTAAAGATGTAAATACATGCTCTCATGGTTGGGTGGTTGGGAGGGCATGGGTGGGACTCGAAGTGCAACCACCTCCCCGTGGTGAGTTGTGGGTAGTTTAATATGAACTAGCGAAGAGTTGCACAATGCAAAGTTGATTAACGAAAGCGATATATACAAGTTTTGATAACATCATAAGAGGATATCAGAAATTATAAAACGTTGAAAATATCAGAAATTTACGAATGTTTGGATAAGTTTAAGCCTCATGTGCTGACTAAAACCACCGCCTAAAAATATTTATAAAAATCCTGTCTTTATTTAAGGTCTTTTTCAACTATTTAGTGACTACCAGTTATGGTTTTTTTTGTTTCAAGTATTTAAAAAAAAAATTGTAAAAATGCAAAAAATTTCAAAAATTTTAAAACTTTAAGCCAAATGTGCAGACTCAAGATGACGTCGTAAAAAATAAATATTTTACAGAATTGTTCCTAGGTCTCATACACAGTCATTGAAGGGTACCCGTTTCCGAAAAAAAATATTGACTTTTTTCACTCCACCCTAGCCCGCAGTTATGGATTCTGCAAATCGTTATCAACTAATTATATAATGCACTAGTAAGGTATAAACATATAGATGGCAAAGATTTAAAAAAAAATTTAATACCTTCATTGTGTGTACAGCGGAAATCTACATAAAATGTATTTTATAATGATATAAAGCACACGGAAAAGACTACTGTGTGAAAAAATGTCAATAATGAATGAAAATAAATCGTAGCTGTGAGTATAAGGTCAGTTGTTATAGAGATTATTTTAAAATAAGGACTTAAATCACGCACATATATTTTATTGTCTTTTCGCATTTTATCTTCTGAATGATGCCATTTTTGGATATTTACGTACAATTTTGTGGAAAAATGTGAACGTAAATTAGGTTATTATTAACTTATAATATGAAATACTAGTATCTTCGTCACATGAACCCGCTACGCTTTCAGAAGTTGAAGTTGTGCGTTAAGTTTTCGCTCTTTTGGGCATTGTGTTATTGCAATAACATTATTATTTAAGATTTCAAGGAGGAAATGTTGATGAGAATAAGGGCATTCTTAAATTGAATAACTATAACAAAATGTTGGATTCGGAAAATAAATTGATGATGAAGAAAACGAACCGGTGGCATTGAACAAAAATTTGGAAGTTGGATTTCTTAATCATACGTCATTATGAAATTCGTATTTGGGTTATGTTATTCTTCTGTTTACCATACAGTCTATTCATGTTTAATACTTACTTTAAGAAAAAAGTTACAATACCTGATGTATATCAAACTGACAATTAGCTTCAAGAAGGAAGAGAATCGAAGATAGTAGGCATTGAACTGGTATATATAGAGAAAAAAAAGTATAAATAATGCCCACTCTATGTTTGAAGCCTCGCACCACTCCAACCATCAGAGGAATACCGAAGATTGGAGCATAAAATTTAAAGATATAGAAAATCTAACCGGCGGGGTGGAGAAAATAACTTTATCAATGTATTAGCTGAAAATGTTTGTTGCTAGATATTCTATGTTCCTAAAGGGATTTTCTCATTTTTACAATATGTATTATTATTTTGCATTGTACAGTTGTCCATTATAGTTACTTCCTATTTAATTCCCATGTCCTACACAATAGGAGGATATCAATGTGGAAAGAAAAAATATCGAAAGTTGCGAGAATCAAATCGGTGGCAATCGCAAAACAATAATTTAACAACTGAGTCCTCAAACCACTCCTCCCGATGTCATGTTGAAGGAAATCATTATCAAATTATTATCGGAATGGAAATCATGAAATAACACTTAGTATTATTATTATATTTTATGTAATTGATTTAAGGTTAACAACATCTGTGTCATTTGTCTACCTCGTATTGATTAAACCCCTCATTTTTTCTTATTTCCCATTTCCCTCGTTGAAATTTAATATTTGTATGAAAAATATAAATGTTATGAGACTTCATCAAATAATTTATGTAAGAGTATTAGCCGAGGAAAATTATAGATTTGAAAGATTCCAATTTGAAGACATTGGATTACCAACAAGTGGTAATGGAGAAAAGAAAAGTTCAAAGATTATTCCTAACCTGATATTCTGAATGAAAAATATCTCTCTTGTCATATTGTCGTAATTTATTTTGGGGTTATCACATTTTTAATGTGCAATATTAGATAGTTTGAGAAAAAAAATAATGGCTATATATTTCCAGATTTGATTATAACATACAGGTCAGAAGAATATTTTATATCGGAAAAAATCAGATATGAACACTCGGAAATGTAGCAGCTGAGAATTAAACCTATCTATTTAAACCATTCAGTAACCCAGTATTAATGGTGTGCGTAACCTTTATCCTCTTTTCTCATTTTTTTTCTGAGTCATTAGAGACTCAATTGTTATAGAGATTATTTTAAAATAAGGACTTAAATCACGCACATATCTTTTATTGTCTTTTCGCATTTTATCTTCTGAATGATGCCACTTGTCTCTCTCAGAAAGAGAGAATCAAGACATATTTCCAGGAAAAAATGTAAAAGTTGAGTGACTCCATACCAAGTATTGTGTACTAAACTAGTATCCGAAAAAAATTAATGATAGAAAGAGAAAATATTTTTAAATGGTGTGAATCCAGCCACGGGTGATGACAAATTGAATACGATACATTTAAACTCCAAATTAAAAATATAATAATTTCCCATATGTAATTTGACATTTTTTCTATGCACTAATTTTTATGCGTATTAAATATTTACGTACAATTTTGTGGAAAAATGTGAATGTAAATTTGGTTATTATCAAATTATAATTTGAAATACTAATATCTTCGTCAAATGAAAGATTAGACAGAAAATAAATTATTGATTCTGAAAGTATGTTCACGCGTGCGGGACTGCGGGGTCTAGCAGACGTGTCGTACGTCGGACGTCGTTAGGGGTAAATTAAATTAAAAAATTAAATACAGAATAGAGAGGGGGGCAGGGGATAGGGATGAAGTTAACGTGCGGGAAGTGTATGATTGGTCTAAGGTGGGAGTGGGGAAGCAGTGGCATTTGAGTGAGCAATGTTAGGAATTGTATTACGGGAGGGGGAGGGGCGAAAGGTAAGGTTAGGAGAGGAGATTGGGAAGGGAGCATATCATTCAGTACATATACATTAGCTTTTTCGGAAGACAAAAAATTCTCAAGGTTTTCCAGATAGTCCAGCTTGTGGCCCTTACACTGCGAGTGAAGGACTTTTGGGATGAAGTCACTTCGCTGGTGACATATTGATATTAATTTACTAATAACTTAGAAACAATGTAATATATTGTAAATAAATATGTATAGAAGAGTATATTAAATTTAGTTTTTAATATTTGATAACATTTCAATTATAGCCCACTGCATGTATATATGGCATTACTGCAGGCGAAACCATATGCGCAGTACCTTTGTACACGTATGCATGGTCGGCAGTCTCATCTCGGCGGTCTGGTAACCGGGTTCAAAAAAGAAAAAGAAATATTAGCCGAAGTTGGCGTGTTACGACTATCTTTTGGTGTGTTCCTCTCGTCTCTCATTCTTTTGTCACGCGTCGTAACCAGTTCCTCGGCAAGCAGTCTTGCCACTGCATTTAACTTTCGTGGCAATCCGTACCATACGTACCTTCCGACAGGTGGGAACGGGTGCCGGCATGAACCGTAGCGAAACTGGCGAATATAGACAACGATCCTCCTCTGCCAAGCGGCAGCAGACCCCATTCGACGTCGGTCGCCTCCATTTATCCTTCCAAGTCCCTTTCTTTCTTGCAACCACTATCTCTCCTTCCAAATCCATCCTCCTCGCATTCGTGATTCCCCTCGCAATCCCACCCTTGCGCCCCCCCCCCCCCAGCTCTCTCCAATTCCCCCTCCAACTTCCCCTCCTTAGTCAGTGCTTATCAATTCGACGCTCGTGAGCCATTGTCTTTCTTTCTGTCCGATGCGTCGAGGAGTGCGGTCGGGAGCCGATGTGCAAACTTGAGAGAGAGAGAGTTGATTCGCTCGGATTTCCGTCATCGAGATATCCTCTACGAGGTTAAGCAGGTTTTCCTCCTAATTAGTTGATGTCCAATCATTAGAATTAGTAGTTTTTTAAATGTGAATTTGCTTTCTGGAGTAATTTTTCATGTGGAGATTTCTCCGTTGAATTCTTAAGGCAAATGGTTCAAGTTTCTTCTCTCTTGGAGAGATGACATTTCTGGCTCCTTTCAGCCAGAGACCAATTAGGAGTTGAAGCCGAGATGGGACATATTCCTTCAACGCGTTATCCGTGGCAACTCTTATTTCGTACATTGTGTATCTTAGTAGGGCAGTTCGAGTACCACCAATCCGTTGTATGATCACATGCATAATGTTTTCTCTTTTATTCTTCTGCATTACAGATGAATGCCGAACAACAATACTAAGTCAAAATGCAGAACGGGTGCGAGACGTCAGATGAGAATTGAGACAGGTAACTCCATTAATGCTCCTGCAGAATCACTCTGGAGATTTCGTCATGTGTTATAATTCTGTAGCTATTTGTGCTTATTTTCTTTCACAGTTATTCTTAATCCGTATATTTCTTCCCTTAGGCCAATGAAATGCCTTTCTACTCGCTTACTTGGTTGGCCGTTTTTTTATAAACCTTCAAAGCTGGAAGCAATTTGCAATCGGGAGACCTTTCAATTGCGATAATCGTATCGTATATTCGAAGTGTAATTGTGGTACCATAATTTCATGGCAATTCAGATTTAAATTTTTTTCTTTCCATCTTCTCATTTCAGGCTAATTCCGAGACGCTATCCTTCGTATTTGCCGAGTGACCGAGGTCTGAATGCTCCCTTCTAATTCGTGCGTGGGTCCAGTCATATTCAACACGCGAGGGAGACCATGATGGCACGCACCGTGGTCGTGAGTAACCTACGTGTGTTTTTGAAAAATATTCTGCGTTATTGAAACATGCCATGAACATGAAAATGTGAATTGAATATAATATTACTTTCGTCTCTGCTTAGTATTTGTGTAGAGATATTCACGGATATTATGCTAAGGTTAGTGGATAGGGAAAAGTCGTTCAAACGTCTTTTCCCGAGGCTAATATTTTCTTTGCTTTCTGGGCTCTCAGATGAACACCGGTCAGCTGTTCATCCAGTTTGACGGAAGAGTGCTGCCGACGCCGTTAGACGCGAGAGCATTGGCGCGAGAAGACTTTTGTGAGGAAGGCCGAGAATTGGTGTCGACTTTCGTCGGCTATCCGTGAGTAACTTTTGTCTATTCGTGGACACATGTGAAACGACTTTCTGTCATGAAGACTTGACTTTGGTAATACCTGCGGTGTTTTCAGTTTTCACATTCATTGGGAAAATGAACTTGGGAATGTGCGTAGTCTGCTCTAAATTAGTGGTATAGATCGCAATGCGCAGGAAATGTTTTACTGAGGGGTCTTAAAATATCAATACATAGATTTCCCTGAAGTAATATGGTCCCCCAGTTCTTCTCGAGTTACGATAGCGGGAGATGGGTGATTACACTTGGTGATTACATTTTTGGTCAATTGCGATGAAACAATATCGACGTTAGGAGTGGAAAGGAAAGGTGGAATACGCATTGCTTCGTGTGCGATTATTTTCCAGTTTAGCAGATCATTCTTTCATTGCTCTCGTCATTCTGTTATCCACTGCAGGTTTCCCTCATGAGAATCATTTACTCGATAGGCATGTGAACGTGTGCACACCTATTGGGGAATTCCAGGGCGTCGATGGAATGATGTCTTTTCGGGGAAGTTTCTTCGTAAAAGAATTGGGTGTTCCGTGAATTGCTGTGTTTGTTACAAGGTATTTGTTACAAGAATGGCTCGTCACGTTCAAATAACTCGGGAAAAACTTTACAATTTAAGGTGACATAACATTTTCTGTGGTCGGGAAGAAGCATTTCATTGCTGTAGTAGCGTTAGGGTAGGCAACATTTTTCCGTTAGCTCTTCGGCGACTTTAATATTTTAATTAAAGTCACCGAATTAAGAAATAATTAAAGACTTAATTATTTTTCATGTGGAAATTTCTCCGTTGAATTCATAAGTCTAATGATTGAAGTTTCTCCTCTGTTCAGGCCGCTTTACACGATACAAGTTTTTGTAGAGTTTCTTGCACAAACGCTTGTATAAACTGAACGAAATTGTATGTTTGTCCAAATGGAATTAGAACAGGTTCTATTTTTCGCTCAATCACTCAGACATTTGCACAAGCGTTTACACAATTTGCCGCTTTACACGGTACAATTTCCTCATACAAGCATTTGTACAAAAAATTGTATCGTGTAAAGCGGCCTTTCGATAGATGACAGTTGTGGCTATCCTTTCAACCTGGGAGCAATTAGCAGGTAAATCCAAGATGGGACACATCGTTCAGTACTAAAACCGAAGAAACTTTTATTCCGTACACAGTTTGAATCCTCGCAGCCGAATCAGTTACCACCCTCTTTTAATGTGAACATAAGTATAATCAGGCCCTGACCAAGGTGTAAGCGAACTACGCGGCGGCGTATGGTGGCCCCACAAGCACGCAAAATATATACAGGCAGTCCCCGAGTTAGGTATGGGATGCGTTCCGACATTCGCTGCGTAATTCTAGATTTACGCATGGCGAAAATTTCTCCAAAACTAGGTCCGTGCTCCTGAGATTTCGATCAATGCGGGGAAAATTTCGGCCAAATTTCCTTCAGTTAACTTAGTAATTCAAGAATTCATATTTCTACCCTTAATTTATTTGCACAAATAAGCGTTAATGTCGCCTGGAAGTGGCATCTAATGTATTTCTAATCCAAATGCGTACCTAATATCGTTTCTCCGAATAGACTAATGGCACGGATTTGCGAAAATGTTACTTCAGTAAACTGACGACTAATATTGATTTATTATGTGATTATGACATTTTAGGATCCATATAGTAATGCGCAATTTACTAATCTTTAATCATTACTGTATCTTGGGCATATCGAGTTGAATAAATTAATGGCAATGCTGGTTTCATTGTCACAGTTGATACCCGTAAGAAGATGGTAAAGTATTAGGAACTTGTTGTCTGTTGGAACTCAATCATCAATACATTGTGCACTTGTTACTATTGTTACAATATTCTGCCTGGTCAGTTGTTCACTCTCGTCAGTCACTTGAAGTATGTTGCAAATTCTTGTAATCCAAGTTATCCAAGTAAGTAATTAAAGTACTTGTGTTATCTGAAACTGTGTTCTGTTAGAGGCCGAGGTAGAACAAACGTAATTCACAGGTTCAGATAATGAACAGTACTTTAATGTACGTACTTGGATTACAAGAACGTGCACATCAGAACGTGTACATCGAGAGACTGACAAAAAGACAGAGACAGCTGACCAGGCATGGGCCGAGTCACGAACAAAAGAATAAGGATAGTAGCAGTAGAAAACAACTGCACAACGTATTGATGCTTGAGTTATATCACAACAAGTACAAACACTCAACACACCCCCTTAAATTAAGCATCATATATGTTCACAACATTCATAATCCTAGAAAAATATAAATGCTTTTCTTTACATAAAGGTTTGGTGAGAATATCAGCAACCAAGTCATCTGTTGGATTGTATTTCATTTTTACAATCTGACGCCCAATTACATCTTTAACAAAATGGTGTTTTATATCAATATGTTTACTGCGTTTCAAAGTTTGCTTGTTCTCAGCCATACATTGAGCAGACAAATTGTCATTCAATATTTCTATCACACCAAGTTTCAGCTCCAACTCTTGACTTAAATTGTTAATAAAACATGCTTCTTTCACTACATTAGTTATGGCTAAATATTCAGCCTCTGTGCTGGATAATGCTACAGTTTTTTGTTTTACAGATTCCCAACTAAAAGTTGAGGTACCAAGTTGCATGATATAACCTGTTTGTGAACATCTATCACCAGGCACACCACCATAAGAAGCATCAACATACCCTTTAATATTTAAATTTCCAGATTTAACATAAACCAAACCATGATTCTGAGTACCTATTAGATAACGCATTACTCTCTTTATAGCTGACCAATGAGACTCATCATAGGCTGTACTATACTGACTTAATTTATTGATTGCAAATGCTATATCAGGCCTCGTGTTAACCGCTAAATACATAAGCCCACCAATTATTTCCTGATATGGTACAGTTCCACTATACATAAAAGTGAGATCTGTGGCTTTGGTCAATACCAATCCAGCAGCCATAGGTGTAGGAGCAGGTTTAAGATCAGTCATACAAAATCTTTCTAACAGCCTTTTAACATATTGAGCCTGGTCAAGAGAAATAATTCCCTTTTCTCTTTTTCTGATCACACGCATTCCCAAACAATCTTTCACATTACCCAGTAACTTCACATCAAAGTTTTTGTACAGTGAATCACACAAGATTTTACTGTCTTGTTTACAGTTTGAGAATATATAAATATCATCTACATACAAAGCCACTATGGTAAGATTTTTATTTCTATGACACACATAAACACATGATTCAGATTTTAACTGTTTGAAACCTGTTTTAATTATAACGTCAGAAATTTTTCTATTCCACATCCTACTGGATTGCTTTAATCCATAAATGCTCTTTCGCAATAAACATACTTTTCCTGGAACTGAAAAACCCTCTGGCTGTTCCATGTATATTTTCTCATTAAGATCTGCATTTAGAAAGGCTGTGGTTATATCCATGTGACTTATATCCAGATCCATTTCATTAGCAAACGCAAATAACAATCTCAGTGTGGTGTAACTAACAACTGGAGAAAATGTTTCATGAAAATCAATCCCATAAGTTTGAGAAAAACCTCGGGCTACCAGGCGAGCTTTGTGCTTTTCAAATTCACCTGAACTTCCATTTTTTAATTTAAAAACCCATTTAGATTTTACAACGTTACAATCTGATGGTCGGTCCACTAGTTCCCATACTCTATGATTCATTAAAGAATTATATTCGGATTGCATAGCTGACTTCCACATGGGATCCAATAAAGCGTCCTTAGTCGATTTAGGAATATTGACAGACATATCAGTCAAAGCCTGAAAGGACATGTCATAGTCAGCATGCCAACGAGGTGGCTGTCGCATGCGTGAGGGTCTATTACAACCCGCAACATTAGGGATATCATTGACAATAGGTGCATTTTGAATATTGTTTTCTGACAAAGTACCAACATCATTCATAGCATCCACATTTTGAACATTTCTATCTGAAAAAATGATAACATTATTGTCAATTTCAAGCTTATTTCTATCCATATCTTTGTTTTCACTTGCAATAGGAATATCACCAGCCATTAGGGTCTCAATAAATTTGACTTCCCTAGACATGTAAACCTTTTTAGGATCATGTATATCACCTAATCTGTATCCTTTCCTCCCGGGACCATATCCCAACATAATTACTTCTTTTGATTTGGGATCTAACTTATATTTGTAATTAAGGTGCCCTGTCCTTTTATGCCAAATTTCCTTAGATACATTGGAGACATTCATCATAAAGGGTAAAACCTTGTTCACATCGTCTACAACATGAGGAATTTGTTTAGGAATATCAGAGACAATACCTTTAGATGGACATACAAGAGATGCACTTGCCATAGTAGATATCTTAGGCATTCCATTGTCACAAACAGTTGCTGTGGTTTTTCCATTTTGGTCTAATTTATAAATGCCACCAACAGCACTACCTGTAAGCTGACTTGTACCTGTAATGTTAACTTCATTTTCATCAAACACATTAACACCATATCTGTCAAACACAAGTACCTTACCTTTTTCTGCAATTTTAGAAACTGACAATAAATTTGCAGCACTCTGTTTACAAAGCAACACATCAGTAATTGTACCATTAACTAGAGAACTATTACTACTAAAAATAAAGGGCACATTTCCAACACCTTGGCATGACATTACAGAACCATTAGCCGTTAAGATATCAGCATTCACAGAAGTTTTGAGGTCATCAATCCAATCACCACGAGATGTTAGATGTTGACTTCCACCACTATCGAAGAACCACTGATTTTTTGGCATTTTAATTCTACTATATGTCGCAGCAGTCATGAGAACTAAGCCATCATTGCCATCAAATTTCTTGGAATTTTTTGATGTATCTTGAAAACTTGAGGAATTTTTGTTTTTCAGTCTCTTCCACTTAGTGCACTGAGGTCGTTTATGTCCTTCTTTCTTACAGTAATGACAAATAATGTTGTTGGGAACAGTTTTCTTGTTTGAATTAGGGGCATGAGAAGCACTTGACCTGAATTTGACGGATGCTAGTGAAGATTCGCACGCATTGGCACTTCTTCGACAGTCCTCCTCTATCAAAAGCTTTTTTACTTCCTCACTTCTAACTTCAGTGTGAGTGGACGCAAAACCTTGCACCAAAGTCTCAAAAGACTCCGATAGACCACTTAACAAAATTTTCCCAACTTTGTCATCAGGGACAACGACGCCGATATCTGCCAGCTGATTCACAACGGAAAGGATCCCATTAATGTATTCGGACATGGAACTAAAATCTTCGTAACGCATTCTCATTAACTGTCTCTCTAACATTAGTTCACGAGTCAGCCCTGAGCTGCCAAAAGCCTTTTGTAGATTATTCCATGCTTCTTTGGCTGTGCTACAGGCGTAAATGTGAGAAGCACATACGGGTTTTACAGCCAAGCTGATCTTTGCTAGCGCGCGTCGATCTTTGACTGGATCTATGTCCTGACCAGTAACACTTTCCCACATGCCATAATCTATGAGTAGCATCTTCATTTGCCATTTCCACGTGTTGTAGTTCCTTTCGCCTTCCAACTTCTCAATACCCGGCACGCCTGCCGGTGCAACGAACACCGACTGTGCGAAGTCAACGGGTGTCGAATGGTGAACAGTTGCAGCAGCATTTGAACGTTCCTGTTCGTTATCCGACATTTTCCCTCAAAACGCAAGTTCAAATATATTGCGAGAATGCGGAAAGTGAATACGTTAATTAATATTGCAGTCGTGACACTCTGGGCCCATAACCTGTTAGAGGCCGAGGTAGAACAAACGTAATTCACAGGTTCAGATAATGAACAGTACTTTAATGTACGTACTTGGATTACAAGAACGTGCACATCAGAACGTGTACATCGAGAGACTGACAAAAAGACAGAGACAGCTGACCAGGCATGGGCCGAGTCACGAACAAAAGAATAAGGATAGTAGCAGTAGAAAACAACTGCACAACGTATTGATGCTTGAGTTATATCACAACAAGTACAAACACTCAACATGTTCCATGTTCTGCCACAGCCTCTGATGTAAGCATGCGACACCGGTGGTTATTGTCAATGTAAAAAAACTGCCTCGTATCTTATAGCCCTGAGATTATTAGAATTATTAAATATTCCTAAATTTAAATGAATGAGATCTTAATTTTTATTTTTTTTCTCGGGGGAGGAATCACCCTCCTACGTCATGGGGCATTTCTGGGTATTATGGGAGAGGGGAAGGAGGGACCAGCCCTGTGTATGATATGTGTATGGTTGTTGTCCTCCATATCTTTCTGCATAACAGGTGAAAGCCAAGCAGCTTTTATGAGTCGGCTGTTAAATAGGCGTGAGTGGTAAGATTGGGTATGTAATTCCCTTGGCCCGTAAAGATATTTACCTATGGACTATGCTTCATCTATCACAGTCTCTGATGTTTGTGTGATTAGTTTTTTGCAATTATTTTTGTATATTCTTTTTTAATAAAGGTAAATGAAGTTTCTTACCTGGATACGGTGACGTAGGTAGACGGGTCGATCCGCCCCTGATGCACCTTTAAAGGGGCAGCACTGTATGGTTTGCAGTAGGTTATCTCACTCACTCAGTGATTCAACCCGAAGGTTGGTTTGGATAGGTGAGGGTAGAGCTCACACCGGTCTAAGCCACAGGCGTGTGAATTTCAAACGTTCCTTTTCCATGGCCCTCTCTCACGCACAGGATTGTTTTTGTTCCGGGGCGTCCAAAAGCTGGATTTGAACCTGGGAATTTTGATTAGTAGTCAAGCGCTCTACCCACTATGGAACCAGGCTCCCCAGTAGATCATCCAGTTTTAATTCACGGAAGCGTTCTATTTCACTCTTAGTGTTTTTTCTTAGTGTTTTATTTTCCAAAACAATGTAGAATTTGTGGCATGTCACTAGTATCACAAGTCTTATGATATTTAGATTCATCAATCATCAATTTCATGTAATTTTTTTCCTTTTTTTAACATTTTGTATGAATTTTTTTCACAAAAAACAAATATGTTATCTTTCTAACAGACTATCGCCCTATTTTCTGATGATGTGAGTGAAATGAGTTGGTGCTGATATCATGTTAAACTTTTAAGTATTGCAAGCCTTCTGCTTCAGCTGAGATGGGTCACGCTCTCAGATCGATTTTTGTAGGCCCAGGGGGACCAAAGTCAATGGCTGCCCAGGTTTCACACAATCTAGTTACACCACTGTCTGGATGGCCGTATCGTTATATCCCTTTAAACCCGGAAGTCATTTTCAAATTGGAGACCTTTTATGTACGATAATCGTAACCTCCATTAATCTTACATAAAATGTACTTTTTATGACTTTTAGTTGTGTAATAGTTTTTCCATATTTTCTTGGTGATTAATCTTTAAAATTTTCTTCATTCAGTCTTCATTACAGGCAAATGCCGAGCTTACAATTCTCCATAATTACCCGATGACAGGTGCAAGATGCCAGCTTCTAATTTGGATGCAGGTAAGGTCATAGTATGCCAGGGCATTCACGTTCTAGTGGTGAGGAGTACAATTGTGGGATTGTATCATTTGCCTTATGGTTGAATTATGGTATTTTTTGTCACGACCATTGTTTCTTGGGGGCATTTTTGGTTCACCGTATGAGTGTACTGAAAATGAACTGGTGACAGAGTAAGATACCCCATACATGGATGTACTGTTTAGGTGCACCAATGTGTGGGTGCAACTGGAAACATTGTTCAAGTATTTGTATGTCTTTTTTTGGGTATTATAATTACTGATTTCTTGGTACGGTACAAAAAATGTTTGGACCTAAATGGAAAATAATGGTCATAATCGTAATAAAGATTACAATACATGAAAAGCTATAGCTGGAAAAGAAACAACTTTTGGTAACAGCAAGTAATTACTGGGATATGTCAAATTATTCATAGGTTGCGTAGTTTGGAAAGCTTGAAAAACTTTGGGAATTCAACTGACATTTAGGGGAAGTAATTGTAGTAAATGACTCAAGTTTTGATGATTTTATTGGGCACATGATTTGCAAATTATTTTTAACTTCAAGCAACAACCTATTGTACATATATGCAGTAGCATTATATCATATCTAGATTCTGTAGGCAATATAATTAAGGTAATTATGTTGAGCAACTTTGTATATTTCATATATATTATTTTCATAATGTTTCCATCAAGTTGTGTAAAAAAATTCTCCTTTTCAAAAGATTGTTCCTACAAGTCAATGAGGAGTTTGAAATCATTTTACTGTTCCTAATATTGTTTTTAAAATGCTGAAGTTACCTACAAAATACTGTTAATGGGATTATCTTGTGAGTGATTACAAGAATAGATAACCCTCAGGTAGATGAGCATGTTCAGTAGGATGACCATTGTTTTTCAGAATTTGGAAAATTTGTATTTTCCTACTCTCAAAATAATCGAAATGCAGTTCATATTCATGTGCTGAAATTGGGTCACTTTTAATTCACGGGAACCCGTGCCCCAAGGGCCTTAAGTACTTCTGGCAGTAATATGTATTTTTTGGGCTCTAAAAGCACTCTTTTAATGAAAAATGCAAAAGTAGGTAAAGCTCTATAGGGCAATATTTTCATTTTTTTTCAACCTATTTATAAGCGCTTCTGAGATATGGTCCACCGCTATGCTGTCCACTGCACTGGGCACTACCCCACACAGCGGCGGTGCAGAGGTAGGGCCAGCACCATTCCCTTCTGCAGCGAGAGACTTCCCCTCCCTGCCCCCGACTTTGTCAATGGTCTTGGTAGAAAGATCTGTATATAAACTGCAGAATTTTGCCACATGCTCTTCTTTGGTATCATGGTTAACAGCATTACAGGTGGTACAGCATGGTTAACAGGTATGTCAAATATGATGCTGAGCTTCTATAGGGTTGATTTTTACTTTCAAAAGGTGTAAATAGGCATTACCAATTTTGCAATGAAAAATGGTCAATTTATTTCCTTAACTGTCCATAAACATAAGTAGTAACCACTATTCAATAACATTTACAGTCTATTTTTTAACTCACCGAAAATCCGTTATTGGCACTTTCATTTTAAAGTGTCTTTGCACACCTTAGGGGTTGTCCTCCAATGAAAATTAACTCTTCGTAACAAATTTTGACAGCTCTCTTCCTTCTTCGTAACTGAATTACAAACTTGAAACAGTTTCACTTCTCTTTCTGTGCATTCAATTACTGCCTGAAGACTGCTAATAATTCGCTAGCATCAGAAGAATGATTCTTTGATGCACCCATTCTTGCATGGGTACAGCAAAGAATCCCATTGGCATTGCCAACAGCATTCTCGAATTAGTTTCGGCAAAATCTGACAAAGTCTTGCAGTTTGTGAGATACTTTCTTAGGTGGATCAGGTTTCCCTTACATGTCCTTATATGGTGTATAAAGTTTTCTTTTTCATGCCCAGAAGGGGTATGGGGCTGAAAGATTCTCTTTACACATTAAAGCGAAAAGCCTCTGAGTTTGAAGGAGTTGCATTTAAAAACTAAGTAATAATGGAATAAGTTACCTGTGCTTTGATGAGATCCCAGGTCCTTCACTCTTCTTTCACGCAGTTTTTCTTCTTGCTGCAGGTTTTTTGATAGTCTCTCAGCAATTCTGATCATGCTAATATCATTCCCACTAATACGTGCATTTCGAGATTTTCTTTGATCAATTAAGAATTTGACTTCTTCAGCATAACCACATTTAACTGGAAGATTTACCGCACTCTCCTCCTCATGCCATAAAAAATATATGGCAACACTCTTTGCAATGTTGAACAAATAATCGACTTTCGACACCCTGGCTTTTTTTCTTGATCTCAATGGCACTTCCTTCTCTCTCTTTATGCCCTCTTATGTTCCTCCATTCCATGTGCACTGTCACCAGTCTTTCAATCGTCTTTATTTTTGTAATATTTGGAATTCTGGTTTTGTTAAAAAAATAATACACATTTCTTATGGTTTCCTCGCACGAAATCTAACATCCTTCGATCTTTTTTACGTAATGGAAGAAAAAACAGGACTACTCCTAACATGTTGATAGCTTTGAGCCAAGTATTTCTTCACTTTCAATTCCCAACAGTTCAATACCTGATTTTACTCTTAATTTCATGCCTAGCCCCATCGGCCTATTTTGAACATGATTGATACATGGATAAAAGTTTATCCATGATAAACTAGTTATTTAACTAATTTATTTCTTTAATCCACGAAACCTCAGCACTTCCTTTCCTTTGCAAACTAAGCACAAGAAATGGTAGAGGAACTGAACTAACGTGGAGTCCCAATAAAAGATTGAAGCCCTGGTGCTGTGGACCGCATAGCTAGGTAACATATCTCAGAAATGCTTAGAGATAAGTCACAACAAATATAAATTTAGCCCTATAGGGCTCTACTTTTGAATTTTTCTTTAAAATAGTGTTTATAGCCCAAAAAATGCATATTTTGGCCAGAAGTACTTAAGGCCGTTGGGGCATGGTTTCCCATTGAACAAAAGTGACCAAATTTTAGCACGTGAATATCAACTTATTTTCGGTGACAGGGCGAACAGGGTGACAGAATAAATTTTTGGGTGTAAAGAAATCCCAACCTAGATACTAGACGGAAAGTTTTCTGCTGTCCAAAAATACATTTAAAATTAAAAATGAGTGCACACTTGATTCGTCAAAAATATTTCTTGCAACAAATCTGTGGTTTCTTCACGACTGCCAAAAGCATAAAGAACACGTGAAGTATGCTCACAGCCTTACATTTTTTGTATCCCCCTAAAATAGGCAAATCAGGTCATAAAATATCAAAATAACAAAAGGAAAACTAACATCAGTAATGATGATTTCCTGAGAAAATGGGTAGTTCGATTGCAGAGAAGTATCTAGAAAGCCCATTACTAATCGCAACTATTTATTCTTTAACAGAGAATATTATTTCAAAACTCGAGGCATGGCCATGTGGCCAGGTGGCCGCTCTTCTTGTGGAACTGTTTATGAATAGCTTGGAGGAAAAAATATTCATTGCTACCCCCTCTGAAACCAATGGTATGTTTGCTTACCACTGATATTTTTATGATGTAGTATGTATGGACTGGCAATATAGACAGGCAAGATACCTTTGTGAACTGAAGGAACTTGCGGAACGAATGGATCAAATTTACAAGTGAAAAGAACCTCAGGCAAGGACGTAAATTTTCTGGAGGTGATATTCATAGTAGATTCCATAGTGAAAAACAAATTTAATTTTGCTCTTTACAGGGAACTCACTCATAATGATAATGACATCCATTCCACAACAAGTCACCTCATATCCCAAAAACTCGATGCTTTCCATTCAGTGATAAACATACTCGTCCAGATCCCACACTCTAAATTAAATTTCCAGAAATAACTCCAAGCTATTCAACACATCACTGCCAATAATTGAAATGGAATGTGGCTCAATAATTAATTGATAAATTCGTATTGCACCAAAATGGCACAAGAACTCCTTTACTTGTCCCTTTTGGAGGAAGAGAAAAAACTAAGATGGATCAAAATCCACTGCCTTCAACATGTATCCCTGAAACTAGCAGAGCTTCTTCTCACAAGGAATATATACAGAGCTGCATCTCACAATAGAAACAATGTTGGGAAAAATTTTAGAAAACTTCCAGCACAAGAAAGATCCCTCATAATAATCATAGTTATACTAATTGAAGTGCATGGACCGAGACACCATTAACATTGGTCAGAAACTGAGACATTTGAAAACCAGAGCAAACAAACTCAGTCACTTCTTCATTCATTCACAGTTAGACAAATCACACTCCTTCAAACTTGTAATTGAACTGGGACATACCAGTAATTTCATTCCTGACTGTCATGGAGGAACAAGGAAAGAGAATCAACACCTTTAAACAGGACGAGGTAGCACTCATACGAATTACAAAATGGCCAATGAAAAACTTCCCTAACCATTCCTCCTTATTCAACCTCCTGACCTATGACCAACATCACTCCCACCTCCTCAAAACCAACCCTCCACCTCTTGATTTCATTGCTGGCCACCTCTTACTTTTGCGCACCCCTTTTTTGCCTCGTGTGACCACAAGAACAGGTATATCCAGCTCTTAGTAATTGTGACATCATCAGTATAGGTGAAAGTAGTTCTACCACTGTAGGATAAAAGATAGTGGAACTTACAAAGTTTTCCGACAAGTGTTCATACAATTTGCCACTTTACATGGTACAATTTTCCTCATACAAGCATTTGTATAAAAAATTGAACAGTGTAAAATGGCCCTAAGGCTTGGTATGGTCGACCAGATCTCAGAATACCACGCTAAGTTCTGCATTCCGCTATCCCTATTGAAGTCCCAATAGGTGTGATCGGATTGCGGTTGGATCAGGCTTTGGCCAGCTCATCATCCCACAATTTCTGCATTCCCTATTGAAGTGGCAATAGGTATGATTGGTTCTGGTGCATCGGATTGCGGCTGGATCTGGCCTTAGCCAGATCATCAGCCATCTTATTTCCGAATATGTTTTAATGACTGGGTACCCAGAAAGGTTCCATCTTGCTGCATCTTCCTATCTCATTGAGTTCCTCACGGCACTCGTGCAGCAGCAGTGATTTGCACCTTCTTTTTTTTGGTACACTTACATATGGGTGCACCAAAAAAGAACAGATGATAGTTTGGGTACACCCATAAGAGTATGATAATTTAGGTACACACCATCATGGGTGCACCGAAAAGAAACTGGTTACCATGTAAGCGCACCATTTATGCATGTACCAAAAGGGAATTGAGGTATAGTTGAGGTGCCCCAATGCACGAGTGTGACAGGAAACGTTGATTAACTATGTGTATTTATATTTTTTGGGGATTACATTCCCTGCTATCTTGGTCGGGTAAAAAAGGTTTTGACTTAGATGAAGGAGAATAGAGGTAATCATAATGATTACAACATGAGGAAAGCTATGGCTGGAGAAAATAAAGTTTTAGTAACAGTGTTATTATTGTGATAAGACAAATAATTAATGGGTTGTACAGTTAGGAAAGCTTGCAAAACTTTGGAACTGAACATAAATTTATGAGAAGTCATTCTAATTAATGCCTCTGGCAGTGAAGTTTTTATTGGTTACATGATTTGTAAATTATTTTTATGATACATAATGTTAATTGCAATGAACAACTTTCATTTCTCACAGGTGCCTTTAGTATCACTTTTACATTAACTTCCATAAAAAATTCACCTTTTCAAAAATTTGTTCCAATGAGTCAATGAGGAGTTTGATATCATTTTACTGCTTACAGCCATAAGCATTATTGTTTGTTATAATGCTAAACTTGGTTCCAAAATACTGTTTTGGGATTATCTTGTGAATATTTACTACACTAAACAACTATCAGGTGGATAAGCATGTACAGGTAATGCATAAATGTCACCAGCAGTATGCAAGATATGGATGGCAGACTTTCTTTTTGACCACTCAGGTGAAGGCCAATCAGCTGTTTGATGAGAGTTAGCTGTGGAGCTTGCTTCGATGCAGGAACTTTAGTAACTTTGTTGTCATTTCCTTGAGTACCTTTCTCTTATTCGGCAATATGAACAGTTTTACTGCATGAAATATATAATTGATGCAATAAATATTGTAGGGTAGTATGGGGCCATTAAGGTGTCACATTCATTAGAAATGTGCATATTCAATTGTGATGTAGTGGTGTAAATCGAGAGTAGGAAAATTCTTCCTGGAACTTAAGCTATTCCTCGGTATCCAATGGTTTTCCATCAAACAATATGGCTCACGTTGTTTTTCCCTCCGGATAGGTGGAGAGAGTGATTCACATTTTGGTCAATCTAGATGAAGTAATTGCAATGATATTTGGAATTGACCTGAGAGGTGGAATTTTTTTGTGTTTTGTGAATGATCCATATCCTTTTCAGATGGTCATTTTTATACTGCTATCATAATTTCATTTCAAGCACTTGGGTTTTTTCTATTGGAATGAATTTTCTAATTAGGTACCTGATCTCGTTCCCAGGGTGGCAATGTGTTGATATCATTTCAGGGAAGTATATTGGGTGTAGCAGTGAGCAGGTGTTCTGAAAACGTTCTTTATTACATTGAAAGTGGGTCATAATTCTTATCAAGGCTCAGCGGATTTTACTGAAGTGATACAGGTTGGTACCGTGCAATTCAGATCTAAGATCTATGGATTTGTGTATAATTGTAGCAGTACTATCTCTTAACAATATTTAGGGTAGCTTATAAACCTAGGGCTCCGAACTTGACATTGAAGAGGTCAAAGGAAAACCTTGGATTCAGAACACATGGAGGGGTTGGTAAATGGTTATTCTAGAAATGCAGGTATCAAGTAAATATAATGAGAAGGGTTCTGGCTGGTGTGGTGGTTAGCATATTGGCCTCAAACTGTAATGGCATGGGTTTGATTACCAGGAATGAAAAGATACCAATCATTGGTTCACTGGTTCCTACTTGAGTATTTTGTGGAGAGAACTTAGTTACTGTCGGCACAGAAATTATGTGCACTTGAGTTGGGATACGAATAACAAGGTACCATCAAGGCCTACAGAAAAGTGAATGACATTGTATTTTTCAATATATAATTCTGCATTATTGGATGGTGAACTTAAATTTTTAAGATGCATTTTAATTTTTTTTCATCAGTTGTAAAGTAAAAAGTGCTGGATTTTGACTGTGTTCGAGCAAAGTGCCAAATTCAATGATTTGTAAACCAACAATAAAGTGTTTAATTAAAATTGAAGATTAAGAAATGGTAGATACACATGTTCTCCATAAACACTTTTTAAGTTTCGGGTTTGTAACTGGAATAGTAAACAGGTTGTCATTATATGTTATATATTGTAGGTATTGCAATACTGGGCATGGTTGAATTTTGTTCTTTGTGACGTTGTGATTAACATGTCCTGACCATTTCTAATATGTAATGGTCCAATATTTCAACATGAGTTTAATTTTTATCAATTGGTATGCAATACTGGTGGAATTAAGTTCAGTTGGCTGGAAGACAGTGTGGGCTGAGTGTTGCAATGTTTCTAACGTTGTTCACATATGTTAAAATTTTATTTTAATGGGACAACTTGTTAGTTTATGGATCATCAGAGTTGAAGTGACAGTTTTAATCCTGGTATTTCACGACTTGTGAGTCAAAACCTGGCAGTCATAAAGCAATTTCACATTTGAATGTATGAATGTGCAATCCAGAATCTTTTTAGTAGTTGTTGCAAATTCTTTAAACCTTTTATGTGCAGCAACATGAGGGAGAGAAACTTAACACAGTGTTAAAAATTCAGGATAATTGTCTTAGGCCTCGGCCCAGTAATTTTCTAATTAAACATTTAATTGAAGGAATTGTTTTTTTGCTGTATGTATTGTCGAATGTTGCATTGTGTGAGTGAAATTCTCTAATAATTCTCTCTTTTGGATTTTCATGTCTGTATGAGAGTACTGTTTTCTGCCATACCTGAGGACATCTGACAGATGAGTGGCTGATGAGAGAATTCAGGGGCTACTATCCATCCATTTGGCACTTTGTTATCTACACTAGGACAGTTTTAAATACTTATCTGTATATATTATTTGAAATGTTTTGACAGTAACCCTTTGAAATTTTACAATTTTGGAAGACTTGTTTCGATACAGGCCATGCTTAGAATGATGAATAGAATTAGATACGTAAGTATGTTGCAAATTATACTTGGGTGTATATGACCATGCATTTGTCCATTTCACGAAGTCTGACGAATAAAGTCATCATGCAGTAACTTCTCTTATTTTTTGATCTGTTGCTACATCCTCGGGGTGTGTGAACCTTGTGTACAAATTTTAGTTCAGTTAGGGAAATAGAAACGTACTGTAAAAAACCTGATACCTAGTGGAACCGAAACATTTTGACTACATTAATATTTAAAGGTTGGTAACTGTATTTTTATTTGCTTTTAGATGATGTAAACCTAGGCTCCCAAATGGTACTTTTTTTCTTTTGAGTGATACAATTTCAGCATTTCACTTGCATCAACTTGAAGTAAACGTGAAGCAGCTGAGTTTATAGGTAAGCAGATGGAAAATGACTTCTTCGAGGAAAAATTTGGAGATATCCAAATGACAAGTGGGCAGGAACCCCTTTAAGAATTAAAAAAACATGGAGTAATTTTTTTGTGTAAATAGTACCTATCCAATTAATAGTTTTGCATGCCCTCACTCGATTTCATAGTTTGTCATGGGAAATGAACATCTTCAGGAAGATAGATCAGGGTTCCAGGAGGGGGGTGGACGAGCAGGTTAATAAATCTTGATTTTGGGGAGTAAGTATAAATGATAAACGTTAAGAGATTAAAAATTCAAAAAATACAGCTAAAGCAGTTATGATGGGAATCGGGATGCAAATCCTGTTCATGGGTGAGAGTGATGGAAGGATGTTTTGATTTCAGGTGTTGCTGAGCTTAGGTGATGGGCAGGAAGAGGCAAGATAGCAGTCCTGATATGTTGACAAAAGCATCAGATTTTGTTGGTGACGTAATGGAAGCGATTACGAAATTGATATTGTCAAAGATGAATGTATTGTAGTGATAAAAGTTGTAGTAATTGCAAGGAAAATAAAAATAAATTGAACTGGTGTAGTGTTAACATTGAATGCTCCCAGTGGCCATGCAAGTGTGTAGTAGTCTGAGGTAAAGGTGCGGATGAAGTTGGTGAGTGATGGAAGTCCTTGTAAAATCCGTCATTTATTTCTCAGCATGGGAAAGGGTTATAATGGCGCGATTGGTGGTGATAGTATGAATAAGGTAAGAATTTGTAAAGTTATGTTTGGGAAGGAAATGGAAGGGTGGGGGCCCCCAGCGGTGCATGGTAGAAGTCGGCCGTGGGTGTGTTTCTTGCAGCGTAAGGTGGCGTTACAGGAGGGGTGGACGAGTAGGTCAATAAATCTTAATTCTGGGGAAAAAGTATAAATGATAATGCAAATTAATTGTAATGGTAAGGTGGGATAAAATAAGAGGATGGTAACGGAGGAAACTCCGCTTGGATGCAGTCATAATTAAGTGAATAAATGAGGAAACTGTGAAAAGAGCAATCAATATGTAGAAAAGGGAAGACATGAAAGAGAGGGAAGTTGTTCGCGGGGTACTGGGGGTGGGCATTGAAGATGGACACTTTCAGAACCCAAGTTTCTTTCCTTACATTCTTAAATTCATTTCGAAGAAATGGTATAAGAAAGTAGTGTTTCTTTGGATGTTGAGACAATAATAGAGAGTGAAGAAATGAGTGACATAGCCCCCCCCTCTGAGAAATTTTCCACCCCAGGGCAGGGGGAGTCTCCCCTCCGGGAAACTCCCTCTGGCCACGAGGGACTTGCCATCAACCACGACAAGTGCCTCTGCAATGGACCCGTCATCTCCACGACGGAATCCCCCTCCCTTAAGTCCCCTCTCTCAAGCTAACCCACAGAGCGGAGAACCGCATACCACCTACTATATGCCGAGTGAGCCATGCCACCTTAGAGGATCGGCTTCATGGATGCAAAGCCTCGCGGCGTCAATTACGACCAGCTACAAGGGTGGGCCAGAGTGGCGGCCACACCGGGCCAATAAAGGACAGTGCGAAGGCAGTGAACCAATCATGCTCTGTCGGCATCTAATCGCACCAAGTCTGGCCTATTCCAAAACTGTTTGCATAGCACCTCATCGTGAGAGCTCACTTTAAATATTCATAGCACCCTTATCTTGAAAGAGTTACATTTTTTTCATATTTTGTTCGTTAACTGACTATTTGGTCTTTTGCGTTCACACTTTGTTAACCAACAAATCATTATAAATAATTCCTAATAATGACATAAACTGTACAGGAGTTCACTTTCTTAAAGTAGCCATCTATTGCCGAACTTTGAATTTACTTTCCTGCATTACTGCCCCCTCTCGGTGAAACAAGCACCGGGAGTTTCGAAGCCCTCGCTACATTCCCGAAATTCAAAATTGAGTCAATTCGTCCCTTCATACGTAATCAATATCGATAATTGAAGGGTCCTTTTAAAGATTAATATCTCCGCTTCTGAAGAATTTTTAATTTACAGTTGAACTACGTATTATTCGGGTGTAAATCGAAGTTGAAAGGTATAATGTCTTAGTTTCATTTCCGCTGGAGCTGTGTTGGTTGCCTGTACACAAGGATAATAGTACGAGATGCATCGTAGATTTAATAATAGTTAAGTCCTCCACTTTAATAATAATCATTACTGAATGATGGTATAATGTGTAACGTGAATCGATATATACTATCGATAGGGCTACCATTGCGAATCCCTTCTGCACCTAACATTCAAGGAATTAATTCAAATGATCATTCACCGTGTAAAACGCCCTAAGCGGAAGCAATTTCTGGTCATCACTTAATTTCATTCGCGAATTAATTCATTCGCATGATAATTCACCGTATAGAACGGCCTTGACACCAATGACAACGACGAAGGAAATTCTTACTTTTAAGTGATCGAAGGGTACCTACAAAAGCAGTTACTGCACGTTTTCGAGACTGTAAATAAGGCAATGTAATTTAAGCTCATTCCAGTATTTTATATCTGTATCTCCTAAAAGTAAGAGTGAAGACATTAAGTGATATCATAGGGGAGATGATTAATCGAAATAGGAAGTCGGGCAGTGAAATATCTAATAAACATATAAATGATTTTTGAAAGTGATTATAGATGTTTTCTAGATATACGCAGAAGATAATCCCTATAAACCAAATGTGTTGTGAAAACGTTGTGGACACGTTGCACTGCAACTAAATTGGAGTTGCTGCAACGTATTGACAACGTCGCAAAAGCAGCCATAAGTCCTCTCTACCACGTTCCTGCAACGTAATGACAACGTAACTGCAACCTCTGGTGAAACATATTTGCAACACTTATGCAACTCCTGCAACGTACTTGCAACATTTATGCAACCCTTTAAAATAACATTCGAGATATGCCTTTGCAGAAAAAATATTTATTCATTATTCCAGACAGGCGTGAGTCAATGCTAACGAGAGAGTACCAATACAGTTTCCAATAATCACAATCCAAACGAGACGAGTCAAAAACAAATAAGAGGCAATAAAACAGTATATGACTTCCAAAAATAGATATCCAAACAGGTAGGGTTCAAATAATTGTAGAATATGCTACGAGATTCCCAGAGAACACAAAACCAAACCGAAAAAGGCAAGCGCTAGACAGAGAGTAAACAGGTGGGATTGACGGGATAGCATAGCGTTCGATGTATCGAATATGTATATCGATCTCGTGCCGTCTACCCTTTCGCTATCTCATATGCAATTTTTCTAAGTGCGAAAAATTGTCTCATGACCGAAAAATAAATATTTCACTGGAAATTTTTCTGACCAAACAAGTGCATCAGCGACGTAATTATGACGCTGCAGAAACGTTGCCAAAAGACGTGGCATCCTGCAACCTCGTGCAACCTTTCTGCGACGTTTCCGCAACACATTGTGTTTACTGGGATGTAGATGTTTCGTGGAAGTTTAGTTAATATTTTGTCCTTCATGGCTGCATTGGAAATGCCTTTAGTTGTAATAAGCACGTAGTTAAATCAGTTGAATTGCAATCGGTTACGCGCTTTTATTTATTTGTTGACGTCAGGAGTATAAGACATTTACTAACCTAAACATTCTCAGATAAATCTCGGTTTTATGAAACCGAGATAATAATAACAGTCGTCGAACGTAAAAGACGGATTATCGTGATAATAATATTAACGGAGTTAATGTAAATTGAGATGATGGGGAATTTTACCGTCGGTGGTGAAACTGGCCCTTAATTTCCTTTCCGCGTGAGCAGTGTTGGTTGCCTGCACACAAGGATAATGGTACGGCATGCATCAACGATTTAATAATTGAGAAGTCCTCCACTTTTAACAATTGTTATAAATGAATGATGGTTTATTAAATAATTATGATTACATTCTCCGCTTATCCTAACCTGGTAGGGAATCACGGACGTATCTTTCGCGGTATGGGATTATTTATCGTTCACGCTTACCCCTAGCGCAGCGCAGGGTTAACAATAAACATATATGAAATTCGCTCCACAGACAGTGATAATTCTGTGAGAAATTCTGTGCGAAAAATGAAGAACAATGACCTCTAACTATTATTAAATCTACGATGCATCTCGTACTATTATCCTTGTGTACAGGCAACCAACACAGCTCCAGCGGAAATGAAACTAAGACATTATACCTTTCAACTTCGATTTACACCCGAATAATACGTAGTTCAACTGTAAATTAAAAATTCTTCAGAAGCGGAGATATTAATCTTTAAAAGGACCCTTCAATTATCGATATTGATTACGTATGAAGGGACGAATTGACTCAATTTTGAATTTCGGGAATGTAGCGAGGGCTTCGAAACTCCCGGTGCTTGTTTCACCGAGAGGGGGCAGTAATGCAGGAAAGTAAATTCAAAGTTCGGCAATAGATGGCTACTTTAAGAAAGTGAACTCCTGTACAGTTTATGTCATTATTAGGAATTATTTATAATGATTTGTTGGTTAACAAAGTGTGAACGCAAAAGACCAAATAGTCAGTTAACGAACAAAATATGAAAAAAATGTAACTCTTTCAAGATAAGGGTGCTATGAATATTTAAAGTGAGCTCTCACGATGAGGTGCTATGCAAACAGTTTTGGAATAGGCCAGACTTGGTGCGATTAGATGCCGACAGAGCATGATTGGTTCACTGCCTTCGCACTGTCCTTTATTGGCCCGGTGTGGCCGCCACTCTGGCCCACCCTTGTAGCTGGTCGTAATTGACGCCGCGAGGCTTTGCATCCATGAAGCCGATCCTCTAAGGTGGCATGGCTCACTCGGCATATAGTAGGTGGTATGCGGTTCTCCGCTCTGTGGGTTAGCTTGAGAGAGGGGACTTAAGGGAGGGGGATTCCGTCGTGGAGATGACGGGTCCATTGCAGAGGCACTTGTCGTGGTTGATGGCTGGTCCCTCGTGGCCAGAGGGAGTTTCCCGGAGGGGAGACTCCCCCTGCCCTGGGGTGGAAAATTTCTCAGAGGGGGGGGCTATGTCACTCATTTCTTCACTCTCTATTATTGTCTCAACATCCAAAGAAACACTACTTTCTTATACCATTTCTTCGAAATGAATTTAAGAATGTAAGGAAAGAAACTTGGGTTCTGAAAGTGTCCATCTTCAATGCCCACCCCCAGTACCCCGCGAACAACTTCCCTCTCTTTCATGTCTTCCCTTTTCTACATATTGATTGCTCTTTTCACAGTTTCCTCATTTATTCACTTAATTATGACTGCATCCAAGCGGAGTTTCCTCCGTTACCATCCTCTTATTTTATCCCACCTTACCATTACAATTAATTTGCATTATCATTTATACTTTTTCCCCAGAATTAAGATTTATTGACCTACTCGTCCACCCCTCCTGTAACGCCACCTTACGCTGCAAGAAACACACCCACGGCCGACTTCTACCATGCACCGCTGGGGGCCCCCACCCTTCCATTTCCTTCCCAAACATAACTTTACAAATTCTTACCTTATTCATACTATCACCACCAATCGCGCCATTATAACCCTTTCCCATGCTGAGAAATAAATGACGGATTTTACAAGGACTTCCATCACTCACCAACTTCATCCGCACCTTTACCTCAGACTACTACACACTTGCATGGCCACTGGGAGCATTCAATGTTAACACTACACCAGTTCAATTTATTTTTATTTTCCTTGCAATTACTACAACTTTTATCACTACAATACATTCATCTTTGACAATATCAATTTCGTAATCGCTTCCATTACGTCACCAACAAAATCTGATGCTTTTGTCAACATATCAGGACTGCTATCTTGCCTCTTCCTGCCCATCACCTAAGCTCAGCAACACCTGAAATCAAAACATCCTTCCATCACTCTCACCCATGAACAGGATTTGCATCCCGATTCCCATCATAACTGCTTTAGCTGTATTTTTTGAATTTTTAATCTCTTAACGTTTATCATTTATACTTACTCCCCAAAATCAAGATTTATTAACCTGCTCGTCCACCCTGATCTATCTTCCTAAAGATGTTCATTTCCCATGACAAACTGTGAAATCGAGTGAGGGCATGCAAAACTATTAATTGGATAGGTACTAATTACACAAAAAAATTACTCCATGTTTTTTTAATTCTTAAAGGGGTTCCTGCCCACTTGTCATTTGGATATCTCCAAATTTTTCCTCGAAGAAGTCATTTTCAATCTGCTTACCTATAAACTCAGCTGCTTCACGTTTACTTCAAGTTGATGCAAGTGAAATGCTAAAATTGTATCACTCAAAAGAAAAAAAGTACCATTTGGGAGCCTAGGTTTACATCATCTAAAAGCAAATAAAAATACAGTTACCAACCTTTAAATATTAATGTAGTCAAAATGTTTCGGTTCCACTAGGTATCAGATTTTTTACAGTACGTTTCTATTTCCCTAACTGAACTAAAATTTGTACATAAGGTTCACACACCCCGAGGATGTAGCAACAGATCAAAAAATAAGAGAAGTTACTGTATGATGACTTTATTCGTCAGACTTCGTGAAATGGACAAATGCATGGTCATATACACCCAAGTATAATTTGCAACATACTTACGTATCTAATTCTATTCATCATTCTAAGCATGGCCTGTATCGAAACAAGTCTTCCAAAATTGTAAAATTTCAAAGGGTTACTGTCAAAACATTTCAAATAATATATACAGATAAGTATTTAAAACTGTCCTAGTGTAGATAACAAAGTGCCAAATGGATGGATAGTAGCCCCTGAATTCTCTCATCAGCCACTCTTCTGTCAGATGTCCTCCGGTATGGCAGAAAACAGTACTCTCATACAGACATGAAAATCCAAAAGAGAGAATTATTAGAGAATTTGACTCACACAATGCAACATTCGACAATACATACAGCAAAAAAACAATTCCTTCAATTAAATGTTTAATTAGAAAATTACTGGGCCGAGGCCTAAGACAATTATCCTGAATTTTTAACACTGTGATAGACCTCCCTCATGTTGCTGCACCTAAAAGGTTTAAAGAATTTGCAACAACTACTAAAAAGATTCTGGATTGCACATTCATACATTCAAATGTGAAATTGCTTTATGACTGCCAGGTTTTGACTCACAAGTCGTGAAATACCAGGATTAAAACTGTCACTTCAACTCTGATGATCCATAAACTAACAAGTTGTCCCATTAAAATAAAAGTTTAACAAATGTGTACAATGTTAGAAACATTGCAACACTCAGCCCACACTGTCTTCCAGCCAACTGAACTTAATTCCACCAGCATTACATACCAATTGATACAAATTAAACTCATGTTGAAATATTGGACCATTACATATTAGAAATGGTCAGGACATGTTAATCACAACGTCACAAAGAACAAAAATCAACCATGCCCAGTATTGAAATACCTACAATATATAACATATAATGACAACCTGTTTACTATTTCAGTTACAAACCCGAAACTTAAAAAGTGTTTATGGAGAACATGTGTATCTACCATTTCTTAATCTTCAATTTTAATTAAACACTTTATTGTTGGTTTACAAATCATTGAATTTGGCACTTTGCTCGAACACAGTCAAAATCCAGCACTTTTTACTTCACAACTGATGAAAAAAAATTAAAATGCATCTTAAAAATTTAAGTTCACCATCCAATAACGCAGAATTATATATTGAAAAATACAATGTCATTCACTTTTCTGTAGGCCTTGATGGTACCTTGTTATTCGTATCCCAACTCAAGTGCACATAATTTCTGTGCCGACAGTAACTAAGTTCTCTCCACAAAATACTCAAGTAGGAACCAGTGAACCAATGATTGGTATCTTTTCATTCCTGGTAATCAAACCCATGCCATTACAGTTTGAGGCCAATATGCTAACCACCACACCAGCCAGAACCCTTCTCATTATATTTACTTGATACCTGCATTTCTAGAATAACCATTTACCAACCCCTCCATGTGTTCTAAATCCAAGGTTTTCCTTTGACCTCTTCAATGTCAAGTTCGGAGCCATAGGTTTATAAGCTACCCTAATTATTGTTAAGAGATAGTACTGCTACAATTATACACAAATCCATAGATCTTAGATCTGAATTGCACGGTACCATCCTGTATCACTTCAGTAAAATCCACTGAGCCTTGATAAGAATTACGACCCACTTTCAATGTAATAAAGCACGTTTTCAGAACACCTGCTCACTGCTACACCCAATATACTTCCCTGAAATGATATCAACACATTGCCACCCTGGGAACGAGATCAGGTACCTACTTAGAAAATTCATTCCAATAGAAAAAACCTAAGTGCTTGAAATGAAATTATGATAGCAGTATAAAAATGACCATCTGAAAAGGATATGGATCATTCACAAAACACAAAAAAATTCCACCTCTCAGGTCAATTCCAAATATCATTGCAATTACTTCATCTAGATTGACCAAAATGTGAATCACTCTCTCCACCTATCCGGAGGGAAAAACAACGTGAGCCATATTGTTTGATGGAAAACCATTGGATACCGATGAATAGCTTAAATTCCAGGAAGAATTTTCCTACTCTCGATTTACACCACTACATCACAATTGAATATGCACATTTCTAATGAATGTGACACCTTAATGGCCCCATACTACCCTACAATATTTATTGCATCAATTATATATTTCATGCAGTAAAACTGTTCATATTGCCGAATAAGAGAAAGGTACTCAAGGAAATGACAACAAAGTTACTAAAGTTCCTGCATCGAAGCAAGCTCCACAGCTAACTCTCATCAAACAGCTGATTGGCCTTCACCTGAGTGGTCAAAAAGAAAGTCTGCCATCCATATCTTGCATACTGCTGGTGACATTTATGCATTACCTGTACATGCTTATCCACCTGATAGTTGTTTAGTGTAGTAAATATTCACAAGATAATCCCAAAACAGTATTTTGGAACCAAGTTTAGCATTATAACAAACAATAATGCTTATGGCTGTAAGCAGTAAAATGATATCAAACTCCTCATTGACTCATTGGAACAAATTTTTGAAAAGGTGAATTTTTTATGGAAGTTAATGTAAAAGTGATACTAAAGGCACCTGTGAGAAATGAAAGTTGTTCATTGCAATTAACATTATGTATCATAAAAATAATTTACAAATCATGTAACCAATAAAAACTTCACTGCCAGAGGCATTAATTAGAATGACTTCTCATAAATTTATGTTCAGTTCCAAAGTTTTGCAAGCTTTCCTAACTGTACAACCCATTAATTATTTGTCTTATCACAATAATAACACTGTTACTAAAACTTTATTTTCTCCAGCCATAGCTTTCCTCATGTTGTAATCATTATGATTACCTCTATTCTCCTTCATCTAAGTCAAAACCTTTTTTACCCGACCAAGATAGCAGGGAATGTAATCCCCAAAAAATATAAATACACATAGTTAATCAACGTTTCCTGTCACACTCGTGCATTGGGGCACCTCAACTATACCTCAATTCCCTTTTGGTACATGCATAAATGGTGCGCTTACATGGTAACCAGTTTCTTTTCGGTGCACCCATGATGGTGTGTACCTAAATTATCATACTCTTATGGGTGTACCCAAACTATCATCTGTTCTTTTTTGGTGCACCCATATAGGAGTGCCGTGAGGAACTCATGAGATAGGAAGATGCAGCAAGATGGAACCTTTCTGGGTACCCAGTCATTAAAGCATATTCGGAAATAAGATGGCTGATGAACTGGCAAAGGCCAGATCCAGCCGCAATCCGATTGACCAGAGCCAATCATACCTATTGCCACTTCAATATGGAATACAGAAATTGTGGGATGATGAGCTGGCCAAGGCCTGATCCAACCGCAATCCGGTCTCACCTATTGCAACCAGAGCCAATCACACCTATTGCGACTTCAATAGGGATAGCGGAATGCGGGACTTAGCCCAGTATTCTGAGATCTTGTGGATCATACCAAGCCTTAGGGCCATTTTACACTGTTCAATTTTTTATACAAACACTTGTATGAGGAAAATTGTACCATGTAAAGTGCCAAATTGTATGAACGCTTGTCGGAAAACTATGTGTAAGTTCCAATATCTTTTATCCTACAGTGGTGCAACTACTTTCACCTATGCGGAAGATGTCACAATTACTAAGAGCTGGATATACCTGTTCTTGTGGTCAAGCCAGGCAAAGAAGGGGTGGGCAAAAGTAAGAGGTGGCCAGCAATGAAATCAAGAGGTGGAGGGTTGGCTTTGAGGAGGTGGGAGTGATGTTGGTCATAGGTCAGGAGGTTGAATTAGGAGGAATGGTTAGGGAAGTTTGTCATTGGCCATTTTGTAATTCGTATGAGTGTTACCTCGTCCTGTTCAAAGGTGTTGATTCTCTTTCCTTGTTCCTCCACGACAGTCAGGAATGAAATTACTGGTATGTCCCAGTTCGATTACAAGTTTGAAGAAGTGTGATTTGTCTAACTGTGAATGAATGAAGAAGTGACTGAGTTTGTTTGCTTTGGTCTTCAAATGTCTCCGTTTCTGACCAATGTTAATGGTGTCTCGGTACATGCACTTCAATTGGTATAACTATGATTGCTACGAGGGATCTTTCTTGTGCTGGAAGTTTTCTAAAATTTTTCCCAACATTGTTTCTATAGTGAGATGCAGCTCTGTATACATTCCTTATGAGAAGAAGCTCTGCTAGTTTCAGGGATACATGTTGAAGGCAGTGGATTTTGTGATTCATCTTAGTTTTTTTCTCTTCCTCCGAGTGGGACTACCAAGCCTTACAAACTTCAATTAGTATGCCTATGATTGCTACGAGGGATCTTTCTTGTGCTGGAAGTTTTCTAACATTTTTCCCAACATTGTTTCTATAGTGAGATGCAGCTCTGTATACATTCCTTGTGAGAAGAAGCTCTGCTAGTTTCAGGGATACACGTTGAAGGCAGTGGATTTTGATTCATCTTAGTTTTTTTCTCTTCCTCCGAGTGGGACTACCAAGCCTTACAAAGGAGTTCTTGTGCCATTTTGGTGCAATATGAATTTATCAATTTATTAATGAGCCACATTCGATTTCAATTATTGGCAGTGATGTGTTGAATAGATTGAAGTTATTTCTGGAAATTTGATTTAGAGTGTGGGATCTGGACGAGTATGTTTATCACTGAAGGGAAGGAATCGAGTTTTTGGGATATGCGGTGACTTGTTGTGGAATGGATGACATTATCAATGAGTGGGTTCCCTGTATTGGTGGTAAGCAAACATACCATTGGTTTCAGAGGGGGTAGCAATAAATATTTTTTCTTCCAAGCTATTCATAAACAGTTCCACAAGAAGAGTGGCCACCAGGGGATCACATGGCCAAGCCTCGAGTTTTGAGATAATATTCTCCGTTAAAGAATTAATAGTTGAGATTATTAAAGGGCTTTCTAGATACTTCTCTGCAATCAAACTACTCATTTTCTCAGGAAATTATCATTACTAATGTTAGTTTTGCTTTTGTTATTTTCATATTTTATGACCTAATTTGCCTATTTTAGGGGGATAGAAAAAAATGTAAGGCCCTGAGCATACCTTACGTGTTCTTTATGCTTTTGGCAGTCATGTAGAAACCACAGATTTGTTGCAAGAAATATTTTAGATGAATCAAGTGTGCACTCATTTTTATTTTTAAATGTATTTTTGGACAGCAGAAAACTTTCCGTCTAGTATCTAGGTTGGGATTTCTTTACACCCAAAAATTTATTCTGTCGCCCCTGTTCGCCCTGTCACCAAAAATAAGTTGATATTCACGTGCTAAAATTTGGTCACTTTTGTTCAATGGGAAACCATGCCCCAACGGCCTTAAGTACTTCTGGCCAAAATATGCATTTTTTGGGCTATAAACACTATTTTAATGAAAAATTCTAAAGTAGAGCCCTATAGGGCTAAATTTCTATTTGTTTTGACTTATCTCTAAGCATTTCTGAGATATGTTACCTAGCTATGCGGTCCACTGCACAGGGCTTCAATCTTTTATTGGGACTCCACGTTAGTTCAGTTCCTCTACCATTTCTTGTGCTTAGTTTGCAAAGGAAAGGAAGTGCTGAGGTTTCGTGGATTAAAGAAATAAATTAGTTAAATAACTAGTTTATCATGGATAAACTTTTATCCATGCATCAATCATGTTCAAAATAGGCCGATGGGGCTAGGCATGAAATTAAGAGTAAAATCAGGTATTGAACTGTTGGGAATTGAAAGTGAAGAAATACTTGGCTCAAAGCTACCAACATGTTAGGAGTAGTCCTGTTTTTTCTTCCATTATGTAAAAAAAGATCGAAGGATGTTAGATTTCGTGCGAGGAAACCATAAGAAAAGTGTATTATTTTTTGAACAAAACCAGAATTCCAAATATTACAAAAATAAAGACGATTGAAAAACTGGTGACAGTGCACAAGGAATGGAGGAACATAAGAGGGCATAAAGAGAGAGACGGAAGTGCCATTGAGATCAAGAAAAAAAGCCATGGCGTCGAAAGTCTATGATTTGTTCAACATTGCAAAGAGTGTTGCCATATATTTTTTATGGCATGAGAAGGAGAGTGTGGTAAATCTTCCAGTTAAATGTGGTTATGCTGAAGAAGTCAAATTCTTAATTGATCAAAGAGTATCTCGAAATGCACGTATAAGTGGGAATGATATTAGCATGATCAGAATTGCTGAGAGACTATCAAATAACCTGCAGCAAGAAGAAAAACTGTGTGAAAGAAGATTGAAGGACTTGGGATCTCATCAAAGCACAAGTAACTTATTCCATTATTATTTAGTTTTAAAATGTAACTCCTTCAAACTCGGAGGCTTTGCGCTTTAATGTGTAAAGAGAATCTGCAGCCCCATTACAGTAGGAGACTAATTGTTTGACAAATCCCTTTCTGGGCATGAAAAAGAAAACTTTATACACCATATAATGACATGTGAGGGAAGACCTGATCCACCTAAGAAAGTATCTCACAAACTGTAAGACCTTCCTAAGTCATCTTTGTCAGATTTTGCCACAACTCATTCGAGAATGCTGTTGGCAATGCCATTGGGATTCTTTGCTGTACCCAAGCAAGAATGGGTACATCAAAGAATCAATCTTCTGATGCTAGCCAATTATTAGCAGTCTTCAGGCAGTGATTGACTGCGCAGAAAGAGAAGTGAAACTGTTTCAAGTTCGTAATTCAGTTACGAAGAAGGAAGAGAGCTGTCAAAATTTGTTACTAAGAGTTAATTTTCATCGGAGGACAACCCCTAAGGTGTACAAAGACACTTTAAAATGAAAGTGCCAATAACGGATTGTCGGTGAGAGTTAAAAAATAGACTGTAAATGTTATTGAATAGTGGTTACTACTTATGTTTATGGACAGTTAAGGAAATTAATTGACCCATTTTTCATTGCAAAATTGGTCATGCCTATTTACACCTTTTGAAAGTAAAAATCAACCTATAGAAGCTCAGCATCATATTTCACATACCTAATGGTGTTATTGAGGAATACATAGTAAAATTTAATGCTGTTAACCATGATACCAAAGAAGAACACGTGGCAAAATTCTGCAGTTTAAATACAGATCTTTCTACCAAGACCATTGACTTAAAGTCGGGGGCAGGGAGGGGAAGTCTCTCGCTGCAGAAGGGAATGGTGCTGGCCCTACCTCGGCACCGCCACAGTGTGGGGTAGCACCCAGTGCAGTGGACAAAATAGCTGTGGACCATATCTCAGAAACGCTTATAAATAGGTTGAAAAAAAAAATGAAAATTTGGCCCTATAGACTTTACCTACTATTTTTCATTAAAATAGTGCTTTTAGAGCCCAAAAAATACATATTAATGCCAGAACCAGAAGTACTTAAGGCCCTTGGGCACGGGTTCCCGTGAATTAAAAGAGACCCAATTTCAGCACATGAATATGAACTTTATTTCGAATATTTTGAGAGTAGGAAAACACAAATTTTCCAAATTCTGAAAAACAAGGGTCACCCTACTGAAAATGCTCATCTACCTGAGGGTTATCTATTCTTGTAATCATTCACAAGATAATCCCATTAACAGTATTTTTTAGGTAACTTTAGCATTTTAAAAACAATATTAGGAACAGTAAAATGATTTCAAACTCCTCATTGTCTTGTAGGAACAATCTTTTGAAAAGAAGAATTTTTTACACAACTTGATGGAAACATTATGAAAATAATATATATGAAATATACAAAGTTGCTCAACATAATTAATTACCTTAATTATATTGCCTACAGAATCTAGATATGATATAATGCTACTGCATATATGTACGATAGGTTGTTGCTTGAAGTTAAAAATAATTTGCAAATCATGTGCCCAATAAAATCGTCAAAACTAGAGCCATTTTCTACAATTACTTCCCCTAAATGTCAGGTGAATTCCCAAAGTTTTTCAAGCTTTCCAAACTATGCAACCTATGAATAATTTGGCATATCCCAGTAATTACCTGCTGTTACCAAAAGTTGTTTCTTTTCCAGCTATAGCTTTTCATGGATTGTAATCATTATTACGATTATGACCATTATTTTCCATTTAGGTCCGAACCTTTATTGTACCTTACCAAGAAATCAGTAATTATAATACCCAAAAAAAGACATACAAATACTTGAACAATGTTTCCAGTTGCACCCACACATTGGTGCACCTGAACAGTACATCCATCCATACTCTGTCACTAGTTCATTTTCAGTACACTCATACGGTGAACCAAAAATGCCCCCAAGAAACAATGGTCGTGACAAAAAATACCATAATTCAACCATACGGCAAATGATACAATCCCACAATTGTACTCCTCACCACTAGAACGTGAATGCCCTGGCATACTATGACCTTACCTGCATCCAAATTAAAAGCTGGCATCTTGCACCTGTCATCGGGTAATTATGGAGAATTGTAAGCTCGGCCTTGCCTGTAATGAAGACTGAATGAAGAAAATTATAAAGATTAATCACCAAGAAAATATGGAAAAACTATTACACAACTAAATGTCATAAAAAGATACATTGTATGTAAGATTAATGGAGGTTACCAGTATCGTACATATAAGGTCTCCAAATTGAAAAGGACTTCCGGGTTTAAAGGGATATAACAATACGGCCATCCAGACAGTGGTGTAACTAGATTGTGTGCAACCCGGGCAACCCTTGACTTTGATGCCCCCAGGCCTACAAAAATCGATCTGAGAGCGTGACCCATCTCAGCTGCAGCAGAAGGCTTGCAATACTTATAGTTAAACATGATATCAGCACCACTTCATTTCACTCACATCATCAGAAAATAGGGCGATAGTCTGTTAGAAAGATAACATTTGTTTTTTGTGAAAAAATTCATATGAAATGTTAAAAAAAGGAAAAAAATTACATCAAATTGATGATTGATGAATATTCCCATTCGCCTCTTAATTTTCCATGGATTTTCTGCCCTTTAAACTCTATTTAATTTTCTGAAAACTTTCACGGAATTAAAAAAAAATATTTTTCGGAAATTAAAATTATTTACTGATTAAATATTTCACTATAAATTTTCACCGAATAAAAAAAAAAGACTTGTGGTACATAAAATCGGGAAAAAAGAATAGCATTAGAACATTGAATTCCATCACGTGACCGACGAATCACCGGCTCTTTACCTTAAGGCAAAATAAGGTAGACCGGCGAATCGCCGGCGCTTTACCCCAATGGGTTAATATCACAAGACTTGTGATACTAGTGACATGCCACAAATTCTACATTGTTTTGGAAAATAAAACACTAAGAAAAAACTCTAAGAATAGAAATAGAATGCTTACGTGAATTCATGATAGAAATAAACTCCTCCATGGTGGGTAGGCCTACCCTCCAGTGAGGGTAGTTGGATGGTAGTGCTACCCACCACCTACCCTCCAGCAAGTGTAGACGGAGCGTATTTTAGAACATTGAAGGGTAGGCCCTACCATCCGTGGAGGGTAGACGAAGGGTAGGGCCACCCTTGATGGAGGGTAGGGCTACCCTCCGTGGGGGGTAGCCCTACCCTTCGTCTACCCTCCATGGATGGTAGGGCCTACCATCAATTGAGGGTAGGGCTACCCTCCATTGAGTGTTGTAGAATGGTAGAGCTACCTGTGTAGGAGAAGGGTAATGCTATCCTTCAAATCTAGGTTTCACATCATATAGGTACACAGTAGTACATATATTTCAAAAGTGTAATGCCGTATTTGCATGAATCCTGATTCTTCAGGCAGTGGTACACTACATCACCAAGAGCAATGGAGAAATATCCAATACAAGTTTAACACTGACTGGTAGTGTATTTAACGTAGCATTTAATAGCAGATATATTTTTCTCATTCCACAACTAATTTGACAAGTTTAATTAAACAGAAGAGGCTGTGTTCAAAAATAAAACTTTTATTTGTTTTCCACAGCAAATACTACACTGTAATTGCGGGTCACAGAATTGTCATTCCTCCAATCCCTGCCCTGAAAAAAAGAAGAGAAATATTGTACACTATGCCATATAAAATGAATAACAGTAGCAGTAATCAATGGAGACTCCTGGGTGGTTACTATTTTGCCCGACCCAAAAAAAAAACCACACGGGTGTTTAAAAGAAAAACATTAAAAAAACAATAAAACCTGATGAGCACAATTGGGATTTTATAGGAATGAATAAATCTGTGTTAAGTTTAAATTATTTAAATTAAATTAACTTTCAATAATCTCTTTAAAAAAATATATTTAATAGAATTCTCTATCTTGAATCGCTATGAAATTTTAGTGGGCATTTAATATTACCATATTTACCCGATTCTAAGACGACCTTTTTTGACTAATTTTCAGCTAAAGATAACTAGACTCGTCTTAGATTCGAGTACAAGTGTGTTTACGCGGCGCTATGCTATGAATGTACGAATGTGTGACTAATTGATTAATAGGGGTCCATTCCACAAGAATCCATTGCAATAATTACTTAAATAAAAAATTCTTAACGTAAAATTATATTACAACGATGGGTATGATAATTTTTCCAGTGTCAATTATTACCTATGGCTGAAGCGATGTATTTCAAACGAGCACTTCGGGCATACACAAAAAACAAACGAAGGCTGGAATTCACTTTCGGCAGTGTTTACACTTATCTGAAGTTTTGAATTCGTGATTGAAATCTACCTTACATACGTCGCACTTAAAAATGACAGATCATGTAAAAATACGTGGCGTGAGTGCGAAGGGAAAGTTAACCAAATATATTAAACATGGTTACGTCGCAAATTTTA
Source organism: Platycnemis pennipes (assembly GCA_933228895.1). Taxonomy (NCBI): domain Eukaryota; kingdom Metazoa; phylum Arthropoda; class Insecta; order Odonata; family Platycnemididae; genus Platycnemis; species Platycnemis pennipes. Next base: position 86,775,233 of record OW121846.1, read on the forward strand.
AGCTACTTGTCGTACAACATGCCGATAAATCAAATAACTGTGACGCAAGTAGAATGTTAGGAGTTCCCGAGGCAAAGTCGCGAAGATGGAGATCTGAAATATACAAAATTCTGGTCGTCAAAGTCATTTAGAGGTCCCAAAGCAGGCCGATTCCCTTACGTCGAAGAAGAAGTGGTGGAGTTCATACGAAATTTGCAGCAGAATGGTATGCCTGTTTCAACGGTAGGTACCTATCACTCTTAAAGCTCACAAAGTTGCTAGAAGAACAAGAATTAAAAGCACGCAGAGGTTGGTGCACCAGAAGATTCATGCGACGAAATAATTTTTCTTTACGGCGCTGGAATTCACTGTGCCAGAAATTGCCTAGAGACTACAGCGAAAAACTAATCTCTTACCAAAAATATGTAATCGGACTTTAAAAAAAATTATCTTTTGAGCCAAATCGGAAATGCAGACGAAACTCCAGTTTTTTTCGACATGCCGTCGAATTACACCGTGACCGAGAAAGGAGCCAAGTCCGTCCTTAAAAAACTATCGGTAACGAAAAAATGCGAGTGACTGTTATGTTGGGAGTATTCAGCTGGTATCTATTTAGTAACATCTAGATGGTACTAAATAAGCACCGCATGTGATTATAAAATGGAAAACTATGCCCAAGAGACATATACCGAGTAGAATATTCCACTATATACTATTATATAATATTATATAATAGTATATAATATATTATACATATACTATTATATAATAGTAAGATGCCAGGAAAAGGGATAGATGACAGAAGATCTAATGAAAGACTGGCTACATGTGGTGTGGAATAGACATCCAGAGGCACTGCTGAAACAAAGAGCTATGCGTTTTTAAGTCTGAATGGTTCTACTGCAAAAGTTATTCTGTGATATTTCATGCTATAAGGCAATTATGAAGAAGGAAAGTATCTGATTTTTTTATTACTCAGAATTAAGTTGTAAGTTATATATTTCTGTGTATAAGAGCAGTATATTTTTAATTCTCCAAAAGTTTGAATGCTTTGTAAATGCTTTTACTTATTTTTCTCTTAAATTGGATGTTTTTAAGCCGAATAGGTTCTATTACAAAATTTTGCTTAAAAAAAACTTATCCTGTGGTAGGTATGCTAAAACCCAAAAATTTATAAGGAAAGTATCTAAAATGCTGTTACTCAGGACAAAGTTTTTTTAAGTTATGTGTTTTCTGGTTATGTTTTCTGTTTGAATTTGAAAAGAGCATATTGTTTATTTTCCAAAATTAATGCAAGTAAAGTACAGGACTGATATATGAGACAAATGGCATAATAATGGGTGATTTGTCATTTTATTTTCAATTGGGAGCTCAAAATGAGGGGTCGTCTTAGAATCGGGTAAATACTAATATAACAAGCACAATCACCTCCTAAGACAAAAATTAATATCTTTATTCATACAGAGATTAAGAAACTCAATAGAGTAAAATGTTTCTTCATAGCGTACGCATGCATTTAAGGAGGGTTCATATCATCATACAAAATGACACAGTCTTTCTACTCACCGTAACATAATTAAAACATATTAATAGAATTTTCTATCTTGGATAGGTTATTTATTTTGGCTAGAGTTTTAACCCTTGGATGCACTATTATCTTGGTCAACGTAGGTATAACCCTGCCAAACCTACATCGGTATAGGTGGCACTTGCACTTCGATTACTGAATGCAAGGCAACATTTTGCTTTATTTTTAAAGAGAAGTGCTGTGGTGTAACGTTTTCGAAACAATAGGTTTCACTACGTCATGCCCTGTCAAAAACCTAAAATTCTTTCCTACTCTGTTGAAGGCAGGTGAGGAAACTCCACATAAAACAAGTAGCAGATATAAATAACCAAACAGGAACTATATTTCAACTAACTCAAGAAAATTACAAACCACAATTGAAGAGCCTTCTCAAAACTTCCACTTGAAATCAGACAATTTACAGATGCATGAGAGGTCAAGCTCGCGAAGTAATGGAAGCTACTTAAAAGATTCTAGCCAATTTTTAATTTTAGATGTGTTTTCAGAGGTATTTGCAGAGGACACTCGAGTAAGTGAAGAATATTTTTTATATTCCTGAATCTGATTGTATTTGAAAAATAAAAGACTCATTTTTCCGTTTTTTGATCAGCAGCCATCTGATGGCCTCCCATACAACCTCAGGCGAACAAGTGTTCCCAATAAAAATACATGTAAAATTCATTATAACCAAAATTACAACAAATTAATCGAAGCATACTTTGGAGTAATCGAATCACTCACATAAAGGTTAGAACATCTACTTTCTAAACTTCATAGGAAATCCGAGGAAAAGTCTGGTTAATTTGTTTGCTATGTTTTGATTTCATGTAGCCATTAACCAGAAAAAAATTCACTTAGTGAAGGGAAACTATGATAAGAAGTGGGCAGCCAATTTCTTTTCTGTGCGAACAAAAATCCTATCACAATGTTTACTTAAATCCCTTATATTGAGAATAAATAGCCATTTCTACCTGTGAAATATGAATCTCATATTTCACTCATAATCTCATAAATTTTAAAACTGCCATATCTGTGTTTTATTACTTATTACATTTGTTTCCAATAATTTAAAATGTGCCTAGAACAGACTTAGTACAAATGTCATGCTATTTCATTACCATGGTTACTTGGCACATTTTAACAATAAATCGCTAGCTGCATTTTTGCTGTTGGAGTAGTTATAATAGTTAGGTTGGAAGGCATACTAAAGTGTCTCACCTGTCCTGCACTTCCACATTTTGGATATCAGGCCTCTGTATTTACTCTTCCAAGGGGTCTTCCTCGTCATTCCACTCATTATGGTGAAGGTGGGCATTACTTCTCTTTTGCTCCCTGCCATTGTTTGCCTGTCAGAAAAAGCAGAATCCATTAACATTCTTCCTATCACAGATAATTGGCAACTTGTCAATCAGCCAATGGCCCCCAGTTTCACCCCAGGTGAATTAAAGTGTTACCAAAGAAATGCATGTTAAGATCATTACCACAAAGCTAAATTGAGACAAAATTAATCGAAGCATTTCACGTACTAGTTATTGGATCAATTCCATTTAGGATAAACTGGCATTTTTGCTGTGTTTATTTTGAAAATAAAATATAGCCTATAAATTGGATGTGTTTGATCAGTTTAGTCCCCCAAATCTAAGCATTTCACGTGTGTCAACTGTTCTTTTTTGTCTGGGGACAGTTGAACCAAGAGGTTTCTCATATTATTCCATAATGTAACAAATTTGAGAAAACATAGATGAATTTTTCTGAAAATCACAGTTTATTACGGTAATTTTCAGGGGTGTTGGCAATTTATGAAACATACCACGGTAATTTACCAAGTTGCCCATCTCTACTACTAACTGTCTACTTTGACCTAGATGTAAGATACACAGCCTCCAAATGGTCCTTTCCTTAATACTCCTAAACGCCCACATGAAAAATTGCATTTCTCCCTCTCAAATAATGAAAAAAAGGATACTCAAAAGAAATGATCTTATAAACATATTAATAGCCTTTAGGCACAACAGGTACCACAATACCTTAATCAGCATGCATTATTTCTTATTCAAAATGCTTCTATACCAAATATAAGGCCCTAACCCTCTTCGTACTTTCCACCCTTACACAAATATCGAACCACTCACCTATTCTACCATTTTAAGGGATGATATACAAAATGAATGCACACTACCATGCAAAGTAAAAAATTACAATTTTAACACACAAGTATTGGCACAGGCATTGTCCTGAACATTAATTACAGCCTTTACATATGAAACCAAAGTAAATACATACACAAGATAACTTCTTTCAGCCAAAGTTGTGAGAGAGCTCTCTTCTTTTTTAAGACAAGCAAAGTAAATTAACTTGCTGAAGAGCCCATCATGGTGCCCATTGCGATTCCAACAACACAATCATTTGTGAAGCTCCCTTCAATGAGGGATAACTCTGTAACCTATGTAAAATAGAAATCCATCACTATTCTTAATTGACTGTTGAATAAAAATTTGAATATAAGTATAGCACACAAAATTAATCACATAATGGAAACAGTTGACAGCCATCTTAGAAAGGCCCAAGTTATCCAATGACAGGCTAGGTTACTCCTAAGTTATGAGTCAATTCGAGAATGAATTAACGAATCTGCTATTGCAAATAATGATGAGTAAATAGCATCAATACACTTTTATTCACGCTTACCAGTTTTATTAGAAGGTGAATTCTTAATTCAGCCTCCATTGTTTCCGTTTCCTTCACAGACCATAAAGGAATCTTGTCATTCAAGCTGGTGGATGGCAAGGTTGTGAGCGACTCATGCTTGTGACTTTTCAAGTCATTCACAACTTCCTCTTTGCCTTAAACCTCGCATCATCCTTTAATGAAGAGCATGCCCCTTAAGAAGCTACTCTTTAGGCACTTGAAAGATAAATGAAAACAAAGATTGAACAAAACCCCAATGATTTCATGTCGAAATAACAAATAAATTAACTTTCATTTTAAAAATTGAATGATTATCATAAATAAATACTATTGTTATGGATTAGACAGATGGAGGCAGGATATGGTTGATGGAATTTCGATACGTTCAACATGTTAAGAAAAATACCTTATACAATTCCACAATTTTAAGTTTGTTCTACCAATCGATTTCAACGTCTTAGCGTCATTGTCAATACTTACAAAATATTCTTCTGAACAAGGCTGCTGTTGTAGAAACAGCCTCTTCTTTCTCCACGAGAACGGGTTTGTAACGTTCCAAGAGAATCCATTCCAAAGAGTGACCAAAAACCGGCGTCCCATTGAACAAAATCACAAGTCATTCAGGTAATGAACCATAAAATGGTAGATGACGATTAAAAATGAAGAAGATATTTGGCCAACTATGTATATCGATGAGTATTTAAAAAAGAAGGAAAGGAATGACATTAAAGAGGTAACATTGTGGGTAAATAAAGCTGGATCCGTAATCAACACATTTAAGTTTCGCAAACATTTGTTTTTCGCAATTGCTCGGCCACCTATGGGCCAAGAAAGAAAGTTTCCCCGGCGCTATTTTAAATCTCATCGGAGAACTCTTCATGCAGTAAATCGGTTTATTTTCACTTTGTACGGATTTCCATTCGGCAACTATATTATAATACGACAAAAATGAAATTCTAACATGTATCTGTCTTACGCATGCCATTAATTGCGGAAAGTATTATGCTCATTGCGCACCGTTTCAAGCAAAATCAGTCCACTTTCTTACTTTATCCATTTTGTCCAAGCATCCGCGGGTATAATAAATTTGCTGGAAACATTTGCTCCAATTTGCACTTCAGCGTTCAAGGGTGGATTAACGAGGCAGAAATATTGGATAAAATAACTTTAGATTTTCAGATCTGCGGAAATGCCGAAGCCCAGGTCAAAGTACGAACGATATATTTTCGTCGGTGGTGATGTACCCCACAACACACTATTCCACATTGTCCATATTGCCATTTAGACTTCTGGTGTGAACGTTTTGACCAGGGAAGTGTGCAAAGAAGTGTGGACACACTTGTTTCACACTTTATTTTCAACTTAGTAGGGAATGAAATTCCATTTAAGTGAATCATATTATATATATACACAATTATTTGAAGTAGATTATTATTGTGATTATTATTATTAATACTGCAAGAATCACATGCTTGTGTACTTCTTGAGAAGGTTATTGGGAAAAATTATTTCGCCACCATATGGTAAAGACACCACGGCAAATTGGTACCATGGTGGGCAGATGGATGGTAAGCGAAGGAGTTCCCGGCAAGGGTAGTGCTACCCTTCCCTTACCCTCCATGGTGGGTAGACGGAGGGTAAGCGAAGGAGTTCCCAGCGAGGGTAGTGGAAGGGTAGTGCTACCCTCCCTTACCCTCCATGGTGGGTAGACGGATGGTAAGCGAAGGAGTTCGAAGCGAGGGTAGTGGAAGGGTAGTGCTACCCCTCCCTTACCCTCGATGGTGGGTAGAGCGTGGGTTGACGGAGGGTTACTACCCACCATGGAAGGTACTTACCCTTCCTTTACCCTCCGTCTACCCACCACGGAGGAGTTTATTTTTATCAGATTAAAACTGGATAATCTACTGGGGAGCCTGGTGGCTTAGTGGGTAGAGCGCTTGACTACGAATCAAAGGGTCCCAGGTTCAAATCCGGCCTTTGGACGCCCCGGAACAAAAAAAAACCTGTGTGTGAGAGGTGGCCCAGGGAAAGGAACGTTTGAAATTCACACGCCTGTGGGTTATACCGGTGTGAGCTCTACCCTCACCTATCCAAACCAACCTTCGGGTTGAATCACTGAGTGAGTGAGATAACCTACTGCAAACCATACAGTGCTGCCCCTTTAAAGGTGCATCAGGGGCGGATCGACCCGTCTACCTACGTCACCGTATCCAGGTAAGAAACTTCATTTGCCTTTATTAAAAAAAATATTAAAAAATAATTGCAAAAAACTAATCACACAAAGATCAGAGACTGGGATAGATGAAGCATAGTGCCATAGGTAAATATCTTTACGGGACTGGGGACTTACATAGGGGCCCAATCTCACCACTCACGCCTATTTAACAGCCGACTTATAAAAGCTGATTGGCTTTCACCTGTTATGCAGAAATATATGGAGGACAATAACAATACACATATCATACACAGGGTTGGTCCCTCCCCCTACCACCCAGAAATGCCCCGTGAGATAGGAGTTCCTCCCCCGAGAAAAAAAATAAAAATCAAGATCTCATTAATTTAAATTTAGGAATATTTAATGTCTTCTAATAATCTCAGGGCTATAAGATACGAGGCAGTTTTTTTAAGTTGACAATAACCACCGGTGTCGCGTGCTTACGTCAGAGGCTGTGGCAGAACATGGAACACAGTTTCAGATAACATAAATACTTTAATATATATACTTGGATTACAAGAATTTGCAACATACTCCAAGTGACTGACGAGAGTGAACAACTGACCAGACAGAATATTGTAACAATAGTAACAAGTGTACAGTGTATTGATGATTGAGTTCCAACAGACAACAAGTACCTAATACTTTACCCTCCTCTTACGAGTATCAACTGTGACAATGAAACCAGCATTGCCATTAATTTATTAAACTCGATATGCCCAAGATACAGTAATGATTAAAGATTAGTTAATTGAGCATTACTATATGGATCCTAAAATGTCATAATCACACAATAAATCAATATTAGTCGTCAGTTTAGTGATGTAACATTTTCGTAAATCCGTGCAATTAGTCTATTCGGAGAAACGATATTAGGTACGCATTTTGATTAGAAATTCATTATGTGCAACTTCCAGGCGACATTAACGCTTATTTGTGCAAATAAATTAAGGGTAAAAATAAGAATTCTTGAATTACTAAGTTAACTGAAGGAAATTTGCCCGAAATTTTCCCCGCATTGATCGAAATCTCAGGAGCACGGACATAGTTTTGGAGTAATTTTCGCCTTGCGTAAATTTAGAATTACGCAGCGAATGTCGGAACGCATCCCATACCTAACTCGGGGACTGCCTGTATATATTTTGCGTGCTTGTGGGGGCACCATACGCTGCCGCGTAGTTCGCTTACACCTTGGTCAGGGCCTGATTATGCATATGTTCACATTAAAAGAGGGTGGTAACTGATTGCGCTGCGAGGATTCACACTGTGTACGGAATAAAAGTTTCTTCGGTTATAGTACTGAACGATGTGACCCTTCTGGGATTCACCTGCTAATTGCTCCCAGGTTGAAAGGATAGCCACAACTGTCAACTATCGAGGGGCCGCTTTACACGATACAATTTTTTGTACAAATGCTTGTATGAGGAAATTGTACCGTGTAAAGCGGCAAATTGTATGAATGCTTGTGCAAATGCCTGAGTGATTGAGCGAAAAATAGAAACTGTTCTAATTCCATTTGGACAAACATAGTTCAGTTCGTTCAATTTATACAAGCTTTTGTACAAGAAACTCTACAAAAACTTGTATCGTGTAAAGCGGCCTGAACAGAGGAGAAAATTCAATCATTAGACTCATGAGTTCAGGGGGGGAGACATACCCACATGAAAAATAATTAAGTCTTTAATTGTTTTTTAATTCGGCGACTTTAATTAAAATATTAAAGTCGCCGAAGACCTAACGGAAAAATGTTGCTTACCCTAACGCTACTACAGCAATGAAATGCTTCTTCCCGACCACAGAAAATGTTATGTCACCTTAAATTGTATAGTTTTTCCAGAGTTATTTGAACGTGACGAGCCATTCTTGTAACAAATACCTTGTAACAAATATAGCAATTCATGGAACACCCAATTCTTTTACGAAGAAACTTCCCCGAAATGACATCATTCCATTTACGCCTGAAATTCCCCATTAAATGTGCACACGTTCACATGCCCATGGAGTAAATGATTCTCATGAGGGAAACCTGCAGTGGATAACAGAATGACGAGAGCAATGAAAGAATGATCTGCTAAACTGGAAAATAATCGCACACGAAGCAATGCGTATTCCACCTTTCCTTTCCACTCCTAACGTCGATATTGTTTCATCGCAATTGACCAAAAATGTAATCACCAAGTGTAATCACCCATCTCCCGCTATCGTAACTCGAGAAGAACTGGAGGACCAAATTACTTCAGGGAAATCTATGTATTGATATTTTAAGACCCCTCAGTAAAACATTTCCTGCGCATTGCGATCTATACCACTAATTTAGAGCAGACTACGCACATTCCCAAGTTCATTTTCCCAATGAATGTGAAAACTGAAAACACCGCAGGTATTACCAAAGTCAAGTCTTCCATGATAGAAAGTCGTTTCACATGTGTCCACGAATAGACAAAAGTTACTCACGGATAGGCGACGAAAGACGACACCAATTCTCGGCCTTCCCCACACTAGACTTCTCGCGCCAATGCTCTCGCGTCTAACGGCCTCGGCAGCACTCTTCCGTCAAACTGGATCAACAGCTGATCGGTGTTCATCTGAGTGCCCAGAAAGCAAAGAAAATATTAGCCTCGGGAAAAAACGTTTGAACGACTTTTCCCCATCCACTAACCTTAGCATAATATCCATGAATATCTCTACACAAATACTCAGCAGAGACGAAAGTAATATTATATTCAATTCACATTTTCATGTTCATGGCATGTTTCAACAACGCAGAATATTTTTCACAAATACACGTAGGTTACTCACTACCACGACCACGGTGCGTGCCATCATGGTCTCCCTCGCGTGTTGAATATGACTGGACCCACGCACGAATTAGAAGCGAGCATTCAGACCTCGGTCACTCGGCAAATACGAAGGATAGCGTCTCGGCATTAGCCTGTACTGAGAAGATGGAAGGAAAAAATTTAAATCTGAATTACCATGAAATTATGGTACCACAATTACACTTTGACTACATGATACGATTATCGCAAATGAAAGGTCTCCCGATTGCAAATTGCTTCCAGCTTTGAAGGTGTATAACAAAACGGCCAACCAAGTAAGCGAGTAGAAAGGCATTTCATTGGCCTAAGGGAAGAAAAATACAGATTAAGAATAACTGCGAAAGAAAATAAGCACAAATAGCTACAGAATTATAACACATGACGAAATCTCCAGAGTTATTCTGCAGGAGCATTAATGGAGTTACCTGTCTCAATTCTCATCTGACGTCTCGCACCCGTTCTGCATTTTGACTTAGTTTTGTTGTTCGGCATTCATCTGTAATGCACAAGAATAAAAGAGAAAACATTATGCATGTGACCATACAACGGATTGGTGGTACTCGAACTGCCCTACTTAGATACACAATGTACGAAATAAGAGTTGCCACGGATAACGCGTTGAAGGAATATGTCCCATCTCGGCTTCAACTCCTAATTGGTCTCTGGCTGAAAGGAGCCAGAAATGTCATCTCTCGAAGAGAGAAGAAACTTGAACCATTTGCCTTCAGAATTCAACGGAGAAATCTCCACATGAAAAATTACCCTAGAAAGCAAATTCACATTTACTACTAATTCTAGTGATTGGGCATCAACTAATTAGGAGGAAAACCTGGCTTAACCTCTTAGAGGATATCTCGACGACGGAAATCCGAGCGAATCAACTCTCTCTCTCTCAAGTTTGCACATCGGCTCCCGACCGCACTCCTCGACGCATCGGACAGAAAGAAAGACAATGACTCACGAGCATCGCATTGATAAGCACTGACCTACAGGAGGGGAAGTTGGAGGGGGAATTGGATAGAGCTGGGGGGGGGGGGGGGGCAAGGGTGGGATTGCGAGGGGAATCACGAATGCGAGGAGGATGGATTTGGAAGGAGAGATAGTGGTTGCAAGAAATAAAGGGACTTGGAAGGATAAATGGAGGCGACCGACGTCGAATGGGGTCTGCTGCCGCTTGGCAGAGGAGGATCGTTTTGTCTATTCGCCAGTTTCGCTACGGTTCTTGCCGGCACCCGTCCCCACCTGTCGGAAGGTACGGATTGCGACGAAAGTTAAATGCAGTGGCAAGACTGCTTGCCGAGGAACTGGTTACGACGCGTGACAAAAGAATGAGAGACGAGAGGAACACACCAAAAGATAGACGTAACACGCCAACTTCGGCTAATATTTCTTTTTCTTTGAACCCGGTTACCAGACCGCCGAGATGAGACTGCCGACCATGCATACGTGTACAAAGGTACTGCGCATATGGTTTCGCCTGCAGTAATGCCATATATACATGCAGTGGGCTATAATTGAAATGTTATCAAATATTAAAAACTAATATTAATATACTCTTCTATAAATTTTAATTTACAATATATTACATTGTTTCTAAGTTATTAGTAAATTAATATCAATATGTCACCAGCGAAGTGACTTCATCCTAAAAGTCATTCACTCGCAGTGTAAGGGCCACAAGCTGGTGCATCTGGAAAACCTTGAGAATTTTTTGTCTTCCAAAAAAGCTAATGTATGTGTGCTGAATGATATGCTCCCTTCACAATCTCCTCTCCTTACATTACCTTTCCCCCCTCCCCCTCCCGTAATACAATTCCTAACATTGCTCACTCAAATGCCCCTGCTTCCCCACTCCCACCTTAGACCAATCATACACTTCCCGCACGTTAACTTCATCCCTATCCCCTGACCCCCTCTCTATTCTGTATTTAAGGGGCTCGTTTAATTTACCCCTAACCGTGGTACGACACGTCTGCTAGACCCCGCAGTCCCGCACGCGTGAACATACTTTCAGAATCAATAATTTATTTTGTGTATAATCATTCATTTGACGAAGATACTAGTATTTCAAAATATAATTTGATAATAACCAAATTTACATTCATATTTTTCCACAAAATTGTACGTAAATGTTTAATACGCATAAAAATTAGTGCATAGAAAAATGTCAAATTCCATACGGGAAATTGTTATATTTGTAATTTGGAGTTTTAATGTAATTTGTCATCACCCGTGGCTGGATTCACACCATTTAAAAATATTTTCTCTTTCTATCATTAATTTTGTTCGGATACTAGTTTAGTATACAATACTTGGTATGAAGTCACTGAACTTTTACATTTTTTCCTCGAAATATGTCTTGATTCTCTCTTTCTGAGAGAGAAAAGTGGCATCATTCAGAAGATAAAATGCGAAAAGACAATAAAAGATAAGTGGGATATTTAAGTCCTTATTTTAAAATAATCTCTGTAACAATTGAGTCTCTAATGACTCAGAAACAGACATGAGAAAAGGGGATAAAGGTTACGCACACCATTAATACTGGGTTACTGAATGGTTTAAATAGATAGGTTTAATTCTCAGCTGCTACATTTTCGAGTGTTCATATCTGATTTTTTCCGATATAAAATATTCTTCTGACCTGTATGTTATAATCAAATCTGGAAATATATAGCCATTATTTTTTCTCAAACTATCTAATATTACACATTATAAATGTGATAACCACAAAATAAATTACGACAATATGACAAGAGAGATATTTTTCATTCAGAATATCAGGTTAGGAATAATCTTTGAACTTTTCTTTTCTCCATTACCACTTGTCGGTATTCCAATATCTTCAAATTGGAATCTTTCAAATCTATAATTTTCCTCAGTTAATATTCTTACATAAATAATTTGATGAAGTCTCATAACATTTATATTTTTCATCAAAATATTAAATTTCAATGAGGGAAATGGGAAATAAGAAAAACATGAGGGGTTTAATCAATACGAGGTAGACAAATGACAAAAATTATGTTAACGTTATATCAATTACATAAAATATAATAATAATACTAAGTGTTATTTCATGATTTCCATTCCGATTATAATTTGATAATGATTTCCTTCAACATGACATCGGGAGGAGTGGTTTGAGGACTCAGTGGTTAAATTAGTGTTTTGCGATTACCACCGATTTGATTCTCGCAAGTTTCGATATTTTTCCTTTCCACATTGATATCCTCCTATTGTGTAGGACATGGGAATTAAATATGAAGTAACCGTAATGGACAACTGAACAATGCAAAATAATAATACATATTGCAAAAATGAGAAAATCCCTTTAGGAACATAGAATATCTAGCAATAAAAATTTTCAGCTAATACATTGATAAAGTTATTTTCTCCACCCCGCCGGTTAGATTTTCTATATCCTTATATTTTATGTTCCAACCTTAGGTATTCCTCTTATGGTTGGAGTGGTGCGAGGCTTCAATCGTAGAGTGGGCATTATTTATACTTTTTTTCTCTATACATACCAGGTCAATGCATCTTCGATTCTCTTTCTTCTTGAAGCTAATTGTCAGTTTGATATACATCAGGTATTGTAATTTTTTCTTAAAGTACGTATTAAACATGAGTAGACTGTATGGTAAAAAGAAGAATAACATAACCCAAATACAAATTTCATAATGACGTATGATTAAGAAATCCAACTTCCAAAATTTTTGTTCAATGCCACCGGTTCGTTTTCTTCATCATCAATTTATTTTCCGAATCCAAAATTTAGTTATAGTTATTCAGTTTAACAATACCCTTATTCTCATCAACATTTTCTCCTTGAAATCTTAAATAATAATGTTATTACAATAACAAAATGCCCAAAAGAGCGAAAAATTAACGCACAACTTAAACTTCTGAAAGCATAGCGGGTTAGAACATTGATTTCTTAAAATTATTTTCTCAAATGCAACACACATTCTTTCAGAATTATCAATTTATTTCTCTTATCCTTTATGTGACGAAGATACTAGTATTTCATATTATAAGTTGATAATAACCTAATTTACGTTCACATTTTTCCACAAAATTGTACGTAAATATTCAAAAAGGCATCATTCAGAAGATAAAATGCGAAAAGGCAATAAAAGATATGTGCGTGGTTTAAGTCCTTATTTTAAAATAATCTCTATAACAACTGATTCCATACTCACAGATACGATTTATTTTCATTCATGATTGACATTTCTTCACACAGTAGTCTTTTCCGTTTGCTTTAGAGCTTTATAAAATACATTTTATTTAGATTTCCACTGTACACACAATGAAGGTATTAAATTTTTCTTTAAATCTTTGCCATCTATATGTTTATACCTTACTAGTGCATCATATAATTAGTTGATAACGAATCGCTGAATCCGTAACTGCGGGCCGAGTGACTAACGGTTGCAACTTTTACGTTGAAACCGTATGTCACTGGTTGGAACTTTTTCTATCAAATATATAATTTTCTTCTGTTTATTATAATATAATTTCATGCGAGAACATTGTGCGTTAGTTTTGGTTTCATATTGGAGTTAAAAATTAGTACATAGAAAAAAAGTCGATGGAAAATGGTGAATACCATCAAACACCATAACATAGTTTTAACTGAGGGTTGAGAGTTTCAATACTGTAAATATTAATTTTTATTTTCGCTAATCCTACCGACTTTGAAATTGTTCTTGGGCGTATATAATTTTCATTAGATACATGTCTTGTTTTTTGTACGTGATATATACGAGATTTACGTGATAATAATTACGTGCTTAATCAATATGTGGTAGACACATCGCACAAGTATTATAAACATTATATCAATTACATAAAATTCTAATAATAACATTATATGTTAGTTCCCGGTTTCCATTGCGATTATAATTTGGTAATATTTTCCTTCAACATGACATCGGGACGAGTGCTTTGAGAACTCAGTTGTTACATTATTGTATTGCTAATGCCACCGATTTGATTCTCGCAACTTTCGAACATTTTCCTTCAAACATTATATTTCCTATGATGTGTAAAACATTAGATTTAAATCAGAAGTCACCAAATTGGACAAATGAGCAACGAAAAATAAAAATACAAGCCAAAAATGTGAAAATGCATTTAGAACATAGAATATCTAACAATAAAATTTTTTCAGGTATCAAATATTAAAAGTTATTTTCTGCATCACCGCCGGTTATATTTTCTCCATCTTCAAATTTTATGTTCCAATCTTTGATATTCCTTCGATAGGTGGAGTGATGCAAGGCTTCAATAATAGAGTGGGCATTATTAATAATTTTGTTATCTCTATATATATTAGTTCAATGTCTACTATCATCGATTTTCTTTCTTTCTGATCCTAATTGTCACGTTGATACTCATCACGTATTGTTCATTTTTTCTTAAAGTAAAAATTAAGTATATTAACAGGTTGTATGGTAAAAAGTAGAATAACATAACAAAAAATACAAATTTCTTGATGACGTATGATAAAAACATCCAACTTTAAAATTTTTGTTCATTGCCACCCGATTGTTTTTTATCATCATCATTTTTTTCCAATATTAAAGTGTTATAATATTCAATTTAATAATACGTCCATTCTCAGCAGCATTTTCTTCCAGAAATATTTAATTATTTTATTGTAATAACACAAAATGCCTAAAAGAGCTAAAACCTAACGTAAAACCTCAACTCCTGAAATCGTAGTTGGTTAAAAATATTTTTTTTTCTCGATTGAAACACATGTATTTTCAGAATCATGGATTGTTTTCTGTCTAACCTTTTAAATGACGGATATATTAGTATTTCATATTATAACTTGAGACGAACCAAATTCACTTTCACGTTTCTCCACAAAATTGTATGAACATGATATATATTCACTTCACTTTTATTTATTTTTAAAGAAGAATTATAAGGCATCATATTTTAATTTTTTTTCTCCACCACCATTGGTTGGTATCCCATCATCTTCAAGTTTTAGTTTTTCCATTCTATAATATTCTCACTTATTAGTCTTGTACATAATAATTTTAAATGAAGTCGTATATTATAAATGAGGAATATCCATTTCTAAAATGCGTAAATCTAAAAAGGTTCCAAGCATTGTTTTCATCCTATTATTTATTTTTTTTCTCCGCCGCCTTTTCGATTCCAATCATGCGCGTAGATGAATGGAATTATCAATTTTTACAATCTTCTTTTTTTAGATATTAGTCTTATTTATTATAATTTGATATGAAGTACTTAACATTTTCATATTTTCTTCTTACTGTGAAATAATGTTTCAGCAAGAGAGATGTCTAATAACTGAAAGCAGTTTAAGTACACTTCCAATTAGTGTTTGACGAGTAGTTTAGGTCTTTAATTTTTTACTCGTTTGCCGCCGGTTTGATTCCAATTATAATGAAATTTTATCTTCCCTAGTTTAACATTTGTCATGTCTCCATGAACTAGCGGGAGAATGAAAGTCAAAAATGTGATTCTATTAATCTGACATTAAATTCTAGCGATTGTAGTAACAGAATTTTCGAGTTCCAGAACGACGTTACCTTTTGTTACTGTCGCGTTATACCGAGCAGCCTCCATGCGACGCCACGAAGCAGTTTCACGTGCCGCAATACGTAGTGTGCGGCGCAAACACTCATTTAAGACTTGAATGCTGGGTGGGGTGAGTGAACAATGTACGCCAGGATGACCTTCTACTGGGCTGCAATTCAATGTGTCGTGTGTTCAATGTAACCATGTGCACTTGTATACAGCGGTGTAGGAAGTGGGGGGCAGGGGGGCATTCGGTCCCCCCCAGAATTTTCCCCGGGCCCTTGAGAAATGAGTCTCCAGTAATAAAAATTAAATTTCACTTGTTTCCAGCTAGCCTTTTCCCTTCTGACACATATTCTACCACCTTCATATGCACTTTGAGCGGTATTTTAGTCTCTACCCCCTCCTATCCGCAAAAAAATCGGGCCCTTTTCATAGGAGCCGGGCCCTTTTCATAGGAGCCGGGCCCTTTTCTTAAGAGCCGGGCCCTTTTCAAGGTTGGCCCCTCCCAGCGAAAATAGTTCCGACGCCCCTGCTTCTATAATCTCCGTTTAGACACTACTCAACCCGGGCCTGAAATCAATGCGCCTTAAATCGGCGTGTATTACTATTAGGTTTCAAGGTACTCCAACTGCTATGCTACTCTCTGCGTCAACCCTGAATACCAATTTCCACTGTGAATACACAACATCTCCCTTCCGTGAATAGTTGAGAAAATGTCGCTTCACCCACTCCGATTAGATAGTTAAAACGAGATTGTCACTGCTTCACCCAGTCTATGACGTAATCCATATTTTCCCAAATATTTTTTTTCTGGTTTGAACAAAAGTAGTTCTTAAAATTATTTATTTCCTAAGTTTCACCAGATCACATGAATATGTAAATAACATTGTGCCTCAACCTAAGACTGATTGTGAAAATATTTCAAGAGCTTTCTGACATCAAAACATTTTCAATGGAATCGGGATAAATATAATTTGTAAAGGAATATTTTTAGATGGCAAATTCTGTAAGTCACTCAATCTCTAGAAGCGCTCAAGATTGTAATCAGTAGTATTTGCCCGGAAAATAAGTGATCTGTCATTTCAAACTGCGGGCTATGCTCGCAGGTTACCTTGAGTAAATGAAATCCTTTAACTTGATTTTTGTCAATCAACTAGAATACACCTCATCTCTCACAAGCTTAATTTATTTGAAGCTGCAAAGTACTCGACATGTTGCTAATGGCAGGTGAAGGCGTGAAGCCTTTGTATATAATTACTAACGTTGAAGATAATATAAAAAATATTACTGCACAAAAAAGTAAAATGAAAAAATAAAAGACACTTTATAAATGTCTTTTATTTTTTTTATTTTTTTACTTAAAACTACGTGAAAAGAACGTTTAGTTAAAGCAACTTTTTTAATTAAAACTACGCTAAGAGTGCACACAAATAAAACTTTGTACAGGTTTAGACAGTGGGGGTGTTTACTCGGAACCGAAATCGCTATTTTGTACACGAAATTGTGAGATGGAAACGAAAATTGAATTTTAGTGAAAAAATTGACCTTCTAACAAGGGCCGTTCTCTCATGAGTCAAAAATTAAAATAAGCAAAAGGTGACGCCCTCCGGACGAGCTGCGTTGAGGATTACTACGTCATCCACCTCCCGTCCTTGACTGTGTTGGGGAAGGACAGGAAAGGAGCGGAGGTGGGGAGGGAAGGTCTGCTCGCACAGATGCTGCCGCAACCACTTCCATTGGCAGAGTCAGCTGTGTCTCCCCCATTGTGATGAGGCGAAAAAGATTCGCGGTGTTGTGGTTGGACGAAGTGGATGACGCAAGAGTCCTCTGCTCGCCGATGTTTCCGAAATGGTTAAAAGCATCCGTTTTTCATCGCTTACAACTTGACAACTAATTGACGGATCCAAGAACGAAAAATACTGGTCTTATTATTTCACAAACTCTATCAGATTCGGCAGTAAAATACATAGTAAACGATCCCATTCTACTGTCATTACCTAGGAAAAGGAATAATATTGCGATCCAATACACAGTCCAAGGCGGGGGGGGAGCGGGGTGAGTATGCTGGTTGAATGGTTTTAGAACAGTTTCGGTGGAAACACAAACTGTTTCAGGAAAAAAAGGTGAGATGAAAAAGGAGGGGTCAGTGAAGAAGGATGATATCTGGAATTATGAGTGCTCTAAGGATACCCATTTCTTGAATTATCAGTTTAAAGTGCTCCATTAAATTTAATTTAAACTTGGGGAGCATTTCAAAGGTAATGTTCCAAAAAAAAAAATTCCCACGAAAGAAGATGATTTGTCAAGAGGCAGTTGACTTGGAAGTGGAATGAATGGATGGAATCTTTTTGGATGTGTAAAATTGGAGAAAATTATTTATTTTGAAAATATTTTGTATCAGGATGATTGCAGAGCAAGATGCAGAGGGAACTGTCATCAAGGGGGTGAACCAAAGGATCAGAAGATGCCTCTCAAAGAAGGTGCCTCTCAAGATTCCAACGAATAGTGGGATGGTTGTTGAACTTTTTAAAATTGGATAGATACTTATAACTATTAATCTCTTTGTCTTCTGGAAAGCATTGAGTACAAAGTTTGAGAATGTTGTAATCGATGGATCAAAAAAAATATGCGTGAGATGGAAGAAGATTTTGATTTTTAATAAATTCATAAAGTTTTCTACCAAAATACTTATTATGTACCACAGTTTTGTAATTTTTAAGCATGTAACTCCCTGTTTTGTTTGGTGCTCTTAGACTAACTTCACAGCCCTAACCAGGCCTGGTTTCCAAATTCAAGCAGTGGCCAAGATTTTTCAGTGAAATAAATGTCCCAACTTGAGCAGTATCGGGAGAGCTTTTCAAGATAAGAACTTTGTGGATAAGTTGGATTGAAAACTGAGGACTGCATGTTGTCTTTTGCCCTTTTATAAAGATAAAAGATACTGAGTTGGAGAGTTCAGAGAGACTCTGTAGACCAATGCAAATACTGCTTTCACTTAAATACTACCTAAACCCGACCACGCACTTATTCTTAACAGTCAAAATGACCTTGGCTATTGATCTCGCCTCAATCTAACAACTTCAACTGTCACTCTTTTAACTTGGGTCTCTTTCGATTTGAAATTCTAGTGAAAATATGAATCTGATTGAAAATTTGATGAATCCGGCATGTATCCATGCATTTGGACTAGAGCTCAAATAACATAGTAAGAAATTATGGTCCAATGTAATTTTTAAGAAGCTCTAATAACATAGTAAGAAATTATGGTTCAATATAATTTTTTAGAAGACTTGACATCTAACAGCTTTTTACTAACCAATGGCAAACATATTTTGGATTATTATACATCTGGATATCAATCATTGGGAAACTTTATGAATGTTTTTAGGTTATATTTTATTAATTTCTGGGTTTTTACACTTTG
Source organism: Platycnemis pennipes (assembly GCA_933228895.1). Lineage (NCBI taxonomy): Eukaryota > Metazoa > Arthropoda > Insecta > Odonata > Platycnemididae > Platycnemis > Platycnemis pennipes. The sequence goes on from OW121846.1 coordinate 86,794,492, forward strand.
ACAGACTTTGCTGGCAATTTACAAAAGATACTTGGCCATCTCATACAGTAATAGCTATTAATGTCCTAACATATGCACCTTTATCAGTGTGTTACCAGCTCTAGCAGAGTGCAGTTATTTAATTTCAAGAAAAATCAGGACACACTGAATATCTCATTGAAAGGCACACTCACTGCATGGAAAGATATGTTAGGGCTATTTAATTATGAATTTTTTAAAAAATTCACTCCAATTTACAGGTAATTTTAAAATTTTCAAGTAAAAAGAATATATAAAATTCAACTTTTTACCCATTACCATACAAAATATTGAAGCAATACCCTGAAAACTGGGATTCAGGCAAGTTACTCATCTTATTTCCATGCTCAAACATACTTTCCATATTCTACATGTATTATATTTTTTTAACACAAATTTCATGCTTTTGGGGGTTACAACAGAAATTTTCTTAATGGATGCCTTTTCAAAAAAATGCTTAATGAAAGTGAAATACTTTTCTAGCACACAGTTCACACAGTTTTCAGAAAACTAAAGTGCCGTATTGATTCCACAAACTTCACTGTAGCTACTAGTGATACTTGTTATGCATCCATGCACTAATGCACATAAAACTGCAAATTTTACAAACATATAACAGCAAGCCATCAAGAAGGGAAAGATGGTTTACGGAAATATCACCATTGCCATGATATTTTTGGTCTTTCATAGTGAATGAAGCCTTTTTCCAACATTTATCCATCCTTCAATGTTTTACCCATTATCTGATGTTTTAACAATTCATTTAAATTAACAGAATTTAATTCTTGTAACAACCACTCTTCGTGCTACAATATTGTTCACAAAAACACACACACATGCGCACATACACACTCAGCTCTAACAATCTTTGTCCATTTTTCAATGCCAGGCTGGCTGCATTACCGTTATACACAAAATAAAAATCCTCTTTCTTTTCTGAGTATATTTCATGGATTCATACATTCTATTCTTTAATGTTTTCAATGACGCCATATGTGGATCTAAACTGATCGATCACACAAATATTGTAAACTCAGCAGAGTTACTCAGCGACAAGTGGTACAACTCATGGAATTCATTTTCCTGATCTTTGCACTCAATCATGCCACTCAGAAACTGCTTTGCATCAGTCATTCCCCAGGTAAGTACATAAGTGTTCAATCACCTGATTAGACTCAGAGTGTATATAATTCTCCTTTGATTCAAAATTGCTCACATTTAATCTCATCAGCATTTCTGTCAAGGTAAACAACACCCTGGAATGCATTAAGAATACAACTGGAGAAAAAAATCATAACTACACAGCAAGGAGGCATCACAGTCGTAATGTTCATGTGCGTGGACTTATCCCACATTCACAAGGAAATATAACTTTTTTTGTTGCTTCACCTTTGGGACAGTTATAAGTGAAATGGGACTATGGCTTGAGTCGTCGGAATCCTGCCCCATCATGGCCAAGTTTCAGCTCTTCATAGAGAGACGGAGCCACTTCAGTTGCTGAAGAATGGGCGGACTGAGCAGGGACGTGCAGAATTTCTTGCTTCCAACCTTGCTGAGTTGGAGACAGGGTCTGCAAGGGTTGGCCACTGCTTCCTGAGATCATGGTTGTAGCAGAGCCATTGGCTCCAGTGATTCCATTTGACATTTCACTAAGATGTCCCCCTGAAGGAACCTGCAGCACGAAAAAAAGCCACAGTTGCAAAATTTTGTATTAGAGCATGAAAAATATTCAGAGATTTACTGTGGTATTTCAGTAAATCAAAAAGTGTTTTGAAATATTCCTGTAGAATACATATCTGAGACCTGGTGTGGAATCATGGATAAATCTTTCCCATTATCGCAATCTTTATCGTTAACGCTTACCCCTATAGCAGTGCAGGGTTAACAATAAGCATCTATAAAATTCACTCCACCAATTGTGATAAGCAATTTGAAGTGCTGCACAAAAAATGAAAAACGGAGATCACATTCCCTCTCACATAAGTTAAATCAAAAAATAACGATAATGCCAGTGCACACCTTATGAAGATCCATGATTGAGGCCCTGGTTATCCATTTCTTAACCCTTTATAGGGCAGAAGTCCCTAGAGTTTTTTTAATTACTCGGGTCACTACACGCTCAGTGGTTGACTGAGCGACCACATTTCCGAGAACGAGTGACTCTAATGAATAGAAGGTGAACCTAACATCTATGGATCATCAAGGCAACACAATAAAACGTATGCTGAGGAAAACTCATGCCAAAAATCAGAGATACCACCAGGATTGAGGTGGTCGCTCAGGCGACCACCAACCTATAAAGGGTTAAAGTGAATAATTTGGTAACTATTAGAGTGCAGATTGAGAGGGGGATTTTTTATGGCATTTAAATCATTTTATCCCAGAATTGAAACTTTTTATCCAGTCCCTTGACTTAGTAAGTAGCTTTTCACAATTTAAATCTTATTTAGGAGGTATTAGAATGAGAGAGGGAGGAGTAGGGTGAGATGGACAAAGGAGAGAAAGAGAATGGGAATTACAACAGGAACAGAGTGGTAGAGAGAGTGTGACGTTAAGAGATGGAGGGGAGAGTGAACATGTGGGTGAGAAAAGGGTGGAGTACACAGGAAAGGGGAAGGGAGTGCAAGGATAAGGAAGAACAGAGGGGTAGGAAATGGGGTGTGAAGAGAAAAGTTAGCGGGGAAATATAAGAACAGGGTTGTGAGGGAGTGGTACAGGTTGGCATGATTTAAGATTTAGTCTGGAATCTTTGAGGGAAGAAGAAGCATTCAGAGGGCCAGTTAGGCAGATTGAAGGCTGTCAGAGATGAAAAAAGGGCTAATTGGGGGTAGAGAATAGTGCAGAAGATTCACTCCCCATTCTCTGTTCCGAAAGAACTGAAAATGGTAATTTTGGGGGAGAGGTGAGCATAGAGAATAGTTCAACCCTTACAGTGCCATAAAATTTTAGCTATAATGGTTAGAAGTGCCACAGGTAGGTAGGTACTTGAGAAAAAATGGAAAACTTTAGAAAATAAAGTACTTGGGAAAATATAATTTTGAAGGTGCAAGTATGAAATTTCCTGTAATTTGCAAAAAAAATCAATTATTTATTGGAAAAACATTGTATTTAACTTAAATACAGTCAAAAATATACATTTTTTTTGCTATGTATATTTTTAATTTGTTTTACATACATCCACCTGTGGCACTTCTCATGCAAGGAGCAAAAGAGAGCCAATTTGTAGGCCCACAGAAATAAGAGGATGTTTAAATTTTAACTTGTATTTTTTTGTAGTATGACTTCTAGTATGGAATAGTTATTTGATTTGTTTTTTACCTCCACCAACATTACATCCACAAATTGTTCCACCAAAATAATCACTTTTAAGCGGAGGCATAGAATAAAAACACTTGCTTGTACACTTCCTGCTCTGTGAATTTCAATGTGACCAACTTATTAATATGATAAATGATGAATGAATTAAAAGACAGACTTACCTGAATATGGTCCATGTTGACTTCACGCAAATAACTAGGATTTTCAAAGGCCACTCCACCTGAAGACTTGGCTCCAAGAAGACGCCTGGACCGGAGAAACCATACCACGCCAACAACAATGGCTGCTACAATAACAAGGGCTAGGACAACTCCAACAATCACTCCAACATGAGCACTGTCTTGATCTGTTGGGATGACAAAATAATACTCACTCTATAAATGGGTTTAAAAGTAGGTTTAAGTCATCTAGTTAGTACTGTTTAGCTGTTGAGTTAGGCAACTATTCTTAATTAGCATCTCAGCCTCCTTCATAGTTTTTACTTTTTGTATTTATTTCATGAAAGACATTACAATTTGTTGATCATACATTAAATCCTGTTGAATTTGAACTGCTTTGAATGTTAAATCTAACTGCCCAGGAGATCTTCATATATAAAAAAAATTGGGTGTGCTTAGGACCACACGGGAGAGTGTAAACTTCTTTGACCGATTTATATTCCCAAATAAATCTGAATAAAAAAGGAGAATAAGGTACAATAATTTTTTAAAATGAATATTCCATTTATATCAATTTTATTTGTTGACAAAATAGGTATTTATATGAAAAATAGGTATTGTACATGCATCTGAATAATATAACACTCATTTATATCTCTCATGTTAATTATATTTGTATTCTAATTAACAGTTCTCATCATCATTGGTTACTTCTTCAATCACCATTTCCTCATTTTCATCATTTTCTCGCTTGTTATTTTCATTATTCTCATGAATAATTTGGCTTGTTTCATTTTTCATTACTATTTGTACATAATTCTTGGAAAGAAACTATTGGCTTATGATAACTAAAGTAACTAATATAAATTTTTCATTTGAAATGGTCCAAAAATCTCGTAAATACAGCATCAATCGTTGTTCCGTATCTCGTTGTGCTCTGATTTTTTCATTCGACATGATTAAGTCCAGCTTTTGTTTAAGAAAATCAATTATTAGTTGTGTCTTTTCATCGGCAAAATTAATATTGAAATTGCCACTGATAATCATCGGAATTTCATGAAAGTTTTCTTCAAGCAATGCAGAACCATCTTTAGTGTATATTAATAAATTTTGATGAAGAAATTTAATGATCTCCTGTATATTATTCCCTGGAGAAATATAAACAGCAATAATTATGATAACCTGTCCAGTTTCTGTGACACAGCTACTTAAACAAAGTTCTCCGATTCCCGACTGAAACACTCCTAGGGCAGCTGATCTGTTTTAATGAAATCCATATGTGAGGTCACCATTTTCACATTATCACCTGCATTATGATAAATTGCCACACCACCGGCAGAAACTCCAGGTCGTATATTTTTTGTTATGCGATAGAAATTCTGAATATCTATGATTTCTCCATCTTTCATATGTGTTTCCGACAGAATAATTACATTTCCCTTTTTCAAAATACTGTCATTGAGATTGAATGCATGTGCAATGATGCTTTGACAATTTATTGAAAAAAAAGCTATTCCTGTCCCATTGTTAATAAAGTCAGACATAACTTGACTAATTGTTGTACGTTTATTAAGTGATAGCCTCTTGAATTCCAGTTGTAAATCAATCATAGATGTAGAGTTTGTCCGGCCATGACAAAAAACTTGGCTTTTGTCTTTTGTGGTGACATATAGACCGTTAATACTTGTCACTCTGGATAAGGGGATGTACACTAACTGTATGCAGTTTGATCGGTCATATTCATATACCACTCCATCAAAAGTGCCACCTTGCGATTTGTGAATTGTGATTGCACAGGCTGAAACTAATGGAAAATGATTCCTTTGAGCAATAATGGTTTTATTGTTATTTAGAGGTATTGCAGATGTTCTTATGGATATTGGTATAGCTTCTTGATCGATATTATGTTGTGCAATATTTCCTGCCCATTTCTTCTGTAGCTTCTATCCATCTTTGTTCGGAAATATCAACCAAACTTTAGAAATCTCTGTGTTTTCATCTACATCAATATGACATTTGCCAGCCCATCTGTTACATCGATGTTTGTAGTTAGAATGTAATATTTTCCTGTTACAAAGATTATCTCATTAGGTAATCCTCCAGTATCGATCGTGGACTTTTTATGCAATTTTTGCTTAACGTAAGTTTCTTGTTCTGCATTGTGACATCCATTGAAAATGTCTTTGGCAATTGAAATGCTTTTTCCATTCATGTTATTTAGGATCAAATTGTTATAGTTCTGTACAGATGTGTTATCTGGGAACAGCCGTATTCCATTAGGGATCTTCTTTTGTAAAAAAAAAACGAGATTCAATAAGGGCAAGTTCATCTTCTGTTAATTTTTCCCCATTTCTGATTTTAGTAAGTGATGATGAGAACATAGCATTTGCTTGTCTCATCACTTGAGTTAATTTGTAAAATTTCAACCCATGCCATAATGTAGGTCCAGTCATTTTCTTCTTAATTTGTTTGAATATGGGTGTTGCTTTATCAGGTGGTAACTGACACAAATCTCCAATTAATATCATATCTAGACCGCCAAAATTTTCATTGAATTTTCCAGTAATTTGTTTTAGTTGCTGATCGATTCTTTCTAACAGGTCTGCTCCTATCATACTAACTTCATCTATTATAATCACTTTGGCATATTTGAAAAAAAAACTTTTTGACAAGATCAGAACAAAGTCTGAAAGAAATTGTCAAGAATTGTTCCCAAAAAAAATTCTCAAAAAAAAACTTCCACCACTAGGAAAAGATCTTGCGACCTTTGGTACGTGGGACGACTCTAACCACTATGCCATCTTACTTTGCTAAAGAGCGAGCGTTCTCATGAGTTTACATTCGGCATGCTAAGCGGGGCCCCGGAAAGAAGAATCTGATGGTATGTGACGTGAGTTTTCTCTTTTTCCCCATGCCAAAAGTGCCCACTGGGCCAAAAGAAGTTTGCACTTAGAAACTATTGTGTTTAACCATACTTACTAGAACTAGCTGATGATGTGATGTACTTATCACCAACGATGAATCTAACTGGTTCAGTAAGAGTGCTAGTGCCTAGATGGTTCCCAGCTTTCACTACAAACTCATACCAGGTGCTGTCTTTCAAGCTGCTAACAGTGATACTGGTGTCTTTTGTATCATTCTTTAGAGTAACTCTTGCACCAACTGGCCTCCAGAAAACCCTGTAGATGGAATCAAATTGAACAACTGATGAAATGTGACCCAAAAGGGTAAAATTATGCATTAGTAGATGAGCATTTTCACATTAGACTATCTTATGTAACAAAATTCAAATCCCCAACCTTGGGCGACATTCAGCCTTATACATATTGTGAAAAACATCAGATTATTATTGTTATACATTATACAATTCAAAATGCTGATTATATCGATATATATAAATAGATGGGATTATGTACTAATTTTTCAAAATTATGTACTAATTTTTCAAAACCCTACGTAGAGGTAAAAAAAAGTGCTTCAGCCTTAGCGCAGCTAATTTTTTGGGCTGTCCTCCATGTCGATTCAACTTCGAAACCACAGTGCTGACAGCACATAATTTTGAGACTGTGGTCTCGAAGATGAATCAATGTGGAGGACAACCCAAAAAACCAGTTGTGCCTACTGCACCACTCTGCGGAAGCATCCATGAACATAAGAAGATGCCTTGATAATCCTAGAATTGTAAAGAAGAAATATCACTGAAAATGATCACATAACTAGTAATTGGAGATGAAGAACAGACTAATAAAACCAGAAAATTCCAGTTGTTAGAAGATAAAATAGAGAAAATAAAAATGGCTTACAGTTGATTTTATCAGTTGAAAAGGAAAATAATGCAGGTGTAAGTGCAACTGTGATCAACCATTTTGTCTCTAGTGTGGGAGAAATGTCTGTGCAATGTTTGACAAAATATAAGTAGAGAAACTAAATATTCAAATTCCTGAAGTGGCTAAAGAGTGATTATAATGTAAATTTCATCAATTTAGAAATGTAATTCCACTGGCTTTTGGGATAAAAATTATGTTATAACTGACAAAAATTTTCTCCATTCCTCCTCATCCCTCTTCTTCTGCAAACTTTGAGAAGATTTGCTAGAGGAAATTCACCTCTCCTTCCCTATTTTTCCGAGGTTCAATCTTGTTCCTTTTTGATCTGTTTATTACAGTATTGGGAGACCTCCATCATTATGGCCTCAAACCTACTACTCTCAGTAGGGCAGATGTAGAGGGAAATTTGTGGAACTTTGAGAAAGGGGTAAAGTTTCATGAGGAGGGTTAGAGAGTGGCCATAGGGAAAGGAAAGGAGGTCAAATTATAAATAGAATGCTATAGAGGTTGTGTTTATGGTGTACTGTAGAGGTTGAAGACTATGCATACTAAGATTCAACATTACCGTGATTGATATACTTCAGATTTTGTGACACAGCGAGCATCTCCATTCCATGGATGTGGATTGAGGGTGGGGGTATATAGGGATAGTGAGGGTTAGGGGGAAGGGAAACATTCAAAGATGATTAATGAGATATTATTCATTCGAATAAAATTTGATTTCATTAAGAAATAATAAATAGGATTGGAAAAATAAATAGATTGGACCATTTATTTTGACCAACAGATCAATAAAGCTACTGCATTAAAGTACGTTGATAAAAATATTGTTTTAAAAATACCGATCTATGAAACCAATGTCATGGTTCACATAACTTTTTTCACACCTCAGCTTGAGGGTTAATTATGTTGGATGATTAAATTGAACTTAAAGAGCTTCCATACATACCTATACATTTCAACTGTATTTGGATTCTTTATTGGAGGATCCCATGATACTAAAGCTGATTGGGCACTAAGAATGTCCACTTTAACATTCTGAGGAGGACCAGGGAGTCGATCTAGAAGAGAAATAGGTAATTTTAACAAAAGAAAATGAACATAAATAATTTTCCTGCATTGAAGATTGGTAACTGCAGTAATTTCAATCCCTCTGCGTGAATATTTAAAACCTTGAGCATGACTACAGGACAAATAATAAAAGTTTGTTTCAATTTCATGCATATCATTATAGTTTGGACTTGTTATAAATAAATTTACAGTCCTAAACTCATTCACTGAAGCTTCCTGTTCATTGTATGAAATGGTAAAATATTACTTAGGAAATTTGTAATGAGTTAAATTGCCATTTAGCATAGAATTAATTAAGATTTTAAAATTCAATTTATTTTCAGGTAAGAATGCTTGAAAATAATTGAACAAGGAACAATAAAAATTCCAAGGATTTTTATATTATCAAAAATAAATTTTAGATGCTGGAGTTACCTGATAAGGTTGAAGTTAGTAAATACATCATTAAATTACCTCTTCCTTCATGAAAACAGGAAACAATTTGTTTTGTGTATGAGAGAACACAGAACTTGTTATTCAGCAGTGGCTCTCCTCTACACCAGTCCAGGCAACGTTTTGGCACATCCCATGATGCACAACAGCTACGATGATCTGAACCATCTGAAGGAAGGAAGTGGATTACAACTAAGTTATGAGTAAAGGATATAATTAAACTGATCCAAATAAGAAGAGTCAACATAATGTAAAGGTTTCTTTACATTTTTAATGAGTGCATAAAATTCCCAAATGTAACCTATGGTTTCATATAAAGAGTTCGTAAAACTGCACTGCCTTAAGTATTAAGACAATTGAGTTTTATAAACCTTTCTACATGATGCAGGGAGTCTGTCTGAAATTCCACCGCAAATTGAACTCGAGTATGGAACCTCGATATATTGATACTCGGCGAGTGCAGCAGTGGTCGAGTTCAGTTGGACGAGTGTGGCCTGTGGACTGGTTAGGCATAGCACATGTAACTGTATTTGTATCCGAAGTTAGCATTGTAATCCGGTGCGTATGCTCTTGCTAATAAATGGGTTTTTGTATGGAAAACATGTTTGCATCATTGGTCACAACACATGAAGGCACATACATTAAATTCATGGATCTGAGTAGCTGACAGGCATGGGCTAAAAAGGTGCAAGAAAATGGATTGGAATAACAAATTATGTATTCATATCGAGATTGGTATCTTCATTGAGATATCACTCAGGGAAAGTAGCACAAGTTAAATATCAGACATTAGCCAAACCATATCCAAATGAAAAGTATTAAGTAATTTTCCGTATAAGGTTTCATTATACTCCTAGTTTTTTTATTTGAGGTTCTTTTATATATTTAAGTCAAGTAACACGTAGCATTATGATTGGATTACTGCAATGTCAGTTTAGCTCTTGCTCTCAACAAAAGGAATTTGTGAATTACAGTTCATTTTTAATTAAACCCCTGTTGCACAAAGTTTGCAGTATATCTAATATAAACCCAATTTCTATGTCTACATCTGGTATATAACCAACCTAGACCAAATGTAGACATTAAAATAGGGTTCGTATTAGTTATACTACAAACTTTGTGCTCTCTGGGAAGTAATACCCGACAATTAGAAATTTCAATAATAATGGCATTAATAACAGCTGCCTATCAGTCCAATCATTGAAACAAAAATCAACTACCTAAGTAACTTCCTAATAGAAGCCACTACCTAATAGGGATGATTATAGGTAGCCAGATTTACTTTTAATTGATATTTTTTTCCATAGTATAGTTTTGTGACAAAATTTTCTTCAGACAAACTCCAATTATATGAATCCACGAAAAATTCATAACATTGGTAAACAGTTTCCTTGAGACACTCTTAAGGAAACTCATATATAAAGCAATCTGAGATGTATCATAGTAATCTAATTTGATATATTGTTAAAAGTAATTTTATTTATCGACGAAGTGATTATTTAAAATGAGAGATAAATTGTACAAATCTCACATTTAAAAGACCATAGCATATTCATAGCATAAAAATGTAAACTGATTAGATTCCATTTTCTAAGCTTAGCCTGAGAAGGAAATAAAACCATATATATCCTGATTTTCATACATCAGTTTGCATAGTATCCTTACCTGCAGCACATTTCATGAGCTTGTCAAAATCATTAATGCAGTCAGGCTTATCAATCACAGCATCAATATCCAAAAAGAAAGAGCAAGCATCCATGCAACCTGCTGAAACATTCTGCTCATTACAACACTGGGTGACATTCATTGTGGATTCCTGCATAAAAATTATGATTGTTCAATTTAAATTTACTGCAATAAACATCAAATAATGATATCTTATGCAGAATAAATGAATCATACCATTGCTCGAATCTTTACCGATACTGGCTGGGTTGCACTGCCAAAAGCATTTTCAGCATGGCAAAAATAATCACCTTCATCTTCTTCCATTAAACCTATTATCTTCAGAGTCATTATATAACTCGATTCTTCCTGAAATGCAAGTAACATGTGATTTATTTTAGCAATATTGAAGTGCTCTAGAATAAAGTGCTCCAAAGTGAGTTTGAAAGTAATTACTTACATCTTTATCTCTCTGAAGATTAATTTCATATTTTCCACCATGAATGACAGGAACTCTCCCGTTGAGGTCTCTCCAAAAAATCATTTTCGGGTCTGGATATGAGTCAACCTGACACTGCAAAGTCACAGAGTCACCCTTGGCAGCCATAGTCACTCCAGATCCACTAATATGAGGTACATCTGAAATTAACAGAGATCATGTGAAATATACCTCCACATGCGGGGAACGAAATTCAAGAATATTCTGCATGTTGACTGTATCTGAGAGATAAAGAAATTTTTCTAGCCATAAGACAACATAGTTCACAACTTACGGCTGATAGAAATTCTTCGAGATGCCTGCATTGGTGTTCCATAGCCATTATCAGCATAACATGAAATCTGGTTCATGTCTCTGGTAACATTGTGCACAACAGTTACCATGTGACGTGTTGTCTCCTGCCGCACAAGGCGACCAGATATGTACAAGGATATTGTTGGCATAGGGGTTCCCATCGCTATGCAAAGAATTGTCATGCTGCTACCCTCAATGACTAGGTTTATGGGATGCACAGTGGGAGGCTATGAAAGAAATACAGTGATAATGAATCAGGAAACATAAAGAGCATCATAGCTTTTAAAATTCATGACAAGTATGAGTTTGCCTCCTTTTTCATGCAACCTATGGAACTGTGTCTCAATATTACTCCTAGGAAAGGGAACCTTATCTCACCTCCACAAATGCAGGATATGCTGGATCAGTCCATGCTATCAGAGTTTCTGATGCAAAGCTCAATCCTTTTTTATTCTTTGCAACCACATAGACAATATATTGACTATTAGGTATCAAGTGATCCAACATATGGGTAGTCAGTGATGTTTCCACAACATTGAAAACTTCTTCAGATGCAGGTTTATGATAAAGTCTGTAAAAAAAGGAACAATTCCTTAAGCAGTCGAAATCCAGAGATACAGGATGATTAAAAAAAATTAATATACAATTATGTATGAAATAGCCCCAGGAGATTGGTTCTTGTAGCTAATAATGCCCTAGAACCTAAAATACTTCAGTCTTCAAGAATGGCAACCAACATTAATTTATAGTGTATATCAGTATGCATAGGACTTCTTAGTAATAGCAGTTGTAAACCTCATTGTGGAATAACAATGGTGGTTGAAATTTCATCATGAGTGATTTGCTTGTATAAACCAATACAATATTTCCCAAGAATATTTCCCAATTGCAGTGGATCAATAAGTTAGAGTAGGGCCAAGGAAGACAGTGCTGTTCACTGAATTAATCTTCTTTGAATCTGGAGACTTGGTCAATGTTTAAACATGGTTTGTTGATGTCAAGTTTTAGCACTGACCTAGTCTCCAGACTCACAGAATATTTATCAAGTGTTCAAGATTATAAAAAAAATCATATTGTTGATAATAACACAAAATAATGTTACATACTTATCTAGATTATATTTCCAATTCATCTCAGAACAAATCTTTGTACCCACATTAAATATTATAATAGATAGACATTATCATCATTAGAGGATCGATTCGTTTCGGGATTTCTTCCACGTGTGTCCATTCTGGGGTGACATCAGTTTCGCAAACATTTCAGTTCGCGTCTTCAGGTCTGAAGTGTTTCATAGCAGATTTCTACCATCTTATATACCATTTACTTCTGTGCTCAGATGTTCAAGTGGGTGCATTTTCATCGGCTGTTTGACCACTTTTTTCAATTAGGGGCTTCCAAGTATGGGGGAGCTTATAGCTATTTTAACAGAGAGGATAGCTATAAGCTCCCCCATGCTTGGAAGCGCCTAATTGAAAAAAGTAGTCAAACGGCCAATGAAAATGCACCCACTTGAACATCTGAGCGCAGAAGTAAATGGTATATAAGACGGTAAAAATCTGCTATGAAACACTTCAGACCTGAAGACGTGAACTGAAACGTTGGCGAAACTGTTGTCACCCCAGAATGGACACACGTGGAAGAAATCCCGAAACGAATAGATCCTTAAACCAGACACTCCGTGGAAGCCTCAATAAGGAATTATCATCATTAGTCATCAATCCTCAGATTGGTTTGACGCAGCTCTCCACTGAGTTCTTCTATCGGCTAATCTCTTCATATCTTCGGATATTCAATGTACCATAAAATCATTAATTTTAATAATGAAATTGTTTGAATGATGTTGTGTTGGCATCATTTATACTCTGCAGTGATAAGAATTCCTTCAGGTAAAACTTTGCAGAGCTACTTAGCAACTGAGTAGTCTTGAAAAGACATAAACAGTCAAATTATAAAGGAAGATTTGCATCCTGTAGTCATTGAGCATGATACACTTATCATTTTTGCTCACCAAATCTAATTTCTAAACTAGTAGGTCCTAACCTTTTCAACTGCTGACACCCTGTTCTAACACTCCCAATCACAAAAATTCAATTTTTATTCTCTACGGAGAAGAAAATCTGAGTTTTTCGACAACAAAAACATTGATGCACTGTGCTTAGTAATAATATTTTTCTATAATATTATTGTACTGACATAAACTTTAAAACTATGATTTTACAGTTTATTTCATGGCATTAGTATTCAAATTAAAAAAGAAATTTAAAAATAATGGTTTATTCATTGGCTGCTGCAACTTTTTTGTGGATGAAAATCTTTTTATCCTAGTCTCCCATGCCCTAAGGAAGCTTACTGCACCTCCAGGGTGTATACACCTTGTAAACTCTTTATGATGAGCTGAAAAGGGATAGTGGATATTAATTAATTTTCAAGTCAGGGAATACATATAAATAAAATTTTCTCTGGTTTCATACCTGGGTGGCATCATTATTAGGTGCTGCAATTTTGATAACTGAGTCTGTCATTTTCATCACAGTGAATGAATTCGTGAGGTTAATACTGTTAGGCAAACATTTCTTTACCTTGTTGCACACTAAGCCAGATCCAATTGGTCCAAATCTTCTTTTAAATTTCTCAACTGCTCAGATGGTTTAGAGTTTCATCAAAACTTTGGTATTTGTTTTAAAGCCGATTTCCACACACTGCTTAGATTGAAACCACCATCTCGGTTGATTTTCTTATGTTCAAATCAAATCTCCACTGCCTCCTTCGTAACACAGTCCCAAAATTTATTTGAGCCACACTAAATATAGGTGTTGGTGAAGTCAATTCAGTGCTCTTTCTCAAGGCTGTGCTTGGCCTTTGGCGACCTCACTGGATGGTAGAGTCTGATGTACTTTTGATTTTCTTTCAGGTACTTCTCAACAGTCCAACCTGTGACCCCAATGTAGACTAGTCTGCATTCACATGGAATACAGTAGACTCCAGATATTTTCAACTTCAAGTTGTCTTTGGCCCTTTCCAAGAAGTTCTTAAGTTTTCTTGTTGGTATACATATTAAATTGATTTGACGTTTTTTCAAATTCTTGAGATCTTATTAAATACCATTGGAATGAAGGAGAGACATGGTTTGCCTCTTAATTTTTCTTACTCCTTTGTATCCTTCTCGCTGATATTTCAGGACCTATTAAAGGCTAGTTGGATTTCCCTTTTTCCATATCCATTAAGGCAGAAAGTTGTTTTCAAGTGCCTCACTGCACTTGAAAAAAACGTTTTGCCTTTACAACCTTTTAGGCTCTTGGTATCTGATGCTGCCTCAGCCTGGTGAAAGAGAGTTGTCAAAATGCCTCTTTTCTGTGCAGGATGGTGTTTCTTCTCCCATTGAGATATAGATTGGTGTGCATGGGTTCTCAGTACATGCTCTGGCCCAAGTCTTCATCATTCTTCTTTTCGATGAGAATGTCAAGGAGTGGAAGGCAATTTTCAGCTTTAATTTCCATCATGAACCATGCGATGTCAGCTGTTCATATGGTTGAGGAATTGCTTAAGTACCTGAGATCCATGCAGCCATACAATGAGTGTGTCATCTACATATCTATAAAAATATTTTGGGCGAAGATGATCTGTTTCCAGTACATGTTTCTCAAACTCCTTCATGAAGAGGTTTACATTTGCAGATGATAGTAGAGAGGCCATTGGAATTCCTTCCCATTGTTCAAATAACTGTTTATTGTATACAAGCTACATCGAGGTAAGGATATGTCACAACAAATCTGCTGTTTTTGGTCAAATAGTGCTTTCAGGAACTGAATAGTGTCATTCTCTGGAACTCTTGTGAAAAAAGATACGATGTTGAAACTTATGCCTCTTGAATCTAGTTGAATGGTCTGCAATATTTTGACAAAGGTTGCACAGTTCTTGGCATGATGTTCGCTCTATCCCACAAAAGGAGAAAGTACATTTGTTAGGTACCTTTCACATAGATAAGTGGATGATCCAATGGCACTCACAACTGGTCTCAGTGAAGTGCCCTCTTTGTGAATTTGGGGTAACCCATAAAGTCTTGGAAGGATTGAGCCTAGATTTTAACCATTCACTGGGAAAGCCTTTGATATTTTATCAAGGGAATATATTTTTTACTTTTAATTTACTTTAATTAATGTATTTACCACAAAATTTTATTTCATATCAGTCCTCCAAAACTTTCCCAATGTAGCTAGCCACTGCAAAATGGAAATGCCATCTTCATGAATGTTGCCAGAGCTATTGTACTCTATTTTTGTATGCTTGACAAACCTATTAAGTTTTATGACAATGTTATTCATAATGTGTGTGTAATTTTATGGGGTATGAAATGAATAGGGCTCAGAATGGGAACAAAGAATGTAATTCTTTACAATTTATAGGAGTCATACAAGCTAATAGCTCACCTATAAGTGATTTGTTCAGTTGGATGACTGAACTCAGGTGGCTGCCATGAAATAATCACCCATGTGGCACTGTGACTAGCGACTGAGAGGGAATGAGGTGGTGATGTGACTGCAGCAATTCCCTTGCCTTCCAATTCTGTAATAAACAGTATAATATGAATTTGGTAAGTATTAATAGATAAACATTATTTAAATGCTCTTAAATAAAATGTGAGATAATCAAATTAAAAATGCAGACATTGAGGAACCTAGAGTGATATCATTCCTGTGAAATCAGCATCTTTCAATTTAGAAACTACATTTAATAACTGGAGGAATTCAGCCATGTAAAAAGCTATGCACTCAGGTGCACTAAATAAGGGCAAACTTACTTGTTTCTGTCACATTAATCATAATGGATGAGGCTGGCAGTGAGGTTCCCTCATCATTTCTAGATACTACAAAGAAGTCGTAAACACTTCCTGTATCAAGGTTTGTAATATTTGTTGATGTGTTTGTCACGACCACTTGCTAAAAAAGAAATAAAGCATACAACTTAATTCATAAGTAAACCCAAATATTAGTGCATTACTATCAGAGATCAATTTAAAAAATATGATAAAGCATTATAGATTCAACTCATATTCCAAGGGCTGAGATGGCATCTTTGAAATACATGCAAACAATGCTACATTTCTTTTAGAATGCGTTATAATTATCACCAGTTATATTTCAGTACAATCAAAATGGTACCCATACTTTAAATAACAATATATTCAATATTACTTACATTGTCCAACTTTAAGATAACTTCATGCATTGAGGTGTTGTCCATTTTTCTGTAGTGAACTACATAATCTGTGACATTGCTCCCATCTTGAGGAGGTTCCCAAACAAGTAAGACTGAGGAATTGGTAACAGCTGTCACATGGAGTTCTTCCACTGGACCAGGCAATAAACCTGTCCCTGAAATGATAAATAAAAAATATCTTAGTGAAGCACTGTATATGTACTGGCAATTATACTCATTTTATGGACCCAGAAATAAGGTGTCAACAGAAAATGAAATAGAAATACCAATACTTGAATACTAGTAAAATTTGGATAATTTAAGAAAAAAATAAATAATTTTGACTACAAAATTTGGTCAAAGCTTCTTTGTATCTCTGTATAAGAAATGATGCAAATAATGAATTTTACTGAATTATGGAAAGAATTATAGCATGCCTTTCATACAATTCCATTTATTTTAGTGTGCTAGTGAGATACACGCTTTGAAACTGCTGTACCTTAGAGCTATTTTTCCATGTTGCAAAATTAAATATTATCATATGAATGAGACCTCACAGTGAGATCTCAAACTTTGATGCTCACCTTCTGCAAAGCACTGAACTATATTCCCTGCATATGGGAGACAAGTTGTTGCTGTAGCAAGGGCACTGTCAACTATTACACCAGCACATAAACTCAGGCATTGAGATGGCGCTCCTCTTCGCTGGCAACATTTTTGGTGATTTCGTCCACCTGAAGCACACCTAACAAGCTTGGCTAACTCCGGTTCACAAGTAGTAACAAGTCTACGGATATCACTCATGTTTGCATCATAGGAGCAAATTGGTAGGCAAGCCTCACTTAACTTCACTTGCACACAACAAGCTGTCATGTTGTAGGAGCTACTGGGTCCATCCATCCACTGCCATATTTGAAATAAATGGAGAAAAAGGATTTCATAGGCATTTTATCAAACTATGCTTAGGTATTAAGTAAAACAGGAGCATCACAATCTTAGTTGACGTAAGGTCTCTTATTTTACAGTCTTATGGACTAAATGTAAAGACTAATGGTTGCAAAAATAAATTTTGCATATAATTCATGTTAACATAATTATTTTTTAAGCCATAATTGAAATGAAACTGTCACTCACCCATTTAATCATTCCATACATAACCTGAATAAATTGTGATAACGACCATTTCAATGTAAGCTCAACAGCATAAGACATGATTTCAACTCTAAACAAGCGACAACTACTGTGTAAAGCAAGCAAAGAGTCATTTTCTCAAGAGCCAAACGGGAATGTAATTAATTAAGGACAATGTAAGGATAAGGAAAATAATGACAAAAATGCCAATTAATATTATATGAATATTTTTATAGATGTACAATGACACATGACAAATTTTCATTTGAGGAATTCATAACAAAATAAATATAGCTTGAACAAAGCTCCTTACATGTTATCTCTGCTTGTCGTGTTTGGAAAAATACGACGTGTTACTGAAACGTTTTCAGTTTTCCCATATTTACCAAGCTGCGCCAGTAAAATAAATCGATATGAGGGATCCAGAGAAAAACAATTAAATGACTCAATGAGAGTGAATGGAATACATGTGTAAAAATGACAATCCTAAATCGTATCCTTTAATCGTAGGCCATTTGACGAAACTTATGTGAAATAAGTAATTGCATACCACTAAGGATAAAATAAATGCGAGTTTTCATGCTTGCTATTTTTTTGGTATTATTACCCCTTACCACGAAACAAGAAAATGAGTTCTTATTGAAATTAACTACCACTGAAGAATGGTGAGTAAAAAACAAGTAATGCAATACAAAGTGGTTCTCCAAAATTTGGGTTTTGCATAGATGCACAGATTGATAGAGTTTAAACGTAGAAAATATCAACTGAATATTATGTTGAAAACATGTTTTGATGATGTTGGAACCAATAAAATGATATTATGACCAGTTTATCGTATATTCAGGAGACATCATTCTCAAATAACCAATGAAAAATGTGAGGTATAGATTAAGAAACGTTTTTTTTTCAGTAAATGCAATGAAAGCATATTGCATTTACTTGCTTCCAAGCAAGTAAATGCAAACTAAGTGATTTTTAGTAAATCTAATTATCATTCTCATTAGCTACATTTCTCAGAAGGTATCAATTTTACACTTTCTAGTACACCAATACTAACCCTTTCTTCCATATCAGTCTCTTCTTGAACGAGTGTACTAGGTGTATGGAAGACTACTCTTGTTGATGGCTCACCAATTCCATGAGTATTAACAGCTTCCAAAAACACTTCATATTTAACATTTTGTTTCAGATCTTGCAGTAAGAAAGGAGAACCCTGTAAAAATAATGATAATTCGGTTACTACACCAATTTTCATTAAAATTATTAGGAAATAATGATGCATAAATCTGAATGAGCAGCATAAACTGTACACAAGTTCCCCAGAGTTATAACTGCAAATGTAGCTTCAGAATAAATTATTCTCTTAAGAATCTCTTATTACAATAATTTATAATAGAGTTTGTATATCTTTGTGATTGGGCTTTGTGTGCTTTCAAGATGGTCTGAGAACCTCTACTATTGGAAGAGGGGAGGTTCCTAATGAGGAAGGGGCATGGATAGCAGGTGAGAACTTTACTCTGTTGCTAATGAGGCTGGTATTATTAATGTCATTTTCCTGTCCCCATTGCAAGAATCACCACTTTACCGTGGTAATTGAAAATGAGAGTGTTGTTCCAAGGTATAGAAATATTCAGAGTGGTTTGAAAATAATCTTCAGAGAGGATAGATAATCCTCAAAACAAGAAAGAATAAGGAATTGAATTGAAATGTAAGGGATAAAGGACATGCTAATAATTAAGGAGGACATGATGAGTTGGAAAGAGCATGAATAAGGTGATGTCTTTGGAGAAGCACAGACATGTAAGGAAGTGAAAACTTTGGCAACTCAGCACAAAAGGGCACAGTTATGAGCACAACTGCAGTTTAAAGATAGCTCATATTTTCTGAGGATATGATCCACCCCATCACATATAAATGGTCTTTCTCCAGTCATGTGCTGTAGAGCTTTCTCTCCTCTTTCCTCTGAGTGGCTAGGGGCGCAACAACGGGGGAGGGGGGGGGGAGCATTTCCCCTCACCCAAGCACGATTTTTTAGGTGGGGGAAAAATCAGCGTTGGGGCTCACATTTTAATGGACACTGCCCGATTTGTAAAGTTATTTGCGCTTTTGTAAGTTTATTTATGATCCCTAGCGAGTCCGTCTGATTTTAAACCTGCACAAAATTGGTACCGTCTACAGTGAACTCTCGTCAGGAAGTTTCTTGATAGCACGTTTTCCTCGTAAGCACGTTCGTTTCCTTAAGTCCGCGTCACAGTGCATGTGAATAATACTGGTTAGCACGTTGTGGTTACCTTTTTAGCAGGTTCAAAGGAGTACCAAACCAAATTTGTCCCAGGAAAATAATCACCATATAGGTTGATTTGACGATGGATCAATGCAATCGTTTGTTTTCTGAGTGTCGACTAGATATAAAAACTACGCGAATACCAATACTTCCCAACATTAAATGTGAGACGATTGCTTTACATTAGCCAAGGGAAGGCCTGATGTGAAAAGAAAATTATTAATTGAAATGCTCAACCTTCTCCGAAAACTAGACAAAAATCCACGCATGAAGCGTGTTGAAATAGCGGCAAAAATTAAAGTTCTGCCATCAACACTGAACTTGAGATCGTTCCACTTTGTTCTTTATACTTTGTTCCGTTTCCGCCTTCGCTCCGAACTCGTTTTCAAAAAATATAAAATTCAAATACAGCATTCCGGCATGGTCAAGTGTTATGACGTTAATGGATTCTCGTTAGAGATTTTAAATTGAAGACAAAGGTGTTCGCGTGCTTCCAATGTTGCATACTTACGGAGAAAACCCAGTTTTGTAAATTTTCTAGAAAAACTCAAAATGAAAGGAAGTAAATCATTTGAAACTCAAAGGACATCATGAAAAAAGTAGAATTCACATTGTATCGAAATTTACTATCATTTGTGCATTTCATATTGTTATGACAACCACCAAAGTTACTCTGTCCTCTGCGACTCAAAAAAAAATTGTGCCATTTTTCACCCTCGTTGCAAAAAGATGCCACAGAAGTAATTATTAAAAAAAGTCTGTTACCTGCATTAATCGAAAGAATGAATTATCTACACGCTGATATGCTCTGTATGAATATTACTTCTTCCATTTTTGAGATATAAAGCCTTCAACTTGAGCCTTTTCACGTGGACTACGTATACAAAAGGAGCTCTTTGGTCATTATCGTCGTAATGAATTACTGAGTGCACATGATCCCCTGGAAGTTATGCAACAAATACATACGTATTCAACTTGCTCGGGAAGGCCCAGACTTCCACACCCTTCCCCCACACTTAAACAGTTTTTTCAAGGAGTTTGCCCACCCACGGGTGTTGTTGCGCCACTGTAAGTGGCAAGCATATTTTATTCTATTTTAGTAAATATTCATTAAAATATAAAAATAATGAATTACACTCCATTATGTCAGATCGTATTTAGTAAACTTTTTCACTGCACATCATGGTAGCTCACTAAGGTACTTGACAGATAAAATATTCTTTCATAGAATACTATTCATGAGGTAGAATAAACAGCTTTTGCTGACACATTATTTCCCCAAACACTGTTATGCAATAAATCATCTGCCGTTCAATTGTTCACTTTTATTACCAAAAATCACACACATCACTTTGAAAACTTTACAAACCTGGATATTTGGAATGATTTGATAATCATCATCAGAGTTGGCAAGAATTCTGTGATGAAGGGTATATGATGTGATGGTATCACCATTTAATTTTGGAGGGTCCCAATGAATGACAGCAAATTCATCATGTACATTAGACACCCGAAGACCAACTGGTTCACTAGGTAGTACTCCATAACCTTGCAAAAGGCAGCTGTTGAAGGTGACCATGTGTTTCACACATCTGCAAAATAAAAGAGGCAGGGATGAGTAGTCCTCAAGGTTTTACATATAATGAAATCAAGAAAGGAAACATGGAGTGACATTTAAATGGTTAGTAGGTAATGTGATAACGTTAGCGTCATTGCATCAGTTTTACTTAATTGTTATTTTGTATACCAGTGTTACCCTACATTTGACACACAGAATTGATCTTTGATTCAACAGTAAATCAGAATATGTAAATTTTGCAATATAGGCACCTAGTAGTTTCGGCAAACAATTTCCTCTAATTCATTCATAAATCCTGAATGATCTCTAATTTTGTGCTTCTGAAATTGTCTTCCACTACTTCCCATTGTACCTGATCTTTTAGCATATTAACCACAAAAAGTCAATTATTATATATTAATGAGAGTTTTTATGAAAGGAATTATTCTTGTCTTTTATTTTTTGTGACAGTAGTGGAATTAGGCTTTAAGAAGCTCTAACTTGTGTCATGCTGTCCACCATCAAACATAACTTAATGCTAAGCACAATTGTATTATAAACACGATGTCTATGTCCTTGTGCAGTGTTAATCAGTGACTGTTGGGTAGTCCGGCTGGCATGTTAACAGCCTGATTATAGTAATCAGGCTGGTAACATGCCAGCCATTAATTAAATGGCTGATTTAATTAAACTCCATACATACTTGGCACTAATCTTGCAGTTAACCTCCAAATGTGAAATTTCATTAAAAGAAAAGGTATGCAGTTAACCTTTATTTTTGAAATCGAATTAGGAAAATGAGAATAAATTCAAAGAAAAAAAGGTTGAAGGATACCAAAAGAATGTTGGTAAATATGGATAAACCTACACAGAAAACCATGATGATAAAAATAGAATAGAAAGTATGATGGAATTAAGAAGTGAAGGTTGCTGTGAACAAAAATATCTTGGCATTTAAAAATGTTGATTTCAAATCAGAAGAAAAAATAAAAATATGCATACAAATTGCAAGACAAAGTAAAGTAAGCATGACAATATCTTATAAAAATGTTCCTCAAAGCATTTACTACTAAGAAATTAACACTTCACATATGATTAGTTAAATCATTATATTTAATAGTACACTTACTTAAAATAGCTAAAATCAATTTGCGTGACATTTCCTGTGCAAAGCTGCTGGCAAAGTGAAGGCAATCCACGGGCACGACAACAAGGAGAATGATCTTGACCATTGGTCAGGCAACTAAATGATTCAGCAACCCAGGGAGCACAGATCATGAGATCAGTCACTTGAGCAATGCGTGAAAGGGATGGTTCACACATTTTGTCCAGGCACCTACAAATACAAGAAATGATATGAGGATATATGAGACACCAAGGCTGAGGCTGGACATTCTTACCTGAAAACTTGATTAGATACTTTAAGTATGCCAATTTCCAGAACATCTATTGATGTGACCCAACGAAAGTGAAATAAACAAAGTGTTGTCATTACACTAAAGAAGTCTTCTTTTACCAGATGAATACAGCAGGATGGATTCAACTTTTTATGCATCTATTTATTTGGAAAGTAAACATTTACTATAATTGATTGCAGCCAATAAAAAAGGCACGGAAACTACAAGGAAATATAACTTTTGGGATTTAAGTTTCCAAATTATGGATGTAATATAAAAATAACTCTTGCACTATATTATAGATCCTAGTTTCATGCATAATGTTCAGGTGGGAGATATTTTTGACTAACGTAGGATGAGTGATCCCTTTGTTCTTGCAGCATGTCCTGACATCTGGAAGCTTCGGTACTTTAACAGTTGGTGTATCTTCACCCTTTGATGGCCTGGGAGTTGTTGCAAATGGAATGTATGTCACGGCTCTCACTGAGTAAGACGGAAGACTGCTCCCATGGATATTTAATGCAGTGGCCGCCACTTCATACATGGTAAATGGCTGAAGACCAGTCACTATAGTGGTGTTTTGTTTGGCTGGAACCTGAATTGAAAACAGAGATAGGAAATATGAACTCAAAAATCAGAAAAGTGGGCAATGAAATTGATAATGAATCATCACATATGACTGTTCTGAAATAGCACTGACCTTCACTGTTGTAGAAGAAATAACCAATGGAACTTGACGAGTAGGAGACGTGACAGTAGATGTTGTGTTGGAAATAGTGGCATCAGTGCCATCATCATCAAAGTTTCGCAAGGCAGTCAAATTGACAACCACTTCAGTCACAGTATCTCCATTTTCAAGTGGAGGGTCCCATGACACTTGTAATGAAGTATCTGACAACACCACAACTCGTAGTCTCTCTGGTGCACTAGGCAACAATTCTGTGGCAGATAAAAAAGGAAAATATTTTAAAAAATAGTTACTACTTGGTTATTACATTTTGTGAGTAACTTAAAACCTTCCCAAACGGCTTACCAACTCCTTCAACAATGCATGCTAATGTTTGTTCTGTATATGCAGAACATGAGAAGTGGGTCTTTATATTGTCTGTTATCACAGTATATTCTCCCCGACAAACATCTTGGCATATGTCTGGCACTCCTTCCTGTATGCAGCAAGGCACATGATTTCTTCCATCTGTTTACAAAACATAATTTTAAGACATATTAATAGGAGTCACATGTTTGATGCATTCCATTATTTAGCTAAATAGGCTGGGCAATGCAAAGTATTATTAATTGTAAGTTGAAATTTTTTGGAAATCATCAATCTATGGTTAAATTATACTGCAATGTCAATTTCCAAAGAATAAAATTTTATTTGAAGATTTCATTTCTGCTTTTTCATGGGATTGAATTATTGTACTGCATCCAAGAGACCAATCTTATTTCTACACTTTATGCACCGTTAAGCTTTATTTTATGAGCCATTACATGTAAAAAGTTATTCTCTACTTTTATAAGGTTACCATGCTCAACTGATTAATTTTTAGATTTATGATTCATTTAATAAATATGTAAAAACCTACCAGCCATGCATCTTACTATGGCAGGAAAATCAGGTTCACACACTTCTGGATCTTGACCAGTATTTCCTTCCAGAATACTTTGAATTCGGCAGAAACCAAGGCAATTTGTTGACACGTTTGCTTCTACACAACAGTCTGTATAATTATGATTCCTTGCAAATGCTTCCTTAGACATGTGATACTCATACTCTAGTGGATCGGATTTGTTGTCTGGTGGTAAAACTTCTCTAGATAAAACTGCAAAGAAAAAATTGATTTGAGGAATGATAAAATATATTTTCACAGCATTCATAACTCTAAACAATGAATATAAATGGATTTCATATTGTATTCAAGATTCACTGAAGTAATTTGGAAATGATAAAGAAATTATTGAATTGAAGGAAAGTTGTGTTCAAGCAGATGGCTGATCTAGTTGGTGAAGGTTCAGCTCACTAAATACTGAGCCCAATGTAAATAGAAATTTAGAGATCAGGGTAAGGGGGGCAGCTATTTTCTATATACTGCCTGTAGTTTCCCAGAAAGATATGGAACCCAGAAACAAAGCTTAGGTTTGGATGAACATTCCTGTTGACCTTTCATGGACTAGATCCAGGTATCTCTGTGCACCACCAAACACTACTCTCTTACCATGCTTCCCTTCCATGCAATAATGCGTTGCAAAAATTTCATCAATAATTATGGGATAAAGATGATTGATGTTTGATAACTTTAGGATGAATACTCTTCTGACAGAGAATTGTTATCAACAGGAAGCTTCCATCAGAATCAATTTAACTAATATGAGATACTCTGAAAGATTTGATGAGTGGATGTAATTGAACCTACCTTCATCAATATTGTGCATGCATATTAACTGAATATGTGATTCATGAATTGGTTAGCATCAAGTTAAGTCCAATTAAATGGAACTATTAATTAAGTTAAATTAAACTATTAATTTACTTAAAGCTAAAGATTTGAGAACCCTTGTACAATAATATATTAGTGTATTAATAAATCAATGAAAAGTTTAAGGTTATTTGGATATTGATTTACTTGAATCGATTATAATTAATAATAATCCCAGCAAATATTATGGTTTACTGTGTTCATCAATGGGAATTAAGTAGGGAGATCAAGTGGATTTCAAGTAACAGTTCTCAAATATATGAAAACATACCACTAAGTTTGTGGAAAGAGCGTAGAATTGGGTTGCTATTGACTTCACACACATATATTCCTGAATCCATTGGTTTTGACTGTTTGATGACAAGCACCCACACATCACCACCTGTAACAGAGAGAAAATATTCATAATCTCCATAGCAAAGACCTTGTGAAAAATTTATGCATAAATCATGAGAAAATCGCAAAAATAAAATATTGTGTACTTCTCAATGTTTATTCTTTATTTTTAGCTTTAAAGTTATATCTAGTGCTACAGCATAATCATAAATGGAAAGGACTGGAATATTGACATTTCTCAGTAATGGCTACACATCAAAATAGACTGAGAAGCAATGCGGTTCAAACATAGCCGATTCCTATGATGATTCCTACAATTACAATGATTCTTTAGAAATTAAAATTATTAGTTTTGGTTTTAGTGGGACCATCCCCTTGACTACAAGGGAAAAAATAAGGTAGGAATGCTTTAAGTAGAATAAGTTTCATCTTCAATTTTGTGCTAAAATTCATATGTATATTTGCAATAAATTTTAACTGAGGTAACTCCACATCATTATCAAAACAAACAAGCAAGTATTTTTTAAATTTTTTTAAAAGAAACGCCGCAGTAATTATGTGAACAAATTACGGTCTTCCAAATAAAATTATGTTGATTTAAAGACCAAATAGTGTTGACTCACATTAATAAAGGAGGCGTATTGAGTAACTTAGAAAACTGTAGATTAAATTAATTTTCATACTGTTTAAATAGCCATTCCCCAAAACAGGAGAGGCATGTAGTACCATTTCATAATAGCATATTAAAAAAACTTTCTACGAGGTTAACTGAAATACATACAT
The DNA here is from genome assembly GCA_933228895.1 of Platycnemis pennipes. Taxonomy (NCBI): domain Eukaryota; kingdom Metazoa; phylum Arthropoda; class Insecta; order Odonata; family Platycnemididae; genus Platycnemis; species Platycnemis pennipes. The sequence continues at coordinate 86,820,939 of OW121846.1, forward strand.
CGGTTAATCGGTTATTGAAAAAATATCTTAAATCATAATTTAAAAAAATCATTTTGGTATTCACCTTCCCTTTTTTTAACCATAAAAGACAAAGGCAAAAAAACAATGATAGTTAATGTACTCGTAGAAAATCTAAAAAATGAAAAGTTTCATATTAGTCCATGGAGAAATATAAGAAAAAGTTGGCCGTATGTTTCCAAAGTTATATGCTACAGTCTTCTTTAAAATTGGTGAAGAGTTAGAAAACTGGTAAATCGCTGCGCTTCCACTTACATAAAAGCTATTTTAGTACCGGGGACTTAAATTTATTGATTGTATTTATATTTAATTACTTGCCTGATTTTATCTTTCCTTTTCGTGAAGCTGCTGTAGATAGAAAGAAATTTATATGAGTTCACGCAATTTTCAATAATTTTTGGTATAACTGATTCAAATTACCACACAATTTTCACGCTGCGTTTGAATTGAACATTTGAAACACATTTATCTACAATTAAATCTTATGCCATATTTCAGAGAAATTTATCTTGAGTGACTTCGAAATACGTTACTGAAAAGAGCAAAGAGACTAAACATAAACATTGCTCCTGTATTGAGTCATATGAGTGAACTAGGTCGAAGAAAACTAGCAATCATGCCATCTACGCATCAGGCTTTGACTGAGGAAGGGAATGGCTTTGAAGACGATCTCATAATAATGTTTTACAAGGACCATTTTTAGAATAATTTACAAGTACCAACTTATACAACCAAGAGTAAAAACAATACAACCATGGTAATGGGGGAGGGATGGATGAGTGGACTTGATGATGGGGTTGGTGAGTTGGCTAGAGCACTGTCTTAGCATCTCAAGGGCGAGGGTTCGATCCTGGTAGGGGTGGAGATTTTACAACTTTGGTGCACCGGTTCCCATTTGAATGTTGTGTGAAGATCACTCCACGTTCAATATTCAGTCCGTCGCAAGGGACGTTATATCGTGGATCCCTTGGTGCCTTTCGTTAAAAGGTGGCAAATGCCGGAGCCGGGTTTCTCTCAACCCTTCCTCCGTTCCCTGAGATATTCTACCTCTATCCAATCACATGCTTATCCTGAATAGCTCAAATGATCTTAGCTGTTAGTCGCCTCAGACAAATATTACTACGGCTAATTAGGAAATTCTAAATGTACTAATATGTGAATGAGTTCTACTTGGGGACACGTATGAGCTAAGTACTCATGACCCAGTGGACTTTCCCAGGGGATTATCACCTGGCCCGTAAGCCGGAAAAACATCAGATCCTATCGGTGAACACTGAATTGCGAATAATTTCCTCATCACTTAGCATCAGTTAGATCCAGTTAGCAACCCCATGTGCATTGTGATAAAAACCTTTATAAACGAGATTCAGACGTCTTCCAGACTAAGGCTTTGACGGCAGCAAGCTCTACGAAATCAAAAGCCTCCTTTTTTGCAAAATCATACGGTGCCATAGGCTGCGGCCGCTGTAAGAAACCGCAAGGATGAGCCTTAATGCCAACCTTTTTACTTCATGAAAGAAGAAGATCGAATGCAGGCCTCTCCTAGCCTTCGACTTAGTAATATTAAAATGTATGTTTTCATTATGAAAACTTAACATGCCATGATTTTTCTATATATGATTTTTCTACTCATGGACATCAAATGAAAATTTAACCGATAACTTCAATTGACCGACGAATCAGCTATATTATCATGAAGTTACATGATTTCTAATGTGGTCACTGGAATCTTCACTCTGGAGTAATTAAGGGTTTAACTGAATACAAATATATAGGAGGTGGATGAATAAATGATGAGCTTATTCAAACAAGTGATACTATAAATAGATAAGGAACAACAACGGATATTTGGGTTTTTGTGAGCGTAAGCGGAACAAAGGCAACAACGCCGGCTGAAAGCCACGTACTACGTCCTCAATTGCAAATGACATGTCAAAGACCTGCCAACTAAAATTACAAATTACATCTGCACTTATGCGTTCACTTTGGGACATTGGCGCAACAAATAAAATTTTTGTGCATACTTCGTATTAAGATTACATTCTATGCTAGGTAAATTTTCCATCGATGGCTTACTAAAGAAATGCAGTGGATTTTACCATTAATTTTTAGAATATATTGCTCATTTGGAAGTCATATAGTCTTTTGTTTAATTTTATCTCAAAAAAGGCAGCATGTTTAAGCAAATATAGCTTGATGGAGTTATTTGTCTTCCACAATGTAAGGTTCTGGCTCGATACTGAACTCAAATGCTTCCAAACGCAATAAGATAAAAAAAACCATCATTATAAAATTCGATTTCATGATCGCGATAATTTACTTTCTATTTTCATCTTACCGTTTCCATCATTGTTCTTCCATCACTAAAGTTATGATTGTTCAAGTATTCAATTAGGGCTCTGGATACGGATCTTCACAATAATTCGAATACATCATTCAAGAATGGTAATTGTATCTCGCACACTTTCTAAATAAAATATTACATCTTTTCGAAATTTTCAGCAAACCAATTTCATGCCAAAGTTAAAAAATACATAAGAAGAATTCATCTCTTTCCATTGCAGCTTAGATATAAAAATATTTTCAATGATAAAGGAGGAAAATTATATGCATATATCCTTCAAATTCGTAATAATAAGCATGGATTTGACAGCAATTTAAAGGGAACCAAGATTTTTAGGTGTAAATGCTAAAGAGCTCCCAATATTTAATTGTCTGGGGTAGGAATCGTCCGTAATGTGACACGATAACTATATATTGAGAATAAATAAATAGATGACGAGTTTGCCGCGAGAAAGGTGCATATATAAGTAAGCATATTAAAGTAAATTAGAAAAAAATTAAAGGACCAAGATTTCTGGTTAAAAATAGTGATACTCCCCTTCATTCGAACATTTAAATTAAATATTTTGTCAATTCAATCAGCATTTTTGTCATTCAAATTATCCACCACGGGGAATAAATTTTTTTCATCATTAAATAAGGCGATTTGCGAAGCCTTTTTTTCTAGTACGATCGAGGTTCTTTTAAGTACCAACGGAAATACCTCATCAGCATTAATTAAATTTGACTTAAACGTATGTTCATGAAAGGTAACATATCAGGAGAGTACTATCTCTCATTCAATTAATTTTCCGCTTTTCAAACTTTAACGGAAATCACGATAAAGTTATAATAACCCATTTGGGAATACCTTCAAAAAAGTAGGATGAAATTAAAATCTGAATGAGGAATCATCAATGAAAAAATAAACGAGCGACTATCAAAGTACCTAAATTATTGGACGATAACATTTTTCATGCAAGCTGTTAATTCTGGAGAGGAAATTTTGGGGATTGAGGACGCAATAGTTTGGACAATGAGATATTTCGAGTATGATAAATGCATAAATGGACGGGAGCTGATATAAAACGTTACGCTGCCATTCCATAATTAATCGCGTTTATAGAAGCCTTTCGCTAAACATAATATAGTACATTTACCGATGGCTATGAAGCCATCTTAGTTTCCGATTTTGATCACCAGTGAAATGTGGATCATTGGTTAATGCAATAGGTGAAGGCTTTATTAATTGCTTGGGACGTGTGATCACTCACCACTTGGGTAATGCTTTTAGAATGAAGCCATGCAAAGCGATCGAAAAATGGCGCGTAATGATTGTCGAGGCCGCAGTGCATGGTCAACGAATTGGTCCTTCGCAAATGAGATCCAGGGAGCAATCACGAAACAATATTTCATATCAATCACGCTGAATTTGATGAGAGTCGGTGAGGCCGGAGAGCCTGTATGACACACCGAAGGCCTATAAGGAATGAATTACAGGATACTAGGTTGGGCTGATTAGAATGACGTCAAACTGTATTCGAGTCGATGGGTGGCTCAGAATACCATTCGTACGGCATGTTGTAAACACGGAAATGTCATTACCGGTAATATTTTTGGGCAGACACGGAGCATGCATCATTACGGAAAAGCTATTAAGTTACCACTTTTATGCATTCATTTTCCCCTCCGCAAAACCAAACTACACGGCAAATGCAAAGAAACATACGACTTGATCCAATGAACAATAATTCTGTGAGGTATTCTCTAAATATTACTATGCACTGGGTACTTAAAAACTATATTCACCAGGGAAAAATTAGGAAAAACAGCTCAATTTAAAATTGTAGTGCAAGGCGATTAAAAACAAATCCAGAATGGAATGACATGACACACGTTTCACTCACTTTTTCACTACAAATTAATCAAGTCAATTCAAAGTAAAGCGACATTCATTGCACTGAAGGTTAAAAATGCTAACGTTTTCCTGTTAAATTTGTAGGAAATTATTAGTACAAGGTTACTCTACCACAGTTTAAGGTAAAAAGGCACATGACTCACAACTAAGTATTATCTAAAAGTTTTGCTTAAATTATTTTCCATTTGAGCTCCATTCCGATCGAACATATTCAAACTGTGTCAAAAAACCAATAATAATAATTATTTGAACACGAACTTGGCTAAAGTCAAGTCAGTGTTGGCTACCTTCTACTATTTCATACTCAGCGGATGAATTGCTTACATGTGGCCTACCGCTGACTTTGTTTTCTGATATATTTTGGCGTTTATATCATATATTACGTTGTAATTTATTTGAAAAGTTTATTAGATTCTTCATTATCTCTTTGAATAGGGCAGTAAATTTTATGAACACTTTGGCACATTAAAATGTCATTATTTTTATCAATACTCATTTAAGTGGTTCTACTAATTATTGAATGAATATGGCAAATATGTCTCTAAGATCGCCAAGACATCGTCACATTGATATTGATTCTGTTGTTCTCACTATGTAATCACGTCACACAGTGAGATCTACAAGAACACTGTTTATCATAGTGAGTTCGTTCGTTCTTTATTATCTGTATTTCATATATGAATACCCAAATTTGAAATAATTTTGACTCTTGTACTGTGTGTAATATAAAAAGATCAATCAATGTGTAACAGAAAAATTCAGATTTAAGGCTTTGAGTATGATTGCGAATCGAAAAGCTTAATGATTTTGAATTGAGAACTGTAAGAGGTTTTGAAGTTTTAATGAATAGTTCTCCTTAACGTTCAAAATCAAACGTTTATATGGAGTGGAGGGTAGTAGCAAATGACTGCAAGTAAATTTTTACAACAAGAACTACATTACTTTACTATTTCTCACTCATGCTCAAAACTGTCAAATTTTTATTAATGCCACAGACGGAAAAGCAAGCACAGCGCAGTGTGTCCTAGCTTTATTTCTAATGAGCCGTAAATTTTAGTGCGTTAAACAGACAAATAATTGGATCAATACTATTTTTTAGAAGGTAGATAAAAATCACATTATCCCTTCATTTTCTGGAAAAAAATTGTGCTTTATTTTGTGATTTTAGCTGTCGGCAAAATAATGGAAGAAAGAACATGGAATTTTAAAGAAATAGCACCGTCAGGTAAACCATTGCGAGTCGGCTAAGTAAAAATTCAAATCACTTTGGAAATAACTTGTTCAGGTAACTGTAACATCAAGTTATAACATTTACACATAGAGCGAATCCTGTGTGGATGATTCAGTTTCCCTCTCACTTTAAGTGAAGAGAAGTAGCACAAATGCGGCATACCAAAGAAAGGACCTGAGAGGAAGGAAGTACAGAGGAAACATCTAGAAACGAAATATGAATAAAATACCGGTACCTGCTACTTTTCCTGTTTTCTGAGCTGAAAACCCGTGAAGAGATTTTTCCTCTCAGAGGTGAAGAAGTGAAGTTTTCCCCTCAGAGCTATACGAACCAATGCACTTTCTCATGACAATGCCCTCTCAGATTTCAGCTCGCAAATTATCTCTTACTTGAGCCAAGGAACTGGATATGCAGTTGACTTTACTGTTCCACTTATGAACGTTAGTAATCTCAGCTGAGCAATTAATTATTTGAACAGCAGGATAGTGGATAAGATATTTGTCGTGTTGCGCTTTTGTTTCAGTCCTCAATTTAGTTCAACAATGAGCATTTGTGAGAATTTCTCTCAATAGATGTTTGGTACCTCTCGGATGTATGTTTTGTAGTAATAACCATGAAATCGTACACTAATTCAAGAGGGAAAAACCCGTAGCATATCGCTGTGGCCCCAACTGGCTGTGCTTCTGACTTCAATTTAACTGACGGAGATAAAAACAACACTTTTGTAATGTTTTATCGTTCTTCGACTTCTTGATGAAAAAGATATTTCAATCACTACCTGGAATCCTACCACACCGATGCGATGAACCTCTCAGCAATTTTTTGATATCATATTCTGTGTCAATACACACATATAATATAATAATATCCGTAGTGAATGATAATTGGCAATATTCTACAGGAGACGAGATTGGGGAAAAATGACTGAAGGGTAAATACCCTTCACAGTTTACAAGGATCTAAATGAAATAATGTTTGGTATTCGATATTCAAATCAGGTTATTTATCCACAGGAGCATCAGTTAGTGATTAGGGGCGCAGATTAACGGCAATTATTCATGAACAGCCGCCAGAGGGAGAGCCCGTAAATCAAAATATGCAAATGAGATTAACCATCGAAAGTTACATGGAAATGAATCATGGCTTTGGGTGAAAGTCATATAGGGAAAAGATCTAACTGAAGCATTGGGGTGAAATGTAAAACTGTATGAGAGGTGAGGGCTGGAAGATCAGTCTTTTAAGTCTCATTTTCGTCCGGAATGGTCCCGCCTTAAAATCATTTAGACTTATTCCATGCATTGCTAATCATAGGATGAGTTGAAATTGATATTTTCTGCGGTGCAATGAATCACACATGGGACATTTTACGCTCGGGAAAGGGTTAACTTCCGTTAAAATTAGTAATGAGAGGTGAATTTACAACGATTCAATCCCCGCATGGTGCGTCATTACTCACGACCGAGGTGTAGTAGCAATGCTACATCATCAGGTGATCTGATGCAGAAGGAACTGCATCCAACTACCCTGATGCACTTAACACGCCATTGGCCTATCTTCGTGGTAAACCCCTCTGCACCCAGTGGACGAACTATTGAATTGAACGCCGTAGTATCATTAATTTGGTTTCAGAGAGAGAGAGAAAGAGATACTAATATCTGATCCTTGTTGCCGTAGTTCAAATAATGGAAGTTGATTCTCCTTAGCTGCCATCACAGTTGTGTCCAATAATGAGAAAACTAAATTTGTACTCAAGCGCCTCGATCACGTTGTGACACAGATGAAATTCGTCGCTAAGGTTATATCCGTGTAATTTAGCAGTGACTAATTGTTTGCATGTTTTAATTTAAACATATGCACGAAGAGAATTATTACGTTTTGATCATCAATTTACAAATACCAAAAACTATTTTTAGAAATAAATCATAGGTGATCGTGCCGATCTAGTGGGTTTAAGTAGAATCCTCGATCGCATGAAAATTCCAGGGCAAGAATTGTCACCATAGACTAAGCTATGCGCTTGTTTGAAAGAGAGCGGCGACGTGTGTTTTCAAATTTGAGCTCCTATTGGATAGAATAAAAAAGGGAACACCAAACATCATCTTTAAACTTTAATTTGAGGGCACAAACATGATTTTTAACTTTTACTCGCCTAATTCATCTTTCCTCAGAATACAATAGCTATTTTAAAAGGCCGACTCCGTAATGGAGCAGAATGAATATCCAAATTAAAATAATTCTTCACTTTTCAGAAAAGAATTGCCCCAGGAATGATACCAATACCTGTTAACAGTAGAAGCTGCGGTCAACAGCAATATTATGGCGATTGCCGTTCAGGGAAGAAATATTTATAATTTAGAAAACATACGACATGAAAAACTCCGATGACTGAAGTCATTCCGCAGAATGAAGCACGCCGGTTTTAGAGTCAATGGGGTTGTCAGAATTAGTGTAATACCTATTTGCAATGACTTTGACACAAAATCTATCATTTCAACGATTGAAATGACAGTAATTCTGGACAGAAGCAGCAAACACTGATTTTTTCAGTTCGCACATCGTGTGATCAGCATCTGAATATAATTTCAATCCTGCGAAAAAGTAAAAAAAGCTCGTATTTCTGTAGTTTCATAATTGTACTTGTGCTACCATATTTTCAGCTCACTGGATCCTTTGCACGAAAGGAAGGTTGAGAGTAAAACGGAATCAGATGAAATCCGCTCCAAAACTCTATTCGCTCTTTGAACTCTGAAAAAATGCGGTCTAGTGAAAATTCTTAATCACCAAGATTGACTCGAAGGAAAAAGCTTAATTCTTCCAATTATTGTGGAAGATAAATTTTATGCTGTTGGAAGATAAATTTGGAAGATAAAAAAATACATATTTTTACCAACATTGGTTAATGGAGAATCCCTGTCCTCCATCTCCTATCTTGCTTGAAGGCATCTCCAAACTTATCCCCTCAAACGATGCGTTCCCCTTACATTTTGTTCCACTGAAACTCTTCATGTATTCTGCCTGTCTTCATGTTTACCAATTAAATCTCTCGTTCCTAAAACCTCTATTCAATCAAAAGTATTAAAAAACACCGTAGATGACTTGTATGCACATTGGGAGTGAAATTTATTGAAGCCTGGGATGAAGAAAATGCAGATAACTAATGAAGGTTTTTCTAAGGGTTGTTTAGCAGCTACATTTACTGAATCACAAATTTGTCATTACTGAAGAAGCTTTTCCCGTTCATCTGCTACTCCAGTTGGGTGATTACGGAAAGTCCACCTTGATTTCTTTCATGAAAGCAAGGATGTATTATTTGCAATATAACAAACTGATTTGGTTTTAATACCTCCACAATTTTCATCTAAAAATGTTGATCACTTCCAGAGCGCTGCAATTTATTGTTGTATGAAATCAACCACGATATTGAATTCCTCTAACTAGGAATGATTTTTATTACGCCTGCGAAGATATCACTATAAATATTGAAGAGGGATGAAGCTCCAAAGCTCGTCGGCAGAGCAAACTTCATCAAAAGGAGAGGCTGAGGAAGGAGCGAGACAATAGCATTCACTCTTCCGCCATCCTACGATCCCCTCGGTCTTTTGATCCCAGCGTAACAGGAAAGAGAGTTCCTTTTTTCTTCCACAAGGGGTCCGTGTCTGGAGAGAGTAACTGAAGACCATCCGCTCCGTGAAGGGCTCTCTCGCTCAATTAGATCACAGAGCTTGAGCAAACGACCGGATGGAGAGACGGGCGGTATCCAGCTTTGGATCCGCTGCCGCCGGCGACTCCTCTACTCTCGAGGCTAGAGACTCATCTACCGTAGATTTCCCTGATACCCCTCAAAGACGTTTAACTCATATCCGCGCTACATTTTCATTTCTATTCGCATTTTATTCCTTTTTTTATTTTTACAGGCGTGGGACTTCAGTGTAGACGATGAAGGAATACCTGCATAAATTAATTCACAGTATAACCGATGCTCTAAATAACTATATTTGCGATGCAAAATGGATGCAAGAGATTTTCGAGCTTGTAGTCGTGATCAATCTAAAGAGAAACCTGCTACCACGTTTTCTATTTAGGTGGTGGTGGAACTATTTTATTCTTACAAAAAATAGTACGAATATAAACCCGATTTGTTTTAAATATGTACTTCATGGAATATTCGTCTTACATATGGTAGGTATTTTTCATCTAAGGTAGCTAATAAAACTGGATTCTTCCAGTGGAATGTACTACAAACCTCCAGTGAATTACACTAGTTTTCAACAGTGAAAAACTACAGAACCCAAGGATAAGAAAGTACAAGAAGGCAAAGGGGCGATATTTCTCTTTCATTTACTTCAACAGTAAAATATGGCATTGAAGTTCGAACATATACACTACGTTACATTCAAAACAAAATAACCGCGAATTCGTAAACAACAATGAAACACTTTCCCAACCACATTATAAAACCACATTAACATTTCAATACCACATTATATTTAATCCACGATTGCGATGGATATCAAGAAGAGTAACACTGAAAATCAGCCATAAATATATGCCATAAAAATGGACAAAGAAGCTAGAATACACACAAAAAACCGCTGTTGATTCAAATGAAAACCAGCTCATAATAGCTGTGTTCATAGGTTCATATCCAACCGACTCAATAATCCCAGGTGGTCTTGATTTCCCACATTAAATAGATTTTTACACTAAGCAACCCTTAACACGTTCAAACCGCCATGAGTCATAAGCAAGTCACGGTTGGCTCTGCCACTGGGCGGCGTGACCCAGCGGTGAGTTAATGGCATTGGCCTGCACGGTGGTGTGACTCACCAGAGGGGTCACTCTGTCAAACTTTTCCAGAAGCCGTTTATAAGTGAGAAAAACTTACTTATCCCTCATTTGGCAAATGTAATATTTCGTGCATAAAAATATCCAATTCCCATTGCATTATCGCAAGTAGTTCCTTGGTCAACGTGTCGGAAGCGTAAGGGATTCTGATATTACAAATGACAGCGAAAATACCTGAATGTAGTACAAAGAATTAGATAAATACGCACTATGGTTTACCAATGCAATATACCTGGTGCCAGGGGACAGTACAAATACGCACGTTTACACTCAATCCTTCCAATCTTTGGGGAAATAATTGTCGTGGGGCAACTTTTGTCCATTTTCCCTCTCTTTTGGCAGCTAGGTGACGCTGCGCGGGAATATATTACTCTGGGATCGATCCCTATTAGTCGCTCGATAACGGGAGCCGTCGGAGTGTGGGGGTCCTTGGAGAGGGGTGAGGGTGCTTACCTGCGTCGTGCAAGACATGGAAGCGTGGGTCCGCCGTGACCCTCGTCTCACCGGCGGTCAGCACGCGCCGGCTGTGACGCTCCCGGTCCTCCCTCTTCCACATGACGGCAGCGTCGCCAGCGTCGCGGACCACGCACGTGATGAGGGCGTCATCGCCCTCGTACACGTGGACCGGGTGAGTCAAGCTGTCTCGGATGCTCGGAAGACCACCTGCTTGACAGAAACGATGGGAAAAGTGCGATCAAAACAGGGCAAGCTAAGAGCGTCAAACTGAAAACAACAGCGGAAGCATTATAAATACTATCGACAGAATCAGGTTTTTAACCTGCTCCAACTTCTAATGTCGCATCGCAACATCTAGCCTAAAGTATTCCTATGTGAAACGTAATACTCATGCACGAAAAGTCACTCGAAACCACTAAATTTGGCTTGTGAGGTTGGTACGCTTACGACTTGGCTATTGCGGCTTGCAAAACTCTTCATTATCCCTGCAAAAACACTCAGAACTATGATAAGATAAAAATTTGGAATTGATTATCTTGATTAGATACATAGTTTCTGCTGTCACATTATGGATGGATAACACTTCGTGCCTCATTAAAACTCTCGCAGAACACTGTCCATTTCACCATTTCAGCTTTGCCTTTTAAGTAATCATCGGGTACCAATTACAGTACTTAGAATAAAATTCTATATGCTATCATTCCATGTGATTTCCATGCTTTTGATTTCTACTGCTCTGTCACTCCGGGGCCATTTCAGTTTTCTAAAAGCTAACAACTTCTTGTATCGAAAATGCTAATCCAGAGCGATTTAATCTATATATGATATGGAATAATTGTTGTACAAATAGCTTACTGTATGCGGTATTATCATATATATTAATCTTTTTGAAAGCATTCTTGAGTTTTTTGAAGAGATATTATTTATTTGATTTAACATTCACAGCGAATATAAATAGGTGAGTTAAAAAAAAGAGAGGAATCTTTATCAAAACTAGAAGTTGAAAGTGTGGCATAGAAACGTGGTTTGAACTAAGGGGGAGACCATTAGAAAGATTGCCACTTCAGCTGGCCGAAACACTCAACAATATAACTTGATGTAGATAGCCAATGGTGATCCGTAGAAACTGGAAGTTTCATTTCAAGATGAATATCACTTGAAAAATGGAAGCATTCTATTTTGAGACAGACTGCAAACAAATTTCTAACCTCACCTGACGTTAGCAAAACAAACAGAGAGATTAACTGCTAGCGAAAAAGAAAGATAGTAAAACTGCCGAACCGAGAGATACAAGAATTAAGAAAGAGATACGCGCGCAAAACCAGTATAAATATAATTAAGCGAGTATTATTCTTTCAAAACTACGAATCACACTTTATTATTAGGACGAAAAAGTCTGAATCCCACTTTCGGTTGATGTAGATAGCCAATGGTGAACCGTAGAAACTGGAAGTTTCAGCACAAGATGAATATAACTTGGAAAATGCAAGCATTCTATTTTGAGACAGACTGCAGACAAATTTCTATAACTTCGTACCTCATTAAAACTCTCGCAGAACACTGTCCAGTGACAGTGTTAGATTACGGTGAATATTACGTGCCTCGCTGCATGATAATGCCGACGCCGGTTTTCCCTCCTTCCGTCCAGCAGTCTCCAAAAAAATTTCCTACCCTACCCAGATACCCTCCTATCCCAAATGACGCAAATGACCTTAGCTTTCGCTCACCTCTCCCCAATAGCCACTACCAGTAAACCACCAGAAAAAACCTCTCTCTTGACCGGTGAGACGCCTTTTACGAGGCAGAAAAGATGCGGACAACAAACCCTGACGGGTGACGCATCGTTATCAGCTTAAGCAGCGGAGAAGGAGAGTACCGCGGCAAAATTAGCGTTTTGCGGACGCGATGTGAGTCAAAAAGAAAAGAGAAGAAAGGCAAGGAGTGGGTCACGTGGGGTGAGGCGTAGGAAGAGTGTAGCGGTGGTGTTGGGGGGGGGGGGGGGCGCTGGGGCGCTGGGTGCCGTGGGGGTGGCGGTGGAAGAAATGATGAGTGGGCTCTTTATTAGGGGAGTGCCTTTATTGCGTGCCTCGAGGCCGTCCACTCCAGCCCCCGATTAGCCCCTGGAAACGTGAATCGTGAAAACTGGGGGACGCGAGGGTGGAGGGTGTTGGGGAGGAAAGGAGTTAGGAGCTGAGGAGGTTGTAGGGAGGGAAGGATATCTAGGAGCTGGGTAGGTGAGGTTTGGTGCTCAAGATACGCCCGGGTCAAGAGGAATCGCGAACCGCTGCCCAACTTTCTCCCCAATGCAGATTCCCTTTAAAATTTATTTCCCGGAGAAGGAGATTTGATCATGGATATTTCATGGTAAAATACCCAGCACCACCATTTACTCTGGTGGTAGAATGAGGAGTTTAACGCGCAATGAAATTATTACTATTCGGTAATCCTTAAACCGTAATTGTGTCTGTCATCAGCGTTGGGGCATAAACGCTTATTTTTAGCATGCGTCGGAATGATTTTTCCGGTTTTGAAAAGGAAAAAGCAAGGAAACCAGTATATGGAAGCCACATGAGCATATGTGATATGCATAAATCCCAGAGAAGTTTACTCACAATTAGGGATGGGTCGGTTCGGTTCTTCGGTTCTCGGTTCCACCGGTTCTTGAGCTTAGAACCGGAACCGGAACCGAGGCCAAAAATAATCGGTACCGAAATAATTGGCGCGAAAACCAGTTTGAAACCTGCTCACACTCTGAAAGTGGAGGCTTCACATTAAAACCTGGTGAAATAGTGTACTTAGATGCTTCAAAGTTGCCGCGAATTATTCTAATTCAGTCGTTAAAATGACTATATTATTTATTTTATTACATCCAATTCTAGTAAATGATGAAATACCGCCGTAATAAGGATATTGTGATTGATAAGTGTGTGTGACGTCAACCACCTACGGAGGTGCGAGTCCTCATATCATTTTCGTAAATTATATCATAATATAGTATATATAACACAAAAATATGATGAAGTAGGTATTCTTTTTCAAGTAGTATGTCTCTGAAAATAATTATTGATTATCTTGTCTTACCACTAAGCAATGCAAAGTAAGTGATAAATTAAGAACCGGAACCGAGAATCGGAACCGAGAACCGAAGTTAAGAACCGAACCGGAACCGAAACCGAAAAAAAGTGGAACCGACCCATCCCTACTCACAATGAATTGCAGAAAAGTCAATGAAAGAAACCACGAGAGATATGTGGGAAAAGAGCAGAAGCAAAGCAAAGCTCACTATGGAATAGCCTACAGACTAGGTTTTTACAGTGAATAGATTACCGGATTTGCATACTTAGAGCTCATGTTTTTATCAAAGATTTTCAGCGGACTACGGCTCATTGCTTGAGTACACTCAGGATAGCATTTTAAGACAGCACTTTGTCCGTCACATGGGACATTTGAGCGGGCCCCTTAGTATCTTTAGCTAAGAGTGTAATACAGCCGGTTTCTTAATAATTTTCCATTATTCCTTGAAACTCTGGTACTGTCTATTTCCAATAACTAACCTTCCTTTAACAACACAAAATACCTCAATTGTTTATCCTTTCCCCTAGTAATCAACATTCCTCACGGCTTCCATTCCTCTAGACACCGTTTATCACGCTTTTTTAAATTTAATTTCACAGCTTAGGGTTGAGTAATGAGAACACATATATTTTACGTTTATTTTTAATCACAATAAAGCCACCATCAGTTTACTCGGAATCGTGTTGCGGCTAAACATTGAGTGTCTTCAGGAATTATTTCCACCGAAAATCAGTTAATCGTGACTATGGCGGTAACCAATAACAAACTTCCACAGTATTATTTTTAGACCCCCTTTACTGACCATTAATTTGAGAATTCGACCATTGCAAGTGGCAGTGCCCATTAACATGGGAATTGCAAGTTTTTTTTGCATAAAATGCAATGATTTTTATTCTCTCAATGGTTCCGCAGTTTTCCACGTGAGTACAGTCAGAAATCAAAAGTATAAGCTATTTTTGTAGACTGCAAACAATCGCGATAAGAAAATTTTCCACTACTTCATAAAGATCTCTTCATTTAATTAATGTGTGTAATACAGCGTTTTACCTGTTGGCTGGTCTGATTGGCGGAGGTAGAGCTAGCTGTGTATGAAGTTTGGCGTGTAAAATAGATCAGCTAGGGTGGTCAGTTCCTTTCCTGTGGAAAATCTGTGTTTTCCAAGAAAGATCGGCCATCCAGAAAACAAGGTTTTACTTGAACGTTGCCAAAGAGGCAGAGCCTGGATTTAGACCTGAAGGAACTTCTGGTCGGATGTCCGGAACTATACCCCCCTGACCCACCACGCCATCGCTTAATGTTAGAGTGCGGAAATTACGGCCCCTAATTCATACTTCTCTTTAAGTTGCGTGACTGATGCGAATAGCATTTTGCATTGAACCTTAAAAATAGTTTTCTCGTATCGAAAGTAATTTTTACCTCGTAAACTTAGTATGAAAACTAAGGGTTATATTCATAATCTCAGCTACAGTCTCGCTTCTACTACTTACGTTCTAAAATCCCTACGAATCGAATTGGTGTACAGATTCCACCTGGAACGGCAGTATTACTTTTTAGCGTGACGCTGAGAACAGAGTTAAGATTCTGAATATGGCTGGGTCGTACTCAGAATCTCTCACTCCAAATGCTCATGTCATAAAATCTCTATTACGGGTTCAAAAGCATAGACAGATTTTAGGGCGTAGGCAGTAGAAGCGTGATTGTGGTTGAGATTCGAGATTGTGAATATGGGCCTTACTGCTCTTGAAGCTAGGTATGGCACACACCTTTTGACTGATACCCCAAATATAATACTCAGCGGGTAGGAAAAGCTTTTGTGAAAGACTCTTCTTCATTTATACCCCTAATATTTCCTCTTATTACCTAGGGGAGAGGTTAGGCCAACTTTTAATTAGGTATTTACCACAAATATTTGTTTCAGCATTAGAAAGAAAGAGGGGAATCACTGACAGCATTACGTAGTTCAGTGGAGTCTTAGAAAACGTTATGGCCTCATTAGGGGTGCGAGCAATAGGAAAAACAGTGCTACGTAATAGATGGACACTCCCCAACCTACAGACGGAAATTATCATAAGTCGTAGCTAGAGTTCCATAAACCGAGGTAAAAGTTTTGAAACTCTACCCTGATTAAAAAAAAACTTACGGGACGATATAATCATAGAGGAACACGGTTGCCCTACGACCTTCTCTATTTCCATCAGTTTCCAAGCGACCGAAAACACTCCCCAGACTCCCTCGCATAAGTGTTCCGCTCCAATGGGATCGCCACGAGGCAGGTAGCCGGTATTATTTAGCATCAATCACCTCCCGCCATCAGCACCTCTTTGTCAAGAATTTCCAACACCGCCGCACCAGACTTCTAGGGCCCATTAAACACGGGAGAGGCCGCGACGAGAATAATGAGGCGACCTCGCCGGCCCTCATCCACCTCCCCCGCAACAAGCAAACCGTCCATAAACAGTTATTATGGAAGCATTGTAGAGCACTGCGGCGCTTCCACTCCGGCTATCGACCCAACGCCACCCAAGGCGGCTTTCGAAGCGGAATAGGCCGGCCTCCCCCACGACCGAGTCCGCAGAGATTCGAGAGATTGGCGTGACCGCCGCGGCGGAAGCCGGGAGACCGAACGGAGTTGGGTTGGGAAGACGGCGGGGCGGATATGTGCGTGCACCTAGGCACCATCGCGTGCCGCCTGACCCCTCCCAGCACCCCTTTGCGTGCTCTCCCATCCCCCCCCTGGCCAGCCCGCACCAATTTGCGGGGGCCTGCCCTGAATCACGCGGGGGGGTGGAGACCACGGTTGGTGGGGAGGTGCGGCAGTTTGGGTGCAGGGAAAGGGGTGGGCGGACGGATTGGGTCACTACGGCTGGCTACCGGTGCCTTCGCCCCCTCTTACTCCTCTAAGTCGACCGCGCCCACTCCTCAGGCTTGACTTGTCCGGCCGAGGAGTCACGGACCCACCACCTTCGTCGCCCCTGGCCTTCTGCTTCGTATAGGGTTCGAGAGAATGGCCGATTCCCACAGCCTTCTCCATCGTGTGGTGTTTAGCCGCTCATATTAAGTCACACTGTATTACACTAAAGTAGCCCGAAGACAATCGCAAAATCTCTACCCAATGCGAGAATCGAGTCTGCGTTCTTTTGTGGGCCAGCTCGTCACCGATCTGGCTGCCACAGCCGGTGTCACATTTTTTTGTAGCAGTCAAATTCGGCTTTTAGTCGCTCCAACGGCTAAGGTTGTTTCACAATGTATTACTTTAACTTGATGCTAAGGATACCACAAAACCATTTTCCGCGGCTGGATTCGAATCTGAGACTTTTTGGTTCCCGTGCCAACCCGTTAATAACCTGGCTACTGCGGTCTGCGCCGTATTTCTCTGTGGTTGTAGACTTCGGTTTCTCATTGCTAAATCTGTATAGGCCATATAAAACCGCCTAACCTACATTTATCTCAGATGACCCTAAACTTTTCAGCAGCTGACTCCCCTAAAATTCACATGTGATATAGCACCCTGTGGCGATAACATAGATTTTTTATTTACCATTAAGAAAAATTGGGCATTTGCATTGAAAAAGATGTAATTTATTGAGTGAAATGTTTTTGCTGCTCTATTAATGCCCTGAAATAAACTGACAAAATTACACAGCAACTAATTGTTTACTTGTTAGGTGTAACAAATGAAACCATTTTATCGTGACATCTCGCACCCTCTGAAAAGCTACTTGCACCCCTGGGGGGTGCAAGTGCATCAGCAAGTGCACACCCCTGGTTATGAGCCACTTCTTAATTGTATCACAATCCATGCCCAAGGCGGGATTTACACGACCTTTGGTTGCCAGGCTGGCTCGTTACTGCCCTGGCATCCGTGAACGGTGCCTCATTTCGTGGCCTGAAAGAGGACGAAAGATGAGCAAAACTTCCAGCGCAAAATTCGATCCCATTTATAACAGAATATCGGATAGGAATCAGCTAAAAATAAACCAACTAGAGCGAAAATCCTCTCTGTTGTGGGCGGCATCATGTGAAGGTAGTCAATGACGTGAGGAAGGAGAGCAAAGAGTGAGACGTTGGATTCTGATCGCATTTCTAACGAGAGAGAACAAGCTGCCAAGCAATTACAGTATTTCGCTTCCACATTGCCTTATTTCTTTCTGTACATTTTTAGTGTCCCTCACAAGAGAATATATCTATCTATATAATCTTATCGATGCTGTGTCATTATAATAAAATACTATGAAAAAATATATGTTCTGTAAAAGGGTTTTTCATGAAATTGGTTTGCATGTGACAGACTAGCTTGGCTGACAAGAAAAACAAGAAAATGTGGTTCCATAAAGGATAATGTCATAAAAAAAACGAGTGATAAGCAAATAAAAGGTATCCAGTTGGTCAAGAGCCAAAAGTACTGGCATTCCATCCTGGGAGCCTAGTTTGAAATCCAGCGGTGGTTCATTGGAATCCTGAATTCACTTGAGTGCCGTTGGGTGCGTACATAAAGTAAGGTTCTCCATTGGATGGGTCGCTCGTAGTGTGGAGTTTTCGATGCCTTTCATTTGTCTCAAACTTATGCCAGGTTTCCTTCCACCCTTTCTCGACTCCCTAAATTTGCTCTCTTACTACCCACCAATTCCTAGTTTCGCAAATTGCCTTAGCTGCTCTCTAAATAGTAGTTACTACATGAACCTAAAATTTCAAAACCTCATCTTTGACGGACACCTGAGGTCAACTAGCATTAGCTCTGGTGGGTAACTGGGTAGAGGCAAGAGTTTTCAGGTAACAGAAAAAGATTGGAGAGAAACCTGGCGTAGGTTGCATAAGTGCATCTTTCTCTCTACTTAAAGTTAAAGAGAAACTTTAGAGACTTAAACTCTACTTAAAGAGGAGATACACTTATTGCTCCACTTGAAATAAGTACAGTAAATAATTTAACAACATTAGTGGGGCCTTAGGTAGCTTCAAATGGTTAACACCAGTATGAAAGCTACCAGCATTAATATATGCATTCGAAAAATTGTAAAAAAAATCCACCTACTTTTTAGACATGAGTAAAAATATTATGAAACAAAATGAATGAAGAATATGCCAACAAAAGGATAATATTAATGTTCTTACAGTTTTTTAAGAATTTGAATTTAACAATGTAACCAACAAATTATATTACGCTCAAAAATTGATTTCGATATCGAATAATAAACTTGAAATTAATTTCGAGTGATAGCTCTGATTATGAAAAAAATCATCAAACAAATTTGATCACCAACTGAGCAAACAATTTCGCCTTCAAAAGTTAAAATACTTTCATCTACAGCATTTTACAATTTTAGGATAAGATATCAATGGGATAGAGAGGGAGATTGATTCTGTAGATACTGCAGATTGATTCTCAGGATTCACATGAAGGTTTACTATAAGAGGAAGACCTAGAGCTTTAGCTTACGTGGATTACAGTATTTTACATTTCCATCAAAATTTTTACCGAGCTGGTAACTTTCCTTCTCCTTTCCCTCCAGCAGTCCACTTCCGGCCAGACTTTATCAAACCTTCCGGGCGCGGCTGAAATGGCCTCTGCACTCATGAAGTAACTTTGATCATGACCATGCCGGCCAATAGGACAGAAATAAATGAAGCTCAGTGCTGACGAGGCCACTTAGGCCACGTGCCATAAAGCGAATAGGAGCGCTCTCACAGAGGGAGATTCTCGTCAACCAAATTAGTGGAGAGCGAGGTCGGATTTTGATCCATCATTTTTTTACAGCGTTCTCTCTGAAGGAGTCGGAAGCTCTCAAAAGCTTCTAAAAGGATTCTTAACTCAACGAAAACATTGAACACGAGGACAAAAACAGGGTACTCAAAAGAAAACAAAAATATTGTTAATTCAATAAATGAGCCAAATACGGCTCGCAAAATCAAGGAATCACTTCACAAAGAGTTAGCTTTATTTGATAAACTGCTATTCTTCATAGCTAATACTAATATTTTTATTTACTTTTCCTACTGGTAGTCTAATTTTGTTTGATTGGCCTCATTATTACCTTGTGTGGGTAAAAATCCAATTGCGAGGTCATTAAGTAGTGAAGGTCTGTTTATCGGGGCACCATACCTCTGTGACCCCTCCAATTAGACTAGAAAATGGTCAAATGTCAAAAAAATACAATTCAAAGGAAAAGAAACCCTAATTTTCCTACACAATTTAAGTAACAGAGCCAATTCCGTTTTAAAAATGAATATATTACGAATAAACGAAATATATTACGATGTAGAAGGATGTTCTTTTTTTACGAAAGTTGATGACCAAGAGAAATACGTGGGAACTGCTCAACAAATTATATTTCTATTTATTTCGCTTGTGATTTATATGTGCTGAAGAGTGGTAATTCCTATCTTTCCAATTTATGTTACCGTTATTTTTCGTGACACTTAATTATTTTTGCTTCGATATCTACGGATTAGGCATCCATTCCCATCATTTGATATTCACGTTTCGATTGGTAATAAAGATGATGGGAAACTGAATGTGAAAACGGTGCGCAATATAGGACATATCAATAGTAAACATCCCTCCAATGACTACCAACAATTATTCATCCACGATCCAGTTCACGAGTAGGCGTAAGAGTAACGCTTTTCGACCTACCAGAGATAACGATTAAGTCTTGTGGGTCGAACATTCTTTCGCTAGATGGTTTAGTTTGACGACGCAAATACGACCGTGGTAAATGGTACCGTTAGAAACCTTCTAAAATATTTATCCAGGATTTTTAAGTTATTCAAAATAATTATAATGCATATAAAAAGGAATAAAACTGTGACTTGGTGCTTCTACTGGAGATGAATCAAGCCGAGACTTGGGATTTTACGTTAAACGTCATCTTCAGGCGTTCATATTTCATCACGACGAATCTAAGACGAACCAATTTCTAAGACGAATCAATTCCACCAGGTTGTACCCAGAAATTTCGAAGCATCATAATTTTCATGAAATATTTAAAACGCATGTAAAAATGAAATGCTGTTCAAAAGGCTATTCTCACTGAACTAAATGTAACACGGCATAGACTATCTGGGTTTAAACCCATCCTCTGAGGATAAATCTATAATGTGTCATGAAAACACGACCACATGCTCCCGCTATTGATATAAAGACTTAGGAATTGAAATCTGCTAGAGAACTTATCGGGAACCGAGTGTGTATAACAGACCATCCGAAAGGGTTGGTGTGGATGAGGCATCAGGGGAGGTGAGTAGAGAACTCTTGACCCATCGCCCAATCTTCTCTGGGGGAACATGAAACACATGGAGGGATATGTTCTCCTCCATTCTGAAGACGGCAATTCCACCACCATCTCGTAGCCGTCCGCCCTCACATATGCGTCCACTCCCTCTGCACTCCCCCAAAGATTCATTTCCTGCATGAATGGCGTCTCCGGATGGGAGCGCGGACAGAGTCGCGAGCCATGTTGCCCTCTATTCCTCCACCGACCGACCCTGCGGCCCATCTCGGGTTGATGCGACGCGGTCCCTGGCTGGGGCGAGGGCACCACTCGAGGGTGGAAGTCGGATGGGTGGGCAGAGAGGGAGGCAGCAGTGGATAGACGGACCAACTTCGAGGTAATGAACGGCGACGTCAAGAGGCTTCCGTCGCCTTGCTCGCCAGCTTGAACCTTGAGAGGGAAGCCGGCGTGGACTCTTGGGGTGTGGCGAGAGTTCTCCTGCCCGTCCTTGCCGGCCCTTCCTCGCTAATGCCCTTTTCTCTACTCTGCCCACGCCCCTGCCCCAGGGGGGGCGCCGGCAAATTTGTTTCCATCCTCCCTGGCGCCCTCCGTCGCCGTATCCGGTCCTATCCCTTTCGTTGCCCGCCCCTCGGGCGTAACGAAATTTCGGCCTTTTCATTTCGTTTTTAATTTCCTATATCATCAAGCCGAGGTCTGTGGTGATACATCATCCCCGTGGAGACTTACTGCTGAGAATTCTGATGCAGGAAAAAAATGCGCGCACCTAGAGAAAGATAAATGGATTGTTTGCTTGCGTGTATGTTACAAATACAATGAGATGTTTCTTTTCGTCAAAAGAATGGTATTTTCACATAGTTTTTGCTCGAGATGGTAGCTCCGCACATATTTCTGAGAATATCTAAGAACGATCCACATTATTCACACTCATCGACAAAAATGACTACTAAGATCCATTGTTGTTGTAAATATTTATGTACGTACTTGCCTTTGGAGGCATCCATGTGTTACGCAACGTTTACTTTCCACTTTTATCACTTCCTTCTCCCAAAAAACACTCCGAAACTTTATCTATGACTGAGGACTGAGGGAGTAAACGAGATATTCAGGGCGTGACTTTTGCGGTTTAACTTTCATCACTCAGCATATTACCGTTTTGTTAAAAGAATTGTCATCTTCCCTGCTACGTTTCTGCCTTTTCCTCTTCAGCAACAACACCTCGGTCAACCTACACTCCTCTTCTTTGCGGGGCATACTGCATGAGTTGGTTGGTTGGTTATTTAGGGGAGGCGACCGACAGCTGAGGTCATTTGCGCCATATAGGATAGGTGGGAAATTGGGTAATGGTAGGAGTTTTTAGGGAACGGAGGAAGGGTGGAGAGAAACCCGGCGTCGGCATTAGCCTACTCTTAACGAAAGGCGCCAAGGGGACCACGGCTTAACGTCCCATCCGACGGACGGAGTACTGTACTTGAAATGCCCTCCACTAGGCACTCAAGTGGGGACCGGTTTTCCACTGAAAAATCCGCCACTGCCGGGAATCGAACCCGGGCCCTCGGGATGGGAGGCCAGTACTCTAGCCACCACACCAACCCGATCCCCTACTGCATGAGATTTCTGGGTATTCTGCTTAAGGGAATTCACTGAATAGTGATTCCATTTCACCTCGTATCAATGAGCTAGCGTAATATCCTCAAACTTTAGTGAAGCTCGCGCGTCCTCTCCCCTTATTCTCTCTCATCTCGAACAACCCATCATCCTAGGAAACCTGTCTGCTGTCAGCATAGCCCTTAGGTCTGCATAGATCCTTCTTCAGACATTGCTAAATTAGGTTTAATCCATTATTTAAAGAAATGATAAAGTGCTTTTGCTAAAATTGTTTACAGAAATAACGCCAAAACACCATCCTCAAAATACCCTCAAATACGCCGCGTTCCCAATGAACCCTCCATTTTTTTGAGAAAGAAAAAACGATTTTTTCATATATTCCTCTTTTGTTTCTCAAACCTATTATATTTTCACCAACTATTATTTGTTTCAGAATAATCATCACCATTAAGCAATATAGTGACTGTTATGACGGTGCTTTCCACTCATTTCTTTGGTCAAGTTACCCCTTCACATCTACGTCAGTCTTTCCTTTCACATCCCGCACTACTTCCTCCATGTATGAAGTCCTGAAGGAAATGAGGCCATCCTTTGCCATCATTTCTTTTCACATTTTTCCCGAATTGATTTCATATGATCATCATGACTCAAGGTATGACTGTGTAATTTCACTAGTTAAACTTGGTTGAATACTGAAAATGTACTTGGAATAATATGTAGTAACAATCAAAAAAGACCTGAAAATATTGAAGATTGTTGAGTTTTAGGTGTGATATATGACATAGTATATTTTTTGTTACATTATGTCCCAATCCCACAAAGTAAACTAGCAGATTAATGGATTTATGTGGCTGATTAGGTTGTTCCGTCTTCTCTTTTTAGTTTTCAACACTCCTCCCCTTTCTTCTGCTCTTCTCAGAACTCCTTCATTTTGTCATTATTTTTGTCTTCGAAAAGAGATTATTCATGTTTCATGTGACCATATACCAAAGTAACGGATGGCTGAATTCCCTTTTCCCTCAATTTCGATAATTTATCGCGATAGTTAACACAAGCCCCCCACCTCTGCGTTACGTAAGATATGGACGGCCCCTTAGTAGTGGCTTCCTTGAGCTGGCGCCTTTCAGGCAAGAATAGAATAAACGAGATAAGCAAGGCGTGACTCTAGTCCGTTACCTCCCATCACGCAGCTTATTGCCATTTTGTTAGAAGCAATGATGTCAAAACACCATGCTCCAAATCCCTTTAACCGCGCGCTCAGAGTAAACAAATTGTTAAATAAGGCTCGGCGCGGGTGGCGAAAATATTCGTCGGCAGATGGGTTTGGGGGACGCAGCCGAGCACACCATTAAGATTTCCCCTCAGGGGGAACGCCCATGACGGCGAGGCGTGGAGGTTTTTGAGAGGATGAATCCAAGAAAGCTCTCGATGGATATTGAAAGGGTGTAGTGAGGCAGGGCGAGTGCGGCCGGAAGAAATGAAAGAGGGTTGGGGAATGGGAAAGGAAAATGTGAGAAAGCAAAGTGGATGACGTGTGAGGGACGAAAAGGGAGGGCTCCGGTTCGAACGAATTCCGTGTCAAGGGAATGGATTCTATACAGTCTGCGTATGCATTGTTGCGAAGTAAGGAGGATGCCGAGTGAAAAATAAAGGCCTTGCACAACCACTCGCGGCTTTTGAGTTCCGTATGCTTACGCCAGTGTTGCATTTCGTCCTTTGACGAGGACAAAGCTTGAGAGCTTCGTAGTTGATCATCAGTTCCGGAAGATCGGGCTGGATTAGTGGCTATAGTACTACTGGCCTACCTACCCAAGGGTTAGGGTCAGAATCGTGGGTGTGGCTGAGATTTATAATTGACATACCGGTTCCTGTATGTGTGATATGTGGAGAGCAATTTGAGTTAAGTATCCCGTCCATCGGATAGGAAGCTGACCCATTGAATCTCTTGCCGCTTTTCGTTAAGGTGCCGCCGACTACTGCCGACGGTTTTTTCTTTATCATCCTTTCACACCATGGATTATTTCTAACTACACCCAATATTCCACAAATCCAAATTGACACTAATGATCTTAGCTATCGATCACCACTCCAAATAACCGCTACCACTACCATCTTTGAGTAATTCGTTTATGCGAAACATTTTAGTATCGATTATCGATGCCCGTAAAATTATTTTAATTTTTTTTCTTTAGAAATGACGATGGAAAATTACGTGATAAATTGGGAAACTGGACAGTTCGATATTCTGGAAGCCCGTATCCTTGACCTAAACACATTTCACAATCCAACCCTTGCATTCATCTATGATACCGCAGCTAACTCTAGAATGAAACGTATCAATAATACATTATCCCAGACTCGGGGGTGAAGTCACGTTTTCAATAATCACGTTTTCGTTTACGATAATAATGTACTGACAACGTACTCAAAATCACAAAAAATGTCAAATAACCCCAACATATATTATGATGGAATCTTGATATTTGAGCTATAAATTGAATTTAAAAATATTTAGAATTAAATAAAATTGAATTCAATTAAGGTAAAACAGAAACAAGAAAAAACTTAGCTCAAATATTCTACCCGGGTGGTACTAAATAAAGAAATAATTATAAATAAAAGGACCCGGTACGATATTATGTGCATAGTTTCTTTGAAATCAGTTTCCGAGCAACGGAAAAAAATCCCGCTCACGTTCCATAAATTGCCATATTACTTCGGTAATTTCAATATTTTAACTTTATTTTAGGGCCACCTGGATGATAAGATATCTAATGAAAGAATGTATAAATATACATACCTACTTAGAATTCTACGAATGTTACTTTGTGATATCACTTCATTAAAGAAAGTGGGGTAAACTTCAGTTTTGTACAAACACAGAGGAAGGTTATCCTCAGGGGAATGTGGAGGGTAAAAGGGTTGAGGACATCCCAAATTTAGTAAAACAACGAGGGGTGGGAGTAGAGAGAAATTAGGGACAGAGGCGGACAAAAACGCTCAAGAGGACTGTGAATTGCGTCCCCCGGCGCATTTTTAAAGATTCCAAGAAGTTTTAATCGTCATTTGTTCTTTTCCTACGACGAGTGAGTCCGGTGTAGGACGGCCATTTGCAACGGCGGCTCTTCCTCACAGGCCTGGAGGACGAAGGAGTGCAAACTCGGATGCATTTAATCGAAGACTTCATTTGGGAGACCGGACTGCTTAAGCATGACCACTTTCTTCCACGCACTAAGTACTGCGCTTTACCAGAAAAGCCAGGTGTGCCCGCAAATGATGGCGTACATTCTTAGGGGATGATGGGAATACTTAACTTCTTATTTTTGGAGGAGCAACTGAGCACATAGTGAGTCCTTAGACGGTCAAACGGGGTGATTAAAGGCGCGGGAAAATAATGTTAGCAAGGAATACAAAGAGGAGTAGGCAGTTCGAAGTATATATTTATTGGCTGCTGAAAAATGTGCCACACCTTGAACTGACTCCAATAATTTAAGAAAGGCAACATTTTCTGAAAAATGATATGAACTAGAAAGAAAGCATGAGGACTCATTGCAATCAATCTTAATAAAAACGGGAATTTTCCTGGGTCGTATTCCAACTTCAGCTAGAACATCGCGTGAAGATCAATTTAATCACGCTGTATAAAGTTGAATTAAGGTGAATAAGAGTGTAAAAACCTCGCGTAGCATGCGTAACTTCGTGGAAGTTCTATTTTGGAATTAGGAGCATCAAATAGGTTTTCCCAGACTTTTATTGCAACTACAACGCCCAGGTGACATCTTATTGCACTAGAAAATGACACCAGCGGAACCACCTTAACCAGCGGAACAAAATAGTCTTTCACAAAAGGAATATTAATATGAAACTGAGCAAGAAAAAATACACCTTCGATTCCCTAAAAAAAAACAAACCGGCTTGCAACGATATCCAATATCGGTGGAGCAAGTATCTAAAACATTCGTTTCCCTCTAAAAGGGCACATATATAGTGGGTCTATAGAGGGCTTCTATGATCGTTTATACACCATTACTTAATGTAAACATGCATTTAGTCCCCTTTTTTATTCCCCAATTCACGTACTCACTTGGTCCCAGTGGTCCCCAACTGAGGTACTAGGCATGTCAGAGAACGAGATGAGGATACTAAACAATGGACATGAGGGACCTTATGGCGAACAAGATAATAAAAACCTCTATGATAGCATGCGTATTTTCGTGGAAGTTCTCTTTTAGAATTAGAAGCATCAAATAGGTTTTTCCAGACTTTTATTGCGACTACAACGCCCAGGTGACATCTTAATGCACTTGTAAACGACACCTGTGCGTTGAAAAGAGTAGTATGTGCATTAACCCTCATATGGATTTACAAATTTAGTTGAGTCGTTGGATTTACGGCGCCGCAGCGGCGCTGCGTTACATTATGTAATTATCTTCCAAACTTGGCCTTTCAAAGCATGTTTTCTGATTGATAAAGCTAGTGACTTCTATTTTGTTTATATCTAACCATATTTTACTAGATTCAACCCATTATTACAGAAGTTATAGCTAAAAATCTTTAACACTGCATTCTTTTCCATTTGTTGCCGTAATACTCACCTTTTTGGTCTCTTAGACGGTTGTTTTCAAATGAAGCTTTTAATTTCGTGTGAAATGGTTGTTTTAAATAATTTTTCTGATATGCAATGCTGGATAAACTCCGCTTTATCATGTGCAAATTGTTTTATTTTTTATGTGTCCAAATACTAAAAATGAGGACCGAATAAAGATCGGATGGGTCCATGTAAAATAATTTTTCTTCACTACGTCCACCCACATGTTATATCTTTGTAGTGTGCGCAGAAGCCTGAGTTCTTAAGCGTTAATAATTGAAAAAGGGTAAGCGGAGTGAGAGGAGAAGAGTGATACCTTCGTGATTTTTGAAGGATATATTCTGACGATCAAGGCAAATGTAACGGACATTCTGAGAGCTTATATCCTGCAATTCCAAAAAAAAGAAAGGATTAAAATCAGATGGGTTGTTAAATATGAGGAATGTGGGAAAATCTGCGACACGTCAAGAGTCCATTGGAGGGGGGCTAGAAGAGCCGGTATTTTAGGCCTACAGCGGAGCCCATTCCCTCACTGAGGATGTCTCCATAGAGATGGACAGGTAAAAGTGATGCGAGGGAGTGCGGAAATGAGGTTTTGCTTCTGGATTGGTGGGAGAAGCCAAAATAATTATGTTTAAGAAGTTCTAAGAAGGAAATTTTAATTTTGTAATAAAGGAGCAGGAAATGGAAATAAACATGGAATACGATGGCATCTATTTTCTTCGGTCCGGCGCTGCGTGAAGGACCGTTGGAAGAGGAGCTTGTGTTCTGGGGTGACCAAAATACCCTCTAGGAGGAGGGTATTTTGATCCTGCTAGGAGGAACACCTAGGAGGAACAGGTTAAATACCTGCTAGGAGGACCCCCTCACCTTTTCTTTCCATAGCATTGCACTGACCACACATTGAGACCATCCGTACTTTCCTACTAAGCTCCCTTATTCTTCATCCTCCGTCTACTTTCTTCCCCCCACAAAAACTGATTGAACTTCTCCCCACTTCCAACGACCCACCTGAGCTAGACCTTCTCGGAATGAAGGGAGGGCCACCCCGGGGCGCTGCGATAAGGCGCGGATTCCCTGCCCCTCACACAGCGATGGAAGGATTAAGAAAGAGCTGATGCCGAATCGTTAACCCAAAATATCTTCATACCGTATTTGTTGGGTTTTGATGGAATATATTGTCGGAAAGAACAATGTCCACGAAAGCCAATCGGCTGCTTATCAACAGTGAGTGAGAGTCCTGGTACAAAAAATTTTGAAAATTTTTATTCACCTCATCTCAGACGAAGCGAATCGCGGCAAGTATATCTTTTTCTCATCTATCAGCGCGCGTGGTTTATTGGCGTATGTATCGAGGCCATTGCTTGAAGCGATTTTCCGACATAGTTGCACTAAAAATCATGGCACCATAAGTACCCAAACAAAGTACTGCCGGAGGCCATGGAAAAAACACCCTTAGGCTAGCCATGAGTTTCTATGAATTATTCTTGCAAATAGATGAAGTTTTGTCATTGAATATTATAAACAAGCAAAATTATAATGATTAGATAAAAGAGGAAGCCAAATTTTCATAGTATTATTTTCCCTTAGTTAAAACATTTTCTTTTTTAATAAAGTTTAAGCATTTAAATATTATGATTATAAATATAAAATACTATTTCATACGAAACACAATAAATTTTAAATTAGTATTGAGAGTGCAGTCCCCGACATTTTGACGAGGAAACTCTCTGCACCGCAGCGGCGCCGTAAATCCAACGACGTAACTTTTTTCAATAGAGGCCAATAAAATAATAACCATTCACACTATACACACAAAAATATATTTGTAGCCTAAGAAAGCAGAAAAATAGACTACTGAAAGTTTCAGAAAGATCCATGGGAATGGAAAATTTTAAAATCATTCTTAAAATCACGAGCGCCGCCAAGGCGCAGAGAATCCATATGAGGGTTTAATCTGTGTCAGAAATCACCCGGTATTTCTGATTCTTCAAGACTACTCTAATTAAACCTCAAGGAGGCAGAAACTTTGGATAAACTCATAACCATCAATTGCCAAAAGAGATCCACCTTAACCAGCGGAACAAATTATTCTTTCACACAAGAAATATTAATATGAAACTGAGCAAGAAAAAATACACCTTCGACTCCCTTAAAAACAAGCCGGCTTGGAACGATATCCAAGCTGGAACCCAAAAGAGAACTCTGTAAGCTTGGTGCGCCCCGCGAGTGAGCGGCCCAACAAAAGCGAAGGGGGGAGGGGGGTGGATTTCAACGAGGGGTGGGTGCAGTGCGAGGGTGAGAAGGAGGGGAGGGGGAAAGGGAAGGGGCCTCCTAGGGTTTTATCCCGAGGACGCCGCTGGGTAAAATTGTTTATTTTTGGATCAGGAGTGGCGACGGACCGTGGGGCCTGGTAGGGGGAGGGTGGCGAAGGGGGTTGGGTGGTGGAAAAATTGGAGAATTAGCGCGGGGCGGTGGTCGGGGGGTGGAGCGGAGAATGTGCGGGGGAAGGAGGGGGGGAGGGAGAGGCTTATGGTTTGAGTGGGGGAGGGGCGGGGCAGCAAGGCGCGGGAAGGGGAAGCTGTCCTCAAAGGAAGGCAAAAGAGTTACGGGGGCGGGCGGAGGAGGCGGGTGAAGCAATTTTTGAGGGAGAAAACAATTGGGGTGCGGGGGTGGGGGTGAAGACTTGGCGAGCAGGGGGAGAGGGAGTTGGAGGAGATTAGATGGCGAGTTTATCAAGGGAGGAAGGGTGAACCGCGTCTATTTACTTTTAAATTTGAACTCGAGGCGAAAGGAGAGCTATATTTGTATTTTCCCGCAACGACAACCCACGGCATCATTTCCCGTCCTCCGAGCTGTGATACAAACATATGGAATTGATCATTGGCTTGGCAAAGACACGCACCGCGAAAAAATATGCATTTTGTTTGAGTTGAAAAAAATTCCTGATCCCACGAGCCGATAAAATAAACTTCGGGTAATAATGCATTCGCTTTCTTTTTAATTATTTTCCTCAAATATGGTCAATAGCCTTGTACCACTATGAGTATTCAAATATGGAAATGAACATTTTAAGCGAGTTCAAATGTATTTTTCCACAAGTTTATGCAAACAATAAAGAGTCATCATCAGATTCATTCAATTTTATTTTTAAATTCATACTTTATGGGCAAGTAAAGAAGACGCGCTCCCAAAACATAGAATGATTGAAGGAAAACATTCTTTACCTCATTTACCATTGAAGCTGATGTTATTTTATTGCACCTCCATTTCCATTTTTCTAATTGGTATTTTAAATATATGCTTCAAACCAGATAAATGAATATATTTTTAAGTTCATCGACTGAGGGAGACTGGTTGGACCATCGATTTTTCTCATTCTTGCAATTGAGAGGATAAGCAAACTAGTTCTATCTTCGATTGAAAGCACTTGCTGCCCATTAGATACGTATGGAAGGTTTTTAAAGTTGGTTACACATATAATACTAAGAATAATTTCATTTCACATTGTATTTTCACCACAATTTTGAGCATTAAATTTTTTTTAGATAAATTATATTTTCTTAACTCTCCATCATTTTGTATTCTTCCGTGGAATTCAAAATATTCTCGAGATTGGAACACGTTTAGTTTTCACGCCTTTGGTGTTTATTGCATATTAAGCTCTTATTCAGGTATACGGATGTAATGTAAGCTCGCCAAAATTCAAGAAAAGCAAGCGATCGCCTTTATGAACTTCAGAACTGCAGAAAATTTAAATATTTTCACGATAAACCTCCTCTCTCGTACCATGCCTGGGAGTTATCACGATGCAAAACTTGACACCAAGCGCATTCCCATAGCTGCTGGCAATATCGTCTCGGTGGGAGAAAATGCAAAGCAGTGTGATGTGAAAGATATGGGTAGACCGTTTATTGAAAACGACAAAGGCGACGAGAAACACTAGACATAAGCTCTACCTCCAACGAAGTATGCCCTTTCCGAAGCAATAGCTCTCAAGATGAATTGCTCGAGTCGTGTGAGTGTAAGAATAAAAACAGAAGGAGAAACGTATTTTGAGCTACTGCCTGTATAGGGAAAAAATCGTGGATAACCCAAGGTTTATTATGATCTGTTTAAAAATGTATTAAGGATTTTGTGGCTTCACAAACTAACTTGATTTTTATTAGGTTTTTTTGATTAAATGGGCAGAAAAAGAAACAGAAATTGGAGTTGGGTATATTCATGTACCAAATAAAGTCATACCGTCATGTGCCATCCAAGTAATTGACGCAATAATACAAGCGATATACGTAACTGTGACATTGAGACACCTGAGGTGATAGACGCCAACCCACAGATTTAATTAACTTTTGAGGAGTATAATACGGCGATATTTATAGCAATCTTTTGTCTTTAGACTTTACGGCAGAGGGAAATAATCATAAAATTAAACTTCAGTTTATCAGTTTAATTTCATATTTAAAAATTATGTTCATAGGTGCGACATGGATTCAAAATTATTTATTTTGTATAGCTATAAATGCTTTTGAATATTTGATGCACCAAACTGAATTAACTTCACTCAACTTCAGAAGAGGCCAATGCTAGAACAAAAAATGATTACTTTAGCAACGCTCGATAACAATCCATCTCAGCTAAGAACAAATTACTGTTCCACCGGTTTAACCTAAACCTTTTCTTTATTTTCTTTCTAGGCAACCTCAAGCAATCAGGGATCCAAGATTACTCCTCTGATAACAATGCGGTGTGAGCAAATTTCACCTCACATGCGAGCAAGTACTCAGGCGGGGATTTCTCGGCTGTTATTGCGGTGCTGGAGTGGTGACGTAACACGGGGTACGCTACGAATATTTTTCCCTTGACTCTAACTCTGATCTAAGCTGCAAGCCGGTGGAGAATCGCACAAAATATTCAGCGGTGGTGGAGCTGTGTTTACTCATTATGACTGACGCGATTGTTGCCTTCTCCGTAATGATTTTTTCACACGCTTCTCTCGGTTAAAAAAGTAGGACGACACAGATATGCAGTGGCAGTGAAATGATGGAAATAGAATGCAACGCGCAGGGGGGATGGTTTATTCGAATGGGCCCGCGTGAGCTGCTTTTAAAATGGATGTATCCAGTTTTGAAACATCCCAATCGGATTCATGGTTTTCATTTGAGGGATTCTTGAAACAATAGAAGACGGATTTTTTTTGCGTTCTCCAAAGACAATTTATGAGTTCGTTTTTGGAAGCAGCAAAAAAATTCCCTTCAAATAAATGTCTCGTACTTTTCTGTAATTGGTATTGCGGCAAGCACGAAATGCACTACAGACAACGAACAGCTCTATAAATTATGTTATAATTATGTTATAATTTATTGAGCTGTTCGTTTTGTGCCATATATAGATTATGGCACAAAAAGAAGTAGATGTGAAAGCAATCAGGCAATTCGGGATCCACAATTACTCCTCTGATAACTATGCGGTGAGAGCAAATTTCTCCAGCCTCCATTCAAACATTCTCCGCAATTTATTTATGCATACATTTATGCCATCCTAAGTTAACCCCCACTCATATTAGGTAAACATTGTAAAAAGGCATCTACATTGCGCTGAGGAGCTACATGACAATATATTTCTCAATGCATGATACTTGTTGCTGCATTCTGACATTAGATATTTTACACGTACATAGACATCATATCCAATAAGAAAAGCAAGCTCAGCAATAAATTTGAATGATCGTACATGAAAACTCCATGGGCTAGCTACGGAAATCAACCAGTAAGATCATGAAAGTATAAACTTTGAATATAAAAGTAGTGCAGTGGAGAGCGCCTAAGAGGACATGAAGTGAAAGTAATACTAAATCATACTTCACAATTAGAAAAAATTGAGAAATATTAAAAAGTTATTTTTCCGCACGAAAATTGTTTCAAGTTCGCCAAATAATGCTTTTTGAATAGTCTCCATGTAAATGAAGTGGATCACATTGCTTTAGAATTATTATTGTCATGTATTCGGAATTTGACCAAAACTTCATGCAATAAGATAAAAAATCTGCCACGAGCATTAACCAAACCATGATGATATTCATTCCACCACAAAACTCTGTGCGTCCTGTGTTTTGAAGAGAATGTGAGCATGACAAACAATGGATAGGGGGATCATATTTTGAAGATATACAATCTTTGATGTTATATCAGCGTAGAACTCCTACGTGACACTGAGCTTCCCAATGAAATCCAAAGATTTGTAGTAGTGGCCAGATTAATTCCTTACGCAAGCCACGCATAAGATCGCTAAGATTTGAGGAATGCATCACCACATCAAACTGAACGCAATCTGTCCAATCCATTGGAAACCCAAAACAAAAGGGGGAAACGGTTGGAATACAAAAGGATTAGTAGCTCTCCTCCCACGGCAATGGAAGTAGCGCTGAAAACATTGTGAGCGACTGGCTACAAGAAAAAACGGACGAGGAAGGTAGCGAACAGCCTCCAGCTGACGACATCACTCCTAGATTTAACGGCGATAAAAGCGGAAACGTACTTGTTTCAACTCCAACGATTATACGTGACTATTGGCTCATGATATACAGACAGGAATTATATATCTTTTGCCGTTTCTATTTTTGTACCATGGCAATTAATATGGAAAAATATTTTTTCCCTTTTTGCTAAGTCCACGAAGATTTCGACTCCATTCCGAACTGCGCTACATTCGTAGAAGATTATCACAGCGATGATTCTAAAATTTCAAGCAGCATTAATAAACGAACTGCGTGCTGGTTGGTTGGTTGGTTGGTTATTTAGGGGAGGCGACCGACAGCTGAGGTCATTTGCGCCATATAGGATAGGTGGATATTTGGGTAATGGTAGGAGTTTTCAGGGAACGGAGGAAGGGTGGAGAGAAACCCGGCGTCGGTATTAACCTACTCTTAACGAAAGGCGCCAAGGGGACCACGGCTTAACGTCCCATCCGACGGACGGAGTACTGAACTTGAAATGCCCTCCACTGAAAAATCCGCCACTGCCGGGAATCGAACCCGGGCCTTCTGGATGGGAGTCCAGTACTCTAGCCACCACACCAACCCGATCCCCCGAACTGCGTGCTGCAATCAATATAAAATATAATTTTCATAAGATAAGAAGAGTAAAAGACCCGGTGATCAGAAATTGATGAGGGTGAATGAACCGTATTTTATTTTCATATGCTTCATTAACTTGTTCCTTGTACATGAAGCTTTAAATATAAAACTTTTCTTTTTCATTCAGAGTTCTTTTTAATCCGCAGAACTTATAATTACTGCTCAGAAATATGAGGCTATTATTTTGAGAAATTCAGGAACTTGATAGATTGAAAGAATTTGAGACGGAGAGGTAGAGTTCGAGAAGGTGTATATGTACGGCACGGTATTATTCTTGAACATTGTGCCTGAACGATAGGGCCTTAGAGCGACCCTATAGCACAGTCATGCACTCACGTTGTGCGTAAATTAATTTTCATAACTTCTCCAAAGTCGTAACCACTATTACCAATTTCACATTACCTACAAATCCTGGGGTATGAGTCACTCTAATTATTACTGTCAGTGTTGAAAGTAAGCTCAAAAGAGGCTCATCTAACCAAACCACCAAGATCCAAAGGGAGTAATTAAATTGAGGAAGAAAGTAAGATGATAATGATCAGAATGGCCGACTGATGACATTCAAAACTCAAATTTAGTACCTTGAACTGAAGGTTTATCGTCAATAGAATCAGCACACTTCTGTTTATAACGTTCTGTTCACACATATTCAATAATATTCGTGGCAGGATATCAACTGTTTTGCAGAGCGTGGATTTTTGTGAGAGAAAATTACCAGAGATGAATAGAAGTATGGAGTTCCAGAAGAAAACTAAAAATACAGTGTATCTGCCAAATTCCTGAGAAATATGTAAATTAGAATTATTATCACACTGCTGGGCAATTTGTAAATATCACACACATTTCAATTGCTTTACTGTTGTTACTAAAAACAATCCAAAGTGAAAATGTAGAGAGGTAAACCTTTAAATTTAACTAACGGTGAAATAAAACTGAAACTGACAATGCCCGTGAATGAAAAAAGGCCATAAAGAACAATAGGGAACAGGAAAATTTACTCCGGTCGCAACCATTTCAACAATTAAAAACACCTTATTTCCGACAAAGTATTTCCTAAGAGCGTGTTTAGACACATCTACGGCAAGAATTGAATAATATAACATTAATTGCACAACCATAATAACACAAGTTCGACATTCTCCGTAAGATTTTCTCTTTCACGACGAAGGAAAGGGAAGAAAGTATTAACACATTTTAATAATCGTGGAGGAAAATCCATTCTTTTGCGCACACTCACCGTCTCATTTGTTCAAGGCAGGCAAACAGTTTGTAATTTCATAGTACCAACACTACTCTATTTGCCTTTTTGAGATGATACAATAATGAGGGACTTGAAGAACATCTCCACAAGAGCTAACTCCCCCGTCCAGCGGTCTTTCTGGAGCGAAAAAGAACTTAAGATGCAAATTTCGGGAGAAATAAACTTGTACATGGGTGGAAAGGGATGCCTCTTTGAACGCTATCGTAAAATCCCAAAATTAAATTCTTGGCAACAGAATAATGGCGGTGGGACTTAAGGGAAGGAACGGCGTGGTTAAACGTCTTTCTACTCGGTCTCGGAATACCCCTTGGCTCTCATGTTGCCCGGTTCTTTCTCCATTTATTTCCTCATGCTCCCAGGCCTCCACCATGGCCCACCACCCTTCACTTATTTCCTCATACCATCTCCATTCAACTATTAGCAAGCAGCGTTCCAGCCGTTCCACGATTCAAGTAACGCCCGCTGCCATCACTTACCCAGTCTCCCCTGCTCCACACGCCCTACCCGACCAGAAATAAATTGAACAATGAGGGAAAAGTTTCCGATATCTAAATTTGCGCGCTGCACATCTCAGAAAAGCA
Source organism: Platycnemis pennipes (assembly GCA_933228895.1). Classification (NCBI taxonomy): domain Eukaryota; kingdom Metazoa; phylum Arthropoda; class Insecta; order Odonata; family Platycnemididae; genus Platycnemis; species Platycnemis pennipes. The sequence continues at coordinate 86,857,203 of OW121846.1, forward strand.
GAGTGAGGAGTTTTACAGCTCTTAGTGTTAATGAGTTTTTGGATTTTTGACGGAGGAGTACGGAGTGGTATCACCAAATGCAGTTTTTTTATCATCTATATTTAACCAGGAGCTTATTTTAAAAATATATGTATGCACCAACGCTATACCGTTGTAAATTTATTTCACACCAGCAGTACGGAAGTATTACAAATTTTCGTCACGATAATTTGTAAAATTCCATGTGTATTGCGTAGAAATGTGTCATGTTCAATGTTGATTTCATTAATCTTCATTAGTCTTTTTTATCGTATAATTTCATAGAATTTTTGTATTCAGTAAAAGAAAAAGTTAAGTACTCTAGCCATGGTTAAACACGTTTGTACTCAGAATTAACAGATGGCTAACGTTCTATAGTAACATGAGCCACGATTATGTTTTCCTATAAACGTGGAATTAATTCCTCTATTGTAAAACATACGGAAAACGTAATGGATGCAAATATCTCAAAGTTTTAACGCTGTCAAATTAATCATTTTCGGGCATAAGCTGATTATGAGCCTTTCTCCATAGCCTTTTCTGGGTAACGATTACGTTGATGCGCCACTTTGAAGTGACGATTAGGAATTAGGGGTGACAAACTCAATGGGTCATGACAAGGGAAGGTACTGCCGAAAGACCGAAAAATAGTGAATATAACTTCATGGCTGAAAGTAACAATGTATCACCACCACACAAAATCACCATCCGCACACCCCAAAACCACCCTGTACTCTTCAGTTTTCGTTAGTTTGTTCCTACTTGCTCATTTGTGAAACCTCAATATCTAAAATTTGTCAACTAACACCATGACAGATTCATCTTGGTTGAATTCACGAACACCAGCAGGAAAGTTTTGCTCTTACACGGTGAGGAACCAAGCAACCTTACTCCTTGATTTCACAAAATCGTCCCAATTATAATAGAAACAGATGACAAAAGCAGGGATACAATATGCTCATTTATAGATATATTTTTAGGTAAATATGAGAGCCTTTTAGATTAGCTACGGTAAAGAAGAAATAACCTTGGGTGTAACTCAAGAATACGCAATAGTTTCACTTTTATTCCCACCAATTAGTAATGATACTCTCGTTATTCACACCAAGTTTTTCCACGACGACGAATGCCAAAATTTTCGAAAGCAATCAGGCAGTAAATATACATTTAATTTCAAAATGAGTAAATTTTAGGTGTGTATTTAAGCTTTGAAATGCTTTTGAAATATCAAGAGTTCAATGCTAACAAAATGAAAGTAGTGAATGTGAAACTTTGACTGTGTACCGTTATGTATGTATGAAAATGCTGTAAATTAAACGGTAAAGCAAACCATGGAGTAAGATTCATTCTGAGGCTGATGGATTAATTTAATGATAAAGCAAGAGGACGACACTACCTCATCCGAGTAAGATCTCACTTCGAATTCGTGTGGTCAGGGCATGAGAATCGTACGAAGAATCCTCAAATAAATATGGAAACAAGTATAGAACGAATAAAATATAAATAACATAATAATATTTCTTGTCAGTGTCTCGTGTCTGATAAAGTAATGCAACAGGCACAGCTATCAGTTCATCGTTTTCAATATGAAACTAAAAGAAACTAGAAGAGGCTTGATATCAGATTACGAAAGCATTTTTGGAAAATCTATCTTAGAATGGTTGATTAAAATCATACGTTTAGGGGAGGGAATGCCGAAAGGAAAAATGTAAAAATATACTTCTTCTCGCGTTGACGAAAGGCTCAGCGTACATTCAAAGACCTGACTAGGTGGGCGTAAAAACGGGTGGTTACTTTGCATGATATTAGCAAAAAACTTTAAATTCCCTGAGATAACACTCATGTCACATCTCTAACTCTACAGCATAAATAACATAATGAACGAAGATTAATGCCTAACTCATTCACTTAGGTTTAGGAGTGTGTAGTACATCACTTAGTACATATCACACGACGCAGAGCACCACCAGTGGAGGCTCAAACCTCTGCCACACATCTTCTCCGCTGCTCGTAAGGCCATTTTGTAAATATGGATGAAACCGAGAATTATTTTTGAAAGGAGACCTGGATTCTATCCCTTGCGCTCCGCCGCTGATGGGAACTTAATTAGAGGCGGCGAGTGCCGGAAAACTTGCCAGGGCTGCAGACAGCTTCCGTTGAGACGGTAATCATGCCAGCAGCCTCATCTTCGCACACTTGCGCTCCCTACTTCCCCCCTCTGCCCCCGTCCAACTACAGAGCCCACTCGGTTCTCCCTTTCCACGACGCCCCCATGGTTATTCGCAACCAGCGCCACCCGTAGCTCACACCCAACCCTCCCTGAACCATCCGACCGTCTTCTGCCCCACACCCCTTCACTCCTCGCAGACATCCCGCATTAAAAGCGTTTCTTGATTTTCCAAGCCACTTGAGCCGCAGTTGTCTCTCTGCTGAACTCAATATACCCATCCCTGTAGCTTTCTCGGGGGTTGGATCGAAAAATGAGAAAGGATTAATAGGAGTATGAATCCCGAAGGAAATTGGAGGTGGGTAGAAATAAACTTGGCTGGAACTTCCGCTAAATGCAAGTTATCCGAGGAAGTACGAAGCGCGGAAACAACTACTATTATTCCCGAATTCGCATAAATCTTGGATCTACGCATAAAGCTTGATCTCTCCTAAGGAGGCGGAATTACATTCCAGTTTCATACGGGCTTTTTGACAGTTTTTTGAACGTGAATATATCCACTTACGCAACGCAAGGAGAAAAGTAAATTGAAAGTATTTTCGGTATTCATTAACCAGACACATATATATTTTTTGAATGTGAGAATAGAGCTCATTATATTGCGGATAAGATCTAAAACTTACATAAAACAGCAACATTCAATTCGTTGCACCCAGCCAATGCTATTATCTATCTACAGAGGCAATTTGTAAAATGGGTGGATTTGGAAATTCAGGTTTCCAAAGATTTTTTAATGAGAGTATATGTCTCACCGAACGTCCAGAGCCAAATCTTCCACCTTCTTGGTGACGTGAACTATTCAGCCGATGAATACCGATGCATTAATCACCACTTGGCTTATTTTCAGCGTGTTTCCAGCTGGTACGGAAAATTATTATTTTTTCCAAGATGTAGCTATCAACGAAATGAACCTCAAAAGCCTTTGCTTTTTTTATTAATATTCACAATTCCAGTTTTCATTTCTTTTCCTCGCTTTAATCTGGTTTTAATACAAGCAAAATATTTGGAACACCAGTGAAGTTACAATTCTCCGTGTGCCACCAATTGTGATAATTGGCAGAATAAATTTTGGATATTTGCCTATTTGTCGTCACCATGAATTGACTGATTTCAAAATTCAGATATTTGGGATACTTGAATCGCATGGATGACAATAAATTCAATTTATACCAATTAGTTCCGAATTTCTAATTGGATTTGTGAAAATCGATAGGGAAATAAAGAAAACTCATTAATTAACTACGTGGACAAATCAGAAATTTATTTAAGAAGCCATTTATAGATTGAATATGATAGATACAGAATTAATAGAATATGATACAGAAACTTACCATATGCTTACTTTAGGTAATTGGTAATCAATTAAACCATTACTTCCTCTTTCTTATCGGAATTCTATTAAATATTCAGGAAACTTAAATAATGAGTAATCGCTATTCCTAAATTCAATGTTTTGTTGACCTTTTTTTTCTTTAAACTACATCTATCTCTATTTCTCAACAGGTTGGAAAAAAGCTTCGTGAATGAAAAATGGAAAATTCCCAATTGTGAAATCACCCTTCATGTTCCAACAAGTAAAGAAGACGAATATGCCGAAACCTAGGCCAGTGTTATCATAATTAACTACGTGGACATTAAATACGATGGCTTTTTTCTTATAGGAACAAGAATATCAATCATTTCGACAACGTTACGCCGTAAAGTCTTTCTTAAGGTGCATTATTCCGACCGAATCATGTCGACCCGCCGTTGACGAAGGAAATACAATGCAGAGAACTGATCGACGAATTTCTCCGGTGATGCCCGTAGATAGATAAATCTTTGAAGATACTTGGATAAATCTTTGAAGAAAAGTACGGAATAACAAATTAGGTACGATAGAAATTTTGAGATTAAATGAGAATTTATAAAGTAATGTGCGTTTTAATATCGGCTAAGATTTTATGGCGCTTAAGGTTCCTTAAAAAATGACTACTGATTATTGTCAGTCGATTACTATCAATAATACTTATCTGTAATGAAGAATACGGGAATAGAGTTTAAATCAGATTGATTTAGCTGTGAGAAGAAGATGCACCAGAAAGGTGTGCAGGAATAAACCTAATGCTAGTGACTTGAAAACATTAGACTAAAAATAACTATCTTAGCTCCATAATTCTATAAAGCTCAGAAATATAAAATTATGATAGGGCGGAAAAGGAAAAATTGATGATGATAAGGCTAAGCCTTTTAAACGTTCTAATCGTTTTAGTCAAGGAATTTAATGAACAGAACGAATATCACCGCCATGGCCCAACTATAGCATTCGTTATGCAAAAAATCAGGAATATACCATCAAAAATTATAATCGGGTGCAACAGAACAATCGAAAGATAACCATGTGGACAAAATCGAAAGATAACCGAGTGGACAGGGGCTGGAGAAATTTCTCCATTAGAAAACGCATTGACTTCATCACGCCATGTGGGAAAATTGCCCCATCCCTTCTGAGACGGAGAGGATATAGTTGAAAGCGGTTCCATGTTGCTGAATCCCAAGCCGTGGCCATCACTTGGCAGAGAGTATCCCTCCGGTATCGGGGGGATTGATTGTATTGAGTCGGTTGCAGGATGAAAGTTAAAGGAAAAGGATACCCTGAGGCGTCTGGAAAAGAGCCTGGGAAAGGGTGAGAAAGGACGCAGAGGGCTGGAGGCGAGGGAAAAGGCGAGAAAAGTTGAGGAGACTGTGCACCTCAGGTCCCAAGGCTGACCCCCCCCCCCCACCTCCTCCCCTCCTAAACACCCGTGCTCCCCCTCCCCAGCATGCACCCCGCGCCCCCCTCCCCCGCTCGCCCACCTAACACCATCACGCGGAACACAATCCACACCATTCCCAATCGGCCTAGGGCCAATTTCCGAAATCAATTAAGGGAGTGGTAGGAATGGATCGTAAATTTCTCTGGAAACGAACTATCGGAACTATTGGACTGGAAATACGGAGTGCTACGCCCACTCCTCACCCTGCAATCACCTCCGCGGCACCCCTCCTAACCGTTGGCGTGTCCGCCATGGCCGCCCTCCACTCACCCGTCCACCGAACTTCCTCCCCCCCGGCTTCCTTCGGGTGTCAACAGAGGGAGGCTCGCACTTCATCCCCCCCTCCCTAAATTTATTTCTTTCGACGGCAGATCAAACGTCGGAGATGGGAAACCGGAATGCATCGCGGGCGAGGGAGGATCCGATTTGGGCCTGAATCGGGCTCCCATTATTATTATTATTATTAAATAGTTACAATTAGTAACTTCCACCTCCGAGTCTCCGGCTAGCATCGGGTTTCGTTGCCGTCATAATTGCCTGAGACTCGAGAGGGGTCGCGCCTAAGGGTAGCCGCGTCCACCACCAGTGGATAGGTGGCTACCCGGCATTAGGGTCATGCGCACGAAGCAGGCGGAGAGACCCGAGAAGGACAGCCTTCTGCATTGCACTTGTAAGTGCATCCGCTCGCGCCCTGCACGCTGGAATGCACTTGAGATTTTCGACCAGTGAGCTATTGACACCACCAAGCACGCCCACGATGAGGACTACCAGTTTCACAGAGTAGCCCTCATACATTTGTCGGAGTTCGCATAGCAGATCTTGATATTTAGTCCTTTTTTCAATCTCCTTCGCTGCCATGTTCGTTTCAACCGGTGCCGAAAACTCGATCACGAACATGGCATGAGAGAGATTGTCGAGGAGAACGATATAAGGCTTCGTCGCCTCCAATTGCCTTGGTGGAGGAGAAGGAATAATTCCAAATTTAAAGAATTATTATTATTATTATTATTTAAACCCCCATTATCATGTCATCGGCCGGACAGGGAAGCTCTCAGGAAGAAGTGGAATCGGCCTTGCCTGCCGAGCGGGTACCAAATGAGGAGAGTGAAAAGGCGGTAGCTGCAAGCGTCCAAGATTTTTGCGGAAAAATCAACGGTCGAGTTAACACTAGAAAGACTTTGGAAGAGTGCTCACCACCAAAGGTGGCCAACCGTCCATTGACAGCTTGGATTTCTTTACTTTTTAACAGTTGCCCATCATTTCAGATTTTCCCTCATTTCTCCCTTTTCTAACCCAAAACAAACTTTTTTAATATTTGAGTATGATTTTAATCGTGATATCACCCGTGAATTGGGTGAAAAAGAATCTCGTTTTTAAGGATATTGATTGTTCATACACAGTGATGGTCAGACAGGATGTGCAAAACGCAGCACACGTTTTGATAGTATTATTCCACATTTCAGAAGCCAGGGAAAATTTTATCATTCGATGATGACGCAATATAAATCATTGTATCAGTAAAGGGTTCTCTGTGAGTGGATATCACCCAATTTAATTTGTTGTCTGCAACAGGTAATATACTCCACTAATGAGATAAAGTACTTTGAAGCTGCTCGAGGTTGTCAAATTTTAAGCTCCCGTACCGTGCGCACAAACACAACGCCAGAGAAAATTTCTCTACTATGTACAGGAACAATACCCTTGCCTACGATACATGCTTGAATTAAAGTTATGAAGTTGCTGTGTTCACCAAAACGCAAATACAGGACGTTTGATGAGTCGCGACGAGATAGAAGGAGAATCACGTAATAGGAGGAAAATAACTTGACCATAAAATAAGAAAAAATTTAATGCAATCCTACATGGAATTAAGGAAAATTAAAATAAAATAGTAATCGCACTCGGTAATGTTTAATTGTTGTCGATCAATAAAAATCTGAAACCGTCAAATGACGAGTGACCGTACTCTTAAACTAACGGAGAAAAGGTTGAGAAACTTTTATCATTTCAATGTTCTGTGCAAGCATAAAACATTATACGATGTTAATTGGTTACAGCTAGCACAACTTACATTATTTGATGTACTGCGTATGTCACCCCTCCCGGTAGTCAGGTCAGTAGCGTCTTCAGAAATTGGAGCCAGAGAATTTTTTTAATTTTAAACATTAAAAAAATTTTTTTCAATCATTTTCATCGCTTTTGCAGGCTTTAAAGCTAATTCTCTCCTAACGAAATTAAACTCTTAACGGTCACCAGAACCTGGAGTAAGCGCAAGTAGGGTTTGGGGAAAATGTAATGTTGCAAACAAGAATACGATAGAATTCGATAGAATTGAAGGACCAAGACCAAATGAGGAATAGTTTAATACTCAAACCACCGTATTTTCTTTTGCTTTGCGGCATTGTTTTCTCTGCAGATGTGCTTCCGTCTTTCCTGTTGTTGAAATTGTTATCTGGCATATATCAATGGGGATGAGTATTGAGGCCGACTTTCCTGGAATTCCCGGGACTCGACCAAAATCGCGACCGTGCTTCACGTAATAGCTCTTGACCCAAAACTGAAATTCGCTGAATCTCGCATTCCTCAGTATCGACTCTGCGTGGAAGAGAATTTCCTCATATTCAAGGAGCAGATTACCACCTACACCGAGCCATAACTTTCAAGTAGTGCTGCAACAGAAAAATGTATCCTAAAAAAATCCGTAGGAGATTTAAGGTACTCCAACTTACAACGATTTTCATAGTATCTTATCCGACTTAATCCTTAGCTTTAATCTAAGGAAAAAAGCAATCGCACACGTGGTGGAATTTCACCCCACAATTTTTCGATTCAAAGCCAACGCATTACTGATTTCACCACAAAAATATTTCCTCAAAAGCTGCATAAATAACTATTGCGGGCAGAATGTTAATATTAAACATTGATTGTAAATTTTCAATGGAAAGCAATCACGACAGAAATTCCCTTGGCGAAGACGATAATCCAATATTGTATCATAGAAAGTCTGGAATTTCTGATCAAAATCTACTTTCACCGTCTGGTGAGGAAAGGATGTGACTTTTCCCAGTCCGAAATTTTCACGGTCTAGCACATCGGCTCGCATGGCAGCGCATCCATCGTCAGGGAGGGATATATTTCAATCTTTGAGAGGAAGAATCTGCCACAATATGTGAAAAGAAGTGAAGGTGGTGATATACTTCGAGCGTTGAATATTGCTTGAAAATGAACTGCTTTACAACCGCACAAAGTGTATTGCTATGGACATTTCCCTGGCTCTTCGATGCCTTGATACCTTGATTAAAAAAGGGCAAATCCTTTATTTATATATATACTTTATGAGTTGAAATGTATGTACGAAGTCCTGGTAATTATTCACGCTAGGGGTTATTTAGTGTTCGAGCAACTTAAAGATAACGACGAGATTAAAGCTCTTAAAATTCATATTAGATATTGCAATTAAGGCTGCTAAATCATGATGAATATTTAATCCAGCAATAAAATAGCAGATTTTATCATTGGCGCACAATCAAAATATCACAATTATCACAATAGATTCAACAAAAATACGAAGTAATTTTGCACAGTAAAAATATCAAAGAAAATTCTAGGTAATTTAGCTGAATGTAGGTGATGCTCAAATTTTAGACCCAGAAAAAATAATTATTTTCTGAATGTTCGAAAATCTTTCCAAACGTATGAGAAAATTCTTAAGGATGAACTTTCCTATCTCCACGTTAGGTAATTATAATTTTTTGGACTTTTCAGTGCGGTAAAAATAGCGTGAATGATATAAAGAAGAATCATCTACATCCACATGTCACCTTGAGAAAAGCCGAAAGGGTATGTGGCAGAGTGGTATGTCACCAGTCGTGAAACTGACATTTGCTTAAAAATAATGCTAATAATGAAGAGTAGATTGTGGTATATTTTGGAAATAATTATTCTTTGTTTACGCCATAGTCGCGAAATGTGCAAGAAAACAACGAATTATTTAATTTATCGATATATCTCTTAATTTGTTGCTTCTGTCCCGCAAATAAAGTATGGGGGGATAAATATGTCTCTAGTGTCGGCAAAGAACTGGACTGATTGGAAATTTCCATCTTTAATCTTGTCAACAAGTGTTTCCATGGCTGATAAAAAAATCCACATAGAAAAAATAATTCGCCCTGACTGTATTGACTGGACTCGAACCCGGATCCCCCTCATTTTCGGCCTGGTACTTCAACCAATTTAACTACCAAGAAATTCTCTTTCTTTGCGGAAATTTATAGGCTTTAAAGGAAGTTAGTTAGTTTTTACAATTACAACGGGTAATGCCGAATAGGTTTTCGTGGTAAATTCGCGCCCCTTGTTTCTAGGGCTTCCCAACCATGCCCGTTCAAAGGCGGAGTGAGATATCATCTACAGTCACAGGAATTTCTTACTAAATGCGCTGTATTTCTTAGGGTCTCATTCTACTCTCAAGTTAAATCTTAACTCTAGGAACAATAAAGAGTTCTCAAGAATTGCTATGTTTATGGAGTACAGCAATAGGACTGTGAATGGAGTACAGCAATAGGAGTACAGCACTCATAATGAATTGATTAACCAGGAAAAAATGATTCATGCAATATATTTCGGCAATAGGGCCAAATTAGGACCTCAACCACTTAACGAATTTGGCACCCCCATATATGTTATGCAAATCAAAATATAAATTATATTAAAACAGAATAAAATATAATATTTTGAAATTAAAGAATATATACTGAAAGATTGAAAATACTGTTAATTTTTGTATATATCAACCTCATTTATAAAGAACAGTTTTCTAACTCCACTTTTTGTGGTGCCCCCTTCCCTTGTCCCGAGTACATTCTTATTTTACTTTATAGTTAATCAAGCCCCGTTCCCCAATTTACAGCGACATTAAGGCTTGAAAGCCTGAAAAGTATGCCGTATCATAGCCAGAGATGTTTTGCGGTAAGCCAAACACCCGAGCGTCAGTTTCCAGCCCCATGTTTTGGACGAGCATTCACATAAGAATGTGTGGGGACGATCGACAGGCATCCTTGGGGACGGACACGAACCACCCACCGAGTCCCTTGTGAATGGATCCGGGTTTATTGTAACAATAAACCCAGATCCATTACGATACATCGGTCCACGCTGTATTTCCCGAGTCCTGGAACCCTCGAAACTGAAGCACGGAGGAGTTAAACGCCGTCTTTTTCACCTCCCGAGCAGGTAGCACGAGGCCGAGACGGACGTGTGGTTCGGATCTGAGGGAGGCGAGGAGAAGGGGATGGAAGGTGATGCTGGGGGAGGGATGAGAGGGTGGGGCCGTCGGAGAAGGAGGTCTAGAAGGGAGAGTGCTGAGGGCAGGGAGGCGATGCAGTGCGGAGAGAACGCGAGAGCGATCGAGCAATCGTAAAAGGAGAGGTGGGGGAGCCAGCGAAACGGAAGCCGGCCACTTTTTGAGGCGGGCGGCCGCTTGTGCCGAGGCGAGGGGCCGTAAAATGGAAAGGCTCTTCGGATGAATGGGTGGCGGGAAGGCCCGTCGGGGGAGAAGGGAACGGCGCGGGACATTCGGTGTCTACGGGGCTGGGTGGAATTTTTCCCTCCTCCAATTCGAAATGCTGACGGGGCGACACCCTTCACCGTTTAATCATTTCAATTTGGACACGCGTCGGATCCGAGAATGGATGCCTCGAATGAGGATTGCCGTCAAGCGTAAATTACGTGGATTCAATGCCACCCGGTGGCGCCAACATTACAATTTTTTCCAAGACGCTGACGCTGAAAGATGTTCCCGCGCGTCTCAGAGGTTGAATTGAATTGAATTGGACGAGAATAGAGTGGTCAGGTGGAGCGATTTACCTTTTCTGCAGATACGAGGGAATTGATAATATTGTACTAGTTGTAGATTTGGGTGTTAAGGTGCCACAGCTAAAGGATTATATCGTAGCGTCTTATCTAAATTAACCCTATATCTAATACTAAGACACATTACCCGTGCCTGTACATAAGTACGCATATACTTAAAGTCACATAAATTAATTTTATCCTAAATAACTAGAATCACTATACTGAAAGAGATCTTAATCTCAATACAATATAGTTGTAAAAAAGCTGTTACGTTTACAACTCCGGGTTGAGGTGTAAACTACGGTACTCTACAATTTTTTTGGGATTAAGAATATCTCTCACAGAATGTAAGTACATTGACTTAGTTACTACATGAAGCAGAATACATACACACACATAAACAGATAAATAGAATATCAACCTCATCATGAAACGGTCTTTCTATGCATTGATTCTTGTGAGAGTCAGGCTTTCTTTCTCAGTTATATGACACATTTTACATTGAAGGGAAATTGACATTCGCATACCCGTCGAAGGAAACACTAACATGTTAAGTAGGATCTCTTGTCTTAATTTGAAATCTTATTTTGTTGTAGAAGGTAACTTTGTATTGCACTCAGATAAATCGGTATAAGGTGCTCAAAGAATTTCTGAGGCCATTGAATGCTGTAAACAGAGTAAGCAGTAGTGTACAAAAATCTACGCTCGCGGTGGAATAACCTATAGCCTTCAAGTTATAAGATCTGGTTCATTTTTCACTGAGTTTAGGGCTGCGGGTTGTGGAAATTACCCCATGCAACACATATCACGATAGCCTACTGCCGATAATATCATACAAAATTTAATCATAATAGTCACGGTCCATCATCCGATGCGTAGCATTAGAATTGCTTCTGGTAGGTCAGCCTATCCACGCGATAAATTATAAGGACAGTTTATGGGGCGGTAACTGATTTAGCACGACATTACTGCTCAAGCTTAGATGACAAAGGAGAGTATTGATTGGAGCAAGGCTACCAACAGCTATTGTCGTCTACAGTATAAAGGATAGGGGCATAAATGGCATGAGGATTTTTCAAGGAATGTAGGAAGGGCGGAGTGAAATCCGGTGTCGGCATTAGCCTACTCTTATCGAAAGGTGCCAAGGGGTCCACGTCCAGGGGTTTAACGTCCCATTTGACAGACGGGGTACTGAACTTGAAGTGCCCTCCACGCAGCACTCGAGTAGGAAAGGAACAGTATCCCGCTGAAAAATCTTTACCACTTCCAAAATTCAAACCCTGCCCCTCGGAATTAGAGTTCAGTACGTGCTCTAGACACCACACTGACCCAAGGCCCTTGTTGAAAGAAATTAGACCGAGCCGGGGAAAGTCACTGGCAGAAATCATGACAGAGAAATGAAACCTGAAGTCGAGAGATCCATTACGAAAGACGCCGAGGGGTCTACGATGTAGCGTCTCATCCGACGGAAAAGAGTACAGAACTCGGGCCAAAGAAGAACGGTACCCTACAGGAAAATTTCAATCATCATCGGCACAAGAACTCAAGCCCACGTGATGGGAAGCCAGCATTCTAACGACCACACCGATACCACCGAATTGTTTATTCTATTTAATTCCGAGGAAATTAAATTGAATAAACAATTCGGGGATAAACAATGCGGGGCATATATAACATCTCTCTACTTCACTCTTGCAACCCCGTTGACTGATTTACCTGGCGAAAAAAAATTAAAAAAAACGGAAAGCTGCGGTTCTTCTGCGGAGGCTATCCCTTGACGCAGGCCAGCGTGCATTTTATGTCCGAGCGTGACACGTGCTCGTGAGCGATATAACGGGGCAATGCACCCGCGTCGACTCCCTCATCCTTTGGGCCACATTTGATGCCACCTGCAGATAAACGACAGCGAGGGACGCAAAGGAGAAGGGAGGAGCGGTGCATTCGCTCGCGTGATGAAACTCCGCCGCCGTCGACGCTTCGCGTGCCGAGTGAGTTTTTACGATCCGCGAGGGGAGCGGAGGAGGGCGTTGAATTTTATGGCCGCGGCTGTCGTCGGTCGTGGAGTGTTTCAAAATTGGACGCTCGGTCGGAGAGGAATGGGATCTCGACGGATTTTGCTGCACTCCATCTTGAGCATTGGAAAAAGAGCTAAAAATGATTAGTCGAGCGTGAAACAGAGAGCGCCAAAAGCATTCAGCAGGCATGATCTACGCTGGGAGTTTATCAAACTAATTTTACACACTGCGAAATGTCACGTCTTTAACAATGATGCAAATCGACTTCGACCGTCCATCGCCGAAAAGATAAAGGAAATGATTCGATAAAAAAGCTCTGATTTGATAGAAATGAATGACACAGAAAAAAAATATTTTTCCACAGTAGAGTTGCCACTTTGATTTGCGAACTCATTCACAGCTGGTTTTCAAAATGAGTTTCAGAGATGGTCTCAAGATTGTAGTTATTTTTCGAAAAAAGCTTTTAATTTCTTTAAATTGCTCTTATTAAAGCGCCATGGAAATTGTAGACGATTTATCTGGCAGTGAAATGCCTGATTTTGGAAGATACAGAACTGAATAATTGCAGCCACTTTAATTATATGATTTTCGACCACGTCAATATGCTGTTGATGATTTAGTTCCAAATAATTGCAACCTTGAATTCAAAATACCATAATACAATATAATTGCACTTAAATTATAACATTCGTGATTTAAATAGCTTAAATGTGTTAATGTATGTAATGCGAGCAAGGGAGTGGCTATTCAAATAAACAGAAACGCATTCAGTACGATGCATCAGCAAAAAGGTTTTGGTTGGTTGGTTATTTAGGGAAGGCGACCGACAGCTGAGGTCATTTGCGCCATATAGGATAGGTGGGTAATTGGGTAATGGTAGGAGTTTTCAGGGAACGGAGGAAGGGTGGAGAGAAACCCGGCGTCGGCATAAGCCTACTCTTAACGAAAGGCGCCAAGGGGACCTGGGCTTAACGTCCTATCCGACGGACGGAGTACTGAACTTGAAATGCCCTCCATTTGGCACTCAAGTGGGGACCGGTTTTCCACTGAAAAATCCGCCACTGCCGGAATTGAACCCGGGCCCTCGGGATGGGAGGCCAGTACTCTAGCCACCACACCAACCCGATCCCCGCAAAAAGGTTTTAATCGGATTTTATAGCGTTATCCTTGACTTAGAGGGAAAAAGGAATATTCTATTCTTGGGAACTCACAACTGCTAAATTGAACTGGTATCGCTTGATGCCGGCTTGGGAATTGTAACACAACGATAACGTGAAGCCATGTTTTCAATTAGCTGGTATTAAAACACTAAAAAAACAGAAAAAATCATAAAACGTTATTCTATTATCAAGTGTGCCTCTCTGAATACTGATACCTAGATACTTTAAAAAATACGCAATATAAATTGACTTAAAAATTGAACACATTTGATTGGGAGAGTGGGAAATGAAAAATATTCATGTTTTACCTGCTGTTCCGGAAATTTGAGCTCACACGATGTTTATCTGAACTCCTGGTAGCGTAATGATTAGAAAATGTAAAAGTCTAGTTATAAAACACAGTTTTGAGGCGAAACAAGGGCTCAGAGTTTGAATACATTTATGGAAAGGAAATTAGGTGGCTTTTCTCAATATGCTTGCGATGCGCAATCGTTATAAATTACGGGGAACTAAAACAATTATGCAAAACAATACATGCAGACTGACGCAAAAATTGTCAATTGCACTGATTTAGCCAAAATATTCATACCATTTTTCTACAACCTTATTGAAATTGCAAGTAAATTAAGGTATTTCCAAATTTTTCGAAGAGAAATTAATGTGTTATTGCATGATCTTAATGACGATGAATTGTTCAATACCGCGTAAATCGGCATAATTTAATGAAATCGGAGCATAAAATATTCAAAACGATAATTCATTTTGATACGAATTAAATTTTAAAGTGGTTTCGATCCCAAAATTTCTGCTCTATCATTTGTTTGAAGAACTGGGATACTAGAATGCAATAAAAACTATTTTTACCCGGAAATTTAAAATGTTTTGAGCTACACCAACTACAAAGCATGCTTTTCATTCCGGATTGATGAAAGGGCATACAATGAGGCAGGAGTATGGGAACTAGTTCCTCTACAACGCATTTGGGCAAGACGGAACACCTCAAATTCTCACTGAATGAAAGCATGTGACAGGGCCGCGCCACGTGCCCTATCCATTACCCGTGCACCACCCGGAGGCGAGGGTGAGAATGAAAACTCTCTGCGGAGGAAACTGTCAGGGCTGTGCGGAGGGCGTCCGGAGGAGGGGGATAGAAGAGGAGGGCGAGGGGGGTAGAAGATAGATGGGGAAAGTGGTTTGTGGGGATTTAGGGCGACTTAAAGGGCCGCCGAGAGGGGGAGCTCCTTTTAAGACGGGTCGGAGGAATGAGCAGGGATACGATGTGGTTGAGGTGCAGGGAGAGGGCTAATTGATTCCATCTGCACTCCTTCCTCGTGTTCCAGGGTCCCCTCGGAAATAATCCAGGATTCCCGGCTGTCCAGAAGGAAACACGAGCCCACCCGAGCCTTGCTCAGCGCTGTAGGTGTGTCACAGAAATGTGTGGCCTCTACAATTCCGTAAGGTTCCTCAAGGAGGAATTTGTGGGCTATGTTAAGAAGAAATCTATCTTTGGGAAATTTCCAATACCTGTCAGAGTAGCACGGATTTAGGGGAGTTAATTAGTAGTAATCTTTACTGAACCGAAGACAAAGTTCATGGAAAACATCAATGATAGCTTGAAGATACGATATGATTAAAAGAATAATACCAAATGGATTGAAATGAGACCAAAGTTATTGCTACAACGATAAATTCGCAATCAAGGCATCCCAACAATACGTGGAGTCCAGTAAATTTAAAGGCATGAATTTGATACCACATTCCGCTATTATTTTGCGTTATTTTTACAAATAATGAGTAAAAAACTCCGATTAGCAGGCTAATGCCGCCCAGGCCGGCCCCGGTGGCGGCGGGGTTAAGTTCTCACCTGCCATTCCGAAGGTCGCGGGTTCGAGTCCCGCCTGGGTAAAAACTCAACTGTCCAGGGCATGGGTGTTTTTTAATGTGTTGTCCATATATATTTTTTTGTATTTTTTTGTTTCTTGTATTGTATTTATATTGTATACTTGTATTATATATTTAGTTAGGCAAGTACTTAATTTCTGTTTTCCCTGCAGAGTCAAATTTTGTTAAATGATTTATGTTCCATAGGACATGGTCCTAGAACAATAAACATTATTATTATTATTATTATTATATATTACAATGATCGTAATTGGGGGCACCTGTGATCATTACAGAAATTATTATTATTATTATAATGTAGGGATGCAAACAAATTTCCTGATCAAAATGATACACATTGCCGTCGATATGAGTTATTTATCCACATTTATGGTGAAATGACGATTTGATACCGTCATAAGTAATAATTCAAACAAAAAATGGGGCATATGGGGTGATTTTTTTATATTCTCATGAACATTTGAGTGAAATAGTTGTATTCCAACTGCTGTGGTAAGTCTCAGAGAGCTGACTTTGTACGCGTAATCTACGTATCTAAAATATTGTAAATGTACTTTCAACGTCAAACTCTTCTCTACTCTGATTAATTACAATCAATGTCGATTCAATACAGTTACTCAGCCAATTACAGACAATTTACGCGAGATGGTGATCTTCTGTGCATCAGTTTCTTCTTTAACTTCTTTCTTTAATGGTTAAAAAAGCAATTGAAAGAAAGAAAATAAAATCTTCGCGAAGGATTAGTTCTGCAAAAGCCTTTAACTATCACTCTTAACTTAAAATTCCTGCCACCTCGTATCAAATAGAGAGTGATGTAAGAGAGAGTTGAAAGGAATACTGTTATGTTTACATTCCCTCGTGAAAATTACAGTTTCGTGAATTATAAATATAGGCTGTCGTGAAAATATCTCCATGCAGTGAAGAGAAAAATAATATCATGCACTCATTTAATCTGTAGTTTATGAGCAAGAGGATCGAGGTATCATAAAATAGGTGAGAAACCGCACATATTGTTATAATTGGAGAATGAAATCCATCCGTGAATCCTAACATGAGAAGGGATTGCCTCTAAGAGTGTTCCCTTAGTCTTGCTGGGAGAAGAGACCGTCCATATGGTTCACTCTCCCCTCCGGGACAAGGTAGTGGCGAAAATCACCCCAGTATTCTCCTAATGTGGGTGTTATTCCACTCCGTCAACCTTCAAAGCGTTTTCCCTCGTCTTCCATCGGTGAAGTCTGATTTTGAGGGGCATTCAACCAATCGAATCAACAGAACTATTCGGAAAAAACAACACCCGGATTATTAGTGGCTAAGAAGGAGGTTCGTCGCTTTCAGTAAGACGTAAGATTTAAAGGCAAAATACATGTCAAAATGGTGAAGCACATGTTCCCAAAATTGAGAGAAATTTAAGGTGGAGTCAAAAGAAATGTAACATTAGTGTTCACAGGAAAGAGGAGGAGTCGGAAGATAAAGGTTTTGGGACATAGTCCAGGAAATTAATGCATTAGCAGTAGGTTCCCCGAAATTTAGCTGGCCCGAAACATCACTTGATTCTGCTTATCTTACCTGCTATTTTTATTCACTTTTCTTTATTCTAGATGGTTGTAGTCAAATGGATAACACGGGACCCCTACGAACCTACTAATGCGAGTGCAAATATGAGGTTCAACACATTATAGCAGAATTTACTGTCGTTTTAAAAATCTATTAAAGGAGACGTGAGTCGTAATAAACAATGCAAGGAAAAGCAGTTAGACCAGGCATATTAATTATGGCATATAGGTATATTAATTATGGCAAGCGTAGAATATAAACAAATCCTGACTAATTAATTGCAAAATGAGAGAGCACAAAATAGCCATTTTCCGAGGAGCTGAGGTACCAAGACCTTAAAATAATTGTGTAAGACCCATGCAAAATAGAAGTGCTTCGTGAACGCCAAAAATTTCAAGTTTCAGTTTGACAAGATAAATAATTATGTGCCAGTATCCATGATAGAGTAAATAATTAATTTATCATGGGTGAAATTCTAGATGAACAGTACATGCCTTTTTGGATGATTACTATGAATTAATACGATCTGATTGATTAAATTGATCTTCAACTTAACGGGCATAGTTTATTAATACGAGGGTAATATGAAAGTCATATTATATTGCACTCAAATATTAAATACCGATATTTTAAAAGAAATCAATTATTGAAATTTCTCATGCCATCCTAGATTGATGTCTAAAAATTCTACCATCTACTTTCTATGGAACATTGAGAAAGGCCATCTTCAGTTCCAATTCACTAGTCTTTGAAAAAATTCAAGTTGTATTGCCAGGCTTAGAAATTTTTGCAATAATTATTTTAAAGTTTTGAGAAAAAGGGCTTTTGATTGAATAAATACACATACTTTTAACAATAAACGTTTATATAATTGGAAAATTCTGGCAATACATTGAGAAACTATTCGTAATATTGCAGTGAAGGAACGCAGCAAGTCTCATTTATTATGGAAGATCCCGATTGCCTACATCTAAAAACCTTCTTTAGCATACTAGCAGCATAATAATACTCTTTTCTACCACCTATTCATAAGAAGTTTACCTTCATCATTCTTTATGCTAAATGCTGTTTCTCGCCCATGAGGTAATTTCCTTCTTTGTTGATACGTTTTTTTTTGTTTTTAGAAATACTGTTCATATTTTTCGTTAACATGCATTTTCCCAGAGTCACCAAGAATATAAGGGAACAAACGATTCTATACGGGGGGAATGATTAAATTCCACATATTCAAGCATGAAACCATTGGTTATATTCTAAATGATTAGTATTACATTACTTCGCCAGCTATCGTTAGCAATGGAAGTTTTATATAGAGAAAAATATTATCCATTTCGATCAATTGAATATGCTATCTTTAGCATTACCATACGTTATTGGAATTTCTTGTGCACATTTTGATGGTTTTTCGGGAAGGATAAACTTTACCAACTACAAAACACGCATGAGAATTGCATTTCTCCAATATCTTTTCGAAAAGGAAAAAGTATCAAATTTCCAAAGAAAGCCATTCATAAAAAACCAAACAATTTTTCAGGGGATATTTCCCGGTTATATCATACTATTTATGACTGATAACATTTTAATTTATCATAAAAAAAACTTCTCATATTGTTAGCAATGAATGCAGGAGCTGAAGCACAGAGAACTTATCAATATACCAATGTATCAGCTCCAGCAACACTAGGCATTAATTGCTAGAGCAAAAACTACGGCTGTGAACGTATTCCATGACAAATAACTGTAATTATTCCCATTTGTGTCGGTTGCTTAGAGTAAGGATATTTAATTATTGGCTAATGTAACATGCGTTATTAAAACTAAGGAGTGGCATTACTACAGATCCTTCCAGATATGCCTGAAAGTCCATGAATATTGTTTCCGTAATTTTATTTAAGATGAGAAGAGAGAGGTTCAGCTAGGTCGTTTGGTACGTCTTTATATTCAATAGCGCACAATCAGCAATACCCTCTATAAAATTCCCACAGAGCAAATGCTAATAACATTCATGGAGAGAAAAAACAACTATTTTTGCAGGATAGAATTTTATTGGAGAAATATGCGGTAACCATGAATACAAAAAAAGTATAATTTTCATATTGGGAAATGCATTAGGGGATAATGCGAGGGAAAGGGCCAAACAGAATAATCCAACGGCTACGGGAAAAAAGAATAATCGGTAAAAAAAATTAGAGAAAAGTGGCTTAAGCTCCATTGGAGGCCATTTCCTTGTTTTGCGCAGTTCAGGTAACGGTAAATTCAAGCTTTCACTGTTACTGCTTGCACATCATCTAAACCAGCGTGGCGAGTGCCAAAATGCCATTCACAAGCTACAAAGACAATCACTGATCCCTTCATCTTTCGGCTCCATTAAAAGGCTCGCTTAAAGGCCCATTTAAGGGGACGTGAGTGTATTTGACAAATTTAGTGTACAAAAAATGGATTTTTTGACTTGCTCGATATCAATATTACGACATACCGTATATTTTACAATGACAGACGTAGCTATAAGTCAATTATTTCGAATGGTCTCTAATGTAATCACACAAATAATAATTCACTCCTCCAAATATCTGAGTGAAATTTTTTTCTATGCTAAGATTTAAAAACCTCATAGCATTGTTCAATGATAAACTAATGAATAAACTTAGGAAAAATTCTTCGCAAAGAAAATCCTATAGAATTAGAAGAAAACTTCTTCCAGAAGATTGAATTCCTATTTTAAAATTTGCAATGGGATTGCACAGATTGAAACAGATGTAAAATTCAAGTAAGATTAAAGAAACAATGGATTTACCATGAAGGAAGAATTATTTCCTACGAAGGAATTGAGCTGGTGTGGTTTTCACCCCTCAGTGAGATAAGATTCAGTCCTTTGCCCATACAATGAGACCTAAAACCACTGACCACTTGGCACTTTTCACCAAGAGCAGGCTATTCCGAACGCCATGTTTCTCTAGGCAATTCCTTTCCTAAAAAATCTCCCCCTGTCCAATTTCCTACCTGAATTGCTCAAATAAATTTAGTTGTCGGTCACCTCCCAAAAAAGCTACTACTGTATGAATGCATGTATCAAATGAATACCTGAAAGAAATGTATACCGAAAGAATAACTGATCAATAGCCTTTGTAGCATGTAAACAGCATTTTGACATCCACCTCACTGGCGTAGCTGATTTGCAAGCTGTATCAGTGAAAGCTTGAAGTACATGAGTTGCGTAATATCAATAAATTATGGTACGAGAAATAATTCCTAAAACTGTGCTGCAGAGCAATAGGACGTGAATCAGATTCCATTTTAGTTTCTACCTACCTAAACGTAGCGAGCTGGGTCAATGAAGAGACAATATATGACAGTATTGTCACAATTTTCTCAGATAAGAGTGTCGAAAACCGCCTTCACTTTTGATCTATATTGCACCCTAAGAACATGTAAAACTTTCAAATTAGTCAGACGACTGAGGAAGAAGATTTTTCGTTGAGAGGTATATCATTCTTAGTGGCATTCACTACATGCATCCTCCCTGTTTATTTAGGTTGCTCCCTAAAATAGAAGATGATCCTATCGTTAAGAAATGAGGAATTAACTTTCCCCTAAAATAAATAATCAGGAAATAAATTTATCATATTAATTAGTGTACTGCATGTGCGTTCAAGATCACCTTGGAAACGGTAATCTGTGGAAAATGGTGCAAATTTTCATCCATTAACTGAATGGAAATTAGTGCTATATTAGATTTTCACTGCAATAGATTCGTAATTATATCTATGATTTAATTAGATTGATTTCAATGGCCAAGTTTTTAAGACTTTAAGTTCTCTATTAGAAAAGCATTGCACAGTTCATGTAAAATATTGTAAAATATTTGGTGTATCACTCGGATTCTTAAAGAAAACACTCAGTGATTGCAAACACTCCGATTTTATGATTGCTTTTGTACCACTGCATGGAATTCGGCACTGATCCGCCTGCGCCAGGGACTCTAGGGGATTCTGATGAAAACACGGAGCACGCAGCTCGCCTCCATTAACGGGAGGACAAGGAAATCCGACTCCCTGCTCGAAGTCACCACCCACCATTTTATTCCGCTCCCGGAGATACGCCCACGCTCGCTCGCGACGAACTACGGAACGGGATCGAGGGTGGAAGTTGCCTGCTCGTTGTTATTTGGAAACAGGGCCCATGAGGGAGGGGGGGGGAAGGCGAAGTTGGGAGGGGGGAGAGGGGGATGAATGAGAAGGCACTGGTTGCCAACACTCCCGTTTTCGCAGAGATTCTCCCGGAATCGGACAATGAATTGTAAAAGTCTCCCGCACACAGTCCTTTTATCCCACTTTCACTCATCATTTTAATCTGTGAGTATGTAGCCAGTCTATGGGATCCGAATGAATTAGGTTTGATCAGAGAACTAGACAGTATGCAGCGTAGAGCAGCTAGGTTAGTTAAAAGGTGTTACGATAGATTTAGTAGTGTATCAGAATTAATACAAGAATATGGGTGGGAATCATTATCAGAGCGTAGGTTAAAATACATATTAAATCTCTTAGAAAAATAGAAATCGGATAGCTTTACTGAAAATGTTAGGCACATATTGAAAACACCAGCGTATTATGATATATTTGACCAGATAAAAAAGATTAGAGAGATAGATTGTCGTACTGATAGATTCAAAATGGCATTTTTCCCCCGTACTATAAGAGAACAGAATAGGCAGCATAGCAAAGGGATAGGTAAAGAAATATTATAGAGTAGTTTGTAGTGCATGATGCATATATTAATCCCTCAAATACTATAGATACTAACAATATAGTTGCATGATACCCTATAGTTGCTTGTTCTTATGTCAAAACTGCAGGCTTGGTGATCTTCACCTCCTGCCAACAACCCTCGCGGTGGCTTGCAGGGTATTGCGTAGATGTAGATGTACACGGTTTGTGTGTTGTAGTCGATTACCTCTAAACAATTTGCGTTTGAGAATAAAATACTACAAAACAGTAGTAACAATCATGGGGTTCTGAATGAAACTCTCAACATTGAACTGATTCCTGAAACCGGAATTATAATAAATCATCATATTTATTTATCTCTAGACTCAAATATATCCACTCTGATCAATTAGCGCCATGGAAGTCTTCATTAAGAAAAGCAACATGCGCCAGGTTGGTCACGATTACGACCCTCGGTTCCCATGGAATCTCCCGGATCCCCCGGAACGGACAACTCCCGGAATCAACTCTCCTGGAGTTGGCAACTCGAGTGGTGACTCTCGGCGGAGAGAAAAGGTTGGAGAGTCGGGGTTGGAAGATTAGTCCACTCATGCTGGTTCCGGCGTGTTTGTGGAGCGGAGCGCTGGATGCAGGCCCGCTCCGCTCGAGTGGAATAAGGCCTCCTCGCAGCCGCTCCCTCCCCAGCGCCCAAATCCTCCGCTAATTGGACGGATGCCCCCTCCCCCACGTGCCCCTTTCACGCCTGCATCCATTTCCAAGGGGAAAGGGAGTGGGGCATTCTTCGGCGCGGTCGCTTCCTGCTTGATGGCGAAGAGGAGGGTGGGTGCGGGGGTGTTTCGGGAGGTCGAGCCGCTGGATGGTGAGGTGGTGAGGCCACGGACGGTGAGAGCGCGATGCTCAATGGAGCGAGGGCATTATTCGAGTGGGATGGAGCCGAGGGGTTGCTGGGGGGTAGTGATGCTGTTGGTTTCCTTTAAGGGGCTTCCCAGGGCACGGCGAGCGGTGCATGCACCGCTTACGATGCGATTGACCGTCGGGAGCGAGCGAGGGGGTGGGGGAGCTGGGAGTGCGCGTGTGAGAGGGGATCTGGTTCGCAGCCGGTTGTCGGATGCAGGGTGAAGAATTAGTCGAGGGGGTGGAGTGTCCGCGACGGGTCGTTCGCTGCATTTGGACGCCGGACAAAATCTCAGAAGCAATGGAGGGGTGGGGGGAGGCGTGATTGTGTGCCCGAGTCGTGGCCGTGTTTTATGAGCGCCCATTGGCTTGATCCTTCGTAAGCACAACGGAGGGAAGGAGATAAAAGATCTAAAGGTTATGAATGCTGCCCAAAAACTTACCTTCCGCTAAATTTATTCGTCAGATTTTCAACTGATTTCCCCCTTAAAAAACTCGAGACCGAGACAGGATAAATATATACATAAAGAAAGCAACCAGCTAAGTTTATTATCGCTTAAAAAGAATTTGAGTGGAAATCTGCTTGGTTAACTTGTTCCTTTGAACATGGACCATTTCATTACTTCACCGTAAAGCATTCAAGAAATGTAAAAATGTTTCCCAGTTCCATAAGAAAGGCTAAGTAGCTAAGCTAAGTTGCTGGATACGCGTTCAAAAATAGGAATTTCGCTTTGTTACTAGATTTGACTTAATCATCAATACCTGAGTCGTGCAGTACGGAACAGCTTTATATCATGTTTACGCAAGACGACCATAGCAATCACAACTTGGCAAAAATTCTCGGGATTTAAAAACAATTTGCAGCAAAAAAAGCCCCGCCTTGAAGTTGAATACGTACCTTCTGGGCTGAATTTCATTAGTCAACGGCAAAATTTTGCTTACAATGGCGAAATGCGAGAGATTTGAATTTATAGTAGTCTTCTCGGGAAGGTACTCACCTTGAGGTTCTTTTAATCATTCTCACTATCCAATTATTTCATTGTATCGCACTCACAATGAAACGCCAAGTAAATGTTATGAAAACGTTAAGTGGACATGTTTTCCATACAAACTGTGAATGATGCTAAGGAATCCGCTGGAAACGCAATCAAAAATGATACCATGTGAGAGGCATTTATTCCGCTCCCCATTGTTTCCACGAAAGTCGATACACTATAAATGTACTACCACCTAAACATACTCGAGGCGACCAAATCGCACATCATATTCAGAGAGCGGACAGTGCATGAATGCCCTATCCGTATGCCACAAAGACATGTCAAAAGCCTTCGTCCTTCAAGAGCTGACGGATGAAACGGTGGTAGGTGCTGTTCTCCTTGTTAACGTCCGCAGACGAGCATGGAATGGCCCTAAGGCGAAGAAAATTACGGGTAGCAAATGAGGATAAAGAGAGAGGAAGCAGGAGTATGGGAGAGGGCGGACTGCTGGCAGGAAGGTTGGGGTTGGGTGGGTGGAGTGGGTGATCGAAGAGGGAATGTGCGAGGGATCGGCCGGACGAGAATGGAGCGCAGAAATGCCAGCGCGCGGAGGGGGGATGAATGAGGGAAAAGGGGCGTTGGGAATGAGCGGGGGGAGGTTCGGGAAGGAGAGAGAGGATGAGCATAAATTAAGAGCTTATCAAAGGGAATGAAACAGGGGGAGCTGGGGGACGGCAGCGGAGGGCACGGAGGGCGTAAAAGGGCGGACACTTTCGGAGGGAAACGCTCCGGGGAGAGTTTATCGAAGGGAATGGACTGCTGAAAAGACTAAAAGCATAGTCGTGTGGAGGTAACGGACGTGTCTGTAATACTCCCCGGCATTAAAGGCGGACGCTAATGCGGACTGAGTGGGGGCGGGAGACTATATGTGTCGTCAGGCCTGCCGGCCATGTCTTCGTTCAGCCCGAACAAGCAAAGAATTCCAAAATGGGTCCTCGGAATACGGCGGTGCCTTTAAGTTGATGAGATGGGAATAATCTGACAGGCTTTCCAAAAATAGTGAAAGTGTTAAGCAACACCACCCTACCCTACACTACAACTAAGTTTATACTAGCATTTATTTCGGTTTAAGTTAAAATGAAACTCTCTGTATCTTGGATTACAAATATAATACTACGTTGAACTGGTGCTGATGTTGTGGAAGAAGATACGTCACCAACTCATTACCAACGATCATTGCAAGTACATTTCATTTTTGATGAATAAGCACCGGATATAAGAGAAACTGTGTGTGAACTTTTTCAGTTTTTGAAAAAAATGAAGGACCACTTCTTTCAAATATTTTTCACAGCTTCTTTAAAAGTATGAAAACTGATCACACAAAAATAATTATTACTTTGCACTTTACACTTTTTCTGGCAACCATGGTTTCGAAACGCAATATATTTTTTAAAAATAACATTGTATATTGTAACCGTGGCAGAGAAAAATAAAGAGTGAAACATACAAAGTTATAATTATTTCCCTAGGAAGCAGTTCTATAAATAAAGCCTGAAAATTAAAAATATAAAAATGTAAAAAACCGGTGATATTCCGATTTTAAATCTTTTAATAACAGATTTGAAACAGTATTATTCAATTTCACACACCTAATTTAAAACTATAAATATCCACTCATTCCTCAGCTGCTACGACTAGGTAGTTATTTCGTCAAAAGTTATTTGCATTTAACCGACCTATTTGAGGTAGTGATTATTGTATATGTATTTCAGTTACAGTGAAGGCCACTTCAATTTTCATCATCCGCAAATAAATTCAACAAAGTGCTTGGTAAAGAAAGAAACAATTTACAAATGGCTTCCGTTCTTTAAATTTATGAGACAATTCTCAGTAATATTGCTACTCCTTAACAAACTCTTGCAGGGGTTTCAAGAGAAAAGAGGGCGGAGCTTTACGCCTCAAACTCGAATGTGTAGGTGTTCAGCGAGAATGGAAAATAATTTAACATTTAAATAAAAGCAGATGACTGCATGAATACAAAATTGATAATCCTATAGTAATTTTATCGCCCATGTTGACAGAAAATTCAGGCCAAAAAGACTCGAAATTAATTAAAGGAAATAAAAAGGAAGACGATGGATGTCATTGGAAGGCAGAAATAAAAAGAATAGATATTTGCAACCTGTTAATAATTACTGTATGACCTAAAGTTATAAAATAACTGTATGACTAGTTAAGTTGTAGAATGATGAAGTGATATGTAGGTATGTGAGAGGGAGATGAATTAGGATCAATTGATATGTCAAGAGTAGGGTTATATTTTTCAGTGCTTAGACTATATCACACCTGACTTCATCCTAAGCCTAAATTCTATGACGAACACAACGCCCATGCTGGAATTGAAATTAGAATATTCTACGATTTTATTTATGGTTACCAAGTTACCGATCTGACTATCGTGGCAAGCATGGCAGGAGAGAGATGGATGTTGGTTGCAGTATTTCCAAGAGAGTAGCAAAAAGTAGATACACTTTTTCTGTCACACAAAAGTCAAGTTTGTATGTACCTTGTATAGAAGTCCACCATTTTAAAAAGCAAACACACCAAGGGTGGAGTCATCTTTTAGTGAGGGTTCTGAGGATAGCCTGTGCGGATGCAAGTAAAGTTTTTCCTCATTGCGCATGTAGATTATTAGTTGCTATTTTGAGCGAATCTCCTCAAAACAGAAAAAGTATCATATATAACGTAGGTTTTTCTACTTAAAAAACCAAAAGGGAAATTTTAATGGGAGCAATAGGTTACTTTGAATCGAAATCTGACCTACCAGAAATATGTATTCAGTAGCACCTGAGATGAATGTGAACTTAAAAAAAATCACAGTCTGCAAAGATGACAACTCAATACTTTGACCACGGGACTTTAAGATATTACTTTTCTCTCTCTGTAACATTTGCGTTGAGACTCAGGATAATAAAATTTTAAAAAGTTTTAAAAGTCTATTTGAAGGAGGCTTAAAGACTCTTGGAGACAAGCGTCTCCTAGGGTCGTTAAAAGAATAAGATTGAAGTTGAAAGGGAGTATTTTCTCAACGTGGAAAAAATTTTCAAGCCACGATTCCTTTTTATATATTTAAGTAATGTAAAGTTTAAATTCTATTTTGATTAGCAATTATAAGAAACTTTTTCATATGATATTTTATTTGTCCTTCCAAAGATTCGTGAATGGTTCTTTATATTCTGGAATTGGTAATCCTAATGAACGCCCTTCATTTTACCTAACCAGCTGAACTCATCTACAATATTAGCATAAATGCTAGAGAAATGCTTTAGAAATGCAATTTCTAAAAAAGAAGAGATGTGTTTCACACCGCAGAAGTTAGACGATTTCCGTCACGGTGTAAAATAAGATATAAAAAAGAGTAGTAAAAGAGCCGTGTGAAAAAACTAACCTAAAAATCGAGATGCATGGAATGTTTTATACAGTGATCATCACCATTGAAAAGTGTCCGATTTTTTGTATTGAAAACCATTAAATTTACAAAATTTGAACGATATGAAAGAGTTGAACAACCGGATTTGGAACGCATCGCTTAGTTGACTAAGAAAGCTTTATAACTATTAAAAAATCAGGTATCACGGTATGTATACCACGTACACTTCAGTCAATTAATAAACCTATAAGTGGGATTTTAGATTTCACGCAAAGACTGACGAAAAAAGGCCAGAGAAGGCAGAAAAATTAATAAAGCGTTAGGTTAGCAGTGGTAGGTAAATCAGTGAAAGAAAGTTGTTACTACAGCTGAAGACATCTGTACAAACTCTCCCCGTGACATTCATCGTGCATTATGCAAATCCAAGTCGTAAAACACATCACGGATCGGTGTAGCAAGGAACATTTCGTAAAAACATAAGAGGAGAAGAGGGAGGGGAGTGAGCACGTGTGGGTTGGAGACATTTCACAGCCGGAGAGGAGATGCTGGACGCAGTGGGAACGAGAGGACGGAGGATTACCCATTATGGACGGGGGGAGAGGCAGCAGTGAATAGGCTCACGGGGAAAGACCAGAGATTTTCTCGGAGCGCGGGCCCGTTCACCTTGCCACCCGGCAAAGCTGTGAGGGGATAAGACAATTGGACACGACATGGGTGGCAGTGGTTGCGTTGGAGATCGCGAAGGAGAAAGATGAGTGACGTCGTGAAAGGGAGCGGAGAATAATAGGGTGGTGGATGGAAGCTGGGTTGGTTGGGAGGGGGAAGAGCCGGAGGAAGAAGGCTGGAGAGCCGGCTTCCATTGAAAAACCCGCTCCCCCACGAACTGCATTATGCACGTTTAAGCCTCGCGCCTACGCCGAAGCAAGTACGCCTGAGTTTCCGAGGGTCGAACGCTCACAAGCGACAACCATGCAATGCCAAGGTCAGCACAACGGGCCGCGCAAAATGGCCATGGGACGCGCGGGTAAAACTCATTTGCTCACCTCAGGCACGTGGAGAGAGGAAATAAAATCCCTAATATTTCGCAACTCTTCGACCGTCACGCCTCGCTCAACTTCAAGGACTGCTGGCTTGCAGAACGAGGGTTCCACGGCTACGCCATTTTTCATCAGGAATTCATCAGTAGGGAGAATACACTGAGTGTTGCGTACTTTTGAAACTTGGGTCTTAGTTTAATTGACACTGAAACATTGGGTGCAACTACTGCTGCAAAAGAGGTTCTCATACCGTACATTGGGTCTCAAAACTAGGAGCGTTAAATAACGGAATACTTAGGGGCTGTCACTGAATCGAGGTAATACAGATAGGAAAAGAAAAAAATATATAGAAAGAGTAGTTCTATTCGTGGGCTAGATTGTACAGATGAGAGTTAGATATTCGGAGATAAAGGTTTAAAAGTACTATCAATTCCGCTTACAATAATAGAGTACACAGTAGTTAACCACGGGATTAAGAGGAAATGTTATTTAGATTAGAGAGTAGTTTTGCATATCGGCGTGAACCATTTGAAAGTGCGGTGCATTTGTGCAGTATTTGTTACATTTCTCCTTACGTATTGTGTTATAAGTGAAAGACTTATATTAAGTCTCTCTCCCATAATATTTATAGAAATGTTGTAGCTATTAGAGTATGGAAGTTAAAGTTATTCGGTGATAATTAAAACCATGTCACACACGCAGGGTAGATTGCATGGTACTCAGTAAATGTGGATAAAGATGAAAATCAAATATCAACTAACATAATAATTTGTATTTCGGTCCGGAATAAGTTTTCATGACGTAAGAATTTGCAACGTGAGAAATGGGAACAGAGGGAAAATCTGAAGTACTGGATGACATTAAAAGTATTTTGATGCCTTAAATATCTTAAGCATACGGCGATTGAACGCTAGATGAAAACTCATCATTTTATATCACTGGAAATAATTATCGAAGACATATAATACATAGTAAGATGTAACTGTCTAAGATATAGTTGAAAGTGTTCTCACAGAAGACTAGATTTCTATTGAATTACACGAACCCAACAAATTACATCCATTCCCATCCATACTCATCATCCATTACAATTTTTTGTTCTCCTTTTGCCATGCATTGGTTTCGCTAGGAATGTATATTGGCTCCGCCATAAGCTTAATCAATTAATCGTCAATAACAAGTAAAACTGATAATTATTGCCCTAAAACAAATTAAAAAATATATATCATCAAATTCCATTTACGATAAAAATATCGCACATTTTATAAACACTATATGATTTCTCAAACATGTTATAGAATTGAATGAATTAGACCAAAACAGCTAATTGGAATACATGTAATCTGATAAAAAGGCATAGATAAATATAATTATTAAATTGTCAGTTGGAAAAGAAGTGAGAGACCGGGGATATTTTGCGGAAAAATTGTTGACACACATTTATTTGGAATTTTTCTATAATTAAAGCTTTCAAAAAGACGGGTACTCTATAATTCACCACTGGAAATACTTAGTTTTCAGACAAATTCCTCCCCATTTATGCCTATTTGTAAGGAAATATTCAGCGCAAGAAGAGAGCTGCGTTCTGCCTGACTGAACTTGGAACTATGAACTGACTCTAAATTTGTTACAATACGCAAACGTGGTTCCCAAATTCACTAATGAAACTAGAGTTGAATTGTCAAGTTAAGAAAACATTTTCATTTAACAAACGAACTTCGATTTGGAATAACTTAGGTTTTAGGGAAGATGTCTTTTTTTCACTATTCGTCTTGACACCGTTTTCATGGCTGTTGAATATTTTCTGCCATATGCCTCAGGTATGGTGGTGGTTCGCCGTGGAATTCATATAGATCGTTAAAAATAGAATAGTAACAAAAGAATCGACGAGACTCAAGTTGGGAATAAGTGAGTCGAAGGACTTGTCATTTTATCCCCGTATACCCATCATGCTGCAGTTATCCATTCATTCCAACCTCAAATTCTCTCTCAGACGTATCCCTCCTCCTTCGCCGAAAGCGTCCATCTTTCTGGGCCCTCCCTAACACACGCCATGCGGAATGCGCCCGTCCAAACACGACCCAAAGACCCATCGACACTCCTCT
This sequence comes from Platycnemis pennipes, assembly GCA_933228895.1. Lineage (NCBI taxonomy): Eukaryota > Metazoa > Arthropoda > Insecta > Odonata > Platycnemididae > Platycnemis > Platycnemis pennipes. The sequence continues at coordinate 86,887,891 of OW121846.1, forward strand.
TGGAACAAAGGTTGACACGGGGAGACACTCTAACGGGTCGCTGGAGGGAGTATAGGTGTGGGGTGTGGCGCTCCACGGGGATCGGCGCTCAAATAGTGTTCACCCACTCCCGATTCTCCCTGAAACAATGCCGAAATACGGCGCAGGTGGGCCCTGGGGACGGGTCGGGGAGAGATTGGATCAGCTTGGGTGCATTGTGGGAAGGAGTGGGTGCTCCAGGGTGGTTTAATGGGGTCCGCGAGCTGGGGTCCTGGGCGCTGTACCGCGGGGCCCCTGACTTTGGTGGGGGTGGGGGTTATTGCATCGCTCTGTTGCGAGGCTCGTCAACAATCGAAGTCATTAGTGTTTCTCCGAGGAGGGGAGGGGGGATGAGGGGATTGAGTTGAAGGGTGAGGGAAGCTGGTGGCTGGAGGGAGAACTTCAAACAGCGACGCGCGAGGCACGAAAGAAAAAGTTGGCAAACTCTGCGACGTTCCGATGTTGCTCCCTTGGATTGCGAGGAACTTTAACCTTATGACCGGGCGTAGGGGAAAAAAATGAGTGAATTTTGAAGTCGTCGGGACACTGCAAGTCGATTGTCTTGCTGATAAAAACTCTTTATAATTTCTTTCCTCAAGGTGTCGGAGTGATTTTTTCGGATACATTTCATAGTTTCCTGGACTGAGTCACACGTCTTCAATGTAAAGTGCGTCACCAGTACTTGCTGACAGTACCAATACCGTCTTTCTGGAATAACCTAGTTCTCTGTGCTGCATATCTTTAGGTCAGCTAAGGACTTAAGACTTTGTACTACACAATAAATTCTTTCGTAAATCTCTCCATGATAGAAAAAGAACTATTGATAAACGTTAAGTTAGGTGATAATGAATTTTGAGGATATTATTATTTTATGAAAAAGATTATAGGAAGAAAAATGAGGGAATTAGGTTTGTATGGTGCCTGGAGAACTGCGCTCTTATCCTGAGGGCCTGGGTTTGAATCCCGGCTTAGGCGGATTATTTATTGACGTACCGGTCCCTACTTGAGTGCCTTGTGGAGAGCACTTCGAATCCAGTACTCCGTCCGTTGGATGGGACGTTATGGGGTGGTCCCTTGCCGTCTTTCGTTAATAGCAGGCTAATTCCGACGCCGGGTTTCCTTCCTATTCTCCCTGAAAACTCCTACCTTCACCCAATCACGAACGTATCTCTGGCGTAAATGTCCTTTGTTGTCGGTCGCCTGCCCCAAATAACAACAGCAAGGAAAGAATACTCAGAAAGCGTTCAACGACCATTTTAGTTGAAGAGCGAATAAATGAGACTAAATGTAAGAATACTATTCACATGTATTTCCTGAGATTTGTATGTGCCCCTCAAAAAATAAGATAGCTATGCTGTGTCGAAAGTAAAAAAAACCTATATTGCTAATTTCCAGGTTCTGCAAATGAAACTATCCAAAATATAGCCAATTGATAAGTTTAAAATGCCTAAAAATATTTTTTACCAAATGGAGTTATTTTCCGTATTGATATCAGCAACAATTTCCTATTCCATTTTTTCTAAAATTGGAAAAACAATTACATAGAGGCAACTAATCTGTAACTTTGAGACTGACTAGATATTTGCCATCAATATGAAGAATATGACTCAGCAAATTGATTCATGACTCATGAAATGTTCATTTTTATGCACTTATAGTTGTCATAGTCATCTCGTCATAGTTTCTGTAAGACAGAGGACATTTGGAGGAACACGCAAACCAAGCAGAACAGCCACGATTAAATAATTTATTATTTTTTATTTTGGCCTAAATCTTTAAGGCAATACTTCGTATTATATTAAAGAATTCAAAAACTATTAAGTCTTTAATGTGTTAAGAAATTTTTATAGGAAAATGATACATATTTGTTTGCCAAAGAACAAAAAATGCACAATTTATTCATTTTTAACCAGTTAAACGTATGAACGATATGATTCATGAGAACACTACATTCATTGAAGCATTGTGTTCAACTGCGGGTGACAAATCTAGACACACAAATCCGGCGTCATTAAGTATGGTGTAACGTAACGCAACAATTTCATAATTTTCTCCATAAATATGTGGAAACGAGAATAGAATACCTGCACTCTCAGTCTCAGGAAGAGAGGTTTATAATGAGTTTTAATCATGACACTTGGTCCCTGCTGACAGACTGTGAGTACCAAAATCCCGAGTCAAAGAGGACGGGAAGACGAGAGCTTCTGACGAGAGGCATTACGTCATAAAAACGCACGTTTCCGACTGGATGAATTATCCGCTAACCCCGCCACGTGAGTAAGTGACAAGAGATGCTCACACGCCTCGGATTTGGGAGAGAGGTGGACGGTAACCGAAGAGAGGAAAAAAAACAAGTGGACGATGAACTCGCACTCAAACTGCACGAGAATTCCGTGCCAAAGAGGATTGAAACTGAAAATATTTTGATTGTTTTAGGGCAAAGGTCATCTAGAAACAGAAACACTATTTAACAATATGAAAAAAATTACAAGTAATGAGCAAAAAATAAGTTACGTTCGTTATGATAACAAGTAACATACACAAGAGTACACGAATTGAGTACATAGTGAATATTAAATACATTACGAATAGCAAACAAACAATTAAGCTCATTGAGAGAACTAAATCACAAACATAAAAGTCAGAACAATTAAATAATTTCCATAAAGATGGCATTAACAAACTATAAACGTAACATTATGATGATATAAGATTTAAACGAGAACAAATCATAATTTTTTTAAAAGGAGGTAGTATGCACAAGAATATTATATACCTTAGGCTTAAGTTTTTATCCCTATATTATTGGTAACCTCAATAGGCAAAGTATTCCAAAATGCGATGCTATAACTTGGAAATTTTTTGGAAACATGTTGTCCAATAAGAAGGGTAGTAAATGAAGTTGTCATCCAATCTGGTTGTTTTAAGTATAGTTTTAAAGAGATTAAATAAATAATCAGGATTTTTAAAATAAAACAAGGCATGAAGGAAGGCAGTAAGAAATTTTTACGTCGTTTTTAAACAATCAGCGTGCCAATATATTTAAGGTATGGTGTTATGTGTACATCTCTCGACCAATTTCGATAGGCAACGGTTCTTTGTTTAATTGTATTTGAAACAGTGAGAGAAAAACAATGGATGAGAGAGAGAGAGAGAGACAAAATTGGAGGTGATGAACAATGAGAGGGACACGCAAATATACCGGAGGAAGAAGGCTCCGATTTCCCACCAATGCCACTGCAGCGGGAACAAATCAGGCTTCGGTGCAAAGGGAGACATTTCGACCGGCAGCAAGAAGGCAGACGTATCCGATTCACGTCCGTTTTACGATGTCATTTCTCCCACGGTTAAACTCGTCTGGGGCGCGGAAGCGATCGCAACGGATAACGAAGCACGAGAGATTCGCACCGATCAATTGCCTTGCAACGAGCGGCTTGGTGGGGCAAAGCCATGGTGTGGGTTGCTTAGGGGCCGTTCTCGGGCAAAGTTGGAGTACGCCTTCATGTCCGCGCCAAAGTCTATTGCTCTGATGGCTAAATGAACGGCTGAGGGGCTGGCGGTGCGAAAGGCAGGTCAGGGGAATGGGCCAGCGGTGCATTTATTCACCTTTGACAATGGTCGTTGAGTGCTCAATCATGACTCCTCATATACTTAATGTTGCATTGGTGTGCGAGGGATGCGCCTAACACAAAATCAACACACATGAGCGTGAAATCAGGAGAAGACTACAAATTTGAGCTAATATTTGCACTCGCCGTTAGGCGTGAAGTTTAGCAAGAAAAGTTATCCATTCTGCTCGTAAATCTAGGGCGCAAATTCATGATTTTGATTCACATGCACCATACTCCATTCACTTAACAACCATAGCTTTTTTGATTTGACTAATATGGGAATAATTTTACGTATATCATTTCTGGCGGTTCAATTTTTTTCATTGGTTAATTGGAAAGTTTAGACACCCTCTCGTTTACGGTGCACGGATGGAATTACCTCTACGATATCATTAAAAAAATATTCCCCTATTTGCATAGATCAGTTTACAGTAGAATACACGTTTATAATATTTAAACGTATAGTGCGGTATAATACACGAAGCACGCCGAAATTTGGCGCGTTGAATTTACACTTATAGTCGTATTAGGGAGATACTACCGAATAAATGCTGTGTGTTGTATGAACTCCAGTTATGCGAACTCCATTATATAATCCCTTTATTTCTGATGGATACTTAGATACATGGAAATTACTACAGCAAGATTGAAATTTGCGTCAGGAAAAGTTGACACTGACTGTGAAATGCACCTTGGACAATTGACTGATAGGAGAAACTGGCATATCGTCACCCTAATCCGAATCCCTGTAGTTTGAAGAAATATTTATTAAATGTTCATTAACAGATGAGAGGAATTAAGAAATAGTACCTGAATTAATTGCACAATAATTTGCGGACTCTAGGCTTAATTTTGATATTTCATTACGAGTTTCGTCAGCCCCGGGTTCTCTTTAGCATACTATTGATTAATATTGCACAGTAGAAGACTTTTTAGGAGAAGAACTATTCGTCAATGATACAACGATTGCGATTGAGTTTAGTGTCAGAAATTTAACAGTTCATGCAAAAGCGTTTTCTACGAAAAGCTTCACGCGTAAGTGGCACATCCAACTCCCAGACAAAAACGAACACTCCCCCGCAGGTAAGTGCGATTGAGCGGGAGTCACCCACGAAGCGTCGTTCGCGCGGTTTTAGCCCACTGAGTGGATAACGGCGAGTGTAAGCGAGAAATGGCCAGCACCCAACCCACTGAAAGCGCAGCGAGCCAATCTGGCTAATTGCATTCGCGCACGGGCCGCAGGATGGCCGTCGGCGCGGTTTACGTGGCCTCCAATGGCTCGCGACGCTCCGTACTCCCTTGGCATTCCGTCAGGTCAGCGAAAGGTTGTGCGGAAGCCGAGTGGATCCCATTAGTCCCACGTCCTTCACTCCAACTTCCTCCATTTTGATGAATTATATTCAGATGCACCAGGCCACCGACGCCGTCTTCTCCCGCTAAGAGGCGAATGACCCAACACGGCCCTCAAATATTCCGGCCTTTCATCCCGCGTCGGAGCTCTCCTGTCGAATATAGCAATGCGCGTTGACGAGGAATGCGAACGAGATTTCGGCACTGAAGTTTAATGCAACTTACAAGAGCTGAGAGTACCACTTTGCCGGTCGAAATGAGGACGATCACGGTACTAAGCAGTAGCCTTTGCGTTCTAGGTGCTCCATCAGCGCAGGTTATTTTGCAGTGCCTAACCTGAGACTTTAACTCTTCAGAAATCACAACATCCACGTCCACGGTGGGATTCAAATCCCCGACCTTTAGACTGCCAGGCTAGCACATACCTGACAACCTCAGGCAGTATTATATCATGTCTTTAGAATGAAGAGTTTAATAAAATGCTAAATGATTTTTTTATGTGGGTATAAAACACCTAAGACCTTCTTCCTTTGCAATGGTTCGTATGAATTAACCCCTATTTATAAATTTTGAAAACACAGTGGAAAAAATAGGTATTATCTGATGCAGGATCTCATTTCAAAGTAGCCAACAAATTAAAAAAAAGAAAATAATGCATATTCAACGAAAATATTTCGGAATATCTCTCTAAACTAGAGTCACAGTTGTATGCAGGCTTATTCATTAACTTGAGGACTTTGTATTTATATTCATTATGTTTTTAAAAATTATCTAATTGGTATGATATATTCTAATGACTACTAATATAATGGGTAATTCTCGCTGCATGGATTTAATATCGCTATTTCTTCTCTTCACTGCGTGGTGTTAACTAAATATGTGACCTGGCAGCCGTGTGTTTCCCTTGTTAGTAGAGGTCAACCAGGATGTTGAAATAGTTAGCCCCGCTAAGATGAGTATCATGAAGGACCGCAAAACATGACTGCAAATTACTTGAAATATACGTCACTGCAGATACTTAGTTTTAGTTAATAGTGTAATGCAGTAGACAATGGCGCGGAGAGCTCTCAGTATGATAAGATAGCAAACTGAAATAGATTTTTACTTCAAAGCAGAAAATTTATAGTTTCAAATAAATTGCAATTTAAACATTTTGTAAACTCTGATTGGTAAAGGAAAATGACAAGAATCATATAAAATCAATCATTCATCTCCTTCAAACGAATCATTCGTAGCCTAATGAAATTAATAACATAATTTAAAGGTTAACATTTATATACGATTATTTATATACAATTTTGCTGGTGCACAAACCGATACGTAAGGTAAATTTTCGAGGATAACTTGTGACCCAGTCTAAAGTACGCAGGAAGGAACATTTTTAAACATGAAATTAGTTAAATTTTATTGTAAAGTGTCTTACTGAAAGCAACTCAGTGAAATCTTCATATTTGCAAGCAGTGTACAACGAATTGTGCCCTTATTTTTATTTTTTTTCCTCTTCACACATCAATAATCAAGTCAATGAATGAGTTACCCTTTGTAAATAATCTCATTGATCCAATTGTTAACTTTGTACTCGAATACACGGTGCTCTAATTACAGCCGTTCCTTTTGGACGAAAGATTTCTTTGGAAGTTGAAGTACAAAACCCCTGCAAGTTCTTCCGAGCTTAAAAATAAATTTGAAAAAATTCTATTAAATGAAATATTACTCTAGAAGCACAGTCTCATTCCCGGTAACATTTAAGTCAGAAAAAATATGAAAAGGCTTTTACGGAATCTTAAGATTATCAACCATTTCATTTTTAATCCTACCTCGGATTTGTTCGAAAGTATTATCTACTGGTAGCACTTTTTGATGAAAAATTAGCAAAGGCTCGCATGTGTTCACAGGGACTGAGGTTACAATAAATAACCCGATTAATCACGGAGCAGAGCGTAATGCTTGAAAATGATCCTGAGTAAACCATTAATCCTAGAATTGTATTATACTAAAAACGTTTAGAACCCAGATTATTCGTGAATGATACACAAGAGGGGTAAACAAGCTTATCCTCCCATTCCACGAGAATTCAGCGGAGATGAAACGAGCAGCAAGGGCTCCTGAGTTGGTCAATATTGCTTTAACACCGCAGAAAATGCGTCATCAATGGCAGCACCAAAAACGCATTCAAATAGGATTATCAACAATACACCTCAATGCTTAGGAGTACTTTGATTGCCTGATAGCACAGGGCTAATGCGAATCTCTTGATAAATAAACTCTATCAATGACATCTAATAATACAATCACGTACGATGCAGGCAGGTTATGAGCAAAAAGTGCAAAAATAGCTCAGCCACCAAAAATAATGGGAAAGCTGCCTGGCTATTGTAGATTTCTAAAATACTTCTCGTGAAATATAATTTATCTTATGGTCAAAGTTGTAGTCTGCAGTGTATTGAAAATAAAACTTTTTTGTACTTGAATAGTTAATTACGACCTCGGCATGAGCGGTTCATGTATAATTTATGGCTTTGACTTTAATGCTTTACTCAAAATACAAACTATAACGGACCTATTTCAATTCTGGAAGAGGAAACATGCTTTATAGTTACATCAGTTGCAGTAGAAAATGGCAGCATCTTTTCTATTTCTCGTTTAAAATGAAAATTATTGCTTATTATGGAACTTTTGCTAATAAACTAATGCGTACTTAGGGAAAAGTTATGCAATAAACAGATATTGGCATTCTAAATGATTTAATTCACGTGGGTAAAAACGTTTATCCAAAGTTTGTGAATGAACTGTTTCAGTGTAATTTACAAGTGTTCCTACGAATCCACTGGAATAAAGTATCTTAATCTTAAATACCTAAATATCTAAATATTAAAAATAATCTTAGCTCAGCATGGCCTGATGGCCAACATTATATATAATACATATGCCGAATCTTAAAAACTAAGTTGATGTCTGCTCGTGGACGACTAAATGGCAGCTTCAGGTATTTTTCCAAGAAAAAATTCGAGATGTTAAGATTAAAATTTTACCTATACATAAATCATATAATAATCGTGTGATTCTTGTGAATATATTAAGTGGTATTAAAATCCGCCTTCAAAACCTAAGTGAAACCCCCCTCTAATGATCATACTAGTGTAATAATGCCATTGAGGGAAAATCATACATGTAGGTCGAGACTAGAAAAAGGCCGTTTGATATCCCGCTAAGTGATTTATACAGTTAAACTATTCAGGTATTTTTTTCTACTCTGTGGACTTCAAAGGGATTCAAAGTAATAATATCTTTTAATGACTGCCCAGCATATAGTGGCGAAAAGCAATCGTAGTCATAGCACAGCACCTCCGGTCATTAGAATTTAGGCAAAACTAAACTTTAAGAATTTTTTAGATTCGGTAAACTCTAGTAGCATTAACTCTAATAAATTACCGGAAAAAATCATTAGCGTGGCCTCCAAATGATGGGAAAACAACATGCAGTAATTTCCTCACGTTCAAATTTATTTATTTTTTTAATTTATTTTTTATTTATTTACCAAATATTCAAAAACAGCCACAAATGGCCTTTAATATTGAATATATAACAGATAAGTATATTCATCAATATACCGATGAACAAAAGATAAACCAGATAACATTAGTTGTTTGATACGTCTGGTACTGGAGAGACGAGAGGCGGAGAGGTCAAGTGAGGGATGGGTGGAAGGAAGATAGTTGAAGAGTTTCGGGAGCCGGTAGAAAAGAGATTGCTGGCAGAGTGAAAGACGGAATTTCGGTAGGTGTAGAAGATGACTGCTACGGGTTTTGCGGCCCGGAATGTGGAAGGAGAAAAGAGGGAGAAGGTCATTAGATCGGAAATCGCCGTTAATGGCCGAATGGAGAAAATTTAAATCTTGGATTGTTCGACGGGTTGACAAAGGGGATTTTCCAAGTGAGGACATAATATCGTTATGGGATGAGTTACTCAGGTGGGGAAAACGGTGGCGGGAAATAGAGGTAAAAAATTCAAGGGGGCGCTCCACAAGTTTTAGATTGCTGGGACAGGCAGTTGCCTAAATTAATGAGCAGTATTCCACTATGGGAAGAATGCAACCAATAAAGATGGTTTTTAGCTAGAGGGTCTCTTAGAAGCAAGAGCTACTGTTATTTTAGTGAATCGGTAGAGAATTCCCACAACGGACATGGATTTCGATTTAATTTCTCGGATATGAGGGGAAAGGTAAGTTTGCTGTCAAAGATAACGCCGAGATCCTTATGCATGTTGGTGACAGGGACTGTTTTTCCAGATTAGTGATACCGGTTGCGTAAAGGTTTTGATTTTAAAGAAAATGACATGGAGGTTGACTTTAAAGGTTTAATATTGTTTTCATGTAGAGAACCTATCTTCAAGTGAACAGAGGGCTGATTGGAGTGATTAAGAATCGTCTGTGGTATTAATTCTTTTGGAAATTTTGCAGTCGTCAGCGAAAAGAAGAATCTCGCAGAAGCTAGGGAGGGGACAGGAAATAATGTCGTCTATGAACAGAGCGAAAAGGAGGGGTCCGAGGACGCTCTCTTGTGGGACACCAGACGGGACAGGAAGACTTCATGTGGAAACGCCGTCAATTACCACTCTCTGGGAACGTTCGGTAAGAAGGTGACGAAGGATTTCTCAGAAAGAACCGAGGATATTGAAAACAATTTCCAGTTTATGCAGTAGCAGTATATGATTGACAGTGTTTGAAAGCTTTAACAAAGTCAATGTAACACACGTGAAGTTGACATGAGGCTTCGAGTGCAGAGGTGATGTGGTGATGTAGTACAGAAAGGTTTGTTAAACAAGAGCCACCAGGAAGAATGCCAAATTTTCTTACGGAAATAATTAACATTTATTCAAATATCATATATTTCCAATAAGTGAGAAAATTTCAAAATATGACCATAATGTGAAAATTAATTGAAAAAAAGCGATCCACAGCTAAAAAAATTTTATGGGAGATCTTAAAATGAATTCTTTTGAGATCAAATGTAGCGTCTGAAAGTATCTGGGCTGCTTAAACATGAATCGATAGCATTTTTCGTTGACTTAGGAAATACTTAAATTTAACTGCAGCGTATTGCGTCACCCAAGCTGTGGTATTTTAAATTTATAATAATTTTGATTACTTTTCCAGAACTGAAATGAACATTTAAATTTCATTTGACAAAGGAATATAAAAAAATAAGTGTCAAGCTGTGGAAGTAGACTTTAAATAAGATAGGTTTTCGATTCATTTTCATTACATTTTAGAGTACTATGCAGATGCAGATGTCGATTCCCTGAACATTTAAGATAAATGACATGAATTCGAAACAATGAGAAATTAATTTCCTCACAAGCTGGTTTTCCCTTTCTTACCTCAGCTTAACTGAACTAAACACAATGTCGCAGCAGGACCGGAATTTACATTTAGCGAAAAAAATGAAGAAGCATGGTCTTAGGAGAAGGCGGAAGCCAAGAAGTGGTTAAATTAGCACGTGGAACGGATTTTCTATGTTTTGCGAATCATGTCAAAATTCTCTACTGATACGATTATTTGAAGAATATTTCATAATTTCCAGGCCATATTCCAGATGGCTACAACGGCTGGACATAAAAGGGAGGGAGCGAAGTGAGGAGCGGGAGATTTTTCCGGGGAGGGAGTTTTGGATTTGCGACAGGCATGCAGTCCCGATGATGTGACTGAGAAGTCCATTTTATCCCAAAGCCCTAGGGCTGGCTCTACTCAGTATCACCCATCGGTGGGCGTACATCCGTCCTCTCACGATATGGAGTGTCGTTCCGGTGGTCCATCGAATATCTCGTTCGGTTTTGAGGGCAGGTGAAGGACCTTGGTCCTGAATTCATGTCCGCTCATTCTACATTGCCACACGCAATTCTGGGGACGTTCCAAGCTGAAAAAGCGCCATCTTTCATCTCGTGGAGTGGTGACTAGGCGTGGGAAAGCCACGTTTCGGGGAGTGCGGGTCCAGGAAGGCTAATAAGACTGATGCTGCCAAAGGACCGTCCGGATTCAGCTGAGTTTACTGTGCCTTTTGATCATTTCCCACCACGTTGAACAACCAAAAAAGAGCGCCTACTCCCGCGGCCAATAAATGCCCGCTCCGTCCTTCCCGGCACCAACGCCTCGATGCCCACTGCGCTTGTAAACGAAATGCGTGAGAAGGCGAACAATTTGCAAATAATCACTCCGCGGCCTTTTTCCATCGCTGAATAACCGGAAGCAATTTGCTCAGGATATGTTTTCAAAATATGACACGACTCATATGCCAAGCAATTATAACCAACGGTAGGAAATAAGAATGCCTGAATTGTGAGCTGAATTTTGAATTCACCAGGACTGAATCGTTGTGAAGAAAATAGTACCATCGCAACCTTTATATTCAATAAACCGCCTCAGTTACCAGCACTAAAGCACGGTCGCCACCATCCTTTGAAGATTTACTGTTGGCATTAACAAGTAAGCACGAATCGCGCAAAATAATTAATGTAACATTAAAAATATCAATTGCTCCTTACTATGAAATAAAAAACACTATCACACTGAAACATTACATTTAAAAACCGGTGAAGAATCACTACCAATTATTCATTTGTAATACCTGCATTCCCGTAGCATAATTAAGGACGGTTAATTGAGTATTAAAACGATCTACTTGCTATCTTGCATTTCTAATAGCAAGTAGTCTGCATTGCGGTTTCTATATGAATGAATAAGATTGAACTGATGGAATGAAATCCCTTGTATTAGTAGTTATGTTACGAAGTTCATGCTAGATTCATGTTTCCTCTGTATTACCACTTAAACCCACTAATAATTGCCATCACAATAAAGTGCAAAAAAATAACTTCCTGGGGTTAAAGGCTAATATTAATAATATTATATATATATATTATTCTCTGAATGTTTTCCATATGAGATGAGAAACTATATCACACCGAAAAATAATGACCTGAGGGCTAAAAATAGAGGAGCAGTAGCAATCAAATTTGTGATCCTTGGGGAATTACTCCGTTAAATACGTTTCACCAAAATCACTTTCGGATTATAGCGCCGTTACCCAGATTTGACTTAATACATTAAGCGCCATGACTAAATTCCTCTGGAATAAGGATTAAGCTCGTATATGGATTGATTTGGAAGGAATGTCAAGGTGTGGAATATGGTTTTTAAAAAAGTGTAAGATGTAACGACCCACAATGTAACCTTCGGTACCATTAAGAGGCAATGAATGGTGAAATAAAATGGTTTATGAAACACAATATAACTAGGTAACGTAAACAGGCTGGTTACGAAAAATATTGTGCTAGGTGTTTAAAACTTTCAAGGACTATCGATGAGAAGAGCTTCATTGTAGTCACACTAGTATGAGCGAATTCTTACTTTTTGTTGACTGAAAATTTATGATCAATAACTTTGGATAAGTCCAAGACACAGAAATATTTACATGACTTTCAAAGGATGTTTAAATAGAATGAAATAGATCTACTAATATAATAAAGGAACAAAAATAGACCAAGGGAACTGGTGAGAGTAGTCAATGGGTGAGAGGATAGCTTAAAAATGAGATATATGAACAAATATTAAAATATTGTACATCGTGTTTACAAATCAAATTTTATACAATATTTGAAGGGTTTTCCATGCATATTTAAATTGATGCAAGGATGGCAATGACATTATTTCGTTTCCTCATAGCCTATAGATCGCATCCTTTAAGTTATACGTTTCGCAATACACTCGTGTAAAACGTATAGTATACCCTAAAGGGTTCCAACCTTACAGATAGAGAAATTAAATCATTGGGAGTTCTTGAATCCAGGATAACCAACATATATATAATACTAAGCAATTTTGGCATTGTAAATTGTAATTGACAATGGGCGTGATTTTGGCCCTAAATAGAATCTCCAAATTTATTTTCAGAATTAGTATTTTATGAATGTTATAAAAAATAGCACCCACACCTCAAGCCTACACATTCAAATTCATTTTTGCTAAAATTTTAAATTAAACTCAGCTTGTGGAATGGTCACTTCAAAATAACAAATTGGGATTTATTTCATTTATTAGCATTAAAATCACTCCGTTTTTTTAGTTTTCCTCAGAACGAGAAAGAGATTTCAGAGGGAAAGAGAGCATTTTAATTGACGTTAACTTGGATTCATACGAGGTCTTTGGACACAAGTTCGAGGCAATGTATTTATTAATATTTCACTCCAAACTGGGTTTTATCAAGAACTAATATAAACGAAGTGTGTTTTTTTTTATTTAACCGAATTTTGGGATCCATTTAATTTCCCTTGCCATCGCCTTGACTGACGTGACTAACGGTTGCGGGAGACATTTTCACTTGTTTGAGATTTTAAAACCTCGTTTCCTTCCACTGCTGATATACATTTTAGGTCTTGTTAATTTTTATCTATTTCCCCTAACCAGAATTTTGTTTACATAACAGCGGTCCCTAGTACGGGGAAAAAATTTTCATAGATTAATTTTCTTTGAACTTGGCTTGCCTTAAAAAATAGCGCTGAAATCTTGATGATTTTATTTTGAAAATTTAACACATAATTATCGATAAATCTTCATAGTTTACGCTTACGGAAACACAAATATTTTCCTTGAAGAATGTACTAATTTCTTGATTTATAATATTCGATTTTACAATATAAGATAATCAAATAAAACCGTAGGGGCAATAATTTTGACCTTATCATGGTACATGTAAAGCAGTGATTAAACCACTATCTACAGAAACATATCATGACTATTTAAAAATTGAGCTAAAATTTAAAATGGTTGCTCAAAAGTAAGCACAAAAACAGCAGCCTATTCGAGCGGAACCTTGAATAAAGTTTCATACACTCTTTTTCCACCTGAAGAGGACGGCAGATGAGTGATGAATGACACATATTTCCGACATCAAACTAATCTCTAAAACTTTGTGACCACTACTTGAGTCACGTGACATATACATTCATGACTTACTAAAACTGCCAGTGTATGGCTTAACTTTAACATGCTTTAGCGTGCTTTAAATAAATAAAAACATGGATACAGCAATTGAGCTGAATATTCATTTTGCTAAACACACAAACATGCCAAAGCTTAATTTCAGCGGAAATAAAGAAGCCACATGGAGGGAAAGTGAAAAATGAAACTACCTTTTGATTCCCGCTGCCGTGACAGTATTGCTCCAATTCCCATATTGAATACCACGCCACCTTGGGGTGGCGCCAAGTTGACTTAAGTGTTGCGTGGAAGAATAGAAGGGAGAAACAGAAATTGATGGGAGTCCATACATAATACTTCTATTCTACTTTATTTTCCCTTAACAAATTGATCTGCATGGTAACGTTGAATATGGGGAAATATTTTATCTACTACCATTTTAATCGATGAAACTGATAATTTTCAAACCAATGATAATTAATCAGAATCCATAATGTAACCCGTTGAGTTATTATTTTTTTACTATTGGTTTTAATATAGAACACTTACAGTATTTTGATTTGTATTTGCCCTTAGAATCACAAATACAAAGGGATTAAAAGTCTGCTTTAAATGTTTGGCCAATTCACCCCTGCTATAGCATATATTCTTCTACTAGTCGGTATAAAAGTGATATATAAATGGATGGAATATTCTCCTCTGTTATTCAGTGGGCCGTTAAGTCGTAATGACAATGTTTGAGAACATCACGACAAAGAAAACCAGTGACTTAAAAATATGAATATGAACGTAAATAAAACAATACTTTATTCAACGATTTGCGGCAATTCAATGAGTTCAATGTGGAGTTACGTAGACGCCAAAGAGACACGAAGTATATATAAGTTCATATAATAAAGAAACAGTTTCACGCATTTCTATCTCGTAATTTTTGATTCACATGTAGTACGTTCTTATAAGAGCATGCAAATAAGCAATGTGAAGATTGATAAGTCAATATTTATGCTTAAAATTATTGTGTACTCAAACAAATATTGGCAGTTGAAGATGAAAAAATATATCAAGAGAGATAATACATTTTTAAATTCATCTCTGAAATCAATTAAATCGAGATGATAAGATTGCGGTTATACTACTATTATTTATACTGCTGTATAAGTATATATAAGCTGCAATTATAAGGAGTGACATACGTTACGACTGGTCAAATAATACATGCTTATGTGAGGATAACATTATTTTGCACGAACGCTTCATCAAAAACATCACGCTCACCCCCAGAGAGTATCAATACCTCAGATGTTTCTTTCCTCTGGCTCCTGGAGTATAGCGAGCGTGCATCCTGTAGAGAAACAGCTCCTTATATAGTGACACAAAGAGGGAATGTAGGAAGAACGCAAAAGAGGGGAAGGGAACGAACTCCCATGAGACGTCGTCAAGGAGAAGGAAAATCAAGAAAAAAACGGGGTTTCCGAAGTTAAGGTTGTGGTACTTTGCTCCCGCTTTGGTCCTTCCATACTGATCCTTCACCGCTTTGGTCCCCTGCTAGCCAGCTGCATGGGGTCGGAGATAGAGCGCACTAGAAAGGAGGTTGCCATCTTCCTCTCACCTCTCACCCCTCTTCTCTCTGTCCTCAAAGAGTCCCGCCCACCCTCTTCCCGAAGCACACCGCAAGTCCTTTCATAGACTGCCAACACCACCCCTAAAACTCGAGTCCTCCTCTCAGAGTCTCCAAACCTTTCCTGCCCTTTCCCCTTCCGATCACTCTTTCCTATCTCACTAGCTCCCTTCTGGGGTTCCTTTCCCCTTTAAATTCGAGCACACGAACTATTGGGTATGTAAACAAACATTCTGGCATTCCAGAGTGATACATACCCGAATTTCTCATGATTTTTCCTTTATACCAGTTGATTAACTTACTTCTTTTTGATGATTAAAATTTTGTCCTAAAGCTGTAAACTTGAAATTATTAACCCAAGAGCTACGTTATCAGTGCTTTCAACTTGGTGATTCCATGATCATCCATTATTTCAGTACCTATTTTCTTTTTGGGAGTTAAAACCAAATCCCAATGATGTAATACCGTAATGGACAAAAAAGCAATATATGAGAAAGTCAAGTTGAAGTGAAATTTTCATACAGGTACTTTTAAATCTGCCACATGTACTCATGTAAATTTCTAGTTCATGGAAATATGGCGCATTTAGATATAAATTGTCTTACTGCTTAAAATATCATTATTAAATAAGCCTTTACAAATAGTATCTTTATTTATTTCTTAAAGGCGTTACGACTGATAAAAGGAAGAACTATTAAGCCAAATATGGAACACGCTGCAAATAATTTTCATAATTTATATGTTAATTCCAATTCAGGTAACTTGTTCCTAAATTATATTATACCAACTGCTCGCTATATAAATTTCTTTTGAAAGAATGGGCACTTGAGTGAAAGCTATGCACATTTTCTGCAAAATACAAAATTTAACCAACAACATTCGTATAAAAATTATAAAGAAATTCCCAGGATAGTAAAATCTGTCTTAATGAATCTAAATGGAAAATAAATATGGGGGATCCACCTAATATATTCTCGGCGACTCAGCATTTAGGTCATCTCCATTTCCGGTCCCAGTCAGACGGCTGAAACTCGTGATACTTTCAAATGCGTCTTTGAAGTCAAAACCTTTACCTTTAAATAGCACCCATTTTTATTTTAAATGCAATGTGTGTGGCCAGAAGGCAGCATTGATCCTAGAACATTATCAATATCCCTCAGTAATAATATTCCACCGCTATACAAGGTCTAACATATATTTTATCCTGGAGGTGGTCATCTAATTCCGTCGTTCGTTTTGAGAAACCCTCCCTCAATTTCATTTCTGACGCCGAGGCAAGGTCTGCGGGGAAAACCCACGGGCTCAATTCCACCAAAAACATTCCCTGTCCCCTCTGCCTCTCCCACTTCTTACTTTTCCCCACTCCTTCACCCTGAGAGCAACCTCGCCACTCCCATCACCCTCCATCCCTCCCTCATCTAAGCTTTCTCAAATAATCTCCGCATTACTCTTCCCATTTCCCCATATTCCTTCCGTGCACCAAATCTCCTCCATTCATTTTTTTCCCGGTATCTCTCCATTACACCCATCCTCACTCCACCCTCCCCTCCGTCCCATATTTCTTCCTGCCATTCCTCTCCCCGTTCTCAACCTCCCTCTTTTCTCCTCTTCTTTCTCTCAGACATCCCATTCTCTTGTGCCGTAGCGTACCCACACGGTCTCGTGCAATCCCGTCCACTTCATCTCCTCCATCCCCACCCAGCTCTTATAAAATATCTCCAGCTCCCTTTGTCCTTCCCTCCATTCCTACCTTTTCATGCGCTCCCTGGACTCCTTCCCGCCACTCGTTTAATCCCCTAGACTCACTCTCATTCTTTATCCTTACTTTCCGTCTCATTACAAATTCTCCCCCGTGTCCTTCCCACCGCTCTCTGGCTTCGATTTCTTAACATGTTAGTCGGGAACGGAAAGGCTGTACTCAAAGCAGCCATAGGGCACTAATGTTTAAAATATTGTAAAGGGGCCCACGTTAACACTGCTAAATAATAGCTTAAGGGTCAATAGGGTTGCATTTCTGTTTATTGCATCCGTAGACTCGGAATACTTTTGCAAAATCCATTTTCCATAAGAGTTACTCGATGATATGGGTATCAAAATAAAGGGCGGGTTCAATTTTGGGCAGTTCCACCCTATCGAACTAAGTGATGACCAAGAAATGAATGGTCAAATCTCGTGCCTGAGTCCCTAATATTCAAATATGCACCATCCCGAGCAACTTTATGTATCAGACGGTTAGCAAGAGACTTTCAGATTTAAAAAGATCTCAGGTTAAAGGAAGAGTATCTGCAACTATGTCAAGGATATATATGGCATAGTTTCACTCCAATTTTTTTCTCAAATCAGAGAGTAACTGAGTGGATATAAATGCACAAATTTCACCGGAAACAGCAATATTAGTTAAACGTTCTTTTTTATGGTTTTACTGGGATATAAATAGATTAATATGCGATTAATTACTAAATTATTAATGCATTCCTATGTTTCTAATAAATTTTAGCCATTCAGGGTACACGATCAAAACCTCAGAAAAGGATTGATGATGGTAAAAGGAAACCTTTCTATGCGTAGATCTTTCTTAGTTATAAATCAAGCAAAAATTTCAGATGACAATACATCAAGTTTCTATTTTTTTATTATAAACTCATCACACTTATAGTAGTGACCGTCCGAAAAGTGGATACTTATATCATGTAATAGTTGACAAAATGGTTAATTTAAATCCCTTATATTTTGCTTTTTTCCAAAGTTCAAAGAATCAACAGCAAATTTAAACTCAAAGATAAATAAATGAGGGTAATGATGAAGCGATGCATATAAGCAATGATCAAATTGTAGAGTTTACAAAATGTTTTTTCACCACATCATTTTTTAATGTGACTAAATTTTAATCGTTTTGAAAATTTACAAGACACTATAGAAGACTACAGGTGACTTTTTTCATCACTTCATTACTTTTAACTGTGCAATTTGGGAAGAAACTCTTATATTGTTCAGCCAAGAAGTGAATATTTTAGTTAGCGGATTGTACTGTATGTAAGATTAGATGCATTTTTTTATGAAAATTAGCCTTTATCCACTGAAGAAATTCTCTTGGAAAGGAAGTTTTCTTATTTCACATTACACTTCCGAAATTTTTAAAAGTGTATTTCACTGGTCTGGGAAAATATGATGCACAATTTTGCTTTCGTAAAGAGTGATCCACCAATCTCACCGTGTTAACGTGGTGCATGTCACTTTTGATGTTTATCTATTAGGGAGCACCCAAGTTTTTCCTTTGTGTTCTCATTGATATTAATTGAGACATGATGTGTCAATCAGAAATGAAATATTATCAGTGAGTAACATTCAATTCTGCTGTGGTAACTTATTTGGTCCCTCACTTTCCTTCACTTTTGCCATATATTTCCGGTTTTGTTTTGCTTATTTTTCTAGTTTTATCCATGCTGTATCCATCTCACAAAAATGAAATCTCTATGAATGCCAACATCAACACATACGTGAAGTTCTCTCTCCTTGGATTCGTGCAAGACAACATTGAAAACAAAAAGAAATTGATGGGTTTGCCAAAGTAACAACTTTAGGTTTCCATATAAAACGTTATCATTTCACGAAAGGAAGTGACACAGTGCGCCGTAAAACACAATCCGTCCAAGACTGTAAATGGGACGTAGACAACGGAGCGATGCCATGCCATAAACTTTCCGAGACGGTCTCATCGAGAGCTGCGTGTCTTCGTGGTAGACGCCGGGATGAAACGATCCCAATACTCCTTCACGCGGTCACAGCATTTGTTCGACCCATCAAATATAATTACCGAGCGGGAAACACGTTCCCTTTTCTCCCGTCGCCCCCCATTGATCGTCGCTCTTGTCTCCTGTAATCTTTACACCACCCCCGCAACCCCCTCCCTCCCTCCTGCCCGCCCCCCTCAAACCGAACCTCCATTGTCATCTCCCTCCGAGCACTCTCATTCACTCGAACTCTCTCTCTCTCTTCCGCTTCCCACCTTTGGGGCCGGAATCCTCCCAAAGGAGACCAAAAAACCCCCCGCTCCTCTGCAAACTCTTCCTACCGCTCTCTACTTCACTCCCATTTGCTTAAACTTTTGTCCCAATTCTTCTCAACTGGTTTCCGACCCCTGACTCTCCCTATCTCCCACCGACCCGCGACCTTTTATGCCCTAAGACCCGAGAAACTCCGAGATACTCCGCTCCGACTCTTCAACCCCCCTCTGCTCGACCCTCTACTTCTTCCCTCTCTGCCGCCGAGACGGAGGGTAACCCGCCGAACGGCAGTAGGTTCCCCATCCGACATCCATCCGATATTCGCGCTCTCCATCCGAACTCCGCCAAAACATTTCCGGTCACCAGGCATGCACGCCGCGGACGCGCAGGCTTGCTTGGTGCGGGCACGTGCACCGCACGGGGTCGGAGCAACACCGCGCCAGGCTTGCGGAGTGAAATGAAGCGCATAGAAGTCTGCATCATTAACGGGAGTTCATGTTTGATTCATCCACCGCGCGCAATATGGCGTACGCGGAAGCCAAGCAACCCTAATTAATGGCGCCGGCCGCGGTGGGCTCGACGGAGTTACTTCGTCTCACGCCACCTTCACATGTTTTGGTTCCGTTACTCAGGTCGACGCCGTAACGTGGTGAAAATCGTTACTTTCGTTCATGCGTTTGGCATGATGTGGATATGGTGGCGGACGATGCAAAACTATCCATTCTTTAGAGCGTTTATGAAACCAACTGAGGCTCAAAGGTCAGCGTGAATATAAACAAAGAAAACTGAATGCGAATTGCAAATTAGTTTTAGCCTTTCGGAGGATGTGACCGATGGCTAAGGTCATTTGAGCTATTTAGGATAAAAGGTTATTTGAGTAGCGAAGGAAATGGAGTTTAACGTAGTGCGCAGAGAAATCCGAGGTTGGCATAAGCCTCTTCTTATCAATGGTTGAGATGGGATCCACGGTCTAACGTCCCATCCGATGAACGAGTTACTGAGCTCTAACCGCTCTCCTCACACCACTCTTGATGGGAGTGGCTGCCTAATGGAGAATCACAGTTGGAATTCAAACTGCAGCCCTCGGGATAGGAGGCCAGCTCTCAAGCCACCACACCAATCCGAGCAAAAATAGCTTAAATCACGAGTATGATTCAAGGGAGCCGAGTATAATATTTGTACGACGTTTACCAAGAGCAAATTCTTTGATTTTAAGTTATGCCTCACGCAGCAATTTTAAAACCCTCTTAAATCATGTCTCTCAGCTTCGTATGATAAAATGCAAACTCCTTGATTCATAAAGCTGTTGCCTATGTATGAGTTAAGCATCGTGTATTGAGTGTTACGTTACCCATTTTTTACAAATAGGTCATGTTGAAAAATTATTCGGTTCTGTACGATAAATGCTCTAGCTCTTGAATACCTCTCACAAAATAATTCATTGCTTTCCTATTTTCATCAATTAAAAAATTCTAAAAGTATGAAATAGTGTTATTTAGGTATTAAAGAATTTAATACTTGCAGCGTTGCGGTAGCATTAGGAAAGCTATAAATCTATAGGTCTCAATTGATTGTTAGCGTTGTCAGGCTTTAAACAACATTTGAAATTCAATATCCGATTCTCATTTAAAATTTATATCTTAAGCACCTATTCGATATGAGATTTACTACCGGTCATCATTATAATACATAATTGTCATAGATTCAGAGAACAGCCCATATTCCATGAAAATCATAAGTACCCGATTCCAGTTAAATGAATGTACCCTCAAGCGACGCGATGTAGACTGAACTTACAGCGTTCAGCAAAGTTCATAAGCAAACACGAGAAAGAAAATTCTTCTTGATCATTGTTTCATAGTATATATGTAACATATTTTAAAAAAGGGAAGTATTTCCTCCGAAACAAATATATTCCACGTTTTACTAAAGATCAATTTTGCTGGACTATAATTCTCCACATCGGCAAATCATTCTGAGCACTAAATATTTGAGGCTCTTTCGGTGATATCATGCACCGTAGAAATGATTACAACGAGAACTATCCGGAAGCCTTGCCCCGCCACTTCATAAATAGACGCCCGGAACTCCGCCTATAGTGCGAGAGTAATAAATTAGACAAATACCACGACTGTAGCATCCGATCGCGCGAGGCCATGGACCGTTATTCATGAGCCTGAATCATGCATCGCCATCGGCCTCCGCCCCAGATGTCAAGTGGGTGACGACCCAGCCACCTCTGCAGACCTGCCCTCCCCCCATTCCTTCCCTGGTCTCGCCCTACCAACAGGCCTTGCCTTCCCATTCCACGACGCAACCGACCCTACCACGCCCAATCCGTAGCATCCCTCCGTCCACCCAAGGGCACTCTCCACCCCTTTTCCTCCCGCCGACATGGACCGACCGACACGCGGGAGGGAAAAATCCCCGCACTCGGTATTAGCCTTCCTGCGCCGCTCCCATCTCCACCCTCATGAATCAAGTATGAGTATTGAGGGGTGGGGCAGCCTTTTTCGGACGCGGTGCGGAGACTCCGTTGAGGCCGGCGCGGCGACTTTCCTCGCGCCGGCAAGCGGTAGCGCGGCCCAAGAGTGGGAGGGATGGGGAGCATTCTGACGGACCCCGGCGATGGGTTTTCCCGCGCCCGCGGGTCTGGGGAGTGGGTTCGGAGTCAGACAAGCGGTGAACAAGTGCGTGGTGCCGGGATCCTGTCTTGGATTTGGTGAGGGTAGGGGTGCAGGCGGATGTGAGGGAGTGTTTCGCACCTAACTCGTTTCCCCTGGAACTGAACGTACCAGTTTTACAGACCAAGAAGCGCAACCATAGGGTGGAAAGCAGAGGAGTAGGTGAATTTTTATTATACTCACTCCAACCAGTTAGTTGCTCCACCTGCCAAGGCTATGTCGCACCATCAAACGTAACTTACTCTCCAGGCAACGTCTTACATTCCCGAGGTAGGATTCAAAGCCAGGACCAGGTCGGCACTTTACCAACCTCCCTAGCCCGTCGGTTGCTCTCACAACTTAGGCGGAGAGTGGTTCCAGGCAATTTGACGCCCTACAAATCGACCTTGCCGAAATTCGACATGGAAATATGCATGAGCCAGGGTGTGCATTGTACGAGGGCATTTTTCTCGTCGCATAATTGGACTTGTTAAAGAGAATACACTGGGTGTGAAACCGTAGTATCCCCATCATTTCATAAGTAAATTTGTCAGTAACTCGAATAAATTGCTGGCATCTCAAGTGAATTGTCTTTTGAAATTTCAGAGTTGCAATTCGAAAGCCTCGTAATTTGACGAATCAGTGTTATACTGCGAGGTGAAACTGTATGTCGCCCTCTAACTTAATTTAAAATCTATTGAAACAAGGTCTGTGCCCGAGACGGAGATTGAACCCTTGAGCTACTGGTTCCTGGCGCGGACACCACGGCTTGTGAAAACAAAAGAGGCCAAGGAAAAAGACTGAGTTGCATTTAAGGGCTCAATTGAAGTAATTTTGGTCATTGTATTATTATAAGGAAAAGAATGGGGTGAACGAGCCAATATTCATATTGTTGAAACTTGTGAATAAAATAAAATGTCGATAACATCTAATATGAAGTCAAGTAATATCAGTCAATGAAATTAAATCTGAACCCAATAAATAATAAATAATTGAGGCAATTGAGACACACTTTTTCCCCTGATTTTTAATGCTTTCATACAAAAAACAAATAAATGTATAGTTTTGTTATCTCAGAAGAGTATATCTGCGGAAAAAATTAAGCTTCTTACGAGTGAACAGCAAATGTGCCATCTCATCGGAGGAAATGAATTCTATGAAAAATATTGCTTAGGGAAAACATGTTGGATCCCATTTTAAGACCATTAAGATCAAAGCATATTTGATGGTGTGTGACAGAAGAACATAAGAGAAGATATGAATGAGAACAGGAACCTCAGGAGATGAGAAATCTTTGTATTTGTTAAGCAGAACAGCAGATCAGTAGGTATATGACGCAGGGAGGAAATATCGGTATAAGAGCGCAGGTGAAGTGAGTATCTAAAAAAACATTGCTGGATAAGTTTGAAGCAAAGGAAACATTTCATTGAAACTGAAACATGACCCTTTATGCTGATGAGACAATGCATGATAGCAGGCTGAGAAAAGGTATGACTGAAAGCTATTGAATTCTTATGTTTAAGAAAAGTGGTAAATATAAACTGGATACACTAAATTATCTTCGGAGACATTCTAACTATAAGATGAGAGAACAATTTATGGAAATTTAAGTCACTGGAGTTTCTCTTTCTCAGTCACGCATTTTTACTAACTTACTCGAGCCCAATACGTTCAACTCATGCTGTTGATTATCATTGTAACTAATATGGCATACATACATAGTACGCGGCTGGTGATAATTCACCCCTTGGAGGTGGCTTTCGGGGTACTGACTACATGTAGCTACAATATATTTATTCCTAAACACTACAACTTTCTACAGATTTCTATTTTTTCAAAATTTCAGCTATCGTATACATTATACCGGCAACCAAATTTCTCAGATTCATTGGTTAGTGCTTTCGGATTTTTGGTATTTTCGCCGAATAAACAAAATTGTGCCTCCTTCAAAAGATACGTAACCTTAGGATGAAATAAAACATCATTAGTCTGTATTTAATATATAATTCTGTTACATGAAATTACTCGTCAGGGGAGAACCTGGCCTCTAATGCATCATTATCGGAATAGCTTATGCATCTCCGAAGCATAAAATGTATCAATATTGAAAATCGCTGCAATTATAAATGGTTGAGCTAATAAAAGCAATAAATTCTAACGAAACCGACAGGATCTTACTCAATGAAAAGAGAATGAGGG
Organism: Platycnemis pennipes; assembly: GCA_933228895.1. Taxonomy (NCBI): domain Eukaryota; kingdom Metazoa; phylum Arthropoda; class Insecta; order Odonata; family Platycnemididae; genus Platycnemis; species Platycnemis pennipes. Next base: position 86,912,328 of record OW121846.1, read on the forward strand.
TTATGAATCACAAGAAGTGAGTTATTTGTTTGACAAGCAATTAAATCCTAGATATTTTAGTTATTTACTGAGAATTATACACAAAAATATATGCCTTTGAAGAATATGCCCTTAAATGTGACCTAAAGGAAAAACTACAGTTTAATTTTTTATTTATTTATCCTGAATAAATGACGTAGTCATCATCTAAATATGCATATCGATTTCATGTATAAGAGAATGTAGTGCCCATATCAGGAAAAAGTTGAATCACATAATAAATTTGCTTTTTCTTTCTCCTGATCCTAATTCTGCACGAGCTATTTTGGTGTGAAAGGGGCTCACCAAGTAAGGAAAAATTTGGTTCAAGCATCGTAATTTAGTTCCGATACGTCACTCCACCCTTATCTTTTTGTCGATGCGACAAAAAGATACGTTTCGTAGAGCGATGTGAACCTATCAGATCGCCGCCCGTGATAGACTGGTCGATAACGTCACACCCTGGTAACCCCAAGGTTGCGGCTTCGAATCGGAATATTTCAGAAGTGGTTGTTGCTCTTCTCTCAGGACAATGCTCATGTTAAGCACTTCGACCAACTTTGACCACTGAACCACATTAAACCTTATCCTAATTCTACACCACTCCAACTTATTCTCTTATCGCTCTGAGGTATTGAAATTTCATTTACCAAATGCCGTCAAAAAGTTGATATCACATATTGTAATTCTCTTGAATAGAAAAACCACTGGAAGCCCTTAATGTTTTAACTAACTCGAAAACTGGTTATCATTAATAGGATCAATAAAGCAATTATCCATCTATAGATAAGAATATACTTTTGGGAATCCTCATTGCAGTGGAGAATAAAAATATGGATTATTGTAGGTTAAAAATAATACCTTCCGCTAAAATAATATTATATTTGACAATAATCATAAGTAATTCAGTGATTATTAATAAGTTTCGCATAAATATGAGATCAAAGTAAGAAGGAAATTAAAGTAAGAAGATATAAGTATGCTATAAATTAATATTATATTCCTGACCTTCAATGGAAATTCAGTCAAGGATAGGAAATCTACCATTTATATCCTAAAAATCTATACTTATATTGAAGTTTTGCACCAAATGACATGAAATATCGTATAATTTCGAAGCTTTATCCATAAATTAGCACAATGGTTCACAGTACGTATAGAAATAATAGTGCCATCTCGAGTACACGTGAAACGACGATTAATTCGTGATTAAAAGCTGAAAAATTGTTGAACATGGATCGACCTCAGCAGTGCATGGATGTCACGTCATATTTCGCAGGAAATTACTCCGTTGTATACGAGAAGAATTGCAGCTAAACGCCCTCCTTGGATTTATTTCGAAGAAACTTTCCGCTGAAAATATCCATTGATTCCCATTACCAGATGCCACCCGAGTTGATGCGTTCCCAACTTCTCTAAAACTTTTACGTTGGATTCCGAAAAACTTTGACCCTGCAGTGAACTAGAACTCACGCTTCTGTATAAACACCCCGTGGAAAAACATGATGCATTTCCTTTGCCCGAGATAAACTTCGACGACGCAGTCATTTTTTGGAAGGGATTCACGCCGAAGAATCTGATCCCGGGGAAGAAGTATCACGTCAACGGTACAACTCTTAATTGCAGGATGTACGTGCTCACCGTTTCCCCGCCTAGGGAAGAGGGAAGAGAGGATCGCGGATCGTTCCAGAACATCGGAGACACGTAGCGACCCAGGCGCTTTTACGGATAAAGGGATCGGCCGTTTCAATTCATTGGGGCTGGCAGTCGCGTATTTTCTCGCCTCTCTCCCCCTCTCCCCCCTCCCCCGATTCCTTCCCTACCCAAATCAATTCCTCTTTCTCCCCGACGCCATCCACCCTCTACCCTCCCACCTCCCTTCCTCTCCTTTCATCCATAATCTACATCTCCTTCTGTTCCGAACCCACCGCCCTCACCTTTGCTTCTCTGCCGCCACCGCCTCCTCCTTTATTCCTCTCCCGGAGACAATTGCCGCGGCGTATCCTTTACGCGCTCATAAAGAGCTCTCTGTGACGAGTGCTTTCGTTTTGGCACTGTCGGGGTTTTTCGTGAGGGACTATGATGGGCAAACATTGGGTGTCGAGAGGGGAAAGTACGGACGGGTCCATAACACGTGGAAATCCAAGGGGAGCTGTTTCTCACTGGAACGCTCATTCCTATCGCCTCCACCCAAGTCTTCCGGCAAAAATACTCTGCTTCGTGCTTCCCCTTTCTGTTTCTCGTTCTTATCGTTGTATTCTTCCTCTCCTCTACATCCTTTTGTAGTAGACTTTGCATCATCTCTCAAGTCAAAGAGTAGAGTTTTTGAAAAAGCGAGGAAAAGTCCTCGAGCCCTTTAAGTTTATACTTTACATCCATAAAAATTGCCTTATGACCACGGATTCGGAAAAGTGCTACTCATAATTAAAGTAATTATTTTAATATCTACGCCTGTAAAAATGGTAACATATAGCATATTAAATAATAGAATTTCTTTCACGGGTAGGTGTGGTGGCTAGAGCACTAGCCTCCCATCTTGAGGGCCCGGGTTCGATTCCCGTCAGTGGCGGATTTTTCAGTGGAAAACCGGTCCTCACTTGAGTGCCTAGTGGAGGGCATTTCAAGTACAGTACTCTGTCCGTCGGATGGGACGTTAAGCCGTGGTCCCCTTGGCGCCTTTCGTTAAGAGTAGGCTAATGCCGACGCCGGGTTTCTCTCCACCCTTCCTCCGTTCCCTAAAAACTCCTACCATTACCCAATTACCCACCTATCCTATATGGTGCAAATGACCTCAGCTGTCGGTCGCCTCCCCTAAATAACCAACCAATTTCTTTCATAACTCTTGAATCGAATTAAAAATTCATCAACGAAAACGTCTTTCAACAGATGTTTACTAGTACCTGTTTAATCACTGCGGGCCCCAAGCATTAAATATGTTTTCTGTGAACGGCAGTAATTTTTTTTATGAATAGGGGAAACACGGGTGCGTTCTCCGCAGTTAAAGTGTGACAAAATTCTTCATATCTTTCAGGATTCATTTTCAAGGCTGGTGAAAAAAAAATCCTCTTGCTACAGGATAACATACATATGTAAATGAAACATAAGGTACGAAAAGTACGGTAAAGGGCGGTGATGTAAGTAGCACTCGTTGGGCATTAAAAGTTTAGAGTATAATTGTAGTCCATGCAAAAAGACAAGTGTGAGATAAAGAAAACCTCGTATGTTGTGGTTGAGTAATCAAAGGTGACTCTATTTAATTTGGGCTTATATTTAAAATTCCAGTTGAATACGCAATCGTTTAAACATGGCTCTTCACAAACAATAAGCTAAAAAAACTGTCATTATGGTGGACAAAATTCACTTATTAAAGAAACCCTAAAATAATCTACAACAAGGGTATCGCAAAGGTTTTTAGAGAAATCTTGAAACAGTTTTCGGTAATGTTTTTTTCATTTCAGTCAAGGAGCTGATTATAGTGAGCAATCAATGATGCTATTTTAATAAGTGATTCTTTTTCAAATAGATCAGAATACAACTGTTTAGATATTTTGACTCGTAATTCATGTACATAGTTTTCTCGGTTCAGAAAATTAATGGACATTCTATTTAAAACATTTGAAGAGCCGTTGATTACATATCAAGAAATAAGGCTATAAAAATCCTCTATTTTATGTCAGTAGAAATACACGGACAATCCACTACCCGGCCGTAGCCCCACGAGGAAATTAAGTGTTTATTTCCCATTGCACCCCCCTCTCTTAATCCTCCTCCACCCTCCAATTCCATTCCTTTCCTCATTTCATTTAACCTCACTCTCATCCTCAACAATTCATTCTCACCATCCCTTTGAGGGTTAAATCGCTTTAGGGGATCGATTGTCGCCAGCAAAGAGGGAGAGCGGGAGGGAGAGTCATTCGGACAAGGAAATAAGCAAGGATTGACGCACCCCCACGCCACTAACCCACCGAGGCGAATCACGGCCAATGGAACTCGGAATCGCTTCATCACGGTTTTCGAAGGTTGCTTAATGAGGCCAATTGCCCTTGCTTGCTTGCACGCACGTGTATTTTTGAAGTGAAAAAATGAAACCTTTTCGTGGTAAAAAAACAAAAATCTACCTTCTCGACAATGTTACTATGGATTTGACCCTGCTCATTACAGAACTATTAAGTGAACAACGTATTATTCGCTTAAAAATTTGTCCATGATCACTTTAGAAATTAAAAATGTAAAAAGTGACTTTTGACGCATTCATGGTTGACACAAATTTTAGAATGATGCCATGGAAAACAATTGTGTAGCTGGTTCAAAATGGAAAATATACAGGCCATAAACCGCCATTTGAAATTGCTCAATGTTTGAACTTACACAATGAGGAACAAAAACTCTACTTATGCAAGTAATACAAGATGTATTGCACATTTTGCTAAAGTTAATGCGTTGTAATTAAAATATAATATAATAAATAATATGATTTATATTATGGTATTTACATAGCTCCTTGCCATATTAGATTATTCAAATCTTCTATTTGTATTGTTCTTTTTTGTCTTTAATTTACTGATATTTTGTATTTTTATGTACCATACACTCATTACTACCACTGGCGAAGTAACCAAAGTGTAATATAACTCCAAATAATAATGAAAATACTGGAAAACGGAAATTAATCAAAAACTATCCAGAATCGAGCTACAACACAATACTACACGTCATAACTTACTTTTGGAAATAAGTGAAGCACATAATTGTTGATTATAGTGACTCGATTGCTGCAGTTGTTGATAGCACCCTTTCTCATATCAGGAACCGTATGTCTTAAGTTATACAAATGATACGCCATTCAGAGTGTCAAAGGCCCCTTCTTGTTAGTCAACTGGAGAATAATGGAGATATTAGGCTTAGATATAGTCGCACAGTTTGGACTTAACCCAGGGTACCTGCTAGTCATCGGCAAACAAATGTTGATAGTTAACTGTATTCGAAAAAACCACCCATTCACCCCCTAACATACGAAATTACCGCACATTTCTCACCAGCAGTGGGTCTCGGAGAGTTACAGACATGGGCAATGGACATAATTTCGTAAATATAAGAACCTGGCAATCTCACCCGAGGCTAAGCGCGTCATCAAGATGCATTAACGGCCTCTCCTATCACGAGGGGCCCTACATTCATAACCATGACAGCAGCGGTCCAATGAGAACCCAGGGAAAGACTCATCACTCAGCGAACACGCAATATTTTTGCGCCCAGTTATTTCGAGCAGTATAACACCTCTCCTTCCGATGTAGTCATATTTGGAGTAGATTGGTGATCATTACTTAGAAGGTGGATGTAGCTAAACATATAACTTTTGTTTTGAACAATGAAATTTTAATTGTAAAAATACCGTGTTGATTATAAATAAATGATTAAGTCATAAATGAGAATTGTATTTATTCCTAGTTACTAAATATTTAATTGAACGTGCCTAGTACATGGGAACCACTGACACGTTTCCGCTGAAGGCTCTAAATATGGCAATATTCCGTATTTTTTCGCTCAGAGGATTATTTTTCTGCGAATTTTAATTGTATTATAAGTTTTTATCCATTAAAGGATACAGCCTTAATTCAATAAATAAAGTTTAACGTTAGACGCCTTGTTTTAAAAATTCTATTTATTATCGTAGCATTTGGATTTCTTTAAAAGTTACTGTTTTTTAACTGTTTTTAAAAGTATTTAACTGCCAATATGCATTAGTTTTATTATTGGGTTGTCAAGGCTTTGGTTGTGGAAGGAATTGGATTGTTGAGTGTGAAAGAAAAATTAAGAATGGTTTGTGTTTATTTCTATAGTATATTTTTAGTTTAAAATTTAAGAAATAAAGGTTTGAAAAGTCGTCCGACTTTACAAAGGCCATATCATTGTGCACGCAGTCATTTACACCACCCCCTCAATCGGGAGCTTACGCATTAATACCGATAAAAATGACGCAAGATAAGAAACCACAATACCAATAACTACGGAAACTAACACGTTTATTTACATATGTGGAAACAAATCTATTAGTGCATGTTTCTAGTCAGAGTATGGTGATAATTTACCATTTATCTCACAACCTCTCGAGGTAATTAGCACAATATATTGTAGATGTAGATAGATATAATAAATTGGGCTCGTTCCTGTGGAAAGTGGGGGTCATTTTGCGGAGCAAGAAACTAGATTTACCGTAATCGTCGAAACATCACTTTCTTTCGCAGACGTAACTTACTCGGGAGCGGACAAGGACTTACGTCCAAGCGTCCGAGTTGGGGATCGTGCGGTGGCAAAAATAAAATAAGCAGCCACGGATTCCTCCAAGGGTGAGGAGTTGGGATAGGCCAATGGTGACGGCAGACGTAAACTACCGGACGCGTGCATCAGGGAGAGATTTTCGGGTACATTTGCGCGGCGGAAATCGAGGGCGTGGCCAGTCATGTACCACCGAAGACGGGACAATGAGGATTGACAGGTGTATTGGAGCATGATGTATTCCGAGTGTTTGGTGAGTGTCCACGTTCTTGCCAAGCGGGAGGGTTGGGGGGGGAGCGAACTTTGAGGGTCCCAGGCAATCCCTCCATACCACTACGGTGGCGTTATCCGTGAGAGTCGTAGTGCCCGGCAGGCCTGGGGGGGGGGGGGAAAGGACCGACACACCCCCCATTCCTTTCTGCCATCCCTCCACCCCTCCCCTAACTGACTCCCCTCGCTCGTAACTCAACTACGCCGGCCGGATCAATTCAATCATTGGAGCGATGAGTCCGATTATCTCGTCCCTCCACCGACACGCTCGGTGCGGGATTGGTGAAGGGGACCCAGCCCCCTCCTCCCCGATCCTTCCTCCTACGTCCTTCTCATTTCCTGATTTCCACCAACGCTCGGACTCTCGCTCATCTTCCCCCTCCCCACACGCACGCCTCTCTGTTCCCACATTGATCCCACACGCTCCCACCCCTTGCCGAATTAAACCCGTCGTTCACGGGCTGCATTACTGTGAGGGGGAGGGATGGGGACGCAAGGCGTGGGTGTTGGCCGCCGACGGATTCGCAATGAGGCGATGAATGGATCGTGTTTTGTGGGATTTTCGGGTGCCAATTAAGTGGGGATAAGCCTCCGCCCATAAAATCACACGGTGATAATGAATAATTTTCATTAAAACGTTAACTTTTCCACTTTTTTCGCGTCACTTTCCCTGACAGCACGGTGTGAGTGTCGACAAATCATCAACACCGGGGAATATGCTTTGTCTCCAATACCTCACCGCAATTCATCCCTGAGGAATAAAAGTTGTCATAAAATGGACGCAGCATTGCTCCGGTAGGGAGGTCTCGTAGCAAAGAGGTGGTAAAAGGGAATCACCGAATGAACCGTTATAACAGAACGTTTTATTTCATTCAATCGATTAAATCACCAGTTTCCATATCGGCAGCACATTTAGGGGTGTACTCGATCAATGACGATAAAATGGATCACCCGCGTGATAAATGAAGAAGTCCTAAGAAGAGTGGGAGAAAAGAGAAGTGTGCTGAAAACTATAAAAAGAAAACGGGAAAACCTAATCGGACATATCTTAAGACGATGGCCTGATGAAGACAATCGTCGAAGGAAAAGTGAACGGGAGGAATATAAAAGGCAGGCCTCGTATGTGTTGTATAGAACAGGTCGTAAAGGACATGAAAGAGAGAATTTACGTTAATATGATGAGGTTGGCCGATAGAAGAATCGAGTGGAGGGCTGCGTAAAACCAATCCTAGGATTGTTTACTCATGATGATGATTATTCGATGAATCAATTACGCTTTAATTAAGCAGCTATTCTAATCACTGTGATTCAATGAGTCCTGACCTGGGCCCTAATTTTAAGCCTAACGAATCTAACCAATCCAATAGGCGATGCTCCTTTGAGTCCTAATTTTATTATCTTCAGGCAGGAATGTAAAACATTCCACTTAGAAAAGAAATTGATCATCAATTATAAACAATTACACCATTTTAACTTCTGGCTCGTCACAACTCTGATTACTAGAAAGGTAATGGATATGAGGGGGAACGCAGAAAGCCACATTCTTGATTGACATGTTCAGTAACTCGGAATAATCGACTCTAGAAATGCACCAATGGGATCGTTACACATAATTATTATCTGCGCAAGCGAGAAGCTGATTTCAGCTCATCAACTGATATATTAGCGGATATTTGTATTTCAGGAGACTAAGTTTGATGTATTTTGAAGAAAATACTCGATACATAGAAAGTGACTTGAGAATACTACGTGGAACCAATTATTCGTGACCTGGAGTGTCTTTTTTCAGCATTAGATTTTTCGATAGTCGTCTTACCATCCTAAGATAAATAAAGCTTAGAAACCTTGATTACCAAATTAGATAAATGAAATAGGCCGATATTTTTCGGAAAAAAATGGATTTTTACTAATTATATAAGTCAAATATTAATGACCGTAACTGATTTTCACTTCATAATTTACCACTGTAATCCTAGAACAAATATTAATTCAATTTTACTTACTGGAGTTTAAAATGTTTAAGCATTATGTCACTCGATATACATGACATGGAAAAAAGAGTTAAAATATAGAAGGAGAAATTACTTTGATAACAAATTTTTCGTTCGTTAATTCTCTTATTCGTATGATAAAATGGGCGAAGGGATGTGACGAACAAATTGGGCAAAATATAAAGATTATCCGTCCATTTAAAAATTATCATAAATCTGGAAACAGAGGGGCCCTGAGGTTAGGGGCCAGTTACTGAGGCAAACTTACAAAAAAATTCGAAGGCATTAAAAAATATAACCCCGCAAAAAACGCATAGGAGCGTAAGCTGTGAATAAGGAATGTGAAACCACAAATGAAAGTTTAGAAAATCATAAGAAAAGACTGGAGGGTAAAGGGAAAAAATGTTGGAAAAATACTTAGGAAATATAATGTCATGAAGGACATTTTGATGAGCTAATTTCATTCCGCTTGTGAAAAAGGAAAATCAATGTGGTTCAAAGGCATGAAAACATACAGAAAAATTGATCTCCAAAAAAAATAAATACAAGGATATTATCATGATGAATAAGAGAACAAAGGACGGAAAAAACTCCGTTAAGGTCACAGCAGATAAATTATCACCTAAAAGTATCAAATGGAACTATATTTCCACAAATATTAAGAGCATTACTTGGATATCCGTACCATGGAGTTTTAATTTTATTCGACATTTTTATGTACTTAAGTTGTTGAGTAAACAAAAAAAATGTACAGCCTAGACTTACAACATGGGACACGGCATAGATGCGGTAGAGAAGATGGCTAGCCCCGTGTTTTTCAGGGAGAGTATCTCCAAACTGCGGTACAATCATTTCACCTACCGCCACTTGAAGATACCAAGAGGCGAAGATCCACCAGTCATTTGCATTCGAGGCATTTCGGGCTCCCTTCCCTTAATTATTACTCGATCGGCGCGCTCTCACCGAAATTCCAACTTCTTCTCGTGCCTCCACATTCTGCATCGTCAATCAATGAAGCTGACCGCCCTCCCCCAATCAATACATTCACCCCCTCAACAAGATTAAATACCGCTGGCGGGCCGATGATAATCTTAATAGAATCCAAATTGCGCCTTCTCCATCGCCCCCAACATGGGAAGGGGGCTTATCTCTCATCTCAGAGCCCACATCCTCTCTCATGTGACATTCATGACGCCTAGACGCTGTTCCCTTCCCGCGGTCTACGCCCGCCCAATCCTACGCCAACCAAAATCCCGCCCGCAGTCCTTTTCCCCAACTCACCACATCTCTACCAGCCACTTTATTCCCTTTAACGACTAGACTTCGAACCCTCGCAGCCCTTATTTAATACCCGTTCAAGGTATCATCCCACACTTTCCACAGAGTCACTGTTAACGCGGAAAGCGACGTGGAGACCCGCATTCCCGAGCTCTATCGCTGGATTGAGAGAAGATTTTATGACTTCAAACTTGCCAATCTTTCTCTTGTCATTACTACCGGACTAGAAGTCGTGGTTTATGGCCAAAAAGCTTGCGAGATCATCGTTTAGTTGATAAGACACCGTTACTTTTGATATTAATGCTGTGGAATCCAACTAGGTGGTCTTCACTCATCACGCTTCAAAAAGAGCACTTGGGTTGAGCATTTGATATTTCTCATTTCCTTAGGATACCATGACTCTCAACCTTGGCTATAACTTTCCTTCCATTGCAGTGCTTAATTAACTTTCCAAGTGCTCGGAATATACGCCTTCGAAACGCTAAGACTCATCGCGAATATCCCTACCTCAGTCATGATAATGAAGGGGAGAAACTTAGAAAGTTCAAAACCCCTTGTGCAAAAAACTCGTATTATGGAAATTTCAATTTTTTAAAGAAAATCAAAATTTCATTTCATGGTTCAAAAAATCTGAGTAATTTACATCCAATATTTTTCTTCGCAAGAGACGATGAGAAATTTTTTCGTCTCGTCTTCGAAACGTCACAAGACTCGAAACGAGACAATGTACGGAAATCTGAGACAAGACTGAAGACGAGACCACATTTTTGCGAGACAAAAACGAGAGTGCCGCCACATGACTCCCGTAATCTCGTTGAGAAGATGATGTCACTTTTAGGCTAAGTAGAGTTGCCGTTCTAGCAACTTCTCGAAGTGTTGGCAAAAGAGCTAGCAACTTGTTAGAGTAATCGTTAAATTTAGCTACTTGTAGAAACAGTACTTGACGAAACAGAAAATGTACTGTCTCATCGTAAATTTTTTTTAACGAGCTAAAGAGAGGGTGACCAAATTATGGTGGATTAATAGGGCAGAGCAAAATATTATAAATAGAAAGACGGGTTTTAGAAATGAAATGATAACATTAACGTCAAATATGTCTTTATGCTTTGATATATGAACATGCTAACGTTTCATACATTTTCAACTATATGCTTAATTATAGTCCTCTAGCCTTGCTTTGAAAAATATATTCACCTGTAATAAATAAAAACAGGCCGACAAATAATCACCATGCCATACTGGTGCAAATAAAAATTTTACCTCCTTTCTACTTATCCGAACAAATTTCAAGATTTTTTATAGCAGCATTTATTGTTGAATTTTGCAGCAAGTAGTTGAGAAATGGCAACCATCCATTTTTTAGGGTAATTTTTGGTTGGTAGGAACGTCATTCAAGCCTTGCATAATAGCAAAATACAGCTTAGGTGAGAAATGAGAGTGATGATTTTTTTCCTTGCTTTGAGATAAAAACGATGAAATCAAATTAACGTAACGCCATACACGGAAAAGACTTCTCCAACGTTAGATAAAAGATTTCTGAGTCGAAATCTTGCTATTCTGAGTCTAAACCTTGCTATTTTGCACATTAGCGAGAAAATCTGTTATGGATTTTCATGGAAAGTGCGCAATCATTGAATTTTTTCAAAGTAAGCATCGTTGACGATGATGTCAAAGAAACTCGGGTCGAATTAATAGTTTAATTTGTGGAAGATTACACATAATTATTCCAATATGGAAAAAGTCAACTGCATTTCGCAAGAATCCTCGGATTTTATAAGTACCTTTGTGTTTAATGGTGACTTTTCCCTTGTGTATGGTGGTATAAAGTGTATAATTACGACTACGTTGCGGCATATATGATATGGCAATCACTCTCTATATATAATACTTTTAAGACTCCAAAAATGGCAGAGAAAATGGACATCTGTTTGGTGTAGTGATCAGCGTATCTAATTTATTTCGGAAAGCTTCCCGGAGGGATTCCATATTGCATTGAAGTTTAAGTGGCAAAAGTACTCAATCGGGGATGTGGGCTCGACTCTTGGGAAAGTTAATGATTATTTTTCTCTAAGAAAATGTAGCTATTGTGTGATATGGAATAAAAACAACCAGTTTGAATTTGATGTAAAACGTATTTTGTAAGACAATTGTAATTAGTGTTTCCGAATCGCACTCTAGATTTCAGTTTAAACATGATAGTAAAGAAATACCCATGATGAAAAATTAATGACAAAGAAACACCTATCTGATTAAATACTAACTTCACCCTGATATTGGTACAAATGTGAAAACAAATAAAAACTCTGTGTGCGTCAAACGTAGGATTACAAGGAATTGTGAATGCATGCTTTTAATAATCGCCCAATGACATTCTTTGATTTCATGCACACTAATATTGAAGATGTGACGACAAACTTGCAAGCCAAAAGTTCAATTCAGACAACGTAAGTGATTTCCAAAGGTCGCCTGCTATTCCTGACGCCGTGGGTTCGAGTCCCACCTGAGTCATATTTTATTGGCAAGGCCGGGTGTATTGCTGTTATTTGTTATAGAAATATATGTAAAATGGCCATTTCAGCTATATTCGGGTCCATGGAAGTTAAAAAAGGGATTTGTAATTTTCCAAAGAGAGAAAATAAGGCCTTGAACGTAATTTGAACAGAGGCGGTATAGTGGCCCAGGTGAGACAGAAAAGGAGAGGATTTGCGAAGTTGTAATGCAGTAGGCAAATATGATTATGGAGAGATATCGTCATAGTAATTGCAAGACCACAGAGTCACGAGAATAAACAATCATTGTAAAGACGACGGTAATCATTGGTAAATGGTAAAATTGAACGTTTTCTTCCATATTGCCTACCGAATAGGTGTTTATTCACGTCCTGCATAAAATAATGAAACACCCAGCGTAATACCTTTTTAAATGCCTCGTATATCATTACTGTAACTGTCCTTTTATACGATCAGCTTAGTAATTCTCACGATAATAAATCTCTTTCGTTCTTTCTCCCGAAAATAGACTATAGAACCCAACCTCTGCGTAACGTTCAAACAATCTGCCACACGCACGGCAAAAGAAAAAAAAACGCATCACCATGCATTGCTTTCTGCATTGCCGTATGCGATATTGATGACTAGATCTATTCATTCCGTTAAATAGTGTTGCAATGACAAATCATTATTTCCTACCCGTAAATAATGCCTCTTCACTGCTTACGCTGCGTTGAATGTTTCCATACAATGAGATAATAGTAGAGTTCCATAGGCCCTACACAGGACGCGTAAATCACACAATGAACGAAAACGCAGTGATTCGTTCCTGATGAATTGGCACTCCACCCGGCTTTCTCGTTTCCTCCTTTACTCATTTGCAAAGCTTCGGTAAGCTCTTGTGCGTATAAAGACAATTACAATAATTCCGAGGATGGAAGGAAAGAAGAGGCAGATAACACAAATAGAGAACGAGCATGAAGGCAGTGGGGGATAGTGGAACGATACAAGCACTCAAAAGGAAAAAGTTCTATTTAGCCGGGAACCGAACCACGGACTTTGGAGTTTTCGCGCTAACTTGTTATGTAACTGCTGTCAAGCGTTTTATTTAGCACAGAAATGATATGTGCTGGTTTTCAATTATTCCTTCCCTTCTAGTGTTCTTCCTCGCGGATGAGGTTTTCCTGTTAAAATCTGATATCCTTTCACCTGCTTCACCAACATCGACCGTTCTACTACGTGTTCTTTTTACGTTTTCATATGGTTCCAGATTTTTATGCGTGAATATGCATGGGGAAGAAGAAAAGGGAGCGCATGAATGGGCGGCGCCATTATTGCGGGTACTCAGATCAAGCCTTTCACACTCCGCTCCCTTCGCCTCTCCGAAAGCCCTGCGCTCGCGCCCCACGGGAGGGCCGGCCCTCAAAAGGGAGCCAAAGCGTCGATGAGTTGCGACAGGAGAGGCGTGCATCGCGGCTACGTTTCTCTCACGCGGCGAGCGAGAATGAGGACCCGTGGTACTCAAGCGAGCGGCGCCGCCGCCGCCGTATCGGCTGAATCACGACCCCACCATCGCGAAGGCGGCGTCCTACTCTCGGAGTCACATTCAGATGTTATGAAACTGGAATTAAATTTTCTGCTCGGGAGGATATTTCCAGAGGCGAGGAAAGAAATGTTTTCCTTTGACCTACATTGGACTCAAAATGGCTTTCACGGATTTGAGCATACACACCACCGATCGGCACGGCATCGCACCAAGAGACGAACGATCTCGTGGATCAGATTCGGCAAATGGGACGCCTCATTTCGATTGAGTGACGGAGGGGAATTTTTAAGCGGTAACATGCTTCTCCCTTTCCGGAAGTTATGTATATCGAAGTGGGGGCACAGTCCATAGTCCTATACCGAAGAAATATCTAAATTTGTATTTAAATATGTCTTAGAATATTCTTTCTTCACACCCTAGCCTAGCAAGTGGTAAAAATGGAAAATGTATTAACATATATTATTTTTCTGCGAATATTTCCGCAGAAAACATGTAAAGGAATTAATCATACAACGTTAAATTTACGAGAGTTACATCCTATACGTACATTTTTAAGATGAAGTGTTTGCAAAATTTCTCTTAGCAATATGGACCATGCTAATGAGGACAATAGACATTAAAGCATACCGAAAGTGAAGAATTAAAGATCCTACAAATAAACCAAAGATAGCTAGAATAAAATTTAATTTCTATGCACGCGAAAAATAGCCACCTAAATAAAAATGCCTCAGAGCAAATTAATACATATTACTTATATTAGGATTCATTATGCTATTATATTTTTTCATCGATGTTCTTATTTCTTGACCACAAATATCCAGATAAAACATTAGTACCGTAGTTTACTTCGTAAAAAGGGTTGGTTGCTTAACTGACGAAAAAATGTAATATTCAACTAACGTCGTCATGAAATGTATCAGGCATTCAAGCTTCAATGTACCCATTAGAAATACCCCATAGAAATGCCCATAAGGTCATAAGTCCACAAATAGTAAAAATATGAACAAAGGAAACGGATTGGAGGCAGACAGTAAAGGAATATCAATATTTGAACATTCTTGTGATGATATGAAATAAGTGGAGGATTATTTATTATTTTAATGGCTTAAGTCCTCAGCACATTCCATTACCTTAAGATACTGGCTGATTCCTCCATTAAATCACGAAAGAAAGCTATAAAAAATGTCGTATGGGGCTAATTGTATGAAAGAACTCGAATCAAAATAACATGTAGGGGAAAATGACACATATGTGGGTGATTAATCAAGCATTTTTACACTGTAAAAGTATTTAGCTCATCACTAAATATCACAGACTTGGGAAAACGCCGACACACAACAAAAGGTTGACACCAGGTGTGCCGGATAGAGGCGTTCCTCCTCATCTCCTTCCATTCTCCAACAGCTTCATCCATCATCTGCCCCGGGCAGACCCGTGAAGTTTGCATGACTTTGGGACCTTTTCACTCCATGAAACCGTCGCATGGTTTCCATTACATGGCGCCATGTTCAATCCTCGCATGAAATTATCCCGGTGATTAATGTAATCGGCGAAATCAAGATATTATACGCGGCCCGGGAAATAACCGCTCCCAAATGATGTGCATATAGGCGATTTAAAAAAAAAGCAAGTGCATGAGAAGAACAGAGCAAAAATCAGCAAAAAAAATCGATGGGGAAATGGAAACCCATTCCGATAAAAATGTTAATCCGTGTGCAAGTTCGTCAATTTTTACAAAAACCCCTCAGGGGAAAATAACGCGAATAAAATAAATAAATGTTGCAGCGCGATTTGCCCGGCCATAAATAACTTAAAATCGGATATATCAGTGGATTTATGCCTCGGAAAAAATACCTATGGAGTGCCATTATGCGGGGCGAGTCAATCCTTCCGAGTTCCGGTGTGTGCGGCGGTGGCGGGTGAGTCTAAATGTAGCCGGACCCCCAAACCCCCACACCCTCACTGGCGTCCCCCCAAAATGCAAGGTCTTTTCCGACCGGTTGACCACTGAGGGTCAACCGGTGGTTGGGGCCGGGGGGGAGTAGAGCGGGAGAGTGGACAATGGGAGGGAATGGGGGAAGGGGAACCACCGCGATCCTGTACAAGGCTCGCAGAGTCCCGCAAACGAATGGAGAAGGGGCAGGAATATGAGGGCGGTTGTTTAGTTATCCGACGTGGTATTCTCAAAGGTTGGGCTCGACTAGGACCTCTACTTTCCAAAAAATTAAGGAAGGAGTCACAGCCAGGGATGAATCGAAGAAGGGTATGTCACTCTCCTACCACCCCGGATAATTTGGAGAGTGAAAAGTTTTTTTGAGCCCACTAATAACTTCTTAATTAATCAAGTATCACAAAAAAATACATGAGTTTGAACTTTTGGAATCCAAGTCCTTCATCTACATATACATCTATGTAATACCCTGCGAGCCCCAACGAGGGGGTGTGGCAGGAGTGAAGAAGCCCTTGGGGTACTCGTTTGGGTATTTACTTGAAATTCCCGGATTCCATGCCAATAGATGGCTCAAGGCGTTCTTAGATAAACCAAAAATGCGTAATATTCCGTCTCGTAGAATAATTTTAAGCAGTATAACGGGCTATTGGGGAAATAATCTGAAACAAAATACCCCGTGAGAATCATCAGTACATTATCAGAAGTACTCAAACCGGCTTTTCATGTTGAAGATAGGTATGAAGTTGAGTGGCCTAATCTACACATTAAACGCAACTATAATCTAGTTCAAATCATAGTAAAAATATTATGGATATGGAACTCAATCACCAGCTGTCTGCCGGTCACAACTACTTACAGCAATCATTCCTAAATTGTAGTTGAAGGTTAGTAAATTATCACAGCCAGGATTACTCAACCACTGACTATCTCTTACCCCACTTTCTGTTCAATTCGCGTGCCTTATACCATCATCATTGGTCATCAATCCTCAGAATGCTTTGATGAAGCTCTCCACTAAATTCTTCTATCGGCAAATCTCTTCATATTTACGTATTTCTTCCCTTTCACATCTTTCATCACTTGTTCCATATGTCTCCCACGAGGCCTTCCCTTACCATTCTTCCCATCCTCTACTTTTATTTACCCTTACCATCTTTATTATGAGACTGTTTACTTTTTGTGAATCTTATTGATTGTCTCTTCCTGTGATTTATCTTTACCCCTCACCTTTTTATCCTGCACTCCAAATGCACTAATTACTATAATACGTCATTTCTACTAATTTTTGGCAGGTTTGCTTCGGATCTTCACTGCTATTAATATCCCTTCCGATGCCCATCTAGTCATTTACTCCGAGTATGAGTTGAAAAGCAAAGGGTAATTCAAATGAGATAAAGCAGCGAAAAAATAAATTTCAATATAGCTGATAATGCCATACATTTCATGCTGCTGAAGAGAAAATGATTCTTTGCGTGAAACCTTAGTATAAGTATTGCCTGAAACCTATGCGAGGTTGAGCTACTGTTCCACCATTCTTGAAGTTCTACTTCCACTCACAAACCACCCTGGTTCTAATGGCGCAAAAGACCTAGGAAGCGAGCCACCTCCGCAGAATAGCAACCAAGTACTACTTTCGTCTCGCTCACTTGTAGGTAGGTGATACACTCATGCCCTCAAATAAACTCAAATAGGACAAAATAACATGTGTCACGGAACTCATCCAAGCATGCAATTACGAGACGAGGAATCAAGCCAAGAAGGCGGGTTGCCGCTAAATTGTGCGAATAATATGTGTGCGTGAAAGGGAAAATTCCTAGTTTGGGAGAAAGAAAAATAGCGGAAATTTAATGATAAACCTTTCGCTAGGGAACCGTGCGGAAGGGAGAGTAAAGCGTTCCCAGTAGCTTTAATTAATCCGGCCCACGTTGTTCGGGCAGAGGATGGCGTCTCGCCGGGTGCGGAGTGGGAGAGGGATTGAGGTGGCGGAGCCGAAAACGGTGCCTCGGCTTCTACAGGGTGCGGGTTGAGGGGCTGGTCCCCAAAGACTCACCACGAGGCAAGACGTCGAGAAAACTAGCAGTATTATACAAGAGGTGCCAAAGTGGCAGGCGCACGCCGCCCCGCACTCCATACTCCCTCCGCACACCGCCGCTGGAGCCATCGATGAACCGAAGTCTCTTGAAACCTTTTGATCACGGGACGTTGAACTGCCTTTGTGTCACGACGCGCAAGTTTTCCACACCAAAAGTTGTGGGCCGTGCCCGGAGGCACATTAGCAATTACAAAGCCAAATATAATCACCGTTTCAAACACGCCAAGCGTTGCAGCGCACCGTTGCAGGGAGGGGAAACCCAAACTTGGTTCCCACCGGAGCGCGGGTTGAAGAAAAGAAAGATGAGGGAATTATTCGGAGGCGTGCGCCTAATGAGATATTTTTTTCTGGGTGAAGATGCACCCGAAGCTTCAAAATGAATGACTCGAAAGCTGACATCAACCTGCGCCATCTTTTTTCCACGATTTTCAAGTATTTAAGTTACCTTATTAAATAAAGATAATAGAATTTAACAAAGAAGACGCTCCTTCGCGAGTACTTTGTTGAGAGCCAGGACGAGCGATCTAGTGAAGGACGGGTATAATGAGATAATGATGTCGAGGTTGCTCCTAACAGATCGCTTGTGATGAGACCTCTTCGGTCTAACTAGCTGCATTTATGAATAGATAAAAAATAAAGGCAACGGAAATTTCGAAGCTATTCAGCATCATTTGCCCAAGTTTTCTTTTGATGACTTACTCTCAACGATTCCTATGAAATTACAGCTAGGTAGGTAATAATACATGATGAACGACCTTAGGTATACCTCAATGAAATATGCGAATACATCGCCGTCTTAAAACGAAAAAAATCTTTGGCTTGTTGTTCACAACAGTAGTCTGTTTTTTAATATTTACCGCATATCACTGCGTTATTATAAAGTGCTTACCAGTGGAACATCATTGTAAAAAGAAGAAAATTCCAGCCATTTTCAAAACTTTTAACCGAACATTAATTAGCTATTTAACTTTGTAGATATAAGTCTAAACCCCATCTCCTATGATTTCCTTGTGTTCTCGAGATAAAAGTCCTATGAAGTAAATTTAATCTTTAGCACTGAATAGAGTGGATAGTTAATATACTAATCCTCGAATATATAGTTTAAATATTGGACACTTTCGTCAACTACAATTTTTTGAGGGTTAGAATTTTTAAAAATCATAAAATATATTAAAGAGTATTTTAATGGGAAGATGGAAAGTGGATGGATGGAAACATGACGCAAGAGAGTAAAGAAAATGATAATCACTGAGACGAGAATAAGAAACCAGATCATAAAATAAAAAATATATCATAAGTTACCGATTTTGGTCAAGACTACGCTTGAATCTGCCAAATGTATCGCATCTTTGCAAAGTTTTAATTTCGACAAATATTTTGAATCCAATAGATAGTAAAAAACAAGCTCTATACTAAGGTTAACAACATGATATTTTCTGGATTTAATGGCATCACAACGCTTCTAAGGGAATATTTGCATTTTACGAGCAAAAAATGACCCACTTTTATTTAGGTACGCGGTTATTTCTATGAGTAATATGCTTGGTGGTAATTGCACGCTGTGAGCTCCCTTTAGTAACTATAAGGATGATTTTACATTTTCAGCATCAACCGGAATGGTCAGGATAATTTCTGATAGCTAGTCGAACGTCCCTCAAAGCGTAAGTTCAAAAATTCATTTAAGGACCTTTTGTGAACCGACAATAAACGCATCATGACAAGAGCATCTCTAAGAAAATTCATCGGGTTCTCTTGACAAACGGGGAATCTGCAAGACGTTTACGTCGTGTGCCAGCAAATAATCAATCCTACTTGGTGATATACATAAGACACCAAAGTAGGAGCTACATTGTTTAGTCAGGAGAGCAACTAATGAAGTTGCATTGACTTAATGAGTGCAGAGCGTCTCTTTGGAAGGCGCTGTAGCTATTTCTTCCAGATTTTAACAGAAAAATAGCAAAGGTACCACATGTGCCCACAGTTCTTCCATTTAAAAACAAGAAATATTGCTAAGAGTAAACTTAATTGGAAGATAATCTGATTGTTATCTTACTCTGGATTGCAGCAAAGCTGATCGGGGCTGTCCGTTGGTTTGAAGAAAAATGTGATTTTTGTTAAATCTATGCAACCATTACGGGAAAAATATGGTTATAACATTAATATTTACCAGCAAAATAAGCTAAGGAGGGTAATGGTACCCCAAAATTCACAGCAGTTTTCTGAATAAAATATTAGGATATCCATCCAGGATCAAAACATTGTCACCACTTGGGATGGAAGTGGTTTCATCTGCAGTCGACAAGAATTGAGAAATTAGTTTATTTTTCCTGCATTACTCTTAGAGGAGCAGGGAATCAGCGAGATGTGTTGTCCCTATCAACAACCAGCTTGAAATGACTTTGCGTGGTGTACAGTCTTGAGTATTGACTTTCTTCCATTAGCCCGAGTACATGAACAAACTTCGAGCAAAAAACATGGCCACTAAACATTAAATCCAATTGTAATTACCGGATAATTAGAAATCTTAAATAACAACCAGCATTTTAAGTTCAAGGTTCTTCACGGCACAAAACAATTGTAAAATCAGTGGCGAAAATAGGAATTGATTAACACCAAATAAAATTTTGATAATCTATGAAGGTAACCAACTATTTCAGGAATTTTCATGCAATAGGCTGGAAAATGAGATTTCCTACGTACTAATAAATAACAACTAGTGCCTAAATTCAATGTAAATTACTCAATTGGAGGCTAGCACAGCCTTTACACTGCCAAGTTCGTCAGAACGGATTTCCAATGGAACCCTGAGCTAAGCTTACATTTAATGGGCATCACTCATTAATATGGTTCACTCCTTAATTTGGTTCACGGAATTCATGAGCTGCAAAATGAAATATGAGGTTTCAGGGAAGTGAATGTTGAACAGGGAAACTGGAGAAACAGGTCGACCAGTGGATTTATTGACGAGCAATGAAAATTGGTTGCTTTTATGTCGAATTGAGGTCAGATGAGAGTAAAAGTTCATTCCTCCTTCGACGTCCTATGCCTTAGGCTTAAAACTCGCAATCAATCACTCATATTAGCACCAAAATGGCGATGCATTAGTATGGAGAAGTGAAAGCCCTCATCAATAACAAGTCAAGGGCAATGATGCCGCGTAGAAGTAAATAAGAAATGATTTAGCTAAAAATAAAAAAGAATAAAATCACGGGTAACGCTACATTTCATATTTTTACAAATTAACCATAAATAAAGTAAATAGTAGAAAAGAGATTTGTCCTGACCATGAGTTTCAGATTAGAGTCTGGGTCAAAGTAACACGTGACGCTCTGAGGTGGATTCGTTATATATTCAAAAACCTTCATTAAAACTACATTTTTCAAGCCGGAGTGCAGTGATTGAGCTCCGTTTCCAAGAGAAATATAGAGTAAAAAAATCTATGACCTGAATATCAGTGAGATAAACGCTTGCGCGTAATACAAATGCCTTTATAAAGACATATTGTGATGCCATTTAATGCTTTGCGAAATGATTGAAGAATCCAGATAGCTGAAGTCACGGACTCATGAGTCACGAGGTGATATCTCAAACAAACAAGGATTCATCTAAGTAAATTTAAAAACAATCACTCGGTTCGATACAACCCTTTGCTCCTGATGATAATTTAGCAACGAATCGTCGATTCCCCAAAGGAATTTACCCAAAATATGGAATAATATCAAACCAAATTCTCCCGATTTCGAAAAGATAGTACGTATTTTTACATGATATTAGTGTAAATAATTCAAATTATCTCATTAGTGTACGGGAAAACTGGCATTTGGTATTGAGATTTTTTTAAACAGCAATTGTCAAAGACGTGAGAATCCCTAAGGAAAGAAACTGGAGGTACACAATATTTAAATGCGTATTGTTTTAGAAAGGATAATAATTTTAAGCATATATACTTTTCCAAACAAACAACTGTTTTGCATTCTATAGATTCCTCTGAAATAATTAGAAATCAACGGTGACAAATAAGTGAACTATTGCCTAACATTAATTCAAAGACAATACAGAATTCCGTATTACATAAACTATTGATTTATAAACCTTTCAGATAATACCCTCGGGTATTTGAATACTCACTGTCTCACTTACTAACATTCACATGAGTGCAAACAGAATAGTATATGAAATATTACTTCAACAAATTAAACGTTAATATTTGGATATCACGGTACTGTTCAAGCAATACTTTCGACTACAAATATATGGAATATCTTCTCCCTCGAAATAGTCCTTAATGGCGATTTTATTCTTTAATTCCAAAAATGTGTCAGCAGATGGTTTGATAATAGTTTACGGTCAATTTTGACCTTTTAAATTCATTCCAATAAGTACTGTCTAGACGGAACGAAAACCGAGTCAACTTCCAACCCGCTGAGCAATACTAATTGCATTCTGTAGTGTACTTTTCATCGGGACCTTACCTTTTCGCGAAGTAAAATATAATACACTTTGACTTGATATTTAATATTTAAATTGCTAAAATCCCTTCGCTAAAATCACGTGGTTTCAGTGCGGGTTGCACTTTATGCAAATGGCTCGCGGGCGAGAGAGAACGGACACACAAACACACCCATCCACTCACGCACCCTCCGGGAACTGGTCAAGAAGATAGAACGGAAAAACGTTTGCTTGACGATGGCATCCCGTAAGTGTTTTGCGGCAAGCTCCGAACAAAGCAGGACGGGGAAGCGTTTGATTTAGATCATCAAGGCTTGGCTTCCGTGCCCGGGGCGCTGGTCGAACCCGTGACCTTTGCGGAGTCGAAGGAGGACGGGCGGGGAGGATGGAGGGCTCTCCCGTGCCCTGTAAAGATCCCCGGAGTCAGGGCTCGGGCCAAAATGCAGGAGCAATGGCGAAGAGGTGGAGGCGTAAAAGGGAGTGGATGGGGATGAAAAGAAGGGACCGAGGAAAGAAGGGAAAAACTTCGGGGAGGCGAGAGAAAAGGAGAATGGCTCGGAGATTAAAATGGGGATGGGGGACGAAAGATATTTTTACCGCCAGCATTTAAAAATGCCGTGGATTTATATCCCGTCCCTTTAAGTACGGTTCACGGGGATGGGGACCTTATATTCATCAAGGGGCGAGTTGGAGGAGGAGATATGAGGGATCGGGTGGTCGGGGAATGGGGAGGCGGAGGCGGTACGGCCCTTAAGCCTCGATATCTCCGAGCACTCCCAAGGATGAGCCGACGAGCAGATTGGGTTTCATACTTCTTAAGTGGGGCTGACCCAGAGGCAAACGCCCATTGGATCTCGAAACAACATTCGCGCGAGTCATTCGACAGAGATTTACCGGATTTACGACGTCGATGTCGGGGCCGACGCGTGGACAGGGACGTCAAATGAAATGTCCCGATCCCATCGAAATGAATGCGTCGACAAGCGGATTACGTAACGATTATTCGTGCGACTAATCGCTTCCTTCTCCACCGAAGAGGGTATCCCATGCAAGCATTTTTCTGATTAAAACGAGGGAAGTGTGTGAGGTTCATCACTCCGGGCGATGCTTCACACCTTTGAAAATGGCTAATACCTTAAAGTTAGACATTTTCACGGTCATATTGTGCAATTCAATACGATGAATCTTATGGCATCACGAGGGCCCACGTATGAAACCCGGGTATTAAATCAATACTTTCCGGCGTCACTTGGTGGGATGATTAGTAATCACTGCATAATTAAATAATAAAAATAATGTTGTGCGTTCCACAGTACAATTTACTGTCGACTTAGGTTTCTCCAGTTACGGCATGATCAGGAGTACCTCTGATAGGTACTCCGAGTACTCCTGATGATGCCATAAATGGTGAAACCTGGGTCGACAATAAAATATCCTGAGGAACGTACAAACTAATTTCTATTATTTAATCCGTAAATGAAAGGTTTTTTATAGTTATACCGGTCCCCACGTGTTGTTGCGTGAATAGCGTTTCGAGTTCAGTACTTCGTCCGTCAGATGGGATGTTAAATAGATTGACTCATCTGGAAATCGAGATTCTCTCAACCCGCCTACCACTCCCTTTATCATTGCCTCTTACTTATCCTCAATCATACGAATCACCTTAACGGGTGGTCACCTACCCTAACAAGCTACAAAAGTGTGGAAAAACTAAGGAAAATGACTGGAGCAGGTCGAGGCTCCAATGTGATTTTTTGTAGGGATGTCTTGGATTAGAATATTACCTGGCAATATCACTGCTATAATTTTACCAATCATGGGTTGCATATGGAATTCATGTGACAAATGCGCCGTTTTGTTTCATTATTCCATACAGTCACAACGAAACACTTCACGAGAAACCAACGATTGCTAGAAATTACAAAGCAATTCCCTCAACTAACTCTCGTCGTCCATTAAAATAATTTATATTGGTTCATTCTCTTCTACCAGGATGAAAAATGCTAAATATGTAGTTCTTATCAACGTTTTGTTCTGAGCATTGAATTTTCAACATGAAAGGCATTCATTCACCATAGTGATAAGCTAGGTTTACTTAAGTTTCGCTCATCAGAACGAGTAAGTATTTTACAAGGCTCATTCTCGCTATTCTCTATGAATCCTCAAGGCGAGACATTCATATAAAATATGACAAAACTTCTGCCAAAATAATGATAGCGATGCTTCTTTAAAATAATATGCGGGTGCTGATTGCTGCTAAGTACATACTTACATGAACAACATATTGTCATCCGACCTTGGTGGCCAAGCCAAGATACTGCATATCATGATTTACGCCATAAATACAGTTCAAACCCGGCTACAGTAAGGCATATTATTTTGTACGAAGATGATAATTGCGGAACTGTACGATGAAAATGGTCGCAAGAGCAGCTAAAAATGTTATTCACCTCACTAAATTGATTATTGGATAAAAATGAAGTTCGTAGACAAAAGTTTCCCAAAAAGAATCAGCTCATTCCCTGAGTCACGGGAAATCATCATTGCACTCGGAGCAGCCAACATTGGAAGTTGTCGATTCTCGTCAAATGAGTGGGGTGGCTTTTCTCAGGGGCGTGAGAATCCTTCAACCTAGAGAATTTGTTTCGCTCCCGTCAGACGAGGCACCCGACTCAACGTGCTCGTTTCTTCTTTCATCAGCCGCGAGCACTTCCGTAAATCCTCCGTTCCATCTCGAGCAGTTGGCGAGAAACAGGTCTCGCTACCAAAGGAAGAAAACCGGAGGATGCACATTCCCTCCCTCTGAAGACGTTAACATTACAATGGTGAAGAAGACAAAGGCGACGTCCTGGAGGTGCCGTAAAGCGGAGGGATGGGCGAAAGCGGGGGTTGAGGGGCCAATGAGAAGTGAAGGGTGGAGCTCGCCTGGAGATGATGGACCAGGAGAACGGAAATGAGCGTGAGAGTGAGCACGAGAAAGGGGATGTAGGTGGATTGGGGAAGGACAGGAAGGACGAAGAAAAAAAAACCGGATGGAGCAACTATAGCCCACATTTTTAATTGCAAAAGTTCGGCTCA
The DNA here is from genome assembly GCA_933228895.1 of Platycnemis pennipes. NCBI lineage: Eukaryota > Metazoa > Arthropoda > Insecta > Odonata > Platycnemididae > Platycnemis > Platycnemis pennipes. Next base: position 86,937,766 of record OW121846.1, read on the forward strand.
TTAAGATTTGCCTCGACACAAGTACATCTTTTCCACTAGACTCAAAATTTGAAAGGACCTGGATACATCCCACCCTCCCCACTAACCCTTTTGGAGATGGATAAGGATATCAAGGCCGAATAAGGCAGAGGATGCTAATAAGGGAAGGAGTTGGATGGATGAGTGGAGGCTCGGGTTGATTACGTGGGATAACGTGGTTATCGACGATAAATATACGTAGGATGCAACGATTAGGGGTTGGGATCGGGCAACCGTAAGGCTATGCGGGAATACACCGGCAATTTTTCCTCCCCGCTTAACACCGCAGATCGATAGCTTCGCTACAACACTTCGATCGCAGTACTGGTAAATCATACCTAATTAAAGAGCAAAAAGAGAGTGGATCTACAATTTCAGATGCAATCATCTCTGAAGAAATTCTCTTCAACCGGAATTTGTCCGGCATATTTTACCCCGCGATGCTTGTTTAATATACGGAATGCTACGAGTTTGAAGCCTTTAAATTTTTTAACAAAACATGAGCTTTTAAGTGCCATTAAAAAGTGTTTTAACAACCACACTCTACTTTGAAAAATGGTTTTCCTAACTAGCAAAAAATATATTTATATCTATTTCGATTCAGAGTATTGACAATGATGGAAACAATAACAATTAAGCTATTTAACCGATGTTCATTAATATCATTAAGAAAGGCCTTCACCTTGTATATAAATTACACCATAATTATAGTTATATATGTCATTTTATCATCGTATGTACCAAAAGCTGATGCTAGATTTGAATTGTCGGTTTCAGTATTGTCAATGGAAGATACAGATGACTGATAATGAGATGAAAGCTACAAAATTTGGCTATTCATCAGCCATTTAGTGGACATTCTTTCTAATGGCAACAGCATATTTCAACTGCCTGTTAAATGTTTTTGCAAGTGCTCGTGACATTTAAAATGTTATATTAATTTGGAATTAGGAAACCAATGCATTATTGAGCTTTGGTCCACTAATTACACTCACATAAATCATCGCATACATCAATTTGTAAATGAATGTTTCAAAGGAATAATATGTTGGGGAAGTGTTCGTGCTGCTAATTTTATAATGCTAGCCAGAGCTCACAAATTTGTTTTTCGTGTTCTTCGCAAGGCGAAAATACAGACCATGTATCCCTGTGGTAGCGCGATATCTCGCTGGCAACAGCATGTGAATACTTACCAGAAGCCCCTGATTGAAATCCAGGTTAGGTCTCTTTGAGCACGTTCTGCAATGAGCAACATACGTGATTATCTGAAAAACTACAGGTGGGATGGGACTGGCTAACCCTGACGCGAGAGTTTCTCACGTCGCTGTTCTCAGTGCTTCGTGAGCTCTGCAAATTATTCCAGACTAATCACCTGGTTGAGCATTGCGGTATTTATCTCTTACTTTGATTACTACTTACACTGATGCATCGACCTGGTACTTTGTTCTTTTCTTGTTACTCCAAATAATCTATACTCTACCAATGCTTTGCAAAACCTAGGGTCACTATCGACTGACTCAAATCTGTTCCTCACAAAGAGGACTCAGCCAGCGGCCAACGGCAGTCAACCTCTTCTGTTGAAAAAGGCCGCGGAAACGTCCAAACTGTTGTGAGTGTCTCCTTTTCGTGTTTCTGTGTTTCCGTCGACTGTCTGTTTTGTATATGTGTATATATCGAACACATAATCATATGAAATCATCAAAGTGATTGTTTCATACCGTCAAGGTATGAATGTCATACAAAAATTTGTGAATATTTTTGTCGGACGAATTTGAACCCAGGCCCCCGGGATGAGAAGCCAGTATTATAGCCACCGTACTAACCTAATTTCCCGCATTACATTTATAGACCGACTTATCCTGTCGCTGAGACAACCTTGTTTTCTGCCGTGCTTGACACTGTAATCGGAAGATCCCTCTATCCACTAGTTCCTTGGTCTTTCCAAGTGGTCACCTTTGCTAAAATCGTGATTCATCTACCCAGCTACGAATAACCAGCTATTAATCCGTCACTTCTCACCTTTCTCAATATTTACGGGTGAAGAAAGCGGCTGTGCACGGAGTTGACGAAATCCGTGGATTGCTCCCGCTCCATCAAACTGCTCGCTAAACCGTGCCCCAAAATCCGTCAGAATCAACCTGTTAATCCCCATTAAGCCCTTCATTTTCCTTCCTCCAAAGCGGCGAATGCGATTGGAATTTATGAGCTATCGGATGGAGAATGGAGCGGATTTATTGAATCAGACCGGCTAAGAACCCTTCAAGTCAAGGGAAAAGAAAAGGGTTTCCCCCCCGTCCTCGCGCCCCACACGCCCCAAACCGCTCTCTGCCCCTGCAGGAAGCGCAAGATGGCCGAGGGAGAAGGCCAAAAGGGGGGCAGGGCGAGATCGGTTCCTCCCTTTTTTTAAGGCCGAGGCAGAGGAGGGCTTTGAGAGCCTCGGGAGAAGAGGGCACGGGATGGAATGGGACGGAGGGGTAAGGATGAGTGGGAAATAAACGGGAAGGCTCCCCTGAATATCCTCCGACGAAAAATTATCCCTCTCCTTCGGCGGTCAGGGAAACGACTTGTAAGAAGGAGAGCGAGGGTTGACTTGGGTGTGGAAGGGGGCGGTGGAGGGCTGGGGCAACGGGGGATGAGTTGGTGGGGTGGAAGGGCAACGCGAAGGGACGCGGGTGGGCAAGAGATTTCGGGAGGGGGCTTAAGGCGAGGGATCGGGTGGAGGGGTGGATTCAGGGGGTCGGAGAGGTTGATGGGTTTAAGGGAATGGCTCGAGTAAGGGAGCGGAGGACATGGATAGGAAACTGAAGGGCAGGGGAAGGAGCCGTAAGGAGAGGTAAAGAATGGATATGCAGATGGCTAGGGAGAGGCATCCTTCCACCAACCCCGTTCTCAGGGCCGGATTCTTTCGCCCCTCACTTCCAATTAAGCCATTTACTCTTGATATTCTGTGGAGACTTTTTTGGCTCTCCTCATTTAACTCTGATCCCTCTCCTTTGCAACGGGGATGGAATCTGACGGTCGGCCCGGAAGTCGGATGATTACTGAGGAAAAACCTCATCGAGGTACTTCGCTTCCACGAAGGAAGTTAAACACCGTCGTGGATTTTTTCCACCAACTTCATGATTTGTGCGTCAAATCAAGGAGGGATCAACATCATCACGGGTGACAATTGGCTGTCTTTGAAATCAATCCCGATGGTGTTTACATGCAGTTTACGTTCCAATAACAAGCCAGTCTTCTTGAGTTCAACAATTTCCAGGCATTAATTTTGGTCGACGATATTTTATAAATGGAAAAGTGAGTGATTTCAGAGAAGTTCTTTGATATCGGATCGGGAATGGGTAAATAATTCAAGCATCTTCCTGAAGATCACGTTTACAATAATGGCTACCGAATCGCTTCATCAAACTCGGAGTTTAGGTCGCGAATGTCAAACATCGAAGTGACATACAGCATACCTCGAGGAAAATGCAGACTTTGGATCCATAACTATACTTATCTCTACTGCCACTTTCAAATAAATATAAGCATAAGATAAAACTGGAATTGACTTAATGAATCTTCTCATGTATGCACAGACAATCAATGGCTTAACATTTTTGAATAAGCGAAAGATGATATGTTAAACATTTTGAATTTGAATTTTCCGGTGAATATTAGCTATGTTCAAAATGTTAAACATTTTAAACATAGCTAATATTCACCGGAATTCATTTAGGTAGCATTCAGAAGATGTATTCTGTCTCAAGCCAGAACAAGTATTAAAACGTGATTAACCAACCGAATCGTTTATAGGATGAAAAATACAATGTGTATGTAATAATGTTATCACTTATGACGCGTCCACAAACGTCCACGTCACGACTTTCGGAATTCACAAGGTAGCATTAGAGACTGGCAGAATGGCTGAAAAAAGATTGGTATAAAAATAAAGATTCCTCCTAGGCATAATTGTCCAACATACAGCCGATATACTTTAAATCATTTCCCTCCCGCCATATCGTAACATTTTATACCGTTACATTCATGACCTCATCTTCCCCCGACGCACCTGTGAAAGAAAACCATCGTGAGACTCACATTTGAGATGCCACCAAGAAAACTCGCCAGGGAAAAAAATGCCAATTACGATTTACGAAACCGCACAACTTTCGGGAACAGCCGTCGACGTGTGTTTGAGGGGTGGCGTACGAGGAAGATGATCGGAGGGAAGTCATTGCCGGCAATGGGAAACCATTCCAGCGAGTATCATCCCGATGACAACCTCAACTGCCGCCGCATATGGCACATTCCGGGGAAATTCCTCGATGCCAATATTAATAGCCTGTAACGTATTCCACACTTTTATCCGTCGTTGAATTTATTTCGGAAAAAAAGTCTTCTCCTCCCGACTTCACATCCCGCTTGGCAGCGCGAAGGAGGGGGAAATGGGGTGGGATGTGGAGGGGGTGGCGTGCGGGAAACTGTATTGGATTGTGGGGTGGAGTTGGGGAACGGTTTGGAGCGCTAGTGACTTGAAGAGCCTTGGGGCGAATTGGGAGGGCCTTGGGGGGAGATAGGGACGCCCAAACGGAAGCGCATTCCACTGTGTTGGAGTGTCAATGGCCAACGTTCCTCAAGCCGGAAAACATCGGCTTCCGAGAAACCGATTAGGTAATTCCCTTTGCGGTCATGAAAGGCCACGAGGGCGAAGCCAATACTCTTGTCCCTCTTTAGGTTTCGGGAATACACAACGGTCCCTTTCGACGCTTACTTGGGACGAAGGGTCATGGAATCCAGCAGGGTCACGAGTCGTCCAACACGCACACGACCCACGAGTCATAGCAATAACGGTCAAAATCGTTGGTCATCATCATTAGTCCTGAGATTGTCTTGACTCGAATCTTCTATCGTCTAACCTCGTCACATTACCATAGTTTCTCTCACTTAAATCACCCTCCTCTAGTTGTTCCATATATACGATGGAATATGGAAAGATATATACGAGGTATTTCTTTGCTAATATTGTAATGGGGGCGTTTACTCCGAACATAAATCTCTACTCTGCACACGATATTGTTACATGGAGACACAAAATGAATTTTGGCGAAAAATTAATCTTATAACCAGAGTTATTCACTCATAAAGAAAAAAATTAAATTAAGAAAGGTGACGTCCTCCTAGTGAGCTGCTTTAAGGATAACTAAGTCATCCACCTCCCGTCCTTTTGAGGTTTGAGGACTGTTTTTATAGAAAGGGAAGGGAGTGGAGGTGGGGAGGAAAGTCTACTCGCACAGATGCTGTCGCAACAACTTCCATTGGCAGAATCAGCTGTGTGCCCCCCATAGTGATAAGGTGAAGGAGCTTCGCGGTCTCATTTGTGATTTGACGAAGTGGAAGACGCACAAGTCTTTTGCAGGCCCACTTTTGAAAAGGGTTAAAAACATCAGTTTTTCGCCGCCTATAACCCGATAAATAATTGACGGATTGAACTACTGGAAAATATGGGTCTTTTTATTTTACAAACTGTTAGATACGGCAATAACAAAATATAGTAAACCACCCCATTCATTTTCTACTCAACAATTAACTTCATGAAGCATGACTTTCACTAAAAATACCTGATATTTTGTCGCCTGTATTAAAATATCCATCATATCTCTTTTCTTCCACTCTTCTAAGAAATTCTTCGTAATTTATTCAGTCATTCCATTGTATTATCAATATTCTCCTGTATCACTTAATTTTGAATCCTCCCAGTCTTGATTTTTTTCCTGCTTCCGTTATCATCCATAACTTCTTTTGCATAAATGCAAATGCGTACTCAATATGCAAGCTCTAATAGAATCTTTTCTTAATAGTGTAATGCTAATGGATTCTACATCTGGCAGGTTATCATCTTCACCTATGATATTCAACCCATTATTTCCTTCAAACCAACTTCATTCCCGGTTATACCGTTTTTAAATTAGCAATTTTATTCCAATTAACTTCTTCATTGTGTCCAAAAATTGTATTATCCTTTGTTCTCCTAATGAATTCTATAACTTGCGTTTTGAGGCTAGTTAGGTGATACCAATAGCAGTGGATAGTTTTATTCTTTAACGGGAAGTTTTATGTAAATCCCGTACCGTTAGGTTAGATGGACGAAACTACCCATTAGATCAATATCCATTCCGAGGGACTAGTATCCACTTCCTTTCAACCACTCCTCGTTTATATCAAATTACGGAGTTTGATATTACATCTGGCCAAGGGCTAATGAACATCACTGGTAATAAAAAATGTAGTCTTTAAATTAACGACATCTTTGATACCGTTTCCAATTTTCCGAGTAAGTTTTTCCCTAGAAGGATTAAATCCTTCCCATGGAAATCGCTCAAGCACAACAGCTCATAAATTAATGCAACAGCTTATGTCGGCTATGCTTTGAATGGGCTAAAAGAACGATAAGTGTATCACTTTGCAACGGCGCATTTTGATTCACTAAAAATCATCCCAAAAACTGCACATCTTCTAAACTTAGATCATGAAATAAAAAACGGATTAATTTTTGGAACTGATATTATCGGTAGGCTGATTTTCAGACCTCTTGTTCAAATATATAAAAATGGCTTTAAACCATTCACCTCAAAAGAGCTTAAAGCCGTGATGAAGGAAAACATAATTTTCGAAACGTTGACCGAATAGTTCAATCTCACCAGTTTCACAAGGACCTTAACTTCTGAAAAAAAAACTTTTATACACTAATATTTTCGCAAAATATAGATATCCCTACCTTTTTACACAAGTTTCCTTTCCACACTAGGTTTTTACCCGAATATTTTGTTTTATGGCTTCACATACTTCTTAAGGCCCATCAACATACATTGCAAACCCATTACGGTGACCATCTAAATAATAAAATAATATTATGTAGCCGTCGAACGAGTTGAAATGAAGACACTTGTTAACATTTCACTGTTTCAAGCTAGTAACTATAGCATGAATGAAAAAGTAGTGAGTGATGCTGCTGTCTCAGAAGGACAATGACGCTTCAGCGCACAGAATGGATATTTAGTCATAAAACTCAATGAATATTGAAATTTATTTCTATAGCACACCAGCATTCACCAAAATAAAAGACAATTAATAAAATGATTTTCCAAAATTTTCTAAAAGGAAATAAGAGAAGAGAAATACTGCAGAAAACATGTATAGTCAAAAATTTGTTTTTTCCTTATGATCCAAGAACTTGTCTTGGTCTACACTATTTTCCTCCAGGGCAAAATATGATTTGTATAATAAGTCGTGAGTGAACGCGGAAAAAGTTTGGAAAGTAGTTGAAAGCAAGGTTGAATTGAGGGCCAGTGTAATCCAATTCTGACTTGATACTACATGAATGGGACCCTCGGAAAAAGAATGATCGAAATTTCAGATTGGAGAAAATGTTTGGCAGGCATTTTGGCGTCACAAAGAAACTCGCTCTTCGATCGGAACTGGTGAAAGGAGACTTGGGTAATCCTTTTTCAATGCCACCTCATCTTCCATCATGGTTGTCTCATTATTTTGTCTCTCTTCGGAACAAGTTTCCGCTCTTTTTTTTCGCTTGAATCGTGCTTCTGCACGTGCACCAATCCCACCCATGAGATAGACGGTGCATAGGGATGAGAGGATGATGGGATCTGGCGCTGGATGACGAGATCGTGCGTAGGTGTCTACGCTTTTATCTAGGCTCGCCCTTCACAAAAGGTATCATTTCTTAACGGTTCTACTTCCGCGAAACGTATGTATCTCAACAAAATTACCTCTGAAGGCAATCATGAAATACATGTGGCGGTAAGATGAGACCATGGTTCAAAGTCCACAGGAAGACTACCTGAAGCAGAACTTAGGTGGATAAAATTGGCTGCATGAGAAGCATTCACCGGGAAGCCATGTATTTCCCAATTCGGATACTTAAAGGGGAATAATGACAGCTGATTCCACGCTACCTGATGCAGACCGAGAAAACACCTTATCAGAAAAGTAAAGTTGCGGTGAATGGATCAAGCAAATAATACATCCTGCATTTTTACCCGGCGTTAAAATCCAAAATCTATTTTTGTTTCATTGAAAAAAATCGATTGAGCCTTTCACACCGAGTCAAACGGAATGATCCAGTTCATGGAGAGCTAAATGTATGATTGGTAATGCAGAACCAAATAATATTTAAAAACTGAGTGAAGTGTAATTATTGTTTACCTTCTTATTCAATGCTTATTGATTACAGTAGACACTCTATGTAGATAAATTAGTATCACTTGCCTCAACTAAAATGTAAGTGCTCTTTCATAAAAGGTCTGGGAATGGTTGAATGTGATAACTAATTCAACTTAATAATTTACATTGTTAAACGAGTCGTTATTTTTTACGAATTATCGCGGAGCATCAACAGAAATTGTATTATAGATGCTGTTTTTACGAATCCTAGGGTTTTTCCTAGGCATACGATTCCTAGGTTTTTTCGCTACTAGTTTTTGAATGCTCAAGTGAATCTCCGGAAATCTGTGGAGGTTACTACAATCATAACGAGCTCTAATGAGTTGGAAAACAGCGTAAGACACCTTTCCGTGCCTTAAAGGGAGTTGGTGGTTTTGATCAAAGCATACAGCTTTAGTCCGTTGAGGCAGGCCTTGAAAAAAATGCCGAAAAATCAAAATGTCAGTGCACCACACCGATCCCACTCGCAAGAATGGCAGCTGTTCCGAGGTCTGGGCGGAGGGTGGAAATAATTGAGAAGAGGCGGTGGGTCGAAAATGAGGGTGAAAGGGAACAAATGTGGGTTGGAGGCGTGGAGAAAGGGCGTGGTGGAGAAGAGGAAGAAAGGAGAGACAGGGGCGGAGAATATGAGGAGAGATGGTGGGTGAGATAGGAGATGTGAAAAAGGATAGCGGGAAGGACAGGGGGAGGATATGTTGATGAAAACGGAAACGTGGGATCAAAGGGTGACGGAGAGAGGTTTAAATAGTGGAGCTGAAAGACGAGAAAATATAGTGGTGGAACAGAGGTGCGTGATAAATTTTGGGTGAAGAGCAAAGAAAGGGAAAGGGATAGGGAGAGATGAGAGTGAATATCAGTGAGAGCGATGGAGGAGGAGAAAATGTGGGAGAATAGAAAGGAATTCCAGTATTGGGTGGGAATTGAAGGAGACGTAAGAAAGAATCACAGGGACGAAGGACAGTGAAGAGGAGTGTGGTATCAAAATGAAATCAAATAAATGTCGATATAAATAAAAGAATTAAAGATAAGATGAAAGAGAAAAAGAGAAAGACGTAAACCGAAGAGTGAATGCCTTTGGAAATGGAGACAAAAAATAGGGTCAAAGAGGCGAGAGAAAATGAAATGGATGGAAACCATAAAGAGAAAGTAGCACTGGAAGGGAAGAGGGCGGGAGGGATATAAAGGGAAGGAGGACATGGGAAGGGATTTGAAGAAAAGGGGCGAGAGGAATGGTCCAAGAGAGAGTGAGATAAGAGGGATTGAGGAAAGAAGACCGGATTCGGACGGAGAAGGGGAGAGATAGAGGATATAGAGGAAGGAGGGGAGAGAAAGAGAGGCCGAAGTGAGGTCCGGGAGTGGCCGGGCGCATGGCAGGTGTTGGCACAATCCGCGCACCGGGCGCGAAAGCATGGTTGAAAGGGGTGGCCTGGGTGGGTGGGCGGGTCCGAGTGGGGAGTGGGAACGAAATGGAGCGGAGGGAAGGAACGCTAAGGTATGGCCCAGGGGCGCTCTCGAGTATTTTCCTTGCCGCGCGGGTTAGGGAGGGATGGGCAGGATGTCTTTCGGAGGGGCGGCCCATATTAATGTCGCCGGGTGGGAAGATGGAGATACGGTGCGCGCGGACGTTTTGGCGGACACGGAGGAATTGCGGGTGGATGCGTCGGCAGGAGGGTGTGCGCGCAAGAGGTTGGTCGAGTGTTGGAGGACCAGAGGGAGGGAGAAATAAATTTATGACCGGGTTGGGGGTATCTCGGGGTGAGGATAGGCCATGGGCACGACGCGAACGTTGTGCCGTCACTCGGAGCTCGCCGGATGCATGGGAGATGGGGGCGGGAGGAATAGCTATTTTAAAATTTCATCGCGGTCAACGGGAGACGCTCAGTGGGGTCCCACGATAGGACACCAGCGGAGTGACAATAACATTATAAAATCAATGCGCACGGTATTGGACACATTTTTAATGGTATCCTTTTCGTTCCGGACTGTTACGCCATTACTTCACCAACCAAATATCGGCAGCAGCAACATCACCAGGATTCGTCGCTTAAATTTCAAACACAGAAATGAGCTTGGGGAAAGACGCAAAAATACAAATCTAAGAATTTGTCACAAAGATTGTCATACTCTTTTGGACGACTTCTTCCTCCCAGTATGTGAGGATATTTCATCCATAAATTCCGGAAGCGGCGGATATTTCAGTGGTACACTGATCCCTTCATGAGTAAAGTGAGAAGAGCAGTTCAAGTTCGATACTCCATCAGTCCGATGGGACATTCAACCATAGACCTCTAGGCCCCTTTCGTTCAGAGCTGGCTAATGCCGAAGCCGGATTTTTCTCCGCCATTCATCCGTTCACTGAAATTCTCATATGTGTCCAACTACTTGTACACCCTGCCGGAAATGACCTCAACTGCCCTACAGAAGTTATCCCTTAGCTAATAAATATGGTGTGTGGTGTTTGTGAAGGCTGTTCGAGTACTTCACTGGGTTAAACTCTGTATTGCTACCAACGTTCTGATGGTCGAGTCGCCCATCGTCCTCAATACTTGATCCTTCTGCAAACCCTAAGCTACAAACTTGCTAAGTATTTCAGGACGCGTTATTCAAGATTAAAGAGAGGTAGATGAGGAAAAATATCCCTTCAAAATGTGAGACTGCGAGACTATTGCTTTATATCAGTGGCTCCAAAGCATAAAGTGCTAATTAATGTTCACTATGTCGCGTATTGGTACGTGTACTAAAAGTTCACTTTCGAGGATTTATATTGGAATGATTTGGGAATTGAAAAACAAGTGTGCATTCTGATTTACGATTTTATGTTAAAGTTTGGTGTGGAAGAAAGAAACTTTAAGTAAGTAAATGAGAAAATTATTGCCAATATGAAAGTCTTTTCCATAAAATGGATAACAACATAATAATGAGAAATATATTTGAAAACTTATAGCTGTAGCTTAACATGCACCGCTCCCTCAATAACATTCTTCATCAACGGATAATTAACATTTATATGAGATACGCTAACACCAACGTATCCCGAACGTCTACCTTGATCCCTCTAAATAGGGGCTCTATCGGCAAGGTTTTTCACAAAAGTGATATGCTTTATCACCGGTCAATCACACCAGATTTCGGTGGATCTCACCACGATGGCCTTACTGAGCCCGTATCCGCACCGCAAAACCAAAACAGGATTGCTCTCCTTAAAAAATAAATTTCTGACTCCGTCTCACTAAGACACGTCTTCACACCGATGAAACCGTAACAATCTACCGCACAATTTTATCCCGTCCATCAATTACTCATGTCCTCCCAAACGCCTACGCAACGGAAGGGCGTAAATCATCGAGGAGGTACATCTTATCGGTAAAAATATACTCGTAAAGTGCACCCGATACGCTCGCGAGGGAAACCACCCCGACCTTACATTCAAATACCCCGAACGGAGAGTCGGGCAGGAGGCCCCCCACGGGGGGATCGCGGACCCTCCACACCGACGCCGCCGGACCGTGCCCAGGGTGCGGGACGCCAATCACTCGGGCGCCACATGCAAATCCTTCCCGCGCCCTTTATCGCCCGAGATGCGGGAGCGGATCCATCCGCACGTAAGGGGCCAGCGTGAGGGGGAAAGAGGATTGGCCTCCTTTTGTGGATCAATTCATAAACCGTCACCGCGTTCCGCACGCCCCACGCCACATCCAAAGTTGCGCCGGGAGAGGAAAGGTGGACATCGCTTGGCCTTGCAAGGGCCCTCATCTTTTTTACGGTTATGGAGAGGAAGAGAAGAAAATGGACGGTGGCGTTCCAGAGGCGGTTGGTCGGGAGGAGGATCGGGCGTCGAGCGCGGCTGAGGGGTGCGGCAGGGGTTCGGCGGAGGAAGGGCGCGGCAGCGGCGGCGGCCAGGGTCGCCCTCCCTCCCGTCCGTCCGCTCAGGCGAGAGGAATGGCTGATAGTGAGTGAGATGGACCGCTTGTACTTCCGAGCGGCGGGCGTGACTGGGCTCCCAAATGGTCGGGAAAAAGGGGCGGAAGGAGGAAATGGGAGAGGGGGTGGTGGTGAGGGCGACGTATTGAGGAAACGGGAGCGAGGGTTGAGGAGGGTGGGCGGTGGTGCGCCTCGGAGCGGCGCGGGAGGAAGGGATTGTCTACAAGGGTAAGGAAGCCGGGCGGATGGTCTTGGAGGGGGTGGTTGTATGGCCGGGGGAGCAGAAAAAGGGAGGAGACGCCCGCGTCGTGACGCCATTCCGCACGGAATAGGACCAGCTCCTCGTCCTCTCAACCTTTCCCACCCCTCCCTCCCCCTTGCGCCCGTCCAACAAACCCTGCCATACACCCCTCGTGTCGGCCGATGGGTAGCACGTAGATGTAGGCATGTAGACCGATGCGTGCTGTCCCCGCTTCCCTCCTCATGGAGAAGAACTATTAACCTCCATATTTGCCCCATTTCCCCTCGTGCAGAAAATAAAGAAATCTCCGAGGATAAAAACAAATACCCAGACAGGATTTTAATGTCTCATGTCACTCGAGCACGCTGATAAACTGCAAGTGCTGGAAATCTACGGAGTAGTTGGATCTCCTAGAGTTCGATCTTTTTTATTTCAAGTTTCCATTTACATTTGATATGTCTTCCTCTTTGATTTACTTAACCCTTTCAGGAGGACTACCCGAAACGAAGAAATAGCAATTGAAATTTACTGCCCTAAACTAGCTGGACAGCAAAAGCGATAAGATTTAAATAGGTCAAGTGAGTAGGTTGAAGTTTCAAGAATCCAATACTCTCTCTATTACAAGCTAAAAACAGAGGAGGCTGATGGATCCAGATTGCGCTGAAGTGAAGAGAAAGACGAGTCTTCCGGTCAGCAGAGGGTATACGACAAACAGTATTTCACACTCGAGTAAATAAAACCAAAGTTGTCATCCAATATTATAAATATGTTGAATACACATAGCGATATACGTGGCTAAAATCAAAGGTTATCTTAGGAATGCTGTAAGCAATACGCATATTATTCACTAAGGACATAGGGTTAACAAAACCTCTAGTCATTTAACTATACCAAACTTAAGATGCGTGTTACCTTCTGATTATAACTAGAAATCTATTAAATTGGGGCATGGAGGTATATAAAAATGAATGATGGTATCAAAACAATAATAGATCTATTGATCGCTCAGCTAAAAATACATGTAAAAATTGATTGACGCAGGTAAGGTATAGAAGAATCTGCTGTCAATTGGAAATCAATAATGGGGTGGATACAGTTTTGGAAAATTTTGAACATAGTGCCAAAAGACTAAGTAGCACTATACAATATGTCGTATAGGCCTATTCAACGACAAACTTTCTACTCTGCAAATTACATTTGTAAAAAGACTTTTTCTGGCAATTTTCTTAATTAGATAGAGATGCCTTTATTAAAATTTATTTATAACAGACAACGCGGTAGAATGTTGGCAATTTCAAAACGGAATATAAATACCAAGACGTTGAAATCCTTGCAATATCAATTTGTCAGAATACAAATAATAAACTAATTATTTAGGAATTTAAAAAAATTCTTTACCATTGTTTCATGATGGAAAAGAGATGCAACTTTTAGACCAAATCGAAGAGAACAAGATGATTTTAACTTTTTCTAAAATACATACTCAAGTAGCATCATCAAAATATCACCATTCAGCAAAAAATATTTTTCCTAGTTTTTTCCCTTGACAGAGTAGCCAATCAAAATAAAGATGAAATTTTTAGCAAAGAAAGCAAAAGTGTTAAGCCACGCAAGCAATTTGAATATCAATGAACATAGCAAACACCAAGATTTTTTCAAACGAACGATCTAACGCTTGCGCTTGACAAAATTTAATGCAAAGCAGCCAAAAGCTCTTTCGAAAGAATTTAATCCAAGAAAATTTCTCACACCACTATGAACCAGAGTGGACATGGGGGAAGGACGAACGATTTCTCCCAGCTCAATTTTTAGAAAAGGAATAAGGTCTATAAATCCTGATGACTCATACGTTATCTCCTTTTACTAGAAACCCCGTGAACTCTAGGAAAATAAAATTTCTTATGACACTTATGATGATGATAAATTGAGATAATGTTCGATAAAATTAAAATCAAATGCCGTGAAAGTACGCGGAACGTAAATGAATTTCACGCAGGTCAATGAAAATAAAGTGCCCGACACACCCGAAAAAACACTTTTTCAGAGGTGAAAAATGAGATTCAATATAAAATTAACGATGCTCTACGCATTACATTCAATTAAATACCTCCTATAGCACGCTGAACCACGGGTTAATTTCAATATTCTGTGCATACTATTTTTCCCGAGTCAGAAATTATGGCGCTAAAGAGCCGAAAGTTATTAAGTGAGATGTGATGGAATTCCAGTTAAGCCAATAGGTTGGGGGGACACAGCATTCGATAAGATGCAGGCTTAAAAAATGCATCATAAATGACATATATGTGGACGGACGTGGACAAAATTCCAGCTTTACCGCTGGAAATATGACGAATTCCTCGATTCCCGGCCATTCGCGTGACTGCCTGAAAAATGGAGCGCCACGAGGGGAAAAAGGTTTGCAGGGGTACTTCGCAAAAAAAAGAAGAGTGAAAAAGATTCTCTGGGGGCCAATAAAAGAGCTGGAACAGGACAAGAAGGGGACAAAAGTCCTATTGATCATCAAGGCCAGAGAAATTTACGCGGGATTGAAAGCAGTAAAGCTCTCGATATATTTGCGTCCTCTTCAAGCCCATAGCGCTGGCAAGTAGGCGGTAGAGTGGTTGGTGGATCCAATGTGGATGATAAAATGACTGGGGTGGAAAACACATATGTATAACGACTCGTAAGAGAAGAAAAAATTGAAACGCAACTATACAGAAACCCCATTCCCTCTTTTAACGTTCAACGACTGAAACTCATTTGGACAGCCTTGGCTTGTGCACTGCAGTCGGAGGCAATGTTCATTAAACGTGACAAAAAGAGCTCAGAAAAGTTGGTGGGATGGAGGTAACTGTGTAAATATTGATATAATAGAATATATGCATATTTAGAAAAGGAAACTAAATAAATTAACAATAAAATTGAACGGCACCAACAATGGAAGTATAAAGGTATGATGCTTATGGAATTGGGGCCACAGAGCTCATTCCAGCAATAGAGGAATTGTTACAATTTTTAAAGTCTCCCATTTTATCTATATAATTAGGGATATTAATTATTTATGTGCATAAACAACATCCTACAACTTGATAGCTTGAGTCAATAAAATAAAACGCCCTGACTTGTTGCACCTAGAATTCTAAATTTCTAATCACATACAAACTCTGGAGTAAAATGATAATAATAATAAATAAATTAGTTTAATGCAGAGAGAGGCAGTCACCATCATTATACTTACATCTAGGTTTTACATCAACTTCATGCCCATTTCAATTAGGGTCCGGCCTTATTTCCTAGAAATTATTCCATAGAGGCTATTTCAATTATCTAACCACACCTGCTTTAATGGAAAAGCCACCTAAAGAGCCGGAACAAAAAATGTGCAAAAGTTGCAAAGCAATTAGTCATCCATTAGGATACTCTGGAATTCACATCAAATTTATACAAGCATGGCACGAATGATCATATTTTATGAAACACAAGGCTAATTTATATCCTATAGCACAGCATAGCATACCTTATAATATTCTAAAATGTAACAATACGAAAAAATAGGCTGATAGCATATTCTAAGTGCCATTTAACTGTGCTATTTTTTAACCTGCACGGTATTTCCTCGTAAAATTTAAGTACCTAGGTTGTACAGAAAATATCTCAGGTTAAATAAAAATTATGTATCTACTAATGATAACCTGAATAGGAACAAATAAACAATTTATTTTTTATTATTAGACCACATTGGACATTTCAGCCCCTATAATTCTTCTTGAAGACGTATTCTTCATCACCCAGTTATTTCATTAGAATTAACAATGTTCTTACCCGTTTTATAACATTTATCACGCGATGTTGTTTAAAATACAGCAATAAAATGGCAAAAATATCTGTCTCTTTATGCGATTATCCGTGAACTCGTGCTGAGAGAAAATTCTTTGAATTTTGCAGTGGTTTTGGGAGATATGGCAGCTTTTACAGCCCGGAAAAAAGCAGTGGGTTGTTGACAAATTGCGAATGAACCTTGAGTACATATTGACCAATGTGATAAACACCAGAGGGAACATCGTATATTTCATATAACACTCATTACCGTAGATATAGTTGTTATAGTCAGGATATTGATATTTTCGAAGCCAGTGAATACTGTGGTTATGGTGGTGGTGTGAATATGAACAGTGTTGGCTGATGATGTCAACTAAGAGAATATCGTAAATATGAGATAAGGAGTTCATGGCTATTTCTTGTACCTTAGAGACGATTAGTGTAATACCTATGGCAAATCATCGCGGATAAAGACACGTATACTCTAGTCATTATAACTCATGGAAGAGACGAACAATGTAGAGTATTTTGATGATATTTCCATACACGCGCGATATTTATAATATAGGGGTAAATAACTATCTAATTTATAATTTTTCACATTTATGCCACGTCTATAAGTGAACTAATATTTCTCTAACTCAATATATTTTCAGAGTGGATTGATATGTAAGCCAGGGGCTATTCAGGATACCTGGGCACTATTCCGATAACCTGAATAGTGCCAAGTAGTAGTAGTGTAGTAGAGCTAGGGACGTTAGCGGCCAGATATTAACGCAGACTTAGAATGGAATCTGAACTATCAGAAATGGGAGGGCGTAACTTATTACAGCAATGGTTTATGCGAATGAATATCCCGCTCGTAAATTACATACATTAGGAACACAAGGTTGTTATGCAGAAGTGGATTTGGATTTTTGTAGTGCAGTTAGACAAGACCACAAAGCGAGGGACGCGAGCTGAAGGGTAGCTTAGTGTTGATACGGAGGGGAAAGTTTTATTTTGCCTTCCTGGGAATAAGGGTGAGAATTTCTACAGGTAAAGAAAATGTTTCCACGTAAAAGGGAATCTTTTACTCTTTAGGTGCGGGAAATCAAAACTGCCACTGTTTTAATTCAATGTACATCACCAAAGCATTGAATTCAAACAGATATTTAACGGAGCCATGGTGTTACTTTACACTTAAATGCACTGTTCTGCAAAAACATGCTAAAATTCATGATTTATAGCGGAGTGAAAAGCATATATAGTAATTCGATGGACATGTAATACCTTGTACATTATAATAAATTCTTCCAATGCATTAGGAGTACTGAAGACCAAAAAAATATTATGTGTTTGGTTTAAATTTAAAACTGCTGATTTCAATGACCAGGAATAAACTCAGATAATAAAAAATGAAGGAAATTATAGCCTATCATTTCGATTTAAGGGAACTCAATGTCCAATACATTGTAGTTGTTATGCCATATTTATATCCAAGGTTTGATACAAACGCTATTAGCGTTCTAGATGCTTGCTTTTTCTGCAATCAAATAATGAATTAGGTAACTCCTAAATTAAATTTACTTGGCTGTAGAGTGCAATCCGTTTTCAGCTCCCTCCTCTGTATTTTAGCCTTGGGTGGGATGTAATTGGTAAAGAATACGTGCATGGAGTAACAGTCGGCGATTTGCAAATAAAATATTCTTTTCAAAGCACAGCGTTTGAATTAGAGGTGATACACTTGGATTCTTCCAGCTAAACAATTTAAATATTAAAATTATAACTTTAAGGCCTGAATAAATAAAAGTGTATTTAGAGTTCCCATACCGTAATCATATAAATTACACTATAGCTTTGTTATCGCCAATCGTCTAATTGCTATACAATAGTTTATATAAAAATATAAAATATTAAAAGTAAATGATTATAATTTTTCTTTTGTAGGAATTTATAATTACTATGTACTATATTTTTTACACACGGTATCATGAAAAAAGTCCACGGAATGTAGTCCGCACCTTTTTATAAATATCCTTCGAAAAAGTACCTTAAGAACAGTTCCTGATAATGAAAACTCTAAGAATGGTAATTTATTTTTTTGCCTGCATCAATGAGCAGGTTTTAGAATCTTCTGACTGCAGTGGAATAATGCATACTTCATGGCATTAGCTAACCTGCACTTGATCACAATCAAGTACATCTTCGAACACATATAAATTTCAAAAAAGATTACGGGGACTTCTCGAGGTGATACTTCGAAAGCAGTAATCGGCCTAGACTATTGTACTTTTCAGAATACGGCCGGAGATTGATGTGGCTTGAATGTTAACGAAACTAGGATCACGCACAGGGCATTTACTATGAGAGGAAACTTTTTCGCCTTTCGCGTTTCCGAAAAAAATCATTTGTAATCCGTAAAATGTAATTCAACTCAGGGAATATCTCATAACATCTAAGGATAAATGGCTTTTTAAAGTTCCACCATGGGTGTGTTACATTCGACCACCTAGTCAACATTTCCAATGTTTTAGTCAAAAAGCCAGACCATTGTTCTTGCTCATCACCACCCGCAGCAAAAGAGTTCTGTGATAGCCAGCCTCTTTCACCGGGCTCGAACTATTTCCGATCAACAACCGCTTCCTGAAGAGGAGAAAATCTTCTTGCTACCCTGAGAAAGTATGGATATGATTAAGCCACAATCCAAAAAACGGTTCTTCGGTTGGACCAACAGAGCGACAAATCCAAGATTTTAGATCCTGTCGCACGTGCTGTCATCCCCTACATTGGAGGAACCACGGAGAAAATATCGCGAGTTCTCACGAAGCATAATATACTAACTACATTCGGATACGACAATAAAGTATACAGTATCCACATCAGAGCGAAGGATCGCCTCCCGCCCGAAATCCACGAAGGCGTTTACGAGGTTATCTGCAGCTGTGGAAAATCCTACGTAGGGCAAACAAAGAGAGTTGTATATACAATGCCGAATGAAAGAACACTCACGGGCCCTCAAAAACGGAATGTGGAGAAATCGGCTATTTCGGAGCACGTTCGATGGAACCAAACCACTTTGTGAATGTAATGGAACCAAAAATCCTCACGAGGGAAAAGCGGTATTTCCCTAGAATTATAAAGGAAGCAATTGGAATTTCCAACAGGCCCAACAATATGAATAGAGAGGATAGCTACCGAATCTCCAACATGTGGAAACGAGTATTCACATGAACATCAACAGCCAATCAGCGAGCAGCGGTCACCTCAGAAGACGAGTATAAATAAGCGTCAAATTCGAAGCGTTTTCACCACAGCCTGGCCTGAGAACGCCCGCAGTAGAGTGGGTGAAACGTCGCCATTTTAACAGATTGACAACGCGGAAGAATCCCGAAAGCTTTTTACAATCATTGCTCTTGCTTGCCCATTTGAAGACATTAGTGTGACAACGAGCGGATCGTTCCAGGGTTCATAGGATGAGAAGGTAAAACGTCTCGCCTTCATCACTCTTCAGGGTGGGGAGGGCCAAGGCCCCTCGGCGTTCCGTATTCCCATCAAGTAGAAGAGCGCGTAACGGTCAAGGCCTAATTGCACGCTGGCTCTGAAAAATTGAAAGCAACACGGGTGGACGTGCGCGATTTGAACCCGCTCACCTGAATCCGTCTTCCTGCCTGTTTTCGAACGAAAGGGAGACGGCAGAGGGGGGCGTGGGTGGACTAGAACGGCGCGAATGTTGCCGATGGGCCTGGGAAGGTGGGGGGCCCCATGCGTGAGAAGGCTGCCAAGCGGAGGGCGAAACGTTGGCCGGATCTGAAAGCGGGCGATGGTAATGGCGGAACGGAACGGTGGGTGGGATGGTAGGGACTGGAAAGGGGTTTGAGAGTAAGGATTGGGTGCTAATTGAACGTAGCGCACCCGATTCTTCGGATTGCATTCCCCATTCGTTGGGATTCGAGGGAAACGGCAGAATGGGGAAGACGGGAAGGATAAGCGAAGCAACGCTTTGGCCCTGCGGTGAAGGATTAGTCAAAATATATATTGTTGCTCGAATATCTATCCATCGGAGGATTTGCATGAGAGGAGGAGGGGTGAGCAATATTTCTTACCACTGTTATTTGTGGATTTTAGGCTTTAACAGTTATAAATATTTTGGCTGTATTCCGCGAGTACAAATCGAGAGATTTCAGCGTGGAGTGTGTCGTTTTGCAAAGTGAAACCTAGGCTGGGTTGTACTGTTTCGGCCAATCGGCACGCGGGATTTCATTCGGAAACGGCATCGCAGACGGAACCGCGACATCCAATTACTGCCCCAATTAGTGAAATTATTCACCATTATGGACAGGGCACGAACCAAATTGTGCAGAACATAGCGTAAAAAATATAGAAAAAAGTCATAGTAAATTTACGTATTTTTGACTTCCAGAAGATTTGTATGCATTCTTTTGGACACAAAGTTTGATCAGAATAAAAAATATAATTCGGAAAAATTATCTAGTTTGAACCAAAATGAAGGCAAAAACCGTATTTATGGACAAATTGAAGTTGCCTCTGGGCTGTTACGAAACTGGCTCTTCAAATAGTGTATTTGTGAATGAAACAAACACAGATTTTATATCACTACATAATGTGAGACTCACAGTATTGGAAACATTTGAATTTCAAGGAGAGTAAGTTGTCCATTAAATTAAGGCAATGAACGTGAGCCTGCGCGATACTGAACGTACGACAAAGAAAATAAATGATCAGAGGACCGCCATAAAAAGGTTAGTATAGAGTAAAGCACAGGCGCCATCATTAAATGAATACTTTTTATATAACAATTCACTTTTCGAGGACTTAATACTTTTGCGACCAACAAAGCTGCAGTGGGTTGCCATTGGAGTCATTTTAAAATGCAGCTCATATTACATCATTTGTTCATTCATCGATTCCAAGTTCGGTTAAGCTCTTAGGATAAGGGACAGAAACAGGGTAAAATTATAGAATACTGAAAAAAATTAGATCTTTTCAGCGGCTACCTCTCAGAACATAAGCATGATAGAAATCGGCCTAATGATCCACCTTTATCAACCACTTTTTCCTATTTGTTCCGGAAATTAATCCAGATGAAACGTTATGAAAATATTTTTATTTCTATACCTAGGATATTTATTCACTAACCTCGATGCAGAGAATTGAGATAATGTCGGAATATCTCGCCCTCCAAACAGATCATGCAAATATAATAGTGTATTAATGAGACCTTGCCCACAAAATGGGTAAAATGTCAACACATGTCATCCAACCTGTTCCAATATCCAACTTGCTCCCAAACCCTTATTTCATATTTCGCATTAGCCCCTGGGAAACCTGATGACAGGCAAGTACCTATCGGGATTCCATGGGTATATGAGACAACAGAAGTCCGGATGCAAAAAAATATATTTACACTATTTGCCACTTTGACCGGTACAGAAGACCATTTATATATGGTAAAATCCGAAAGTATGTTAGTTCCAAGGTATCATCTAATTAATCTGTTTATTCCATCGAAAACACCTCGAATTTCCTCAAAGACACCATTCAATGTTCCACAAAAAAGAGATAAAAATACGCTCGTAAATAAACGATGTTGAAGTCCACGTTCCCAATTTCAATGATGATACACCATTCAACATGGACAAAATGAGGCCAATGCCAATTGAAAACCAAAAAATATGTGTGGATATATCAAGATTTTTCCCTCAAGAATATGTGTGATCTAATAAATGTAAATCGTATGTGGTGGAGCTAAACCCAAATAGTCACTCTAGCGTTGCGTGTAGCAGCACCCAAAATGGTGTAGGCGGCATCATTGGTGTGGACGCAATACATGTGGCGAAGGCTATTTCTTATATTACATGTATGTAATATGCATATGTAATAATAAAATCATAAAGATATATCTACAGACACGAGAAAAAATACAGGACGTACCTAGTAGGAAAATAATGGGGAGGGATTGGATTGCAGCGTGACTGAGCCAGGTCGCAGTGGTCGTAAATACGGTTTTTGACGAGGGAAACACGTGCTGATGAGCATACTTTTGGAATCTTACTGATATCGAAGTTCTTAAATCTCAACGATCAACCCACTCGGCTTAACAAATCAAGTAGTCTAGCGTCGCTGATTTAAATGGCCTTTTCCAGATAAGGTGAGAGAATAGAGGCTCTTTCAATTAGAGGAAATTTCCCAAGTTCCTTCCACTGCATTTGAATCCATTTTAACCTCCTAATTAATTTTGTAATTTCAAGTTTCGGAAAGCGCAGGCAGAGAAAAATGAGGAGTTAACGTTTACTTTATTAAATTTTTGAAGGGATGATGAGATCTATGTATTCTTAAATTTGACTGGTAACCTTAAGTTGACATAAAACTCTCGGGGTTCCAAATATTAATTAAGACAAATATTCTTAAGAGCACAAGGAGAACTTGGTCTCCGTTCATAGAATGTATAGTAAAAAGAGGGAAATGAGTTTTAACTACCTAACTAATCACAAATAGAATGGGGTCGTCTGCCATATTTTTTTTATTGCCGAATCTGATAGAGTTTGTAAAATAAAAGGACCCGTATTTTTTCCGTTTTATGATCCGTCAATTATTTATCGAGTTATAAGCGGCGAAAAACTGATGTTTTTAACCCTTTCGGAAAAGTGGGCGTGGTGCAACCTCTGACGCATAGCGACTTCGTCCAATCACAACTGAGCCCGCGAAGCTACTTTGCCTTATCATAATGGGGGGGTGGGGGGGGGGTACAAAGCTGACTCTGCCAATAGGACAGTTGCGACAGCATCTGTGCGATTAGATCTTCCGAGAACCCTCCTCCACTCGCTTCTCTTCCCCGAAAAGCAGTCAAGGACGGGAGGAATATGACGTCAGTGTTATCACAGCAGTATTTTCGGTGGGCGTCACCTTTTGCTTATTTTAATTTCTGATTTATGAGTGAATGGTTGCGGTTAGAAGATTAATTTTCTCACTAAAATTCTTTTTTTGTTTCCGTCTAACGATTTAGTGTACGAAATTGCGATTTCGGTTCCGAGTAAACGCCCCCATTAAGCCGCCTTATACTTAATTTTTTGAAACCGGCGTGAGTAAATTATAACTGAACGCCTGACATGCTTTTTGGCATTCGTTAAGCCTGTTTCACGTGACACTTGATCCAGCACATAGTCGAGAATACTCGCTAGTAGGCTAGCTTTCCAGTATCGTGTGAATATAACCAGTATACTGGCTGGCAGGCATGATCGCTAGCATACTCGCTGAGCTACTTGATTTCATACTTGATGCGGTGATAGTTGGCTACTAGCTCCCAGTAGGACCCCGTGGCCATCTACCAATCACGTCACGTTACAGACACTGTGCGATCTTCTCTTTTCTTAATTAGCTTTAATCATAAGGAATAATAGCTTCATAGCTAGCACAAGGTCGATGATCGTGTGAAATCTCCCAGGACGGTCCCAATCGTGCTAGATTCTGTCCTCAATATCATGTAGCGGCTATTACACTAGGTCTTGTGCTGGATCAAGCATCCTGAGAAACAAGCTTTACTGAAGTTTTAACTTTGTTACACATAGACATTTTAGCTTAGCCTAAAAAATGTACAGAAAGACTGAATTGGATTTATTCAGATTTAATGTGAAAAACTTTTGGAGCCATCACACAAAACTTGTTGATCAAATGAGGACTGATTGAAACATAATGAATTACCACTAAAAATCAATGCAAGGGTTATGGGACGTAAAAGAGAAGTTCAGTAATCAAAACGTGATGAGTATGCAAAAGGAAGAAACGCTAAAGAAAACAGAGCAGCAGGGTCTAATACGCTCTCACCATGATTCGAGCTACAACCAAGGCTATAAATGCCCTAAATATAAACATTTATGCTCTTGCTTCGCACAATTATTGGAGGAGAGAGTTGTGGGACCAATTTCGTCTCCAGACAAAGATAGCCATCTAATTCGTTCCAAGTTATCAGGGAGCCACTTGATTACCTGTTTGCTCACTGCTCTTAAGTATTTTTGGATATTGGTATTTCCCTCGATCAATGAAAATTGATAATCTCTTAGTATTAATTGTCAGCGATGTGGGTCCTAAAAGGTCACGACTAAACTAATTAGATGCAATAGTAAGATAAAGGACCATTGATCAAATGAGAATAGCTGGGTGGCCGATAAGAAATCTCTGGCCAATAATGCTACTTCTGCAAGGGACCCCAACCGTATTAACGGAGATAGAGATTCGTTTAATGACAACCCAAGGTGAACGTAAATAGAGGAAATTGACATAAGTTTGGATAGATGAATCGAGAGGATGTGCATGCATAAAGGTTGTGGCTTCACCTATTATCAAAGCAAATTTCAACGCTAAACCTGCCAACTAAGAATCAAAAACTAACCATTTGCTCCTTTACAATTAGTTACTACAGAAAACGTTTTCTAGATAGAAAGGAAAAACAGATTTTATGATCGGGAAAATATAGATACCTGATTTTTTTAATATAAGGCTCCTAAATTTCACTTTCTGTCGAGTTCAGCATTCACTTAGTAACATTATTTTATCATTTAGAGGCTACCATTCCAGCCGTGACGGATTGACCCAACCAGAATCAAAGCGTTCAACGATTATAAAGTTAAAATATGTGAGAAATTCAACGATTAAAAAACGAAACTACCAACAAGGTTGACTTTGCTGCACATCTTGTTTAGCAAAAGGTGAATCGTCATGAATAGTTAACTATTAATCAAGCAGCATGAAGGCGTCTCAAGAAATATGATGGTAAACATTTGGCCTCGTGTGAGAGCAATAAATTACCAAGAGGAGTAGATAACCACTGAAAATGTAGCACTGAAAATTTTGTGAGAACGATATTATAATGACTATAAAATTATACACCATTATTTCAAGTGTATTGCTCTTGATTTTACTTAAGAGGTCTGGAAGTAGGGATTATAATTTTTCATATTCAAGCCTAGCCCTCCGTAATTTGCAGTCATGAAATTAATTAAGGAAAACAGCCAAGTTTAAATCCTAAAATATTCACTTCCGTTGAACGTCATTATCACGCTTGGGTATAAAATATCTACCAACAACATATATATCACATTAGCTCAACAGATGAATGCCTCGTATCAATGACTTAGATCCGAGTTATTTTGAGCTTCTAAATACGGTATTTTATGGAATCGGTAATTAATATAGAATCAGACCAACGAGTAATTGAAAGGCTTGGATTTATAAGGTTGTTAATTGTCAATATTGGAGATCTGTGGGATCCTAAGTAAAATGAAAGATGCTATTGGAGGGGACAGCAGTCTTAGTTTCTCACGTCACAGCTTAAACTTCACTTAAGGACCGCGGATAAGCGATGTATAGACTGTTGTGGCGTTAAGCAGGCAAATGTACCTAAATAACTGGAGAAGCGAGGTGAACATTTTATGTTTGCACAGTGGATCAGGGATAATAGCTGTTATGGAGCATAGAATGCCTGTAGAAAAGAGGAAATCAAGCTGTATACTATCTTCCTTGGACTAAATATTATCAGTAATTCTATAATAATCCATAAATTATCCAATACAACGTAATTAAATATAAAAAACTATTAAAAAAACCGAAAAAACTATTCCAAGAAAACCAATCAAAAATTTCTGTTCGACACGTTCGACACGTATGTGTCGAAAATGAAAAAAATCAACTCGGAGCCTAATTGCAAGTGAAAATTAACTTTCACAAAATAATTTCATACCATACCACTCTCATTAAGATCTATAAATGCCTGAATCCTTAACTAATATTTCACCCGGTACAAAAAATATTTCAGGTAATTTTAACAAAAATACAAGAAGAATCACCACAAAAATACTACAAGAGTCATAAAATAATGTGAAATCCCCTTTGAATCCCCTAAAACTCTCATTTCCCTTGAAAATGAAACCCGTGGACTACACAAAATATGAAGAAATAATTTTAAATACAATGCACGTCCGGGTGAATTTCATTTAATCCATCTTCAGAGCGCAAGGGGATGGAGAAAATGGAATGTCAACGCAAGATAAGGCCACCACATACGGAGCGACATCCATTAAAATGGGGAGTTTAAATAAATCGTTAAGATAAAAGTGGCTGTGCGTACTAGCTCCAAAAAGAAGAGACCAAAAAACGAGAAGAAATAAGCGATATAATACGCTTCAACGGCATGCGAGGGTGACTGCCCCAGTTATAGGGGCCCCATTTCATCTGTCGTTACGCTGACCATAACGCCTCGTTTCACTTAACCAAAGCTACCAAGATTGGCTTAATCTCATCTGGTCCAGAGAGAGACGCACCGGCGTACGAGGGAGGCGATGCCTCACAACACACACACACTCGAACGGGTGGACACCGCTGAGATAACACCGGCATGAAAAAAAAAACCTCGAATTCTATGGCACTGAAAAAATATATTTTTAATACGAGGGACATGAGAATGACGAAAAACACATCTTTATTCCCGCTGGAGAGCGGGGAAAAGAGAGGCGGGTGGAGTCGGAGAAAAAATGTACTTGTAACGTGAACAAAACGGTCTGAATTTGAGCCGTCCGAACCGGGTTGGGGGGAGTCAATGCACATGGCTTACCCGTCCAGAAACCCACTCTCTGGCCACGGGGACCACGGCAAATGTGTGTGGGGGAGGGTGAACCGCGGGGTTACTCTCGAGCGATTAATCTCGACCTTTTGAAGGGTTCGGGAAGCGGGGAGACGCGGCTTTTTTCGACCGGGGAAGGAGTGGTGTGTGTGTATACGGGTGCGACTGGACTGCGGGAGTTTCCAGAGACAGCTATCGGTTTCGGGAGTCTAGCACTAGTCTGTGAGTTTTTTGAGGTCAAGATACGCTCTCCCGTCCATTTATATCGGTTCATAATTGAAACCCGGAGGGAGCAGACCTTTTGACAGAATGACAGCCGGAATTTTTTTTACTCCCACTTTTTTATTTTTTTCGGGTAAAATATATTTTCGTGGCATCGTCCGCGGTGGTGGCGATGCCAATTTAGACGATGATGTCTGCCCGCTTGTGCCACGGGCATGGAATTGAATGCGAATGCCGATCGACCTCTCCGTGGGGTCAATGATGATGGGAAGAACTAGCCACGGGGCTAAGGTACGCAGGCAATATATTTTGATTGGCTATTTTTGATAGAATACACAGTACCGGGCTCCAAATATATTTGAATGAGTCAGGGAACGATGGAAAGTGCACCCAAAATTGTCGAAAATATCCAGATGAGCAACACATTGAATGTAAAAGCACAAGGGATACGGATATAAAACCTGGATGCATTGTTGATACAGACTGGCGATTTTAAATTTGTTGCAGCATGATTTTGAAATGGTGTGCTCACACCACACACTTGAAATTGCGCAGCAAAAAAACGCATGGAAATAAATAAACGTGGAAGTTGAAAACGATGAAAAGTATGATCTCTTTGATATGGGCAAAATCATAATTTCCCTTTAGATTCATAATGAAGGTATGGATGAAAATGAATTTACATATCACTGGAAATTCAAAAAGTGATAACGTTTCATCTTCTCAATGTAAATTGTTACGCATATGTATATGTATATATGAATATGGTGGAATTTGCATGCAAAAAGTTTTCAACTTTGTGCCAAGATTTATGAGAAAATATTAAAAAGATAACTAATATTAAATACCTTCAAATTCACGTAGAGCAACACATAGAGTTACGTTTTTATTGTATAAGAATTCAGCGCGTCTTGTATTACCATGTACCCATGGTCAAAATGAAAGAAACAGCAAAGTATATGTTACGATTTTCTTCGAGATATGTTTTAATCAGGCCGTTAAATTTTCAAACCAGTTCGTTCTTTGTTTATAAAAAAAATTACGGAAATATATAATGCATATCATGCTTATAATTTAAGCAATGAACATTTAAAAACAAAAGGAATAAATTTATTTTATCTTGAGAATTTAAGAGAAGGTCGTCGGAACATTACAAAAATTATTGCACCAAAGTGAGGATAAAAAAACACATTTACTGAAAAGATACGCTCTTTTAGGTTTATGCCACAAGTATGTTTAAATTCTGAACTTAACTGGTAACTAAAATACTAAAATTATTTTATCTTGAGAATTTAATATGGAATCGGTCGTCGGCACATTACAAAATTATTGCACCGAAGTGAGGATAAAAAAAACACATTTACTGAAAAGATACGCTCTTTTAGGTCTATGCCACAAGTATGTTTAAATTCTACACTCCGCTGTTCCGGAACCGAGTGAAGGAAGCTGAACGAAGAGGCGAGCGGCAACATGTCAAATTCTCACGCCACTCCCGGACAAAACGCTCCCCCTCCACTAGCATTCCACGTTGATGTCCAAATCCATTTAGGTGACGACGGGGACGGCAAAAATGAGTGAAACCGAACCATTCTCCGGGAAGGAACATTCCCCTACGAGCCGATCTGAAAGCGCTATAGCACGCTCGTCCCGGGGAATAAAAAAAGAGAAAAGGACGTGTGGGAAAGAGACGTGAGGCAAGCGGAGACCCGCGTGTTCAAGCCATCAGAGAGACATACCGCGTGCCGTGACTGCGCCGTATCTGCAGACGTTTACGGCGTGCCTTATTGGCCGCCGGGTCGTTCCCTTTAAGGTGCGGGGGCGGGAAGCAATGGGGGGCAGAGAGGGGGGAAGGAGGACTGGGGGCAGGCGCGATAGGGAAGGGGGCTCCCGCGTGAACGACAGCTCTGAGACAAATCCATAAAAAGTGCCGCGAAAAACACAAAAGGAGCGTCTACACAGCCTCGTGGGTTACGTTTTTGGGGACGGAGGATACCCTGGGGCATTGGGGAGGTGTGGAAGGGATAAGGTTGGGGTGGGGGAGGGAAGAGGTCGATTGGTACGATTTTATCGGAGTCAAGTGGGGAGGTAACTCACCTGCAACTCCTGCTGCCGCCGCCAGCAGTAATATGGGAAGACTGCTCCTCCACATGCTGCTTTCTCGGACCCCACCCTGGATGGCACAGGAGATGTTACCGTCGCGGAGGGTGCTAATTTCTTCCGCCTCGTCGACGCGACACTCTTCCCCAAAATGCCTGAAGCAGAGAGAAAAGAGGGATATCCGGACGTTATCGAAAGGTTAGGACGTAATGCACTTGAAGTGATTTGACACAGGGAAAAATGAATGGGGTATAAAGAGCTGAAAAGGCTGCAGAGTGGGGAGAGGTAGCTGTTCCAGAACAACGCTCTCGAAGGACTGAAATCGATAGCGATTCAGCCCAAGAGATTGTTCACCGTAAAATGGTAGTTGAATAAATCTTAATAAAAGGCAGGAGTACCCATACAATATGTTGAAATAAAACCAATGTCCGTGGGTGGAAAATTTTGCTTGAAACCTTCTCTTCATCGGTCACAAGTAAAAGTAAAGAATGGTAAGCTAAATGTTTTCAGTTCTCCCTAGAATACATTTAAAAACTATTGAGGACCATTCAAAAAGAAGTCTGCAGTAGCTCCACTAGTTTTATTACTTAAGCAGTAAACAGGACTATACGGTATACGATGCAGATATCTGAGCAAAAAAAGAATTCAAGCTCTTGAGCAAAATGTATCAATTAGAGGTCAACACCGTTAGCTCTCGAGCAGAAAATAAGCAGAGATATCTCATCGCTGAATGTAAATTTTGCAACTCACTCACTTCTCTTTGTACAGACAAAGGCCAAGAGTAGTGCCAGTAAAAATAGTTCGGCTCAATTGGAGACTTTTTCACTGAGGAGAGAATAATTTCTCACCGAAGAATCATTATTCCGTTAAAAAACTGCGGCTCCATTTATTGAAACACTTTGAATTACGATAATGATGAAAACAGGGGTTACACAATTATAACGTCTACTCTACGGATCTGCACTCAATACCATATTATCTAATTTGTAGCGAAAGATTGACTTCAAGGTGAAAAAAATACAGAAAGCGTGGATGTAACCACCTCGTCAGCGCACTTCATTCCGAGGTGGTAACGCCGGACTGAGTCCCTCTCCTCCCCTCAAGAAATGCCGAAAATCTACCCGGAGGGTTAGACGTGGAGCTAGCTGACGGGTGGGGTGACTGGGAGAGGTCGACTCTTCCCTCTTCCAAAGGCCCCCTCTGGGCCCTTCCAGCCTCGGGTCCTATAACGGATACGGAAGGGGGGCGAGTGAGATCGGAGGGTGTGGGGGGGATGACGGCAGGTGGTCCCTTTAGGGAAAGTCTAAAGCCTCGTCCAGGGCGATCAATTTAATGCTGAAGAATAAGACGTGAGCAAGAAAAATAGGATGGATTCCTCCATCCGTGAAATATATATTCGTGAAGATTCAGGCTGTGAGGTGACGCGATTCATGACCAAGTGGGAACAGGGGTCGTGGAATTGAGATATGTGTGGCATCTCCCAAGAGTCTCTCACGCCCACCTTACGTACTTAGAGCATAAGTTAAGATTATTGAAGGGTTACTAAATAGTTAAAAATCGCTAAAAAGAGGATGCTTGCAAAAAATATTGCTCTACCACTCTTTTATTGCACTAATTGGGGGCAATTATTGTTTCCAAAATACATACAAACGCAGGCCACCCTTTTTTATCTTACTATTTTTTTGGCACTTAAGTGAAAAGGCTTGAATGGAGTTGTAAAAATACTATTTTATTTCTTATTACTCTTTGGATAATAGTTTTCCTTCGTAAAGTTCGTTCAAATGCCGATTTATCGCGAAACTATCGATACTTTACCTGAGTAAAGAAAAATAACAGATTATTAACATGTAGAACCGTAGAATATTTGACACCTGTGATACCTGATAAGTAATCATCTTTTCGATGAAAAACATTTCAATTGTTATTCAGTGTGAAATAGCTGTTCTTCATTTCATTTCATCTGCCTCAAAAATATTTTTTTTTTTCAAAGTCTATTCCATTCATTGTCCGTATCAACATCAAAATTAAACATTGGACTACAATTTGAACAAATGGTCCATTCACTCTCGGCATATATTTCTGCCTTTCACAAACATGACGTGGAAGCGAATAGCAAATAGCTGAGGTGTTCTTACGCTCAAAGGTTTGTTTTAGAAACGAATGCCACGGTAAGAGACGGAGAGGCAAGCAGGAAGGGAATTATGGCCGCGGAGAACGCCAAATTTACGTGTTATTCCAGTTATATGAACTATTCCAGTGTATCGCTCGCAGAGAAGAGTTCCAATTATTTCGCTCCATTGATGCAAGTGTTCACATGCTGGAGCTATGATCCATTCAAGACACATTGTTGTATTTTCTAAAAATATTCCCGGACCACAAGCAAATGAGTTATGGCAATCGGTTCACTTAATCGGTATTTCGATGTCACGAAGCTGCTGAAGTTTTAGCGCCAACTTTGTAAATCAAATTGTGATATTCTAACAAGCAGTCGTTTTCTGTCATAAGTAAAGGGTACTATGCTCTAAAGTAATTCTGTATACAGTCAACCGCGCCAACTCCGCTTTATACTGTATGAGCTTTCAAGACGGGTTTGATGACACGACTAATACAAAATAGAACTATTCGTTCCAAAAATGTCCATGTTGCATGCATTTCTATGGTCTATGTTTTACAGCATTAATGACTAATAATTTATTTTTCTTCCGGAAGATTCTGTTGGTCCATACACCCCTGGGATCCCAATATGCGTTTGCCTGTCGTCAGGTTTCCCAGGGGATGAACAAACATCCATGCCCTGGGAGAAAAACCCACCCAGGCAGGACTCCAACCCGCGACCCTAGGATTAGC
Source organism: Platycnemis pennipes (assembly GCA_933228895.1). Classification (NCBI taxonomy): domain Eukaryota; kingdom Metazoa; phylum Arthropoda; class Insecta; order Odonata; family Platycnemididae; genus Platycnemis; species Platycnemis pennipes. Next base: position 86,969,766 of record OW121846.1, read on the forward strand.
AGGCGAGGACTTTACCTCGCCGCCACCTGGGCCGGCACGGAAATCCAGGTGAAAATGATATATAAAGAACGACCATAACAAAATTAATATGTACCATTTAAAACCTTACTAATTTAAAATAGCCCTATGGCATTTTCATGGCAAAAACCATCAGATTAACATATTTACTATTCAACATAATTACTCACTCTGGATCATGAATACGTTTAAAGGGCAACTTTGAGTAACACAATGGATGTGTGTGTTGGGCCGCAAAGGGAATTTCAAATTGTTCATATTTTCCAAATTTCACAATCACGACATCACATGAATGCCATTTGGAAAAAAAAACACGCTCGTGGCATTTCAACTACTGTGAGCAACCTCCGGGTAAAGGTTTTGTAATTTTAAGACTGCGATCACATATTTCCAATAGTTTTGAAATTTCACAAGGTACATACATACATTCAATTGGTAGAGGGAATATCGAAGCACGGCATTATCATACTCTTTCACGAGGCAATATATGCAATGCATATCGCATTCCCCTTAATTGCGGAGTGTAATGGTTCAAATTTTTTTCCTTTAATTAAATTCCATCACAAAATTGTTCAAAATATCAAAGGTTACCTTTTTAAAATGGGAAAACGTTATTAATTCAATAATGGCATTGGACCACAAAACTCTATGCACGATGAGGTGAAATTTTCTTTCGAAAAAATTAAAAAAATATGTTAAGGCTTTACTAGAAACTATTCTGGATATGATATAAAGATGAACCCTGTAAAAACAAGATGTAAAACAAAATTTTCAATTATACACTGGTGTAAATCTTGCTTTTCACGATAAGCGTTCCAAAGAATCTCCACGTCTCCTATTTTAAATTAAAATTTTTCTAACGGAATGAGTATCGTGTGCATAGACGGATACAATCATTGTAGATTTCCAGATTTTCTGCCCGTTGGCTCCGCAACGAAGAAAAACAAACCTTGGCTATTTACAGAATAAAGTCAGTTTCCATTTCATTTTATGGTCACATTGCCAGCCAGCCCTTCGAGTTCACAGGGGGAATGGGGATCCCCAACGCCCGAAGAGAACAAACAGAACCCAGCATTTTAACTGAAATAGATGATCCCGCCGCAAAAACACTATTAGCGCGGAGGGCAAAAAAGGATGCATATAAATACCATGTGTAAATTAACCACCAACCCCTCGTCGACCCCGCCCGCATCCCAGTCCCGCATTCGCACCCCATCGTGCACAAACAATCGAAGGGACTGGAATTTACTATCGGGGCGGGGGAGAGGCGGGGAGGTTGCCGGGTTGAAGGGGGAAAGGCGACGCTAAAAAAATACACACAAAAGGTAAACCTCGCAGTCATAGCATCGCTCGTTAATCAGAACTTGGTTACATAATAATGACACGGCAGGGCTCCGTTAACGAGTTCCTCTTTGTCCGACGAGGGAGTCGGGCAGGGAGGGGGGGGGGGGGCTGAGGAGGAGGAGGGTGGCGAGAGACAGCCGGCCCGGGCCGGGGGGACGGGACACAGGGACGGGGGGGGGAGGTTGCGAGCGGGTGGAAGAGATTCCGGCGAGAGATTTCTTTGCTTTTAGATTGCAGCGACCCCTTCTTTCCTCCCGCACCGAAGGCGCTGGAAATATTCCGCCTCTCGTGCGGAAGATGGGAGCCGGGGGGCGTGAAAGCCCAAATATCGGACTTGGTCTTCGCCGAGCCAAGCCTTCCGACTCCCCGCCCTCCCTCCCGCGCCTCCCGAGATTGGGAAGATAGTCAGCCGGGAGGGATGGATGTGACCGCGCGGAGTCCCACCCACGCCCCCCACCCGTCCTTTCTTGACCCCGCGTGCTCACCCCTTACTTCCCGCTTGATCCTCGCCCGCCGCTCCACCCACGCTTTCCCCCCGGCACATCCTGCAACCGTGCCATGGCACATAACCATCCTTCGAACGGGCCCAGGATGGGGTGGGATGGGGTGAGTTTTCCCGCAGGTACCTCTCAAATATGACGTGCTGAGGATTCTCCTATTATTGCTCCTAGTCGGTAGTGTTCATCGCTCTACTTCGCTAGGATATTTAAGGAATGGGTATTGTTTAGTAGGGTTGCAGTCTCCCGGTGCCTTGTCATTTTGTACCTCTATTGCCTTCAATAAATGCTGCATATTAATGTATACCCTAATGCTTATATGTTGAATTAGGTTATAAAAATCGCTCTTTCTAGAAAATTACGAATAAAACTATTTTTTTACGGAAGACCAGTTTATTTTTAAAAAATATAACAACATGGCTGAAATATTGTATGTTAATTTTATTTAATCTAGACCCATGGGTTGGCTCAATTTCTCTGGCGCATACACATTCCTATTATTTCTATATTACATTCCTGTGTTACTTTTCACCAGAATTAAGGAATGAGATCCATGTATGGTTTTTCCATATCAACTCTGTAAAAAGACAGTTTTGTCCCAAATTTTAGCATTCCTTGATGGTGCAAATGAACTCAGCATCAAGTCACCTTCTACAAAGAGATAAATAATTCCCAGATTTTACTTTTCTTGGCGGCCAAAATATAATTACACATTATTTTAAACACTACGACCAGTCAACTTTAACGTACATAGTATAATATAGAGATTCTTTTCTGAGACGGAAGACATTTGTCTTTTGACGTTTATTATTCTTCTCTCATCGATACTTTTTATTTTGAGTTCACTTGTTAATTTATCGGTTTCACAATCAAAAAGAAATTGTAGAAGATAATTGAAAGTCCTTGCTTGCCTATCAAAAGGTAAATGCATCTGTGATTACATATTTAGATTCATTGTGCAAAACACTCTTAAAAGCCTTAGGGCAGGAAATGGGTTAAAAATCGGAAATGTAAAGAATAAATTCATAGAGTACTTAATTAAAAATCCCAAAATATCGAGAGATGTAGCTTTTAACCCAGTATTCATGGAAGAGTCAAAGAAAATTAAATATCCAGCACTACTTCTAATCCGTTCTAATTAACAGAAAACCTAAGGCACCAGTCTTCAAATTTTGCCCTCGTTTCACTGATTGAATTACAAATTCATAATAATGAAAATATTGAAGAATGATTTCCATCAACTGATGCATTAATCTTTTTGCAGCAATTCCAGATTACCCAGAAAATGTGCGAAATATCAAGACTTTTTTGATGGAAATGTGAGTTTTCGGATTGGAAATGACCATATCTTTTAAGCTGAAGGCTACTTTTTTTACGTATACTCTATAATGTGTCAGGATATATAAAAATATTCAACAATGTCTAAAGTTAGAAACAAAGACAGATTCATCTACTTAATTAATGCACATGGCATATTATTGCAAAAATAATGGTTAGATATACTTTTCTTAAAATTTATTTTTCCACTGAAAAAATCCATTCCATTTGAGTTACCATAGAAAATGCTGTTTTTTAATTGTTTGAGCCCTCTGATGGATAAAAAGAGTGAAATAAATTATAACACAGCAAGTAGAGAATGTATCTATTGCTTTCCCTACCTGATTACATCACAGTTAATGTGGGGACGGTTAGCCAACAGGTGCCCATGGAAAAGAAAAAGGTTCCTTCAAGTTTTGATAGAAAAGAGCAGGAATATTTTACCCACAATTCCGCACAAAGCAAACTAGCAATGATGCACTAGAATACCGAGAGGAACATTTCCGGGAACCTATGGTTGCGGAAGTCACGCCAGAAACGGGCTGGTCTAGCAACACAAAGCTCGTAGGATTGAATCCAACATGCGACATAAATGTCGAGTTTTCCTCAGTGGTATGCTCAGCAAAACGTAACCATAAATAATCCTCGCAGTTTGAAACCTAATTATACAGCTTTTTAGCGCTGAATTATGCAAAGACTCCAGATGTAGACACATATTCTACCTGCCGCTTTGTCCTCTCTCTCATTACGACACTTACAGAAGGCATTATAATACGCGAATAAACGCGCCATCATATGCACTCGCCTTTGGATCCAAAGAGGGACAACCTGAATGAAAGAGTAATGACGACCACACCAGAAATCCGTATGGAACGCCAGCCACATCACTTGGTCAGCTTGTTGACAAATCTTTGAACAAATTCCCGGAGGTTGCTAATGTTGAGCTCCAGCTGGACGAAGTGAATGCCTCGTTGAAGCTGCTCTGGGCCGTCCATGCCCATCTTCAGCGAGTATTTTCTCGGTCGCCTTCCTCCATATCGCTCCTCCACCATCACACCTTTCACTCCACACTTTCTCCCGGAGCGAAGGAAACGCCGTTTGCATCCCTGAGGGGCTGTATCTTCCGACACTGATCTAGGCCCAATCCGGATCCCAAGACACTGCGAAGTAGTCTGGGGTCTCTGTGATACATTTTAATTAGCCTTTTTCCTTTTGAGCGCAGGATAAGAGCGAACGTGAATAGGGTTGCCCTGGATCCATCTCCAGAGAATTTATGTCTGGGAATCTTGTAGGCCAAAAGTCTTGACTCTCTGTTACAACTCTTTATTTTAGCCTCGTGGAGGATCCTGGCATCACGAGTAAACGTTCCTCTCAAGGAATGAGCGAGGTTAGTCTCATGACGGATCAAATTCCATTAATATAAGTAATTAGCGATTTCAATATTAGCATATTCGTTTGTTGCGTTTTTTCACCCCTTATCTGAATCGAAGAAAGCTAAGACCAATTATTTATCAATCAAACATTACGTAAAATGTCAACCGACTTAGTCTCTAAGTGCAAAATTTCACGCCTTCAATATCATATACTGACCAAATATCATTAGTGTAATCAATATTCTGGGTATACTGTAAAAATAAAATTACAGCTGGGTCTCTCTCTTATTCTCAATAACTCGAATTTACATTTCTTTAGAAAGATTCTAAGACGAAAATAAAAAATACAACTTGGCGTTTTTAGACATACTGCACCTGACAAAATATTTTTATCGGCACCATAAGCTAAGGTCTATGTTAGGGAATTAACTGTACTAAACAAGATAAATTTCGCGTGGCTTATTATCTATTTAGAATAAATGTAATATCTACTGACAGAAATGCATGCATTATTTCATTAATGGTGAAGTATCAACTAAAAAGTAAATTATAATATGAATACTCCTTTTTCGTTTATTTGGATTCCTTTTTCTCCCAAGCAGGCACTCTTGCAACAATTGACGTATGCCAAGGATTACATTTTTCACAACAATGAATACCAATAAGCTATATTATTAGCGCCCTTCAAGTGCTGCAAAGTTGAGATTGATCAATAAGCACATGGATCAATAAACAAGACCATTCAATATGGAACAGGATTTCTATTTCCGAAGCATCGTTCAAATAAGATTACATTTTCATCGGCAAAAATGAATACCGCACTGCGACGGAATGAAATCAATTATAAATGGACGCTGAAGTACAACAAAAGAGCTGTTAGTGATAACAGATGCGTATACCTATAGATTAATTTTGCTCACCAATGTTATTTCGAAGCTTTCAAGGGGGATAATAATCTTATATTCATAGTTTCTTAACTTATTAGTTTTGCTAATTTGAAATGTGAAAAATAACCTCATCATTTTCTTTTCTTAAGATCTTATTGAAGCACACTTGTAGTGTGAGAGAACTACCAAGGCAGTTTTAAGTCCATATCAAAGAATAGCTATCGATGAAAATGCCAGGTAATCCTGTGTTCAAAGTTTATTGTTTTATTAATCATAACTACTATCACTTCTTGGTTTATATCATGGTGCTATTCGGAAGTGAATCAGAAACCAGTCGATTTATAGGCGACCGGTTATTTTTTAATGGAAAAGAAACGGACGTATATAGAGAATGGAAATTATGGTACTTATCAGGCTAAACTTGAGACTTTGACTTTAATCAAGTTCAACGACTCTCAGCATTTTTAAAAGAAAATAGAACTCATCAAGTACTCCAGCTAACTCAATCAAAACTCGGTCTTCTATTTTTCCTTCCTCGACTCAACTTTTTCCACGCAGGGAATTCTAAATCTTCTAAGTTTTCCAACGGTGAGTAGCAGAGAGGTACTACTTCTTTCTGCGCCGTTAAAAGCATCGCATTTCACTACTTTAAGAAGGCACGTCTTCCTTTGAGTACCCTTTGTTATTTTTAATTGAATATGAAGTCTCTCATCCGTCGACTAGTAATTATTTCCAAATTTCAAACTTAGTGAAAGGTAAATTCAGCGATAAAAACTATTTTTAAAGTGAATAACCTTCTCCTACATATTCATGTGCATTTTGTTCTGATCCCATTCTCAAACTTTATTCTTTCTTGCATTAAATTGGAATGCATAGGATATTTCCGGCGTATCATACAAAATCCATATCACACTGCAAGGCTGTTGACGCATGAAAACTGATTGACGTAAGCCATAAAAATTCCAATGAGTCCACATTGGGTTGGGAGCGTGTTAGTCTAGTAGGTAGACCGCTTGGCTGCTGATCAAAGGGTCCCGGGTTCAAAACCGGGCCTTAGGACGCCCCCGAACAAATAATCCTCGGAATGCGAGGTGACCCAGGGAAAGGAACTGGCCCCCCGACTCTAACTGCGTGAAATTCACACATCCGTGACTTAAAGTCCGGGGTGAGCTCTACCCTCACCTATTAAAACCAACCTTCAACCTTCGGGTTGAATTACGGAGTGAGTAAATGCATATTTTTCCAGGGAGTTTAAACAGCTAATTACGGGATAATAGATCGTTCCAATACTATCAAACTTACCTCTTGTATGTCTAATTTCATTCGATACAGAACTCTTTGTTATTAAAATTATCGACCTTATACAATCATCAGTCATTTTTCTTTCTTAAAGGAGGTTTTCACATTTTCCAAATTACTGAAATTATTTTTCCGATGACCAGATCACTGGGATTGGATAAAACAAAAATTATACCACCACATCACTTCTCACCTCATTCATGGAAAAGATGGGCAGCTTAAGTTATTATCATTTATCTTTTGATGAGAAGGCTAAGTTCAACGCTGAATTTTTCTAAGCTCGAATAACAAAAATTTTACATAATATAATTAAATACCAACAATAATGGCAAATATGGTCTCATCTGTCCAGCATCTACCCTAATAACAACGGCACAAACCAACGACCTTAGTGGTATTGTCATTTCATTTATATCTCATTAGCTGAAGATAGAATGGATGGATTATGAATGCAGATACCTCTGAATTGAAACAGTCAGTATTTCTCACTTCCGTGCAAAATAAGTTTCCACGAGCTAAAACTTAATCATAAATAATTTACAAAACTTACGTTTACTCTCTATCTGGTATTTACCTTTGCCTAAATGAGTTTTTTAATTAAAATACAATATAAAAAGGACCTAATATCCTACATGATATCATTTTAAATTGAAGGGCAAAGTTAAAGCGTCGTAATATATTTAGCACTCCTACTAACAATTTCACATGTATTGAAATGCAATAAAATATATGTTTGCAGTAAAATGCAGTAAGTGTTGCGTGCTGAGCTAAAATAGGTAAAAATAATTAGTAAGCGTTGAAAGTTAAATTTTCCTGATGCATACTCAGAACTAATGAGCAAAATTCTCCGTTAAAAATAACAATAAAGATCTTTAATTAAAATGAAATTCGTCAAATATTTTTACTATCCAGCACGTAAAAATGAGCACCAAAATATCACGATAATGTTGCAATAACTGTTGGCTCTACGAAACCCTCAGAAGTAGATTTCCTTTGATTCACATGTGACCATGCGTCATTTCAATCACTTCCTAAATTGGTATTAATTAACATACATTCATAATAGGATGATTTTAATATGGAGATTGCAAATAAACGCCTGGTAAAAACTGGAGATGAGTCCTATTTCACACTTATTAACATGAATGCAAAGTTTTCAATAAAGAGATATGAAAACCAACCTTGGTCCATGAAGCTAGATACATACATTAAAATAATTGTTGAGCAGAACTTTAGCGGTAATACTGAAATAAATATAATTGGAGGTATATGATTTAATGTTGCAGAGTGATACTTTTTGAGTGACGAGGAATGGTTATTTCTATCCAATGCGAGCTGTAGTTCATTTAAATACTCTTACAATTATAAATGCATGAGCACCCGTTACGGTAGCATAAATTGGAAGCCTTCGCTTTATGTTCTATGAGCTAACAATGGGAAATGAATAAGGTGGACATTCACAAAAAAGCATGAACGAAAGTTTTGAGTACGTGAGATATGTCTTTGGCCTGGGATTCAAGGTTGAATCCAAAATATTTCATTAACTAAAATTTATGTTAATATGAGCCAATAAAATTTATTTTTTCTTCCTTAATCAAAATTTAAACTTGGTCGAGTACAGAACAAATTATAATGACCGCTAGTACATTGAACGTTTATACTTCCGCTCTGAAAGACTGAAGTATCTGATAATTTGCAAAAATGAAAAGAGGAAGATTAAAGGAAAGATTAAATAGAATATGAGTTCATTGAATTATGAAATAAACACGTTTAAATCAACTAGGTTTAATTTGTTTGTTTTTCATTAGATTCCAGTCTCTTCCACTATATTATTCAACGCATTATAGGGTAAACAGAGTAGATCAGAGTAGCTTCATATCACCTGCTTCCTGGTAAGCATTTCTGCTGACGAAGAAAAAATAAGTTCGACCACTCATTTAAGGATAATGGCATCACACATGTGTGGCTTAGTGCTCTTTACCGTCTGCGCTAAATTTATTGCGCTTTATGAGGTATACTACCATTTATTTCTCCGTGCTTCACAACAGCTTGTGCCCTCGTACCTCAGCGAATGACTTCGCTTTAAATCGCGATGTTTATTGTAGCTGTTCAGTAATTGCTAAAATAATTTCATAGTTATTATTGAACGAAAATCGTTTCGATGCAATCAACTTGAAAATCAAGGAGTGGCAAATCCCGGAGCAATATTTCAAACCGGCAATCCTCGCGTTAGCAAGCCAGGCAAGTTGAGAGGTTGCGCGTTTTATATTGAAAGGAGAGCTTCCGTGGGAACTAGGCCATCAGTAACGCTAAAAAAAAAAGAAGGCGGGAAAAGCTCTGCACATGATCCACCGTCCGTAAATGAAAAATGAAAAATTTGAGAAAGCAGTTCGGTACGTAATTTCCGGAAGAAAGCGCCGGATTTCTAACTTCTTTTTTTCATACTCCGCCGGAAGACTTGAACGAGCAATAAGCGTCATTTTACCGTGCCTCTTGCGAGCGATCACTATATTGTTAACTGAATGAAGCTGCACTTGACTTTAATTGATATACGGCCGTATTGCGCCCAAAACATGAATTGCAAACAGTCTTTCAGCACAATTGGCACCAAAAACTCGCCACTCTAAAACCGTAAATAAATATACACACCACTGATGATTTATTGCGCAACATGAAACACCATTTCACCATTCCATAGAAAATTCTCCCTTAATTATCGACAGGCTACTTTTTAGTTACATATTAACAAGTCTCGCTATCTAAAGGAGAGGTTTTTCATATTCTTGCGCTGTCGGTGACAGACAAGTTATTTTTTAATACACGTTCCGTCTCCAAAAGATATGCCCGCATTAACCGTCGCGAGAACGAACGGATAGAAGAGGTCTTTCCTTCCATCTCCTTTAAAGCCATACAGCGCCTCACTAATTCATCATTCTTCCATCGAGCACACATACTTCCCCGTCATTCCCCCTTTAAGCCACTTCACCCGCACATTTACCAACCCCCTCCGTCCCACCCTTCAATTTCCCTTCGTCGAACCCCCGAAACCCCTCCCCGCCCTCCTGACCCCATCCCACGGCGTTATTTGCTCTCATTTTTGCCCACACATCGATTACTCGCCATTTTTTCAATTTCCTCCGCGCACACTTACAACCCTATCTCTCATTCCGGTCGAAATCTCGCCCCAAATTCCACCCCCTCGCCCAATCCCACATGTCCCAAGACCCCGCGACCCTTCTCCTCCCGTCAAATGCGTCGCCCACGCAATCTCCCTGCCCCCGCTCCGCTTTCTCACCCGCATTCTCAGTTTATCTTTCAAAGGCCCGAACCCCATCTCTCCCTATGATCCGGCCACCCGCCCCTCGCGCGAAGCGACGCCGATCCCTCACCCCACTCGAGGCCCCAAGATTTGCCGTTCTGTCCCGCCCCGTCGGAAGCCCCGTGGCCTCCGCCCCCTTCCCATTACGCCGTCCGCCCCTTGGGCCAACCGATTCCTGGCACCTTCTCTCGATCCCGGCTACTACAGACCGTCCGTCCGCCTCCTGCTGCAAAACCCCCGTGCTCCGTTTCGTCCGGCCCGAATAGTGGGGCCCCAATCTTTGTGTCCCGAATTTCGGTCCCCTCCAAACTCTCGTCCATAAATTCCATTTTAGGTTTCGGGCGGGGGCACCTAAGCGACTATTCCTAGCGTTCTGCCTACTTCTCGTACACACACCCTCGTGGTGGCTTGCAGGGTATTATGTAGATGTAGATGTACTTCAAGGACATTGCAGCGGAGTTAGTTCCCCTAAGGTCGTGCTCTATAGCTGAGTTTCACAGTGAGCCTGTAGGATATCCGGGCTCTCACGTTGACCCACGGAACCAGTAGAGACGGAAATTAGCCGAAGGTGGTGGAGCTCTGCCTCGAGATGCCATTACCCACGACGAATTTTAAAAGAAATGACATCAGAACTGCGAGTACATTTGGAATCATTCGATTGCTAGGGAATCTGACTGCCCAGGGTATTTTTCCCTCTTAACTCTAATCCATGAAAAACCCTTCACCCCTACCCTAAACAAGATTCAAAATCTTAAATTTAAGGTTATCGGGATATCGCGTTACCACTATACACGGTCATGGTAGCATGATTTCCACTGCAACACCGCCCAAGTGTCGGCATGAATTTCATTAAAATTAGAGCCCAATTGGACATACGTTTACCAAAGAGTTTTCTTATAAACTGAAAAATTATTATTATTATTACTATAAAATGCTAAATTTATGACAAACGCTTTTTAGCATTATTATTTATAGAACCTGAAGCGTTAAAATAGGCTAATTATGTAATTTACTTAACTAATTATGCCAGACATTCATTGTACACTTGGTATTAAATTCATGATGCCATTTTTAGTTTATCTAAATGCATTTGCGGTAACAGTACAATAAATATCCCTAATATTCCCGAATCCCGATTGGTTCATGTGCTAAAAACCTTGGATTTTTTATTTCTAATCTAGGCTATGATAGATTTTAAGTCAAATCTATCACAGTCAAATCCTCCAAATTGTCGAAGTCGGATTTTGAACTGTTCGTGTGCTAAAAACCGTATATATTTTTCTTCTTAATCTAGGCTGTGATAGAGCCAAAGTTAAGGATTATGTACGACGCGTGATATTGTATGCATATACTTCAATTTTTATAATCCACTTGCTTAAGTTGGGCGAGTGCAACTACGACATGCTCTATAGATTTATCCTGAGGGAGGTATGTAGAGTTTCAAAAGATGATTAATTGCTTGCCTCAGGAAGAAATATATAATCGTGAGTAAGACGTTACTAAACCAAAAATTTGTATGGAAGCGAAACGGGTATGGCGGGATATTCATAAATTTCCGATGCATTCGGTGGATGAGATCCAACTAAGGACCATTTGCGGTAAAATGGGAAGGATAGTGTAAGGTATGACTGGGCCATAAAATAATTTGCAACAGCTTTCCCGATAACGGAAGAAAACAAGATACAATATAGTGAAGTTAATGGTATAAGAAGGAGAAAACTGCGAATGTAATTTGCTATTGAGGTGATATTCCAAAAATACGGAATTGTATAGCCAAAGGAATAAGAATCTAGTATTTAATTATATCATTGTCAAGACGTAAACAATACACGCAAACAGAAATAGGGCATAGACCGAGTTATCGCTCTGGCTGCGGATTTGTGAAATCTGTGAGCACAATAAAATAGCCAATTTTTTAGGGCTTCAGCCACTAGGTATTCCCGATGACTTCCGAAATGCAATGGCATGAATGACCTATGCGAATTTGTCATAATTTCGAAGTATATTACCTAATTTTGATCGATTGAGAGAATTTTCAATTCATATAAATTATGACAAAGACCAAGTAACGCCTCTGATTTCCATTTATGCACCTATTTTCTCATAAAGTTGACTGCTTTTAGCATTAATAGCTCCAAAAACGGTTATAAGTGATTTGTTGTGCAAACACTACGTTAAATCTGGTTTTGGCAAGATTCTTGTCGCTGAAAATATCTGAGATTCTCCATAGCTGAAATCTCTAGATCTGGGATTTTGTCTAGCATAGACGTTGAATACCCCGCTTCGCAATACGCATAGCTACTAATTTTCTGCAGATCAATACTACCAGCTCTAAGGTGATATCTGTTCTCGCAATCTTATTGTTTTAGGCAAAAACCGAGGCACCTACGGGAAGTGAAAGGAATGTACTTGGTTTTCCTTGCCTTCTCATGCCTTTTTAAATTTCCTCTAATACAACTAGTTCTTTTTATTAGTACTTAGTAATGAGTAAATGTTTAGCTTCCTTTTCATTTTTCAAATAAGCCAAACCACTCAGCAGCTTTTCTAGGGGCCCATCATATTAAGATTACTCGAATTATACGAAAATTACTTTAAAATTCATGGCAAACAATAGGGTTGTAATATGAATTCTACATCAGTGAACTACGAACAAAACTACAGGTGCAATCTGTGGGTCTGATGGGCAGAGCTCGCTGGCTTGGAAGTACTGTGCCCAAAGCTTGTGCAATTCGAGCACAAATGTATGAAGATGAGCTCGTTTTTCCTTACATCCCCATTGGTTTCTCAATGAGATGAAGTGCCCAGTATATCACTGACCTTTGGTTAAAGGCTTCTCTCGGACTCAAAACCGATGTTTGTGATCAGTAATGAGGCGCTCTACTCAATATGCTAACACACCGCTGTCTAACTATAATGAAAATTTAAAGGTTTATGCCTAATTACCTAACTCTATACGAAATTCCTACCTAGATTACAAATATTACATGTCTCTATTTATTCTGTGGATTTAGGACTATAACGTTCTTTCCTGCAATAAACAGATTTGACTGTACAAGGTCCTGTACATTGAATATGTGGGCGAAATGCAGTCTTCAGGATGCCTGAATATGGTCTTACCACTATTAATTGTAACTGAATTGTACTGCTACACATTTCATGGGAATTATGAATCAATACACTTGTATGAAATGCCAAACAAGTAAATAATTACTATTTTCCTTTGTAGGTAGCAATCATTTGTTTCATCTGTTTTTGGGGTCTATTGTTCTCGATATGGTGAAATAAGTAAGCACTCCGTGTATTTTGATGAATTATGTCTCACCTGCAGTCACAGCCAAAATGTTTCGTATTAGCGCACCATCGAGGATGACTCAATATGTCCACGCGACTGCTAAGAACTAGGGATGTCAGCGCTGAAGCAAGCGGCTGAGACGGAAAACACTACAGTATCAGCGCGTTCGCACAAAGGCCTAAGCCACAACTTCCCCCCCCCCATCTCAAAACGGACGGGGTTGCTGAAGCCTGTCTCCTGCCCCACAATCCTCGACACCCCTCCATCAAAATGGGCCGAGCCTCTCTGGCTTTCCCTGCCCCTGGGGAGCACTCTGTCCACACCAGCCCCACCAGCAAATAACCGAGCAACCCTCCCCTACCCATTTCTCCCCTCTCCCTCCCTCCCCACCAATTCTCACATCTCGTTCCTCGACAAAACTGATCTCTCGCGAGGAATTACGTAGCAGAACACCCTGGCGCTTGAATACGAATGAGATAAGCTCGGAATCCCCACGAAATAAACTGAGGGGGAAAAAACTAATTTGCACGAGAACGTGAGCACAATTCACGCATGGGTCCAAATCAGTGAGTGACCATCTTTCAATGCAATTGTTATCAATCGCTCACCAAACCGAAAATCCTCAGAGGCTACGGATAAATATTGTGAAATCCACCAAAAGTACACGAGAGACGACGCAGGATTAAAAATAAAATGTAATTTTGAATGATGCCAAACGGCTGGAATGGGAGGAAATAGAGCGACCATTGCAAGCTGCGAAACCGTCCGCAGTATCCATCAATAGGTTTTTCTCGTCATGAAGAGATCCTAAATATGGTAGGAGCGAAACGTGGCCAGCAAAATAACACTTCATCTGCTAAAGAAGGTTCATGAGCACAAGGAAAGGAAACCTTCCGGTACATCTTCAACTTAGATTTTCTCTGTAAATACCTTCCTCTCTTTCAGATTAGACATCTGAAAAATTACTGTTCATCAGAAAAATCCTATTCCTTAAGGTGATATTCTGTACCGTGTTTTGCTACACAGGATCAAGTTTTTTTCACCTAATTTCCTTAGAAATCACATGGGGAATCGGTCTCCACCATCGCTTGTATCAGAGTGTTACATCTTAATCGCCCGAGGACATTTATTCACCTTCAAGCACCACTCGTTGCGCCCGAAATCGATTGCTTCGCCGCAAAGGAATGAACGCAGCGTGATATCAAAGGAGGGGAGCCAGACCTGGAAGAATCGAACTTGCCCTTCTTAAAATATTCATGTTCATGTTCACCTTTTAAGTGGCCGTGCGGACTAGCCACCAGATCGTTGGAAGTGACCCACAACTCCATTTGTTCAGCGCGTTAGGTTCAATCTATAAACGAAACACTGCAGTACTGCTTTCCCAGATAAACATACCAATTAATTCGAAATTCGCCGCTATGTATAAGGCTAGTTACAATGATTCGGTAAACTGATTCTCTCTATGGAAAGGCACCTAAGATGCTATCGTGACGGATAACATCTGACAATTGTGACAATAATATTCATCCCAGAAGCATTTGGGTAGCATTTCTCTGAATATAAACATGGTAAGCAGACTTATTAAACAGATTTATGGTCGTGCTCATTAAAAATGCATGTCTTTTTGGCTATATAACCTTTTCAATACTTTTACGATTTGCTCGGATGAATGGCATGACAAATTTTAGATAGTTGGCACAAAATTACTCATTTTTCGTTCAAGAACCTTGCTACTACAATTGTGAGAATCTGAAAATAGCGAAACAAACCATCTCTTCAGAAAAAGGTCAATACTTCTAACCATATCACAAAGAAGGTAATCAATAGGTGACCTCAATAGAAGTGATAAATGGAGAATAAATTTGGATATCGTTAGTTACTTATCGTTACTTTAGAAGAATAAATTTGGATATCGTTACTCAGACAGCAATATTGTCTTAAAAATCTTAGCCCTGAGCTTGACAGCGAATAATGCCATGAAATCAAATCAACGAAATTTAAAGCTGGCTATAATCAAGTGGGATATGCAAGCCGAAATTCTACAATGGCATGCAAAGCCCATGTCTATGTAATTTCCTCGACTAAGTCCATATCTGTCAGTAGCTGAATTTTGAAATGACTCCGATGATAGGATGTATGTATCCCTTAAATGAAACATTTTCACAAAATTTAAAGTTTATTGGGTTTAAAGTAAATGTCCCTATAATACTGATCACCGGTGCTCTATTTTCTCATTACACTACAAAATTTACGAAAAAGCGCATTTAAAATAAAACTATAATTGTTGTATTAACGTTGCTATGGCTATGGAGAGCAATTATTTAGGTGTGGCCATTTTGTAGGGTTTACGCTACCGACCGAGAGGCAGTAATCAATAAATGTGTCAAACGAGATAATAAAATAATTATACAGAATTATTGAGAGACTTATGCTTGCTCATTCAAACTTGCACTTTTAACTTTATGGTATTTTTCTTGAATTTAAATGTTAATTAAAGAATTTTTCTTCGGCGAAATTTAAAAAGATAGATATTAGACTAAACAAGTTGATTTTTTACCTTTGAGTTCGATCATTTACAAAAACAGTTTTCGTTCTTCGTTAGTATTCTTCTTGCGCTGAGGACAGATAATATGACACTGGTTTTGTGAACATGAGCACTCGTTTCATCATGACATAATGTTGTAAGAATTGGAGAATCGGAATATTCCGTACTCCGAGCATGACAGAACGCAAACAATTCTCTAGCAAAACAGCTATGGTTTTCGTCGTGCATGTTGCCTTTTCTTGGTTGATGGGAATTATTTAGATCAATAAAAATTAAGTACAGAAAAAATAAACGGAGAAGAAAAAAAGTTCCCCTCTCTCCTACACTGCCGTTGTGGCTTATCGTGTTACGTGCAGATGAAAAATCACAAGTTTCGCTCTAGCATGCTGTCTGACACCACTCAATTATTAACAGGCCCGTGAGCGTAAGATCCGATATTGATTTCACATCCGGCGAACTACCAGCGTCGGGGAAAAATTGACGTAGTTAATGCTGATTGACCAATATTCTGTTAACTATTCAGTTATCGGAATCTATTTCCACCTCCCCTTTCGGCTAGCGTTCCACTCCACCTCTAGACTTCCCCCATCCCCGAAACTTTCTGACCCTCTCTCCCAACCCAGTCGACCTTTCAACCCCGATGCTCCCCCAACCCTCTCACCCAACCACCCACCCCCAACCGAAATTCCCCCGCTGACACTCAATTATTTATGCGTCCGGGTGAGGAGGGGGGGGGGGCGCAGGACGAGAGGCTTCGCAACCTGCTGTGCAAATAACCACCGCGCTCACGGTCTTCTTCGCCTCGAGCGGAGAGCCATCGGAGGCTTCCAGGGACGTCGGAAGAGCATGCTGGGTGGCCACTCGATGAACGTGACCCCGTTCCTCCGATCGACTAGCCGGGCGACCCCTCGAGGCCTGAATTGGGAAACTTCGTCGATGGAGAAGCCGCCCGCTCGCCGCGGACGCTTTTTCGATTCCCAACCGATTCGTCGTCGACTCAAGGATGCACGGATGTTTGCTGATCGACACGAGAACAACGCGGATACGATTCGCCCGCCATTGCAGCCAGCCATGTAGACGCTACTAAAACCTATTCTCGAAAAGGTGGGGATCGGTTTAGTGTGGTGGCTAGAGTACTGGCCTCCCATCCCGAGAGCCCGGGTTCGATTCCCGGCAGTGGCGGATTTTTCAGTGGAAAACCGGTCCCCACTTGTGGAGGGCACTTGAATGCCTAGTGGAGGGCATTTCAAGTTCAGTACTCCGTCCATCGGATGGGACGTTAAGCCGTGGTCCCCTTGGCGCCTTTCGCTAAGAGTGCCGATACCGGGTTTCTCTCCACCCTTCCTCCGTTTCCTGAAAAACTCCTACCGTTACCCAATTACCCGCCTATCCTAAATGGCGCAAATGACCTCAGCTGTGGGACGACTCCCCTGAATAACCAACCAACCAACGAAAAGGTTTGATGATTGGGGAGATGGAATACAGAAATACCTTGGCGAACGGAATTTTCGGCAGTTTTTTCAGTTTTTTGGACTCAGCTAATGACTGTGGATTCGAGTACGGAATGTTTTATTTTTAAAAGATCCTCGTGTTTACTAATATTATGCATAGAAGATGTGGAAAAAGAGTATTATAAAAGAAGGATGGCCTCATGAACGCAATCGTAGAGGAACAGGTGAACGGGAAGAATGGTAAAGGTAGGCCTCGTTTGAGATTCATAGACCAAGTAGCGAAGAATGTGAAAAAGAAGTAAGTATTTGGTAAATATGAAAAGGTAGCTGATAAGAGAACTGAGTGGAAGGCTGCGTCAAACCATTCTAAGGATGATGTTGACTGATGATTATATACATATTTTTTGTGAAAAATATTTTTTTCCTATAAATAAAAGAGCATTTTTCAGTTGAAGTAACATGCCCGAATGTTTCTGCTTACGAGTGTGCAAGCTAGTCAATTCCAGCTACATGCAGATAGAAATGACCCCAACACAATTGAATTAAATAAATGTTGTCAGCAAAGAAAAATCTCTATTAAGGAAGAGGACAACTTTGGTGCTATTTTTTTCTGTCAAAAGCTCATTACTGAAGAAACGGGAGATCACTTTTATTAACGGGAGAACACCTAGTACGTTGCTCTCAAAGCATATATGCCAAATATAAAAGTAACAGATGACGGCGTTATTGTAACAGAGCATCCATCTCCAGAATTTTAACATTTCTGATGCAGCGTGATCCCTAAGTTAGCTAATTATTACCTGCGTGAATACATTGTCCTATTCTGGTGATAAAATACGTAACCTGGTTGATGTTTCGATAGGAGCATACCAGGGTAAAAATGTTTCAGTTAAATAAAGAAAACTCAAACAATAACTCTAGTTAAAAGTAATTACTTTAGTTTACCTTTGTCTATAAATTTAGCTTAAAATGTTTAAACATGTTCCCTTTTTGCAAAAAACCATTGCTTATTATAAGATAATTGTAAATCAACATTTATTTGGCACAGCAAAAGAATTAACAGAAGAAGCATGTTTGAACAATGGCATAGGAATGAACATGGAATCAAATATATCTCATTTTTTTTATAGAACGCGTAAAAGTACCGCTAGTTAGGGTAGCAGGGTCCATGAAATGTGAGAGGGAAACGTCATTTATTTGATTGATATGTTTCCTGTTGTTAAATGCCTTCGACAACCCGTCACCACACACGCTTATCATCATGCGTCTCCGTGCGTTCTCCTAGCGTCCATCTCGCATCGATAGGATTTTAATTCTATTGGCTGCGTGCATCTAAAGGGAAAGTGTGAACTCCCTCCTGCACCAGCGCATGCCTTCTGGTGTCGGCATCTGGATATGATTCTGCCTTCCGATGTCCCTTCCCGGTACGTGCACCCAGAGCAGCTTACCAACTAACCCACCCTTCGCGGTTAACTGTACCCACTATTATATTCAAGGCATAAACTTATTTATAGACACGAAATCTTCATTTTATGAAGGGTATAAATTCACTAAAACAGCAAATATTTTGTCAAGGAAACTGACTTCCCAGACCAGCGTTTTATCTATTCTAAAATTTCAGTAATATTAATGAAGCAAAACATAGTATACTTATGGCCACAAATGTGACACTTGTCCAAAATGGATTCAAACAAAATGGACCTCGTTCGTTTAAGCTTTCGCGGCTCATGATGAATACGTATAACACACAAAGAAAAACACGATCCAAATCCAAAAAAATAAACTTTACTGTAATACAGTGAATCCCGGGTCGTAGTAAAGTTTATTTTTGTGGATTTGGATCGTGTTTTTCTTTCTGTGTTATCATGTTTCGCTTCCACTCCATATCGCCTGAATCTTCAGAATTTGTATGAATACGTATGTGGATCGGGGGTGCCGCGTAATATTTAGGTATTGCCCCGACGTTTCGTGACCTATGCTGGTCACTTTTTCAGAGGGATATGAGGTCCTCGTACCTGAAAATCACGCGGCACACCCAAACAACATACGTATTCAAAATGGACCTCTTGTTTCATACGTATCCAATTTTATTATTTTAGCAGGAAATAACTCTTGTCTAATTTTATGTTTTAGTCCATATTCATATCCTAAAATTTCAGTTTATATGCCACATAATCCTTTGCTTTCATTATAACGTCGCTGGCATGTGATTAAACGCGTCAAACGCTGCATTTGTAAAGGGGAACACGACCTAGCCTGAAAACGAATTTTAAATGTTGAACACAAGGGAGAAAAAATACTTTGCTGGTCCACTTTTTTTCCCCTTTTTTTCTCCCTTTTTCTCTCTTTTTTCACCCTTGTGTTCACCATGAAGGAGTTCCACAAAGGAACGCCACCCACCATTGCACGAATTTTAGAGTTGTATAACTCATTCATTCAGAAGGCCAATTTCACCTCATTTATTGGCAAATCCTGAAAAGTGGCCTTTACGGAGTAGCGGGAAGCATTTCCAGGTGACTGTTTCCCTGAGGAAAAGGGATGGCCTCCCCCTGTCATCTATCAGCCATAAACACGTTTTAGGAATCGATTTTCTCATCTCCCCCATAAATTGTAGCGAGGGCCAGACTCATAGCGCTGTCTAAAGAGGTCTACTATTCTTGGTGACCTGTGACGCAGCAGAAGACGTGAGCGAGGCGAGGCGATGTATTGATTGAGGGTGGGTTTCACTTGGGGTTTCGAGGCTGTTTTTGCATCCAACCGATCGATTCCCGACTTGACTTTCGTTAGAGGCAAAGCACGTCGTTCGAGCGTGTTGTGTTTTCTCTCACCGAGCCTAAGAAGTTCTTTTTGAACATTAAAAAATAGGAGGAATTTGAAAAAGATCGATGAACTTCAGCTGGTTAAACGATTACGTTCTACGTACATACTACAAGTCAAATAGCTTTTTCACCTGGAAGTACTCATGATCTTAGGAATTTAACTCATAATTTTAATTTTTGATCACTAATAAAGCATTATATTTTCCTAGGTAATCTTAGAATATTCCCATTTAAAGTACTAACAGATTATCATTTATTACAAGAAAGAACTTTTAACTAACCATGTCAAGTTAAGTAGGATAGATACTAAACGGAATCTTACAAATACATGATCCTATAAAACTCTAGCGAACGAAGCTCTTTTCTATAACCATGACTGAGCTGTATGTTTGGTATCCATTAAAAATCGGCAAAGTTAATGTCATTATACATGTACAATTAATCCTTTGGGAAACAAGGATTTAGATAAATTCAGCTTTTTGCGATAACCGTCTAATGCATAATAAGTCTTTAATTAATTTTTATCAGCTAGTGAAAAGGGGAATATAGAGATTGCTTCCACGTTGATCACCAATGTTATGAAACATGATAAAAATTATGGAATGTATGTAATTATTCTTGATGTTGTACTCCATACGTACAGCAGTACCAAACTACTATGACAATTTTAGTCTATAAAACGCCGTGGAAATTGATACTCATACATTCAGCGAGACAACCTAAAATATTCAAAAAGTTTACTTTTGCACGGGAGTACAAAAGTAAAAGTATGAGTACAAATATTTTTTAAAAGGGAAAAAGCTTGTCGTAACTCAACGGAACCTAATAAAATGTAGTCAAGGCAGTGGACGCAATATCGAGCACTTGAACTTCATCTTGTAAAACAAATGCATGTTACAAGGCAGTAGCTGACGATGAGGCTTCGGTGAAAACTATGGAAAGGGCCGGAATAGGGGAAAAATAAAAACCAATTCTCGTTAACCTCTCTTTTGTCGCCGATAAGAAAATTTTTCGGCACAAATTTATGGAAAAGGAAATACATTTTTCCTTTATTTCAAGAATTAAACCACCTTCAAAGCAAAAAGTTAATTTCAAAAGTTTAGAATTGCTTATTTAAACTTTCGCTCGCGGGGAAAGTTTTGGGTTCACTCGAAATAAATATGTAAAGAGTTGACAATTTTACAACTAATATTGAAAAGTGAAATGAAATTTTCCACAAAAGAAAGTTGAATAAATACCATAAGCCTCGAAAAATAAGGAAAAATTTTTTGAATTATGCCCCTTCCAGGCAAAATGAAACAGGTTTTCCATCTGGACTAAGCGCAATATTAAAAATTACAATTGTGAGTGCATGCGTAGGGGTAAACATAAATTATTTAAAATAAAGGACAGGGAATGGAAAAAGAAGTATGGGTCCTTGACGGCTTAAAGGGGATCGAAAAAGTGGTTAGACATCGAATGTTGCGGGTAAATAGTACTCCCGGGCAATCTAATAAAAATAATGAAAGAGAAACAAGCTTTTTTTGGGACGAAAGAGATTAATTTCCAGGCGAAAGGGGGAAAAAAGGGGTGGCAGACGGGGGTGGCAGAGGGAAGGACTGGGGGTGGGGAAGTGAAGAAGTGGGGCGCGGGATACGGAGAAGAGGGGAGGGGTGGTAAGCGGGAGTGGGTAGCCGCTGAGGGAATAGGGGGAGGAAGACAGAGGTGGTGGCACCCTCGGACGAAAGTGGTACGAATTTGGGCGAGGATTATTAAGATTAAATATGGAGAAGCGTGGGGAGGGTGATAAAAAGGGTGGGAATGAGGTGTGTGAGAGTGTGTTTGTGTAAAGCGGGCCGGAAAGGGAGGGGAAGGGACAGAAGGGGGAAGGGAGAGGACACTTAAGAGGACGAGGGAAATGTCAAGAATTGTTTCCTTATCCACTCCGCCTTCGGAGGGAAACGCCGAGCCGCGGCGGTCATCAAGAGACCGGGGAGGCGAGTTGCGCTCGTCCAAGCAGCTGAACAGCCGGGACTCGGGGAAGGAAACGTCGCCGTCTTTAATATGCTGGTAATTTTTTTTCCCCGAGAGAGGAGAGAGTGGGGAAAACCTCCCGAATTTCCACCCGACGAAAATCTTCCTTCCCTACCCGAAGGACTTTCACGATGCCGACATTTCCTTCTCCGTCTCGCCCATTAAATTTCAGTCATTACGCTACTTATTTCAGCGAAGAAAGGACGGTTTGAGAGATATTCCGTGATGATAAAATGTTCTCGAGAACTAATTTCAGAGAGCACAAACGTATCGCTTTCACATTTCCAATACGACACTCTTCAATGCCACTATTATTTCCTATCCTCCATCATGCGGTTTGAAATACCTATCGTCTCCTTATGCCTGCCAAATATTTCTCTTCCATCGCATCCTTTCGAAGACGGATGTCTTTCCGTAACCATATTCCGTATCTTCACAACCCATTCGCCTGCTTCCGATCAATTTAACAAAATGAATATCTTTCCCTGCCAGGAATGGCAGCCTACCATACGCTATCCTTTGTTCAACTGATTTGTGGTCTGAAAAAAATGTTGGCAAAGAATGGAATGCTAAACCACTATTGTGGACGATATTTCTAGCTGTAAACTCCTATGGAACAAGTTTTCTTGTAGTTCATGAAGGAAATATGAATTCTCGTCACTTAGTCTACGTCATTAGAGTTGATTTTATTTTTTCACAAAGTTCCAACTAAAGGCGTTCAAGCATTTTTCCCTACAAGCGGTGCTGATTTCTTATAAATAACTTCATGTTGATTGATCGCGGAAAATTCTTCTCTAGTACGGTATGTCTAAGAAAAAAACATACATACTAGGATTAGATAAACATTTAACTGGTTTAACACCAATTTCAGTTATTAATGGAATAAAGCCTTATGGCCAACAATAATGCATTCTAAAAATTATTTTGGAAAATTGTTTTTGTAACATAAACAAACAAATACAATTGAAACTTCAGTTTCCTTAACCAAACTTAAAGAAGAAAATATTATTTTCTTTGGTAATCAAGCATAAACTATTGATAATTTTCCTACTTTCCAATCATGTGGAAGGTACTGTTCAAACGAAGGTATCTGATAGTGCAGGTTTCTTTATTTTTTTAATTAGGTGGAAAGGAAACTTGTATCATTTATTTATAGCAAATCTGAAATGATTCTATTGGCATTTGATTTCCCAAGTTGTTAGTTCCCAAGATTTGATCAAGGGAAAATGGATCCAGAATTTTATGCGTTCAAAGTAGTCCCATTTCACTTGAAACATTCTCGAATCGAAAGACTTATTCCCAGATTTATCTCCCTGCGACAACGATGCTTCCTGCGTGGGTGATGCACTCTATTAGCTCACGATTGTAAGCCTAGATATTAAGTAACCTCGGCATAAGATAAGGAAACTTCACTTTCCCCCTCACACCGACCTCTTACTTATCAATTCCCGTCTACAGTCCCGATCTGCTATTTGCCCTATATCCTCCCCTCCTTCCTTATGAAAAGCCGAAAGAATAGATTTAATTGTACAGGAAATATTTATCTCTTAAATCGCCCTAACTCCATTAGAAAGAATTTTTATTAGCTTCCAAACTTCTCAGAGCATCAGGAATCCGAATCACCTTAGCCAGCCTGGTATCCTGAACATGATGGTAACCGTCGAAACCATGGTCGTAGTGTAAAATAAAATTATTGTGTTGTTACAAATTTTTACCCATCATTTATGATGAGAACCAAAGGTTCTAAAAACTGCGATGGACTTTTAACAGGTAATTGGATCTAATATTCTTATCCCACGAATGGGGTGAGTGAAATGCAAAGTATGCTCATGGAGCAATTTGGAGATTGCAATAGTAATCATAGATGTAGTGCACCTAAATGACCTTGAAATCGATTATTGTATTTTTTAACAAAATATAGGGTTAAAATATAATAAACATATTTAAAACGAGGTAAATTCTTGTACCATAAACATTGACAAAATTTATTATTATAAGCCTAAGAATTGTATTACTGTTTCATTACAGATTGGTGGAGAACAAAAGAATACGACCAGAGGGGCAGAAAACAAAAAATAAATGACAGATCCAACGTATTCTCTCGCCATTACAGATGGAAAAATCCTAATCTCGTTCTGATCATATTCTGACCAGTTTACCATTTATTTGCGTGCCGAGACTTATTTTGCTGCCGGACCATTCTGTTCTGTCTTCTGGGCTGAACCACCTGAGCTTGACCAACGTCCATGCCCTGGGTGAATAAAGACCCACCCTTGTGGGACTGGAACTCATGACCCTAGGATTAGCAGGCGAGGACTTTACCTCTCCACCACCTGGACCGGCGCACTTACGGCTCAAAAAATGTTACAGTGCTTTTCAATGATCAGTGTCCCTACGATCAAGGTAACACTGGTAACAAACCCGAACAATTTGTAATGAAAATATCAACGAAGTGAGGAAATGAATCTAGGTAGTTCATGAGCTACAGCAGTAGCAGTTTTCATGGTTCTCAGAATTACATAATACCACTTTTCCGAGGAATTTTTTTGAATAACTCATTTCCTGGTTACACAACATTTTCAGGAGGGAGAAATATTAAACACTTGAAAGATATTGTAACAATCCTATAATACTCTTTGATAAGTTATGTGGAAAACAGTTCACAGCTTTAATTATAATGTAATTTTTATGGAAGGAATACAGTAACTCTTCTGATATACATAAGTTCCTCTATTTCAAGCCTGAAACATTAACGCTCTGTTTATACTCATGGAAATCTCTTAGTGACCCACAGTTGGCAGCAGAATAAAGGTCCGTAACTCATTGAAGGCAAGTATATGTTCATTATCATTTATGGAAAACCAAACCCTGTATGGGAGGTGGAGACATATTAGTGTCCTGGAACACCGTTGGTGCTGAACATACAATGTATACTGACCCAAGTATTTCATTGTGCAGGCATGCCTGTTTTCAGAGAATGTTACTAATGTCACAATATACATTTTATTCATATATGTTTATCAGTTAGTCATGTGATAGCTATACTCTATAAGCAAAAAAATTACATTTTACTGACCAGCAACAGCAAATGACCAAAAAGGCATTCTATCCCACCAATGACGGGAAACAATTGTGAAGTAGCCTGCTGACTAATTAATTACAAGAGGTCAAACTGAAATACTATATACATATATGCATTTTAGGATAGATTAACATGCTATGATACTTCATCTCTTCCCTAGTAATATATGACATAACCTTAAACGAGGTCTCTCGAAACCTCTCAGGCTGACTACTTCATGCCTTTCCCCGTTGGTCACTACCAAGCATACCCGTCTAATAACTAACTTCAAGAACTCCTTCCGTCTTCTAAGATTCCAAAGCATTCCTCTTCCTCCTCCTAACCTCAAGACCCTATTCAGTTGAAGCGCAACTCTCCCACATAAGACCTCATCGGCCTGAGCTGGATTTCGGTTTCTATTCATCATCCCCGCGTCCCATTTGTCTCATCACCATCCCTTCCCACTTACCGCTTCCTCCCGACTAATATCCCCGATCCACACTACCCTCCATTGTCCTCTCCTACCCGTACGAAACTCACTCAAGACTTCTAACTCCCTCCGTAATCAGAGTACCTAAAACGCTCCAGCTCCATCCGTTTAGTCCCAGCGAATTCGTAACCTTTGTGTTGCTCCAACAGAGATCGCAGTTGGCGAACTTCGGTCACTCCGACAGTGATCTTGGGCTACATTGATGAGGTACGGCCGCGTCGTACATCAGCCAATGGGGTAGACAGACAATGGCAAAGGGGATTGGAATGGTTACAACAGATTTCTAAATTCTCAAGTAGGCCGAAGTTTACAAAGTTTCTCTGGAAGCATAACCAAACTAAGGCATGAAATACCTACGAATGAAAAATCAGAAAGAGGAGTCCATTGAGAATCGACTTAATTGGTCAATGTCAACAAGATTAAACAAACTTGTCCACTAAGAAACAAGCAATGGTAGAAAATTCATTAGTATTTTTACCGTTGATTTAATAACAAGATCAAATGATTTTCAGTGGGGGACTAAAGTTCATACGCAGCACTGCACATGAATAACAAAGCCAATATAAATTCCAAATATTTTAAAAGAGGTTTGCGTTGAATGACGAATTAAAACAAGTTAAGAACAATATCATTGCTTTGACAATTTGCAGACACACAATAGGAAATATTATACTTCGCCAATTACGTTGCAATCCAAGACTAGTGAGGGGAGAATTATTTTTTCTCGAGTTACAATTCCTTCCACGTAGGTACTCCAGATAGTTCCACCCACCAGCCGCAATTACTTTTCGTGATGTCAAAATCTCAAAAGGTATATCTTTAATGAAGCATTAGTAACAATGACTGTGGGGATTAAGTCAGTCTCTACGCAGGACGGAGATGACAGGTGTTTTCGAAGGCAAAATATTTAAGTTGCACCATTCTCGTGGAGGAAACCGGAACATTAAGGGTCCCCCCCGCATCCGCAGAGGATGGATAGACATTCATTACACTTGCGGAGCTTAGTTAGAACGGGTGAGGGTGCATTCATTTTTCCTCAACCAGGCTTTCTATCTAATTACTCCCTAATCCCTTCACAATTAGAGCGACACGGGGATGGTGGTTCGCGGCGGGGCGCGAGCGAGTCGCCCGCCCCAGTCCCTTGGTGGCCGCCGAGACGTGCGCCTCGACCCACCCCCACGTTCTCACAACACTCCGCCCAGCCCTCTACCGCAGTCCCAACCCTTGGATCTCGCGGCTCAGGTCACACGGACGCACATCACCTCCCCGAATCCACACTTCAAACGAGAGCTGGGAAAAAAATCTCGCATGCGCCACGGCGTCAAATCCTCCGGCGATTTTGGATGGCACGTAAAAAAAATAGGAGAGAAAAATTCGTCGAAGGCGAGGTGCCCTTAGGGCGTGGCGTACTCTACTACGCGGGGGCCGTCGTGCGATGCGGCGTGATGCATAGCTACCATGCACGCACGTGCCCGCTTCATTAAGTCGCCTGTAAGAGCGCCGGTTTCACGTGAGAGAACCGAATCTTCTGAAACGTCATCCACGAGTCGTGATACACTATCCCGTCATCTTATACCTCTAAAGTACGAGTGTAACAATGGATAACATTGGTAGCTGCATGTTGGTATAAGGACTTAAAGCTAACCCAACCAACAGCATGTTTGCTTCGCTATTTTTATCCTTTTTTAAATAGTGTAGTTTTGAACAGTACTTATATAAATACTAATCCTTCTTTATGCATGACATGTAGTGCATGCTGTGAATTCTTCTCGGGTTTTCCACCGGGTTAAGTGTTCAGTTGCCAACGTTTCAATGGCTGACTCCGCCATCGTCCTCAGGGCGTTTGATGCCGGGATAAGATTAGTCGCCCTTATATATCTGGTCCCAGTCTGGTCATGTGACTCCTGATTGGCTGCTTTCCCTCTTCCTCCTCCCTTCTCTGATTTTTTGAATAATGGGTCTCCACGTTTGGCTGAGGGAATACCCTGCATCTCTATTGAGATTTCTCTCCTCCAAGCTGATCTCAATGGCTTCTTTGGTCAACCGGTCCCAGTATCCGTTTGCCCTACACATCAGTTTGGTGTCGTCAAAACGGATGCGGTGGTCTTGCGTTATGCTGTGCTCTGCGATGGCTATTTTCTCGGGATATCCCAATCTAATGCATCGTGTGTGTTCTTTTATTCTCGTTTCTTTGTTCTCTCCAATGTATGCTCGTCCGCATTCACAAGGAATGCGATACACTCCGGGAGTTTTAAGTCCAAGTTTGTCCTTCACTCGAACGAGATGATGCATCAGTTTCTCTGGTGGCTTATGGATGGTATCTATTTTGTATTTTTTTAGTATTCTGGAAAGTTTTCCCGATATGGTGGAAATGTATGGGAGGACGGCTTTAGTGCATGTTTTGTGAGAATTCACCCTCTGCCACACACCTTTATGGTGGCTTGCAGGGTATTATGTAGATGTAGATGTAAAGCATAACACATGCGTCTTCTTCCCGTGGCCTGTGAATGATTTTGCTCAAATCGTTCGTATGGATGAGCATGAGTCCGCATAAACACTGACGCTCATTGTGAACCCTAAAAACCTGCTTGGAGTCAGATTCTACCTTCCGTCAGCTCGATTTCTCATCAGACTCCACATCCTTGACTTGAAAATTCACAAGCATGGCAGTTCATGCATTTAAAATGTTATAATGTATTCCTCCCTTGAGGAATACAAAGTATGACACTTGGGACAGTATCGCAGATGTTTGTCGGGTAATGTTCACCTCTTTATACGAAGACAAGAGAAATAATACTTAAAATGAAGAATCTATTGCATTTGGAAATCTTTCGAACAGAAATAATTGAACGACTATTGCCCAGATGAAGAACTTTTACACAGAGTGAACGCTAAATATAAATCTAAAATGATCACAAGTGTGAAATCTTAAACTAAAATGATTGCCATTTTGCTCTTAATAAAACCTAACTTCAAACCTGTGTTGAAAATATAGTCGTAATATTAGACATCACTAACTTTTATTACATTACGAATTCGTATCGTTTCGGATAAATATTGCACGTTGGAGAAGTGACAGATATTTTTTCTTATTCTAGAGTAAATAAAACTAATGATTTGAATAAAACAACTCGTTTACAAAATATCTTCCAACTTATCATGAGTTCAAAGTTTGTTCTGTATGGGAGGCTGAACTTTTTCTCGTATAAGGTAATGTAGGAACAAGAATGCTTATCCTGGAGCATGAATGCACAGGTATTTAGAAGATAAACTACGCCATAACCCTGCAAACTCATCCTAGGAGGAAACAGGCGCAAGACTATTGAGTACACATCTGTTCCTGCATCTAGCCACGAAATAAAGTGCCCTGTGCGAGCAGATACCAACGCCTCATGGTCGTCGACCTCTGCCGGGCCCGTGGTTCATGCCCCCTCCTTTCCCTTGGGCCCTTCCTCGCGTGCAGACGATTGTTTTAGGCCACCTCGACTCCCTCTCGCTTTAAAACAATTTAAACGAAATTTAGACTTAATCTCTTAAACAAATTCCAAGATAATATTTTCAATGATGACGTTAAAAATATTTTGCTAACCCCAACTAACTATGGTAGACTGGACTGGACCATAATCACAAAATTAGATATATTGATTGCCGAATTGGAAGGATCAAAATGTCGGAACATGAATAGCGGTAAATATATCCAATAAGAGTGTATCATTGTATAGCATTGCTAGCTGCATTTTGGTATAAAAACTTAAAGAATACCCAACTAACAGCATGTTTTTGCATGCTTGCTATGCTATTTTTATCTTTTTTTAAATATTGAAGTTTAGACTAGTATCATATTATTTATCCTTTTTTATGCATGATATGTAGTGCATGTTTGGTGAGAGTTCACCCCCTGCCACACACCTTTATGGTGGCTTGCAGGGTATTATGTAGATGTAGATGGACTCCCCGAGAAGAACTCCCAGACGCCCTCATCATGCCCCTTCACATTCAAGCCGCAGAGGTGCCAGCCTCGCGCGCTGCCGAATCTTCGAAGTCAGTGGTGCGACTTTTCCTCCAAACCCACCATCCTTCCCAAAACCCTTCCCAGCGATACTCAAACGATTCTCATTCCCCACTCACTCCCCCTCCTCCGCTCCCGAGTGCCCGGCTCTTTCTTCCGCCACCTCAACGAAACTTTCTCACATATGTTATCATAGGCGATAAATTATCTCGCCTTCGCGCAACTTCCCTGAATTATTCAGAACTATACCGATGATAATCCTTGAGCGACTTTTTAGTCCTCCAGAAACCCACACTCCCTTCAATCGAGTTTCCAGGATCTAATTAATGTTTGTTGAGGGGACTTAGACGTAGAGTCTTCGGTAGCTGCTGGTATCGCTCGTCCATTAAAGTGGCTAACGAAGGAAGATGAGTCGAGTCGTTGTAGACAACTTCTCCGTGTTGTTTCGTCTCTCATAGCATTAGTATGTACCTACTTGGTTTGAAATTCAAACGTGTCGACCAGATCTGTGTACTTGAAACTGGAGGGAAAGTGTATTCAAATTAATTAAATATAAAAAATAGGTATACTTGCATTAATCAGCATTTATACTGATATTATCCGTTTTATTTCACGCTGGAAATGAAGGTGAAAGAATGCCACAAGGAATAGAATAAATGGGTACTATTTTGCCCACATCACCTCAACATCATGATTACTTGCAGGAAATGTTAGGTACTGATTATCACTTATAAAAGAAGGATTAAACAGCCTTCAGTGGAACTTCGAAGTCAATGATTTAGTGCTACGCATTGAAGGTTCCATCTATTTGGTACACGGTTATTGCGATAAAATACAGGGAAATGCATATCTCGACATTTAGTTCCCTCAGAGATAAGACATCTATAGAGAAATTCGGTCTAAAGATGCACCAGATATGTTCATATTTATAAACGGGTTCCTATGATAAATAACGTATTTTCGTAACGCATGACTAACAATAAAAAAATGAGAATAGTTTTTAAGAGTAGGCAACTAACTGTTCGAAAAATATGTCAATAATGCTTGTGTGTTAGCTATGTTATATCATATTATATAAAAATAACATCAGATCTACCACAACCTTAAAGTAAAGCGTACCCAAATCTTCAGATAAATTAAAAAGTAAGTATCTGGCTTGATATTTGAAATAATTTTTGGCTGGCATAACTAAATCTATTCAACCCTCGATATGAAAACTGAAGGCCATGGTAATAATAAGCATTGCTTGTTAATAATAATCACTTCAACGCCTCAGAACAAAACAAATACCCAATTCCACGAGTGTTTTAGAGAGTTGGACTTGTGCTTCGTGGCTGTTTGATGTTTACTCTCACCGAATCTTACGGAATATATTGCTCCGGAATCAATCGTCTGAAAACCTTATTTCAATCCATTCACGACGCTCTGGCAACACAACCAAAGGTCAAGAGAAACTCGGCTAGTGTCGAATGAAGGCATACCCGTGCGCAATACAAATCCCTTCATTTGGGCAAAAGTGCGAGGTAATTACTTGGGAGATGGAAGCCGCAAAGCCTCACTCGCGTTGAGTAAATATGACGGTGAGATGAGCTGCCACGCGCAAACCTCCGCCCTCGAGACCTTGCCTTACTGCTGGGTGCCACTAAGAAGTGCCTCTCGTCTCGAGATGCTACCTTCATCCTTACGCTCTCTCTATCCCTCATTCTCTCTCTCACTCTCCTATGCCACACACCCACACCACACGAGAGCTTCATTTCTTCTTCCTTCCCCGGGAGGAACACCCTCAGCCAGCTCTTACCCATCCCGCGGAACCAGCTCCCGAACATTTCTCCGATACCCGACCTGTACCTTCCACTCATCCCACCTCCCACCCTCTTGAGACCTCAAATCCCCAAGTATCCGACGGAAAACACCTCCAAACTCCTCTCCCCTCTAAATTTACTCGCTGGATCCCTTCCTTCTTGGGACCACTTGGCGCTCCTTCGCCGCCCCTCCACTAGTTTCCCTAATATTGCCCTATTCTCGCCACCCTCCTCTTCCAAAACCGAAGCCTAAATCCCGATCCTTCCCAAGGTTCGCCTCGGTAGGGGGACGAGGATCGGAGGTTGAAGGAGGCTTACCCAGCCCCCAAACCCTCCCAGTCGCCCCATCTAAACACCCTCCTCAGAGGGAGAGGAGGGTTGACGTTCCGTCAAAATGGCTCCGCGGAGGAAGACCGCCGCCGTCCTCGGACGGCGGCTGCTCGGCCATGAGCTTGTCACGCCGCAGTGCAAGCTAGGGGGGGATGAGGGCAATCTGGTGATGATACTCTCGACCCCTCTATAACCCGCGCACCGATCCGGCGGAAATTGCTACGACGCCGGGTCGAGAGGTGGGATGTACCCGGGAAAAACACAACAGTTTTTTCACGGCCTTGGGTGCTGACTCTTTCGTGTGCCTGAAAAATCTTCCCAAGGACTCCACGGTTAATTGTGGGAGAACGTGATTCTCGTCATCGAAGATGAAAAAAAAAATCATCAGGACGTGACGTGGTAAAAGGAACTGAGATCAATAACAGCGCAAATTGATAACTGAGGATAATTTAGTAACTGGACGGTTGAAGTCATTTTACAACGTCAAATTAATCGATGGGTATGCGAAAAATTAACAATGAAATAATGTTAGTCAGCGTGTAATTCTCGATCAAATGCTTTCTGATTGAAAAAAACAATCGTGTATTTCAAAAATTCATATTTCGTGTGCCAAGAGGAATTATGTATCACTCATAAGTGAAACTGCGACGCTTCTCCAGTCGTGAGTCTCATTCGCTACGCTTGACGGAAGCTTAGAACTGTTAATGACAGTCATCATGGACGGTTTATGAGCTTGCACGCACCATGGGTATTGGCATCTTATTCAACCTAAGGTGTTATCCTTGAGTGATAATATCCCTAATTACACAGTTAAATAGGCTGACGTTTCAAGCATGTCATTTAAGAAATCCATAATGATTTGAAATATATTCTTTCTTATCTAATGCTCTTGTGGTGGGGAATCTTATTTAACTATAGATCTATAAAGATACTATGAAAGATTAGATTATGATACTATGAAACATTGAATAGCATTACATACTATGCATCGAAGCACAGCGGTTTCACCCTTTTGACTTCGAATCCATGGCGTTCGGATACTAGGGATTACATTCCATGCATAATGATTGATTTCTCATCGGAATGTTGGAAGGCACCAAAGTCTGAGCTTCATTTTATATAGCTCTAATGGTTTTTAATAAGGCCATATAAGCGCAGAACAGTATACCACTACGAAAATGTTAATTGTAGGGACGAAATGGAAAGAAAAATAAATATTAGGAAAATGCAAGACATGATCTTGAAAAAATCGCCTTAAAGGTTGCTTTATTAACCATAAATTATTTCAGTGAGTCAATTTGGAAGTAATTTCGGAGAAATAAGGAAGTATTAGACTCCCCATAGATTTAAGCACAACTAGGTCAATTATGGCGATGAATATGGAGGGGGAATGGCTTATTACTTACTATAGAATTCTCCTGGGGATAATTTTATTGCGTTCAGCAATCGATGCAGCACACCACTTGGCATCGTAAAAATAAGAAGCTCAGGAGGACGAGGAAACCCGCTGAATGAAGAGTCGATGGAAGGTTTCCCCACGGATTCGCCAAAAAAAACCAAGCGGAGGGGAAAATTTAATCAGTCCCGCGTAAAAACGGACCTCACCCGCTTCAATCAGGTACTTTGCCTTGAGAGACAAGTCGCACGCGAGGCGGAATTCACATAAAAGCCCGGTGAGCTCCCGCCAGCCAGCCAGCCATTACCTGCGGCCGCACCAAGACTTTTTACTGTGCCCTTTTGAGGGCTGGGGTCAGTTGATGTGAGCCGACGGCGGGGGGAGGGATGAGGGGGACAAAGGCGTGGGGTGGGGTACGTGCCCCCCGGCCGCCCCGCCCCCCATCGCCCCTAATCCGCCCTCACCCCTCATTCATCTCCGCCGCATGCTTGATCCTTCGCACTTCCTTCACCCCTCCCCCACCGAAGGCCCGACCATCAAAACCCAAATGGACTCTGGGGGAGAGAAGGAGGATGGAAGCTCGAATATGAACGAATGATAAGCGGCCTCTTATCCCTTGGCAACCGCGGTAAAGTGCGTAATTTCCTACTTTGCCGGCCACTCCCACGTTCGCCACCCCCCCCCCCCCCGCCCCCTTCCCTGCCACGATGCCACTCGGGGGCGAATCGAGTTCTTGATCCCGGGGCAGACCGAGGAGATGAACTCACTCCCTCCCTCCTCCCGCGTCCACATGAAGGCTTCGGGAAAAATTTCTCCCTCCCCACGCCCTCCTTCCCTTCCCCAACAACCGCCTCCGAGGAAATATTGCCTCCCTCGATATGAGCTTGGAGGGGTTCAGGGGAGGAAGAGAGGGACCCCGAGACGAGAAACCCTGGCCCCCGAATATCCTGCGGAGCCGGGTCGCAATCTTCTGGACGATCGCGCTGGCCATGGTGGACAGTGAGTCGGATCCCTAGCGGCCACTGCTCGGTGGTCGTACCACTGGTCGACCCGAAATTCCATTTGTCCACCTCCGTGCCTCGGAGGCCGGCCAGGAAATTACTTTCCTTGGAATTATGCTGCTTATGCCCGCGCTAGGAACGACGAGAAAGAGTAGTAAGCCTCAAGCAGCCGACACACACTCGGAACGTTTATCCGTCAAATCACCCGCCTGGCTCCTCCTGTCCCTCCTGTGACAGATTGTCCATTCATTGCCTTTAAGAAATCGTATGAGCCGTATTTGTTAGTACCCGTCGCTGAAGATTAGATTGCCAATCTTCGAGTGCCGAATACCCCTCTTCGGTGTTCTAGTTCTTTCATTCTTTCTTACCTAAAAATTTCTTAACTCAACCCGTCTTTTCTCGTATCTCCCTACATATAACCTAAACATGGCAAACTTCAGCTAAGATAACACTAAAAATAATGTTCACTAACAGATTATTCTTGCTGATGATAGCTCTGTGATTTTAAGAGCGAGCTAAATTTGCTAATATCCGTAGATGAGTCAGTTCATTTCATTGCATCTAATGTGGTTTTCCAAAAACATTTCGTGTTCGGAAAACCAAATAGCTTGGGTTGAAGTGAAAGCGTCCCAAGTTCTCTTACAGATTCTGACTGGGGAGTCTGACCATTTTCTTAACGCTTTATCAACCTGACAACAACGCCGTCTATTACCCCGAGTTGCAGCTGTAATACAATTGGTATTCATACTTCTTAACCGATCTAATCAATCCTCTCGCGATGAGGACATGGACGAATAATTTCCTCCCAAATTTCCGCTTAACCACAATTCAAGCCTACCCCTGATCACTCGCCCATACCAAAGGATGCTAGAGCCCACGTTAGCGGAGAACCGCTGACAGTTATGGAGACCGCTCCCTCTACTCAACATAAGCCCGCGGGATGTACCGTCGATTACCACAGGCTGGGCAAAATGTGGCTGAATCCCCTGGGGAAGCATCTGCAGCTGGACGTAGAGGGTTAAACGAGAATCGAATCCTTCTCGTGATCCGTTCAGCGAAGCCTCGCCTCGAAACGGAACGAGGATTCAAAACCGCCGGTTGCCACGGTAAATAGGTTTATGGCTGTGTTGTCCCCAGCAACAAAACTCTGGATCTTTTCCCCGGCCACCGCCGGGCACGCGCTAATCAGAGTTGAAACGCTGCGGCGTGCTGACATGGAAGGGGGGACCGCATTGAGTTTAGCACGAGGGTGTTCGCTCGTTTACGAAACCATGGATGGGGTAAAGTGGAGGGCGAGAGAGGGGCCTGGCGATAGGAGCCAGCCGATAGGAGTGACTCGAATGAGATATTGGCCGATGCGAAAGAGAGGAGGAAATGAAATCACTTCCCGAAGATATGAGATGATATGATGAGTGGTGCAGCCGTCAACGATGCCTTTCCTGGCCGTTTTGACGATAAATATCTATTTACCAGCCTCGCTCCACCGGATTCCAAAACTCCCAGCCCATGAAAAAATAAGGGAACGTAGAGAAAAAAGAACCCCTATCGTTCTGCTGCCACCAGCTTGAA
Organism: Platycnemis pennipes; assembly: GCA_933228895.1. Classification (NCBI taxonomy): domain Eukaryota; kingdom Metazoa; phylum Arthropoda; class Insecta; order Odonata; family Platycnemididae; genus Platycnemis; species Platycnemis pennipes. The sequence goes on from OW121846.1 coordinate 87,005,598, forward strand.
GTTTTTATGACAAAGTGGGAGTTGGAGAGGAGAATGTGAGAAAGGAACTATTGTTCTTTTCATCACGGCAAATTGCTATTTACATTTGAGGCAAACGGTTAGCAATATCGGCATTATATTTACCGGTGAAATGTCCCTAAACTTGCCATCCATGCGCTATGGCTGGACGGATTGCCAATTTTGTTGACATGTTCAGAACACAGGTTGAATGGGCATGTGAAATATATCTAGACTTTGAATGCGAAAGTAAAAGCACCACATTGTCCTACTAGTGATAGTAGTGAATTGTCGTAGTTTAAGAAATAAAGTAGTAGAATTTCACCACCTCATAAAAAGTACTGATGCAGATATAATGGTAGGCACAAAAAGCTGCCTTTCGTAGGACATTTCAGATTATGAAGTATTCCCGAAGTGTTTTACCGTATAAAATAAGCAGAAACGGAGGAAGAGTATTTATAGCTGCGAAGAATCTGTATGTCAGTATAAGAGAGCTTATTTAAGAGCGAAATGTAGAAAGTATTTGGTGTTCCGTCAAAAGTAAAAGTATTAACGCAAAAAAGATGTAAGTAAGTCCATATTACAGGCCACCGGATGCAGACGTCAATTCTATAATGGAACTAGAGTCATAGATAGGTACATTACTTTCTCGGAACAATGATAGAGGAATAATAGTAGGCGGCGACTTCAATCTCCCTTCGATAGACTGAAATACGTGTAGTTTTAGAACAGGAGGTAAGGATAAGGAACTATGCGAATCACTGTTGAACACCTTTACGTCACATTCTTTAAAACAGCTAGTAACAGAACCAACCAGGGGAAACAATATTCTAGACTTATTAGCAATAAATATACCTGAAAGAGTTCTAAACACAGTTACAGACACAGGAATTAGTGATCAAAACATAGTGCTTGCGAAATTTACTCTTGGCGTTGAAAGACATTATAAACCAAGGAGAAGGGTATACTTATTTGAAAAGGCTAATTACGATGGTATGAAAGAGGAATTAAGGGAATCGTTTAATGTATTTAGCGAACAAAGCAAAGAATTGGATAGAGAATTCGTGGAGAGCATTTATTGAGGTCACCCGTTAGGCAGTTAATAAATACATACCAAATAAATTCATAAGTGATAATACAGAGGTGGTATAACGCAGAGGTTAGGAAATCACCAAAGCAACAAAGGGTATGCCAAGCTAGGATGAAAAATGCAGGACGGGGTCTATCGGTAGAAGAAACTAGTGAGTTAGTTCAAAACTATAAAAAATCGAGAGCATTAGCAAGGAAATTATGTCGGCAAGCGTTATCACATTTTAAGAGCAAGATGTTAGGAGAATACTTAGATAGCAATCCTTAAGCGTTTTGGTAATATGTGAGAGAGCTTCAGGGAAATAAATCCACAGTGCGCACACTTAAAATCGAGAAAGGAATTAGAGTCACCATCAGTGTAGAAAAAGCCATTTCTTTAAACACCTTCTTCGAAAGCGTATTCAACTCATCGTCACACAACGCAGTGGAACCACCGCCAACCACTTTCAGGTAGCAAATACCCGAAATAAAAATTTCATGCCGCGGAATAGAGCAGCAGTTAAAATACATTAGTAAAAACAAATCACCAGATCCCGATCAAATTCCTTCCAGAGTGTATAAAACATTAGCTTCTGAAATAGCCCCCTATCTAGAAATAATATTCAATAAAACACAAAAGAGACACACAGTACGAAAGGATTGGAAGGTAGCAAACATTACACCTATTTTTAAAAGCGGTGACAGGGAAGAACCTAGTAAATACATAGCCATTTCACGCACGTCAATCTCTTATGGTATTTGAGCACATTGTAGTCAGTTTGATCATGGGGCATTTGGATATTCAGGAATTGCTCAGAAACAGCCGACATGGGTTCCGGCAAGGTATATCTTGCGAGACACAATTAGTATTATTCGTACACGATATTTCAGTCTACGGCGAAAACAGTACTGAAGTTGATGCGATATATCTAGATTTTAAAAAGGCATTCGATAAAGTTACTCATGGTAAATTAATCTTGAATTTAGAGATTTTTGGTATAAATGAAGACGTTGTATGTTGGGTAAAAGAATTCTTAAGTGGGCGAGAGCAGAGGGTTGTCATAGATGGTATCATGTCGGACACAATCTAAGTCACATAGGGAGTTCCCCAGGGTAGCGTATTAGGTCCGCTTCTATTTCTTTTATACATAAATGATTAGGGTAGCGTAGTTAATAGCATGCTTAGAATTTTTGCAGACGATGCGGTAGTGTATAGGGGTATATCAAAAGGAGAAGACATTAAATCTCTTAACAAGGATTTAGATGCAATTCTAAAGTGGTGCGACAAATGGAGTTAGAACTTAACCTTAAAAAGTGTGTAGCTATCAATTTTTGGATGAATTCGATAGAGCGATCCTATAAAATTAATAACACCAATTTTGAAAGCGTTGAAACCATAAGGTATTTTGTTGTAACTATCACTTAAGATTTATCGTGGGGAAGACACATCCGGGAAATGTGCGGCCGAGCGAAGAGAAAGCTAGGATTTATAAAAGGAGTACCTGGGAAATGTGATGAGAAGACAAAAGAGCGATATTACTTTTTTTCTAGTTAGGCCCCACCTTGAGTATGCAGCCAGTGTATGGGATCCGAATGAATTAGGCTTGATTAGAGAACTAGACAGTGTGCAGCGTAGGGCAGCTAGGTTCGTTAAAAGGTGTTACGGTAGGTTGAGTAGTGTTTCAGAATTAATACAAGAGATTAATACACCCCCTCTTACACACCCTCGCAGTGGCTTGCAGGGTATCGTATGGATGTAGATGCAGATGCACTAATTGATACATATTCTCTGTTTAAGGTAAAGAAAGAAAAAGGTTTTTAGAATAAAATGATAATGAAACATGGAGAATGTTGAAAAGCTGTACGCAATAATGGATATATTTTTGATTATTTAATAAGGCATCTTTTATTCATTCGTACAATATAATATTATGTGTGCATGCTTAAGTTTACAAGTTGAAAAATCATTTTATTTGGTTTTTTAAAGAAAATTTTTAAAAAATATTTAGGCCCTTAGGTGTAATTCCACAGTATAACGTATTTAAAAGTCATTGCGATATATTACGTGTGAGGAATGTAACTACTGTATTTTTTGGCATCAAAACATTATAGATATAAACTGTTATTGAATCTCATGAATCATCGCAACCATAACACCGTAATCTTTCTATTAGAACTTGTGATTTCTTCGTTTCTTTTATCAAACAACCGCATTTAGCTGACTTATTGAGGAACCAGAAGCCTTTGAGGCTGGTATGATGGTGGATTGTTACAGTTACCGTAAACGTAAAATGCTGGTAAAATTACCTACTGTTTTTTTTTCGCTCATCAAGAGTTTTTAACGCCCACAAACCAAGTAGAAAAACTATATTGCATTTCGAAATGATTTCACTGCCCAATAATGCAGTCAAGATTTTTAAAAAAATATTACACTTTACTGCTACCAGTACTATTACATTTTAGATTAAAATTTTAAGATCGCTCATAATTTTGCGGCATTATCCGGATTAAGGAAAGTGCCAAATCGGGAGAAGCGCATAAGAACCAAAGTCCTCTGTTTTCAATTAACTTGCCAGATTCGAATTACTTCTTTTAACTCATATGTCTTTGCCGTCCGTCACCGGAGCTTGATTGCCATCGGAGAATCAAATCATGTGGATATGCCAGTGCGTCCCCCAGCGCCCATTGTGGGTCAATGACTGGCGGCCAGGATTTTCCAAGCGGAAGAGGGATGGAGAGTGAAGAGAGACGGGAATTTGCGGTGGTTTCACCAGGGTGGAAATCTCGGATCTTGACCTCGGGTCATCCTTGGGGTGGTAGGCAGTGAGGGAAAGATTAAGAGCCACCGAGTGATGTACTCGAGTTGCGTTACTAAATTCCAACCCCTATTCCATCTTCAGCCAAATCTCGATGAATTGAGTAATAGGGCAAATTCCACGCTAATTCCGTTACCACCGGACTTCGTCTGGCCATCAAGAGTCCCTAAAAAGGTATGAGCACCAACAAACTTCTCACATTAATAATATTTACGCACTTAAGTTACAATCAATACCCCCCTCGTGCATGCCATTACTTTAATTTAACCTGGGATCTATGTGACTCACACACCCATATTCCTTACCTCTAACCCCGTCTCCCTATCGTCTCTGGCCCGTTCGTCTCGCCCCGTCAGAAATTGGGAGGAGGTGCTGGTTGTCTACGGAAAATCACATTTCAAGAAGTATTTAAGACGCAAGGAGCGAGGACTGAGTGGGAAACACATTTGGCACACATTAGATAGTGATACAGCTGGACTTTTGAAAATGAATAACCCTATTTATTCAAATGCAATTCAAATATCACAGATATAAAACGTGTGGTATTATTTCATTTGTTGAGCCCAAAGGTTTTCCTTTCAGTATAAGAGCATAGCCATCATAATAGGCCATAACCTGCGTTAACGCTGTGGATAGAGGACATGGAGGACAATTCCAATTCCTATACTTCACTCCTTTACATTCTAAGTGTGGAAACACCTGGTGCCCAGCTTCGGCTGGGTTAATACGTTTCGGAGTACCAGCTATAGACACAGCCGAAATTCATCGATGAATAGGGTATTAAAACCGTTGAAGGCTCATCATCGAGGCTAATTCTAAATGTTCCGACTCATTTAATGAGAAATGATTACATAATACAACACTTAATTTTTGTTAAAAACACATTCCTAATCTTTAATATACAATTTCCAACATTACGAATGATTCGAACTAAACGTAATTCTCACTCACGCACGCGTTGCAGCACCCGGCTAATCAGTAGCTTCACTCAGGTAAGTTAGGCCCAGAGCCAAACTGTTTTTAACCCTTTCGCTCCCAAGCACTTTTCCTGTGTACATGTCCAAAAATACCAGCCCTTTTTTGACGAAATTTTCTCTCTTCTTTTAAAAAATTCTATTGTCTTTATTTTACCCCATATTAATATGAAAAAAAATACACTTATGAATAAATGTTGGCTGTTTACATGTCCATTTTTATTTTTCCTCATGCTTCTTTAGTTTTGTTATAAAAAAATAAAAATTAAATTATTTTTTAAATTTTTTTATAAATAAATTTTTTTAAAAGCTTACTCAGTAAACCTTGGTTATTAGATGCAACTTTAAAGTATGTATTTATATAGTGCACTTTATTAATAATAAGTTGGATTAATTTTGTTCATATTATTCCATAGGTTATGGTATAAAAAATATATATAGTATACCTCTACACTAGCGCTATTGAGGCCTACTCTCGCGGTGTAACTTATGAAATTGTCCAACTGTTTAATTTTGTGAATGACAAAATGAATATGATAAACAACATGATACGCAGTAAATATAACAAAATACATCTTTTTAGTTAACATATTAGTATTATAACCATAAATAATTGGATTGCCAGAGCATAAATATTGAAATTTGTAAAATGTTGACGGATAACATGCAGCATGAAAACAACTGCTTTTACAGCATATTTCTCGGAAGTACTTTCCATGTCAATTAGGAGGTTAGTTGCACTTCTTTCTGATCGTCACATATGAAATATAAATGTAAATTTGTGAGCTACTCACGGTCTTTGGGGCTAGCACTTATGTTTAGCTAAGCACTCGCCGTGCAATCCCCGGTTGCATCGGACGCACACTGTCCTGGATCTTCTCCTCTGTTCCTTTGTGCTGCATACACAGCATCTGGACTCTTTACGGCCGCCCAATTTCCTAATTCCTGGTGAACCACGTCCACTCCCTCTGGACTCATCCCTATTCCTCAACCATTCTGTCCCTAACACTTCTATCACATTTGTTGTGTATAAAAGTCTCGAAAGAGGTTTTCCGGGTTCACTAAAATTTTCTTTGTATAATATGTAGCTATTCAACACCATCCTTCCAATAATATGGAATGCTACCTTTTTCCAATATTTTAATGTTTTCCTTTCATCTAAATATGTGTACAGCATCATGTCTGATGTGTCCACTCCTCCCATGAACTTGTTGTATTCTAATATTATTCCTGGCTTTACATATTTTTTCTCCCGGCCTTGCCTTACTCTCGTAACTTCTCTATCCTCTGCTATTGACTTGCTTGAAAGGAGCATCACCGGTCCTTTTTGGGAACTTTTTTCCCTGAATGCACATCCTAAGGCACATCCAGCACGGCAATAAACCTTCTCACCGACGGAAAACTTCTTCTTGAAAAGTTCTGGTAGAAATTTCCGATTTTTCCTGACAGTGCCTGTAATATACGTGCCCATTTCATAAAGAGTATTCACCAGTGGAATTGACATGAAAAAATTATCCACAAAAACATGGTAGCCCTTGTGCAAATAATTATTCACTCCAAAAAGTTTCATCACCACCGTATATCCCAGTCCATGTTCCTTTATCTCCAATCTTTCTTCCTCACTTGCCCTACCTTTATACGTAAAAAATCCCAGGCAATAATTGGACACCGCATCGCAAAGCATCCAAAATTTGATTCCCCAGCGGTGATGGTGCTTATTTGGAAGGTACTGCAACAAACTTGAACGATTTTTAGTCCCTACTAGACTTTCATCCACGCTTAGTTCCTCGTGAGGGGTATAATGGTATCTAAATACTCTATTGGCATGATCTGAAAGGGGTTGGTACCGGATACATGGGTCATAACCGGGATCATTGCGTGTTTTACACTTCTCAGAGTCTACCAAATGAAAAAATCTCAGAATTTGCTGAAAACGATTCCTCGGAAACATTTTTCCGAACCAAGGGGTACTTTGGGATGTTGATTGTGACCAGTACGAAGCAATGGTAGGTTTCCGGATTATTCCCATGTTCAAAATACATGCCAAGAATCCTTTCATTTCTGCAGATGAAATGTTTTCCCACTTCACTGATGGTGATGATCTTCCAGACTGAGAGGAGATGTACTGTTGGGCGTAGCGATTAGTTTCAGTGACAAAGAGAGTAATGAGAAAATCTGTGAAAAAAAGTTGAAAATATTGAATCGGAGGAGAGTTACGGGGAGGCACACGCTTGGGGCCGGTCATTTCCTGGAAATGGTAATGTGTGGGAGTTGATTCTTCTGGTGGCACTATTTCCCTCCATTCTCCATTTTCTGCATTACAATTGTCTTCATTACTGCACTGCTCATCAAAAGGCTGCAATGAATGTTGATCTTCATCACTGTCATTCCCCGTCTCACTGTCACTTTCAAAGAAATCAGTCACACTTTCATCGGATGAATCGTCTATTATATTCAAAATATCTTTTTCTCCTATATGTGATGGTCCAGCCATTGTGTGGTTATATTTTTACAAAAAATATTCACCACTGTAAAAGAATGCTAAAGTTTTACAAAAATTCTTGTATTGATGCACTACCAAATGAATACCTTCAGCGATTGCGAACACGCGCGTGTGGTTGCGAACTAAGAACTCCACAGGGAAGCACGCAGTCAGAGACTGAAGACCATTTGGAAAGGCGTTCACTCAAAGAAAGCAAAGTCAGCAAGGATAAAATGATTCAATTACGAAGATAACAAAGTATCATTTCACGATAGAAAACTGCGGACGCAAAGCTTCTTCGGCGATTCCTCGTAGCATTAGTCACCAGTGTGATGAGAAAAAAATCGTTCGTTACCCCATATGATATTACATGGTTATCTTCAATGTAAATGAAAAGCTACATTGTATTTTACCGATAGTTATAATATTAGTCTCCTGTATTACATTTCATATGCAGTTTATTTTTACGCATACCTTTTGATTATATTTGAAATGAAGATATCCTGAACTTATCACGTACCAGATGCGCAAGGAGGATTATTCGCTATATATTTCAGGACTAGAAAATTACGTAGATTCATGAACGCATTAGAAAAGAAAGATATAAACTGTAAGGAGTAGTTGGTAGCATAGAATCTCGTAAGGAAAAATATGTTTCACTGCGAACATCAAGGGCAAATTAGTCACCCGCGGTGGCATTTTACGCGGTGCAATGAAAATGCAATAGATCAGAAATAACGACATAATGTTAGTAGTAATGAAGAAAAGAAATATCTTTCGATAGTATATCATTTCCAGTTCTTTTTTCCAAAAGATTTCAACGGAGACTAAATAGGGTTCAGATTTATAAGCGTTAATCGAACAATCTACGGTTCACTTCAGCACGTAAAATATTCACGCAAGGTGCTGAAAAAAAAGTCTTTAAAAAATACTCATAATGCCGTAAATATTTTACAATTGCCACCAAATGACGAAGAAAGAAGTTTTCTTTCATATAAAAGAAACTTAATGTGCATAAACATATTTGTTACTGAACAATAGTCTCCGATACTAGCGGCCGATATATCGGCCGCTTGGGAGTTTTGGCTACTAAGGCCGCGGCCGATATATCGGCCGCTTGGGAGTGTAAGGGTTAAAACTAGTTGGTCCTAAAATTTTTCCAAAAATTGCCAGGTCCAATAATCATATCATGTGGGTTCTCAATAAATAAAACGCATGAGCATTTAATTTTTAGCTCCTGTTGATTACCGTTTACACCACACTGATTCCCTTAGAAGGGATCAAATACAAGCATGCCTTCCACAAAGAGAGACTCCTAAGAGTTACCAAAATTTTTTACAAGGTTGAAACCTTCATTTCCAAGATACTATAAGAATGCATGTTACTGAATCCAAACGTCTCTGAGCCTTATAATGCAATGGTCAGAGTCAATCACTCTCGAATTGTCCCTCAAAGCCATATGAACTTGGTGCGAATTTTTCAAGGCCTTTCCACTCATCATGCATTCCTACTAATGCGCCACGTGCCGTGCTAGTTAGGCAGCGGCTCACGACGTGAACGTCATGTCTGAGGGCCTTTCTTATGAAGCGCGGACTTGTGTTGTGAGCCTTTTGTGGCACAGGCCTTGGACGTGCTACCCTCAGCGTTCCTTCCCAGAAAGCCAGGACTCAGGGCTGGCCAATTGTTCATATTGGACCGCAAGGTGTCGAGCGCTACATTTTTATCCTTACTCAAATCCTCTTGTTAATATACCAAACCACATTGAGAGATGAACTCAGATTACACAGGTGGAGAGGTCAACATGTTGAGAAAGTGGAAAGCAGTGGTGTTTATTACTTTCAAAAACCAGTGCGTACTAAACACTCCCTTGATTTCAACTGGCATACGTGCAAACATAAAAGGAACACTGATACATTGATTCTAGAGTGATTTTCATGAGTCAGTAAACTAACTATTGAGATATTTGGGCCCATCAATAAGCCTGCGGTAATAAGCATCTCGTGGAAAGTCTGGAGAAGATCCCTCTCTTGTGAACGCACCCCTGTTCTTCTGAAAATTGAATTTGAATAAAAAATCATTTATTTTTTTATATTTCTGCTTGGAGGGAAGTTTTAAGTACAAGACTGATCAAGTCACTTCTAGGAAAAACTGATTGCGCACGGCCACAGGAAGCGTGGCTGGGTGGGTAGAAGTTGGGAGGGAGAGAGGGGGAATATATATGACATGTAAGGGTGCGGTGAAGTTGGTGTATATGCCGGAGGGGGGCGAGGGGTAAGGAGAGGAGATGGGAAGCGAAGGGACAGCCTCGGCTCGTATATTCCACTGGAGACTCGATTGCAGAGGAGCTGGCCACTGCGAAAAGCGACGTTGATAATGAATGGCAGGAATTAATTCCCACGAAAGAAACAAATAATAAAAGGTGGATGAAAATTCTTTCGGGTGCGGCTTAAAAAAGGTTTGTGGGGATGTTTTGGTGATGAGAGCGGTTATACTTTTCCAATGGCGATCGAGATGAGAGTCACAGTTGAATTGCCAATTTGATGCCGCGCCCTGTGATATACTGGCCTTTTTCGTTCAAGAGCGGAAGAAATATCGCTTCCTCGGGACTTTCTAGCCGGAAAAGAGTTTTTAGGCTTCAAGTCCCCGCCGCCCCGGGAAAAAACACCCGCACGCCGATGCTTCATGCAAAATTGATACTGCTCGTGATCGAGAGGCTCGTTATTGCGGAAGTGCCGGACGGATCTCGGCTCGTTCTTTTTTCCGCGCACCTCGGTAGGGGGAGATGTGTTGTCAGCCAATGGAAGTCGAACACCCGGTCATTGGCTCTCCATGGGTCAGGAATCTAGTCTAGGATTCAGATAGCAAAGATCCTTTCTATATGTAGCCAAAGTTTTTAAATGGAAAACAAAGAAAAACAGGCCCCAGCCTGTCGAAACTGAACTGATTACAGGAAAGGACGCAGAATGTAAATGAAGTGCCTCTCGCAAGAAAATAAATTAAATAACACATTTATAGAACAATGAATATGCGTTGAACACAAACGATAAAAGGGAACGGTTTTGACAAGAATGAAGAAATGAGATCATAGAAGGAGAACCATCGCCGAGATTGTAACAGATACATACAAAGAGAGTTTAGTAACACATAATTCGAACAAAAGTCGGCTATTATACTTATTAAACACCCCTAGGACGTAAAAAATATGAAGACACGTATTGCAGATTGAATTAATGGAGAAAAACTGCAATAAAAATAAAATTATCATTGTGTATAGGAAACCGAGATAAAAAACCGACATTAGCTACAATATGACTTTTAATTTTCATAAAATACTCATAAGAAATTAAAACTATAGTCAAAGCATTCGCCGATTATTTTAGATTATTCACATTTTAAGACAAAAGGTTTTCATCTGACATTTAAATCCATGTTTTATGTATGAAGAGCAACGTGATAGGTGTATTTGAAATAGTTTTATATTTTAATGGTGCGTAGACAGTTGCAGTCATATGTCTTCAGAGAATTTTCAATTAATAGTCATTGTATTTAATGTTTCTGGAAATTTTAATTTTACACGGTAGTACTTTGCGAAAACAAATTTCAACCTACAAATATCAATTGAATCAATCTAACTACGTGACAACGCGTAATGCGCGGCCTTATGACATATTGCTCTTACGCCCCACAGGCATTTCGAAATAAAAATTGTGCACGACAACGGGTTGAGAAACGACTCCTCGAGAACAATCCGACTTGATATCGGAAATCAATGATAATTTCAATAATCTACGTCTTTCTGTAGCCTAATAAACGACCAAGGTACGGTGTTGAAAGAGCTCAATTTGAAGGCATGCCTGGAGGCAAACCGCAATCCCCCGTACATTTCAAGGAGAAAGAAGATTATTTTTAGTGCTTATTTCATTTTATAGCCTTCATACAGCCCGAACGAAAGCATCGAACGAAAAAATTATTAAAAGACCATCCAAACGTGAGTTATTGTAGCCGTCATTATCATTATTATTTAAAAAACTACTAAAACACTTCCTCTATTTATAAAACCAATTTTTACTCCTGGAAATAAATATTTACGCTGAAACCATAATAATGAGTAGGAAATATTTATATCATCTCAGAACTTCGCTTGATTTCAAGTTTTAGTTAATATTTTCAGCCTGAAAGAAATATTAATGGCCAAGTAGTATTTTTTCATATTATTCTGGAACTATACACCTTCTATACGTATTATTAAAAACATTTAGTTGTGCTATTCCAGTGTGATGTTTTAAAATATTATTGTGCAAGGGATATAGTATTGTGGGCGAGAAATGAAATGAATGTGAGAAAAATGACATGATATGTTAGAAATACAGGACATCATATTTTAAAAAGAGATTTGACTAATGCGATATTAATGTTCATTTAATGAGAGAATAGGGAAATATTCAAGGAAATAATGATCAAGAGCATCAAAAAATAATGAAATAGGTATTCTCTTTGATGCTAATATCATTGAGTTAACCAATCTTACGTTAGCCTTTACGCACCATCCTATAATTATGTTACCATATATAATAACACTGACCGTATAATAATAATGCAAACTGGATAATAGTATTTCATGAGCGAATTTTGATAACAAAAAGTAAAGAATAAGGCAAAGGTTCTATAAAAGAATAAGGCAATTCACTACTTGCAGATTTAACTTTACATTTTTTTCACTTTGAGTTTCTGCTCTAGAATCAATTACAGCTGATAGATGTCATTATTACACGCTCTTTTTTACGAAAAAGAAACAAATTGAAATACGTTTCATGCCTAAGATAAAAGGCCAAAAGTTAATTTATTTCTTTTATTTCCACGGCTGAAAGAAATTGGTAAGCCGTAATTGCTGAGGCATTGGCTTTCTACCCCAAGGGCCCCGATTCACATGCTTGATTTGACAGAGATTTAGATTTTAGATATTTTAGATTCAGTTGTTTGCGACATCCATCCCTACTTAGGAGCTATTAGATCTCACTCTAAACTGAATTGTCTCAAACACTTCAGTTTAGAGTGAGATAATGCAGAGTTTCTCCCGCTGTTATCACTGGAGAAAGAGAGTGAAAACTAAGGTAATTTTCACCTCTTAGGACAGATGAGTATTTTGAAGAAGTCAGGTGTTTATGGGGACGGTAAGAGGTCGAGAGAAACCTAGTGCCGGAATCAGCCTACTCCTAGCGAAAGACGTCAGTTTTCCACGATTTAACGTCCAACCCGACGGACGGAATATTGAACTTGAAGAGATTTCCACACAGTACTCAAGGAGGGACTGGTCGTGGAAAAAATGCCAAATAAAAACATTTCCGTTAGTATTAAAATTAGACTAATAAAAAACTTCCGCCACTTTCATGGATTCAAACCCGAGCCCTAAGGATGTGAGGCCTGAACTCAAACCACTGCACCAACTGGATTCCTCTCCTCCCCTCTTCTCTCACTTAGAGAATTCCCACCTCTTCCCAATTCCAAACACACACTCGATGGGGTGAAATGCGTTAACTTTTCGTTGATTCTCGCAAAGAACAAAAACAAATATTTCGATTCCCGAAAACAAAGCAAAAAAAAGAGGGAGCCTCCCGATTGAAACCAGGCCGAGGGTCTTCTCGCAATCGCTCCCGCACGGACGTACTCGCCGCTCGAACGTGAAAGGAGACTCACCGTCCGGAGACGCGCCTGCACTCGGACTCAGAGGAAGAAAGAAGGGGTTGGGCGGGCGGTGGAGGAGGGACGTAGCACGAGGAAAACAAAGGGATGACACAATGAGCTTCGGGAAGGATTGCGAGAGGACGTAAGGCGAAGGGAGGCTAGTGGAGAAGAAAGGGGGATAAGCGGAGGGGGTCCGAGGCTTCCGTCGCGGCACGGAAGGCCTGAAGACACACGGAGGGGGAAGAGGAGATTGCTTCAGGGGGAGGAGGCCAGACGGGAAGCCCAGGAAGTGCGTGGGCGGGAGGCAAACATGTGGAAGGGCGACATCAACGCAGGCCCTGAGGGCATGGAAAAGAGTTAAGGGCTAAACGAGTAGGGTGCGAGAAGGGGATTGGAGAGGAAGACAAGGGCGTGAAGGCAAATGGATGGTGAGGCCAGGGTAGCCACTTTCATCGCTCCAAGCATTGCATCGTCCATAAAGCATGTCAGCAGCCGAGGTCATTGACGCCGGTGTATGAAGGGTACGTTTGGAATTAAAATGCGCCTTCTTTCTCGACTGCAGTCTTCTGTTCCATACGAAAGGTTTAATTTCGCAAGGCGATTTGTGAGACCACAGCATACGATCCCGTGTGCTAACAGCTAGCGAGGCAACGATGCGACACAGGCGTTCAAACATTCTGGGATTCCACTCCATTACCGGTTCTAGCGGTGGGAGTTCCGGCGCAGTTTTCTTCGTGTTCTGAACGAGCCACACGGATTTGAGCACTCGTGTCTCATGCCTACACCAAATTATCTCAGTGTTTGAGGTTTGAGTGTAAACATCAAAAATATGTTTATTGTGCCAAAAGAGGAAAAAAATATGTCCGATTCCATAATGTATAAGCTTCAGTGCCCGTTTCATTCAATCCTTTCACAAACGAAACTACCTAATTAAATTTCTCAGCTATCACCTATAACTATCACCTCGCCGGCTGACTAGACGTTTTTAGCAAGGATATTAAGTTGTAAAGACAAAACTTAGTCTACGCAAAAATACGTCTTAAATCCGCAGTAGCAATGATTTTCTCATGACAGGAAAATATGTTTGGTTTCGACGAAGTAATTGGAAAAATTATCCTCAAGACTAAATAAAGCCAGTTTGCAATCAAGGAAAAAATGATTATAATATTACCTAGATTAATGTAACAATGGAAAATATCCCAAATAGTACTGGTCTTCTTCAATAGAAAGGGCCCTGATAACTGATAAATTTGTGTAAATTCCGCTGGATACGTTGAATTACGACGCCCAGGGTGTCCGATATACTTTCTCAGGTTGGATCCCATACTACAATAATCCATGGTTTTTATTTATTTATTCGTTTCTCGCAAAAACCAATCTAATACTTGTGCCTTCAAATTATTTTAGAAAATATAATAAATGTAAAAAAATATAATTTGTGTTACTGCTACATAAATGCTATCAATATTCCTATCAACTTACACACATTTTGCTACAACTCATTTCAACAACAGGTACACCAGCTAAAAATTCCAGCAAGACTATAATGGTGTGAGTTAATTTTGGACTGCTCTATGCTGATCAATGGAGTTCATTGCTGAACCACTGAGTTAAATTACCAGCTACCAGGTCAATTACCAAACACTACCATTAAAAACACGCGATTTAACCTAAACCCTCACCTCCAGCAGATTTTTCGTTAGGAATCCTTTACTTTAGAAAAACAAAAATTCTTCTATATCACATTTTGTTCTACCCTTATCACACGTACAGAACATTTGAAAACCAAATTTCTGAATCAAATTAAAGTCATAGATTTTCAAAATATTTGCCTGAAGGAATTTCTCCCATCAGTACTAATTATCATGTGCGCATCTGATATAGGACCCGTTCAGGCACCACGCCAGATTAAAAGCAAAGGAATTCCACATAAATGGATAGAGCTTACTATTCCCCTCCCTTCTCTAAAATGTTTGATTAAGCATAACATGAATTGCTCATTTGCACGTGATTTTCATTATAACATTCATACATATTCTTTGAGGGGCTCAAGAAGTATGACACAGATATAAAAGGCTACTCCTAGAATATTTTTAAAGAAAATAATGCATTGAAAACCACATGTATATTTCACTCCTAGCCGCATGATCATCTCAGCTATTTGAGACAAAATATCACGTGAGGTTTCATTCCATCATTACTACCCTTCCTAACATTTATAAATATGTCTTGAAATGCAAATGTCACCATGCATCACTCAATTGATGAGTGACATATCAGCTGTAGGTACATACTTCTTTTACAGTGTGTGTAACGAGCCATAACTGAATCAAATTGATTCCCGCAAATTTAATTAGACGATGCTAAGTGATGTATTTTTTTAGTGAATTACCGACTAGGAGCGACTAATTATCCCATCTCTTGGCAATGAAGTAATCGGGATTGAGCCTCTCCAAAGGGTCCATTTGGAGTATTCTACAGCTCCCAGCGAATACAAAGGGCGAGAGTCCAATTGAGCGTCCTTGAAACTCCCGTCTTCAAGCAGTTCACTTTGAGGCAGGCGGATTTACATTGACCAGGCAAGTTTGACGCACGAGGAGAATCCGGGTGGTACCTGAGGTGGTATGGCGCTCTCAATCGCGGTCTCCTCACCATGCTGAAGACTCGTAGAATTGTTCAACGATGCCACAATTTCTCAGAAAGGCTAAGGGCACCTGGCTCACTGAGGTATCTACGGATTCTCTTGAGGGACTAATGTAAGAACATTTCTCCGGGTAGCGGCGAGGATTCGCTCGAGGGCAAAAGGGTGAGGGAAGGAGAGATGTAGGGAGGGGGGGTTTCCCATCGCTTCTACATCCATCAAGGCCGTCCCGAAGGGGGTGGGCGGGGGTTGAGGGCCGCACAAGGTCCCTGGGTTTTGAGCGATCCTGCTCGTGAAAGATGAGACGGGTGGTGGATTGGGGGCGGGGGGCGGGAGGGGGTTGCGGCCACCCCGCGATCAATGGCTCTTCCCCGCGCCATCCTCTCATTCATCACTCCCTCGCGTGCAGTCAGAATCTGTGTGTTTTCACAGAGTGATTATTACCCCCCGCCGCACCCAGCATCCACCCCCGACGACCCTCCCACTCCCTCTGCCGAGCACAATGCCGCCGAGCCGTCCCTCGCAACAATGAGAGGCGGTCACTAAAGAGCGATCATCTGCCGGCACTCGCACCGCATCGCTTACTCCGCGGGACTTAACGAGATTTCATGTGGAAATCTCGGCAACCGGTGGTGATTGACACGTGCATTTGTAGCAAAACTTTCTGTCGGGGAAAGTTTTTAGCTTTTTTTCCAAATGGCCGACATCGTTTGCGATCCCATGTGATGGGGAACTCATGGTCTTTCATACCGATTAAAATGTGTTAGAGGTCTGGGACTGCACCGCCCATCCTCGGTTGATTCATTGGACATGACTACACGGGCGGATTTTTATACAGTTTCGTTAAATTTATTTCGTATTGCCCGAAATTTTTAATTCGAATTACTTTAAATATATAGTTTTCAATTAAATCAAAGTCCAAAGCATTGACGTGGTGGAAGGTTGTCATGATGTCTATTAATAAGAACTCTTAGTCACTTCCACAGAATTGTATTTTACAAACGACCGGTTTCGGCAGTTACGCCATCTTCAGGTAGCAATGGTCATATCAGTCTCAGTATATATAGTCATGGTGGAGGGAGGGAGAAGGGTGGGGAGAGGGGGTTGGTAAGGTGACGAGCAGCAACGGAGATTGGTTATGGAAAGTGACGTCGTTGACGAGGCAGTTGGAGTTCCTCGCCAGGCCGATCCCCTGCTGCTCACAGGCGTCCAATTTTCGTCCTTTTGTTGAGTACTGAATGACCTCTGGGTGGAAGTCACTTTGGTGGCCCAATTCTAAAAGGTGCCGGGGGAATGCCGAAGAATCATCTTTGTTTTGGAAGCACGTTCGGTGTTCTTTAGCTCTAATTTTAAAGTTACGTCCAGTTTGGCCGATATAAAATCCTTTACAGTTCTTACATACAAGTTTGTATACTCCACTTCTATAAATAAAATAGTAAAGTAAAATTCTGTGGAAGTGACTAAGAGTTCTTATTAATACAAGTTATGGCTTTCAAATTTGGAATACCAGAGGTGAAAACATAACAACAAAGGGATAGAATAGGCTTGTCATAAATATATAGGATTACAAACCGACATCTTAAGAAAAAGGTACGGAAGACGAGGAAATGTATTGACGGTTAATTTGCTGAGTCAGCCGCGTGTGTTGAAGAGCAGACAGTGAAAGATATCCAAGAAAGGTTGTGAGCCAACAATTTTCTTTCAAGGTTAATGGGCCTTACATAATCACAGAATGGGAGAAAATGGGCCAAGTGAGGTCAATGGTTTTCGCAAGGAAAAAAACGGCAAACTTAAGAAAACTCTGTTCCCCCACTAGGCATTCCCATGGAAGGAAAGCTGGTCAATGTCACTGAAAGCTGGCCAATGTCGCTGATCGTTAACTACACACGATTTGATGCCATCACAGCAAACAAGCGAGCTTAAGGTGAAAACAAACCTTGATTAGGAGAATCGCGGAGCTCACCATGATAAGTAATTCGCTAACCCATTAGCAAACCCTGTAAAGGGATAAAATACTTATATGGATATATGCATAACTCAATATAAGCACACTACGTAAATGGGAAGAAATTTAATAAAGGTTTAATTTTGTAGCACTTTTGCAAGACTGAACTTACAAAATGAACTGAATGTATCAATGCTAACGCCCTATGATGAACTGTTTTTGATCAATAGGAATTACTCTTTGCTTCAAACGCGTATGACGATAAACAGCGATTAAAATTCTCTCATTGATTGTAGAGCAATACTTTTTTCTTCTTCCATTGTACCCATCTCATTGCTATCCGAAGCTTTTCTGAGATACAGTAGTATATTGATCTGAAACACCTGTCCCATAGCATACACGCAGAGCATACAACGGTTACTAATCATCCATCACCCTCAGCTTTTGTATGAACAACGCCATTAAAAGCCATTATTACGGCAAATGTACGACAGCAATTCTTCTGAGCAACGATCCTCTCGAAGTTGAAGACCACGCCTGAACATTTTTATCAATGTAGTGTTTGAAATCCCTTGCACAAAATATGGCTCCATCACAGATTTGAGGTATCACGTGGAATCGGGTAAAATATTTCAGGTTGCTATAAGTTTTGAGATTATTTTAAAAATAATTTTAAATTAGGACAATGCTATTTCAAATAAATAAGTTTGCCCAGCACTTCTTCAACTCACTAAATAAATGTGTGTATTCAGTCATCAGCAATATCGGTCTAGGATGCTTAATTGAAATAACTAATTTTTGCAAGCCTCTACGTTTATTGTTTTTAAGAGAAGGTGCAATATTGCAGAAAGTATATTAATAACGACCTTTACAAGTCAACAACTACGTTTTCCAAAGAACGAAAACTATGTTTCTAATATATCTTTATTTAAGGGTAACTATGCTTTCAGGTAATTGAAACAGTAGATACTAAATTTCAGTGCTCTGAAAGGCAGGGAATATCATGATAAATAGGACACGGTGACATAGAGGACTTTTACGCAGTCCGCCAATCATAATTACCCCCGAAACCAACGTGAAAGTCACGGGGAACACACAGAAACCTTCAAAGTGAATAGATAACCGGCCTCCTCCTCTCCCCAGAGGAAGTAATAATGTGACTGATTCATCACACGGCATATCACTCGTGAATACGTGAATAAGACACCATGTGCGAATAGCCAGGAGGATAGAGAGTGGACTGAAAAACGGGTGCAGGTACACCCTACCCCGCTGACCCGGAGGGGCAAAGAGCGAAAACCAACCGACTACGTGCAGCTTCGTGATTAACGCGTTCCTTGCCCCTTAACAGGATCCCTCTCCATCCCCCACACACTAATACAACGACGCCGTCGAGTTTTCTTTTCAGCTTTGCAGGAGCTCAAAGGAATGAGCAAAAAAAGAAGGCATAAGGAACAGAAGGGGGTGGCCAGGATTTTGCTAGTCGAGTCGCCAACCCAACGGGATGAAAATGAATGCTTCCCGGATATTGGCGAGACCCCAGCTCGAGGGTGGGGGAGGGTGGACGAGGTTAGGTGGGTGGGGAGGGAGGTTGGGGGAAGAGGGGAGAAATCCCAATAAAGCGAGAGAAAGTGCGAAGAAGATGGTAAGGATGGTGGGACGTCTCTTATGAAGGGAGAGGGCGGGAAGTGAGTGCGTTTGTCGCAGGTTTTGGGGGAAGGTGATGAGAAAAAAGGCCCGTCTTCCTTTTGAGGCTTCCTTTTGAAGTTGAAACATAGGGTGGCGGGGGTCCTGGTTCTCCCTTAGGCCTTCCCTTCCCCGATTCCTGGCACCCGACGACCGTCTTGTACCCCAGCCTTTCGCGAAAGCCTTCTCTTTCCCCCCGCAGAGGCCTCCGTCACCCCGGAATCCCCCTCGCCCCCACTCCCCCTCGACCTCCGCGCCGCAAATCCCTTGCGCCCGGCGACCTCGACGTTCCTTCCACGTCTAATCTTCCATTCGCCGAGACTTTTTGTCTCTTTCTCTCCCGACGCCTTCTCCTCGCATATTCCTTCGCATCTGAAAATCCCTCACTTCAAGACAAAGGTGTGCACAATCTTCTGTTTCCCTTTTCATAATCGCAGTAGTAGTTATACTGGAGGTAGCGACCGACAGTTAAAGTAATTAAAGTCATTTGCAATGGGCCTTTGCTTGGGTAAAAGTGGGATTTTTGTGGGCGCGGTGGAAGGGTGGAGTGAAACCCGCAGTCGGCATAAGCCTGCTCTTAACGAAAGGCCCCAAGTGGTCCCCGACTTTGCATCCCATGCGACGTAGCAAAGTACTGGAATCAGTTTGCTCTCCGTACAGCAAGTAAGCAGGTATGCTATTGAAAAACATCTCTCCCTACTGGGATACGAACTCATGCTCTCCGAATTGCAAGTATTCCACTGTAATTATGAGTTCCTTTTCGGAACTATTTATCTTCTATATCTCTTCATCCCCAGTCTCGTTTGCATTCATACCAATGGTATATACCTTTTTTTATAATCGCGATGTCACAACTCCTACAATTTCTCAATATCACTTTGTTTTCTCCATTCTTCTATCCCACCCTAGTCAAAAAAGTATTCATGGATAAAGTAGTACTAGAATTAAGTTTTACGGTACTCCAGCCGTGCAGGATACAATGTGTATACCGTATAGCTCAGAGTTAGGACGTCTTTCCGGTAAGCCAAAAAAGGAGATATTAACATTCTACGTTCAGTATTCTCCGCAATCTTCACATATATATAGCTGCTTCATTCATCACATATTAATGGTCTGTTGTCGGTGCTAATTTACGTTCCATGACTTTCAAACTAACGTTATGAAAATGAATCCTTACTCAACTACCAATTCATGGACTCGTGGCTCGAATGAGCTCGTGGTACCTTGATGCGTCGCCCACCTATTATTTGCGCTAATACAGAAAAATATCGCGATGGATTAAATAGATTACATGTGTCCTTAAGGCTTCTGATTCTCCACCTCTATCAGCCAAACTTGTAACCAAACGTAATGAAAATGCTAACAGAAGGAAATCCTGATCCATGGTCAAGTCAGGATTCACACTCGCGACCTTAAGAGTTGGCTGGGGGATTGATTACCAACCAGACTACCGCCTTCTCGTCATGAATGACGCTATTGTTGAAGGCATTTTTGAATTTTAATGGCATTACCGCGTGTCAAAGCACCAGATTACATGCCCACAGGCTCTCCATGAAGAAACGAGTGACAGCGGTAATCCACGTGCTTTAAGCTAGCACACAAAATGGTTATCTCGGATTTCTTAGTCGTTATTTCACCCGCAAACCATACAGCATCCCTGTGACTGAACTGCAGAGTGAAATATGCTCTAGAAAGAACACCACCACACACCCTCGTGGTAGCTCGCAGGGTATTATGTAGATGTGAGCGTAATCTTGTATATCACGTGCCAATAAATTGGGTTAGATGAGCAAGAGTTTTTCCCTGCAATTATAAACTAGGCTGCGCGTTGAAAGCTGTTACTTTAGGGAGCTACAGCCTGTGTTAGTAATTTCTCCACAATTTAGCTCCCGGTCTAGGGCGTCACTGAAATTCGTAACACGGAAATGCGGCTTAATAGAAACGTAGGAGCGTTTGTCTTCGCGATAAATGCAGCCCTTTGCTCCTTATTTGACCCGATTTCCGCACGAAAACCAATCAAATCAAACAATTCACCAAGAAACTTTACGCTGAAAATAAACGAAACAAGCGGAGTTATATTTACAGCCATTTCCATAGAATGCTTTCTCTTTAACTCCTTCCACTGGATTATCCGCTTCATTGTGTATTGCACGGTCTTGCACCTTTGAAAATAGCTTCATTATTTACAAAATAAAATTATGATAAGAATCAAATGGTGTCAAATAATTTAAAATATCTACCACGGATGAGTCCTATAATTGGCTGGAATATTTCCCTGAAAAAACTTGCACATACATTCAGGAGAACGCGACTATAATAAGCAGCATTTTAACGACGCTCGCTAAATCATTTCCTCCCTTCGCCTGGATGGGTATTCCACCAATTAGAATCCACTGATTTCGGAGCACATACAAACAGAAACTATTAAAATCCTCAGATATAATTATTGCTATTATTTGCACTGCCTAACTTTACAGGCATGATAAATTTCAAGACCAAGCATCAAACTACAAGCAGACGAATAGTCCCTATACATGCAAACCAAGAATGAACCACCCTAGGTTTTCGAGGGAGGAAACATTCGGCCAAAGAGTTTTATCGTGATGAAGGACGGCAGGCAAGAAACCGTTTCAGCGTTAATATATTATCAGCAAAAGCCCCTATGTGTCCACAGCATAGCGATTCATCCAACGAATGTAGTACTACTGAACTTCAGTCTATTAAATGAATTGAAATGGGAATCATTGTCAGATCGCAGGTTGAAATTTAGACTTAATCTCTTAAACAAATTCCAAGGCAATATTTTCAGTGATGATGTTAAAAATATTTTACGAACCCCAACTTACTATGGCAGACTGGACCATAATCATAAAATTAGAGAAATTGATTGCCGAACCGACCGATTCAAAATGTCTTTTTTCCCTCGAACAATTAGAGATACGAATAACGGTAAATATGTCCTATCGGAGAGTAGCAATGAATAGCATTGGTAGCTGCATGTTGGTATGAGTACTTAAAGCTAACCCTACTAACAGAATGTTTTTGCATGTTTGCTTAGCAATTTGTATCTTTTTTTTAAAATAGTGTTGTTCTGACTACTATATTAATACTATTCCTTTTTTATGCATGATATGTAGTGCATGTTTGGTGAGAGATCACCCCCTGCCACACACCTTTGTGGAGGCTTGCAGCGTATAATGTAGATGTAGATGTAAATGAACATGAAGTGTCCCAAGTAAGATTTTGTGTAGGAAAAGATTTGCTCCTGCCAGTATTTGAGCCTGAGACCTCGAGTTAAGATGATAGTACTCTAGTCAACTCAAAAGCTCACTCCCAAGGGATAATCCTCCCCATATCCCTTCAAATAATAGGGTATTAATTGCGAACCCCAAAGTGAGGCGCGGAGGCATAAACGCTTTGTCCTAGGCCTCTTTACCCAACTCCCTCCCCGTCCACATTAACGCTTTTTTCTCGCACCCTTCCATTTTTCACTTTTCCTGCAGTGTCTCACGGCCCTCTACGCACTCTTTTCTCACCGCACTGTAAATCTCTCTCACCGCCCCTTTCGCCTTCCCGCCCCTCACTCCGCGGCCAATTACTTTTCCGCCAGACTCGTACAATATTTTCCACCGACTGCGACCACCCATCTCCCTCTCTCTCCCCCGTCCGCCACCCCACCTCACGGCGGGGCTCTTCCCACCCCCGCTATCCTTTCACGCATTCTTCCCTTCCCCTCTCTCCACGTTCGCCAAAATACGAGGGCTCTTTCCATTTCTAAGAGCTCTGCGAACTCCTCACGCGCTTCGCGGCCACTTTCAAGAGTGCGAGTGGAAGAGCGTGTATGTTCTGGACCGCGAGCTGAATCAGTGGCCAAGGGCACGGCGAAATGTGGAGGTTTCTGGGGATTGAAAGATAAACTGATCGCATGTTGACTGAGACGATTGAGAAACGATTGAGATTGGGTCGGAGAGATGCTTTTGGTTTGATCTTCTCATCTTTTAGGAACCGTGGCTCAAAAACCTTTACGTGTTGAAGATTCATAGACAAAACCTGTTTTGCAAAGCAATCTCTTGATTGAAAATCGAAAGATATAGCACATCACCACAAGTTTTATTTAACGCACTATGTGTTTCGATTCTTTAGGCCGTCGTGGACCTGGCGATGGTTTAGAAAGCCAAACGCGTTCATAAAAACAAAAATCTTATTTATTTTTTAACTGTAGATGTTTAAAATACATTTAGATTCTAAGTATTTTTTCTATTACCTCCTGTTTCCTGTTTTCTTATCTAACATTTCGGCTTACTGTTGTTACCTTATTTTTCTGATTATTGCCACTTGTACGAGAAGCACTAGGCGTATCAGAATGCATGAAAAACTAAGAGTAAATTATATTTAATTACACTATATTAAAGAAGAAAAGAATAGGGCCGAAAACTGTATGGTAACTTGTCCTTACCGGATGCTTATTGTACGTCTTTATCTAAACAAATACCCAATAGTATCAATTGGTGATACGGACACTGTCTTATAAGTTGCTGCCTCTGGTAGGTATACACTACGAGAACGAAAATATGATAAATTAATAGGATTTGTGCTTCGGTAGCTGATAGATCTCCAAGGTAGGCCACGAGCGAGATTATAAAAAATTAAAAGCAATAGTTTGATGAAAACCTATATATTTGAAAAAAAAATTTCCCACACTCTTATGCAACCAAAGAGAGAGAATATGTACAACGGAAGTTATGGATTTTGGCATTCTATAATTCACTATTTGAATACAAATTTAATTATTATTTAATTATTGTGTCCAAATATTTCGTCTCATACAAGGCACTGGAAATGTTTTCACTCCTATGTGATAAGTGTTATGAGGAAATGAACTACTTTTCAAAATATAATGTTGTTTATAACATCTAAAATACAATGCTGTAACATTTTTAACAGTTTTCATATTGATACGATGAATTTATGATGCAACATGAAATTTATTACATTTCAACTGATATCACTGATAGAAATAATTCGCCATTTCAACGTTGAATATAGTAAATTTCTATGGTTGAAGGTACTTTAATTGTGATAGTTACTTTAGAATTATTTAGTTTTCAACCATAGTGAAACATTTAAGTTCAATTAATCATTTAATATGATGATAATATAACTAAAAACCTAATTTTTTAAAACTGATTTGAAGGGTAACGTACAATACGATATATTTAGATGATCCCACAGGGTTAGCAGTGGCCATAATTAATCTATAAGAAAATTCATGAACTATTATATATTTATTTAATTACAAGACTAAATCAATGCATTTCGGAAAATATTCGGTCAAAATACATGGATAATAATTTTATAAATTATGATCCCTACATTTTATTACAAATAATAAAACGTAGAGTGTCGAAACTGTGATAGCATTGAACGTTTAAAGAGGAAATAATCGAGCATGGGAAAATACCTCGGCAGCCGCAATGATTAACACCCTCAAGTCCCTGAGATGATGGATGGTATCAATGGATTTTTTCTCAGTTTTTCATTTAATTTCAATTTCAACCCTCATCGATCCCTTGCTAATTCTCTAGATTAATTCGATAGATTACGTCCAATGAGGGATATGAAATGGATGGGGGTGCCTCAGGGCGTAATTACGGCCCACATAAGAATAAGTCATTGGGCTGCATACGACCCTCTGCCCAAGGGATTGCCCAGGTACCATGGAAATACCCTCATTCCCCGTCCCGCCACCATCGGAACCCTAGCCAATGCCTGTGAGCCCATTCCATATATTTCTCCAAAAGGGGAACTATCCTTTTTAGCACATCATTGGAAATGCGTTCATCGGCGAATGTGTGAAACTAATGTGCCCATTTACGCCCGCGCGGCAGCGTAACGCTGTGATCTTTCCATTAGGCAAAATCCCTGCAGTCATTTCTTACCTTCGGGGCCACACCATTCCTGATATAAACTAGCAAGCTTGAAAATACATTCGCTTCATGAGCTTCCCGAGTGCCATTTTTTGCTCTGTGAGGAATATTGGCATGACCACTACACTGGACCACTACTCACGCCCCTCACATAGTCTGCAGCAAAGCTAACGATGAAATTCACTATAAGTGTACGGTTTGCTCTATTTAAGCATAATAGGTAGTGTCTCCGAGAACAGTGATGGTAACGTTAACAATAAAATTTCATTCAATGTTTTGCTGGCTCAAATTTAACCAATACATGAGTTATCTTTACGTCATTATATCTAAAACTTATGCGTTGAAAACTAGTTTGTATCTAATATAAATTTCACTGAAATTTTGTAGCGCTCAAATCATAATCAAAACATGAATTTCCACAAGGCTAAGGATAAGCTGATTTCAAAAACATCGCTCAGTCCCAATGACCATTAAATGATTTGCGTATTTATAAGCGAGCATGTTTTTTACACGATTAATCGTCAAGCAGGCATATGCAGCACACGTTTATGAAAAATTGAGGATTCAAGCAAGTAAAAATCTCACATTCACCACTCGATGGCGTCATAGAAATGCTCCGTAAGCGTAAGACGAGATATTTTCTCGATAATAAAATATTCTCACGAGGGTGACTCTGGTGTTCCTTTAGTGTTAGCGTTGATGCTAATCGGTCCACTTCAGAGCCGTGCGTTCATGTGCCCATTAATCCCATGGACGCCGATCACCACATCGCTTTGCTTCGGTTTCCCTCTGAACTTGGCCTTCAAGCTCCGTGATTTCATCATCACTATTTCCCAATGTTCCCCTCTCAAGGTTGACCTTCCTCCTGCTTGCACCTATCATCATCATGCATCCCGACGATTATTTCTCATTCCCTGCACGCTCCTCTCATTACCGTCAAGATCATCATGCCACTTGGAAATGCGACAGTTAAAAACTTCATCGTCTGTGCTTTTTAAAAAATACTCGATAAAATATTAACGATTATTGTTATGGATTTAAAGGAAGGGAAATACATCCTCTAGATATTAGTTAGCATAATGACATAGTATTTACCAAGGCTTCTGGTTTGCACAGCCACATTCTTGTACCAGTTCTGTAAAACAATGCCTTTAACTTAATATTACCATGTTGTTTTGGATATGCAATCCAAAAGTGAAAAGATGTTTTTCCAATGACTTTCTGCCATATCACAGACAGGAGTCACGTCACATATGTGCTTATACAGCTGACAAGAAACGTGCCTTCTCAAAAAAAACTACAATTTAAGAAAGATGATAAACAGTGATACTTTGAGGTCACAAGCTCTTCGTCTGGAGATGCAGCTTTTACATTTCTCAGTGAAGAAACATTATTTTCAAGAAGGCATCCCATGGCCTTGATATCTCCTAGGATACTAATTTTTTGCCGTTTCTGCCATGCATTAGGCATTGTTTCTTATCACCTTTGCTCCATAATGCAATTGCTGAACATTCATTAGCATGGTGTAAGGGTATTTCCAATCATATTTTTTGGCACCCCCTCTGTGTGATAACTATGTATTTGCATATAGAGCATGCGGAAATTTGTATGTATGAGCCTGCTAGAATTTAGGTAAATTATTTATGAAAAAAATGAGGAATAGTAATGATCTCAAAAGTCCTTGGTAATGTATCAATAATATTTGTTGAATATACTAATATTTGTTGACTGCGAGGCAGTAAAATGCTATGAAAGAACCGGCTTGGTGTAGTGAACGGATGAATCTACTGCATAATTTAGTCCGCCATGACCCTACTCTTAGGATGAAAAGAAGTTAAGGAAAATTTCAACGAAGGTGCTTCTTTCAAAAGAGCTCATGATGCATATAAAATTTTTGCCGTTGTGTTTTTTTTACAAAGCTGAGGCCATGCACCAGAAGAAACCGATCGGTGGCATGCCTCACTGATCAGGAACGGGGTTCAATTTTGCGAGTACCATGTACTTGGGGTATCTGTCCATTCCACGTGATGAAACACGTGCACTGAGTTGGCTGCACAAACATCCATTTATCACCCTCTACAGATTGCCAAATTTTCTGATGCCTTTGGCGCAAAAACGTTGATTTTCATTCCTTCATTCTCAGGTCTTCCCTCAGCGGATCGGCCGTTTTGAAACTCAGTCACACCCAACGTTCCTCTTCTCCTCGACAAGGATTTCCCATCCGTACTCCATGTCACACCACTTCAACATCCTCCATGCGAAACTGCGTTAATTTTTATTCCGGGCATGGGAAAGGGGGACTTACTGCCTCCCACCCAAGCTTGTCATTCACCTTCACTCCATGGTTCATCGATCGTGGTCTATCAGACAGCTCACTGCTGAATTCACCCTGCTGAAAACACCCTGGACTACACTGCCCTGTGAGTATGTAAATGAATCAATATAACTGATGCAAGAGGTAATATGGTTTTTGCCGTTTCGCTCCTTGACATATTTGACATTACCATACATTTATTTGAACACTTTGAGTATAAAAAAGATCACCGTGACGGAGGAATTGCAAATAATGTGTCACTATTGCCGAATACTACGGAAATATGTCAATGGACTCACCTTCTTTTTCCATCATTTTAGAAATTCCACATATCCCTTCACGAGTTATACACCATTTTCATTAGCTGAATGCATTTGCATTGCGTAGTTTAATATGAAACTCTACATCAGAGTGGAAGGGGATTTCCTTTTCGTTAGTTCTACCATTTCCATTTGTAAACATTATACGTGCTACATACCGTATTAGAGATTTATTTCCATCATATGGAGCAATGATCCGCATAAGAGCTACCATATTCTTTATATTGAAAAAGGAATTCCACTGGTGTAAGTATGAAATGCAATGATTTATATTAGTTTGTAATTGCAGCTCAAAGGAAAATATAGTTTGCATTTGGAGCACTGAATATAGATTATTAGGAAAAAAATAGAAGCTGCAAGTACCTTAACCAGTCACTTTCGAATGAACCAATTTTCTCATTTTTTCCACCGACGGTTTACACTTTCGTTTACGAGCAAACTTCTCATTACGTTAACTCATTCTCTCCAATGTAAATAAAAAAATGGATTGGTGAGATGATTGTATGATCTAAAGCTTAAAAATGTGTCACAGCTACAGTTATTTTGTTACTAGGCACCATCAGCATAAGTCACATAAAAATGAACTAATTCAAGTTTTCAATAAAAAAATTGGTTCCACCCCTCGCAAAACGCATGTCAACGAGAACGCCATCAGCACTGCAGTGAAACATGACTTCAAGGAATACCAGGGCTAATGACGCAAACAGAAACAGTGGCAAGTTAGCACGGCTGGAAAGACTCGCAAATCAGCGTTCGTGCCAATCGATATGATCACGCACATTGCATACCATTACGAGGCAGGAACATGCGGCCACGCGGGTCGGGGTCGGAGTTTACAGCGGACGCCGTGCTCCATTCTCCTGTTTCCTCAGTCGCTCGCTGTATAACTCAATACCCCCTTCGTGTTCGCATATTTTTAAAGCACCCTTTATCAACTTGAGCCCTGTTCAGCCCACTCCAGCTTCTGTGTCGGACAATTTCCTCCCACGGTGAGTGCGGCATAATTTCGGGAGTGAGGCGGAAAATATCGGGCCACGTAATCTAAAAACATTCACTCTCACGTAATCTCTCAGCGATGAATGATGAATTTGCCAGCGTAAGAGCATATAGTTGCAAATAATGAGACTTCTGCGGTGAAAAGACTTTTTAGAAGAGAAAGCTCAAGAAAAGTTAGCCTTCCCGCAACGTTTGAGCTATAGAGTGGATTATAAACAGGAACTAACACCGTGTTTACTCATGCGGACGATTTTCTCGCTCAAGATTTCAATGCTCTTTTATATTTAAAAATGTCGTTAGGTGAAGTGGGTGAATGAAAAAATACATTAAATATTTCTGACAAGGTAAGCAATTCATTGTAATGAATAAAATTAATTGTAAATTGAAGTTACACGCCGGCCATGGTGGATAGGTAGGTAACGCGACCGCCTGGTTACCCAACGTTCACGGATTCGAATCCTGCCCCGGGCAGGCATCTCGAGTTCGTCTTCGGAGCAATGCTCAAACTTAAGTTAAGCTAGATAGTGCGATGCATTCATAGCACTTGATGCCACTTATAACCTAATTCTTCTCTTGCCAAATATCACAAGAGTCCGCTCTGGATTGGCTTAAGGCGGAAAGAAACTGGTTTTTGAAAACAGAGACATCGAGGAGCGTAATTCATGCAAAACAGCGCAGTACCCCGTAGCAATGGAGGCTTCTAGGTCGGCCACAAGTAGGGTTTCGCAATAAAATAGAATCAACCAATGACTGCCCATTGCTCTTATTTAACAAAAGAGAGACCCTTTCTGTTTATTTTTCGCACCCTATTTTATTCTAAGATCGGGCTCAGTTGCTTGACTTCCCCACATTCAAAATTCATCTGGCCTTCGGGATGATGAATGCCAATCTAATTCCTTGTCTTAAAACTGGAGATGGAGAGCTTTTGGTGGTCAAATTAGAGATACTCAGCTTATCAATTTCTTTCCTTGTAATATATGTTGGAATAATGTAAAATTAATCCATTAATAACCTATCCAAATATATCATATGATTACGCCTTATTTAGTGGAGTATACAGCAGAATGGCATGATCTATTACAGAAATTGGTATAAATAGTAATAGGATTACGGAATACAGAATATATTTAACTGTGGCCATAAATGGATGCAATAAAACCAAGTTAAAATTAAAATCCTCTACACCCCTTTGATCGCAAATCTGCATGACCCAACTTTAGTAACAGGAAGTTTATGGAACCAAACAGGTGGAAACATAAAGAATTGCTTTTCACGAATAAATAAGGTAAAATTTGGCAGTATTGATACTATTGTCAGCGCACGTTCTGTATATAGCTTGAATGCCACCCGAGAAATAATAAAGGACAGTGTTTAATCTGTTGAAGTGTTCAAGGGACGGGCCAAGTGCTTCAAGAACTTGAAATATAACGATTAATTTACTCCCGTCAAATTACGAGTCAAACTTGAAGCTTTCTCCTCCTCGGTTCGCCTACTGTCCAATCAGGAGAGCCATCTCCATGTGATTTTGCACCAGTGAGCCTCCGTAACTTGATTACCAATCGAGTGTCGGCCGTGCCACCCCCTTATTCCGAGGGCGGAGTCCCCGGGCATCCGCCACCTCTACCTCCCCCGACATCCTTCACTCAGGATTTGGGAAAACATGGGACCAGCGGGATCATTAATTGCCCCCGAATGAAGGCTTTCGAAAGCTCGATCCTGTAGAGTTAACGCATGCAAAAACCGAGTGAATCATAAAGGAATAAGGATGTTGAAACATCACTCTGAGACAACACTCCACACAATACGAAACTCTTACGAGCAAATACCGAAACTCATAACAGTTATTGATGGCTATTATTATGACTCAATTATCCAAACAGTCACAAAGATGGTTGATAACCCACCATTCACGCCCCGCACCCTCTGAGTGGTATGTTGCACGTATATATGTACTGGCTTATATTGCAATATAAGCCAGTTTCCGGGAAAATGGTAATGAGGACTTTTTTTTTTATTATATCTCACATTTTTATAGACTTGATTGGAGAAAATGCATGCCATAGAGTTGCAGTTATTTCTAAGCAAATTACTAACCAATCAAAAATATGAGTTAAGTTCACCATTTCATACCAGAGTAATTTACACTTTATGGGTACTATTACTTTTGTTTCGTATTATGCGCGAGAAAATAACTATACTAATTCACGGATTGCCACAAAAATTGACCCAAACTCAACGCCTGTCAACACTTGTATTGGCTTTGTTCCGTTGAAAGGACTTTGAATCTTGCGTCTTCATCATAAATCCTCTGCATTTTATCTTTGGCCAATCCATAAATAATACGTTACTTTTGTAGACCGAAAGTCACTGATTGAAACGGTTGGAAATGTTTCCGAAGTGATTAGTGATTATTGAAATATATCGGTTATCTTCCCGTTTCTTCTCAATATGGTCGTGATTTACGATAAAAATACGAATGCAATCTTAATTCCAAAAATAATGATCAGATGACAACACATTTCAAACACTTTATGGGAAACAGTATATAAAACATGTTTGAATAGAAACTTGGAGTGCACATTGTGCGGTGATCATTAATTCTCTGCTAGCGCTCCTTGACCTCAAAGAAGGCGTTAAGTAGAAGAGGATATTAGTTAAATTCTGTCGAAAGACCAAGAGCATCGGCGATGATGGCACTTAGTCTTTTGGGTCATCCCGGTGAGTGACGCCTTTCACAATTTTTCTCTCGCCCTGAGTGACTTAGAGATAATGAGCATTTCCCATTAGTTATTTTTATTTCCACCTTACTTGAGCTAAAAATGGACGTGTAAGGAATATTATGCATAAACACTTCAAAATAAAAGCGAGTACAATTTTATTTTACGGTCAAGAAAATACTGACCAATAAAACGCTGAGAAAATGTTCTTCCATTTATGTTATTACATTTACAAAGTGAAGATTTTTGACGTGACACATCAGCTATTGTATTAAAAATAATTACTTTTGGTGATCAAAGATTTTTCAAGGCTAAATGATTCTTTCCATCACAGACGCAAAAACTCATGACGCTTAATTCTTTATTGGGATGATAACACTTGTTCTTCGAAGTTACAGTCGAGGAGAGTCTGTTGACTATTAGGATCCTTGAGGGATAAATTATTGGGCGCATGGCAACTATAATGCCTAGAAAGCTTTCAAGGTAGAGGTTTAAGTAGGATATAATCGCATTAATTACCGGATGGAATGGGAAAAAAATTAACTGGCTGTGAAGTGTGCTCGCACGAGCTTCCAACGAGAGAGATTCGTAGCCGCTGAAATGCGCCGTTCGTCAGAGTCACAAGAGGGGGGAGAGAAAAAAATAGCCAGCTCGTATATTATCGTTCCCAGTGTTGTGTTAATTTTCTCGGGGCAGCCGGAGGAATTGGAGGACTTGCGGTGCGGTTGGCGTGTGTGGTGCTCGCAAGATGTTCTCGGTTTCCAGCCGAGAAGTTCCAAATGAAGATGGCGTAGCGACCTTCCGCAGAGTACGAGGTTACAGAGATATATCTACCGCAGTAATTTAAAATCAAGACTCGTAAATGATTAAATTCCCGCCTATTACCCTCCCCACAGTACCTTAGTCTTTTTCTGGCTCCGGGAAATACTGGTATAAAAAATCCACCGTTCCTCCCAAGAAATTATGCTTGAGTTTTTCCAATGACAACACATAATGTACTCAATTTGTGCATCTCATACTGAAAATAATATTGAAAAAATATTTCACACAGAATTTAAAAAACCAGTTGAACCTAAGAGTCTCGCATATCTTTTACTTACGCATCGAATTTTGTCGACTTATTTGAAACCAACAGATGTAAAAGTGATCACGAATTAGTGAGTGAGTACACCGGAGTTTAAGGTGCTTTTTTCCTAATGTCACAAAGTAAGCAGCTTTATTTTTATAATTTTAAAAATTATAAATATAAGAAATAAATCCAATGGAGATTGGGAGCAAATTGCTCCATTATTGCATTGAAGAGAATTTTCGATTCTGAATTCTGCAGTGTCACATCACATTCCAGTGTGTGGACTACGAATGCTAAATGAATAATGATGCATTGGTAACATCCCACAAGAGAGCATAGAATTCCATCAAATTACATTAATGTATTTAACGAAGTATCAAGTAGGTATAATAATTAAAGCTACACTCCAGGTAAGTATATATAATCCTTAGATTCAAAATGAGAATCAATCCTTAGATTCAAAATGAGTAAAAATAAATCTGTTTAAGATATGCTGTGAAACCAAAACATAGAACACTTTAGCTCTATCTTATCAATAAATATCTCAATAGGGGTCGAAATCACGAATAAAGTATTGATCAATCCATGTTACATTCACACATGTCAAAGCCAATAAATCGTCATATCATAGAGGATCACGAAA
This sequence comes from Platycnemis pennipes, assembly GCA_933228895.1. Lineage (NCBI taxonomy): Eukaryota > Metazoa > Arthropoda > Insecta > Odonata > Platycnemididae > Platycnemis > Platycnemis pennipes. Next base: position 87,038,875 of record OW121846.1, read on the forward strand.
CGGATTTATAAGGTATTCAACGCTCCAAGAAAAATCCTCTTAATATATCTACGTTTTACATGACCCGTAACATTATCATACCTGCTTGATAACGACGTACCAGCAACAGACAAATCCGTGCTATATGTGAGTTCTCCAAGCGAAATCACAAGCAATGTAGAAGGAGGTCTGTGATAAAATTACGTGCAAGATATATTGTAGGGCTTGGAAAGGGGAAAACATAAAGACGCGCAGATATTTCTCGGCAAGGTTCTCGGCAGATTTTTCTCGGTAAATTCCTTGCATACCTAGGTACAAGCAGCCTTCTGTCTCTTGCGACTTAGTGACTGGCACAATATACCTAAAACAAAGGTCCACGACAATGAGCAAAAAAGGCTTTCAAGTAAATTTGTCGATAGATCTTTAGCCCGGAACGGGCCTGTCTCCCCTTCTACCTTCTATCTAATAAATTTCCTAAACGCTTAATTAGTACTACGTTTTCTTTCAAAACACTTTATCCCATCGAACCACACCCGAGCATCATCGAGTAGCCGAGTGACGGTTTCACGCACCCCCTGACCCCACTTTGGCCCTTCTTTCATTTAGCCTCCCTATGGCCTTCATTTGCTCTTTGAATTTCACTGCGTTATCTGTGCTCCGAATTTGGCGCCTTTCTAAAGAAGACTGAGTCGGGCATTTTGCAGAAAAACTCTTCTTTTCGGTGAATTTGAAACTCAAAATAAATGGGGTGAATTAAAAATTGATAAGCAGACAATAGCCAAAAGGATGAAAGGAACACTTATTTTCATGAAAAGCCACAATAATTGAAAGCTTTGATGGAAAATGGATGATATTAGCCTAAAAGGTTGGTCAAATATACGAGTATGAGCGCCATTTTTCCTAACCTGGTGATATAAAAAAATACCTAATATTTAAGACAAATACATTTACTTAAGCCATACATGGTGTGTATTTTAAAAATCCCAATGAGCTATGGTCATAATCATCATCATCATCGTTTAATAATCTTAGGATTGGTTTGACGCAGCCCTCCATTTCATTCTTCTATCGGCCAAATTCTTCATATTGACGTAAATATTCTCTTTTACATCCTTCACAACTGGCCGCATACACCTCATACGAGGCCTGCCTTTTTCATTCTTCCCGTTCACTTTTCCCTCGACGATTATCTTCATCAGGCCATCGTGTCTTAAGATGTGGCCTATTAAGTCTTCTTTTTAAGATTTTCATTAGATATCTCTTCTCTCCCACTCTTCTTAAGACTTATTCGTTTGTCACACGATCGATCCATTTTATCTTCCAGCCTTGACTTCTCTGCTTCTGTTATTGCGCATGCTTTGCTACCATATATTAGAATGCTCCAGATGTATGTTCTAATGAAATGTTTCCTCACTTTCATGCTTCTATTTGCAGCTGTAAGCAGAATCTTCTTCTGGTAAAATGCCCTTTATGAGCAATGGTAGTTTGGGTATTAATAATATTGATAGATATTAGGCTAGAAAAGGTTAAGGTGTCAATATTTTCACGTACAAGGTACAATAAGAGATAAACCCGAATGTAAAAGGAATATAAATTTCATACGTATCTACATGAAGTGTGTAATTTGCAATGAAAGTGTTGGTTTTTTAAAATTTCCATGAATGTTGAGTAAAAATTAAAACTTAATGAGTCTGTCCTTCATGACATTAATTTTAACATTAAAAACTGTTGTATTAACATTCACCCTATTTATTTTAGAAGTTCATATTCGCCGGAAAGAGGAGTTGTTCGATACTACTACGCCCTACTTTGCTATCGTGAGAATTAGTACCAAATACGAAGCGCAAAGAACGTTGCGTGATTCAAATAACAAAAGTGGATCATAGAGAGGTTGAGTGAGAGGGATGAAGACTCAGGTGGAGCCAGGAGATGTGTGAAGCTAGAATTCAGCTACTTGATTATACGACTCATACGCGGGTATAGTTAAATTGGGTAAAGTGGTTTGAGAGGAAACGTGCAGCAATACAAGCGTTTTGCATGTTTTATGATTATTAACCAACTGCCATAGACCCTCGAGGTGGCTTATAGGTTACTCAGTGCTGATGAATATTAGACGTTTGTTTAAATAATGAATTTGCCACAAAGTAATTTACGCCTTTATCACTTCCACGTTAACCACATTACGAAGCATCCCTTTGTCTGAATTTCTCTCACCGAACTTGCAAAAATAATGCATAGTGTGGACTTGGTGCAGAACTATAAATCTCACACGCGAGGAAAAAAAAACCTGAAACAGCGTTTATTCAACGGTATAGGAAACAGGCTCAAAAGGATGAATGCGAAAAAAGTGAAAATTTTCTATGTGGAAAAATGGCAACGCTGGATTTTCGCCAAAACGTAAAACCAAGACTGCTTTCCTCTCGAGGAGAGAATACTTATTTTTTCCAAATTCCGCGTCGGGAAGTGATCAAAAAGACCCGGATGGAAAAAAAATCAAACCCCATCGTGACGCATGACATGACATCAAACGAAATTCCACGAGAGCCGCTCTGTATGTCCCGCCGTCCTAAAAAAAAAAGTCGCAAATTTAGAGCGAGACTTAGCGTTATGACAAAAGGACGAAAATGCAAAACAAAAAAAGGTAAAACAAACCGGCCTCACAGCGCTCACCGTTCTCACAGCCTAGCTCACGTGAATTTTTTTTTGGATCCCCGGTGGAAAAAAATGAAGGCCGAGGACGAGTCACTCCGCAGTGCGACTCGCAGGTTTGGGATTGAATGCGTGTGGCAAGCACGTTCGCGCCGAGCCATTCACAGCGATTCCAATCGGAAACCGATTGGCACATGAGCGAACAGCATTTCCGCCAACAGCTCGCATACCACCCTCAACATCCCAGAGACCCCCACTCGGCCCTGGAACAAAACGAGTCTGATGCTTGGCTGAAAGGTTAATATTTCTGTTTTTTTACGAATCACACTGCATGCCTCGGGTGCATTATAGAATACGATTCGTCACAAAAGTCGCACTAGGAAAGCGCACTTATTGATTGTATTCATCATATAGAGCGATGCAAATTTTTGCAAATTTCGGAAATGGGTGGAACTGCGCAGTCAAATTGCACCGTCTAACGTGAAATTGCACCATCTAACTTCAAATTTCACCGTATAACAATGAAACCCTCCTACAGCAGTAGTCTTGAGTGGTACGTAGTCCAACGTCTAAGACTATGTCGCACCGTCTATCCTACGATCTTAATTCTTGGACAAACGGAATATCCTCGCCCTGAAAATATCCGAAGACCGGAATATCAAAATGTCTATTAAAGTCGAGAAATTATATCTCCGTAAAGCCCGTTTCACACGATACTTGATCCAGCACAAGACCTAGTGTACCAGCAGGTACTTGATATTAAGGACGGAATCTAGCATGATTGGAACCGTCCTGGGAGGTTTCACACGATCATTGAACATGTACTTGCTATGAAGCGGTTAATCCATGTGATTCCATACTAATTAAAAAAAGAAAAGTTTGTACAGCGTCTGTAACGTGACTTGATTGGTCAATGGCTACTGGGCCCTACTGGAAACTATTCGAAATCTAGTACCGCATCAAACATGAAATCCAGTAGCTCAGCGTGTATAATAGGGATCATGCTTGCTAGCCAGCATACTGGTTATTTACACGGTACTGGAAAGCTAGCATACTTGCTAGTATACTCGACCTTGGGTTGGATCAAATACCGTGTGAAACGGGCTTAACCGATTTTTCGTTTGGCAAGGCAACCATCCACGGGGAGGAGGGACTCACGACAGGTTAACAGAGGTGTTAACCTGTCGTGAGTCAGGCTAAGAGTGATAGTGCCTAAGAGTGTGGCTAAGCTTAAGACATTTTCATTCAAGCGAATTAGAAGCTCACCCTAATTCATCTTCCCATGCCCTGGGCAGGATTCGAACCAGTGACCTACTGGGGCGGTTGCCAGGCTAGCGCGTTACCAATATGGGTGCATCAACCGACGCACCCTCATACGATAGTTTTTGTCTAATCTAACCTTGGTTCAAGCTCTAAATGCATAAAGGAGCTTCGTGTAAATCAGAAATACCCGGCAGCAGGGGAAGCTACTTCTAGAAGAGGTGAAATATCGTATATGGATATTTAGTGAATATATTCGAGGGTTATAGTTTTGACAGTACTATTAGTTGGGGGGAGGTGACCAATATTTGATGCCATTTTCGCCATTTACGATAGGATAATGTCAGCATGAGCCTACTCTTAACGAAAGACGCCATAGTTAACGTTCCACCCAACGGGTGGAGTACTGAATTTGAGGTACCTACTCTGCCCACAGCTCTCAACTAGGGACCGAAATGAAATACCTCTGCCATTACCTCGTTTCGAACCTATGTCTGCTGCATGTGAAGTCAGTAATACATCCGCATCTTCTCGATCCCCTCTAGATTATATTACTGGTTCGATTAATTTAGCGATGGTAGAAGAGATTAGTCATTTGAACATGCGACAAACAACTAATACCATGGACCCATTAAGAAAATGAGGGTGGATGGGTATATGCGATATATATTTTGGGAGTAGAGGGAGGGCGGTGAGAAACCCAGCGTGACATTATCATAATGTTAATTGAAAGAGTGAAGGACAGAACTTTAGTCTCCACAACAACATGATCCCCGGCTTAAACCCTGCCAAGGACATTTCATTGACAAAAAAACAACATCGGCCCACAACTACGTTCTTCAAACGACTGATAAAACTAACAACAATGGTTCAAGACGATATTTTATTTGAATTTCTTATGAACTTCGAAAGAAGACGACCTTTTACTCGGTCAAGGTTAGCGCACATGCTCTCTATCACACTTATCTCTTCATAGAGGAGAATTCACAACCATTGCGTAGTGATCCTGACCTTCCCATTACTGTGAGGCATCTCATGCCACTGTGTGATGAATACGGGTTATATGTGACAGATTGAACATCCAAGGATATCTGCAAGCCCTAGGTCACCAGGAGGATATGAATATGCAACGTCTTAACATTTTACTAAAGCTGGCCTTTATATAACTTGTAATCACAAGAAAATCAATTATTAAAAAGTACTGCAATTATATTAATTTTTTGATTATTTACTAGACTTTCTCAAAGTAAAATATAATTGTGAAAAGAGACCTATAAATTGACGGAGGGAGATATATTCCTTTATTCTATTCCATTAATATCTAAAGAACCGGTATAACCATTATACGAGTCGAGGTTATAGCGTCAACAAAAGAGATTTAGTTTATGCTTATTGAATGGCTATAAATGTTATGAGAAGCATTCATGTCACGTAGCGCAACAAGATGCAGGTAACTAACAAATATGTTTACGTGTTTAATCATTGAAGTGATAAAAAGTTCGCGGAGAGACCCGAAAATATGGCATTAAATAAGGCACGTGGAGAGCATGAATCCAGGTTTAACAGAGTAATAATTGATCCCTGGCCATAGTAATCAGTTCGGTAGAGAAACGGCCTTGCACACCAAAATGACGCAGTTTCAAATCCTGGCTTATGTATAGATGTTTTATTCCTCATTAAATTTAAGTTGAAGTCAGATGGCACGATATAACCTAAGCAGTTGAAGCATACTAAAACCACTACTTTTGATCAGATAAACAAGATTAGAGAGAAAATTTGTCGTACCAATAAATTTAAAAGGCCATTTTTCCCGCGTACCATAAGAGAGAACAATAGGCAGCGTAACAAAGGGATAGGTAGGTGAAATATAGTCAGAGCACTATATAGTGCATGATACTTGAAATAACAACCAATAATCCCATTCTAATCACATAGATACTAACCATCTAGCTGCATGTGAACCTATTATCTAGCATGTCTCCATTAAATATCCTAGTTGAATGTCAATAGTGGATGTTTGGTGATCTTCACCCCCTGCCACAACCCTTGTGGTAGCTCGCAAGGTATTACGTAGACGTAGAAATAGACGTAGACATACTGCTCTATGATTGATCGGCACTTTTGACATTCTGAACAAAAAAACCATCTGGCACCGTCCTTTCTCAGTTCAGAAACCCTTGTTGTACCACGGGAGCACTCCTCAGCCCTTCGTTCTCCACTCACCTTCCCTCCCCCTTTAATTGCCCCTTCCCACCCTTTCGTCCCTCACCAACCCTGTGTCCCTTCCTCCTCCCGCCAGCCAGGCAAAAGCGAGTTCTTCCCGCAACTCGGCCTGGGGGTAGCGCGGGGGGGGTGGGGGGGGGGGAGTTAAGGGAATTCTCCCTTAGCTCCGCAGATGAAGTTAGACGAGGTTGACTGCCTCTGGGTCATTCCTGCGGAGAAGGAAGTGTGGGGGAGGGGCGAGGGGGTGATTTGGTAGTGGTGGATTCTCGGGTCGGATAGTAAAGGGAACTTGTGTGGGGATCGGAGTGGATAGGGGACGAAGGTAGGATTACGAACTTTTCCAGGAGGCTATTTCATGTTCCCTGCCATAAGCAGGTGGCGGGCGAAGATTTTATCAGCGAGCCATGCAGCGAAGCAGGCGAGGCGCCAGTGAAAACGTCACGCGTCCGGGGGAGAGGCGATCAAATTTTAATTGTTTCCGTTCGATGGCTTTCGGATCGTCTGACGAGTGAAGGAAATACTCCCGGCTCGTCCTTGACGGCCAATTATCGCAGAGGGAATACGACGAGGGGCCGCCACCCTGCGTCAACCAGTTGATAGTTATGGAGTCACGCAAGAACTAGGCTACCTTCTTAGTGCGCCAATAAACGCAGAGTGGGTCACGCGGAAAACCTAGTGCGATGATATATACGATCCCAATGTGACTCATTCGAAAATTTTACTGAATGTATTATTTCTGCCCGATATCGATGGTTCCAGAATATAATTCCATTAAGTCCCAATCAGTTTTTATACCATTCGAATCGATCTCGCGACGATTTTTATCGGGTTCGATGTCGAACCGATTTTGATTTATGTTCAAATTTAGGGATGCCGAGCGGAAACAACGCGGGGGCGAAATTGATGACATTTCACCGTCGAACAGGAGATACGGGGGTGGAGAGTTACGGATACTTTTTCCTCGCCTCCTGGGGTGCAAAAACGATGATCCACAGCGTGGGTGATAGGAGATACTGTCGTGCGTTACACCGACAAGGGCCACAGTGGTGTCCTTATCGGAGCCTGGTGACTGTAAATTCAGTTGATTCGCGCATTTCAAGCGATTAATTTTGACCATAACGTAAAAACACAATTCGGATCAAATCTTGTGAAATGAATTCTGGCTGTACGGGCTTGTGTTCCAGGCACGGTGGTCAGTTCGGTACCGCTCAGATCCAACAATCCAAAGTTTCTGGGTTCCATTTTCAAAACTTTGGGTTTCACGGGTTCCGCGAGCATCGAAGTTTAAATGGTACGACATCCCGTCAACAGTGACAACACCACGAAATACAATTTTGCTCATGCTTCGGGGAATTTATAGCTTGGTTCCTTCGAAGTGATACGATTCTGATTATTTAATCATTCAGCTCATGGGAAAGTTGGATACGGAATAGGAACAACGGAATGAAACCTCTGAATTTTTTTAGCTTAGAAATTTTTTAAGAAAACTTGATTTTTTTTCTGGTTAAACATCAGATTTAGGCTCGACGAAAGTGCAGGTTTGCATAAATTTAACGCTCATTTCAGGCATAAATTTGTTCATGATTAACTCCATGATATCACTCATAATGAAATGGCAAATAATAAGTTCATCAAGGGTTTCCCAAAAACAAAATAAAGTATTAATACGTGACATTATTTTCTGAACGTTGATTTCATAAAAAAAAAGTACTGAAAAATACAATTTCACAGAAGGTCAGTTTTCCAATGCTCTACCTGTGGGTAGAGCAAAGGGGTACGGAGCTCTCTACTAGTTCATTTGGTATCGCCGCCTTTCATCTATCCAGCGAAGAAAAAAAAGTTAGCACGTTGTCTTCTTTTAATATATATTTTTTCATTTTCAGTTCCAAGCTATCCTTATATTCATTTAATAGACTGGTTACTAGCGTAACCAGTCTATTAAATAAATTAAATTGGGAATCATTGTCAGATCGCAGGTGGAAATTTAGACTTAATCTCTTAAACAAATTCCAAGACCATATTTTCAGTGATGATGTTAAAAATATTTTGCGGACCCCAACTTACTATGGTAGACTGGACTATAATCATAAAATTAGAGAAATAGATTGCCGAACTGACAGATTCAAAATGTCATTTTTTCCTTGTACTATTAGGGATATGAATAACGGTAAATATATCCAGTACGAGTGTAGCAATGGATAACATTGGTAGCTGCATGTTGGTATAAGGACTTATAGCTAACCCAACTAACGGCATGTTTTTGTATGCATGTTTTGCTATTTTTATCTTTTTTTAAATAGCGTAGTTTTGAACAGTACCTATAAAAGTACTGATCCTCTTTTTTATGCATGATATGTAGTGCATGTTTGGTGAGAGTTCACCCCCTGCCACACACCTTTGTGGTGGCTTGCAGGGTATTATGTAGATGTAGATGTATGCATATGTGTCTGTGGCAATCATTTATTCCTAACCTTTTCAGGCATGAATTTGCAGACATGATATTGTAAGGTTCTTACATCATTAATAAAAGGAATAGCGATAAATTTTTTATGTAAAACATCGTAACTAGGCATGCCTGACGATGATGATATTATATTACGGATGATAATGATGATGCATCTCATACCTGATGATGATGCATCTCATTAAAGCCTATGCCAACAATAAATTATATGATTGAAAATTGCATCCAGTTTATTCATCAAGAATTATCAACAATGGATACTTTTTTAATACGATCGCATGATTCTATCATTATATGTTATCATGAAAAGGAATGAAAATGCCAATGTTATTTATTTGTATAAGATATAAATAGCGCTGAACCAATAACTTCGGCCATGATAGTCAAACACTATCAAGAAAATCGGAAGAATAATGTCTCTCGTGAAAATTGTAATCAGAGGATTCACGGAGAATCATCTATTTTCAGCCCGTGAACTACTTCAAATGTCAATGAGAGCTTAATACCCACAAGCAGTCACAGACCTTTCTCATATTGTGACCTGGTCGATAAAAAGAACACGATTAAGATGCACACATCGTTAGATAATGTTTTTTAAAAGCAGGCTGAGAGTAGTTCTAAGAGTGTAAGCAACCGATTGATTCATGAAATGCAAAATGGCACCCTGCCATCTAATAATGATTCACATAGACGCACGGATCCAAATTAATAGCAAAGGCTCAAATAGGCTGCGAGACATTTGAGCTCATACATGAAGCAGTTCTGGCTCTAACAGCGCAAGCAGTGAATACGGGTATTCACTTGATGAATCGTGAATGTCGTTAGTAATTTATGATCACTGATTGGAAGTTGTGATCCTAGTGAAGACCTTCATTTTTTTATTCAGGCACTCTCCTCTCCAGAGACTGCTTTGGAAACTGTGTTTCGTCCCCTTCCTGCTACTTGCTTTCACGGCTGTCCACGGCTTTCCATTACTCCACTTACTCTCCTCTCTTATCCCTCCATCCTCTTATCCCTTCATATTACCTCCCTTGTGGACACAGGCGCCCTACGCTAACTCGGGAGAATCAAGTTAAACTTAAAAGGCCAACCCCTCATGGAACGCTATCCACCACGGTCAATGGATGAATAAGGTCCAAAGGGTGTCCTATCGAGCCTTCACACATTTCCAAATCATCGACGTCCGCTTTCTACAACAAGAACAAAACATAATGGATTTAACCTCGAATGCATGCTTAAGGTTTCATGTGTTAATTGCAAAGGTTTTTAAAGAAAATCAATCTCTTTATAGCATTATAGTAGTTGTACGGAATACCGTTCTCACATCAGCCCCTTTGTTGGCATCTGGTAGCAAGAAGTTACTCAATCAAAATTGAGCCCCTTTTTTCGGTTCAACTCATGAGGGTGAGCTCAGCCAGGGAGATTATGTCTATGCATAACTACCACGTGAATCAAAATTACATTTTAATCAATCCCTCAGACTCTTCGGGAAAAATGAGGAAAATTCTCTGCAGTACTGTTTTAATTGTCTTGCTTTGGGGTATAGTTTCATTTCTAATAGAGGTGAAGCAATTTTGAAAGGGTTACATTCATCATTCTAGAAATTTGAAAAAGTTACTCAAACAGCCGCGCATGACGGCTCCCTTCTACGTCACTGACGGCACGTCCTCTTTTCATTTTAAGGGTGGTTCGGTATTTGTACCTAGGGCTACATGAAATGCCACTGTTTTTCCCATTAAAGCAAAGAAAAGCTCCTTTCATCCTTGCCACAATTAAAATTTGGAAAATATTAACAATATTCATTTGTTGCAATGAGGGAGAACAGCCATCTCTTCGTGACTTTTGTCTGGCACGGAACTTTAAACACCGAGAAGGCATTTTAGTGTTGAGACTGCAAGCTAGGAAATTAAAAATGCACTCCTATTTACGAGTGAAGCTCTTGGTATTACCTTCTCCACTACGGCATGAGCAAAAGACCGGACAATCATACGCCATTGGCAATTTCAATAAATATTGAAATAGTTTTTTCAGGAGTTTAGTTCCTTGTGGATATGATGAGATGGACATTTTGGCAAGCGTTTCGGAAATTATATTTTTTTCTTTCATCAGGGCTAAAAAGGGATGAACCACAAAAGAACAAAGGTAAAATTATTTACAGAATATTTTCAATACAAAAATGTTTTAGAGTATAAATGTTTTACAAATTTTAACTCCAGAAAATACACGAAATAAATTTTAGATAACTTTAAGCTCTTTTGAGTTGAATTGTATACAGTTTGGTTGCTTAGGACTGTATGCTATAATTTTTAATTTCGATGTATTAAATTATGATATATTTTACTTAAATTAGAAATACCTGTTGTTTTATTGCATGAATTTTGATCTTTAGCAATATGACACATTTCTTTAGATAAATTTTTTGACAAATATTCTTCTGTATCTAAAATTTTGGTTTGGTTGACGATACAAGTATGGTTGTTTTCGATTGCATGCAATCAATGTAGTCAATCAGTAGTGTAGTGCAAACATGCAATCAATTGCAGTCAATGCACAGAATTGGATTTTATTTTTTTATAGATAATCTGTGCTGTGAAAGTCTGTTTTTAAATATAGTGATGTTTGGCCTATATAGTTATTGTTACAATTGTTACATGGTATTGAAAATACGACATTACATTTTAACTGATCAGGGGTTTCAGATTCTTGTCACTAACTTTTTATTGTATTGTAAAACATTTTTGTATTGAAAATATCCTGTAAATCATTTTACCTATATTCCTTGGTTGTTCATCCCATTTTAGCCCTGATGAAGGAAAAGATATAATTTCTGAAACTTCGGCCAAATAGTTAAGTCTCATCATTTTCACAAGGGCCTAAACTCCTGAAAAAACCATTGATATATTTGAACATGAGGTCTGGAAATCAGCTTACCAATAATAAATATTGTTTCCTAGCTATATAGGAAAAAAGCAAAAGAATGAACCTTCGATTCATCGGTCTGCGTGTAAAAACGTGGAGCAAGAATTGGAGAGGGAATTAGATAGTGGCTTGCACTGATATTTGCTGAACGAAATGGATCACGGTATTGAGGTTTCTGTGGATTCACGGACGCGCATGTGGGGTATTTTGAAAACAAAACACGTACAATGCAACCTATATGATTTCCAATAAACAAGCAGCTCTTTGCCCATGCAAATTGAGGGATGAATTCAAAAGCAACCTGACATTGAACACTTCAATTAGTAAATACTACAGGTGGAGAAATTGAAATGTTGACTTAAAAACATTAAAAATTATGCTTTCCGCATAGGCAATGCCTTCACTCAAATATATAGAGAAACAAAAATTGAAATATACCGTTGCAATAGGTTGTTAAGAGTTGGATGATTACTTACGCATATTTTTACTTGAATGAACGAAGTCAATACTGAAATATCTCGTGTAGAAATAGCCATCTCTCGTAAACAAATTATTAATGCAATTTTGTAGGAAAGGAAATTACTTTCCAAACTATTAGGACCACATTCTCCAAACCCCCACAGTGACATGAAGAGGAAATATAATGAATATGAGGAGAACAAAGACAGTTTTAGAATTAAATTGGAATTTATAACGAGACGATCAATTACGTGAAAGGCCGTTAGTTCCTTTGACTGATTACGAATTATATTTTTTTAAAACAAAAGAATCTCAGAGAAGCAGGAAGTGTCGTCGACTTCCCTAGGAGTAGTCCTCCTTGAATCGATAGCGTTTCCTCCGGTTTAAAATCGTTCGAACGTACAAGAAAGAGGCCATAAATGCATAACGTAATGCTGATTATTCACTTTTATTCCTAAATCACTCCTTAGAATTTGCTAAGACATTCCCCATAAATTACGTAACGCTACTAAATACCTCCCTTTCATGAATGAAAAAAACAGGTTTTCTTAAAAAATAACTTTTTTCTCAATATGATTATTATTTCACTAATTGCTACGCACATCATCATTTTTTCAGCAAGAAATGAACTTATAATGCATTCATCTTCTCAATGTAATGGAATACTGGACTGCCCACTTCCCGTCGGTAGTGCATAATAGTAATGGGAACGATCTCTACAGTCTTAACCTTCAGCGTTACGTAATAAATGGGAGTCCCCGAAGCACTGCAATGAAGTTTGGGACTAATCTAAGGATAAAGAGCTATTTAGCTGCAGAGAATTACAGAAAAATTCGCCTAAATTCTCAGTTAAGTCGTGAAGATTACTCGCAATCAGCTTGAGAATTTTTTTTTAGATACAATATCGATATGCCATGAGCAGTACACGATTGAACACAAATTCAATCCATTCCATTCTTCGCCATTCCCTTTTTCAAACTTTTCCTTTTCCCACTTTCACGAACCCTCCGTTTCGACTACCCACATTTCTCATTAGTTAATCCGATGAAACACGATTAGGTTCTTCTAGCCTAGAGTTTTGGAGTGAAACTGGCAAACTTTCATTGTGGAAATATAGATATGAAGCACCAGAGGTAAGGCATGTCCCGGGACGGCTGTGAAGAATGGGCGGAAGCGAACCCATTCAACCTCGAAAAACAGTTCCCATTACCACATTGGGGCGGGGCATTGCAGATACCGATACATGCGATTCTGCATTAAAGATGCGGAGTGACGGGGAAGGGTTACACCTCAAATACACGCATCGTGTCAAAAAAGACATAAGGAATCCTTTTGTCTGGCAGACAATTAATTAAAGGCCGCAACGTTGGAGCTGGAATAAATTAATATAGCTTCGCTGTTGTTGTAATTTGGGGAACCAACCGAAAAAAATATATTTGGAACATGAGAATTGGTGAGTACTCGGGAAAAGGCAGTTATTCTTAGGGGAAGAAATGAATGGAGGAAGATTCACGTGGTATAATTAAGCCCAGTCTACGTAAGGCACCAAAGGTTACACGGCTCATCGTCCCATGCGAAGTTTATGTTCGAGTGCTCTTAACTCAAGTATGCCTCTGGCAAATCTCCATTATGGTGGAATTCGAACATTTGCCCTGAGGGCAGAAAACAATACGTCGGCCATCACACAAGTCCAAACTCCGAGAGCTCTTTGGTTTCAAAAATCTTTGTTCATGTCCTGACTAGAAGTGAAGGCTTGGTAAGACCGAAAAAAATGTCGGCCCAGGTGGCGGCGAGGTCCTCGCCTGCTAATCCTAGGGTCACGGATTCGAGTTTCACCTGGGTGGGTTTTTCTCCACCCAGAGCATGGATGTATGTCAAGCTCTGTTGATTAAGCCCCTGGGAAACCAGATGACAGGCAAATGCCTATTCGAATCCCAGGGGTACATGCATAGGCGGATTTAGGGGGGGGGCCCGGGGGCACGTGCCCCCCCCCAGAAGCTTAAAATGTTAGGGTGTACGGTATTAACAGAAATGAGTTTTTGTTTTGTATTATGTATAATGTGGTGGCAGCACCTGGGCGGAGTTCGCAAGGCGTTGTGATTTTTTTGTTTTAGAGTGTGTGCCCAGTGCATTCTGAACCTCGCAGAATAAAAAGTTTTGACCAGCTAACATAAAAAATAGACAAGATTTTTAATACGGTCCCGTTATAATTACATTCATTTAGTTTTGTGTATTACGGAGCCTCAATCATTTGAGCCTTGAGCCCAAGTCAAGAAGACAGATTTGCCGGTCGTTGGTCATTCGCTAGTCAGCGCTCGAAATAAAACATCGCCCGAGTGGGAAGGGGGCTCGTGGGGGGACCGTGAGCTTTGTAGTGACTTCAAAACTCCCGGGCTTCGTCTGCTTGCCGCTACAAAATCAGCTCATGAGAATATCTGACGACAGAATGCGACGTAAGACCGCCCATCAGTCGGACGCCTCATTCGCTGATTTCTACCGCTGGTGCTCTGCCGCCGTGCTAGGCACCCTTTGAATAGATCGCTAGATTGTCGCAACTACTAGTGCTGTGTGTTACTTTTCTCTGGGATTTAATTGGGACGAAGACCGCGAAGTTGACGATGAGGAGGACGAAGACAATGTTTTTAGGGACGCAGTATATAAGGACGGCGACGTCAACGTATAAAATTAAGTTACGATAGAAAAATGAGCGTAGGCGCGCGTGTGAGTGCGTAACGAGTGATATTTAGTGATTTAGTGCGTAACGAGTGATATTATTTATAAATGAGTGACAAAGATACAAAAAGACAAAATAAATTAAGTGCGTATTTCTATACAAAAAACAAAAAACGGACGATGCAGTTACAGAGACTGGTAAAGGGATTGAATGTGATGGTTCTCATGTGCATCCATCCTCGCTTGCGGCAACTACGTCAATGTCAACACATGGAACACATCCATCGGCAGCGTCAGCCACTGCTAGTTACAAGCTGCAGGAACGTGACATAGGTAGGTATCGCGACGCCCCTGTTGGAAAGATTTTGATATTTTGTTGGTAATACTTATTTTGAGTTGTCGTTAGATTTGTCTTGCCCACAAGAGTGTATAATAAACAGACAACTAGACAAATAATTATAACATTGATTGGAGAAAAGAGTCCGCTCAACGAATAAATCTCCTCAGGGAAAAAATGCAAGTTCATCTGCCAAAGGAAAAAACAAACTATAATTTAAAAAATGTGTGCGACCAGATGGGTGGAAAGACATAAAGCTGTTCTGAGATTTTTGGACGTCTTGCCATGTCTTCCTGGAGTTTTGCAAAAAATGGCTGAAGAAGGGGTTAGAAGCGCTACACCTGCATTTTCGCTGCTCCAAGCTATCATGTCGTCGGAATTTCTTGTAAGCTTGGTAATCCTCGCTGATATTTTAGGAATCATTCTGCCTTTATCTCGATCATTACAAGCCATTGAAATTGATATACTTTCTGCAGTTCAGCTTATCAATACGACCACAGCCAGTCTGCAGAGGCAACGTGAAACTAGCACGGATGCATTCAAAATACATTTCAATATGGCTGAGGCCCTTGCAAATGAAATGGGTACAGAAATCACGGTCCGCAGGATTACCGGCCGTCAAACAAATAGGAAGAATATTCAGACTGAGTCTAATGAAGAGTATTACCGCCTTACAATATATATATTCCTTTTCTAGATTATTTGTTAAAGGAAATATCATCCAGTTCCCTAACGCTCAGCTGCAAAAAATCGGACAGTTGCAAAAGCTGCTGTCACATAACTTCAGTAACGAAGATATTGAGGATGTTTTGCAAGGTACTGAAGTATATAAAGAGGACCTTCCTTGTTTTTTAGTTTTGAAGGGAGAGCTAAAAATTTGGCAAGAGATGAGAGAAAATATTATGCCAAAGTCTCCAGCAGATGCCTACAAAACAGCAACGGCGCTGCCAAATATTAGAACTCTATGTCCATTATTGTGCACGTTTCCTTTGACTACTCGCACTGCCTAGCGATCTTTCTCCACCTTACACCGATTAAAAACATATCTTCGTAGCAGAATGGCAGAAGATCGTTTGAATGGACTGGCTTTAATGCATATCCATCAAGACATTGTGTCAAGAATGAACGTTAATGAAGTACTGACATCTTCAGCAGGAAACATAAAAGAAAACTGTCGTTATTATATATGTAACTTAATAATATTTTCATATTAATGTCCTTTATATTAAAATAAATATTATATTTCGTACAGTAATTGTTGTATGTTGTTTTTTAATCCCAAATATGAGAAGACCGTGTGCCCGTCAGACCCTTGTGCCCCCCCCAGAAAAAAATCCTGGATCCGCCCTTGGGTACATGGACAAACAGAATAGTCCGGGGGCAACAAAAAAAACTTTCCGGTGTATTTTATGTAAGAATGTATTCCATTCACAACAGTATAACATAACATACACATGTAACACAAAAGTCCCCAATTCTATCTAACCTCATTAGGGTTTGATGGAAGAGGCAAATTGTAGTCTCAATCTCGTCCCAATAAAGATGATTATCTATCTATCATAACTGGTGTTGAGTAAAGCATGCAAAAATCACACTACCTCCTGCAAAGTTCAACTGAGGGATGCCATTATTTTACCATCGAGACACGTGTCCCACATCGCAGTTTTCTCTCCGACTGATGCTCGACTTTGAGCATAGGTGTTCGTCCGGAGGTTAATGGAGTCGTACGAAAGAAAACATGCTGTGGAACAGAGCCACAAACCTCGAGTCAAACGCGTTCCTCGCGAATGAACATCTTATGATGGCGGCGAATTGGTTAAGGAAGCAGATGGAAGTCTACGGCGCTAATTTGGACGCCGTCATGAGCATCCGACGAAGCGTGATGACTGGTGAAACTCACTTTCAGCTCCCCGCATGCAAGTGTATCAGGGAGCGAGACAGGGCCGTCGCGGCTGTCTCCTCTTGCATGCCCCCTTTGCCCTTCCGTGCCGGCGATTAACTTTCTTCCCTCGGATCCGCCGCGAGTCAAGCACCATTGCCCGGGCACCGGGTTGTCGTCGTCGACGGAGATTCCGAGAAGCTGGCGGAGGAGTGAGCGTTGTGCCCGGGTGAGAGGGAGCCATTCTCTGTCGGAACACATCTCGCTCGCTTAGATCAAGTCTACCTAGATCTTTCCCCCTCGCGCTGAGGGAGTTTTAAGGAGAGCGAAATCGACTAGAGAGACATTGAAGGCGCTGGGGAGAGCAAAGGAGGAAGGAAATGAGAACTGCTTCCAGATAACGAAATTTGATCTACCCACTGTCTGAATTTGGTGATATACCCTCCGCTGCATTCGTCTACGGCACTAATTCGATACTGTGGTACCCGAAATGGATCTGAATGAAGATGTAGCTCAGGGAATATACGTCGCCCTTAAAGTTAGTCGCTACCATTTGAATTGATTTTTAGCACTGCCAGATTACTTCTATCCTGTAAGAAACGCTTGTTTCCGAATGTTATACGCCATAATGTAGCAGGGGTGGTAAGTCACCAGTTGTGAAGTCGAGTTTAGCTGAAAATTTGTTCATTAATGATGAAGTGCAGTGTGTTGGAAAGAATTATTATTTTTTTCACGTTATAGTCATACATTTTTTTCGTTGGAAAACGAATAACGTTGTTTGACTCGAATGAAAGGCTGATTTCTTTTAATTTGTCTCTTCTGCCTCCCCTGTTATTGAAGTGTTGGTGCAGAAATATGTCTCTTGTTTCAGATTAGAATTTGTGGCTATTTTAATTTTCCAATTAACTTGAGCCTTGCAAACAACCTTCTAGTCTCTAGGACTTCCCAACCAAGTTCTTTCAATATCCGAGTGACACTTTCCGAACGTTCATACGAGTTTGTTCCAAAACGTGCCTCAATCCTTTGTATTTCATTCAGCTCCCGAAAGGAACCTTTATTAATTGTTTCCCAAACGGTTGATGTATTATTCAGGTGAGGAATTACGATGAAAACACAAAATAACTCATTTCTTTTTCTTTTTCGTTTGACAACATCCCCACGATTTGTTTGATTCTTCACAGCCTTTTCATGGTGCCACCAACATTACACAGAGAGGGTAGAAAAGAGGAAGATACTCTTTCAATACACTAGATAAAATATAGATTTCAATATTTCTATAATATAGATTTCCATTTTAGATAGAATGTCCTCTTAGCCAAGGCTATTCTACTGGCTATTTCTCTCTTCATCCAACGCTGGTAAATCATATTCCCAGGCAATAATACTAAATCATCTCTTCTGGCATTGATTTCTTGAGTTCAACATTCGTCTAGTCTGCTATCCTTTGTAACGGGGCGATTTCTAAGTCAATATCAATATAATTAACAAGCTCTGTATAATAAATCAAATCCGTATAATTTACATTTCTCATCTCTGAATTTAAACGGAAAGTTAAAGTAAAAATAAAAAAAATGGAATCTACAATTTTAATATATGAAGATTGGAAATAAATAGTTATAAACACACGTATTAAAATACAAACAAGCGAAATGCAAACATCACCAAAGGAGTAAAAAAGTCAACAAGGACGACAATGGGGGAAAATAAGGAGAGATAAAGGAGCAAGCAGACGTATTAACGAGGACGGGAAAAATGGAATTGCAATAATTAGAAATTAGTAACGAAACCTGGCAGGCTAGCAACTGGAGACTTGCGGTGGTGGAGGCTATCCTTACGCAGCAAGGAATTAGGCGGCCGAAGGCGGATTTTCGACGTGGGAATAGAAGGGTGTCCGTAGTCACAGGATAGTTCGGAGAAAAGTGATAAGTGTTGCAATTTAAATTAGCTCTCATAATTGAAAATAAAGTATACTTATAAAGAAAAAGTTTTTACCCAGAACCTTAAATCAAAGAAAAGGACAAAACAGTTCATTCTCACAAGATAACTTAATTTTTTGAAAGAAAAAAAAATATTCATTGTAAATAAAAACGGAAAGGGATTTAATTAGCATATGACTGATTCTTGGCGCAGTAATTCTGTAAAATATATGCATTGAAGGAATAAATTTGTTGTTTGAATATTTTCACGTGTTTTATACATATGAATATGTGCATAATTGTGTATTACAACAATCATATATTGTGTCTCTCCGGATCGAGGAACTAGTCGGTGGCATTCAAGGTATGGAAGTTATTTCGGGGAATACGAAATAGACTTCTAGTTAAGGGAGTGACCTTGGGTTAAGGTTACACCTTCTACAGCATAATATTACATTTATTTATTTGTGGACACTTAATTAATTGGTTAACATATTTCTTAAATCGACAATCGATAAAAGAGTCATCTTTAAATCCCTTTCTGTCCCTGCTATGACCTCCATGCCAACGGTGAGTCAAGTAACTCTTAGAAATACAGTATTAATATTACATCAGCATGGTTGATTCTATTTTTTATTATTGTCCATCAAATTGCTGAGTGTAAAAGATACAATGCAATTACACGGAGAAATTCTGTGGATATACAATGGAAATTCTGCAAAATTATTTGGCGGAACGGTATAATTTCATTTACCCACCTAATGAAGGAATTTCACCAAGCCTACACTGCTACTGTCTTGAGTGAACTTCCCAAAAGGTTGATAAGAGTGATTGCTGGCATAACATAACAAAGGTTCGAAAACAGAGCAGTAAAATATAATATGAAAATGTAATCTAGAGTCACAGGGAAATTCGATGATACAGTGTAGCACCATTATTCATTACGACATCATTTTAATTAAAATTCGAGTCCAGTTGGAACATAAGAGGAAATGAGGATTCTTTCAAAAGAGCTTCAGCCTATTTTTTCAATGTAATTGCAACATCTCATTTCGGAAAATCCTTTCCAAGTACAGAAGCTTAGCGCTGTTCGATTCTACATAATTAACTGATGAATTGAAGGTAACTCAGAAATCCCCAACATTTAATTTTATGGTGCGCTAGTACCTCAATTAATGGACGTCACTTACACAAACGTTTTCTTTAGTGACTCAAGGGATTGAAAATTGATTTTACTCTATGGAGACAAGATTGTCCAATTCTTTCGGCCAATAATTAGCGGCAGGACCTTAGCTCACCAAAAACATGGATATTCAGTAAAGAGATAAAATAATATAATGGCAACAAAACTGATCAAAGTAGATAAAATAAATTGAGGTAGAAGGATAAATATTATTCTCGTACTGGTATTTTTAAGCTTTTTATTAATTTTAACAAAAATGATTTCTAATATTTGACTGTTTCCCGAACCATCCGGTATATAAAACATTGAGCGAAAAATACGAATGATAATTAGTTAATCTCCACCTTTGGAGTAGGATAAGCTAATTACTCATTTTAGCATTCAATTATAATTCGCAAAAACTCATTAAAATACCTAAATATGCCTTTAGTGGAGCTGAATAGGTCCATTAAGTTATACAGCAAAATTTTCATCATGTTTTCAATTATTAATCACGAAATATATCTAGTCAACCACAGTAGTCAGGTCGGAAATGTGTCAGTCTGGTAATCCTAAGGTTACGATCTCAAATTCCACCGAGGGAATGGATACTGTTTGTCATAGGATGGCGGAAGTAAGTTAGACAGGTAGCAAAAGAATAAACGTAGCTGTTGAATAACCTAAATCCCTAATCAACCTATCTTACTACCACGAAATACATTGGTTAGGAAGAGAAAAGTAGTAAACTTCAATACTTCATTTTTCAGCAGCTATAAGTACTCTAAAATCTTTTAAAAGAACATGGAAACGGTAAAAATTGATCAATGCATTGTCTAACTTTGCAGATTTTTATTTAAATTATATGTTGAATCATATAACACCCTTAATCATTACTTAGGCGTTTCAAAATTCATTTATTATGGTTAGGATATATGGACTATAATAATGGATAGGCTAATGAAGCTACATTGAAAATAATACTTCAGCTGCATTAAATTCAAGCTAAGAAAATGGGGTTGAGGCCAAGATGAACATTATCATCATCATAGGTCAATAATCCTACGATTGACTCGATGCAGCCCTCCACTCGATTCTTCTATCGGCCAACCTCTTCATATTGACGTAGCTCCTCTCTTTCACATCCTTCAAAACTTGCTCCATATACCTCATACGAGGCCTGACTTTTCCATTCTTCCCGTTCACTTTTCCCTCGACGATTGTCTTCATCACGCCATCGTGTCTTAAGATGAGGCCTATTAAGTTGTCCCGTCTTCTTTTTAAGGTTTTCAGTAGACATCTCTTCTCTCCCACTCTTCTTAAGACCTCGTTTGTCACTCGATCGATCCATTTTATCTCCATCATTCTTCGGTAGCACCACATTTAAAATGCTTCCAGCCTGGACTTCTCTGCTACTGTTATTGTACATGCTTCACAGCCATATATTATAGTGCTCCAGATGTATGCTCCAATGAAATATTTCTTCACTTTCACACTTGTATTTGCAGCTGTAAGCAAAATCTTAAAAATTCTGGTAAAATGCCCTTTTTTCTTGGGCAATTCTACTGGCAATTTCTCTTTTACCTCATCCATCGATGGTTACTTGGCTTTCCAGGTAACAGAACTCTTCCACTTCCTCGATTTTTTTGTTTTCCTAGTTGAACATTGGTCCTGCCTTCCTTTCTCCTACTGCATACCAATACCATAGTTTTATTTTTATTGATCTTCAGAGATAAACATGAAAACGAATTTTGTCCTTAAAAAAAGAAACTTTAAACGCTAAACAATTTTAAGCGGTCGTCAAATATGCCCGTGAATGATTGCAAAGGAGCAATAAAACGTACCACTAAGCTCAGCGAGTAAATTACATTCATCCAATTTAAAAGGGAACCCACCATAATGATAATCAAAACAGACAGATGCAGTAAAATTATGATCCACATTTAATTTCACGTTCATACTTTGTTTCACGTCCATTAAAATGTTTTTAAATGAGACAACTATTATATGCAGGGTAATTAACACTGCTAAATTGCAAAAAGCATAAATGACCTAAACACACCTGTTAATGAGGTGCAATGGCGAAAAAAAGCGTTTCGGAGAAGACTGAACTACTCATGGGTGAAATTTCAATTATGAATAAATTAAACCAGGTGGTTTTACTCTTTACTTATTAACATGTACAAATGTGTAGTCAGCAGTTACAGATAATGGCAATGAACAATATTAGGAGATAGATGGTAACTGTAATCTGCGACGACTAATGCGACTCAGTCTATACGACACTAAATACTCCTAAGCTAAGTTTAGCTAAATGTAGAAATTGGTTACTCTAACCTGGGACTTCCTACTTTTTCCATGTTGTATAAATTAAGTAATAAACTTAGTTTGACGATTTAATTATTAGTAGCGTTCACATAAAATATTCAACTCTAATGTGTAACTGCGAATTCAATCTTTCAGATCTTAAACTACTTACGTTCCGTCTTGTGATATTCTTACGGAAACAAACACTACATTGGGGGTTCACAAGTGTTATATATGAAGCCTAAATATCAGCTAATGATAAAGAAAAGGTGTTAAAGAAATAAACTTTGCTAAATACTAATGACACGCTCAAATTGGGAAAGTAAATGCTCACAATTCAAGTTGGCTTATTACGCAGCCTATATGAGAGCTCCAGACTGTATCGTCAACCTCACAAACCTATGAATATCATTAAATTACTTTCTTAGGAGCCAGAAGGTATTTAATTCATAGATGATGAATTTTTTCTAGGTAAGTACATTAGTTTTAATACCTTAGAAATTATTTACAGGTTCCTGTTAGCTATCGGATAACAATACCTACCTTAGAATATTTGCATGTGTGTTCCTTCTCGGTATTACTTAAAAATTATGAAAACTGCATAATTTGAATCAACAAAAATGGAATACAACCCGTTGGCGTTTTAAACTGCATACAAAAGTGTACATAAAAAAGTTTCTTCATTACCATTTGAAAATATATTTACTCCCTTCGGAAAAACAAGCATTTTTAATATTAAAACTCCGTCACAAAATTGATACTTTTTCATTCCAACCGCATACTCTAACATTAAAAATGGATTACAGCATTTTTTTTATCTAAAGCCGGTTATCAGTCGTTAAAAATTGGTATAAATTGTTTTGAAAGTTTAAAGTTCCTGGATCCTGCATAAATCTTCCCCAATTCCTTCAACCGTCTTTGTGACACGATGATTTTGCTTCCCAACCTCTTCTATTTCATCAACTTTCTCTTTTTCAAAGAAAACAAATTGTTCTAAAATGAACCCTGGGAGACTACAGGTAGAAAAAAGAGGGATATATCGCATATCTTCCCATTAATTGTCGTTCTTTGAGTTCTGCTAATCTCAAAATTCTATGGCTACAATGAACGCTAATGATAATAAAATTGCTAAGAATACGAGAACAGAAAATGTATTTGAAGCCTATTTAATGAGCTGCCGAAACCTTACACAGCATTGATTTTCCAATAGAATTGATTCTCGGAATTTTTTGCCATATATTTTCCGTCTTCTTATTTTTCAAATGAGGCGTTTGATAATCCCTCAGGATCTTATGTAACGATAGCCATAATTTGACTTCTGAATATTTTAAAAATACTCCCCATAAATACCCCGAAAACCACGAAGAGCTATTTAATAAGAATTAGCTCTGAATGCAGTGGAATAAACCCAGCAAAAGTAATGTTATTCAATCATATTAGTGTTGTTAAAAATACTGTGCAAAGCTGAACAAAGTGGTATTAAAGTCGATTGCTACTGGCGAGTTATTATCCTTAAAAATTTTATAACTCAAAATTTATTTTTAAAAGATAATTATTTCGATAAGCGATTTCGATTTCGATAAGAAGTAACCCGTGTTACTAACACGGGTTACTTATAAGATGAGCCTCACCTATATCATCTCGTGAAAAAATAGTAATTATCCTAACAATAAGTAACAGTAAACAACAGCTTTATATGCCTATATTTACAATAGTTAAGTTTCCGGGATACTATAGTTCTTACTGATTTGGAGAAAATTTTAATGAAGAAGTATACCGCACAATGATTTAATTACTCATAATTGGGACAGTTGAATGTATTCACAATCTCGAAACAGTCTTCACTCAGGCAGAGAAGGACCACTGAATATTTACTTGAATACTTTACACCAATATAAGTCTCATTAACGAGCAAAAAGCATTTCATGTTCAAAAATAAGTACGGATGATTAAAAGAGTAAAAGTATTGGAACCGTAATTACCTTGGTTTTATTGTAAGATTCCACGAAGAAACAGATCAAGAAATCTCCCAACAGGCGATGGTTGACACTTGAAGCAATCTTCACGTAACTCCAAAGAGTGGACCAGAATATCTTAGGATATTCCTGTGACTTCCAAATATAGAGCACCAGACTTCAGGAGGAAGATCAGTGCCCACTAGAAATGAATGATACGTAAAATATAAATTCACCTTGCGGTTCTGAATTTATGAAAGACATACCTAATGTGCCATTGATACATTTTTAGGTAACTAAAACGGTAAAAAAATACAAAAACACAATGATAATATTTACTTATTCTTTCATTAACGCACGTTGTCTCCTCAGATCACCTCTTATGAACAGATGGTAGAATACACTTAAAAATTTCCGATAAAAACTCCGAAATCTGATTCATCCATCACGTTCCTCATGCTAAATCAAAAGCCAAACATTGGATTTATAGCACGGAAATTGTAGGGATAATAAGAGTATAGCTCTCAGAGAGTATAGCTCTTAATTCTTAATCTGTATTTAACGGATGGTCATATAGAGATAAAGAATTATTCCTAGTCAAGAGAATCCACCCTTTTGAACATGAGATGATAGAAAGCTTAAATTCCATTGCACGAAGAAAACTTATATACTCCTTCAAATATTCGTGTTCTTTCGTTCGGAACTGGTGTTATCTACACTGCAATTACTGCACTAAGCACAATTATATGGGTGGATGATTCGTGCTTCCCATTCCCTTAAGATATACCTGAGTAAGTGGATAATCTTGTACATGCATTGCATTTTACTCAAACGTTTTCGAGCTTTGCCATTAGTCCTATCAAAATGAAGACAGAAGTCAAAAAGAAAAAATAACATGCTTAGGTAATTTGACAAAAGCGTTCAGTCTCCAAAAAAACATGACAGTGTAGCCCAGAGCGTAGAATGCGGAGTAACGAATCTGAGGGTCTACGTTCGAATTTATTTTAAGACTATCAGTTAACTTCAAATGGAAGCACTCACAGTTGTATTTCATGAACTTCAAAACTCATAAGGTAATTGAAGGCAATCTAGATGATAATCTACCACAATCGTAATTAACTCAGCTTTCACTGGTAAAAATGACACTGAAATTCAAGCAGTATCATAGTTTTTTATGACACTAACATGCAAGTAATACCCTAATTTTGACATTGACGCGGACATTACAAGAGATATTGACGAAATACGGCTAACTTATGAAGGAAAATAATTCCATTGTTATATTTGTAATTATATACCTGCACGTGCCTGGTGCACATCAAAGGAGCAAATGGGCACCAGGGCATACCAACCCAGATCTGTCTGAAAATATCTTTCTGTCATATTCGCCAGTTTATATTTGGTGGAGGGTAATCCCTAAAATCTACCTCGAGCTACCCTCATGGTAGTTTGTGTGGTTATCAGTATACATGGAAAACATTCGAGTTGCCATCACTAAGTGACCCATAAACACCCTGATGTGACGAGGGATAGGAGGGCAACGAGTCACACAAGACAGTCTGGACTCATTTTGGTCGTTTCGGTCGCCGACGTTGTGGTTGCCTCAGGCAACATATGTACGGGTTCCCTGCATGCACTTTCGAACAAGGCTACGGCTTACGATCAGTGTGTACTTGCCATTTTATGGGCAGCGCGAGTGGAGGAGAATGGAAAAATTCAGAGTGTTGACGCGTTAACGGTAAAAAATAAATAACCCGTGACCGTAGCCCTTCGGGATTGGGAAAATACTTATGGATAAACCCTCCCTCTATGCGAATGTAAATTGTTGAATCAGAGAAAGAATTTTATTCCTCTGAGTGGTCACTTAGGAATTGGCAAGCGTTTCTGGGAGTCATTTATATCATCGAGAAGCACGAAATGGATTTCACTTCATTCGGCGCGGGCTACGTGAGTGGACTGGAAAAGCTCTGCCTGACAATGAGCATTATGAAAAACAAATCTATTCCGAATCGTCACAAATTCGGTATTATGCTGGATCACCAAGGTTTCATTATAGCTTTGGAAATGACTCATTTTATGCTTTTGGGGAGGACGTATTTACGGAATCCTTACTTTTCAGAAATTTATTTTCAAAACGCATAAATTGCCATCCCATCAGCTCCAATTTCGAGTGGGATTTTTATAAGGGGACTGCCCACTCCAAATTTGATTGACAGAATGAAGCTGTACGATTTTCAACCCATTCACCTACAAACGAACTCAGCCACTAACTACCAGATTCTATTTTGGTTCGAAAATTTCATCTTAGCACCTAATGTTAACGAGGGTTGAAAGAGAATGGTGGCATGATTATTTGGTCAATCGCCTCCAAAATTTGGTGTCGAAGGAATGTACAAAAGATTACAAAGCGTAAATAAATTAAATCCAATAATTTGTCTCCAACAAAATAAAGGTATATTTAGTATTTTAGCGTATAAGATTTCACAACTTTTAGACAATTTTAGCTTTCCAATTTCTTGGAAATTACATTTTATCATCTCATGAACTTTTTCCCTCTTTTCTGCGTCTCCGTTACATTTAATCGGCTCTATCTTTTTTTAATCACCTGCTATAAATTATAACGAAGTCTTTCTATTCATCATTACTGTTTTTATATACTGCCTTCACTTTTTTCCTTTTATCGCCTTCTATCTCATTCACCTCCCCTTCATTAGTGCAGCTCAGTGAGCACTCATATTGATATCCATTCTCCATATATTGATTGTTCATCACATGTCGGGGTTTTTCGTTGAGGTAAGGTAATAAGAAATAACGCTGGTTTTTTATGTTTCCTTAACCAAAGCAGCAATAAATGTACACGAATACCTTAGAGAGTCTTAAATAACACAATGTTCAGCCACGAGACCTAATTATAGGAGGATAAACTTTGCCCTAGCATATATTGGAAACCCGCTCAAAACTCTAATGCACAATTTTTAATCCCATGGCTTTAATATGTTTCAATTCCAATCATACGCTGCGTAAAAAATAAAATCAGATATTAAAAAGGTAGATAGAGTGCAGAGCTGGTGGCTAGAGGTCCCGTGTTTAAATTCGTAGGGAGCATCCACAGTTGTTTGGTTGCACTAAACCAGAGAAATTTTGTAGATATCAGATAAATGCTTGAAACCATTGTCATCACCGGGAAACTACGTTACCAATCTGAACTAATCTAGCATTGAAAGGTTGGTGGAGGATCTCAAGTGATAGAATTAACTTTCTGTTAGGAAATATATTGATTTTATAGTGGATGTGGCGCGTGTACTTGTATGAGGGTTTGTGACATACTTAGGCAAATACAAAGAATTATACTGGCTGTCCTAGTGATGGAAAAATCGAGAATCGATTAAAATCGAAAATCGAGTTTTAATAGTCAAAGATCGAGGAAATAGAGATCGAGCCATGATCTTCGAGTTTCGATCCAAACTCGATTTTCCAACTTCGATCTTGACCATTTCGTTTGATCTCAGCAGCGCGTAGTAGAGGTCCTCAATGAATTGCCACTGAGGTCACTTCTTGTTATAAGTAGATGCCAGTAGAAGTTAGGCAATACCTCAGCAGGCCACCCGTCGATAGGAAAGTCAACCCCAATCCTCTGAAAGTCTGGGAGGAGATAAAGTGTGAAACCCCAACACGTACCGTTTCGCGATCAGAGTGCTGAGATCGAGAAATCGAGATCGAGCTTCGAGTCTTCGAGTTTCGATCCAAACTCGATTTTTTAACTTCGATCTTGACCATTTCGTTTGATCTCAGCAGTGCTTAGTAGTCTGTAGGGGTCCTCGATGAACTGCCACTGAGGTCACTTCTTGTTAGAAGTAGATGCCAGTAGAAGTTAGGCAATACCTCAACAGGCCACCCGTCGATAGGAAAGTCAACCCCATACCTCTGAAAGTCTGGGAGGAGATAGGGGGTTAATACCCCAATACCGTTTCGCGATCAGAGTGCTGAGTATGATAACGCCATCCGTCCCATGTGAAAGACTTTTCTCTAAGGCCAGTAAAATTGGAAAGGCACGCCCTAGATCATTAAGAAAGCATCTCAATCAGTTGATCTTTCTTAAAAATTTTAGTGAAGCCGAATGGTTCCAAGCGGTGATCCACATTAAAGTAAATTGTAAATTTTTACGAGTAATAATTCAAGAATGTTTTTTGAGCACATTTTTACGGATTTTTTTATATTATTCAAATATCTATTATGAGCGTTTTTCAAATGAATAATAAACATGTTTTTGTACCAACTGCATTTTTTCAAAAATGAACTGTCGATGTTTTCGATTAATCGATCTTTTGGTTCAAATTTCGATTTTTGCTGAAAAGTCGAGCTTTTCGTTTCGATTAAAAATCGATTGCTCGAAAAATCGATTTTGACCGACATTTTTCCATCACTAGGCTGTCCTTGGTCCAACATGAATACGTACCCTGCCTCATAAATACGAACATCAGCAAATTCTAGAAGTTGTCATTTTTGAAGCTCGCTATTTCACCCTCGATCCACTAGCGTACGAAATATGTCCCGTTCCTCGAATTTCAGACTAAGCTATACAAACAACTACACAGTGGCATTCGTCGTAAGTCTGCTTTCGGACACAAGGGCCCGACCTCGAGTTTTGAGGTGCATCTTCGGCCGAGTGTAGGAAGAGAATAGATGGGGCCTGGAAACCTGAAGAGGGAGGAACCGGGGGCCGGGATGAATGAGAATTGGAGGCGTTGGAACACCTCTCGCGAAAGGGTGTGCGATAGCGGGAGAAAGGAGGCGAGAGAGACGTCCGGGCGGGCAAGGGTGGGCAGGCGGAGGGAGGCCTTTTCCGAAACCCTGCGGCATGGTGGGTGGGACATGAGGAAAGGGTGTTGAGAGATTGGCCGAGCGGGGTTGGGAGAGGGGAGGAAGGGAAGCCTCATCCCACCGCGAAGAAAATGAGGAGGCATTTCTTGAATCCCGAGATTGGGGAGTCAGGGTGTTACGCTCCCGAAATGAGGCAATGAGATATACACCATGAAACTCGATCTCAATTAAGTTGATAATTGGAATAGTTATATATAGAGTATGCACCGGAAAAGCCTCAGATTTTTCTTAAGAATCAAATAATATTACAGCTGGTTAATGGGTGAATATTTCATATCTACTATTTGTCTTGACTGCCATGATTAGGCATTTGTGTTGCATTGTGGGCATGCAAAACCTAATCAGAGAGAGGAGGTAGTTTTGGCAAGGAAATAAATTATAAAGGAAAACCGTACTTTGCTTAAAAAGGTTTACCTAGATGCGAGGGGACCCAAAATTAAAGAAATAACAACAGCAAAAATAAATTGATAACAAAAATTGTGAGTTTTCGGAATATAATAGGTATCTCTTTAAGGAAAGTTTGATTGGGACACCAGTACCAAAAATTAGATGATAAGTTACAATATCGAACCAGACCAAAAGTCGTCCCATTTGTATTTATTTGCATTAGTAATAAACAATGACTGTGGAGTATATGGAGAAAAATAGAGACGTGATAAATAGGGTCGTAGAGGATGTTATTTCTAAATGGAATAAGCGAGTAGTTCCGAATATTTTGTCTGAGCCTTCAAAAGTACGCTGCCACGAAATAATGTGCCATGCATACTATAATTTTTAATCTCATTACCGCATTGATTTGATCCAAATATCGCATTCAGGATTGAAAACATCACCTAGGCCCTATCCTCTTTAGAATATCAACACCAATTCTTTGCTCAAATACTTCCCATAACTCAGGAACTTAGACGAACATCGATATTCACGAGGACTATTTTCAACTTACATTTACTGTTTATAGATTTGCAAATGATAACTAATAATTATTTTAA
Organism: Platycnemis pennipes; assembly: GCA_933228895.1. NCBI lineage: Eukaryota > Metazoa > Arthropoda > Insecta > Odonata > Platycnemididae > Platycnemis > Platycnemis pennipes. The sequence continues at coordinate 87,068,924 of OW121846.1, forward strand.
AAAATCCCTATTTTCCCTTGAATTGCCATGAGCTAAATATACTAAAAATTTTAAATACTTATAATGGAAGAATATACACATAGAAGATATATTACCTTCGTGGGCTCCAATCCAAACATGATTTTCGTTTCATAATAAGAATCCTAGATTGGAATACAATCTGAATTAATTAAATGAAAGCCACTTTCACTGTATGAGTCGATGGCAATGAGGGAATAAAGTTAACAATAAAACCATGAAAAGTTAACAATAAATATGCGAGTTCAGTAATTCATTGCATTTATACATTAAATTCGATATAATCCGATGATGATTATTGCATCATTAGTCCTCGTCATTTCAACCTGGTCATGCAGAGTAACATTTTTTGGAAATATAGGCTAAAAGTTTGAAACAAAGAAGCCAATGGTGGCACAAATTGTCGAAGGAGGGGCTGTCAGTTGCAATTCAAAGAAACAACTAACGTAAATGAGTACTATCATTAGTAAATGTTAATAAATTGTACATACATACAAATTAAAATGTGGCAAGGTAAGAATTACCGAGAAAAAAAGAAGTAATGAACATTTACAGCGAAAATTGCCATAAAAAAGTTCGGGGAGAACTGCGATACACTCAAACTTGCAGTTACAACTCTTCACAACGGTAAGAAGACATGAGGAGAACATTTAAACATGAGTGGTGTTGTACCCTAGAGCCACTACGGAAATGCGGCCGCACGTGCTCTGCGCATGCGTCAGTGGCCCTGAAAGTTCTGACAGGAATTTGAGATGCAAAAGGTGGGAGAAGACGGGGGAAGTTGAGGTCAATTACACCGTTAGGAGATGGTCGGCGGCAACCGAGATGGAGGAATTTGGACGAGGAAGAAGTTTGCGCAAGCTCAGCAGGAGCAGAACACTATCTTCATCAATGATGCTTTCCAACACACTTCCTTATCCCAGGATGCTCCTCTACGGAATAGCCGTAAGTTTCGGATTCGGGTACCTAAATCAATCGTTTACTTTCCAGAGATTTTATATAAAGATAAATCTTCTTGTCCCGACTTGGTGTTTTCAGCTTTCGCTTTGAGCGTTGAATTTGACCTTTTGCTGAAAAACCAAGTATTTAATTTACTAGGCATTGAGAAAACCAACCGTTCTCTCAATGCCTCGTATAATATCCGAAGATGGACGCGTTCAATCAAAGTGTATTGCATTAAAGAGAAAACATCTCACAAGGATAAAAAATGCTTGGTGAAATTCCACATAAAATTTAATCAGGCACAACCTAAGTTTCACCCGTCAAGGCACCATCAGGTAAAATACCTGATTATAAGAAAACTTAAAGAGAAAAGAGTTTTACTGGATTATATCAAGGGCAAAATCAACTGAGGCAAATGGGCTTTATGTTAATTTATATTAAAGTATATTCTAGTCTCAAATATTTGCATTATTGAAAAGTTAAATAGAGCATGCGTTATTTAAATAAACCATTTCAATTGGCATCTGAAATGTAGTGACAGCCGTTGTAACGGAAGGAGAGTGACAAATAATGTATCTTTTGCCATAAATGACTTATCGAGGTGCAGGTAGATTTTTTAGAGTAAGAAAAGGCGAAGAGAAACCTGCTAGCAGGATAATCTTATTCCAAACGAGAGGCACTAAGAGTTCAACGTCCAATCCAGAGGATAATCCAATTTCTGAATATAATTTTTGAGCTTGTATTTCTGCCAATATGATATTGGCAATACACTTTTTATTCATTTCCGTGGAACAATTGTGCAAATCGTCATTAACATTTTTAAACATGTTCACATAATATATAAAAGCACGACGTAATCATAAGGAAAAAGCAAGGGACAATAATAATGCGTTGTGATCATGGAAAATATAGAGCTACTTTTGTGCTATCAATTTAGACATTAGGGAGCGATAAAGAATCTCAAATTGTGGGTTAAAAACTGCTGTCAATTATTCATCACCAATTTGGGGAATATTCGCGTAATCCCGAAGAACATACCTATAATTTAGGGAAGACGACGGAATCAATTTGATTTATATTTTGAAACAATCTCATCAAATGAAGACTTTTCCACGGCTATGCGATCAATTGAAGGTGATAAAGTCCATCGTAACTGGGAAACTGCAATTAATTGAAAAGAGGCGCAATGGTGAATTGAAATAAACTACAGGTATTTTATACAAATCTTAATCGGCAGTAGACATGAAAATGACATTACAAGGTTGTATCATTTTGGTGATACCTACATTTTTCATTCTAAAAATGCTAAGGAAACTGGAGGAATAATATTAGCCTGTCATAATTTTAGAACGTGTAAATTGAAATCAAGGGACGATCGTGAAGACGGAAAGGTTTTTAATGCAATGGATGTTTTGACAAAGGTTATAAAATAGAGATTTGCCATTTTCGCAAAGCAGCGCCAGGAAGATTTTCCCAAGAAATCGTTAACGCTCTCCGAGTGGATTTCCACACCCTCTAACATTCGAATTTGACTGGATCGCCTCGCTGATCTTAATTGAGGTGCATCACGTAAACTGAAATAGGCCAACTGATAGCAAGAGGGAAAAAATGTTTATCGTTGGAAATAAATCATGCCTCACGGACTCGCACGAATTCATTCACTTGATACGAGATAGCAAGTGAAATGTTTGCAGTTAAGGGATTACTAATGTGATTTGCTGGATGGAAAAAAATACCCTGGTGCTGAATCAAGGTTTTCAATGCGCTTTCGCTCACTTCTGAGTCAACTCTCAAAATTCGTGAGGGAAACATCCTATCTCGCTCAGAGAGCGGCCAAGCCGTTAAAGCCACCCTGGCCCGAGCTTAGGAAAACAATAGTTGCACCGATTTGGAGACACTGTGGGGATGGGCACAGATCATTTAACTAATTACCCCTTTTTGTGCAGCGATCTCGCTCACTCCGGCCCCCTTCGCGGATCCCGATTAAAAAACAATAAATACTAACGGCCATAGCGTTCTGTTGAGCCATTTTGAACAAAAAGGCGTGCTATGTCTAGAAAAACATAATAAAAACGCAAGAGCGTGCTCCTGTTCGTGAAGTACAGTTCGAGAACATTGGAATTCGGAGCGAAGAAGAAGAATGGAGATGGGCATTGGAAGCGGAGAGGAACGTGTTTTGTATTGCTTTTCTTTTTTTTTTTAATTTTATGAGCTCGGATTGGTGGGAAATGTGTCTCATCTGTGCGAAAAAGACGTGGCCCCCTGATTGGAGGATCGCTTAACCATTTCGGTGAGACTGCGTCTCCAACGCGGACGGACATTGTTCTGCCTGGTCGTCACTGCGACGGGATTCCGTCGACTTTTGTGCGATGCGAAAGGCATTCGCTGCTTCTGCGTAGTGTACGGAAAATGACGTCCTACAATCACTTAGCCCCTGCACATGTAACGGGTTGTTGCTTCCATTTGCGTGATTAAAGCTCAAACGCAGGATGAAAAACAGGCTCGCTAACTCGCGGCGCGAGATCTTGTGTTGTATTTGACGAGAAAAAAATGTTCACCGAAAAACGAGCATTCACAACTGAAAATACGAACGAATAACTTATTTTCTTGGATATTTTCTGCAACGGAGATTCACACACAATCCCGAGGTGTACCCATCAAGGATTAAGTTCCATTCAGTACGATTTAGTAGCTAGTTATTTCAATCTCTAAATTTTATTAACCTATTCAACGTCTTACGCTACGTGTAATCCCTATGACGGAAATCAAGGCAGCTACACCTCCAAGCTATCTAATGTCATTGTCTTTCCTCTTTTCACGTCTTTTAATGAATCCTCATAAAAAATCTTTGCTTCCGACGATCTCACAACGAAAATTCCTGATAAACTTTCTGCTATATAATGCTCCTAATTTTATTATTTTATGCATTGATTGAGGTTACTATGCGTGATTTACCATCCTTAGTTAAATCCCAAGCTTTCCGCATATTAGGTAATCAGCTGAAAACCGGGTCCTGATAATTTTGATTCATATCAGCCTTTATCCGCAAAAAAATTATGCGTGACGTTCAAATGCTTAGCTCCCTACAGTAATGTCTTGAGATCACCTTTATCTCAGAAAGAGACATTGGGTACAATCTCTTCTCTCATTTTCGTCAAAAAATTTCTCTCGTTAATATATTTCCAAACTTGTCCCCCACTTCTCCATTATACCACATCCTTTACGATACTGTCCATTATCCTTGACTACGGGTTAACAAACGAGTTACCGTCAACTAAATCATCCTATTCATGAATAAAATTAATGCTATTACTTTAAATTGCAAGAGATGATAGCAATTCATTCGCAGCAAATAATATCAAAACATGAAATGCAACTGAGAGTAAATAGAAACCACATCTGATAGTTCATGCGACAGCTCTTAGTGCTTAAGTAGAAATCAATCCTTGCAGATATTTATTGATTTCACCAAGTAATGAAATCAATATTGGATGCGGCGATGTTTTTCAAATGGAAACAATAAGCTGGAGGACTAAATATCACGTAAAATAGTTTAAAATACACTCTTTTTTCGCATTTCCAAGATGATTTGAATAATACGTAGAGGCAAGATAATTTCGTTATTGAGGTTAAAATGCATATAAGTATGGTAGAATGAACATGTAGGCCGGTTTTATACTAATTGTCGACCGATACCGTGGGGATTCGACCAGAAAACTCACGCTCAACATCAAACCAACAATATTCCAACCTAAATAGGAACAAGACACTACCATATCTCGACAGCTTGAGCATTTCTCCGCACTTCGGTTGAACCGAGAGAGTAATCTCCGTAACTGCATCGCATAGAGAAATCCACTCCTAATTCACCCGTGTGAGAAACGTGATGCGTTTCAATTTCATGCCCGATCCAACAAAACCGTCACGAATTAACACGGCGGACGGCATCCGCGGCGATGCACGTGAATCAGCCGCCACTTCACGCCCGGCGGAGCGTTGTAGGCGCGCGATAATCGCCTTACTCGGTGCCGAGGAACCGATTGGAGGAGGAGAGAGGGCTTAACCAAGTATTCGCGAGACCCATGAGATATGTCCCCGTGCTGAGGGGGAAAGGGGAAGGCAGCTATGGAGGAGTCGAGGAGGAGTGTGGCAGAGGTTGCCTCCGAGGCCTGCGGGTTTAGCCGGAGCCGTGAAACGCGGGTGCGGGGATGCGCGGGAGTTTGGAAACCGTCCGGGCGATGGAGCCGGAGGGACGTGGAGACGGGAGCCGAGGGGGGAGCTGAGTGTAAAGGTGATAGTGGGGCGGAGGAGGCGGGTGTAATGGAAGGAATCAGACCCTTATAATCTCCAGAAGGGAGCCGGGAAGGGGATGGGTGTGTGGGGTGGGGGAATGCGATGAGGGCAGCGGGGTCGAGAGTTGTGTGTGGGGAGCAAGGGTGACGGGGCGGGCAACAAATACATCCTGTCTTGTCGATTCTCAGGCGAGGGGGAGGGCGAACTGAGGCAGGGGGCTCACGGGCTGGAAACTTAAGGGCTCCGTCAAGTGAGGTATGCGAGGGGGAGATGGAGTGGAGTGGGTGGTGGGAGTCGGGGGTGTGGGTTGGGGCGTGTGAGGACACGGGGAGGGGAGGGGGAGAGTCCCGGGAACGCATTCTGTCACGGGGCGCTCGGGGGAGGCGCGGCAAGCGGTGTAGGCGCGTCACGAAACGAATAATCGCGTTTCATTCGGGTCCCTGGACGCTGCGGCTCGTCAACGAGACCCCTTAGCACCACTCCACGACCAAATCGACCGCTGACTCACCAGCGTTTCTATCACATCCGCGTCGAGCGAGATAGGTGCGCTCTGCGAGGTTTAACCTTTGACTGTCATTGAAGATGATAGCGACGCCATACTCCAGACACCTCTATCCCACTGTAATCATTCTTAGTTCTCCTAGTGCAATGGTGTTCATACTTCGGTACACCGCGCGGCATTCACATAATTTGTTGCGAGAGTCACGGATTGTAGCCTATATGGGTCAATAAAAACCGGAGATAGGTTTTTAAGGACATGCGAGGCTAAAGTTTTGATTTAATTTAAAAAATAAAGAGCTACGGTTAACAAGATCACCTTTGAACTTCACTGTTGCAGGCTCTACTTTGTGGAATTACGGCATGATGGGAGAAATGATTCACTTTGCACTTATCCCACGAATTCCACGAAACCGGTTGGGTTAACAATAAATTCGTGGGATAAGTACAAAGTGAATCATTTCTCCCGTTAAGATCACTTTTGGTTTCCTTTTTCGAAATGTGAAAAGTCAAAAGTATAAGGGAATGACAAGTATCTCTTGCGTTGATGTTCATATTGACTGCCTCTTAAATGATGGGCCAGACGTTGGAATTAACGCACACCAATTCTTACGAGTACATTATCATACATGATTGTACACACTTTTACATGCATATGCACTGGAGTCGGCATGCTCCACAAATTTCGTTTTACATTATGACCTTATGATCCAAAGAACGAGCGTTAAGGGGCTTAACAGAGAAGAAAAGAGGCTCATTGTTCTCTCCTAATATGGGCACCACCTTATCGGGACTTCATGAAGTAGTCCCTAAAAGCGAGGCAGTAAAAAACACTATAAACCTTGAGTAAGTAAAATTCATGTTCACATTCATCTAGCACTAATAACTGTGAACATAGAATTTAGTTATTTTACGATATTTGTTCGAACAAAATTAGCAGTGAATTCACATTCCAATCCATCTTTATGGATTAACGGTGCTCCACAGAGGCTTGATGGAGAAAAACTTCGTCAAAAGACTCCCCAGGTCTGAAAATTATGTATTTTGATGGTTATTACGCTCTCGAGATAGCGTAGTGGTAGCAGGTGCAAATTGTTGAGCCCGGTCTAATGCAGCACCTACGTGATATGCGTAATTAGTACTTCCGTGCGCAACCTTCTGAAGGCATTCACCACAGCAATAGGAAAGCCCGCAGGGAACAAGGGAGCTAGAGTACCCGATTTCAACGGTAATTTCCTTAATTTTGAAAGGCACCTACCCTACAAAGCTGGCATTCGTTTCATTTATTTTCATGTATCTACTTCAAAGCTGTTGCAGGATTTGACAATAGATAAATTCTATTGCTTTCAAAGCGTTTCCATTCAATATACTTTAAAAAATACAAGTATTTTTTCCCACCATGGAAAGCCGCGGAGCCACAACATTTGTGTTTACTGCTGTTATGGGATACAAAAAATAATATTCATGTTACTTCAACCAGAGTAGCTTTCAACCACGGTCAGTATTCATATGAAGTCAAGCAATACAAAAAACTGAGGTATTTCACATGTATGTAATGGTGGGTCAACGAAAGGTAATGTCTTACTCGTGCTTAAGCGTGAATTAAATAGTTATTGGTGTAAATTACATCAGTGTATCCGTTAATTTTCAATATAAATTCAATTTTTAGGCTGAATTTCTCTTTGCCTCGATCGTTTTCACGTATGTAAGGTATCCTGACACTCTGTCACGTAAAGCCTATACTCTATCTATCACAAACATTTACAGCATTTAAGATGTGACGAGCGGATTCCTCCAAGGATAAGAGAAAGAATATTAAATATTCAAACTCTCCTGTAAGCACAAGCTATGGAGTACATGAGCGTTTAAGCACATGGCCCGTAAATAAGAGTGCAAAAATTCCGGGAGAGAGCAAGGAGGCGAGGAATAGAATGTTAGCAGGAATGGAATGTCGTAAGGCTTAACAGAGCAATAAAAGTAAGGAGACATTTGGCTCATGCACTTAGCAATGAAAACGAGTAGTGGTCAAGTTAAATAGTTTTCCTTGGGGAAGAGAGCGGGAATAAAGGCGTGAGCTTCGTTCTAGCAGCGTGGAAACGCCTTCTAATGCAAACCACGTTCTTCCGCGAGCTAATTAGAAAGGTTCTCAATAGATTTAGTTCCGCTCTATTGTTTTGGCTTCAAAATGGGTAAAATTTATTTTAAAAGAATAATATAATAATATGGAAAACAGAAACTGGAAGAGGGGAAAGAGTTCTGTTACCTGGGAAGCAGAGTAACCAACGATGGACGAAGCAAGAAAGAAATAGTCAGTAGAATAGCCCAGGCAAAGAGGGCATTCTCTCAAAAGAGGAATCTACTTACAGCAGGAAATACAAGCATAGAAGTAAGAAAACAGTTCATCAGAACATACATCTGGAGCATTTTTCTTTACGGCAGTGAATCATGGGCGATGACAGCAGCGGAGAAGAAAAGGGTGGAAGCATTTGAAATGTGGTGCTACAGAAGAATGCTGAAGATTAAATGGATCGACCGAGTAAGTAACGAGGAAGTGCTAAGACGAGTAGGAGAAAAAAGAAGTCTGCTGACAACTCTAAAAAGAAGAAGGGAAAACTTAATCGGCCATATCTTGAGACACGATGGCCTGATGAAGACTATCGTCGAGGGAAAAGTGAACGGAAAGATTGGAAAAGGCAGACCTCGTATGAGATACATGGAACAGGTTGTGAAGAATGTAAAAGAGAAGAATTACGTCACAATGAAAAGGTTGGCTGATAGAAGAATCGAGTGGAAAGCTGCGTCAAACCAATCATAGGATTGATGACCAATGATGATGTTGATACTAATATGAAATCTCAATGAATAATTTTCTAAGTATCAAATAGTTTTTGGACCTGATTATGGCACCGACTTGTCAAAAATTAGTTCGTACCCAATCCTGTGGAATTTTACAGCGATTTAAATTCTTACTTAGATACATTATAGTTAAGGAATCTTTTATTTAATTCTACCGTTCAGGCACAAAAAGAGAATTGTAGCTGAAAAATGCACCTAGTTACTTTTCCTTCCATTCGCTTTCACTTCTTGAACTTTGAAACGGTTTATCCGATACAGCTCAAGATCTGAACTGCAGAAAAGGACTTAATACATTCTCTACCAGTAAGGACGCGAAAACTGTGAGGAAAAAAGGCTTTTTGAAGTGAAAGTACCTCTCTGTGCTCCTACCCAAGTTTTCAAGATTGCACCGCAAGCGAATCCTTCGCTACTAATGGAGATTTTCTTGAACGATTTTAAGAGCACATTCCCCACCCGCCGAGCACACCGCTACCGATGGTGTGGGATGGTAGGATAGAACGGGCGGAAAAGAACATTTGTGGCGCATATTAAGTTCCAGGGGAAGGTGGGCTAAGACCGGATCGTAGCTGGCGGCTTGGGCTTTTACGGCACGAAACTAATGGATACAATACAAGGGCTCCTGCTTTTCCCTCCGCTCAAAAAAAAAAACCTTTAGCCACTATCTGCTTGTACAGTTGGGAGAAATTGAGAGAGGGAATGAGGTTGGAAAGGGATGACCCGCTCCAGACTTTCCCGCAAGCGAAAAGACCGAAGAACGTAGGGAGGAGGCATTCTGTAGATGCGGGCGGTGGCGTATTCTCCAGGACGACAAGAGTATTTATTCCGCAAAAGCCTCCCAAAGAATTGAGACCGACATGATCTCAGTTTATTAAATGAATTAAATTGGGAATCTTTGTCAGATCGCAGGTTGAAATTTAGACTCAATCTCTTAAACAAATTCCAAGACCATATTTTCAGTGATGATGTTAAAAATATTTTGAGGACCCCGACTTACTATGGTAGAGTGGACCGTAATCACAAAATTAGAGAAATTGATTGCCAAACTGACAGATTCAAAATGTCCTTTTTTCCTCGTACTATTAGGGATATGAATAACGGTAAATATATCCAGTACGAGTGTAGCAATGGATAACATTGGTAGCTGCATGTTGGTATAACGACTTAATGCTAACCCAACTAACAGCATGTTTTTGCATGAATGCTTTGCTATTTTTATCGTTTTTTTAAATAGCATAGTTTTGAACAGTATCTATACAAGTACTAATCCTTTTTTATGCATGATATGTAGTGCATGTTTGGTGAGAGTTCACCCCCTGCCACACATCTTTATGGTGGCTTGCAGGGTATTATGTAGATGTCTATGTAGATGTCTTGGAAAGAGAAAAGGAGACCCGAAGGGACAGGAGTGTGGGGTTCTTTGCTGTTTTAAGAGGAAAGGAATGAAGTCGAGAGACCATCGAAGTCGATCGCGTCTCCGCTACTTGCACTCCCCTCTCGGTTTTGCGTCAAAACAAATGACTCGTGGCTTTGGTCGGGACTCCCTCACGCCGGGACGTTAGTGGAGGGGCCAACACAAACACTAAGAAAATTGCTGCCCGCGAATATGCATCCGCTGTCAGTTGCAGGGCGGATAATTCTTTGGGGGACCTACCCTTTGCCGTTTCCAGAAAAGATTCCTTTCCGCTCGTTCTTTTCTTTCTAGAAAGCGAGGTAAATTTTCTGGGGGAATGAGGAAATCTCTCATTGGATGGCTAAATCTTTGAGTTGACGTTAACGATTATTTTTTTCGCAAAGGTTATATAAGAGGATATATATGTTAATATATTGGAATTCCTCAATATCACACAATCTTTTGAAAATCATCGTTATAAAAAACTAGTACCAGGTAAAAATTCAAAGGTATACCACATCTTAGTGGTATGTAACAGAAGACATTACATGCCGTCATCTTGATAGCTATCGGTAATAATACAATGACAGTATTGTGTAGGAGTAGCATCAAGCTGAACTTTACAACTATATGCTTGTCACGGTCAGTGCATTTACTTAGCATTAGAAATTACGTCCCATTATTGCAATATGATGTGACTAGAAGAAGGAAGATATTTTCATATGTTGATGAAAATATGTATGTTCAAGTGGTGCATATTTTCACAATAATATCTTACATATTACTAGGCATTTCAATGTTTTTATTCTTCTGGAAAGAGAAAAATCTCGAGATTTTCCTAAATTCAGCCTCACGTGAGCTAAAAGAATCAACATTTGCTGAATTTTTACTCCTCGGTCATGACACACACAAAAATCGAACCAGAAGATTATTATAGCTAAACTGCAATACCATGGATTTCAAATTAACCAAATTGGCAAAAACCAAATCAATATCAGAACGGAACCATCATGGTATAGCAGAGTTTTAAAATAGTCCTTGCATAACTCACCTCTGCAGTGTAAACCAAGGAATAAGTGGGTAGAAATAGATCACTATCTCGCACTCTTTAAGCAGCACAAATAAAGAATGCTCAAATATGGGAACTTCTGTATCGACCGATCAAAACTCAATATGACTTTCACACCCTAGTATTCTATTTACCACGGCGTCGATGGATTGAAGTCTTGCACCAGAAACTCCTTTTCCACATCTACATCTACATCTACACGATACCCTGCAAGCCACCGCGAGGGTGTGTGGCAGGGGGTGAAGGTCACCAAGCATTCACTACTAGCATGCAAGCAAGCAACTAAAGGGTCTCATGCAACTAGATTGTTAGTATCTATAGTATTTGAGGGGTTAATACATGCATCATGCACTACAGAATACTCTAAAATATTTCCCCTACCTATCCCTTTCCTATGCTGCCTATTCTGTTCTCTTATAGTACGGGGGAAAAATGCCATTTTGAATCTATCTGTACGACAATCTATCTCTCTAATCTTATTTATCTGGTCGAATCTAGCATAATACGCTGGTGTTTTCAATATATGCCTAACATCTTCAGTAAAGCTATCCGATTGAAATTTCTGCAATAGATTAAATCTGAACTTTAATCTACGCTCTGATAATGATTCCCACCCTAATTCTTGTATTAATTCTGATACACTACTCAACCTATCGTAACACCTTTTGACGAACCTAGCTGCTCTACGCTGCACACTGTCTAGTTCTCTCATCAAACCTAATTCATTAGGATCCCATACACTGGCTGCATACTCAAGGTGGGGCCTAACTAGTGAAAAGTAGCATCGCTCTTTTGTCTTCTCATCACATTTCCCAAGTACTCAAGTACTCTTTTTTCCAACACAATGTCACGTAGCCTCTTTTCTCCAGGCCCTTCCGCGAGAGCGGGCCATTCCGCTCGTACGGTTGCCGGGTCTCGCGCCCGCGAGCCGCTTACCGCGGCCACGCACGACACTCGCGCCGTCGCCAGCGCCCTCGAAACTCCCTTCGAAGGTCGAGTGGAAAATTCCTGCCCTCCGGCAAGAGCGTCTTCGCGCCGATGATGGAGAAACAAGAGGCGCTCTTTCCTTCCTCCTGCCGCCATCCACGGTGAAACATTAGCGCAGGTCTCTTTCTCTCACTTGTACGCACTCGACTGACAGATTCACTCATAATGACTCGTCCTTATTTCATGATTGTGTCTAAAGCCTGAATCACACGATCATTTTTTAAGTCCCTTTTCAGGGATAGCTCAAATGGTAGCTTAAAAATGATCGTCTGACTCGATCAATTCACGGATAGCGGCAATGATAGGGATCGCTATCCCTTTTTTCGTCATTTGAGCACGTCCTTTTTTCCGTCCCTCGGGCCTGTCATTTAGCCAATCAGAGCGCACGTTCTGAAAGAAACGTCTGCAGCTGCAGCCAAAGGCAGTCGACGACGATGTAAATCATCCATAGTTACGAGGTTGCTTACCGCATCTCGCAAACAGAAATGATACGAAAGGGGACGGTAAAAATGATCGTGTGAGCGGCGAAATGATAGTTTGAGCTATGATTTTTGCGGTCCCTGAAAGCTATAGCTTAAATGATCCCTTTAAAGGGACGAGAAAAATGATCGTGTGATTCGGGCTTAAGACCCATTTCCGTTTGCGTATATCAACTAAATTGTGAAATTCAGCAGCTGTCTGTTTTTAAGTGAAGCGCGAAAACTGCCGGGATAATCCTGATTGAACTCCTGCTCGGAATACACAAGTAAACTCTTTCCTTTTACACTTGGTTGCATGATATAATGACCCAGAGTGTGAATCAATATAATGAATAGGAATATTGGAATCATTAAAAATTTTTTTTTATAAATACAGGCTGACCGGTGTTTTTACGAGAGCTTGCATATTACACAACAATTTCCAACAGTTCACGCTTCAAAGAGTGATTCAAGTTGAAAATAACTGCAATGGGACAGTTTCGATGGAAGTTAATTTACACTAAACCGCTCCATCTAAATTAATTCGAAGATACATACAATAGGTAATTCAAACAGGCGACCTTCGGGCTACCAGAGTAGAGCGTTAGCAACCAGGCGACCGCATTTAACCGCAAAACAATTAAAGAAAATAAATTTCCAAAAACGCAAATCCAATATTTCCTAATTTGTGACAATATCCGCTACAAAGGGATAATAAAAGAAAATTAAATTATTTTAAGATCATATTGCTTCATAACTATAAAGATGCTTAAAATGTATTTACAGCTTTAGCGCATTCCTTTCTGAGCTATTCATAGGTTAACTACCCCATCCTGGAAATGGCTGACGGCATAAAAATGCTTTTCTCCAAGAATATTTACCACCTTACACAATTCTGTACTGCAAAATTCATAGCTGTACAAAAAAACATTTACTGACGACAACTGTGTTCCTGAACGCATATGACCAATACACAAACTGAAAGATCAATCATTATTAACATGCCGTAATGTTACCACTACACGAATAAATCTTTCGTTCACCTTTTGATATGCGCATTCTAGGAGGTAGACTTAGGAATACAATAAAAAAGCCAATACCATTTATCTATAAAAACAAATATGAGAGAATAGAATCACAAGTATAACAGCTGAACAATACGAGCTTGAAATTTTCCAATATCACTGATGAGTAGAATTACGCAATTAAAAATCAAAGATGAAACTTCCGATGAAACAGCTACGGGTTAAGAAAAAATGAAAGTTTACGTAACGCTTTTAAGTTCAAGCGCAGGGGAAAATTTTCCATTTATTATGTAATATCTTTTCCTTTACGGCAAATATCCCAGGGGAATTTTTGCCAGATAGCATTCAGGAACTCACCAACGAGAACAATATGAGAGAGGAGCCATTGAGTTGCACTAAATAAGACCATTTATGAGATGATACATTTTCTACTGGTGCCATGTATTTATAAAACCATCATAAGGCCAACTATTCCGCGTATAGCTGGTGGTAAACTAAAAATAGGGAAATGCATATGGAAATCTAATGAGGGAAAATATCTCCTTGGTAATGACGCGTGTCAGCCCTTGTGATTTTGAAATGCAACGTTCACACAATATGAAGAAGTTAAATCTCTAACACTTTATTTACATCAATGCTAGTACTATTGCTATAAGCTGCTTCTATGTTTTCATATCATAGTGTTTTCGATGGCATCAAAACGCAATAAGCCACTAAAGCAGTTGCTGGCGAAAGCTGTAAAAAAAGTGGTTAAAACTCAGTTGAGATTTCCATACAAAAGTAATGAGCGATATTGATTGTACACAAGTTGAATGCAGAGTCACAAAATGTCACTTGAATTAATTTATTCCAGCGGAATAAATGCAACCACCGGAATTTGCAGCGGCGAATTCAACTGGAAGAATAACCGCGCTGTTCCACTTCAGTTGCAGACATTGCTGGTAAAACTCACTTCCATTGGGAAGGAGTATAGAGTCCTCAGGAATCAGCTGAGCGAGCTCAAGGCTGTCCATCATCACGAGGTCATACAATCACTTGCCTCCCTTGGGAGCGTAGCTAACGAGGGAAGCGAGAAAATGATGACTCAGACACCGTTTTAGTAAGAAAAATGCTGGTGGGAAAGGAACATCACCTCGCATTTAGTTCCAATTTTACCTACCAATTCTTTTGTTGATGGCGCGAAAACCTTAAACGTAAGAGGTGCTAATAACATGAGTTTGCGTGGTTTGAGGTCTAAACTTTTCGGCAACAACTCAAAGGTAAATCTACCCTATTTTATGTTGCCACGCTTGGTGTCGTAAGTTCCATTACTATAGAATTTGCGAAACTCACCCGGGCTGAACGGGAATCGGAAGCAAGTTACTTGTACATTCTAAGACTGTGGTCTAAGACACTAAACCTAAATTTGATGAATGTTAAAGATGCACTAACTAATATTGATTCCAGAAATATTTCAATATAAATATTTTACTTCCTAGTATCTATTTCTGAGAAATTACTACGCCCAAAATGGTATAGAGGATAAACTATAATTTTAATATTAGACTGCCATAAATAAAAAAATGGAAAATGGCTATGAATCCAAAATTGAGAGTATTCATTTAATGTAAAACTTAGAAGAACGTAATATTTAAAAATAATAACCCGGGTGTGATAAAATATTGTGTTAAATATCATAAATTCAGGTACTCTGTAATCGGGTGCAGGATAAGAATTTTAAACATAGGCTTCGTTTTCCGGCAGTTGATATGAAGTGTCTTTTATCACCAGGTGTTCTACATTTCACGTTAATACTGTAAATTTTAAAATAAATGTCGCGAGAAATTAATATAAATCGAATCGGCGAACGCAGAAATATTCGGGTAAGGAGCAATGAGAACCAGACCTTATTGAGGACTAGCCTAAATAACCTTATTCTCAAAGAGCAGAAAAAAGAAGCAGCAGTATTTTTTTTAGTAGCAGTAGGTTTTAGGCGCTTAAACTGCTAAGAACGATTGAATGTATGCATGAATAATGAGTTGCCAAACCCTGAACTCAGTCGTAACCGGGGAAAAGGCGTCACTATGTTTTGCAAGTTTATTGAATTCAGCCATACGAGGATGGGAAATAGTAACTCAAGTAGGGCAAACAGTTGGCACCACAGGCTATAGGAAATATAAATGATATCTATAGAATTTGGTATTTTTTCCCTTAGAAATAAAACCTTAATACATATGCAAAGGGCTAACTTAATGGTGTACTATCGATTACTCTAATCTATTGGTTTCCCGCATCTGCGAATCAAATCACTACTAGCGCAAACTACAATCGATACAGAATCATTATTAAAATACATAAATCTTTTAAAACTCCTTCATGTGTCTGACCAGCTACATATATGTCTCCCGGTATCAACTGTTCTCCGTACACTGTGAAGGGAACTCTTTGATCCTGAGATTTAGGGTTGTCTAGGTGTGAGTGATCCATTTAGAGAGATTGCAGAAGGAGGCAATGGAAAAATTTTTCATTAAATAAACATTTCAGGAACATTACTATGGCAACTTATATCCAAAATCATCATTGTAGGATATTCATGATACGATTAAAAAATTAAAACAAGGCTAATGAATATCGTTTTACTACAACATAGTACGAAGAGAAGATGTAACCTAAATTTGTCTGATTCTATCACACTCAATATTAATATGATTATTTAAGCCGGAATCATTTCAAGAATTCTCATTTATTCATTGAATTTAAGATTGCATTTGAAATATATTTGTCCAACCTCCAAAACCATCCCCCATAAGGCTGCCTAAGTAAAGTAGCAAAACTCATACATACATAGGTACAATATTGCTTTTGATTTGTCAAAGTATGAGAGTCATGACGATAATAGGAGAGAGAGAAAAACATGAAATTACCTTTACTTTGGATGAAATAATACGAAAAAAAATAATTTTACAATTAAAATTACAGAGCTAAATTTGCTGAAATAACTTTCTACTAATCAGTAAGTTCCTTAAGCATAGGAAATTCCTGCCCAACTCTGTGAGCCGGTAAACAAATAATTATATCTGCACATGCCCGTTTCTGCGAGACAACCAGTATTTTGGGAGAGGTGTCAAAACATACTGGGTTCGTTTTCTCCATCGCAGACATAACACTGAATCTCTCGAACCTTCTTTGAATGCTTCTCAGAGCGAAAAGAACCACGGATACTCTTGACGGAGGAAGAGGAGGGTGGCAGTAGGCAATGCCAAAGTGTGCCCCATCAGAGACGATGGTGCCTCCTTGCACGCAGAGGGCAGAAGGGGCTTCACCTCTTCACCAGTCTTCGCATTGCATCCTGGAAGTGGCCACTTAAAACGCGAAAGTGCGCCGCGACCGGGCCAAACCCGCATTCGTCTCTGACGCCTGACCCCGCGGACGAGCACAATGCCGCCCCTCAATTGAATGATTGCCTCCGCGATGACCCTGGCCACCACTCACACTCCCGCACATCGGTCACTCCAATGCCTTCGCAACAACTCGGACCCGGACGACGATCCTTTTTCTTACTCCCTCTCTCTCAACTCTCCCTGCCTCGCCAGCCAGTCTCTCCCTCCGAATCTATTCCGAGGCCGCAGCGGAGTCTCATACTCCTTATCGGTCGGTGGACAGGATATCACGGAGCATTGAACCCCGAGAAAGAGTGCCGACCGACGAAATTACATAGGTATGCGCTCGAGTGGCCAAAGCGGTTCATGTGGTCCATGTAGCAAGGGCTGGGATCAGAAGTAGCCCTAGGAGGCCGAGCAAAACCCAGAGATGGTCACTTATCCGTGACCTCTCGTCACCTCATATTTACCATCGGCTCGAATCGCAAACTGAAGATCTTCCAGTGCTATACCGCGTACCTCTCCATAATGTCTGAATTCCTGCTGCTCTTAAAAAAAGGGAGATTTATTAATTTAAAACTTTAGGACTAAGAACCAAATGAAGCCACAAAACGCTTAATGGCTACAGCACTCCTCTGCGAAATACCATGTTATTACCGATGTTATCACTCTGTGTGAGAAAGCAAAAACAAAACGCACAAATTAGTGACACTGACCTGTAATTTTACATGAGGGAAAAGTCAATAGATCAAATTTCATTTAAAACTCATTAAAAGCTATCTTAATACTATAACAATAGTTGCAGATTACTCAATGCATGTCCATGCCTTGCCTCTATGGTAGCCTAAACCTATTAACAGAGTAGTCATCGCTCCTCTGTTTGAAGGATTTCACTTTTTTCGTCCTAATGGGTTGATGAATTATTTATAAATTCCCAACTAAATGCCTCTATTCCATCCCAATGATCGATGCGCCATGCGCGATCAGGCTTAAAAAAATATTTCTTTGAATGAACAGCGACAAATTTCCACGGAAAAAAAGGCGTCCAATTCGGCAAATTTTAAAACGCAAATTATAACGATGGCCACCGATTCCCTTAAATTATTAACGCCCCGAAAGGTGTTGCATACCACTCCCAGGGTAATATTTGTCGCCATCGGGGACTGTTAACGAGCGGACGAGGTATGATTTTTTTTCTTCAATCGCTCCGCGCGTTCATTTCCGAAAATCGCTGCCCCTAATTGTGTCTGGGTTGAGGGGGTGGAAAGGGGGATTGCAGTGTTTGCTTTCCGAGGGTGGACTTCGGAGTGGGGGCAACATGCACGCCGCACGGACTCTGCCTTTTTATATTCGTCCAAATCCACGAATGTCACATACGGATACAGCGGCCGGGGTCATTAGGCCTTCACAAAGGGGTTCTCGTCCCGCGGACGCCATTTCAACACAAATTGGCCACTTTTGTCCGTTTTTCCTTATCTGGATACACTTTGTTGGCAAGGGGATCATCACTCTCCCGCTCTCCTGCTGCTTTCCCATCTACGTGAAGCAATGGCTTCCGCCGTCCTCACCCCAGAGTGAGTGAAAAATCACTACGGGGATGCTCAGGTTAGTTTAGCCCACCGCAGTAGGCACTCGAAATGAAAAAAGAGCCATTGAGAGCCCCTATACTCGACTTGAGGCAGAAGAATTGTGCGTGTGATCTGTGAAAGCAACACCAAAGTGCATTTAAATCATCATTACCAACATTATCTTCAATTGCCATCAATCCTAAAATAATTCTGACGCAGCCCTCCACTCGATTATCCAACTGTCTAGCCTCTTCATTTTTGAATAAGCATTTTCTTTAATATTCTTCAGCACAGGCTCCATACAACGGCCTCCTTTTCCATTATTCCCGTTCCATTTCCCTCGACGACTGTATTAATCAGACCGTCACGTCTCAGTAGCCGGCAATGCTGTCCCTTTTGCTCTTCAAAATTTATAACAAACTTCACACTTATTACACCCTTTTTATAAATTATCCGTCAATAACTCAGTTTATCCATTTCACCTTCATCAAAATTCTATACCACAAAATTTTTGAATGCTTTCAGTCTTGACTTTCCTGTGGCTGTTATCGTCCATGCCTTACGGTCACAAAGGACCATGATTCTGAGGTAAATGCTATCGCGGCTGTTTTGAGCAACAAGTAAGTATATAACACCCAACTTATTTATTCTTTACGAATCAATATTCAAAGTATGGACTAGATGCATGATAAGTTATTACTTTGTTTTTAACAATAAGACAGAAGCTGTTGTGCGTAGTACATTTTTTACCAATGAAGTTGCACCCAGGGTTTCCGAAAAAATTAGATATAGGAGATTAAGGAAAATGATTCTAATAGAATGGTGTAGAATAAGCTTTACTACGTTACATGCGTCATCAATAATATATATTTAGTACAAAAACCAACTAAAGTGTACATTTGGTAATTGTTACGGAATCAATATAAAAGATAAATTCTCAGCTCAAACATGAAAATGTCACTTTTTCCAGTTGGCCCTACCGCCTGACCCAATGTAAGAATACACTTTACGAAATAAAAGCAAGTTAGTCACGCGAGGTCGAGGGTGTTTATCGATTGATCGCTCCGAAAGTGATAAGATATCCAACGCTGCTGACCATTTGGATGTTCACACAAATTGAACGGCACCACTGAGTCATAGTGGAACTTAAGAGGCTACGGGAGGAGGAAAGTATTCATACGCCTTGGTTTCAGGATTGGGTTTTTTCTGAAGAGAATTGCTCGGAAAAAATGAAAATACCTGATATGACCCGACTAAAGGAGTTTTAAAATCTATGAGCGTTCTACTCCGAAGAAACTCGTGAATTTTTATTCTACTGCCTATTATTCGTTACAATCAAATGTCATCTCCTTAAAAAGAAAGAATCTGAGAGCCATACTTACAAACGAATCTTTCCACAAAGCACCTTACGATGGAAGCGCTGATGTTACAATTCAAAGTTTTGCCGACAAAAAAGTTATAAAAATGATACTGTCACCAAGTATCTATCTCACGGCAATAAGTGAAATACAGCGTCTGATGTGATACCACTACGAATCCAAAATGCTATTTAGTCACGTATTGCATTTGGTAATAGTGATATAAATTTCTAATCAACAGAAAGAATCAGTGGATAAAATGATTTTTACCAGAAATATAAGATATTCCAATTTATTTGAAGTTTCAGATTCAAGCAAATGTTTAAAACTCACTCCGAATTGTCGAATGATGAGAAACACTTTTTTACCACTCGCTTTTTATCCCACTTACCAAAAAGTAGAATGATGAGTGAAAAATTTTTCCGCGTCTTATGGCGTTTCCCAATTTTAAAAAGACATTTTTTCGAATATTAACCACGCCACTTTTTTATCATAGGGAAAATAGGCAAAAATCTTTACATTGAATACCTGGCAGCGTATCACTAGAATTGGTAGCTTAATTCATTTAAGCATGTAATGCAAAGGTTGAATTAGGTGTACAATGAGGACGGATGCATAATTTCCGAAGATGTGATTCCTTAGTCACTCCAGTAGCTTCGAAGAAAATCAAACACTGTTAGAAGTATGAAACACCTCCAAGTGGTACCAAATAGCAATTGGAAACGTATGTCAATTGCTAGAAACTGTCACCGGAACAATTCCCGTTCGTGGTTTATTTTTTACTGTAGTCAATCATTTCTACCCGCTAAAATGTGAAGTTAAGCATATTTTCGATTGCCTCCTACATCAGTGGCCGACATACCCATTTCAGACAAATCCTCATTGTCGCATCTGTCACAAGAAAAAGGCTTCATAAATGAAAAAAACACGTGCTACTGTACTTCGTTGACCTCACCTTTGACCAAATTAAAACCCCTATTCCGTTAAGGTCAAAGCTGAGGTCGCTCAGGTCGCTTTCTCTCTCTTTCACTGGGAATTCGGATCCTCAAAGCCCTTTCAGAAAAGATGACAGAGGTTCGCGAAAAAAATACAACCGAATCCAACGCTCCCTGTTCTCGAAGTATATTTTTTTTGGGAGAGCCTTGTAGCCCTGCGGAGGTGCTGCAGCGATGAAATTTGGGGATGGACTGTGCGAGCGGTGATGCGAAAAGGAACTCGTCAGCTGCCGATGGCCACGAGAACGAGAGTGAAGCGGGAGAATACTGGGGCCGGGGGATCCGCAATGGGGGTGGTTGACGTCTGGGGTTCGAGGAGGGTGACAAGGGGTTACTCCGTGGAAAGAAAGGAGGGAAGAAAGAACGGACGGGTTTGAATGAGATGGAGGGAGCGGGTAAGAGCGAAAAAAAATGAGGCGGTTGTGGAATGTGAACGGTAAGTTTTGGGATTGCTTGATAGGTGGAAATGAGGATTACAACTGCGTTTGCTAAGAACTTTCCGCAATTCAGGTATTTAACGAATAAGGATCCAAACTTAGATAAAAACAGTATTATAGACTGACGTATTTCCTAATTATTTTCATGCGTATGCCGTCATCAATTCAATTCAATTACAAATCATTTATTTTCCTCAATATAGCATTGCAATAAATATATAATAATGAATAACAAATATCAACAAAAAAACAAAATAAAATATCAACATTTGGGAGCCCAGTTCTAGGAACGTATTTTCTTTCAGAGTTTGATTCGTATGCCGTCATCGTTCTTTTCGTTACTTATATGCCTGGATATTATGGATTAAGAAACGTGAATTTCAGATTTCGCAGCAAATTTTAAAATCACTTAACTCTTTCTGAGTAATTACATTGCTGTCGTCATTTTAAAATGCAATGTGACATGAAATTATGTTCAAATCTCTACCACTATTCCGTATTTACGCAGTGCAACTACGGTAGGAAATAGAACTGGCCAACCTTAATTGACGTGAACTAATGGAAGCGTAACCCAAGTTTTGTATTATCGTGAAAGGGTCCTTGACTTCTAGTTATATTCTACAACCTCCAGTAAAAGAATTCAGGGCTCCTATGATTTTAAAGGTTTCCTTTGGCATTCGATGAAGAAAATATTAGGAGTTTAGGTGATTTCATCATGTACTCCTAGACAATCAAAATTAGAACTTCATAAAACCATGGCCGTTAAGTAAAAATAGAATCTATCCTGTGAGGCTTTTATTTCTATTACGAAAGCCGCATATAGAATTATGATTTGTACCAACATGTCACAATTAAGTTTTCGTAATTCCGAAGAGAATAGTGTTCATATTTTGGTAACTATGTCCAGGTTGGATCTCAAATCTGTTTTAATGAATAAATTAAATGAAAACATAATTTAATTGTGAGGAGAAATAATGCAAGAAAAACGAATTTAAGTGATAACATACTCTTATGTCATTCGAGGATAATCAAACCAATTTTTCTTCATTACTTCCATAATGCTCAACTAAATCATTCTCTAAATCTCCGTTAACCACCTTTGACAAACCCGAATTCATTATGCAGACGGATTAACAAGAATGACGTTAAGCCTATTTAAGTACGCAATCAAACAGCAGGAGTGAGCTAAGTAGGTAATAATGCCAAAAATATTAAGGTTTTATGCTACGAATTGCTAGTGAAACGGCGTAGCAATTGAATTAGTGCCTGCCAGAAAAAAAGAGAAGATGGATCTGGAAAATCAACTCACTACATTAAAATCAACTACTGTTGTGGCACCAAAATGGAAGTGTCACTGCATCAATGAATTTACGGTACTGCAAAAAATAGGAAGGGAAAAAGGTTCTGAAGCACAGTAATCCGTGAAAGTTCCAAACAAAGACGGTTGTATGAGAGCAATGATGCAGGAAATATTTTTGAGCTTGAAAGAGGCACGAGGAGAGCTGGATGAAGGGTAGGATTAAATGGATTATGGAGGGACAAGGATTCCTCAGTGAGAGCGGACACGTAAAAGCACTGTGCCATTCGTCAAGGACCGTGAAGACAGGTTATTAGGCAGGACTTATGGGAATTTAAAAAATATCGCGATGTATTGATGTTTAAGCTCCAAGGATGCGGAGAAATAGTAGAAACCCTTGAAAAAACGGTGGTTGAATGACCCTCCAGGCGTCGTGCTCGGAGGACACGGTGAGAAGGCAGAATGACGCCCGTGAGGGCAAAAATGCAACGGATTCAGAGCTATCACCAGATTTGAATGGTGACTTCTCTCTTAAGCCCTTCAAACGGTAATAGAGATGCTGGAAATGAGACCAAAAGATCGTTGACTGAAAGGGGAAAAGAATTTGAAGGGAACACGGAAATATGGATGTCCCTAGAGCACGGATACTACAATAATTTAACCTATCCAACCGGTCCTCTCTGCTAGGTATGAAAAGCAGCAGTGCACCATTTCTAACATTTTAAATCATAAATTTGTTTCATCTACATCTACCATGCAAGCCACGGTGACGGTGTATGGCAGGGCGCGAAGATCACCAAAACATGCACTTTTCACATGAAACTAGGATACTACATGGAAACATGTTAATTATATGTTCACATGCAGCCATATGGTTAGTATCTACATGTTTCTCTGCTTCTCTCTATTCTTCTCTATTATTGCTTGCTCAGTTATAGCTAGGTACTATTTCCTGATCCCATCTTTATTTGGCCCAAGTCCTTATTACCCCTTATTATTCCTCGATCTTTCTTCCTCAGCCATTATTCCTTGAATTATCTGTCACATATACTATATAATTTGCTATTTCAAGAATTATAGTAACATCATCGGTACATGTATGGGGCTTGAGTGACGCGTCATTATTAATGATGATGATTCTCGCCATATCTACTCCCACGGCAATGGTAGTAGTAACGGAGTATCTAATTTTTATGTCAACAAATTTTTCCTTCAGCAAAACGTAGCCTTCCATCGATTTCGCAATTAACAGAAGGTAATTTGATATTTGCATCAAAAATTTTACAACTATAAATGAAATCGAAGAATATTCGTGTGACGAAGAAAAAAACAATTTTTATTTCATACTAAGACTAACAAATGTACTAAACTGAATGATTGCTTCTGGTTAGCTAAACCGTAAACTATGAATCTGTTACGTCAGAAGCAACGTTATCACAGTCCCCCTATTTTTGAGCTCCAAAAGTAAACTAAAATTAACGTTAGATGTTCTCGTGAACTGGGATTGGACAATCTAAATTAATTTAGTACAATGAATACATTAAGGATGGGGCACCAATTGAAATTAATGAATTTTATGTTCATTGATGAGAAAAGGAAACTACTAGATTGGTAGGACGTTTCAGAGAGTGAAAAGGGTGGAGGATAATTCTGCACCAAAATCAGCACCCATATTGATAGGTACAAATGGTATTCAGCAGTCAAAGGGGATCGATTGATACATCATCAAAAAAATACATGCCACTCCGTGTGTCAAACGCAGGCCTTTGGTATTTGAAGCCAGAACTTAAGCCAACACAACAAGTTTATCCCTCATACTTCTTTCGAATGAGTCACCTTAAAAATCGTCACTTAATGGAAGCGTGTACACGTAGACAAGGATCCCTCGTAGCGAATCCCAGCGCTTATAATGCAATTTCAAACGCACCATTCTTAATTTTCGTCCGCGAAAACAATATGAGATTGATTAAAATTGGTTTCCGGGCACGCCTCCCTGACGCACACGTCAAAAAGACAGGCCAGCCCACCAAAGCAAATTTTCTCGGGGCCGAGGAGGGTGGGCGTGGTTTGTTCGCGGGTGGGAAAAATTGAAGGAAAAATAGGAAACATTTATCAGGAGGCTTCGAGAGAGTAGCAGGAGGGGAGGGCGCAAGCACATTCATTTCCCCAACGGCAAGCAATTCCGCGGACATTTAAATTTACCTCCTTTAATTGGAACAATGATGAATTATGGGACGCACGGCGGGAGGACGAGTATGGGTTTTAATAGGGGCTAAGGGTGCCGGCTGGAGGAGATGAGGCGTGGGGGGGGGGGGAGGAGAGTAGGGGTCGTAGGAGGAGATAAACCCGCGTTTGGGCGTACCTAGGAAGCCAACCTGTCCGAAACGCAAATTCGCAATATCGTGTTTAGTGCTTGCTACACCCTGGCCGGCAGTTGAGCGTGGAGGGCAGTTCCGCTGTCCGACTCCGGTGATGGATGGAACGCGGAGCTTTCGGGTGGATTCTGCGGGCGAGGAGGAAGTCTGGGGAGGGATCCGTGTGTGTGGCAGTGGACGGCAGTCCGGGGGTCCAGAGAAGGCGAGCATGGGCTGGAGAAATGTCGGGGGGGCGTGGCGGGTGGGGACGGGAGGTCTGGGGTCCGGAGAGAACCCACCGCTTCGGTGTCAGTGGGGGCCAAGTCTGAGAAGAGAGGGGAGACATATGAGTGATTGCTGTGTTAAAGAGGTATCAAATTCGGTTGAGGATCGTTGTTTCCGATGATATCCTCACCATGGGCCGGAGTACATACGGGTGCTTGTAAGGTACACTCGCATGATTTAAGCAATTACAGATTGAATTATTTAATGAGTTTTATTCCTTGAATTTTCTAGTAATCTTGCCATATCACAAATGGAAGCAAGACTAGTTAAAAGAGCCACCTGACTAACGAATAGCTATGCTGAAAGGAGTTTTAAGGCATTCAACAAATACTATCATAAAGTTTTCGCTCTTAAACTCTATAAATTAAATTAGCTCTGTTTATGTGACCTGAAATAGTCGATAATGTTTCACAATAGAGATAGTTACGTCCAAAATAAGCATTAATTTTAGAGAGCAATAAGTCCTAATGCTAATATTGCAATTCTTTCTTTGGAATTCTTAATGGCGTGGATTAAATAATATGGTAAGTCAAAATCAATATTTGTATTATAGAGTAAAATTTACTAATATCAATAGTCAACACATTTATGATAATCAGATTTAACCTTTCCTTAGCTCTAGATAGTAAACGTGTATATTTAACATGTTATAACTATACCATAGGTTCTTTCTTAATTTTAATTACATTCAATAATTTATTATTTTCCTGCTTTGAAATAAACTGGCACAATATTATATAATAACATCTTTACACTAAGATTATTTTTATGTGATGAAGATAAGGTGTAGAATATATCGCAACTAGTTTACATATTTTGTATACCAGTTGACGCAATAAAATCAAATATATAGTATTTCTGAATTGACTATTACCTACATTAAATGTACCCTCAAATACCAAGGATTATTAAAGGGCAAACAAGCAGAGTTATTTCCTGTTCATGTTCGACTAAATGCAGTGAAAATTACAAGAGGGGAGAGAGAATGTTAAGAAGAAACTACCCAAGTTAAAGAGTTTTGGAAGCGCCCAAAGATAAGGAGTTGGGAATCCCGGGAAATTTATGTCACTTGAAACACTGTAAGAAATAAGATCGGAGCTGGATATGGCCAAAAAATAAGAATTTGCCTCATTTGCTTAAGTGCCGTAGGAAATAACTTCGTTCATCTTTATATCGTTAAAATTATTATCTGCAGCCTTGTTTTGAAGCACCGTGAGAATTTCAGATCTGAGGAATGTAGATAATTACTAATGAGACAGAGGGACTCCAACAACTTAACAGATGTTAAGCACTTTGTCTTTGGTGAGGGATATACGATATATAAACCCATAGGGTCATTTTAAAAGTAAGGGCAGCCAAAATTTATAATTTCAGGGAAATATATTAGACTACTTAAATATGAAAATGATATAAGATTGTTCGCACAGAAAAACACCAGAAATAGAAAGCAATTTCTTCCATCCGGTGATAAAAGTGAGTAATCTATAATCAAGTACTCTAGTAACCATTACCGCATGCACATACGACAATTGTGTGATTTTTCACTCTTTCACCCTTCACCCCACACCCTCGAGTATGCTTGCAGGACATTTTGATGGCGTAGATTTGGAGGTTGGCTGATGTTACTCGGAGCACAAGGAACGAGCACATGCAATGAGAGGCTAGCGACCGGCCCCCTGATTTCCTGCGTCCCCGTACGACACCAAAGTACGACGTGACGACGAAAGGGCTGGGGGCCTGAGTGACCTGCCCCTGAATGCAAGCTCGGACCATGTGGAGGGAGGCTGGGGTCGTTTCGTAAGAGGGTGGTGGGTGACTCAACCCGTTAGAACTCTGCCGTGGATTAGCTGGACCAGGTAACGACAGAGGTTGCTTTGATGGTATCATTATTCCGCGGCGGTGGACACCCTAAGGGAGCCATCGCTGGATATTAAGTGTCAATCAAGTGGGTTTGAGGCAAGTCGTATCAGGAGGGAAGGAAGTGAGCCGGGGCTTCTGGTTTGGGTCGGAGGAGGTCGAGCCAAGAGGATATTAAACTACGTGCAGTGAGGTGTCACACCAAGATCACTTAAGCAAAGTAGGACACTTTGACGGCGAATATAAACTGTGATTGAGTTGTGTAAAAGAACTGGGCATTTTAAATTCGATTTGAATCGGTTGAGCACTGGTCTGATATTTTCCATATGAATTACGCTATTTTGATGAACTCTATAAAACCAATCTCAAGAAAATGAACTCGGTATAATCTAATTGATGAATTTAACGCGGATGACGTGGGGGCTTAGGGATGAGAATGCTTTCTTCTCTCGATACAAATGAGGCAAAGAAAAAGTACCTTTTTTTAAGTGCTGATATTTGGAATCCATAAGTTTAAGTGATTAGAGTATTCAATTCGTTGGTTCACCAACAAGTTGAATCAATTAGTGCATAGCCAGTGGTTAAGATTGAGATGCATACGCGTCATCTAAAGGAATGATTAAACTGAATGTAAATTTAATACATCATTTTTACCTTTTAATATTTGATCAAGAACAATTTTCACGAGGTCTTTTCTTGGTTTTTAGAGCTCCCTTTTGAAGCTAAGTTAACGTAAATAGGTCAAAAGTGGTTGGATATTCAAGGGTCTATTGTAAATATTATTATGGAAAATGTGACGACATGCAGAACACTATTTAACGTTGTAACCTGTGCAACGAGATACGACGATCATCATGTCTTCGGTGCCAATATTGTGCAAACACATTCACCCACGTGTTTCCCCAGCTGAAATAATTTAAATGCAAGGAATATATTTGAACGATAATAAGTGGGTACGAAATGGATTCCGTACCACTCCGTTGACCATGTCATATGGTCATATAGACATATAGTAGTCATATGCCCCTAAAATATATTTAAGTTAGGAATTTTCTCGGGTTCTCGTTTAATTCCAGAGTATTTAAAACATAATCGGAGAAAAATATTTGATTTCTTTAGTGTTAATTATCACCATCATATTATTTCTAGTCCGCATATATGATGGGTTTAGGTAGCGGATTGATAAATACATTCTCAAGCAAACTAGATTGACAAGTATGCATTCCACTGCATTAGTCATTTTCGGGAGCAGCTGCCTGTGGCGCCTGGTCGAACAAGCTTTCGCATCCTTTCCAGGTCGCATCTTCAGGGTGAATTAAAATTATCAAACTTCTTCCTGGTATTTATTGTGGAGTGGGTCCCCCCTCTTCCATACCATGCTGTGTATGTCCGGTGACGTCAATCACTTGGGGAGAATTACAGTTGACCACTTCCCCCCTCCCCCTCCTGAAGCCGCTATTGATGTTTAGGGTGTCTCCTGAGAAGGTCGTTATGGTAGACTGCCTCAAGTTTTTGACCCCGCATCTCTCCTTCCGAAGCAATCGCTTTCATATGGCACTCAGTCGAATGCCATGGTCCCGGTTGAAATTCTCCGGCCATTTCTCAATTTCAATTGCCTCGTGGACGAGTCGGGGGAAATAATGTTTTTACCGTGACAATACCCGTGTTTCCTCCGTGTAAATGTGATGGTTTTCCCTTGTTCCTCCCGATAAAAATGCTCTGTGATGGCTGATTCCTTTATGCTGATGCGTGCTATGGCTCTTTGGTGTTCCTTCAGTCTGCATGCGACGGAACGTCCGGTTTGGCCGATGTATACTTTCCCGCAGGAGCAAGGAATTTCATATACTGCTTCGGTATGGAGTGAGTGAAGCTTATCTTTGTCTAAGGGCTGCACGTCCCTTGGTTAGGGTTGAGAACCGCCTCTCGATGTCAGCCCTACGGAGTACCCAAGAGATCCGTTCGTTTGTCCCGGCGATATAAGGGATGATGGCGCGAGCCCTGGGCTTCGGGAAGTCACTTTCCGATTGCTTGGTCTTGACTTTAAAATTCTGCCGTATGTATGACACCGAGTAGCCAATTCTCATGAGGGCGTTATGTATATGGCAACAGGAGGGGGAGGGGGGAACTGGTCAACAGTAATTCTCCCCAAGCGATTGACGTCACCGGACATACACGACATGGTACGGAGGAGGGGGGACCCCCTCCACAATTTATACCAGGAAGGAGTTCGATAATTTTAATTCGCCCTGAAGATACGACCTGGAAAGGATGCGAAAGCTTGGTCGACAAGGCGCCACATGCAGTTGCTCCCGAAAATGACTACATAATGCAGATCATCCTCGCTGCGAAAACTTGCGCACTTCCAAGCATGCATTCGACTCGCATTGATGAATAAGGATTCAGTTTCACTTATAATTTCACCCTTTATGCCTTTCTAAAAATTCAGCGACCGTATGTCTGTTTTATCACTCACAAAAAACGTACATTTGCCGCGTCGCATAATTAAAGCAGGGGGGATATTTAGAGAACCCAACGGAACGTTATTTCGTGGGAAAGGGGTATGAAATAAGAGGAAAATGGGCGTGGCGTAGTACATGAATGGCACATGCAATGAAAACCTTTCTGCGGGATGTGTTTTTAGGTGGCACATTTTAATAAAAAAATTTGATTTATGTTTAAAAGAAAAAACACTGTTTGCCCACCAAAACGCCATCATAACTAATTTAATTTCCATTATTTCTCTTTTCTGCATATCAAATTTTTCATTGCACAATAATTTCCCTCAAAAGTTATATCGCGTCATCTCTGCAGATCATTTCACCACTTTCGGGCATAATCACTCTTCATTTCCACCCACAAAGCAAGTTCAACCTCCACAAATAGTTTATTATTTACATTCCAGGTCGGCTGGTTGCAATCATAGACTTAGCAATGAGTCGTGGAGAATACGGGAAATCTGGCATACAAAAATACCCATAAGTATGTATAACAATGACTGATGTGATACTAATGACAAGTTTTCCCAAATCACCCCAGCGATGACCTTTTATGGAGAAGTGACAATATGCAATTAATGCTTATGAGGTAGTAATGATTATTCATTGATTCATCGGTATTTGATGTCGTGCCATGACCAGATGTCCCACGGTGAAATTCGTTTCCCATCTATAAATCTCATTAATGCTTTGTGATTTCGGGGATATTGAATTTTCTAATTCATTACCACATCACTGAGTGGAATTTCCAGAATAAATCACAAAAGAGCATTCGGGTACTTTGCATTCGCAGTTAATTCACCTACCATGACATTTTCCATATTATATACATGGAGCTATAATCCAAAACTTCAATATTAAAACGTAGGTCCATAACGAAATCCGTAATATCCTAGCCCAGTTTTTAAATGAACATTGATTGTACTCACCCAAATTCCAATAAAACCGCATCTAAAAGCCTCTTAGCATCAACTTTATAAAAAAAATATAAAACAGCCGGTAAACTTGCAACCTGATTATTTCTTTAGCCTTTTAACGTAATTCGATTTTTAGGCATATGCATCATAAAAACTCCGTGAAAAACCATTATCATTTTTCTGCACGTTGAATAGCAAAGTTTTGAACTTATGTTTAGACAGAAAAAGCAAATATATGTAAAATATTACAACCATCGATAAGCATTATTCACTCCATATCCATATTCACTTTACGTCAATAAGCGAATATAAGTCCTTCAATGAGGTTAACAAGGAATTATGTTTCTCATTAACTATATTCTCCGCTTTGCTAATGAATTAGTTTAATGTGAATGTTAGGCTCGTAAAATTGGCAGCCAAGGAGATTAGATACTTGGCAAATTACACCACTCATTTGCATGCACGGAGAATCTGAATTAGGAACCAGCAAATACTAGCTGGCTTTCTATTCAATTTTGCTGATTAAATATGCATCGCTACGAGCTCTCCGACTCTAATTCTCTTCCAAATAGATTTACGGAGGTATAATGCATTTGTCTGCCAAAATAAGGCCACGTTCGACCTCCTTGATTCATGCGCTTCGCTACCACCCCTTAAAATACTCCCGTTACTGATACGCCCTTCTGCGATAGCTACTGATCTCGCGCAATGAATACGTGAAAGCTCTCTTACCCCGAAGTCCTCCGAAAATCCCAGTGGCAATTTCATCGGCAACCTTATCATTCGTACTCAGCCGAATTTGCCGGCCACATACGGTCTCCGGAATCTCAAAATTATATTGGATCATGGTGAAAGACTAGCGATCGAAAAGTCACAGCACAAAATATGTAATAAGGTGTAGCCGTAACCAAACCTGGGTACACAATCAGATTAAAAAACTATATTAAAATTAGCCAAAAAAGCTTTGAAGTGTATTTTCTGTGGAATAGAAGATTCTTCCTTCAGTGCATTCCTCTAACACTCCAATGTCACACTTGAGATTTCACATTCAACTAGTTGGAATTTTGAACTTAGAGAAAAAATTATAGAAACTTTGGGAAAAACACTACTTTAGAAATACCTTTTGTGAATGACTGGGGATAAAAGAGACAGATTAAAACAAATGAGCTCTTTCGGACCCTCGTTATCAATATCCCATATTTAATAACAGGGAATTTTAGAATTTTGAAATATACATATAGCAATATCATTGTGGAGGAAACATAATACTATGATTTTTTCCATCTTACGACTTTTTTCTCGGCATGTATTTTGAGTATTCAAAACGCAGAAATTTTTTTTGTAAAATGACGAGATTTCGGCACTGATTTCAGAGATTTTTGCCTGTCAAGGTGAAGATTAATCAGTCATGCTACGATATTTCGGCTATGAAAGAACCAGAATGATGTAAAGACACTGTAATAACATTCCTTTTACAATACTAAAAATGCATGTGCATCAATATTATACAGATGTTTCCCTGTGGACGGGGTTGGAAAATCACTTTATAAAAGCTAACCATCAGATTCACGGCGGGTACGCGGTACAACGTTACATGCTTCTTTGCATGGAATTCATGTTCAAATTATTTTACCATGGCTGAAAAACTGTCAAATAACTATACAGGAAACTAATCATACTGCTGTGGTGCATAACAGTAACATAGTATATAAAACTTTTTCAAAGGAAAAGGTATTACTTCGTAGGATTATAAGTACTACTTTACTAAGTTCTACTTGACAAAGTATTCGAAATAACACTACTTTTTATTAGGTAGGTACTAGTACTGGAAATACCAATTCCAGTATTTAAGAAACAGAGAGCGTCGATGAAAGATCGAATGTGAGAGAACGTCGTGTTTGATTCTTGAAAGAGAAACTGGGGGAGAACCTTCCAATTAAATGGCTGAGAAGTGAGTGTTACGAGCTCCACGAGAGAAACAGAAAGGGACGGAATGGAGGAGGATGGGAGAGATGGAAGGAGAACGACGCTGAGAACACGAAGGGCAAACTGAATCGGTGCCTTGGAAGGATCACAGTGGCTCAGGGGAGGAGTGGTGTGCGTGGGAGGAGGGAAGAAGGGCCGGAAGAGACAATTGGCGGGCGCCAGGAGGGGCGGGACCCGCGGGAAAGGGTCCCACTTCTTGAGGACGTTTGGGGGGCCGGGAAAGGGAAACTGTACAAGGGATGAATAATGGCCGGGGGGTAGGGGGTGGGTGGTGGGGTGGAGGGACGACGGACCCTAGGGTTTGGGGGTCTGAGGCGATCTCTCCGTGCGGGGGAGTCCGAAGAGCTGGCAAGGGGGATGGAATAATAAAAACTGTGAGCTCTTGGGGAGGGATTTTTTTTCAGCAGGAGGGCGGAAATGTGGAGTTGAAGGCGGTAAGGGATCCGTTTCTCCTCGGGAAACGCGATTAGGGCGGCGCTAGGTGAGTTTTAATCAGATAGAGGGGGCGGATCGGGGGAACGGATCGGGAAGGTGGGGGTGGGGAACAAACGGCGCGAGGGATTGTCTGGGAGCAGATAAACGCTTCCGAATGGTGGAGATCATTTTTGCCTGGGCTGCTTGACAGAGTGGAAGCTTCCCCTCTAGTTGGTGCTGTGTCGGGGGCGCCACTGAGGCAATGATAACTTTCAGGCGCTCCACTGCACGGAGCGCGACCTCCCCATACTAACGCTCGCGGCGGTGTCTCGCGCTTCCCTTGCGGGCTTTGCACAATACTTTCACGCCGATTTCATCCAGGAAAATTGAAGAATAACCTGCACGTGGGACAATTTTCCGCTTGAGGTGCTCCGTGGGAGAACCTCGTAGATGACCGTTGGGAAACCCTGATATGGGAGCGACTAACGCCAGAGGAAGGCGTTTGTTGGCCGAAGTTGAATCACTGCTCACTTCCCGCCATGCGTGTGTGCACATGCCACCCTTAAACCACCCGTTATTTGTCTACAACATTTTTCCAGCGGAGATGCACGCGATGATTCAGTCATTCTGGGTGGTGGTGAACTCAGAAATGCGACCCCGCCCGCCAAAATGCTCCCGAACGTTACAAATTGGAGAAGACTGGTTTTCGGGGTTCTCATCTCATTGCGACTTGGTAGGTGCACAACAAATACGAGAACGTCTTCCGACAGGGTAGGTGAATCTTCCTTTGAAACATCATATTATTGGCATGTCTTACCTCAAACACAAAGCCAGCTCCCACCTGTGAGTCGGTGATTTAATCGAGCAGCAAACGTGTCACATGGGACTCATTGCTTAAAACGTGACAGGCCAATCTCTCCAAACCAAAGAATACTACTGTTTACGGTACAAAAATTACCTTAAATATTTTTGGTAAACGAAGCAAATATACTGAATTGGTTAAATTTAGGTGCAATATAATCTCTCTGTGGTCACTTACACCAAAATTGCTAGGCTCACGAACTACTAGATTAGCTTTGATATAATCTTAATTTTTTGAACTCGTACATCACTGTGCAATTCTTTTTGAGAAATTTGGTTATTTGTCGATAGGTATGATATTATAATTGAATAACCTGACATATTAAAATTTTACACTCCCTTATAAGTGCTAAACACGAAATTTAATCCTTCGGTAAAGTTTTCAATTGTTAGCACAAACTACAATCAAATTAAAACCATGAGTGACTAAAAAGCATATTTCCCATTTTGATGAAGAACTCTATTAAATGAATCTCAGTGATAAACTAAAATAGGAGTACATTGTAAAGTACCTTTACATTTACCAACCATATAAAAGAGACAATTCCGTGCGAGCTCAAATGTTGATGACAAAGACCGCATGGAAAAGTACTGACTATATCCATGCCTAATTCATATTTTGTTTGATTGATACTTATTAAATATGGGTGACACCAAAGAATGAAAAAATGACGATAATAAGAATAAAAGATAGTATTTTTAATCATGGGATTATGGGAAGCAGTAAAAAGCTACACAAGGTAAAGAGATATTAGTGCAAAATTTTAACATAATATCATAATTAGGGTTTCATCTTTATAGCCACTGTGGGTTTTGTTCTCCGAAGCCTGGTTGCATTAATAAATGGAAAAATACATACAATATGTAAGTCAAAATATCAATGGTGGAGAAACGAGGTCATACGAAATTTGAAATAAGACCTTGCTCGTGATAAAACGAAAATGGGAGGTACAAAAATTCCCAGTAATGTCATGCAGCATGTATATCATGCTATAAATGCAAAATGCATGTATAAGCCAAGCCTTTTGTCAAGCCATATCACCTCACTGTATTCATGGAAAGAATCAACCTTGAATCATCCACAGGTGTGGGTTTGTAGCGGAGCCTAATTGCGGCGAAGTGGACGATCGAAGTCCACGGATTGCGTTTCTTCACTCGGACAATTACGATTCGTCACGAGGTCACCATTCTTCGCGACGAGTTTTTCTACAAGGGATGAATTGACGCAATCCGTCACAGAGACCATATCCAATTAAATGCCATGATTGCTGCGAGTTCCGAGCGAGGTGGTCGTCATATTCTCCCGAAAAGAGGGCAAAGTGTGTGCCAAAAACTCTCGGCAGAGGGTGTACAACGAGAGTGCGACAATGGACAGAGCCATACACCTCGCATCTAATCAACATAATTACCACGTGGCTCGGCGTACTTCATCACCGCCGGACCGGCGCTGCAGCGAATATGCATGAGCGAGCGGTGTGGCGTCGCAGGGGAGGGAGGGACACTAGGGGGGGGGGGAGAGAGAGACACTAGGAGAGGGGGGGCGGGCCACTTCGCCTCGGCGAAAGGGGTGTAAAGGGACGCGCGACAACGAGACAATCCGCGCCAGGAGACTGGCATCCATCCCCGCCCTGACAACAATGCCCTCCCCGGGCCCGGCATCGCACCGATGCCCCGGAGATGAGCGTGCGACGTTCACTGAATGGCGGAGGCCCTCGCGGGTGGGGGAGAGGGGTCGAGGATATTTTTATAACGAGGGTGGGAGTGTGATGCAAAGAGGATGGTGAACGGTGACCCCTCCCCTACGCCTGTCCCATCCGTGACCAACTTTCGGCCGAGGGCTCTCCATCGCTCCGGGGGCTTAGGGAAGAGAGGGAGGGAGGAAGAGGGGGGTGTGGGAGGTGTTCAGGTCGCTTGGCCCACGGGGTCAAAGCGACCCGTGCGAGTCACTCCCAGTAGCACGGGCCCGCGTGTGCGTGAAAGTGTGTGTCGCCGCGCGGAGCCAAAGTTCAGCGGTTATAATGGGCGGACTAAGGAGGCGTTGCCCCAGGGCAAGCGCACGCCACAAAAGACTTGAGCGGCATCAATCATGCGACTTTCAACACCGTTAGCGTTTCGCCCGAGTTTACCGTCTTTTGAAAATTGCTCACTTCTCGCTTCAACCCTCATTAATAGGCAAATGAAAACCTATTCATACGTGGTTCCCAATCTTTTTATAAATTTTAGGCATGTGAATTGAATAACGGTAGCTGAATATTTCGCATATCCAACGTTGGGAACCGCTCCAATAAAACGAACTTAGATTTTAAAGTCGTTTCTCCTGCCACTTTACAATACACTTCAAATCCTCTATCCATAAAAGCTTCGTGCTACAAACATTTATGCGAAAATTGATAAAAAATGATAACGAAAATTGTTGAATTCTGGAGCACGATAACTTCAAGAAACTTAATTACAGTTTACCGATCTTATATAGGTATGTTTATTATCAATAAGTATATCGGAAAGGACATAAAACTTTCACTGACAATACAAACGTATTGGGGGTATTTATCTAAGAGCTTCAGAATTAAAAAATTACATACTGCGAGGATTTTGACTTTTTTCAATGACTTTTATTTCTTCCGTATTTAACTTATTTCTTTTGTTCCATCATATTTACCATTTTGAAACGGTGGTAAAAATAAACCATATGTTCTTTATCATAAATGCGCATTTTTACTTATATAAAGAGGAACTACAATATTACTACCCATCACTGAGTGTACACAAAATTAAGAATGATATGATAAGCAAGAGGGAAAGTATTAACCTTTAAGATAAAAAACGACGATATTAATACAAACACATTCCAATCAATTACGGAATCAGTCTTCATTTGATGGTTGTTTTAAAAAGTGATCAAAGATAATTAAATGTTTCTCTTTATTAAAAAAATTCTTATTATCTGGTCAAAAATACTCAAAGAAACTTTTTAACTAACTAAGTATATATTCACCTTTACGACAGCTGATAGGCTTTCCATAGAAGCTTCGCTCAAAGTTTAAATAAAGTATTTCTCATCGTAAATCATTTTTAATTGTAAAAAGATCCATAGATTTTTTGTTGTCTTACTATTACAAAGGAATTGAGCGGATTATAAGTCCCCAAAAAATAGCACACTTACGACGATTGTCAATATTTTCGAGGAATTCAATTTTCCCCACACAATACACGTTTTCATTCTTCTTCAGACCATGAATGGTTTAAATCTGCGAAATTTTCTCAGCATAGGATGAAAAATGAGGCGGAGAATGTAGATTTGGAGAAATTATGTGTTATTCCCTAATTTTTGAAGTAGGCCAATCTGGCTCATCAATTTCTTTTCTATTGCCATGACATTGCTCATATAAATCTGAAAACATATTTTCCTTGGCTGCGAAATGCTAGCAGATTCCTCCTGTGTCCCTTTACACCATCCTTTCACGCTAGTAAATGTCCAGGATTCCAAAGGTCAGGGGTGAAAAAAGAAATTACGACCAAAATCATTGAAGGGAAACCGACGAGAAAGTATGATCGCATTGATGTGCACGTGAGCCACGAGATAAGTTCAAACTGGAAACCAGTTACGCCGATCCATGAAATCCGCGCCGTACCTTCAGCTGTCTTATTCTGCCCACTATGGCGAATAACACGCTCGCCAACAAGGACACGCGCTCAAAACAAACACTGTGCTCGCGCCATGGGTGTGGAGAGGGAAGTGGGGGACGTAGGGAGTCTGCGCGGGTTCATTTAAGGTGTCAATAGACGCAAAGTTACGTAGCGAGGAGCTAGTGGCCTGAATGAGGGCGACGCGAGGGACGCTCGCGCTCCACGGACGAGCGCTAAGATGCAGGAAGAAAGGGTGTACAGGGGCGTGAGAATTGAAGGTTCATTCCTTCTCTTTTTTTCGGCACGTGGAATCCTTGCTCCGGTGGAGCGCTCAGCTGGCACTGCCTCGATCCTGGCCGGGGGAAGATAAGAGTGTGTGGGCGAGGGTGGTGGGTGCGGCGGGGGGAGGGAGGCGGAAACGAGACGGGAGGACGGTTTGGATACGGAATGAATTCCAACAGGAGAGACATCAAGCGTGCCAAGCTCGCGATGCGGGTCAAATTCGACTGTTGCGAGCCGGGATCTTCAGGCTACTAGTCGCGGTTATTAGCCAGCCGTCAAAATAATCACTCATTACGATAGTCAGATGTTTTTCCTAGCTAATATGACACCACCTCATACTTCGATACTTGAATAATCACTTTTTATAATAAGAACTTTTGATTCGTGTTCTCTCGCAACAGTTCTTCTTCCATTCAAAGGAATTGAAAATCATGTGCTGAGAGAATTAGGCAACCTTTATCATTACGTAACCTACCGCAATCGATAGAACGCTAAAAATAAGTTCCATCAATGGAGAATCTTGCTCACAACCTATTTGTGAAATGAGTTTCATAAATGGCACGAACCTTAAAATTTGATCCTAGTGTTTTCACGCCCTCTTAATTTCCTAATCCGTGTGGTGCTAGCATAAACCATTTAGATTCCTTTAAACTGAAGGGTTACTTAACCGTTTATTGCTTACATAATGGCTTTTACGACCAATAAAGGTCTTTTGTTACTGTTAAAAAAATGACAACGTTGAAATATATAGTATAGGTATCAACATATTAATATTCACAAAATAAAGAGAGAAACGCATATTTTGAAAGAATATGAGAAATAATATTTGAAAACATGAGTAATATCAGCATTAAATGTTGATGAAAGTCATTGCAGTAAGATCAGTTTTGCGAAGAGTTTTTGCTAGATATTTGCAAGAAACAGTGAAGACATCTATAAACTTAGGTGGTTTTTCCTTGCTAAATTAAAACACAGAATCAATCATAAAAAAGGGAGAGATTAAGCACAGAAACGGAGCTCTTCTCAAAGTAATGAAATGCAGAATTGA
The DNA here is from genome assembly GCA_933228895.1 of Platycnemis pennipes. Lineage (NCBI taxonomy): Eukaryota > Metazoa > Arthropoda > Insecta > Odonata > Platycnemididae > Platycnemis > Platycnemis pennipes. The sequence goes on from OW121846.1 coordinate 87,107,600, forward strand.
AATTTAGTTAAATAAATAAATACGGGGTAGGGAAAAGCTGAAGGAGTGATCGGTGGGATTGGCGGAGAGTAGCGAATTAAGCATGTTGCATTTTAGCTGCAGATGCATCTCCTTGAGCTGTAAAAATGAAAGCTTAAAAATCATTAGATAATAACTTTTTTCCCGCTACTCGCAGAAATGCTTCTAATGGATCAATATGCCTCTAATAGTATAATTTTCATAATTAACTTGAACGAGTTGTCTTAACCAGCGTAAAGGAAAAAAATGAATTATGTATGAGCAGCATATCAGTAATAATCTCCGTACGTACGGAGTGGTAAAAACGTAAATTTTCCGCATGATTTGGCGCTCCAAGAAAGAGATATACTGTCTACAAGTTTCCATGGGAACTCGTGTTCCATATTTAGAAAAAATACGTGAAAATCATGTTGAAAAGCAGCTGCCTTAACCCTCATATGGATTTACGAATTTAGTTACGTCGTTGGATTTACAGCGCCGAAGCAGCGCTGCGTTATATTTTGTCATAACTTGGCCTCTCATAGCATGCTTTCTGATTGGTAATGCTAGTGACTTCTATTTTCTTTATTTCTAACCGTGTTTCGCTAGATTTAACCCATTATTACTGAAGTTAAAGCTAAAAATCTTTAACACTGCATTCTTTTCCGTTTGCTATCGTAATACTCTATTTTTTTGTCCCTTAGACGGTTATTTTCAAATGAAGGTTTTAATTTAATGTTTAATGGTTGTTTTAAATAATTTTTCTGATATTCTATGCTGGATAAACTCCGCTTTATCATGTGCACATTGTTTTGTTTTTTATGTATCCAAATACTAAAAATTAGGACCGAATAAAAGTCGGATTGGTCCATGCAGAATAAGTTTTCTTCACTACATCCACCCACATGTTATATCTTTGTAGGGTGTGCAGAAGCCTGAGTTCTTCAACATTAATAAATGAAAAAGGGTAGGTGGAGTGAGAAGAGACGAATGATACCTTCGTGATTTTTGAGGGCTATATTCTGACGATAAAGACTAATGTAACGGACATTCTGGAAGCTAATATCATGCAATTTCCGAAAAAAAGAAAGGATTAAAGTCAGATGGGTTGTGAAATATGAGGAATATGGGACAATCAGTTACGTGTCAAAGATTCCAGCGCCGCATTGGAGGGGGGGCTAGAAGAGCCGGTATTTTAGGCCTACGGCGGAGCCCATTCCCTCACTGAGGATTTCTCCATAGAGATGGACAAGTAAAAGTGATGCGGGGGAGCACGGTAGATGAGGTTTTGCTTCTGGATTGGTGGGAAAGGCCAAAATAATGATTTCTAAGAAGTTTGGGTTGCAGGTGGTAAGAAAGAAGGAGCAGGAAATAGAAAAAACATGGAATACGATGGCATTTATTCTCTTCGGTCCGGCGCTGCGTGAGGGACCGATGGAGGAGGAGCTAGTGTCCTGGGGTGACCAAAATACCCACATGCTGGGAGGACCCCCCAAACCTTTTCTTTCCGTAGCATTGCACTGACCCAAACATTGAGACCATCCGTACTTTCGAACTAAGTTTCCTTATTCCTCATCCTCCGCCTACTTTCTTCCACCCGCAATTAGCTGACTGAACTTCTCCCCACCTCCAATGACCCACCCAAAGTAAACCCTCTCGGAATTAAGGGAGAGCCACCCCGGGACGCTTTGCGATAAGGCGCGGATTCCCTGCCCCTCACACAGCGATGGAAGGAATAAGAAAGAGCTGTTGCCGAATCATTAACCCAAAATATCTTCATACCATATTTATCTGATTTTGATGGACTATAATGTCGGCAAGGACAACGCCCACATAAGCCAATCAATTGCTTATCAACAGTGAGTCAGAGTCCGGGCACAAAATAATGTTGACAATATTTATTCACCCCATCCCAAACGAAGTGAATCGCGGCAAGTTTTTCTTTTTCTCTTCTATCAGCGCGCGTGGTTTTATCGTCAAAGCGTATGTATCGAAGCAATTGCTTGAAGCGATTTTCCGTCATAGTTGCACGAAAAATCATGGCACCATACAATTTATTCCACAGGCGACTGACATTTACTTTTGACGATTTTAGTTGTCCAGTTGCCAACCAAAGTCCAAAAAAGCAGACATTTCTGTCGGTTTCCATTGTGTTTTCAAATTTTTCTCTAAATGCACTTGAACTGCTTCCTGATTTGTGCAAGTAACAATTTCACGGATAATGTTTTTGTCAATATATAAACGGAATGCATCAATTGGGTCCTCAATGTTGGGTTTTTTTTCGGGATAGCTGCTTGGTATAATTCTATACATAGTAACCCTGGGATGTCCCCAAAGGTGACCATCACCACAGCAGGTACGCGGACGCCGAGGAGGGACGCGGAGCGGAGAAGGTACCCAAACAAAGTAATGTCAGAGACCATGGATAAAGCACCCATAGGCTAGCCATAAGTTTCTAAGAATTATTCTTGCAAATAGACGAAGTTTTGTCATTGGATGTTGCAAACAGGAAAAAATTATGATTATTCCCTTTGTTAAACAATGTAATTTTGTTTATAAAGTTTAAACATTTAAATATTATGATTATAAATAGAAGATACAATTTCATACGAAACATAATAACTTTTAAATTAATAATGAGAATGCAGTCCCCGACATTGCCACGAGGAAACTCTCGGCGCCGCAGCGGCACCGTAAATCCAACGACATAACTTTTTTCAATAGAGGCCAATAAAATGAAAACTATGCACACTGCACATAGAAAAATATATTTATAGTCTAAGAAAGCAGAATAAATATACTACTGAAAGTTTCAGAAAGATCCATCGGATTGGAAAAATTTAAAATCATTTTTAAAATCACGAGCGCTGCTAAGGTGCCGAGAATCCATATGAGGATTAAAACACTAAAAATTTTATTTATTCCAGAAGAGTATTGAGGTGTTAGAAGAGAAATTGGTTAGGAAGGCAAGAAAATAATCAGCATGAAATAACAGTCACTCTTAGAATGAGTGTTTTTGGGTGTTTTAGTTGAGAAGAAAGATATTTAAACTTATTTCGCATGTTTTAGGAGGACAAACAGATCCCAAGACATTGAGTCAAAAGGTGAACTACTCCTGCCGTAATAACTACTCTCAACTACCTCGGACATTCGTACAAAGACGCATTACATTTTCAACGAAGCACTCTTAGGAAAAATGATTTTATTTTTTCCTCTGCTCGAAAGATGTGTTTACAGTTTTAAATATGCAGATAGTTTTATATAAGTAGATAGGTTGAAATATGTAGCAATATGTTACAGCATGGTATTTGTCACGTCTTAATTTGCTGAAGGGATTTGACAGAATAATTTTCAGGTAATATTTGACAGGAAGATAAGAAAAGTTTTGACACCATTTTTTATCTCAGGGTAAAACTGAAATCTGTATTCTGTAATAGCATATTTTTCACTTATATCCCAGCAACTCGGAAGTTCCGAAGATTAATAATATTGTTGGTACTCAGGAAAAACTAAATATCATCAGCTACCAAAAGAATCCTTCTGAAACTCAGTTCACAAAGCATTCAATTCTGGCAATTATTTTTTGTTTTTCAGAAATAGCGATTATTCACAATTATCAATAAGAATGATCTCATTACGTAGTTTACTAACTTATTCCATTTCGCGGTTTAATGAATTTTTTATACAATGATAAATTTATTAATGTTATGTAATGATTATTAAGGGATCCAAGAATATTTTTCTCGAGTAAAAAATCATTGAGATCGTTAATACAATTCTAAATTATAAATTCATAGACAAATTAGAAGATTACTCTAGTTCAAAACTTGCTTAAAAATTTTAGCCATTTTGTATAGTATAATCCTACATGTGGCTAAATGTAGGGCATTAAAACACGTATATTTATACTGAATAGAATCAACTTATTAAACACTCATTTTAACCATTTCATATAAAATTCAGAAGACTTCGTATTAAACGACTGCATTTCAAAGTACCTTAAAATTAAACTGCAACTATAAAATTCATTGACAAGTACCCTGAGCGTAAATTATGATGTGACTCTCTGAGACAAAACAAGTCTGTATTTCTACAACAATAACGAAATAATTAAAAATACTTTTGAAATGACATCAATATCCTGCAAGACTTTATTAAACATCCTACGCTCAACTTTTATTGAGTTATATTAAAAATGATCTTCTAAAAATACCTTGCAGATCATAAATGCATTGTCTGAAAGGAATAAAATATTTATGAAGCATCTTGAATTAGAATAACCTTAGGAAATCATTCCATTTACACCAAGTAAATTTAAATTATGATTTTTTCTTGATATTCTCATGAATTCGTAATACAAGAACGTTTCCGTGATGTTTTCAGAAATTCTTGTTTATAACACTTCTCCGCGAAGATGTAAGTAAATAAACCCATGCCATGAATACCGCTTCATTGATGTTTGTTTCAATATATGCCGTAATTACGACCTTATTGTTGAATCGGATTATTTAAAAAGTTCTCCAAATTGCAAAACCAGTGAATACAAATGCTGCACATGGGCGTTTCAAAATATGCATACATCCGCACGAAAAGGAACTAATTTTCGGGTGATAGCGGTTTGATCATTATCAAATTGCCTGACGCTCGAAAATCAATTTTCAGTTTTCATTAAACCCGCCCACCCTCCCTATGTTGAATGGAAAAACCTTTTGCACAGAAGGGAATCAGTTGAAGGCGGGAACAAATAAAAAGAGTGTCTTTCAGGTAAATAGATTGACAACGAAGCGGCGAGACAATGAACACCAACAGAGGCGGAAGCCGGAGGTATGGTGTGAGGTGGGAAGAAAAAAATTCGGTTATGGCAGAAAATCAACGAGGAAAGATATATGCGTGCGTGGGTGGACTGTCGTGGAAATGTCTCCTAGAAGAAGCCGAGGGGCGTGAAATACGGAGCCTTGTCTGGCGCGAGCCACGTCGCATTCGGAGGCGGGAAAGGGGTGAGAAATGGTGTGAGGGGAGGAAGCAAATGAAGGGGGTGGGGCCGGCAGGGTGGAAAGGATGTCTGCGACAAAAAGGGGAGCGCGATACGGCAGGATATATATCAAAGGAATGGGAGGGGGAGAGGGAGTGGGGGAGATGGAAAAAATGACTCTGGGAGCCGGGCGGAGGGTAGGTTTTTTCGTGGGAGGACCAAGGGGGAGCCGCGGACGGTAGGCAAAGGTTGGTGGGGCAGGGACGGCGAAGCGGAGGTCCACGGCGAAGAGGAGTGCTCACAATCACTGGTGATCGGGGCAGTTGTGGGCGTGACAAGGGGATGGCGACGATAGAAGTCGAGAGTGGGTAGGGTTCCGGGTGTTCCGAGACGTTACACCGAAATGAAGAATGGAGACGACTGGAAGCCTGTATGCTGGCTGGCGCTAAGTGACCGGGATAAATTGCAAGCGCATTTCTGTTAGCCACTCCGAGTTTCGAGTGGAGGTTAGGGCGACGAGACCCTCGCCATATGCTGTGTTTACCGAAGGTGGTGACCTACGAGCACACGGAAACTGCTTCGACGACTCGCCTTTTGATGGTATTCCATTACGGAGGAAACGTAGGAAATCTTTGCCATCTAACGGAACTGAATCCGACGTTTATTGCCTTCAAAAACAATTCCCTTCAGCTATACAAGGTCTAGAAAACAAGAACATGCCTATCAGTACCAAATGTATCACGTGCTACACCAAAAGGAATTAAGATTTTTTTTTTAGTCTCCGAAGCCTAAGCAACGATTTCCAAGCATACAAAACATACGTCAAACATAAATACGTTCATGCATTGGCAATTGGAGCATATCAAAATTTTTTTCCTCAACTTTTACATGAAAGAGGCACCCTTATTAATAAACATATCTTGGTTTTTATCATAAACATTCAGGTTTTTTGTACACTTTAATAAAAGGCTAAATTAAATTCCTAAAAAATTTTAATTAACGAATTAAAAGCTTTTTTGTAGGGCATATTTATTTTTTAGCAAGTTTCTCCAAAAACTGCAGCATTCTCAAAGCGCTCTCAAAACAATTCATCAAAAAGTACACTTGGAGCATGTTTCTTAACGGCAGTGAAGTATGGATGATAACAGCAGGAGGCAAGAAAATGGTGGAAGCGTTCGAAATGTGGTACTACCAAAGAATGATGAATATAAAATGGATCGTCCGAGGGGATAACGAAGAAGTCTTAAGAAGAGTGGGAAAAAAGAGAAGTCTGCTGAAAACTGTAAAAATATCACGGGATTACTTAATTGGCCATATCTTAAGATACGATGGCCAAACAAAGACAATCGTCGAATGAAAAGTGAACGGAAAGAAAGCCAAAGGAAGGAATCGAGTGGAGGGCTGCATCAAATCAATCCTAGGATAATTGATCAGTGATGGTGACAATGATCTCAAATTCGCAATGGATTGAGGTTTATTAAATTTTAAGATATGGAAGCCAGAATACGGAGAGATACCAATTTTTACAGATCTGGGAAGTGTTAATAAATATATTATTAGTCCCTATCTATAACTAGTATATAAATATATATTAGTTAATTAATATATAATTGTTTATTTCTTTAAAAAAAAGGGCTTATCAAAGTGTTGCTTTCCCCAAGTAACGCTGATGCGCTCGCGTATCCTAAAGTATCGGAAAAATTGAAATGAAATAATAATGTGCCAAGACACCCACTCAGCTAAACTTCCATGAGTGAAAATAAATAGGTGTGAAATTGATGAATAACAGTTTTATTGGAAATTTGATTAATAGTATCCTTCTAGGTGCAAACTTGCTCCTACTGAATTATTATCGAATTTGATTTCGGCAAGTTACAAAATCGGACCCTGAAAGAGAAAATTTTGAGGCCTGAAAAATATGACCTTCGTGCTCACATCAAAAGTTGTCCATTCAAAACATTATTAATGTCAGAGAAAAGTGTTCAGATGACATTAAAATCTGTTTCCGCCAGCGTATAGAAATCTATAATGGCCGATGAAAATCACTAATCTTAAATGTCACTGAGATACTAGGGATGCCACGCACTGTTTGGAATGTGGATTGAAATCCCAGCAAAATTTCCCAGTGCCCCTTGGTTTCCTCATTATTTCCTGCCCCTGCGGGGAAACATTAGCAATAATTAATCATTCTATTTTTATCGAGAGCTTTTACCTTCGTTGATTTCAAATTTATTTATGAAGATAACTTTAGATCTTTATGAAGATAACTAAGATTTAAGAAGGCTAGTACCGTATAAAAATTTACGCTTGAATAAGAAAATACAAAGCAGCATGAAAACAAATTTCACCAAATTTTTCCTTTATTTGGGTATTTTTATTCAAAACTACCAAATAAATGTGAAACATTATTTATTAGAATTAACTTCTGTTGCCTGATTAATTAGAATTAACTACTGTTGCCTCACAAAATGGGAAGAAGATAAACTTTATTAATTTTAACCTTGAAGGAATTTTTTTGCATTACATATCACATCCGCGTTTACTCTAGAGCAGATGTATTTATCCTAGCAAGAAAATAAATCAATCCTGCCAAAGTAATAAAGAGATATGCCAATTCAATCACTTAACTAAATTAAAGGCCATGCTAAACTTGCAACACCATGTAACTTAAGAGATATGAGTGTCCAGGCACGTAGTTCTCTCTTGCAGAATTGTATTCACCGCCCATTGGAATACGGAGCCCATAATTATCATTTTAATAAGTCAAATAGAGAATATTTATAAAGAACTCGTCAGGAGAAGAGCGGTATGCGGTTACATTCTGATAAATGCATTTATATGTTAATGGCCTTTTCACCTTATTTTACTCTTTCACTCTTTAGCTCTTTAGAAAATGCATGAAATTCTTAGCTATTCAATTAAATAAATCAACCAAATTTAGCTCAATATGAGATAAATAGTACCAGTGAAAAATGACCTAACCAAATTCCCTATGGATCTTTTCACCAAGGCTCTCTTTGTGGTTCCGCAGTAGGAGAAAATGTTATCTGCAGGTGAAGGGATTCAGAGCCAATGAATTGACATGACGTTAAGTCGGATAAACTAAGTAAACACTTAAGAGCACTGGATAATAGGATGTTCTTAAACAGCACAGATTACCTAAAAATGCACCTACGTAAAACCGTATGAATCCTGAGTTGGAGTAGAAAAGAAAAAATCGCCGATGCAATCTCAAAAGGAGTGATGTTCTCTCAATCATCATTGACGCTCGGATGGGTATGGAAATTTGAGTGGATTTTTTTTACTTTTTTAAAAGCTTCAATGAATGCTCGTGAATCATTACGGTTCGATGACTTCCAAAATAGTGGTCTACCTCTACAAACTAAGTAGATTGAACTATTTATACGTTGCCCAACCGTAGACTTCCCTATCATGGCTGAATCAATTTCGATGTTTGAATTTTTAACACAAATGTGAAAACCTTTTCCCCTAATAATCTTACCCCCTTAAAGTTGAATTGGGGAGGGAAAAAGAGTAATGAATTCAAATCGCGGTAGGGTAGGGGGGCCGGGATCAGATTGCACGAACCAATTCGCGAAGAAACGAGAGACCGTCGTGATTCAGATACCCCATTACCTCTTTCCCTCTACTTCTCTCCATTCCTTTCCATCCATCCCAACCTTGCGTAACATTTGATGGCCTCCTATAATTGACACGGTCCACTCCTCCGGGCTCTCCAATCCGCAAGAGGACGAGTCAGCAAACCAGTGCAAATTAACGTCGGGGAGTTGTGCCGTCCACAGGCTCATCTCTCGCTTCGCCCGCAACTCTCCTGACGATGCGGTTTATTTACCCGGCACGGAGAACGTCTCCGAGCGGGAGATGAGAGTCCGAAGCCCGTTTGGGTGCTGTTAGGACGAAGAGCAAGGGTGGACGAGAGTCCCATATCAATACGGCCTCCGGGTGACGTGCAGGCAGACATGATTTCGTCAATCCTCGTTGAATCCATGAGGTGAATTAAACTAAAACGTGCGTTCCGCAGTTGAGAGTAGCCTATAAATTTGCTTGAGTCATCGGTATTCAACCTTTGCCTCAACGTGCTGCCATTTGAGCCAATCTGAACTCAACTATATAAAAGCTATTTACATATTTCAACGTCAACATGGTCGTGATTTCAAAGGTGTAAATATTTCGCAATGTATATCACTGGCTGCTTCACCAATGGCCATGATGGTCGGATGGATAAGGAAATTTCAGTGGATTTTTATTACAAAAGCTTCAATTCATGCTCGCGAATTAGTACGGCTCGACGACTTCCAAAATAGTGGTCTACCTCTACCTACTAAGTAGATTGAACCAGTTATCCGTTGCCCAACCGTTTGGGCAAAGGATAACTGGTTTGTTCAATTCCTATTTTGCGTTAGCAACACGACTGTCTTTGAGAATCGCATCAGTGTGATCCATGAACCCTGGTTCCCGTCCCAGTGATGGCAGCGAATATATTGATGTAACAATCCCCATTTTAATGCTGAGGGGTAGGCACTTCATGTTCGGTACTCCGTCCGCCGGCTGGGATGTCAAACCTGAGTTTAGAGCACTTAGAGTGCAGTACTCCTCCCGTTGCATGAGACATTAAGCCGTGGTCCATTCGTGCCTTTTGCCTGGAGCAGGTTAATAGCGACACCAAGTTTCCCTTCATTATTCTCCTTGGCTCTCCATCCTTAAAACATTTCCTCCCAGTCCGAAGCGCGTTTAATTAAAGGTGTGAGATGGACTTGAAACAGCAGAAGAGATGTTAAGCCGCAGAATTTTTGGTATCTCTCTTTAAAAGCAAGCACTTTCTGATGCTAGGTTAACCATCTACATCTGCATAAAACCCGATAAGTAAGCGCAAAGGTGTGAGACGGGCAGAATAATCACCAGGAGATCATTTTCAATCATAGAAGATCAGTTCCCATCCTCAGATTTTATTTGACATATGTGATGAATTTACTTGTTGCCTTAATACCGCAATGAAATTGTAGAACCACATAATAGTATCTGAATTGGCTCACATTTGGTGCCCGGCATAACTCGTTCAGTAGCTTTCGACTCACGTTTGGCAACTCCCACAACATAAACTACGGCTTGTACTCCGAGACTAAGCATATCCCTTAGATTTCCGCTAGTGTTCCATATTGTTTTGTTTCGGGATAAACCTACAAGAAAAGTTGGTTTTCAATATTTTTTCTCAAGGTTATCCAACGGCCTCAGAGGAAAGTCAAAATGCGGGGGCACGTTCTTGAGGGTCATGAAACAGCACAAGCAAGCAGAGACTCCACAGCCCGCATGTGGAAGATGGCTGCGTGTCTAGGTCAAGAATGGTGTGCGCATGAGGTCCATAAATCCTGTGCTTCGCGTACAACTCATAAAGTTGGGAAATCGCGCTTGGACCGCTGGGAGAGAGGGTCGATACCTTCAGCGCTCGGCCAGTGAGATGGCGATTTCTTGCGACGCCGCACGCGATTGCCCCGGCGCTACTGTTTATTCAGTAGGAAAGGTCAAAAGACTGCCCCGTGAATGATTATTCCCTTTATGTGGGTTAAGCAGTGTTATCTTGTGCTTGCGGAGGGGGAAGGAATGGGATCGCGGTTGGGTTGGCAGAGATACATGTGGCAATTAATAAGTATCTACTTATTATGGGTAAAAAAAAGATGTGCTCAACCCGAAGGTTGGTGTTTGAAAGGTGAGAATAGAGTTCACCCCGTACTTAGCCAATGGCGGGTGAAATTCACACAGGGTAAGGGGGGCCAGTTCCTTTCCCTGGGCCACCAGCGATTTCCAAAGAGGTTCTGACACGCGGAAAATCGATATCACGAGGATTTTAGGTGGGGTGTCCAGAAAGCCTCTTGCCTGGGATTTGAACCCGGGACCCTCCGGTCAGTAGCTCAGTATTCTACACACAAGGTCACCATTATCCCCTTATGATGGGTACGCCTGCCCAAATTGATAGTAATTAATAATAATTCTTGCTAGGGCTTTGATATTATTTTAAGCAGGGGATCCGCATTCGATAAATATCGTAAGCATACGGATCGGTCTATTAACACCAGGGTAGCTAGAACGAATAAAAGAAGATCCAAAAAGCCATGTTTCATAAAGGTTGCTTGCTGAAAGATCCCAAGAGCTCAAGAAATTCAGCCCCTCTGAAAGAAAGGAGAACTTTAAGTGCTTGAAGAGCGAGCAAATGAGATCAGAAAATGTATATATGTCTCTTAACCTTAGAAATTTGAGCTCTATTCATATGTGTAGGCTTCTTGTGCCAAGCAGCAGGATTTCGCCAGCAACAGCTCCATAATTTCCTGCGTTGAAGTCAACCACTTTGACTCCCGGACTAGGTATAAATACGTCAGCAACATGTGTAAACATATAGATCTTTCATTTGAGGAGACTATTTTCTGCAATGAATATCTCCCTCGTTCATCTACCCACGAAGAAGAGCAAATGCTTTCGTGCTGACGATCCCTTTCATTACCAACTGACCGAGGACGGAAATTAGGCCAAGTAAAAAAAAAACGAATGGCATTCACAGAAAATTAGGCTGCGCAGAAAAACCAGACGGCATGCACAACACTCAAAACACTAATTTAGTGACTCGGTACCTACAGGAGTTCTCTGGTGAAGAGGAGAGCTGGAAAAAGGGGTAGGAGGGAAGATATTCAATGAAGTGGTAGCTAATTTTTGAGCACGAGAGAAGCCTTCATAAACGAGTCCTTTTTCTGTTGCATTGCTCCGGTATGTAATGTCCACTGAGGGACGAGAATTTCCATCATCTCCTTGGTAGTGGAGACTGAGCACCCTTACTTCAACTGACCCCGTCTTTTCACAGCAACGGGGCCGTAATGAGGCTAAAGGACCACTCCTCCATGAATGAGCGGCAATGAAAAATCACTGCAGGCACACTAATTTGGCCAGCGAAGAGAAAATGATACGTGGCGTTCCACGTATAAAATACACTCTCAGTTACATTTGCAGAAAAATATGATGATATTTTCTACAGGGTGACCCTCATTTTTTTTAAATATTTAACAGCGCTATAAATATCTTCTAAGCATATTCGAGTCTTAAGTTGAAAATTGTCTGAAAATATTTTAATGAATATTAATAAGGTGTTTCAAAAAATTAACAGCTTCAAATATTGATGCATGTATGCACGTTAACAAATTACTTTCGGAGAAACGAAATATTATGCTAAAATCTCAAGAGTACAAAAATAAAATGTAAATAGCTCTCTACGCACATTTACAGGCATGTTGGAATAAAAGAGATCGTTAAAGTTGCATAAATTAAAAAAAAAAACAGAACCTTGGATAAAGTTTTTCAATGTGCTTCACGCAAGGGGCAGGACAGTATTCAATGAAATAAAGCTGATAAAAATAATTAACATGCCTGGTGTGTTGCAGTTACTTTTAGCTTCAACACTTTTGACTTCTCTTTCTTCAATTGCATTATTAGATCACTGAATGACTGGTGATAGTGGAATTCAGACATTCATCGCGAAAGAACGTTCTTTTCCCCGAGGAGTTACAACTGATACGGCTTAGCAGCTTAATGTCATTGCAGAGGTAAATTTTTAAGTACAGAATATATTCACTCACTAAGTCACGTGGCTAGCTCTTCAAGAGTAACCGCGACCTTCTTAGGAATTGGCAAGTGTTTGAAAAATTTCTAACGAATCGAAATATTGGTTAATGCAATTAAAAAATGGTTTCTCAACATCGCTACGATGCGTATGACCAAATAGAGGTGACCGCTAGTTTTCTATCATGGCCCTTCATATTATCATCACTTGTTTCGTGAGAGAGGAAAATCCTTTGGGGATTCGACTTGAAGTAATCCAGGTACCATGTGGTAAAGAGCTTTGCTCACGGTATGAGAAAGTGTAGGAACCTCACAGTTTTAAGGTACGAATCCGTCCTCTTTCGCCAGCTTTGAACTGCGCAGGATGATCTTCATTTGCAAAGCATAGCAAATATGTGCCGCAAAGGTGGCAAGAGTGCTTTTACATTTTTAATGGAGCTGATCGTTTACCCTCCCAACCATTACATTCACAGTACAGACCGCGTCACGAGAAACGTGAAAAGAAATGGATGAAAAATAATCAAAACAAAAGAAGGTCAATAATATATTTTAGAGATAGGAAGGCTAAGCTGAATAATGATGTTAGCAGGCACAAGTTAAAGAAAACGCAGGAAAAATAGGTGAATGAAGATTCAAAGCAACTAGTGTATGCAACTATATTTAAAAACGGCCTCTCAACCTATGATCGTAACAGTCAGTCTTTAGAATTATACCTTTAAGACATCGAACTCCCAAACTGGGTGCAGCCTCGTATTGGAGACAGATTCGTTATCTTTAGTAGGATAGTATAAAGGCAATAAAGTAACGCAAGGAAAAGTATGGACTGACATTTATAAATCAATTAAATCTAACGTGCCAAATGCATCGTAGAATTGAAGCCTGTCTGCTATCCTTTCGAAGAATTTCTAATAATTCAGCCGAGTCTGCTACCTGCCTACTATCTGGGTTCAGGTACAATATTTCGCCCGACTTTCAACAAAGTATTACTTTTGCTGGATATAAAGGAGAAACATTAAAGTGAATGAAAGATAATAATGGCAGAAAACATCGCCTTTAAGCCCGAAGGGAATGAGAAACTGGCTTCCTTTCCTTTGGGTTCATTCATCCACGTTGACCAGGCCAAATTAAGATTTATTGCCATTGCGTAAGAGGTGGCCAAATATTTACAGAGAAAGAAATAACGCTGCTTCTGACTATTACCACGATATTTATTAAACTTACTGCAGATTCACGGATTGTTCTTCACCGAAAAATCTCTAGCGAACATTTTTCCCATCAAAAGATTTTATAAGCTCTTGGCTTTCACTTTTGTGGACCTACCCATCTTTCGAAATAATATTAAATATGACGTTCCATGCAGATGAATTTTGAAGAAAAACAAAGACTATTCGAGTAATATTTTGGAAAGAATTTAGTGGAAGGGATGAGCGTGATGATGGCATAAAAACGTTATTATCTCCTCAGCTGAATTATTAGAAATTCTTAGAAGGATCGATAGCAGTAACATACACGCAAAAGGTTTCAGAAAGACCGATCTCATTGGAGTCAAGAAAAGGGCAACGGCAAATAGATAATTTATAATTGAACCAACTATTCCTCGAGGCAATGGACGCATGTCTCCAAGTCACATATTTTCTGTGAATTAAATGTTCAAACCATTACGAATATTTTGATGGAGTCATTATTGGACCGAAAACATATGCGCATGGTGAACCCAAGAGAGTTCATTGCGGAATCTGAAGCATTACGGCATTGAAGAAACTACAAAGCCTGGTAATTAAATGATTAAATGGAATTCTACCTCATTTCGTCATTTCATTAGAATCATCATACTGAGAATGAGACGGCAAGTCTCCAAACATTCACAATTACAATTTGTGCGAGAGTACAAAGCAATTCGTAAATCATTCATTTGGGTTGAATGGATTACCTGTGGTTGGGTAGCAGTCTTCCAAGCACACCCCAAAACCCACAACGGTTCCACATATTTCTCTTCAAGCTAACCAACGGAGAGTGCTGGAAGCCTATTGTAGCTAGCTTCTTTTCAACTGGAACGAAACACGTACATCCCCGACAGTAAACGGCACTAGGCGCCACTGAGTTGGAGAGCACGCCTAACCATACCCTTCCTGGAATGTGTATTAATACTTCTCATTCCCACCCAAAGCGCATATTGCCATATTAGCACCGAGTTGAAATCAATGAATTACGGAAAGTTTCATGAATGAGGTGGGATAAAATAGCAAGTGATATTTATTCTATGGTGTGATAGTTTTTAGATGCAATATTGGTAGCATCGTAGATCAAATCAGCTCTGGTAGTTTTTGCTCTAAGAAAACCGTTTCTTAAATTAAGGATTCAGAGCATGTGTTGAAGTGTATACTAGCATATAGCTGTAATGAAAAAGAAGAAATTATTGTTTCAATCACTTTCCTTTCAATCAGCATTCATGCAGAAATATAAAGTCCCAGGTTATCTAAATAATATGCAGCTATTCCCAAAACATTCTTTATGGTTTCTTCCTGCACGCACTAATGTTGAAGATTAAAGAGGAAACTACTCAAATTGAGATGATATAAGAAAAAATGGTCAACCAATGAGCAGCTCATAGGTAACAAACTATTCATAATGATAATACTTCGTGATCTTACTTCGCAACATGGCACCGGGTTTCGCTGTCACGTGAAACATACTTCACGTGACGTGGTGACTTTCACTGTCACATGAAAGTGCCCACCACTCACGCATCCATTCCAGTTGACCAAAGTACCTTTTTTGGTCTAAAATATCGGGTGAAATCACTTCTCAAATGGCCACAGTCCAACGAGAACGTCAAAGTATAAGCGAAGGGAACACGACTAAAGCACGCGGACCTAAAACTTCCTTGAAGATACAGATAGAGCAGATGGCAGACATTTTAAGTGCTTCAAAGTGACTTGGAGTGCCTCCCTTTCCTGTGCCTTCAGTTTTCGCTGACAATCGCAGCGATACATCGACACTCAAGGTGGAAGGACCTCAACACATGACTGACGCCTTCGGCCAAATGTTTGTTAAGGCTGACCCACCGATATCTTTATATCTTCTGGGTTTTCATGGCGTGCGCAGTCTCTCTGGGGGACAACAGTTCAGCTGACATTCCAGTCAGGGCCTTCACGTCGTAGGAATTATGTGTGGATTTTGGTCTACCTATTAAGACCGGCCTATTTCGTCTTTTCTGGTTGGTCGTTTCTCACAGAACTCTATTATCTATTATTAATAATTTAATTAATCAATTTTAAGTGACTTGAAGGTAGTTTGAGGAAATTAATAATAATTAGAGCAAAGGCAAAACTACAATATTCGAATCCCAAACCCAATTTGACACATGTAGAGATACGTAACTTTCAAAGCATTGCTGCATTCCTTTGCGGATATATAAGCAGGATACGACCACAAGGGAAATAGTACCATAAGAAATAACCCAAATGCATTGAGCACACGGTGAAACGATGTCACTGTCCCCACTAAATGTGTGGAAAAAAAGAATAAATTAACAGACAAATAATTGCTCACACCGCCATCCCCTTGGAATTCTCTCCGGGGAATGGTACGCCTGTCGAGCGCTATTACTCGGAAGACGATGGAATAACTGAAGCCGCTCCATGTAAAGCGGACGGGGAGGAGGGGGTGGGGCGGTAGAAACGGGGGAAGCAGCCATGAATGGGTCTGTTGAGGTGGCAAAAGCGAGCCGTCGCTGTCTCCTTCCCGCCCCCGCCCGCCCTAACCAGCCATCCCCGCACGAAACACAACGGCCGCCCTAACCGACGCCCTGCCTCCCTCGCCCCCGACTAAAAGCCGCCCCGACACCGTGTCTTCTTCACTTTAATTTGGATTCCTGAGCCACCGGGACACGAGACTCCTTGAGACATCCTCTCTTCCCCAGGCGCCTCCGCGCGTTACCAGCGTGCCGCCCTGGGAGTTTTTCTTCGCAGTGGGCGGGCTCCCGGCTCGGAAAGGGTGGAAAAAGAGAGCGCGGGACGGCACAAGAGGGTGGGGGCGGGAGCGAAATTTTGCTCGAGTGCGCGTGGCAATGGGGTGTGGGTTCGACGCGGAAAGGATGGCGCGCGGAGTAGGCCGGGAAGTTACGGCAAGGTGGGGGCGGGGGCTGGTAGTTGCGCTCCCTTAAAAACCAGGCAATCCCCTCCCTCCCCACCCTTTGAGTTACCGCCCGGATAAAAGTGGATAAAAGGGGGGCGGATCCGCTGGAAGGAAATAGTGGGAGCCACTTAGGGCCACACCACCCCCTCGGAAGGGGGCGTGGCGGAAAGGGGTGGCTGAAGAGGAGTACTCGCCCAGCAACCCTTTTGGTGAGGACCGCCTCAGCGAGAGGGTGGAGGCAACGGTGCACCCCGCTCCTCCCCCACGCACCTCTCTCCACCAGATTCCCCGTTGTTACTCCCCAAATTTCTTACCGCCCACCCCCACTCCTCTGCCTCCCGACACTTATAACCAGACTCCCTTTAGCGCGGGACGACGCGGACCAGGAATGTAAGTCATAAATTCAGGAGGCGACCGAGGCGGGAGTGGAGGGGCGTGATGATGGGCCCCCGCGATGGCGGAAGCGAAAAACATGAGCAGATCTCGAATTCCCTCTCCGTCTCCCTTCATTTGGGCGTCAGCGGTGGACGGGTGCGGGGGTGGCGCGGGGGTGGAGGGGGTGAGGGGTGAAACGGGGCGTGCTGAGTGCAACCGGGGCGGAAGAGGCGTTTTTGCCCTGCTGCACCCAGGGAGACGCCGTGTGCAGACGAGCAAAAAGAGGGCGACCGGGAAAGGGGAGACACTTTTGGAGCGGGCGGGACAGATATGAAGTTTGTCGGGGGACGATCTTGAGGAATTCGCGGAGAAAAGTGACTGTGCGACGAAGGAAGTTGCGGAAGCGGACAAGGATGGATGATGGCGAGGTCAAGGGAGAATGCACGACTAATTTGGAACTTGCGCGTTGCTTTGGGGCCTGTAAATATGATTTACATGAGGGGACGAAAAAAAGGGTGATGGATTGGCACGTCGTCAGGCATCAAGGGAGTATGCGCGCTGCTAGAACTCCCCGCTTCCACTCGAAGTAAAACCCTCCCACCTTCCTTCCTAATATGAATGGAAACTGGTCCCGCATCTGGAATTAAACTTAAGTTTTTCATTAACGAGCCTACCATATCTTAAAAATACTCTCTGTAAACATACGTGTTTCCTGTGGCAGTTTTATTTTCGGGAAATTAGATTTAATCAGGTCTAATTTGAGAGATGAAATTAAGCATATATTGGATCATACTTCATTCTGAATTATTAGGAAATTTTACCACATTTTCTCATGGATGCATTGTGTCATTTATATAATGAGAGAACTAATACTCTGTTCTTGAGATCGCTTTGTTTCACATTAAAATAAAGCAAGAACCATTTTAAATGAATTACAGATATTAGGGAAGTATGAAATACGAAAAAGTTTCATAATGAATACCTTAGAACTTATATCCTAACGCTTAAAGCTATTCGGATAGCCTATGGATTTGCTTTCGAGTTTTTGATTTTCAAAAAAGAATTCTGTATCCTCACGTTAATATATTTTGCCAGCGGTTTCTTTTGACAAATGAATTATCATGGCATTAAATTTTTCGAAAAACACTCTTTGTAAAACTAACTTGAAGCTAAAAAGTCCATGTAAATAATTGTGTGGACCGAGGAAAATTGAAGTGATTCCCTGGTGTAGTTTTATACTCAAGAACTTTTGGGTATATTACATATTAATATAGAAACTTAGGTCTTGGTCAACGTATTATCTCATGTATAAGCCAGCATGCGAAGATTATATGAAACTAGGAATTGTATTAACCTCAGTTCACGGATACCCTGTTTAAAACCTAGTTCGTACTACGATTCTATGAAATTGAGTATGAGATAGCATTTTGAAACACTTTATTGTCATTGATAATGCTTCCTGATATTACCCATATTTGTAGAAGACCTTTTGACTTTGTACACGTTATATAATATTGCTAAACTTCATTTAAATGATTTTGATGAATGACATAAAACTGTAGGTAATAAAAGCTAGTTGGGCATGTAGGGGCAGCGAAAAATGATACCTGCACAAAAATTCCTAATCATTGCGGAAAAAATGGCATATTTGGCAGGGATGCATAAGACATCTGAGTATGATTTACATTGCATACATTTAAATCGATTCCCAACGTACACGCACAGAAATGGCTCAACTTGCAAGTATTCCAGACCGGAGAATGGGCTAAAATATGAGGACACAATAAAAAGCCATTTATTTTAAGTAATGTAATGAGACAACCTTCACAATCATCAAAGTTATTCAATCAATATCATGTATATCTGATATGGTAGGATAATTGTATGCTTTGCTGTCAAGTATTCGAATAAAAAGGTAATGATGCCTTATTTATTATAGTGGTTCAATGAGAGAGAATAGACTAAATATAAAAAACAGCATTGAGAATGTATGCTGAGGCCATTAATAACGTCCGTGGACGTCTTTAGAATCTAGCGTTCCCTCGCCAAAACAAAAAAATACAATTTCAAAAAGTTTTGCACCCAAGAACATCGACCAGCTCAATGGAACTATTGTTGCAGCACGGCCTCGCGCATTTCTAAAAGGACGCGGATACAATTTTGAGCAAATTTAAGTCTATAGACGAAGCCAGGGAGT
This sequence comes from Platycnemis pennipes, assembly GCA_933228895.1. Classification (NCBI taxonomy): domain Eukaryota; kingdom Metazoa; phylum Arthropoda; class Insecta; order Odonata; family Platycnemididae; genus Platycnemis; species Platycnemis pennipes. Next base: position 87,126,898 of record OW121846.1, read on the forward strand.
CGAAAATCTGCCGTAGCATTCAGAAACTTCATGCAAGTGATAGGCACCGTGCCAAACTGTCAAAACTCGCCATTTTCAGCCCAAAAGCCGCACAAAAGCTAAGACGGAAATCTTCAGTCCACTGGAAGTTACGTACGTAAGTCCAGGAAGCGGGGGAGAGGGTATTGCCTCGGGGAAAATAGCATTAAAGGAAGGAATCCCGAGAAGATTAATTAGTGGGAGGTGGTTAGTTTACCTTAACAGCGTCGCGAATCTTTTTCAAACTGCTTTGAACGCAAAAGCGTTTCGGGGAGGAATTTAAGGGTGGGGGCAACGAAGGGAGGCGATAAAAGCAGGAGCCGGGTGGAGGTGGCGCGCTTGATCCTGCTGCTGAATGGGTACAGCGACACCATGTTTACAGGACAACACCCTCTCTCAACGGAATCAAGGCATTATTGTCGGAATGCTTGGGCGATGCCGCTCCTATTAACAAATTGAATGCGCGCTTGGGTGGCCCGATGACTAAGGAGCAGGGAAGCGGGATAAAGTTATAGGAGGTGGGACTCAGAGGTGAACCTACGTACCCTCGACTCTTTTTCTCTGCAGCTAAATTAGTCGAGCTCTGCGTAGTACTTAAGAAATGATTACTACTTGGAAGGCCTCTTGGTTAGAGTGAGGAGCCATCACCTGGGAAGAACATCTTTACAGATAGGAAGTGAGAGGGCGATTACGTGAAATGTTTCAATGGGCGGATGGTAAATAGGTAGGCATTATAGGGAATGATGGCTCGGGTTCCATATCAATACACGAGTTACCCAATTAGCTGATGCTCAGTTATCAGAGGAGGCGGAGTGTTAGGACCACTACCATACGCCACTGAACATCCGTTATTCATTTTCAAAAAGGACCTTTAGGAATATCGCAAAACGTTAATTTCACACCATAACGTCAAATCCTCTCTTAATTTAAATTATAAAAATATCCATGATAAAGAAATAGATTTAATAACAGTTGTCATTAGACTATTTTTCTGTCTTTTATGATTAATCCATGCAGTGAGTATATTTTGGGCCCTTCTCTTCCATGATTCGGAGTGGTATCTATTTCACTGGAACTCTCATGATGAGAACCATTAAAAAATCACGATATATTATTTTTCAGCATGAGCTAAATAAATCTACAGGGAATTCCTGGAGAGCAGGTGACAGGTGACTCGACTTTCCCAAGTGAGAAGCCACGAAGGCTTTCCCTTAATCCCCGCAACCTTAGGCTTCCCAAAAGTGTAACCTACTCTTAGGATAGCATCCCTATTATATTATTATCAGGATTTTAAAAATAATTTCTGAAAATAATACTTTGAAAATATATTTTGAATAAGACTGCATGTATTCATGCACATGGTATTGACATCATGCAATTATGTATGACAATTTGGCCGAAAAATATTTTATTAGCAGGGATCCGCTCCCAGTTTCTTTACCCGGCGTATCCATCGGCATCATTATCAGTGTGTGAAGAGATTATTTATATAGAAATACCACTATCTAACGGAGGAAGACGGATTATGCTATTTTGTAGAATGTAGCTTCTGTGCTTTAACTTAGAAAAGGCTCGTCATTAAAACGAAGGGATCAAACAATAGCTTTGGAGGCAGCAATAATGAAGAAAACTTGAGGTTACATTACTTGAGACGACATAGATAAGCATGAAATATAGAGTGGATTAAGAGGAGATTAAAGGAGCAGGTTTTAGAGCAACATCATTCCGAACCTTACTAAAACTCCAATTGGGTCACTCAGCTTAACGGCCAAGAATGCATCTCCGAAGAGTAAATTCGTATTAGTTCAGCATCAAACTTAAAGATGACCCCAGCTTGTTGGACGAGGCACAGATTCGTATTCACACCGATTTCAGAGCAGAGTTGAGGCAGTGAAAGTTGGATATAGCTGGCACCTTGTTTACGCAACAAATAGAGACTCTTGATTGGAAGGTGCAACAAGGGAACTGGGATTTGTCATATTTGCCGAAAATTGAGGGTTTCATACGAAATAACTGTGTTTAACGTAATTGCAAGTCCATCTCAATTCTACCTTATAGCTGTTTAACTGCAAGAATTATCCTAATCTCCGTATTAAAATTGTGCATAAATGTTATCTTGCAAAATAATGCCTCCATAATGTTACTCATTTTCTCCGGGCTTATTTTCGTCTTTATTATTAATATTTTTTCACCGCAAATACCAAACAAAACGCTGGCGCACAAAATAGTGGTACTTTGAAGGGCAATGCGTTGACGTAGATGATGATGTGCAATCAGTGATATCTACTAATATACTGCATTACGGTAGAACTGAAAATACTCCCACTGCTTTACAAAAATCGGTAGGTCTGAAGCCTCATAAGCATATTTGATAGCTCGCCTAATTGAATGTACTAAACGTAAACTTTTAAAGATTGAGAAAGAACCAACAATTTACGCCAAACAATGCCATGACCAAGACCTTTTGAGAACATTCCCTCAACTTAATTAAGTCCAACCGGGCACAGCGAAAGCCTCAGAAATTGCTTTTAAAATACTAAAAAAATGTACATAACAAGGGTTGAAAAATAGACGTCGGAGTAAAACACATGGGAACAGGCATGCGTGGAAATGAAGTCAAAATTATTTGACCAGGCCATCGATGTTAGTAGATTACGAAAACCAAATGCACTGATGCTGAAATCCAGGAATTTGAGGAAGAGACGCTCATAAAGCCAAAAATAGAGAGTGAAAACGTGGAAGTCAGGGAAGGAGGCTCGTGCTATGATGGTTTCAAACCAGAGGGCCATGGGTTGAGAGATACGCCAAAATGTTTTGAGTACGCAAAGATATTCTTGCAACATAAGAGGGCTTAGGATGAAATTTTATGCCAAACTAAGTATGTACTAAGTATGTGATACTGCAATTACGGAAGACTAACGAGGGAATAAACGAAAATGAAAGAGAACCAGGAAACGATGCCAAAGTAACACATTCCATGCGTTGTTATCACTGTGCAAAGAGTGAACAATCAAAACGGTGTGCTTATGTTCCTTACCTGACTCGTCTGAGGTCAGAAAGGCTCTCTGAGACTTAAATAGGCAGATTGCTCACCTGAAATCAAGAATGAACTTTCGTCCTTTTCCCTCGGTGGGTTTTCTCCGGATGACTACTCGTTTGGACCAAGGGCGGCCAACGCAAACACCGTCCCCGGGACCCGTGTCAAGTGCGACTACGAGCTCACGAGACGAGACATTTGGACGACCGTGAGTGGGTAAGACGAACCCACAGGGGGAACCAGAGTATTGTTATAGTTTTTCACGTGTATGAAATCACATGTATCAGAGAACCAGATGATATTAATGGGCACTTGACGAGCACATAGTACCTGAATGAGTACCAGAGTACGAGAGACTATCGGAGCACCTGAATGAATACTCAAATACCTGGTTGAATAAGGTTGAATACGATAACTCGAATGAATACTCAGGCGACTACATGTGTAAATCTATTAAACACTGGCATTCAACTGATCACTTCAGGATTCCGACTCTTCGGCAATGAGAGCGGCAATAACCACGTATGAGTTGTGCGTACGCAAGCAGTTGAATGAAAAAAGTGGTATTGATTTTGAAGATCCGATATTTATCTAAGTATTTGAGTAACTTGATACTTAGTTCGGTGTAGTACTATTAGTTTAAGTGTTTATATACTCCTACAGTTAAGACTATATTACATTGTCTAACTGAAGATCATAATCATAGGACAAACAAAACATCCGCACCATGGGTGGGATTATGACCCGCAACGTTTTGATTGCAAAGTAAGGGCGCCACCACACCTGTCAATCGTGATCTGCAATGTCATTCACGTTGTCTTACTCTGCGTATTTAACCAGGTAATCGAGTGTTTACCAAGGCACTCAAGTAGCTACCCTTTTGTTCATTTCGGGTACTCAGTACTCATCATCTATAAGCTCATCCTCGCAGTCATTTATTCATCATATACCCATCATATACCCATCAGATCCCCATGTATTCCTTCGGGTACTCATACACCTATGAATGGAAAGCGAAAAGGCACACTATTAGACCCGGTTTTTCAATCCCTGGTCACCTTAACCGTCGGTGAATGAATACATTAATTCACCAACTGTTAACGAAACTTCTAGCAGCAACAAGTATCTCAGGCAAACAATTACTTGAATTGAACGTGAACTGCATAAGAGATATAGACATTGTAAAGCCGGCCCTGCATAGGCGAGTCCAGCCGGAAGAGTTGCTGACCAGGGGCGAGATGGGCTGAAGCGGTCCAGAACTACCCTGGTGCGGTTGACGCGGGGGGTGGGAGTAGGCGGACTACGTGTACCTCTCCGCCGCTGCGGCTGAGGCGGACATATCTGCCGACGCCTTGGCCTTGCATCCACTCCCCCCTGGCGAGGGACGGCGATGTTTGCTCGGACGATATACCGTGTTGTCACTGCTAGTTTAATTAAACCGGGTGTGAATGCAGCCTGTAGAATTAACGCAGGCAGCCGAGAAGGAGCCGTAAATGTCTAATGGCCCTTCCTTCAGATAAAACGCCCTTTCCAGCCAAATTAATTTTCAGTTAATTAGATTTCTTATTAAAAGAAGCTGCTGCACTGTAAAATTTAATGAAAACTTAGCCTTGAGGTATATTCCTCCGGGAAATTCAATTATATAAAGATGAAAACCACTTGTTCTTGGAGTAAACGGAGGGATAGGGCTGAAATGTGTTCCTCATGATGCAAGGTCCGTTTCAGCACATTAAAACACTTAATGCTTTATATAAAAAGCAGAACTAATGATAGTAATGTAAAACGATGATAACAATACCGAAAAGTGCATTTTATCTACAGTTTTTGATTCACACAAGAACCTAAAACTTATTAGCCTATTCTGCTACAACATTGTGCTGAGGATATCATCAATATCATCAGATATACGACTTGAGTCAAACAGTGGCGATATTGATGCAAGACAAGCTACATTGACAACCCAATACAATCTAAACTAACATGAGTGACAATCATTAAGGCCGGTGCATGTCACTTGAGAGAGCATAAATTTAGGTACGACGTTTAATATTATCTATTTTGCCAGCATTGAGGTCCACTAAATTTTGGCTATTTACATAATTTTCTTGGCTGACCATAGCAACCATTACGGTGAATTCTCTCATTATATTTACATTTCAGCATCAAGGAGGGAAATTTAGAGATGAAATACTTTTGGATATAAAAAGTCAAAATAAAACGATGAAAAAGGAAACTTAATGAAGAATTCAATGATGAGGTAAACATTACAATTGCGTACTTTAGGCTAAAATTTACAATCAACTCTAGTCTTCAAATTTATCTCAGTTACGTCAAAAAAATGCACAACTACAGACTTCACAATTTTCATTCAGCCTCGGGGTTGTTTTACCTATCTTTGCTATTCTCTTGCGTACAAAAAGCGCACTTTTGTAAATTAATTATGTATGAGTAACAGAATGTATAGGTGATGATTCTTATGCTCAATACTTTTCTCCCTTTCCTTTAGTTTGCGCTAGTGTATCAAAGCATCAATTGAGAGAAAACGCTACATGGCTGCAAAATTGTCATTCATGATAATTTATTTCAATTGCGTGCATTTCAAATCAATGGAAATCCACCACATTTCAGGTAAAATAATTCAGCCTTCATCACATACTTTGCCAATTTTCTTGAAAACGGACTAGCGTACCGTAAAGAAAAGAATTTTTAAAAATCTCGAGGGAAATTAAAACTCGACCTCAAATTTATATGATAAATGAAGCCTTTTCGTAATTCATGGGAGAGGCTCATACTAGTCCTGAAGAGAGAACTTAAGCTGGGCGATTCGTCACTCAAGTTTAAGCATGAGGACGGGGAAACGGATGACGACAGTGCCTTGCGTTGAGACAAAAATTCAAACTGTGTGTTCTTATATACAGGCTGTGTTTTCTTTTTAGAAATATTCCATCTCAAGATTAATTTTTAAAGATATTAATACTTGGTGGCGGCATTCTACTCTCTGTTACGCACTTGATGAATGATTACTGCCTTACGATAAATACACGTTAAAATTTTGTGATGATACCCATTACTAACCCATGGAAAAATTTTAATACGAAGTCATTCCTATGTTCATCATAAGCTCTTCATGGACTGCGCTGATGTACACGCCTTAGTAAAGGTCTGCCCTCTTCAGTTATAAATAACCATTGAGTCTTTTTTTGTCTTCCCATATAAATACTCCCTTATTTTCAATACTATGTGAAAGAAAATCATCACAATATCAATCCATTAAGACAAATGTCTGTGTTTAAATTTTCTCGTGAAATAATTTTTCGATAAGATGTAAAAATATATTCATTCCGATATTGGTTTAATACTCCTTCCTACGGATGAAAACGCAGAAAATTTTCGAAACTGACAGAAAGTAATTTTAATCACTTGTAAAAAAAATGCTGGTTCTGTAAATGAAACGTTCAACTGGAGCGATACTAAGTGACCTCTTTTTTGCAGAGGAATAAATCATTATATCGTTCATCGGTTTTCTATCATAATATGGAAATTTAACCTTCAGAAACCAGATATTAAATGAATGAAGAATAAGCCTTAATTTTATACGTTGAAGAAAGAGCCTCACCCGCATTGAACATGATATATTTTACATGATATGAAATTTTTAATAACGAACACCAAAAGTAAATTTCCAAAAGCATCGTTTTATAACCAAGCAAAAATGCATTAATTAGAATAATTACAAATAAATTGGGCAAAAAACATACACTTTGATTTCTATCCCGTGATTTACCACATTAACATTGGAAGGGCACCAGCATATAGGATTGATAATACGGATGGAGTTATTCTCTGCACGGGCAAATACACTTAATATTTTTTTAAGGGAGATAGAAAACTTTAACTACACTCCTGGACTGTGGTTGAAAGCTGACGATAATATTCATCGGAAAAAACAATAATCAGTTTTGATTTCAGTGAAAATTATCGTTATTCTTGTTATTAGAGGAAACCGAAGTCTGTGGTAATTTCCATAGATAGCGGGGCTATTGGATAGATGGGGTGACAGGGCTTTAATTGGAATCAGAAGACGGGTGGATAGAAACCCTGCGTCGGAATCAGACTTAGACACCAAGAGACTCACGGTTTAACATCCCACGTAACGGACGGAGTACTGAACGTAAAGTGATCGTCATGCGGAAACCCAGACATATATTTAGGGCAAGTGGATCATAATTCTAGTGAAAAATCTACTACTGCCGAGACTCGAACTCAATCCCTCCGGAAGAAAAACCAGCACTCTAGTCACCACAACAACCGCAAATTGCTACCTAAGGCTTTTGCAGCGCTGTTTTGCTGGTACCTCCATGGTTTTCGGGTAATGCGGCAATAATAGCTTGTCGATGACGTTTCGTGGCCAATGCAGGCCACATCTTCCGATCAGCTCCTAAGGGTATATTTCATACTTCAGCTTCGGAAGTATGACCTCCACCCCATTATTTAACGCGAAAAACTTTGTGCTCCATAAATTTCATGTTATTGCATTAGGTTGAATAATCAAGGGGTGAACTCTTTCAAATTATAGTTTCACATAAAACTACTACTTAGTTTTAATTCTTAAAAAGATAATTCTACAAAAACATAACATTTATTATCACAAGTCTGTATTTTTCAATTACTCTCTGCACTAGAAACCATATTTATTAGACAGATTTTACGGCTTATAAAATGTCCATGTTCTTGTAGAGCAAATTGTTTCACTGTTTTTCACGTTGAAAGGGTAAATAAAACATCATTATGTATTAAAGAAAGCCATCAATAATCATGCGTATTACAGAGCTAGGTTTGAGGATGGATCATAAAAATAAAACGTTTTTTTTCTGAAAATAATACCATAAAACGCTACTACTGATATTTTTGGAAATAACTGGAATGAGAGTACTTTGTTGTTCTTTCTCTTACCCGACTCGGAAGTAAAATCGAGAATACCACACGTAACGTACCAGTGTATTTGATTTTGGTGCCTGGGGGCGAATTCCGTGACCCATGAGTAGGGTACCGAGGTGATAGCCCCACAGGTAGGTTACCGAGGTGATAGAACACGCTATACCACGTAGCGCGTGAGGTCTCATCCTTCGACACCTATCAGGTAGATCACCAGCAATTACGGGACGCCACCCGGAATAGATTTAGGAGAAAGACCGCCTGTTGAAAGCTAATTATTACCGGCTATCATCGGGTGTCACAATTAAAGTGGCCACGGCACCTACCAAAGGACTCGCTATGCGTTTCAATTAACGTGCGCTGATAGGATTCCCAAGAGCTTGCTTCCGAGGGCGCGATCGTTTTGAAGGGGAAGCGGGGCAAGTGGGTGATACGCGGACGTTCAACGCATTGTACTTCCCGGAGTGGTTTACGAGTGTCACAGGACAAATGACACTTGAGAAGATGAATCACATGTAACTCTGCTTACGGAATGACTCACTTCACGAAAATGCGAGTGAGGATACAGAGTTACACTTAATGAACGGAACCACCTTTTCTTTTCTCCAGCCTCAAACCATCACATGCAATCACATGCACATCACTTAAACTTTTCAAAAATCCTATCTTACATGGCTATAGCTGAGCAAGTAGAACAGGGGGAATCCAACAATAACGTTTGATTCAATAGGAATCGGGCATATTTTACCATCCTATTTATTTCAAGAAGATGATATTAGAATAAAATATAGGTGCACCTTTATTTAAGTGCACCATGTCAAACTTCCACTACATCTCGCCTGAATCGGTTGATTTTATCAAGAACATGAGTTCATAAAGGCATCTATCACCTGTTGAATTGTATTACCAAGACATAAAGTTTGAGAGTTAAAGGAGGATGTTTGATGCTTAGCAATTTATATATTATGTCATATACTTAGGGTCTACAATGAGTGTTTTAATTGAAGATATTCCTACATAAGTGGCTGCTATCTCCACATTATGATGAGGATAGTGATGAAATGCCACAACCGAGTACATGGTGTTTTACAAGAATGTACGTCTCGTTGGAAAGGAGAGATCTCATCAAATGTTAAGGTCAATGGTGCTCAAAATTTACACATAAGAGTAGGAGTGGTGTGCCACATTTTTCGTGGGCCATGGAGTATTGGTAAACGTACTGGCCTTTCATCCAAAGTGTTCAGGCTTGAATCCCGGCTGTTGATGATGTTTTTCAGCGGAATGCCTGTACACATTGGAGTGTATGGTGAGGATAACTACTATGGATACTCCGTCCTTCGGATGGGACTTAACGCCGATGACCCATTGGTGCCTTTCTTTCAGAGTTGGCTGATCCTGACTTCGGTTCCTATCCACCCTCTGCATTAAATAATCATATATATGTCACACTGCCCCATATCCTTTATGAATCTTATGGCCTTAGCTTCCGTCCATAGTAACAACAACCGTTTCCATGCGCTTTCCGTGGTTTCATGATTCAAGTACATAGTAAAATCAGATTTGACTCAACGTGTTCAATGGTGTCTACTGGATCCAAACCCAGAGTCCTTGGTTATTAAAATTAATTAACCTCTGGTTAGTAGCTAATATTCTCTAGCTCATTTATTATTATATCATTACTTAAAATGCTTAAGGCTTAAAAAAAAATTTCTCAAAGGCTTTTTTCGAAGGTAACAATAGTGATTATACTGAGTCACGTTCATCAATTTCAGCTAAGCACGGGTCACTGGTTTTAAGGTAAGGCGATATAAATCTGTATTTATTTAATTACCAGTTGAAAATTGTAGAGTTCCATCTTCAACAAAGAGGAATTTCGAATCATTTCGTGCCCAGCAATGCTATGGGTTAGAGAAAAATGAAGTGTGCCGCTGTTAAATGCCTTAAAAAGGCATTTTACAGTGGCACAATTCAATAATGTTAATACATTTTTGAGGAATCAACAAAAGAGTAATGCACAGTTTTAAAAGTAAAATATTTAGAAGAATATAATAATTAGAAGGGGTAGAACTGATCGCAGCATTTAAAAAGTGCCGAGAACTGACGTATGAGGGCTTAATTTTAAGCAAACAATGCGCGCAGGGATTCAATGTCACCCCTAGGGCACAAACCGCAGCAAAGATATGAATGCAATAGTTCTCCCAATCTCCGTTTCTCGTTCTCATTCAATAACCTTGATTTTGCAGCAGATCACAGTCAAAGGAACATCAAATAAATTGAAAAACTGAGAGTAAGAAGATGAAACCACGTATGCTGACTCAGCTTAGTGAAATAATAAAAGTATTCAGTCGAAAATATATTCCAAATGAACTATTTCCATGTTTACCCCAACAAAAACATTGAACATTTCTTCAACAGCGCAGGCAGGTCTTTAAGATAAGGGAACATACTCCGCAGCAAGAGCTCGTGCATTGGTGAATAATATATAATTTTCCCTTTCAATCTACAAATTACCCGGTAAAGAAATGTTAACTCTATTTAAATGAGATTTGAGGAAGAAATAATGTGTTTTTCAAGTACAAAAACAATTGAGAAAGCGTCCGAGGCATATATTAGAAAATTAGAGATCGAGAATTGTAGTGTATGAACTTTTCAGGCCTACTCATTACGGACAATTCTTCATATGCTGAAATACTTGATTTCCTCCAGAATGTCAATCAATACTGTAAGGAAATATAGATAAATAATTTGACTTCAACAGCAAATGAATGGGAATGACAACTTATTGCGCATAAAATCAAACGCTATCTAAGAAGAACGCTATGGACCATTTCCGTACTCCAAACTACCTCCCAACTCCCAATTTCTATTCCTTTAGAGAAAACGGCCAAATATTCACCCGAAGTGGGATTTCACCGAAACACTGGGAATTCAGGACGAAAACATTCCGGAATGCCCCCGCTTACGAGATGAAATGGAAAGGAGGGGAGAGGGATGAATGTAAATGAGGAGCGGAGAAGGGCTTTGGAAGGCACCCTCCACCCCGAACCACCTCTAATTCCAGCTCTGCTTATGAGGAGTGGTTGAGAGGCGCCAACCATCTTCAGCCAGCGCGGCCTTGGGCGATCGCCTTGAAGAAAGGCGAGCTCCAATGGGAGATGCTTCCTCTGGTGGCCGGAGGGAGATTTTTAAAGGGCCCATTTTTTTCCACGGAACGACCGAGCTGGCGATGCTAATGGAATGGGCGCGGCAGGGGCAAGTTATCTATTGAATCAGCCACAAGACCCGTGCCGGCGAGGAAGAAATCGAGAATAGGAAGTTCGGACCCTTAGCCCCTCCCTCCCGCCCCCCAACCCACTCGGTGCTCAGCGACAAAGAGCGTATCATCCTCCTCAGGCAGGCTCCAAGGGTTTATTTCGAGCGTCGTGTTGGTGAGGCGGGCTCTGTTTAATAAGTAAGAGGGAACGCGATAAGTTTCCGCGGCCTGAAGAGGGCCGCGTGCATTAAGGATTTGCGCAGCACATGCCTCCAACTCTCTTGCGCTGGTATCCGTCCTAACATCGAGCGGAGGAAATAAAGAGAGCCAAAAAGGAATGAGTAGTAATGAATCAGGATGAATTTTTAAGGCAAAGAGCCAGGTATATGCAAAAGAGGAAATTTACCGTCCAAACATTATTTTTGTGGCAGGGATATTAGGATTTTCAAAATATACCGGCTGATGAGCACGTTAACTACTAGCAGCTATTAGAATATCGCATTTACTGGCGTAAAAGACGCACTGGCGTCAATGATGCATAACAGTTTTTATAAGGAGGATTTTGCAAAAAAAAGTTTTGCTTGGTGTAAAGAACAGAATAGACACATATATCAAGCATGTCGGAATCATCAGTACCCAAATTTCTTAATTATTTCTCTGCGCGCACCATTTCATTGAACATTGAATGAGATCAGGGTATTGTGTCCTGCAGATACATTCCTCTAGAGCTCTCATCTACGTCCACCCGATACCCAACAAGCAGGCGCGAGGGAGTGTGGCAGGGGGTAAAGATCAACAAATATGCACTATCGACATGCAAACAAGCCACTACATGGAAACATGCTACATAATAGAGTCACATACAGCTAGATACCTATGCTTATAGGCCTATTAAAAATATAGCTTATATAAAATAATATACCTATAAAAATATATTGAAACTTTTTCTTGTAAAAAGTGCGTCCCCAGTTTTCACCAGAAAATTTATGTTGGGAACTTGTGTTAGTACTGGAAGCTGTTCGGCGGGTTTACATATCTGAGAAAATTTGTACCGAACCACTGATCTTGAATCGAATATGAAATTTCCTTTAAATTCATCCATAATACCATAGTCAGTGTGTAGCGCTAGGACTATGTCTTGTCATATAAGGATCATTTAGCTACTGGGAGACATTTAGGATCGCACAACATTTTCACCATTCATTCATTTATGGACAAATTTAAAGCAAATTTCATATTCGATTCGAGATATAGACGATAGGGAGTATAGGATTGCAAACGAAAGAGAGCAGCGTTAAAGTAAAAATGAGTTCCACCCTAAACCTTCACACAAGGACACATATATAAAGGTAAACAATGACGGAGGATGGGAATAAGGCTGACTTCTCGCAGATAAATACTGTTCTCGAAGGAAGATTACTTCGGGGAAAAATATTGAAAACTTGAGCGAAAGACATTCAATAAGGCGGGGCGCAGTCCCCGTATCGTCGTGATGGACTCCTTGGGAAAAGTTTGTGGAGGACTTTGACAATTGCAAAGACGGCGGGGAAGAAAAATCGAGCGGCCTTCCCAGAAACTGAAATTCTTGAGCGGCAATCTCAAGCATCTGAGGGCCGTTTATTTCCCGAGGAGCGCACGAGTGGTGCGGAATGCGTAATATATCCGCGCGCGTCGGCGGAAGTGGTGTTTGGGAAGTGGAGCGAAGGCGTATTCATCAACGGCTAAACCTCCGAGAGCGTCGTCGAAATGTTTCGGGATTTGTGATTCCCTCCTTGACCAAGGGATAAAAATTCCTTTCCTCCACCAATTGCCTTCCTCTCAGGGTAAATAACTCGTTTGCACCGCACCGCACTAGGCTGCGATGTTTTCCCGAAGTAAAAGCCCCTAAATTTGCATACGCGGGACAAACTGCAGTATAATACCACCAAAATGCATCAATGGTCGCGGAGTTTCAAGCGATTACGGAAACACCAGGTAGCTCCATGCATTTAGCTAACTTTACGAGCCCTTAGACCGAATTGCAGCTGCAAGCCTTAAAAATATACTGTAACTTTTTCAAGATAAGGATATGACATAATCGAGAGTTCATGAAATGGAAACTGAATACTGAAGTAAACGTCTAACTGCTAAATGGTACCTCGTTGATCAACGGAATACAAATGGTTTATGCGCTACAAACGTTTTTCAATCGGCATGCCTCCTACGTAATCATCCTACTTACCGTAAGGGATGATTGAAATGTTCAAGAATGGTATATATGATGGGACATTTGAGTAACCAGCATAATACGAGGAAACATAATAATGTATCTCCTTTCTTTATAAAAGCTACTTAGTGAAAATTATTCCACCTTAAAGTTTTTCCACCTCATCAGGTGAATATGATAATCACTCATTGAAAAATATTTTTTGAGTTTTTTTTTTCTTTCTAGCTTTGGACTAAATTATTCAGCAAATGAATTTGTACTAAGAACGGGAATTCATTTTTAAGTACATCAAGTAAAATAGACACTGGAGGGTTTCTTAATCGACCGATGGATATTTCGTAGGAGTGGATGCATGTTATATTCCACCTATTAGATTATGTCCACCACTACCATGCCAGTGATTTCTACCGCGTATTATTTCCTAAAGATTTGTATTTGAACTACAACAATTGATAAGAGCCCCTGAAATACTTAACGCTGAAATAATATTAAAATATTCCGTTAATTACTTATAATAGCTAATATACCATATTCTAGTGTTTACTGACTCCAAATGATATTTGGTTAAAAAAACTTTGATCAGCATACATTAATCGAGTAATAACAGAGTAAAATGAAGATGAACTTTAGAAACATTATTTCGCATTCATAGTGAACCCTATAGATTTGAGACTGGAGTATTCTTCTTTATTCTACTATGGCGCTCAATCCTGAATCTTTTATTCGCGTCAACGACAAAGCTATTAGTATTATTCATGAAACGGCCCTATTCAGAACAGCTGGAAAGACGCCAAGTAATCGATCCATAAAATATATCGCCCCAACATCGTCTCTGAAAATCATAGCATTTGTCAAGTAATGAGGATTTGCTGCATCACTTAAAATTAGGAATATGTAATTGTGTGATCCCTTGCTACTGTAAAAATAACATGTCAGTGGCAACATTTGATATTCTCCAAATTTAAAATTCCGGCAGAATTTATCGGACGTAAAGTACTAGACGCACTAGTTTCGGACGATGTGAATGGAAGGGAAATTAAGACCTACGATCTGGCTAGCCAACCAACCGGCAACTTCCCCATAGAGAGTCGTTGGGGGACCATCCGTTTCAAAAGACCATAAGCCTCTCTGGCATAACGATACTAATTCATGCCGGCATGAAATAGAGGGCGAAAAGAAATGGTTTCTGTCATGAAGAAGAGGGGTACTCCATAAATTTATCTAACATGCAAGTTAAAATTCACCAGGCTTGCCAAGAAAATGAAACGGCCGTGCACATGAGAACATTTCTCTTTACCTAAAACTATACGACTGCTGAAAGTCTTTTTAAAATGAGTTTAGAGTAAATATAAAATTTTACTGAGATTAAATAAAATAAAAAGAATATTTTTAAATATATAACATTATTTTTCGAATTTTCACGAGTACTGGAAACCTAAATAAATAATATTACAAAACATCTGATCCTCACACTTTACTATGGAACTAAGGAAGGTGGAATTCGTTGAATAAAACTAGGGACAGATGTATTCCATCTTAATATATTCTCACGTTTCAAAAAATTATTATTACGCCTGGGCTTGTGAATTTTAGTTTTAAATTCTTTGCTATGAGCAGAGCTGCATAGCAGAGGCAGGAAACATCATCTTTAAGCTAGCTTACAAAACTTTCTTTTCTAACCAGACCCTAAAATCTCTTACGTATGGTAATGTACACTGCGGTTCATTTACTTAGTCCTCAGTAATACAAGTGCTTTTGGTTTGAACACAATGTTTTAGCAATCCTTTATCGGCCCACCTTCATTGATATTTTCAGGTAGTATTGAGAAACTATCACCAATGAATATGGTTATATTTTAGAAAAGAATTCAACCAAGCTCCTGGTTCAAGCACGCGGTAAAAATTACTATTAAAAATACCCAGAAATGGTTCTCCTCGTTTCTATGATACATAATGCATGGCACACGATTTCTTTAGTTTGAATAGCCGTAAGGGATAGCATTATTACATACCCAGAGAACTAATAATATTAAATAAATTGATTTTTGACAATAGCGAAGATCGTAGCAGTCGGTTATTCATCAAACTAAAATACTTAAGGTCGCCTGAATTGTTGTCGCTATAGAGCGAGAACCTGGCAATTACCTCATTTTCACATGCGTTAATATGATGGAGAACTTCAGGGAAATTTAATCATTGCATTTACGAGATTTTGCAAATTGAATTGTGCTCTGCGTTTTACCCTAAAATTATCGGCGAGTTGAATGAAACGGTTACCAAAAAGGCGTACTATGGCAGATATCATCCTCCTATAAATATTTTCCCAGACTGTATTTTAAAGATTATAATACACAAAGATAGTTGTAGTGGAGAACAGATATAAGTAAAAATTTTAACATAGCTATTCAATGCGGGAATGACAACAAATGAAGCAAATAAAATAAATTTGAGAATTTATGGACACTATTGAACGATTATACTAAACAAAAGAACTATTTGAATCCTGAACCTGGAATTGTATCTAATGCACTGGTTTTGGCATTCCGCGAATACAACTTCGATCTCATTTTACAGACACGCTGAGGTTGCTAAAATGCATAAGAGTTTGTTATTGTGCCACTTTTAGAATATTCTGCAAAGAAAACGCGAACACCAAATTTTGAATGAATAAACCAAATGTAAAATACTATAAAAAACTATAAAAGGGCTCGCAACTGGCAAACTCAAGACACTGCTAGAGTTGAGAAAAACGAAACCATATGTTCCTTTCCTGCCACAGATTTAAAAATATTTTTCTTGAATTCTAACGTCTCTACGCAAGAAGTCCAAAAATCTTCGCAAACGCTATAGCTGAGGCAACTTTACAGCTGAATGGTTATTATTTTACCATCATGAGATTGATATTCAAAAACTCGTTTGATGTTCCTCAATATTGCCCGCAACAAAACTGATAAGGAGTTGGGCCAAGTTGAGTAAAAGTGAGAATAATCCAACTCTACCAGTAATGATGCGTCCGGACTAAAACCTTCCGAGGACTATAGGAAGGGCGAAATGCTGGGTCTATTAGTATTGTTGCCAACATTTAACCAATCAAATAGCCCAAGACTGCAATTGAATGAATACTCAAAGGATGCTAACGAAAAATATCAGAATCTCAAATCATAGAATTGAACTCGATTTGACGCTTTACACCTTGGAATCCATTTCGTTTCAGCGTGGCATGACTAATGGCGAAAAGAGCGCGAAAGTTTGAAATCCAATTGAAGTGCCCTTAAATGATGACCCGAAAGAAAATTATAAAGGTATTCGTAGAACGTCATCGTGGAAGGCTTATAGGAACATATATGTTAAGAAAGGAAAATAAAGGGTCTATGAAAGCCAAATGTTTATATTAAAACCGTGGGTAGTGAGGAAGTTAAAAGATGAAAATTCCAAGTACTTACCTAGGGTTTTTCCAGAGAATGACTGAGACCTGGAATTCACGGGCCCTGAAAAGAGAACATTTTAATGCATTTCCATAACACAAGCTTAATTCAAATTTCATCAATACAAAACACCGCATCTTTTCAAGATACCATGAATTAATCACTTTGATTAGATTCAAGCCATATTCCTGTGATCAATTTATATGTTAAAAAAACTAAAATCTCTTAAATAAAACAACTAACAATTTCCTTCCATCAAATCCATTGCAAACTCGATCCAAAAAAAGGTTGGACCTTCCTGATTTCCATCCACATATAGCTGTGGAGATTTTACAGTTGTATATGAGATATTCTCGGAGCTTTAACTAATTAAACAAAAGTCCACTGAAAGTTCAAGAAAACAGAAATAAATTATACTTATGTGGATTGTTAATCAGGGTTAAGAGATTTTCATGGAAACAATAATACATAATCGTACCGCGAACAGCCTTTAGTTAACGATGAATCAATCACACTAGCACTTTACAATAATTTTGAAGTGATAAAGTGCAGATGGCAAGCAAAGAAAAATTTAAGGACTAGGGAATCCAATGAAAATCGAGCAAGAAAACACAGATCAAATTACAGCAAGTTGACAGAAAATCAAAAGTAATGCTTTGAGCATTGGATGACCCGAGTTGCCATCCCTGTGCACAATTCTCTTGATGAATATGCGACTGATTTGAAAGAATGTCAGACCTCATTAAATGTCAAATCTCTAAGAAATAAGGTTCGCAGTTGCCAAGGATGATTAATAACGATGATATTTTAGAGCATAAACCATACAAACTTATATCATTTTGTAAAAAAATAACATAAAAAACATTAATGCTACATTTGCTACGAAATAAAATGTAACAGTAGCAGTAAAAGTAGTGAGATATTTCTCTATCACTAAACAATTCAAAACTAAGTATTGCCCCTAATTTTCCGGATTATATACTATAAATAAGCTGTCTTCAATTCCCGCTGCTTTGTCGAGAACCCACTTTTTTCGCCGCGTTCTTTATCCATCCATTCATTCCTAGCACGCTTGCGTCATTAACTTCCATCGACCTTAGCTGCATACCCTCATGTTATTTTGCCCCTATGCCTTCCTACAAAGCATTGGCACTTCATTCATCTCCCAGTGCTATCCATCTCACTCCTCTTCCACTTCCAAACTCAGAGCTTCCACTTCACCCTTCTTCACGATTCCCAACAATACGGGAGACTCATTTTTCTTCCTACCAGGCAATATTCTCCGCTCGGCGAATTTTTTTCCTTGCCAGTCTAGAGACATTAAAGTTCGCTTTCATTACTGCTTTTCTTCCTCCGTCTATTCATCTTGGGAGTCGTCGAAGTATCCATCTCGTCCTGAACAATCTTGTGTACCTGGCTACAGGAAAATGGACACATTTCGACTATTCATTCGTTCACTCGTGCTGCCGCACCTTTACTTCCGTCCCACAAATTGACAATGATTGACAATTCAGCAGTAGATTGATTCTCATTCTTTCTCCTCCTTGGCAAATACTTACTAATATCCTCTCTGAACACGAGAAACAGCGCAAGAGGCTCATACATAATTACAAATCTCGTTAGCATATTATGTGACATAAAAGTTTGGTGCCTCTTTGCACACCGAGGGAATTAAATCTTGTCCATATGAAAAACCTGACATACGATTTGCTATAAAAATGTTAATGTTTTTGCGTAAAATTTCTCTTAAATAATTATGATAAGGGATTTTTATGTAGTCTCACCTAGGTAGCCTTCAGCACGCACGTGGAGAACGCAGATCACCAGCACCACCCCGGCAATCCCCCATTCATATACTTCCCATTTCTCAACCAAACTATAACAGTTCTATACACTCGGTATTTGGGTTTTCAAGATGTCGCAAGGCGACAAACCCGGGTCGTTGCAAATAAAACTAATGTGGACAACAAAGTTGCTCTATTTGTTCCTATTTCACTTGTGATTGAGCTGGAGAAGAAGAAAATATTTTCGAATGTTATCATGACATAATTAGTCGCATCATTTAGGCTAATCTACAATGGACCACGTCATACAAAACCATTCAATTTCGTAATTATTAAAAAAAATCCACACATCCTACAGACACACTTCCGATAAAATAGTGCCTGTTTTTACTCAAACTGTCTAAATAACATATACATCCAGTAAATGTCGCAGTCAAAGAACGGGAAATATTACTTAAAGCAAACATCTCGTAATGGAGAGGAGGGACAGGGGGCAGATATCTCATCTCCAATGCTGCCACAGCCGGGGATGAGGAGAGAGGGAGGGGAAGGAGTGAAGCAGACATTTCCGACACATAATCAATAAAATTAATTTCTCTCAAAAAAATCGTAAAAATGTACATCCAATTGGAGGGAATCATAAATGTGAAATTCTAAAATAGCCGTGCATATTTATTTTCCAACCTTTCAGCACACTTATTTGACTCCATGGGGGTGGGATTTGAGCAGGTGCTCACATTCAATATTTAAGGGAAACAAATATTTCACCCGCTCTCTTTCATCCGTATCAGTGTCTCAAACATCAACTTTCCTTTCCCATATTCTTCAAAGGGAATATACTCCTCAGTCTTAAGGTCCAATACTACTTTTTTCCAAGAAATATTCCTTCATATGCTCTAGAAAATTATTCATCTTGAGACTTTTTGCTGAATTGCTAAGCCATATTTGGGTGTACTCAAGACAGCTTGTCCCTTTCTTTTTTAAATCTCCACTAAAAGCCCCATCTCAGACTTTTAAATAAGTTTGAGATGCTAGGACGCCATAAAATGACCGCATTTCCTAATCATAAAAAAATCTGTACAATGAATTTACCCTCCGATACAGTATCCGAAAATGTCACGAATGCTAATTTTTAATGTTTTTTTTTAAATCACTAAGAAATAAAAAATATCTACCTCGACTTTTTCGTCATTTAATCGGCATTATAAACACAAATTAATATGAGAATAAAGTTGCTTGAAAATATACTTTAAAGTAGTAAAGTTATTCAAACATAGATTTTATGGCTTTGCATAACAGTATGCATTTTTCAGCTGCATGAATTACAACAGAAACTTGTATAAAAGTGAAACTTGTGTGATATAGGCACAATAAAATTTTAATGACATGAAGATTGTAAATATGAATTTAATTGCTAAATATAAATCATCACCGATAACTCCAAAAATTATCCACTATAATAAGCACCCCATGTGCTTCTTATAGTGGATGAGCTGACTGATTAATTGATTACTCCCAAAATTACTCCCAAAAGATAGCACCAATATATGTTATCATTTCTTCCTGTGATTCTCCTGTATTCCCAGTATCAAATGCACTTTGTTGATAGGGAAAAATGTATACATGTGTATTCTAGGATAGCAAAATTTAAATTACCTTTTACGGGCACTGCTATGAGATCACAATTCTGTTTGGCATTTTGCACACTCGGCAGCGTATTTTCCTGAATAGAAGTGGATGTAATGGTTTCCTTTCACCAACTCCAAATTGAGTACCCAGGGAATCACGCCTTTTAGCGCTCAGACGCTACTTTCTGACGATCTCATTTTCATCAACAGATGAGGAATTACGGAAATGGAAACGGAGAGAACATAAAATTTTGAATTTTCGGCAGCAAAAATAACTGCTTAATTCTCCAAAGATCAATGTTCACCGCTCTTGTGCAAATGAAAAAAACGATTTGTTCTTTTCATTTATTTCTCTTCGTTGCTCAATTTCGTGAAGCTTTCACCACTGAGCATTTCTCCCTCAACTAATTTCATGATTCTCTCAAGTTGAATAGAGCCAAACATCATAAGTGAGATGCAATTTCCGTTGTGTGAGCTGATTCTTTTGCGGATAAACAAGCTGGAATGGCAGTTTTTCTGATGGACAGTTTGTTAATTACGCTACGCAATTACAGCAGTTTCTTCGGATAAGGCCTATGGTTATAGTTTAGCAAATGATATTGAAGGTCAGCTCATGTATGTATGTAATTATGTAAGAAAAAAATTCGAAGTGAATAGCAGTAAGGTTTTTCGTAATGAGATTAGCATTTTGTCCACAAAAAATAATTTTGCTTAGGAGATTTTCAGTACAATTCAATTTCAAATATCTACCGCATCTTCTTTTAGATATTGCTCACCAAGTAACCACTTAACATCACGATTTTTCCTACCCTTGGCTAATAATTTCCCTTAATTAAGCCGAAATATCTATGGAATATTATCTAGCATGCATCGCTTAATACATTTTCTCACGCTATTCCATTGAGAGAAACCTTTTTTGGTTAACGTTTTTAAAATATGACCGGCAGTCCTTTTTTTGCTTTATTTAGATGCTCTCTTCTTTCAAGAGTTTCTCACTGTAGAACGAAATCGTATTACGGTTGGTATTTCCTGAGTGAACTTGATCTTTGATTGCTCGTGCATATCCAGCCGCTCTCGCCACAAGTCTCATCTGTACTTTTTATCGCCCAGCCCGGGCGCCTCAACTTTGGCCGCATAAAATTACCTTCTTTTTGCCTTCCTTTGCCGGTTTTGAGGGCGAAATGAAGACGTAGACGAGAGTTTCTCCGGTGCTACATCCACGTTCGGAACGATCCCTTGATCTTTCACCCCGGAGCCGTCAGCATCGTCAATTTTCCGTCCGCTAGGATTCTCTAGGGCTTCATAAGCATCTTCAACGTGATCGTAATACCCCCTTCTCTTTCAATTCCCCTCCATGCGAATGCCCCAATTCATGGCCATGAGTTCCCTATCCCCCTGCATCCACTCCTATCCCAGTCATCCCCCACTCTTCTGCTTGTACTAAGCTCTCACATCGACGCCTTGCGTTCCAACCTAACGCGATTCTTCCCGGAGACTGGCTGCCGAAAACATCCCTCCCGCCTCAGGGCCGGCTACAGCCGTTTACTGCCCCCACATCCCTCCATTCCCTTGGAATCAAAACCACTTGTGTCCTAGGATTGAGCTTGAATTTCATCAATGTTACCCTAATTCAAGAAATTGTGATAAAACTTAGGATACGAAATGAAACGTAAGTTTTCCAGGGCTTTTAACATGATATTTACTCCAATAAATAACATGAAAACTAAACAACAAAATCAAATAACTTGTTTATACTGTCCAAAAAAATGTGCAACTCATATGTTAAAATAACTTTAATTCGTTCTCATCATAAGGAGAATAATTTAAGAAACCACGCCCAAATCAGTTAACCTATCACAACTTGCTTCAGTATACTGAAGCAACTTCAGATAATAAACGATTTATTTGCTTTAAATAAATATTTTCCGAAACTATAGCGAAATTATATAAGTATAACAGTAATATATATCATACAAAATTAGGTGCTAGGCTTTAGTTTAATCCCGTGACCTTCTCCAATGCTTGAATAAGTATATATTGATTTTCAAATAATACGGATGATGTATGATGCATGTAAAAATAAATTTATCTATGGGATATTCATCCATGCTTCTAGATAAACTAAATTTTCATAAAATTACGCATAGGTCATTAACGATAAGAAGTATGGATCTAGGCAAAGTTACTTGTTAGATTTTCGAACATCTCTTACGGGACCTTCAAATTATTCACCTTTTAATAACCCACTGAGCCGAAAAGAATGCGAAGTAAATTTTTATACATTTTGCATGCATTTCATTACAGTAAGCAAAGTGATTCAAACGAGTTGTTTTTGCTCAGATACAGTCTCTCTGAATGATCCTATTGCAACACTCCACACATGCATTAAAAATCTAAATTAAACCTCGAATTCCATGCATCACCACATTTGTCAGTGGAACACATCACCCTTATGACAATGTCAGAAGTAAATGCTTATTATAGAAAATCGTATTTCACGTTTTATTTCGATGAATTTGTCAAAACTTCAGGCAAGGGGAAACCTAAGAAAATTCCAAAAAAATTCAATATATGCCTTATGCAAATGTTTACCTTTAACGGTAATAAAAAGAGCATGAGTTGAGATTAAATAGTGCTACAAATTAATTTATAATTTTAGTTGTTAAAATTACTTTAATTCACTTCGGTACTGATTCACTTAAGGTAGATGCATAAAGGTGTCCAGATGTATGTACGCTAAAAGAATGATGGTATTAACGGTTACCAAATGTTACAATAAAAGGATAAATGTGTTCACTTGCATGCAATCCCAAAAACAATATTCCTGTATCCTCAGTAACAAATTATGGCATGATTTTCAAACACCATGGACAGTGCTTTTTGATATACCTTGTAGTTATGACTCAAAGATGAGCTTTTTCCATGAAATAAGAAGCACATAAAATTAATGCAACTTAATGTTAGAGTTTATCTACCCACCCATCTCAAAGCAAACTCGTATTTTAAATGCTTGGGCAGGTGATATCAAACGTACATTTTCAAATTCCACCCCATTCTCTGTCAGATGAATCAAAATTTCATTTTCCTTTTAGATGAAGATGGGAACATTTTTCTGTTGCTGCTGTTGCCTCTTGTATTATTAAGACCGAGAATTTTACTGTCAAACATCTTTTATATTCTATGTCAAAGATGATATGCGGTGGCTCATGGTGTTTACTCCCAACGTAAATAAAATACATGAGAGGGAACGAGAAAAATCTGCCCTGGTAAATATAAACACACTACAACAGAGTGGCAACATTTTGAAAATCAAAAACGCTTATTCCCAATGGCTTAGATTCATGTCTTTTTAATATTTAATGAATGAATGCTACTCTGAAATAATGTAACGCTTATAAAACGAAAACATGAATTTACCAAACGTACGCAGTCCTAAAACATTTTACCTGATTAGTAAATACTATCGGAATACGACTATTTCTTATTCTTTGCTCATCACCGAACATAAAATATATTTGCTAACTTACTCATAGAGCAACAGGTGGAAAATGAGCATGAGTAAGTCATCATTCAATGTGTTGTAATACATGTAAAATAGTAATCTCGTCGAAGGACAAAAATAACAAGGACAAGCTAAATGGATGATAAAAAGCCGGAATGATCATTATTTAATTCCAATCACTTAAACCCTAAAACACAAAAAGAAGTGCTTATTTACGGTGATGTTGAGAAGTACCACATCATAGCATTTTTCAGTACAATACATCTCATTAAGATTATCAAAATCATTCTTAAGTGTAATTTTTCTCTGAAGAATGGGTCAAAATAACATTGCAGCACGTGAAATTTCCGAGTTTATGGGCCCGTGTTCAGCTCAACTTTTGGACTTTGAATAGAATAACAGGTCAAATGAAATGTGTCACAGTTTGGGCGCGACAATTTTCTGGACGACCTTGACCCCGGCTGCCGAGAAGCGAGAAGAGTACCCAGGATACAGAACATGGGTAGGGAAACCACGCTCCCTGCGACTCCAGAAATAATTATTGTTGGCCACGGGATTAAACTGTGAACATCCCGAGTGTATCCCAAACAGGATCTACACCCTGGGGACACAACGTCAACTCAGAAGAAGCCATGTACAAAGCTCCTTTAAGAAGAGCAGAAATCCCTCGTTCGACGCTTTTGAGGGTATTAATTTTTTTCTCACGAAAATCTTCGTCCCATGACACTCAGAACACAATAACCCGAGTTTGTTTCAACGGAATGTAACTACGAGAGAAGGGAATAAAACTAATGGAATATCTAGAAATTTGGTTGGCAATGAAGCATATGGATATCAACGTTGTTCCTCTACATTTACGCGTTCCTGTCTGCTGAATGATTAATTTAAGAATAATGAGCACTTGCGGGGAACATCAAAGAATCGTTTGCTACACAATTTTCCTATCTTAAGCAATCAAATACCTTCAAATTGAAACAAAAAACCAATTGAAGCTCAAATTGTATTTTAAGTGTGTCTTTAGTGTGTTTGAAGAATCTTAAAAGAGCAATAGGTTAATTTTTTTCACATTTTACAAGGATATTTATTTGCAAAAGTTGGAACTCCTATGCTCGAGACCCATGACTGGACCTGATTCAGTTGCAAGTGGGTAAAAAATTTCTTTTAGAATTTTCAAGATTGTTTGAATATGTTTCCCATACAAAATTCCTAAGAGACTACCTCAAGGCTTGTTTATGTATCATAAATGAAGTAAATATCACTTATATCCTAACAATACCTGCGCCGATATTTATAAACCCTCATTTAAAGAGTGTGAGGAGTAAATTGATGAAATTTCTAAAAAGGAACTGACTTGCTAGAAAATGAATTTGCAAGATTCAGCGACCGGGAATTAGATATGTGCGGAGAAAAGTTTTATTCCTCATAACATCAAAGCCAAATGGCCATTATGAATTAAATCTCCGACACAAGCAAGAATTTTCTGCACTCAATATATAATATTATTAGAAATATGCTATTTCAACCATGAGGATCGAAAAGAGGTTTAGAGTCTTCTGACTCCCACTCGTTCCGAACAGATACAACACCATCTGAATAAACTCAAAATGGTTATAAAATTCACCTCTTCGACCCGGAGTGCATTATTTTTTCTCCCTCCGAACATCGAACGTATTCCTTTACGTTGGAACACAATACCATTGGAAATTAGATTCGCACCTAACGGAAAATTCAAAGAACAATTGTACTTATATTTGTTAAGTGAGGACAAATGGTGTAAGTAATGTTTTACATCTGGCATATTACCAAGTGTTAGATAAAATATCTCCAAAATGTTCAACTTCTTGCATTTGTATTAGTATTTGTTAAGTGATGAGGAATGGAGTAAGTAATTTTTTACCTCTGGCAAATTACGATGAAGTATCTCTAAAATGTGTAAACTTAATAGTGGCACCCAGAAAGTAATACCTACTGATTAGGGTGGAGGTTGGTGCGATGGAGGTAGGTGACGAGGATTATTATTTTTTTGGTACCCCGGCCAACCATTCACCCATTATTTCATATATGTCATTCTTTATTTCTGTAATGGTTTTCTGTACTATTTAGAAATGTAACTGGGTAATTTTCAACTGGGAGAGTGCATTTGTTTCATAATTGTAATATATGTTGAACCTAGAGTCCGAAGGACTAGGTTCTTGAAATAAATATTATTATTATTATTATTATTATTATTACGTTGTTACGCACACCTGTGGCGGGGTCCAATATTTCCCCAATATTGGAACAAATCTATGATTGAGTAGAGATTAGGTGAAGTTATTACTTCACTCCAGCCGGAACCTAGGCTGATGCAGGGAGGGAGAGAAAAAAAGAGTGAAGTCTAATGAAAAGTGTCGGGAGCAGGAAATATTTCACATGGAACGAAATCCCGTGAAAGCCAAGGAGTCGGAATCCAGAAAAGCGGTCTGCAGATCCGTGAAAATAAAAGGACCAGTGTGATTAAGAATGTTTAGTATTCATGAGAAGTGTGGAGGAGATCAGGAGGGGAGCGAAGTGGGAGCGTTTCGGGAAACTAAAGCGTGACGAGGAAATTTACATGCACACACTTTTATCTGCGATTAAAAATCTGGCGTGTGATGGAGGGAGACGGTCGTGGGTTTTCCGGGGCGGGAGTGCGGACGGGGTTCTGACACGGGAACGGGATTAGAAATGATTCCGGGAACGAGGGAAAGGGAATCGGCGACATTGAAATGGAGCGGGAGTCGCGACCGCAGGCGTCCCTCCATAGTATCTGCACGGGTGACTCCTAATTAGCCTCCCTTTGCGCTCCTTCATTACATTGATGATGCTCGATATAAAATAGTGTTTGCCGAATTCGTTTTTTTACAGCGCCAACTGCTAACCAACACTATGATCCATCTCAAACCTAAGACGAACAGGACGACTATGCGCGATTCCAGCCCTCGACTTTGAGGTGGCCAGGTTGGCACATCCCTGACCTCACTAACGACGCCGTTTGAATAGTCAGAATGACCAAAAATATAAACGTGGTGGCAAAAACAGCGATGACTTTTGGTTATCTTCTAAATAAATAACTACCGTACATGAATGGCGCTGGTATTATTATTAATGATGAAAATGACCTACTTTACTAGGTAAGTTTAAATGGATATGGAATGCTATAGGACACAATCTCTACATCATGCTCATTTTTATATCCGCATTCCTCCTGCCTCTTAATATTTTCCCCTACCTCAATCTTAACATTCCTTCCAAATAGTTTCTTATTTTTCTTTGTCGGTGTCAGACGCTCAGCATTCGGTAAGCTACTAGCGACTGCTCCCACACGCCGAACAATGTGGATTGACTGCTTTATGTTTGCCGAGCGTCCAATTTCAGTGCTCGCTCTACCCGCAGTGTGTCGATCTTTGCTCGACGCTCTGCGAGCAGTAGCTCGGTGCTCGCCGAACGCAGCATGTCTGGCATCGACTTTACATCTTTCCCTGCTTCAAAACATTATCCCCGTATTAATCATACCACCAACTGCCTCCCTCTAATTTGCTCAATCAACTTTCTCCCCTACCATACCAATTTAAGTACTTTCATGTTTTTCTTCCTCGAGTTCTACCTCACATTCCCTATCGTCTCCACACCTAGATCTCATTAGTAATAAAGAGATTGGAAATTGTGAATTACACGGTTTATTGTCAGTACCGTAATCCACGGTATCGACGGAATTCACAATTTTCTATCTCTTTATTACTATGGAAAATTCCACAAAATAAGTACACAGTCACAAAGTTTTTCTCATAAGTACCTTCTACCATCATCCCCTATCATTGAAGTCCACATTTCATCTCTAAAATAGGCCATGTTATATTGGCCAGTCTCCTTGCGAGTAGTTTTTTTAGGTTACAAACCTATCGCACCTTTCATTACTACTTTTCTTCAAATTAACCACAAATTAACCACTATTTTTCAAAATTTATTCTTTTTCGAACATCTTTGGTGCTAACATTGAATATTGATTACAAACTAAAAAGCTGTGTACGCCTTCACCAATCATATACTTGAGCGATCTCCAAATGAAGGAAGAAAGCATCTTGCATGGTCAATAGCAGAATTTCCACAGAGAAAAAAATCCACATTGGCCGGGACTCAAATCCAGAATCCCCTGATTTTCGGCCAGGTACCTACTCTGTCAATTGAGCTCCCGAGGCTTCGCCTCTCCCTACGGATTTCTCCACTGAGATATTCGCGGCTAGTTCACAATCCTAGAATCATTAATGGTATCCAAATTTATCAGGGAATAAGATATCGAGAGTATTCATCTTTTGATACAGTCAGCACGTAAAACAACGAGGGCGTCCATTCGTCACACCACATAAGTTCATAAGGGAATTATTACAGATCTACATTCGTTCTTTTTTGACTAGGGATGTCAAATTAAATAATCAATACTTATTTTTATGCCTAAAGAAATCTGTAGCATTTTTTCATTCCCTTTTCCCCAAAATGCCAGACAATGATCTCTAGTCAATTTCTAATCCTACTCTGTATCCCTTATCACACTGTCAACTATTAGCTACTCTTGAAAAAGAGATTTCCTAATTCATTAGACCGTGGGCCTATTTTCTGTGGATTTCCTTTTGAATGGCTCTTGTATCAATCTATGGATATTATTCTAAATGCATTCATTGGGACTTTGAAAATGTATATAGATTATGGTGAAATGACGTTTACATCCAATGTAAGGTTACGCCATGTTATTTCCTCTTCTTGCTACACAGAGATGACGGACATGTTTACGTTCTATTTCCAAATTTTTTGTATTCAACGTAGACAAAAAATCTAAACCAATGCTCTTCATTGATTAGTCTGGTACCTCATTTTCCCCCAACCTAAATTCATAAACATTACATGGCTGCTCCAGAAGGTTCATTTTACTTTCTATTTCCTCGGGTATGCTTAACTAAAAATAATGCAGTTAAAAAAAGTCAAAGTTTCTGCTAATTAGACAAAACATATAGCTTCCTCCCACTGAATTCCTATGCCCCTAGGTCATTGGGCATGTTTCTTCCGTTTAAATATCGAGTTAATGGTAGTGTATCATGAAATAATTTCTATATATTCTTACTCAGATTGCGAGGAAAACAGAGTTTTTTACCTTCACATTTATTCATCCTTGGAAAACTTTCAAAATTTAATCGGTTGGAACAGCTGTGTTAAATTTTACACCAGATATAAGAACTATGTTCCTTCGCATGCGATATAAATATTTAAAAAGTTAAATTTTTAACGCGAATCCAACAATTCTCTGAGGCCTGAGGCACTTGCGGTAAGGAATGTAAAGCCTTTTTATGTTAGATACTTAGCACTTCTACCAAATATACGTATAGTATATTTGGTATAAGGTTGGCAACTAAGTTCCCGCCATTTTTTTACATTGTTACATTTACATTCATTGTAACGGCGGGAACATAGTTGCCAACCTAATAATTTGGAGTCGTACAGTTCATTCAATCGTCGAATACAAAAGAGAGGTATCAAGCAAAGCGTTTATTACATCCCATACAAGGATTCTCAAATAGCAAGGATGTGGTGAAAACATGAATGATAAACAATTACTATGGAAGAAAACTCTTGCCTTCGTCTTGGCCTTCAGCGTGGTTAGGCTACATCCATGGTGACTGCCAGCTCAAACGCCTAATCGTAACCTGAGTCCTCTGGTGAGAGATGGGCGCATTAATCTCTCACTGCTAACAGCCGCGTCAGGGTGCGAAGTAAGATAAGAGAGCTAAGGGGCAGATTAGGAATAAAGACGGAGCGTGGCGCTTGGCTGAGACAGAAGCAGACAAAGAATGAGATGAATGACTGGATTCCGAGAAAGGTTGGGAAGAGTGGAGGGAAAGTTGATGCTGGGGCGAACACAGAAAAGATTACAGAAAGAAACACGACGTGAGGATATTACGAACTTAAAGAGTACTGATCCAATTACGAGAGTGTGAGGAAGGCTGCAGAGTCAGGCCAGTTACAAATCAGATTTGCTCGAGGAATAATTAATCGTTACTTTTCCTTCCATAAATTCAACGGCTAGCCCAATATGCCACGCCTGGTGCCCGGCTGGTGTTTTCTAAGGAAACGGCGTGACTAGCAACGAAAGTTCTAGTAAAAATCTTTACCTTGACAGATTGATATCAAGGAATTGCGTGACGCTTAAACTATGGCATTGGATCGCAAAAGAGGTAGTAGGATTGAATATAAATCAGCTCTTTAACAGAATTCAACAATTAATAATGTTCCGTGGTAAAATTCCTCGTCCATACTTTCAATGAAGGCCTAAAATAGGCAAATAAAAAGATGGAAGCAAAGCAAGGGAGAAATAAAATGGAATAAAAAGTGACGTAACCACTCAGTGCATTTGAAAGGTGTTGTTAAATTGTCCCGTTCCAGGCATCTACATATATTCCATAATGTATTGACGATAATAAAGTATGTATGTTATTCATCCGTTCCTCACCGAATTGGTCACAATGAGCGCAGTAGGAAAGATTTGCTCGCGTCACTTCAATCATTGTGACCAAAGAATGAAACGTTGTTTCGCCACTCGTTGCACACCATTAGTCACGGCGCATAAGTAGACATGTATACGAACAACTTGGGGTTTGAACTATAAAAAGACTCAAACTATAAAAAATATATTCAAATTACCACTGGTGGGTGGCTGAAATCGACAGGTACGAGGTGGAAGGATAGGTGCAAGAAAATAGTGTTTACTTTATCATGATTGCCGAAGCTTTTAATGATAAGGCTTAAATAACTTTAACCTCTTCCTCCTTACACGTATTTTTTGCAGTTTAGCTCATTGGTAATTTAGAGGATGTGACCGACAACTAAAGCCATTAGCGCTATTTAGGACATGTGGGAAATAGGGTAGAGGTGGGAACATGAGGGAATAGATATAGGGTGCGGTGAAATCGGGCGTCGACATTAGCCCACTTTTAAAGAAAGGCACCGAGGGGTCAACGGTTTATCACCCCATCTGACGGACAGAGTACTAAACACGAAGTGCTCACAACTCATAACTCAATTGGGGAACGAGATAACATTGAAAATATCTGCCTATTCAGAGATTTGAACCCGGACCCTCGAGAAGCGAAGCCGGTACTCCAGGTAACACAATAACGATCCCGAAGTCTTGCATCTGATAAAAAATCTTGATCATCATCTTATTTTCTGTCAGGAGTACTGATTCGCAGAGCCGCATGCAAATTAATCGTCCCAGGAGTTTGCTCGTATGCTCATAAATATTCATCCACCGACATATTCAATAAACCATACATAGATGGCATCAATATCAGTGCATAAAAAGTGCTAGAGCGTATAAAGTATACGTCATCGTCTCTCAATCCAATATAGATAGGTGTGCATGTGAGAAGTGAGATGATAAACCTAACAACACTGTTATCAGCAAGTAATGCGACCATACTATTTTCAGGTTTATCCACCACGTTACTATTGCCTGGGGAACTTGTCACAAAATTCTCGCAATACTCGAGCAATTCTGGGAAGAGATTTCCACAACGGTCAATTTCAGCCCTTCCGTCGACCCTGGGCGCCTGCTGCATCCCAAACATCCTTTCTCTACGCTTACTGAAGCCAAGCCGGCAGAATTTCCCGAACCAAAGCACTTTTTAGTTTTTTCTGTTGTTTTTATGTTGCCAAGAGTGAAACAACTCTTACACAGCTGCTCGCTTTGTCGAAAACTTTCACCCTCGCTCTCTTGAACTAGCCAGTCCACAGTTCTTCGCAGCCACCTTCTTATTTGATTTTTCACGAAAGATTTTTTTTATAAACATGCACTTCGTATATTTTTTGTACCTCTTGTTCTCAATGGGTTTCACACTATTTCGCAAGTGCTTCAGGAGCGATGCAGGTATATAGCACTACATTGCAAGCCGCTATATTCGATTACGAGATATTTTCGCTTCAATGCATCAACCCGGTAAATTTTATTTCTAAAATTGTAACTTTGACAAGAACACGACCCTCAAATATGTTCAATGCTTCTAATGCATATCAGAGCCTCCATATAAATTGTAGCCTTTCTTTTCATGGGGATTTATATTCTCAGCTGTCATAATCTATTGACAGAAATTTTGAACCTACCTGTAGATAGAACCCTCAAATGATGGCCAAAAGTCCCCACTTCGAAGATTCAAAATTTGCGTTACTTTTCCGATTTATTTCTCATGCTTCGGAGAAATATGTCAACCCTCTTTGGATGATACGGCATGCCGAAGCATGGAGTTGCATACATTTATTGCTCGAAGAGCGGTTATGCGTCTCTTCTCACCATGCAGCCTATATAAATAGGATAAAAAGTACGTAGTCATTTCTATAGTTCTCTTCAGGATGATTTATCTCGATGAGGTAGAAATCTCGCGTAGAGAAACGGAGAAAGACTGCTCTTCAGTAAGTGAAAGTTACAAAAAACCATGTATCTCGCATCAACAACTGGCAAGTAGGAAGGATAAAACATAAGGAAATATATCAAGGGAACAATGCCGATGCCGAAATGTCGATGAATTCAGGTCTTGAAATCCATTTGCGGGGGGATTTCAGATTCGGAGAGTGGTTGCGGAACTCTATTCCCTTACCATTGACCCTAGTTTGAATCCAGTCTGTCGTGCATATTTTAGTGGTAATGTGGTCCTTAATGGACTGTGGTGTGGAGATTAATTCATGTTCAGTACTCCGTCCACCCCAGTCCATCGGATGAGACCTTAAAACGTGGATTCCATGTTGCCTTTTAGAGCAGAGTCGTAAAGAATAATCCGGTGACAAAATTCTTTCCGCCTATCCTACGCTCCTTAAATATCCCTATCTCTAACCGATTGCGAAAACATCCTTAGTGACCCATATGATTTTAGCTGTTAGTTGTCTCACCTGGAACTTTCCCATTTGAGAGTAAAAGGGAAGAAAAAACCACGAGGAGAGACAACGCAACGCATACTAGAAATCATAGTGGAAGTCATGCACCTTCTTCTGCTTAACGTAATGTCTAGTTCTGTTCGAATGCGAGCCTTGTATCTGGGAAGGATTTTCATTAGCTGAAGACTTAGCTGAGGAGGATTGGCAACGAAAATAACAGGAAGACAGTCGGGGGAACTGAGGGATTGAACTGGCGGTATCCTCAGCGATCGATATGCAATCAGAAATGAATGGAATAGGTAGATTAGGGGACCTCCTTGAGGCGACAAGGGAGCATAAACACTTCGGGTATCCGGTGACGGTAAACAGTTGGGAAGATAAAAACCAATCAGAATGGGAAAGATGGAGAGCAGGGTGAAGGAAGGATGAGCGAGCTTGTAAGGTGGAGGGGGAGGTTCAGGGTGGGGATGTAATGACGAAAGAGCTGCGGGGTCGGAAGGTTAGGGGAGAAGAATCAGTGGAGATGATTTTAACTTTGGCAGAGGAAGAGGGAGGGAGGTTTATGCAAACGACTCCCCCGACCCTTGTCCCTAAAGTGTGATTGGCGAGGGTTAGGGCGGAGGGGGGCGGGGATTAGCGGTGGGTTGGGCAGGATTTCTGGGATTGAGGGTTCACGAAGTGGGGGTGGAGGGCGATGGGATTATGGAGAGGGTCTCCGTGAGATGGGATTAAGAGTTTGTAGAGCGGGGGGGTGTGGTAGTGCGTGGGGGTATATTCTTAAACATCCCCTTATGTCGCGCACGCCGGCTATTCGGTGGAGGAAGGAGTTAAGAGGAGGCGGGCCATGCTGCGGGATCCTCAGAGAGGGATGGCGTAGGGTTTTACTCGGAGTGGCGTCGAGGGTTTTTGAGGAGATGACCCGCTCATCCTATGCACACGAAGCGGCAATCTAAAGCCTGAGGGTGGGTTGCAAGGAAATTGGTCTGGACCTGACCGGGAGACGAGGCGGGCGAAAAGGATATGGAGGCCCCCTTCGCATGCGGCCTCCCTCAAACCCCCTTACCCTTTAAGGTTTCCATGCTAAGATGGTCGAGGGCGGGGAACAAGGGTAAGGGGACCGGAGGGTGGCTTCATAGGATGAGTGGGCATGGTGTTCGGTGAGGAGAGAAAAGCAAATTACGGCCAAGAAGTTATGGAAAAAACGTCTAGGTTATGTTTTTCATTAATTCGCCGTACGCATGCCTTTATTCACCTGTCTTGCCGCGCAAATCACCCATAAAAATAACCCTTACGCCGCTTGTTTTTTTTCCATCGCTATTAAATTCCTCTACCCGGGTGTGGGTTCACGCTACGGGGGATGAGTTACCTACATAGAGCGGAAAAGTATTTATAACGAAGGTCCTTAAGGCAAACAAGAAATTCTTCGGGCTTCTTGTTTTGGTATTATATATGTGAGCCCGGGGATAACACTATTCAAGCCATAAAATATGGACCGCGGGGTTGAATTTAAAGATTGGCCAAAAATTCCCAAACTTCGGAAAATTTAATCTATCCTTTGCCCGTTTAATAATGACGATATTGAGCAAAAGCGCAATATACTCCCCAGAAAGGGACACTCAAAAATGACGGTCGCTTAGCCTACAGCTATTCTATTACATTGGCATATACTTAAATGAATAGGACAGATTGCAAAAATAACTTAAATTGCACCTCGAGATGGTAAAATATCCGTATTATAATTTATGGATACATGTAAATTCAAATCTTCTCTCGTTGAAACAAACATTTTTTTACTATGGACATGTTTGGCAATTATATTGTAAATAGGGATGGGTCGGTTCCACTTTTGTTCGGTTCCGGTTCCGGTTCGGTTCTTAACTTCGGTTCTCGGTTCCGATTCTCGGTTCCGGTTCTTAATTTACCACTTACTTTGCATTGCTCAATGGTAAGATAAGGTGATCAATAATCATTTTCAGAGACATACTGCTTAAAAAGAATACTTCATTATAATTTTGTTTATAGTCATTTTAACCACTGAATTAGAATAATTCACGAGTTTGAAGCATCTAAGTACACTATTTCACCAGGTTTTAATGTGAAGCCTCCACTTTCGGAGTGTGAGTAGGTTTCAAACTACGGTTTACAAACTTCAAACTGGTTTTCGCGCCAATTATTTCGGTACCGATTATTTTTGGCCTCGGTTCCGGTTCCGGTTCTAAGCTCAAGAACCGGAGGAACCGAGAACCGAAGAACCGAAACGACGCATCCCTAATTGTAAACATAGTTTCACCCACACTGGTAACGGCTTTCGGGCGTTCCTCCGCGTCGTGTGTTGTCAGGATGACGACAGTTTCTCCAGCCATCCTGCTGGCGTCTTCAGGTCAGAAGTCAGGTCACTTCTGACCTGAAGACGCCAGCAGGATGGCTGGAGAAACTGTCGTCACCCTGACAACACACGACGCGGAGGAACGCCCGAAAGCCGTTACCAGTGTTGAGAAACGTCGCGGAAACCTCAGAACCAATAGTTTCACCTAACTAAGAAGCATTCATGCCTATAGCTATTTGTTCCAGTCCGTAAGGAACGATTTGAAGTGCATTATTTAAATATTTTCATTAACATCACTTCCTCGTTCCCATAGTCAGCACTTGGATTTTTACAGCAGGGAATGCATCTTTCGTTCACGATCATAAGTTAGGGGGAGAAGCACTGTATATATTCAGCTACTGCTTTCATTTTTTATGTTGTCAGATTCAGTTAAGATCGAGAATGAACTGAGAGAATATTTCTTTAACTCTCCGCGAAACATGTTCATAGCCGTATGTAGAAAACAAATTATATCTATGTAAAGAATTAATCAATCAAAGCAATAGTTTTTAGTCACAGAGCTTGCATTGAAACTCCATCTCAGTTGAAAAAAGGAACTGAGAAATGAATTGTTTAATATCCCCAGTCCGTCGAAGAATAACTACAGTATTTAAAAAGGGAACTAGAATACTGTGATTGTATTGAAAATGGGTAGAACAACATTTTTTTTATATTTAAAGAGAATAAAGCTTGTTCCGGGGTATCCTTGAATGAAAGAATTTTATAAGGTGGCAGTTAATAACTGAAACTAACTTACGTAGGCAGACTCTCCTTAATGCAGGTAAGAGCAGTTTCTCCATTCAGTATAGCCCGGCATTTCTTTGCCCCAGACAAAAAATTACTCTCATAGCTCTCAAAAGGATTATACGCGGGAAAGATGGAGGCTTGAAGCACCAAAGCAATAGCGATGAAAACGGTTGAAAGTAACTTTAAGGGGCACACAAATGATGGAATTAGGGAGGGGAACTCAAGTGCGTGAAAAGGAAGCCTTTGAGTGGAAATACGAGGGGAATTCCAGAGAGGGTGTTATTAAGAAGAAAGGGGAGACTGCAACTTAAGGAAGCGGCTGGAGTCAAAAGCTCAAAGGAGTACAAAGAGACGAAAATAAAAAATGATAATAAGTGAGCATAGACCCACGAATAGTTTGTAATTTGCGTGGTATCCAATGTACATCGCATCGAGAAAATTATGAACGCACAAAAGGAAGCTTGTAAAAAAATGCTTGCGTAATAATTCTTAACATATTGCATTAAATGGATTGTGTCGAACCAAATTTTACGCGAGTGTCATTCACAACATTGTTTTCTGTCAGGAGTTCTGTTTCGCAGAGTCATATGCAAATTAATAATACCAGGAAACCGCTGGTATGCTCATAAAAATACGTCCATTAACAAATATTATCAGGCGATTGTGATTTAATAGAATAGGTTTACATATAAATAGGTTTCTGCTGTTAAAAGGTTTGTGGGTACTTTAACGATTACGTATGGAAACTAACATAAACTCATCTTTGCCTCACTGAACAGGCCTTCTTCGGCTTATTTCACTTTTATAAAATTGTTTTAAAATCAAGAATACATCTATAAATTACAATTTTTTAACAAGTAAGAATTTTACGCAAAGAAATTCTTGAAGAGCAATTTTGCATTTCACTGTGGTAATGCATATTGTAACCGTTGCCGTTTGGCCGGTGACATAGTAGGAGTAGTATGGATACGCCTGAGGGAAGGAGAGCTTAATTTTATGTTTGACTTAGGGTATGTTTGTTCAAGTGGAACATGTATGTGTGAATGGACGAAGAGTGTGATTCATTCCCCCACCCCCACAACCCCAATTCCCCGTTTTCCGACCCCTCCTGTGTGCGTCCTTGACCGTTTCGAGAAGAAAGAAGAGAGTCCCCACCGTTCCGCCCCTCCCCTCCCCACCGAGAACAAGAACACAGTCGGCGGCCTCCGGAATCTAAGTTTCTCCCCCCAAGTACAGAAGAACCCCCCCCCCCCTCCCCGGCGATGGTGCGGCTCGAAGGAGCGTGACCCTTCCCCATACTCTCCCCACTCCCCCCCCCCCAGAAAACACCCCTCAGAGGGTATATAACGCCGGTGCGCAAGCCACCCGGCGGTTGGTGGCTACCCTGTTATGCTGAAATGCTGCTAGTCCTGTACTGACCTAGGCTCTGGGTTTTTCTCGGGGCAAACGTCTGTCGGAGAGTGTGCGACAAGAGAGGAGAGAGTGGCCTAGAGAGAGAAGATTTGAAGTGGCGCTGGAGGTTGGACCAGAGGAGAAGCCGGGTTGGACGGAAATAGGAGATTGACCGGGAGTTTTCCGTGACCAAGAGAAGGTCACCCCACGCACTTCGTCGGAAATTCTCTCAGCCAAGGAGAAAGCGGAAGGCGTAACAACCCCAGAGAAAGAGCCACCAGAGGGATTTAGCCCTCAGCAGTGACAGAGAACCAGAGGTCTGATAAGTAAAATCACCATACCCCCAAACCCCGAACTGTTCCCCCCAAGTGAAGAAGATCTCAACTGAGAGTCCCCCATCGGTGTCGTCCCCGGACCCCAAATTATCCCCCCCCCCCCAGTGACGAAGAGCCGCCGCTTCGCGTCTTTCCTTCGTTCCGACTCCTCCTCCCCCTCCATTTTTCCCCGATGTGTGATTGCGTGTGTGTTCTTTTCGGAGGGTTGCAATTCTGGTGTTTCATTGTTTTAGTGTATCTGACTTTGATGGATTGTCGAAAAGTTTAGGAAGGGAAGTCATTTTTTTTCATTCACTGGTTTTCTTTTACATTTGTGTGACTATTAACTTTGTTAATTACTGTGGTTCAGTTGCCGCCAACACCGGTGTGAGTGGGCGATTTAATGTATTATTGCTTGTGTTTCGTTCTTGCTTTTTTTTGTGATTTCATTAAACGTAAGTCCACAAAGATTCGTGTCAAATCTCTCCTTCTCTCAGCGCTCCAGTCATCGGAGGATTCCCCCCACACTTTCTCCCCTCCCCCCACCCTCCTTTCCGTCCCTTTCCACCTCCCATCCAGGTGCCCGGGGTTACCCATACGTCCCCCAACTTTTCCCGCATTTCGGCCCGTGCACCTCGAAACCCCCCCCACATCCCCCCACCCCCCACGTGACCGAGGTCACATGATTGGCGCCCAACGTGGGGCCCCATTTGACTGAGAGTGCGCGATTTGACCGAGTTGAGTGTTTTGCGGTAGGAAGCGCGTGGGAGAGTTTTCTCGATTTAGGGATCGCATTGTCGTTGTTCGTGTTTCCTTACGTTATTCCCTTAGCGATTGGCGGTAAAAGACCCTTTTCCTTTCCTAATTTTCTTCCCCTGGTTGATCCAGATAAATTTAGACGAGATGGAACATGGAAGCGAGAGTTTCAAGAAGTATAGGGAACCTGAGACCTATAACGAGGACGAGTCGGAGGGAGAAAGGTCAGGAGGGGTAATTGATATTTCAAGTGACGAAGGCGATTTGACCATAGCAGGTAGCAAAACGGAAGGTAGGCAAGGGGGCGAAATGTCAGGCATTTTGGGAAGCGCGGACGGAAGGCAGTGGTTGTCTGAGTTGATGGCCCG
Source organism: Platycnemis pennipes (assembly GCA_933228895.1). Classification (NCBI taxonomy): domain Eukaryota; kingdom Metazoa; phylum Arthropoda; class Insecta; order Odonata; family Platycnemididae; genus Platycnemis; species Platycnemis pennipes. The sequence goes on from OW121846.1 coordinate 87,165,558, forward strand.
AATGGTAGCGGAGATGACAGGGAAAATGGACAAGCAGGCAGAGAAAATGGATAAATATGCGGAAGAGAACAGAAATAACTTGGCGAAATTGAGGGAAGTGATGAGAAATGGCTTTGCGAAAATGAGGGCGGAGACGGCGGAGGAAATGGATAAGCCAACGGGAGAGGGCAAAATTGACTTTGTGGAGATAAAGGAGGAGAGTAAAAGTGACCGGGCGAGACTAACGGAGGACGCCGCTAGGGCAAGCAACGAAGCCATGAGAGGAGTAAATACCCTCGGCGGGCAAGGCCAACAAGCTCCGCCCCCACTACTATTAACGCCCCCACCCCCCGTTGGGAAACGCGAGGAGTTTGAGTCGACCGAACTCCCCCGCCCGGACCGATCAAGCGTAGCGACGGAGGTCCCTATTTTTTCCACGTGTCAAGTGGGCGGGCCTTTATCACCCGGACCTCGCCGCGAAAGGGAGCGCGAGCAGGAGGTATGTCCCGAGATTCGTCTGCCACGTGCCGGGTATTCTGCATTTGACTTAACAGACGCAGGGAGTCAAATCCCAGCAATATCGGAGGATGAGGTGGCATCCATGCGGGGACAAGTGATTGAGATACCCACGCTTTCCATTAACCAAAACCGTATCATTGGGGCCGACCAGCATAGATCTTCGCCCGTGACGAGACATGAACTATTAACTATCGCGCCGGGAAGCCAGGAATGTGACGTCGCGCGTTTAGTAAAAGGGAAGCCGAAACGGTATGTGGATGGAGTCATGGGGCGCGACACGTCCGAGGACGCGACGACTTACGTGGACGATATCGTAATGTTCATCCGTTCACTCGACGATTATTCATCCCGTCTGAGGAATATTTTTGAACGATTGCAAAAGGCCAATTTAAGATTGAATATAACGCGTTTCCTTCAAAAGGAGATAAAATATCTGGGATGTCTTTTTAATGTCGATAATGTCGGCATCAACCTAGAAAAGATAGAGGCGATCACCAAGTATCGACGAAAAGGAACTCGTAAAGGAATTCATAATTTTATCCCGGATCCTAATACCATTCCCACCCATTATAATTCCTCCTTGTCATATTTATTTCCTTTTCCCTTTCATTCAGGAGGTTGTGAGATGTGTTGTTCGCGAGTCGCGATGTTTTTTTTTTCGGCAGTTTGTGCCTTCTTTTTTTTCGTAAATACGTTTCCCGTATTTCCTCTTTCCGAAGAGGGGGGCATATGTAACCGTTGCCGTTTGGCCGGTGACATAGTAGGAGTAGTATGGATACGCCTGAGGGAAGGAGAGCTTAATTTTATGTTTGACTTAGGGTATGTTTGTTCAAGTGGAACATGTATGTGTGAATGGACGAAGAGTGTGATTCATTCCCCCACCCCCACAACCCCAATTCCCCGTTTTCCGACCCCTCCTGTGTGCGTCCTTGACCGTTTCGAGAAGAAAGAAGAGAGTCCCCACCGTTCCGCCCCTCCCCTCCCCACCGAGAACAAGAACACAGTCGGCGGCCTCCGGAATCTAAGTTTCTCCCCCCAAGTACAGAAGAACCCCCCCCCCCCTCCCCGGCGATGGTGCGGCTCGAAGGAGCGTGACCCTTCCCCATACTCTCCCCACTCCCCCCCCCCCAGAAAACACCCCTCAGAGGGTATATAACGCCGGTGCGCAAGCCACCCGGCGGTTGGTGGCTACCCTGTTATGCTGAAATGCTGCTAGTCCTGTACTGACCTAGGCTCTGGGTTTTTCTCGGGGCAAACGTCTGTCGGAGAGTGTGCGACAAGAGAGGAGAGAGTGGCCTAGAGAGAGAAGATTTGAAGTGGCGCTGGAGGTTGGACCAGAGGAGAAGCCGGGTTGGACGGAAATAGGAGATTGACCGGGAGTTTTCCGTGACCAAGAGAAGGTCACCCCACGCACTTCGTCGGAAATTCTCTCAGCCAAGGAGAAAGCGGAAGGCGTAACAACCCCAGAGAAAGAGCCACCAGAGGGATTTAGCCCTCAGCAGTGACAGAGAACCAGAGGTCTGATAAGTAAAATCACCATACCCCCAAACCCCGAACTGTTCCCCCCAAGTGAAGAAGATCTCAACTGAGAGTCCCCCATCGGTGTCGTCCCCGGACCCCAAATTATCCCCCCCCCCCCAGTGACGAAGAGCCGCCGCTTCGCGTCTTTCCTTCGTTCCGACTCCTCCTCCCCCTCCATTTTTCCCCGATGTGTGATTGCGTGTGTGTTCTTTTCGGAGGGTTGCAATTCTGGTGTTTCATTGTTTTAGTGTATCTGACTTTGATGGATTGTCGAAAAGTTTAGGAAGGGAAGTCATTTTTTTTCATTCACTGGTTTTCTTTTACATTTGTGTGACTATTAACTTTGTTAATTACTGTGGTTCAGTTGCCGCCAACACCGGTGTGAGTGGGCGATTTAATGTATTATTGCTTGTGTTTCGTTCTTGCTTTTTTTTGTGATTTCATTAAACGTAAGTCCACAAAGATTCGTGTCAAATCTCTCCTTCTCTCAGCGCTCCAGTCATCGGAGGATCCCCCCACACCTTCTCTCAGCCCTCCAGTCATCGGAGGATTCCCCCCACACTTTCTCCCCTCCCCCCACCCTCCTTTCCGTCCCTTTCCACCTCCCATCCAGGTGCCCGGGGTTACCCATACGTCCCCCAACTTTTCCCGCATTTCGGCCCGTGCACCTCGAAACCCCCCCCACATCCCCCCACCCCCCACGTGACCGAGGTCACAATATTGGGAATAAATTCCTTTAATATACGTTGTATCCTTACAAAACTGATATCTACTTACCGAATACAAAACTTTCATTCAAAACAATGAGACATATAAGAAAAATCATGTCGATTTGATAAAAACTACCCATTCTTCACAAGGAAAGGTACAATAAACAGAAATAGGATTGACTGTAATAACCAACAATGTCATGAGACACTATTATATTCACCGATTTTCTTAAAGATCCAGAAAACGGGCGAAAATACGGCAATGCAAGATCCTTCAGAAAAGGGAATGAACATTAAATCGCTACGCGCGACTAAATAGCCAGAATCTGCAGGAAATAATTTCTGTGGGCGCTTTACCGTGGCACTTGAAATATTCCTCAGTGGCGTGGGATAAACGTAATCGTCGTGTGAAGAGTGATTCCATCCCTCGCGAGGTGAGCGACTGCCGCCCGCATTTCATGTCACGCCGATCGAAACGGAGCACAATCCCCGTCCCTTATAACAATGATTCTCCTCCACGACATCAAAGCGTTGAAAATCCTTCGAAGGAAGGCCTTGTGTGATAGAGAGAGAAATGAGATACCTTTCCTTCCGACTCCTTGACAAGGAGAGCCTCTAGAATGGCAAGTAATGCGGAGATAGGGTCAAAGATTCTTCGCAGACGTTTGAGTGTCCAGCGAACGGGAACGGTGGTCCTTTTGTAGTACGCTCAATGGCTTCTCGGTATTTCTTTCTTAAGCGCGAGTCAGTTGGCTAGCACAAGGTGTGTGTTAATATGATTATTCCCAAACGGCACGTGACCAATGAATAAAACATATCCTCCCGCAACTTTACATTTAATAAAAGACACTGACGTCTATTCAAATAAGCAAACTGATAACGTCAAAACAGGACCATACTTGAGAGAGTACTCCCATGAAATTTCATTGTAAAAAGCTCAGAGGACGTTAATCCAATATGCTGGAGGCTTTGACGCCCCGGCCCATTCGTAGGTCGTAGTTATAAGTTAATATCACTCAGAGCACAATAAAAAGTGCTGCTATCCAAATGTTTGTCTAAAAATATGGATTTTGAGAGACATTGTTGATATAAGGTTACAAATAATAGATTAATGATTGGTGTAATTTTTATGCCATGTAATTCCATGAGTAACCTGAAAATAAAGGGACTATCTCCATTGCTCCCTGACGTACTTGAAGTATGTACACCTAAATGAGTGATTAAGTTATAATACAAACACGCTCTACCAATGCTCAAGTTGAAAAATAGAAATGTGTAATAAATGTTTGTGGAGCATTTCAACCGTTGAAAAGGACGTTTGAAATATTATTTCGGTTTGAAACCATGTTAACTTAACGATAAACGGTACGATACGTTAAATATTTGGTTTTCCACTTATGCAATTAAATAAAAGAATATGGATAAAAACACTAGATGACAACACAGAGAGGAAACGACTGATCTCAAAAGTAATTAGCACCGACATTTTTATAGCGGAATCAAAAGATGGATAAAATAACACTCATGTGAAAGAGACATTGGTCAAATAAGTATAACATTTATCAGTCATGATATCCGGAGGATCCTGATTTTTTTTCTACATGTTTACCTCCAGTCGTCCTTACGAGCAATTTAACCTCACTCTGTACGCAGCTCCCAAAGAAGGGTGTGCATGTCATCAAGTACATCGCGAGGAACAACGTGGATAAAAATTGATGCCGCGCGCTCAGTCGCGTGCCTCGCACGACCTCATCAAAGCTTCGTTACAACGCATACGTTCCCGTTTTTCCTCCAACGCGTCCCCGACGTGCGGAATTCCCAGTATGTGCTCCCCCCCCCCCCCAAACATTCCCCCTTCCCGACGCATACATTACGGCACCACTCCAGGAGCATGGCTCTGGCCCGGAGGAACAAGAGAACGTCAAAGGCGAATATTGTCGACTCGCGCCTGTCTAACGCCATGGCGACTCCATGTCACTTAATTGTGGACTGAATCTCCTGCAGAATTTTAACGCTTACATCTTTCCTGAATAAGTGAAAAACACATGTGTTAAAAACCAAAGTGTAATATGAGAGCAGGTAAAATTATACTGGTCGTCAGTAGAACAGAAATGTTTCAGCTGTCATTATACTCGTGAATAAAAAGGAAAACATGGAATGCACCGAAGTTATCATGAAGGTCGTCACTTAGGTAACTTAGATATTAAGCCTTTTTGCATGCATGTATTCACCAATGTTCAATGAGTGTGTTAAATTCTTAAATGGCCTTGCCCGTTCACTAAAAACGGAGTTTTAGAATCCTTGTCCCCAGGATATTAATAGTAATCACACATGGAGTGTCATTATAACTATTATGGCATGTACGCTAGGCATATTTGGTAGGTATTTACCCCTTTCCACGCACCCTCGAGCCAGCTTCAGCCACAATTCAGATTGTTTACCAGTTTCCGCCCCCAGATTGGGGCCGCTTGGGAGATGGGAGGCGAAAATATTCCCAGAATTTTGAGACCGAGGGGAGTGGGCAGTCCAATCAAGGAAATTACATTTCATTATAATCTTTGGAACAACGTTAAGATAGGGGACGTCTGAGGAATTCCGAAGAGTGTAAGGAGTAATGCTGGCCGGCCGAAGGGGAGGAAGAGAGTGTGTGTGTGTGTGAGTGCGTGAGTGTGTTTGTGTGTGGGCTGGGATGGGCTGAGCGCAAAGCAGTGTGCGGAAGTTTGTTGGCGTGGAGGTGTGGGAAGGATGCCGAGGGACTTGCCCTGCCTGAAGCCCCTGCCTTCCCTTTCCCGTCTCCCTGAAGCCACGACGGCGGAAATTCGACTCCTCTCAACTTTTCCAAACATCTCACCCTCTCCATCTCTCTCCTCAATTTGTGTAAGGGTCGAGCAAAAAACCTCTCTCTCTTGATCCCGCGGACCTTTCATCGTTAAAATCAGGGATGGGCAAGGGTCTATTTTTCGCGGGTCGGCATTTTGAGATTTCTCCCGATTCCAAATTGAAGTCGGGCGTTTGCTTGCAGTGGGTGGTGATGAAAATTCCCGTATTCCTCACTTGAAAGTGCTGAGGCAGAGCTATTTTTTTTGGTCGGTGACCGTCCCACGCAAGGGCTTCAAGCACATGGGATAAGATTATGCAATATTTTACGACGTCACTTCACCGAAATTTTACAGTCCCAACAATAAACTGGCATTTTCGAAAGAGATAATATAAATACGATAACATCCCGGACGCTCAAAGCTACGACAAACACACGAAAAAAATATCAACATTGAATGGGATATAATAGTCCATTGTGTGGCTCAGTCATTTAATACGTCCAATTCGCTACAATCAACAATAAAACTGCTTCGTCCACGTACACTTACGTAAAATGAGTTTGTATAGCTGAGATAAGACCAAATGCTGTTTTATCAGAGAACTATAAAGTATTTAAACATAGCGTGCGTGAGTGCGTATCGGCAGTGACGAATTGATTTTAATGCAGAACTAAGTCTAATGATATTGTCGGAAAGCGTACCCCCTCCGTAGATGGATTCATGAACTATCTATGAACTATTTTTTTAGCCTTCAATCTTTCAAGTTACCCACAATACATAGTATGTATAACACTACCAACGCACATAGAGAATAATTAGAATTAAGTCTGCCAGTTTATTGAAAGTAGGTGATTTTAAGTGGGAAATGGTCAATGTACAACCGGCTCGAAGAGCCAGCTAATAAGAGACACAAACAATGACTTTCCTAGCCCCTTCATTCCGTACGGCAGATTGAGCTGCATTCAATTAAGTGATCGGAGGGTGATGAGAAAACACGTATGGTGGAGTAAGGAAACCAAAATCACTACGACTATACATACTGGAACCAATATCAAGATGTATTTTATAATATTTCAATCAGAGATACTTTCCATAGCATAAGGTTTACCGATCTACGTGGAATATTTCATCAACTCCAAGTGAAATATGTACTGGGAAAAACAGCCGCCCAGTGCAGGAATCTGAATTAATAAGAAACATATAATTCATGATTAACATTGGGAAATCTTGTCGCGATCTATTGTCAACAAATGCAGTTTTACCACTAATTCTGCACTCTCCATTAGCAGCTCAACACTTGCTAATAGTAAGCCAGTCAATATACCTGAAAATGAAACGTTTAAGGGAATATTATACTGCTTACTTTTTCCTATCCATGCATTATCAGCAAAGAGCACTCCAGAACGTTCAAATAAAAATGAATGGTAAAGTTAGGTTTTACGTGTTCCGACTACTAGTGTTACGTCACTCCGTCAAATATAAAGTCATATTCTAAAGAAGCACACAGCATCCATGCTCGAGGGGGGTTTCAAACCCAAGACCATTGAGAAGCTAGGCCGGTACACCGCCTACATAGCTACCGTGGTCAGCACATTTACGAATCACACACCCCCAAATAAACATCACAATTTCCCTATCATTGGTATCACAGATACGCTTGTTTTTAAATTATTTCAAGAGGATGTTAAAACTAAGGTAGTACGCATAATATCATTATTACAACGCACAAATAAGTAGTCGTACTCACATGGCTATCACTGTTCAATAACAGTGAGAGCAGTTGGTCATCGATGTTGCTCAAACTGTGTCACACTCACCCAGTGAGGATTGGAAATAAATGGTTGACTACCATGCATCTCCCTTGCACAGGCAGAATATTAATACAAATGAGTCCGAATGCGAGAGATGAATGACATTTTTATTTTTTTCCCGTAGAAGGGCTGCCACTGCATTCCCTTGATTAAATGCTTATTGTCTGCTGTAATCCCACATAAAGTAATTCATTTAGTCGCTTCTCCCTTTCATCTGGTGAACATGCAACGTTTCCAAGAGATTGGTTTCCATACAAAGGGGAGCAGGGGAAAAATTATGCCTGAATACAAGCACAATAAAAATGCCTGAACCGGTCTGGTGAAAATGCTAGGACGCTTAATTAAATTAATACAAAGGGCTACAATACCTCATCAGCCATTTGAAAGGACTGTCATTGTTTATAGAATAACTTATTTACAGTGTTAACCGACAACGAGCTAGATCATAGATTTGACGTTGGTGCGTCAGTTTGGATGCGAATCTTTAATGCCCGAGACTTGTACTCATCATGGATAACCAAAATGAGTCGTTTTTAATTCCAATATCACTTGGCCGATAAATATACAATGTTCCGTGCGAACAACTTCTGTCGTATAAGTATTTACGTTACATATTAACATCGAGAAAATTCATAGTTGCTCATACCTAAATCAACTGATATTTTGTCGCATTCTGTGTATTTATTTAGTTTTCCAATAAATAAAACAGGGAAACTTTGGATGTCCCTTGCCATTTGATAATATTCTTCGTATTTTTTTATGAAGTACTAATAATTCGCTTAAGCTATAGCATAAATGTATGGTTATATTTACGAACCTTTTTGAAAATATTTTCTTTTAGGTATTTATGTGAAAGCTACCGTAGCAATCACGTGTACAGGAAAAAACAGAATTAATTTCTTTCATCTGAACATAAAATCATGCTTTAAACAACATGCTTACCATCCAAATTATTCGCCTTTTTGCAACTTTCTCAAATACTTTGTGTTTTACCATCTTCTAGTTCCAAGCGTATCGTTCATATTTCAAGTATCGTCAACCTATCCCTACCCATCACGATCTAACCACTATCTTAACACGATTTACATTATTTTCTCCTTGAAAAGCTCTCCATATCGATATTTATTTTGTTCGCAGCTCAACCCAGCAATACTTAATTTTCTACCTGCATGGATTCAAGACTAATTTATGCGCCCAAAATCCTTCAGCTGCAACGATTGTGTAAGTACTTTTGACGGTGTTTCTTAGTGGTTGGCCAATGAAGTGTACTTGATATCACTCGCTGAACCAACTATAGGTTTCAGATTTTAATTTCGACTCTGGTACAAATTTTCTGCCTTAGAATTATATCAATAATAACTAAATAATGTCCGCAGCCAAAGAAATTCCCCACCTACAATATTTCATTACTGCAGGAGACATCTGCGATAAACATTTTCACATTCATGGTGAATTTCATTTTAAGTGAATTACTACTACAAGCATGATGAAAATAATGCACAGACACATATAAGTAATTTAAATTTACTTTGTATTTTTCTATTGCATCTCTCTCTGAAGTGTTAAGCCGCTACACAATGTGGGAAACTATACATCTGTATGAAATCTCTTCTTTCATCAGCCCACGTCTATCCGTCAATTTGAGAAATACATTGCATTACATACAGTAAATGAAGCAATGGCTTGCTCCGAACAAACATTTCCAATTCAAATTCCTTCTGACCTGCCGAGAGATAAATGTACGAAGATTACTGTCCACGGACTGACAACCGCAGCAGATCCATCAAATAATCATGGCTAAATTGAATACTAAGATAGAATGCTCCGTGGTTTTCACCCTCCAGTTATCGGCACTTTGTAATTTACCTTATAATATTAAGTGTCAGAAAGAGTGTAAAATTTTTGCATACGAATTTAGAAGCAACGAAGTTTTATTTAATATAATTAGTTGTTTCATCTACATTCCGCCATTATGCAAGTGACTGCCGAACTTATCACCACATGCTGCATTTTCTCTGGGAAGATTTACTGTTTTCTCAGCGATAAATTTAGAGCATAACTTCTCTTTAATGCGTGTTGTAGCCCTATCATATCACATGGATAAACATAATATTTGTAACACCCCACAGTTTGTTTTTACTCAGAGCGTATCAACTTTAGTACGATAGATTTTATGACATACCAATTACTGGAATTGAAATGTTAATATTTTACATCAATTGGAATGGGTTGCCAATTATTGGAATTTTTTACCAATATGATTATTTACAATATACACCAAATTTGGAGTACTGATATCTACGTGCCTATCATAAAATTAAGTTCAAACAGTATTGGTCTTGAAGGCAAATAAGTAGAAATATGGGTGCCAACATTTGAGAATAACTGAATGAAAGTTTTCAAGTACCAAATAACCATTTTCTGATCGTGTTTTCCTTATTAATAGGCCACTAGTGTTAAAATAGTTCCACGGAAAACTAATATTTTAACTGCAAATATCCTTGTTTTGCTTTCAAGGCACTAAAAATTGGCATGCCCTTCAAAGCCGCAGGAAAATGCTATAGCATTAGGTCAACCTTTCTTTGCGAAAGTAAGTTTTTTTTAAATTCGCGCAGATCAGCTCTTATACTTGGAATTGAAGACGAAACCACCTTTGCTAGATGATTTGATTTTATTATACAGGGAAATTAATATTTTTAATTATATTAAAATGGGGTGTTGAATAATGACGAAACAAAGTTCACATTTTGTCCCAGAAAATAACTCAGTGCTCTCTCCCACTAGCTAAAGAAGTGTGTATGGAGTAGAGCATAGTCAGGCACAGGTATTTCACTGTCATGCGTGGCTTTTGGTTGCCTATCTTCTTCAAAGTATTCCAAAAGAAATAGCACAAAATGTTCCATGAAACATAGATAGGGTGCAGCAATAATAATTAGATTATGTAAGAAGTGTTTTTATAATTAATTTGGAATGTTTTATTCTTTTTTATTGAAAAGTAAAATTTGATTACCAGTAGTGTTGCTTTTTGAAAGCCATAAAACGCATCTCATCCACCACCTATGTTTGCTATGGCAAGAAATTCAAATTATTCTTATTGCTCTTTATCCGTATTCCACAATAATGTTGCTGTCCACTAATATCCACCTTTAGGCCAGTGATAAGCAGTATTGATCCCATTCTTTCAGCCATGCCGAATATCATTTAGTTGACTAGATTGATTAAGTATGGTTTCAAACAATGCAATGGGCCCACCTCCATGGAATGGGAAGGCAATAGATTATTTAACCCTTTAACGCCGGAATTTTTTTTTTCCTCCGATTTTTTTCCTCTTTTCAGGAGTTGATCATCATTGTATTTAAAACTTATATCCCAAATATTAAAGAAATATGTGCAGTGGTTTCATGGAAATGACCTGTGTCCATATGATCACGCTAGGCGGATACCGTAGCAATAGCATCTCCGCTCTTTTACATTCAATTCTTCAAATCATCACTAAATTTATCTTGCTCCCCGGATAAAGGCATTGAAATATTTAAACCAATTGATTTTTAAAGTTATATTTATTGATTCTTTTGAACATAAGCTTTATTGTATAAACAAATTAAGCAAATATTTATGTCAAAAAGACATAAACGTATTGTGAACAGTAAAGAAATTCATTTTTTATGAAATTTTGCAAAACATGGTACACACAGTCCTAAATCACATTTTACCCATTGGGTACGAATAGTACTTGGGCAATATTCACCTGCACAGCGGCGTTGATTGCATGGTTCAATCAAATGGCCAATACCGTCAAGGCGAATTTCGTCACTTACTCGGGCATGGATACAACTATTCCTTGACTTCAAAGGCCGCCCTACACTAAGAGGAGGATTTTTGTATTTTGTCAGATACATTTGGACGATGCTGCGACGAAACTGTAATTGTGAGAGCGTTTTTCCTGACTTCCTATGGAGAACCCACGCATTGTTCAATGACACGTCCAATAGCCATGTGAATATGCACCACCACCATTTTTTACCTCTTATCCCTATTCTGTAATAGGACACGTTCTCGTCCATTCTGTCCGTTCCTCCCATGTAACGGTTGTACTCGGAAATCACTGATGGGCGAGGAATGCGAACAGTCCTCTTTTCTACCCGTGAAAATCGCGGCACAAGAGCTACGGGCTGAATGCTATGACAGGTAGTAACCACGCGGACTGTGGAATTGTCTACCCACTCGACCAAAAGGATGTCATCCTCCTTACTGAGGCATTTCTCATAAAAACCCCTTTGTTTCTTACGTATTTCGTTAGATGGCATTATTGGACAGTCTTTTGGAATACGGTTTTCTCTAATAGTTCCTGTGGCTCCATAACCCCTCGACCTAAGCTCTTTTAGAAGTTCAAACCCGGTAAATAAATTATCAAAATATAGTTTATAGGCAAAGTTCCTTTCTTCTTGAGGAATTTCGTCTAGCATTTGCAGAAGAGGAGCAGCGCATTTCCCTACCATATTCCCATATTCGGAATTTTGTGCAGGGTTTCTACCTTGATAAACCTCAAAGTTCACTAAATATCCGGCAGTGGTATTTAGAGACCATACTTTGTAGCCAAATCTAATAGGCTTGCCTCGTAGGAACTGTTTACACGGGTGTCGTCCAAAATATTCAACCATGCACTCATCAAAATCCAGGTGCTCCTGAGGGCGGCACATAGCTATAAATCGGTTTTTCACCATATTCATAATTGGCCTTAGCTACCACATTTTGTCTTTTGCATTATGCTGGGAATTATTTGCACAGTGTAAAAACCTAGTTATTTGTAAAAATCTATCCCGGTGCACAGCATTCACAACAAATACATTACTTAAGTCACCAGATGAATCCCAGTAATCACGTTTACTGGGAACATTATTATAACCCGAGAGGATCAAAATTCCCAGGAAGACCTTCATTTCACCAGATGTTATATTCAAATTACGAAAATTCTGCAATGCAGCATAATCTGTTGACTGCGAAATTAGGAAGTCAATTAATTCATCATCAAATATCAACTCGAAAATTTCAGTCGGCGTCTTCTGACAGATGTCACAATAATTTGCGTCCGGAAATAATGAATTTTTTACACGAAGATCTTCATCTCTCCAAGTAGTCAATGCTCGTTTCACCTTCTTCCTCTTTGAGTTTACCCGTTTGTCACTCGTCTCGAGTCCATCACTTTCACATTCCCCTCGTTGAGTACTCACTAATATTTCAGCACCCGCTCGAAGTTGAAGACCTGACAGATTATCTATGAAGCCACCACCATCCTCCTCCGCTGAATCTTCATCAGATAACACGTTACTCTCCTGAGGTTCTATGTAGATGCCTAAAATTTCATCCTTGTCATCTTCCAGTGCTGATAGAACTTCTTGAAGAGTCATTCCTCTAAAAACAGACGCGTTGAATCAATAATTTGTAATCATTTCAATTATAATTGCCGTAGTAAATTCTAGCATACTTACCTATAACAGTTCATTGTCTCCGATGCACGGGTATCCCACTCCTCAAGTTCAATATTGAATATTAAGCGAGTAACAGTGATATAGCTCAGCTTTTTAGTAGAAGAAAAGAGCGTTTACCTTCTGAATGTACCCGCATATTAACGAAATTTCAGTCGAATCGTTGTACAGAGAAAAAAAAACCGTGAATCACTGTTGAATTCCACACTCTAGTTTCATGGCTTTCTAACTGATATTGATACATAATAGTATTGCATGACTTATTTTATTACTAGTTACATTATAAAATAGTACCTGGATATAATTTGTAGGGACGCTTCAGCCGAGAGTATTTACAGTTGTGAAAATGTGCAACAAAATAACTTCACTGCAGACTCGCTATACAATGATCGGTATGGATTTCTTCTCTCGCAACCATAAAGTGAAAAGAATAACATAATAGCCTTATACACCAGCGCCTTATTACATTGTCCCGAATGAGAAATATCTTAATACCTTTATCGAAAAAAGCGTTCGTAACGCTGCCTCCTCGTGGAACCCTATTGACACGGTATCCGCCTAGCGTGATCATACGATCACGGGTAACATTTCTTCTAAATAATATTATTATTTATAAACATTTTATAACAATATTCAGCTGTAGGGTATATTGTAGTATTCTTAGCACATTTACTGAAATTTATCAGAATTTGAAGAAAAATATTCTTGTACTATGTAGTAAACTGAAGTCATGCATTCACGCGGAGGAGTTTGGGGAAGACCGCCACTTTGAGAAAGCTGCGTATCAAAAACATTCAGTTGAAATGACTTAATATTTCGTCTTTTGGAAGATACATATATCAAGATATTGTTACCAAAAACGCATAATGAAAATTTGAGAAATGCGGGAAGGAGGGTTATGTAGAGCAAGAAATGTTTGCTGTGATCATATGAACACGCTAGGCGTTAGGGTTAAAGAGCTAGAGAGAAAGTTCCTCAAGGTTAGCGCAACTATCGCACCATTAAAGATGAGTCCACTTTCGTATGTTGACGTTTTTATGATTTTTGGGGAAGAGTTAGTTGAAAATTTAGTTAATATTAACAAAAATTGAAGGAAGAAAGCCATGGAGAATATTTCATCTCCCTAAAGAATGTCGGAGCGCTTCTAACAAAGCCAATCAGAGGTGAACGAGCAAAAAGGAAATGGCGTGGAAATACATGTACGTAACTAGCATATATCAGAGAATATTACTGATGATTCTGGTACTGAGAATGCAGCGGCTTCATCTATCATTCCTGATACATCACATTCAAGTGATTCAGATTAAATATGTTCATGGTATAACGAAGATTCATTTAGTGCAACCCCAATAAATGAAATCATTGTTTCATCTGAAACACCAAAAAAAGGAAAAGGAAATAGTGAAAGGGTAATTATAAGGGAAAATAATAACAACAGTGGACAGAATTACATATCTAGAATAAAAGATTAATGTAAGAAACTCAAATAGAAGAAGAATAAGGAAAAGTCTGAATTGAGGGAAAAGGAAAAATTACTAGCTGCAAATGCCAAATAAAAGTTAACTGGTACTTAAAACATTGATATTAGAAACAAAAGAGGAACAGATATCATTCAGAAATAAGCATAATAATGCGTGATCACGGCAAGAAAGTCAAAAGCCATCATCTTCGAATCATTTCCTTCAATACCACTGCGAGTAGCTCCTACACGCCTCCGCGTTGATGATTACAAATGGTAAGAGCATATGAGGAGTGGAATAGTGGGGAGGCATGCGTAAAAAGAAAAACTCTGTGCGCAGGATAGTTCATAAATGATTTTACTCAAAGTGATGGGAGCGAATATGCTATGGGTTGGGAGAAGCATACAGTGGGGGATTAGAATACTAAGGATTTGAGTGTAGCAACTGCAAAATGCTGTACCATATAATCTATGTCCCAAAAATGCACCAAATACACATGCCATATTATCCCGATGATGATTGTCATGATTATTGTCATGAACATTTGTTTGTCATGAATGCTATGAGGTTATATATGACAGCAGCTCTGAAAGTTTAAAAGATATTTTTTATAAATAGATGTTGATATTATAAAATGGATAGTTGCAAGGAATATGAATGGTATTACATGGATATGCTGGTACGCCAAGAAGCTTTAAATTGTTACTGCACTGAATAAAAATGATTTATTTGCCTGCACAATAGTAAAGTTTTTACCTGAAAATAAAATTTACGCCATCGGAATTTCATTTCTGGTTAGATTTACCACCGCACATGTTGGGAAGCATATATTATTACAACTGCTGTTATGAGGATGCTCAATTTCTAAATCTCAAAGTGTGTATTCTCTAATATTCATATGATATATTAAAAAAATAACCAGTAAAAATAACCAAATTCATAAATATATGGTGCGCCAATAATTGGAGAATTAGGTGCCAGTAAATGGGAAAATGTGCCAATGAATGAGATTCTGCTAATCATTTGTTCGATATCTTTTTTGTTAATGACTTGATAGAAGACGAAACTTAAATACTTGAGGAATAGATAACACCGTGTTTCTCAAACCTGTAGTAAATTTTAAACAAGACGGATGGAAAACGAAACGTAAATACTTGAGGAATAGAAAACACCGTGTTTCTCAAGCCTATAGTAAATTTTAAACAAAATTAAAAGGTCAAAATAAGGCCACACGAATTATTTTCTATATTAAGCCCCTTTTGCCAATAACTGGATGGTTTACCCTCTCATGTCCAAAAGGATTTCAGCTGATGGATCAGGTCAATTGAACCACGAAATCAGCCAAATAGGATATAATGGACATGTAGTCTACCAACTTAGTGCGACTTCGAAGAGGAAAGAACGTGCGGATGTCGGCCATTATACTTCGTGGAAATTAACGAAAAAACAATTAATTGCTAAATATTCAGCGAGTTGAAATACTCCGAAACATCATAAAATCAATTATAAAAAATATATTTTTAGATTACGGCTAGTGCAGGAAAGCCATAGCAGCGTTGAAAAATGAATTTCTGGGAATTAAAGGCATTTAAAAAAATATATGAATCATTAACTGAAATGGGACGAAGAAATATAATTGCATATTTTTGGAATTAACATGAAAGGAGAAATGTCATGAATAAAACTATCAGAAGGGAGAGAACTAAAAATTTATGGAAAATTACAAAAATAGGCAAAATATTGTAAAGCTATGAGTAAAATTCACCGCAGTTTTCTTTTTTTTTCACGCCTGCGGTGATAGAAGAGTATTTAGTGGTAAAAATTTGTAAAATAATAAAACTACATGATTTAAAAATAAGCGGATTAGTAGAAACGTATCTTTTTTGGAATATTCACAGCAAAAAAATTGAAAAATGGTACATACAATACATTAACGGAAGTATAGGTAGTGCGTTTATAATTTTTTTTAAAACCTGATTCTTAAAATGACATTGCCATTTACCGAACAACTTGATTTATTTTCTTGAAGTTGCTTCAATGAGATTTTTCATCATGAAGTCACTTCTACGCAAAATTCAAGTGGTGTTTATGATGATATTTAGACACGAGAGTTGGATAAACGAGGTTAAAACTTAAATACCCATCTAAGACACAATAAAAATTTCTCTTATGACATGGTTTATCAGTTGCGTTCATATTTTAGACATGCATGGATGAGATAAGTCCTTTCTCTTCAAGCAGGAAGTGTTCCTTAAACTTCTCCACCTAAAGCTAACATAAGATATGAAATTTGTAAAGCAAGAAATTGACGCATCGCGTTGACTCAATTTTAAGTGGATGTGGATTAAAGCAATATTTGCCTGTCATTTAACGCGCGATAAGAAGAGAATACACATCTTTCGGGTGCGACGACACGGGATTTAGCTTTCACGGCGCGCATTTTATTTTGTACGAACGTTTCACTTTTGCCTCTTGGCTCCTTGTGCAAGACCAACCCACAGATATGTAAGGCAAATCAACTTTTGATGAGATAAAACATTTTACTTTACTTTGGCCTGATAAAGACGATCGCCGAGGGAAAAGTGAACGGGAAGAATGGAAAAGGCAGGCCTCGTATGAGATACGTGGAATAAGTCGTGAAGGATGCCAAAGAGAGGAGTTACGTCAATATGAAGAGGCTGGCCGTTATAAGAATAGAGTAACGGTCTGTGTCAAACCAATCCTAGGATTGTTGACCGATGATAATGATTAAAACATAAGAAGTTTGAACTCTATGGCCTCTTAAAGTTGCTACTAAAAATTTAAAAAATCTCCAATGGCCGTAAAATTGGCAACCCTTGTCAACAAATTGATGCGTTGGTTTGCGGAAGGGTCAATTCCACAACAGTGACTAACTACAGTCTCTCTACCAGAAACCATCGGTGGTGATTTACGGGAATGTTACTTCCTCGCCAGTGACACGAGCACAGACGCACACTCTCAGCTCAATTGGGATCATTCACAGGGCTGATGGGACCCTGATCACGATACTTGGGTTATGATCGCGAACACACTCACAAGCACTCAGGAAAACACTGACTCACGCACTCAAATGGGCCCACCTTCTGGGAGAATCGAGATCAAAAAGAGCGTAGTCATGGTGCAAGGACAAGACGAGGATGTGCGTCGGATACGCGTATTTCGGCCACAAGTTGGCCCTCTTCAGCAAGCTGAAGGGAGAGCACTAGCAACACAGAGTTGTAAGTCTCGATGATGATGTTGATGAAAACATTTGAATCAAATTTTCGTCCAATTCTACATTTTTGATCCCATCTGATGGCGGTGACTCATCAAGCTAACTTCTAAACTGTCTCGGACGTTAGGAGCTGTCATGTTCACTAAAATCAATATGCAGAAGAATTTCGTCTCTAAACACCTCTGTCTATAGACAATAATATATTTTAGAGTAGGAAAAAAAACTTTAAAAACTAAAAACGGAAATGGAGATGCTAAACTGTACGTGTAATCAAGTTGTGTTTGCATTATGACTACAATATCGTAGCCGTCATGAATTATGCGGGAGAAAACTAGCTATAGTGTCTTAGTGTATCGGCCATAATTCTCAATTTGTCACTCATGTATGGCCTGATGACGTGCCATACTAGACACAAAGAACATAAAAATGTTTAACCAGCTGGAGAACTAAAATTGGACAGTCCACTTTCACTCATTAGAAAAGCCAACTGAATGCATGATCATTTCTATTATTCCCTGAAAATATGTAAGCGCATAACATGCAAAATAAAGTCAGGTTGCTGTAACAATAAATGTTAGAACTGAGAGAGCAATTAAGAGAAAACTTTTGGAGCAGTGACAAAGGGGAATGTTTCAGGATGATTCCTGATTCCTAAGAGAAAATATTGAATATCTATCTCAAAAGATTGCCAAGGGGAGGAAAATAAAGAATAAATTCCTCTTATATATTTATTATGAAATTTTACCTTTCCTTTCCAAACCTTTTCAAAGAGCTATTTATTGCTACTGACAGTGTTGCCATGTAAGGCCTTGACTCTAAAGGCTATTATCGTTTAAATCTTACACTTGGGTTGGTTCATATGCATCAAATTCCTTTTTGAGACCACTTGCTAATGGCATGCCCACATTGCTCTTAGTATCACTGTCATTGAATTAGCCTTAAAAAAGCCATCTATGGTGTTGTACTCGGTATTAACTTATTTTCGGAAAATTATTTGCTGATTTCAGGGATATGCTGGAACGAATATTTAATTTTCGCCACTGTTTAATGAAATGTGATGACTTTCAAAGAAATTAGCATTGATTTACCTTTTTTGAACTTTTATTTTCTTCAACGACAATTTAGAGTGTGTACTTTGAAATCCTCTAGATCATTCGAAGTTCATAGGAATGTTTTACAACAACTGAATATCGATAAAACCAATTACGCTCCTCTATCCACCAACAAAAAACAACGTTTGCAGAACACTTATCATCAAAGCACCCGCTGATGATGATGCTCCACGAAACCCGGCAAACGAACACATATATAGTTCCTATGATGTCTTCGTATAGGATCGTTTTTTATTCTTTCTAAGAAATTTTGAATTATAGAGTGCAGTAAGTAGGCGAAGAAAAATTTAATTTACTGTCTATGACGTACCCACATTCTTATCCCTCTTTCAAATAGTTGAACAAGTATCAAGAGCTAAAGATGAGACAAGCATGACATAGACAGAGCAACTTCGTGAAATTCATATGCCTGTTAATTTGCTAACGTTTTAAACGTATCTTCTTTTCATCTCATAACTAACGGAAATTGATAAGCACTCAATCATGCTGTTAGGCCATACTAAATTTATAATTTTGAATGACATAAATTAAATCACATAGCATAACATTATAAAAAATGTGGAGGGCTTTGAAAAAGTTCACCTTTTTGGCCACCTGGAACTAGATAAATATTTTAAATAGAACACCACTCTTATTATTTCATTAGGACGAAATCTTTTCCAAATATATGTGAAAATGGTGTCGTATTGAAAATAATGGGCACATTTCGCAGAAAGCCCGTTTTCCGTACAGCCCGAAAAAGGAAACGAAGCGAGTCAATTAATTAATCGTCCACCGATCGTAGTTACCAGAGGATAAATAGAAGGAAAAAAACAAGGCGCGGACCGCATGCGGCAGTATTCTCAGCCGAGATGAGGTGAGTGACCGCGTCTTAACTTCCTCGAGCGTCCTCGGATGCCACCGCACACCAGTCCATCCACTTTCACAGATCGCCGTCAAGTGCTCACTCCCGGCGAGCCAAACCCGTCCCTCGCTACGATGATCTTGACCTCTGAAGCTCCTGGATTCCATCTCATCGCCAATGAACTTTGATCGAGCAAAAACTGGATTTGCCCGCCAGCCCAAACACTCCTAGCGAGAGCCACCTCCGTCATCGTGTAACGCTCGCATTTCCTGATCGCAGGATTCGTGAAGTTCAAATGCCGGGACTGTGCTCGCTGCAAGTAGTAATGACTAGAGATGCACGAATACTACCTACGAATACTCGAATACCTCGAATACTAGAAATTATTCCATATTCGAGGTATCGAATAAATATATATGCTACAAGAATTTCATATTCGATATCTCGAATAGTTATGATAATTCAGCTATACTTGGCGTGTCGATATCGTATGTGCCGCGAGAAGACGGCGGCTTAAAGAGTCAGTTGATAAGTTTTGCCTCGTAATTTTTGGAAGTAAGAAAACAGTTCAACTAATGGAATTCCTTCCGAAATGTTACCTTTTCAACATAAATGACATGCCAAAACTACCCACCCATAATCATGCTTCAAAATATAAAAAAATAGTAACGTTTAGCATATTGATTGCAATTTCAGTATTCCAGGTATTCGAAATTCGAGATATTCGAATATTCGAATCATAATTAAATATTCGTAATCGATATTCGAATTCGGAATTCGATAAATCTGCTATTCGACCCATCTCTAGCAAATGCAAACAGAATACCCAGGATTATAATATACTGACGTGAGAACACCCTAATGTGAAGGCAGAAAATAAGATAACTTGTGGGAAAAAAATTAAGCAAATTTAAGGAGATCCTGTTCACGTATTTACATCTACATCCACACAATACCCTGCAAGCCACCATAAAGGTGTGTGGCAGGGTGTGAATTCTCACCAAATATGCACTAAATATCATGCATAAAAAAGGAATAGTTTTAAAGAATGTATTATGTACCAGTCTAAACTTTAATTTTAAAAGAGATAAAAAAGCAATGCAAGCAGGCAATATAATGCTGTTAGTTGGGTTAGCTTAAGGTCCTTAAGCTGACCTATGCTATCCATCAATGCGCTGGAATTGAATATATTTACCGCTATTCATATCCCTAATTGTACGAGGAAAAAAGAACACTTTGAATCTGTGAGTTCGGCAATCAATTTCTCTAATTTTGTGATTATGGCCCAGTCTACCATTGTAAGCAATGCTATTACCAATAGTTACGAAAATTCATTCTGCCTTCAAGTTACGTATTTCTGTTGCATAGTTAATTACTTATCTTTAGCTTTCACCCGCATTGCAGGTAGCATCTTCAGGAGTAGTGACTGGATGAAATTTCTGACGGAATTATATTTATGTATTTGAAACCATCAAAGTATTTATTCACGTGAAGGTTAATGAACTGTTACTCATTGAGAAATACCAAAACCAAAAACTATAAGAAACTCGCTAATTCGACACATTTCCGGGGCAAAAAAGATCTCAAGCTGGTCGTGGAAGTCGGACAGCTATCTAGCCGACCCGAAAACCAAAAGGTCGCGAGTTCGAATCCGTTATTTGGAATGGATGTTGTGCTAATCTTAGGAATAATTTTAGTGGTAAATTAGACGTGACGGTGCGATAGACCCGAAGCAGTTGGAGCTACATAAAATGTAATTGTACCTACCTACTAACTAATTTGAACGCATGTACCTGGAATTGAAACAGTGCTTGATTTCTGAAACTTAAATTTTAGTACACAGAGAAAATTATAATATCTCGAATATCAGAAATTTCTAAAATGTTTTTGATAATATCAGTATGTTACAAGTATTTGCAATTAAATATCGTAAAACACCTTTAATAATATGCTATCGTGCATTAGATAAATATTTAAATAAATCAGGTACCTACTGAAAGTATGTCCACTCGAAGCAAAGCTATGAAGGAAATAAACCGGTAATCGCCGGCGCAAACTTAAGCCACTTGACAGTCAACCCATCAGGCAGCCGGGTTCAACCTCCCAAATTTTAATTACTTTACGCAAACGAAACTTTTAAAAAATATTTGGAAGAGGAACGTCCTCTAAACTCTAAATCACATTTGATATTATATTCCTTGCCTCCCTTCCAATAATCGGATATTACCCGCCTTGGATCAACTTGCATTCAATTAAATGCGACTCATTATCGGAAACTGATTATCTAAATTACATTAGGCCTAAAGTTGGCCAATGGATGGGTAGCAACACGATTTTAAACCAAATCCATTTCCCCTCTACCGTTTTTCCTTTGAAAGGATTAATGCGACTGGGAAAGCGAGCGAGCTAAAGAGAGATATTTGGGGTGTGTGGCATGGGGGTTACAAAAAAAATCCTTCTCCGTGAGTGATCATTTGGCGAGAATCCGCTCTGGGTGCGGCGAGGATGGGGATAAACGGAGCGGCTTGGAGATGTGGGGAGATACGGGATCCGAATGACTTGGCGCCCGGCGGCGCAAAAACACGTTAGGCTGGAGAGAGAGCTTTCTTCAATCGGCCGACCGATTAATTAAAGAATCTTGTCCCGAGCAGTCCATTCCGAGGACACCTCCATAGGTTTCGATGGATAACCTCTGCTAACAAGAAGAGGTGAAGGGAGGTGGGTTAGGAAAGGCTCGCGATGAACTTCCCGCTTCCAGAACGGCACCCAGAAAACACCCCCTCCCACAATGACGGGGGAACCGGGTTGGGGTACCGTCGTGTGTGGGAGAGACGGACACGAAAAATCCTCTCTTAAGGAGTGAAGGGCAGGGAAGGTGAATGGGTTGTGTGCGCAGAGGGAAAAAAATAGGGAGCGCAGAACTTGCGCTCATTTTTTTCCTTCAGATTTGTGGCAGATAGGATTTCGGATCGTTGGATTTCACCGTTGGACACACGCTTTTTTCCTCCTCGCAAGGTTTTCTCTCTCTTCCCTCTTTAATAAGCTTTCACGGCAGCCGCAGTGGTTTATTTGTTCTTGTGATCGTGGGAGAGAGAATGGGAGCTGGGGGAGGGGGCAGCGTGGCCAGAGGGGAGGAAAGGGGTGGGAGGGGGATGAAGAAGCTCCATAGTTCCCACTTTCGTTTCCTCCTCACCGGCCCCTCCTCACAGGAAGTGATACTCCGATTGTGTACGAGTATTAAGCGCTCAAAACACGATATTTGGCCGAGAAACTCGCTTTGCGCAAGAGGCAATGAAACATCAATGACGAAGATGACAGAGAAAAATAACAAGGTGAATTCCACCCGTGAATGTATTGAAGTTACAACTAGTTTCAGCGCTTCTGCGCCACCTGATATCTGATAACAGAAAGAAAAAACACGAGCCAAATTCACAAAAACATGGCTCGTAACACACACATGGCTCATTTCCGTGTTATCATGTTTTGCTTCCACTCCATATTGCCTGAATCTTCAGAATTAGTACCTGATACCTGATGATACCGCACCTGGTTATGGCGCAGAAGCGCTGGAACTAGTTGCACCTTCAATAAATTCTCGAGTGGAAATATACATTGTTATTTTCTCTGTCAACTATGGATTTCCACTTGGTTAAGCCTGTATCCTTCGAACTTATCATTAACGAATATATTTTTTGGTATTGTGTAATAGGGGGGGTCAAAAACTAGCTTTATTTGCGCCAATAAGAATGAGTAAAGTTTGGTTTTGGTAGGAGTTTTGGCAGTGGAAGGTGTGAGGAAGGAAAACCATGTGTTACCCCGTTGTTAATCAAATGCACCTTGTGTTCCACAATATCCGGTTGGAGGAGTATTGCACATGAAGTGCACTCCATAAAGCATGCATGCAGAAGTCACCATTGCATTGAAAATATGCCAGTTCCGGCATTCGAGTCGAAGCTCTTTTGATTGCGAGGTATAGCATCCATGTAGCAACTATACCCACCAGATCTCCAGCACTTCTTTACATCCCATATGCCCGCAGGACAAATTTCATTACCTATTAACGTTTATTTCGGCATCTCTGAGGAAGTTTTGAGCCCCAATACCGAGACTGAGCGCGAATACTATTTCAGGTATACATTTCTATGCAAAAATTTAATTTAGCTTTATCCTGACAAAGTTATTCTAATTGTGTAATAATGCAGCCCACTAGTGTAGCAGGTCCCGCGGTGAAAGGCATAAAAAATAAGTGGTCTGAGCCCAAATTTTACTAATTAAAAAGAATCTTTGAGTCTACAGGATTTTTTCTTCCCATTGCAATTAAACCGTTTAACGTGGGTCTCAATGCCAATGGAATCACGAAGTTTCTTCATTTTAGCTGTTTTCACTTTCTTTTCGAAAAAAACATGCAACCTCAATTTTAGCACGATCTGGGTTACGGGTATAGATAAATCCAACTTTATTTCTAAACGTTAACGTAAGAGGGAGTAGTATTCATATTCACTCACGGACCGCGATCTCTTAATTCTCCCTACCGTATTATTGCATCCCCGGGAAATTAATCACGTTGTAAGTGAGCTCCCGCTATCAACCAAATTACTGAGATCCTACGTAAGTACTGACGTTCCTGTGTCTGCTTGAATGCATCCATGTGCAAACACCAATAAACCGGCCACACATTTCCCCTTTTTCCTTCCCCTCGTCCGACCGACTCGTTGTTTCTCAACGCCGACCTTGTTTTGAGACCCAGACGCAACAATGGCCATTCAACTGCCGCAAAACCAGTGCGACGAGCGTTGGTACTTTTTTCCTCTTCCCCCATTACTTCCACTTTCCGAGGCAAAAAGATCAACATGAGGGAAAGCGACGTAGTTCTTTATATTGTTTTTTTTCCCCTTTGCTTAGGAGGAAGGGCATTTCGACAGGATAGTCCGCTTTTTCCGCTTTCGGGAAATCTCCACTCGAGGACACCGTCATCATCCAACGAGGGAAGTCGATATCGGCCTTCTATTTGGCCGTCAGGGGCGTAAAAATTTATGGGAAAACGCTCGAGTTAGGGGGACTGCAGAGGGACTGAGTAGTACGTGCTCGGTACAGATTTCACTACGACGGCGATCGTTGGCCGCGGTCAGTATTTAGTGCCGTAACGCGTGAAACACTTCTCTCGCTGCCGGAATTGATACGGCTTCCTCTGCTGCAGCATAAATTGACTGACATGAGATTTAAATTGTCCGTAAAGCATTATTGCAAGCCAATTACCTCGTCGCGCATCTATTGCCTAAGCCAAATCTCGAGCAGGCTTAAGATTATGGAGATTTGGTATTATATTATAGCCTCTTCTAGGGCTATAGCCCTAGAAGAGAAACTCGTTAATATTCAAGTATCGGAGACATTTAGTGGGAAGGAAAACGTTATAGTTAAAAAGCGTGAAAGGAGTTATTGGATAAATGAGCAACTATTCCATTTTTGTAAATTCTTCAAAAGGTAAAAATTCCACCTCTTCAGAAATATCAACGATTATCGGAGCTGAAATATAACATATTATACATCAGCTCTTGGACTAGTAATTAATGGCAAATCACTAAATCAGTACTAAATTACTGGAAGGAGTAAAGACACACCTATCCACAAATATGAGAATCAACAATCTCTTTGACTAAATCTAAGTTTTGAATAAAGGTTGCAAAACTTCTCGCTTAAAAACCGTGAATTATCCCTCAAATATTAGATTCTAAAATATGAGATGCGAGCTTGCAATAAGAACATATGAAAGCAAAAATCTAGGCTATTCAAAAGAATGTAAACAATTATTTGGGTCGTTTTTTCTCGCGCATTATTGCTGCGAACGAAGCAGCTGTTAGATTCTCTTGTCTGAACTCGCTGTAAATTAGCTTTATTTTGCCCGTTCAGCTAGATAAATACGATCAAATGTAGTTGTAATGTTGCCTGGGATGTAAATACGGATAAAGATGAGACAATGAAGGGCAATTTTATAAGCACTAAATGAGATGAGTACATAGATACGCCTAAGTTAACCTTGAAGCATGAAAATTCACATGCTTGGCAAGAGTCCATATATGTATGCGGGGTAGACGCAATAAATTTCGAATAGGGTGATGCAACTTTTTGTTCTCTGGTGGAGGGTAAAACTTCCCTCTAGCATCATTTGAACCTAGGCGGCACTGGCATGTGATAGTAGTGCAATGGAGGTCATTCCTAGAATGGTCAAGGTGGACCTCGGTCGTCCTTCGCAGAATCGAAGCGGGTCACCACACAGATGAAGGAATGGACAATCACAGCATCAAGATCGGATGCAGCCGTTAATATTATTATACAAAGAAACTGACTCAAATTTTATGGGGTTTTGATTTTACTGCCGGCAGTGAGCAAACAAAACAAAAAATAAAGTTTATAAATGAAAATAGAAGTGAAGATGTTTCAATGGTCAAACTGGTATAGCTTTTCTTTTCTTCTGATTTCATCTCAACTAAAAATGTAACCCAAGCATAAGTTTATATAATGAACCGATGAAATGATATTTACATGTTCTGAAACTTGAATGTGTAATGCCGAACGGAAAATAAGAGAACGTTTCGAAAGCAAACTTTGAACATGCCAAGAGGCGAGGCCCAGTTTCCAAATTAAAAAAAGATTTGAATCATTCCCGAAGTGAATCATGAAAATATTCTTAAAAAAGTGTTTAAAAATTAATTAAAGCTTAAAAAATAATCTATACTGCTTCAAACGCTAGGTTCAAATGATATAAGTTGATTCATATGCAATGAAGCGTCATTTACTCTCATCATCTCCTTACCTCAAGCATGCTAGATAAAATTTAATACACATAATCATTCCATCTATCATTTCATAAGTTATCTACAGTTATTATTAATTTCAGTGTGATAAAAATATTACTTCCTCATCACCCAAGTAACTAACCATTGAGTATTACCAGGGATTTTCCAGATAACAATGCGCTATTATTTTAAAATATGTATAAAATAGGCTTATTAGGGTAAAAATGTCAAAGTTGTTGGTAAATACATCATTAGAGAGAAGTTTTCAATAAAACGGCTAACTTCAAAAGGACGATATAAAAATTGACAACGCAAATATACATTAATCAAAGTGCATCCATAGGCAGAAGAGAAATATTTTTTTTTTAATATTTAAAAGCTAAGTACGTGAATCCACATGACTGTTCCATAAAATGTGCAATTGTTAGAGCCTTGATTTAACTATCATATATAACTCATAGCGAGTACTTAGTTACTTATAATATTTATTTGCAGCCATAGAATTATTGGGATAAAGGCCTTTAGTCCAAATATCGCTTCAAGTCACTAGATACCACAAGGCAATTATATGGAAGAGCATATCATTTTCCACTAATCAGACTACTCTTAAAATTTGCTAAAAGTGATGTGAAGCCACAGGACACTGAGCCCATCACCACCTTAGTGACGGCTTAATGTTAAATTGGGTACATTATTTATTTATGCTGCTGATAGAAATCAAATGACCATCCGCTCCACCAAATTACTTTAGGGTGCCTTGGTTTCTAAAGTTTAGAACAATTATCACGATAAGAACTACCTAGGTATTAAGCGCTTACATATGTGAAGATGGAAAACACTAAAATTTGCAACGATTGCTACAGAAACTCCTTTACTATTAGCAGTGAAATTCGTGACTAAAACGAGCAAGACACTATTCCCCAGAATTGTCTAAATGAAATTAGAATCATTGCTGGTCAATGAATCCCTTTTTCGATCATGATCTTATCTCTCATTGTCTTATTTGTTTATTGTAAACTGTTTACAAACTATTTTAAACAGATAGTCTTTTAAAATCCATTACATTAATTAATAATAATTATATAAGCACTATCACCCATGCCCCGAGCAGTGATCGCCCTCACCGGGTGTGGTACGAACCCGCGACCCTGCTACTACTACTTTCACCAACCCACCGGTGAAGCCGGCCATCTCACTGCCAGCGTAAATGCCGCGAAAATGCTCCATTGTTTATTAACTCGTTAAAAATAGGGCACATATTTTGGACTGGCTATGTTTATTTTATTACAAACCTGCTGCAAAGAGCTTTAAAACAAGACCAAGATCAAGTTTGCGGGACAATTCATTACCAAGAAAAAGTTGTTTCATAAAATTAATAACAACCTTTTTATGGCTACATCGAATGACCTGAAATATTAGAATAACATTAGGAAAGGATTTTTCGTTACTGAGTAAATTTCATAACGATTTAACTTCAACGTTTTGCCTTATGAGGGTTCAAAGAGAGCGCTCCCTTAGAAAACGCAAAAAAACCGGTACCTTTTTTGTTGTCATCGGAATAAAAAATCAGAAGTGCGCTATAAAAATTGTCAGTAAGTACGGTTTAAAGGCAGAATAAAATTAACTAAAATTTGATGTGATTTGCACTCGTGTAAGTATAAAAATCCATTCTTAATCGGTGCTCAAACTCGAGTCTAAATAATTTTTGCACCGACAGTATGACAGGCGTGGGATTTACACCGCCGCCACCAGGGCTGGCAGCCACCACTAACTATTAAACAAACACGGGAAGAATGTAAACGCTCATATTGTTATAAAAGGTAGGAGCAATTAAAAAATATCTATTCGCATCACTCAAGACAAAGAAATTTCTGAGGAAAGAAAACTGATAAAAACCTCCAATTATTCCTTCAAAAAGCATATATTCTCCTGAGGCCCTAAGACTAACACATAGACGCATAAGCAAGTACAATCTAAGTTCACTTACAAAATTTCACAGAGTATAGAAAACTATTTTATATAAAAATATAAATTTCAACCAAAAATTTTGAAGAAAATATAAATAAATATATGCTTTTAACAAAAAATAATCCATTTCTCCAATCGCATAACCGCAGTTGCTCCTTTAATAATGAGTATTTTACAAGTAGGGTATCCTGATTAAGCATTTTACTCCATTTGTGAACTCATGCAAGAAAATAAACACACCAGGGCTTTAAAATACCACCGAGCAGGGGGTAAAGAAATGAAGCCACATAAATAATAAAGGCGGAGGACGCTCAGAGGGGTGGTGGGGAGGGAAGGGAGGGGAATGAGGGTGACGAGAGGGGAAGAGGAATGGCCAAGAGGGGTGGCACTTAAGAATGACGTGTTCATCATAGTCTCAGCCTTCGCTGTGCTCTTGAAAATTGTCGGAGCAATTAAGTCGGGGCCGGGTGACTTCCTTTTTTCCCAGAAGCAAGTGAAATTTCATTCCCACGGGGCACTCGAGGGAGCAACTAAGCGTTGCCAAATAACTTATTCGTGCTCCAAAGTCATTTTTTCCACCTCCACTGGAAGCCGGCCTTCTTTCCTCTAGTTTGGTCATCATCATGCCTCACTGCCACCGCTCGCTACGTGAAAACAGCTAGAGTATTTTTTTTCCATTCGTTTCAAGTTACGGTGAGTTCACTACCTTCATATTTTATACGCTCACGAAACAAAATTCACTTCTCGCAGCTTTCGCGACTCACCGCGCGCCATTTATACTCCTCAGTTAAATGGAAGAGCTGCAGTCTTTTCATTCTTTACGTTTCATCTGTGTGCCACACTATATTCCACGTTCACAATCAAAGGTGAAGAATGCACCGAATACCCGGCTCTGAAAAGGTACGGCACGGGGGAGGACTCGGATGTAGCCTTGCACATTTCCATTCACCCCGCAGGCTTTCAAGTATTTGCAGAAACGGGATCGCTAACGAGCTTAATTAACCCAAAATATTTTGAGCTGAAGTGAAGAACTGAATTGTCACACGCGTTGCATCACGAAAAACAAATTAAACGTTGCTCCTGTTCTGCAAATTAAATGTTGAACCAGTCACATGAAACGAAACAAACGGAAGGCTGCGTTGCTCGTACTCTTCTTAACAATGGAGAAATACATAATTTTGTTACTTCCTTTCTTTTCCTGAGAGCAGTAAACTCTCGTACTTCAAACAACGTTCAACAAATGTACTTTAACTCTTATATCTTCTTTCACTCCATAATATAATTTATTTTTCTCCAAGCCTGTTTTCAGAAAACATTTCCACACATTTATTTATGAGGAATTCCAAACACTGGTCACAGGTTTGAAGAAGAGAAATTTGAGCATTTTTGTATGAAAAGTATGTTTGAATTATTTTTCATCAAACCATGATAAATGAACACAGGTATAAGTAAATATTCGTAAAACTCTACACCTACTTCGTCAGCGTCAACAACTGGTGCACCACGTCATAAAGAAGCTGGCCGAATATGTGATTTTATCCAGTCAATATATATATTTGCCTGTAAATTCACAAAATATCAGGATTCTTTATTTAACCTTACCTTATCAGGGTCGTATGATCTCCATTTCTTAATAGCTTCAACAGTTTTAATCTGAACGAAATCTTTGTTCTGACAGCTACAAAATTTCAAGGGAATATGATTTTTTAACCCTCGAGAGCAAAAGAAATACCGAAGATAATTGTAGTGATGAAAATGAAAGCACACCCAAAAGAAATATATTGATATTGTAATAATATTACTGGAGTCCATCAATCATTTCACCATCATTTTTGGCGGAATCGCAATATTATCACAGCATTAAAAATAAAAAGTGTGTCTTATAAAGGATAACTGATGGAATTATACAAAATTGAACGAACAGCGCTCATAATCCGGGCATCACTCGTGCCTAAAAGAGGAAGAAGGTTTCGCATACCACGGCTACGAAGTGGGCGGACCAAGGTGGTCAATCAAATAATGCGCCCGCCTGGAAACGCAAAGGCCGCAGGTTTGAATCCCACCATAGGCGTGGATGTCGTATGTTTTAGGATAATGCTTGAATATTTTTCTTCAAAGTAACAAAAACAACATATCATATCAACCTCCTCCTCTTTTGGAAATAAAATTTCGCTTTTGTAAGCCTCGAGAAAGGCTACGTCAATTTCATTTATCACTTTCTCCAATCATTAAGGCACCTGTCATTTCCGTGACCAAAATCTCTGTGCCATAATATACACCTTCGCTTCAAAATCGCAAAGAGGAATGCTGTAGCTACATGATGGAAGGATGTCTAGCTCTGGCTGCAATTCATATTTCACTACAAGAATCCCACAAAACAACAGAACAACCCCACAAAATGTTTATAGAAGTACTCGAATTAAGGTGACGGGGTTTTATGCATGCGAAATGAATTGAGTACGAGTTACGTGATACTTAGTGAGGGAAGACCAGATTAATTTAATAGCCGCTTTTTCAGAAAGCATGCGGTGCAAAACCAAAATTCACTTAATACCCATGTTTAAGCCAAATTCATAATGAATTCTGTGGGGAAAAATTGTGTAAATGATACCTGTGGCCTGCGAATTGAAACTGCGGTACACGTTTAGCAGGGGAAATGATCTATTGCCTATGTCTTCCTTGATTATATATTCAGGAGAGGGGACCGGCAGCTAAAGTCATTTAAGACATTTGGAATGGGTGGAAAATTGGGCAAAGTTAGGAATTATTCAGGGAACGGATGAATGGGGGAGTGAAACCAAACGTCGGATTTAATCTACTCTTTACAAAAGCCACCAAGGGGTCCACTCTTAAACGTCCCATATGTCAGACAGAGCACTGAACTCGAAGTGCTCTCCACATAGCATCCGAGTGGACACCGGTATTACAATGAAACATCTGCTATCGTAAATCCGGAGGCCTCGGAACGAGAAGCACTCTAGGCACTACATCAATCCAGCTAACACGTTGTCTTTCTTTTTCCGCAAAAATGAAGTTAACTACTGCGGTCATTTATAGTCCGCTAATATTATCAACACTATCTTATTCCCCTTTCTTCCCAGTCCAAAAAGTCACGGAATTAGTAATATCCGATTTTGGACACTTCCAGAGGTAGTATAGTTAACGCATTAGGAATCATATAAAATGGACCCAGATAAAATGTCCAACCATTAGCACTAATATGAAAATAAATTACACATAGTTAGGGACAAGGAAGTAATTACCAATTTCATATGAGTGAAAAAATATGAAAATATTATGCACTCATACCATGTGAATGACGAAACGAATTCTAACGGAATTGCTTGTTTTATTACAAACCATTTTCATGATTCCTAAAAACACATAAAAAACCGTATACTTCAGCATCAAATAATAATTGCTCAAAATTGACAACGTCCAAGGCATGACTCTACGCAATTTTCAATTACACCAAACGAAATACGAAATGTATTTATTATAAAAACGTGTTCTCCCTCTTCACCTTGCACAACAGTTACATAGAATGAGACGGCCACAGTACACCTTCCAAAATTAATTGGAAAACAGAAAGAAATTTGGATTGAAGCTGATCGGTAAAGTGATAAAAATCATGCAAATCAATCTTTGGATCTACTAGCAAACAAGACTGGAGTATGTTGAGATATTTCCGTTATTTTTTAAAAACCAAAAGGAAACCTTTGATGCATAAAGTTAATATAATAACTTGAAGAAGGAATCCTATTACATTTATCTAAATATGTACTATGGTTTCATATCGTTATGCATGTGTATGAAGAGCAATACGAGGCGGCATATGGCATGCATAAAACATTTAAGACAATTAACCTTAAACTTTACGCCATACGGCATCAATTTATGGAAATAGATTTCTGAGTTAATAAACCTTCTTTACAAAATGCATAAGATAAAGATGATTCATTTTTATGAAGGAATATGAAGAGGACTTTCAAAAAATACATCAAGGAATGAGTAGCTAAAATATATTAACAACCTTAAGGTTATGAGGAATAAGGTTGACTGGATAACTTTCCAGATATTTTACAATTTATAGCACCATAGATGGATACTTAAATTATAATGTAGCATTTGTAGCAAATGCCCTTATAATAAGATAATACAATATTCTGTGTCATTTTCTAATAGATCGTGTGTGTTTTCCATTCACCAGCAACAACGTGCAAGATTATACCCACTGACCTAAAACAAATAGACATTATTGCCCAAATGCATTTTCTACTGATACATGCCAATGAAATAACAATGACTTCACACGAACTTGTCCTCATATTATATGTGATGCCCTTTTTCCTTTGAAGGCATTTCGTCGTTTCAAGAAAACTCATTGCAAATGAGTATCAAGATCGTGTAAATTTTGAACATGTGTCTTTACATGATGATGATTTTCTAAGTAAACAATAAAATACTTGCACTTATAGTTAGGCGAATTAATGCGACAAATAAAAACCCTTTCTCCCGATCCTTCCATCTTCAGTGGAAAAATAATCAAGGAACAATTTTCAACCCGCTCCATAAAAACAAGTAAATGGAAATTCCTGAAGTCTCCGTCCTCACGGTGGTCCCCCGGAAGAGTATTCAGAATAGGTAATGGTATGCAACACTAAATAATGTGGAAGGCTCATAATTGGCGTCACCCACGCAAAATATAAACCCCCCGCTGACAGTACGACGATTTCTCTCATGTCTCTCCAATCCGGCCAGCGCCTCCTCGCTTAAGGTCCCAGCCCGCTTCAACGCTTGCTGCGGCCACGAGTAAGGTGGAATGCAGTTTCTCAAGGAAAGTCGAGGTGTGCGAGTCCCATATATCTCCAGAAAAAAGAACTTCCTTCTCGGTGCCATCCCTCAGGCGAGCATATTGCTTCGGGGACTCCATAGCGTCGGCGGAGACGGAAAATGAGAGCTGAAGCCACTTTGGGAAAAACAAACACTGGAAGAGCAAGGAAAAATTCAATTTCCTCACACGCCCCCCTGCCCCGACCAACACCCCTCCCCCCCTCACTTGCAGTGCTACCTGAATTAAATAGGACGGAGGGTGGGGTCCGAACCCGCGGCCGTCGATGTTGGATGGGGAGGAGGGTGGAAGGTTGGAAACACCTCGAAATAGCATTATTTTCGAATTACCCCACCGGCGTTAACACATCAGTTTTACGAGGCTCTCAAATGTGAGGTGGAGAGGCGGAGGCGACTCGGGCACGAGCGCCGCTCACGCCCCGAGCGGTAATCGTAAGTGGGGGCGGGCCGGAGGTGGGACGGCCGAGGCAGAGAGGGGGGGGAGCTTTCATTTACCCGGGGAAGCGCTTAAAAAGAGGGGGGGGGACGCGGTAATGATCCCCTGCCCGCAAATCTTCAAATTCATAATCGCCTTCCCGGAGCGGGCGTGGCGCGAGTCGGGCACCGGGAGAGTGGGGAGCAGAAGACAGTCCCACCCACATCCGTATCACCGCCGCCCTCCCGCGCCCATCGAAACTTCTTCCCCGGGAAATCCCGCGCTAATCCTGGGCGTAAAACCTGCATCTAATCCCACACCGTCGTTTACCCCCTCCCATTTAATTAGTTGACAATCACCGGAGATGTTTCCCTCGCATTGCCGAAAAGCGGGGAATGGAGCAGTAACTTCCGCGGATCCCGGGAGGTTGACGAGAATCATCGCGTCCGTAAAGGAGCGGAAACTCCCTCAACTCGAACGCATGCGAAGACTTGAGTGCGAGAGAATGTAAATTTTCGGCGAAACTGAGTTTTTTCACTGTCAATGATAATTTCTCCTGAAATCCCGCGTGGAATTATGCTACGTAAGTGACACCCTTGAAATTAAGAAATAGGTAAATTTTCAGAAAAAATCTAGCATTTAAGGAACGGTTACAACGCTTCTGCTTCATCATTGATGGCATATATTGATGTACCTGAGAACAGTCTTAAATAGCTCTCCAATGAGTTTTTGCTATTTGGAATTTTTAATAAAATATGAGTGACGGGGATCGGGTTGGTGTGGTGGCTAGAGTACTGGCCTCCCATACCGAGGGCCCGGATTTGATTCCCGGCAGCGCCGGATTTTTCAGTGGAAAACCGGTCCCCACTTGAGTGCCTAGTGGAGGGCATTTCAAGTTCAGTACTCCGTCCGTCGGATGGGGCGTTAAGCCGTGATCCCCTTGAGGCATTTCGTTAAGAGTAGGCTAATGCCAACGCCGGGTTTCTCTCCACCACTTCCTCCGTTCATTGAAAACTCCTACCATTACCCAATTACCCACCTATCCTGAATGGCGCAAATGACCTCAGATGTCGGTTACCTCCCCTGAATAACCAACCATATGAGTCACTCTAAGCCAAGGTTAATGGCTTCCATATATGATATAGCAGAAGAAGGATAGAGATGAAATATATAGAGAGAGTAACAAATAAAAGGCCCTCGGAAGAGCGGTAGGAAAGAAAAGTTTGACGAAAACGTAAAATAGGAAACTGGATAATATCGGCTAATATAATGGATAATATTATCGGCTATATCTTGAGACATCAGTGTCTAAGGAAGAAAATCGTAGAGGAAAATATGAGCGGGAAGAATAGAAGACAAACAGATCGCATGAGATACACAGAACAAGCAGTTAAGTATGGAAAAGAAAAGCTATACTTAAATATGAAGAGGTTATTCGATGGTAGAATTGAGTGAAGAGTGACGTCAAACCAATTTTAGGATTGGTGATGACACGCTTGAACAAATAGCACGCTCGTCGGTTAGAGAATCATCTATTCTGTCGAAAGTTTACTGTCTAGTTTACTTTTGTAACGGAACTATTAGCTGGCAGAATCGAAGGTCAGTTTGCAGGCATACCACATGATATGACCTCTCCCTCTTTCCCATAATTCTTGGTATGCACTTGATAGTGCAACACAAATAGGCATCGGGAAAATCATAGTCATTGCGACCGAAAATCGATTGGTGATTCTTTAAGTTGATTCTTTGCCAAAATTCATTAAATTGCATTCATGTTGCTTTTTCTTTCCCAAGGTGCTATAATTATTACTATTAATCAATCTTAATATTAGTTTGTGGTAGCCTTTACCTCGTTTCTTCCAAGAGATAATCTCTTCATATTCCTATACTTTTTCTTTTTTTACATTCTTCACATCTCTCTATATTCCTAAACAAGTTTCCTTTACAGCCTTTCTCATGTAATTTTCTTTCTACAGTTATCTTCATCAGGTCACCCTGTCTCAACATACGTCCCATGAGGTTCTCCAACCATTTTTTTAAAGAATTATGAGACTTCAATGTTCTCCTTCACGTCTGAAACGTCTTCCTCAAATGCTTGGTCTATCTATTTTATTTCCGTCTTTCTCCTGAAACATAATGTTGTAAATGCTTCCAGTTGAACCTGTTCTGCGGCAGTCTAGATTTTCCATACCCCTGTGTCATAAAGGAACTTGCTCCACGTTCAAATGAAGTTTTTCCCAGTTCCCAAGATCGCATGGCTATATACACCCATAAAAGTCTGCAGCCGGGCCATACCCGACCACTGTTACGAGAAAGGCTAAAATTCAAGCGTTGTTTGCCAAGAACATCAGCGCAGCTGTTGGCGTACCACCCGAATATGCAGCTCTACGAAAGCGATATCCAATCCTCGGCGCGATCGCAACTTTTCATGACGCGTACGCTACGGTTAGTGACATTTTTTGCCCCCCATAAAAAGGATACACGGTAAATGACCTAGAGATTTCTCAATTTTCCGGCTAATTTATATGGAGCATATTGTGGAAATCTACAGCTTTTAGGAATCTCCGCCATTTTAGAACGAATTGCGAAATATATGGATACAAAAAATCTATCCAAGAGAAATGGAATAAAATGAACCGCCATAGCTCGGATAAATTTGGGAACAATACCCAGATGAGCAATATGATGAACTTACATGAGAATATTAATATAAATGAACGGATTACATCTATTTCAATTCAATCACAGGATTAAATTTGTGGTGACAATAGACGATGATTTGTCATTTCACCATCCCCAAACAAACACCCTCACTGTGCCTTGCAGGGTATTGTATAAATGTATATTTCATGAATTTTCTGCCGGTAAATTCACAGTTCACCGTGTTTCTATGCTAATGAGAACATAAAAGCCTCTTAATTCAACGGCATGTTAAAAACGTATATTTTGGATACCTAAGTGTCAACAGAATTTCTGATTACGCGCAGGTATATTTAAAGTAACCTACAAATCTGGGTCTTATTTTTCCTTTCGTTTCCAAGCCAAGAGTTACTCGGCAATGGCAGAAGGCCAAAGTTAAACACGAGTGAGCACTTGGCAATGAGTAAGAGTGCTGCACGGAAAATGGAAATGAATTCGTGAGAGCAGGAAAAAAAGTTAGCAGAAATATTTTACTCAAACTGCGCACTCAACGTCGTGATGATCTAAATGGAACTTTACAATTTAGGTCCAGCACAAAATGTCTCTCATAAAAGTGGAAAACAGTTTTCTAAAAAAAATAATTCATGTACTTCCTCAGCTGTTAAACTTCATTGAGAAGTAACTGCTTACTGGCCGGTGTGTCTGATGGGTAATGTACCGACCAGTTGAAGACGGCCAAATGTCTCTGATTCGAATCGCTCCTCGGATCTGGGTTTTTCTTATCTCAAAATTTAGCGTAGGATTCAGTTGGGGCGGATGGTAAAATATGAAGTTAGATCACTTCGTGCCCTAATTCTGCAACGACAGATAGTGCTTCATCAATGACCAAATTTCGAATCACTAACTCGTTCCAAGAAGAGACTAAGGTCCGAGATACATTAATTTGACCAAATTATGAATTAGTAAACGGTGATCACTCGAACTCCCATCTGGACAAAATACTTCAAGTGTGGAAATTGCCAAGGAGAGACTCATGTCCGTACTACTTCAATTAGTAAAAACTTGACCAAGTCACATATACATTCTCCGAGTGATTTCCTCATCGACTGGCATTCTCCAAATGATTCTAGCCTTATCTTTCATTTTTCCAAGCCACATTATTTCCCATTGTCAGTCGGGCTTGAAAAACATTGAAGGTTCGCTCAGCAGAACTCGAAGGGGGGTAGGACAGTCCTTGGCCTTGAGAATATAAGTATGTATAGGTGAAGGGTGCTGTGCTATGCAGTGATGAAATCGGTAGTTTTCAAAAGTGGCGGAGGCCAAATGCATTAGAAGGCCAAGAGAATCTGGGAGCCGCGAAAGTCCTTCAATGGGAAAAGTACTGTTCTCTTTCCCAGGCCTGATTCTCCAGTGAAATAAAGGTTTGTACCAGCTGATATCGGATAAGAATGGATAAATGCACCCCTTCCTAAACATAAGTAACTGTAAACAGATTCCCTGTAATATATATTATTCAGGGGATGCGATCGGGCAGACCAGGTCATCTACGCTATTTAAGATAGGCAGGGAGAAATAGGACTTCTGCTTTAGCCTGTAAGTCGCCCCATCTGACAACTTACTTCTCAAGGAAAGTTCTCTTCACACTACAATCAAGTATGGACCGATATAGGATTAAAAACTCTCTGCTACTGCCGGGATTCGAACCCGGTCCTTTGGGATAGGCAGGCAGTATTCTAAGAATCACATCGTCCACATCCTCTACACCCCGAGCATTAAAAATGAAATTTAGAGAGGTGAAGAGGTTTTCAGCAACAAATGGTGAGTTAAATGCAAATCAGCATTAGCATGATTTCTCATGAAATCAGTGATTTGTCCACCTTACCCAGATGGTTGAATATTGGGGAGAAAAAAAGCAGAAAAACACCTTGTTCAAACACAAAGGTAGTGAGAAGAGTTATGATTATACATGGAGATTTCATTTTTGCCCCATAATATTTTAATTCTGATAGAAGGAGAGTATACTATACACATGAATTTGATTCATTTTGTATTTAAAGATATATAACCAAGAGCTAGTTGCTTGACTGCAAATTCGAAGCCAAATTTTCAAACCTGCCTCCAGTTTTAAAGGGAATTCTTTTACCGAAATAATTTGGTGAATATTTCATGATATTTCACGGTGATTCCTCATCGTTTTCCTCGGTAATATTTTCCATCATTGTGAAAA
This sequence comes from Platycnemis pennipes, assembly GCA_933228895.1. Classification (NCBI taxonomy): domain Eukaryota; kingdom Metazoa; phylum Arthropoda; class Insecta; order Odonata; family Platycnemididae; genus Platycnemis; species Platycnemis pennipes. Next base: position 87,203,949 of record OW121846.1, read on the forward strand.
TCAGGAACCCGCATACCTTCATGCGCATTTTTTCTTTCTCGCATTTATGACGTAGATTTCGACCTATGAAAGTATCTAATCCAATTCCTCATATCCAATTATCTACTTCAAATGTTCCTTAATTCAGACCATCATTGGGCACAAGTTAATTTCATCTACGTAATACCCTGCGAGCCACCATGAGGGGGTGTGAGACAGCCTGATGGAGAAATTATATCTCCCGCTTCACAGCAGGTCACAGGGTACCGGGGTGTGAATCAAAGAAGGAGTGGTGGAAAAATGAGCTGAAAAGGGACTCGTTAAGTTCGTTATTCCCCTTGCATATGACCTTTCCACCATCTAATCCTCCACCAGTTATGGACGAATTAGATTCTGATAATTAATTCGATATTATCTTATGCGGTATGACCCCAGAAACCGGGACCTCAAATGTATTTCAACCGCTTTTCTACCTGGAAAAACTGGATGGAGGAACTTATAGTCATGGTCTACAACCCTAACATTCGTTTAACGTAGTTCTCAGCTCGAGTCTCCAATCTGTTAATCGCGAGATATTCTTGTAAGTATTTCTTCCACTACTCACTCTACAGATCTCGTACAAGATATTTCTTTACCATTCTTCCTATGAACTATTCTCAATGAGACTTTTCTCCCACTCATCTTTCAACTTTTTATTTTTTTCTTGCTCTAATCATTTTTATCTTCACTATGCAACCGCAATATCGCGTTTAAAATGTTTTCAGAATTGACTTTCCGCAGCATGCCCCAGACATAACCTCTAATGAAACAGGATAATCTACCAGTTTTCAGCATAATAGAAGAGGACCCACCCCTACTGCGTTACCTATAATATTCCTAACTGTGTCAAACTACTAATCCATTGTAAATGGCGCAAATGACCAAACCTGTAGGTCGCTTCCCCTAACAGTTACTTCCATAATATATTACACGAAAAAGTGACTCGTAAAAAATGATTATGTTAATTTCCAAAAAAGCATAGGTTTGTATAAAAGGAAGTGCTATGATGATACCGTCTAATTTTATACTAGCAATAATCCTGTAAAAAGAGCAAAATTAATTTGACATTATTTGCCTTATATCAAATTAATTGCGCTTCCTGCCACGCAAGTGAAACTTAGCCAAAGACAATGAGAATGCCCAACAGGAAATAATATATTATGTATAATTTTAATTAATGTAATTTTTATAACCTTACACGTTGGAATGCAAATTAGCAGCATTAAGGATTACGAAAAAAAGCTATTTATATAAATGATAGCTTTGAGTTTTTGGTACTGATGGCTCTATTTTCTGAAGAATTCCTACCAATTTTAAATCATTGTAATTTAATAATTGAACCTGAAAAATGGAAACAAGGATAGGGAAAATACTTAAATATTCCCTATGACTGAGTTTTTAAAGCCAATATTTCAGATAATATTGATTTGTTGAAACTCCTTACGCATAGATTTTTTTAACTGTTTTTCCCCGCGAAATATGAAATAGAGTTCTTTTTTATAATTATCTTTTATTCTATTTTTGAATACCTATGATTTTAATGGAGTCAAATTATGGACACAAAATAGCAACTACCCCTAAAACTTAATTTACATTCTCTCCTTAATTTACGCGTAGAGTTTCTGCTGTGTATTCCTCTCCTAAATGAATTTTTCCTTCGTCCAAACCGGAGTGCTTTCCCGCCGAGAGGAGGCTTGGGACGAATTATATTTTTAAAACAATGGTTGAATCTTGATCAGCTCTTCAAGACTCCTTCCACAGAAGTGGAGAGTTGCAACCACAAGGACATGGGACCATGTTATGAAGAGCTTTTCGATTTGATCCTGCCAGAATGAATTACTTCATCTTCGTTCACGCTAATTCAACACAATGGCAAGGTGAACTATTCGTGACTCATGCAAAGGTATTCAAAGATAATTAGCGGGATCATTGCACTGGTAGTTCTGCAGAAAACCAGAACACGGCAGAGATAGTTATCAAGGACCTCGTGCATCATTCCATCGTGTCTGTTGCCACGATGAAATGCTTTAAAATATGACTCTAAGTGAAGGTGGCCAATGATACCAACCCAGAGCATACCAATCACGTAGAAACAACAAAAGAATTATTTCCAATCCGGGTGTTCAGGGAAACAAAAAAATAAAGAAGGAACGTGGAAAAAAGGTGTCTTTAAAATAACACACACCGCAACTCATGGAACGCGAGGGAACGAAATCTTTCAAGGACGGAAATCAAAAATCTCGGCGAGGAAAAAAACTTTCCCTCACAAGGGGAAACTAAATAAATGAAAGGAGTGGCGAGAGGAAAAAAAAGTATATGTATCCCAGCCATGCATATCATCGACAACGCCCAAGAGCTTAGGCACGGCTGAAGCCCTTTGGCAGGGAAGGGAAAGGAGAAGAAATCCCTCGGTGAGGGGAGGCATCCGCTCAGAGCACGAGCCCGCGCCAGCCGAGTTTCACATGGGTGTTGCCGGGAGAGGAATCCAAAGGAAGTTCCTTCCTCCCACGCACACTCGAAGACAAATTGCAAGCCTTTCCTTCACCCTCCTCTATCCCAGAACTCGCAGTGCACGGAGAACTTTTCTATCTTGGAATAACAATGACAAATGATCTTTCCTGGGGTAAACACATACGTGGAATAATGGGTCAAGCTAATCGTAAACTGGGATTCATCAAAAGAGTATTGGGTAAATGTGACGATCACGTACGAGAAATCAGCTACTTTTCCCTTGTTAGACCTCATTTGGAATATACTGCCAGTGTATGGGATCCCTACGAAATCGGTCTAAATAATGAACTTATACGTGTGCAGCGAAGATCGGCAAGATTTGTAAAGGGACGATACGATAATTATACTAGCGTAACCAGTCTATTAAACGAATTAAAATGGGAATCATTGTCAGATCGCAGGGTTGAAATTTAGACTCTTAAATAAATCCCAAGACAATATTTTCAGTGGTGATGTCAGAAATAATTTGCGAACTGATAGATTCAATATGTCCTTTTTCCCTCGTACAATTATAGATACGAATAACGGTAAATATGTCCAATTCGAAAGTAGCAATGGATAGCATTGGTAGCTGCATGTGGGTATGAGTACTTAAAGCTAACCCTACTAACAGAATGTTTTTGCATGTTTGCTTTGCAATTTCTATCTTTTTTAAATATTGAAGTTCTGACTAGTATATTAATACTATTCCTTTTTTATGCATGATATGTAGTTCATGTTTGATGAGAAATCACCCCCTGCTACACACCTTTGTGGTGGCTGGCAGGGTATTATGTAGATGTAGATGAACTATCCGAAGAGGACGTTGACGGTGAATTGTCTTCAGCGCTGCAATGCGAACCGAAATCGCGGGAGCGCGATATCGAGGAATCGTGTAAACTGTATTCCTTGCATTACATCTTGGCAGTGACGTCACACCTCTCAGCTTCCAGCGTTTTTTTTAATGCGCTCTCTTTCGCTTTCCCTCGCAAACTTCGACGAATAATTGACTGACGTTTTGCGGATTAATATCAAAGTTTTCCTGCAGTTAAATATTCCGCCTACGTTATTTTTTGGGAGTGAAAATATTTTCCATTGCTTTCCCATGAGTTCATTGCAAGCAATTCAAAGAGTCTTCAATCTCCTATTTATTACAATGTTTCCACCATGAGTTGTGCAAGTGATCGGTTGTTCAACATCAAAGTGATTATACCTGACAAAAAAGTTCAATTTCGGTAAATGAAGGGAAAAGATTTAATTCACGAAATTTATTGTTGTTGAGTGAGTTACAGCGAGGTAAACTGTAACCTTGGCAGTTCCTGTGAGGGTAAAATCTGTACAAAAATTTCTAAATACGACCTCTGCCTTAAGAGTGTAGTCTTCAATATATCTTCTTTTATGGGGGTTTACAATGGAGTTCAGTAGTTACGAGAAATAATTCGAGTAGTATCGTTATTTTTACCTCATCCACTCTCTAACTCAAGTGGTAAGAGGTAGTATACTTCAAACCTACCGCGTGAACGGCGGTGACATTCACATAATTTACCATGTGAAAAAATTCACGAAACAGGCTACAATAATATGGTTGCATTAATGAAATATTTAATCCAAATCAATCAGAATGTGGGTGTAAAACGCAGGCATAATGTAGGAAATTCATCGATAGCGTCAAACTTTTATACAATTTAACGCCAAGGGTATGAAAATAATTGATCAAACCAACTGGGTGGTGCGAGCGTCGCCTACGATCTCAACAGGATGTTGAGCACTGACCTTCGGGGAGTCCAAGCAGAATTCACCCTGTCCTAGAATGAATACAAGTTGAACTCTTAAGCCAAAAGATACGACCGAGCTCTGAATCAAAAATACTGAGCTAAATAGAGAATTTTCACAATTTTAAGCATACTGTACAAAATATACCACAATTAGGAGAATGGAAAATAATGAAATTATACCTCAACAGTTTTCCTAAGGCGCATAGGTATTGTAATCGGCTTAGTCTATACAGTTAAATGAATATAATCTTCTCCAAACCTATACTGGGAGAACTAATTCGGAAAAAAGTGTATTTGGGCACATCCATGAGAGTTAAATGGAACTAAGGCGATGGAAACAAATAATTTTGGACTTATCTTAGCACAGAGTGGCCTCAAGCTCTTCATGATAATCTTAAAGTTTTGATTTAATCGTTATCAAACATTATTTTGTAGAAAATGGCACACATTTTCATGGCGAAAATACAAACACTTTTCTGGCTTTTACAGCTACGAGATATTTCCCTATATAAGCCGGATAAAGATACGTTAATCACGGTAATATTGATCACATGCACAAATAAAGAGGAAAAAAACAAAATGTGATCAAAAAATACTGCCATTTTCTTGACCAAAAATTAGCAAAGTCACCAATTAGACATATGACCATGGAATAGTGACAAACACAAGGTTGTCATTCTTGTACAAAGTATGAGAGGGTTGGTAAGATAAAGAGCCAGTAGGATGGCGTATATGTATTCCGGGAACAATGACGTAGGTGTTGTTACTAAATGCTCAGAGACACACGCTCCATAGGAAATATGACCGGGAACAGGATGCGTAGACAAATTCAGTAATGATTAACGTACGGAAGGAATGTTACGAAGTATTTTCCACTGAAATCAGATCTAAGGACGAATTAAATTACAAAATAGTTCGTATAGCATGAAGAATCCAAAGGTTGGTGATAAAAACAAATTTTACGCTGAGATGCTGCAAAATCTTTTTTTCTTTTAATTAGTCTCTCAACACTTTTAGAGTCATATCCTGGAATTCTCTACTCTTCAAACATAATCCTTAGGATATTGCGATTTCAATGACGGTCACCTCGAGGAACATATCTGGTAATATTCACATCACTTTCTTTTTATTTCATCCCAAACAGTAGGAAACTACCGGGGGTTACGTGGGTAGTTTCCGTTGTGCGAGGAAATTCCATTCATTTCCAAATTCATGCGAAATTGGTTCTACTCTGCAGGGCTACGCGGTCAGCGCGGAAAAAAACGCTGGAAAATTCTTTACACGACTCTCTGCGAGCAGCTGTTCCGAGCGCAAGGAATTATGGTCTTACGTGACAGTATTTTATTGCGCTCAACACTTAGACTGGAGGACCTGTTTCTGGAAAGTACCGTGGCCATGTGGGTGGGGATAATTGAGGATTCCAAAAACGTGCTGTAATCTGGATCGTCTCCCCTAAATCGTTTAAGCGAGATTTATACTATTACTGCGTGAAGTGGGAAAGAATGGGTAGTCAGCTTTCAGGAAAGAGGGTCATTCGTATCAGAAGGAAATAATAGTGGTGAGACTGGGTTAAATCAAACTGGGTATTTCGGGAACATGATTCTTGCCGTACATTGAATGGGCTCTCTATTTTCGCTATAGTTTCGTCATATGTCAGAAAAAAAGTCTCTTCTCCAGGGATTTCTAATGAATGATACTACAACAGATGAATCAAACAACAAAACATGAGGATTAAAAATTTATCCACCATATATTTAATGAAAACAATCTCGGCAATGCTTTGTAAATCGTTTCTAGCCGTATGTTAACCCATACTCTTTCCTAGATACACGTTAACGTTATGCAAGAGTTAGCGCGATTTGATCTAGGTAGATTCTAGGCTGGCTGGTCAAAATGCTCAGTCACGCGTGAAGGCATTGCATTCCGTGGAATTAGAGTGGTAGTTCACCGTCTTGCAATACATTTCGTACACTACCTCATTCCATTTCAACTTTAAGCATTGCTTTCAGAAAAGAGTATAATCGGATTTAGTTGTTATTCTGCTGGCTGTGATGTGCCCCATTCATGCGTACCAGTGATGATTTTAGACTGGAAACGTGGTTTTTATTAGGGTATTATGTTACATCTGATGTATCATTGCATTACTTAAAGTAATAGGTTAATTGTATCCTTAATTTCGGCTGCAAACAATTGCAACAACTGCAAAACAATTACCCTGTTGATCCAATTCGGCGCACATTCTATATTCAGGTATCGATTTCCGATGCAGAACCTAACTGAGTGTTTATAAATTGGTAATTATACTAATTCTTATCTCATCGCTGATATTAGTACGAGTACATACCTCAATACTTAAGCATCGTTTTACTAGAAAAAATACATTTTTTCGGAATCCTCGCATAGCTATTTATAATAATATGAATCTAAAAAAGTAAATGCTGCGTCTCCATCTACATGTTACCATGCTAGCCGCCATAAAGGCGTGTGACTGGAGGGGTGGAAGGTCACCATCCGTGAATGCTGCTAATGGCCGTGAACATCGCTAATGGATCGGTACGGTAAGGCTTTCCACGCATCAGGGCAGGACTGTTACTACCCGGCCTAAAAGGGCATTATCATGTCACACGCAGTGCACTTCTACGGTTACGGACTTAGAACTGAAAGGAGAAAGGGTAAGATATTGCTTATTAGTTGGAGACTACTTAGCCGGTTTCCGCACTGGTCTTCGGTCGATTGAGACCTTAATATGACAAATCCCTCTAGAGAAAAAAAGATAAAATGTTGAGGAAATATTGAAAATAATCAAATTGGGGTCAGGTTTCCATGGTGGCTACAAGGCTGGATTCTCACTCCGAGATATCGGGTTCAAATCCTGGGAGCGGAAGAATCAGTTTACTGGTTCCTGCATCAATGTTTTAGTGGAGAGCACTTCCAGCGCAGTACTCTGTCCGTTACATGGTAAGTTAAGGATAGGATCTCTTGCCTTAATAGTAGGATGATGATGCCGCCGGGTTTCTCTTGCCTTAATAGTAGGATGATGATGCCGCCGGGTTTCTCTCCACCCTTAGACTTTCCTTGAAAATTCTTACTCTCATCGAACCACCCTCCTATTCTAAATGGCATGTCCTTGCCTGTCGGTCATCCTCCCTGAACAACTGCAACCACAAGGTTTCTGGAAGGCTTCTTACCACAAGGAATCTCCATACTCTGGTAGAGCCGATGAACGTTATGATGATTTAACTGATAACTTCAGGCTTTACTATGTGAAACCGTTCCATTATGGAAAATAAAAGAATAAAACTTTGCTAGGTTCACTTGTATATTTCAATAGGCACGACCCGGGTTTTATAACATTGTTGACCTGAAAGTGTAACAATAACCTGTATGATATGAATGATGTAACAACCTAAAGATGCAACAATGTTATGAAACCCGGGTCGTGCCTATCGAACTATGCAAGTGTACCTAACAAAGTTTTATTCTTCTATTTTCCGTTATGGTGATTTGTTTCTTCTCAACTATATACCAAAGTAGTTAGACTATGAAGGCTTGGATAAAGGAGATGAAGTTTTATTGACTTTTTCATATTTTAAAAATACATTCAGTCCTCAGCACAGAATTTGCCCATTCTTATGAACAAGGGCTTTATTCTTTCAGTAGGGTATTTCTGGAATCACATCGAGGAAGTTGACGTTCGGCATAAACGCAAAATCCCGCGACTCCATTCTTAATCTTGATCCCAGGACCGTGCTAATTCTAAAAAGTTTCGGACGGAAAAAAATTGAGCAGTGTTAAAAAAGAACACCCTCTCTACAGTTTTTCAACCCCGGTGGGTGGGTGCGAAAAGGATTTGGGGAATACTATGGTATGCGGGCGGCGAATGGGCAAGGAGTTAGTGCGCTTGAGGAGAGGAGGATAAGATGTAAAAAAGCCTATGAGCACTGAAGATTGTTGGAGACGTGGCAGGGCCGTAGATCTTAAAGATGCAAATCAGCTCTTTAAGGGAAAACAAGTTAACAAATGAAAATTAAGATGGAGATGTAAGAATATGGAAAAGAGGACGTCATGCACATTACCTTATTAGCATCAACACTATCCTATCCATTAAGTATGAGATAATATCTGAGAGAATCATTTATTCTCATTCTGCTAACATTAAAAAAAAGCCATCTTGACTTACTAAACATGAATGGCATAAGGAGTATTCAGTAACGTAAAGTAAATACATAGGTATATAAATGTATATACCTATATATAAATGAATATCTATATATAAATATAATATAACCTTGATGCCAATGAAGGCGATGCACAGTAAAAGCCCACTCAAAGAGGAGAGACTTTAGTCGTAGCAGAATTAGAAATTTTAGGCGATCCAAATGCTGAGGTTACGTCATCAGGAAACATTGATAAGGAATACATTTTTAAAATTTTAATTCTAAATCACGATTTGCCAACTACACATTTCTAATGTTTCTTTAATCCTAACTGAAAATATAGTCAAAATGCACTGATTTTATATCGTTCTATCAATGTGAGCAATGGAAATACTGAAAAATCCTCATTTAAACCAAATATCTAATAAAAATGCTCAATAGTATATGGCAAAATATTGCTATTACGAGGATGTAAAAATCGGGAGATCTGGAAAAATTGTAGACAGCGATATACAGTATGTTAAAAAATTATGAATTACGTGAAACGCATATTCAAAAGTATTTAAATCGTTACAACTCTTCATGGACACAGATATGAGTACATCGTACATTCAAGTATTATCTGTATTCCTATCTAATTAAATATGACTCATTCAAAAGTTTATTACATTCTACATACCTTCCTTAATAACAGAATTTGCATGGTAAAACACGATCCACATTGTTTACGCACCCTATATCGTTGTTACTGCTAAATGCTAGAAAAAATTACTAACAATTTTTGTAATAAAAATAAATTTTGCTCTTTCTAAAAAAATGAAAATTTATTTTTTTAGAAAGTAACCAATAATGTGTGAATTAGTAATTAATTTAATTACTAATAAACTAATTAATTTAGTAACTAATATGTGTAATAGAAACACATATTGATTACTTTCCAGCAACAATATTGTATGGTATCCCTTATATGCAACACAAAAAAACAAAATTGCATTACATGCCGTAACTCCGTGAAGCGATCCTTTCCGACAAGTACAGTAGCCATCTTCTGCTAGAAGTAGGTATTATATCCTACGAGCTAGATCGTTTGCTATTGCTGCTGCAGGATTCCCGGCTCTAAGAAGCCTTTTGACACGTTCCCACATGAACCGAAGCGGAGTAAGTTGGTACTCGAGCTCTCAGAGAAACAGCTGGCGGCTCAGCGGAAGGAACTTCTTCCACCTCTGGTTCGCGAATTTCTCCCGCCTTGGGGCTTAACACCTGGTGAGCTAATGTTGAGTCTCACTTCTAGGTAAGAAGAATTTTGATATTTCTTTAACAGCTCCCGTGCAGCTATGCTGAGAATTTTGAGGCCTAACGTATCTTGATTCAGAGTGCAGATTGAAGCGGCGGCCATCGCGTCGGCTCAAAGTTCTTTTGAACAGCAGCTGGAAAATCTCAATATGTATCGGTATCATATTGATATCATGCGTCAATTTCACAGTCTTATACTTGGTTGGAGGAAGCTGACGAGCATTGCGGTGGGTGGTGCATAATGCAGCGTTTCTCCCACAGTATTGCGGTTGCCTCCACGACGATGTCTTTCAAAGCGTAAGGAGCAATAAAATAATCACGCACCGCGAAACTACAACGCGTCCACAAGAGTGAACTTCCAAAATAACACTCCGTGAGAACCGGAATTTGGACATGAGCCAGAATGTAACAGAGAACAAGTCCTTGATCACGTAGTGGAGATCGTAGTTTATCGTTTAAATTGTTGCTAAGGACATAAAAATGAATAGTGACTTATAACCAAGCCTTTTTTTACGAGACGTCACCCATATCCCCTTTATCACTCGAAATATAAAGCCGGCGGTGGTAACTTGCCCGACTGTCAACCCAAATATCGAGGCTCAGGCATGGTTATTGCGTTTGCTTCTGAGGCTAAGTTTAGGTTAGAATGTGCAACATATCCTAGCTCGTTGGAGCACATAACAACCGAATTCTATTACAAATGTACGGCTTTTTAAGGCACAAAGGAGTATGCGAACATTTAATAAGTTAAATTTCACCTCCGCATTTTAAATTTTGCCGAAATTCAACAATTTTTTTAGCAAACGAGATAGATGATTTCCTTTCCAAAAATACAAAAATGCTTGAGGAACACATTCGCTCACCATTTAGCATGATTATCGCCATTGAGAGATCAGCATACTCCGATAATATTGAGTGTTGACCACGTGACCACGTGAGAAAAAGGCTAAGTATTTTACGGCCGTTTAATTAAACTATAATTAGATAATTGACCTTAGTATTTGGAGTACACGACGGTTCTTAACATTATAATACTCAAAATAGTACTCACTCCTTATAAAAATAGAAAATATTGCCTACCGTTGCGTGATTACTAAGTTATCGCACTTGATTTCACAGCCAAATTTAACGCCTGTCTCAAGACGAAGTGGAAGGGCATGTCGATGCGAAACAAGACCTTAGCATAAAATGAAAGGGGACGTAGAAAACTCATAGAAGCACGTGTGTCGTGAGGCACGAGGGGATGCGAGCGTCGCTTGTTTTGGGAGGCACCTCCCCCGGGATTCGACCCCGGATCCCCCGCTAGGGCACGCCCCCACTCAACGAGTCGCTCCCGCCCAACAGCCCCGTACCTTCCGCCGCGGCCCTACCAACCCCGCCAAACCACCCCCTCGCCATAAATCTTCTTTCGGCAGAACTGGGCCCGAGGCAGGAAGTAGAATAATATAAATACGTAATGCCTGGGAGGACCTGAGGCTGGAGCATGTTGAGGCGGAAGTCCCACGCCTCAGGGGGAAAGGGGACATATGAAAAACTTAAAGATGTGACGATAAAAACACTGCCGCCTCTTCCTTTTTCTCCTCCCCCCGCCCCCTCCCATGCAGGGAAACGGGGAGAGTTTCGAGGGCTTCTCATCAGATGTCGCCCTTGGGTGGTGACTCACTCCAAAGGGGACCACGCCGGGCGTTTCTTCGGCGAGCCCGTTGGCCCTGTGCTACCCTCTGAAGCCGCCCCTTCTCCCCCTGAGCCGCCGGCGTCACCTCCGGCCCCTCGGATGCGATGCGCCGAGCACCGACTTGGGAATGTGCGTGCGAGGAAGGCACAGAATGAGACGGAAGGAACCCTTGCACAGGAACCCCTTGACCCTTTATTCTTGGCACGGATAAGGGATGACAGCCTGACTGAGTTATGATCTCAGTAAGGTCGCTGGAGCGATCCTAGAATGCGCACTGATTTTGCATAACTCGGCAAGTCCGCTCCGAAAATATTTTCACCCGCACACTTGAGAAAGAAGAATACGGCTGACTGTGTAGCGTTCAAGTGTTTTTCATTAAATGGATAAGGGATAACCTTGGCACATATGGGGGTATGAAATTAACGTATCAATGATGGAACAGGATAACCATATTTGTTACCCTAAAATTCCGTTTTTTGCGCATTTCTTCTCCCACCTTGCCATATACATCTGAATAACATAATTGGGCTGACTGATAATCATTAATATAGAGATAAAATTTCATTTTGAACTACCATATTACAATAAGGTTTTAGTGGGACTCTAGTGCTCATAGCTATGTAACACTATATAGTTTAATACTTGGCAACGTAAATCATAAGACGAAGGTAATGTCAATAGCCAAGCAGGAATTTAATCCCACAAGTTTTCGGTTGCTCAGACGAGCGCTTCAGTGGTGTAACCACTGACTACCAGCATATGGATCGACACTGAATGCGGAACAAACAAACAGAAGGTAATTTCAGTGGGCAATGATTCTTCTCACTCCCATGTATATTTAACTCATTGTTCAGCATTTTTACTCTCAAAGTTGGTATATTAAGGTCTATTTCATTTTTTCATTAATCATAAAGGGCCATTAAAGGTATTTCATACTGACCTTTCTAGGGGAAGTTATTTTAGAATAAACGGAAATAACAGTAAATAAAAAACTTAAAAAAATAAAAAAAATAAAAAAAGGAAATACCAACGATAAATAGCAGATTTACATGTACCTTGGGAAATGCCTATTGAGCTCTCCTACAGGTATAGGTAGTTCACATTAATTAAAATGACTAGTTAAAATATCCATGCATAGGCTTAAAAAAAACCACAATCCACTGCATATTAAAACAGTTACGAGGCGTACTAATCATTTCGTTTTCCCAGATGGAGTAATTGTAAATGAGGTTTTGAGTTACTTTGTACAGTATTTTATGAGAAGATTAGGATAATCACACACATATTGGTTAAAATGTAAACATTGAGGTCAGCACTCACTCTATTTCAGATGTTCTACAATAAGGTAAGCAGGTCGTTGAGGATAATAACAACTGGCATACTGAGATGATATTAAACAATTCTGAAACTATATTTCAAACTATTTTTCTAATACTGGCTAATTTAGTTTGAAAGAAACTATTGCAAGCTTTGTGTCTGAGCACAAGAGGAAACCTAAATGAATCAAAAATTATCAAAAGGAGAATATAAATCCGTATTTGATAGCCCTTGGGAACTAATAATAGGTATACATATCCAAAAACGAAGTGTCACATAGGACGAAAACTGTTAAATGGAAAAACTAAATAATACATTTGTAATGGCTGATTGAGCTGCTTTGATTACTCAAGGTTATAAATTCTTAACCAATTTTGTGTAGAAAGCCTGTTGTCAAAACCGCCATCGATGTTGCAATTTGCGGGCAGTCAGAGTCACGAAAACTCAGCAGTAAACGAAGAGAATAATTTCCTCGAAGTTCTTCCTAAATTGGTGAAACAAATCACATTAATATATCAAATCCTTCCCAGATTTTTATTCGCGTACCACGAATTTATTTTGCTTCAAGAAATGAGTGGTTAATAAATGCAAAAATGAACAGGCACATGATAATATCATCGTAGCCTCGCCATTTGAATCATATATTAATCCATATTATATTTTCTTTCGGTAATGGGAAGTGAGGCAATGATTAAAGATAAGAGATAAAATGTATTAGTTCATTTTTTAAATGCACATAATGTGCCCTTGGTATTTTTTGAAATCCTATTTTTTCCCAGAAAGTCCTCTTTTCCTTGCCCTTTCCTTCTTAGATCCAATTTCCAGATACTTGATGTGAATTAATAATCTTCCACAAGCTGAAGACTGAAATTTCACCAGCTTCTCGTTTTCTAATTCCTACATGATTCTTATTAAAACCATGCTTAACTGCTGCCGGGGCACATAGGTCTTATCTAGGATTTATATACTGCATGGAGTAGTTAGAATTACAGAAGTGCAATTAAAATCGGTCACTGGAGGGTAACTTTGGCCACAAACCCCAGTGGAAGACCGTATGCTCTTATTTCGCTCGGAAATTTTTGTAACAGCACTGGGAGGTTTTACGACTGCATGCAAAATATGTAGTTATTTCGTTGCCAAGAAAGTAGCAGGAGAACATGCGAGAGATTGGTGTGGTAAACGAAGGGGGCGAGTAAAAAAATACACGATAGAGTACAAGCAGAAAAAAGATGCAACGACATTCAGAGGCCTTGTATATGGAATAAACTACGAATTTCATTAAAGATCAATGTCGTCTAACAATTATTCTCCTCTTCGACCTATAAAAAGTGCCAATATTTGGTGTACTACCTTCCAGGTATCAAATTATAATTTCACAAGTGTGCTTAATTTCCAAGAATGTTAAATTTCAGTCAAAGGAAAGTAATAGACCCTGCACTACCTCTGGCGTATTAAGCTATGTAACCAAACTTTCTCTATTGATACATGAACTCAGAACGGTAGATATTGCCTAAAAGTCAGTCATTAAAGGATACTCGCAAGTATTTGAAATGCCAAACTGAAATGAATCGTAGAACTTTTAAAGAAGAAAGATAAATTTAACTAATTTACTTACCTATATAATCAACAATTTGTGACAGCACAGAGAGAACCTGAAAATAAAATACAAGAATTATTGCTTTGCTTGAAACAAAAAGGTTCTCACTCAGTACAATCATAATGAAGCAAAGATCAGAACTCAATTGTGAAGTTAAATTTCGGTATTCACATTACTTATATCACCTACGGGTATTACTATGTATTGGAAGGGAAGGAGGCTCGACACCTGGGAGCAGTTGAAGATAACAAGATGTTTTAACAGCGGACAACTTTTGTCAAATGGAAACATTTTTATGACACGTTCTCCCCTCCTAGATTTTACCTTCACCAAAAAACGCCACTCATCGCCTGCCCTTCCCAACCCCATTTGAATCCACTAGATCCCATCGTTAAACCCCCCCCCTTCTCCAGATAAGGTCAGATCCTATTCCCCCTCTATGCCTCCCCCCTTATTTTCAAAACACCCCCTTGTTTTTAGATGGCTATATAAGCTCAAGGGTTTGGTATTATTTCACCTGATGATGTCGAGTCTTTGACGAAATTGGTCGTAGCCATTAAACATTTCTGTGAAATTTTTACTAAGTTGTACTTTTCATTGTGAAATTATTCTTACTTTTAACATTCTCTCCCTCTGCACTGAGACATATGCTTCGCCAAATTCCCCTGGTTAAACTCAAATTGCCTATATGATTTCGTTTACGTGTGCACAGGGTGATTAGTAGGTGCGTTAAAAAAGGAGAGCCAGCCTTTTGTGGAGCTGATAATTATAAAACCAATGCCATATTTCATTACTGCGTGATGAACATGAAACTCATCTTGAATTTAAGGCTCAATTTACGCTTGAAACGATATGAATTTCATTGCTCAATTTTATCAAAAACTAAAGATTACTATAGTTTTATCTAAAACTAAAGTAATCGTAAATGAGCCAATCAAAATTATAATCATTTGAAAATATGGACACATTAAACACAACTTATTTATCAGTATGAAAATTCAGAACATTCTCAGCGTACTCAAAAGTCATCAATAAGAAGGCACACTAATAGGAGATGGCATCTACAAGGTTCGTGCATCAATCAGAATTCTGTACCAATACAACGGAAATTTTTTATTTCTTAGGTAAAACATGAGACGATCTCATGACGTTTAAATAAACACATGGGATATTGTTCTTTAAATGTTGCTTTGGTCATAGATTGTAAATTAATTGAAAATTGCATTCAGTATAATTAACAGTGTCATTCTAAGGGGAATAAAATGGTAAAAATAATGAAAATCGTGCGAGAACAAAAAGTAAGATAATTTTTTGTTAAAATATGACTTATTTCAATTTTTTAACGGAAGCTTCAAATGGGTAAGAAAAGAGTATAGATTAGATTTCAATGTGAATCAATTATAGGGATCAATTTGGTGTGGTGGCTTGAATTCTGGCTTTCCATTCCTAGAGCCCGCATTTGAGTCCTCGGAGGGTTAAAGGCTATTCATTGGAATCCAAGACGTTCACTTAGTGGTGCAACAAAATCACCTACAGTTTAGCACATCGTCCGTTGAATAGGATGTCGTGGACTCCTCGATATCTCTCATATAGCGGAAGCTAATGTCAACCCTACGTTCATCTCTCCTTTCTCCTCTCTTTTCATTCCAACCTGTAAACAATCACCCATCAATATTCAAAACAAAGTAAGCAGAGAGCTTTAAATGAGATTTACCTACCCACGATAAACGCTAAATATCTATTGGTTCAAAAGGATTTTCAATGCTGCATGACTGAATTTTACACGATAACTAAAAGATGGACCAAGAGGACCAAGAAATAAGAATGGTTTTTGCTCCTATAATTTGAAATTTATCGTCAAACTTAATAAAATAAATCATCCAGAATATATAGAGGATTTATTTATGTTCAAGTAATCGAAATCAAATTTTACCTCCACTTCCCGACATCTCTAATTCAGCGCAGCAAAGTATCGTTCCCTGCACTCAAGATTTTCGCCATCATTCATTACACAGATTGCTGAAAGCCAGGTCAAAGCACTTACTTAATATTTAAGCTACATAACTATTTAATCCACTACGAGGGCAACGAATTACCACTCTCCTTAAGACAACTAATGTAGCAAGGCAGGAACTCCTCGGTAGAGGGAGCGAGGGAACTGAGTTCCCGTCGATGACTGTTTAGAGCTGTAATTACGAAAGATGTCGCTCAACGGCCCCTGAAATTGCCAGCGCGTGTCTCTTAGAGCCTCGATTATAGAAGAATACCAATCATGGCGGGGTCTGGGAAGAGGTTTTTCGGGGTGGCGGGCTTGCAGGGAGGTGGGTAAAGGGCGGGGAATTGGGAAGGGGGCCCAGAAGGGGGTGGTGGTAGAACATGGAGGGAAAAGGGGAATGAATAAGAAGCAGTGCGCAAAGGGTGGAAGAGTTAATGGAGACACTCCCGTCGATTAAAAAAACTTCAATCTTTCCATTGCGTAGACTTTGAGGATGTCATCGAGGCATCGAGGCACCAAATCGACGAGTACTGGCCTCCCGACGCGGAAGAAAAGTAAAATGATACAACTAAAATACTTCTCTACAAATGAATTAACTTAACTGTGACCGAATGCAATAAAGAGTATCATCCTCTGGAAGTATTTTTTCTCTTGTGAAGCACCACGCAGAGGCCAACCACCATTCTCCACTCGCCCCGGATTCCGGGTGTGGGGTAATAAGCTCGCAGAGATGAGGACTTTAATGGAGCAAGGGATACGTAAAATAATCAAGTTCAGTCACGGATGCATGCCTCTCCAGATCTCAACCAATATTATCACGTTGGTCAAGCAACGGAGGAGGAGTAGCCCAGACACGCCACACGTGACAATCCGCGTGCGCCAGAAACTTAGATTAACTGGCCAGGGCTAATGCAACCTGGTCGCGGCACCGGAATCAAAGTCCTGCCACTGTTATCAAACTTTGATACGTCTCGAATGAAATGATAACTCGGACGTGGACTGACGGGAAATCCGCAAAAGAGAAACTTTTAATGTGTTTCACGACGAAGGGGCGATGGAGCACTGGAAGAACCATGATCCTGTTCTGCTAGCACATGTGAGTACATTTTTGAGTGAGTGTTGCTAAACACGGAAGAACTTGGTAAAGGTAACACTAGGCATAACAGGACAGATTTGAACCGTTAATAAAGGAGATGGGATTGGTGTAATAACTCCAGTTCGTCCCTCTCATATCGAGAACCCGAGTTTGAACACATGAAGTGATAGAGTATTCAGTGGTACCGAGTTTGTTATGTATAGCGCTGAAATTCAAATACACCCTCCGTCGATTTAGGCCTAAAATCGTGGATCATTTCCCGCCTTTCGTTTACAGCAGGCTAATGCCGACACTGGGTTTCTCTGTGATCTTCTTACTTTCACTATATTTTTACATCTTTCCAATTGCGTCTTCATGGTTCAAGTAACGTCATTTCCGGTTCCTACCCATAGAAAAACACACTCGGGGTGATAAAAGTACACCAAAAGTAGGTACAAGGGATCGAGTTAATGTAATGCTCAGGTACTAGTCTCCTATCTCGTGGACCCTAGTTTTAGTTCCAGAAATTACAGGTTTCTCTATGGAAAGTTAAGCCCCCAATTCAAGGTTGTGTGGAGAAAATTAAAAGTTAAGCATCCCGTCCGTCAGTTACCGAGTGTGCCGAGAAGGGTGACGGCGGCGGTCTAGCACACTATCCTTTGTAACTTCCACGATAGCCCACATTTTTATTGCACCTTGTCCCTACAGTGAAAATAATAAAATACCAAATGCGCTTGAAAAACCACTATGACGGAACCGATGAAGACAGCGCTGGCAGGCAAACGACAGCTGAGAGAGCTAAACAAAACCAAGAAGCGGGCGATCGCGGGTTTAGGCGGATCCAGCAGCAGGTGGGAGTCAGGCAGACAATGAAAGACAGGAAAAGTTGCCGGAGGCAATAGTTTTTCTGGACCGGGAATCAAATCATGAATCTTTGGTCTGCCGGATCAATGGGAAGATCACCGCACTACCCAGGATTCCAGCCTCATGGGCAATTCCTTTCAGGAGGATCTATTGGAGCTAGGTCTTATTCGCCTTTGATTACGGATCATTAGGGATGGCACACGTAAGGCGGAATTGTACTTCAACAAAATATTTCTGGCTATTTTAAACACACTTGCTTGCCGTGCGTAACGGAAATATAATGCTGACAAAGGCAGGAAAGTTGATTTTTGCCTGGAGCGATGGCATCCATCAGAACAGGCGCTGGGACCAAAATGCGAGTTTTTGGGTGTAACGCCGCGGCGCCGCCGCCGTTGTCTTGTGTCGGCGTCGGCGGCGTGAACAAATTTTCCGGCGGCCCGGCGCTCATCTCTACCGTCGGATGAGATGTTGAAGCGTCAACCAAATTTCTACTCCTACTTTTCCCTTGTTAGACCTCATTTGGAATATGCTGCCAGTGTATGGGATCCCTATGAAATCGGTCTAAAAATTATATTAGCGTAACCAGTTTATTAAATGAATTACAATGGGAATCATTGTCAGATCGCAGGTTGAAATTTAGACTTTATCTCTTAAGTAAATTCCAAGACAATATTTTCAGTGATGATGTTAAAAATATTTTGCGAACCCCAACTTACTATGGCAGACTGGACCATAATCATAAAATTAGAGAAATTTATTGCCGAACTGATAGATTCAAAAATGTACTTTTTCCCTCGTGCAATTAGAGATACAAATATCGGTAAATATTGTCAATACGAGTGATTCAATCCATAGCATAGGTAGCTGCATGTTGGTATGAGTACTTAACGCTAACCCTACTAACAGAATGTTTTTGCACGTTTGCTTTACAATTTCTATCTTTTTTAAATATTGAAGTTCTGACTAGTATATTAATACTATTCCTTTTTTATGCATAATATGTAGTGCATGTTTGGTGAGAAATCACCCCCTGCCTACACACCCTTGTGGTGGCTTGCGGGGTATTATGTAGATGTAAATGTAGATTGGCTGTTCCACTCTATTAAGGAAGACGAGACGCATAGGAACTTTGCCTGCGTTTCACTCAGTTGGGGAGTATTTAACGGATACGTAGTAACTGGTCACGCTACGGAGCGAGCTGGAATCTCGGGTAGGGAAACAGGAAAATAACAGACAAGCCTCCACTTTTAAAGGGGAGTTCATTCATCGAAGCGGAAGGCAAAGGATTAATTTCTGGACGTGAAAAAATTGAAGAGGGGAAAGAAACATGCAGTTAAGGGAATTAAAGAAACCCTAGGGTCGGGAGTAAAAAATACGTACCCTGCCTCTTCCGAATCCGCTCCCGCCGCACCCCTAATATATGCAAACGGGACGGCGTTAAAAGCCACATAATGAGTGGTAGGGCGTAGGGATCGTTCGGTAAAGCGAACCCTAGTGTTCAATGGGGGCAATTAAGATGACATCGGGTTATTTAGCGGGGGAGCCCACGTGCTGCAGATGGTAGATGGCCGCTTTACCCGGGAGGGAAGGGGGGCTAGCGGGGTGGTTGGGAGACACCGAACCCAGCCGAACGAGGGGGTTGAGTGGAACGAAGCGAGGGGTGTCCGAATGAAAATAGCCGGGAACAAAGAGGTCATATCTGCTTAAAATACCCACCCCCACACGGAGTTTAAGGTAACAAACGACAGCGACTAACTGCCTCCCCTTGATGGGATAGGGTGAACGAATACCAACCAACGTATATGTGTGTGTGTGTGTGTGAGCACGTGCGATATATATGATCGCAATTGATGGGCGAGTAAATTTCCCAAATTGAAATTTTATGTGAGGCCTCCGTTTCGAAGGATGCTGGGTGGATGCTAGCACGATCTCCTGAGCCGTTTAATACGGCATTTTTTACACACCCCGGCAGTCAATAACTCGTGGAAAATCGCTGGGGGGTGGAACTTCCACGCAACAACCCCATTCCTACCTCCTCGCAGCCCCCCCAACCGCACCAGATATTAAATCGATGGAGCACGGCCACTCCGAGGACCCTGTGGTAAATCCAGAAGTCTGGCGTGGAGCTGGGGGGATGAATAATTATGAAGAAATCTATCATATAATAAAGTTTCATGATTACTCAAGACCCATCGTAGGTTAAACACAAGCGGACCATAGGTGGTAAACGCAACAGAAAGCAAGGGTATGTGGTAATAAAACTTTTAAATTGGTTGTAAAGACAACAGAAGAGTGTTACATCTACATCTGCATAATACCCTGCAAGCCACCATAAATGTGTGTGGAAGGTGGGGAAGGTGTGTGGCAGTGTACATCTCACTACTTAGGCCCAACTAGAACATGGAACGAGTGCATCGAATTTGGGTTGATACAGGTTTGATTGTTGAACTGGACAGTGTTCAGAGAAGTGGAGCTAAGCTTGTTAAAAGGTGTTGAAAAATAATAGGCTTAGCAGTATATTCCTATAGTTATAAGAGCAAGGTTTGGAATCAATATCAGATCTCACGTTGAAGTAGAAACTTAAACTTCTGCAAATATGAAAGACAGGTTCATTTTCTGTAAGTGTTAAAACTGTATCAAAAAGAAACAGCCAACAATGATGGGTTAAATCATAAAGATTAAAATAGCGGTAAAGACAGCGTACAGTTATTATCAATAGGATGGTTTCCTCGTCGGTTATGAATAGCAGTCGTGGAGTCAATCCGTGCCGCATACCTTTCATTGCTTCAAAGGGAAATGATGTAGATTAAGAATGTTGTGAATTGTTTAACCACGCATCTGTCACTTGGTGAGCGCGTGGAGCAGGAAAGGAGATTATACAGGCGACCCAGAGTAGAGACAAAACTAATAATTAATGTTGGACTCTCTCTTTCGAATTCCTCTAAAACGATATTGGGTTGTTCAACTTTTAAGTTCTCTCCTGGAAGTAGGAGCTAACATTCAAATTTTCAACTTGAATCGAAGTTTCCAGGCTCATCAAGGTCTAAATATAATGCACGGAGTAATCAACGTATTACCAGAAGAGGAAGAAAAACCTATCAAATAAATAATAATATTTCAGCACAAGAGATATATCAGATTACAAACAAAAAATTACTGATGTCTATGGAAATGCCTCCGCAATAATGCGCTCGAAGCACAGTGGCTATGGAGATACGTGGACATCCGGGTAGACCCGGCTGTGTGTAACTACATCTAGCTCTCAAACTATGAGTATATCAGCAAGTTTAAAATCAAGTTTGGCCGGAAAGTCATAGGCTACAGAGAATTAAATGTGACTATCCCTGCCCCAATGACTGTTTTACCCCATTGTGCTGCAAAAGTTGATCCTATATATTTTAGCAAGCTAACTCGAATACGAACGGGTAGTAGGTATACTATACATGTACTTCAGTAGCCACGTAATTGGAAGTATATGAAGCATCATCATGCAGGTCCTCTCCAATGTTTCGCACTCCTTAACACTGTGTACATCCTTAGGGTAGAAATGCGTCCTTTGCGTTTCAATAAAGAATGTCAATTAATATTTAAAATTAGATCTGATAATTGGGCTAAAAATAACCCAGACAGAGAGGAAGAGGAAAAGCTTATCACTGTGTGCGAAGGCAGTAGGGAAATCTCGGAGGAAGAAAAGTACAAGAAGCTAATATGAAAAAAACTCGTGAAAACGGAATTTGGGGGGAGAATGATGGAACTTAGACATCACGAAATAATTAATATTTGCAGTTTCATACTTGTGAATTGGATGCACTGTACAACCAATTTGAATGCTCACTTGCCTGATATTTCATTCTCAACGGGTCTAAAGTGAGCGCAGTTTCATTTTTGTTCCAAGTACCCTTGAAAATACGGATCCATTCAAAGAGAAACGAAGCGATCACAAAATTTTTGCTCAAGTTGTTACAGCAATGCAATCATTTTCGAATGAAATACGAGAAATGTCATCAGCGAAAGTCTTTACGGGATTTGTAAGCCTCTGTTCGGCACCAGGGGAAAAAAATGAACGCCCCGTGCTACGGCTCGCGAAAGAGAAAAAGTGAGTGGATATATATCGCCCGGAAAAGGCAGACGTAAAAGATGTCCATCTCGTTCGTGGCCTTGGCGAAGACGAGGATTCACACTTCAACAGCCAGCGGTGGCCGGAAAATTGGTGGCCGAGAGTGAAATCTTGATACGAGAAAAGAAAGTTTACCGCTTTCGGGTCATAGCAACGGGTGTCCTGCGGCGCTGAGACTCTAAACGAGGCGACCCCACCTATCAAGTGCTGCACCACACGTTAACAAGTCAAAATTCCTACAATAACGAAAAATTAATACATTCAAGGCATTTCCGGCTCATGTAAGGCTGAGTTGAGATCTAAGTTGGAGCACTTTTTTTACATGAATTTTCGTTTGATGATATACATGAAGAACGTGGTTGACGCTATTTGCGGGGAGATCCAAGTTCACTACGGAGCTAAGGGTTTGCATTAACTCTCTCGACCCCTTGATAGGAATAGGTGGAAGTGCGCACGCGATCGGAGAAGGTGAATAAAATCAGCAGCGAAGGTCTGAGACTACCACAGTGTAAATCAAACATATATCAGTAACAAAAGAGGATCGGTGCTCAACGCCACGTGTTTTGACTACTTGCTGCAATAGTTACCTATCGATTACGTTAGTGTTTCATTGAGTACCTCTTCTTCTCGCAATGGCAAGGAACAACTGCATTAATACTCATCTTTCGAATCCCAAGGGCACATAATTGCAAACACCATTGTTTTAGAGTCTACATTCAAAATAATAATCAATTGCCTTGACATTTCCAAATTTAAATGACTAATTATCATTATTTAAGGGATATTAAGACTCCAGCTTAATTATCTCCAGCAAATCAAACGAAGCGAAAATATTCGCCTCGAGATTAAAAAAAAACATATGAAGCTCTTTCCCTTGAATTTGAAATAACGACATTAGAAAAAATCACGAAAAAAGCGACTACTTACTTTCTCCATTTAAAACAGGCTTCAGTCAACGCCATATACCACATGAAATCCTAGTTAGAGAGGACCATGCAAGCAAAGAAAGTTCTTAACATTGATAATTATGAACTGATACCTATTGCATAACTATGGAGATATTAACCATTTACTCCTACGTGGCACGTGAATTATTACCAAACATATATTCATCAAGTATATGTACTCATGCACCTCTTAGTTGCATGTTACTTAGGTGTGCCCCCTGCTACACAACCTCGTGGTGGCTTGCAAGGTATTAAGTAGATGTATTACGTAGATCTAGGTTCGTTAAAAGATGTTACGATAGATTTAGAAGTGTATCAGAATTAATACGAGAATTAGGGTGGGAATCAATTGAAGCACACATTGGCCATTACCTCTGGATATATAACACAAGTAAAAACAGAACAAGCACAGCCATCTATCCTGGTGGTGGAAAACCAATACGGATAAAATTCGAATACACGACCTTAAGTTCGGCAGGTTCTTCCCACTACCAAGGCCTAGAAATATTGCGGCGCATAAGCCTCATTCCTAGTGATTTTCCAATTGAATTTCAGTTAAGAACACAAAGCAAATACCTCCTCATATTGAATCGGTGCATTCAAGCCTATGCCTATCTCGATGGAATTTCATGCTAAACTACAGTTTGACGATAAAACAAAAGAAAATTTTTAGAGTATCGTCTAAGAGTGGCTATAGAGATGGAGGTGGATTTGCATTTTTTAGTTGTCTCCGTAGATTTCGAAGTGTTACGTTCCGTCTGTGCTCCCATAGCAGAAGAACACTCCATAGGAGATTGTCACAATTTCGGATTTTATGGCACCATGTATGTACTCCAAATAACCTAAGTAATGAAACTCCCGGACGCCAGAGAAGTACAATAAGAATTCCTAAGAATTTGAGAACATTATAAAAACTGTTTTAAATGCTCTCTTAAGAAGAATAAGAACCGGCTCCCATGCATTATTCGGTTTTCTGAACGAAGGACATCTGATCAGCTGAGAGAAAGGAAGAATTAAAGAGCGTCGGAAGAAAAAAACATCTGCCCGTAAATTACCTCCCCAGCTTCTGACCTAGAGAAAGTTTAAGACCGTGGCCTCGTAACAAAAGACTCTCGCCGATTAGTGGCCAATTCAAGGTCATGTGTGTTTCCAGGTGTAAAGGAAAACGATTCTTTTAAAGATTATAGCATTGCGGATGGCATGCGTCACCCTGACGTCACTTTGCAAGGCCAAAGTGTAAATTCAGCGACGATGCACTGGGAAGAACAATTTGGCGAGTTCCTAAAGATAAATCGCTATTAATTCATCAACGATTACGTCTGCTGTCTTTAAAATGTTGAAATGCCCTCTGAAATGGAAAATGAATTTCGTTTATGACAGCATATATTTAAGTGCGCTTGTTTTTTTTTACTTCAAAAGGCATCCACGCTTACATGTGCTGTCTTAATTTAATTACTAAGTACTTGGTACTTAATACAATGGTCATATCTCTCAGACAACTTTCTTTCAAAGAAAGAGGCATACAAACAGCTTCGCATTGTACTGCTATTTGTCGCAAATTTCAATCGTCCATAGAATCGCAGCCTAATTCAATCGCCTGAACACCACTAATTGGCATAGTCCGAATTTTGGAAACGATTACGTTGCATGGATCTCTTCATTATTTGGCCTACATGTTCCATCAAATCATTATTTTCAAGAACATTTTGAACATTTTCCAAGGGTTGAAAGATGCAATAAATATTTTTAGTTTATGGGGTATTTGTTTATATTGCATACATTGACCCAAATATATGGCAACGCTTCACTTGCACATTTCAGCCCTGAGCTCAGAATATAAGAGTACTTAGTGTATGGCTTTGCCACGCGAAGTACGGTTTCGGGGTGAATACTAAAAGTACTTGCTCCTTCAATAATGTAAATAAAGGAATTAATAACAAACTCCGATTCTAATCCTTACAAAAACTTTACCAACCCTAGAACACCCGTGCATAACCAGAGCGTAAAACAGTACGTAAACAAATTACGACATAATCAAACCAAAAATCATGATATCAGCTTACACATATAATTCAAGCCGTGGCTGTCAAGCTAGAAACATGAACTCAAGTACTACTTTTTTGTTCAAGGTAGAATTCATTACAGTTATGTCGGCCAAGTGAAGAGATTAACTTTCAAAGTGAAAGAAAATGTTTAACTTTTCCTAAGCGCAATGCACAATTGCAATGCAAAAAAAGGATGATGTTGTTTAAAAAATATCAACCGCACCTGACTGTAATTTCCCTAAGATTATCTTCCTACTTTTCCCAAGCAAAATATAATATTTTACTTATCGTTACGTACCAACCCAAGAAACACACCCTTATAGTATCTCGCGGGGCAACATGAAGCCGTAGGTGAAGGAGTAGCCGAAGTGGAATATAGGAAATTTATCCCAGCGATACACCATGTTGGGTTTAAATCATCCGATTCGAAAATTGAGCAAAAATATAAGTTTGATGCTACTTATATCACCCATATATTTTTGATAGGCCAACAAAATGTTTCCTCACGTGCTAGCTACGTCTCATGACATTGTCATTATGGCCACGTTCGTGACCACGTGAAACGAAACACCGATCACATGACGATTAACGGTAAGGATTAGTCGAGCCCACGCGACACACAAATATTATTCTCGCTGCTTAGTTGCCGTGTCCTCCGCGACACCGATCTCACGAGTGACGTCTCACTGAGAGCATCGTAAGCAAGGTCATTCGGAGAAGTGACAGCAGAAGTTCTCTTAATACGATCGCCGAAGCTATTTACGCTGTATTTCGGATAGCAGCAGATCCTCTCCCTAGAGAGGACGCGTTTTCCCTCAGTAGCTTTAAGGAGATAACAAAATCAACGCCCCTATTCCACGGGAAGATCTATCGCACGAGTTTTCGGTACGCTAAGAAATAATAAACATCACGTGATCCGGAAGGCATACGGAGACCAAAAATCATATTCTCCTCTTCACGACGAATCCAACAATAACAATGGAAAAATCCGATTTTTATGAATCAAAATCAAATCAAGAATTGATGTATTCTGGGTTTTGTACTTTTACAGGAATTTGTGGAGTTATTTAACTCAATTACATAACGTGGGGGATGTGTCCACCTGTGACGATATTTACCACACTCACAATGATACGAATTACACCTCGATACGGATGTTTACTGACATGATTAACAGTCACTCTTTGGTACTCGGCTACTCGTTATATAACACTCACGCAGCTACATAATATCTCCATTCATTAGATACAATAAAAAATAGTATACCATAATTTAGAAGTCCAACATTTTCATAATAGTTATTCGAAATATTGGTTGTAATTTTATAATACTGAACACTCACGGAAATATATAACCGTGTTAACTCTTATTCAAGGAAATAAGAACTCATTGTATATTTTAAAACGGAAATGGAGGAATAGATTATAAGAAATAAAACTAATGACTCTGAAAATGATGAATTCAGATTTGAATCCACATAAAAAAGGAAATTCCTATTTAAAAAGTGGATGGTTTGTTTTCAGAAACATCCGAGACACCAATGAATAGAAAAGCTGTCACGAAGCAAGTAAACACGGAACAACAACAACTCAGACGAAGTTTTATAAACATCGCCACTTATCACCTCATGCACACGAATTTCAAAAATGTTGCCAGCCAAGAAATTCGAGAACACCTATTCAGAAGTTTAACAGACAATGCACTACTCGTTATAGACTACAAAAATCATGAAGAATATGTCACGACATTTAATGTAACATCACATACATATAGAGCTATGCCACAAGCCGGAATACTTGTAAGAACAAGGCTCGTTGCACCTTCAATAGTGTTTACTTTTTTTATGAAAAATTCAAAACACATGATACACATTTCTAATTGGGTCAAGTTGAGATCCACAAATGTAAAATATTACTCATACATATTAATCTAGTAACGCTCATCGGGTGTTTCTCTGAACCATATCGTCAAGATATTAATTCATTGCATGAGTTAGTTTACGTTGAGAAAATTTTAATTTGAACCTTTTATCCAAAAACACTGGTGACGGAAATGGAAAATACTTATCTATCGGAGATCCGACAAGGTGGTGTCTTTAAAATAACAAAATAGCCTTCAGCTACGAAACCACCGGTAAACAAAATTTCAGAAGGTCGTGAACTTTAGGAATTTCTCAACACGACACAGCACAAGACTATTTCCAGTCAACTCAAGAGATAAAAAAGACATTAAAAGAGTAAATCGCAATTTAATTGGACATGACAAAAGGAAATTACTTATTTTCTTGTAATTCTCTTATTTTTCAAAATCAAGATAATTGCGATGGAAAATTTGTTTTGAAGGCTTTCAAAACAAAGATAATTTTATCATTAAGTAACTTAGAAGTTAATTGAATTCATCGTGGCGTATCTTCTTAGAATAAAATCTAAATAAAAGAAATCATCGAGGAGTTTTAGCTATTTAAATTCCAAGCAACAAGAAATATCGTGCTTTCACGTCAACTACTTCACAATTCAAGGCAGTATGAAGTATTTCCAATCAGGCTACCGATTTCAGCGGGGCTTCTAAGCCCTTAAATCCTACCATGAACCATAAAACTGCGACAGCTCATGAGGTAGTAAGTAACGCGCATTCTTATTACGAAATCTCTTCTAAGGTCGAAATCCACTAACAAGCAGAAAAAGCGTACCTCTCTCTCTGAGTGCCTATCGTGAATGTAAAGAGAGAAAACGCTGACGCCAGAAAAGTTTCGCTCCAATCTGTGTATCCGCGGAGTAAATAGGAGCTTCCAAATAAATAGCCAAGTTTCTCCCCCGACCGTGAGATACGCTTGTATGCTCCGGGTGGAATCGGACGCCAACGATACGTCAATTAACAACATCCCTCAGATTTCCGATTCCTTACCGAATATCCTCGTCGGATATAAATATTTGGATAAAATGAACCGAGCTAAATTACAATGAACGCGGTGCAGAACAATGCGATGCGCAGTGTTATTCCTTTGCATCGTCAATCAGCACGCAAAAATGCTCGGTTCATAAACCGTCCACACCGAGATGTGAAAAAAACGCCCATAAATAACAATATATCCGTTCCCGCGATCGCGCGTCTTGAAATTGATAAATTTAAGCGTTCTTATCATTCACTGCATAAACGAAACATTTGAAAACGTTTCACTCGCTGCCAAAGGAACTCCACGCTCGTGCACATGATATTTTTGCGAGCGTCTTCCTTCAACAGGCCAAACGACGTGGCACGAAGTAACTTCGCGGAATTCATCCTCGATCGACGCATTTCACTCGGATACTTTTTTCGTCCCTCGCGAGCAAAACTCTCAAGGACCTCCGACAACCGTCTACCTGCACTTCGCGGATCCCGTTCCCCACTCGATCGGACGCCCACTATTTGGCGCAGATTCAACAAAGTGGGAGGGGAGAATATGCAAACTTTCGGTAGGGGGAGTTGCATGCCAAGGAGGATCGTCCGGGCCGGGGCTTACCTCCGTCCGTCACTTCCCGCGGTCACTCTCAACACGCCGAGCCAACCAAAAACAAAACCTTCCGAGACGGAGTCAAGTCTTCCCAATCGGCGACCACGAAGGGGAGCGAAGCCACACTCAAGAAAACACAACGGACGCACTTCGGTGGACGCGGGGGCGTCAGTCTAAGTGGGCGACGCGCAGGACGGTCACCCGCCGAAGCACACGGATTTCCTCGGGGAGCGGAGTCAAGTCCTTCCCGCGGCGCGGTCGACGACGGCGTATCGCTCGGCTGGGGAAGTGAGGCGAGCTGGGTGGAGCAGTCCGACTTCGACGCAACGAGCACCGCGGCCGCACTGAGCGAGTGAGGGGAGGCGGCGGAGAGAGGAGGCGTGTTGCCCGACCCACCCACCCCCTGCCGCACTCCCCTCTGCGCGCCTCCCCTGCGCCCCTCAAGCCACCCCTCCCACCCCACCTCCCATCACCACCTAATGGGAAAGTGTTTCTTTCTCCTGTCCGTCTCACACCATCCACCTTCCCTCCCTCCGACATCCCATCCCACTTCACCCCCTCACTCTCCCGTCCGGTCAGCGAGCAGAGGCCCCCAAGATAACGACCTCTACAAGGACGAGGGGGGAGGGGGGCGCATGGAACCCCCCCCCCCTCCCCCATCAACCCCCAAGGCATCAAAATAAGGTGGGGGCGGTATATTCGCGGGTGGATGGGAGTGGTGGTCATGTCGATGAGCCGAGTGTGTGGGAGAGCTAAGGATGACGACGAGGTAAGGGAGTCCTGATCCTTCATCTTGGTGGCTTCGGGAGGACGTGGCTTGCCGAAAAGTTTTGGGAGGTCCGAGCGGCGAAGGACGAGTTCCCTCCCGCGCACCGCCCATTCAGGAACGACGCGCGGTCCCACCTGACACCACCCCCATGCACGGTGATGAGCACCAACTCCCTCGATCCTTCTCAGTTATTTATTTATTCGTCCTTTTTTCACCTGCGAATTTAGGACTCAGTCCTCTCTTCCAGTTAACAGGGTGGACGTCACAAACATCCATGCCCCGGAGAGTGAAAATCCTCTCCGGGCGGGATTCGAACACGCGACCCTGGGATTAAACGGCGAGGGATTGACCCCGCCGCCACCGGTGCCGGCGGGATAAATCCGCCGGCCTCATAAGAGTAATGCCACGACTCCACACGTCTTGCCGTGTCGTCCTCTCGGACTGACGACGTGATTTCAACGTCAAATTTCTCGCTTCACCGCCCTTGGGAACCGTATTATTTCTGCAAAGCCCCCCCAGCATTACGTCTAGGTATCACTGGACCGTGTTACTTTTCTTGCAACAATCACATTGATGTGCCACCGCTTTCAATGCTGTCCCGGTTCACTTTAGTGCATCAAAGCGCTTTGATGCGCTAAAGTGACATTTATTATTAATTTTAGGCTGTATTATTTATCATAGGCTGTACATAAATATTGCGAAAAAAGCTTGTTTAGAGTGTTCTCTTTTTTAAGTAAACCCAACTTCAATGTTATGATTAAATGGTAACCATACTGCCTTTATGCCGTTCATGGTTGCCATACTTGTAGCCAAGGTAAACAACCACTGATGACGTTATCGCATCAACTGCACCAGCTTTTCGGTGTTTTCTTTGGAAAACTCAGATTCACATTCTAATGCTCGTTGCCGGGCCGTATTGAAGCTCTCCAATGCGTGAAACGGAAGCACTTGAAGCGCATCAACGGATTGAAATACAGAACGCACTCCTGGGCCTCGATCACGGATCTTCATATCGCGTGCGCTAGCGTTATCGTTATTTTTTGATTTAACTTATATCAAAGAGAACGTGATCTCCATTCCTCATATTTCGCACACAACTTCAAATCGCTTATTACAATCAGTGGAGCGAATTTTATAGACGGTTAATGTTAACCCTGCGCTATTCTAGGGGTAAGCGTTAACGATAAAGATTGCGATAACGCGAAAGATAGATCCGTGATTCCACACCTGGATACCAAACTGGATACTAAATGATTGATGTTTTGGTATGATTCTGTTTTTAGGCGCTTCAAATGCTTAGATTGTATCGCACCATCTTAACTGTCGCTATTCATCTGTGACTTCAAATCTATTCCACACCCTTGATCGCTCTTCAGATCAGGCCACAGCAATCATAAGGATGGGAATGAAAGGGTACGAAGGAAGGTTGGAGAGAAACCCGTCGTCGGCATTAGGATTCCCTTGAGGAAAGGCGCCAAGGGGGCCAGAGTTTTACGTCACATCCAACGCGCGAGGCATTGGACTTGAAATTCTCTCCATACAACAACCAATTGGGTGTTGATTTGCCAAGGAAAGTTATGTCTCCACTTGGATTCAAATGGGTACCTAAGGAGACGGGGCCAGTACTTCAACCAGAGTAGACATTAAGCATGCACAACCATCTATGATTGATTTATTGTATGTGTAATTGAAGAAGTAAATGTATAAACCTCTTTTAAGATCCTCCATCAGCTGAGGTGGAAACTGTATCAACTAAACATGAATTTTCAATAAAATAAAATAAAACACAACAATTATGCTCTAGGCAGTACTCGAACCCAATACCCACGAATCACCAGCCCAGACTGGTTATCTAGTAAGGCATAATTAGGTCCACAACATCCTGGCCTCGTCTAAATACATGCAATCCCCTGCAACCCACCTCGAGGTTGCTTGGCAGGGGGTGAAAAATCACCAAGTATACAAGATGATTTAAACTACATATTACTCCATGGTCGCCCATCTGCCAAGCACGTGCATCATGCTAGCTAGGCAGTTTGGAGGCGAACGGGTTCTAGCCAACAGATTACAGAGTCTTGGATTCAAATCTCATCACCGGGGGTTAAACGGTTCGATATAGCCTTAGTGGTCGGAATATCTACCAACCCAAGTCCACTCTTAGCATTGCACGAAACTAAAAGATTAGTCACAGTAAAATAATATAATGTTATTCTAAGAATCATACTTACACTTACGTCACAAAAAAATTCTACGAATATGCGGTAGTTAGGAGGTAAGGTAGAAAGGAGTTCATGAAATAGGTTATAAATAAAAAAAAATTTCAGCGATGAGTCCAAATTCTTAGAGGAATCACGCAGTACTGATTTACAAATTTAACTTTCATGCAACATTGAAAATCTCCTAAGGAGATTCTAGGCGGAATGTGCATTTCCAATATCGTCTTGAGGTACATAAAGTCTAAGGTGTCTTAATGTGAAACGCATGTAAGTTTTTAATTGGAAACATATATCCCAAATGAAAAAGTAACATGTTTCTATCCACTGATTAACTGTCTTAATACAGCATGTTTTACACATCGATGTCATCATCAGGTCTAAAATTTCAAGAAACCTCTATATTTGGCTTCATTAGTTCTCCTTCTCAAGCCAATGAAAATAACCGTGACTACCGAAGGATTTTAATAACGTAGTCATTTTTATCTATTGTCTGTTTGTTTCTCACACGTGATCGCAACCCGTGAAACAAGTACCCTCTCACACACCCTTGTAGTGGCTTGCATGGTATTATTTAGATTTACATCCATTAATTTTCAGGGATGAATATTTTTTTAGGCAGTCTGGCGTTGCCTTCCTTAACAGTGATTCTAACATGACAACATCAAATGACAGACCTCGTCATAGACGTCAGGTGCCATTGTTTCTGGAAAAGTAGCTGCGCAGATGAAAGGAAATTATGAAGAGTATGGTTTGTTTACCAGGGGCAAAATCAATTCTCTTGCCAATGCATCTCTAGGGGCAACAAGAATTCACAAGCCCTTTGCATGTAACTTTCAGATAATAAAAGTTCGCAGTCACAATCCACTGCTATTCATTGCCAGTTATTTTGCGTGTTGGATTCGTGAGTAGTATCGACTCTAAAGGTAATTTGATGGTAAAGTTTGAAAAATTTCTCCCTCAATGAGCAAAAACATTCTTCGCCACGTCACTTTTTACTGATTTCTAGGTATTTCATGCACTTTCATGAACCCGATGCTTATTTCAGGAGTTGCGACTAATGCAGGGATCCCAATTAAATGCGTTCCGTATGCTCAGCGTCAAGTTTCTTACTCCAAGTTTTGGACGAAATAAGACGACTCGATAAAAAGTTCGTCTCGTAACTTGATTAAATATTCGGAGCACGTTCCAATCCTTCCTTATTCTCAATGGGAAATCCTAGCCGCTTACTAGGCTGATGCAAGCTGAAAGACGTGGGCCGGTTACAAAAAATCAAAATTCCGTATAGCACTTATCGTTGTTCCGGTTTTCGCTACCGAGATGCAAGAGACAAGACCTATTATGAGCACTGCGCTAGAGAAGAAAGTGAATTTGAAGGAGTTGATCACCGATAAACAGACGTCCACTTGTAAGACGTAGCTACTAATAAAAGTTTCAGGAGGATTAGTTTTAGCAAAACATTCATACGTCAAGGGGGAGCTATTCCTTCAGCTTCCTTTAGGTAATGATACCCTTATGCCATTTCAATATGAGTATCATTACAAGTACCAGCTTATAGTTTTAGTCCAAAAACAAACGTGGAACGAAATAATACTAAAGAATATTTACGGGGTAACTGCAATAAAATCAGAGATATCAGAAAAATATGAAACAATATTGATTTTAAACCTCAACCTTCGCACAGTTGTTTACTCCGCAATGTCCGCAGTAACCAGACAATAGGATTATATTTATCTTTATTTTATTCGTTAAAGTGAATGACGCCACTCAATGCTTAGCAATGAACTCTAATGCTACGAAGTTTCCCGTACCTAAGTGGTCATTAATTCAAACGGATATGGTACCGTGCTGATTCGTGCTATTCATCAAAGTTGACTTTCGCCAACTACTAGTAACAAAGAAAGGAATTGAGCGAAGCATAAAATATCTTATCCATTGCAAGTATTTTCCTACAGATCATTTAAAATTACATCCTACTGCTCTGGTTTTTAAGAAAGAATTGTCGCCAAAATCTTCAAAACTATTAAGACTTAATGCGATATTTTGTGCCTATTATTGTCCCCTATTTTCACACTAAAAGCCGTGGAATTGTATTTAAAGTGAAATTAAACAGTGGGATGGTTTTTCAGAGAAAATCGGCGTAGATTATAGAAGCGGCGACTAATGTATGACGTCCAATTAAATGCGTTCCGTGTGCCTAGGGTCAAGTATATTCCATCTAAGTATTTTTTGCCTATCTAAGAAGAGAAAAGAGTTTTGTATAAAATCATCATTAAAGAACAATACCCAAGAGTTCGTTAGATGCGGTGTTAATTAATACCTTTGCAAGAGAATAGAGAATAGTTCTGTTAAAGAACCGAAGGCAAGCAGCATTTGCTAGGTTCCAATTAAAAGTCTGAAAAGAGTACAAGTTCAACGTAATATACAAATAAATGTCCTTGAATTATCAATTGTTAAAAGGAAGTAAAGGTCTGAAGGTTTCCAACAGCAAACACGGCTTAAAGGCAGTATTTTAGTCGCCTATAATGCTTTCCAAGAATTCTTGGCAAAGCTAAAGCTTCGAATGACGAAGGTAGCCAATTTTGGTTCAATAGAGTTTGTCGGCCTCGCAGATATTACCACATGATTCCACGAAAGTGGGATCAATTCATCCCCATGGCCACGGCCACAGTAAGGATTACGAGTTAATTCTTCTCCGTTGTCATTAACTCAACACTGGTGAATAAGATTAACTTTTCTCCTATGTTATATCGAACGTGGTGAGAGCGGTATCCATGGAAAGTTGGTGACTTTTTAAATTAAAACCCAATTTTAGTCGGATACATTTTAAATAATCAAGTCACGTCCATAGTGTCTGTTTGATCGTTGAATTTAAATTATTATTCTATGATTGGTTTTTCTTTTTTGTTCAGAATAGCAGAAAAATTTCTTAAGTGCCATGTAAGCTTCTAGGATTGTTGCTCACCTGAAAGCGAAAGTCTAAAGTGTTAATTTACAATTACACGTTCAACCCAGCTTATAATTCTACATTGTACGCCGTAGAGGCACATGAGGGTAAAAAGTTGTCTTTGTTATTGAACGACAGTATAAATAACGAAAACTTAATCATTTATTTGGCGGAGAACAAGCCAGGTTTTGATCCTAGGCCAACGGTTTCTACTAAACTATGAGTATTTATTTCAATCTAAAGACATTATTATTCACCTTGAGACGCCGTGAATATATTGCAGCTTTCTCTGTTTGCAGCAGCTAAATCTACATCTGAGGAAGGGAATTGGGTGCAAACGTAGATGAATAATGACGAAGAAATAGCAGTTTCTTAACGCTCAGGTTATGTAAGATGCTAGTAGACCAGGAAGATAGATATTAAAAGAATTGATTTTTAATTTAAAAATACTTTTAGATCGCTCTAAATCCTAAGCCATTTCTTTGACTGCAAATATAAGACAACAGTTTTTTGAGGTTTTTTTCATCAATTTTCGAACTCCTTCCTGCAGGAAAATAACCTCATGTGGTTATTTAGAACAACTCTTTTGCTAGGCAGGCAAGAAGTTTTTTGCAAATTGATCGAAGTTTTTTTAATCCCACCACATCTTACTAGTAATTTAAATGTGCTTTTTAGATAATGAAAATATTATCACGATTTCATTGCTTAAATAATGTTTCCCTTTTAAAGTTTATCAGGTCAATAACGAGGCATATGAATTGGGTTTCACAAGCATTTGAGTATTTCACTATCCATACTTTTCCCAAAGGCGATGGATGTTGAATCCCATCGCGCAAATAATGATTCACCAATGCAATTGCAACATTAACTATCATAATTCGACGGTGAATTCGGTTTAGTCGACATGGTATGCATTCAGAGAGTCGATAACAAAGCATTTTGTCCACCACGGGATTGCTAATTTCCATTTCCATTTTAAACAAGGATATATCTGGATATCAAGGATAAGGATATATATCTATATAAACCATAGAGTAAAAATGCGATGCACCATAATTCAATCCAGTACGTGCCAGAAGTTCGTAAATTGCGCATATTGTAAGTGCCGTGTCTGTTGAATCTAGTCACAAACCAACGGGACTCGTCAATTTTCGGAATTAAAACATTTATTTATTTCCGGATACTTATTTATTGTCCCAGTTATTTAGTTATCACACAACTTCTGAATTATTTTCCATAATCATGAGCCTTTTAACTACTAGCATTATATTAGTATTGATGATTATTTTTAATCTCTTAAAAACTTGCTTCAAAACTAAAAATTAGCTTGCTCTTAACGAAAAGGGGCCAACATGAAGCACACAGACGCTACGCACAACACTCAAGCAGGAACTGGCATGTCATTGAAAATATACTACCCTGACTGAAACTCAATCCTTCCAGAGTATCGGAAGCCAATACCCATCTACATCTACATAATACCCTGCAAGCCACCACAAGGGTGTTTAGGCAGGGGGTGATTTCTCACCAAACATGCACTACATATTATGCATAAAAAAGGAATAGTATTAATATAGTAGTCAGAACAACACAATTTAAAAAAGATAGAAATTGCAAAGCAAACATGCTAAAACATTCTGTTAGTAGGGTTAGCTTTAAGTACTCTTACCAACATGCAGCTACCAATGCTATTCATTGCCACTCTCCGATAGGACATAATTACCGTTATTCGGATCTCTAATTGTACGCGGGAAAAAGGACATTTTGAATCTATCAGTTGGGCAATCAATTTCTCTAATTTTATGATTATGGTCCAGTCTGCCATAGTAAG